>CM036558.1:151760158-156760158 GCA_020745775.1 Theristicus caerulescens
AGATTGAAAGTCACATTTAATTGATAGTTGGAGGCTCTCAAATAGCACACTGATGACTATAAGACAATTGACTAGAGCAGACCAGGAAAAGCAGAGTGAACTCCTCATTTGGAAAGAAAGTTTATCCTTCTATTTTCAGTATCTGTGATTACAATGTTGGTGAATTTATAGCAGTTTGTCTGAGACAAATAATTCTGAACAATATCATTTTGCCATTTATTTTGCCTGTCACTTTGAGGGAAAGTTGTTACAGGGTTGCAGCCAACTCAGATGTTTATTTCTTTCTTTTGAGAGGTAAGGAGAAAAAATATGAAGAACAAGACAGTGAAGAGAAAAAGAGAAACATGTTGGCACCCTCATTGACTTCCTGGTAAGACTGATTCAGCTGCAGCCAACAGCAACATCATTCCCCCAGGGCTGCAGGAGTGCCCTGCCTCTCTTTGCTTTGCATCATGTAGGTGCCCAAACATTGCACCAAAGATCATATGAACAACTACCCAAACAGATACCCACTATCAGTTTACACAGCTGGAACATAAATGCCAACACCTGCTCTCTTCATCTGGCAGCCAGAAAAATGTCCTAGTTAAACTCATGCTCGTCACTCTTTCCAGAGCCCCCTACCAACTCCCTATCTTTTTCATTATCACTGATGCCTACGCTTCTGTAATTCGTTTTAAAACAGCCAAGCAGTTGTGTATTGCAGAAGGAACTTTACAGGAACAGTTGAATTATAAAAACCCTTTCCACTTCATATATTGTCATGTAGGTAAAACTCAAAAGTAGCACAAGAGCGCTGGGATGGCCCAACTTGTTGGGACTGCCATCTTCTATGGACAGCATCTATCTGGGGTCCACAGGCAGCTTAGGACTGTTTTCCAGACACAGACACTGGTATTTCTGACCAGTAGTGTTAGTCATAAACTGAAATATATGTAATAAACATCTTATTTAACAGATACGCCAGATTTCTGTTATTCCCAGGCTTCGGTAATGAGGAAAGCCACCTCATTGCAAGGGAGAACATCAGAGCAACATTTGGTGTTCACTCTTTACGTGTAAAGAAGTGGTAGGATTTCCCAGCAAGAAAGATGAAAATCTCTGTCTGAAACTGTTATGAAAATGGATTCAGCTAACTTTCCTGACAACACAGGGATGGTTAAAACATCCAAGGAACTTGGAAAATTATCATCTGACTTCAACCTCAATTTTTCAGCACAAACTCAAAGGAAAATCAAGACAGGCACCAAGAAACAATTGCTTTCATCACCTGAATCCCATTCTTTTTGATCCATATGCTCTGTGGTTTTCATTGCCTGAAAACACCCATTATGAAAGATCTACATGGAGACAGACACAACTGCAATGTTACTGTTCTTCTAAATGTTAGCCTTAGAATAAGAAGAAAGAAGAATGATGCCAGAGACAAACAGAAATGATATCACCTATTTCTTTGCATGTCTAAGGCCCAGAAAAAGAATTGTATAACATTCTCCAATTAAAGAAGGCAAGCCATTAAAAATAAAATAGGTAAGTAAACCAGTAAGAAATAAAAGTTGGACAGTGGAATCTGAATATATGAGGTGACAGAAGTAATTACATTTCTCTATATATCTCATATAGAAAAAACATTTAAATATTTCTCAAATGCAAAAACCATTGTATGCATCAATGCAATTGCAACAGATTAGATTACTTTGATATCCCTCTTAATTGTTTTGCACTTCACAATTTATTCAAGTTGTATAAAGAGAGGAGACATTTTGAAAATAAAAAATGAGTGACAAACACTTCAGACAGGTTGCTGCTCTCAGGTGTTTCCTCCATTTTTTTTCTCCCTTTTTTCCCAACATGGTCAATTAAAAATGAATGCAACCAAAATCCACTCTGCAATTCCAAGTCTTTTGAAAACTACCATTTCAATGTGAAAAGAATAAGTGCTGTTGCTGTTACATCAATGCCTATGCACAAAATTTTCCCACCATTATCTTGAAAGCTTTAAATGACTATCTTTGGGAAAAGAGAGGAGAGGTATTTTTAAATGCAGCAAATGGATGGGGTTTTTAAACACTAATATAAAAGCTGTATGTAATAAATATTGTGGCCTAAAACGAGCATGCAGAGCTTCCCACTGTATCTGCACATGACGAACTAAATCTGCTTGTTGTACTTCTTTGAGTTTAGGAGCCTCCAAAGAATCGCATAAGATATGAGAAGAGAGGAGGCCATTCCCCTACCCTTTGGCATTCTCTATCTATACAAAGGGCAGAGCAGCCAAGCTCTGCTATATATTACTCTGAAAATATCCCACAAACAGTACATAAAAGCCCCATATTTTGGTCAAATCTATTCTAGATACATACACGCAAGTACAGAATTAGACCAGTGGAAATTAACTAAAGAGTTACAGATGGCCCTGTATATAAAGCAGTACAATATAAGAGAGACCATCTGGAAATACGTTCGTCCTTAACCGAATTTAAAAAAAAAAAAACAAAACACAACTCCTTTCTACTTTCCTTTTCTAGTTGCAATTTTTCACTCTGCAATGAAAATGTGCTTGTTTTAGTTTCAAAAAAAATGAGGACATGAGCTATACACCTGCCAAGTCAGGAATCCGAAGTAGAGGTGCAGGCTAAATATCGAGGAAGTCAATGCTCTAAGCATCAAAATTACATGGTGATACCCGGGACGTGTTTAGGGGGTACAGCTACAGACTGAATCCTTACTGATTTTGCATTATAGCAAAAAGATACATATTTAGCAAAGAACTTGCTCAGGAAACAAGCAGATATTCTTTGAGTGAGATGCATGGAATTACTGTTGCTGTCTTCAGTGGGACCACCATTTTAGTGTGAGCATTAACGCAGCTTGTAAAAATCATGCTGGCGTCCACCCCGTCTTGTTACAATTGTACAGCATTTTTGCTACCAGACTCAGGAGAGAAATCATGGGATCAAACACAAATAGTGAAACACTTTCATACTGCCACACTCATAGCAAAATGGCACCTGCTGAGGCACAGTGGGGTAAAAATCAGGTAATGGCTAGTGAGGAGGTACCCGCTCTACTGAGAAATCTGAAGACCATCAACCTCAAGGTGTCCTTCTTCAAGTGCCACATTTGCTGAATTCAACCATTTCTCACATGGATTAAGGGTCTTCAGGTGTATGATATTTTCAACTAACAGTAAAAACTATTTAATTAGCTGTCACTTTCAGAGGAATGCCTTGCGATGAAACGTTATAGTATATTTTTCCTATCCTGATGTATATGTCCCCTTAGCATAAATGTCCCATTAACGACTCTGTATGTGGTATGTTTTAGATTATATTTCCAGGCTAATATGTTATGGCCCTGGACAAATAAAACAAAAATAAATTATATCCATCTTTCTATAAATTCCATTAGAGCTTAATTGTAAGATTTTTCTTTTTTTTTTTAATTTGGCATTTTTTTAATATCCAAATTGCTTGCATGTGCTCCTTCCCTTCTGCTCCTCCTCCTTCTCTCCTCTCTCTGAGCTGAGGGAGGCTGGCAATTTGTCATTTTGATAGATGAAAATGGGGAGCAACTCAGAGAGCTCTAAGTTTTTTCTGAGTTAGTTAATGTACCTGCAGCCCACAATTAACAGCATTACACACGTAGCATCAACATTATATGCTGCATTTTTCTTACGTCCTTCTGCATTATGCTTACGTTCACATTTATGCATCGCACATAACATGGAGCAAGGCTACAGTGTGCTCTTCTGTATTAACAATTTGGGTTTTTTTCCTCACACGGGACAAATGGGGTAGCGTTAACAGCATTATTTGTTGTTTTTTGTGAGATACACGCACTGCTAGTATATCAGGTCAAGTGCTCTGTAACCTGCTTATCAGCAGTTACCACTAGATACAGTTTAAGAGAACAATTCAAAAATGGTTTTTGATTGATTGCAACAAACTGGCAGTATAATTGCACTCAAGCCATTAGGAATCCAATTGAACCCTGATCGAGTACTTCATTACTCCTGCTCTTTTCACAAGGGCACACCATCCCAAGTAATATTTTATATGTTATAAAAGGTTAGGTTTGAAAAATTAGCATTACAAATGTCACATTTACTTCCAGCTGGAAATGTGCAACAATGTGTGACAATACTGAATAAAATGTTGAAACATGTTTTCCTTTTGTTTTACTTTACTCATTTTTGTAATACAACACTGGTTACTGGAAAATGCCTTACAGCTTTATTCAAAACACATGTTCAAAGATCTGAATGAAAAAAGCTTTGACTCTCTCTGGAACATCTAACCGATATATCATTTGTGTGCTTCAAATTTTTTTCTTACTGTCAAGAACACTTTTATGTCTTTAAGATTTATTTAAACTAGTTTATTATATAATGAAGCTTGTCAGATCATAAGAACAAAGTCAAACAATATGCTCTATATCAAAGTATAACATTTAACATATAGATTTAAGTATACATATCAAGTACAATGCAATCAAGCAGGGTTTAATCTGAAAATGCAAATGGTTCAGATTATTAAAGCCACATCTGTCCTTTGAAGCATAATTTAGGCTGTTTATCAAAAAGCTATGTGTAATTATATTATTCCCTCCCAGCAAACATATTTTAGCCATGAAGTTCTTAGTTTGAAAACCTTTAGGTTTAACCCCAGGGCCAAAATTTCACAGCCTAAACCACTAACTAAAATATAAACACAAACATAAATTTGAAAATGTATATAATCACTTCTGGTCTACAATCTATTATGTTAGGACAGTCATTTTGATTACATTAATCTCATGGTGATAACAGACTTGCATAAACTACCAAATATTAAAACTGAGTTTTCATATTTCTTTTTCTATACTTGTAAATATACATTGCTTCGTCATATTCTGCTACTGTGCAGGAGCCTGTCTGAGGCAATGCAAAAGGTGGGACTTGGGTTTCTTTTGCTTTGAACAACAGTGTCAATTTTAAATATACACTCCTTGTTGCTTAAGTGGGGAACACTCCTAAAATTTATAATATATATTTAATAAAATATATTTTAAAATGACCTGCCTCTTAGAGTGCCTCTGTTAAGAAGGTAGAGGATGGACACTTCATTTTAAAATACTACTGTAAAGATCTGAATCATTTGCAAATTAATGTATTTCTTGTATTCATCAAGTTAAATGTAAATTCTTGGAAAGATCAACAAGTGATTGTCTCCACTGTAAACCGCACATACCTGCAGATTTAAACTCTAAATTAGAAACAAAATCTGCCATGCAAGCAATCCATAAATCCTGCCCTAAATGCATGGGAAATACTTCTCAATGGGGATCTATACTGCTATGTTACTATGCACAGATCTAGCAACTGTGCATACAGAGTAGTAATAGTTCTCATTACATGCAAAACCACAAGTAAAACATTTATGCTTTAAGACACATTAAAAATGCCTTCTTCTGCACAAAAGAAGGAGTTTTTATGAGTTCCTGGAAATCTGAGTGTTATATTTAGTTCTTGTGAGTCTAGTAAAAAGCAACACGCTACACAATTGACACTCATTAAAAGAGAGTTTCAAAAGTTAAAGTATTGCAATGGCTATATAGATGAAAAACATCAACTTCTTTAATATGCTTCATTTAGAAAGTCACAGGCCACACATTAAAATGTTTGTTTACTCTGTATTTAAGAAATAGTTACTCGGGTGCTCACCTGCCAGTACTTCTGAAAAGAGAGATTCTTCAGTGCTCTTTGATTTTTTGGGATCTAGCCTCACAATGACAATATATACATCTACATCAAATATCCACAGGGCACCCAAATGTGTAACAAAGTGAAAGGTGTTAATTTAATTATGATTTACCCTCTTTCCCCAGCCCCATACAGAGAAGTGCTGTTCCCTGCAACAAAATGCTGAGCTGAAGTGACTGGGGTTCAGGGGGCAGGATTCCCACTCAAGACAAAGCCCCTCATCTTTTTTATTTCAGGGAGAGAGAACAGTTTGGAAGAGGAAGAAAAGCAGCACTGAAAAAGCATTACTTCATCATATCCTAATTTGGTTGGCCATTTTTAAATGTATATACAGTCGCACTAAGCAAATGGAGTAACTTTTAAAACAGACACCAATAGTTATTATTTTTCACAATGCAGACCTTGTTTGATGGAATTTACACACTACGGGTGGCTTGTTAGATAATAAGAGAAAAACAAGTACAGTATTACAGTATCTATTTATAATGCTACTTTGGGATGTTGAAAGCAAGAACCAAGACTTTAGGTGTTTTCGCAATTTTGTAATACATTAAAAAAATACAACTGCCCAAAATTATCCCATCTAAAATAATACATGTTCCAGATAAGCAAAAATAAAAGAGCACAACAAGTAGTATAGCGATAGCCACCCACAGCCTTCAGGCCTATGGTCTTCGTATGTGTTACTGAAAACTAGGCAAGGTTCACAGGAGGCTCAGAAGGTTAACAAATCAGGCTCTGGTGGGCTAAGAAAAATCACAGAGACAACATCTTTTTAAGTGTTTGTATCGGTTACATGATAACAAACTGTTCCACATGAAGATAATAAATGTTACCCCAGTGGCAGATACATAGACAACCATATTTGCTAGAATAAACAATGTTAGGACAAAGGGAGCTTGAGTTTGGTGGAGGAGGACAGGAAGATTAATGTAATAATCCTACCTCAGGCTTTTCTTGATTTTGTAGGCTTAGATCTCAATCTGAATGTGTTTTATCACCTCTTTATGCATAAGATTCTTGCCTTTTCATTCTAATCAAGTTTAAGTATCTGCATGTCGAAATCAGAAGCACTTACATTCTCCGCAACATTTCTCCAAACATAAAAATAAAGCATTTGGTCCAGATCCAAAGAAGGTTTTAGGCATCTAAACCAGGATTTAGTTTGTCCTGAGGTGCCTGAATCCAAAACTGTGAGCTACATTAGCCCTGCTTAGCAGCCATTAACCCTGAAAACAGCTCTGGCTTTCACCTGAGAGCTCCTGAGCCACATGAAGTTCTCCACTTTGTCACCAGCAGAGCTCCCTGTGCCTCAAGAGCTCCCTGTCTGTCTCCTACATAAGCTCAGCAGGAATCTGGAAAATAGGCAAAACACACTGAAATGTCTCTTATAAAAATAATCATAGCACTGAGTGCGGAAAAATTTCAGAGCAGCTGGGGACACATCCACTTGGAGACAAGTGTGGTAGCACTTTCCTCTAGATTAGCTGTCACACCACCTGCACAAAAAATAGGAGAGGTGGATTCTAGATCTTTACCCAGAGTCAAGCTTTGTTGAAGCAAAGACCATTTTTCCAAAATGAATTAAAAAAACACGGGACAGAAGAAGGAAGAAGGAGCCTGACTCTCGAGCTCAGTGCCTGGTTCAAGAGTGCTACTTCTTTGGTTTTGCTCCAGGAGCTACTTCTGTCTAACAACCACTGTAACCAGCCATGTTAAGCAGAAATTCTCATCCTCATTTCCCAAATGCATAGTTGTGCTCTTCTTTTTTGTGCCACAGACATTAAAGAAATTGTTTAAAAAAATTGGTCCCTAGACTACGCTGCCTGGATGTCACTAATAACCTCCCTCCATTTCAATAACCCTCCTTTGAGCAGAGTCTTCTGCCGTCTCCTTTTGAGCCAGAAAATCTCATCTCTCAATTACTCATAGTAATTCCCAGAGAAAACCTACAACTTGCTTCAATGGTTCAAATGATTTCTCGCACCCCAAATCAAACGTAAGATCAATAATTGAAGACATAATGCTTTTTTATCTTGCCTGCAGGTAAATGATCATGCACACTTAGCAGTTCAGTGAGTGCTTTCCTCTGTTGACATGGACCTCATCTTCACCTCAAGAACAGAGAAAGGTTATTCAAGCAGTGAATCTGGGCACAGCAGCACACAGAAAACACCCACTCAAAGCATCTCTTAGATAAGGAGAGACTTCCTTCCACTAAAGTTCCCAGATCCCACATATCGTTCCTAGTCTTTTAAAGTCAAGAACTTCAATAACTTCAGTTTACTAAGATGACACTCACATAAATGGCAGGCCCTACCACAAATGGGAATAAACAATTAATGATGTAATTTGTCTAGTCTTTCATCAATTATGGTCAGGCATAAATTGAGGACAGAAATGAGAAGCTGGTTTATAGCAAGCAGATTTCTGGAACACTCTTTCCACAAGAATAGCAGGGGGAAAAAAGTTCTATGGATTTTAAAATAGAACTTGATATAATTATTAAAAGGACAGTGTGACATCCTGTGATTGCATGGGGCTGAACCTAGTGATGCAGTAGGTCTCTTCTAGACTTGTGTTACTCCTGTTATAGAGTATACAGACAAACAAGCTGTACAGAAAAGTTTCTCTCCTCTTAGACCTTCTGGAAAATTGTCAGCAGCTTAATTGCTCAGAAAGGTACAGATAAATAGAAGCTGAACTACAGATGCATTTATACTATAATACTGTGCCTGGCTTCCTGGTAAAATATATGGCTTTGTTATACTGAAGAAGCCTATATGTAAAAACCATAGTCCCGTTAACATAAAAAATGAGCTGAAAAGCCAGACTGGACAAAAATCCAGTTGTCACGATGCGGCTGTCTGCAGTGGCCCAAGTTTCTCACTTGCAGTTGCATAACAGGCTTTTTGGGTTGCAGTATTCTTGGCAGCCTGAGCAAGAACAGAGACTGTTCAAGTTACACAACTACAACGTCATCAGGGGCTTCTGAAGTGTGTGCCCAGAGCTGCCCGAGTAAGTTAGCATTATACTAAAACATAAGCTGCTAGTTATAATCTCCCCTGTTGTGTATACAAGTCAGAATCCTATCGCTGCTTCTCATCCAACGCATACCAGCGAGCTACGGGAGCCCTGCCTTGCCTGCCCCGGCGCAAGGCCACGGGCAGCCCCGTGCGTCTGTTTGCCTGCCCAGTCATTAGCACCGTTCAAGAGCTGAAAGCCTGAAAAAGCATTACTCATTCATTTTTATTTTTCATTTTTAGCAAAGTCAAGGGTCTTCTTCAGAAACTGGTATATTCAAATGCCAGTTATGCCAGAGCAAATCTGGAGCTGTCAGTTATTCTTCCTTTTTACTGAGCAACTTACTCTCTGATCTGTGCTGAGTTTTTCAGTCTCTCACTGACTTTTAGACAAGACCTTTGACTTTGTTACTGTGCTCACTTTCTCATTTGCTGCATTCTCTTTTGCTGTACTGATCAGCTTTACTGATCATACCCATCTACCTAAGAAACCAGACTTTGAGTCACTCACCTTAAAGCATGCTGAGACCATTTATTCAAACACCTACTCAAACATTATTAGAAGCACTATCAAGTAGCTATTTCCTGAGCAAGGAGATGCAATTCTTTAAAGCACTCAGTAGTACTAACACTAGTATGTAAAACCATGAGCTGCTATTTGCAGTCCTGTTTCTCTACTGTTACATTATCAAATACGCTAAATCTTTTTTTTTTTTTAATATAGCATCACTGTTTTCTCACACTGCAATAGGATGTGTAGGAGGTATAACAGCACCTCATGGTCAATTCAAGCTTGTATTTTTAAAATAATCAATTGCTATGTGAACTACAGCATTAAATGTAGTTCCCAGTTAGAACTCTAGTGGTTTTGGTACTGGCCAAAAACCGTCACAGAACTGAATTAAAAGTCTTCTTTGGTTATCTCCTTTTTTCCCCTTTCTTTTTCTTTTTTAACTGCAGCAGCTCATCCCTAAGGAGGAATTACATAATATACGAGATCAAAATATCAAATGATTTTTAATAATGCAAAATTTTAAAAGTAATCTTGACTTTTTTCAAAAGAAGTCATGTCATGCTTTTGCCTAGGCATGTACACTTTAAAGTATCTAAAGGTCTTAATAGCCTCAGGGCAGGATTTTTTCTATCGACTTTAATCATGGTTGTACAGTATTAAAGGAAAATAGAAGGTGTCTAAGCTATGAAGAACACAGAGATGACAAGTGAAGTTAAACATGTAGCACTGGTACGAGCATCTGTGAGACGTCTAACATTCCTACCGCCAGAGCATGAGCTCCCCTGACTTGCCTCCTTGCTGGATAAAGCTGTAATGTCTGAATTCATCCCTAGTTTGGGAGTTAAGGCCAAATTTTCCCACTTCCCTGAAAATTAATAACTTAGAAATATTCTAAAACCGTCAAGGACTGTTTTGATCAAATGAGTGAGATTTTCCAAAAGAGAACTTTGAAGTGTCCAGTCTCGTGGAATTATTTTCCAACAGGAGGGGTTGCCCCATTCAGAAAGCCAGGCCCTTTTACAGCATCTCAGGGAACCACCCCAAACTGAACACACTCAAAATGCCAAGATTTAATATTTACTGTTTTTTTTTCCCCCAATTTTTTTTCTTTTTTTCCCCCTTCTGATTGTTTGGTCGGAAACCCCACAGCAAATCAATTGCTTTGTGTTACTCCTCTCCTGTCACATCACTAAAAATCTACATTCTAGAAAGAGAAGGAATAAGGCATTTCACTTTGACGTTTGTGGTTTCTGAAATCACTGACATAAGGGAAAACATTTTCACTTAAAGTAGTCAAAATGATAACTGACCTTTCACTTATGCTGACCAAATGTATTATGTGCCACTCAATCACTGATATCTGTCATTCTTAATTAGCATCTATACAATGAAATAGCTCAATTCAGTAGTGTATTAATTACTGTTTTATGACTCTGCTTCCTATTATCCTGGCTGTATGGCAGCAACCATAAAAAGCCCGGTGTTTTCCAGCACAAAGGGGCAGTATGTGTTATGTGTGATTCATGAAAGTTTCATTAATATTTAAGTTCATGTGGTTTAGAGGAGCAGAAGGGAATGAGCTGTTTGTTCTTACTTCACGCCCAGAAGATTTAGTTCAATTTTTAGGACAGTACAAATTGCACAGTGTGATAGGGCAGAAAATCTGCTTTGTGTATATCCTTTCATTCATATTGCGAGCCATGAACCAAAGTAAAACCATGAAAAATACATGAATTCAGGCAGCTCTCTTCAAAATTCAGTGTGCCGATACAGAAATCTAATGGACAAGAAATCAAAGAACACATCCTTCCTTTGAACAACCAGCATTTGACAGAGAACAATAATCTACCATATTCTTTGTATTTAAATTAATGGGGTTTTTTGCCTTTTTTAATGATGCTGCAGTTCAAAGGACAGAGTCATAATAAGCCAGCATTTGCTATAATATCTCCTGTGACGTGTCATTTGAGACTATGTATCTCACACCCAAGGTTTAGAAATATAATCTACCTGAATGAACTGGCTGCAAGCTGAAACTAGAAATAAGGATTCATTTAGTCTTTTATTTCAGAGACCTGTCTGGGGCAAAGTACATGACTACAGCTCAAAAGAAAAACAAAAGCAGCAGAAAGATGAAATACTGAAAGATAAAAAAAAAAAAACAAAAAACAAACCAAAACTGGCATAGCAGCAAGAAGATCTACATACAAATTCATAAACAGAAAATATAAGTTTTTCCTTACACGTTACTAACACACATGTAAAGATTTTTAACTTGAAACAAAAAAAAAAAAAATCAGTGCATTGTGTTTGTTTATATTCAAACCTGCTCTGCAGCTCTGGCTGGCGGAGCGGATCCCCCTGCGCACCCGGCCTCGCTTCCCGGGAGGAAAACCCGTCGGCACCAATAGGCAGGTTGTGCTCTGAGCGAGTGCAGAGCATGCAGGAGAGATTCACATCCCCGAGATCAGAGGAGACCACAGCTGTAAGTTTTTGGTCAAGAGAGAAGGGATCAAGTACCTTTGCCAGCTGTCTACTTCGCATGCTGCTTACTTCCTAAGGACTCATCTTTATTATAGAATATTAACAGTGTAATCAAAAGATTTGAATTGGCAAATATTTAAGTTTGGCCCTACAATTATGCAGCAGACATACTGACGGGAGAATAAAGTTTCAGAATATGAAACAGGAAGATGGTCACTTTGATTGCAATGTTAAGTCAACTGAAATAAAGTGGATGCCTTTTATGCCAGTCCTGTATTACTTTTAACATTAGCTCACTAAAGCACCAATGAGAGCACCAACACGTTAATATGCAGTAAGATAAGATTCATCTGTCTTGTAGCCAAGAAAATTCAAACTAGTACTATAAAACAGTAGGTTATGCAGGGAATCAGGGGGCTCCTACCTCTTGAGATGATAAATTACAGAAAAAAAAAACCCAAATCAGCTCCACCTGTCCCGCAGTTTGGAGGGAGAAGAGAAACAGTGAAATACTGATGCTGATTCTAGTGAGACTAAGATTGCATTGCTCATTTTCAGAAATGTCAAAGATTCATTGAATTTATGGTTGGAAAGGATATTTTGTATATCACAGGCCATTAAATTTCAACTCATTGCTGCTGGACTGAACCCAGTGATTTGTATTTGCCTAAAGCTTTTTGTGTTGGGCTAAAACAGTCCTGTAAACAGACACCCCATCCTGATTTGGATAAACCAGGAGACCTCACTGGCAGTTTCTCCCAGCTGTTCTTCTCTAATCTGAATTTATAAGACTTCAGCTTCTAGACACTAGTTTTCTCTATGCTTCGAAAAAGATTCTTATTAGCACTTTGTATTTTCTCCTCAGGAACATTCTATATATGGAAATCAAATAATCTCTTTAGTTTTCTTTTTTCCTGTGAGCTAGAAGGACTGACTTGTAAAATATCCCCCAAATGTAAGGCTGTATTGTACTGCTTCTCTGTTCAATTCCTATTAAATATGCTTTTACTACATCCTGAAGTCCAGGACTGACTTCACTCGTGCAGTAGCAATTTTGCAATTATTTTGGATGCCCAGTGAAAATGGTTAATAGTATTGGACTTGTAATTAGTATTTGTGCATTTATCCTCTAAACATTTCTAATGAGCTGTGATTCCCCACTAATGACAACTTTTTGAGGTTTGTCAGTTAAGCAGTTCTTAATCCATTTAACTGTGTATGTTACTGGTATTTTATAAATACTAAATTTTAATGGAAATAGGTGGTAAATCAGATACCCCTAGCAAGCTTAAGCTTTTGTGTCTGCAATTTTTCCTAAGTCTGAAAAACATTTGTTATAAACATTAAATACACAGCTTAAATAGTTTTCTTTTCTGATTTCTACACCTCTGTGAAAAATAAACTCAAGTAGGGCCTAGCCGCCTTCTTAGTGAGAGATACAATGCTCAAAATGTTACCTTCGGATCACAGTTCTCCTTAAACCATGTAATGCTTAGTCAACTGGAAAACCATTCAGGTTCATGAAATATGTATAAACATTATTACATCAATACACATGATATAACAAAAGAAGGTATTCTAAATATATCTATTTTGCAATAAGTTTACTCCTGGTGAGACATGGAGATGAAATTTGGTACTGAAATGACAACTGAGAGGAAAAACTTTTTTCATCATATGTCAGGAGAATTTATATAATTTGTATTTGTTCCGCTACTTAGGGAAATAAATTAAGTTTTCTGTAATACCTGTCCTCACACAGGGCTTTTCACTCGTCTAAGTTTTGAAACCTGACTCCTGTTTTGATACCTGACTCCTGTTTTGATTTTGAAATATTTTTTTTTCTTTGCTAATAGAAATTATTCCTCAAAAGAATTCTTCCATCAAGTCTAAATGGTAACACATACTGCACTTTCCAAAATTTATATACTCAGACAAATAACAGGAGAAAGAGGCAGTCTTAACAGGAAACAAATCTGAAATCAGCTGTGTGTTAAAAGGTTGGAGGAATAATCAAATTACCAAAGATCTCTTTTGTACTGAGTGATTGACAAAGTATAATCTGGGTACAGACAGACTGTCTGCTCAGCCATACGTGTGCATACCTGTTACATTTTGCTAAACAATAAGAGCTACTTTCCACTTATCTGAAACACAAAGCTCACTGAACAATGCAGTAAATCCTTTATACAGTAATAAAAGCCTACTGTGTGATTTAGAAAAATTGAAAATTTATTCTTCTTCATTTATTGTTCTCAACTTTCAATTAAGGTTACAAATACCTAAAAGCCAGATTCTGATCATGTGACAACAGAAGTAAATCTGAAATCAGTAACCCTATGAATTCAAACAGATGCATCAATATGCCCATCTTCTCTCAAATCAGAAGAAATCAACTGATACGAATAGAAAGTTACTAGTTCCATTTACAGGTGAAACATAGCTTAGATCAAAAAAGATAGCTCCTATAGGTTAAGTTCAAAATAATAGCTGGATGTCTTCATTAAATATTTGGGCTCACTTTTTAACATTTACAAAGTATCTTATGGCAATGTTCTGCTCAAAATAGAATCAGTTTTCATTATTAGTATTACTACTGTTATTATTGTTTTCTTGTCTAGATCCTTCAGCTGTTTCCTTCAGACAGTTATTCATTTGTTTGTTCAGTGTATAGGTTGTTGCTACTCTTTTTCTACAGAGCATCTGTGGAAATATATTGGAGATCTGGCAAAATAATAGACAGCAACTTCAACCTTTACCCAAGATACTACAGTCAGGGGTTTACACGAACTTGGGGCCTGATCCTGTAAACATGTTTGGTAAAGAGTTTGCTACTTCATTCCCCCTGATTTCAACATCATCATTTAAGGTCTTTGCTTGGTCAACTCAATCCTTTGGGCGTTGTTCTTTATTTTGCATTGCACAAAAATAAGTGAATAACTATTTCAAATGCCCTTACAGTCAAGGGAGGTAACATCAGGGTGAAAGAGAAATTGCTTTGAGAAATGTCTTACAGATTTTTATGCACATTATTTTGGGTGACATTCTAGTTACCAAAATACAGTGGAGCACTTAGAGAAGCACAGTTCTATCTTGTGAAGAGAAATCAGGTGTGCCAATAGGTAACTCAGGATCTGCCAAGAAGAAAATGAAAGGAAGAGGTCTGCCACTTTCCATCTGCAGCTAATGTCAGGTTCTGCAACCTCTTCAGTAGGGCAGCTGTGACTGTTTTAAGAAGACCCAAGGAACTTTCTTCCCTGAAAATGAGTCCATCAGGAGAAGGACATTGGTGGGTATCTCAAAAGACTGGCCTTTAAGGGTCCATGAGACTGCAAGTATGTACTGGCATATTTGCATCCTCCTTTTCCATGTACTCCTCTTGCATGATCCTAACATAAACACAACAAAACTGGCAGCAGTTACAGCTCTTCTATGGAGATGGTCCAGAGGAAGTACATTAGGGTACACTGGTACGTTCAAGTCTCTCCTACCTCTGGCGTGTGCAAGAAACTGTAAAATCAAAACCTTCTCCACCAAAAAAAAAGAACATATCAAAATAATAAATATACAACAAACCTGCTTAATGTGAAGGTACAGAACACCTCCCTCTTCCTGAACATGTCTCTCCTCAGTCCACATTTAGGGGAAGGAGGAAGTTTTACATGGGAAAATGTAAATAACTGACAAAGAGAACTGCTGATGTTGGAATAAACAGTTGCCCTGCAGGACCTTCCCTAGCTCTGGCCAGGGAAGCTTTGGAAAAGAAGCAGGGTTGCCACACTTTACTTGCGTTGCCCCAGGTAGAGCCTGAAGATGCTGCTTTCATTGGTTAGTGCTACTGAAAAAGATGAAGTTTCTCCACACCCAGCTTCCTTGCCAATCTCCTCTGAGGAAAAATTCCTCTCTAACACCAGATCTAGAGATTAGTTCAATTCTGTGCATGTGAGTGAATACTATTATTGTGTTTTCTGATAGCAATTCCTAGGACACCCTCTGTAGACCCCCCCCCAAAATAAAAGAGCCCCTGAAAGTTTCTTTTGTTCTGTAATTCCCACTTAGAGACATAATCCGTATTTTACGCCATAAGTGATTGACACAGAGAGGACTCTTATGCCACAAACTGAAGATTATAGCTTAAATACTTGTAGTAATAAAAATGGAGGCCAAAGATGTATTAGCAGAATTATTTCTAAATAAGTTGTTTCCAAAGCTTTCTGTCAGCCATTTAAAGCACTATTTTGGGGACACGTACGACCCACATTTCTTCAGCTGTGTCACATGCATATATCTTCTGTCTGTCTTTTTTCACCCTTATAATGTAAGAGATGACTCTTTGGAGAAGACAAGAAACAGTGCAGTAAATGGCACATTACACCTTTTCCTATGCGATTACTTTTAAGCCCTACGTGCATGTTTAGAATTGTTCTGTTTAATGTTTTAAGTGGATGACTGGTGTGGTTAAAAAAAAAAAAAGAAACATTGGATTGGGAACAAATTCTGATTTATGACTGTAAGACAATTTATAGTGAACACTATGGGAAGCATACCAGGCAGCGCATACTTGAGATGACACCCACCAGCCAGTCCTGAAGATTGCAAACTAACCTCTGAACATCCTTCTGAACGGAGATCTTATTTGGGAGATGGCAGAGGAAAGACTTAAGCACATAAACTATTGATGGCCTCCTTGTGCTGATCCTGTCTCATCCCCCATCCTATTTATACTTATTTAAACAAGCAGCTCCCCCAATTGGTAGCTGAAAAGAAAGTGATTTGCACACATGCCTCTGACAGAAGAGGACCACAGCTCATTTAATCTTCTGATGATTCATATTTTTTGTTCATTCAAAAGCCTCCATAGTTGAAGTCTTTTTATGAGTAATGAACACTACAAAAGAAGTTGATTGAACCCATTCCTTCAAAACTCTGACCTAGCCCAAACAATAAAACTGCAGCCACCACAGTAGCTGAATTTCCAGTTCACCCCATGCTAGCAGTCTAAATAGGAACGCTTAAGTGAACGTAGAGTTTGCTGGGTTAGGCAGTCCTGGAAAATAGGTGGACTGGGTTGTGGTCTGGGACTTCAAGGGAAACCCAATACAGACTATACTAATTTTCGAAAGCTCTTTAAAAGGAATGACTGCCATCTATGCATGGAAGATGCAAGTTGTCAGGTCAGTCTCCTAGCCAGAGCACATCAGAGTAGCTTCACTAACTTCAGCGGAGCAACCTCATTCTGTACAGTGGAAGAGGAGTCTTGCATTGGAGTTACACACAGAGTAACTTGCTGGCTCCTTCAGTCATGGGCCTAAAAACTACGTTGCTGTCTCATAATTTTATGGCATGATTCACACTTGATCTTTTGTGGCACTCACTTTGCAAAACTAGGAAACTGATTTACTCACTTCGACTTATGTTTCTAATGACTTTGCTAATGACTGGACCTCCAACTCCCCCCAAATGCAGAATGTTCTAGATTTGCTTAAAACTGTCAGCACAAACCCCATTGCCAAATAGGATACCAGCAGCACTTAGATGATAGTATTCATTTCAAAATTGTATTAATTTTGACAATGAGCCACTTTCTGGATATCAGAAGTCAGTTGCAGAAATGTAATGAGACAGAAACCAGTTTATTTCAAGCCACAGATGTTTAGCTTTTGCCTTGCTTATATTTCATGGTGAACATGACAGGCTTGCTAGGTGCAGAGCTAAGATCAGACATGCTTTACAAGCCTTTGTAGTAAGAAGTTAGATTTTGTCAGATGAAAGAGATCTTGCAGCTTTCAGAAACACAGTAAACCCTGTAAAAATGAGTTCTATACAGTGAATTATTCCTCACAAGGTAACTTTCCATGATTTATTTCTTTGCAACGTAATTTATAAAGGCTCAAGCCCTCCTAGTCTGCAGAGCTGCAAACTGGTGATCTTGATGTTAATCATCATCAAGACTTCTCACTTTCTTACCATGATAACTAGGAATTTCACACAGAACTGGCTAGAATTAAAAAAAAAATTGGCATGAAAGTTGTGTGAAAAGTAGCTTACAACATATCATGCTGTTTTGTTTTCTGACTTAGAGAAAAATTTATGCACCTCTTTATGAATAAGAAACATCATCTGTGACCTACCCTAAAATTCTTACATTCCCAGTTACATGAAAAAGAGTTGTGGAGCAACTTGTGGAGCAAGGAGACCTAGTTTAGAGTTTTTCATTACTTAAACCTAAGAGTTTTTCACTCTATAGCCCACAAATAATCATATAACAAAGCAATGACTGCATTTCTAAGTGAACATAAAAGGATAAATTCTTAGTGTAAGTCAAGCAAAGAAGAAACAAAATAAACTGTGGGTTTTTCCGTAAATATTATGAAAGATTTTGGATTTATCAGAAAAGTATATACCAATTATCAGAAACTGATGCATCATCTCTCTCACCCACTTTCTTTTTCTATTTATAATAAATTTTGTAACTTTAAAAGAAAAAAAATGATTCTTTTATCACTCAGTGCTTTCAGAATTCCAAAGCAATATATGAGAGCACTACTTTTCTTTTTTAATAAAGTAAAATTAACTTAATCTGAACATCCTCAGGGCAAAAAGAATATTGAATATCCACTACAAACCAATCCAACTGTTTCTCAGTTTTTAAGGACTACCTTTAGATTTTAATTTGAAAATCCAAGCACTCCTCCTCTTTTTAAATCCATTAATTACATTGTTTAGCTACATAGTACTGCTGGCATGGAGCATCACTGTTAGATATTGAAAGTGAAATAGTTTCCATTTATTGTAACATTCATTATCCATTCATTATCCACTGTGCAGACTTCAAAGATGAATGCAGGAATTTAAGAAAAAGATGTGACTGTTAAAAAAAGGAAGCACGGTCTTCAAGAGAGTGTGCTATCTCTCTAATAGCAAATACTGAGAAGTCCTGGAAAAAAACTATTTTCATTTTAGTCTTGTTAAGTAACAGCTTTAACACAGACACTTATTCATACTCCACAGTTTTCAAATAGGTATTGAAATTTTTGCAAGTGGACTGTGGCTTCTAAGGTGACAACTTGCAAGAAATAAACCCATGCCCCTGGGTACTGCGGTTGACTTTCAATCATCATCTCCAAAGCTGATGACTCTTCTTTTACTATCTAGTTTCTAACGTGGAGGGGGAAGAGGGAGAAGAGGAAGACTGACAATCTGTGCCACAACAAGAGAGCTGTTATGCACAGCGCCACAGGAATTGTTTCTGCCTTTCATATTCAAGGTACAACAGCACACTTTCCAAGTAATGAATTACTTCTTGTCCACAGGCAAAGTGAAGAAGAGGTATGAATCTCTAGTGTGCATGTAGGACACTGAAGCCTGTTTAAGAATTTAGTTTTGTAATTTACAGAGCATCTCTGGTGATTTCAAGGGGATATTAAGACCTGTAGATCATTGTAAAGATCATAAAAAGATAACATAGGTGAGCAGTTCCCCATATCACTATCATTTCTTTAGTAGAGCTTGAACAAGCACCAGATGATATAAAGAGCCCCCATTTATTTCTGCCATTGGCTGGCCATCTCAGACAGAGCAGTCAGCATCCCGCCAAACAGGATGGCAAGTTCTTATGGTATAGGTAGCTTTTACTTTCTGTTACTTGTTGTGATACTTCCTGGCTGTTTCATTACAGTAGTACTCATGCAAATTAAAAATGCAGTCTTCTTATAAGCTATTCAAGCCGCTGAATCAGTCTGAGATTTGTTTCTAGCTCTCCCACTGCTTTTGTGCATGGCCTGTAGTCTTTTAGTTATGTCCATTTCCGTGGCTGTGCAAAACGACTCACCTGACTTCTCATGGACATAGCCTGATTTCATTGCCTGCCTCCTTCTGGTCCCAAAAAGACATTGCCTACATGACAAAACTGTTCAGTAACTGTTTCAGTGACAGGCAGCCTCTACCGATGCACAGGAACAGCACAACTTTCACTTGCTGCAAGAGAAAAGCATGGCCAGCTTCAGAGGAGCTGCTCACACCATGCTTCACTCCACTGTATTTGGCAGTGAACAATTCATGACAACTTTTTAATTTCATTTGATGAAGAAAGAAGATGAAAAAAGCAGGATAGTTGTAAACAAAACACGATCTGTTTGAAAAGATAATTGTTATTTTGAGAGGGAGCATGTTCTCTGACTCCAGTAGAGCCAGTTGTAACATTGCTAGCACTTACAATGAGTAGAGGATTAGAAGCCAATGCAGAGACAAAGCTGTCTTTCTCAAGTCAGTGAACAGCAACCAATTTTCTATGACTAGGTATTTAGGCAGCTGGGACTGCATCACAGTCAGGTGGTCAAAATCAGATACCTGAAGTCATGTTCCAGCTCCATAAGCTTGCAACTATTCCTATTCATTTGAGACTGGTACTATGCACATTTGACATTTTTTTTAATATGACACCATTTATATATCTAACTGTACCTACATTTAAGGAGTCCTTTTTAAAACTTTTTCCCATTTAATATTTCAGTCCAGAATAAACCACCAGCCTTATCCATCACTTACATTTACTACCATCTGTATTTGCAGTCAAATAACAAGGGTATACTACAAAGAGAACAAAATCACTTCAACTGCCCATTAAGGAAACTAGAATTAATTCCACTGATCTCCACTCAAGCATCTTTAATTAAAAGATCATAAGCATATAAGTGGCTTTGATTTCTTCTTCTAATGTCCTCCTCAATTATTTATTGTACTCACCTTCTCACATCTGTGCACATTTTTCTATTAGATGAATATAAAATATAAATGTTGTTGCACTTTTGAGTATTTCCAACTGCAGCACCAATGTTATTAACCCCTTATTCAACTTAGGCAAATATACATAGCAGTCAGCCAAAGTGAGGCTATGTGATGCTAAGACAAACTGAACATGCAGATTATATCTACAAAGTCGTTTGAGCTTTTGAAATGCTCTTTACCAACCTGGTACCTGAATAACCCAAAGAAAGCTTCTGCATTAGCTTTCATAAGGGCTTGGTTCTCCTACTAATGATTCACTGTGCTAAAGCATAGCCTGGGAGGTTTTCCCTCCATGTGCAAGTATGAATGAAGTTTACAGGAACTTATGTCCTTAACAGGTGTGAATACTCCCCTCTATGTTGGAGAGCTCTAGAAGGAACCTACTGGTCTGTCCTAAAGGTCCAGTTGGAAGCAAGCCTCCAATTGTATTTGCCTGCTTATATCATTTACAGAAGATAAACAGCAGCTAAAACTTTCCTGTATATGTCTATTTACATTACTTGTTGAAAACAATGATAGCTACAAAGCACTTGCAGTATGTGCTATACAATATAATGCCTCTATGTACTTCTTTAGTTTCCTTTCATAAGCATTTCTCCAATTTCATGCTACACAAGAACACATATTTATCCATGTTACAGAATGGCTCATTTTTATCCCTAAAGTTAAAAAAAAATATTTAAACCGGTAATCACATTCACATCTCTGAAATGTTAATCCAGGACTGCAGTGTGTCTGTTCTATCACAAAAGATCTCTGAAAACCCTTACTAAGTAAAGCCAGAGTTCTCAAGTGTACAAAGTTAATAGAGCAAAACCAGCTCACCACAGTATTTATTATAAACAACCATCTTCTGAAGACGGTAAATCAATATCTATGTGCAAACAAAAGTGTTCCGTGGAAAACATTACCGAAAAGTGAGCCCCCTTTCATTACAGAAGGCTGGAAGTTCTTCGCCATCCCTTTTCTTTTTAGTGTGGATAATTTTATTTAAAAGAACATGTGTGCTTGCATGTGCACAGAAGCTGAAAAACAAACCATGAAGGGTTCTGGATGGTAAATTACAGGAGACTTATTTCCAAATGAAGGGCAAAGTTATATAACTTAAATTTCTCTTCTTGGAGGGATGGGATGGATAGAGATAAGGAAGGAAGGATTTGCTTGTGTTCTGAAAAACAGGAAAAAATTCTAGAAAATAGGGCTTGCTGCAGTTTCATTAGTTTCAGCAAGAGTTGAAGCTTTAGCAAGAGCTAGGGACCACATACAATGCTACTTTATTAAATAAAAGTACAAAATCTTTCACTCATTTTATATCTCAGAATCAAATCAAAAAGAGTAAAACTTATTGAATTCAAATACACAACCATCCCTTCAAATACAAGTGTCCCATGATGAACACATTAACCCACCAAAGGTGTGCACAGAAAGGCCCAAGAGTTCTTGAGCAGTCACTGGTCAAGAAACTCAGTGCTGAGCATCATACTATTCTCCTAAATTGTTCGTGAGACAAAAAGCACTTCTCAGATATGACAACTCCCATTAGATGCCGCAACGGCACCTTGGAGTCCAAGAAAAGAGGACAAAAGCATGACTTTTGGAACATCCCGTTCCACTCCTGGCACTGTAGCTCCAGAATGAGAGAGACAAACAGGAGGCCTAGCTCTCCTGCAACATGGACTGTCATTTCCATGATCACAAGTAGTCTTTGTGTTAAATATGCCATTAAGATGGAAAGACAGATAGGAAAATACGTTATTTCAGTCAGACTAGCCAGAGGGAGAAAAACTACACTTTAGATTGCATTGTGTAAAGCATTCCTTTTAAAATAAATACATAAATAAAAGCAGAGATTATGAAGCATTCATTGCAAAGACCTTATATTGTCTGAATTCATGAATTTTCCTCAGACGAAGACTTTCATCTCCCTCAGGCAATAAGCAAAATTAAACTTTGGTATTTCAAAGGATGACTATTGGATTATACACCATTTTCCCCAGTGGAATGTCAGATGAGGCTGCATTTTCTCTTTTTTTTTTTTTTAAGTGCTTTAAAAATTAGGCAAAATTGCATTAGTTGGAATTAGACTGATTAAATAGGACACTGACTATTATTTTGTTTTCTAGATTGGTTGTCTACCCACTGAAAGTCACCATATGTAATCTGAAGAGTACTGCTGGCCAGTATCTTGAGATCAAAGTAAAGATCCGATCCTTTTCCTTGGCCTTAAATGACAGCTGTCACTTCCATGCTATTACGGCCAGTATTAGCCCTGTTTTCAGGATAAAGAACTTACTCGGCATTGATCAAGATCTCACTTATAATAACAAGCGATCTAGAAGTCACTCTTGGGTCAAAATGCATTCTCCAAAAAAGTTGTACATCTTCCAGAACTTCGGAAGCATAAAGATGTGATCCAAGCAAACCAGAAAACCCTCCTATAAACTTTACAGAGAAACTAAGAAGAAATATATATGTACACACACACATATCTTTTCTACTTCAAACCCCTTTTTTCCTACTTTGTATTATGTGGTAGGATTATCTTTTTTTTTCCCACAGTGGAAGGATCAGTTATGTAAACTGTTGAGCTTTGCCCTGCTACACAACCAGTATATATTTTAGAGTAGCTTATTATTATACCTGGATTTATTAACCATTTATTTTGATGTGACAGATGATTACTTAGCAGTAACAAATGCCAAGTGGGCAGAAATCTAGTGAGTAAAGCTGAATAAGAAAGTACAGAGGCCAGGACTGCGCTACAATCCTGAAGCTTCTCTATTCTCAACCTTCAATTCACTGCCTGTCACCTTGCCCAGGTGCCAATCTAAACCAAGTCCCACCTGAAAGCTGATGTTTATTTACCACTTCCTCCGTTCGTTTACACCAGATGCTGATTTAAGCTGAGCAAAACCGCTTTCCCCTGATGCCCTTTGCACTTTTGTGCATACTGATCCACCTTAAAGATAACTCTGCTTTGTCTGTGCAGAACCTGCAAGCCGTGTATCTAGGAGGAGGAAAAACACATCTAAGCAAGGATAAGAGAAAAGAGGGAAAACATTGGACAGGAGGAGGCTCTGCAGCAAGGATAGCCTTGTCCTTTGCTTGACAGACTCCAAAAGTCTCATTACAGCACCAAGATATATTGTGCTCTTTCCTGCAAATATCTTGACTGTAAAACTAGAGCTTGCTGAGAAGCCGTGAAGAACAATGTGCATGCTTCTAAGTGTCGCTATAATAATCCCTCCCATGATTTTCTCAGGATAAGTCTGCAATCATTTAAAAATATCCATTATAAAAATCAGTGAGCTGCAATGAGACAGCCCCATTACCACCCATGATGTAGGCTGCTCCATGCCACCATTCAGCGTGACACACATTATATACATGTAGCTGGCCTATCATCCACACCCTGCTGCTGAGTTGAAAAGTGCCCAATGCCAACATTTTACCATGCCAGTGGAAATACATTTCTTTGGCTCATTTCCACATGTTATGCAATCTCATAAAGTAGTTTAAATAAAGAGTTCAGGACAGTGGGGTGATTTAAAGAAGGTGATTGATTCTGCTAACACTAAAGATGATAGACAGTAGATTTAAAACAAACAAACAAACATTTTTCTTGAAATCACACAAGTTTCAGGAGCTATGTTTCATATGCAGACATCAATATAATTATTTTCTGTTAACCATTCACATTGATATAAGTTTCAATACTACATTTTTCACTGTTCAAAATTTCCTTGGAAGTTAAACAGTTAGAGATATGAAATACAGGTGAACCCTGTCTATCAATGATTAGTCAAATACATTAATTTATTTCTCAAATACATGAGATTAATTTCATACATTTTTAATGCTCTTATTAAGTCTCAGTTATTGACACTTTTCTTTTTTCTCTCCCCCCCCCCATATTCAAGCTATTATTTCTAAAGAATGGGCTTTAAGGGCCAGCTCTGAAAGCGCAAGCAAGAAATTAATTTCTGATGAAGATACAGGGAAGTAAGCCTCTCCTGTATTTCTCCCTGCCTGAGGCTGGACAGACAGTGACAGAGCTAGTGTAGTTTACAACAGCCCTAACAAATACTGGTAGTTTCTCCAGTTTTTCCAGGCCTTGTTGTGTTTTATAACCCTACACACAGAAATGATCCGAAATGCAGGAAGGCCTCGGGTCCCTGTGCGGCTGCCTTCATCCACCCCTCTTCCCTGCGCTGAAGCAGGTTCCCGCAGGTTGGCACTCCACTGCAGAGGGGAGCGGGATTAGCTCCTTCCCTACCAAAAGGCAAAGAGCAGCATTTTGTTAAAAGGGAGTGATTTCACAGCCTAACTGGGGTAGCGTAAAGCAGCAACACATCCAAAATTAAACACCGAATTTGAGGAAAAAAGAAAAAACCCAAACATTTCACATATCTCTCACAGGAGATTTTCCCAGCCTACTCCTCGCCTGCCCAAAACCCCCATATTCTATCATTTTATTAACAAAGCCAAGGAGCTCATGCTGTGGCATCTCATCGGAGGGCACTGGAGTTAACAATGCGAGTGTGAGCTCCAGTGGCCATGGCAACAGTAGCTAATTCTTCTTCCCAATCAGGGTGGCAATTCTCTCCCATGGCTTGAATCAGTTACAAAACAAAATACTCTCAAAGACCTTTCAGAGCCAATAGCCTTGCAGCTAATCTGCTAATAGGAAATAATCTGCAGCTAATATACACATTCCAGGGCAGCAGTGTGTTTTCTTAATACTTTGTTACATGGGCCTCTTTCCAAAGAAAGCAGAGCAAAGAATAGAAAACAGACATTCATTAAAAATAGTATAATACTACCTGGCCACTATTAATGCCTGAAACGTGCTGCAACTTGCATGGCTCTTAAATGGTGATTTGGAGTGACAGCAGTAGATAGATTGAAAGCAATGCAATTAGATCAAAAAAGTTACATACAGTATTAGTTAGCAGCTAGTTCATGTGAAAAATCAGACTTGAAATGATTTCCACATTTCTTTCTTTTTATTTGGCCTTAATTAAAGGATCTGTTAACAAAAGCACTGAGTTAACAAGTATGTGCATCAGTAATATACAGTCTGGATGGAGACAAGAAAACAGATATTAATAAATATACACTTACAGTGTACTCATCTAACTGCTTGATATGTGTTTAGACATAAACTGGCTTAAACACATGAGTAAACAGCAGAAACAGGCAGTGGATGAGAAAGGACTGCTAAAAAACTAGCAATGAATCACCAATTTGCATCAGTCATGTCAGGAATACTTCACAGCATGGCTTAGCTTGAATTTACCAAGGGTAGGACTGCACTTCTGAAAGCCTGAGTGTATTAGCTCAGGTCCGCTGTGGTACAGGTGCAGGCACAAAGGAAGGGTGAGCTCCAGCCTGCTTGGGACATACAAGTTGCCATTTTGTACGTGTAATTAAAACACAAACTCAGAGACGCAGCACTACCGTTGGATTAAGGAGGGAATTACACCCCTAATCCCAGCAAATCTGAATGCTGCCGATGGAGGTGGTTGTTACAGGAGATAACTCCCCCAGCTTCACAACCATCTTCGCTCACCACATCCAACCCAAACCACCGCATCTGCACCACCAACATAGTCCACGTGAAACTAAAAGTCTCTCGATGCTCAGGAATATTTATACCTTTCTTCCTTTTCCCCTAGAGTGGTAAAGCCAAGGAGACCTGGTCATTTCAGGCCACTGCACAAGCATCAAACAGAATTAAAAGACTGACTGCAGATTCTGGGGAAGACTGAGAAAGACAGAATTGACTAAGACATCATTCAGTGCAGTACAACTGCATGTCTTCAACTATCTCCTACAATTGTAGAGGCGTCTCTGGTTTGGGCTACCAAAATGTTTCATTTCTAGCCCCTTCTGTTAACTTCTGAAACTGTCATTAATCAGGGTGACATTTCATAGATTTTCTCTTGTTCCTAAATGACTGCTCCCCACTGCAATTTTAAGCTGTAACACATAAAAATTCTGTGTCTATATTTAATATAAAAGCTGTTTTCTTTTAAATGAAGAGAACAAGAAATACATCTCTCCATTATGATCTTATTTTTGTTTTATTGAAAACTGCTTGAGTACTGGAATGTGAAAAGGAAGGCAACTAAATGTAACAGGCAAACAATTTTAGCAACAACAACACTTTTCAAATGTTCAATTAAGAACAATTCTTGAACTACCCAAGACAAAGGCCTTTGAGAATGGCAGTTCTCCGAGTACAGAAATACAAGGGATACAGTTTAAGTAACATTCAGATCATCGCTAATGGGGAAAGACCTTCTCCACATCTGCAGTCACCTCCTTTACAGGGAATTGCTTTTGTCTCTATCTCAAGACTTCATGTCATGCAATCCATTTCTAATGTGTGTGTCATTCCCCAGGTAAACTGGATGATTTATGAGAACCTGAAAATTGGTCACTTATAGATATGCGTCTAATGATTGACAGTGTGCTCCTCTTGCACTTGGGGCATTTGTAAGAGCTGCTTTCTGCATGAGTTCTCCTTGAAGTCATCCCAGGAGCTCCTGCTGCACGCCCTGGGGCAGAAAGCTCCCAGGACAGGATCTCTTCACAAGGCAGCCTGTTTCCCTGAAACTCCCCGGAACATTATCTCTGCATATCTGTAAAATCCGGCTGAAACAGGCTGAAATGCTGACAAGTTGCTGGGTAAGAGCAGGAGGAGCAGAAATGACTGTACAGACACATACAAACACCCTTCTCTCCGTAAGTGCAAGAACACGATTGCATAAAGCCATGTTACAACGTATACAAGCCCAATGCACAGTGATAAATCAAATTTTGCTTGACCTTGCTCAGAACAAGTGGTTTTGCTGCTGTTCTGCAGTTTATATGTCAGCATTTTGCGTTTGGTGACAGCTGTTTTACACAAACTGACAAACTGCACAATTTACCTTTTTTTGTTTGTTTATTTTATCCTGGTACTGAGGTTCAGTCCATCCTCTGTTAAAACAGCCTGACTCATTCTAAGCACACTCTGCAGAGTGGGATTTCAATAGTGGTCAGCACTAACCTACTTCTACTCTCTAGCCATTGGCACAGTAAGTAAATGCTCCTTGATTTTGATGGAGAAACACAAACAGGTCACTGCTGAGGGCTCTTGAAATTCCACCAGAATCTGTAAACAGGTCGAACATGGTGCAGTCTCGCTGCTGTTTATTCTTGACAAACCCAGAGCGTATGGTATCTGTTTATCCTGATATATATTTGAACAAGTTGCTTGAAAGGGAATTGTGCAAATAGGCACGAAGGAAAAAAAAACACCTTTTCATCCCATTCTGACCTTCCCCCAGTTCTGGATGATGATGGTTTGGTCCAGAAAAGTGCTTGTCTCCACATTTCAGTTCCTGCATCCTGTCTGTCTCAGTGAGAAAGAAAAAAAAAGCTCCCTGAGTCACTGTGTATTGCAAGTCTTTACTTAGTGAGTGTCCTGAATATTGCCCATTTCTTAAAAAACAGGAGAGGCAGAAGAGATAGAAAATAAAAGCCGAAACCTTTGAAGTTAAATGATTTTCATCATTGAAGAGTGCTTTTATTTCTCTTTAAATCAGTTTTTATAATTTGAGTTGTCATGACAACATGATGCAACACTTCACTGCCATGACAATCTGACAACTTTCAAAAACAGTAAGTGCTGTTTTTACTCTGTTTTTCAATCGCTCCCAAGGAAACAAGCTGTTATTTACTTCTGTGACGAAACTCATATGATACCATAATGGATCCAATGTCAAGAAAAATTAAAGCATAGAATGGGGGAAACAGGAATAGAAAATGTGCTTTTGTGTACATAATTACTCCATAAAAAGTACACATTTTTTCCGCTCTCTTATCCCGATTCCACACCATAACTCTGCTCATTTCCACCTACGAATTCACTGACTTTCTCCTCAACCTGACCAGAACCGGTCCTTGATTAATCACAAGATCATCATTGACTCAAAAATGGCCTGTTTTCTTAGCAGCCGTTTAATTTGATGTTTTTATGCTTGGTTGTGTGCATTTGGATACTACACAACAAACTGAAAGAAATGAAATCTCTGTGTGACTATGAGTTAACTCCAGTGGAGCAATGTATTTGTAAATCCCATCAACCTATGTGAGACTTGTGTCTAAATTCTACGAGGGCGATAAATCCACTGGCTAAGTCTCTTCCAGACAGAGCCAGGAAACGCTTCCAAACACTGGAGCTTGGTTATCTATATTATTCAGCTGTGGGGAAAAAATGACTTGGATGATACCAATTCTGTCTAGCAAAAATACTAACTCTCAGGAGTTAGCATAGACCAAGGACCGACCACTCCCAAAAAGGCAGTATGGATGCAGCCACCTTGTTTTGGAAGCTGAGGCAGTTTAATACTACTAAAATATGGCAGCTGGCCTCAGTGGCATGGGATGATCCTTAGGACCATTTTCCATAGTGGGATGGACATAGCCATTGTTTTCCTAGCAGCCTTTTTTTGAGGAATATGAAAAAGCTCAAAACACTTGACACCCAAATACACTATTAAAGGCCCACTTCACACAGGGGTCAGTGTGATGGAGGCTCTGTTAAAGCACAGTAATGCATTTATATAGCACTCCCTACAAGATCCAACTTAACCATGGAAACCCGCTATCTCAGGCTGGTGTCCGGGTCAATAACTCAACACAGCCTCAGTGGGGTTTCCCCACACCTGCCTGCTGCTGAATCCCTCCAACCTCCGTAGAAGCATCCAAGCCTGGACACAGCCAGAGGGGCAGGGAGGAATCAGGGAGGCTTTCAGCCTGATACAACATGGTGATGTGTTTCGAATATCAATGATCGCTTTCTTGAACAAAAGACAGTGCTGGAGCAAAGAGGCAATAGCAGTTTTAGGACACTACAGTTGAGAAATTGCCATGTGTGTACAAACACACCTCTGTGACAAAATGTTAAACATATATATGTGTGTGTGTGTGTGTATGTGTGTGTATAACTGACATATATACATAAATCAGTATTTTTGGCAGCAAAGGTACATCTGTTTTGCAGCATCAATATCTAATAACTAATATCTAAGAAAAAATCATTCTACAGGGAAAAAAAATAAGCACGCTCTCATGATTGATATCTTACCTAATTTAAAACACTTCATGCACTTTCGCTACCCTATTCATTAGTTTAGTGACTATTATTTGCCCATATCAGGCTCAGATAAAGGTAAGCTAAATCAGAGGTTTCAGTGCTTCACCTTCTTTTCTATGAGAGCGAAAGACTTTTAGTTTTCAACCTGCCTAGAAGCTAGGAGTTTACTAGGAGAACCAAAGCACAGAACAGTTAAAAATTAGCCCCATCCTGAAGATCTCATCCAGCTCCTGATTTTCTATAAGGGAATCTTTCCACTGATTTCAATATAACCTAAACCAGAAAATAAGCAAATTATACATAAGCTCTTCATTAAAAAAAAACCCAAACAAAACAAGACCCACCCCTGCCTCCAAAATCCCACACAGTTCCCATACATCTTTGTATGTCTCTATTTATGAGGAGTTCCTGTTGACAGGAACAGATATAGCCTTTGTTTCCATTGGTATCTCATTAGCAAAACAAGATTGCCAAAAGCCAAAATGGTTCGAGATGTTGTTTCACAAAAGTTGCCTATAAACTGACTTCTGTTTATGTTTATCAGTCAAAATGTGCGTGCACATTTTGCTATGTAGGCCCTACAGTCAGGATTATCTTGCTTTTCTTCTCCTGACAGGTGACACCTCATCAAAATCACGACACTTTCTGCTCTATGGTCTCCAAAACTCGTCATGTAATATGTTAAGAGTTGTTCCAAATCATAAGCCTAGGCATTGCCAGGAAGGGGAGAGGAGGCAAAACTCATTGCAGACCAGGAAGGGAAAATGAGGACTTGGACTTAGGAAATCATCAGGTTTCTGAATGGCATAGCAGTGACTCAACTCAGAAACTTATACGCTGGGAACTTGCATTTTGACCCTGACATGCAGAAAGTGGAGACGCTTGTAGGCATCATCCAGATGGTAATTTGAACTAGTTGGCCAAAGTATGGGCAATAAATCATCATTTAACATGGCCTATGGAACCAGGACAAAGAGTGGAGAGGACAAGTTGTGTGATAACACTTTATTAGTAGCAGATAAATTGGTATGACCTGGGTATATTTTCAGACATTTGAATACTAATATGCAGTTTCAAGAGTGCTGTGTTATCGACCTCAGACTGCTTCAATGGTGAATACTGACTTCTCTTTCTCATTAAATGTTTTTAACCACTTAGAGGAAGAAAAGGGAGCTGTTTTTTTTTTTTTTTTAAATCGCCTCTCAAGAAATGACCCAGAACAGAGAAACTTGAGTGGTGATGCATAATGAATTTGGACAGCCATGTGTGATTTTAACCTCAGTTGTCTGCTAGATCTGTTTCCTGTTGACGGCATAACAGGGAGTTGCACAATGTACCAGAGAAATTTGTGGGCAGCGTGACGATGATGTAGAAAAAGCAACAGTGAAACAGGGATTAAGCACAGGAAAATTTGTACTGGCTAAAGAGGGATGCTCCAGAAGAACGTGGGCAAGTGGAGTAGTATCAGCCACCTCTTCAGCTCCTGTCCTTTCAGAGCTTGTTGGTTTGGAAAATAACTTACCCATCCTTCTATCCTCAGACTTATTTAGTTCATTTTGACAAAAATATTTACTTTAAAATGAAGTAAACAGAGATCTCAGGGAATGTCATAAAATAATCTTTACGTTAACAAACTTTACTCAGATGAATTGCATGAATGGCACTTAGATGCCACTTAAATGTGCAAATATACTTGTCCCTTGCACACTTTTAAAGCAAAACACAGATAAAAATTTCAGCACTTTTTTTTGAGGAAACCATGTTAGAGAAGCACCTAGCATATTTTGGACACTACTACAATTTATATATTAAGGATTTAAAAATTACATACAGCATTACCATTAATTACTATTCAATAAATTATTTCTCAGAAAGGCATATATTCATTTTCTTTCCTATCAAATTTGTTTTGTTAGCAGTAATGGATCCACAACTTTCCTTTACTTTAGGTGTCTTTCTGAAATATCTGTGCCATGACAAATATGATCATGCTTGAGAAAGAATAGGAATAGCAAGAATGGTAACACCACAAAACAAGCACCAGTTTCCCCATATTTTGAATAAAAATGCAAACTTGATAAAAATAATTTCTTTTTTCTTATAACACTGGTATTGTACTTGATATGTCTGAATGGGCCCCTTAATATCACAGTGGCACAATATTTGTAAATCTAAAATGATGTAATAAGAACAATATGTAAAAATACCCAAAGTTAATACCTGTTCTCTGAAAGTTAAAATATTTTTTATTTTTTTTGTGTGTGTAGAAGAGCAACACTGTCAAATATCAACATAAATAAGTGAAAGATATAGCATATTAAATGTCTCCTAATAAATTTTAGACTGTTAAGTATGTGCATACACATAACTCATCCAAAGTTCCTCTCTGCTCCATATTAAAAGTATGACGCCACTTTTGCAAGAGGTTTGCCATGATGTGCTTGGACGAGCTTTTCCTTTGGTTGTATTCTGTATTTGTTTGAGGCTCCATTACAGTCATGCTGTTATAAATGTAGTTTGAGATGGATGCTAAGAAAGAAGGTACGATGTGAGCATTAACATACCCGTAGTGTATCTTGAGTCTGTTTTCCTTGTTTTTAAGGCAAAAAGTTTGAAGTGGCTAGAACTTGTAGCAAACATTATATCTGACAGCTCTTACTGAGACTGGCAATTTTCTGAGGCAATATTGCATAGACTGTAAACACTTGGGAGTGCAAATGCTTTTTTCTAACATGCAACTCATAGCAGAAAGAGGAACATGTGCTTAAAGGGAACAATGGTAATATAATAAATAAATATTCATATTCATCATCATCAATCTTCCAGCAGTTTCCCACACAATTTGTTGAAGAGGTAAAGACAGACTGCTGCTGACCTGTTTAAGGATTTTCTTCTATTTAAACTGAATGTCACTTAAAGAAATTATTGTATAAACCTACTGTGTCAAATGTAATCAAGTTGATTGGTAAATATTAGCATGTTTTTCTATCACGGGAATTTGCAGCAGAAGCAAGTATGTAGGATACATAACATGCATCACAGAAAAAAAAAAAGCTTGGCTGAAGTTGCTTGAATAATTTATTTCTCTGTTATCCCAAACCATGAGTGTCAAGCTTCATCACTGCTGAGATTTAAGTGCAATCACCACCTCCCATCAAAAACTTTGCATGTTGCTGGATCTGTGTTTTAAGTTATTTCTGTGTCCAGTAAGTAATGTACTAACGTCCTCCATCCTTGGAGAACATTTACAACTAGCCAGAATGGACAAAACCTCCAAGTGATGTATCCCGAATGCAGTAATCATTGTGTTGCCAGACTGGACAGGCTCATTCAGGAACAGAGAGACTTATCCCTGCATATTTGGGTTCACTTTTACCAGAACACAGTCTCTCACTGATTATTGATAATTGCCGAGACGAAGATCTTAGTATGGACTTGGATTTGCGATGCAGCTCAGCTCCCACTAGTGCACCCAAAATCTGCCTTCCTTGTGCCTGAGAACAGAACATAATCCAAAATCCAGCACCTTCCCTAGGTGTCCCTGAGCTGTTTTGAAAATTTGGCCTTGATCCCAGCCTGTCTAACTCCACTTTGATTTTCAGAGAAAGAAACTGTACCCCGAACAGGCATTCATGCGCCCCAAACCTGCCTGCCCCTTGTACAACCACCTACTCTTGCGCTTGTCTCAACAGCAGCCATTTGGTGTTCCTTTTGCAAATTTGCACCTCATTTAAGGCTGAGCTAGAACTAAGCAAAATTGAACACAGATTGAGAACAAAATTTTATCTGAAAAAGCAGAGAAAAAGAAAGGGTTTTTTCAGCCATTTGTTTTCAACCACTCATTTTTTCATCCAACTGCAATTCTAGTACTTCAGTGCTATTCATATACTGACATTCCTGCAGGAATGGCAAGGAATGGCCAAGCTGCCTCCCTGTCTGCTTTCCTAGGAAATACAGCACTGCATTTACAGCTTATCAGCCCATTTTCCTGAGGTGCAATCATGTGGCACACCCATTCATACAGCAGATACATGTCCCTATTCCCTCGACCAGTGTCAGAGCAGTTTGTATTTAATGTGTGTATGTTTGTGTGCGTGTGTGAGAAGGGGTCGTTACCATTCCCCACTGCCCCCCAAATTAACTAATGCCATTACCTGGCAAAATGTCACATAATTTCAAAACCAATACTCCAAGCCCCACGTCACCCCTGAAGATTACTTCAGTGAAGCACTTATCATTACGTGAGCTTGAAAGTTAGGTCTCCCACGAGGGAACATTCCTTTATATTAGCCAAACCATCAGACTAACAAACACTTTCTATAGTTTTAACATATGGATTACATTTGAACTGACAGTGAGTTTTCCTCTGGACTGATACCCTACCGCCTCCGTACATGGTTATGTTTATGGGGCTCTTTTAAGCACCGCTGCCCTGAAATAAACTCCCACTATTCCTACAGGATTTCACACCAGCCAATTTAAATATTTTAATAATGAGTAAAACGTTTAAAATGAAGATAAAATATTGTGTCAAGCCACAGACAGTGCTGACAGTTCAAAAAGAAAATGCTTTCTTTGCAGCATCCATCAGCACATCTGCGACCGTATGTAGTGTTACATCTCTGGATTGCTCAGGATTCCCTGTCTTCCTCTCCCGCCTCTCCAAACCAAACCTTTCAGCAGATGGACAGACCAAAGAGACCAGCCAACGGCAACATCTGCCACTGAAGGTCCTGCTAGAGGTGGAAAAGCAGTGGCCTTACCCAAAGAGGTGATGTGCTGGTGGTGGCCACCGCATCGGCAGCTTTCTGGAGAGCCCCAGTGAGAGCCCAGAGCTTATCAACCAAGCTGGGCCAACACCAAGAACGATGCCGTGGCTTTCCAAAGATGATGTCCTCCTTGGAGTGCTGCCTCCCAAGGGAACGAGAGACACTTCGGCAAACAGGGGTATCATTTATACCTTCCTTGTGCTAACATGGGGATTACGGAAACAAACTATCAGCTAGAAGAAAGCAGGAGGAGATGGCAAGGTGCTTTCTCCACTACGTGTGACAGCCCAGGGACATCCACCCTGCACAGCCTGCAGCTCCAGCCTGGCAAAGAGCATCCGATCCCTGCTCTGTTTGTGAGCTGTAACCAGGACAGCTGCAAAGCAGGTTAAGAAAGTTACTCCTGCCCTCCACACAACCATTGTGTGAACTGTCCACGACCGTGTAAGGCTTCCCCTAGGCCCAGGGACACAGCGCTGGCCGCCATCGAAGGCATCTATGAACTACATGGGTAACTGGCATTCATCCATGAAGGCATTTCTGATAGCCCTGACACAGCCCCCTTCCTTCTGAAGAAAACACAGGGCACCGTGGGCTGATGTTAAATCTCCAAACTTTCTCCTGTTTTTTTGAGCTTTTATTCAGTAAAGATAAAAAGCAGGCTAACAGAGTCTCCCGACATCCACCAGGTCCTGGCAGAAGGAAATGCTTCAGATTTCACGGTGATTTGGGTTTCTGAGTGCCAGTCACTGTTTCTGTTTTTATTTATTTAATTGCTATCTGAAAACAAGAAACTTACTTAGCAACATAGTGTGTAGCTGATTCAGCTGATAATGCCTTTTCTTAAGCCCATTTCCTGCTTTAGGATAGCATGGTAGCAAAACTAGGTGGGTTTACCCCATTAAGATACAAGGCTGCATTAAAACAAAGCAGGAAAAAACGAATGCTGAAAAGGGAAAAAAATGAAACTAACAGCAAGCTGATGAACAGATTACTAGTTATCTTTAGTTTTATTTTCCTGTGTTCCCCTTTTTTGCATCATTTACTGTTAACTAAAGTAAATTCAGCTGTTCACAGAAATTAGAAATGACATGAAAAAGCAGAAGTTAACTAAAATGAGCTGATACAATTTTTTTTTAGATGAGAAATCTAACTAACAAAAATAGGTTTTAATGCAAAAGGCAAATTAAAAAGGAAAAAAAAAGCCCTCGTTCCTTCTCTGCACAGTGATGTAGCCTGCTTCAGTGAATATTGCCTTGTCTTATAGCTCAATTCTCTAAACATTTTCCGTGCTGATAGAGAAGGGTGCACTTTGCATTCCTTTCTCAATATGGTAAAGCTGTAACTTATACCTCTGACTTATCACAGCATTGGGAAACACATGTTTTCCCCTTATTTGGTAGCACAGAGCATCTGGAAAGGAAAAGGGACATACTTCACAGTACCAACTGTGAGCAACTATCACAGTAGACCTGCCTACAAAAGCTGGCACACCACCTAGTCTGAGCAGGATATAAAGCAAAGCTGCTGACATGCCTGCGGCTGCAGAGTATCTGAAACTCTTCAAATATATTGAGAAAAAGGTGCAAGAGAGGATGGAGGAACTTGCACACAGCATTCAGCAGAGAGCTCAGGGTTCAGCTGTCCGTGTTGCTGCTGACTTCTGCATGAACCAGCACCCAGTTTTCCAGTTCTCTAAGCAGGCCATACCATACCAAACCAAAATAAATGGTCAGTTTACAAGGGTAGCTATTTTATGGTGGAAGGTGGAAGGAGGAGAAATGCTGCCTTCACTGGAACATTGAAAGTCACAGGGTTGCAGTGCACTCTTACCCACAGTGCTTCCCAGGGGGTGCAGAGATGGCAATGCAGAGAAAGGAAGGGCTATGCTATTTTTTCCAGTACAGAGGATAGAGTTGTAGGGCAGCTCTACAGCTGCACTGAGGAATGGACTTAGCTTCTAAAAAACAAGGGGAGTAACGCAGATTTTAGGAGCCTCAGTACCAAACTGCCCTCCTAAAAGCTATGTTCAGAGGTAGCTAAACATCATGGGTCCCAGGACTGGTGAACTTAAAGCTCGTCTGAGAAATATTCAGCTCTGAACAAGAGCAGGAACCTCTGATGTTTGGCCGTTCTGAGCAGCTCTGTCCCAATCTTCTCATCTGAAAGCACATGAGCTGTCTACCCTGCCCAAGCTCTGCATCAGCATCAGCCTCCTCTAGAAGACCGCAATGACTCTTGCTCTTCTCAAATTGGATTTCAATTTCTAAGATACAGCATAAGAGGTAATCATTTAGTGGGAAGAGCAACCATTTAGTGGGAAAACCTCTAACACAAAAAGTAAAAGGACAGAGTGTTTTCTTCCCCCAAAAAATATTTCAGCCACACCTCCTAGAGACCCCTAATCACTGCACTGGAGCCCAAGGCTTCTCCACATGGGACACACAAACTGCAGGGACTGGTAAACAAATACGTCTGAGCTGCTGAGTGCTTCCTCCTGCACATGCAAGCAGCTGGGAGCCGGGGCTGCTGCTGCAGCTGATGATGGCTTGTAATATCAGCTCATTTGGAAACTCCTCGTGAGAGCGGTGCCAGGAATGAAATGTCTCTCAGGGTCCAGCTCACACCCTAGCAGGGAGATGATCATCCCTCCTCATTGCAGCCGTTAGCATCTGATCACCATACTTGGGGCATTTTTTAAAATCTCCTTAGTATCCTAAGTTTTATTTGTATCCAGTAGCATCTCTGGTCACACACATGGAGGGAAAAAAAAAATCAGGCTTAAGCTGAGCTCTAAGGAAGAGACAATGGATACCAGGTAGAATGCTGCTAAGAAACGACATTATCATCCCCTGTGGATAACCTTCAGATGGACACATGTCCCTTGCTCAGCAGTCACTGTGGTGCTATTACTAATACTGTAAAATAACCACCCACCATCTCATCAGAAGCAGCTGGCAGGAGCCTCCTATCAGGACTTGTTTTGGAGGTGAAAAGCTCCCACACACGTCCTCACAGTGGTAACATTTTGCAAAAGACGCATTAAATTGTTGTTACAAAAACTGATCAAAAAGCAGAGTTAAAAATTTAGTTCATTCCTGTCCCCTTGAACAGCAACAAAGAACTTTTCAAATACCAGTTTCTCTGTGCAACTGAAAAAGGAGGTATTTTTAATGCCATTTTCTGAATGGAAAATTAAAATAGAGGGCTAAGTGACTTTTCCAAGGACCCGGGTCCAAGCAGTGTCAGCCCCCAGAAGGGAAATTCCTTAGAAAGTTAATTTGCAGAAGGTCACTGCTCCCCCTTCCTCTCCACAGCCCACAAATTTTGGATACTCTGCACCTAGAAACACAACTGCAGCTTTTTGGTTTTTCTGTTTTCTCTCTCTCAATACATATATACGCACACCATTTCGCATCATGTATCAATTAAGTCAATCTTATTTCTTCAGATCTTTACTGGCTGAAAGATTGTTTTAAGGAAACAAAAGCAAAGCCAAACAAAAATTTCTTTATGGGTGCTTTTGAAGAAAACAACTACACAAATGGTTATCTGGCACAGGCAAGACAGAGGATGACAACCAAGGGAGAGTATTCAAGAATCTCAGAGGATGAAGCAATTCCTACTGTTTTGAACTGCACACATGAACCCGGAGTTGGACAGCAAACGCTCCCTGGGAGGAGCTGCAATGGGATGTACTGAACAGTGGTACCGCTGATGATGGTATTGCTGTCATAATGTTTCTGGTGAACTTTATCGCGGGAAGCAGCTATAAAGAGTTTACAATGTCATAGCAGCCATGATCTTGCAGAACCCCTAGGGAATGTGATGGAAACAAATATCCCCCCTGCCACAGAGAAACATCATCGTAGCGTTAATGGCTTTGATTGTGCAACTGAGTCTGTTCCGAAGCTCACTTAAACTCCCCCTGTAACTGAATCGGGGTTTACATCTATACACCTAAACCATTGGGGATTCATATAATCTCCTGTCTTTGATATCTGAACCAGCTATCTTTAAAAAGATATATTCCAGTGCAATCAGACTGTAGCGGCTTGATTCAGGATTTACTATACGGAAATCCTGTAGCCATCGAACTAGTCTAAGTGATTGCAGGAGCATCTTCAGGATTCAGACACCCAGGAATTGATTTTTCTATCCTTAAGATGTTAAAGTAACAACTATAAAAACATTCCTAAATATTCTAAAATAGGATATCTCTTTTAATCCTTGTTAGTGGTTTTTTTAAAAAATTTCATTTATATATTGCCATTTGCCAGCATTAGTGAGGCATTCAGTAAATAAAAAAAGAGACAAAGGCAAGAAAAACCCACATGAAAAGACATTTCCATTATGAAAAGCAAACAAGCCAAAGAAAATATCAACCACAGCAAGGCTTGTCCATATATTGAAATATACCCCTTTAAAGAAACAAATTGCTGATTACAAACAACACATTAGTGACATAAACATTACGAAGAATAAAGCCTGTCTTTTATTCTTTGTCACAAAGTATAATGAACTGAATACTGAGATGACAGAGGAAAAGCAGGTTTAGTGATTCATTGTCAAATACCATCATAGCATGGAAAGCCTGCTTTTTACATTACTTCAGGGTAGCAGGAGTTTCTAAGGGTTGATTTTATTCTTCTAATACGGATAGCACAATACGGTGCCTTAGTTTGTCCTTTTCTGGGCAGGTTGATGCTAGCCACACAGCACAAGCATTCACAGAAATGTTGTACTCACCCACTAACTGAAATTTATGCCAGTTGGATGTCATTAATAATACTCTCAAACCAGATAATAGTAGTTGAAGGAAAAATGGCAGATATAAGCAGGATTTCTTCTGTACATTAATTTCTCCAGTAGGATCACAAATGCTTGGTTTTACACCTAGATTTTAATTTACGCAGCACATAAGAAAACATTTTCAGGCAGATTCACATATCTTTATGCACGTACAGCAGAGGTTTATTTTAGGAAAAGCACCATAGGAATGCAGTAAGTACAGCTAGCACAACCTGCTTTTTAGTTACAATAAAGTATGTTTTGTATTCAGATATCCCTGACAATGTTGCTATCATTTTTCCCAGAACGGATGAATCATAGATGCTAGACAAGTCAGATCACCAACACCTACCACCCTTCTCCATACCAAACAGTTATTCCTATAGCATGGGCCCGTGAACCACGTGAATCACAAATGATGCCCATTCACAGAAGCAAAACAAACATCCCCATCACCCGGTGCCACCCTGTTTGATCTCACTAGAACTTAAAAGCAATGCAAGGTCAGGCAGGGGCAAGAGCTGGATAGAAAGATCTCCGCGCGATGCTGAGACACCCAGCAGGATAGGGCATTAGAGGTACGCGAAGTTTCTCTGCCTGCTTTCTGATCTCACACAACCGAAATCACAGCCAATTCAGCAGAAATGGATGATGCCCTGGGTCAGCACTAAACCAGTACCCCAGCATGGTATCAGGGGCCGCTCGTCTGCTGGACGTCTCGCTCCTGGTTTGAGTCAGGAAAATTTTCCACCACCTGTGATCATTAAAGATTCCCTCACGCTCGTGTCAGGGGAGGGTTAACCCTCCTGACCTGACCAGGTAATTACTTTTTGCCTATTTAATTTCCACCTGGAGTTTCAGTTTCCTTACTTTCTAGCCCAAATTACTTTGTGTTCCTGAAGGGCGCTATAAGTCACAATTTCTGGAAGTGATCCCTAAAGAGAGCAATAGACCCTTTGGAAGTGGATTGTACTGAATTACCGAACAATTAAAAGTGACTCATGTCAGAATATAAAAATCATTCTTGCGAGGCACATACTATAAAATCCTGATTCTTCCCAGGTTCTATAAAGCTAATCCTGAGTTTCTAATGGATAAAGGAAGCACCATGCAATATGCCAGGAGATCAACAGCGAGGGAATGCCAAATTCTCCTCTCCCATGCAGCAATTCAGCATCACTGCAGTTTCACTGGCTTCAGTTGCTTTACATTCATTTCACCCAGGGCAAGACAGAGAAACTTTCAGGTCTCACCAGACTGTCTGTCTCCCTATTCTTAAGCCAAAATACAAAGAAAACACTTCCAAGAAAAATGACAGTACATTCAATGGCAGCACCCCTGCAACTGTGTGAAAGTAAACGCTCTAGTACTTTGTGCAAATATCTTCTTGAGGTTTGATCCAACCAATTTTTTTATTGTGAATCTGGAATTCAAAGAAACACAAGGGGAAATTAATTTGATTTTAATGTAATGCCTTTTCTTTGCCTTTTTTTTTTTCTTTTTTTTTTCATCCAAAGTGATTTGAAAATGAGGGCAGCTTTGGTCAAAAGGCTGGTGAGCCACGGCAAGCCTTGTCTGAATTGTAAGTCTAGTCCGAAACCTAAAACCAGGGCAGTTTTGTTTGATTCCCAGCTCTGATCCAGAGGTGTTACACTACTCAAAAAACCTCTACAACATCTGGGCAATTTCTACTCTTTTGTTTGTGCTACTCTCCAATAAACAAGAATCCAGCGCAGGTACCTATTAATTATTTTGCGATATGACTCCTACAGGAGGGGAGACTTCAGCCAAAAAATCAAAGAAGCTGAACTCATTTCCATTTGTAAAGAACTGCTTTACTGTCTGTCTGCAAATAAATCTCCTTAGTAAATAGCTCCAAGGTTGAACTAGAGAATATTGTATGGATCAAAGAATTCATGTCTTCCTGTGTAAAGTGAACAGGCCGCAAGCTCACTTGTTTGTCTAAAACAATTAGGGCTGGTACGAAAAGGAGGGGGCAGGGACAAATAAGCTGCAGCTGATTTTACTTTGCAAAATATTTTGGGAGGGGGGTTCAAATTAATAACCGGTCAGGCCCCAAAACAGTCTAATCTTTGTCAATTGGTGCCAAATTATGCAAGGTGCTGCCAATTCTGGTTGTCTAACAAATCAGTACCAGTGTGCATTACTTCTAGGCTGAAGCCTGATTGATTCTGGTCATTATTTGGGCTGATTTCATTTGCACACATGGAATCAATATGCAGTCCAGATGTTCATTTGCAGTGAGCCACCAAGTGAAACTACTCATCTACACGCAACTTTAATCCTGTAGCACAGCACCACAGTCCCATTGCTTCTCCTCACCAATGCAAGGATTCATCCAGTACAAAAATCTATAAAACATTCTGCTAATATTTCTGTCAGCTGAATGACTTTTACAGTACTATATAAAGCTGACAGATAATGCATGCCAGTCCTAATTTGAGATAGACTTTTCTTTTGGGACTTTAACCACTGAACAAGCAAACAGATTGAGCAGTAACATTTATTACAATACATAAATCATTTCCCTGCAACTACTACAGGTCTTGCCTGAGGGCGAAACTTCTGAGTAGCCCATGAATCCCAATATACTGGATAAGTTACTAAATTGTATTGTCACTCTGCCATTTGCTTATCAGAAGCAAATTCATAAAGCTTTTCAAAAGTAATTCTGACAACCTTTTTCTTCCCATGTGTAGCCTTTAAAAATAAGTACCAGCAACCATTTTACCACAGAATTTTTTTTTTTTAATCTGAGCAACACAGTTTGTAATGATGATTTTATAGTGTTTTCTTCTGTGTTAAATTCAAGTGAAACCACCCATTAATTCAGCATAGACATTAGGCTAATTATATTCCAATCCACCAGTATTTACTGAAGTAAACCCACTGTCCTACTCTACACAACTGTTCTTCTTTTTAACATAAGCTTGTGTAGAAAGGGCTTACGAACCCACATGCTGCAGCAATTTAAGTGTCAGGAACTCAGAGGGAACGCCCTGAATCAGATTTGCACACAGACGAAGGCTCTGTTATATTCCGAAATACATTGCAAAAGATCCTTCAAGTGTGTAAATGAAATTGGTAAATGAGAATCTGTTGCCTCATTTTTACAATGATTATGGGATTAGTGTATAAGGAAATAACATTAATATACTTTTGTTAGTGAAATCTAAGGTGGGGTAGTTTTACGTTCTCCCCTTACAAATGAACTGCAGATGAAACAACTACTGTAAATAGTGAATCATTCTTTAAAATTGCTCACCCATTCTTTAACTAACCTATAAGCCAAATTCAAGAAAAAGAAGAACTTGGAAAATAACACCAATTCCCCCTTTACATGTAATCAATAAAGTGATTGTCACTGTCTCTTCTTCATAGTTGTTTATGCTTTCTAGGGAAATACACGTATGTTTTAACTACCTAACATAGATTTTTCATTCTCCTTTTTTTTTACTTAAAAAAAAGTCTTTCCTCATGATGATGATTCCATACTTCAAGATCCATCTGTTTCCTCTGTCTCCTCTGCCATTTTGGCCTCAGTGGAGTCCTTTTAATTGCATTTAGCCTTATCCTGGATTGTATGAGCCTATTCCCAAGGATGTCTGGTTTTCATCAGGTAATGACCATTAATTCTGGCCGCATTTCCTTCTAAATCTTGTTGAATGGCATAAGAAACAGAAGCTCTACGTCTTTTCTTGTATGCCCTATTGTTTTGGAAATCACAGTTTTCTTTGGGCTTGGACTGAAGGTTGGTTCATCCAGAGGCACAGAGATGACCCTCAAACCAGAGAACCCTTTCTCTGCCCATATTCTGTTGATCTTGCCTCTGCTATTGCCACGCACATTTCATTCACAGAGCTCCAGATCATCCCCCAGTATTTGCATCTGCATCTGTAGCTGCTCCTTGCATCACTTACAGGAACATTGGAAAGCACAGCTTATGGTACCGCCACAGGTCCTCCTTTGGGCCCTACAAACCCAACCTCAGAAGACTCTGTAACTTAAGTAATGTTTATAGGCTTCCAGTTCTGTAGCCAGGGCTAAAGCCTTGCTATGGTGAGTTTTATTTTATGTGATCTGGTAACAGTTAATAGAGGAAACATAACAGCAGAACACATCTTAGTAAATGCAATCTTGCTGTCTATAACTTACCCGTGCGTATGTACATGTATATGTTGAAGGACTAACTTTATTTTCTGATGTAACCAAAAGTGATTTTAATGTCTTAAATAATATGATTGCTTTTGTTAAATAATGCTATAATGGTAGAGAGAAAAAAATCCTAAAATTGGTGATCTAAGTTTAAAAAAAAGTTAACGTAGTTCTACTAAGTGCTTCGTCTGCAGCTGATTTGCAGAAGGACAAAACATAAACCCCAACTTTCACCACACAAAGAATGACAATAATTTATTTTATGTTATAGTTGGACAATGGATTAAAAGCTTTGGGAAGTACAGATCATAATAATGGGTTTGGTCCACACAGAAAATTAAAGTGGGTGAATTCTGTTCATTTGGCACAGTGTCACTGCAGTGCACGACTGCCATGGTTACCAATCAACTTTAAATTCCCCTAACCAATATTTTACTTAAGCTGCATGCTTCAAACCTGCCCACAGGGCTGCATGGCTTCCTCGGGGTGAGAGCGGGTTTCGGCTGCCATTGGGAGCACGGCGTCAACACTGCCAGGGCAGAGGCTTGTCTCCCTTCCAGCCTCCGCTCTCCCACCATTTTTTTACCAAAAGGAGAAAGAAACCAGCAGTTTCTGTCTGCCCCTAACTCTTGTTACAATTCAGAAATCTTTCTTTGTCTCCTATCGCAGAGATAACTCCTCTTTGTGTGTTCCTGATTTTGATAAGCACTCAGTATCTCAAAATTACACAACAGTATTACCAAGGTGATTTCGGTTGGTTAACTTTGACTTGATCATGAATGATCTGTACACGGCAAGAACCCAAGACAACTTCTTGACTTTTTCCAACAAATATAACAATCTTCAAGTTTATAAATATTTTTCCCTACAATTTGCACTTTTACTGACAAAATACAGTTGAGTATCTCCAAAATCTAAGTTGCTGCATCAGCAGTGTGTGATTAGACTGAACTACTGGATTACCAAACAGATGCGCTTCTATTATTTTTATTATTCTGAGGCAGACTATGAAAACTACATCTATTTTTAATAAAGCACAGAAAATATGGAAAAATGCACGTCTTCTGGGACAAATTGCTTGAGCAAAAGGAATGAAGATCTGTATCTGTGCACATCGTATCCCCTCTTCCTTTTTTTTCCACTTTGATGCCTTAATGTTGCTCTGCAGGTTCTTACCTTGACATGTGAGACTAAAGAGTTAAGCAAACATAACCTCCTAAAGTCTCTACTTGCATTGACAACCATGGGTGCACTACAAGCAAAGCCTGAATCAGGGCCCACCTGTTCCAGGAAGAGAAAGGGTCTTGCTGCAGGAAAGAGGGAAACAATCTTCCTAATGAAGTGCCCAGGACACTGTCACTGCATCAACCAACCTATTGAATAAATCTTTCCTTGGGTTTTAGGGTGATTTTGTGGCCATGACTATCAATAGAGTTATAAAGAATAGAAACTGAAGATGGTGGGTGAAGCTCATTTAACAAAAGGACAGCCAAGTATTTGATATAAATTATATCACATTTGCCTCCCATCTCCTTTGTACTAAGTGAAGACGGAACTTGGTCATGTTAATTGAAGTGGGTTTAAAACTGCATTTTGCCAAGTAGCAAATGCTCAAAGTGTGAGCATTAGATTTGTAATAAGCAGATCTTCTAGGCAAACATCAACCTACAAAGGAGAAATAAATAACAAGCAGGGCCCAGAGGATTCTGTGCACCTCAGCTTTTTTATCTGGTCATTACATGAAGAGATCTTGTCCTCCTTTCAGCTGAAAAAAGAGCATTTCCAGAATGCTATCTGACTGGTCACCTTCTTCAGTCATTCTGTACCTCTGGCTTTTCTCCAGCACTCAGTAATCTGCTGCTTCTAACCCATAAATTGTAATGCAACAGTTTCCTGGGAGTTAGTCTCTTGGGTTCAACAAAGTACTTCCAACTTCTTCAGATGACAGCATCCCCAGCTGTCAACTTCTTACTGTGAAGAAGGGCTTTTATTAGGCTTGAAATTCCCTTCCATTAAGTCATACACTGAAGTCTGACCTTGGCTCTCTACTCAGTTAATTCCACATCCGCTGCTTACGGCTTTCTCTGCCACTCAGTCACTCAACTGTACTTGCTCTAGTGCCATCATTTGTTCAACTTCTCAGTATTAGATCTTTTTTTTCTCCTGAGCCAAAGATTTTTGATGAAACTTTCTATCCTGTTTTTTTCTTTGAATGTCAAGGTTATTAAAATGCGGTTTCAGATCCTGAGGTTATAATGTTTTGTTATATGGCAGAGTTAAACTCTCGGCTCCTGATTCTGCAACTACACGACATCCAAGTGGAAGTGAACCTGTCTTGAGCTCTAAACTGGCTTTCCCTAGATTTAATGCAGAGCCACAGAGCTTCTGGAATAGTTGCCCCCTCTGTCCCAGTTTTTCTCCCTCTCTGTGGTAAATTAAGTGTAATATTACTGCATATCTCAATGACTTTGACATTCTTAGCTTTGATAAATTTGCAACTAGCTTCTTAATTTTTAATTAGATTGTTATGTAGAAGCACTTAATGTATTTCTGTAAGTGACACCTACGCTGGCAGATTTAAAAAGTGTCTGTTACGAAGTCAATGTTTAATTAGCTTTCGCTGCAAATAAAAGACATATTAACTTACAATTTGCTTAGAAAGCCGTATACTGCATGATCATTATTTTTCCAAAGGTGAAGCCACTGATTTTTTAATATGGGATTTTTTTCTCATTTACTTCATACAAAAGTCCCTTAACTCCTTATGCACACTGTAAATCACTTCTCATGCCTTTGACCTCATTACAATTCCAAGTCCAATATTCAGTGTTAATGAAAAGAAAAAATTATATATAATTCCTACAGCAAATTTCTTATGTGAGAGCCAACATTCATTGGAATATATTTGCCATCAGCTTATGGCCTCTTGCATGTAGCAGATGATAGGCCATCTCTGAAGGAATAGGTTATGGGAATAACAGAAGGCTTTGAATGTGCTTTTCTCAGAGTATGTTACTTAATCTTTTCCTATATTAAGAAATAATGATTTAATTCATATAATTGCCATAGGTAGCCAATAGGAAATGTGTGGAAGCAGGGTACACCAATCCAAAAAAGGATGTTTTTCCTATTTTCTATTTAATGTGGGAAATGACACTGACAAAATGGAAATGGGATGTAATTAATTCTCTGGGAATAGAAAGTTGGATGACTTTGTAATATGTATGATCCCTTAACCCCGCATTTATCACAGCACATATATAACTGGTTTCTTTTGGAGAAGTATATATAAAACACAAAAGTCATATTGCAGTTTCAATGGCATAAGTACAACTTCGCATGAACTGAGCTGCTCTGGGTGTACCCAGCTAGTTTATGAACTGAGATTAAAATCTGGCCCATAGACATTTTAGTTTCATTGCAGCTTTTCTAAAGCATAGAATGACCCAGAAACACAACTGCTCTCATGTATATAAAACTCATATACACTCATCTTTATCATCCATTATTCTAAGTTCACTCATCGTCTTAGATGGTAAGAATAGAATCGTAAAGTCTGTGTCTTTGTATTTTCTGCAAGAGAAATATTCACAATGAATTCTGATTCTGTTTCCTCTAGGCATTTCTACAAAGTGCAATAGAAAGATACAATTGGATCTCTATACTCACTTTAATAACAGACATATTATTTCGTGTTTTAAAATCAAATTGAATATTCTTACTAAGCCTATTTCTTTTTTTTTGTAATAACTGAAGCACTATCTTTTCCCCTGCATTGCTATATTGAATTCAATGCTCTTCAAAGCAGAACAACTTCTCAAGAGAAAAAAAAAAAAAGCAAACCATAAAGTAATGAAAAAATCACAATGACACTCATAACAGCTCTCCCGCAATAAATGAGGACATCATTTACTAGATGCAGATTCACTACTGGGACGACTATTCTGTCAGCAAACTTTACCTGTCAGTGTCATAATCCACTACTAAGCTTATAGCTGCCTTAAAAAACTAACATTAATAAGATAAATACAATTTGCATTAAAACAATAATATTAAGAGAAAAAGAAACACATTTAGAAAAACTGTTTCCAAAGCTTTCATACTATATAAATGACATTTTAATGAGTACAAACTAACGTCCCATTGAACATCTGCATTCTTACTCATTTTTCTGCAGCCTTCCACTATTTACCTATGAGGTCAGACTTTACATGGAAGGTACATTAATTATGATTAACAAATGATACAACAAATGGCTAAGGGAGTGTTACAGGATCTAGTAAGTCAAGCAGTTGCTTTTTATCATAAATAGCACATTCTGCTATAGTACCTATGACACTAACTGATACTACTTATATCTCTAGTTACACTGTATTAACCCATTATAACTACTGATGTTCTCTTAGTAGAACATAAGACCATATAATGAGCCCCTAACAGGGCGCTCACAACTACAGAAACCACTTTATGCAAAAAATAATTCTACAGAACCATCCAATATTCTTGAAGCATTTTTTTCAAAGTGTTTTAAAAACTGGCAAGTAATGGAATTATCCGTCTTATGAGACCAGCTACCTGGCCACATATCACTCTTTGACAGTAGAACAAAGTGGCACATTATTAAATAGAGGCTGATTTGCACATATCATGCAAAACGAAGCAGCAGTGTAATTAAAGTTGGGTCAAAGCTGCAGGTCCCGTTTTAAGAGCCTGTCCCAGAACCTGGGGGAAGCATGGATCAAACGGTTAATTTTAATGAAGAAAGTATTCAAAATCCTTAGATCTTGGAGGTTTTTGAAAGTGAGTCTGCAGCAAGCAATATGATAACAAGAGTATTTTTTCTCCTACTCTTGATACTTCTTTAACTCTAGAAATTGGCAATTTTAATACCCTCCAAATGCACTGAAACTAGGACTCCACATTTGATACTGATGCTGTAGCACTGCATTTCCCATTTTTTCTTCAAGAATACAGGGTGAGAATAATTTGCTCTGTTTAAGCTCACTTAACACTTTACAATCCAAAACATGACCCAGAGGCAATGATAAATTAACTTCGTAACTTTGCAGTCTCAAGTGTTAGCACTTTTATAATTTAGTTTTCTGAAGTTTCAGAAAATTATTTGGGAATCAATTAAGAAAAAAAAACTTTCTCTTTTAGCTTCTTTTCCAGAAAAATTATTTTAAGAGCTCTAATATTGTCTCCAGGTAAAATTTTCTCACTCCCACTACCATGAGGGCCATAAAGCAGGCCCCAGTGCCTGCAGAAAGCTCTTATTAACTCCCTGGCCTGAGTCCACTTTGTTATCAGGCTTTGATTGTTCAACAGCCCTGGCTAAATATATATTTGTATACAACTGTCAAACTGACCAGAGATTATGGTAATAGTAATGTTGCAAATCTGCCCAACAGACTACTGGCAAATTCTGTCATTTGTCTCTAGAACAATTCTATTGGAAACTCGTGAATTTACTTAGTTATAATAACCAGAATGAGACAAAATGAAACTGCCAAAGATTCTGAGTATTTTGCACACTAACATGGATTAACCTTCAAGGTTCTTATTACCATTTAGATAGATATTCCTAGCTGCTGTCTTAGGTCAGCAAGTATTCAAATCACTGGAACAGCTTTGCATTACCTGTGCTGCAGACAGATGCAGCAGAAATGTATGTATTCTCTGAAAAAAAAAGATTAAAACATTCACTGCACCTTAACAGCAAGGGAACGTTTTCTTCTGTGGAAAAGGCTGCAAGCTGCTTAAATCTCTCGTCACGTTTTGTACTCCCTTTCATCATTATTTCTCTTGGACTGTCAAGTTTTCATTACCATGACGTAAATGTAAATGAAAGGGGTGCTTTTAAAAAGATTTTTCCCCAAGTTTTTTTTCTTTTGTTTTTGTATTTTTTCAGAAGTAAACCAAGGGTCCCAGTTAGTGCCATCCACTGGTAGCACTAATACTGTAATCAGATGACAAGCTTTGCTATCAAAGATCTTTACAACAGCTTCAATTCATCTGAGAGTATGTTAGCTCAACATTGCTCTCCCTTATTTACTCCACTTATCTCATCCGCTCTCCCGAAGGGGCAGATATGGCACCAGTCTTGGTATGCTGAGATCAAGAAACTACCTCTTCCTCTGGCTGCAATGCAGAAAGAGAGAAGTGGACCATTCTGCACAGTACAGATAGATCTTCACATAGACCAAGAGTTATTTATTATTATTATTATTATATGATTTCTCCTAAATACAAGCTCACCACCATTTGAACACTGCTAAACTGAAATGCCTAACAGGCATGAGAAGATACAGTACTTCAAACCTGCAGAAGATCAATGCTTCAGAGGTAGGTGGTGCAAATGGATGAAAAGCAACAGCAAAATATATTCTGGCACTTGTATAATTTACCTCATTGCAGGGAAACTTGAAAAACATGCTACTAAATACATGGAATTTTTAACTTAAGCAGATGTGAGAGAGATCAATTTTAGGATTAAAATCAAGATCTTCAGGGATAAATCTGCCCCAAACTTATGCCATATTATGTATTCTTATTACAGTATTTAACCCACTGCTGAAGTCACTACCTGATTTCAAAACAAAAATACAAATTTTTATATATCTGATATATGATGTTTTGGTGGAATTTACTTTCAATTTTTGGTACTGAGTTAGAGGAGGAATTTAAATATATAAAATACATACATGTTTGAAAAAGTGACAGATGCTGTCATACCCTGCAATAACACTGTATGCAAGCCAAGGTCAAAGTAATACAGAAACCTAAATACATCAGTTCTCTGACATAACCAAACCAAACCGCTGTTGATTCAGAGTATTTTCCTTTGGTGTTTCATGATAAGCCATGGTTTACATAGTCATCTATTATGGTCATACTTATTTCTCATTTTTTGACATCCTCTAGTCTGGTAGGCACTGATATTTAAACCAGTGCACCCTTGCCAAGTACAGCTGCTGTGTTATCTTCATAATACACTAAAAAGCATATCTGCTTTGTTCCAAAGAATGCCTTGTAGGCAACTGGGTCAAAAAGCAAAAATTGTTTTGTGGTAATTTAGTGGCTATTGTTGGTAGCTAGAATGAAGAAATACTGCACTTACTTTGATTGAATGTGAATAACGAAGATGAACATGAAACTTGATTCAACTGCTAAAGATGCCAAGGAGGATCTTCTAAGGATTACAGTTGAGAGATGGATAAAGCCATACTGAAGAGTCAAAATCAGGAGTAAATGCAGTTGGGGGAAGGAATGCTTTGATGGAAGGCATGTGCCATAATCCCTCCTTCAAACTAACAATAGCCCTTTTAGGACAGCAACCTATTTAGGTGACTTTGGTTGCAAGAAGCCCCACGAATGCTTCTGCACAGTATTTTCAGACCAGTCGTAACTGAAGCCTTTAACCCACATCTGCAGGCAGGAAAATATAAGAAACTTTATTCTTAAAATGTTTTTAGCAGTAGAAAACTTTTCTCTCAGTACTAAAAGTGACAATAGTGTTGAACAAACAACTTAAGCTCTAAAGGCTACACAATCACAAGATGTTTAATACAAAGAATACACTAATCCCATTTCAATGCCGAGGCTGGAATTAAAAATGTGTTTCAGTCACACTGCTTGCAAAGCAATGCCTTTTGCCATTATTTCCTTACAAATCATGGTCAAAGATATTAGTGTTCTCTAACGAACCTCCTCTTGTATTGCTAAAAAATACACAGGTTTCTCCTTTTATCCCATCAGCCTTACATGTGTATCTGTTAGCATTTTTCAGGCTCCAGAATATCATTTATGCCAACCAATTGCTCTCTGTTACAGTTTTCCGAAAAGAGTGAAAAAGTAAGTTGATCCCATAACTGAAAGACCAGTCTAGGTAGTGTTAGAGATGCAGTGTCAACACAAAAGCCCTGAAACAAAGAAGAAACCCTGGAAGGTCTGAGTGTTATTTAATCAGTGACAAAAACATGCTGGTGTTTTTTGCATTTAAAAGTTGGATGGGGAAATAATACTAAATCATATACAGTACATGTAGGAAACACAGAGGAATACCATTAACTCATCTGAACAGCACTAATTTTCTGCCTTATGTACCATTTCTAATCTGCGCAGCCTCTTAACTATATATACTTGCCTTCTTTTTTCAGCGAAATTAAATACGAAAATAATTCCCACCCCAAAAATCTGAGAAAAGAATGCAAGAGAGAAAAAGACGAACAGAGAGAAAGACAGAAGACAGAAAGAAAGGCAACAAGACATCTGCAAAATAATCACATAGAAACTATGTAAATCCAAATTAATAACAAGGCGAACCTAGAAAGCATCATCTAACTGCTACATACAAATAAATGTACCTGGGATGTGAGTCAGGCTGTGTCATGTAGGCACTTATCCCTTATTATTTGATTTGTAGTTGCAAGTAATGAAGCCAAGCATGCATTTAGACAGTTTGAAGCAGATGGACAGCATACGCTGGAAAACAAGTTAATGGCAGAGGCAGGTATATCTGCATAACTCAACAGTCAAAATGGCCTCGACAACTAGAGGCAGTTACAGATGCAGCATTTTCACATTTGGATCCTGTACATGTAAATATGCAACAATACTTATGTTGATCCTATGCATAGCTTCTCTCTGAGAAAATTGGTTTTTTTCAGGAAGCAAATTAATAAGGTAAAAGCTGCATGACTGTTAAACAAAAACAGCCACTGTTTTTTTTTTAAGTTGTCGAACACCATTAGGGGAAATCCACCTCTTTCCATTGCCAGTGCAAAGGCCATTGCCCACAGCACAGCTAATGCAGCTCTAACGACGCACAGAAGACGACCTCGGTAACTTTGCTACATGACCCAACCACGCTTCTCCACAAAACAGCACGTCAGGGGAGGGTAATGAGGGATGGCCAGCTTGTTTGCTTTGATTCTTTCCTCTGGAATAAGATAAGCGTTCTCACATCACAGCTTAGCAAAGCCAGTGTCCAAAGTCACACAAAACCCTCGCCGCACTTGAGCCTGGTGCAAGAGTCTCAGAAGCAAGTCAAGAGATTGAATATACCTGCATTTTACTCTTCTTTACAATACCATTGTTTCATATTCAAGCACTTACACAAGCTGTTGACTACCACCTAGAAGACCTACAAGCAGGTCAGCCCTGGTGCATGAACACACACCGAGCAAGCTGACATAAAGGAAAACCTGTAATTCTTTATTCACTCTATGGATACAGACAGGAGCTGATACCCAACAGTTGTCCTACACCCAAGTTTACACCCAAGTGTAAACCACCACAGTGGTAAAAAAATTGTAGCTACAGATGAAACAGGAAATTTTATACCACTCAGAACAAGAAATATCAGCAGTAACAGGAAGTTCAAATTCTTGCTGGTATAAAATGAAATAGATCATAAACTCAAGGCATAAAAATCACTAAATATCCATAAATTCAGTTAAGCAGCACTTCTTAGATATATTACCATAATCAATGAATGTAACCTTAGAGAGTCACATTCTAATCTCCATGGCTCACAGCTATAATTAACCCTATTAATAAATAATAACAAACAAAATGCCTAAATCTAGATTTTTTTAAAATTACTTATAGAAACCAATAAAGCATACACATTATCACACCAATAACTTCATATTTCCTGAAGCAAATTCACAAAAGATGTTTAATCATCTCTCTTGGAGTCAAGTTTGGAAGCAGGAAGAGAAAAGAACTGGTGTTCTGAACATTTCTTCTACAAATTTAAGCAAAAATGAATTTTGCAGAAGCATTTTTTTTCTTTCTGTACTACTAGCCTTCTGGTAGTATCTCCACGAGGCTTCTAATCTACCAAATCCTTGTTCAGATACAGAGGCAGTCTCCAGGACAGTAAGGTTTTGGTAGCAGCCTCTTCCTGCATTATAAACAGCATTTATGCAATATCCCCTGATGAGCCTGCTCTCTCCTTCATGTTTATGCTCACTGCCTTGCAGCATTGCCGCAGGTGTACTGCTTTTGCAACCAGACAGTGTGCTCCACTCATGGATCACGTAGATGAAATTTCTCTTGTTTTCAGGTTCTAAAAGGTGCTTCTCCAGCTCTGCAGTGCATGTGGATCCCAGAAGTTGTGTCCTCTACCCCACCTAACCCAGCCAGAAAAGCATGGCAGAAAAAAACATGCTTCCTCCCTGTGCTGCTTCCATCATAGCTTCTACTGAAACTGTGACTATATTCAAATTCCTCATAACCTACTTTCAAGCGCACATCCCTTGGTGGCTCTTGTACCTTCCACGATTGTATTATCGTAGAAGGTGCCAAGTGACTGCACTGCCTATTTACCAGAGCGATGTCTCATTGTTTCTATTAATAATATATTAAACAAGCTAGGGCTGAACGTTTTTGAAAAGCTGAGAGCTCTATTTGTTTGTGTCAGTTTATTATTTCAGAAACAGGAGTTGCTACATAGACTACTGATTTCAGATGCCTCAAAAGGAAGACAATAAGGTACACAAACTACAAAAAGAGAGGGGTGAAAAAAGTTCTTTTAGTTGCTAGTTATGGACCTGCTATCTGCCTATATATGGATCACTGTGTTTTAAAAGCTGGGTTTGCTTTTGAATTCTTCCATTTGGTCACAACATTTACAGCTTCAAGGCCAGTTATTCAAAGAGGATAAATGTCCTCAACTTCACCTGACGCTACAAGGAGCTCTAAATTCTCACCTTTCCAGAAAAATCAATCCAAACCAAAAGTAAAAGGAAGAGTGCTCCCAAAAACAAAAGCCACAGGTTAGAAAAAAATCTCAGCCACAGGTTATTCTCTGTTCTGAAGTGGAGATCACATCTGCTCAGTTTTTCTAGGTTACTAAGGCTCCTGGCTGAGATATTCCCTACCAAGATACAATATAAACATGGACCATCAAAATGGACTGTGCTCTGTTTACTTCTCCTCCCGTGAGTCAGTGCTAGAGATGATGGAGGGAAGCGTTCAGCTCCCAGCACCGTGTGAGCAGCAGCTGGGAAACAGCAAAAGAACTCGGTATTCACTGTCTTAATGTGATCGTATCAAAATGTGTTGAGTGATTCCTTCCACCCCTATCCCCAGCGTCATTTCTCAGTGTCCCAAGGAATCACAGATGGCAGACCGGAAAGTGCAGTCTGGTCATGTAGCCCATCCTGTTGCGGCAATGTAGCATTTTCTTTTAGAGTAACCTCTTGATGGTATTTGCAGTCAAGTCCACTTTTAAATACCTTTACTTATTCCTCAGTGAAAGTGAAAAGTAGAATCAGTTCTGTTACTTACGTGTGGAAATATTCCTGCTATATTTATTTATGACATGCCCTTGTAGTAGACATCAGAAAAATAAAGAGGAGGAAATGGGTTCTGAAAACGTTTGGGACAGTTTTATAGAATATTATTGCAATTAATTCTCATAAAATCCATCTGCCACACCAAGGGCTTGTGTTACCAGGAAACCATTTGTAAAGGGTTCAGAGGGAGAAAGAAATTATAATATCCCTTTCCTCTCTTTCTCACACTTCTCAACCTGCCTTTCACAAAAAATAAAGAGTTATGTGAGCTTTTCCATGCAGCCAGCTTACCACGGGTTTTATGTGAAGTATTGTGCAGATTTAGAGGAAATGCTAGATACTGCTAAACCAAAATGATTTTTTTCCATCTGAATGATGCAATAGTCAGTTCTATGCATCCTATAGCTTGCCATAGCAGACAGAAAACTTTCTATTTCATGCTCTAAACCTAAACCATGGAAATGCAAAGCAACAATTTCTCTGTGCCTCAGTCTCTTGTAATTTGGAGGCAGAACAGAATGCACAGAGATCCTTCTCCGTAAGCCCTATAAAACAGTTGACGGACAAATACGTTAGCATGAGTCTCAAGGAATGGATGAATGGAAAGAGAATGCATAAATACAGGATAAATCACAAATATCTATGATAACACATTGCATGCTTCCGCTTTTTAGTTTGCATGTATTGCTTCTTTTTACATCTCCATCTTTTGCAGATCATAGTTGTCTGACATACGCTGGGAACCTATGCTTTCCTCTGTAGTCAATGGAGAGAATCAGACACACCGCCTACCCCAGAGTGGGATCATATTCTAAGGATGCCTACCCTTATCTGTGTATCATCAAGTGGACCTGTTTAACTCACTGAAATTAGACTTCTGCTACTAATATCAGAACACTATGATCAGGCAAGAAAAAGTCCATCCTAAAGTGTTCTGCAAGTGTCACAAAAAAATGGAACTGCAATTGTGTACGTCAACCTTAAAGGTCCTCTCTCAGTCTTTGTCATTTGTACTGTTGGACGCCCACTGTTTTAATGACAAATATCATGCAAGGCAGCTCTTTGCTGCACCTAGCTGCAGTCTTTTCTGTAAAAGCACCATTTATCTGGAGGTGAGAAAAAGCAGGACTCACATGCATCTATTATTGTCATGAAGAAGATGGGCTAGCAAAGGGAAAAACATGTTGATAAGAAAGTCAAGTAGTACGTGAAATGTGTCAAAGTGTCAGAAATAAACAGTAAGGAAGTCATGATCAGACCTGCATATTAATTCTTATTTAGATATTAAAAAAATATCTAGTAAAGGGAGAATTATGGCAATTCTAGTATATTTAAGTAAGGATTATTTAAATTTCTAAGCATTAAGTAAAGACATTTAAGAAATACAAGAAACACTTCTTTCAGTCTATTATCTACAAATATTTCTCATATTTCTTAAGGGTTTTCTCTGGTTTATTATCTAAAAGTTCCTACGAGAAATGAAAAACTGACCTCACTGAAGTCTCATCACCACAGAAACCTCATAGTGAGCCAAATGGAAACATTCTTAACTTAGATAATTATATAAAATTCAGGTTTCTAAACATTTTCTTTAAAACACAAGTTAGCCAGAGCTTCTGAAATGCCAATGACCTTACATATGCTCCTAAACTTCCGTGCAAAAATCAGAACAATCGGATCTAATTACGGCAGAAAGAAATTATGCAAGAAAATCAGAGCTACTTTATCACACCCCCTTCCAATTGAAACCTGGCCAGAAACAACAATCCCAGTAACATTCCTAACTGGTCAGTCCAGGCAGGTTTCCATCATCTGGGCATAGTCAGTAACTTGGTGCTAAATTTATTACCATGCAACCTTACATTAAACAGCACGAAGCACAGAATGAAATCATTGTTCAGCAGAACCATGAGTGCTCCAAAAACGGCAGAGCAAAATCAGGCGACGTGTTAGCAGTTTATATCGCAGGGATCAAACACCACCATGATTTCTGATGGCTTTAGCTGAACATTTGCGACTGCTCCCAGCCCGTAGAAAGAGTTTCACTTCCCGCTCTTTTGCAACATCTTAAGTCCCTGTGAGAATTAAGTGGACATCAAGATAAACAAAGTAGAGCCTGATTTGACAAAAAAGATCAGAGAAATGATGAAATACTGACCAAAATGTCAGCAAAGAACGTAGGTACTTGCCAGCATGACTAACAGGAAAGTTAGAGATTAGGAAGAATATGAAGCAGATTTTTTTCTGGGTTTGGGGTTTTTGTTGTTTCTTTTACTACCTCTCCAAATCTAAAAAGAAGAACTTTTGTGTACGTTCCTTGCATTTCAGACCCTGTAGGGCCATTTTGGGATGTACCATTGCAGACAGTATGTCTGGCAGGAACACATCTGTGACCAGGTGCCCATTAAATCATTTCCTGAGCTGTTTTAGACCTCTTCTGAGGGCAGTTTGGTAGCATGCCAGTTCTGGTCTAAAATCTGCAAAGAACCACTGATTAATTGGGCTTTTGCTATTTCACTGTTATAAGGAACTGCACTCCTTTCACATTCTTATGGGACTCCTTGTGTGGTTTCATTGGCAATTGCAGTAAATTTACCCCTATGTCTATATATTTTTTAAATTAAACAAAGTAATTAATGAACTGGAAAAATACTGTTTCAGTAGTGAAACAATGCACTGATTCCTACTGACAATCATATTTTGGATTCACTATCTTATCTGATGTACTACCCAACATCCCTTTAAGCACAGGAGTCTCACAAATTCAATGTTAAATTCCACTAATATTTGTGATTTCCTCTTTACTTTTTATTAAGTAATATCTTGCTATTTTTCTTCCACTGCACCTAAATCACATTTTTAATATACGCAGGTGGCTAAATAAGGGGATACTGAATACTCAGTAGGCTCCACTGGAGTAAAGCAATCAGATATATGCTCAGAAGTATATTTTAGGTCTACGCTACAATCCAAAGTGTGGGTAGTGTCAGTATGGCCCATGTTAACATATCTGGGTAAGCTTTAAATCTGCAGGCTGGAGAATCAAGACCCGAGAAAGGTGGCTGCAGCACAACAGCCTTCACTCCGAGGGGGAGCGAGCCTGGCCGCAGCTCGGGGTGCTAACCTGGCACAGCCATCCCAGGCCAAAGTGAACAAGACTGATATTGCTAATGGGTGCACAGCTAGTTTTGCACAAGGACGCTTGAGATGAAATCAAATCTTTACGGTTGCTGCATAAACTCACAATTTACAAAATGTGTTACTTCAGTAACAGCTCTCCTTCGTGCTTTTGAAAATCTACCCTTTAAATCCCATATTATCTGTCAAAAACTTGACATTTGCTTTCAATTAAGAAAGGTGTAGTAGATATACTCACTGGCCAGCAATTAGTGAGCAACTGAAGAAACAGCTGTTGGGCATCTTGGAAAGGGAGACCCTGGCTTCTAACCTCAAGGGAGATGGAAGCCAGAAACTCGCAGCAATCTGAGCATCCAGCCTCCCGCAATCAAGGTATTTTTATACACCACCAAAAAGTGACTACAAAGATGTGGTAAATGTTACTGGGACTTCAGAAGTGACTCCACTGTGACTGTAGAAGGCCTCAAGAGGCAAAGGTACACCAGCTGATGACTTTAGCTCCCCTCTGTGACAAGAACATACCATGGCAGCGTGACTGAGCAGTCACTAGAAACCTGCCGATACGATGGTTAGCAAAGATCTTGAAGTACTGATTGATGCGAGACTTGCAACTGGGCTTTATTCAGGGGTCCAGAACACAAGACAAAACAATCTCTCTTAACATAAATACCTTCAAAGCCCTGACCTGTCCTGTTATGTTAAGAGTCCAACTGATTTGAAGCTTAAAAGTGGTTCTAGGATTAAAACAGAGTTCATCATATCCTCACAGCACAGTCCTGCTCTCAAACAAGGGCTGCCGGGAGCTGTACATACATATATATACTATATATTCCAAAGCCAACGGCGTTCCATAGAGCACAATACACTGTTTTCCTGACAATTTATCAGGTATAGCCTCAGAGATGGGCAGGTAGAAGAAGGTGGCACTTATGGTGGAGCGGGTACCCTGCTCTCAGCTGCCTGTTCATCTCACTCAGTTGCAGTAACACCAGCAATGAAGAGCAGAGGGAGAGGAGGAGCACCGAGGGGATCCTGTTAGACAGAACAGCTTGCAAACTGAGCCTGCCTCTGAAACGCTCCTGGTGTCTGAATCCAGGAGTTCACCTCTGTGTCGTGAGCACAGTCACACATGCAGGGATGGTCAGCCATTAAAGATCAAAGGGATCTTTTTGTCTTGCTTTAGCTTGTTCACAAACCAGGTTAGTTCAAGGCAAGGATAGCTCAAAAGATCAGAGGCAGAATGACCCAGTGAATGTAAAAAGGGGCTCGTGGTGGTTTTGCTACTCCTTAACCTTGAAAGTCACATCACAGAGGGGAAAACACCTCTCCTGCAGTCTATCCAGAAGTGAACCTGCATCTACAAAATGCTTCAATAACAGTATGTTGAGTATTTCTAGTAACTTTGACTGGCTTTCTATCTGACTGGCTTTGGTGAGCTTCTGTAGCTACAGAGTGAGTTTAGTATCACATAAAAAGAAACCAGCGGTAGCATAACAAGCACAGCTTCCATGTCAGAAAGAGTGAAATACATAGACAGACCAAAAGAATGAAACAGCAATGTCACAAGAAATAAGAAATGAGAGCTATCAGAAGAACAGATGCCAGTCATGGTAAGAAAAAAAATGTAAACTCTTACATTGGTAAGAGTTGGTTGTTTCTGGCAAGTGACAAATGTGACCAACTTGGTGCTTCCAGGGTATGTTTAAAAGTATCAATCCAAATAATGCTGAAGATACTCATATGATACTGCAGATATATAGATAAATATATATAGTTAGATACACATATAAACAAAACACTGTATGTATTATTGTTGATAGCTCCTTATTTTCAAATGCATTTTGTATTTTCCTACAGGGTCTCATCTAAACTCACTACAACCAATGGAATAGCTTCCGTTGATTTCAAAGGATTTTGGAAGAGACCCTGAGAAGCTACTGCAAAACAGAATTCTCAGCTATATTCCTTGCCCAGTAATTTCTTTCTCTTTAAACTCATAATTCAGTTAATATCTTTTTTCACCCATGAATTTGATCTTACCAACGCTGTTCTCTCCAGGCATGGGGACTACATTATCTCCCTTTATCAAACTGCAATGAAAGGAAACTTTTCCACCCTTGGGCATTTTTTCCCTTTTGCAGATACGTCTGTGTTCCTCTATCTGGTCCTTTTTTGCATTCACTGTAAATCAAAAACTCTCCAGAGGAACTTCCTGGATTCTCAGTTATTGAATAAGGCTAATCAAGTTCCCAGAGAACAATCTTGCTTTTTATGTCTATCCGCATCCGCAGTCTCTTCATCAAAACAGTCCTATTCAAGATTCTTAAGGGCTCTTCAACAAAAATATTTTAGATCTTCAAAACAAAAGTTTCCCAGCATCAGGTTCACTAGTCTCTTAACTTTGCTTTAACTCAACTTCTTATACACAACTACAGTAACAGCACACTGTAAGATATTATGCCGAGTGCTTCAACACACAGCTCTAAGATCCAAACAAAGAGTTCAGTTCTCTTTGATTACATTAACTTTTTTAATCCAAAAGGTTTTTGGTGAAGCATATGTTCTGCATCATTAAAATCAGATATTCTGGCTTTGATCTTTAAGTTCTCTCAGTTGACTGCTTCTCCAAACTACAAACTATTTGAGCTTTTGAAGTTATCTCCTTGCTCTGTACAGAAAACCTGAACCTTCAGCCAGATTTGATAGGGTTACAAGATAATAACCATATACCATTGTATTTACTTTTTACGTATTAAACTTTGCTTTGGGAAAAAATCTACAGCTTTATCAGAAAAAGCTTAAATACAATAACTATAAAACACAGAGAGAATTCTCTACATAATATTAGATACTTGTTTGTAAGTAAATCTAGCAACATTTTGTTTCACTGAACACTATCTATCTTTTACACTCAGTATTTATCAAAGTTACTTTTTTCCCTTTTTTTTTTTTCCTTACAAAGTCAACGAGGAGCCTGGACAGACAGAGATAGGAAGCCTGTGGATTTGAAGTAGTGGAAATGCCACACAGTGAATGTCAGCAGCCAGACTGTCACACAAACAAGCTTCTCCACAGTGTGGAAAGCCAAGAGAACAATTGCAGAAGTTAAGGTGTGACATTACAGCAAGATTAATTAAAGAAGCAGGGCCAGCTGAAAATAGCTAAGGCGGCCATTTGTCAGTGGACTACAACAGGCATTAAGTGGCTTCCAAAAATAGCAGGACTACTGGTCCCATGACGCATCTCAGTGATTCTGGAAGGAAATATTGAGCCCAGCCAGAAAGCCCGGCCTGGAGATCTGGGACACGAGGCATCCAAGCTCCCAATACCATTGACTGGATGCTAAACGCTTTGGCTGAAACTATTTGGTTCTCAAGTTTTACAAATAATAGTAACAGAAGCAAATATTCAACTAGATGCAAGAAATACTAGTTAAAATGAGAGTAAAAGGAAAATTCAAGGTGGAATTATTAACATTGACTGAAAAGGACAATATTTGTGGTTCCACGGAGGAGGAGGATCACCCAGTTAGTTCCTTGTTACATTTTAACATGATATTGGAGGTGAAGGAGATGAGATTTTATGAAATATACAATCCACATATAGTGAACAAGTATGAATTCATAAAGTGGAATAAAAACACAAGTGTTTTTGATGAAATAAAATAATTCAGCATTAAAGTTTATCAAATAGTATCTTATGTGACATTTGTCAAGAATAGAAGATCAAATAAAATGCATTCCCTAGTAAGTACTACTTTGTATGTATAAGAGTGACTATGTCTCTGTGTGTCTGTAAATAAAAAACTACACATTCTATTTTAATTTGGAAAGTTATTTTCATTTCAAGCATTCTCTGCATGGGGCAAATGACTTCTGAAGATGAAAACATTTCCCACACATGCTTCACATCATGTAACAAGAGAAAGATCACTCCCAAATTCAATCTCTCATTCATGCCTTCCCACCCCCCCTTTTTTCCCCCTCCCCCTTTTTTTCCCCTTAAGAGAAAAAAAAAAGAAAGAAAAAAAGAAGAGGGAGATGTGTTTGGCAAATCAACAACAGAAATATTTCAGAAACTGTCCAAGCCATACAATCCCAAACTAATTCGGACAGAAATCACATGAAAAGAAAAAGACATCTTGTGAAGAAAAGTCATTTCTACATGCCACCTTTTTCCAATTACTTCCCAGTAACAATTTAATGAGAGCTGTAAAATACAGTGCATATCTACCACTATATGATCGTAGTATTTGATGCTTCTGAAACTCAGGTATCCAAATTCACAAGCTTTCTATAATGCCTGTTCATCCAAATACTTTAGCATATGAAAAGCTGTATACAAATGAGTGGTTCGTCTGATGTTTATCACTCTTATTCTAAAATTATATATGATGGTCCTAATCCAGCAGATGTTTAATAACTCAGACCCAGATTCTAAAATTGTATATGATGGTCCTAATCTGGCAGATGTTTAATAACTCAGACCCATTAAAACTGATGAAATTCTAAACTCAAATAATTTCAGTAGAGTTTAATTGCAGAAACATTTAGTACAATAAAAGAAAATTACATAAGTTTAATATCCATTTTTCTTGTCTATAATTATATTTCCATTATATACTTCCTAGATTAAGCTAAACCTATACTATCTAATAAACATAATTATATGAAATGTTCATATAATAGACTAAAGAAAGTAACAATTAAAAGCCCATAATTTAGTTACTCTACGTAACTCATCATTCTCAGAGAATGAAATATTGGATTAATTCATTTACCTTCAACCAAACACTGAGAAGCACTCTTCTAGAGATAGATTGTATTTTACTCCTTCAATTCTTTGTTTCTTTTGCTACCTACTTCCACAAAAAAAAATAAAATCTTGCCTAAAATTCCTATCTTGTCATGGAACCTTGTTTGTGATCGCATCAGGATCCTTTCATAAATAGTTTATAAAGTGTTATTAAATAATTAAAAGTACTATTAACATGTTACTTCTTGCACTTCATGAGAATTTATAAAAATGATGTACTACTACAATATCTACTAAATATTTAACTTACATGAACTATGTATACGTGAATCTTTATTACATTTTTGCTGTATTTCCAAGTAATACAGATGCTAACTGTTTTCTGCAATTTTAAAACCAAACGCCTCTGAACAGCATTTCTTGTCTGTATATGTTGCAATGTTGCTGGCCTAACCAAGAAAATGCATATGTATACTCTGTTCTGGTAGTGCCTTCTCTTACCTAAACTAATCTTAAAACAGTAGGGAAAAATTATATTTAACTAGGCAATAATGATGCAGCCTTGTAGATACTGGGGAAATTGCTTAGGTTGTATCTGCACACAGATAAGAAGAAACCAGAAGAGTGATTTTGGAAGACCGTGTTTCAGGGGCAGTTTGCCTACAGGTCAGAAGAATAAATTAATTCCTGTCTTTCTACAGTTTCCAACACAACATCCTACTATTTTACACTTTGGAGGAGGAGCAACTTTTATCCAATTATAAAGTTTCCGTAGTTCTGGAGAATGAATGCTATAAAATTAAAGGAAAACCAGAATCTGAGCCAGCGGCTATTGAAAGCCGGTGGAAGGCAATAGCATTGCCTTCAATGGGCTCCGCACTGGAGCCTGCGTGTACAGCGTTACTTATGAACTGCATACATTAGCTGATCATTTGTTCTCAGCTTATTCTTAATCCTATTTTACAAAGCTAATGTTCGTCTTCTAATGACAATCTAATTGCTTGGTGCCATGTTTACTAGTGGGAATGAACCACAAGCCATGTCACTGTAAGCTCCGGGGAGTATTCCAGTGATTGGGAGGTTAAAAACTCCCTATCTGTAGAAAGGGAAAACTCATTTCTTAACTCTGGTACAAATTATTTCCAGGTGCTGATAATTATCACTCATGGAGTTTGATATTCCGGACTCTACATCTAAATTTATACTTGACAAGTTAAACTTTTCATCATGTGCAGCAGTCTCCTAAAGGCTGAGGAGAAGGACAAACTGCCGATGGTTGAAACCAATTCCACTTAAAATAGCAACACTTAATTACAAGTCTTGTTTATTTCTTTTCAAAGTATTTCAAATATATCTTTTCCCCAAAGGAAATAATATTGTATATTATTAAACAGAGAAGTATTATTGCATCTGCTCATGACCGAGAACTGTGAATAGCTGAGTAATTATTTGGGAAGCCTTGGAAAGGACTCAGAAAAAAAACTCCATCAAAAGCTAATGTTTTCCATTATGTAGACTTCATGCAGCTTTCTTACTGTACACGCACGCTACATACATGCAAAAGACACATAAGTGTGTATGTGTTAACAGAGACATGACGCATGGAAAAGCAACAGATTCAAGCACTAGATGTTTAAATGTATGTTTAGATACATTCATGCAAGCACTCATGCTTACATTTTCACACATTTTTGTCAGTAACCAGACAAAAAGTTATTTAAAGAAGCTAAAAGCAGGGTCTAGCAAGCACAGATTCAAAGGAATTTATGGAAGAAGCACCCTATAGCCACACTAGTATTTTTTAAGTTTATGTTGCCAGTTTAAACCTGCTATATGGCTATCTGTAGTCTTTGAGGACTCTGCTTTTTGCCCATCTGGCATGCTGTGAAACTGACATAAGTTTATTTAAAGGTGACCCAAGAGACTCTCTCAAAGTGAACATTTAGTGAACGCCATAAACCCAAGTGCATCCCATTGCAATATGAGAATTATACATAAAATCAGCATACTGAGCTGTAACACTCAGTCATTTTTATACTGGCTGCAAAATTACATCTCTCATACCCTAGAAAAGATCAACCTCATGATCTGCTGGGGCAGGATTATTTTAATGGCCATGCCTTAAATCAGGCAGGTGTCTTTTTGCATTAAAGACTGCATTACGGGAGGGCAAAGGTGCTACTTGTTTCCCCAACAGCAAACACCTGCAGACTCCAGGCTCTCAGTACCTGCAGCGCTACTAATAGTTAAATTAATTGTGGCAGGACTTGAAATTGAGTCCACTTGATCTTAGGGTCTCACAGATTAAAGTATTAGTCCGCTGAACCATGCTACTAGACTTCACTTTAATCTATTAGATACTTCCTTGTCTTTGTTCAATAAGCACGGTAGGAAAAAAAACAAAACAGTAGAAATCTTGGAAGAGTGACGAGCAAACATGCAGAAATTTCAAGAGACAGCCTAGTCAAAGGAAAATAACTACTAAACATTGATTATCTGCAAATTAAGCTACATTGGGCTATGCTAGGCCAGATCCTCAGCTTGTATAAATTAGCAGGCCTCCAAGGCCATGGCAATTTTCATTTGTGAGGATATGAAAAAATATTTTGTATTCCTTTGATGCTTTCCATACTAGAATGAAAAGTCTGGGAGAACTGCAAGGAAAGCATTCAATTTCGGGCTGGATAAACCAGCATAGACAAATTAAATGACTCAGAATCACACAACTGTTTGAAGACAGAGCAAACCATAAAATTTATCACCTTTTTGGGTTTTCCGCTCCCACCCTCAGTCTTACTGACCAGGGTACCTGGTGTCTGAAGAAGAAATGACATTTGTTAAACAACAGATCAGGTATTCAGCATGTATGCACTTTATGCTTCTATTTTGATCTGCATTGACCCCACCTAATTCTAGGGATTTAACTGATATGGCTTTCCAGGTGCTTTGGTCATTGGGGAATGAAAAGCAATTTCAGAGCTTGATTAAGACACCAGGCAGGTGAACACCCTTCCCAAAAGTACCACCCATCACCTTGCTTTCACTGACTGCGAGAGGAGCCCAGACCAGCTACCCTGGTTAAATGCCTAATATTGAATGGGGTGGTTCAGACATACGTCTCTTGCTCTATCGGCTGACAGAAGTGAACACAACATTATACAAAAAGACAATAAAAAGCATCTTTGCTTATATGTAAAACTATGGCATGAATTTAATAGTGCACAAATCCCAAACCAGAAGCCTGAGAGAATACGTAAACAAAGGCACAGAACATTGGGGCTGAACAGCTTGCAAAGTGCAAGAGAAACATAAAAGAAATCAGAGATACCATTAGAAGCACATACAACAAAAGAAATTCAAGCCAGAAAGAGCCAGAAGCTTATTTCCTTCGTGATTCACAGAGCATATTGCAAAACTGCAGTGAGTTGGCATAAATTTGTCAATTTAAACTCTAGTAGGAAATGTCCGATAGTAGGAGGTCATCCTTAAGAGGGTAGAAGTAAAATGAACTAATATGAAAGGCAGGAGGTGAGAGACAGCAGAAGAGCTGCTGTCAGTAATCAATTTGGTCTCTTTTAATATTCTTTCAAAATTACCTCCTTCTCTCTCTTTTTCTCATCACGTACCCTCCGAGTCCCTCCTTAAATCGCATCCTGAGCACCATTCCCTGTTTGTCTGACCTTTGCACCAGCACAATCAACCCAGGGGAGGAACACCCCCACCGCTATGCCTGTGTTTGCAGGAAACAAAGATATGCTGCAGTAATTCACCGTTTCTTTCCCATTGGATAAAACATTAAATCTTAAAGTGCAAAGGAGTTGAACAATGCCTTGTAGCACATGACATCACTGCATTTAATCATCTCAAACATTCTTGCAAGTTCACTCAGGACTCAAAAAGGAGAATTCACTTCACTTCTGATAACGGGATCTTTAAGATTTACTTATATACATAATTTTTTTGAAGGACCACATTCCAGCACCATTTCTTAAGATATTCTTAACACAATTTAGCGAAAGCTCTGTAATCCAATACTTATGAAATGAGCTGTCAAGCATAAAGTATGCCAGAATCTCTTAAGTCCACACACAGCAGGACATAAAACTAGTAGCAACTGTACTGAATTACAACCAATAGGAGAAGTCACAGGTCACCGAAGCCACACAGAGTCCTGCTATAGCCAACAATGAAACTTAATGTACTTTCCATGTCCAGAACCATCCGCTATAGAGCTTCTGTAAAACAGATTAATGATAATAGCAGCAGAAACTAGAAAAGAAATGCAAGAAATGGAAGCCCGGCCAATATTCCATTTGTAATTTGTCACACTATCACACAATAAGACTTGCGTGAATGTGTTGCCAATTTACAATTCAAATAAGCTTCCTTGAATTTTTAAAAGAATGGACTGTACACATCAGTCAGTATGACACAAAAATGCCCTGTCAGGTTAATTTTAAATGCATGTTTTATTTGCTACTCTTAACTAATCACTATCATTTTTAAAAGAGGGGTCCATTATTAAATAAAATGCAACTCCTGATCCCTAACTGGAATGGGACTTGTTTCTGTAACCAAGCAGTATTCCCTAATTTACAATATTTTGACTTCACACTAGCCAGTTAAATGGTAATTGTTTTTTTAATTTTTTTTTATTTTTTCACCATGTAAAAAAACAAGGTATTACCAGCAAAAGGAGCACATTTGGTTAGGGATTTACATAGGGTCTATTAAAGGCAATTGCAATTTTTTTCATTTACTTCAAAGGCTTATTGATCAAGCTAGCATTAGGAAAAAAGAAAAGGTTTCTTTTCGTAAAACATTGTTTACCTATAGTTGATTAAATTCCTCCTGGCTGTGAAATTCAGCAGATGGACTATCCGGGGGACGCATTTGGCCTACTGCAGACTAGACACTGTTTCTGTCAGAAGGTGCAGTGCTTTGATGATGCAGAAAATAAAGCCCATGCTGTTTCTATGTTCTATTAAAAGGAAAGCCATTAAGACAGTAGTTAAGTGGTCAAGGCCTAAAATTAGACTTGCCACAAATGCCAGTGGCAGGAAATATTCTTAGTATTTAAAATATTGCTTCATAAAACAAAAGTTACACTGGGTTTCTGGAAAAAAAACACAAAAGGCCATAGAGCCAAAAAATCATTTAAGTACCTAAATGCGCACCTAGCTTTAACCACAAGAAGTCAGTGGCTCTAGCCACTTGCTTACAGTTAAGCGTCTACTGCTCCATCAGCTCAGGGTTTATCTGTGTAGGATTCTGTTACTGGAAAGACTTTACATACTGAGTTGTGCTGAAATCAGGGCTGATAAGACCTAACGCTGCAAAGGACAATCTGTGGGGTACTGTAAAAATTCAAATTGAATTTCTATCACCATGAAATATCTCCTGAAGCTCCAGCCATACTTTACTTAGATGAAAATAGCTTTAAAAGTTGCCCTTCTTTCCTTGCCATATAAAGCTCTGACTGTCCTGTTTCTTCTATACTCCATAGCCTGCTGCTCCCCAGTTATCATCAATTGGGTGTTAGGGCTACGCTCTACCTGCATCACCAAAACAATCTATCTTCAAAATAATCAAAGGATTGCTGCTGGGGGTTCTCCAGGCGGAGGCAGAAAGGAAGAGGCAAATTAGGGGGAGGTTTATTTTTCGCCCAGATCATTTCAAGGATCCAATTCACAACAAAGCCTCAAAAACCACTGGGTTGCCACAGTGGAGGACAGGCAGGGATGTGGAGTAAGTGGTTGGGATGGGAGTGTCTTCAGGTGGCTTCAGTGTCATGGAAAACACTATGACAGCAGGTGGATAGTTCCACCACAAGTTAAATAGTCAATACAACATGTAATTAGGTTCACTCACAGCATCTGCTATGAAAAACAGAAGCAGTTTATATCTTTTTTAGAGCCATGAGGGTTAACTGCAAAATTCACACTACTGATCTGGGAACCTGCCGGGGTTCATTACACCTATTTGTGGGTGATATCCTAAGTTAGATTGTCAAGCATATCCAAAGATCATAGATCAAGGGTTTTTCAGCTTCTTTAAGAAAGAAAATGGAAAGCAATTTGAAAATTAACTTTATTGCCAAAAGGTGGAGAAGTTACTTTTTGCTTCTGTTTCAAGGACAGGAAGAAAAGAAATTACCATATGGAAAAAGGTATGCATGCTAGTTAGAGAAAGATGTTATTTTTCAGTGTCTTTAGGGGAAGCTGCTTACAAAGGGGCATATCAAGGTATTAAAAACCAGGAGGATCAGCTGGCAGTATGATGAACAACATGTAGTAATTCATCAGCCAATGTAAACCCGGAGTCATTTTACTCCAAAGCAAATTTCCCATGACTTTGATATTTCTTTTCAAATAAGCTTTTTTTTTTAACCTGCATTTGATCATTGATTTATATTTATATACAACTTACAGTAGGAAAAACTTCTGAGTCTGTCATATGCAGCCCTTGAATAGAAACAGAGGAGATTTACACACAGGAAAAAAGTTTTATTGAATCAAAGTGTAGATTACATATACAATGAATATCCTATATATTTTCCAGAGTAGGATTAGTAACTAGGAACTCTGAAGTATTACTGCCAGTTCTGATACTGATTATATTCTGTGTACTTTGGCAGGTCACATAACCTTTCTATCTCTGACTGTAAAATGAGGATATTACTTATCAGCCTCACAGGGATGTTGTGAGGATTAGTTAATGCTAGAAAAAGGACATACAGTGCTTTACTAAGTAAAATCCATCAAAAACACATGCACAGTAAATGACACCAAGTAATTTGACCTAGAATTTAATTCAGTTATACTCTATGATAGTCAAAGTCTTTTGGATAAACAAAAGTCAACTTAAATTTCAACCAAAACTGCAACTAAACCTAAAATGAATTTTTAGTCGAGATTCAAAATGAAGCAGTTATTTTAAAGGGTTGTTCCTATTAGCTCTCTGTCTCCCTCTCTAATTTCTGGTTCTAACTTGTGATCATAAGGAGCAGCTCTGATACTCCGTAGGAAAGCTTGTTCTTGCGGTTATTTCTGGCACATCTTGCAGGTTCAAGAGAGGTTTGGGTAGCTTAGCTAAGCATCTCAAGCTTGGGGTACTTCTTCAAACCAAGCCGAAGCCCGTGGCATTTGCCAATCGCTAATTGTAATGCTTTTATGCTCTCCAGTGCAGGAGTTTTGTATAGAAGGAAATCGTCTTCCTATTATTTGAAAACGTTAAAGGCAGAGTGAGTGCAAGAAAATGAGAATTGCAACTCCCTGAGGTAACATTCAAGTGGAGACTGAAAGAGGGTGGAGTTCTTAATCCTAAAATTAGGCTTGTAATAACTTCAGTGCATACCACCTGGAAACGTACAGTTTTTCAAATACACTAATATAGCAGATGAAGAGCAGTGTTATTACTTCAGGGCTACAGAGTTCATCGCTATCCAGTGAAATAAGCAGGCCAGCTTATTTACTGGTCCAAATTCTGGTTTCTGCAATGCTTTTACTCGAAGGTTTCCTTGAAGCGGTGAGGTAGTCAAGGGGAACTTGGCATTTAGACTTGTAAACAACAGCAGCTTTGCTACCTGATCTGAAAATCACTCCTTTCACAGATCTGAGTCAGAACTAAGGTTAGATTTGTGCTGTTTCCGTAACTAGGGACAGTTCTGATTTTTCAAGCAATCTAATTTAATGCTGTCACTGCAGGGAAAACACTTTTTTTTTTTTTCCTTTTTTCAGGTAACTATTCCAACGTCTATCAGGTTTTAGCAACACCTTCTCTAAATCACAATTTTAAATTTTTTAGCTGTTTGTTACAAACATAAGTCTCATAAACAAACTAGATCTAGATGCATGGCCCATTTCACCAACACAGTCTACAGATGGAATTTTTGATCCTTTGCAGATAAGAATTTCATTGACTTTGGTGGAGCTAATGTATCGCCTATCGTCATTGTACTCAGTAAAACAGTAGTCAATTTTCCTTTTACACTGTTTTCTATCGTAACTGATACATCAATATGAAAACAAAAAAAATCATTACTTTTTTTCAGTTATATACTCAGTTTCTCCAGCAACATACTCAAATTTTGGTTCTCATACAAATCAGTAGGACCTCAGAGGTTCATTCACAGAAGAGGACTAACTATGCTATTCGTAGTTCCCACTTGGCCAGCTTGAGGACTGTGTTTTTATGAGCTGTGTTTCCAAAATGACGGCATATGAAAAGGTAGCTGTGCCCAGTGCAAGGTGTAGTTATCGATTGAAAGACTAATTTGATCATCCAGTGCAAAAAACAAACAGACAAATGAAAAAAACCTAAATCCACAGAAAAGGAGAAGAAAATGCATGTTGGCATATATTCCAAACATGTCTCCAAAATAAATCTATTGCAATGTGCAGTATAAACATGCCTTGTATTTATAACTTATTTTTAAGTTATCTTTCAGTTAAATGTAAGCTTGTATATTTAACGTATTCAATTGCTCACTTTGCTGTTCCGTTCTTCCTTCTCTCTTCCTCTCTTGGCAGATCACAATTTGGCCTTTCGGGATTTAGTCTGAATGTGTCATAACTATGAAGTTCCTTCCTGCTAACGCCTCTTAACATTTTACTCTCCTTTCTGTCTCGACAATCTTCTTCACCTATTTGCCTTATTCTTGATCCCCCATTTCCCCCATCCTTCCTCAGTTCACTTCTCTTCTGTTTCCTTTCTTATCAACCGTATCTATTTACATGCTGGGTTTGAAATTTTCCCGAAGGCTGAATGAACTGTTTGCTGTGTTGCTCTGATTATGAAGTACAACAGACAACAATACTAATAAAGCTAAGATAGGGTAATTCAAATCTGTTGAAGAAAAACTAACAACAACAGAACACAATGGAATAATCATTCCCTTAACTCAGTGATTTCCCTGCAGCAGAAAAAGGCTTTCTGGATTACATACAGAATAACTTTGGCACAGCTTCATATAAGTGCTGGGGCCTACTAAGGAAATGTTTGATATAATGCCAACAATGGGCAATAAAACTGAAGTAAATCAGATACTAAATGGGCAGGACACAGCTTTCTTCTAGGGCCGTACAGCACCTAGCACACTCTCATCACTACCAGCATTTTTTTTTTTTTAAGATTTCTAAAAAAGTGTTATCCTTACTCAGATTCCTTTTCCATTAAGATCTAGTTTGCCTGTTTCTGATCTAAAGGCACTGTTTAAAAATACAAAACAACAGGTCCTTCATTACCAGTGATATGATAGAATACATTAATTATTGCTCTTACCTTATAATTCATTTTATGCAAAACCAAGACAATGTATCTTTTGTTTATAATCTTGGACATTCAATGATGGTTTCAATTAGTGTCTTTTGTTTATACACATATGGACTTCTGAGATTTATTTCCTACAAACAATTACAATATTGTGTACTGTATGCATAGTAATCTGAACTCTGAGGGCCAGATTCAGCTCTGTTGCAGGTGAGCATAAATCTAATTTGTTCTGATTCTGACATCCACACTACCAGGCCAGAGGACAGAGTAGGCTTAACTCCATAAAGTTAAAACCCTGAAAATATCAGATCATTTAGGCTAGATTTCTGTATAAAGCGAGGGATTACATTTCACATAATGATCTCTGTAGTGAGTCCAATACCTTGTATTTGTCAGAATTCTTGCAGAAAGGCACTCAGTCTTCATCTCAAGTATCAAAAAATGGACACCCGCCTTCCCATTCCAACAGTACTTTTTTCAATGGGCACCAGTCATCACTACTGAAATGTATCCCTTACTTCTCATTTGAATGCATTTAATTTTGACTTTCAACACTACTGGCTTTTTTCTTTACTTTCAGAACAAGCAGAGGAGAGTGGTGACTATTAGTATTTTCTTGCCTTGAAGATACTTTAATGCCATTAATCAATTCAACTTTCAGTTTCCTTGTTGTTAAGATAAGCAGATAATGCTCTAAATTTCTGTTCCTCTCTGTAACACATTTGCCTCACTGAATAATTCTGTGGCTCCTTCCTGCTTGTCCCTTCATTTTTATTCATTTTTTTAATTTGTTTATTAGAAATGTTAGTAGTTCTGTAGTTAACAAAACATGATGTAATGGAGCAGGGCCGGGTCTGGATTTGAATTTCAAGCTATTTGTGATCAAACCTATGAAGCCATATTGTAGAGAAGGCTAACTGCATTTCAATTTATTTCCATTACAGTCATTTTGTCCTCTAAAAGGGCTGCAGAGAAAGCTAGATTATTTTTACACTGTTAAGTAAGACAAGTGGAAATAGCTTTTAGAGAAAGGCTGAAACCACAGAGCACAAACGACAATGGATCTTTGTGTTACAAAGGTGGTGTTGAATGTTTTACTCCCCATAGACTGTTCATGGAGTTGAGCCCATGGATCAAGCAGAGAGCATGGTTCTAAACGCTATCAGAGGAAGCCAGCAAGATAAATGCCGTTTTCCTTTTTTATTGGTCATGCTGGGCATGGCCTATTATCTTTAAATGTACTGAGCAGTTACTGTAGAGAAAAGAACAAGGATACTATCTCTACCCAGGCTTGTTATACTCTCCAGGGCAAAGACTGTGAGACACTGCTGACAAACAAAGCAACTGCAAAAGCTAATGTCGCTCCTCTGTAGACAAGACAGAAAAGGCAAATATTTAAAAAGTGGTAGTTCATAAATTATGATCATCCCCACCCCCATCAAGAATCCATTAACAAGGAAATTTTTCAGGCAAGTAAACTCTGCCCTAGGAACACATGTTCAAGATTTTTTTTCAGACTTAACCTAAATTAAGGTCAGTGACCTTAATCCCTTCCATTGTGAGTGCCTTGTGCAGTAGGAATGCAATAGGATAGAACATGCTAATGAATGAAAAACTCATTCAGCTGCAACTCATATTCATTCATCCCATCCCATCCCAAAAAATCTACCTACTTACTTATGATTATCTACTTCAAATGTATCCCATAACATACTTGTTTCTCTCTTATAGTTCCCTCTTTTAGGCCTTTGCTTCAATTCAGTGTAACTGGTCTAGTTCATCAGCTGATTTAAATCAATTTGATTCAATTAACCTTCACAGGGCTGCATCAGCCCCCATCTCCCAGCCCATCACTGCTGGCAGTGCCCCTGTTCTCCCTGCCACCCAGTCCTGTGCTGGGAAGTAAGCTGGTAGGACTCTGCATCTTGCCATCTATATTGACGTGCTGCTTAGCTGATTTCAGCTCTTCCTCCGTAATATCTCAATTTTTTCAATTCAATCCTTTCTCTTAATTTATATGGTTTAAAACTCAGATATCTAGCACTGTCTTCTTTTGCTTTGTAAGAACAACGTCACACACACACCACCTTATCTACTCAAAACACATGTGCCAAAGAATACTATCTCATTCAGCATTCTGACCACCTCAGGTTTCCTTCTCCAAGTACTTCCCACCTACTCGTTCTCTAACATATAAAATGGAAAATATTTTTTTGAGAAAGAAAATCCTTTTCCTTCTGAAGACCTGAATTGAACACCTTTGCATTGATCGCATATCTTCTCGTGTTACAAAGAGTCTTAAATTAGAATGAAACCTCTTCTGAGAAGGCATGGTGCCTTATTATGTATTGCAGTATAATTTTCTAAACTTAATTGCATCTTCTGGTTGCCACTGCAATTCTGATTGCCCTTACACAGCAACACTTAAAGATGACAGCTTCTATTTTGTTGTAATCATGGGGACAAATCCACCTGTGCCAATGCAGAAAGGTGAATGCCTTTCTGCCACACCCAGCCAACAATGGGTCAGGTGGGAAGGTAGGACGCTTGAACTTTCCTCTGTTCCAGTGAATGGGGAGTTGTGATCTGTCTTTGGGTAGTTTAACCAACTTCCCTTTCTTACTATCTCTACCCTCCACTGGACCTTTACAAACTGAGGAAGACTGGAATTTTCCAAAGTTTGTAATCAGAAAATACCGGTTCACGGTAACTAAAACTTCCCATGAAAATGTACCAGTTAGAGGTCTGCGTACATTGGGGTCAGGATGTAGCTTCTATGTGAGAGGGCCAGAGCAGCTCCGTATGGCAGGAGGTGTCCTCAGCCACGACTGAGGGAGGTTTGGATCCTTGTTCTTGCCCACCCTGTGACTCCCACGATCCAGGTGAATGTCCAAGTACTTTAGTTATCCAGAGAGCTGCTTTTCACAATATATAAATAAAGGTAATCCTTTTGTTTTTAGTCCAATATGGAAAAAAAAAGTGAATCTTTAAAGGTTTTTCATTAATTTTTTTGCTTTAGACAGCTATACCTGTGCTGTGGCTTTGAAAGCCCTCTGAATAGATATGGTATCATTTACATAAGAAAATAAGAATGGGGAGAATCCTTTTATGCTTATTCTTCATGCAGTTTTAAGAAAAAATTATGGCATCTTCTTTCAGATTTTCTATTGCAGATTTTTGAGTTGTTAGCAGCATTTGGCGAAGTTGCTACTAGATGTTTGCATCACAGAATGAGTGCTAGCGGCCCTTCTCCGATACAGGATACCTGTTATGTTCTCCTCGGCCGCATTTCCCAGGTTTCATAGTTACTCCCTCCACTTTACAACAGCACACTGCTAGCCATGTACTGACCCACGTCAAATTTAATCACAACAGTTTTACAATAGTCAAGCCTAAGGATTACTTACAAACTTTGCATTAGCATATGCTTCAGTAAACCAGTTTGAAAAACGCTACTTAAGGAATGTCTTTATTCTCTCATGGACACTCTGGATTACATGCTTAACATAAAATACAGTTCTGCAAGTAAGCTACCATGAAGTCTTTGGAAACAAATAAATATGTTTTTTTATCGTGTTGACAATGGGAGCAGCTCACTGCACTGAGCTGCCAAATGAGCAACCCAGAAGTACTGATTCATTTCCCAAGACAGCTTATCTTATTAGCAACAAAATGGTGAATCTGAAAGAAAATGTGGTCCAAAAGTCACAGGCTTCTCTCTAGTCTGGAGATCAGAGACAGAAGTAAGTGTAGAAGTTGTGATGATATTTACATGTAGGAGTCTGATCCTTTTAAGTTACCTTTGAAAGCTGATTACTTGATTGTTCATCTCCATTTTTATTAGAGATCACAATTTTTTTGTTGCTGATGCAAAATTCACTCTGTCAAATTACTGACAAGTGGCACTGAACCACAAAAGTGCTATATTAATACAGATTACACTGATTAATAAGATTATTAAAAATTGATTCAATGGTACTCCAATTTATAACTGAGAGAGAGATGACAAGGAACATAGAAAAAGGCAGAACATAAGTTTTGCTCCTTCCAGCAGACCTGCAGTTTACGAATGGCAATGCTCAGGATTCCTACATGTCTTACTTTTTATTTAATGGGCATTTTTGAGGAGTATATCTATCCCAGTTTTAAGGAATTTATGGTTTAACAGTTAGCAAGGCTTTATTACCTATGATGGCAGCAGACCCTGAAAAACTCCAATGCAATTATTTTTCAGCCCATGACTCAGTTCCTTGGGAGTTTTTCAGTGTCATAGGTTTAGATACTCAAATTAAACCATATCAGCTTTTCCTGGGGAAAAAAAAAATGTAGAAATGAGCCATTATAGGGAAATGCTTCCCAGAGGCAAAAAAACTGTACTGTCCACATAGGATTCTTCACACAGCCGCAAGTCAAAGGGATCTCAGAAGAGATCAACTTTGCAGGAGCAAAGTCCTCCAAACTTCAATAGGTCTCTAGGGCACATAAGAGAAGAAGCTTTTTGATAAAAATACTTGTCTTTTCCAATGCTTTTCTGTTATCCCCCAATGTCTATGATCCGTAACAGCTTTCCATGAGGAATGATGCTGTTACTAGCATTTTTCTGAGGCTGTACTGTAAACCACTGCAAAGGAGATTTGGGAGTTGAGATTAACAGTTTTAATGACTGAAGGTTGTTGCATGGATATTGCCTGACTCTGTAGGACTCCATTCTGCGTTAACTGTCCCTAATGAAATGTCACAGCATGAAGATTTTGGAGAAGACTACAGTGAAGAGGATGTTTCTAGAGCAGGGAAGTGTTGCCTTGATCAAGTGGGAAAATACAGGGCACAAGTAGAGGGGATCACACAGCACATGGGTTTCTAGCTGAACAGCTGAATTTATCAAAATAATATATGTTAAAATGTGTGATAAAAATCATTTACAGATAACCTGAAAGAACAAAAACAAATTATTCATCAAGAAACTTGCCACATCCTCAGTCTTCCGTTACACATTGGGCTTTCATAACCAGTTTCACAGGGTTTGTCATAGTTAAAGTGTTTTTGTCTACATTTATTTCTAAGTTGTGTGGGTTTATTTTATTACTCTGAGTGTCAGTGAAAACTGAGTTTCTGATGTTACTCATATTGTAGAACAAGAAAGTCTGCAAGACCATCCCAGCTCAAGCCCCCCAAAGCTCCCAATTCAGTATAAATTTGAGGTTATTAATTCTAGGTAATAACATAGCATCACTATGCAAATATTGCTTCCCTGCTCTGATAAGCACTATCATTTCAAGAAAGCCTCATTCAGAGCGTTTTCCTGTTTGGTTTTTCACAGAAATTAGTGTATTACAGTCAGTAGCATAGGTGGTGGGAATTAAAAAAAAAACAACAACAAAAAAAAACCCAAACGACCTCATTTTTAAAGAGTAAGTGTGAAAAATGCATGCTAATAAGGGCATTTATCATTAAAAGCACTATAACTCCTAGAGGTTATCCAAGCAGACCCTTGAGAGTTCAAAGAAACAGAGAGATTATTAATATTATGATGCTTCCAGCTAAAATGACTGAAATGATTACTCAGGGATTGAGGAGAAAGCCGTTCGAATAGATACCGCTGTATATCTTACAATAAATGCTAAAAATACAATTCTGCAGAGGCACTGTAGTATAAGGCAAACACCTTAAAAGGTAGACGTCGAATGCAGTTTTGTAGCTTGATTCAAAGAGCATGTACTTCCACCTCTTAATTTATTTACTCTTTGTTAGAGCTGTACCACTAACCCATCAGATAAACAAGCTGGTCGGTTGGCTTCACCCCACCACGCAGTGTCAGTTTTTAGCAGGTGTTCCTGAAGGACTCTGCCTTTCTGCTCTTTGAATCATTTTGTAGACACTAATGAGCATCCCTCTTCAGCTTTAATTATTGGTCCCTGACAAGTCAACATAATAGGAATCAGCTTAACCAAGCATACTCCCCAGTGACATGTTCAATTACTCAGGTTGTACTTCTCTGCAAGAGGTCTGAGGGGTTGCTAATTTAACATTGTCAAAAAAATAAACAGAGGTATTGGTTACAGTTTATCTTTTGACCCTTATGTCACCAAATCTAGCAAGATACGTCCTCCTGGAATGGAGCAGAAGATTAAATACTTAACAATTACTCTTCTGGTTTTACTTTTAAAATAAAATTAATTAATACCTGCAAAGTGATTTAAGTCAAGCGTTTTATGAAGACAGGCACTGACACTTTGATAACAAGTGTTTGTTGCTGTATCATTATAAAGCCATTTGTTTTTCGGTTTTATAAACTACAATTAAGTGGTAGTGTTTATTCGTTGACATTTACTGTGAAAATAAAGTACCAGGATTAGTTAATTTCTATTTTTGGCAAACAGAGATAGCTATTTTCCATAACCAGAAATATCAGTGTAAGAAATGTGACTAGGAAGCCTTTTATTTAACAAGCTTGTTAATAAGAAATTAAATGGGATTTGGGGAAGAAAAAAAAAAAGGTGAAGACAGAAACAAGGGCAAGAACGGCCTCTGCAAAAGAATATTTAGAAACAATGTTTGAAGATTAAACTATTCATTTCTCTCCCTGTAAAACATCATTAGCTCAAGATCTAGCTGTATGGCTGAGCACAACTGTTTTCAAACCTGTGCTCTCCCTGAGCATCATCAGTCTAATTTTCAAATGATGGTAGATACTACTTGTAACAAATACCAAGAAGTAGGCCTGTGCTAATGGCTGGAGAGACTTCTTTGGATTTAATTCAAATTTTGTAGAAATAAATGGAAATTATATTCAATTTTTTAAAGTCAAATTATTACAGGTAACAAAGGACCTAGAACCTTGGCCAATAATGTTGACCTCAAGCACTGCAGTTCTGGTGACCTGAACAGATTTGTTTATCAGCCATTTGGCCAGCAAAGTGGAATTTTACTGCAGAAGTGACTATATTGTCATTCTGAACATCTCCTAAACTCCTACAGGTATAAATATAAGTGACCTCTTCTTATTAGTTTTGTTTGAATACTTAACAGGAAAAGGTTGAAATTTTAGTATAGCTTTACAGAATTATTTTCAAAGGATGAAAATATTCAAAAATTCAAATTCATGCTGAGGCTCAAGAAGAGATATATATGCACTTCCTAAAAATAATCCTACATGTTTTGTGATTTTTTTTTTAATTTCAAATAGTTAATAAAATAGAATACTCCAAGCAAATAGGCAACCTCAGAGAAACACTGGCAAAGAAAGGAAGTTAAATCCTCATGAGTTTCAGTGAAAATAGTCAGTATGATTTTGTGTTGTTTCCTTTCTCAACACATTTCACAAAAAATAAAATCTGAATTTTTCAGTGCTCTAAACATCGATGCAAAGGTATCACATTTCCTCACTGTAACAATGACCATCCCTCCTGACTGACCATGCTATTTACCAAACATATACTAAAACTTAATGCATATGACGATTAAGCAGGCATTCATTTTATAGTAAACATCTATGTAAGCATTTTGGACCACAACTAAGAAATCAGTTAAAACGTGGACAAAGGACTTGGAACATGGGAACTTCATGCACAAACCTTGACTTGGGTGGAAGCAAGACCACACCTTGTATCACTTACTATTTCACAACCATACATTCAACCTCTTCCAGCCTTTTGATTGTCTTCCATGCTTGTTCCACTATTCTTAAATAACAAAATCACATTTGAATGTGGCTTCATTTTTATGTGTAGAAACATCTTTCTCGATAGAACCGAAATTTCATTCAGCTCATGATTAGTATTATTATCTTCCTTTTATTTTTGACCATGGCTCATATAGTTACAAAAATGAAACTTGATTTTACTCAGATTGAAACATCATAAGCAGAGTTATTAATTGTCATGGCTGGTTTTTGTGAAGATGCATCACTAAAAAAAGCCAGATGTCAGGCTCAGTTTCTGGAGCTCATAGTAAGTTCCTGGTAATAGAGTGGTTCTGGGCCAAAGATGAATGTACACTATGATGAACATACACAACAGTACAGTATAAATACTTGTAATCAGTTCTCATCTCTAGAATTTCTTCACAGATAAAAATGAAAAAAAAACCAGATTATAGGGATCTAGAAATAAAAACTTTACTGATAGTAATAACTCTTATCAAGCCCAAAGTACCCTTGATAAACAGTAGAGATAAAAGCCTCTGCAGGATGCATGACATGCCCAACAAAGCACAGTTATATCGGTGTCTAACAACATAGTGTGAGAGTTCTGCAAACAAACACCATATGGAAGAACAGAAATCTGTATTTAACCTAAAGCTCTCTAATTGCCTGGAGTTTAGACGAAAAGATCTTCCCAGAATCACAGAAATGATTCTTCTGTTGCGGAGCTTCAGAAATCTAACCCTGGGCTCCCTTCACTGCCAGTGGGAAGAGGCAATTCATAACCTAAATATTCTCCGTCACCTCCTAGAACCAGTCTCTCTCTCTTGATTATTCATGGTGCTTTGGCACAAGGTGGTTGGAAATGAGGATACACTGTCTAACATACAGAAGACATGTTAGATACTTCCATTAGGCAAGGAGATCTTTTCACATTAAGCAATCAGGCACGTTCCCAGCTAAATAACATTTTGGAAACATTTAGGTAAAATTAATCCAATCCTTAGTTAGCTTTTTTTAACCTTTAGATTAGGTGCATAAACTTTTTTTTTTCCTTTTTTTCCTTTTTTTAAAGTAAGAAAAAAGGTTCTTTTACCAGCCTGGGGATTGCAGAATACACAAGAGCAGAGCAGAAAGCACACAGCATGTGGGTTGCTTAGGTACTGACACATTACAAAGGAGACTCTCAGTAAGTTTTCTTTATCATCATAAAGAAAACTTCTCCAAATAACTGTCAAGAGTGGGAAGTCTAATTCACAATGACTTAGTCATACTTTCAAATTAAAGGTAGGACGCAACACAGAAAGCAGTAAAAAGAATCACTCTTCTGGTATGTTTTCAGCCTTGGACAAAAAACAACACATCTTTCCAATTTTCAGAACAGGCTGACATGTCCTTAATGATTAGCAATTTTTCTTAATTCTCCACAGTGAGAACAAGGCTAACTAATTGTAAAAAAAAAAAAAATCTGGGCTAAGATCGCTACATTTATAGCAGTGATGGAAAAACAATCTTTCATAATACAGTCACTCTCTTCATCAACTAAATTAGAGGCAAATATGTCACGGCATCAGCTTGTCAAAAGCCTCTTGCTACTGAAGATGCTATACCAGCAAGGTTAATTCTCCCAACAAATCAGACAGACTGGATTCCCGTTTCTTTTGGTGATTTATATGGCTGAAGCAGGTTCTTTAAAGCTGCTGCACTGTGACCTTTTACTTTCAGCAGCTGTCTGCAAAAGGGCCTCAGACAAACAGTTCAGAACCAGGGCATGACATGGAAATAAGACTTCACAGCCTTGGGCTAATGTGGCTCAGCACAGGATAAACATTTTTTGTCTATCTTTCAGGGTTTATCTCTTTTATGACTCATGTTGAGTAATTGTTTCCACATCCCTTTCTGTCATAAGGGACAGGGAACATGCTCGTTCAAGACAAGAGCTTTACATGGAATTTACGAGGAACAGGACACAATCTAGAGCTCTTGCTGCTTAGCCTTTGGTTAGATCGGCTTTCTTCTCCCTTTCAGCCTGCCCCTTGTGTTTTAGCCAACAGTCCAAGCTGGTAGTTGACTGTAGAAGGAACGGTCTATATGAGGGCTCTGAAATGTGCAGTATGGCTGCTGGCAGTGATAAATTAGAGTTATAATTGATATATCTCATTCCAGTGTATATAAGCAAAATCATACACTGATAAGATAACATATAAAGAAAATGGCTGAATGCAATCTCATTCTTCATTCAGGAGATAGCAATCTCATTTCACTTTTGTTATTTAACATGAAACATAACCTTAGCTTGAGAAAAAAGGAATTTAAAGTCTTCCCTTCAGAAGTTCTACCAAGAACAAGAGCATTACACTTACATCATATGAAAACACACCATAAAGTACAGTTCAAAAAGCCAGGGTACCAATAGGATCTTATTTACATGTTTTACTATGTATTTATATTATGTACCTTGATTAAATCTTATCTCTTGATTCTATTATCATAATATACCAGTTAAAGAAACAAACAATCTCCACCCCCAAATGATGGAGGTGGGGGGAAACACAAAGCCACAAGAAAAGTGTACCAGCAGCATCAAACCACTCGTACTGGAACTACAAGTTCTTCTGGTTCATTAGCCAATACTAAGCTTGTAGCAAAAGCAGATTTGATGATACGCAACAATGCTTTTTGTCAGCAAGTGAAAGTCAATCACATACCATTTATTGGAGACAGCCTAAAGGTGGCTCAGGGAAGAGCGGGGCACTCCAGGTGCAGTCCAGGAGGCATTTGTGAAGCTGACACTACAGGGCACCTGCAACCTCGCCGCAAGTCCAGCTCAGCCTTACACTGAAATCCCGAGTGTCATCTCCCACCTACTGACCTCTCTGAAACTCTTCTTCTGCTTCCCTACCCAAGCCACAGCTTGGGTAGGCTTTTGTGGCACTCACACTCACACGCAGTCCGGTAGAAATGGGGATGCTGAATATGAAGATGTTTAGGACTGGCAAGGAGAAGGGTTAGGTCCTTCAGGGAGGAAATGACAGGATAGCAACTATAAATATACACAGTTTTCAGTTTATACGGATATAATCACTCACTCTCTACAGAAATAAAAAAGCAATGACAACTCTGGAACCTGTGTTAACACTCCTGCTTTTAGTGATTTCTGGAAGAAAAGGAAATCACCCTGGTTAAATTGTCACAGGTAACCCCCCTGTAGTTTTCTGTTGATTACCACATTCCCCATCATATTAGATGTCCACACTCAAGATCAGATGTAGCACAATATAAATCCAATTATCTAGCAATATCTAGTTTGATTCCCCCAAAATACTACTGAGAGTGTGAATCTAAAATAATCTGTGACAGAAATGGGTGAGGGAGGGGGGAAGGAAATGAGAATAATTATTTTTACCCAACCTTTAATAAAAGACCATTCACTATACTTAGCAATTAGGAGATACTCTGATCTTTCAGTGAAAAAATTTGGGGAAAGGAAGCTTCCAAAGCAGCCTGACAGCTGTTCTGCAATGCACACTCAAGCACTGTGCCCAGATAGGTAAAAGCTGTTTGCATGCTATTACTGATTAACCCATACGATATTTCAGATGACATTTGCTCAGCTGAGGTGATTTTGGAGCAAATAACAAAGAGAATGAACAAAGCTACAGGAATACAAGACGAGGTTAAAAGTCCTACTCCTGCTTCTCTGTATCTACTTTTTTATCTTTTTCCCTTTTTTTTTTCCAATCTTTTCTATGTTATAGAATTGGCAGCATATGACATTTAGACAATAATTAATTTTTCATCTAAGTCCAGCAGGTTTTGGTTACCCAGTTATCCATGCCTAAATTGATGCAATGCAGATGTACAAGTCAGTCCCTTTAATACCTACTTCATTAACAATAAGCTGTTCAGTGTGAAAGTAAAGGACTCCTCCCCCACATAACTATTTAATAAACTATCAAGGATTTTCAGAGCTTTCATATGAACATGGAAATACTATCAGATGTGTTAGGCATGACTTCTTCTCTTGCTACAGTTCTTTTATATATGAGCACAGGGGTACAAGGCAGCATCAGTTTAATGAAAGACAGGAAGAAACTATTCTATATCAAAGAGTAGTAAGAGGAAAACAAACAAAGTAAGTACATATGGAAATCAAGAGCAGTCATGGCAAATTTTTCTGCTCACAATAGCCAGAAGTACCCTACTTTCTTACATTCCTAAAAAAAAACCCCAAGAACAAAAACAAAGACCTAGAGAACTACCTCATTAAAAATACTGTTTCTTTCATTTCTTGTTTTCTAGCTGTTCTTTTTTTTTGCCTTTTAACAATTTCATAATGCAAGACCATCACACCTACACTGCAACTAATCTTGTAGGATGGAACTATTTAAATCTGCTTAGACTTCCATTCTTTTTATAGCTAATCTGGTCAAATGATATAAAGGGGAAACTTGACATGATGCAAAAAAGTGAAGAGTTGAGTATATATGGAGTTAAGCAGCCTGCCTATGGAAGATTCACGGAGAGGGTATCACCACCCTTTAGCACATACTAAAAAGTCCTCTCTTCCTTTTGCTAATACACATGAAATAAGAATACAAATAAAATAAGGTGGGTCTGTTCCTGTAACTACATGTACGTATTACTGGATATAGTTATCAAACTAACTGAAAAAGGCCAGTTTTGGTGGTTGAAATGGGAAAAAACGACTAATGGTTTAAGTTCATCAGAACTTTCAGTGAAAGGAAGCACTACAAAGCTTATTATAATATTTTAGAAATATGTCACCTTCAGTAAATCTACATTGTTAAGAGTCACATGTTTATGGGGAAAAAAAAATTAAAAAAGATCAAAAGTTTCATTCCTATGATGCATGTATGCGTTCAGAAGGAGACTTGTTCCTATGTAGAGATGCAGCTGAATATCTGTCCCTAAGAGATACAGAATTATCCCCTTTAAAAGATTTTAATCTCTAACAGAAATTTAAAAAATAACATGCATTCAAAGGAAAAGGAAACAGCACATAAGACAAGGAAAGTGCTCAGAGTGATGATAGGCTGACAGACCGCAACATCTATCTTCACCTTGAGGGACGTGTAAAGAGAAATTAAAATGTGTACACTCAATATGGTTTTGGAGTTGATCCCTCTACAAATGTCATGCTCAATTGCAGCAGGTATTTATATACATTAGTGGTGAGGCACTGCAATGAGCAAGCACTGTACAAGTTATTATGCCTGTATTGTGCTATCTATTTTCGTCACCCTATGCAGCTTTAGAAATGGTGAATACCATGTGTGACAAACCAGCTGGATAGACATGCACAAAGCCCAATTTTGTGAGTCTCACAAAATGCAAATAAGAGAAAGTATTCCATTCAGTAAAAGAAGAGCCTGGTAGTTTCACTAAAAAGTGGATTAGGGCTCTCAAAATCAGTAGCTTCCTTTGTTTAAGAATACAGGAGACTGAATCAGCCATCCCTCTATGTCCTACAACAGTGTTACAATCCCATCTCCTTTTACTTGTGAATAATAAAGTTTGACAAAATGATAAAAATTACAGAGCGTTTCAGAAAACAGTATTCTTATCAAGTTCAATCTCTCTTTTTTAATGAGAAGAATGGAACTGGAAGGAAAAGAAAAGCAGCAGTGTAGTATACGTAATTGTAACAATTTTGATGGGTGCTTTCACGGTCCTGAGACACTCAAATGAAAAGTCCTTTTGGAAATGTGTGATCATTTTCATTTTACTATCTACAGATAGTAAAATACAAAAAATACAGCATAATGTTAATGATGTATTTACATACTGGGGAATCCGTTGAACTCAGATGCATAAAGACACAGGTGGACCCTCAGCATTGAAATACTGCATTGAAACCCTGGCATCAAATGCTTAAGAATAGTTGGTTAATATGGTTACTAAATGGAACAAATCCAAAGCAACTGTAAAAACATGTGAGAAGATACATACTTACATGCACATATATTGTATGAGCACAGTTTTTAAGCAGCTAAACTATTAAATGCTAAATGTATTAACCACTGCCACTAAATTCCAGCTTCCCACCATTACTTCTTAATCCAAGTAACATTAATAAGCATCAAAGTATGTCCATTCTTGGGCCAGTGAATCAAACTTATATGTATTTTTTTACACTAATAAGTAATTTGTAATCATTTTTTAATCTACATTACATCATTTTGTAATCTTTTTGAGAAAAGACTTTTAAACCTTTAACTATTGTAATTACTCAGTGTGGCTTTATGAAAATGGGTATATGGTCTTCCTTCCTTCCTTTCCCCACCCTTTAGCTGATGCTGAAGCTCTGAGATACACATCTGATTTCTTCTTGTGCCAATGGAATTGCAAGGGTTTTTTTATTATTAATAACAACAAAAAATAATTTTCTGGAATACTTATATAGTGATAAAAAAGGGATTTGCTAGATTAATTTTGCAGCAATGATACCTCAGTTTGATCCTCAGTGGTATGGATGCCTTGCAGAGCACATCCTGGCTTCCAGTTTTGTCAGTCTCCGAAGCCTGAGCCACACTGTAGCAGTTGTTAGGGGTGAAGAAATCTAGTTATTTCAAACTGGCAAAAGCACTGATTTAAAAAATTTGAACACCAGGGTTATGGATTGCTCCACCTGGCTCAAAAATTAATTTAAAATAAGTTCATCAAGTCCCTTGATTTCTGTAAATTGTGATACGATCAATAACTGAGCCTTGCAGATTTACTCTTAGGATTGTTCTTTTAATATCAGTAAATGCAATGCATGTTTACTGGTTGCTCCAAGTCAAGGTCAGCTAATATTGTGCACTCTGAAAACATACTGAAACCTAAGCTTTGGGGAGACAGACAGCGTAGGGGAAGGAGGAATGTCATCAAATTAAATACTCAGTGGATACGCACAGCACAGTCATTCTGAAAAGCACCAAGCTTTCCTTCCCTTGCCTACTCGTTCAGTATCACTAAAGTTAACTTCTTCTAGACAGCCAGTATCATAGTTGCACAGCTCAAACTCTCATTATCAAGTATTAATAGTTGCACCCATTCATGAAAGAGGTGGGACTGGTGTACCAGAGACAATCTACTGGCGTTGTCTCTCCTCTGTTTGGTTTGGTATTCTGTTTGCTTGTTTTAAAGAAAAGAATTAATGGTTTACGTGGATGAAATTTTTGAGTTTAAAAGTCTGGGTGATTTCGGGGTGCTTACTGAAAATGCAAAGATCGAGGAAGGTCCACCAAGAAGCTCTAGCCAGTTCAGATCCTGTCACGCCCTGCATTATGAAATAGTGAAAATAAACTGTCTTCTGACCAGTATGGAAAAAAATAAAAAAAGAAAATTAAAGACAAAAATAACCTGTCCTATTCCTAGGAAAAACCTACCCAGAAGACTTGGCTGACATAAGAAGGCAAGAGAGCATTTCCTTCGCAGACTGCATAAACCGCAATGGAACATAAAAGAAACTCGTCTCTAATATATTCCCTAAAGCTCACCACCAAACCCAACATTAAGGTACCAGTAAGTGACCAACCTAATGATTTTGCACAGTTGCAGCGTAACATCTACAGGATGTTGACAATATTGCACTATTTATCTTTAGTCACAGCGCTGAGTTGTTCTTTAGGCTCAGAATAGAAAACATTACAGATACTGAACAAGGTTCGACTGAGGTTTTAAATGCCGTCATGCCATGATGAATTCCATGGTCTGCGGCATTGCTTTACAATTCAGCTCAGAGGGGAACAAATCCCTGGTTGGGACATCATAAATATCACAGTTAAAGAAAATAGCTTAAAAATTCTGTACTAACATTAGGCAGCACTGGAATTAACCACACTCCTAATTTTAGATGATGTTCTGCAGCCTTCAGTTGAGCAGAGTCTTACGTCAAAGGATTCCCACCTAATGTACAACAAAGCAACCATAGGTCAGAGTGGCAAAGCTGAGCCTTCCACTCCAACCATCTTCCTTCCCCCTGTGACAACCCTCAGGTGAATCCCAATTCTGCCTCATACTGAAAACTAACAGTGGAAATGTCCTGAGGTGACAGCTGTCAGTAGCTAAGCTCTCACCACACTAGTCACTGGAGTTAATTAATAGCTCTTCTTTGGACTACTGATGTATTGAAGTTCAGCAGTCGTGGCTGGCTTGTTAACAGTTATGAAATTTCAAGTTGGTAACAGAAAAAGATTCATCACAAGGGTGGTGAATAAGTTTAAGTCACAGATGAGCTTGCCTCATTCCTCTCCTTTTTTAATAAAGTAGAGCCTTTCGTAAATTAACATTCCTTATCATATACATTTTATGCACTTTGAATTCATATTTATTGCAGGTGTTTTATAGTAATGGTATTTCTGGACTTATGCAGCAGCTTTGCTTCAAGACTACAAAATTAAGTGGAAAAATTATATTACTTTTACAATAATGTTGTGGAGAAAAAGTCTGAAAAATCTGAAATTGCTGTAAACAATTTGGTTGGTAGATTTTATTCTGTTGAAAAGCCTGATCTGAAAATGTTTCAAGCCACTCCACCTATGAGAGAGGTACTGATGTGTATATGATGATGTTTAACACCGCAGTCTCACAATATGAGATATTTATTAGACAAGTGAACTGATACACATGGCAACTGTGATCTGCTGAAGGACAGGAAAGAACAGGACTCAGAACATCTACCCAAGAAGCCCTTTTCTAGTGCTTAACAATGCTCTCTCCTAAACCACCCGGATAATAGCGCTAATAGTCACAACTCCACCAGGGATTAACAGCTCATTCCAAGCAGATTTCCAAAGCACATGCTTACATCCACACTGGCAGCTTGCATTCAGCAAAAAATGCTCTTAGCTTTGGAAAGGTAGTGGGGTTAGACATCAAATACTACAATAATTATTGGATCAGTGAGTAAATAAGACAACTTTCATCTTCAGTTTTGCTGCTGTGGTCAGCAAAAAGCTTTCAATTATTTGACCTATTGCAAACAAACAGGCAATGTCTATTTATTTTTCCTCAAAACCATGACAGTTTTAATTAAAATTTATGCTATTGTTCCAAGAACTATGTACTCTGACTTGGAGTCGTACCTAACCTAGCAGGGGCTGTGACTGCATGATAAAGGGCAAATGAGGAAAAGAGGCAGGGAAGAAAAGAGGGGGCTAGGTGTTAATGCATTTTTGCATTATTAAGAATTAATTAGGCAGTTTTAAAGGATGGGGATGTGAGAAAGAAGCGGGGGGGGGGGGGAAGCTAAGACATATGCAACAATGAAAGCCCCCTCCCTACACAGAAACATAACAATAAAAACAAACAGGGGTCTTCAGAAGGGAAGTAAAACTAATACAGGCAGTGGTGAAAGAGCTATATAAAAAGCAAATATACCAGTGTCAGATAATAGAATGGCAATTAGCCAATAGTTTCAAGACAAAAGTCTCACATCAAAAGGAAAAGGATTTAAAAAACATGTATTATCTTGCTTCTCAGCCCTCTTGCAACCAGGGCATTGACCCTGCAACCAGAGCCTGATGGCTGGATACAGTTCAGTGGGGCTATTTACATCTTATGGGTAAGCGGAGTTGGGGACCGAGCTAATAAATTATGCAAGGGAGAGAAACTGTGTTATATGCTGCGGCTGGCTTAGATCCATGAAGAATTCAGAGCAAATATGATCAAGACACCAGTGTACCTCATGGGGGGAGGCTGACAACACAACTCTGCAAGTGTATTTCACATCCAATTCTATTTCCCATTTTAGAAATACCAGGCAGTTAAGGACCACCAAGTTACTACGTAAGCAGTCTGAAGGGGCACAGGAATTTTAACTTTGTCATTTTCTGGTTTTGACTGCCAAATCATAATGCTTAAATGCTCCCTCACTGTAAGGATATATTTTTTTTAATGATGATGATACCGATAAGCATTATGAAAAATTGTATCTCAAAAGCCTGGAGCAACACACTAGATTTCAAGATTATTGCATGCTTAGAAGTTGTTTAACAAAATGCAAAGTGGTCTTGAATGCATTGTAACAAAATTTTTACTGGAATTCACCAAGATAAGCACTTTTTATTTTTTAATGTATAATCAAAGCACAGAAAAGAAAGATGAAAACATGCATGAAGCCAATCCTCACAGATCAACACCAACTCACATTAGGTTCTTCAGGAATGTAAGACATCTGACTGACAACTGTGCTCTGATTTTTGTATTTTACTCACTGGCTCAAAATCAGATTGTATCTCCCTGTGAGGCTCTTGCAGGTAATTAGCAGTAAGGAAATAATGGCCTTCAAAGTCTGTGTCTATTATTGTTTTATTCCAACTAAACATAATACTTGGCAAAAACGGAGGACTCCCCCTCTTCCTTCCAGCATTTTTTCCTCCTTCCTATCCCCCTTCTCTCCCTCCAAAACCTTCAAGCCAGAGTCTCTGAAGTCAGTGCACCCATTAAATAAATCACGGCAAGCCTCTGTGCAACGTTTCCCTTCTGAAGAATTTCATTTGCCCTGCCTGCTTGGCTGGAGAGGCAGCTTTTTGTTCCTCGCTGCAGATTCTGCATTGCTTCTTGGGTTTGTGAATCCAAAGTCCCCATTCCTTTTAAGCAATATTGCTGCCATTTACTGTCATACTCTGATAAACTGGGTGACTTGTCAAAATGTATTCCACCAGCCCCCAGCCTCAAACCCAAAGTGTTTATGCGAACCTCTGTGGATCTACTTCCCATGAATGAAAGAGTTAATCCAAAAGACCTCTACTAATGCGTAATTGCAATTAATGTGAAGGTTGCTAACAGAAACAGAAGAGTACAGATGTTGAATTTTAAATCTATTTGGGAGCAACCCACTTTTACACGATATGGAAAAATGACAAAGAAATTTCAACGGGCTTTTCATGTACAAGGCCCTGAGGTAATACGATAATGTATTGTTTCCATTTCCAAAGGATGTAACTTTCTTAAAAAAAAAAAAAAAACAAACATAAAGAAGGGAGGAGATGTTCCTTATAAAATGGGAGGGTTGCATACCTTATCTGCCTTCCTATGACACCGCTGACATCAACAGCGAAGGCATGACTACAGTGCAAGTGTTTTGGTGTGTTTTTTTTCTTCTCCATTAGTTTTATAAGATTGGCTAGGATTTACATGAAAGGTTGTTGATCACCTAAGGCAAATAGCACGATCAAATAGATTAAATTAAAAGCAACCAGCCTCAACAAGCAAGACACAGGAGGCGGATTCTATGAATGACATACTCGCTGCTCTACCTGCAGACTGTAAATCATCACAGGCTCACTTGACAGTGCCAGACATAGGCAGATCAGCACTAAAACATCGTGAGTCCAAACAGTGTTTTTTTTCCCCGAACAATTAGCCTCTTGGAAGTGGAGAGTAAGGGTGTTTTTTTGCACGATTCCCCCCACCCCCATCCCCCTCTTTCATATTCAAACACTTGGGGCAAGGCAATTTGACACTGGTTTCTGTAACAAACCTGGTCAGGCAGGATTTCTCACACACCCTGCACAAAAGGCTAACCTCTCACAAAGTACTTATTGGAGATTTACGTCAAGGTTGAGTGAACTGCAGCCAGGGAACTGAGCTCAAAACACTGTGTGAAAGGCTCTGGTGCTAATCACTAAACCAGTGGTTAGCTGGAGAGGAATTGGGGAGGGGGGGAAACAACAAACAAATAAAAAATACTCTTTGTAGTGTATTATACCCAATATTCAGCTACGATATTACCAGGAAAAAAAAGTTAATCACTTCTAATTGAAAATTTCCTCAAATTATCAAAATATTGAAATACCTATACTAAAAAACCAATCAGCTTCACTATTCAGAAGAAGGTATGGTAGTCACTGCTAGGATTGGTTTGCTTATTTCCTTCTTTCCAGCTTTTATCCCATATTTCCAATGATATATTAAGGGATGACTATGTGATGCTGTAACTCAGACACTGACCTCAATTTTGCTGCTGGAGAGATCTTCCAGAGAGAATCCAGTGTTGGATTTATACGCAACCATCAGAGGTGAAGTCTATTAGATAAGCAACCAGAATAAAGTGACTGACAAGTACTGATAGACCTTCTCCAGGCTACGATAGCAGGACCTTAACTAACTTGCTCTGTCCATCCAGCATAGACAAGCCACACTGTTGCATCTAAGTGTAAATAAATGCATTAAGAGTTTACAGTACATATTGCTTAGTGTTCACTGCATTTGAAAAACTAGCTAACCTTTTCTAGTACTGTATCTTTACGGTCTAGGTTAGATGTGGTTTTTACATTTTACATGGTATATTACACAATTGGTTCAGCTGAAATGAATTCCAAGGGGAGCTCAGATGTTCCCCAGACCTGCTCTTCGGTCATCATTTGTCCAAAAGTGAGTTCACAATCATCTGGAAGTCATTTTTTCCTCACCTAAACAGTGGAAGACATTTAGATATTCCTTAATAAAACAGGATAAGAAGGAATAATCCAAACACTATGTAGTCTTTTAATCTTAAATGCTGCAAGGTTCTACAGTAAAGCTGTACTGAGATGCACACATTACAATTATTGCAAGCTATACACAGGCCACTTTCCCCCGACGGGTCACAGCAGCCAGGCCTTTCTGACCCAGCAGAATCTTTTTGTTCCCTCTGCAGGTTTACAGTGGATGGGAAGATAAATTTTATTTCCTCCACTGTGATACACTGTTGCACTAAATTTGACCTACTAATTGTTTTGCAAATGTTTTAACATATTGTTAAATTGTCATTATTTCATAAAACAGTGTGTTTATTTATTACATAGATATTGTATATGTATTTAATTGATCCAGTTGCTCAAGTTTAACTTCATTCCACCTAATCCATCCTCACACCACAATACAGAGGCAACAAGCAAATGCCTAGCAGTTTTCCAGCTTACTGTAAGCTTCAGGAGAGAAAGGTAACTACTAACTGAGATAAGTCTTAGACACCAATGCTCTTAAAAAAAAAAAAAACACACATAAATTCATGTATTATTTAAGAAACAAAAGCTACCATTTTGTAACTGCTGTTGTAAAGATGGAAATGTTAAGAAAGACTTTCTTCATATTGCTGCAAGAATCCCAGCTGCTGAGCATTTACTGCTGCCCTGTAAAATTGGGGTGGAGAAATTCCCTGCTGCAATAAAAATGTCCATAAACCCATAAACAAGAGACACATCAGTTCCTTTAAAGAAAAAAAAGAGAAAACATTAGGACAGCCTTTCATCCCTACTGTGTCTGAAGGGCTTGACACACTTCCATGCCTAAACACAGTCAGCAACATTACCACACTAGTACCCTAAACAAGTTTTAAAGTGACAGATAACCTTTAAAAAAAGATTGTTTTGTGAAATAGTATTTGTCAGTTGTGTTGGGAAACACAAAAGAACAAATTGCAAGGGAAAGTATTACAGATTGTTCAGTAGTGAAGAGGTTAAATCAACTTTGAAAAAGCAGTCAATCATGCAATTCAACAATCAAATAATTTTGAAACATCCAAAAATTACCATCTGAGCCTATCTGGAAAATTCAACATGTTGGAGTCTTATTGGAGATAATGATCATTTTCAATGGGACTAGGTCCTTTTTAGCACGGTGAGGGTTCTGCTTCTTTACTTGTTTGGGTTTTTTTCTTTTATGGACTTCTTAAGACCATGAACCAATCCTTAACATCTCTACTTTCCATGCACAGCTCTGAACGCGTAGCACGGCGCGGCACCCATCACAATATCCTTGACAGCTTTCCTTTGCAAAAACCCTGCCTGTTTGCTAATGCCTGGTGCAGAATGAAGACAAAACACTCCTTTTGTAAGCACCTCAAAAAACAGGTGGTTTTGCTTATTTTAATTTGTCTTTGAATGACTGGCACTTGGGGGCTGGACAAGCTTGGGAGATCTTTGAACAGAAAGCAGCATAGAAAGGTTTTATACACTTGTAACAAAAGATTTAGAAAGGAGTCTGTAATGGACATTATGGGCTGGCTTCTCATTTTTCTTGGATCATCTTCAGGCAAGCTTTGGCGTTTTGTAGAATTGCCCCACTTAAAAACACTTCTTTGTTTTAGCATAACTGAGTGTGAAATGATCTAGAGCGACATGGACTTTGAAATTACTCACCTGTTTTTTGCCTGTAGGATTCTTCACACTAGAATTCCCCCAAATGTAACACACAGTTACAGAGGGCCATCACCCAACTTCAGTCACCTAGCTTACAGGCCTAAATTAGGAAAGTAATTTCCACAGGCTTCCTAAATTGTCAGTCAAGGTAAAGACAAATTATTTCAGAAGGCAGATATGCTTCTGCTTTGCTTTGCATTCTGGAGGTACCTCTCCCTCTTCACCCATTCTGGAAGGAGCCTAAGAAAACCACTCTTCTTACTTAGGCATCTCATTTAGGTTCCTGTTAGGTGATACAAACATACCTGTATTCTCAGTGCCTCCAGCTCAAAGATTTTTGCCCATTCTTGCCTCCACTCTGTGACAGCTATTGGATGTAAGAAATGTTACTGAATCATAAGAATCCAGTTATGGAGCTTTTTTTCTTTCTCTTTGAAGACATCTATTCTTTTTCAACAGTTATCCACACCCATAGCTTGTGAGCAAGTAATAGAGTCCACAAACCTGGTTTTGAAACTCCAAATTACAGCACATACCATGCACACAGTTTCCAGAAATTCATCCCCTGTATCCCAGTAACTGCAAGGTGTAGGTCATCTAAATGAGGTCATGAAAAAAGTATAGAGGGGCTGAATATGGGTAGGGAAACTCACATACAACCCTTATCCTGTTGACAGTGGCAGGAGAGCAGATCAATCTAAGACATACTTTAGTAAATCACTGAAAGGCCTTTAAAATTCAAATATACTGTTCAATGCCCAATCCAGGTGCTTCCTTTCTTGCTTATTCTAAGCATATATGATTAGCACAGCCCTTGTGTATAAGAGAATGACTTTCACATGCACACAAGGGAAAAATGGTTTAACGACTGGTAACACTGCACACTTTGCTCCCATGAAATATGCTATGCTGTGGCCTTTTATTGCTGCTGTATTCATATAACCTGTTAGATACATCGAAGTATGTGACCCAGGAAGGTAATTCCTACCAATAATAATGAGAAAAAACACGATAAACTGTTTTTCAGTTTTCGGAACTTTGAGTAATGGTGCTTTATTTCTTGATTTCTCAGTTGCTGTTGCTGTTTTAAACATCACTGAATATTTAACAGGAATCACCAAGAACGTTAGGTCAGAGTTTGCATTTCTGGATTTAAACAGCTGACTAATGTATCAGGGGTAGCAAATCACTGATAATCACTCAAGGCCTCCTGTAACTTAAAATGGACATCAGCAGATTATTTACTGTACTTTGGATGGATTTCACAGATTCAGAAGGAACAAAGGCAGGTACACTAAGATCTTAGTGAGAGGTATAAAGAAATAAAGCACTAAAAGCTTGTTTGAGATGCAAAAAAGTCTATATTGTAGTACTTTAGACAAAGCTCCTTGGGCCACTTTTCCTAGTTAATTCTTTGACTTCTCAGAGACATGCTTTCTCTTCAGATCCCTTATTCCCTTATCTGTCCTGGCTCTCTTAGAGGCTGGGCCTTCCTGACTTTTCAATAGTTAGCCTAAGCAAGAGGAAACACTCCTTTCCCATACATACACACACCTCATGTACTGAAGGAATCATCCCCAGTCTTATCCAAATAAGCTCATTAACTTTTCTTCTCTGTCTTATTCCCTTTTTCTGCGTCACAAATATCCTTTCATTCCCTCTGATTTTAGTTTTATCTTACAAAGCCATCACTTTAGCATGTCTTTAAATATACTTCCAGAGAATGACTATCACTTTGCTCTATGCAAAGACTAGTACTGAAAACACAGCTTTCATCTCTAATGGCCTTATGCTATTCCCTTTTTAAAGAAATGTCACTCTAGAAATTTAAACACATATATTAAACAGGAAAAATAAAACTATTAATAAATAAAAGTGTAATTATTCCATGAAATAATGTTTTAAGTTTTAGCTAGAACCTTCCCCTTGCCTTCTTGATTAAAGCCATATTAGTATTTCCCATTAACTGATAAATTACACTTTGGAGACAGAGGAGTCATTAACTGCAGATATGCCGACGTTTTGCTTCCTACCTGCAGTGATAAGGCTGCTATTTGGACAAAGCAGAAGCAGGCACTCCTTTTATTTTTATCACCTCCTGTAATTGCTGTGTAGTGGTGTATGTGTCTAGGCTTCCTTAATAGTCATTGGAGACGAAGCCAATACAATGAATGGCCAAAAAGTGTGCAGTTCTCTGACTATAGACAAATATTCTTTTGGATGAGGTAACTCACTTTCTGTACTTCACAACTGTGTTGTTTAAATTTGCATTGGCTCCAAGAATCCTAGACAGATAACTCAGGCACAGACACCTCCATCACGATTAGATGAGACAAGTCCCGCCCTGAAAGTCCATGGGATGGGGTAACTTCAGGGAGGTTTTTTTTCCTAGGATCTGAGGATGATTTCCTAGAGCAGGAGTCCCAGTCAAAGCCAAAACTCTCATTTATTTCACTGAAATCAGGTCCAGGTCAAATGGGGTAATAAAATAATATGGGGTAACAGACCCAGAGAATGACACCAGCTTGGCACATGGGAAGAAAGAGAAGGCTTTTCTGTCATATTTCAATGTAAGAGTGATTGAAAATGGCATTCAAAGTTAATATCTTGTTTCAGTTTTAGGGCCACAAATTTATTCTGCCTTTGTATTTAGTTAAAATTTTCTATGCCTGAAAGCAAGTTGCTGGATTTCTGAATGCTATGACATATTTCATGTTCTGAACTTGTACATTAGCCTTTCGAATTCATATTCCAGCTTAAATTTCGACGTATGTCAAACACAAGATGTTAGGCACATTCAATGCAGTTCTCTGCATGCACATAGCCCTGTTCTGGCTTTCACCTTCTAACTGGGAACCTGCCATCTGCAGTGAAAGCCCTATCTTCTAAATGCAATTTATAGTTGCCAGGCCATGTTCAGACAGCTTCCTTAGAGGACTCCATCTGTTTTGAAGCTGTGATATGCTTTTTTTCCTGCTGCTATCATTACACTCTTTTTCCCAGCAACTTCATAAACTCTCTTAATGTGTCCTTTCTATCCCTTTTGTAGTCAGAATGTCACAAAGCTCTGCAAGTTATCAAATTATGGTAATATTGGTTAAAAAAGGTCAAATTTCACACAGAAAAATAATAAAAAGGTCATCCATTTTCCTTGCTATCTACAAAGCCAAATCAAACGTTGGTCTTAAACAATCTAATTTAATATTTCAACAGAATGGCATAAAATTTTCATTCTTTTTTGTACAGCTTTGCATTGGCACAACTGTCAGAGTATTTCAGCCATTTGTGCTTCCAGTGTTATTAATGGAGGGTAACTCGAACCTTTCAACAGTTTCTTCTAGAAAAGGATGTGAGGCAGGCTGATGTTCTGCACAAACTAGTAAGAGTGACATAGCTATGCTGGTCATGGTAGAGTTCTCCAGAAAATCCTAGCGGAGGAGAAAAGGCATACATTTTAATGTTCCCTTTGAAAATATCATTTATTTTAATATGTTTCCAGCACGCTTTCCTATCTATAGGAAATATATATATAGACTATTAATATAATATATAAATATATAAAATATAGACTATTAAAAAAAATGGAATCAGGTGGTTAAATAGATGCTGTTCTACAAGTTATCAAGTTTGCATATGACTTATCATTTTGATGATACAGATATATAAACCGTATTTATAATTTTTGTCCATTATTTAAGCAGTTCAGAAAGAAGAAATGGTATGCCAAAATGTTTGATAACTTATTGCCAGTACTGAAAACAACCCTCACTTTACAACTATGATGTGACTAGAAATCAAGACCAGCTGAAGCACTTTTGACAATAGCAAGATAATGAATACAGTTCTATTTCAAAAAATCCTAAGGAAAATCCGTACTTTTTGATAATTCTGTCCTGACTATGGACACTAGCAGTACTTTGAAAACTTGGCTGATGTCCAGATGGAGTCTTCCTGGTTTCGCAGAACAGAGCAGTAGCAGCTGCACAAGTATGAGTCAGTGAAGGCACTGGTAGGCATATTCAAAAAACATCACACATGTAATTTCTATTGAGACACTTGAATAACTCGTGTGGAGTGGACCCAAGTGCTAAAGACCACCTGAATCCGTTGAGGGCACTCTACAGTCTGCAAATAGGCCAGAAACCCAGTAACATTTACCTCCATGTAAAAATGGCTTTTACATCTACAGAAGGATCAGAGCAACTTCACCTGAGAGCTGTGGTTTCTTTACACTTTAAAAACTTCAAAAATAAATAGTATTTTCTGTCTTCATTTAAGCAACACTGAACAGGATGATCAATGACACAGCTATAGTGGAGAAAGCACAAACCTCTCAAAATTCCTTGCCGTTGTTGCTGTGTTTCCATTAGCTGCATCAGTGTCTCTACAGCCTCCTAACTGAAATACGTAAGTTCACTCATATAAATATGGCATATGCTATATATATAGCCAAGGGGTTTTTATATAACATATGAGTATATTCTGGGATTATATAGAGCTGGGAATACCACACTCTCATGCCTTTGCAGAGTACAAAGAGAAACCTTAAGACTAAGAGGAATTGGTCAGACTGAAATATCCTTTCTGACATTTCTCAAAGGGCAAATACAACTGTTGAGTTTTTCTTTCTCCATCTAGAGAGATACTATAAATATATCTGACAAGGCACAGACTAATCTCTTACATACACCCTCGATTCGGTCCACCCCCTCTCTCCTTTGACATGGACTATAGACTTCTTAGTCATTTCAGTAAGTTTACATTTTTTCTCAGTTATTTCTAACAAACCACAGTTACATGGCAGGGAGATGAAAGGTTGAGCAAGATTCTCAGGGCTCATGAGTAAAGTCCCTAACAAGGCACAGCTGATCTACAGACAGACAGACAGACAAAGATATCAACCATGTGCTGAAAATAAACAGTTGCAGTCAATTCTCTCGCGCTGGGGAAGGGGAGAATAGCACGCTGGCAATGTCTGAGCAGTGAGAACGATGCTGCCACTTCTCTGGACCTGCGTTAGTCCGGTGATGGAAGTATGTTGTTTATACAGTCCCGTTTCTCATGTCTATCTGCTGTTCTCACCATCTTGACCTGACATGAATGGTTTTGAAACCATTTGTTCATGTCAGAACTGTGATAGTATCACAGTAAGGCAATTTGGTCTGCAAAAGAACAGCTCTGATTGATAGACATGAGATAAGTGTATACTAGACATAGAAAATTTTAGCTATTTTTTATAAACCTTTCTGCTTCTGCACTACCTCATATCCAATGTTCCCAAAGCAATTTGCTAATATTCATAAATCTCAATGTTCTTTGGAAGCTACTATATAATAAAAATATGCATCAACAGAAGCACAAAGGAAATTCGCATTTGTACCGAATCATACAGCCTGCCTAAGAGAAGGGATGTTGGCTCCTCCTCCCCTATCAATCACACCCTCATCTCCTTCCGAGGCAGTTTCCCAAGCTACATAATGGACTTACAAACATTAACCTGTGAAGAACCGTTTAATATCCTGGGGTGAATATGCCCATCAACAGCAAGTTTACCAGCTTCTGGTAGGCAATGTCAGACTAAGTATCTGATATCCTCCTGATTATTGTGAAGCAATATTTTCTTAGTGGTAATTTGACTCCGTTGCTGCAGTCAACGTACTCTAACAGAATGCTGTAAACACATATATTTTATCAATTGCAATATATGTTACAAAGCATTATAAACATGGGAATTGTCAGATACTGTAAAGCATGATGTCCTATTAAAAAAAAAACTTTAAAAGGATAAAATTACTCTGGATGTATACTTCCCAGTGTATGCTGTAAATATTAACATTTACCATCAGGAAAACATAGAGTCCTGATGTTTTCAATGAAATAAAACCAGAACAAAACCCAATAGGGCCATCAGATGCAAAATAGATCTAGACTTACTGTGCTGGAACACGGTGTAGAAACACAATACAAGGACAGACTGAGCATATCGGATGCAGCATAAGCCATAAAAAGCAGAGGGGAAGCATGTGGCAAACCATATAGTAACAGTACTACTAGTGGTACTACTTGTTGTAGCTTAATGCCTTCCATAAGCCATCACAGGAGCACTGCATTTACCTAAGCTTTTACTTCATAAGTACTATCTGAATCTTCCTCTTACTTTTGCAGACTTCTTGCTGTCACAGATATCAGTTTCTATGAGTACATCTGCAACAAATGTCCATCTGTTAAAATGTTGCTACTGTTGCAATAGCTTTCTGCATAGTGTAAGTTCCGAATGTAAAATGGTAATTAACTCTACATTGTGGAAAACTTGTTATTTATGTAACTGTTTAGCTTTTTCAAATGAAACTGTACACAACCACACGCAGAAAAAAGAAGGCGGCATGTGTTAATAGGTATCTGCATTGTTCACAGACTTTGCAGGTCATTACAAGGACCATCAATTTTCAGAAAAACAAAGATATTTACAAAAGAGAAGACAGTATATTGGACAAGTAGTGATTTTCCATATTACTTTCACTTCAAACACATATAGAAATTCTTTGGTACATTCTTTACATCCTACACTTCTGCCAAGTCAATAATCCAATTGCTGCAGAAAAAAAATGAGCTTGTCTTTAAAAGAAAATCAACAATTCAGTCACAACTTTTACGAAGACATAACTCATGTTTAAGAACATAGCTCATTAATATTTTTAGCATTATCTGTTCAAAATGGATCACTGAAATCAATGAAAAATTAAATACTTGTCAGTATGAATAAAAAAATGGAGAACTAGGGCTGAAATGAGTATTTATTATTATTTAACTAACCAAAGTTCCATGTATTTGAGCACTGATTGAGAATGTATTTTACTACCTATGACAGTAATATTCCTGTTAAGAGGTTATTGCATTTTCTACTTGTCTGTGTCACTTCTAAACAGAGAAACTCTAAGTGCTTCATGAAAATGGACAAACATGTAAGAAGCATTAACTAAAAGAACAAACAATTAAACTGTAATTATGGACTAACTATTACTATTTCCACAGATAACCAGGGCCTATATGCTGAAATAAGAGGTCTACACAGTTTCAGGAGGCAAATCTTCAACTCTTACACTCTGCAGCTTCCCAAAGGCAAGCAGCCGAGGCAATGCACCCCGGCGGAGGAATTGCTCCCAGCACTACAACGTTACAGCTCCGCAGGCTGCGCTGCCCCTGGGCTGGTCCTGCTGCAGCGAGGCAGAAAAACCTCTCTGCCCCTCCAGGTCAATCATCCCCAGATGAAATAGCTATTGCCAGCACAGCTAAGCCTTGGCAAAGATTTGGGGGATGAACTCTGGACCTGCACAAACCATCAGGGCTGGTGAGAGAAGACTCTTAGAGGGAAAAACCCAGAAAGCTCAAGTATCCTCTTTCCCCTAAGCAGAAAAGTTTTGGCAGGTTTGTTTGTTTGTTTGTTTTTATATTGGGAATTGTATTGCTTTTCCTGGCCTCTAGCCTGTCTTTCAGGAGGAAAAGGGAAATTTTGACTAAAAAAAAAAAGATAATTTTAATTAACTCTGTTAGTAACATTTCAGGTCTTTCTCTTTTCCGAGCAAAAGAATATGCTTATTCCTGTTTCATACAGTAAGAACTATAGTTATCAATTTATTTTTTCAGATTTAAAAAGTGGGTTATTTTGTAACTACTTTATTTATAGGCTCAAATTGTTATGGATATTTTGTAAACCCAAAAAAAATCATAATTATGAGATTGAAAGCAGATGCAGGTCAATGCAATGTAACACTTTACATAACAATCAATAAAAATGTCAATACAAACAACTACTAAAGGCACCATATGACATTCCAATGGGGGAAAAAAAAAAGTCTTCATTTTCTACTTAGACGCCTTGCTTCCTTTATCAGCAGATGGCAAGCAAATTACTAGTTCAATCCATATGTCTGTATCTGATAGACAGTGTTTTACAAGTCTGAAATTAGTTTGAAACATTTTGATGTTGGCCAGACTACAGAGGAAAACAGGATAACTTTGTCTATTAATGAAAAGTTGGTTTTGTCATAACAAATACTTCCACAAGCTACTACCCATCCAGACTCATTCAGTCGCTAATGGAATTTGTACCCAAAGACATAATCTGTGTTTAACAGACTAACAATTTGTAGTTTCATCCATTCTGTTCTTCTGCTGTGCTCCAACATGTCTCCTTCCACTAGCTGAGGTTTACTTAGTGGTGCTGATGAAAGCAAGCAAGGCCATGAGAATATTTTTGGTAGGAAGGATATCAGATCATTAGGGCCAATTATGTGCATGCTAGTAGGCATTCGAGAGTGAACCTGTCAGAGCAAAGCCCATTCAGACCAGTACCCTGGCTTCAACCGTGGCAAAGTGCAGATGTTGAGGAGAGAAGGAGATTGGACAAGTGCACTCTCCGCTGGGTTAAAAACTAGCTGGACGGCCGAGCCCAGAGAATGGTGGTGAATGGAGCCAAATCCAGTTGGCGACCGGTCACGAGTGGTGTTCCCCAGGACTCAGTGTTGGGGCCCGTCCTGTTCAATATCTTTACTGACGATCTGGATGAGGGGATTGAGTGCACCCTCAGTAAGTTTGCAGATGACACCAAGTTGGGTGGAAGTGTCGATCTGCTGGAGGGCAGGATGGCCCTGCAGAGGGACCTGGACAGGCTGGATTGTTGGGCCGGGGCCAACTGTATGAGGTTCAACAAGGCCAAGTGCCGGGTCCTGCACTTCGCTCACAACAACCCCAGGCAACGCTACAGGCTTGGGGAGGAGTGGATGGAGAGCTGCCTGGCTGAAAAGGACCTGGGGGTGTTGGTTGACAGCCACCTAAACATGAGCCAGCAGTGTGCCCAGGTGGCCAAGAGGGCCAATGGCATCCTGGCTTGCATCAGGAATAGTGTGGCCAGCAGGACCAGGGAGGTGATAGTGCCCCTGTCCTTGGCACTGGTGAGGCCGCACCTCGAATACTGTGTCCAGTTTTGGGCCCCTCACTTCAAGAAGGACATTGAGGTGCTGGAGCGCATCCAAAGAAGGGCAACGAGGTTGGTGAAGGGTCTAGAGAATAAGTCTTATGAGGAGCGTCTGAGGGAGCTGGGGTTGTTTAGTTTGGAGAAGAGGAGGCTGAGGGGAGACCTTATTGCTCTCTACAACTACCTGAAAGGAGGTTGTAGTGAGGTGGGGGTCGGTCTCTTCACCCCAGTAACAAGTGATAGGATGAGAGGAAATGGCCTCAAGCTGCGCCAGGGTAAGTTTAGGTTAGACATTAGGAAAAACTTCTTTACTGAAAGAGTGGTCAGGCATTGGAACAGGCTGCCCAGGGAAGTGGTTGAGTCCCCATCCCTGGAGGTATTTAAAAGACGGGTAGATGCAGTGCTTGAGGACATGGATTAGTGGCGGACTTGGCGGTGGTAGGTTAACGGTCGGACCTGATGATCCTAAGGGTCTTTTCCAACCTTAACAATTCTATGATTCTATGATTCTATTTAGACAATTTTGCTTGATCTCTCCCCATCAGGAAGCCTCCGTTTGTGACGCAGACAATGTACATTTTAGGAAAGGCAGATCAGAAAACCTAGACAGTTCTTATAACAGAATGAACGGTTTGGTATTTTTTCTGGCAAAAGAAAGCTCCAAATTTGGAGAATTTCAATGACTTTTACTATAGAAACCTGTGAGTTCTACAAAAGATTGATGAGAGAGAGAGACAAACCAAGCTAAAGAAGACAAGACAAGAGAGGTTACAGTGAAGTTTCCTTGCAAGCTGGTCAAGCAAAGAGGGAAGCAGATCTCTACTGATAAAAACAGCTGATGGCAGGGGTCTGGAGGCATTCACAGCCAGGTAGAGCACCAGGCACACCCTGCAGCTCTCGAGGTGCTGGGAGCCCTTTGGTGCAGACAGCTGGATGGAGATCTTGTTAACTCCCCAGCACTTAGAAAATTTAACTTTGCCAAGGACCTACAGAATGAGCACAGATGAAATACTTCTCAAATCAATGATTTTAAAAGTGTTCTTTCCTCACAACAGTGATGTACCTGGGGGACCGGTGTCCAAAACAGCTTATGCTTCACTTCTTAAGGAGGATATCACTAAGAAGGCCTTCAAATACCTTTACCAATGATTAAGGCTTCACACCAGGCTGTCTGTTCACTCACTGAAGTGATACATTTCAGAAAAAGTTCAGTCTAGAGGTCTACACCAATGCCAATTTGGGGCACTGAAGTCAAAGGAAACACCTCTTCCAGGTGGTGTTTGTTGGTCTGACCAAAACTTGAGTTTCCTGTGAGGAGTCACTTAACTGACCATCATACCAAGAAAGTCCAGAGTGAAGGACCAAATTTAACAGACATCAACTATCCTCTTAATTTTTGTAGAAGTCCCTACGTCAAATCTGCTCTGACAGTTGTTATGGATAACCATTGCAAAGACCTCTACCATTTAGTTGGCTATTAGAAGGCAAAGGTAAATTGATTAAGTGACGATTGAGTTTACAGTCTTAAAGGCATGAAAAGATCTATTTAAAAATCAACCCAGATTTAAAACTTCTGCTAAGCAGAATGTAATTTTCTGTAATGGAAAAATCAGTAAAGTTTCAACATACTCTTTGCTTTAAAAATGATTAATATTAATCCTACAAAGCATTCGGTTAAATACAGAAATTCTGTGTTCAGTGGAAAAGCCTTTTCATTTTTAATTTAAAAATAAATCTCACTTTTTACATTTCATTCTAATTTTTAAACCTAATTTAAAATTAGTAAATGAACCAGTAAAACACACGTACGCACACAAACATATGTACGTGCCAAGCTGTTTACAAGCCTTGAAGCCTAGAAGATTTTAATCACGTTTTCCATTAACTCTCCCCACCCCTCAAACACTGCATAAGGTAGGGTTTGTGAGAATTTTAAACAAAAGGAAATATTTAAGTTTCTAGCATATCTCAGTCAAATATAAATGAAGTTCAGTAATATACTAACAGGTACTGTGCTACTGTCAATGGAGAGCTTTACAGATGTTTGTCTTCTTTTATCATCTGCAGGGAGGAATGCCAAAATGATCACCATAGCCGAGTCCATTAACTGAATTATGAAGAAAATGCTTTTCTCAAGAAACAGGCTGACTAAGCTTATTCTGCACAATACAAACTTTTAAACAGATCTGGAATACATCCACTTTGGGTTGGGAAAGGAGCTGCCATGAAATGTCGAGAAAATATGGAGTATAACTGTATTTTCGCTTCTAACTCAAAGGCATAACCCCATGAACATTAAAGCAGTTACTATCAGAAAAAACTCATAAATATGTAAAGATACTATTCTCCATATGTCTTAAAAGGGGATAATAGCAGTATGTTAAGTTTTGCTTTGATTTGAAAGCTTTCACCTTGCGGTGTCTGCCTTACAGCCTTTTAGTCATGTACAGACTGGAGTAGCAAGAGCTTTGAAGTGCCCAACTTCCAGTGAAGTTTCTAACATTTTTTTAATAAGTCTGAAGAGATCTGTGTGTGACTTACTGTAATTTCAGAACAAGCTCAGAAATTCACCCTAACACAAAAAGATACAGTTTCTTCAGGAAAGAATGGGAGAGTCATTTGAGCACACTATCACTGCCAGGGCGCAGGGGGAAGAGTGGCATGAAAATACTCTGGCAACATGACCAAGTCAAATTCAAAATACCAGGTATATAAATGATGATACTCAGAACTTTAAGGAAAACAAGACAGTTTTGTATAGATTTGATTCTCTTTTTTTTTTTTTTTGCAACCAGTAAATATAGTTTAAGTGATTCACAGCCGATTTTTATAATTGCAGTGAAGCAGCTGTGATCAAACTCTATTTGTAGCATCATAATAAATTTGCCCCCCACCTACTAAAATTAGTTCTAAGCATCCAAAATTCCCATTTGAACATCTGACTGAACAAAACAGGCATTGCTCCATGCCAAAAACTGGAGGAAATAGACCTAAAATATGCCATTTTCTCACCAGAAATTGTAGGCTCCCAGAATAACATGTGAATTAAAACTCCTTCCAAGCTTGTTTGCATTGCTCCTCGTTCCCATTCATAACAAATTCCTTGACAAATGTTCTGATTATTTCTCTTTTTTCCTCTCTTTTTTAATTTAAACACAATTTTCAAATCACAGACAGTCTTGCAAGGAGAAACAGCAGATAGTACAACCCATCTGAAAATGGAGAGGGTGGAATTTTACTCTCAGCAAGTGCTGGAGGCAACTCACATGATTAAAGACTGCGCTGTAAGCCATTGTTAAAAGACTTCTTCCCATAAGTGAAAACGTGTAGTTTGCCACTAGACACATCAGAGGCACATAAACCAAAATGAGGTCAAAGTCAAACAAGAAATGCAAATGTCTCGCTCCAAAATTCCTGCTTTCTCTTTTTTTCTTTTTCAGGCTGAAGGAAAGAATAGAAATTTTAACAAAGTTAAAATTAAAATTATAATGTTTCTGAAGTTTTTCTCTTTCGCTGGTATTCTTGCAAAAAGTTACATCATCATGCCCAGGGAAGTTAACGGGGAATATTGGTTCAGGATGCCTACGGATCAGGGTCTTCTTGCCACGACTACAGTGTTGCACAATACAGAGTTTAATGCATCTATCTTTGCTCTCGCCTTTTGAGATGGGAAACTGCCCTTATTCCCATTTTACAGACAGAATCAGGAGACTAGGGCCTAGAGCAGCCAAGAAATCATAGGGAATTAACCATCTAACTAGGACAAATATGATTCACCAACATGAGATTTGCAAATCTCATGCAGCACAGGGATACACAAACTCAGCAAAGATTTCAAAGTCCATTTGCAAGCTGCCTGGAAAGCACCGCATAGCCTGGGCTGCCCCCACGCCATTTGTTTCAGAAACCTCATACTGTGCACAGCGCAAAAAGAGAAAACATCCTTATTCCTCCTCCCACCTTTATGCACAAATTATATCCTATCTATCTGAACTCTAAATAATGTAACATGCAATATGGAATACATATATTTATAGATTTATATTACATACACATATTATTATATCACTACAACAGATTAGAAGAGTTTCTAAAATATACATAATGCTACTTAGAAAAATGCTTAGAAAAACATCAACAGAACCATTTAGTCATTATAAAGCTTCATTTTAAAACCAGAACTTGGTACAAGAAGTAAACGAATTATATTAGGCAGGAAATTGTTCACTAAATCAATTGTGCTACATTAGAGATCTTAAAATTAAGACTACTTCCAAGGTGGCCACATGCATATTCTGAGGAGTGCTAAGGTAAAAAAAGACGTTCCAGAAAACCCTTTGCATACCTTACTTATATATATATATTTTATATATATATATATTTATATATATATATATATATTTTTCTGTTTCAGCACGCATCTGTTCATATAACAACTATTTTCCATTGTTGTCATTTTTAACTGGGTATATTAACCCCTAGATACCTCCATGGAAAAATCACAGAACATGTGTGTGCACTGTTTATTCATAAATGTTTTTAAATCTTTACCATTTTGAATTTGTTCAGATGTGGATAGCATCTGGATTCCTTCAAATCAATTATAATTACAACACTCCCTTCTTAGTCCAAGAAATTAAACATTTATTTGCTGTCTATCATAATATCCCTCCTCTAAAAGAGTATATTTATTGTGTCTTTTAATTACCAAATACATGTAGAGGGTTGTCTGAAATTCAACACAGAAAGCAACTCTGCACTTCCAGATGTTACAGGTATCTTCACATAGATTTTCACTGTTCAGCACCATAGTACTTCAGGCAAAAATAGAATTATGTGCAATCCTTGCCTGCATTCATCTATGAAATTTAATTTTCCATTGAAAATCTACAAGTTAGTAGCAAGTTCCGCCCTTGGACATAAATGTATGTTTCCTATTGGATCCAGTTTGGCAAAGATTATCCTTAGTTTCCAAATATAATTGAAGCTCCCATTTCACGTCAGGTATATAATCTAATACTAAGTACTACTAGCAATACAGAACAATAATAGGGCTGTATAATGGTTATAGTTAACTTAGCAAAACTTTGGAGAAGCTCAGCTAATTATTGAAATGAGTCGTGGTGCGAGAAGCTGCGTTTACTTACTTCCCAGTTTAAACAAGGCTTCCCATTGACAGTTCTAGAATTGTTTAGACTTGGAGGGAGCTGCTGCTGCGCTGTTTGCCTGTGCAGTGCCCACAGCTGTGCTCCATACCCTGACACTGCTGTAACGGAGCTGCATCCACTGTGAGCACAATTTCAAAAAAAAAAAAAAATTCAGGAATGTATTTGAAGACAGTAATAAAAACATAGCTGCTTACCAGGATTGGTCGTACCTAAAGGAATAACGTTTCCTCATTCAGTGTGTCCAGTTTGGAGCAAGGGAGTATGAATAAGGCCTGCAGGACTGGGTTGTTTTCAGTGTCAACAAGGGCAGCTCGGTAGGGCAGAGGGGCTGATCTGGAAGGAGACCGCCAAGCCTCGCCGCAGGGTGAGGGAGGCTCTGGCTCGCACCGCCCCACGCCAGGGGCTCCTGTTCAGGCGGGGGGACAGTGCTGGGGGCCCCTCTGTGCCTGGACCCCCACCCAGCCCGGAGCGGCGGGGGCTGCCGGGGTGAGCTGTACCCAGGCACCGAGGATACTCCCACCCTCACGCCGAATTCAATAACCGCCATTGCCCACGGCACCGATGGCATGGAGTGGCTGCCTCAAGTACCCGGGTGACGCTCGCCCAGCAAAGCCAGGCCCTCGCGCAGGTGTGCAGCATCCAGTTGACAACGGTGCGCTGCCCTTCTCACTCCCACCAACGCCAGGACACCGAATACCAAACCAGAGAGAGCAAAAGAAAGGTTCTCCTACCCAAACTAGTTAAGGGTAATGTAAAATTGAGTTAATTGCATCTGACACTGATTGTCAATCTGTTTTGGCCACTCGGTTCAATACAAGAAAGCATTCTTTTGTTCTCATCTTCACTACGGTCTCTCCCATCCAAATGAAGCAGCTTGTTTTAAATCAAGAATTATCTCGGTTCTCCCTGCTTGAATCATTGTTATTGATCATAGCAACTTCAATAAGTCCTGCTGCTTACGCAGTGGCCCGGGGGCCTGTACCGATCTCCCCGGCCCTTTGTTCCACATACTGATTCACCTTCTCATCAAGGATTTTGACGTAGCTGCTGCCCTTTTGCATTATTACTGCGCCCCACCCAAATAATGATTTTATCATTTAATTCTCTTCTAAACCACATTTCGTAAAAGGGAGAAGAAAAAAAAAATAAATAAAAAATATGCACTGACGGGTGGGTAAACATGCACGAGGTGGGGTTGTCTCTCCACATGACAGACACACCCCACACAAAAACCAGAAACATGCCTTTAATTGGACAGGTTAACATTTTTCTAAAAGTTACTTTCTAGTCCTATCTGATCACTCTGTCAGGATGAGTAATGCAAAACATTCAATTTCTTGTGGGTTTGGTTCCAGTAGTTACTAAAAGCAGCCAAGTACATGTTTGTTTCTAAACTACTTGAAACCTTCAGAAAGTTATTTTAACTTCGTTTGCGAGCCCTTCACCAGCGCAGGGATTTTACCCGCCTCGGTTTTGCACAGGAAACCCGACACTTCAAAACCATTTCTCTTCAAGTCCTAACTTCATTTTCTCATTTTCCTTGTTGGAGGATTCTTGCCGTTTTCCAGGATGTAGTTATATTTAAAAAAGTAGCCCACTGCCTTCCCAGGCAGAGACTTGTGGAAACAGGTGCTTCTAAAAAAACCAAAAGACTTTGGCAGCTCTCTGACCTGAGAGCTCTGTGCATCAGCAAGACACAGTGCCTGCTGAGCTCCCCTCAGCTAATTAGAGGACCCGTATGGCAATGAATGGCCTCGACTATAAATACTTCCTGAAAGATCTCTAACAGAGTCAGAGGAAATGGGAAAAAAATGAGATGCAGCTACAGAGAAACTATATTTCAGATGTTTCTTCTTTAAAGGGCTGCTTTTTCTTTCCCAAAGTGGCTAAGGGATGAGATGCAGCATCCAAGACCTCTACCACCTTAAATTTAAGATGTATGATACAATTATATGCATTAAATTTAATTCTGTAAATATACCATTAAGATGTTGCTATCAAAAAGTGGTTGGAAGTGGGACACAATGCCAAAGTGCACAAAAACTTCCATCCATTACCCTGTAGCGACCACCAAAAAATCAAATTTAAACCTAGATCCCACTCTCTGTGCTTGAACCTTCCAGTGCTGCTCCTTCTGCTCCTGCTAAAGGCAGCAACAATACTTCTACCAACATCAGAGAGGCAGGTTTTACCTCAAAGGTAAGTTATCCTTCTGGCCAAGAACTGAATGTTTAGAGAAGTCTTTTGGAAATCACAAAGGCCAGTTCAGCATTTCCACAGCTTTGCAGCTATCTGGCATCTAACTCTGTGGATAACAGGAGACAGTACTTCATAATAGGAGAAATAATGTTTCACCACTAGGGATTGTGTCTGGTATTTACTACACTGATATTAAATCAAATGTGCGTAAATTTACTGATACATACATACCTATTGCTAATTTTAAAATGAGCTCTGTCAATCAGCCACGTAGGAGAAGGCAAACCAGGGAGAGGGGAAATAACTTTTTCTGATTTCCTGTCTCCCCCAAATTTAAAGCCATATAACCAGCTCTAGACAGAACTCTATATGAAATATCAGAAGTGTAAATATCACAGACAAAAAGAAAATAACTCTCTTTAAAGTAAATGGAAACTTTCTTGAAACACCATGATTTGCTGTAGTGTGTAAACGGTCTGATCATTATGGTGCAAAATAATCTCAATTTAATAGAAGAGCTGATGTTATCCTTTGCCCCATATAAAAAGCTCATAGCAAAGGTTAACACAACTTCAGTTAGATATTTAACGTTACAGCCTGCAGTCTGCCTTTGATAAAAATCCCCAGTACCTTTGCCATAGTTTCACAACCTATCTCCCTCTGACAGTACACAAATCCCCCCATTACATGAATTATGATTAATACACAGGCATCCTTCTGTTGCCTTCAGGTCTATGTGACACTGCGGGACACACTGATCTGTGCTATTCTGCATCTGCACGGGCTAAACGATGATGCAAGGCAGCAGTGTTTACCAAGACCTTTAGGTTGGCTAACTAGCTCTGCGTATAGGTCTGAAGGCTCAGGCTGCAATTCCCAGTTTTGTGGAAAACTTTGTTCTGCAGTGTCCACACATACCAAAACAGGACACTTCATTTAAAATCAGTTTAGCAAAAAGTTCCTGCCGTCCAAGATCTTCATTGTCAAAGCATTAAACAATCTGCCTGGAGTCTGCTGGCTGCCAATGTGCTACCCAAAAAAAGGAACATTTTTGCATCTCAATAGACCTTCCAGTATCAACAAATCTTTAAACTATAAAATCAGCTACTCTAAGGAAGAGCAGAAATAATGTCTACATTGTACCACGCTGAGGTACATTTTTTGTAATTCCCATTTGCAAAACATACCGATTCGCTGTAAGTACAGCTGCTGGAAACATGTTAATAAGAAAAATAAATTAAAGCTACTCACAGAAGTGTACCAAGCCCCTGAGAAAGATTCTGTTACATACACACAGCTTGGAAGCGCTCTCGGGGAAAAAGGTGCGTCCACTGCATATGTGTGTTTGCACACATATAGAGTTCAGGCTATCACCACTGCACCATCCCCAGCTCCTGAAAAGTCACAAGCGATTAGGTCTTTTAGCTGCTAAAAGGAAAGAAATCCTACCCTAATGGCTCCCATGAATAATCTACTGTAGCAGAGACTGGCAAGGGAACATGTCCATCATGCATGGAAGGAATGCAAGAAAGCAGCATATAAACGGCTTACACAACATGCAAAGCTGAAAAACACTCCAAGTAATTTCCAAAAGTTTACGATTATCCTGTAGGCATTATGGATTTCTGTGGGCAATTGTAGATTTTCACCCCTTCTCCAGTTGATCTGTATCGTCTTTGATATTTTATTAAAATGCTAATCACTCCTAAACTCAGTACCTAGAAAAACCACTTGCAGTATTAACCTCTATCTATATGAAAAAAAGTGAAAAACTTGATCTCCCCTTTCCCTTCCCCCAGTCATGAGAAAACTAAAAAATGAAAAGCACATGGTATTACTGCTACTGTCAAATCATTACAAATCATTTGTAATAAGCAGAACCACTTTATAAATACTGAATAGCCAGTACAACCAAAGGGATATGTTAGATTTTTTTTCAGTCCATTTCTCACAGTGTTTATTCACTGAGTAATCCCTAATTTTTGGCTTCCTCTGTGTCAGTCTTTGGGGAAAAAAAAATGAAGGTGTCCACAGTGATTTTACTATAGGTTTTGTTTCCTAGTCACCAGTCATCCCAGGATAAAGTATTTTGCATGAGCATTCATTATATGATACCAGAAGTATGTATTGATTTAACACTTCGCTTTTAGAAAAGCCCAACTTTTAGCACAACATTAGCTATTTCCAATAGCTATTTCACATTAGAAAAATAAATTCCTCCAAAAGTGGATATTCATGAGAGAATTGCTGAACAATATGGAGTAATTTCTTAATTCAGATGATTACAAAAATTAGCTTTTTCCAGAATGGAAGGGAAGTTCTTTTCGGAACAATTTCTAATTCTGTCTGGGCCAAGTGAGCTTCCAGGCATACATATGTCAGGTAATACTCGACACTAAGCTCCCACTGGTCAACCTGACCACCACTTTGTCTTCTTATTTCCTGGCTCCAGTACTGCATCCCATAACTCTGTCTACAGAAAACTAAATCAAGAGCAAAACAAAGGAGTTAGTTAGGTTTCTATGATCTTTTTCACAGATCTAGGGGAATAGGGAATTAATATCACTCACAGAATCACACCCCTTCATCTTCCACCATCTCCTATCCTTCAGATCACCCCTTACCTTCAAGAAGTTTGAATTCCCACTATTTTCCTCTATCCATCAACAGTGATGAAATATATATGATTAGAGACTCTGTTCAGCAGCTGTAGAAACTTAACCTCCTTCCCTTTTTTTTAAATATTTCAAACTGACAAAGGCAACTTGCCCAATTTTCAAAGAAGGAAAGTGAAAATTAAAGTATTAAAACTAAGGAAAAGACCCAGATGAACAAGTCCTTGGCACGACAGAGTTCAAAGAGCAAGGTAGCTAAAGGTGTACACAAAAGTAATTCCTCTTTGAAGGGTGTCGGTACGGTTTCACCAGTCAGTATAGACCTAATCCACTAATAAATCCTTTTACAAACCTTATAAAAGAAAAGTTGGGTTGTATACATTTTAAAATGCAAGGAACTAATTTATATACAGTGTTAATACACAAAAAAAGACCTTTTTTTTTCCCCCCCAGAAAACCATGGAAATTACAGGTACTTCATATTTCTGAATATCCAGAAATAAAAATACTGATTTGAAAAAAAAAACATATATGTGTATTAGTGATTTTGTATAAAGACTTTAAAAAAAGTGTCTGAACTCATTTTTTAAAAGGGCATAAGAAGCAGCCAGTGTACAGTTTCCCCTTCTATATTCACCAATGGCTGAAACTGATAATATAATGGCCTTATTTTACAGCTTACTAAGATTTTAGGCTCCAGCTACCAACCAAATTTAGACCTTTATAGAGCTGATTCTGCATACTACCACATCCTTTTGCAGACTTTTGTTTAGTTGGGTTTTTTTCATTCTTCAGTAGTCAAAAAATAAATGAAAATTATTTGTATTCTGATAACCCACAATATAAATGGCTCCTCTGGCCAATATGTCTGTGCACTGCTGAGAACCACTACAAGAATTGAAGTGGCATGTAACTAGCATTGTATATACAGCATGAATTCCACTGCTAGTTGGATATATGTATATATTTTTATACATATTTCCAAATGGAGGGGAGAAATATAATCCTGTCATTCACAGTGAGCACACACCCAGGTTTGTAACAGTGGACCTGTCATACCATAACTGCTTCTCATACACTTAAAATCTGACAACAATAACTATTCATGACCTGTAAGGTACAAAAGGCTGTGGTCCCCCTAACTTGCATGCACACTTAAAGTGACACATTATTTTATAATTAGAATAACTGCAATATTTTTAAGACCACTGACTTCATTTTAAAAGAGCTTGTAAGACACATATGTATACAGAGACAGATATACACCTATGTATAATCTTAGCAGACCATGGAATAAAACATTTATCTCGCCTTTTGTCTTCTTCTGACATGTTGTTCACTCTTACAATAATGGATGTTATGGTTATAAATGTTCTTATAAAAGACAATAAAGAAAAATAGCTGATCGCCTCTTCCATTCTAGTGAGGTTTGCCTGCGGACTGACCGCTCCTGTAGCAAGCTTCTAGAAGTTCAGATAGGAAGCAGCCCCTGAAAACATACAGTGGTGACTCCAGGAGAAAGGCATTTCTTTGTCTCCCTGCTCAGCTCCTCAGAATTTGAGAGCTTTTCTAACCTCAGATTTCTCTACACTGGGAAAAACATACCTTGATGGAAGGGGAAGTTCCTTATATATAGGTCCTTTTGTTTAAAAAAAAGACAGAATGGGAATTATTTGGTGTGACAAATATTCTCCTTTTCTTATCACCCAAGCTCCTTCCTTTTCTCTCTTTTTCTTTTGCTTCCAAGGCAACCAGACAAGTGTCAAAATTGATATATAATTATGTTGCTTTACAAAAAAAAGAGGTTACTTTTTATTAATATTTAACTCAGGTTTCATACTCTTAGATATTTAATAATGTGAAATCTTGCTTAAGTGTGAACTGTCACACCACCACAAAATTTAAGAGGTGATTAGTTATTTTAGTGTAACAGATGTGCAGCGTTCTGGGGTTCTAAACCTTCCTTCTTCAAATGCATCATCAACCTGCACAATGAGCAGGAATGATTAAACAAAATTCAATCAGAGCTAAACAGCAAAAGCAGAAGCACTTGCTTACTAATACTACATCAATATATACATTGTTTTATGCAAACACGTTGGGACATTTACCTGCCAGTTTAGCTCTACAAGTTTGAGTCTTTCAGTCTTTCCTTGATATTTTTTTTTCCATGCATGAAAAAACCCCCACCACATTACTCTGGAACTGCAGAAATCATTTGCATGCTTAATTAAACATAACATACATGTAATCATAAAAAGCAAGGGGAAAAAAGAGAGCTTCCTACCCGTAATAAGGACTGGGATTCGTCCTTTGCCTTGCCGTCTCCGGATGCAGGGTAGGGCTGGGTGAGCTGCCCGGCTTTCTCCGCCGCTCCGGCTGGCACGCCCTGCAGGAAGCCCTTGCTCTCCACCGCCAAGCCGTAAACAGGCCGCGCAAGATGGGCAGCTTCTACGTTTGGACTATCCCTTAAAGGCTTTGGCTGCTCTTGGCTAACGGACACTGGGGTCAATAGGCCTAGACTGGTCTGTGTGTATGATGGGCTCCCCCTCAAAATGTCTGTTCCTCTCCAGGTCACGTTGCGAAGATCATCACTGGGACTGTCAGTCCAACCTTTCTCCTTGAGCACTTCCTTATCTTCTATCTTTTCCCTCTTCACTATGCTGTCAGATATGGGCTCCCCCATTTTGGGGTCCGGATTAATCAGACTGTAGACCTTGAGGTCAATTTTTGGCTCCTCCTTGATAGACGAAACGCCATGACTATCCTCCCCATTGGCTGTAGTGACGTCCATCTCCTGACAGTGCACAGTGTTGAAGTGCTCTAGTAGTGACTGAGTGTCAACAGCTGTGAAGCTGCACTGACGGCATTTGTAGCAGTTGTGTACTCTCCTGGAAAACAATGAGAAGTGTATTAACGTGAGTCTCCCCTTGGCCTTCCCTCTCACAGTGGTTTTACCTACCAAGATGAACAAAATAAATCGAACTTAAAATATGATTCCCTCTAAATAAAGCAAGCAGGTTTACTTTGCTGTCTGATACAATATAGGAAAAATCCTGCTGGTTTTTCCCCCCACACCTTGCAATGGCCTCCTATTGTTCATTCACACTCCACTGCACTATTCTAAACTTCATATACTTTTCACTGGGATTTTGTGTTTTTTCCTCTTCAGTTTGCTGCAATACACTTTTCACTTTCTATTGCGGTAGAAACACTGAAGTGACACATTTTTTTCCAACCAAAATCAAATAGCTTGAAGAGGATAGTTTTCTTTGTATAAAAAACCCACTTCATTTAATACAGATCTATGCTAGAAAGTTAAAATGTTTAAAAAAATTCCTTTGCTGTCCACCAATTTCATATACTTTTGTTGGACAAAGATGATTTTGAATGGACCTCCGGTTAACTTACAGCAAAGGACAGAAGGTTGTATGCAACAGACAGGACTTATTTGTTCTCTATGGACATTTTAACACAACTTTAAAAGATGCTGCTCTAAAGAAAAAGCAAAATAGTTGGCTGTGTCACTACACGCTGTGTTTTCCTGTCAAATACAGAAATGCTTGGGTACGAGCTGTGGAGCAGTGTGGAATAACGCGCCTTCCTGTTTTTATTCTAAAAGCTTATATAAAGTACTGCATTACTAAATTATGTAAAGCATATGTTGCTACATGAGAACAACATGTTACCCATTTACTGTATCTATCATAGAAACAGAACACTGTTTACGAGCTCTATAATGCTATTATGAACAATTGTTTATAGCACAGGAGTGGTCAGAGCCCTCCATCAGGCTCCGGGCCCCCTCACGCCCAGCACCGTACCAACGCAGAGTAAAATACCGTCCCTGCCCTTCATCAAAATGTACATAACTCTGCAAAAGCTACTCCCTACAGACACACTCACACATCCACACCCCAGGCATTCAGAGTCACAACAGTGTCTTTAGCCAAGCTAAAAAACGAGCCTTTCGCTATCCACACAGGACAAAACTTGTATGAGAAATCTGTTACTGCCCTGACAACTCCAACTGTTAGAATTAATTCTTTTGAGGCCAAATCTTAGTCTCAGTGAAATCAATGGCAAAACTCCCATTGACTTCAGTAAGAACAGGATTTGGCTTTTGGTGCATCTGTAGAACTGGAATGATACACAAAATGTCCCTTTTAGAGTATGATAGTTTAGAAGGGACAACTTGCCAAACTTATTAAACCCCCTTGTCTTCCTTCTTTCCTTTTGTTGGAAAAACAAACCATATGTTATTTACATTGTCTGATTTTCTTGCAGTTGTGTCAGCGTGCAGACATGAGTACACGTTCAGATTCAAGCTTTTTAGCCCTTGTGCAATATCAGTTTTCTTTTTGTCATTTTCTGTATTTATATTCATTTTAAGGGACTAGATGGGCTCGTTCAGTTATGCAAAAAATAAAGCCAGCTATTCTCCACATAGCCTCATGGCAACAAAATCTACTCGTGGGAGGGCAAGCTGTGGGTTAAAATCCTGTTCTGGCTGTGTTCCTTTTTCTTCATTCTACAATTGTGTTTTATTAAAATCAGCTTGTCTCTCAATGCGACACTAATATATTCTCTCTTGCAACTTAATTCTTTTCTAAACCAAGCTTAATTCTCTTCTGAAACAAAAAAAAAGAGAGAGTGCTATCTGATCAAAACCATTTTATAAATACAAAAAGCCAAGTTATAAAGAGTCTCAGCCCTGTAAAGGTGGGATACCATCGGGGAAGTCCAAGTTAGACAGGGGCTAGTTATCTTAAAAGCCAAGTTAAACAAGACACCATTTGGGGCTAATGGCTCAACCGCATACACTCCCCATGTGAAAGTTTATCAATCCTTTGGGAGGCTACTTAGCCCTAAGTGTCTCTTGTTTAACTTGGCTATTTCAATAGCTAACCCCCTTTCATACCTTGGCTCTCATCTACAGATATCACACCTCCAAACAGCTGATCTTTTTCTGCCTAACTTGCCTCCCCCCCCTCCTTCCACGCTGGCTAAATGTTTTTGATCAGGAGCAGTATACACCACAGGAGTGGTACCACACTTCTGAGGCCACAAATAAATGCCAAATATTACATGCAGCTGTAACTACACGACTGAGGCCCACCTAAAATCACCTTTATTGCATTAAAGCTTTGTTCATTTAAATGATTTATAATTGATTCAAAGAGAGTCATACAAGCATTCCTTCATTTTTCTGTGATACTATGATAGGCACTGTGATGTGGAAAAGACGAGGACTGATTTGGGTAGATAGTAACCCAACTGGCTTTTTTTTCAGGACATATACTTTTCTAGTATGCATTAAAAAGTAATCTCTGCCATTGACATTATAAATCTTCATACTTCGCAAGGGTTTGTCCTGTATATTATTCTATCCCCAAGCTCCGAAAAGTAAGCTAAAGTTTGGAACTGTCCAATATAAGTCACAGTCTCAAATAATAAAATAATAACTATCATCAGCTATTAGAGAACTTTTGAAAGCTGGAAAGTTACTCTTTCCCAGAACAAGGCATAAAAAGAAAATGTTTTCATCTCTGTTTTCACCCCACCCTGATAGCAATCAAGGAAATAAGTTGGCAATGTTTGATTTCTTTTTATACTAGAATTTAAAGCTACCTCATGTTTCTAAAGGGCCAAGTTACACCTAGATTTGTGCACAAAGCTCCTCAAACCTAAGCAACAGAATTTTTAAAATTCTGATTTGCAAAGCACACAATAAGCACTCCCGTGCATTACCTAAAAGTTACACTTTACAGCGAAACCACGGTTATACCATCTGAAACTCTGAATTCATCAGGTGCAATACAGTGTATTGGTATACAGCTTATCAAAGGAGAGGTGTTTGAGGAAAATTTCTGTATGGAAGAAAACGATGTAAATGAAGGAAATAGGATTCTCCCTTCTGTGATCTTACTTATACACCACTCAAGCAAACTAACAGCAGGTTCAAGCCATAAACTGGCATTATCTTCAGTGTGGCATTGGGATGGCAATGTCATCCCATCCATTGATGTCACTTAGCATTATTATTTTCTCTACAAAATAAATCAAAGGCCTGATTATTCATGGACATTAAAACATTTATGGCCCAATCCCAAGATGAAATGTCAAGGAATTCAGGCCAAACCTTTGCATTGTTACATTCTGACAATTGAATAAAATCCTATCAATCATTATTTATTTTTTACATTTATCACTGAAATGTACTTCAGTTGGGTGCTATAAGATAGAAGGATTTTCCCTTGGAAAATCTTGAATTTGGAGAGATTAGATGGGGTTTTTTTGATGGATTTAATGATGTTCTTTACTTGAGCTTTCTAATAGGCTGTGATATTCCTGACACTAGCCAGTTCTTAATTAAGTCTTGTTGACATACTTCTAACTAGTCTGAAGTATTACAAAACACCATCCTCTACAAAACAAGTAATTTTTTTTTAAATTACCTGAACACATTCCTAGGCTCTAGGGCATAAAAAATATTCTGGATGAAGGTACGGCTGTTGTATCACTTCCATTTTTTTGCATGTTTTGAATTTCATTATGAATATAATAATTACTAGTATTTCTCATGAAGAAACAGGCTTATAAGAAAGTCTACTTTTGGGATGGGTGCTGCACTCAGGCTTGTGGGGAGTGGAAAATATTCAGAAGGAAAGACAGTGAGCAAAGCAAGCAAGAAAATTCAGCGGAGGGTCAGAAGGGGAGGAGAACGGGCAGAGCGGAGAGCAAGACCGAGATGAAAGGAGAGCAAAAGCCATTGGCAAGAGCAAACAAGTTCAGAGCAGTGAATTAAGGTGTCAGGAGGATGGAAAAGGTCCTCACAGCTGCTGCTATTGTTCAATGAGTGAAGGCTCCTGCTCTGCCGAAAAACTGGGAGCTGGTGGGCCTGAATTTACACTTTTGCCCTAGGTTGGCTTCTCCGGATAGTGTCCCAAAGGCTCCACATTTCCATAATCTGCATGTCTAAGTCCCTGCTCCAGCTTCTGTTGCCTGACAGTGCGAGGGGGCAGCCCCGACACCCCTGTCCCCGACATGCAGCCCTGGCACTGGGGAGGCGCGAGCCCTGAGTACCCCTGTGCCTTTTACCCCTCTACCCCATTTATTTTTAAGAGGTAAGGAATTATTTAATTTGAAATTAACTCCAAATTAATTTCAAAAGAGAACCCTACATAACTGCTGTCAGCTACATTTTCAAAATAATTTATTAGAAAAATGATTCTATGCCATTGCCAAAGCTTTATATTTCATTTGAGTCTTTCCATTTTCTTTTTATATTTTGCACTTGTTTAATGAATCACTACCCTATCTTTTTTTTTAAAAGAAGTTTAGACCATTTTTCAGCAGAGCATTTTTAATTACTACCAGCACTGATCAAATGCTTTGTCAAAGTCTTTTTTGACAAATAAGGATTTACATGAAAAATTCTAATTTTTGCAAACATGAGAAAATGCTTTGTTTTCCCACATCTTTTAGCAAAATTAAAAAACATTTCTCCAAGAAGCTTCTTTCATTTTTAAGAAAAAAATTAAAATTTAAAAATTAATTATTTTGGAGCAAGCAGGAAAATAATCTCTAGGCGAAGTGATCTGACATGCAAAATTTCCCCAAATACTTAGGATGATTTTTATCTGAATTACAAGTGTTGGCATCTTTTAGCTCATCAGAATACCAGACAGTTTTGAGGAAAAACTAAGCTTTGCAATGAACATAAAAAGTACCTGATTCCTCAGAGGTATAATGGAAAATGAGCAGTAGCAGAATTAGTAGAAAATGGAGGCCAATAAACCTTCTGGGGATTTATTTGAGTAAGCACATTTTAGTGAGGTTTAAATACAAGTAAACTCAAGCGCAATGTGATTCATTAACTTCAAATTTAACTGAACAGCTCTCAAAAAATCACATCAAGAAATACTGAATGTGCATTAAGTGTAAGTATACGCTTCTGTAGACAGAAAACTTGGAAAGAACCATTTTTGCAAATTCTAGTACTGTTGCAAATACATGGCTGCAAAGGAATAATATTGGGACATCATAGAAAATTTTTTAGCTAGCAGACATAATGAAATTGTAGATGCAGAGCCAAAAGGAAACAAAATAAAAAAGAAAATAAATTAAGCATGCTGTTCAGGCATATGACTCAAAACCAAAAATAATCAAAAATGCAGACAAAAAATACATGAACCAAAATATGTAAGTAGCGTCTAAAGCCAGCTCTGATACTCACAGATTATCAAGGGTAAACTTAAATATGTGAACAACAAAAGACTTTCTGCTACCACATTAATGCTTAGTATCATGTTTACCATTAGAATCCATTCAGCTCCTTATTATATAAATGGACAGGTTTTAGATATATGTGCATGTATAGCACTTTAAATACATCAGAAATACACAATGTGTGGCATAACAGCTTTATTGAGACAAACTCTGATGAAGCCACAAAGAAGGCCAGCTAGGATGTGAGCTGACTCCACATCAGCATGTTTCTGCGTGTCACATAACTCCCTAACACTACTATTTTAAAGATGTTCTACTTTTTTAAATCTGAACTATTCTGTATCTTTAGTTCATAAAATAAAAAAAGGGAAAGAAAATACATATCCAATACATGCAAAACTTCTATTGGAAAAAAAAAAGGCCTGATAATAACAAAACAGAAGCTATAATGCCCCCAAAAGTCTCTCTTTCCGTTTGTTTTAGTTTGATAGACTGAAAACTAGGTTACGCATAGAAAAGCCATAAAACCTGCTGGTATTTGCCATTACAGAGCACCTACCACAAACTGAACTAACTTCTGTGATTTCAAAGAAGATGCACAGTGGGGAAAAAGAGCAGCAGTACACACAGAAAAGAAACAAAACTCAAATTAAAAAGGGGGGAGGGTAGGGAAAGAAGTTGGCAGTTATGGGGATGTTGTACTTCGCTTTAATTGCACATCCTCCTCAGAATACTCAATAATGTCATAGACTGAAGGCTTAAGAAAATACATTGTTCAAGTGTCTTAAACAGAATAGCCTAATTTTAGACAAACAAGTTGAGATTCGAACACTTAAGTGTATCTCTTGATTTTCCAAAGTGCAGTTCCCTGTGACAACTGCCAGAGCCGCAGGGTGCTGAGCCCTCTGAAGGAGAAGCTACTGCTACCCCATCTCAGAATTAGCACTTAATTTTGAAAGTCATGGCTTCTCCTTTCCTTGGGAAAAAGGATTTTAACTAGGCGTGCTTGTTAAAACTTAAATTACCAGCTGCAAATAAAAGTGGTTTTTTCAGTCAAGGAGCCATTTCAATCTTCCAGTTATTTAACCACTAAAAAAGATCATGCCATGCCCCAGCGGCGGACAAAGTGCTGCCTATGGAGTTCTACAGCATGGCTCAAAGCTGCTATAATAATGCTTGGAACTTAGATACCACTTTTCATCTTCAAAGCAGTTTACAAACATTAACTAATTAATCCGCACAACATCCCTCAGGCCCACTTGGATCAAAAATGGGGCACTGCATGCTGGGACCTGAATCCTCCGTGGGCCCTAGCTCCAAATTAAAGATGAGCAATCTGCTCCTTTTTTTTTTTTTTTTTTTTTTAAATAGACTCCTGATACATTGCCAATGCAGCCCTCTGTTGGGCAACATTTGGATGCCCCCAGCTTTAATCTCTATTAAAGTATCATGCCCCAGTCTGCCTTTGTTAATTTTGGATGTCTTGGAATCTATTAAACGTGGCACAGTTTCTTGAGCTTTTAACAAAGCTTTAGCTTTGAAAATGCATCTTCTTTTGTCTTCATTCTAGCTGGCTTCCATGCAAAGATCTTTTAGATGAGATAGATACTGAGTTTTCCGTTGTTGTTGACGCATTAGCCTTAACTATTAACATATTCAGCATGATTTTCTAATATTTAACGTCGCTTTTGCAGCAGCACATAACTGTTGCTCTTTACAAAGCCTGAGAACCAGCTCCTCCTCTGATGTAAACTGGACTGCCAGTTTACAACAGCCCAGGAACTGACCCAAGAAGTTTAGCAGGGAGTTGGCTGCCACTATGACATTGTGTCAGACTGAGTCAGGAGACTGGCTGCGTCCACCTCCAAATAGGAACATTAGCATTTAAAATAAATAGAACGACACTGTAAACCAGCAACATGAAAATAAGCATCTGCAAAAGGATCTTGGGGGATGACATCAACAGACAAAAGAGTGTCTGCTCCCAGTGTGAAACCAACACCAAAACAGCAGTGGAATGCTCTTAAAGTAATTATTGCATTGCTGGACTTGGGAATGGAAAATACTACAAAAAGGTAGTACATTGAAGCACTGTTACAGAGCATGAAAGGATTCATAGTCTATCTTGGAAAGTAAAGCCATTTGTGTTCCCCTACTGAATGAAGATGTCAGCTTTCTGGTAAAAAGCCTAAACTAAAATAGTACCTAAAAGATTCTGGGTGGAAAATAGTTGACCAAACCTCAAATATGCTGGAACTTCAGCATCTGCACACAAATCCAAATCTCCCTCTTCTTTGCACAGGTTTAAATGTATAATTAAATCCACCGACTTAGCTGGTGGTTTTCCAAAACAAAGTGGATGTTGGATTGGGCTCTGGCTGTAAAGATTTATATCTATACGCAGTCATATTTTGATTTCCAGTTTCCTCAAATGTTTGGGGAACGGTGACATTTAATTAAGGAACTAAGGGAGGGCTGTTTGTTTGGGTTCCTATCATTAATCATTTGAAACTTCACTGTACCTGTAGTGTCGGGAAATCTCTTCTTCCACCTGGGTGGTAAAGTCACATTTGGTACATGAGTGTTCTTTGTTCTCCTTGAGCGTCAGCGGCCCCTCTGCGCCTGGCAGGGCATTTGTTTCTGGTTTGACATCAGACGCTTGGGCTTCGTGTGCATTCTCATAGTGGAGCAGGAGAACGTCCACGTCGGGAGTGGAGAATGAGCACTGATGGCACTGGTGTTTGACTCTAGAGCTTCCTGTCACCCCTGGAGACAGGTGCAAAAGCAAGAGAGCACAGTGGGAACAATTACTTTTTCTGCAAGCAAATGGATAAGTAATTTCTCCAAGGTGCTTTTCTGGGCTGCAGAGGCCTCGGGGACAGAACTGACAGTGCTTAATGGTACATTTATGAATGTTGTGTAGCTGCTGATAGTGACGGAGAAGTGGGCCCACCACTATTACATCTGGGCCATGGCTCTTTGAGTACCTAAAGTCACAGAACTGACAGTTGTAGCTTGTCACCATGCTGTCCTCTGCTCCTTTGCTAGTCAAGTCTTTCTTTTTTGCCACACTCGCACCCTTTTCTGTCTTTGTCACTAACTCCCCATCTGCATTTTTGGCTAGATCATTCTGGTTAATGACAGATCCCCTAGAAAGCTTATCATTCAGATCTGGGTGAAGGCTTCCTGCCTGGCTTCCCCCATGCTGTTTGCTGTAATGTTCTAAGAGTTTCAATGAGCTGGACGATTCACAGCTGAAACTGCAAAATTTACACCAGTAGTAACTGGTTGTATCGGTACCATTTTGTCTAGAGGAATCTATTGGCTTGATGGGCACCGAATATCCAACTGGTGTATCATCTCCTGCTTTTACAGTGATTCTGTCTTGCCACTTCCCCAAGTCTCCAGAATCACATGGTCGAAGAGTAGGACTGGATTTATTGGAGTTTTTCTCTGAAGTTTTACCAGAATCAGAGGAGGGAAGGGCTGCTTTCATTTTGTTTGGGTGAGTCTGTAAGAAGTGTTGCTCTAGTTCAGTGGAGGAGTTGCCCATGTAGGTGAAATTGCAGAATTTGCAGCGGAAGTACTTGGTGTTGCCTTGGCAATCTGGAGTTTTCCGCCCAATTCCAATAAAGGTTCCACCTAAAGTAACCTGTGAATAAAGAATAAGGTCATTTTAGCTCCACTGTAGATTTATTCAAATAGCAAGGAAGGGGAAAAAAAAAAAAAAAGAGAGCAATTAATTCATAAGCCTCTTTCATTAACCATCACCACTATTTTCATTTGTACCAGTGTAGTAAGATATCATGCATTACCCTCACGTATGTAGCATTTTGAAATGTTTCACATAACTGAATATATATTCCAGATGAATAATAAATATATTTATTTGGGGAAACTGAGGCACACGTACACAACATGATCTTAACTCAACGTCCTCTGATAGGACTAGTCCTTCCTTCACTAAATCAGTAAATCATGTCATTGACAGAAGATCAAATAATCAGTTCGCATATCCCTGAACCCTTTGACAAGAGACTTTGGTGGCAGTCTATAGCAGGTGTGAAACAGAAGAATGGGTCCTCAGTCTTTTTCTTTCAATACACTTACGTGTTTTAATCATATCCATGCTTAACAGTCCAAGAGAATTGCTTTCTAAATATGAGCAAACAAAAATTAAATTTGAAATAATTAATTCAGTTTGCTGGGTCAGAGTAAGACCAATTCTTATAAAGACCATTCCCACAGGAGTATCCAGTATCCACCAGGACGCCTTTTAACACAGCCATAGTGGCTGATGTCTGAAACGAAAGGTGGTTTTCTCAAAGATTACTCAGTGCAGACATTCTCCAAGGAAATCTTCTGTTCCTCTCATGCACAGAGCTCAATTTAGTAAAACAAGGATGGAAAAACTACAGTAGAAAAATGGCATGTGGCAAAGAAACCTACCACACCCAAGTCCATGACATCACTAATTTAAAAAAAAAAAAAAAAAAGGTAGGTCTACTTAACTGTTCTCATGATCTCTGAGCAAAATGGTCTGCAGGAAGGAAGCAAGGCTTCCAGGGCTTATGTTATTAAACCCTGTGTTCTCATAGCAGGCAGGCCTGCCCTTCCCAGGAGTGCACCACACCTGCCCGTGACATCAGGGGGAGATTTGCTGCTCCTGTACAACTGGTTTGAAGGCGAAAGAAAGAATCTCCTGACAAAAATGTCACCATTGCTCAACTTCTTTTCCTGAATAGTAAACAATGTACAGCATCCAGAAGATAATTCCTCTTTACACCCGAAACCCACAGACATCTACTCCTTTGCCATCATCCAGTCTACACCACTACATCAAGGACATGGGTGGAAGCTTCCTTGTGTCACATTCTCAATTTTTAAACCCAAGAGATGCCTTACAGAGAGTATAAAATTTCCACACAGGGTTTGATTTCCATTCTCCCAACCAGTGTGTATTACTACATTTCTGCAGGATTCAGTTGTAATGCATTAGGCAAACAGTGTAATTATTTTTATTCTCCTCCTCAACAGCTGTGCCACAAGGAAAGCAAGTGATCACTGCTCATTCATATCACGCCATACGGAAAGACTCAGACATATAGAAAGCATGAAATGTAAACATTTTTAAATGCATATAATATAAATGCCTTTTAGCCATTTAGCTCAGAGAATGAGATGCTATCCTTTGTATCCCATCAGAATTGAATATGGATAGTGAGACAATGAGTTGCTAAACCATGATCTAATGAGCTGCTGCTATTCAGCCTCCAATTCTTTCTTTTTTAAAAAGAAAGCACAATTCCCATGCACTGGTTAAATCTTTTTCTTCAATAAACTGAAAATTGCTTTCTGTTTGTTTAGGAAACATATCTCATTAGGCAATGGTGAGTCAGGCAGCCAAATAGCTAGGACTTAACTGTATAACATTTTCACTTAAACTGGAGCTCCAAGTTCTGGTATCAAGTTATGAATCTGGTTTTGAAGAGGTTCTTTGGAAGAAGGATGTTTTAACAGATCTTCTGTACTGCGGAAGATATCTCATTTTATTCATTTTATGGCAAGCAAGAACTGGAGACAAAGCCATGGTGAGCCTGATCCACTGAGAACACTGGGATTTAGGCCTGCTCCACAGTATCTAGCACTTCAGGCCTCCATCCACAGCATTATTTCAATATTCAAAGTCCCAATGGTGTTGAAAGACAGCTTAAAGAAAGCACTGATGGAATTATGGTAAACAGAAAATATCAGCAGCTCACTGCACGATTACATAAGTTGCAAGGTGATCTGGTTTTGCTCATTTAATTAGATACTTATGTTTGTTCTATGCATGCACAGAAAACTGGCCAAAATGCTTTACCTTAAGTGGCTCTAATGAGCAGACACATCCATTACTCTCAGCTGTCCGTTCACAGAGCCTAGAGATAACAAACCTATTTTGCAGACACTCTGTAGACACCAGTTAGGAACTGTGAGTGACAATAATCCCAGCTGCTGTTCATTGCTAATTACTTTTATTTCTGAACACTGGAAAAACATATTATTAGTACTAGCATTTTATACAATGGACTGTAAATCACATCATTTCTGTAACTTTTGCTAATCCTGCTTAGTGGCCTACATAGCAAATTTGTGTCCCATGCTAATACATCCTTCTCTGCATCACAAGAGGATAAAATAGAACTAAGCATTCTCACACTATTTGTGTTAACCTCATGGAATGGCAGGGGACACACAATCTTTACAGCACTGGAATGTAATTAATTATTATTAACATTTATTGGGTTGGCATTTCCCTGACTACCCTGCCACAATTCAAAATAATGCGTCCTGTTAGAAGAGCATGTACGTGAAAGGTAACACAGGGTCATCTTAATGTTATGACACTCAAAAGCCATTTTTCACGCATAACAAAACCTACTGAAAGCCTCCTTGGGGGTCATCAGGTAAAGAGAACTGAAGAAACTGGCTTCCATGCAAAGAGGTTGGGAGAAGCACTTGAAGTGGCAGTATAAACTGAAGCTGTTTCAGCTTTCAGCCAGCCAAATTTGGAAGAAGCCTACACATTTGCAGAACTGTTTGGATTCATGCACTCTGCACAAGTCTTGGCTTGACTTTCAGATTTTTCAGTTACATATCGTATCTCTATGTACAGGCACTAAACTCCTTCACTGGGTATGTAATTGTCCTTAACCTCCTGCTCTCTCTAACCTACCTGAGAAAGCGGAAACATAAAGGAGAAAGAGAAGGAGAAAGGGAAAAAAAAAATATATATACACCCTAGAAATCAATATCCACAATTCTGTGTGGTATCAGAAGTAATAGCTTCTCATATTTGTTCCCCTATTTCATTCTGATCCCAGCAAAACCTAGTCCCCTGCTTTGCCCTGACAGAATTATATTTTCTGACACTCCTCCCCAACATAAAGAAGAAGAAACTACAATGCTAAAATTCTGCAATTCTATTACAGCAGTGGAGTCCAAAGTGCCAGTTGACATAACTAGTGGCAGCCACAAGTACAGGTACAGCTTGCACTGGAAACGTAAGAGCACCTATAGATCAACAGTTCCCTCAATAAGCACAGAAGAAAATTAATCTTCATAATTCTCTTTTTAAAGGGAACCTAACATACAAGGCATCTGTTTGGACTGTGGAAACCTGATTTAGTTCTTTCCTTCACTGTCGCTTGCTTGTGAGACCTTGGGATTATCACTTACTCCTGCAGCACCTCAATTAGGGCAACATAGTTGGTATTATTATGCTGTATAGAGGAAGATGGCTATTAGAATGGGTTCTCCATTATTGCGCTTGAGATGGTTGCAGCGATATTCTTCAAAAATTGCTCTTCAAAGCTATGTCTCAGTCTGGGATTAAACAGAAATATATTTCACAGTAAGACTCCCTGAAACTCAAAACCCTTAATCGTTAAACTCATTCATTAATGGGGAAAATAATAAAAATCTAGAAGACGGGGAAAGAGCTTACCACAAGGATTGAAGTTCATGTGTTAATACAACTAAGCTATCTCCTCATACCCCACACACATTTCCAAAAATAGCCAGAAAGAGGAGAAAAGATAACACGATAATTGACAATGTTTCAAGATGTACTTTCTAAAGCATGTTGGCAAGTACTTCAACAAAGCTGTGTAATTACACTATATGTTTCCAACAGATATGTCTATATTACCTTAATTAGTCAGACCAAAACCAATGATTTCATGGAATAGATGGACTTGGGCAAGGATAGGTACTTTCATTTTTTTTTAAAAAAGTGTCTTTGATATTTAATCTGCCCTTGATCCAAATGCTGCCTTACCCTATTCTCCCACCTCCTTTTCAAAGTTCAATCCTAAATTTTATTACGCCGAAGCAGTTTACAAATACTGCTTACAGAAAATGAAAAAAATTACCAAGGAAGACAAAGCCTGCCAGCTGCTGTCATCATATGTTTCATGAAGAAAATTCCACCATCAGAAACTAGTGCCCTGTATCCACATAAGAGATTCAACCACAAGGCTTACATGCACAGGGTAAAGCTGTCTTTGACCCCTGGCTTCTTCTGCAACTACTCACTAGAAACTAGACCAACCATCTGCACTGGAACATCAAACATTAATAAGTCTTCTTTTTTTGATTACCTGGGTTACATCTTTGGCTAATCAGGAGGTGAAAGGCTCCAGATCCCTTACCAATCTCCTGAGCCATCCAGTCTGCTTTTGCCAATTACTCTTAATCTTCTAATCCTAAAATATTTTCTAATGCTCTTGTTTATTCATTTGCTTTGTGCAATATAGCATCCAGAACATTTTAACCATCCCACATTTATGAAGTTCTTCATGTCGTGCAGGCCAGAACAGATTCCTGGCTTTCATGCAAGTTTGTGTAACACCACCCAGTTCTCTAACCTTCACTATGGAGAACTCGCTCCCTCTCACTCGCTCTCTCTCTGCATGTAAAACTAGGATAATCTTCAGAGAATATTCTTAAAACTATTTACCATGCTGTGATTAACTTATTCGTAGATACAACTATGTTGCACAAGTGAGGCAAAGACTAAGGGCAAACTCCTAGCTTTCTCGGCTATTCCTATTTACCAAAACAAGAAAGCAAACTATTGGGTCACATTCATTCAAGATGAGTGTATTCTTCTCGAGATTTATTCTGTTGCCATTGAAGCCAGTATGGTTTTTGACATTAGGATTTAAAAGGTATTTTCAAAACAAAGACTGTGACAGAACAATTACAAGACTTAAATTAAAGTCAGGAGACCAGATGTGCAAAACCAACAAAAGTAAGGAACACAGAATCAAGACTTTAATTTGCTAGCTAATGCTAGTAGACTAATATCTAGCACCTAAAAGAAGCACCATCCCTTCTATTCTCTGTATAGATAGAATTACCAGACAGTTCCTTGGCTACTGTAAACTCAGAGCCTCACAGGCTTCGAGGCAAACTCACACTGATTTACACTAGAAGAAAACCTAGCTCCTTTCCTTTTCCCCAGCAACTTTATTTTTTGAGCTCTCATCATTTCTGTGGGCTAGCTTAGCAGTTTATAACTTTAAATATATCCATGACTATTACTAGTCTCACCAACTTTCTTCATTAACCTCTCTTCAAACACTACCAGATATCCCTGGCATAAAGATGAGGAATATTAACACATAAACAACTTTGCCTTGAAGGCTCTGAATATACATCATGTCAGTTATTCCACAGAAATTGCCCATCTGAATGCTCTAATTTCAGGGTGGACTACTTCTCACTGAAAGAAGGCTAAAGTAGCTCACTTCTGTCACAGAGCAAGTGAATGTTCCCAGACACTTACTATATAGCAGCTGACATGCTTTAAATCACGGCATATCATTCTGAATAGTAAACTGGCTAATGTCTCCAAAGAAAGGATATAAAGAACTTCTACTACATATAATAATATAAATCATTACTTACGAGCTACAGTCAATATAGAATTTAGATGCCTACAAGACCATACATGCTTTTTCACATATTTTTATATATATGTGGGTATGCACATATATATGTGAAAAAGCAGCACATGTATTAGACATACACACAAGCACACGCATATGAATGTATACATACGTTTTACCACCACCCATTTCTCCACCTGCCACCATTTCTTTTTCATGTCTGTGGTTTAAAAGAGATGACTGACCCCCCTATTCATGAGGTGTGACTCTCTCAGCCTGTAAGGCAGTCTCCAAGCCTGATCACCAGAAATAAGACTCAAAATAAACAGGTATGCACACATGCAGGTGCAACACCCAAGATAGCTTGGCAGCCTTCAGTTCAAACAGGGAAGTCCCCAGGGAGAGTCTGCAATGCAGCTGACAGATGAAATGGGCCCTCTGGGACATCACACCTTCATGCAAGTTCTGTTCTAGCACACTCTTCAAGATCTAGCACGGCACAATCTAGTCCAAGAGATCAGGATACATCATATACAGCAAGTTGATCAGTTTATTTAGATCTAACTCCTGTTTTATGGACAATGGAGCTAAAGTCAGTAAGGCGAACAATATAAATTTTGGATCCATTTGTCTAAGCACGTGAGGAAAATGGAATTCATTCACATACATGTTTTCATTTACTCACATCAACTAGTTATGTATCCATGCCACCTTGTAGGAAGCCCACCTCATGACAAAGTTGAACTTTAAGAAGGTTTAATTTGCCACTAGCACAAAAGTAAGCACTGTACTTTTTTATGCCTCCAATCTAGATTATCACCGTATCTGTAAGAGTCCCTCTGCCAAAACCACCGAAAATGTAGAGGAAACCCTTTAACATGAGAAGGGATGTTGACTGATGATGAGAAGGATGTTGATGTCTGTACCCCTACACACCCCCTACAGCTTTTTTAGTCTTACCTTCACAGCTTCATATTCAATCAAACTGCTAATATAAGAGTGGAGGATAAAAAGCAGAAGCTACTAATAATAAAACCACTGTTTCTCATTCAGCTGAATCCTAGTTAGACCAGACTTTAATTATAAGTTCTAACTTCTAATGTGAGAACAGAAAAGCTGCCAGATTTGATATATTGAAATCCAGAATGCTAAAAAAACACACATACATAACTTTGTGTAAGCACATGGAGCTCACCACTGATTTATAAAGGAGAAAAAAGGAAGAGCTTTACACACTCTGCACGCGTGACCACTTCTGCTACTTTCTAGGCACTGCGCAGCCTGGTAGCTGGACATCCAGAAGGGCACTCAGTTGCTGTGAAAATCCTGGAAAAGTTGTTACCCATATTCATATATGACAAATGATTAGGCTGAGTGGTATAGGACAACTCCTATAATATTGGATGTCTAGAACCATGAAAGAAAAAATCTGCCACCAATCTTTCATTAGGCTGTGGGATAGTTAGATAATGTAATACTTTTTTTTTTCCTGGGCTCACTGAAATACAATCAAGAAACTATTGGATGGCTTTTATCAGTCCATGGCTTTTCAGAAATTTGTCATCTTATATGGCAGTCTAGTATCTAAAACCATGAAACAATCAAAATGAGAGGACTGGATAAAAAAAAAATCACTTTTTAGTACTTTCAGACAGGACTCTGAATCTCTTTAATGGCTGAACATAAGAGGAGGTAGGTCTGTGACAATAAGCTCCAGAACCAGGGCCATGCTCAGCAGGAAGCTCCTCAAAGATAGCACACACAATGTGAAGCTGCCTGGAGTCAACCGTAAGAACTGCTGAGCACTGCAGTATGTCCTTATTCACAGCTGCATGAATACCCTTTTCCCTTGGGACATGCCATCTGAAACCCTCACCTGAATGCAGACATTTCTGTCCTTTCTTTGAGGGACACTGTTTTCTTTTAAAACATATCAGGAAATGGGATCATGCTCCCTTTCATACAATAGCCTAATGGCTTGAACACTTGTTCAGGAAACAGGAAAAGTAGGCTCCTTTCCTTGCTCTGTCAGAGGGGATCCAAGCCCACTTCTTCTCCCTCGCTGGGCAATGTCCTACCTCTGAGCTATAAGCTGATACGTGGAAGACAGCACTCTCCAACCTTTCTGTTCAAGCTGTCCCACTCACTACTCATAAAAAAAATTTGGGGACATTAGAGTCTCATTAGATCAAATACAGAAGACGACTTAATCATACAGTAGCAAAGCAATGGTTTTCAGCATCATAGCTGTTAACTCAAGTCACCTGAATTTTACTTTAAGCAAAGTCTTTAGATCCGGTCTAAAGTCTACTGTTTTAGGCACGTCCACAAAGCCATACGTAGGCTAAAATATCCAGCAAGACAAAGCTGCTTATAGAGATTGATCAATTAACTAAATGTGAAGAGAAAGTAATGAGGGGCATCAGCAAAAGTTGATCCATTGAACTCACTTCAAATATTATTCTAATAAAAGCAATAAAGCTGATTAACACATTCTCTGGGAATTCAGAGATGCGTTAGCAAATGTTTTCTGAAATCTATACTGGCAAGAAAGTTAATCTCCCAGAAACAGCTCAGTGATTTTACCCAATCCTACGGAATTTATTATAACTCAATGAACCAAAAACCTCTGAGGAAGAAAACGGGAACAAAGAGTACAGGAGATTTTCAAAACAAAATCACATTTTCAAAGACGACAAAGGAATCTTGCTGGATTAAATATTCAAATCAAGTAAAAATCTACACAGTAGTAAGGTCAGAAAGCTTGGATTATTTACACAGTTCCCAGCCAAATCCTCTTTAGGTACTACAAAACACAGTCCCAACATTTGTGTACCTGGATGTGAAGCCAAATGTGTATCCCTAGTGTTTTGCTGACTGCAATACAAAAAAAAACCCCTAAAAGCTGGGTTTAGGGTTGGGGGTTTAAGTTTTCTAGGACAGAATTCACTTCTGTGGTACAAGTCCAAAAATGCATTAGATTTCTTTCTTCCAAGCCCTTGGCAAAGAGACCACATCCCTACCTATCTGCAGATAGAATAGCAGATACTGTTTTTTCTGCATTCAGACATTATTCCGTTGCTTTTTGTTTGCTTTTGTTATGAATGCAAACTACAGGGCACAATAGCATCCCTCACTACTACAAATCTTCATATACCATGGTCTCTGACTGACCACTGTGAGCCAGATCAAAGTCAGTCATCTTCATCCTCTGGCTTCTGCGCCCAGCTCCCTGGCCTGAGACCATAAATCCATCGATAACTTCCACCCCAGCTACAACAGAACAGTTTGTTAAGTGCAAGGGGATCAATAAATCAGACCTTAAGCCCAGTCCACTACTATTTCAAGTTAATTACAAAGGGATTATTTTCCTTTAGCCCAGTACCTATACAAAATCATATTGTTTAGATGAACCAATTACTCAGGTTCAGTTTCCCTCTCCATGTTACACAGGAGTCTGACTGAACCAATTTTAACCAGAGCTCCCATCAGTATGACCCATCATTGTGGCAGGAGACACCAGCCGTTCAGATGCCTGAGAAAAATCCCCACCAAAATGGACGTAGTAGCAATATAAACATGTGTGGGTGCAAAGGGGATTTTCAAACGTTCTTTTACTGTGTTTATGAATCTCACAAAGCTGCTCTGTATCGGGAGTGGGGGAGGAGAAAGCATAAAAATATTAATCAGTTACTTATCTTCTGACATGTTCTGGATCAACATCTGGTGCATGTGCAAGTAATGAAGTATGGCATTTGGCACAAAAGCTTATTTAATCTTCTCTTCCCAAATTGGGCAGGGAAAATTAGCACTCTTAAAAATTAAGTTTCCAGATCCAATTTTTTTTCTTTAAAATAAATTGCCAACATTGTATAGGCTGTCTGTTCTATTTTGGAAAATGTTTTTCGTCTGAGAAAAGACTGATCTTAAGTAGATTATCTATGGGCTGTTTCCTACCGCTTTTTGTCTCCCCTGCAGTATCTTACTGCCAGGGTTTAGCAGACAAGTATAGTCTAGGTTCAGCTGTTTTATTTCTACTTCTATCAGTTCAAACTGAGATAGCTCACACATCTGTTTTATTTCTGAAAGCACTGCATAGGAAAAGTGTCCAGCTCATTCTAATCAAGCATAAACTTTCCTATAAATAACTAAGGACCTAACGAAACAATTGTTTGGAGGAAATGAAAGTGTGTTTAGAAACTCGAATTCCTCTATACTGTATGCCTGAGCTGTTCCAGTTTGAATGTCTTCCTGACAGCACGGATCAGTTGCTCTAAGATGCTGTCCCCGGAGTCAGCAAACTCAAACTATAGCAGGAAATCCAGGTATTAACATCATACTATGTGCTAATTATAAACCATCATTTCACATTCTGACATTATTCACTTCTAACCTCTTTTAACTAAATCACGTATTTGCTTTCTAATCACAGTTTGACAGGAGAGAGTGTCTGACACGAGACAGTGAAGTGATCTTTTAGTAAGACAGCAGTTCAAAGATTGCAGCTTTTACGCATAATAACGACTTTAGTTTGATTTGCTGCTCCACAAAGAAGTTGTAGAGTTTCTGAAAAAAGAGGAAAAGTTTAAATCACTTAAAAAGCTTCAAGTTCCTGACTTGTGTTCCGGTTTCAGCTTCTTACTTGAAGTTAGATGTTAGCCATCTTAACCTGTTTTGCAAATCCTATACCTACAGTCTCTGCAAGCATTATTAAATATTTTCCACCTTCTACCTTTTTATTTTAACATACCCTGAGTTTTGGCTGGTGATTAGTACCAGGTTGGACATCATGTCCTATACACTTGAAATTGGATGGACATTTGAACTCGTTTTGTATGCAAACTTTGTTATGTGGGTTTTTTTTCTTAAAAATCTGAATTTTTATGTAATAGAATATTAAAGTATCCTACCGCATCTCTCAGCTCACTCATAAGAGGATTTTTTTTTAAAGCAGCATCTTTTTTTTTAAACTAATTAAATATTAGCTGATAAGAAACTAACAGAGACTCCATAAAAAAGCCTTTTGAGTCCACTCTTTTATGGTAAAAATAAGATTTTTTTTTTCTTTACAGCAGTATCTGTATTTTTTTCCCTGCTCCAACTAGATGACAAAATGACTGAGGCAATAGTCCTTTCCTTGCATGCTCATTGATGTGAAGGACAGCGTGGATTACTGTTACTTTTTGAAATGTTTTAAATAACCATTGCGTATCCTGTTTTTCTGGTACTAGACAACTTTAGAGTTGCCAAGACTTGCCATTTATTTTATCTTAATAAAGGATCAATAAGCCAAATCTTGACTCTCAGCAACTGATAATTTAGGATTACATTTTTAATTTCCAGCTGCTGTCCTTTGTCTATCTGGTTGTTATTTTTCATTATTATTTGCTCTTTTCTTTCCGTGACAGCGAATCCTTCAGATATGATTACCAATTCAGCATTTTGCCTGTTTGCTGAATAAGATCTTTTGCTATTGATTACCACAACGACTAAATCGTACACAGAAATATCACTGGTCAAAAAGCCAAGTACTCTACTGTACAAGATGCTCAGCAGACCTGCAGAAAGCCTGGCTAAAATAGACCAAAATGGTTCTTAAGGCTTAGGCAGGTTATATGAAATACTTTAATCACGTAGGTAGGAGAGGCTTTGCAAATAACCGACTTTGCAGTTGGGAAGGCAGTTAGCAGAAGCGGGGAGGCTAGGAAAATACAAACCTGCACATCGTAAGTCCCATTTAATAAGACAGGCCTCTGGGAATTGATGTCCTGCAGCACTCCTGAAAGCACAGTGCGGTTGACTTTCTGGAAGTCTTTGGAGTGGCTGAACTGCACCATGTTGTGGAGAGCCAAAATTTTAGTGTCGAGCTCAGCATCCTGCCTGGTGCGGTTGTGCAGTCCTAGGTGGTACTTGCGGAAGTGTTTGATGAGATCTGTGGGGTCGTTCCCATAGTAACCGTATCCACAGATGTTGCATTTGAAGTCCTGAAGCTCTGGAGACAGAGGCGCCGTATCTGGGTTATCATTTACCAACAAATCTGCTTTAGATTTGTTCAGCCTTAAACCCCCATCTGAAGGCACTTGTGGGTTTTTTGAGGCCATGGGGACTGGGCTTGAGCCTTGGCCATCAGTTTGACCACTTTGCACTTGCACTGTTTCATCTGAAGCTTTTGGCGACATCTGATGCTCCTCATTTGTCTCCGCTGCATCTCCTGACGGGGTACAGACCACATCTTGGGTGTCATCTGCATCTGATTTTTGAGGAGACTTCAAGGGCTCACAGATTCCCCCAACAGCTGGAGATGAGAAAGCCAGCATATTTCTGTCTGTCACCTCATCATGAGGGAAGGATGGAACATTTCCTCCCTTATTGTGGCTTTCATAATTGAAGCCAGCCTTTTCACTCAGCACTGAGCTTTTCAAGTCCTTTTTAATGCTGGAAGATGGCTCTTGGACATGCGTGCAAAGTTCCTCCTTGTTATTTAACTCTGCCGCATCACCCTGGTCAGTGTTTTCTTGCATCTGCTCTGCGGAAAATTCTTTTTTCCTTCCAGACTCTTCACTTTCAGTACCTGTAGACTCAAGGGTCTGTACCTCACCTTCACTAGCAACGTTTCTTAGAGGGGGGTTCTTTTTCCGGACCATATCTACCACAGAAAAAAAAAAAGAAAAAAAAAGAAAGAAAAAAAGCAAAACACCCTATAGAATTATTCAAGATAAATAACAGATTATAAGCCTGTCACTTTTTAAAGCATTCTGAACTATATGGCTACATCAACTTTTCAGAAAATTTTTGTCAAGCAGGTTTTTAGTCTATGCAGAAAACTGGAACTTTATATTAAAAAAAATGTTCACACAGAGACTGAAGTTAAATAAAAGACAATTTTAAAGTACAGAAACACTGCCATTGGAGTGAGTGAATTACAGGTTTCATTATCTTTTTGGAAGATAATGGTCTGGCAGAAATAATTTTAAATGAACACTTCCTTTAAAATCATTTTAAAAAACTAAGGGGAAAAATAAACTTTTGCAGTCTAATGTTCATACACTGTACAACTACATATAATGTAGCTTTGCAAAAATACACCTAAAAGACATAATCAGGAGCACGTAAACAAGTTATTAGGAAGGAAACAGATTTAGGCAAGTAAGTAACTGAGGTTTCAGAGAAAGTATTTTTCCTAACCAGGTATCAGTTTCTCTATAGCAAAAGCTCCCCCTCCTACTGCCCATAAACTTCAAACAGGATTATATGGATATTCTGGAGTCTGGCCCCACAGTCCATTATTCATGTAATTAGTTCTATTTGCCAAACAAAGAGAAACTAACTTTATTAGGAAACCCGTTGTCAATAAAATTTTACAGGCCTGTATCCAGACATTTGACATTGCTGTGTGGCTGAGTTTGGATCTACCCCGAAAACACCTGGAATCCACATGGATCTAAACAGCCGAACCTTGCTCTGTTCAGTCCTCTTTGCAGACATAGCCATTATTGCTAAATCTGCAAGAAGACTTTCAGGATCCATTTAAGAAAGCTCAGACAGGACAGCAATAAGGATCAGGGAGAAAGAAGGAGTCTGCCACCAGTGAGTTAGCTGCTAGCTGAACAGGGGAGATTATGGAAGAACAAATAATCAGTCTATGCAGGTAGTAAGCCAAATTCCTCATCCGCTACGTATCTTCACCTTCCCCAGCCTACTTAGAGAAAATATCTATCTATATATATGAAACTTCCCTGCACTCTCCACTGTGTGGTTCTGGATTTGATATTCATCACCAGCTGGTTTGATCCATTTGTGTTCACATGCTAGCTATGGGCAGACGACAGATGTGCTACAACTTTTTCTATGCTCTTATCTTTGCCAATGCTGTGTAGAGTGATGGATGATTCTCTCTGCCAAATTGCGTGTGGTCCAGTGGCAGCAGCCTGCAGTACCACACATGAGATGTGAGCTGCAGACTCAAGCCTGAGCCCCCATTCCCAGGCCAGCCACGGCCGGGTGCCTACGGAGGCACTGGAGGTATATATTGCTCTGCAAAGGGAGGACCACCTGGCGATTCTGGGAGCAGCACTGATGTGCTCCAAATGGTGCTGCATCCAGACCTTTAAAAGCCACGGATGACCTTCTCAAAACAGTACTTTGAGAAGTACAGCTGGGGACGGAGGTTAAAAATCAAAGAACAGGCGTCTGTACATCCTCTTATTTACATCTGCTCCACATGAAAGGGCACTGTATGCTATGTTGATAAAAACAGACAACTTCTCAGGGGAAGTGTTCGACTTGTGTCTTGGGCTGGCTCTGTTGTCTTTGTGGTTGAGCTGATCCACAGGCAGCATGGGCTACAGCGAGATGGCTTTCACACAGAATGCCAGCTCGTGTTACACAAATTTTGACACTCCGTGTGGTCTTAATAGGTTTCTTAAATGCCTACTGTGATTCCTTACTGTAGAAGACACACATGCTTGGGAACCAAGTGTCTTCTCTTTAATGTCAACCACACCTACAGGGATATGTATGCACTGAATTTTACTTTTATTTTCCCCGATAACTTCTGAACCATGAAGTCACTCAGAACTAAGAGAAAAGAAAGATTTCCTGTTGTGGTAAGAGAACTATTACAATACAGACTCAGCCTACTAAAACAACATGCGCACATATATAATTCAAGATATAAAGATAGTCCTTAGCCTTTTAGCATTACTGCTTCTCTCTGGGACTTCATGAACGCTCTTGGTTAACACACACTAAAAATATTGGTGAGCATCTCTGGTAGGTGTTCAGCTAAGCCTGTATTTTTCTCCTGGTTACACATCCCAAACCATTTTTAAAATAACTTCTGTTTAAATGCAATTCATGGCAGTTAGAGGACAGAGAAAGGAGTCCTAACTACGCAGTGAAGAAAAATCAGAAATCGAGAAAGTAAACATCGTGACTGTTACCTCAGTCAAAATTAAACAAGACTAAATGCAATGTTTTAAAATGTTTTTGTTACAGATATTTTTGGCAGATAAGGAAAGTTTAGAGACTTTGCTATCTTCGCGGCAACTGACAGAAGAGAGTCAGAGGAAAGGACAGGAAAAAAAATCCCTATAGAGCAAAGAAAAGAAAAATCTGGACTGTATACAGGCTAACTAGACAGTACTCCAGATCTAGATACTTTGGTTCAAATTTTCCTGACATATCTATGAGTCTGTGTGTTAATGGAAGGGGAAAAAAAACATATCTGCCTAATGGAGCTTTTTCATGTAGTATTCTACACTTGGAGAAAGAAAGGAAAGAAGATAACATTGATTTAAATACAAAAACTTTCTTGAGTTTGAAAGTATTTTCCCCTCTTGTTTCTTTTAGCCTTTGAAAAATCATCTGTCATTTATTTGCTTGATATCCACTCAAGGGGACAGTAAGAAAAGGCACAGCATTTTTTTTTTGTCGCTGAAATTCCACCACTATCATTTTTCAGAGACATAGCATGTAAATAAAACTACATTTGCAATACTCCTAAATCGAAGAAACCATCCCCTAACAAGTCATAAGTTAGATATAGAAAGAATATAGCCACTCTGAAATTATTATCTCTAAGACAAATAACAGATTGCACAATGTTTTATTGTGTGCCAAGAACGTTTTCAGTTAACAATTTCACTTGAAAAAATGGATCACATACTTGTAAAATCATACCCAGCATTGACTTCATAAGGCATGTGGCTTTAGAGTGCTTTTTACAATTATTAATTCTACTAGTCAACTAGCAGGCGGGCTAATGCAATTGTCTTAGAAGATGCACGGAAGACACAGAAGACATTTTGAGAGCTGATCTGTATATCTGCAAAACAAAACAAAAAAAGGTTTTCCTTCCTAAATTATGCATTCAAAATATGGTTTTTACTTAAAAACATTATGCCTATTGCACATTCACATGCATCTATTAGTGGGCACTATACAAATAGTGGCTGCTGTTCTCTGCTTCCATCAAGCATAAGAAATTCTGTAGCTGCCTTTTCCTCAGACACACGCACTCTTGTATACACACACATATACAAACACACACATACAAACACACACACAGAGAAAGAGAGACAAAAATTATCTCAGAGGTGATGTTCACCAAAAAACAAGTTTAAAACAAGTTTAAAGTAAGTGTTGAAAATGAGCTGGATAAATGCTGTAAAAAATAAAAGTGCCTTAAAAATTCACATGTATTAACAAGTACTGTGCATCGTAATGGGACAGGCCTAATGGGATGGATAAAGGAATACAAATAACTGGTTCATATCCAGGCTCTGCCATCAGCGATTGAAACTTATCATCTGCTGGCTGCCTCATGTCCCACTTGAAACAAATTTAGCGGTGTTACTTTAAGTGGGCAACTATCCACATCTCAAAAATGCCATCACAATAATAAGCACATTTGTTGGCTGTTAGTGAAGAGGCCAAGTGATGAACAGCCATTGGGACTGAACTACCTTTTCATCACTGGAGATGGTGATCTTCCCAAAATAAAAGAATTACTAAGCCTGATGTGAATGAAGAGACTTCTCGAGCTGAGGGCACTTTGGATAGGGCCCAGGCTGCAGAACCCGTCTTTGGGCTCTGTAATCCAGAGTTTAGTATCTTATTTTCGTTATGCTGAAATTACCTTTAAACCATGTGGGGGTTTTTTCACCTGATATGATCACCCTCAGCTATTTTAAAGTGGAAATAATACTAATAGCTATATACAGTTTCCCTCAAAACCAGCCAAGGCTACTCTACACGATTCATGCATCTGCGAGATACAGGCTTTTCTGTTCATCAGTCACTCACATCAGTTTTTCCCTGAAAGCAAAAAGTGAAAATTTCTGCTAAAATCAGTTTTTAATTGAGGATAATGAATTACCATAGTGACTACTGTACCTCTTTTAAAAAATAAAAAGTAAATTCTGAAAATCAATAGTTTCTTATGCATGGTGAAGATAATGGCTAATTACCTGCTGATCATCGGCTCCTGCAATGGGTCATTGTTGTTGCTCATTACTTTTATTGAACATGATGACTTGTCATCAAAACCTACTGCAACAGCATGGTTGTTGCCTTGTGCTTGCACTGCAGGTTTAGGTCAGGTCTTAGTCATATGCTCTTTTTAACAGAATAATACATTTAGAAAGATGTCTGAATTTTGTGAGATGTCACTGACTAATCTTTGTACAAGTAGATGCACAAGCAGACACACAGCAAACCGAGTCAAGGGTCTGTGAAGACTGCGATGTTATCAGTCAATATGCTGAAGCAACAAAAAGTTAAATGAAAATACGCATTTATATTCAACAGGCTCAAGTAGGACCTCTTTGTTAAGGGATAGTAAAATTAATATTTTTACACTCATATGTATTACACACCCACACACAGACATATAATGCACATACGGCGCTTAAACATCAATCATTTTGCTAGAATAATGCAGCAAAAAATCATTAACTCTCAGTGTCTCAGCTTAATATATGTCTAATACTTACCTATCTCACAGGAGTGTTGTGAGGCTTAATTAATTAGTGACTGTAAAGCACTTTGTGATCCTCTAATGAAAGGTGCTACATAGCACAAAGTATTATTAAAATCATTAGGACCACAAAAAAGTCCTGTGGAATTCCAGCCTACACTGTCTGTTGGGGTTGGGAGTGATCTTATTATTAAAAGGAGACCGTCAGACTAATTTTCATAATTTTTTCAAGATCTTTTTTCTCCCTTTGCTGTTGTGATAGCATGTTAGTAGCTAGAAATTTAATCTTATCATCTTAATAACATACACTCATGTAGTTTGTTACTGCAGGGCTAGAGAAGAGAACAGGGCTTTTGGCACTCATCTGGCTTTCCCTTTTAAGAAAAAAAAAAATTAAGAGACATATTTTGACACCTTCCCACACTCCACCCCACCAGGACAGCTGATCATGTGAGATCGCAGGATACTCACTATAGCCGCATGGGAAAGTACTGCTGTGGTTTTAATTTCTCTCTCTCTTCTTTCACAGAAAAAAAAAAAAGAAAAACAACCAAAAAACCCAAAACACAAGGCACAAAACAAAACCTAGCTTATTACACATAAATAGGCTACAAAGACTGTCTGCTGTGCTTTATATAAAAAACCCTTAAGTGTTCAAAGTGTCGGCTTCTATCAAGCACATAAAGTCCTAACCGATCTGGAGCCTTCTCCCCACTCTCCATATAACAATTGAGCAGCTGTAAGGCACACGAGCTATGAAGCCAGAAAGCTCCTGTCTTGAGAGTGAATTTCTGGGAAACCATCTCCATGGCAGGCTCCATCCCCGGGGAGCCACTCTGCACCCAGCCCTCCGCCGCAGCCTGTCCCGCCGGGCTGGCCCACACCCGCACCAAGCACAACCAGAAAGTCAACAAGCTAACCAGGACAGCCCACAGTTCAAAGACCTGTATGTTTTCTAAAGTAAGCATTTTCAAAAAATATAATAATAATAATAATAATAATAATAATAATAATAATAATAATAATAATAATCTGTAAATACACTGGAAATTCCAGGTGAAATTGCTGCCTTCACTGAAAATTATATTAGATGCAAATATTAAAAAAAAAATATTAGATGCAAACTACCCCCCGACTCAGACATAGTGGTACAGGACTGGCTAAAGCTCCCATTTTTCCACCTTCCCTTGTGGATACCTGAACAGCGAAATGACAGTAAAGAGACGTGTATAGCTTCACATCCCCACCATCTCCGGGTAGGACACAGAGCTAGAGGCAGTCACACACGACGCTTCTCTCCCAGCTTTGATTGTGGCTCTCAGAGCCAGCCTGCCTGAGAGCAACTGATACATGGTCCTACCCTTTCTCTGCTGAGAAGGGAAGAACAACCCCTTTTGTGTAAGGAACTCAAGAATCAGGCCGTATAGCATGGGAGGGCAGAATAAACTTAATAACAAGCAACTCCCTCTTCAACAAGAGTGTCTTCACTCTTCAACCAGTGTCTTCAAATACACCCTACAAGACAGGGAATGTCACAGCTCTAAGCAAGCAACAAACTAATTCCAAAGGACTTTTTAAGCTATACGTGTTTTTCTACAAGCCCTAAAACTGCATGGCCACTCCTTCCTGCCTGAGATTGTTTAGAGTAGAACAGGCCTTCTCATATCAGTAAAATTTGGCAGGATCGAACAGTGTATTTGGTTAATATGTATCTGCTTGATATTCTACACTCTGCGTGCTCCACTGAAACTGTGATAGCTTCATCAATCTAGAAAATGCAAGGAGAAAACCATGCCTTATATATCATTCTAGTAGAGCAGTATTATAGCAAAACGCTGTTGTTTTTCACCTCCTCTCTTCCTCTTCTGCATTTTCAGACTCTTCAATTTGGTCCCTGATCACCAATTTGCCAAGAGCTTTTTGCAATTTTTTTTTTCACAAAGTTTACAACAAAGAGACAAATGAAAAAAAGCTGTGGTCTGTTCAGGCTTGCTCCTTCTCATTTACATTTACTTTCCCAACATTGATCGTTCTCAAATCTCTAGTGGTGCACTTTTGGACATCTTAAATCCTGTTCAGCTACAAAGTGTCATCACCTTCAAACAACTCTCATCAAATAAATCTCTTATTAAATCACATCAAATTAATTCAAAATTATCTTCTCTATTACCATATGCTTCAGAGCACAGCACATATTACTAGTCATCTAGCCACTGAAATAAATTTAATCTTTTCTATGGGTATAGACCAGACGCTTGGTCATTTCAGAGAGTTTAGGAGTGGCATTTCAAAATACATCTTTTGAACCTACTTCCAGGCACTTATTTCTTTTTAACCTCACTACTGGGGTAATCATGCAGGCATGTTCAGGAGAAACTGAAGTCAAAAGGTGATTTGTCTAAAGAAGCAACATGGGGTGGAATATTACAGTATCTTGCAACCAAAATGAAGAATTCTACAATTGCTTCTTTTATTTAAGAGTGCTTGAGCACAACAGTTTGCTGCTCTGCATTTCTGACTAGCCTGCTACAGAGCTTGCTCCTCCTGGACCATCCAAGATAGGGGAGCCCGACAAGGCAAAGATCTGCTTTGCCCTGGCTTCCAATCAAGCATTTAAAAATAGTCTGTAAACATGACAACCTGTTAAACCTCAAAGAATCTTGAGAAACAGGAAAATTAATATCACTGCCATTTTACAGATAAATAAAATGATCTACAGAGAAGATGCAAAAATCAAGGTGTTCAAGGAGACAGGCAGGCAGGGCTCTTAGTGACCGAACCTGGTTTCTCTTGATGTCCAGGCCCATATCCCTCTCCTGTATGCATTTCAGTAGAGAGAGCGTCACCCTAGCACTTGGCAAAAGGCCAAGATCCTGTAATTTAATAAGGTACAGAAAGAGCACCTAGTGCAAAAGTCTAAATGCTCCAATTTATCATGACAGTTATGGGATAAGCTGACATTTTATTTGTATGTAAATTAGTCTCCAAAACAGCATAAAAAGGCCACACTTTCAGAGAATATTGTGCCTTTGCTTCTCTGTTCTGCATTTATCTAAACTCAGCTTTGTGTATTAAAAGTAGTTTAATTTTTATGTATTGATGCTGCTTTGCATGCTCCCCCATCTGTTGTTACTGCACCGCAGAGAGAATCTAGCCTGATTTGCTTACTGCAATGAAATAACTGACTTCTGCCAGGACTGACACCTCCTATGAGAGCCCTGCCATCCTCACTGAATCTTCTGGTTATTCTATTAATTTCCTGTCATTACACTTTATAGGATTGTAGAACATTCCCTATTAGATGAAACCAGAGGTCCATTTAGTCTGGTGTTCTGCCTTGGAGAGCAGCCAATACCAGATCCTTCAAAGAAGGTTCAACTGCCTATGGACAGATACAGAATCACCTACCTCTGTGAAAAAATAAATCGCTCCTAATCCTCAACACTTAGACAGTGTCTTCCTTCTGAAAAGTAAGAGGGTTTATAGCCCTTAATTATCTCTCACATTCTACAATTTGTTGTTAAATAAGTCTGTATATCCCCACTTCCTATAAAAGTGTCCAATATCTATCTGAACATTACTACAGTCCTGGTACCAGTGATATCTTGTAGCTCTCACTTTACAATCTAATTACAAATGAAAAAAGAGCAACTATTTTAAGCATTTTGAATTTGCTTCTTGTCAATGGAGGAGAGTTTCCCCTCAATCTTGTACTAGCGAGAATCGAAGATCCTCTAGGTTGTGGGTGCATCTATCACATCCCCCCTATTCATCCTGTCTTTAGGGTAAACAACACTGTCTTTCCAAACTCTCTTCCAGTAGGTGTGGCGATCTCATGTGTTTCAGTTTCTTTTCAGCCTGAGCAAACCCAATGTCCTTTGTAATCTGAATGTCCTTTGAAGACAATGGAAGTTTAGGGTTTGCAAATGACTCAGAACTGAATCGGAGTTGAGTGTATTGGCAGAGGCAAGCACAGCACTACCTTGAGATGAAGAGTGAGGAATGAAGATGACCTCCTGGCTCCTAGGCAAGAGCAATCAGGTATGGATACAAGAACTGACTCATTTGTTCTCTTACATTAAAAATACAATGGGATGATCCTATTTCCCTTGAAGCTAATGGCAAAAGCCCCACTGACTTTGAGAGAAGCAAGACTGAGATATGCAGTTCCCTTCTGCCAGGTGAGGCCTGCGATATGAGAGAAAGGCATCAAAGTTCCCTTGCCCAAAACTTCAGTCAAATGGAACCAAAAATTATTTGGGAAAAGGGGAACAGATGGAAGGGAAAAAGAGGATGGTTTTGGCTACCATTCCAGAAAAGTTCAAATAACTTTGTTTCCAAGTAGAAGCAAAAAAAACCCATGTGAAACAGGGTTGAAATTTCAGCTGGATCAAAACTAAAAAGTAGGAAGGAGGTAGAAGTCTACAGCCTGGACCCGAAACAGCAATATTAAATCATCACCAGAAAGGGCATTATTGTAGTAATTTTCCAGCCAGACTAGAACCAAGCTGAACATGAGTTTGCAAAAATGTCCCTTTTTTTTTTTTTTAAAAAGAAAAAAATTGGCAAGGGTTTCCAGACACAAGTTACATAGGTAAGAGAGGGCAACCAAGGGCAACAGGAGTTGAGCCCATGTACATCAAAGCAGACTTTGGCTTTGGGTACCTATCCAAACTGAGCCTTCAAAGGTTCTGATGTTTTCGTATTGTTTAGCTTGAATCTTGTCTAAGCTTGCTCAGGAGAACCCACATTCAGAAGTATGGGAGAAGGGAAAAAGAACACACATTTCCAAACTGTGATTTCAAAACAAAACAAAAAAATGTAAATCTACATGCTGCAGGGTAATACTGGTAAGCGTGGCTAGCTATTGTTGCTCCATGCTTTTCAATTTCCATATATTAGCATTCATTGCTGACATTATTAAATCCAAAGTTATTTGGATGCTTTGATCAGCAAATTGAATCTTGAGTCTATATATGATGTACCTATATTCACGTAAAGTTTACAAAACTATTATATTTCCCTATTCTAACTCTTCCCCCCACATGCTGTGAGTTTCCATATATCCCACAGCCATACATTCCAAACACAGACTATTTTATTTAGTAATATATTCAAGAATTTAGATAAAAAGAAAAGCAATGGAAGATGTTTGGCAATCTCTATATAAACAGTTTCTATACATTTGGGTTGAATCATCCAGTAAACTCTCATCTTGATATGCCTGTGACAGATAAAACTTTCATCACCGATATGCCCTCTTGACTTGGAGGTCAGGATACAGGGGGATCCTTATTAAAAAATCTCTTATACTCTTTATAGTTATCACAAAAATTAACATCACATTAAATATAAGCAAGTCAGAATTTTGGCACTGCTTTTCCACTCGGCACAAATATCCTCACTCTCCATTGTGAATGGGGGAGAAACAACAGCAGTGGCAACCACAACAAAAGAGTGGATTGTGTGTTCCCTACACAAAACAGAAAGCTGTGCCTATTCAAGAAATCTTGGCCATTTGTCAGAAATTAGAGAACTGACGTTGGAGCCCAATATTAGCTCCAGCCAAAGCAGTGGTGAATTACCTTGCCTTTGGAATCATCCCTATTAACTAGGAAAGACTCTCTTGCAGCACATATCATATGGTCCTCATGCAGACTCAGAAACACTGAGCCACTTTCTTAAAACAAAGTAAAATTAAAAAAAAGACCGAAGCAAATGCAAATGGATTCACTGTGAGTGGTTTTTCTATTATTTGCCCTTTTTATCTCTTATTTATGTTTCTTGTTAAGCTGAGGAATGAAGTCAAATGCCGATGAGAAAGCTACTCTTATAATGCCTCCACCATAATGTTTGGCTATGAAACTGCTTTAAAACAGAGAAGCATTTTTCAGATAGCTGTAAGAATCAAATGCACATATTCACTGAAGAATATGATTTCTGTTTTACCCATTTCAATTCTGGTCGGAAATGGGGAAGGAGGGCGCAGAATAAGGAGACTCCTCGAGACTGCTGATGTGGCTTTGCAGCAGCTTCATGTAGCGAGCGCTGGCATTCTTTTAAAACTGGCAAGGGGTGCCAGCGTCAGCCTGTTGACTGCTGGATGAATATATATAGTGCAAATAATGCTGTTCTTGAATCAGTTTTTGCCCAACTCCCACATAAACTTTCCATGGGAAAATCTCATAATGCCTGCATAAGTGATTTTATGAATCTAGCTTTCAGCTTTTGATAGAAGATTTCTTACTCTACTGGCTTTGATTCTTTATTGCATGAAGGGGTAGTGCCAAAAGCCCTCACATTAGCCACAACCATACAGACATCAGAAATTTAATTTAAACCTTAGCGATCTGCCAGGATCATAAAACACATAGGAAAAAAGATTTAAATATTGATTTTTTTTCTGAGACCTAGATATGTAATTTCCACGAACGCAAGGACAACACAGGTTATAGAATCTGCATGCTGCAATGTATAGACAGGCACTAAAACTACCAATAGGAGTTGAGTAGAAATCTGCAGTCTGTAGAGAACAAACAGAAGTGGACAGTTGTTTTCCCCACTGAAGATACATTTTGAAATTAGTTGGACACTAACTGTATCTCTTTTCTATCAATAATACATCTAAATGTTCCTTTAAAAAAAAAAATCTAGAAGAACTTGTCTAAAAAAAAGTTACATAGAGGTACAACCACAGATTACGCCAATACTTCCATTCTCAAAAATCCCCTATACGCAAGCGAGCCTTACCACATTGCTCCTGTCTTCCTCCTCAGGGCTGCCTTCTTGGCACCTCAGTTCCCAATCCGGTACCTCACTAGTTTTAAGAAATATCCGGCAATGATGTACGGCTGATTTGTTGCACTGGGATATATCCCACAAAAATTAAAAGCTTTTGTCGTGTTTTCGCTTATAAAGTGAAACTTATTAAAGCAACTTCTGGGTTCACTGGCATCTTGGAGTCTAAAAAAAGTCCCAAAATTATTTGCAGAGGCTACAACAGCACCTTCTTTGAAGTAATGTTGCAACTTGTGCAAAGGAATTTGGGATGTACCTGAGATCTGAAGGTGCGGGCTACAAATTAACACAGCCAATTAGGTGGAGAAGCTGAGAGTCCAACACAGATGGAGCAAGATAACCACAACTGAATAAAAGGACTGCCAAATGTAAGCCAGTTGGCTGAGTATAGATCGTGTCATCCTGCTCAGCTAGCTGCTGCCCAATCAATAATCTGTTGCTGTTTGCTCTCCCTATGCCAATCAATCCGAGCTAGGGCTGCTTCTAATTTTCCAATCTAGGAATAGCTTCAGAACATCCACAATTGTTATTTCAAACAGCCCAAGAGATAAATGTTTCATCCACACATCAGCGTGCAGATTCTTCCCAAAATGGGACTAGTCAAGAGTAAATAATTACTCCTGTAACAGTTTGATCTGATAAACCACAAGACATAAGGCTGCAAAAGCGATCTTTGCACCATTAGCAGTCAGGAGAGAATCCAGCTTCTAAAATTACTTGATTAACTGATACAGGACCCCAAAACTGTGATAATTCTGTAGAGAATGTTTCACAATAGATGTAGCCATTTTTTAGGGATTAGTATTAGCTATAAATTTCTTATCCCCCGAAATCTGGTACAACTGGATTTATGCTGCAAAGATGCCTTGCTTTACAAGAAGACAGAGATGAAATCAGAGCCAATTAAAATTAAGCATCTCTAAAACAATTCTTTTGTTAAGCAGTATGTATTGAAAGAGTGCATGAGAGGAATTAGAAATTATCTTCATAACTTATCCGTGGCTTCTCTTCTTGTGAGTAATGAGAACAGCCCAAGATCACACAGATAAAAATCTTAATGTCATAAGACATTCGTATAACCATTTGTATGTAGGTAACAAGATGAGAGCATATATGCATACATGACATAAAGAACAGAGACTGCAATAAACAGAAGTCATGTATTTGTAAAGTAGCTGATACTTGGGTCTTCTCCAGCATGAGAATCTACTGTTCAAACCAAACATAGACTCGAGTCTTCCTTTTTTTAAAAAATAACCTTTTATATCATTAAATCCCACAGCATCTTGATGATAGGCCTTGGCCCATTAGTAAAAAAGAATTACTCTTTATCACTCCCAGATCTAAAGAATTGATTTGATTTCCCATCCTATTACACACCAGGTTGTTGCAGCTCTGGATCTCCCCTGAATCTGAAACAAAAACGCCGAACATCTACGCTCACAACACTCACTCTGCATCCACACATAGTAGAACCTACATATTGTTCCCATTTTGCCTGCTCACAAGATGGCATGCTTGTCTCACTTCAACCCCGCAAATAAGTCTGTATTACGCTCACAGCATGAAGGATAATTAAAGGTTGGGCACGGAGGTGGTAGCGCTGTTAGCGAGCAGAGCAACGCGCTCCCACACCAGCGATGGCACCGGCGGTGCTGCAGGTACGCCTCTGCTGTGGCACCTGCAACACCACGTACACACAGACTAGCTGGGTCTCACTTCCCAAGCTCAAATGCAGGAAGCAGTGGGGGCTTGGAAACTGCAAATCCCCAAAGAAAAAACTGTGGCTTCTTTAGGCCAAACTGAACTTTGTCTACCTAGAATGCTACTGGCATCTGAGCTAAAGTGCAGTTGTGTAGTTCAACAGTACGCTGTAATCTGGGCAACATACACACACTTGATTAGACTCTAAAATCACTGAAAATTACCATCTCCCTTGCGTCTTTCTAACAGCTTGACATATCAATGCCTAATGTCTCATTATGTTTCGATGTGAATCATGACTGTAAATCACTGGAAATAACAGAAGAAGAATAAGACATAAGACTGGGGCGGGGGGGGGGCAAGAAGATGCATTATAGAGAGATTGGACTTCAGAAACTTCCTAAAAAATATTAAAATCAGCAACGAAACTATCATATAAAAACAGCAAGTCTACAGCAGGTAGTGGAATAAAGATTATGTGCTGCAGACATAGTGGTTCACTCATCACAGGTAGAGAGAGTTAAGACTTGTTTGGATTTAAACATCCTTTTTTTCTTTTTTTCTTTTCTTTAGAGATAGGTGTGGGGAATAGAAACAATAGGAACATTGTTGTACCTGCTGATTTTGTCCACATTCACTATAAAAGGTTTGAGAAAACAGAAAAGAGACCACCTCTTGTTTTAGCTATAGCAAGTGTGTGCAAAGTCTAGGACTTTTATTCTCATAGCAAGTACACGCATTTAATTGTACATGCAGGCCCTTCGAATTAACCTGTGTCCTTTAAACCGGTAACCAGCTACTAATCACTTTCTGCAAATTCCTACATTTTGCCCTGAATTTACAGCACCACAAGTCAATTTGGTCCTTGAACAGGGCAAAAAGTAAATATGTCTTAGCAGTGCTGAAGCTGGCATATGAACACCGTAGCTGAGATTAACACAAGAAGTGAGGAAACGTCAATGGTTTAGGCATTGAGATGAGCAAAAGGAAGACCATTGTGCAAGCTCACACCGCCACAGCAATGCTGTGCAAGCTGGAAACAGTGAACCCACAAGAAAGCACTAGGCAGGGATTTCTTTTCACTGTCAGATGAACTACTTCCTGTAATTATAAATATACAAGGGTTAAAGCGAGAAAATTATTAAAATGCACTGATAGAAAATGCATTCCCAAAGAATACTCAAAAGATTAATCAACAACAGTCTATCAGCATAAGACACTGTGGCAACACAGCATTTCTGAAGCAGACAGCCTGGTATTTGCTTGTTTTCCTAAATCAGAAAAATCCAACATCAGATCGTGAGTACATCTAAACTGTGGGATACACTTCTGCAGCTCCCACCTCCAAATGCACACCCTGGCAACATCCTGACTACAAGTCAGAAATTCTGGTTTGGTATCATTCTCCTACGCACTTTGGACTCCATCAGTAGAAACCCAAGCGAACAGACAAAGTGCAACATGTGCCATCCAGCAGATCAGGATTGCAGTGCCTGACCTGCAAGAGAGAGACAGCAACTGCTCATTGCTGGCTTAGGCTTCCTATAAGCACTCCACATTTCAGCAATATTGAAGAGACACTTTCTGCTCTGGTTTATAAAGCCATTTTTTCATTATTATTTCACTTTTTTTTTCTTAAATAAAATAGTAGATCATTAAAAGAGAGGAGGGGCAGTCCTATGGTTAGACGAGTAGCCAAAGACTGGGAAATGTCTCTTAACTTCCTTTGTGTCCTCAGAAAAGCATCATCATACACTAACCTCTCCCACTCCAAAACAGCCGTATCATGGCTATGTTTATACTGTTTTCGTAAGACTCATCGAGAAGTGAGCCTGGTCTTGAGGCCAAATGACAAGGCAGAGACTGAAACTCTACTACTTTATTCTCAAGTCACTTCTTTCCATTTGAACTAGTCCATCAGGGTCTAAAGTCTTATTTCAAACAGCTGCATCACGGATGATCTAACAAGACAAATACTCAAGTGAGTTTATACAGAAAGTACTAAGGAAACTGGATGATGACAAAGTTTTGTGGTATCTTCAATCTAGAGAAGTACTGAGATACCATACAGAAAAATACTGAAAGTTGTACTATGATTTGGAATGAAAATTAGTAAGAAAGAGAGCATGCTCTTAAATAACAATCCCTGGGACCTTATTAACTCTAACTGATATAAGAAGGGGAAAAAAAAAAATAGTAGTTGACCACAATTATAAACCAATCTAAATCACACTTCAAAGGGCCTTATGATGTCCCAGGCAAGAATTTTAACAGAAACAGGTAAGTAGTAATGTTACTGTGTATGTCACAGGTGACACTGCATTAAGAAAACTATTTATAATGTTCAAGAAAGATTAATTGTAACTGAAATTAATGAAAATATGGAAGCTGGGACTCTCTTCTACATGAACAAGTGAAGTGCAACTCATTTAGACTAGCAACACAATTGCTAGCAGCAGGTAAACATTAAGGAGGGAAAAGCTTAGGATCATGCTGGCATAAGAACAAATAGACTAGCCATGATTAACTTTGGGCTGAAAATGAGAAGGAAGACTTTTAACTGACAAAGCAGTGAGGCTATGAAACACCCTTCCACCAGACGCAGTCAAGGCAAAAAAAAAAAACCCTACCTAATTTTAGGATGAAGGTGGGTCACTTTATAAAAGGGATTGCATATGGTGGTTGATGTTCAAAGAGCTACCCGCTGGTCACGATTCCCACCGAACTTCAGGACAACGTACACGAATCCACTTTTTCAGGGTATGCACAGCCTTACAACTATTCCTTAAAAATGTACATGCCAAGGGCACTGTTTCCTTAAAAGCAGACGGGGAAAAGGCTATTCTTTGTCTGTATCCTTTTTAAAAAATATATTTATTTTCATAGTGACTTTCTGCATTTCCCTGAAAGCCAATAGTCTTAAAAAGACAATATCTTCCGCCTCCAAAGAAAATACAAGATATGTAATGTTTCTTACTTGGGCAGAAGGAATTAACTGTAACATTACCAGTATCAAAGCTTTTGTCAAAAAGAAGCCACTTCCATCCTTACTATCTGTCTTAATAATCATTTATATGTGTGACTGTGCCATACCCCAAAAAGGCATTGTACCGTTCTTTTTGTATTTTAAAGGCAGTTCAGTCATTAGAAAGGCAATGAGCCCTCTACATAGGTTCACAAAAGACATACCCAGGGTTGCCCACACTGCTTTGCCAGGACAAGCTAACCAGAGCTACACTTAACAGTAAAAAAAAAAAGAAATAGCTACTTTCAGTAAATTGTACACAAAGTCTGAGTGGGACAGAGGTCTACAGATAGGATGCATCTCGAGAGGGTTCAGGCAGTTTGAGACTACATCTTGCTAGTCATCAAAAAAAGATTAAAAGATTGCCCTTTTTTTTCGGTAAGACAAAACACTTATTAAAATTCTGAATGTTGCAGGTTTTAACTGAATTTAATCTATTTGGATGAAACCAGATAGATAAAAGGTAATGCCTGCTGCTCCCTCTCCTGAAGAAAATGGAAATTTTTTCTCTGATTCAACAGGGACAGAATGCTACCCGTCCCCCTGCTTGTTGTTGGAGCCACCCCATCTCCCTAGCTTGTTGCAACACCCCTGTTTTCACATAATTCACAATGCAAAAACAAAGATGGCAACAGATGGCTAAGCAGAGAAGCCTTATGTGGTCAAACTGACCAACGCAACCCTTAAAATTCCTAAAAAGCTTTTTATGGGGTTCATTTGGGCCTGACCAACCTTCACACATTATTTTGGTTTAGCTGTGTAAACAGCAGGCCATTTGCTCTAAGTTTCTTCTTTTTCCACAATAGCACGATATATCACTATTGCTTTTTTCTTTCTGCTACACTGAAATGCATTTAAACATGTATTTATTTATAGTGTATACTGTTTGCTATAACCAGGGCTCTTCAATAATCCACTATTTGGCAGGCCTTTCCGGCATCTCATTTCTGCCTGACATATCACATGAGGCTTTTTTTTCCTCTGGTAATACATTGGAGTTTTTGCTTCTGCTTGTGAAAAATGTGGAGATTCAAGATTTCCCCCACTAAGTAGGTACAGTACGGAGGAGAGGGTAACCCTGACAGAGTTCAAAGCATGGTGACATTTCTCGGTGGGAGCAGAGTTGTCACCAAGTCAAGCAGAGGGTGCCACAGGCGGATCCAGTAGCCAGGATCTGAGGGTGCAACTTCATGATGGGCTTAAGCCACGCTGGTCCTGAAGGAGCCCTGCCCTTCTCTTCACCCACCGCCTGCATGCCCAGGCCCTGCCCTGCGCTTGCACCCACGCTCTGGCCAAAAACGCCCTGCTCGCGCCCCGGGGCTGGCAGGGGGCTGGTTGGACTGTCCCTTTCGTTGGCGGCTCAGGCTTGGATTAAAAAAGCTCACTTCTCCTCTGGAGAGCGTTCCCCAGCACATTTCCAGCCCAGCTCCCATCTCCATATCTGCCTTTGCAAATTCAACCAACGCTGGAACTGTACTAGCACTAGTCCCATGCAAACCAGGCAAGAGTCACACACCTGAAAAAACCTCCAGCAGAGTCCAAATCAAACCATTACCTGCTCCTCACCCCAGAAGCACTACTAGGCAGTTCACCACGCTGAAGGTCCTCGGCCAGAGGCCGTACGGCTCGTCTGCCCAACCGTGAGAAGGCTGCGTGCAGCCCAGGCGCTGCCGCCCACCCATGCAACCAGGCTCCTGCACGTCTGCAGTCCTCCGTGCCAGTGTACGGGGAAAGCAAAACCATCAGAAACAGTGTGGGTGAATGAAAATACACCATACCATGAAGGAGGGGGTGGTTAAAAAGACTTTTTAAAAAGAAGAGAGAGAGGAAAAAAAGATTTCAGGAGAAAACAATCTCTATCTGCCAGGAAATGGAAGTGCTCTCTTCAGAAAAGTGAAATCATATTGCAAGCAAACTGATTCATTAAATAACATGCAGGGGAGGATTATAATGCCTTCCTTGTCATTAAAATGCTTTGAAACTATACTTCTGTAAGATATGCTAATGATATTCAGCTTTTGTATTACACAGCAGAAGCTACACTCTGGGTAGAATTTGGTGCACCGTGTTACATGGGAGTTCAGGCTAGAAAAGCAGTTATTAATTCACATTGACCATAAACATGTTTAAAATGCACACAAAAACTGGCCATACCATACAGAAACCAGATGAAAGGTGATGAACTGGTCCACATCGAGCGATACATTCCCCTTCCACCCGGGAACCTCCTTCTACGAGTGGGAATCCTATCTTTGGCATGCTTTTCTCTAAAAATAAAAGCCCACTTGCATGCTGAAAGTCTAATCAATTTTTTTTCCCCATGACCACATCTGAATGCTACTAATAAAGAACAACACTATTAGAAATTAACTATTAGTTTACATTTACCTTTTTACCCGGTAGTTCAAGGAGTTTTATTTCAGTGAAATTAAGCTCTGGAGTATTTTGACCAATTTACGTAAGTCCTTGTTAAAAATAGCAAAATGCAAGCTCCAAAACCCAGTGGAATTGGCACAATCAAATTTCCATGTGATTTATCAGCTTCACTGTCACAGTAACTAACTCAGTGCATTTTTTTGCTTGGTTCTCTCCGTAAGCTGTCAGAAGTCACTCTATCAAATAGAAATGTAACACCATTTTTATTGCTTATCTCTTTTGCCCTGTGTTACATCAGTAAGTCATCTCCCTCCATCAATTTGACAAGAGTCTTTTTGGTGTTGACCTTAAAAGGACACAGCTGTGACAACTTTGGGTTTTTTTTTCTTTTAATAGTTCTCAGCTGAATACTTGTTCTTGGTAGCTGGGGGTCTTCATCTGGCACTGTTTTACCCCGTGGGTAGACTGAGCACAAAGCTTTGGTCCTTCAGTCCAATAGTATCTTCCAGCCTTTATTGCAAGAGGCACTGGAGCAGTCAGAGGTAGATTTTATTCCAGCAAAAAACATGATTAATTACAAGAGGTCTTCTACATTTGTTCTTATTTTCTTAATGCTCTGCAATTAATGAATATGAACATACAACCTTTGCTCAAGACATTAACAGCTCCAGGCTGGACTCGGTCCTCTCCGGCATTTTCACTCATTAAATAATTTTGTCTGACCCTCTGCAGGTCCCAGAATTTGAGGATCAGGGTCAAAAATCTGCTTTGACTCTCAGAATAAGGAAGGAAGAAGATAGATAGATAGATAGATAGATAGATAGATAGATAGATATAAATAATATCCCAACAGGGGATATTTGGAAAATAAAAAAAAATCAAGTAATCTGAAAAAAAGCATTTAGCATTTCTGCTGCACGTCACCCAATAAACGCAACACAATACTGATTTAATAAAATAATACATTTTTGCACCAAATTCCTCAAAAAGCAAAGAGGAAGAGGTACACGGCATGTCTCCGATTGATTGCACTATTTGCACTCATGGTTATTTACAGAGATATAACATCACCTGTTTTAATGATGATTTAAATTGGCAGGCCAAAACTTCAACATACACACACAATGAGGTTAAAAAAAATTATTTATGTTTTCACTGTATTTCTGAAAAGTGACAACTCCAGAAATAATTATTAAGATGTCAGCTGTAAGTAAATGTAGTTGTTTTTTCAAAGGAAGGAGTCTTCCTTTGGATAGTAACTTGTATACATCATATCTATATGCACTTAATTAAGCAGTTTCACAGCTCAACATGGTCTTTTGTGTTTACACATGTTTTTATGTTGATACATGTTACAGATTTCATTCCATATTTTCTACTTACTAGACAATAAGTTTTTTGTGGTTTATGAAAGCTGAAATTAAATTAAAAATCATTAAAAACCTCTTTAAAGTATTGCTCGTCAGTTCAATGATGCCCGAAAGAAAAAAACGACGTTTACAAAACCTGGTTTGCATTTTAAACTAATTTAAACAAAGAATTACACATGTGATTTGTTCACTGTACAATTGTTCATCCAATTGTTTTGGTTTATCACATTCTAGAAATAACAGATTTCATCATCTCACACTCTATTTTCATCCATAGAATGGAAAAGGAAAATAAGCGTTCTTTTGCCTGTTTTTTTTTTTTCCCCCTAGTTCCTGGTAATCTTAGTTTTGAAAATGAGAATCACTGAGCAGAATGTAAAATGGAGAAAATAGTGTCACTGCACCAGCAAAGGAAGCCTCTGGCAAAAGCCAGTTTAATCACTTCCACAAACTGGTTCCAGGTGTTTAGCTAGCCATTTCCACCAGGACTGTGGTGTGACTTTACCTAAAACTTTGGCAGCAAATAGATAAACAAACACAATCAAACAGTACATTACGCTGTGTAGACTTAGACCTTAACACAGATCAAAATCTGAAAGTCTTATTTTTTAAACAGTAAATATTTAAGCCTTTTTTTTAAATATGTTTTTCTATTTTTAAAAAGGATTTTTTTTCTTAAGCATTAATTATTATGTACCTTTGTTATTCACATTATATTAGTTAGGAGTCCAGTGACTGTTTTAATGTATACTGCAGTAGTTTCATATAACATCTTTAGGGATAGAAAATATGCTTTAATATGCTATACATTAAAAATCAAACCACATACATGATGCTACCAGTTTTGCTATGCTCCTGCAAGTATCTGCAACATCAGAGTATTATGCATGATGATCACAGAAGAGAAAAACCTAACTGGCAGAAGTCTCAATGGGCTTAAACCAGAACAAAAAAGTGTACTTAATTTATGAGCTGAAAGTCTGTCTGCAGTCTGGCACATAGAGCACATCACACCACGTAATTTTATAAAAATCAAATAACTTTGCAAATCACTTCAAATATTTCCTTTCTCATTGGTTTTAATCATGTTTGAAAGAAGAGAAAAAAAATTACAGGATGAAATGAAAGCAAAATGTAATGTTCTAGGACCGTAACTCTCCTGAACAAATGTTCCTAAATTTTTGGATCATGGACCACTGTCAAACTTCAAACGTAACAGGGAACCACTATGCAGCCTTCACATCAAACTTTTAATTAAAACCCCTAAATGGATGATATGATATTGCAGATCAGTATCATACCATGATTATATGTGTCTGCAGACCACAATTTGGAAACAAATATATGAAAGGATTAATTGTCCAAAGGGAATGCTAGTCTCTGGGCTTCTTGGAATACTCATTCTATATGTTGAGACACTACACAGTATCGTAGCACGCAAATATCTCTATTTAGAGACCTCTATTCCACGAGGTTTTAATAGTACAAGTGAAAAATACCAGTTTGAGACACAATTTTTTCATGAAATGTCATGAGACAATTCCAAGATGATTGTATGAAAAAAAATATTATTTTATCCTGATATCTCCCTCTCAATCTAGACTGTTCCGTGTGTTTTTCTTCCAAGCAAACTGACCAGACTCACATCCTCTTTATAACAAAGTACCCATAAAGTGAGGTCAACAAAGTGATTTCCAAAGGTGTCCTAGAAAGGACCAGCCTAGGAAAAGCTCTACTTGCTTCAGGTCAGGTTATCACTGCAGAATGTGGAACAGAATTTTGGGTTCTATATATACACACACGCATATATTATTTTTAATATATATATTTACTATATAAAACAAAATTATGTTTCATATATATGTGTATATATATATATGAAAGGCATTCAGAAGGAAAGGCAAAAGAAAAAAAAAAAAAGGCCTGTATTCATTCTAAGGGCTTTATCTAAGTTTATCTAGGGGGAAAAAAAAAAAAAAAAAAAAGAGCCCGAGGACTGTCCTGCAGCGGGAGTGGGACAGCCGTGACTGCCGTTTTCTGCCCAGCACTTGAGTGACAGAGCGGGGGGAAGAGTCGTTAATCACCGCGCTCTGGGAACCGGGTAGAGAGAGAGGGAGCAACTGCTTTCCGCAACACTTCCTGCGATAAGGCAGCCAGCGCTGGCACACGGACGCGCACACAGACGGACACACACACAGACACAAACACAAGAGGCAGCGACGCGGCGTAAAGCTTCATGCGACTGCAAACGTGACCCGCAGCCCCGCACCCCCAACACACAGACAGACAGACAGAGTCCTTTCAGCTCTGGCCGACCGTGCTGTCGGGGGGTGCCGAGGTCCGGGCGGGAGGGGGAACCCCCGGCCCCCTCCCTCCGCCGCCCGGCAGCGGGCAGAGCCGGCGGAGCCCGCCCAGTGCCGCGCTGCGCCCCGCGGCCGGCGGTCACCGGGGATGCTCGTTCCCGACACCGACCCAGAACTTAAGAGGCTGAACAAAGGAAGCCGAACTGAGATAGCAGTACAGCTGGGGCTGTGATTCTTTTTTTTTTTTTTTTAAAGGGCGATCCCAGCAAAACTGTCTTCGCTCAAAGTCAACGTGGTGTAAGGCACTATTAAGTCTTTATAAAGACTTGCAAAGAAGTGTAAATAAGGTAGAGGAGACACAAGTACAGGCATTAACGCCAACACGTCCCCATATCATCCGATAACTTCCCCTTACATGCACAGTACAATAAGAGTTTGCTGATCACAGCTTTTCCACTGTACCAGAGCCAAGTGCAGGCAATTACTTACACTTATGTAGACTTTTATAAGAGATAACAGTTATCTCTATTGAAAAGGCACAAGCTGGGGTTTTTTCCCTCTTCTTTTTTTTAAATTTGTCTTGCATTACTAAACTGGTTAAAAAACAAAAAGGGGTTTCTGTGCAGAACACTGATTCACCCAACCCTCTGCAGAGCCCCACAACGAGGAGAGCGGGCAGCCTCCTCGCGCCGCCGAGGAGCATTTCACCGAGGCCTGGAAAAGCACTGCCGTAACCCAGCCCATCTAGCTTTTGAAAGTACGTTAACTACCAGCGGTGGGTACCGTAACCCAGCCACGCTTGGAAGGCCCGGAGGTGCCAGGGCTGAGCAGGAGCGGGCAGGGGGCGGCTGCGCCTGGCTCCCCTGCCCGCCGCTGCGGCCGGGGCGGGCTGGGCCCGAAACGCGCCGTGCAGCCTCGCAGCTGCGCCCAGGCAGCGCAACAGCCCCGTGGGCAACGGCGTGTCCCGTCATGAGGCGCTCCAGCCAGATCCAAACCACTTGGATCCAGGTAAAACACGCCGCACTGGGGCCTGCTGCCTCCACTAGCCACGTCCTCCTAGCCAAGATAAAGGTAGGAGCAATCTATGCGTTTTTAATGCAAATGAGATGCGGCCCTCAGGCGCTTAGCAAATTGCCAATGCATTGGGGATGCCCCTGCTCTTTTAGCTTTGTTTCCACATGTGCTGAAAGTTGATGGGCGCTGGTTGTGTTTTTCTTCCCACCACCAAAGGACACAGCACAGATATAGGAAGTAGGAAAAGTGATGTTTCAGTAGCGCTTATAAACCAGATGGTCGCTGCCAGCATCTTTAGTTATATCCAGTACATCTACCAGTGCCGTTTCACTGGTGTTTCTTCTAATACTGATGTTGGATAATTGTAACTCAGAGCCAGCATCTCTGAGCAAAAGGACTATATACTGCATTTATGGAGTCACCACCTTTGCATTCACTTTTTAACCAAAACTATCTGACCCTTCTGTATTTGAGGGAACGGATTTCGGCATAGAAGGTCTATCTGTATTTATAAACCAGGGACATTTTACACTCTGCAGAAGCATTACATGACAGCAAATGAAAGAGGGCTTCCATTGCTTTAGTATGAACTCACACACGTGTTTAAAGCAGGTATTAGAAACATGATTCACTGTAATAAAGACATCCCAAACAACTACTTAAAGTAATTCAAAATACAACATTTGGGGGTGGGGAGGTGACCATACAGTGCACCTACCTCTCCCCCCCTCCCCAAAAAAATACAAACTCCAATAATTAGTAGTAGTAGTAATAATAATGGCACATATTTATACTTTATCCAGAAGTACAGCAGGGTTCTTAACAGGATTAGGTCTCGCTTTCAGTTTCACTCACCACTGAACTAGTCAGCTTTGAGGACTGTGTTAAAGAGGTGTGGAGTGTTACTCAGGAGTTACAGAAAGTACATCGGCATGTTAAAGAGAGACGGGAATAAAACAGTATCATAATCTATATAGGGAAATGATAGCTAAAACAGAAGATATGAGTCTAACACACTGCTCAACAAATCTTTTCCTCCCCAAAGGCACGACATACATAGTAACAGGAGCTCTGAATACTTACTAAACTTATGCAGAGGAATAGATGGGTATCTGTTGCGTGACTTACAATGCCAGAGAAAAAAGGAGCAAATTTTTCATGGAAGCCTCGGATCATACAGACTGCGTTTGCCTCATTCACATCCTCCTCCTTTCACTGCACTTCAATGTGAAGAAGACAGCCTTAGCAATATTCATCCTAGAAATCCAAGACATGGCAAAGACAACACTGCAGCAACAGATGAATCTGCTTCACATGCATTGACGTACCTCCTCAATGTCTGAAAGAAATTCCAGCTCCAGTCAACCCACAAGAGACATGTTGCCTGACTGTACCTTGATGGTATTGTTTATGAAGAAGATGATTTACACACTCGTAATGATTTAAGCAGCTACTTTGCATACATTACAGAGAGAACCTGAAACATGTGACCTGCTTCACAGGGCAGGATTATACCTCTGTTCTTGTTGTGTCATGTGCAACCACATTATTTAGTAGTTAAAGCCCAAGCGAGCACTCTGGTATTCCATTGCCCTCACCGTGCATGCAGCGCGAGAGTTTCGGCATGCCTCTGAAACCAAAGCTTAGCCTCCCAACTTCTAAAGATAGACAGTTGAATAAATGATATAATTGTCAAAGGGGCTCAGTCAAACCTACCACATGGCTCTGCCCACTCAGGATTATGACGTTTGCTGGCAGACTTTTTAGGACAGGAAATTTTTCATGGTGTTAATAAATTTGTAACAATGATCATATTCTTAGGGGCCACTCCAATACAAACTTTCATTAGCACTTACACCGCTTCTCACAAAGCACTGAGTATATATGTGTGATCATCATCAATTAGGAATAAATGGTAAGAACTTTAAAACCTTTTTTCTGATGTTGTTTTAAAAAAAAGTCAAAAGCTTTTCAGAAAAATGGAAACTAACATCCAAAGAATGGCTAGGCTCATAGACTGTCAGTGCTCCTTCATAATTTTGAGTTGTTTTTATTGATCCATACACTTCTTATGCACAACTTCATTACTGCTTTGATAATTACAAGATAATTAAATACAAGACAGAGCATGTATCATGCTGGGGAATCATTTAGTGAGTGAACTGTTGTGCTGAAAAGTGGAATTCTTTCTGTCACTCACGGCGCAGTGATACACCAGTAACAAACAAAACAGGAGCTATTTTGGGGATGATCCAGTGGCCTACCGGAGCCACAGAGGGCAGCAGCAAAACAGAAGGTTCGGAATTAAATGGAAGTCCCACCACACAGGCCTTCACACTTCGCAAACACATAAAACAAGAGCACGTTCACACATAGGTTTACCTCAGCTTCAGAGCAAGTACAGCACTTGCCGTATAATATGTAAGAAAAAAAGTCAGTGTCTGAAAAATTTTGATTTAAGAGAAGAAAACTGGTGGGTGGAGGGGGAGGTATCTTAGCAGCACCAGGAGTGAAGGCACCAAAGCTCTGTTTACAGCTTTGCCACTGGCTCACTCTAACACTGCAGTTATTTAGATTCCCTGTGCCTCGGCTCACCCGTCAGTACAATGGGTATAATACTTCATCCTGTCCTTAAGAGGCAATTACTGCTTGCAAAATACTCTGGGAACCTTGATTAAAATGCACCACAGCTTTGTGATAAGTATTCCCTCTGAAAGAGCGAGTGAGCTGGGTTTTGACGGTGGGAAGTACTACCTGATGGCTGGAAAAGAAAAATAATCATTCTGAATGAGAAGTATGTGCTTGACCTATGACCACCTGTAGGTGGATCCCTCCTGGAATATTTTCTTTTTTCTTTTTTCAGTTACTATGTGTATATTGCAAAGAGAGGAGCACTGAGAATGGATAATTAAAAAGCTTTTGAAAAGCCCTGGTATTTTCACCAGAGGATCACAGTGGGTCGTCTTCAAGAACTCTGATGCAGAACTAAATGTAATTAAAAAAATAATTATTTGTAATGCTCCTCAAACCCTGTTTTCATTAAGGAGGGGAGGAAAAAAAAGACAAATCACTTTAAATATGAATGCTTTATGAATAAAGAAAATTTTTTTAAATTGATGAGCATTCATTTTCCCATACAGTCGCACAAAGTCTGAGTAGTTCACGTAAAACATAATTATCAACGTTTTAAACCACATTTTCCCCTTGAAAATAAATAAATAAATAGGCACGCCAAAATCTTTTTTGTTCATTAAGAGACAGATCCAGCAGAAAACATCTGCAGACTTCTAGACCAAGCAAGCCCTGGAAGGCCATGGGTACTGGCTGCACCTCGTGCCAACCCCAAAAATTTGGCTGGTTCAGAAAGATTTAAACAAAACAAAAAAAGCCCTGCAGCTTTACATGTCTGGGAATTGTGGAACTGCGTTAGGTTTATGAATAAAGAATAGGGGTGAGAAAAAAAAGCCCTCCTTTTAAAAAGGAGATCCCTGTCTCTCCTGTCCTCCACCATTCCAGGTGCTAGACAGGGGCTCCCGCCCTCCCCAGGGACACCACGGAGCCAGCATCAGCGGCTGCGGCCCAAAACGCGGGGTTCACCTGCACCCCCTGCTGCAGAGGAGATGGGAGTCCCCAAATCCAGCGCTCAACCCCCTTTTGCACATCCAACGAGTGCCCGAGCATCCAGCTCCCAGCCACACTCCTGGACGCACGGTAGCTGCCACCAGCAAACCCAAAGGAGCGTCCCTGGGACAGGAGCCAGCCCAAGTCATCCAAAGGACGCTTGCAGGGCCACCGTGGAGGGGCAGGCGCTGCTTGGGGTGAAGAGCCACCTCTGCGAAGGTGGCCTGGGGATGTGCTGGTCTCCCCTGAGCCAGCAGCCTCTCTAGCCCCATGGAAGGATCGGGCCCTACAAGCAGCCCTGGATTCCTACCACGGGCTTGAACAGGCTCCAAGGAGCAGCGCAGGGAAAGAGCCTCGGCTACCGCAGGCACCCAGCAGCACGTATTTAGATTTTGGGCTACCCTGAATGGGTGGATGCAAACACAACGGGGGAACTGACAGCATCGGCGTGGCCGCCTGCTGAAATAAAGGAAAAGTTTAGGAAGCAAGTTAAGGACAAGGGCCTTGTTACTGCGGCGGATGAAAATTAAAGAAGCTCCTGCTAGTGTAGTTGCCATGTTTTTAGACTTTGATAGAAATAATGGCTTTTTCTGACTAGCCTTTCTCTAAGTCACCCTCTGGGAAAGCCAAGAAACCTCCTGTGGATTTAAATCATATCTTGTCTTCTGCCCCACTCAGAGGACCAGCCTACATCTCACATCAACACCCAGCTCACCTTGTGCGGCTAGTCCCACGCAGGGAAAAGGACCGGGCGGGTATTAAAAGACCGAGTAACAGTACACCCATGTGTTCTCCATAAAAGCAATCCCAAAATTTTGGTTTCGCAGCGTTCATTTTACAGACACCTCCTCGAGAGGAACAGCAGCTGCAGTATGCTGCCTTGGTTAGCAAGATGTGATACACGCAGAGATATGTACTTAGGAGAGCACAGAGGGACTCTGTGAGATGACCATATAACTGCAGACACTTTGCAGGTGTGTATTTACAATACTATTTATATAGTGCTGAAAGTGGACTACATTAATATACAGTGTGCATGAATCACTGTCATTAGTCCTGCCTTCAATAATGTGGACCCTAAGATAAATAATATCACTAGAGCCTCTCCCATACAATACACAGACTTGTTAGTTTAGTTATATACACAAAATTTCCAACGGCAATTAGAGATTTTTTTTTAATTATAAAAACTTCTTGAAGTGAAACCTTTGTTTGAGTTGAAATGAGCCAGCTGACATAAAATAAAGCAAACTGAGAAGCCAAGAGACTTGTATTTAAAATGCAGAATAAGTTGGATATCTTAAAAAATAACATTAATCTGAACTCGCACTAAAATAAATGATGTATTTTAACAATGCTAGATACAAATAATCATCATATTTATCATTACAGCTTTATATACCTGTTGGATTACTGCTTTCAAAGCCTTAAGAAATGTACCAGTGTCTTTGAATTAACATGCGCTTTCTTTATGCTAAATCTGTGAAGGTGCTCTTGTGGGAAACACTGCATTCTACATTAATTCTTTATTAAAAAAAAAGCTTACACAGCCTCAGAAAAAACAACCAAGTGGCAGAAATCCCAACTTTGTCCATTCATCCTTTGATTCCATCTTTGCCATAAAAAAATTCTATGAAAATGTTGCCAGAAATAAAGTTAATCTTCGCAAAGATTTTTTCATCTTTCTTTAAAACCAGGGAGTAACTACCCTGCAGTTCTGTCAACCCTGATGCACAGCACGCTATAAAGATGAGATCCTTGTCATTTTTTGCCCATGTCTAAGGAGGAAAAAAAATTTAAAAGTAAAAAAATTCCCTTGAAACTCTAAATTCTGGCTAAGAAACATCTCAGTAAGACAACAAGATAATGTCTCACAAATCGAAACAGCAGCAAGTAGTAACATCTGAAAACTCAGAATTAAGGAGCCAGCTTTTTCTATACAGTTTTAAAAAGTGTTTTAAAATGTCTCTGCCCATTCTATAGCATGGACACTGAAAGCCATAGCCATAAATAACTGGATCAGTAAGTAAGTTCACCATCCACTAGAAGAATGATTCCTGAGATAATTCAAGAAAGTAAAAGCTGAAGAGTTTGCTGCTAGTAGTTAATGGGAAAACCCGACTCCAAAGTCAGAAAGAGTAAAATATCTCCCTTTCATTAAAAGGCGGGGGGGGGGGGAGCTTTAAAAGGTACACAATTAGTTAGCTTTGCAGTGATTAATTCAACAACTGCAAAGCCAAAAACAACTTTAGGCACTTAACCATGAAACTGTCAGTTCTCTTTGCTTGACGATAAAGCATCCAAAAAGTAAACATTAACTTCTGTGTTTTTTCTACGTGCGTATTCCATCATGAGAAGATGATAACCAAAGAATTACCAGGCAAGCTCGGCAGAGGCTTTTTATACCTTATTCCCCCTAACACAGAGGTGAGATATGCCCGGATTCCATTCCTTTTCCTCACTGCCAGCTCTAATAAGGCAGTTCATACTGTTCCCTAAAACTTGACAGAAGGGCTTGAAAATCAGATTGAAAATCTCTTCCCCAGGAAGCAAAGAGCTCATCACAGTAAGGGAGCTTTGAGGATGAGGGGAGCCCTATACTAACCACATCCTCTCCATATCAAGGCAAAAGCAGGCAGCAGCTCTTGCTCAGACCAACTCTCCCAAGGAAGCAAATGGAAGCTCTGCCCAAGTAAAGAATGCAAAAGCGTATGCTTTATCATCTCTTTTAAATAAACTGCAAAACTGAATAACTATTGAACAAATTGAAAAAGGGCAGGAAGCTGAAGAACAAATTAAAAGAACAAATCAACGTATTTCTCTGACCTGCAAATATTTAATTCAAGCACATTCTTCTTTCAAACAAGATGCCTATGAGTGTTTTGATGGCTGCTCATAATCAAATGTGTCACTCGCAAAATTATAGCGTTTGGGGAGGGTACGAGGCAACCGAAAATGGCTTTTGTTAGAAGTATGTCACAAGCACATCTTTTAATCACCTCGGAATTGCACACGACTTTGCTTCATTCCTTCGCACTGTCTCCATGCGGGTTGCTTCACAGAAACACAACTGCAGTAATCTGCTTGACAGTAAACAGTAATCAGTAAATACTATTTACTGAGCAGATACGTGCCCCTGCTATTCCCTCAGTTTACCTATCCCCCATCTCTCCCTTCCGCTCTCAACCCCCTCGCTCTGGAAAATTTTAGGAGGGGGAATAAATAAATACAGGTAGTGGAATAGTGAAATCCTGTAGCTGGCAAGGTTTTCCTCTCTGAATGGACAAATTCTTAACTCCACGCAGCTCCAGACACTGAAGGATTAGAACCTAACCAGGGAAAACACAGGAAAATGGTAATAAATATTGCACGGTAATCCACGGGAACTTTGGTCCCAATGTGATTTTTCTATAGTATCCTACAATAAATGGCATTACAACATCCATAATCTCAGCTCATATATCAGAGCGCTCTCTCCGCTCTCCTTCTTGCCCTTCCTTCTTTCATGTCGTGCATTTTCTAAGAAAATGTACTTTTTCTCCAAAAGTAAAGTCAGTGCAGTCCCATTCCTGATTGAAAGCAGCACAGTAGCTCAGTGAAAACTACCACGGACCATATCACGCCGCACGGAGCTATAGCTGAGGAGTGCGGGGTTTATGGCAGCATTACTCTGGTAAAGTCTCATCTGAAATTCCTTCTGACAAGACAAAGGAAGTCACAGTTTGCTGGAGAGAAAAAATAAATAAATTGTATTCATATGCAGTAAGAGCACTTCATGTCATAGTGGATTTTACAATATCCTAGTTCTCTCTCTATTCAGGCATGTGTCTTTTGGGCAATAAATTCTGAAAACCCAAGAAGGTAAAGCTTGCTTAACCATGAGTCTCCTTTCACCCAGTAAAATAAATTCCACAGCTGCTTTTTCTTTCTCCTGTGACTATTTTTTAAGCTCCTTCCCATCAACAACTAGCCACTGTCATACTCCACTACTGAAATGAAAATCTTTAAAAATGCCAGCTTTTCAGATTCTTAATTTTGTCCCATTCAGGTAAAATGTTTCACACCAGAAAGTTCAGCAGAGCTGTCAGGTCATCTTTGTTAGTAAAGATTTCATCTATGCAAATAAAAATTGAGGAATGACTGAAGAAAAAAAAAGTTAGACAAACCCATTTTAAATGTTCCTTAGATAATACAGTACCACAGCAAATCTCTAAGGAAAGTTAAGCTGAGACTGCCATGAACACCAAATAAATTTGCACCAGTGGGATATTTAAGGTCCAATAAATCTTGCTTTCCAATGGTTTTAAAACTCCAGAAAACAGTTTTTCAGCTCTAGACTCCGTATGTTGTAACAAAACTGTCTACCTAAAAGCTATCGACTCAGACCTGCCATCTGTGAGAAATATTTTCAGAACATACTCATGTTTGCTGAACTACCAAATTATGAAAACCTTCATTAAGAAAAAAACAAACCACAAACACACATATATACATACATAAAAACCAACCAAACAACTTACTTTTTTTCTGTTTGCATGATAATGCTCAAGAAAGTTGGTTAAAAATGCCCCTATTTCCAATTCAAATTCTTATTAATTTATTTGAACTATCTCATGTTGCAGTCAACAACATGAAACCAACAACTAATTGCAAAAAAATAAAATGCAAAGCAATAAAATCCATCACAGTTCAGACACGATAGGCTGAGCAACAGCAGAAGAGCCACGGGTTAATGTCAACCTAAGCAATCACACCATTGTGTGATTTATCTGATATTGTTAAAAATACTAACAATTGCTGGGAAAAAACCCAACATGGTATAGAAAAGCATTTTATTTACTATGCTGCAACTTTTTGCGGTTTGGTTATATCAAAAGTGCATTCTGTGGACAATGAAAGTCACTGTTTCCCTTGGCCTTTCAAAAATACCCTGATGCCCATGGCATGGCATGCAGCTTTATGAGGGCATTACAGCCTGCTTACATGGATATACGTGCAGTAGTGGAGCTTCAGTCACACCACGGCTATTTCTACGAGCCTTTCAGAGAGCAGTTGGCAAGGAACAAGAAGAAAGCGTGGCCGTGAAGCCAGTGAGTAGCAGCAGGGCTCAGAGGCAGGTGCACTACCTAAACCTACTTTTTATTTTCATTCCCCTTTGGGAAGTGAACTGATTTCAAACCAAAAGAATTGCTTTTAAAGGTGAGAGACCAAACCGTGGTCGTACTGAAGGGCAGCTTTGCGCAGTGAAATACTGCTTGACCATCCTGAGCTGGGCAGCAAAAATGCAAGATGGAGCCTTCCAAAATGTTGTTACTGTGTCCTGAGCCCAGGGAAACTGCTTTACAGTAGCAAACCGTAAGAAAGTGTAACATGGATCCCAAAAACCACAGTTCCCTCTCAGTAAGCTGTAACATAATTAGGAATTTTCCGATGAGGATCAGATCTTACTCTAGATGAAGTTAGCAGAAGTTTTGTCCCTTGCAAGTACAGGGGAAGATCAGGGCTATGATCAGAGGGGTTTAATCAATCTTCGGTCATATCTAAGCTTCCTCCAGGTTGCCAGGCAAAGCAGGTTAGATTCACTTTCATAAAAATCATTCGCCTAAAAATCAAATCAGCCCAAACATCAAAAAAAAAAAAAAAAACAAAACCAAGTTATGCTAAACTTTGTTTTCTTGCTAGCAAACTTCGTGTCGTAAACAACTGAAGGGCAGTGATGCAAAATGGATTCTTCCCTAGATTTGTAAATTTTTCCAGGAGTTGTAATATCCTGCATTTGATGACATCATGAAACTAACCACAAGTAAAAGTTGGTTTTCAATTTGTTCTACTTTTCCCTCATTAGTCTCTGTGTCAGAAATAGAATAAGAACCCTCATTAAGTCACATTAAATTCTTTAAACTCATTAAGAGCTCAGAGAAAGAACAATACAAACACTGGTGTTTTTGTAAAAAAAATTATGCAACACAGATGGACTTCCATTTCCATGTATTTTTAGAATGTATGTATGTGCATACAGCAGCCAAAGAGAGACCGACAGGCGTGAGGGAGAAACGGAGAGGCAGAGTAACAGAGACAACAAGGCAGAGCATACCTTACATATGACAGAATGATACCTAGATAAAAGTGGATTATGCATGATCATTTCTGACCTGATATAGACGAAGCACTTAATGCTTTGTATCCTGAACTGTGGCAGAGCTGGAGTCAGAGCCATACCCCACATTTCTTTTCAATTAACGATTCCTTGGGACTTTTTCCAGGGAGAAGACAACCTTGAGGGCCATACAGCCAGCAGCAACCAAGTAGCACTCTAACTTTTTGTCCATGGACTACTTCGATTGCTGCTGCTGTAGCCTAACATACTATCTGATTGTAGTTGAAGATACATCTACTATTCATGCTTATGGACTTACACATAAGATACAGGTGTGTGCAGAATTTCAACAGTCTTGGAGAGTATCTCTGGGTGTGCAAAGGGTCGGTATTTGTTAGAAGATTTATTGTAGCTGAATCACTCAGATATATGTTGGTGATAACTTCTGATCTTACCCCCCCATAAGACTGGAAATATGAGCTCAATGCCACAAAATTATTTACTTTCCTATAGTATGCTCAAACAACTATTACAGGATTAGTTTAATCCATTATATTATTATTTTTTTGTGATAGACGTAACATGCAAATAGAAATTTAGTTCTAAAGAAAACTCCAGATCTGAAGAACATGGAAGGTGAGTAATCAGATGGCATAAATTGGAGATGTCTGTAGCAGGCCACAGAAAGAAAACAGTATATACAGTAGATGGGAGACCTGAGTTATTGTTTCTTTCCTTCCTACCACTGTGACAGCTGAAACGAGATGTGGGATTTTTACCGACAGCCCCCAGACCTGAGCATCCAGAGCTGGGTGCCAGGGTGACGCGGGCAGGCAGCCTCCGCTTGGGAGCTCTCCTCTCCCATTTCTCTAGCAAAGTCAGATACTGTTTACCTGCAAGGCACATGGTAAGGCTAATCTATTTTCACAAGCTTTTGCTTCAGGTATTTGGGGCAAGGTTTACTTTATTAATTGTGTGTGTGCGTGCACGTCCATATCTATGCGTGCAGGAGGAGAAAGCTCGGCAACGATCGGCACGTATTGCATTTTTGGTTTATACTCTGTAACTGCAGCTGAAGAATGTTTGATGAGTATATTTAATACACCTAAAAATGTGAACACTAAATAGAAAAGCAAACTATGTTCAGATTAGGAAGCTGAAATTGGAGGTACCTTTCTTTCATTAACTGACTTCATGAAGCAACGTTTCATCTGCATAGTAAGTTTTGGATGATGTTCCACATAACTTGCAGCATTTGCTTTAAGAGCGGCGTGTGAGAAAGTTAAAAAGAATCATACTTTGAAAACACTGAAAACCTTCTACCCCCAAAGAAAATTGCTTTATCGTAACTCATTTAACTTCCATTAAACATTAAACCACATCTGCACATAGGAATTTTAGGGGATACTTAACTTCAGTATCTACTTCAAACTTTTTTTAGATCAGTTGAGAATTTGTTTTTTTAAATAATCCCAGTAATGTTACCGGGATATCCAAAAGCGGTCTGCAAGGTATCTGTCTAGGCAGAGTATGCTATCTTCTTTTTTTTTTTAATTAACTACTAGCAAAAATTTCCCCTGCTTTTTTTTTGAGAACCACCAAGCTGTAAGTTTAATTTTTTAAGTTTCAGTATGTATTTTAGACTTGCAGACTTTGCAAAGTAGGTCAGGAATACCCAAAGGATACACATTTGAAGGCTACAGATAGCAGAACACACCATTTACGGCTTTGTATATACACACACATACACATTCTATATAATATAGATAGATTCAATGATTTAAACACATTACATCTATACTGTGTGTTTCAAGAACATTCGGATATTTACACTGTTAGATCATCACTCATTTTAGACCTACACTAGTGCCAGCTGCCAAAAAAAAGTACACAAATCAAAATATGTTACCTTTGTTCAAACAATACTGCTGTTCATTATATAATAGAAACTGTCATGCTTAATCTTCCAGGAACCAAGAACTGGTACATTCTTGGACCAGAGGTGGCTTGAAATGGTTTGAGGCAAAACTGAAGCATATTGTTTAAGTAAATCTTGCTGAGAAACACAAGCGCATTGATGATTTTTAACATCATCTTTTACAGACTTTTTTTTCCCCAAGATATATTAATAAACCAAAAATACTGGCATATTTTCAAAATGCAGAGAGATGAACACATCAGTGCTTTTTCTATAACATATTTACAATATCAAATTATATATTCCCTCCTGCATTGTCAGCCTCACTAAATGTAATGGGGGATCTGAAAAGGATGCTTGAGAACAGACACCACGGTGAAGTAAAATGTGCCTATAAAAATTACATGTTGACTTTGAGAATACCCCAAAACGAATTTTTTTCCTTGGGAGTTCTCAGTATTATCCAAGTACCCCAAGGGTTGTTGTGGGCACTAAGCTACAGGCTGTGATGTTCATTTTCCATTAGAGATGAAAAAATTGCGAAAAGCAGCATTCAAAAATATGTCTAGAGCATGATATAGATAAATCTAGAGAAATGGCAGAAATGCCTTAAATTCTTCAGAGTTGTAACTTTTTAAACTCATATGTTAATCTGAGAAAATGCTAAATAAAAATAAGTACACTTCACTTATTGAGGGAAATCTGTTTTATAGCATTACAACTCCAGGACTTCTTCAGATTCTTAAGACTACAGAAGAAGTATTTTACAATTTCATCTTTAACAACACGGAGTATACAATATTCATCAGGCAGACACAATCTTACAGACAGACACAGACACACACAACTCTGCAGAGGCCAATCCTGCAGCCTTCACGGAATTTAAAAGTCCCCCTGACGTCAATGAGTATTTTTCAAGAATGAGAATCGCAGGATCAGGCCCAAAAAGTGCTTATGAAGATGAGATGTTACTTCAACAGATTGAATGTTAGATTAAATATAAAGATTGAGGCAAGACAAGTCTGGGGTTTAAACCCTAGGGAGGATTGACATTTAAAGTGTTGCCACTGAATTATAGCTCTCCACACTGGGTGGGGTAACCTCCTACTGGGTGGAGTGTCTCCCCTAAAGGAAGGGAAAACTGGCACAAGCCAACTTGGTCTTTGAACGATTTCCCTACTTGCCAACTTATGAAGTCGTCCTGACGTCAACTTCGTCAAGAAAGTCTATTGCCCAACTCCATCTTTTACCGTAGAAAGTTTGCTTGTGTTCAAAACCCCAGCAGATGTAGAAGAGAAATTAAGGAAATAAGCCAGAAAACTCTAAGCAAAATAAAGAAATTAGAAAAGACAGTAGACTGGATTTTCTTAAGTATAGTTAATTTTAAAAAAATCCTTTTGTTGGGTTTTCTCGTTTCTAATATCAGCTTAATACAAACAGATACAGATCGCTAGCGACTATTACTAAACATATTTTAAAATCTAGTTTAGCTTCAAAATATGGGGTGGAGAGTACACAGAAAGTGGACACTCTGCAAGATAGAATCTCTCCTGTTTTCTGCAACGGGCGTAAATATCTTTCCAGTCAGCATCACTAACAGGTGTAAAATGCTCTCATACTAGGAAAATAACATTCACTGAACTGCCATCAAAGCTATCTTTAACATATTATTCCTCTCTGAATCAAAATAAATTGTTTCTCCAAAAGAAGGCTTTGGGTGCTGGGCGAGAGAGAAGGGGGGCTGGGGTGGGGGGGGTCAAACCAAAAAAAGAAAAAGGATGAAGCATCTCAAAAATGCCCATGGGAAAAAAAAATAAAAATCAGAAAACAGTTTAAGTTACCGTAACCTGAAATGCACCAGCCATCACAAAGAGCAATTGGAGAAATCCAGCAGAGCTCAGCAGGAAAGATTTTTAATAACAGATTGAAAAACAAGAATAAAAATAACTGCATCAACAGGGCCTTTCTTCCTCAGGCCACAAGCCCGTTTTTACTTGAATTTTAAAAAAATGGCAGTTTGGCCACTAAAACCAATCCAGAACATTATTAAAAGTTAAAAGCTACCAATTACTTCTGTCTGTTCTTTTAAAGCAAAGTTTGGCATTACGTCAGTTGATTTAAAGAAAACAAGAAAGAGAGAGAGAAAGAAGGAGAGAAAGTTTCCTGCTTGTATAAATTAAACCACCAGGGAAGGTGTCTAGCCACTTGTAAAGCATTTATTACAGGTTTTTAAAGGGCTAGTAACATTTTAAAAATTAAATATTTTAAAATAAATTTAAGGGGAAAAAAAAAGTCAATCTGAGCCTGGAAAAAAAGCAGACTTACGAGAAATTAGACATGCGTGAACTGCAGCTAAGAAAGTAAAAATGACTATTAGGACTAAACCTTGTGATTCAAAATAATTCTATTTTCAAGGCAGAAATAATCCTATTGTAGCGGCTGTACTCGCACACATCCCCTACGAGCACGGAAAAGTTCCACCAAACTTTACAGGACGGAACCAACTGGGTTCTGTAGGAAAATCCTACAGAAGTGCCACTCATGGCAGCTACGCAATTTAATGAAGAATATTTTCTCTATAGCTTTTCTAAATCCCCATACAGAGATCCGCAGCAGGAGTAAGATTCTGTAGTTAATGCGGCAGGACTGTAATAAGAATCACTGATAGAAAGATTAGCAATTTCTATTACATTTTAGATGTATTTTCCACTGGTGCTGTTATTATTAAATTTTAAGGAACCACTTTAAAGGTACTAGAAAATAAGAAACCGATAGCACAGAACATGAATAAAACATAGACAGCTATTAAACAAAGTTTCTTACACGCAGCTATGCCAGTTCACCTAAATCACAGTCTTCTAAACCCCGTGACGCCAAATCAGAAACTCCTCCGACTCCGGACGACACATCAAGTGGAATGGTGTTCAGTTGTGCAATGCTTTTGGGGTGTGACAAAATGTCCACTGGGGACTTAAATCAAGACCATGGTAGTTATTCTCCCATTGCTCCGTGTTTCATTTGAGCCTTAGTCTGCATGACAAGAAGTCAGAATAATATGCCACCGCTTCTCTCCCCTCCACGCTCCTCTGCCCCAGCAGCGTTTCTTATGTTCTGGGCACGTATACAACTGGCTGAGGAGCTGCATTCTGGAAGGCCCTTTATTGATTAGGTGCAAAACAACATCAAGAAGTGAATAATAAGCATAATCTGAAAAATGTAGTTGCATGTCTTGCCCTTGTAAACATTTACTATTTAATGGTGTAATTGTACTTTAATCCTTCACATCATCTGATATAACTCATTATGTGTTTTTCTTTTAATTAGCAAACACACAATCCAAAAAAAGCAAAGCCCAGAAAGTTTGTACGTACCATAAAAACTGAAGCGAAAATAGTCTTAAAGTAATCAAATATTCTCTCTTTGGATGCAGGCTTATCTTTTTAAAGTCAAAAGAGAACTTCATTGGCACAGGGTAGGAAAAAGAACTCCATAATTCATGACAGTACCAAGAAAAAAAGTTCTTCTTCTCCAGGAGGACTGGAAAGGGCACTTTTATTTATCTTCTGGACAGACAAAAATAGTAGAACCTAGACCAGATATGCTGTAATTAATGTATCCAAAGGTCAACAGGCAATGGTATTTATACAATAGATGGGTGCAGACTACGCTGGTTATAGTATTAATCACCAGTATTTGAAAATAGCATTGTTTTCTTACTAGGTAAGAACTTCAGAAAGTTTCAGAAACAAAAAAGAAGCTTTTTCTTTTTTTCTCATACCTGCCTGCTATTCTTTTTAGCCAACTGCTTTTTAACTCGTGAGGTGTAATATTTGGGACAAAAAATGCCCGAGATTACAGTCGCCCGGGACTGCCAAAACCAGACCCAGACTACCTCACTAGTTGTGTTGAGGAAACTAAATTAAGCAAGGGCAAACACCAACTGGAAAGTTGTCAGTTTACTGAATGAATGGCTTCATTTTCCACACCAGTTAGAATACCTTAATCAGAATATATTTCTGTTCGAGGCCAATACTTTTACTACCAGGTGGCAGTTTGTTTTAACTGAAACTGTATTAAAAATGTAATTTATTTCCACTTTACTTTCACCTAACAAAAAGGGCTGTCAGATTCTCAGCCTGTCATGTTCAAAAATATTTAACCATAAACTTTCTCACAATGTTATATTTGGTGTTACCTACAAACCTTTATTAAAGTGATACTGCCAGTGTGGCTGCAGTTAGGATCTGAGAATGTTTCTATTAAGATTATTACATTAAAATATTGTCAAGAGTTTGTAAGAGACATAAATATTCAGACACATACGCCCCCCCCAAACTTAGAAGGAAAGTTCCACATAAAAAGAAAAATTTAAATACATACCCAAAGTTGCCTGTTTGTAATTAAAATTTTGGGTTTTTCCTAAATGTCTTTGCTAATTTTTTAACTCTTTCACACTGTAATGTAAAATAGTTTTGTTTCAAAGCAACTGCCTGATAAAGTGCTAAAAGAGGTAATTCGCATGAACAGAAAGTAATTAGTCATTGTTTGCACAATGCTTTGAAAATATAAAACCCTATGTGTCAACTAGCATTAAAATATAGTATGATTGAAATACAGAGATTTAACAAGCAGCCACTGCATCTCACAGACACTCGAGTCCACACACAGGAATTAGTACTACACTGTTATTAATGCACAATCACGATATGTGAATAATCATATTCTTCACACGCAGCCAGAGCATGCATGATAATAGTGTGTACTATGAAAGTTTACTATGAGCAATAGACAACACGTGATAGAAAAATAAACCTGCTAGGGATTCATAAAATAATACTGAATTTACTCGATCGTCGATAAAAACATAAGGCAACCCACAAAACTATCGTATAAATTATGCTAAAAATGCTTTAAAAATATAAGAGGATAACCTGGCTGCATCATAAGTGTTTGATGCCCAAAGAAGTCTCAGATCTCTGAAGTTGTCATTTACATTTTTTTTTCCTCTTTATTAACATTACTATGAAATAAAGAAAGAAACCAAGCCATACTCTCACATGCAAAGATTGCCCAGTGTTATTTAGAGTCTGTTTTAGAGGATCACAGGCAAAACATGTAAACTTAAAAGCTGATGCAACCTTGCCCTTTACTTACTTTGTTGTGACTATGTATATGCAAAGTTTCAAACAGAGAAAAGTTATTATATGTAACAAAAAAAAGCGATAATCAGACAGAACAGGGTGGATTATGAACTGGCTACTCATATCTAATCTCTCTTGGTCTTAAAAAGGTGAAGCAGATTTCTGTTGTCACAAACAGTCTGAGGATTAACTTGTATATAGGCACTGATGCACTACTGAACTCCAGCGTTATTGATTCTATGTGGCAAATCTCAAGCAGGTATACATTCTTCAGGAGGAAAAAAGAAAAAGCTTTTCCCCCCCGCCCCCTCTACAGAGAAAGGTTCCACTTGTTTGGTTTGACCACATTATTAACAAACTTTCATTCAGTGGTTAAAAAAGAAAAAAAAGAAAATCTTTCAAAGTGTTGATATCATTTCCAGACAGTCTTGTCAAGCATCACAATTTACAGGAAATAGTTGATGTTCTCAAACAAACCCTGTATTTACTCATAGACCCAGAGTACTTAAAAAAAAAAATTTCCTCACTCATTTGGAGGGCTTTTTTTAAATGTCACTCTGGTGGAATATCTGAGAGAGCTGTCTAACCTAACACACATATTGTGAACATGAGGCAAACACAAACTGCAGTTCAGAAGACTACTGTAACTTTTATTCTCATTTTGTCCACGTCAGGAACTGGCTCTTACCACTACTTTCCTTTGCTGCCCCTTGCATTTTTAACTCTGGCAGTCTTTTCTAAATGTTCAACTTTTCCTAAAACCAACAGGAAAGTAACATGATGCCACCAACATCCATAGGATTCAGTTGCGCAGTTGAAGAAGACTGCCTGAATGGCAAAGAAGTTTGGTGGCTCCTTGAGAGACTTACTGAACTCGATTAAATAAATCCTGAAGCGTATTAAATTATTGTTTGTTTCAATCAACATTCAAAATGCGCTGCGTGCTGTAAAAGCAGTGAAGGCAGCACGGTCCCCATAATAGTTTACACTCTTTTTACTAGAAAATATTTGCCCCTCGGAGGGGATTTGTCGCCTTGGTTCCCCAAGTGTGCTGAGGTGCCCCTGGCTCCAGCCCTGCCAGGCAAGGTACTCGCACTGGCGGAGGAAGGAGTCTCTCCACTTCAACTCATCACTTATCCCCACAGCTCAGTCAGTGCACTTGAGAAGTTTGCCATTTGCAGACAGAAAATACAACCGATTGTGAAAAAAAAAAAAAAAGATAAAATACAAAGGAGGCTAGCGGGCCCCACTAGAAACCGCGTAGGAGTGCCGGGATGTCTGAGCGCCTTGATTTGCAGCAGGGAGGCAGATAAACAAAGCCCCCGAAATGTCAGGCCCCCTTGGGGAGCCGCTCGCGTCCCAGGGCAGTGCCCCGGCCCCGACCCTGCCCGGCCCCGGCCCCGCGGCCGCTCACCCCCGGCCCGGGCCACCCGGGCTGCCCCGGGCGCGGAGCGCCCATCGCCGCGCAGCCCCTCCAGCCCCGGCCTCGCCTCCATTCATTCCGCCCTTCCGAAAAGCAAAGACGCGGATAACTAAAGCGGGGGGCAGCCCCCCGCCGGCAGCCCCCGGGCGGCGGGGACGGGGAAGGGGGAGGGGGGGGAAGTGAGACGCTCCACGAAGTTGTGGCAGGCAGGGGAGAGCCGAGCGTGGGGACGCGGCGCTGAGAGCAGAGCTTCGCCTTTAAGAGGGAAAAGTTTTACGTCTCTCTGCGCTCTGATTAAAAAAAAAAAAAAAAAAAAAACACAGAACAAAACAAAACAAAAAATCACCACCACCATGTCGCCTTTTCCCCCGCTGTGACCGGGAGGGACCCCGAGCCCCCCTCCCGGCGCAGCACAGCTCCGCACCCGGCCTCCCCCGGTGTGTCCCCGGGCAAGGAGGAGGAGAAGAGGAAGGGGGGAAAAAAAAATAAAAAAGAAAAAAAAAGTTTTTCCCAAACTTACTACTCTTCATGATGTTGTCTCTGTGCCCCGCTTGTCATGATCCCCATTAAAACTTCCAGCAGCGGCAGGAGCGGCAGGACTGTGCGACTGCAGCTCATCGGATGCAAACCCTCTTTGCTCGGCTTCTACTTCCACCCCCCGCGTCTCCCTTCCCCTCCCCCCGGAGCGCCCCGGTGCCGGGGAATCGGCGGCCGCGGAGATAAGGCGCGGAGAGGCGCGGAGGGGAGGGCAGAGCCGCACCAGCCCGCGGCCGCCGCCGCCGCTCCCCTCCCCGCCTCCGGGCCAGGGGGCTGCTCCCCCTGCCCGCCGCCGCCGCTGAACTTGACCCTCCCGACTCCAGCGGGGCTACCGCGGTTTTGAAGTCGCCAATTTCCAGCCATCACACATGGCTTTGACCCACCGGCGGGGGGAAGGGGGGGCGCGGGGGGGGGGGGATGCACCAAAAAAAGCCTGTGAAATCCGAGCAGCCCCCCGCTCCCGGGGATTATGCCCACCCCCCGCTTTTGTTGTATTTTTTTTTGGGGGGGGGATGTATTTTGGGGAAGGGGGGTGCACCCTTGCCGCCCCCCCCGGGCACACGCCGCGCCGCCGCGGGCGCCGCGCCCCCGCCCCGCACGGCGCCCCCCCCGCGCCCGCCGCCGCGCCCCCCCCTCCCGGCCCGCCGGCCGCGGCGCCCTCCCCGCCGCCGGGCCGCCCCCCGCCCGCGCCCCCCCGCGCCTTACCTGTTGATTAACCGTCAGCAACAGCCCCGGCAGCCTGGAAGATGGTGGAGCCGCGGCGTGAGCCATGAACCGTCTCCTGCTGCCGGCGGAGTTGGCCGCGGATTATGTGGCGGTGGCCGGGGAGGGGGGGCGGGCGGGGGGCCGCGGCGCCGCTGCCTCCCCCCTCGGCCCCGCTCGGCGGGGAGGGGGCGACGGGCCCGCCGGCCGCCGGCGGGCGGTGCGGTGCGGGGCGGGGGCGGGGGCGCGGCGGGGCGGGGGGCGCGGGCCGGGGCACGGCGCGGCGGCCGCGCCGGCGGCGAGGCGGCGGCCTGGGAGCGCGGGGCGGCCGGCGCGTTATCAGGACTGTTATCGCTTGTCAGGACCTCCGTCTCCCCGCATTACGTCAGTTTCAAGACACCAACACTATTAATATCAAAGGAGCCTTCGCGGAGGAAAGCGCCACCCCAGACGGAGCGCCCTTAAAGAGACAGTGCAGGCGGCCCCGCCGCGCGGCCCGCGCCGCCCCCCGCCTCCGCCCGCCGCGACGCGACGCGGCCTCCGCCGCCGGGCCACGGCCACGGGCGCGCGCGGCCCGAGCCCGGGCGAGCGCAGGCCGCGCCGGGGGCGCGTCGCCCGGCGGCCGCGGGGACTTGGGCTAAGTTGGCCCAGGAATAGCCCGCAGGCCACGGCCGCGCCCCGAGCGCGGCCCGCGGGAGGCTGCTCTGCCTTCTGCCGTCGCTGGGACCGGCCGCCGTCCTGCGGGACTGAAAAAAAGGGGGGGGGGGATAAAAGGCGCGACCCACGCGCGGCGATAGCTGCCTCCCTCGGGAGGTCCCAGCGGGGCACGGAGGTTTAGTGTCATCTCTCTCGTCCCTTTCCCCCCTCGCTTTCTGTGCGGGTGTTGGGGCGGATGGACGGACGCTGCCCAGGTCTGGGGATGCATATTCCCCGTTACTCTTTGATAGTCAGTCAAGTCAGTCCCAAGCTGCTCCGAGAAAACCCTCACAACTTTTCCTGCTCGTGCAGAACCCTTTCAATTCAAAATACTCCGATTTCTCCCGTGCTCCAAATTGCCAGAAGTCTGTATGTTAATGTAAAAACACTCTCTAAGGAGAAGCAGTACATAAAAGGTTCCTGTGAAAGGGTTTTAAAATCCCAAATATAGTAGGCGTTAAAAACTATGTAAACATTTGTTGGGCATTTGGACACAATTTTTCTGCAGCTAGGTGACTTTACATGGCATGTTTTTCCTCCCATGCAAGTCGTTTTAAACTGATTTCACGTTAAAATAGATGCATTCTGGTTGCTTGCAACTACTAACACATTATTCAAGGGAGAGGCTGGAAAAGAGTTAAATCATTACAGTGCGAGAGATGAAGCTGCTTCCCCCATAATATTTGAAATGACATAACTTTTTCCTTACAATTTTATTCTCGAATACATGGTGAAATGTAAAGCGTAAAATCTTCAGAGATACATGCTGACGCACATGAAACCCTACTGTAAAACGTATGGCGTTTGCAGCCCTCTCTCCAAGCTTAAACATTCTTCATATATGTTTAGTATAATCCACTGGCAGATTTGTAAAGTAATTGCTCATGTAAATCACCCAGTAAAACATTTCTCCCTGAAGTTCTTTTGTAGGATTGTCTGATAAAGTGCTTTATGAATAGAAAAGCAATAATTCACATACAAGAGGTGAACTTGTCATGTTGAAAATGGAAGGGAAAATATAGTTGCACGATGAGGCACACAGTAGGATCCCCGAGACGGGGAGAGGAGAACTGACAGATTATGTGTGGGACTCCCTCTCTACCCATCAGCAGAAAATCAGTTCGGAGCAGTGGAGATGTTTATATAGGGAATGAGAAGAAAAGTAGTATCAGAATGTAAAATTTGTTACAAAGTCTGCCTCGATACTTTAGTACCGGGGCCATGCTGGGTAGCACCTCACTAATATGCGCACAGAGAACCTTTCCTGACTTTGTAAACCTTTACTTTTTCTCAAGCTGCAAATGCCATGGCTGAATCACAGTTGAAGAGACAAACCACTTTCACAAATTCTAGTGAATGCAGAATTCTGGAAAGCAAGTATTTTTGTCCCATTCGCACCTACTCGAACATGCAATTTAGATTTTATTATTGTTACTGAGTGTTCACTTGGCAGATGTCTTGCATATGAAGGGTTAAAATCAGCAGGTATTTTGTCTGATGACTTGGCTAAGCATCTTACAAGCAGGGCTTGAGTGGAAAATATTTAAACAAGGGTTATTCCCCTTTGCTTCTCTGCTCTAGTGAGACTTATTAATGTCTTTTTATTTTAAACCAGGAAATGATGCCCCCCACACCTTAAGTCCCAGCCAGTTCGTATGTGTGGCTGCAGCTTTCCCAGATTTTATTCACATTATGACAGACAAACTGTGAAGAAGATCGATAACAATGAAAGTGCAGGTTTCAACACATGTAAACCTTGACAACAAACTCACCTTTTTTCACCTGTAGAACAATATTAGAGAGATGTCTTTTAAAAAGACATAAGCCTCTCTTTGCATATGCTTTTAAAATGAAACTGCAAAAGCCGTTCATAAGCAAAGATGAGAAGGACAAAATATGTCCTCGTAGTTTCAAGTAGACAACTCTAATGAAATACTGTATCTCTCAGAAAAAGTTTGTTACCGTATCTTTGTAAAAAATGCTTGCATGATACATTCTGCATTTCAAGTTAAAATAAAGCAGATCAAGAAGACGTCAATATCAATCTGTTTATATTCACCACAAAAGAACTGTAGAGAACTTAATAAAGGCAAAAATATTTTCATAATTTTTTTTCAGGCAAATTATTTATTTATGAAATAATTTACAAAGAAAATTTTTACCTCATGGCTTAGATACATTGCATATGCTTATGATTGACACAATATGTTCAGGCCTGTGTAGCCTTTTCCCTCCCCCCCCCCCTTTTTTTTTTTATCCTAGCAGGAATATTTCAAAACAACCAACTAATTCATGAAGTCATACAGTAATTGTTTGACAGTTGTTTCTAATATATAAAAATAAGTTATGTATATTGTTTTCATTCAAATATTTGTTGATTTGTTGTTAGCATCCTTTGACGTTGACATGCCACAAATTGCATTAGGAGAAATATTGGAGATTTATTTTCATTTATTATCTTCTGCTGTCAAACATTTGCAAAACCACTTAAAGCAAGTTTTATTTCACTTTATTCGAAACTCATAGTCTGCATGATAGTAGGTTGTTGTTGAAATAATGAGTCCAGCTTTCTGTAATAGATAAGAGCTGAGGAAATGAAGGCAAAACAGCAAAGCGAGAAGATGCAGAGAAAGTGCTGCTTTCACCGAGAGGCATGAACAAAGTAACTTCTAAATAATCCTCCTTTTTTTTTTTACACTCAGGCACAGTCTCCATTGAGGGGGAATACAGAGGCCAGTCACAGTTGCTTCTTGAAGGAAAACAGTATAACAGTCATTGTTTATCAAGATGACATAACATGCCATTTATGTCTTTATTGTTTAATGCAGTTTCTCTTTTCTTGTAGTTTACTCAGCATAGATACAAAGAGGGATTAGCAGTTAAGCATAAGCATACTTGTTTTACAATTTCAGCCTTTTAGTGCATAACTTACTTACTTAAAGTACTAGAGCCTATAATCACAATGATTTTACCTGATGGAACATGCATTTCAGAAATATAATCCAACTGTTTACCCTAACACGTCATAAATTGCAATTCTTTACAAAAACCTCAGAGATTGACATCCATTGCTCTTAAATGCCTGCTGCTTTAGCACACATCATCAAGAAAGTATTTCTGTATTATTCTCCCTCCAGTTGGTAGTATATCACATGAATTCTAAAGACCGTTTGCTTATACTGTCTTCAATAATGAGCATTTTGAGGAGCATTTAGTTATGTGTCTGAGGCACTCCTGTGTGAGTTTCTTGGGAATATAAACACAGCAACTTGCAGGATTTCTGCAGACCCGCTTCTTTTCCTTGCACAACTTTTGTGACATGAAATCATCGGGAAACTTTTGTTCCCTTTCTCACACCCTGCACAGAGTCAAGTTTCTAAACTTCGAGTTGTGCGCCAAAGGCAAAAAAACTACCACCGATTTTCAAAGAAATGGGACTGGGGACCCTAACGATGTGGTTGAAACGTCTCTGAAAAGAGATTATGCGTTGTGATAGACAGGGCAGCACTGAGAACAGCCAATGAAACAGCATGCAACAGAAGAGCTAATACCATGGCATCATCCCAGATTCAACAGATGTTTTCTAGGGGGATTGGATATCTGGTAATGGGAAATGGAACCTTTCTCTTCTATGTCACTGGTTTTAACACAGGCCAGCAGTGATGGAAAGTCAATAATATCTGATGCTTGTTTGGTAGCTTTCTCCACTGCGTGGTAGAAAAATGTCCTCCTGACCATAGCGCACCACGGCTGGCCGGGACTCCCCAGCACCCCGGTGGCACTGCCAGCAAAAGGGCCTTGCACGGAAATGCCTGGAAACCCTTTTCCTTCTGAGCAGTGTCCTGGGGAGGGATGAGGAACACCGACTGGGCATAGACTGCTCCTGCTAATGGCGTGTCTGCAGATAGTTAAATAACTCTGGCAGCCGCAAAAGATAATTTATCACTTTACACTATCATAAAATCTACTAGAAAATTAAAAATGCTAAAACACCAGACTCCCTGAAATCATTTACATGCAGGAATCCACATAATTGTATAGATTTTGATCTTAAAAATGCTATGTAAAAGGCATTCATCCAAAGCTCTGAAAAACCTCACATGCACATACACATACATATGGAATAATACATAATGAGTGTCTCCCAACAAATATCAATAAAAGAGGTGGCAGCATTTCTTCCCACATTTCAACCGCAAGTTCAGCAAATCAAAACAACCCGAGCCCCCTGTCCTGTCATCACCCCCTGCCAGACAGCGCCACTACCTCTCCCTGCCTCAGTTCCATATTCATCTTCCCTCCAGCATTTCCAGCATTTCTGGGAAGGTTAACCTGGATTGGTTCAAAGTGCACTGAAGTCAATGGGAAAAAAAGCTATAACTGAGTTTACTAATCCTAACCATTGGGTCCTATATGCAAGTATTTTTCAGTCTTATTCCTAAGGTTCATTGCTATGAAATTGTGGTGTTCTGGACATAACAATGTTAAAACTCACTGCAGTATCTTCTAATATAAAGCAACGATTCTGTACAGTTGAGATATCTGGCTAAAAAGGAGTTTTCTTTCATTTGATTTCTTGCAAACATTTTTTTCTTTTCCGTTTTTGACTTATCACTGTGTTCAAACCTTTATTTTAATGTGACAGACTACAAGCAACATGTTTTTATTGCAGAAAAGATTTATTTACATAGATACTGATGCGAGGTCTCAGATTAAGTTTAGGAAAAGGCAATATCTTTCAAATACGTATATATATTTCACTTTGCAAAAAAGTGCACTTTCCATTCCAATATGAACATCAAATGCATACCCACAATATATGGCCCAGGAGGTGCAGTAATAGCTATTGGGGATCTCAGACACACAATGCATTGGTAAAATTACCAAGATGCTGTCACTATTTCCAGTTACGAGTGGAAGGAGAGTCACACAATGAAGGTAAACATGGGAATGTAACACATGGTCTTTAGTGGTCTCTACCAATCTCCTATGAAGCTCTTTCAAGCACACACACAAGGACACATAAATAACTACATTCAACCAAACTAATGTACCTAATTTCCAAAGCGTGCCGTGCTTTGTGTAAGGAAGGGCTTGACCATAATCTGGCCTTACCCTCTGTATCATGAACCAGTCCATCTTGCAAAGACATGATCTGATGAACTACTATGTGCCAGGAGTGATTACTGATAGGCAGGAATTTGCCATGCGTCAGCTCCTGGATTGGGGGATTTTTAGAGCAAAAGGAAGAAAGGTGAGCATGTTCATAGAATCAGAGGATCACAGAATGGCTGAGGCTGGAAGGGACCTCTCTCTGTAGGTCATCTCGTCCAATCATCCCGCTCAAGCAGGGCCACCTCCAACCAGTTGCCCAGGACCCAGTTCCTCCATTTGGAGACTTCATAGTTCTCCAGTAGTCTGCACGACTGCTATAACTTGTTCCTGAACTGAGACAACTTGAAGGAGCTTTCTAATCTGAGTGAGAAGCACACCCTGACCCGCTTTCTGTGTGACCTCTGCATAAGAATAAATACACATTCACAGCTCTGAAATTTAAATATGATACCTCTTCTAATGCTTAGTCTTTGGAAACAGGTAACCTAACAAGAATGCCACCTTGGTTAACACTAAGGCTTGTTGACACCAAGATTAATATAAACCACGTCCTTTAGTTGTGAAATGGCAGTGCCACTGTTTTTGTTGAAAAACATGCAACAACTGTAGGCATCCTTTAAACTTATTCAAGAGCTTGCTTAATTTTCCTCAGTGGTTATCAGTCTTGAAAGAGGATTTCTTTGGAAATAGTCTTTGCTTTAGGGAAGAACACATCAACCTACACAAGTGGAAGCAGCCTTAGGTCACTTGGTTCTGCTCTCTCACTTAGAAACTTCATTTCTGTTCATACCTCTTACTCTTCAGGAGCTGGATCACATGCCTGTACACAAGGTTTTACTGAGCACAGTGTGAATCAGTCAAAAATAATGCTGATGGATCAGCGTTCATTTACACTTGGGATCTTGAGGTGGTGAAGTGCAGATCATGACCCAGAAAACATGTGTGTCCTTGTCTACTTCAATGCCTGGACAAACCGATCCCACAGAGGGCAAAAAAATAGTCCTGCTTCATTTTTTTTTCCTTCTTCCTGACTCCACTGCTTTTAGTTCCTTTCATTGCTCACATAAAACAGACAGTTACCTTATGACATACTAAAATATTTATGTGTTAGACTTCTTATTTAACAATGGCCAGAAATACCCTTAATAGGCCAGTGAAAAGCCTGGATAGTTTTGGCAATTTTGCTGTTGTAAGAGACTGAAGTGTTAAGAACAATTGTCTCAAAGCTTGCTTGTGTGTGTTTATCTGATAAGACCGGACAGCAGACCACTCTTTTGTCTGATAAGACCCGAGGGCAGACCATTCTTTGGCTTATCAGGTACCACTAGCTTGCAAGGAAACTTGTGCAAACTTGCTGAAGCAGCAGGCCATTCTTTGGCTTATCAGGCACCACCAAGAATAGGACACCAATTGGTACCCGGGCCAGGCCACTTGCCCACCAACAATATATATTGTGTGATTAGATGGGCATGTGTTGTGTACGTGATGTTGCCCTGGGTAACCAAACCCAAACGAGAGGGCAAACTCCCTCTCCAACACTGGATAAAAGATGGCACAACGAAACCTGAGTGTGGCCGTCCACCACTGAAGAACTGAAGCCTGAGGACCAACGGGACACTGCTGGATCCATGGTGGTGACTATCCTTTGCTTATCTCTCTGAGTGCTTGCTTAATTTCCTCCTAATATTTCCTGCCTTTCCTATCACTTTACTCTTTCATATTTACCCAACAAAACATCTGATTGGTGGCATATGACCTCGTTTGTGTCTTAATTTCGCTCTTGGGATCATTACAAACCTTCCCCGAGCCTGACAATCAGACCGGGACTTAACAGCTGTATATGTTATTTTTTTTTCCACTCAGCGTATGCACCAATGGAACAAAAAAATCTAAACCAAACCAAAAAAACTCAGACCAAGTAACTCATCCCTGGCCAATCCCTTCCCCCTTAGTTCTTTAGCATTGCAAAACACACTGATATTATTGACATTAACACGCACATTGAACTAAGGACCATTAGCTATTTTTAAATAAAGGAAATACAGCTATGTACTACATTATGACTAATATATGAAAGAGTCACTCATACAGTGACTTGTAAATAGAACATTTGTGATTAATAGCTTTATATTTGTGGAAAGAGGCATCTCCTTGAATGACTGGTGTGTAGGATATGGGCAGAAAATAATCTGGACTATTTAGGAATCAAAGCAGAAAAAATAAATACGGAGAATTTGAAAGATATGTCTAAGAAAGGGCTACGTGACCTTCATGAGCCCTTAGTCATAGAAGCCAGAATGGCTTGCACATAGGAAGCATCCCTGGAGGTAATTGTACTGGTGCCCTATTTCTCCTTGTCAGGAGCTAGAGACAGCCCAACTAGCAATCCAAAGATGTGCAAGCCACACACTGTGAGGCAAATTCAGATGAGTAAATTCAGTGCACTGAAAAATTAACTCCTATTTTTTGATTAATGCAGGTGATGCAACACACAGAGTGAATCCAGACCAGCAATGGGGTGTGCGTTCTCAAGAGCAGGCGGAGAAGAGAAACACCTTGGAAAGTCTAGAAAAAACATACTTTTGGGAATTCTGCACATTCCTTTTTGATTTGACTTTCTGAGGCCTAGCTGAGGGTGTGAATCAAAAGAAAGGACCCAAGTATGAAAATGGAAGTGCCTGCCTGAAATAAGCTACAAAGGGTAGCTTTTAGGGAGATGTGTACACCTAGGCTGCTAATTATGACAAGCAGCCCAATGAGGCTGTCAGGCAGAGAGAAGCAAACAAAAGGATGCATCAGAGAAAGTAGCACCTCTCTTATAGCAAACTTCAAGTATCATTCAGACTCTTGAAGAGATGCATTTTAACACAGTCTGTGTAAGGAGACTTTTTTCCTCTTCCTCCATAATGCCATTATTGGAGATATGCAAGCGTTAGAAGAAAAAAAGGCTACTTGGGAAGGGCTCATGCATAGCAAATTTGTTTTCCCCCTTCCCCATCAACAATTGCAACCATTCAGACAAAGCTGGTTTTCCCGGTAGGACTGGCTGAAAACGCACTTCATTTACATGTCCTAATTGGACTTTTTTGGCCAAGGTTGTTCTATACACTGACACTAGGACTAGGTACTTAACATTGAAAAGTACATTATTGTGGTATTGAAGTTAAGGATTTCATTACTTTGAAGTTAGAAAATTCAGAATTATGGTGTCTCCTTTAACATTAGTGCTTCAGTAGTGTGTATATGCATAAGAATAATATTGGTAATTATATTGGCCTCAAACTGTTAAGAGTCTGCAAATTAAACAGGCAGTCATTTTATTTTCTTCTTTCTCTATGAAAGAAATAAAAAAGAATTTGGATGTATATGCTATTACATGAAATGTTGGCTATATAGTTCTGTGGCCTTCAGAAATCAGTACAATGAGCAGATCAGCTGATCTGTGAAGAACCAGTACAAAGGTGATTTAGGAAAAAATCAGCTGCTTCTATATTCTGTCTATATTCTGCATTATATAAGAGTTGGTTATTTTTATCTTTTATTATTTTGTTTGTAACTATTTTGTCTCACTCAGCAAGACAAATAGTTCATGAATATGTATCTTATAACCTTTTCTAAGCCAAGTGCACAGGTTTAGTTTCAGGGCCTTCCATATTGTACATGTCCTCTACAATCAGAGAGGTTTTGCACAGTCATCAGTGCAAACTCAAGCCATGTCTAGAAAGAAAATTTGCATAAATATTTCACCAGGCCTCAGTGTAGACAAGGTTCCTGCAGCTGAACCTGTTTTTCAGCATATTTAATTGCCACAGTAATTAGAACATGAGGGCTCAAATCCACAAAGATATTTGGGTGCCTAATTCTCATTAATTTCAATTGAGAGATGGCACTTACGGCTCTTTATGGACATAGAAGACACAGAAGCCTCAAGAATCTTATCTGTTCTAAAACTCCCAGACAAATATTGCCATCAGCTTCTTCAGAGCACTAGGAGTTTTATTGTAATTCCTGATGAAGGTACATCTTAAGCACAGGAAATGATATGATAACAATGGAGGCCGCAATCGTCTCTCACCTCCTTTCTACCCATCCAGCTCTTTTGAACTGCAGGAAGTTCCCAGATCACAGGGTGCTTTAGGAAACTCAAAAAGCAAACCAAGATATTCTCTGGTAACCACCGGAAAATGAAGCTGGCAGGTTATGCTCTATTATGGTCTGACAAAAACCCCAAAGTTAGTGGGAAGAGCATGGCTCTATACCCCTACCTAATCCTCAAATGTAAAGAGAAATCATGATCACACCTCCAGACATGAGCCCCTAAGACTGAAGTTTCTGGACCCGCATGTGACCATCCAAGTGTGGGCTGTTGCCCAAGGCTGGACCTGCCATGCTGTCCTTCTTCTCTCAGCCACACATCCATATCCCTTTGCTCGTGCTATGCCAAAATTCATGCAACTGCACTGTAAGCCATAAATGGTAACTGATCCAGTAGAAAATAACCTTTTTATCTCTTTTATTAATTGCCGGTTCAAAAATACAGTATCTGGGACAGGGAAAAGGGTGGGACTTCTTTTTTTGATAGGGACTTCGTCATGAAGCAACAGCCAACCTTTGGAGGCATGTCTCCAGAGCCACCTGTGCAGGCAATGGAGGGAGTGCTGACTACCATCGACTGCCCTTTGAAGGAGTTTTTCTCTCGTCATCCCTAACTACTGAAGAAGCCCAGCCTCTTAATTTAAGCAACTGAGGATGTTATTTATGTGATACAAATACACACCCAGAGTTACATGATTAATGACAATCTCCCCACCTTTCTGCTTTAAAACTTCAGTCTGAGCTTTGCCTTGATATGCTGTGTAACTGTAATGATACTTTCTAAATAAATGTTAAAAATAGGGAAAGTATATCTCACAAAGATAGAGCTTAAAACCAGAAGAAACCATTACAAGCTCTGGTTTGCCTTTCTGCATAATTCTGGCCACATAACACTCAATACTGGCTATGCTAGGGCTATAACTTCAGTGTGAGGATAGTATATCTTTCTAAAGATGTCTGTCTTGATTTAAAGACTTCCAATGATGAAGGATTCACTGTACTCCTAGGTAAGTTGTACCAGTGCTTAATTACCATCACTCTTAAAAATGTTCCTAACCTGATTTAGTATAACTTCAGCTTCCAGTTCTACTTTGTTTTGTTTTGTTTTATTTTATTTTATTGATCTATTTTATCCAAATGAGACCCTCTCCTCCATGTATGGAATTATAGACCATAGTCTCATCACCACTTACCCTTCTTTCCCATAAAGGAAGTAGACGAAGTTTCCTTCATCTCTCATCCTGGATAATTTCAGTTACTTTTTCTGAGTCTTTGATCATTCATTTAAATACTTTTTGAAGTAGAGACCCTACAACTGGTCAAAGGTTAGAGTTATTCTGTTAGCTTTCAAATTTTTGGGCTTATCTATACTCCATAAGTATTTGAGGTTCACATATCACTAATGTAAACATAAAATATCTGTCCAAGCAAGTGCCCAGGGATTTTTTTTTTTAATTTAGGCATATTTGCCAATCAACAATTAATGTTTCAAAATCACTTCTCACTCTTTGTGGAAAACTGATTTGTGCTTTGGGTTTTTTTTTTTTTGTTAAAGCAATAAAAAGCTTTTTGTGATTTGTTTTCTTTGATTTATGTGTCGAAATTGGAAGAAGATCTCTCAGGAGTTTGAAAATTACTGAAGTAAGCACAGCATACTTCATCCTCAGACTTCTCATGGCAAAAGTCACTCTAGTCTAATTTACTAGAGGTCCTAAAAATAAAGGATTTCCTTTCTAATGGTAAGAAATAATCAGTCATTAGTTGTAGTTTCTGTCATAAGTCTGGGCAGCAATGTCACTAAATAGTAGAGAGTCACATTTTTTACTGGCTATTATTACTTGGGCTTTAACGAGAAGATCCTAGGAAGGATTTTGCCTGCTGAGACACCAAGTTATAATCTTTCAAATGAAGCCAAGCTAATAACTATTCCCAGGGCAAGACAAATCTGCAGGCACTAACTAGGTTAGTGGCTATTACACTCTGCATTTAATCTTGAATATGATAGATAGGCAGGTGGGAGTGGGACTTAGGCAAAGATTTGAACAGCAAGAGAAACCATTCCTCTAAGATGATAACAAATGTCTGACAGCATCTTGAACATCTTTGTTTGCACTCAAGCCAAAGTGAGTTGAAGTAATTTACCCTTTTGAAGGAGCCAAAGGTAAGGTTTACACCGCTTTTCTCACAGTGAGAGCCTCAAAGCCAGGACACCTGCATCAAGCAGGCTCACAGTGGGAAATCTAAGCGAGGAAGAAACAAGAAGTCAGCCTGTGCATCCCTTTGCTGCAGCGAGAGCAGATCTGCAGCTTCCTGGGGCACTCACGGGGCACTCACGGGGCACTCACAGGGCACTGCGTGTGGCATTGTGGGGCAGTGCCTGTTTGATGGAGGCAGAACTTACTCCTCTTACACATGAATGTGAGGTGCTTCACAAAGCGAGTACCAATTTGTGCACTGGTGTCAGCAGATTGCCACCCCTTCCTGTGCTGGTGGCCAGCATTCATGGCGTGCCCACTCCACTGGAGATCCGACACAGGTGACCAAGGTGCCAGGAGGACAGCTTCCCAGCTATCCCCGTGGCTCACAGACCAGCTCCTTGTAGGCTTCCAACATCTGACTGCCAAGAGAAAAGTGCCACAGCATGAAACTTCAGCTGTGGGTGGCACAAAAACCACAAGAACGTCACTGTGCCACCAGGTCTCATTCCAGGCCTCTGCTGTCTCTACAGCAGTTGTTAACCAGTCAGTCTCAGATCTATGCTCAACAAAAGGGGCTTGGGTGGTGCTGACTGAATGCGTGTTTCTAGTTCCTTGTGGTTTTCCAGAGAATATAGTAGCTACTTTTGCTCCAATTTGAAGCCACCGGAGATTGAAGGTATTTGGCACCTCAGTCCTTATTGAGGATGAGGTTCCTGGGATGGCTGGGCATTCAGGAGCCATAGGTGTCTGCCATGGAGCACACCAGCCCAAAAGGCATTTGTGTACGCAGGCAATGGAGGTGGATCACAAACACAAAGGATAAAATGGACAACACTTCCAGTGAACAGATAAAAACAGCTGATCACTGAAGAGGGTGCCACGCTGGGACAGTGGCACATTCATTTCCTTGCTTTTCTGCTTTTGTTTGTTTGTCTGGGCGAGTATCTTAAGAAACTTAAAAAAATTGAATTGTTTAAATGTCAAATATAAAATGTGACTTATTTTAAACAATATGTGTGTTTCAACCAGCTCTTTGACACTAAAAAGGCAAAAAGCATATTTTGTCTCACAACCTGCTTAAAGCAAAACAAAAAGCTAAGTTACAACTCCTCTCAAACAATGAAGGCAATAAATACCGTAAATTACTGTTTTATGTGAGACAATATACTAATGTTAACTGAAGCAATGGAATTAGAAAACAAACTCCCTCTGGGAACAATTCTCACACCCCTGTTTTAGAAGGAAGCAGAGTTTACTCGTAAATAATTTAATGCATTTACTCCTGCTAGACTGGACTGACAGGTCTTCCATATACTGAAGCTTTGCTTCTCTGATAATTGCAAACTTTTTGAACTGAGAAAGTTGTCAACTAAAAAGATCTGCACAGTCACTGTAGGACTATCTAGGAACATATAGATGTGTTGTATAACACAGTATTACTGAATTTTGCTGCCATGCAGGTCACCATCTAATAATAATAATATTCCTTCAGACGTAGTTCTCCGATTTATGAATATGTAAATAATCTCCCAAAGTCATATAACAATCCCTTAGCAACTGTAACAGTTGCTTACATGGACAAGAAATACAAAGGAAAAGACACGTTATTATCTGGGTTTTTTTAATGCAGTTTAGCAACTAGAAGAAAAAAGGAGGCAAAGCAGCTGAGTCTGTAAGCACAGTGTGATAACCTCTGCTGCACAGAAGTACAGAAGAACCAGAAGAACAGAAACAAGAACTGCATAAATTGTGATCCCTGTTACCTGCCTCAGAAAGCTGCCTCACAAAATACTGGACTTTGCACTTACATTTGTTTACACTTCTTCTTCATGTCTAATTTTCATTCCATGTTTTTACTTGCTTTATCTGCAGTGTTGATATATCTTCTCTCAACTCACAGAAATAGTTTGGATTCAGAGTTTGCCAAACCTTCTGTTTTTGGCACTTAGAGTAGAGAGTTATCATAATCAATGGCTTCTTCTAACCCCTTTCTTTTTGACTTAACCTTTCTCTATTAACCACTCAAATGCATCTTCATATGCATGCTGTGTACCATCTAGCCCTAACTTCATCCTTCATTGTGGCTTTCCTTCTCACAGATGACTCTCAGGCATCAGGGCTACCCACAGATTTCCTAAGACCCAAGAAGAAGAGAACTTGGAAACTGGTCGCTTAACACAGAGATGAACAGTAGGAATTTTGACACTGATTTTTCCCAGAGTTTATTATTCATGGTTGCTTATTCCCTGAATGGTCAGGGTCAATCTTGGACACCATAGGCACAGATCTGTCAGCATTTCAGAGCCTCCTCTAATCTAATTTGTAGCTGTGCAAGACTGCTATTTAGACTGGTCACTAAGTAGCTGCAGCCTTGCTCCAACCTCAGGAGACAAGACCATTAGGAGCATTGTGAAATAGCTGAGTAACCATAGCATGGGGGGGAGGCCAGCATTCCCGGCACAGCTCTAACACTTATCCTTCCTGCGGAGCTCCCCAAACCACTCCCACCGGTGCAGGAGTTACCACTCTCCTTTTGCTACTCACTGCAACCCGGTGAGCTGGAGGAAGATCTGATGCTGCTGCTGTTGCTGCTGCAACCCTCCCACGAATTCCAGCAGAGAAAGACAGTGAAAATTATCTGGGAATGAGCTGAATCAGCTTCTTTTGTGTCGGCGCCTTGGCCGCACCCGCTGTGTGGCCAGTTCCACCCAGCACTCATCAGCTTCTGAGTAGGAATTGGGGAAAGCTTGTGTGTTTGTGGACTTCCCTTCATGCTGGGAGGGCGATAACCCAGGTCTGGGAGTGAAAGGGCTAAATTTAGGTCCCTGCCTTGGGTTCCTCATAGGCAAAGATTGGATCTCACCACCTGCATGGGATACTGGAATGAGTTTGTAAAGGCCTTCACAAGAGATACAGTTGTGACATGCTAATTCTGCTCTGTTCAGGATTTACAGGAAACTGGCCAGTGGCTGTTAGCACAGGAGGGCCTGGACTTGCAAATTCCTTGGTAAGTGGTCATGTGCCACATTCTTCTGAAGACTGGAAGAAAAGCACAAACCTCAACACAGTCATCTTGGGATCTGCCTCTGCAAAGAAAAACAGCAGCCCAGCAGCTGGTGGGCCCCACCTTTTACACTTGTAAATTAGTGATGCTTGAATGTGCTCCAGAACCATTTTACAACCTAAAAGATCTGGGGCACACACACCTAAGTCTAATCACAGCATCTTAAAGCATTTTTAAGTGTGAAGAGCAAAGGGTTGATAAATTGCTTTTGGACACTCATCTCAAGTGTATGACGCCAGCTCAGCCGCTATCACCATTTTCAAGTTGCAATATCTTTATCTCTGGTGCCCCACCCCAACAGGACTTGCACACAGTCTTTCAGAGGGGAGGAACAGATATCTGCACTCAGGAGTGCTCAGGACAGAATCAAAGAATCATAGAATAGTTTGAGATGGAAGGGACCTTTAAAGGTCATCTTGTCCAACCCCCCTGCAATGAGTAGGGACACCTTAACTACATCAGGTTGCTAAGAGCCCTGTCCAGCCCGACCTTGAATGTTTCCAGGGACAGGGCATCTACCACGTCTCTGGGCAACCTGTTCCAGTGTTTCACCGCTCTCATTGTAAAAAATTTCTTCCTTCTATTTTGTCTAAATCTACCCTCTTTTAGTTTAAAACCATTACCCCTTGTCTTATTGCTACAGGCCCTGCTAAAAAGTTTGTCCCCATCTTTTGTATAAGCCCCCTTTAAGTACTGAAAGGCTGCAATAAGGTCACCCCGCAGCCTTCTCTTCTCCAGGCTGAACAATCCCAGCTCTCTCAGCCTTTCCTCATAGAAGTGTTCGATCTCTCTGATCATTTTTGTGGCCCTCCTCTGGACCTGCTCCAACAGGTCCATGTCTTTCCTGTGCTGAGGACTTCAGAGCTGGATACAGTATTCCAGGTAGGGTCCCACTGGAGCAGAGCAGAGGGGCAGAATCACCTCCCTTGACCTGCTGACCACGCTTCTTTTGATACAGCCCAGGATACGGTTGGCTTTCTGGGCTGCGAGCTCACATTGCTGGCTCATGTTCAGCTTTTCATCCACCAGTACTCCCAAGTCCTTCTCCACAGGGCTGCTTTCAATCCCTTCATCCCCCAGCCTGTATTGATACTGGGGGTTGCCCCAACCCATGTGCAGGACCTTGCACTTGGCCTTGTTGAACCTCATGAGGTTCTCATGAGCCCACTTCCTGAGCTTAGTAAGGGCCATGCAGCATCCAATGTCAAAGAAAATAGCAATAGCATGTTAAATAGCTGGTTTGTTGTGTATGCTTCACATAGGTTAATTTAAGTGGATCATCACCATCCTATTGTATTCTTGTTTCCTAGAAATGTCCTGAAACGGACACATTTATGGTGTCCTGCTGATATGAACATTCGTACATTTGTCAAATACAGTACATTGCTGCCACTAATGTTTTAGCTGTGTCTTCTTTAATTGAATAGTCAAACTTAAACTCAATAGAGAATTGGTTAGACTTACCTAATTTTTGTTATTTTAAATCTTTTAGGGTTTTTTTTTTGGTACAATTTAGAAGATACAAGGACTTCCTACAGAGACAAGAATGAGACACTGTGAGATTTTTCATCTCACAAAAAGAAATAGCTGATCAGGATTTCACAGAGGAGCACTGTGATGTGTCTGTCCGATATATGTGACCCTATGTTCAAGAGACTTTTGAAAGGGTTCCTGCTGCTATTTACTGGGTATCAAATTATGTATATGTGCTTATTAAGAGAATAACATGTGAGTTTGCCTATAATCATTGTAGCTAATATTATTATACCTCAAAGAGTAAATGTAAACATTTCTCAATACATTTTCAATGTGTTTACTTTGTTTATGTGAATGTACTTCCTGTGTAATTATGGGCATTTTCATCCTTGGAGTACAAATGGGCTTAAATTTACAGATAAGCTTAGTCTCATCAGTTTTACTGAATTACTGGAAGTTCAGCCAGTACATTTTTTTCATATGCAGGAAAGAAAAACATTTTAAATGTGAAAAAGAGATCATGCAACTACAAGAGGTAGCAATCAGGGCTTGAAACTCAGAAACTTTAGAGGCACACACTAAAAATTAAACTTGACTTGATTTCAAACTTTTAGCTCTACCCAGCCTCCTAAGGACTGAGAAAGTCCTTCTGATATATGCCTGAATCATGCCTATATTAGGGTGTTTTAATTATTACATCTTAGATTTGTCACAAGAATACAAATATTCTCTATTGCCACTTTCCGGAGTCAGAGACACAAAAGCAGAAATCACCTATGAATCTTAAACCTGGAAATATTCAAATTTGTGCATCTAGCATAAAATATTCCTAGAATTTAAGAACAGCATTAAATAAGTGATTATCTAATATACAATGGCAACATGAGCTTAAGTATTTTTTCTGATTTAATTCTTGCTTCATCTCCAACAGCTGTGGTTTAGTAAAGCGTCCAACCCCAATAAAAGTAATTCCTGTGATAGAAGCTATACCACAACACTTGGCACTTTGCTCTAATGTTAAAAACGTGTTCCATATTTCTCATGGAATTTGTTTAGCCTCTCCTTCCAGCCATTAGATCGTGTTATGTCTGCTAGACTGACAAACCCTTTATTATCAAATTTTATTCCCATCTGTATATATATATTTCTATCAAATCAGACCCTTTATGTTCTCCCGTATATCTTAATACCCTAGGAACCCTGAGCTCTTCTTCTGTCCACTAAATCATGAGCAGCAGAACTGGACACAGTAATTCCAGTGCAGGCGTAATTTAACCTTGGCAAACAAAGATTTCCAAAATGGCTTTTTGACTACAACATCGCTGTCCCAACTCATATTATGCTGACTATCCAACTCAACCATCTAAGACTTTTTCAGACCATGACCTCAATTCTTTATGGATTACTTTCCTTGTTCTTGTGTTCACAACATTGCATTTACCCATCCTGAAACATTTTGGTTCACCACAACTAACTTACTAGGTCATTCTGTACCAATGGCCTGCCTTCTATGTTATTTATCTTCCTTCCAATCTTTGCACCATCTAAAATGTAAAACTTTGATATTCCACCCAAGAAATTGCTAAAAGCGTTATAAGCAGCAAGCCAAGACAACTGATGGTTGCAAAGACTCAGTAGAATCAGAGTTCCCTGGTTTGTTAGTACAGTATTAGCTTTATTTTAGTCTTCCTTTTTTCCCCAGTGTTCCCTAGCCAACTCTTTAAAAGTTATTATATACATGTTATATGGACTTGCTGATTTTAAAATGTCTAGTTCTAGTAGCTCTGTTTATCATCATTCTTCCTCACTCTTAAAGTAGAAAGTATTCCATTAATATATAATACTATCACATATTTTTCCTTCAAACATAAACCATACACACTTATTTGACACTTTTGCTCTTTCTTCATTGGTCAAATTTTGTTAGTAATCAGTCAACACTGTCATCTTGATTCCGTTTGCCCTCAATACTCCTAACACATTCTTTTTGTTACCTTTTAAGTCTGCTGACCCATTTTCTTTCTGAGTTCTTTTGCTCTCCATCTTGAATTTGTATACTTCCTAACTCATTTATTGTTACTGCTATCATCTTTCTGTTTCTTTGTATAAGCAGACAGACATCTTTAGATACACACACACTGCAAAAAAATTGAGTATTTTATATTATCATAATCTTTACAGAAGATTAAATTTCCCTTTAAGTCAGACTGTTTTTCTAATCTTCTAGACTTCCTTTTTGACTTGGAAAGTGGTGGAACCACTAGTAGATTCAACTGGTAGAACAGCTTCTGGAAGAGTAGATTGACTTCTGCTGCTTCTTCTGAATTATTATTTGTACTCTTCTGTTTGCTTCCACCCCACCCCACCTTCACACACAGAGGTTTGTTTTCCATGTAGAAACACACATGGCAGCAGGGAGAAATGAAGGGAAGTACTAATAAAATGGAGGTATGATACCAAACATATAATTAGATGTGAATTTGTAGTGTAGTATGGCAGCAAAAGAGTGTAACCAGCGGAAGTATCAACTATGCAAGGGGATGTATAGTGCAACCTTATTTCCCTATAGTTCTGATCTGACCACGGACAAATTATTATATTCAGTCTTGGGCGCCTTCTTAGTAATTTAGAAGGAATTCAGAGAAGAGTGACAAAAGTGATTACACACTGATCAAATAAGACTGAGGCTATGGACACGTGAAAAGAGCTCAAGGCTTGAGCCTGGAGCAAGTTGTACCATTGCATCTCCATACAAAGAAGCTAAGCATGATTATATGTATACAACACAATCTAAATGCATAACTCTGGACTATATATCTACAGAGAGTTACATTTTAAAATTTATGTTAAAAGCATGTTCAGGTTGCAAAATCAAGCATTCAAGTGGTAGGAAATGCCTGTGCAATTTTAATGCAGTCCCTTTGCGAATATTCATGATGATACAGCCTGTAGCTGTATGATCCATCAACAATGTATTTTTCCATACTCACTTCCTGGCTCATGTTTACCTCCTTTTGTCTGACCCCTGTTTTGGTCTTCTGCTTGCCACAGCTCCTGCCTCCCCTATCTTTTATCCTCTCCCCCATCCTCTGCCTGAGACTTCTTTCTGTTTGCTCATAATCCTTGCTCCTTGAGCCTTTTTTTTTTGCTCATACGTCTTCCTTCTTCTAGTCTTCTCTTAACACTTGCCACCTTCCTCATCTCTCCACATTAGTCAGATCATTGTTCTTTACCTCTTACAAACATCTTATCAAGGGGAATGCCGAGAACATGGAAAAGCCCATTTTTCTGCATGATATTCAGGCCCACAAAGACATGAACAGCTGGAAAAAAATTGTAAAGGCTTTTTATGCCCTTTCAGCCCTCTTAATGCAAGCTCAGTCACTCAAGGGGAGGCACAGTTGTGTCAGAGCTCTGCTGTTGTTGAGCTTGTGGAATTAAGGTAGAAATTTTGAAGAACATAATCAGCATAACAAGGGTCTGTTAAACCTGTCTAAGTAGTGGATTTTTTTTTTCCCCTGGAATTGCATAGTTTGACAGAGATGTCATGGGATGGCGAAAAGCATAGGCCTAGTGCTAGGGGTTATGCTCCCCAGAAACCAAAAGTCAAGTGTGTGCTGCAAGGCATGTGTCTGTTACAGCTTCTCAAGAGAAAGGAATGTATTTTTTTCTCTCTTGTGGTAGATTTTCTCCCCTTAATCCCGGTCCCAGAGAAGGCTGACTTGTGCTGTTCAATACTCTCCAAAGAAACAAGCTCAAGACATTCATGTAGAGAGGAAGAATTCTGTCTGAATGATCAAAGTTAGACTTAGCAGCATGAAGCAAGATTTTAAAACAAGAAATGATGGGCAGCCATTATTGTAGATGGGTCTAACAGCCCTACCTATACCATTGAGAGAAAAACTGGCGACACAGTGGCTTAAGGGAAAACATAACACCCTACAAATATCTGGCAGGTAAAATGGAAAGGATGGACAGAAATTATTTAGGATTCCCTGAGTGGAAGTTATAACATGAAACAGTGCTATGAAATAAGCTCATATGGGAACTAATGCAAACCCTTTAAATTTTTTTCTGAGCAAAAATATGAAGTGTAGCACAGGGAATCATCTTGCACTGAGGAGGAGTTGGGCTGGATGATCTATTAGAATTTTTCCATCTCTTTCTTCTGTAATTAATGGTAGAAGATTTACCAGTAACCAAAAAAAAAAAAAAGTTCCCTCACCCTGTTCATCCAGTCCCTCTCTGTCTCATTAGGTGGAGACTCTGCTCTCCTTATGTATCAGAAGAGAGAATGTATCAAGAAGATGAAGAAACATCTTCAGCCGATAAAATAATTGCAGACCATAATGGTGTAGCTGGCAGCAAAAGGCAGCCAAGCTTCTTCGTGTAACTAAGGAAAGAACATTTAATGGAAATTCACATACAATAAGATTAAAAAAAAAAATCAAGACAATACCTTTACTGCTGTGTAATTTATGCAGTCACTTGAGAGGAGAAAAAAAAAAAAGAGTCCAACTGTATTTCACTGGCTGCATTACAAGTGGACAGGATTATAGTTTACAGCTTTTGTACTGCTTCTACACCTTGCAGAGAAATATATTATATAAATTTTCAGTTATAATTTAAGGATTTAACTTCTAATCTAATCTTCTAGGTGAAAGAGTCTTTAGTTCTCCACACCTACATTCTTTTGGATGGGTGAGGACAGCATGAAAAGTATCTCTTAAAAATTAGTAACATGCAGTCTACTCAATTTTTCCATCTCACTCTTTCCTCCCTTCCCAGTTCTCTAAGAGACCCTTATTTTATGAAGTAAAATAGCCTTAGTGTGAAACAACTTACACATTCTTAAAGAAAATAGTTTCCTGACAGCAGGTTCTTCGATACTAGCCACTTCTGCTAGAGACAAATTCCTTCTGGGGATTAAATAAATTTCTAAATAATACCTGGTGTAACTCTTACAAAAGACTCTACTTGATCATACGTGGCCAGCCTTCCTCATCTGATAAGATACATGATAAAAACTTCTTATGACCCAGAGCCACAAGATATTTAAAGCTTCTGCCAGAGACCTTGTGGATGGGAAAATCTCAGGGTCATTTATGGGTGAGAGATGGCAACCATTTCCCAAGCGGCCCAGGACCAGAGTAACTGGGTCTAACATGGGGTCCAAAGGTGATTTGCTGCTGTTGGTCACAGCTCACTTTTCCCCGCAGAGGGGAGTCAGGTTACTTAGGAGGCCCCAAGGTGGTAAAGCCACTATGAAGAAAGCCAGAAAGACTTCATGGAGTCATACTTGAATGTGTGAAAACTGTATGTACATTGAGTGTTACAGGTTGGGTGGCCATCTACAAGGCAATAATAGTAATCTACTGTTACAGAAGCATATGAATTATATTTACGAATCTTATTGTTTGAGAAGTTTAAAACTACTACAGACAGAAAAATAATAATAATGAAATAATAAATAATCTTGTTCTGACTTAGAGATGGGTAGAATAACACTAGGGGTTTACAGACTTTTTTTTCCACATCCCAGCAACTTTCAGCCTCAGTAGTGGCCATAGTGGTGGGACCTACTGGCATTTCTCAGTTTTGCATTGTGCAACATACCACTTTGAACTGGCCTGTGTATCACCAGTGGCAAATGTGGCATAGGATTGCTCCTGTCTGAGTTCAGATCATGTCCAGATTTACTGCTGAAGAAATGAACCTTTAAGTATTTTAGCTTGAAAGTCTTTACTGTCTCAAATTCCATGTTATTCTGTATTTTCTAACCTATGAACTTTCCTTTCTGTATTATTTAAATATGCAGCTATAGATGATAAAAATTTTCAATACATATTTACTTGTACTTGTCGCTGCATCCCTGTTTGCCAAAAGTCTTTCTTAATCCATCTTCTTCCACTAAGTCTCTTATCTCTGATCTATATCAAAAGTGCACATCATGTTAATTCAGATTTATTAAAAAAACAAACCTGCTCAGTTCTGAGATTAACTCATATTCAGATCACCATATGCATAGTCTGTATTTAAGGTCTGTCTATCGCAGAAGTTCCATATTCAGAAACTGTGTGTTCCTGTTATCTTCTACATTGAGCTAAAGAAATGTGATCTTAAAATAATTATAGTTGCAAAAGCCTGAATCCTGAAGCTCACACAGTATCCTCATTGAGGCAAAAGCAAATGATACAAAAGGAGTTTTGAAAGAATAAAGTAGAACATTGACCAGAAAATGATGCCTTGATATTTGCTTCTTCTGGGAATCAAGCAGACATGAGTGAAAATCCAGGGGGCAGTTCCAGAAAAAGAATTGTTTCTCTTTGTGGAAGGAGCAGGTTTGCCTCATGTATGAGGGGGAGAAAGCCTGTAGCTCCCTGTTCCACAGACCCTTTATACTGTGGGTGGCTGGTATTCCCCATCCCCAGCACTGACGCTCTGCAGGGTCTGGAGTGGCTGGTGCTGGCCAACAACTGTTGCTGGGCACTTCTACCATCTGTATGTGTTGATGAAACACCATAGGTGTGCAGAGACAGGACCAAGGTGCTTTTGCAGGGGCAAATTCCCTGAAATCATTATAGGTAAGGGTGTGGGAATGGATGAAGAGCTGGTGTGTTTCTGGTTCCAGTCACTGTACTGTGGGAGTAAGCACTGAAACTCCTAGCAGTCCCCCACTTCTTAAAAGTCATCCCAGCTGAAACTGAATCTTTGCAAGGTGTTGTGATTGGCACCAGGATCTGAAGAGGTGGACGGGAAACTGGTCAGGATACTGCTCTTGGCTGTTTGGGGCAAGATTTCTCGGTATGTGGCCAGATAATAGTAAGTGTATTAGTATACGAGGGAGAAAAGTAGACCTGCTACATAGTGTGATCTTTTTTACATCAACAAATAAATCATAACACAAAGACAGAAAGCCCCAAAGGTCTTTTATTCAGGTGTTGTAAGTTCAAAAAAAAAAAAAGTAATTTATCTCAGGTAGACTCTGTTTAAAGAAAATGTTCTTGGACGACAACTCCACAAGCATATTTAACATTAATGGGATTGGGAAGAATAATTTATGTACATTAGAAAAAAGGAAGCCCAAAAAATCATAAGAACTGAACACAAGCCAATTCAAAATTATTTAGGATGTTGTGCAAGTTACAACAGTACATTCCGTGACTTGTAGCCTAATATCAAATATCATGAGGAGTCTTTACAAAATTAAAGACCAGACACTGCTCAGCATGTTAGATCTATGATGAATATGAATCAGTTCCACTCTCTCTTCAGCCCTGACCACCATTCCCATGCCAATTGACTGAAGTTAAACTATACAAATTAAATGCCACATGAGAACGCAGTCAATAGTATGCATTCAAAAAAATGTAACTTCAGAAACGAACACGAAATCGCTTCTCTTCCCCATCTCAGTCCCTCACCTACTTCTGCTCTGCCAGGTATCATGTCATATTATATTTTTTCTCAGACCATAAGACAGTAGACTTATACTTTATTTATCTGTCAGAGACAGGCACATCCATAGTCTAAAATTCACAATAAGGCTAAATTTGGATTCCAGTCCTATTTCAGAATGCCACCTTCCTCAACAAATAGTGTATTTGGCAATAAGACAGCTTCTTCATATTTTTTTTCCCTTGGAGAACGTCGCTGTTTCAAGGTACATTAGAGTATTAGACTCTGGTCTTAGAATAATAAATAAAAAAATGCTGAAACCGGCAAAGTTCAAACTGCCACATTTAAAACAGTGAGAGTAATCATCCTGTGAATCAGATTTCCAAGGGATGTGGTAAATTTTCCGTAATTAGGGATCTTTAAGTCAAAACTGGATATCTTATTAAGAGGAATATTCCAGTTTTATTAGAAATCCTTACATCTGATGCAGGAATAAGCTGGCTAGAGCTCTATGGTCTAACTTATGCAGGAAAGCAGATATCATAGTGATTTTGTGTGAATTTAACATCTATGAAAAATAATAGTAATGGTAAAAATAATAGCATTACAGCTATTTAAGTAGTTAAAGTTAGACACCAGAGTTAGGCTATTATTTAAGCACTTGGTTTTCAAGGATACTAAGAGTCAAATAGCTTTTGATGGACGCTGTGGACAATATGCTATAGCAAACAGAAATCAAAAAAGGGAATTATTTTACATCAATATCTGAAAAAAAAAAGAAAAGAGTAAGTAAATCAAACAAAACTGGTGAATGCAAGGGAATTTCAAGCTCCAAATGCTGAGGAAGCATTAGTGAGCAAAGGAAAGAAATATCAACTTCAATTTCAGGCAAGTAGTGGGGATTCTTCTTTTATTACAATTTAATTTTTCTTCAGAGATTGTAATTCACTAGAAAATCCACTTGGCACTTTTTTCATCACTGCCATTCATAAAATGATGTTTTCTTAATGAAGATGATCGACTACGAGATGAAGTCAGGAAAAGTTTTAGAACAAACTATTTTACTGAAGATAAAGTAGGAAGTAGCAGTCCGTGGAGATCTAGATGGGGAGCTTTGGGGCAGAAATTTCAAAGGCAGTCATTGTTGGCCCAATGTTGTTCTCTCTGAAACCAGTGGAAAAACTGAGTGCTTTTTTTGAAATAATGTTCTTTAATGGAAGCAAAGCTAGGCCAGGGAGAAGTGTTTATGGTAATTAAACCTTTTGTGTCAACTACTCAAAAACTTTTCAAGTTTAATGGTGCAGTAGACAACTATCATCATTCCCAAAGCTTTTCTTTGTGATAATTATAATAAATCCCTACCCTTCCCTTCAATGAGGAGGAATTTTCTTCCTCCTTAGCTCATATATTCACTTTGAATCAGGGAAAATAAGCCTGGCCAGATAGTGGAAAGAAGCATAGGGCATCAGATCCCCCATTCATTTAGTAGCACAGAAAATATTTTAAACTAAAAACACTGAAGTGAGCACTTTAACATACAATTTGACATCTCCTATTACTCTTTTCACAATCCTTTAACATTTCAGAAAAAGGCATTATTACTTGAACCCTCTCAGAAATTAATTTCCATTGTGATACATGCTGTTTAATCACTTAACCGATGTTGGCCTGCCATAACGCTGTGCCTCATAGCTACAGCCAAGTGAAACATCCCTCAGACACAGCTACCTGGGTTGGGCGAAGCACCAGGGCTCACATGCCATGTGCTGCTTCAGGTATCCGAGCTTGCTAGAGGATTCCTGCACAGCACCTCTTTGTACATCTTTCGTCTTCTTACAATGCCAGTACATTAAAAAAGTATGCACTAGGAGGAAAGTACTGTTCTTATTCCCTTTTTACAAGCACAGAGAGATGATAATAATTTGCAGAAGTGCTCATAACTATTATTATTTATCATTTGCACTGTGATAGCATCTACGAACAGAGTCTGTGGCAGAGCTGGAAACAGAGTCTAGCCCTTGTGAGCACCAGTCAAGTGCCAAAACCACAAGTCCTTCCTTCCTCCCACACTGCATGTATTTGTAAAGAATTATGCTTTTTTTCAATTTTGTAACTGCTACAGCACTGTTAACTCCCCACCCCCCACAATATTCTGGTCTGTATTTGGTTTAGGAAATTACAGGTTTTAAGGATATTTTCGTTATATATTTTTTTCTCTAGATCAATTTAATGCTTTCTTCTTTGAAAAGGCCATGAATGAAGGAAAAGAAATTACCACATCGCACTTGTACATTCTCAGCCATTACTCATATGCACTTATTCACACATTCATATGCACATAGTCACAAAACTCAACTTGTAGAAAACATTGATTTCCAGGGTACTCTCAGAGTCTGTGACTGATCAAACAGAGAAACCATTTAACCTCTCTCAGACTCTACAAATACAAGTAAGAGGAAGTGAGAAAAAAAAAGGAACTAGCAAAGTTTCAAACAATGGAGTCAAGACAAAAAGCCTGTATACACTTTTTCACCACCACAACAAAATGTGCGTCTTTTAATTTTCATTCCTGTAGAAAGCACAGATTGCTGTGGATCCTGCTTGCAAAATTTACTGTGGTGAAAAAGGGCAGGAAAAGGGTTAAGTGAGCCAGCATAGGAGGAGCCCTTCAGAGTCTGTTAAAAGATGTAAATAACTTTTGTGCTGAATGTGGCTCTGATTAAACAAAGCCATTATTATTAGCTTTTTAAAACTGTAAGTCTGAAATATACGCAGCAACTTGCCAAGTAACAATGCCATGTCACTTGTTTCCTATTCTTCTCACTTTCATCCTAGTTTTACCCTCTTCGCTGTCTCATTCTTAACTTTGGGCCCCATACTGATTAACCCAGTGGAGCCCAGGTCCATGACTTGGCTTCTAGAGGCTACTGTAACATGAAGAGCATGTAACTAGTAATAATAATAGTCTCCAGACACTTACCACTGGGCACGGTGCTTATTACCATGAGTAGTCTCATTGAAGTCAGTGACACTGTTTTCTTCCAGGAGTAGTTACAGTGCAGTTAATGGCACTCTTCGTAGTGTAAACACCACACCCTATGAAAGTGTTTAAAATGTCAGGACTTTATAAGCTATTCTGGCCAGGTAATCTGTCTTTATTTGTCCTGCTGAGCATCCCACGTGATTATGACATGATGTATTACAAATTAGAAATGCAATACCTTCAGCTGTAGGGTTTTTTCACTTTCATAGTTGCTTCACTCTTTATAGAAACATGGCAGTTATGTTAGAGCTAGGACTCTAAATGCCTTTTTCTCTAACTTATCTATGTGCCCCTAAATCTTATGCACATTTTCCAATCAGACTGAAATTCAGCCAGCCATAAGAGGAATACTGGATACAGTTAGTGCTTCAAGCATAGTGCTACTTGAGTTAGAATTTCTAAAGATTTAGCCACCTTTGGCCTCAAGGAAAAAAAAAAAAAAGATTTTGTCATTCATTAAAAAAAGAGAAACTCTCAGCAGGGTTTTTTTTGTGCATGTAGATGTGAAGATCAAGCTGGAGCTACAATTATACCCTAAGTGACCTCAGTCACTCAGTGTTTTTCTCAATCAGTATGTGGTTCCCCATTTTTTTCAAGAAAGAAAGAGTTGACTTTCAGTAGAGTTGAGTTTTTGGCAAAGCAGCATAGTTGGGAAGGACTATCTTGCACAGATATGAGTGATTTCCATTCAGGTGGGGTGGCCAAAAGGATTCATGAAGAAGCCAGCAACCCTGTCCTTCCTTCAGCCAATTTAACTACCCTGTATGCTGGGAGAGAATTGCTTAGAGGTAGGAAAGCAGGACGTGGCATAGCATTAGCCAGATGGGAGAGCCACTAACATGGGTCTTCCTATTAAAGGAATTGAAATCCCAGAGAGCTGGAGAACATCGTGTGTTTCTGTGTATGTGTGTGAAGTTGGAAGTGCTTCAACCTATATGTATACAACAGAGTGTGATAGACATTTAAGAATATCTTTTTAGATGCTTATATATTCCAAAATGATGTAATGAGAGGAAAAGGAAAATGGATAGAGAGGAAGGTAAAATGGTGAGGGGAGGTAAAATTGTGTGAGGTGGGCCCCCGTGCCCAGAGGACAAGACAAATGCACTAAATTATTCAAGTGACTAAAGCTATTTCCATGTAATAAAGCTCAAAAGAAAAATTGCACAAAATGATCATGCATTCCTGATGGAAAGATTTCTCTTTCATTAAAAAACAACAAAAAGTAACTCAGCCCAAGTAGATCCAGTGAGAAAAACAAAGCAAAACAAAAAAACCTTTGTTAAAACTGATTTAGGTTTGCTTAAAGGTATTTTGTGCTCTTTCTGAGGATCAGGTGTAGCAAATCCTAAGCTACTCAAAAGCAGGGAATGCATGGGCAGATTTCTCAGTTTAAATTTCTGAAATCTGGGGAATTCAAGTTTTAATTTACCTCCATCTGCCCTACACTCAAACACTTGCTCAGCTCCTTAGAAAGAGCATCACATCAATGATTTTTTTAAAAAAATTGTTATTTACAGTGCCTTCATCCTTCTGCAGATGACTCAGTCTAACACTTTTCTTTCACTTGCCAGTCTGTTAACCCACAGACCACACACATCTCCCATCTAGCTGCTGATGATCTCAGTACCCTACCACTAACATAATATACACATGACAGTGCAGAAATTAGGTATATAGGCTCTTCCCAGGTGCATCAGTGTCTTTTCCCTTTGATCGTGAAAGCAGGAGTTTCATACAGGGATTCACATACACACCCAGAGAGACACAACTGCTCCCCAGTCATCTCTTACCACAGTCACCATCATGCTGCACTGCTCCATCCTATCCTTCTATCTCTGCACATACAGGCCATATACTGAATTCAGCATAAAACACCCCGGGGAATCCCCAGCAGCTGTATGCAACTTCCAGAGGGCACAATTAGGCTGCAGGGCCATGTCATTTAACTCTTTGCTTCCCAGTTTTCCAAAATCTGAGTTTTGCTGTGTTCTTGTTGGGGAGTGACACAAAAGGCATTTTCTTAACTCATAAAGCACTGTTTGTCTCTCAGTAAGTATATTAAATATTCTAGAGAATGACTTTATAGTGGCTATATTCATAAGCACGTTTCAAGTCATCACTGCAGAGCATGTGCAGAAAGCAAAACTTCACATTCATAATTGTATTTACCCCATGAGACTGATTTTAAGTGCTGTGATAATTTGATTACTGTGTATTTTCAGTGAAAATAGTTCCAGTTACTTGGTGCTTCTTATATAAGTACTTCTAGTGTGTATACAAATGAAGCAGCTATTCAGAGTTTGAGTAGTAAATACATGTAAGAGAAAGCAACTACCTGTTTCCAGGCATAATCTGCAAATAGAACAATCGGCAAAATTAACTGAAGTAAACAGGAATTAAATATTCATTGTGAAGAGCTGGGGCTCATATTATATCACAGAAAAATGCATAGGTCGATCAGGTAACAAAACCAGTATTTTTAATGACCCTTCCTGGAGCTCTAATGGCATATCTTGCATGAGGTACTTGAAGATCAATTAATAGTTAGGATGAAAGGGCCAAGAATCCATGCTGTGTTACTGCCCCGAGGCTTTGAGTTCAGCAAAGAAACACAAACCTCTCCAGTAAACTTATCATCCAGGGCTTTGCAGCTGACAGTCTGTGGAAAGCTTGATTTAAAAGCTAAGTCTCAAGGTGTGCTCTCAAGCTCCCAGTGTATTCGAAATAGGACCAGGTTCAGGTTTAGACATGCTGTCGGCAGGCAAAGGACTGGGCCTGCTCCTGAGGATGCCCAGGAGCTTCTCTTGGCACATTGAAGTGTTAAGGAACATAAAAGTTAGGAGGCATGTCTAGCCTTTGAGCCAGCTGGAATACGCACTTGTCTCAGCAGCACATTACCTCCACAACCCACATATATGCTGTTTCCAAATCAGTAAAACAAATTCCTTTCAATCTCTTGTGGCAGCTCTTCCTGAGCCATTTTACTGAGCAAAGCAGACTGGACAGTGCATTTAATACTTGCTTAGCGACAAACCACTGTCACTTAGGGTGGCAGGTAAGTGTATGCACAAGGTACCTGTTATGTCAGAAAGCAGGTCCTGAATTAAAATGATCCTAATGAGGTTACTTTTGGGAGTGGTGGGCAGTGGAAGGCTGCTGTGCAGCAAGGCAGCATCTTTCTGGGGGCCTCACAGCTGTATAATTCCTACCGAAGGTAATACACTGCTCAGCTATGCAGCACAAAACGAAAGCTGTGAGCATTCAACACAAACAAAATCCCAAACTCCATGAGTTCTTAGCTATTTTTTTTTCCTATGAGCCTGGGGTTTTTTTTTTTGTTTGTTTGTTTGTTTGTTTTTTTCTTTGCAGTACCAATGTGGCTGGAAGGGACAGGCAATTTGAAAACAAAAGTTTATCTATCTATCTATCTATCTATCTATCTATCTATCTATCTATCTATCTCTGCTGTTAATACCAGGCACTTAGATACTACCATGAAATTATAGCTATGTGAATTCACAAATCCATGTTTACATGCAGTGAAGAGACGGCAAATACATATGTACAACCTGAACGACACTTAATGTAGTATACACTTAAATTTTGAGAGAAAATTCAATAATAAATCCCATGGTAGTTATTTTTCTAAGCTCATGACTTGTCTTGTAATTGTTATGCCCACATAAAACATTTGAACTAGACCTCTAAATGTGGAAAAGGCAGCCTAATCTGATGGAAAAGGACAGTTGACAGCAGGGAGATTGCATTTGCATAGTAGAGAATGATTCTCCTTTCCAGGCTGCTTTGTCTTTCTGGACAGAGTGCCAAAAATGATAGGTATAAATGGTAGCTTAAACAAAGCTCAGTTTAAATTCAGATGCTAATTGTGTGACTAGACCGGGTATCAGTGCACATGCGCGGGGGACAGGCAGAGGGTTCTGTCCAGTCCCTGTGTTTGAACTCGGTGGAAAAATCCATCCTTGCTTAAAGGTTACCTTAAGGAGACACTAATCTCTGTGACTACGTAATTATGACTTTTTGTGTATCTCTAATAAAATCATCTGTGTCCTTATTTTCAGCTTTAAAAGGAAAGTATTAAAGAGCCCTGACCACAGAAAGCTTTTTTATGAATATGACCCTTTGTCCTGGGTAAGTATTGCATCAGGAAGTACAGTGGCATACCTGTTGCTTAATTTTAGAAGGAAAAAAGGTTTTAAATTTCACAGCAAGAGAAAATATTAATATCTTTGTAGGGAATAGTTTCTGAAAATAACTGCTGGTGGAAAAAACAGAAGCACCCAGGGATAGTATCTAACATCCCAAGTAGATTATTAGTTGAGGATTTTAATTTTTCATACCAACATACCTGTTCCTATAAAAAAACAGATACCTGTTTTATTAAAAAAAGTGTGTCTTTACTGTTTCAGTTTTTCCAGCTTAAAAACATTGAGGAAACTACTTACCTAGCGTTTAACTAATTTATGCAAGATGTGTGTACAGTAAAAAGTAATGATCAGAAAACATCCCTTTTCCAAAGTCAGATGAATACTTTCAAACATAGATAACATAAAACGTAACACTGAGCAAGTATACCACATGTATGGTGGAAGACAATAGAATGTAAGTATTAATAGAAACCAGTTCTCATTTGCAACATTTTCCAAGGGAATACAGTTAGAAGTTAAGCATTTGATATTCTATGCTTATGCCAAACTTGCCTCACAGCAGATATTTTCCCACATAAAAACTCTAGCAGTGCCACCTTGGGATCTCCAGGCATCATATTCCCCTCTTGAAAACATTTTGGGGTTTTGCAAAAAAATAAAGAAAGAAAGAAAGAAAAAAAATTTGACTGTCTCACTGGATTGAACCTCAAAGGCTTCTTTGACGCAAGTGTTATTTTGACCACGTGAACGTGGTTTCCATTTTTAAAAAAACTAGATTAAAACATGCATGAACAAACTGTCCATTGAACTTTAATGTTTCTTTGTTGCTTTGATGGTTAGCAGATTTCTGCTTCATAGATTGCCTCCTCCCCATACATTCTAAAAGTGAAATGATACATTGTAATTTGAATGATAATTTTGTTTTGATGATTTAATTGATAACAGACAGAGGAATAAAATCCCTGTTTTTCTCTGCCATGCAGATGATATAGCTACATTTCTTAGTAAACATCTGTATATAATTAAGGGATGTTGCACTAAAACTGTTTCTTCCTTACCTTTACCCTGGGGTTTTCTTGAGGCTCTGTAGGATAATCCCGGTTCAGGAAAGAAGATGTTGCTTCTTGTCATTCAAGGGTTCTTTATCTTTACTTTTAGTGGTTTAGGTGCCAACTAAAAGTTATCTGCCCACATTGTTTTTAATGACGTCAAGACCAATCATAACACACCCCCTTTTTGTTATCTTTCCAAGAATCTTTGCAATCTCATCCGTTTATCTTAAAAAAGAAACCTTAATAGCTGTATTTTAGTGCACACAAGGTTTGACCTAATGTGTGTATATATTTTTGCAACTGCAATGTTATGTGAAAGACAGCAAAAATATTCAGTAGGATTGCTTCTAAACCAATTGTTTTATTGTGCAGTAATACCATATTTTATAAGAGTTGCACATTTTTGTATAGACATGTAAATCAAAAGCAGACCAAGGACTGTTCAAACCTGCTCTGCCTATGTTACACATAGGGAGTTATTCATTCAGTTTATCAGCCATAAAAATAATTGCACTACACTCAAAACTGACTGACATCTTTTATAATTTTTAACACTAAAATGTCCTGGTAAAAAAGAACACTACAATAACAACACCTGATTAGTAGAGAATTGCCACTGTAAATTATAGTGTTTGCAGAATAAAACAGATTTGAAAGAGTTACAACTTCATATTAAAATATATAATTAGGGTTTTGTCTTCCTTTCTCCCCTACAATGCCTTAGCAATATCCTAAGTAGCATGTCTATTCCCAGTCCTGGAAAAATGGCCAAGTGACTGCTATTGTCCAAATTTCCAAATGTTCTTTTTTTTTAATTTTAAAATTTAAAATAAAACAAGAACAATTTTTCATCAATACTTGGATTTTTGTTTCACACGCAGCTATAATGACTGTTAATCTTTAAGGAAGTAACAAACAAATGTTTGCACAAATGCATAAAGGAGAAGATTAATGTGCATGTGTGTGCGCACATGCGTGTGCAGGCAGAATTCCTCCTAATCTGGATGTTCTTTCTTCACCAGCAAAAGAGCAGTTACAAGTGAAATGCAATCTACTGTCGGTAGACTTGCAAAAATAACTTTAAAAAAAAATTGGATGTCACAGTAAAATAAATAGACTATTCGATTTGACTTGTGAGAATGTCATTTGAAAATATTGACCTTTGACATCTGTGATGCTGCTTCAGAGGTTTTTAAAGCATTTTCCCAGTATCTAAAAGCCAGGATAAATCTTGTGAAACTTCCTGAGTATGTTGTTCTTCCTTGCCATATTATATGTAGTAGATCCTGATACTTGCATTCACTCACACAAAAATCTCAAGGTTCTTGATCATCTGCTAGTTTGTCAGCAGGAATATTTCTAAGGTTCTTCAGTAATGATGGACTCCAAGAGACAGTGTTGCTGTTTGATGGCCATTCCAGGAGTCAAAACCATCATCAAGACTAGACAGTGATCTTGTAAGCATGGGCTCAGAGGTGCTGGAGGGTACCCTTAAAAGCACATGGGACCCTGCATGTCCGAGCATGCCAGGTAGATTAATTCCCTACCAAGTATGCCCAGATAAATAGCCTACAGGTTGATTGAGAAGCCGTCTGTCTGAGAGGCAGCCAAAGGGAGAGGATCTAAGTAGCAGTGTAGCGCGCCTCTGCTCAGGGTGCTCCAGAGACGGCTCTGCCTGAGCAATTTTACCATACCATAAGCTTTATATGAATTACTATGTCACAGATATCAGATTTCACTTTATTTTTTTATTTCATATGGAAAATACATTAGAAGAGAAAAGTACATGAAGTTTGTGAAAGAACAGTCTACTCGTCAATCTTTATCTTAGATTCGCCTGTCTGGATTCCACATACTTGACCATGGGTCGATAGCATTGACCATCTCAGCTCAGGAAAGGGTCCCAAATGTGAAGCAGCAAGGAGTTACATTAATAACCACCACTTAACAGTCTTGTTCCCTCAGGCCAACTGCATAATTACTGACAGACGTATTTGCACGGTGCCTGTCGGCATCCATACCTGGCCTATGAATAAACAGAGTGCTTCAGTTTCTAGCACTGACAGTCCCTTATTCCTTGAGAAGCTCATTTATTTATCACCTCATTAAACTAAAGAAAACGGACAAAATATAAACAAGTGAAGGTTTTAGGGTATCACAAGGGTGGTCTTCTATTGCAATATAACGAAAATGCTGCAGAAGGAGATAAGCTTTGAATGGTGCAATAGCAAAACTCTTCTTTAGTCCGATTTACCTTATTCCTGTTGCTGCTATTATCAATCTAAATTTAGAGAAATATGACAAGATGAAAAAGGAAATTTTATAAACAAGGTCTTCAACTTAAAAAAGACACACTCTCCTTCAGTGAGTGCATATTTAGTTCAGTATTTCTCTTGGCAAAGTTTAGGCATGTCTCTAGTTAACAAATGTATTCTGCTGTCAGCCCTTTTCAAGAATTATATTTGATGCTGGATGCCAAATAACTTCTTTAACTATTAATAAATAACTCATAGGTATCTTATATAGTGTGCACTTGAGGAATTATGCTAATGCTTTCTATGCTGGAGACAAGGGAAATTCTGGCCCCCCCCCCCCCAGTTTTCACTTTTGCTGACATGTTCTCTGAGCTCTGCTTTCAGAACAGGTTCATTCTCACTAAGACAGCCATCTAATCTCATGGAAAATCTGATCACCAACTATCTACTTCTTGCTGATGTTGCTGAGAAAATTCCTGTTGACTCCAGAATCGGAGAGAATATGGATCCATCAATTTTGGAGTCTGGTCTAGCTGCTTATATTTCATTAGCTTCATGGTAGTAAGTCTTTGCAATTTGAAAAGAACAGACTAGTCACAACCTTGTGAACCAAATTACACTATATATTACATGCTACCTAACTAACAATAAAATATTTTCTAGGTAAAAAAGAACATTAAGTGACACCATGATTTTTCATGTGGATTGCAGAGAAGAAAGGATCTCTAAGGGAATGCTTAGATAAATTATACCCCAAATCTCAAGGTGTGTCAGTTACATGGAACATTATTTTTAGTGGAATTAATTTTTTATCATGTTTATTTTAATCTATTTCAAGCTAGTCCCTTGTAAGAGCTGCTTTGTTCATGCCACAGAGACTGAAATGGCTGTTATCTCAATCATTTCTAATAACACTGAAGTAATTTATCACTATCAAGTGATAGTAGCTAGCCCCTTTTCAGATGGCATTTACTTCCTACATTCAGTTAATACCACAGAGAAAATTTGTGGGGTAAATTTCATCCACAGTGAAAGTTTGGAAAGAGAATCTTTTAAAAGCAAAACTCCCCAGAAAGCAGCAGTTTTTAAGGTGTTTTGATTTCAGGAAAAAAAATATTCTGAGTGCTTCTTGACCACCAAATTCCCTGGTGCAGTAAAATTAATATCTCACTAGGGAAGAGAGAGGAATAAGCAAGGAGAGTTGACAGAAGAAGGAAACCCCTGAAAATTCAGATGAACATTTTGTCTCTACTTTTGATTTGACGATCTGATGACTAGAAACCTTCTTCTCATTTCAAACATCAATTTATATTTTCCTTCTGGTTAAAATATATTTTTTTTTCCTTGTGGATTTTTCTCCCAAGAGATTTTAGACAGCCGTGTCCATATCTCAGCTTGCAGTTTTGGCTCTCTGAACTCATGGGAATTTCAGCCCTCAACTCCAGAGGGTGCTTTAACCAGGAAGGGGTAAAGTTCTGGATGAATCTGCCTTTCTCTTTCCCATGTAACAGCTTGACAACCTTGCCCCTGAGAATTGTCTACTAGAATCTATTTCATCAGTCTTCTGAAAAGGATGATCAAATGAGCAGACTATTATGCACTCTACCTTCTTCTCTTCTTTATAGACTGTCACATGTTAGGCAATTCCACTTTACTACCTTTATATTTATTTAAAGCTTTTCCCTCTGCACTTTGTGTTCCATTGATGTTGGTTATTCTACCATGTTTCTGTAACTCACGATAACATCTAATTTCACATCCTTCCTGAAGAGAGCAAACTTTTTCTCTCAAAGCTTTATTTTGTTGTACAATGGTTGCAGTTGGTTTTGACTGCCATGTCCAGTTCCATAGGTGCATTAGGCACCAGTCTCACCTGGTGCTGCTCTCATTGCTTCCCTTTTCCTTTGTTCCTCCCCTCCACCATCATTACTTGCCATATACCTGCCTCTTCTTAAAGTCAGGTCGTCTGAGTCTTGGCATTGCTAATTCTGAAGAAATGCTTATCAGCTGAGTCACAGAAGTATATATGATGTCTACCCATGAAAAAAAAAAAATTCATTCATGAGCTTTGCCACAGGTGCATCTCAGTAGTCCAACATTAAAAGAGTTTTGTGTTAGCCTCAGTTTTTCAGGTCTGTTATGGTAATTGTCATGATTTGTTTTCATCAGAATATATTAAACAGTAATATTAAGTCTGAAAATAGTAATCTTCTTGAATCATTGCTGCCACATCTTTCTTTCATAGCTGGCAATAATCTTTTAGCCAGTCACAAACATGCAAGGTCATTTCTTCTGACAGATTGTCTGATTGTTGAGTGTCTGGAGCAAGGCTGAGTTGGAGTTGTTGAGTGAGATTTGGTTGGAGTCCTAGGTTAGGGAGATGTTACAGAAGAATTACTGATGTATTTTCATTTTCTGCTGGGAAAACTGCAGGGAATCTTCCATGTCTCAGTCTTATTGGATGTTCATACTTACAGTTATTCAACAATCAACAAAATTAAATGAGAAGTTTTCTGGCTGTTTTATCTACGCTGGCCAATAATGAGAGCGCAGAGTCGAAGGGACGTTTGCTCACATCCTCAGTGCTGGACATAGTAAAAATCAACTTTGAGAGGGACATCGGCAACTACAGAGTTTTTCCTCCCCTCCCTTCCCATTTAGACAAGGTCTGCATCTACACAAATTTGAATTATGTCTATTCTTTAGAAAGGTGCTTATCTAGTTCACTGTTGGGAGTACAGGGGAAATTGCTTTTTGTACTTCACAATGAGGTGAGGTAAAATCAGTTTTGATTCTAACTACCCCTGTGATCCATATTGATTCATCAAGTCTCAAGGCACAAATGTACTGAGAATCAAAAAATGAGAGATTTGCAGATGGGAGGATAGAGTTCCTGGTTCAGTTTTGTCCATGAGAAATGACCCAAGCTCTTTCAAGGTGTTTCTAGAGGGGTCCAGCAGTATTAACACAGACATGTCTGTCAAAAAGAAGTTTTTTGGCAAAACAAAACTCGATGCTTCACAAACAGAACACTCAGAAAAGTGGTAGAATAACTGAAACTCAAAGGTGGCGGTGAGGACTGCCAGCTGATCCAGTCACTTGGGAGTTAATCTGTCAATTGTTCAATGATTAGTAAAGCTTTGCTTTTGTACTGCTTAAATTTTAGTGTATTTTGAGTTTTAAATATATTCTAACTAAGGAAGCATTGTCCATCTGTTCTGGTAAACCCTATTAGTTTTGGTTTGGGTTGTTTTATCCTGCCTACAATAGAAGAATAATAATTAACAGGCTATGCAGAGAAAAGGAACGGAAAATGTATAAATAGCAGCAAAATCTCCAATTTTAAAAGGGCAATATTCCAAAAGGACTCATTAGTGCCCAAGATGGTAGAAACAGGACCACTGGTCAGATGCCATCAGCAGGGGAAATGCTGCATCCTGCCCAGCACTGTTTCCTGCAAAAATAGAATCGTAGAATCATAGAATCATAGAATCACAGAATCGTTAAGGTTGGAAAAGACCTTCAGGATCATCAAGTCCAACCGTTAACCTAACACTGCCAAGTCCACCACTAAACCATGTCCTCAAGCACCACGTCTACCCGTCTCTTAAATACCTCCAGGGATGGGGACTCAACCACTTCCCTGGGCAGCCTGTTCCAGTGCCTGACCACTCTTTCAGTGAAGAAGTTTTTCCTAATATCCAACCTAAATTTGCCCTGGCGCAACTTGAGGCCATTTCCTCTTGTCCTATCGCTTGTTACTTGGGAGAAGAGACCGACCCCCACCTCACTATATGTTGTTCCTTGTGCGAGATAGGACAGTCAGCGCTGATTGGATTAGTATTAAATCCTACAGATTTCTGCTCCAAGTCTTCTCTACCTGTCGCAATAGGGGCTAAATTGTATGAGCAGATAGATAGCTAATCATAACTACTAAGGGAGCCATGATGTCACATTTGAGAGGATTGCAAGGAGTTGCACAGGACTGTCAGTGAGTGCAGATATGCTGAGAAAAAGGCACACCAGACAAAAAAAGACCAATAGCAAATGAGGAAGGGGAAATTAACAGTGATTCAAATTGCTAAAATACTAGGCTTCTTCCTAAAGCTGCACTCAGCCAGCTCATGATGATGTAGACTCTACTGAATGCTTCACTGCTGATAAGATTATATATTACTTGCGGTTTTATTGTTGTCAGATCTGGCATTGCTTTGCATCAAACTCAGTTTGTGATGTTTTTGCTGACTGCTTTTGGCACTTGCATAGGTTATGATCCTGCATTGCATGTAGGTGCTAGACATCTGGAGTCTGGTTACTTAAGGCAGCCTTATTTTCCTGAGGTACTTTTTAAAATCTGAAAGGCATGAAATAATGAAGTGGATTGTACCATAGTGGGAGAAAAGTTATCTCACTCCCCAGCTGCCATGGGAAAGGCAGATGTGCTGAATACCCTTGATTTTGTTGAGCTCTTGGAATGTACAGAGCTGGGGAAGGATGTTCTGGGAATAGTGGGAAGTATACAGAAAGCAGACTATTACTGCAAAAATATCACTGTTAATAATAATTATGTACCATGAAGAGAAGCTTAATGATGGGGTTAGATACTTCTTTGATGAGATGGTTTGCAGTTAAAGGAAGAGGCATACACCCCAGTTTCACTGGAAGTAGCAGGAATGGAAAGAGCATGAACACCTTGCTCAGAGTGCTCTCTATTTCCAGGTAATGCCCATGATCTTTGCCTCTTACCTACTCCCAGAAACATGCTTTAGCTGTCACCGATTTTCCTGTGACATCTTCTTTGTCCAGTGCTGTTAAGTTTTCTGCTGGTGCTTCTCCACAGATGAACAAGTATCTTTTAGATCATATAGTCCTTGAGCAAGTTTGCATCTGCTCAAGGTCCTTGGGTGGTATTTTTTCACAACTGGTCACTTAATACGTCATTCAACTAGCATGAATGAAATGTAACTACTGAAGACAGGAGCCCGAACAAGCCTATGTGATTGCCCAGCCTCCAGCCTAACGCTCTGATTTTGTGTGCTACACAATATGATAACAATTCCCATTATTCATATATGACTTCATCACCTATTCCTGAGGACTGGATGGCCTTCCAAATGTTATCATGAGAATAAAAAATTACTTAATACCCTCATTCCAAGACATCTGTTTCTGAATAGGTTTGGGTTTAGCCAGATTTCTGAAAGATATAGCCTTTTGATGAAGATTGATTAGCTTCACCGGAATCCACATAACTGGCCCCCTTGGAGAAATAACTCTTCTCTGCTTAGACTATCCATGACAGAGTGAGCTCTAGGGTAACTATCTACCTAACACTAAGTTTTATAATAATTGCTGCTTATAGGGAGGTATTTGCCATGTTGGAGTATATCATAGTAGAATGAGGGAAATACAGAAAACACCAATGAACTTGTTCCAGTTATTCACTGTCAGTATTGCCTAGTTGTCTAGATCTCAGCAGTACAGGTAAGGAGAATGCCACCCTTGACTTTGAAGACTAGTTCATGGGATAACGGGTATTACCTTCAAGAAATGAGATAAATGGCTTTTCATCTGAACTTCACTTTTTCTTATGTTGTATGACTAAGTAAGCCACTGGCAGTATCAAATATTTTTCTACTTGGGTTTAAACACTTTTGAAATGTTATAACTCAATGCATATGCTAGTCATTTAACAATATTTTCAATTAGTAGAAATAGAATTAATAGTTTTATTCCTATTTTTCAAATATTGAACTTTTCATAAGCCAGAGAAGAAAGACACTAAAATATTCTCTGCCAAGACTTCTCCAACTTTCTTCTGGTTTTCCCTTAGTTATTTCACTTTCCTTCAGACTCCAGCATAGATTCACGGTTAGCATTATCTAGCAGTCTGCTCAGAAAGAATATCCTCTAGCATTAAATCTTCTACTCCTGTCTCCTAGACTCTCCTGGAAGAGTCTAATCTTCTAAGAGAATTTTTAGCCACTACAGCCTGAATTGCAAGTGTATTCTAGGGATGCAGGTTATAGACTAATTCATCAAAAAGTCTGTCCTAAGTAATAAATAGTGGAAGATTATTAGAAGGTATGATCTCAGCCACTTATCTTTTGGATTTACACAGAGTGATGAAAAAAGAAGGATGTCAAACTAGGTAAGTACTACAAATAATGTGGTGATTCAGTGAAATCCTCTTTACTTCAATATGATTTTAATATAAAAAATAGCTCTTTAAAGGTAAGCCTCTTGATTTTTATTTTAAGAAAACTAAATGAATTGAAAGGTAGCCAAAAAAAGTCCCATAACATTGCTCAGTTTCATTAACCTGTTGATACTAGAAGTGTCATACCATATAACCTTGCAGTTATGAATCTATCATATGGTAGAGAAGGTTTCTGGACTCCCAGAAAATATTATAGTTGGGAGTAAGCTGCTATACAATTCATTAAGTTCTGGTCATACCTCTAAGTTAACAGCTGAGGAAGAGCATGGATGAAAGAGGTGGACCAGAAGAATTGTCTCAGTAGTTGCACACTGAGTTGCATCTGGTAAAAAATACCTGATTTGGATTAGAATGTCTTGGGGGAAGGTCTGCTTGTTGAAAGATCATTGCATAGTATATATGAGAAATATGTACAAGTAAGTTGAATTAGTACAATATTAGAGAGAGCTGGAAAAACTCCTGATGAAAATCTTCTCCATCATAAAATGTGAGTTTGTCAAAATGTGTTGCCTTTGACAAATTTCTGATCCTACATAGATTTTGATTGGGAACCTTTTCAGACAGCTAAGTTTCTTGACAGCTCACTCCCCAAATCCTTACCAGTTTGCCTGGAAGACTGCTTGTCAGGAGCATTGTTTCTGGATTTTGTTAGCTTACAGGTTAATTGGTCTCTTGACTTCCTAAGCCCTGAGAGCTGAGCCACAGGTTACTACCAGGTAGGTTCTCAACTCCTGACTCCTGTCTCCAGGGTCTTGTGAAAAACTCAAGAAGATTTGAGACTGACTCCAAGAAGCCACCAGGGATAGGTGGAGGCTAGACTCCTGGCTTTGTAGCAGAGAGACCAGAAAAATATAGAGTGTATAAGTAAATTGTCAGGACTGCCCTTATTTTTTAACTGAATTCACAGTTCAGAAATTAACCTTTATTTTTTATTCTGGAAGTCTCCATCTATTTCTTTTTTTTTTTTCAGTTTCAGTCTCTGCTCTTTCCAACCCACAAACCCCAAGCCACACAGTTCTCTCCCTTTCTTAGACCCATGGTGATATCTTCTAGCAGATATGAAGAAATAGCTCTGGGTGTGCATAGTCGAGACTTTGGGATAGTTAGAAACTGAGCAATGTCAGTTTGGCAGGAAGCAGCAATACAGCTAGGAGAGAATTGTAAGGAACTGCTGATGTCCTGATGCTGCAGCATCTCAGATTATACATGTATGCATACGTATTGTCTATACAGGCTCAAAGGAAGGATTAAAAAAAGAAACCTTTGAAGAAAAAGCTGCTGAATGCAATGGCTGTGGCTCTAGCTGGTTTTCTTGTTGCCTTACTCAGAAGGGCAGAAGGTGTTGCTTTCTGGTTCTGCTGCTGAAGATATTTCTGAGGACTGCTCCACTTTTTGTCTTGTATCAGGTCAGTTATTCTTCTTGTAAACAGGAAAATTATCATGATCGCCTGTACTAATATGTCTACTTAGAATGCTTATATGGTTTAATGGTTGTAAAAATCAACTAGGTTTTGAGTGTTTTCAATCAGATACTAGGTTCTTCTCATATGATGTTGAGTATTGGATAACAAACAATATTAACAGTAATTATAAATATCACTTCTAAATTTCAAATTACTTATGAAATTCAACTGCAAGACACTCATTCCTCTTTTGCTCTGTCTTCAGTTACAGAAAAAATGAAAATCACAGATTTTTCAGACTTAAGCATAAGAAGAAACAGGTGACAGGCAATATTGTTGACTTACTGTTAAGCTGTCTGTATCATGAGTCCTGAAGTCCTGCATTCTGTAATGACTGAAAGAAAAGTTACAGAATCAGATTCAGCTGAAGTATCTTTCTCTTGAGCTGCCAGTATCCTAATAGACTCTTCTAACATGAAGCAGCTATAAATCACTTTCACACAAGTTGATTAGACCAACAATTCTCTTGTGTGAAGTGTCTTCAAAGTTACTTTCTTCTGGATTATATTCTACTGTGCAAATGGAAAATAGCATCTGGCCAGATAGAAAAAAATAGAATGACAGTACTCAAATAAAATTAAAGAATTATATGTAGGCAAATATACTGAGTAATTACTGAATGTTTTAATTCAAATAGATTACTAGCATTTTTTTCTAATTAATTTGTACCCTATTTGTAACATTGTAATATTTATGGAATATGACAATTCTTAAGGTGTAGTCAAAGCTGACTTAAGTGGCATAACCATTTCATGGGATAGGCGGAGATAATCAATTAAGTTCCTATGAAACAATTTTCCATTCAAATGTTCTTTCTATGAAACGGAAATGTTTTGCAGGATTATGTTGACATTGAAAAAAATTCTGATAAAAAATGTAATGTCCTTTGAATAACAGTGGAATAAATAATTTAAGTTTGGTGTTTGGTTTTGTGTTTTTGTTTTTGTTTTTGTTTTTTTTCCTCCATTTTTTAACTCAATTTAAAGCTCTATGAATTCAAAATTGCTTATTATAGTTTTCCAGGTCTGTCAAATTCAAATGTTTCAATGTCTTGTTTCGAAAATAACATATTTTTGCTGCTAAATGTGCACCTTTTGCTCCAGACTTTCATTCTTTCTATAGAATAGAAATTTTATTTACCACTTAGATGTTTCCATCTCTGAGCTCTCATTGACCTTGCTGAGAAGTAGATACTCACTACTTCACAGGAATAATCATGCTATGCCTGAGATCAAGGTTTTAATATTAATTTTATCATTTAAATCTAAAAGGGAAAAAAATGGTACAAAAGCTGATTGTGGCAATAATGCAAGTTATATAGAAGGATTTTCAGAGAGAGTGGCATTGCTTGCCTGTAACTACAGGCAGTTTTTGAGCTTAGAAAAGACTGATTGCTTCTCCAAAGTCATGTTTTAAGAACAGAGATGGGAATTTTAAAAGCTACCTTTTTGTTATAGTTAAAATAGTCTATTTTTGATGCATTAATGTTTTAGATTAGGGTTTTCAGCTTGGAGGTTGTGGCTACAGGGAGCTAATATGAATTTCCTGGGAATCTCTGACAAAAAAAAAAAAAAACGTTTCTGTATAGAGAGCTTCTTCCTAATCAATAATCATTTATGAACAGACCATCCACATAAGTTCTTTTACCTCTGTCTTGATCATGAAAGTAACCAGCATTGCCAGGATTCTGGTCTCCCCTGACACTGACTGCTCATTCCCACCCTGTGCTGTCCTGCTGCTTCAGGCCGAGCGCTTTTTTGGGGGAAATTGATGAAAATTGTATTTCCCCGTTCCTTGGATTTATTTTAACCTGATTGGTTCTACAATCTTGTTCACAGTGCATATATACACATTCCTGAGTTGGTCCATTTTTAGATGAAAGAGCTGGTGACAATAAATAGCTTCAGTTCTTGAGTGAGGATTTCCACTGCACTCCTGCAGATCAGATGTTGTCCTCTCTCCCAGTACTGTTCTCAAACCCAGGCAGAACTCATGTTGCAGCCACTGATTTCAAGCTGGAAGAAACCACTGTGTGTCTTTAGCCTGACTTCTCCAGTTGAATCAGTGTATAATATTCACACTATAGTATAGTGTATACTATACTTTCTTTGGAGGAAGGGGAAGAGCAGATGGAATGAAAACTAGGGATAAACAAGTTAACCCACCGCATGTGTACAACTATGTCTATAAATATATATACAGTAGCTTTTTTGTCCATTAAACTTTTCACTTTTTAACTAAAGAAAGAGAACTCTGGTTCTTTCTGTATTGCCCCATTTCCCAATCCTTTAATCTTTCCTATAGATCTTTTTAGAACCCTTTCCAATTTATATTTACCTCTTTTATATTATGAGTACCAGGTTTGGACATGTTTCAAGCCACGATAATGCCTGATACCTTAGTAATATAGTAATAAGGGAAAGGAAATACTTTCCCTTATTATAATTAATAATTTTATTAGTTATGGCAGGGGTCACTGTCAAAGCAAGAATTGGAGGATGCTCCTGTAGCTTATGTTCTTTATTCTGAGATGAATGTCTTAATATTTGACTGTATGAAATGCCATGTTTTTCATTCATACCCAATTTATTGAGCCAGTGAAACTATGTGGTATCATTGTCTCATCCCCTTCTCTGTGTTCCAGGTTTATGTCATTTCTGTTCAGCACAGTGGAGTGTTACTTGTGTATTATAAAGCATCTCTGACTGTATTTTAACTTTTCTGGATATTCACTTCATATTTGTCCTTCTGCTTTCATTACCAATTACCCACTCATTCCCTTTTTGCCATTTTACTCCTTATATGTATTGATTGGTTTATGTGCATATACACACACAGACGTACAAATATCGTATGCATGTGTATTTTTAAGAACGGCTTTAATTTCCTTTCTAAGCCAAGTTGGCTTATTACCAGAGCAGTTGTCCTTCTTTATTGATTGTGGCTTTTGGACATCTAGTAAAATATTCTTAAACAGTTCCTAATTATTCATATTTTTCTGTTTAAGTTCTTTGTCCCAATAGATTTGGCTTTATTTGTTCTCAGCTTTGGAAAACTGACTCCTTTAAAGCTCCGAGTAATTCAGTACCTGCCATAAAAATTCTGAAATAAAGCCCAAGGAAAGATCCTGACCTCCCCTTGCTTCATTTCTAGACAGAATATGAAAAGGGGATGATGTGCAATCTTGATTAAAATTAATCTAAGTGTCTGAGAGAGAAACGTTAATTTTTAGAGCTCACAGTAGATTTTCATGGTCAGGAAGCTTGACAAGCACTGAAAATCACTGTAGTTTGTAATGCCAGGTATCTCACGAGCAGTACTATTGATATGGAAAGTGCTGGTATCTTGGAGGAGTGGACTCTGGAAAGGTTATCTGTACTGGTCTTGCACAGGTAGTGTGAACTCCCCAGTTTTTCATCCATTCACTAGTACACCTCATTATTACTGAAAAATACCTGTATTATTGTTACCAGAACAAAGATACCAGTTTGATTGTAACTCTTCTGCATTGTGGTTCTAAGGAAGGATACTGTCCTTCAGTTTTAAAACCAGAAAGTGAAAGTACTGGATTTAGAGAAAGAGGTCCTGTAGTTTCATTTTCACTTACACAGTCTTAAAAACTCTAAGCACCAGCTGTGTTGGGTCATGAAATAAAAGGGGTTCTTAAGATTTGGACTGCAGACTTGCTCTGAGAAGAAACATACTTCAGTTTCTCAGCCTGGTATGTCAGTGTTGCATTGGATACAAGCCTTCTGAAAAGAAATCATCAAATATGCACTTCAAAGAAAAAATAGCCAATGATGGGAACAAAAATAGGAAGTACAATCTAATATATCTGCACAAAAGCAATGTCACTTCTTACTCTTTCATCTCCTGTTAAGTAATCATTCAAATAACTGAGAGTTTTCTCTGAAAACAATAGCTTTTAAAAGTTTAGATTACTGTTAACTGGGAGTTTTAAGTGAAAGTCTAAGGACACCAAAAGCACTGTTTCTATAGGCATTTTTATAGACATAATGTGATGTTTGGTTGGGCTGTTTCTGTTTTAAAGAATTCTTCAGATAAATTCAAGACATTGCTATGAACCATGGTAAGAATGAGACAGGTCATGCTACCACAGCCAGGTCTTCATAACTTGAAACACTTCTTTTGAGTACTTCAGCTGGTGAGAACATTGTGTAGAGGGTCAGCCGATATCCTACTTGACTTTCTTTGAAAGTCTAGTTTCATTAATGTTTGCTACAAATGATCAGAGTAAAACTTGCATTACAGATCACATGAAAGCTTTTGCTCAGTGTAAACCAAACTCTTCTGGTTTTGTTTGTTTATTTGTTTGAGGTTTGGTAGTGAGTTTTTTTTCCATTTTAGATAGAAAATATGAAGCAAAAATCAATTTCTGTTTAGACCAATTCTTTTATTCAGCTGAACAGTCAGACAAACAAAAAAGTTATTCAGGGTGTCCTAAACAGTTCTTTTCTCAGCTCTTCCTGGAACTCTTGACAATTGTCCTTATTCTTTATTTTGTAGATTCTTTCTAATCTTCAGTACATCAGAATTTCAAGGGTCAGCTTGAGCTTTAGAATTCTTTTCCTTGTGTTGTAAAATTTCATTTGGAAAAGCCAAATGAAACTGCAGCAATACACTACGGAATTATTGATGACGAAGGGAAAAATAAAATTTGATTTCCTTACATCTGCTTCTTATAACTTTTCTAGAAATTATATTAGTGGATCAATGTTGAGTTTTCATTTCTGTTCAGACAGTAGGATCTGCATGTGTACTTTACATCTTTTTTCCCCTCTAGCCACTGTTTTACTGTCTCCATCCTGCCTATCTGTCTGCTGGAAAATCAGTTTTTTGCAAGAAAATTTTGCCAAATACTCCCTGGTAATCTCTTGCAAGCTAATCTTTAGTTGGCTCTGAGCACAGACAAAGTTACATTGTGAAAGTCCTACTTGTACCCAAATGTCACTATAATGTGAATTTCTTCAGGATGGAGACCAAGCTGAGTGATCTTTCCATGTTGCAGATCAAATGGACATGTTTTACAGCAACACAATGAGTCAAGTTTCTTGGAGCTGTTCTGAAGTCTCCGTTCCATCTCATTCAATTTTCGGCTGCCTCCACTTGTTTAGCCTCTTATCAGTTTACATATATCACAAGGATAAGACACTCCTTTAGCCAAGTTAATTATACTGTCTTCATCCCATGCAATCATGAGCAGGCCTGGTTATTTTAATCATCTTCACGCCTACTTTCCTATACACACTTTGCTTCCACGGTAGCCATTCTAAAATGTGTGAGCTGGACTCTTGCCTAGAAGTAAGCCGATCCCTGCATTACCCTGAAATGTTCTCATTGCATTTGCTTCTAATTGGGTAATGTGCTGCACTGTTTTTATATGACATTTTGTTCCTTGCTATCAAATATTCCATGCTTTTTTCATGACATGATTTATAGGACTTCCTTGTCACCTACCTTCCTGCCAATTCTCCCAGAGATTCATCTCTAGATTGTTCTGTTTCTTCCAAAGTCTCACCCTCATACTGCTGCTAATTGAATATTTGCATACCCTGTTCCTTCCGTCTGGAACTCCCAACCCTTTTAACTCACTGAATGTCCCTTGCCAAACACTTTTAAAAGTCAGGCTGAAACTTTCCACTTTGAATATTGCTTTCTGTGTTCATATGTAATCCCTTTCAAAATGTTCGGAGCCCAGAAATGTTTCCACATTCAAGCGATCAGAAGTGAGAGATAATAGTGGGATTCCAGGCCAAATCAGATATAGACTGACCTGTGAAAGTGTCATTTCCTTGTAGAATTATACAGCAGTGACAATCGCATGATGTTTAAGTCACATACACTGACAAAGATTTGGGATGTCCTGCTAGTAAAAACAAATCCAGGAGGTCCTTCACGTTCCTGAGCAAGCACAGGCCTGTTTGTTACATACATATGTACGAAAAGGGATCTGAAGCAGCAATATGTTGGTTAGCTTAAGTTGTTGGAAACTGGAAGTCTGCAATTTAGCAGCAGATAAAAATTATTCAGTTCTGTAATATCAAAGCAGTAAGTTCAAGAATTAAATATTTTTATTCATGTAAATGCTGCCTGCTCAGCAACAAGTTAACAAGGATACTAATTCTGTTCTAATAAGACCAAGGATGCAGTGTGATCTCCTCCCATCCCTCTCTTTCACCATGTTTCCAACTCCTTCTGTTCCCGTCTGAGTCTTGCTGTGTCTTGCCACTGTTACTTATGTGCAATTCAGAATTTAGGTCTTGTCAATCTACCAGTTCTGTGCCAATATATAAATGACATTATCAACTTAACTTCAGAAGCTGCTATTAACGTATCAGTGAAATTTCCAAGATAGATACCAGTTTAAAAAGATGATCAGTGTAATACATGCCTGTCAAATTATGAAAGTAAGCCATGCCAGTATGTTTTTACACCATATTAATATTTCTACACCATCCTTTCTGCTAACTCGACTTTCTAGTTTAGTCTTTACTGGAGTTGCATTGGAGAAATATTAAATTTCTGACAGCTTTAAAGAATAAACAGTTACTTTTATTCTGAGTATGATAAACAAACTAGTAGGGATGTTATCCAGTGATTCTGCTTTGTTTTCAGAGTATGCTGTATCCTGCAACTTCTTCAGCTCTTCAGACTTTGAGTATTTTCTGACCAAAATCTTAAAAAGACAAACTTTTTGTCCGTTTGATATTAGAGGTATCAATATAAAAATAAACCAAACCTTTCAGGTTTGTGTTTTTAGTTTGGTTTTTTTTTTTTTTGGTGAGGAAAACCTTTATTACTTTCTATAGGTGGACACAACCTTCAGACTCCAATAGCTACAAAGTTTCACACCATATTCAGTTAATTTAATATCATTAAACCAGCAGTTACCATTCCCTTCTCATGTCTTACTAGAATTATTCAGTGTTTAGATTAATGTCAGGAATATCCAGGCTTATCCATAGGCTCCAGCAGCAACATTTTTTAGAAGTTTATTAGATACCATAATTATTCTCTCATAGGAACCTCTTCTCTGCAGGATGAATACTGAGAGCAAGTGCCTTATATTTATCTGTTCCCTGGCTTTTACCACCTTGTGAAGTGCCTGATGCTGGCCACTCTCTGTAGCAAAATGTCTGAAGATGGGTCCAAGAAGTCCAAGAAAAACCAAGGTTACTGTATGATTGAGGTGCTATTTTAGCTCAGTGCTCTCAAAAAACATTGACTAGCCATTTAAGAAAGTGAAAAAGTTAAAAATGAAATTTTTAACAGTGTAGCTGTGTTTACAAAGCAGAAGGATTTTGTAAATAATTGGTATCAATATATTGTTATGAATGGGAATTACTTATGCAGAATGTTTTTCAGCATTAGAAGAAAGACTTTGCTGAAATGCAATAGCATATTAAAGGTTTAGCAAGAGATTAGCTGTGCAATAAGGACAGGGACTGGCTTCTAATTATCTAGAGATTTCATTGTTTGTGACTGTCTCTTCCTAACCACCACAGAGGAGACAAAAAACCATTGAAGTTATGTCCAGGGTCTGAATTACCTGTTACACTGGCATATGCCACAGGTAATGCTCGTAAGTAGCTGGAGTTACACTAACATTAACAGAAAGTTGCTCCCTAATGCAAAATTTAGATAAATAGAAAGGGATTTTAGATGCACTTGTTTATTGAAAACAGCTTACTGAAGAGATACAACAGTGAATGGCAACGTCTGCTGCTACTGCAACTGTGGTTTACTTTACAGTTTTGCCTCTTTCAGAAGTCTATTTCACCTCCTGAAGCTTCTTCCTTTGATTTTTCATTGTACTTGAGGAGACGTTTGTGCCCTCCAACATTTCTCAAGAGGGAAATGTGCCCTGAAACCTCTCAGAAGTACAACCACCTGCCAGTCCTGCAGGCAAGCACCAATGCAGCAGCAGCTGGCTGCATACTCTCTCAAGGAATTAGAGAGAAAAAAAAAAAAAAGTCAGCTTTGTATCTAGGTGCTGATGTCAGAGTCAAGAAAAGAGGATGTAAATGGTGTAGACATGTAAATACTGAAGGGAATTTTTTTCTTTTAGAAGACAGATAATACAGACTGTATATGCACATTTATTACCCTATTTGCTCTGTTGATTGTCTCTTGTATGACTTTGGAAGGGTGAAGTAGGTCTTAGGTTATGAGTTCAGTTCTTAGCACTAGATTTGAGAAAATAAAGCTTTAAATAAATTAGTGCAAGTTTAGACTAGTACAGTTTATTCCAATGCATTCAGTTCAGCCTTTCTGGTACATGAAGGCACACAGTACACATTCCTGTGTGCAATGAGCTGTTGTGACTGCAGAGGAGCTCAGGGCCATAGTTATGGTTCAGAAGCAGAGCATCTGCTAGCAAGTGCTTTGGTCAATCTGATTTTATATTGTGCGTGTATTCTGGAGCTTTCCCTTCACACACAGAAAACATTTTCAGGAGAGGAATAACATATAACATATAACATATAACATATAACATATAACATATAACATATATAACATATAACATATAACATATAACATATAACATATAACATATAACATAACAGAATGAAAAGGAAAAGAAGTTTCATTTTGCAGTTTTAAAACACAAAAATCTTCATCAGAAACCTTAGTGAGTTCCTAGCTGGGTCACAGTTTCTGTGGCTGGAACACAAAATGAGTGCCCAATATTGGATAATCTAATCCTAAGGTTCCAAATAAATGCAGGAAATAATTACAACTGGTCTCGACCCACAGGAGCTACTGAGCACACACAACACATATTTCCCTTGTAGTTGTTTACATCAGATTTCATTCTGACCCCCTGTTTAAGCTTTTACATGGTTTTAAATGGTTGCTGCAAAGTCAGATCTTTGAGAAAGACATATGACTGGCAGAGAATAAATATTTTACATGGAATAATTACTTATTGCCTGAAGTCTTTGGCATACTATCCAGCAGGAAAAAAAACATTTTAATAAATGCCAACCACACCTAAAAAAGATAAGTACCATCACAAATCATACTCACTTATTCCAAGATTATCATTTGATAACCAGTCCAAATTGCTGTTGAGATAATAGCACCTCTTTTGATGTTACTGGCAAAGTGCAGGTAAAAATATTTCTGTGTTTGGCTTTCACCATTAGTGCTAAGACTTTACAAAACCTAACAACAAAACAAGAGCCAAAGCATAAGAGGAAGAATACTTTCTCATAGTAGAGTAAATTAGATACACTTCAGCATACTTTGGAAACAATTGCCACCTACCAGAAATAGGCTATTAAGTGGAGAGTGTATAAACACACAACTTGTTTTACTGGGTACACTTTGGAAACATTTGGTACGATCTATTTAGTTTAAGCCTAGTTTTCTTAGAGGAGTTTGGAAAAATACTTGCAGCAAATATAATAGGTTCTCCCAACAATGAGAGAAGCCAAGTCACTTTTGTTGGAAAAGTTGCAAACCGGCTGTATCGTTGTAGCAGATTTCTCTCCCTGACACCTCAGGTCCACATCCATTCAAAGGCTGCCTTTATAACATCCCAGGAAACTTTAATCAATGTCAGGTTTACACCAGCACAGAGCAGAATCTCTGGTTTATCAGTTTAAAACAATGGGATCCTTTATGCAGGGAGATTGTGACTCACTGCCTTGTTTGTCCTAGCTAATGAGAACTAACAGCACTGTCTGTAATGGATGTGCCATGGATATTACTGTGGGAATGTGCCTTCAGGAAGTGATCCAACTATCTTCAACTGTGTAGTCAAAGATGATTGTTATTAAAATAATTTTGGAAACTCATGTACAAGATGTACTTGAATTGCACTGTGAATAAGTTAATGATTGTTCTAACTTATCATAGCTGTTCTGCATGTATGTTCAACATGCAGCTTGTTGGCATTTTAATGCAGTGTATGTGTGTGGGGAGAGGGGCGTGAGCAGACCTAGTCTGCTGACTCATCTTGATAGATGGATTGGGTTTTATCATCACTGAATCAGAGAAACACCGAGTGGTTCTCCAAGATGAAATAGCTTGAGGGAAAAGACTGAACATCCTGCATCAGACCTTACAGTAAATCAGACCAAGGAAAGGCTCAATTCAAGTGATTGGAAGCTTGCTCGGGATTTCTGCCAGGGCTTGTTACACCATAAATGAAAATCCAACAAAGTAGGAGATGGAAATCTGTTAAAGACCCTTGATTGCATATTTGCTGTGTGGGAAACTGGCAAGGACAACTCATCTTCCGGTATTCAGTGACTGCTTATGAGAAGTTAGCTGCTGTTTAGAAAGCATGGCTTTTCCTAGATGTGATAGAGAAGATATCTTGTCCTTGCAGGGAACACAGTGGTAGAGAAACTTCCCTTCTGGTGGAGTCGGGAACACCTGCAAACCCTGAAAGTTGGAGATAAAAATACCTGTGACTGTGGAGAAATAAGTGGATAGGAAAAGAATGAGCCAAGTTTCACGGTGAGAGGGGTTGAGAATCTTTCATTCTTCCTCCTCTGTGAAGGATTCTGGCTGTCTAATAAAGGTCTTGGAGAAGACTGAAGGACTGGTATTGAGCAATGTGCACATGGTCTGTCAGAGAAAGGGTGGGAGGAGAGTGAATGTGTGACTTTCTCTTCCCCTCCTCAGCAGGCTGAGATCCATAGCAGAGCATGTAGACTCAACCATTTTCTGCTGGAGTAGAGAGTGTTCAATAAACCAGCTGGGAAGACAACAACTTGGTAAGGTCCCTGAACACTGCAGAGTTGTAAATGAAACTATTTACACAAAGCAACAGCAAGAGATATTTGGATACCACCATCATTGTAATAATTTCTAATACATTTCTTTTTAAGAAAGGCTGTGATTCTGGTAGTGTGGCTTACTGATTCTTCTAAAGGAAATAACCACTGAGTGGATACAGAAGCAGCCTGTGCTTGTGACCAAGTGAAGACAACCGTTCCAGATTATTTTGTATGATGAAATTTTACTGTAAAAGATCAGGATTGTGATGTATTTAATAGAAAAGAATGATTAAATAAAGCTAAAAAGTTAGCAAATCTGCCTTTCAGTTAGTCAGAATGCTGCTTGTCCTAGTCATGCACATTGTATAATGTCTGTACGTTCTCATGCAAGCACTATAAATTTTACATCTCTGTCAAAAATCTTGTATATATCCTGTCAGGCACTATGGCTGGTGGAGGCCAAACCTGAAACCTATCCCTCACATATACCCCTTAGATAATGAGAAAAGTTTTTAAATGTGTCAAAAACTTCCTTTAAGTCTCAGGTGAGGAATGCTACACCGTAATGTAACTGTCATGAAACAGATGACAGGGGCCCTTATCACAGAAGTTAGCAGATATAAATGATCAGAGACTCAGTGAAGTACTGACATGCAAGTGTTCTGGATGGTGTTATAGACCAGTTTGGAAAATGCAATTTTCACAAAAATGCAATATATGTAAAGAAAAAGAAGAGTCAGTGAAATCATCAATGGAAAATTTCAAATTTGCAACCAGAATATAAATGTTTGGATTCTGAAAAGCAGCTGAAGCATTGGCTGAGGTCTTCACATTTCCATTCTTGTCTTCTGGCTTGATTCTTAAGCAAGACCACATCTCCTCTGATACAACCATGAACTTGTTTTTCCAACAAAAACATCAATGTTTTCCATAAAAAAAATTAGAGAAACACTAAAGGGTACTTTAATCATAGTCCGTAAACCATAAATTCCCATTATTGAGAACTAAAGGGGTGTTAGATGCTTATTAGACCTTTCAGTTGAGATGCAGAATGGGAACATAATGGAGAAATAGGAATGTCTGCATATCTTTCCACTGCGCTCTTCTGCTACAGGGCTGTATGCAGTCTGGCAGTAATATCTTATTGTTACTTAAACTGCATTATAACCCAGGTGCTAAGACCATTTGATTTCCCCATTCTACTAGGCATAATAGAGACATAATCAGTCCCCAGCCTGTGCCCAACTTCATCAAATTACACACTACGTATATGTGCAACACTTTTGCAAACTATTTTTTTCTTCAGTATTGGAAGTAGATAGATATTCAAGAATAGAAAAACACATGTAGCTATAATTAGCAGGATTAAGACTAGTAAGTGAAATACTAAAACTTTCAGAAAATTTTACTGATAATGTAGCTCAGATAACTGAAAATAAAAAGGATCTTTTAATCTGGTGTGGGAATGAATAAGAAAAGATTCCCCAAAATTGTCCACAATCCAGATGAGATTACCATCATTAAATATCTATCTTGTATCACTATTCACTTTCTCAAATGTCCCTTATTTGTCCCAGCAGACAACCAGAAAGCCTATTCTTTGAACCGGACTTGGCATGTTGTACTGAAAGAAACTTGCTTAGCTGAAGAAGGACAGATAGGAAAGCCTCAGGAGCAGGGCTGAGGAAGGTCACCTTGCTGGGGCTGCCTTTGCATTATGGAACAGTCAATAAACCAGGTAACCTATGGAACAAGAGGAACATGTGTTGACACACATGTTTGGGGGCCTTGTACAAGATGAAAATGTAATCAGCCGTTAAGCATTTATAACCAGTATTAATGAGCCATTAAAAAAGAGGAAACCCTACATTCCTGTTCTGCTCCTCTGTGCTTATTATCCTGTGAAATCTCAGTGGATTTTGGGTAGGAATATTTGCTTGTTAACCTTACATTTATCACAGGCATGAATTAGGTAGTTCTAATACCAATAGCAATCTGCCCCATAGAGCCCCTAAGCTGCATGACTTGACAGCTGCTTTTGCAGGTAGCTGTAAGCAGTTCTGCCTGCACTCCCAAGTCAAACAAGACTAAATAGTTGTGTTAGTGGGTAGCTTAGTCCAAGGCTCGACTAATAAAGCAATGGACAGTGTCTATTAGATGGGTTTAGCACCACACTGACCACAGCCACACACACACACAAAGCTCCTAGTCAGCGTGAAACACAGACAGAATAAGCTCATGGCTTTCTGGGAGAGACTGTGTAGATACTCTGTTTTTACCACCCTCCCTTTCCCCTTGGTAAGTAACATATTATCCTGCTTGGAAATGTAAGGCATAGAGACACACACCTTCCATACCCACGTGGGCTGCAGAGAGCCAAAGTTTTGACATGCTTCTGGAAAGTGTGTTGTTGAGCACTGGGAGAGTAAGTAAGAAACTCTAGTATCCTTCTTCCTTTTGAAAAGTATTTTTTTCTCTGCATATTTCAAAACCCAATGCTCTAGATCCGTAGGGGCATGTAGTGCTTGCACAGAGCCAGAGGTGCCTGGCTCTTAGACATGGAACAGGTCATATAATCAAAATTATGCTTTGCATACTTGTTGTCTAATGAAAGTTTAGCATTAAAGGAATCTAGAAATTAAATGTTCCTGCATAATTTAAACAAGTCTTTGTGTTACTCTGAGAATTTCATGTTATAACACATTTTACCTCAGTAAACATTAGACAGTTGCCCAAATATTGCTGGGCAAGGATACCATTAACAAATGTTTTGTATTTCTATTCATGGTATAGTCTGCCTTTCTCAATGGTGGGGGTTTTTTGGTGATAAAACAACCAATTGTTGCCACTTTCTGACACCAAATATCCCCAATATTCTTCCTGCTCTGTTAGGTAGCAAGGAGTCCGGTTGAACTGACAGCCTGAGACCATTTGCTGTTACCCTAGAAGCTTCGGGCAGTCATTTGCAATGCTTCTAGATTCATTTCATAGTGCTAACACAGCTATGAATTTGATATGAAATTATACTTAAATTAAAATTATTCTTTTCCAGTTCAGCTCTCTTGTAAGAAGTACCTGAGCCTCTTGATTCAATCACATCGGTAAGTCAGATTGCCTAGAGCTCATGATCAAACTGCTTTAATTCCCTTTTTTAAAGGTCATGTAAACATGTGTGCTTAGTGAATTAGATGTAAATTCAATTCCCTATTCACAAAGCTTCCTAGCTAAGTTCCCTACCTATTCCTCACATGCAAGCCTGCATCTGACAGCAGAATATTGACTTTTGAGCTGTGGTCAAAGACATGATTAAACAAAGAAAACAACTGCCACCTGCATTGTAGAGAATATTGATAGAGGGAATTTAAGCTACATTTTTTCCAAATGGTTCCTATTGTGTAGGTTAACTAACTCATATTTTAACATGGCTGTTCCATGATTTTATTTGTTTTTATAATCCTCATTTTTATAGGGGTAGTGTGTGCTGAAGAGCAATGGATAGAGATCTAGATACCAATGCCTGGATTTTATTGAAGCTGTTACTGTAATTAAGCACTGACTGGGTGTCTTTCTTAAGAACAAGTTGTGCTAAAACAAAAAAATTGAAATAATGAATATCAGTTTTAAATTAATCTCCATCAAAGACTGAATGAACCACACTGAACAGTTCACCATTTCAATAATAATAATAGAGTAAAATTTCTTGGTTCTGGTGTTCAGGATCACTGATAAACAACGGCTTCAGTTCTGATTTTCATACTTCTGCAAATAAAATTGTTACATTTATGATCTTGTGGTTAGATCTTTCCTTATAAGTAATGAGTAATTATCTGTGTACAATTCTTCTAACCCCTTATTACTAAGAACTGTTTTACCCTAGTTCACACCACAGGTCTGTGCACCACAGTACCTTACCTTTGGGGCTGGCGATGGATAGAAAATAAAAGCCAGCACAAACAGTGTAAGCCTTCCCTAGACACCTACTTCTAGTTTTCTGGAAACAGTAGGTCTGAAATAATCCTGAAATAATTACTTAGAACTTGTCAGTTGTGCCAGACCCAAAGTCTGAAGACATTAAGTCCCAGAAAGTCAATGGGTTTGTGTAATAGTTAGATTTTGCAGACGATGAAATCTCAATTTCTGTGTTTGCCTCTAGGTTTTCAACCTCTAGGGTGCACATTTTCAAGAGTTTTCAAAGACCAGGAGGACAAAAACATCTTCCGAGTATGTGAAAATCTCAGATGAAAACAAACAAACAAACAACAAAGCAACAAGTCACCCACACCTGTTGTCGTGCTCAGTAAAACACCAGATACAAGAAGAGCTGCGGTATTGTCTAGGGCAGGCAATTCTTCAGAAGTACTTTGATGTTCACCATAGGCAATACTTTCTCCAGACATATCACCATACAGACAACCCGTGCTGTGGGAAGATCCACAGTTCTTGTTAGGCCTCAAGACTTCCCATATTATATGAAGTTACAGCACTAGTAGAAAGGAAAAGAGAAATTCCTTGGTGTGACAGGGTTTGGTAAGTGTCATGACAGGTTGGAACGATGAGGAAAGGGTAGACAGCAAAATACTTCTAGTGAAAGAGGCAGATAAAGAACTGGCATACACACAGATTCATCATCCTTTTCATTAAACCACTCCCTCAAGACTCTCCTGGTATGCTTACCAAAGGTAAGTTATCCAGCTACCTAATCGGCTCAGCGTGAGATAAACTCTTATCCGCAAGTTCATGGACTTCTGTGCTCACCCGCTGTTCTGGCCTCTTGCTGAGGGTTCCCTGCACTCCTACCCTTAGGTCAGAACAAGACCTGAATATCAGCCACGTATCTGCCTTGAGATCCCACTGGGGTCTTGATATCTGCATTTCTTCCTTTCAGAAATAAATGAATGCCTGTATTGGCCAGCAGATTTCTTAAAAAAAGTAAAATTAACTAGTAACTGGAATAAAAGATTAAAGGGAATTAAACCCAACAATTTGACCATCTGAATAGTTAATATCTTCTGCTAAAACAAAATATTTCAAACCTTGAAACCCTCATGCTTCTCACCTAAGAAATTTAAAAGAATTAGCCAAGAAGTGGTCTCTGGACCACTAGAGTTAATTTTCTTTATTGAGTCTTGGGAAAGCAGGGATATTTCAAAGAATTGCTGACTTGCCAAAATAATTGTAGCATTTAAAGAAAATGGCCCAGGAAATGATAGATCAGTTATCCTGATACTAATCTCAGGGAAAAAAAAGCAAGCCAGACAAATTCAGCACTCTATCAACAGGGAATTACATGCTAAAAATAAAGCTATATCATTCAACACAGTTTCACAGAAGGTAGTTCTTGTCAAATTATCTTCTTGAGGCTTTTTTTACAAGATTATAGGTCTGGTTGATAAAGGTGGCTGTGTTGTTACAGTGTAATTAAATTTCTCCAAGGCATTTGACGTACTACACATGACATGGTGTTTTAAAATCCTGCATTATATGTAATTAATAGAGCACACATTACATGATTTAAAAGCTACTTGACTGATAGCTCTCAAAATGTACGCATTAATGGAAAGGCATTAATTAGCTGGGCCATTACTAACAAGACACTGCAAGACCCTTGGTCTTAAACCATTTTAAACTCTTCTTTGAAAACAATCGGAACTATGGGCGCAGTTTGCAGGGGACACAAAGTTGATGCTGGGAAAAGTAATCAGGAGTTAGCTCTTACAGAGTGCACTGAATCACCTGGATAGGTGACGGCGACTTGAATTCAGTGCGGGAGTTTGAACACACTCAAATGCTGTGAACAGGGAACAAAAGTGTGTTGCAGAGTGGAGCTGCCAGCCCATGGCCCCAGGCAAAAGGATCCGTGTGTCTTTGGATGCATGAAAAACTCATCCCCAATGGATGCAGGGGAGGAACCTCATCTTTCACATTGGGCAAAGCAACATGCAGGTGCCTGACCATGGCCACTCAGAGAGAAACCCAGCCCTCTCCCTTCCCGTGGCCACCCTACACACCACGCCCCACAGCCACCCTGAGGTCACAGCTGCCACCACTGGGGCATCAGCCTCCCGCTCTCTAAAGACCTTCTAGGGGAAAAAAAATTTAGGTCCCATGGAGTGAGATTAAATAGTAATAGTGGTCCATTCCGGCTTCAGAGCCCATGAATCACCCTGTACTGCGTAGCTGGGATTTCCTTCTTGGTTAAAGGTCTAGAGGGGGAAAAAAAAACCAACTGATTTATAATCTCAGCAAAACTCAAATGCCCCTGTAGGTCTGATAATCTTAGTCTGATTAATTTTGTGTTTCGTTTCCCATTTTCAAATGGGATTTCATTTTCCTCAGGGAAAAAGCACTGGAATTTGTAAAACCATATAGAAACGTCTTGCAAATGGGTATGTAGCAATCCTATTAATAGTAATTTGCAACAGCCAGTATCTCTGTACTTAAGCTCTCCAAGACAGTGAAAGTCATGATAGTATTGCATGTCTACTTAGGTTAAGATTTTATATATCAAGAAGAATTTCAGGCTAGAATATTCTTTTTAAATATTCAAGTATTTGTCCAACAGCTAATACTGGAAAAAAAAACCCCTAAAACCTAGACCCAAAAGTCTTTACAGGAGTTTCAATTAGTGCATAGGCCAATTAGTTCATTGCTCCATGTTAAAGCAAATCCTCAGCTTGTTAGTTTTTAAAATCTGAACTTCAACATAATTTTATGAATAACCATTACCTTTATAATGGGCCAAATTAAGCCAAAATCCTTCGTGCAAGGGGGCATAATGTTTGGATTTTAAAAATCCACGTGAGACCTGAATTTGTTGGTTAGAATCCAATACTAATTAAAATTAAACAGAATCCAACAGACCTTTGATAATTACATCAAAAGTTCACATTCATTTGATGTGGATTGTCTATATTTCATTGTTACTCTCTCAAAAGATTATTTATGTACAAAGAGGTAGAAAAGAGTATTAATATTTAAAAAGTGGAACTATAAGGGCAAACACTGATTCAGCATACGTTTTAATTTATTAAACGTTTGCTTTATTCTGCTCAAAACCATCACTTGAGACATTATTTTTTGCATAAAGAATGATCTACAAAGATTCTTAGTAAAATATATTTCTAGTGGAACAAGAAGTTTAGCTTGTTTACTGGGGACTGGATTCAACAGCATTTGCTTAACAAGCTGGGCATTAAGGAACCACATCAGTCATATTTTTATTCCAAATTTGCCATTGGTTTATTAAGCAAAGCTCCTCCAGAGGAAAAAATCTGATTCCATAAAAGATCACACACACCAGCCCAAACAATCTGAGATGCTGTACTGAAAGTTGTCTAGAAATTCAGCATATTTTATGTAACTAAGTGCAAAGTGCTTTCCTCACAGCTGAGGACATGGAAAGCACAACAGTATTATAAAAGGGAGAGATTACCAATGATGTCTAGACTTGGAGAAAGTATGACCTCAGTTAGAACACTCCAGTATTTACTTTTCCTTTCTAGAGAGAGATATACAGTATTTCATTATTTCAGTATTCAAGGCAGCAAGGTTTCTGAGCAGTTTGGAAAAAATCCTCAAATAGACTGCAGGCTGGGAAAACATAAAAGGAAGAAGAAAGGATCTGAATGAAAATCATCTCTGCTAGAAAAATAAGAAGCAGAGTGCAGCTACTTCTCATTTCCATCATGCAGACGGTGTTGATTGCATTTTAAAAGTACCCATATTAAAACCAAACCAAAAAAAAAACCAACCCCAAAACTCCACCACCATTGTGAAGTCCAACATTCAGTCTTTAGGAAGCATTTAAATGGCAGTTAGCTGTGTAGCCTTATTGCAGCCTCACTGTACACAGCAACCAGAGTCTTTGTCTCAAACTTTCCCACTGTGTATATAGGTAACAATTGAGTTTTCCCTTAATCTTGGGTTCAGGGTCTCATTCCTACTTTCTTACATATTTAAATTTCTTACTCTATTCAATTATTTTATTTATTTTTAATGGTACTCTTTAAAATAATATTAGCTTATTGCACAGATGTGAAGTAGACCATGATTGTTATGCTGCTGCTTCGAAGTCTAAGGATGACATTGAAAGACATGTCTATTGAAAGACACAGAGACACCTTGTTTTCGTATAAGAAATTATCTGTAAAGATTCTTAGTTTAATGTATTTCTAAAAAGGTAATAAATTTAGTTTTCTTGCTGATCACTTAGCATTTATACAACTCAGTTCAGTGTATGGCTCCCATCAGTTCTGCTTGCGGTTATGTGTGCTGAGCCCACATGCACAATGAATATCCCAAACTGTGAGTTAGGGAATAAGGAATGCAAAATTACTGACTGACCATCCTAGCAAAATCTGATGTATGCAATCATGGAACACAGAAAAGCTCTGGGTATTTTCTGCATTGCACTCTGTCATCTACTCAGCTAACCCAGCTATATGAAGCAGCCTGGCTGTAGAAGCTCCAGCTAGCCCTGAGATTAACTCGGAAAAGTGAATTACCTTGTGCTGCTGCAGAATTGTTCCTGATACCTGAAATGCTCAGTTATCTCTACATTATACACTTCAATGTAAACATACCCACAGTACCAAAGACTGTAGCAGGACCTGCCTTCTTGGGCAACCATCTTTTCTTTTTTTTTAATCCCACACTGTTTTTGTTTTGATCACACACCTTGAACTTCTGCAATGAATAGGGGAAGAGGCCTGTGAATATTTGTTTACAATACAACTCCGTTCATTATACCATCCTGATTGAGTCCCAAACTCAGACCATCCTGTGTTATGAGTGAAGTAAGGACACTGGTAGAGGAAAAAAATATTGAATATGTACAGGTAATTAAAGCCTGCGTCACAGTGCTTACACAAAGGGCTGGTGGAGGCAAGATTTCAGGATAATGTTCTTTTAATGTGTTATCTTCAAATGTAATGCCTTGGGGGGAGGTTATGAATGTTTGTATAAACAAAGGAAAAGCCAGAAGTGCCAAAGTATGGACAATACTGAACTTCTTAGGGTGGCAAGAGGCAAGCAGGAAAGTTTGATTCCTTGATGTGTGATTACTGGGAGCCACGGCAGATTTCAGCAAGGGAAACCTATCAGAGAAGTCCTCTTAGCTACAGATTGCAAGACCTCTAAGGAGCTTTCTAGGGGTAGAAAAGGGCTATTAAAAGGAGCTTGCTTCCAGGCTGTGACAAACGTTTTGGCACAAGCAAAAGGTAACTTTTCAGAGGTTTACAACTAGTTTGATAAGATTTTCAGAAGGATATCATTAAGCACCTCTTCAGCACTGAGGCTAAGCTTTTCTCAACCAGCAGGTTCTTGAGCCAGACTTTGAACGTGCCAGACCTTAACAGAGTAGCTGGTAGTTTACACTTTAATAATCAGCAAGACAATATAGCCTCTTAATCATAGTCTCAAAGATGGCTGAAGTTTTCCAGGAAAAAACTTCATGTGCGTGCCAGGCATCTGAAATGAAAAACTCCACCCTAAAAGCTGCAAAGCTAGCTGAAAGCAAGTAGCTCGTAATTAGAACAGTTATCATTCAACACAGTAAAATAATCTTATTAGAAAGCGAGTTCACTGAAACCATACTTTTTTTTGTGTAAGGCAACAATTTTGACAACAATCTAGTCAGGAAAATTTCTCAGCTCAGGACAGTAACTAACCAATATATATCTCTGAGAAAAAAAAGACAAAAAAAAAAGTTAAATCCCTCCTCTTAGAGTGGGCAGTAGATATGCAAGTCTGGCATTTTTATTGAGTAAGGTTTTGTGCAGAGGGATTCAAAATTATATTTTAAAATCTAAATTTCATCTCTGTGTATAAAGGATTATTTAAATGATTATTTTAAAAAATCAAGAAGATCATTGCCTATCCTCTTAAACTGGGAAGTATTTAAAAACTAACCACTGACAATCCTGTTCATGCAAGTTCATGTATCTCATTTATTTGTTGCTAAGAAAAAAGATGACTGATCAGAACAACATAGGTGGAAAATACAGTTCTCAATAAAACAGGAATGAAGGCAGGTGTTAATGTCTCCCCCAAATGTGCATATTTATCTTAAATATTAATGTGATTTCCATTCGTGCATGATAAAAAGATCAACAGAATTGTAAGGGTTAAATCTTGACATGGCTTCCCTTCTTACGCTCACAAATAACTGCGGCCACAGTTTCATAGAGTATGTTATTTGATAACACACAGACATTTAACTATCAGATTAACAGGTACATTAATGTATGTAGATGTTGACATATCCACATTTGCACCCATAATTACTTGCAGATGTGGACTATGGGCACAAAACCGGCCATATTTTAAATACTACTCCTTAAGTCTACAGCATATTTTTATTGTAAAGTAATTTTGGCATGAGATTTTTAAAATACTCAGATTCCAGTTAGGTTTGTGGCCCTAACTCAGGCAGATGCTTTTTGAAATTTCACCCTGAAAGCACATTTGGAGTTGTCGCTTTTTGAATGTACACAAAAATTCTATCTGCCTTTTCAAATTAACACGTCTCAGCCTTTGACTTTTTAGCTACAGGAAGGTTATTTTGAGACGTTTCTTCCTGCACTTAGAGTTTTTTCTACCTTACTTTGCCCCCCTTGGAGCTCTTCAGCTCTTTTGTCTAATCACAGAGTGTTCTTCATGGTGCTCCTGTGACATGCAAAGCAAGAACAAGCAAACAAAAGCTGTCTGGGTACATCATCATATTTCTTCTAAGTCAGGGAGGAAAAATAGAGAAGTAGCTCACTTATTTCACTACATTAAGAAACCCAAGAATCAGAGGAGAAGCAGGAAGGTAAAAATCCTCCAAATTCTGTCCTGCAAATTAGGATCAAAGAGAACGTCCATGGCAGAGCAGAGAAGACAACAGAGTAACAATGGTGACACTGCTTATGACTGCTGCAATGCTTTCACAATGGTGCTGAACCATATTAAACACCAAGATAATGTTTTTTTTATGGTCCCATGCAGTGGCAAAGAGACATTCTCCAGTTATAAATACATCTGCTTATTCATACAACGGTAGTTCATTCTATCTCTAACAGAGCTCTGACTCTTAGAGAGTCTGTATAATTACCTCTGTTTAAGAGATGAGATGCCTAAAAGCCTTCATCACGCCTCCAAAAATATGCCAGCATTCACTCTGGTGCTCCCTTTACTAGAAATATCACCAGAAATCTCAAGACTCCCTTGTGAAAGCCTACGGTGGCTACCTGTGGCCACTGGGTAAAGTGATTTCTATTTGCAGCTTCAAGGTGGAGCTTTTCAAGGTGATAAAAGTGGCACTGCAAAGTTGCAGCAAGGGTTTCAGAGGGAAGAGTCAGGCGACATGCCAGGCTGAATGCAGAACTGTCCTTTGCAGGTTTGGCTCTACTGGCATGTTCCAAGGAGGCGTCAGCCTCTCGAAAGGTTGTCTATCCCTTCCCTTCAATGGGGCTTTGCTAGCTGTAAACCCTCAAATGACAGATGAAGAAAACAAACTTTCAATGATAACTTCTAAATGTCTCTCAGACTGTCTAGCCTGATTTCTGCTCTGCATCCTTTCATCCCTTCTGCTTACTTTATGACAACACAACCAAATGGATTTGGTCTGCACCTAATCAGCCACCAAATGATAGAACCTAGCAGAGCCAGCTGGGCCACTGATTAACTCAGGAAGTTGTTTTCCTAAAGATGGTACTGGAATTGGATGCAATACAACAGATGACACCAAAGGACACTGGTGTCATTATTCATCTCCCTCCTTCCTGTCATCACCGCACTGAAATGGCTGAAAGTCTGATTTCTTTCTGTAGTAAGGTATAAAGATAGGGGCAATTTTGGCAACGAATGAGTATGGAATCATGATATGAGGAACTTTGGCATGATGCCAATGCTTATTATAAAAGACATAGCTTCAGGTTGTAAGACTTTCTTCTATTGTGCAAGCTGGCAAGATCCTAAGGGTGCTGCAGAAGAAACACATCAAGGAATTAATCTCCAGTTTTTACCTGTCAATCAAAGTTAGGATAGCATCCTCAAACAGCAGGTGAGTTTCCTTGCTGCAATAACTCTGTTAGGGTCAGAATCAAAATAAGAAACTTTTCTGAAGGACACTGGTCTAAGGAGATACTAAAGCCCAATGGACCCTGGAAGTGGCATAACACAGTCACTAAAACCTTCTCTCCTTTGCACATGTGGCACATGACATTCTTTATGGCCCACTCAGTCCAATAAATAGGAAGAAGAGAGACATAAAAATACTCAAAGTGAAAAACAAAAAGCTTTAGCACTGAGGAGAAAGATAAAAGAAAGAGAAAATGAAGAGCAAATGTCAGATGTTAGTCATATTGCTTACCACACCATTGAAGCTGTTGAGATATTATGGTGATAAGTGTAGTAAAAGAATCTATATAGAACAAGGGTGGACTTGTCCATGGAATTTTGGTGTTTCTACATTCAACCTTCTCAACATGTAATGCACTTGCACCTTCTACCATTGCAATTAGTTATTTCATTGGTATGTTATGAAGCTAATGAATGCTTATAAATTATTTTGTGTTCCTCAGAGAGAGGGAGGATTTTGAGCTACACCCATTAGAGATGAAATCAAATGTTATAGAGATAAAAATACCAAAGAACAGCAATTCCAAATGGAACATAGATATTCAAGGAGACTTAGTCTTCAAGGAAAAAAAAAAATAACAAAATTGGAAAATTGGAGCAATGTGTGGGAAGTTAAAGAAATAAAGGAAAATAGTAATGAAATCACTTGTTTGGGTCAGGATCATATGTGGAAGGATGGTAAAATAAGTCTTCTAGAGTCAGAAAATAAGGTAAAATCAGAACCTAGTTGAAAATATTTTCTCTTAGACTTATTCTATGAGTTAGGATTTTATATAAAAGCTGGTCATAGAAAAGGAACTTGAATCAAGCAAATAGGAACTGATTCCATTTAAGATAAAATGATAAAAAAGCAGATGTTCAGCTAAGCATTTACAATTCAAAAGAATAAGCTTTGATGAACTAATGGAACTGTTTAATAAAGTCCATTAAGATGAGAATCCCAAGGGATTTGATCATGGAAGAAGCCTGGAATTTCAAAGTCAAAAGTACTGAATGTTATAGAACATTGTACCTCAAACTATTGAAAATTTTTAAAAAACTCTCAAATGACCTGCAAGAATAGCCAGCCCAAGAAGGCTATTAGAAATAAGTAGGAGACCCCTAAGAAAAAGGTTTAGTAGGAAAAAAGCTATGAATCTAGAAATGAAAGATGAAAGTTAAAATTGTCAAAATAGAATCTAAGTTTGTCCTTGACGAAGATACTGAACCATAGGGTATTTCCTTTTTGAGCCATATAAATTGAAACAAAAAGGCATAAGGAAAGAAGAAGTAGGGTGGCTTTGCAGTCAGGATAAAACAGAGATTAAAGATAATCTAGGTGTGGCCAAAAAATGAAACAAACTTTGCCTCGGGTTTCAAAAAGGACAATTATGTTGAACTGGGAGGAAAAGCAGAATGTTTAATGGCAGCTTTCATTTCCACACCCTTGTTATCTCAACTGCAGTGGAAACAGAAGTCATGAAGCTTATTGCACTCAAGTCAGGAGGATTAGGTGGTCTCCCTTGCAGGATTTATAAGAAGTATTTTTAAACACACCTTTCAAGTCAAATTTGGTATGACAGTAGAACACCAAATGCTGTGCCTACGGTAAAAAAAGGAGAAAGTAATCAGGCATCTGTAAGCCTGTAACTCTGTACATTGCTTTAGGACAGATTTTGAAGGAAAAGATATTTAAAGACAATTTAATAGGATGTAAAACAACAGGGATTTAATCAAATGTAGATCATCCTAGACAGATTTTCTTGATAAAGGAAGTACACTGGATTTCATATATCAAGAATTCAGGAAATGGTGCCAGCTAAGAAGCTTGTCATTTAAAATCGAAGAAAGGAATGAAAAATCTGTGAAGTGAGTACAGAACTGTCAGGCAGTATTGGTAGAGGAGCTGGAGATGAGTTACTGGTACAATTCTTCAATGCTCAGACTTGAGACAGGTGATGATTAATAGTCTGATGTCTGTTTTTTACTTGGGAAGCAAGAGAGTGAAATGCTAATTTGCTTATAACACTCAACTTTGAACTTTTATCAGTAGAGGACAACTAGGATAACATATAAAAGAGCTGGGTGTTCTCGAGGAGTAACAGGATAGCAGCTCATAACAGAAAATTCTGCTGTAAAGTGAGAGCTCATCAGCTGAAAAAGATGCAGAAGGACCTGAGTAAACTAGCTAATTTCAGGATTATATGAGTTGCCAGTAGAATTAAGAGTTAGGAAAGAGTCACTCAGTCTATGGTTGTATTAGATTTATTTCTAGAAGAGCCTGGACACTGTATGAGATCTTGCAATACTTTCAAACTTCTCATTATACATGTTCAAGAACTGCAAATTAAAACCTTAACAATTGCAGAGAAGAGGTACTAAAAGATCGAGCTAGTGGGACGCATGCATTATGGAGACTAAAAAAGCACTGCCAAGTTAACAAAAATAAGACTGAAAGGTGATGCACTTTCTGTCTCTAAATACAGATAGGTTAAACATCAGGAAGTCCTAGATTCTTAAGGCTAGTGGTTTTGATGAAAGTTGACACAATGGGAATAAACTAACTAAGAATAAATTTTATCTGGAACCTAACAGAAGGTTTCTAGTGACAGAGAAGACAAACCCACTAACTTTGTGTTTTTAGCAAGAACTTCAGTGTTCTTATGCAATAAATTCTTTGACATGGTACCAGTGTTTGTCATGACTGGACTCCACAATTCTTGCTACTTCTGTATTCCTAAATGAGCATAAATATGTTACATATTATAATTCACAGGTCTGAAAGCCTAGTATCACCTAGTCCAAACTCAAGAACAACACATTTCTTGTTTACATACCTACCCATCTGGAGGCTTTTTACAGCAAAAATCCTTATCACTAAAATTGTGTCTGGTGCAGTGCAAACACTGTGACTTTCTTTCATTTATCTTCTTCCTGCCTGAGTGGCTTGTGTCTTGCTGAGGAATTTCTTATATGGCTCTTCATAGATTCATAGAATCAGTAAGGTTGGAAAGGACCTCTGAGATCATCGAGTCCAATTGTTTTGTTAATGCATGTGTTCTAAATCTTCAAACTTACAGTTCACATGTTTGTCTTGATTTTTGTGGAAGTTTCACAGGTTGAAACTCTCTAGATGTAAACTTTCAGGAAGAAAAAGCTGGGATTTGCCCAGAATTTCCAGAAAACTAAACAAACTGAATATTTCTTATGGGGGAAAAAAAAAAAGAAGACACACTTATTTTGACTCGCTTCAGTAAGCACATTCATGTCAAAATCTTCTTTCTCCCACTATCCTCTCAGTCCAGCCTGAATCATCCCCAAACTACCTGACACTTTCCCTCTTCTTATACCACACATCCCTCCAGTCTTATTTTTCCCAGAGCCAATAAATAACACTTGCCCATCACTCTCCTACAGAACCTCTCTGCGCCTTCTCTGCACCCTAGAATGCTGTAGGAGGGTCAAGGACTAGATTTATTTCACCTGTCAGAAAGCAAGTTTGTAACTGATGTTTAGGTCAAATCTTCTATTGTATTAGTATAATTTGCTGACATAATGCTGCATTATAGGCAGGCTTCTGCGTATGACTTTTTGTCAGAGTTGTAACCTGCAATTTTAAAAGGAAATCGCCTGGAAACTATTACAAAATGGAAAAATCCAAACTTTATCTTCCTTGAAATTCATGTCAATAGACTTCACCATCTCTAGAATTATGTCCTATATTTCATGGCTTAAATGGATCATTCCAAAATTTCAGTATTCTCTGTTCTTACTCACCTACTCAATCTCATTTCTATACTGTACTTGGAATTTTATACTCTGTCATTTTCTGCAGTCTTACAAATACAATCAAATTGTAGAAGTTAGCAGATGTAACTATCAGAAAAAAAAAATGTTGTATTTCCTAAAAAAACTTTTAATAGTAGTGAAAACTTTGTAAATAAACATAAAAAACTCCCAAAGCCTAAAACTAAAAAAAAAAAACAAAACCAAAAAAACCCAGAAAAGCCACAAAAGGAGACAGTTTTCACAAAATAAAAATGTGTTTATTCTTAATTTTCTCTGTGTTGAATAAGTCCAATTTCTTTATTTTCTCTGATATGATACTTACAAGCACTTGGAAGATACAACATTCTCTAACTAGGATAGTCAACAATTTTACATGTATCTGATCTGTTGTCAACTATTTGCAGCTGTGCCTTCATTTTTTTGCAGGATTTTGGTCCTTATTTTCCAGGACCTTATTTTTGGTTCTTATTTTCCAGTTTGTGTCTGGGAAAGGCCAGAGGAGTGCCAGATTGGAGAAAATTGCATTGGCCACTGGGAAAGAGAAACTTCCAGTCACAAAATTAAACTGGCTGAAAGAGCAAAAAGTGACAAGTGGAGTGGCAGTGAGGTCCATCAGTGACCAAAACCGTGGGAGGCAGACATGGAGAGCTGACCTGGCCATCTCGCTCAGCAGTCTGAGGAAACCACTATGCTCTGGCCAAAGAGAGATAAGTGAAATGACGAGATGAAGAAATCCCAGTATGAAAAGAGAAGTAGTGAAAGCCAGCAAAGCTGAGGGTAAAAAACTCCCAAGATCTGTAATGTCACCTGTCCCTCAACAGCTGAAGCACTTGCTGAGTGCAGTGGCAGTGATAACTGGCTGGTCCTTCAGAAGGGAAGGCTATCTGCCTCAGGAATAGGAAGGAACTGACAAGGAATTGTTTTCCTTCTTATCATCTCCACTGTTTTCCATTTCCTTTCTGCTCTATGGACTTTGTATTTTTCCTGTTCTGTTTCTCTCTTTTCTCTTTTAAGTTGCCTATCTTCTAGCTACAAGAACAAGTAAGAAAGAATCACTGAAACAAAGAGACTGAGTAAATTGAGTGACTTGGCAATTTGGAAATTATTAAAAACGTTCTTTCTGATATAGCTGGAAACACAGCTATAACATCTGGTGTTGTTGGATGTGATCTTTGACTTTGAAAAAACATTGCTTACAGTTCCCCTCAAATCTTTGTGCTTAGTAAAACTAACTCCAGTCACTGAGTAACAATGATTTATCCATGACCTAACCAGTCATATTTACCCACCTTTGCAAAGCAATCTGGGCTGCACAAAAGCTGTACGGAAGTGGAAACGAATACACTGAAGTCCGGATGTCTATCCATGGCCTAAATTCAGATGCATTCTTAGGAATTCTGTAGGGTCGCAACTGGTGAGCATGCATCTTTCATCAGCTGCAGAATGAGGAAGGAGTACTCTAAAGGATTACTAGTTTTATGTGCTATTTTGGAAGAACAATTATGGCATGTGTGAATCAGTAATCCAGTGGTGTTTTATAGGCAATCAGTTTTGTGATATTTATTCATTTCCTCCACCCCCTGTCCAAGTGGCTTAGGGAATTTCAGGGGAAAAAAATGAAAAAACTATGAAAAATGCATAGTTAAACATTCAGTCACAAAACACTGAAGTAAAGGTTTAAACAACCTAAATAAAACTAATATGTATTCTTGGCATATGGATCAACTCCAAATCTGAGACAATATATTTCATTTCACCATACATCAGTACAAATCTAGTTTCAAGGAACAATGGCTGTAAGAAATAGCTGTTATTATAATTTCTTAAAGCTATTATTTCTTCAGAAAATGATTTCCAATTAATAAATATCATGGAAAATGTTGATTCTATGAAGTCTCTCTCAAAAGAAAGCATTTAAAAACAAATATACTAGAAAAAATTGGCATGCATTAGAGAAGCTTGCTGTGTAGTGATGAAATGCCCATTTCCACTCCATTTCCAAGAAGAGGGAGTCTGGTTTACCAAACTATCTAGGTCTAAATCCTTGCCACCAAAAATATTATAGGAAGCCGAAGACGGCTGGCATTTTTCTGTCCAGACCTGGGTGGGTTTGATGATCGTAGAAGGTTCACAAGAAAGTATTTGCTAATCTCTTGTTGCCCTCACATCAGCCTTCATAGTCACCCCATACATCAGAGAAAACGCAGAGGAAACAGTTATTCTGCCCAGCACGGGTTGCTGCTGAATAGCTCAGCAAGGTGTCCAAGCCAGACCCATGAACTTAGATGGCCTAATGTGCCCCGTGAGGCCACGGATCATTTCTGCTGCATAAGGCCTCCACTGCTACACTTCAGCTTTACAATCTGAGTCTAGGAGTAAACTAAATAATCTGAAAATAATTCAGGCATTGATGTATGGAACTTGCTCATGGGCTGAGAAGCAATGAGGACACTACCCTGTTCTCTCTTTAAATTTCCTTTGAATCTTCTCAATTATTAAAAAAAATCACAACAATCAGCTAAGATAATATAAAAGGTTTGGATATTCCATTGAATAGAATGACTACGCACACACAGACACATATAAATATACATATCTATGGAAATTCAGAGAAAAGCTGACACATCCTGTTACCTTTTGTGAGAGAAGCATTAAGTTTTATGTGCAGACACCTCTGTTTTAAATCATCAAGCTAGCAGCACAACTACTTGGCTTTTCCAAAATCTCCACTCAGCCCCCAGACTCCAAATAAAATACTAATTGCTGATGCTTTTAGTACAGAATCACTTCATTAATCCCAGCCAGTACCCCATATATGAATGCATTATAACTCAGTTCTGGGATTCATTAATTGACCTAGTTAATTTGATCCCTAATAGCCTGTAATTAGGGATGTGTAAAATAGCTTGAAAAAATTTGGTGCAAGCAGACATTCCCTGAACGGTGGGTGTATAAACCTTCAGCAAAGCTTGTTCCTGAGATTTGTCCTTTTATCTTTAAAAGGCTTTAGAAAGTTTGCACAAAAAAGGAGGGAAGGAGAGAGAAATGCATGAAAAACAAGGAGAGCAGATAACCTTTGATGCCAAGTTAATTTCATTTACCCATGTGACCTAATCTAATTTGAAAACTCTGCTGATATCTGTCAGGAAAACATGTGTAGCAAAATGGGCTGGAATCGGGGAGAGAAAAAAAAATGGAAGTTCCTAGAAATGCACTAAAAAGGCCTGCATTCAGCTCTTTTTGAATGCCAAACTGCACTTTCAAGTGTCACAGCTTTGTCTTGTATGCCAGGCAGGGTACCTGTTAAGAAAGAAAAGTCTTCCACCTTGGAACAGAGCAAACATCCTTAGCATATGCAGCACCCAGGGCAAAACAATGTTTGAGAAGGTGAACTGCTGAATATGTATATGTTTTAATAAAGCATTTCATTTGAAAAGTTTTTGCAACATTCAGACAGATTGAGTTTTAGGGAGGAAGTGACTCTGCAGTCAGTGCCTGGCCTGCTCTACTGTCAGAGGAAATAAGTGAAACTAAAATGAAGTGATAATATACTGTAGGAAATTTAAGAGAAAGAAAGGCAGAGGAAAAATGGCAATCTGGGACCATACAGCTGATCCCCAAAATAGACACAATGACCAGTGCCAAACTAGCTGCCAAAAACAGTAGATTGTAAAATTACTTAATACCTATGTCATGTTTACTTTATATTTACATTGGGGAACGGGCTCCCCAACAGACACAATACTTGACAGTATTTTTGTTCACTGTCACTATCATTATCCACCATCTGCTCTGCCAAATTTCCTTTCTGTTCTTTTTTGTGCATTCATCAGAGCAGTAGTAAGTAACTACCTTAATGACTGCAGCATATTGCTTCTGGATTAGCAGCAGATATTGTACTACTCCTGGCTCATGGATAGAGCTGTAAGTAGGAGACCTGGCAGGGGGTTCCATTTAAAATCCTTTCCCCTTTGCAAAAAGAAACACAGCAACTAGGAAAGTTTTGTCCCAAATCACTAGCAGGGGTATGATCTATGATTTGGTTATAAAAATAAAAAAAAAGTACCTCCTTCTGTGAAATTCAGTGAGGTACCAGCCAGCTCCATGGAGATGGCTGAGTTCTGACAAGATGTCTTAGTGTGATGGGTAGCCTGAAATACTGGCGGAGAGCTCTGCTTACTTTGCTCAAAACCACAGATAGAGAAACCACAGTTTTGAGAAAAGGGCAGCTTTTGAAAAAGACACGTGTTTGCTGAGTGAACCTTGTGGGTTAATACAGTGACCCACAAGCACAAGAAGGCCTTTTTGTCTGCATAGTCTGAGGGGAGATGTAGCAGTGGGTAATCCAAGCCTGGCACATCTTTACTTATTCTTTGCTTTGAGGCCATCTAAAGCGAGTTCTCCAAAAGTTATCTCAGTGCTCTTTTTTGTGTGCTGAGCAGACTTTTTGTTGCTGAGCTTAGTCAAGTACTGAGAAAGTAAGCAGTGGTATTTTTTTCTTGCTAAAAAACAAACCAAAAAGAAACAAAACACCCTTTTTAAACATCTTGCACCAAGATGGGGGGGAGGCGGGGATGTGAAGGGAAGAAAATGAAGAAATGGGAAAAAATGACAAAGAAGAAGAGCCAAAGGAAATTTGGACTGGAAAGCTTCCTCAGGAGTATTACAGTATAAGGAAATACAGCAGAAAAAAAAATATATGTATATAAATTTAAAATATATTATGGAAAGTTTCCTACTAAAAACATATTCAAAAACAATTACTTCTGATCCACAAAGAGAGGAAAAATAAAGTGATCTTAAGCTTCAGGGATCCTAGGATGGAGTGCTGCCAGGCTGTTTGAATGCAGGCAGCTTCAGTGCAGCCCAGACAGGCTATGGGTTAAAAGGCTTAGGGGCCTGATTCTGTTCCCAATAAATTCAATGGCAAATTTCATTTGGACATTGAAACAGGCATGGAGTGAGCATTGTATGTAGCCATCAGGGAGAGCAGAAGTTAGCAATGCTGTGAGAGCTTTGTTAATATATCGGAGTCTGGATCTGACAGAGAGATGTGTGTTCCTCTTGGGTAACTGTCCCTGAGGCCAATTCCATGACCCTGTGGAAATGAAATCTGTGATAAAAAGAAGACCAGAGCCCAAAGCTTGGGACTATCACCATGCAAATAAACTAACGCCATAGTGACACTTTCTTAGGGCTTTCACAGCTAAGAGCTGTGACCTGACTACATGAGCACAAATAGGGAAAGAGAAAACAGAAGGGACTTCTACTCATCTGCAGTTGTGCTAATACATTCTGATTTGGAAAGTACCACATATTTCTTGATTTTAGTTGCAGAATAATTCCAAACTCATGTCCATCTACTCAGCAAGTCTATGGCTTGGCTGCAAGTGTTTATCAAGTTTTACAATGTGCAGTTGTTGTAAACACATGAGAAGCCCACTGTTTACCAGCCTGTAAGGTCTGCAGAGCTTTCTGGGCACTCTCCTTCAGGTATGCCTCTTCTGATGTCCTGGTTTCAGCTGGGATAGAGTTTATTTTCCTCTTGGTAGCCGGTATGGGGCTGTGTTTTGGGTTTCAGATGAGAACAATGTTGATGATACACTGATGTTTTGGTTCTTGCTAAGTAGTGCTAAATAGTCACTAAGCAGTGCTTACACTGGTCAAGGACTTTTCAGCTTCCCATGCTCTGCCCAGTGCACGGGGGGCTGGGAGGGAGCACAGCCAGGGGCGCTGACCCAGACTGGCCAAAGGGCTATTCCATACCATATGACGTCATGCTCAGTATATAAGCTGGGGGAAGAAGAAAGAAGGGGGGGACATCCGGCGCAATGGCGGTTGTCTTCCCAAGTAACCGTTATGCGTGACAGAGCCCTGCTTTCCTGGGGATGGCCGAACACCTGCCTGCCCATGGGAAGTAGTGAATTAATTCCTTGTTTTGCTTTGTTTGCGTGCGCAGCTTTTGCTTTACCTATTTAACTGTTCTATTTTATTTTACTTCAATTATTAAACTGTTCTTATCTCAACCCATGAGTTTTCTGCCTTTTACCCTTCCGATTCTCTCCCCCATCCCACCGCGGGGGGAGTGAGCGAGCGGCTGCGTGGTGCTTAGTTGCTGGCTGGGGTTAAACCACGACACTGATTAAATCACATATTGTAAACTGTAAAAGCAAATGCTGCTACAGGGTTATTATCCAAAAATTACTCTTCTCTATACTGCAGCTTTCGGGAAGTGTTCAGGGTTGGATTTTTTCTCTCATTACCAGTGATAGGAAATTGGCCACTAATATTTTTTCTCTTGAAAGACCCCCTGTGGTATATTTGATGCTTACATATAAATACACACGCATATATATATATATGCTTACCTTTTTGTTGTCATACAGTATGAAAGGAACAGTGCTGTTATAAATTATAAAATATTATCATCTGCTAAACTTCCAAAATTAAGTACCTGTTTAAACTGGCTCAGGGTTTGAGATACCCAGCCTGAGATTCCTTCTAAGGGATCTAATTTCATAGTGAGATGCATTAACTGGACAACTGCAAATGGAAACAACTATTGATCACATTGGATAAGTCGGAGGCTCTGGAGAAGTGAAATGCATGCTCTCTGAGCTATCGCAGCAGGAGGTAAAGCTCATACTAATGTTGTGAGCGAGTCTAAGTGGTGCAGCTCAGAAGTATGTGGTGTCAGCTTGTGGATATGCACTGGGAGGAGGCTCAAGAAGGAAGTCTTGCAAAAAACAGGTCCCTTAGCATTAAGAGCTTTGAAAACCAGCAGGGACTGCTTAAAATAAATCCTCTAGTTTATAGGCAGCCAACGTGAAGGGCTCAGGGGGGTGTAATATGAGCATGGCTGCTCAGCCCTGTGAGTGAACATGATGCTGCATTCAGGACTAGCTGTAGTTTTGACGTTTTTCTCAGAGCTAATAATGGAAGCAGCAATTCACTCTCTCCAGAGAGAGGAGCGGAAGGCATTTTAGCAGCCTGAATATATTTGTGCACAGGGCCGACAAAAATGGCAGGATTGATTTGGAAACTCCTCATGGAGTTGTTTTTATGCACACAGAACAGCAGCATTTAGATCCATATCGTAAAGGAATAATGAATGGGTTTTTGGAGCAGCTGACTGCAGAGAAGAGAGATGGTAGTACTCTTGTGGGTCCTATGTCCTTGTAGATGTAACCTGAAAACTCGAATGATTAATGTCAGCTTCAGCTGTCTTAAACTAAACCCACAAACCCTAAGACAGTCCTTCTTTTTAATGACTTTCTGAACCTCAGCAAGGTCATATTCTTTTTGATGGCAGGAAATTGTTAAGCACGTATATTTCTGAATTTTACTAGTATCACCACTGATGTGTAAAGTTGAGAAAGAGACTCCTTTTGCACCTCTGGAAAAAGTAGAATGCAACATTATCACCACTTGTTTTTGGTATTACTGCTCAAGAACAGCTTTGCGAAGATATCCAGGAATCTAGAGATTGCAACAGACTCTTAACAGGGTCTGCAGAAACACTCCAGTTAGACAGTCCCTCATGAATAATTCATCTCTCAAATTTTTGCAAATATTACTCTACATCATTAGAATTAGGACTTCAGAGAGAGTGAGGGTGTACCTACAGAGTCAGTTCATCACAGGTCCAAGACTCTTCTCAAAACAAGAGCATGGCTGGGAGAGAAAATTTAAGGAAACTAGATTAAACTAGATGCTTTAAGCTTGTGTCCAAATTCTTACTCAAGAGATGAACCTACTCTAGTCCACAATCCCAGTTCTGGGTTTCACATCTTATAGGAACAGTGTGGTTATTCTGAGACCAGCCTGTACTTAGGCTACAACAAAGACAGCGAATAGATAGTACAGGCCTCTTAAGTGTGCTTAAGGCAACTGTCTAGTTGACTCTTCAACTCGTAGTACAGACTGACATTTCCCTACCTACTCAGACTGTCACAGCACATTGCAGGTGCTGCTGCTTTGGTATCTAAAGCAAAGAGGCCTGTGTGATATTCAGTATACTGCTTTATAATGAGAAACACTTTTTTATGTTGGTTTTTTTTTTTTGTGAGACTAGCATTTTTGCCAGAATCACTTCCTTTCTCTCCTCTCCATCCCCCTCAGGTACAACTAGGAGAAGAGATGCATTTTTAAATGAGTTCCTAAATGAGAAAAAAGAAAGGTGATCTGGAAAGGTTTCGCTAAGCAGTGTGAGTTTTTTCATTTCTATTTATCCCATGTGTGAGCACAGTAGGATGAAATGCTCTTTAGACCTTTAAGTATGCTTGAATTATACTCAACCATTTGCCATTCCTTGTTCACATAGGCTATTCAAGTGTAAACTACCCCCATATCCACTAGGTTGAAAGGAATTGTTCAAATATAGAATTACTATAATTAAATTGTATATACATGAGGAATTGTTTTCCTGTCATAAGGTTATCATAAAATAAACAGCAGACGCTGAACGAAACCCATCTGACTCATGGCTATCCATTCAGAGGGCATGCTCTCTACACTTAGTTCTTCTCTTTTCTCCTTCATGTGCTTGCACAGTGAAGAGAACAGAAAGGGAGAAAACATATTCTGACAACATAGCATCTGCCCAGAAGCAATATATGCAAAGTTGAGGATGAAAAGCCTTTGAGATACCCTACAAACAATATGTCCAAGTATCTCCCAGCAACAGAGACAAATTAGGAGGATTAGCAAACAAAAGTTGTACCACAAATGTTCTAAGAATAAAAAAAATAAAGTATTTGAATATTAATGTCTACGATTACAAGTTGCCTTAATCATGAACTTAAAGAGAGGATGGGGGTGGAATTCATTTGATGAAAAATAGAGGTATACGTTTGATCTAAATACCTAGCCTTCATTTACAAAGTCTTATTGACTCCAGTCAACAAAGAAATGTAACGGTTCTAGGCACAGTTCTCACCTACTTTGCATATTGCTTTCATGGCGAGTTAACTGCTGAACTCAAATGCCCAGTTCTTGATGTTGACTATAAGGGGAGTCTAGAAAGCTAGCTCAAACACAAACCTCTACACTCCAGGCATATAAAGATCAGTGAGACAAATCCTACCATGGACGTCTCTGAGTTCTTCTAAGGATACAGGATTGCTATTTATTCCCAACAATTTTCTTTTTGTATATTCTCTTATTCCAGAAATTCTTTTTGTATAAGGCTCGAGGAATACTCAAACACAATTGCAACATATTTTGCCTGTAGGATGTAGAGAGGACTATATTATGAAAAAGTATGGAGAATGACTATTATGATTTTTTAAGTTACATTTGGTCATTTACAGAATGCAAAAAACCCACGAAACTATAAAAATTCAGAAATTTTCAATCAATCATTTGGCCACATATTCTTAAGAAAAACTGAATCACCTTACTATATTAAGTAACTTTCTTGTTTCATTCTAAAGAGGGGAAGAGAGAATTTATATTACAGACCAGTTACCTTAAAAGTCTGCCATTTAGACTACATTCTGTTCCATTTATCACTAAGATAAGAACGAAAAAAAAGTCAGTATCTCCTACCTTATTCTTAACAGCACTTAACAGCACATAGGGAGGAGTTTGGAGAAAATCCTCTGCATCAAGCAGTAGAAGGGTATGGTTGGCTGACCAACAGTAATAACCATGGAAACCATGTTCATTAAAAGCATCTTACCAATTTTACCAATGTCTCTTAGTCTGTGTATGAAAGCATCAAGATGGTAGGCAAAACATCCAAGGAAACGAAATGATTTTTAATTTCTTCTGATTTCTTCATCAGAAAACCTCACAGCTCAATTCTGCCATGAATCTGAAAAGTCAATATTCTCACAAAAACTTCAGACACCAGCATAAAATTTGTGCAGATTTTCCACAAAAGGCACAGCATTTTAGCATGCAATCATTGCAACGAACTATTCATGAGCCAGATCTCTGTGTTATTTGTCCCCAACTAATTAAAAAAAAAAAAAACAAACAAAAAAAAACAGAAACAAGGAAAAAGTTAAACTATCTATCTTCAGGCAGCAGGATGCATGTGGAATGTGGAGTTACTGGTTCTTTCTAATCTGTAATATTTTACAATAACATGCTAAATCTTTAGGATTTATTAATCATTGACACTAGTACAAATTAATCCTCAAGTACTTTGCACATTACATTGGTTTATCAAATATACATAGGTTATGCTCCAAACAGGAGAATTCAGCAATGTCTTGAATGAATCCTCTCCATTCTTGGACTTTATTCAATGACTGCTCAGAACAATTTTGGCAAGATGCTTAAGAATTATTTTATCACATTTGTATACATTTGAAAATCATCGCTCCTAGATTAAAGATAGAATGGAAAGTCATTAAGATCTGTATTTGCTTCTATTCAGAATTCAGCATTGCTTTGTTAAAAGTTTATTTTCTTAAGAGCTGAGTAAATTTATTTTTGAATCAGAAACTTGTGCATATGCAGTTTAGGCTCTCATTCCCTTTTTGCAGATTACTGCTTTTCCTTTACTTGTTATACATTACATGAACATTTCTAGAACACTAAATTATATTTTGCATTGCCTTTTGCTCTTATTGCTGCTTTTTGCACAGCCCATTTCTTCTCACTCGATACTGGCATGAGTGGAATATAGTCTGCATAAGAAAAATATTCTTGCTTAAGTGTAGTAACTCTTGGTCTATATTTTACAATTTGGTTCTCTTTTCAGCACAGACAGACAAAGATAGCAAGCTGTTTTCTCATGGCCTTTATTAACAAGTTGGGATACTGCGATGTTTATTCTGCCTGTTTTACCTGAGCCATCAAGTTATGATGATACCTGATTACAGTTATTTTAACTTTAAACACTGCTTTGTTGTTAAGCCCTATAGGTGGCTATACAGCATACAGCTGTATTGCTTTAGCTTTCTTACAAATAATCTATAATGTATGTATTTTTAAATTAATTCCATCCATTATACGTCATATCAAAAGAAGAATGGTTTCATATGAATGATGAAAAAGATAAGATATTTGAATATTGAAGGTCAGAAGGACATTTCAGTTACCAGGTTTCTTGTTCCATCCCTAAATTGTACCTGTATCAACAGCTTTGTGAGATAAGATTTATAGATACCGAAAATACATTTTTCATCAAACCATCAGTTTGATTTGTGGAGCAGGAGCACGCCAAGTTGAAACGTCTATAAAAAGGAGCACTGAATCTCTGTTTTGTCCTTGTTCACAACAAAATCTTGCATGGTTACAGCTTTCTGTATTAAAAAAGAACTCAGGGGCCAATGTTTGCCAAGTGGCCTGGATGCCTGGTGGGGTAGTGTTTCCCTAAAGAACTCAAGAATTAAAGTTCCACTTAATTTCCCTTCAGAGTAAACTTAGACTCAGGTATTTGCTACTAATTTTTCACTTCACCAAACAATAGTTTAGCAATGTTTTCAACTTATAAATGAGGACATATTAAAAGCCCAAATGAGTTTCTTGTCAAAACTGTCAATGAGAACATAGCAAAAATACATGAAGATGTAACAGTTCTCCAGTGCCTTTTCACAGCTCTAGCCCCACATGACCAGATACCCACAAGACTTCTTGAGCAGTGAATAGGGGATGGATTATGCTTATCTTAATGCAGCAGAACAAGGGCTATGTGACGTGCCCACATGAAACACAGAATTGTACAGATAAACGCCACACTTCGACTGACACAACAGCACAGGTATGGCTTTGCAGTCTGGTCATATGGATGTCAAGACCTGAAAACTCATCACTTGAGCTGATGACACAGTGATAAAAATCTGGCCCCAAGATGTTCTGTAGCCAGCAGTTTGGGCTGGCTACACAGTGGCCTAATTTTTCAGGCATACCCAGTCTTGTATGCCTCAAAAGCCTGCCACAGAAGGCTTTTTCATTAGACATAAGATAACTGTAGCTGCCTCTCTGTTGCACATAATTTCAAAGTGTGCTATATTTTGACGTATGACTGCATTCAGGTGACTACAAGTAAAGCCTTCCCAATAATAATTGCTATGCACAGATAGTCTGGCAGTAGAGCAGAGGAAACAGAACAGCAGTGCTGCAGGGGTACTTTGCATGGGCTCATATATCCTGCACCTGATATATAGGGTGTAATATTGCTTTAGAAATTTACTGTGAGCCACCAGAAATGATATACCTGCATTTTCCTACTTACCTATAAAGTGCATCTTGGTGTATGGATCCAATGATCTTTCTGAGGTTTCATGAATATGATCATTAAAGGAATGTGTCTTTTCAGGAACTTAGTTATGGCAGATAATAGTATCTGGTAATTTATACATCTTTATAGACATTTATATAACTGTACAGCTTCAATTCCTAATGTCCCTGGGAGGTAATATAGGGAAGATGAAGTAGAAAGTCTAAGTGAATTGGTGTCACCTTTTCTAATAATCTTAAAGCATGTTATAATAAAGAATATAATAATGGTAACCTGCCAGTACTCACCAGTCCATCTCCAAGCCCTTCTTCAAAGGAGATAACAGCATGACCATAGGAACAAAGTCACCCAATAGCACAGTTACTATCTGCAAATCTCAGGCTGCAAATCTCAACCTAAAAGTGCTTAAAGCACTCAGTCACTACAGGAAAGACAGCTGAGAAACTAATTTATTAAATCTCTGTCCTAGGAAACTCACACAGAAAAAATCTCCTCAAGAAGTATTCTTTTACTTGAAAGGCATATTGGAGACCTGATGTACTGCCGTGTTGTGGAGATAAACGAAGAGCCAGAAAAGTTTCACTTTGTTATATAAAGAGATACCAAAATAAAAACTATTGTTCTTATTCTGAATTTTTCAGTCCCCATTAGTTACAAGATCAGCCAGGGAACAGCTATTCCACAAGAGCAATGGTCATATGTGTTCAGTTTGAATGTGCCTATGAATAAAGTAACCACCCAGGATACTTGTAATAAAGAAGTAACTAAATTTCAGGAAATAAGAAAATTGTACTTGCAGTTTCTAAGAAGAGTCAGTGTACTGGGATCTAAAATATACAGAGAGTTGATAGAACTCAACAGTCCTATGCAGTCTGATCTTTTTCAATTGTTTAGACTTGTATCATCTCTCCATAGCAGCTATAACCTCTGTTGAGTTCCTGTTATTGACAGAAGAAACAGGCCACAATCCAGCAAAGCACTTAAACACAGCTTAGCTTTAAATATGTGAAGCTGTACTGAAACCAATGAGAATGCTCTCATGCTAAAAAGTAAGCACATGCTTAAGTCCTCTGCTGGATCTGGGCCACAAAATAATGCAGTTTTGCCAATAAATAACTTGTCCATCAGGATAATTTCCATTGAGACTTGTGGAATTTGTTTTAAAAAAAGCTACTTACTGTCAAAAGACAAGGAATTTCTTATTTCTTGTTCTTGTTTCTGATCCCTCAGTTGGGTTGGTGTAACACTGGTATGAGATCAGAATCAGGGGTGAGGCTTCTAACAGGAGTGTATTTGGCGTACAGGACTAATTTTATGGTCCAAGAGGCATTTACTTGTATGTGCATTCACACAAGCGGAATCTGGAACATTTTCTTAGCTGACTTAGGAAAGTTTCCAGAAAACAGACATACAAATTAAAGCTTCTGGAAGGATAGACCTGATTCACTGTACACATTAGCCTGGGATTGTAACTAGATTTTTTTTTTCCAAGTACATATTGTAAACCTTATGTTTCTATATCAGGAAGAAAGGATAGCTTAAGCATGCTTGTCATCTGGACATATCCCTTTTCTCAAGAGCCAGATGAAAGGGCTAAAATTGATAGGTTTCTTCTAGTTGTCTTAATTGATGCCAAATATACTTACTGTTCTTTATTGCTTTACCAAAAAAAAAAATCTCTTTGCTAAAACTGATGTAACGTACTTTCACTTCTTACAAAAACTGAAAAGAGGGGGAGATTTTTCCAATGGCATGAAAAGGCAATTAGGACTGCCAGGAAAGGGTGTAGGGAAAGCAGGAGTATGCAGTTTGGCAGAGGGGTACAGAAATTGGTATTATCACTCATCTAGAGCCAAATCTGGAATGTGATGGAGCTGTTCTCTCTGTTAATATATTAAATTTTTGCATGACTACTGGAAAGTTATAGCATGAGCTGTAAACTGCCAGAGAGTGACACTGGAATTATAAACCCTTTAAAGAAGCATTTAGACAAAATAACCAGAGTCCAGACCATAACAGGGATAATGGGCTGGTTCCACTTCAGTCAATGCAGTAAGATGTTGGAGAGAGTTAACAGTGAAGGGGAAACTTCAGGTAAGTTGTATTCTCAGTGACAAACACGGACTGGTGAAAAGGGAGATGTTTGCGGGAACAGGTCTGTTTTGAGAGAACTCCCAGTTTGAAACATGCTATGGAAAAATATTTCAAAGAAGTAAGTATTTCTCAGTGTAAAACCTTTGCTTTCTGCTTTGCAATTACTTTATTACAAAATACATTTGTAGTTGAAAAGTTAAGAATATCTCTAACGATATTAAAGATCCAAGCAGCTTATAATTACTGCAGCTACATTCCTAGTAACTGAGGGTACTGTGAGATGTCATGGCGGATGCTGGGCTTCCCCTGAAGATACATTTTTTTATGAATATATGTTGGAAAGATGATGGAAGGGAATTTGATTAAAATGAAGGAAATACAGTTTGGAGTTACTGTGTGGACCAATGAAATAATGAATATAGGTGCATCTCTGAAGGAGGAGGAATCAGACATTCACAAGTTAAGGTTTCATTAAGAAACATTAAAGGACTATATTGTCCCTGTTTTTTGACATTTAGATGGCAAATGATCATAATATCCTCAGGAAATATTCATCAACTTTCCTTTGGCTAAGTGGATACTGAAATTTTCCAAGTCCAGCAGTATCAGCAAAGCAGACACTCAAATGACAAGGGGGAGCAGAAGATGGATTATGGAGCAACCATTAGAGAAGGATCACTGTTTACTCTCCCTCCTGTACGTTGAAGGTGAATGTTGCCCATTAGGGGCATTTGCAAATATAATCACAAAATAGCAGATTTGCAGTTTAGCTGCCTGCAGAGGTAAAATGATCAGGCAGCTAATTTGCAGTAGTTTCCAAAAGGTTAATTAAGCTGCTCTATTATCCTGTGAATATGTAATCTACATCTGTGAAATAGGATCTGGCTGGTCTTATGGGTGTCATGTCCTCCTGCTTTGTAGTAATCAATTAGGCCACAGTGAAATGGCTTAAAGTCCTGAGCAGAGGCTGGTGGAAAAACAGCTCTAGTACTGCAGAGGTAACATCTCCTACCAAGTTTTATCACAGGGCCAACATTAGAGCTTAGCTGGAGTAAGGACTGCTGGGAAAAAAACTAGAGCAGCCCAATCAACAAGTCACCCGTTGTCTTCGGGACTGATGAATTTTTAAAATTTTTTTGCTTTGTACAACATGTGAAACTGCCAAACACCTACATAAAAAAGTCTGGCAGCAAAACCACTCATCTGGCACATGTAAAAATGCTGTGAATGACTTTTGTTCATGTGTTTTATTAATGCAGTGAATTCAGCAGAGAAAATATTTGAATTTGCTTCTTCTAGGCCTTGCCAGTGTCCTGAACATTGGGCTATTGACTACTACTGGGTGAATTTCTTTTCATTTTGACCAGAAATCCCTGAAGACACACCTTTGCTAGCTAAGTTCTTGATAAAATGTATGTATTTCTCACGAAGAAGTCTGTTTTTGGAGCATGAAAAGTTTTCAGAAATTTCATGGGAAAAAATCCCTAGAATTGGTATCCCCTTCCTGAGGGGTACCACACTTCTGTACAGAAAAGCTTGCAAGATGCTGGCCAAGGAGATGACTGCAATCTGGATACCTCTGTCATACAAGCCTTGAAGAATATTTTGCAGGAATTGTGTGTTGTACTGCACACAGGAGAACATATCATTAGATCAATAAAAGTTCTCAATAAGACTTGTGCAAATTTGATGTCTTCTGCAAATTTAGTCACATGTAGCTGACCAGATGTTGACATGAGTTCTGCTGAAGATGCTCAAGATGGAACAGAATCCGGTTTCTCTCTCTACTGTTAGTTTTGCAAAACTAGAAAAAGAAAGGAACAGTAAAGCCTATATTAATTTCAAAGTAACATTTTCCCTTCTAAGTATCTCGTGAAACTTTTTCTTTTTGTGAGGAAAGCCTGTGCTAACAAAGAATTTTAAAATTGTTTGTTCCTAAAAAAAAAAAAAATGGCCTGGGTTTCTTGCTGCATTTGGAACAATACAGAAGTGCCTCTGTGATGTGGTACAAAGGCCACGCTGATACATATTCAGGATGACCAACATAACTTACTCATTTGCTTTGCCACCCAAAAAATACAGCCATTCCAAACTCATATGGCTAACACGTTTTTACCAAAGCAATCACACATGATTTCCCTTGCCACACCCCATTCTTAATGGGAAAGGAATTTGGGAAGGCGGTCTCTTGCTGAGTCATATGCTTTGCATACAGGACAGTCAGTCAAATGACTTTGCTAGGACCCCTAGATCATTTAAACACGTCCTGGTTTATATTGCCATTCTGTAATCTGTCTATGCCTACATCTGTAAAATGGCATTACAAATGTTGTGGAGAGTATATATACACACATGCAGAAAGAGGCTACTTTTAAACCCTTCCAAACTGATATTCAGAAAATGAAACAGTGACATAAATATCACTGCTCTCTACAGCTATGGATCAAGAAATAGGATAGCAACAGCCTATAAATTGCTGTGGAAAAACAGTTACAGATGCAGGACTGAATCAATGTCCATTGTAGGCTTGAAAAAGTACGTTGTTGCATGTAACTATTTAGAAGCTTTGAAGGCAGGTAGATGTTTGAAGGTAGATGTTCTCTAGCAAGCTGGTTTGCAGGAAATGAAGATGGGCCTGGGGCTTCTTAAAAAGTTAGATAATCATAGCAAAGCCTCAATCAAAGGAAAGTGTGCAAAATGTAGCTTCAGTGATCAGCATTGGTTAGTATCACAACCGTTCATCCATGGGGCTGCTAACACAACCTCAGCATGGTGTGAGTTTGCAAGTCTTATCATTTCAGATCGGTATTTTCATCTTACTTTTACACGACCATGCCTATCAGCATCTCTAATTTGAAATCCTTTTCTGGATTTCCACTTGCTCTGATATGATCAAAGTATATATGCAAACCTTGAGCAAACCTTCAGGGATTGTTACACACTGTTTTTAAAGGTTATCAGATCCAGAAGATACATTTCACTTCTAATAAATATCCATATACACAAAAATGACTTTTTACAAGAAAGAGAAAATATCACGACAATAAGAATAAGTGGGAGACATCCCAAATCTATGCAAATTAACAGCAGAAAATAGTCACAGTCTTATTTTCTGAATTTTTAACACTCTTTAATAGCTGAATTTTATTACAAAGTGTCACACTTGTGGTTCCTGCCACTGCAGTATTATCACATTGACAGTGAGGGGACATACAGAAAGACATTTTTGACTAGGTTACACCTATGGACATTATTGTTTAGAAGAGGGACGGTTTGATTTGAATTGACACTGTCTTTCTTCTTTTGTTTAGTGAGAAAGAAAAGAATATATTGCTTCTATGACTCATTCTTCTCCATAAAAATCCATGTCTTTGATACTTAATAATCATGCTTTCCAGCCTGTGGCATAGTGGGTAGTAGGTATGCATTTGTAATCCCAGCGTGGTACCTTTTGTGTGAATAATTCAGTCCCTCAGCACAAAAACAGTTGAATAGTTGGAGGCAGCGATTTATAAAAAGTCAGGTCTAGCTCACATGGAAGCTCAAGGAAGGGATGTCACAGACTTCAGAGGCAAATGGATAAATCCAATCGTCTCCTTGAACAGGTAACTAGCACTTCCTCCATGCAGTAATGACTCTAATGACCAGACTAACCATCATAACGAAAACCGAAAAATCTTGTTCCGACAAGTGAAGTTTTGCACTTGGCGCTTGGTTTACTGGGGAGGTCTGTTGCACCTCCTTACGCAGTTTTCAGTTGCTTTATTGAATTCTTTCTTATTTAAAGGACTCATAAAGCTCACAGGATATAACTCTTTAGATGCAACCAAAAACTGCCACCTGGAAGCAGCTGCAGCGAGGGTATGCTGGCACAATCCATTTCTGAAGTAACCATTTTTTAACTCTATTTGTGGAAAAGACATGGATTCAGGAGGAGGCGGATGGGCAGGAAGGTGTCTCTGCACATGAAGTTTATGAAAATATTGACCCTAACAATATTAATCCAATTTCACTTATTTATTTGATGTACCTATTGTTTATTTTATATCATCGCTACCAGTGATGCTTATCCAGTACTGAACTCATGTGTTCCACCAGCCGGCAGGAGCACAGCAGAGCTGGATTCAGTGGGAGTGGATGTAAGCAACTGAATCCTTTCTGCAGATATACATACAAACTCACACTTGCATACATGTGCGTACTCTCAATTTATTGACAAAATCTTCCAGTGGCCCAGTTTACTAGCAGAAAATGTTAATTTATTGGGATTGAAACAGTGAGACACAGTAGTTTTGTGAAATCTTCTCACAGTAAGCAGGCTCTTGTTATGGCCTGGCGTGCTCTTTGGGCAGCCAGTTTTTTGGCCTGGTCACCTGGTTCTCTGCCTACCTTCTTCCTTGGATTTTTAAAATTGTAATCTCTTTCAATTTTCCAAAAAAGTAGTTTCTTTTACAGAAATTCTTGTATGTGGATAATGTCAGCATAATTTTGCATTTGCGCTGATTTAGAAAGAAAACAGGTGTTGGTGCTCTGAAATATTACATGAACAGAAACATCCATTTTTCAGCTAGCTTTAAAAAAAAAAGTAGTGTATTAAAAAAAAAAATTGTACTGAAAAACCCCAACAAACCCAATGAGAAAAACCACTTGTGGTAGACAGTGTACACCGCCTGTCCCTTTTATGTAGGGGAAGGACAAAGCTAAGGTAGCTTATGGAAGTCATTATGAGTTGCTTTGGGATGGGATCAATTTCCCACATGCCCTCAACAGGAAGCCATGGCTGTTCCTTCTTCCCCTTTCTCAACCACCACCTCTCCTACCAGGTAAATTACAGCTCTCCTCCCAGACTCTGCCATGGGCTTTTGCACCATCCCAAATCCCTGTAGGCATCAAGTGTGTGTCTTGCTCTCTGCCCTGCCTCTTCTTCTCTCTTCCCTGCCTCTGACATGTCCCACGCACTGGGGTTCAAAGGACTGTCTTTAACAAGTTGTGGCCCTTTTTCTTTTTTTAATTTCAGGGATCTAGAGCTCCTATCTGTCACTCTGGCATGCTGTATTGACCCTTTTATCGTCAACGAAAGACAGAATTCATCTTCAGTTCTCAACTTCACCACTGTACAAATCAAGCAATTAGACCACGCTATTTTAGGAATGGCACATTGATTAATATCAAATAAGGTGACGTTCCCCTCCCTACCTCTCTGATGGATATTGCTGCCTGTAGGGCCAGGCTGGTTTTTTTGATAATGGATCAGCTCCTGAAACACTGCTGTTTCCAGGTTGGGGTATGATGGAAAACTAAGATCTACGTAAAAGTCTACCTATGACTCCAGATTTAGACCTGTGCAAATGACAAAAGTGGTTGCTTTACTTTTCAAAGGCACTGAGATTTGCCTTTTTTCAGCAGTAATAGGGACATCTTCAGAAGTTCTGCAAAGAAATCAGTTGCCGTAATACTTTCCAAGTGAAGAAAATGTGTTTAGAGTGAAGTCAGAATGCAAATAATTCTTATTTCTATTTAATTGCATTTTTTCTGAATTAGAGAAAAATAAAAGAGTTCTTATGATATGTTGCCATAACCTCAGAAAAATCTTTTACTGCAACACTTACAGGGCAGTAGGAGATAGTTTATCAGAAATGCAGAATTAAGTGATTCTGATTGAGTAGGTGTAAAAATGAGGATATAGTAATGCATAATGATAGTGTTGAATAAGTGACATACAGGGAAATAATTCTGTAATCAGGGAGATGAGAGTATCTTCTGAGCAGAAGAATACTGTATAGAGTTTCAGATATACAGAGTATGAGTTTATGAATTTTCTTCATTTTGAACTGGAATTTTTAATCAAACACATTGTCTTTCTCATTTTTTCCCTACTACTTTCCCTCTCTTTCCATCTATACTTCAGTACAAGCACATAACCAAAACACTACTCAGCTGATGAAGAACTGAGTTGCTATAATAGTTAAACTAGCTATTAATGATGGATGATGGCCACATATGATTTCAGAGCCGTCTGAAAAAACTCCATCAGAAAATGGGTCTGAACATGTTCTCATCTTCTCAAAGCTCCACCTCACACTTCTTGTTAGATGAAACATAAAGCACAACAGCTTCTTGAGATTAGTAAGCAGGGAAACAAGACTGCATCTATCTTAATTGTGCAACTGGCTTCTCATCATTAGAGCTGAACAATGCTATGAAAATACAGCATCAATGAAGGAAAGTTGACTCACAGCTGTGAGGACACTTTGAACAGAGGGCTTCTTGAAACCCTGTAATTCTGCTGTGCTCAGTTTAGGCCCAGCCCTCAAGGGCAAGGAAGCATGATGTCATTGAATCCTCATGAGATAAACAATCAATATGCAAGAAAGACCCAGCAAGTTAGAGGGGACGGCATAGGGATCTTCAAAACATTTGATAATAGGACAAAAAATGGCAGTTGCACCCTGATGACTCACTTAGCAATTAACCACAACACAGACAGGAATCAGGAGAGAACTAAACAAATGAAGACCTGTGCAAGGTCTTTCTCAAAGCCTATATATAGCTTTGCCAGTAATTATTTTCTCGATATAATTTTCTCATGCAGATTCAGTTCTACAAAGTCAACTCAACAGTGAACATCTTAAAAATAGGAAGATGAGCAGACTTTTTGTACTAGCGAACTCCCTGTGACTTCTTTGAAAATCCCAATCTAATTCTAGGCTGGATAAACTGTAATTTGGCTCCATATGATTTCACTTGATAGAACTTACTTAGGTAACAGACCCTAGTGATTCTCTTCACTGAAGGAAGTCAATGTAACGTATTATGCAGAAAGCTGGAATAGTCCTTGCAATGTCTTTTGGCCATAAACATCCACAGATCCATTAAAATTACATGCAAAGCATCTAAGCCTTCATTTTGCTTCTGACAGATGAGTAAAACAAACTGATGGAAACAGTATCTACAAAATCAACAGCCAAGATAACTCCCAAAAAGGGCCTCCTTTTGTTACATTAGCCCTTGACCTAAGTCCCAAATATAGGACACAAACACAACTACTATAACAATGGTTGTATTTGAACACAAATAGGAGTACCACACATTCAGCAGTCATAAAGCAAAATACCATAGGAAGATCATGCATCAACTTATGCATCAACTGCATGAGTTAATGCCATGGATCTATCATTTTATTAATGAATCAAAGCTTCAATCAGCGTCTCCCACTATAAAACTTTAAAAGATCCCTAGCTAGAAAAGAAGGTAATTTGCTTGGAAGTTAGTAGTTTGCCGAAAGCATGTATACTAGCCAATGGGCTGGAGGATGCTTTGATGTATTTTAGCTATCATTAGCCAGGTTTGTTATTAATTATATGTTGCTTTACCTTTCAACACATAATTTCCTTGTATTAAACATAAAAATACACTTTATGTTGTGATTATACCGGAGACATACTCTTTTATAGTAATTTTTCAGACCTGAAAGAAGATAAAGGTATCTGAGCTAGGTTAGGAACTGAAAGTAATCAAAGCGAACTATGCAGGCTACAGTAAAGTCTTTATAAATATGAAAACCAAACATGTTTGGCAAAACAAAAAATGAAAAAAAAAATTGGCATCACATTTTCTAATTCTCACATATTCTCACTCCTCTCTCTGGCTGCAATTGTGCAGGTTTTTTTTTCCCCCTTCTTAAATATGTTATCGCAGAGGAGCTACCACTGTCACTGATCGGCTTGGCCTTGGCCAGCGGCAGGTCCGTCTTGAAGCCGGCTGGCATTGGCTCTGTCGGACATAGGGGAAACTTCTAGCAGCTTCTCACAGAAGCCACCCCTGTAGCCCCCCCCACTACCAAAACCTTGTCACGTAAACAATCCACTAGGTAAAACAAAAGAAAACCTTTTTAGTATCGTCATCCTGTAAGTTACAGGGAGGATCAGAGGAGGACTGAAAAAACTCCTCTTGCACCATGTTCAGTTTCAGTTTATCTTTTGTACAGAGGGATATTCAAAACTCTGAAAGTCCTATCAGGACCCTTTAGCATTACCATTTCATTATTTGTATGGAAAGCAGCTGTTTGTTAATGAAGGCCATTTCCAAAATACAAATATAGATTTAATCTATAAAATACATACCTAAAATCCTTTAAAAACCCCATTCTTTTACCTTAAAAAAAAGAAAAAAATCCATGATACTTATTTCCTATTCTCTTGCCAAGTTCTACAGTTTTAGTTTTGACAAAACTACTATGGACTTCAGTGGGAATTTTATCTGGGCATGGGTTTTGATCCCCAAGCAGAAAATTGCAAACATTCATGGGTTGATAAGATATACTGGATAATAAAGTTAACTAGGTGAGCAAACTTCTATGCCCATACAGTGTTAAACTAAGCAATAGAGCTTAGAAGAATGACTACTTTTTCTTCATTTCATTAGCTGCTCTATTTAAGAACCTGTTCATGCCTGTTTAATTTTTATTTCTAGTTCATATAAAAATGTAATTAAAAAAATCGTACTCTTTCTTTGATAGAAAGGGATTCAGGGCTGATTTTCACATATAAGTTTTTGTGTTCAGAAGGGCAGTAGAAATTAAATCAATCCATAGTCTAGGTTTTGAGTGTGTAGCTTACCTAGAACTTTGCATGCTGTCAAGGCTTCTGATTATGAATGTCCAGTTATCATCTGGTGAAATCCATACACAAGCCAGTGTACACAGGCAGCCCTGAATCAGAAAATTTGGCAATATGTGATTGCTAATAACCTTTCACTTATTCTCAGAGAGTAATCAGATAATTCTCTTTAAAAGATCTTCCTTTCTGTCTGAGGTCTGGTTTAAAACTGTCAGCTACATCTATGTCCTATGATCTCCCATTCACTTTGAACTAGGGAATGACAACCAGCTGGGTAACACACTGGCTCCTACAAATGCTATGATAATGAGAGAATACATTGAACATGTTCATATTGATTGCTACCTAATTAAATAGGTAGAGTTACACATCCTGGGACCAACCCACTGTGTTATCATGTAGTCAAATGTATTTGTTGTTTTGCACTTTGACATCAGCTAGAAGAGACTACAGAAGCGTGAACAGTTATTATGAGTCAAAAGGCAGGGAGAGACTAGAAAATGTAAAAATGAAAACTTTTACTCTTTGAGCTAAACAAACAGTACTTATCAGCTCAAAAGCTTTATAATCTCTGCATAGGAGAGACAAGGAAATGCACATTGTGGGTCATGAGCTCTATAGAAGCGTTAACCCTTGACAATGTTGTGGTGGTATATTCCTACTCCAAACATCACAGCTGGTGAGGGAGGAAGAACTTTTAAATGGGAAAACCCACCCCAGAAGTCACATATATATATATAAAAAAATACATAAATCCACTCATATACATATATACGGGTGGATTTAATTTTTCACTTGTTTGTTTTGATGTAATTGGTGTTGACCACTGCTGGTTCTGGCAGCTATCTATGTCTGTACACTGAGTCCTGGCTCCCTGCTCAGTTGGTGTGCTCTGGCTTATACCCACATTACTAAGTGCTGGAACTATAAGGTACAGTATAATCCCCCTCTGGTCTTGAAATACAATAGGTAATTTTCTGAGCTTTTCTAGTTCTGAGTGCCTGAAATAATGGCAAACCTCTGCTGTAGCCATTCACTTCATAATTTTGATGCCAAGGATGTTGCAGGACACAAGTACAGAAAGACATTTGAGAGTGCTACACCGTTAGAGTCAGGGGACCTAAACTAAGCATCATTTGAATACCCCACCTGGAGCAGATCCTGGTGTGAACTGGCTGCTTCTCTGTAAAGGAGATATTTGGCTGCCTCAGAACAGACCGAGGGCAAAGCAGCATGCACACATGGACCTTCTGGGAGCAAAACGGGAAGTGAACCAAGCTAATAAAGTATCCTGCCACTAAAGCTGGCTATATCATCTCACCTTCGTCTCACCAAAAGAAGGGAAGATGGTTAATTTCTTTAGATCAAAGACTGTGTATTAGATCAAAGTAATTTTAGAGGCAAACTGTATGGCACAGATAGTGAAGATGCTTATCATCATATGGCCTGTTCTCAACATTACTTGGATTCTTTCCTTTCCTTGTTTTATGTGATAGGATTTGTAATGATGGTCCCATTCTTTTCTCTTTGCTAGAAGGAAGTGCTATCTAACACAGCCTTAAAGAATGATAATAACAAAAAAGGACTAGGTGATCTTATCTACCACTTTTCTCACTTTGACTTTTAACACTTACAAACAGTAAAAGAGCAATAAAAAACATCTGAGAAAGTGCTTATAGCCAATTTAGATGTCTGTATTCTGTTTTGGGTGCAATGGTACAGAACTTGTGGAATTAAACAATTCAGGGTTTGTGGAATATCCTGTTAATTCGCCAACATTAATAGATTTCCTCTGATTTTACACTGAAAAGGCACAGCTAAGTAAAAAAAAAAAAAAGTAGAGATGGAAAAACTTTCAGAGCTAACACAACATGTTTTCACTAAGGTGCTATCTTAAACTCTGAAAAATTAATCAAAAGGAGGACAATAGTACCATGGAGATAAAATATATTCTAGATCAATCTGTTTGAATTAAAATCACAAGGCAAGTTATACTTCTTCTTTAAGGAATTTCCACAAAATGAAATTTACTAATTACACATTTTTGATCAGTGCATAAGTCCTACTGCGGTGGCTATCAATGCATCCTTTGGGCAAAGAGGGAGTTGCACCTGTTTGCAGAATGCCAATGCCCAGTGTGCTCAGGATACACATAACCTGCAGGACTCAAGTGACCTTAATGGCCTATACAAACATGCAGTATGTTAGATACATTCTAGTTGTGGCAAACTAGCTGTGCATAAGCAGACTGGCTCTACAACACAGATGCAGGGACTAGATGTGACTGGTAAATACCACACTTCCAGTGCCTGTGCTGTTAAATTCAGCATATCCAGGATAAATCCAGCTCACTGCACCTACATGTTTGAGTCAATCTGCACATGTGCAGTAGCTACTTGTCCAATCTGCCAAATATCAAGAAATTCTCAGTAGACAAAAGTCCTACCTCTTCTGTTTATGCTCAAAGTTTCCTGGGAAACCAGACACAAAATATTCTCATGAAGAAGACATGACTCAGTAACACTACCAGAGGACAAGCTATAGCTGCAGATTTTAAACAGGACCTCCCTACACCATGGTGGGGACAGACAGCTACCGTTCTGTTCACCTTTCTTATGGCTAAGACTATATGGACAATTTTCAATACCCTTAAAAGTGCAAAACACCACTTTAAGAAGCAACTAACTCATTCAAAAAACAAGCCTTCTTAAATAAACAGATTAAGTTGCTTCAGTCACTCTTTAGAAGTGGAGCTGAGCTGTCAAGTTACTTGCTCAAACCCTCTCACTTGCTGTGCTACTGGATGAACATGGAAGACGTTGATGCAAGGGACATTCTCCATGACATCGAAGAAATCCTTATACAGTGGGTCCCAAGCAATAAAGGTCTGATCTGGATCACTATGAAATAGGTTCAAAAGCTTTGGCCATTGTACTTACCTTTGTGTACACCACTAGATGATTTTTGAACCCCAGTGGTTCTGGTATCCTAAATAAATAAACAAACACTAAACATGCTAAATAAAATATTGGCATATTAGGCTACAGAAAAGGGCTACAGAAGTGAGCCAACATCTGAGACAGCTGCATTACAGTGAGCAGCTGAAGAAATATTTCTGATAGTAGAGGAATTATTGTTTAGTAAACAAAACCATAACAGTATCCAATGATTGGAAGCTTTAGCTGGACAAATTCAAACTAGCAATTAGGCTGGGTAATTAACCATTGGAATAATTTATGTAGGGATACAGTATATTCCTTATCATTGGCAGTCTTTAAATCAAGATTGGCTGTCTTTCTAAAAGATATGCCTAGCTCAACCAGCACTATTGGGCTTGATGCAGGGGTTCTATACAACAGGTTCAATTAGAGTTGCATCATGATCTGGACTTGATTTCCGTGAATATATCCAACACTGCTACTCAGGCAAAAACCTCTGGCAGAAGAGTAGCAGCATCTTAAACCACTAGAAGAACTTGCTCTGAGAACAAGGACTGGAGACCTTTAGGATTTTTTTTCCCCTCTAAGGCATTTTTTGCAATATTTTTAAAGCTTGGCTTTGTTCCAAAAGCCAGCATTGTTTCTGGTTTGTTTCCCCAACTCCCAAAAAACCCCGTGTGTGCAGGAACTCCATCTATAAAGCCAGACCTTTCTCTTATGTCATTTGTATAAATTAAAGAAAGATGTGGACTAACTGGAAAGAGTCCAGGTGTGGTCAGTGAGAGTGATCGCAGATCTAGAAAACATGGCCTTGTTCAGTCAAGAAAAGAGACATCAACCTTTCAAGTACATAAAAGGCTGTTGAAAAGAGCCTATTTTTCATGGCCAGGGTAGATAAAATAAGAATTACAGGAAGAGGGATTCACTTTTGCTGTAAGGGAAAGCTTCCTCCAAGTAAGGTAGCAGATTGCCTGGGGAAACCTTGGAGTCTCCATTTTGGAGATCCTTAAGAGCTTTATCTAACAGATTAGGCTAATTTGCTTTGGGATTAAAGTCCTTTCCAGTGTGATTTTCTAGGATTGTATGAAATCAGGTGTAACTGCACAGTGCATCTGCAACATCCCTGGAGATGTATAAATAAAAAGCCTTCTATAGTAACACATAGTATTACTGCAGTGATGCATGTGAGTGGAGAGTCATTGTACATAAATTAGTTCTGCACTGCTGAAAATCAGTAACATCCGGATTTTTAAAAAATCTAATTACAAGTCAATTCTGCTGTCTTCCATTAATACTGTCTAGGGGATGTGAAAGTCATACAGTTTATTTTCTTCATCAGTAAAGATACAGGCAGATTACTCAAACAGAACAATCATCATGATGATCGTTAAGGTTGATTATTATTTTGACAGACTTGCAGAACAGTTGAAGTAGGAAGGCAGCTCTAGTGATTGTCTAGTCCAGCCCCGCTGTGCAGAGAGAGCAGGGTCAGTGAGAACAGGGTGCTCAGGGCTGTGTCCAGTTGGGTTTTGAATATCTACAAGGTTATTCAAAATATCCTCCACATACTCTCTGTTCCTGTTCCAGGATTTGACCACCCTCACAGTAAAAAAGTCTCTTATGTTTAAATAGAATTTCTTGCATTTCCATTTGTGCCAATTGACTGTTGTCCTGCCAGTGGGCACCACTGAGAAAGGCCTGGCTCCATCTTCTTTAATCCCCCCATCAGATATTTACACACATTGGTAATATTTATATCATACATATGAGAAAAGTGATCATCTCATCACACAGGGTGAGCACTACAGGCTAACAGTCATCATTTATGTAAAGCACAGGGACTGTGAGGTCGGATCAGACCTTAAATCCAGCTTCTGCGATATCATTTCACTAATACCATTGGTATCAGATTCTCCAGCGTAGGAGGCAAGGAAAATGTCATTTTTTGAATAAGCTGTGCAAGCAGGAGGGGGTCTTCTCCCCCTTTCTGATTTACTCAATGGCCGGCTGCAGGAGCTTTGTGCCTGAGGGATGTGAGAAGGCTACCGAGGTTTGTGAAGTGTCTTGTGACAAGTGCAAGGGCTAATGGGGGAGAGCTACGTTCATTTAGACCCCAAACCAGTCCACTTTTCTTATTCCTCCAGATATATCCCTAAAGGCTTTAACAGTATGTGCTGCTGGGACAAACATCTGCATATGAAGTTATGCATATGCATATTTCTGCTTATGTTTAGAAGTGTCTCAGCCTTTGTAAAGTAACTAAATTCTTTGTTTCATTCATTCCTGTGACAGGAACTTCCACAAGCTCATTTCTCCATATGTCAGGAGCATTTTGAATGTTAATATAATTGTGCTGAAATATCAGCTCTTGGGTTTGGATTTTTTTTCCCCTTGTTTTTGGTGTTTGAAGAAGAAGCTACTTTTTCTTTGCTCATATAAAATTCTTGCTGGATCAAGAATTGACCTGGTTTTCAAACTATATGAGTCTATCTGCCATAGAAATGAGCCTCAGAAATTTGGATTCCATGATGCAGAAACAACACATTCATACTTCTCCCTGTGTCAGATCCCAGCGTTTCATGCTGCGATGGATGTTCCCTACCAGTGCTTACTAACAGTCCAGTTACTTACTGATAAATGTGCCGTTCTGGTGATAAAAATCACAGCACCTCTCCCTTTTCCTTTCTTTCCAAGCCAATGAATAAAGCATGGTCATTTAACTTGCCCTCAAAGGGTTTTTTTCTCCTTTTTTATGAAACTTCATGGCTTTTTTCTTGATTTTAAGTACATCTATTCTTGAAATTCTTATGCACAGTGCTGTTTGCTGAAACATATGGAACAGATGCCATTTTTATTTACCATAGATTAAACTTTCCATCCTATTATACTGAAAAGCTATACGTAATTTGTTATTCACGCTTGGAAACCCCTCTGTGAAATTTACTAACTAGTATCCTCATTTTATAGCTTGGAAAACATAACCTTAGAAAGCCCGAGTGGCTTTCCCAAGATCGCGCCGAGAGGCAGCGGCCTGCAGCCCTGTGAGTAGCTCCCCTTCGCCTGCTTGATGTTGGAGAGCTGAGCGCTGTCCCGTGGGACCCGGCAAAGCCCGGCTCCCTACTCACTGTGCGTACGATATGCCACTCTTTACAATTATGTCAGTAAATTTCCCAGACTTTCAAGTTACTTTGTTTTACTGGCTTTATTCACATTTGTCTCATAATCACAATAACAGGACAGGTGTGCTGCTTTTCTCAGCAGTGATCCTGGTCCCCCGACAGAGCCAACTCCCTGGCCTTTGACCTCCGAGTTTATCCGCTCAGGAAACCAGTTTACTGCCTTGCAAAACAGCACACCCCTACGATTAGCACTTAATTACAGTGAAGCCAGTAGCAGCTCTGCTAAAGTTAGGTTGACTTTTTGTATATGGATCGTATTTTTGCATGAGTTTAAGTTTCTGGCAATCAGGGTGCCTCATGTTGAGAGCCTATGGACAAATGCATTTTATTACCTGTTATATGCATCTGTGTATGTTAGCTACAGAAAAATCAGGATAGCAATTCAGTCAGTTTTACTTACCTTGTTCTTTCTCCTTCCAACATTTAAAAAAATGTACAAGACACCCCAATTCATAATCCTATTTAGGCACCACTCAGACAGGACTGTGTGTGCTTTAATCTGTGAGGCAGACAAGTAAAATCACTTTACAAACCTAATGCAAACTTACAGGAATATTACCGTATGTGCCCTTAAAAAAATGAAATCTACGTCAGTCAGAACTTTGAATCAGATACCCTTTTCTCAGTCCAGGATTTTAGTCAAGATATAAGCACCGCCAAGTTAAAAAAAAAAATCTGCTGGTAATTCTAAAAGTAGGAATCTTAGTAACCCCTTAAAGTGTTTTTGGAAATATCTAGTACAACCCATACAGAAAAGTTAAAAAGCTGCTAATGAGCATTGCAGATCTGTTTTCCCAAAGTATCAACTCTAATTTCTGTTCTTTTGAAAGAACTTTGCAACATTATGAATTAACATCTGACAAAAATATCTCAGGGGTAGCAATAAAATGATACTATTGCCTCCAGTTTATATTACATTACCAAAAATAATGAAAAAAAATATTGTTGCCCCAGAGAGACTTGGAAGACATTCAGATACAGTAGAGCTGGGTGTGACATGAGAAGATAGATAGATTAGACAGATAGGACTGAACCAGTTAAGAAACTTTTGGGTATTCAGCTATCCAGTGTAATATCCACTCTGCTGATTGAAGGCTCTACAACTCATAATGAGTTCATATCATAAGACTCATTCCATAGCGTGATAACTTCTTAAAAGTTATTCCATTCTGTGGTAATTTTTAAGGATAGATGCTCAGTTGTTTAAGTGTTTCTGAAGTGAACAGATAACATATCTGCATGTTTAGCAGATGCATATCTTTCCCCAGAATGAAAGAATCTTGAATACAGAGTTACGTCCCTCATAATCACTGTTCTTCTGTGGAACAGCACCAGTATTTTTTAATCATTGTTCCAGATTTCAGATACAGCCCATTCTGCCATCACTACAAGGTGAGTCAAGCTGTCTAATGGTTCTGTTATTTTCGTACTACCCAGGCATGTACTGAGAGTCTAGTAGTTCAGTATCAATTCATCTCTTGGCTGAGACATCAAACTAAGATTCTGACCACTTATTGTAATTAAAAATCCCCATAAGCTTTTCACAAAGCATAGGTGCTCACCACAGTGTCCTGACAAAATTCCAGCTTTGCATAATTATATTCTGCTCGTATATAATATAATTATATGAAATAATTATATTCTGCCTGAAATCCCCATGAAGTTTCATCTGGATGTAGGATCCCTCTCATTTCCAATCTCAAGGTGTTGTGTAATGCTGCTGTCTGCTCAGAAATGTGAATCACAGACAGTTGACGGGTTTTTCTGTTTGTTTGTGTCTTATTTCAATGTACCAATTTTTGAAATTTTTAAAGCATTGCAAAATGGTTTAATCAGACATCTTCAGAACTTCATTTGTTGTTTGCTGCAGAACAACAAAACAAGCTATGTTTTGAGAAAGCTCAAAATAGTTTTGAAATCTTTGCATGTAGGTTTTTTTATTCTTTTCACAAACTATATTTTTTACTCAGAGATGAGTAGAGTAACTTTATATTTGTATTTTGCATTTCAGCATGCACAGATTTTGAGGATAGTGTAGGACTGATCCTGCAGGATTTTTATAGATGTTATAGCAATCTATAATTTTATTTTCTCTGCCAATTCAGTGCACGGCAGACAATGACCTGAACTAATTTCATTTTACCTTTCTCCACACTGTAGTTCTATTAGGCATGGTTTCATATCATTAATGCAAATCCATGAAGGTCCACTTAAAATGGCAAGTGAACTCAAGTGAAATATTGCTATGTCATTTCTGGAAATGGCAATACAATTTCAGGAAGAAAGAGAGCTAGACATGTGAGCCAAATTGAATTGAAGCAAGAAGATCTCTGTGGGGTTTTACCGTGCTGCCGCTATGATATCACAAGAAAAACAAAAGCAGAGCAAGTTGGGAAGGGAAGGAGGAGAGGAATATAAAGCTAAAAGCAAAATAAAAGGGATCAATGCAAAAACAAGCAGATGAGATCACAAGAGAAAAATACAAGGAAGTGTTACTGGAAATTATAAAAACATTCAAACTAAAACCTGGGTAAAATATCAACAAATCCTAGAGAGATTAACTTTTTGTTGCTTTTGTATACCTGTGCACATGACTGAATCCAGTGGTTATCACCATCCTCTCTACTCTCATAGTCCCCTCTACTCTCAGTCATATCCATTACCTCTGCAGGACATGGTCTCTGACATGAGTTCTTTGCAAAATGTTTGAAAAGACCAAGCTTAAATAAGGAAACCCAATAGAATAGATACACTGATTAATACAATCCTGAGAGAGAAATCTGTAGATAGTGGTGCAGAACACGCATGAACCAAGAGATGTAATCCCAAGGCACAGTGGATACTATGCTGTGGCCCACAGGGTAGACCTGTTCCACCCCGAGGTCTGCAGCAGACACCAGAACATTGACATGACAGAGAACAAATGAGAGAAATACAAAACCCAGCATTCACTGCATGTGACATAACTGCCCATGTCATTGTGTTTGTTGGGGGACACCATACACAAGGTGAAGAAGCCCATAGCCTCAACTTTACAGATCTAGATATCTGAGGAAAAAATGATTAGGCCCATGGCCTTTGCAATGGCATTATTTGTATGTGTAAAATGGACCTGTCTGGGAAGGAATCGGTCTTCCTCTATCCAGACATTTGCTTAAGAAGCTGTGGTCCTAAGTACCTAAACATTCAGACTCTCATAAACATTCATTTGCCCTCACAGCACCTATGAAGTAGGGAAGAGCCATTTATTTCATTTATCATGAGTCACCAATGCACAGGGATTTAAAGAGGGATTTACATATACATACAAAAAAAGACATTTATTAGAATTTTCAGAAACACATTTCTGCGAAACTCCCACTGCTTTCAGCGTGTAATTCCCACAGACTATTGCACCATGGTACTACCAAATTAGTACATTAAAAAATTGGTCACTATTACAATTTCCAGCAGTAGCTCCAAATTCTCCACAGTAGCTATAACAATGAACTTTCATTTCTCCCTCCCTGTCCACTGCTGAAGTAGTAAAAGCTCTTGAGTTGAAAGGACAGGGTCAAGGACATGGGCCAGGTGATGTGAGCTGCAGCTGAGCATCTCCATTGAGCAAAGTGTGCTCGGGTGTAAATTTGCCTGTCAGTTCATTGCAATGTGTTACTTACTTTTTCAAAGTTTAAGAGACTGACCCATAGCTAAAGTGTTATTTTGCAACTTGGACTATTTTGGTTTAATTCTTTACTTGCTCTTCATATCCCTGTGGTGTGCTTGAGCAGGCCAGTTACCCCAACGTGGATTTAGATATTGTCAAGCAAAGCGCTTCAGTGACTATCAATTTGATGCTTCAAATCTCCAGCCCAAACTCAAGCACCTAGGTGCTCTATCAACTGCCTAGTGAGAGTAGGAGATTGATAGCCAGAAGGTTGTGGTCTGTGTGTTGTAACCACCTGGATAAATGAGTTCGTTAACCCCTGGAAGTGGTATCCAGCCCCTGGGCCATATGGCAGAGGTGGTCACATCCACTCCACTCTGGACACATGCATTTATGTTGTTCAGCTCTGTGACTCCTCTAGGTCCTATGTGACATCCCTTTGACTATAATACATAATTAGGCTAGTATGATTGATTTTGAGTCAGAGCATTCGAAGAGAAGTGAGGGCTATATACCAAAGTAGTTCTTTAATGGCACACAGCTAGGCATACATGGGACATGAAAGCTCATGAGGATGGAAAGCTTCCTGGGGTAGGCTAGACCAGAAGGCACCAGATGTGTGGTCATGTACATATCTATTAACAGGAGCGGTCCCTGGAGTGAACTGTTCACAGAACCACATTTAGGCTGTGTTTCAGAGGGTTCTACTTCATTTCAACAGAAAGCACAAGTGTGGACACACATTTCTGCAATATAGATAGCCCAGATGCAAGATCCAAGAATACAAATGGGAGATAAATTATTTTACCATCTGGATACATTTTTCTCTTGTGTTCCAGGCTCTTGTATAAATTCTAGTCAGTGAGGAAGGGGTAAATGTACATGAACTATCAGCTAGATAAGCTTTTCTTCATTTTATGCTGAGTTCTACTCATATTCAGTCATTGGGTCTTTTTTTGCATCTCCCTAGCCCTTTTAATGGCTGTTTCTTTCTACTCATTTGATCAAACTCTACAATAAGGGCTGGGATTATCCTCTGTTTAAAAAAAATCTTTGTCTTCTAGTAATTAGGACATGGTAGTTACCACCTCATGGTCCATGAAGCCCTGGGAGGGGAAAGAAGGTTCGTGGGCTACTTTTAAGAGATCTTACACATACACTTAAGAAAAACTAACAATACAGTACTGAACGACTCAAATTTCTTATGTAGGGATCTGCACTTTCAGTGGAAATTTCTAGGGATCTGAAGCTCAAGATATGTTGAAATCCAGTGCGAGATAGGAGATGAGAAGCCCCTCGTATACGCAAATGATCTGAATTCTTCTCTCTTAAATCCCACTCAAATGTTCAACCAGAAGAAAATCTATTGCTCTCAGATTAAATCAGATCTGCATGAGCATATGAAATAGGCTATTTTACTCTGCACCACCAGTATGTAGTTGTTGGTTTTATTTTTCTTTCCATTTTATTTTATTACTGCAGGCCTGATACACTGCTTCATGGAGTTTTGCTTTTTACCTTGCTACTGATGCATTTTTCTCTCCTTTATTTAATTCACATAACTCCACTTGAGACTTTCACCCAGCGATGTTAGATTTTTTCCAAAATCTCACCAGTTTTCTCCCTCATGTACTGATACATTTGTGCATTCTATGTCATCTTTAATAGCCCTGCATAATGCTTAGACATCATCTGTCAGTTACATGTCAAATATGCAGCAGCCTTACTAAAACATAGCATTTTGGTGTTATATAAATGACATTTCCAAAGGAATAGAAAGGAAGATAAATATATCCTGCTTAATGCATTTTCATCAATCTTATGCAAGTGCTGTGAGGAACAAAAATTCAACATAAGATGATGGTTACTGTGCTTTAAACAGCATTAAAAGTCATAAAACAACTGTGCTTTTTCTGTTTAGTTTTCTGTATTGAATGTCTCAGAAAGATTTAATGCATCTAATTAAAATAATTACAGAGAAAGCCTCTGTAACAGTTACTAAAAGAAACAAAAATTAACTTAATCAGCTTCAAAATACAAATAAACAATTCCATCATGGAATTATTCCATTTGTTTTATCAGACTCTGAATTCTGAAGATTCCTATGAACATCCATTTTTAACATTCACTGCCTAAAGTTTTTGATATTGTAATTCATAAATAAATAACAAAAGGGACATTGTTTATTTCACATAAATCTGTTCCAGTTTTCCAAAAAGAAACCGGTGCTCAAGATGTTTTGTTGTCAAATACTTAACTTTTCATAGACACAACATTAAGGCTATATTTTAAAATACAAAGCTAGCATCGATGTTAAAAGAAGAAAGAATTTTAAAAAAATTGACAATGCAGTAGCTTATATTCTAACAGCAATAGTACTCTTATTCAAAACAACTGACAGTTATTGGCTTTTTTCTTCTTCCAACTATGGAGTCAAAGAGCAGACATCTAGCAAATGCAGGCTGGCTACCTAAAAATATCTCCTTGTCTAGAGCCACCTGTACAAAAATTAAATCCCTTTTAGAAGGGAATGGCCTATTTACAGTCCTGGAAGTATGGAAATGAAAGGTTTACTTTAGGGATGTACACAGTTGCAGCACATTAGAACTGACTACTATTTGTTATGAAAAGCAAATTTTGAACTTTTGAATGTAAGTATTCACATAAGCAGCTTCCATTTATTCACCCAGTCAAGAAGTAGAAAAATGCTATAAGGTCTCAGTATCTAAAGAAACTGAGCAACAGCACCAAGCTTTTAGTACTCATGTCAAACTGCTCACAAACAGTCCACAAACAAAGCTTTGCTCATTAAGTTATTCATAGAAGTTATTAAACAAATACTTTTGAATAAAGAATAAATTCAAGAAAATCAAAAGCAGCTCATGGACAACTAACAAACAGAAAAGTCTAAATTTGTTCAAATAAATTATTCACTGTGAATTATCTGATCAGGTCTAGTGCTAAAATATAAGAAGTATTTCTCAGAGCATATGTGACTGACAACAAAAAAGCCTAAAGCAGATGGAAATGTGTCTGTATCTATGCAGAATTTACAAAGCAGAGTAGTTTTAGCATAAGAAGGAAGGTCCCTCATTTCCTTAGTACCCACTTTCATGACTAATATTAGAAGAAATAGATGCCATAGAAGCACAGTAAGTCAATAAACTTCAGATAAAATGTTTTGGGATGTTGTCATTCATAGACAAATTCCTATTTTCAAAAGGCCAATCTTTAGAGTAAGTTTAAGTAAGTGAATTCTATTTGATGAGACAAAAATAAATTTGAGTGAAACCAATTTGATCTAGCTCAGCATGACGCATCACAATATTCAATATAAATACTCTTTTGGATGTGTAACTAGTAAGTGATGGATGGTCCAAGGAGGACCACCAATGGCATAAAGGTTGCAGGTTAACCTCCCTTCTCAGTCCTAGATGTGCTCTACCTCTCACTTAATATGGATCCATATTTGTGGAAGGGATAGTAAAGAACATGCAGTGTAGCTGTGCTAAATAGAGCTTAAAGAAATCTAAGCACTTACACCCAAAACTGTGGCTCTGAAACTTCCTGGTACATACCCCAGGAAGCAACTAAGATTCCTAATTGCTTTGCCTTTTGTGTTTCTCAGGCAGTAGTACCCCATGTACACCCCAAATTCCTTACCTTGAGAGAACTGAACAGCTCAGTACTTAATTCCTGCTTAAGTCAAATCAAAATACAAAATCAGGCATTCCGCAATTCCCCCCACCCCGCCTCAGTTCCCTAGGGCTTTGATCTGGAAGATGTTATCAAAGCATACCTAACACATACCAGCTGTATTAGGCTCTGCATAAAATGCAATTGCTACTGTTATTCTTTATATAATGTTCTCTGCTAGGGAAGTGGGAGACCTGAGGGAGAAATATTCTTGCTCTCTACTGATATTTTTAATTAGGTGACCTGGATTCATCTAAACGAGGGTTCAACATCCATTTCTCCCTTCTTCCTGAAGGTGAGAGACTGATTTACTCAGGATAATGGGAAGTAAGACACCTTTCCTAGAAGCACCTACACGACCTTGTGTGGACAACAATTTAGGAGTCACTGGATGGAAAGGAAGAGCTATCAGTCATGCCTCGTGCTACAGCCTAGTGGTGGAAGTCCTTCCCTACAGGAAAGAAAATCTGGTTCTTGTGTGAGTGACCAGTGTCCTCCCTGGATTTTATCTTGTGAGTCTGTCTTTTAAAAAGGCTGTGCTCACTTTTATTCACACCCTCTCAACCCATCAGGAGTCTTGCATTTTTAATTCATTTACTTTTTAACATTATACCACAATTTAAATACATTTGAGGAAAATTCTTGTTGAATGAAATACCCCCGACTCTTTTGTGGGAATAGGGAGTGGACAGGGGCCTCCTGCATTAGACACAGATCCCATTCTGCCTGATGGATCCACATTGAGCACATATCCCAGACTGCCTTCTTTTCTTCTCCCAAACACTTTATACACTGAATGCTTAAGTACTTTCTGGGGAGGTGGGGGATTTGAGTTTTCATAACTTCAGGCTGAGGAAGAACTAATGTGTTTTCTTCCCAGTGCCTGGGCACTTCTGCTGACAACCCATGGTATCAATGAGGGTATCACCAGCAGTGTTTCACCAGGGCAGAGAAGGGCATCTTGCCAGTGGACCATAGCTTATGGACTCCTGGTGGACAACAGCTCCTCCGACACACTGAACACTGTGTCTGAGGGGCTGATTCCTCATCTTCACTGTTCCCCAGGTGGCTATCACCAAACTCCTCAGCCTGTTGACTTCAGGTGTTCCCCTACTGATTGCTATAGATACCACTCTGAAGGGCTTAACCTTAACTTCAAGGTTAGTATCCAGCACAAGGAAGAGGATTCTTCTTACCTACAATAATGTGCCAACTTATAAAAAAATTAAATCAAATACATGGCAAGTCTTGTTTTTCCCTCTACAGAATCACAAGCTTTGTGACTTGAAAAAGAATGGTAAACATTACGTCTCTAGGCATGCCTCACTTCAGAGGTGCTCTTGGCTGGAAGTCAGGCTCAGGATTTACCTTCGGGTGGAATATTTACATACTCTCAGCTCTACCCAGTAATATGCCAGTCAATTTAACCTCCTATGCCTTGAAAAAATAGTTTATTGTGTAACACAAAGAATTCAAATACAGAATTGTGCGTGACATCTTCTTGCCTGAATATATTGCATGCAAGCCATGTCTGCTTGCAGTCTTGAAAATTTGTGCAGATAGATAGTACTGGAGTCTTGTGATAAGGTAGGCCTTATGGTAAGAAGGCCATTTTTCCTCTATAATCTTTATATTTCAAGAATAGTCAGGTTGTTTTTCTTGAAAATTTATTGAAATTTGTTTTGGTTTTGAAGAAACAGCTCCCCACTCTTTGACTTTTTAAATTTAGTCTCGTTTGTTCCTCCATTTCCACTATTCTTTAAGAAAGAAGGAAAAAAGTAGGAATACCCCAGCCTTTTGTTTGGAAGTCCAGCTGTAGACCATGGACATGTCATTACAGACACATCTATGGATTTGAGAAAGTAAATATATGCAATCAGATCCTTTTTTTCCTGACATCTGCTTAATTCTTACAGATTTTTAAACTTTTTTCATGTCAAATTATTGTTTTAACTGACAATGACCAGGCAGGGCAGGTGTGCCAACTGTACTTTACAAAAAACACTTCTCCAGTTTTCACCTTTCCTTCTTTGCTTCAACTTGGGAAAACAGGAATAGGAGCGGGTTGGTCAGCTCTGAGTGTCTCACACAGGAGGCCAGGTAGCAGCACCAGGAGTTCCTCTTCCCAGGTTGTGCTGTGACAAGCCATTTGTCATCGCAAACGGTGATGATCTTCTGGTGGGATGACTTGAGTCCTCATATAGCAGGTCCCCATCTCCTTCAGGGGTTTATCTTGGAAGCCACTTCTGGAAACACAGAAGCTTCCTATAATTAAGCTTCCTATAATCCTACAAAGCTTAGCCACTCTCTGCTGCTGGGATAGTATCTTGGCTTGTTTCTTTTCAACCAAAAACTTACTAGACCTACTTCTGGAAGAGGCCAGCTGTATTCTAGGAAGTTTTCCTAGCCACTTATTTATGTTCCTTCTTCCCTTCTGTTTTTCTGGCCCCATAAATCTTGTGCTGGTTTCTACACTGCGTAACAGATTCAATGGAAGCTGCAGAGATTGTTCCTTCCAAGACTGGAGCACTGGGTACTCTCTCAAATGGCTGAAGTGTTGGATTTGAACTTCCCCCAGGCAGAAGTAAGTACTGTATCAGACCTTCCCATGAAGTCATGGGGGAGTGATCCAACTACCAGACCCTAAGCCATGAAAAAGAAATATTTATCTTCTTTAATTTGATGTGGTGGGAAGAAGTGGAAGGCTGTATTATATGAACTGCTTTCTTGATTTATTGCAGAAACAGAACACTCAGCTCCAGTATCATTAGTTAGTCTCCACTGGACTATGAAATTGTAGCAATTACATTAATTAATGTTGGATAAAAGGCAACCAGACAAAAGAAGGGAACTGAGAAGGCACTTGGAAACTCACTTTGCTTTCATTCTGCTGCCGATGTGAAACAAACAAACAAAAATCCCCTTCAGACCCCACTCACAGTCCCACTGTCTTGCTGGTCCTCTTTCTCAGTTGAGCACAAACATGGGCCCAACAAGGAAGTCTAAGATTAGCAGCTTGTTAATGTGAGCAATTCCACCAAAGCCATGAGTGGAGTAAAACAGCAATAAGTGTTTCTAAACTTAGCAGCTTACAGTGATTAAAATTCAGTGCAACCAGGAGAAGAAACAGCACTATGTCCTGATGCAAGAACCTGCAGAATACAGCTACTCACAGGAGGACTTCTAGGATCAGGCTTGGATTAGGAGAACTGAATCTCATGCATATCTCCTCCCAGCTTTGTAGCCTTTACTAGCACTTCTCCCCATAGCCTATACTGTTCCCTTGTGGTGTATGCTTCTTTATATGGTTCAGAACAGCTGGTGACCAATTGATGGCTGCAGATAATTAGCTTTTAATTGTTACCAGTTATGTTTTCACCTGTTCTACTTACAAATCCTTCCATTGTGTCAAATCCAATTACTGCATTTGGATCCTTTTCTGCAAGAACATAGAATGGTAAAAAGTCCTTTATCAGAAGGAAATTAACTCTTTGTTGTTTGCAGCAACTTTCCAGGAACATTTCAACTTGTGTTATACTACTAAAGACACACACATGTATATAAATGAAATGAGGTCAAACTGGAGAAAATTCACATACTGCTTGAAAAAAGTTTGCATCAAAACCAAAGCCTTGAGCACCTATCTTTAAATACAAATGATGATTTTCATCACTTTTGTACAATTCTGAGTGTACATATTAGAGAGGTAATTTCTTTTCTTATAGCATTTACCAGCCAAGAATCCAACCCTGCAATGATTTCAGTGACTAGAAATACTATCGCATTTCAGTAACTAGGAATACTATGATACCTTTCCAGGTAAGTCTATCAGTGAGGAATGATTAGGGCCTGTCTGCAAATCTAAATATGCAATACATATTCAATGAGTAAAATTATTCCTCAATTATACAGACTATCAGAACCATATCAGTGATGTTAGCCATCTGAAAAGATCACATGTAGACAATTTGCATACTCCAAACTATAAAAGGACAAACATTGTAAACAGAACAGTGGTAGGATTAAAGTATAATTATAGACAAGGTGAGATTTTAGATGAAAATTCTGCAACACAGTCATAGCTTATTGGATATTGAATACAGCAGTTAGTGGGTGTCCTAATTTTGAACAATAGTACAAGAAACATGATTTTTCTAATACTTGTACTTGGCATTGGTAGTTGAAGCAAAATTTAAGAGTAAACATTAACAAAGTCAAGTTTTCATTGACTCTGCTAAGCTGAACAATTCTTAACAGTGTATCTTAAGGTTTGCTGGGGTGCTAAAATAACATCCTTCTTTTTTTTCCCCCTTTTTTTGGTCTTCTTCTTGCTTTTTGTAATCACAAGAGGACACAGTATTCAGGTTTTATCATAAGCCAAACTCACAAAAATCAGAGCTGACCTGGGCAAATTTATTGTTTGTTTTCTAGAAGGAGAAAATATAATCTTCTTCAGCAGTGAAGACAAGCCCTTAGACAGGGAGCATGGGGATGGTCAAGAGAGGGGGAAAACAAATGAAACTTTCATTTCTTGTTCTTGTGAACAGAAACTTACAGTGTCAGAATCCCTAGAAACCCATTAACTGTAATAATGATTATAGAGCAATAAGTGTACCAAAATTTTGAGAACTGATCAGTGCAGATAATTATTTCTCATTTCTGTGAATTTTGGGAGCTCTGGAAGGAAGCCTCTAAAAGATATTTTAATTCATCTTACACTTTTAAAGATGCTTTTTTTCAGTCACAATCAATATACAGTGAATATAAAAGTTACTCATCACCATTCAAAAACCAGAATACTCAAACCTAAATCAGGTGTATTGGGTTTGTGTGGCAAGGTTTTGGTAGCAGGGGGGCTACAGGGGTGGCTTCTGTGAGAAGCTACTAGAAGCTTCCCCTATGTCCAATAGAGCCAATGCCAGCCAGCTCCAAGACAAACCCACCGCTGGCCAAGGCTGAGCCCATCAGTGACGGTGGTAGTGCCTCTGGGGTAACAAACTTAAGAAGGGGAAAAAAACTGTGCAAGTGCAGCCAGAGAGAGGAGTGAGAATATGAAAGAGGAACAACTCTGCAGACACCCAGGTCAGTGAAGAAGGAGGGGGAGGAGGTGCTCCAGGTGCCAGAGCAGAGATTCCCCTGCAGTCCATGGTGAAGACCATGGTGAGGCAGGCTGTCCCCTGCAGCCCATGGAGGTCCATGGTGGAGCAGATATCCACTTGCAGCCCATGGAGGACCCCATGCCAGAGCAGGTGGATGTACCCGAAGGAGGTTGTGACCCCATGGGAAGACTGTGCTGGAACAGGCTCCTGGCAGGACCTGTGGACCTGTGGAGAGAGGAACCCACGCTGGAGCAGGTTTGCTGGCAGGATTTGTGACCTCTCAGGGGACCCATGCTGGAGCAGTCTGTTCCTGAAGGACTGCACCCCGTGGAAAAGGACCCACGCTGGAGCAGTTCATGAAGAGGACTCATGGATGGAGAAGTTCATGGAGGACTGTCTCCTGTGGGAGGGACCCCATGCTGGAGCACGGGCAGAGTGTGAGGAGTCCTCCCCTTGAGGAGGAAGGAGCAGCAGAAACAACATGTGATGAACTGACCGCAACCCCCATTCCCCATCCCCCTGTGCTGCTGGGGCAGAGCAGGTGGACAACTCAGGAGTAAAGTTAAGCCTGGGAAGAAGGGAGGGGTGGGGGGAAGGTGTTTTAAGATTTAATTTTTATTTCTCATTACCCTACTCTGATTTGATTGTCAATAAATTAAACTAATTTCTGCAAGTGGAGTCTGTTTTGCCCATGATAGTAATTGGTGAATGAGCTCTCCCTGCCCTTATCTCAAGCCTCAAGCCTTTTGTTCTATTTTCTCTCCCCTGTCCAGTTGAGGAGGGGAGTGACAGAGCAGCTTTGGTGGGCACCTTGCATCCAGCCAGGGTCAACCCACCACATCAGGTAAATCAGATTTAATTTTATCCAGTCATAGCACTAAGTGATTTTCCAATAAATGTATGACTTACTGGGAATAGAAGCAGCAAAGCTTATAAAAACTAGGGTGCACCCTCACTGGGCTTGAACAACAAGAGGCCTGCAATATATTTTTTTTACTGCTCAAGTGAAAGGACACATCTGGCCTCTGCTGCTGGGACACCTGTCTGGAACGCTGCTGGGAATACACGAGAAGCAAAGAAGCCATCGGGAAGTTACTGCTGATTGCCTCGGTGACTGAGAGGCAACAGCAGCTCTCTGGGGTTTTTAAGCCTACTTTCTATACTGTCACATCAGTTCAGGCTTCTGTTGAGTCTCAACTCTCTCATGTGTTGTTTTGCAACTTGGTCAAATCTGACTGAATGCAAATGGCTTCGTGTGAGAGCATGGGATTAGCTCAAGTACATGTCCCATACATATTCCTAGAGCAAACTTCTTCAGCACCTGTCTTAAACCTGATGTCTCCTATTCCTCCAAAGGGCAGGAATGTGTCCTCACACCTTACTCATTGCTGATTACCCTCAACCACAAATTGTGGCTGCTGGAAAGCAGCTGTCTTATTTCTAAGGCAACTCTCAATAATGTGCAAAGGTAAATGCCAAATCCCGCACACAGAGAGGAGTAATCCCATGCAGCATTACAGGCTGAAAAAGAAAGTACCTTGGCAGGAAAGGACCTGTTGAACAAGAAGTCGAATGTGAGCCAGCATTTGTGGCCTTCATGTACAGATAAAGTCCAAAAGTCCACCGGGCTGTATCACAGCAGTGTAGCCAACAAGTTGAAGGAAGTGATTATACCTCTCTTTTTAACAATATGAGACCACCTTTCAAATCTTATGTCCACTTCTAGGCTCCCAGCACAAGACTGACAAATTGGACGAAGTCCAATTGGAGGAGGGTCAGCAAGATGGTTAAGGGGGTTGAGCATATAGTATATGAGGAACTGTAGACACGCAAGGACACAGTATATGAGGAGCTGGGTTTGTTTAGCCTAGAGATAAGAAGGTTAAGGGGGCATCTAACTGCTGTTTTTAACTACCTAATGGGTAGTTAAAGAGTGAGACTCTTCTTGGCAGTGCACAGCAAAAGCTTAAAGGGCAACAGGCAGAAGTTGGAATAAAGAAATGAAAAATGCTTCTCACTGATGGGGGTGAAACATTGAAACAGACGCCCAGAGAGGCTGCAAAATCTCCATCTTTGGAGGTATTACAAAGTCAGCTGGATACAACCCTGAGCAAATTTCAGTAATTTTGAAGTTGTATCTTCTTTCGCAAGGGGGTGGCAACAGTGAATCTCCAGAGGTCTCCATTGCTGAACCTGTTCTGCCCCATGGACAAAGAAGGGCTACCAGTGCTCTTCAGGACACCAGGCAGTCCATCTGCATCTGACAGAAGTTTATGAGGTACATGTTTCTGAGGTTAACAACCTTGTGCCTTTTGTAGAGGGCATGAATGACTTAGAAGAGCCTTCCTGCTTTTGGTGATGGGCCTCTATGGGGTGAGATAATCAAGGAAGGAAAGAGCCAAACGGTGCCTTGGGTCTTTCTGTCCTTATATTTGGGGCATCTACATAGTGATCGTGTCTCAAAATCTGACGGGGTTGAGGCAGATGAGGGAGTCAGTGCCGTTACACTGCTGGAGAGCTTTGGGACATCTATGACACAGAAGGGTGGATTGAGGTGTGTGCGCTAGAGAGGCATGTCATAACTGGATGTAGGGATGTCACGTAGGAGAGCTGTTAAGCTTGAGTTCAGTGTTGCCAAAGCACAGTGTAGATACAATTGACATGAATCAGAAACAATCTAAGGCCTATTGTACAAAAGCAACTGGTTTAAGTCACTGTGCTCAGAAAACACAAGCCTCAGCTGAGCCACTGCTACCAAAGACAGGATAAAAACAGCCAGACAGTCTGTGCTATGCACAGCACCATTGTTTATCAGCTAATGCATGGAAGGACATACTTGCAGAGCTTTAATCCCAGAGGTAATAATCTGCCAACAGCTAAAGCATGCAAGGAGATGCTTGCAAACTGTTATTGACAGAGGTAACAATCTGCCAACAGCAGGCACTGCCTGTATAGCACTGGATTTTGGTACCTATGTGTTGCAGGAGCAGCAGGTTGGTAGCACTGCCTAATCTTGGATAAGACTTAATCTCAGCTAAACAGCTGTTTGTAGATGCTTGTCCCTTGGGGTCTGCGCCCAGCCGCCTGTGTGAGTGGCTGCTACCAGCCACAGTCTCCAGACACACACAACTGATGTGCATAGAGACTTTGTGACTCCTTGGGATCCCCAGTGGTGCCTTGGCATCCCTTTCAGTGAGGCAGGAGACTTGAGAGACATGGTATGCAAAGCTGCTGGGATGAGGTGTGTAATTAAGGGGCAAGATATGTACTTGGAGGCACAGGAACAAATAGTTGGAAGGATAATGTTGAGAGTCTGTTTTTGGAAGGCTGATTTGGAAACAATTGAGAAAAGTAATAGAGCGGGACAATAATGCAGTAAAATATGCATAGAAAAGGGAAAGTAAGGAAATATCATGTGTATGAGTGGGTGATCTGATGAATGTTATCAGTGACTGTTTGAATTTTTCACCTCTGCTTAAGGACTTGAGAAAGATACTAACAAGAATGGAAGAATGGTTGTACTGGCAGCTGGATGGACACCTTCAGATTGTAGAAACGTGCTACAGGCCTCTGTGTGCCCAAGGCCATTCTAAAATGAAAGCACAGGACAACTCTAATGATTACTCTGGCGGGCAAACAACCTGCTTACACAAGAACAGGTTTGAACAATAACAAAATCTGCAGCTGAGAAGAAGGATAGTTTTGTAGATCAGCACTGGACTAGAACGTCAAAGATGTGGTTTCAATAAAAGGCCTATATGATTTTGGGCAAATTATCCAGTCCTTTTGCACCCTAGTTTTCTATCCCCAAATAGTAGAAATAATATATAATAGAAGAAAATACCGTCTTCGCGAGTGCAGGATTCAAGTCTTGGATTAAAAATTTTTCAGAGTAGCTGTTCAACAGTGAACAAAATGAGGCTTTGATTTTACTTGGGGCCTCCAGACATTATCACAACAGCATTGTAAGCCTTTGTCCTGGCTTGCTGGGGGAACCACAGCAATTCTTCTGACTCCATGGAGCAGTGGCACAGACCATTGCCTCCCTTCTGAACTGTAGTGAGAAAAAAGACTTGTACATTCTATTTTCAGCTCTTCACTGGTTTGCTGTATGTCTGTAATTGCAACAGAACACCCTACCACGGAGAACATGAATGAGCTCAAAAGGGTTACTTAAGGGTAGCTCAGAAAAATATCCCAATAAAATTAAAACCCTTCCATAAAATCTTATGTAAAGCCCCAAGGGAAAAGATATAGACAGAGAAAACTACAGTGGAGCGAGTCTCCTGTCTCCTCACTTTATAAAAAGCAAATTCTTGAGAAGAAACATTTTATTATTGTGAATGGGAGAGTCCCCTGGACTCACTGCTTCAGCAGTGGTTGCGGAGGGGTGCAGTCCTAGACCATACAAACAAGCTCCAAAGAAAAGCAATTAATAGCCTCAAACAGCACCATATGAGTACAACTGCACAGGCTACATTTGTACCATGCCGAGTTGAGCAGACATGGAAGTTAACTCTCAGTGCATTAGCTCTAGACCCAACAATATACTCCAGTCACTATGGCACTGTGCTGAGGCTAAATGAGGCTCAGACCTGTGCACGCCTTAACTGTTCAAGGATGCCAGCTACTCTCTTTTCACTGTATTATGCCTTGAAGATGTTTCAATAACTACCTTGCATGGAGCTGTGCAGTGTGGTGCTATTCCTGGTGGTGCCTAGGAAAGTATTAAGAGGGGATGTAAAGCCAAAAGGAGGTGAAGGGTATCCTATACTAATAAGGCAGGGAAAGTAGACAAAGTAGACAAAGTAGACAAAGTAGACAAAGCTAGGATTTGTCAATAGAGTGGACCTCTAAGAAGAGTTAGGTTGATTTATATAAGGGCTATTTTTAGGCCCAGATTTTCAAAAGATTTGGGTGCATCAGCATTTTGGCTATGCAGCTTGAGGCATCTTTAGAGTTTCTTTTCTGAAGAGCAACTAGCTTGAGACTTCAAACTGGGCATGTTCAGCTAAGACACCTGATACTGCTGATCAATTTGAAAATCTTGGTCCAGCCGAGCTTTTATTGTGTTTTTTTAAAGTTGTGAATAATAACCTACATATGTGCATGTATATATGTATATATTTTTTTTAAATAAAGCATTCCTCAAGCATCTTTTCAATGACTTGAGTTTATGACCCACAAATCATGTATTACAGAGAAAGTATCTCAAGATTTTGCAGCTCACTTATCTTTTCATGCCTCAGCTTTCTCAGACATAAACTGGAGAAAGTAATAATTGCCTCATAAGGTGTGCCATAATCTGCTAGCATTGTACATGGTCACACTTGGAGAATTTCTGGTGTCTAGTGATAAATATCAATACTTCACGTTGCTAAAAATATTACATAAAATGGTAAAGATAAAATGCATAGTATAAAATAGCACTGCACTGTGGGCCTTAGAGCAGTTTCTCTTTCATAATATTCAGTTCAAAATGTATGGGCAGATGGACAGATATGCTGTTTCTCAATACAATCACTGGCTGTTAAAAGGGTGTTTCCTTGAAATTGTCTTTGTGTCATGCATTGGCCAGCTTTTATTATAAAGGCTAGATTCTTCTTTACTCAGTCTTATTATGCTCTTCACACCTATTTCTGAACAATTCACACACCTCCAACTCTCCTTGGTGCTGAGTCAGCATGCAAGCCATGTTGTGTCTCTCTTAATTGGTTTGATGGTTTCCTGTAACATGCACTTTTGTGTTTGTGGAGAAACAGGCTTATTAAGTAATTATGCATGCTTAAAATCAGAACTCTCCAAAGACAGACACGAATCTTAATGTTGTGTGCTTGTTTCTGGAGACTGATGTGTTAGACCTCAAGTGAGTGGCCAAAGACAGATCCATATATGTCAGTATGAGGTATTTTGGCAGAGGAAGGGCAAAGACCGTGAATCAGCTGTTCAGTCTGTACTCTGTATTGTCCTTTGCATTTCACTGTATTGCTCAAGCCATGAGATAAGCTAAAATCAAGTATATTTTCTGACCCAGCTCCAGAATTTCAGGATCCATGCCCCTAGAGGTTAGCACATGCCTCTAGGGATGCATAGCCACCTCTAGGGATGCATAGCTTCATGCTGCCTAGCAAGACTGTACCTGCGCAGTCAGTGTACAACACTTGGGTCTTTGTGTTAGGGCCTCCCTGGCTGACTTCTCTGTTCGGCATCAGTTATGTGGTATTGCCACCAAGGTAGACAGGCTATACGTTGCATGGGCATGGGCAAAGCTTGTCTGAAACTTTCATCTGAATGGAGGTGAGTTTGGCCTTTAGTATGGCCCACAAGTGCAATAAAGCCCCAGAGACCTGTTTGTGAGGTTAAGTTATAGGATCTCTTATCTCTGTCTGTAATTATGACCATTTTATTCCAAGCCAATACCACTGACGAAGTGACTGTTCCCTAAAAATATATACGTAGTTAGTAGTATACTAACCAGGACAGGACTTTAAAAAGGGGAGAAAGTAAAAATGTTGTGTGGTTAAAAATAAGGACCATAACATGAAATTTCACTTAATGTGAATGACTTCCAATACCACCCTGTGCTTATATACTGGTCCAGAAGTAGAGCTCAGCCTTCCGCATACTCTGAGTTAAACTGATCCTTCTCAGCCCAGTCTTCTAAAGGAGGAAAATGAGACAGATGGGAAAATGTGTTTTTGTCTATTTTTATGTTCACTAAAGTTACATGAGTCTCTACATCTTTAGATTGTATCATTTCCTAATAATGAAACGGTTAAGGGTGCTGTCTATCCTAGGCAGGACAGATAACCAACCACTAACATTTCACTGGTAGCTAGGAATGAATGGCAAATGTTTGGTGGGAACAGTAACAGTGGTGGTGTTGACAATAGGAGAAGGACTCCTCCAAACTTAGTTGAAGGTAAATGAAGGGAGGGACAGATCTGGGGAGAACAGTTGAAAAGGCCATGGGAAGTCAGCTTGGTAATGGCCATGTGTTGGAAATGATATCTGGGGAGTAACTTCTTACCCTGAAACAGACCTAAATTTAAAGTGTGTTCAGCCATAAGGTAAAGGGGCTGCCACATTCAAAATAAAAATTACCTAATCCTTGAAAAGTTGGTTTGACTATTTATTTTATTGCTGAAGACTTATTTATAGTGGCAGAGCAGGCATAACGCGCAGGCATCAAACGTACTACAGCAAAGCCACAGAGGGTGGTTGGAGCACTATGATGTTTGGATGCCATCTGCAAACCTAGGAAAGCCTAAGGCTTGTTCTGCTCTAGGATTAGGTCAGCGACTGGTGAGTTGGAAGTGAGTACGGGAGACTTAACCAGCAACTGAATTACAGGCAGCAAGATCCCCAGGATCTCTCCCATTACTCACTGAGTACCTTATGTTCACTAGGTCTCAGGTTAAACTTAAAAATATTTGTATCTGTGCTGGCACAAACATTGCTTAATAGTCACTGATTTACCCTTTGTTGTCTATTACTCCCACTAGGTAAGATTTATAAATAGCTCTTGCTGAACTTCAATATTTTTCTTTTCCTACATCATCCTTGTCCATCAAAGCACCCAACACACCCATATTATTTTTATGTAATTAAGTTTTCCTTTTTAATTTCAGTGACCTCCCTCAGATTGGCCCTCTCCCACAGGCAAAGTGATTATAAGGCAGACAGTGCTACCTCAGCATAATATTATTTAGATGTGGTCACTAACCAAACCCCCAGACACCCACCTCAGCTCAACTCAGCATCCAAATTCAGTTCTGAAGCTCAAGAAAAGTAATAATGAAATCGTCTGAATATAATCATCCACATCTACTAGCACCCAAATCTGAGGTGGATTCACTAAAAATCTGAGCCTGAATCCATGGGATAAAGAATACTTTATTTTTCACTTATAAGGTACTACAGGGACTTCTATGAAACTCTTCTCATTCTCTCAGCTGTGTGATTTCCCAGGTTTTTTGCCACCTATGTCAGGAGAGCCATGAATTGCAACTCTTTTGTTGTGGACACTTGGCAGATGCTGCTGAAGCTCTCGTACTGCCCTCTTCACATGGCTGGTTTAGAGATGGTTGGGAGCATGGTAGCTGGTGTTTCCTTCAATTCTGTTTCACCATTCCTGTTCTTCCTAGGGAGGGGAATATCTAATCTTGGATCTCACAACAGACTTGTTCTCAGCAGTGCATACCCTGGAGATAACGGTACACTCTTCCTATGGCGTGTTGGCTGCTGTCGAACACAGTCTTTCTTATGGACCCTGGTATCATAGCCATTTTGAATCAGTATCACTTCTTGAGTTTTACATTCTGTCCCTTGTTAACAGAGATTAGCATCTTTTTTTTTCTCCCCTCCCCCCTGCCAAGGGTGGCTGTCCTGGCATGAAGTTTTCAACATTTTTTTCCATAAATAATCTTCCCAGATAAATCTTTTCCCCAGCCTGCGTGCTGATTCACAATAGTTGTTTTTTAGCACATTTTCCCCAGAGGAGCACAGCAAACTTTTTATTGATGTTTTTAAGCATGGTTAGTTTGTATTCAGATAGTATTTCTGTACAGTCAGTATTGCAACAGAATATTCATTTAGTGTGGGGTGGCAGTGCGGAGGCAGAAGGATGTTGTTCACAGTCTGCATCCCTATAACTGTAGTCAGTCAGCCTTATGTTTCTAGGGCTTTCAGCAGCAAACTAGGTCAGTGGGGCCCTCTACATCAAAGCTTCTCCTTAGACACTGTAAATCGCATGCTTTTATACTATTCCTACTGTACACTGTGTTCTTCTGTAATTATAAATGTATGTTTCCCATCACCACAAAGACTTCACATTGCTCAAAGGAAATCTCTCTTCAAAGGCTTTAAACTGTTGAAGGGCAGGCCCCCTTCTGAGAGCTACCATTGCTTCGGGTGATTCCTTCTTTAACTCATCCACAGTAGAACCACCAGCCAATTCAACTGGCCTGCATCACACCGTGTCTGAACTGGCCTCCGGGTTGCATTTCAGCTGTGGAAAATGGCATTGCTGAATTTAAAAATGCAGACTTTAAAAAAAAAAAAAAAAGAAAAAAAAAAGAAGAAAAAGCAATGAACTGCTGTACTCATACTCAGCTTGCCCCAAAAACATGAGACTTGAGCTACTTACTGTTCTTCATCAACTCAGATTTATGACAAGAGAACACACAGCATTTTCATTTGCTAGTTGCACCTTAAAGAAAGTGAGAATTACGATGATGCATTAGTAGGAAAAAAAGCAAGCTTAGAAAAAGGCAGCAAGGAATATACAGAGAAAAAGTGTTGCTATAAATTCATCTTATGAAAGCATGTATATGTGTATGTGTATATATATATAAAAATACATGTATAATGACCTATATACGTATGTAACTAAAGTAAAAACTCTGAAAACATTTCCTTCTATGATAGCACTCAATACTATGAGTAATTCCACTGAAGCTAATGTTTTCTTCTAGGCAATGACTTACTCATGACAGCAAGCACTAATAAATATTTGCAGGATCGGGACTCAAAATTAAGGTGTATTTAATGCTAACACTTGAAACTCATACTTGAAAAGCAGTCATGAATGAAGATAATTAAGCGTATTGTAGTAGCCACACACTATATTAGTTTTATAACTAATTATATATGAAAATTAGGAGTTATCTGCCTCACATTCTTTACAAAACTAGGCCTGTGGATTGCTAAGGTCACACAGGAATGTTATGACACATCAATAACCCAGTTTTTCGTGTTCCATGTAAGCATCTTAACCCTGAAGAGCCCTGCTTCTCAGTTACCTTCCCTTTGGCCTACAACACAGCTCCCCCAGCTAAAGTCTCTCTACTGTACACTCTCTCTTTCTCCCCATTTTAAACACAAAATGTGTATTTATATTTTGCTCCCTATTCTAATTGTTTCTTAGATTGCACTACTGCTGCTGGCATCTTGATAATCCTTGATATAATTCAACTGGTGTCAAAAGATGCTCTCCAAACATAGAGGGCTTGTCTATATCAGAATATTTGACAAATATGATTAGATGTGGGTAACTATATTATCATTGCGATAACAAGGCCATTCCTGGGGATGAAATCTGCATTCCAAAAAAAAGATATACAAGGAAGAAAAAGCATCCTTATTCTGGAAAAAGAATGTCTTCACCAGGAGTTATGTGATATGACAACAGTGTTTAAATTAATTTAAAAATTCAAAGCAAACAAACCTTCCTAACCTTTGGGGCGGATTTGGATTTACATGAGTTATACGGGTTGAAGAATAACTTGTGAAGTCTACTTGTCTGCAAGAGCTGAAAGGATGAGCCTAATGGAAGTTAGCTGTGTGTCACAGCTTATCAAGGTGGCATCCTTTTCTTTACAACCTTGTAAAAAAAGCTGTTGAAATGTAAGCTACTATAGACTGCTACTTATGGAAACAGAAATAACAGGTTGTGTATTGCCGATCGCTTTTCTACAGAAGAACATCACTGGCTGCCTTTACTCGGTTAGTCAAAAGGGAAGGGAAAAATACCAGCTTAATTTTTTTATTCTTCACTTCAGACAGTTTGATAATTGCAACATTCTTTCCTTTTTCCAGACTTGGTTTATTCTGACTGTGCAAATGCCAAGCTTTTAGCAAGAACTACCTCGTCCATGGCATCTATATGTGACCAGCCTCAGTGGGGAACCATGTTTATTATTTGTATTGCAGAGCACTCTGGAGTTCATGTCAGAAACCAAGAGCCATAGTGTAATGTGCTGTCCAACTGCAGTCAAATGTCCCTTCCCTGAAGATTTCTGACCTAAACCCAAAGATTCTGGCTGTACCTCATACATACAAATAATAACAGCAAAAAAAAAAAAATTCTACTTAGACTAAATTTGGTTCAAAAGCTCCAGATACACATTTCTACACTTTCTGTGTAGAAATATTTTGAGAAAGGGAATTTTTCCTGACCCCTTGGTTAAACTGCAACAACACAGGGCAACAGATGATCATACTTTCAAAATTTTCAACACTTTTTTAATCGTCATGGGTTTTATAAAGCCACTGTATTATATAATGGATTTTAAAACCACATTCATATACTTGAATACAAGTGAAATCTTTCTGTCTACCTTCAGTATACCTCTGAATACAGTTTACACAATTTCAGGTACAGTTTATGTGGAAGACTGTTGTGAACCCACTCCTGTGAACTCAGAATGAAGTTTAATAAGTGAAAACAGCATGAGAAGCATGAATGGAAATCTCTCTGCTTTCTGCTTCTATTTTTCTTTTGATTCAATAAGAGCCGAATAAGCCCCTAGTACAGAAACTCGAGACAACTCTTTGAGCTTTGAGACATTAGTTTTACATCTTTTTGTTTCTCTGGTTTTTACCCTGCTCTATTTCCAGATGGTATTAAATAAAATTCAGGGGAATGGTCCTGGTATTTTTGAGAATGTTTACTTTATTTCAAAAATGTCCATAACTGAGCATGTCTAGGACTGAAAACATCGCGTTTTTGTGGGAAGAAAGATGTTTCATAGCTTATGATGTTAGGATTAAAAAGTACAAGACTCAATTGTATAGAGTCTCCAATTATACTTCTGCTCAGCAGAATCCTTGCAAGAAGATATATGCAAACTAGAAGAGGAATTTCATCTTTAACTCATTAGTTTTCCATGGAGAAACCACATGGCTGGACATTAAAGTACAACTCTATCATTCAGTACAGGCTGTGCTTTCATTTTTTCTGAACTAGAGCAGACAGCAAACTTTATTCTATGTGTGTTCTGATTTTAATAACATAATAAAAAGAACTTAAAATTAAAATTAATTGAAGTCAATAGGAAAAAATCAGAGGCCCCAATCAGGTTCCAAATATTGTATTTGGGGTTTTTAACTTTTCTCCCAGGCAGTTTTTCTCTACTCCTCCATGAATAGTGTTACTATACTTTCTTTACCGTAATCAAGACTGAAAAAAGAAACCTTATAAGGGTAGGAATGATGAGAAGTGATAAAACTTTTAGTTACAAGTTCTTTGGGCATTTACTATTCTTTTGTATATCAAAATGTTGTCACAAACCCTCTTTCCTGTAAAACCCATCCCTGTATGATCAGTTGAGCACCAAGGTAGCAAATAAACAAGAAGTGTGTGAATATAAGTAAGTGTTTCAAGTTTGACTATCTGACCTCTGTTAAGGTGACCAATGGACTTAGTGACTTCAGAAAAGATTGATATTTCAGAATATCATGGCCTACATACTGTGGGTTTTTCTCTCACCTAATATATATTCTCACATTTGAACATGACCTATTGTCCTTTTGTGTAGCAGAACTTGTTTGTTGGGTTTTTTTTAACATAAAAAACTTTGTTCTCCTCAAGGTGCTCTTACTCAAGATCCCATCTACAGTTGTACTTGAGCTACTGTCATTACTGGGTTGCAATACAACAGTACCCTAGAGCATCTCCCGTATGTTTAATAGTACCTGTCTGACATGTAATTTCATGAAATCCTGTGCTAGCTGTATTAGTCATTTCAGCATGCTATCATTCTGATGGTAAAGTATGGGACCTGGGCAATCCTGCTAAACCCACATCATCAAGGCAAACATCTCAAACAGTATGTCAAAGTTTTCCCACATAGGAAAATAAATTTCAGTGGTAGGTAAGAAACTTATTCTGAAAGCTTTTGAGGTGGGCAGTTGTTTTCTTTTAAACACATCCATAATTTTGCACTTCTATATATTCAATGATTCATTTAAAAAACAAAAGTGCATAAGAAAATCAATTTAGTGTATCACCTAGACAAAACACATTTGCCTCAGACTTTGGAAAGCTCTTTTTGACTACTGGCTTTGTCTAGGCTGTTTAAGTCCTTGGGCATGCTGGGGGAAGAAGAGACATCCTCCAGCTCCTCATCAGCCAGAATTCCTCTAGACAGAAATCATCTGTCATCTAAGCAGTGAAATGCTGCTCACTTGAAACTCCATATTTGCTCCCTGACAGGATGAGTAAACCTGGGAGACAGAGGGCAGGAAGGTTAAGCCTGTATGTGTAAACTGTGAGCCATGCACAGCTTCCGCCGTGGGAACACTCTCCTGGTGTGTTTGTTTGTTTGTTTTATTTTATTTGTTCTTCTGTTTGCATTTTAAATCAGATTCACTTCCTAAAATGCCAACAAATTCAGCCTAATGCTCATGCCAATGAAATGCATCTGTGCCAAGAACATATGAAAGGGCACTGGAACATATACTTGTATCCAGTTGACAGATGTACAGAGAGGGAGCTGAAAATCCAACTGGGAGAACAGTGCATTCATAAACAAAAGTGCTGATTCATGACACTGCCAGTGAGGCAGCAGTGAGAAAAGCCAACTAGTATGCATGCAGGTTCAACTGTTATCACCACTGCTCGCCCACAAATACTAACCAAAGGTGCTGATCCTGACAGGTTTGTTGGAGTTACTGTTTACAAAGCATCTTGCATGCTGTAGCAAAATCTAGTTTTGTATCGCCACAAAAAATACATTCAAATCTTTTTCTATATCAAGCTCTCAACAAATATGTAGAGATACGACATCACAGTGGCGGTGCCATCAGCACTCTCACTGGGCCTTGTTAGCTCCAGCACAGGACCAAGGATCCAACCTCAGTCATCTGATGATCTCCCGTCAGGATATAGCCAGCCAGATATAATATGCCTCCTGTGTGTGCACTAGTGAATAAGGAATAACTGAGACATGGAGGTTAAGGAAACTGTTAACCCTCAGCACTTCTCAGTGACATTCACAAATCCTTTGGGGATATTGTTGACAAATTACCAATATACCAGTAACCTCCTCAAACCCAAGATTTATTGAAACATGGAGGAAAATAAAACAATGCCAAAGAAATGGCTTATGCTTTTCAAATGCCAGAGAAGGTATTAAAACAAAAAACAAAAAAAAGAAAATAAAAAAGAGGGAATGGTTTACATGAAAAGCTCTTGAAAACAGCTCTCTTTCTGACCAAACTATTACTACAGCTTCCTGCCTAGACATTTTCCCTTCTTGTGTTCCCAGGTTGTTTTGCAAGTCGTCTCCTTTGAGTCAGCGAGCTTGCCCTGGCATGCCTGCCCTGGCTGGCCATGCACCTCTGGGCACTCAGAGTCAAAAAACATATCAGGGTGAGGTTTTTCTTAACATCTGCATGAAGAATTGTGCCCCATTAAAAGGGAAACCAATATAACTAATGCCTTGTAATTGCATCTCGGAGCCTTCTTTAACCTTCCAAACCAGTCAAAGCCCCAGTAATATCCATCTCATTAGATAAAGCCCAGGTATCAGTTGTTCATTTGGAGGATTATTCTTTTCTGTGGGAACCAATTCAAACCTCTATCTTGTCTGCTGAACACAGTTACAGCCTATATACCAGCCTCATAAAATGTGTTTTATTGATTCCTCTTTGCATGAAACATGAATTATTGACAAACACAGACCTCTATCAGATTCCCAAATGCCATTTTTTGCCATTTAAACCACATTTCTGAATCACATTTTGTTGACTATGAAACAAACAAGGCAGAGTATGTGTACACATGTATATGTGTATGTGTGACTGTATTATGGATGTCTGTACTATTACCTGTCAGATTAAATTACTTTTAATTCTCCAACTATTTACCCACCTCCTGTTCAGTGCCAAAATGGAAGTATACTGGCCCAGTCCTCCCACCTCTGCCAGTTCACTGACAATATTAAGGATGCAAGATCAAGTATTAAAATTCAGGAAATTCCAGCAATGTTAACTCAGCCCCATCTATATCCTGTGTATTTTTTGGCGCACATGAATAACAAAGAGTAATACAGTGGGGCCATTAAACTGGACATTCCCCACCTGCAGTAGTAAAATTTACCAGACTATTTGAGGTATTTCCCATTCTAAGTAAAAGGAGCACTACGAGCAGAGTCGTAAAGGTAATTACACTGGAGCGGAATGTGTCAATAGCTTAATGGTGCCAACTGCAAGATCTACCTTTAATGAGGAAAAAAAATTGAAATTATGACTTACATGCAATGTAGTAGATTGTGATTCAGTCAGCTTGAAGTTTAGCAGGGCCTTCCCTAAAACACAATAGCAATTAAAAAAAGGAAAGCATGAAAATAGTGGTTCTGAGATGATACAGTTTGAAAGCTCTGCTTTGTTTATTACAGTTCGACCTCCACCTTAGAAAAAGATAGCTTTTATTGATATGCACAGATAATTCACTCTATTCAAATGTACCTGGACGCAATGAAACATAAGGGTATATTTAATCCAGTATGCATTCTTCAAATGCATCTTCCAGGCCAATGAGCTACTATCATTTGGACCTCTTCCAGTATCTGGTTGCTACTATACACTATTTTTGTTCTAGCTCCATCCAGAAAGGCAGAACTGTTTCCTTGCAGCAGCCAAAGGCAATAGACCACAATTCTATTCAGGGTAGACAGCAAGTTTAGAAAGCTTATAGCTTTAAGAAGCCATGCATGTGTGTATGTGGAAAGGACGCAGCAGTAAATCTGTAGCATTATGAACTATCAAATGCTCTCTAGAGCTGCAGTGAATATTTTCTTTACCTCTATTTATTTTCACTTCTTGAAGTTACATTTTGGCATTCAGATAAGAAAACCTCTGAATCTGAAACTAGTACTAAGATGTGGTTGTCCAGTTTCACCTAGAATCCTGAAACTGTTATGACATTGATAACAGTAATTAATTAATTTGCTGACTTTTTAATTTCATGGTATCAGCGGTACTTATTAGCAAATATTGCATACTTCTAAAACAAAATACAATACTGTAATAGGAAAAAGAAAATTAAGACAAAGGAACATGGAGAATGGAAAGCAACAAAAAAGGACACTCCTGGAAACAGCAAAAAAAATCAATAGTATTGGTCACAGCATAGATTACAAGATAGTCTTTAGTCTTCCTTGACTGTGGAGGAAAACTAGCTAAGGCAGCACCCTCTCTGCTGGATTTTGTGGATCCCCTGTCGATGTCCGTTTTAAGTCCATTTAAACAGCCTAGAGGGAACTTCTGCACCTCGCTAAGAGCTGAGTATATCCATGGGTGGCTGAGCACTTAAAAGTGAATCTGAGCATTGCAACCATCAAGTCTCATGTTTCTAGCCTCTGGACACAGTCAGTTGTAGCAACACTAAAAGTATTAACAACAGTTAAAAATATAGATGAAGAAACAGCTTGATTTTGTTGATGCGGTCATTTGTCTGCTGTATTCTGCCTTAGCCAATAGGCACATCATTAACCTGGTGCTCATTTTAGTTTGGGTTTGGTTTTAGTGTCAGTCTTTTCACTGGTTCATCTCTCTTGTTAGTTACGAGTATAAAAGAGAAACCACAATATGCTAATTTGCTGATGAAACAAATAGTTCATGTAAAATTAAAGTATATTGGAACAGAGGGATAATTTTGATGAATAGGATAACTGGAGAATAAATGAGATATTTCTGCAATTTTTTAACCTAAAGCATTTCTCTCTGTCAGAGCTAGTTTCCCGAGAATATGCACACACATGGAGGAAATATAAAGGAGGTTTGCTGTGGTCACTCAGAATTTGTTAAAATACAGTTTATTGCCAAATGTAGTAAGTAGCACAAGAAGAGAAATGGCTAAGATGCCCAGAACATGGGGGCCATCTGGGGTCACGCTAACCAATGTTACCACTACAGATACTAAGTGAAAACTGTGATTCAGCATCTCTTGTGAAAGCAGGTCTTAAGCCTTGCATCATCAGAGTTTTCTACTCTTCGATATGGCTCTGGGGCTGGGGAAGGCTGGGCTCCAAATCTGCTCAGCAAGGCTGTGTCTGCAGGTTCCCACAGCGAGGGCAACCTCACTGCAGCTCTCCATCCCCATTCTCACTGGGGTCCCCTGAGTGTTACCCACTGCTATGCCACTGATGCAGCTCTGCCACCTCTCCAAAGAGCACCTGAGGTCCCCCTGACCACTCCCTTTCAGTTGACATTTAAAGCCTGACCTCTGTGCACTGTAATCATCTAATGACTCCACCTTGGTGACCTACCTTTCACTGCCTTTCAGCATCCACACTGGTCCTGCTGCATCAGCTTAATTAGACGAGCTTGTACTCATGAAACTGGGTGAGAGAGGTGCAGAAAGCTCAGCAGAGGTCACACCAGGGGTGTGACAAGCAGACGTGACAGTCATGGCCTACAGCCATGTTAGACTGCACCTCAATAGACTCAAGTTCACCTCTTTTCTATATCACAGGGACACTCAGTATCCCATGCTGGTTAGCAATACTTGGTATGTCTCAGACATTCTCCTGCATACTGAGAACATGGCCAACCTGCTAATGGCTGCCACTGTCAACCTCTGGTCCATTTTCTCCTCTTTCCATCACTAGTCTTCCATCCCTCTCATGCGATCACAAAATCCTTTTTCCTCCAGATAAGGGATGACCAACAATGGGCTATGAGTTTCAGGATATGCATAACCACCTTCATCTTCTGTGTGACCAGCTGGCAGTGGCTTGGAAAAGGAGCATTCTTGTTTCCGTATTTCCCCATCCTACTCTCTGTTCCACACTTCAAACGATGGTCAGCATCTCATAGGAAATGGTTATTCCAGATTCATGGTACAGAGGTTCAGTTTTGTCAAGTCCTGTTGCTACCAGTGTGGAGACATGCATGGTCATACTCATATTTTGGTGCTGAGATCCATGCTAGTTGCCATTGGTATTCTGATAATTACATTGGTATTGTAGAGCTAATAGATCAGCTGAGGCTATTACTGTCATAGAGCTCATGCAAGGCCATCTGCTGGCTGGTCTATCCAATGTACTTGCCACTGGTGATGTCTCAGGCATGCTCACACCATTCAGAAGCAATGGTTTGCTCAGCTGGGCTAAGGCCACTGATGAAACACGCATTTTAATTCAGTGACATTTTGGTCCAGATGTCTACAGTATCTCACAAATGTGTCATCTGGGAATGACCTGTTTTTTAAAGAGAGGCATGTCCCAAGTTCCGTAAATGGTTTCCTGCACTGGAGGCAGAACATAGGAGGGGACACTTGCAACCTGTTGAGGAATTAATATGGCCTTTTTCAGAGAATACGAGTCAGGAGACCAGACCCTCATTTTGGTTTCACGACCAAAAATTAATTTGCTTTTAGCCAAAATCAATCATTATTGAGATATACAATACAAATAAAATTTATTGTCCTCAAAGAAAAGGTCCAGTTGGCATAAAGCAAAGCTAGAAAGCCACGCCACATCTAATAGCACTCAAGGGACTGTCTGCCACATTGCAAGACTAAAAGAACAACAAGAAATAATCCAAATGAAGATTTACATGCAAACTGTCCCTCCTTCTAGGACAAACCTTATTAGTCAGATCCCAAAGTTAGAAGTTATTTCCATAAAGGCTACCTTGACTAACTGAATAGCCTTTTAACACCACATATGAAAACTGTATAAACTGTAATAAGCTGATCAAGACATTACCTTTTTACAGACATCTCCAAGTTTACCAAACCATTTTTTTAAAAAAAAAAAGTCTCTGTTTGCTGTTCTCTCCTGAACTCCTCATTTATGTGTATACTGTCCATTGCACTTAGTTCCTGGATCAACGAAAACTTTGCCATTGGGGATTGTCTTGATAAAGAAAAAAAAAGAAATTAGAATAAGTAGATGCACCTCTTCCCTCTTTTGTGCAATATATAAATTTGTTGGTTGTGTGGAACTATTATTAAGACTCGGGGGGTCCACATGAGGCACCAGTTTGACACCCCACTGGGGCACACATCCTCTGGAGTGTGAGCAGCAGCAGCTGAGCCCACAGGACTGGAGAGCACTGTGAGAACGGTGCAGTGGGTTTCAAACCTTATAAAATAATTAAAGTTCCACGATGTTTCCCTTTCAGTCTCAGTATCACATTTCCAAAGTGGAAACACCCATGCAACTGTCTGTAGGACTAATGCTTCTTAGTCACTTTTGACAATCCCTCTCAGGGACATTAGGCATCTTAGAGTACAGTGTCTACAGTTCATGCTCTAGACCCCGTGCTGTTCTGGCTTTTCTTTATACCAAAACCAAGATCCTCTCTAACTCTGTTTTCCTTTGTTCACTGTCAAAATTTTCATTTGCTTTGTACTTTGCATTTCTTTTCTGCCACAGATATCTCAGGGAGAGGTGATTGCCACTCTTCAACAAAAGTCTCCTGAATAAGGAGATTCTCCTGCTTTCTTCTAAGCAGAGTGCATCAGTTCCAGGACACATCAGCCTTCCCCAGACCTGTCCTGCATTACATCTTACTCACTGATTCACCCTCTTCCACCTCCTTCCACTCAAAAGTATTTGAGGCAGAGAGTGTCTTTATGTTCAGTGTAAACCATATATACCCTTAGTACCACCTCCTGCCTTTTTAAAGAGGGAAAACAAAAATATAAACAGCACAGCACTGATTTCTTTTATCTTCCTCGTGTGCATCCTCCTCCTAGCATTGGTTAAGTGGTTACGTGACACTGTTTATCTCTGTTCTGTCACAGATAACAGAGTGCCCTAGTTCCCTCAGTGCTTTCCACATAACATCCCCCTTCCAGTTTCCACCGGCCATCTGTCCTCTAATACCCACTCCTACTTCACATGGAAAGGATTATTTTCAACAGCAAATTAGCATACTATTCTCTTTCTCTCTCACTTTATCTCTGTTTCTCTTCAGAGAACTGACGGCTGAATCATCCTTTACACTGGGGATAAAAATAATTATGGAAGGGCTAGGAAGCTCCATGAGTTTCAACTTGCAGAGTTTCTGTTGGGTTTGCCCATCAAGGGGTGGGGGAGGGAGGACAGGGTGTGGTTTTACCCGTAAGCTAAAAATACAAAAGGCAAACAGTGGTTCCAATAAGTGTAAACTACACATTGTACCCACTGTTATTATTCTGTATTGGTTTACAACCTGCCTTTCATGAGGATATGATAGTGATGACTTCACTTCACCCATCGCTAATACCGTGGGAATTGGTAACCATTTTACTGATGGCAAAGATAATTTGGGTCCAGGTAGAAAAGAGAAATGACTTATCCAGCCAAAAAGAATGGGGTTCCTACTACTTCAGGACAAGATTAAAGCCTGGAATTGGAATCAAATCTCTGTGGTCAGGGAGAATCTGGACACAGCCATGACTGAAAGGCAAAGAAGCAGACAGCATGGCCCAGCAGGTGCCAACCAGCCTGCTGGCTTAGGCTGAGCTGCAGACTTGGCAAGAACATCAAGGGCCTAGGAGTAGGAGGAAGACAAAAGTCCAAACCTGGGGTGGGGGCTGTCAGAAGGAGTCTGAGAATCTCTCTAAGGGTGGAGACTGCCACTGTGGGAGATGTGTCCATTCAGGGAATGTAATATTCTGTAGTTTCCAGGAATTAGGGAGGGTATTTTGAGCTTGGACAATTAGTCCTTGCGAATGTGTGTTTCACTGATGTTAATTCCATTGCTTCATTTTTACAGATAGAGAAGAAATATTTACCTCAATTTGTTTTTAACAGCATTATATAAAAGTCTTTGAGGACTAGAACAACTTGATACTCTAGGAAACAGAAAATATTGGATTGGATTGAATTGATCAAAAATTAAAAAAAAAAACCCTCACAATTATATTTTTAAGAACTCTGCTATATTGCATGATTTGTTAGAAATTGCCAATATCAGCTTTCAGTCCCATACTTCCCCTGCATCGAGTTTTTCTGAAACATGATATTTTATGGATCTAAAAAAGTAGCAAGGAAGATAACAAAAGTATTATGTTGTTTTACATGTTGTTTGTAGAAAGATCTTCCTTTTGTAAGGAGCCTTATAATTAAACTGAACAAATAGTCTCATTGTGACAGACCTAAATTATTTTTTTAAATATTAATTTCTGCCTCTTCAATTAGTCCAGACTGTTGTCATCAAGATGATCTTTCCTACCTGGTCCTCTGACTATGTCATCTCCCTTTTTATAGTCTCTGAGTCACTTAACTCAATCTCTTATTAGTTTCATCTCACATTCATTTTTTTCTTGTGATTGTTTTTAAGGTTATAAGCCACAGAGTCTCTGCTTATGCTCTGAACAAATTCCTTTTCACACTTACTCATTACAAGCTTCCCTGCTCTGCTGATGGTTCCAGCTTTTATCTCCAAATCCCCTTCTCTTCTCACAAATGCTTCCATCATTTCTTCCACTCAACACCTAGGCTGAAAGAGCTCTCACAATATAACTTTGTCAGTCTTCCTCCCTTTTCTCATTCAAATTGCTCCAAAATTCCAATTTCTGCATAATCACATACAAACAGCAATATTTTCACAATTAAAAAAGAATAAGTCTTATGTCACTAGGGCATATAAAACAGTGACCACATGATTACACCCAGCATGAATTTATGACCTTTCCTACCTCTTTCCTATCTTATAGTGCAGCCATATTAGATATTCAAGTCCAGTGTACAGACTGTAACATCTTCAATGCAAATATGAATCGCTGATTTTTCCAGGATGCTTTTAGATTGGTACAGGACAAGCAACAGCAATAGTGCATTGTATGCAGATATTTTATATAAACTGATCATTTTAAATCTAACAATAATTTGTTGTCAATGATGTTGACGACTAAATCGGTAGATAAATCAAAACCCTGCCCTACAATGTCCTCATGTTTTGGAAAATATGGGTTTTTTACATTAACAAAAGCAAGTTAAAAAAGAAAAACATGAAGTGATTGGAAAAAGTTGTGTTTATAATCATCTGCCTATTCAGATGTATTAAGTAGGTCAAGTGTGTCCCTTTTACATAGGTTTTGAAAGCCACATGCTGTTAGAGGACAAAACAAATGAGTAAGATGCAACCCCCTGAGTCCTTTATAACACTATGTGAAAATAAAAGCCATCTGCAAAAAGAAGATTAAAAAAATCAGAAAGTAAATAAGAAATCTATTCAACAAAAAGTTTTTAAAAGAAAAAGGGCTTCAGAGAGACTTAGGAAGCTGATATACTAACAAAAATGAAAAAAAAAAAGTAAGCATGGTAATGTTGTAGGCTCCAAAGGTTCCTGGGAGTAGAAGGGCAAAGGGTACAACATTTTGAATATCCCAATATTGACATGTTGTGTGCACAGCCAAATAGCTAAGATATCCATACAAGGAAGACTGCAGAAAATTAATAGTTGCTCTTTGTAGAATTTTGAAGTACATTCTATAACAGGATTCTTTAAAGCTCAGAAAAAAATATTTTACTAAAAGCTATGGGTAAAATCCAGGCTCCATGGAAGTCACTGTTTATAAGTTTAAACAATATTTGTTCTAATTCTTATCAAATTATGTAGCAGTCTATTAATATTGGGAATTGTGTTGTATTTCTGTTTTCTGAATGTTGTACATTTTGGTGCTAACTGTGTTGTTTGAAACAGAACATGCAATTCAACTGCTAATTCAAGCATATATGCTACCTTTATATTCAAATCTGTGAAAAAATTTTTGCACATATTGTGCCAGTATTTTTGCAAATTGTTGAAAGATAAAATGTATGTAGGATACATCAGTTGATGGTTGTGGTTTGTGTAAAATGTTTTATAAAAGTGTTCTTTTTTCCAAATGTGTTTCAGATTTTAGTTACAGAAAAATAATAGATATGATAAATGGCACCTATTTTTAGCTGTGCTTACATTTGGTCCAGGACCTTTTTCACAAAAAGTTATATAGTTCTGATTCCTTTGCTCTTCTCCGCTGTTGTAAATGGATACAATAAGAATTTTAGCTAGTTTTATGCATTACTTATAGAGCAGCCTTTCTTGATGAGCTTCTTAAGCAGCTTTTCTAAAAAAGATGTAACGGAAAAAATAACTTCATCTTCGGAAAAACAGAGAAATAGCTCATATCATCATAGTCATCACTATAAAAATGGTCAGAACACCAATCTTATGACCGAGCGTTCCCTAAATAAAATAAAATAAAATAAAATAAAATACATTAAAAAGAAAAATAAAATTTACATAGAAGTTAAATATAGGAGGAAGAAAAATGCAAACATTAGCAATACTCCAATATCACTAAAAATAATTTTGCACTCATTTAAGATATTTCTTTTGCATTAAGCCTTTTTCTACATATGCAGTTGAAAAATGCAGTAAATAACTTTATTATTTTCACTGAACAGCGTAAAGCAAAAAGGATTAATCTCAGATCTTGGACTGAGGTCTGAACTGACCAGTCTAAGCTAATGTTTTAATCAGAATAGCAAGGTTCTGCTGCAGATCCTGCCAAAGAAAGGATTTCCCATAAAAGAACCAGACATAATAAAAGAAAATTACTTTAAATTACCCTGATCTTCCCTCTGACTCATTCTGGGATGCTTTCTAACAAGCCAGGACAAATCTGAAAGAAAACCCAAATAAATATTTGTTGTCAGATTTAATATCTAGTAGATATTATTTCTAAAGAAACCAAGTTATTTAAGTAGCCTAGATTCCAGTGTAATTCTCTGAAGAAGATATGTTTAAGGCAAGTGGACGTAAAGATAATGGCATAAAATAAAATTAAGCAAGAACAAATTAATAAGGAGAATTACAGGGTCACATTAAGAACTGGATCATCAAAATACCTTGGTGATTGCTAAGAATGGTAATCCTATTGACTAGGAAAGGATCTCATCTTCTGAAATTAATAATTTCTCTGAAAAACTAGTATCTTCCTTGCTGATGAACACTAAAACTTGTAAGCTACCAGTTGACCTTTAGACTTGCAGACAAGTGTTTTTAAAGAAGTTATTAACAGTGTGTACCACTAAAATATCTCACTGAATTCGTGTTAACCATACCCAGAAAATCAAAATTAAAGTTTCTTAAAAAATGTAGGCTGTCAGACGTTGAGGCCAATGAATATGAAAATCTAACCCTGTGGATACAAGCTAGTGCTCCCTTGATATAAATATCCTGCTTTTATACTGAAGTAAAGCATGGTACTAAAAGAAAATCCCCAGTTCTTGGTTTTGTTTAGCTTTTTTGATATATTTTACAATGAGACTTTCAGGCAATCACTTTTGTTTTATTGCTGAGATAAAATACAAAAATTAGGCATTTGAGGCAAACAGCAATGTTATTTTTTGACACAATCATGCCAAATTTGGAAAAACATCCTGAATCACCTGGCGTTTTCCCTTAAATATTTCAACAGCAAATACCTCTTGATGTTAGCGTTAACGAAATTAGCGTAACAGCTGAGACTAGCATATCACCCAGTCATTAGATTCTTTTCGTACCTGAGACAGTGAGAGAGACATGGGAACACATCTTGGGAAAAAAAATTGGATTCAGGAATGAGACACAGTACAGCTAAAAGGCTCTGTTAAAATCTCCACTTACAATTCTCAGCCTTTCACAGAGCCTTGAAGGGAAACCTATTATATGCACAGTTTAATTGGCTAAGGAGAGTGTTAGGCTATTGGACCAGTACAGACTTACTATAATAAACAGTGTGCTTAAAGAGGTCAGCTCGCCCAGTGATGTCTTGAGAGGAGATACTGACTCTGCATTTTTAAGAAGCCATTTATTTGTAGGGAAGCTGATTAAACCAACCAGGCATTGTATGTCCTCTGCCTCTGGGAAGGATGGCAATAGATTTTTAATAAATGCATAATATTTACTGAGCTGTATGAATATTCAGAAGCCAAGGTGTTTAAATTCTGATTATCTTTTGTAACTGCTTACCAGCCCCAGAGTTTTAAGGTTTGTCAGCATTTCTGATTCGCTGGGTTGGTAGTGTACAACACTAAATCTAAAGAAATACCTCCAACTATTCTTAGTTTGTAATGATATTTTTTGAACCATCAGCTATTGGTGGATGGCCATCTGCACAGAGAATTCACTTATATATAGATTTATACACTGATTGATATGTTTATTAATGATTAGTGTACAACGCAGCAGAAAAATCCTTTGAAATGCACCAGTTTTCCCTGAAATATGGAGAGCAGGCTATAACATGCACTGGGATAGCAGTAGCAGGACTGTAGGAAGACAGTCCACCTGCTATAATGTGTGGTCCTCTCAAGGGCAAATTGTCAAGTTGTGCCATTCTCCTGCGTTTCTGCTGGACATCGTTTCTGCCTCCACATCATGGTCCCTTTAAGCCTCTGCTTTGTCCATATTCCTAAAGTTAATTTTTTGGCTATGAGATTGGAGGCTGCAATTCATTTCCCAATGATGTCCAGGAGGTCCAGCGTGTCCAGAGAAAGCAAGCAAAGCTGGGGCTTGGGCTGGGTTCCTGAGAGCAGACAAGTTGCCAGCGGGTGAAACTCATTGCCCTTCCACAAGGATGGGAAAATGTCTCTGCAGCATCCACCGCAGCCGTGCAACCACGCACACAGCTGGGGAAAGGAGGGCACTGAACCATCGCTGCAGTGGCTGCTTGTGTTTCGTGTGAGGGTTGACTCAGGAGTGCCGTAGCATGGACACCCTGGTGCCAGCCCACCCGGTGGGCATGGGGAAGTAACTCTGCTGCTGGGGCTGTTGACAGCTGGGGCTTCTGAGCATGACATGGAAGCATTCATTTAAGCACTAGGGGAACGTAACTGATGAAAATGTGGCAATTAGGCTATTTAGGCACTGCAGGATTAAGGAGCAACTGGCAAGGAAATTGGAGGTTCTGCCTTTTGGAGGCAGGCATGGCAGCGAGGGGTCGAAATGATTTTGTGGTTCTAGCCCTTGGGGCCTGTCTAAAGTTGCTGTTCTATTAATTATGCAGTTTTTTTACAGGTATACAGAAGATGAGAGAGTTTGGCATTTTCTTGACTGCCCTGCCAGCATTTATTCTTTGACAAGACCAGCCTTGTGTAAACAGTCTGAGCCCAATGGTATTTGCTTAACATTTTAATTGGGAAATATTTTAAAGGGAGGGAGCTCGAGGTGTCCTTTGTTTTCTGCCTAGTGGTTTCCCATGTTTCTCATGAAAGGGAAGAGACTCAGCTCTTTTGTCTATTCTCTGTATTCTTCTTGCACTAGCATATTAATAAGACATCAGAAGGCACTTAGCTATTCGTAACAATCCACCATATAGCCATCTTTGTGGTAAGGGCAGGCCTGCCATCTCTTGCTCTAATCATGCCGTAACTGTGAAAGGCATTGCTAAAGCAGACTGTTATATTACCTACAAATCTGTCATTTTCTTAACAGCCAGGAATAATTGTGTACATTTATCTTTCCATTTTCAGGAAAACGGTGAGAAACGTGTTCCATCACAACCAAACCGAGTGTAACCCCAGCTTTTTTTTTTTATATATGATTTTCATCTTGAAGTTGGTGTTTAAACATTTGCAAGGGACATCCTCAGGTGGAATTGTTATTTTTCTGGATTGCTGTTGTTGCTAAGGCAGACAGACGTGCTGCTTGTTGAGAGCAGTGTTTCAATCAGGGCGCTTGGCCCCTCCGGGAGGTGCTTGGCATGTTCAGAGCAGTGATCCCTACTTCCCACCAAGCCACGCGTAGCTTCACTTCTGCTGGCTGGGCCACTGGAGAAGCTTCCTTTTGGCACACCTTGTACTAGCTGTTGGCTACAGACAGCGGAGACCAGGGCTTGAATCTCAGCTGTGCGAGCGCGGTGTCTCCAGCACACAGCAAGCGGGTGGACACCACTAATTGGACAAGTCCACTGCCGTGCGGGGCTGCCAGCTGGCAGGCACAACACCTCCCCGCGTTAGCATTACATGCTGTAAGGTTAATTCCCTTAGCGCCGAGCAGGTGTTTTGTAGAAGGCTCAGTTGGGATTTCCTAAAAGCTCAGCAGATCTGCACTTGAAGTGAGAGTTACAAATGCTGGGATCATTGCTTGAGTCTGCAGGAAAGGAGTTGTTTTCGCTTTCTCACGCTCAGCCTTCTTTGAAGGGGCTGCAAAAACTGCAGTCGAATTCTGCCTCATCCCCAGACAATTCAACCTGGTATGCAAAAGCAGCAAAGACACGGCCTCCTGCTAATCGTACAATTACAAATGGATATTTTCTTTATCTTAAGCAGAATAATTACATTCTATGGATATCTTTATTGCCTCTGATAAGAAAGATTATGTTTTCATGTACAGTGTGTTTCAAGTGTTTTACAATATGCAGGGTTTTACAAAGCACTCAGACTAAAACCTGTGGGGGAAAAAATCCTCAACAGATGTAAATCAATGTAGTTGCACCAAAATCAGCTGGGAATCTTTCCCTCTATATCTTTATAGTTCAGTCTCTCCGTATCTTTATAGCTCACTGTACCTGCATAAAGGGCAAACACACTGAAATAAATATGTATCTTTGACTTCCAAAAGATATTTAGTAATTGTCAGAAGAAATTTTCTGTAAGCTAAAAATTCAACTGAAGTTAAATAAGAATTTTAAAACAAAACCTGAAGAATTACTAAAGATTTTTTTTTTTTCTGATTACTGAAGATTTTTTCTGCTAGTACTTTACTGCAGGAACTTTTGTTTAACAGCTTGGATCAGAACTGCCTGGAACATTTTTCAGGTTCAGAACGAGTTTGGAAGATATGTATTTCTAAACTTCTTGTCTTTTGATTTGTGGGGGGAAATTTAGAACTAGCTCATTAACAGTTTTGTTGCTCTGTGGAGGGCATCAGAAGTGTGTTTTTGCCCATCTAGCCAGTATGTTAAGGAGTTGCTAGAAACCCATGGTGTACCTTATATGAGAATTTTTTATGAAAGAATCTTACTAACTTGTATCCAAAGCTCTTTGTCTCAGTAAATTTTACAGTTCCAAATCCTGATCCTCCAGTGCCTTGCGTTTTGAATCATGTTAAATTTTAGCTAAGCATATGCAAAAATGGTGTACAAGTTACTCATATTAGTGTAAATGGAAGACTATAGTTTACATCCTCATGTATTTGACTCTTACAAATGCTAATGAGTGGATGTGAAGAAGATGTGAAGCAACAAAGAATCAGAACTCTTACTTCTGATAGTCAGCTTTCTCCAGCATGACTGTAACACCGAGTTTTGAAATCTGTCATACAGCCAGGCAGAGGAAAACCAACTTCATAACTCAGCAACAGAAACTACATGAAGGCCCTTTCGAAAGTCAAGGGTTTTAACTTAGCATGTGCTTAAATGTTGTGTTTAAAGCTAAATACATTCTTGAAGGCATCACTGAATCCATAGTCAGGAAATAATGAGACACAATTATTAAAATGGATACCTCGCTTTCTGTTTTAAATAATTTTGTCTCATCGTTTCTTAAGTATGGTTTCAATGACGCACTTGAAAAGCAGTTAAGTTTTGAGAGGTGTCTACTGGAAAGGCATATGGAAACTCCCGAAAATTTTTTTCTCACATGTTTAAATAGTAATTGTCTTTCCATTTAATATCAAAACCTTTCATTCTGCTGCACACTGAATACATGAAATATATGGATGTTTTTCTTGGATATTCTTTTCTATTTTATCGTCATGCTAGTTTGACATTACCTTCCCATAGATATGGTTTTTTTTTACTAAACTCAGTGTTGAGCTCCTACAGATCTTCCTTTATTTTCTGATTAAAAAGCAAAGGTCATATTAAACTGACTCTTGCATATCACTTTCTGGGAAAGGTAGTTTGAGCAAAGCATGAGTTTATCCTCAGAGTGGAAAGATCCTCCCCACAGAGTACTCAATTGTGGTATCCCAGGTGCTTTGACATGTAAATGGAACACCACAGGCATTAAATAATTGGGTCAGATATCTTCAAGATCTTTATTCTACTGTCAAACACAATTTAGATCAGATAATTTCCAAAGTTAAAAGAACTTGCTCCTGCTCCCATTAAAATCAAGAGCAAAATTCCCCATTGGTAGCACTCTGGGCAGACCGAAACCTGAAGACATTATTTTATATTCTATTATTTGGTCTTCTCTCACACTTTTTTGAATGTATAAAATGTTATTCCCATAATATTTTTAAATTCCCTGATTGATTATTGAATTTGCTACTATCCGATTCCTTTAATCTCCTACTTTCCTTCAGTGGCACATTTTGTTGCAGATCCTGCAAACTCTTAACACGAGCAATTGATCCTCTTAATCCTATGGCGTATTGGTGGAAATTAGCAAGGCCTTTGGAGAAATCAAAGGCAAGATCACAGTGTCCTACATGCTCATAAAGATCACTGCCCTGCAAACACATGATAATGACTTTGTGCATAGAGCAATTTCATTGAGTTCAGAGCTTTGATGCTACAATTTACTTCATGTACTTGGAGCCACTTTGAATATATTGGGTTTCCTCGCAAGTCTGTGAATAATAAGGATTGGGGCATAAGATGACTTCTTAAGGAGTAATAAATCAGCAGCATTAAGTATGAGAAGTTTGCTCTTTGCAAGGTTCCTTTGAAGTGTAAATGTTTGGGCATCATTTTGTTACTAGCCTCTTTTGTTCTCTTAAGCTCAGCTGGTGTGATAACATTGAGTATTAGTAGAATGACTAAAAGTGGAGAAAAGCTCAGCAGATATTTCGAGAAGTTGAAAGTGATTTTCATGCCATTATGAATGCTGACGATCCCATTGTTTTTTAATTTTTCCAGTTTTTTTTTTAAATAAACATGCCAAGGCTAGAAAATTCAAAGAACTTCTGAAATAAATATACGAACCTAAGCAGTCACAAGATGTACTGTAACAGTATGGCAGTAACATCACTTTTCAAGAGCTAGGAGGAAGTATTCAATGTTTCTCAGAATAAATAGCAGTCACTTTCTATTTAACATTCATATTAGGGATTCACAGAAAGACCTATTTTAGTTTAAAAAATCAGATTCAGAAGAAAACCCTTGCATGTGAAAAATTTAACATTGTCTATAGCCTGGGTTATGCCATTCCCTCCCTACTATTTTATGAATACTTCTTTTCTATAATTTTGAAGAGTAGAATAAATTTCAACAGGCTGAATTAAATATTTGATAATAATATCAGGTAATTTTATATAATTTCAGAAGAATTCTATTAGAAAAACTACAAAAATACTTTCTTACCCAGAATATTATGATGGAGTACTTTTATTTTAAAACTATCATTTTAATTATTTTTTTACTTTGATCATTAATTTGATTTCTTCAGAAGAATTGCTTGGATAGAAAAAAGTAGGGAGAAAATTGTGCCAAAATTATGCCAGATCAAGCTCTCCTCATAATTAACTCAGTTGAAGAATCAGCTCTAAATTTTGCACTAATATAACTGAGCATGAAATGTGCTCCAACATTATTTTACTGTGAAATTCAAGCACGTTTTAGCTTTGAGTTTTTACAGCATTTACGGCACTGCTGAATACTTGTGCAGACAAGATTTTATATTCTGCTGAGGAAAAGTGTCAATTTTGAGTAAACTAAATTATGCATGTTAAGTTTTGGAACCATTTATTTTTTCTTTGAATGATACAATGCTCACATTAAATATAGATTGACCCCGGGAGGAAGTAGCATGAGCCAGTGATTTTTCTATGTTGTGGGAACTAGAAGACCTGGGTCTGTTTCCAATTCTGCCACTTAATTGTTATATCACCTTGAACAAAGTCCCTCTAACAAAGTCAAATTTAAGTGCTTCAAGTTATATGTCCAGCTTCATATTCAAGCACCTAAATACACAGATATTTATGAATGAGGGAGTTAAACTATGCAGAGAGTCAGGCTATTTATTTTGATATCTTAATATGAATTTTGGTACACAATGTCAGGCTTTCAAATTTCAAAAACTTGTCCTGAACTTTTTTATGGCATCTGCAAAGCGAACATATGATCTTAGCTAGTGGGAAGGGGTCACTGTAAAACAAGGGACATCCTCTCATGAAGGATGGTCGTGATACGTTTTTGAATCTTCAGAGGACATCTGTGACATGTAGGAAAAATTCACTGTTATTATTACTACATAGGAGCATTGCAATGGTGCTCTCTTAGTGAAGCATTTCTATCCACAGCAGGATGAAGCAGTTCCCACTAAACTAGAAACTGGGAAGTTATCAGAAGAGAAGATCTTCCATGAAACTTTGCTTTGGAAAATGGCTCGCAAATAAGAGAGAGGATATGGAAGGAGGACAGGAAAGTTAAGCAGTTGTGGGTAGGGGCTGGCGAAAAGCAAATGTCAGGAGTAGGACTGGGACAGAAGAAAGACTCAGAAAAAGATCTATGTATATTTAATCCCTAAAAACATTTAACCCCTAAGTGAAAAAAAAACCAAACCCAAAACCAAAACCCACAAGTTCTTGTTTTCCCTTTTCTGTTACAACGAAGTAATGGGCACAACCACTCTATTAGCCAGACCTTGCAAGGGAGCAATTTCTGGACTAAATGGAAAAATCCAAGTCCCTCATGAGAGAGAAAAAGGGAATCTGAGGGTGAGTCCCCCGACAGCCAGGGCAACCTGCTGTTCCCCTGCCTCTAACCCCAGCTATGCTGCACGTCATGGAAAGGATACAGCCCTGAAGCATTGCAGTACAGAGGAACACGGAGTTATGGATTGCAGGCAACTGTTGGAATATGGTTCTAATTTGAAAAATCCCTTTCATTTGACTAGGCTGCACCAAGATAACAAAGCCATGTGGTTATGCTACTATATCAGGATGAGAACAGATTGAACCTGTTAAACATATGATCGGTCCTTCTGCGAACAAAAAGTGTTGTTCTCCCAACCCCCAATTTGATTTCTACACTCACTATGCCCTGTTCTGCCCTAAACACATGTCAGCCCATGCTTGAGTGCTCCTTTCAACACTGGTGTTGTGTGAGCAGCTGTGCTCACATCTGTTGACAATGAAGGGATTTGAGTTGTTGAGGTGCTGTACTCCTTTGCTTTCAGTCTGCCTGTAACGAGGACCACAGCCAAGATGAATACTCTTCTGGATCACTTTGTTTGGGAATTAAACACTGCAGCACTTATGTTACTGTTCTGCTATGCCATTTGTCTGTGCTTCTGTGACTGCTTGCTTCCACTCTTGCAAGGACATAGCCCTGAACGTAAGTAATCCTGAACGTGTGTAATCCCACACTGAATCCATTATGCTCTTCTACCACAAATCTCAAAACCCCAGATACCAACAAAAACAGAACTCTTCTTTCCATGATACCATGTCAGTTGGTGTGTACCCAGCTCTTCTTCTCTTTTTACTTCGTATTACATGTTCTATGTACTTTGTCTCCCTTCTCTGCTATCAGTGGCCTGGGGTATTTAAGTCATTGAGCTGTTGGTGGAAGTTATGGATTTCACACTTCATGTAGTATCTGCTCAGCTCCAGTCTTATTTTTCTGCATCCAGGGAGCCTTAATCCTAAAGGTGTCCCCCCATCTGAATCAAACTCTACATTCGTGAGTCATGTCAAGTTCAGGCAAAACAGTAAAGGAATTTGAAGCTTAGCTGTCTTGATACAAAACCATTGACTGTTCAGCATATCTAAACTTATGTATCTTCCAGAAAGTAAGATAAATATTGGTTTTACACACCGCCTCCTTCAACTGAACTGAATTTTCAATCTGCTAAACCATATACATCTTCAGAATGGATTTCAAGGAGGTGATGCAAGGACAAAACATGTTAACAGTTCAAGATTTCACTTTTTTGCGTCAAGATTTGCAACACATTTAATACAACTCTATACAACTTCACAATGGGCATCTGTTTGAGTGTACAGCTCACCATCATGTGTAACAAATTCAATTTCTTAAAAAACATTCAAATATCATTCAAGGCAAAATGCAAATTGTCACAGCTACCTTTTTTTCTAGGATGTAAAGTGAACCTTGCATGCTAACATGCCTTCCCCTCTCTGCCATCTCCCCCACCACACATACAAACACACACCTGTTTCCTACCCCGGATATCATTCAAGAATATAAGAGTAGGAATAATAACCCATACTCTCCTTGTAAAAGAGATAAACTGAATAATTTATAGGTTGCTTATTGGACTGCTTTATTTGTAAGTGGGTGTGGTGTGACTTACAAAGGAGGTGCTCAACCAATGCTAACTCAAGATGAATCACAGATCTGATTTTGAAAGTGGTGGGGTTGTGGTAATTTTTGTCTCCTGATGCAATTCGTTTCCTGGTTTGGGACACACAACACTGTGAGCATCAGGAAGCTGAACTGGGTAGTATGTTTGTCAAGGAGCGAGACCTGTTTCCCTAAGTAGGTTGGTGATCTGCATTTTGCACCAAAGACAGTATCTATTTGTGGGTGTTAGATAAATAATTATTTTTACACATATTTATCTCTCCCTCATCAGATACTTACCTCTTGTATCTGTGCATATTTTCTGAATCTAAACCACAACCTGATAACAACCTTATGTTTACTGTACTTTAATTGTGGTTCCATAGTGTGCTTGACTTCTTTCTTCCAGCAATGGGATCTTCATCTATGGCTGTGTTCTCACAGACAGTAAAACTAATTAATGAAATAATATTATTATCTGGTAGGCACATTGTTTTCTCATTGGCTTTTAAAGAAACATGCTACACCATTTCAGTGCGATGGGGCCTGGGACCACCTCTGTGGTCTGTGTTAGCACAGCACTTAGTGAAATGGGGTCTGGCTTTCCCAGGTGGTATCATAACACAAATGAACAAGTGATGATAGTAAAATGGTACCACTGAAAAGTTCCAACTGCCAGTGATCAGAGCTGAAATTAACTCCAAAGCTCACTGACAAAGAAAAGCCTGGAGTTACAATGTATAATAAGTGAATAGGAGAGAATCAAGCTCTTAATTTGTAATGCATAAACAATGAAAATTTGATTAAATGAAAGCTCCTGCTACTAGGTTTCGGCTTTAAAATGATTGCTCCAGAGGGTTAGGGTAGACGAGGTAGCTCATAATTAGTATACTAGAAAAATAATGCAAATAAATAAACAACTTTCTCAAAGGCAAAAATCCCAGTGTTACATAACTGATACTTAGGAATGACTACTGGGTGGAAAGGTCTTTGCAAAGTTTCATATTCATTATCCTTGAGGCAAAGAGAATTAAAATAAAGCAGAAAAGAGAGCCTCAAGAAGACTTCAGTGCAGACAGCACAGACTCAATTTCCATCTAAAGTAATGGTGTGAGCAATCTCACACCATTACTCCCAACTCCAATAAGTTCATTGTGTCCGCATTACTGCCTACAAGCTGCACACACAAAAGGAGAAACTAAGGTTTCTCTCCCTGCCCCATCTCATTTGGATAATGGAGTTCAGTATGATGGGAGTTTTTATGTCATGGATGAGCAGCCGAAGTGATAGAGAAATGAAAAGTTGTCAGCAGCCAAAGGCATAGGTTGAACTGACACAGCATTACCACACTAAGCCAGAGACACTCAAGGAAAGTAAAATCCTACTTCTAGGACATATAGGTCCTGTAGGCATAGGCTGACAGGAAAAAAAAATTATGTCTTTTGTGCATTTGCTGCTATAAGTCATCTATGGAGGCTAAAGGAATCTAGGCTAGAGGAATTTAAGGAAGATTTAAAGGGAAAAGAAAACCCAGACTGTCAACATGCTGTCTCATGTAAGTTTTAACTGGTTCTTCTCCACTTAAACCAAATAATGCCCTATATAAACAGAGCAAGGTATATAAACATCCTATATGTAGTATATTCAGTTGAATAAACAGTTTGCATACTAATGTAAACGGCTTAGGTGTTTTAATGTGCTGGTGTTATAGCAGGTTCTTACTTACAGACTTCAGAACTCAAAAGGGAATGTGTATATCCAGGCTTTTCGATCAAAAATAAATATACTCAGGGACTGTGAATATTTTCTCCCTTGATCTTACAAATTCTTTGCTCAGTGCCATCAGTCAGTTTCACAGAGTTATACTTGATTGGTAAAAGCCTTTTTTTCATCAGGAGGTGACTGGAAATAGTGGTAGTGTGGGTTTTTCCCCACATTGTGAATCGAAACATGAATACTTAAGGTTTATAACAGAGGCAATAACATTCCCTGCTTTCTAGGAAAACTAAACAAAATAATGAAAAATACCTCATGAGATATTTACAATTTACCTAAAAAGGAAGAAGGAATTTGGTAGAAAATTGAATCTGGTAATTGATTCTTTGGTGTTACACATCAGCTGGGGCTGTGTCTACAGAATTTCATCACTGACTGCCTTTAAACTCTGCTGTTTAAACCTTGCTGTATGGCTGGTTACATTAAATACATTCTCTTCTTTATGTGCAATAAGAAGGGAATCTCAGAAGAGGCCTTCCCAAGTCTGTCATCAGCTAAATTAGGAAATGAAAATTGATTCCTAGGAGCCATATTACAAAAGTTACGGGTTCTTTTAAGAAATTCAGCATTCAAAATACAATTTGGTGTCACTAACTGCACAGCCAACAGGATTTTAAAAAAAAGCCAGGGGTGGGGGTAAGCCATGATGCTGCAGCATTTATTTCTCTCTTAATTACAGGTGTCGATGTCTCTGCCATCTGGACTGTCTCATGACAAAGTCTCAACAGCCAAAGAGTGCAGAAATAAATAGACAATTAGTAAAATGCATTGACTGCATGTGCTGCTGAGTAAGCAATTGTTGCCAGCACTAAAGCAGTTTCCTCACCCACAGATCCTAGTGTAATTTCTCCAATTGCTCTATTAACATGCAGGACTAGAGTTTCCCTTCTGTCAAAGAGGGAACCAAATGGGGAGTTCAGGAGGACTAGTCGAGTCATCAAGAAGAGTTCAATCCCAGACTAATAGAAAGACTGTCACTCTCTCTGGTGCTCAGATAAGCTTTACAACTGGTTTCAGCAATTAATGTATAGTTAATTTATTTTCAACTCAGATATCCATACACTGCAGTACATCTGCATAATATCACTACTTTCTAGCTGATACTAGGGTAGAAAACTATAGCATGGTAAACATTCAGTTCTAGATTCACTCTGCCAAGTTTTAGGGTCCAAACTGTGGTGCTTCCATTAGGAATTTAGTTCCCTTGTCTCTCTCTCGAGCAAATGAAGAGGACCAGGTGCCTTGAGAGAGGGTTTCAGCTCAAATATAAGATGAATTACTTCCAGAAGCAACTGCCTGTGAACACTGACCACCAAGTCCCAGCTGGATGCCAAAAGCTCGTAGGGTGGATCCAGACAACCTGCTCGTGCAGCTGATGCTGTCTGTGCCCACAGGTAGCTCACTGAAACATGGGGAGGAAAACAGAGATATGGCTTGTGAATCTCTGGGCAGAGTTGGGTGGACATTAATTTATGAAATATGTGCTGACAAGAGCCCATGTCTACAAACCCCAAAGTCTCTGGACTTTGCTGTGTATCCCTAAAGCACCAATGAGCAAAGCTGGCCCAGCCTGGAAGCCAGGATAATCAGATTATTTCAGACATGACTTTTAGCCCCTCCAAGCTATACAATGAAACTATAAAAAAGCAGAGATTTTTTAGAAAGCTGCTCTGACTGCTAAGCAACAAAATAATGCTGGCAACTTAGTTGTTCCTGATGTGGGACTAACAGTCCTCAGGTTGCTCCTCTCATGAGCTCCAGTTTCTGGTTTCACTGAAACTTTGTTGCTTCATGTTTTCCCTTGCTAGGATAAAGGACATCACCCATTTTCAGATATGTTCATGAAACTTCCATTGACATCACTGGGAGTTGTACATGAGTAGCTGACACCAGGATTTGGGGCTTAAAAGTTTATGGTGCCCTGAGGAGTTGTTTTTATGTATTTTGCTTGGTTTCATCTGTGACTATCCTGGGATACAGCTGCTCAACCAAACAACAAATGTACTTCAGGAACTGAAACTGTTCATGAGACACTATCTACTACAAATAAAGGTGCCCTCAGGGCATGAAGGAAATATATGGAATTTATGCAATATTCATGCATTTGCTTTCAATTACGAATGTTTTTCTCACATGTTCAGTGAAGTACTCCATCATGGAATTTATTCATGAAAATATTAAAGCAGAAGTAAAGCATAGGATGGGGGGGAGAAGAAAATATCAGGAAATATATAAGAATATTGATAAACTGTACGACAAACAGTTGTACAAATGATCACAATAGATCAGAAAACACTTCTACATATATCCTCATATTCTGACTAAAGAAATATTGATTAAACCTGCAATATGCCAGAGAATATCATGAACATGATACCATTTTCCTCTTAAGTGGAGCAATCAGTTTTATGGTAAACGATTGCAAAAAAATTGCATTAGATAGCTATTTAGTCCTGATAATAGATTAAAAGCTGTATCATATCACCACAGCACTATCAGTCCAGTGTACAGAAGTATTGCAGTGGCAATCACAGATGAGAAATGTGACACTGCGAAGCCCTTTCTGGGGTCACTGCTCCATCAGCTGCTGCAGAGCCATGAGCAGCCATGCTGAGTTTTCTTCCTTTCTTCTCTGGGATCATTAGGAATGTGAGTCCCACCCAATCTTGCACTTACCTAAGAGGAAGGACTGTCATTACATCTCTACTTGGTGCAGGTGGAACAAGGAAACGAAAACATCAAAAGTTGGCATTCTTGAAAAGATTCATAACTCCTACTGCCAAAATCTATCTCCAGGGGAATTAAATGCAGTCTCTGCATAAAGTTCTGATCCCAGACGTTACTAGCATAAGTGGGTCCCAAATCCTATGATTTCTGAGGGTTTTATAGGAGAATTAAGATTTTCTGTAGTCAACTATCACAAGATTCAAAAGAAAAATGCAGATTTCAGATTCTTTCTGAGCTTGTCCATAAACCATATCATGATTTACAGTCGTGATATAGCAAAGATATTAGATTAGAGACTAACATGTTTGTAGATATTAAAACAGGAATAAAACTAATAACAAACAATGGCTGCACTATAAAAACAGTGGCTAGAAGAGACTCATAGTACAAGAAAAACACATACTTTTAATTGATTAGTCACTGAAACGAGTTAATGAGGGAAGACATCTGCATGTCTGAATTCTTAGAGTCAGTGCCTTTGATCCATGTTAGTGTCTTCCAGTTGATGTGTTTCTGGAACATATACTTTAATTAAACAGAAGATACTGCCTATATGCAGGTGTGACAGGGTGGAAATATAACATTTTGAGATACATTCTAAGCTTTTAATTGATTAACTAGACCAAAAGTTTTTTGGTTTTTGTTTGATTTTCAGGGTTTTTTAGTTTGTTTGTTTGTTTGTTTATTTGTTTTGTAAGGAAAATAAGTTTAATCCTTGTGAAAAATTATTGGGGAGGGTGTTTTTTGGGGGTTGGTTTTTTTTTTTCCTTGTTGCACAGATGTAGGTCATGAAATATCATAACCTGAAGTGTAGATAAGCTATCCCTGGGTTATCTGTAATTTCACTATTGTGACAGTATAGACAGGGTTATGAAAAATCAGCACAAATGATGATATTAATAGCTTTGCTTTTTCTGCTCATGTTGTATTGTTTGGAATAGCTATGTCTGCTGAAAAGTATTTCGTACACATGACTTTTGTTTCTAGTAACCCTCACCATGGCCTGTACATAAATTTAGGACAAGACAATGGGCTACAACAAAAATAGAGAGTTGTTAAATAGTGACTAGGTACTTTCTGATGATGAACTGATAGCTGAAGCTAGAAGGACCATTGTGAACATCCAGGCTGCCTCCTCAATAACACATGCCCATGCTCTGAGAAATTGCTGCAGCAAATTAATTTCTCTTAGAGCTACAGTATCTTTTGCAGCTGTGTTGATTTTTCATTGAAAGATCTGATGTGACAAAAATATCTACCTCAACTTCAGGCCAGTTCTATCCATGCTTAATTACCCACACCATTAAGAAATAAAATAAAAGAGTTCTAAATTTTTTTTTAAATTTATCTGCCTTCAGCTTGTAGCCTCTGTACTTCAGTATGGCTTTGTCTGGGATACAGAAGCTCTTGCTATCATTAAAGCCCTTGTAGGCAATAGTCACAACATTTTTTTATCATTTGGGGCAAATCCATGGTAAAAACTGTCTCCAGTGTCTTCCTGTGGAGTAACATGACTGTAGGCATCATGATGGGGGAACTGGAGCCTGCCTGGAACCACTGAACAAGATCTGCAGTGCCCAGGGGTGGCACGAGAGGAGGCAGAGCAAGAACAGCATGATGAGCTCAGAGCCACAGGTGGAAGAAGCCACAGAAGAAGGAGGGGACATCCCAGTAAAGTGACAAGGCTGCATGAATAGGAAATGGAAAAGTGAGAGGCTAGCGTTCAAATAGCTGTACATGTTACTATTCATGTACAAATATCTGGAAAAGTTACTCTGAACTGGACGATGCCAGCATTGCAAATAAATCAGAAATGGAACGGAATACATTGACAAATATATAAGTAAAATATTGCATGTCATCATTATCTTTCCTTGACTCTGAATTGCTGAAAGAGCAGTTGTCATTATAGCACTCAGACATATAATATGTATACCTCCTTCTGCATTTGCTTTTTAAAACACTTGATTCCCAGTTCCCATATTCCTGACACACTCACACCCTGGAGGAATCGGTAGATTGCACAGGGTGTAAAAGTCATCCCAGACTCCTGCCTTCAACCCCTTTAATGTTTGCTGGAGTGTGTGGGTACACCCTGATGCTTATCACAGTATCACCCAGTGTGGTTTAAGACCTGGTTGATTCTGTTATGTTAAGAGGGAAGTAATAAAGACGACTGTAACCATAAGTGTTTGAATATAATGTATATGTCCATGTTAGAGGCAGACAAAGATATTATACAGCTTATATCTTTCAGTAAATAAGGCTATTAACATTTCTTTGTTTTTCATACACAGGTCAATTAAAGTATACTCCTCCTACTGAGAATGATATAATACAATTTCAGTGTTAATTCATTCTCATCCTCCCTCATCATAAACCTTTCTTGCACAACCAAATTCACTCCAGGCTGTTCATCCCTGCATACACATCTTGAATTTCATTATGGTTTTCAGTACAGAGATCATCTGAGCTGTGAAAGATGATACTTAATAAAAAGTTCAGTATATTCACGGTTCCAGGAGTTGAGACACTAAAAATTCATCTTACAATTATATCATCAGAACATTCTGAGAGAACATTTGTTTAATTTTCATATGAGACACTCTTATCAAACTCAAAGGAGGAGAAGAGCAAACCAGGTTTCAGTTGTGACTGGATAATAAGATAAAGGAATGATTTATAATATGAAAGGGTTTGCACACATGAACAAAACTTTCCATTCTTGGCAGTGCCAGGTAGAAAACTAATCTTTGCGTGCTGCACTGGTATTTTTCTCACTTCCTTTAACTACGATGTACAACCTGAACAAATGTAAAAAAATCCAAACCCACCCAAAACAAATCAATGGTTTCAATGAGAGTGGACGCTGTTTAACATCTCCCTAGAGATGATCAGCACCACTTAAGACTGGCTGCTATGTCACTACACATCCCACAGTGTAATAGAGGAAACTTACCCTTAACGATTTAATACTCAATGAGCTTAGTCTGAAATGTCTGCTTCATATGGAAAAAAATGATTTAAATATTTAATTAAATATTTTAATGGCTAACTGCTATTTTTTATATTAAGCAGATGGCTAAATATACAGCACATTACTATTTTTATCATCTTAATGCAACAAGAACAAAGTTAAGAGGAAGTGATGGAACAAATAATAATACAATATATTTTCAGGGAATGCTAAATTCCCGGAGCACTGGGTATGAAGTGCAGTGCTTGGTGCAATATAAGAGGGTAAACTAGAGGGCAGACTTTACTCGAACTGCTCTGTTTTTTCACCACTACACTACTTTTCATGCCCACAGCCCATTCTGTTGTACGAGGTGGAAAAAAAGAGAAACAAACCCAGGAGCTGTCCAGTCTCCAGAGCCATTGTAACTTCAAAAAAGGATTGTACTGAGCTGGAGGCACAAGCCTCTGGAGATAGTTACTTTATCAGTTCATAAATATGCGCTTTGATTACAATATCTATTCACTGCTCCCATCAGTACAATGATAGATTTATTGTACCAAGGCTAAATATACATTTGGCTTGAGAAAATAAAAATGATTATATTTCATTCAGAACACCATTTGGACCTCTCTCCTAGGCCCTGTTACATTTTGGTCACAGAAAAGCTGGAATTAAAATAACTAGAAATCAACAGTAAAACAGTGCATTGGATTTTGAGTTGCGTCCACTCATCACATCTTTCTCTTTCTCCACTGCTACCACTGAAAATGCTTCTGCACTAGCCCCGTCAGCAGTTTGGATTTATGCTGTCTCTAAGGTCTCATTTAGACTGTGCCTACTGTCAGCAGTGCTTGCTGTCCCTGGGTTACCCCCCGCCTTTCTCCTGAAGAAGGTCTCTTACTGGGCTTTGACTCCCACAGTAGGGTGATACCACCATGGACACAGACACCTTCTGCCCTTTAGCAGACAAATTAACAAAGTCTATCTCTCTCTCACTATTTCAATTACCTTTAGGGAAATTTTTGCTGGAGACCACACCAAATGGTCTTAGGCAGCTCAAGGATAGGATTTTTAGACCTCCGAAGTAAGTTTAACAAGTATCAGACATTTTTAGTAACCTCTGTGCTCCAGCTGATGTCCAAGGATAGAAAATAGGAGTGTCTGTGTTCAGCTATTTCTGTCATAACAGCCAGAAGAGTGTGGATTGCCCAAGGTACGTCGGGTGTCTGGGTCGTTGCAGTCACCCCAGTGACTCAAGGCATCCAGGTCCCACAGGTCTTGCAGGCACTTGAACTGCCTGGTTTTCCCAAGTTAGCAGGAGTCCTTTCTCTCTTTGAGGATCCCTGGTCACCTCAGTCATCCAAGGGATGCAATTGCCTGCAGCAACCTTGTCACGTCAGTCACCTCAATTACTCACCTCAGCCTGTTGTGGTTTACAGGAAAGTGCAGCGTAATTACCATGGAACTGATGGAACCTGTTTTGAAAAGGTTGTGTACAAAGGCACTCTTCAGGGCCCATATGTTTTGAATTACCTCTGTATTTCTAAAAATATGATCCTTCAATATATATAACCGGAGCAGTTATTCACAATTTTTTTACTAAAACTAAAAATTATCAAAATTGCTTTCCTAGTAAAAAGTTAAATCCAATAAATTCAATTGACCCTTTAATTACCAGGTCAGCAAATACTTGGCATTAGAATGAAGTTTTATTCCAAATAGCTATGCCTATCAAAGCTTCCCATTTGGCTTTAATGTAGGAAGCAGTGTGTGACTGACCATATTTTTAGGCACTATTGCTATTGCTTTGTGAAATGTTCATTTCTTTAAAACAAATCAACTGATTCGCAGAGCTACACAGCATGATAACCTGGAAAAAAGTTGGAAATACAAATTTTGTTTACAGACAATGTAGAAGAGCAATATAAATAATAAATAGCATTGACAATAACTTTAATAGTAATAATAATAATAATAATCTCTATGGCAACTAGTTCTAGAGGCAGCAGGTTCAAAAAAGCAAGTGTTTCTTTAGGTGCCTCAGTCCATTCATTACTTTATTATGAAAAATATTTCCAGTGTCAAGGAGAATTTTAATATTTTATATTATTAATTATTCATGCAATTTTAGTAAACCTTGATCACAAGCCAGGTTGCAATGTTAACCTTTTCTATCTGTGACATCTTTCTGTTCCCAAGCTGCTCTTCAATGCACTTTTTTTTTTTCTTACTGTACTGTGCTCTGGCTTCTAAGCTAGCTCAGTCAAACACAATTTACTGGGTAACATTTGGAGTATCTTTAATACAGGAGTAATGTGTATCTTGAATTTATGAATAACATAGAGACTGCACTTAAATACCTAGGACCTTTCAGTTATTTGCGCAGGCATCCAGTATGGTACTGTGAAACACAGCATAGCTTGAAACCACAGTGTTGCTTCACAAAATTAAATGTAATAATTGCAGGTAGAAAAGAGTAGTTATCTGTAGACTGTGAATTCTTTGACACCTCCTACTATTAACAAGAATACTGCTGCTATAGTATACTGTATCTATTGTTGAAAAGTCATTTTACATCCAAGTTATGGGAAATATGAAAACAAGAACTTCAGCCAACTAAAATAATTATGATAATCTTGTTCCAAATAGAAGTTCCAATCCTGTGTTATTGAAGTAAATGGGATTTTTGCCATCAAATCTGAAGGAGACTGGGACTGGGCCCTGTATTTTTCAGTGGGTCAGAATAGTGACATATATCCCATATAATGTTACTGACCATTCCTTAGACTTCTTAATGTTGCTCCTGTGTTCAGTTTTTTCTGGCTTCATTGGCTACAACTGCTTTTAAAACCATGGCAACTCTCTTGGCAGTCTTCACACCTTTCATTATTCTCCTTTTTAACTCTAATGTTATTTCACAGAGAAGTCAAATGATGGAGAGAAAGATGAAAGGAGAACTGGATCTCCTGTTTCTGCGTGTTCAAAGGTAGCTCATGTTAACTCTCCTTTGGAATACGTGCTATTTCATAATTTTAGCCTAACAATCAAAAGGAAAGCTGTCAAAACTGCAAAATAACATCCTTATCTTTCTCTAGACCTTTGTAAACAGTTTGAAAAAATATCAAATGATAAATCTTAGTTTATTTATTGCTTGGAGCACAAGCTATCAAAATATTCCATGTTTCAGATGTTTACTGAGCTGTGGAAACTGTGAAACTACTACCATTCTCATTCTGAATTTTTTTTATAAAAACAGATAATATCAACAACAACAAATGATTAAGCAAAACTGAGAATTTCACCCAGGGCAAAATTTCTCCACAAGTTCCCAAAAGAACAAAGATTTTTGTCATGGGCAACGACTCAGTCATTTTACCAGACAATGCAATTATTTTGTGGCAAAATCTGATAGACCGTTGCCCTGGAATGGAGAAAAGCTGGCTTTCTTTGGTGCTTAAAAAAATAAATACGTAAGTTAACCATAAGATTTTTGTTCTATGTGCAACATTATCAGGCTATGTAGAAACAAGTGCCTTGACACAAATCCCTTTTATCAGAAATACAGTAGTATATCGTCATTTATTTCTACCACAGTAGGAAAAATAGTGCTTTGGCTGGTCTCTGAATATTGAATAAATTAAACAGTGCACACGGTGTTATTAATGAAATAGAGAATGATAATTTTGTGATTTACATTACAATGCTACTTAGTTGTCACAACAAAAATGAGGTCCTGTTTGCATAGCACACAAAAAAATTATTTCACCAAACCTGTACAGGCCAAATTATGCAGAGGCAAAGAGGAATTAGAAGGCACTGGGAAAATCAAGAAGGCTTAAGACATTTGTCCTCTGCTGACAGGAGTCTGTGGCAGAGCAGGGACAGAATCTCCAGAGTCTTTACTTAGTGCCCTTAAGATTAGACAGTTCTAGTTTATATAAATGTTGACATAAATTAACATTAAGATTTCCTCAAAAACACAAGTGTGCATTGCAGTGTGTTTTACACCACAAATGCATAAACACTAAGGAATGATGAGTACATAGAAGAGTAATGGCTGCAACTGTTTCTAACCTTTCCTGCAATAAAGAAAGCCTGATATGCCTCTGATGGTTCATGTGGTTTGTAGAGTGCTGCAGATCACAATGCTACAGCAGATGAAGCACAGCCTTGTCCCTGAATTTGCACAGTCTCGACTCAGACAGAGCCCTTAAATTTCCATCATTACAGAACAAGTTAGGGACCTTGTGCTTTTTGAGGAGAAAGAAGAGAACTTCTTCCAAGGCACTCTGTTGAAAAGGAATATAAGACAGTATGCAGTCTTACATGATATTCTCAAAGGAATCTTTCCACACAGAGATCTTCTTAACATTATTCAGCTACTATTTACACTAGAGGAACTCCACTGAGGTCAGTAGACTAGCCCAGACAGAACACCAATGCAATTCCTGTGTTAATCTAGAGCAATTTCTGTGAACCTGATGAGGTTCCTGTGGCAGAGAGCTGAGGGAAATGAAGGTGTCATTGTGTACTCTAGTCCTGGCCATGATATTTGGTGTAATCAGGGCTTGTGGCTTTGGGTCTTCTGTTAGTCAATGATCCTTTTAGCATTCCTATGGGTTGTATATTGAAACCAAGAGCAAGTGGTTCCTACTTGCTTGTTTCTACCATAAGCAATTGTGCCATACACTTGTTTGTGAACTTCACAAAATATTATTTTCATATAAAAATTATATATACATACATAAATATAATCTTTAATATATACATATATACATCCATATACGTATATCACCATCACCTACAAAAGCTCAGTCTTGCTCCCATTAAGTCCCATGGAAATAGCATCAGACCTTGTAGAAAGAATAGCCACCTACATTTTTTATGCAGTGGCTGCAAGCACATTATGATCTTGAGCTTTGTTTTGGGGCTTTTAATGATGATCAACACTTAAATTAATGTCTTTGAAAAGCCACTCTACCTGTTTGATAAAACACACTGTACAAACAAGTCTGGTTAATTGTTGCTGTGAATTCAACTTTATGCTTGCTCTAGTAAAAATCTGTCTTGTTTAAGCATAACAGTTGTGGATTTAATTAAATATGTTGCTCAGTGAAGCATCTGTTTAAAACATTAATGAATGGCAGCTCCTCTGAGACCTCCATATGTAAGGGTTTTTCACTCCATAACACAACCCTAAAAAGTGTTTTAGAAGTTACGAACAATTAATTGATCCTTTGTTTTGCACAGATTTTTCATCATTAAAAGCTACTACTTCTCTAAATCTGTGTTAATTGATTTAAAACAATTTATGGAATAAAAATAAATTTAAAACAATCAAGGATCCAAATTTTATTCTCACTTACACTGATATTAATGCGGAGATACTCCCAAAAGTCAGAAGGGTGTATTTGTTTTTTATCGCATTTGCTGTAGTGCAACTGTAGAGTATATTCTTCTCTAACTGTGCTTATATAGCTCCCAAGTATATACATTTCAGGGGGAGACCTGACTTCCCAGACCACATCCTCAAAATTGCCTGCGCTGAAGTCACAGAGTTGCACTGAGATTACACCAGTATAAATTTACAGTGAGGAAGGGGTAAATTAAGTTACTAATGTGACATCCGTCTACAAGAAGGGTCAGAAGGAGGATCTGGGGAACTACAGGCCTGTCAGCCTGACCTCGGTGCCGGGGAAGGTCATGGAGCAGATCATCTTGAGTGCCATTATGCGGCATGTGCGGGACAACCGGGGGATCAGGCCCAACCAGCATGGGTTCGTGAAGGGAAGATCCTGCTTGACCAACCTGATCTCCCTCTATGACAAGGTGACCCTCTTAGTGGCTGAGGGGAAGGCTGTGGATGTTGTCTACCTGGACTTTAGTAAGGCCTTTGACACCGTCTCCCACAGCTTTCTCCTGGAGAAATTGGCTGCTCACGGCTAGGATAAGTGCACTCTCTGCTGCGTAAAAAACTGGCTAAATGGCTGAGCCCAGAGAGTGGTGGTGAATAGAGCCAAATCCAGTTGGCGGCTGGTCACAAGTGGTGTTCCCCAGGGCTCAGTGTTGGGGCCGGTCCTGTTCAATATCTTTATCAATGATCTGGATGAGGGGATTGAGTGGACCCTCAGTAAGTTTGCAGATGACACCAAGTTGGGTGGGAGTGTTGATCTGCTGGAGGGTAGGAAGGCCCTGCAGAGGGATCTGGACAGGCTGGATTGATGAGCTGAGGCCAACTGTATGAGGTTCAACAAGGCTAATCGCTGGGTTCTGCATTTGGGTCACAACAACCCCAGGCAATGCTACAGGCTTGGGGAAGAGTGGCTGGAGAGCTGCCTGGCTGAAAAGGACCTGGGGGTGTTGGTTGACAGCTGCCTAAACATGAGCCAGCAGTGTGCCCAGGTGGCCAAGAGGGCCAATGGCATCCTGGCTTGTATCAGGAATAGTGCGGCCAGCAGGACCAGGGAGGTGATAGTGCCCTTGTATTCGGCGCTGGTGAGGCTGCACCTTGAGTACTGTGTCCAGTTTGGGGCCCCTCACTTCAAGAAGGACATCGAGGTACTAGAGTGTGTCCAAAGAAGGGCAACAAAGTTGGTGAAGGGTCTAGAGAACAAGTCTTATGAGGAGTGTCTGAAGGAGCTGGGGTTGTTTAGTTTGGAGAAGAGGAGGCTGAGGGGAGACCTTACTGCTCTCTACAACTACCTGAAAGGAGTTTGTAGTGAGGTGGGGGTCAGTCTCTTCTCCCAAGTAACAAGTGATAGGACAAGAGGAAACGGCCTCAAGTTGCACCAGGGCAGATTTAGGTTGGATATTAGGAAAAACTTCACTGAAAGAGTAGTCAGGCACTGGAACAGGCTGCCCAGGGAAGTGGTTGAGTCTCCATCCCTGGAGGTATTTAAAAGATGTGTAGATGTGGTGCTTAGGGACATGGTTTAGTGGTGGACTTGGCAGTGCTAGGTTAACAGTTGGACTTGATGATCCTAAAGGTCTTTTCCAACCTTAACGATTCTATGATTCTATGATTCTATGAATGAGACTCCCAACACCTCCATAACGTGGCACAAATGCAACAGTGTTATGAATGAACTTCAGGAGATTTGCATCAAGACATGAGGTCAGTTCAAATCCAGAGCAGTGTCCAAATCTTGGCATTGTTACTATGCTCCTGACCAGTAACAGGAATTTTGACAGGAAAAAAAGTAAGAATCATCAAGTGCTGCTTCATTTTAAGAGCAACCAAACAATGGTGCAGTCTGATCGATTTGGGAATACAGGAGTTTCCCTGACTGCAGTAGCTACATGCAACCACTGTATGTAATGATTGTCCAAAGATGAGTTGGCTGTAGACTAACCCAAAGAGATTCTTAACAGAATTGTCACTAACTTGATTATGTTTAAGAAGAGATTAAAAAATGAATGGACATAGACATTATTCTCACACTACAAGACGCGTTCCATCCTTAGAGGTAAGAAACACTAGTATTCCAGTTCTTTGAAGCTCACTTGGTGAACAAGCAGAGCTGTTGGTTTCCAGAGCTGTTCATGTGGCCCCTTTTATGAGCCAAATAAGTCCCTAAAGCATAATAGTGAGAAATCTCTGGGTAACAAGGGGAAATTTGTTGAGCCACCCAGGCTAAATTTAGTAGCATATTTTGGTAAAAACATTCATGCTTAGCTTCAGCCAAGGCATCACCCTTTCTTCATTCAAATCCTTCCAAACATCTGGATTTCCTAGAACGTCTAGTCTTCCAAGTGTTTACCTGTAAAGCTCTTCAGGAGAAAGTCTGTCTTTATTTGTGCTCAGCATAGTACTTGTGGCTGTCTTTCAAAAATAGAAGGGGAAAAAGATGTAAGAGGTGTTCAAACTCTACTTTGCTTACTCAAAAGCCAAAAGAGTCAAAGTGATAAATGAATCTGCTTTTGCCAAGCTCAGAGAAAAAAAATGGATGGGCAGCTTATTACTACAGGCGAAAAGAAACCCTCTTCTTTACTGCTTGAATAGTAAGAGAGCAATCTCTTTTATGGGATTCTTCTCTGAGTACCCAAATTGACTAATAAAAAGTCTTTCCACTAAATGTTATAATCAAAGCAGACCCCCAATCTCTCATTTCTTAGAGAAAAGCAAAAAATATATAGTTCTAGTGTCAGAAACATCCAGAGACAGGAAAATTGCCTTCATTTGAACACTAGCCAATCTAGAGCAGGCTCTGTAAAATGATTCTTCCACATTTTCTCTGCTATGGAAATAATGATAATAATTTAATTATTCAAAACATGTAATAAATACTGTTATTTACTCTAAAGAGTATAAAATTATGGGTATATATTTCATTGTGCATATTTTTGTTATATTCATGAAAAGTAGCATACCAGGATAAATTTCAGACTCTTACTAGTCACTTAATTGATCACATTCTTATTGGGGATAAGATGAGGGTCTGAAAAAAGAAAGTTTGAAATGTTTGTCTTAATTCTTTTTTCATGTGTGATTTATAGGACTAGAGTAATAGCAAAACAAATACCAAACAATGCCTTGACAAATGAATATTCTCCATCTTTGCTTGATAATACACTCTTTTTTGACTGGTAGATATCAAATCAGTTTACCAAGGAATGGAATATAACAATCTTTATTTTACAAACAGGAAAGCTGAGGCACAAGAATATTAAAAGTGTTTACCAGTAATCTTCAGGAAGGTGCGAAGGAAGCCAAGCCTTGTGAGCTCCAGCTCAGTGCTATATGTCATCTACCTGTTGAATGTTGCTGAGATTTTGTGTAAATCAGCTATAACAACATACTCAGCCATGGAAATAACAAATATCTCTTCTTTTTAGTATCAGACAAAACCAGAGGCATATCTGTTATATGAGAAAACAAATCTGAATATGAACTGTTTTTCCATTGCTAAAATAGTCTTTCAGAAGGTTGCAGGATTCACCCTGGTAGGATCTGATTTCTAATTAACAGATTTTTATAAAACAAACCATTATCTCCTCTGAGAAAGCAAAAAACAAAACTCCAGACACCATGTCATAGTTTCACCCCAGTCAGCAACTAAGCACTACACAGCCGCTCGCTCACCTTCCCCCCTGGCAGTGGGATGGGGGAGAGAATCAGAAAAAAAAAGTAAAACCCATGGATTGAGATAAAGACAGTTTAATAGAAAAGCAAAGGAAGAGAAAATAATAATAATAATAATAATAGCAGTAGTAGTAATAGTAATAATAATAATAATGATGATGATGATGATGATGATAAAAGAATATACAAAACAAGTGATGCACAATGCAATTCCTCACCACCTACTTACCGATGCCCAGCCCACCCCTGAGCAGTGGTCGCTGCTCCCCAGCCAACTACCCCCAGTTTATATACTGGGCATGATGTCAGAGGGTATAGAATATCTCGTTGACCAGTTTGGGTCAGCTGTCCTGACTATGCTCCCTCCCAGCTTCTTGTGCACCTGGCAGAGCATGGGAAGCTGAAAAGTCCTTGGCTAGTGTAAGCACTACTTAGCAACAGCTAAAACATCAGTGTGTTATCAACATTATTCTCCTACTACATCCAAAACACAGCACTATACCAGCTACTAGGAAGAAAATTAACTCTATCCCAGCCAAGACCAGGACACAGTGTCTTTAAGGCATTTTACAATTCTGACCTCAACAGACAAAGCACAGAAACTCAATTAGTGGTGAAAATCTTGGATTGAATTTTGACATCTACATTCTGGGAAGAAGGGAAATATATACACTTAAAATCTTTTATACATGTAATCTTTCTACTCTGATTTATGACAAGAATATCAGGTTGGATTTTAATTTTCACTGTATATGTCTTGGCTAATCTAGGCTTAAAATTAAATTCTCAAGAGAGTCTTGGGTTGTGATGCAACTATCCACACACCATGGTCACATCGAGAAGGCCTGCTCTCCTACTCACGGCTATGACCATGGGGAATGTGTGAGCAACTGCCAGTAACAGAGGAATGAGGACTGTGCCGTTGAAGCCATCCCATTGCACAGCGGAAGAAGGTCAGTAGGCTGGATAAACAATTTGCTATGCACCTCAGAGCCTCCTGCTGCCAACAAGAAAAAGCTAACTGAAAATATGAGATTATTCTGTTGGAAACCTGAGTGGGAAGCAAAACCTTCAGTATTTGGAAGATACGTGAGCTTTGTGGCCAAGCAGATGGTGCAGTCTTTCTTCTGAAGACAAGTACATGCTGCAGTACAGGCAAAGGAGTAGTCTCAGATTGCTAAACAAATGCAACTTAAACCCTTGAGGTCCTTAAACAGTAATCAAAACTGTGCCCAGTCAGCACTTCTAAATGCCAGTAGTGACACCCTTAGATCTACAAGACTTATTGAACATGGCTTCGCTGGGCCCTCAGTACTGAGGAATCAACATTTCCCATTCCTAACCTGCACAATAAATTAGCTGGTTGCTACAGAAGTCCTAAGGGCTTGTCCTGAACCCACTGCTTGGACCTGTGAAACCTTACCCTTCCAGATTGTCAGAAACATTTCTAAGTTTTTTTTCTTGATTCAAAAGCCTCGTTACACAATGAAAATATGAACATTCAGAGCTCTAAGGCTTTGTTTGTTTGCTTTTTGATGATTTTCTAGAAGACCCATTAGGGATCTAAGGTGTAATTATAGTCTACTTCTGATTTTAATTGAAAAAACAGAAAGTTAAGTCCTTCCCAAAATAATCTTTTCTTTCTATATGTAACAAATGGAAAAGCCTGTTATTTAAGTCACAATTAAATATATACTTTTTCCTCACATGTAATTACATTCACTGCATGGCATACTGCTTTCACTTATCCATAAAGTATTAAAAAAATAGACTGCACAAAAACTGCTAAAAATACTCTAAAAGAAATCATTTTTAAATCTTCTTAAATAAGCCGCAAAAGGAACTCTGCAGAAACCATTTATCTCTTTTGTAAGTCACTTTAAATTTGACCGTTAAACTAAAACAAAGAAAATACTCTTTTTCAGTTGCTCTAGGGCAAGAAGGTGCACAGAACTTATTGGAACCTACATTTTGTTTCAGGACCATCTCTTACTGAAAATTTTCTGAGTTATTTTCAGTGGAAATAAAAACAGTTACTCTGTCACAGGGATTACATTTGTAAGGAGAACCGCCAGGACTGATCTAATACTGATAAAAACAAATATTGGTGTGAATTTATGGACTAAATTCACAGCACAGTCTCACACCGTTTTGCCCAAGATGTAGTTTTATAATTCAGAGGAGACCAAACCCAGTGACTAAATAAATATAAAATGCAATTTACTTTACAGGTCAGGGCTAAAGCATGTTGGCAGATCTGGTCAGTGATGCACCAATCTTTGTCTAAGCACATATACATGACTTGGGAATTAAACAGAAACAGCCTACTTTTCAGCTAGAAACTCCAAGAGACCCTGTCATAGTCATTCATTCACACCTCAGTAGAAAACTATGTCTAGTGGATTCAGTGCTTCCCTGATTGTTTCTTTTTTAAGTGCCAATAGATTATTGGCTCTATTTGAAGTTTTAGTAAAACAATAAATCTTTTTGGAGATTCCAGTCCGCTTTCTGATATTTTCAAAAGTTCTAATTGCCAGGCATAATTTGGAGAAAAAAATGAATTCTCTACCAGACTGGCCTCGTGCCCTACCTTCATTAGAGCAGTGGGACCATTTTGCTTCCTAGAGTTGCATTTTGAGAACTGCAGGGCCTGTGTGTATCTCATTACCCCATTACCATCTGGAACACCCTGTGTGCTGCGGAGGAGAGAGACAATGAGTTATGGCTGGAGGTGGAACACAGACCAAAGCAAGGGAGACAAAATTCAGTTTTAAGCCAGAATATCCCTTTCCCCACCACATAATTTAATATATTAGTTCTTTTAATCCACATGCAGCCTCTGTCATTCAGGAGGTAGAACAAGGAACCATTGGTGGAAGGGATGGAGTCTTTTGGGAAAAACTACTTGAGAAAGCCAAATAATTCCTGACCAATCAGCAAGAGTAGGATTCTGGTTAAAAGGAGAGTAAAAAATGTAAAAAAGAAAAATTGTGTTGGGCATGCATACAAATAATAGGGCTTGCATAAAACTGTATTGCTGGAGATTAGGACTGGAAGAGATCACTGGAATATTTACTGTAACTTCTTGCAGAAGAAAGACCATAGAAATACATCCAGTTACTAAACTAATCTAACTGACTGTGTTTCTTCACTGTGTGAAGTAAAATCTATGGTGTTTCATGTTTATTTACGTTCAAGAAAGAAATCTTATTTACTCTATAGAAGTTACCTATAGTAATTACTGTGTCCACACAGACATGATCACTGGTTTCCATGTGTTCTATGTAGAATGGAAATAATCAGTTAGGGCTGTAATAATTGTCACCATTTACTCCTCCTTGCTATATTTTGTGGCTGCTCAGTTCATTCTCCACACAGAGTTTCAGGTGCACAGACTCCTTTCACTGACAATGCAGTGTTGATCCCGTGGACAAAAGTCCCCAAATGGACACAGTGAAAGAACACAGAGAACGGGGGAAAGGACAGGTTTTTTTCTGTGCTCTTTTCCTCTTTAAGTGACTATCTATGTGATATGGTAATTGGGAAGTAATCCTTCAGCAGGAGGAGAGAGAGAAATCACAATGAAACCCCTCTGTAAGAGGACACCACCAATGTTCTAACAGATCCGGAAAACAATATCAAAGAGGAGGTCACTGTGGCAGGGAGCTCCATGCATTTGTATTATGTGGCTCACCTGCCATGAGAAAATAAAGACCTACAGGCCAGACAGACTGGAAGCATTACACCAGAGACTTTGGTAAGTCAGACAGGCACATTTTTGCATTGTTTGGGAATATAAAAATATTATTCACATCACAGCTGAAATGCAGGACCTCTGGTACTGAAAATTTTTAAATTTATTTTTGATCATTGTGGTGGGCTTACCCCAGCCAAGCGCCCAGCAGCTAAGCCCCCAGCCAATTCCTTGCTCTCCCCAGTAGGAAGGGGGAGAGAATCATAAGGGCAAAAGTGAGAAAAACTTGCAGGTCAAGATAAAGATAATTTAAGTGAAGAAAAAAGAAAAAAAGCAAGTGATGCAAAGGCAATCACTCACCACCTCCCACTAGCAGGCCAATGCCCAGCCAGTCTCCAAGCAACAGCTACTTTGGAAAAACTCCCTCAGTTTTATTGCTGCTGAACATGACGTTGTATGATGTCGAATATCTCTTTGGTCAATTTGGATCAGCTGTTGTGATTGTATTCCCTCCCAGTCTCTCGCCCACCCCAGCCTACTGGCTGGTGAAAACCTTGACTCTATGCAAGCACTCTTCAGCAGTAGCTAAAACATTTGTGTGTTATCAACACTGTTTTGGTCACAAATCTAAAACACAGCACCATACAGTCTGCTATGAAGAAAATTAACTCCATCCCAGCCAGACCCAGTGTGATCACAAAAGATACGAAAACAACCACAGTCAGTATTTTGCCAGAGAATATCAAGCATCACACTTCATTGGGTGGAACATCACACCAAGACCTCCACATATTGACAGGCTTTTCCAAAATCATACTTACCTATAATAAAATAACTTCTAATTACTTTTCAAAACTTACTATACTGTAGAATAAGTGGGATTCAAGTACTTGCTTCTTGTTCAAAGAAAGAGAGATTAATGCTGATAAGCTGATAATATATCCAATTTTTGAAGATGTTTATGAGCAAAGAGGAGCTGGTGGTAAATTAGGAGGATCTGCAGAATGTGGAAAAGCAAATGCTCACAGATCTTACATCATACATCAAACTTGTTACAATTACTGTTGCAAAATGTCTCTCACTAGAGAGTGTTGCAGAATTTTTTTTCAGACACATTTTTGAAGTATCACATACATCATATGTTACTGCCAACAGAAGAAAAGAGAAAATTATCTTTATTCCTGATATAGGTAGGAGACAGTAAAACGCATTATAGAACAATGACATGTAGTTGTAAAGGCCAGTCCTGAACTGCTATGCAAAAGCCACCCTCTCTGTGTGTTTGTTGAACAAATGGAAAAATGTAGAAAATCAGCAAATAATTTCTCATGCAGCTGTGGATGGCTGAACCAGTTACACATAACTTCACAGCTACTAGACTGTGCCTGATAAGCAAATGTACTTCTTATGGTTAAGAAGTCCTCCTCTAAGATGATCTTCCATTAAAGGCAGCTGAAATAGAAATCACTTTCTTTTAGCCATGTATTGTTTCTTATTTGACATCTATGTCAAATGTCCTTGTTTCTGCAGAGCAGTTGCATGTCTGTCTATCTACAAGGAACCATATGATCCATACCATCGTATCAGAGAAATGCCTATCATTACCAGATATTACTCTCAACACAGGTAGTATTAGAGGACTATTGTATTCATGACAGAAGTAAGGAAGTGAGGCACAGGTTGGAGGAGGAGTTAGAATCACAAAAAGATGGCTATCTTTCCTACACTAATAAGTTCCTTCCACTATGGTTATACCTGCACGTCTGTCAGCAGACAGGCCCAGCAGAATTAAAAAACTGGCTGACAGGACTCTTTCTAAGAAACCTGTATGACATCTAGGAGTGCCAAAACCAGAAAACTTTTCTTTCTAGAGTTGTGTCAATGCCAGGGCTTTTGCTGCAAAAGCTCTGTCATTTAGAGAACACACCAGGCATCTAAAATCATCATGGTCTGCTGAGTGAGTACAAAGTGTAACTCATCCAACCTCCTTTTCAGATGTACCTAAAACCACTAAGGATTTCTTTTTTAATACCTGAGGCCAAGTTCCCTCATCATCCAACCTGCTTAGCACTTGGACCACTTTCCTGAGCGTTGTAAGGGTTACAAAGATGGGAAACCAAGGGCAGAGAGGGAGGAGAGAGTTACCAAAGATGGCAATTCCATTCAAAATAAAAATATCCAAAAGCAGCTTGTTGCTATCAGTAAAACTACTGCCATGGCAGAAGGACCCATCACCTGACAGGGAAGGGGTGGCAGAGAACTCACCCTTGAGAATACCTGGAGAAGACAATGATGAAACATTTTTCATATGCATGTTAAGTACCAGCCTCTGCCATTAGCAGCAGAGAAGCTTAAGAATGACCTGAGCTGGTGAACCTTGCATTTGATGACTACAATCCGTCTCACAATTAATAGTTGACAATGGAATTTATAATGAGATATCAGTAGTACAACAAACCCCAAAGACTAAGATTATTCTGATTTAAATGAAAATCAGCAAAACTCAGCTACTAAACACATTGGTATTCAGTGGTCTTTTGAAGCCTATTTTAAATGCTTAAGTTCTTTCCTTGGTAATGTAATACAAGAGACCTTGTTGCTAATCTAAAAGTGTTTACACAAGTAGCTACAAGAATAATAATGAAAATAACTTCTCAAAGTTCTAAATTATTATTGTTTTTAATCTTTGAAAGAGGCATTTTAATAAAATAACTGAATGTCTGATCCTTACTGACTATCTCTAGTAGTGTTTGACCAGTCTACTTGCTTATTTTTCACCTTCTTCAACATCCTATTACTTGCTAATAACTCATATGTTTGCCTTCTGCACAGATTTGTTTGAGTGCAGCCCCAACACCTTTTGAGGCAAATGCTATTTTTAGTTATCAGTGAATAATGTTTTCATTTTTCATGCCTGCAAACTCCTCAAAACTTCCCCTTCAAAAGCCCACCCTTGTGAGGGAGCATTGAAAAAGGGAATTTTCCTTAATATTCTTTAAGTCTTACCATAAAGGTTATGAAGCACTTATGAATACAAATGCAAAATTCCGTTAACCTAACAGGGTCATATTGTCAGCCATGATCTCAATCCCAAGGAGTTTGCAAATTAAGTCTAAGAGAGGCACAGCAAGCAAAAGGAGTGAAGAGACAATGGACAGTAATGTAATATGTCTTTTACTGGTTTTTGAATCTATATAGGGCTATGTTATTCAGGTCCATCATAAAGGGAAATAATATGAACAAAAGAGAGATTTCAGGCATGATATATATATTTATTGCCATGTTTTACTTTAATGTGCCATTATGAGGGCAACAAACAGTAAACACTCTTTGGTTTAAGAATTTAAGACACGGAATATTCAGATCTATCTTAAATACAAGTAGGACTATCAACCCTACTAGCCAACCTATAATTGTTAGTGCACAGACATTTGAGGTGGAAAAATCTGAGTCTGGGAACAAGAACAAAGTACTAGGTAATTTTCTAATGGCCATACAGGAAGCCAGTGGCAGAAATTCTCCAGCAGGGATTCTCTTGAATACCTGCTTACTCAACCTTCCACTGTTGCTGGAAAGTTTTATTTCTCATGTCTTCCCCAAAGAAGAGAAAATAAGAAAATGAGTTAGTTTAGCTGCAAGTTTAAAATATTTTGGTTTTCAACAGTAGTTAATTCTCTTTTCTTAGTCTTTTTTTTGATATATGTAACAAAATTATTCAAAAGTATCCCCAAATGTAAAGAATTATCGGCTGCATTTTTTTTTCTTCTTTTCAAGTTATCTTTGATGTCTGTGACCAGAACTCCAGTGCTGCTTCAGCCACGGCTTGAAGTACTTTCCCCAAGACTTGTGCCATTTCAAACATTCCCTTAATATTAAAACAAATGAAAATCAGGAGGTATCTAATTGCCCTGGTTTTGATTTTGTTAATAAAATGTGAAAGGTTAAAATGCATCACAACCATTCCTTAAAGCTAAAGCCATAGCAGCACCAAGGCTTCAAAGATGACTTGAAAATGAAAGGCTCAAAAAAAAAAGTTACAAAAAAGCACAATATTTAAAACAAATTCAGGCCCTCAGTTTCCACTGAACTTAAAGGGAATTTCATGATGACTTGGTTCCTCATAGGATCAGGCCCAGGCTGAATAAAAGCATATGAGGATTCTGCAGCAAGGCCAGCGTCTGTGTATACGCTTGTGTTGCAACATGCATTTTGTAAAGGAATGATGCTTAGACTTGTACCCATTTTTAATGCAGCCACCCTGTTCAAATTCAAATTCACCGAGGACCATCTGAATATTTATTTACCTCAGATCATATCCCTAACTTATCTTGTAGGGGCAAGAATCAGGCATTTCACTACCCTCTGTAGTGCTGCAGTCTCTGTCTCTCCCCATTTCTACTCCCAGATGCCTGTTCCACTAACAGTCAGTGGGACTGTGTGAGTGCCTCTGTTATTGCTTGGGGAAGCATCTGGTTCACCAAGGCAAGCTTTCTTGAAAGGGAAACCTATTGTCACACATACAAAGAGCTTGCCCATTAAAAACAGGAAAGATTAGTTTCTTCTTTACAGAAATTAAAAGGAAAACAAGAACGCTGCCTATCCTTTCCCTGTCTGAGTCGTCAGATCCTTTCCAACACTTGGTAGCATGCAAGTTAATCCTGTACACCAGAACAAAGTGAAACCTATAGAAAAGAACCAAAGTGTACAGTTGCCACTACAGATGAACTTAGTATTTCAGTGGGTTCAGACAGCCTTTTTCTTTTTGAAACAATTGGACAGAAAATAGGCACTCAGTTCTGCAAGGTGCTGATAAGATATAAGAAATGTGAGGGAGGTTTGTATGAGCAAATTCTGAAGGCTTTGGCTCTGTATGGGTGATAGTCTAGGTTTTTATAACTTTAGCTATGCTCTTAGTTTGGAGCTTTTAGCTCAGTGAAATAGATGAAGATTATTCAGATGAGGCCAGCTGGGAGCCCTGCCATGTAGAGCCAACTATATATTTAAACACGTGCTTGAGATATGTGTGTCCCCAGATGCAGTGTATTATAAGGTACCAGATACATTATTAGTAGCAGGGAACTTTTTTTTCCCGGTCAGCTACAGAAAAGCTTACACAGATTAGCTTTTTGAGAATGAGAAATTAAATATTTACAGAAAAACAAGTTCTTCTGCTCTGATGCTGTAGTCACTGACAGTGTGCTTGACACTCTTATCATAAAGAGCAAAGCCTGCTTTAGCATATAGGCAGCCACTTATTACAAAGGGATGATTAAGTGGCTGAGATATAGTTCTGAGGCAGAGTATGGTTTAGGTATTGTGTTCTTTTTAATCCCACAGCATGCCCCCTTGTAAGTGAAGTGATAATTTCTTACAGGCCAATCTGAGTCAACAAGTGCTTTGCAGCCCCTGTAGACAAATGCTTCTTACAGTGCTATTTTTATTTAGTGATACTTAGCTGTTCAAATAGTTTTTTCTAAAGCACACCATTTCATATTAGTAGGAAAGCTCTGTTCCTTCTGCTGGTATCCATCTTTAACTATTTACATGGCTTTTTGGTGGGGTCTGAGCATCCCTGTCCACCATTACAGTGAAATACTTTGCAACATCTCTGAAAAACAAGTGTGTTGACAACATCAGTCATGTTCTACCTGGAAATTTTTTCAGCTGTTAATCAAGGTAGAGGTTTAGAAAGAGCACTGACTGCAGAAGGACTAAGTCTTCCCTGTTAAGCAAAGACCCTGACTCAGAGCTCATGGAAGGAATGATAATGCCTGAGTCCCAACAGAGAAAGGACAAAACTGTGTATTAGAGGAAGATGTTCAGCGAGCAGAGGTAGTATCTAATCACTTATTGTCATGGAAGAAATACTGTAGGGTTTAGTACAATACTGCATTTTTAAGTCCATATCAGGAATTCTAGAGCATAAATACAAATGTCTGCTAAACTCTACAAGAACAACTAGAAAAATCTATAGGAAGAAGCCAGGTCTGTATGATACCATGTATGTTCTTTTACGGATATCTCAATAGAAATTGATTTAATTGTTTACATTACTTATTGTTGCTATACTTTTCTATTAAACTGTCCACTCTTTCTATCACATCTCCTTGTGATCTGAACCAGCATAAATAATTGTTTATAGTTAGGATACGTACAGTTATTATGAAAAGCAAAGAAATATTTTAAAGCTATTCAACCTGTTTGGTCTTTTTCTTTCCACTGGTGCAACTGTTAAACTAATACAGAGAGAAAACTAATTCATCTCATCTAATCTTTTCCTTGCTTGTTTGTCAGCAAAATCCCTATTATGGTTTTTGGTTTATTCAGAGCACTTAAAAGCCTCTGTCATAACCCTACGAATACTAAGGTGGTATCTCCTCCTATTTCTGTCTTCTCTTTTAATAAAACAGGGCATAAGCCTTCATGTAAGAAGCAGGTTTACACATGAAGGTGGTCTTCTTCAGTAACAGAAAACATACAGGATTTATAGGAATTGTTTTTCAAGTGATCTAGATGGACAGCATTGGAACCCAAATTCAGTCTATATATGATGGAGTCAACAGGAATTTCTCCATGGTGTGCTAATGTTCTGTTTCATTGTCATTTGGGAGGAGGTACCTTTTTGGCAGAACAACATTCCACTTTGAAGTGGCAGGTAGAAAGACAAATTCTGAAACTGCTCACAGGAGTTCCAATTAGTGCCAGTGTTGATGGGTTTCATCACCCGTGTGAGATTTAGCTAAAAAACTAAGGCCCTAAATGGCATGCAGGATTGCAGAGTAATTAAACATTTTGTTGCATACTGCAAATAGCTCCTTCTGTCTTCTTTTAACAATATATGCACTGGGAACATAAAAAGAGATATGGAAGATTTTGCACTTTTCAGCTTACTGTGGATACAGACCAAAGACCTTACAGGTGAAAGACTCCATATTCTACCAGCAATCCCTGGAGCCATCAAACCCCTGGGAGGAAGCACACAGGATGACCAAGTTAAAACCAGTGATTTACCTGACAAGACGTCAGGCAAATACATCTTAAGCACAAAGCCTACTTTAGCATATTGGCAGCTGTTTGTTGCAAAAAGAGGTGAATAAGTGTTTGAGATGGTCCTCAGGCAGCACATGGCTTAAGTTTTGTGTTCTGTTTAATCCCACAGCATGCTTCCTTCTAAATTATGTACTTCTGTTTGCAGGAGACAGAATATTTGCTAAATGTCACAAAGTATGCATGGATTTCCTGTACCGTAGCTGAAAGCTGACTCATTTGAAAGCTGGTAAAAAATTGGATTGCCTTGATATTGCTAACAAATTTCTAATAATTTCACATTGTTTAATCATGTACAGGAATATCTCATGTGGGTAAACTAATTGATAAGTCTAACTTATTCAATTAAAGAAAATAATTGAAGCCCTTTTCTAAAGCCAGGTAGGTCAGGCCAAATACTAATAAAACTAGACTACTGCTCCTACCTACCATTGACTGTGTCAAACAGTGTTTGAGTCAGCTTATTTTTCATAGAAAGCATTTTTTTTTCTGTTCATTAGTTTGATCCATGCATTTTATATCCATTTGCCTGGATAGATAGTTCTTTTCGGCCTCTTACTTTTGGCACAATACCTCAGGAGACCATAAAATAACACCTGGCAGTTGTTACTGCAGAAACCTACATTTACTAGCAGAATTGAGTTCCCTACTTGAAAACCAATTTGTTTTTATTTCCTTGCTCTACCTTTGACTTCAAGAACAGTGTGCTCTGTTTATCCGAGAGGAGATAAAGACAAGACTGTCATCCCCACCCAAGACCTATATGTGCACACAGCTCATGTTGATATGTACACAGGTGGAGTAAATTCCTCCACCCTAGGCATACCTATCTCACACTTAATCCACTCTCCTGTCTGGGCAAAGATGTACTTCTACCTTCCTCTCTCCTCCCATAACTGTCTGTAACAGGTCTATGGGAAGAGTAGATATGTGAAACAGATGGCTTGTAAAAGCAGTGATCCCTGATGCCTGACCCCATCCAGCCATCCCTTCCTCCAGGCAAAGAGCCAGAGGAGGGGTTGAAAGAAGGTATTGGAGAAGCTTATGTCAGATGGACAGACACAACTATATGTCCCTAGTGCTTAATGCAAATGATTTCAGATCCTGAGCCTGGCTGCTGTCCAGCCTCATACCATGATAAGATTTGAGTATGTACCATCCTCCCTGTCCTGCTTACATGGGAAGGAAGTTCAGGTATGGAGGCTGGAAGGGAGCTGTGGTATGTTGTCATGGGACAAGACCTACCGGTATACTGCTGGGAACACCAAACCTCAGAGCAAGAAGCTTGTAGACAAGTAAGAGCTTGAAGTCTGCAGCATGCCAAGCACCTTTGGTGGGAAGCTGCGCTCCTTGACATGAGTTATTTCAATGGATGAAACTCATTTCTTCTTTCCTTCCCCAGAAATAATTTGGCATCTTGCTTTGCTGGAGTAGGCCAATGACACTTTGGTACCTCAAAGGGTGTTATGTGGGTATGCTTATGTTTGTAAATGAGGTGGGGCAAAATTTTTAATGAATACCAAATTTGCCAAAAAAATCTTTGGAAACCAAAACTATGTGAAAAAGTTGACTGAAATTAAAAAAAAGATATATACCTGGGAATATATTGAAATGCCAAGAACTTTGCTTTGACATTTTCAGGTAAAACTTCTGGGCTTTTGTGTCAGACAACATTTTTATTAAAGAGAACAACAAAAATTTAAATGAAAGAAGGAAAAATACAGGATTTAAATAATTTTGAAATACATAACAAAACAAAAATGATGGGCTGAAGAAACATGTTTTGAATTCATAAAATCCTAATAGGGAAGGAGTTGTTTCTCCTCTCTCCCTGAAAAGAACTTCTGCTTTCATCATAACTGATTTTCTTCCCTTATATTTTGTCAGGTGTGTGAGCCACCAGACTGAAACATCGCATTATTTGCTCACATATATTCATAAGGCACTTTGAAACAACCAGAATATGACTACTGAATTTCGTTTATATGTTCTTAATCACTTTGTTCATTCCAATTACAGGTGACATTATCAAACAGGTATTGTTATTATTCTTTATGGAAACAATTTCCTCTCTTAATAACCTTTATTAGACACCCAAATATCTGGGATAAACTGTACTAAATAATAGTAATCAAATGTTAAACTAAGACATTTGCTATTGAGCTCAATGCAAGTTTAAATCTTTTGTAAAAAAAGTCTTATTAATCTAAAATATGAAAAAGTATGAAGAAAGATGCTGCAAAAAGAGCAGACCTTTGAATATAGTTGCAAATATGATATCACTACTATGTCAGAGGCCTCTCCACACAGCTTTATAGCCCACAATAAGTCTATTGTTTAATGTAAAGACTCAACTGTAGACAGAAATGTCCAACTCCATAGTCAAAAATGATTACAGAAAAGTTTTTGGTCTGTGAGATTTATTTTTTTATGAATATGGTTCATAGTGCTTAATCCTAACAGTGGTCCATAGAAGAGAATAAATGAAAGAGTCATGCAAAAGTCTTTGTGGCCCACATTTGCAATGGAAAAAATGCCCTATATCGGCGTTGAATATAAGTTGAAGACGTAGCAGATAGGTGATTACTGGAGCAGAATGAGAGCAGCTGCAGTACAGGGTGGAGGGACTGGTGGTCTGGTCTGCTTTGTGTTAGAGGGATGCATCTGAAAAGCCAGAGTGATACATGTAAGACTGTCAAGTGACAGTGTGGATATACCTTGGACTGGGGAATTTTGCCTGCTAGTTGGAGCAACCATTGACATGTGCATATAGCTGGAAAGTGGTGATGCATTTGTACCTGTTCATTCAACCTCAAAATCAGTGTTCAGGAATCCTTTTGATATTACTGCAACCTGTAATGGAGAAGACACTTTCACTCATACAACTACACACGTGTTCATAATCATATTACTGCTGTCCTTTTTAGCTGTCTTTGCATAATTTGAGAATGAGAATATGATTTCTTTTTCTCTTTATAGAAGAAAAAAGCATTTTTTTCTTGAAATTTTATCCACCTAGTCAAATAAGAGTAGTTTATATTCTATTAAGTTAAAGTCCATCAAAGTACCTACATCTTAGTCCTACTTAGTTTATCCAGACATGTGATGGATTCTCTCTCATGTTAAGTTTCCTCTGAGAAATTATTTTTTGACATCTAAGTAAAGACTGAGGTATAATTCAGTCACAAATTCAAGGTTTAATTTGTGTTTCTTATAGAAAAACCCTCCTCAAGCCTCACTCCTCCCCAAGCCTCACTTCTGCTAGGATAGAGTTATGTGCTATCTTGCTCACTCTTCTCTTGATGGAAGGAATCACCTTCAGCAGAATGAAGCTCCCTTCATCAGTGAGCTTATTGTTTGATGCTTAAGACAGTGTCCTCAGAAGCAGAAAGCAGAGGTTTGAAACTTTCTTCACTCTGGAGTGGAGTGATCCAAGTATTCACACTTCCTGAGTGCAGTAACCACTGGAGTCTTACATGAAAGATGCTTTTTTCTTGAATAGTTTTTTAAAAGAATCTTCTAAAAACAAGTCCTGTACAGTTGTTTGGTTTTGTTCGTGTTTTTTTTTTCAAAAATGCTTGTATGTTTTTGTGGGATCTGGTTTGAAGATTTTAAATTAGTATCAGATGTCTTAAAAAAAACACTTTACCTGAAACAATGCAAAATATTGTCTGATGTTCTTTGGTATGGGTTACACCAGAGGTCAAAGCAATCAGTGATGTCACCAGTCTTCAGATGTAGGAATCTAATGATACAAAGCAAAAATATAAAATCAAAAGAGTGTAATATTTTTCTTTTTATGTTCCCATGAGCAATAAAATAATTTTAAGAATTAGCATGTAGTGTGATCCTGGCACACTCGGGCAGATCAAGATTTTGCGCTGAAAATATGTTCCCTTTTATAAAACAAAACAAAACAAAACAAAACAAAACAAAAAATCTCTTTATCTGCACGATGAATGAGCCCCTTCAGTACACTGTAAATGTTACCCTGGCTGTGATCCAAGGGTTGTGATGTGGAAGGACTAAGTTGCTTAATTTCTGCATTTGAAGCCTTTGTTAAAAAATGTTTTAATCTTTTCTTGACTCCACTATAGTTTAAAGCCTGGTTTAACATTCCAGCCGAGCCACAACAAAGAGCATCATTGTTTGACATGCTTTTCCTACAGAGCCTGTCAGATGTGCTGCATTATCTAAACAATGTTGGCAGCAAGTACACAAGTAGCAAGTGTGAATCAAATCAAAGATGTCCACAAATCCAGACTCCAAGCCTGAATGTTCCCAGACTCCAAGGATATAGCAAGAGTGTCTGGTTATCAATAAGTCTAATCAATGATAATCCTGTCATTTAAGATTCCAATCCAAAACTTGAAGGCTTCCTACTGGTGGGGAATAACCCACGCCACTGTTTGTTTCCATCCCACATTAGAACCACCAAATTAGGAACTATTCAATTTCATTCTTTACCTCAAACACCCAAAAAGAGGGTTGGTCCCAGAAGAATGTTGTCTGATCCTTGATGACACACAAGACTAAGTCCCAGTGCACAGAATAAGCAGTGAAGCTACAGGCTTGGCTGCTGTTCATCTTGCACTGGCCTCAGCCTTACCTTCCAACCTACTCCATCCTGCTTGGCACCATACTAGCAGCAGTAACCACCTCACTAAAATCTGCCTATTCGGCTCTTTGAGTGAGTTTTTCCTCACCTGTTTCCATCCAAATGAATTAAGCTAGCAAAGATCACCTATTTAAACTTTGAAACTGTTCTGACTCATGATGAGTAAAATGCGTTTGGGACTGATTGTATGAACAGTTCAGCCTGAAGGTCTGAGGAAAGCAGTGCAGAGAGGCCAGCTATGTTAGGCCTTTGATGCTATGAATATTGGCACTTTCAAAGTAAAGAAAAGTATCTGTGGAAGAACTTCAGAACTTCATCAGCTTATTTTATTGCTGTATCATTCCTACTGCCAATGTATGATACTTTGAAAGAGATCTTATATTTCAAAAATATGATTTTGAAAGCATACTTCAATACAAGCTACAGTACTCCTAAAACAAGTTTTAAAGACCGTTTCTTTCAGGGAAAGTTCCACTAAAAAACAAAATCAAGTGGTGAAAACAAGATTAAATATATTCAGTGCAATCAACCAATACTAGTAAATATGAATTGTGGTTCCATATGTTTGTCATGCAATAACAATTAGTTTGAGGTTCTGTGAGAGTATTAGAACTTTTACTGTGGGAGGTGCCACCATGTAACACACAGATTAAGGGGCCAGGATGTGGTAGATGCTAACTGAAGATCCTGGTCTTTGCAATAGGGTAAAATTAGGTTCAGCTGTGTGGTCTTAGAAGGGATAGAACCTGCACTCGATTTCAGCACACCACAGCAGGCCAAATCATGCCTTAACAGCCTCTGTGAAAGAAGGGGATCTTCCCTTTACCACCTCATTACTCCATGTTGTTAAATATTTTACTTTCTACACTCACAAATAGAAACCCTAATTAATTGACTGCTATATAGAATTTTGCTACTGTGCCTAAACTTTGGCATAAATATAAAAAGGTCTCATCTTGTACTGCATTTTAGTATTATTCTTCAAAAGCCAGCTCTCACTTTTATATTTTTCTTTTCTTTTAAACAAAGAAATACATTTTATATTGTGACTTTAAATACACAGCAATAAATTTAGCAGGATTCTATAGCATGGCAGGTATTTACCAGAAATCAGAAACATGCCAAGTTCAGTTATTCTTCAATGTCAGGTCTGCAGTCTTTTAAGGAGTTAAAAAATAAATTATAGAATACTTACTTATTAAACAATTACAGCAAAGGGTATATCTATATATCTATTTTTGTTATGTACTTTTAACATAATACACAAAAATTATATTACTTCATTTAAGTTTGAGCAAATGAGAAAAAAGGTATTTTCTTACTATTGTATGAAATTTGATTTTGTGCTGAACAACAAAGAAAAAAGTAAATTAAAAGGAATATAGATAGGAAGGACAATTTTTGTCTTTTTTTGAAGAGTTGAAGGACTAAACTTCAAAAATTTGTCTGTTTCTTGGAAAAAAGCTGGTTCAGGCAGCTAGGAGGAAAAGAAAATATCCTTACTAGCAGTAAGAATAAGTCTGTTCATTTAACATGGATTTTCTAACTCTTATGTTTGTTCTCCTTAATTTTTTAATTATATTTTATTGTAACAATGAAATGCAGCAATACAGAAATAAAATAAAAGATCATCATGGAAATGGAGAAAGACACAAGAGAATCTCCAATAGGATATAATAAAAAAGGATGACAGTATGCCAACAAGTGTATATGTATCATTTCATCTACTTTGTGAATAGGGCAGCAAGTTCTGTCCTTGTAAGAATTATTGGTTTTAAATTAAAACAATATTACGGTATAACTAGATTAATTTATGGCTAAACCTTCTTATTTATTTTAATACTGTAATTATTAGTTTCAATCTTCTAAAAGATTTTAATTCTTGTTTTCAGGAACTCTACATTTCAAAAAACTTCTAAATGCCAAATTTTATAGGAAGGAGATATTTCACTAGAAGAGCGATGTCAACATGAATAAAGCAGGGTAAGAGGAAACTCAAATGAAAAACAAATGACATAAACAATAGTAAAGAGATTTAAGAAAATGTTTGTTAATGTTGCCAACCTGATTAATTTTCTTCTGCCTGAGGGAAAACCATGGCTGACCATTGAATATAGATGCAAAAAATTGTTCTATGTCCGAATTCTTATCCTAACTTCACATCAACTCACAAAGAGAATAAAGACTTGAAGCTTTGCTTTCACCTAGCTTCGAAACTTTAAACAGGTTGCATTTCTGAAAATTTTCACAGAATTACAAATGTGATTTTCTCTTCTCTCCAAATGTGCTTTCCCTCTCTGTTTCTTTGCTAGAATTTTGCTAAACTTGGCTGCGTACAAAAAACCAAAACTAACCAAAATCTTTATAGTCAATGACTAAGAAAATGTGCTTTGCATGGTGGGTATGGAAGAAGAATACATCTGCTTTTATCCCAGAACTTGGGGTACTCTTCTAGACCTAGAAACAACTTTTACCTATCAAGTGCTACATGTCAATCAAGTAAGAGTGCACACAGTATACAAGGACTGCAAATGCCAGTCTCACATCTGTGGTACTTAATTCTCAGAGTAATGAAATTTTCATTTCAGGCTTCCTTTGTTCATCAGAAAAGGACTAAGTAGATGAATAATATAACATGATCAGTGCACTAGGCACCCACTGCCAACCATGCCATCTGCAAACACCAGTCATGAACAGAAAATTGTCTGTCCTCTTGCACCCCTACTGATTCTGGAAGAAAGGCAGTCAGATCTTGAACCACACAAATTCCTCTTCCTCCACATCAGTACACCTGTATTGAGTACGCATGTAGTTAATACTCTATTTCTCTCTCTAGACACCAGGGCAGAAGAGGAAAACGGCCTGCAAAGCCTGCTCTCCTTCCTAGGCAAAAGTCATCGGGGTGGCTGATAACTAAGTATGTGGAGTATTCCTGTCCAGCCGCCACTAGTAGAACACAACATCTCCTTTTAATCACATAGGGCTGCTATGTGTGATTTCCAATCAATATTCCAGCTCAAAATTGTATTAGTTAATTGTGACCAAAAGTTATTACATTTTTACATGACTATAAAATACAGATAATACATCCGCCCTCTTAGATGGCATCTCTAACAATTGCCATTGAGCAGTGATCCTTTATTGAAAAGTCTGGTTGGAGTTTAATGAAACCTGTGTAAAATTTTAAACTGTAATTATTTTAATCTTGCTTCCCTGGCAGATTAATGAGGAGCATTTAACATCCTTTCTCACTGATCTCTTTTAATTTATTCCTGAAATATTTATTCTCATTCTGTTTTAAGACTGGCCAGCAACGATACTGCATTAACTCAGCAGATATGGAAGAAATCAGGTAACTGACTTGTTTCTTTGATGTTGTGTTAAATTGCCTAATAACTGGCAGTGACCAGATGATGCTTGTTTTTAAAGCACTTGTAAACTGGCAACATCCATTTGTCTTACACAATTGAGTCATTTTTTTGGGTCACAATCCACTTACGCAGCATAATCTTACTGGCAGAAGGAGGCACAGGCCTCCACAGCTTCAAAAGAATTTTCAGACTAGGGCCCCAGTCTCTGTTAGGCAAAAAAACTCCTTTTTCACATGCACTCCATTTTTCCCCTGCAATTTGAAGGAAGCTAAAATTTCCAGAATAGGTCATTAGAAGCCATAAGCAATGCTGCATTTTTAAAAGTGAAAAATGTTGCAAGATATGTCACAAAAGAAACTCCTGGGTAGTAATGGCTTGGAAAAAATGGTCTTAATCATAAGGGAGTTAAATAACTCCCTAAAAAGCTCATCTTCTGTGATTTTAGTGGGCATTAACATATTTCAGGCTTTCCATGAGAGTCTTAGCACAGTGGAGAGGAGAGGTTCAGAGTCCCTCTCTACAGGGAAACATCAGAGAAGGAGGACACTATTGAAAGGGTCTGCAAAAGGCAGCATTGACAGGCCCACCTGTATTTTGAGGTGTTTCATGAGGGCAGTTTGTGCCAGAACTGAAGAATTCAGCCACAGGACAGACATTTGTTGGGGGAGGTCATCGGAGCCCACCTGGTCTTCTGGGAACTTCATGCACATGGGCCAGGTATGGGCTGGCACCGAATGAGCAGGTAGCCCAGATTAATCTGACAGATCTCAGATAACATTACATTATCTACATATATATGTGTATCATCTGTTTTGCCCACACTTGTCAGACTTTCTGTCTATCTGACTGTATCCATAACTTTTGAACCTGTTGACCAACCTCAGTCAGTGAGAAATGGGTGTCGGAGATAAAATTCTACAAGTTTAGTAAAAAGGCATTGCTGCCCAGAAGACAAAGCACTCCTTAGCATGCTCCACTTAGGGACAGGCTTCAGATGAGTTCATACCATGGGGGAGAGACAGCCTAAATGCCTGAAATGCAAGAAAAACTTTTAAATGGGGCTTACACTTTACTAGACACCAGAGAATCCAACCACGAGGCACAAATCCATAGGAAACCAGGCTTCATTTGTTCCGCTCGCTGCACAGGGAGCTCCTTGTTTGTACTAAAAGCAAGGATGACTTTCAGTGCAGTTTCACTTTCTGCCAATATTATTTATTTATACCAAACTGCAAATGTGAGTGGCATTTTGCCTTTCCTTCAATGTTTCTGTCTTAAGGAACTTGACCTACGGGCCAAAATTTTGTCCTCAAATTCACTAGCTCCAGGAATGGTTCACTGTTAACTTGATACGCGAAGTAAGTCTTTCCATTGAAGTCAGTCAGAATGTGTGCTTCTTCCTGTTGTGGCGTGATGAGAATTCGTGATGGGAGGAGATGCTGATGCTCCAAACTCCGAGCTTTGCACAGGGGCCTCTGAAATAGTTAAGTCAGAAAGGTGAATGTTTTTAACTTGTTAAGCAGCTTGTCTTAAGAGACAGTTAGATTTCTTGTTGCATGAATCCCAAAATTGTTAAATAAATATTTGCAGAATGTTAGACATATTACTACCTCTTTTACAGATGGAAAAAACCCCTCCCTGAAGAGAGCACTATATCCACTCCTACGTTTACGGACTCAGAATATCAAAGGAAGTGTGACACAGCCCCACATGTTGACCTTGAATGCTGCTTTTCTATGAAGGGCTCAATCCTGCCAGATGCTCAGTGCCCCTGATTCACACTGGAAGCTGAAGACATTTGTCGTCTTGCCTGATGCTCAGCACCTTCCTCAGCACAGGCTTTCTCCACAGTTTTTGTCAAAAGTAAACAGAATTATTAACTAGGCATTATGTATTTTCTTACCTAAGTAATACAAAGGCTTAGTCATTTTGCAGAACAGTTGAAACTAGCACAGCTGATGTAACAGCAATTCTATGTTGTAATAAAATGAGGATTATTATTATAAATACAACAGTATATTAATGAGTGCTTTTATGGTATTCATTTCAATTGCTCCATCTTTAAAGAAGTATTTCCACTGCTAGTTTGATACAGCAAGTAAATTTTTCCAGGTCACTCACACCTTATCTTCACAATATTCTGTCATTTAAAACCATTTCAAGTCTCTTTTGTATGGAAAAGAGGGTATGCAGTATTACTAAGTATTCCAGCCATAACATTTAAGCACTGGGAGCCCTGGCATGGAGTTGAGTATTTAAATATGTTCTAAATATGTTGCTAGTAGGCTCCAATTAAGGCATGTGAGAAGCACAGTGTAGGTAGATCAGAATATTCCTAATGTGTCTTAAATTTACCAAGATGAGCTTCTCTTAGTATTTACTTATTAGCTTAGCTAGTATAAAAGGCAAACTCAACTATGTACTTAGACTTACCACATATAATATTATGCCCAAGCTAGGAAAAAAAAAAGTGTGTTCTGACCACATGCCAGGTAAAAAGAAATACAGAATCCTAGTGAAGATACAGTTTTTACAAGTTTAAACAAACTGAGAAGAACATTGGGTAGGAGTTTAGGGATTACCCTGAGTTACCAGAATTTAGTTAAATTACACCTTCAGTCTTCACTACATGTTAATGACTATAATCTTCACGAATGTAAGATAAAAATGTAGCTTTTATGCCTAGTGGAGACAAGAAGTCAGAACACTATACCAAGGTTGCTTAAGTAGCACAGTTGTATCATTGTATATATAAGACTAAAATTTTCAGATGTATTGTCAGCTTACCATCCTAAAGCAACTTTTACTTCTCATTCAGGTGTTCAAGAAATTCTTAATAAATTAGGCACCTGTATTAATGGACTAATTAATACTGGTCTTTTAGTTTTAGAAAACCACTCAGTTTCACTAATGAAAGGTTATGTCATCTGTGATGTGAAGATGAAATATATGTATGCCAAGATATACCCATATGGCCATAGATGACTGTAAGGAAAAGGTGAAGAGAGAAGAAAAAGCCATCTTCTTTAGTTCAGGAATTTTCTGTTCTGAGGCAAGCACCACAGAAATCTCTGAGTTCCACTTGCTTTTCTCTGTTTTCCTCTTTTTTCAGAGAGGGAAAAGGCAAGGCTGGTATTACTTCTTTTGTACTTATGGTTAACATTACAACAAAGCAGTTTGCTGTTGAAGTTCATCTCCTAGCCTCTTTTACCCATTGACTTCATCTGGCTGTCTAGGTTCATTCTAAAACAAGGTAGATAGATACTTTCTCCATAGAGTACTTCTTCGCAACTGTATGGGCTCTCTGGGGTTCCTCAGCTTTCTTCAGTATCTGCAGAGGAAGACTGAGCAACAAACTTTGGCTAAACCTTTAAAAGATCAAAGTTAAGTCAGATGAATTGCAGCCCCAGAACCCGAGGAGCAGAGGTGAAGAAGGTCCACTGACATAACAGCTTATAGAGTTATTGTGTGGGAAGAGCAAGGAGGGTTTTCCAGTAAGAGGAGATGTAGCTTTTTCCTTCCACCCATTGAAAGTGGAAAAAATACAACATTTTTGACATATCTTGAGGAATTAATTTTTAGTAGTTTTAAAAGACTTATTTTGGGATTAATCCAAGAGTATCGCCTCATTAGTATCAGATCATTCTTGTCTGATTTTGACCTTTAAAATGTTTTACTAAGCTTTTATATATATTTAAAGACAATGAATTCTGTTACAAAAAAAGATCTTTTGAAATGCAAAACTGAAACATCCTTGGTCATTTCTGAGCACCTCAAAATGTTTTCTCCCTTTTTATCTTCTTTTTTGAAACAAAATGTTGTAAAGAATCCACATTTGTAAACATTTTGCCTTGAACCAAATAGTCATTTTCCACTGGGGAATGGTTTTCATTCTAACTTGAAAGACCTACAAGTCAATTGGGCACTGGGACTAGAGGGAAAAAGTGCAGGTTATCCTGTGGCACTTGCTTGGGTGGTTCTACAAAACAAAGCAGAGAAGAATATTACATCAAAATCAAAAGATGTCCTACTTCTTACAAAGAGCAGGTATTCAGGGAAACTCATCCCTCTCCTTACAGGACACTCTCTTGTGCCGCCACTTTGAGAAGAAAGGGCATAGGAAAGCAAGAGAAAAAAGCTTTTCAAATCAAACTGGAAATGAGTGCTGCAATGAAGTCCCTGAGAAAAGCACAGTCTGTGGCATCCGAGAGCCCTGGAAGGCTCAGTGAGTTACAAAGGGATGATGCTTCAGCACAAGTGCTGCCCCAGACTCTAGTTCAAAAATCCAGCAAAGAAATTAGGGATTGGGGCCAGAGGGCTGGAAGGATCCAACCAAAGTGGAACAATAACTTGTCCAAGCACAGATCAGCCCTAAAAATTAAGAAAGCTAAGGTTTTACATAATTAAAGGTGTGTCTGCTCCAGAAAAGTACATGAGCCCAGGGGGATTAAGACTGGCCTAGACCAAAAAGGGTTACTTGGTGATAAATAACTCTTAGAAATGGTAATTATGTTATGCCCTAATGTTATTTACTGCCTAATATTGTTCACTGTGACTCCTTTAATTAATCTACCTGACATTCTCACTAACTCATTCCTTTTATCCTTTGCTGAGATTAAAGGTCTTTTTTATCTTATTGCTTTTATGTTCATTCTTGGGTGAATCCAGTATGAAATTAGATGCCCATGTGCATTTTGAGCATCCATGGCACTCACTTTTGGGGTTCATAGCAAGCTTACTGACCCTTCTAAAATTATCTAATGTTCTTAATATTCCTGATCACTTTAAAATCAGTTTACCCAAGACAGAAAAGAAGTTCCTAAAGTATAACATTCCCCAGTTCACAAAATCCCTTGGACCAAGTTCTTAGAGTTATTCTTAGGCTAAGAGAAGACCCCCGTACTTTTTTCAAATAAAGATTTCTCACTAGGTTCTAAGTCACTTTGAGAAGCTATCTAGCTAAATTACCCAGTAATTTTCCTTGGCTAGTTTGCCCAAAAAACGCACAAACACCCCATATTATTATTTCCCAGGACTGGTTTTTCTCTCTCAGGGTATCTTTGAACTGCTTTCAATTACTCTGACTGGTCAAGCTCTCCACTGAAAATGCTCCAGTTCCCTGAAGCAGATCCTCCTGATGACTTAGGCAAGAAATAAATATAATTATTTCACCTTGTGGTAAATTGCCCATGATCAGCTCTATGCTGCAAAGCATCATCTCATGGCCCTTTATAATTGTGGTGGCTAGTTCACCAGTAACATTTTATCCTGTAAGACATACTCCAGGGCAGATCAAACAAACAACTTGTTTACAAACAGTTTAATGAGGAATAGCTATGACGCACACAACTGTTTCATTTCCCTCTGCATATGCAAAGGAGCTCACTTCCTATTTTCTTTATACAGATGGCACCAGCAGATTCCTCTTCAGAGGCCTTTCAACAAGTGACCCTGCAGCAACAGAAACCTGTGTCCCACTGATTTGCCTCTGCTGGTGAGTCCTCAGTGAGGGTAGGACAATGGCCAGGTCCAGCACTGCCCATCTCACTGGAGAGTGTCTCATCTGCCTTCAGCCTCTTCCCTGCACATTACATGCAAATTCCCTGTACGTTACAACACAAGCTGCCAGGCCTGTTTACCAGGGAGTGTTTTCACGCAGCACCCCTCCGAGCTCAGTGCCAAGCTCTCAATAGCTGACATGAGCATCCAGACCCGTGTCTCTGCTTCCCCCTCTCATGATCCATCTTTCTACAGCCCTGGCAAATGTGTTTGATTCCACCATCATTCAGAGAATAACCTTCTTTTCTCACATCATTTAATTGTCATTTTCCTCCTGTTCACCGGTAATGGTATTTTATGCCTGTGTGGTATTTTAACCATTTTAAACCGTACATAATGATTTCTCAGTGGTTTCTTCACAAAATGTGATGGTGAGCCAGACTGTTGCTCATTCTTTTACCTGGCTTCCCTACCAACATTGTCGTGTGGTTTGATTTCTAAGCTTTTGGCTGGGATATCTTTTTGTTCTGAGTTAATATAGCACTGGGTGCAAAGGGAGACCTTGCCCAGGGGTAAAATGGTTAGACATATACTCTCTGGAAGTACTACTAACAGTAATAATAATAATAATAGCAAAATTTCTTCAAGGATACCACACATGGGGAGTGAGACTGTGGTCAAAGGATAAGTATTATTGCATTTCTGATGAAATAATGAAATGCTGCAGTGGAAAAATAATCATTTAAAGTCAATATTTTTGTTCAATTTCTGTTTTATCAGACATACTGAAAAATCAAATTCAGTTTAAATCTATGTTTTGTGATTATTTTTGCCATTTCTCTGGGAGTTTTCTACAATAAGTCTTCAATTAAGCTTAATTCTGTAACTTACCTTAATGACAGAATTACTATTATATCTTATTAAATTGTTGAACTAAAACACACAGAGACATCCAGAATTTTGATGTAAAACTGCAGCTGTTTGAAAATATGCAGTGAATGTCATCTTTGAAGCATATTTTGTGATCATCATCCCGCCGTGCACTTAGGTATCTTCTGTTTTCCATATTACACATATTTAAAATATATAAAGCAAAATGAAATTCAGAAAAGACAGACAGCAAGCTACTAGAGTTACATTACAACTCTACATGACTACCGCCATAATAATACCCAATACCCAAGGCTATGAGTAGTGATAATTATACTAAGCCTAGCATAGATTCTCACTAAACTGATGATCTCTGTTCTGATGCCTACCGATATTAAATACCAATAAAATTTGGGCCCTTGTTGGGAGATGCTAATCAAACATATGTTCTGCCATTCTGATCTATCTCCCCTATTATCATGTAATGATGATACTCCGCAAGGCACAGAGAGTAGTACACAGCTTGATTAATTTCCCATTATCAGGTAATATACAAACTGTGCTGACTATAGTATGAAATTTCTGTGGATGAAATGGGAAAGTAAGAAGTACACCAGTGTTAAAAAAAGAGAAGGAGCAAATGGGACAAATGCCCGGCCGTCAGGGTGAGAATTGTGGGCTTACATCCATTAGCTTAGGAAAGACCAAGAGCACTATAGTTGTATTTTATTGCTTATACTAACTGCCACTATGTAAGATGACTTGTGACAAGGTAAAGGTGATGAACAGAAAAGACAGCTGTGTAGCAGAGCTATATTCCACTGATGTTTACTTACGCTTCCATAAAACAATAGAATAAACCCTGAATAATTTGCATCCAATTTAGAAATCAGAATGGTAAGGTTAATCCTAAAAGATACTTTGAGCTGTTTTATTAAAGTATCCTGCTCTCTCTTGATTCCAGCTTCATTTTTCCTTTCCTATCATTCTCTTGCACTACAGGTACTTGAGTCTCCCAGCTGCAGGCGGGAACAGCTGCAAACATAGAAGCCATGGGATTAATGTGCAGTGAGGAACAGTTTCATTGAATGCTGCTAGTCATCATCAGTTTGCTAAAAAGCTGTCCCTCACACACACACACACATCTGTAACAGGATAAAAGTGAAAAGTACCTCTGTGCAAAAAAGTGAAACAAAGGAGAGTACCTCTGCTTTGCAGGATAACACAAACCTTACTAAGACCTCTCAGAAATATTAGCCCAAGCAAAGAGTTTGTGGCAACATAGCTACAAGTTCTACAATAATATAGTGAGATGTTAATAACCTTTTACTTTGCTCATTCCGCATTGCACTTCATTCAGTACCATCAACAAATTAACGTTATACAAGTCAGTGTTCTGGTAGGCTATACCAACATGTTTCTCATTTTCTGTTTTGTTCCCTTGGAAAGAATAAATAGTGCTACTCTTATTTTTAGCTTTTCAACCCAGTGTTGCTCTACATCACTTGGAGACTGTCAATTTTTGCAGTACTAGTCATTATCTTTACTAACAAATGCATTTTAGAAGTTAACATAGCCAGGCATTGTAAACAGCTATAGTCTTGAAAAGCAGAATTAAAAATTGGCCTAGTTCATGGCTACAGCTCCTCCTGGGGCCATAGATGCTTGTCTTAGTTTCTGCGCTTTGTACAGAAGAAGAGATTAAAGGCGCTAAGCCAGACAAAAAACAGCAGTTGCAACAAGCCCAGGCAAAAAGGATGAGGGGACATAACAAGCCTAGGCAAACCCTCAGCCCCTGTTGGCACCAATTCAGCAAGCCTGGGCAGAGACTCAGAGATATGGCAGCCTCTCTGTGCAGACCTCGTATGGTCTAATGTTAGCCATCTTAAGTTTCTACATTTAGCATCCGTGTTTCAGCTATAGTTGATGAAGGAGAATAGGCTCTTGCAGGATGTGATTCACTACTTTTGATGACCCATGTACCAAGCAGGCATTTCCACAAAATTGTTCATCCCGTTTGTTTTTCTCCTTTTTTCCTTTTTCTCCTATGATACCATCATTTATATTAAAATAATGTATAGGTCTGTATGCAGAGCTTGCTAATTTTTCTGGTTGCACAATTTTGAGGGAGAGCATGTGTTCTTGACACAGCTGATCAGAGGTGTTTCATATTCTGAGGTTAACAGTTAGGTAACATTGGTTCAGTATTATGTCTATTTGCAATAAGCATTGGGGTGCCAAATACCTGATCCAGGCAGCTGGACTTTGTCTTAAGGTCTTCTCATGAACTAGGGAAGGAAACTTGGAGCATGACTTCCCTGCAGCATCCACACTCTACAAAAGACTCTGTGGCAGTTGTGTGCAGAGAAGGGGCAAATTCAGCATCAACTTTCTGTTGTCCACTAGCACTCCCTTATTGAAAAATAAGCTTTACACGGCTGGATAAGAAAGAAAGATGAAGTTTCAAAAATCGCCAAAGCTCAAACATTAGCTAAAATAATGATATTTAAGTAGTTGTTTGAACTCATATTCACACACAGAATATCCCTTTATTGTAAATGAAAATATTTATTGTGCGTGTCCCCCTCCCCCCCCAAGAATTTTTCAAAGAAATTGGATTCTCTTTGTTGAAAATTGAATCCTGGAAAATATTTGTTTTTAATACCGAAAACTCATTTTTAAAAAATATAATTAATATTTGAAAACTGACTATTTTCCTGTTTTCATTTATGGGAAATGTCAGCATAAATGCTAAATTAAAAACAACCCTTTTTTTTTTTCTCCTTTCCCAACTTTCCCATGAAAAACAACTGGTATTTTCCTTCAACTCTACTGGCAACAGAAATGTCAATATAGAAAGCCTTCAGGCATCAGACTGGGTTTCTCTTCAAAAGCACAAGGTTAATGAGCATATTGAGAATCATCAGGAACTCACAAGTCTGAAGGAACCTCAGATCCATCTGCTGGACTATTTGCTCGATGACTCACAGGAGGGTGAAAGGTTGAATTACCAGCCCTTCCCTTCAAGAGGATAGATAACACTTTCTAAGCTTCCGATGATCAATTCCTCCCAGAACCAGATCATGCAGCTGGCTTCCAAGACATTAGAAATTCCCTGGAGGATGAGGATGTAATCTGAATGTGTAGAAGGCTTCACTTTTCTACAGGTCAGAAATGTTTTTATTGGCAGTAAATAAAACAAGATATCACAATTGAGAGGCTTTGAAAAAGCGTCATCAAAAAACTTGTGTTGAAAAATACTCCTAAGCAATACTGTTGACTTACTACAGAGGCAGTAAGTTCTTTTTTTTCCCCTTTATTCAGAACTATTACCTGCTTTTCAAAATGCTATTTAAAAAAAAAATCAAAACAAAACAACTGTAATATGTATAATTCCACATGGTAATGTATAAAGGTAGTCTTATGGGAGGGAAATGGTAAAATAAGTGATCTTCAGAACATCCTCTGAAGTAAGAAGCTGTTGCTTTGCCTGTTTTGTAAAGGGGAAAATGTTTTTCATAACCCCATTCACACTAAGGAGAACTGTATGTTGTCAGTGGTACCACATTTGAACAACTGCAGAAGCAGTAGCTTTAAATGTAGAAACAGATACCATCCATTCTAAATAATACTGTCACTGCCTGGCTCAGTGTGGTTAAATGGTTTGCCCGACACTACATAGCCAATGCTAAAGCCTGGATCAAAATTCAAGAGTTTTATTGAAACTCTACCGTATACTTGTATTAGCAAATTTTCATCTTGTTTGAAAAATACGGAACTGTTTAACAAATAACTTAAATACTGACTTTAAAATCTTTTTTTTTTTTTCCCTTACATTGTGTGTGAGTGGCTACAATGCTCCATATGCAATACAAATATGGTAATCTTGCCAAGTACACTATTTGGTATAGTTAGATCACACTTATATTTGAATCACAGTTTTGCATTTCCTTTTTTTGTCTCAGCTGTATTTTTAAGTCACTGTCTTTTAAATGAAAACCTGTCTTTGTCTCAAATCACAGCATAAAGCTGCCGTATAATCAATTAATAACATTTGTGATCATCAGGCAAATTGGTTTTGTTACACTGATTTTTATCTCGATCATTGTTCTCTGTGTGTACCTGATTATTATCAACCTGCAGGACATGTCTGTGCAGAGACTGGGATAATATACATTAGATTCTTACAGACTGCAGTAACAAAAACTGAATTGAAAGCTCTAGGCACTGCTGGAGCACCATGCCATGGAAGAGAAACCAGCTAAAATGTCACACTGAGATTCCTTCATGTAATCTTAAATGCTCAAGAGACTTGGGAGACTATCTTGTGTATCTGCACAAACTGACACAGTGAAAATCTTGGCAAAGAGTAATTTTCTGGATTTACTGCATGACAGGAACATCAGGTGGTAAGTTAAATAATGCAAGGCACAGAAATTGAGTAAAAATCTTCCTGTGAGCCTCCTCATCACAGACATATGAGCAGCTGGTTCCCACTGCAATTCCTATTTGCTTCTAAGCCTCCCCAGCTGGGGTAAGTGAAAGCCTTATCACGGTCACTGACAATCTGACAGCCATCTGAGATAGGCTGCAAGTCAGCCCCCCGTACGGCGGGGAGGAACAGAAACTTCCTTGGGAGGTATTGACAGCAGGCAGTGAGTTTCTTACTTTAATTTCCCATTACAGGGTACTGTGCCTTCTCACGGAGAATGCTGTACCTCGGCACAGAGAACAAGGGAAGATTACACTGGTATCTCTCACGTACTTCAAATAAAGGTTTACATGTAATGTGATCCTTCTCAGGGCACAGCAGTTTTTCACAAGAAAGGCAAAGGGATCCTCCTAAAAGATAAGGGATAAAATAGTCTGAGATTCACACTGTCTTGTGAAAGTTGGCGGTGACATTCCCATATGCCACACCATAAGTAATGCCTTGAATATAGAGGAAGATGGTCATATGTTTGGGAACGTCAAGGGTCAGATGCACAAGTGCTCAGCACCTTCTTCTGGGGCTGGATTCGTGAACTCTATCAGCTCAGAGTGAGACACCTTGGCGCAGGCGAGCAGGCTCGGTGCCACCACTTGCGCCAGTAAGGTATTTTGTTCTGGGTGCTGAATTCTTCCAAAAGTAAAATGTTTACCATGTGCAAGAATGGTTTAAAAAACACTTTTCTGGTAGACTAAATAATTCAAAGTGTAGACAGAAGAATGGCTTACTGTGGAGAAAAGAAAGATATCTGTACAAGTACAATTCATCTTTTGGTAATTATTTATATATTAATTCCAAGACAACCATGGAGGGGGCAGGGGAACAAGCAAAGAGAGAAGAAGATTCCCAGTAAGTAAAACAGTGCCTGTATGACAGTCAGGCAGAGATATCTACTTATTGTACAGGTTGATGAGATGTATAGATGAGATGTTAAAAATTCCGTGAAAAGACCAATCCAGCAGCCCCACTGTGTAAAGATGCTCAGGGACATGCCTGGCGGGTAATCAATGGTGATTTGCTAAGGCCCACTCTCAGCAGGTCCTTAATGCCTTTGTAATCACAGCTCGAATGAAGCTTACCTCCAAACCTTGCTGCATGTATTCAGTATCTAACAGGATTCCTACCTACATAAGAGATGTAAAGATACCAGGGTACAAGCAGGCAAGAAGCTGAACCCCTTTTTAATTCACGTTAGCTGCAGAAATCCATGGGTGTTCAAGAAATGCAGGATTGGGCCCAAAGAATGATTTTCTGAATTACACCAAGTGGAATATTCTGTGCAGCTGAAGTAAATAATCCAGAGACTTTCATATGAAAATACATAGCTGGCAGACTTCTATGGCGTGAAAGATATATGCATCCATGTGTGCGCATGTGTGTGTGTGCGTGCACAGGGGAATGTTAAATTATTTTATACCAGTGAATATTTAAGCAGGAAACATGAGTAACAGATATTACAACTAATAAACTAATCAGTTTAGATCTGTGCTTTTCAGACAAAATATTGTATTTCTTGAACAGCTATAACCTGATACAGCATTTCATCAAAAACACTGAGTAAAGTATTAGACTTTTTTTTTTCCTGGTAATATCAGTATAATTTACGTCCCCATAACAAAAAGTTAGAAGCCTGTTCATCAAGCAGATTGTGTCTGGGTGAGATTTTATGCTAATAAGTTAGAATTCCAAGTTTGATTTACTTGATTGATAATATAAAAAGAGAAACAGTGAAAAAGAAATACATTTTTAATATACTGTTCTGCAGTCTCTGCAGTAAACCAGCAGATGAACTATGAAATTTATTTTTTAGATTTCATTAGGATTGTATTAAAATGTATGAAAGATTATTATCCATATAGGTAAAATATAAAAAGATCTGTCTATTGTGACAATTACAATTTTTTAAAAATCCTTTGGGGTTGGAGTCTGTTGGCAGGTTGGAAAGGCTGGCTCGACTTAGTCTTGAACTACAGTAGATACAATAATTTATAGCATCTGAATGGTAAAACAGTACTCCAGTATTTAAATTAGCCTTTAATAGATGGCATGAATCATTTTCATACTCATGCTTTTGCACATCGGACTGCACCACTAGAAATACAATGTTCTTGATGACATTGTTTAAGGGTCTAATCTTATATTGCTGCTTCAATAAGTTTCCAAGGGCTGCAGAAAATGAGATGGGGTACACTGAACAAACTAATGCAAAAAAACCTTATTACAAATAAAGCATTGCTCAGCTGCTTAGATAACTCTTTCAGAAGAAGACAATTTTGAGTTACATTTCTATCACAACAGCAGTATACCAAAAATTATTTTTAATGAAAAGTAAAAGAAGAAAACGACAAATTGGATCCAAATCCAAGTTTGTGACTTCTTGCAGAACAGTAACTTCGAACCATGACAGTTTGTAATGTGATAAAGTATAATGTAAATTTAATGGTTTTCAAGACACAAGCTATTAAATACCATACAAATCTGGTAAATCCATTTGAAAAGTCAGTTGCTAGGCTCCTAGATCTTGCTACACTTTCAGAAACTGCAAGTTTAATTTCCAGCACCCCCGGCTGGGATTCAGAACTACAGCAGAAACAATGACTTTCTTTAAGGTTTTACATACCAGTCAGGAGAGTCACTATTCCAGGAGATTGCCAATATATACAGAGACAAATACATGCAAGGAGGGAAAGCCACATGGAGGGAGGGATGGAGGGCTGTCTCATCACTGTTAACCTACTGTACCTCAGCCTGCAGCCAGCCCAGCTGCCACCGCAGGGCTGTGAGACAGCTTTGCCTGAAGTCATTCCCCAGCCATTGGCTGGAGTGAGACTGAACTGAAGGAGGGTAAAAAATATACTGTGTAGGAAAAATATTAAACCTTTCTCCACTGAGGAGCAATGAAAAATTCCCAGTAGACAATAGCACCAGTAGACCAAGTGATATGGTCTGTTCCAAGTGATATGTTTCTGTTCCACAAAAAAAAAAAAAAAAAAAAAGGAATTAACTGCAGAATATTTTATCATGCTGAGCAAAATGCAGACTGACTACAGGCTGCAATAAAGCAGCCACAGGATACCTGTCTCACGAGCTTTACTCTCACTGAGTTATCTCCCAGCTCTCATGGACAAACACTAAGTTCCCTTAGCACCAGCAACTAAATATTTCTCTGCCTACTCAGCTGAAATGTTTATGATTTTTAAGATTTTGGGCTTAAGATATTCACTGATGAAAATTCAGGAACAGCTATTAAAATCCATGGAAGAAACAATGATCATTCCATGAAAAACTACAAAGATAGCAGCTTTCTCGGCTTATCTGACAAAGGTACATCCCTTGGCATGCAGGTACTCACATGCAGATACAGGGCTTGAACAAGCAGAGTGGGGGCACCCCCTCCTCTCTCATGGTACCTGCTCTAGTGCCTCCTTCAAAAGAAAGCAGAGTCAGTGATAACACGGCACTGGTATACTCCTGTAATTACTACTGTACATTGCAATCATGCTTTTAGACTTCCTATCCATTTTCTGGAATTTATGATACAGGATGTCTGACTCTATCTCACTATGATTTTTTGGCCCTGGACCCTCTTTCACAAACACTGTATCTCTGAAATATTGTTTCCAATCTGCAAAGAAAAGATCTCCTAGAGAGGTTATATTTCTGTCCTGTGATATCATCAAACAGTAGGGTTGTAAAGCTACAATTTAAAGCTGGATGCGGAGTAAAAAGTCAGTTTAAATTACTCTGCTTGGCCAGTGACAACAAAGCCTTGGAGTGAAAATGTGGTTTCAGAACAAGACATTTAAGTTTTGTCTGTTGAATCTGATCCACAGGCAGATTATTTGGGTGAGCGTGCCTAGCTACCAGACATCACCACTTTCACTTGACTACCGTTCTTTTTCCACACATGGGTAAGAATGTCCAAGAATATCAAGATTAATGTTGTATGCCTTTTTTTTTTTTAAACAAGTATTTTATATAACCAAGACAATGTAAATCGAGATTGTCAAGCCACAACAAGAAAAAAATCCCTGAGAGAGTATTTTCTTCTAACATGGAAACAGCAGTTGTTTTATAAAATAAAACCAATGCCATTTTCACTCCAAAGCTCCTGTGCGTATTTCACTATAGTGTTTTGCCTAGGATCCTTCCCAACACTTCCTAGTGACTTCTTGTCACTTAAAGAAGCACATCCTAACAAAAATCCAATGTGTAAACCTTATTAACTGCTGCATTTGCTGTAATAGTCTAGGAAGAATAATGACCAGTTATTCTGCAAAGGTCCCCATTCTGTTTCCCTGCTATATTGTGGAAGTAGGGTGCAAAATTGTTTTGGAAAAGATTAAGAGAAGCAGGAATATTTCCTTACATAACGTGAAGATTCATTGCTGGTACATTGTAATTTCTGAGTTTGTGTCTCTTAGAGTAAGAAGGCATACACCTCCCTAAAAGCAAAGCAAAATTTAGCAGATTTTCTAAATCTGCCATTACCAGTAAAGCAAATAGTTAAGGATGAAATAAATGACAACAGTGGGCCAAAAGTTTGGATTAAAGTCTTTGCATCTGATTCCTAAAGTTAGGATGTTAATTCAGTCTTAACTTCATCAATGTTTGAGCTGCTTGGATTTGAGAGAAGTTTTCAACATAATCTGACAATTTCCACATTTGTACATATCTTATCAGTAGACTAATATCATTTGCACATACCTTAAGCTATCAGCTAAAGGTATACAGCAAACTTGAAAATCACATTTCTGCCTAAATATTTTGAAGGTATTATAAGTAAAAGCTAAAGGCTCCAGTTTAGAAACACCTATGCTCACGCCCAGTTTTCCCTAAGTAACCTCACTGAAATAAACTCTCTAAGCATTTTCTAATTTGCTAAAAATACTCTTTGGGACTTCAGCAGGAAAAGAGAAAAAAGCTCAGAACGTATTGATGTATTGAGGATCTATCATGAAATTGAAACTAATACTATGCCAGCTGACTGTGATTAGAATAAATATTTTCTTTAAATTTTTCAAGATCACAAAAATGAACCTGACAGTCTTAAAAGTGTCTTAACAGATCGCAAGTGCAGATCTGCAAATTGTTGCGAATTGTTGCAAATATCTTCTCAGACAAAGTTTGCATAGAAAAGTAGATAGTGAGACCAATTGATTTAACTGGGGAAAAACAACTAGGGTTTCAGACACAAAGATATTTTTTGAATACAGACAATTTACATGCATTATTTACAACTGCTGTGTGGCCATTAAAGAATCTTTATTCACTTAGAGATAGCATCCAGAACTGCAGAAAAAAAGGATAATTTCATATACAACTGTGTTGAAAAGGGAGAGTAAGATGACTTTTTATTTTATATAAGAATACCTCACCTATATAGGTAGGTGAGTTGTCTGAGACCCAGGAAACCCTTAATAAAAAGCCAGGACTTACTTGCAAAGGAAATACATTTGCAAAAACTTAGTTAATTTCTCTAAGGAAGTATTTTGCAACGGCTCTTTATTTCCTAGCCTCCCTGTAAACTGGGGATACCACAGTAGAGACTATTTTTGTGGTATTTACAACCCAGTCAGAATCAAAAAAATATTGGAAGCCTCCCACTAAAGAAAGTCTGTACTAGGCAAAAAATAAAGGAAAGCATTAAAGTCTGTTCTGCACAAACAAAATAACTCTGTGTCCTGTCCCTCTATCTAGAAACATTAATTACTCGGACAAGTGCCCAGTTGACTTTGAGATGAGGTGGCTCCTGGACTGCAGTGAAAACTAATTTGCCAAGCACTCGATGGACTGAGGCAGAACTGACGTATTTCACTTTACTTTTAATTCCTAAAATTGACTGACTTGCTGCAAACAGCCTGGCAGAGGATGTATAATTTTGTTGTCAGTGCTAGGCAGAGTTTTGCTGGAACTCGATGTCTCTCTTACTTGGTGCCTTTTTCTGAGTGAAAGTACATCTATGCAGCTCCTCATGGAGAAGCTTCATGGCTCTGAATACTTAAAATTTCATCTGCCAGAAGAAAATTTTTCCCAAACCAGATAAACATGAGATGATCAACAATACGATTCTGCAAAGACACTTTTTGAAACAGCTTTTCTTTTGGAGGAAAACATGGTTATCCATGTTTCGCCTGTGCTCTGCAAAGACATTTTACCTTGCATGATCTTAAGCGGCAGTTTCTGGAACTCCAATTATTGTTTAAAGGGTAATAAATCACATTGTGTCTTTCTGCCTCCTTCATTCCCCTGCAGATTGGTACAGCAACCTACTAAACTGCTGAAGAGGAAAGAGTTTCCATGAAAGTTCCAGTTGTTTTGCTGGAGGAGCAGTAATATGAATTTTGAGGCTGAAGTAGAGGTTGTTACAAAGTCACCAGCCCATAGTTTTGTTTCTCCGTGGGATGCAGTAAAGGTCCACTGGTGAGCTTGATTCAAGATGTTCTTTAGGTATAAGTGATTTTTCACTGTTACACAAATGAAATGCACCAGATAACTGTTTTAACCTCAAAATCCTCCTCAGAGCCCACCCCAGTCTCACAGCCTGTGAGATAGTGGCGACTGGCCATGGTAACCTTGTTTTTTAAGACTGAACAACACTTATGTGATGTGTTGGTTCTTCATATCCCTCCTATGTACCAGTCTCACTGCTGTATCATTAAATAAAACCTCAATCTGTTTCAGATGGGGCTGCAGCACAACTTGAGAGGATGATGGTGCCCCTAATCCAAGCAGAGCCTCTGTCCAGTGCAAGGCAATAGAGAACAACCTTTTCTAACAGGAGGATGTTAAAATGGTGCCCACATTATCTTGAAATAAAATCTGAGAAACTATGCTGTCATGTCAAAGAGATCCCTGAGAAGCTTATAAAAGGATCATTTTAAAGATAACGTTTGTGTCCTTTTAAGAGAGACATTCCTAATTTGAAAAACTTGATGAGTAAGCTAAGTCCTTTCTCGCTATTCAATGTAATATGTACACACCTAATGATAAGACCTTTGTGTCACATAGGGCAGTTCTTAATAAAATACTCACTTAATGACTTTGAGGCAAAATGCTGCAATATACATGATCTTGAGCTGTACAACCAATTTAATAATAAATAGTTAAGCTCTGGGCTCCTTCTTCTCCCCATGACATTCAGAACAGCTCAGAGCTAAACACAAAAGAACAGAAGCTTTCTTTTTCTCCTCAGCACATAAATTATTACATTCTCAGGGCATAAAATAATATTTATAAACCCTTACTATCTATTGGGATTAGTAACAGGGTATCTATCTGTTTTCCTGATGACTGTATAGTTTTGCCCAATTTTCTTCCTTTCTTCCAGGCCACCAATACAAAGCCAACCATTGCTGTTAGGCTATTTGAGCTATGTCAGGGTTATGACTAAAAGGTCTGAATGGATCTTTGTCACAGTATTCATAACCTAGTTTTTGCCCATCAAGGCTGCTTTGCCCCTCTCCCAGGTGCTCTGTGCCTTCTGGGGTCTCCTGTAGCTGCTCAGTGAGGGGATAAGAGCCCAGTATGCAGAAGCTGATGCTGATTTTACATGTAAGCTTTCAACAAGATTTTTGTTTGATATGAGACCACCAACTGAAGTGGAGTGCCTCAGCTAGGTGAGGAGGCAGAGCAAAATCACCTACAGACTGTCTCAGTCCATGGTCAAACCCATCACAGAAAACAAAATACCAAAGAAGCACAAGCTAGCTCAGCCTTTTATGGCAGTGTGGTATTTCTTTTTCTTCTCTCTACATTGAAAAGGACAGTTTGGCCTGAGTCACAACATAAATGTAGCACAGCAAGACAAACTTGACTGATGAGTATAAGAATAGAGCAGTGGTTCATTTAATCAAATGCTTTTATAAGCAACTAATGTAAATTAAAATGCTGAAAGGAAAAATCAAAGTTACCCAGGCTGCTTGAACCTGCTTTAAAAGCATACCAACACCCAAATCCACACCCTTTTTTACTTCTTTAGTTCCTCCTGGAACTATAATATAGTTTTTTTATAATTAAATAAAAACCACAGACCAGACCTTTCGAACAGGATTGTACTTTACATTAACAAAATGCTCCCCCATGAGTGAGTCAGTCTGCAATGCCCATTAATGGCTAACAGCTCCATTAAAAAGGGTGAGCAAAAAAGCCCTAAAATGTTTTATTGTTTAACGTGAAAGCACCCAGAACAATGGATGGGCATTTTTTTTCTATGAATCAAAATAATCACATTTAATTAATTAAATGCACACAGCATCTGATTCTGTAGCTGTTCTGTTCATGGAAGTCAACTGGGTTTAATAAGATGCAACACAATAGAGTCAATTAGTGCATTTGTCTCTAACGTACAAAACAAGGGCAGTTGGTTTGCTTGCATGTAAGCTTACTCCTGAACAAGTATCTATGGTCTCCAGTGACAGCTACTCCAGACAGGTTTTTTTTTTAGAAGTGGTTACCAGTTATGGGTATCTCTGGCTTTAAATGCTAGACCAGAAACAAAGCAGGAGCTCACCCAAAAAAGCCACCTGAATTCAGCAGAATCAGGGGGGGTCATCTTTATCTCTGAAAAACAAGACAAAGTGTCAAAAAGCAGATACCTCAAAACAGAAAGCCCATTTCTGAAATATCTATCTTTAGACTATGTTGTGTTCCTTCCACATTTAGCCAGGAATTTTCAAGAAATTGGAGTGTTTATGCTGAGTGCAAATATGATCAGAACAATACAGAGTATGAAACCAGTCAAATGTCTGAGAAAAAAAAAAGTTGTTTAGGAGTTTATTTATTCATGTAGTCAATATGATTGCCTCCCTACTGAAAAGAAATCAGAGAATGATAATACCAATATCCTGACCATGCAGCGTGCCTACTGGGAAGTCTATTAATTGTGTGTTAGTCTATTGGATATACCTGTCTATAGAACAAGGGCAGGGATTGATTTTCAGTGTCATGTTTGAAAAGAAAATAATCAGGTCGTCTGAAGACAAGAATACATTGGCACCACTCTCTCATCCCACCCCAAATAAATTCAAGCTTTGGCTGTTAGTTTATCTTGAATGAGAGGGTTATCTAGCTCAAGAGGAGTAGGTAGGTAACTAGTAAATACCTTTTAGAGTATCTGTTGCCATTTGGAATTAGCGCATAGCAACCAAATATTTACAGGGGAAAGAAATGCACTCTGGAACCATGCTTTTGCAAATGACCACTCTTAGAGATAATCTAACCTCTCTTCCCTTAATAGTAAAATGATGGCTAAAAAGACAAAAAGACAATCCATCCTGGCAGCAGTTTAGGCTTTGAGAAAACTTAGCTGAGCAGGGAAGATCAGAGCAGATTATAAGGCATCATTCCTCCAAATCATTTGCATAAGAAAGCAAATTTATACCGTGCCCCAGAGCTGCTAAAAGGAAGATGGATCACGGCACAAGGTGTTAGAGGAGACTCAAGTGCTGCGTTGTCTTTCAGGAACAAACTAGTCACGAATTATTGATTGTATATGAGTGTGTGTGCATGTACAAGTGACAAACAGGGAAAGTAACTGGCACAGCTCATTTTCCATCCACATCCAGCAAACAGTCATATCAAATGTCACCATAACAAAATCCAGTAAATTGATCTCACAACAGTGAGCAGGAGGCTGTTGGTTCACCTTGCTTTGCAAGCACTGCATCAGTTTGTCTCATGTTAGTTTTATATTTCTCCTTAGAGACGAAGAGATTAGTAAATAAAGCATCAACCTGGTGTAAGGAGGCCCTGTGCTGAGCAGGAGGTTGGGCCAGAGGACCTCCAGAGGACCCCTCCAAGCTAGATAATTCTTTGACTCTCTCATCTAAAAATTTAGTCAATACTGGGAAGTAGTGTATTATGTCAGTCATTTTCAAAGGAACAATAATAAAATGTATATAGTATTCCATTCAGTTATCTGTTCATGAGGTACGTGACACATTTCCAAATATCTACCACAACATATCTGCTTGGACATTGTTTTCCCTCCTGAAAACTTGTATTTACAGGATGTCTCTGCACTGGAAACCCAGATGCCTTGATTTTCATATACTTTATTTTTACAAATGCTAACTAGCCACAACTGTGATTGAACCTTTGAAGGTCAAAGTAGGGTCCCATAGCCCATCTGCAGGTTAACCTTCTTTTGTCTAGAACACATCTTTTTAGGTGGAGGGGTTTTGGTCATAAGATCCTCCAGGGCTGAAAGAAACATCAGCCGTCTGCAGCATAAAAAGTGTCCTTGATATTGAGAAAAAATGGAAATTGAGAACTGAAATCCTTTCATGATAAAATTCTGGTTTTGCACACAGACACCAGTCCTGGTCTGAGACGCTTTTTTGGATCAGCATCATTAAGGGACCAGATTTCATAATTAAAGAAGGAGGAGATAACTCTCTGACTGATTAACATTTAAAAAATTAAAACATTTCTGTAAACATAAACATTTGCAAAGTCTAAGGAAAAGATATGAGTGGGCAAAGGGCAGTTGAAGTGAAAAACAATAGAGGATGAATATTCTTAGCATAGAGTTTTGAAAGTTATCAGAGAGATTATGATATTTTATATATGGTAAACATTTCACTTTTCCTCCTTCTTTGCTCCTTTGATAGAATTTCCATCCCTGGAGACATTCATAAAGTGTGCAGACCGTTTCCTGAAGACCTTTTGTTGGACCTGGTTTGATCATGAGGTTGAACTAGACAGTCCCTTCCATCCTCCAAGGCCCCATGATTTTAACCGAGTACTTCCACTCTACTACAAGAGCTTGTTGCTTATCTTCATACACTTTGTGGTCACCTCACTCACCTGCTAACTCTTGTTTTTTCAATAGCATTCTTAGCCTGAGTGCAACCCAGGATCACTATCTACCACTATGCTAAATTTTATTGGGTTCAATAAACCTAATGATCTTGGCTGAGATTTTTATTCATCGATACTCTGCAGTTCATCTTATTACACTATGAAGTGCTTATGGCACAATATGGCACTTAGGGCATATAGGAAAGGCACCAAGGTCATGTGGGCAATTCAAATTATAGTGCAGCAGCAGCTACTAAACAGTTTTCTTTGTGAGTGCCCAGCATGCATATGTTAAAACCTTGGGTTAGGCAACGGTATGCTATTCGAGTTTGCACTCGGTTAGCTGGAAATTGAAGCGATATGTCAACATCATTAAATGGGCACTTCTGGGAGATAGTGAGAGAAAACTTGTTAGCCTGAGATAGGAGTATAAATGTTATCTTCTGATAATGTAACTAATTTTCTTCTCCATTTGCAGAGCATAGACATCTATCCTGACCACGGAGTAATTTTTTTTCCTGCTTGCATATTCTATTTGCCAGAAACTCAAACGAGTTAACTTCAACAATTTGTGGGTCTCCTGAATTTGCCATTTTTTTTAATTTCAAAAAAGCTGTTTTTCAAAAACGTAAGTGTTTTGGTTTGCTATGTCCAAAGTCAACCCTTTTATTTCTTATTTTTGACATTTCATTAAGAAATTAATCTACTTTTTTTTGAACTAAGGAGAATAAAATAAGGGATGGTAAATGACAAGTTTTGCTTGAACCAAAACAAATTATTCTTCATTTCAGCAAAAGAATAAAAAAAACCCCTCATTTAAGGTCTCTGTAAGACAACCTTTTCTTTTTCTAGTTCAACAGTGAACTGCAAAAGCGATTATTCACACAGCTCTATTTAACCTATTCTGATTTCATGGACACTTTGGCTCTGTGGTGACTTCATATTGTTCTAATAAGTGAGGAAGCCAAAAATCAGTGGTATGGGGGAGATCTGCAAACTAGATGCCCTGTTTGAGTGCTCATTGGTAAGCATAGAAAAATGAAATTATTTTTAATAGGAGCTATTATCCAGCTTGTTTATGTCTGCTTTGAATGCTCCTAGAGAAAGCACATTTTTGGCACACACAAGCATCAAAGTGCTACTAGTTCATGACCCTATTCATTCATTATTGAAAAGCATCACCCCAAGCACCTGGGAAAAAAATAACTTAGCCTCATGTCCTGAAGTTAATCTAACTATTAAGGTATCAAAGAATTTGGCACTGAGTTAATAAATCATTCTAGTAAGCATTGTTATGAAGTAGGGTGCAGAAAGAAGCAAATAACCCCATGGAAATCAATCTGTCAAGGGCTGAAATGAATTACTGTAAAATGGAATATGTTTTAACAGTTTCTCAGCTGTTTGAGTGCTGAGCCATAAAAATACAGACCTTTTCTGTGCACTGCAGACCAGATAGTGTCAATATGGCTAACTTCAGGGCAGATTATTTATAACACAGCAAAAGCAGCAATAAAAGATATGCTTATGGACTGGATAAGCAAATTGAAAAACTGATGAACCTCCTTGATACTGTTGTAAGAAAGGTGTGTTAGAAATACATAAGATAAAAGGAAATTCTACCTCGGTTAGAATTAGTTGGCATTGCTAGAGCAAGGCATGAAATATTTTCATCACAGCCTTTCTAATCGAAGGCATAACTTTAGCAAACTCTGAATATGAATGTGGAAAGCCGAGAAGGTTAATCATCAAATTACGCATAGGGGAGATTCAAACCACATGCTCTGCACATGTGTTCAGAATGGATGATGCTCCTATTTCCCCATCCAGGATGAGAATATACCTTGTGCAAGGACTGACTTCATTATATAGACTTAATATTAATACTTGAAAGAACTATAATCAAGGGTCATTGACCTCCTGTCTGTTCTGACTGCAAAGGCATCCTCCTGTTGAATTATGCATAACTATATTTATGTTCTAATTTAAATATCATTTAATATTTAACTTGTTGTATATTTGCATAGTTTACTGCATGGTCATCTTCCGTCTACCAGGTCTGCCAGTTTCAGGGCCATAGAACACATCCTGGATTGACTTCCCTGTGAACTTCCTACCTCCACTTGTAGGAACTTACTTTTCTAAACCTGAAAAAGGATTAAATCATCTTCATGCTTTAAAAAAAATAAAAAGAAAAAAAAGAGAGAGACTAATGTTCTATCTGCCAAGGACCCAAAGGCACTCCTTTCCCTTGGAAGCGCAAATTAAAGAAATGAATTCAGTTTTCTTAGGTTATTTAAAACTTCAATCATTTGGATGTTTATTAGGTGGAGGAAAGACATTGTGAAGATTTATTTTTTATGCCTACCATTTTGTTAGGCAAGATGTTAAATCAGCCACCCGAGTAGGAAAGAAAAGAGAAAGTCACAAAATATTAACAGTCCACAGTATGTCTTGTTCTAGTAGAAGTCTGTGGAGAAGGAAGAAAAATTTGGCGGTCTCACCTTCCTAGTACATCCTTCCCATAGATGAGATACAGAAGCAAGTATTCCCTCTGCAAAACAAAATGTCTGTGTCTACATTGCACAGTGGAGAGCAGATTTAAAGCAGGCTGAGCACCATGACAAAGAGGCTGTCAGCTCATGGGCAACCTGTTTAGCTGTAGCTAAGCCTCAGATATCAGGCCTGGCCAAGAACAGTCAACCTCAGGAAATCATGACCTGTAGCATGGTTGGCCCTACCTGTGACCAGTGCCTCCAGCCTGTGCGAACAGGGGGTTGTGTCTGAGCTGAGGGAGCTCTAGAAGTGGGCTGTGGCTACCTCATGCAATGTGGATAATGGGCAAGTCCTGTCATGAGAGCAGATTTGCTCTCTCCTGGCTTCCCAAGTTACCCCAGAGGAGTGAAAAAGAGCCAGACCATTAATCCACTTACCCTTGCACCAGCCTGCAGAACTGGCTGGATGCACCGGAGGGATGGTGCAGCCTACGTGCGCAAACCTGTGTGCTGGAGATCTGCATGAGGGATTGTGCCTCAGGGGTTGCAGTCCTTCCTCAGCTCCTCTGGAGCTTGTCTGGCTCCACACTGCTTCTCAAAGGCCCTGGGCTCATCTGCTCACAACAGTAACACGAGCACCCACCAAAACTTTTAGGATTCTTCAGGCAAAAAGATCAGTGACTTTCAACCCCCCATCTTCCCTCCAGCCAGGAACCAAGGAAGCCCCAAGTGGGGGTGTGATGTGCAATACAACACAAGGTAATGCGTTTAGACTAAACCTCAGCACTCCTGCTGCAAAACTCTTGGCCAGGCTGAAGCTAGCTGAATACAAGAAAACAGTACAACACGATCTTAATATTATCAACTTTAAAACTGCGACAAGGATAAAGCAGTGGGCTGTTATCACTGCTATGAATAACACAAATTGTGTGTTTTCAAAAAGATCCACACTCTAGTACCCAACAAATTACTGACAGAAACAAATAAATAATTCACCTAGCTGAAAATCTCTCCAAAAAGCAGTATTTCTTGACTGTAACGAGTAAGTGCTCTGTTTATGCTACAAGCAATACAGCAGTGTATACTCTTCCCCTAATGGACCTTCTTACTTTCAAAATTAATTACTCCAGCAAGACTGCAAAATCTAGAATACAAAATGTTTTGCCTTTTTTTGTCATAGCTAAAAAAAATAATTATGTTTATAGGGAGTATTTAATTTAAAAAAATTTAAACTTGCTCATTTATCTTTGTGCTTTAGTTAGCTATTATGCAAGTAGAAGGACATTTGTTATGTCACTTCTGAAAACAAAATAAGGCTATCAAATCATGACTGTCTAACAACTTTCCTGAAATACTTTAAGAATGCAGTTTTCTGAAGTGGGTGCTCATATTTTTCTTCTCATTGCCAAGTTGCAGATCCTAAGGCCAGGGAAGGTTCTGGATTAGGTTTGGCTTTTTTTTTTTTTTTTTTTTTAAGAGCTGCTCAAGTTCAGGTATGACTCTACGGAGGTGTATTTATAATTCAAGAGAGCATACTATGGAGGTAGGCAAACTATATCTAAACAAGCTGTGCTGTATAGCACCTTGAAGGGCTGCGCAGGCTCATGCTCCCAAAGCAGTCTCTGAGCAGGCTGGTACTCAGATCCACTTTTCATCTGAGTTGCCCAGCTGGGACATTAACCTGGGCAGGAATCAGCCTCTATACATTCTGCACAGAGCTCAGTATATTGAGTTTAACACACTTGAATTGAGCCAAATGAGAAATGAGGCCACCCAGGATTTTTTTTACTATTGTTGCTATTTTTGTAAGGACGGGACTGGAAAACAGGCTTCCAGAAAAAGCAGAGGAGTGAACTCACCATAAGAAATGCCATTATGGCAGTAGGAAGAAAATGAGAAGGTAAGGCAATCAGGAAAGCCAGGGTGAAGATGATGAGGGAATCCTGTGGTCAGTTGTGTCAATAGCTGTATCAATAACAATTAGACAGGGTAGATTCCAGCCTTAGGGTAAATCTTGTATCACCAGACATTGCATGACAGAGCACAGTTATTTTCAGTATACATTTAAACATAAACTGTTATTAAACCTGATATGATCACTTGGAAACTTCTGAAGGGCCAAGCAAATACAATTTGGCTATCATTTAGTGGGAAGAAATGTATCGTTTGCTCAGGAATAAATAAAGATAAACTCATGGGAAATTATAACAGTGAAGGGGGAGAGAAACATGCTTTCTTTTTCTAACCTACAGACTGGCATTTTCAGCACTATCATGTATTGAGTCCCCTAAATATAAAATAGCCAACTCCAGAAATACGTGGGGCACTTCTAGATATTAAAAAAAAAAAAAAATCAGGATGGGGAAACTCTATAGGAATGCAGAATTTGGTATGGAAGCTGCTTACCTCATTGTCTATGCCAGACTTTTCACTAAGACACCAAAACCAGTATGATTTCTCTTGATAAAAGTCCCCATTTCCGACCAGAACATCCCTGGTTCCTGCTTGGGTTTAGGTTCAGCTCTGCCCTTGACTGACTGCTTCTGCCACTGTCAGTGCCCCTTCATTTCTCTTGCTGTTTTAAGCATTTGCAGATTATAATAGCTAGCAAAGAATTTGCTAAGATTACACTGAGCAGCGATTCTCTACATCTTGAAAATATGTGGAGCCCACTGACAAGTTGAGATGAGTACTGCTGGTATTCATGGGAATTAATTCTGGGAACTAAGTATGAAGCTATAAACATTGTGGCCAATGTGTGCAAACGCTTTGGCACAGCCAAATGAGAGACATCCAGGTCAGCCCTTTTTACCTATCATCTTCCACACCCCTGAACTGCACCTTCCTGTTGCCTATCCAGATCATCTCAGCCAGTCAATGGACCCTCTGCAAGTCAATTCAGCTCATTAACCTGATGTAAAATTAACCCGGTAGAAAACTAACCCGGTAGAAAACTAACCCAGCTAAAGAAAGCCATCAGAAAGAAAAATAGGTGAATGGTTCACCAGTTTGGCTGGTGAACAGAACTGGCTCTCCAAAGGCATGAAGATTTTTAGGATCAAAATAAAGTAAGTGACTGTAGACCAGGGGAGGAAAGAGGGTTAATTGGAAGAGAAGGGAAGAGCAAGTGGGATCCCTCCTTTTTAGACATGGGTTGTTATTGAGGTTCACTCACAGTACAAAATATTATCCTGAGTTTATAAAGGGTGCTAAGGTTTTTGCAGGCTCATGGCCTAAACCCTGCTTTTACTCCGTGTTAAAATAACCCAAATCAATCAAAACACCAATTTAATAAAAGAAGGAAAGCTAAAAGGGTGTGCAGGCAGACTTATTGCATACTATTATTAAGTTAATGGAATTTAAATAATTAATGCTGGGATGAACAGAACATCATTTGTCAATGACAAGTTGTAACTTCTTTGGAAAAAGGTCTAAGCAGCTTCAAAAAAAAGGTCAATGGAATTCTCTCTATCTCCCCCCTCCCACACTCTGCCTAAATGACAGGTTGCCAACAGAAGCAAAGTTATCTCTATTAATGGAAGCGATCCGCATTAATGTCAGTACACTTGAGGTTGTATGACTTTGCCGAAACCACAGCAGTCTGTAGTAGGTGATGGCAAAAACCTAAGAGCTGTGCCTAGCTCACCTCAGAGAGCGGGGTGGACTGGTGCAGATCCTGCCCTGTGCCCACTACATCCACCCCCAAGAGCCTCAGCAGTCAGTTACAGGAGCCACTAGAAAAGCAAAACATTCTCTTACGGTTATGGTTATCCACAAACCTGCAGGCTTTGGTTGTGTTGAGGCTGTAAATGCAGATATTATTTGACATTTCATATCTCATTTCTGCTCCAGCCCAAGCAGGTCATGGTGCAGGTCAAACTGCAGTTCTGCAGTGGAGCACTGGAGAAGCACATTCCTCTGGCATGTAACCATGCAGGGAGAAAATGGCTGTCTGCCACTTAAAGATGCAATAAGAACTGGGGATATGCCTGTCAATGACACTCAGTACTGCTGGTGACCATTTGCTTTTCCCTCTCTGTTGCTATTCAGCCAGTTATCTGCTGAATGGTGGAGGAGGGCTGGCAAGAGAGGTACAACATTATCTGATGAACAGAGTGGTTAGTAGAACTAATTGCGTCAGTGCCTCTGGATGGGGGGACCACTGCGTCAGCTGCCATCTGTGAAGCAATGGACTTGCGCCAATCCTTCCACCACAGGTTGTCAGCAACAGGTGAAGAACAGAAAACACAGTGAACCAGAACACCTCCTTGGACTGCCAAAATAATGTGTAACACCACAGAATGCTAATCAGCCAACTCTGACTTTTCCCTCAGTGGATGTACTGCCAAACACCTGGCTAAAAAGTAAAGATATTTGTTTATGGAAAGAAATTTCAAATCAGACCAAATCTCCCTCAAATTATTTGATTTCTTCATAATCTGGTTTTAAAGATGACTATCACAGCACTAAAACATCTTCATGATCCTTAGAATCCTAGTTTCTTTTCTTCTTGTGGTTTTTTTTTCCTTCTTTTATGTGCTTACCTATCGTCACAAAAACCTGATGATTCATTCTGGATGGTTAGATCTCACTTAGAGTGCCTGGCTCATGGACTTTCCCTCAATCGCACAAAGAAAAACATCTACTTTGGTAGCATGTCTCCAAGCACTTGCTCAATTTCACCTCATTGATTTGATTCCCAGAGCTAAAAGACTCCACTCTTAGACCATACAATAAAATAAGCCTGTCCACAGCAAGACCCGTGTAAGTTCTGAAAAATTAATCTGATGTTAAACTGCCTCCAAATTTTGGCATAAGTGCACCTGTGTGGGCAGGTGAGAACTTTTAAAACCTCATTTTATGTTGTTGAAAGACATGATGCAACTACAGAAGCCAGAGAAGCTCCACGTGTTGGTCTATGTGGTATCTACACTGTAACCACAAAAGTAGCTATAATGACAACTGTGGCTGTGAAGTGGCATTGATAAGGCTTAGATGGTGGTATGTTCTCAGCAAGGGTCCAAATTCTCCTGAGGTGCAAGCAGTTTTAGTGTTATGTATAAGGAATGTATTTAATTAAAACTATTATTTCTTCTGATCCTTTTCAGACTCACTTTTGAGTCAGCAAGTGGAAACGAACATGCAGCCATCTGTGCTAATTGTTTTGTCTTTCTCTGATTCTACTTCAAAATTCCCAGTTTGTGCTCCTCCACCCTGTCTTTTTTTTTTCACATTTCCTGATATTCAAACTTCAAGTCACACCCAAACCAAAAATAATCATATTTTGAATGAGATCAAGCCACATGATCTCATTCTGAACGTGACCAAATGAGTCCAGCAGTTCCACTGCCCCTGGTGCTTACGAGCAGTCCCCATTTCCCAGTGGCTCAGCTGAATGGCTGAATGGCAGTGAACTCACAGGCTCAAAGGAGACTATTTGTCAATGTCTAAATCTTTGGCAAACATCTCACTGTGCTTCTCAAAATATTTCTGGAGTTACAGGAGATCTCCAAACTATTGGATCATTTTTATGTATTTGGAAACATCTGTATTTAAGAAGCTCTCGTCACCTCCATTAGTATCTGTTCTACAAGCCACTGGTTAATACTTAATCAAAGCCTGGTAAATTCGTTATACCTTATTCCAAGCAAGGCCACTACAGAGTCCGTAGTACATCAGAGATTAATATTGGAGAAGATTACTTGGCAAACTAAATTTGAACAGTGCCAAATACATTTTAATAAGACATAACATAATATCCTAACTAGGTTTTAACATTTAAATGCTTTCATAATCAATGGTTATATTTAATGTGGAAATGTTAAATAAGGAAAGTAAGTAAGGAAAACATCAATCTTCCTTTCATTCACAATTTACAACTGAGAAAGAGCTGAGGAAGATATCAGCCATAATACTGCTTTCTTGTGTTTATGCTGTACAATGTAGTTCATTACCGGTTCCTAATAACATGATGCAATGTACAGTCCAGTTTGGAGTTTTTTGATGCATTTCAGATTGTGTGGAAAAGAGTTCACCATCTGTCAAGAAACCCTCTTGCATAAAGTTTAAGGTACACCTTTCTCCATAGAAGCTTACCATAAAATTTAGTAAGTTTAAAGACAGAATTTTTAATGAGGTTTTAGCTAAAAAGAATGACAAACCTCACAAGATTATTTGACCTCACAACATTTTGTATTCTTATGAGTGTCGTGGTTTAACCCCAGCCAGCAACTAAGCACCACGCAGCCGCTCGCTCACCCCCCCCCCACCGGCGGGATGGGGAAGAGGATCGGAAGGGCAAAAGGGGAAAACTCGTGGGTTGAGATAAAAACAGTTTAATAACTAAAGTAAAATAAAAAAAAATAGAACAGTAGTAATACAAAGCAAGCGGTACACTGTACAATTGCTCACCACCCGCCGACCGATGCCCAGCACATCCCCCAAGCAGCGACCGAACCCCTCCCCGGCCAACTCCCCTGCTTATATACTGAGCATGACGTCACGTGGTATGGAATAGCCCCCCGCCCAGTCTGAGTCAGCTGCCCCAGCTGTGCCCCTCCCAGCCTCCCGTGCCCCTGGCAGAGCATGGGAAGCTGAAAGGTCCTTGACCAGAGTGAGCACCACTTAGCAAGTACTTAGCAAGAACCAAAACATCAGTGTATCATCGACATTGTTCTCAACCTAAACCCAGAACACAGCCCCATACCGGCTACCAGGAAGAAAACCAACTCCATCCCAGCCAAAACCAGGACAATGAGTCAGAGATTCTTGCCATTTTGGGGACTAAAGTAAGCCCAAAATTATGAAGATATTGCAGATTTTAGCAATGGTGTCTGATCACCCACCTGTTTCTTAGACAACCATTTTTTTTATATGCCCGAAAAAAAATGCGCATTTTACTTGATTTTTAAAAGGCATGTGTCAGATACACTATCCTGTCTGCATGCCCATTTGCAAAGAAATCACTTGTCATCTGAAAAGCTTTCTTGAAGGGAAGACTTGTACCTGTGCCAGGACCATATTTGTTTGAAGTGAAAGCAGCTCCTATACTCCACTGGTGAACATTTAGAAAGGCAAATTCTTACCTAGGGGTATTTGTCACCCTTCATTCAGACTGAAGTTTCTGCTGCAGCCAAAGATGATTAGCATCCTCATTTCATAATACAGAGGTTTAAGAATGTGTCTTTAAGGGTATGAAAACCTATTTTTACTGTATTTGACAAAGACGTGTCTATATTTTTATCCAAGTATAATTTTAGTCTACCTGTCCCTAAATCAAAGATATTTTTTTCGAATGTCATTGTCTTTCTCTTATATTTCGAGCCTTTCTCAGTTTTGTGTCCCGTATTTATGCAATACCTTTTACTGGTGCAGGCCTGGAGTTACATTTTTCTTTACATCTCTTTTCTTCTGACAGCGTCTGAAGTAACAATAATGCAGAAGAATTAATGAAGGGTAACAGTATTCTCTTATAAAGGCTGATTTAGATATAGTAAAACACTTAGAATCATAGAATCATAGAATTTTTAAGGTTGGAAAAGACCCTTAAGATCATCAAGTCCAACCATTAACCTATCACTGCCAACTCCCCCACTAAGCCATGTCCTCAAGCACCACATCTACCCGTCTTTTAAATACCTCCAGGGATGGGGACTCAACCACTTCCCTGGGCAGCCTGTTCCAGTGCCTGACCACTCTTTCAGTAAAGAAGTTTTTCCTAATATCCAACCTAAACTTTCCCTGACGCAGCTTGAGGCCATTCCCTCTCACTTCAGGGATCGTGTTCTGTTCTCAAACCACTGCTGACTTTTCATCATTTTTAATGGAATGGCTCCTGCTTTACACACATGTAAATGAAAACACAGACAGACCAAATTTATTTCCTCTTACATTGAAAACACTGCCCAGATTGAGTGGGAACCACAGGTCATCACAGTTTATTATCAGCAATTAAGATGTGTGCTGAGCTTTTCTTTTATGATCAGATTAATTTGTAAGTGTGTTGTACTCTCATTACTCAGTATTTGATAAATAACCTTTCATATCCTTGTAACATTAATTTTATACATTCATCTAGTGTATTTAATCAATTGTATTAGACCTGTATTTGAAACAAACATTTTTTACTTTCAAATTGGTGTATGAGTCTGTTCTAGAATTAAGAGGACTGGTGTACAGTACAGCTCTAGTGTCTGGTGTAAAATATACACCTTAGAGAGCTGACACCAGCTGAAGGACTAGCACTGCCAAAAGACTTTGGTACCTATGTCTACCCAACACCAAGGCCCACAATTTTAATTCTGTCTCCACAGATATTTGGCCTATGAGATATTACAAGTCTATGGGTATCTTAGTGTGCTTTCAAAAACCCTGCACAGACCTAGAATTCCACAAGTCCTGGGCAGCTATGCACAAAAATGCAACAGGGATCAACATAGTATTTCACCTTCAAGGTCTGCAGTCAAGATATTCTCAAAGTATACATACTCTTTAGACTTCACAAAAAATAAGATCTGGGGTTTAGTGTTCAAGTTATAGAGTAAGTTAGTGGCAATGATTTTTCTCAAGATGTGAAAGATGCGAGTTCAGTGACCTCACTTGCCTAGGGAGACTTCAAACTGCATTTCCTACCTTCTTAGTGAATATATAAGTGACCAAGATATAAAATACTTTTTGGCAAGACATTCTCAGCCCTATTCTGTTCAGAGTCTTTAAATTTGCATGGAATAATTACATATTCACTGGACCAGAGCAGAAGAGTGATTATGGCTCTGTTAGACTAGTGTGCGTTTAGGGAAATTCACCTGTCAAGGCAGAGATCTGTATTTCAGTCCTTGTTTCAATTTATATTCAAGTATTCCAAATTAAGATTTAATTGAACCCAAGTCATTGGTTCAGTGGCTAATACACAGATAAAACTCACACGTCTTAACCAATAGGATGGATATTGGTGCTCACAGTCTTGGTCAATAACTGTTTGGTCATTACAGTTTCAAGAAGAGGGATGGAGAGCATCCCGTTGAGATGCACTCTCTCACCTCCTGCTTTTAGCAGTTGTATAGAATGTGAAAGTGGCAGGTTCAGACAAAAGAAGGAATTTAATCTTGATCTTCTACACCTCAGGTTGATGCTCTGATGATCAAGTCATTACATGAGAAGAAAGAAATAAATAAAAGAAAGGAAACATTTTGGCATCCTTCTTGTGGTTGAAAAGCTGGAGGAGTGACTTCGCTCCAAGATGGGTTCTCAGGTTATCATTTCCAATTGAAGACATAACCATCCAGGCCACAGCAAGGGCCTCCATCTGGCAAGGGTCTCAACACAGCTGGCAGAGCTAAACTGACTCTCGACCACCATTAATTTAGTGGTGACACAGCACAGTGCTAAGGTACCCACATCGTTTGTCTGCTGGTGTCACATTATTGTGCTCTCAGATGGGTGTGTCTGTACAGGGAGCCCCACTCTTTCTGTTTCAAGGGCCAGCACATGTCGGATGAGCTCAGAAGTTTTGGCATCCGCTGGTCAGACTTACTTTTAGGTGTCTGCTTCTCCTAAAGTCGTTTTTAGGGAAAAAAAAAAAAAAAAAGTCAGAGCTCTGGCTTTCATTGAATGACTGGGTCCATAAAGCACTCCAAGTGTTCCTGCACTTCTTTAAAGCTCTCATCCACAATTTTTAACTTGTGCTGCCTGAATACCTCAGTATATTTCTGAGGTCTGATTTTCAGACTTTTGGGGTTTACATGAGTCTTACCCATGGCCAATACAAACCTGAAAATCAGACCAGCTTGTTAGGAAAAGCTGAAGATAACTGATCTTATACATAATATTTTGGCTGTTGCCCTTCATTTACAATTAAACATTTTTCAGAAAACTTTTAATGTTAGGAAGGAAAAAAAACCATGCTGTCAAAGCTTCTTATCACTCTAAAGCTTAACATAATCAGGCAAATTATTTCTAACACAGACTTATTACATAACTTTCTAAATCAACAATTTGTTTCACTAGAAGTGGTTAAAACAGTCAGGTATTTAGTTGCACTCAGTTAATAAAAATATTTTATTCCAAGTTGATTTTTTACAATGCTACCAATTAGTTGTGTTGTTTTTATTCACTGTCTAGGTGCCCTCAGTATCCTGGCTCAATTACTCTCAACTCTATGGTTCAATTACTGTTTTTCTCTTGATGGGAAGCTAATCTGGATAATGTGGTTACTTGTCTGATGGCTTTTGATGGCTTCTCAAAAAATAATGTGGATAGCTGTTAAGCTTGCTGACGTCTGGCAGGGTAAAAAGAAAAGAAATGTATAACCAGTTACTATGGAACATACGTAAGAATTTTATTTGGTGACTTCTCTCAAATCATTCTCCTCTGGTACTTCCTGAGGACTAGGTTTCCTAAATACAACTTGACACTCTCTTATATACTCCAGATACATCCTTTTCATGAATAGCTTATCCCTGAAAATTGGACATAATGAGGTCCTATTACATTTGTCTAACCACTAAGGAATTATATTTCAGTATGAAATAAAGAAAAGGGAAAAAAAGAAGAAATACATGTTTCATTGAAATAACAAACACTGGGGAGAATTCACACAGCCCAGTTGCAGGCATATGGCTGTTCTGCTTAAATAAGGACTTTAGTTTCACTAAACTTCCTGGATAGTCTCTACAGTTAACCAAAGTGGTCTGCAGCACCCACTAGATAAAACTGCCTCTCTGTTGACTACAGAAAGATTGGGGAAATGAGACTTCTAACCTGGATGCAAATATTTTTAGTTATGTTAATTACTGCCAATGCAGTCTATAAAGATGAAAACATTCATCTGAGAATAGACCGAAGCAGTTTTACCTACTTTGGTGGAAGCAGTTTATTCCAGCTGTGAATAGTGGATTGAAGCTGTGATATGAGCAAAGATTGATAATTTTGTAAATTTATGGGCATGTTCAGCCTCCTTTCAAAACAGAATTTACAAAATACCTGCATTCTTACAAAGGCACATACATGAATTGTACTTATTCAAGGCACCTAGACAGGTTTTTCAACTATTCTCAATACCTTGGGCAAAGAATTCTTAGTAAGTGTGGCACAAAGCAAAACCTACAGATAGAGAACTTAACGCAATTAGGACAAACAGTACCACAAAACAAAATATTCGAGTGTTTGTGTATATTTGTGTGCTCACGTATATGGCTACACATTTATCCAGAACTCAAAATACGCTGACCTGTCAAAGTTTTTAAAAAGTCACCATAGAGGGTTGAATGTCATTTGTTATGTCATATGCAGACTCAAAGCCTCTTTTTCAAAAGTATTGTCTTCTTCCAGAATGTCAGTGTTCTGCCTGGTTATAAAAGTCTGCCTTCTGTCCAAGGAATGTCTGTTCAGCTTAATCATGCCTGAGTCTCTTGGAAAACAAACCAGAAAACTGCACATTAACATCTAAGCTTTTTGTTCTGTTGTTTCTTCTCCTCCTTCTTTTCTTTCCCACAAAGTACTTTCTCTGGTTTTGATGAAGGCGGCAGCATACATCAGAAATATTCAACTAGGATTGCTAGTACTCTCACTTTGTTATTTTCCTAGCAAGTAAGTATCATGTTCCTAACAGGCAATAATTCTGTTCATCTGTGGCACTTCTAAGATGATTTGTGAAATTGCTGTTTTGGAAGAGTTTTTAAAAGAAATTTGGAAATCTTCAGACAAAAGACAGTACTACCTCTGCTATCTGGATCCTGTCCCAACAGAGAAGGAATGACAGCCTAAAATTCTTCATTGATAGTTCCCAGTCTTATGTTTTAGTAAGCTATGTGTCTTCCTGTTCTTTGGTCATCAAACAGGGAATTGGTCCTTCATCATAGCAGCACCTTTTTCCTATGTTCTCTTTAATCCAGAATTACTCTTCAGTTCTGTTGCTTCACACCAAGATCCTATAGCAAACTAGCCAGCTTCCTCCTAAATTCTGTTCACTACATGCAAGCAAGTAATATCAGTTCTACATCTTATACAATGTAGCAATTCCATACCCAGTCAGCATGGTCTTGAGTTATATCCAAGGGTGGGGAAGAGGTCAAAAGATCACACACTCTCAGTGTGGCAACATCAGATTGCCAAAATTAGTGTTAGTATTAGGAATTACCCTGCCAGCAAGTGAAATGTGCCTTTAAGACAATTTGACATCTATAATGAATGCATACATATAAATGATCTAAAAGTGACTTAGGACACCTTAGGTGACTTGCAAGAGGTTGAAAACCAAGTCATTGGAAGGGTAGGAAACTAAATACAACCCATTTCCAGAGTCCAAAGCAGCTGACCTAATTAACAGATTATCTGTTCTCTTTGATGTTTGTCATCTGTTTTGAGAGATATTAAGCCAGATTAAACCTCTGGCTCTGTAAGTGCTGCATGAAAGTGGTACCAAGAGTTTACCAGGCCCCCTACACCAGCTTGCATAGCAGCAAGGCTTTGGCCTCAGTTATTTAGTCAAAATTTACATTTCCCATACCAATGCATGTTCTTCAGACTGCAAACTAGAGAGTTCCAAAATCTGGGTGGGCCACCATGCTCGCTAGAACATCCCCATTGTGTTTGAGACTGGATTTCATTTAAGTTCTGTCTCTTCTGTCTTGCAAAGGATAATACATGTGGACATCTTATGTGAGATGAAAAAAAGAGCATCCTATGAACTAGCTGGGAGAAAACTGTTCAAGACCAGAGCCAGGCTAATCCTATTCAGGAACGCTTTCCTCACTTCCAGGACAATCTCAAGATCTGCCCATAAGGAAAGGAAAATTTGGTTTTATGCCATCTTTGTGCTACTCCATAATCAGATCTGCAAGGATATGCTGGAGGTGGCTTCATCTGGTTTGGTTAAATCTGCATCCCATAAGCTCTGCTCCCTACCACTAGTGCTTCCTTCCTTGAAAGCCATTCATCTAAACTCAGCTTGATGGTTTCTCCTCCCTCCACCAGCCTAGTCAACAGACTCTGAAAGTCCCTTCTTTTACCTTATGTGGGAAGACAACCCTCAATAGGTCCTTGTTTGTATCCTTATACTTCCTCAACTATAAGAACTTGTTGATGTTCCTTTTATAGCATGGTCCAGTCTGACTGTAGAAACTCCAAGTTGCAGTGTGGCACAGGTAAAATGTTTTGCAGGAGATGAAGGGTTGTGAACACAAGCATCATTTCAGACTCATGTCAAAGACTGCTTTCAGCTATGAGATGATAACCAGCTGAAAGTAGACAGACTTTCAAACTTACTAAGCAAGCAGAACAATATACAATGACTGCCAATATCACTTCACAATGTGCTGTCTGCTACAGGCATGGGTGGTAGCTTGACTATGGTGGCTTACTAACTATCCTAGACTGAAAGCAGAGCTTGGGATGTGCAGTATGAAGCAACCACAGGTCTCTTATAATTTTACTCAGATATCTATAACTTCAGAAGATCATTATAGCAGCCAGGGATACAAAGGTTTTGGTGGTGTCCTGGCCAGGACCTTTTGAAATACAAAAAAAAAGTGTAACCTCTCTGCTGAACACTACCTCCAGCCATTTCAAAACACCACAACTCACATGAAAGGGCCATGTGACATCCAAGGGCTGTCATGATCAGTGACAATAGTGTCAAGAATAGTGTCTGGAGCTAAAGTGGAGCCACAGGAAGATGAATGCAGAGGAAATCACAATCAGTAATCTAAAATTTTCAAGAATTCTACCTTAAATATGATTGGTGCCCCTATTGTTTTTTTTAAAAAAAAGTTTTTTCCTAATATCCATTGGAAAGTTGGTAGTTCCACTTAAACTTGAGCACAGCTGCATCATGATTAAGCAGGACACTAGAGTGATTCAGCTTGCAGCCAGGAAAGGCACACAAGCACTAAATCTATACATAAATCTTGAACAGAACTGGTCCCAATATCAAGTCATAAAGGCCCTTCGTTTTTTGCTTTCTGCCAGAAACCTCTCCTTCACATAGATTTACACGATCTGTATGTTGCCACACAGCTCATTATTAAGCCTTTTCACCTATCTGATACTGATGTCATCACCAATGACCTTACTGACCAGCTCCCTGAGAGGCATTTTGTCAAATGTTTTGCTAAAGTCCAAATAAATAATGTCAAGTCTGTCCCTTTCTGTTATCAGCCAAGTCACTGATTATCTCTCCAAAAGAAAAAAAAAATCTGAAACATCTAGCAAGATATATGTTCATTTGGTGTTTGCTCAAGATCTCCTTTCCCTCTGGATACTTAGACCATTTCTTCTTTGACAAGTGACCTGGTTCATTATACCTGAATGTTCTTCTCCTACTGAATGTTCAGTGTACAGTAGCCTCTGAGAAAGTTCCTGAGGGAGAAAGGAGAAATCAGGCAATAAGAGATAGGGCAAGCAGTGTTCAGGGGCTCGGAGATAAACTGCTATTTCTGATTTTGCTGCTGGCCAACCCTGGGATCTTGGACAGGACAACTTGTAGGATTGCAATTTTCCTCTCAGTCTTCTATTGATTTTAAAGTTTTGCTCTCTAGAGCAAGGATTTTCTTTTATTAGGTATTTGTAAATTTTCTTGCAGAGTAGAATCTAAGTACAACTTGATATCACTGAGTTATATATAACCTACTATACAGTATTAATGATAATAAGAAAATGTAGATGGACACAGGGGACTAATAAGATGTAGTATAAAGTGTAGGTTAAACTGTAGAAGAAGATGAAAGGAGAAAGTAAGCTGAATGGTAAAGTTTGGAAGCTCAGGCCTTGCAAGTCATACCCCTTAATACAGATGGAAGGCCATAAAATTTTGTCCCCATTGTTCAAAGCTAAGGAGCAGATCAAGGAAAAGACTTTTGTAAGGATTTTCTTGGAATTTTCTTTACAAGCACAGGCTCAAGCAAATAGTCTCTGCCCCAACGAAGGGGGAATCAGACCCAAATCTCTGTGAAATAGCCTCCGATTTTTTTATTTTTTATTATTTTTCTTCCTGAATGACTCCGATGCATCTGTAAAGATTGACTTAAACCCTCTGTTTTCCTTTATGACCATGCACGCTATTCTCTTCTGCTATGTTCTGCTTTCAAACCATTTAAGTTCACACAGAAGAATTCTTTTTTATTTTTATGGAGTAATTTGCTACGCAGACGCTGGTCTTTTCATTTAGAGATTTCTAATGTTTTCAAGTATCTAAAACAGGAGGGCTTTTTTTTCCACTTTATGGAAAAAAAGCCACGCTGGCAGATTTCAGGGCTTAATTTCTTTATAACAATAGATTTAATACAAAACACATTTTTATTGTAATAAAAAAATAAATAAAGTAAGCAATATGCATTTGAAAATTCTGCCAAACAAGGCAATGTTTGTTTATTCTTAACAAGAACATCTAATATATTTTTAAGTTGGTATAGACTTTTTATACATATTACATTTAGATATACATGTGATTATATACACGACTGCAATTTAATTTGATTTAACTATAAAGGCCTCTGCATCTAGCCCATCAGACTAGAAATAAGTTTTATGTTGAGAAACTCCGTATGCTATTATTCCTTTTTTGTTGTTCTTTGACTAATCATTGTGATAATTTTTTTTCTTGTTACTGGAGGTTGTCTTTTTTTTTTCCCCAGATCATTATTCCTACCTTGTTGAATAACATTGGTGCTCTTCCTGTGGTCCAAATACAATAGAAATGGTTAGTGTCTTCCTCAAAGACCAAACAATTCAATTTTCTGAATAACCATTAATATGCAGTCATTAATTTTGTTGGAAACTAGCCTCCCATTGACTTGCATAAAAGTTGGCCTTAAGAGAACAAGAGACTTGAGGAATCTTTAGACTCAAGTTTCTTCAATGCTAGGCTTCCTTGCCAATGGGTTTGCACAAATATTTTGAGCTCATCCAAATCTTAGTGAAATGTGTCCGTTGACTTCACAGTTTCTAGGCTCAACACCTTTTGTCACCATACATCAGCCAGTAACTATATTGCTGAAAGTAATAGAAATTTCTTTAAAATAGTGTACCACCTCTTTCAGTAAAATGACAGAAATCTGATTAATTTGATAGGTTAATAAATATTACAAATCTGCAGGAATCAATAGACCTCATTAGACCTGAAGGCTCAGTGCATTGGTAATAGAATGGAAGAATCACCACTGAATCAAATCCAACATTGCTCATTAGTGGCAGAATTTTGTTTCCACCTAACCTGGAGGTATTTGAAACAGCAAAACAGTCTTAAATCTTTTTTTTTGGTTGCCTGATAGACAAAAGATATTGGATCTTATCAGTATCAGGAGTGGCATCTATCAGAACATAAAAGTTATTGGAAGTGATTGCCAAAAGCAAGAGCAAGTGATAACACCTTCCTAACTACAAAAATGTCTTCTGACTCCTTAACCTGCCCAGCAGAGAAGAACATGAGATCTCTCTGCCAGGCATGGTCACATTATTAGTCCTTGAAGGAACGGGGACAAAAAGGACCACCTATCTTGTAGAGTCCACCTAGTGGCTATTGTAAATAGGTCCTTTTAGAGGATTATTAACTCCACCTTAAAAGGAGGTAGGTGTGTGTTCATGTTATTTTTATTGGAAGCATACTTCAAAAGTTGATTGCTTCAATTGCTAGAAACTTTCTAACTTCCAGTTTAAATTTTCTGATGACCTAGCCTGATGTATAGGCTACATAGATGAATGTATAGAAACATTACAGTATAATATAAACCCACATGAACCTTACAGAGCAATTGTCTTCCCTCTAAGATAATACTGCAGTAAATTCAGTAACTTTTCATCTTATTGCAAAGGAATACATTGCAGCGGGAGGTAAACTGGGTGGAAAATAACTTTCCTGTTCCAGGAAAGTTTTTGAAATTGCAAAATTCACATTCTACATTGAGCCAAACCCAAGACCTTTCAATTTTTTTGTATTTTTTCCATGGGAAAATAAGAAGAAAACATGATCGGAATAACTTCAAGTCCAGTAATTTAGGACCTTCCTCTGGGACATAGGAAATCCAGGTCCAAGTCTACACTGTGAAGTAATCTAAACAGGGACTTGAATTTCATTCTCCCACATCCTGGGAGATGTGCATAACAGTCAGGTTACTAGTGGTTCTGGCTCAATCTCTTTTTGATCAGAAATTCCACAGTAGACTCCAGAAAACCTTCCCTGTCTAAACAGCATGTACTTTCCACAGAAAGGCTGGGTATTGATGGACCGACATTTTTTAACAAGAAATCACTTTGCTGAAAAAAATTCAATCTAACTGAAGATAACAGCTCTTAGATGTAATGAAAAATTATGTTCCTTACCACACTCAGTCCTCAGTGTTTTGGTGGCCCACTGTGCCAGAATAGCGGGGTTAGTCTTTGTGTTCTGATCATTTTACCAATTTGGGTAATTGTTTTCCCCCCATCTAAGTTTAATCTTACATTTCAATTGGATACAGGATTATTCTTCATTTCATGACTTAAACTATAATGTACTGTTGTTTTGTACTGTTAAACAGCTGCTTAGCTCTGTGAAAATAAGAACCATGTGTTCCACCCCAGAGGTGGCTGGCATTTCAGTGGTAAATGAATTCATCCTTGCTTTTTAAACTGTTTTTTGATTCAAGTGTTATGTAGATATAAGATATTTATTGTTTCAGTTTTATTAAGCCTTGCTCCCAGCTAAGAGGACTAGAGCCAGAATCTGGAGAAAGGACCACCCCTTATGATCAATAATAGGTCAACATAGGATTCAAAGAATTCCTCCATGGTAGGTAACTAAAAACATATTAGGCAAAAAAAGTATCTTCAGACAGCTAAGCCTAAAAGTGAAGGAAGAGCATGACAAATTTCTGTCTCTAGGAAACATGGTATCATTCATCATGAAAAGGTAACCTCAAGACTTTTGATTCAGGAACTTGCAACTTGTAAGTCACCCAGAGTCAAGATGTAAAAGGCAGCAATTGTATTGATAGTATTAGTCTTGTTCTTCTACAGCATGAAAACATTTATAATTACTCCATGTAGTATTCCTCTGAAAAAAAAAAAATTGTCCTTCTCTTGCAGAAGACCTCCATAGAAATCTTTTGAATCTCCATGGGAAGTCATCAAGAATGGAGCTTGGAGCTTATGAATTCTTTGTGTCAGAAGTGTTACGAATAGACTACTTTTCTGTGTTCCAGTTGCATCTAGTTAAATTAGTGCCATTCATAAACCAAAGGCCTTCAAAATTATAGAAATTGTCACTTACTGCAGTGAAAATTGAATTAGATCTGAAGGCTGTGGCTAGACCTACCCACAATAAGTCCATATCATTCACAATCTGTGAGAACAACTTTCTCCAGACCACGCTCCTGAGTTTCCAAAATCTGGAGAGACAATAGCAAGAGCATAATATAGCTGGCCCTTGCCATAATACAGAAATGGAATATAACAATAACACACGTTTGCATTTAAGAGCTGGGAAGCTTTGGTCAAAAGGTCTTGACTCCATAATGCAAAGTGCTAATAGTAGTTTTCAAGTATGTTTTGTCCTAAACACAAACAGAGCTCTCATCAACAACCAGGATCATACCAAGAGCTCTTCTGCAGATGCAGAAGTGCTGGGAAGCTTCATCTTTTGCTGGAGTGAGGGACTGCTCAAGGTAGCAAGTTCCATGGCAGAGATACGCTTCGTGTGCTGACGGCTCTGGCTGGCTGCAAGGCCAGCAATGAGTATTCAGGCCTGTCAAATGTGACTGGTCATTACAAAAAAGCAGAATATGGTGTGATGAAGGAACTGTGTATGAGTCTAAGAGGAAGAAGACAAACAGAATAAAGAAACTGCCTGGTCTTTTTTCCTAGAAAATTAGACAAAATCAGAATTTATGTACTTTTTTAAAAAGTAGAGATAAAACCAAGTATATATGTGACTCTTCTCATCAATGGCTACTCCTAAGAAGTTAGATATTTCTACATCTTAAAGTTCTACTTGACTGACTACACTACACATGAAGCAAAAATCTTCTTTATTTATAAAATACATCTAATGCAGTACATTAGTCAGTTCAGTTGAAAACTCACACAAGGGTGATGAAAAACACCATCACTTTTCTTCCTCTTAGCAAAGTAAGTCATCGTCATACCCATCATTTTCTGGAAGCCTCCAGTCATACACCAGTGAAATCCCACAGACTTACTTTACAGTAATGTATGCTGATTTACTTCCATATGTATCTTAACTTCAAAGAATTATTGTTAAATTTAAGATTATCTATATTTTCAATCTGTCATTTCCTTGGACAAATTAGAAAGAAGCACCTGTATTTTTGGCAATTTCATGCTATATGAACCACTCGTAGATCATTCATTCTGAAAGAGGCTCTAACACATCCAGATGTGAACTGAATCAAAGATATATACCCTATCTCAGTACTCCTCAAACTGTGTTCAGGGGCCCACATGTGGTTCATAAGGCCACAGTAAATCCTAAGTAGTTGACCTGCAAAGTTATATTAAAAAATATTTTCTATTTTGAATTGACAATACAGAGAGTACACAAAAACTGCAAAGGATGGTTTACCCAAAGGCGTTTCAGCCCACTGACCTATTTGTTAAAAGACAGAAGGCCAAACTTACAGTTTTGCATGGTGATCTGTGTACATCTAGAAATGTGTAGCTAATAATCACAGACATTTGTAAGTAGTACGTATGAATAAGGGCTGATTCCATTTACAGTCATTCAATGTCATTAAGTCAAATGGATTTGTATAGCTTTAACTGGGGGCAGAATCTGTCCTAGATAATATTGAAATGTTTGGAAACATCTTCACATACTGTTTATTTTTATTTTACAAAGAACAATGTGGTTCTCTGTTCCAGTTTCAAATCAAAAGTAGTAGGGTGCAACTCTACTGACATCAATGGAATCGCAATTACTTACAGCAGGTCTGAATTTATCTCTGTGCATCTATGTTCATTTAGCCTTTCTCCCCTGGGGAGAGGAAGAGGGAACTAAAATGTGACAGATATTTGTCATATTGCCTAATGCACTACTGGGAGAAGATCAGATACTATGCTGATGAGTGTGGTATAAATGAACCTTTAAAGAAACTGAAATGTTCACCAACAAACATGAAGGGACATGCAGGGACTCTTCAGACTACCTTTCCTTCTTCGCTGAAGGACTGCCACTGTCAAAGCCATCAAGAAGGGCATGGTGTTTGATACACCTGCTCTGTATTGTTCCCCATGATCTACATGAAGTCAGCAACACAGCTTACAATGAATGGAGATTTGTGTTCCAGAGTGAATAGCAATCAGTTCTTTTTATGTGTAGTGTCTTTTTTAAGGCAACTCAGTAGGTGTCTTGTTAATTTGCTTGTTACTAGGTGGGTGAAAATGTTCATCTTGTCTGTGAATACCAATAATTCTTCATCTTAAATGAGGTAATGTCAGTAAGACAGAGACTTTATATTTGCTTCAGTAGCGAGTTTGGCATATATGGTGCAATATTTTCAAATGCATTTCTAAAGTGGGTGCTACTTTTTTCCTACTTCTCCAAATCAGCGATTATTTCTCTGTTTAGGAAAATGCTAGGGAACAATTTATGTAAGAAAGTGAAAGAGAAATGAAACACAAAAGATTGGAGGTTCTTTCTGATCTAATGTCATTTACAATCAGGAAAGAGCTATTGTGAACTCTGCACTACCTCAGTGCCTACTGCAGCTAAGAAAACTGATTAAACTGTTGATAACAGTTGAAGTAAATTACTTGCATTGTTCTCTTGTATTCTGACTTTATTCTCTCATTATCTTTGCAAATAGATCTTGTCTCTGTAAAAGTGAACAAAAGTATGGTACTGCCTCAGTGTGATCCTAGAGGATATGAGGTGACCTTAATCTTCCTGCTTAATCTCAGCATTTAACATCACACAATGGAAAAAAGGAGACCAGCCAGATTATGCTTATTATTTATAATTGTAGTCTAAAATTTTTGATTGTGGGAATTAAATCACACAGATTGAGATAGGCTGAATCCAGCTCTTTGCATCTAAACAGTGTTAAATTTGAGAAGAAATTCCAATATGTATCTGAGAGGTATTTCATTTACACAGTCTCACCAACCACAACAAAACCATTTCAAAAGATAACATTTAACATTTTTGTCTGACAGAGAAACAAACCCCAAAACTGCTTATTTCAAATTAATAGTTGCACCTATACAAGCATAAGTCCTACAACTTTGTCTGATAGGATTCACAGATATTTAAAGCATTTGACTTTATGAAAAACACTTTGTCTTTACAATACCCCCTTGTTTCCTGTCTTCTTCTATCCCACCCCAAAAATAAACAAACAAAAAACTTAAGGCTTATGAAATTTTCCATTAACGCATCTTCCCAGCATGGTGTTACACATGGCCTACTGTTATTAATTGTCTCCATGTGAGTAGACACAATCATTAGAATAACACGGTAATCATAAGGTGGCTTTTATTCTTGTGATCTGTTGAAAATTTGCATCACTGTGTATATCAGTGTTAGGTGATTGACATGTCAAAGGAAAGAATGTAGCTGAGCAGGCAAAGGTCAGACTCTTCTGTGATTATACAGAACACCCCAATGTTTCTACAGCATTTATCAAATAAATGGATTTTCTTCAATATTTCATCAATCTTCTGCTTAATTTTAAACCCAGAGGTTTTGTAAAAACAACAGTGACTCATAATGCCTTACAGGAGGGGAAAAAATACCCAACTGCATTTCAGTATGAATTTAAGTAAATCAAATGCAGTTACACAACTAGAAGTCCACCTGAGTTGAGTTCAGTGCATCCCAACTTTTGCTGTAAGTGGTCATGCAGATCTAAATGGACATAAGTACAAAGATGGTAACACCATATTCCCTTAATTGCCTTCCTGTGGCAGAAGTTCAATACTTGCTTAAAGAGATGATTATTATTGACCAAGACACCAATCTCACTTTAATACCCAGGCCTCCCTTGAAAATCTTCCTACCCAAAATTGATCTGTCCAGATAATGCTTATGAACTCTAGCACGACCACACTGTAATTAAAAATGCAGAAAACTAATTAAGTTCAAATGAAAGGTCTGAAATATTTGAGAAAAGCAGAGAAGATTCAGCATTCTGTTCAACTGATTGATCTGTGAGTTCTTCTCCCTTCCCTCAATATTGTTTGTATTAGCTCTGTCAAATACATTTTAAAAGATAACATGCTACACCAAAAGTTATCACTCAGCATTAAGAGGCAGAAATGAGGACAAATTAAGAATTATTACACAGGCTCTTTCAACTCTGAGTGAATATATATCCACCAATATTTAACCTCAGATCTAAAGTAAACATGAAGGCATTGAAACCTAAGAAACTGGTGATCTGCCTCATGCTAGAACATCAATTTGCCAATATTCTTGGGTGTGAACATGATCTTTAGACTAGAAAATGACCATGTCTTTATTCAGGAGTCAAATTGTAGGTTGACTATAATCTTCTCTGATGTCCTCTCTTGGGAAGGTACTCACCAGACACATGAACTCAATAAATAAAAGGAAGGATATCAACAGGGAGATTACAGACTGTATAAAGCCATTTGTGGTTGTCCCAAGTTAGTTAAGTGAATTTAAGAGAAGAATTGTCTCTTCCTGACTTGTATAGCTGGTAGCTTTCTTGGAAACTAGAATTTGGGTTAGGTGGAGACTTCTTGTGCCTTGCATAGCAGGTCTGTCTTGTTTCTTCCCATTAGTCAATTTGCTCTTTGGAAGGATCTAATGTTTTACAGTTGTGTCTTTGAAATGTGTTTTGAATAAAGCTCCAGCCAAGAATGTTGTGTATGTCATTTGTGGGGAAAAGCTAAAGACTGCAGGAGCCTGCCATGGTTATGTAACTTGCTTATTTTTATATCTGTTAACTACTGCTTTTGTTAATAAAGTTTATAACAAAAAATTTTATAGATTTATAAAAAACTAATAATTTTAAAAACAGTCACATATTTTGGCATTTTATATGAAGGTTCAGTTGTACAAATTTTGCAAATAAAAAAAAAATCCCAGATGATTAACAAAATATGTGTTTATTTAAACATACAAAAAATACATTTTAAGGGGTTTTTACTTAGAAAAATCTGAATTCAATATTTGTCTTGCAAGACTTAGAAATCTGAGCCATGCCCTTGGAACTCTTAATGCACAGCAAAACAAAGAGAATGGAGTTTCCAAAACTGGAAGGCATATAGGATGACACTTGAGACAATAGCAATATTTCCCAGAAGAAACATGAAAAGGTATAAACTGAGCTAAGACAGACTGTACCCTTTTTGTTCCATGGCATTAATCTCATACTGTAATCTGTGAAAGTCTAAAGATAGATCAGAAATGATAATTCTAGTCAAAATGTCCAACAATGTATTTGTATTGACAGAGCAACATGACTGTATTAAGAAAATGTAAAGCCTCATCCACCCAACATGAAGCAAACGTTTATGTTATCACTAACTCTACAAGTCTAAATAAAATCAAGGAATTTGCAGGCACCAATGAACTCATTTTCATTCTTAAAATGTGAGAAAGGTGACTCAAAATACCATTTCTGGAACATGTTTCTTTATCTCAGCACATTAAGACACTTACAGCTGCTCCACACCTACTCTGAAAAGAAATATGCACAGTCATGACATAAAAAATGCATGCTAAAATAAGAACAAAAGCAAAACCAGTATGCCTAAAAGCCAATGTTGTCATTATCATAAGCCCACAAGGTTTTCAGTATGTCACTACTTAAATCAGAGACAACCAGGCTTGGTTTATTGGCAGGACACTATGCTGAAATCTAAAGAACAATATCTAATTTAGAGAAAATGGAGTACCTCTCAGTTACCATAATTTTGCATATCTAGACATGACTAACTTGTCCCAGTGTATGATATTCAGCATGACACAAAAGCCAGCCTGTTTGCATCAGGGCTGGAGTGCTCTACAGTCAAGAATCTGTCATCTTCTAAATTGCAAATCACAGTTATGTTGTGGAACATTATGGACATTTTTCCAATGGCTGGGTTTTGAATAGACATATAGGTACACTCAAACCATCCTGAATTCATAAATAATCTATTCATTTCTTAAAACACTTTAAATCCCAAGCCATAACTCAGTTTTCATTGTTAAAAAAATGTCTGGCTTTCTATGAAATAGTTAAAAACTCATGATAAATTTAGATGAGAAGTTACAGATTTTATTCTGATTTGCAGTAGCTGTGTGGAAATTCTTTCTAATATAACTTTAGACATAAAAACCCAAACCTTTAAAAAAGTTTCTGTAAATAGCAAACATATGATTTGCTTGACTCATTTCTATTTTAAACACTAAAGTATACACTACCCATTTCAAACAAAAGCAGACTACTCTAGAAACTGGGTTTCACAGACATCTTCAACCTTCCAAAGACTGATTAGAAGTGACCTCAATGTACTCACAGTAGAAAAATAAGCAAAATAAAACACCACCACCACCAAAGTCCCAAGTTACTTGAATAACATTAAAATCATCACACAGCTAATAATAAGGAATTATTTATTAAGTATGACCTTGTCAAGGACCTTAAGGGACCTTGACAAGCTTGAGAGGTGGGCCCATGCAAACCTCATGAAGTTCAACAAGGCCAAGTGCAAGGTTCTGCACATGGGTTGGGGCAATCTAAGCACAAATACAGGCTGGGAGGAGAATGGACTGAGAGCAGCCCTGAGGAGAAGGACTTAGGGGTGTTGGTTGATGAGAAGCTCAATGTGACTCAGCAGTGCGCGCTTGCAGCCCAGAAGGCCAACCGTATCCTGGGGTGCATCATAAAAAATGTGACCAGCAGGTCAAGGGAGGTGATTCTGCCCCTCTACTCCACTCTCATGAGACCCCACCTGGAATACTGTATTCAGCTCTGGGGCCCCCAACATAAGAAGGACATGGGCCTGTTGGAGTGGGTCTAGAGGAAGGCCACGAAGATGATCAGAGGGCTGGAGCACCTCTCCTATGAAGAAAGGCTGAAAGAGTTGGGGTTGTTTAGCCTGGAGAAGCTCCAGGGAGACCTTATAGCAGCCTTCCGGTACCTGAAGGGGGCCTACAAGAAAGCTGGAGAGGGAATTTTTAGCAGGGCATGTACTGATAGGACAAGGGATATGTCTTTAAAGTGAAAGAGGATAGATTTATATTAGATATAAGGAAGAAATTTTTTACAATGAGGGTGGTGAGGCACTGGAAGAAGTTGCCCAGAGAAGTTGTGGATGCTCCATGCCTGGAAGTGTTCAAGGCCAGATTGGATGGGGCTTTAAGAAACCTGGTCTAGTGGAAGGTGTTCCTGCCCATGGCAGGGGGGTTGGAACTAGAGGATCTTTAAGGTCCCTTCCAACCCAAACCATTCTATGATTCTATGATTCTATGACAAATCATTCTTTATTGAGGTAACCTCAACTAAAAGCCATGTAAATGCCTCTACTTTTTCTCAGTGTTCAGATACGGGCTTGGATTCAAACTCTGTGGGAAGGAGGAGAGGCAGGTTTATCCAGTCCCAATGATAACCTGAGAAGGAATCTTAGACAGGCAAATCCATGGACTATTTCTTTTGTCTTCATTTGTATTACCTTTCCATTTTCCTTTGTACTTTGCAAATAATGCCAGTCTTGATATCTTATCTTGATATCTTTATCTTACCATGTCCCCATATCTCTTTCACCTCCACCCTGTACTGTTAATTCTATTCTCCTAGAATCTGACTTTCTTCTAATCCTTCACCAAAACCCATTTCAGTTGAAACATCAGAACATCCCTGCCAATTATAGTGTTTTATTTATAAGAAGTGTCAACACATGCACATGGTTAGAATGAGTCATCATATGATCACGTTCTTGACAACCCCTTTAAAGTTTTCCTGATACCCCATCTGTCTAATCCCTTGTCCCATCCGATCATCATATCTGTCTCATAGTAGGTTACAAAATCTTCAGGTAGGTATCTTGTCCTTTTATCCATTTCTGTACAGAGTTAAGCATACTCGTCAATGATATTCATTGAATAATGAGGCCTCCTAAGCTTATTTGTCCAGTTATTGTACTGGAATGCAGTACAAGCTTCTTAACACAGAGTTTGAATAATAATCAATGTATATCATCATGGAAACAACGCAATCAATACATAATTCTACAGCTTTGAGAATTTGGATGAACTCTTAGCTTCCTATATAAAATCTCTTGATAACCTCATTACAGTTTCAAGTAATATAAATTACATGAACTGCCCTAATGACTCACTTCAAGGTATGATGGAGGATGCTGTTCTGTAAGTACCTTGCAAGAGAAGGATCTACTCTGATAAGCTTGTAATATATCTTGGATTTAACACAGCAAGGAAAGACAAAGTGAGGCTGTATTAGAGGCCAATGGCTTTAATTATAAAATGTACCCTGAATTAAGGGGTTGTCTTGTTTATTGCCTTAAAAATAGTAAGTAATGGAAATAGTATAGAGAATATAGAGAATGCACCTAGCCAACATCAACACAAAGAATAGGAGAGGCTGCGTATGAATGAATAGGAGTGGATGTTTTATAAATATTAAAGATGTTTCTGAAATGCACAGTTTATGACCTACCTAGACAAATCATAGAATCATAGAATAGTTTGGGCTGGAAGCGACCTTTAAAGGTCATCTAGTCCATCCCCCCTGCAATGAGCAGGGACATCTTCAACTACATCAGGTTGCTCAGAGCCCCGTCCAGCCTGGCCTTGAATGCTTCCAGGGATGGGGCATCTACCACCTCTCTGGGCCACTTCTTCCAGTGTTTCACCACCCTCATTGTAAAAAATTTCTTCCTTATATCTAGTCTAAATCTACCCTCTTTTAGTTTAAAACCATTACCCCTTGTCCTATCGCAACAGGCCCTGCTAAAAAGTTTGTCCCCACCTTTCTTATAAGCCCCTTTTAAGTATTGAAAGGCTGCAATAAGGTCTCCCTGGAGCCTTCTCTTCTCCAGGCTAAACAACCCCAACTCTTTCAGCCTTTCTTCATAGGAGAGGTGCTCCAGCCCTCTGATCATCTTCGTGGCCTTCCTCTAGACCCACTCCAACAGGCCCATGTCCTTCTTATGTTGGGGGCCCCAGAGCTGAATACAGTATTCCAGGTGGGGTCTCATGAGAGTGGAGTAGAGGGGCAGAATCACCTCCCTTGACCTGCTGGTCACATTTTTTATGATGCACCCCAGGATACGGTTGGCCTTCTGGGCTGCAAGTGCACATTGCTGGGTCATCTTGAGCTTCTTATCAATCAACCAACACCTCCAAGTTCTTTTCCTCAGGGCTGCTCTCAATCCCTTCATCCCCCAGCCTGTACTGATACCAGGGGTTGCCCCAACCCAGGTGCAGGACTCTGCACTTGGCCTTATTGCACTTCATGAGGTTCACATGGGCCCACTTCTCAAGCTTGTCCAGGTCCCTCTGGATGGCATCCCGTCCCTCAAGCATGTAAACTGCACCACTCAGCTTGGTGTAGTCTGCAAACTTGCTGTGGGTGCATTTGATCCCACTGTCTATGTCATTGATGAAGATATTAAACAGTACTTGTCCCAGTACAGACCCCTGAGGGACACCACTTGTCACTGATCTCCATCTGGACATTGAGCTGTTGACCCTGTGGATACGACCATCCAACCAATTCCTCATCCACCGAACAGTCCACCCATCAAATCCATATCTCTCCAATTTAGAGAGATCCTTTCTGTCTGCCTTCCTTCAAATCGTTCCTACCTAGTACTCACCTATCTGTGATAAATTTAGATGGTGAATTCCTTAGGACACAGATGATGCTCAATAAATAGTAAATAATAATTATCCATACACATAGAAACAGAATAAACCTTCACTGGAGAGAATTAGATGTTTGAGGCTGCCACTAGCGCAGCCACAGGGTAACATTTCCAGCAATATGCAGTATTTATCATGTTTTCAATCATAAAAATGATATTCATGTAATATCTTCAAGCTTATCTTATTCAAGCTAAACCAGTTATCCACAGTATATGGGTTCATCCTGGCTCCTAGGCCTAATTATCGCATCATATATGTAAATCATGCCTGACTTAATACTGCAGCTGTACATCAAAAAGGAAAAATACACAGTAACGTGTTCCCTTGGGATAATATGTATGAACTGGAGTTCTGCCTGATTAACCTGATGTCTGAAAGGTTAAAAGGGGGTGGTGGTGTGATTATTCTCACTATAACTTTAAGGGTGTTTACTCATGGTGTACTGAAACAGCTATAGGTGTCATTGCCCTCTACTGGATCAAATCAAAACAGCTCAGTTGTTTATCTCATGGGATTGATTGATAGAATTATTTGTAGAAATTTTCCTCAATTTAAAAAATTAAGTATCAAGTTCATGTTGTTAGACAAGCAAGCATATGAATTTTATTCTTGCAACAAATCCTAACGGCTCAAGTGGACTTATAGAAGCACAAAACCCAGAAAAGAATATAGCTGGAAAAAGCTTAAATGACCATACAATTCAATCTCCATGACTATCCTTGATGCATGTAGTAGCATCTATTCCATTTTTGCTTTCACTTGACTTATATACAAGCTGCGATCTTCTGCAATCAGCATTCCAGTTTGGTGTTATGTTTCATCATCTGTCACTCTCTATATGTCGTCATTGTTTCAATCTTCAAGCCACTGAATCCTTACGTCTTGTGCATAGATTCTCAGCAGATTGCCCTGTTATTTTCATTCTTTTCTCTCCAGGAGCATTTCTGATTTCTGCTCGTCTTCAGATTCCATCCACATGACTAGATCAATAATTGTTGTTGTTGCTGTTTGGGTTCTAATTTGCCTTTGGACTTTTGCCCTGTGGGTTTTTAAAACAAGGTTAAAGCTCTTTTTACTATGTTAATGAGTTTGTGCCCCAAAATGACCTCCTTGTCTGAGGGACACCATCTATCTTCCATTCCTTTGACATGAAACACTTTAGAAAAGAAGGAAGCTGAAAACTTTACAGGCAATATCTTTAGTTACACTCAAATTCCACAGGTTTAAAAACAGTAAGTTTTGGACAGAAGATAAGAAAAACTCTTTCTCACCTCTTACTCCAGTTTGCTCAAGGAAACATGAGGTTTCTTTAATTTGCATAACCTTTAATTTAGCCAGGTCATAACAATTATAAAATTTTTAAAAACCCAGAATTTGGGTCACCATGGAACAGGTATAGCCACTTCTCTCCTCTAACCATCACTTTTCCTTACAATTTCAAAAAAAGAGAAGTCATGTAGGATATGAGTCTTTTCTTCAGATCCCTTTAAGGTTACAAGAGTACTTTAGAGCTCACATACATGAATAGTCAGGCAATAACTTAAATACCAGTAGATAGCACTCAAAAATACATAGCATAATTCCTATTTTTTGTAGGATATCTGTACACTGAACATAGTTTCTTCTATCTGTTCCTTATATCAATGTCTATTTGTGCGCAGCAGAAGCATAGCCCTGTTCCAGGGTTTTCCTCCTTTTTCCTAATAGGGAAAGTTTATATACAAATGTGAAGGGCAATCTTATGTATACTGGTGGCCAGATCCAATAGAATTGTGTGGAAATACTATGTGCATGTTTTTACACTGAACTGGAAAACCTCTTTGTTTTCTGCATCTGACCTTGATTTCCAGCTGCTGATTGACCTCTTCAAAACTGACTCAACTATTTAGTCATACAATTACAATGAATTTAAAGAAGGAATTGTACCTGTATCACTTCCACTATTTTAACTATTTTCTATTGCTGAGCATGATGAAAAGGAATCTTTATCTTCTCAGAAAGTATAGAGGTGACAATGAGAAAATCCTCACTATTTTTCACCCACTTCAGCTTTTTTAGAAACTCTTGTAATTAATTCAGATATGGCATTACCTACTTAGCAGCTCTCTCCAAGTGATGACTTCATAATCAAAATTTTAATATGAAATATATTAAAAAAAAATCAAGCCCCATTTTTCAGGGGGAAACACTAGAATTTGCCTGTGCTGTTTCCACTGACAGGAATCACACTGTCAATCATAATTTTGAAAAGTGGGGGCATATGGTTTACACAGTAAAGTTCATCCAGAATTAACACAGTTTTCAAAAAAGAGAGAGTTCCAGACTTTGGCTCTGATATAAGTTTCCTCAAAATTTAGAAATGTTGAGATCCAGAGGTTTGCTTCCTGTTTATCTCTAATTGCAATCAGAATGACAATTTCCCAATATTTCCATCAAGCAAATACACTTTATCACGCACATAAAAAAAAAATCTCAAAATCAGGAAGATGACACACAATAACAGAAAATTAAACTGAAATGGATTAAAAGTTCACTTTGGATAAACATTCAAAGTTTGTGAAAATTATCCAAACTATTCAGATCAGCATAATAGGAACTGATAGCTTGTGAGCTCAGGCTTTCTGCTTGTTTCTGTCTAATCCAGGCTTAGTATGAGAAAGAAAAACATCAAAGCAACGTTATTACTAAATCAGAGCTATTCTATCTATCCATATGATGAGATTTATAAAGTTAATATTATAAAGCAATTGCTTTTTCACTTATGGTTAAGAAGTCAGAGCGTAACTTAATGAAGTAGTACAAGCTACATGGAAAAGTCTGGACACAGAGCAGTTTGGCGTTGCCATAAAGATGCTCAGCTTCCCCTTTCTTTCAAAAGATTGACCTCAAGGTCATGCCCTTTTTTATGCTATAGTGGATCAGCAACTTTTCAGCATCAAATTATCAATGTTTTGTTGTATCACATCCTTTCTGCAATCCCATCAATGCCATGAGTCTAATTCAATTACATGGTCATCTTCTGCATTCAGTGGACAGGTCACGTGTTAGGTGGCAGCCATGCATTATTTCCAAGGGGTAAACTTTAAAATTTTTTATAAACATCAGGACAAAAGGGTGAATCAAGATCTCATACATACAAACAAGACACAAGTCTACTCTTCTCTACATTTTGTGGACTAAGAAATCATCCTGTTCATTACTTTTTTCTCAGGTCATATACATCCAGAGTTTATCACATAGAGATCTCTGATGGAAATACAAAGAGTGGTATGAATGAGGTGTGAATGAAAATATCTGTGTGGGAAAGCACCAGAAGAAACCATACTGAATGGCATATATTGACATTCAAAGCTATGACTGGCAGCAGTCAGACCAATAAACCTGGAGGAACATGATATTTCCATGAAGACTTGAAGGCCTGTACTCCAGTGAGGCCACAGCACAAATGAGTTACCAACAGGAGACTTGCACAGTGATAGCAAGAGGGAGGACGCAAGGTTACAGCCCTTTGTCTCTGCCATTCCTCTTCCTGCTGTCCCAAGAAGCAGCCAGGCAACCATAAATGTACCCAAAACTAGGGAACAAAACCAATAGCAATTTTGATTAAGACATGGGCAAACTGAAGTGACTTCAATGAAGGGCCACCAAGTTGCTCAGGGTGGGAGCACTTGCCCTATGAGGAGGGACTGAGGGAGCTGAGCTGCTTCAGCCTGGAGAAGGGATGGCTTTGGGATGGGCCTAACAGCAGCCTCCAGTGCCTACAGGGACATTATTAAGAAGGTGGAACCAGACTCTCCACAGGGGTGAACAGCAGGAGGATGAGACAGCAGGCATAAACTGAAACAAAACAGGTTCAGGCTGGATATAAGGAAAAGCTTTTTCCCCATGAGGACAGTTGGGCATTGGAGCAGGCTGCCCAGGGGTGTTGTGGCAACACCATCCCAGGAGGATTTCAAACCCCAACTGGACAAAGTCCTGAGCAACCTGGTCTGACCTCAGATCTGACCCTGCCTGAGCAGGAGATTACTCTTGAGACCTACTGAGGCCCCTTCCAGCCTGAGTTATCCTGTGATCCTACAATCCTGTAAGACTTGTGAAGATGGAATAAGCAAGATTCTAAGGCAACAGATCACCTTAAGGGTGTATCCAAAAACCAGTTTGTTGCTGCCAGTCAAGAGGAATCCAAGAAACAAAGTGAGGACTGGGTAGCTGGTGTCTCTTGTCCTCCATGTCTCTCACAAGTGATCCTGGCCAGACCACCTGGTGTCCTGGTGCTTTTAAGTATGTGGGTGTGAGAGTATGAGCGAGTGAAATCAATGAGAACATGAGGATGAGTGAATGAAATCAGTTTTGTTATAAACATTACCTTCCTCTTTCAGAAGCTTACTCACTAACTTCCCACAGATGTCCTGTTCATGAGAGACAGGATTGATCTGAAAGTGAGAAGGTTTTACAAGGTACCACATTTGCGGCAGAATCTGTGTATTCTAAGACCAGTAATTTCACAGGAAGGTCCATCAGAGTAAGCTCTAAGACTTGTTTTCTTTCAAGAGAAACAGAAAGAGGAAAATGTTCTTATTTTGTGACCATTTTCATTCTAAGTGCTATAATGGGAAGCACACCTGCTGTCACATGGGCCTCTGCTGCCTTTTGTAGGAATTGTGTTCAGAAGTGACCAATAGACATGTAGAACCCAAGCAAGAGCACCTCAGACTATGGCCATTTTCCTTTCCAGTGGTACCATGCATAGTCCACAGGCAGAAGGATGCTGAAATCTTTCTTAAAGATAGTGCTGGATGTAGAGTGTGGATTTCACAAAATATTCCTGTTATTTTAAGAACAGCAGAGGTTTGTGAAGGAAAACAGGGGTACCAAACAAAGACATTGATTAATTTTCTTGGAATGGCTGAAGAGGTTTTCACAAAAGCTAAGTTAATTTGGTATACCTCTGTAGCCTGCCTTTGTGGTCAGCAGAGAGAGATAAGCTCCCTAAACAAGCGCTAAGCCTTGGGCTTTATCTTGACTTTAGTAGAAACCTAGGGAGACTGGTGCTTTATTGACAACCTCCTAGATGGCCGGTTAGTAGCAGCCAGCATGCAGATTATAGCAGGAGGTCATGATGAACAGAAGAGCTGGAAGCTCTGCCACTATCTGGGAAAGAAATATCACTATGAAACAAGCTTGAGGAAAGAATCAGCAAAGGATGTAAGTTGGGAAAAGTGTCAACAAAAGCCAAATATAGGCCAGAAAAATTACTAGTGCTAATAGAAAATTGACCTTAACTTGTTGACACTAGGCACCTGAATTAACCCAAAGGTGAACATGAACATATTCTCACATGGCATGTTCTACCTTCTGCCACAATATTGCAAAGTCAAGAACTTGTACTCGGAGGGCTGAAGGTTAGGTTCAAGGCTTGTTTGGGTTGGTATGGATGCTTTGCTACTGCTTGCTAGACTACAGAGAAAATAATGACAGTGATGTATCACACCACACTAGAGGTCAGATTCAGGTCTCAGTTCAGATAATTACCTGCCAACATTTCACTATCTAAACTACCATTAAAGGCAGAGCTAGTTAGCACAGTTACTGGAATCTAGAGCTAGACTTAGCAATATGTAAGTGCATGTAAACATAAGTTTATTAACCTGCAAGATGAATTCCACCGTATATGTCAGTCAACTGGATGCTATGATTATTGAGTGAGTCTGTAGTCCATAAAGGACGAATCAAAATGTAAAAACATTCGAACCCTTATATAATTTTAACACATCTGGGAAAATGGCAAACAATATGTATGTGCAGTTTTAAAACAACAGTACTGGGTAGCACGGAAAAGGAATCATCACAGCTTTTCTGAGAAACTGAAACTGTAAAGCAACATATAAAAAGAGCATCCTGTTCTGAACACCTTCTATGTAAAACCAGACATAATTCAAGTGAGGAAAAAGAAAAGATAAAAGTTAAAATAATTTGCCCAAACATGCCCATACTTCAATTTACTGAAAACATCCCCATATTTTGGAGTTGAGGAATATGTAAGAACTGCGATGGAACAGAAGTGAGTTTTAGAAGATAATGGCTTAGTGAACTGGTTTTGGGAGCATAAGAATAGACATGGACCTGGTCTGGGAGTGTGAGAAGCATGTAAGACACTGTAGCAGACAGCAAACACCAGAGTGCTCATTAGCAAAATTCTGCTTTAAAATGCACTTACAGAGACACCTAACTTTTGAACATGTTTAAACTACCACTGAATAAGGAGACTAAGCTTGGGCTTAAACATTTTCTGAATTCAGGTCTGTGAAAGATTTGATACATACTTGGAAATTACAGGAATGGACAACAGAAATGTGCTGGAGAAAAAGCTGATAAATATCAGAGACAAACTGAGCTTGGCAGAACAGGTCCTTAAAAAGGAGAATTGTACTGACAAGATCCTTAACTTCCAAAGTGCCTATATTTTAACAGTCTGTGCCTTTCAAAAATATATTCAAGATGCACAACATGAATACCAAACATAAAGTCTACTGATGCTTGATATTTTGGATTGTGAATAAGCATCCTTTTCTACAGTGTTTTAGAAAATTTTAGTAGGTGTTATTTTCTAAAATAAACAGGAAACTAAAAAATATGTCCATTTACTGAATGATCCTTTTGGAGAATAGATTAGATCTATAGCAGTGATTTTCTCTACAGTGTAATTTATTTTATTTCCAATTTTATTTGATTGCATTAACCAAGAGAATGACTTAACCAGAAAAAATGGTGAAATGAAAATTAAAGCCAAGTTCTAGATGAGTAATAGCTTGTTTTCCAACAGTGTGTTTTTAAAACAGATCAGTTTACTAAAAGATTTAATATTCTTTGAGACGATAAGTGAAAATGTTATCAACACCTTCCATTTCTAGCTGATGGATTTGACACTGATGAGAAGTAAAGACCATTCAAATACTGGTGGCGGGAGACAGGAAATATAATGACAAGCCGGAGAACTATATTAAGCAAGACAGGGGAAGTAGACCGTGATAAGACAGATAACAAATATAGCTATCTCCACAACAGGTGAGTGAGCTGAACAGAACACATGAACTAGAAATAAAGGAGTAGAAGTGTTGAACTACTGCTGTAATATAGTGGGAAACCAATCCAGCTATGAAGCAAAATCTTTTGAGTTCTAAACCCCTATGAAAACAGGCAAGATTAATAATATGGAAAAAATAAAACCTCATCATCAGTACCCTATGGGCCTCTTTCTGAGCTCTTCATTCAAGGTTTTACTGCCCCTGCCTGTAAAAGGAAGAAAAAAGAAGGACAGGGAAAAAAAACCAACCTTATCAAATCTTTCTCTCTCTGCACAGGCTGACAGAGAGTTGTATGTGCTTCCAGTTAAAGAGAAGCTGCAATGCCAAACCCCCTGAGATCCACACAGCCCCTGGGACTGGCAGCAGCACAAGGCCTAGCACAGACAGGGGCTTTTTTCACACTGGCTCTGCAATGCAGTTGCTCTTTTCATATAGAGGAGTGGGAGGGTGATCACTTTTGCCCTCACAAAATGTGTGCCAGGATTGAAGATTTGCCCTTTGAACAGAATAGTCATTAGTTTGGTTCCCTGCCACTATTTAGTTCTGAGACCAAAAAAATGCATTCACTTTTTCCTCTAATTCAGTTGTGATTAAATATTGTCTGCTATAATCCCAATTCTTCAGTAAGGTCTACAAGTGGGTAAATAAAATAGCCCAGTCAAGAAGGTAAAACTTAAAAGTGCATCAGGAAAATGCAGATCATGGAAGTCAAAGCTCTGTGAGGGGGTGAGAGATGAAGGTTAAGATGAAGAAAGAAGATGATGAAGAAGAAAAGCAGATGAAGCATAAAAGAATGGTTCCTTATCAGGGGAACTTAATGTTTTGTTTATTTATTTGAAATTCTAGTTTTAAAGGGCTGGTGAAAGAATGATATCAAAATTTTAGGGAACTTTTTTATTAGCTGAGACTAATTGTATGCTGCATTTTCATATGTTTAGATATTTGTAAGTAAGTGCAGCTGTATATAAAAATATATAATAAGTATAATTAAATAAAATGTAACTGTAAAGCTTCTATGGATACATAAACATTGAGAATCATCTTCAGGAAACAAAAAGTCTATCTATATGTGTTTTATTGTGATATAGCATACAATTTCTTGTAAAATAATTGGAAATAAGAATTTATATCATAGAATCATATTTTTATATGATAGAATTATAGAATCTTTGAGTCTGGGAAGCACCTGTGGAGATCACCTAGTCCAACACCCCTGCTCGGAGCAGCATCAGCTAGAGCAGGGTGCTCATGGACCATGTCCAGATGGCTTCTAAATACCTCCACAATCTCTCTAGGGAACCTGTTCCTGTGTTCAACCACCCTCACAGCAAAAAGTTTTTTCTTACATTTAAATGGAATTTCTTGTTTTTTCAGCTGTGCCCAATTACCTCTTGTCCTGTCACTGATCACCACTGAAAAGAGCTTGGCTCTGTCTTTACTCCACCTCCCACCCCCATCAGGTATTTATACACATTGGTAAGATCCCCCGAGCCTTCTTTTCTCAATGCTGTACAGTCCCAGCTGTCTCAGACTCTCCTCATATGATAGATGTTCCCATCCCTTAATCACCCTTGTGCTCCTTTGCTGCACTCACGATATCACCTAACAGCACCACAAAGTATAAGTGTTGTTTGACTTCAGCTGGAGCAAAGTTAGACCAAGGCTCCATGCTCTTAAAATCCAGCCATCTCTTCCTCAAAGCATGTAAAGAGTATGGCCTTACACTGGTATCAATCACACACCTTCTGGGAATGAGCCAAGATTCTTCCCAGTGGAGTGTTTTACTTCAGAGACCACAATCATATTCTGCTGTCTTCCATCACCTTGTTTCAGATGGTGACTTGACTAATTTCTAAAAGAAAATTTTAGTGACATGGGTTGGCTGATGAAATGGAAGGGATTCCTCCATGTTCAATGCAGATACAACTGGGTTTTTTAGTTTTGATTTTTTTGCTGTTTTAATTAATAGTAAAGAAAAAGAAGAATTTGGAGATAAAGGGGCACCTGGGGAGGGTTCCTTATATCCCTGTCATTTGTTTTGTGAATGCTCATGTCTAATGCATTCCTGTGTAGTGGCCCATGTTCAACAGGAGGGGTGGACTCTATTTCACCGACACTGAGGGCAGCCTTGCTAGGGGGATGTAGAGTCATGGGTGGTGCGTCTGGAGGCCTGACCCTGGTCAGGCCAACCAGGCTGCAGGGAGCCAAGGTTGCAGACAACTCATCTGATCATGGATATGATAGCAGGTACCACCACTGCCTCACCCAACTTGAGTAAGTCAGGCTTGTTCTGAGCATACTTGGCACTGTGAGCTCCACAGAGGACTAAAATACAAAGATTTTTCTTTTCTGAACTTCAAAAAGCCTCTAGCAGGACATGAGCTATCACTGCACTAAAGGTAAGGACCTGGTCCAACATGACCAGGAGCACAGTTTTAGACTCATTATAGCATTTCTACCTGAAACTTCATACGCCAAAGATGTTTGAGATGCCTCCACACACTAAACAGGGTTTCCTAAAAAACACTACTGAATTTAGGCTCCTGAAATTTTGCTTAACAGAACTCTAGGCATGCAAATATTTTATTGAATGATGGTTCTTAGGGCCCAAAATCCATCTGTTAAATGGGGTTAACTGTACGCTACCTCCCAGCAACTAAATACAAAATCTCTCAATAACATCTCCCTCTCAGGACCAGAATGAATGTCATTCAGAGAGGCACAGGCTGCCTCCTAAGTGGAAGTCTACTTAAAGCATTCACAAAACCCTGGCCTTGGAGCTGAGATCTTCTAATGCCCAAGAGAATTTCTTGGGCCAGTGTCTAAATGCTGCAACACTGACCACTTAAATCTGTATGGGGAAAACAGCAAATAGACAGCCAAAACACTACTCCCAGTCTTCCTCTCCCTCCCCTCCCCAAGACTCTGAGAGACATTTCTCTGAGAAATGTCATCCGTGACACAGAACTTCTTTAATTAAAGATGACAATTCAAGTGAGGCAGAATGGGATGTTATATCTCCCAGCTTGCCATTTATAATTGTGAGTAGGTCAGTCACAGAGCTGTGTGCTCTAGAATCCTGTTTTCCTTTCCAATATTTAGTATTGAATTGGAGAGTGGGTTTAAAGTAATGTTTTCTGTATTAGATTTTGCCTTTCATATTAATTCCCGTCAGTTGCAGTGACACTTGCATGCAAGAGCACATTTGATCAGCTACAGACTTCCTCATTGCTGAGCTAAGCCAGAAAAACCCTCCTGACTGCAGCAGAAATGTTAGCAATAATCCTAGAGAAATCATGTGTTGCCAGCACTTAATGGCTAGCTCTCTGATTAACAACCTGAGGTAAACAGAGGGCAGCTAATAACATAAACCACTGTGGTTTATAATATCAATAATGCCACAAAACGACTGAGTTTTGGAGGACTATTGCTGATATAAAGTATATTCAACAACTTACACTAGCAATGTTATATATTTAAAGGAAGAAACATGGGCTGGATGCAACATCAGTTGTTCCACACCATTAACAACCCTATTTTTCCTTTCAGAATGCAGCTTTTTTGGCTCTGTTTACTATTTTACTTTTGGATCAATACAAACTTTATAGGGCAGGATTTTTTCTCTGCTTCTCTCACAGCAGTGAGAAATGCCAGCACAGTCAATATGCAGAATTGCCTGGCTCAGCACCAGAGGAGATAGTGCTAATCAAAGTAACAGCAGAAAAACTTGAACCAGCCCTTAGAAGGAGAAGGTATTGCAGACTAATTCATTAATCTGTTAAGCCCCTGTGTCAGCGAGAAGTATTCTCTTTAGTCGAGTGTCCTTAATAGGATATATCAGGCTCTGAACCTGCGGCAGTTCAGTTTTTAAGTCCAGCAAAAACTACCAGGACAGGAATCTGAAATGTAATAAAAACATTTGCTATATATATGCATCTGGGCATTATCTAAGCAATCTCTACTGCTGAATTAGTTATAATCAAGTTACGTCTTAGCAACTACAAATATGACAATTTTTTGCATTTGGATAAATGTTCACTAGAAAAATAGCAATTATATAACAGGAATTGCCTACTATTATTAGCCATACACTAAATTCATGGTGCAGTCTCTCCTAATAATCGTGAAACTCATCTCTCCGTATCCATAGCAGGAGTGATGACACCAGGAAGTAGCATGTTCTTGGAAGTACACTAGGTGGTGGGACCCTCCGCAAGGCGCCGCGAGTCAGTTAACCCATTCACTGGTGTTCCCAGTTCTATGGTAAGATAATATTAGTAAGCCCTTTCAAATGCTAAAGAATTCAAACTAGCTGAAAACAATCAGGTTTCACTGAGGAGCCAAGAAAGAATAGGCATTTTGTCTCCCAGTCTTTGCACTCCGAGATGGAAAAGCACAGACTGTCTTCTGCAAAGCCAAAGTTTTGCCTCAGTGTCACATAAAATAGATCTGATGAGAATTTAAAGGAAAAGCTGGGGTGGTTTATTATTTTATTTTTGTTCTGCTTGTAAACTCTGAAAGCCTCTAGAAAGATGGACAAAATTTTGCTCATGCTTTTAATACAAACCAAAAAAACTGCCTCTGGCTGACACCAGTGATGGAAAGTTTACACAAAAGGATTTTGTTTCAGAAAGTTTTCAATTTCACAAAAAAAAGGATTATCTATTGGAACCTGAAAAAAAAACTTGCATATGGCTGAAAGAGGAGAATAACAGCTAATATTCCACACTGCATTCAGTAACTAGAATAACATTGTTTTCTAAAATTTGCTGTAGCAGAAAATGGAGAAATTACTGGGGTGGCAGCAGCAAGGACAGAGAGGAGGAACCCTTTTTACAAATAAGAGCTACCATTGGTTATTTTTTTTTTTTTTACCAAGGTGTTTGCATTGAAAAATGAGGTGAAAGAAAAGAAAAATGTTTTTCACTTTGGGACTTTCAACGAGAAAACTGAACGTTTAGGTTTTCAATGAAAACTCTTTTTTGACAAAATTTAAACAAAATGTTTCCTTTCATACTGAATTATTCTGAAAGAGGAGGAGGGTAATTTCTCAAGCAGCTCTACTGACAATGAAATTCTTCAGGATTTCACAACATTGCTTCCTACTGTGTTTCCTCCAACTCCAGAGAAAAACAAATGCAAAGATTTGCAAAGCATTAAAAAAATGGCAGGAGTATGATTTATTGTACTATGCATGATTTAGAGCACCATGTTTACTCCAAGCTGGTAGCACATCTGCAATGGCATTACATGACTTTTCTCAATAAAAGAAAACAGTGGCAGGAAGCAATTATATAGAAAGGCCCACTAATATAAGGCATGTAGCCTTTAGAAATAGGAGGCATTAGTTCCTATATAAAAGTTAAATCAAATCATGAGGATCACACTGTAATTATTCTTTTTTCAAATCTTGTTAGGTATAAAGATTACTGATATTTGGGAGGCAAACAGCATGGCCATTAACAGCAGTGGCAACTTCGCATTGTTTGTCAAATTCAGAAATGAGCCAAATATTACCCCGGTTCTTTCACTGCAGTTTACCTGATTAATCTGAACCTAACCAGTGCCTCTCTCCTAGACGCCTACGTGAGAATGGCCAAAAGGAAAACAAAAAACCTCGCTCAAAAATGTGCCTTACTGAGCTTCTTGTGGCTCCTGTTGCCAAGGAAACCTGAGCAAATTCCTCTCAGAGAATACCCTGAACTGTTTAAGCCAGCCAGGCTTCAACTTCGTATCAGGAAAGGAAACAAAGACTGAAAACAAACAGGACAACATGGTTGTAAAGCCCACTGGGGAGGGAGAGAAAAATAAACTACAGGATAAAGCATCTGCTAGTGAAGAATATCTTTCATTTAGGTCAAATCAAGGCTTTTCAATCTCTGTCAATTGTTCCTCCTCTGGAGGAACCCGTTACTTCAGACAAATGGGAGAGAGAATAGGTCTCTTGTTTCAGTTATTGAGTTGATGGTGTTAGAAATCATCTGTCTTTTGGAAAACCATCTATTAGTGTTCTCTGATCCTTCATGAAAAGGAAGCTGATTAAAATTATTAACAAAATTATCTTCCACTTTTTATTTTGAAGTGTGATCCTGGCTCAGAGAGGAACAATATCAGTAATTATCACTGGTTTAATCAGATGCCTTTTGTACAGTTTTCTCTCTTCCTCTTCCCTCCTCCCTTTCTTATTTTATTTTCTGCTTTTTCTGATTATAAATCTCAATGGCTTCATTAAATGTTTAGGGCCAAATTCTGGCACTCTGCAGAGCTGGCAAGAAAACAGGCATATATTAATATTGCAAAAGCACCTATATTACAAGCCCATGTCCTGGCCAGACCAGACCCTGCACACTTCATATCCCTCCTCTACAGCATCATTCCCTGAAGTGGTCATTCATTCCAGGAGCAAGAGTTGATGCATGGGTTGGGGCGCTTAGAGCCTTGTGTGCGTGGCTTATAGACTGCGATGACCACATCTTACGATCTTCTGGGCCCACCCTTTCTATCCTCATCATCATTGTACGGGAGCACTCCACCGCCCTGGAACACACCTTGGTGGACCCGCTGCAGCCATGTGAGACACCATACTTGAGCTGAGCTTTCTTTGTCGCTTCGGTCTGAGGAGCAGGATGGCCAAGGTGGATGAATACCTGAGATCAGACCACTGGCACTTGCAAGGGGCAGGAGGAAGAGCTCTAACCATCAGAGGTAGCTCCTAAGAGCTCTCATGCAGGGTTAAATCAGCTTTACACCACAGGTTTCAAAGAACTTTTTCTAATGTAATAAAAAACCAAATAAAGGCAATCCAGTCTCAAATCAATAGAAGAAACCTTCTGAACTCATGCCTTTTTCTGCCAGGCTCACAGCAACGGAGTCCATAAAGCATGGGGTGCTCATAAGATGTAAAGCAGTCAAGGGTAATTCAGCTGCTACTTGGAATAATAACTAAAAATGAAAGAACAAGTCTATAAAAATATGTTTAAAAAATACATTCAATTAGACCTCTCTCTGATCCTCTAGTACCATGGCAGAGGACTTCTGAGGAGCTAGAAAAAGGGGGTAAATCACAGTGAGTTTGGGAGGGATGCCATAAGAGAGCTGGGAACTAAATTGAAGAACTGCTGAGGCTTCCCCAGAGGCCTTAAAGTCACTTGCCTTGCTTATGCTGCAGTCGAGACTTGGCATTTTCCACCCTTGCTTTAATGTTATTTAAATAAATACAGAGGGTTTTTTCCCCCTCTGTGAGTTTCCTCAAGGTTTTTTAGATAGCAGATAAGAGGAAAATCAGCAAGAAAGTGAAAGAAGTTGTGTCAGAGAAGCGTGTGAGAGTTGGCAAGAAATCTTTGGCGCTATTGTGATTGACCAGCTAAGAACGCAGTAAGAGCCAAACAGCCCTCTCTGTGGATTATTGCTGCACAGGGTATTTGTGAGTTTGTGCTTATGGAATTTCTGCCTGATCCTTCCATTGGGAAGATGGGATTTGCTCTCCACGTGGATTGGGAGGAAAGTTCAACCGCCCAAGCCTTCAGTTCCTGGCAAACTTGTGTACAGTCGGAGCCATCTATGCAGCCTGTCTGATACTGGGGGAAAAGCACATTTTTAAATACACAATAGCTAATGTGAAACTCCATCTATATGAGTGAGAAAGGTACATTTTAAACACTCAATAGTCAGCAGGTTTTGAAGTACTGGAAGCATATTTTACTTTTAGCGTATTTTAAAGATTGAGGTGGAAGTGTCTCGTCTATGCAAAAATCTCTATTAGGTGTTGGTTAAATACATCTATCATTAAAAATACTCTTTTTTTAACATAATTTTCTGCATGCAAAAGTAAAATAAAATTCATAAGGGAAAAGTTAGAGTCAAAAAACTCAGTTTCTAGTCCCGCCCATTCAGAACCATATGATAGCTATTCCGCTGCTTTGGCTGCTGTAGCTTATAAGACCTGCCAGGATGTGCTTGATAAGAATGCTCAGAAACCATTCACAGTGATACTAAACTCATCCTACATGCTCTGCTGTATCTGGAAGCTTTCAGTTCTCCAAGCCCTGTGGAAGTTCTAAGTAACCAACAAGCTCCCATGAAATCTCTGCTCGTGGCTTTTAGACAACCCTCCTGGAGAAGGAAAGGAGACATAGTACTGAAGAAATTATGCTGGTTTGAGTGAGAAAGGGGAGCAGTGAGACAACAGCAGCATTAACCTTTGCTACCTACAGTCCTTCATGCCCACAGGATGGGGAGAGCAGAACTGTGCCCCGCTCTGCCCAAATCCTCTTAATTTCCTTTCACTTGTGGACAACTCTTCCATTTTTTAACCCCTTGTCTATCTGATGCTCCAAATAATCTCTTCTACCATTACATAAATTTTCCACTTGGAAACCATTGATTTCTTCCCTAGATTATGAAACAGAGCCTTTTTACAACCAGCAAACTTTGGTTTGATAACCTCTGAAATTCTAACCTGAAGCCTGAAGAGGATCCAAACTACAGAGTTTAGAGTGTAAACTACTCCTCAATGGATTTCACTGAGTGGAAATAGGGTGCAACATACCTGAAGCCACCACTGATTTTCTCATGAATAACACCTGGAAGGAGAACTGTCTGTAGTTCTCTCTAGCTCTTCTCTCCAGCCCACCTACCCCTACCACCCTTTGCTGGTATCAACAGCTCTGTGCAGCTCTTCCACTCCCTTGGAGGCAAGTGGTGCTACTGTATCTGGCCATCACGTAGGTCATAATATCTCTCTTTTACCTAATGGGGTCATGCATGGGAAGCTGGAAGCATCACTGAGTCAGATACTAAAACCTTCCTTGTGAGTGGCTCAGGGCAGCTAGGGTAGCTCTCCTTTTTGTGACTATATTCCCCCAGGAGAGCTGTTCTAAATTCAGTTTTAGAGGAACAGAAGGAATTCCATGAGTGCTGGAGATGTGCAGGAGCTGGTCACAGACAATGGGCCTCCTTCATGCAAGGCATGACTGGAGATGCAGTCACTTTGGGATCAAAATGTCAAACTCCTTTTGATGACATGAACTTTTCTGACAAGTTTGAGGCACATGGCATTTCCACTCCCTCACATGCAGAGTGAAACAGGAACAGAAACAACAAGGGAGTTCTTTGTTGAAAATGAAAGAGGATAGGAAGGAAAGGAAACATGAGATCCATTTTAAATCATTGGAAGCGTTCAGCTGTCAGGAGAAAGATTCTGTAAAAAGACCACGTAAAACAAACATTATTATCCTAGTTACAGAAGCTCACTTAATCCTTCTTATAGCTGGTGAACCTCAAAAGCATGATTTCTACATGCTTTTAGTGTAACAATTGCTTAAAACTTGTTTAAAGATTAAAACCACAAGTCCTTTGGCAAAAGGTACTGATGCACCTTATTCAGTCCAGGTACATATTCCAGGACGTGTATAGCCTGGAGCAGAGAGTGGAGCAGGGTGGGCAGTGGCAGGTTTCCTAACCTCCCCAGCAAGTTCTCAAAGGAGTAGGTCTGAAGCATTATCTGACATCAGCACCTCTCTTGTATTCGCAGTTTTAATATGCTGTTTATATGTATTTATTACTCCAGTCGGAAGTCGGAAGCACTGTTATTTAAGTGCTGTTTGTCTTCCTTTTTCTTTATTACTTCAATCAGTAAGATTGATCTTAATTAAAAGTCTAAAGTTCAATGATCGTTTAAAAAGGAGTACCTATAGCTTTGATAGCCTCTTGAAAAGGATACCTGCATTTTGTTTAAAAAATGAGAATGCTGTAGTTTTTGTTTTATTTTGCTTATTAAGTTCTATTCCTATGCCTGGCTTTAAGGGTTACCTTCTTAGTGAAAACAGCTGTGCATGTCTCTGATAAGCTAATGCTATACTGAAGTCCCAAGTGTATTCTCCTTGGACCCTGCAATGTGTTACAATCCAACACCTAATAACAAAGTTCATTTTTAACAGTATGTGACAACATGAAATAAAACTGGTACTTTTAATGTTTACAACTATGTTGTATGATTACAGATTTATGTAGGATTTTAATGTAGCTTAATGCAGCAAAAAAATGTACCCAAGGTGTTAAGCACAACAGCAAATATGACAAAGGTCTGCTTTCCAGGTATGTCTCCATTTTGATTTGCTCCTAAAAAATACGAATTTCACAGTGCATAGAAATTTAGTATTTATTTCAGCCATATTTTCCATTTCCAATATTTAGATGTCATAAACTCAGTGAATTAAGGAAAATGCAGCAGAGATATTGACCTCACAATGGCTGGATTCAGGCCATTGTATGAATGGCCTGTCCTCATCTCAGAAATGAACCATTTTACAATAAAGGCTAAAATTAATGGAATTCCATGGTACAAATCAGGGAGCTATATTTGTGCACATTTTTCCATAGCTTTCGATCTTTACAAAGAACACCAAAGGCAAATTTTAATAGTCATATGTTGTCAAAATCTGAGTCCCCGCAGCAAAGGATGACCCGTTAGCACTAACCATAAATAGTTCTTCAGGGCAGATTGCTCTTGTGATGGCAACACAGACCCTGGGAAGGCTCAAAACCAGCGTCCTTGCTGCTTTTCCAGTCACTACTTTTCTCTGTGGTGGAGAACCACTTACCCTGTCTGGTCTGTTGAAACACTGATATCTTTAAATAGCCTGGAGACTCTCATCTTTGTTCAGCCTCATGGCAGCCCATTTTAGCTTTCGTGTCTAAGAGAATTTCACCTCTGTTTATGATGGTGCAGGCCTCAACATCTTCTGTTGCATATTTTGGATACAGAAAATATTTTAATTATTAATTTAGGTAACAATTCCTTTGCAATTTGAATTTTGAGAAGCATTTGCTTTTTATCTCTTATTCAAGATGTCAGAATGAAAAGAAAATGCAGATTAGCAACTTATTTGTACATTTGTTGTTTATTCTTCCTTAAACAATAATGTGGGTAAAACATCTAATTCTGCATGGGGCTTTCATTTTGCTTACTGTATTTGTCAGTCACATTATGTTTGACTGAAGTCAGCTACAGGAGAAAAAGCTATATCATGCATTTAGGAGGATCCAAGCCCATTTTGAGCTATATACATCCTTTTGGGAAATAATTTCTGTATTACCAACAGAAAAGACAGTGTATTTACAGAATTTTCACTCTCTTGTTTGGGGATTTTATACTCTTTTTGTATGGTGTTGCAACCTCTGTTGCTGACACTTGAATAATTTATGTACAAATCAAGATGTGCAGGATACTTCTGTAGCGCACAGCATAATTCTGCGTCATTCATTATGAATTTGTCTGGCTCACATGTGTTCAAAGCCAAGATGCACATAGCTTTCATGATAAGTGAATATTGACCCCAAAATATTAATACAGTAAAATGTTTTTGAGCCGATATTCTGTTTATTGAATTATAGAATCATAGAATCATAGAATGATGCAATGGCTTTGTGTTCTTCTTTCCTGCTGAAATATAACTGAATATTTAAAATGCATTTTCTGGCATTTCAGGGCTGCAAATCAAGAGAAAATAACTGCAAAACACAATGCTATCCATTTGAAGCTCTCAGAAACTTTAGCATCAAAATGAGAGATACCTCTATAAAACTAGAGGTATACATTGACTGATTGCATAACACAATAAATAGATTAGAAATGCAATCCAGCCAGAACGGTTTCCACCATTCATTCAGTAATAAAAACCATCTGCATATTGCGTTATGCTAGAAATAAACATGAAAGGTCTTCTAGAATGGATGTAATACACAGTAAGTAACATGGAAATTTACTTTTCCCCAGGAGGTCTATCTAATCTGAGAGACAAACATGCCTATGTAATCCATAGTCAAACGAGCCAAACAATTACACTAGGGATATATTTTCTCAAGAGGGAAATTGTACAAAAGGGTATAATGTGCACTGTATATACATAGATCTTATTCCAAACCGTGTAACCTGGGGTCTACTCATGCAAAGAGGTCCCAGTGGGCATCAGCAAGGTGGGCAGCCTTCCCTCTCTGGTGGTATAGGAAGTGAGAGGAGAAAGGACAAGAGAAAAAGGGTAGACAACGAAGATTCCCACCCCCTCAGTCCCAGCTTTACCCTCTCTGCTCCCAGCATAGCCACACATTGGTGCCAGTGATACGGGCTGCTGGGAAATGATGCCTGATGCTGGTGCCCAAGGGCTCTGCTGGGCTGTGAGCTTTGCAGGCAGCAGCCCCAGGCTGCCTGCTCAGCCCTTTGCCTGATGAAGGTCAGTCTCTAACTTTTTTCAGTTTTACTTAGCCTACCATACCTGTTTTATCACAGGGCAGTATCTCTAGTGCTGTGGCAAGTATGTTTTGGTATCTGTAGTAGACACTGCTGTATGTTTTCCCAGTAACAGGCAAGTAGGGACAAAGGTTCATCAGTGAGTAATGAATCAAATGCTAAGGTGGAGACAAGATTTAATTGTTTAAACATAGTCATTGCAGGCATGTATCAGCCTTCCCTTTGAAACGTACTGAGCTACAGACGATGGGCAAAAAAATTTTGGATTTTTTCAATTTAAAGCTTGATCATATCAGCTGCTCCCAGTCTGAGCAGTTACAGGTTCTTTATTTTACTAATTATAAGAGTAATTACACCATTAGTTCTCAGAAAGTAATTTTAATAATTAGGTCAAACACAAAACGACTCCAATCTCATGACATACTAATTTAAATTGTTTGGATATTGTAATTTAGTAGGAGGAGTCAGCACTAGAGTCATTTTGGGGATTGTAAGAAGGAAAATACAGCTGGAGAAATAACAGAAGATGAATTCTCTGTCGGAGACGTTAGTTAAGTTGTTTCTTGAATGATGTTAAGTGAATAACATTAAAGCTATTTGATAGTGATGACAGATAAAATTATCATGTATTGAAAAATATATTAAAGATTTGCTTCAGAGGCCATAATTTTGAATGAGCATACCAACCCCCTTTCTCTATTACTGTAGCAGAAGAAAACATTTTCAATTCACCCATCTAATTTTCTTGAGAAATGAATCCATTCATATCTCTGCAAGATATATGCTATTCTTAAATCCAGTTTCTAATCTTAGTTGCAACTTCATAAATCTTGAACAAAATTTACAGGCACAAGGGGGCTTAGGCCACCAAAGCCAATTACATTGATGTAAAATCTATGTACGTGAGATATTTGGGGCAAAAGAAGAAAGGAAAGAAAAGGGAGAGACTGTTCAGCCCAGGACAGGAAACTGAGGCAATGTCAAAATCACTCCAGACCTCGCTTCTAGCAGTCTGCCTTTATCAATACCACTATCCATTCATGTCCAGACTTTTTTCTTAGAAAGAGATTTCATTCTAGTGCATTTTTACAAGATTGCTTGCTCAACAGAGTATTTTTCAGTGAAATTAGGTATGAGTGAGTAAGGTCCTTGGTACCACATGGCCCTGGACTTTTTTTTACTAGAAGTTAGAAACATGCCTGCAAAAGTCCAAGAATGAAGGAAAGTTATTTTCAGCCAACCATGCCTAACATGACCTGAGAGCCATCTGGACTTGTGCCTTTGGCAGGGTGAAAAGCCCAGCACGCGCCTCACTTCCCAGCAAATCCCATAAAAATCCAATCAATAACACACCAAACCTTCTGATCATGATGCAGCAGAAAGCCACATTTGACATGTCTCTACCTTGTCAAATTTTTCAGAATTCTCCTCTCTGAAAAGAGGGAGAGCAGCCACATAGATATTGTGGGTCAAACAATTCTTAAAGTCAGGATCCCACTGCCTGCTTCTACCAAAAAATGGAATACAACAGCTATCTCTAAAGCTTTGCTGACATTCAAAGTTCTCTTGATTTATTTACCCCTACTGAAGGTGCAGTGGAATGGAAAAGCAGGCATACAGACTTTTTACTTCACATGCAAGGAATAGAGAAGTTGAAACTTTGAAATTCCATTTTGTGAAATGATTTTTTATGATGATGATTTTTAAATGATTTAAATGATTATTTTATTCAAGCAGTAAACATTGCGGTATAAGAATAATCTTTACATGGAAAACATATTCTTCCCAGCCCACAATACCCTCTTAATTTGACATTCTAAGTTAAAAATGAATGGGACTGATGGCTTGGTCAAAGAACATATATTTTTACTGACATAACAAAAGGTTGCTGGCAAGTTTCATTACATTTATTACAACTATGATTGTCTTTAAAAGCATATCAGTGAACAGTGTGATTTTAGAAATTAGAAGAAGCAGTCCTGTGGAAGTATGAGAAATTTCTGCATTTCCAATTTGTTAAATAAAACAAGTAACTTCACTCACTGGATTAATCACTACAAGACACTATTCAGAGCTTAGCTAGTATTTCCTGAAAATTCTAATTCTTTAAAATTTGATAGGACAGATCAAAATAAATGTTACTCACAGATCAGATTGAAAGTTTTCAAATTCTCACCAATATTGTTTCAGACTTTTTTGATGGACTTTTTTTTTAAATATTTGAAATTCAAGAAAGTCTTTGAGTGATTAGTTAGAGAAGTTTATATATTTATCTCTGCAAAAATGTTCCTAGAAACAGTTTTTCTACTGCCTGTACAAAGTACTGAATTTTAAACTAAGACTGATGAGACAACTGTGGTTGGAATTGTTTGAGATTTTTACTGTCTAGGAGGAATGTTAGCACTGGTGAATTTTTAAACATGTCTACACATAACAGTTATGCCATTTGCAAATCATATGCAAAAGAAATCCATTTGCATGCAGTTTGGAACGTGAGATTTAGACCAACTATGAATCCCACAAAAATCCCATGTCACATTCCACAAAAATAAAGATGTTTAGCCACTGCTTTCATTGAATTAATTACTTATGTTCACAGAAACACTGACCATACTTTCAAAACCTAGTGAAAGGATCCTTCTAACTGGGTCATTATATCTCCTCTAAAATAGTTTTGCAGAATTGCTTCCATAACTACCTCAAAGGCTGTTATATTTTTGGAACAAGTGTTGTGGTCTTTATACAACAGAATCCAGATTCCTTGTACACAGTACAAGGACATGTAAAAAAGGACCTTCCAGCCTGTTCCGCGGAGTGGAAATCTCTCGGGGAAAGCAGGTGGTGTTAACATCACAGCAATTTTAGTTTTCACTCAAGGGTTCTATAGAAATTTTGCTGAAGCAATTTTTTTTCACCTCAAAGTGAGTACCTCACTTCTTGGACAACCTTGATCACACTTGTGCAGTATTTGCTCCTCTCTCATTCCTCAAAGAAGAAAAGACAGTTTGCCATAATAATTTTCTAATGTTGCAGCTTTCTCTTTTTGTCTCTTTCATCTGCTGCAATTTACACTGTATCAGCAGCTAGACTAAATTCTAGCCTGAATCCATCTTCTGTCTTCCGGCGTCCTGTTTGCAGAAGTTGTGTTGGTGACCAAGATATGAATATTCTGAGATTCAACTTGTCACATCTTGTGGCATAAGCTAATTTTTTTGAAATTTTAACTTCAAAATGTTCTATTTTTCTCTCATAGTTGGAGCTAAATCAACATGTATTCAAGACTTTCAACTGGCAACAGACAGCAACAGGAAAAAGTTGGAGGAACAGGGATTTCTATTAACTTTAGAGATCATTTAGTCATGAAACTCTTTACCACAAAGTGTATAAGGAACCAATCAATTATAATCAAGCAGTTCAGAAGTCTTCCTAAAAGAATCTGGAATTGGAATAGAAAAAGATATTCAAAACCCTCAAGTGTATTTTGGATAGAGGCAGAAGGCACAAAAGTTATTTTGCTTTTTTGTTGTAATTAATAGCTACTGAATTTTGAAAATATATTTGTGACAGACCTTTTTCACAGATTGTCATGCCTACCTTGCAAGACTTAAGGCAGATACTCCCTAAAGTCAGGGTTGTGAGGTACTAGCTCTGGCAGGAGCATCATGCACCTTCCACAATGCCCTCCCAGTTCTGCTGGCCACAAATTCCTTACTGACAGCAACTGATGGTAGAGATCCCACGAGGTTACTGTATCCAGCTCTCTCTTATTGCGCATCCTAATTCAGTCTGAGTCGCCTTCACCTATTCACCACAGCCCCTGAAGTTTCCATCATCACATCCTTCTCTGGTGTCTTCTAGCTTCTGGGTCAACTTTTAAACTAATGCCTGTTTAATACTTTTTGGTGTGCTTCTCCTCTGTGATCAGTGTCAGTGACATACACAGGCAGTGTGTCCTGTGGCATGCTCTTTCTCACTGCATCAGTTCTTTCTGTCCATCACTCCTTCTGTCTTTCTTCGCTGATGATTCATGGTTCCAACAGTAGGGAAGGAAACTGTTCACTGCCTTCACCTATTTTGCTCTCCTTTCTCATTATTTTAGTTGTGGTGAGGAACAGACTCCAAGACCGTTCCAGAAGAGCCTTCAACTTAAGCTCCCATGGTTTTCCTAGAGGTCCTCAGCCCCATTTCATGTCTTTCAAGAAGAATCATGACTGGCTCAGTTTCAGGTCCCATCTACTTTTGATCTCAAGAACACCTTGTCTATCCTGATGCCTACTGTAACCTCAAAGTAAAGTAGGCAAGTAAGGTCTTGAGCATGCTAGAGTATGTATAACAGGCTGGATGTTGAGTCTCCAGGTTTAGCTGCATTGTACAAACCCAAATAGTTGCATAGTGAAACTTTTCTGGCCAAACAGACCAACTCCTCCACATTGGTAAGATACATCAAAGCACTTCTTTCTGCTATGTTTTTAAGCAAGGTGTTCTTGAACTGCCAGCACCTATACCCTGAAATCTTACCAATAACTTGACAAATATTTCAGGTATCCTAGTCTTGAGGACTTCTGTGTTAACAAACACACCTAGCATTCTAGGGAAAAAAAATCAGTTCATTTTGATCATCTGATAATTTCCTCTAGTCCAGAAGAAATAAAGTCATTGTTTTTTGGTGCAGCCTTGAAATACAACAGTTCCGAGTGCCAACAAGTGACTGCTTTCAGAACATTTAGTGTAAGAACATAACTGTATGCTTCAGAGCTGCAGTCACTATCCAGTTCCTCCACCATTCAATGCAGCTGGCCCCAGCCTTGAGGCTGCAGACAGTCCTGGCCTCACTGGAATAAAAGTCTGTTTGATCTGGCAGTTTGGGTGGGTTTATTGCAATTTCACAGTTTTGCAACAGTTTTATTGTAGACTATTGTCTGCATGGGGCAAAGAGAAAGTTCAAGAGAGAGATAACCAGAACTTCTGCTGGGCTGGAGATGCTTCCTGCAGCAGTTCTCCTTTAGGTAGGATACATATTTAGCTCTGCCATAAATGGTTCAAGATTTATTAGAAGCAGGCAAATGTCATTCCCTTCACAATGCAAAAAGTGCTTTAGTAACCTTGTAATATTCATCACCGCTTTTGTGTGGCATCCATGGGCTCTCTCAGCAAGTAAAATACAAATAGAGAAAGGCAGGTTCCCTGTCCCAAGGAGCTCATGATCTAGCCTTGCAAACAGTGTGCTGAAGGTAGTAATGTCCCAGAGAGAAAGCAGAAGAGACATCAACAAAATGAAGCAGTTGTACACTGGGAATAAGTTCATATCCCAGCAAAAAGATCAAGTAGAACAGTTTATGCTGCTTTTTACATTTTGGAAATGACAGAAACTAAAGGTTCTGGTAACTAGTTTCTTGTAGGGTTTCATGGAAGCATATTTCTTAGTTAGGACCTTGGTGTCCCAGGATCAATAGAGTGAAGACCATCCAAACCTTTAGAAGCCCCACCATGATAAGAACGTGCTTCTCAGAAGGTGACTGGTTATATTCACACTATTGTATCTCTATTCCCCTTACTTTGTCCTGGTACAAAGCAGAATAAAGTTTACTATTTTAAATGTGGGCATTGTTGTATAGAAGGTCAGAGCAATGTTGCGTGAACTGTTTGTGCACTTTTTGCCAGGCAGTTTTACAGAAGCTGGCAATAGTACAGCAATGACTTGAATCTATTTCTTTGGGCATGAATTCATTAGAGTTCACTCACATCATATTTTGAGCAATGGAGAGAGTGTTTTGCAAATTTTTAAAAGTGCTTGAGAAGTGCCTCGAGTCAGCATAAAAAAGTATGAAGAGTTAATTCCTAGGCTCTCCCATATTCTGATCTATAAGAACAATAGGCCAAATTAAAAACTGAAGGCACTTTTTAGCTTAAACAGAGTTAATCTTAGCAATGAATTTGGTTTTACTGTGCCAAACTGTTGTTTGGATTTTGGGGTAAAGTTTTCTTTTGCTTAACTAATTGTTCCCTGGTTATCCTTTAGAAAAACTGGACATTTTCCATTACTCTGAACTACTCACGGTATGCTAAAATACTGGTTCATCTCAGCATCTTGTCTAGGTATGTGGGATTTATTCCTCCAGGTAGATGAAATGGAGATCATCCTATTCCTCTATTTTGTTGTTATCTGTCATTACATCTTATTTAAGAGTGTAGATCCAAGTTGTTCTGTGTCCTCATTCTTTATTGCAGCTTTGCAGGTCATACAGAGCTCTCCAAATCACAATCTCTAAGTTCTGCACTTCACAGAAAGCCAAAAAAAGCTCTGTCTTTCTAAAAATAAGAACAAGCCTTTCTTATATTAAAAAAAGAATGCATCTGACTGCAGGCTCTGTGACTGATGTACCATAGCGCATCCTATATCACATGATATATCACAAACACATTAGGTGTAATTTCTTAGCCCATTCTCTTTCACATAATAGGATTCAATAGAGGACATTTCAGAGCAGAGGGGACTGCAACTGAATGGATGGCTTCCTGAGTAATTCACAGTAGGACCTCTATAGCAACAGATTTTGGTGATAAAAGAAAGGTTTCTTCAAGATGGTACCTCATTTAAAGGCCACAAATACTTACAGTTAGACTCTGCAATGGAATGGGGCTATCAAAGAAAAGAGCAGAATCACACAGCTAATCACAGCAACTACTGTCTGAGAATCCACTTAATTTACCACATTTATTCTGACACTGATCATTCTATTGTGCATTGGTCTTTATGACGACTTCACCACCATAGTGTCTGCCAGTCTCAATGGCGGTGGTGAAGAAGATGGTGGAAGTACCATAAAGACTAAAGTATTAAATGCTATTTGTTTACTACTAATAAGAAAAAGTGAAAGTAGTGGTTTTTAAGGTGAGGAAGCTGTAAAACACTGGCATTAAGTCTATTACAGAGCTCCCCCTAATGGTGTTTCTATAAATATAGTCAGGCATTGATGGACTTCCCAGGTGCTGCTCTTCTGATTTCTGCAGTAACGAAGACTATTCAGACCAGCTCTGTCTGAAAATGCCTGGGACTGCGTCCCCCTCTAAAACAGCTTATGGATACTACAGAGCAAGGCCCATATTTTTGTCATTAGACTTCTGAAATCTCTCTCATCCCTGAAGATAAATAGGCTAGTTCTGGTGGTGTTACTGAACCATGGCATTGTTGAAGGCCTCATAGAGAGGAGACAACGGAATAAATATTAAGAGCATTTGTTGGGTTGTTGTTGTTGCTGTTGCATTTTTCTCTCGCTAATCGCTTTGCCATGTAGAATAAACTAGCTCATGATTTTTGATTCCTTGAGCTTGGCAATGCTGTTAACATGTAACAGAATTTGTATCTGATGATCCTCCAAAACAAAATAACTGTATGTGAAGTGACAGGGGAACTTGGTCATCAGATGCGAATTCTCCACTGAAGGCTGACAATATTGCCATGGCCAAGTACTGAAAAATCATGAGCTGGATCCCCTAAAATCACAAAATTCTCTTTAAAATCATGACTGTTACATGAACAAGCACATTTTGGTTTTGATTGTGTTTTACATTGTCTAGTGGTCCTTGGAGCCTTCAGGCTACATATGAATGATGCTTTCTATTTCCAGATTTTTCCCACAATATATGGCCTCAAAACATTTTTCTTTAATATATGAATACTGACATTTTAACAAAAATCATATGACCTCCTCGAACTAGGCCTTTAACGAAGACACTGAGACCCTTGCAATAAAATTGAGCTAGGGAGAACTGCATGGTCTGAGCATAGGGCTACTAAATAAAAACTTTGAATTATAATCCTGGCTGAGACAAAAATCTTTACCTCAATTCCCAGACAAAAATCTTTGCCTCTAGTTCAACTTCTGTATCTGCACAACAGGATTATAGTATTTTATCCCAGGGCTTAATGCATATGGTGATTTTATCATTTATCTTACTCAAATATCTTGAATGCAAAAAGACTTTGTAAATTCTATATACTATTATTCTATACTGGTTTATCCTCTAACAAAAAACACAGTCATAGCGTACATTCAGGTTTTTAATTTTCCTAACCAACACACCTAGGAACGGTTTCTTTTCATACAGCCGGGACTGTGGAAAATAGCAGTTGGGGAGCACCAAACCCAGCATCAGCCTGCACCCCATTTTGCAGTCAGCTCGGCCAGTCGAGCTCCCGGGGCTGGCTGTCTGGCATGGCGCAGCTCTGCCTGTCAGTGCTAGTGGAATATTCCATTATATGTTAAACAATGTTTTCCAAAACAGATGAGTTATTTCTAACTGAAAACAAAAACAACAACCCAATCCCCTCGAAGAAAACTTAAATCATTTGTATTACCCAAACAGTAGGACACAGAACTATCAATGCAGTTTCATTCACAGTGCTGTTGCCAGAGCCACACCTAATGACCTCCTGAGGTGATCACTGTGCCCTAAGATGGTCCTACAAGTGTAGCCACTAATTTAGCACAATGAGCTATAGCGATTAACTTCAAATGACTAGCTAAAATAATGTGGTGAGATAATTCTGAGCCTGTGTCAGAACAACAGGCTAGCCAATAAACACTGACTATCGTAGTTTGCATTTAGAGTGCTCCCTTCATCCAAAGCACCTTATAAATATCAGAGTGTTTTTGCCTCACCCTTGACAGACAGATAAAACATCATTTAAGAAGCTCCACAGGGAGTGAAGTCAGGCATCTGTATTTGCTATTAACAACCCAAGTGAGTGGTTCAAGGTCCAGTGATTCTGTCACCCATGTTTCCCCAAATAACCAAGTGCTGCAACATTGCTTCAGTTTAAGCACTCAAGTTAGAAACTGCAGTCAAAGTCACTTGTGCAAGACCATTAGTGAATTATTCCCTTAATGCCCCGGTTTCATACCCTAACCACTAACGCCTATAGGAAATGTATTACTCGTTATCATAGAAGTCAAATACATGATTCACACTTTCTGGAAGGTTTCATTTTATTCCTGAACAACATAACTTTCATTTTTCAGATTTTCTGATGTGAGCCAATATAAATCACTCTTTAGAGCTAGGGACACATTTTAGGGGGGCAACTTCCCTTTTATTTTGACTTGCACTTCTCCCAGGGGCATATCTGAAGGAAGTTACTGTACACATGGTGGATGTGGGATTTAGTAAATAGGAAAGACATGAAATTTAAGTAATTTTTGGCAGTTATCCCTTTGTAAATGTTAGTTTTTTCCCTGCAAAGGGTGTGTAACCCTTAGTGAATCAGCCTTTTAGTGTTTTATTTGGTAACAGACTTAATAGTATGTTGTACAGTGTCTAAAGGCTTAAGATTAAAATGATACGTATCCGGTAAAAGGACTAAGCTAATCCCCACCAGCTGGAATACAGTGCTGAGGGGCCCTCCTTTCTGGATGGATTTTGCATTGGAATTAAGACCTCTTCTTAAAACAAATGAAAGAAAGTTTGCAGAAGTGAAGACATACAGTAGTACAGCAAAACGAAGTTGCAGCAATAAAGCTACAGAAACCCTTCTTTTGACAGGCTCCGATCTTCCAGACTAGCTCAGACAGAGCACCAGTCCCTGCGTGCTGCAACACTGGGGCAGACAACCCTCTCTCTGCTGTGTGCAGGCATCAGTCTAATAAAAAGCCTTCTTCCCGATTTGGAAGACGTATTACTTTTGGATTCAAACGCTTCCAAAAATATACGAGATGTAGAAAACACTCCTCATTTGCCAGAAACACATCGGAGTTTTGCTTACATTACATTCTTTCCTCATATATGTTTGAAAAAAAGAACAAGAGAGAAAGAAAAAAAAAAGAGACCGCAATATACTGAACTAAAAACTTTCATCACAATGATAAGATATAACTTCGGGGAAAGAGACTGGGAGACAGCTCAGTCAATACTGTCTTGAAATCTTCTTTTACACCTCTTTCCGAAGTATAAATATGGACCTCATCCAGTTTTCCCAATCTGAACGACTTTGGCTGGGGGAGGTTGGTATGGAAGTCATTTCCCTTTTAGGTGCAGTAGCTGCTTTCCACAGACTCAACAAAGACATGAAATATCATTAACATCTGATTCTGAAAGGCTGACAACCACTTCTTTGTTTTACACAGCCGTCCGGGGAAAGCTGCTGTGTATTACCATATCGCTAGCAAAATTATACCTATTAAGCTCTGATAGGAGCTCTGGAATATTTCTCTCATTTGTTCTAGGATACAGTGATTGAATATGTCTATTGTTTTCACAATAGGCATTTCATAATTTAAACGGATATTATGCGTAAACATCACTTCAGTTAAGGGTGAGCATTGCTGGACCAGGCTGCTAAGCCTGGCTGACCTGTTTGGGACACAGTTTCAAGGACGAGGGCTAAAAAAGGCATATTAAAAAGCCAGAAAGGGGTGAAATAGTTTGTCCAATGGGTGTTGAATCACAGCAGATAATAGTCTCCTCTGTCTTCAAACAAGCTGGAAGGCTCTGCAGGCCTCAGCAACGCTTCTCTGTTCCGCGATGGAAGGAAGCAAGTTGAAAGTCTTGCCTGGGGGATTTCTCAGCTCCAGAATTCATTGGAAAAGAAATAGGGAAATGCCACTTTTTATGTGTGCTTATTTCTAAAACACAATCAAAGCATTCCTCTAAGTTATTTTAAAAGGTGCAAAAAACATCTTTCTTGTCCTCTAATTCTCTCTAACAGCCCATCAGGATCACGCGATTAATGTTAAAATGTTCTATCAGAAATTAAACTTCTTGGTCATATACAAGTAGAAGAATTATTACTCTATTTTTTTATCTTTCTTTTTTTTTTTTTTGGTTGAACGTAAGACCAGAAAATAGAATTTTCGAGTAATGGAGTTAGCTAATTATTTGCAGGACTGAGCAATTCGGTGCAATGCTGGTTATTTTTTAAAATACACTTAATTAGTGTAAAATAAACCTAATACTATAAATGACATGTTTTATTTGAAGGAAAGACTTAAATCTGCAGGTCCAAACTGATCCAATTTTAATCTCTCTCAGGTTCTGAAAGCTTGTAACAAGTATAAATAAAAACTTCCCAGTTCCTCTGTCAGGAAGGGTAGCTAAGCACTGTTATCATCCCTGTTTTACAGAGAAACTGGTCCCAAAGCAAGGAAATGCTTTGGTGCAAGGTCAAAAAGAGTATTTGTGCCAGATCTGGGAACAGAACTGTTATCTGCTGCCTTCTAGGCATTTGTTTTAACCACATCCTTCCTTCCAATACACTGCAACTTTTTTCAATCCCAAAGCCAAACATTTCTTTTCTGCTTATTTTTCCCTGTAAGGCACCTGGAATCTAAACTGGAAAAAAGAATGCAAAAACTCTGCACAGGGTAATTATGCCCCTCTTTCTCTCATTTTTCTTTAATATGCTGGTGAAAACGTTCCCTGGAAATTCACAGGAATGATGCAGACTGAAGTGCTGCATGAAGATACCTTCCACTAGTATCACCAAATGGCATGTTCTTTTAGGAATACAAGTAAATATTCTGTTTTATTGCTATGCTTTGCTATTTAAAATTCAGTCCTTGGTGGTATTTGAAGCAAAGGCAATGAAAACAGTGGCAAAGACTTTGGCAAAGACTTGGCTCTTCAGATGTCTTGTGCTCACACTAACCGGTAGCCCTGGAAGAGGCATTTGCCCCCGTACAGCATAGCTTCCCCTCTACCAGAACTACTGTGTGTATGTAAATAAGATAAATTACATTTGGAATGTAATGCTCCCACACCGTTTTTTTCTCTGTTTACTGGAAGCTGTCCTACAAAGGGCTGGTTTTCCCTTGGAAGGGAGGTAAGCCCGCTGTCAGAGCATGGCAGGAGAAGATGTTATTTTAAATTCATACTCATGCTGCCCTCACCTGAAATATAATTCCAAGATCAAATATGATATATTTGATCATATTTGGCTTATTTCAATGAAAAATAACCAAGGCTGTATTTTGAACTTTTTGTTAATTTATCTTAATGAACTGTCTCCACTTATTTTGATAGATATGTTTATGTCTTTCTCAATCAAGGCAAAAAAAAAGTAAGAACAAGACATGCTTTTCATACTCTCACTCCATCCCTGGTTTCACTCACCTCACTAAACAGACCATTTACAATCACTTTATTAGCCTCCTTGTTGCCATTATATTCTAAAAGCCCTTCCACTCCAGTGTCTGTCTTTTCCTGGTGTCAGGCAACTGGCTTCAACAGCTCCAAAGTCTCAAAAATTGCTGCTAGCAACTCAGTCACTGTAAAATTTTCAGACAATGTATTAGGCCGAAGTAATGTGTGCATAGATGCAGTGCCATTGGGGCTTTCTACCTGCTTAGAGTGGCTTTTAATTTGCTGCATTAAATTAATAGCTAATTTAATAGGGATTTTAATGCAGGGGATTTTCATGTGGAGTTTCTCACTTGCACTACAAATTACATTGAGGTTTGTGTAGGAATACGATGATTCTCCCCCAGTTTGGCAGCACGAAATCTAAAATACACGTCAAGTTTTTGAGGAGTTTCTCTACTTAATTTGTAACTTAAAAAAATCTCATGGAAAATTTCTTCATTTTGCACTAGATTTAAAGCAAAAACCCCCTAAACAGTGCAGCTTATGTTTTTAATACCATGTTTCACATATCCAAATATGCTGGTAACAGACTCTCTGTTAGGACTTCTAACCTTAATTGTATGGATAGTGTGAAGCACTATCTGATTGTGGAAATGCTTTTCCCTTATTTTTAGATCTCTCACGTTATTTGACTTAGCAATTTGGCCTGTTAATGTTTTTACCAAAAAAAAAAAAAATCATGCTTAAATCTTTTTTAAAGCTGCTGCCACTTGTACTTTATTCAATTCAATTAGCTTCTCTGAAAAGTCTATCTAAATTTCATTAATGCTTAGCCTATCTCATTAGTTTAAGTTGTTCTTCTCCATTTATCTCAAACAGCCTGGAGTTTTAACTTTTTTCTGACATGTGTTTTCCTTTATGAAGTCTCTTTCCTGGGCACAGTTGAGCATCCATGTTGGTGGTACCTGAGCAGAGAAGAACAATATGGGAGGGAGGACTGATGTGACCAGGCAAGCAAAGCACCTACCAAGGAGTTCAGCACCTAAATACTTCTGCAGATGTGGGTGCAACTTCAAACTAGACAGCAGCAGTTTTTTTTAAAGTATAATACAACTAGATCCTGTAAATATTAAGGGCATTGTTAGGCTAAAAGACTGTAGATGTAAGGCCAGATTTTCTGGATGACATCTCTGCCATACTACAGATTGTTTGGTTTTAGGACAGGAGTTCCTTGCAGTTAAGATATCAGCCTGGTCTGTCATTGCCAGCACAGGGGATGACAGGGATGCAAGCAGCTCGACCATATCTCCATTATTTTCGGTAGACAAGACCTCACTCTTTCATTGGGCTGAAAGTAAAGCCCAGGTGCATGGCATCATTCTCCTTAGTGGAATATTTTCTCTTCTCCAGCGGGCTGTGGTGCAGAGGATCCAACATGCATCCTCAAATGAACAAGGGTAAAAGTGAGATTTCTTTTGGTCTCGAATATCAGTTCTCCAACAGCAGCGATAAGAACAGTGGTGTGACGTATTCAGCTGACATTGCTATGCTGGAAACACCTTCCTAACACGACCTGATCGGTAAAACTTTGAGAAGTGCCTGAATCCCTTCATACTTAAGTAGGAAGTCAGTTAGAGCATGGTAGTTTCATGACACAGTATAAAGCCTGTGAAAGTGATAGGCAAGAAGGGAAATTGCCACGGAGTTAAAATTTGACCTCTTTCATCCCTTTGCTAGCAGAACTTCTCAATGCTGCCAGAGGACATGAATCGACAGAACACAATTTATAAACACACAAGATCAGACAAAACTGACATTAAACATTTACCAAGCTTTCAAAATAGAAGCAGCACTTAACATATCAATACTTAACAGGAAAATATACTTTTAATTTTTTTTTTAATTAATATCTCCAGGGAGTAAAATATTTTGGGTATTTTAGGAGTAAGTTACAACCTAGGTGAATCTGATAGGGTTTCCTTTAGCTGGAATCAAGTAGGAGCTGTATATCAGAAAGGAAGCTACAACAGAATGCCTTGTCATATGGATGGAGCATATCAAGTGTTTATTTTTTCAAATTGAATATCCAGTCCCTAAGGTGAAACAATAATGAATGACATCTTACTGACTGCCCAGACAGATCTTATGTTGCACTTTTAGATAATATGTAGTAATTCGATAGCAGCACTCATAAAATCTTATGTTCATGGAAACCAAAGGAAAAGAAACTGTTTTGCCCAAGTTAGGTTTCAAGTTAACAAGATAGATAAATGTTTTGTTTTGTTTTGTTTTTTAATTCATGATTTGTATTTTAATTATTTTTGGATATATTTCATTTTATTTATGACGTGTTGGGTTTCACATTTATAGTTTTGTTTTAATACACTTGGACAACGTACCATATAGTTTGATTTCATTTTAAACCCTCAAGTTACTCCCTGTGCGAGAGGCAAAAACCACATAGGCCTTGATTTTCAGAGCCTGGCTAGGGAAACAGTTGTACTCGCACAGACACTATTAGTCTGCTAGACACACACTCTAGCTTTTGGTCTCCTAAAACTAGACATTAATCTTAATATTAATATTGATCAAAAAAGGAGGACTCTGCCCATGAAAATATTTTGAAAAAAAATTAATAGTTTTTCAAAAAGTTTTTCATAGGGTTATTTTTCCTTAATTCTGACAAAAAGTCAATGTTTTCATGGAAAAGAAACATGACTGATTAAAAAAGATGGTTTCCTTGGAAAAAAACCAAACTAATTTTATTTCATGAAGCAGACCATCAAAATGTCCAAACCATACCTTTGGACAAGTGTATGGGTACACTGAATACCAGCCTACCAGGAAATGCCCTTACTCTGTAGTCTGGAGATAGGTAGACAAGTTTGTCACATGAAAGGTGTAAGACCTGGTAGCAAAAAGAGAAATAATATTTGTTTAGATTATAAAATGTCCACTACTGCAATGGAACCAATCCAAGCCTCAAAGCAGCTTCAAAGGAATTAGAATGACCACTTTGATTTCCTACTACTAAATAAATGGGTTGTATCATTATAACAGTCTGACCACTGTCACAATAAAAGCTATCTGCAAAGAACCATAGAAATTCCTAAACTTACCCAAGACATTAACGATTGTAAAATCCATAGGCAGGTAGCTGTTGTTGGTAAATTTGTAAATGATGTGAAAAAGGCAGACACTTCCAACAGAGTTTCCATCTCTAATTAAGCTGTAAGGCATATCAATGTCATGTCATATTATTTTGGAACAGAAAATTACTGTCTGTAATGCTGAGGATACTAGGCTGCCCAGAAAAATTAAAATTTTTCCAAAATGCTGACCTTAGTGATTCACATCTAAGAGTCTTCAGAATTAGTTAATTAATTTGCAGAAGTATTTAGACAAAGGATGTAACAAGGTAATTTTAACTATACTTCTGAAAATACAATGTCCAGAACTTGAGCTTGTGCAAAACAAAGGCATAACTTCCAAGCAATGAAGATAATCAAATTGTTGATCAGCTTATTAGAAGAACTTGATATTTTTAAAACTTAATTATACATATTTTTCAAAAATAAACTAATTTCATTTTCAGGTTAGATGACTGCACTGCTTTTCCCTGGGCTTGGGGATCCCTGTATATCTCTTTCAGCCATGGGTCATAGTAAGAATGTTCTCCTCTTTGAATGTTTGTTTCTTTACATTTTATCTCCTTTTACAGTGAGGGAGGGAAAGGAATTCAAGCTGTAGTGAATCCAAATAATTATATGTATAATCTATATATAGCACCAAACAAAGCTTATGCATTAATGGATGATAAAAGAAACTGAAGATGAAAACCCCAGCTTATTATAATGTTGTCTCACATAATATTAGTAATACTTGGCACTCAATTCATGTTCAAAGCAGTTCAGAAACATTAACTAATTAACCTACATACGATTTAATGCCTTCTGCCAAGATTTCTGTACACAAGCAAGTAACTAAAAGAAAAAGGAACCAAAACCAGATTTAATCTGAGAATACGAATAACAGTTATAATAATCTTTCTTTTCATTTTTCATCTAGAGTTTTGCCAAACACATTTTACATTTTTTTTTTAATGAACAGGAGACCAAAACTTCTGATACTTAATTGTTCAGGAGTCACATGGAACTTATGAGTAGAGCTATAAAGCCTGACTACCCATGACAGATGACTGGAAGACTGGACTGACTGGATTAGGTATTGTATATAGCATTTACCCCCTAGAATTCTGTCACCCACTGCCAGCTGTTGAACAGCACAAAAAGATTGTAACACGCAGTATAAATGAAGAACACAAAGCCATATAAAGTGAGTTTTTACTATTTAAGGAAGCACAAAGGACTAAGGAAGGCTTTCTTGCTGCAGCAGACTCATTGTTCTGAGCAAAAATCAGAGCTTCTGAGTAAAACAGACCTAGTCTGGGGTCGTGTTTTTTTGGCTTTGATTTCCTCATTTACTTATTTCTTTTTTGCTATTATTTTCTGAATTAAACGCAGTCTCTGCCTCTGTGGTGGAAAGACATTCTTCTGCTCCCTCTGCATGGCAAATAATTTGCTCTTTCTTCCATATCTTATCATGTTTCTTCTCCTCTTTGCACCTTACCTTCTGTCAAGAAGGAGGACAACGAGCTGAAAAGCATGCTGAAAAACAGCTAGTGATCGATTTAGCTCAGCAGCAGATCACAACAAGTAGCTGTAAAAAGCAAGCATCCACAGCAGCAGCATAGAACCCCTGGTCCTGTGTATTTGCACACACCCTGAACAGCATGCAAAAGCTGCATCGGAGTTTCTCCCACTCCTTAAATCCCGCAATTATGGGTACATTTTTATCCCTGATGTAGACACCTATCCAATTCTCCAAACAAAAAATCCTTTTGAATATTATTGTCTCCAGCTTCTAAACATGTGTCATGGTTTTATGAGGTCTTTGGTGAATGTAGGTCAGTGGGGGCTGGGATGAAACAGGTGAATGTTTATGGAGTTACAAGAGAGAAGACAAAGATGGAGTTGGACCAGCCAGTAGGCAGGTGGGGTCAAGGTGCCTTCAATTCAGGTTGGATAAAAAAACCATACGATAACAATGAAGTACAATGAGACAATTGGGGAAAACCAAGCAAAAGCAATAGGAAAAGGTGGCAGAAAACAAGCTAGAGAGTGAGGCCGGGAGGATGAATTATAAAATATAAGTCTTGGAAAGAAAGTTACCTTCTATTTTTTTTGCTGGACAAGCATCAGAAAGAGGGAGCTTGATGGCAAGTGCAAGTGAAGAGGAGATACTAAAGATCACTTGAAGTAACAGCAAGAAGCAAACGGGCATGGACTAAGAGCAGCATGCTGCAGAAACATGTATCCCTTACACACCATCACAGTGCTTCAGATGCTGTGGCCAGGCTCAACCAGCTGGCAGACGCCTGCCAGCAAAATCACTGTGAAGAGCTGCAAGGGCAAAGTTGGCTTCAGTGGTTCAGTCTCCCACCCACTGGAAGGGGCTGGGAGGATCCCGGAGGCAGAGGGAGGATGGTCTCTCCATCGTCTCCTTCCCCCCTCCTCCTCCCCGGCACCGCTGGCACTACTTCTCTCCCTCTGCACTCACTCTTTCCATGAAACAGGGATGGGGGGGCAAGGAGAAGGGCGAAGGGGAGGTGGCAGGTGCTGGTGCTGGTTCCCGAGTGCGGCGGCCAGGCGGGCTGTGGGGTCTCGGGGAGCTGTGGGAGCCATGCGGAGTGGCGCTGCTCGCACGTCCATCAGCGCGTCTCCGTGCTCGCAGAGTAGGGAGGGGAATATTGGATATCGCTTTGGTCAGGGCTGAATCTATAATTGAGAAGATGAGAGTTCATTACAGATTTTGGCCTTGGAGTGCTTGTCTTGGCAGGAGGCTTGGCTGAGTGTTAAAATCATTACCGAGTGGCCTAAATCTAAACAAACACCCACCTTTTCCATTTATTACCAGGATGAAATGACTTGCCTTGTAGAACTGAAATACCTATAGTTGTCAGCTTCTCATTTCCCAGTGGTGCGTAAAATTCCCTCTCTTATGCCTGGCTTTCCCTCTGGTCTAGCTTTCCCTTATGTTATTCTACTGACAAAAATTATGTATTAAATTACAAGTTATCTGTCGCAGAATGAGAATTTCACTTCACACCAGACAGAGGTCTGTTGTAGAGCGCTAAAGAGTTCCTGTTTGTCTGGTGCAGTGTTGTAAAGCAAGACAAAGGTTAAATAAAAAAAGGCAGGATGATTTTAACATGATAGTAGATGAAAATTCAAGCCCATAGAGCAAGGGAGCCATCTTTCATTGTTATGAATAGGTAGCTGGACAGAACCAGACAATATGCATACAGCTGTGTTTTTGTCACTGCAAATAAACCAACTGGTGGGATTGTATGTGTGGAGGAACACTGTAGTTATTTTAGAGGGTTTTTTCTCCATTTTTTGCTGAAGAAGTCTATCTCTATTGTTCCAGCCCCAACGAATGATTCAGGAACTGTGACCCATTTCACAATTCATTCTCACAGAGTACAGCCATTACCATGCAGAAACCACAGCACTCTGCCTAAGAGAACAACTTTTTATTATTACAAAGGAGATAAAAATGATGTATTATATATTATATTCCATCACTGAAGACCATAACACATGAAATACCCCTCTGTCTCTACCTACCTATCTAAAGATAGATTGAACAGTGGAGAAAGAGAACTACTGATTGGGGGACTTTCCCCCCGGGTTTATTTGCGTGTGCAGAAAATACACGTGAAGAAACGTGTAAAGCAAATCACTCAAAAGAGTGATTGGAAACAAATTTACATGAGTAGTGTTTAAATAATTAGCACCTGCCAAAGTAGGAACAGAGGCCTTATTGCTGATATTAAATCATATCCTTTAACGTCTGAAACAGATGACAGTAAGTAATTCCAAAACAGTCAAGACAGGAAACCAATTTTTAGTTCTTGGAAAGTTGAATTAGTTTCAATAAAGTTGATAAAAAGCCTATTTTGATTTTGTTAATTCTACTATGGAAAGCTGGTTTTACATTAAACTTTTTTTGCTAATTTAATATACTGTAACTGAGCATTTTTGAATCATGATTTAAAGTATATTCATTATTCAGTAAACTAATGATGTATGTTCCACCTGGTTGCTGCAGAGCCCGGTAAGTAAAAACTGTGGGTAGTATCCTGTTACCAAGAACAAATAGTGGACTTGCCAAGTTTCCAGTCAGTAAATATAACTCACAATAGCTATGCCAGATAGGCAAATAAGGATGTTCCCTAACAAGAAAAACCAAAAAAGAGATACTGTGTAGTGGTTCAGTCCTAAAATTCAAGTTCTGTAAAAGCACCCATTGCAGAAATTGGCAATTTTGCCTGAGAGAAGCCTGTGGCGTAATGGTTTGGAGCAAGGCCTAGATTTTTTTATTCAGAAAGAGTAAGTTAGAGAATGTGTGTGTGTGTTAAAATAACATTAATGTTGAAACACATATGAGTAAAAGCAAAGCTATTCTGGCTGTCACCTCACTCCTAATTCACCTCTCTGTCTCTTGGTACTTCATCAAACTTGTGCTGTGTGGTTAGATCACAGGTTGCTTCTATTTGAAGACTCCCTTCAAGTAAAAAATAGGTCTGTCTATCTTAGATATTATTTTGCAGTATCTGAACCTCCCACAGTCATTAATGGATGCTCCTAATGCGGTATCACCTGGAGGTGGGCCTGGGCATGCAGTAGGCTGAGCCCAGCAGATCTGAATGACTGTCTGTACCTCTAAGATGTAAAGCACGGTCAAGACCTTCATTCCCTTGGTGCAAGGCGGTTCTCTGCTAGAAGGACAACAGGTCTTTTTCTGGAAGAGATGACTTTCTAGGGACAGAAATGGTGAATTCATTCCACCAATAAAATAAAGATCATGACAAATCTACCTACCTCGTGTTTCAAACACAAGCCTCAGTTCTTTGCCCTGCCTTCTCTAATGTAAATATGAAGAGATGTCTATCTGAAATAAAACACATCTTAAAAACCTGACTAAACCCAGGTGATGGTGCCATCTCCAAACATACCCCAGGTGCCCAGAGCAACAGTTGCTTTGCATTGCAGATCCATGTGAGCAGGCCTGGCAGTGCTGATAGCAATAGCAAGACCAAAATCAGCCAGGCCAACTGGAAACTCAGTCAAATGTCAACCCCAAACCCCCAAACTGTGTGCACATATTCTCCTATAAGAAAAGAATGAAAGAACCAACATAATCTGAATGATGCAGTCATATAGCTTAATGTACGATTGGCAGACATTCAGCTCCAGTAGCAATGACTGTGGTATAAAAGTTAATATAAAAGAGTACTTTACAGATGAGGTAACTAAGTTACAGACAGATCAAGTTGTCACTTGTTCCTGTAGGATTTGAACCTACCTTCTCAGTTAAAACATCCTTTTTCTGTATGCCTCATTTCCAAAGTACAGCAAAGGATGCTTGAGTGGCTATGACATTCCTGAATGAGAGCTACAGAGGGGGGAAAAGTCTGGGAGGAGAGGGAATATTTCACCCCTTTGGTGGCCACAGCTGGAATAAACCCAAAATACTGAATGTACTGACATCAGACTCGGCCTCCCTTTGATTTTACAGTGAATAGAATTGAGGCCCTTCTTCCTATTTACAAACAGTTGCATAAGCTTTCTTTATGAACAACTATAATTTTTTTTCAGAAAAAAAATATAGTTGACTTCTTACTGCTTTTTCCACCTCTGTTTTCCCCTTTCTCTAGTAACATCTTTTAATAACAGAGAAAGGGAGAAGAAAACCCAAAAACTCCTTCATTTGTATTTAAAGCAAATAGACACAGAAATGAGACTCAGAGGTTTTGAAGAGGAAGGAATAAAAGTGGACTCTATTGCTTTTGCTTTTCCCCTACAGTGAAAAAGTCACTCTACATCTGGTTCTTCCCCCCCAGAAACCCCTCATTTGTAGAGCACAGACATGTATTACAGAATAAATATAAACTACCTTCAGAGACAAATTTAAAAGTAGATATCTCAAAAGCTGTATCTACTTTTGTAGCTACAGCAGGGCCTTTTCTGTATTAGAAACTAAGTACTGGTAAAATCAATCAAGCCTACTTTATGTCCTTACATTCCTCACTTTATTTTTTTTTTATTTTAATTAAGAAACCACCTCCCAGCTGCAGGCCAGCAAAATATTCGGGGGCTAAAATTAACAACTTGAAACCATTTTTTTTTAATATAAACAATGCATTTAGTTAAAATGTAAGAAGAGGTTTTCCAGGTTGCCTGAGCAGCTGCCTACCCGCACGGTTCCTGGGGCTGGTTGCACTGGCGGAGCAGAGCCTCCCTGCTGTGGCAAGCACTGCTCCTTGTGCCTAAAGAGAAGCAAGAGCTCTTCAACAGCCAAGCCAGCAGCACTGCTGTCGCATTGCACTCAGGCAAGAAGTTGTATGCATTCCCTCCAGCTCTGTCAAGACACAGTACCACCAACCTTTATGGATCTGCAGTGTGGTATTGTTTTAACTCTTCCTCCCTTCTTGAAGATATCTGAGAAACTATGATGTTTAAATAGTCCAATATATTCAAAGTCTAAGTGCAGTGCTGTTACCTAGGAAATATACCACAGTCCTGACAGTGATGTTCTTTTAACAAATCCACTTTTAATGGAATACATGGATTAAAAATTAAGTCTATAAATTAACCTAGGAGCTGGATGTGACTAGATTATTGCTGGAGAAGAGCACCACATTTAACAGTATTTGTACAAAGAGGAACTGACAAGGCTTTGCCAGCTTATATAATATTATTTTAATCAGTTATGAGCTAATGACAAGAATAGAAATGAGACACTTTAACGAAATGGTACTTCCCAACTTTTTTTGGTCAGGCACAGATTTGCCATGTCGTCTCTATCCCCTGAAGAGCTGTATCCCCGTCAGTAAAAATGGTTCTTAACTCCTCTTCATATTGTCTATGCAATTCCCCCTCCTCTCTCTTGTCCTCCCTTGTCTATATTTCCAGTTTGGGTATCTACTTCTGTCTCTCTTCCCTCTCCTTTTTTTTTTTTGCTTTTTTGGGAACATGAAGTCAAAAATGTCAGTCTATCAACAAAGTGTTATTAATTTTATTATAGATCTTTGCTTCCTGTTTTCCTGTCTTTCCTTTCTAACTCTTTTGCTTTTCTCTTAAAAAAAATCATACTTTGGACCCCAGTACAGTTCCCTCAGCAAAGCAAGTGAACAGAGTCCCAAAGAGTGTTCATTGAGCCCATCAGAAATGCAAGGGTAGGAGCAGTGGCTTAGGTTATATTTACACGGCTTTGCTCCCCCTCTACTTATGTGCAAACCAGATGATTCACTGTATGTTACTCACCAGTCATAGTTTGTTGATCTATGCTTTGACAATGCTTGACATGACTTCGATGACTTTGACATGACTACGAGCATTCAGCTAAAGAACAGCATCGCATGATGCGGTGGCCCATTTAACACCAAAAATAATGGACAGTTAATATCCTAAATTAAAATCATCAAAAGCCACAAGCTGCACACTGATCATCCACATGCTTCATTGCACACTTACCATTAATAAAATCAGTTAATTCAGCTCAGCACACAGACTTTGTGAACGGAGAGAATGAAAAGCATCAGTGAGGTATTTGACTAGTTTTAGTATTTTTCTTGCCTGAAATAATAAATTCAGCTTTCCTGGAGAATTGTTGTAGAGAAGGCCTCTCACCTTTTCTAATCCAAGAAGCCTGTGACCTTTCTGAAGAAAGCTCATAGGCTTCCTTTTACAAAAGACAAAATAGCACACAAAACCAAATAAAAATTATACTAAGCTTTGATTGTTTGCTTACTGCCCGTGTAGATGATTTACAGATTGCTTTTATGTGGATTAAAGTGACCACAGGACCACAAGTTTACAAAAATTCAGCAAGAACATTATGCTGAAAACAAAACAAAAAAGCCCTACCTTGTCCCCAGAACACTGTCTGCTCTGTCATAACTTTTTACAGTAAAGGAGCAAAAAGAATGGCTTAACACATGTTGCCCACTAACATGTGATAAAGTCGGCGAATCTTCAGCCTTAGGTTTTTTGTCCCCATGGCTGCAAATAGAGAGCTATTAGCAAAGAGTTGACACTGGGAGAGTAGCACTTCCCACTGAACCATGGAGGTCAAAGACAGTCAATGCTATTCTTATTGAGGCAAAAATATTTAAAGGAGTGCCTTATATAGCAAATTATATGTTCTGGGAGTGCATATAAGATACTGTGCTTTAGTTCTGTGAAGAATGTAGACTTCAGCATCATTAACTAATCTGATTTATAATGAAAATTAATTATTATGGTCATTAGACTAAATGGCTTCTGTCATCTGCAAAGACATAATTGGTACAGAAAATTGTTTCATAGCTAAGGAACAATCAATCAACACAGACTGAACATGCACATGTATTTTTTCCTCTCTATTCTCTCCCACAATGAAAACTCAAACACAGAGTGGGGGACTGGGATGCAAGACAGCTCCTCCCATAGTAAGTGGTGTGCTGAGGCAGATGCATCCCAGGCTAAATGAGAAGCTCAGAAATGGGGTAGGAAAGGAGAGATGGGGCTTACACGGCTATAACCATGTCACATACTCTTGCAGTCGGTACCAGCTTGGTCAGTGCCAACAAGGGAGTGAAAACTCATAGTTCTCTCAGTAAATCTGTATGAGATATGTACAGCATAAGGTTTATACTTATCTCTTTATTGACAGCTTCACTGGTATGTAATGGAAGGAGAGCAAATATTACAGAGCTTAAGTGCAAAGAAATGTGTTCCTCCCTTTGGAATGAAAATACTTGAAAGGACAATGACAGATGCAACACTAAAAGCAAATTTTTTTCCTTCCAATCTCCAGCAGTCTCTCAGAAGCATGAAATTAACATTGTTAGTTAATTTGAATTTCCTGTGCTGTTTGGTTGGTTTCCTCTGGTTCAGAAATACATCATAAGCAAAGGTGGGAATTTTCCAAACCACATCTGACAATAGACCAAAGCTTGAATGAATCATTTGAGAAACTTATGATTAACTAGTCTTTCAATTAAAATCTTCCAAGGATATAATGTCTTTATTCAGAAAAGTTTGCTGTAAAAAATGCACCTTCCCCATTTAAGATACTGTAAAAAACAAAGACATAGAAAAGCAGCATGGAGGAAGCTAAACGACCCTGGATATTTTTTAAATGCTCTGGGTACTCTTTTACAAGTTTGTATCTGACTTATTTTAAAACTTGTCTTCCTAAAAATTTGAGCTGATTTATGCAAAAGCTAAGCCCACTATGTGATTTCATTTTAGACAATTTAGCAAAAAGTGGTAAAAATTTCAATGTAGACACATACCCATATTGTGTGCTTTATTTCTTTTTTCTTACTAGTGTAAGCAAAACCAACCAAATTTTATATTGATATCAGCCATTCTTAGAACTCTTAAAATCTGCCTACCAAGGGCTTCACAACAATATAGCTGTGTTAGTCTGAAAATTGTTAAACTGATGCAATTCTTTGTGTGTCAAATGGTTTTAGAAACAGAGAATGTTGTGAGGTTGCTCTGTGGGATAAGAGATTGCTTGTATTAATCTGCTCCGTTCCCCAATCTGTTCTTTAAACCTGTTCCAGATGATCTGGAATATTCAGAACCATAAATGTATTGAGTCTGGAAATTTGGAAAGAGAAAGTATTGAAACCAGAAGATCTGATTTCCTTAAGGAAGAATACAAGAACATCTGAGCTTTTGCCAAAGGGCTTGTTCTGGGTTCTGTATTCAGCTTCCGGGAGGTCATTTGATATAAAAGCTGTTCTTTCCATCAGAAGATATGCTATTGTTCTTTGTACAGTCTCATACCAGAATGAACAATTAGCATTTTAAGGAAGGGATTGGCTCCATGGGACACTGTAGCATAGTCACAGCATTTTCATATCTACGTGGATCTAGTTTCAGTTTGTCAATTAAGATACCCAAACCTAAATCTATCAAAGATGTTTATTTTTGAAAACTGAGACATATTTAAGCAGTATTTACAACACCAATAATGAAATATTGAATGTGAATGTCTCCTTAAGAGGACTGCAGAAACATTTCAGAGATATACAGGCAATAGTTGTTGTTCTTGCTTTGTCAATAAGAAACAAATTTTCAGAGAGATAAGGCTGACTGGCCAATGTTTTAAGAGTACAGACTGAAGGACTGTGAAAAAGACCAGAGGGGAAAACTATAAAATATCCAAACCTGGGTTTAGGCCAGTGTCATGCCCTGAAAATTAATCTTTGCCTCTTCTTTAAGGCCACAAAGTACCATTTTTCTACACAGTCATGAGCCAGCCCAGCAGACAGGCAAAGTGATTCACCCAATATCCCCTACCAGAGAGCTCCTCAGTGGCAAGAACTGGAAGCTGAAATGATGGACACCTAAATTCCCAACTCATCTCCTTCTTCTTCTGAGATTACAAACACAATTTCTTCAGTCAAATTCCTAACTGGTATTGGTGTCTTTTACAAAATGTGATGTTGAAGTGGTTCAATACTAAACAGTATTTATCTCAACTGCTATGACTTGTAGAAACATAGCTGCCTGCACTGAGGTTCAAACAATCATAAGCAACACAGATTTTCTTTTCTTTTTTTTCCCTCCTTTTTACCACTGGAGCAAGAAGGTTTTGATTTTAAAACGTTGGTGATCTGCAGAAAATCCCATGTTTGGCACTAGGTGATGTCAGGTTTTCAGTGAAATGCAATGTTAGTGAGCAATTGGCAACTGTGCCTTGTAAGTTAATGCCAATCAAAAAAAAAAAAAAGAAAAAAAAAGAAAAAAAAAGAAAAAAAAAAGAAAAAAAAAAGGAAAGAAAAAAAAAGAGTTCCAGATTGTTTTCAAGGAAAAAAGAAAATATATGTTTTAGGCTGCTCTGGCCTATGGATGTCAAAATGTGTTCCAATAGCACTGGGTCCTTCCCTTGACTTAAACATTTTGCAGTTTGCAGTATAAATTATCACAGAGCTAATAATATTGAAGAGGTGTGTAGGTGGCCAAGATAAATGCGCCATGTGGCAGAGGACAGGGTTGGCTATTTGAAGAATGATAGCAGACAAGCAGCTGTCATCCAAATCTAGTATGTGCTATGCTCAAGATTACTGAAGAGGGGGAATGTATGGAGAAAGAAACATTTGTATATTCTCTCCCTCTCCCAGGCTGCAGCATTCTTATGTGCATAGATTCTCCAGACCTGTCGTGTTTTCCACTTCTTATGCTGCTTTTATGGATTCATGCACATAGGGGAGAAAGGTTTTATGTATCCAATAAAAAATGTGAATGTGTTCATATATAAACATGTAGAGTACCTTATAATGATTTCCAAACTGTACAAACTAAGACGAAAAGAAAGAAAAAGCAATAAGAGAATTATTCTAATAGCTTTTATGAATGTGCCCCTTCCACTGTTGTTGCCTACAGCTAACAGTAGCTGAACAATGAAAACACATTGGAAGACTAACTGAAACTCAGTATTTCCCTGACGCAGGTGTGTCTAGTCCTTTTTTTGCAGGCAAAATCTCTAGGAGGGATTATGAATTACAAGCAGTGAAAACACAAAGGCAGCAGCCCTGCAGATGAATGGGACAAAATTCAGATAAAATTGAACTGAGTAGAAAAAAGTAGAAGCATGACGCTTTCATTAAACTTGCAGGGTAAAGCACATAACAATAAAAATGACATATTTCTGTTGTAAAAGGAGAGGCAGGATCCTATGGTTTCCGTTTGGTCTGACCAGAAACGGGCATTTTTAACACAACTTCCATTTATGTCTCATCCACACAACTGCTCACTATGTTATGTTCATTTACCCTTGTGCAGATCCAATGAAGGCGGTCAGACGAAGAACTGCATTTGAAGACGGGTAAGTAGAAAAGGTCTGGGAAAGGAATTAATCTGAATATCAGAACATTTACCGCTGCTGTCGATGCACAGAATAGACTCAGCTCGAGTTTGGGGTCTGAGGACACGCTGGCATAGCTGACATTTGAGCAACTACCCCCTTTTATTTGTCAGCTGAGCAAATCTCATACAGAAATCATGGAGAGGCAATAAACATCAAACGTTGCAAATTCTGTTTCTACAGAACAAAATGCAGCATCCAACAGCTTTAATGCTCCAGATAGGTATTGCCTCAGCTTGCCAATTTCAGAGTGGAACCACACTTTAAATATTCTGCAGACTGTAGTTAAGTGCTGTAGTATGTTAAACTTTCCAGTCTTACATATTTCAATTGATTCTTTGTTCTCCTCTTTCAGAACAGGTTAATGAAGCTAAAGGGAAGGAGAGGAGGATTGGCCGCTCAATCAAACTGCAACATATGGAAAATCCAACATTTCAGTGAATTCTAGGAGTAAGCTAACACACCTATTCTGGTGAGACTGTTATTATTAGCTACTTATTCTTCTGTTCCATTCTTAATTTAAGGATTTATAAGCACTTTACAAATACAAATTAAGCATCACATCAGTTGCCTGAAGAAGAGATTGCAATTTTTTTTTTCCAGAAAGAGAAACCATGGCAGATTAGAGGTTAAATGACTTACCCAAGATCACAATAGAGTCAGAGCTAGACTGTACGTCCCTGGAATTCCAGTCCCATCCATGAAATCCTGATCCCATGCTCCCTCCCTTTGCTAAGAAAAAGGGGGAAAATGAGGAAGGTTACTGTAAATTAATCCTGCTACATTTTCAGGATCCTTATGTTGGAGTGTCTCAGTTGATGTGCACACAAACAGACAGGAAATCAAAATACTTCCCTTTTCAGTTTAGCTATTACAAAGTTTCCCAGTTCCACACATAAAAAGTGCATTTTGAGCAGAAGCATTTAAAGGGATAACATAAAAGTCAGGAAGCAAAAAACAGAACCTCAAAGTCACAGTAATTAGCTCCACATGTCTAGCTGATAATTAGTGATGTCTTTTTTCTTTTCTTAATAAAGAAAATGAAGACACTAGAGTGGATGCTACTTGATTAAATAAGCTATATAATTGTTATGGCCACATAATCACAAAGTCAGGGCAGATCCCTAAGCTGAGACCACACGTGCATACGCACCACATGCAGGTTTTCATCATTGTGCCAGTCCCCCTTTTCCTCAACTCCTGTACACAAAGGAAAGAAGTGTTCATAAATAACCCTGCTCCATGAGTGCGTCAGGGAGAAAATTACTTGTAAATGTCAAGAATGGCTGATAAGAAGGGAGTAGGCAAGCGCAGAGGAGAAAACTGTTCTCTGCATGCATTTACAAGCTGGTTTGTCCAGAGCATGATCAGTAGGTCACAATTTGGCACAGAAGTTTCTTTTTAACTACCAGTCCCTCCCAAATATGCAAAACAAGAGCTCAAGAGCTGCAGGAGCTCAGCCTCTATCAGAGGAAGCCCTGCAACATTCTCTCAAAGAAAGTAAAATTAAGCATTCTCATGTATATGCCTTCAAAACAACCACTGCCAGTGTCTGAAAAGGTTAAAAAAGTCAACAACAAGCTAGGAAATTACTGTAAAATATATCAAAAGGTACCTACAGTAGTTAGGACTCTTACACATCTCTTCTAATTAGAAGTACTCCTTTTGCAAATAAAACTATTCTCATTATCCCAGCTCTACCACTGCTGCTTAATCCCGTGCTTTCCTCTCCACATTTACCTGCACAATCCCTCACCCACCACCACTGCTCACACACTCCATAATATAGCAGTTACTTTAGGTTCGGCTGTAAATAATGCATGCCCATGCCTGCCATCTAAATCCTCTTAAGTTAGAAGTTATTTCCAGTCATAAAATCATAGAAATTAGAGGCAGAAAAGACCTATTAGTTCATTTAGACCAAAACCCCATGCCAATGCAGGATTGTTCCCTGCAGTACACTTTCTACTGCTTTGTCCAGTCTAGTTTTAAATGTCTCCAGGGACCTCTTTAAATGTCTCCAAAGTGGTGTTTCTACTACTTCCCTCAGAAGGATTTTCCACAGGCTGAGAGCCATGCTTGACAAGTGAGTCATGCTTGTTTGAAAGCACTGGTCCTGGTAAAGCTCTACGGCTTTGGCTTGTGCCTTTTAATACCTGATTAGCATTGTCTATGGCATGTCAGCTGAGGTCTTTGAGAAGGAGAAGTGTATGAAGAGTCCACTGTTATTGTTGCAGTTCTGTAAAATTAATTAGAAGTAATTTAGTGCTGGCAGGCTGGTAACCTTTGAGTAGTTGCATTGCTTTGGGATCTCACAAGACACACGTGTTTCATCCTCCAACCTCTGCCAAATGTATTTTTACCCATATAGGTGCTACCTGCTACAGGGGGAGTGTACCACAGATGAGAGGACTCTGCGACATGTGCAGTGTGCCATGAGGAAAAAGACCTGACAAAGGATGGCAAAAAGGGTGATGGGCTACGTACTGACTCATTCAGAGTTTGGGGCAGGAAATTTTAAGAGGAAAAGAGTAATAAGCTTTCCTGAGAAGTTTCTGGTACTTCAAGCACTGGCTGATGTTTAGATGGAAAATGCATAGGAATGGTCTTGTGCTCAACCTGCAACAGCTTCTGGCCAGTTTTCTGAGGGTGCAGTCTGATGGCAGCTGAAGCCAGCTGAAGCGTATGTAAAGCGCTCTGTCAGCTGTCTAGTGCACAGAAGAAGCTTAAAAACAAATCATCTGAATTTACTCTATGACCTTCTGACTACTCTGCCACATGAGTGCTCACATCGTGCGAGGGATGGAATGGGATGGGATTGGGATGGGATAGGATGGGATACGATGGGAATGTGGTGTGGGAGAAGGGGAGGAAAATCAGTTTTCAGCAGAGCCCTCACTCTGAGCTGGTCACACTCATTGTGAAACTGCTTTCAAACACCGCTGCTTCATCCGAAATCCAAATCCAGAGAAAGTGGGGCTTGCCAATGGAAAAGGCCACATACTGTTTAATTCAAATGGATGCAGTTTGCTTTTCAAGTAAAGAATTGTTTTGGATATTGCCCAGAATTAGCTGAGCTTCAAAACCTGTGACAAACACAACGGACAAACTGTGTTATGCCTAACCTAATTAACCCTTAAATTAACCCTTAAATTAACCCTTAAAAACATCTGGTCTTCTATGTCTGTCTTAAACTTACACAGGAAAACAGAAAGCCAGGTAGGAAATCCAGAATTGGTTCTCCACAGTCAGCTGATGGAAACAAAACAGAAGATCATATAAATAAGCAAATAATAATAATAAAAAAAAGATAGCATTTATTCCAGTGAAAACTCATGCAAAAACAAATCTGCTTGCAAGCTTACTCCAGCAATCACAAAGACATATGCCAGGTGAACTGCTGAGATACCCATTAACACCAACACAGGCCCCAAAGCATCCACACTGAAATACACAGGGAAATTACTTTCCAAATAAAGTTTGGAGGATTTATCCTCAAAGAGTGTGTCTGTGCATGTGCATGCATGTGCACTTTGTGGGAAGAGGAGTGGAGCACGACAGGGTGATTACGTGGCTGGTGATCACTCATCTTCTCAGGGATGCTTGTACAGGACAGGTGAGCTGTCAGCACTTCCTCTGCCCTTTGCCACGCTGTCCCTCAGCTCATGTCCTAAATCAAACAAACATACATATAAAATGGCATATAACTTCTTTAAAGCTTTACCTGTACATTTATATTCTGTAAAATTGCTTATGGGCACAAAGAGAAAATACCAAGTTAGTCAAAAAGATCACAGTTCTTCACAAAGGCTCACTATATTGTGAGCAATGATGCAAAATGTGACGAGGGAAAACTTTTAACTAGTAAACAGTTCCTCTACAGGATCTGCTGGGGAGGAAAATGTTCCTCCAGCCCATGTTCTTCTACAGAAGCATTCATGTAATCTCCTATAACATAGTTCATGCTCCACTTCACCTAAAAAATCTAACTGTCGTGGGTTGTCCCACTGTAAAGAAACAAATAAGTAAATAAAAGCTAAGCCAGCATATTTAAGCAAGCGCCGATGCACTTCAGCTACTCTGCTCCTGGCTCTGTTTCACTCCACATACACAGTCGGGAAGAAAGGAGATGCAGATTGCTTGTAGGATGCAGAGCTTTTTGTGCCAAATGTGTCTACAAGCTTCAACATCAGCTCAGACAGATGTCTCCAGGTGGTGAAGTGGTAAGGATAGCAATGGAGGATTGGCAGAGTAACATGAAGATTAACTTTGCCACAGGTAAAGAGAGGCTGGGAGAGGCGAAGCAAGGAACAGAGGATGGATAGAGGTAGGGTGTGAAAGCTGTTGATGCTCTGGCCCTGGGTTTCCTCTGAATGCCATCCCCACAAGAGCAAGCTGCTGTGATGATGGCTGTAACTGCAGCAGCTAGCAGACACCTCGGTCAGTATTGGCAGTACAAAAAGCCTGGAGGAGAAGACAGCGAGACACCTATCCTGGAAATCCACCTCCAAGTTGTACAAGGGCGCAGCAGCATCTGTTACTTCTTACTAAACCTTTATGTTCACCTGGAATGAGTTTTTCCATCAAGAGGTTAAGCTCTGCACACAACCTCTCACACAGACAGAAGCTCAGTACGTCATGGTCATGAGCTCTTCCACCACCTATGAGCCCGACTAATGCAATGTATCCCAGTGACAGCTAAGGAGGTGCTGAGCAAACTGCAAATCAGATTGCCTCAAATGAGGCATTCATGCCTGCCCCACAGCACTGCTCACCAGCAGGCAGTTGAGCAATGAGAGGAATACGGGTGACACTCCATGGCAAAACCACAGAAGGAAAGTGAAGAGAGTAGGTCTTCCCTACGGTCTCTTTAGTTGAGCACATCAAGCAGATAAGGGCTTCTTGAAAGCTTCCTGCTCGTGGGTCTTTTCCTCCTAGGCTTTAATACAGTCTTAATTTATTCAGCCTTCACTTTGGTTAATGGGAATAAAACTGATGGATAAAAATCTCTCCCAGGAATATGCATACAAAAATATGGTTTTAAAGATGTCCTCAGTGTAGCCACCCATGCTCTGACTGGCAGCTGCTCAAAAAACATAATTTCTTGAATACAAAATAGTAAGTAACACCATATTTCTTAGCTCATGTCCCACCACAGTTTCATTTCAGCACAGCAAAACCTCATTAATTCGCACTTCGCTTATCCACACACCTTATAATTCACACATAAAAACAGCAGTCAGCAAAGATTTAACAACAATGTGCTTTATTGAGGTCTCATGTTGCTGAGATTTCATTATTCCTACAAAATACGCTACCGTTCATTCACTGGTACAGTAAGATTTCAACATCACCATAAATATCTCAAACTAGAGATAGGTTCACACTAGCAAAGTTTGGCTCTGAAGTCCACGTCAAGGAAATGCCGAAGTTTGAAGCTGGAGGAAAAATAATTGTGAGTAAAGGCAAAATGAAACTAGATTATGATCACAGCTTGTGGTATTTTCTGCATTATTGTTTTCTTTGCCTTTCTAAAGCACCTTTTGTTAGGTCATACACTAAGAAATCAATTCTTACTTGCATCCAGAGAAGCTTTTATCACAGAGTACAAAGGAGGCTTTAACACACTTCTTCAGCTCTGGAAAAATCTTCAGGAGTTCTGGACAAAGGGTCTTTAACAGTCCCAATGCAGTTTACAGATACTTTTATGGGAGTTGCTAACCCATCCCAAGCAGGCTTTCCCCCTGTTCCCCAGCAGTTATTGATTATCAGAAAGTGAGTGAGAACTTTGAGCTTCCAGAGGTCTATGACTGGCAAACACATGGTGGACAGGAGCCATGTATGGCTGCTTCACCCCAGGCCCAATGCAGCAAGGCAAGCCACAGAGGTCAAGATACTCACAGCCCAATTTTTGTGATAGGCACAGAAAGCTGGGTTTCTGGAGACTGTGTGAAGTTTAGGCATATGCATTAGGTTCAAAGAGTCTGGAGATACTGTAGCAACAAAGAGAATGATTCATGTGCTGCTCATCACAGTCAGTAGTTGGAGATCCCAAAGAGAGGTTGACATATGGGTCTCCCTCTCCTTTACATATTAAAAGACTTCCTAGTACTATCTAACTCAGTGCCTTGGGCATTAGTACTGCTGGTTGTTTCTTAAAACTTCCTTTAAGAAGACTGTATTTTCTCAAATTCTAAGCTCTTCAGGGCTGAGCCTGCCTTCTCACTCTGTCTTTAGGCACAAACACACATTGGGGTCACAATTTTCGCCTGAGGGCTGCCACTGCAAAATAAGCAACAGCATGGCCACAGCCTGCCCTGCTACACCTCTCCTCACCCTCACCTTCCTTCACCAACACCCCATTTCCGTTCCCTTCACCTCCCAGACCTCCACTCCACTCGTTATAATATTTTCAGGTTATATACTATATCTGTTTCTTTGCCTCTTTTAAAGTCTGTTGATCAATAATGTTTGGTAAAATATTAAGCAAATGAATGCCTAGGAGATGAGAGAGATATCTTTTCATAGTGCATGAATTATTGCATCATTCAAGCAGTGTCTTTCTTTCACTGTTCTGTAACACAAATAGACTTACAGTTTTGTCTCAACTGCCATGTTCATTCCTATGTCCTGCTTATTTCCAGAAGAGATGTAGCCATTTTCATGCTCCTTATATCAGAAATCATCAAGTCTTTCCTATTGCTATACACTGCTTCTCTGTGATTTCAAGAACACAAAGCATAAGTCCCTAATAAGAGCAATGTATGTATCTTTTAATGGACAACAGAGTGACAAAGTTTTTACCATTTTACTAGATTTACCATTTGATTTTCACATCAGCAATTTCCTCTAGCAGAAAAGCTGTTAAGTTGCTCTGAGGAATAACATTTTTGTTCCACAACTGTTGCTCCACACCTCCTTCTGCACACTTTTCCCCCAACCCTGTGCCAGATTGCAACAGTTATCTGACTCCTACTGTAAATTTCAAGTATGCAATTTAAGTCACATATTTGCCATGTCTACACAAGAGCTTTTTAGTATCTGAGCTCTTTTGGATGCCTGTAAAACTTCTTTCTTTAACACCCAAAGCTTAAAGGTATGAAAGCGTAGAAGCAACTGGCAGACTAGGGTTCATATCATCGAATGCAATGATGCAAAGCAGCAGTCAATATTCTATGTTTTGCAAGAAGATGCAAGAAAATGCCTGGCATACACAGAAAACCCCATTCCCACGAAGTTTACAACCTTAATACCATTATAAATTGCTTATCTTGTGAATTATCTCCAGCCTGTGTTCTTTTCCTGTTGATTCTATTGCAGCTCAAGATGACCTTCTTATCCACATAAATGTCCAGTCTTCCCTGAGTTTGCTAAAATTTTGGCCTGAAAAATATCTCAGGAAAGTAAGTTGCACAGTTGAGCTCCACATGAGTAAAACGTATTGCTACTTGTCCAAAATCAGTTTACCACCAATTCAAGCAACCGCCTTATTTCTCTCGACATTTCCTAATAGGGCCCTGTCGCCATGCTTGCGTCTGTCAGGAGCGAGAATACATCTTGAGACAGCTTTTGAGACATCATTTTGTATCAGTGTTGTAACATGACGGGGAATGCAGGCTTTGTCACAGAAAAGACGGTGCACGTCCTCCCAGAGCTGATTCATTTCTGTCCTTTGGGGAGAGCAACGAGAGCTGCACAGCAGCAGCAGCGCAAGTCATGTCAAGAGTCTGAGGTGATTACTCAGCTGCCATTAGCTCTTTGCATTTCCCTCATTACAAATGCAGATCAAAACACCTTGCAATAATGTAGTCTATGCTTCAGATATTATAATCCACATTTTTCTGGTAAGAAAATGAGACATAAAGGGTCATACCCTAACCATAATCAATCAGCAAACTGGTGCCTGTTTCAGCTTGAGTATTCCTCAAAGTGTTAGCTGCAAGCAGATTTCAGCAATCCAGACTCCTTACACCACTGAACTAATTTTTTTTTTTTTTACTATTCTCCCTCTCAATGGAGGCAAAACATATGTGCTTTTAGCAGAAAAGGAAAAAAAAATTATGCAAATGAGTAGGCAAAGGCAGTTACACCACCTGTAGCTAAGATTGCCTGGGTAACACTTGCATTTATGAATTCTCAAAAGCTACAAGTAGGATGTACTATTAGAAAAGACTGATTCTTCCAACTGGCAGATCAAATTACTTAAAAAAAAAAGAAAATGTCAGCATAGAATTGAGAGACAAGATTTTAATGTTTCAACACAGAGAAAAGTAATATCGCTCTTCTCTTTACATTTTTAATATTTTCACAGTTTATAATAGTAATAATGACATCCAGATTAGGTGTTACCTGACAGTTAATGACTGTCTGGATTAAAGGCTCTGTTTTACTTCAGGACCTCAGCTATGCCATCCAGTCACTGAGGCTCAAAGAAGCCCCACCTTGTAGTCCAACTACCTCAGCTGAAAGATGGAGATCTTCCCAAGGGAAAAAATCTGTCTCCCAGTGCAAAAAAGGGTTGGCTCTTTCTGATTAGCTTAGCCTCCAGTGTACTTTAGGCCACTGTGGGAAGAGTATTAGAGGAAAGATAGAAAACTCATGCTTTGCTGCTCTTGTGTCTCCCCAGCCTATTTATGTACAAGATTTCTAGATAGAAGTATATGACCATGTGCCATGAGAGCAGTGCATGTCAGACCCACTGTGCATGACTTGCATGGGCAAAAAGTAGCCAAGAAAATGACAGACAAATTTCCAGAACTCTTGCCAGACAAGATTTCTGTGCTTGGAAATATCAGAAAAGGCTTATGGCTGTTTGGAAGCCCAACAGGGCCATCAGTAAGGATAGAAGAATCATGAAGAACTGACTGTTTCTTGTCAGCCTTCTTGTTATTGGAGCCTGTTCTGTGCATGTCAGAAACATACAGCAACCAGACTCAAAATTAAGTCAGCACCAAGATTTCCAATGTTTTTTTCCTGTGGGATCAGTTCAGAAAATCTAACAGGAAAGAAGAGGTGCGAACTCAGGACCTCATCCTTCCCCATGTGTCCCATAAAATCACAGAATATCTATTTACCTGCATTTGATGTGCACCAAGTACAGGGAGGAGAACTTGCCCACAGCCAAGTGTGATAAGGGTGTTTTAAATCTCCCCTTGGAGCACCCCAGAGGAGCTGGAGAGGCTCTAAATTAAAGGCTACAGGTGTTTTGTACCAGGTATGTCCATTTAGAGACTTCGCCCTGATGCTCTTTTTACAACATACTCCTCTAGGATCTTTTTCTGTTTCATATTCTTTTATTGCAGTACCAATTAGCTGAAACAACTATATGAACCCTTCACCCTGTTGTGAATATTAAAGAATGCTGTGGAATGAAATAGAGAGCACTACCAGAGAAATAAAGTGGATTTTATTAGCCAGAATTAAAGGACGATAGAAGTCTTTTTGGGTTGTCTTGATTAACTGCATTTCAGTGAGATTAAGGAAACCTATTTAGGGAGTGCTATAAATGTATGCATTTGTATATTTGTTAAATCACCTCATTATGTGTACAGCTCCTGGCACATCAGGACTTTCTATTCACTGGCACTCTCAAGCTCACATAAAGATCAATAATAAAACCCCCTTTTATCTGCTATGAAATACTTAACTATCTCTTTGGTATTATCATCGATCTGCAAGCAGTCAAAAAAAAATTTTTTTAAGCTCACTTGACAGAATGGTGGCCTAAGGTACATGGATGTTCCAAGAAAAGTCTGTAGTATTACCCATGTCCTCCAGAAATTAAGAACAACCAAGTGATTAAGCTACCCTGAGAGAACTGAGGAGCTTCTGGTTCAGTCCTTCTACCTGAGTCTTTGTGAGCCCTTAAGCATATCACATAACCTCCACTGTGTAGGGCAACTTGTGAATTGTTGATAGCACTGTTCTACCTCTCCATGCCATGGAAAGAGAATTAGATACACTATGATACTCTGCCAATGCAGATACCTACAAGATGCCATTGTCTTTTCCTCCCCATTCCCCTTCTGCTACACAACTCCCCATCTCCTGAGCATGCACTAAGCACCTTCTTATTCTTCAATCAACTTTTTACATAGATTTCCCTCAAAACTCTTCACACTATTTCCAGCATTGAGTCAAGACCAGACTCTTGCCTCCTTTCAGAGCTGTCAAGAGACAGAGCAATTGGGAGAGGAACCCCATTCCTTTATATCCAGTTAGAAAGCAGTCAAGCCGTGCAGGCATGTGTGACTCCTGGGACAGTATGGGAAGGAGAAGCGCAGTCCTGAACATAGACCTGGCCTTAGCCCTGCTAACACATGCTAATTCTGAGGTCACATCGGTTTGGGGTTAGATAGTGATCTTTCAAGTCATCCCGCACCTCCAGAGAGCCTGCTCTTTTTGGGATGGGAGTAGCAATCTCACTGGAGGCCACTGGAGCCGTCAGGTATATACATCCTGGAGCAGGTACTGTGTCATGTCACAAGTACCAGGGTGTTAACTTTGGCTCCTTAATCTCATAGGCATCCAAATATGTTCTTCTTTAAGCAACAGCAGCTAGTGATCAATGAATGACACCAATGACCAGACATTATTCTCTCCTATTTTGTAGTAGCTGGATTCACAGTATTAAAACCAGTATATAACTTTAAACCTCCCAATTTGGATACAGTGGTTTGTTATTAAAGGTCATCATTTTTTGCCACATCTGGGAGGTTGATTTGCAACATACTTGTCCTCCTGATAATAGAAAACCAGAGAGATGTTAAAAAGCTTCCTCCCCTGCAAACTAGAAGAGAGCAGTTTTCAGCAATGCTGCTTCTTCCCCAGAGAGAAAAAGCCCACCCTGTAATGATTGTAGAAGGTCTTATTTAAATGGTTTTAAAACAATGGGAAGGAGAAAAAGGGAGTGAAAAGGGACATTTAAGAGTTCCAAAACTTTGAACAGATTTGTTCTTCTCATGTTGATGCACACTGTGCAGCATTAGATCACATGCTGCTAATATCATGTTGATTTACGGTCTGCATAAATGGAAATAAATGGTATTTTCTGTTACCCAGAGAATAATAGATGGCCCTGGAATGAACACAACACCACATTCACACAACAGGCTCTGTTCATGTCACAAGCAAGGGGAGTGCAGCTTCATAAGGGCCCTCTCTGCCATTCCTACCAAAAATCTTTGATACCCACTGCTTTTAATGAGTAGGAGTGGACATTTAGGACAGCATTTTCCAAAATGTCTGAATGATTTAGAAACCAAAGCTGTGGTATAACAAAGCAGGGGAAATGTTGGGTGAATTTCTCCCTTGAATGAGAAACTGGAGACTCCCCAGATCTTTCCACAAAGTTCACCAACCACACAAGTTGGTCAGGATCCTCTGCGTCATTTCCTCCACTTCTTCCCTTCCCCACAAGCAACCTCAGGGCTTTTTCTCATCACTTTTCTCCTGGCCTGAGTGACTTGAGTTCACTCTTGAGAAAGATGAGGTCCCCTCTTCAAACATGGTGTGGGCACTTAGACACAGGAGAGCTAAACCTCTAAGCCAGTGAAACCCCCGTGCCACCTTTGAAAATGTGACTTTGGACACTAAATCACTCTGAAATGTTTTCAAAACTTACCCATAGTGCCTAGCAGTTAAAACTTAAGCTCCAGCACAGTCTCTGATTATGGACATACAAGCAAAAGCAATGAGTTTTGGTTTAATGAATCATTATTTAAGGTAATAGGTTTTACTTTACAACCAGGGAGGGTAAGTTTGTGCAACTAGCCAGTTACCATCGCTCAGCTGATGAGCAATACCCTGGTAAGATGTGGCAACCTTGTTGCTTTTGAACATCTGCCCACACGCTCCTCCATTATAATGGGGCCTAATAGAGCTCCAAATAGCTTAGGTTCCAAAACAATCTCAAACAAAACTTCTCCTTTAATAGACTTACAGCACTGCCAAAACATTCACATTTCAGGCTGAAAGACTGAGTATTTAACCTCAGGACACAGATGATTTTCTGTTATTGTTGCTGTTGGCAGAGAAGGGAAGGTTAAATAAGTTTAAGACAATTTCATTTTTGATTCTGTATAAATATAGTAATGTCCATAGTGTTTTCTGTTTCTCTGGTTAATGATTAAAACCTTACCATTAATGTGTGCTAAATTCCATACTGTAATTAAAGGAACAGCTGGTAAAGCCACATACTATTAAGGTTGCCTGATGCATCACATATTAAGATTTTGCTTCCTTATGGACAAGTTTGCACTACAGCTGAATTCTTATGTTTATTTTTGCTTCCTGACATTCTTACATCTTAATTGGACAATCTTTATGGGGTTTTTTTTGTGTTCTGAATACAGAATTAATCCCCAAATATATTAATAGAACGTTGAAATTATTGAGACCTTCTCATACTTCCTTGAACAGGTGTTATTATGTTCACACACTGATGACAGTTAAAAGATCTAACAAACAGTTCAACCAAGTCCAATAAAGATTGGTATGCTGTCACTGTACAACGTTGTTCATTTTACGTGTTCACTGTATCCCAGTAGGGATAACTAAGAGGAATTTAAGAAGATAAAACTTACATAGTCATTGCCCTGTCATACCCAGTATCTTATGGGGGCCAGTACCTGATAGTCCAGAGGAGGGTGAAAACCAACAACAGCATAACTGGGTGGTTAGGTGTCCTGGTTTCAGCCGGGATAGAGTTAATTTTCTTCCTAGTAGCTGGTATAGTGCTGTGTTTGGGATTTAGGATGAGAATAATGTTGATAATACACTGATGTTTGAGTTGTTGCTAAGTAATGTTTATAGTGGTCAAGGACTTTTCAGCTTCCCATGCTCTGACAGGTGCACAAGAGGCTGGGAGGGAGCACAGCCGGGGGGGCTGACCCAAACTGACCAAAAGGCTATTCCATACCATATGACATCATGCTCAGTATATAAACTGGGGGAAGAAGAAGGAAGGGGGGGACATTTGGAGTGATGACATTTTGTCTTCCCAAGTAACCATTACATGTGATGGAGCCCTGCTTTCGTGGAGATGGCTGAACACCTGCCAATGGGAAGTAGTGAATGAATTCTTTGGTTTGCTTTGCTGGCGTGCACAGCTTTTGCTTTTCCTATTAAACTGTCTTTATCTCAACCCACGAGTTTTCTCACTTTTACTCTTCCAATTCTCTCCCCCATCCCACGGGTGGGGCGTGAGCGAGCGGCTGTGTGGTGCTTAGTCGCTGGCTGGGGTTAAACCATGACATTGGGCTTGCAGTGTAGTGGGGAAAATGTCCTCATACCTCCTATGCTCTTTATCTTCTGGAGCTGACAGAGCCAGGAAAAGGAATTAATATAAAATACTTAACTTTGTGTGCTCTGATGTTCTGTGCTCTCTGAGACACACAGGGATGTAAGCACAGAAAAAATACTGGCTCCCTCACCATTGCTTGCAATAAAATTAGAATCCTAACACGAATCTTTTCAAAAGAGGGATTTCTGAAATTCCCCTACAGTGGATCCACACTAACCTAGGCCATCACTAAAAGGGTCGGATTCCTTGATCTTCAGTTATTATGTCTCAAAAGGCTGAGAGGACAAACTTACACAGGCATGTATGCACACTTCCTCTTCTGTTGCCACAGCTAAATTTGACAAGGATCATGAATCACAGCCCGTAGCGACACAAAACCACTCACACAGTCACCAATGAAAGCAAACTTGTGCCTACTTTCTGAGAGGTATTTGCCAAAGGAAAATGCAAGAATACACTAATTAGGACTACGATATATGCTGGATATATGCTGCATGCCAGCAGATATTCTCTACTTGGAGAACTCAGTAAAATAGGTGAGGGAGAGGAAGGGTAGAAAGCGATACATAGATAAAGTTAAGTGAAATCTCCAGCGTTCCTTAACAAATAAAAACTAGGGTCCAGGACAGAGGTTTTCTAAATGCTTTCCTGCTGAGAAGTTTATATAGGAATATTCAGTTTCTCAGGGAGGAGGTAAATGAGAAGAAAGTTCATTTCTTCCACTACGACTTTAATAAGGAAATAAGCCTCCATTATCTTATTTCTTTAGCATTTTCATTAAAAAGTGAAGCCAAACCTACCAAGGCAGGCGCAGCTGAAGCAAAGCTAACCTCTTGGCTGCAGCTTCGTTTCATCAAGCTCAGCCACTAATATTTATATATTATATATGTGTATTTATATTAGAATATCACAGTTAGTAGCAGAATTGTAAAAAAATAAAACAATTCCATCTTCACAAAGAGAAACACTTCAACTAACCACCTCAATATTTCTAAAGGAAAAAGGAAAAAAATGCTCTGCTTTCGACCAAAAATAATTTTTGATCTTCAAACAGAATCTGCAACACTGCTAAGTTCTACTTATTTCAGGGCAATTACAGTGCAGGAACTAGCTCACAAATACCCGCTTAGTGGATGAGGGGAAGGCTGTGGATGTTGTCTACTTGGACTTCAGCAAGGCCTTTGACACCGTCTCCCACAGCATTCTCCTGCAGAAGCTGGCTGCTCATGGCTTGGATAAGTGCACTCTGCACTGGGTTAAAAACTGGCTGGATGGCCGAGCCCAGAGAGTGGTGGTAAATGGAGCCAAATCCAGTTGGTGACCGGTCACAAGTGGTGTTCCCCAGGACTCAGTGTTGGGGCCAGTCCTGTTTAATATCTTTATCGATGATCTGGATGAGGGGATTGAGTGCACCCTCAGTAAGTTTGCAGATGACACCAAGTTGGGTGGGAGTGTCGATCTGCTGGAGGGCAGGATGGCCCTGCAGAGGGACCTGGACAGGCTGGATTGTTGGGCCGGGGCCAACTGTATGAGGTTCAACAAGGCCAAGTGCCGGGTCCTGCACTTGGGTCACAACAACCCCAGGCAAAGCTACAAGCTTGGGGAGGAGTGGCTGGAAAGCAGCCTGGCTGAAAAGGACCTGGGGGTGTTGGCTGACAGCCGCCTAAACATGAGCCAGCAGTGTGCCCAGGTGGCCAAGAGGGCCAATGGCATCCTGGCTTTGATCAGGAATAGTGTGGCCAGCAGGACCAGGGAGGTGATAGTGCCCCTGTATTCGGCACTGGTGAGGCCGCACCTCGAGTACTGCATCCAGTTTTGGGCCCCTCACTTCAAGAAGGACATCAAGGTGCTGGAGCGCGTCCAAAGAAGGGCGACAAGGTTGGTGAAGGGCCTAGAGCACAAGTCTTATGAGGAGTGTCTGAGGGAGCTGGGGTTGTTTAGTTTGGAGAAGAGGAGGCTGAGGGGAGACCTTATTGCTCTCTACAACTACCTGAAAAGAGGTTGTAGTGAGGTGGGGGTCGGTCTCTTCTCCCCAGTAACAAGTGATAGGATGAGGGGAAATGGCCTCAAGTTGCACCAGGGCAGATTTAGGTTGGATATTAGGAAAAACTTCTTCACTGAAAGAGTGGTCAGGCATTGGAACAGGCTGCCCAAGGAAGTGGTTGAGTCTCCATCCCTGGAGGTATTTAAAAGACAGGTAGATGTGGTGCTTGAGGACATGGTTTAGTGGTGGACTTGGCGGTGGTAGGTTAACAGTTGGATTTGATGATCTTAAGGGTCTTTTCCAACCTTAACAATTCTATGATTCTATGAAATAGATTTTCTCCATATAACATCCCTATTTTTTGATACTCATTGAAATTCTTTAGACTGGAATTCTCCAAACACAACTTTCTCTTTCTTAATAACAGTTTACTTCTATTCAGGTAAAGCTAAAACCGGAACAGTAGAACTGAAGGCAGAGCCACAGGTCTTTGGAAGCCCATCCCTAAGTACAGTACTCATTCATCCAGGGTAGATAAATTGTGCACGTCCAGAACAACTCTCCACCGCATAGGTGTCATCCAGGTAGACTCAATACCACTGCAATCTAGAATGCCTCTAAACCTCAACTTCATTTTTGCACACAGGCAGTTTAACCAAGGAGATTTTTCTTCTGATGCAGGGGAAAAGAAGAATGTGCCACCAGTTTATCACAGAGCCCCAGGGATTGACTGAGAAGCCAGCAGTGTGATCTAGCTTCTAGCAGCACACCTCACTTACTGGGGCAAGCTACCCAGATGATAAACCTTTGAGGTTAGAAGGAAAATTCAGAAGCGCTGCAGCCAGAGAGAAGTTGCCTGTGTTTTTTATTCCTCCCCTGCACTTTTTGAGAAGAAGACATCCAACACTTGGCTGGGGAATGCCAAGCTTTTCAGGCAGGTGGATCACTCCCCTGGTTAGGACGAGCCCTCTTTCTTCTGTGCTGCAGGTTTGGTCTGTTGCGGAACAGGGACTCTCCTCCAGATACCGAAGTATTTCCTTTAACTACCTAAACACAGTTGCTCTTGCAAGTTGGGTGGTACAGTACAATATGACAGCACTTCTTTTTAAGTCGCAACACTCTACATAATACAGATCCCCAGAGAGATCTGAGTGCTGCATTTTATTGCACTTTTAAAACACTGTGCTAATAAATTCCAGTCTCATATAAACTACATGGACAGAAGTGCTCTGCCCATGCAATCTGCCTGCCCAGTAGAAAACGTGTGTTATTCTAAAAAAGTCCACAGCTTAAGGTTCCTCACTGGAGCGGTACAAATGAAAGGAAGAACTGTGTTACTCTTTCTCCCCTTGGAAAATAAGGGCATCACAAAATATGCCAGATATAATAACTCATGGACTTATGGCTCCAGTGTTCTTGCATAGTTTCTTTTATTTGCAAATTACATTCTCTACCTGGTTTATTCTAAAAACATTCCCTGCGGATTCTTTTTTATTCTTTCCTCAAAATAACAATGCCCCCAAAAGTCTTCAGAATTTGCTTTTTTAATTTTAAATTAGCATGAAAGCTTCTCTTTGTCTTCTGGAAATTTCTGCCATTTCACATTATAACCAACTCATACAATTAGATCAAATCTAAACTGGAAAATTCAATTATCTATCCTCTTACATTTTGCAGTTAAACAGCTTTTCTGAAGGCTAAACTCCTACCTCACAAGAAAATAAGTTACTTGAAAGGCTAGCAGTTCTAAAATAAAATGAGAAATGGGTGAGCAGGCTGAGGATATGGTACTGGCCTTAATGTTTTCGGTTTTATGTTCCATATCCTCCTGACTCAGAAAAACATGGCTGCTCATCTTGTCAGTGAAGCTTGCCATGGCCTTCCTTCCTTTATCTGTTGAGATAATATTGTGTTACCTTCTCACAGCAGTCAGCTTATTTGACATATTTCACTTGTGTCTCCTTTCTAGGGTCAGATTAATCAGAGTACATTCTGTTCCTCTCTCCTTCCTTTCTTGCATGCATCCAAATCCCCTTTCTGTTCTTCAAGAGGACCCTTGCAATCAGTGAGGACTTTCCTGCAGATGGTCCCCAGTGTAATGCTCCACCTGGCTGGCAGCAATATGGATTTCATCAAGCAGATGCTGATTTCGTGGCTCAGCAATGGCCCAGTTGTGTTTTCTGTCACCCTATTCCCCAAGAAAACCATTCTTCATTCAGAAGATTGGAGGGCAGTAGAGGGACTTTGAAAATTGGTTTCCCAGCTTCTACCTAGAATCAAATCTCCTCCAACACAGATGACAGAAAGGATTTCTCTAATAATTTCATAAAATGCTATTAATCAGCCAGCTAGCATTTAGGTCCATTACTATACTTCTCAGTTAGTTTATTTAGCTTCCCGTACTGTGCTGCATTCAGTTACTAAAAAACTTTCAATGATGTGCTCAGCACCTTTCCCTCATTAGCAGACTGGCATCCCTCACTGTGTGCAGAACTCTGCAACGTGCAGATCTCACAAGGGCTCAGCTCTTCTCTTTTGCGCCTGCTCTGATGATTCTTCTTCATGTCCAACAGGCATTCAGATATTAATATCATTCTTTGTGAATCGTAAATCCATAAACACCTGGAGACGAGGGGAAATGCTGTTCAGGATATACTAACCTAGCAAAGCAACAGCATAACCCTTCCTTCCATCCTCTGGTATGGTTACACTTATCCTAGCATAAGGTGTACATCTTTATATCTATAAAGTTACTCCTTTATATCAATTTTATAACCTTAAAATCAAATCCTCACCAAGGTGTTTACTGTATGACTCTCTGTATAACAAAATCATCCTTCTAAGTTGAACCATGTGCCAGTAAAGCCCTGGTGAGGAGTTGAGGCTCAATGAGAAATAAATAAGCATACCTGAAAGCCTGTATCACCACCTGGCCCAAACGTTTTCTGTTTGCTGCAGGTGGAATCTGCTCACAGGAATGAGTGGATTCCTCAGTCGGAGCACAGCCCTGCTGCAAACCTCCCCTGGGCAGGAGCTCAGCAGGCCACCCCAAACCCAGAGGGCTGTGCCACCAGCTCCTCTTCCCTGCCTTTGCTCGGCATGGCTTCTACAGCTAATAAAAGCTCTTACTCTGCACTCCTGCTCTAAGCCCTACAGAACTACAAAAAAAAAGCTCAAGGCCTCTATGAAAGGATTTATTTCTAATGACCATCCCTCTTGATTAAAGGACGACGACAAAACCACAGATTTTTGCAAATCGCAAAACCCTTGGATCTTAGTTTATTTTCATGGTCCATGAAATCTCAAGAAATCACATTTCAGGACAGATATAGTGGGGTTCATCTCCTGTAATGCGAGGCATCTAAAGTTAGCTGTCTAAATCTAAGTTGGGCATATTGGCTTTCTGTATAGCCAAAGGAGAGAAAGGATGACGCCTCCCATCTTCTTTAGTTGCCCATCTATGGAAGAGATCCATTATGGCCTGCAAATAAGTTTTTCTGAATAAAAGGACTCTACAGTGAGGTGGTAAGCCTTAGACAGCTAACTTTTGGACATCTACAATCAGGACAGAGTAGTTACATCAGCCATGTATGGCAGTAAAATAAAAGATCCCAGAGCTCTGGTTCAAGACCACCATGACTGTTCATGTGTTGGTGTACCCTGGAAGTTTTGTCCTTTACCAGCTCACTACACCATCTGATGCCAGCACACTGTTAGGAGGTAGCACATGCCAGGGATCAACCCCAACAAATAGTAGGGATAAGGTCAAGCTTTTTAGGGAGAAGAAGAAAGATAATTTAGGCATACAAATGCATGCACATAATGAAAATTGGCCAGCAGCCCGTGGTTTGTTTAATTTGCTAATGAAGGCATAGCCAAAGAGCTCCTTCTTTCTTTGTGTTTCTTGTACATGCTGTTTCTGTGGGACAGGGATCTGCCATGTCCCTGCTCAGAGAAGTGACCCACATTTTAAAGCAGGACCCTTCTTTTCCTAAATGCTGACGCTGAGAGGTGAAATTCAGCCAGCTATTCTCTTACTTCTCTGGTGAGACACCGTCAGTAAGATATCAAGCACTTTTTCTAGATAAGAAAGTTGTCTGGATTATATCAGAAAGGATGTTCTTTGACCAAAATCCCAAGCTGATTCAGGCATATCTTGTTCTGTCCTGACCTAGTCATAAAGAAGCTATAACATAGGATTGCACAGTTTTTCAAAAATTTATTTCTCATTCCCAGTGAAAGAAGGATTAAAGGGGTTCCAAAAAATGTAGAAAATACTTGAAAGTAAGTCCTTTTCAGCTAGCACAAGCTAGTCACTCCTCAAACTGAAGGCAACAAACCTGTTGCTTACCACTTACAAGAAACCATTTACAAATCTTTATCAATACGTGGTGACAAGTCATGCTTAGACTATGAAAAAAGTCATGGGATGGGCAACTGTTTGAGAGACATTTTTCTTTTCTTTCCATCTCTTTTTTTATTGATTTGCAGCTCTTTGATGATAGATGGATTAATTGTTTGGTGAGAAAGCAGGATGCACTTATTTACATTTATAATCACAATTTTAATCATTCATGCCATTAAAAAATGTCACTGTTAGTCAATTTTATGTTTTTTACTTTGGTATTTTATTTCAGCATGAAGTGTTAAAATGTTAGTACTTCTCATTACTGACTGATTATTTTGCTCAGGATTTTTCGTTTTCTTTCTCTCTCCCTGTGCCTAAAATCCAATTTACAACCTGCTAAAGGCCTCATAAGATTTTTATGGATTATTTCCTGAAATCACATTAATCTACCTCCTGTTACTTTGCACTAATTTCACCTACCATTGTATGAAGTAACTAAATTCGATTGCTTGGAAATGATCCCCTAGAGACTTCTTCATGAAGCGAGAAAAAGAAAAAAAAATGTAACCCTACCTTGATGAGGTTATAAATGTGGTGGGAACAACAGGCCTATAAATTCACAGTATGTGGACCCTTAGCAAGAGCAATTTCAGACTATGATAATCAGAGATCCTCAAACTTTCAAATAAGATATAGATCAGGGCTTGGATTAGATTGCACTCGGCTTTGCCTCAGCTACCTTAAGAAGTCAGCCTCATTTGGCTTCAACAAGTGATACACTATTTATTGCTCTTTTAACAAGCTGGGTACGTTGCCCAATAGCTTATCAGCTGCACCCTGGTTCATTAGAACAGCAGTTCAACCAATATTAACTACACTGGGCATCAGCTATCAATTAGATATGTCTCTTATTTTAGGGACAGTCTTGGAGATAACAGTGCAAGCTATCAGAGAAAAGGGTATTTAAAATCAATGAAGAAGCCCAGCCTCTCTGGCATATTGTGCTGTCTACTCCATTTGTTTACATGATAAAAAATTCATCTCCTCTAAGCCTTGTAACTGGGTAGTTTAAGAGCAGCAGGTGTGCTTGAGATAGAGCAATTCAATGTAATTACTCAGGGTTGTAAGAAAAGTTATCTAACTTTCAAGTGGACTGTGTCTGATCCATGTATGGTTTCCCAGACATAGTGAAGCTTTCATGCAGTTGGCGGGCCAGTGCTCCTTGGGAAAGGGGATTCATTCATGCTGAGCTCAGTCAGGAGATTAGGATACAGATTAGGGTCTCTGATTTCCTAAGATCCGGACGGAGCTCCAGCAGGTTGCCATTAGGACTCCAACAGGCTGTTTTCTGGTGCTGCAAACTCCCATGTGCAAAGTGTTTCTGGCCTCTATGCTGCAGCAAGTAGAGACTGGGGTTTTTGGCTGCCACTCCCACTTGCCCATGCTGGGCTGTGCTCTGGTCCCTGAGGAGCGGCAGTGTGACCACACCACTGGGAAGGTCTGAGTTTTCTGTTCCTCAAATCAGTGCTGAAGCTGAGTCAACTTTAGTGTGTACCCTGGACTCATCCCAGCCAGCAAGTATTTTTTTGTAAAGTCCTTTTGATTTTTGTTTCTTGGAGTAGACGTTCATTCTGCTGTCAGATGTACTTTGACTAACCCAGGATAACCACACTGAAATTCTCTAATCTAGGCTACCTTAATGGTACCTGGGATCAGAGTCTGCCCCTCCTGTGCCTCATACTTGATGCTTAAAACTGCTCTTTCCTAAGCATCATAGGATCAGTGCAACACAGGGGAAGACTTTTTAAGGAGTTATCATGCAGCATCTCCCATCTACAGATCTATATAGCAGGGCAATAGGCAAAACATAAGATGTGTTTCTGGTTTAAACCAGCATGGTAATTTTTAATTTAGAAAATGTTGGTCTTAAAGTATTAGTTTCCCAGATGGCAAGAGCGAAATGTGTGCCTTTACAGATGATGCATTGCTTCTTGAAATACATTTGTACCTATACATTTGGATGGTCTTGTCACTGAGATTTTGACCATAAATTTCCCTGCACTGTAAAGTCATTTAAAGCTAGATCCCCCAAAGGTGTTGTCCTTTATACATCCTTAGTCTTATCCTTTATGGCTAAGTGATCAGAGCACTTGCACACAACATGGAAGATATATTTTACCCCTTAGCCTCAGGGGAATCAAACTCAAACCTCCCACTTTTCAGGAAACTGATCTCAACTCTAGACTGTTAGCTAAATGTGAAGGAAGGATGGGAAGAGAAGGGCTCTGCAAAGCCTTGCTGCTGCAGCTGCTCCATTTTGTGCGACATATTTAACCATTCCTTGAGCCGGAGAAAAAGGATAGCATGCAAAGAGGAACCACTTCAAGAGGATGGACTGAGTGTCCCCCACCCTAAGAACAGTCCATAAGCTGGTGGTTATGGCACTCTCCAAGGAAGTATGGGATGCGAGTTTACAGCCCCTCGGGCAGAGGAAGGAACTGAACTTGGGTCACCCACATCCTGAATGAGTGTACTAACCACTGAGCTGAATAATAAATAATAATGAAAAGGAGCACTGTCCTACAGCTGCTCTTTTCTAAAAGGGGGAAAGATCTCTGCACTGTTTTTCAAAGCAAGTCTATTCTTAGGCTCCTCACTCCAGAGAACTAAAGGCTGTGCAGGAGTTTGAACAGAGGACAGCATGCTTCTAGCCCAAACCCAGGACTCGCGATATCCAGTTAGCCTCAGCCTTTTTTGCCAGTTAGCAAAATGGGTCTGTGACTGTTTGAGATCCCACTCTGAAGCCCCAACTCTCTTTATTTATGTAAGCAGTTTGGGTCTCTAATTGGGAGTTATATGTTCACTTAATAAGCAGGTGCATGGGATCTTGGTGCAGCAACAGCGAACACAGCAGTGCTCACAACGTTTTGTGGTTGCTTTCATCTCCGGCCCAGGGTCTGGTACTTATTTAGGTACTTAACTCTCAGTGACTCCTTTCTCACTCCCCAAACTGGTCCTACCAGAATTACCCTGCTTCACGTCGGGTGACTCACTAGCCACTGTGAGATGCTCAGATATTGACAGAAAAAGGGGATGTCTATCCTCCTAAAACATGGGAGAACTGTGTGTGCATTGTGTGCTGTGTTTCCAAAGACCGTTTAGCACTTCCTTATTTATATTTTTATTTTTAATATAGTCCTCATTGTTCACCATAAACATTCCCCATTCCCAGAGGCTTATTTTAGAAAGAAACAGAAAAAGCAAATTGTCGTACTTCTGAGATTTCCAGTAATCAGTTTATCACACATTCATAAATCAAGACATTTACTGTGAAGTATGTTTAAGAAATACAAAGTACAATTACAGGCAACTGCATATTTCCAAACACCCTGGTGTTTGAATATTCAAAAGATACTTCATGTTCTTCTATTTCTTGCCAATAGCTGAAATGCTGAGTCTTTATTAGGAGTGTTTATGGTAAAATAAGCATATGACATTATCTCCTGTCTGATCAAACAGAGTAAACATACTACTTTAAAATGTCAGAGATCTATTTCTGCAGCTTCCAGTAGTTATTGTTGTAAACAAGGGATTGCTGTATTTGCCCATAGCTTAGCCAGAAAGTTAATGTTTCCTATTAAACATTTTCTTCTTTCTTTCCTAGACCATTTTGTACTACCACACCCAGCTGCTAACATCTGGCTCCAAGCAGTGACACCAGCTGATGAGAAATGGCATTCCTGCAGCTTTTCTTTCTGAAGACTCATCCAGAGGTGGCTGTTATCCAGCAGACAACACACTGCACTGCTGAATGTCAGTGTCTAGAGTCCCACCGGACAAAGGCTCCTAGAGGAGTTATTCACACTGAACTGTGCAAGATAAAGATTTGGGAGTCTGATTCTCAGAACTCTGGCTCTACAAATCAGCAAGCTCCTCTGGCCAGTCACCTCAAACACCGTGTCACCCAGCTGATGTATGGACTGAATCATTTGGACACCCAGTCTGAAGCACAAGACAAATAGTGATTACTAACTCAGACTGGTCTCCTGGCACAAACTGCGAATGTGCCCGTGGCAGCTCTGTGTTTGAAATCAGCAAGGATGACAGCAGTCCAACTCTGACACCGCTTTATGTAATCTGGCATGGCACGGAGCCTCCACTTCTCCACCCAGTAACACTGGGGCAGCTTCTGGAGAGGAAAACTCTCACCCTTCAGAGCTGGGCTGGTAGCACTACGGCAAAGAGAATAACACTGAGTTTTTAATATTAAAATTTTAGAATTTTAACTAGAAATCATAATTAATTAATAGTTAATGGATTTAATTTTAAATATAAATTAATAATATTTTAATAACTTGCAGTCAACAGCCTTTATCACAGTATGTCAAAACACTTTATAGATAAAACCCAATTAAACTTCCCGTTATCCCCCTATGCGATACTTCCCACTGGCTGCTCCCAGGGTGTTTTGTGAGAGGCAGGTACCTGCCATCATTGCTATAAGTGAGGAAACTGCAGAACAGGGAAGCACAGCACCTGGTTTGCATCCTCTTAGAAAATCAGGGCTAAGCTGAGGAAGATCCTAAGTGTCTCAATAAGCAACCTATTGCTCTATGCAGCAAATTACTGTATTGCTTGAATAGCAATGAATGGTTTCCAGAAGGTTGCCCTCCAGACTAGTGCCAAGGCCATACTGAAGTAGGTTTTGAAATCGGCCTGACTGCAGGGTATGGTATGTCTGTATAACCTTTTGCAGTCGGACCTATGTCTACCTCAAGCCAGCTGGATGCAAGCAAGTGCTGGTCCAAAAGCTGCAAAGCTTCATTAGTTTGGGGCTGTTTCTCTGCGAAACTTACTGTAACTGCTCACCTTCCAGGCAGGGAACTGCTGATGTTCAGCTGGCTGTGTGTGAAGGGGGAAGGGGCACAGGTGTGTCTGCAAAGGACCAAGCAGCCATGTCCCTCACTTGGTATTGCACATCTGTGAATCTCAATGCAGACTTAGCAAGGACACTTCAGAATTCAATATTCTGGGTGCCAAATCTGAAGCTGAAAATGTGATTCGAATACAATCTTTACCTGAGCAAGCAGACTATGACCAGTTAGTAGCCATGCCCAGGCAGTGTATAAAAAGTATTACAGCATGTATGTGCTAGAGCAAGGACCTGAAGAATATGACTCTGGAAGATTTTTCTTGTATTGCCCACCTATTTATCTCCCTATAGTCAAGGTACTTGAAATACTTTGAAGTTAAGCTTTACGTTTCCGAGCCAGTTTTTCTTTCTAGATGTCCAGTTCAACACCCAATTTACATGATGAATTACAGGTTCTTCTGGACAGGAACTAGCCCTCAGTCCTGTTTATACAGGAACAAACAAAGCAGCACCCAATCCTTAAACTATAGGTACTCAGTAGCAAAGGGGAGAGTCTCAAAACTGAAGGCATTACTCTGCATTCACCTTAATGCCAATTAAACTACATGAGATGTGAAAAAGATGTCACTAAAATGTATTCCTTTCTTAAGGCCATTTAACCTAGAACCAGTTCCTTGGCCACGCGGTCACCTCTCAGCTCTGATTCACTTTCTTCAGGTACCTTCCATGCCTCCATGGATTATCATGGGATATGAAGGCAATTACACTCCTACCTTTGGTAGTTAAGTACTTAAGACTAGGTAGACCCTTGTGTAAACACCTAAAAGCAGAGGTTACTTTAGAAGGCTTGGCTGTAAGTGTCTCTGCCATAAACTCCTCAAAAATCCTTGAAAGATCCAAGTAAATCCATAATGCAACTCCTCATGGCACAACACTGTCCTAATTCTCACAGTACCACAGCTTTATCCTTAATGACACTGATGTTAATTCATTTTTTCCTATTTTATTTTGACAAACTGTCTATATAACAGAAATCTTTAATTTTTCGGATGTCAGTAAAGATAGATGAGTTTATAAGGGTAAATAACCTGTGTTTTAAATAAAGTGTTCTGAAAGCCAACAGCCAAAGCTATCTATGAACTTTGCAATCATAAAAGCTTTCTTTGGAACAGACTGAAGACAAAATATTTCATTTGCTTTGTTAATGTCCTTTCATTTGAGTCATAATTATATCCAAACTGCAGCTTCTGAGGGCCACACAGAATAATACAAACGCCTTTGTTTCTGTGGATTCATGTTCTGTTGTTTCCATTCCCATTGCAATCCTGGTTACATGAATGAGGAATCTGAATGCAAAGGCATGCAGTATTCTGGGAGTTATAATAAGAAGCTGAAAAGCTTTGATGTTTTTTTCTGAAGCCTATAGTCTGATTCACTATTCTTTCCCGGCTCTATCTTGGACCATATTTTCCTTGGTCCTTGTGGAAGTTATAGAGCACCCTCCAGATCTGAAGTATCAGAATGATGCTACCATGTAAACACATCACACAACCAGCTTGAGCCATCTTACCTGAAACTGCTGTGCCCCAGAGAAGTCATTTCCCCAAACGATAGGACCCTTCCAAGCCTGGGTTTCACAAGGTGCTGCACTAACTTCTCATAGTGAATCACTAAAAGGGACAGTGGGTCCATGCCTTATTTGCTAAATTCCTCCAGTCTGAAGTTATAACCTTCCCTTCATTTTTACCCATTCTGTCATCAGTTAATGGTGATATTCTAAATATCACCCTTAATAGCCCTTAATAGCTAGGGCTTGATGTAGGTACAAATTAAACAAAGGGAAAATAAAGGGGACCTGGGAAAGTTCTTGATGAAAAACAGAAAATGTGAAGGTTCAGAAACTTTTGCAAAATTTAGACCCTGACCCAGATCCAGAATTATTAGTGTCCCTTGTATGTAATGTGGGGATACAGAGGTTGAAACTAATCCTGAGAATATTAACATCACGGTATAACCTTTGCAGCTGAAATGCCCTTTCTTACTAGGCTGTAGAATTCCCTGCTTCAAAGTAATACTGAGAACATCAACTTACAAGCTTTGCCTTAATTTAGTCCTCAGAATACCCACTCTTAAACGATAGATATCCTGACTAAAGAGGAACACAAATTTGATCCAAGACAGCCAATATGTTTCTGAAAAAAAGACATTCTGTTCTACTGTATGTAGCAGTAAGAATAAGGGAACAGCATAACTCGAATCAGAGCTGATATACAGTAAATTATTTCCAAGAAACACTCAGAAACTCTTTCAAGTAAAATCAACAGACATTATCACAGTCTGGCTAAAATATAACACATTTCTAACATCAAATTCTAGTAGTGTAAAAAGAAATAGAATAACCAAATTAGGAAGACCACCACCATATTTCAGTTTGAGAAAATAATTGTAACCAACTAGAGAGTGTTAAAATCATCTCTCCGATGTTTTAAATTGGTATCTCGTGTTTCTTCTCTGATAGCAGCCTGGATTCAGAAATTTGTTTCATCCTAGACATGCTATAAAACATCTCTCTGCATTTGGACATTACTGATACAGGCCAATTCCCCTGTCCACACTGCAGGAATCGTGAATATTCTGCATGTGGAAATCGTGGTGATAACAACCGGAGCTCGGTGCAGGGGATGAGAACAGAATATGCAATTGAGATCTGCAGTGCAGATAAGCTTTCTGCACTGAGAACAGAAGATGTGAATTTTACCCATACATCAAAAACATGCAGTGTTCTGAGACTCGCTTATCCTTAAGTGGCATGAAAACACAAAGAGAAGAAAGCCTTTCTGATGTCTGATAATGAGAAACATGGTTGACTTTCAGACCTGAAACTATTTAACACACACACATATAAGAGAGCAAGAGAGAGAGAGAGAGAAATCTTTGAAAAAAATTTGGAATGAAATGAGAAAAATGACTTATTACAGTAGACATCATCTAATGGATCACATTTATTTTGTGTCAATTTGATATGGCAGGAGGATTTTAATTATTTTCCTTACTAAGCACATCAAAAAATATTCACTAGAAAACACAGCAAATATGTTATAAACTCATTTAAGCCACACAGCTCATCAACACTGTTTGCAATTATGAAATCATTTGGGAATATGGTATTTTTTTAGAAGGAATTGTTTTGCTCTTAGATGGAAACCACATCATAGTGCTTCAGACATAAATCTTTTATTGTATCTTCAAGAAAGAAACTGGAAATTATGCAACAAGGCGCCACTGATAAAATATAAGTATCCTCTTGGAGTAATCTGGATGAGCTCATCACTTGGGGAAGATAACAGGGTATGTCATGGTTACAAAACACTGCTTTTCCTTTTCAGTTAGTGGCAGAGGAAGACAATGAACATACTCCTGTAGTAGAACTCTGTGCATAATGTAAAACAAAATGCTTAGCTCTTCAAGACAGAAACTGCTTCTGAGCCTTGGCATTGATTTACTTGACTTTACAGTTGGAGATACACCCCACTTGGTGTCAGGTGGACTATGTCCTTTTCTTTCTTTGCATGTAGAATTAGCATTGTAGCCAAGGGCTGCGCATCAAAGCCAAGCAAAAGGAAAACAATGTATGAGTTAAACTAATGCAATGATCTGACAGAACTTGTTTCAGATGTGACCTGTGATGGTCAGAGCCTTCAGACTTTGGGAGGCCTCCAGGAAGATTAGTCCTGAAGAGACGTCATTCGTTGTTTGTTGTCTCCCTTTCACACACATGTTCTGCGTACCTGCCCTCTGTCCCCATTTGCCAGATTCCATTGCAGGGCTAAGGGATTTTCACTGCTTAAGAGACTCTCATACTTTTGGGTGACTGAACCACTGTCAACACAAACTGTTTTCCACTAATAAGCAGTGAAACTTAATGGAACTGATTAACTCGCTACACTTAATCCTTAATATGGCTTGCTAGAACCTGAAGAACCATTTTCTGTGACTCTCCAGAGCATAGTTTCAGAATCACTGTTGTCTACCATTTCCTCTGTACCCAGTATGCCAAATAAAGGTGTAGAAGAAACGCTGCAAATCCTCCGAACACAATTTAAGGCAGAAGACGCAGACCCATGTTCTGCACTTTTCCTCTGATTCAGATCTGTTTCAGGAACAGCAGTTCCCAGCACCACTTCCATCAGTGGCACTGATCACAGAGGGACCGCTCATCGGGAATGATTTGATGAAACAGAAGAAAATGAGGGAAATTTATTTCACCAGGCTTCACACTAGTATGCAAGTATATTGTACACAGCATTTATCACTGTGACAATTTTCATGCTACATTCAATTTAACTTCAAAAGAAACTGCAGCACGTTAAGTGCTATATTGTACATATTATCTGTGTGTATGAACCCGGAGGCTTTGCCTTCAATTTCAAACAGTACTGGAGCCAGTAAGGCCATGAATTTAGCCTTTTCCTCCTCCTGTAAAATAGAAACCTACTCAGCATTGCTGTAATAAAATACTCTGGTGAAACTTCATTCGCTACTTAAACAATCAATATAAATCTGTGATTCTTGGGCCTAGGCTGGGATTGCCATGTGATTACAGCAGCAGCCTGTCTAGATGACTGGTCCACTGCTGCTGTCTCAGGTTTCTTAGGCACTGAGGTGCCAGTCTTGCCTAGATGGGTGGGAGAGCTTGTACGATTATAACCTGATACAGAGGTATCTTATATCCTATGTATAATCTTGTACAGTTGTAATCTGTGATACTGAAAATAAGTAAAGATTTAACTGACAATAAGAAAGAGGTCAAAGACAAAATTTAAGCAGGGGAAAGCAAATAGAAGTGCTTAGCAAAAAAAAACCAAACCCAAACCCCATCACTCCAGATGCAAGTCAGGCCTGCCTTGAAATACCAAATACAGTAAGCCCTTCAAAATTTGGCATGTTTTCAGAAGTCACATTTAATTCTGGTCTCATTCCTTTGTGTAAAACCCCCATTCTGCCTTCAAGGGAAGTAAAAAGCCACAGCACAAATGAGCAGGAGACCTGTGCAGTGACAGCAAGAGGGAGGAGGCAAGGTTACAGCCCTTTGTCTCTGCCATTCCTCTTCCTGCTGCCCCAAGAAGCAGCCAGGCAGCCATAAAGGTACCCAAAACTAGGGAACAAAACCAACAGCAACTGTGATTAAGATATATGGAGGATGAAGTAAGCCAGATTCTGAGGCAAAAGGTCACCCTATAATAACTGCTGACTCCTTAAGGGTATAAAAGACCTATCCAAGAAATAGTTTGTTGTTGCCAATCAAAATGCAAAGAAGACCCGGTGGCTGGTGTCCTTTGCCCTCCATGTCCCTCCCAAATGATCCTGACCAGCCCAGTTGGATAGACATGTCTTGGTGCTTGGGAGCCTCTCTGATTGAAACATGAGAGAATACAAGTTTAAGGCTGAAAAGGGTTTGTTTTAAAATAAATATTACCTTCCTCTCCCATAAGGTCTCTCACTGAGTTTGTCACATCCTAATCTGCTCTAATTAATCCTTGTACCTGACCTGATAAACTTGTTCTTGCTTCTGATAATAGATAGGCATAAATGCCTGCTTTTAATGTGCAAAACAGTACACATTTCCTCTTCCTAATAAACAGCACTGGTATATCAGTTAAACCCTAAAGAATCTTACCATGTCTAACGCTCTTCTGGTAGTAGAATAAATACAGTTCAGTAACGTGTACTGAAAGCAGATAAAATCAACTCATTGATATACCACTTTTTTCGAGGGATTCTTTGTTATACACAGATCACCACTAAACAGCAGCTTCCAGAGAAAACAGGTCCATTGTGAATACCTGAGAACTCATCTGTTTGAATCAGAAGTTAGAGCAAGTGGAGCTGTCTACCAAAGCAGAGAGAAAATAATCATCCAAGGGACAATGTCCATTTATTTGCCAGTACAATTCTTCAACCAATGCTGTAACATCAGTTTCTGATTTCTGTTGAGCACCAGTGGTATTACCTTCTTCCCCTTGTTAAAACAAAATCTTCCTTCAGCTACAAACATGGTCAAATCCTGACTAGCAAAAGGTGCACAGCATAGTCATCATGTCAGAAACTAGGTTCACAAATTTCATTTCCCAAATATTACTGTTCTAAGTATTGATATTTATAGTGACCTTGTACTTCTGTTTTCTGGACCTAGCTAAAAGTCAAATCTCCACTGATTTAATTTATATCTGCACTGCCTGAAAGTCCTCACATGCAAAGGATTCCTAATGCACAACCTGATAATAGCACTAGCCACCTCTACAAAGTGTGATGGAGTCTTCTGAGGAAGGGTTTTACATAAATGATAGGTGTCTGTTAATATTCCTAACCATTTCTGAGTGTGTTCAGACAATACCCAGCTCTTGCAGAACCTAATTGATATCTGTGGTTTCACCTGCTTAGTTATAGTGGGCTGCAGACATTATTTGCCACTGACAGCTCTATTGTGCTCGGTGTGGGACCTATCACTGCTATCCGCCCACCTGTTGTTAATGGATTTTGCTTTTTCTCTGTTAGTGCAGCTAGCCACGCTTGGTTTTTAACTTCACTCCAATAGGCAGGACTTATTCCCACCTTTCAGGGATGTTTCCCCAGAGTAATACACAGGCTGAAATGCAGGAAGGAACATGGACCATGCCTTCAAAAACAAGGATGGTTTGCCTCAGTGTCTGAAGGAAAATCGGTCCCAGAAAATCTAATATGCCATGTTTGACAACAAAATAGTTGAATTGTCTTGTAGGAGTACAGCTTGCAAAAAGAAATGTAAGAGCAGTATAGTGCAACGTTGTACACTCTTGTTCAAGACATCCATCCAGTGAAACCTGTTTGGGTCTGCCTGAGTTAGAAGGAATGGATTAGACTCTTGTGGGCCTTTTCAGATCTGCAGTTCAATGATATTGTGTCACTGCATGAACAGATCTCACTATTAACTCTGGCTCGAGATATGACACAGCTCCATAAGAAACACAAAATCCTTGTTTTTTATTACAATCATTTAAACTTGATGGTTTCCATGCATTGCAGGTAATGGTAAGTTAACCAGTTCCTACTTCTTTCCAGTAAGTTAACCCTACTCTACATGTGGCTTAAAAATTACACTGCCTAGAGAACAGAGCACTAGGCATTATTCAGAAACATGTATAAAACAAACTGCCAACAGGGTGGAGAAAAGAATAGGTTAATCCAATGCAGTGAAACTAAAATTGACAGCATGGTGCTGGCTGGTAAAGAAAAGATAATGAATAAAATACTGTATCAACAAAAGTATTTAATTGAACGTCGGTCTATCAATTGTGTAAAAAAAAAGTGCTAGGGGAGGTACGGTTTTGTTAAAAACTCATATTAAGGAAACAGATGCCAAAAGCAAACTGAATTAAGACATCTGCTTAGTTGTAACTAAATGCTCTTCCATCTTCTGGAGGAATAAAAGAACAAAATTCCACTGGGAGGTAAGTTCATTTCTTGCAAATACTGGCACCCAGGTATCACTGGTGCATTCAAAATCCTGACAAAATGAGACTTTTTAAAAATTCCATTTACATTCATTACAACATAGTTTTGTCTGCACTGAGCTGAGACTCAGACAACTAAGTCCTCCCTTGCATGAAATCCAGGCTTATCTGCAACCAACACAATTATGTAGCACAAAGCCATGGTCTTTGTCTTGTGTATAAGGTCATAGACCAAGAGAAAGGACATTTGAGTTATGCTACAGATGGCAAAATGCTGCAAGCTGTATTACTCTGCTCAGAGGAGCCCCCAGGAGACCACAGAAAGCATAACCAAGACCATATGATGCTCTACTGGAAGAAGACACTTAAGGTATTTGGTTTGGATAGACATATTGGGTAGGTACATTTATCTATAAATTATACATAGCGTTCAATCCATTGAACAGCAATAGCTCTAAAGTACAAACACATAGAGGACTTTCATGTCAAAGATGACCAAAGCTGGCTGTAGAGCTTAGTCTGCACTGTAATGAGGCAGCTCCCTTGCTACCACCAAAAGCCTGCAATTCTCGCAGATGCTTTCACACCTCCTGAAGGTTTGATTTCCCCTGAACAATGGATAGGACATTTGTCTACTGACAGCCACAGTTCTGCAAGTTAAGACTTAAATAATTTGGTATATCTGCCTGATGTTACCACATATGGATCACAAAGAGTCTTAAAACCCACTGAAAATGATACATGATGAATTAACAATAAAAATGTAGGGGCTAAGATAAAGCAGCTTTTGAAAACCTTCTTCAAGTCTGCATACTATACAAATGGCATGCACTAGGTCTATTAGCAACTTTAAATCTTTTTTCTATTTCCTTTTTTATCACATTGTGTATTATCTGAGGCAAACGTTCAGTAGCCAAGGGCAACTATTTTGTGCCAAGTCTACCATTACAAGATACTGTCTCAGAAAAGAAGAACAAAGATACTCAAGGCTGTTGCTGCTTTGAAAGGAGCATAATCATTTTTATGTGCTATGGTGAGCATCAGTTTGTTCAACCACAAGCTGGTCAAGTTCAACTGACAGCAGATATGGCAGCTGGAGGTTGCTCCATCTTTTGAAGGTGAATTATTCTCATCAGCGTCTTTTTTGTCTTTTGTTTGTTTGTTTGTTTTCCATTTTAATGGCAAGGGAAGGTGTACAAAGTCAGTTACTGCCCCTCCACTGACAGGTGGACATAAGCACAGCCACACTGGCCAGCTCAGAAGTCCACCTCGCTCACTTCCCTCTGTCCAACTGTAGCCATCAGTAGATGCTTCATGGGATAATAGAAGAAATAAAGCAAATATAGGGTGTTTTTCCCCAGTGTATTCTCTTGGTTTCTGAGAAATATCCAACAGGGGCTTCCTGAGGCATGCATTGAATCCGTACCATTATTTTCAGTAGCCACCAATGGATCTCTTCTTCCATCTGCAGGCAGTAACTTCTGAAAACACTCTGTCTTGATTGCTGACAATTATCTATATAACCTTTGTGTCATTTTGTCTTCTATGATCACCTGTTATTGCTTCATGACATTGCCTTTACACATTCACCAGCATCTGATGGGATCACATGGTCCTTCAGTTACAGACAGGTATTTTTTATGAGGATCAGGGATAAGTTCACAAAAAGGCTGGCTTCAAAAAGAAACTTCCAACCTTTTCCTTCTGTGATGTTACTGAACTATTTTCAAGAAGATCCATGCCATGCGTGCCTCAGATCAAGCTCTGGAGTCCTTCATCTGGTTTAAAATTATATTTACTTGCAGAATAAAAACAAGGATAATAAAGAATACAGGGTGAATATACTCAGATCACAGGATATTTAGGGATCAGGTCTTGGAGTAGGATTTACACCCTTGAAAGGAGATGAATTTCCAGAAAGCTTGAAATATTTGATATAAGAACTGTAGAGGCAATAACTAAGTATATTCACCTGACAAGCAGGTAAACCATTATATTTCAAATGAAGTTTATCACTGCTATTATCCCTAGGTCATGCACCTCTATAAATAAACAACAAACAAAAACCTCATCAGTGTTATAGCTATATCATCAGAGTGAATTGTTTTTTGCATTAGGAAGCCCTGTATGATTGATTTTAAAAGGCAGTTAAAAAGAAAACCGATTTAGTCTACTGGATTAAAAACAAACAACAAGGCATTAAAGGAATAACAGAACTGATGGATTAAAATGCACAGAGGAAAGACAGCAGTGAATTGCCTGGCATTTTTGAATACCAAAAGCTAGGATAAAAAGAATTCAGTTTCCAATCAACAAAAAAACTGGCAAAAAGGCAGGAATCCAGACTCCCTCGGATTTACGCTTTATCTGCCAATTAGCATTAACACGCCAGATCTAGGTGTCTCGCCAGCTTGTGGTATCATAAAAAAAAAACAAACCTTGAATGTGTTATCACCACAGAATGTGTAATTACTTTAAGCACTAGCTGAAAATTACAGTGATGAATTTTAAAATTTGTATTTATTTATTGTGGAGATAAAGTTGTTAGAGAAGATATAATCTATACTTCTGTTTAAAATCCTGTTTTAAATTATTTCACTGCCAGCAAACTGTGTATTGAAAGTAAACACTAGTAAAATGGTAGGAGATTACGATACTGGAGCAACATAAAAATTCTGCTGGGCAACTGCCATTCATTGTCTGAAGAAAATAATCTTGAGTCGCTGACACAGCAGATACTTATCCACGTGACTTGTCCATTGAAGGATGTAAAGCTAAACATGTGTTTACATGATTGCAAGATAGGATCATTTGCTAATGTCAACCTGATCTTTCAACCCTGTCACTCAGAGATCACAAGCAATAGCCCATATAATATCTGCTGACTGATATTAACATTAATAAACGATAAAACAAATAGCAATTAAACCCTAAGTTACTCAAATGTGGAATTCGCAAGGCCAGTATAAAAAAAAAAAAACACCACCACCGCAATACAAAAAACCTAACTTCTTTTACTTCTGAGATGATTTTTTTGAAGACTCTCTTGAAAATCCTACTTTCCCAAAAATAAACAGATTTGCCTATGTCAAATGTTATCCAGCGGCAACTAAACATACATGTACAAATTACCTGAGTGAAAAATAAGGCCTGCATTATACTGTATCCCAAATTTGATGATAAAAATTATCCCCTCCACTTTTCAAATCTACCGCACATCAAATGCTGAGTGGTACTGTTTCAGTTTTATTCCCAATTGCCCAACATCTCTCACATGCCATGTACATCACAAGCCCTATAAACAGGAGCCATCTTTTATTGCTTCTCTACATAGTACTTAAAGCAGTGGAGTCGTTCTTTTCGGTTAAGACTCTATACCATTCCTACCAAACTAAATAACAATGTGTCTGTGAATTTGCAGGTGTCATTTAGAAAAGTTCTTGAAAATCTTCTCCACTGTGTTGGTCTGAAGTATGTACTTCTCAGTTCCCATTGTCACTTATTTTATGAATATAAATTTAGAGGAAGAGAAGAATTTGCTCTTCAAGCTGAGGTTGCAGAATATTTTCCAGTTCCCTGGCGGGATGAAGCCAAGGCTCTTTGACACTATTCACCTAAAAAAGGAAGAGACAGCCATCTGGGGACAGGCAATAGCAACATGATTACAGCACTTGCAGGGTAGATCCAAGTCACCAATCTAAGGCAAAACCAGTTCTGTCAGAAACCCTGCATTTCTGCAAAATGTTACTGTGTTGGTAAGGTGATGTTTTTATATATAAATGTAACAAGAACCTATTTTGTTAGCAGAGTCCTAATCAATTCTGAAGGAGTATTCAAGGAAAGAAACAGAAAGAAACTGTAAAGTTTAAATACTTTATACAGACAGCGTATTACCTTCAAAAAGGTAACTGCAACAAGTGCCCTTCAGGTCAGAGTTAATAAGCTGGAAAATGAAGCTTATTTCATGGCTACAGCAGCTGGAGATGTTTGCCTGCTTCTCCCTCATCAATACTGCATCTAGTGGCAAGGTTAAAGAAAACAAAAAACAGCAATGAAAATGCTCAGTGAAGGAGCAGAAACAAACAAACAAAAAACCCAACCAAAAAAAAAAGAAAATTACATATCCGATGTGGTATAAATCCATAGGTATCACATGTACAACAGGGTCCTCTGTAATATGCTGGAAGAGATATCACACACAATATTGAGACTAAGATAAAACCAGTAGAGATGGAGCAAAAAAAGGCAGATAAGTCCTATTTCTTATGCCACCCTTTGTTTCCAGGGTTGTCTTATTCACCTTGGTTTTGTTTCTTTGGAGGAAAACAAGGTGGACGATGCTGACAATTAATTTGTAGAAGCAGAAGCTGGTTGACCTAATTACTACAGGCAAATCAGGAGGGGAAACTTAGCACTTGAGCTGCAGACAAGCAGAAGGTGACAGATCAAAACAGCTCGTCTGAGTCTGAGCAGTATCTAGTAGCTCTTGGGTTAGACTCCAAGCAGTCAGGAAAAAAAAGTGTGGTAGCACTGCACGCAAAGCAGATGGAGCAGCATGCTGTTCTTTTCTTGTACTTCTTTGCGCCTTCAGCTTTGGGTTGATTTGCTTGCAGGATGAGCCTGCTCAGCTCAGGGAGGCAGGAATAAAGCAGATCTCTCAGAAGTGCTGCAGGTCTGACCTGCTGCTCAAGGCTGCCTTGCGACACCGACCTGCTTTCAACCCCCTCCATTTCAAAAGCTTTACTCGAGGAGCTCAAGTGAGAAACCCTGTTGCTGTAGGTCCCTCTGCAGAAGGATATTCACTCTCTGTACAGACTTGCAAGCACTTTTGTTAAGTGCCTAGAGTTAGATAGGGTGAGTCTGGGCTCATAGTTAAAGAAATAAAGGTTATCAGTGGTGATCTGGGACTGTGGCTTTTCTTTGTCTTTGCCACATCAAAGGTGTATCTTTCCATTAAGGAAGGTAATGCCAAAAAAACCATCCTGACAGAAGAAAGGCATCATACAGCTGAACCCCAGATCTGGGGTTATGGTTCCACCTTAGGTGCTGAAAAGTAAAAAGTGCTCAGTGATTTCTTTCTTCTGGCATATAGCTACCTTGTCTAACATAAGCACTTTCCATTGAAGAAGACCAACATGGGAAATACCTCCCAAAGAGTGAAGCCAGCCTGCCCTACTAGCCCTGAGGGCACACTGCTGTGAGTATCTTGTTTGTGCCATGAAGCCTGTGGCACTAGTAACTTTTTCTCTACTGGTTGTTCTGTAGCTGTGAGCACCCACACTATCTCCCACACCTTTTTGAATGCTGTAAAAATATCCCATAACCATAAACCCAAATGTCCAAATTTTTCCTAACAATTTGTCCAAGACAGTTATGAATTTTTATAACAAAACTGCAGAGATTAAACAAATGAATATCTGCTTAGCATTCTTGTGACTGCAGACAGTAAATCTATTTCATCATTACGGTGTTACAAAAACAAATATCCTCTATGGTATTTGTAGTTGCCAAAAATAAACAGAGGAAGGGAATGATATACTGCTTCTGTGAGACTAACGCCTAAGCTGTTTGTGGGAAGATAGCCCAAACAGGACGTGCTGATAAAGACAGATATACCTATATGCACCAATAATTGGACCTCGATCTGCATTTCCTCAAATATGCTGTATAGCCATATTTCTTACATATTATATTTTCTCTCCTAATACTTCAGAAAATAGCTTGGACCATCAACAGTTTGGTTCATCCTGAATTTAAAAATTAGCAATTAAAAACTTAGAGAGCAAAGACAAATATAAGTAAATACAAAGCAATATTAAATTGCAAAACAGAAAGAATATTTGACTGATTGCATTACTTCATTCCATATTTAATGCAATAAAATTCTCATTTTTTTGTACCCCTGAAGCTGTCAGAATTTCAGCTTTGCAGTTCCAAAAGTCATTGATATTATCTATTGTATCTAATCTGACCATTCTAACACAGAATATACACAAATAAAAATAAATCATATGCTACTTGTCATAAAGCTTACACGCACGCTTTCCTTCCTTCATACCTATTCATAAATATACATATACACACATGCACACATTTCTAGGGACAGCATAGCAGGTAACAACCTCACCCTGTCAGGGTCCTGAAGTTTCTTATCCTCCAGTTGCCCGTATTGCAAACAGGAGTCTAGGTTAAATGTATACAAGTTAGTTTGTCTTCATAATTTCATCCTGGCTTTCCCTGTCATCAGTATATGCCTTTTTTCTGCTTATGTATTCTGTCTTCGTAAATCAGTAGCCCACAAATCAACTATGGAACTAAAAATTTACATTTTTAAAGCAAAAGAAATTTATGTTAGCCATTAACAGGTAAATTATAGCAGATAGATACATTTCTCCGTCAAATGTATTTTTCTTTTTTTTAAACATAACGAACATAATTAACTTCAGAGGGGAAAAAAGAAGCACTAATAATAGTATTAAGTAGCCTCTGCTTCTTAGTCTTGGCTGTTTCTAACCACAGATTACATCTTTCTCCTCCCTTCCTCTTCTCTGATGGGAAAGGGTCTTGCAAAATAGTGGTAGAACTTGGCAGGTAGAGAGTTAATGGGTTCAACCTAAAAGTAAGGAAAATCTTGGTAACACAACAAAAAGTTAAATAATGAGGCAAAAAATAGGTTGGTTTTTTTTTTGTCTAGAGGGAAAATGTGTTGCAAGGATGAGATAAACTGCAGCTGCTGCAAATTCAGCTGGAAAGCAATAACTAAATGAAAGGTTCTGCTCCATCCCAAAAAGGTAGCAGAAACTATTCCAGGACACACAAGTGGCAGTCTCTTAAACCTTCTGCCTTACAGGTTAATAATTTATAACCTCCTGGTTTTAGCTACTTTTGGAAAACACTGGATTTAAATACAATTTTTTTTCCAGTATTGCACATAGCGAACCACCCAGTGCTATTCTTGGTCTCGTTCGGCATCTGAGGCCAGAGCCGCACTGCAGCCTTCTGCCAGTGCTGCGACGACACTGGTTATGGGTGTGAAGAGCCGGGATCCCTGTCTGGCGCTACTGTGCCAGCAACAGCCCTGAAAAAGTGGCACTTTTATTGGAATACCTTATTTCTCTTGCAAGGAGTAATTTTACTATAATGACACAGGGTTTGCTGGGAGACACTGAGTTCTTTGTTGGTTTCGTGTCTTGGTGCTGCTCACACAGCCGCAGCCTCAGAGGGAAACGCGGCAGCGACGTTAATCAGGATATTTCTCTTCCCCGTGGGCTGGTTTTGAATGCTCCTTCCCTGATGGAGGTGAATCTTTATATGAAATATATGAGTAAAGTCTTAATTCCTGTGGTTATTAAAGTTATTACACAGCTTTTCACAAGATGAAACATGCTCCTTGTCCTGATCAAATTCAGAGAGATGTAATTTATCTACTGTCTTCTTTTGGCTGAATAAAATGTTCATCCCCTCCTGCCCACTGTTAAATGAGGCTGGTTTCCTCCTAATGATGATGCAATCATACTTGTATATAATTTCACATCTCCAGTTGTTGTTCAGGATGAAAAAAAATATATATATAATTTTGAATCTCTCAGGTATGGTGAACTGTCTACTAATGTGATTTTATTTTGCCTACTTCCATGAATAAATCTTTCAGTACTGAGATATTTGGGGCAGAGGAAGTTACTTTTCTTAATTAAGTCATTTAGACTATATATAAATCTGTAGCTATCTGTAAAAACATGTCACTATATTCACAAAGAACAAACAGAAATCATAACAAGCAATTACAGTATTTACCAGTAAGGCACAAGGGCAATATAAACTGCAAAACAGCCACTCAAAGGCTACCATGGTTTGGCTCTACCAAATTTTACAAGCTACTCCCCAGAGAAGTACACTGAGGAATAAAAAGATTTTGTAAGAAAACAGCAGACTTGGAGGTGGGGACAGTTAGGAGCAGAGTCTCCAGTGCTTTCTGTATCCCTCCGTGACAGTTCTGCCATTTTCTGTAGTCGTTTCTTTCACAATTCCTCTTACTCTTTAGCACCCCTGCTGAAGGTTCCCACGCCAAATATAGTTTCCAGGGGTGAGCCACTGCTGTATCACTTTGCTGCAGTTATGTGTCAATGGCAACTGATACCATAATAATTGTCTTCATTTAAAATCCATTAAAAATCCTCTTGATCTTGTATTATTTCCAATTTATTGCATAAATTGTAGGACTTGTGCAGAAATAACAACAATAAAAATAACTTCTACTTGAATTAAATGCCTCAATTTGCCATTTCCCAAATGGCAGAGCCCTCCATGCACTCTTCCCTTGGTAAGTAATGTTTCTCCCAGCAAACAAAATCTGAGTCTGTTTAGAGTTATTTTTGACTAGCGATGATAAGTGATTATTACGGTGTAGCACTTGTATCTAAAACAAGCAGTGGCTTACATTGTATGTGCATCTATACAAGGACTGCATATAAAATGTCCATGAAAATGGGGCTTTAATTGGCCTATGCTGTGTGCCAGAATATTTAAATTGAAAAAGAAGGCCAAATACTTCACAGTTTCCCTTGCAAATATCTTAAACAGCTTGTTTCAATGGGTTTGCTTCCCTGGGGAAGAGGAAGGGAGCACAGCTATAGGGGATAATGACTGAACAACCTCAGTTTCACAGACAATTCATCTGTTCTGTAAGACTTGATGGAAAAGGTCAACCATGAAAGCAGAGAGGAGTGAAAATTAATTAGGGTAAAATAAAGCTTGCAGAGATCCACAACCATAGGGGGAAGGAGCCATCATTAAACAAGTGCAGACTGTTATCATACAAGCCCAGGTTTTGTAGCCTGTGTCATGCCAGACCCAAATCCTGAAGCAAGGAGATCCCTTCAGTTCTCTATCTTGGCTGCTCCTCAGCTCTGCAGCAGCCTGGGGTGGATGGTGGCACCTCAAAGAGAAGAGCGGCACTTTTATTGGGTTTATTATTAAAGTAAACAAATAATCCAGGCTGAAGAATGAACCTCATATGTATATATATGGGAAGGGTGGAGAAGCTGAGCAGAAAGTGGAGTTTTTACCAGTGAGAGGATGATTTTGGCAGATGTGGATTTAAACTGGATCAAACAACTGGGAAGTTGAGTTCACAGGCTTGGTTGCAAGGGAGCAGGAACAGAATGGTAGGTAGAGTTTTGTAATCACTGTCACGAGGTTTAAGAGCTGGGAGGGAAGAGGAGGCAACAGGGAGTGGATTTCTGGGATGTAGTCAATGGGTGACATTGTCCTACTACAGCATGTGCCAGAGCAAACCTGTGCTCCCGCTCACAGCTGAGGGCAAAATCCAAAGAAAACAGCAAGGCACCTAAAGTGCAACTTATGCAGAATTTAGATGCCTACATAGAGGACAGAGAGCCAAAAACAACTTCACCTAACTTGTTTAGGCACCTGAGAGGCTGTAGGCGCTGAAGATTTGCTTTAAATCTCTAACCTCTGCTACTGTGTATGCCCAGAGGCAGCGTCGCCTTGGCTGAGCTGAGCTGCCTGAAAGCGATTGGGAGTCACAGACTGGGTGTCCCTTGACTGCGGGTGCCATCCAACGGCCACCTCCACCTAAAGCTCAGCTGCTGCTGCTGTGGCCTCATGCCCATACCCCATGATGCTGGGATCCACCTGCTGTGTGACGGTCCCATGAAAGTGGGACCGTGGTGCTGGGTTTGCTGCCCAGCAGGTGGGGAGCCTGGCTCATACGCCAACATCCCAGCCCCAGGAGCAGCCACCTTAGGGAGGAGCTGGAGAGGGGGGGCCCTGCTGCAGCTGGGGTCCACCCATAAACTTTGTATTTCTGATGTCCACCCAGAAACTTCGTGTTTCAGGCACGGGGCCAGGAGAAGGTGAGAAGAAGGGAGTCTGATCCTGCTGCATGACTGCGAGGTTAATCAGCTGAAAAAGGGAGAGTCTTACTGAAAAGGGGAGACTCTTATGTCCCTGTCTCTAACATTACCTGTGCTCTTAGTTCTGGAGAAGTACTGCACGGAAAAGAAGAAAAAATTAAACTCAGGTCTTCCATATCCTCTCTGTTTTCTGACCATTATCATATACAGAACAGAGATCTACTCTTTATCTGTGGATTTGGGGTATTTTTATTAAAGTGGCCAAAACTGCAAAGCCTTTTTCCTGAATTCAGCAGTGCAGCGCGGTCTGGGAGCACATCTTGTAGGATGCCCCTCGGGGGAGCGAGGCAGAGGAGCACCTACTTTTTGAATTATAAATGGCCCCAGGCAGAAAGCAGTTACCTGCGTTTTTAGCTCAGCCAAGAGGAAGGGACCTCAGGGCAAAAGCTACAACAGAAATTAAGGAAGCTAAAGAAGTTTTCTGCTGCAACTTAAAGTGTCTCCAGTTTCTCAGAAAGGTGAATAGGTTAGGTGGACTGCTGTGGGTGGGACTGCACTCACAGTGAGGTGTAAACCCCTGCATCAGTGCCAAATTCTGCCTGACCTTGATGGTATACAACTCGGTGCTTTTTGGATCTTGTTGTCTAAGGCCCGTTCCTTAAGACACAGACTTCTGAGGCAAGTGGAAAGTTTCTAGGATCTTAAAGGCATGACAGAGCCTGTTACTTCTCAGGCCATTATGCTTTGGAAAATGTGAAGCAAGAAAAGCAAAGAAAGTTAAAAAAATTATCCAAGAAATGAAAAAAGAATTCCATACAGTCAAACATGTCCTGGCTCCACCGCTCAGCTCCCACCTCGACCAGTGAGAAGGGGGATTCATGAGGCCAAGCGATATGGAAATACAGGAGAAAACATCTTTTTCTCCTGATGATTTTTTAATTATTACTAGAGACAGAAAAGCTGTTTTACTTCACATACCAGCTGCAAAAGCTGACAAATTAGGAAGCAGTTCTTCCTTATTGCATTACACAGGGTGACCACGTTGACTGAGTCGCTTTCTCTGTCCAAAACTGCAACCGCTGCCTGGTTTGTGCATTAGGCATCAGAGAAGCACCAGTTTTCCCTGTTGGCATTGCAACGGAGGGTGGACTGTTCCCTGCCAGCCTGTTGCAGCAACACTGTTGCTGGTAAACCATAACAAAGGTTTCAAGTCAAAAAACCCCACCCCTTTGCTCTGAGTCTTTCCTAAATGCAGGCTCTACAGACCTGCATGGAAAACAGTGCTGGCAGCACGCAACGGGAGACGCCTGCGACACAACGGAGGAACTGACGCATTTTTAGCACCATTTACTAGTACCTTATCTATTATTTATTTACATACACACATATATACACAGACTTGTCTGGTAAGAGTAGTTACCATAGAAATATGTAGTCAGGGTGGAAAAGACTACGCCCTAAAGTGGGCTGAACATGGCTGTTCAAATTTAAGGAATTGGCTATGCATGAAGTTATGGGAAAACGTACCTCACTCTTGGCTCAACTTGCGCTATGACTGAAGCTTTTATTGACATAGTCTAAGTTCAGATACATCACTGAATTTCCACACAGGTCACTCCCTTGATCAGCTAATTGATTTTAGCTCTGTCTTTGGGTAATTATTTCTGAGAAAGCAGGGATATAGGGCAGGATCAGGATGCAGGCATGGCAGAGGAGGGAGCTGCCTAGGGCCACTGCTTGCCCAGTGGCTGTGCTCCTCTGCCAAACCACCCCTTGGCACCACCTGCATGGTCTCCCTGCCCAGGGAGGGAGCAGAAAGGCTGGCCGCTTCTCTCTTCCTCTCCTTCTCCCAGCTGGTGATGTTCCTCACTTTCCCAAGACAGCAAAACTCCTTTTCTTTCCTCCAGCTGCTGTCAGAGGGAAAAGAAAAGGGAAAAGTTGTAGCTCATGGGGCAGTGGCCAAGCCAGGGTCAAAGGGTGCAAACAGAGAGAAGGCATCTGCACCTCAGGTTTCCTCTTTGGCCACAGTCTGCCATTGGGTTGGAGCCACCAACCCATTGCTGTGGGGCACAAGACCCTAGGGAACAGGCTACAGTCTTTCCTTCTGCAAACAAGACCACATCAGCTTGGGTGCAGGGAGGTCAGGACATTAGTGTGGGAGGGAAGAGATTATCCTAATTTGATTTTCATAATCTCCCATCACCCTTAATCCCACTGGCCTTTCTCAGCTGCTCAGGTACCCCCTGGATGCTCTGCCTCCCACACCACTCATTTGGTCTCCCAGAGTTTATATTCTTGAGGCACAAAATTGAGTTTTGCCTTTGAGCTGACTTTGGCATGGGACTTTCAAAATCTCATCAGGTAAAAAACCTCACTTTTTTTGCTCTTTTTTTTAATCTTATAAATCATCCAGTGACTTGTTATATAATAATGACAGTACCTACAGTGGAGGAAGGGACTGTTTGATTCCATAAATGATGGCTGTAGTTATAAAATATTTTCACTTCCCTTTGGTGTTTAAGCATCCGTGAAAACCATTTATTGCCTTGTATATCCTTCTTAACATCTTATCCTCTAATTGTTCTCTATAGAATGAAAACAAATGGCTGAGGATGCTCAATTTGTTGTAATATAAACATTTATTGGAGCAGTATGTACATTATGATCCATTTTATTTCAATACTATCAGTACCAGCTATGTTTGGCTGTTTTACTCTGAAATATTTTCTTGATGTCAATGAGGTAAAGTAGATCTCATTTTGTAATCAATCTGTACCATCCCAAAATTTGTTGATCATGCACTACCATCACAACTACCCCCAATTACCAATCCAATGGCCAACCCTATGGTTCACCAGCCTCTGTAGAAAATATAATGGCTGGGGTTTTTTGGGCCCCTTTACCTTGAGACATTGGTTCCTGATCTAATTTTTTTCCATTAAATGAAACAGACTGCTAGGGGCAGTTACTTTCTTTCTATGAAAGGATTATACCATTTTTTAATCTACTTCTTCAAACCACTATGTTACAGTAGGCATTTGTTATCCACTGTGGGAAGGCTTGCATCCTATTCCTCTTCTTGGTTTTCCAGCCAGCAGCCAGCTTCCCACTTTCTCTCTGGGAGGCCATCCAGCAGGCTGTTCTCCTTCTGCCCACGGACTCCTCAAACACATTTTTCTGGGCGAAGTGTTCCATACATCTCCCATTCTTCAGCACTGTGACCACTTAGCTGAGCCTATATTAACCAATTTTTTTTAATTCAGTTTGAAATTAGAATATGCGGGTATTACACGGGTTTTGATGTGTGGCCCAACTTAATTGATTGCCAATTACCTCAAGTTGGTTAACATGGTTATAGATGAAAGTCTGAACAGTCCACAAGTGCTCGTTCCATGAGGCAAATGCTTGTGAGTTACCTCAGTGCACAACCAAACGTAAACCACAAATGTCTGACTGCTGCAACACATCTTCTTGGAATGTTTAGATTAGCTTTTACAACTGCAAATGTCTTCACCAACTCTACTAGCTAATTGGCAAACAACTAATAAATGCAAGTTACAACAGGAGAGCAAATTCTAGTCTAGACATATCTGTAGTAGGAGACTGAGGTCAGATTGTTTTCAAGTTTTGAATAAGCTCAGAAGAGTTTCCCTATTGCCCGACATCAAAAAAGTGTCTGTGTTGGTTTTGTTTGTTTTTTTTTTTAATTTAAGAAACAAACAAACAAAGAAATAAATGGGAAAATGTACCAGGAAGCTCACAGCCTGTGCTTGCTGTCTTGGCTTCCAGGAGTTTCATTCTTGATAACCTCAGTACCCTTTTGAACACAGCATGTTTAGGATGACATGAAGGGCCACCCCTACAGTTGCCTGGCTAGAAAGAATAGGACCAAGCTAAGGCTGTGTGAAAGGGGAAAGCAACTGAGAATCTGGACTATTCTAATATTAACAGGGGCAGAGTTTCTGGAGACAGGCAGCCAATCATGAGCTGGAACCACCATAAGAAGAACTGGCTCTGTCATAGCAAAGCAGGGTACTGGAGGAAGCAAAGAGGATGACTCGGGAGCGCAGTCCTAAAAGAAAGGCCTCACCAAGGTTCAGTGGAAGGAGAGACTGGACTTCCTGATTATCCTGAAAGGAACCAGAAAAGAAAGGTGCTATTAATAAGTTAAAAGGACATCACAAGATACCAGGTAATGTACTAGTATCTTTGAAAGAGTTCAGTATCTGGGAGACTATGTTTACAGTCTATTCTTCATTATTTTTTTTTTTACAAATGTTTCTGAAGTTGTACATGTTGATCTGTTGTTAACCATAGTACTAAGACTTCCTGACTCTGTGGAAGAGCTCAATAAGCACAGTAGGCAGGAAATTAAAACTATTATCTTTTCAGGTGCACTTTACTGCAAAATTGCAGTCTGGTTATAGATGCACATATAAGTAGAGATATAGGTAGATACACATTGGAAAAAACAGAGTGCTGTACAAAAAACATGGTTCATGAAAGGAGCTCTCCCAGCCACTCCCTCTATTTTTCCCATTGCTCTCTGCACAAGCTTACCCCAGCTCCAGCCCCACCAGTATCTTACGGATGTGACTCACCAGCAACCTAAAAGCAGCCTGTCAGGCCGACCGCTCTCTCGCAGACTGGCTCTAAGGTCTCTGCTCACCTGGCAGCTCCCACCCAGCAACTCCTTGCTCTGAGCCACCTCCCATCTCACCAGCTCACTGGCTAGAGAGAGCTCACAGCTATGTGTGCCTGGCCAGCCCCAGCCACTTTTGGGAATAAGAGTCCTTTAAGTCCAGAAGCACAGGGATATACATGCATCCAGTCCAACTGTTGGATTTCCACCTAGCCAAGAGGAGTTCTGGAGGTGGTCTCTGAAATGTCACTTTTCCCTCTAATTCAGGTGTGCATCTGCAACTCAGATAAACCTCTGTAAGGAGCAAAGAGTCCTTGGCTTCAGATCCTTGCCCACAGGCAGACACCAGGCCCATCATGCTAGGCATGGGCAGCCAACCCACTCTGTCCCTTTGAACCATGCAAGAAGTGGAGGCAGGGCTTTATAACATAGCCAGGCATGTCCCCCCAGAACTCAGACACACAATTCGTGCCTGCTGGAGGGATTTAATCCCTTATCTCCTTGTGCTGTGCACTAACATAAAGGCTATATGGGGGTGAGGACTGAAAGGTAGAAGCCCAGGGGTGAGTAAGCCGAGGTAACAGCAAGCCGGAGACTGCTGTGCGGTGTTGGTAGAGAGCAGGGGGCCAGAGCACCGGTCACCACTCTGCAGTGTCTGCCTCTACTTCATCCAGTGACTGTTTAATGGTTGCAATGAGCGCAATTAATGCGAGCACAGTGCCAAGCTGCTCAGCTCTGTCAAGATTAGAGCAGTTCTTACCATCTGGGGAGCTATAAAGTCAAAATCAAGACAATCCTGGTGCTTCAGTTCTTCAGTGCCAGGCAACAGGGTTTTCAGACTCACCGTTTTGGAATTAGACCCCTAAAATTTTGCCAATGTCCCCTTGAGGGTTTGGTCCTCGTCTCCTTATGTTTCCCCCAACTCTCCTGATCATTCTCTGAAGGGCAGTTCGATTCTCTCTACAGAAGATACCACCTGAATAGCATTAGCAGACATGTTCTTGTCTCAGCATACATTCAAAGGGAACATAGCTCACTTGTGGGTTTTTGGTTAGTTTGTTTGTTCGCTTGTTTTGGCTCAGACATTCAAATGTTCTTTGTGATTGATACTTAACTTTTTCTTCCTTACCACATTCCTCTATCTTCTCTGACATTTCCACAACTGATTACTCATATGTAGGTATAAGCCAGATAGTTCAGCAAAAATGCTTGTCATCATCTGTGTTAAACAACACAATGTCATATTATGACAACCATTAGCTCTCTGACTAAAGTTATTTTGCATTGGTTGAGTATCCTTGTAAGTAAGTGTACGTGAGACAGTACTTGGGTGACTGTAATAGTACCTTACTGGTGCCATTTTTTTACCAGGGTGTGATAACAGGAAAAGAGGGATCCCACAGTTTGTCATATTTTACATTTCATTTGGCTCATAACATTTGTGCTTGCAGTTCTAAACATCTTGTACACAAATCAGATCTGGTGATAGCTCAGTCCGTGGGGATTGAATTCTCTGATATCAAGGCTGGGCTATTATTAGCTAAGTTTCTGAACGTCATTGCTAACAAGATAGAGCAAGTATTTGCTTGCTGCATCACAACAGAGATCCCATCTCTCATCCCTTGTTCTTTCCTTTGATAATAGTCCCAGCCTTCGAGCTTCCACAGGTTATAATCTGAATCATTTCAGGCCTGAGATTTATGTTCATTTGACTCTGAATATTTTCTTCCTTAGAAAATGCTCCAGATTTCAACTCCTCTAGTCCCACTGGGAAATGATGTGCATCTCATGAGGGTTTCTGAGTTCATGCAGAACATCATCAACACTGTTTGAAGACAGGAGCCATGGCATGCTCAGTTCTGAGAGACCTCCGCTGCTGGCCAGATTTCCATGGTCTTCCTCATATTAGAGGATTACCTTCAGAAGCCCCCACTTGTAAACTATATTCTTTTCTTTCCTGTTTGAAAGACAAGTATAATGGCACTGTCCTGTATAATGTAACTCCCATCAGGAAGAATATAACATAATAATTTCTGAAAATGATCTCTGGGCATTAGATTATGCTGTAATATTTTCACTACTGTCACTAAGGCAGCGCAGTGGCAGAAAAACAGCTGTGGTTATGACACTTCCATATGACTGTGTAGGCCACAGCACTTTCAAACTATGTTAAACATTGCTCGCCATATTCTTTTTGCATGACCTAATTGACTTCTATGTCTAAGTCTCATTGTCAAGCCAGCTGGAATTAGGTGCCTGGTCCTTAAAAGCCTACAAGTGTGTGAAATTTGGGAAGCCCAGGCAAGACACACTGGAGGAAGTAGACATCCCAAATGGTAAGCCTACATGGCACAACTCACCAGGTCGATTAATCAATCAGTCCAGACATAGCTCAAGCATTTTATCTAGGTGCTGGACATGAGCTGAAACCCTCCTAAACTCCTGCAGGCTTCATTATCTAACACCAGCACCTGGACCCCAAACCAGTTGGCCTGAAGCAGCTTGAAGACCTGTACTCTGTGCTTCACCCAACAAGAGTAGACAGTGCCAGTGCCTCCACATGCCAAGTCTTCCCAAGCACTGGCAGGACAAGGCAGGCCCCTGCAGAGATAGCTAAACTAGCTCCGCTATCAGAAGTGGAACAGCTAGAGTTGTAAGGCTATTACCAGTACTGGTATGCCCTACATCCCTCCACTCACCAATGCCTAATGCTATGAAAATATTCAAAGGGCTCCACAGTTCCTAAACCACTGAGACTTGCAGTCTTCTTGTTACTGTAGGGAGCAATACCTACATTCTTGAAAAAAATAAGAATTTATTAAGTTAAGGATGCAATTCAGTTAATATGTATAGGTGTCAAATCCCAGCATTTGAGATACTCTAAAGTATACACTGGAACTTCAGCTGGTGATCCAGAAAGAAGGCTATGGGTCTGCTGTGGGACTCAGACATGACAGCTTCACATGCATAGCTTGGATCCCTTGGAGTCTTTCAAAGGGCATTACATTTAGACAGCTGAATCACCCTCCAGATGACACAGCCAGGAAAGGAAAATGTGTGTAGCCATTCCAAGTCCCAGACTGATGCTCTTTTGGCTGGACCAGACCTCTCCAAAGGCTTGAGCATACCACCTCCCAAGCCTCTTAGCTTTCTGGGTGATTCATGTTGGACCATAAGACTGGGGATGAACAACAGATCATGTGATGGAAAAACTTTTGTATATGCACTCATGGGCATGCCCTCACATGCATGCACTGATGAGTCGGGGGAGCGGCCGTGCCTTTGGCTGAGCTGGAAGATGATGCCTTCTCTGCAAGGACCCTGGGAGTTGGACCCTGGGAGTTTTACCCTGGTTGTGATTGCAATGTCATGTTTCTCCTCCTCCTCCTTGCTGCCTCCCACCCAAGAAGCTGGTCGGCAGATCAGGCCAACCCGCTGCACCTGCACTAGTCACAACCCAGGAGGGTGACCCTGGTGTTGTGGTGAGCATAGGAGAGATTTCAGGCAGAGCAGGAGTGAGTCTCCGGTGTGATAGATAGATAGGTCTGATCTCACCTACCTCACAGGTTCTCATAGGCTCAGCTTCTTCTGAGCAACTTCTTAAACATCTGAGAATCTGAGGTTAAAGGTACAATTTGCTAGCAGAAATGTCATTGTAAATCTAAACCTTTTGATTACTTTTTTCCTACTCATAGAAAAAACATTTGCTTCCAAAAATGGCCTTTATTAGCAAGTCAAGCAGAGACCTCACTGTATTCTTGCCCAGCAAGAACCTGAGAGCCCTTCCCTTCTAAGAGGCATAATTCAGATTTATAGAAACTGATTATTCAATTATTGAACGGAAGGTTGATATGGCAACACGGTAACAGGAATGGCAGTTGCTGTCCACATCCCTCTTTCCCTTGCCGTGCTGTTAATTTCTGTAAGCATTATGAATGAGCTCCATAAAGGAAAAACAGGCACCGTTATGATACAAACATTTTCCTTTTGTGGCTGTCCATCACTCTTTTCCTCTTGGTACTGCAGGACTGAGAAGAATTTATACCCTGTATTTACATAGCGATATACTTTATCACTATCACTTATGAAAATATAAAGTGACTGTGCTGATTCATACTGTGCATTTTAGTAGTAACACGGCAATAGAAGTTGCTAGATTGTCAAGCTGTCTTCAAGAAGAAAATGTCACTTTGGCTGATCGTTTAGCCACTAAAACAAGTATCAGTTTGAAAGTTGTCATGCCAACACAGAATAGGAGCCTGGCATCCATAGATGGTACTTATGTTTGATAACATTCATTTCATCTACAGTACCTCCCTGCATGGGGGGAGCGATCTCATTAACATTGGCTTTGACTTTCTCCACCAAATGAATGAATACTCATTCTTTAAGGACGAAATTCACATTACCCTGAGCAGAGACCAAGTAAACAGATTTCCTGTGAGTGACTGTTACGTAGAAGACAAAAGGGATGCAATTTTCTTTGCTTTCCTCCCTGCTCCTGACCATAATCTGTATTTAAACTTCTTTAGTTTCTGTTCATTACTGCACTGGTGATCATTTCACAGAAGGAAAATTAGGGAGCTTTTTGAGAGTATTTTACAATATGTATCCATACTTGCTAGTCTTTCATGCTTCGAGAACTTAGTGATACAAAAGAGATATGAAGGAATGGCATCTTCTCTACACTCTTGTGAATTAAAAGCTTAATGCTGAGGAGACTTGTGACTTGACAACCCTTGTATTTAATGGGAGCTGTGAGGGTGCAGCAGGCCACACACAGTGCGGGCTGGGAAGGACGAAGAGGTTATGCTTTGATAAGGCACAGAACTTAGCTCAAAGTATACTGAGAAGCCAAATGAGAAGCTTTTATTTCCTGAACACTCTCTTCAGTACTGCTCTGAAGTACTACTAGTCAGAAGTTCAGGGGCAAAACAAAGTTTTGCCAAAAACGGTGATTTGCTGAACCCAAATGATCTCAGAGTTTCAGAAGATCAGACAGACTTGAGGTCACCTGGGAGCCAGTATGGCCAAAAGGCAGAGCTCCATCAGACAAGCAATGCCAGCTCTGGGAACCCACGACTGTAAGCCCTACAGCTCTGATGCAACCAACGATGCCAGGTTTTCCAAAGACTCGTGGAGCTGTAAAACCCCTCGAAAGCCCAGTTCTAGCTTGTTCCCATAGAGCATCCACAAAAGCAGGACTTAGAGCCTAAAAGTCCTGACACAGGTTCTCAGGGACCATTATTGCAGGATAATTATGCCACTCTGGCACCAGAAACTCTGTTTTTTTCCAGTGCTTATATGGTAAGGCTTTGTTGTGGAGCAGAACCGGGAAATATCAGGCCTCTGCAAGGACTCGTCTGTTAGATGATCTTGCAAGAGGCACTGGAGTACATCTGATGAGCACTTGGACCTCAGACACTGCCCAAAACACATCCCTGACAGACCCCTATGATTAAATGAGCTCCTCTCGTGGGACTAGCTTGGGGACAAAGACTCTGATGCTTCCAGGACAGGGGGCTGTGACTCCAGAGCCATCAGCCGGGACTCCCAGGCTTGTTGCTGCTGAGCCAAGAGTCTGCTGAGTTATCCTTTTCCTCAACCCACCGCCACATGCAAATCTCGGAGCCTGCAAAGCTCCTTCTGGTGCAGGTCAGGGATTTCACCACACAGGCAGCACACATAACACACACACACAGCCCAGGGAGCTAAGTCAGTGCATAATGAGTTCAATTCACACACACACATAAGAGACACAATCATCAGCCTTTTGAAAACAACAGGCTAATTACACTGAAGAAACAGAGGAGATTATAGAACAGGAAAGGAACTAAGAAAAAACCACTGTACATACAAAATGAAACCACGCTTCCAAATAATATTTAACCATCCGAACCTCTTTCTAAAATAAATCTTTCCAGCTCTTGCAGAGACTAAGATCACACTGGGTGTCTTTCCAAGTTTTTGGGGAATTTCCAGTGCCTACCCTTTATTCTTTTAGATTAAGTTCAACTCAGGACTTGAGAGCGTGTGGGCTAAAACCTGGGAGATGCTGGGCACTTGCATCTCTTACTGAATAGCCTTTTATCAGCCTATTTAGGTTATCCCAGTTTAACCCTATAGTCCCTTCCAACAATTCAATGACTCAGATTAACTAGACACTTGGCCAGTGTCGAGCTCCTGGCTGAAGGCTGGAGAGAGGCTAGTCCCCAGACAAATGATGCATGGAATTTGTATCTGTGGGTTGTCATGCCGACGCCGCGCACAGATTGCTCAAGATTCAGCAGGACTTGGCAGGGACCTTTTTGCTTCCCAGAGACCCACTGACAGGTAATATTACTGAGTTTCTGTTTTATTATGTGAAGTCCCATTGAAATGCTCAGTACAAGCATCTAATTCATTTCCATGTGACTTTGCACAGCAAAAAAGAGAAAGCGGGAGGGAGCGGCAGGGCAGTGAGGGACCCTCCTGTTCCCAGCACAATGTGGGATTCACTTGCTGTGTAGAGCAGTTTTATCTTTCCCGTGTGCCTGCAGAACTTTACTGCTCTGAATAAGCTCAGGCAAAGGCATCTGAGCATATTTCATAATTGACAGTTGCTGATGGTATAGTCCCAGAGCGTGCACTGCCTAAGAGCTTGGGGTACTAACCTACAATACGGAGGGTTAATAGAAAAATAAAAGAAAAAGACAGAAGTCCAGCAGTGGGTTGGATGTGGGAGTGCTCAGCTTCCCCCCTGCATAGGTACAAAATCAGTGCAGGGGACCAAGCAGCACCAGCCCCAGCGCTTCATCCAAAACTCACGGAGGGAGACAGAAAGGCCCCTGGAGATGTCGGTAGCCTTTGGCGCAGCTCAAACAGTCAGATTCACTCCTCCCACAGGGAACATTTAAAGCGTCCAGTATCCACGTCCTTGGTAGAGCCGGCTGAACAAAGTGTTATGAATAAATTATGTAAATAGCTTAGCACTCTGCCTTCTGCTCACAAATCATTTAGGAACCCCTCTTCTCCTCCATCAGCCTAACTGTTCTTGAGGAATTTATGCCAAAGAGTTTATGTATGTGTCAAATTTCTGCCTCTAGGCTGTTTCCAAACTGCTCGGCTTCCCTCCACCCCTTCCCCCATCTCTGCTTGTTATTCAGTGGGTATAAGGTTCTCCCAAGTCACATGAGACACTGTTTCCTCCTCTCTAACTTTCCTGGCTGGGAAATAATAAATGGCTAAATGGCAGAGACACATTCCCATGTGATGCTTAGAGATAAATCATTGCGCTAAACCCCATGCTTTGTTTAGGGAGCCCGGGTATTTCAGATGGGGCTCGGGATTCCACTACATGGCACAGCGCCTAACAGTTAAGGGCTCCAACACTCGGTGTTGCAACACCTAGGTCCTTTTGTTGACTTAATGCCTGTATCTTTGCCCAGAGCAAAATACATTGGATAAGATAAAAACAATCCAAATAAACAACGAAGCATTGGCATCATCCACTGGAATAAAGAGCAAAACAAGATGACTCTGCCTACTGAGCTGGGTGTTATGGCTCCTGGCTCACATTTTTTTAGCCATGTACAAGACCTAAGTCTGTCTTCTCAGGCCAAAACGAGGGCACTTACTGTTATGCATCACTTTAGCCTTATCTAACTGCAGGCTGTCAGTGGAAGAAGCAATCCAGTGCATCTGTTTCCATCTGGCTTCAGGGTTCTGCCCTCTTCTTCGCACTGCCCGCTCAGGTACTGGGGCAGCTGACCCATCTCCCAGGCCCAGGTTAATCCTGTTTCTGTGGGTTACCATTTGGCTGGATCACTGAGATGAGCTGACTCTGCCCCTCTGCAGCCTTGAGATCCAACACCAGCTGCAGCTGGTGGGAGCTGGGGCAGTGGCCTGAGAGGAGAGCAGGACTGAGGAGGCGCAGAGCAGGACTGACTCACTCTGTGGGGTGTAGGGAGATGCCCTACCTGACCTGGGCACCCACAGTTAGATGGCTAACTTCAGCTACCACCCCTTTCGTGATCACACAGGCTCGTTGAAGATTGACTGCTATCTCTGCAGTGCAATGAGAAAGGGCAGGAGACATGGACCTGGCTGGTCCTTCCACCTCCCAGCCCCACCAGGATGCCAGCCTATGGGGCCAGGATGAGGGAGGTGATTAGGACAACTCCTGCCAATGCTGACACCAGTTTCCTCTCCCCTTCCACTGGATGAGTAGGACCCAGGACAGAGAGGTGCAGGGGCACCCTATGCCCATGGGCATCCTTTGCCAGCAATGGTTTTTCAAACACAAGAAAGTGGGAGTTTACCAAAACAAGTGAATGCTCTTAGACTAACCATATGCTTGACTTACACATTGATTTATGCATCAACAAGTTTAATACCACACACTGCATCTTCATAGTTCATATTCATAACAAGTACAGAGATTGTTTATGGTAAATATGTACCAATCTGAACTCAGAATTTTTTAAAGAAGCAACCCATTACCATAGAAACAAAGAAAATGGGGATAATTCATCAATCTGTCCAAGGCAAGACCAGCTCTACCTGCAGCATTCCTGGCAGGTACTTCACCAGTCTGGTCTTAATGGTCCCCATCAGAGGGATGCTACTCCTTCTGAAATAATCTATTCCAGAGAAAAGGCTTTCCCTAAAAGCCAACTTAAATCTTTGTTAAGCTTATAACTTATTGTATTATCCACAATGAATAGAGACAGAAAGGTTTATTACCACTTCATTGAAGCAGCATTTTATTTATTCAAAGCCTGGCAGGCACAGTTCTTACCAGCCTTCTCTGCATAGATTAAGCAGACACATTTCTTGACACCTGCCCCTGCAGAGCATGTTTTCTAGACCTCTGACCAGGCTCATTTCTCTCCACTGGACTTTCTGCAGTCTTTCTTGAAGTGTGGTACCCACAACTGGAATCGGCTCCCTACTGGAGACTTTACCAATGGAAGGATTACCTCATGTGTCTTTTGTACAACTCTGCTCTTTATATATCCCAGAATAATATTTGCTTCTTTCACAACAGGATGTCATTACTGACTCATGCTGAGCTCATGATCCACTACAATTCCCAGATCTTTGCTACCTCTCCTCTCATTTCCCATCAAGTGTTCAGGGAGGCATCTAGCCCTATCTACATGCCAATTTATATTCAATGTTATCCTATTTCTTTTAGAGCATTTCTCCAATTTCTCAGGCCTGTCCTCCAAGACACTTGCAATTTGTCAGTGCTTAGAGTCATATGCAGACTTAATATATGTGTTCTCTAGTCCATCATTTAAGTCACTGTAATGATAACACTGGATCTGGACCCCCCTCTCTTACAGAGCCTTACCTGATAAATCCTTTCAGGGCAATACTGAACTGCTGACAGCAGGTTCTTGGCTGTCATTTGCCAAGAAGTACTGTGGGTATTTTGCAGCAGCCTTGTCAAGGATCAGTGGTCCCGAAGCCATGACTTTTGGGCAGCAGAGTGCTCATGAGACCTTCAAACCAAAGCTGACATGGAAAGCAATGCAGCATGTTTTTCAGTATTGTTGTTCATTGAGCCCAGCGAAGTTAGAGGCCCATGATTCAGACCACAATTCCCTGGGTGCTTATGAAAATGCCATTTGAGGCGGTGTCAAAAACCTTACTAAATTCTTGCCTATCCACATGACTTATTACCCCATCATAGGAAAAACAAACAAACAAACAGGCTGGTTTGATGTGATTTGGTCTTGACAAATCACATTGATAACTACTTATCGCTCTGCTCTCTTGTACATCATTTGACCCCTCGCCCAAGGATCTTTCTGGGAAATGAAAGTCAGGTCAACTGGGACTCTGTGTCCTCTTTTTTTCTTTTTTTAATAGGCACTCTGTCAGCCTTTTTCTAGCCCAGTATCATCCAAATTCTCAAAGATAATTACCATGGCCTTCAGGATTGTTCAGCCAGTTCCCTAAGTAACCTAGGGTGAATTACAGGCCTGACTGATCTGAGAAAATCTAATTTATCTAAGCAGTTTCTAAACATTTCTTTCCCTATTCTTGCCTGAGTTCTTACCCTTTTGTGGCTGGTGTTAACTGTGTCAACCATTCGATTACAGTCAGGCTTTTTAATGAAGACTGAAGCAATAAAAGGCATTAAATACTTTGGCCTTCTTGGCATGTTTTGTTATTAGCTTTCCTGTCCCATTTATTAGCTGGCCAATGCTTTCTCTGGTCCTCCTCTTACTGCCAAGGAAGTTAAACAGTGTTTTCATGTTACCCTTTATACCTCTTTATCTTATTTTGTGCATTGGCCTTTCTCATTTTGTCCTACATACTTGTGCTATTCTTTTATACTCATCCTTAGCTTCTTGACCTGGATTTCACTTTCTATATATTTCTTTCTCAGTTTTACAGTTGCTACAGAATTACTGACTTATCCAGACTGGTCTGTTACTAGACATATTGTATCTTTTCCTTCCACTGAGTGAATTTGGAGGATAGACATACTTTCTTTAACAAATACCAATTCCTCTGTTCCGTTCAAGAACTATAGACCTTTTTCTCTTGATCATCTTTGTTCATATCGATCAATTTGTATGAGTGTGTTCAGACTTGCTTAGCATTTTTTCTCTGATTATTTCACAAAGATTATGAATTCTCCCTTAAAAGATGCTATTGTCTAAAAGAAAAATGTAGAAATCCGGGTCATCCTTGAATAGGCATCGGCATATAACTTTTCAGGAATCCAAGTGGCATGAGCACAGTCTTGCCTTCAGTCTTGAACTAGTAATTTATAAGATTCATTGACAAAAGGATGGCCCAAAGAAGGTGGTTCAGGGAACTTCAGTAATGATGTAAATGAAACAGTTAATGATCTTATTAGATCTAAATGCTGGACCAAGGTTAGATATGCATGATGGATTTGCTAACAATAATGATTTGGCTGATGCATATATATGGGACCCTAATGAAGATCTATTGCTTTCTAGTTTTCCCAGTTTTATTTAGTGAGGTTAAGAAAGCATTACTTCAAATGAGTTTGAATAAAAGTGCAGTGGCAAGCAACCTTGACCACAAATTATTCAAAATAATTGCTTCATCCACAGTAAAATTAGTAGCTGATTTATGTCACTTGTCTTTCTTCATTGCAAAATACTGTAGCATCACTGTAAACTGTGACATCTTCCAGTGTGACATAAAAGCAAATGCTTTCTGTTTCTCAGCTATCAAAAAGCTTGGTGCATGCTCTGTTTTCTACTTTATCAATTTGATTTAGCAGAGTGAAGACTTTAAAGCATTCTGCCACTCTACCTGCAGTAAAAACATAAGAGGGAACTCCTCATCTGTTTAGGAAATGTAGGTTGATTTTGGCTGTCTGGGGCAGCCCAGTTGCATGTGATGTTCACAGGCAGCACCTTATCACATTCCTTTAGATAGCTGTATCACCTGAAATAGGCACTTCCAGTGGGCAAGTCAAATTTTATATATGAATCTCCTCTGAGGGTGAAGAGAGAGGCAAAGGCTCCTGACTTGCCTAAAGCATCTCTATCAAGGATCTATAACAGGCCCTTCCTGGAGGCTGGAGTTGCAGCTGTGTTGCATTGTGAAAACCAGCCCTTTTCCCTGGCATCATCCAGGCCTGGAGAAATTGATGGTGACTGGATAAACACCACCCTTTTGAGAACTGGGATCCACAGCCTAACTGGTGTCTGTAAAAGTCAACAGCAAAGATTTACTGGATTCACTCTTGCACTGTTTAACATAAATAAAAGAGATGGCTGAAAGGGGAAAAGGAGGAGCAGTGGAGTGACTCACCCCAAATCAAGCACGCAATCAGGTGTCACAGGGAGGAGAGACAGGTACCTGTGTCTCTGTTTCCCAGGCCACACTGGTTTCCCTACCATGTCCCAGTGCCTGTTGTGGTATGTAAGACTAATACAGATAGTAGAGCTTTTTCCTTTGTATTTATCCAAAAATAGCTGTGTGCTCAGGGATAATGACTGTTTGACTTAACTTGTAACAAGTGCCATCATTGCTTGAGGCCTTTTAAACTTTGAAAAATAGTAAGTTACAGTTTTTTCCCCTGTTGAAAAAGAAGGCTAAGATATAATAGCTATGGAATAACAGACAGAATTATTTTTGTCTGTTCAGTTGACTGTGGGTTGTTTGCATGTATATATTTGTATTTGTGTGGGTCTGGGTGTGTGTTTGTGTGTATGTGCCCATATGTTGTTAGTTTTCAATTCCTTATCTTTGTAGCAAATGACAATGAAAGCTCCTTAAGTTGGTCTATGCATGATGCATAATTAACAGGGAGGAATGATTTCCTTATCACAAGCTAAATAACAAAACCTCTCACACTTTATTAACATTGACAGGAAAGTAAGAATCCTCACATCACCTTACTAGTGAACAGTCAGCAACATTTGTGGCATTCAGTATTAATCTAAAGAGATATTAGACTGCTCTAATGCTTGATTCTCACTTTGTATTAAAAGAAACATCTATTTGTGTTCAGCATCGTAATAGGGAGACAAGGGGGGCTATTCCTGCGGACAGGAATTAGCTTTCTCTCCAAGCTTTGTGGCTGTAATGAGGCCACAGTCCTGCAGTCTCACCCTTAAGCCCAGGGAACCAACAGGCATCCACACCAGTACATCTCTCTGCCACGCTGACAGAGGCTGCACGAGCCAGCTCAGAAACAAAGCTGATTCTGCCCAGGAAATCAAACCCATCCACACCTCATGGCGCAACTGAATAATGTGTTATTCATTGTGTACAGAAATATTACACACTAACATCCTGAACCTCCATGATGCAACACAGGGAATGAGTGGTTCTGAGGTGCTGCTCGGTTCCCACCAAGGTGAACAGGAGCAGAGGATATTCAGCACATCCTAGGAAGACATCCAGCACCTTCAAGATTTTATCTGAAGCTTGACGTGCACTAGAAAGTCTTGTTGACAGAGCACAATGCGGGCAGATACAAGCTTGCTCTGCTGGTATTTGGAGCCAAGAAAGCTGCATGACCATGTTAGTATGGAACCAGCCAGCACTAGTAAGCCCTGCTGAGAGGCTAGATGTGTTACTTCAGCCTTGGCACCCTGCTACCACCGTCACCTTCTTTTTTTTCATCTCAAAGGATAGGCACCAGGGAGCTCCACTCTGCGCAGAGCAGCAGCAAGGGCAAGCTCACGTCAGCAGGTTTCATTTTTCTTCCAGGCTCTGTATGTGAGGACATACTTTTAGCTTATAAGAAACAGAAACATGCACTAACCCCTTGTTCCTGCCTACAGTCAGCAAGAAGTGCCGGTCTTTACATCCTCTGGGATTAGGGAGTGGGCAAATCCTACTGCTACAGACACAAACCACTTCATACACTTGTGCTGTCCACACATAAGTAAATTGTAGGAGGACAAACTATCAAAGGCTGTATGTGTCTGGGGTCACCAGCATTAAGGCACTGTGAGCTGCTTCTGCTGCGTTTTAGCTACAATAGCTACTCGGCAAATATCTCTCCCCCCAGTGCTCTGTGCTGGCTACTATAGCCACGATTTCAAAGTCTGCTCACTGAGATTAAATTGCTCACTGGCTCCACTTCCCCTGTACCTTTTTAAAATCACATTTTGTGTTGGAAAAATTTCTTTTCCTGACAGGCTCCATATGTGAGCATGTACATTTAGTTTATCACAAAGAGACAATGCACTAAACCCTTTTTCCTGCCTGGAGTCAGCAAAAAGGACCATTTTTACATGGTCAACAATTAGGGATTGGGTGAATCCCACTCCCCTGGACCTGCAGGAATAGAGATCCTCATTAGGAAACAGGAAGAAGCATGGACTCCAGAAGAGTGAAGCAAGGTGAAACCAGGTCCAGGTCAGGACCAGATATTTCTACCAGAGTTATGCCAGGGAGATTTAGTAGAATGAGATAAGTAAATCCATCAGAGTTATGTGTCCTCACCACAAAAAGTCCCTCCTGACTGTGACCACCCCGAGGAAGCCTCCAGGCTCTGATGAGGAGAGAGGACCCTTCTGAGGAAAAAGAATGGCAATACAGACCCTTTTTCTGGGATGGTCTCAATCAAAATGGTTAAAACCATGACTGCAGTCAAGACCAGTGTGTGGAGAGCAATGGGGAAAAGGATGTATTTTTCTTTTCCCCATAACATTAGATTTCCTTTATTCAGCAATGTCACAAAATGATTTATTTGAAAGTGGAGTCCTTTCCTATACACACGGTGCAAAATCCCTGCTAACACCTTCTCAGAAATCTGCATCAAGTGTGTGCCTCTGAGTACTTTCCTCCGTGAACCACATTATCACTTGTCAGCCATTGCCTGTGGTCTGTCAGTGCCTGTGTTGCACCACTGATGTACTCAGGAATATTTCAAGGGGGAAAAGTGGAGCATGTGTCCTGACAGTTGCTCATACCTGCACATACTCTAAGAACGCCATCACCTCAAGCTTCTCCAATATTTCCTCCATGTGTTTCAGAGCCCCAACTTTCCCCAAGAAGCAACATCCTGGACTGTTGTGGGACTTCCTGACCTCAGCTGGTTTCCACAAAGTAGCAACAGTCAATGGAGTCAGTATTTCCAGAGTGTATTTCAGAGCAACATCAGCTTCTGGCCTAACACATCTGGTCCCATGTTTGTGGCAGTGGCAGTGGTGTATGTTTCCAGAGAAGCTGCTTTCATCATTCCAAAGTTTTTCATCCATGTATCATAATAGATGTGTCTCCATTGCAAGGCAGATGTTTTTCCTGCTTTGTGTTGCAATACTAGTTATCCAGATCAACAGACCTGCTGGGGCACAGCACGTTTCCTTTCTTTCTCAGACACATGGGTTTCCCTCTGATAGAAGGATGGTGCCTTGCAAGACCCCATTGCAACATGCATGCCACCAGGGTGTGACCAGAGGGTGCAGCTGCCCGAGGACCTGGGAGTTCAGATGTACTCTGAACTGTTCCATGCTATTTCCATGAGTCTAGAAGCAATGGCAACTGGGGCTGTTTCAGTCACATCCAGTTCTGCACATTAAAAAGACAGACAGGCAGAGAAAATTGCACAATGGCAGGGTTGTCCCTAAGCACCCACAAACCCCCCATGCAACAGTACTTCCCATAAAGCAATATGCTATGTCCCAGAGTGTATTGCATCTAATGCTGCCATGAAAATCCCTGGGATATGTACATGTATTGTAGTCCTTCTTCAGTTAATTTGCCCATGGTGAAGATCCACAGCATTGTCATGTATGTATCCTGACAGATCAGTGCTATGGCAATGACACTTTTTTGGACAAAATAGTGAAATATAAATGTATTTGAATTATCCAAGCTCTTACATCTCACTGTCTTGAACCTTTGGGAAGCCCAGGTGCATCTCTCCAGATTTCTTTAAGTTGAGAGGGAAGAGCTTCCCAGTCTTTTCTGTATTAGCTCAGTCCTAGAGCCAGATGCAGACTAGCTCACACCACGCTCTGCCCCAAGGCTGTCCCATTTATATTGCTAGGAATGACCAGCAGCCATCTACCAGGAGGGTATTGCCAGAGCACGGCATGCACAAGCCACAATTCCTGCACCCGAGGCAGTGGGAGCAAGCAGTGGGGAAGGTATGTCTGGAAACCAGGAGGGGTGTCTATATGGCACAACACAGCACTGAGCAGACAGCCAAATGAGCTCCTGCTCTTATAAATGTAAAGAAATACCAGCAGTGGATAGCTTCAGAGAGCAATCACTTATTCTTTTGAAAGTACCCTACCAACTTGTTTTAATTGTAAAGAAATAATTGGAGGGAATGAGTTTGAGAGAATTAGTCTATTAATCATTTATTGTGTTATTTTTGTATGGTATTGTGCTGCTGCTATGATATGTTAAATATTGCAGCTTGATGTGTGGTCCCCAGGCCCAAGGAGTCCTATAAATTAGATGGATTTTTCTAAAGTTCTCTCAGTGAGAAAAGTTCCAGAAAAAGTGAGAATAGCTCCATATTGTTCTATCTCCTTAGATGCAAAATAACCCCAGTTGACTGTGTATTATGCTAACTACACAATATTCTCATAGGAATTGTATCCACAGGAATCTTTTTTTTTTTAATGGTGTTTTTGAAAGGAGAACTAATGGCTATTGCGAGGTACAACATCAAAATAAAAGGAAATTTTCTCAGAACATTGCAAAGAGCTTTTAAGCCAGAGCAAAAATTAACTTTGTCTTTCCCAGAGTGAGATCTGAGAAAGGAAAGTAATGTTCCTGGCCTCAACCTTCTTTATTAATGAGTTGGAGTCAATGTCAGGCTCTTTTTCCTATGAAGCATATAAGGGGGTAATCCTTCGTTCACCGAAATGGGTCAGAAGGAGTGCTCCAAACTTCCGTGCGCTCCAGATATGTCTTCTGAGGGACCCCAAACCTGCCACTGCTCTTACAAAGCTTATAAAAGTCTGATCTTCTGTATAGGTATCCATCTCCAGCCAAAGTCATGAAAGATATGGTTCCCTCCTGTCCAATGTGGGGACCAGTTTTGGCCCAATGAAGCCATTCTCTGTGCAAAATGATGATGTCACTGTCCTGACAGCAGCAAATGCAGCTGTATGCCTGAAACAGCTGCTGCTGGAGTGGGGTGAAAAATAGGTTTGTCATTTGCTGAGAAAGAGGGCTCTCCCCATGCCTTTTTCTCTTTAGTTTTTATCCAGAACAACATCAGGTCCCAATGTATTAACAAATCAAAGCTGACTGCACTCAGCACCTCTCAGGAAAGCCCCAAGTTACAGGAAACACCCTTGGAAGGGATGTCAGAATTACCAAGCTGTCGTGGTTTAACCCCAGCCAGCAGCTAAGCACCACGCAGCCGCTCGCTCACTCCCCCCACCCCAGTGGGATGGGGAAGAGAATTGGGAGGGTTACAGTCAGAAAACTCGTGGATTGAGATAAGAACAGTTTAATACTTGAAGTAAAATGAAATAGAATAGTAGTAATAATAATAATAATATAATAATAATAATACGATAATAATATACAGAGCAAGGGATACACTATACAATTGGCTCACCACCCGCCGACCGATGCCTAGCACGTCCCCCAGCAGCGATCGCTGCCCCCAGTTTATATACTGAGCATGATGTCATACGGTGTGGAATAGCCCTTTGGCTGGTCTGGGTCAGCTGTCCTGGCTGTGCCCCCTCCCAGCTTCTTGTGCACCTGGCAGAGCATGGGAAGCTGAAAAAGTCCTTGACTAGTGTAAGCACTACTTAGCAAGAACCAAAACATCAGTGTGTTATCAACATTATTCTCATCCTAAATCCAAAACACAGCACTCTACTAGCTACTAAGAAGAAAATTAACTCTATCCCAGCTGAAACCAGGACACAAGCTTCATAGGAACTGGTAATACTGGAACTTCCAAAAAGATTAACAAAAATCAGGTTCCGTATTTAAAAATAAAGCTGCTTTGGTCCAGAGCCTGTGAAAGAAAAGGTACATGGAACTCTATATAAAATTTGTAGGGATTGCTGCTCTATAAATCAGTAATATCTTTTTTCTTAAAAAAAATAAAATAAAATGTGGGCTTGCAGTCTTTATGCCAAGTTTCCACTCACACAATCTGAAGAACCAGGGTTTGAAAGTGTATAATGGAGTATAATTTGGTGCAGTAAATTATCAATATTGAAAATACTATGAGAAATGGCCACTACAAATAATATCATGGGGATGGGACAATTCCAATGGCTCTTTCTCTGGTAAACCCCTCGGTTGATTTAGAGTGAAAGTTTTGCCTGAAAATGGGCCAAGAGGAGACTGCAAGATTTTGATTGCTTTTTTTAATTCTATGCAAAAAAATATTAATATGATTCAACTTTCATTGAAGTCAATGAAAAACTTCTGTTTGAGGAGCAGGCTTACTGTGGCCAAAGAGTAAGCCCTAAATTCCATCAGTACAATCACTCTTTTGGGATCTTCAGCCAGGCTGAATAGATGTAACCTGGGACAAAACTTGGCTATTATCCTCTACAGAAGCGTGTCAAGTTTTTATTACTCAAAGTTTCAAGATGACCATAGTGATTCTTGGCTAAGGCCACAAAGCAGTGCCTTTCAGTCACTTGAACCCATCCAGTGATGCCTGTTAAAGTCTGAATTGGAGAATCCCAACAAAGCAGACTGCACAGTGCTTCCTGATTGCTCCTCAGAAAATATATTAAAAAAACCCAACAAAACAGAAAAAAAACAGCCAGATTTATGTGAAGGCATGGTCCTGACTGGAGGGTTGCTACACCATTAAGCTAAACTGATATTATGGCTTGTGTCTATGGCAGAAGCTGTCACACTCGAGTTCCCCTGCCTGGCCTTCGGGCTGGCAGGACGCTTGCCAGCTCCATCTAGATGCTGCACAGCCCCGTCAGTTCAGCATGGCACTCCCACTAATGTTTCCTGCCTCTCCGCAGGGCTTAACGCATGACACACAAGGCAGATGCCTAGGCTGCCTGGGTTCTGGCAGTAAGCAGGCCTTGACATACATTTTAACTTAAAGCATGACTCCTGGGGCAGACAGAACATATGGCTTCCCAAGACGGGTTACATCTATCAGTTCAGAGCATGGGCAGAGCAAACTTGGGTCTAGCTGCATTAATTAGGCTGCAGGGCTATGCCAACGTAGGTGTGAGGATTAAGGCTGACTGAGCATCTGCTTGCATGTAAGTGTTGCCTTACTAAGTCAGCTAAAAGAAGGGACTGTTGGAAAGCTGGATACCTGCTCAGGTTTGCTTAGGTGTCTTGAGGTGGCTCTATTCAATGCTGACTGGTGAAGAGTTAATTAGTACCTAGAGTCAGAGTTGTCAAAGACTTACTCATTTCAGTCCTTCTTCCTCTTGCCTGCCACATGCTCTTCAGACCTGGGGCTGAACACAGAATGAAATGTAATTTTTAGCCTACGCTAGAAATACACATCTCATGCAGAGCATTGAGGACATCTTCTTCTTTTATTGGTTCCCTTTGGTAGCTAGAGGCTTCATCTATAGTAGGAAATTAAACGATGCCAGGGAATACTCCTGGATACCACAACTCTGCCATTGCTGCTGTTGCTTTGCTGGAATGGTCCTTGGCATGGATACAGGCTGTTACAAGCAGCATTTTCCCAAGCCGTTCCCAGGCACGGTTCGGAGAGAGCAGAGATCAGGAGCCACTTTCAATTGGCAGTTTGCATACAGCCTTCCTGTTTTGGAGACTAAGAGAAGTCAATGGCATGGGCAAAAGCCCCTTGTGCCAGCTGGCATCAGAAAACAGTGCCAGACTTCTTGAATTTTCTGTTATAGGTGTAGCCACCACATCCATGTGAAGTAAGAAAGTTATCTTTATAACTGTATTATTGTGCAGAAGGGAAAATGAGGTTAGAAAATGGAGGTCTACATTCAGATTGTTACCACCGTTGTTTACCTTTGGCATTGCAATTACAGTAGCATCTCAAGTTGAGAGAGAAGTGATGTTCATATCTCTCCCCTCCAGCTCTGCCAGATTCTAGTCTCCATGCAGTCAAGGGAGAGAAAACTGCTTTAGGGTTGTCTGAAAATGGCTATAGCTGCCTTGGGCAAGATGAAACAGGTCTGCAATAAATCTGAGGGAACCTGAACTCAGACCTTTTAAGACCTTCTTTCTTCACCTCTGGAACTCCATGTACAGTGCCAACCACCCAAGACCTTGAATTCTCAGAGCAGCCCCACATCTGCAGGTTTTATTGACTTCAGCTGGCTGTGTGAAAATCAGACTTCAATGCCCTACATGTAATTCCCGGAAAAAAATGAAGAAAATATTAGCAGCTACTTTCAAAAAGTTGGGGGAGACTTCTCTGCAGCCTCCCACAGGAACTTTATGACAGAACCAGAGATAAAAGCTACTTCTCCTAGATCACAGCCAATTACCTTAACCACAAGACTATCCCACTTCTTCCTGCTTCATACATGACATAGGCCTGCTTCATTCTCTGTCCATCATAGACACACTGGAAGAATCAGGAGTCCTGTGGAAAAATGGAGTAAGATGAAATAAATAGAGTGCCACATCCTGTATGCACTAAAGGTCGGACAGTGGAAGGTCTATAAGCAATGCATCAGCTTTGTCCAGCCTAGAGAAAAAGCAGTGTTTAGATTATATTTAATTAACATGGACTAATTCAGGCCAAGACAATACGTCCTACGTCCACACCAAGAAATGGGATTAATTTAAGTCCAGCTCACTTAGTTCATGTTAACCACAGCATGACCATTTTTCTAGTCTAGGCAAGGCTCCTGTTCCCTCCAAAGCATGCAATGAACAACTCTCTGCCTCTTGGTGCATGAGCCACTCTCAATTTAACGCAAATATAAATCTGCAGTGTTAGAATACAGTATTAGCACTGCTTCAGCAGAGCAAGGTTGTCAGTTCTCCAGCAGTACTCATATTGATGCACATGTTGATGGAAATGGAGGTATTAATGTTACAGACAACGAAAAAGGAAAAATAGTAGCAAAGTAAAGTAAACAGGGATTACTGAATTTGCTTTGACCTCAGTTTCACCTGGAGAAAAAAAATGATGCCCATGCAGTCATTAGAGTTGCTACAGTGATGGAAGACCAGTGTCACCAGAAGTCTGTGTTAAAAATACACCACTGCCTCAAGGTAAAGGCACCTTTTCCACAACATTGTACCTGAAATAAAATCTAAGCTGCACCACTCAGCAGCTTAAACTGCCTGTAATTCAATGTAGGGGGATTAGTCAGCATGGTCCTGCCAGTGGCCTTGGGGTCAGTGCTGCCCACAGGACATTTCTCCCCACGGCACTACCTTTTTCAAGAGGAAGACCTGTTTGAGAGTCCATGAACACACCACTGACAGCTGTGTGTCCTTCACTGCTGTGCCCAGCCAGGTCCTCAGTGCCCATGCTGGTGAGAAGGGACTGAGTTATAGCAACAGGATTCAAAAAGGATCCCCAGTGTGGCTTCTGAGCCCTGTGGTTGACTGGTCTGAGCCAGCTTCAGTCAGCCAATGGCTTTAAGAACCCTTGCCTACCCTGATCTACCAACCAGAGCTGCATGGCCCTGGAGAGAGCCCTGTCCCACCTCCTGCCTTCACACACACTGTCAGGTCCTTAGCTCTGCACAGGAGTTGCCTGGGTAGTAACATTGGCTTTCCTCAGCTGAGACCTGCAGTCCCCTGTTAACATGACATGGGTATGAAAAGCAAATCTGAAATCACATTACCTACCTGTACGCTTTGCAGCTGTTAAAAGTGCCCTGGAAATCCAGGACCTGCTCACCAGTAGCTGACTTATTGCCATATCAATACCGAGGCAGGGGTTAAATAGCTCAGAGGAGCTGGATGTTCCTGCTCCTGGAGATACTGTGCTGAGATATCACCACTGGCCACACATGCACAGTGTCATGCCATCCCTTGCTGTGCCAAGAGCGCATGGGAGTGAGGGCTTTGACTTTGATGTTTTCTTTAAAAACAAACAGAGGTGACAAGCATTTTACTTTACTGAAAGACCTCCATGCTGTGGCTGGGATCTTAGCTGGATTCTAGGAGCTCCTCCCCAAAAATACACGTGCAACTGAGAGACTAATAGTCATCTGTGCATATATACACATCAAGAGACATACATACATTTGCACATGTGTGAATGGCCTGCTAAGTTTGTATAACAGGTACCTGGGAACCAAACTGTTTATACCAGAAGTGTTTTCACTGAACATGACTTCAGCTTCTCTGAAGTGTAGGCAGCACAACCTTCCAGGCCAGGACCTCTCTGGGGCACTACATCTTTACTTTAGCATCCTAGATAGGTAGGCATTTGAAACCTTTCATAACATAAGCACAAGAAGCAGCATCTTCTTTCAAGATCATACTTAGTTCCCTATCATATTTTGCATGAACAATTGGGAAAATTTGGAAGAAAGGCTGTTTCAGACTGATTTGTCAACCACCCAAACTTCAAAGCTATAGTTATTTCTTGTATTAAAATGCTCTGTTGTTCCCTAAGGAAGAATTTTTCATTTCTGATAGGGCTCTTGTCAAATAAAAATTGCCAGTGAGGGTAAGCCTTTGAAAAACTATGTTTTATTCATTAATTATTTTCTCTCATAACCTCTCTAAAGAAAATCAAAGGGCAAAAATCTATGTTATGAAACTGCAACTTTGCTCTCTCTAACAGAAGTAAAAATGTTGTTATACAGCATATTTTCCTTACTACACTAAAACAGTCTTTATCTTGGAGGAAACTGAGTAACTCATGGAAGAGACTGTGTCTCAAAACTATATTTTTCCAAAAATATTTTCCTTATTTATCTGATTAAAGGATCATATGTACAGTAATGCCTACCCCACGATTCACATTAAGTTAGTTTTAAAATAATTTGCCATTTACATATGTTTTCACTAGATTGAAAATTAAAAACCCACATTTTATGTAATTCCAGAAATAAACAATAGAAAGAGTCACATATATCTCCCGGGTTTAGTTCGGCAGGCCTGCCCTAGATCCTTGTGCCTCGGAAAGTGATATGTTTTCAATGGTGAAGGGTTAAAAGAGGATACCAAACTATCTTCTGGAAATCATTAACTTACAAAGCCCCAAGAAGATAAAAGTTTCCATTTTCTAAAATGTAAATCTAAAACATATTCATTAGTATTGCAAAACAAACATGCAAATCTTCACCACTTGAAAAGCTCAGCTAAATATGTACAAGGGCAATACCCAAAAATACATCTGGTCCTCGGTTAGAAAACTTGCCTTTTTGGTTTTATCTAAAGAGCTTGTCTGTCTTCCATGGTTGGCTTCTTGGATTATTGCAATTCATAATAAGCCTTTTAGCTAAGGATGAAATAAACAAAGATAAAGTCTACGTCCTAGTTTTAAATGGTCCAGATGGGATAATATTTCCATATGTTTAGCACACCAAATGTTTATTAATCATTACTAGCAGAACTCAGAAAATTGCAACAGCTTATTAAAGAGGGCAGGGGATAAAATTTACAGTTTGTGTAATTTCTGCCCACCTTCTTAATCCTTCACTGACGCGGGGTTTCATTTTGCACTAACTCAGGGTGTGTGTGGGTGTGGGGGGGGTGTGTGTGTGAGAGCATGTGCGTGTGTGCGTGCAGTTGTTGTTACAAGGCAGGGAATTTTGGTTAACTGATCAAGAGAAGGTTTTGTGCCCTAATTTGGATACAATATCAGTCATGAGGAATGTGTTACATCATAACAATGACAGTGTGGGTAAAACTGGCAGTACTTGACTCGTTCCTCATCAGAGTGATTTACTTAGTGTCTGGCAATCTGTTTTTCACATGATGTTTGTTTCCCATAAACAGTTTCAACATGGGAGAGTATGGTGTCAAGATAACAGTTGTATCATCATTCATTGCAGAACATCTACGTGGGCTGCCAAGAAAATGAGACACTTTTATCTCTGGCTTCTCTAAGTGCTTGCGTTTTAGTGATTGTTTCGCATAACGTGCTCGATTGTTTTCTGAAACCTGACCGTCAGCAGCTCCATTATGTTGTCACCTCAACCCAAGTGAGTTGAAGGCTGTCAAGGAAGCAGGGCTGCCGGGAGGAGCAGGGGTAAGGCTGCCGAGGGAGTGTCTTCCAGAGGCGCTGGGGAAACGGTGCTTAGAAAGTAGGACAACAATAGAGAGGCTGGAAGTTAAACCACAGGCAAACATTGAAGAATCTGTGAGAGGTGCATTGCACCACGCTGTTTTTCTGTGACCTTTCAAATCAAAAGGTTTTTTGGTATTAGTCAGATAGGATGTGAAATTTTCCATGGCATTATGTATTCCTTGTACTTAAAAACATTCTACATTTGTAAGAAGCAGGATGAATATAACTTCAAATAGCAAGTAGGCAGCTAACGACTGAATCTCAAGGCATGTTTTGATGGAACCTAGCCATGACTTGAACTATAAACAACAGAAAGTAAGAACACAATCCTATTATTTTAATGACATAACTCACCATTTTATTGGAGATAATTTACAGGAGCTTTGAGGTAGATTTATCTCGTCCAAACAGAACTGACTTATAGCTAAATATAGAGGATGCAATGTGTATGTCTGATTCTAAAGAAAGGTATTTTAAGTAAGTCCTGCACGTGGCTGCAAAAAAAAATCCTCTGAAACCAGAGAGATGTCAGTAGTCTCAACACCTGATGAACACATGGGAGTTCAAGACAGTTAGCCTGCCCAAGTCTCTGCCTCTGCTTCCAACGTAACAAAGGGAACTGCTGACTGAAAATGGGACTCCAGTGCTTCTGAAAACATTACCCCTTGTGGACAACACAGCCACAGTGGCTCAAGGCAGGAGATGCACTGAGTCACCTCACATCCCTTCCAGCCCTTTTTCCCTAAGATGCTGTGAGTTCCTCTGGACCTCTCTTGAGCAGCGATGGAGCTTGGCCGGCATGTCATTTATAAGAAAAAGTAAGCCTTTAAAGCATCCAGTCATGTCCTGGCACCTGCGGGAGAGTTGGCTGGATAAGAACCTCTGAGTGGATCTTAATCTTGGCAAAATTAAAAATAAAACTTTGGACAAAATCAGTGCAACTCTGGTATGAAATCTCGACCCTATATGCCAGATGAAATGGAAAGTGCTCAAGACGGCCTATTCAGAAGTGTCTGCTCAGGCTCTAGGAAAGCAGCAGCTGCAGTTGTCCAAAAGAGAAGCATTTGGCTTGGTTTCTGATTCATTTCTATATCCTCTACTTCTGGGGAAATATCTTGGCATCTTCTGGCTCCTCAATGTCCAAGAAGAACAAGACCTAATTTCGTATCCCAAAACATAGAATTGCTGATGCAAAAGTCAAGAAAAAATTACTATCATCTCTGGCACTGAAGCCAGGGATGAAATTCCTGTCAGCAAACAAAAGTGTGGCCCTGACCAAGGTTTCCTCTGGGCTGTTATGTAACTACTGTGTATAAATTATTACGTGTAAAAACTACGGTCAGCTTGCAAAGCCCAGTGCTCTTTGGCCTGCGGAGCCAATCCATACTGGCCCTAAACAGCGTAGCTCTTCAGTGGGTGCCTCAAGCTGAGATGCTGTAACCAAAGGCAGGACCATGAAGGGTGCAAGCAGAGAAGTCTGAGAGCTCCTACATAGGCCTGGCTGCTTCAGCTGACAGTGTCTGGTGGCAGTGCATTGTCACCCTGTGCACAGGCCTGCCACCATGGCAAGCATTCGACACACCTTTGCTAGTTACTTCCCAGTTTATATCTCCTGGGGCAGAGCTGGGCTGGGATGCAAGCACAGCACACTTTGCTAGTCCCCCAGACCTTCTCCTCTGGATTCAGATCACTTCTCACCCTACGCTGTCCTCACCCCACCTTCCCTCTCATTTATTTCAGGAGTTGTCCCACCTCCATCCACATTCCAGTTGCCCCTCCCATCCTCACTCCCAAAAGCTTTGGATCTCCACCTTCCTTTCTCCACCCCATCACTTTCCAACCCAGCTCTTGCACTGGTCCCTTCTTCCAGTGTCCCCACTGATGTCCAAGAGGCTCAGTATTGCTCCACATGGTGTTAGGGGCAGGCTGTTTTCAATCCTTCCCTTCCATATTACCTCAGTGCCAGCAGTGGGAAGAATGAGAGCCCAAGAGAGACAATCTCCATGTTTTAAGCTCCAAGTATCACAGTAGCCCCTGGAGATAAGAGAAGTAATTGCTTGGAAAGTCCTACTCCATCCAGGAATGGAATATGCCCAATACTTAATGTACATAGTGAAACAATCCTAGTTTGAAATTTCATTATAATCTACAAGGCCAAGTGCAACAACATTTGCAAAGAAGCCAAGTTTCAAGTGAAACTGGACCAATTTACCATCTGGGGTGGAAAACTTCATTCTTTCTGCTGAGTTTTGCTCTGCATCATGGGATTCATTTGAAGCCAAAACAGAAGATAAACTCATACGATAGGGACCCTCATCAGTCGAAACATAAGAAAAATTTGCATGATCTTATACAGATTATCTATAGCTCAGTGTCTCTCTCCATTTCCAGAAAGTTTTTGCAGGTGAAGACAGAATAGGTGAAAGCAGAAGAATGTATTAATTCTTATGTATGTTACAAGGGACTCAAACATAGGACGCAGCAAACTGGCCACTGAATAACATATGTGCACACAATTTTCATTAATAAAAGCAAAATGTTACAAAGGAACAGAATACCCAATCATTTGGAGATTTTGTCATTCCTTCCTGTGATTCTCTATAACAGCATGTTACAATTATTTGTCAAGACCTCCTAATTTTTCCCAGAGACGAAACCTCTGAGCCTCGGGCACGTCTTGGCATTACAGGCAGCGCAGAGATCCACCAAGGCTTTGGATGCTGTTACCTCCTTATAATGTCACCTGGATGCCAGCGGAGAACCCACTGCTGCTCTGCAGTCAGCCGTGAAAAACAAGAATGTCAGAGGAGCTGCAGAGCCACCTTCCTCTCCACACACTGATCCTAAACTGAAATAGCTGTTTCCAGTGAAAGATGAAGAATTATCTCCAGCTGTTTCTGGTGAACAGCTATCTCAAAGTAGTGATTTCGTAACACGCATTTCCAGTCTCTGTTACGTAGTGTTACTAGTATAGTCAGCCTGAGTGCTTAAATATCTTCAGTGAGGGCTCCCCAAAATCACGATATGCAAAGTCCCACTCTTTTAATTCCTTTTATGTGCCTGTTGATTTATGGCACTGCAAGTGTGGTACTTTCTGTTCACATTCCCAAGCCTTTCCCCACATGCAGGGGCTGGGATGAGCCCTGTACCACAGGACTCCAGAAGAGCAGAGGCCCAGATGCTGGGGCTGTAGTGTAGGACTTGACAGAACAAGTCTCGTTTCTTCTGTGCCTCAGCCCCTGATATAAGTCAAGCACTTACTTCTACTGATGTGATACCCTGTCCTGGATGCAAATAATTTCATTGCCCATAGAGCTCCCTGGCTATCAAAAATCTTGTATTTGCTCAGAAGACTTGCTTTCTCCAGACCTGTGTGTGTGTGTGTGTCTCTTTTTCCTAATCCCAGCTAGGATCCTAATGTTATCACCTGGGCTATGTCCCTTCTGATGGCCAGTTTAATAGCAATGCTCTGTCCATATATCTGAGCTTGATATAGCATGCTGTAGTTTTTGGCACTACACCAGAACAAAGTAGAAGGAGGAAAAAGAGAGAGGTAGTGTCTATTTTTTTTCAGTAGCTGTCTCGTTCACTTACCTGGGTTCACGTCCAGCCCTCTAGCCAAAAATCTTCAAACTTATCCCCTCCCCAGCAGACACCCCACCCAGCAGACTAAGGGCTGGTTGCCACAGGGTGTCTTCCACCTCTACTGCTGACATTGCTCTGTTTCGGAAACTGGTGCTTGAGTCAAGTGATTTAAGGCATTCCCTTGGGCTTGGAAAGATACAGGTGTTATCCCCTGGCCCATGATACTTTTATGCAGATGACACAAGAAACACCAAATGTGCCTTTTCAACCTGTATTTCCAGTGCTTCAAGGAACAAACATGCTCAGATTGAGACCTGGGCTGCAAAGAGGAACAAAACCAGCTCAGGTTGAGCTGACTTGAGCCATGCTATTTTACATGCGTTGAAGTGTTACTTTTTAATCAAGAGCTAGGACTTATTCCCACACTGGGAGTGATTTCACATAGCCAAACTGTGCTCCTTGTGCCTCAGACTCACAACATACAAAAAATGTATTGCTGAAACAGAAGAATGACTAATACGGGGATGTAAGTAATTTGTGTGCAAATAGCATGCAAAGAGCAGGACTGAGACTGCGTCTGAAGCCAAGTGTTCCATAAGTCAAGTCATACAGAGTGGGAAGTGATAAAGGGTGTGACCCATGAGAGAAAAGTCTAAACTAATTAGGAGGATCTCCTGCTGAATGATATATTGGAGACTTGACATTTAAAAAAGGGGAATGATCTCTTTCAAGCATCACTGCTGCGTGAGGGGTGTTCGCAACCTATTTGCTCCAAATACACTTTTTGAAATCCCCACACCAGATCAATCTCCACTTTGATCATTTTTACAGAAACACTCCTTTGCTTTATATCAAATTTGGAAATTGACAGTCTTGGCCTTCATATCCTGGTATGAGTCTCCTGACACTCGACATCATCATGGCAACACCCCTGTCTTAATGCTCCTGGGGCTGTGACTAATGAAACAGAGGAGAGTAATAGACTTCTAGGCCAAATTAAATTACCTACCCTGACCTCCTCTGTGCTGCATGCCACAGAGTCCCAAGCAGAGACTGAGTCCAGCACAAGAAGGTCTCTTTAGAAAGCAAACGTGAGAAATGAACCTCCGTCAGAGAGCTGCTCCAGTGGCTGGCCACGGAGTCACTGGCAATGCTCCCTTCCCTCCGGCAGCCTGCGGCGCTTGGTGGGCAGGAGGAGGGAGTGGCTGCAAAGAGCAACAGCAAAGCACGAGTGTAAACGGATGACACACACAAGTTTGCACATATCAAGTTGGTTTGGATGCAATTGTTATCAGACAACAAAGTCTTTAGTGAAAGGTCAGATGTTGTGGCTCTGTGGGACAGATGTCTTCCAAATGGCACATCCACGTCAGAAGTGCACCTCAGCTATTGCAAGTCTGTGACCCTTGAAAAGTACAAATGGTGTTCAAAGTCCAGAGTTGCTCTGTGCCAGCAATGGGGGCTGACAAGAAAACTCAGTACCCCCCCAGAGGGGAAAAAAAAGAGACCTTTCCTTACTTACATTAATCTAAGCCACAAGATGACATTTTTATTTGTCAATCTTCAGAAAGATTTTTAGGGGACAAACCTTAAAGAGAGAATTCAAGTTACCTGTGGTGGAGTGGTTCTCAGGACAATGATCACTTGTGTTCCAAAAATATTGCACAGCTTTTCTCACTGCTAATATTTTTCTAGAAGCACTGGAATTGATGCATGAAAAATGATATGGAAGTATGAAACCTTATTCTCAGATGCGTGGTGTTTGCAGTAATATCTGATCCATTTGCTGAGTGCAGACTGTCTGAGCAGCTCTCGGCACCGGTAGGAGGTTGGACCTTTAGAGGCAGCTGAAGATCTGCTTTTGACACTGACTCCAGATCTGCTCATTGCGCTGAGCAGGATACAGATCAGGATGCTATAGGTGAACTAGACTGTGGTCTTTCCCAAAGAGACTTGATCTGGATTTCAGGAAGACATCACCATCATTTTCCTTAAAAAAAAAAAAAAAGAGTAAATACAAAAGGCTGTTTAAAACCCCAGTCATTACCAGAATAGAAGCATAATCTTTAAAATTACAAATATGTACATAATTGCGCAGACCTGATTATAGCTTTCTGTGTTTGCCTGGCTACAGATCTGACAACTCTGGGAGACCTTGGGCACTCAGATTGCTTTTTTTTAATCAGATCACTGAGTTAAGTGTCTACATATAAACTTCTTGGAGCCTAAGTTTAGTGACCTATTTTTGAAAATCTTGGTCTATTTGCACCCAAGCAAAACTACCATCAGTATAACACAAAAGGCTGTTATAGCTTGCCTGAAGACAGAGAAAAACCTGAATTCTCATCATACCTACTCAGAGACAATTGACGCCCGAGCTGAGCAGCCTGTAGAAGACGCCACTCTGAATTCAGAGATGCAGATGTTTCCCCCATTTTGTTACTAATCAGCTAATGCTACATTATGATGGGTGACTGTTAAGTCTCTCCTCCTCCGTGTGGCACCCACCATCTCGCTTTACCTTCAACTACCACCAGCCTCAGAGCATCCTAAGGCGAGGCAGGATCTCGACCCGCTGTCTCTGAATAAAAGCTCCTCCCCAGCGGTGAAGAGGACCTCCAGGGCTTTCAGAGTCCTGGGCAGCTCATTACTCAAGTTTCCCTCTGCCCTCTCCAGGATTCTCTGCTCTGCCTTTTCCAGCAGGGACCTGGCGGCAGATCCGGAGGGCTGCTGCAAAGCCGGCAGAGCCAGCATCCACAGCCTCCCCAGTCATGAGGTCCAGGGTCCACAAACTACTCCTGCTTAATCCTCACTGAAGGGGGAAGAACAATTTTAGTGCATAGTAAAGCATTTGTTTAATTCCTCTTAGGTGCATGGTGCATTTTAATGAATAAAATATTGGATTACCTCATATAAACAAAGTTTAACACGATCATGAATCGAGGCCTGAGAGTGCTCTCTGCGAGCTCTGAAATTGCCTTTGGGAAACTGGCAATGTTTGGCATTTCCTGACTGTATATATTTTATGGAGTATATTATTCACAAACATAAAATGTGCATTAAATAAATGTAAAACTTTGTCCAAAGCAGTGGGGTCATTAAAGATCCCATGGCACTTTATACTTATTGTGGGTGTTAGCCCTGGTCTCCTGGCCAAAATCAATTTGGCAATTACAGGCTGTTTGCCTAAATTCCCAAGCAGTTTCAGTCAGATGCCATATTCCTCGCTTCCTCCTGAGACTATTGAGTAGCAGCATTGTGTACTGCTCAACAGTTTCTGTGTTTCATCTTTTAAATGGCTGTAGTGGCCATGTCAGAAATGGAGAAAGCTAGAAAAGGTAAGCGGACACTTGGAAGGTTTTATTTGTCTTGGGAGGATCGGGGCGGGGGGGGTGGTGTTGTTGGTTTGGTTTGGATTTTTTGTAATTATTATTTATTTAGTTTAAAAGCAAAACCAAAGAGAATGAAGACATCCCCAAAATAAGGATCCAGCTAATCTGCAGCCACATTGGAAAACTATGGTTACAAAATGTTCTTCAGCCCTGACCCAGTTGCAACCTGAATTTAATTTGCTGCCTACATTGCCCATGGCTGTAATGCATCTCAGGAGCATGTTATTCACATGATAGGGTCCAATCCAAAACCCATTCCTTTCTGTGAGAGTCAGACTGCTGCTGCTAATAAGGATGGCATAATTCTCTCCTCATCGTTATAGCTGCTATCGTGTGCCAGAGTTTACATGTTCCCTTTAGGCACATGCTGTTAAAGAAAGAGTTTATTGTGCACTTTGGTGGAATCTGGAGCACAGAAGCCATATGTCAGGGGCTAGCTGGTTTTATATGGAGGTTTGCCATAGTTACAGCTGTAGGTAATTATTACAAATAATAATGACTAACATTTATGTAACAGCTTTCTCCAAGCATCTCAAATCACTCAGTAAGCCTTATATATTGATTACAAATCCTGAGCCAAATTCTGCTTTCATTCATATATGCACAACGCTGATGGAAATCTCCACTGGGATTTACATACGTAGCTGACAGCAGAAGTTGGTCCTGTGCATGCATGTAGGTACACATGCAACATATATACACACACTCAGGTAAGTGTATAGAGATTGATTCACTTATTCGCTGAAAACTGGAGCCATCATACATTTTGAGCAACATTCAGCAACAGCAAAAGCAAGGTGGGATTAATAAACATTTCTACAGAACAGTTTTCTTTGGAAAATTGGGCTTTGTTTTAATCAAAAAATTTCATTTGCACAAATAAGCTAATCTCCAAAGAAATCAGAAAGAAAGAAGTCAGTCTCTCTTCTTGTTTTTTTCTGAAAAACTAAACATCTTCAGCATATCAAAACAAAATATTTCCACATTACCAAAACAAAATACAATTCCCATAATGAAAATATAATAACGTCACATTTCTTAATTATTCTTTTTTTAAATTTTTTTCCCCTTAATGAATGGTCTGTGAGAAAATGGAGAACTAACTTTCTTGTTGACAACAAAAACAAATCTGGAAGAGTCAAATTTCCGGTGAAAAGAAATTCTGTTTTCCAACCAGATCTACTCAGTAAAGAGATCAGGACAAAGATAATGAGCCTGAAGCCTTTGTTCTCTGCTGTTTATGTAACCCAGGAGAAACGGACAGAGGAGACTGCATCATCTTTGAACTTCCCACCTCCTTTAAGCTTGGTGTGCTGGTTTAGGCTGGGATAGAGTTAATTTTCTTCATAGTAGCTAGTATGGGGCTGTGGTTTGGATTTGTGCTGGAGACAGTGTTGATAATACAGGGGTGTTTTCATTATTGCCGAGCAGTGCTTACACAGAGTCAAGGCCTTTTCTGCTTCTCACACCACCCCACCAGCAAGTAGGCTGGGGGTGCTCAAGGAGTTGGGAGGGGACACAGCTGGGACAGCTGACCCCAACTGACCAAAAGGCTATTCCATACCATATGACGTCATGCTCAACATATAAAGCTGGGGGAAGAAGAAGGAAGGGGGGGACATTTGGAGTGATGGCGTTTGTCTTCCCAAGTCACCGTTACGTGTGACGGAGCCCTGCTTTCCTGGAGACGGCTGAACACCTGCCTGCCAATGAGAAGTAGTGAATGAATTCCTTGTTTTGCTTTGCTTGCGTGAGCAGCTTATGCTTTTCCTATTAAACTGTCTTTATCTCAACCCATGAGTTTTCTCACTTTTACCCTTCTGATTCTCTTCTCTGTGCCACTGTGGGGGGACTGAGCAAGTGGCTGTGTTAGCGCTTAGTTGCCAGCTGGGGTTAAACCACGACACTTGGTTTAGCAAAAATTTTCACCTGCGGGTTGTTCTAATACCTGCATGTAGGTAAAAGAGAGGAAAGCCAACTGTTTTTAAATTAAGCTCGTATACAGAAGAATTTTGGATGAGCAGAGCATAATCACCATAATTATGAGTTAATCAAGAAGCTGGAGTAAGCAATCCAGCTCCTGAGAAAAGTCCAGCAGTGAAAATTTTCTCTAGCATTACAAGAGGCCTCCAGTTCCAGGCTAAATCAAGGAGAGGAGAGTCAGGACCTGAATATATGACACCATTTCCTACTGCACGTGGTTTTGGAGATTTCCCATACATGTATTGAGCAGGCCCAAGTTCGCTTATCCAGCAGAAGGAAAAAGATGAGTGCTTGAGGCAATGTGGCAGCAGACAAGCATAACAAATCTCAATATTCTGGACAGCTTCAGAAACCAAAACCAAACAACACAAATCAGGGAGACAAAAAGTGCAAAGTATTTACTCTGATGCAATGATAAGAACATTTGGATTCCGAAACAACAGTTGCCTTCTCCAGTATCTATTAAAATGAACGGCACTGAAGTATTTATTTTAGAAATTAAAAAACACCCTGGTGAATTATTCATCTCTTTCTGCGACTTGAGAGGAGATGGTATGGCACAGCACAGCTTGTTATAATACGCAGCAGCATTTTGATTTGCAGATTTAAAGAATTTCAGATTGCTTAGAGATACATGAGGTTCCGTGGTGGTATATAACATAATTTCTCACACAGTCTACCCGCTGGAACAACTCTTGCCTTAGAGGAGGTAAGTGGTAATGTGAAACATGTTATTTCCTATTGTGAAGTTTTAAAGAAATACATTAACCGCAAATACTTAGACTTTTCCCTTCATTAATATTCTAGTTAAATATACGCTACTAAGGGGCAGCTCTGGGACAGCTCAGACAGCCTGGCTGATACATAATAAAAACAAGGGCCCTCACTAGATCATGCATTGAAGTTTTTCAGTGGAATAATTCCACTGATTTCAGAAGAATTTATCCTTATTTACTGAAGTACGTCTGACAAGAGAATCAGGCTCAAAGCAATTGTATTGACAGTTTGAAAACCCTCACTTCAGTCTCCACAGAGAAACATAATAGTTGAGATTTCCATTTAAAACATATCTGTTTTGATGAAATATAAAAGAATATGTTTTAACAAACTGCTGTACCATTTTCTATCAGCACAAAAGCACAAATCACATTTTAGAGAGGTATTGTGAAATATTTTTAATGAAACTTGCACAAAAGTCCACCCTCTGAGAAAACTCAGCCTACCAGACTAATACATCAATAGAAAAAGAAAATGAGACATGAAAACAAACTCTGGTTAGATGACGATAGGAAATGTTAGCTAGCCTAGGGGAAAGGAAAGGCTTGGAATTTAATGCAAAATTTAACTCTTCTTTTGACACGTGTAATTTTCAATGCTTCTTTGGTTGCAAACTCTACAGACATAAAGGCTATTTGTTGAGAAGTCGAGTGTAAAATAAATTATTCTGGGAAAGTTCTCACATGTTTGGCAGGCCTGAAAAATCAAGTCAATTATTAAGGACTATAAATGTAGGTCTATCTCCATTTTGGATTTTTTTCCCCACTATCCTTGGTCTCAAATCATCCATGCAAAAATGCATCTTCTTCCTGTAGCCTCTTTGTGGCCTCTTTTCTTTTCTGATTGTGTAGGTCACATAAACAAAAAAGTAGTTTTGCTTCCCCAGCTAATGGCTAAGTCATCAGCTGCACTTGTGAAGGGAAAATATATTACAGGAGCTTTATTCTACCTTGTCCCCATTTGATCTTGATCATAAAAGGGGTCTGTCATAGGAAGGCGTGAACTGGGAACGGTGCAGAGGGCTCAGGCCTTGTATTGATCACCTGCAAGGGCAGGTTGGGGGCTGATCCTGCTAAGGATCTGCAGTGGGACATGCTGTAGGGTTGGGTTGAGCTCCTTTGCTTTTACATGACCACCACCATGCACTGGGAAAAGCCCTTCATCCTGCAGATCCTCAGTTTCCCAGCCATGAAATAGGGATAGAAAACCTTCCTTTATTATTGGCCTAGGCCTCTCCTACCAGTTTTGATATGAAATATTCAGGGGGAATTGATTCCTACTGGATATCTGAGCTGCACTTCACACAGTGAAGTCCCCCGTCTCCAGTGGTGCCTCTTGTAATACAAATAAACTATAGTGATAAATATGTCTCTTGAGGAACAAGTTTTCCTGAGCCAATGGAGCTCTGAGCAGCCCCTTTAGGCAAGTCCACCCTTTCATGCTTAGCATTTAAAACTCATTTTATGAGCTGGTTATATGCTTATAATGTTTAATCTTTGCCTAATACTTTTTATGGGGTCCTTGTGGATGAAGGGTACACTTAGAGAAAAAGTCAGGCTATGTGAAAACTGCTTACAGCAAGAGCTGGGAGGACTGGTTAGCTGGGAATTGGGGAATAATCCTGTAGGTCCTTAACACCAAAACTTAAAAATGAGGGAATTAAGGCTCTTTGCTGCTATTCTGCAATTTTTTTCCAGCTCCTGTTTTGGGTCATGAATGTTTCCCTACAGCCAAGGTAGATACACTAATGGCTGGATGGCCCATTCCGTTATTATATTGTCTCATAATGAAACCAACATTAACTTGCCTTATCAAAGCCTTAACCGACCGCAATGAGGATATTTAGCCCTTAAATTTCCCATTGACTGTTGCTGGAAGCACTCACACAGGTGGCTGACCTTTAGTCCTGTTGCATCGTTTGCAAGGTAACTCTGCTCACCTCTCTTTGTAGTGGCTGGTCCTCTTGGGAAGCATCTCTATAATACTTGCCCACTATGAAATGCTACTCTTTTTAGCTCAAAGGAAATAAGTTTGTACTTTCTGCAGTGGTGGGGGTCAGTCCCTACTGATGACCTACAGCAACATCACTCCACTCATCTGTGCAAAGGTCTTTTCTCTCCCCCTCATCCCATCCTTTCTCGACTTCCTCTGTGAACTTGTGATAGCACGAGGTCTCCCAGGAAAAAGCAGAGCTCAGCTCCTAGCAAAAAAAGGAAGTCCCTGCTGACTTCCAGAGACTTTGGGTCATGGCCTCTGCACTCCTCCTCCCTTTCACTTCTGTGTGCCGATCTCTGTATGTAAAAACGTTTGTTCCCACACACTGGATGGCATACCATGCATGCACCCATGGACATCCTCTATCCACCTTCACAGAAAAGCAGTCCCTTGCTACTTTCTACACCCACACAAGCTTCTTCCTGCAACACTGCCTCTTCACAGAGCTTTGTAAACACCGGCAAACCCGCGTGGCAGAGAGGCTCTGCCAACCCACCAAAGACTCAGGGCTCACAAAACGGAGCTCTGTGAGATGTGTCTTCTCAGAGGGCTCCAAACCCTCCACAAATCCATTATCACAACCCAGGGAAAACCCTGGAATTACTCTGGGCTAACATCTGAGCCAGCACTCCCAGACAGTTCTCTCACACGTAGGGAGTACTGAGGTATTCGGCCACGTGAACCCCAATCCATCGTGCACTGGGGCTCGCTGCTCAGCACTGCTAGTTCTGATGATCATATGAATGCTGCAAGACCCTCCACACTGTTCTGCCCAAGTACAGCCCACTGACATAAAAAAAGTTATACTTTTGGAAAAATGAGCTGAATCAGGTTCTCTTTTATGGAAAACAACACATTATTTGCACCAGTTCCTCTACAGAGCAGGTGCCTCTGGCTCTTCATGTATCAAGCTCAGCTAATGTTTTGATTGCAAATAAATATCTGCCTTGCTTTTAACTCACTCACACTGACTGTTCCCCGTAGCCATTTGCAGCACAATGTGGTGTGAAATTGTCCGTGTGAATGGGAAATCTTAACTTTTACTCTTGTCGGTCTCAGTCAAGATTGCAGGCTCTTACCTCACGCCAAAATGACACCTGTAACGGACAAAAACATGATGTACTGGTATAGATCTAACACAGTGGCAGAGCAGAAAGCCCCTGAATATTCATTCAAGACATCTACCTGGGTGAAAATAAACAAGAATTATTTGGATGATGATTCAGATCAAATGCCATGAAAAACGCAGAGATTATTTACACTGCAAAGAAAAACTTTGGCTCACACAGTACTTTTAAGCAATTTTCCTCATACTTTAGTCACAGGGTTGCAATGGATGGTAATTATTCCAGTCTTTAATACAGACTTCAGCCCCCCTCCTTTTTCTCCTCCCTCAGAGAAAAAAAAAATTATAGGTAGTAATTTTCCTTCGTTGGCCAACACACGGCTGTGTGTGAAGAATACTCTCTGGCTATCCAGCACGATGTAGGCTTTGATGGATGGAAATAAAAGATCATTCTCTGCAAGCTGGAGCTGAAATGTTAGCCTTTGAGAGCAAAGGTTATTTTATCAGGAAATAAATCAGAGCCCTCTTTCATTACTGTTTTTTTCCGAGCTCATCTCAGTGATGACTAGGGTGTGTGTTCAGACCACAGGAATCTGAAGAACCACCCAGTCGCTTCATCAGTCCTAGAAGACGACAGGGCCCAGAGTCAAAGCAGCACCATCCTGGATCTTTTTTTTTTTTGTGTGTGTGTTTGGTCTTATTTCTGTTTGTTTGTTTGGATGTTCTCATTTATAGGCTGGTGGTTACAGTTCATTCCGTGAACTCTGAGCCAAGAAATGCTGGGTTTTACTCCCAGCTGCCCATCCCCTGTGCTGCCGGGCCGCGAGATGCCATCCCGCGGCTCTTCTTGATCCGTCCCCAGGGAGCCGCCTTCCCCAGGCTGCGGGGAGGGACCGAGGCCCTTCTGCAGATCCACGTCCATGTGCTTTTCTTCAAAGGAGAGGCTTTGCCCTGCTGTCTGACACAACGTCTCCCCTCTGCTCGCAGCTCACTGCAAGCTTGTGTGTGGCACAGAGATGGTGTGCCGGCCACAGAGGTGGCAGCCCTGCCAGCAGCGGTGCTCGGGCATGTGGCTATGGAGCCTTCAGACCCCCACAGAGGGAGGGAACACATTATTAGGTCTTTCCTAAGGAGACATGTGGGAGGCAATTGTGCTCTGCCCCTGTGTCTGAACCCTGGGGAAATGGAGGGCCCAACGGGAGCGGAGAGTGAGGGGAGGAAGGAGGGGAGGGTTTGGGGAGGCAAATGGTGGATGGCAAAGGTGAGAGGCATTGGGACAAGCCAGCACGTACATCGGCATCCCCCAGGGCGGGTAGCACAGGCTGCCAGCGGGGCGAAACAACAAGCGGGGTGGCCATGGAGAAGCAGGGGCTGGGTATGTGAGCAAGCGAGGAGGGTAAACACAGGCCTTGCCAGGGAGCCAGGCCCATGCAGCATCCACAGCCCGTGGCCTGTAGCGCTTCCCTACCTCAAAACCTGAAATAAACTTGGACACCACACCTTCAAGAAAAGATATAGCTATTTATAAGCATTCCAGCTATGCCTTTGATGCTATTTCAAATCCCTAAGATATAATTTAGTTTTTTTAAAAAAAATGAGAGTATGAGAGAAGAGGGAAAAAAAAATGTTTAAAACCAGAAATAAAGTCCTGCTGTCACATTTCACTGCTGACCTACAGGTCTGCAGGTCTCACTCAGCCCCTGCCTTCCTGGCAATCAGATTTCTTAATTCACTGATTTATCACTGAATTTTTATACAATTAAGTGTTTATTTTTTCCAAATATAAATTTTACATTTATCAGCTGCTAAACATGCATCCCCCATGTCCCTTCAGGAAACAGAATAGATATCAACATTTCACACATGGCAAAACTAAGACATCAGCACACTAAATGACACGTCAAGTTTGCCAAGGCAAGCCTATGTCAGAGATAAGACGAGAGCATAACTGCTTAATTTTCAGTTCTGATGGTAAATGTCAAGCTTTTCTTTTTAATCTATTTTACTGCAACCTGGCAACGATTGTAAGTCTGACTGGAGAAATAAGATCTTCAAACTGAATGTCTCTCAGTGATCTCACTGTGGCTCTTTCTTACATTTATTTTACACCAAAATCCTGCCAGGGATGGAGTTTTTGCCTGTTCTTGACAAGAGTGTAGATTATACAATGTCTCAATTATTGGACATACCCCATCTCTTTGGAGATATCACAAAGATCATGAAGGAGCTGGAAGATTCACGCTTTAGAAGTGCCATTGATCAAGATCCATGCAAGGATATTAGCCACCACAGAAGGTTCCTTTGGATAAAATATGCAGAATTTATGCTGGTGCAAATGGGCCGTCTCGTCAGTACCTCTTCTTCTTACCCATATTTTGCACAGCTTGTAGTCAGCCATGGTCTTGAAAAGTCTCTGACTAGGTTTTGCAAGGGCAGCAAGCAACCTGTTTGGGACAGATCTTCCCTGGCCTCCTCAAATGAGGTGAGAGGAGAATCTGAACCAGCGTTTCATCATCCTGAAGAAGCACATCAGATCTGATACATTTTAGAAGGCGGCATTTTAACCACAGCTATGACCTTTTCTGGTCCTGGCTTTGTGCCCACTGTATCAATCACATGCTATGAGAACAGCAGCTGGGTTTATCACAGCATACATTTTCCCCTATCTAATTACAGTCCTGCAGCCTAAATTATCTGCACAGCTTTGTTTGAAGTCTGTAATGCATGCTTTGAACATCCCTTAAACTTCCCTCCAGTCTTGCAGAATCTTCCTCCAATTGCTCTGGAAGGTTTCTGGGGCACCCACTGTACTGAGCAAGAAGCAACAAAATCAGCATCTTCAGAGAAGTGTAAGAGACAGAGGCTAATGTGCCAAAATTCAGTAGTCGCATCTATGGGATGCCTACTGCATTACATTACACTTAAATCCATTCACTCCAGAAGTGTAGTCTCAATTCTCCTCCTTTAAGCTGTCTTTATACTGCTCAGCTGATTAAAAAAAAAAAACACAAACACCACCACCACCCCCAGCTTTAAGGCATCAGAGCCCTTCTGCTAGGAAATATCATCTGTATAAAACAGCTTGCCAGCTGGCTTGGGAATGGTGTAATGACTCTGGCCCTCTCAAGGCAGTGGCCCTGGAGGGAAGGGAGGAGAGCAATGGGAAGGCCAGGGCAGAGGACGGGGCGGAGGAGAGGCACATATGAAGAGGGCAGCGTAGAGAGCATGAGGGTGCCTGGACGCCCCGGCACAGCTCAAAGAAACTCAGCAGAGCCCAGGCGGTGCCCAGGAACACTGGGAAATGCAGCTGTGGCTCCCAGACCTCCCAGAGGGTACTTTATCCATACTGTGCTCGTGCATGGGACTCTGTACATACCTGCTGAGTTTAACATTTATGGTAGCCTGAGTGCATCACTGAAGACATTATACTTAACTGTGGGGTGGGGGGGAAGATACCAAAATATACTGTGAACAGACTTTTCTTAAACACCATTTTCGAAATGCCTCAAGGATTATTCACCTCATTTTAAATACATACTGTATTTTAGACCTGCTTAAATATATCTTTAACTGAAGACTGGACAAGTTCCAACAAAGTCATCCATGTAGTTGAGGTAAATGATACGCAATTTATGACCACATGTTATTTTATTAAATAAAAAACAACAAAAAATGTCATTGCCAAAGAAAAAAAGAAAATATCTTCCCAGAAGAAAACATGCATTTACTTAATATTATGGCTGCAATACAAGTTAAGAGAAGCCAAGAGATTCAAAGTCAAGGCTATCCTTTATGCTTTTGCCCAGCAGCTATATGAGGTAAGAGCCGAGTGCCAGCCATAACTTGCATTTCTTGTCCAGCGCTGGTTAATGTACCAATTTGTAAGTTATGGAAACAGGCTTCATCTGTTCTGTCAAACCCTTTCCTGCTTTTGCAGTGCCCACAATAAGCACCCAGCAGTATCCTCTTCCTGACTCTTTTATCTTCCGTCTTTTTTAAGCAAAAGCCACTGCAGCCCAGCTGTCCCTGGGACGGTGCCACGGGCAGAGTTGTGGGGCTGAGCCCTCCCAAGCCCTTCGGTGGTGGGGCGGTACCTGAGCCCAGTCCCAGACCTGAGGACAGACTTTCCTGGGAAAGGCAAAGACCCAGAAGACAGAGGAATAGAGGGGTAGGAGGGGGACTGGCGGCCAGCTGAGCCAAGGGGCCAGTGCGTCCTGGAGCGGGGAGCACCCCGGGCTGCGGGGCTCTGCAGCAGCCTGTGCCCACGTGCAGAAGGCAGGGGAGCAGGTTTCATACTCCTGCAGCTTTGGGCAGCTCTAGGCAGCTCTGGGCACTGGCTCCCTCCCCCTGACATCTCTGCACGTCATCTGCATCATCTGCATCATCTGCATCCCTGGACTCCACTACCCTCTCAGCATATGCTCCAGGCCCTATAGGCACTAATGTGAAGCTGATCCCTGTCCTGAAGCAATTGGTCAGATGGGTTTCCCCAGCCACTTTATGTAGGATCCAGCCGGAGTGAAAGCAAGAAGTACGGCAGTACTGGCACCAACAAAATTATATTTTTCCTGTTTGCTCTGATTTCTCTTTTCCCCCATAATTCAGGAGCACTCAGGCGAAGCTCAGGATTTCACAGGTCCTGCCCAACCTCACCATAAGGTGCCCAAAACCAAGAGGAGCTGAGCCCCAGTCCACAAACCCCACTATTATTTACCATAAATATTGCATTAAACTAAACACCTGAGCCATGGATCAAGACCTTGTTGTGCCATGGACCAAGACACCATTGTGTCAGGTGCTGTGTAGCCTCAGAACCGTGGGATAATCCCCACTCTGACAAGCACATTGGGAGGAAATCCTGACGTTGCTGTTGCAAACAAGAACTGTTCATTGCTCTGAACCAGTATCGCAACATACCAGCAAATATAATTTCCCGATATATTTTCCAGTGTTCCCCTGTCCACAGTATTTGTTCTCACAGCAGCACAAGGGGAGGTGAGAAGGATATGCGCTGGGGGTGCAGGGGAGAGCAGAGGTTTCCCCAGTTAAGGGTTTGTGGGATCAATGGCTTGCACTTAAATTCAGTGCATGCTGGCTAACAGGCAAGAGGATTAAAGGGTTGCATACTAAGTGGAATTAAGAAGTGCTAGTTTTCCTAGCTCCTATAATTTGTAAAGAACGGAAAGAAAAAAATTCTCGTGGAATTAATCTATTTCTTATGCTCATTCCAGCTGTGTTTAATTTACCCTCTGCTATTTCTCCCCTCTGATCGAGGAATGCTGTATCCTTACATTCATATTTCCCCTCAAAATCCCCGCGTTGAGCAGAGCTTTTCTTAATTGCTTTAATATGCTGTGTTCTGGGACAGGAGAAGCTGATCCAGAGTGACAACTGCTCCCTCTCCCCCAGCACTGCCGTGGCCCCACTCCCCAGCCTGACCCGCCAGCACGGGGGTCCTTTACCCACCCGGCAGCCCCTGCTCGCTGCCTGCTCCCCGCTGGGGCTGTGGTGCAAGCAGGCTCTGGCTGCAGCCCGCGCTGGCCCGTTTGACTTAACTCTGCACGTGCAAAGAAGAAACTACATTATGTGTTTGACACAGTCACACCAAGCACCCTGTGGCAAAGCCAGAATATTTCCCTCTGCCTGCCTCGCTTTCATTCATGGATTAAAAGGCAAGCAAGAGGCCTTTGGGCGGTCAGCTGGAGCCAAGTGTCCTGGAAAGCCTGCCCACCAGTGATTTAGCAACCACCATGCCAGATGGACCAAGCCTGGAAGAGCAGGGATGAGGGCAACGCCAAGCCAACAAGGCAAGGAGATTGTGAAAGGGAGAAACCAGGGAAGAGGAAGGGGGATTCAGAGAACTTTCTGGTTTTGTGCATGTGTGTTTGCCTTGACTCAGCTTGCAGCAGGTTTCCGTCTGGAGCCCCTCAGATAACCTGGTCTCTGCACCCATTGTGCTCTTGCACGTATCAGAAGGGCTGCTAGACAGGGCGTCGGTGCTGCAGGCAGCCTGAACACTCGCCACTAGCTCTAATGCAACAGGGAGACCTCTCTGCAGGCAGAACAACACCCTTCCACCATCAGGTAGCATTGGCTGGACAAATGACTCTTGTATCTTAGCCCAGATCTAGAGCAAGGACACATCGTCCACCACCTTCATCTGCCAGTTGCCCACTTTGCAGATGGGGCGTTGCAAGACCATGGGAGTGCTAGCTACCAAACCACAGCCCTCTGCTCTCCAAGTGAACCAAGAGTTTCCATGAGTTGTCACCCGTAGTTTCATTTTTCTTGTAGGCCAAACATTTGTCCATGTAACAGGATCCCGAACCTCAGCCAATGCGTTATTCCGTTCAGCGGGAGGGGGGTGTCAGTGCAGGGGGTACAGACCTCTCCTGAGGATGAGCCATGGAGGGGTAATGTATCTAGCCCTCTCCATAATGACCAGACGGAACATAACACAGCTCTTTTTGCCAAAATAATCACCCCCGTGTAGGCCACTCTCTCATGCTCTGTGCAAGTCATCAGGCCTAACTTATGTGGCAGAACTGCTCAGCAAAATGGAATTATATAGCAATTTATGGGGGCTAGGATGCATATTCTGTCCAATAACTTCCTCCTCATGAAAATTTCCCTGTAGGTATTTCTCCCCCTGCCCCAGCCCTGTCCCTCTGCTGCCGATGCTCTTACCCCTGTTCAGCCTTACTCTCCTGCCCCTTGCTAGGAGTCTGCAGAGATGGCCCCCTCTCCACAGCTTTCAGGATTCATTGCTCCCCCCCTTTGAGAGCTACTCCAGGGAAGCTTGGGACAGATCATGTGTCAGGACTCTTATTTTTTTTTCCCTTAGTTTCCCATTCTGGCCTTTCCAGAGACAGCTGAACAACCGTAAATAGACCAAACTCTTGGAAGGGAGGAAAAATAAAGAAGAAAGGCAGGCAAGTAAGATGATGACGTGAAGTTATACAGTGCGACGGGGAAGCTGACAAAGAGGTAAATTATGTGGCCTTTTGCAGGGATGGCTAACGGCAGTGTGCACACAGCGACCTGCCTTCAGCTTTGAAACGGCCAACAAGCAGGAGACCTGTCGTCTGCAGCGAGGCGGGCTGAGTCTCCTGGATGCCAAGGGACACCGGCACCGCCATGCCCACTAACAGGCCAACCTGGGGTTTCCTCCTCTTGCGGCCACAGGTATGCTTCACCACCGTCTGGCTGGCTGCTGCTATTTATTCCACGATTTTCTAAAAATGTGCCTCGACCTAGAATCCCAGACTGTTGCCAACCTCCTTCTTTAATAAAAGTAACAACAGCAAGGTATTGAAAATCATGAGGCATTTAGAAATATACAGACTCCTTTATGGGTGAAATAATCTAATAGACAAGCTGTTGTTAATTTACAGCCTCAATTTTCAGACACACTTCTTGAGTCAAAAGTACTTCCTGCTCCATAATTCCTACAGGGACACAGGTGGCCCAAATTGCAGTATACATCTACTGTACATTAAAATGTATTTCGGACTTAGCTTAAACATTTCTGAAATCTCAAGTTTATGTCTAGACTATTTTAATCAGCTAAATGTCATAATAAGCCATATGTTGGGCTTGATAGGTTACATATACCAGCCCCGCTCATAAAGTATCAAAAGGTGTTTTTAAAAAGGAGTCTGTGTTTGTTTTACCAGGAAAATGGTGCTTTTAGTCAGTCGTATCAAACCTACTGGCGAAGTGCACAGGCTCTGACGTAACTGCTGGGAAAGAGGGAGGCCGGGGTGGCCGCAGCGTGGGGGAACAGAGATCGCTCAGTCTGCCCCACCGCCCCGCACTGGCTCCGCTGGCGGGGAGCCACTCTCCTCCCACCGCCCGCTCGGGGCAGACGGCTTCACCCCTACTGCAGACAGCTGGAGCACAGTTGCCCGCATGCTCCACGACCTGCTTCTTGTTGCGGTGTGTTCCTGGGCTGAAGCAGATGTATGTTTTCTGCTGGACCCCTCTATGCAAGAGTGGAAGGCACCAGCCGGATCCCGAGCACCCCCTTGCATCAGGTCTTACCTGCGTAGGAGAGAGCTTGCTGGGGGAGAGCAGCACAGACAGGTTCTCTGGGTTACACCAGAAAGAGCTTTCACCAATAAAGCTCTGCTATTACTGAATTAAATTAATTAAGCATAACAGCACAAAATCAACCATTCCTTCTCCAGAGCTTTCACTAGTATAAAACAGCAAAAATCAAAGTCTGTTTCCTGAGCATTGTTAAGCCAAAATACCCAGCTTGGGAAACGACCCATGACCCAGGGATGCCTCGTGCCAAGAGGACGGTTCCCCACCACGTAGGCTGAAAGGGATCCTCTGTTTGCTCTGAGCCGCAGAGGGCCTATGGCACACAGACACGTAACTTGGACTGCCTCCAGCAGTGAGCGGGGATATACATGCACACAAATTCATCACACTGTCGTACGAGATGATTTCCTTATGCAAAGCTGGCTCCCTTCTGGATGCAGAAATTCCCCCTCCGCTTCCAGATGCTGCCACAGGGAGGTCTTGCAGCCCCTCCTCGGGCACCCTGACCGCCAAAAGACTCGGTGGCTATGGGCCACACCATGCCTGGCATCCCCACAGGGCAGTGTGCCAGTCCCCCTTATCCCATCCCCCTGACAGCCCCAGCTCAGACCACTTTTTACTGGAAAAACCACATATGGCCCTGGAAGAAATACATGCGCGTGGCCCAGTGGAGGAAATCCCAGGAGTTTTACGGCCAGGCACTTGTCTCTGGAGGTTCCCCTGGGACTCAAGGTACATACAAGAGAGCTTAAGGAGTATTTTAATTATAGACTTTCCTTAGGAAAAACAGTCCATTCACAGGGATCCCCAGGGGTAACACCTGAATTGTGACTAAAAGCAGAGTATCCTGGTTACCCCACCGAAACTCCATGGGATGAGCGATTTGAGATATTAGCTAGAGTAACCCACAAACTGTACTGTAACCCACACACACATCACCAGTTCTTTGGCTCCTGGGTAGTTTAGCCAGTCAGATGGCACTTACTCTTCCTCCTTTTAACAAGCCTCCAGGGCAGAGGGTGAGAGGAAAGCTGTCACACTCTCATTCTGCAAAGAAAGTGTACGGCCTCTGCAGAGAGTGTGAAATACCGTCCAGCAGGGTGAAACCATGAAGAAGCAGAGCCTGCCCATGGTATCAGGTAAGAATACTGGCTTTTTTAAAAATATATTTTACTGTCAGTGTCTCCACCACAAAACATAAATCCTTACGTGATCCTTTTTTTCAGGATTCCCCTGTTTGCCAGCAGTAAACATCTGAGAGCTGTTTTTATTCCCACAGCAGTTTATTGCTGTGCAAATACCATAATTTTCAGTCTCTACAAACAGAGAGAGATCCTCATCCACCCAGTTTGTTACTATACTTGCTGGGCAGAAGGATGTAGTAAAAGTCATGATTCCCCTTGATGTCCAAAGTGGAATTCCAGATTTTAACTCTCTCCCTGCCTATTCAGACTTAAGGTTATTCTTCCTAATGCTGACTAGTCAATTTGAACTCCAATCTGAGAATCCACCCCACTTTCTCCCTCCCATGTTGACCATCTGCAGAGGAAGGAATAGCCACACAGTTACTGAGCTACATCATCAGCCCACAGAAATTGGTACAGCTTCATTGAAGGTGCCATGCTGAAGATATGCAACACCAGGGCGTATCGCCTTAGCTCCAAAATAGCAATAAGTCCATGTTCATGAACCACAGTTGGTCATTTCCCTTTCTTGTCTCCCAGTTTCGGTTGCATAAATCCAAGGCCCCGTATCACTGCAGCATAGGTGTGCTCAACATCTTCCAGTCTGTCTGTTTATGGCTGGCCGTGAGGAGCGAGCTTGCTTGCCCCAACAAGCATCCTTGCAATGTACCACTGCAGGAAGGGGCAAGTCAAGCTGGATTTAGGTGGCCTCTCGGGCTGTTATTGGTATAGATGGGTCAGCTCCTGTAACACAGGGTACAGAAGCAAATGCTGTAATTCTGCAGCTCTAGATGACTTTGATTCCTAATCTGGGTGACAAGGAAGCAAGAAAGGAAAGCAGGAAGCAACTAGGAATAAGCTGGAAAGAGTAGACAGTATCGACTGAATCAGTTTTCTCAAACACATGGTTCAGCTGGGCTGGGGACATCTAGTTTCCCGTGGCAGCAAATGGTGATATCAAATCAAGGATAAAGAAAGGGATGTGTATCAAAATGCCATAATTTCATCAATAAATAGAGGCCAAATTCTGTTGTTAAATCAGCATATATACTGAGTTGTGCCATTGCAATCACTAGGATTATGCACGAGTTTTCACTCTCTGCTACCTGATAATGCTCTTTCTTGCTTACACAGTTCACAGTGGCACTGAGGTGAAGATTGGTCCAGGTGGGATAAAATCCACTTAATTAAGACTCCTCAAATGCTTAATGCTATGGTTCTCCTCAGTCCTTATATATTCATTATGGAAATGAAGTGCCTTCAGAGACCTCCAGAGCATGAGTCCTGGCTATATCCATAATGGGGGCGTAGGAAGAGCTTCCAGGTCCAGATGTGTAACTCAGCCACAGCCTTTTCTTTCTGCAGGAAGGAAATCCAGGTGTGTAGGTTGGAAGGGGGCTAGCAGTGTCCCCTCTCACCTAGCCAAAAGGAAAACTGGGGCTGTGAGGCACCTGCTCTTCCTACCTAAATTCAGCTCTATGGGGAAATCAGACACTTATTTAAGGAGACCCAGATCCCATTAGCAAATACATCCATCTTTCCTGTCAATTAGATGTACGGCTTTGCTGCCAGCTGAAGGGAGTTGAGCACAGCCATTACCTTGAAGATCAAACTCGGAGTTCAGTCTTGCACCTGAACAGGCAAAGGACACCTCTTGATGCAATCCTACAATTATACTGAGACATCTTCATCTAAACATTTTAATGCACTTTCTTGACAGAAAACATTTTCGTAAGTACGTACATTTCTTTTATCATTGAAATGCTCTACATGGGTTGTTAGGGGTTTTTTTTCAATTCAAATCCTTGTGTAAAGTGTTCTCATTTTTCATCTCTTTTTCATTAAAAGTTTTTTCCTAAGAGTAGCTTTGCTTCCATTTTTTGAGGGTCTTTTGAGATTTCCTTTTTTAAACTTCCAACGAAGATGATATTTTTAACAAGCAGTAATTATAAAACACAATACCTGATAGCTTCCCAGACAGATGGATCACAAGAGAGTGTAATTGGAGGTGGGTAGGAAATTACACCCCTACCATTCACAGATGCCTCTGTTCCTTAGACAGAGACACGTCTTCTGATCCTTGAGAGCTCTTTAATCTAACAAGCACACGGGGAAGAAAATATCCTGCTTATTTCTACATTGAATGCTGTTGACTACAGCTCTGTCAATCAGCGCAACCCATTTCAATTAGGTTTTAGACAGTGGATTTTGACAAATCGCTGTCTGTTAGAACACAGGCGCTATTGGAACAAGTTGCTAAATGGTGTGATGCATTTTCCATTATTTATCCGGTCCTGACTCAAAGTCTCTATCTTTCTGAAATATGTGCTGCAGTTTCATCATAAATTATTATGTTGGGAGCAGTTTTCATAGTAGAAAATCTATGGCTTGTACAATACTAGTCAAAACAGGAGTAAATATTGTAGAGAAAAGCCCCCTGTTTGGAAGCAACTTGGGACCACAAACAGCAACAATTTTTTGATGAGTTTTATGTTCCTAAGTATCAAGGAAGGAAGGAAGGACACAAGGCTCCTACATCACTCAGGCATTTCTGAACGTGCCTAAGTCGTGGCTGACCTAGGGGTAATCTCTAGTGTTTCTGGACATTTTCTTGTTCCAGAAATAACCTGTTAAGTTATATGATAAAAGGCTTACCCCAACCCACACAGAAGAGCACAGAGGCACCAAGGAAGCCCCAGTCAGAGACATGAAACCCTGTCCCAGCCCCTTCAGGGCTGTCCCAGGAGAGCATCAGCCCCATGGGTTGGGTGAGACCCAGCACCACGAGTTGCTGCGGGCAGCTCTCTGAGGCACTGCACAGACTGGAGGGTCCCTGCCCTGGAGGACTCTTATGGGCTGTGGGGGAAGAGCATTATGGAATTGCGCGAGACTTATTATGGGATGTTTAGGGGAGGAATCAAAGGCTGGGAAAGGGAGGGACTGATGTGGTTTGGGGAGAAATAAATGTGGAAAAATAGAAGGAAAAAGACATAAAAAGGGGACAGCTGCACATAAAAGGTGTCTGGTCAATATGTTTGTCTGGCCATGCAACAGGCTGTCCTATCTTCTTAAACAGCCCCATTTCTAACTCTTTTCTGGGAGTGGGGCTCTCTTCTCTGTGCATGTGTGCACAAGGGGGTCTGAACACAGCAACTGGAGTGGGGCTGTGGCCTTGGGACCTCACTCGTGTGGGTGCCAGCAACTGGGGAGACTGAAAACCAGTCTGAGCCCAGCTGCTTGAGGGATCCACCTTGTAGATATGAACATCTATATATTCCTACTAATGGACCGCCATCCTGCTGAGCCAGAGGAGGGGACAAGATTAGGTCATTTGTGCTGTCTGTGTTTGCATATTTCTATCATCTGCTCTACTTCATGTTACATTTAGGCTGTGCACATAGGTATGTGTGTGCACTCATGCCTACTGGGAACACGTGCTCAGTGTCACTGCTGGCTGGGCCGGGGGATGTGGAGCTGCAGCAGCCTTCCCTCTACGGGGCTACTGGTTTTGGCATCTCCTAACATAAGCCTTGTGGATGTTTTCAGGCAAAGTTTGAAATTAAGAGCCCATTATTCTTAAATGAATTGTCAAATGTCAGACTGAAATAAAACATGAGCTGCAATGGCCATCAGTATAGGAACCTTGGGGAAAGTAAATAACAATACCAGAGCCTCTTAATAAAGCCACAGTATCTCAATTTTCAGCTCAGTCTTGAGCTTTTCTAGCAGTGAAAGAGATAGGCATGGTATGGAAAATGATGGAGGGAAAGCCAAAAAGCAGGGCAGGGGACATCCTGGGAGGTCTGAAGGGGCAGAGAACAATTAGATCGATGTAAGACATATTTGTAAGTGTCCTGACGAAGCAGATCAGCCTTATGAGGACCTGGCACCCTCCCAAGCTGCTGACACCCACTGACCCAGAACAGAGGCAATCAGGGAGGCACACAGCACGGCCAGCAAGCAAGAAACGTGCATGGAAAAACACAACCAAGACCAGAGCAGATCCAGTGATGGCACTTCTCCTGATCTCTCCCTTCATCAACACCAAATACATCCAAGAAGAAGCATTTATAAAACTATCATTCACAAAATTAGAAGACAAAGTGGGAGGAGGAGGAATAGAGGGAGTATTGACATCAGTACGACAGACAGACATGCACAGCACTGCCAGCCCCGATCAGAAACTGGGTCAGATGGTCTTTATTTGTTGGGTTGGTTGGTTGGTTTGTTTGTTTGTCTTAATAATAATACCCTGTGGGTTTCCTCTTGTTCACCTTTTGGGTTTTGAGCCTTGAAGTTTTTCACTCAAGCTTTTCTTCAACAAACTTAAAGCATTGCTTAGAAAATTACCTTTTTCTAACACAAAATGAAACCTGAGATTCTTCTCCACTCACAGCAAATTACACTTAAAGAAAATAATCAGCATCAAGAGCCACACAGGAAAATTGCTGTACCATCACTTTCCCAAGTGACTACAGGAGAGTCCATGTTCCTACAAGGCAGGTGAGGAGGTTTCCCCTCCCCATCCTCTCCTTTGGCCAAAAAAATCCTAACTGCTCAGCTGTGAGGGAAGATTTAGTTTTCCTCAGGTATGGGACAGGCAGGGTAAGAGGACAGCACAGAGGTCCAATGCTGCCTGCACCAACTCTGCTGCAAGTCATGTACTTGGCAGGGCAGAAGGGTATTGCTCTTTGAGTAGATTTGCTGTTGCTATAACCAGGAATGGGCTGCAAAGTGCCTGCGGCAAAATAGCAGGATCCCTCTATTTTAAGGAATGTGTGTGTACACTGTGTATATAAACCAGATCTGACATCCAAAGTGGCAGACAAAATTAAAAGAAAATGAAAAGAATGCTATTTATGACTGAAAAAATCACTTTAAGATTAGGAACAAGCAAAGGAGAGCTGGAGAACTATATAATCCTGTTGCCTTGTCTCTTCCAGTGTTTTGAATCAGCAACAAAAACAGCCACGACATCAATGTTTAAAATGCAGCACATGCCCCAAATGTTTTTACAGTGGCTGTTCACAAGCGGGTTTAAGCTCTACTGCAGCTTAGCCAGATTTATCACTTCAGCCAGTTAGTTACCCACAGAACGAGATGTATGTACCCGAGAGATCAAGCATTACAGCCCATCAGCCACTCCTGAAAAAATTGGCCTGACCAAACAGATTAAAAGCTCGGCTGCTAAGTGGTAACCTGCTCGCTAATTACCCTTTTCACACATAATAACTGATTTACCTTTTCATTATCATTATCATATCATTGCCTACCTTTCCTGGGCTGCCTGCACCCTTTGTTTCTCCAGAGACTGCCCCACATGGAGGTGGGTGCAGGGAGTGGGAACCCACCACTGATACAGGACTGCCAGGTCTCTGCCCGAAGCCACGAGCTGTGCATTAAACACGGGTACACGATGCCTTTCGGAGGCAAGAGCAGCTTTTTCTTAGCATTTGCCCGAGGCCTCCATCACAGGAATTAACGGCAGTTAATGGAGTGATGTGAATCGGGCACTTCCCACTCTCTGCCCTGGCCATGCAGCCTCCTGCCAGACCCCCGGTGCATCTGCCAACTCCTCCTCAGAGGAAGATGGGATTTTCAGTTTAAGCTGGTGACCACCAGCTAACACCTACTGACTCCAGTGTCCACAGGCTCTCACTGATTTGACGCAACAGAAACAAACGTCCCCCAGAAGGCCCCCAGCTAACGGGGACACAGGGCAGCAGCAGCACACAGCTCTCGGCAGGGCAAAGGCACGCAGACACGCTTGCCAGTCTCCTGCCAGAGTTTCACCCGTCCCAGGAAAGACCTCGCATTCCTCGTGAAGCAGCAAGCTCAGCAAACCAAGACCACACTGAGCTGGCCTTGAAGTCCAGCTCCTGTGAAACTTTATTTTTATGTTCACATGGGCTAAAAAGAGAGCATCCACCTTCCAATTTCCTGTCTGCAGCCACTTTGAAGCTAGCCCATATTATTTAAGCCTATTTTTTTAATGTTAAATTAAAAAATTCCTTCACTTAATACACAAAAATTATTACAGATGCTGGAAGGTTTCTAGTGTTTCACCTGAAATGCACACACTAGATTAAACCCTTGGACGCAATGTCTGAAGTAATGTAGATCGTTGCAAAGAAATAATTGCTAAATTTAAGCTTATACAAGGAAACTGTTCAATGAAGGTGGATAATTGCAAAACAAGGCATGTAGGACTAGATAGGAACACAGATTCTACCTCAGTCACTTATCAATATCAAAGTACTTGAGGCAGAGGTGATTATTTCAGGGAATGTATGTAACAGCACATAAATCCTTCATCTATAATGCCTCCGGTGCAGCCTAAGTTCGTAAGTAACAGTCATCCAGCTCAGTATTGCTCCATGGGGCCCATGGGCAATCCGCAATCCATAAGGCATCAGAAGGTGGTCTGTGAACTGATTGCAGAAAAATAATTAAGAAACTAAACCAAAACACACACACACCATCCCACGCAGTTGGCAGGTGCTTATGGCAGTGCCTGCCCACAGGCAGCATTTGCTCCCTGGCTGCTGGTGCTCAGATCAAAAAGGCTTGTTGGTCCTCTGATTTTAGAAGATTGAGAAACGCTCACTTAGCTTCTGTGAAATAGGACAGAGCTGTGACTTCGGCTCCCAGAGCCTGCACCTTCTCCCACTGCAGCTGGGAATGTGCCACGTCCTCCCCACTGTCCCTCCATCACGCAGAAATTACCAGCAGGATTTTCTCTGGCCAGCAACAGAAGTAGGTCCAAGCTGCAAAATCTGCATCTTGAGTCAAATTTCCTCAAAACTCTTCCCCACCCTGCTCCCAAACCCCCTGGTCAGCAACGTTAGCAGGGGGCAGGACCGGACCCCGCTGTGCTGAGCTGCCTGATGGGCAGTGTTACCGCTTTGACTGTGATGCTGCTTCATCTGCCCTCTGCGGGATCAACCCATCCACCGTCCCCTGCCTGGGAGCGGGACAAGAAATGCTCCAGCATTTCCAGTGCAATAGAGTTAAATTATAGCTGGGAGGCTGCAGCCAGAGGGACACGGCTCATCCAGTAGTTGAATAAAAGGCAAAAGTACCCCATTATTTATAAATTTGGCATCCTGACATCTCCAAATGAAAATAAAGATTGAGAAATAATAACATATAAAAGATATTTTAAAGTACTACAGACCCCACAGTTTTTCAGTGAGCAGTTAGCATGACCTGCTAGGAGTTATTGGATATGCATGTTTAGCTGATGATTGATAGATTTTATCAATAAAGCAGATTTTTCTATTTCCAGATATGTTCCAGTCTGCAACTAGGGGTATGAGAATGTTGTTTCCCCCCCAACAAAGAAATCAGTGTCTTATAATTGCTCAGACAGAAGAAAAATGCAGTTCAAGGATTATTTTTTTTTAAATGATCCTTTTTTTAAAGAAAAGATGTGCTTTTTTCCGCACCATTTGTGTGCAGAACCAGGACCAGCAAGCTCCCTGTTTCTCCTTGTTTGGGGCTAACATCAAAAAATTGCCTGACAGTTTTTCTAAGAGCCAAGAAAGTCAGCTAGTAATCATGTGGGGTTGTGTGGCCAAAGGTACATAAACTGACTTCACATGGGACCCACAGTAGATCAGATTGCATTGGGCGGAATGAAATAAAAAATCCCAGAAGTCTAGTTTCTTTGGAAATGTACCAAAACTGTCTCACTATACCAACCTGGCACATCATATGTAAGAAAGTGACTATTTCCTAGTACAGTATATGGGGTGTTTTATAGAAGTCAAAAAATCAGAATGGCCTTAGTTTGACATCGTAAACACAATATACTGTAATGTCATTGAGAGACTACTTGTTAACCTACTTGTCCCAAGATTAAATGCTGAAATTGAACACACAGACCTACCTACAGTTTCCCTCCAAGCACAGACATGCCGGAAAAATCTCTTTGCCATACAGCTTGGAAATAATTATAATAACTACATAATAGTAGAAACCACTTCTGTTTAACTCACTGATATTATTTACATCGGCCCAGAGTGTTTACAGCGCTGGAAAGGGACCGTAAGAGAATGACACCTTCCTGCGCAGCAAATCTCCCTATCTGCATCTCCAGCTATTCTTCTGCTTGCTTTGAAAGCAAGGCTATGTTCGTCACTACAGTTTATTCTTCCTCCCAGGGGGTCACTCCCCGAAAGGGGCCTGGGGCAGTGCAGCGGGGACGGGAGCCCGCCGCTGCCGGGGTAGGACAACCAGGTCTGCAACGAGGCACCTCTTCAGCTTGGGCTGGCATACCTGATGCCATCCAAGATATTTTTTTTCCCCCCCCTACTCAAGACCAGGCCTGCTATGGCAAGTTTGTAGGTAAAAGGGTTGCAGAGGATTAACAGGTGTCTCTATGCAGCTGATACAGTTTTAGCTTCTGGTGATAACGAACCGAAGCAATCTGCTGTGCGTTGGGTGCAGTTGTAGGCTTAGCAACAGGGCAGGAGGGAGAGAGCTGTCACTGAAGCCCATGAGCCCAGAGTCACAAACTTGACAAATTCTTAACCTATTCATATATTTAGCAAGATTAGATTATCTTTTTTAACAGGCTGCACCGGGTATTGGAGCTAGTGCATCATTCTTTCTGAATTAGATATACTGTCTCCAGCGTAACTCACAGATCACCAGCAGCCCGGAGGCAGGGATTATTTCACTTTCAAGAATAAGAAACAATGATAATTAAAAGATGTTGCCAACAAAAAGCTAATATGATTTTATGTAAATCAAGTTTTTTTGAATGTAAACCAGTACTTGTTAAGGTTATTTTCTCATAGATTAGCTTGTGAACTCCCAAAGAAAAACATGATGGCTTCACCTCTCACGCGAGATGTCTAGCCTTTTAGAGCTCTAAAACAGAAAATGAAACAACAGCAGTTAGATGTGATGACGCTTGCTCTGACTCCAGATATTAATCGCCAGGTGTCCATAGGCATGTAGATAGCAAAAAAAGTGAGAAAGTACTAGGAAACCAATACGACCGACTGACTTCCTAAGCAGCACAGGATCTAAACCTAGAAGTTTCTGCCCACAGCTCCTGCATGCCTAGCTTTTAAAATAACTTTCTGTAGCTGCATCCAAGTGAGGGCAAATCAGTCATGCTTGTAGGAAAGTTGCTCCCACAGTTAATGGTTAATAGATGTATGTAATGAAGGTGGCCTTCCTTGCAAAAGTGATCCATGCAATGAAGAGTCTGAATTCTGCTTATGACACTTGCTCCTAAAGTCCAAAGGTATTTCCGAAAATGGGAGTCAGACGCAAAGATTTGCAAGCTCTTTTTTTTGCCTTGTATGGTTATTAACATGTAGCAATTAACTCAGTCGCGTTCTCGTTGCTGCCGACTATCCCCAGCGAGCGTTACTGGGTCTCGGTTTGCTCTCATCGCTGCATTCCTCAGCTGTACCAGATGTCACTCCCTTCCTTTCAGAAGGGCTGAAAGCATAATCCAAGAGAGAGAAAGTCCACAGCCCTTTTTAACCTCCCCACGTCTGTCTTGGGGTTTTTTCTTTCTCTTCTCATGAAAGGACAGAGCACTGACAAGCTTAACCTAGTACAAGGTTATTCAAGTTATCTGCTTGCCATTAGGTATCACTGAGCAGCACTGAATTATTTATTCCAGCTTCCTAGGCAGGTGTGTGGCAAATTTCCATACAGCTTTAATGGGAATCAGATTGCCAGCTTCAAACCCAAATTCTTCATCTGCACCACAGCATGACTGTGAAGTGTTGCTGAGCAAGGGCGGGGTGAACAGCTATGTAGGAACAGACCACACGGTCACAGCTGGAAGAAGTATGTGGGTCTCACTTAATAAAACTTGATAGAAAATATTTGTAGCTATACAAAAATATCGACAAAGCCGGCAACATGATACACTTCATGTAACCAACACGATTCTCTCCCTAGGATGGGCACATACCATATTTTAAAGCTTGATTATCAGTGGGGACTTGATTTTCAGAGCACTCAGGAGCACACACACAAGCACCTGCTGGTAGATGCAGCTGGGGATGGCACAGCTCAGTGTGGACTCTCCTCGCATGCAGACTTGCTCTATTCCCATTGCCAGGTGGAAATTCAGAGTAACACATGCCCAGGATGAGGAGATGGATCTCATCTGCACATAAAGGGCATACAGAAGATATGGGTGAACCAGGACAAACCAGGTGGGACCCTCAACTCTAACGTGATCTTGTTGGAGGTACAAGAGGCTATATTCATTTGATTGAAGGTCTGTCTACACCAGAGCAGGTAACCCTGTGCCTCCTCTGTAGTCAGCAGAGCTCAGGGCACAAACATCTCATTCGAAAGTAGGTGCTGACATCTGGTCCCCTGACCATCGCACACTTCACTGAGAGGCGCCCAGACGATCAGGTCCAACACAGGCAGCAGAAGCCAGCTGAGCTGAATCGTCCCAATGGGCAAGTGATACACAAGAGCCCTTTGCAGGTGGTAGCCTCTAGATGAAAGCCAGCTTGTGTGGCCTCATCAAAGGGCTTGCCCAGGCCAGCAACCTGGGTGGCATGGCAGCCAGGATCTCGGTGGTACCGGTACTGCTGGATCAGGTCGAGGAGTAGGTGGTTGAGTGCTCCCTGGGTGGTGGGTCCTGGCAACACTTCCCCTGCCAAGGCGATTGCTAAACATTTATCCTACCCGGCCCACAGTTAGGAAAGTTTTGTGAGGAACTATGGGATGCACTTTCTGCAGAGCACAGTACACATTGAAATGCCCAGAAAAAAAAAAAATCTCATTTCACAGGAAAACAACAGAATGGCTTTATTTATTCCCTGTCAATGTCAAACATGACTCAAAGCCAGATGTTAAAATAAAATGGCCTGATTTTTACTGCCACTACTACTTTGTGCCGATTTGGTCAGAAATAAAAACCCCTTAAAACCAACAAAAAACTGCATAGCTCTAGAACAACAAACCAGATCAGCATGGAACAACAAAAAGTTGGTACAAACTGACAGTGTCTGAATTTGTTTCTTTTAATAGATAAATGTCTGTGATTATCACAAAAGGGGTAGAGCTAGCAGTTTCACTGAAGAGTCCTCGACTGAAGGGTCCTCACTCTCTCCCTAGGCTTGCACAAATTGAATGACTGCAAAGCCGGCGTAGCTGCTTGACTTGCCAGTGGGGCACTGAGGGATGGCTGAGAAGTGACGGTCTGAGTTACGGATGGGGAGAAAAAGAGCTGTGCCTGGACACTAGCTGAGTTTGTGATGCCATAGCTTGAACATGTGCCAATGGCAGGCATACCTTTATCACAGTGGAGCAGACAAAACCATTCAGCACAACTGAAATCTCAGAGCTGTCTCAAATAACCAAGTCTTTAAATGCATTTAAAGCACCTCTAAGGTGGCTTCTGTGGGTCCAGTTGCCCAGGGTACCATGCACCCTCAGGTGAATCAGGTACTTGGGGGCAACCTGCATCTTAATTACTCACTTAAATGAACAAGAAAATAAAATGGAAATGGAAAGAACAAGGTAAAGTTTCATTTTGGTTATTATTTTGATGCACAACACGGAATTCAATACCTGCTGCTATCTCATCTGGATCCATCTCCAAACCATAACTACCCTTGTGAATTAACTCAGTGAGTTGCATATAGAAAATCGAGTCCAAAAGTGAAGTAGAAGCTCTGCAATGCCATTAAAGCTTATTCAGAAAGAGACTCGCACACGCGGACAGAAACAGCAATCACTGGACAACACAGGATGGTGCTGGGGGATGCGATGAACACAGGGGCCCTGGTGAAGGGGTTGGGCTCTGGTTTTGCAGGTGTAACTGGCAAGGACACACTCTGATTCTTCAGAAGAAACTGTCATCTGTGAATTAAATAACTACTACCTGGGAAAAAGTTTCCTATTCCACCAATTTCATTTCCATTTAGCATCGCCTCTGCTCAAATCTCTACTTTCTCTCCCCAGCTCACCAACATTGTCCAACCGCTTGCAGCAGACTGCTCATCACTGGCTCCAGTCTGTTCACATTCATGATTTTTGTACCTAGTTTCAGCTTCCTCCATGCAGCACTCCTCCCACTCAACAATATGAAAATCCACATTTGCATCTGCCTTTAATATCTTCCTCACATATGGGCATTTCTTCAAGCCAGCTAATTTGCTAGGGCAAGTAAATGAAGGACTGTCCTAAATGATCCACCCGTTGCTTATCCTCTAAATGATCACCTTCCTACCTGTGCTTTTGAAACATAACCTGTTTCCAAGCTGGCCCCTGCACCCCCATCTCCACGACCCTCTGACATATTGGGCTGGCCAACGCGCAGGTGCTTGCTTTCCCCCAGTCCTCCCTGTAACCTCTGTGTCCCCCTGCCCAAAGCACAACACTCATGAAAATCCAAATCTAGAAACATGGGCCTAAAGCAGGTTTTTCAACCCTTCTATGCCAGAAACGACCAATATTCTCAAATAACCATTAACCTTGTTACACCCCCTTTATAGAGTTCAGACTTCATGTCTTCAGCAAACCAGACTTTTTAAGACAACTCAGCTTATTAACCGTTGTAGAAAGTCTTGGCTCAGAGGTGGCAAAGCTTTTTATGACCAGTATGGACAAAATTGCCCTTGCTGAAAAAAAGTAAGTAGTTCAAAAGAAAGGCCATTAGAATAAAACATCCTCTTTTTTTTTTTTGTCATCTGCTATTTGTGATGGATTAGAAAAGGCCCTGTTATTCCTGTATATATCGCCCTTCAGAGACAAACAGGACTCAGGGCTGAAAAGACCACAAGACAGCAGAAGACTAAGGGAGCCATCCTCATAAGATGGATGGAAGAGACAAGGTACTTGTCGGAGGTGTCTTCTCCCACAGGACCAGAGCAGACTTCTCCTCTGCCCAGTGCCCCTTGTAGGCTGCTTGCCGTGAGCACACTCCATCCCTTCACAAACCACCCTCTTTTAGAGACTGCCTGACCAGTCCTCTCCTGGCTTTCCCTTCTTCACTTTTTCCCCTGCTCATATTTAAGAGCCTTTTCCCCAAGTGCCACAGCAGCTCATTCCCCGATTCACACACACACCTTCTCCAGCACGAGCCCAGCTGCTGCTGCAGTCAGCTTCCCACCGCGCTCGCTGCCCGTAGGGAAGTGCTGAGTACAGCTGGATTTCCAAAAGCAATGGTAAATTGTGCCGAGAAACAGCATAGCCTAGCAGCAGTTTCCCGCGCTTATAATGAAAAACAATACAGAAATTGGTGAGGCCTAAAAGATTAAAAAAGAAAAATATTTCTCTGTATCAGGCTCCCAATAACTCTCAGGAGATGGGTCCTGGCTTTTTTTGCCATGCTGAGCAATAGAGATGGAGAAAAGTACCAGTGGTCATCTCAGGGCACGGCACAAAAGAGGCAGTTATGATCTTGAGATGAAGATACCTCATTCAAAGGAACAAAGTAATGAATTAAGGTATCCTGGTGGCAAAAGGGCTATTACACATGAAATAAACAACTTTAATGAGGTTGTAACCCTAGATTTATAGTCTCATCTCCATGCGCAGGACTTCAGGTGCGTAACTCCATTAGTACTAATGGGACGTGCACAATTAAAGCCCCACACACCAAGATGAGAGTGCTGCTTTTAAAATCAGCCACAAACAAGCTTCAGAGAGGTTCTCCCGTTCAGCTCAGCAGAGCGCTCCAAAAGAGAGATGCTCATTTGTAGCTGATCTGATCGCTTTGCAGGGTGGTGAAGTACGAGCACTCGCCGTGAATTCTCTGTACGATGGATATGAGCGTGTAGATAGTCTGTCTTTTGGGGGTTAGATGTTACTCCTGTCCCTGCACATTTCCTGGAACATTAGCTCTCCTCTGCCAGGAACAGGCTCCTGGAATAGTCAGTAAAACTCGACTTCAGTCACCGCCACCTCTCACTTTCAAATTGCGGACAAGGAGGCACAGGCTTCCCACCCCAGACATACCAAAACCTCTTGCCTCCCCCTGTACTCCCCAGCACATTGTGGGGAACGAAGCACAGGCTGAGCAGAGCGGCTCAGCTCACAGATATAGCCTATTTTGCCTGCAGGGATCTCAGAGTGAAGGCTGGCTATAGACGTGCCGTGCATGTCTCTGCATGGCAAAGCAGCATGAAGATACTCCAGCTAGTTGGGATATCACAGCAGTCCAGCAAGGTGAGTTATCTCAGGCAAAGATTCATCCCGCTGAACTACTTGCTCCCAAAGCCAGCTCTTGTCTGGCCCATGCCCTGGCATGGCAGGATTTAGCTCTGAAAAAAACCTCTGGGAACTCAAAACCAACATGAAACAGCATTGAAGATACTCTAGACTTTCATGGGGACAAAAAAATTGCCTTAGCACATACAAAATACAGCACTAAATAGCTCAGTATTTTAAATCTGTAAATGTCTCACCTGTATTTAGGAGTACAGCACGTATTACTACGCCCGAGTGGCAATATGCTAGCTGAGCCCCTGGGACGCTGCTTGTTTACCTGCTATTTAATAGTGGCACCAGGCAACGATCCCCAGTTGAAAACGGCAGCAGCTTATATTATCAGGTTTTTTAGCAAGCAATGCAGATAATATTCTTGGAATGGCTTTCTTGCCAGTGAGTGGTAAAAACTATTTAAATCTGAATAACATCACAGCATATCTGAGGGTGATGGAATAAGGTGCAGAGGCTGCAAGCAGAACTACAATGATAAAACATTAAATACCAATATGACTTTAGATATTATATTATGCTCTCCCGAGAGCTGTAATTCTTCAGATATATGGAGCATTCAGAAAAATGGAATTGAACCCTTCATCACACAATTTTTTTCTACAGTATCAAAAATGTAATTTTACCAGAAGCCATGGGGACTCCTATGTTCTTAATATACTTAGATTTTTACAAGCTAACATTAAAATTGACTGAGATGCCATACGCATTCTTGTTCACACTTAAGTCTGGTCTGAAAGCTATCCACTTTAGTTTTGCATTGTAATGTCTATATTCTTATATTCTTAATACTCACAGATTTCAACAGTACAAAATTCTGACATCATTCCTGAAAAGTCCATGTTCACACAGAATCCAACAGTTTTACCATCAGCTTTAGTGGCAGCAAGCTTAAGCCCAGAAGTCTCAAATCTGATAGACATTAAAGATGGAGAAAATTTACTGGTTAATCTAATTTAGCTAGCACAAGAACATTCTCTACAAGGCCAAGGTTATTAATGGCAGCACAAGTAGCCGCATTTATGCAGAGGCTACTTAACATTTTCCATTGTAATACTCCACTTCAGGATAACTTTGAACAATTCAGGCTAAACATTCCTGATGTTAGCTGTCTGACTAATAGGATCTTTTTTGGGAAGCTTTTGCTCAAGGGATTCAGCTATTTCCAAGACTGAGGTTACAGAAAAGAAAAAAAAAGGGGGGGGGGGGAGAAAAACTAGTTTCACATGGAAAGCTCTGGTGCTTCCATACATAAAGCAGAACAAGAGTTTTGATCATCACCCTGCTCAAAATTCAAAGAATGACCAAGGAGTAAGGCTGAAAAAGAGCACAGAGTACAGCTGAAAAGAAATAACGTGATGAGCTAATTACAGAATTAAGAGACGTAAGAAGTTAAAAGCAGGTGCTAAGAAGAGGCTAGGCAGAACAACCTTGTCTGGCTGGTAGGGTTACAAAGCTAGGAGTGTTCATCACATCTATGCATTTTGGCCTCAACACTGCTTTGCTGTTTGGCAAGTAGCAAAGAAACCCATTAGCACCTCTCTGTGTCAGGTACATATAGCAGGTAATTGCATTGTGCTGCTGCTTTCCACTCTCTTAGCTCTGAGAGAGGGTAACTGTGCTTTCTATGCAGCCTCAAAATACAGCCGGCACAGCAGTCTGCACAGATTTATACGATAAAATCTGCTTTACTAAACTTCAGAAATTTGAGCCCTCAAGAGACAGGAAAAACTTGAATTGTCAGTGCAATCTTCATGCAGTTACTCAGCACACAGCCTTTTAATGGCCTAATCATGTACTATTTTCTCCATAAGATATAATAATCAGGTAATTATACTTAGATTCTCCAAATGATATCAAGGACCTGCTGAGCATGGGCTGGATTGAGCACATGAAGCACTTTAAATGCATATGACAGACATGGCATCTGTCTTAAGGAGCTTACATTCTGAAAATACAAAAGAGACAGAATCGCTGCTTATTGCGCTGGAGGAGTGAAGTGCAGGGACTCAAGGACTGGCTCAGGGTGTTTACCCAGATCTACTGAGCCCAGGTTTAGACAGAGGATTCCCCGCTAGGCTCATGTCTGCATTGCCAGGCTGTTGTGAATGATGAAGCAGCTCATATGTTTCCTGTCAAGAAGAGCTGCCGTTCATATAAGGAAATTATTCACCTATGCCTACCAACACCACTACTTATACTGTAGTAACAGGAGCAGCAAGTTCACAGCTATTGCCTGGGTGGCAGGCAGGGATGGTGACAAGGAAAGCTGCTGGTAGTGGGACACAAGACAGGGACAAGCTGCTTCTCTCCAGGCGCAGTGGTTTCCTCCTCTGGGACTGCTCAGCCCATAGCCCAAGTCCCCTTTCACCTCCTTCAGTGAGGAAAGCCCTCCTACGTTATGCAGGAGAAAAGCAAAGCTTTGGTTGTCCCAAGAGAGGAAGCGGCAGCCGCCTACGAAGGGGATGAGAAATTTCAGATGGATGTCTGATTTTTATCGCTTTAGTCATTTATTCTAAGACAGCTGAAAAATACCATAAATATACAAAAGAAGTTTTTTCTAATAATGTTGTGATCTAATGAAAATTCCTATGACTTAAGAAATATTCACACCAACAAATGCTACAGGATTTTACTTTTATGCCAACACGTGTAATTTGCAGACAGCCACAATCCAGTCACTTCGTGACCAGGTAACTGGTTTCGTGCTCAATTCAGAAGCCTCTTTTCATCTCATAGATCACCTTATTTCTCTTCTACAGATACATAAAATTAAAATGTCTGGGTATCCTTCCCAAGTAGAAAACTTTCCTTTCAGAGTAGGGATTCAGCAAAGCTTCATTGAAGTTTTATGAAAAACAATTAGCAAACCCGAGAGTTTTTCATTTCCAAGTAGCTTGTTCAACTGCAATCTGTGTTATCCACCCCAGGACAGATGCTGGTGGTCCACGTGGACCCAGATCTGCGCAGCTTCCTCTTCACACACACACCGTGCTATGCACAGCCGTTGATATCAGCATAAGTAAAGGGTTATGTTGAGCTTTTCTAAGGAAACGGGGCTTATGTGGCTACGCTGTTGCTTAAACTCCACTCTGATAACTTCTAAACTCATTGGCCAAGTTCAACGAGATGACAGATGGGTGGGCTGAGCCGCTGAGGTCCCAGGGCAGACCTGCACGATACGCAGCCCGAGGGGCTGGGAGCAGGCGGCGATGGAGAGCCACTCGCGCGGCCTGCCAGGAGCCAGGCCGCCGAGGCAGAGCGCCGGAGCAGCACACGCTCCAAAGAGGGAGAGCAAGAAACTCCTGGAGGGAGCTAAAGATGTAATGTGGCAGTTGTGTGTAGGAGTCATTGTGAACAGCTATTTGTGGTTGAACTAAAAAGACCAAAAAGCCACAAGAAACCAAGTCCATGACTGCTTGTGCTCACATATATAACTGTAGAAAGTGCTCTTCTATTAACTGAAAGTTGTTGGGTTTTATCCCTGATTGAAAGCCTAATTGCACTAGAAACCTAGACAGTGCTAGAACATGACTTCGGGAGTCACATTAAAAATGATTAAATTGAATATGACCTTGTAGTCCATGTAAACAAGTTGTTAACATCATTGAAGCTCGTAATTGCTAATCCTTTTGGAACTAGTTTTTCCATAGCTAGTAACAACGGATTTGCTTGACTATCGTGTTATGTTAAATGTTACAGCAATTAATAAGACCACACTTTTTGCTTAAGGTAACCTAATAAATAAATAAAGAAAGAAAGATCAGTGTGGAAGTCACACATTTAGTCCAAAGCAGAAACTGCTCAAGTGTCACAATCTGTTGTAAGACAGACCAGCCTTGACCATCATATTGTTTACTACTTCTCCTAAAATATCTAAATGTCATTATTAGACTTCACTTTCAGGCATATTTATTACCACAGCCTGAAACGGGCAAGCCTGTTGCCACTGGTGCATTCCAGTTATATAATGTGTTTTCCTGCCTTAGATGCAATCTGCAAGTTAATTATTAAATCACTAATGTTAAAGAAGCCAAGTGAAAGATTTGGGAACAAAAAAATTAACCAATTCTGTGATAGACAAAACCTACTTTAAATCCTTCAGTGATTTGTTTTCAAATGTCAGGATATGCAAGCAAGCAAACGGTGCATGTGGGATGAGACCCCTGAATCCTTCAATCAGCTGTCAACCTTCCAACCTCTTGGATATGACTCTCCATCAGTTTTACTGAGATATAAAAGATGAAATCACACACTGAATGATGAAAACAGGACACGTTTTTGCATATAAGACTAAATTTTTATTGCTCAAATTCAGAAGAAGAAAAAAAAGATTAAAATTTTGATGCATTGTATGACATGTATGGAACACCACCCTCAGTAATGGTGACAGATTAATAAATTGATCATTTAAACCAGAATGGAAATCATCATTGCACGCATTCTTCTCATCTTATAAAGCTTTTGAAGTCTTTAGCTGCGTTTCTGCTGGATAAATACATTGCTATCCTTCCTTATTTATTTTACTGACACCCTAATGCCTTTTAATATCATTGTAAAATGGATCTGGCCATTTTCCTCACATATAAATGTTTGCTTTAATTGAAATAAGACATTAACTTTTCTCTCACTAAGGAGCCTTTTGCCAAAGCTGTTGTTTTTAAAGACATCCTCTACAGCTCCGTGCAATTTGCTACTGCTCAGCATATGATGAGTTGTGTCAACAGCAATCTGGTCTGTCAATTAAAAGATCAAAAAATAGAACAGGCCCAACTTTGTGCAAACCTCTTTCCAGTTGTAAAGTTGGTACGAAAAGGTTTTGAATCGCTCCCTCTGGACTCGTCCCAAGGAGCAACACCACCGTCTCCTGAGCAGTGCCCAGGCATTCAGTCCCCTGCAGCTGAAGACCAGGGGAGACCAGGGAGAAAGTTGAGCTCAGGGCCATACCTGACACCTGAGCAACTGAAACTTCCACCATGAATTTGATGTTCAGCTCACAAAATTTAAAACATCTTTCCAGTTGGAGACAAAGTTTTCCAGAGGAATTCATGGGAAAGTAAAGCACATAATGACAGAAGGCATTGGATTTAGAGCAGCATGCTCTTTTTGCTTAAAAGTCAACAAGCTGTGGGTAAAACCTGAAGAAAATTAAAAGTAAGTATAAAATCCAGGGGAAGAAAATGCACAGGCATGGAAAATCACGAGGGACATATCTTTCACCCCAGGGCTGGCAAACTGGATAAGAAGCAGTTCTACAGAGAGCAATTCAATTCCTCTTACTGCACACATTGCACACACTTCGGCTGGTGATATTATTTGCATCACCAGCTCCTAATGACTTCTTAACAGAGCACCAGGAGTCCTTTGACTACCAAGTGAGAACCATTAAATAGTGCTTGCTTCTAAAAGATGTCTCAGATTGTCGCCAGTGATTTGTCACATCAGAGATTCATCAGAAGGGAAAAAATCAGGCAATACTGACCAACAACAAGATTAACGAATGACTCTCTGCTCAGCAATTTGCACAGCATAAAGAGCATAAACACAAAGACGTCAGATGTTCTTTACAAGCGTTATTGGTTGCCACTGCCAATCCCATCCAACGTCTTTGTTAGCACCAAAGAGGACATCTGCAGCCTCGCCCAGACCTTCTCTACTCTGCACTCCGTGCCGTTGTTTACACCTGGACAAATGCTACCCATTCTCACCTGGCAGTACCTTAGACTCACGCTGTTCAGCTCTGCACAGAAGTCCAACCTTTGACAGGATGCAGGGGAGCAGAAATTCAGCCTCTAAAATGTTTAAGTATTTGGGGGAACATCATGTGGAGCTGAGAAGAAAAAAGACGTGATAACCTGCGTAGAAGGGGGGAAAGCCCCCAGGTTTCCTCCACGTGGGCAGTCAGCGGCAGAACACTTATGGTTTGGATGGAGTTTGGTCCAACTTTGAGAACAGCGAAAGGAGAATGGAAATAGCGCATTGTATCTTGGTGTCAAGATAAGGGCACACCAAGTACGTTTGGATTACAGAAAAGCTCTCCCATTTAGTTTCATTTTTGTTAAATATTAAAGTTAAGGATTAGTCTCTGACAACAACTGTGGCAGTTAACCATATCTGAGGAATTACACTTATTTTTTTTCATTAAGCAAGTAGATGGTCCAAAGTTTAGCATCCTTTCCTATTGCCAGTCCTGAAGATAACCTCAGGGATGTCAGTATAACCAGACACATTTCAGACTGTTAGAAAGGCTCAGAGACAAACCTATTCCACTTTGCATCGTGACCGAGTAGGAGCATGCACTATCCATTACCATGACTCCTCAGTGACAGCGTTACCTTGAACTACAGGAGCACTAACTTTCTAACTATTTATGCAACACCAAGTTGCATCCACCCTACCTTACACCAGCAAAGCCCTTATGTTCTGTCTACAGGTGAAAAGGGAGTTGGTGTGGTCCTCTGTTAGGACAGAGGACCACACCCTCCCGTAAGCCGGGAGCCATGACACAACGACCAAGCTAGTGCCATGATTACGGGAGGTGGCACCTCACATCCCACACAGGCTCAAATTATCAGTACAATCAGTGCATTTCACAAGTAGCAGTGGAACAGAGGCAGTAAATGTTACCGCAAAATTGGAGCTATACTGGTGAAGATCCCAAGTATTGACCAACTAAAAGAAATACTGTTTTGCTTCAGCATCAAAACTAAAATAATCATCCCCTTTTTTCTCCTTTCAAACCTCAGTTTTGAAAGACTTGCACAACATCTAGCTTAGAAGACTGGCCTGTAAGACTCATGCCAAATAGAGCTGGATTCCAAAGTAACATGTTCTCTTACAAGGCTTACAGTTCTGCACAAACAAACAACTACAAAACAGTTATCTCAACACAGACCTGTGTGGTTAGGAGCGTGACAGGAGAGACTATGGCTAGATGTGGACTATGTGTATAACTAATGACTGCAGGGAGGGTTTTCCCTTATGGGCACATTTTGTCTCCTGTGTTCATACGTGTTACCTGTGGACACATGATGGAGATGGCACCGTGGGGCAGAGGCCTTGCTTGCCTCTGCAATGACAACAGGCTCACTGACCAAAAAGAAGTTCTACCTTCTTTACACGTGATTTTTAAAGACTCTAATGTCACTACATTTTATTAGCATACAGAAAAGCCTTTCACAGCCAAGAAAGGAGAAAAAATGAGCAGTGCTATGATAATTAGAAATGGAAAGGACATGTCTTATGGTGAATGAGCTTCCAGCTCACTCGCATCAGGAAGAGAACAAAAAAAAGCAAAGTTCCAGGAATACAGAGATAGTGGGGAAAGCTCACACCGAACCCAGCATGAAGACACAGCCTCACCCCTTTTAATTCCTAATCTCCAAAGCCATTGATTTTCATTTATAGACCAACAGCTTCAACTGACTCCACCTCCCTCACTCACAGAGGCTTCTTCTAATTATTTCCACCATGACAGAAGACCAAAGTGTGATTCAGAACAGAATAGTCAAATCGCCTCCAAAGTCTACTTACACCTCACCTACTTTCATATCTCATTCCCCTGTCTGGTGCAGACCCATACCTTTAGAAGCCACAAATCCCTACTGAAGTCCTCCATATTTCTTCGTGGATTTTAATTGACATTTAGCACACTGGATCTAGCTAAATTCACCGATCTTGTTACAACTCCAGCACAGCAGAATATTACTGCCCTCTTTCTCGCATTTACATCAATCTTAAAGAACTAATTCAAAACACACAGCTTGTTTTTAACCTATTCCAAGTATTTATTTTGCTAACACCTCCTTTGCAGACCTTCCAGTATGTGTAGTGTTACTACTGCTTCCTACCATACACAGTCACTACAGTCTTCTATTCCCAGTTATCCACAAGATCGTTTTTTCTATCTCAAATATCTCAGTCTAATTATCTGCTCCTACTTCTGTTCCCTGGTGGTTATTTTGGTCCTTCAGAAAACTAGAAAATTAACACAGTTTGAATATTACTTGTATAGGAAATGAAACTCAATCATGTGGCACTGTAGCAGGATACTTAACTAATCTTTGATTTCAGAGAAGTTCACTGTATGAAAGCTAACACAAAGGTGCCCAAAGTTTCCAAGGCAAAAGATCAGACTGGCAGTTTGCCAGATATGTGAGGGCTGAACATAATTTGCATCCATATTTACATAAATACTGCAATCACTATAGTTTAGACTGGAAAAAAATAAGTTTTTTGTCTAACCCCCAGTTTTCACACACTTCTGACTTTCCAAAACATTCACCTTAGAGACTGAAATATTCCATGCCAGGTCCATATTTAGAGGATATTATTTATTTTAAAAGACCAAACCACACTCCTTCAGCCATTTTAGGCTCTCAGAACTCATCACACAATGACACGCAAGAAAGAACTCAAGAAAAAAAAAGAAATCAATGACAGTAACATGTGTGAGTTGCCACGTGTTAAACCCTTAAATTAACATTCTTGTTAAAATGTTAAGTAGCCTGAGTTCAGGAATAAAGGCACATCCAGATGGCAAAGTTAATGCAGAGTACGTATGGTGTCCATTTACACCACACTAGCTGCTCCAGGTTAGCTACTTCTACAGTTTCTGTCATGAAGACTTCAGTAGCATCACTGGATTTCAATCCAGTTGGTGGTAGTAACAGAAACTGGGAACACAGCTTAGCATGATATGGTGGGGATCAGTCTCCACGTAACACTAGTTTTGTATGTTCTGAATGTGAGGCCTATGAAATATTTGTGATATGGAAGGCCCATCGCACCAGACTGTCCAAACAGATTAAAATAAAAACAATCAACTGCTCCAAGTGAGTAGCACATTATGTTGTAAGTTCTCAACCAAAACTGGGAAATCTTAAATTTCTTCTGTGAAGTCAGCTATACTGAACATTTGTAATAATTTGTTTTTATTTGAGATTCCAAGTTAAATAAAACCTGTATTATTTGCTATGACTAAACATGAATAACTGCCAAACATTTAGAAAACCTGAGTGACCACAGAAAATTCCAGTCCAATAGGGCCAACAAATAAGGAAATACTAAAATATCATTAAAATTTGCCTTTATTTTTCTTACAGGAGAATTCTACACAAACCAAGGTGACTCTGTTTTACAAGACTCTCTTTCCAATATACTAAATTTTCAAGAGGATCATGAATAGTATAGAACTGTAAATAAGTTTTCCTGTTGAGGGCTACAGCAAAGTTTCTTCAGTTGTTGTAATCTTGGAGAGCCTGAGCCATGAAAAGCTTGCCCAGGTTCTGTGCATTGAACTCCTTAATATTCTGGCAGTAGGTATTAATTTGACCTGTCAATAGGAAAGAAGAGTAAACCCTTGTCAGTTTCGAAATTCAGAAAGACATCCTAGAACATCACTTTTAAAAAGCCAAATGGGCATGAATTATTCAGGATTTATAGAGAAAAAGCAACCAGAACAGCTCAACTACTCTACACTTAGGAATTTTACATTTTCAGTATTCCCAAGTAGGTTTGGGAAGAAGAAGAAACTAAATTAGCAGAATAGGTAAACTGGTATGCTCAAAACACCCTTAATTTTCCTACAATTCTATTATGTACAATTTCTGAAAATATGTATGACAATAAAAAGAATAAACAATTCTTGCTGCTGTATTGGAAGCTTAACAACATTAATTGTTCCATTTAGTTGCTCTAAAAATACTACAAGACTGAATTTCAGTTCTGTTCTTATGCATCTGCTGTCCCTATTAAAATATTTGTAACAAATATTTTTCAGTAGTAGATTGAAAATCATGGTACTCCTATTTGACATTTTGCTAGCCTTTTTTTCCACCTAATATTTCACTTTATTAGCTATTTCAAAAATCATCAGAGCATGAAGACTTGTCAGTGCTTTACAAATCAAACGTGCCCATCAAAACATTTTTATACATGCACTGCTACAAGTTATTTCCCTTGTTAGCTAGGAATAGCAAAACATGAAGCCAGTTTAATCAAAATTAAGACTGTTTAGAAGGCCAATAAACTCTCAATTTAATGCTCTATTTGAAAAGTTTTTAAATGCCTCAGAGACAAAAGAGCTAAGTTTTATTCTTTATCCACAAACTTTACTTCATCTAAGCTGAAGTGGATGCTTTCAATTCTTCCCTTGACTATGGTAAAAGAACAAAGAGAGTGCTTTGGCTGAAAACTGTTTTTTCCTTTAAGTATAATAGTTTTCAATTCCTCCTCTTATAAGAGATGATTCATCCTAAGCTATCACTTTCATAAAACATACATGTACACACCTACACACTTTTGTTGCATTTTTAAGCTATGCTAAAGCTGAATGTTTAAATACTTCAATGCTGCTAGGATTCACTAACTGGTAAAAACTATCAAAACAATAGTTTTTGAAAGACTCTGGAAGGAATAATAAATCAAGAACATTATTTCTTCTAAAAGTAGCACTTATTAGCAGTGCGAAACACTATTACTATTAAAATAATAACCTCTTGGTCACTCCAAAATTTAAGAGTGGTAGTTCAAATTAACTTTTTTTTTAATGTCAAAAGCACTCTTTTCTGTACCCTAAATTACCAGGACTTTGGTTTAATTTTCTCTCAGTACAAAACAAGGTAATAGCTAACTGATCCAAAAAGCCTGCTATAGTTAAACAACTGGCTTTCTCATGACATTTTCCAAATTTAGATTACTTAGCAGGGCATCTAGGCTTTCTGCTCTCTGTTGCCACTGTGAGGTCCCAGATATTTTTACCCTTCCAGGAGGCACAGGACAGGCACTGACTTTTGTCCCAGACTGTAGCTACAGACTGCAGCATACCAGTAAACTGAAGAAACTGAGGGGGGTGGAACCTATACCTATGCTTTGTTCCCATGTACATTTTCATTCACCTTGAGGTGCAGGAATATGGGGAGTTTCCCTAAAACTCTGGCCATAGAAATTAAAGAAATTATCCCCATTCTGTGTGAAATAAAAAGTAAAATCTTCTCAGCTGCTGCAACAGCCAGTTCACCCTCTCAGAATGGAGCCAAAGAGGCTCTGGCTGCTGCTCTTGCCCTTTCCCATCAACCCAGGAGGCACAGATGGTCCAGTAGGAGCTAGGTACCGTGGCAAAATAAGAAATAAAGGGAGAAAGTCTCCATACATCAAGATTAAAGCTTTATGCAGCCATTCTGCATTCTGCCATTAAACACAATGGCTTGCTTTCAAAAAATCACATATGTTCGTGCCTGCATGGGTAACATGCCTCTGTTACTTACCTAGATGGTTTAAAATTCTTCTATGTGTGGAAGCTTACTTTCTAACAGAGGCAGGGACTGCCTACTAGCAATAAGGTTGTTTTTCTTAGCTTTTTTTTTTTAAACACACTAGGGACAGTATTTGGAATACTACCAACGCCAAAATATCACACCATAATGGCAAAGGTAATGAAAAATTAAGGTGCTTTCTAAGGTAACAACTGCACTTTTTCCCAAGCTAACATTCACATACGAAAAGATGAGTTGAAGAGACTGCTAGAACATTACCTGCAATAAGAAGTGACTCCATTCTTGGAGGCGGCTGTGGTGGTTTAAAAAGTTTATTGATGTCCTCCTCAGGAAGAGGGGCTTCTCCTCGGCTTTGACGCTGTATATTTTCTTGCTGCCGTCTCTGCTGATACTGAAAATAAAGCAACAGAAACAGAATGCAACAGGACTTCCAAAGCAGCAAAAAGTTTTTCTTTTCAGATGCTCTTTACCTAACCAGCAAGTATGTTTTAAAAAATATACTTACTCAATGCAATCCAGTTTATTTCAAATAATGCAAATGCAATTCACAGTTTATTTCAATTCACTGGTAACAAGCATTTCCTCCGCAAGTTGGCACCTTAAGTAAGTGAGGCACTGGAAAATTATGTGGTACTGAGGTGGTGGGGTTAATTTTTAAAATTTTTTCATAGAGATATATACTGTATCTGATGGAAAGAATACAGCATGGTAGATAAAGGCCTCCATTTCCCCATGTAAAAAAGGGAAACAAGGTTGGAATATGTAGGTATGAGAAGCCATTACCTCAAATAGTTATACAAACCAGAAATACTCAATTTTATGCAAGTTAAAGGTCAAAACAATATTAATGTGAAAGGGGAAGAGAACTTGATTAAACAAGGTATTTTAAGCCAAAAAAATATTAACTCTAAACTGAGAACAAAGTGGTGGCTGAAACAAAGCATAATGGTTCATTTCTCCATTCCAGTTATTTAGGTATTCTGCCACTTTGATGCTATTTCTTTGTAGGTTACCAGAGCTACCAGAGTAGCAGTTTGTAGAAATTATTCTGCTATTAAAAAAAAAAAAAAAATCAGATTTGTTTTCAGTGCTTTCCTTTGCCATGCAGATTACTCAAACTTTATAAAAATTAAGGCAGACCATTTGTTCAGCTATTGGATAAACATTTGTTCTTGAAGAAGTACATGCATTCAAAAACACATATGTGAGATTTCATACTGTATATCACAGCCAGGAATTAGTTGTAAGGTTTGTCTATTGAAGCTCTCATATTCAACACAAAAAAAAAAAAAAATCTTTAAAATAAGCAGACCAAAGAGTACAGGGTGTTTTCTCTCACTTACTTAAATGTATCTGTGCATAGAAGTCTGAAAACAGATCATACTTGGTGGCATACTGAAATGAAGTAATTTTTTTTCCAGTAGTAGTGACAAATACATGTTTTTGGACAATGTTAAAAATAAAATCTTAAATGCCCATATTTGTATGTGAATTGCATGTAGTTTCTTCTTTCTTTGCATTACCCCATTCACTTCTCAGCAGTCTGCCTATTATTCTCTATTGAAACGGCTTGCTCTTAATCACAATTGCTCCATTTTAAAAATGAAGTTAAGACCACTAACTATGCTACAATGAGCCACTACTAAAGCAGCTATAGTTAGTAAAGAAATGAAGTGAGACAGCATGGAACCTACTTTGCTCTGCTTTTCAAAATAAATAGATCCTCTTGTTATTAACAAAAACCTTTGAAGTAGATGCCATCTTTCTATTCAAATTAGGCAGCAAAGGAAAATAAATTTTCTGAAGATAACATGCATGAAGCTTCTATGTCCTCAGGAATTACAAAGCCAGGAGAGACCACTGATCATGTGCTGCCTCCCTAAAGTACTCCTTGTTCAAGCTACACTTTACTTAAGTGAAAAAAGCCAATTTTGATTTTAAAAAAGTCAGTGATGAAGCATTTCACATGAACCACAGGTGCTCTTTTTAATAATTAGCTACTTTGTGTAGCAATACCTGCAATATTTTATCTTTAAAGTGGCCTGGCCCATTTTCAGTTGGCCGATATTGAATCTTGTCATATCTCTGTCTGCTAAATTAAAGAGTTCAAATTTATTTTTCATGCAGGTACTTCTTGAGTAAGCAAGTCACTCGTTAACTTAATTTATCACATGAAGTGCATTGCGTTCACCAAGATCTGCTTTCCAGGCTCTTAAATCATTCTCATAGTGCTTTTTTCCAATTTACCAGCATTCTTCTATAATTAGACACAGTATTGCTTTATCAAATGCAGCAACAGCAAATAAAGTAATACCATCTCCAAATCACAGATCGCTTGAGGTTGGAAGGGACCTCTGGAGGTCACTTTGTCCAACCCCTCTGCTCAAGCAGGGCCACCTAGAGCCAGTCTCCATATTCAGTATTCTCTAATCAGACTATTTTGGATTTTAAAGAGGCCCTTTGGCATCAGGAATTAAAAGTCAGCATCACCTGATCAGTATCACTATCTACTCCTACAAAACATTATTAAAATGTCATTTCCAATCAGAGAACAGTCTGCTGTCTTTTAAATATGGACTATGTTTCTTTATTTCTAGATGCATGACTACCTGTGATGGTATTAAAACGCAGTTTGTTTTGGAACAGTTCACTTGTAGTTTCAGCTCTTTCATTTCATTTACTAAACCTCTAATCCCTGTGTCCACAGCATATTTATCAATGATTTTGGTTCATCATAAATCACTAACACACCTGTAAAAAAAGCAAAGAAAGACCAGTCCACACTACATGTCAGCAGAAGTGAATCCATTTGGTAATTCCCCACTGACTAACACATCTATAAATCTACTTAATGGATATGTTTCTGTAAGAATTTTATCTTGCTTAGATCCAAATTCATCTGTCTTAGATAACACCACCCAAACCATATTTTGCGTAAAAAAATCCTCTCATTCAGGTTTTCCATGTTACCAACCTGGTGTTTCTGCTGCTGCTGTTTGCTTACATTCCTCAGGTAGGTATTGTATTTAACAATATCTTGGCTCATCTCATCCACTCTGTCCATCAGCAGCTGCAGACTCTTCCCTAGGTGATTACTGAAATACAAGAAACATTCATGAAAGATTGAATTGATTTAAAAAAATAAAAGATTTAAAATTTAAAATTCAAGTCACTTGACCAGCCTTTCTGCACTAATGGCACAGTTTGCAAATTTTTAAGTTCCTAGTTATCTTTGTTCATATATTTATTTGATGATACTTTACATGGCATCTCCTCCTCTAGCATCTTCGCCACATTGCAAACATCATATTTAAGTGTTTTGGTTTTTGCAGGGAACCTCATAGTTATGAAAAAAACAATGCCTTGCATGAATTTACTGATATTACAGATGCAGGTCAAAGGTTTAAAAGAAAAAGTCTGATGCTTTTGTGACATGCAACCCCGAACAATGTTCCAGGAGATGTGTTCAAAGAGTTTGGTTTCAAGTTGCTGCTAGCTTTTTCACAAATATTTAACCATCCCTCTGCAGGGATAGTTAAATATTCTTCAGAATTCCATTTCATTAACTAGTCTATCAAACCATGCCTGGAAGTTCAGCAGACATTGCTTGATCTTCGTTGTTGAGAGGGAGTGTTGCGTCCAGTCCAGCCAGCTCCACATTCCATACCATGGGCAACATGGAAGCAGCTAGGCTGGGCGCGTCCAGTTCCAGTTACGCGATCTACTGTCTTGGCCAGACAAATGCAGTCTGTTAAACAACTTTTATTGTAACCATTTTTAGCAATGGATTCAGTATTTTGCAAGAATGTTCAACTTAAGGTATAGCTTCCAAGTTAAAGTTTTGGAAGTTTTTAGGTTGGTGCCCATGGAGACGGTACTCATCCTAAATTGTGTTTACAGGGTAGTACAGTCAAAGAAGGATACTTACTGCTCTCTGTTGATCCCTTTGATCAGAAGCTAGTTTGCTGGCTCTGATCTAAGCCTTACCCAGTCCTACCTGGCTGAAGACCAATGACCGAAAAGCTAAACTCCATCCTTCTCAACTGAAATCCACTACTATTCATGAGAGTTTCTTTCAAATAAAAAGTTTGGTGCATTTCTACGTCAGAATCATATCCTTCAGTCACTGCTTCTCCATGTTATCTGAGATTCTTTCTGCCTTTTACAATGCATTCCCACCATCCTACAGCCTATGGAATGGGGACACTCTAACTGGAAGAGATAGGCATAAAGTGAAACAGGAATCACATACGTAATACTATGCATATTGCTTTTTAAGTGTAAATTATTCCCCAAATCCATAGATCTCCTAGCTGGACCCAGAAGCTGGTAATGTAGTGAGGCACTCAAGGATACCTGCTGAGAATGTAGCTAAAGACACCCTTCTCTCCGAGTACTAGGACAGCTATTCCACTAGCTGAGCTGCCTGCTCACTGAACAACAGGCTGTATCAGTAACTTCAGACCACAATTTATTTACAAGCCAGAGTTTTAAATCGCAGTTGCGTACAGGAGCAGATGGTGAGGAGGACTTCAGCTACACAGCAGCAAGAAAGGCGCCACTATAATAATTATTTTTAACCTTCTTGGGGTTTTTTTTGGTTGAACATTTCAAGCACATGATATTTAGAACTGTGGAATATTGCCATGGCTAGGGGTGTGCATATTTTCAGTTTTTTATAGAGTTTATATTATATAGAGTTAGTGTTAGAACTGGATATTATCAGAAATGCCTATGTAGGTACACACTAATAGCCTTGTAGGGTATGTGGACATCAGGAATACATAATTATTTTACAGATAGTGTCCATATGAAATATAGCTGGTTACAAAGAATGATTTTATGTGAATCTCTCTGGGACCAGCTTAGTACAGCAGAATACAGAAACAGAGAGTTATTGTTAGAAGTTGCAGTAATATAGTGTTTGCTCTCATTGCCAGGGAAACAAAAAGCTAAAAACAGATAACTTAAACAGATGTGAACTGAGACATGAAGTGATAAGTACGCTGCAAATACAGGACCAGCTTTTTCCTCAGTTCTCATGTGGCTGATACCCTTTTTTGCTCCATCTCTTAAAAAACAGAAAGACCAATACGAAGTAATTTGTAAGAATGTATATTTGCAATGTTTAAGCAAGTTTTATTCAGCTGAAGTTTATTCTGGTGAGATTTAGGAAGTTAAATTGCATTGCTCCAGCCCATAAGACTTATCATACACTTATTTAGCCCAAACGTTCTTTTAGGCACCTCCTTACCTTGTGCACTCCCCTACAGCAGATCTCAAAGATCACACTGCTAGGTACCTAAATGCCCCCTACGCATCAATGTGGCTAAAAAAATTTAAAAAAAGGGGGGGGGGGGGTTGCCAGTAAATGCTGCTAACATCCCCATCAAGGCTCACTTTCCTATAGGGCTCTGCGATAGTCAAATGTAGACAACATGGAGCCCAGCACTTGCATTTGTTGTTCTGAGGGCATCGGTAATAAAGAAACTGCATTTTTAATGGATGCACTTCAGTCAGCTAATTCAGTGAAAGAGTCAATTAAATCAAGTTTACATTTAGATTAGCAAGTAGTGTAGACCAACAGGAACAGATCTATAAAGCACAACAGCTGGTGCTGAGAAACCAATGTCCACGCTACATGTGTTCCAGGGGGGTTTCTTGTCACTAGTTCTGATGTGGCCCAGCGATCTGAAAGCCCATTAGTGGCTGAAGCACAGTAGGTAGCCTCCTAAAGCCTGTTTTCAGTTTTGTTTCATCTGAAACAAGTCAGGTCTGAGATCACCCAGTGGTGATGATCTGCGCACACTCTTGAATTGAACTAAAAGGCATAGCTCCACCTTAAGATAGCACCAGGAGACCACCACACCTCACATATCATTGTGGGAGAAAAATATCAGCTGCAGAATTGCTATCACACTAAGCAGCAGAAAGTCCACGCATGGGGACTGTGTTCTTTTTTGGGGAGAAATATAGATAATAAAAGGGGAAAAAAACAGAATGGAGCTTCTCCTGCAGTTAGGTCAGTCAAAAAATATCTGTCATGTGGATTTTTACACATCTAATGAAGAAATAATCTAAAGTAAGAGCACTCCTTCACCAGAATTGTTATTAGGATCACTCACCTGTAGTGAGTGACCTGTAAAACTTCCAGAAATTTATCATTTGAGACTTATCTGTGTAGCTTGGATGACAGAATCAAAAATGCTGAAAAAGGACAAACACATACAAACTTTTAAAGGGAAACTGTCAAAGTCTGTTTAGAAAAAAAAACAGACTAGAAAGTATAGCCTGCAAAGCAATTTCTCATGCTGTGCATTTTTGCTGTAACAGCCTTATACTTGATGGGGTATAATCCTTCACCCAAAAGGGCAGATATGAAATGAAGTCCTTGACACATGGATTACTTCTGATTCCTTGTTTAACAATTATCAAATACAAAGGTCAAATAATTCTGAGGGTGAGAAGGAGAAACCTGTGAACAGGTTTCTAGCCTAATCTGCAGATAAGAGTCATGGTCCTTTCGGTCTTCTTTGCGCTGGTGAGTCTTGCATTTGGCAGTGTTATGGTCTAGCACCGACAGAAGGAGAAAGCACTAACTACACATGAACTAAACTCATGGATCACTCACTACATGAGGGTATCCTGTTAGGATACGGATCTGGCTAAGGGTCCCAAATGCAAGCCTCCCTCTTGCTGAGGGAATGCTCGCACCACCAGGCCCTCCCTTTGCGGATATATTTTAAGGAAAGCAAAGGTATAGTTTGCTGTGGCCAGCAAAGCCAGTTTAAGAGGTTCCAGCACCAGCATCTTCCTGCCTCTCCCTCCCCCTTTGCCCAGGGATTACAGCACTCTCAGCTGTATGGATTCAGCTGTTTGCGTGGGCACACTTCAAACTCTTTCAGTGAAATAGCCTACTGTAAATGCAAAAACACACTCTGTTGGGGTTTCTTTTTTTTTTAGGGAGGCTGAGGGAAAGGCTGGAAGGGAAGAGTGGCAGCCTGACTTTTTCCACCAGACTATTCCACAAAGCTATTTGTACAGCCATATTCTGAAACAGATGAGGGAATAAAAATCTTTGAGGGTGGGAGGGGTGCAGAGATGAAATGGGGGTAGCGGGGAGGAATGATGCAAGCAGCTGGGGCTGGAACCTCAAACTGGCTCTGCTTCTGTAGGATTCATAATGGGGAACTACACATGAAGCCCACATTTACTTCAGCATCTTTAATCAGGACAGGACTCCAGACACACACTCGCTAAAGATCTCAAACACCCAAAATGCAGCCTCGAGTCAGACACCAAAGCTCCAAAGAGAGGCAGCAATTCACATCGTTCTCAGCTCATGTCCTGCTCATTAGTTTTAACTGTCTCTACACACGGCTTGTGGGCCTCAGCTTGCACTTTTGGGGAAGCCCATCTACTTGCTTAGTACGTACTTACTTACTTCCCTCTCCTCCCCAGGAGGGAGCAGAGGCACTCAGCCTCTGAGATCTGAATCACTGTGCTGTACCCAGGCACCTCATTTTTGGGTGTAACAATTCTGAAGCTGGAGATGTCCAAAAAAGATGGTCCCCTAAACTTGTCTACCATCACTATAAATGGATCCCCTCACTTACTTCATTTCATTTTGCTTGCACCCTGACTAAGGAAGATGAGAAAAGGGAGCAGCAAAAGCAAGCGTAAGAAAATGCTGTATCATCTGCTGCCCCGTTTTTCCACTTTCCATCAGCTCTACTGAGGCCCCTCTCAGAGCCACTGTTTTTTGGGAAAGGTGCCACCCTGTGCAACATTCCTCCTCCTGGTGGGAACAGCTTTGGGTGGATTAGAGAGGCACTGCTGGGCAAAGCACATCTTTTTGATTAAATATCTCTAAGAAACGTTCCCACTGCTTAGCAGAACTTGTTTACATCTCAGCATTTCAGCCCGAGTTCAACCTGTGCTCTTTTTAAGAGGATTTTGTTTGAATGAGATATGTAAGTCAGGAGTCTTGAGCTCCATTCCCTTTTCTACTCCGACTTTGATGTGTGCCTTTGGGCAACACATTTACCCTCTCTGTGTCAGCTTCCCCCATCTGCAAATTAGAGATTTTCATAATTATCTTAATAATCCGTTAAGCACACTGAGATTTCTGAATAAGCAGTACAATGTATAAAGGTTAATATTGTTTTTGAGAGCCAGAGTAACCCTCCTTATGTCACTTTTGCAAAAATACTGCATCTGATGTTTCAAAAATATATCTGCCAAGTAGATGTTACTGCAGTAAATGTTCAGCACATGTTTGCTTCTACTGACGCACACTATTAGAAAAATTGCTTGAGACAAATTGAGATATTATAGAACAACCCTATTATGAAGCTAGACCACAAAAAAGCTTTTTTTAATTTAAACTAGATCATCAATAGAATAGGGAAGAGATGGATGAGAATGGGAAAGTTGGTTGTAATTATTTCTCTGAAGATCTGGAACATTATCTGACAGGATTTTAATTCTTGAGTCTCTATCAAAAGACTGGCAGTACTCCAAGGTCTTCAAGACATTCTGGTCCTTAAGGGTAGCAGGAGGATAACAGTTTGAGCAAAAGGCCTTTACTTGCTATTACTTGCTAGTCTTGTGCTATTCTGCCTTCAACTTCTTTCCCTAGAATATACCAGTCAACTGAGATTTCACAAGAGAAACACAACTTTATGCCCAAAAAAGTAAACTACTCTATACAATCATCACAAATGTACTTCAAAAGGAGAAAGATATTAAGGTGCAGACAAAGTACCTCAAGTAGGTACAGCTTCAAACTCAAGACAAGGTGGGTGGCTGAACATGTGAGAATCTTGATGAAACAAACTCTCCAGAGGAAAGTTACTATGGGTAAATAATTTCATTGCCAAAACCATTGCCTCAGAAGATTAAAAAAGGTTCAGGGATGCTCCCAAAGGACCAAACACCTGCCCCCCAGAACACCCCCCCCCCAAGTAGACTTAAAGTTACTGCCAACTAATTCTACAATAGTAAAGTTAAATGAGGAGGACATGCACCAAAATTAGAAGTTGATACTTGAGATGTTTTAGCCGCAACTATTCAAAGACAAAAAATAAGGAAATGCAAAATGAAAATAAAACTCCAGAATAGTGGGAGTTTGAACTCCCCTACTTCAGGGAATATATTCTTTGACAGAGTAATCTTAGTTGTTGAGTTCAAGTAAGAGTTAGCTAAATATTTCAGCAGGCAGTATAAGTCACCCTACCTTGAATAAATGAGCATTAAAATGTTTTAATTTGCCAGCTGAGTTATACCAATGTAAGATATCACTGAATGTAACCTGCCTCGTAACTAAAAACAGCTATCAAATATTAAAAAAAAAAAAAAGACATAAAAAGCCCTGCAAATAAACCCATTGGGGTAATTTCCAACACTTTACTCTGCTTCAAACAAAACTAAGCACCTTAAGTTCCTCAAACAGACTAGGTGAGCCAGAAGAATGCTGCCAGGAAAGTCAGTTCAGGAGACATTAATGCAGAAATACCTCTGAAAACTGTTGAATCTGTTGAATTAATTCCCCATTAGTGGGAAATTCTAGACTTCAATAAGCTCAAGAAATTGCTGCCAGTATATAGGATAGTAACTGTGGAAGTTCAAAGAAACACACTTAATTGAAAAGGCACTTTTAACCAGGTTTATCAAGAATCCAGTTCCACCTCTGTCACTATCAAGAACAGTACTGCCCTGCTCCAAGAAAACACCCATTGAAAAGAGACTTAGTGAATCAAAGACAAAAGTTCTCCTTTTTTCCTGTTGTGAAGGATTTCTGAACACAAATGATGGAGTTTCCTTTTTCTTCTGGGCTCATGTTTTTCTTGTTCTCTTCTCATCTCATTTACTGATGTGAGGACCAACACAAAAGCCTGTCTTGGACCAGACTATTAACACCATCATTCCAGAAAGGAAATTAATTTGTACAGTTTTTATCTTTTATCTTGAGTCAGGGCAATGGTATGGAACAGTTACTCTGTAAGATGTAAAGCTGATGAAAAATTTCAACTGTGATTTGTGATCTGTTCAAATTAATTTCCATTTCCAGAACTGTATCGCATGACTAGCAGCAGCCTCTGCTAGGATCCAGGGTTCTGGGTAATCCCAACCCTTTTTATAGGAGCAAACCCATAGAAACAATCAAGGACAATGCTGTTAGGTCACCTGGAAACTTGCTGTATCCTCAGCACGGTCCTCCTTTTCACCATAAAGTGGTAGAGCTCATGAGGAATCACTGTCATCTCGTACATCCAGTGCCCACCCTCTCCTCAGATGGCAAAAGCTTTGACCAAGGAAAGAGCCTGACAGAAAGCCTGCAAAGTCAAGCAGGCTGAACATCTCGGCAAAAATTCTTCACTTCGTTAATTCCAAGGTGCAAAGTCATAACTTTACTGGACAAAATTATTCACTAAGTATCTCCTGTGACATCTGTAAATTCCCTGGCAGAGTTCAACCCTATACCTGTTCTCTCTTGACCAATTTCTCTAAAAGCTATCAGATCCCTCAATACATCCACATAAGCTCAAGTAAAGAAAACAGAGTGGAATATTTCTGCTAACTCAGGCAACATATGGCCCACTAGCAATATGGATCCATTAACAACAGCCTTACATGATGGGGGGGGAGAGCGGAAAAAAGGGAAAAGAGGCCACTAGTATTCAGCTAACTTGGTTGTCAGAGGGGATCAGAATCTTGGCAGACAATATCTTGACGTAAAAAGAAAGTGTTACACCCCAAAAACCTATTACTGAATACATCGCAGTTTCTACATGCAACAAGATACTGCATCATTTTGTGTATCTGGTTATTTTGGTCAGCCCAATAATAATCCAGTTAAGTGTACTGTCTTGTGTAAGATTTAAGCACCACTAAATTTCTGATCATACTGCTAGACGTCATGCCTACTATGTTATCATAAATGTATTTTCAGGGCAGAGTGCTACAAGAACAAAAAGTTATTCTTAGATGAAGTTCTAAGATCATTCTAGAAACTCTTAAACAATTTCTGACATCATGAATGCTGGCTGTCATGACAATCAGTCTGAGCATTTTTGCCAGTTTCTCAGATAGAGGCTTTATTATTTTATTTTCAAACGCATCCAAAGTAGAACAAATGTGATTTATTTTTTATTAAAATAATTTATAGAATTGCTTAAGGAATATTTAACAAAACCAATTCTTATTTTCAGATGTATTTGTCTGAATGCCAATATTTTCTTGAAGAAATATACACTACTGAAAAGATTATACACTTCGAGCAGTACAGATATACGCATATTACAGACTGAATTTAGTCCTTGAATCTAATGCTATAGTTTTACCATGCAGTTTTTCCTTCAGCAAAAGAACATGAAGGGTAAAGTCTTAACCCTATTAAAAGTCAAGGCAAAGCTTCCATGGACTGTAATGAGACTGGGATTTCACCCAAGGTGTTAAACTGTGGTTTGGGAAAGCGAATAAAAATACATCCATTATTGTAACAAGTACTTACCTGCTAGCCAGACTGAGCAATTCATGTCTATCGGCTACTGCGGATTTCTTTTCCAGTTCCCACAACATCACATTGATCAGGTATGAATTCTTAATTACAATGGGCACTTCTTCAAACATGTTTTCATAAGCAATATTTGCTTTTTTCAAGCTGTGAAAAAAGATAAAAAATATTTATTAATATAACCAGTAACTCTCTTATTCTTTTTGTTGAATTGTTGCTCCAACAACAATTGGCAATTTTGTAAAAACTCTTGATTTTCATAGTTCCACAATCAAACAAGAGTCAAGTTTTGGTAAGAGAGCATTTGCATGGCAAAACCTCACGTTTACAAAGACTAGGAAAAGCTGCTCTAGGAAAAACTCTCAGAAGTCAAGCAGCCGCTTTGCTTGCTAATACATTACTTACATGAAAAAGCCTCCAGCAAAAGACTGTACTGACAGGATTAACTCTGCCCCTTCCAAAATATTTTACTGATTTCCCTGCCATCGGGGTTTCTTAAATAGAAGTGAACAGTTAGTTACCACATGACACTGAAATACCTTTAAAATCGTAACTACTACAATGAAAAATAACTTCCCCAATAGCTGAACAATTAAAATTTTTACTGACCAAAAATTAGATTGACAAAATAGTGTGTGTTTTGGAATAACTAAATTCCATGGTGGGTATTAAAATATAAATTTCAAGTGTATATTTTTGTTTTACAATATACGTATAAAAACTATTGTTATTGCTTTATAATAAAGTAGACAGTAACACCCTTCATAAAATCTGGAAATAAAGGCATGATTTTAAGTTTCTGTGGAAACATATCTTTAACTTCTTCATATGCATATTGGATTTTGGAATAAAAACACTTGCTTTTTGCCTCCCCTACCCCCCCCCCCTTTCTTTTTGACCAAGCACAGATTTGTTTGTTCATCATCGAAATGTTATGTTTGGACACCAAGAAATGAAATTATTCCGTTTTTCCTCAACGAAGAAAGTTTAACAAGTGCTTGTGCTTTTGCCCTTGAACACCAAGGTGTTCGAGGAAAAAGATGACAGCTAAGGCCTACATCTATTGCAAGCGGCTAATCTTTTGAAACGGAGTAATTATCCTACTTTACTCCAGAAGATTGTGTCCACACAGGGGAGTTAATTTGGAACAAATACAGAAGAACAGCTATTTTAGAATACCTGTTCAATTTTCCTTCTGGAAAAAAGGAGCTTAAAGACAGACCAGCTATTTCCCGTTCTCCATTTCTTTTTTTTATATTTTTGACTCTGTTCCCAGATACAGCTATCTTCACCATGGTCCTCACAGCCAGCCTGCTGCCCATCTCCAAAATCAGTTCAAGTTCCACCACTTCAGCCCTTATTTAGGTGCCCAAAGACAGACTTTCATGCCTTCTCAGCCTACTGTATCAGCGCACGTCTATCGCTACTCATATATAACCAGTTTCCCCAGCACACGCTATTACATGAGATTTTAAAGTACAGTATTTCATCATCCCATGTACCCTTCTGCCTCCCAAATAATCCAGCAAAACCTATGAGAAAACATTCTTTTAAGTTACTTACGCTTCTGGAGAGAAGTCTTTTTCTTTGCAAACTTCCATCAGTTTGGGAGTCAGCCTATATGCCTTTAGTGACAAAGATCCTTGGGCAGTCTTAATGGGATCTATAATTAAAAATGGAGTAAGTGTATTATTACTAACCCCAGATTGCCTTTTTTTTTAATATCTGAATGACAAACAGGAGGAAAATAACTAAGTAGTCATATTAAAAAAAAAATTAAGACAACCAACACAGAAAAGACACTTTACGGAAGTAAACCTATTGTACTGAAATGTAAAATACATCCAACTGTACACAGTGAAGCTAATTAATAAACTTAACTTGGAGAACATGAGGGGATCTAGACCTATTCTACTCACAACACTTTCTCCATTAAAGGTTTAATTCACATTTTCTTTTCTTTTGTATGAACTATCCACAGAACTTATGTAAGAGCTACCTCATTTAAATAAAGATTTTTCCCTCCAGTCATTATGCAGTAAATTAAAATATTCCTTAAACTACATTTTATACAAAAAATTTGTAATTTTAGAGTAGCAATAAGCTAATTCAGATCAAGTTGCCCTGCTGCTTCGCGCATAATAATGTAACTGGTATATAAAAACATTAGTTTTGCCTTGACATACTCTACTGAATTTAGGGGTAAATTTTCTAAACACCCTGTTACATTCCTAGGACAAAGAAGCTTAACACTTGCAGCATGATAACAGCTGAAGCATGCCAACATGAGAATAAAAGCTGTGTTAACATTCATGTTGTCTGAAACTTAACACAGTAAAACTTTTACCAATCGGTGATAAAATGAAAACCAAAATAGACTGAAACAAGTGGAAAATTCATCAAGGTCTGATGATGCAATGTTTCCAGCCAATATAAGTATACTTTAACAACTTGTTCTTTACTGTAATCCAATTGTTAACATACTGAAACAATTTTGGGGCAGCTCATAAGATTGATCGTATTCATTAGTATTTTTTCTGACAGATACTCAGGACGTTACATTTACTTCTCAGCTGGAAACTATATGCAAGTCTGCCAGATATGGCAAACTGTGAGTGTTTGGGGAGGGGGAGGCTATAAAGCTGTTAAATTGCCTACGGTTCTGATACAGCACAGAACATCTGGTCTGGAGAGCTTGAGGAAACACCATTAAATAGGCAGAAAAGAAAAAAATCTTTGTGCTAAGAAACAGTCCAGGTTTTGTATGCTTCTGTCAGAGGTATAAAAAAAAACTTGGCAATTCGTGCGATGATTGGTCAGTCACGTACAGAGCCAGACACGCTAGCAAGCGGGGTTTGTTAGACATCTGGTCGGGTTCCACCAGCCCCTTCGACAAGGGAGGGGAGATGAAGGAATAAAAATGAAGCAGCTACTCCAGCATTCCAAAACGTACACATCAGGGCTCTGATAGCAAGAAAAATAAACAGAAAGAAGGAAACCCTGTCTAGACTTAGCTGCTGCTGAGGCTGCCGTAGACACAGGGTTGGTATTTACTCGAAAAGGCCTGCCAGGCTACTCTTACAGGCAAAAGACAGAATACAAAAATAGTAGTAATAATATTAAGAGGGGAAAAGAATAATAAAGGAAACCTCATACTAACCGTAAATGAGAACTACAGACTCCTCAATTGCGTGCTGGTAACTGAACTGGGAGTCCAGGAGGGCACGAGTGACAAAAGAGCCATAGTATGTGGACTGGTACCAGCCAACGTGAAGATGATCAATGTTTACGTGGCGAAGGCTTCGCATCATTTCCATCTGGTATTGAACTAGATTAAATAAAAAGTATGGTTAAAAAGTAAACTTACACAATCTGCACTATTTAGAGAGAGAGCTTGATATTAAATGAGTAAATTGTATTTTATTTTATTTTCATTTTTGCAACTGCGTAGAAGTTTGTTTATTCACTGCTGGACTCTCTTCATTAAAATCCAGAGCTTCCTCAGAGAATGAGAGTAAGACTAGCCTAAGCAAGCAGACTTTTTTCAGCTGCAGTTAATTGCTAAAGTGATCAACAAACTGTTACACATCACTTACAGTGTGTATTACCTTGCTCATTCATAAAAAAATTTCTGATACTGGGTTTCATTAAGCAGTAACATTTTACCATCTAGTAACAAAGAAATATTGTGATTTAAGTTGTAATACTGTCTGGAATTAGGTAAGTTTTGGAATCAAAAGGAGAATTATTTAATGAGTATATGAAATAGAAGACAAACTATTTATGTCTTTCTCACAACGTAAAACTACATTTTCAGTATTAGAGTTTGGGGGACCAGGAATAGCTATCAGATAGTTTTGATTGCATTTATCTTCAATTTTTCAATACTGTTTCTTCTTTTTGGATGTATATAAATGCATAAGTATGCATGTATGGATATATTATACATAATATAGACACATATTTATATATAGTAAGTTACCTTAGACAGTAGAGAACGTTTTTTGTCAGGCTTTTTACACCAACAGCTGTAATGTTTCATTATACCAAAGCATAAATTCTGTTTCTACTAAATGCTTCATTCAAACAGATTGCCTTGATGGAACAGAATTCTATTCAGGAATGTTTAACATAATCCCATCGAGCAGATCAACACACCTTATCACTTATCAGACCTTTTAAACAGACAGACACTGTGCCTGCTGATTAAATTTAAGGAAACAGATTTCAGTGTAAATATCAGATGAACCAACACTTACAGTCAAATGATAGGAAATCAAATGCAACAACACTACACAATCCTAAAGTTTTGTCTGCAGCTGCAAAATTTACAAAGATAAAACCCAACCTCCTCCTATGCATTCATTTTTGTTAATTTTTTTCAAGGCTTCTCCTTGTGCAGATGAAAATATGACATTCATTATAAAAGAAAGCAACATAAATTAATTAGAGGACAGAATGTGCTATGTTTTCAGACCCCACTTCAAATCCTTTCAAGAGAAAAAAAAAATCCAACCATATTCTTTAAAGATATGAGGAGATGTTTTTCAAGATTGGACAAATATTTTTCCAACTTATCACCCTTACAGCACAAACTACATTCTGCAGTCTGATGGCCCTTTTCATTAAATTGCCATCTTACTGATTGTATTTTCAAAGTAATCTACGTACACTTATATAAACCCTTGCAGACTTTTTCCATCAGCATATGTTGGTGCTTGCACTCTATTTCATAATATCTTAATAGAAATGACTTGCAATTTGTGTTTCATCCAGGACACCATGATAATACAGTACCCCAAAACTAATAGAGCAAAATCATCCAGGCTACAGTCTGAAATCTCATAACAACACTGTAAGGAAAGAAAAGGCCTGCACCATTGGGCTGGCTCTAAACTAAGGCAAATCTAAAGATGCCACTACACTCTCCAGGACAGACAGCCAGTAGAACTGATCAAACAGCTATTTTAAAGTCCATATGAAAACATTCCCCCTTGCCAGATCAAAAGAAATTTTAATCCCGCTTTCATTGCACAACCTCCAGAAATAGTGGCCAGTTTCAAGCATACTCTTTACACAGCAGCCCCGATGCTTTAGCAGGTAGCATCTCAACGTTTCTCACAAAAGCAAAGCTAAGATCTAGCTTGTCAAAGCTCAGTCCTTAAAGGTTTTTTTGGGGGAAGATGTTAAGTTTCTAAATTTTACATTGAAAACAAAGAACACAAACCTCCCCCAGAACAAACTAAAAGACTCCTGCTGTGACTACGATTTTGAATTGAAAAAGCATATGATCCATTTATTAAATGTAGCTAGAATAAACTACTTTGGTTAAAAGAAGCTTTTCAAAGATGTATCTGTGTGGAAAGCAAGTAAGACTTGCTTTTGACATGACGTGCTACAACATGCTAAAACATGAAATTATGATTAGATCCTTTCTAGCCAAATGAAGTCATGAAAAGGAAAAACTAGAAAGGGATTTTCAAAAGCAGCTGAAAGAGATAAAACATTTTTTGAGAATGAAATTAAATGTGGATATTTAGATAGCTGAGGTAGACTGCTCCTTGCAGTGGCAATTCTCTTGTAATTGAGGACACTGTCAAAGTAGAGGTGTCATGTAATGATGGGAAAAAGATACTTATATATAAATTCCTATGAAATCATGTGATTGACCCATTCAGATAATTTCTCCCTTAAGAGGTGTAATGTTAAAGAGTGGGAATACCCTAAGAAAACACCCACATCTTTTATAAACTTGAATAAAGGTCTGTCAGGCTCTTAAAAGTGTTCATCTGAGCGGTAACTGGTAACCAAGTTCCAAGACAACTTCTTTTCTTAAACACAGTATAACCAGCAATATGTAACTGAACATAAGTGTAAGCCATATCGTCTAGAAGAAAAAGGACTCACTGAAAACCATCCAGATTTCAAGTCAGCAATTCCTCCTCTCATGACTGTTAGCAGTTAGATGATAATGAAGGCAATAGCGGAAAAATCTCAAAGAACCAATAAAGCATCAATAGCTAACATCTCTGCCTTGGGAAAACAACTGCAGAAATTAAAACATGATGCAGTCCCCACCAGGGAGAAATGGAAACTCTTTTAACCAAACATATATATTTTATAACATGTATTAGTAGCTAGATAGCTCCAACAAGCTGCCAACTTGCACAAATGGATAACAGCCCCCAAGTTGCTTTTGTTGATATCGTTACCACTGTTTCTTTACATCTTTTGCCCAATCTACAGAACATCATCTTTTTACCTAGAAGTTTAGCACAGACTAGGCAAGAGCTCTCTCCTTCTACCCAGTCCTCAATCTGCTAGGACTTGGGACAGTCATGCACTTCTAACAAGGAGTTCACTGTTTCAAGTCATAGTCCTTCCCAAGCCATGCTGCAAAGGTGCCACTAAAAAGTGCCACTAAGTCTGAGAGTGCCCAGAACTCAGGTGAGCAAGGGAAAGGGGAGGGGAACAGCCAGACCAGGATGCTTCCCCCCTCTCCCCCACATTTAAACAGTGTACCTATATTTTTAAGCAAACTATTTGTTCAGGAGTGTCCTTATGATGAGGAAAGCCAACAGTCATGCTTGCACTTCTCGGTGTGCTGCTCACATTGAGAACACACAGCCTCTGTCTCCGAAGCCATCATGCATCTCCTGAGCACCTTTCTGGGGTAGATATTTTTTAACAGAAGATTCTCTCTTTTGCTATTATTTAAAAAACCCCTCCTTTCTCTAAAAGGACTATTTTTTTGTTAGTTTGCAAACAACCGGAGGGGTGGGATTAATGCAGCTAGAAAGTGTTACTATAATTTGTCTAAAGCAGAAAAAGTGCAAAACTATACAGTATGGGTGTTTTGCTTAAACATGACTGACTTCTGTGAATTTGTACTAACAAAATCCCTTGACTGAAAACAGTAAACCCTATTACAGTAGTTTGGTGGGTATTTTTTTACCCTGAATTCAACTACGTTTTAACAAACTTGTTGTAAGATTAAAGAAAATACTAAAATAAAGTAAACACTTTTTGCTTTTCTAAAAAGTACTGGCAACATTAGAAACTTTATTTGGGCTTTAACATATAGGAGGTATATACCCTACCTTATCAATAAGAAAATAGCATACACAATTGTATAATAAATCAGAGACAAAGCCAAGAACCAAATACTAATGTGATGATCCCGGTCAACACTGGGACAACTCAGCCATGTTCTCTAAATACCTTAAAATATCCTTGGTCAATAACTTCACTATTTGAAAACCTAATTTAAGAATAGGTCAAATCAATGGAGGCACTGAAAAAAGGAAAAAAAAAAAAAGGTCCATCTGATGATTTTAAAATGCAAACAAATCTAAGACACCAGAGTTTACAAGTAACTGGCAAATTCACATCCTTCTTGAAATAACAGCTTATTTCTAAAATGCTTCCAAAGCAAGCATTCTTGTAGCAACCTGATACATGATGCAAGTTTATTTATCACTAAAACTGTATTATTTTTATTTTTTTATAAAAAATTCATTAAAATCCAGCTCTCAAAAGGTCACATATCAATGTACGTGTTGCCGAAATGTAGTCCCTAAATAGTTATCGTTACCATCAGATGAGATGCATTTTAGCCTGGCCACATTCAGACTGCTGGTAAATATTATGACATGTGAAACTCTGATCAAAGATGGCCTGGAGGCAATACATTTGATGGCACCTCAGATGCTCAAGGCCTTAATTTCCAAAACATATTTTAAGTTGATATGCCTTAAGAAATCTGGTTTTAAGAGCAGCAACCAACATGTCTCCTAAAAAGCCAAGCCCCACCAAAGTGGAAGAACGTCATACCCAGTATCACATGCTGTAGACTGGTTTTACGTTGCTGCTCACCCAGCTCGCTGCAGCATCCACTGGACACAGGCAGCAGTACCAAAGGAGGTAACAACCAACTCTATGTTACGAACGACTAACATCTGCATAGCCTTCAGTCTGGATTTCACAACTAAGTGTTTATCTTGACTCACATTCCACACATTTGTCCTTAAACTATGAACTCAAACAAGCAGAAGTTACACGTCTTCATGAGGACAGGTCACTGAGTCAAGAACAAGGCAGACCTTTACTGCTCCCTCACCCACAACAGCCTCCTCAAAAAGACTCTCTGGAGTATCTGAGGACGAAGACTGTTTTGTTTCCTCGCAGAATCTTGGGCATCCAGAAGACAGATGAACTAGGCGTGTCACTAACTAAAATTTAGTCAAGACTGGGCATGCTTTCCAAGGGACACAAGGGTCCTTCAGAAGAAACAGCATCCAGCCTCTGCGCTAACACTGCTCTGAATTTAACTGGCAACATGAACATGGCAAATTTTGGTTATTCTGGCCAAACTATATTGAAAAACAGCTAAAATATTCCTTTTATAGCACCACTACTAATGTGGATAGTATTTTTAAGGCAATAATTTGTCTCTTTTGAAGTGCTACCATGTGGTAGCATGTGTACTGAACAAGTGCTATACACTACATGGTACTTTTTAGCAGCACAAAAAATTCTGGTTTTTCTATACATATTAAGCTTTGCCAAACCACATGTATGCTTCAGACGGTATCTTCAATGACTAAAACAAGTAAGCAGATGCTAGTTCAAGGAACCAGCGTATGCATTTGAAAAGAAGGAAAATTGATTTATTTAATTTAATTAAGCACAGAGAATTATAGAGACAACAGATTAATTCGTTTCCCTCCACACACACAATCTCAATTAATTGTCTAAAAAACTATGAATCACAATGACTGCATCTATTGATAACAATTCCAATTGTGAAGATACAAATATAATTAGTACCACAACCAGCTTATTCTGGTTAAAAAATACAAGTAAAAAGGATGGGCAAAGAGAAACAAAATTCACAGTTAATCCCGGCAAAAGCAATGTTTTATCTGAAAAGGTCTTTAGATACTGCTGAAACATATTTCTTAAGCTTAACTGTGCAACACATATGCATGCACATATTTGCAGATTTTTATCTATATCCAACCCCCTACACACTTCTCCCAAGACAAATGCACAAGCTCAGTAACTCAACAATTCTCCTATTCAGGGAGAAAAAAATTAAAAGTAAATATTACCTTCCTCAATAATATTCATTTCCTCCTCTGAAATATCAAGTCGGTGTTACAAAACAGTACTCTATTTTATGCGCTTTTGCTATACTGGGCTGAAAGCACCTGATCTCCTCTAAACTTGGAAGCTAAGCAGACCAGGGCCTGTGAGTAGCTGGATGGGAAAAAATCACCTGAAAATAGGCAAAAGTCCAAAAGTCATAGTCAATCATAAGACCACAAAAACAAAAGTGAGTCAAAAGACTTAATTCAACTCCATTTTAATTGCTAAATTCAAGGATGAAAAAAAGGGCAGAACATATTTGTCCAAAGTGGATTAAATTTTTCTTAAGGAATTGTTATATTTTAGTAAGTTCTCAACTGTGGTGGAAAAACTGCACACCACCTGAAACGTACGCTTTTACAAATCTGCATTTTCTTCATAGACTATGGGATAAATTGAAAGCAAACCTGTAGCAATCACCTCCATCTATGCCACCGATGCTACTGCTCTAGTAAGAGCAAGCCCAACTGTCTTGCATGAGTAGATGCTCATTACAGCAACTGAGGCTTTGCTAGTGTCTTAATGCTTTCTAAAGCAAGAAGTCCTTCGTTTTATGAGAAAGGAGGGGAGAAACAGAAGAGGGAAAATTCTAAAGTAACTATTCATTGTGTATGCTCAGTGAACTCATTAATTTTTAACCTTGATCACAATTCAATGTTCGTTTTACTACAGCACTGTGTAATATTAATCGTGCTCTACAGAAAAAGCATGGGACACCCAAAGGAGGTATCACAATCAGTAAGTGAACAGTGAAAAGTAACAGGAACATAATAAAACAACATGTTTGGAGTACTTCTGTCTGGAGATACCCACCCAAGATGTAAGCATGTATCTCCAGACTGTCATTTGTTATGAGTTTAGACAGCAGTTCCCCACGCATAGTCTCCACCAGAGTTGATGACGAGAGGCTGGGCGGTACAGGCAGAGGTAACTGTCCTGGAGTGTGGGACACCACAGCAATGCAGGCAGTGACTGCCCATCACTACCTTGTTGCTTTACAGAGGTGGCTCCAAGACGCGGGCCAGCACAAGGACATACCTCCTACCAAAGCAGGGCAAGGTAGGAAAGGGTAGCTCTGTCACTGGTGGGAATAAAGGAGGATGAGGAGAAGTTTTCAGAGAAAAGGGGTAAAACAAGGGAATGGGGAGCATGGGGATGTGCGTGACGGGACAACGGGAAAGCAGCAAATGGAAGCACACCACTTCCTGCACATGTGCTGGCACTCGCCCAGCGTTTTCTGACAGCAAGCTTGGGGCTCTGGTCTAAGCACATAACCACTGAATTACGAGGCGATCAAACCAATCAAGCTATCATATCATTTTATTAACACAGGAGCAAACACTCAGATAAGCCTTTGGACAAACCAAATAAATCCCACTGACCACACAATTCTCTACACAACTCAAGATAACGGAAACTCGTACTGTTTTTAAACAAACACACCCAAGCCTCAAGAACAGTCTAAAGAAGATGGGCAGGACTGTCAAGATAACTTGCAAAATTTTCTTCTAAGGTATGCAACATTATTCCAAAATATAAAAGCATTATAGTAGTATCTTCCAGAAATATTAAAACACTTGAGTCTTCTAAAAGCATTTTTTAATTTAGAAATCCATTTTAAACTAGCATCTTGAAATTAAAGTTGAAATCAAGCAATATAATTTCACTATTTTGTTGATGATGATCTTTAAGAAGCAACTGCCAGAAGAAAATGCAGCATATCTTGAATGTTTTCTGTCGTGTATTTGGAGTAGTTTTCTTGGCATTTCTATAGAAAGTTCCGTCTTCACAGTATCTTACAAACACTCACCACTAAATCCTCAATCTCCTCCTATACGGCAGGTAAACATTATCCATACCTAAGCATCCATTTGGCTTACTACACTACTATTTTTATGTTGACTGAAGATGGATTTGATACAAGATTAAAATCTTTATCAAGAAAAAAAGTTTCAGTAAGCCTACATTATCATGACAGCAGTAAATTATACTACTAAAAATGCCATCTGGGCAACTTAATTCTTGCTTTCCTTGTAAAACAGCAAGAAGATGCTATCTCATTTCCTAATAAACATCAAACGCCTAGTGAAAGCATCAAATGTTTTCTACTAGGAATGCATTCCCATGAACTTCAGCACCTTGAAGCCTTTACCGGTACAATTTTTGTCCAATGAGTATCATTCTAGCCACTAAAATGCAAAGTAGGATTAAAGGCATGAAAAGGAATCAGCATGGTCAAAAACTAACTGTATGTTGAAGTAACCTCATATCTGACTAAGCAGCTCCTTAAAAAACCAAAAAAACCCAAAAAAAACAAAATAAATTTTTAAAATTTTAGTAAGATTTCCTTAAGTTTCTTTACTGGCCATTGATTTTTGCTTGTTTACTCTAGTGAGGCTACACTAACAGGTAAAAGCTCTTTCTTTACAAAATATTATCAACATATCTACCTCAGTGCTACAAGTTACAGAGCAATTAAGCACACAATAACACAAGAATGTGTGGTGAAAATCTAATTCCTTTCCTACATAAATGTCAATCAGATTAATGTATTTTTATGAAATTTTATAGTACGTAAATACTCAGGTTATTAAATTATCTGGAAAAAATTTTGAAATGTTTAAAGATTAATGAATTACACGGTCATTTTTACTCGCTTAATTTAACACAGACTTTCATATTCAACAATTTGAAAGCAGAATGAGGACAGACACTGAAATGGAAACAACTTAGCAATCACTGCACTTTGAAAATCAGTAATGTCATACAGTACGCATCACAAGAAAGTCAGTCTCATTTGTTAATAACTTGTCAGTAAGTGAAGAAAAACAATAATGACTTCACATAAGGGGTTTGGGGGCTTTTAAATCCCCTATCTCCCCTTGAAAAGCAGAAAAAGATTTTTCAGGTTTTTTGTAAAGCTTCAAAGTTTGGGTATCTTGTACCACTCTTAGTATTTGCATTGCAAAAATGCAAAGGCCAAGGGGAAGAAGAGGGACATCTTCAACAGCCTACTTACAGCAAAAACACCCATCTTGTCTTACCAGATACAATGAAGGAAGTGGTTTTCTGATGCCTTGGTATTAAATACCCACACGTCTGTTTTGAAGAATCTCTCACACTGTTCTTAAGTTTCAAGCTCACAAAATGTGGTCCAAACACTGAAGCAGACACAGCCCCCATACAATAATTTTCCTGAATTGTTGTTATAGTACATCAGGATTCATTAAAAGAAAAATCATTGCTACAGACTGTTTCTATAGTTGAAAGTTACACAAATTATTTGTTTTCTGTGACCTCCATCAGCCCATCATGTGGGGATAACACTGTTAAACATTTGGCAGGGAGAATCAGTCAAGAAAAGTTCTAATTTTTGGCAAAACAGAAGGACAACACAGTAGCTACCCCCATAAACACATGTCTTTTGAATCAAAATTACACAAGTATCTAGCCTTAAAATGTGCACTTGGGAAAAAAAAAAAAAGACAAGTAAGCGTGTCTTCAGCCTCAGGCTTATAGCTTCTTCCATCGGGAGCCTGGTTGTGCAGAGCAAGATCTCCCCGTGCACCAGGAAGGCTTGAAGCAGTTAACATCTACTGCTCCTTTAAGGAAGAAAGGAGGACCCCACACAACCCCCAAAATTCACATTAGTTTTACAAAGTCTACCAGTTTTATCTAGCCCAGGTGCTGTAGCTCACTAATCAAACAGCAGTAAAATGCTGTATTAACTTTCTTTTCAGTAAGAATAGCACTTAACTCTCACCCCTCATTTAAAGCAATAACTAGGAGCTCTGTATAATACCTAGATGAACACAATGTCACAAGGACATTTCAGCATACTCTTACAACAGTCTTAAAACATGACCTGACACGTTTCCATAACACATCCCATTGGGCAGGTAGCCATTTAACTGTCCATGACACAAAGAAAGACTGAGACATCCCATCCAACTAGCTTAGAGAGCGATGATTAAACCGTACGAAAGCTCCAACCAAGGGTAGCTTCATTTGGATCTCTGCTGTACTACCATTTATGTGCACTCCTTATCGCTGTCAGCCAAGACCTCAAGCCATGAGCAACATAACTTTAATTCACACAAGGTACGAGTAAGTCAGAATCCAGGCAAAGTCCTACCCAGTAGATAGATGAGAAAACATCTCTCCACTACGAGATACGGGGTCAGCTAAAATGCTTTGCCAAGCATTGACTTTCAGATGAAATGAATCAAGTCCTCTTGCTTGCAGCCCCTGTTGCAATAAAAATCTTTACCCTTCTTTAGCTTGCAGACGGAAAGATCTGAGAGCGACGGGTTCCCTGCTGGTTTAGTTCTCGAGCTACAGATCCAACCGCTACACAGCAGACAGACATATTCAACATCACTTTTAAAGAGTTGCCCAGTGATAATAAGAGAGGAAAAAATCAACTTTTACTATGCTAGTACTGACACAAAAAAAAAATTTAACATGCAGGTTTCTGAAAGGATAACTATACAACCCCTCCACCTAAACATTTCTATAGATGAAGTGAAAGGCTTGTGTTGCACATGTGGAGGCTGTGGATCCATACTTAGCTGATGCCTAGTGAGAGCCAGAACTGAGTATCTGAAATAACTGTCTTTTTTTTTTAATATAGTAAAATATTATAAGGGATACACATTATACTAGTATTTTATTGTAGCATGTTATTTGCCAAGAGCTGTTCTCAATTCTTTCTTCGGATAGCTTAGAGTTTGTGAAACAATATGAAGGAAACTGATTATAGGGGGGGCTCAAGAGTAGAAGACCCTGATTAACATTTTCTAGGGAGCCTGAAGAACAATATTCAATTTTGGAGGAAGAGTAGGAGCAGTGGTTCAAACCTTGTGAAAGAATTTGCCTGAAAGACTCCTAAATTATTGCAATTAGATGACAAGACATTTTGACATCTCATGAAAACCTATGCATTTTTATTAAGTCCTCCCTGCCAATGGCCATGGCACAATCATTTTGAAAGCTGCTGGCCACACCAAGAAACAGCAGGTTAAATCAAATGCCGATAGAGGCAGTCCCTTCCTGCATGGGAAAACCAGCCTCCTTCTATTCCTGAAGCCAAATAATATTATGTAAATGTCAACATGACAGACAATAGCATTAGCAGGGTACTGGAGATACAAAAAGTTATTTAGTGGGCATGGATGCTAGCAGGCAGCAAGAGCTCGCAGTGATGAGAGACATGACATTCTGACCAGAAAATAGTCATCCAGAACTGATGGCATCCAATTTTTCAACACATCTCATCCCATACAGCTAAGTTTTTCTTCTAACATTGGTGCTATGTGTTAAGAATTTTGGAGCTAATCAAATGAGGAAGTATGTTATGCTTCAGTAGGTGAAACCTTGGTTTTATGCCAATTCCAACAGAGATGTTCAAGAACATCACAACTACATCATTGTACTGTTTCTTTACATGACTGCTGCCACAACAGCTATTGATTAAGTGGCATGTGCAACATTTAATTAGTGAAACAGTATCAAGGTACTTAACATTTTAAAAGCGTACAGTTTCAGGCGTAACAGTACAGATTTCTAAATAACTCCAATACGATGCTTTAACACAGGGTTAGCAACTTACAATGGAGGTGCCCTGGAAAGCCAGCAGGGAGAGTTTTGAAAGGCTCACTGGCAGCAACTACACCATTTTGACACAAGAACCGTGAAAGTAATTTTTTTTCCAGTTCCCACTACCTTTCTACCAGAATACTCACTCATTAATCTGGGGAAGAAAAATACAACTTAGCATGCCACACTTTGGAGGGTGGGGGAGGACAACACGCTACCTTGTTTTAACACACAAGAATCTACTGAAGTACTTAAACAGGCATTGTTTAGTCTTCAGAGGCTTTCCACACAGATGTGAAGAAAGTACAACTGGTACAACTAAATGACATTTCAACTGGCCAAGACAGATGCAGTCCAATTGTGCTGCTGCATTAACATTCTCCAAATCCCCAAACTATTTCTATATCAGACTTCCAACCTTGTCTTGGACAACCTGAACAGTTAGCTACTACAGGTCCCATTTTCTTCCCAGGGAAATCAGATTTCTCCTCATCACTTACCGCTTTCTTGTTTTCACTTATGTGTGTATGTATATTTACATATACACACACATATGGGGGGGAAGGCAGGGAGAGAGAATGAATATACACATCCCCCCTGTATTTAAATATGCATTTGACCAAGAAGCAAGGTGGATACCATGGTAAATGTTAATGCACATGGCCATACTTTTATATACATGGAAAAAGGGTGTTATAAAGCAAGTTCAACAATAAGTAACAGAAAGGCAACTTCTCAGCAACAAACAAGACACAGAAGCCTGACAGCACGTGTTTGTTCGCAGTATTACAAGGTTCGCCTCTACCCACGCCCCAGAAAAAAAAAAAAAAATCCAGCTTATGATTTCACACCACTGCCCAGATAATAACCAGGCAGTTCGGGAATTCAGACCAAGGTAACTCAAAACAGAAATCCCCATTGCATGGTGCGCTAGTATTGCAGTTAGGAGCTATAACACTGCAAGGTATCTCCTGAATGGCATTATCATTGGTATTACTCAGTAGAGTTTCTAAAGCCCAGGCTAACGCTAGCAACGCCTGTTGTTAGCATAACTTCTTCAATGTGTCCTCAAAGTAACAATGAATTCAGGCCAGCTTCAAAAAGTCTTTTCCATATCACAGCAAGAGGAACAATAAAAACAGGAGTGGTTAGATATTTGAGGTGAAAGACAGTCATGCCTTCTCACAAGCAGCCTCTAGCATCTAACAACTTGAGATCATGCACTATGTTCAAATGCAAAAGATATAAAATAATTTAAACAAAACTAAAACCCTCAACAGTTTAAGAATATTAAATTTAAAAAAAAAAAACTCGTGGCTTTTAGATCAAGCTACACAAGATAGAGTTAGGGTGAATTTCTCCCCTTTCTACAGCTTATAACATCATATGGCAGGATTCTGCAAGCCAAAGCTAATATATTTCAGCAAAATAGCACTTGCAACTTTTATATCTAAGTGTGGCTTGTTCTTTTAAAGTAGCCAAGAACTAAACTCACACCCTGTTTGAACAGGCAGAAAAAGCACTCTGTGCCAAGGAGGAAGTTATAAACTTAAAGTAGGTTTTGTACACGGGAAACAAGTTGGGAAGCAGGGGGACAGATCCACTGCAATCAATTCTCTAACAGGCATGTGTGCAGTACATCGGAGCTGGAGGCAGGAGGCTGCGGTTCCACTGCTCGCTCAGCTGAAGGACTCCCTGATGGGGGCTGGACGAGTCAATTCTTTCCATTCCTGCTTCTTCTCTGAAGATTATAAACTCTTGGGACACCATTTACTGTGAACGCAGCCCCAGAGCAAAACAGCTCCATTTGAGGAAAAGATGAATCATTGAATCACTTGGTGGTACCTAGATTTCACTGACTGCCAAAATGCCTTCATAACTAAGTTATATTTACAAACCTAAATTATAGCTGGAGGAAAGAGGTTCATCAAGATTAATACTACCCAAACAGACTTCAGATAAAAGACACAGTGATGATGAGGCGTGCAGGATCAGTAGCACAAAGTCCATCCGGAGGCCAGTCACTAGTGGTGTGCCCCAGTACTGGGTCCAATACTCTTCTCTCATCTTCATTTATGACCTGGATGATGGACAGAGTGCACCCTCAGCAAGTCTGCAATAATGCAAAACTGGGAGGAGTGGTTGATACACCAGAGATTTGTGCTGACATCCAGAGGGACTTCAACGGGCTGGAGAAACAGACTGACAGGAATCTCAAAGTTCAGCAAAGGGAAATGCAAAGCCCTGCCCCTGGGGAGGAATAACCCCAGGCACCAGCACATGCTTGGGCTGACTGGCTGGAAAGAAACTCTGCAGAAAAGAACCTGGGGGTCCTGGTGCACACCAAGTTGACCATGAGCTGGCAATGCACCCTTGCAACAAAGAAGGCCAACAGCCTCCTGGGTGCATTAGGCAGTGTTACCAGTAGGTCAAGGGGCACTGGTGGGACACATCTGATGTGCTGTGTTTTGTACTGGGCTCCCCAGTACAAGAGAGACATGGACTTACTGGAGAGAGTTCAAGGACAGGCTATGAAGATGACTGGGGACATCTGTCATACGAGGAGAGGCTGAGAGAGCTGGGGCTGTTCAGCCTGGAGAAGAGAAGGCTCAGGGGATCTTATCCACATGCATAAACACTTAAGCAGGGAGGGGCAGGGATACCAAGAAGGAAGAACGAGACTCTTCTCAGCGGTGCCCAATGACAGGATGAGAGGTAACGGGCACAGGAAATTCAATTTAAACATAAGACAAAATACTTTTAAAAAAAAAAATTTAAAAAAGCTGTGAGGATGGACAAACTCCGGATCAGGCTGTCCAGAGAAGCTGTGGAGCCTCCATCCTTGCAGATGATCAAAACCCAAATGTATGAAGCCCTAATGCAACGTGTTCTGGTTGACCCTGCTTTGAGCAGGCGGATTGGACCAGAAACCTCTAGACATCCCTTCTAACCTCAGCTGTTCAGTGATTCTATGACTGGGAAAGATGGCTTAGTAAGTTAGAACATGGAAAAGAAACAAGTAACTAAAAAAACACCAAACCTTAATTCAAGTCACACAAAATATTATTGTTTGGTTTTTTGTTTTGTTTTTTTTTTTTTTCCTAAAGGGGCCAAGATCCCAAAAGTTCTGCTACATACTAAAGAAAAATTATGGTGATCTAAATAATCCAAGTTTGGTTTGAGTAAAATACAGGCTATTTTTTAGAAACAAACAACCATAGTGTGAAATTTCATCAAAGGAGACTTTTTGTGTTTCAAAAGCAGTTATTGTCATTCTGCATTCATCTTTTTGTTAGTTATTGAAAACGTTAAAAGCAATTATGCAGAGCACTATATAGTTCTCAAAGGATTCAGCCTAAATACTTTTTCAAATGCAAACAAGACACTCATCACAATAGGTACAAAATCTTTGGTTAACAGCCACAGACTATATTTATTTTAGCCACTCGCTGAATGTCAAAAAAGCAACAGAAATGGTTTCAAAAAATTAACATGGGTAAGCCAGTCCGAAAATATTTTGTTTTACGAACTGTGCTTAGATTTGCGACTGCAGTTCAATATGGTAAGCAAACATGAAAATACAGAACTGTCAAAGGACAGAAAGGAAACAAAGCCAAGGACTGAAGAACACTGAACTGCAATATCAAGAGGACTTGAAAGGAGAGGCCTAGAGAATTCATCTTGTTCAACAGATGGGGAAACACGGCAGACAGAAATACAAATTAAAAAGCATCTTAGTACACTGACCATGATCTCCTCCATTTAAAACTGCATTTAAATCAAAAATTTGAGAAATACTGTTGCAGCCATCAACCACAAAGTCTGAATAGTATTACTGAATAGTAATATAACCAGAATAAAACCTGGACGAACTGTTGAAGATCCTTTCTCTGCAAGATATTACAAAGAATGCTATTTTCTGAAGTATTTCACTGAAAAACAAAAATTTACATGTGCCACATACACATTCATACCAGAAAACAGTTCAGAAAAACAAAAGTTTAATGAGCTGAACAGTGGCAGCTTTTAGGTATCTGGAAAGGTGATAGTTCAGTAAGAATAAGCTCAATTTCTGTTACTTAAAATAATTATTTTAAACTTCCCAATTGATTTTATTTTTATATATTACAATCATATTATCAGGTGCCAGCAGGAAATACTGCAAACTTTATCAAAAGTTCTCTCTGCCTCAGAAGAAAGATGTTTATACCGTTCTTAGAGTCTCCAAACAACTACTTATAAACCGCAATTTGTGTTTCTAACACGTCCTCCATATTTTATCATAAGAATATACTCAAGGGGACTGAAACAATAAATTAAAAAATCCTTCTTTCTGTAGGAAGACTGAGCCACAGTGCTGCTTATTAGAGAGCATTAATGTATCCACATAGACACAGAGCTTGTGGTGTGTGTGCAGAGTCCTTAGCCATAAAACACCAACAAGATTATGTTGGTTGGTAGCATAATAAAAAAAAAATTTTTTTTTCTGCATAGTAAATCATTTCAGTTACTGTTTAGCTTATGAGTCTAAGACACTTTTTCTACAAATAATCTTTCTTGAGTTTTTACACTTCTAGAGTTGGCAGGTCTTGGAAACCATGTCTCACTCCTTCGGTGGGTAGAAAAGAAGATTCTATGTGAAAAATAGCCTCGGCAGAGTCCTGCGAGTTAAAAACACTTGACAAACTGACAATTGCACTACCAAAACCTCAGCGTGGGAGAGCTGAATCCACAATGATTTCACAAATCCAGACCTCCACTAGGGACTCAGCATAACCCAGTCCGTGGTAAACTATACCATTTCTGCAATGGACAATGCTTCTGTGAGATATTTAGGCAACTGGCTAAATTAGCTATATGATCACTCCAATACTACTGAAACTTTGCCCATTCCACTGACGTCTTTTAAAGGAGAAGTGGAGCCCAGGCTGTTCTCTCCTCTCTGCTCCTCTATCCCCAGAAGGCCATGTGGCAATGAAAGTCTATCCTCAAGGCCTCCCTTCTTAGGCATTACTTTGGAAGCATGAGGAGGAACAGAAATACTACTCTGGACTTAAAGATATGCCAATTAGCTTTTAAAATAGACTTCCAAATTCTGTTTTGGAGAGCAATTGCTGATCACATCACACTGGCTCTGGTAGCCAGCTGTTGTTTTAAGAGATAGCTATAAATATATGAAATACTCTCCCGACATTACTTTTCTATGTAAGCAATTGTAGCTGTTACAAGGAGGCTATGTAATTAAGTCCCAAAGGGGAGAGACATTTGCACAGCCACAAAGGAGTGACCCACAAACGGAAGAGTATGTACACAGAATAGTCTTTGTGAAGACCTGCTCCATGTTACACAAGAGTTCACAAACTCTTGATCCAAAGTGTTTTTAAAATGACTATCTCTTCTGCTTCTCCTTTCAAGGACAAGAGCAATAAAGAACTTGTTTTCCAATGCTGCATTTCAAGTGCAAGAACTGTACTCAATCTTTACTTGATTTTGCAAAGTCTGACAATTTTTTCTCCAGAACTCAAGTGCAATATTCTGATCTACAGAACAGAGTCAGATTTAAGTGTTTACTTACTCCCCCAGATTTAAGTGTTTCCTACTCCTCTTCTAGTTGAAGTTGACTAATAATTCACCCTGTTTTTTTCAGTAAATTTGCAGATGGGGTACTCTTTCATGGAACCGATACGGTGATGAAAGACAGAAGGTATCAACAGTGCCTGATGAGCAACACCATTAAATGTGCTTGATGAACAAAATCACTAAACAGACTTTATAGACATTTCACTTGCTGTGCCCTACAATTATCACTGGTAAAACTTTCAAAAATGCGGATTTGTTATACTCCTGAGCAGTGAGTCCCAAGTACTAAAATTTTCTTTAACAGATACCAAACACACACCAGCTTTAGGACAATCTTGTAACTCAAATATGGCAAGGATAGAGCATGGTTTTAAGCACGTGAGCAGGTGCAGGAACACAGAAGCTGAATTTCTGACCTCCTATCCTGCACAGAGGCGATGGCCGCTGTGCAAAGACAAAGATAGCGAGCCATGGAAGTGTCCCAAAGATCAATTTCCTTCCACAACTAAAAACTGAATCACCCTCTCCGAGGGATCTTGAGATTCACCATTATTACTGAAAATGCTGAGGCTTTTTCAACCAAAAAAAGATTATTTTAAGCTGTAAACAAAGATAATAAATCGCATGAACTATTAATAAAGAAATATAAAAATAGACAATGAGCTTACATAAACAAACAAAACCTGCTCAGTTTAGGGTTACATTATCTTTACAAGCAAGCTTAGTGTAAATCAAATTGGATCAATACATGAAATCGAAGTATCTTGTTGAAATACAGTTTAAAAGAAAAATACACTTAATATGAGACATTACAATGCTTCTTCAGGTTATAAAAGCACTCCTTTATCTCCAAATACCCATAACATGTTTAAAATACATTCTGAATTTTGATTTCTCACAGTGTTTGATATAAAAAACAAACCAGAAGGTTGCCCTAAAGATAAATGAAACATCTGGTGAAACATGTAATAAGCTTCAGGCTCACATCTGCTACTGAAGTTAGTATTCCCGCACCATCGCTACAAGCTCTATGCAAAGCTCTATAAGAATAACTGAGAACAGGGAGGATTATAGGGAACACATTCCTCAGTCTAAATTGATATTTCCTCTTCCATCTGAATCAACATTGTGCTTCCATATGTACGCATTAATGTCCAGTGCTAACCCTCAGTGGAAAATAATTTCTAAAAGTAAAGTTATCTCATTTAAAACCTAACCTATTATTTTATATCATAAGGGGCTTCAGGCAGTTTTATGCATACGCAACCATTTATCTAGGCATATTTATATACACACATATATATGTATGTATATCTAGATAAAACTAGATATACATACATATAGTTTTCACTAGTCTTAGACCACAAGTAAACTTACAACAATTAATTCATCCATACGTCATTGCATTTGACAAAACTTATTTGTAAAAAACAAGAGTAGACCGTAAAAGGCATAGTTGCTGTAATTATACAAAAGTGAAGCCCCGAGTATTTTCAAGCAGTGACTGATAAAACTGAATGTAAGATATTTCCTAAAGAATAAACTATGTGTAACTTGCATTCCTGTTTCTATAAGAAGGTTGCTCTGTATTTATCTTTTTTTACCCATTCACTACTAAACTTTCAATTTCTTCCATAAACAACGACAGCAAAATGTTTACATTTAATGCCAACATAAATTGCTTTGTATTTGTGACATTTTAAAAAGACCCTTTTGTGCCACGGAGAGTTTAGAAAAAGGCAGATATCTGCACAGCAGGGAAAAAACCCACTTACATTTTGCAACAGCTGTGAAAGATCAGTCCTCCAGAGTAACTGAAATCAACGGCAAACTGAGAAGTGTTTAGGAAATAAAATGTTTCCATCACCTCATACTATCATTCACTTCCATTAGTACTGATGAAAGAGAGACTGGATTTTACACAGTGTTATAAATGGTAGGAATATAACTGACAGTGGAAACAGAGCTTGGTCACTAAACAATTCTAACATCAAACCTGGGACAAAAATCAGAAGAATAAATACCCTAGTGGGCATTTGGTTAGTCAAACTTAGAAGATGAAGAAGTGATATCCAAACCCAAACTTATTTTTCCTGGATAAAAATTTCATAAAAGAACTGAAAGCGATTAAAACGTTTAATGCCATCACAGGAACACTGAAACTTTTCTACCGAAGAGACCACACGTTAACACAAACTGCATTGCAGAGAACCCTCTCAGTACGGGGCCCTTTTCTCCCACTTACCTTTGCATAATAGACTTTATTGTAATAATCAAAAAAGTTTTACATGTACTTAATGGAAGACATGAGACAAAAACAGGGAACAGATGAATGTAATGTGGTCAACTAGGGGAAAGAGAGATTAAGAACTGGCCATGGAAAACGTGGTTAAGCGAGTAGTGTCATGATATAAATCATGCACGATACCAAGAATCTATCACGCAGAAACAGAATTGCGATACCAAGCATACCAAATTATTAGGTGTTGATATTAGGCTTGTGTCCTGCTCCTTGACACCCTGCAGAAAAGTGATGAAAAGTTCCAGAAGAATGGATTAAGAAAGGGACCACCTCTGACATGATGAAAACAGAGAGGCAGAGGGGCCACTTGTGTTTGTTCGGTTTTAAGAAAAAGCAAGCAAGATTCAACTTCTGTTCCGAACAGCTGTTGCAAATAGTCTACCTTGCAATATAACTTGAAAATACTTCGAAGACAAGTGTGATGCAAAAGCTTTTCGTAACTCAAATCAGCTGGGACGGGGGGGCGGGAGGGGGGGGCAACAATAACAAAACAACAGCCAAAAAAACTAAAAACCCCAAAAAAGCCAACCAAACCAGTACAAATGACCAAAACATTATTCTGACATGGACAGCCCTCTGCAATTTGTATGCTAGGGTCCATAAATCATTATCTGTTTACACTACCTTGTCCATGTACAGCAGTTCAGAGGAATCTCAAGCAAGGTATCATTTAAAGATAAATACTCAGCTAACCTGCCTTTGTGAACTCAAATTTACTTCTTCCCTTAATGAGAAACACAACAGTTGCTTGGCTTTTCTACATGATTTGACAAGTAAGTCTACAGCTGTGATACAGATAATATTTTGCTCAGGCTTATTTCAGAATTACTGTAGCTGACATGTTATCTAGCTATTTAGCTAAGAGTATAACAAGTCACCCCAATAATGTTTACAGCTCTTGATCGTTTTACGATAAAATAAACTCTCCGCTGTGTTAACAGACAACAAAGTAAAGATGGGAACAAAAATGATATTGTTTCATGTTACACTCAATCCTTTACCCCGAACTGCTGTTGAAATGGGTGGTCCCTACTCATTCCTCCTCCTCCTCTTCCTCCAGCTATGTGAGCTGCATCAACTTGTTGGATTCACTCTCCAGCGGATCAACAAACTAATCTGACTCACATTGTGGTCATGCAATCGCTAGATCCTATGCAAGGGAGGAGGCAGGAACGTGCAGCCAAGCGCACAGAGGAACAGTCAGGCCCCCTCCCATCCCTGGGCTGTTAGATTAGATTACATGTATTTTGAAAGTTCACCTGCAGACAACAAATCACTCCTTCTAGAATGAACAGTATCATAACTAGAAACACGCAATCAGTTTTTTTTTTGTTATACATCATTCAAAAATCCTGTCCTACTAAAATAACAAAGAAGGGGTAAATTACATGTTACGCTTAATTTACCATTCTTGAAACCATTCAACTTAATCAATACAGTGCTGCTTCCAGGCCGCAATATAAATGCCTCTGTTACCTAAGATTTGCTTTGCAGGGAGTGAGCTCTGAATGACAGATGCTTGAATTACAAAATTTAACAGCCAAGAGGCTGCTGTAAGAACATATTTAAATTAAACACTACCTGCAAAGGTCTCCTCGTAACAACAATCATTTGCTTCAGAAACGGCAGTGCAATGAAATGGTCTGCTCCTAATGCGCGCCCTAACAAGAGCTATAACTAATTACGAGAATCACAAGAAAGAAACTTAAATAGCATTAAAATGATTTAAAGTCATCCAGAATTTACAGAATTCATCAATAATACATATGTACAACCTCACTTTGTTTTTCACATATGAGAAACTGAAAAAAGATTGTAAAACTCAAAGCAAGAGCCCTGTGACATTAACTGGAAACTTTCTAAACTTTAGTGAATTAATGTGAAATTCGTATTCAAGAGTGCCCTACATACGGATACAGGATTTATGCAGCGAATGATTAAAAAGGAGTGTCAGAATTCCAAAAGAATAAATCTTTTCTTAAAAAAAAAAGTCATCTGTGTAAGAAGCTGTGTAAAGGTTAGGCATTTGCTTTGTCAACTAAAACGTATTTTGGGGGTAGTGTGTATCAATACAAAAAGTACTCTAATGATAAAGAAAGGCTCCAAAACAGTTTGAAATAGAAACACACGCAATAGAAGACTGCATTAATACTCAAGGTCTCCTGGCTGCTTGGAGTTACAATTACTGATTTGAGTATTTTTATATAAAATTAAATTATTAGGAAATAGTTCCTCTGAAAAGTTATACAGCCAAGTAGAGTTACGGGGCTTGGAAATGTTGACATATCTTGCTTTAAGTCATTCTGCATTCTTCTCCCCATCCCGCAGTGCATGCAAACCACTCGCCCCATACACATAGCTTTGTGGTGCTGTCGGCAGGTCGAGTAGGATCAAATTATGCAGAGGACATTAATAGTATGCATTGTATTTCACTCTATGACCAATTAACATCTATATGAAGTAAGTCAAGACAGGAACCATCAAAGAAAATGTCTTCCCCTCTGCAGAACTCTATACGGACAAGATGGATCACAAAGAATATTATTCAGACTCCAACTGTGAATTGCATTTCTTGTGAGAAAGAGAGAATAGAGATTTCTATTCTTGGGAGACTGGCAAAATAGCAGAACAATTAAAAGGATTGAAGCATATGTTTAATTTTGCAGCAAATGCAGGATCAAGTCCCCAAATTGAGTTTGATCCTTCAGATTAGATCACAACATCATGAGTTCTCCCATAGCACCAGCTAACACCTCCATGCCCTTTCTAAAGAAGTGACATCTTTGAGCATCTTCCTATTAAATGACCGCTACTTCACCAGTTCAGGCTTTATACCAACAGTCTGAATCCCCTTTTCCCCATTTCTCAAAACCTCTCAATTTCCTCTCTAAATAGGACAGTTGATAAAAACTAGCCAGTATATTTTCTTCTTCCCAGTTGGCCTTCCTCCTTAGTTTGACATTCCCTACAGCTCATTTTCTTGTCAATCCAAGCAAGCTTTACTTTACATGAAAAATTCCACCTTTGAATATATCCGCTTGTATTGATACGTACAGCTCACTAAATCTACTGCTTACAGTCAGTACGTGGGGATCCTCTCAAGTTCTGTCCTAGACCCATCCCTTAGAGAAGTCATTCACAACTTAAAACATTGCCATTCCTATGTACAGGAACAACAAATAGACAGTTAAATGATCCAGTCTCTTGATTATATTTTCTTGATTATAAATCTGACATTTGCTTTCCTTTGGTTTTCATCAGTATACTAATAATTTCTTCACATCAATTCACAAAGCTGATGCAGATGGTTGTCCTATACAACCTCTCTAATAGAGTATTAGGAAGACTGGGGTGGAAGGGAAGAGGTGTTATAATTACAAAAATGTAAGTTGATCTCTCCACTTTTGACCTTTGCCTGCCTTTCCATTTTCTGCATGTAAATCCTCATTCATTACTGACAGAAAGGCTCGTTTCCTTTTTGCTATTCCCACACCCCCTATACCCATCCCCATTACCTTTTCACGGTATTTCAACTAAACTTACAAAGAAAAGCACAAACACTGCCCTTTTTGCTTATGAAGAGTTGTCCAAAACCAGCTGCAAATCTTTCTCATTATTCTTTGAGAAACCACTCCTCTGTCAGGATGCTTAAGCAAGCTTGATAAAAGTCTATTAATTTTATCAGGCCTATTTTTATACCCGTGCTCAAGTTGCTAACACTTCCAAGCAAGGAAACATGGCAGTTGGGGTATCGCACAAATGCAACATGACCACATTTTAAATTTAAATATCTTAACACAAATAAACAACCTTACAGCAACCCCTGTGGGTCCACCTTTCTAATACAGGCTTTAACTGCTACATCGCTGAATGGACGTTGCAGGGAGGAGGACACTTTCCTATACACTTAGGAACTGAAGGACCCATTTACAACTTCTGAGTCACTCCAATGTAATTTACGGGAAAAAGACTGAATTCCGTGAAAAATTAGTGAGCAGTTTACTCTCAAAATCCTCCGAGACACCCAGCTTTAAGGCATGTAAGAAACAGCAGAGAAAACATTCTTGTGTTTGAACTGAGACAGTTCATTAAACTGGATACTAGGAAAGCTGAGGTACCATAAGGACACAAATAGTAGAATATTTTCTAAAAACTGTTTTAGCATATAATTAAAAAAAAAAAAAAAAACCAAACCACCACACTCACAGATACAGTGCCTTCCATCTCACCAGAACATTAAGTGCAATTACAGTTTAAAACATGCTTAAACAAAGAACTCATGAAGGGTTTTGCAAAAAATCAAAATGCATCAGCTAAAGCACAGGGAAAAAAAACTTGATTAAAAGCTAGTACCTTATTTTAAAACAAAGCGTTACACTGAAAGTTTGTTATACCTTGAAAAATAATTCCTGTCTCTAGTAAAATACAAGATATCTCACTTTACCCGCTCTTCACTTGCATGTTTCTGTGAGGATGTACCATAGCACTACCTTATAAACTTGGAACGAAAAATTACCATCTCCTTCAGTAAATATGTTCAACATTTAACAGGTTAGTTATGCACTGCTTTAAATATTTATTTTTACCATTTGTTGCTTAATTCCATTCAGTGATGTGCCTTTATTATGGCCAGATCACAGATACTCACCTTCTTATTCTGGGATGAAATGTCAGTTGAGATCTTCCCTGCCACCAAATTAGCTATTCTCTTTGAGTTTCTCCCTCTCATAAATGAAAAGCAAGCCTAGGGAGATCTGTCTCGATAGAATAAATTTGGCCTCTGAGATATTGTCAAGGGACATTCACAAGCTACTACCCCATCCTTCCTCCACCGTAGTAAACCGCTCCTTGTGTCTGCAATTGCCCACCACTTCCACAGCGGCTATATCTACCAAGACACCCAAAAGACTAGAAGTACCAGAAAAACCTATGTGTTACTTTAATTTTAAAAAGTCAAAAAAGGAGTCTGAAAAACAGTGAGATTCCTTCTGAATACAGTGTTGAGTGTCACTACATTAGGGTTAACTCAATTTGTCCCTGTCCTTTCCCTCAATTATCTGAGACTAGTAAAATTTTCAGAACTGGGTAGGTAGTTGTCTTATTCTAAAGAAATGCTTAAAAATCCTGCTTCGATCTGTCCACTGCAAGCAACAGTGCAGTTACCAGACTTCGTTCACCATCTTTTGTGGAATTTTATACAAAATAACTGAAAATCTGTTGGGTTTTTGTTTTTTGTTTTTTCCCATTATTCATAATGGACTTACACAAATTACATGGAAAAAAACCTTAGGAGTCATTAATTAATTACACTTAGAAAAACAACATTTTAAGTATTTCTAAAGATTTTACTCCCCCCCCCTTCAGTATCACAGTAAGAACCACAAGCTTTATTTATTTTGGAATGACTTACAGCCCGTTTTCCTCTAGCTGGTTATAATATTGTCCACTGTCTTCTAATAGTTGTGAAGTATCCTTTTTTTCAGTAACAAATTATACAATCTATTAGCAGGTCAGGTGTTTTTCTTTCAACTTCCATGAAGGCCATCCAGCTATAGTAATTTACTGTAATTTATTTTCTTCTTACTTGTAAAGAAAATAAAATATTCCTACAAAAAACAGCAGACAGAGCAAACTCCAAATACTGTGACTCTCATATCTGTTCAGGTCTTGTTCTCCAGTTGGTTTTACAACAACATACTTAAACATCTCAGACAAAATTTTTTAGGGGGGGGGGGGGGGGGGGACACCACTATTTACATGCCCAGTTTTCATATAAATTTTGTTGAAAATAAAATCTGGCCTGAAACATCAGAATACTAGTAAGTGTGGTGTGCCAAAAATGCATACCACCATCTGATGGCACCTCAAACAGATTCATCTAGTCATTAACTTCATATGCATCCTGAAGTGACAATATTTTGTATAAACAGCTCTCTTGCTTAAGAAAATAATCTGGTTTTGTTGAGTAGAAGCAAACATCTTTCCTAGCATGTAGGCAGATCACCTTCCGTAACATTTATACAGTACACTAAGTTTTTGTAATCTGTACCTTATATGTGTTTATCATGAAATACAGTCTACCACAATGGAGCTCACAATGATAAAGTATTTTTGGTAATTTTTAAAAAGCATACAAAGCATGTTCCTCTGAAAAAAAGGGAAGGGACAGGTATGCTTTAGCTCTTCACATGAAGAACCACTTAATGCTCAAGAAATTAGACATTTCACAGCTATTTCCTTCATTTTTAGAAAAGGAAAGCCATGGTTTAATATGAAGGGAGAGGATTAGTCCATGAAAGCCTGAGGAAAAAAAAAATTTAAAATCTTTTTTAACAGAAGACACACACTGAAAATAGAAATTGCTATTAAAAAAAGAAATCACCAAATGTTCTAGAACAGATGCCCACATTTTGATTTTGTAGTGGTTATGGAACTGAAGAATTGAAAATCAGATTAGGTGACACAAGGCAAAAGATTGCTATCCTCTTCTCATCCAAAGCCCAGATTATTACCAATTTATGGTGAAATACATTCATTGCTGTCAGATGTTCAGCAATTGTGTTACTGGGAGCCACAGAAAAACCTACATGAAACACCATATCTGCATTGCTGACATGACTAAGGGAACACATATATTAGGCTTTCATATGAAAGTTCTCTCTTTACTTAGGTTAGCAGCAGGAGTTATTTTAAAGAATTACACATTTCTCTCAGTGTCAAAAACTTGCAGGTCCTCAGGGTCTCTCGTGGAGGTAAAATAATCACTTAGCACACGGTTCATCAAATTTCTCAAATGCTGTTCTTATGCACTGAATCAAATCCTTCAATTTCTAAAATGTAGGAAATAAACTTACCCATTTTAGTCTTATCTTTATGAAAAGAGAGGCTATGCTCAAAAAGACCAATACTTTGCCTTATAACTTCTACTTCCCATCACCATTTCACTACCAGTAACACCAAATTACAACCCACACCACCATAAATACATTATTTCTTCGTGTATAAATTCTCCTCTCCTCTCTCCCCACTTCTTATTGCTGTGATCTCTCTTGGCCAATTTAGTGCCCATATTTCTTTCCATTGTCCCTGCTGCTTAAGCTTTGCCTGTTTACTTATGCAACTCTGAGTAAATACAAAAGTAGTAAATTATCACCTTGTAAACATAAAAGTAGTAAGCTATCATCTTCTCTATTTCTCGTAAGCATTACTCTTTGATATGTCTTGCCAATCCTTTGCCTTTCTATTTACTGGTAGGGACCAGGGTTAATCTATCCAAAATTCTCTCCAAAAGCCTATTAAAGACATTCTTTTTCCCAGTATAAATTGTAGGTAAACATTATCTAATAGCCCATTTACTACTTAAAATTAATAACCTACTTGGCCTGTTCAAATCCCAGTGTGTAACTGTTTGGCATGTCTCTATTCCTCAGCAGAATGGACTTGTAATACTATTTGACTGCTATGATATCAACTAATTACCACATAAAGTCTTCATGATATAGAATCATATAACTTCTGTTACGTTATATAAAAATTATTTATTACCAATAAAAATAAGAACATCTACTTCTAACAGCAATGTTTCTTAAATAATGAAAATGCATTTATTTTTAAAGTATAAATTAATAAAATATAATCTTCAAATCAATATTGAGCTGCAGTGAGACTACTACTGTCTTACTCTTCTTGGGAGTGAAATCTAATTAACTTGCACTAAAAGTAGCCAGTTCAGTTAAAAAAAAAATCTCCTCCAGGGCTGAATCGTTAAATACTAAAAACTTCATTTCCAGCCCACTGTGAAGGGAAACAGTGAATATGTGTTTCAGATAGGTCAGCTGGATTATTTTCTGTAAAGACAACAAAACTACCTGCAAAGAGGTACGTTTTCTTGGGCATTATTATGATGTGAACTCTTTTGTAGAATAGGCAAAGCAAATAAATCTGTCCTTCAAATAAGCCATCCAAGCTTTTAAAAGAAGTCTCTTCATATTTCTGGGGTTTTCTGCATCTTTTAAAAATAATTGTGTAAAGCATTTGGAAGGCCGTACTACTTAGCATGATACCAATTTAAAAGAAGGAAACAACATGTTCTTTTGCCAGATTCCAAATCAACTTGATGTCCAGGCCAGGAACAAAGAACAACCATGCTCTCAGATAACCATTTAATAAAATTTGTGGCATCTGAAGTAGCAATCTTTACCTCAGCATGATCCTCGCAGGCATCAAATTTAATAAAATGACCCCAATAAAAGTTAATCAGAAGTGTTTAAATGTATTGGCAATAAAACAAATTTTATGGCCAGCAGAGTCAGTTATCTTCTGCGTGACAAATTAACTGAGCACTGAAAATGGGGGATGCATCAGTACCATTTCAACAATGAAAAACACATGCAAGTCAGTTGGGAGAGAAACCCCACGCAGAAGGAGCGCACAAATGAATAAAACCCCCACAACACCATACATTTTGTACTACACAGAAGAGAAAAACAACCAAAGGTATTCATTTTTCTTGAAGACAACCATAACTTTACCGAGGCTACAGCAACAGGTACTCCAGTAACACTTGCTCTTTAATTACATCCCAAATGCAGAACAAATACCATTAAACACTAGAAGAAAAGAGCATGGTCAGAAGGTTTGCAGGTATACTTACAAGACAACGGATTAATTCTGCTCAGCTATCTATCATGCAAGTTTGAACACTCATCAGTATGAACCTCCGAAATTTGTAACATACCTAATGTGACCCTAATTAACTTTCTTGGAGTTAGGATGATAAGCTAGAGTGAGCTGGTTATTATTACACGTACGCGATACATTACAGCAGTAAAAGTATAATTTTTAAAAACAGCATCAGCAGATGCATCTAGCTCAAAACGACTCAACTTGTTTTTTGAACTTAAAGCTGGTAAGTTTTCTCCCTGGAAGCAATCCATTACCTTTCCCATCACAACAGTCATCCTTGTGCCATCTAAAAAGTTTCTAAAATTGTATCCTGTAACAAGGACAAGCTTTGTACTTCGTTTCAAAAGATCTCTCTTTAAGAAAATACTTGAATTATGTTCAGCTCTATTTGCTCTGATTTTAAGGAAGAAGTACTGTATAGCTTTGCTAAATGAGATGCAGATCAGAAAAGGAGAACAATTAAACAGTACGTTTGGGGTAAAAAAAAAATGTAAATAAAAATTTTGTCTATCTTGACTACTTGACCTTATGATTTTGCCTTGCAGCATGAGATGCGTTATTGTCTATTAAGAAGCAGCAGAAAAAATACTTTATCTTGTGAGGCAACAGCAGCTGAAATGAAAGATTAAAACCAATTATCAGTCTTGTCAAGCCTGCAGTATCTTAAGGGAAAGTCCTGTTTGCTTTTTTCTTTTTCTTCTCCAAAGCCGAGGTCAAAAAATGTGTTTTGCTTATTTAGCACATGGCTAATACCAGCCTTCTTTCACCACCTCTCACTGTCCAGTGTCTTAAAACCAGAAGAAAGTCGCTACTAACAAGAACTGGTACATGTAATAAGGAAATCACGTGTCATGAAGTTGGGGGTGCATAGGCAGTGTCCATTTTTATCCATGTGTACGTCAAACCAGAATATAAATTGTCATAGTTCCAAAAATATTTGAAGTACTTTTCTATCTTAAGAATTACTACTCTCAGTTGCCTTTCTAAAGGTAGTTTTTTATAAATACTAATACGAAGGATGCAGCCTGTAGCACTGTTCCCTAAAAGATAAATTTAATTTTCATATTCCAACACCTCTTCAACCGAATACCCAACGCATCCCTTCTTGGCACATATTAAATTCTACTTACTCCTGTCTTCATAACCAGTATAGACAAGCAGGAATTTTATACAGACATGGTTAAAACAATTAAAAAGATAGCTCTGATAATTTTATTCCTAACATGAAAAAAGGCCAATTAGGAATAAACTAACTGTGAAAGTTTTCTTTGGGCCACAGAGTGGTGTGTTCATACACTAGAACAGAAATGCAATTTTATTTAATGCTTCTAACAGAGAGAAAGCCATGCCTTAACCTGAGCATTGCTAGTTAGTAGTGTCTAGCTCACCTAGCATTGCTAGACCGTCACCAGCAATACACACGTTTAGCGAACGAGCATGGTAGCTCGGCACTGCAGGATTACTGGTTTATCATTGCCCTAAGTGACAAGAACAATAGGGAGCATGTATGTTGAAGAGAATGGAAAGAAAGTCAAAAGACTTCAGTTCTTTTCATGGTAAAACTCTGCTCTTCAGCATCTAAAAAAGACGGACAAGTTGCAGTGCTTGTAACTCACAGTTAAAAGAGCACTTCGTTTCCCTTTCCAACAGTTCCCTACAGCTGCCACCTGTAAGACCACAGTTCAAAGGACCACAGGGAAAAAAAAACACAGGAAAGGAACCCACACAACTGGAGGAGCAAGAAAGAGGGAGAATCAGTTACTGCCTTTTGTTTGGGGAAATTAAGTGTTGTGATGTTAGACATTCCAAAATTAGCACGAGACAAACTTCACAGGTTTCTCCCACAACTACGCAGGCATCCCAAAGAAGTTATTTAAATTCTTCTATGCATCAGTTTCTTTAACTGTAAACTAGTGATAGTTTACCTCACAGAGAGGTTATGAGGCAATTAACTGATCATAAAGTGTGCCAAGATCCTCAAATGAAAGGTGCTATGCAAGTGCAGGGTATTAATCTCACACTCCAGGTACAAATCATTCTCTTATCCCACCTTCTACCTAGTGTTGGCAGCTTTACAACCATTTAAACTGTCTACTACATACGTTGGCTAGGTTCCCCGCAGCAGACATCTTAGACACAGTGCACTTTTGTGGTTCAGCTACCTACACTTTCCTGCATAAAACAGGACATTTGGTTCAAGACATCTGCAGCTTCAGGTAGGCTGCCCAAATACACAGCCTGCGAGCTGCATACAGACACCGAGATTTTGGCTGCGGTACTACGAGATCCATGAAACTTCTGTCAGCTGCATGTAACAGATATGTTGCCAGATACCATCTAACTTGCATAAAAGCTGTAGCGTAGGAGGAGCAAAAGGATCACTGGCCATCTTTATAAGTTTAACTTTTGCTTGCATACTTTTCAAAACGTTCATTAGGTCTATAATCAGTTTTAATGCTTACACTTCATTCATCATGTTATTTAAATAATATATTAGATGAAGATTTCCCTCTAAATTAATAAAACAATCTTAACTTTGGAGCATGCAGTAACATAAACACTGGAAAATTCACAGTCATGATTCACTGGTGATATGGATCCAGCAGACGTAGCAAAAAGGAGGGTGCAGCAAAGAGATCGCGCTTTTATTAGCCTGGTCCGCGGGTCAGAGGATCAAGCAGAGAAAGGGTTTCAAAGCGGGAAGCGCAGGGGAAAGAGCAGCGGAAAGAGCAGCGGTGCAAGCAAGGGCAGATCTGCTCTGTGTTAACAGGACAAGCTGGGGGAAGGAAAGAGGAAGATCAAGGAGAGAGACGAAAAGAGTCGTAAATCAACTGTTAGCCTAATGCCATAATCTGGATGGGAGATGGGAAAGACTTTAGCAAAGAGGTGACAGTAAAAATTAATTTACCATAAAGTGATATTCCATACAGAAGACGGAAGAAAAAGCAAAATGCTTTAGAAAGTTAAAGAAAATACAGCATTTGCAAGGTGCCAGATAGGACGGAAGAACAGCCGTTTCGGAGTCTGCACGTGTGGATGACATGATGACAACAAAGCCGATTCAAAGACAGCCTGGTGGGACACTACGAAGGAAATGCAAAACAAACCATAATGATGATCAAAGTTACACAACACTGGCTAAATCCACTTTAGTTCTGCATTCGCTATAGCTTCTAGTTATGATTTACTAGTATAAACAAAGCGGTTTTTTTTCTTCCAGCAGCTCAGAAGTGCTTTGCAGTTCCCCAGGCCTGAAACCAAGGTCCCTTTCCATTCTTTTCTTCCAAGTCTCCTTTGAATATTTTTCCCTTTTCACAGAGCCAACAGCAATAGCATTTTATAGATGTTCAGTGCGCTATACACCTTTCTGTTATATCGAGAGAAAAAGATGCATGCATGTACATTTACATAAGTCCTGACTGGAGAAGAAAAGTGCTCTGGGAAGAAAAATACCAATGGCACTTCTAAGTATTTAATACTTTTTAAATTAAAACACTGCTGAAGTGTTTAAAAACACCCGATCAATTATGTTGCTCATGTCACGATATATTAATTCTATTCCTACATAACAAAAATGGGGTTTTTTGTTAACTTTTAAGAGTTTGAATGGATTTATAGACAAAATGCAGTTAGTATTAGTAAACAACTTTAGTGAAAGCTTCAGTTATTCAACCACGTCTACTTTTAGTATTAATACTTTTAGCCATCTCTTGATAAAACCAGAACTGTGGTCTCATTTTTATCAAGATATGACAGTGATCTTCCATGAGAGTGGAAGTTGTATTACTTCATTCCCGTAACAGTTTCCTGTAATTTTAAAAAAAATGGAGGTGGGCCTTTATCTGAGCCAAAGATCTGCAAGACCTTACTAAGAAACAAAACCAAAAAAGTCTACCTGAGCTGAAGGCCCAGAATTCAGCAGCACATTTCCTAACAACGGCTTATACAAAAGTGTGCTGTTAAAAGTAACTACCACAATTTTTATCCAAATTTATAATAAACAAATCATTTTATCAACTAGTTTCCATACTTAAACACAAACATTTGGCAGAAAGACTTAGAGTATCATGGAAGTTGTGTCACTATTTTAGCTAACTTAAAAAAGACTTAATGGGGATTGGGAGTGTACATTAATATTATGCTTTGACACTTGAATATAAAAACTGACTGCTATCATTTGCTTTATTTGGCCAATACCTTTGTAACATTAAGTGTAGTACCACATTTGAGAACCAATCCCGATAGAAATAGACTCATTGTGTAAGATATTTGGAAGTCTCTTAAATACATGGGCTAGGTCCAGATAACCACAGGCAGTCACAGATCTATCCCCATTTACATGGCACTTTCCAGTTCACACAAGCACAAAAGCAAGAGCTCGGCTTACAGATCTCACTGGAACAACTGCTCACGCAAACCGCGCACGCAGGACCCCTGCCCACTCAGGACCACGCAGCAGCACCAACTACAAACCAGCCAGAGCCCACTACAAACCAGCCAGAGGCCTTGCTAATTGCAGAAGAACAAGCAGCAGGAGCTACAGGACTTAGGTTCATATAAGTCAGTCAAGCATCTCCTATGGACACGTTTTAAGAGGTTTGCTTAAGCTTTGAGGCGAGTTGAAGGACAGTGGCATAATGATGAGAACTTATGAAGAAAGGAGATGTGAAATAAGCAAGAAGGGTATACATATGCTGCATGCATATGACCTGAAGATACAGACCTGCTGCTGTTTTAACTAAGATCATAGCATTTCTTTGAATGCAAAAAATGTCAACATTAAAGATAATTAAATATTTAGCTTAATAATTAAACTTTTATTTGTTCTGAAAGAGAAAACATGGTCGCTTGCATATGCTTAATGAACTTTAAGTTTTACACTCAAATTCCTAAAAAATATCAAGGAAAAATTATATTTTACAGGAAAAAAAATATAAGGCGGCTTTGGGGTAATTTGGAAACAAGAAAAAAAAAATCAAAAGTAGGGAGGATTTGCCCTGTTTCCCACCCCCACCCTCCCCAAATGACATATTCTCATTTTATCATGTACTGGATCTCAAAGACATTTGGACATTACACTGTGCTTACCATGTTCACATCAACTACCTTTCTCTATGTCAAAAGCAGAAAAACTGCAATACATACAACTGAGTAAAATGCCAAATAATGAAAAGTAAAACATGCTTTCTCCTTTATACTATTCTGAGATACTTGAACTACAACATTTGAGATGTTTTCATACAAAGACCAGTTTTCCATTTCATAACTCTAAACATTTTCAGTAAAATCAAACCACCTTCACATCAATCCCTTCACAAATGAAAACTTCCACATACGGGGGGTGGGGGATGTGTGTATGGAAAATATTACCACACAAGTTGATCACATTACAGATGTTGAAATGCATAGATTTTGGTAATTTAAAAGTCTCTTTCGAATTCAGGATAAATAGGATATCAAAGTCATACGGACAGAGCTGAAAGCCATTTGATAGCTGTTTCCTCCTATTATATATTGTTTGTAGCGAGCGTTTGGCTAACATATCCTTTGAGACCGCCCCAGAATTCCCCTCAACCTGCCATAGCGTACCACTGCCCTTACGGTGTTTCTCTTCGTGACTCACATAACCCTCCCTCGATAAAAATTAAACCCACTGCTTCTTCTTGCAACCATCTTGGACACAGAAAGAAAAAAAAAAAAAAAGGTGGTGGTGTTCTTTTGTAGAAACCTTTTTCTTAAAGGAGACTTAATCAAATGTCTCTTCACCCTGGCTATTCTGAACAACTCCAAAATGCACAAGAGAAATGAAGACAATCCCAGTTAAGAACTACTGTCAACCTTATTATGAAACATTAGCTGTTATCCTGTTACATAATAAAAAAATTGGGGAAAAAAAAGTGTTGTCTCCAGCAGCAGTGCTGAGTACCTGATAAACTCCACAAGAAAAGTAGTGTTGTTAGAGGCTGAATAATATGCTTAAGTATCCATGACCAAACCAAATACACAGATCCTATCAAGCAAGCAGTTCTCCTAGCTCTGCCAATCAGCAAAGCCTCAAAAAGTTACAGCCTAGGCATTTTGTATATACTGATAGGTTTATTTCGTCTCTGCAAAACTGCGTCATAGGATCATAGAATCATTTAGGTTGGAAAAGACCTTTAAGATCATCAAGTCCAACCGTTAACCTAACACTGCCAAGTCCACCACTAAACCATGTCCCTAAGCACCACATCTACCCGTCTTTTGAATACCTCCAGGGATGGGGACTCAACCACTTCCCTGGGCAGCCTGTTCCAGTGCCTGACTACCTTTTCGGTGAAGAAGTTTTTCCTAATATCCAATCTAAACCTCCCCTGGTGCAGCTTGAGGTTATTTCCTCTTGTCCTAATGCTTGTTACTTGGGAGAAGAGACCGACCCCCACCTTGCTATAACCTCCTTTCAGGTAGGTGTAGAGCGCGATATGGTCTCCCCTCAGCCTCCTCTTCTCCAGGCTAAACAACCCCAGCTCTCTCAGCTGCTCCTCAGAAGCCTTGTGCTCTAGACCCTTCACCAGCTCCGTTGCCCTTCTTTGGACACATCAAAATTTTATTAAGAGAAAGAATAAAGATAGATACTTCCCATATTAAAGTTAATTAAGGTGGATTAGATTTTATTAGTTTATCAGCAAGAATGAGCAGCATCAGGGGACAGACCTCAGTGTTCCTGCTTTCATGTTAAAGTGCCACTCAAATGCATGAAGGGAAAGCAAAGGAAAAACATAAGGAGCATGTCTGCATCGTACAGAGGGCAGCACTGGGAACCCGAAGCTGGACCAGAACCCAGCTCTTTCACAGCGCAACGCAGAGCCGTGCAGATGGAGCTGCAGCCGTGCTTACTCGTGACGCTAGCTCCACGGCTGCAACACGGACACGGCTGCAACATGCCAACATATGCACGTCCATATTGATGCCTACCCTGATTCCTCCACCCACAATGGCAGCGCACTACTCCGTGTGAGCTCCTCCGTCTGCTCCCAGCAAGCGTCAGTTATTACCATTGCTCTCCACGGCACGATGCAGATGCGTCCCACATCTGCTGAAAATCATCTACTGCTCTACTTTCAGACTACAGGTCTTGTTTAACAGGTGCTTTTGTTCCAAGGTTGACAAGTTGAACTAGCATCTCTCCCTTACCAATTTCTGATTTGAGTAGTCTTGGTTTTTGCAATTCCTCTTTGTATTGTGTCAGATTAAAATCTAAATCACAGCGATGACAAGGAACACTATAAACAGACAACTCTTTAAATACAGTTGTGATCAAAGCATCAAGTAGCCTAATAAAACCCAGGTGGCTCTAGCTTATCATATGCCATACTCATTATTTCAAGTGGCCCGTTTAATAGATTTCCAGGTAACAACAAAAGGTTTGTTGCCAGTTCTTTTATTTCTGGCTCTGCTTATGCATCTGGTGCCTTTTGATAAGAAGGTCTGATTTAAAAAAAAAAAAAAAAAAGTTAAAAAATACTTATTTTAAGAGTCAGGTTTTTTGCCACAGTTGGCAAAACCACAGAAACCAATGTGGCTTTGTATTATTCACTATCTACATAAAGCTCAGCTAATTACAAAGGAGATACCAAATGACTCATGTTTGCCATAGTTTTCTGTGGGCCAATGTGTTTGTTCTGGAAAGTCCAAAAAATTTAATGGTAACTTTAAGAGACTTAACCTGCAAGTTTCAATTAAAAACACAGTCACTATTTTTAACCACTTTTGAAAGGTTTTACCTTTAAAAGGAGTATAAGCTCAGACAGCAAGCAGACAAAAAAAGATGATTTGACATTTATTCCTCATTTTAACTTGGTGCTTTATGCATCCAAATACATCAATTAATTTTTCACTTAAAACATCATTATAAGAAAAGTGGCTTGGAAGATTCAGTCAAACGTCACAGAATGGAGCACTGTGAATAACAGAACCCATTTTCAAATGTCATTTTAAAAAGTAAAACCAAGAGTTCAAATTTCTACATTTGAGGATGGAGGGACTTTTTGTTTTTAATTCTACACCACTGCATCAAAGTAGAATTTTACAAGGAACTCTGTCATCCCTTACCCTGCCATTCATTATTTCAAGTAATGTCTTGCTTCCCCCCTGCTCCAAGCACATTTTAATTTCTGACCCACTATTTCAATTCCTTTTCAAACAAAAGGGTGGATAAAAATTTTGCATGGAAATCAGGTTTAGGAGTCTAACAGTTTTAAAATGCTATGGCATTTAGCCTTCCAAACCCCCACACTGCCTTTCAGTCATAACTGAAATTTCAGTTTCCAAATTAGCCAGGTAGAGATGCCAATATTCCACTGAAAGCCATTAAGACCTGGACACCTAAACTCCTTTGCCGTTTCTAAAATGTTTGAGCAAGTATGTGTTTGTACAATGTTTAGGACACCCAGACCCAGCTGATGCCTCCAGGCATGGGCACAGCAAAGCATAAATCACGTTGCGCTTTCTAGTTTGAGAGCTACACAGCTTTCAGGATGGGAGCACTAACCTTGTTCCAATTTACATCTAAACACTTCTTACTCCCACTCCTCACTCCATGTCCTCGGCCATTCCTCTCATCTTCAGCACTTGGTGGCTATTGGAAACCATCACTATATGCCTCCAATTCTAGTTTCTGTAAGTTGATCAATCCCAAACAGAACCTCAACTATCTTTTCATCTAGTCTTCCATCAGTAACACAGCACTCAATGATTTCTGACACTGCACTATTCTAACAAGCACATGACCAAAAGACCAAAAACAACCAAAACCAACCAACCAACCAACCAAAAAAAATCCCCAAAACCCCAAACTTCCAAGATGACACTTCACTCCTATTTTTTTTGTTTTGAAATTATTCTTCCTATTCTATGTATAGGAGAATTGCCATGTTTGGTCTAGTTCCTGAATACATGGTGCTGCGACCTTGTCTTTCTTGTACATGATGAGAGCTACGTAACTAGAGAGCAACACATCAAGTCTAGAAAATCATCCTCAGTAGAATTAAAATATTAAAAAAAAAAATCCTGCCCTTGTAGCTTTAGTTACTCCTTGTAGGATTCAGGAATATGTTTTTCAACTAGAAAACCACTTGGCTCAGGGGACGAAGACCTTCAGAATTTCCTGAGTAACAAAGACCTCCATTTTTAAGAGTGCTTGTTGTTCCACTGCGTGAGAAAGGCTTTCGAGCCTCAGTATGTACCGGGAGTGGCACCCAGTGTCCAAACTGCATTCTTACAACAGCGTCTTCAATTCCCTTCTCAAACCGTCTTCCCTCATTCCTCTCTCCCAGGCTGCAGCCACAGAAAATCAGCAGGTCTATGCTTAAACTGTACATTTCATAAAGTATATTTTAAGTAAAGCAGTTTACATAAAGCTTTTGCCAAACTGTTTTAATCAACAGTGCATAGATGAATCAAATTTTCAACTATTTAATGTGGAGAACAACTATGAAGTCCGATAAAATTATTCAATTAAGCCATACAGCTACAGATTTAAACTCTGAATGAAATCAACATTTGCATAGACTATGGTCTTTCAATTGTATTCAACAACTGACTTAACAGTCACAAGCTAATTTATTCCCCATCATTGGTATTGCTTTAATAGCCCAAACCCATTTTCCTAAACACGCTTTGTTAGAGCAGAACTAAAAATCACTTAAAGAATTAGAAAAAAAAAAAACTATTTTCATGTTTTGCAGCTACGCGGGATTTTAAAGATCGTCTATTGTGCTTGGCTAAAACAACTGAGTAAAAATGAGAGTAACAAATCTAGCAAATAAAGTCCTTTTGTTTCCTCACAAAACTGATGAGAGGGATAAGACTTCGGTTTAAACAAGATTCAACACCTGGAGTAAGCTATAAAGAAAGCTTCCCCCAACCTGCTGCAAAAGCTACAATTTTTACTTTTTTTTTTTTTCTTTCACTATCACAAACAGTTCAGAGTTGCACAAACTGGATTAAGATAAAACACTTAATGATTAGAACAATTATCCAAAAGCATTAAACAGCCATTACTCTATCGGTAGGTAAGAACACAGTATGGAGCAATACAAACTGCTGAAAACAAACAAAAAAATCCAACACACACCCCCCCCAACCCCAAAAAGAAACATGCAGGGCAGGGGGGGAATCTATTTACATCTACATGTGGAAGTCAAATTGCAAATACCCCTTTCAGTAATTTTGCCAGACTTCAGCTGGTCAGTTTTCCTGTTTCACCAATACCAAAACCTAAACCCCACCATAACCTCTCTCCCCTCAAACCACGAAGCCTAGCGTTGCCCATCTTACGATCTGCCTCGCTTGTGCGAGTTCGAGGAACATTACGTGCACCTCTTCAGGAGTCAAACGCCTTACAGCTAAGTGAAATTCTGAGTTCATGAGAACGTAGAAGATTAGATCTCAGTTATACTGCAAATAGCTCTGAATCAGCTTTTCTTTCTAAACCAAAGGCACAAAACTTGCACTATATAACAGTTTATCGAGAACTCTAAAATCCTGATGTTCAGTGCCTCCCTAACTTACCCCTCTAATTTCTCTGCTGCATAAGTGCATGCTATAAAAGCTCCAAGATATATTGCACAATTAGGTTTTTATATATATAAAAAAATATATATTCATGTATAAATATAAACATATAATTTATATATATATACACACATATTCACACACACATATTGAATAGCATGTTCAAATCTTGTTGAATTATTTCCCCGTTAAGATTTATTTTGTTTCAACGAGACTTCCACTTGCAAAAACATGCACACATTGCACAGCGAATGTATCTCTGTTAGGTGCCTAATATGGCCAGGGAAACCATTTTGATTATTCTGTGCCCGCTTATGCATTGTCCTACAAAACAATAAGATAGAACAGCAAGAAACTAGCAATTAAGAGAGTCTGAATGCACATCGGGAATCACTAAAATCCACACTAGCCAAGTCAGGAACAATATGACTGATGAATAGACCACATTATATTAGAATTGTTAGCAAGTGTTAAAAAATTATCCTTAGCAGATGTCCCTTATGACCTAAATATATTGCACAAAGAACATGCCTGTCTTGTTTTCTAAAAAAGTTTTAAGAAATCTTTCCATTTCTATTATTGACTAAAACTCCAGAATTCTGCATGTTGGCTATAAATATGTGCATCGAGGATTTATCACACTAAACCTACAAAAAAGTATGAGTTTTTACTGAAGGGTAAACAACCCATTTTAATGTGTATTTTTCTACTGCATGAATTTACGCTGAACTGAAGCATGTAATCCAATAAAAGAAATCAAACTGTGTATTCAGCAAACAGTAAAACAAAAGACAAGCTGCATGCTACAGCACCTTCTCGACCAATGTACCACAAACCAAAATATAGTAAATGTCTTGAAGTTAGATGGGTGACAACAACCTTATCAGCAATAAATACATTTTGTAGATACAGTCGATAAGGAATTATATACATTTAAGCTACTATTACATGTGAATGCACTATTACATGTGTAGCTATGCACACTCAGCTCATTTTCAGTAGAGGTTTAAAGAAGTTTTTTATTTCCTTAAATTTTGCTGTTATTAAGATTCTGTACACTGGTTCACCACCCTACAGCAAAATGCAAGATTTGCTCGTTTGAGCTTTTTCAGTTTACCAATATATTTTTGACTGCATCACTGGATTTAACAACATATATTAATTATAAACAAGTAATGTTAAAATATAGATCTAAACTTAAACTACTAAGGATTTTTCTCTTTTCTATCAAAGACTAGTATTTCTCTAGAAAATCTTTTTTAGATTTAGTAATCTTTGTGAATCAATTTCTTATCCCTTCAACTCCACTGCTGCAGTAGGTTTCCTGTTAGCAAAATGGATTTCAAGTCTGTTCCTCAAGTATTCAATTCAATATTCAGTACTGAACCTTGGGCCAGTAACATGTCTCTGTCTTTCTATCAATAAAGCGAACATAAATGCTATAAACAAAAAAGGTGCCACTTGGGTTTAACATGTTCTATACCTCGAGTATCTATAATTTTGTTCTAGAAGAGAATAATGCTACATAATTTTTCCAGATTATGCAGTTGAGAAATTCGTAAAACATTATGGAGCAGGAAACAGCAACCAAAAATATTTTTCTTAATTTACTACTACTTCCTATTTCAATCAGTTTCTATTATTTTTTACCCAGATGTACTGATTTGAATTTTTGTTCAACAGAACTATAGGCATTTCCTTCATTTTGGCTCTCAGAATAAAACACTAGCACGTGGGATTTGTTCATTTTGCCATGCTTTTCTTCAGCTCCCTCAAGTTTATTGCAGCATTCTTCAGGGAAGGAAATGGCTAAATACTTGCATTAGGAAAAAAGGAAAGGAGGGGGAATGGAAAGAGGCAATAAGAAGGTGTTAAAAGAACACTCTCTTCCTCTTGGTCCAGTCATACTGGGAGAAGTGTTACCAAAAGAACAAACGAGCGTAGAGTCAAAATATCTGGCCAAAGCTACAGGGGAACACAGGGACCCCAAGCAATCTGTCTCTTAAGAAAGGACATGATACAGACCAAAACAAAACATGCAAAAAACACAGAGTGATCCAGGCAGTCCAATGGAAACGTCCACGCCTGTAGCACACTAAGACTGTAGAGTCATAATCAAGGATGATGAGCTAGAAAGTTTTTACCAGAATCGCCAACACCATCTTTACATGGTCTGGGTTTCCTTCTGGATGAAGCTTTACTTCCTCCCAACAGAGAGGTAGCCTAATGCTACTACTTTTCTAACTTTTAGGCACCCAAGAAGGCACCTACCTCAGTTGGGTAAGACGAATACAGGATCTACCAAGATACGTTCTAGCAATTCCCTGAAAAAACTCTGTTTCCTTAAAATACAAATGGTTATATCCAGGCTTTTTCCCTGAATTGCAGTACAGCAAAATTCAAATACTCAGTACATGACACAGTATATTGGGGGAAAAAAAAGCCAGCAAGTTTCACCTCTGCCATATGTTCACAGCAATATCGTTTCATAAACTACTCTGTGTAGAACAGCTAAAAGAATTACTTGGGAGTCTCTGCTTTTAATAGGAACTAGCACATTAGATATTGTTTACCATAATATTTCCACAAGTCAATGATAAAATATAAACACGAGGTTGTTTGCATTTGTGTGATTTAAAATGTGGAGGAATATACAGTATTTTCATATTTCAGAGTTCTTGCATATTCCCAAAACTGAACAAATAATACATTAAATGAATTTGTAAAAATCAAGTAACCTTTAGATTCTTTGTAACTCATCAAAAATCATTTTAAAAACTTTTGAGTACTCAGGGTAAATAACCTGTACATTTTCTCTCCCCTAATAAACAGTAAGCATAAGGCTTAATGTTTTTAAATCACTAGCACAAACTATAATACAGGCATAACATTCAAAGATTCATACCTGAAATCAAAGAACAGATATTAAACATCTGAATATACTTATATTATTTAATTATCCTCTTCTGTGCACTTTAATGTCTTTAGTCAGAGTTGAGCTGATTATACTAGCAAGAAAAATCAAATTCAGAATAGCTAATTTGTAATATTTTACCTAAATTGCAGAAAATAAAAAAAAGAAATTGGACTTTTATATTGCGTATTACATAAAAATTAATGAGTTTCTACAAGTGTTACAAAACCATATAAAATATCCATATAGCAAACTAAATGATCATGTATCATGATTATAAGTAAAGAATACATTTAAGATAGAACACAAACCATGAAGTAAAAATCTCCTGGCTTCACGTTTAAAACTTGCATATAGTGAAATGGTTGAATGCAAAAATGAGCTGGATACAGTCTTCCAGCTCATTCTAATGCTGCTAAAAGACAGTTACATACAGCAAGCTACCTATCGCTTAAAACAGATGCTTCTTTAACTTCATTTTTAGGATTACTGAATGAATATTCTTAAGCACAATTTTCAGTAATGTTCAGCATGAAAGTTTATTAGAGATGTTAATATCCATTGCAATTCTGGATTATTAAAAAAAAAATCAAACAAACTATGACTGAATTTTTCAGAATTTAGGCAACCACAAGGTTTTTATATTTAAAATTACTCAAGGAAAAATGCCATGAAATAAGTTCTCTTTTTTAAAAAAAAGATAAAAAGATAGTACAGCATTTCTGTGTTTAAAAGTAAATTACACTAACTTCTTTTGCAGCAAAATCTTAATGGAACTGCATTTAAATAAAAATTCAATATGCCTGGTGCTTTAAAGAGCAAAATTATTTTTCTTTTTTGATTCAAAATTAGATGTTGAACAAAAGGATTTGCCTACCACTTTAAAGCATTGCCTCTACAGTAAAAATCAACTTGAAAATCCAGAAATGCAATAAACAAAGCATTTCAGGCATTTCATGAAATACTATCAGAAAAAGAATAGTTTATATGCACTTTTTAAGTCTAGCAGTATAAACCTGCTCAAATAAGCTAAGAAGATCCATCACAAGGGCTATCTCCTCTTTCTTAGTTACACATGGTAGAATTGCGAAGTGAAGAGAACCTGCAAAGCAAGAAAGCTCCTGTTCTGCTTTTAGGCTACATACACACACACACACAAAGGTCTCCGAATCAAAGTCTACCAATCTATACAGTTCCTTAGAACACGCAGCACATTTAGGCTGATTTAAGAAACGAAAAAAAAACCCATTGAGTCGGTAGAGCTGTATTTAACTCGATGCACTTTGTAACGTATTTTCGGAATGCATTTGTCTAAAAGATGCTATGAGCCTTATCAGATGCCCACAGTTTTTATCCCTCTCCTGCCCGCCCGCCCAGGTTTCCCGGCTGGGGAGGCGGCGGCGGCCGGACGCTCGTGCGCGGGGCACCAGCGCCCTCTCGCGGGGGCCCCGCCGGCCCCGCACCGCCGCCCCCCGCCTCACACCCGAGACGCGGCTTTGGATTACAAAAACACTTCGCGGTACGCTGCTGGATCTCAGACAGACAAGTCCACGTATCCGCACGCTTTAGACGATGCCGTGGAAAGCAGCGTTTTATCTGAATTTCTTCTTCTGTGCCCAATAAAGACAGAAACCTCCAGTAAGTCTGCACAGTGTGAAAACCTACCCATTTAACATTTAACATGCTGAATGTCTGCTGCTCCCCTGAACCACTACAATTAGTCGAACAGTGTCAATATTAGTTTCCTTTTAGGAAACAAATCAAGAACTCATGGCAGTGACAGGTAAGGTACAAAATAACTCAGGTGTGATTAGCAGCTTTATTAAAGAACCTTGATTATGTGATACAGCTTAATACATGACAATTAAGCACACCTAATAACCAATCTCTGTCAACTGGTATGTTCCAATATCAGTTCTGGCAACCCACAAAAAAACCCAAAACACAAACACTAGACAAGACTGTTCTGTGTGTTCAACAAGTGACTATCCACCCTCTGGAATAATCATCTGAATTCCTTATATAAATTAATCCTTACCAAGTCTACAGACTATTTCATGATTTCTTTACACTCAAATGATAAAAAAAAATCCAACTTACAGTTCTATATTCTTTTTACATAGAGCACAAAGTGAAACTTCATAAATGCATGCACAAACCTGACGGGCTTTTGCCAGCACTTAGTAATTGAAAAGTCAACATTTACATAGTATAGCTTTCTTCCTAAATTACTATAGGAACTTATGAAAAACACGGTTGAGGAATTCAGATAAATGGACTACAACTGGTGCCAGAACTAAGGCTGTGATTTAGGAGCTTTTGGGTTATCTGTTCTTAGTGAAATAAAACTTAAATTTCATATAACTGGATTTCTGCATTTCATAAACATTCAATTTTCTTACGATAAAAGACAATACACTTGACCTTCTCTATTTTTGCCAACTGTTACACCTAGAGAATAAACCTAAACAAAAAAAACAGAAAAAAAATTGTCAGCTAAAATTGCATCTGCCTACTCAGAACACAGTTACAGCATGCTTAAGTTCTGTCCTGCAACAATACAAGAGAAATAAAAGATACGCCTACAATGATAAACCTTTGAATTATAATACTAGCAGATTTAAAATGGGAATAACTGGAAGTTGTTTTCACAAGAAAAACTTACAAAATTTACCCTTGACAGAAATCTTTACAGAAAGATGAATCAACACAGCAAGGGGCTGTGATTTAATGGCATCAGGACTTCTACAGCAATACTAGCAAAAGAAATCAACCTTCACATAGTCCATTTGGTCCCTATAGGTCTATACATACTGTCTGGGAGATTCTGGTTTGACCATACAGGGGTTTCAAGCACCTTAGGGGTCCATACTACCTCTCTAATTGTACTCACAAGGCTGTTTGTGAAGCTACACTATTAATAAAAGAAAAAACTATAATTCTAGAAGACAGTAGCCTTTTTTATTAAAATGCTTTTTAAAAAGCCAGAACAGTCCACCAAACACCACCACACCTATGCACTGAGAAACAGTACGCTAGAAAGCATAAGAACTCATGTGACACTAGTTTTGAAGCCCCTATAACATCAAACCAGTGTAGCAGACCACAAGCTTCACTTCAAGAAATGCAACCTCAAGAACAAGTCCTCCAATAAAACAGGCAGGGCCTTAACACAGCCAACACTCACTTCATTCTCACTGCAGTGGGCAACAGGTCAAAAGCACACATTCAGTTCGTTGCTTTATCTTAAATTAACTTTTCTAAGCATGTTCCTTTTAGCTACCTGAAGCCTCTGCTTCTGCAAGGATCGCATATCGCAGGTCACTGTACTGGCAACACTGGAGGTAAGGCTCAGCAGCATGAACTGCTGCTACCCGTGGCCAATTAAAACCCTGAAAAAGTACTATATAGGAGCTATGCCATGTTTCTCCGTATGCTGGTGCATTCATTTGAGGCTAAATAAAAGCCACAAACAAAGAAAATGGTGGCAATGTTGCACTATATTATTTCTAGTTGTTACTGACTAACGATACAACTAAATAACAACCTACAGCACAGAAACATACAGGTATTAGGATCTTCAATCATCTAGATACTTCTAACCTGAAAATTGGAAAAACAAAATTAACCTTCTCGGGTAAGAAAGTAAAAATCAGGTCGGGAGCGAGGAGGGGGAGAAGGCAGCATCACCTTTTCATCTGAAGCCTTTCAGAGGGAATCTAATGAAAACTCTGCATGGTTATAAAAGAAGAAAAAGTTACAACGTCCTAAACTTATTTTGATGTATAATTATATAACTATCTCGAAGTTTCTGTTGGCATAATTACCATAGCACTTAATTTATTATCTCAGCTTTGTAAGTAAGATACTAAAATATATCAGGTTGAAATAAAATCTGTTTCAAAATAACTTATCAAAATAATGTCTCACAAGATCTATAATGAATTACAAGATATATACTACATTTTTAACTGTTCCTTTCCATGAAAGGAATATGAATTTCCTTTAAACAGGGAGAAGAGCTACTTAATGAATAGCACTGAAGATAAAAACAATGAAGTGCAAAGGACTGAACTTAACATGTCGCTTAGAGACACAATTCATAGTCAAGAATAAAACATTTATTTCTTAGGAAGAAAATACACCTCATCCATTACACCTTTTCAGTAAACCTTAACTGAAAGAAAGCAAAACTATGTTCAGACAAAAGCTTGGAAGTGCCCTAAAGTGAAAGTAATTCTTAGAACACTATCCTCACAAAGACAAGCTAGGGTACTGCATCATTGCACAGAAGTGCCTAAGCCAAAAATCCTTACAGCAGAAATCTGATTTTCCCTAAACAAGAGTTGAATCCATCGGGTGGAGGATGGGGGTGGGGGGGGGGGGTGGAGCACACGGGAATACGGGTTGTACGTGTAGATAACTGAAAGTATCTTCTTTAATTTTAAGATCTGTGTTTTGAGAAATAAATTCAATACCTATGAGGATTTAAGTGCACTAGTAACAAGGAAACAGAGTTATCTGAAAAGTAAAGGCCTGCCCAAAAGTCCAGAGTGCAGCCCCAAAATATCAAACATTCGTGTTGAAGCATCTTCTGCTGAAGACTCAACAACATACCCCTGTTCTGCAGTTTTCCTCCATTAGCTCACACATTATCAACTAAACTTCACCTACAGATTTCTAACACAGAGCTGAGTTAAACCCTCCCGCCCCCTCCAAAAATCTTGTGCTACAGCAGGCCAACCTAGGTGTTTAAGACTTCCCTGACAGGCAAATCTTACAAAAGAAAAAAAATTACACTTTGTAAAAAGAATCGTAGGAAGACGACACTGTAGGAGAAACTTTCCAAGATGAAAAACACCTGTGGATTCATAAATGGTAGACAATCCTCCCAGATTTATAATAAGAATTACTTGAAACTAAAAAAAACCTCTCATGTTTTCTGTAGTTTCTAGAAATAGTCCAATTCAGACTGCACTAAAAAATGTTCTTGCACTAAAAGAACAAGTTCAGGTATGGGGTTTTCTTTAAATGAAAAATTTCATTTTTGAAGGAATTCTGTTGCAGCAATAGTCAAAGCTTAATCATCTCAGGCATTGGCAGCAAGAGACAAAATGGCACCATATCAAAAGCATATCTGAAGAAATGGTGTTGCTAACAAGTTAGAAACACATCTTTATCAAATTGATTCTTAAATGTCATGCATACCTATTTCAAGTTCAAATTAAGGATATTTTCTTAGCACCCTCAAAAATGTGTTTTATATTAGATTTGCTCAAATTAAAAAAGGAAAACATTAGCTTAAATGTCTCTTGCCAATTATCCAACAGTTTGTTGGCTCAAGTATCACCCTCCTGTACGTAAGCTTAGTTCTCTTAACAACAATCACCTTGAGACCACAAGGCAAATGAGTATTTTTCAGATGACCTGTTCCTCAAGCTCCTGCAAAATGATACAGGAGAAATGATTTTTTGGGTGTATTCATTCAATTCTCAGCATAGCAGATTAGGAGTTTGCCAACAGATAACCACACCATGGTTGCTCCCCATCTCCTCCCCTCAGGAGAAGGGCAGCTGGGGTAGTGTGGCCCGTCAGCCAATGCAACAGTCCCTGCATTAACTCAAGATAAGTATGACCAAAGTCCACTAAGAAGTGCTTTCTGCAGGCCCAGAAGCTTGGAATCTCAATAGGATTGTTCCTATTCCAGAATCCTACATTTACCCTTTGGTAAAAATAAATAAATAAATAAATAAATGACTGAATGAATATATACCCTAAGCAAGAAGAAAAGAGAAGACAATACAATATTATTCTCACCAAAGAGAACAACATTAAGTATCATTCTGGGTGATGGAGGAACTGAAGTCCCAAGACGCTTATTCTATCCTTCCTTACCTCTGGGCCTGAATTTGTGCAAATATATACAGCCAGTTATAATATTGATGTAACATACAAGTCTTAGGGGGAGGGAGGTGCCCTGTTTGGTTTTTAGCATCCTGAATTTTAAGGTTCTGGCATACAGCAAGAGATTTCTCTGCTGCAGTATCTGTATCGAGAAGAAAAAAGAATCTTTTGAAAATCTGGCAGGATGCTTGCATAGGGAAACATAGCTCCAGGGAAAACAAACAAGGAGTATTTACAAAACATTATTGTTTTTCACATTGGCAAGACAGAATACAACTCTATGTAGAGCCTAAAAAGGTACCTAATGCTCAGCTGGCAACCTCAAGAGCCATTTTGTTTGGGTTTTCATCTTTGCTAGCCTCTACCTCATAGGTCAAAGGGCTGAACAGGCCCTAAGTAAAGGGAATGCAGAATGAACATGCGCACTCTGCATTTCCTGAATGGCTCAGTCTGTTTAACTGTATTTCACTGAGAAGAATACAGAGAGAACCTCTCTGTGACCCATACGGTAGAGGCTAGGGAAGATAAAAACCAATACAAAATGGCTCTTGAGGTTGGCTTATAGGGTTCAACTAGCTGACAGGAGGTTGTAGCAAGGTGGGTGTCAGTCTCTTCTCCCAAGTAACAGGCGATAGGACAAGAGGAAATGGCCTCAAGTTGCACCAGGGGAGCTTTCAATTGGATATTAGGAAACATTTCTTCACCAAAAGGGTTGTCAAGCATTGGAACAGGCTGCTCAGAGAAGTGGTTGAGTCCCCATCCCTGGAGGTATTTAAGAGACGTGTAGATGTGGTGCTTAGGGACATAGTTTAGTGGTGGACTTGGCAGTGTTAGGTTAACGGTTGGACTTGATGATCTTAAAGGTCTTTTCCAACCTAAACAATTCTACAATTCAGCACAGGCAAGCTCCCCTGACCTGGCTGCAAATTCCCTTTCACTGCATCAGCATCGCTGTGATAGGTTCACTTTCCACTCTGGCTAGAGTTTGCTCTTCATTCTGTGCCTGCAGCATGGGAACAGAAGGTTGACAAGCTAAGACACCCAGGTGAGAGAAGCTCCACGAGCATCATCTTTTGCACCTTACTTAATGCCAGGATTATTGCCTACTTGCTAAAAAGGGAAAAAGAAAGACTGGTGACGAGTCACTTTCTTGGAATAAAGTTTCTCCCAAACAGAAACAGTTGAACCTTGCATACAAGATCACAGGCTTACAGCTTCAGCATGGTAGTCATCATATGGCGAGATGAATCCATCTTGAAAACTAAGAAATTTATTTCACTCCTTGCTTGCCTATCAGCTACATGGAAACAATTCAGCCATTTCCTGCAGGAAAAACTGAAGCATGGGCTCCAATTACAAATTTAAATTATGCCAGTCCTTTGAAGAGCTCCAGAAGAGAAGGAATCTTTAAAACGTATTTTAGGCTTTAATAAAATATAGTTCTGACTCAAGCACCATATTAATGTAGGACAACTAAGATTCCCATGTGTTTTGCCTTTTTTTTTTTTCATATAGCAAATTGTATAATCCAACAACAGAAGCAATAAACAGCTAAGGAACCTTACCAAGTTGCAAAGAATTCTTAAAGTGATTTCTTTTTTAAAGGCAGAGTCTAAGATTCTTTTATAATAAGATAAAATAATAATTTAATAATAACTAACCTCATTATAAGCAAGAAAAAGCAGTTTGTACTTTAAGTAATCTCGCTCATACTGAATTATCAAAATTAGATAAATGAAGCTTCCAACCACAACTACTTTGACTATATTGCCTTTTCAGTTACTCTTGAAGTTACACTGCCTCTCTTTAAGCCCTAACAAAGAAACGTTTCTACTAGTATCATTAAACACACACACACGTAAATAACCAAGATCAGAATTCTAAACCTTTCGAGTTTACTTTATAAATTTTATACCATTCTGTGTCAAGCCAATTATACTGACTTAGAGTGGCAATAACAAAACATTACTAGGACCAGCAAGGAAACACCAAGACAGACAGAAACCTCCGATGCTACTTCTAGCTCACTTGGAGAAGCAAAAATATCACCCAGATTACAAGTTAACCAGTGCCTCTTAAACTTACAAAGCTCTGCTCTCCAGGCTTTCAATGAGTACTTAACACATACAAATAAATCTACAGAGAGGCAATATATATGCCTGACTATATGCATATGTACATGTACAGATACATAAACATAATGCACACACAGCCATCTTCATAAAAAGCTTTGAAGTCTATATGAATTACAGACTGGAAGCTTATGTAACTTCCTGTGTGGACAGTCTTACTCTAAAATAAGCGTGTCCATATAATACAGTATTTATCCCTATAACTTTCCTTACATAGACAAGATTTCAGTTGGATATGCAGGATGGCATTGTGAGTGTCCCATTGATACCTCAAATCAAATCAAAGTACTCTCTGATCACATACAAGCTTCTGGTCACTGGACAAAAATAAAAATCCTTTCTTAGACTTCTGGATTTTTTTTTTTTTTACCTCAGGTTTTGCAAAACTGTAACCATTACCTTCATCAAAGTCTGCATCATCTTCTGTATGCTGAGGGAAAGGGAAGCAATTCGTAATTTCAAGTCTGTCGTCCACCACAAGACCCAACAGCACTCCCTGGACCACTTCATTCCCCTGTCCTTCTTCTTGGTAATGTTTAATGATCTTTAACACAACCTAGAACACAAAGACAAGAAAATCGTATTATGCCCTTGGTTTTTTTGTCCTCAAACTATATATTTGGAATTTTTGAATTGTTGAAGTGTTGCATAAACTAGAGCTCCAAACTGAGTGAGCTACTGGCTTAAACACCAGCAATTTTAATACAGGTTGAAGAAGTGGAGGCCATACTAATATTACAGGAGAATAAAAAAGACCATTAAATGAATGGTCAAAATGCAGTTCTAAACCAATTTTCTGAAACACCCTTCTAAAATGAAATATTGATCTTTTTTACTTTACCTTGTTGCTGTAACTGTTAAAAGCTATCTTGTAGGGGCAATAAGCTCCCTCCTGAGGGAAACATTGCACAAGAAACTATCAAAACACCTTAAAAGCAACTATGCAGAAACTGGTAGGAAATTCTTATAAAGGCACAAAATGCATCAAATTTCAGTTGCATTAACCTTCAAAATTATCTCTCATTGCAATTTTACTTTGGATGATAATGTAATTTATATTTTATAAACTATGTGTCATAGGATATTTAAGAATAATGAATGATAAAAGAAAGAAAAAAAGGAGCACAAATTACTCATCATATTTTTAATAATATAATTCTCACTTCCTTCCCTAAATCTGAACTCCACAATGAAGTCTCATGAGATGATACTGTAAATTGGAACAGTATGAACAAAAACACTCAAAAAGTCAATCATTTGCCAGAAACACTTTACAGTTAAGTAAAATTTTATGCTTAACAACAAGAACCAGAACAAGATAAGAAACTAACCACAATCACAGACTTGAAAGAACTCATACTTTGTCCAGCACAAGTGGGTTTTATTTCACTAAATCCTAATCCATCAAAGCAAAATGCACCAGAAAATGTCTGATGACTATGTTGTCTTTAAAGCAATACTACTTCAATGTCTGTCAGCAAACAGACTAGTGTAATGAATTACAGCTCAATCACCCTAAGAACAGATTTTGTACAAATACTGGTATTTAGTGAACATTCTACAGGGGGGGAAAAAAAACAAAAGGTTAAGCTCATATTTACACATCAGGAACATATATTTGCCCCTAGCTTTCTCCTTGGCTGTTTAGCAGAACTTTATGTCACAATTTTAAAAACACCCTTAATGAATTCAAGTGCCATAATATAGGTTAAATGGAAGAAAAAGGTGACTAGAAAAGCAATTCTTTACAAACACAATGCCTTCTTGGGCTAAAATGGGAAAACAAGAGCTTCATATACAGCCTGCTTGTGAGGTGGAAGGAGAATGGAAAGTAAATACCGTTTTCCAAGTTGGATACAAGTATCTAACAGGACTAACTCCGATTCTTTGTTTATACACAATACCACTCCCTTCTGCTTTCTCTTGCATCCAGATACGCTCGCCCTAAAGCCTCCCAGTCACAGGCAGGTAACACTATTTCACCCCAACACACATTCACATCTGTCCCTCTAGTCCTTTGAAGCCATACCTTTTTATCCAATTTGTTAAAAGAGGTCTACAGAGCAGAGAGACAAAGAGATACTTTGGCTATATAAATCTCATTTCATGGGAAAACAGTAAGGAAATTAAGATCAGTGGGCAGTGAAGTAGAATTTAACAATGCTGAAAGCAGTACAGCAAACACCAGTTCGAGATCACCTAGATGTAGAAGATGGATGCCTTCTACCACAGAGCCAGCATATAAATAATATGCAATTTGCATTTAGCGTGAAGTTAAGGTTTATCATATATTTGCCATAAGCTCCTTCTTCTACAGTCAAGGAATCCATAACTAACTGGACAGATTACAGCACAGCATGCTCTCTGCCTACGGCATAACTATTCTCAACATCTTTACAGTCTTACAACCTTCACCTTCCAGTATTTTTCTCCTCATTTGCTCTTAAATTTTCTATGCACACTGACTGTCCCTATTACTGTGAATCTTGTTTGCCTGTTGATTCCGTTCCAGGAGCATTTGTGATACGATGCCAATTTTATCACAGCATTTCTGAGGACAATTGCTCACAGAAAGCAGCAGCAAATTAAAAGAGCATGGGCTGTCATAGAGTATCAATGATTTTTCAGGGAGATAAAACTAGGAGTTCAAAACTCCTAAATGGTTACCAAATACCCCAAAACACAATGAAGTTATTACACAAGTCTGCAGTTTTCAATCTCCAGCCTGAAGACCACAGCAGATATTATCCAGGGAGATACAGACCCCAATTTAGGCCTGCCTGCAAGCTTGTTTTCTAACGGAGTCTGAGAAAGGTGGCAGAGAAGGTCATGAACTCACTACTCTAAATTTCACACCCGTTAGCAAGCTGCAGAAGTTCAGGTTTATGACTGCACTGGAAAATACATTAGCTACTGAAATCATTTATAAAAAGATAAATGAACAAGTCTGACATGCATCCAATGACACGGTTCTTGTTTCCATTTTGTTCTTTGTTCTGGAGAGTTTTATTTAGCACATAAGACACAAGTCTTTAGCATAGCAGGCTCTTAAACTTGGATTGAAAAATCTGCCATCAAAATACTACCATATGACCAAGAGGGAAACATGCACTGGAAGTTGTGTTTCAGTACTAAAAACGGACCTTCAAGTGTAAAGTAGAACTATCTCTCTATTGATAACAAGACCAGCTTCAAACATTTTAAATGTCATTTCCATTTGTTTGCTAGTCTAGATACAGCAGGAAGAGCTGATCACTATACAAACAACAATGCCATGACATGTCCTGATTTGACTGTGCAAACCAATACTTCATATTGAGTAAACCACACACACCAAAAAAAAAAAAAATTGAACACTAACTCATATCTAGACATTTCCCAGAAAAGATGTTATGTTTATGAAGCATCAGAACAGAATCAGAATAGTTTTATTGGCCTGAAAATAAATGTAAGAAGTGTTAATATAAATAATGCAAATAACACAACACACTGAAAAATACAAATCAATTTTTCCAAATGACACAGAAAAAAATATCCCAAAGAAATCTAAATGAACACCAGTATAACCCATCTTTCATCCAGTGCTGATTCACTTTCCAAACACTATCTACAATTCCCATCTTCCTATTCATCTACTAAGAGATATTGCCTCTTTGTACAAACTATAATTGTTTTTAAATACCCTTAGACCCTTGACTGCTACACCACTGCTTTGTGAAATTAACATTAACAAAACCACATTTCAACTGTTATTTAAGTAATGCAGCTGGTCAACCAGGAAAGGCTATGTACTCAAGTAGAAAATGTATCAAGTAATTTGACTTACTGTTAAAAAGAAAAACGTCAGATTTCTAAATTCTGATACCTCTGAACACACAAGTCAATAATCATATGCAGCTTGATTTAGTAAATACAATTAGTATGTAAGAAATATTCAGGTACACAAAGACTCTTTAGAAAAGGACATACAAATAACCCCTAAATAAAACTCAAGAGTCCCCCAGCCTTGTAAATTTAGTGTTCAAAATATCAAAGCAATTTAATCACTTGGAGTAGCCACTTGTCAGATTTTAATGGCCATTAATCCTCAATTAAAAAAAAAAAAAAGCGTGCAGTTCAGCAGTGCTCTCATCTTCAAATCTTCAAAGCACTGCTCCAACATTAAGAATGAAGTCATACTAAAAGAACCATTCTGAAACTATTAAGAACTTCAAAGATACATATTTTAGCTGTAGGAGTATAATGCCAAATTTTAACTTTCACTACATCCCGACATCACAGTTGTTAATTTGAAAAGTTTGTATCTCATTACAGAAATACCTATAACATGAACTGTCAGCTGAAGTATGGTAAGCCTTTGGGGGATCCTGGGAAGATTCTGTTGTAAGGACATGAATATGCCAAGATGCACATTTCTGCATTTCTCTAAAGAGAGACAACAGCAAATCAAAGCACTGAACATTAATTTATGATTGCGTTCCAGAGAGCTGAAAGTCACCACAGTGAAACCACATTTCCAGTACCTGTGCTGTGTCTTACAGATGCGATATCAAACAAGAGAGAGCTTCTGTTAGCCCACTGGATACATCACGTAACAAGCTGATTCAGTCTTAAATCACGTATTTACATCTTTTTGAATGCTTAACAGTTTTTCCCACCCAAGAAATTTGTGCTTTGTCGGCACAACCACTAGCACCAATTGCCAGCATCTGGGGAGAGGATGAGAAGAGAGTGTAAATAACACTGTGTTACGTAGCTGTTTTCAAACCAACCATAACTGACAGGGGCATCAAATGTGGAAGGTGCCATGACGCCCCCATCCTCTCAATATTTAAGACTAGTGAAACTGTGATCAATATTTAACTTGGCAAAAGAGTCTTGAAAGCTATTACTGCTAATCATGTCTGATATATTTTGAATACATCCGTATCGCATATGGAACCTTCTCCACATGAATTCTTAAAACTCAAACCATGAACTTTTACATTTAAGCATTACAGTATGAGCAATTTTACTTAAAATCCTAGCACAGACAAAGTTCAAGAGAGAATCGTTGATGTATTTTTGTAAATGGATAGATCTCAACTATGATGACTAACAACAGATCATGTAATTGAGTTTGAATTGTGCTAAAATCAGAGATGCCTAAAATTAAGACATCTACGTGACACACACAAAAAGCATATATGGCACCTCTGGAACAAGAGAGTTAGTTTACCTGTTTAATAATATGCAAATGAAGACATACCAAATTTTACACTAATTTAGTGGCCCTGCCTGCTTCCACAGCACACACTACACCAAAAGCAAATCCACAACGTGCATTGTACTGAAACTTAACTAATTAGCTACACAGAAATTACATTTAATTAAACAGTTCTGAAATCCTCAGGTAAGCATGGAATGGCTTTGTTTTTAAACAAAGACTTGAAAAAAAAAAAGGAGAAAACTAGAGCAAGACAGTGAAACATGGGCAATGTTAACATTTTTTAATAGTTCCAGATGAGGTGGGGTTTTTTTGTTTGGGTTTTTTTTTTTGTTTGGTTTGGTTTTTGTGGGGGTTTTTTTTGTGTTTTTTTAATTTGTTGTTGTTGTTTGTTTTTGTTTTTTTTTTAAACACACTACAGATAAGTGCTTATCCTACACTTACAAAAGAGAAGTTCTGGAAGCTGACCAAGCAAAAACTTGCCTTGAGCTGATTTGTCTCCTGGCTATAGCACCACTTGATAAGATGGTAACAAAGTCTCTCAACTTCCCTCCCAGGAGAAAGAGAACTCTGAAGTAAATTAAAGATACCACTGCAGTGGTTAAGAGTACGAAAACATATGTCTAATACACATAACGCTCTCCTCTGGATGATTAAGGAGACAGATGTTTACAGACACATGTAAGAAATTCCAACGTGATCAGTGCAGTCCACAGAAACCTGTTCTAGAAAGCACCATCTGACAGATACCATGTGAAAAGCGCAAAATCGAGAGGTTGATAGCCTGATCTTTTAAGTGTTGGATACGATACTTCACGGTACAAGACTGCCACTACATAAAGTCATGCCATGAGGTGAACTGAAGATTAGAGGTGAAACTGAATTTTCCACGTTATACTAATTTTGAGAAATATGACAATCTCTAATAAAAAAAGCAAACCCTGAATTCACTGGAATGCCTATTCTAGATGATCTGCAGAGATTTTTGAATTTTTCTAGATTCTCTTATTCAACAGCGCTGATTTTTTGACCATTCCTGACATGATCAATGTCTAAACATTTATTCTTTTCTTCCTCATGCTTCACTTTGGAATAAAAGCTCTTACAACTGTTAGACCAATTTTATCTCAGGAGAAGTAAAAAAAAAATATATTGTTTTCCATTAAGACCTTCAACATCTTAAAGTAATTGTTTTGACAGGTATCTTCAATCCTAACTATGATTGGTGGCCAAAAAAAAAGGCATTTTAATTCCCTGAGAAGTAATCAGAAAGATACTTAATCTGAACATACTGTACAAAATCTAAGGCCAAAAGGACAAGACTGAGTAGACCTGAAAACCAAGGTAACATTAAAAAAAAAAGTGTTGTTTCTGAACAGCAAGTTCAGAAATAATGAGTCTTAGCCCTCACTGCTCTGTCTAGCAAGTATAATAGCTATCCTTTGGACAGAAGGCCTCAAACGCCCCACCATTTTTTACCTTTATCTTGACTGGCTAGAGCCCTAACACGAACATTTACAAAGCCTTTGAAAACACAGTTCTTGGAATAGTAAGCTTACATTTTATGTCACTCAACAGCTAATAAACACCAGATGTTAAAATCTTATTTCTGAACTTGACAGAAATTTGGGGCTTAAAAACAATAATTATATAGAAGGCATAACAGAATGATGCATGCCATTTCATACCATCTCAATCGGGTGCAAATATCAAAATCTCTCTTTGACATGAGAGTGGAAGTTTCCTGGAGCTGAGCCTGAATTCAACTATTATGAACACTGCATATTGATCTGAGGTGGTCCTCAAGCAAGGGATACTACATATATTTTCAAACAAACTATAAATCATAGGATTCTGTTGGTTTTGTCTCATGTAGGTCCTCAGTACCAAATCATTTCGGAAATCCATGTTAAATTGAACGGAAAATATTCCATCTTGAACTGTAGGGCTTTGGGGTGGGGAATGTTACATGCTCCTGTACTATTTGAATACTTTTGAGTATTAGGAAGCATATGAAAAGCATCTAAAGCTTTTTGTTCCCTGGGTGACTTATTACATCAGTTGGTACTGTATCACCTGCTTAGTTTGTAAACCTCAAGATTTCAGATGATTTAACTACAAAAGGGAACATCAGTAACCTTCAAAAAGGAGTGCAGCTCCACAATATGTACGTTAGGCTGAAGGAAACTACCCAAATCGTAACAGACTATTGATTTAACATCAGTATTTTCTGTCACTTCTACTTGGTTTAGGAACCATATCACCCTGTAATTACAGGAAGCTCGATGGTTTTCCATATTACCTTCTGTCTCATAAAGTGCTTATAGCCATCTAACTCAACACTTTCCTGCAGTTTTCTTTTTTTTTTTCCCAACAAGAAGGTGATAACATCCACACATAGCATTAAGCTAGGTGGAGTATACCTTGCCACTTTAACTCAGTAAGCAGCTGACGCAAAGCTCAACTCAAAGTCAGCGACAGGCCAAGAAGCATTTTATCAATCCTTCCTGAATACTAACTGCTTATGTGCACTCTTTGGGCATGGCTGGAAAAGCTGTACCTTGCTACCCTGAAGCTCAGTCTAGAAAAAGTAGATATTCGGTTCATTTTTCATTTTCTGTAACTCCTACACAGATTATGTGTATCTCAGCAATACGTTCAATGAAAACTGATTGCAAAGCTTAAACCACTGCCATTTATAAGGGTAATGCTCCACATAAAATACTTCATAGGTATCTGCTCTTTCAGTTGTTTTGTTATTTCTCTTTTTAAGAGCAACTACTTCCAAACTGCTGCAATTCAAAAGCTCTAGAATTTCCCTTCAAGCAAAAGGGAAACCCAGTCTAACAAGAACAGGGCTTTCCTCTAGGGCCATACAGCCTGCCTGCACCTTCCAACAGCCCCAGGCTTCCAGCGAAGGTGGCTGTTCACACAGTGCAAGTCCAGGCTCACTATGGACACTGCCAAGTGGCTGACACATACATTGCATTTACTGGAAGCACACCCAGCTGCTGTACACATGGGTTAGCTTCTCACTCATTCTATTACTGGGACACTTAAAAAGCTATAGGGATTTTAAAAAAATAAATAAATAAAGCCTATTTTAAAAAAGCTACTTCAAATTATAAAAACCACTGATTTTATATAAAACCAGACATAGAACATGAAACAAACCATTAGTTAATACCTAGAACTAAAACTGGTAAATATCTTACCTAATATATAAAATGAAAAAGATTTTGCTACTGACATAAATAGGTAGGTGGAATTCAGCCTGAAGAACTGAAATAGTACAGACACTAAGCCCATTTCTGTACAAATACAACATTAGAAGGGGAGATTACTGGGTTTTGGTTAAAGGTCTGCTGGTTTTTCATAGGCTGTGGTTTTCCTCGACTCTGTCGGGAACTTACGATAATCAGCTGATGTGTTGTAGGTACTATGAAACATCTGTTTAAATCATTTATTTACTCATGTCCAAGTGAGCTGCTTGTTCTTGCAAAGGGAAGAAGTGAAACACAAACTGCAGTGCACCAAAGGAAAAAGTCATTAAACAGTGGAGAAAAGCAAAGTTCATAGAAACATAGAAAAATATCTAATGTCAAACAAGGTGTGTTTTACCAAACAGCCCAATCTCTTCCTGATTTTTGTCCTGCTACATTTTCATTTCTTTTTTTTAAACTGCACAACAGTTCAGGTTAACAACCATCTCCATGGCTGTTCGCAAGCCATTAGTACATTCTAAATACTGCCTCAACGTAAGTAAAAATGCACCACTACATTTGTGTATTTAAACTCTCCGTTGCCCTGTTCACACACTGGTATAATGTATTTCTCCACAATACAAAGTTTCATAACACATTTCACAGTACATGGATTCATGCTTATTCCCATGGAAACCATCAGGGCCACAGGCACTGCAGAATCACTTCCTTGTAGAAACGTTTCTGTAAGGCAGCCCCAGGATTTCAATCGTGCGAGCAGCAGGGCATTAGATGTTATTAGCACACTGTTAGGAAGCAGCGATAGGGCTGCAATAAGATTAATGTCCAAAATTCTGCTAGTTACAAGTGGGACGGAGCATTTCCCCAGGACTACTTAGTGTATTATTTCTCCTATTTCATAAATCTCACCGAACTCAAATCTTTTGAAAACATTCAGTACTTTAGGCAATTTTTGTAAATTGCCACCACAATTTATATTTATTATTTTTAATGAATTCAATACCTAACCATCATTTCAAGAATGAAAGTTGATGAATATACTCCTTTAGAGCACAACATATGGAAATTATATAGAAGCAGTAAAGGCAGGCACAGTTTCAACATTTTCCACTCAATATACCAGAGCCTTACACTTATACTTCAACATACAGTCGATACGTATGTTCTGTGTATTAGTGAATCACCATCGTTCAAATATTCAGTGCTCATTGAGCTAGTAATGCATTTGCAAGTAAAAGGTTTTCTCTTCAGCATCAACTTCTAGCAGCTTCCTATAAAAAGATTTAAAGACGACAGCCAAAAGCAGCGGTAGCAAATTTTATTTAACAGCCTATTTTTTTTAATCAGATTGTTCCAAACTGTTATCATTTTGAAGCTGCAGAAAAACTGCAAGACAGTTACCCTTATCTATTTGACCTTCAAAAATTAGTAAAATAGGGCAGAACTAGATGGGGAGGAGGCAGTGGGGGCTGACCTGAGACTACTAATCTTTTTCAAAGACCATACCCTGCACAACAGAACTGGAATACATATACTATTTAAGGGTGTGTCTTAAAATCATGATTTCCATATGCATTCAACAGATGCTTCCAAGTAACCAGTAAAATCCCTACTGGACATGACTTCCATGTCATTTTAATAATTTATAACCTTTGTGCAACAATTTTTTCCACATTGAAGCACTTATCCTTTCTGGCAAATGCCTGGTTATGTGCTAGGGGGCTGAGGCAGAGACAGATCCTCCTAGTAACAGGTAGCGCAATCCAGAGAACAGAGCCTGGACTGAGTCTCAGTTTTCCTGCTCACTTAAAGTATAAAACTGAGGAAAAAAAAACCATGAAAGTCAGTTATTGCTGGAAAGCTTCAGCTTCCCCATCTTTCAAACAGAGATAAGACTTGCTTTTGTATCACCACCTATCTGAACATGGCCACGTGAAAACCACTTCCAGAAGAGCTCCATTTCTAATAATACCTACTGTGACAGTGAGATTAAAAAAAACCATTCTAATTTATCACTGAGAGCACCAATGGATAAGGCAGTATGGCTTTCAGATTGTTCCCAAAAAGTGATATGATAGTTGCAGTAAATACTTTATATGTCCTCTAAAAAGCTTTAAAACAGCTAATTTTTTGCATTGATAATAAGGTAATAGTAAAAAATACTGAGTCTTAAGTGCTCAAAACTCAGCCCTATGTTAATGAAGAACTTTGTCAATGAGGTTGCTTATTTTCCTGAGATATGCATTAAAACCCCAAATATTAACCAGAAGTGACTTATACCTCCAACTAAAATCCTAAACACCAAAGGGGCATGACGCTTAATACAAATAGGTATGTACATTGCCTATTGCACAGATATGGGGTCCATGGAATGGGAAGGATGTGCAGCAAACGAACTGCAAAGCAGTATACGGTGTTGAAGCAGAACAAAGGCAGACACTGACAAGCCTTGTACTCTGACAGCAACATCCTAACCCTCCTTTTCCAGTAGAAGACCAAATATTTATAGAAGAGAATTAGCCTGTTATTGCATGCACACAGCAAAATTCAGGTGCATCTTCAAACTCCAGTGAGTAAATAAGCCTCTCTATTAACCTTAAAATTAGATTAAGCCAAAAAAAAAAAGTGAATAAAATGCTTACCTTAAATAAGCACCCACATACAAGACATTCTAGAATATTTCCACCTTTATTCCTAAATAACCTTGTGTATGCATGTTACAAAAGACATTATCAAAGTTAAACCGGTTACATTGTCTTTGTTTTGCATTCTTGATTTTAGACTATTGGATAATCTTACAAAATACTAACAATATGTCTTACTATACAGGCATGTAATGTTCCAATTTATTACATTAATGATGTATTTGCCTTCCATTAAGATGCTACCATTTAACATGCAGTAACATAATGTAACTGCTAAGCATTGTTGTTAAAGCAGGTATCACATCACTGCAATCTTAATGCTTCCTGAAGATTAAAAAAAAATATGAAAGAACCGCATGGTCAAAACGCTACCATCATTGAGAATGTATTTTGAGCATGTGTGTAAGTATGGAAAAATAACACACAAAGTAATCATATCCAAAAAATGTCTCTGGTGAAGAAAGATTAATAGAAAAAGACTACAGCAACAATAAGTTGAAAATAGATTATCTTCTTTCAAAGACTAGAAAAAAACCAGAAGACTTGTTCCTCTTCTTACAAGGCCTCTCATAAGGTCTGTAAGACTTATCTGAAAGGTAGAAGAGGTCCTAAGATATAACAGGGCATAAAAGATGTTCATTTTATACATACCACAAAGGGCCTTTCAGTATCTGTACCTGGTGTTTTTCTGCCTGTAGCCTGCTCTATTTTGTGTGCTTCCCTCAACTATACCATGCCGCATGTCAGCTGCAAAGGTCTAATTTTGTTACAATAAACTGAAAACCAAAGGAGAATATTTAATAATGTTTCGGTGTGCAAGAGAACATAATGCATTGTCTCAAAGCCAGCAACTGTCACCTCCCCACTCGTAGATACCCAAGTCAAATTTAACACCTAAATAAGACACAAAGGTAATGCTTACTATCTCAGTTGTTTCTGATATAACATTTTAATCACTAAAATGTAGTAAATTATTTGAAAGATATTTGGTGGAAATATTCTTTTCCTTTGTATTAACACAGCCAAATAGATATCACAAGAGCACGATTTACTGTTTTCAACAGCTATGCATACATAATTACAAGGCAAGAGACCAGTTTGATATGCACATAACAGGAACAAAAAATAATGAGAAGTTTAACTGTTAACGACAGTACTGTAGAGGGGAACACATTACTTTTCCTTGCACAGAAAAAAAAAAAAAAATGGTGTTTTGAAATAATCTTTTCCCCTTGAAGTCTTGAAGTATAACACTGCTCAACACATTTAAGCCACCTTCATATTTAGATTAACTCCTTTTGTCAGCATGCTAGTTTCACGGTATGAAGTGATACCAGATGTTCTAGTTTCAAATGCCTCACTAGAGTATACTTACCATGACACTTAGTAGATGCTGAGTGCACCAATGTAGTCTTAGAAAGCATTTAAAGTTTGTGCCCTGTTAGCAAGTATACCTGCTAGCCATTAACAAGACACACTGCAACTTTAATCCTCAGACCACCATGATGATACTTTACCTGTTTCAGGTTAAGAAATCTCAAAGGGGATAGTGTCTATATTTAAGAATGAAATCAATAGCAAGAATAAGAGTTTACAATTTAAAAAAACAAATGTCTCTTCCTTGCTGGAAGAAACCACTCACAGATCCAGAACTGAAGGAACCCTAGGTTAGCAAAACAACAAAAAAAGAAAAAACAACAAATGGATCTTTTTTATTTTGCTTTAAATAGAAACGTGCCAATGTAAAAAGAGGCATAAAGAAAAGAGATAATATTCTTGGCACACTTCATTCAACTCTTTACCACTCTGATTTGTACCACTGTTACTCTGGTAACAGTCAAAGCTAACTCATAAAATCCAGCAGGTCAGACGCTGTGGGACATTTGCCATAGAGTGCTATTAACTGTCCTGCTGAAGTGTTATGAACGAGGTAGCCAGCCGGGGGAAGAAGTGGTGAGAAAGCCAACACAGTGTGATGCCTCAGAACTTCACTGGCACTTCACCAAGGCTGAAAAATGGGAAGTCTTATATTCCAAGGAGGTTCTTCCCCTTTCAACTTGCTAGTACACAGCAATGTTTTCTCTTCTGAATGTAAGCACGGATTATATGTCAGAAGTTCCCCTCTGGGTTAGATTCATGCAACTCATTGTACATGAAGATTAATAGAAAGTATACACATTCACCCAACTAATACAAAACGCTTCTGTCTTCTCCATGGTTCAAGGTATCCATGAACACATCCAGCTAGTATTCAATTCACACACTAACTCTCAGTGCCAGCATAATCTGATATAAATTTTTAGGGAAACAGGTCAAGGAAAAGCCAGAGAGATTAAACTTCAACTTAAAATTCCATTTGCGCTCCTTTGGAGGACACACAAAACACAATACAGCCTGAAGGACGTTATATCTTAAAATCCCGTTCTACAGCTCTGCAATGGCAAGAAACTGTACAGAGAAGAGCAGGTAGAACACAGAGTCTGGGCATTCTTGCAGTCTTCAAAAAGTGTAAAGGAGAAGGGAAGAAACCACAAGAAAAGCTAGGAAAAGCACAATCTTCACAACATAAAAAATGTCAAAGATTTTTAGCCCATTCAGTATAGGCTTCACTGTTATTACCAGTTAGTCAAATACTATGGAAATTGATTGCTTTCTTTCCAAGAGTGTCTAAAGTTGTCATCTAAAAAAAGTGCTTAAACAAACAATTGCAAGTTGAGTCTCAAACTGATTTTCAGTAAACATGGTACCTTTTCTCATTTACTATGATCAAACATATCGTCCTAAAGAGCTCCTCACCCAAGAAGCTAATTAGGCTTCCCCTATCAACAGCTGGGGATACAATCCTCTCTCTCATACGCCTTTAGGACAAAAATGGCTGGTAATAAGAAAACAAGGCACAAGCAACTTAAATACTACAACTATGAGTACAGTAACTATTGAAAAACAATTCAACAATGTTAGAGTGTTTTTAAAAAGGTGGACTCACATGTTTTTATCTATGTTTAAAAAAAAAACACAAAAAAACAAAACCACAACCTCTACATACCATAGTTGAGAACACAAACCATTAGGCACACTACACCATTGCCAAATCACGGATGATGTAATGAAGCTTAAAGTAACGATCTTTGATTAATCAGTCATATCTGACACAAGAGAAATATCTACACTATAACCACACTGGTGCAAATACAAATGCAGACAAAGCCTACAACTTCTAACCATCTTCTTGACATATTTATGTTTTAGCCAATGTTTGTATTTAATATAAATAAACTGACAAGGATATCTTAAGGTTTAGTTTAAGTTCTATGCAAACTTTAAGAAGTACACCTAAATATATATTCAAGGGCTCACAGAATTAGGTAGCTTGAACAAATATTACCTGGCATTAGAAGATCACCTTGAGTATTAACATGGCCTCTAACCCTCATCTCAGAGTTTGATGGCTTAAAGATCCATGTATGCCTCACCCATTGCTATCCATAAAGGTTTCCATTGAAAGCTTTAGCAATATTCATTAACTACAAAATGGCAATTTGTTACCAGTATTAAGGCTTTTCACATTAGCAGCTATGAAGATAAGGAATAGAAACCTATAGTTGTTTTGAGAAACCTACGCAGGTTTTGCTATTTCTACAATACATAAAATTTGTGTTCAATGGGCATAAGTGTAAAAAGAATTAATACGCAGTGGTTTAATAAAAAAGGAAACATCATTCCCATTAATGAAATAATAAGAGCAATGCACATATTAAGGCTTTAGCATGTCGTTAAAGCTCCGATTACGCTGCTATGCAAGAGCAATGTTTAAGAAAACTTTATTCAGTCAGTCAACACTGTGTTCTCCAAAAGCATTACTGGATATAAATTGTTTTTATGCATACATAAATTCAAGAGGTTAGGATTTTAAAAAGAAAAAAATAAAGTCATATATTGGTGCTTAAGGATTTAGTTGGATGAGTAATTATTTTCCTTTACTTTTACTCTCCTTCCTAGAATATCCTCATGCAGAGGATCTGCAAAGAACGAAACAGCTTACCAGTAACAACATACTTCCTTGTGACTACTCTGAAGGCAAACTTGATTAATCAAAACCACTTATTTGGCCTAGCAGCCAGCATACTTGCCTTGCTAAAAGATCCCCATCTCCCAACCCGCAGCTATATTATTCTCCCAGAAGAAAGTTCCATATACCCATTATCTACATACTAGTGGTCAGACACGACCCGCAGTCCACCACATAGAGTAACTCTGTTTTTGAATATTAGTTCAATTTTTATATTACATAAGCTTTCATGCTTATCTAGTAAAAATGTTATTCATCCTACCTGATCTTATGTCTCCAAGTGATATACCAGTTCATCTCTGCTTTTACAGTTCTATATTTTACCCAATATCATTACTAAAATTGCAAGAACTGCAGAAATATACAGAGGAGGCCCTCGGTAAGTGCAATTTTAGACAGTTGAGTAGGGTTAGAAGTTTCACTAAAAAAGCATTCTAGAAAAGTCTCCAAACTCTGATGGGAATTCAAAATCTCTTATTAGGAATGCACCATTTCCTGGTACTTTCGACAGTAGAAAATTTAAAAACTGGAGAATCTGCCTGCTGCTTCCTTATATAAAACTAAACTTTCGGGTATCCCCAGAATAAGCTTACCCAAGAGTCCAAGTTTGCAAGATTAAGCTACATAGCAATGGGAAACCAGCCTGTAAATGACAAACAACCAAAGTCTCGCAACACCCTACATCCATCAACCTGCTACTTCCAGTAAAGCTGTATTATACTGAGCCTAAATAATACATACGTATGATTATTTTGTTGAAAAGAGCACTCATACTGCAAAGCAAATGCTGAAGAGTTACGACAAACATGAAACAAGGTTACCCTGCAAACTCCCATTGTAATAATACAGCAAATGGGAAGACAAGACTTTTTAATGACAACAAATTAACTCATTTTATTTGCTCTCATGGTCACAGTGCAGTTACTTCAGTACCAGAGTTTCTCTGTCATCTTTGCCTCATTTATTCACTTTGCTCTGAGAAAGAAAGGATGCAAAGGTACTACAGAGCAAACAGCTGGCACTCATACAGTTAAAGGCTATAATCCAGTGCATATGTAAAAGAGGTCAAATAAAAATTGCAACAGCAGAATAGTAATTTTGAAAAAAACCCTTACAATTTAAGAGATAATAAATATCAGGAAATACAGCTGATCAGAATTGTTCATTACACTCTCCTCCATGATTGCAATGGTTCTTATTTAAAATTGCAGATGCAAGAAATCCAAGCACCTTTATCATCAATCCAATAAGCACAAAATTAACACAGTTTTTCCTTTTCACCCTCTCTCATTTCAAATTTTCCATTGGAAAACAAGTAAATAACAGCGTTCTGAAGAAAATGGCAATATTCCACAAGTGGGTTTATATCTGCAACCCTGTACAACAGAGTAGTGTTTCATGACACACCCATAACACCAAACGAAAACAGAATTATTTTTTGTTACATTATCTCCATGGTTTACTGCAGATCCTAAGTGCGTATAGGACAAAGAATGAAAAAAAGGAAAGATGATGTTTGTTAGCTTTAAGGAAAAAGACACCAAGATATGAAAAAACCTGAAGCAGTTGCTCATGTGATTCTGTGAAAAGGTTATTTTCAATATAGCTATCCAGATAAATCAACAATACTGACCCACTAACCGCACTCCCAGAAAATATGTGATTTTTAGAGGCAGCTACAAAAGTTTTAGGTATGCAATTGAAGTTTGAACTTCAGACTTAAGATCAGTTTTGTAGAAATAAGGAAAATTAATATTTATACCCAACTTTACAAATTCAGACTAGTAAGTGTAAGTACAAGAGTCTTGTAAAAGTTCCAGCAAATTTATGGACTTTATTCTGCATTTTGACATCACTAAATGCAATCATTTGGTAACCTAACCTTCTCCCTTGCTTTCTTGCAAGAAACAGGAACACACAAATATCTTTCCTTTTTGTAGATTAACACAGAAGGTCACTTGACTGCACAGGTACGTACCATAAAAGAAAACTGCCACATCTATTCAGCTAACCTGAAAACTTATTTCCATTCAAAGGAATAACTACTGCTTATGTTCTAAAATCCATCAGCTTACAGTTTTAAATTTATTGCGCCTTACTGAAGGAAAAGAATATAATGTCAGTGAACCAAATCTGATTAATTTCAGAAGCTGAATTCCAAAAAAATTCAGCCCCCACTGAAGAATTCCTAGAAGTACAACAAACAAGAGTCCATCAACACCTCTAGCAAAAAAAGAAAAATGTAAGCAAATTATAGCACTGCTTTACATTTATTTCAGACAGCGTGTGATGATTATTACCCCTTTGGGGAAGATCCCGAGAGTGGCTTTTGAGTTCCTTGCTATGAAGGGTCATGCAACTGTGAAACTGAAAATCTAGCAAGCTTATAAGTTTTGAAGAAATGGCTCACAAAGTCACGCACAACCTAGTCTAAACTACACCCATGAAATTTGTCAGAAATATATAAGCGTTCAAGCTGTAATAATCTTATATACCTGAACCCCACTAGCTACACAAAAAATCAGAGAGGCCTCCAGCAAGTGTACTAAAAGCTACACATTACAACATTTGTTGTATCTGTTGCTACTTCCCCATTCATCAGGAAAAAGGGATCAGACAATCTGCTGCACAAGAGCAACTGGGAAGAAAGCTTATGTTCTTTCCTTCCGTGCGTTCCTCGCAAACACACACACCAGAGCTGTGCTACCCTTTCTCCTCCCTATGTGAAGCTTAGAAAAAGCATGTTATATATCCTTTCTTCCAAAGAAAAAGTGAACAGAGACAAAATTTAGTTATCTACAAGGGACTCCCAGATGTCTGGTCACCACAATTATTAGTCTAGTTCCCTATAGAAGGAAAACTTATATGATTTCCATGCTCATATATGTTCTTCCACCTATAGTTCCAAAGTTGCTGGTGATTTTACTAAACTTAAGAAACTAAACTTACTTCTTCAAGAGAGCTCTCTTTCTTATGGACTCCGTGCAAGTAGATAGCTGAGCAGAATAAAGAGACTGAAGAATAAGCTCATTCACCTTCTAAAAATGGCTTTAGAAAGCAATTCGCACAAGGTAAAAAAGCTTATGGTACTCCAAATGGACAAATAGTTTTAAGAAGATGTGAGCTCTAATTAGGTCCAAAAGCCAACTGCAAACCAAGATGCAAAATAGCTGTCATGCTTTTTTATTTTTCAATTCTTATATTAAAAGCATCAGTTGTTCTTCTGTGATTATTGCAGATGGACACTCACTATAAAATTTACAGTTACTGTTTCTACAAACTCCAGGAGGCATTTAAGAGTCTTCATAAAGCTCCTTGTAGTCACAATCATCACAAATTTGAGTGATCGGGTAAGTGCTATTCTCTCAGAAAAGCAGAAACATGAAAAGGCTGTTTACCCACAGCCATACAGAAAGAAAGCAAGCACATTATAAATGTGAGTTTCTGGAGGGTTATTTTTTTACCCCGCAATTTCTAATTTCTTAGAAAGACTAGACCACCTACATTGGAAACTGCTTTCACTATAGGTTTATTCATTAAGCATATAATTTTTCTGACACACTGCTATATCAACAAAAGCTCAATGTAAAAACTTAACACACATGGGATACTTTGTTTGCTGAACCAATACAAGCTGAATCAGCACAAGCACTTTATGATGGCATAAACCAGTGACATATCAGGACTTTCCATAATATTCAACTAAAACCGTGTTATCCCTTAGAGCTGTACAAATTCTTATATAGACTACACACCCCTACTCACTAGGGATGAGTTAAACACAGTGATCTGTAGACCAAGCATAGGCTGCCACCACTAATCTTTATTACTAAATAAACCCAAAGCAGATCACAATATTGTCTTAAAAGCAATAACAGAAATCTCGTATTTCTGTTCATCATATAGTCTAAAATGCAATACCCATTCAATTCACTAATTCAGAAGACGACCAGTTCCAAGAAGAGAGCACCTCAAAGATGCCTTATTTAACAAACCTCCTCAACATCAGTGGCTCTGAATCCACATGCAATCGGTGTCTTTTTTTGTGTTGTAAAAGAAACTGGATAGAACCAATTTTCTTTGATATTGCAGTCATTCCTTGTATTCCTGAGCTGGATGAAGGGTTCCACCCACTTTTGCTTATCACGCCTTACAAAAGACACTCCTAATTCGAAACTGCCAATGTAACTGTATACATAGATAATTTCTGTCTGCTACAGATCTCTCAAAAATGAATCAGAAAACAAAACCATGTTCAAGCTATCAAAAATAGAATAAAATACTTGGAATCCCATTATCATGCTGATACATTAGCTAACCATATGTATCATTTGATGACTGAGACCTTAATTACCTAGCAGAAAAGCTGATAGGAAAAGGTACAGACTTGTATTTTTCCCCTCCTTTCCCTCAAACTGTGAAGATTGGAAATCTACATTCACATTTAATTTCAGAAGCATTTTATAAACAAGCATTCAGGAACTTCATTCAAGTTCTCAAGTGTCTACAATGTGACACAGTTCTCCCTCAATCTTCCTAAATTTTGGTGCTATTATTTTTGCAGAACACTCTATTACTACTAACATTTTAACAAGCTATGTGTATTTCACCTATCTTATTAGTTAGGGTTTCCTTGTTAGCTTTTATTCCTGCCATAGCAGCGCTTTTTAATTTACTATTGTGTTACCTAAAACAAAACTGGCACTTGACCGAAATCCAAATTACACCAAAATAAGGAATTAATCACATTAAAATAAGAAAGAAGTTAACTATAGGATGCTCTACTTGTACCAAATTTAAAAGGAGGCCAGAAAAGTAAGTATTGCTACATCATTTTGTATTATGTTTTAAGGTAACATAATGACATTTAGAACTTCTTCCCTTCGTTACTAATATTATTTTCTTTTACTTTACTGTTCCTCTGAAATAACAAGCTTTCTAAAAGTACTTTCACATTCTCACATATACAGAAGACTGAAGCATCTTCTATTTTGCATACACAGACCCAAAAGCAACCTACATAGCGTGTCTTTGCTTTCAAAGCAGTCCCATTTGAAAGGATTACTTATGCTGCTGCCAAGAGATGATGCATCAGTACAGAAAAAGAGATTGCTAACTTCCCTGATGCCCACCAAAATTTGTCCCTAGCTTTGGCACATAATCACCCTGGTCATCATCAAGTTGACTGACGAAGTCTTGTTACTTTGTGAGAGCACAGATGAGACATTTAAATCAGTAAGATATTAGAAGCATTTTAGCAGAATTTCAGTAAGACATTCTGAGGACTTGCAATGGGAGCCACTTTTTTTACAAAGCAAGCAAATTTATGCCAACACTTCTCTCTGCCACAGGTGTCACGGAAGTTTGTGAATCACACTGCTAGCGTCCTGAGAATGCTTTGTGTAAGATACATTGGGGACATCTTCAGGACGTGGAAAGGTGAAAGCTTTCCACTGTTTTCAGTAAGTTACCTTCCTCCGTACAGACTCCACGCAAGAGGGACCACTGTGCTGCACCAGAAAAACAGACAAGGAAAAAAAAAAAGCATAAAGCAAAAAGTATTCATAGGTATTTGTTGGACTGCCAGAAGCAGACCATCCGGGCCACTCACAGTCGATTTGAATGAACAGTAGTTCACAAAGCAGATTGCACATCTGATAGAGAACAGTTCTGAAACATCTGTTCTTTTTATTTCATTAAAGCAGGAACAAAAGAAATCAAATCTAACAGTTGTTATTAAGTCTAAAACTGATAAAACAGCTTTTACACCCACAGAAATGGAAAGGTGCCAACCTGTATCCTGCTCTTAACTATTCCCTTTTTCATTGTTCCCTCAAACTTGCTCATAAAAAGCCACACACACACCACTGTCCATCTGGCTCTAGCCTGCTGACAACAGCAGCAGTCTGCTGTCACCTGCTATATTTTTATGGCTACATTTCATGACTCGTCAGTTTTCAGCAGTCCTTGAAAATGCTATGTGCACCAAAGCCACAGATACACAGAGCTGAACAGAATACTGCAGAAATGCTCTAATTAATTCAAATTTTCTCTTTCGTAAGAACCGCTATACACAAATAAGTTATTCTTCCTCTTCTCAAACATTTACCGTACTGTGTAACTCCAGGATAATGACTGGGGATTATCACTAATAAATGCCAAGTAGGTTTCAAAGCTTGCCCCAAAACTATGGTCTTCCTTCTCATTACTGGTATACTGATTCTCCTCCACACTTCAGCTGTACCATGTTCTGGAGACACTTGGGAAAGATAATGAAGAATTAACAAACAATGCTTCTATCCTTAAGAAGTTTAAGTAATTTTTTTTCCCCACTGTATGTCATTGTGGGTAATATTGATTGTATGAGACACAAACTGACACAAAAACACCCAGGAGCAAAGCCAAGAACCAACTTCAGTAGCCACTCTTCCACTTAAGGTCTGCAAGGATCGCCTCTATTAGGATGGCTTCATTCTCTGCTAAACCCGTTCAATCCATCGTTTTCTTTTATTTCTTATTAATAAAACACAGTAGGTGTTAGCAGTCCTAACAGAGAAGGCAAGACGCACAACGGGCAAGGGAAAAACCCACCGTGCTCACCATCTCTTACACCTGTGTAGTTTTCAACAGTCTGAGCTATGAAAGGTTGAAACAGAAAACCCGGGCAGCAGGGCAGCACAGCTGAAGGAAGAAAGGGAACATTTAAAAGCAATTAATTCCTGCCCTGTCCCGGCCTTCACTTACACAAGGGAGGGAGTCGCTCCCCTCCCCAGGGATGGGCACAGGGGGAGCCTGGCCGCGGGCTGGGGAGCTCGGGAGGAGAATAGAACCACTCCTGTCCCTCGGGACGCCGCGGCGACCCCGGCCCCCGGACGGACACCGGCCCCCGGCCGCGGCACCGCCCCACAGATGGGGCCAGCCCCGCCGCCGGCTCCACGCGGCCGCGGCCGCCCCGCCCGCCCCTCCGCCAGCGGCGGCCCCGGCCCCCACGCTCACCAGCCCGTCGATCTGCACTTGCTTGACGGCCGAGTCGCCCGTGGCGGCGGCCTTGCCTTTGCCTTTCGAGGCGCCGAAGCCGCTGCCGGCAGCCCCGGAGCCTTCCTTGCGCGACGCCATCTTTCCCCTCGCACCGGCCGGAAAGAGAAAAGCGAAACACCGGAAGCGGCGGCGAGGCGGCGGCGGTGCGCAGGGAAACGGCCCCGGGTGGAAACGCGCGGGGAGGGAGGCGCATGCGCGGTGCCGCCGCGGGCTGCCGGGGCGGCCGTGCCATGGCGGCGCTCCCTCACGGCCCCGGGCGGGGCGGGCCGGCCCTCGCTCGGCCTCGCCGGCCCGCACGGCGGTCCCAGGTGTAGGATCCACGCCTGGAGCAGGAGGAACCCTGTGCCTTGTGCAAGGTGCCGGTGGCCGTCCCAACTCACCCGACCTGGGAGGGCGGAGGGGCCAAGGGGCCCTTCCTCACCCCCTTCCTCACCGCCTTCCCCCTCACACGCCGGCTGGCGCCTAGCAAACCGTTTCTGACAACCGGGGAACCTGAGGCTGTGCCTTTCCACGGCTTCCTTGGGCGATTCTGATGCTAACAGTCACGTAAAGCTACAGCCATGCCACTGGGCCAGACGGTGCAGGCAGCGGGCCGCAGCAAGGGCTCCCCAGCAGGACTGGGGGCGGCTCTGCTCTTGGGGAGCATTCACACCTAAAAACCCAGCTTGATAGTGAGGGAGAAGCACTTCCAAGAGAGAATAGATTTGAAAGCTTTGGATTTTACCTTTAAAAAAAGCAGACTGCTATGGAGTTACATAAGTATCTGTCTTGAGGATGAATAACGAGTCATCAGTGCACTGAGAGGGGATACAAAATCTTAATATTAGATACAACCAAAACCCTGAACTGTCAGGGTTCATGTGGTTCCCAGGAAAGGGTTTAAGTGGTGTATTAAAAGTTAACTGTTGGTTTTGCTTTGCTGCGCTTTTTTTAAATTTGGTTAGTTTTGTTTTTTTCTTTTAAAAAGTATTTCAAACCCTACACATTCTTCTGAAAAATGGAGTGGGCTGTGAAAAGTAGACGTACCAAACACTCCAAAGCTCTCTAGAGACTATGCCAAATATGTGACCTCATAAAAATTCACCATTAACCTTTTCAACAATGTAGTTAAACTGATTTCTAACTGGGGGAGGGAAACATACCTACCAACACCAATACGAAGATGTATCTGCATTTTCTAGCAGACACAGATACATTTGCCTGTTCCTATAAAACGGCCTTAACATCACAAGAACATTCCCTACCAGCTGCCTGCATCTGGGCTGGAATAAATTCAAGCAAAGAATCTAGTATAATAGTCATCCCCACCAGGCAAACCTAAATGCCGCTGGTATCACTGACCAGATCTGCATTGACTAACGAGAGACCCAGATACCCAGCTTAGCTAAGAACACCTCGCAATAGATGTCTAAAGCTAGGTGTGATGAATCCCGCTTTAGGTCTCCCTTTGGGAAAAATCTGTTAAATGGAGATTAAGGGTGAAGTTTAGAACTGCAGCATCACTGAGGTCAAATGTGCCTTGTGCCCCAAAGAGACTGATGTGTGCATATGCAGCGGGATTAGGGCGTTGTTCTAAAAAATAGGTTTGTAGAGAGGCTGATGCAATAACGACCCAGAGTTTCAAGGCAGTATGCTGCGGCCAAGGAGCTCAACCATCACGTAGGTGTTGCAAATTTGAGTCCTACCCTTCACAGGTTTCCATGACTGAACGTTGCACTCCCACTGGCATTGCCTTTTGAAGTTTTTCTAGAGAACAAAGTTGGTTGATTCAATATTAATATTTCACTCTGCTGTTATATACACATGCATATCCAGTTTTAATTTACAAATACGATCAAATAGCTTTAATTAAAGAAAACTAAGATTAGGAAACAGTATTATGATAATATAGCGGTTTTCAGCTCCAGTCCATGGACTGCTGGAGATCTGTGGGCTACTTCAAAGATGCTGGTGAAAGGTATTTAAATAGAAAAAAACATGCCTTCTGTCAGTAAATGCGCAGTGCTTTACCACTGGCAAATTCTCAGGGATCTGAAAAGGAATGAAAACTCCTGGGATAAGACAAATGTGATACATTATTCCTGCCTATCAGTTTTTGAACAGAAACTCAACGTAATTTAAAAAGACGGAAAAAAAAAACCCCAAAACTCCAAACCAACAAGTAGCTGCAGCACAGAACATCAGCATGTTCAAAGAGGTTGCTGTGGGCACCCAAAATAGTCCTATTCGAGGGACTGGCATAGGGCTCACATTACTTAATGCACTGCCAGAATAATTCAGTCAATTTGGTTAATTATGATTAACATGAAAAATGAAACACAAATATCAACTTTCTACTTTACAGAACTCAGCAGATCACTGGAGGCAAGAGGCCATGGAAAATTTCACCATTGAAAATACTGAATTCTTGAAAAGGAGGCCATAAAAAGGATGTCAGACTGAAAAGTTTTAGTAACATTGCCCAAGCTACTCAGGAAAACCACAAAACAGAAGACTTCCATCACAAAATATTTTAAAAAATTCAAGTAGTGCACAAACTCCATTAATCATTTTTAAATTATATTCTAAATCAAAAGACATCTGGAACCAAACAAAACCCTTTTATTCCCCAGTCCTGCTTAAGTCAAAACCTTGGTAGAATTCAGATATGTCATTTATCTCTACAGCACTGCCGCGCTGTACCAATGCTATGAGCAGAACTAGTGTTGCTAAATGGAAATTATCTGATTAAGGGTTCAAAGATGGAATCCCTTCCAAATTGTCAGACTGACTTTACCTTAAGGGCTAAACCAACTTGAATTACGTTTGTGTACGCTGCAGGCTAAGACCATGCACATGAGTAGTTACCAGAGATCGGCTAACCTGCAGTGACTTGTTACCACTTGGTAAATGGGTCATGTCTGAATTCTGTGTTTTTCCTCCCTACCCTCTCAGCAATTCCAAATATTTCTAAGCATAATGAACACCTTAATTTCATTATCACAAAGTATAGAGGAATAGGGAAGAATCACTTAGGATACACATATAGCAGTCTGTACTTGTACCGAGACACAACAGCACCCCAAATACAAAGTTGCACTAATAACTACAATTGCCTAAAACAACATTAATTATCTACAAAAAGAAATTGTTTCCAGTAAAATAATCTTCAAAACTTGATGGATTCACCTAACACAGAGTTAAAATTACCTTGTAATATCTCGCACCCTTACAGAAGTTTCAAGTTCAGGAAAGCTCAGTTTTCTCAAAGGGATGAGGTATTCAGGCTTAAACTTTCAAACATCAAGAAACACAGGCACTTGGCACATCTCCATATGAATATGTCGCTGACCTTTTTCACTGTGCCATTCTATGTAACGTACCTACTCTGCCTTAGCAGGCGAGTGCATTGCTTAAAAATGAAGTATCTAACATCTTTTGTTTGTAAAGCAAGGCTTGTATTTGGGAGAACTGTAGTGAATGTAAGGCTGTACTTAATCCCTACGTTCAAGTACAAGGCTTATTCCATGTAATTCTACACGTGGCATGGTCTCTTTGCTCCTTTTGAAATCCATTTTTTATTCACAACATGCCTTTTGATAGTAGCCTCTCGCTTACATACCACTTTCATATCCCATAGGGAGAGTGAAAATCCTTATGATGAGAAGGTTCCTCTGTGTCAGTGGTATCTGTGGTGGGTTGACCCCAGCCAACAGCCAAACACCCACCCAGCCCCTCGCTCACTCCCCTCTGCCACAGGATGGGGAGAAAACAGAAGGAAAGCAAGAAGACTTGTGAATCGAGTTTCAGAAGCCATGGGACAGACAAGATCTCTTAAATGCTCATGCTTTTCTTTCCTTTGTTTCCAAAAAAAAACAAAAGGAAGAAGATGTAACAGGGACCCTGAGGTCTCTCCAGTAGATGCAGTTTTGCCAAATGCATGCTTGTATAACTATATATAACTGTATAACTACAATTACATTCAGTAGCACTGCACGCCATGTGCAGGCAATTCCAAACACCAACTACAGCTTCAGGAAGCAGCACTGTATATAAATCCTGTGTAATTCAGGGTTTTCAGCCATTTGTGTTCTGCTGACCGCAGCATTTTTAAGTCTAAAGGAAACGAAATATCCCCTGGCCTATCAACTCCATGTTAAAAAGGTTCTCCCTGATAAATAAGGTAGCACGCTACACCCACTTTCTTCAGATACCACTGATGACTGATCACTTCACCAGATGCAAGTCACTGAAGTCAAGCCCTTTGTATACTTATGTCTACAGCATCTACAGGATTCTGTTTCACTGATAAGTAATAATCTTTAGTGTCAGATATTCCAGTGCTTACTACTTTACACAGAGGAGCTCAATATGAAAATTTAAGATCAGGCTACATAACTGCATGTGCATTTTGTGCCAAAGCATTTTTAAGTACTAGTATTTGTCATGAGGGTAATTGTGATTTTAGAAGTTGTTGGTGCCAATACTGAAGTCCATTCCACAATTTTTTCTAATTTTCTTCATGAGAATCAAAGTGAAGTGAATTGGTTTTATTGGATTTTGTATTTGAAATAGGAAATGGAAAGTAATAAGGTGAGGGAGTGATAGAAAAGTGGTAAAGGTGGGAGCTGCAACAGCATAGAAACCCCCAGGGACAAACATCAAATGCAATAAAGGAACTACAGGACCAGAATGTGAGCTTTGAAAATTCAATTTCTTTTCTGTAAGAAAGGAGGTTTCAGAGGCCATGCATGGTTTCAGCCATGCTCTTAGAAGGCAACCTTTTAGCATTTGCTTGACTAAATGTAAAAGCATTATATTAAAAAAAGTGGAGCAGCTATCCTGGACAGTAGCGTAATAAGGTATTTCTGCACATGAAGGAAATATTTAAAAATATAAGCTCTTCTCTTGGGGAAGGTTTTTTTTTCACTGCTCAACTTCCTCTGCTTTTTTCAATAACTGTTTTCCAATAAATGTTTTCAGTTACCTTCTATTCTTATCCTCTCTTTTTACTTTCCAGGTGTTTATAGCTATTTTTTATTATTAATGGATCATTTAGTATAGCACTTCAAAACCTGTAGCATGCAGCTAACAGGAATTAAAAAAAATGACATAGGAATTAACAATAAAATTACCTAATTGAAAAAGTAGTTGATGAAAAAGACTGAGACATTTTCAGTGCTAATTTTGGCCTGTAAAACAAAGAAAAGTTATTTGCACAAAGTTATTATATGTTTCTAAGCAGAGCCAGACTCTTGCTATAGTATCAAGTTAGAAAATTATGTAAGCATAGAGAGTAATATCATTTATCACCACAATGTAAAGATTCCACTTCTCTTTTCCCAGTTAACTGATTTCTCCCTGAAATCAATGAAAGGGTGAAAAGACACATACAGTATCTCAGGCAACTGAAGTGAATTCTCTTGCACAAATCACAATTTTAGCCATAAATTTAATTTCTTGTCTGAGATGGGCTTCCCACATAATTTCTCTTTTGATGTCAATTTGTTCTGCCTTATCCTCATAATCAACTAATGCACCTTCTGATTCTTGATGACATGCAAGCTATCACATGCTGAAGATAACAACCTTCTCTAAGGAGAACAAGAAATGAGGAAACAAATGGAAGTAAGCATACCAAAAATCCAAAATGTTTTATGTCTTCCAGCTTCCTGTACCTTTCCAAAGTAAAACCGTGCAGTTGTTTAAAAGAACTAACTAAAATGGACCTGATATTTCTATCAGAAATACTAAAAGGGCGAGGGGGATATTCTGTTCAAAATGAAGCAATGGATACTTTCAGAGGCACAACAGGAGATAAGATGTAAAGCATCACTGCGTTCTTCCCTTCTATCTACCTAGCACGTCAGCTATCACATAATCAGTGTTTGGCAAGATATCTTCCTGTCTTCTGCATTCTCCTGCTCCCGAAATTGAAGTTACAATTCCAGTCCTGGGTACTCCACGAAGACTTCCTACTTTTCTAGATTATGGCAGTTTTACATCACTCTTAAGTGCTTCTACAAGCTCTGCGAGTATAGAGGGAGCAGAATGGCAGCTAACTACTGCAGATCTCGACGAAGAGTGCAGGGAGGAAAGGCTGCTCTGAAAGGATGCCCTTGTGTCTCCTTACAGCAGCATGAAACCAGTTGTTTAACATGTGCATCTTAAAGAGCTGCATCAACTAAAAAGGCTGCATAAACTAAATGGTGTGTATCAGTGATGTGTATCTATTCAGAAAGACAAAAGATTTAGTTAAATTAGATAAGATCTGATTTTGTTCATCATTCATGTGAATTTGGTTCAAGGTCCAAAAAAGAGAAAAAAGCTGGTATAACATTTGGCAAGCTGTCAAGAATCCCACTGATTAGTTTCAGCTCTATAATTTCTTCCAGCTCTAGGAAGAAAGCTGAAGTTACCTGCAAAATGTTTGTCCTCCAGAACATGCTCAAAGTATTTTGCTACTATAAGCAGTCACTTAAAAGCCTGTATAGATATCTGCTGTAGAGATACTCTTTTTCTTACCTACAGAAGTCACTAGTATGTAGTGAAACTCAATATCCTAACCTCTACATTAAATGTGTACTTCTTATGATACACAACTTACAAGACAGTTAATGTGGGACATACTGTGATGGGCAGTTATGGTATTTAAGCCAGAAGTAATTTTCTAACTAAGGGTTATGGTAACAGTAGAGCCAGAAAGGTGCAGAAAGCTTTACCATCTACAAAATCCTCATCTGCTGAGTTCGTACCAATCCATAAAGAAAAACCAGAGCTTGTCACAGCCATGTTTATTATAAATCCAGATGCTGCATTCCCATGAGATAATAGAAAAATGGGTACTGTAAAAGATGAATGTACATGATGAAGGCTAAAATTCAAAAGCTTAAAACCAGCCCCAAGGCGATGAAAGGAGGAGCCAGCCATGAATAATAAACATTCTGACAAATATAATTTAGCATATTAAATGCTGCTGAATCTTATTCTGTGGCTTATACATACCTCAGAAAAATTCAAAAATACACCTAGGAAAATATTTTCAGACACACTGCAACAATGTTTTACTGTCCTGTGTTTATTTATTACAGTTTTATTTCCAAATGTTCTAATTGAAAACCCTACCCTTTCCTTATTTGTAAATCAGTTAATTTTTCGTATTTAAGCATGTCTGGTGCTAAGACTTACTGGAAATAACCACAGAGCACAACATTTGCCCAAAAGTAATACATTCAGGTTAAAAAGGTCTGACACGGAACGAGTTTGGGACAATCAGGAGCTGAGATCTTTTTCTCGCCAAGCTACAAGCATTTGCCAAGTGCCAGCTATTAAAGGAAATCTTTGTGACTAGGTCTGCATCAAAGCTCTTTTGATAAAGAACAGCTTTCACTTCAAGTAATCCACATGTCACAGCAATTTTATGTTCTTTAATTCTACTACTGCATTATCTAGCATCTCAAAAATGGAGCTGAACTCATATATGCCAAGAGATGGTCTTCTCTGCAAAGAGCTAATACTCTGCTGGAGCAAGTTTTGTGTGCAGAGCAGTGGGTGAAGCCGGGTTGCCTATCATTGCTCAGATTTGGTAAGTTCAGTAGGAACTTACTTTGGCTATATAGAAAGCCTCCTTCAGTGTGACACCTTATTTTCATAAATACTGTATATTTACCCACAAGGTATTAATATTATTGGTAAAGTCACAGGAACTGTTTTGTTAGATCAGAACTGTACCCTAGACCAGTATTCTGTCTGGCAGCGATCAGGCACTTGTGTTTCAGAAAAAGAAGTTCCTCATTTCAAATTCTGTTTCCTGTCTTTGGAAAAACAAGTCACGTTAACAAAGGTAGTGCTTCAACACCTTCCACCTCCTCCTCAGGTTCGCTTCCATGATGATACTGCTGGTAGGCAGATACTGCAAGTGGTTTGTTAGTTCTTTGATAAAATGGTCACTTAAAAAAAAAAACCCTCAAAGTCTTTTAGTGGTGCAGCCAGATAGCCGATGAAGCTTCTCAATTAAAAATATAACAGCAAGTAATTTCAAAAAGGTATCTTCCTCTGAGCTTTATGACAAGCTTTGCTGTGCTACAGACAGTTTCTCTAAGGGTATGTGGAATGTGAGATAATTTGGTTCATCTGATTAAGGATTATTCAGTATAAAAGAAATAAGAAGGAAAGTGATATATAAAACAGACACAGGCACACAAAAATTGCTGAATGAGCAGGTGGTAACAAAGACCACAACAAAGAGCAGAACTCTTCAGGCCATTAAAGGAGCTACCGAGGAAGCCACCCTGAAGACAATCAGCCTGAGCTTTGTCACGGGTAAGATGGGGGAAACATGATTATCATGAGTTTTACAACATATTTGAGGCGGTGTATGGGACTGTGCAAAACTCTTTACAGGGTATCAGCAGGAGCTTGTGGGATTGTGCAAAACTTACTATGGGATGTCCACTGAATTGGCCAAAGGCAGGGAATGGAGGGATCAGGGTGGATCTAGGGGGACATATAGGAAAATGGGGAGGAGCGGGGCTCACACGTGAGCGGTCCACTTCACTCTCTGTACTGACATTATATATGCCCTCTGTGTGTGTGTGTGTACACGTGCATGTGCTCGTCCAGGATACATGCGAGGCTAAGACCCCTCCCAGGTCCTAAGAGTGTACGTGGACGGACTTCAGCAGCCAGGAGCAGCAATCCCCAGGTCCCGGAGACCACTGGATTCAGCAGCTCCCCTAAGATCCTTAGGCTTATTTTTAAAAAATCCACTCTACAGGGAGTGATATATAGGGAAAAAGGTGAATTTTATTATATGTAAAATACTGTCAAAACATCAAAGAAAATGTTGAAAAAATCATACTTCTCTGCACTGCTATAGTATTCTTACAGACATTACTTTTAACACTTAAAATTTATTAAAAAGAGACTTTAAAAGAATTGCATAGAAGTGAAATACAATTTACAGAATGGTACTGCAAGTAGTTTATAATACAATTAATGCTATCTTCTGCACAACGAAGGAGAAATCTGTGCTGTTGTTTTGCCTGCTAGCCAGCCTTCTGAAAGTATTTTACCATACCGATTGCATTACAACTTGTCTGTGATGATGCCATTTACCAAATGAACAGTGAAGGAGTATCTCAGCACAATGGTATTTAACACCCTACTCTGAATTATATCTTACTTTGTATTTAGTTCAAAACGATGACTAGTTCAAGCCCTCATTTCCTTGCTTCTCCTTTTTATCTCCTTTCTGTAACAGCAGCTGTTACCATTGCAGATTCCACATTCTAGCTGACAGTTCCACTGTGAGACGTGCTGGCAGTGTTCTTAATATGGAATAACTGCCTGTCTTTGGGCAGCTAATTTTGAAAAAAAAAAGAAAAAGAAGAAAAATCATCTAAGCAGGTTTTACTTTGGAGTCTTGCTGAGTGGTTTTGTCTAATTTTTTAAATAATGAAACTATGAAGTTATATAGAGGAACTGAGACACCCTGCCAGTATGGGAATACGTTGGCCACAGGACTGAAGTTTAATAAAGACCAATGAATTCAACTTATCACTTAGCTCATAGAATAAGGCATGTATCCTTGTATGTCCATGATAGTCATGAGCAGGCGCAACTGTGCCCTGAAGAGAGCTGGAAAGAAGGATTTAAGGACAGAAAAATACTGTCAACAGCACAGTCACATCCCATGGAAAATCCTCTCAATCACCTGTTCTTCCCACTTTTCATCCTGTAGCTAGGATGAAAATATCGTCCCATTTAAACATTTCAATTTCTAGAATAGAAATTAAATGCATTATTATTCAGTTTCTCTTAACACTAACTAACCTGCTTGGAAGCAGATGTTTCCCATCTCTATTTGGTAGCAAAAAGACCGGTATGACAGGTGGGTATTTGCTTAAATGACCTTAGAGCAGTCTGACTGATTACAGTGAGCTAACTGGCAGGTAGCTGCAAATTTTGCTTGCAATACAGTTGTCCCTGGCAGAAAGACGTCTACCGTTGTACCTGCACAGCGAGACAGATGTCTCTAATTATCATTTTGATGGTGTTAAGATATCACATCCCTTTGCCTGCCTAAAATACAGGCATTGAGTTGAGTTTCTTAACTGCCAGCTGTCTGGGGTTTTCTGATGAACAGGGAAGAGTTTGTGTAATATAGTTTTCTGAATGGCAGCTACTATTAGTTTAATAGAAGTTAAATTTTCTATTTGTCATGGGAAAAAAAAGGAGTATTAAAATGTAGAATATATCGTTTTCAACTTTAATTCATTTTGAACTTTGTGCATATACAGGTGAAGTTGATGTACCTAGTACAGGCAAACATTAAAAGCAGGCATTGAATAAGCCTTCCTAAGGAAAATACACTGGTGGATGATTACACCGACGATGAAGCCTCTGGACAGTAATGGTAATTTAATCATTATGCTGAGTTAGGAAGAAAAATACTTTGTGTATTTCTGATCTTAGCGAACGGCAGGAGCTGGCACAGCACCACAACACACAGGGTCGTTACTCGTTTTCAGGTAATGGGTGGGCAGCACTGGATGAGCGCCTGGCGCTGCCCTGGGGGAGAGCGGAGCCGCAGGCCTGGCCGGGCGGGGCGAGCGACGGGGCGGGCCGGCGGCCTCCGCGGGCCCGGCTCCCTCGGGCCCGGCTCCCTCGGGCCGCGGCAGGCCCCGCCCTCGCCCCGCTCCGTTCCGCCGCGGCGGCCGGGGCCGGCGCAGCTTCCGGGGCAGCCGGCGGCCGTTCCGGGCGGGCGGGCGGCGCCATGAAGCTGCGGCGGCAGAAGCACGCCAAGAAGAACATGGGCTTCTACAAGCACAACTTCCACTTCCGCGAGCCCTTCCAGGTGCTGCTGGACGGCACCTTCTGCCAGGCCGCGCTCCGCAACAAGATCCAGATCCGGGAGCAGCTGCCCGGGTACCTGGATGGGGCCACGCAGCTCTGCACCACCCGGTAGGGGCGGCGGGAGGCCGCGGGGAGCCGGCTGCAGTGCGCAGGCCCGGGCGGCCGGAGTCGGAGGGCGCGGGGCCGGGCGGGGGCGGCCGCGGTCCCTCGGCCCCTCCTCAGCCTCTCCTCGGCCTCAGCGCGGCTCTGGGCTCCCCAGGTTACGGGGCCGAGGGTGGTAGCTGCGGTGAGGAGGTAACTTAGTAGTTAACTTGCAGAGGGACAGGAGCTTCTTCCAGTACCAGCTGCCTTTCCGAAGATGGCAGAGATTGCTGAGGGATGGGGTGGGGCCAGGGGTAACCCCGGGGTGTGAGGGGCGGCTGGGTGGGCCCCTTCCCACCCCCAGCGGCTTCTTGGTGAAGTGGAACAGAGGCAAGCTCAGGTCTCTTGGGCGGGGAGGGAGTTACTGCCTGTCTGGAGCTTCAGCCTGCCAGTAAGGGGCTGTTTCCAAAGTAGCTGCTCTCAAGGGAGAACAAGGATGCACTAGATAAAGGCGTGGAAGTAAAGCATGCACACTAAATACCTAAGTTGCCTTGAGGTTGCCTTTGGTTTTACTTGACTTTGTATGTTGGGTATGATAAAAACTTCCTCGCTCAGATTTCTGCAATGACAGAATAGCCAACTGCCCATCCTGGAGGCAAGTACTGAAAATATCTGGAAGATGTATACCCTAGGCTGCAAAAATTAAACACTGAGCCCTCCTAGAAAGCATACAGAACTGGCCCATACTTCTAAACAGTAGAAAGTATCAAGTCGTGACCGTAGCTGTGGAAGGTTCAGGAATCACTTTGATCCACACTGTATTCCAGTCATGCCTAAATGTCACTTCTTGCTTCCTTCTTTCAGCACTACTGGTCTTTTTGACCCGTTTTCACTTAGGGAAGCTGAATGGACTCATTTTCTCTGCTGTCAGAACGCTAAGTTGGTGGGACAGCACCTCACTGGCATGACTGGAGCTTCCCCGAGGAAATGAGCTGGCCTGCTTTGACAGTGTTTGCAAACAGGCTCAAGTCCCCACAAAGACTGTCTGTCCTCAAAGGCTAAACTTTCTTCTCTGGAAAGAAAAATAGATTTATTTAATATCTTGCAGTTATTTTGGAGATAAATGTAAACTAAATAAAAGTTCCAAAGAGGTTTTTGGCATGCTCGCTTCTTCCGATTAATCACCATGCTACCATATCCTTGAACCTGTATTTCAAGCCTGTACATTCCTACCACTGTCCGCATTTAACAGTAAGGCTCAGTGGCCAAAGTAAGTTAGGTTTCATCTCCTGTTCTTTTCTGAGTATAAGCCAGCATCCTCATAGACCGCTGCGCTGTCCTGTGTGAACGTCTTCTCTAACTGCTGCTAAGAGGAGGATTTTAGGTTTGTGTTTTATTGTCTAGTGGGAACATTGTGGAGCCATAAATTTCCAGATTTTTAATCACATGGACAACCTTCTTTCTTCTTTTGCTTGAGTCAGTTGGATTCTGATAGCAAGTTTGAAGCAAGGTCATGGACGCCAATATAGAGTTTAGCTTGCATGTGGTGATTAATCAGTTTGTGCTAATTTGAGTAATTTTACTTGTTAAGTATAAATTCTTATGCTAGGTGATATCTGAACCTAAATGTAAGGAGTTAGCATTGTCACCGATACAAAACGTTTTTAAATCATTTAATATAACTTAATGTTCTTACTGGTTAATCCTGTTTGGAACTGAGGAAATGTTGCTGACATCTTCAGATGGGCTACTGCTTTCAGATTACTGGGTGCCACTTACAAATCGTAGAGCCTGAACAACTGGGTATCGCTCGTTCCTAATGAACTCACGTCAACCTTTTGCTGCTGTAAGAAGTGTGTAGTTATTTTCTCATTTAGAAATCACTGTTGGTCTTGGTTTTCAGATGTGTTCTAAAAGAACTGGAATCACTGGGGAAAGCACTGTACGGAGCAAAATTAATTGCCCAAAGATTTCAAGTTCGAAACTGTTCTCACCACAAGGATCCTGTGAGTGGTTCGGCCTGTTTACTTTCCATGATTGAAGAAGGCAACCCTCATCACTTCTTTATCGCTACGCAGGTAAATGCTCATGGGAACCGTAACTCCATTTCATTTGAAGCGATCCTTTGATACTTAAGGATAAGGAAATCTACAGAAACCTCAATTATGAGATTTTTAAATAGCGTGTGGAAATTAATCTTGTAAAGCCTTACTCGCTCTTAAATGTATTTGCTAATTATGAAGCAGGGAATCTTTTGTCTTACCTGAGCAACTAGGTATTTTTACCCTAGAAGGATATTGCTTAGTTTAGCAGAAAGTGTAGAAAACGTACTGACTACCTATTGACATGTAAGAAAACAGCTGATGAATGTTAATTTGCATATTGCTTGTGTGTGCACCCCCTGCCCTGAACTGTTTCGCACATTAGTCTGGAAAGTGAAATTAAGTGACCATGTAACTTCAATTTTAAGAAATTTTGGAGGTTTTAATTAAAGAATAAAGGTAGAACTTGTGTACAAATAAGAAAGGCAGTTTTTTTCTTGGGTCTGTTGTTGGGACTGTATGTGTAAATTATATGCACTGTATATAAAATGGATTACAGTAAAATTCTGCATACTTATGTAAGATACAAGGAGTTTAAAATGACTTGTCATAGAAGAAATTATCTTACTTCTTGTGAAGTGGTGTACTACATACCCATGAACTGGGACTTTTTCCTCAAAAAATGCACGTATGCTTATACATGCATGAAAAAAAGGAAACATTAATAAATTTTCCATCAGAAGTACAGCTAATCAGAAGGAGAGAAATTGAAAATTAAATTGCTCTGAAAGGCACTGCCAGGAATATCTGCTAGATTAAGTTTCTTATCTGTTTCATAATGTAATTTATCTTCATAGTTTTGTATTGAAAGTAGGTGCATTTGAATTGCAAATATTGTTTAATCTCAAAATATTGACTAAAGTATTTAATTTTACAGGACCAGGATTTAGCAAACAAAGTGAAAAAGAAGGCTGGCGTTCCTCTCCTCTTTATTATTCAGAACACTATGGTGCTAGACAAACCTTCTCCTAAATCTCTGGCATTTGTCCAAAAGTTGCAGACAGATCAGCTTGTTCCAGAGCACCAAAAACAAAGTATTGTGCAGCTTAAAGAAAAAGAAGGACTAGCAAAGCAAGCAGGTGAAAAGAGAAGAAAACGTAAAAGGGCAGGCGGCCCCAATCCTCTCAGCTGTCTGAAGAAGAAAAAGAAAACACAGGAGGGTCAGGAGCCTTCTGCTGAAAAGAAGAAAAGAAGAAAAAGAAAGCGAAATAGGGTTAAAGCAGAAGCCGTGCAGTCAGTGCAGAAGAATGAAGAAGAATAAAGCCATCTTCGTAAAAAATGCAGGACTCGAACATTGTTTGAACTCTGCAAAAAGAAAGATTAATATGCAATTATGTGAAATCAAGTTGTTAAGATTAAAATTTATTTTTATGAGTTGGTGCTGCTCATTACTGCATCTCAACATTTGCAGGTTATTGTCCTAATAATTTTTTGGGTTGTTTAGCAATTGGGTTTGTGACAAAATATTTAGGAACCCTCATGTTTCATTATTCTCTCCAGCATCTTGATTCCTGCCACAGGGTTCACATGATTGGTAGCAATTTTTTAGCAATGCTTCTTGGGTTTCGAATGGGTTTTGGTGGGATACTAGACTTCTTTCTAAATCTAGGTTGCTATTCTCAGTAAAACTAGTTTTGACAGTTGTTCTGTCACAGAATGTGGAATTGACCTAAAAGAGCATAGTATCTTATTTAGCTGTATTGTTTGAATACAAAAGTTAACTCTTTTGCAAAGTGACCAGATGCCCTCAAGAAGTCCCTTCCAGCCTAAATTATTCTGTAAACTCCATGTGAACTGACATGTCTGTTGTTCAGGATCTTTATTTATTAAGAAGATCTTGGAGCACCTGTGATTCTGTTGATATTCTTGACATTATAATGGCATCTGTAGTGTCTCTAGTTTATCTCTAGTTTATTCTCCCTTCTTAAATAGGAAGAATGCAATTTGAAAACGCTGAACCAAAGCCCTGGCTAACACCTAGTGCCGTCACAGCATAGCACGGCTGTGGAGGTGTCCTGAAATACAGCCAGCTGGCGGTGATGGGACTGGGACCCTGTTGCACTTGTTTCACTGTTCGGTGAGGTTATGAACAGAATAGAACGGGTTGGAGGAGGGAGCTGCCAAAATGGTTTCAAGTACCTGATTTTTTTCAGTCGCTCTTTCCTGTGCCTTGCGGGTTTGGTGGCACTGGGAGGCAGAAGTGAGCGACGGAGGTGACACAATGCAGGGGTGTGCAGCAGAGTACGTGCTGTGGCATGGGTGTGCTGTAACAGTGTTCCCAGTCATCTCTTACCAGATTTTTAACTTTTCTCAGTGCATTTCTACTTAACCGAGATGTGATTCTTAAAAGGAAAGCCGCCTGTTTCTTCACCTACTTGAGTTTAAGCCGTGTTTTTTAAACAATCCTTCAACCTATGTATCATACATTTGCAAACTAGTTGTCAGAGGTGCATTATCTGCACAGGTTCTTGAATGTCTGGAGTACGTACTCAGCTATAATGTACGATGCTTTCTGTTAGTTTTGCAAATTCTAAGGGCGGTTGTTTCATGGAGTTGTTTGAGAAGCCAGCTTGAGTGATGGGAGTTGGCCCATCTCAGTGGAAACTGCAGGGTCGTTCCCTAGAACCTGCAGAGATTTCCTCCGGCCGGTGCAGGAGAGGTAGATCACGGTGCCCTGCGCTTGCAGCACCGTACGCTGCTGCTGTAGCCCCAGGTCGAAGCCGTTCACCACAGCACAGCTGTCAGGAGTGGGCTGTGCCTTTCTTGTTCCATGTGAGAGACCACAGGCGCCTTGGGAGCTGACTGCGAGAGACAGAAGCAGCAAGGAAGGGTGCTATACTCGAAGTGAAAGCTTTAATTAAAGATTAAAAACAGTCACGCTCATTGTGGTATTGTTCCTACATCGATTGCTAATAGTGAGTCCTGAGGAGAAATTTAATAACTCCTGGGAATTCCTTAATGCAGCATATTTATTTAATGTATATCACCTTTTTCAAGCTGTCCTACTCCCTTCTCCTTCACTTATTTGGGCACAGTGCCATGTTAATGTAGTTTTGCATCCCATTCCCCCTTAAATATTGCTTGTATTTCTCCCTCCCCAAACCCACCCGCAGAAAGCACTGCTGTAAGTAAAGCTTGGAGCAGACAGCAGAGATGGTCCATCTTCAAAATCTCATTCTGAGTCAAAAGTATGTTAAAACCCAGTAACTTTACTATAAATATTGTTTTTAAAAATTGAGCAGAAAACACATGCTAATTATTGACAGCAGTCCTTTTCAGTGCAGTTGAAACACAAAGCTTAAATATACCTTTTTTGAAGACTATAGACGACAGACAAAAACATAATTACTGCAAAAAAAGACTATTTTAACAGTCGTCTAATGACTCCCACCTTAAGGAATTTAAAACAGTATTTATCTGTGTTTCCTTAGTATTTTGCTAACGCAAACTGAGTCATGGTGTTGCCATTGGGAAGAACTGGAATGAAAAGGGAGTGAGCTCTTAGGAGAAAAGCTGTAAAATTTGTCTGCAGCTCTCCTCTGGCGAGGTAAATAACTTGCCTTTCAGTGCTGGAAGAGAGCTCCTGCCCAGGCAACAAGCAGAGGCAATCAGGCCACGTGTTGTTACCATTTTGAAATTTGGAAAAAAAAAAAAAACACAACCCACCCTAGTTTCCAAGTAAAACAAGTCTGCCAGGCCAAAGCTGACAGCGTTACTGATTTAACGGTATAAATACAGCCTGAGAGCAGCCTGTAACAGCGAGGCAGGCTGACGCGGGCTGGCTCTGTCCGGGCTGGGTGCTGGTCGTGCCCACCACGCGGCGGCCTGCGGACGGCCCCCTGCGGATGCTCTCTGGCTGCTGCCTCTGCCTGCCAGGGTTTGGTGGAGGTGTAGCTGGCCCAGGCTAGAAACGATGCCAGCGTCCCTCTAATAATTCAGCAATGTCCCCAGGCGTTGTGTAACGCACCGCTGTGGAAGCACCCGTAGAGGTAACTCTGCTGTTGTAGGTGTTGAGCTCCATGGTCTGCCCAAAGCCGTGGTGGCCAGTCCCGCTCCCTTAGTCATCAATAAATGGTCTGGAGATCTGGCCACATCTCTGGTATAGACAGGGTCCCCAATGTGACTTTTCTAATAAAGTTTAGGATCGTTTTGCTGTAGCGTGTCGGAAGGACTGGTTTTGTTCTTGGAACTACAGAAAACCAGAGGTAAATTAAAAGGAGCTTGAGTGAAAACTTCTTTGGGGCTATTGATTTCCTCTGTTCTCAGACAGGATAAATATATCCCCGAATCCTGTGCAGTATCTCACTAAATCTTTTTTTAAAAAAGAGGAAAATAACCAGTGTTGTACGGTACAATGTATGCTACATGCGCAGAGTAATAGAAGAAGAAAACAATAATGTTTCAGCCACAGTCTGCAGGGCATTAATGCTGAATTTAGGACAGAGTCTCATCTACCAGCAGCAGAAGATATTTACCCAGACTGCCTGCCAATTCAATTGGCTGGATTTATATGTTGGTGTGATCTGGTGTTGTACAATAAATCACTCCCTGAGCATCTGTTAACGACACTAAATAGGTGAGTTAATTAGAAGCTTCTGGAACCTAGGATGTTTATGAATCATTAAAGTAAATATGAATATGGTATGACTGAAGAATAAATACATTCTGGTGGTGAAAGGAAAATAGGATGTCCAGAGCAGTCCTGCACATTTGTTTTCAGCTACACTGATACTGTGTGAATGACTTCTCCATCAGCTTTAGAGTGTTCCTGGAGTTTCTTGAACATGTTCTGTCAGATACAAGATGAAGAACGTCGGAACAATACCATTATTTATACTCATTGCATCTTTCATATAGAAGTTTCGCAAGCAGCTACTGTATATTTCATACCTCTGTGTGGGCGTAATATCTCACACAGGGAGCAGCCGGAGATAGGGGGAATGAACAAATAAGAGCCTCAGCAGGTGTTATCATTTATAATTTCGTGGAGAAAGATTGCAGTGTACTGAGAGAGAATGACAGAAAGCAAAAGTTTTTGTACCCAGAGAGTCAGGAGTGAGAAAGAGAGCCTGCATCTTGTGATTTAGGAATGGCCTAACTAATGCCAGGAGAGGAGGTTGTGATGTATTTCTGGTAATTATTATGTCTGTGCACTCTGAGCCCCAAATTTGTCTCGGAGAGCTCAGCTGTCTGCCCACGGAGGCAGTCATTTTGCAAAAGTTGCTTTGGCTTGTTACAGAAGAGACAGGCTGGGCTCTCTCGGGGGAACTTTATTTTCTGATTTTTCCCCTGCAGTCGAGGGGGAGAGCATGCAGCTACGCTCCGTGTATACAGGGAAACAACGAAGCCGTTAACAAGAGTCCAATCAAAAACAACCCAGCCAAGAGCTGGGAGGAAGAAAAGAGAGAGTAGATAGTCACTGGGATTTAAAAGAAACCACGGAAGAGAGAAAAATACATATGAGGGTTTCTGGGTGTTAACCAGAGGAAAGAATTGCTCAGTAGTGAAAGGTGAACCAGAAATGTCTGAGCTGTCAAGGAGAGTAGGCAACAGAGTAATAAACCATAAACAAATTTTAAAAAAGTCTTTCTAATTCCCTTAAGAAAACTTCATTGCCCTTTCTGACTCAGTTTCTGCTTCTTCAAAACAGGGAGCTGGACTGACTAACCCGCTCACAGATCCTGCATTGATAGCCCAAGACTTCCCGCAGAATGTAGGTCTCATGATGCCAAACACTCCTTGTCTTTATGGTTTTTCAACAGTACACACTTTGCAGCACTGGCAGGTTTGCAGCCAAATCCTTCTTCTGTAGAGCTTGCCTGACATTGCGCGTGGCTCACTGCCCAGCACACAGATATTACATCCAGGAGCAACCTTATTCATGCCATTGTTGATAGGGTGAATCCATGTAGTTAATTGCTCCTGAGGCTACTCGCAGCAATAGCGTGGGACAGAGTGAGGCTCTTCTGGCTGTGGAAATCATGACCCAAAGCACGGTATGGTTTTTTTTCTAGGTCTAATCTCCTTCCAGGAACTCATTAGGGGACTTCAAAAAGTTTCTTGGTGCAGTGTTGACTTCTAGTTGATCCAAAATGATCTTTTTGCCATGTTCTTTCCCCTGGGGCCAAAGATGCTACTGATTTGACTCATTGGGGTGGTTACTCTTTCAGACTGTCTTGGAGAAACACTGAGGAAATTTTTCACTTCGTGAATTGGCACCCGTTTCGACAGGCAGATTTTCAGAAAAAATGAAGAGAGCAATTTTCTAGAATTCCTGGCTCCCTCTTTCCACCCCTGACCTCTCCGTCAGCTCCCAAGAATACAAGCAGGGCTGTTCCGGGATGGTCCAAAAATCTGTCTAGCCCAGCATCACGCCTCCAATAGTGGCCAAAAGCTGTTCCTCAGGAATAGGATGAAAATAGATGAAATATTGTTTTGGTACTTCCCCAGATGACTTTCCAACTTTCTGACGATTTGTTAAGGAGTTCCTGACCCAGGAAAAATATTTTTTTTTAACAGCACACAATGAATTTCTGTTTCACTAATTTGTCCAGTCTCTCCTTGAGACCATGTAAACTTTAAGCCTCTAATTTTCTGTGGTAAGGAGTTGCACAATTTGAACACATTTTATGAAAAATACTTTCACGTGTCTTTTTTAAATATACTGCTTACCAGCTAGCCCTTGTAATGGATGAAACATTAAGCAGTCATTCCTTAGTCATCCTTCCCATGCCACTCCTGACTGCATAGACCTCTGTGATATTTCTACTTATTCATCTCTTTTCCAGGTTGAAGTGTCTTCTGCAGCACCTAACAGGAAACCAGATTTCAACTTATTCAAGCCCACTTGAGAAGACCAGAATGTCTCTGCTTTCCACTGGATGTTCTTTGAGGAAGAGTGTGGACAAGAAAAGTCTTGTGAGAACAGGCACAGGACAGGAACTTTGCATTCAGCTCTTGGTTTGCCACCCACTCCCCACATGCCAGAGCCAAATGCCATTGCCCTTGGAGGTGTCTTGGCTTCTTACTGGTGGAATGGTGGTGTAAGCATTTCCCTGAGTTCCCAAGCTCTTCAGAGGTTGGGAACACTATCATGCACAAGTCAACTGGCTACTGCACTGACACTGTTGTAAGAGCCTAGTCTTTGCCCAATACGCGATAGCTCCTAAATAAAACTCAGCCGTACACTAGACTTATGATTATAACCTTGTACCCTAAAATTAATGATAATTTTAATAGAATAGAATCATAGAACAGCTCAGGTTGGAAGGGACCTCGAAAGATCATCTGATCCAACCTTTCATGGGAAAGGGAGCTGAGATGAGATTATCTAGCACCCTGTTCCATCACATCTTGAAAACCTCCAGTGATGGGGACTCAACCACGTCCCTGGGGAACCACGTCCCTGGGGAGATTGTTCCATTGAACGATTGTTCTTACTGTAAAAAATTTCTTTCTTATGTCAATATGAAACCTCTGCCAGTGCAACTTGTTCCTGTTGCCCCTTGTCTTCTCCATGTGGCTCCTTGTGAACAGATAATCTCTGTCCTCTTTGTAGCCACCCTTTAAATACTAGAATACAGTGATGCAGTCCCCCTGAGCCTTCTCTTGTCCAGGGAGAAAAGACCTAACTAACTCCTTCAGTCTTTCCTCATAGGGCAGGTTCTCCAGCTCTCTGATCATCTTTGTGGCCTTCCTTTGAACCCTCCCCAGTCTGACCGCATCTTTCTTGAACTGGGGGGGCCAGCACTGGACACAGTACTCCAGGTGTGGCCTAACAAGCACTGAGTGGAGTGGGATGATCATGCCTCTACCACTGCTAGTAATGCTTCTGCAGATGCAGCCCAGGATCCAATATGCCTTTGCTGCTGCAGGAGTGCACTGCTGACTCACAGTCAGCTTGTTGTCCACCAGGACCCCCAGGTCCCTTTCAGCACGGCTGCTCCCCAGCCACACAGGTCTTTGTACTGGGCTCTTTGATTATATTGTTCCAGGTGCAGGACCTTGCACTTGTTTTTGTTAAACTTCATACACTCACCAGCCCGCTCTTCCAGCCTGTCAAGGTCTCTCTGTAAGATGGCTCTCCCTTCTGATGTGTCCACTGCACAACCCACTTTGATGGCATCAGCAAACTTGTGAGGGTGCTTTCAATCCCATCATCCAGATAATTTATGAAGATGTTGAAGAGCGTGGGACCCAGTATCAATCCCTGGGGGACCCCACTTGTGACAGGCTGCCAGCCTGAGTGAAAACCATTGATCACCAACCTCTGACTGCAGCCTGTTAGCCAATTCCCTACCCATGCCACAGACCACCCACCCAATCTGTATCTTGTCAGTTTGTCCAGGAGAAAGCTGTGGGAAATGGTGTTGAACATTTTGCTGGTCCAGGTGAACAACATCCACTGCTTTCCCATGTCGAGAGAAGATGTTATTTTGTTGTAGAAGGCGATCAGGCTAGTCTGGCATCATTTGCCACTGGTAAATCTGTGCTGGCTTTTCCCAATCACCTGCTTCATTTGATTAGTGATACTTTCTAGGAGGACTCATTCCATGACTTTTTCCCAGGGATTGAAGTAAGACTAATGGGCCTGTAGTTTCCTGGGTCTTCTTTTGGGTCTTTCTTGTAGATGGGTATGACAATTGCCCTCTTCCACTCATCAGGGACATCCCCTGATCTCCATGACTTTTCAAATAATATAGACAGTGACGTTGCACTGAGAAGTAACTAGTTTCTCTGCCCTGGTTAGCAGTGGTCCTATGTCTTCCCTGTGCTTCTGCTTACTGCTCATGTATCTGAAGCACCATTTCTTGTTGCTCTTGACATCTTTGGCGAATTTCAGAGCCTTAGCCTTCCTGAGTACCTCTCTGCATGCCCTAGCAAGGTTCTTGTAGTCCTCAAGGACTATATGGCTGCATTTCCATAGCTGAACTCTTCCCCCAAGTCCCGTGACTGTATTTCTATCCCACTTTTAGACCTCTCCTGTCAGTATCCACAATGAGTTCTCAGAATGAGAGTTGCTTTTTTATATTAGACTTTTAAAATTAATTAACCTGGATATTTAAAAATTATATAAGGTTTCTGCATCATCATTAGAATGCTTACAGAATTGCAGTATTTCCTTTCGCATTGTGTAGAAGTCAGATTTATTGTTGCCCTAAACAAGAACAATACCGTTGGTGTCAAGCTTGAGTCAGAGAGAAATTTGCACAAAAAATCAAGATCGGTGCTATCAGAAGCCGGGCAGGCCTGCCAAGCTTCTGAGCTGAAGATAGTAAAATTAAAGTGGGGATATGGTATTCATACAAATCACTGCTCTGTGCCAATCAGTGGGCTTTTTTTCCATCTGTCCGGCTTTTTGTGATGTCTGGGGGACTTGATTTCAAGTCGGCATTTATTTCTTAATGCTAGCGAGAACTAGAACATTGTTATTACATATGCTTGACCATATCAGAATGGCAGACAATTAGCTTCAGTTATGTAGAATATCTGAGGGATGTTTAATTTATTAGATTTTTAATTGGTCTCTGTGTGTAATAGACTAGGAAAAGGTAAGAAATAAGGCTGTATAATTAATCTGAAAAAAATGTTGTTTCCTCCCTTCATTCCTTCCTTTTCAACTATTGAGATTTTTTTTTTTTGTTATTTATAACTTATTTAATTATCTGCTTTGGAATAATTTTTGGTGGATACTTGCCAGGTTACTAATATTCACTGCCCACTACCTGATGGTGTCACAAACACACCATCTGTTCACTTGTGCCTTCCAAGAGCCTCTGAAGTAGCTAGCTGACTCAAGCTGCAGGTGGTAGGATTGCTCAAAATACATAATCACCAAACTTCTAAGTAACAAAACTTTTCTTTCATGTATGCTTTTTTAAAACTACATTTAATTAAGGCTTTCTCAGCTACCCTCCTGTTATACACAAGCTTACCTCCACCACAAACAAATCTGGTACCATTATGCTGAAGAAGGCTAATGCCCTGCTTTCATATTTTTTTTCCCCTGCAGGATTTCTCAGCATTTTTTTCCATGATTGATTGGGCCAAAACTGTGTGACCCAGTCCCTGGACATGTTTCTCTTGATATCCTACTCACCTGCCTAGTGGCAAGCACCACTTGTTTGGTATATTTGAGAGTGACGTGAGTACCATTTATCTTTGGCTGTACCCCTGCACCAGTATCTCTGCATTAAAGCCAGATCCCACCAGCCTTTGCATCTCCTTTCCCTTCTTCTCCTCTCACTCCTCCATCTCTTTCCAAGTTCTCTCCTCCCTGAAAGCCACAGAAAAACCTGTGGCATTTAGGTGCATCGGTCTTCTGCATGGGCATACGAGGTGTCTGGGCAGTGACCTGAACAGAGCTGCCACTTACCAGGTGGAGAACAAGAGTGTGGGGAAGGCACTGGATGCATTTACATGTATAGGTACATTGGGCCCAGAAAAGAAAATCTAGTCTAAAAAAGGAATTGATAACACTAATAGTTACTAAATTTAAGTAAGTAGGTTTATCTAAATTACTAAGTTTACTTTAAGTAAAAGCTTAAGACTAGAAATTCTGCTCTTCAGTTGAGAGCAGAAGGAACAGCTGAAAAATGTATAGTATAGTCCTGAAAACATTTACTCTTCGCTCATGCCCTTGGCTTTATGACTGTCCTTATCTGACTGTCTTGCTGGTAAACTTTTGCAGGAATGGGTTTATAATCAGCATCTCCTCGTAGAATCACATGAGAGTTTCCCAGTTGCCCTTGGGAAGTGACCCGTTCTGTTATCTAGAACGAGCTCCCCAACGGAGTTAGGCAACTAACTCACCCCAGAGTACTTAGGCACATTAAATGACTTTGTAAAACTCAGTCTTGTGTCATCCTTCTGCCGGACGGGAGAGAGTATCTGAAAGCTGGGAACACTGGCTCAGCCCCCTGCTCGTGCAGGACAGTGCTTGCAGCTCAGCTGTTTTGTCACTGCTGTGCCCTTTCCTTCAGTTACTAATGAATTAATCCCTGTTAAAACATTTTCAAATAAGAAATCTCAGTAGGTTACAAGAATAATAATATAATTCTTTTAAAAGGGAAAATAAAGCAGTATTTTTGGTGGGATAGTGGATATCTCTACAGGCTTTTACTTAAACTCCATGAAACAGCCAGTGTTATTTCTGCGAATGAAGATTAATTTCTGTGCCATTATCAAACGTAACCCTTGAGGAATTAATTGCATTTGTATCTCATATCGAAGTCCTATTTATACAATCAAGCAATCTGGAACAGATAAGCCCCTTCTTGGGAAACCTCTGCTGCTCAACAATATTTGACTTTGCCTCAGACAGGTTATGGCCCGCTGGGAACTGAGGAGCTCACTAAAACACCATTTGTAATGCAACGCGACAAATCCCGGAGCCAGGGCGATAATCTCTGCAAACTCTGTACAAACAGTCCCTCTGTCTCAGCAAAAGTGATTAATGGGCTCTGCAGAATCAGCATACGGCCCTCTGTATTAATTACTTCAGAGGGCGGCTAAATGGAAACCAAAGCCTGCAAAGGCTCTGGGGGAAGGCTGGGGGATTTGCGAGGCCAGGCTGGACGCGGGGCCCCACACTCTGGCTGCGAAGTGGCAGGGGTGCAAGGCAGCCTGAGCTCCCCCCGTGAGCCCCAGGGATGGCTGCAGAGGCGGCATGGGGTCCCCAAGGCACAGCTCTGCAGGGAGCCCTAGCTTTGCCTCTGCTCAGCGCAGTGAATGGGATCACATCGGCTTGTCCGGAGCAGGCACGCGGGCACTGAGCTGCTTCTGGCTGCAGATCTGTTCCTTCAGGCACTTCTTGCCCCCAGGTCAGAACCGGGGTGCTGGTGGAAGAGAAAACCTCTGCCGAGCCTGGCTTTAAAGTGGAGATGGGGAGAGCAGTCAAGTGGGGAGCAGGAGCTGGAGATGCGGTCATTCAGAAGGGATCGTGGTTTGCAATATTCCCTCTGTCTCTGCCATAACTGACGTGATTTAAAATGCATAGGCCCTTCGTAAATTATTGCAGCTCCGCTGCAACGAGTGAAACCGTGCCAATTTATCTCCAGGGAAGATCTAAGCCTAAATGTTTTACAGAGAAAGAAAGAAGATGAGGAGAGAAGTGTGCATTTATCTTTCTAGTACGTTCTCTGGGCCTCATCCAAGGGGAAAACTTCTACATCTTGTCTCAGGACCTTTAAATCCCAGCTGTGGGATTCTGGGTAGAGACCCCCACGGAAAAGTCTTAATGAATTTACCATGGATCTTTTCTAATTCATTAAAAATATGACAAATCCAGTAAAGCACACTAGCCTGCCTGTATATTTTTCACTTGTCCCATAGAAGCCTATGGCAGGGATATCATTGCCTGCCCAGCCCTCTGGAGTTACCCGGTGATGGCACAACCCCAATGGCTCTGCCAGATGTGATGTGTTTATGCCGACAGGCTGAAGTCCCTGTCGTTACACCATAAAAGCGATTTCAGCCGGAGGAAATCATTTGGTTATTCTGACTGTTCGGTGTGATCCGGTGACCACATGGGACTTCGCTGTGCTCAGCCAGGAATTATATTGATTATTGATGGTACTACATCAGGTGTGGAGCCACCCTGACTAAGAAAGATTTGACCCTCTCTCTCGTGTAATAGCCTGTGCCTGTGATGATGGACCTCAGCAAAGGCGGGGCACAGTTCCCAACCCTGTGTTATACACAAGGAAACAAAGGCAGAAATAACTTCTCTGGTTTACATGCGAGGGGTAAAAATTACAGCCTTTTGGCTTCCTTGTCTTCGCTTATCATAAGGTCCTAATCAATTCTTAAAGAGTGTGTTCATCTGACAGTCACAATCTTAATTGAAGCAATACACCAAAATGGATAAACATAGGAAAAGGTACCCACCAGGACACTTTGCACAGTAGGATCCTTAGGACCAGGGGTATTGTTTCAAGCATAGGGAAATGAATAGGACAATTTTTCACTTGCTCAGAGCACGCACTCATTAGCCATTACACCTGATTTCTAAAGGCACTGATCTGAGTGAGAGTTAGAAACATAAAAGCTTACAAATCGGCTGTAAGGACAGTACCAAAAATCCTAGAACTTGTCTGTCACGATCTTCAAGCATCTTTAAAAATGTGGCTCTCGAAACTTCACCAGTGAAGCCTGAACTAAATCTCCACAGGTAAAAGCTCACTGTTTTCCTTGCACTACTCTGTCTTGAGAAGAAAATGCATGAAATGTTTGGAAAATAGCACAGCATTTAGCTTTACAGAGAATGTTCCCCTGAAATTGCCTGGATAAAGGCAGAGCAGCAAGAAAGCCACAGCAAGGAGGCTGAGTTCTCTCTTCTGAGAAATAAGACGGCTTGAATTTTAAAGGGACTTTAAATAAACCAAGCAATAAAATAAAATAATGATTCCAAACTGTTCTGAAGTCTTGCAACTTCTTTGGCTGATTAGTGGACAGGGAGGGCAGTCTGTGTAGGGGCACTTAGGCCAGAAGGTCTGGAGGGAGGATGCAGCGTGACATCCACATGAGGGGCTTTCTGTGTGCCACAAACAATTTGATGGACATTTTATACTGGAATAACAAATTCAGAGTTGTGGATATATTAAAAAGAAAAGTGGCTTGTGGAATAGTGGAATAGCCTCTCCCCAAGCCAGGCGGGTCAGAAGAGCACTGCCTGGCAGTTTGCTGATGGGAACAAGTGCTTGGGGAGGGGAGAGAGCAATTGGTCTGGGAGCAGTGGGCTCCTCTTTGTATCACTTCTTTTGCGCCTCATGGAAGGAGTCTTTATTCTTCTCTGGGAAGCTTCTAGCTTTTTGTGGTATTTGGAGAGAACAGTTAACCCGTAACCGCTGGCAGCAGCCGAGCACGAAGAGGCCATGTTAAAGAGGAACCGCGGAGAACTCTCTAAATTGCATTTCCTCAAAATGAAACAGGATGGGATTACAACGTCTCCTTGGCATGGGCCTAAAACCAAAATGATTCTTCACTGGCTAAATAATTTCATGCACTGGTTAGACTACAGCCTGCAGCCTGAGACGGAAAGAAAGCTGGCTTTTCCTTAAATTCTGCCCCTTGCTCTCACGAGAGCTTGAAACAGGACTAACACAAAGTAATTCCTTCCATTCCCAACCTCGGACTCCGGTTTGATTACTTGCTGCATTAATTTAGTGATTGCGTGATTTGAACCCAATGGTTTATTGATTTAGTCTTAATAGGAACCCTGATGCAATCATGGGATTGTTACATTTTTAATTAACTTAGCCCAATTGTAGCAGATTAACCCTTGCTGCCTTAAGAGTAAACTCCCTTGCTTATTCTTTTCAATAAAACCCATTTCAATAAAATCCACCACACCAGTTTATTCTATCAGACTGCTCCATGAGTCAGAAGCCCAAGTGCACATATAATTTAGAAAAAGGTATATCCAGGCCACTTGATTCTTCCTTCAGATTAGTATGAATCCCTCATATAATACATGGAGAGTGAGAGCGGCACAGAAGGGAGCATGGAAAACAAAGCTGAACAGGGGAAAAAGACCTCTTTTCTCATACTACTTATTTTTCCAGAAACATGCTATTGAATCACGTAATTATTTCTAACTTAACTACTGACAGGTAGAAAAGGTTCAGAAATATGATTTAGGCATGGAAAAAAATAGCTGTTCTTACTGGTAGATGGATTTCCAGGTGTCAGACTATTCACTAGCATGGCTTTAAATAATGGTCATAGGTCATAGTTGTACGGTACCTCATAGTCAGCTCTGCCTTCTGTCATGTTTGATAAGGAAATAGTCCACTTACTGTATTGAAATTTCAACTGCAAGCCTCTGTAGAGAGGCATTTTTAGAGCATTTTCCATTCCAGCTATCTGGTGCTATTATTGAACTGTTCAACTCGTTGCCCATGCTTTTTGCAGCATGATCATACCTTTTATTTCTTTCTCAGCATGCTTTCTGTTAGCTGTTGGTCACAGAAATCTCCAATACTGGATGCCCAGGTACAAAGTAAGGCTGCACAGTCCAGGCCTGTGGACCTCTTTTCTTACTGTCCCCACATCTTAAACAGGGAGCTCCTACACTTACTGTGTGCATCCTTCTGGCACTCTCAGAAAGATGCTGGTTTTCTCCTTCAGTTTCTTTGGCCCTACAAGTATCATATTTATATCTGGTACTCTTGTTTGTATGAACCAGAGCCAAAACAACTCACTATAGGCTGAATACATCCGTTTGTAGATGAAAAGCTCTATGAGTTGGTTCTCAGATTTGATTCTCTGAATCAAACAATGCATAGAAAGAAGGGGGGTAATAGGTGTATTGTTTGCCTAGAAAAAGTAGGACGTCTATAAATGAAGAGATGGGTAAGAAACAACCAGAAATTACCAGAATGTTGATGCAGCTCAATTTCAGTCTCCAAAACTGCAAGTAAGAAAATGAACTACATCTGAATGACTTGTAAAAGAAACTGGGGCATTGACTACAACGAGCTTGAAGCTGCTCTAATGAAATCATTCCATCAGATATGTGCAAACAGCTGGAAGAGGAAAACAGCTGGTGTAAAGACCCTGGGATAAATTGCTCACCAAAGTAACAGAAACTGCAGAAATACGTCGAATTCGTTCAAGTTTCAAGGAAAAAAGACAGCTGCTGACCGCACTGGTGCAAAGGAAAAGGTGGCTGCCAAAAAAAATCAAAGGTTATGAGCCATGAAACGTCCACAGCGTCAACAAAATAGATCCTCTCTTCTCAGCAGCTTCCACCGGGACTTTTGCCACTTCTGGGAGCTCGCAGAATGGAGGAAAATCAGTGGCCAGAGGTTTCACCGAGCTGGTCCAGCATGTTCACACACAAGGGAGCCTCCACTGATGACAAGGCTGCTCCAAGCAAGTCCTTGTTGGTCCTGTTGTTGTGGCTGGGATGCACTGGGGACTGCTGGGACCTGCCCTGGGACTCTGCTGGGGCAGGGAGGGAAGGTGGCTTTGATCGGCCCATGGCACCGTTTGCCAGAAGTGGGCACAGCAGCCCCAAGGCTTTTGTTTTCCTGTTTTGTTTGATGTGTTATTGTAATGCTGTCAATATTTGAGCTATTTTTTGATGCAGAACGAGTCCATCTGCTCCCTGCTAATGGAAATATTTCATTTATCGTCACGCTTTTTTCAGTTTTCAAACTTATGCTGCTGAGAGAGCTCAAAGGTAATCCTGTGCATCTTGTGAGTGGGATAGAGCAAACAGAAAGGCCACAGCACTGCCAGCTCACCCACTCATCCCTTCACAAATCCATGCTTTCCTGATAAAGTCCTTTACAAACTAATATTATACACCAAAAAGATTAAGCTTTTGAAATGAAGGAAGCAGCTGGGTCACAGCTTGGTGTGCAGTGGGTGAACAGTAACTGGAAAAAAGCCTAGTTAATATCAAATACAATGGGAACTTTACAGCATGTTGTAGGAGGCACTCGGTTATTTTAAATCTTGTACAATGGACCACCCTCACTCTATACACACACAAGTAAATTAGATGATACTTGATTTTCTGTATCTCCCATGGAAGAGTAAGAGGCTGGGTCAACTCAGCCAGAAGAATCGTGATTCCTGAAAGTCCTCACAGTTTCAATTCAAAGCTCAGATCAATAACGCATTCCTGTGCCTTAGAATAAAGACTTGTAAATATGTACTTGCCACCTGATTCTCTTTGTAATATAACCAGGGGGTATGTCTCAACAAGTGATAATTGGAAAACAACCACATGTGAGAAGTCACCTTCCTTCAGAAAGGAGACAAAAATAGAACTCAGCAGATCACAGCCCAGGGCGCTCCAGGATCTTTCCACATGAATGAGAGCGAGTGGAAATGAAATGGCAAAATCAGAGCTGATGACAGCCTGCCTGCCTGCTAGATGTGACCTGCAAATGGATTTTAAAACATTCCCAACTACTATCACAATTCAGGCTGCATATCCTTGTTATCTGCACACAGAGGGACATTTCAGAGGGAAATGGGTGGCTTTTTTTCTGGCCGTACCTCTTAGTAGGTATGAGGTATCCCCAAACTCCTTGGCTTGGTCTGTGGTATCTGCTGTGCATCCTTCTGTGCCAAGCATTCCTATTTCAAGTTTAGCAAATCATTTTAGGAATAACGAAACTGCCATTTCCATCAGACATAAATGCTGTGCCAGCCCTAGCGTGGTGCTAGGAAGCAGGATTGGTTGTGCAGGTTGGAGCTTGGCAGGAGGAGGTGGGCAGGGTGGGTTTCAAGAAGGTAGTGGGTTTTTAAGAGCAGGAGATGAAACCCAGGGTCTATTAGGTCTTGTATCCTGCTTTCAACAACAGCCAGGGCTGGGTGCCTGCAGGTTTGCTTGGGACAAGATATCCAGATACCTGGCACTCTTCTTCCAGGAATGTGTCTGGTCACCAGACTGACCACTACACGGGTCAGGTGTCTGTATATCAGGGTAGCTTATTCAACATCAAGAGCATTTTCTTTTTGCTTCTGAGAAAGTGGGGGGAGAATGAGATACACTCAGAGGGCATCAGAGAGCCCCACCGTACCAAGGCTGCTGCCATATCAGGATGGAAGCATTGTCCAAAGAAGATGCAATTTTGTCTGAGGTTATTTTAAGGTGGGATCAAACATCCCATCTGAATTCTTGCTCTTTGACAGCAGCCACATCCATTTCCTACAAGAATTTTTGCCCGGTACCTGTTGAACAGGTCAGCCTGATTAGAAGAAATCCAAACTGTAGGATTCAAGGACAGGTTTCTGTTAGGGCATGTGCTCTCCTCGCCTGCCTTCGCCAGACCAAACACCTTGAGAAGAGAGTGACCACGAAGATTTTAACTGGGCATGGAAACAACTAGCAGACAACAGCTACGATAAGGCAACAAAACAGGAAAAGAAAATAACAGACTAGTGATCAGTATTGAACCGTGATATTCACCCGATGGCCAATCCTTTGCCTAATTCCCTTTGGCCAGTGAGCAGCTTGTGCTGAGACAGGCAGTTTGCCCATGTCTCTCTTGAACCCTGAAAGACACCATTGCTTCCATCTATCTTATTCAACCTGCAAAAAATTAAGGGGCTATCTTCCTTCTCTGGGCTGTGGTTTTAATTGCATCAGTCATTATTTGTAGTGTTTGGTAGGTTTATATTTCAGGGGAAGGAGGCACTTCTCTGTGCTCCTGTCTCCAGTAGTGGTCACAGCGTGGGTGGTGGGTCAGATGAGGAGGTCTCTGCTCGGACGCCCTCCTCCCCTGCCAGCTAAAGCAAAAGGGCAGCACACAAGTTAACTGACCATATTGGCCAATGGCCTCATAATGATAATGTCTGCATTTAGGACGAGAGGAAATGGCCTCAAGCTGCGCCAGGGTAAGTTTAGGTTAGATATTAGGAAAAACTTCTTTACTGAAAGAGTAGTCAGGCACTGGAACAGGTTGCCCAGGGAAGTGGTTGAGTCCCCATCCCTGGAGGTATTTAAAAGACAGGTAGATGCAGTGCTTGAGGACATGGTTTAGTGGTGGACTTGGCGGTGGTAGATTAACGGTTGGACCTGATGATCCTAAGGGTCTTTTCCAACCTTAACAATTCTATGATTCTATGATTCTATGATTCTATGAATGTTATTTGTGTTCTGTCAGCATAAGGAATAAGGAGAGAGCGAAGGAGTGGCCGACACCAGCCCAGCTCTGGGGTGCCACAGAGCTTGGTTGCAGAGGGTCACATCTTCCTATGAGGTGACAAAGACACCTTTCCACAACACCATTTCTGTTTGTTACAGCGCTGGTGGTGAGCGAGAGTGAGCAGTAACACAGCAGTGACACAGCACCAGCCCCCGTGGGACACCATCACCGGCGTTTCTGGCCAAGACTGTGGGGCGTCCCCCCAGACAGCCCAGCTCCATGGTCCCAAACTCCAGGACCAAAGCTCTGAAATCTGTCAGGTAATTTCCTCTCGCTTCAACAGCACTGGCATTTCAGCCATTTTTTGCTTCATGTGACAAGATGCCATGCTTCCCCAGAGTGATTTTTTTGTCCATGTAGCAAAGTTTCCACTAGTACTGGGTAGACTTTCACCTGCTTTTGGCCTAGAGCAGGTGAGATCTCCAGACCTGGATGAAGACAATGAAACATTTGTCCTGTAGTTTGAATTTAATAAAGGAAAAGAAAAAGGAAAAGAAAAAGAAATAGAGGAAGACAGAGTCACAGCTGAGGAGGCTAGGACACCTGAAATGAGAAAGTCCCGAGGAAATGCAGTATTAGAAAGACCATAGGTCAAAGCTGCACAATGAATTTATCACCAGGCTCTGTTATTTTTCACATAGGTGTGTCATCCATCACAGGGATGTTTTCTCTAAGCGAGTGAAGTATACGGCAAGCTGCCCTTACAGTTACGTGTACACACAGGAGTAAAATACCTTGTCATAATTTTTGCCAGAAATTTCTGAGTACGCTAAGAACACAAGGAGGATTTTTTTTTTTCTAATTCCATTTACTGTAGGAACATTCTTTTCCCCCTGTTTTATAATAACCCTGCTCTGAAGGTGGGACATCAGTTGGATTCATTGTACTTCATTTATCAAGCTTGCAAAGATACACAGAAGACACCCCTCGAGGGATGGGAAGTTCTGATACTTAGAGAAATAAAATTTAATATCTACTTTGCTGGTGTAATGGAAAATTTTATTACTTTCAGAAATATATTTCAAGTTGGGAGACAAAGGTTTTAGGCAGATCTTTTGGAGAAAATTGTGTTTTATTGAAAATGGATATAAAAGTAGATTAAGTCCCTTCCCATACATTAATGCAACATACTTTAGTCTGCTTCAAAAAATCTGGCCAGCCTGTGAAAAATGTGAGCTTGTATAACTGATAGTCAAGTTTATCAGGGGACATCCTACAGGTAAGGCCAGTGTTTACATGAAAGCATCCTGAACACTGGGAATTGTTTGTAAAACCAGACAAAAGAAAACAAAATTAGAAATTAGAAAATCCATAGTAAATGAAAAAAATACATATGACAAAAACCTGGGCAAAAATCTCAAAAGCTGTAAAATAATGTAGCAGCAGTAGCTTCCGCAGACAAACTGGAACTGGTGTCTTGGAGACATAAGCCCAGTTTTGTCTTCTGCTCTTCTGGCAATGCCTAGATAATCAGCTAAGATTTGATACCATTGCCTGAAAGTCAGTCAGTGTCTCAGAGTAAAATGCCACCCACGCTCTTCTTACTTGCCAGTAGACTTGCAAAGCAGAGAGGGCAGGACATCACCAGTGAACTTCAGCTGTGGTGAGTCTCTTACTTATGTGGGACTCTCATCACCAGGACGCTCTGAGATACCCATCTCAGTGCCACGAAGGGATGCAAAGGTAGGTCCAGCACAACCCTGTGATGGGCTGTAATTGGCACCACTGCTAAGGAGGTTGGCTGTCCCAGATGCTGCTCTGGGACAGCGGCAAAGTGCATCAGACCTGCCTGAGCCTCCAGTAACAAACAGGATGAGAAATGACAGCCTCCAGATAAAGAAAATAGTCTGTTTCTGAAGGATACCAGGGAGTGATACTGTTGTTAATCTGGTGCTATTAAAAAAAAAAAAAAAAAGTCTAAGAAGCTCCTTGACTATAGGAAAACTGCTGTTGTTCCCCAAAATTCTTCTGAAAAAATCTATTCTGCCATGTGTTCCCAATGCTCACCAATACAAACTCCTCTGCCCAATTCCCCCCAGCCCCAGTGGACGTCAACATCACTGTCCTTGTCTCCATCCTTCAGGACAGTCATCATCTTCCCATACTTCACACATGGACAGTGCATGAATGGCTCCCTGCCCAGGAGGTTTCCTGACACAGCTGTATTGGAGTGAGCCGTCTTCCTTCCTGCTGCTTCTCTTAGGACCAAAAGCATCAGGTTCTTCCTATGTCCCCACGTTCCAGCCAACCGATACCGTTTTGTATCAGGGAACAGGCTGTGCATGGACCTAGATTAGCAAAAAACACTCATGTACACTTTCAACTTGATGGACAATCTGAAAAACTGGAATGTTATTTGAACGCCACTTCCATTGCATCTACAACAGAAAACTAGAAACAAAGTGATTCATATGGGGAAAATGCAGGAGGGAACTCTTTTATGCTACTGGAGCTCGATTTGAGAGGCTTCACTAAACTAAGCATTGCTGTTGATAGCAGATCTGTGCCAGAACTGCCCTGGGATGGGAATTTATGGGAGGGGAGAGAGAGCAATTGCCAGAAAGGATGGGAATAATGGTCCTCCAAGGACTTTCTTGTAAAGAACATTCCCTGCTGGGCTGTTTCCTAACTGGATAATTTTAAATGAGATTTTTTATTCTCTGTCTGGGATATTTAGTTCTTATGGGTTGTTTTTATCAGTTGAGTAGTTTGGGTGATTCCCTTTGCTAGCTGTGATTACCTCCAGGGCAGCTGGCTTGGCCTTTCCTGGGAGGTTTGTGCTCCAGTGCTGATCTTCTCACTACCTCGAGCCTCCTAAAACCTTCTGAAACCTCCCCTTGCTCAGGAGAAGTCCTTCCCTGTCCCACCTGGCTGTAAATGCCACCCTGAGAAGTGCAGCACTTTCAATAGGAAGCTGGTGTCGCCTGGAGTTGCCACCACTTTTTGAGTGTGTGGATGACCTTGGCCTTTGGGATTTCAAATGAAGGCTCAAAAAAAGCTAGTCAACCTAAATCCAAATCAAGAAGGAACTGGATAATTACTTTCAAAGTTTTGCCACATATCTAAATTATACAGGAGCGTTGTTAAGATGTGGTCTGATTCTAACTAGCAGGGTGAAGGGACCCAAGAAGCCTCTTCTGCCTGGAAGACCTTTCAGATTTGAGGGTAGAAGAGGAAGGGAACAGAAGGAGTCACAAAATCTGTTTTCTATACAACTAAACTTCTCCATGGCAAAGAAAGCATATGGTATGAATACAGAAACTCATTAGTGCAGACCTTTGGGAGACATCACGATTAAGCAAAACAGAGCCAGATGAACATTTGAGAGAAACAACAAATTGCCAACGCTGGAGAAAAATAACTGAGAGCCAAGTGACTACAGTTGCAGACTCATGAAAAGAATATTCAGGAATGTGATTTCTGAGAAAGACTTTTTCCAAGAAAGGTTTCTGGCTCTGTGAGACCAATCCAGGCATGGAGGGAATAGGTTAGCTCAGTCTTCAGTGGCGGTGCAGACAGATATTTAGGTTGGTAGCAGATAGGTGATGACATTTTTCTGTGGACCATTTCCACCTCATATTACTTGAAATATTTCAAGAATTTAAGATCCTTCCCGGACTGCTTATGTTCTTGGTCCTTCTTTTACAGTGAGGTCCTCTAAAATTAAAATATCAGCACGGAAAGGCCATGAAGACAAGTTTCCTTCCCCTCCAGAAGGAAATACGGAGTCATTATGGAAGATAAATACATGTGACCTCACACCTAACCTTCAGTCAGCAGGAAATTAACTCCTTTAAATCTTCTTTTCTTGGCTTTTTGCCCACCATTACATGGCTTTCATCAAGAACTCATACCTACCAGACTTTGTTGTGCTTCCAAACCCTAAGCCTGAAAAAGAAGATCTAATTTAGCTGATTGGAGGAAAACAATATGGAGAAATTACAGTTTGTAATGGATTCTTTTAAATAATAGCTACTTCTACATTTAACTGGGATCTAGAAGCTCATTATAGGAGGATGTGTTGTAAACACGTGCAGAATATGTATTGTAGTGATGATTTGTCAAATTATGAGCCAATTAATTCTGCAATCAAACTTCATAAATGTAGTGTCTCACTGCTGCCTGTACCTTTTGGTTAAACTGGATTTCTCTACCCTGTGTTTGGAACAGAATTATTTTGGACAGCATTAATTAGAAGCTGTAGTTTTCAAATAACATACAGTTTTTGTGGCAGGCTAGTCCAACGACCTTAAAACATTATTTTTTGGTTTAAATGCCAATCTCAAATTTACTGTAACATTTTAAGTTACCTCTTTGGATTTAAAACCTGGCGCTAACATGGTACCTCTCCATTGGAGTAGGTGGAAAAGAGTCATGGACAAGCATTCATTACTCGTATCTGTGTAACATTCAGGTCAAAACATCTTGATTTCTGCTTAAAAGTTGCATTGTTTTCACATTCCTACTATAAAGCATAAAGACATCTTTTTTGTCCCTCGCCGTGGGCCTTGTCCTGGTACCCTAGTCTAAGTCTTACCCAAGTGATGAAGACCCAAGCGTGCATCAGTGACTTGGGTGCAAGGACTCCGTCCTAACTGTGAGTCTCCTGCTGAGAGATGCTCTCTCCACCTTTCTCCTCACCTCTGCCTCTGGCAGATCGTGCTGTGGTGGGGAATAGAATAGTGGCTTTCCTCTGCAGCTGCGATGTGCTTGAGGTGACGAGACGTAGGAGTGAAATGGCAGGGCACGCACCTCAGTCATCTTCACGGGGTTCTCTCACATGGGCTTGCCCCTGGTTAGCCACGATCGGGCCTTCTAGTAGGAAAGGCTGGGAAATTCCTCTGCTGGAGAGGAAGGAGAGTGGGCACTTTGAAGGCCAGGTGACTGGCCAAGTGCCGTTCATGGAGGCCTGTTTACATACATGTCCTTGCATAGTGCATCCCTCAGGAAAATGTCAGCTCCTACGGAGGAGGCAAACCCCAGGTCCAAGGCTGTCAGGGAGCTCTTGGCAGCTCACAGTTGAGTACCAGACTTGGGGCTGCAGCATAAGAGCATCCATTTTCCCTTTGGGCAGAAGAACACTCAGGCCAAGGTTTTTCCCTGTGTACTCAGAAATGATGCCTGTGTAACTTTGTCACATCCTTGTGCTGGCTCCTGGAATAACATTCAGGTAGGTGTCACAGTTACAGAAGCAGCCAAACTGCAGGCCCTGGCTCTCATCCTGCTGAATCCACCTCCACAGCTGGCAGACCTTATGCCTCCACCTTGTTTGCGATGAAAACCCACAGTCCTCTCACTTTTAGTCCAGCCTCAGGCTGCACTATACGTATGCCCAGCACATCTGGCTGGATGTGGTACCTGCTGTATTTCCCTCAGGGCGTGAATGATCTGCACATCACACTGAACCAGAAGGGCCTTTTTGTAACAAAAATGGCATTACTGAGTCATAAGAATAAAGTCTGCCATAAATGAAAATAATTTTAGGTAAGGTTATATGCGTACATGCCTAGCTAGACCTAACGCTCTGCTCTGAGGTAGGCTCAGCCTCCTCCTCCCCGGGCTCTGCGTGTCGGAAGCGATTGGCACCCGCCCTCCAGGAGCAGCTCTTGGCGACCAGGACGGGGAGCACGAGCTGCATCAAAAACGTCCTCCGCAGTTGTGTGCACCAGAGGCTGAGCCGCTTGCTCAATTGTGCCTCATCAAAAGCAGCTCATCAGTAATCAGTAAAACCCTTCAAACATCTGCAACGCTGTGGTGGTCATGTCACCTCTACCAAGGGAACAGCACCAGCGAGACAGGGGAATGATGGTGGTTTTGCTGCTGATGTGAAAGATGGTTTAAGTATTCCTGATACATTTCTCTCACATGCAGTGGTCTCCTCGGGCTTGGTTTTAAACCTTTTTAAGTATTAAGGCTATCTGCTCAGCTCTGAACATAGCCTCCCTGTAATTCCACAGGCTCAGTGGCGAAGGCGACAGAGGTCCCAGCCCCAAATCACGCTGCGGGGAGCAGCCTGCCACAATTAACGAACTGGAACTGCTTCTGACAGATGTGAAGATGAAACTTAGCACTGGAAGCACCCGGTGTCTTCCGCACTTATTTCAGTCTTGAGAAATGATCAAGGAAAACCTGCAGCTTGTGTTGCTAAGGAGCTGCCACCATAACAAATCTTTTCATGCCTTTTCTGGCTCATTGCTGCCTCCCTCAGCATCATCAAGACTAGCTACAAGTTTGCATTTATGTAATTACAAAACGCAAAATGGTACATTTAGCTTATTTTCAGCGTCTCTCATCAGTTATTTGATCAATCAGAGAAACATTCCTAAAAGTTAAGCATCAAATTTGGCTTTTGAATCCAAATGCTAAGCTGCTTCTCCTTCTATTTTTTCTCACAACATTGACTGTGGTTTCTTATTCCTTAAACATCAGCATTTCTTTTGTTTTGGAGATCAGTCCCGTAGTCAAGGAATATGAGAAGCAGCTTAATTTGTTCAAAAACAAATTTGGCTGAACCTTTCTGCAAAAATGCTCAGCGGTGGAATGGTTTATGGTATCTCGATCCCTTCGTTTCAGAGTTAAAATTCACTGCGATGTGTGGTACACGCTGCGTGTGAAGTGCACGTTGACTCCAATCCTGGCTTACTCTCAAGTAACGCGGGGACTGGATATATTAACTTTCACAAAATGAACAGAAAGCCAGTGCAGACACATCCTCTGGCAGAGGCTGGGCTTGAGCTCTGCCATAGAAATACCCAATTTGAGGGAGAATATTCAACTCCTACCTTGGAAAAGCGGAATATTAATACTGGTGTGCAAGTTGACTATAAACATGCCAAGCCAGCAGTTTTAGCCAGTGCTGGGACTCCTGAATTCAAACAGCATTATTGTAAATAATTTTCTTAGACTGATTTAACACACATGCAAAGTTGGCACAGCCACCTGAAAAAGCAATCCTCACCCCTTCCCTTCTCTATTCTCCTGCCTGGTGCTTCTTGTGTTATGCTGGCACAGGTTTCTGTATGGCTGCCCAGTGCGCAGGGTGTAGGAACCGATCCAGCCGGAGGGAAAAAAACACGTTACTTTTGGTGGGTTTTACCCTGAATCAGTTCCCACCATCCCCAAACCCAGATAACTAAATTGTACCAATACTTGCCAGCGCTACCTGGGCACTGCAAGGCAGGGAAGGGGAAAGTATTCCAAGAAAGTAGCAGAACAGTTTGATTTAGAGAGGAGTCCTTGCACAGAGAATGCTACTGGCTTTAAACCCCTACGGGTTTAAAGGATGCTAAGTGTCATGAGCAAATCTGCGTTTCTCATCACATGTATTCTTGATCAATGTCAAACAACATTTATGAACATCCATAATTAAAGGTCAACCACACAGTCCTCAATTATTTAGTGTTAGTTTCAGGCTATGTTATAACGTTTAATGTTTTTACTGAAAACAAAAGTTGGGCAAACAAGAAAAGCAGGGGGGCTGGGGAAGGGAAAACATGTAGAGACCCAACTCATGACAGCCAAACTACTTCTTGTATCCTTCCTGGCTGCTGGGGAATAGCTGGGGCCAAATGGAATTGAAGGGTGTGTTCTCCCAGAAAGTTTCTGGCACTTTATTCGACTTATAACACAACATTAACATTAGAGTTTGGCTAATATGATTTTTCTCCTAGCTGAATTTTTGGACTTTTTTGGACTCTGCATGAAAATGTTTTGAACTAAACCAAATGTAAAAACAGCTCCTGTGAGACTAACAATAGAAAACCTTCCCTTTTTCTACCTCCTGTGCTTGTCTCTCCAGTGGCTTTATCAGACATTCAGAGGTTAGCAAGAAATGCAGGGAGAATTGCCCTTTCTTCCTTGTGTGTTGGGACAATCTATTTCCTGGTCCTTTGGCTTTTCTGTATATTCATCTTGCAGAAGTTCACAGTATATAGCCTAGCCAATTCTTGTAGGTATAACAAAAAATCTTTGAAAAAGCACAAGCAGGAACATGATAACTACTTGAGGAAATAGGTTCCACAAGTAGTGGACACTTGAGAGCTCTGGAAACAGAAAAACTTACCAGAACCCCACTCCCCCCCCAAAGTAATCTGTTAGGTACCACCACACAGACACACGGGCAGCAGTGGGATGATGATAGGGAGCGGAGAATAACCTTTTGAGGTTTGACTTCCCTTATCTGCAGGTGAAGGAGCACATTAGCTGGAAAGAGCAAAGCAGAAAAGGCAATCTAGTGTCTACAAAAGATGGGCACAGCTCAACATCCTTAACACCATGTACTTGACCCTCCAACGAAGTCCCTGAAGCAAAGTTGCACACCACAGCTGCCAGTTCGGTTGCTAACCAAGTTGGTTTAAAATCCTGAAGCGCGAGTTCCAGTGATACCTTCAGCCAATACTCTTAGCTAAGTTAGAACCTGCCTTATAAAACGTCTCATGAATTACAAGGAGTCCCCTACTCGTACCCTTCCCAGAAGCAGAGCGCTGGTTAACCTACAGATGTAGATGCCATTACCTGCCTGGCTTCCTCCCTCCCGCCCCCGCTGGAAGGAGAACAGAGCTCTCTGGAGGGAGAACTGGAGCAGTCTTCAAGCTGGTCAGCCATGCAGGGCAGGAATTCATTCAACAACTGTGTCTCCTTGCAGGAATATTGCCTTAGATTCATGAACTGTTTTCCTTTTCACCCACCAAAAAGGAGTAATTTGGAAAGCAGGGCATGCACAGTGGTCACTGATGTAAATACCTGAGATTTGCAGACAGAACGAACCTGCTGCCAGCGGGGAAGGCTGAGCACGGAGGTATTCACAGCAGCTCCTTCCCCTCCCCGATGCAGTGTAACGCTAGAGCCAAACACACCAGAGACATTCCAGCCCCAACAGTAAAGCAGCAAGGAATACGTTTTACAGCAATGTTATCCATCAAATCTAAATCCCTCACAAGAAGATTTTCTGAAAAGTAGATTGCGTTACTCACTGAACTGCTAGGAAAATGGCTTCTTATCTAGTAAAAACTAACTGAATGTTTATGGTTGATTCCTTTAAAACGGTTTAGACATTTATTTGAAGAGGAACTATAATAAAATACAGATGCTGTACTTTTTTTTTTTTTAAGTACTCTAATATCTTTGTAAAGAACAGCAGTCACAGGGAAAACAGCATAAATGCTGTGCCAGAGAGATAGCCTTTCTGCATCTCATCATCTGTCTGCACAATAACAGCGCAGGGAAATACACTTCTTGCAGATACAGGGGAAAATACAGAGAGCAAATGCTTTGTCTGTCCCCATTCCTTAGACCTCATTCATTACTGTGAAGCTGACCTCAGTATTACTGCGAAGCCTGCTTTCCAAGAAATGTAACTGTCAGTACTACTTGCAGGTCATGTTCAGAAACAGTAACAAATCTTGCAGATTATAAAGCAGAGCTTGCATTCATTGCCTCAGATTGTATTTATCAGGAATACACATTCGTGCAAAATCAACTTGTCTGAGTGGTGATCACAGTGGTGTAACAAAGAGCAAAACTGATGATAAAGGTGTCCTAGATTATTGATGTGAGAGAAGAAAAGGGCGGAAAAGCTACCTTTCATTCCAGTCTGAGTACCCAAGTCCCCACACTTCTCTCCCTTAGAGAGCTTTAACCAAAGGAATGAAGAACCAAGTCCTTACTTTCCGGTGCAGGTTAACTGTACACACACGCACGCACTCAGCCAGCCTGCATCCCACAAGACTTGCAGCACAAAGTCAGCCCGACTGCTTCCGCAGGTAGCTCAAAAGCAGTAGTCACTTTTGTGTGGAGCCCAGACTAAGTCAGCTTACTGGATTCAAGCTGGTTCTTCAGCTTCCAGCGACAGCCCACATCGGGCAGAGTTCCTTACCCCGGGCTCTGTATAAGCTCTGCAGGTAACCCGAGTGACTCCACGGGAGATGCACTGCTTCTACAGGCTTGGATTCAAGTGCCTGGATCCACCAGGAGCACGTCACCTCAGAAGCACTGACATACCCACATGCAGAGGCAATTCTAGAAGCAAGGGAAGAGCAGAGCTGGAAGAATTCAAGCTGGATTTATGTTCTGGCATTCGGAAGGGACTGGCATGGAGATGAATCCCATTTTATAGACAGTCTCCCCTAATTTTCCGCACAGACATTCCTAGCATAGAACGCTTGAACAAAACCACAGTACGGCCAGTAAAATAACTCTTCCTTCCCAATGGCAAGAAATCCATTTACATATTCAAGCTTTAAATCTCTCAAAGAGCTAAACTGTTACACTTCCACTCCTAATACCAAAACTAGCAACCCGTAAATGCTAGGTCCCTACTACATAAATGAAAGGTGTTCAAACAAGATACAGAGCTAATACATAACAGCTTATAACACAACTTTTATTAGAAAAGTTATACATAACAGCATCAACTATTTTCAAGAATATTAACCTTGAAAAGCAACAAAAACAGACTAAAAATGTGTAACAAGAAACTAATGACCTTTTCTATAATTAAACATTCAAGTTATCTACAATGTCTCTTTTTACAAAGGGGAAAATCATGGTCTTACAGGCACATCATGTTGAAAATAAAGCTGCAGTAACTTTATACAATTAACTTTTTCAAGGATTATTAAAACATGGTCATCATGTAGTCTCAGATTTTTTTTAAACATTCACATAATTTTACAGTTGAGGATACACTGAAATTTCAGAGTCCCAAAATTATTTCACAAAAGTGCCAACATTAAAACCAGAACCTTCAGTGTGAATAATTTTGCCCTAAGAAAAGTTAAGACAGGTTTCCATAATCAACATATTCACATAATTTCTGGTGCTACCTGGTCTAACAGTAAAGCTTCATTCTTTGTAAGTAAAATCAAATGGGACTTCTTTTGCAAAACTGATAAAATGTTTTGAACACAGGAGTGTGCATTATTGGAAAAATTGATACTAAAACCATAAATATATCCAAAGAGCCATTAATACACTACACAATTAAGTGGAACTGTGCCCGTTTGTACTCTATATTCAAGTTTGTTGCCCTTTCAGTACAGGTGGTATCTGAATTTAGCATCTTTACAAAGGCAATCTGTTCAACTTCTCTTATTCTCATCTTCATATGCCTGCTTAATAAAAATCAGATAATTTACAATCTAGAAGTCTGTTTTAAAAAGTCTGGAGTTTATATACAGCTCTAACAAACCTAAAGCATTTTGATATCTTAAAGGTTTAAATGAAATGACTAGGGGTTTTATTTGACGCTTATTAACAGTAATTAGCCATTATCAGTAGTGGACCATAATGAGGTGATAAGTGAAAAGGAATGTTTCGTCTAAAATGCCTAACACGCGTTCCATCCTTTCATGTATGCAATAGTATCACGTAGAGGAAGTGCTTTCCACAGACACCCGTTTCCCCTTAGCATCAAGGGCTACAAAAATCCGACTGCAAAAATGCAGTGACAAAGCAAGCTGACATATCAGGCACTACCTTTCATATTGGCAGCTTTAAGAGACCCACGGTATGCACAACGATCTAGGGAAGGGGAAAAAACCCACTACTATGAGAAGCAGACCGAACATTTTAGACGAGTTTGGCAAAGTTTTTAATCAGACAATAGGTTGGCCATTCAGGTTTACTTGTATAGGTTAAAAATATCACTATTGAATCAACTAGTCAAATTATCGTAAGACATTTCCATTGATACTCAACATTACATGCACCAATATTGCACACATCTGCTCTGAGTTGTTAAAACAATCTTCATCTGGGTCCTTGAGCTGTCTAGTTTCTGCACTCGGAACTCAAGCCACCCACCCCAGCAGTTTCACTAAAAATTTAAGTGGTAAGTTTAAAATACAAAAACCAAAATAACCCAAAAAGAAAACCAAGGACTTTATACAGACAATAAAATCTAAATTTTCTGCAATGGTCTTGTGGGCCCTACAGATGGGGCAATACATGTACGCGCTAGTGAAATGAACACTAGCTCTGCTGTATCTAACCATTCAAATAATATGAAATCTGGGACCAGGTGTTGCAATGATGTCACTGTAAGGCTCCTCCTGCGTCAGCTCTATAGCTTGCTGTTTTTTAAGTACCAGGAAACTGTAGAATTTCGCAGCTGCTTGTTTTCTATTTGTATTTCTGCACAGCTCAAGCAAACTGATAGATTCTGCTCCAGTCTTAGCAAGAGCTCTCTGAAAAACACAAACATTGATACCACAAATTAAATAGCGAACAACATACAAACAAGAATGTCTCTTGGTAAGATTCTGTTTGTTGTCACCCCCAGGACACTGTGAGGGATTGGGAAGGACTCAGCATTGGATGGGAACATTACAACATGTACATGAAAATTTCTATATGGATCTCATCTAAACGAAACCAAGTAGGCTTCCCAGAGATGTGTGAAAAATCAGTCTTGAATCTGTGCAACTTATTCCAGAAACGCTATAGTACAGCACAAGACTTACTTTCTGCACCAAGAGCTAGCCAGTCTTTTTTGACTACAGGACAAATATTTTTAAATAGGAATAAAAAAAATCCCTGTTTTAGTTCTCAAAATAAAAATAACTCCAAAATAATCATGATCTATTGTTTGAAACAAAATTTCAAGAGCTAAGGTTCTTTAAAAGATGCATAATTTTGCCAAGGTGAAAGCCTGTTTATTTCTAAAACTCCTCTGTTTGTCTGAAACTAAGTACCCAAAGTCACTTACATTTTTTCAAAGACTTGGCCAGAATATAAAAAAAAAAATAAAAAAAAAATCAGTAAAATACATCTGTTTGCTGGCTAGAACAGCAACTGACGTCTTCAATTTAAAACAGAACCGTCTGCTCTGGAATATCTACTAGATGAAAAGATATTAGGCTGGCCAAACCTAATTACTTTATATTAAACAGATCTTAACTTCGAATCTCATTACAGACTTAACATTTGAGCCATCCAGTGCGATGCTCTTTTGGGCACATGGAAGAAAGAATTGAAAAAAGCTAGACATGGTCCAAAGAATTCTGAAGCTCTTTTCAGAAATTGTGATGAAACATTCAGAGAGGAAAATATTACACAACATTACCAGCTAAACATCTGTATACTTTAAAAATTACTTTTAAGCCACAGTTGTACTGGTTTGGGCTGGGACAGAGTTAATTTCCTTCACAGTGGCTCATAGGGCGCTATGTTTTGGATGGGAGCAAATGTGTTTGTTTTGGAGCAAGTGGGCTGGGGGTATGCAAGAAGCCGGGAGGGAACACAACCAGGACAGCTGACCCCAACTGACCAAAGGGATATTCCATACCATATGATGTCATGGTCAGCAATAAAAGCTGGGAGAAAGAAGAGGGGCGTGTGTGCACATTTGGGGTTATGGCATTTGTCTTCCTAAGTAACCATTACGTGTAATGAAGCCCTACTTTCCTGGAAATGGCTAAATGCCTGCCTGCTGTTGGGAAGCGGTGAATGAATTCCTTATTTTGCTTTGCTTGCGCATGCAGCTTTTGCTTTACCTATTAAACTGTCTTTATCTCAACCCACATGTCTTCTTGTTTTTACCCTTCCGATTCTCTCCTTCATCCCACCAGGGGGTAGTGAGCAAGCAGCTGTGTGGGGCTGAGCTGATTGCCAGGGTTAAACCACAACAACAGTTTAAAACAATATTTCTTAAACTAGCAGAATTCTTGCAGGTGTGCAAAAGAACTAACTCAAATCACATTAGTTTACAATGTAATCTGAACTAAATTTAAGTGTATTTAAGTATCATAAAGGCTATTTAGGAGTTTAAAATTAAGGTTTGATTGTTTAGAGATGTAAGCAAGTAATTCTTATGAAATAAGTAACTTTTTCCAGAAATGTAAAGCTTTTGCTTGATTATATCATACACTTGTGAAACTTTACAGAATATGAAATACTACTAAATCTCAGTTTCCTGAAAACTCAGCAGCATTTCCCACCCTCACCCCCAAATCCACTATACTGGAAGTTCAGAGATACAATAACAACAATGAGCTTTTATCAGCACAGATGGAGCCTATCAGTTTCACAAAAAAGTGAGGATGACTTTGGAAAACAAAAACAGCTTCAAGAAATGGAACTGAAATACTTCAGTGACAGTAGAATCTCAGGAGCTGCCAAAATGTTTAAGGGAACAAAGGTGTAGGAACTGCAAACTAGACTGAAAGGCAAAAGTAGTCCAAGAATATATGAAGTACACATACAAAGACCTATATGCAAACGGACAGCAGTTTGCACTGAAGTTCAAGTGTATACTAGGGGTGTTCAATCATCGTAGCAGAAAAAAGCTCTTTAGTTCTAGCAAGCAAGAATCTATCCTACAAAGATGATCTGTCTGTGCAGACTGAAGCCACATGCTGAAAAGTAACACTGCACCTCAGCCAAGGTCAGATTCCCACAGTTGTTATAGATTCAGCTTATCGTACCATGGAAGTTTTCAAACTAGCCTAGCCGGGAGTAAACATCCTGTAAAATGGTTTTATTCCTACACTTTGATGAGGTTTGCCTAGGGTCACATAGCACAAAGTCAGAGGTACTAAGGTTTCATTAAAAGCACAATCAAACCCAATTATTTTAAAATTTGAATTTCTGGGAATCTTACTTGCACAGCAGGTGTGGACATAAAGGTTGAAAAACACTCAAGCAAAAAATTTTACTTCAAATATTCTTTGGAAAAAAGCGACAATTATATTATGATTTAATCAAGACAGAGATGACATTTTAAGTCTGTAACATCTACTGCAAAGAAAGCTCTTTCTTAACCGTTTAACTCAGGTCAAAAGCATCAGTGGGCACATTCAAAAGCTACTTTACGAGAAGGCAAATTATCATGTGTACCTGAAGTCCATGAAGCATTTGTTGAGTCCTCTTGTTCCATCTCCTTTCTTCTTGATCCTGATCACCCCCTGTGCCATCTTCTTCCTGCAAGCAGCCGGAATTCACAAATTTACAAAACAATAATCTTTTCATCCACTGAGCTATGAAATGAAAGAGGTACTTTAGATATCACTGCACCTTCTTCCTCTTTATCAAGCCAGAAGGTTTAGACAACTCAAGTCGCAGGATACATTTAGGAGAGGCAGGAAGTGGGACGGAGGAAGATGCACGTGTAAGCTGACATACCATAGTAAGGTCGCCTGCCACTATGATTACACCTCAAAATGTTACGCTGACAATTAGTAAAACAAAAATTCAGTCATGACAGCTGAATGAGAAGAGACACTTCAGTCTAAACTAGGATTGCTAGTACAGAACACAGTATCAACAATGTTTTTATTTTGCAAACATTAATAAACTCCAAGCTCAGGAGTGATGCATCCCAACAAAGAGGAAGTCAGGTAAAAACACCAGGAGGCCTGCATGGATGAACAAGGAGCTCCTGGACAAACTCAAACACAAAAAGGAAGCCTGCGGAGGGTGGAAACAAGGACAGGTAGCCTGGGAGGAATACAGAGAAATTATCCCAGCAGCCAGGGATCAGGTTAGGAAAGCTAAAGCCCTGATAGAATTAAATCTGGCCATGGACGTCAAGGTCAACAAGAAAACCTTCTATAGGTACGTCGGTAATAAACGGAAGACTAGGGAAAATGAGGGCCCTCTCCGGAAGGAGATGGGAGACCTGGTTACCTGGGATATGGAGAAGGCTGAGGTACTCAATGACTTTTTTTTGCCTCAGTCTTCCCTGACAAGTGCTCAAGCCACACCGCCCAAGTCACAGAAGGTAAAGGCAGGGACTGGAAGAATGAAGAAGATCAGGTTTGAGACCATCTAAGGAACCTGAAGGTGCACAAGTCCATGGGATCTGATGAGATGCATCTGCAGGTCCTGAGGGAACTGGCGGATGAAGTTGCTAAGCTACTACCCATCATATCTGAGAAGTCATGGCAGTCCGGTGAAGTTTCCACTGACTGGAAAAGGGGAAACATAACTCCAATTTTTAACAAGGGAAAAAAGGAAGACCCAGGGAACTACAGGCCAGTCAGTTGCACCTCTGTGCCCAGAAATATCACGGAGCAGATTGTCCTGGAAACTATACTAAGGCACATAGAAAATAAAGAGGTGATTGGTGACAGCCAACATGGCTTCACTAAGGGCAAATTGTGCCTGACAAATCTGGTGGCCTTCTACAATGGGGTTACAGCATTGGTGGATAAGGGAAGACCAACTGACATCATCTACCTGGACTTGTGCAAAGCATTTGATGCTGTCCTGCACAACATCCTTGTCTCTAAATTGGAGAGACCTGGATTTGACAGATGGACCACTCAGTGGATAAGGAATTGGCTGGATGGTCACACTCAAAGAGTTGCAGTCAACAGCTCGATGTCTAAGTGGAGACCAGTGATGAGTGGCACTCCTCAGGGGTCGGTATTGGGACTGGTGCTGTTTAACATCTTTGTTGGTGATATGGACAGAGGGATTTAGTGCACCCTCAGCAAGTTTGCCGATTATACCAAGCTGTGTGGTACAGTCAACACGCTGGAGGGAAGGGATGCCATCCAGAGGGACCTTGACAGGCTGAAGAGGTGGGCCTGTGCTCATGAAGTTCAACAAGGCCAAGCGCAAGGTCCTGCACATGGGTCAGGGCAATCCCAAGCACAAATACAGGCTGGGTGACAAATGGATTGAGAGCAGCCCTGAGGAGAAGGACTTGGGGGTGTTGGTTGATGAAAAACTCAACATGACCCAGCAATGTGCTCTCACAGCCCAGAAAGCCAACCGTATCCTGGGCTGCATCAAAAGAAGTGTGGCCAGCAGGTCAAGGGAGGTGATTCTGCCCCTCTACTCTCCTCTGGTGGGACCCCACCTGGAGTACTGCGTCCAGCTCTGGAGTCCTCAGCACAGGACCTGTTGGAGCGGGTCCAGAGGAGGGCCACAAGAGCGATCAGAGGGATGGAACACCTTTGCTATGAGGAAAGGCTGAGAGAGCTGGGGTTGTTCAGCCTGGAGAAGAGGAGGCTCCAGGGAGACCTTATAGCAGCCTTCCAATACCTGAAGGGGGCCTACAAGAAAGCTGGAGACGGAATTTTTAGCAGGGAGAATAGTGATAGGACAAGGGGTAATGGCTTTAAACTGAAAGACAGTAGATTTAGATTAGATATAAGGAAGAAGTTCTTTACTAGGAGGGTGGTGAGGCAGTGGAACAGGTTGCCCAGAGCAGCTGTAGATGCCTCCTCCCTGGAAACATTCAAGGCCAGGTTGGATGGGGCTTTGAGCAACCTGGTCTAGTGGAAGGTGACTCCACCCATGGCAGAGGGGTTAGAACTAGAGGATCTTTAAGGTCCCTTCCAACCCCAACCATTCTATGATTCTATGAAACTCAGCCATGTTCTCATTTCACTGTGGAAATAGAACCATTGAGAAGGAAAATAGGTTGTTGCTAAAAGCTGTGAAGACTGACTGTAACAGCTCAGCTCCTCATGTCCTATGAAGCACTCACCTACGCAGAACAGTACTCGTTTATGGAAGATGTGTTATACATGGCTTTTAAAATAAGAACGTTACTTAAAATCAGCAATTAAAAAAATCAACACGAAAGTTGACACATGCAAGCAGTATCTGCTTTGTTTCCAGTCTTAACTCAAGAACCTCAAACTGTGCAGAAAAACTGTTTTGGCCAGTTTTTTCCCCTCTAAAAATTAAGCCAGCATGTATTTCTTCATTGTACTACTTTTAAAGTAACACCTCTTTGCATCCAGCAACATCCTGAAGTGGTCAGGCAGTTGGACTAGATGATCATTGTAGGTCACTTCCAACTGAGAATACTCTATTCTATTCTAACAGCCTTTTATATTGCTAAGAAATTCATCTTGACTAAAGTAATTGACTAAAGCAATCCACATTTCTTTGTACATGTGACTTGCTACAGAAGGAAACTTCACATGTCCAGATACATTCTTTTTCCAACAGTTTTTAACAAACTGATTTAATATCGTGCATTTTGGGTGTAAAATAAAAAGAATCAATGAAGTTTGTTCTAATATCCATAGAATATTAAATATTGTAGCTAAGAAAACTTTAGTTATCACATTTTAGGACATGGACAGTTTTCTTACAAAAGTATTTTTATTAAGTGGCATGAACTATTTAAAATGGAACCATAAAATTAAGTTCAAAACTTCTTGTATAAGGCATCATAAACAGAGTGGTTTAATCCAACCATGTGTGAGAACAGGAGAACCCTCCAATTCAAAGCAGAATGTATGTATGCAATTTATAAAATGGAATAGAAAGAATATAAAATGGTCATGGATTAATTTTAAAAATCTACATTTCCAAAGGTTATCATTGCCCAAGTAAGGACTGAAGATTTATTTCTTATGCCATTTAATAAATCCAAAGTCAAACAGTGCTGGGGAACACACAAACCCTTTCTACATAGAGTTCTTACCTCCTCCTCTTCCTCCTCCTCTTTCTCCTTTTCCTTCTCCTTCTCTTTTTCTGGCAGAAGTTCTAGCTCTGGTATTAGCTGGCAGATGTTTTGGGGCTCCTCTGGAGGCATTTCTACAGGTGGTATTTCCAGCTGTTGTGATGGTGGATGCTTTAAGAGTACACAATACAGTTATACCAATAGCATCATTTTATCAGTGCTTTACAATAGAATGCTGATGCTACAAAAACCAGTTTCACAAAATCCAAGTCTCTAAATCTTAGCCATTTGTCAGAATTTTTCATTTTTGTAATATGGAAAGCAATTTATTTTGTTTTGCTGTCCATAAATGTATTTTTAATCCTTTAGATTCTACTCAAACCAGAAATTATGATATCACTATAAGGAAAAAGGCTTTCCAATAACTTCACTTAGTCCACCATCCAAACTACTGATCTCATTTCTTGGATCAGCACACAGAACGTTAAAAATCCCACATAATCAGATGCAGTGCTACATGAACACACTAACTCACTGGAACAAGACATCTTCAAAATATCAAAATGTTGTTCTCTGCAATACAAGCACGAAGGAATTAAAACACAGGTACTTTGTAAAATTTCCAAAAATGTATGAGTGACTTTGGTGCTCAAGTACCATTCTCAGAAGATGTTTATATCAAGAGGAAAATCCAGAAAAGCAGTTTAACAGGATTTATATAGTCCGTTTTAATAAAATTAATATATAGTATTCTCCCCCTGAATTTATACATAGTTAAGCGTTTGCCAGTAAAGTTACCTTGACACCCGAAACTGTTTCTACACATAGTCTAAAATAGCTCAAAATAACTTCTGTTTTAGAGTCATACAGCAGGTAACACTACAGGCATGTTGCTAGAGGCCTGCTGTGGTTGGTGTGATCAAAGAATTCCCAACACACACCAATAGCATTGACTTCAGCACAAACAGCCAATGGCAATTTCACCTAATCACACACCCAAGAGGAGCAGCAGCAGCTGCCACCCTTTTTAATAAGATAATGTAACATCTAACAGTCTCATTCTACAGCAAACAACCCATTAGCCAAGAAACATATGAAAAGTGGGGTTAAAAAAATGCACAAGCATGAGAAAGACAGCATAAACCAGGACTGTTCTCACCAGGTAAGCATTCAGAAAAAGACTATGCCTTTCATTTTGCCCACTTCCTCTCCCCTTCACAAATATGGTTTCCTTTCACACTGCATCACAGCTTTTACAGAAGAGGTAGATATGAGCTAGGTTCCAAGTCTACTCATAACTCAACTAGGAAATCCTTCCTGAAGATCAAAGTTTTTCTTTGAACCCTTAACCCTGGAACACTAAAAGTATCTTAGAAAGGAAGTTTGTGCAGCTAGCACAATCCTTTCTTCGTCAGTGAAAGCTGTTCATATACACTTGGCAAGCAGAAGAACTTGATAGCTTTGTAAGCAATACACTTTAATCCTTGAAGACTTTTTCTGGAGGAAACAGTGCCATTTCTTTATCCTGCCTGCATTTCAAATGTTTCGATAAGCTTTCCACTTAAGAAAAATACCATAAAGACTACCCAGGGACAAAGATTCGGATACTACTCCAGCATCTCTCACAACACCACAGAAAGTTAGTGCCTCAAACCTGTGCCACTTCCTCCTCAAAGACACTACCAACTTATCATTCTCAAAAAAAAAAAAAAGACAAAAAGATCTTACTCACAGGTAACACTGGCTCTGGTTCTACTTGCTGCAGTTTGCGTTTAACACCTGTCTGAGGTGGTGGGGGTGGCATAACAGACTCATCCAGGTTGGTTCTGCTGCCTTCCATCATTGATTCTTGTAAACGACTTGGTTCTTCCAGAATAGGTTCATCTATATTCCACAACAAACCCAGTTTTAGATACTTTGATACAGTTTCAAATCACATTACTAAGTCTAACCTGCTATTAATTTAGAATTGAGCACTCATAACAGCCTGCATAGCTTTTGCAGTGACTTGAATAGAATTGGTACAGATGTGCATACAGCCCAATCCAATATCTATTTAATCCACTGGATCAAACTAAATCTTTAAGTGTCTTCTACTTCTGGAAAAAAAAGCTATTTTAAGTCACAGACTGTATATCAGGCTAACAACCATTACAAAGCTCTTTGCTTCATTCATAATCTTTGGTGACTTAATATAAAGAACAAAAGAGAAAAATAAGCTCTGAGGGAAAGCAGAGCATCTTTGACAAGACACAAACCAATGACATCTCGTTGCTGCTGTTGCTGTTGTTGTTGCTGCTCCTCTCTGGGAACCTCTGGGTTTTCAAAGTCTTTAAGGAACTCATCAAGGTTGTCAGCTTCCCCACCTTTCCTCCTCTTTCTTAGGTCTTCTGGTACCAGGGGTGTAAGACAACGAGTAAAGAGCTACAGGAGAAAGGTTACATTATTCACTATTGTAGTTCTCAGTGTCCTTAATTTCATTTGAGACCAAGTAATTATGGGCCATCTTTCTTTCCCATTTTTAAGCTCCTCTCCAACAGTAGTAACATTAAAAGAATTTCACTTATTTCTGTAACTGATAAGTATTTTAAGCATTGGTGTTATCTTAGTTGTTTTAATTATGTTTTTTTTATAATTATTAATACTGCTATCACTATATCACTATTCATATGCTGATGTTTACTATATATGAGGCACAATCCTGCATATAGTCCATTTAAAAATGAACCAGCACAAAAACATTACCTTCAGTAGCCTGTTATTCCACAAAGGCTGTGCAGGCAGAGAGAAAAGCTTTTCAACTCCGCCAGTTTCTTTCCACATCATCAGTTTCTTAGTAGGAGGTGCCAAGTCCAAAGTAGTAACGATATCAGAGTAGTCACTTAATTGGGCTCGAATAGTCTTGCTATCCAGTTCTTTCACACTGTCCACAATCAGCTTTCTCTTCCTCTTTGCTTTGGTTTCCTTGACTGTTGAGATTTTTAGCAAGTAATGAAGGTTAGCTCAAACAGATACCACTCTGTAGAATAATCTTGCAGGTTCTCTGTAGGTCTTATTTGCCCATGTATAAAGCTGCCTCAAGAATCTAAGGCAATGTTAGCTTTGGCAGAAGGAATGAAAAGCTGTAAGCACTATGAAAGGTCAAACACTATGAATGCTGTCCCATAACCTACAGATTCTTCTGCATATACTTGTAGTTCTACTGAATCTACCTAAGCCTCAATGTCCTTAGCTGCACATGCCTCCCTCCCTCATGGCTTGCTTGTCAGGCTGGTGTTCTTCAGGAGCAAACCCCTGAGATGTAAGGTCCCTCTGACCAAGAAGTCAAAATACTACACCAAGTTTTTCCCCTAAGCCCTATCTGAGCTTTGGTAGTGTTAATGTGGGTGGTTATCTTACCTGTACCTCTCATCCTGCTCTAGAATGACTTTACTGTAAATTGCTTACAGCCTGGCACTCTGCAGCAGACCCTGAAGCTCTGGCAAACGCTGTCTTTGCTGGTCCCAGCTGATCAGCTAGGACCTCTGTTGCTAGCTTGCCACCAGAGGGCAGTGCTAGGGCTTTTTAATTGGCCAAGCAGTAAATCAGGGCCTGGAGTTCAGTCTGAAAACACAGGACAAACTACATTTTTTCCAAATCTTATTTTTTTAATAAAGCAGGGATCTGTTTATAATGAGCCACATACAGTATCAGTTAAAATAAGAAAGTGTCTTGCATTAGAGAAAGAGACAAGGAATTTCACTATTTAGTAGAACTTCAAATACAAAGATGCATCTCCTGAATTCAGCAATTCATTAAAGCTATGAATCACTAGAAGAGCACTCATTCTCACTGTAAACAGTCACTCCGGGCCATCAAACATAGCATACTGAGAACTGTGCCGCACTACAAATACTGTTTTAGAATTAAAGACATGGTGAGTTCTATTCCAGCTCATTGTATTTTAACTAGCATGTGGATCAAAAGCTACAGTATCATACCGCTATACATAATGACTGCAGAAACTACAGACTAGTATCCCCCAAGACCATCTATGTAAGCTGCCTACCTGGAAAGTACTGGAAGGCTACCATTAGAATAAAAGGAATTCAGTACTTGGTCCCTGGTTTCTCTTCCAACTGAGAAGAGTCAGCAGCAGTGCTACACATTCATTTCCACTCCATTGAGCTAAGGTGGTCTCTGATGACCCAAGTAAAATACTCCCAAATAGCTTACTCACCGGTTATGTCAATAGGCTCCAGAGCAAAAGCTTCCTCTTCATTGGGAACAAGTGTTGTCTGATCAGTCATAGTTGGTAATGGTTCAACTGGATCTACCGAGTCCGGGCTGTCTGGTCCACCCACTGCCAATTAGAACAAGTATCTCGCACTATGTCAAAACATTAAGAAACTGTGCTACCCTTCCCATCCCCTCCTCCACACCTTAAAGTGGTTTACCACATTTCATACTTTTGAGTTCAACATGCTTTTAAGGAATTAGAATCCTAATTAAATTAGTTGAAAACAAATAATTCTAGATCTAGCCCTAAACCATACTCACTTGATACATTATCATCATCATCCATATCATCGTGGGGAGGTTGCTCTGGCATCATTACTCCACTTTCTGACAGTGCAGGTGGGTCATCAAAAATACCGCCATCATTATTACTGAGAAGTTTGTCATCTGAAACAACCATATGAAAGAATCAGTTTTGCAACCACGAATTCATGAAATGAGTATAGACAAATTTATAAAGAAGTACAGACAAATTTATGACAACACAGATAAAGATAGGGCAAAGGTTAGAGAAACCTATACTTTCAACGCTGACACAAACACAATTAGGAGTGCTTTTTCAAGGCGCATTTCAGCTCAAGTTTTGAGCTTACACATAACCTTTATTACAATACACTTGCCACATATTTGTATCTTACTAGGTTTCTTAGTACTTCACAGAGAAGCACTCAAAACAGTTCTCAACATATTAATTAAACCCTTGGAACGAGTCAAAGAACAAGAAGAGTTGCACACTGGTTTTTCTCCAAAGAACGTTACATGCAGAATGGAAAAACTCTGGATGATTTAATTTTACTTCATTTGAAATATGCCAACAGTTAACATGCTATGCATCATCTACATTGCTGTAGCACTCACAAACCAGAATTCCACTGCTGAAGGCATAACAGAGAGGGACCTTGGCAACAAAAGAAACAACGTCCCTCCTGTCCCCCCAAGAACTAATTATTGAGGCAGAAGGCAGGACAGACAAAAAACAAATTCCTCAAACATACCCAATATTCCACCATCATTTCCTTCTCCAAAATTATCATCTTTGTATTGGTCTTCATATTCCAGGTGATTAGACTTCTCATTGAGGTGACTGGTGCTCTGTTCAGGTTCCAGTAGGAGATTGGAAGCACTGGTGCTCACTAGCATGTCATCCTCAAATGCACTACCTTCTCTCATCATCTCACGATCATCCATCCCAAAGTCACCTGCAAGAATACAATTTCACTGCTATAAACGCTAAAGAACCAAGATGCAAGAGACCCGGCTAATCAATCAGAAAAGGCCCAAATGTAAGACCAAACTTAATTCCAAGTTATCTTAACTGCAGAGTTAATGACAAATGTAAGGAATTATGCCCAGCAATACCATACTGAAAATACTGTTCGATTATAAAAATAACCATCTCTTCAAAGCACTTTATTATATTTATTTGAATTGATTTTAGCAAGATCCTACTAAATTTTAGCTGCACTGAAACCAAAGAATTCCAAGGAATTCAAAAAAGTTTTACCGTATGCTTCAAGGTCAGGCTTCATGTACAGAGAGCAAACCAATACCAAATCAACACCACCATCAATACCTAGATTATACTTTCAAAAAGACTACTAAATTATGGATTACATTATTGCACTCTTAAAACTAGATATTTAAATACAACTGTCTTCAGGCTTTGATTCAGATCTTAGAATGCTGTCCTTGAAAAGATACTGAAAGAAGTAAACTAGTCATCACTGAGTGCTTCAGCTTTAGAAATCTCATAACAGTTTCTGACTGAAAACACACCTATGATTAAAGCAACAGCTGACTTCATATTCACACCACATTTTGAAAATTATAATTGACATAGTACTTCACTAACTATATTCTGAATATTCTTCAGCTTTATATAAGCAGCTAGAAGCTTGCTGAATATTAGAGGACAGGCTTTTTGGAAAAACTGACATGTACAAACTAAAAATTAAATGTACAGAAACACAGCATGTTTGATCTAATTTGTTTTGTACTTAGTGGGAATTCAGTAGTCATTGCAAAACCGTAACTTTACAGTTACCAAAACTAGCTTAGTAACACATAATAACAAACAAGATTTTTACCAAAGTCATTATCCTGAAGGATACTGATGTTGCCTACTTCTTCTCTCATTGTAATTTCTTCCACTCTACTCTGGTTCAAACTGAACTGCTGGGCCACATCAATATCACTTAAACAAACAGAAGGCAATTATTAAAAAAATCTCAATTTAAAAAAAAAATAACAGATAAAGCCTGCTTAGATAAAAGTAAAATTAGTTCTTAAAAAGTACACTATACACTTAAGTCAATTAATAAAAAAGCTGATGGTGAATAGAGAATAGAAAACACTACTTAAAACACTAAGACCATTCATGGCTAAAACCCATCATCCAAGTTGTGTTAGCTTCTGGGAAACATATCAATAACCTCTCTTACTCCTTGATATGTTGGGGTCACTAATTTTAAAGGCCAAATTAATAACTAAGACCAGACTTCCCCCCCTTCAACTTCAAAAGCTATTAATATAATTTATCAAAAAGTATATCTAGTAACAGTACCAAGTTAACACTCTGTGGTGTACTAAGATACATTTCTTAGAAGAACACAGAATTTTTATGTAGTTTCAAATTAGTATATACTCTAATTTGAATATAAACCAAATCAAACACTGTGTAAGTAAAGCAAACTGTAACCCAGAAATTCCATTATGAATAATCCAAAATGGTAACATTAATTTTTTAAAAAATCAAGAATTATTCAAGTTGTATCCTTGTTATTATGTTTAAAAGTAACCTATTAGTATTAAAAAGTTCTAAGAATTAAAACTGCCACTACAGAAGGTCAACAAGGACATTTCCATAAAACTAATGTTGTCTAACCTGAGAACGTATGTGATGTAGAGTGCCTTGCATAAAAGAAAAAAGAAAATGATAATACATATCTGAGTTTTTGAAAAGCTTCTGTAAGGACAGCTTTAACTTCAGTTAAAATTACATGCTACTATGAACTTAAAATCAATACAAAGATGATTGCGTACTTGCTTGGTATATTAAGAGACTCAAGAATACAGGTTACCTACAGACTTCTTTTTAATTCAGCAGTGAGTTTGCTGTTTAAAACCAGGTTCTCCTCAACTAAAACCAAACATCATTTGCATGGAAATTAAAAAACCAAACCAAGCTTACTCTAGATCAGGAAGTGGTTGGTCAAAATCATGAAATTCCTCAGGTAAGGTAATGGCATTGTAAGCAGCCTCTCTGTTTTCCTCAGGCAAATCGACAACCCCTGCAGAGAAGAACACTCAGACATGAGTTGCCATTCCTTACAAGGACAGCATTTTTCCCTGTGCCTTCAGCATTGTTCTCTCAGCATGAGCTTCTTGTCTTTAAAATTGTTGAATTGAACCGATGCTAGACACCTACGAAGAAACCTTAGATAATGTTGGTATTGAGATTCAGTCTAAATTCAGAATATATACCCTCAAGCCGTGTACTGTTTTGTATAACCCTGGAAGCCTCAAATCATTTGCTAATGTTTGTGTGGTGGCACAGCTCTGCATTGTGCTAACACAGGTGCCCTATGTTATCACAACACTACACAGGTACCTGCTACAAAATCATTTTACCGTGATGTTCCAGATGAGCTAGTTAATCCTATATTTTGGTTCGGGTAAAGCAGCAGCAACATGGCAGTGTAGTTTGGGTAAAGCAGTGGCAACACAGCATGACTACTTTGCTACCAGTCATTCAGTCAGTTCAATTAGCTCTGAAAGTCCCAGCACAGTACTGACTGTACTTGGGCCACACAAACTCTTAGGCTTCTGCATTTAAAACAGCTGGATTACCTAAACCACATACATACCTTTTCTTATATTCCCGAGATGCTTAATCTGCTATTCAGTGGGCGTTCTCAGACCATGACTATCAGATTAGGCATCACACAAAAACAGTGCCAGTAGCTGGTGCCTCTCTTTTATTCAAAGGCTTAGAGGTCAGGACACTTGAAAGTGCATGGGAAATGCAGGTTCAATTCCTTCTGTAACTTGCAGAAGATTCGAGCTCTATGTTCTGCCTTCTGACCCACACAACACAGGCAATTCTGAGGAACAGATACTTCAGAAACACTCTGCCCACTGCATTCCCCTCCGCAATGGATAATCAAAGAACCACCATCCAGAGAGACCAAGAAAAAGCATGAGCCTGTAGCTTACTCATCTTGGTACTTGGCTAGGAATGAAGAAACCTAGTCCATCCTTTCATGGCTATCCAATATTTTTACCTGTTGGCTGCTTAAAACAAAACATGCAAATGATTCTCAAAGCAGACAGGATCAAGACAATGCCTAAGCCACAAAGCTGATAAACTGAAGACAAGTGCCTCAACTTGTTTCAGATCAGCATGCCACTTTTTGTAACTCTGGTTTTAAGGTGCTTCACCTTCTACATGCGCTCTGTTCGGAGTGGGAAAATTGGAAAAACAGATTGCCTTGTGAAATTAGACAAATTTATGCATTCTCAAAACCCAGGGAAGTTAAATGCAAGAGTAAACAAAAAATTGGCAACAGTCAACAAACTGCCACAGAAAGCTATGTAAAGTTTAATGCCTGAATCACAACGTGAAGATCAGGAAATGAAGATAAAGTCATTATATACCTTAACTTTTCTCAAATTTACTGTTGCACTGGCTTTCAAGAGTTGCCTTTTAAGAAAAAGTCTTCCTTAAGTTCAGCTTTTAAGTCTATTACACTCACAAACTTTAAAAGGTAGAACATGATTCAGCAGCTGTGAGTATCCAGCAGCATCACTGCCACAGCTACACTCCAGCTGGAAAAAAGTTTCCCAGGCCAGAATTAAAGAAAACTATCAACCGTGTGTAAGCCAAGTAATTCGTTGCTGGATGGAGAGTCATTTCAGGTATTAATACGGCTCCTCATCTTCATGGAAAATCTTAAAGAGTAAGCAACAAGAGAGGGGGAAGTTATGTGTCGCACATAAAAAAGGGGAAATATCTTTGTTGCGCATATCACAGTTCACATTATTTCCAGAAACTAACATGTGAAAGTGGTAAAAAAAGAGTTTACTTCTATGTTTATTTTGTAACTCATGGCAAGGCAATCTTTATCCTTGATGGAAACAAGCTTCCTTCTGTGCTTCTATTCAGTACATGCAACTGGCCTTTTTCAGACTTGTGACAGAAGGTAAAAACCATGCAGCATATTTCCATTTAACATCATACACCAACAACAGCCAAAATCATAATTGAGATTTTACTGAAGCAGCACTAACAGGAAAAGTTTTCGTTCAGAATTCAATTAAAAGATGTTTTTCAGCATACGACTCAGTCACACAGCCAGCCTGAAGCTGCACTAAAGAAAATAACTTCTCCTATAATCCTGTATAACTTTATGCAATTCTTCTACAGAGATAGGAAGGTAGAATTGTATGCCTTCTTAATAAATTTCATTATGTAACAATGTAACTTTTCAGAGTGCTTAGATAAAGACAGATACCTGGACGAAAAGCCATCTTAATCTTAATGAAAGCCTCATTACAGTCTGCAAGAAGATATTTTGCTTTCCTGTGGTAGATTCTAACGACACCTAGTAAGAGATGTCCTGAGGTTCGAAGCGCCATCTTCACCTAAAAATATATTGCACAATCAGTGAATTAGATGTAGCATTACTTTTTTTTCCTTTAATGGCATTTCGGTCAGCTTTGCAAGAGTTTTTCAATAACACCAAATATTCAAAACAAGTATGAAAATCAGCAGAAAACTGAAGAAAGAAACAATGCAAAGTCTACAGTTCAAGACAGTACTCTACTATTATTTATGGATGACCTGGCAAATATCAGTAAAGTAATAGCAGGTCACTCCAGGAATTCCCTGAACACCGCTCTGTCTAGTAAAAAAGATAAGACAAAACCCATTCTACCACATCTTTTCCTGACATCTTTGTTACCTTAATTGTGAAAAAAGTGAAAAATATAAAAATTTGGACAGCCATAAATTACGATTTGGTTAAGAACAATTTGGTTAAAAACTGTTACTTGTTACCTCTCCATCTTCTGTCCTACAGTTAAGGAGAAAATCAGAGAAATAGTGGAAGATGTGGGATGTTCATAAACAAGCACTGCCACATTAAAACAAGTTTAAGTTCCTTTCCTCTTTAACCTTACTGCTTTACTATGTAATCAAGTATCTGCTGTGGGAACAGAAAACTGATAAAAAAATTCCAAGGAAGGACTCTTCTTAAGTACTTTAGTCTGAAAGAGCACAAGACTTGTGTTGAAGGGTACATGGAATAATTGTCTCCCAGAAAGATTAAGCCGTACAGGGTTTAACCTCAAATGCTAAGAATTCAAAATTTTTGTTGCATACAATGTCTTTCTAATATTCCAGCTGATGAAAGTGTTACACCAAGTTAAATATATGAAAGAGCGCCTATCAACTTCTCCTTTTTCTAAAAGAATGCTACAGCTCACTAGTGAATCCATGAACATTATCTTCTTTCTAAATCCTTCCACAGCTGACACCGAAGCAAATCACTGTTTTGGAATAGTACTACACATTTTTTGCTTACACTTAGCAGCTCTTCCAAAACCCAGGGTAGCATTATATAAACATTGTTACATTTGTATCAACCAAAAGATAAAAATAAAGTTCTTTCAAATAGTTGCTTTTCTTATAAGACATTCAGACATCTGTTAAGTGACAGAAGTCACAACCATATCAGTCCACTAGTTCTTACACGGAAAAATTTCATTTTCATGAGTAGTAGAGGGGGAAAAAAAACCCCAACATTTTAAAACCCAAGTTCCTCAAAATTTCCTCTGGTTTCACAATAGCCGTCCCGAAGTGTTATGTTCTTTCAGTTTTGTTGCTATCTGTTTGCTTCCCAGAAAACCAGAGATTAAAGCTTCAAAAGCAAGGCTTTTACACTAGAGCGTAGTATTTTTATTCTATGGAAAACTATCCTCATGTAACCAGTAACATTACAAGCTACTGTGATACTTCAGATCTTTTTGCTGTAGCTAAGTAGAAACATGTTTTGAACTTCCGTCACAAGCATAAACAAGAATATCTTAAGTATTATTTCTACAGCTCCCAGTAAGAGCAGCACTGAAAGAGTGTCATCATAAGGCCTTTAAAAGTTACTTCTTGGAAAGCCTCGGCTTTCCTCTCTTCCAAACATTTGCTTCTAAGTGATGCATGGTATATCAAGATACAAGTCCTCCATTTATACAAAGCAAAACATTTTGTAAATAAAGTGCATGATACTTTAGCATTAGAAAACTGACAAGAAAATACTCTTCAGAATCAAAGAGTCAATAGGGCTTTTCACATCTGAACAGGCCTTTCCATCCTTTAAAATAGCAACATTAAGAATTTTATTTGTTTCAGTGACCCAAATAGTAACTGCCACCTGTACACACAATTTCTTTTCGCTACAAGATAACATCACATCAGTGTAAAATACATACCTTTGGTGAAATGATACTCTCCACGCTGCTCTCCAGATTACATTCAAAAACATGGGCTTTGGTTAGCTTCTTATCCCAGTGGGCCGCCAGCCAGATTTTGGCCAGCGGCCCACGCTTGCTCAGGACAAAGTGGGCATAGAACATGGTCCCAGATGTCTAAAACAAAGTGCAAACCTGTAAAGAGAAAGGCAAGTTTATTTTTTTTTCCTAGAAAATTTATGAGGAACATCCTTGTAAACACACCCCTTATCCGCAGTAAGCAAAGCACATGTTTGCTTTTCAATCATTAAAGTCAGACTATTTTTATAAAATATTTAAGAAGCCAACACTTAAAAGTGGTGGCCACATAACAGTATATATATTTATTGCAGAGGAAATATGAAGCAGGAAGAACAGCAACCAATGACCATTTACATAACTTAAAAATGTTTACAATCCCACAAGAAAAAAAATCTTGACTACATTAAACTTTATGGTAATGATACCAAACTCCTATAATGCACACAAACACATCTCAGTTTTCAGTCCACAGTAGTCTTCTACCACTTCCATTTCTTTCTACTCATAATTCAGTAGCTACTACTACACCAGTACACATTTGCATTGTTTCAGTAAAACATTCAGCATTATAAAATACACAGTCCTAAAGTTTTTGGACTTCACCGTATTTTCTTCAACAGAAAGTACAATTATGTCTTCATTTCTGAGCAGACTGCTCTCCATTTCATAATCCTCTTAGTAATGCTTCATATTTTTTATTCAAGTGTTGATAAAAATGGTAAGAAAATTGACTGCATTATTCCAAACTTCCTGAAGATTTCATTTTCTTCTTCCTCCTTCACCAGAAAAAACAGACTTCCTTTTATCTGCTTATCTAGTAACTACTTTCTTACAGCTGATAAGATGCCAACTTATCAAACCATGGGGAAGCAGAACAGCATGATGTCTTATTTTCTAAACATGCCAATTTCATGCATGAAGTAAGCATATGATTCAGTTCAACTACAAGTTGAGAAAACAGAGTTTGCTTTAAAGAGGTGGAAGATTCTCCAGAAACAGCTTTTTCCTCCAGCAATATCCGTAACTGGGGAAGAAGAAACGAGAGAAGAACAGGAGAGATACAACTAGTGCATTTCAGTTTTTATCTCCTCCATGCCTACAGAACAACTGCCAGAGGAAGCACAGCAACCTAACAGTAAAAGCAGGGCAATTTAATCTGGGCACAGCCAGTGTGAGAACATCAGTTTCTAGCCATTAAAAAAAAAAACCCATGGTGTTTCCCAAATGCATGCCAACACAACTTATAAGCAAATAGGGAACACAGAGAAACACGAAGCATTGGTAAACGTGACAGCCAGAGAGAGATTCTCAGGAAGCCAATTCCTAAACCATACCAATTTACTTGTAGGTAAAGAAACAAGTTTCAAAGCAGCTAGGGTAGAGCTGTTGTTATTTCTAGGGTATGCTTCACAAAAAAAGAGGAGGAGCACAACTGTGACTGCTAGAAAAGTATAGGGGCAAGAGAAGCACTTGCATTACTGGTTCAGTGGAATTATAGCCAACCTCTAGATATCTGGATAATAAATGAAAAATTGTAGATCTACACATAGATTTCTGAAAGTAAAGGTCAATTTTTTTTGTGAGGTTTTTTGGGGTGTTTTTTGTTTTGTTTTAATAAATGGGAGTTGAAGGAATATAAAGGATAGGGAAAATTATCTTTGTAGTGGTACCATACTGCATACTTGTACCCACTCATAGGTATCGTTCAACATACAAGATGATGAAAGCTTTGAATTTCAGCTGCATTAAACAGAGAACAGGGTTGTTTGGACAACAGAACTGATTATCAAGTTCTGTCTTAATGACAGACTGGCCACTGATTCTGTTCATAACCAAGAACGGACACAGTGGAGAGGATTTAAAGGAAATAAAGGCCATGTTCAGCTTCAGCTCAAGTTAACACAGTAGACAGAAAGGATTAAAACTACTCTTAGGAGCGAAGTTGATAGCTTGGAGTCATAACAAAGCTGCAGATTAACAAAAAGCTAAGATGCCATTTTTATTTGTTGAGACCATGGGGGCTAAGGACAGCACCGCACAAGGATAGACATGAGCAAGCTTTTCTAGGAAGCACAACGAAACAGTTTTGGAAGCCTCCTTGATCAATTAAAGTTATCTAAAGGAAGGTGTTCTACTCCCCCCCCCCCCCCGTGTTTTTTAAAAGAGATCACACTGTCTCAAAGGCCAGCAGACAATTCAATCCCTTGTGCATTTTCAAAGGCCTCACAGTATTGTTGTATAAGCAGAGACATAATTTTGCAGCACAGCATTTTGATATCTTGAGTTGCCACCACAACTATGCACTGCTCTGCTAACAGCAGGCCTGTAAATTACCCCTAAATATGAGGAACAGGGGAAAACACAAACATACAGTTAATAAAACCACTTATATGACTCCACTAAAAACTTCTAACAGTTGCAAAATAACGTACTTTGATTCATGGAGTTCAGCACAAGTTTTCACCAATATTTTTACAACCATTAAAACATGTAGCATGGGCTTCAAAAAAACTTCAAACATAGTTAACTGTAGCCATGAAAATATTACTGAAGATTTCCTGTTAAGTGTGAAACATGCTATTTGACAATTCAGACAGAAAAAACTTAACACTTTAAATCCCAGATAGCAAGGGTAACACAAGCATAAGACAAACAATTATCTAAGATATCCAAGAGGAAGCAAGGTTCCCCAAATAACTGAGGTGTCAGGATCACACCAAGGCTAATGATTTCACAACATTTTTTTTTCTTTTTTCTTTCTTTTTTTTTTTTTTTAAACAGACACACTGTGAACTTCTCTGTCTTTTAAAAAACTGACAATCCAAGACAAAGTACTCCCCATAAGGAAGCTTAACATGGGTTTTGAAACATAAATACTTTGTTAGCAATTAAATCAAAGAATAGAGGCTGAAAACCATTGCGCCATGGGAAGGCGTAGAAACAGTAAGTGGTCACCTGTGTTTGTGGTGTTTCCCAGGTTTGACTACCACTCAGTACTGGAATGACGGATCAAACCTAAAACTCACTTGTAAGACTACTGAGAAGATTGTACTACATGTGCAGGATACTTAAACTTTTGGACTGAATAAGAACCAAAAATAACTAGTTTCTGACAGAGGTTCTCTGTTTCTCTTCATCCATTAATGAAGCCTTGCCACAGTGAAATACATGAAGAGAAACAGTGACAATCAGACTACAGATAGTTTTAAAGTGTGTTTTAATCTGAACTGTTATTAACAAATAATACTTCTATTCCCCAAAGCACTAATTTCCTGTCACAACATGAATCTCTGCCACTTGCAAATTCCAGCAGATGCTCTGCTCTGTATGGTAATACCTGGATTACAGCAACTGTACAAATCCCACCTTTATGGTTCCAAGCTGCAGCAGTTCAGCTACTGTTGTTTAGAGCATCAGCACAATTGCTTAAAGCAGGCCCCAACAGTTGCTCTCACTTCCTCCAGATTTATTTTTCTTTTCAGATAATCCTTTTCCTTATTTCAGGCTTTTTGTCTGATCTTTAATTCATAGGGCAGCATGCTGATGCAGTGGCATAGAAGGAGAAGAAATAGATTTTTTGGCATAATTCGAGACTAGGATGAATGTTAAAGGAACTAAGTTTCTTGGAATGGCAGAGTGCTCATGCAGACATGGAAAACATATGTCACTGGCTGCAAAAGCAACTCACAAGAATCCTCAAAAGAAAAAGGGTAGCTGATGGCTCTTAAAAAGCTTGTAAGGTAAAATATAACTGTTAATTTTTGAAATTGACTGGATATGAACCAGCACCTTAAAACTTTTTCTAAGAACTTGCTCATTTTTCTGTCTTGCTTGCACTGCTCTGAGGCAAAAAAAAAAAATATATACTCACACAAGACGAGGTGGGACCAAATCCTGATCTTACCAACTTGTGTTTTTAAGAGACTTTAAGTCTTTAGAACTTTAAAAAAGTTTAAAACGATTTTATTTAACTTCGCATTTGCTTCAATGTGCCACAATTGTCCTCAGGTTCCTCTGCCTAAACTGCTCCTCAACAATTGCATAATCTTATTTTTAATATGTTTCTTTCTAAAGAAGTGTAAAAAAGGCTACAATTCTATGCACAAAGTAACTGAACACGTAAAGCAAAACTAATACAATCCAGATAGTACAGAGGGTCTGATCCAGAATCAGCTTGTTTCATTCTCTCATCTGAGTATCTCGTAATTGATCCTCCAGAAGAAGCAACAAGAAAATTGGGTAGGTGCTATCTATGAACTTCTTCTTAACCATCAATTCACAAATATTAAGTCCTAAAATCCTTCTGCATATTAGAATGGCTAACTATCTAAACTCTGAAAAGCACTCTCACATAGCTTGAGTCCTGGCCTTCAAGACATTCAGAAAGAAGCTTAATGAAATAACAGTTGACAATAATATTACAGACAACAGATACAATAGTCACCATATTTTAATTTGACCGTGGTTCACTCTAGCCCATTAAACCCACTTGCCTCTTACTCTACTACGTCAGGTTATGTATACACACACCAGTTCACAGGTTAAGTTCAGTCTTCAATTTGTTTTACTGTCACCTACTTTTGTTCTTCTTGGAAGGCTACTCCAGAACCACATTCATCCACTGATCAGGAGACAACTTCCATACTACAGTTTAAAAATGAGCCAGTCATTTTAATTCGTTTGTTCTTATGCTACCCTTTGACCTCTCTTCTCCGCAGGTTCCCCGCTGCACACACATTTCCTTCCTATGCTGTCCCTGTTTTGCTAAGCCAGGCCAGCCCTGGGTGATCTGGGCAAGAGTGAGCTCCCTCTGTGCACCTGCAGCAGTCCAAGTTGGCCCTGCCAGACTGCAGAAGTCCAGAAGGATTACCCTGACCCTGCAATTGTACTTCGAGTTCTTCAATTTTAACTCATAATCCCTCACTATACAGTCCTTCTTACACGTCTATAACCTTCCCTGGTGCAGGCATTTACTAATGTCTCACTAGCAGGTTTCATTAGCACACTGAACACCTGGTGCCACTGAAAAAAAATTCATCACAGCACCAGTCTTCACAAACTCCACTAATAACTCCTTACAGCTCAATGCCTCTTTTCAGCACTACCTTATTTCATCTCCTTCCTTCAACCACCTTTATAATTCTCTGGTTAATCGGCATTTTTCTGGATTTTTATCTATTTCTTTGCAGCACCTGCAGCTTTACTGAAGTTCAGTGACAAGGCACCTCAATTTCTTATGTCCCCAAAATCAATTATTGAAAAAGATGAAATTGAACCAGTCCAACTTGACACACCTTTGATAAATGTATACAGCATTTTCCATTTGTCTCCAGGTCTTGGTTTTTTCCATCAACATTTTTTCTGAAATCCTATAGCTGAGGTTGCACTACTAGGTCTATAATTGCTCAAAACACACCACTCCTTTACAGGAACTGCATTCGCTGTTCTCCAATTACAATATACTACGCACCTACATAATTAAATTGCTAGAACCAGTGGCCCACTAAAGTTACTAACTCAAAAGGCAGATCACTCAGAATTATTGTACAGAGTTTGATATTATTGAACCCTATGAACACTAAACCATATCCAAACCTCAGCAGGTATCCTGCCCTTGCCCCTAGATTCAGTATGTCCACTCATCCAGTGGAAAAGAATCTTTTTAATTTTAGGCCCTATCTTGATTATCCCAACCTGTTTTGCACAATTCCAGTTCCAAGTCAAACTAATAGGCTTGCAGAAACCATGCGTTAACACACTCCTTAAATGTACATAAGTGGAATAAAAGAATAGAATCCCTTATGTTACTCCACCTTTTGCAGCAGTTATTCCTCTGCACTGTTCACCCAAACAGCCCAAATGTAAAAAACTAACTTTCTACCATTTTGCCTCAAAGAAGTTAAACTCTTATATTAGCTGAGGCAACTGTTCTCATTGCCGTGGGAAATCCCATGATATCAGCAACCCTAACGGCAAGACAAAACTAATTCAATTGTCTAGTAATTTAAGTTTATTGTAGCTCTCAGTAACTTTTCACTCCTCCTTTTATTCCCCCCACCACACTTCCTCTCTAGCTAAAACTTTAGATCAGTGGGCTTTGTGTTTCCAAGTTTCACAGAATGTCAAATATCTACAAATGAACCTTCACAAAATATAACGCAGGCCTGGCCCTACTAATGATTTGATGCTTCCCCATTTCTGATGTAGTAAGTTTTATTGAGGAAGACATTAATGAAAGAGTATGCTTATTGCACACATTCACACCACGTGGGCCGAAATGATAACTTCTCCAAATTTACAGTATTTTCTTCCATGTGTCTAAATTTAACAAAAAGTCATTTCCACTGAAACGGTGCCATGCCAATAAGTCACAGTAACCCCAAACTTCCTTTGTTATTGATAAAAACACACCACCTTGTTTTATATTTAACAGAAACCTTCACTCAGAATCAGAAAGAAATCTTAAAAACTATAGCAAGGTTTATATCGGTGTCCATAGGAGCTGCTAGAGTAAGATCTTAATCCTTCAAGAGGTAGGCACTTTTAAAGGGGCCTTTTATCTGCAGATCAACAGTCACAGTGCCCAGAAGGTCGTTCATATGTTACTAGTGAGGACTGCGAGAACATTCAATAGTCTGCCTTATCCAGGTGAGAAGTTAAATTACGTTAGAAAATGAGAAATTGGCAGATGAAACTTTGCTCCTCTCCCCGCCCCCGAACGCGCCAGCCCCGCAGCTACGCCGCCCCGCTTGCCAGCCCACCACCGGGGTTCGGTTACATTACCCCGGCCCCCAACGCACTGCTCCCTCGGCTGCCCCGCGGAACCGCTCCCGGCTCACGGACCGACTCCACCGCGGAGAGCACCCCTCGCCCCCCCTACTCCCCGGCCGCACACCGCACTCCCTGCCGCCGCTCTGCCCGAGCCGCCGCCAGGCCGCAGACGGGGCCCCGCTGCGCCCGACCTCGGCGCAGGTCACCCCAACCACCCGGCTCCGGCCGCGGCCCCGCCACGGGGTCCCGGGGCGGCCCCTCCCGGGGAGCCCCAGGCGGCGCCGCGCAGCGGGCTGCCGACCGGGCCCTCCCCCCCGCCCGCTGCCGCTCACTCGCCCCCGCCGGGCGGGCTCGGCCCAAGAGCCGGCGCGGCCGTGCCCAGCCGCAGGGGCCCGGCAGCCGAGCCCGAGTAGGCCGGCAGCGCCCCGAGAGCCAGGCTGCGGCCGGCCCCCGCCGTGCCCCTTCGGACGGCGGCAGCGAGCCGGGAAGGCCAGCGGGAGCGAGCGCGGCTGGAGCCGCTCCTTACCCCGGTCCGGTGCAGGGGGAGGCTGGCGCGGCGGCGGGCGAGGCCGGGCTCGGTAACCGCTCCGCTCCTCCTCCCCGAGCCGAGCCGCTCACTCAAACAAACAAGATGGCGGCCGCGGCCCTTCCTGCCGCCCAAACCGGCCGTTCAAATCGGCAGGATGTTTACTGTCAAACGCGCCCACTGCGCCTGCGCCGCCGCGGGGCCCGCCCGCGCCTCCCGCCGCGCCTGCGCCCGCCGCCCGCGGCGGGGGGCGGGGCCAGGCGGGTGAGTGGCAGCGGCACGCGGGCGGTGTGAGGGGCGGGGCCAGGGCGCGGAGTGCGCCTGCGCGGCCGCACGAGCGTTGCGGCGCCGCGCCCGCGGCCCCGGCGAGCGGCGGGGGCGGGAGCGGCCGCTGGGCGGGCGGCGTTGCCATGGCAGCGCGGGGCTGCCGCGGCGGGCCCGGCCCGATCGCTCCCGCGGCGGCGGCGGTGCGGCCTGCCGCCGGCCCAGCCGCGGGGGCGGGGGACGGGGCCTTGTCCCGGGCCGCGCCTTACGGGGGGTCAGGCAGCCTGGCGGGCCGGGCCGCCTGCCTGCGGCGTGCCCGACCGGGGCTGTGCGCCCCGGGCCCGGCCTGGGGCCGCCGTTCGGGCGGGGGCGCATAGCACAGCCTTTGAGTCCGGCCTGGGCTGCACGGGGGACCGGCCTGGCTGCATGCGGTGCTCAGCTCTCTCCTTACCCACAAACACAAAGCACTGCCTTGAAGGTGACTGAATGTTTAGTTAGCTTCATAGAATGCTTTGGGATGGAAGGGACCTTTAAAGGTCATCTCGTCCAGCCCCCCTACAATGAGCATCTTCAACTGGACCAGGTTGCTCAGAGCCCCATCCAGCCTGGCCTTGAATGTTTCCAAGGATGGGGCATCAACCACCTTTCAGGGCAACCCATTCCAGTGTTTCACCACCCTCATCGCGAAAAATTTTTTCCTTGTGTTCAGTCTAAATCAACGCTCCTTTAGTTTGAAACCATTACCTTTTGTCCTGTCACAGCAGGCCTTGCTAAAAAGACTGTCCCCATCTTTCTTGTAGGCCTCTCTTTAAGTATTGAAAGCGTGCAGTAAGGTCTCCCCGCAGCCTCCTCTTCTCCAGGCTGAACAACCCCAGCTCTTTCAGCCTTTCCTCATAGCAGAGGTGCTCCATCCCTCTGATCATTTTTGTGGCCCTCCTCCGGACCTGCTCCAACAGGTCCACATCCTTCCTGTGCTTGTTTTAAAAAAAACCAAAAGGCTCTCATTTAAAGCAAATATCCTTTTTTACAGCCTGCTTCCTTAAGGAGGTTAACACACCAGGTCTTCCTGAGCTTTGTAGCTTACTCCTGCTATCTGGGACTCTGCAGGTGTTTCTTTTATGTTGTGGGGGTGTTTGTTGACTACATTGGGAACAACTGCATGCACCATGCATTTTCTTTGGAGTAACTTGATTTCAACAGGACTTAGAAAGGTTTTCTTGTGTTTAATTTGCTAATCTATGATAGCCGCCTGTGATGTAACGGAGAGGGAACGGTGGCTACAACTGGACTTAAACAGAAGGAGTCAATGACTGGGTAAAAGGAGTGGAAAGGGAAAACGAGGCTATTTCTGAGAGTAGTTTTTTTCTGGTTTTCTCTCTGAGGCACTAGGAAGTCTGAAGCTGTGAGTACATAAAATAGCATTCTACATCAACAACAAACAGTCTTTAGCCCAAAGAGACCCAAAATACAAAAGCCTTATTAAAATAACCTCTCCGAAATGATATTTTTTGTGTAATGGGGCATCAGTTTACAAAAATGTTAGAATATCAAGAAAATCTGCCTACCAAGGGTTTAAGAAGTATTACTGCTATTTGTGATGCTCAGATCTTGGTGGATGATAACATCAACAAATTATATGTAAAAACATGCAGGCTCAGTCTCCCCATTCTTTCATCAGATTCAATTTTGCAGATTTCAGCATTTGTTTTCGTTCATAATGTCTCACTAGAACCTTTATTCAGACCAAACGTTCATGCTGCATATGCCCCACATGGAGTTCTGCTAGGTATAGTCATGTTTCAAGGGTTTTTTTCTGCAAGAAAACATCTGCTGTATCACCACTATTTATTCCTTCCTCTGTCCCCATACGAAATCAGTTAGTGGTCCAGGCATTGAACCCAGGGAGTGTCTAGGCTATGGGCCACTGGACCACTGATTGGAAACTTAAATTAGTTTAACAGTGCTGATGTACTGGATTGCATCAAATCCGCCAAAAGTGTGGACCAGTAAAGAGGCATCGTTTGCTGCTACAGGAAGACAACCACTCACAGGGGAAAAAAAAAGAGCCGCACCAGTAACATAATAGCACAACTGTGTGTGTCTGAAATCTAAACTCTTCATACCCTGACCCACACTATTACTGAAAAGTCTATAGCATAGCCCTGCTTTGGCTCTTGCCATGCTGAGTCCTTATCTCAATTGCATGCATTTTAATAAGAAATCCTTCTTTCTCTGTCTCGGCAGACACTGAGTATTAGTGGCTTTTGGCCAAAATGGCTTTTCTAGCTAGTATTGGCCAGTGTGTGCTGGTTGCCTGTCTAGAAGCCCTACATCAAATTGCCTTTGACTAATAGCAGAAATTAACAATGGGAGAGAATTATGATCATTTTTTTAATTGTCACTACCATTTCCTTAATTATTGCCCATTTTTTAAATAAAATAATTAAAAATGGATCTCAAATTTTTTTTTCCTCATGCTCTATACCACTTGAGCAAGCAATTCTGTCTATGAAAGACATCCTTTCTGAAACCAAAACTAGGGTGCTTAAAGTTAAGTTTTTGGTAATACCTACCATCTAATTAAAAGCATAAAGCTAGTACATAGGTCCAGTCCTTTCCAGACAACTCTCTGTAGTCAGATTTTGCAATTCTTCCAAAGTTTAGTTTCCAGTCTTTCCATACTTAGTTATTACAGGGCTTTAAAAGTACATACTTCAAAGAAGCAAGTATATGCAAATCCCAGAGAATTTATAGTCTAAATTTGGCTCAATTTAAATCTAAAGGATTTGAATTGTTATCACATCTGTTTCTCATGGCAGTATGTGACTACTGTGAAGATCAGTCTGTAATCTTGTCCTGTAATTTATTCTTGAAAGTATTCTAAAATGATGCCAGTCTAATTTAATATGGCTTATTTTTTCCAAGGTCTTTTAGTTTGGTACTTTTCTGCTTCATCTAACAAGAATGCTTCCTTCTGTCAAAATTATAATCAAGACAGTTCATTTGCACAGTCCAAAACTAAGGTAATTGCCTGATATAAAAATGTTTCATATTTACTGTGGAGATGAATGCAGTTCAAGAGCAAGTTGATATTTAAACTTCAGCATAATTTTCAGATATTCTGCCAAAAAATAAAACAATTATAGTACCATAAACAAGGAAGACCAAAATACCATGTATCGGAACTCTTGTCCATTGAGTTCCATCCACTGATCTATCAGCTTTAAAGAACATAAATGAGCTTTCTTCATTATTAATTGTATGTTAAATTGTTGCATGACTCCTTCAAATGTTTATGATTAAGTCAAATATTTTTCAACTGTAGCCTTTTGCATTTTGGTTCTCATGAAGATCAATACTTTAAAAATATAATATTCTCCATTACTAGTGTTTGCTTACAGTTTTCTTTTCACTCAGATTGGAAAGTGCTCTGAATGTCCTGGCCTGAGACAGACAGCATAACTCATCTTCCTGCCCCAATTTTTTTTTTCCTAAAGAACTACCACAAGAAAAGAAGCACACTGTTTGATTTGTATGCAGCACTCAGTACTCTGCTGAATTTCTCCTCTGGCTCTGCTCAGACACATGCATTCCAGATGGTACTTAAAAAAGCAAGTTTGTGACTATTATGTACACTCTTGCTGGCATATAGCAGATCACATTATGCAGTGACATTTAGAAAGAAACTGAGGCAAAAAGCCTATTTTCGTTTCCAGCTTCGGTCAAGTGTATCTATCAGGCAAAACAACCATGATTTTCAAGTGCAGAACAACTTAGTTCATATATAAATAACTTTCTCTTAGGAGAAAGGACAACATGTTGTAATTCCTTTTGAATAACTGAAGTAATCATTTTTCCCTGATAAACATTTTCCCTTGAAATGTGAGATCCAGATCCTGTCTTAAGTCAGACACCCACCTTCCAGTTCCTTCCAATCTAAGCTATTTTGCCCAATCACTTCAAAGTACTAGCAACATGGTTGCCAGATAAATTGCTTTTCTGAGCCATCAAAGAAGAAATTCAGGACAGTCACAGTCATGCTTCTATCGTGTGAAGTCAAAGAAAGAATACCATCATTTGTAATTTGATTAGAACCTGTGTACTGTAAAAACTTCAACATTTCAAAGCAGATAATCCAAAATATGTCCAATATCTTGGACATTCTCTGAGGAACAATTTCAGCCTCTGTTTACAGCAAGTCAGCTCTCCTGCAGCTGTAGAGAAGAGCGGGAGGTGCTAGAAAGGGACCTGCTACTGCAAGTGCACATCGACAAAAGTTTCAGCTGTAAACCATGAGTGCCTTTAGGTGATCCATAGGTGTAATGGTTTCTGAAACTGGCATTCAGCTGCCACCACAAAATCAGCGTGGTACTCTGCTCTGAACATTAGAAGACAAATATTTGTACTCTAGCTGGTACTTTAGACTTCTTATTTTCAGTATGGGCCACCTGGCACAGATCCCACGTGAAGCAGATGAAAGATGTGAATAAGTGAAAACATTGCGTTCTTGCCACTTTGGCTTTTTGTTCGCAATACAGCCTTTTGCCAGTAGCTGCAGGCAGAAAGGTTTTATATTTGCTGGGAATTCTTTACATGGCAAGTCACAGATGTTTCCTACCACTCTACTTCATTTGAGGAACACAAAGAGTTGTAACTGAGGAAAAAAAAAAAGTTTGTATTTCTGAAATTGCAATGGAAATTCAGCTCTTGATGTTTGCTAATACTGTATAAGTGGAATGTTGTTGGGATCTGGCACAGCAAATCATGCACCACATAATCAGTACAAATAAACTTGTTTGTATTGGAGTTTTCAAGGTCTCTGTAATTTTGTTTCTTAGAACGAAAAGGGTTTATTCCCAGCTCAGGAGAAATGGTATAGGAATTTCAAATTATCTATAGACTCAGCATTCTTGTACTGGCCTTTTTGACTCAATTATGTATCAGCCCACTTCTGCTGAACAATTTTTAAATGATTTAAGTTTGTTGTTATTCAAGAAGAAAACTTTAAAAGCATCCTCCCTTTCTCTTCCTAACACATTTTGTTTCCAGTAAACTGAAATATGGATTTAGTCATTTGCAATATTAATTTTCTGGAAAGGTTTTTTTTTTTTAAATTGCAGCTTATCAATGAAGTTTTTCTTGCATGCTGGAGCCTAATAGGTTTCAGATTTAACCAGTAAACACCATAATGCTTTCTTGGGCCTGAAGGTTTCAACTTGCCGCTCCATTGCAGTCTTTCTTCTTTCCCATCTTCTCGCACATTTCTGCCTTTCTCCTCCCAACCTGCTAACTGCAATTTGTGGTCATTTTTAACTTCTAAAGTTGATCAGAAGGATGAAACTGATGAGGAAACTGGCTGGCAGTAGATGGCCCAGGGAAAAGAGCACAGGGACAGCTCTGCAGGGAAGGGAGAGGCTGAAGGCAAGCATCAGAAATACAAAAGAAACATTCATTTTAAAATGGATTTTCAGTCAAGTCCACCAACTTTACACATACCTTGAGTGCTGATGCTCTACAGCATTTTAATTGAGAACAGTCTTACATTAATGCAAACTTTGTAGAAATGAAAGTATACATCAGATCTCTAGCAGTGTGGTGATATTCATGTAATACTTGCCCTGGGAGTAGTTCAATACTAAAATGCTGTTAGGATAATTTTATCTGATTCATAGAACCAGAAAGGTGTATAATGCTGATGTATATGAAAATTATCTGATATTGATAGTGTCTGAAAGCATTCCCAAAATACAATGCACAAGGAGTTTCACCATTTCTTACCCATTATAATCCACCATACATCTCTCTAAATAGAGAACTTTTTAAAGAGAGTACATAACTAAAATCATTAAGGAATCGTGAAACCTTCTTTAACTGTGGCTCTGAGGCTAGTACATCTCTGGAAGATAAAATACAAATTAACTAGATTTTGGCACACTGTACTAATTAGATGGATTAGAAAATTTTAGAATTCATAATGAGAGTGTTAAGTATATATTGTTGGTCCAGTTGTCGTTAGGCAATTCAATTTTACCTCCCTCCCTTTTCTCCGACTTGTCAGGCTCCTGTGATGCCAATTAATATCATCATTATTTTCCATGTGTTGACATAAAAGGTGTATTTACATCAAAACTTGTTTTATTTATCTATGCTACTTACAGCATAGTTGTGCTGTATTGGTAGGCATAAGTCTTTTGAGTTAAAATTGTCAAAGAAGGCAAATCCGATTCTTTGGCAAGGGTATAATTGTAGGCTTTCCAAATTATGCTTTCCTGCATTCCACCATTTGCTCAAACTGATAGCCATGGTGCAGGCAATAACCATAAAGTCATCTTTCTGATGATGTACACCAATATGCGGCAAAACTATTAGTAGTCTCCTGGTAAGCCCTAAAACATGTGGGTATCTATTAAATAATGGCACCTGTCTTCATCACAAGATTTCTTGCTGTCTCTACCTCATAACTTCCCAGGAGTGATGCAGAGTGCTGAGCTTTCAGAGGAAAATAACAACATGTTTCAGTAGAGAAATAGAACCTCTTATGCCACTGGGCTTCTGAGGCAGGTCGGCACAGATCGCGGGGAAAGTACCCACCTTCCTTCTGGTTATATTACAGCTACGGGGCTAAGTGTAACTAATGTACCTATCAGTGTTTTTCCCAGGTCTGGAAACAGTTTTGCACAGAATGAAGCTGCTCCGACAGCCGTTTCCACTGTGGTTGCCCATCTCTGTCACTCAGTGGTAAGATGTAGCTGCCGTTTTGAAAACCGCCGTCAGCGGCTGTGTCTGGCTCCCAAAGTTGCAGTCATCCCATGGTGACTTACCAAAGACAGAAGGTACAAGTTGTACCTTGCTCCCAAACACTGTCCTTGCAGCACGGAAGACTCTTTAGAAAGAGTATAGAAAATGATATCTGGATTCTACTTTCATAAAATTATACGTGATGTCTAGAAACAAATCCTGCCATTTTAAAAATTTGATTCCATACTCAGAATTACATTGACTTCCAACCTAACTAGCTTCAGTTAAGTTTCCTCCAGGCCTTCATAGAAGCTGTCCTCCAAAGTACGGTGTTTGAAAGGGGAGTGAAGAGAGCAGCATACCTCTTCCCCAAGTTGAGTACATCATTCAAAATAAATTCCGTTCTCTGTATAAAAACAATGCGTCATGGTAAAGTAAAAGTCAGCTCATTGAACATGGATGAAGCATTCCCATTAGTATGACATGACTATAATGAATATTCTTACTGCAAGGTAACCTTGTAGGCAAGGCTGAAGTCTTGGGGAAAGATGTGGAATACAGATTCTGAGTCAAAGTATGTAACTTTAATGGATGTTGAGCAAGGTTGCCCAGTGGCATAAATCAGCCTGTCATTAAATCAAGTACTGGAAGTTAGTAGAAATACAGTATTTCATATCAGATAAGTATCAGGTCTTAAAATTTTTTAGGAATGAAAATGCAGTTTTCTTACTGAATGAGGTTTTTCTTTAGCTGTGCACTTCTCCTTTGTCAGTTCTTACATTTCACAATTCCTGTTTGTGGTTGCTTTACACTTAAAAGTGGTCATTTAAATATTTTTCAGTACAAATATCTGGGACTATCTATCTGTTGAAATTTTCTCCTGGATATTTTACTGTTGTATATAGGTATGGCTATATAATTGTTTCTCTGATCAAGTAGAACAATTAATTAAATCATTTGAGTGGGCTACATGATTTACAGAGAATTATGATAGAAGTTAGAGCAACATGGTGGATCAAAATAACTATTAAATAAAGAATGAACCCAAATGCTGTTCAGCCATAAAAAAATATATATTATCTATACAGTATAATAGCTATACTATCCAATTTCTAGTACTATTAAACATGTCAGCATAGTTTCTCTGTCTCTATAATCATGAATGATTTTTACAGGATACTGTAATTTAGTTCTGTTCATAATAAAGATCTGTTTTATATAATATAACCCCCCAAACAATAAATTTCTGTAGATGAATGAATCATACTTTATATGAAGGGTACATTTATAAATAGCTTATGTGGAATTAATAGATAATCAATAAATGTTATAAGTGAGTTACAGCTACGTATAGAATAAGCTGAAGGTGCCTGGAAGCATATAAGTGGAAGATGTTAGAGATTTTTGTATACCAAGTTCATAAGCAAGCTATAGACATTATGGTAGTCTTGAAGAGTGACCAAGATGTAGTCTGATGTACGTTTGTAGACTGATGAACCAGAAGAGTCTCCTCTGGTTGTCAGTCTTCTGTGGACAAATGACATGACCTGGAACAGATCAGGCAGGATTATGGCAAGCTAGGGAGAGATGCTCAGGAAATGGAGCATCTCTTTCCGTTTGCCTTCTATTCATTTAGCTTTTGTTTACCTTCTCCATTTACCCTCTGCTTAACACTGGTCAGGTCACATCTCAAACACTTTATAAAGGCTGTGCCCTGCCCTGTACAAGGGAGTTGTCAGCAGACTGCAGAGGACTACTAAACCATTTGGCAAGGGAGTTGGAGTGTATGGCGTACCAGGACAGGCAAAGCGAAGTGGACCTCAGCCTAGAGAAGAGAAGGCTGTGGTGGGCTCTAAGAGCAGTCTTCCACTATTTGAAGGGGGCTTTAAAAAAGACAGGGCTGGCATAGTGAAAGAACAAGAAGCAGCAGTTGCAGGCTGCAGTGAGGGAAATTTTGATTTAAACAAGAAAAAAAGCTTTACCATGAACATGGTTTAGCTCTGGAAGAGGTTGCCCAAGGGTCTGTGAATCTTTGGCCTCAGAGATTTTTAAAACTCAACTGGATGAGTAGGAAATAGTGTTGCAACATTGTAACAAATCCATGTGAAAGATCCTGTGGATGTCAAGCCCTAATTGCCCTGGTGGGCCTCAACTGGGACCCCCACCCTCTTCCTAGGGTCCCTGGAGCCCCATTTCTGCTGAGTCCTGCCAGGGACTTCCTGGGCTGACTGGGACCTGACCCATCACTTTGCATTCACCTGGTGGTCACTGGGCCTGATGGTCACCAGACCCCGTTCCATCTGATGGTCACCAGGCCCTGTTCCTGTCAGCCCGGCCCTGCTCACCTTGCTCAGGGGCAGTGTGAGGGCAGCCGGTCGGTGAGGACACTGCCCCTGCCTGTGCGTGGTCACCCTCAGCTCCTGGCTCATCTCCCCTCATGGAGGAACCACGCTCTTGCTGCTGCCTGAAAATGGGACTGGGAAGTGATGTACTGTAGAACAATACTGATTTCATTCATGCTGTTTCACACTCCCACAGACAAGCACCAGGCTGTGTATACCCAGGTATTCTGTCCAGCATGCAGGCATCAGGATGCTTGAATCCAGATGGTTGGTCCAGGAGTTCTGTTGAAGGACAAGGACACCGTCTCTTGAGACCTCATCTTGCCTCCTGGTCTCTTCTTAGGTTGGGAGCTATGTGCTGATCTTTGCACGTGCCTTTTTGTACCCTTTAGGGCCTCTCAGTGATGAGTTTCTCCATCCTATCCCACCCCTCACCTCCATGAATTGTCGGCATTTACTCACTGTTCTTTATCTCTGATCTGGGTGTCCTGAGAAGCTGCTATCTGTGTGCTAGGATCGTGATGAACTGCTAATCTCTAGGTGCCTTCAATGTGAGGTCATTCCTATTGCTCTTCTCCTGCCTTTGTTCCTTCCTGCTGCTGCTTCCACACCCCAGGATCTCTCCCTGAAGCCAGCCCCGCCTTGAGCAGCAAGGTTGGACTTGATCTGCAGTGGCTCTTGCAGTTTACCTTTCTTATAATTCTGTGGCATAGTCATAATAATATAATGCAGCCAAGGATTGTCTCTGTGAAAAAAAGATTTTAAGATATCCATCACCTAGAAAACATTTATGATAACAGTACTGAGCATCAGGGATACCGGCCTCTTGGGAGTCTGTTATGTGAGTGAAGAAGTGGGAGGAATTATGAGGAGTGGAAAAGACATCCGGTTTTAGCACAAAAAGAATCCAAAATTTGATTAAAAAGTACACAAACAAAAAAAGGAATAGGTTAAAGAGTAGGAAAACATTGCTAGCTAGAAGAAAGTAATTATATTAATGAAAAAAAAAAGATATAAAAAGGACTGTGTCTCATCTGTCTGAGAAATTGGATACAAACAGTAAAAAGCAATTGAAGTATCTATACAGTAATTATAAGGGGTTTACACAAAAGAAAGGAAAGAAATTAGAACATCCAATGCAGAATATGAAACTAGATGTTATAGGAACAACAGGGACATAGTGAATAGCAATCATCTTTGTAAAGCATAAAATGTTCAGAAATAAGTAACTAGAAATCGCATATTCAGAAAAAATGTTAAAGGCAGTTTGGAGTGGAACAGATTGCTAAATGCTAGAGGCTATAAATGGGTATCCCCTATAAAAGGGGATACAAACAGAAAAAAAAAAAATTTACTGTCCCTTTTGATGATGGATTGTTAAAAAAAGAAAGTTAGTTTCCTGAAGGGAGTGAAATGAAGTTTGCCAGAGATCTCTCCTCAGGTTTCAATTTAGACATAGATGCAATTCACTTAAGTGTTAGTCTGTCATTCTGGTATAGATTGGAGAACAAATGGTAAAATGTACGTATTTCTGAGCCTGGTATCTGACAAGAACATGCACCAAACAGCCACAGAACCAATCAGAAATGGTACTATATTAGACTTGTTTTGTGATGTGATGTTATTGCAAAGGTGGTCATTGCAAAATACTTTGAAATGAGTGATCAGAAATTAGTTCAGCTATAACTAAATGGCAGTGTAAACAAAAGTGTCTTCTAAGGGCATCAACTGCAAAAGGTCAGTTGATGTGATGTCATCCATGTAACGTGTCCATGAAAACAGAAAATGCAATCATTAACTGTACTTCCAGTGGAGGTACTGACGGCATGTAAATGAAGTCTCATTAAGGTCTGAAATTCTGTGGCTATATCTATATTAGTAAATAAATGGCTCATAAGCTTAAATTGCATTCCCCCTTCCCAACCTTCTCTCCTAAAAGAGAAGCCCAGGCTTCATCTCAAAGCATCTCCTGGGAATGGCCATGACTTGCTCTGTTCCCTGAACCGTGCGTTGTCCAGAGCGATGCTGGATGGCATGGGCTAAAGTTGTGCCAGGGAACAGGCTAGCATTTTGATAGTATGGATGATCCTGTACTTGTGCCCTCATGTCCTGGTACTACAGAATTTTTAATTGGTATAAATATCATCTTTACAGTTTTCTGTTCCTAGAAACATAGACTCTACTTGCAGTACTGGGAGGTGGGAGTACTGAGAGAATCAGAACAGGGAACCTGTTTATGTCAAGAGAGTAAAAGGTATTGGTGTATTTAAGTTAACGAAACAAAAGCAGAGAGGGACATGATGGGGTTCTTTTTGGCAAGAGAGGTAAATGCCAGAGAAGGTGAAGATTCAGTTCAGCCAACTGGCAGTAATGATTCAAGGACAAACATATATAACCTTTTCACAGGAAAGCTGAGGCTAGAAATTAAAATTTCCAAACATCAGAAAACTATGACTCTACGATAGGAAATGCCAGAGTCAAAAGAACTCCTCAACTGTTTTTAATATAAAGCTTGGTTAGTTTGTGCAGGGGGTAATATACCATGATTGGCAGATTGTTTCCTATTCGACATTCCTAAAACCTGTGATTTTATTTCGTAAATCTTTGCAGATAATCTGTGTTCAAGAAGAGCATTTCTATTTCAAATACAGATAGCTAAAATGTGTTTAAGCTATTTTGTTATCTTTTCAGTACAAAAAAAGCATTAGTAATTTCTCTGAATTGTAACCTTTTCTAAACTCATATACTGTGGTCGGGATGATTATATTTGTTCCTAAATTATACTGTGATGGGCCTAGTTCTGAACCGCTTTCTCAATCACAGCTCCCTGTAAGCTGTGAGAATCTAGTCAGCAAAGGAGCAAAGCAATCAAACTGAGATCAAAAGACAGGAGGGGCTGGGTCTGAGTGGGAGTTAGGCAAGGCATACTGTAAGACAAGTGATAAAAGAAGAAAATACATACCATTAGCCTACTGGAGACCCAAGGTGCCAGGAAACAGTAAGGTTTTTAATGCCTCCAGCCACTATCCAGAAAGATCAATGGAAAAAGTCTTATTTACATCTTTGGGATTTGAAGTTTCCAGTGGAGTTTATCTTGCTTAAGTTGTCCTAGTCTAAGTTAGTAGACTAGGCCTTCTAGCTTTAAAGAAGGTCAATAAATGGGCAAGATTGAGAAGGAGATGAGAACATAGCCTGCCCCTAGTTTGTAACAGGCTGAAAAGTTTAGCCACTAGCTAAAGCTTACAGTGGAACCTCCAATGTAATTAGAAGGCGATATTAATAAAATTAATAAAAGAAAACATGAAACATCTAGTGCAAGACTGACCCATGGCACTCATGGTCAGACTCAGGTCAAGGGCTAAGTAAGGTAGGTAAAAAAATTGATATTTATGTAGATAATAATCCCACATTTAGACAGAATTTTCTTCAGTAATATAAACCCTGTATGTCATTGCATAAAGCCACAACTACTGTGTTATGAAAACAAGGGAACATTTGCTCCTATATGCAGGTTGTCTCCAAATTGTCTGCCCCATAATTTTTCACTACAGGGCTTCCAGCATTTTCTGTTGACATCTATTACTGGTCAGTGTTTTATTCTGTGATCCTATGATAACACATTTTAATATAGAATATACGTTGTCTAATAGAAATAGCAGCAACATGAAAGCAGTAGGAGAAATTAAGATACAGTTCACAATAATAAAAGATGTAGTAAAATAAATTGGCATTGCCATACCCGTCTCCCTTCTTTGTAGGTCTGCAAACTCATTTGTTACATTGTGGAACATTTTTCAAGCTCACCTTCTATTGAGGTGATGAAAAAGATAAAGGAATTCTTGACTCTGGTGATACTGCATGTATTTTAGAATCAGTTTGAATTTGCTGGAAGAACTTTCATGCTCACTGTAATAGCTATATCAGAAAAGCTGCAAGTAGTAATTTCAAATCGAAATACTGCAAACCCAAATTTAATTTTACAGTTAGGAAAGAAAAAGAGAATTTTCACTTATTACCGTTGTTCTTCCCTTTGCCTAAAGTGCCCTTCTTGTTGCCACCAGAAATATCTTTGTGCACCTGATGTTCAGATAAAGTGGGGTTGATCAGATCTAAATACATACATGTATATATGTATATACACATCACATTTTTTCCTGATCTTTTTGCAAAAGCTCAGTTCAGTGAAAACGCTTATGTATGATACCATGATGATTATGTTGAATAAGCAGGAAGCCACATGAGCCACAGAACTACTTAAATCTTATTTCCTATCAATTTATGTCTCTGTTACTACATATTCCCTCTACCCTCACCTGGGAGAGCACTAGCCTCCCTCACGGCCCCTAGCACTTTGCCTTCTCTTAAAATATTGCCCCCTTGTTTCCTTTAAGCCTTTTTTTTTCCCCCGCTTTGTCCTCAGTTTCCTCCCATGGGCAAGGCAAGAGAAAGTGTGTACTGTGACTGATCCTGGGCTGCTGGGATGCTAATTCCCTGGATGTACTGGGATGCTAATTCCCTGGATGTACTGCTGCTGAGGGGCTGCCTGGCAGGCCCAACATGACAGGTAACTTGAGCTCACTTGTCTTCTCCACTGGATATGCAATATTTAATTCTTTCTTCTTTTTGTATTTGCTTCTTTTCTGAAAGCTTTTAGGCACTTCAGACTGCGGAGACTTCAGTCCCCTTGTCATATTTTTTTTTAAACTGGCCATCTGGTTCAAAAGTTATTAGGGAAGGATTGACAGAGACCATAATTGAATAAGCCTCATTTCCTTTCAAATTCAGGCTAACAGCTTGCTCTGCTGTAGGCAGCATTTCACAGAGAAAGCCAAACACAGATCAGTAGAACCATGCTTGTATTATGCCAGGCTCCAAATTCCTGCTTCAAGCCATTGGAAAACTAAAGCTGCTAAACCCGTCTGAATTGTTTAACATGGAATAAATATTTTTCCTATCATGTGGCTCCCTCTATTCCAAGAAAGAGATGAATTGCCTTTGGCTGAAATTTGGAAACAATACTAGTAAATAATCACCTACCTACTTACCTACTTGTGTTCAAGTTTCACTCTAACAAATCCTGCTTATCTCTAACTCGGATATATAACAATCTCAACATCAAGAGCTGTTTTTTCAGTTAGTAACTATATCTATTAGTGTGAACATTTAACAGGCCAACTGGGGCACAACAATCCCAGTTTTTAGTGTTTCGAGGATGAAAGCCATATATGTATACACACCCCCTCACATCCTGTTCTGAGGTCTTTGTCTATCCTGAGACTAAGGTTTGCATAAACCTTATACAATCTTCCAGCACAGCAGAGAAGTTAATCTAGTCAGCACATTATTTTTTATAAAAATTTATAAAATTTATAATTTATAAAGTTTTTTCTTATATAGGAACAAACTAGTACTATTTGCCTGTAGTGCAATAATATTCCTTTCAGGATAAAATTGATGTCACTGAAACCCACCTGAGTTTTGATTCAAAATGTAAATATTCCCAGAGGTGTCATAACTAATATGCAGAAATCCCCAAGCTCTGAGCTTTCCAGTAAACTTCCTGTATATAATATCCTCAACTCCCAGCAGTTAAACACCACATGCTGTTATAAATTTAGTTTTAATGTTCCTTCAAAGTAAGGTATACCCTCATATTGTTACCTTAGCACAGAAAAAAATTAGACTGTAGGAAAGCACTTGAAAATCACTGGTGATGGGAAAATGTCCACAGTGTCCCAGGGAGAGCCCAAAAGTCAATTTGTATGAAATGTAAACGTCGTAAGAATATTATTTAGAAGCATAGAAATCTCTGTTCTGTGTATAGGGAGAAAAGTAGCTTTTAGTCTGATTCATTTGCATGAATTCACTACTTCGTATTCATAATTTCTCTTTATGTATTATTTGCTTCTGTTTTCCTCGGATGTCAGTAGAATCCTGTTTTTACCTTAGTGATGAAAGGGAACAAATGAACAGGAGGTGCCTTGCAGGGAGCACCTCCTGCATGACTATATGGACAGTTTGGTAAGGAGATGCAGTCAAGAGAGAAGGGGAAGGAGGAGGAGGAGGGGAAGGAGAAGGAGAAGGAGAAGGAGAAGGAGGAGGAGAAGGAGAAGGAGAAGGAGAAGGAGAAGGAGAAGGAGAAGGAGAAGGAGAAGGAGAAGGAGAAGGAGAAGGAGAAGGAGAAGGAGAAGGAGAAGGAGAAGGAAAAGGAGAAGGAAAAGGAGAAGGAGGGGGGTATCTGATTTTAACTAATGAGGCTTTTAGAGTTAAGATGAAGGACTGGACTAATCTGGCCTTGGGTCTTTGTACAGTGCTGGCCAGCCTAATTTGGCAGCAGCATTGACTTTACTGTGCCATGATCCAACAGGGCTGAGATAACAGCATTTAAACTAGCAGCAGCAGAAATAACCAAGGAGCTGCACTTCAGAGCAGGACTTGGACTAGGGGAGATTGGTGAAAGAAAGGTATTTCTGCATTCAGCTGAGTCTGCTTACCCCTGAGAGTGGTGTTAGAGGTGAGCAGGGTTTGTGGGGTGGACAAGAACGCTAAACCATAACAACTTGACGTTATGGGGTTAGCCAGACTCCTGGTGTGCTAGTTTGGATACTTCATTTGGATACTTGACTTTGATACTTTCCAGGAGAAGCTTTGGGCCAGAAACACTTCAGCAGTTTTTGTCTGACACACAAGCTCTCTGTGCATCTCCATGCACCACACTACTGCAGGCACAAATACTGGGCAATATGGTGCACAGACATCTGAATGGCAAAAAACAAAGCTAAAATGGCTCTGCACTGAAATTAATAAACATAGCAGGAGGCCACTTGGCTCCGGTACTTCACGCTGGCTGATGTTTTTAAGCTGCCACTTAAAAATAAGCAGAAGTGTAGTCATTAAGGACAAATTCTCTCCTTGGACATAAACAGATGACTTAGCAGAATCTGTGCTAACAGCTGAAATCCTATTGTACTACAATTTTTAAAACAGTTTATCACATCCATAAAGTCAACATCTGGTTTGCTCTGCTATAAAAAACTCTCTAAGAGCTACTGTTTCAGACAACTACAGATTTGTCTTATTATTAGGTACTGTTTATCTTACAGCAAAGTATGACATTGCAGGTAGTGCTGTACAGTACATGTGGAAATCCACAGTTTAGTGGGGTTTAAGCTGGCATTCATCCCACATAATGTTAACCACTTGTCTAGATTGCCTGAAATGGAAAAAGCTCGCCCTTGGCTCCTGCTGTAGTCTCCCAGCAGATTTTAGGTGGCCTGAATAGACTTTGAGAGTGCCTTTGTCATGTTCTTCTGTGCAGCCCAGTGGTATGGCTCACGCTCAGGATGTGCCTGAGAGCCTCCAGTCTCTATAGAAGGTCCCTCAGGCAAGTGACTCATCCCGTAGGTGCTTTGGAAATGTACCTAAACAGAGGTGGAGTGAATCTGAGCCTTACAGCAGCCCCACTGCAACAGTGCATTTGTGGTCAGCTTTATCTCACCAATTTTCAGTCATTTAAAGGTTGAGATTGTCTAAGCTAGCTGTCTTCACATTTAGCGGGCTGACACAGGTACATCCAGAGGGCAGTTCCTCTTATTGGTGCAAACACACATCTTGAGATGTGTATCTTTGCCTGGTGGAGGTACTTGTCTCCCTCCGCTGACTGGAGAGGTCCCCTGGACAACTGGTTTGAACTAGATGGCCAACTTTTAGATAAGAAATGTGAAGATAAACACACCCTGGATGACCAGATAAAGGTCCCTTTGGAATGTTTAGGGAGACATTACCACTGATAGCACGGGGTGCAGACTTATATTTTAGGAAGAGATCTGCATGACAGGCAGTCATAATGTTGTAGCTGAGGAAGACAGTCCAATGTAGAAAGGGACTTTTCTTATAGCAGCTTTATTTTCTTCAGCTAGATCTTGATTTGTACACCTACCAGAAAAGACATGTAAATACAGAAGAGAACTTCCATACTTTGGGTCCTCTAACCTATTTTTTAAATATACCTTTATGAAAAAGTGTATCTATACAGTTTGTTTCCTGTGGCATTTTTTTGTACCTCATTTTTTTTTTCTTCTTGTCTTCCTAGAACAGTGTAACACACCTTTTAAGATCATCATTGAAAATAAACTAATATCTCACTCCAGCTCAGATGATTCCTAAAACTGTACTGTAGTAGTATGTCACATCATAGAAGAATTTTGCCCCTGACATGATATTATATTGCTAAGATACCTTTTCACATATAGCAGAAACAGAGCACTGAGAAGACATGAGACAAAAGGGATTTAATGGAAGAAAATGCAGCAGAGTCCTTTTACAGAAAATTGCAGGTTTTTAAAGGTGACCGGTGGAGAATTTTTTAAATGTTGTTTGTAACCTGTTTGTGTTTCCTTACAATGTGCAAAGAAAGCTTGAAATGTATTATTTTTCTCAAAGCCAGCAACAATTCCAAAAAGGAAGTGTCTTTTCAAAGAGTAAATTTCGTGCCTGCTACGGAAAACATAACAGCTGTGAGAAATGCATACCCGGCCCTGAAACCCTCTTCATGCCAGCAGTTTGTACTTCCAGCTCACTCATCAGTTTAACCACAACCATCCAGCTATCAGCATATGTTTGTTCAGAGGGAGAGAGAGAGGCCCTTATAGTTGTGTCTGTGTATAAAATAGGCTATTATTTTGCAGCATGAACAAGAATGAAGAGAAATAATGTTTTCACTAAGCATCTACCTGTTTTTCATGGAACTTAGCTTTGGGAAATAAGTTCATATCCAAGGCTATACCTGCATATCCTTTTAGAAACCAGGAGAAAACTGTGACATTTGGGGTTGGAGGGAGGCACGAAGGCAGTTTTAAAGACCTGTTTTGGGCAAAGAGAAGCAGAGATGGGAGAGAAGAAAGCAGAGCAACATGTAAAACCCATCTGGGCTGTGCAGCTGAGGGCTGCCCGTCTGCAGTGGTCACATCACCTGCTCACTGGCCGTGCTTCCTCGGAATCGTGGACCACTGCTGTAGGCTTATTGACGGGACCTTTGCTAGTGATTGAGTTCAAGTCCCATCAAAGAGATTCAATGCATTTTCCTCAGTAGTGCTGCTCCCAGTCATGAGTCAAATCACCTTAAGAATAAAATTACATCCAAATTAACCTCTCCATCACCTCCTATTTCTTTTCAAAGTCTTCACTGAGGAGGCTTTTCTTCACACAGCTAAAACATTGGAGAGTTATTATTGTTTGGAGTTTATTTTATTGTTGAGATTACTGTGTAATCTTCTGATCAAAGAAGCAACAAATATCACAAAAGCTGAAAACACATGGTCTTTTCTGCTCTCTATGGCACCAATCCAAAATGATTTTACCTCTGGAGATAAGAAAGACAAGAAATATGTAACAGCTACACTGATTTATTTTCTTTTGTACTAAAGCTAAGGTCTGGCAAATCAAACACAGAGGCTGGAGACTTGGTTCTCTATTATATCAGTTTTACACAGGAATAAAACTGATACAGTGGAGTAAAGAAGCAGGCCCAGTATACATTACATATGCTAGACTAGTGCCAGGGGTCTTGGGAATGTTTTAGCCATTCCTGATGGAAGAAGTTCTAGGGAATCCTGGTAGAGTTGAAATAAAATGGCAACTATTTAATATTGAAGATTATGATAATGTTAGAGATTGATGTCAGACCTTATGCTTTAAATCCTGGCATAGTAGGACAAGGTTGTTTTTAAAACTTCTTTGGTCAGTGGGTGGGTGAGATCATCACAGTGAGATTGTCTTCATCCACACAGTATCGTCACATGCTGACTCGCCCTACTGCCGAAAGCTCGTCGCACCTCACCCCTCTCTTGTCATAATATCCTGTGTGTGCAACCGTGGTGTGCACATTGCACTCTTCTAGCTCTGCCCTGTCTCTTCTCGGGCATAAATGACCTTGGTCCCAGCTCTGTGATGCCAATACCCAAGTGCAGCCGTTCTCTGTGATGAACCTCAGCTTCATGAACCTCCGGATCCCAAGCTTGGTTAGTACGTGGTGTTTCTGCATATGGTATCCTGTACCAGCTAGGGATGGGGGGAAAAAAAAAGCCACACCACTAGCCAGCTGTGTCCACTGGTCTGTCACAACTCTGAAGGAGAGTTCTGTCTAAGCCATTTGAACTATCCTTGCAGAAAGTGTTTGTCTGGCATTTGCTGTCCTCCCGCTAGAGGCCTCTGTTAGCATAACAAAACTGACACAAGGGTTTCAGTTGTGATGGGCAACAAAACAACGTGCAGTGGGATGAGTGATTCTGGATTTATCCACTAAGCAACAGCATCAGGATCATTATATGCCGGTACCTGTAACGGTATCCACACTCCTGGTCTTTTGTCCAGCTCTGCATTGCTCTGCCTAGTCCTTCCTCTTGTCCTCAAGGCCAGCTAGGGCTATTGCAGTGTCTGTCTGTCTATCTGTCTCTCAGGCTATCCTCTCCTCCTCCTCCCTCCTCAATGAGGCTCTGGCGAGAATTGCACTGGGGTGATGTCTCCAGTACTCAGGTGAACGGGGACAGGGGGAGGAAGGGGAGCTCCAATGCCACCTTACAGGCTGAAATCTCCCTGGGACAGCTCCTAACCCCAGCCAGGTCAGGTCAGGTTAAAGAAAGGCATGAAGTACAAATTTGTAGGTCCCACAAAAACTACATTGTTAAAAATAAGTCTATCCTAATTTTTTAAATGTGTATAATTAGACTTAAATAGAATTCTAGCAGTTTTAAAATAAATGAAATGTAAATCCCAAAATCCTGAGTCCCATTTGTTCTCCCTGGGTTTATTTCTTCTCATTTAAAAAATGATCATGTACATTGTTTTGTCACTTAGCTGCTAGTTAAAGGTGCCAGCATAAGAAAGTTGAAGAGTGAAATCCTGTGATGATTCATAGAACAAATACAATGGAAGTTTCAGAATTGCAAGCTACCATGTGCCATCAGTACAGGTGCCCTAGTAATATTTCGAGTAAGAAAATGTTTCAGCCTTGTAGCCATGTGGTTCGCAGCTCCTGAAGAGCCACCACCACACACTGTTGACTACGTGGTCGAATGTTGTGCTGTCTTTTCCATGCGAGACTAAACTCACAAGGACTTGCAATTGGACCACAGCTGATTTTCTACCAAACTGCCAACCATTGTTAATGAATTCCAGTCATTAAAATCCAACCTGGATTTGTCCTGGATTTCTGGTGCCTGGGATATTTTTCAGCTGAGATGACTGGTTTCTGAATCATGGGAAAAAATACAGGTTTGTGAGTTGTTGTATGCAATGCATCTTCTTCTCTCTACATTTCTGATCCAAGGATGCCATGTCTTTTCATCAGTCATACATGCTCTTTGGTTTTCAAGCATTTTGTGCCAGATTTTTTCATCTTCTTATATTTCCTTTAACCCTTCTCAGAGTGAAGATTTCAAAAACCAGTTAGAAGTTCTGTCAACATCTACATGAGAGACAAGAGTAGGGAAATTATATCTTCCTAGGACACACTAGTGCAAACGAGATTAAACAAACATTTTCTGGAAAGAGGTTCTGGGTCTCTTTCTGACTAGAAGTTTTACCAGAGTTCTTGCCTCTTATTAGATATAAGTGGATCTGAGTTGTGAGAAATTCACATGCTATTAATCATCAGATATGTTAATGTATAGATCTGCATAGATTCTCTGAAGTTTTTGTCAACCCGGCTTCCTAGCGAGGCTAGGCAGTCTCTGTACTGAAACCATCAAGAATATGTAATCTTTGAAAAAAAAAAAAACCTGAAAGCATCCTCCTACCATGCCATTTTAAAATAGAAAGCTGACTACTGTGTTGCTGATTTTGTGTTGCAAAAAAAAAAATCATTTTAAAAGCAGATAAAAGTCCGTCTTTTGGTTTGAGTGATTTGAAGGGTGATCACTTTTTAAAAATGTATTGCTTGTTTAACATCTTTACCAAGATCAGCCTGCAAGAGGTCCTGTAGAAGAGAGAAGTCATTGCCCTACTAAATGAACTTAATTATGCTAAGGCATACAATGGCAGGTGGCCTTTTTTTAAAACATTTTTTATTCTCATATCATTTATTATTTGGTACTCTTCTACACAAGCAAGAGAGAACAATATATTTAGAATGCTCTTTTTACAATTTCTTTATCTTGTCCTGTTGCAGGGAAGTTAGGTGTGATCTGCAAGGATATATTTCTTGTTGGTTATAGGGAGACTGCCCTAGCATTTTCAATGTTGGATACATAAAGTCACTTTCATATTTCAGATTAAGACATGACAGCCTTAGTCAGTGGTTTACCGTAGGTCAACAACTTATTCTGTATTCAACTAATACAATGCTGTTAGCACTGCCAACGCTCCACCGTGTACAATGAGGATGTGGCAAAGAGCGGCTGCAGACTGGCACTGAAGTGATGGATATTTTAGTGTCTGAGGCAAACTTACTGAATTTGTAAGGGGACTGTAGCCTTCACAGCAGTACGGGTATAGCACCCGAGTACCAGTACAGCACACTACATCATTGTCACACCTCACCTTGGAACCAGGGCATAAATAGTTGGTGCCAAGGTGCAAGTAGAGCCTGTCTCATCAGCAGCCCTTCTGAGCAACATAGATTGTTTGGTAAGCCACAAGTAGCTTGGAAACTGGGAGTTGGCCTCTTTTGCCACGATTATTTAATGACTGGAAAACTATGAAAGATCCGTGCTGACTTTCTAAACTAATCATGTAGGCACAAGTTCTCCTCCCAGACCGTGCCAGGTAAGTCGATCTTCTAGTTATTGAGAGAAATCAAAAGCGGCCTGCCTTCATACGTCAGCCTCAAGGCTGGTGTGGCCTCGGTAGTCCCTGGAGTCTCCTCAGAAAAAGAAAGACTGGAAATAGGGGTCCCCACAGAGTTTTATTCTGTAATTCACAGGGCCTGTAAATCTATTAATCAACACTAGTGATTCTCCAAAATATTTTCACCTCAATGCTAATGGTTAGATTGCCCCATAACTGAGACATATTTTATGATATTTTGTCTAGTTCTATTGTACTTACAGTGGCTGGAAAGCTTCCATATAAGTTAATCTCTTGTCTCTCCTTCAGGAAACAAGGTCAACTGTAGCATCAGTTTAATATATGGCACTACATCTATCAAGACTTCTGGATCTTGTAGTTGCAGGGGACAGTTTCAAAGTGTGCAATCCTTTGCTAATATTAAATAGCAAAATCCCCTTAAAGACAATTAAAATTACTTTGTTTTTTCTACCTCCTCTCTTTGTCTCTCAATTAAATCCAACCTCCCCTTGCTTTCTGTGCCTTGGAGGGTAAGATTTCTTTGGTGTTACTTCTCTATTCCCTGTTTGACACAGTCCTACTGACCCTCGTTCTCATTCCTCAGCTGTTTCTCCACTGCCCTGCCTCAGTTTTCTAGCTTCTTTCAGTCAGTCTGGAAACACGGTTGCACTTTCCACCCTGAGCTTTTCCCACACCCAGTTAGACTTCCAAACATTCATTCCCGGCTAGCATTTATCAGACTTTCTTTATTATCTAGTTTTAGTATGCGCTGAGACCCCCTTCACCGATGTTCTTTCCTAGCGAAGCCAGATGGCTTCTTTCCATTCAGATCCTCCTTAATGAGGCTGTCAGGACCACTGGCACTTCTCCACATCTTCTTCCTTTCCACCTTATCCTTTGGTGAGCCTGTGCTCTCTGCTTTCTACTTTTACCTCAAACACTGTTCTCTTCAGCACCTCCTCTGGTAGATCCTCCCACTCCCTCTCCACTATCTGTTGGCACCCTTCAGATTTTCACCCTCAATCCTCCTCCTTTTACCTTTATAGTCTCTATTTTGACTAACTCATCCTCCCCAACAGTTTCTGTTACTTACAACTCTTTTTTCGTGTTGTGAATTTTTGCCTCCATCTTACCTTCTTTGATGTTACCATGCCATCTCAAACTCCCTTCAGATGGGACTTTCTTAGCTGTCCCAAGGATGCTCTTTTCTCCCTTGTTTGTTTTTTCAGAATTTTCCTGTCCTCCTTCTCTTGTAGCTTTAATGTCACCTTTGATTTCTCATTCTCCCTTTGCCTCTCCATCTACACACTTACTAAATCAAATCATTTCATTCCATGTGACATTAGCAAGCCTAACCATGGCAATTTATCTTCATTGCTAAGATACTTGTCTATTTCTGCCCTCATTTCCAAACATCCTTTTGCTGTTATCTGAAACAAATTTGCTGAACTCATCTTCACCTTCCCTTTTCTAACTGTGTCTTCTTCCAATCAGAATCATTTCACCTGCTTCATGAGTCTTAATCTGTAATCCTTTTGAATGCTTTGGATAATCTGTCCCTCCAAGAACCTCTTTGAATTTACCTACAAACCCCCTCCTTTTTTCCTCCCAGGGTCCTCATTTCATTGTCCTTTCTTTCCAGGCTCCTTGCCATTTGGGGAGGAGGAAATATTCTGGGTCCTCTTTCTTCATCCTATCTCTGACATTAGCAGGCAGATTAATGCCTTTAATGCTGTTGTGATGCTCACACCTAACACCAGCACATACATACTAGAGGGACTACAGATGTATGCAATGGGATGAGGCTTCTGAACTGAACTTATTATGTCCCTTTGATTCAACATTGATTTATTTTCATTGCTTTCCAAAAATCTCGTATCAGTGCTAGTGATCTGCAATTAGTATCCTTTTGTCTCACCAGCCCAGGGAGATGGAGAGCGAAAAGGTAATAGGGAGACAGTTTTTCCGTGTTTCCTGTATGAATCATGTTGGATGAAGGAATAGTCTCATTCCTTTGTGAGAAAAAGTAAGCACTCCTCTGCAGAAGCCAGCTGGGAACATTAAAATAGTGCAACAGGAACATGTAGCCAGCATTTTAGCCCTGAAATAAGCAGTGTGACAAGTAATGTCTTTGTCTTTTTATGCACTGTTTTATAGGATTGTCCTTTGTTTTATCTTACAGCAATAATTGTTCATGGCATTCCAGCAAAAATGGCTTTTGTAGGTATTAAAATGCTGAGGTGTTTACTCTCAAATTCTATGTTGCAGCATTTTTTTTTCTCTTGGGCACCAATCTTTAAAGAGACGTGCAGACAAAATTCAGTGGTACTTAAGTCTGTCTCATTCTAACTGCTCAAGTTGGTGTAACATCCTCCTGCAGACAAAGCCTCAACTGCATTTTTAAGGACCATATGAGCTAGCACCTTTGGTAGGCATCACCCTGGCAGCCTCGGAGAATGAGGTTCAGGTTATTACCACGGAATATGCACAGTGCAGATTTGCTGATTTTATTGTCTTACCTCACTCTCACCTGCAGATGCTGCCACCAGAGGCTAAAGCAATAGTTATTGGATTTGCTGCTGAGTTTGCCAACCAGGCAGTCAACTGTATATCACAACACTGTGATTAGTTTTGCGACAGAGAGTTGCGATCCACAGTTTCGTGATACAGACGCCAGTGTGCTTTAAACTAGAGGACACTAAAACCATTGGACTCACTTCTTGTAGGACATCAAGTAACTGTAAGATGATAATTTCTGTTAACAATTAGTCTATTGTGGAATTTAGTTGGGGAACTTTGGTGGAAGAACACTGTTATGTGAGATCTCTAGATGTATGATCTCTCCATCCTCAACTGCATTAATTTTGCTGTACCTTTAAATGTTTCCAAGATCATATTTGATTTGATTATGGGATTGTGTTTTACACAGCAAGTTGATGTAGCATAAGTGGATTATTCATACATTTTCATAACTTGTAACTAAACGACTATATAAAATGACAGTGAAAGAATAAAAGAACTCAATAATGTAATATTAGCAAGATGCCTCCCACCTACCAGCCTGCAATAATTGAAATCCTTTTCTTTCATCTTTGGGGGGAAAATACCTTCTATTTTGCCAGATTTACACTGAAAATTTAAATAGCTGTTTCCTGTTCTGTGTCTGTAAAATGCCAAGTACGACCCAGCAGGATCATAGCCCAGCAAAAATCCGTAGAGTAAAAATAACCAGCGATTGAAATTTACTGGAGAACAGGCAATGGAAATCGTTAGCGTTCAAGTGTGAAAAGTTCACCCAGTTTTTAAATTTATCATATGCACAAATGTTAATTACATTTTTAAACTCCTGAAGTCTGCAAATTTGAAGAGCACAAAAGAAACTATAGTAACCTGTTAGACACTTGTCCTTTTCTTAGACTTTTCTTTGGCACCCTCGATAAGTGAGTGCTAACAGAAAGGCTGACAACACAAGTGCATTTCTGATGCAAAACACCAAGGACAGGATGAACGGTCAAACCTTTAAGAAAAGAATGGGGCCTTTTTGTTGTGGAAATGAAGCTGCAACAATGTTCCCAGACTATAAACTGGCAGTCTGGAATGGCAAAAACCATAGGAGCTTTGTCAAATTCTTTATCAATGTCAGCAGATTTTTTTTTTCTTCCTGTTGGGGTTTTAGCTAAGAAAAATGTGAAAATTTATGTGAACAGTTTGTTACTGTATATAGCTCTTAGCAACAGGGCTGGAGAATATAAAGGCAAACATTTTATTGTCTATTCACGACCCGATTAACACTATTAATGAGAGTAAAATTCTGTGGACTGAGGTGTTCTGTTTCCAGACATTAAACCGCATTCAAAAATGAGTTAGTCTGCAAAAAGTCATCTATGGACAGGAATACTTCGTAATCTTTACATGACTGCCCACTTACATCTGCTTTACTCACCAAAGGAAACAGGCTGAACAGTAGCACCATCTGTCTAAGGGTCTTAGTAATTTAATGCCACCATTATTGTTAATGTCTATATTATATTTCTGTCAGTACCTAGATGTCATGAGTGACCTGAGTGAGCCCAGGATACCCGGGCTTGCTCTCTCTTTCCCTGCCCCTGTAGCAGCCGCCTTCTCTCCTGCCTCCCCCGCCCTCCTCCCCAAGCATGGTCCCTTCCTCCCCCATCCCCTACAAGGACAGTATGGCATCTTCTTTGCATTGCCACCTTGTCTCCAACTACGGGGAGAAGGAGGTGAATTTTCCAGACAGGGGAACGAATCAGAGGGAGATACAGATTACCACCAATATTTGTTGGAACACATCTTATGACTTGAGCTATTATTAATAATAGAATCAAACTGTTATTATTAATAGCAGATAATTATTTGTACCGTCCATTCAATTATCCCCCTCAATCCTTTGTTTTACCCAGCTAGAGCAGCAGTGGGGAGGCCAACCCTGGCTGTTTACTGGGAAGTGGGTGGTCATACTGATGCACCAGTTGTTTCTAGGAAGGTGTTCAGAAGTCCCTTCCTTCCCCAGGTGTATATAAACCCTGTAGCCTGTGGTCTGTGTCTGCATACAGCAGCCGTCACCTCCTATGGTCTGAGTTACAAAACCCGGTGATGATGCTCATGCGTGCTGATGGCCTTCGACACTCCGCAGACTCTTGCTCTTCTGAGTTTATCAGCTATCTCGGATTCAACAGGACCACAAGTTTCCAGAGCGTATCAGCATTTGGAAGACTTTCACACACCACGTCTCTGTGCGTACTTTTCCTCTTGCTGCTTTCTGGTGACTGTTTCTGTCGTGTATCTCCAGGCGTGTATCTACAGAGCCAGTTCACACAAGTTCACCAAGAAGAGGGGTTTGTGACAAGGATCAATAAAGAGTAGGCAGCCCTTCCTGTGTCCCCTGCAGCATGAGGTGGATGCTCTCTTTGTACCATCCCTGTAGAAAATGTCTATACGGGGATAAGTCTATGCTGCATATTGCATTATGGCTTAGAGCGAGCTCAAGCATCAAAAGCATCTTCACCAGGTCAGCACAGACCTTCGTGCATCTCAGAGAAGCCTGGTGTCTTTGCCTGTACGAATGCCCTCTTTAATGAGATATATCATTTAAAGCTAGCACAGATGTCTCTATCCTGCACTGCTACTTTCACTGTACACATACAGCCAGACAGAGCATTTGCACTGAAGATGACAGAATTATGGCCAGTACATAATAAAGACAAATGGCAAAATGGATATAGAGAAGGAGCAAAATACATTGAAGGTCTCCTAACCCAGCCTGCAACATGACCCTACAGATCATGCTGCAGTGAATCAAACCTCCCCAATTTCTTAATATTCTGATTATTGCTTTTTTTTTTTCCTTAAAAAAAATAAAACAGACCCACAAGATATAATCAAGAAGTCAATGACAGATATGGGCAAAAAGCCCAGAAATGCCTTGTGCCCAGTTGCTTGCCCTATGCATTAAAAATTCTTTATTCTTTTTCATTTCTTTTTGCTGAAATGAAAGCTACTCTTAAATTCAATGTAACAGAAGCTTCATTTCTAAAAAATTCTGACTCAATTCAGCTGAGGCAAGGCACAGTCCCTACACAGAAGGTCTGAATTTGGTCTTTCCCCTTCCCTTTGATAAATTCTTTTCCCACAAAGGCCAGCATATATCTACCCCATGAAACAGGAAATGTGAAGTACAGATTTTTCAGCACTAAGTATCCAACCAGTCTTACCAGGTCTACTGAGGCACCACCCATCTCTGCAAGTGTTTGAAGACAAGATCAAACCCCTTAGTGGTCAATAGGATGGAAATGTAACTAATTTGCACTTGTCTAATATTGCCAATTGAAGGATGAACTAGCTCTTCATGCATTTTTGCACTGGAGATGGCCAAGAATTGATAAAAAATATATTTTACTAGTAATTTTACACAAGCTTTGCAGGTATGGTAAGGCAAAGGAACAAAAATACCTGTAAGAGACAGAAAAGCAGCTCTCCCATTCTGTAGCAATGCACAACCATTCTCTGAATCTGTTTGTATGAGGACTAAAATGAGCAATATAACAAAAACCTCTGTTTTCCCATCTCTGCCTATGAATAGTCACATTTTTCACTCAAATCTGTATTTGTAACATTTTTGACCTAATCATCAAGCAATATATGTGCAAGGAAGATAAAACACAATTTCTTCTTGCTGACCTTTCAGTCCCTTAACATATAAATTGTTTAACAAAGCCTGCTGAATATTTTCTTATCTTCTGTCATCAGAAATTTCACACTCCCTATGGAACTTGGTAGGATGTTTAATTTAGACACTGCGTGGTGTGCTGATTGATGGGACACACTGCAACCCCAACAGCTTTCTGTGATTTAAAACAAAACAAACCACAAAAAAACCCAACAACCACACAACATTTCAGAAGCACACATTTTTGGAGCTACGTTTCCCCCCCATGATGGCCTGGGCTCCCCTGGGGCTGGTTTCAGCAGAGGGAGGAGGGATGGGTAAGGTCCCTCCCGAGCGACCAAGCAGCAGGTCCCCATCCCTGTCCCTCAGGGCCAGGGCTCCAACCCGTTAATACTTCTGCTTAATCCTTCACATGTATTATGCAGAGGTGAGATGAGAGCAGAGGGACTGTACTCTGTAAACACTGGTCTCCAGGGCCATATTCTGGTGTGGTATAAAAACTATCCAAGGCAAGCTGTAAATGAGGGAGGCTGAGTGCTGGAAGCAAACTGATTGCAGTAGCGCTGTGTTTTGCATCAGCAGTCTTGAGTAAAATTAATCCATGTGGAGCTCTGTTATAATGTGGCCGTATGGCTTCTCCTACCCATATTTTTTATTTAAAAGTAGTTCAGGTACCTTCACATCCCTGCAGCGAGCAGCGCTGGTGTGTGCTGTGAAACCACACTAGGTCTACACAGGCTGCTTCAGTTAATGTAAGGGAGGGGCTGTGTTTAGCACCAGATGAAGTCTGACTTGAGCTATGGCATCCCCACTGATTGTGTAGCTAGTTTAAGCTATAACTTAAATTTTGTCCATCTCCTGCTAGCAAAAATCATTATCAGGTGATGTTTTGACTTTAAGGTAGCTGAACTGTTAAGAAAAGCTCAATCCTAGCCAGCAGATGCGGTGAGAAAATGGAGAAGTCAAGAAGACACTAATGCTAAATCCAGTCATTCTGGTGATCACCTTACTCATTTAAGCTAATTGATGAGCTTTTCTTAGTACTTGTGAGCTAGACAGGGGCCAGCTAGGGTGAAAAACTACTGTCCAGGTGCAGAAGAGAGATTTGATTAGAGTGGAAGCAGCTGATTAAGGAGCTCCTGTGCTAGCACTGCTTCCCAGGTTTCAGCCCCTCAGACCAAGCAAACGCCCTGGGACCTCCCCATCATGGACATTCTTAAACTGATGAGATGCCGAGGAGTTCAGCACGGGGCACACACTGCGGCAAGGGCTTTTCAGGCAGCCAGCTCCGGCACAGCGCGTGGCAAGGGCCCTGTCAGTAGCTCTGACCGTGCCCCAGGGGACTTGCCAAGCCCCCTCTTCCAGCACGCTGTGTCTGTTCCATCTGCCTGGAGCATGGTGGCCAGAGGCAGCTCTTGTTAGAAGGCTCGTGGCGTAAAGAAGGTTGGCCTCTATGCTGCTGGCGCTCATAAATGGAACCCTCCACCAGGCGATACTGTGCCTGCTTATTTCATGTATTCTATGTTTGCTTGATGCCTTTTTTTTTAAGAATCTACCCCATGTAAAACATAGGAAGGAGCTAACACTGACCCTTTGAAAGCCAAGTTTCTTCAGTAATGCTTCCACTATGTCAGCGAATACTAAATCTCCAATATATCTCTCTGCTCTTAACTTTCCTTTTAACAACATTCTGAGAAATTGAAATGTCCATAGCATTGTTGTATTTAAAGAATAATTTAAATTTAATTTGAAGCAATTATTCAAAGAAAAGTTCTAATAAAAAAGTTATACACTCCAGTTAAACATTAATAATATTCAATATATTAAAATGCTGACAATGCTTTATACTCTGTCATAAAAAAAGAAAGGAGAGTCACGTAGCATCCCTTTTTACAGTCAATTTCATAAATCTACGTCAGAGAAAAGCACATTCCTAGTCCAATTAAATGTGTGTAATTAAATATTTACATGCATTTTATGACTTTGGGTTATAGAATTGTTAAGAGTTAAATCCAAAACTGGGATTGTATTTCCAGTACATATATTTTATTAATTGTGCCTACAAATACTATGTACTTTCAGAAACCTACTTTCAAAAGTTAGGATGGGAAAATGAAGAACACAGGAAAAAGCAAAATCAGGACTATTTAGTCCTTAAAAGTTAGAGCTATAATTTGCTCGCCCCGATTATGATATATATGATACAGCCTCACAAATCAATGTTCTTAGTGTTGCCAGCAGGTTGAGGGCGGTGATCCTTCTCTTCTACTCAGTGCTGGTGAGGCCACACCTGGAGTACTGTGTCCAGCGCTGGGCTCCCCAGTACAAGACAGACATGGTGATACTGGAGAGAGTCCAACAAGGACCACAAAGATGACTAAGGGACTGGAGCATCTCTGCTATGAGGAGAGGCTGAGAGAGCTGGGACTGTTCAGCCTGGAGAAGAGAGGGCTCGAGGGATCTTATCAATGTATATAAATACCTGAAGGGAGGCTACAGAGAGGACAGAGCCAGGCTCTTTTCAGTGGTGCTGAGTGAGAGGACCAGAGGCAAAGAGCACAAACTGAAACACAGAAGGTTCCCTCTGAACATGAAGAAACACTTTCTCAGTAACTCAGAAAGTAACTGAGCACTGGCACAGGTTGCCCAGGGAGGTTGTGGAGTCTTCCACCTTGTAGATATTTAAAAAACGTCTGGACACGGTCCTGGGTAACTGGCTCTAGGTGGCCCTGCTTGAGCAGGGGGTTGGACCAGATGACCTCCAGAGGTCCCTTCCAACCTCAACCATCCTGTGATTCTGTGAAAGGGATGGGAGCTGAATCAGTCACTGCTGTGTTCCCAAAGAACTAAAATAAATGAGTTTTCTCTGTTCTTCTTGCAGACATGTGCTGATCTCCAGTGATCCTTCTCACTGATCCAAGTGATGATCCGTTCAGGCAACCGTCATGTGTTCATGTAGTTACAGCCTTCCAGGCTATAGTCGTTGTCACCCATCTCATCCATATTGAACACATTTGCAGAGAGACACTTCAAGATAACAGGGATGGCACAATTAGACCTTATCACTCCAGCACATCTCTTCCCAAGTGACAATTTATAAAAAGCAACCTTAATCTTCATATTTCCTAACTTGGAATACTCAGTCTTACAGACAATTCAGTCTTGTAACAGTTTTAAAATCCCTTAAGAAAAAATAAATTATTTTACCGCATCTGATTCCATTTAGTAGCTCCACAAAGGACAGTCAGTAGCACTGATCTAAAGACATTTAGGTACACAGCCCAGACTTCCACTAGATGAATTCAAGAAGTAGCTGGTAACACTTATACAGACCAGCCGCCCGGCAAAGGTTTGAAGGACACCTTGGGGGTTGCTGAGATCAGTGTGTTAATCGTAGGACAGTAATGTAGATCATGGACTGGGGGTTCAGTTCTTGGTTGTTGAGGTGAATCTTACTCTGAGTTTTACAGATAAGCAGGTAGTGCATTTGGGGTGATAAGTTAGCAATTTAGCAATGTGGATTAATTTCTGTTAGAATATATGGTACTGAGTCAACTCTTTCCAACTGAGGAATAATGGAGCTGGCTCCTGCAGTTCTGCACTGGCCCTCTGTGGACCACCCAGGAGTGGTGGGGGCTGGCAAAAACCAGCAGGTCAGGACAGAGGGAGGGGGATGAGGGTTAGGAAGCTCAGGGAAGTGCACTTTGCACTGGAGCAGCAGAGAATCAGAGGAGCAAATTCCTTAGAGCTAAGAAGGTTTCCCTTCTGCCCCCAATTTAACTGTTTTTTCCCCTGGTCAAAGGGTGATTTCTGCAGTGAAAATTCACTCAGAGTTATGAATCTTTTCCTGACGGTATGCTTTCTATACCTGGTATTTATAAGCTGTTTCAGGCGGGACAAAGCATGCTCAGTGCAGATGAGATGCCAAGTGATATTTTCAGCAAACATCCATTAAGTTCTGCCAATCACTGTGTGTACAAGTGTGTTTTATATACATATAAATATTTATATACATTGTATTTATAGATAAATATATTAAAATGTATATATAGAAATATATATAATATATAAATATAAAATTTATATATTTAGAATCTCATCATTTGCCCAAAGTAGGGGTTTTTCATGGGCACAGCACAAAATTTGCTAAGTTGCATTTCCCTACTGCTATATGCAAACATAAAGAGCACGGTAAAAAAATAATCTAAAATATTAGTTCAAGCTCTTGCAAAGTTATTGACTTTTTTGTCCTGTACTTCTCAGAAACAGCTGAACTGGCTGTACCAAAACCTAAAAATCAAAACAAAACCATAGCTAGCTAGAGTAAAGAAGGAAAATTTAGTCTAAATGGTTGTGTTTGGCAAAATATAAGCCACTGAAAACAAGAACTTCATGGGAAAACATTAGACAGCTAGAATTATCAGGGTCACCTATCATGATCCACTGATAATTTAATAGGGTTAAAATGGAAATTGGTGTTGATTATAATGAAATCACACTATGGCTTCATTTTGCATTTATAGGAAACATGTAGGAATGTTGGAATTTATTCATACTTTATGTCTCTTAACTCTTGTACCTCATCCCTGAAGTTTCTGAGACGCTCATAGTAGTCGGCAACTTTTATCCTTGCAACAGAACTCCTGCCTACACCTAACTCAACATGAATTTACTAAGAAATTAAAGGCATGCAATAATCCCTAAGAAATGTCCAGCATTTTCTGTGACATTTAATTCTCCTTTAACAGCTTTGCATGATAGGCAAGATGTGGTAGTTATTGCTAATAAGGAAACATTAAAGAAAATAGAGAATGATGGAAAAAGTACCTGTTCAGGGACAAAACTTTCATAGAGGTTGAAGAATTAATTTTAAAAGGACTTATGACTTGATGGGTAGGCTGGAGGTGCTTTTAACAAAAATAGTACCATTTAAACTTAAACTGTCTCTCTAAATTGTGCCTATACAAACATTTAAATTATAATAGCCATTATCTAAGTAGAGAAGCATACTTCTGGATCTGCATGCTTATATCTCTCTGTCTGTAGATATTGTATATTTGGAAGGTATATGCAGTTAAATCTTACACTCCGGGACATATGAAATGAGCATAAAGGGTGCAATCCTGCAAGGTGCTGGGTACTGTGTCTCCATTCATTGCCACACTAAAACAACTGCCTGCAGTCATACCCCGATGGGTCTCTTGTGAGGCGTTTGTAGTTAGAAAGTGTGCTTAGTGACTTGCTGGGCTTGGTTCAGAGATCAACACTTTACAAGATTGAGTCTGTATTAATTTGCACACTTGCATTTGATGGTATATTTCAGCTTTCAGATTGTTTGCTTTTTGATCCTAATTATTTTTCCTTCCTTTTCAAATTATTTAGGTAGCTAATAAATATACATCCAGTGGTTGCTTCTCCAGTGAAGGATTATTTTGGCTGCCCTGTAGCTAGCAAGAGGGCTATATCACTTGAAAACAGTATGAGAAGTGCCTATTTTTCTAATGATTTTTATGGCAATTACTTTTACGTTTCCACCCAAATGTATCTATCTGTCCTTAAAGAGCCATGTTGTAATTTAGTTTGATGGTTATCTTCTGCTAACAAAAAGCTTTTCCTCCATGTCTTTCGCTGGAGGTGCACTCCTTGAGTCGTCAGCTTGCCAGGACTCGACTGGATTTAAACACAGAAATGCAGAGACTGAGAAATGAAAATGAACTGTCAGCAGCTTTTGAATCCAAAGCGCTGAACGTTGCCGTGAGCCCAGAATAATAAACTGTGTTTCAAGACGTAGACCCTGCGGATGAAATATATGTTCCATAAACGGTTCTGACAACAACATTACGGATAAGCTGCACGAGCTTCTTGATCCAATTTGGTAGCAAAACACATGGCATTGTTTGGAAATTACAGAAATATTTTAGCGAGGGTGTAGGGGAAAGTGATGTTTATATTAGAGTTTGCAGTTTCACTTGTTTTTTGGGGAGAAGAGTTTGCTTTTTAAAAAAAGTGTCTAAGTATGCATGTATAGGAAAGGTCTTTGTCTCATTCTCAAGCTATTCTTCATACATATAATTTTCTACAATCTTTAGCTCTTTAAACATTTGACTGGGATATGTGTCACTTCAGGTATTCATTAGTTTAAGTGTTCTTTCCTGAAAATGAGAATTTTTAACTGTGCCTTGGATTTAATGCTTTGTAAGTTGCTTTTAAAAAAAAAAACAAAAAACAAAAAACAAACTACATTAGTACCATGTAGCGTTTTAACTTTCGTTCCTAGATTCAAATAGCTAAAGGATCTGAGGATGATTCATAAACGCAGAACTGTCTAGGCAATAAAAATCAGTGCATATGAAATGTATGTAACTGTAAAATTTAACATTCAGCCGTAAAAACTAATGTGTACAGGCAGAGGAGAAGCTGAGTTATTAACCCTTTTATTGCATGCAGGGCTTTTTAAGAGGTTTGTGCAATGGGCAAATTTTATATTCATTTTGGTAAATGTGCCGAGGAAAGACCATATTGTATTCTCCAGGAATAAAATCTATTAGAAACTCTGTATTGACTTCTCAGTTGTTTCTGAGAGAGGACAACAAGGACAGGCAGGCAGTTTTGTGCTTGGAGTTTGTACATGCTCCCACACTTCTGGGATTCTCTTGCAGGTCTCCAGGCCTTTGTAGAGGTCCAAGAAGGCTGCATCTTATGATCCAGTACTTGGATTGCATGTCAGAAGAAAACTAAGTGAAAACAAGAAAACCAAGTAAAAACAAAGCTCCAGGCAGGTTTGGGCTGAGCAAGGCATGCAAGCCTCTGTCCTGAGACCCTGCAAACTCGGTGCATGCCCAGCAATGGCAATGCTGGGCTGCAAGAGACCATTACTTCACATCAGCCAGAGCTGTGTGCTGGCTGGTTTTGCCTTGTCTTGCCTGCCTTCCCTCTGTGGGGGTGGCTGAAGGAAGCAGAGAAGCCAAAACAGTTCATATTCTGCAACCCTTACGCTTCTGCATTGCCTCTCTAAATGAATGTGAGTTTTATCTCCGCCTGGCAATGTTAGGCTCAACCTCTGTTTTGATGAGAGAAGCTAACGAGCAATTTGCTTAAATGGGTACATATTCAAGGCCCAATTTATTTCTGACTGATGGCAATAGTAGTCTACCACTGGCTTCAAAGAAAGCTAGATGAGTATTACTCAGTGACAATAATATTGCATCTCCTCCTATATGCTGCAATTAAAGTGCTAGAAATACCACACAGCTCTCTGTAATTGCTTTACAGTGTAATGCAGTTTTTATCTTTGCAAAAGATTTCACCTTAAAATAAACTTGAAGGGATATCAGTGTATCTTCCATAATAAAAAACTGGCTGTTGATCCTTACTTCATATGAAAATCAGCATCAAAAAGGAGAGCAGGGAAAATGTGTTTATTTATATAGGGGAAACTTAAAAAAACAAATGTAACCCAAATTGTTGAAAAACTAGACTGACAGACTCTTTAGAAATGCAGATATCATGATAATAAAAATGGTGAAGACTGGACAGCAAAATTTATATGATAAAACCCCCCCAATATTATAGTATGGATGGTTGAACTCCGGTGTCTTCAGTGCAGGCAAGTTAAGTTAAGATCCATTCTTAACTTAAGAATTTTAATATGGTGGAGGATGATAGACTTCTGAATTTCCATTAGGGAATTTGAAATGGTGTATTCATCCTGGTCTCAGATTTTAGTGGATAGGCTTTAAGAGGTGTTGATATCAACACTACAGACTATGGTCTCACTGCAGCGTGGCTGGTTACATTCAGCATAATGGCATTTGGGTGAGATGGTATTGCCCTTTGCTACCCAAATATGACTTTTTCCGTAGATAGGAAAAATACCTACTACTTAGATCAGGCACCTTTAGAACTACTGTATATGTCCTTTGCTAAATACTGTAGTGTTTTAATACGTTTAATACTTCAACATCTTCAATACCACAGTCACGTTAATAAAGGATGCTACACAAAGAAGATTTACTTATGTAAAAATGTGCAAAAGTATATGTAATATGTTTAAAAACATGAAAAATTATATGTTCTAAGCATGGGGGGATGCTGATCATCAGTTTTGTGCACGTTGTAAATAGTTGCATTTAATGATCAATGATTTTTGTTGTCATCTACTTTAAAGAAATGCATGTATTTCTTGAAAGCAATCTAGTTAGCCTGCAAAATAAATACGGATTCACCTTTTATTTTCATTGCTGGTCTTGCTCTCTGCATAAGTGGTAATGCCATGGTTTTCAGGATGATCCGTCTTTGATACACACAGTATCAAAGTAATCTAAAAGTAATTAACAACAAGTGCTTGAGCTTTCAGAGTTCAATAACCAGATAACACTATTTTTTCTAGCTTCGTGGATTATCTACTTGGCAGTTAACCTTACCACTACTCCTCTTTCTTTTAAAATGTCCCCCATTTGTTTGAAAAGGCAGGAGTTCTCCGCAGATAAGAATTTGAACCACCCAGTCCATGCTGGCTGGCTAAGCAAGAGTTTACCTGCCCCTGGAGCAAAGCTGGTTTCAATCTGAACAACCTCGTTGTTCAGTTGAGAGACTTTAGCACTGTTTAGGTGTCCCAAGTCTGTCTGGCCTCTGCTGGCAGTCACCCCGCCACAGCCATGGCAGCAGAGGCACCTGGTGGGGACCTCTCTGGTGGGGCTTGCTTCCAGCCTAGCTCAAACCCATCCCAAATGACACAAGTTAAACGAACTGAAGTATTCTCTGAAAGCACAGTTGTGCTCAGATTGGAGCTTTTGCTGGCATTACTAGGCATGATTTTTCCACGCTCATAGCCAGCACAGTTATGCTCGTAAAGCTTCATAGTAGAGACCTGGCCAGAATCCTTCAAATCCTCAATCGCAGCCTTGGCAGAACAACCATTTTAACTTTGTTGGACCCAGGACAGCTCTGCTCTTCCCAATTAAAAGTCCAGGCTTTGTTCTCTCAGTGACCAAAAAGTTGCTCATGTGGTATTGGCTTATCTCTCCAGTCACCACTTCAGATCCTGCTTGAAATATTACCCTGGCACGTCTGTCTGCGCTACTGGATGCCGACATCCATCCTGTGCTTTTGAAAAGGCAAATCAAATTCTGTGCACACACCTCTCCTGGCATGTTAAAAGCTTTGGTTGCCTGTGTCCACCGGGCTTACTTGCATGTGTATGTAGCACTGGGCTTGCTGGCAGTGTACCCCACATCTCCTAGCCCTCTATGCAGAAGCAGTGCTGATGTACTGCCTTCCTGGTCTTGCCTTGGCATTTCCTCAGCTGATGTTATGTTAGCATAAGACTTTTATTTGCCCAGTATGATGCTTAATTTTGTCCATGTGTAGAGGTGATAAAGTACTTGAATACACTAGAGCACATTTTCCTAACACCATGTGGTGTGTTTATGATGTGTTGACATTTTTTAGAGAGAAAGAGTGGCTGAAAGAACATCAGAGCATTGCAGAGATATGCACGGGTGTTAGGTTGGTGGCAGAGAAGAAACACAGGGAGGTATGAAAGACAGTGGATATTGTGGTTGGTACCTTATTTTCATGCTTCACATTGGCATTTCTGGAAGAGTGCTAGTGTGATATGGTGAGATCAAGTCCCTCTGCAGAGATGAGATATAAAGCAGTAACTCCAAAACTTCTTCATGAAAAAATTAGATAGACATGACTGAAGGCAGTTTGCCCCAGTCTCCTCTAGTGCCCCAGGACCCCCTCCCAGTGGTACTTCTCTTAGTAGTCCCTCATTCATTTGGACAGGACATCTTCCCGCACATTAGGATGTCAAACTTGGCCATCGAGTGAGGTGCACAGATTCACCATCACTTTCAGCACTTGCAGAAGTTGGCAATCACCTAAGAAACAAAATCACTGGCTTCTCAAATTTGTTTGAATGCAGGTTTCAAAAGTGGCATGTAGATGATGTGGCTTGGTGCAGTCTGCTGAAATCCTCTAACACTACACAGCAGTGCTTTTACACAAAGTAAGCACCAAACAGTGCAAATTGCCTTACATAAGTGGAAGATACCCATGAAAGCAGTCTGGGCCCAGGATGAAAGAAAGCAAGGGAAATAGCAGGGCTCACATTATGTCAGTTCTGTTTTAAGGAACAGCTGCTAAAACATGTTGTTCATGGACAGTGAACATGGGCTTTTTCCCCCTGATATTTTACAGTGTTTTCAGTGCTAATTTTGCTCAGTTCTTTGAACTCCTGATGTAAGGAAACAGGTAATTCACAAGAGGTGTATTGAACCTCGTTAATCTGATTAAATATGTTGGGAGGATTGATTTATTCACTGTATTAAATAACCACTTACATGCAAAACTCTTTGCTTTCCGACTGGGAACATGAGGACATGTGTTAGTTGCTTGCTGATTTTTTAATACTTACATGAAACCTTTTGGCAAAGTCACAGCAGCCTCTCTGTTTTTCATTTCTGTTTTTCACAGTTAAGCAGACAGCAATGCACACTTAACAAAAACACAGAGCTTTATTAGGCTTAGAGGCATGTGCAAGAGACAGCTTTAGAAAATAATTTCAAGACATGCTAATCATCCGCAAGAAGTAAATATCTTATGGCACAGTAACCAATGAACAGACAAGGTCTTCGGGAGATGCGCAGGCTGTAAAACACGCTGCAATGCAACTCCACATAAAAGATGCTGAAGCAATCTCCAAGGGAGTTGCTACATCTGTTTGTCACAGCTCAGCACCACACTTGGTCACCGAGGCCAAATGATGCAGCTCTTTGACATCCCATTCTGAAGTCAGCTCACCTAGCACAAGCTGGATGATCTCTGCCCTGTGCTCCAGTGCATGGTACCAGCAGCTCAGCTGTGCCCAGGCTCCCACTCTCAGCAAGGGCAGTGTTCTGCTCTGGTCAGAGCCAACGCAGACCACTAAGTCTGACCCCCTCTGCTTGTCACGAGCAGCCAGGTACCACCCCACCTTGGAAGTTACTGCCCTTCCAGACCTGCTGATGTATATTCAACGTGTGAAAACTCTGTCATCCAGTTCAGACCTCAGTTAGAAAAACTGAGTCTGTAAATTTTAGTTGGAGTTTTGACAAAATCTGTGGGGAGCAATTATGCCAGCAGCTATTCCAGCAGATCAGAGGGGTCGTATCATCTGAGAGTGTGAGTGGTGATAGGGAGCAGTGGTGGGATGCCGGGGATGGGATCCCTGCCTGCCAGTACTGTCCTCCTCACACCAAAAAATGTATCTACTCTTGGTCTGATCCTGACTGAAACTGCTCTTACCCTCAAAAAGGAAAGAAATCTTAGTGCTTCATTTATTGCATATATTTGAAAGTTTGGGCTATGACAACACCTTGAGGAGTAAAGACGAAACTAAATATTCAGGTTTTCCAATCAGAGAATATACTTGAGTTTCTTTCTATTATTCGAAGGAGGTTTTGAATTACATGCAAGTCTAAGTTTCTCCATTAGAGTGGAAAGATGTCAAATTTTCATATAAAACCTATTTATTATATGTACATTGTAATAGTAGGTAGCTGTTGTCCTTGATGCATATATAGCACTGACCTCATTTAGGCTGACAATCTGTGAGTGGATGGAGCTATATGCAGTTAAACCGTGGAGCACTCCCTCATGGTGAGGACTCTGCAAGGGAACACTTCTGCTGTGCAAGGTGGAGCCCATCGGCACCAAAACTGCCTCTGGCAGGGTTTACTTGCATGACTCGGTTTGGCAGGAGTGGACCTCTTGTCTTCTTCCATTAACCACTAACATATGGAAACAGCGAATATAGTTCCAACTCCATCTGTCAGTCTGCTAATGATGATTTCATACTGTGATGTATGATGCACAGAGTCAATAATGGCTTTTTGCCCTCTGTGCTTGGGTGAGAAAAAATAATTCCTGACCCAAACCCACATTTACATGATATCCAATGTACAGTGCCATTCTTTCAGCTCTACCAGTTTTGTACTCTTCCCCTTCCATTTAGCTTTAAAAATGCAAGAACTGACTGACTCTCTGGTTCAGTAGGTTCTTCATTGCTAGAAGGAAGGATGGGACAGCATCTTGGGATATGGCAACTCCAAAATGCTGCAAATCTACTAGCTTAAGTTAGTTGCAGGGGGAACGTCGCTTTGTTGTCAGCCAGTTGGTATAAAGGACAGTTTGGCACAGTGAAGAGGAACTATTAATAATTCAGCAACAATTTTGAAGCTAAGCACCCATCTATGTTGTGACCCAGAGAGCAGCAGGAAGTGTTTGGTACTTCTATCTCTCATCTCACATTTGTCTATTTTACAGCATTCTGCACATCCATACAGATTCAGCAGAAAATTGCTTTGAAATTAAAACAAGACTGAAGAGAAGTTGCACACAAGAATAAATAAGAAACAAGGGACAGCAACACCTTCAGGCTCTTAGTTATTGGAACAGATCTCAGTAAGTGCCTTGGAATGATCTAGCTGTTTGTCTAGACTTTCTAAGATGGGTTATTCAAGGGCACACACAGCCTTCGTCAGGACTGGGCTCTGCACCATGTGGCTCTCAACCAGACATGGAGCTGGAGGGCTGTGTGCTCTTCTGGACTACAGCCCTTTATTGACCCTCGTAGTAAACTTGCGCCTCGTAGTTATCTGTGTGTTGACTTCTATGCGTATTTCACTCCTAAACAAAGCGCTTTTATCAAAAAAGGAGAAAACTATAAGATTATTACATTACATCATTACATATAGCACCATGGTTCTATCAAACTGCAAGGGAAAGAATCTTTTGAGAGCGTTTTGCTAGTGTAAGTTGAAACCTGTTGACTTTCTCGCTGGCAAAACTACATTTGTTTGTGGCTTTTATTCCTGGCGGGTGCTTCTGGAGCTGGGTCTGTAAATCTGGCAGCGCCAAACAGCTGCAGCTTGTGGTGGCCCTTTTGTAACATCTTGCTGCTTTCCTCTCTTTCCATGGACAAATCCCAAAATTATGTGTCTTTTTCCTTATTGCTGACATAATGGTACCTCCTCCCAAGCATAATAAAAGCAGACTGGGAACACAATAGCTGGCTGTTTGGCTAAATGTTTTGTAAATACCACATGAGTATTTTAGGATTAACAACCTATTTGCATTTGTCAGTCGGAAATATTTTCTGATTCTCTGTCTTTTCACTTTCTTTTGCTTCTGTGTTAATTGGTGTCAATGTTCCTTATATACAGAAGTATATTATTAACCTGATAACTGGTTGATCTGTTATTGCTGTTTTCCCAGGTCCATCCAGCTACCTAAGGTGATTAGTGGATTCCACACGTTTCATGAACTCTAAATGTGTATTTAAGCCATTAACATAAATGCACTTTTTTTCCTTTGAGAAGTTTTTTTTAAAAAAACATGCTAATAAATTAGCAGTGAACTGATCAGAAAAATTGTTATTTTCTTCAGTCTAAGTAGCAAGTTTTAAGGTCACTGACGACAATAGGGCAAACATAATGGTTTCATGGACTTTCGAGGAGAAAAATGTGGATGCAAAGGGAAACAGCTTCATTGCAAGGATTAATGGAACTGCTACTCATTCAATAACTGCATGCAGTTATACACTGCGACCGGAATAACACTCGTGGAAGGCAAAAGGGCTGTTCAGGTAATCATTTAAGATTTTGTAAGCTCAAACATAGCATACACAAATTAAGAGATGAAGAGCTTGCTAAATACTGAAGTCATTTGATCACAAGCACAAATGAAGGCAAAGGCAATGGAAAAGCTTAGGAAAAAAAATACTGGGGGAGATGATAAAACAAACCATTTAGGAAACATCTCCTAACAGAATGACAATCTCATTCATCATTGTTATTCAGGCAAAAACAACTTATGCAACAAGGCCGTTAGAGGTGAACAACAGATGAACTGGAAAGTAAGATAATGGAAAATTTGATATAGTTTGGAAGAGTAAGGGGGGACCTTAACAACTATCAAGAGAGACTCACATTGGGAGTTTTTTGCTATACCAAGAGCTGTTGAAGTTTTGAGCTTTCAATGTGTGCTGAGAGCTAAGAATAGGCAAATGTTTTCTTGAGGATATATCTTGTTCCTTTTTGCTGATTTTGATGTGCCAAGAAGGGTAAATGTGATATTTCTTTCTCCTTCTAAGAGGAACAGAAAAGGACTGTCCATATGGGCTTACCTTTCAATCACTAAAGAGCAAGAAATGCAACAAATCTATAACTCCTTTTTTGGGATATCTTGGTATACATATAGGTACAGAGCTCCAAACATATGCAAACACTAGCTTGTGTATATTGATGTGGAATCTTTCAATAAATGCAGATGTGGCACTTCAGAGGATTGTACATGCCAGTTTTTGGATGTCACAGCTGCCTGCAGTTAAATAATTGTGCATTGAAGTAAATACATTAGTGTCTGCATATATTTGGAGAACTGCACCTGAATACAACACAAGGCAGCCAAATATATCCACTATGAAAGGTTGCTTGATGAAAACAGATGTCCCACTGTTTGGCTCCAGACGTCTGGGTGCGTTATGCAATGGGGTTGTGTGTGTGATTTTTGACTGTGAATTTTATCTCTGTAGAGAGGTCAGGTGTTGGCACTCTCAGCACGAGCGGGAGGATGGTTCAGGTGGACCACCAGACCAGTTGCCAGATTCACGTTTCAGACTAGACCTTCAGCTGGGGTACAGCTCCATGAAAAGCAATGGAGCCCGGAGGTTTGTGCTGGCTGAGGATCTTGCCCACACAATCCTCTCTGGTAAGTGTTTATGAGTAGGAGAATTATTTTCAACACATTATTTGTAAAAATTCCAAAGTGAAGTGATGCATTTAATTTCCACAGGAAAAAAAGAATTCTTTGGTCTGGATTCAAAAAACGCAGAAAGTACTAGAAGAAAAGTAGTGGTGACCTTTTATTCAATAGTTCTCTGGATCAGCACTCACAGAGGACGTGAGAGACCAGGAGAACATGAACTGCAGCTTCTGCACCCCAGCAGAGCGCCCTGAGTAGAGCAGAGGAGAAGGGCCAGCTAGAGTAAATGTGTCTCCATCTCCATCTCTTATCTTGCACCACTGCCTAGGCAGAAGGGCTGCATGGCACCTGGTGAGAGAAGAGAGCAGTTCAGGGTGGAGTCTGGGGCTGGAAAACATCCATATTTCACAAAAAAATATTTGGATTGGTTCTTTCCACATTCTCTTCCATTGGACTTCCTCCAGCTTCTATAAAAAGTCATTGGAGCATGTGCTGGAATTTCAGTGTTTTGTTTTTGATGAAAATGCTTGGCATTGACTTTTTTTTCAACAAGGAATAAACAATATTTTTTTTCTTACCAACTCTCTTCCCCCCATCACTACATACTGTAACCTGCGAATCCCATGCCTGTATTTTCATAGTGCAAAACTGCAAGCCAAAACACACCATAAATTATAATTTCAGGCATCATTTTGCCAAGCCCAAACTTAGACTCATTGAGACTGGAAAGGACCTCGGGAGGTCGCTAGCCCAGTCTCGTGATGAAGCAGGGTCAGCACTGAGTTCAGACCAGGTTGCTCTGGACTTTGTCTAGTTAGTTTAAAATCTCCAGGGAAGGAGATACCACAAACAGTTCCGCAGGTAACTTGTTCCAGTGCTGATTGTCCTTGTGATGAAAATGTTTTCCCTTATGACCAGTCAAAATCTCCCCTAGTTCAGTTAATGACCATTGTCTCTCATCTTCCTGCCAGGCACCTCTGCAAAGCCTGCCTCTGTCTTCTCAGTCACCTTCTCTCAAGCACTGGAAGGTCTCTATTGTGTTCCCCCAAGCCTTCTCCTCCCTGTTCCCTGTTTCTTCATCCTTGTGGAGTCTAGAATTACATACGGTGGTTTTCAAGGCCATTCTTTCAACTTTCAGAATGTGAACAAGCTTTGTAAACAGGTATTTTTCCCCTTTTCCTGGCCATTAGCAATTAGAATAATTATTTAATGTCATTGAAACTCTGTGAAACACAATATTCTACCCTGCAATGAAAAGGCTACTTACAAGAAAGATTCCCACTAAGTTAGTATCACCAGATCTCACATCAACACAGAATCTGAGTGCTTTATAGAGATGTTGAGCTTTTTCCTACATATACATGCAGAAAACTGTACTAAATAGACTTCATCTGTGCTGATCCAGGACTGCATGGTAATGAATTTGCATTGAACAGAATAGATTTGGATTAGATGTAAGGAAGAAATTCTTCCCTATGAGGGTGGTGAGGCACTGGAACAGGTTGCCCAGAGCAGCCCTGGAAATGTTCAAGGCCAGGTTGGATGGGGCTTTGAGCAACCTGGTCTAGTGGAAGGTGTCTCTGCCCATGGCAGGGGGGTTGGAACTAGGTGGTCTTTAAGGTCCCTTCCAACACAAACCATTCTGTCGTTCTATGATTCTATGATGACACGAGGGATAGATGATATTGGACTGATTGACTGCAATATGTTGATATGAAGAAAATCACTCCAAACCTTTCTTTCAGTTTATGGAAAGAATTTACATCAGCAATTATAGCAACTGCCTGCTGAGAATATGGTTTAGGTAGCCACACAGTAAGAAAAGAGAATAGTTCATCTTAGTGGGCTGCATGGAAAGGGAAAAATCAGAAATGGAAGCTAATATGAGAAGAAAAAAAAAACATGAAGAAATATAATAGATTCTCATCAGACATACCCAGAGCATTTAAATTAGACATGTCTTTATTTGTATAATGTCTCACATTATTTGACCATTAACATAGCTTGTACAATTATAGCTTTGGACATTTTATTTCACTGTATCTCATAATGCTGTAAAATGACTTAAAAAGAAAATACTTCCAAGATTTATCATCATTTTTTCAGTATATTAATGTTGAGATATCTGTTGTACTAGGCATGAATGCAGAAGAAAATAGTCCTTGTTTTAAAGCATTTACAAACTGGTGATGTGAAGATACGGATGCCTTAACTGCAGACAGAGTCATCTGTGGAATGAAGCCCTAAACAGGTAAAATAATAGGGGTGACAGAAAGAAATTTGCTTCCCCTACAGAAGGCCAAGATAAAGCTGTGATAATCACTGCTGTTTTCCTGTGTGTGTTTTGATAAAAATGTGCAATTTTGCAAAGGCAAGCATTTTGCTCTGACCAGCAGCAGGGGAACCCACAGGGTGAGAAGAACCATTTGTCACACAGCAATTGTGAGATTTGTTTGCATATAAACTTTTAATTAAAATTGCTGCTCTTACCCTACTGCTAGTGGAAGCCATAAGGGTGACAAATTAGCTCTCTTGCAACCCAAACAGTATGGGTGCTAACTGTTAGAGATTATGAAGCAGTATTAAGTCTGGAAGAAACCTGGTTTATGATCTTACATGGGGATCCATGTAAATGATCCCATTTTTTAACGCAGCTGTCACAGTTCTCAGAAATACTGTGATTATAAAGCCAGCAAGGCTTGCAGTTACCCGTATACTTAAGTACAGATTTGGCTGTGAATTACAGTGATAATATAAACATAGGTCCTGGTTAGCTCTGTAGCAAGTTTTGTGCTGGCAAATGCCTGTTCAGCTCATAGTTTCACCAGGGCTTGGCAGGGAAAGGGGGTCTCACTGCAAGACATGCACCAGAGCTTGCTCCTTGATTGCATTGTGCTGCCCTGTGCATCTCACAGGGCTCTCCAGAGAAAGCACTGGCCAAGGTGGGCAAGGGTATGATGACCAAAGGAAGCAAATATCCGTAATCTGCTGCTGCTGGAAGCCGCAGAGGCTGGGAGAAGTGCATGACGTTGCTCAGTGGAGGGGAGTCTCTGCTCCCCAACACTGGGAATTGCCATTGCACTCTTCGGGCTGTCATTGCATACAGTTTCACAAGCAAAGCGGGAGCCAAAGAGGAAAGCTGTCTTGTCAGAGGTTACAGAACAAATCAGCACAGGAGATGGGAAGAGACTTACTCCTCAGTAGGAGTCTATTGATTTTTTAACTGCTGGACACATTTGGCTGCTGAAGGAGTCCTAGGGCTCAAATGAGATACAAGAACAAATAACTCACAGCAGACCTCAAAGATGAGAAATTTTTGGCTATGCATCTTATCTCCCCTATAATTTCTTTTCTCAATTATTTTAATGGAAGCTGGTGAAAAGTGATGTAGAGGTAAAAAAAACTAATGGGATTTTGTCTTCAGCAGTGAAAACATGGATTGTGAAGGATTGCAGAAAAATAACTCATGATCATCCACTAAAATATGAAGGATGTCAATGCATTGCCTAAACACACACATCTTGGCTTACTTGGGTGTTTCACCTGATCTTCAGCTGCCACTCCAGAGCAAAGCACAACTCCCACGGGTCCTCCATCTTCTTTTCTGGCCTCATTTATCATCTCAGAAATGTACGCATAGGCAAGTAAAGCTTCATTCAAGGAGTGGTTCTCTGTGATCGTGCTGGTTGTTTCAGGTCCATGAACAGCTGGGCTTGGTATCACTGTGTAGTTAGTTCTCACTTTTAGTAATGTCTACACCTTCTGTGCTTTGGGATTTAAGTGATCGCTCTTGAGTTCACTTGAACTTTCATGAACAATGGTGTGTACGACATTCAAATTACTAGAAAAACACTTCCTTTCTTTTAGTTCGTCTGTCATGTTTGTGGGTAGGGCCTATCTTGGAAATGGATTGGTAGACTTAAGTATTAGAATGAGTTACTGATATCATCTGGAGAAAAGAGGCCTTATTTCTCCAGAAAATATTAACTTCTGTTTTAAACTAATCTTTTTCTCAGAGGCCTAATATATTTGGGGAACTGTATATCTGGAGGAACTGAGATGGAAATTGGAAATCTTCTTTTGTATCAAATTTAAATTGTGCCTAAAGAATTATGCAGAAACAGGAAAGGGTTAGATTGCAGTAATTCAGTGACTCGTAGGCAATAATTTGGAGTCTTCCTCTGACCCTCCAGAGGACAAAATCTACACCACGGTCTCAATGGGGCTGTTGGGAGCCCAACAGCTGAGAAAGGCTTCTCAGTCACATTGCAAGTAGAGCGCCTTAGCCAGAGAGAAGTGATTTTGTCCTCGTGATTTAAGGGTAAACTGTCACTGAAGCTGTGAATAGGCATTTTTGAACCCTTTGACAGGCTGTAAATACTGTTATTAAAAAAAGCCCCTTTCAAACAATCAATTTTGGAGAATATAGCAACATTTTTAAAACCTTGGAATTCCCAGAAGTCAGCGTGAGTGTGTAATTTCATCTGAATTTGGATCAGGACCTTACTGTGTTGGGATTATGTTATTAAAAATGTAATTTCTGCATCTCAGGAGCTGCAGGGTATGTCTCTGCAAGAGGACAGCCTTCTCACACGCCATGCTGGAGACCAGCAGAGCTGGTCCTTGCTGGTCTGGAGCCTCCCCTGGCCGCAGCTGAGCACCGCTCCACCCTGATGGGGTCTGTTACCAAAAATTGCTCCCCCAGCTCCCGCTGTCAGGAAGGAGAAAAAGTAAGTCACCATCTTCCTCTTTGATCCATGGCATGCAAGGTTGCTCACTTCTGCTGATGAGAGCATAATGCCTACTTAATTATGTCATGGTCCTAGTCTTCTTTAATTAACTTAGATTATTTAATGTAATGAAAGTGTTCTGAAAATGTAAATCGCAATGGGTCCAACCCACAGTGAAGTACCTTTTGCCAGGAACCAAGTATCACTCAGTAAGAAATACAAATACCATTAATTCTGAATACCTGCTGCTTGTGTAAATTGTGGTACTTCAGTTTTTTTGCTTCTATCTTGTATATTTGGGGGTGGACATCAGTTTCCTATGGAAGTCTATATTGATCTCCAGAGTAAATGCTCTGTTGTCTTAGTTGCCTAAATGTTTATGTCTTCTATTTCTTCTTTTGGGTTGCACCTGTGTGAAGTATTTGCCTGTCATTATATGTCTCAGAATATAAGAAAGTTAAAAATGGTGATTTTTAGACTTCTGGCAGCATTACAGTTGGGATTGAGAACATTATGCAATGGAGTGAGATTACTGATTTTAGATGTGCAAAACTATAACTGATGTGCTATTGATTATGTATACCTATATATGTATGTATGTAGGTGTATATATAGAGATGAATAAATATCTCATGACACTGAACTGCTTCTGTAGGCAGTCTTCCAGGGAGGCAACTTGTGAAAAATTGCTCCTGATAAGAGGTGATCAGGGCAAGTCCACACAGAGCTGGAAGGGGTGCTGGCTGTGGTACCCTGCAAGTTTTCTACCATCCTGTCACTGTGCTCCTGTTTTGGGTCTTGGATGCCAGCACGAAGCTCCCTTAGCTGCCTCACCAACACTTGGGCCAAATAACGCATTTCCATCTGTAAAGGTATCATTTCAGCAATGCCACAGAAACTTATTTATTGCATCAGTGTCATACACTGTCTCAAAGTCTTTGAGAGTAATGAGTAGAGATGAATTAATGAGTACAGAGAATTACTTTGTGTCGTCTTAGCATCCAGAACAGATAATCCTCCTAAGTTTTGGAAGTTCTGCTTCATTCTGTCACAGCAGTACATTTGTGTGAAATATATGCCTGGAAATGGCCTCAAGTTGTGCCAGGGGAGGTTTAGATTGGATATTAGGAAAAACTTCTTCACCGAAAAGGTAGTCAGGCACTGGAACAGGCTGCCCAGGGAAGTGGTTGAGTCCCCATCCCTGGAGGTATTTAAAAGATGGGTAGACGTGGTGCTTGAGGACATGGTTTAGTGGTGGACTTGGCAGTGACAGGTTAACGGTTGGACTCGATGATCTTAAAGGTCTTTTCCAACCTTAACGATTCTATGATCTCACTTGAAATCAGGAGGAGTTTGGAATTCAGTCATCACTTTAGATGTTTTCTCTCTATCTCTGTATATTTGGCATAGTGGTACAGGTTTTAAACTCTTCTTCTAGATTCCTGTCTCTGAAAATTAACACTACTAAAAAGCTGCCATATCTTCCCTATTGTAAAGGATCATCATGGAGAAGCAGATATGAGCTGTTGATGTGCACTATATGTACAGCCTCCTGATGCAGGAGGTCCTTAGTAGATACCTCTGTGAACCACATCATCATAACTGCATGAACATTGCCTTGAGGCTGAAGGTTATCGGAAGTCAGTGAGGAGGAGAGGGCACATGTGTACATCTCCAAGAGCATCATGAGAGATTGTGTTGGTGCTACGTTCTTATGCACAGGCTAGGTCTGAGTCACAGATCTCCCAAAGCAATTACACTCTAATAAGCACCACACCTTTAGGAACTTTTCTGGACACAATGAATCTCTGAAACGGGACCATGCTGAGCAGTGAGAGGGATGGGATGGAGAGAAGGGCAAGTTTGTTTGAGTTAGTTAGAGAGTTTGGTTCAGCTTGGATCACAAATTAGAAGAGGAAGGTCAGACTGTCTGTGAGGTAATGGTCCATCAGAAAGTTTGCTCATGTAGAGTCCCTGAGGGTAGGCTACAGCTCTGGATCAGTTGTGAGTCCAAAGTTGACCATGATAAAGGAGATGCTGCATTTTCCTGACCAACTAGCCTTATCAAGACCTATATAGTCTCACAGCAGACAACCTGCCCTATCACTTGACAGCCGTGGCTGTTGATGGGCCTGGGACCTGAAATAATATTATTTTCACTTCAGCAGAGCTCTAAAATTAAGTCACAATTTATAGTGATGGTAAAATACTTCTGTCTTTTTTATGTTAGTTATTAACTAAGAATATTTTTCACTGGAGGTTTATTTTGCCAAGAACCTCTGAAATTACTTGCATCAGTGAATTATAATACAGGTAAAGCTCCATATAAATTATTTGATAGGGAATTAAAAAATAACAAGACAGCAAAACTTGAAGAAATCACTTGCTTTTTGATTGGATTTGAGACCCCTCAGGTGACTCAGTTGATTTGCCAGGAAATGTGAATTTTAAAACCAGGCCAACAAAAAGCAGAGCACACCCTCAACCTAAACCAAAAGCCATGCATGAAAGTTTAACACACAAAGTTTTAGCATATTCTCAGCTATGACTGACTGAGGTTTTTATTATTCCACACTGCTCAGGGGTCTCTTTTAATTAAAATCAAACACTGCAGTACAGAAGGAAATACATTAAAAAGGAAATTATTAAATTTTCCCCCAGCTGTTATTGCTAGATGTACCATATTTTTGACTAGTGATTATTAATAGAATTCTACACCGTAATTCCGATGCTGCTCTATTACATATCTTAAGAGGCAAAAATGGTCTGGAAATGAGAGCTCAGGTCTGAGCTACAAGATTATTCATTAACCTCTTCCAAAGTGTGACCTTGGGAGACTGCCTCAATTTCCCCGTCCCTCAGTTAAGCTAATAAGTGCTTGCTTCTCATGGCCGCTATGAGGTTTAATTAATAACTCGGATTTGTCTCAGGTCTGCACTTCCTTTTTTTGTGCTGTAGACTCAAGCGATCAACTCCTGTCATACAATGCCTGGGAAGGGAGGTTACAGCATCGGAAAGGAAATCTCCCCAGTGCCTGCAGGCACAGGGACACTGGTCTGGTCTCCAGGTCAAAAAGGGCTTGGAGAGGCCAAGACAAGAGAATTTGACTTGCAGACAAGAAAAGTCTCCTATGCAGAAAGCCAGAAAAGGGATGAGTGCTGCCTGACAGCTGTCCGGGTAGCTGAGCACCCTCTAAGAGCAGGAACCTATCTATCTGGCACGTGGAGATGGATGCTTTTCACTTTGTGAAACCTCAGCAAGGGATACTGCAAAATATCCGCACTGAACAGATGCATGTATGCAAAATATAACATGGAGTGAGACGCAAAGTGTGGAAGAGAAAGAAAGGTAAAGGGTATCTTTTCAATTATGGGTAGTTAATCAGCAGTTTGATGAAACGTGTGCACAGAAACTGTCTGCAGGTGGTGCTTGGGCAATTCTCTGTGCCCTGTTTTCAGACAAACATCTGAAAATTTGGCCCTGAAAGCAGTGCTGTGCTAAAACAGTACCTGAAAGTCTTTTTAAAAGATAGAAAGTGAGAATGGATTTCTGAGATCTGATGTCTAGTTTTGAGGACAGAACCACACAGGAGACTGGAGTCATGGCCAGAATCCAAGCACTTCATTATGTTGTGCCATTTCCTAAATAAGAGGCAATTAAAATGCAGCAACTTGTGCTGTTCCACTGCAGTGTAGCTGTTAAGCTTCAGTTTGCACATTAGGGTCCTATTTGGCAAACAGAATATTTGCGCTAGTTGTGCAAGAAGACACCACAAGACCATACACATCCCCTGAATGCCCAGTGTGACACTTTGGAAAAAACTGTGTGTGTTAAAATTATGAGGTCTGGTGAGTTTATGAAGGTTTCGTATCTATAAATACCATGAGCTAGGTTTATACTTAAAAGCACATGCTCAGTATTAGACTATTAATATAGTAACAAAGCATTCACAGTGTGGCCACCAGTAAAGTTGGCCCCCAAAATGAAAGAAAATCATAAGTAGAGTTTTTCTATGATATCTAATTTGCAGAGAGATTTTTTTGCACACCAATGTTAACTGGGAACCACAGCTCTCAATGCCCTTGACTGAAAAAAACCCTGTGAGCTGAAATGTGTAGGCTCAGTGAACATAGTATCAGCGTGTTCCTAACAGGGTCTCTATCTCCAGATTTAGGTTGGAAAGAATGACACAAAAAATGGAGACTCTTAACCTGGATAATCTGTGATTCAAGTGCAAGCACTGTAGAGCAGTGGGAGAGATGCAGTATAGGAAAACAGCAGGGCTCCTAAGATTGCCTGTGTGAGATGGCATTAAGGCCATGGAAAAATCCTAGCAGAAAAGAAGGAATGAAGAAACAATGTGCAAAAACTTTCTTTTACAGGCCCAGAATTTGGAAGAATGGGAAAACATATACAGTTTGACCTAAGCAAGGTAAAGGGAAGTTGGACAAGCTCTGAGAAGAGGTGACATGACCAGGAGAAGCCATTCAGGCTTACCTCATAGAGATACCGTGAAAAGGGACTTCCAAAGGAAAATTGCCAGGAATGCTCAGGACAGGTGAGGATGCTCTGGTAAGGATGTGCACAAGGATTCTTCAGGCAGATTCTGTATCTCCTTTGCTGGCAAAACCAGTTTGGAATTGCTTACTTTTTCTAGTCAAACCGTATCCTCGGAGCTCCTAACATAGAATCATTAAGGTCGGAAAGGACCTCTGAGATCATCAAGTCCAACCTGTTAACCTAACTTCCTGGTCCACCTCTAAACCATGTCCCTAAGCACCACATCCACACGTTTTTTGAATACTTTGAGGGACTGTGATTGCACCACTTCCCTGGGCAGTCTGTTCCAATGCCTAACCACTCTCTCCGTGAAGAAATTTTTCCTAATATCTAATCTAAATCTTCCCTGGCACAACTTGAGCCCATTTCCTCTTGTCCTATCACCTGTTACTTGGGAGAAGAGACCAACACCCACCTCTCTACAACCTCCTTTCAGGTAGTTGTAGAGACTGATAAGGTCTCCCCTCAGCCTCCTCTTCTCCAGGCTAAACAAACCCAGCTCCCTCAGCTGCTCCTCAGAAGCCTTGTGCTCTAGACCCTTCACCAGCTTCGTTGCCCTTCTTTGGACATGATCCAACACTTCAATGTCTTTCTTGTAGTGAGGGGCCCAAAACTGAACACAATATTCGAGGTGCGGCCTCAGGGGCACTATCACTTCCCTAGTCCTGCTGGCCACACTATTTCTGATACAAGCCAGGATGCCATTGGCTTTCTTTGCCACCTGGGCACACTGCTGGCTCATGTTTAGGTGGCTGTCAACCATCACCCCCAGGTCCTTTTCCGCCAGGCAGCTCTCCAGCCACTCTTCTCCAAGCCTGTGGCGTTGCATGGGGTTGTTGTGACCCAAGTGCAGGACTTGGCACTGACCCTTGTTGAACCTCATACAGTTGGTCTCAGACCATCGATCCAGCCTGTCCAGATCCCTCTGTAGAGCCTTCCTACCTTCAGGCAGATCAACACTTCCACCCAACTTGGTGTCATCTACAAACTTACTGAGGGTGCACTCAATCCCCTCATCAAGATCATTGGTAAAGATATTGAACATAACCCAGTGCCACCCTCTTTGCTCTGTTCTTGACCTCACCCACTTCTATGTTTTGCAGAGGCTCAGATATGCTCTGAACCTGTGGCTTACTTTCTTCACTTAATGCATTTTTCTGAAGAGTTAGATTAAAAATGAAGGGGTGCAGGGAGGAGAGCTTTGAGTAATGGAGTTGAAGTAATGGGGTATTTTGAGATAGTGATCATGAGACCAAGAGACAGATGCCCCAAACTCTCCCACCTCCTGCAGAAGGTGTTACACAGCCAGGCTCTACATGGGAGAGGTCCACAGCTGCAGCTGGTGCTTACTCAGTCTTAGGAGAACCTCGAAATCCCCGTGTGTTCTCTGTGTCCACAAGTAAGAGATCAGTCAGGACTGTAGCATATAACTTTTAAGGCCCTTTATCTTTTTTTCTGGAGTGCAGAAGTATAGGAATTGTATTGGACTGGGATCTTTGTCTGACTTTGAACATTCAAAACTATATTGCCCTGAGCAACCAATCTGCAACAGGCCAGTTGCTCTTTAGGTTTATGGTCCTCTATTAGATGGGAGTGGGAGTTTTCCAGATAATCTGATCTATAATTTATTATACACAAATGATGAAGTGAAAAGCATTAATTTTTACAACTTACTCATTATTTTAAATGCTTTCTCTGTTTCCTCCTAGAGCTTCTCTGCCAAATATGTAGAACTCTTGCAGATAATGCCTTATTTGCAGACTGTATCTACATCCATCACAGACAGAGAAAAACAAGAGACTGTATGGACATTATAACTGCAAGAACAAGTCATATATAAAAAAACCCCAACTTCCACATAACAGGAGGGAAAAAATTAAAGATATTGCAGACATTTAAAAGCAGAAATCATTTAGACTTTCAACACTTCTAAAAGCCTGTAGTACTTTTAAAAAATATCTACCCACTCCTTTACCACATCCAAAGAGAGGTGTTCAGGATCAGCAAGATGAAGGTAGAGGAGTCTATCCGCTCTTACATTAATCTAAATGGAAAAAAGTCTATGACATCTAGGCTTTGTAAAGCCAAGGTTTAGATCTGTCATTGATGTCTGTTCAAAGGGCCGTTGCCATATTCAGCACAGGAGATTACATGGCACATGGCAGCAGCTGTCCCCCTCCCAGTACAATGCAATCAGAAAATGCCCATGGTGATATTTAGTTAGCTATTAAATTCAATTTAATTTTCATAGTGCTGCATATTTGTGAGTTGTCTGTGCCCAGGGACATGAAAGAAATTGTGAGCGTTGAGCGGAGTTTTAACAGCTCAGCAGGGGAAACTGGAATAGCTTGTACCTGGGAAGCTACCGGATGGTGCCTGGTCTGTCCTTCCCAGCACTAAGCAATGAGCAGTCTCACAAAGGGTACAGCCATCTTCCCAACCCTGTTGGGCTGTAAGAATGTGCAATGATTTAGATAAATGACTTTAGGAAAACACAAAGTCAGAAACTTAATTTCAGACATCTCAGATGTCAGCCTTGGGAACTGGGGCTCAGGAAGAGTGCCAAGAGCCCATTCGAGATGCGGAAGGCAGCGCAGGAAAGCTGCAGGCTGAAATCCTGGTGACGTTGGTGTGGACGGCAGGACATCTCTGTAACTTCAGTGGGAGACAATTTCAGCCCAGGACAAGGAACAACGACGATGGGTTCAGCAAGCATGGAGCAGCCAGCAGAGCTGGGCAGTGGCAGGTGGGCAGGAGGAAAGCTGCGCTGCCGGCTGCTCTGCACACAGCAGCTCTTTCCTCTATAGCTGCATGCGTAGCATCCTGTCATATTTCTATCTCTAAATTAATTCAATTAAATGGGTGTAATGTTATACAAATTGGCATATGGCTCTATTTCTGTTTCTTTTCTCAGTCCAGTAAAACATGTTATTACATTTCAGAGAAGGTTTTGACTTTAAGAACCTCTAGAAGGCATAATTGTAATGATTTGCAGCTATTGCAGCCTTGCCTTTCTCCAGAGCTATACAGAATCCCTCACTTCAGGAAGGCTTTCTGTGCCATCAGGTTTAAGAAGAGCACATGCAGGAATCCAACACCAATGCTTGCACAGGAGACCTGTGGATGTCTGGGGACATGAGGAAGGTGACAAGTGCAACAAGCACCTGTCACAGTGAACACATCTCTGCCTCCTAAATCTCAGAGGTCCTGCTTTGAAATAAAGACATGTTGGAGAGTTGAGTCTAGATTTGCCCCTAGGGCAAGAGTGAGATCTTGCCTCCTCACTGAGGCAAGGCAAATTTTGTCATTTCCTCATGATAAACATGCATTATCCTATATTAGATGGAAGTCCAGCACTCAGCCCAAGAAGAAGGACATGATTTTGGACTTTCCCATATCTGAAGTTAAGTCTTTCTGTCTTCAAAAAATAATTTGTGAAGATTTCCTTGGGTTACAGAGCTCAATCAGCAATCCATACCACACTGAGCTTTACTAAGCTTTTCTGGTGATGTTAGTGTGACTCTTGGCATGAATAACCTCTATGTTAGGAGTATCAGGTTTTAAGAAATTTTGAGAAGTCTATCTGGTTCTGAAGTCTTCAGGCCAAACTTAGGAATGTTCACATGGTCTCATACATGGTCTCATGCCTCGCTAGTGCCCAGCTTGCTCAATACAGTCATTGCAGTCTCCAAGGACTCAGCAGACAGCCTCCTATTGGAAAATGTCTCTAAATCATTTGTAAATTTGTAGCTGAGCTGCCAAAGGCTTTGGACTTCAAAAGAGATCATTTGTACAGCACAGTTAGCACACTTTGCTAAGTCCAAGAGAATCTGGAAATCCTGCATGTCATCAAGTTTACACAAAACTCCTCCAAAAATCACTAAGATGTTTGCCACGAGTCTCAGATTTCAGAGGTTTGAATACAAATCCATCCTGTCTTTGGAAGTAGCAATGCAAATCTGTTTACTGCCCAGCTTAGAAAATATCTTCTAACTCCCCACCTGCCCCAGTCTCCAGAGCCTGGTGGAAGCCTTGTTCAACTGCAGTTGAGATTGTAAATGTTGTGTAAGGGAAAATTATGCTTAGCTGAAAAATAGTAGAAGTGAAAAAGGAAGGTTAAAAAAATCCCATATATACTTGCATCATCCTACTCTAATTCATCTAATATGTGTCTGTCAAAACTGTCTTTCTCAGCTGTCAGTCTAAACATATCACTCATCTCCATGGATATTAACTTCCTCTGCACACTCTGTTATATTCAACTTTTTTTCCTTTCACCAGTGCAGCATAGTTTTTCTCTGTTGATGACTCCTATTCTATAGATATTCTTTGTCAGTAATGATATGCTGGTCTTGCTCTTCAATTCCCTAGCTGCCATCACTCCTTTTTGTCCATTTTGATGGAGAAAGACCTCAGAACTCCAGGTCACAAAGTTGTTGTTTGTGCCTTAGTTAGTCTTCCATAACGCCAAACAAAAAAACATTATAAATGTCAGGGGAGCTGTTTTTATGTCTATGTTTAGAGATATGTCTGTATCTAAATAGAACAAATCTTTCTCCCCCCAAAACTCCACACAAATAAAGCTTCATTTCTGAATTTTCCAGTGCATTTTATCTTCATTTGGACATAAACCACTTGGGGAAGAAACTGCTAGTATGATACAGACCTGAGAGTGTTATCGATGGGAAAGAAATCATAAGTAATAGAATAATAATAGGACAATGCAGAGATGAAATTGCGGTACCTGAAAAAGCCTTTGCTCCACCCAAAGAATGCTTTTCATCCCACACGTACTTGTTATTTGTTTTGGATAAGAGCAGGAAAATCGATTTGAAGATGAATAGTGAAACCAGAATATTTTTCCTTACAGAGCACCCATAAACTAATTCAGAATGAAATATTTTACAATTATAACATTTTATAACAATATATGTTAAATATTCTGATGAAAATTATTTAAAACTAAATTGTGAATGTGCCTGGAAATCATATCAATTTTCCTAGAAGAAAGGGTGCTAGACATAAATATGATGGAAACCCTGCCTTCTTCCCTTTATAATTAGAAATGCAAGAGTACTTTGCTGGGGAAGTTGTTGTTATGGCTGGGAGGACTATGAAGCTCAGTTTCATTTGCAGTATCCAATGGGAACACAATAACTTCAGTGCTTTAGCTCCCCATTCCCTGCAATTTATGGCATCTTGGGCAATCCAGCTTCCACTGGGTGAAGTGGTTCAGCTGAGTTAATAAATGCTGTCCTCACTTTATACAAAGAGTGTGTTGAAATTTACTTCCCCAAAGCACATCAGGTGTGATTAACAGCATCTGCGGTTTCTAATGACCTTGTTTAAAGAAATAAAATGAGTCTCAGAAAAAATTGTGTTTTCCATGCTAGGCCTGTTGTTGTGTGAAAAAGATCTCAGCACTAAAATGAGACAGCCAAGGTGCAGGACTGGTCTGCACAATTCAGTGGTGCTCTTGTCTCCATGGGTTGGAAATGACATAAAACCATGACAAGCTGCCACTTTGATGAGATACATCTTTTCAGTCTTGGTAAATGGATCTTAAAACTCCCTTCCCCTGCAAAACCTCAAACCAAACAACATGCCCAGGTGTGGCCACCAGGGGAGATGGGACCCCTGTAAGGGAAATTCAAGAATGAAGGTTTTATGGGTGCACTGTTTGGCCATCCATTGCTCATTTTTTTTCCTTGCTACATCTACAGGTGTCCTAACCATGGCTGTGTGTTCCCACTAAGCTTTGCTTTTGAGGCAGTAAATAGCTCAAAATGGTAAAGGCCACCCTGCTGGCATGACAACAACCTTGATGCCCCATTTGTTTCCTTCCCAAGGTCCCATATGGAGCCATTGACTCTGCTTCATCCTGTTTCTCTGAGATCATGTTGGTGATGTCCTCTCTCACCACGGGCAAGCCCTGTGTGCCTGCTTATCCTGTGCACGGAGACACATGGAGACATCCATCTGTTGCCTCCAGACATCACTCTTAAGAAATGGGGTGTTTTACCAGAACCCACGAAAATCTGCCTCATCAGCCATCGATAAACTTGGTGAGGATCTTGGGTGTTCTCTGGGCTGACTTTACCCGCTGAAGCTTTGCACTTTTCTGGGAGCGTTTCTGGGGAGATGAGGCAGAGACGGTAGCTTAATTTCTGGCCCTTTTCCCTCTTCCCCTACTCCTTCTGCTGTGAGCTGCTTTGAAGGACTTGTCCTGCTCCCTATGGCACCAGCCAATATCAGTAAGGAGGAAGGAATGTCTCCCCATGTCTGCAAGAGCTGGTTACCCCTTGTGCTAGCAGCGGGGCTGCACTGGCACCACCACAGCAACCATACGGAGACTGTTTCAACACATCTCTGACATACAGAGATGTCTTGGCACACTTAGGCATCCCTGCCAGGTGCTGGGGAAATGGACCCCCTTGAGGGGCTTCTCTTTCTCCATGGCTCACAGAGGGTCTCTGGCAGGCAGCTTGCTGAGTCGGGTGTTCCCAGCTCCATACTACATGGCATGGGTCACCCCATGGTGACTCTGCATGCACCATCACTCCCCTTTGCTTAGTGGGAGTTTGTTTTGGTTTGTTCAGTATTCAATTCAAGGTTAGGTAAAATGAGCAAAACGCCCCCCTGGACAGAAGGACAGATCTGAAAAAGGTGGAAATGTGTATCTCCACATGCTCAGCTCTGAAAGATTATCTGTTTGTTTCTGGGGCCGAAGCCTCATTTGTTCATTTGTTTTATTTTGTGCTCATCTGAGGGATGGAAGGAAGGATGAGGAAGATGAGAAGGAAGGATGAGAAGGAAGGACGGATGAGGAGGAAGGGTCAGGGAACAACGTGTCTCCTTAGTGGTGAGGAACAAAGTGTTTGTTCAGTGAATCTTGTTGATTGCAATCTACTGGATGACTTCTGTGTGCTTCACTTATAATTAACTACCATACATTTTTTTGGGATTAGTGACTTGTCAGCATTTTTGGGAGCTGGTGCTAGGAATTTTAAATAATAACAGCATTTATCTTCTGCATGGACACATTATAGTTGGGCTGATAAAGATAAGTGGGGAATTACACCAAGTTTTTCTAAGTCTGGGAGTGACAGGTGGGGGAAGAATTTCTTTTTTTTGTATAATTATAAGAATAATTTAATCTAATAATGATATTCCTTTTATTAGTAGACATAAGAGAACCATGTATCTTTCTCATACGTTAATATCAGGAAATAAGTTTTCTGTCCTGCCAGCCTTTGCACTGCCAATTCCTGGCCTTAGTTGCTGACCAAACACCTCGTCCCTTCAGACACAGGAGCTCCGATGTGGAGTGGAAGAATTTAAGTCACCATCCAGGGAGGCACAGCAGTAGCTGCTGAAGTTCATTCCTGTTCAAGGCCAAATTTACACCCGTCCTCTCAGCAGGCCCCAAAAGACTCTTAAATCTCATGGAGAGGGGCTTTACGAGAAGGCAGATGAATTCAAATTAGAAAAAAGGTGCCCCTCTCCCCCTTGCCGAACCATAAATAATAACAGTGCTGGTGAGGAACTGTCGCTGCAACTGGCCTTTCCCACATGAAGCTGCCAGCTCATTCTGGGGCACCTTTCTGGATGTGAAAGTGCTGGGCTCAGAGCAAGGCACAGTGACACTGCCTTCAGGCTGGAAAGGCTGATGCTGGCGTGATATAAGTCACCCAGCCTTAGCATCTCTGAAGCTTTGCTGCTGCAGCTATAGTTAAGACTGGTGTATATGTAAATGAGGGGCTTTTTAAATATCAAAATAATTCCTACAGATTTTCTGTGTGCTTATCTATGAGATCATGGGGACAAGCCTTACCAAAGATCAGAGAGATGGGTACTGAGCCCCTGGGTCTGGTGCACAGCTGCATCCGAATGCTGAGTGGCACTGTGCTCCCTGAGCAGCGCTTTTGGACCAGATCCTCAGTGTAAATCAGGATGCTTTCTTTGAAGTTGTGCTGCCTTATCCCATCTGAGGGATGGGGGCACTGAAGCAAAATCCTTGGGAGATGCTGGTGGGCAAGATTTCTTTTTTTTGTGAAGTCTTTGGTCTGCAAATGAAAAACACCACTGGAAGATGTTTTTTAAACAGCTGCATTAAACCTGCCTCCATTTCTAGTCTGAAATGATTTCCATCAGCTTCCAGTCCTTGTAGCTGATCATCATTTGAAATTGTGGGGGAGAGAGGGAGACTTTCCTGCAAGAATTAGAGCAAACTAAATCTTTGTGTGTACAAGGTTCGGTAAGTGAGGAAACAAAGCATAATAACTTCAAACTGAAGTTGCATATTAACCTTTTATTTTTTTAACCTTCCTATAATTTAAAAAAAATCACTGACACTTCCACATACCATGTATTTAAGTGGTTTCTCATTTCAAAAGGGATGTCGATGCATGGACTTGTTTGTTTGTTTGTTTCTTTTATTGAGAAATGATTGCAATTAGACTGTTGACCAAAGAAATACAAAGGAAAAATACTGCTCCTCAGTAGCTATTTAAAACCCTGCTAAAATACCAGTTTACTTGAAAATAAAGATTTCTGTCTCTTCCCAACAATGAAACAAACACAGCACTAGGTTCTGTTTATTTGTACTGTGGCAGCACCTAGAGGCTCTTGACAGAGATGTCACCGTATTAGAGCACTAAGCATTGTCTGCAAACACACACAGAAATAGACCTTAATAGCCATTGTCGCAAGCACCTAAATTTTTAAACACTTGCATCCCACGAGACAGCACTTCTTAGGACCTCCCTGAAGAGAAAGTTTCCTGAAATTGCCATTAATCTATTTCTTTGGTAATAAATGGTTGTTAAATGGTTATTGTTATTTGAGATTAATGGCTGGTAAGTGTTAAGGAACTGAAACAATTACAGAACTCGAATAATCAGCAGCCAGTATGTGGCTTGATCTGGTGGATAATTAATTATTTATAAGGAAAGCAACTAAGCGTATATATTTTCTCCCTGGCAGTAAACACAGAAAGCTTACTGACTACTTTGTTTTTGACTTTTAACAGAAAGAGTATGATCAATACAGTGTCAGAGGCAGTGCACCTGTACCTGAACTCCTCTGTTCAATTGTGGCTCAAACATCCTTATCGGTTCTTTTCTGAGTGAAGCCAAAGTGCTTTCAACGGCTGAGTTCACTTTACTTTGTCCATCTTCCTCGTGGTAACGTCTACAGGAGGAAAATTTGCTGCGTGTTGGCTATTAAATGTGGCAGATTTGGAAGAGGAATTGCTAAGCTGTGTGAGAAGAAACTCCATTTTTCTAACTTTAAATTCGGCACCGAAGGATACAGCTTTGTCAAGGTTAACTTAGCCTTGCACAGTGATTTGGATGGATTGGGATGTAAATCTTTAGGAGTTTGCAAAGAACTGAGCACAAACACCGAGGCAGTAAAATAGTCAATATGAAGCAGTGCCAGTATTTGTAACCTTGACTCCTCCTGCCCTGCACTTCTGCGATGTGATCACCGATGGAGTCAGGGGAGGACCATCAAACAGATCCTGACTTTGTTAACACTGAGTCCAATCCTTGATTTAAACAACAGAACTAGTGCTGCTTATAAGAAGTACCGAGTAGTCATGTGGTGCATACATAATAAACAGATTTATAGCGTTTTCCCTCCAGCTGCTATTAGTAAGATAATAAAGGCAACATTGCCTAAATACCAAAGAGAAATTTAATCTCCAGCTAACCATAGTGATATATGGCAGGGAAAAATACAATCCATCTGTGCTTTCTCTGACAATGCTTTCTACCATTTGTTTTAGAGAAAGACATAAAGTTCTCATAATGCATCTGGATGGCTATGAAATACTCCGGCTACTGTGGGAGAGAGAGAAGGCATTTCTCCCTGACTTCTGTCAGTAATGCTTCTTGAAACATGAAGATTATCTCTTGTAATCATTATCCTGCCTAGGACAGCTGCAGAGTCCCTGTTTAGTCAGGGACTGGATGTGCTAAAACCTGGAATAGCTGCACCGGGTAATGCAATTACGCCAGATTTTCGCAGAAGGGGAAAGCCTTGACCCCAGATTAGCTAATTTTTTTGAGACTGCACTGTGATTTTTCTCCACATCTCGAAATTTTGGCTGTAATTATAGGGCAGACACAGTGCCATTTCCTTTTTGCTCACCCAGATTAGTTGCCTCTAGCTTTGATGAGAGACTGTCTCCTTTGTTCACTTTTTACATAAAAGGGTAAAATGTTGTGGCCTTCTCTGGTGATACTCCTGGCGATACTCCTCTTACATGTCTCACTTACATGTAAAGATAAACCTAGGAGCAGGCTCGGAGCGCGGCTGATACCCTATCTGCTCAGTGGCAGGGGACTGTGCAGTACAGCTGGCCTGCCTGGCCCCACTCACGTCCAAAGAGTGGAGGCACAACAATCAATGAAGGGAATTTCCCAAGGGAAATGCCAGTGGCATCCCATTCCTCTTGCCATTTCTAGCTGAGGGGTTGGACACGTAATGGGGCAGCATCCCTGTGCCCTCCAACTGGTCAGTCCCATCAGGGCACCCTGCAGTGAGCATCAACTGAGAAGCTCCTTTGGTCTGATTTTTTTTGTGACTCTCTGAACATCTACAGGGCAGAGAAACCCTCACAGAAGTGTTTAAAAATCTGTACCTTTTGACAGAAGAACTCAGAAGCAGAATTGAAGATTCTCTTAATAACTTTGAAGAAAGAGAAAACAATGAAAAGTACGGATTTGGGTTGACACTGTCATGTTTAATAGGAATTTTTGCCTCCTGAAGAATCTAAGGTATGCTCCCTTGCAGGTTTAACCCCAATTAGTCCCTTAACGTATGCAGATAATTAGGGTCCTTTAGCTAAACAATGTATATGCACAGACTAGATTGTTTTAATTATTATTCTAACAAAGATCTATAACCTGAACTTGCTATTTCAAATCAGGAGAGGAAATTAAAGGTAAGCACAAAATGTCTTCAAGCAATGATCAAAGAGAATCCTTTGTGTTTTTCTTCTGGTGTTAATTAATACTGCTTAGTTGGTCTGGTTTGCACTGACAATTGCATTTTTGGGAACATCAGGGCTTGCATAAGATTAAAGGCTAATTTTAAACATACTTGGATTAAGCCAGGCATATACAGCTATTGCATAATTCAGAAGGCTAGTTCTTCTAAGTCACTAGGAATGTCCCCCTTGATTTGCAACCTGAAAAATGATGCTGGCCCTCTTGCAATGGGAACTTCCCTCCCCATGGGTAACTTGTTTGAATGACACTCCCACAGCAAACAAGGTGAAAGCATGAGACAAGTCTGGAAAGGTTTGCAGAGGGAAGGATGAACACATAGCTTTAGTGCAGCCTGTAGAGCCCTGAGTAAAAAGCTTCAGCCTTTTTTTCCCTGTCCTCTCTCTTTTTGCATCCCATTTCTTAGGCAGCATCAGACTGGCAGAGGACCCAATCCAGACTCACAGGGTGAGATTTACTTGGTGCAGGCAAGAGTGGCAAAGCTGATCTTCAAAGGAATAGCATAGAGGTCTTCAGAGTCTCTTTGTAGATAAGAAATTACCCAGGGAGATAAAAGCAAACTCTAAGCAAAGTTAAAATCCCATGAGAGTGACACTTTATCAGGGTGTCAAGGCCTTTTCCTAAACCCAAACTTGCATATGAAAAAGGGGAGTAAGGGATTAGAGTGGTTCTGAGTGTGGGGAGCAAAGACTAGGAAGAAGATGCCATTCGTCTGCTTTGCTTTGCTGACAGTGAGCTAATTCTGCCAGAACAAATAACATACATTTCATTTGGTGTCTTCACTCCTTTGCTGTTTTCATTCAGTGAGTAGACAGCTGAAATACTGCCAATGAAAGAAAACAGATTTTATGATGAATAGTCCTACACCATGAAAAACGAGATTAGAGGAACGCCTAAACTAATTTCAGGTTATTGCATTACAATCTTCATCTCGGACTAATTCTCAGTAGCTTTATTCCAGGTTTATGGACAGAAATTTAGAGCCAGTACATTTTATCATCTGTATCATTCAGTCCCCTTTTTTTTACTGAAGCTTCACAATGTTCTCTTTAATTTCCAGGAGAATGAATTTCACCTTTTATAACATTCAAAGACAATTATGCTGTCTTTATGATGAATGATGTCACCCTGATCCCAGCAATAAAAGAGAATGTACTAATGCCAATAAATATATTAACTGTATCAATCATTCTCCTGATTTTTTTTATTTAGTTGTTCAGAAGAAATAGCATGCAACCTTGAGCTTTTAATTGGTTAACACTTCCATAAACACCTTAATGGCTCTTTAAATCTTCCTTTTATCATGAGAATGGGGAAAACATCATGAATAAATAATTGAATACCACAGCAGAGCTCAGCACTGATCTATGGGCCATTCAGGAGGTGAACTTGATCTAAAGATTTATTCAAATTCCACAAGATGGTTGAGTTGTTTGTGCTGGAAATAGCTGTATAATACAATATATTTTCACATGCCCTTCCAATTAGAGAAGTGTTCCTCAATGAAATGCAATATTGGACAGTGGTATAAAAACACGGACTGAATTCCACTGAAGTCAGTGGATGTGGGTCTTCTCTGAAACGGCAATTAAATCAGACATATTAGAAAAGTAGAAATTAAATCAGAGATTAAAGATTAAACCAGCAGTACCTCCCCAGCAGGCAGAAGAAAGATGACCCTGGGGTAGGATCAGCTTCTGCAGTGCAGCTCTCCTTGCTGCCTTCCCTAGGAGCAGCGATGCTTTCTGGGCTTTCACATCAGAAACACATCCTTGAGTTTTAGTCACATTTACCTTGCATATGGTATTTGACAAGTGGCAAGTCCCCCTGACAGCTGCGTTTTGAAGCTGAACAGCTTTCCTGAATGGGATTTTAATTTGAAATATGACTATGTCACGTTTAAGTGACATTACTGACTTGAGCAGAGCTCTGAGCTTGGGATATGACCCCAGCTCTATTCCCAGTGAACAAAACAGTTAAATACAGAGACCGAGTAAAAAAGGCCTTTTTCTTCCCTCTTTATCCGAACATTGATTTTCACGAAATGGCTGGAAAATGAGGTGGAGAACACCTTTAAAAAACAAACGCCACCGGTGTGAGCCGCACGGCATGAGAACCCAGCGCTTCCCAAACGTGAGCGGGTGCTGCCACCTCGCGTTGCAGAGCGAAGCGGGGTCGGGCTCCCCCGCACGCCCCCGGCCGCACGCCCCGGCACCGCCCCGGCCCCGGCGGGGCTCCTCCAGGCACAGCAAAAAAAAAAAAAAATTAGTGAGAAAATAACATAAGATTCTTTCTGATTATTCCCGCTGCTAATTCCTCCTTTGTTCACTTCTAGCTTTAGACATGGTTATTTATTTGACAGGCTGCTCCTAAGCATGGTTTAGCTGCTAAGACAGCGAGGAGATGGTGGAAGCGTGAGCTTGTAACTAAAGGGTGACGGAGGGGAAATGGGTCTTCTTCAGCCGAATCTGAGCTGCGTAATGCCTTGGCAGTCTCGTGAGGGTTGTTTTACGTCTCTGTGCCTTTTTAGTAACCCGAGCAATCTCTCAGGTGCCAGATCTCACTGACTTAAAATCTTCACCCAGTGGTTTATGCTATTAAGCTTCTTTTGGTTTAAGGAGGGAGGCTGTGCCTTTCGCACAGCCACCAAGCACGTTGGCTGGCCTGTGCTCCCATGAGGTGTGTGCTGCTACAGGAGCGACTGGCTCAGCACCGCTTCCAGGCGTCATCTCGCCCAGTGCACCCACTCAGCCAGGACATCTCCCCGTCAGGCCAGCAGCACCAGCACGGGGCCACAGCCCGATCAGACAGGCAAACTGGTGTTAACGTTGGAAGCTCTCACCCTGCTCGCTCTCTGCTCAGAGCATCACACAGCCCTTCACACATGCATCCTCCTGTGCTCTCATCATCAGCCCAAACCCATGAGCTTCCACATGCCCACGGACTCCTCATCTCCTGCAATCTCACCTTGCAATACAAGTGTGACCGGATAACTCTGCCCTGCTTACCAGTGTCACGCTCTGTTGTTGCTCCTGTTTTAGCTCTTGGATTGAAAGTTTCTTTGGAGCAGGGATCTTGATCCCCTGCAGTTCTGCAAAGTGCCAGGTAAAATGCTGTCTGCCATGACAAAGTCTAAAATTTGAGAGCATAATCGACATGTGCAATAGGGCTAACTAACTTAAATGTAGTTGGAGAAATACTGAATTAGCTTTTAGCTGTAAGAGAGCCCTCATTTGTCAAAAGCTATCTCATCTCTGCTAAATATGGGAAAACAGTGATAAATAACTGAAACTCATGCTGAGGTTTTTTTATGGCAATCAGTGTATCCGTGGTAAGTGGGCCACACATGGTCTTTCTTTAGACAAGATAACACAGTACTAATCAGCAGCAATTATCTACTGGCAAAACCTAACAAAATTCTGCAAATATGTGCAAAGTAAATGGTCTGCTTGCCTAATAACTGGACTCTGAAACAAGCTCACAATTGCAATGGATAATCACCTTATAACTAACCATTGCAAGTTCTGACTGCACATCTACAAGCTGTACATTCTACAGTCCGCAAAGGAGTTCCTGGCAGTTTTTACGATAATGGTGCTAAAGTAAAAAAACATTTTTTTTTCCTTTCCTGGGAAGAAAAACAACACCCACAATATTGGAAAACAGCAGGAGATCAGCAAGAGCTACAAACAGGGTACAGAATGTTCTTGCCCGTGTTTCTTGGTACAGGGGAATAAGTTACAAAGAGACAAGAATAAGGATGGAATGTCTTGAAAAGCACAGAAGAAGGGTTATGGATATAGTTAACTATCCCTGTCTTCCCTAACAGAAAACTGCTTCTGCAAATAAAGAAAGGAAATGGCTAGGAAAGCACAAAGAATAAGTGTTTGCTGAATCCACATGCCTGTATGGTATTTAGGAGTGTGTGAAAAGCTTTGGGCAGAATGCATTACTTTAAGATAAAGCTTGATTAAAAAAAAAAAAAGGGAATGAGGCATGGGATAACATTTTTTTCTGAAGACAAATAAGTCTTTGGATAGGTTTTGTATGAAATATCGCTTGGTTTCTTATAGAAGCAGCTGAAGGGTGAGTCACATATATTGATATCACAAGATATGTGCGTGGGAGGTAAGCCTGGCTCTTGCCTCACACTCTGTGCTTTAATATAAAACATTATTCACCTGCAGCATATATAGTTTTTCCAGTCGGAGTATACAGGTGAATTAACTGTGTGCGGGCATCCTCTGTGCATTGTGCTAACACAAATAAATGTGAGAAAGGAGAGCTGACCGCTAAAAGCCTTCTACCCATTGATGGGGTTTGCTTTGGCCATCAGTCATCACCTGTGGTATGGGTTGCTGCTCGCCATCCCCAGATGTGTTGGTACAAGCCTTTGTTGACCACCTGGAGCCAACAGCATGGTAACTGTGAGTTTGTGTCAGTTATGAGCAATTAGCCAAGTGGGTTATGAATTTAGGTACATATATTAGGCAGATCAGATCTCCCTTTGGAAGCCTGTGGAAGAACATCGTTCCCCTGCTGTGTGATGAGGAATTTGGGTGCTTGCTTCAAACGACTAGTCCATTAAGTCCATTAAAAAGGACTAGTCTCTCAAAGTACAGGCTGGGGCCCATGTTAGATTGACTGGATCCTGTTCTTAGCCTTTAATGCCAACCTGCTATGTGACCATGTGAGTTCTCTAGTCCTGGGTTTCCTCAGTTTTCTTTCCCCTGCTTTCTAGAGTATGAAGCTATATATTATGGCCCATATCATAATTCAGCTTAGTCTGCTTCCTCTGGTCATTATTTCTGTGGCTATCTAATGGCTGGATTTTGACCTCTGTTCAGAGACCTCTGGCTTTCACCACCAGTGTTGTAGGGGAAGGCTGCCTTCAGCCTCCCCATTCTCTTGGCTGCTTCGGTGTCCTGTTTGTGTTCCTCTGTGGGGTCTCAGTGAACTACCCCACATCAGTTTCTCATCTCTCCAGCTTATCCACACAAGTACAGAGTCTCACAACTATTCTAGCCAAGCCTTTTGATGCTCAGTGAACATCCATGGGAATGATACCTTCTGCACTGAGACTGAATTGGCTGTGCATATCATATCAGAGGTACCATCCCCAATGATTTCTGTTTCCTGACCCTTGTTCTTCAGATAGTGTTCTCCAGTTGGTACATTTTGCAGAAACTGCAGCAGCCCTTGACCAGAAAAGTGAGCGGTCTCTTGTCAGAAGTGATCTTTTCTCCTGCGTCAAGCTGAGATTTCAAAAGGTTGCAAAGTACCATAAAGTACCTTTCTGTTGCTGATTGCATGACTCCATGCACACCTGACACTGGTCTGTGCACGCTCTCAGCCCATTCATTCCTGAACAGCAGATCGATCTCTGGTGTATCTCTGTGTGTTAAAATCAGGATATAGTTCAACAAGCACTTAAAGCCAGCAGAGCTGCTAAAAGAGATTGTATTGTCCTTTCTCATCCTCCTCAGCTGTTTCTGCCTCCACATTATCTCCTCCCCTGTGTTGAATCCCAGCCTCAAGCCACCCAGCTGCATTCAGCAATGCTTTTTGCTGGCTGTGATCAAGGACGTGCCACAGGTGACCACAGGTGACCCTGTGGCATCCCAGAGAAACCAGCCAGTGACAACTTTTGTGCCCTTTCTTCCAGCTGCCAGGTCTTTTCTCCCAGGCTGTGTGTCTCCTCCTGAGGCACCCGGTGGCACCTCTCCCTGTCCCACAGGGACATATGGCATCCAGAGAGGGGCCTTGCTTCTCTCCTTAAAGTGCTTTGGAAAAGAAATAATCTGAAAAGAGAAGTGAAATATGAAAATGAGTTTTATTACTGTTCCAACCAGTCTAATAACCCCTGGGGCTCACTAAAGCAGAGATACTTAAAAAACTTGTGCTCTTTCTCTTTTCTGGAGGAAGGCACCTCAGTTCTCTGAGAAGAGAGAAATAAAATCAGTGGCATCAGCTATGCAGAGTGTGGGCAAACATCTTTACATTCCCTCCGAGCTCTGGCAATGGACCCTTCTGATGGGGGGCTGTGTGTGGCTGGGAGCGGGGGGACGGGTGGGCCATCCTCCCCATAATATAATGCCAGGCCACCTGCAAGTAACAGTCCCTGGACAGTGAAGAAACCCAAGAGTTTCAAGAGCCCACCCAACTTAGAGCACCTCTATTCTGGAAGTTCACCCCTAGGAGTATAACCTGAGTTTTCTGCAGAGGTCATGCTGACTCTGAAGACACGGGACCTGTGCGGCACATTTTCAGATTCCATGGTGGCTGCTGCCCGTCGCTGGTTTTTAATTCAGTAAACGGTGGAGATGCCAGGACTCCTCACCAGCCATATAGACATGACCCTTGGAAAGCAGCAGCATGATCTCTTCCACACCATTACTTTTTATTGCACTCACTGTTATATCTCTGCAAAACAGGGAGACAAAATACCCGCAGAGCTATTTTCATTCTTTAACAGAACAAGTCTGTTGCGCCTCGTGTGTGTAACATGAAGAACATCAGTCATTTAGAGCTAAACTGCAGTTGAAAAGGTCACAGTCACTGTGACAGAGTAAATGCAATGTTTAATTCAAATAGAGTATCAGTTACAGTGGTGCTCAAAGTCACTTGTGTTTTCTTTTCCCTAAAGCTCAGCAGAGTATGGTACAGCATCAGCCATAGGCACCTTTATGTTACAGAGCCCTTCCAGAAGGTACTTTGTTTTTATTTTAAAGGTTGTATAAAATGAATAGCAGGTTCTGTCTGCAGTACTCTGCCTCCTCTCCATGGATGTCACAGGAAGAAAACTGGGAGAAAGAGGGGATGCATTTGTGTTGTTTGTATGTATAGTAGCATCAGTCAGAGAGCTAATTTTGGTTTTTTTTTTCAGAGAAGAATGAGTTCTTTGGAAAATGTGAGTTTTTCAAAAAGACTTTTCTACCAGAAATGTTCAATATGAATGATGAAGACAGTGAAGAGGATATAGTAAATAGCCAAAGCCCAGGAATAGCCATAGCACAGTGATGGGTATGTGGCAAAAGCAGGTGTGAGTTCCCGGGTTTGACTCTCACTGGGGCTCCACAAGTTGTTTACAGGGAATAAAACAGTTCTGGCTAAAGAGTTTATCCCTATCCTTAATTAGCTGGTCCCTGCTCACGGCCCCAGCCAACACTGCTGGAGACCAGCCTGGCCCCGCTCCTACCCCCACGGCAGGTACTCTGGGACGGACTTGATGCTTACATGGACACAGGCACTCAAGCCTCTCCCTTGCTCCATCTTTATCATAAGGATTTAACTCCACCACAGCAAAATTCACCATCAGCAGATCTATTTATTTATTCATGTGGTTGTAAACAGGAATGGAGAATTTTGTCCCCTGCGCTGCGGGGTGAAACTCAGCACCGTAACCTGTCTCAGCTATGGTCACATCCTGTGTTCAACTTGGTGCTTAAAACTGCCATAGGCACCAGACCTAAGTGCTAAGGCTTGATCTCACTTCTCATCCCAGTGAAACACATCATCCTAATATATTAAACACCAGCTAAATACCAACAGGATACACTGTCTTTTTGAAAATGTATTAACTGCATCATGACTGTCAGCCTGACAAAGGAGCCCTGGGCAGGCTCTGCAGCACTCGTGCTTTCTCGGCTTGCCAGACCTTTTATTTACATGACAACTGGAAGAGCATGAGTGTTAAGAGGTTGATGTTCCCTGGGACCAGGCAGAGCTCACTGCACTGGGCTTTGTTGTGGGCTCAGTGGTCAGCCAAGCTGCCATGTGTCCGTGGGTGACACAAGGAGTCCACAGGCAAATGAAAATTACACCCAAACCTGGGTATATAAGGAAAAATAGGTGGGCAGAGTGGCAGCCTGGATAAAATGAAAATATGCCCATTTCAAAATATGTCAAATTCAGATGTGAATTAGGGGACAATGAAGAAGAGGTTGCTGCTGCTGTCCGTGTGGCATTTAGTAGTGACCTATACAGCATCCAGGCCAGTGCCGGCTCGTTTGGAGCCTGCATGGCTCTCTCGACTCCTGTTGGCATGGGTAATGTACAGTCTGGATAGGTCCCTTGCAGGTGCTAAAGGCTTCGCTCTAGCTCTGCACAGCCTCACACTTTGTTGGTGGAGCTGACCCACACTGGCTCCTGCTCGCCATGGGGTCGGGGAATGCAAACAGGCTGTGACTCCACAGAGGCACAGCATCTCCATGAGCCCTGGATAAGAGCCTGTGAGTTTCAGCAAACTGCCCGAGCCTGAAGTTTGCTGCCTGAATCTGTAATCAGGCTTGTGAGTGCACAGCCGGCAGTCCAGGGTCTGGCTCAACAGGAGCATCCATGAAAAGGGCAGAAGGGAGGGCTCTGCTTCCTTCAGTTCCCTAATTTTCTCAAATTGGCTTTGCAGCTCAATATAAACCTCTGTGATTTTAACACTGGCTGGTTATCCATGCTTCGCATTTTTGACATGCTGAGGCTGTACATTTCCTGGAAAAAATGACCGAGGGAAGCAGATCTGTGGCAGGAATTTGAAGGTTTAGTGATTCGAACACAAAAAGCCCTCTTCTCCCAGGCATGCCTGCCAAGTTCCCAGTTTCAGCCTCTGATGCCTTTACTATTAAATTACAGCCACCGAAGCGGATCCTGAATTGGTGCTCCCAAAGACAACAACAGTTGCTTTGCTGAATGGCAGGAGTCCTAATAGCAGTCGCAGCAATCACAGGAACAGCAAGACCTCTCTGTTGTCTCTTTGTGGATGTCATCTTGATTTAGGCTCCAAATGTCACTGCTGCGGAGGGTTCCTTGTTTCGTGTTTCTCCCTGCTAATGTACTCATAAAATCAGTTCCTTTTCTTTCCCTTCATACTACACCTGTTTCACAACTTCCCAGTTATAACTAGATTTCGTGTGTGCTGTATTTATGTGTGACTTTTTTATAGGGTGCTTGTTGGCTTGAGTATAAAAAGAGTTCTGGTGTGACTGCGAATGTTTAGTGTGTGTTTTGTATGGGACCACTCAGAGAATTTGGGGAAAGAGAGGGCTCTGATAATGAAACCACAGTGTGGGAATGCATAAAGAGCCAGAAAGATCTTGTAATTAAACAGCACGGGGAAATCATCCAAACAGAGCTGGAGAGCCCTCGGAGCAGCACAGGCAGGTGAAGGCTGCCTGGAGCCTCTGCAATGCAGTGAGCTGCGGCTCTGCCCCTGAAAATCCCGTCCCTGGAGCTTGCAGGGGGCTTTCCGACATCGGCCCTTATTACTGCTCATCATGGTTTTCCCCAGCCAAAAGCAAACTTTATTAAGGTAACGTGTAATTCCATCCTCTCTATTTCTTCCTACTTTGACAGGGCTGGAGGAAGGCTGAAAATAATTTCTTATGTGAAATATGACCCGTTGGCTATGGACTCCTGTATTCCCATGGGATATCTCCTGATCAGCAGTGTCTGATCAGTGCAAACACTTCTGAAAGTCCCTAAATGCTCTTCGGATGCTGTTTCTCATTTTCCTGAGCATCTCTGTCACTGCATACCGGAGGGACACACTCATTGCCACAACGTCACTGCCCTGCAATGATGCTGTTACAGCACACCTTCAAAGTCAGGAAAACACCTTCTTCTCTGCCAGGTTCCTGTGTATACCTGCAGCTGTCTGTTACAGAGGAGGGTCCCTAGGACTTTTATTCATAAACACAAAGCAAGATAAATATAAATATACATTTGTTTTTTCTTGGTGTGAAACACTTTTGGAAATATTCATCATTCTGCTGTTCTTACACAAGCAAAAAGTGGACTGGCTGCAAATCACAGCTAGAAATACAGCTGCAAGATATGCACCAGGGGTAAGACCATGTTATATTCTCACATGGCAAATATATTTGAGAGAAAGTTCATTGGCCACCATTCAGCCCGTTTTAGCTGCTGTCCCACAGAAGCAATATAGGTCCCTCTTGTGCTGTAGAAAATCACTGTCAATTCTGACCATCTCCAGCAGCCTCACAGCCTTCAGCTCATGTTTCACCCTCTGGTATTTGTTTTTAGTTTTATTTTTATGAAAAGCCCTGAATAGCAGTCATAAATACTGGATGCAGCATTGCTTGGACAACTGCATGCAGGCCTGGGATAGGCTAGAGTCTGCCACTTCCCGCCTGGGTGGTTGTGACTGTGTCCCTGTGGTTTTCATATGTGTCTGTTTCCTCAAAAGCTATTACTTCCTTAGCTAAGTGTTTTGGGGTGTGGTGATATAAATGGGGGAAAAGCAGGATTCAGGTAAATTCATAGAATCATAAAATAGTTTGGGTTGCAAGGGACCTTTAGTGGTCATCTAGTCCAACCCCCCTGCAATGAGCAGGGACATCTACAACTTGATCAGGTTGCTCAGAGCCCCATCCAGCCTGGCCTTGAATGTTTCCAAGGATGGGGCATCTACCACCTCTCTGGGCAACCCGTGCCAGTGTTTCACCACCCTCACTGTAAAAAATTTCTTCTTTGTATCTAGTCTGAATCTACCCTCTTTTAGTTTAAAACCATTACCCCTTGTCCTGTCACTACAGGCCCTATTAAAAAGTCTGTCCCCATCTTTCTTGTGGGTTCCCTTTAAATATTGAACATTGTGAGTTGTGGTTAAACTGTAGGTGGTACACGAACAAATGCAAAACTGTCTTTGCATCAAGCTAGCTAAAGCGAGTGTTGTGTAACGTATGTTATGAGTAACAGCAACATAGAAAGCAGAAGAAATCCATACGTGGTGGATGTGTACAAGCGGTGTGTCCTTGTGTAAATCTTTCTCAGGAAAGTCTCTGACTCAGTAGAAGGCCAGAGCTCTGTAAGCATCTTGTATCTAGTAAAAAAGGTACAACTGCTGAACCTAGTCTGGGGGTCTAGTTTATAGACTTAGGGAAATTGAGTCCAGTAGCATTTTTGCATCTCAAATAATAAATCCACAGTCCTTTATGGTAACACCCTGTAAGTCATGGCATTATATTAGTTCTCTTGCACAAAATGCCACTCTTTTGTAAGTCAACATAGTTTCCTTCCTTAGAGCAGGAACTTTGCTGTGCACCCAGGTAAAACCTATCTTCAGAGTGACATTCAATGACACCATTTGGGAGCCTTCATCGCCCTGACAACTGTTCTGGATTTGCTTAAAACTAAAGCTGTTTGTACTCTCCTCAAGAAAACAATACATTGCAGAGGTTGTTTTTATCACAGATTGGTATTTACTTACCTTAATTTTTCTGATGAAATGGAAGTCAGTGGTAAATGTCTACCTTTGGTAGATCCTTTCAGTCCATTTATCTCCAGTGACAATGATGCTTAGTTTGATGAGGTTAGACTCAGCTGTGTAACTTTTGGATGCCAAAGTCAGGGCAGAACATCACCACACTCTTTACACCAAGGATCCTGATGGGCAAAGTACCAAAACTGAATTCCAGTAGGGAATTCACTTTAAGGCTTGATTTGTGTGGGCATTTCTCAGATATGAGAATAGGTCAAGGTATAAACCCTAAAATAGGCAATAGGGATGAAAACATCTGTATATGCTAGATAAGAAAATTTATTCATTACTAGGCAGCAACTTTGCAGTAAATTATCAACCTAACATCTGACAGAGCAGAATGAGCTATCATACTAATAGAAACAGGTCATAAATATTGTTGCTTTGAGAATGTTGGCTACTTTTTCCAAATCTTTTCCATTTTCTCCCCAGTTTCTCTCCAGTCATTGTCAGTGGTAGACCTGGACTGAAAACAGTGGTTTTGTTGTTGTTCTTTAGGAAATAGTGACTTTCCTGGCATTATTCTCAATTCTAAACAAAAACTTAGAGCCAGCATGGTGAAACTTCCCATTCAGTAAAAGTTCAGACAGTTTGAGTCAAAACAACAAAATCTTTCCATTGTGATAATGTCACATATTAAAAAAACCCGTTTCCTACAGTGCACAATATCGTATTTATTGAATAAAATTGGAACATAAATACAAAAAGCATTTTGACACTGTCAGAGCAAGCCAGCTGGACTTTTTCCCTTTGAAAAATGTAATCAAACTGTACTCTCAAAATTTAATATAACTGCATTTTCCAATTGAAGAACTGATCCATCAGCTGGCTCTAGCTTGAGTCTGATTCTGCCAATAGGAATAGTAAAAATTGACAGCAATCTAACTAGGTTAGAGTTGCAGAGCCTTGGTCAAACTCATTCTCTAATTTAAATTTTTGTAGGGTCATTAATCTCTGGGCCAGGGCCCTGGCTGATGGAAGTCAGTAACCAAGCCTGACTTCTTTGAGCCCCGCAGTGGTAATGCCAGGATTAGTGTGATCTATTTGCTCAACTTTAGCTCGTGGTCCAGAGAACAGGAGCGTGCTGATCAAGAGCTGTGTTGGTGCCCCACAGCAAACACCTTGACACAATCTGTCACTTATCTAAACTGCAGCAAGAAGGTGGTGAAAATCAGATTTCTTTTATTACTTGTGGAAACCAGGAATGGAAGTAAATAATTTACTCAGCAAAGCATCTCCTTTCTTGGAGAACTCTTGCAGTGATCTTTTCTTTCCCCAAATCTGATATGGTTTAAATCCATTGCTTGTTCAGTTGTGCCCTCTTTTCTGCCTGACATTTTTGACAAGTCAAAATAATTCTTAGAGTGATGTTTTTCCCTTAAAATGGTACAAGCTACACCTAGTCCTGCTTTCAGACCTAACACAAGCCCTCTTTTTTTACATTTTAGAGAAAGCATTGAAAAAAAATATGATTTTCCATTAATTCTACCATGTTTCCTGCTCTCTGTCTTCCCTCTCTGAAGTAGGATTGATTCTCCCCTGCCCAGGATGCATAATGAGCTCGTTGCTCCTGCATCTCCACTCAGCAAGTTTCTCCTGCAAAGACACGGCAGGTCAGTGTCCTTGGGTTGTTAATCCATTGAACTAACAACTGAAACCTGGGAGGCTTTTTAGCCAATTATAAATGAGCAAGTTATTAATGATTAAAGCTACTCAAGCATGACTTTGTATTCCTCACTTCAACCTCACTCCCTTTTGAATAGTGCCATCATCAGATAAAGAAATAGCTGATATTGAAACGTTCTTGTACTCACAGACTTTGGCAGAAATTTAGCAAAAAATCAAATGCTTACTGACTCTGTGTTATGCAGAAGTTGAAATGTTTTTAAAGCAACTTGGTACCTGATAAATGAACCTCACCTGAGATGAATCCAGAGCCTTGCCTTGTTATTTTCCAGCATGCTGTTACAAAGAGAAAATGAAATTCGTATCCTCAAAGGCAAATAAGCACACCAAGGTCAAGGCGCTTACATTGCATTTCTCACCTAAAAAGTATTATTGCTCTTCACTGAACTGCTCTAGACACCTTCTTACAGTGATAAGATCAGCCCTGTCCAAGCAGTGGGCTGTTCCCAGTGTGACGTGATCCGAGTGATGCTCTCCTAACCCCTGAGCATGGTATGCTGACCAGAAGGATGCACCATCAGGAGCCTGGTGTTTTGCTAATCTCCTCAGGCATGTCATGGTTTTCAGAGCTCACAAAGCTCGAACAGCTTCACACTCATTTTAGCTATCATTTAAGCACATGGTCTTATTTCACGGTGAATTAAATTTTAGGTTTTTCTAGCAGAAGGAAAGCAGCAATCATATATGATCTTCGCACAGCTATTCCAGGCATTTAATGGCTGAAATGTGCCTGAAAGAAGAGGTCTTGGTCAATGCGAGGAGTTTTAAGACACCTCACCTAAGTTACAAGGCTAGTCTGCGGACTCCCCAGGTAATGAAGGGAAAGAGCATCCTGAGAGCAATTCAGAGCAGGAAGCTAAATTGGACTAAATTTAGGATGTCCATCCTTCTTACCCTTCCCTCCTACCAGCAGCCCAGTTTCCCAGCCTAACTCTGACTTGAAAATCTCCCTGTCAATATTTGCTTCTTGAGTGTAACTCACTGCAGTTTTTTCTCACCACTGTCCATAACTCTGGGCAGATGACAGGGCTTGTGATGCAAATAATTCCTGATTTTTTTGTGAGTGAAAATATTATGTAAAGCAATCTAAAGACAGAGAAATCACTATCAACCAGCACCCCAATCAAAGATACCTTCCTGTCATTACTCAAGCGAGAGGGTGGGCGTGAGTAGCACAGAGTTTCTTATTGCTTGTTTCTTGTTGTGGAGTCTGCAAAGGTTTTCATAAAATGCTCCCACATCATGGAGGGAGCAATGGTCCTGATGTTTCATTTGTATTGTAGCAATAAAAATCAACACCAAGCATAAAGTTTTTATGTTGGATTTTACCTTTGGCACATCCAAGTCTGGCCAAACCAAGCAAAACAAAACATAACTGCAGGGAAGCATCTGCCATTTCCCCCTTATTCCAATGTGTCCCATAAGAAAATCTGATAAGTAGCTTCTGCAAAAGATTGTTCAAAATAAGACATTTTAATGAAATGCCATAGAAAGTGGTAGAAGTAATTCTTAATGCATAGATCTCTTTTGTTCTATTATGCATTGATGAGGGAATTTGCATGATCATTAGGGAATGACTGAAGTTTGGAATCTTTTTAATGAATATTACATTCCCATCTATTAATGGGAGGAATGCCAGTAAATTCTTCTTGTAACAAATTTCTGCCATCTGTGTAACTTTTCCCTAGAGCATTACTAGGAACTAAGTCAAAGAAGGCACCTAAATAGTGCAAAGGAAGGAATTTCAGCAGAGTACAAAGTAAGACCTAACCAGTTTTCCATGTAACTGGTATCTTCTCTCTTTGGCAGGTTTCTTTTTCTTTCTCTATTTTTCTTTTTTTGTTTTGCAAATTGCCCTGTAATTCATGAAGTTCAACTGACCTGTCTTCACACTCTTTTTGCTTCTGCCTTTCTGAAATATCATCAAACATACAAACTTCTTTGATTATATTCACTGGAGCATATTTGACAGAAAAGTTGGCATGGATAAGTAGATTTAAAAAATCGAATCAGTTCTGCAATAGTTTTCTACTTCTTAGGCTCTACAATTTTCCAATATTTTTATAGTTTAATTAAAGGAAGGCCAGATGGACTACTCGCCTAGTTTTCAAGAGCATGGTTATAGTTTCAACCAGAATTTCATGTGTATGAAAAAAACACAAGTTTGTTTCTTAACTGAAGTATATCTTTTAAAAAGATAACTGGTCTTGATTAAGAAGGGTCTGAGTAACAAGTTCTTAATCATAGCATGTACCAACTAGACTTGTTTAGAAAATGTTTCCCTCCCCTTTAATTATTTTGAATCCTGAAATCAGTGTAATTTCTTCTCAGAATGCTTCTGAAAGCAGCTCCCAATACAGGAGTTGTGATTTGCTCGAACTCATGATAAACAAATCTGCTTAATTTATGTCGTTCTTGTTAAACTAGTCTCTCCCTTTCCATTGAGAAGCCATATACATCATTGGACCTTTTTGCAAAGGAGCATAATGTGGGATGTAATCTTCATAAAAGCAGGGCAACATGGTATTAAGTAGAACCACAAAGGCATTGAACAACATATTTGCACTGAAAATCAGTCTTGGCTGAAAACTGAGTACTTGGAGTATTAGATAATTTTGGTAGAAAACATTAAAATTTCCACAGGGAAAACTTTTTGTTTGCAAAGTCATTTATTTAGAAAACAAATGGAATTACTCTATTTTCAATTATTTTAACTGGCAGTTTAATTAATTCTTCAATTTATTTTTGAAATTCAGCCTCCAGCCATTCAATATTGTTACAGAATGACTTGCAATTTCTTTAGAAATCTTGCTATCATCTGATATCTTTCTCTTTTATATATTTTTAACCATTCTGCAATATTCTTTGGTTTTCAAAGGCTAAGTAAGTTCATCTCCTTTGGTTTCCTCTCTCCAGGTCACAAATCCTTCCTACAGTTTCCCTCTGAATTCTTTTCAGCTTTCAGAATTCCTTATGGACTGTTTTCTATGAGGGTTTTTCAAAACTTGGCTTTCCCTTTCAAGCATACTTCTAACACACTCTTTCTTCTAATGTCAGTGTGCAGGTTCAAGAAGACAGGGATACATCTGACTACTTACTTAAAATGGCTCACCACCCCCTCACGCTCCAGAAGCAACCCTCCTCCTCAGGTCTGATGTCAAAACTGCACTGAGCCTGTCTGTCCCTTGGGCCTATGAAAATGACTGAAGTTTCAAATCCTTGCAATTGGAAGGATCAGAGCTAAGCAGGAGCATGAAGCAGGTTTACCAGGTCTCCATTGATATGTAAGACGGAGGGCAGAGAGTGTTCCTCAGACAACAAAAAAGCTCCACAATGTGGGTGCATGAAGCTCACGTCAATCACACCATAGCCAAAAGACCTGTGAACATCTCCTGAAAATGCACTGCATACTCCTACACAACGTGTTTTTCATCTCCTTGGCTACTCTCCATCTTCTGGAGATGGAAGAGAAGGCAGTGAGCTTTGCATGACCTTGCTTTTCCTCATTCATGAAGCAACCATGGCTCCCACTGGAGATTTGCTGCTTACCAAACCCAGAGTGCTTTAAGCACACTTTGCACACTTTGCGTGCACTAAATGCACACATTGGCTCACCAATACATTAAGGAGAAATACACCTGCATGGAAGGCTCAGAGGAGAGAGGCCATTTCTCCTGGAAATTCGTTTGTACACTGAGACAGATGGTTGCTGAGATACTGGTTTCAATTCTCCTACCACAAAAACCTCCTGGGAAGAAAGGGTGGGGAGATCTTTCCTTCAGCCATTCTTCCTCCACTAGGTGTGGGAGGATTGGTCACCGTGACCTCTTCCTTTAGGCTGTGGCTGCTCTTGGGAAAAAAATGAAGCAGCAAGTTAAGTAAATGAAGCAGTTGCTGTCTTCTCCTTTCTTTTGCTAATAGAGAAAGCTGAAGCCACTAGTATGAATTCTGACTTGAGTCAAGACAACCTCAATAACCCATACCAGTGGAGGGCTGGTTGACTGCAACTTCTCAGCTCTGGTGGAGAAAAGAACCTGGGTGAAGTCTGTAACCACAACCAGGCTGAAACTGGGGACTCCACTGTCTTTGGGGACTTACCAAGACTTACAACAGAGCTCAAAAGTAGAAATCAATCTAAAAATGAGAAGATACTGTTAAAGCAGTAAGAACAGTATAACAATTCAACAAATCCAGTGCATTTCCTTGTCTATCTGAGCCATGACCCAGTAGAGGTTAAGTACTGAATTGTACTGCCAAGATGTTTATTAATTGGAGTAATTATCTGTCTTGCCACTTCCAGGAATCCCAGACATAGCTTCTTCTATTTCCATGGTAGTACATTTTATGGAAACCACTAAAGATAAAAAACTATTCAATTTAGGCTGAAGTGAAGCACCTGAATCCATCTGCAGCCATCAAAATCAGTGAACTAATTTTCAGAGATGCTAATTATCTCTCAATTCCTATGGGAAAAGGGAGCCCATGGTTGTTTGGAATCTGAACAGACATTTTCTATTTTTATTCATTTTGCTCCAGTAAACCTTTATTCACTAAGTATATGTGGGTTGTTAGCTGTTAATTATTATACTAACAGTGTTCTGCTAAAGGTGGTCTGGAAACCTGTTTTCCCACTTATTGACTCATATGATTTTTTAGAAAATTATTAAGTCTGTTTAAAATAACTGTGACATTGATACTTTATCTAATCCCTGGTTTAACAGAAACAGTCAATATCCTCTCTTTGCATGAGCAGATGAAGCTGTATATTGCCACTCTAATTCCCCAGTTCTGTAACTGGATTTCCTTAGCCACTTAAGCTTAACAGCAGTACTTTCCACATGGAAAGATTTAGTATCCATAAAGATCCTCCCCATAATCTGGTGCTACAGAGGGAGTCCCTACCTCCCTCCGAGGAACATGTGATTCTTGCAGACTTCTTCAGTGATTAAAGGTAACTCAGATTCAAAAATCCTTTGTATGGAGTACAGGCATTCAGCTCAAGACTGAGACACCTAAATTAAGGTGTCTAAATGTAAGGGCTTGATTCAGGTGCCTAAATATAGGTGCCTAAACATAGGTGCCCAGTGATTTTTGGGAAGCCCTTGTGAATTTGTTGAGATGCTCATTTGGCCTTCAGGTGCAAGTCCAGAAGAGCATGGGTCTGCTGTAGGTCCTGTGCTGTATCTGCCAGCTCTGTGTAGATATCTTGGGTCTCTCAAATGGCACTGGACACCTGTGTTTACTAATTGAATAAAACCCTAACTACTACTAGATTGAGGGACATAGAGAGAGTCGGTAGAGAGATTCAGCACTAATCAGGTTGGCAGCTGGATCACCCTAACCTCCACAGAGGGTACTGCCTATAGCAGCAGCTTAGGCACCAAGCTCACATATGGACATTTACTTACAGGCACCTAATTTTAGGTGTCTTTATCCCAAACAGAGACCGACCTATGAAGTCTTTGTTATAACAAAGGATGAATTCAGAAATGGAGGGCAGGACATGTGAAAAGGGGAAACCTCAGTGTATGCCTTTGTCAGGAACTCAACAACTGATACAAAGACTAGCCCATACTAGTCTCCCCCTGAAATTTTCAGTGGATGCTATGTCAATAACAAAGGTGACTATGAAAGGGCAACTTTCTTTTTTTACCTTCCACTGTCTGAGATTAAAGAGTGCCTCTTCTATGGAAGACTTATATCAGTGAGCAGCTGGAGTCCAGAGATGATTACATTTTTTTTCAGAGCTGTCCTGTTCTTTTATTAACACAATTGGCTTAAGCACCAATCACTGCATTAAAAATAATCTGAACTTGATTGTACCCTTCTGTTTCAATCAGGAATATCTACCATATGCTTGACAGAAAGGGACAATATTGAATGGCAGAATATTTGAAATGCTTCCAAAATTCACCTCCCAGTTTTTTTACACTGTTAGAAGCAACTATCTCCTGCTGCTCAATGCAATTTTGTACAAGGTGCTTAGAAGAAAACAACCTTGAATTGTCTTATGAGATGAACTTCCATTATGATAAATCTCAAGGTGAGTGCAAATAGGAAGATATGAGTCTCTCTTACAACCATGTTTCTGAATGACATTATAGTAAGAGATGTTCTTTATAGTCTCTGCTGCACAAAATACGCAGAATTTTATTGGCAGCATCTCTGACAGATGCCACTACTGTCCTTGTTTAAACGAGCATTAAAGCATTAAACATAACTTGAAAAAACCCAGCTGTTATGAGAAGTTGTATTTAATGAAATATGAAAGTAAAAAAATATCATCCAGAAACTAAAAATGAAACCGGAACTTACTAAAATACAAATTCTGCATTAAAGGTGTGTTGTGCGGGATGCTGAATTCCAGAGACTAATCCAAACAGGTGTAAAATTGAAGCGTACAAAACTGAAAAAGAAGTGCTAACTGTGCATGCCAAAACACCACTTTCTTTCTTAACCACTCACTGGGTTTAACTTGTTTAATGTCTACTTTTAACACGGTTCTTTAGAAGCACAGATAACTATTTACAAACATTTTTCAAGCCAGTGCCATACCAATTACATGAAATATCACTAAATAGCTCCTTCCTAAGGACTACAGTCCTGGAAACAGAAGACACACTCTTCATTTTAAGAGCAGAACATTGTGCCCTATCTGACCTGTCATCTTTGCATTCATCAAGATAATTATCACAGATCATTCTACGGTCTAGAATAAGAACCCAAAATGTTCCCTGGTACATGTGGCCAGACAAGCATTATTCTGAGTGCCTCAAATTCTTCCTTTACTTTCTGCATCCGTTCCTCCTACGATAGCCTAAATGAGATTTTCTGTGGTGATGTGCTGAGCCCTCCAGAAGACTGATCATAGCTTTCCAAGACATCGTCCTGCAATCAGGACCTCCCACACAGCTAATTGCACCAGCAGCGAGACTGTGGGCAAGTAGTGAGAAGCTGCGGAAATTTCTGCAGAGCTGCTACTGAGGAACTCACTTCTGTGAAAGATAACAGCCTTCTACAAATCACCAAGTCAGTGACCTGAATAGAAATGGCTTTAGATATCACAGACCCAGTTCTTGCCTTATCTGATCTGATGGAAATTCTGTAAAGTCAGTGGAGCTGTGCAGTATGACAGGAGCCATGCGTGGTCACGAAATTGGGTCCCATTTTATGCTTGTCTCATTTATAATGCTGTTATTAACATTGAATTCCACCAGTGAACGTCATAAGCATAGAGTAGCATATATTACTTGTGTAATGCATTTTTAGCACATTCAGTATTGACATGCTTATTATGAACACAAACACACTAAGGGAATGGACCTGTCTGGTCATTCAGGAAAAAGTGTTTCAGAGTCTTTCTATTGTTGTTTACAGAATATGAAAAATGTCTGAAATATCAGGTTTTGCAGGTTGGTAAAAGTGTTGCCTGCACAAATCCAATTACTATCATTCTAAAATCCTCTTGCTTTAAAAATTGTCCTTATTTTGCTGTCTCTTGGGACAGTAATTCCCATTTTTTATTAGTCATACATTTAAGTATTAGAATTAAAAGCCTACAATGAATATGTATCTTGCTTGTGCCTCTGACACTTTCTGTTTTCATTTGCTATCTATTTCACAGATCATTGTCACTGATTTCGGGTTAGCTTAGATGCCTGGGCATTTTTCACTGTCGTTAGTCAGCTATGTATATTTTCAGTTCCTTCCATACCTTTACAAGCTTGTCCTTAGTGATTATAACTATTCTGACCTCCACCATCTCCTGAGGTATTCAGTAGATCTGTACTGAAGTATAATTGAGAAAATTATACCAGAGCCTATCTCTTACCAAGAAATATTTCTTCTGATACTGCATTAAAGACCCATACATAAACAGCTCCAAGACAATAAGAGACAGAAAACAACTGCTTCCATCAATAAGTCATTAGCAGCAATTAGGACAAAATAAAATTGGCAGTTTGCTATTTCAGATGGTGATAGAAGGCAAACATAATTGTAAGAACTATAAGAATGTAAAAGAGGTATTGGAAATCCATACTCAGCGAACTAAGGCAGGCTGCATGAGCACAAGCTATAAAAGTCACTAAAATTTGACAAGCCTTTTTGAGCAACACAGTTCTGAAAGTAGAAAAAAAGGCATATGAAGTGTGAAATAGTCTGTAAGTTAATAGCTGATAGACTGCCTAGTCTTTTCCCAAGTTCCTTTACTAGGTCTAAATAGTCAGCAACAGGGTGAGTATAAACACAGGCAGTTTCCTCTTGACCCTGTGTTACTGCACTGATGTCAGGTGAGTAGCATTTTGTTAGTAAGAGTAATATTGGGTCTATAACAAGAAAGCAAGGGACAGAAGAAATGCCATTTGACAATGTACAGCAAAGCAAGTAACAGGGAGTGGTGTTGGTACAGCTCATAAATGCAGGGAACTGCAGGACATGGGACAGGCTATCTACTCCAGCATAACATAGCTCAAATAATCTCTGTGCTAAATTTGAGTCCCTTCCTACTGGGAAGCATTTGCAATAATCCAGGCTGATTTAGACGCCCAGCCATGTATGCATGGATCTCCTGCACATATCCTGCATGCATGAAGTGGCCAAAATCCTCCTTAAATCTGGAAATCTGGTTGCTATCCATGGGGATTTCTCCTCTGAAAGTTTGATAACTGGGGAAAACAACATGGCTTTTTTCTGCTATGTAAATATCAAGACTGGTATTTTTTCACTTATAAAAATCTAGCAGTTTTATATGTGCAGAAAAGATGCTGGATAGCTAAACCTGGCATCCAAAATACTCTGAAAATCCACAAAAGTGACCACTAATGAATATAGCTCAAAAAGTCTAACGTTTTAGTCTCTGTGTCTGTTTAGCACCAAGTCCTTCTGTTGTGACCACCCCTGATGGGTTGAAAGACAGATGCTTGTGTGGCTGGAGGCGCACTATTACCTTCAAGTGCTTTCATGCAGGTCATTAACTCGTTTCTCTGACCATCCTTATTGGAACTATAAGCATCTATCAGTCATGCATTGTGGCTACAGTGTTACACAAGTCCTACATACAGAATTTTTTATTAATAGCATCATGTGAGGCCTAAAGCATTGTAGATTCAACATGAGGGTCAAACAACGGTATAGCAAAAGAGGGATCTGCTTCAGCTCAAGCAGTTTGTGCCCCTCTGGTCTGATTTGGAAGTCACCGAAGTAGCTGGAATGAGTATAGTCATTTCCAGCAGGCTTTGGAGCTCTCTTCTGGTTGTGTCTGTGAAGTCCTGAGTGTGCAGCAGAGTAGCGTTTGTGGGGCTCTTTGTGCTTATGACTATAAGCATAATCCTTCATTCAGATGCTGTGATGCTGAAAGCTGTAGAAATCCCCTAGGCTCGTATAAAGAGTAAGGCTGTTTGGTAAAAAGGAGATTTTTTTTTTCCTTAAAATACTGCAAAAATGCGTTATTTGCATTTATTTAAAAACAGCTTCTCAGCAGTCAATGGATATTTATATTGACGGATTATCCACTTGAGTATGGCAACTTCATGGTTCCCAGATGTTTTTTCTCCTACAATGCTATCAGGTTCCTTTTATCTCATAATGTTTTCCAGAGAAGACCAGTGCCATTATTCTGCTTTTATAGCTAGAGAAACTGAAATCCTCAGAACTTCATCCCCATGGGCTATCCCTGGCCCTACTGTATTTGTTTGAAAAGTTCTTAGCTGTACACCGTTGTCTCACCGCACTTCCCAGTGGATGCATATGAAATGAATTCCTTTAGGTGCTTTATCTCTTCAGAAGAGCTGTTGCTGATGTCCTCAGTGGTGTGATATCTGGCCTCAAACTCTTAGTAGGTTCACTCTGTAGCGGTGGCGAACTGTATCCTTGTTTGTAAGTGAAAAATTAATTCCAGGAAAGTCATAGCCACTATTTAGCTTGCTGTCTAACTAGGAAAAAATAATGAAGATATTAGCTATGACTTATTTTATGTCCAAAGTAGAACATTACTTGATCATTGATTCTCTGAATTTTCCTCAGGGTGGATCTCTTTCCTTCATTCAGAGCTTTGACTCTGCGTCTAGCCAAGAACTGGAAGAAGAGGGTGATCATGGACCCAAAAATCTATCGTTACGTCCTTGGAGTAAACATTTCTGTATTTGCTTATATAATAGGCAGATTTCTTCTCTCCCCTGCCTTGAAATATCTTTTATCTTATTTTTTCCCCATCAAAACTTCCAAAATATAGTGTGACCATTTATTTTGAAACTACTAGTCACAATGTGTAACCATTTCATGTGTAGGCAAATAAATTAAACTTAATTTCACAGGTAATGCTAAGAGAACTATCAAAGGTCTCATGAGGCTGGTGGAGTTGGAAAGTGGGAGCTGCAATGTTTTGAATTGAATTTTGTACCATTATTGTGTTCTCTACACTAAATATGTAGGAAAAATCATGAGGAAAGAACCTTAAAGGATGTAGTAAATTGTACAGTTCCCCAGTCTGGGAAATGCATATCAGGATTAAATACAAGCAAGGCTTTGTGCTTGTTGCAGACAGCCATTATTGTTGGGTCAGGAAGTCTAGTTTACACACAGGAGATGAAAAGTCTTATCTACCAACCCTGAAACAGTCATTTAAACTACAACATCTCTATTACTGCCTGATGCAGACAAGCCATTATTAATTTGCTATCTCATCAGGCTTATGTGCTTCTAAATTTGTCCAGCAAGCAAAGCTTTTAACAAAGAGCTTCAGTCTATGAAGACAAGTTGTGAAAGCATAGAGGATGTGTTCTTTTGGGAAAGAGTGAAAGCCCTGCCAAGGAAACTAATAAGGTGATAACTGGTGCAGAGGATGCTTGGCAGACACAGGACTCCACTCTGGAGTTTAGTGTGTACCCTTTGCTCTGTGAATGTGTGTGGGGCAAAAGCCATGGAATTTCAGTCATAAGTGAGATCTAAGGTTGAAATTTAAGCTGTCCTACAGCTGTAACTGTGGTGTAGCTGGGGATCAGGGCTGTGCCTGGGTGTGCACCCAGCACACTTCATCCTTAATCCCTGGTCCCAGAGCTCCCAGCTAGTCTCTGCAGGCATGAAACAAGGGGTCCGCCCGACAAGAGACTGCCTTGTGACAAGATGATTGCCTGAGCTCCCAGCCCCTGCACAGCAAAGCTGCTGGGCAACTGCTGCAGGACCCCTCCAGGTGGAGTTTCAGACTGGCCTGGAGCTTCCCCTGGGCAGCTCCTGCTGTGCCTGGATGAACTGACAGGCACTATTTAGAATCATAGAATCATAGAATGATAGAATACCAGGTTGGAAGGGACCTCAAGGATCATCTGGTCCAACCTTTCTAGCACAACCTAGACAAGATGGCCCAGCACCCTGTCCAGCTGAGTCTTAAACATGTTCAGCGTAGCGGAGTCAACCACTTCCCTGGGGAGATTATTCCAATGATTGACTGTTCTCATGGTGAAAAATTTACCTCTCGTGTCCAATCGGAATCTCCCTGGAAGTAACTTGCACCCATTACCCCTTGTCCTCACCATGGGACTCCTTGTAAAAAGGGAGTCTCCATCTTCTTTGTAGCTGCCCTTTAAGTACTGGTACATGGTGATGAGATCACCTCTAAGCCTCCTTTTCTCAAGGCTGAACAAACCCAGCTCTCTCAGCCTATCCTCATATGGCAAGCTTCCCAGACCCTTGATCATCTTGGTGGCCCTTCTCTGGACCCCCTCCAGCCTGTCCACATCTTTTTTGTATAACGGGGACCAGAACTGTACACAGTATTCCAGGTGTGGCCTGACAAGCGCCGAGTAGAGTGGGATAATGACTTCTTTATCTCTGCTGGTGATGCCCTTTTTGATGCAACCCAGCATCCTATTGGCCTTCTTGGCTGCAGCGGCGCACTGTTCACTCATGTTGAGCTTCCTGTCCACCAGGACCCCCAGGTCCCTTTCCACGGAGCTGCTCTCTAGCCAGGTGGATCCCAGTCTGAGCTGCACTCCTGGATTATGTTTTCCCAGGTGCAAGACCTTATACTTGTCTTTGTTAAACTTCATAAGGTTCTTGTTAGCCCACTCTTCCAGCCTATCCTATTTATGTGTTAGATGTGTTGATTAACCTGGCCGAGAACCTAGCTGTCCAAGGGACTCACTCAGGCAGTTCCTGCTACAGAACTGACCAGACTGCACATAGCTAAGATACTTGTCAATAGTGGAAACTGTTCTTGCAGATGCAGAAATGGGCACATAGCACAGCCTTTTGTACACAGTCAAGATAGATGTTTTGTGCATAATTTAATACTATCAATAGAAACAGACCATGCATGTGCTGGAGTGGTCATGCAGGACCACAGCCCAGCTGGCTCATAACAAGTGAGCAGAGGTTTGGGGAGTCTCACCACGTCCAGCTGAAGATGCTGCTGTGAGGACCCTCACAACAGAGACTCCCATCACCATATGGACAGTAACCAACTGTGCTGTTTGAGGGACTGGAGCATTACCCTATGGAAACGACCCCCCAGATCTATTTATTTTTAACGAATGTTCTGTCTGTGAATGTCTGTGCAACAAGTGTACTAGCAGTGCAATGCTCCTGGGGCACTGAGAGAACGTGCATAGCAGCAGCCCCTGACACACTCAACACACACAGAAAAGAGAAACATGATTTGACTTCCACTGGAGCCGCCCTTCTTTGGTGTAGAAAGCAAATAGAGCCTGTATCTTACTCCTGAAACTCCTGGTTTGGACTTCAGCTCTTGTGCTAATGCATCTTTAATTATTTTACTGAAAGTGGGATGTCTTTAACAAAGATCTTCTGCCATCTTACAGGTATCATGTGGTGATTAGGCAGTCTCTTGACAGGGAGAATTGAATCAAAGCTTTTCATGGATAATTAAACATGGGTCCTTCATATCCCAGGAGTCTATTGCAACTTTGAGTAAGACCTCCTGCAATCTCCTCTGCCATCTTGCTTGGGACTCCCTTTACCTACTTCCAGGGGCCTACTTAAGAGCTAGCAACTCATGGCTTCCTTTACAGGGCACATTTTGAAGGAGCATATGAGCACATATGAAGGAACATATGAGCAATTCATATCTGTTTTAAACATTTCTCAAAACCTTTAGTGACAGAGGTTTTGTACCCTTGGTTATTTGTTCCATTGATTAACTGTTCTTCTAAGCAGACAGTTTTCTTGCCCAGCTTTCTCTTTTGCTGCAAAGTATCCTAATCTGCTGCTTGTTCTTGTCCTCTGTCCCTCTGTACAACCTCTGCAATATCACCTTTCTTCTTCCTTTCCATCAGTCTGCTAAGCTAAGTCAAACCCATTTTATTTCAGTCATCCCCTACAAAAAAATATTTTCTAAGTGCCACTTTTCTTAATATCAAGCAGATGGTCTTCATCTCTGTGGGTATGTAACATCTAAACCAGGACATGACACTCCTTGTCAAGCTTCAGAAGTGCTGATGAGAGGAGAACTACTGTCCCTTTTCCAGGATAGAAGCTGCCTTTCTGGCAACAGCATGACATCAGTTATATCATGTTTAGATTATGATTCCCTACAACCAACTTTTCTGCTGTGCTGTTGCCCAGTTCTTTTTCATTTTTCAATTTGTAGCACTTTTTGCATTTACCTATGCTGCGCTTCATCTTCCTGACTTCAGATCGTTTCTCCAATGTATTGTTTTACATTCTAACCCTTTCAAGTGCTTTTAGTCCCCCTTTGCTCATTATTATCACATTTGAGGACGTCCATGCTTTTCTGTTATCCAGGTCATTAATGGGGATATTGAACAGTACACCTAATTGTGCGGGACACAGCCTGTTCTGAGTTATTGAAAACTGAGTGCAATCTTACAGAAATTTGTGCATTCACCTTTATAGTGTTTTAATCCACTCAATTCATGCTTATTTCATAAACTTCATTAAAAAAACAGAGCTACGCAGGCTAGGCAGTTAAAACCAAACTGTGGTTGTGAGGAACTGGATGGCCAAAGTACCCATTTAGTCAGATTTTCAGCAATAAAACATTAATCAAGCTTTTTCTAGAAATCTCCCCAAATCTTTGGCAAAACCTTAAGTTTCAGTGATGGAAAATCTATGGGAAAATAGGACTTACCTCCTTATACTTTACTTACAACACTTTATGTCCCAAAAGCCATTACTCAGTATCACTGCTAAGGTTATGTTTTGAGTTCTCCAGAATGTGTTTTACTTTTTATTTATTTTCATAAGATCTACTGAAAATGAGCATCTCTGTGGACATCAGTGTAATAGGAAAGAGTTGTTATCCACATACTTGTGTGAATAGTTAAAAAAAGTTTGGCTCAGTAAATTCTGGGACTCTGGCTACTGTTAAAGTAATTGCTGGCTCGGGTTACTAAATTTTTTAACTCCTTGATAAGTCATTCGAAACATAAGCTTCCCAGACTGTTTCAGTTTATTACTCTTTTTAAGTGAACTGATCTAAATTAGAATCTCCTGAGATCAATAGCTCATTTTTATCACAGAACATTTGAACTGTACCATATAGATCAGATAAATCATCTTTCACTGCACTTGAAAGTTTTAAACTGCAAATCTGTAGTGTAAAACTACTGTAGATTTGCTGCTAGGAAAATGATACATTACGACTGTTTCTACCTACCTATGGCTCTTCCTGAATAAATGCCAAGTTCCAGCACAGCAATTATTTTAATTGCACATGTTTCTTCAGACTGGATGACATATCTCTCTCTCTTAAAGCAGGCTGTTTACTTCTACATCACCACCGGTGTCTCCTCACTGGGTGACATAGGTGCTGTTCAGCTTATTTACACCATGAGAAACACTAAATAACGTATGTGACTACATGTGCGATCCAGAGCTACAGGCATGAGTAGATTCAAAGTGGAAGTTAAAATCACTGCCATGGCCTGTCCTGATCAGTGTACAAATCACAGGATCATGGAAAATTCATGCTGGAAGGGACCTCGGGAGGTCTCTAACCCAGCCTCCTGATCAAAGCAGGGTCAGCTCTCAGGTCAGACAAGTTGCTCAGGGCTGTATCCAGTCAGGGCTTGAAATGCTTCCAGGATGCAGACGGTCCGACCTTGCTGTGCAACCTGCTCCAGTGCCTGACTGTCCTCATGGGGAAAAATATTCTCCTTATATACAGCCTGAATGTCTCTTTTTTTCATTTTATGCTTAATGTCTCTTATCTTCCTACCAGGCACAGCTGTAAAGAGCCTGGCTCCATCTCCTCGATGACCTCCTTGTGTGCACTGGGGGCTGCTGTTTGGTCCCTCCCCCAAGCCATCTCTTCTCCAGGCTGAATGAGCCCAGCTCCCTCAGGTCCTCCTCACAGGGCAAGTGCTCCCACCCTGAGCATCAGGGGTTGATGCCTGCCTTGTGACATTTTGCCTTCCAAAGATGATTGCTCTTTGATTTTGATACTGCTTCAGTTCATGTAATAAGCCATTATATGCTGTTGGATGACCAAGAGCTGCCATAGCAAAGGTCATTACAGGGATTTCACAGGCAGATGATATGACATTGCATAAAACCACTTGAAATTTTTTTCTGAAACATTTTTTTTCCAATGAAAAATAACCTTGCAACCAAAACAGATGTGGTTTTCATAGCAATTTTTCATTTGTTTTTTTTTTTTCTCTTTCACTTCTTTCAACAGAAAAAGTTCATAAATGCATAGGAGAGATTTTTTTCCTCCATTTTGCCTAATTCATTATATGTAAAAATAAATAATGGATTTTTAATGTCAGTTTAAAATATAATTCTTTTGAAACAAATAAACCTCACTGCAGGCCCTGTAGAAAAGGTGAAGGATCCTGTGAGTTTCAGGGCAGAAGGAAGCCTGATGTAAACGGGGACCCTGCAGAGCCACACGAGCAGGAACGTGTGCTCGCTACCAGGCAGGTCTCTGGTGGGGAGCTGCAGTCACTGAGTCCCCACAATGAATCCAGTCTCGAGGCCTTGACCTAAGTCCTTTCCATGTGGCAAATGTGAAGGGCAAAGTTTCAGAAAAATATCAGATACAGACCAACATTTCCCCATGTTCTTGGGCACAGGTGTTAAAGAAAATCCTGAGGACTTTTTCCCGGACACCATCTATTTTCCTGGTCAAAGCGTGGTTCCAGAAAGCATTTATACTCCTGGCAGAAAATAAGGATAGCTTCAAAAGTTTTTCACTGTGCTATCATTGCTTCTGCCAGACTTGCAGCTGTATATTACCATATTACAGCATCGCCATAGCGATCACAGGAAATGCAGGTAGGTGTCCATGTCTGTGAGTTCAGTGCTAAATCAATTGCAAATTGTGTACTTTAATGCACTTTAATTCATTAAATTGGGGTTTCATTGTGGTCTGTCCTTCACCAGCATTATTCAGTATTTTCATTATTGCCATGGACAGTGGCATACAGAATATGTTTATTAATTTTTCAGATGACCCCAATCTGGAAAGGGTTACTTGGAGGACTGAAAAATAGGATTAGAATTCAGAATACTTTTGACAAATTGAATAAATGATAAAAACAAAAAAAGAAGATGCAATTCAATCAGACCAAGTGAAAGGTTTTTATACGCAGGTAGTGATAATCATCTACTCAAATATGCAATAGCCAATGTTGGGTAAGCACCAGTATAACAGGAGAATATTTGGTTGGGGGGGAGGACACTTAGTAAATCACAAGGTGAACCAAAGTCAGTAATATTATACTGTTTCCAGAGAAGTATCTATTGCCATGAGATATATAAGCAGGATTTTGTCTAAGAGACACATAGTGGAAATCTTTCTTCCTCCAGCGTTGGCATGGCCCCCGCTGGAGCATGTGCCCAGCCACCACGGCTCAGAGGCAATGCAGCCACTGGTGAGTGTCCAGGGGAGAACAGTCCAAAACCACAGCCCAAAGGAACTGGAGCCATTTGCTAAAAGGAAAAGAACAGAAAGGCACGACTGTGGCTTCTAACACATAAAAGGTAGCTGTAGAGAGGGAAGGAATTAATTCTCCATTATGAAATAATGGCTTAAATTACAGTGAGGTTTACGTTAGGCATTAGGAAAAGCTTTCTAATAGCAAGAGTAATTAAGCACAGAAATAGACTGCATGAGGAATATTCATCACTGGAAGCTTTTAAGAGGGGGCTAGAAAAGTGTGTGCAAGCTGTACAGGAATGGGAAGTCCAGCCATGGGGCTGAAAAAGGGGAAGAGCTCTTCTGATTTTGGTGCTAGCAAGTGAAGAAGAGATATATTTTCTAAATGCAAGTCTCATGGCTGTGCTATGCAGTTGTTTGTGTAGCACTAGCATGCAGATGACCTGGAGCAAGTACTTCATTTATTGATGTGTGCAAACCCCAATAGAAGGCCTGTTTATACAGATGGCACCTCAAAATGTTAGGAACACACGGAACAGGGCATCAAAGCAAACCCTTTGATTCACCCCTTGGTATGAGGTTAGCCCAGATGCTCTGCAGGAATTGGGGTCCAGCTGATGCTGCAATGTACTGGTATTTATATGCAGGAAAAAACATAGCAGGAAAGCGCGACCAACCTTTGTAATAATCAGCATGCTCTTACTTAGATGCCTTCCTGCCAGATTTTGCTTAGATCAAATTTTTAGTTAGCGTTTGAAAACTCTAGACAGTGGGAGAGTGCGGAGGGAGGCTGGTAATGTAGTTTTTTTACAGCAGGAACACTAACTCGTATTTTACCAAATCAGCTCATATGTTAGAATCCTGAAGATATCTGCAAAACCCAGATACTTTTAAAAGAGGACACGAGATCCAAATTTATCATCAGGCTTTTAATATTAGAAAAAGCAAGAGCCAGACTCTTTAAATGTCATATTAAATGCAAACTTATCAGTATTTACCAGCTTCATGCTACCCCTGGTATCATCAGGTAGCTCAGGGACTTGACTACAGTCATCATGACAATGCTATAATAAAATATTATGAATAGCTTGTTGCTGACTTGGGAGCAATCTGGAAATCTCATATCATAAAACCAGCATTCAGTCTCTTTAACTTTATTATATTAAAAAAGTTATAAAAACTCACTGCGTAATTTTTACTGTGCTCCATACACAAGAGAGCCATTATTTAACTCTTCATTTAATTTCCAGATGCTGTATATGCACCATATAAAAGGTATCCAGAGAACCCAGGCAGGAAACAGGCTTATAGTAGGCAGCTCAGAGGTATGCGTGTGTGGAAAATGCCATTAAAATTATAGCTTATCTATCTAGTGTGTTTTCCTTCCCTAAACTAGAAGCTTTTCAACTATTTCCATAGGTTGAGCTTCAGGCTGCAAGGTCAATGTCCCTTCATCCTGGCTGGGAGTCTGGGTGGGCACTGCCTGGGGATCACATATGTGCTGCACCTCTGAGATGCCGGATCCAGGATCACGTGGTGTTGTCTGCCTTGAAACACAGCCAGTGTGACCCATTTGGATCCCTTACATGGGTACATCGCTGCATGCCATAATACAGTGCAAGAGTGGCAGTCTTTGAAGTCCCAGCCCTGGACTTATACTGGACTTTCCACTTTTTCTTTAGCAGAAAACGGAGACAAAATATGTGGCTGCAGAGAAAATCTTACCCAGGTAACGATTTGCAGGAGACAAGAGCAATGTGGGCTGTGTTTCACCAAGAGGCTTTAGGCATGCTGTCCCTGTGCGACGATGCGGGTGTGCTCGTGTGCCTGGGAGCCCCGCACTGCAGCTGGGGTGCACCCGGCTCTGGTGCCTGCGCACATTGTACATACTCAGACACTGGAAAGGGAGTAAACAAAAACAGCTCACTTTTTCAGATTCTCACAGCTCTTGAACATTTGAATTGAGAGCCCTGGTTTCCTACCTCCCAGTAATATTACACATTTTTGCAAAGTAAAGTTTAGAAGTCCTTCAGGAAAGAAAAAGTGCTTGAGCAATGGCCAGTGCCTGCGTGGCACAGGCAAGAAGGACAATGAGCAGTGTTTAAACACCAACTGCAATTCGACAGGCTTGAGAAATCCTGGTTGCTGGGAAGCCTTTACGCAGGATGTCCCTGCAAATGCTTTTACCAGGTTGCTCTGTCCTTTTCCTAATTCAAACTGCAATTATAGGGATGATAAAATGGAAAATAAATATATATGCAGTAGCTGAGAAAAACCAATTAGTTTTGCACTGGTGAGAAATAATGCAGAACTCCTTGTGTCTTTAACAAACTGGCTCTCAATATATATTGTAATGTATCTTCATGACCCAAATATACTTAGGAAGAGCATGACAACAAAATGTATGTTGGAAGTGTAATAAAGGAACTAATGCAGTAAAGTTACTATATTTTATTAGGAGAAGAAAACAATTAAAATGATATCCAGGTAGTAACTTAGGAACCAAATTTCATAGCTGTCTCTTTTGCTGCCAAAATATGTGTACTCTCTTCCTAACAGTCTCTTTCCCCAAGGAAAAATAAATGTATCTAAGAAATACTTGTTAGCAATGCAATTACAGGCTTAATTCCCCAACCAACTTCAGACATGATAAAAACAAAAACAAGCAGAAGCCTTTTGCAATAGGAATGGAAAAGAGACAGAAAACCACTAAGTGTTCAGAGGAAGATAATATATTTTTATAACAAAAGCTGACACACTCTTTGACAATAACATTTGAGAAGTCATTAGCATTTGTTTTTCAACTGTACTGTCTTTTTCTTTTAAGCTAGAGCCTAGAATGAAAAACTTCTACTAAGGGTAGACTCTGTGCTACTCCTGAACAGGACTTTTGGGACACTCAGACACCAAAGTACTTTGCCAGACTCTCAGAAAAGCAATGCAGCTGTATCAAAATAACATTTCTTGGCATTGCTTACTTCTGAAGGCCTGGTCCCTCCAAGGAACTTAATGAGAGCTGGGTTAGCTAGACAATGTGGATTCAACCATGAGAGCTGAGATGCTGGGAAGTTGATTCAGAGCACTTCTGAAATGTTGGCCCAAATAAAATAAAATAAAAAATTTGAATAAATAAGATTAAAAAGGACAAAAAGTGCTAAACCTTCCTTTTTCTGTGACCATACAGATTAGACCCATATTCATATCGCACCTTGGAGAAAGAAAACCTTCAAGAGACCTGGCACGAACCATATGAAGTGTGTAGCTGTGTGAGGCTCACATCTGTGGTGTCCTTCAGGACTCACACGCTGTGGTGTAGATTCATCCCACATTTCCTCACATACTGACCAGTGTGCTCCCTGCCCCGCCTGGGCACCCTGGGCTCTCTCGCTATCCATAGCAAGGTCTTGACCTCCTCCAGAGGCGCCTGTCTTGGGAGGGGCTGTCTCCCACTATTGGCTTCACCAGGACCCTAAGAGAAACTCTGAGCTTGGACACTTCCTTGTGTGGGGACTAGATACTCCTGACCCGAGGCTCCAGCCTCTGTAGAAGAATTCCCACATGATTTGGTAGCAGTATAGACTTTTATTGTTGGAGGTAATGGTGTACATCACAAAATGATACCTGCTAGATCCCCACTCCCAATGCAAACTTGAATTTCTTTGACAAAGGCCTGAAAAGTAAAGTCTTTTTCTCCTCAATTACTTTGTGTAATTTGAAATACCCATCTAAGACATTGCAGATGAATTCTATCCCTCAATACATAGTCCATAGCTATCAAAAGTCTCCATTCTTTTAAAATATTGGTGTCAAACCCAAGATAAAAATATTGAAGTTTAAAAATTCAGTATTTTAAAATATTGAACATTAACATCCTTTTAATGATTTTTAAATTGGCTTTAAATCAGGGTAGATATTTTCCTTTCGACAGTCACTCACAAAAGGTTACTGCATTACTAGTTTCACAAGAAGAGGGAAATGCTTTTTCTCTCAATTTTTCTTGTCTCCAGCCTTGTATCCCAAAATGACAGATGGCTGGAGAGGTTCCAGTCGAAGGCACTGGAGCTCCATTGGCTGAAAAAGCATGTTCTCGTTATAAACACAAAACGTGTAATAATCAAGCCCCAGAAATCACAAATGCCTGGATCGCTAGGTTGCAGGCAATGCAGTAGAGAGTTGAGTTGATGCCAGAGAAAAGTGGGGAAGAACTTTGCAGATGATCTCTAAGATGTGTCATGCCTGGTAAAACTGACCGACTTCACTGGCATTTTCAATTAATAGATGCACCGAATTTCCCTCTGTACATTTAAGCTGTCAGTATCTACGCCCATAATGACAGGATGAGAGTTTTTATTTTTTCATTTTTAAAGCATAGCTGATTAAAGTTGAAATGGGATCAAGGATATGCTTTTTTTACTGATGGAGATTTTGGATAATAATGACGAGGGCCTTTCATTTGCAAAAGCCAGTGTGATGTCTCACATGTCTGCATTGGATGCAAATGTTGAGAAATGTCCTTGACGAGGGTCATTAGAACTGGCATGATTGGATATGTGACATTTTTCATGTAGCCTCAGAAACAAACTGCATTATTATTATTGAAAGCCAAAGATGAATTTATTAAGATGGTCTGAATAATTTCTCTGAAGCAGAAATTCCACAGACAGCTGCTGTCTCTCTCTTAATGAGTTTCAGAGTCTGTATAAAGAGGAAACCCAAGTCTTTGTGGAAAGCTCTGAAGGGATTTCTTTCTATCCTGCCTCACAACCTGTCTCCTGAGAAGCACAACCATCAGCACTGACAACAATAAACACAAAACAAAGGTCTAGATTAAATGCTGGGAATGATCTATGGCTTTGTTTTGCTGGTATGCACCTGAGGCTCAAGACCCTTTTGCAAAATGATGGAAACTCATCTATCTCACTAACAAAAGTTACATGCTTCCAGTGATTTGAAAGAGAAACAGGCTTTATCTGTAGTCTTCTGAGATGGATTTTAAATTTTGCTTAAATTGTTAGTGCTTAGACCTGATACTCTGGCTTAGCACCTTAGAAAGACTGAGATCCATTGTAAATCAGGTCCCAGGCTAGGTTTATTTTTCAGGCATCCCTGGTCTGTGACAGGATGTTGGTGTTTGGTAATCTCTAAAGGAAAAATGAGTTGAGAAGCATACAGGGACACTGCAACAGTGATGGTATTTATGAATCATAGAATCATAGAATTGTTTAGGTTGGAAAAGACCTTTAGGATCATCAAGTCCAACTGCTAACCTAGCACTGCCAAGTCCACCACTAAACTATGTCCCTAAGCACCACATCTACACGGCTTTTGAATACCTCCAGGGATGGAGACTCAACCACTTCCCTGGGCAGCCTGTTCCAGTGCCTGACTACCTTTTTGGTGAAGAATTTTTTCCTAATATCCAATCTAAACCTCCCCTGGCGCAACTTGAGGCCATTTCCTCTAGTCCTATCGCCTGTTACTTGGGAGAAGAGACCGACACCCACCTCACTACAACCTCCTGTCAGGTAGTTGTAGAAAGTGATAAAGTCTCCCCTCAGCCTCCTTTTCTCCAGGCTAAACAACCTCAGCTCCCTCAGCCGCTCCTCATAAGACCTGTGCTCTAGACCCTTCACCAGCTTCGTTGGCCTTCTTTGGACACGCTCCAGCACCTCAATGTCCTTCTTGGAGGGAGGGGCCCAAAACTGAACACAGGATTCAAGGTGCAGCCTCATGAGTGACAAGTACAAGGGGATGATCACTTCCCTAGTCCTGCTGGCCACACTATTTCTGATCAAAACCAGGATGCCATTGGCCCTCTTGGCCACCTGGGCACACTGCTGGCTCATATTCAGCTGGCTGTCAACCATCACCCCCAGGTCCTTTTCCACAAGGCAGCTCTCCAGCCACTCTTCCCCAGGCCTGTAGCCTTGCATGGGGTTGTTGTGACCCAAGTGCAGGACCCGGCACTGACCCTTGTTGAACCTCATACAGTTGGCCCCAGCCCATCGATCCAGCCTGTCCAGATCCCTCTGCAGAGCCTTCCTACCCTCCAGCAGATCAACACTCCTGCCCAACTTGGTGTCATCTGCAAACTTACTGAGGGTGCACTCAATCCCCTCTTCCAGATCATTGATAAAGATATTAAACAGAACTGTCCTCAGTACTGAGCCCTGGGGAACACCACTCGCAACCAGACGCCAACTGGATTTAACTCCATTCACCACAACTTTTTGGGCCCAGCCATCCAGCCAGTTTTTTACCCAGTGAAGCATATGCCCATCCAAGCCATGAGCAGCCAGTTTCTCCAGGAGAATGCTGTGGGAAAAGGTGTCAAAGGCTTTACTAAAGTCCAGGTGGACAACATCTACAGCCTTCCCCTCATCCACTTAGTGGGTCACCTCATAGAAGATCAGGTTAGTGAAGCAGGACCTGCCTTTCATAAACCCATGCTGACTGGGTTTATGGGATGGGGAGCCAGCAGAAGCCCTTGTTAGGTATGAATTATAAGCCCGTGCCAGGTTCCAGGGTGCACAGCTGGACAGGCTGTCTTCCTTGTCCTTCCTTCCTCCCTCTTGGCGGCAGAATAAAATTGCTACTTAATGGCATTTCTGGGGTGGTAAGGAATGTGGTACTTCTGTTTTGTAAGATTTCTGCTAATGCCCTGGGTCCATCCTATTCATCCTTGGACCTGAGTCTCTTCTCAAACCAGCCTTGCCAGCCATCCACATTAAGTGTCAGGTCCAGTAAGTGGCTGCAACTTTAAAAAACATTAAAGAGCAATATTTTAATGTCCAGAAGAAGCTAGGAAGTCCCTGGAATGAGTCAGAAAATCAATCTCTTCCACCAAAGGGGCTTATAAGGGTGCATAGTTGGGTGTAAGCACTTGGGAAAAGCCTCTTGAGAAAAGCACATTAGAGAGGCAGTGGTGACAGCACATTGTGGAAAAAACATGTATTTCTGCTGCTTGCCAGCATCTGTTCAGAAAGGTGTTTGAGATACCATCAGCTCCTTGGCTCGCAGGTTCCAGGGAAGCGTTTGCACAGCTGACATGTGGGAAGTAACACGTGGATCTCTGATGGCATAAAACCAATTTTTTGCATTTATATGATGTACAAATGTGCCCCCCTGCCCCCATAAATCTCAGACAGAGTAGGTGTTCTGCAAGCTGGAGGAAGGGAGGGGAGATCCCGGCTCATCATATACATATTAGGCTACCCATGGTAAAAAAAAAGCTGCAGGATTTAAATGCAGCACCCAGCTTTTGGTCACTGCCTATTCTAATCTCTCCTGTGAAGGCAGTGCATAGGTAGGGATCTCAATTACAGCCTGTTTCTGCCGAGAATATCATAAAACACAGACAGTGCTGGTGCAAATTTCCCATTAGCGCCAAAGAGCATGTCTGAGGCCAGGCTGTGAGAGAGGTGAGGCTGGAGGTCTTCTCCTCCCCTCCAGGGACCACGGCTGTCGACAGAACTAACAAACTGAATAAAGCAGAAATAACAATCTGCAGTCCTTCCTGGTGAAATGAAGATTTCAATAACCTGTGCTGCAAACAGCAATAATAAGCAGTCTCTTCTGTTTTGAACCGTTAGGAGCAAACGTGCCAGGGGTAGAAATAAGTCTTTAGAGAGATCGCTTAGATTAAAGAGGCTTGTGCCGAGCCAGGGTGAGGGAGGTGCACTTTCCTCCCAAGCTGAGGAAGTCAAAAGGCAAACAGTGGTTTGACTGTTTCTAGGCAAATCAGGCTGTTTTAATCACCTTCCTTCTCCCTTTCAGCATGCCCAGGCGAGCACCTGCGTGCACATCGGTGTGCGCACCGCTGCGCTTGACCCCGAGCCAGCAAGTGGGAGAGCACGCACCCGCCGCGTGAGCAAAGAGCGTATCACAGCATCAAACATGGAGGGGGAAAAAGAAAAAAAAGAGAGGGAGGCCCAAACCCCTCAATCTGACACGCTCAGCAAGTGGCTGTTTGGCATATTAGTGACGCCACCAGCACTAGGAAAGCAGCTTTCTCTTGCAGTGGGTTTATTGAGAAGATTATTAAAACCCCTTTGTTTAAAAACATTTGGCAGAGACTTCTGCATAGGTTAGGAGGACATTTTTGCCTACATCTACTTCCAACAGAGAAAGGAGAGTTTAAGGGGGAAAAAAGCAAAACCCCACCGACTTTCCTGATGGCTGCCAAAAAGGGTCTTGAAAGAGCTTGCCTTGTGAGTGAGAGGGACACCAAGAAGTACTCCTTGGCCCTAGACAGGTAACACAGCTCTGTTTCCTTCATTGCCATTGCTTTGTCTTTGAGAGCAACATGAGATCACCGATCTGCCGACGAGCTGCTGAAGTCAAAGTACGAGGAGTTTCACAGTGCGTACAGGGAACATCTTTCATTACTTTCAAAATGTTTTGTTTGATTTTTTCCTTTCCAAACTTTCTTATTAAATGTTTGATGCATTTACTACACAGCAGCTTGATGTGTCTGCATCTGTGATGGATTGAACCAATCTACTGCTGAAGCAAGTGTCTCCTGCTATGTATTTTATAAGCTTAGTAGATTTATTGTAGGATGCAAAACCTCATAGATTATGCTGCAATTTTAGGCTGAATTATAATAGTGCTATTGACACCATGTTTGATTCAAGGCTTGAATGTCTAAATAATCTATTTGGTGTGAAAGAAATGCGATACTGTTAAGGACTTGATCCTGCAAAAGTTTATTCATGTGGATAGCCTATCAGACTTGAATCTGATGTACCTCTCGTGTGCCAGAGGTCCTGTAAACAAATGCTTGCTTGAGTGAGGAAAGACCCTCTGAAAACATGTGCTGTAGCTTGGGTTAAAAAATGAGTATAAACATCTATCACAAAATAGTTTTGCAGTTGAACTTATTTTCATTCTTCCTCTTGACTCAGACCAGCAAGTATTTTTAAAAGAAAATAGCTGCTCAGTTACAGCTTAGCACCTCTTGACATTTCCATTATCTCATTGGTTTTCAGGTTATTTATTGCTTGGCTCTCTTAAAACGTGTGGGACAGAAACTTGGCATAAACACTGTCAGTTCAAATGGAAATCTGTCTCTCCATGTTCTTATACTGGGGTCACTGCCATCATATTTTAGTCATTTGAGTGTCTGGGTTATTATTTAAATATTATTACATGGCTCTGTAAATATACATGGCACTGTCCAAAATTACTTTTGTGGTAACATTTATGTTTTTAAAAGATCCCATATGATTCTGCAATTCATTTTAGTTACTGAAGAATCTCAGAGCTTTTTTGATAGCTTGCAATTTTGTGGGCACAGCTTCAGTGGTTGAGGTCCTTTGGCCCCTTGCCACCTCTGGACACAAGGACATCTCTAGATGAAGGCTTTACACAGTGTGGGAAGGGGTGTTCTGAGACAGGAACAGTTGTTAGGCTGCTTCTTGAGGAAGCCCTCAGTTTCCCTAGATTACCAGGAACAGAGAATATCGCCAGTGAGAAGAGGGGCAGGATGTGCATCAGGGGCAGTAACCCCCAGCAGCTGACCCTCCCAAGAGCTGACTCACCTTCTGGAGGAGTCAATTTCTTTCTGATAATTATTACTTAGTTTAGGGTTGAAGTTAGTTGGGGCAAATCAATGCAACAATTGCAATTGTTGGGCTGATTGCTGCAGATATTCCCAACAGCCCCAGAGCTTGAGGGCCAGGTTCAGGAGGGCTCTGTAGCAGAGGTCCTGAGGTGGCTGAGTTATGGCAGTGGTAATACAGCTCCCCAGGAGGAGGAGGACTTGTCCAGGTGTGTGGCTTTTGTGCTGCACCTCTTCTCAGTTTTTCTTGCCAGGTGAAGTTTGATTAACTGCACAGCCTAATTACTCTGTTCCAGCAATAACCAGAAATGGGGGCTGAGAGCCAGGGTCTCCCTCCTGAAGAAGAAGAAGAAGAAGAGCTGGCAGCTCAGGGGAAGCCCTCGCCCTGCTCCCCCTCGCAGCCCAGCGACCTGGGGTGCCAGCCCGGGCGCCGGAGCCAGCGTGGCGGTGGGGATGCAGCCTGCTGGGCTCGGGCTTGCACAGACTGGCTGCGTGCACAGCTTCAGGTGTCTTAAGCCGATCAGTAGCAATAAGCTCATCTTAGCCTTTGGTATAAATTACCACATTTTTCCATTCTCTGCGTGTAGGCTTAATGAACAGCTCTAATGCTTTCAGAAGAATTTATTATGCACACACATTGCCTATTTCTTTGCCATCCCCCAGCCTCTTTCTTTTTAATAAATGCCATTATTACAATACACAGGGAACAAAACTGTTTTTATCTTAACCACGTGAGTAGGAAGTCTGAATACAGGCCCCGTTCCCTGCACACAAGGCTGTGGGGGTGAGTATTTTGTACATGCCAAGCCGGTCTGTAGTCACTAGCGAGTTTGGATGCATTGAGGTCTCCCATGCCAAACCTGAAATGCTTACAAGGGTGTGGGCTTTAACTGAGCTCTGTGAAAATCAGGTCAGCTGTAGGCTTGTAGGATAATTCAGGTTGGAAGGGACCTCAGGAGGTCTCTGGTCCAACCTCCTGCTCAAAGCAGGGTTAGCTGAGAGATCAAACAAGGTTGCTTGGGGCTTTATCTGGTCTAGTCTTGAAAAAAATCTCTTAGGATGGAAACTGCATGACTTATCTGGGCAATCTGCTCCAATACTGAACTATTCTCACAGTTATTTTTTTCCCTTATATCCAGTCTGAACCTTTCTCGTTTCAATTTATGACCATTGTCCTCATCCTTCCTCCATGCGCAGCAATAAAGCTCCATCTTCTCAATAACCTCCTCAAAAATATTGGCAGGTTGCTGTTAGGTGCCCCTGAAGCCACCTCTTCTCTAGGCTGGACAAGTCATTTCCCTCAGGACAAGTGCTCCAGCCCTGAACCATCCTGGTGGCCCTCTGCTGAACCTGTGCCAGTTTATTGATCTTTCCTATGCTGGGGACTCCAAAACTGGACACCATATTCTAGATGTGGTCTGAGAAGTCTGTCCCAGGTGCAGGACTTTGCATTCATCCTTGCTGAATTTCATAAGGCTCCTGTTGGCCCCTTCCTCCAGCCAGCCTATGGCAACCGTGCCCTCCAATGTATCAGCTGCACCCTCAACTTGGCATCATCTGCCAACTTGATCAGGGAGCACTCCACCTCCTCCTCCAGGTAATGGACAAAGATATTACACGGGACTGATCCCAGGATAGGACACCACTTCTCACCAGCCTCCAGGAAGGGTATGAACCATAATCGTAACAGAGTCTGAAGCTGGGCACTCAGAACCTCCCACCTTATGCAAAAATGTTGTGTGTAAGGCATATCAAGTGCGATTCATATCACCTCTCTTTAACGTCGGTCTGAATTAGGTGTCTAAGATAGTTTTCTATGGTCTTTTTACAGTCAATAGTGGTGGTAGGAGAGGATAAGTTCTTCAGATGATTAATAATTTGTTATGTTATTTTTTATTTGTTATCACCTATCTAGTGATCTAGATAACCATTTATCAAAGACTAGGGAAAGTCTTGACCAAATTCCTGAAGTTTCCATGAATGAAGACAGGCCTGATGATTTTATTTCTCGCTGACAATAGATCAGTGTAATATTGACCAGAAATATTCAATATCTCACTTCATAAATGAGTGGATTTGCATCAGATTGTACCGACTGTGAACTAGATTTTGGCTTGATCTAGCACGTATCTCTGGACTCCTGATCATATTCTTCATATGCCATTATAGTGGGATTTTGAATACCATCACACAAGTGAAACTCGAGGCTTCTAGTCTCAAGGTTTTGGTTTTTATTTTGTCTCTGAGACAAGAGAGAAGAAAAAGAAAGGGGGAGGGCAATGCTGAAAGCAGGAAAGATGTGTAAAAACCTTAGGGCTTGTCTTCATGTAAATTTTGTAACACAGGGCGTTAATGTGACCTGTAGTTATTCCTATCTATCAGTGAAGCCTGAGGCTTGTAATTGATTCCTGTCTGCCAGGCTCATACCAGTAGGCAAAAAGTTTGAAGTGAGCCTGGGAGATGATTTCTTCAGGTGGAGACTGATTTTCTATAACAAGCATATAGGGAATATTTTCTTCTTTTTCTGCTTTCCTGCAGGTGATATGAAAACTCTTATGGGATCAAAGAGTCCTTCCTCATCAAACAAAAGCTTTTCACCACTCCTTGTGCTTTGCAGAAGTCAATGCTCAGGAAAACCTTAGGTGTTTCTTGTGACTTCTGAAGGGTTTTAGCTGTGGGCCCTGTGGTTATGTCTCCTTTGTACTGGCTTGCCAGCTGGCTCCAGCAGCACGCAGTATCTTAGGGGACTCGGCAAAAGCCATCCCATTGCTTTTGCCCTTGTGTTAGGTGACATGAGGACCCTGTAGAAAGGACTGTGTCTGCCCAATACTGGCCATACGCCATCTACATTATGCCCACTTCAGTTATGCCCACTTCATCTCAGAAAGAAAATTAGAACCGAGATAGTAAGAGGTATGAAACAGAAATTAAATAACTAGGACACCACCTCAGGAAACTGATGGTTCAGGGGTATAACAATGATATATAAAATCATGAATGATGCGATGAAGTTAACAGGGAATGGTCATTCATTATTTCTAACAGTACAAGAACTAATTAAAATATCAGGCAGGCAGCTTAAGAGTAACAAAAGATGCATTATTTTTACACAAATCATAATTAAGCTGTGGAACTCAACACTTTCAAGTCAGCCAGGTTTGTGGCAGAAAGATCTGTAAAGGGCTATTAGACACAAGCTCTGGTTCAGACACCTCCCAGCCTCCAGATTTGTGCAACCGGGGAGCTGTACCACTCTGGACATGTTCCTTTCTGGTACTTTGTCCTTACGTATTCCCTCATGCTCATGATGGAGTTTGGATACTTGACTACATGCACCGTTGTTCTAACTGCATGAAGGTATTGTTATACCGTTATGCAGAAGGAACTTTACTGACAATACATTTATGCATACATGGCCAGGCCCTCAAAATGAGACTAAATAAAATAAACATGGGACAAATTGCCATCTACTAGACATCTAAATGTATGCAAATATATAAATATTTGCTTTTGGTTTGTGCCCACAATAAGGAGAAGGAGAATCTGGACAGCCAGGCTATAAACAGGGTCTTAAATTACTTGGAAATATTGAAGATTGGTACGTTAGTTGAAATCGGAGTGGTGCCAGCATAAGGGAGGTGACTATGGCTTTGATAAGTTTTTCTCTGAAGGCAGTTTCACTATCCTTTCAGGCACCAAAAAATTACTATTTTCCCTTGTGAAGGAGATGATCTCCTGTGGGAAGTGCAGTGATACTGCATTTTGCTCTTTTGACTGGGGATCTCATAATGGTCTAGGAGGACGGCAATTATTCCCATCAGCCTGCAGATCAAGGCACCCAACAGATCAAGTGAAAACAAACAAAAGGAAGTTGTAATCAAAAGCCTTTGCTAATGATTTGTGTGGAATCTGCAATATGTATTAATATTTTCTCCTTTCCCCCTTCTGGGCATGACTCACTAGGAGCCTTTCTGTGACGTTCCCCCGACTATCTTTTTTACAAAGGAAAGAGAATTTGAAATGGAGAAAAGATTATTTTTTAATCTGGGACTCTGCTTGCAGTGTGCTGGTGCAGAGATCTGATGCTCAAAGGCTACATCTTGCTCTAACACACTCAGAAGGGGTTTATGGTTTGACAGAGCTGATCTCTGCACCTTAAGCTTTTGATTCACACATTTATAAAACTGTCTCTTAGATTCTTTTAATTAGTGGCAGGCTGCTTTTGGAAGAAAAAAAAATGGTTACGCATGGGAGCTGGCAGGAGTCTTCCTAACTCATGGGGCCGATGCTGCTCTGTGAGTTCAAAGGGAGCAGCGAATGCTCGCCACCTCTGACAACTGGGCCACTTTTATTTAGGTACCCTTTAGGCAGAAAAATGTGACAATTGTGGGTTTACACTGTCTCTGTTTGCTTTTGCATCTGTTCAATGAGATCTGTGGACAGTGCCTTCCTACGCCTCAGTGGTACTCTGAGGTTTTGTTAGCTGATGGAGAGACCTGAAGATTAAAAAAGGGAGGCGGATCACAAAGCGACCTATTTTGTTAACAGCAAGAAAAGGATTTGGTGGCTCAGAAATCTGCAGGGGTAATTTTGGCATCCCTGCCCTGACAGGCTGTTGAGCTGATCATGACTCATGTTGTTAAGATGATTTTAACGTTCAATGCCAGCTGATGAAAATTGAGTTAAAGGGAAATTAATTTTACATGCAAACTATAGAAAAGCATTGGAAGTTAACTCCAGAGAGGGATCATGAGAAAGAAAAACTTGCATGCCCTGATCTCCAGGGGACAGCGAGAGAACTACAGTATTTTATTCAGCCATCTGGAAGGAATCAATTTGTGGTACCTTCTGAGTCTAATTCATCAGGAAAATATTGTACATAAGTGACACAGCGCACATGAGGAGCCTCATGAATGTAAAACTAAAGGACTGGAGAAGGACTGGCTAGCGGGTACCCTGGCTGCCAGATGGGCAGCCCATTCCCCAGTCGGTCCAGCTCCCATTTATTTGTGTTTGTGAGGAAAATAAAGGAAAACACTGACAAAAGGACTAAGATGACTCACTGTCTCCAGGCATCAGGCATTAAATCTGACCAGTTGCTCTTTCATGCAAGCTCCTCACGTACAGGGGGAACTGGTAAGCAAACAGAGACCACATGCTAACCTGGCTGGGAAACAAGCTGACTCAGGGGAACATGTTGCATCCTTGGAACATCTCAATAATATTTACAAAACCAAATCCACACTGATTATCTACAGTTGCAGGGCTTGATTGCTAAGGTAGGTCAGCTCTTCTCCTTTCACCAGTACCTCCACAGTGCTGATGAACATAATGAGGGGCTGAGGCATCTGCAGCTCTGTGGCTGCCTTTGCCTCTCACCCATCAGTGGGGTGCGGGCTGCGGGGAACCTGGCAGGACTTTGGACCCGCTGAGCAGCTGCAGCCCCCTCAGGCTGCCCAAAAAGGCAGCTGGAAAAAGCTTGTTACTTCAGTGCGGTTTTTTTCTTGACACCAACTGCTGCAGATTGGCAGCCACCGGCATGATTTCTTTCCAGCGAGTTTTTAGGCATCTTGACACTTCCATAAATAGTGCTGAAACTCTACTGAAAGTTCACCAAGAACCATGTACCTCCCCTAGCACTGGTCTTCTTCACGCAACTGAAGAAACAAGTCTTCCTGGTCCCAAAGGAAAGTCCTTAGTCAGAATGAGGAAAAAAGGCTGTTATTACCAGGGGCAACTAACCCCACGTCATGCCCCCAGCCTAATTTCAGACTCAGAAACAGCAGTGGAGTTTGCTGCATTCTCAAACAGGCTTGCAGACTATGCCCCTGCACATACAGACCTCAAATAGCTGTAACATGTGATTATATGGATGTTATGTACGTGCATCTGGGCTGACTTTGCCTTTTGATGCCACAGTGTGCTCCCAAAAGTCTCAGTAGACGGCAGGGGATGTTTTACCAATGGGAATGGGGGTATCACATTAGGAGCAGCTGTGGCAACAAATGTTGTATCTGGAGAGACATAATGGTTTTCAATCGAGCCTCCTGGGACAGGGTTTTGGTTTTTTGTTTTTTTTTTTCCATTTGGGCTCTTCTCAGTTGAGAGGTAAGGAGGAGGGAACGTTCTTGCTTACGTTCTTGCTCCCCCCCCACATTGGGGCCTCCCCTGGGGGAGCCTCTGGGCTGCTCTAGTGAAAGCACCAGATGTCATGGTCATCCAGGAGCTCCTGCAGTTGCAATGCAATGTGCTCAGCCCTGGACCTCTCTACCCCCACCCCATATTTCCTATGCAAGGGCCCTGAGAAGGACAGCACTGAGATTTTGTGGCAGAGCAGATTTGGCTGGGAAATCACCTTGTGATGGAGCGATGCTCAAAGAGCCACTTCTGAACTTCTCTCCTTTCTATGAAATCAATGGCACAAAGGGGTCAGCATACAATGGAGAACTGATTTCTTTGATTTTTTAAATGCCTTTGAAACTTCTGGGCTAATACTTTCTATACTCAGGCCCTGCTGGAAGATCGATAGTTTTTGTACATATGTTGAAATTTGAGATAAAATAGTTCTGCATGCAAAGAGAGGGGAGAAATATCTTTAGTCAATTATATGTGAGAAAAAGATTTTTTTTTTAACAGTCTTCCTGACAAAACTGTTGGGAATAAAAAAATGAATTTTTCCATAGAGTTGCCTCCATGCTATGCTGAATTTGGTTACTATTTGCATGAGGTACAACTTGAAAATCATACGGCGTCCATAAAATACACAGCCTAATAAAGTCACTCTGTGTTTCATAAAATGCTAAATGATGTAGGAGAGCCCAAAGAGCTGGGAAACACAGCCAGAGCAGTCATTTCATGTGCAGCTCCCTCCCACAGAGCCCTGCTTGTGCGAGCAAGCCTATGACCTGCTCCGCTGTTCCCAATGCTGCTTTTATCCTTTGAAAGCATTAATTACATAGTTTCTGGTGCTGCAGGGCTAGATGCCCAAATAACCAGGGTTTTTCTTTTTTAACCTTCTGTTTCTTTCAATCCCGAAGGATGAGCCGGCATCAGAAGAATTTAAATGAAGAGAGGCAGCAGCAGGAAGCAGAAGATACTGAAGCTAATCCAGCGTATCACTGTCACAGCTACTCACAGGCCTATGAGAACAGAAAAAGGGAGCAGCATCAAGCCAGGAGGAAGCTCTGTGTAGCATCAGTAATTTGCATCTTCTTCATGATTGCTGAGATTACAGGGGAGTATGTTTGCTCAAAGAGAGCTCAGTTTGGTGCCCAGCACAGCCGTATTCATGCCCTTTTGCAGCTACTCTGAGTGCAGTGACCCATGATGCACAGACGTGAACCCACCTGCGATAAAATAACTCTCCTTTCTCCCCAGTCTTTAAAAGAGTTGTGGGGTGTTTTAAGTAAAATTATCAAAATATTTTCATATATTCATTTAAGGATTGCATCTGGGTAGGAATACAAGGATCAGTTAATGGTGTAAACTGTTCTCCCAAGTCTTCTTTACGTGGCTAGCATGTCTTAGCATCATGTCACAAAAGGTTTCTAATAAATTGGGTTACGCTTTTTGGAAAAGATTAAAAGATTTTACATGTTTATCCAGGTCAATGAGACCTCAGCACTGATGAAGGCTGCTAGTAGCAGGATCTGATGTTAAATGCAACAGTCTACAAAATCCAGGGAAATCCAGGGCCAGATTCACCATCTGCTTTTCTTCAGTTAAGTCAATGTATTTATACCAGGGCACGTTTATCTTTTAAATTGGCCTACTGGTGTGTCTCTGGATCAATGGAAGATTATTCCCCTGTCTAATTAGCCTTCACTTCTGAACTCATCCTACAATATCCAATATAAATTTTTGGCTCGCTCATAGAGCATTAGCTTTCATTTTGTCCCACCGACAGCTCTCTGCATGGCTTCTGTGATATTTATACCTACCTGACAGTTCCTGGCTCTTTGATTTCCCCTTCTCCACGGTGAGGTGAGGTAAAGAGAGGCGTGAGGAAGCCCACAGGCTTTTGCCACACATGCTCCAGGGGATGTAACAAAAATCAGCCAGGAAGGCCTGGGAAACCCACGTTTTCCCTGCTTCAGCATCTCTGGAGCCCCATGAAAATGAAATAGAAAGGCTTTGTCTTCCCCACAGGTGAGAAGTGGAGGCAATGAAAGAGCCGCTGCATTTCTGCCTTCTCCCCTGACTGCCAAACCCAGCAGGGACTTCTCCATCTCTTCCCTCCCACGTGCTTAATCTGCATGAAGCCCCGTTGTTTGCAGGTCACGTGCATTTCCCCATGAAAACCGGTGCATACCACTAATCTCCATGCAGTAATTTCCAGTGCCAGAAGTAATGCATTATTAACAAAACCGTATAATCAGTAGGCTTAAGTCTGGTGAATGCGGCAATCCTAGAGGATAATTGGAAGGACAGATGATATGTTAACTAAATGTTTCATTTTGCTTAATGAATCATACAGCTTTTTTTGCAGTGACAGCTTAAGTAACAGGCTTGAAGACCATTTTGCTTCAGACCATTAAACTTTGACAAACCAGTTATTAACTGCAGTTACAGACAGCAGTCTATGGAGATTTTTGTAATTATGAACGATACATTTAATTTTTTTAATCGTTAGGCTAGACAGCCTGTGCCTGATGATTGACCATTGAGTGACTGACAGTTTCTACTGCTTTGTGGTATACAGAGCTATAAACATCCATTGTGGGTAAGAGTAAGTCATAAAGGCCACTTGTTGGGAGTACTGATAAAAAGCAATAAAAGCCTATAACTATTGGACAGGCTTTACTCTTGAAAATAAATAACATGTTCTCCTTCCTTCTCCTCTTAAGGTCAAACAGCTTCCATGGGCATTATTATGCTAAACAGAAGAAACAAAGCTGCATCACTCTCAAAGAGGTTGAAAAGTTGTGCTTCTTTGAATCCCTAGATCTTTCCCGTGATATTTTTGCTCAAACCATCTGTGCTGGCCCTTACTGCTCTCTCAAAAGGGGCACTGTTGGCTGAGCCTGATACAACAACTGTCTCCGACAGACAATTATCTTCTGTTCTTCTAATGCAGATCCATCACAACCTCCATAGATCTGGAGATATCAGTCAAACTGATGACACCCTATGTACAGCCCTGATATAAAAGTGCTTTCCAAGGATTTTTAGTGGCTAAGGACCAAATGTGGATTTCAAAGTACTTTATTTCCATTTGGGCACTAGAAAGAGAGACAGACCCAGCATGTGTCATCATGTCAAAAAGGAATATAAAGACTTGACCAGGTTGCTAAGATAAGCAGACTGAGATCTCAGAAACTCACCCAAGGCATTAGTTATGCCAACAATACATAAAATAATAATTTGCCAACGTTTTTCAAAGACAGCAGGCTAGAAGCAAGCTTTTGTAATGCTGTCCCACAGAACATGGAAATACAGTAGCTAAAATGCAATAGGGTTTTGCAGGCAGCTTGTGCTCTACATATTTGTTTGCTGAAAGATAGCTGATGCCTTGGTTGTTAACATCTGTGCATTGCCAGACAAGCCTGCTTCCCTCTGCTATGCAAAATTGCTTCCCACTTGGGAAACAGCTACCCTGCAAACAGTGAAAGTCTAGGAGCTGTGTCATGACCAAAAAGTAGATGTGCATTTACACCTGCTCATGTTCTGGGAAATCCCCATTCTGTTGAATTTTTCATTTTACTGCAAGGAAGGAGATGCCCCCAAATTCTGCAGTCACACCTGCTCCCTTTTGGGAAGTAACTTTCAGGCAGCTGTAAATGGGATGTATAGGGAGACAACAGAAAAAAAAAATATATATGCCCTATATGTGCAATATGCATTTTCCTGCGGTGACAAACCATACAGTATTAGGTATTCTAATCTGAAATCTGCATATGGGAGGAAATTAAACAGACAGTCCATCCTGCTGGCATGAAGATTTTCCATCTAAAAGGAGACAAAAGATGTGTCTACATGTCCCTTTGGCAGTGGTATCTTGCCAAAGGTTTGAATGAGGCATTTTACAATGTTTTTCAGGATTCATTGATTCTCATATGGGTTGTGGTCAGGAGAAACAGGTGAGCTGAAATTAATTAAACGTCTGAAGAAGGATGGAAATATATTGCCGAACACAGGAATTAGATGATTTGGCTCTATTATTTCACATTTCCATTTTTCTACATTTCCACTCTGATGAAAAGATTCCCCTGCTGTAACAAGTTGGCAGGACAGCTTCCTGCCTGTGATCCTTGTCTTCTCCTGCAGCCACCATCAGCTGGGGTAGTTTAGAGTAATCTTTTAGTTTCTTTGGATTTGCCTTTAGCCCTGAGACATGGTTAGAAGCATTTGGCAAAATAGTGATATTTAGCTTACTGGGTAAAAGAAATGTGGTTTCAGATAGCCTAAAATGGTTTGTTTTTCCAGAATTCACATGAAACCAAAATCCCCCAAAAGTCAAATGACATTCAGCCACATTTTTCCAGCTCTAGCAGCAAAATTAAATCATGCATTACAGATGCAAAATGATAGATTAGTCTTGTAAACAGAACATTTTTCTCTATGCCCTCACCAAAATGGCTGGTTGTTTATCACAGCTCTTCTGCTGGGACCTTTCCTTTTACTCCTGTTTTAGTGTTGCCTGTGACAAATAAAAAGTTGGGCATCCAGCCATCCAAAACTCAGGAAGAATGTGCATATTTTCCTATAACTAATAGAAAATTAATACCATAAGCTAGGAGTCTGAGTATTTGTACATATATTAAAATATTAGTGATCCATGAAGAGATAGTGGGAGGATACTGGAAATGTGATCCCTAATACTGTGTTTCACCAAGAAATCTGATATTGAAATAGTTACAGTTATACAGTCCAATAGTAGTATAACCACAGCACTAATGTATCACAACTCTTATTCTGCTTAGGATTCTCTCTCTCTCTTGGACAAAGAAATTTAGCTTATTTCTTTCTATTAATTCATACCTTTCACTGCATGAATGAGGTACAAATGAAACTAACTTTGAAGAGTTTTGAGTCGTGTATGATCACTGAAAATCAAATGTTCCCTTTGATTCACAGCAAAGCTGGTCTCAAGTTTGATCTGGTCAACTCAAACTTCTGACCAGAGCCATGATACAGACACGTGTTTCACACAGGTGGGCAGATTGCCGGGAGCCTGGCAGTGATCACCGATGCGGCACACATCCTGGTGGACCTGACAAGCTTCCTGATCAGCCTCTTCTCACTCTGGCTTGCCTCCAAACCTCCCACCAAGCAGCTAACTTTTGGGTGGCACCGAGCAGGTAGCAAACATGTCACAGTATGAACATGTGGAATGGGAAAGTGAAGTCACCATAGCCAGGGACTAGACTACATGCTGATGTCCAACATAGGTCTGCAGATATTTAAAGATAGTGCACTAATGCTCTCAAAGCCCCCAGGACACATGACAACCAAAGCAAGCCAGCAAGCTTCAAAGAAGTGAAAAGCACAGTCATCTCTTATCTACAAACATGTCTTTCAGCTCATTATTGAATACAGTTTTGGGCTGGTGCTAGCTTTGGCTGGGATAACAGCAACTTCCCTCAGTGACTTGAGTCTGAGGAGGACTGAGTCCTCAATCTGCTATAAAATACAACTTTCTATAAAAGCAGCAACAGCCATAAAAATCAGGGTCTGCTTCATTTATAGAATGATAAAGTAAATCATTAAATTATTTTAAAAAGACAACAATGTTATGTTTGTAGAAAAGTGAGATCTTTTAACATTTACCATTTTCTAAATCCTCCCCCTGCATATCTCTTTATCACTGCTGGTTTTTATCAGATGGAAGCACTGGTTTTAAAAGTTCTCTGTCCTGAACCAAAATCAATATATTTACAGATGACACCTAATACCAAAAGCCTTACAATCAAACACAAGTGCTTTTACAAAAGACAAGACATCAGCAAAATATTAACTATAAGAACAACTTTCTGGGGGTATGATTCTGTTCAAGATTTAGACACCTAAATATCAATGTCTACATGTAAGTGAGCACATATAAGCACAGGGTCCAAGTTTCTGATACATTCAACAGAAATCTAGGCTCCATTCAGCTGTCTAAACATAGAGGTCTGGTGCTACATCCCTAGGGTGTCTGAGACTTATGCATGGGAATGGCAGCTGTGGCATAAGACCCACAGCAGACTGCACAGGATGCCAAGCACAAGACCAGGGTATCTCAAATGCCACCAGACACTCATAGTTAAGAAACTAGGATGTGTTCCCAGTCAGCCAATGGAGCAGGGAGCTGTGTGAATCACCATTAATTTGATGTCCACTGTCCACAATGGGGGTTTAGACACCTAGCTCACACCTACACATAGACATTTTAATTTAGTTGCCTCAGTCTGGAAATGAATCCCATGCTGTGTGTCTTAGGGCTCAATTTATTTTTGCTCATATGTAAGGGATTGGTGCTATTTGAAATGTCCTAATGTGTTCCACAAAGTCTCCAACTGCCACTCTGGAAGGCTATGGGTCATCTACACATCTTGTGTCAAGTCATACATGGAGGTGTCAGTGTATCTCAAATGGCTCTAGACACCTATGCACCTGAACTGAGGACTCAGATGATAAATGCTTCAAGGATGTTCAATACGAAGATCCAGAAGCAGCTTCTGACTCAGGATGTCTGCTGACCAAGGTTGCCTGTAGCTGCAGAATGTACCAGAAAAGACATATGCCATACTTATCCTGTCTTTATATTGCTCCCTAAGTATATTCTACCAACTCTGCTGGAAACAGGCTGCTGGATGAGGGGGAGGTTTAGCATGACTGAAGTGTGGTTGGCATTATGTTGCCAACACACAGCTGAATTTTCCAGCCTTAGCAAACTACTACTTACCATAAGTTGATCCATAATTACTTTTTGTGTTTATGCTCTCTCAGCCTGGGAATAAAGGAAAGTGAAAGAGAGACTTCTCTCTTGCTGACGAGATGGTAGGCAGGTTCAGCAACCTCATGTAACTTCACCCTCAGTCTGTGTTACATTTTTTAGCTTTTTGTCATTGCAATGCAGAACTTCAAAGCCAATCTTTTATTGCCTTTTTATCCTGGTAGCAAAGAGAGCTCTGCATCAAACATCAGTGGCTATTTAATTGCATTCCATGATAGTTATCCTGTTTCTTGCTTATTTTCCCAGCTATATTTCCAGTTTAATATGCAGGTGGGTGCCTTAATAGAGTAGCTGAGGGCAGTCAGGTGGGTGGCAGAGTGACTGTGTGCTGACTACCAAAGTCTTGCAGGTGCAGCCCTCCATGACACTGGAAGCTGTTTTTTCACTGCTTTTTTCAGACTGATAGATAGGGTTTGTCATGCAAAGACTGTGTATGACAGGGCTCAGGTTTAGCAGGAGCCATCTGAATGCCTCCTGACTTCTAAGCCAGAATCAGGCAGCAGAATCAGTCAAGACAGCAGTTCAAGACAATCCTTTGGGTGTGCAGCTACTTTCAGCATCATGGCTAGAAGCATAATATTAAAGGAGATTGATAGTATGAGCCAGACCTACTTCCAGGTGGGAAAGTTCTCTTCAGTCTCAATTTCTTTATCTCTGGTATGATTCAGAGTTTTGCAAACAATCCTATATATTGTTTGCCATGCTCTGTTAGTGCTAGCAGTTCTGAAGAAATCTAACAGAGAACATGTTGAGTAAAGCATTTAGTACTACTGAACTGGTCTGTAAGCTTAACTAAACATTTGCTAAGATTAAAAACTACATTGAAAAGTAATATGTATTTTCACCTGTATAGGTAAGGATGACCTCTAACATTTTCAGCTGTGGAGTATATGCACACATGCATACAGACATTCATGCAGGTGTTCACAAAGCTGTTGGCTCCTTTCATGGCAACGATAGCATAGCCATCAACACCTTCAGTTGGGCCGGGTTTGCAGCATTTCAACCTGTAACTTGCAGAAAATATAAACACCAGGTTTATCAGGAAATATAAACACCATGCTTTATGTTAGCTTCTCTCTATCTACTTTTAAGCAAAAATAGATTTCCCTACCAGTGAATAGGGAATATACCTATACCTATACCTATAACGAATAACTTTCATTTGTTATTCATCAGTTTTAGACAAAATGGTTATTTTGATAAGCATCTGGAGCCTGGACTGCTGCAAAATGTGTGACCCTCATAAAAATATATTCAAAGGCATAAGTTGAGTTTCAGCTGCTTTCACAAACTGACAGTGGAGGTGTGTGCAAGTGCTTTGCTCTTTCTGGCTATCTACTGCCTTTCACTTTACTGTGAACTTTCATTTTCCTTGGTATTGTCTCAGTTGTGCTCATAAAGTGCCACATTTACCCATTCAAGTCACATGGCAGTTACTAGTCCCACATCCTATCAAAAACATGCTGCATGTTCATATGAACATCCCCAGACCTTGCCTATGGCAGTTCAATAAAAAGTGGCCTTGGGGACTGGATTTATTTGAGCCCAACTCAGAGCCAATAGAGACAAAATTAAATTTTGCTGCCCCAGGGAAAAAATAATTTCTTTTATCCTCATCACCACTGGTGGCACAAAAATGATTTTGTGGCATTGGCAGGATGAGTCCTATGAGAGAGGAAGGAGAGGTTTTGCTGACAGGACCTCATCAGGGGCTGTCACTGACTTTCTGAAGTGTGAAGTGACAAGAGGTGTGCAGAAACAAGAGAGGCTATTGGGGGGGATTATGGCTGGCAGTGGGTTTGGGTGAGCCGTGCCTCTCTCCTTCCCTCCAACATCTGCTCCCGTGAGCAAGATAACCTTGTTGGGGGAGGAGGGCTGGCTCCTGGGGCCTTCAAACCATACTGGCATGGCCAGGCAACTATGTAAGGTGTGAAAGATTTGCTCTTTTGTACTTCCTTACCTTTATAACTCCTTTTGCTCCTCCCAAAACTCCCCAAACGATCTTTTTCATCTCTCCAATTTCTCCAAATGCTACATGAACTCAGCGCTGGAATGGGCACAAAAGTAGAAGCAGCTAGAACAGGGTTAGGCCATCACATGCATAGGGCTGCCCTGGGCAGCCACTGGTTGTGCTATGACCAGAAAGGGTTTTGGCCCATTCTTTGTGAGCATCAAGGCTGACAATACACAAGAAGTAACTCTCCTGGCTATAAAGCTCACAAACCTGGAACCATTACCATCAATCCCTTAAAATTTCTTGCATTTCTGTTATGACTCCTGTTAAAATCAGATTTTTTTAATTCCTAGAAATTCTGGGAGCTTTGATGTCTATGATAATCATTTGGATAGTGACTGGTGTGTTGACATATTTGGCTAGCATGAGGCTGCTACACACTGATTATGATATTGATGCTACAGTGATGCTCATTACCTCTGCTTGTGCCGTGCTCGCCAACGTCCTGTAAGTTACTTTGTTTTCCTCTCCATCTAACTTTTGAACCTTGAACCCACTCCTGTATTTCAGTAAAAAATGATAGAGAGATATTGGCCTCAAAAATATTAAGTGCTTATGAGTTTCATGAGAATATGGAAAGAGGCATAGACGAGAGATCCTCCTTCTCATTGAAGGCTGCAGTTATTCTCCTCCTTTCCATTAGCTGCCACACCGGGAAGGGAAATTATAAATGCACAAACTTCAGGAAAAGATTAATCTCCATCTCAGTTTTTATTAGATGTCAGAATATTCAAGTACCCTATAGAAAATAAGACCTTATTAATTCCCCTGTTCACAGACTTTCTTGTTTGTATAAAAAACACTGAATCACCTAGGAATTATCTGCTTAACCACTCTGTATTTTTACCTAATGTGTCTGATTTTACTGTTTAGCATTCAGAAGTGAGAGGATTGATGACGTGTGTGACATCACTGCTTTCAGAGATGCAATAACCCCACTGATATTTGCAGCTTTACATCTCTTGCAGACTAAGCCTGATTCTGCACCAGACTGGCCACGGGCACAGCCATGGGGCACAAGCCAGGGAACATGTGTCGGCCCCTCCGGAAAAGGCAGCTCTGAGCAATGCCAGTCTGCGGGCAGCCTTTGTGCATGCCATCGGAGATCTATTCCAGAGTATTAGTGTGCTAATTAGCGCACTTATCATCTTCTTTAAGGTTAGTTTTATTAGTTCACTTGCCTTTCTTGCAATTAAGGATAACAGTTATTTTCATAGCATTGTGACACTAGGTACTATGTAAATATCTTCTCTGTCTTAATGATATACATTGTAATTTAGTCAAAGACAATTATACTTATTCTTGGGAACTGAAATGATTCTTGAGAGGGTAACACTTGCTTCTTGGTGTTTCAACTGCAAGGAGGATACTTTGGTGTCTCTCTCTTTGACTATAGCAACTTCATTCCCTGTTCTGAGGCTCCCTAACTGGCAAAGGAGGTCAGCACTCATTCTGTACTAGATGAATGGAATATATTATTCTTTGAGATTAATTAATTAAAAATGGCAATAACCAACAATAATGAAATTAACAAAGTGATGTGTTCATATTTTTCTAGCCAGAATACAAAATAGCTGACCCAATCTGCACATTTGTGTTTTCCATCTTTGTTTTGGCCACCACCATCACCATTTTAAGGGATATTTTGATTGTGTTAATGGAAGGTAGGACCTGATTCCAGAATCAATACAGTTATATTTTGTTTTTTTTTCTCTCTCTCTCCATAACGCTTATACTCACTGACAAAAGTATAATAACACACTTCTGTATCAGTTTCCAATATTCTCATAATTCTGATCATACTTTAAACCTAATTACAATTTTAATCAATCAATCAAAACTGTTTTCTACCATTGCACTAGAAGATTTATACATATGCCAGTTTTTGTAAAAATCTGTGTACTGGTGTTTTGCTAATGAACTCCCAATGTGTTCCTAAAACTCAGTTGCTTTTGTTTGTCGTATGTGTAACATTGCTTTTTATCACCCCTTTGGCGTATGAGATGCCTACTCACTTTGTTCATTGTGTAATTCCTTTACCCATGTGAAATATAAGTCTTTGCCAAAGAAAACCCCAAAGAAAAGAAAAAGACTGTGCTTTGAACTGTGTCTGTGAAATAGGCTGAGTGCAAGGGGCAGAAGTTTAAAAGATTTTTAGTTAAGCCAGTCCAGAAAAGCAAGGCGATGGAGCTTTCCAGTCACGTTCAGGTGCAAGGGCATAGGCAATTCTCAGCACATCAGCAGCAAGAAGAACTAGGCTTAGCAATATTTAATCCTGTCAGCTATGGGCCTGAACATTTGATTTGCAATGCCAAATGACTTGAGCAGTCACAGATGCATGTTTTTGCCTTCCTTACACTGAATAATATAATGCAACCTCTTTCTCAGCTATGAAGACATAAGGATTAAAGGGAAAAGTAGCTCTAACAGTATAGGTTTTGAATGGATATGAGTTACTCAGTGTGACTGTCTGCATGGCTATCTACTTTTCTCTTCCACTTTGCACCTACTTCTGTTTCAAGAAAGAAATTTTCCAGTATTTTTTTACAGTAAAGCTTCATTCTTGGTTTGCTTTCAGTGATTGTGAGATAAAGATACATTTGTGTAGAAGTGTACCTAGACAGAGGGCCACAAAAATGATCAGAGGGATGGAACACCTCTCCTGTGAGGAAAGGCTGAAAGAGCTGGGGTTGTTCAGCCTGGAGAAGAGAAGGCTCTGGGGAGACCTTATTGCAGACTTTCAGTACTTAAAGGGGGCCTACAAGAAAGGTGGGGATAGTCTTTTTAGCAAGGCCTGCTGCAACAGGACAAGGGGTAATGGTTTTAAACTAAAGGAAGGTAGATTTAGACTGAACACAAGGAAAAAAATTTTCATGATGAGGGTGGTGAAACACTGGAAGGGGTTGCCCAGAGAGGTGGTTGATGCCCCATCCTTGGAAACATTCAAGGCCAGGCTGGATGGGGCTCTGAGAAACCTGATCGAGTTGAAGATGTCCCTGCCCATTGCAGGGGGGTTGGACTAGATGGCCTTTAAAGGTTCCTTCCATCCCAAAGCATTCTATGATTCTATGATTCTAACTGATTGTATCTTGTTTGCCAAAAAATCAGAAGATCTCTTGATTACTGAAAAAAAATCAAACTACCAGGAAGGCCTGGCAGCCCCTGACACTCAGGGGTCTCTTTCTCAGAGCAGTGATTCCCAGATTCCATAAGCAGTGCTGACATGCCAAAATTGCCAATGCTCTGTTCCCCTCTGCAGCAAGCCCTTTTACACTGTCCTTCTGGGGAGGTCTCTGAAGTCAGTCTCCTACCTCCCAAGTAGTATATTCTGCCCAGAATTTTCTAAAGGGAAATTGGATGTTGGAGCTGGTATTGGAGGTGGCTCTTACCCCATGCATCCAGCCTGTCCTGGGGTGTCAGCCCCACTGCCCCTGTGAGTGACTGTGTCATGACGGCACTCACTCTCCATGGTTTTCTCTAAAGAGCATGTGCATGTCAGCATCATATTCTACTTAGTCAGTACTCCGTACAGCATATCATCCTTGTAATAAACTGATTAGACAAAGCATACAACACTGAGGTCATTAATGATTACAAATAATTATCAGTTATGGTATGAAAGACAAAATTAACCAATACCGTGCTTATCATTATTATACGTCGTAACTGGTGGCATTAAAAATATGTTTCAGTTTACTGATCCAAGTGAAATATGATGTGTGTAGCAGTTCACGTGGGCATAGAGGTGCATTTCCAAACTCCCAGGTCTCACTGCAGGGAAGATCTGTAGTTAAATTCCTTGATCAAATTTGGATTTAGATTAAACTCTGAATTTCATGTTGCAACTCACCCTATCACAATTGTCCTCACTCTGAATGAGGGTCATCCCTATCATCATCTTTTGTAAGAAGGCTAATCTAGGAAAACAACCACTGATCTCCTCAATAACTAGACCTGGTATCTAATCTCATCTAATATTCCTGAGCCAGACCATTTTAATCTTTACGTTTGTCTTTCCCTCTCTGCTAAACAGATGCTTCTCTATTGTGTAAATGTATTGAGGACAGAATCCCTCAGAGGTGCTCAGGTGATGCCATAAAATCTGCACTCACAAAAGATGTTGGTGCAAAACTAGGACATGATCTGGCTAAACAGCTCACTTCCCTATGTAAACTGGACCCTCAGAGTATCTCCTAAGACATGCATGAGTCTCATTCTTCCATGGAGAAGTATAAAACAAGGGATAGGATTAAATTTCACAGTGAACCCTGAAATAGACAGGCTTTCCAAAGCACTGAATATTTTTATAAAAATTCTACATCTAACTGAATAAAGGTTCATGATGCATTTTCCTCTAATGATCATCATTCTTATCACTTCAAAATTTTTTTCCCACCAATTTCTCCTTTTAAGGAACATCAAAAGGATTTGCTTATGATGCAGTGAAAGCAAGAATTTTAGCAGTTGAGAAAGTGGAGTCTGTTCACAACCTTCATCTTTGGTCTCTGACAATGAATCAAACTATTCTATCTGCTCATGTTGCCACAGGTCAGTAAATTTCTGTAAACAGGGAGTAAGTATTCAGCTGCTGCCTAGTAAAGGTCAGTCTCTCCTGATTGGGATACAACTGACTATATATCTGTTGCTTGTTAAAACAAATGTCATCGTTTTGTTGGAAAAATAACAACAACAACAACAAAAGCTCTTAAATCCTCCTCCCAGAAATCTTGCCAAAACAACACAGACCTCTACTTAGCCCAAAACTTGAAAACTGCAGAGATTGTAGAGCAAGGAAGTAAACTACAAGATATTTTAAATAAATTAGAAGAATTAGACCCAGGCTGGATTTTTCTCACAATATCAAATAGACTTTGGAGTGGATTTGTCAAACTTGGAAACTGTTGAACCCTATAAGAAAAACTTACAGGGCAAATCTGCATTCCTGGTGCATCTCTAGCTGTAAAACAATCTTTAAAACATAGCTTGGAGCATAGAGGTAATTCCAGGGGAACAGTTCATCTTTAAAAATAATTTTTTTAAATGTGGTCCTTATGCCTGTTGACAAATTATCCACTATCCAGATCAATTTTCTTGTTTATCTGTTTGCTTTGTACATGTTAAGGTTTATTTAAGAAAAAAATTCCACCTGTGTTTGGCCAAGAACAGGTTCAGAGGCCAAGTCCTCCATGGAGTCCCTGCTTCCCCAAAAGAGTGGGTCTATCAGCCACCTGAATCACTTGGCACTGTTGCTACTCCCTGGCTGGATGAACTAATCTTTATTAAGTATTCCTGCTTTCCTCCAGTCTTCTGCCAAACTGAATTTCTTTGGTGATTACTCTTAGCTCAGCTCTTGCCAAAATTGCATATTCCAACCACATTTGAATGAACAAACTTTTGCTGACATGCAGGTTCCTGAAAGGAGGATAAAAAGGACAAGAAGCACTTCTCAAAACTTCTTGTTAGAAGTTTGTGAATAGTTTCTGTCAGTAAACACTTACTCTTTAAAGTATTATGTTATATGCATTTTGATTATTTTCTGCTTGCTATCTATAGCAGACACAGCAGACAGCCAGAAGATTTTGAGAGATATTACTGAAGCCCTGTTTGAGCACTACAGCTTCCACTCCATCACCATTCAGATTGAATCAGGAAAGGATCAGAAACGAGATTGCATCTTCTGTCAAGAGCCCAGGGATTAAAGGGAGCAGTATGCTATGCAAAATAACGATCACCCCTCTTACAGGTCAATGGAGACTATATGTGCTGGTTGTATGTAATTGATTAACAACAAATGGTAATTAACTGAACTAAAAAGCCCTGCCACTGCGAGCAGTACATGGACCTTTATTTGTTGATACCATGTACCAGGAGAGAACATGTATTATGTCCATCCATCAGCTAGATTACCTGTCCATCAGCGGTTACTTTCAATTACAAGAGAAAGTATCTAAATTATTCTTGACTAGAGCAGCAGATTGGCACTAAAGCAACATTTAAAAGTGCCTGTTTGTAATCACAGGTAACAAAAAACTAATCAACCTTCAAATTACCAGCAGACTAATTATCACAAAACGTAAGGAAATGTAGGTTTGGTGTTCGCAAAGCTCAACACTTACTCAGGATAAAAGAGAAAATTTAAATTAGCAGAAGGGATGAAGAGATCTGGGAAAGAAAGAGATGGTGGCATGTGCTTTCCCTGCCTTTTGGCAGATGCTCCTCCTCCTGAATATTAAGGGCACTAGATGTGCACCATATTCTGCAGTGTGCATCACAAGAGGATTCACTCCATTCACACTTGGCAAATAGCTCTTTGTTTTTTAGCTAGCCCTATCAGCCAAACTCTTTTCTGCCAGACATAGGCAGTATTCTCTACTATCACGACAACCCATAACTCGTATTGCACTGCATCATGTTAAGTTGAGATGGAACATTTGCAGTGGATTTTTGGGTGTCCGTGTCACAAGGTACCACTGGGTCGTGACAATAAAACAGAGCAGGTGCTCCTAGAAAAGGAAAAAATAATTAGGACAAGGAAAGACTGTGGGCCATTGTGAACATCGTGTCTAGTGTCCTTCACAGTATGGCCTGTGGGGTGTTACCCAGTAATGCTACATCCCTGAAGTTATATCAGATAATTAAAAAAACATTTGGCATATCACACAGCCATTCACTGTACAGGGAAGGGACGTGCCTCTCCTTCAGGCAGCTAATTCCCAGATTCCTTTACAGGATGTGTTAAATCTTCCTCTTCTGCATACCTGGTAATGGTTACTGCAGAACTGGGAACGAAGAGTCAAGTCTTGCTGCAGTGCCTCTATTTTTGTCCAATCAACTGATTTAAACTCTCACCTGTTAGCAAAAACAAGGGTTGCACTTCAAAATGCATGCTCGACTGCTTATTCACAAAACAACTTCAGTTCTGCCCTTGGCCATAATAGTGCAGCTTCACTTTCCATGCAGAACTAGACGTAATGTTTTCCCATTCCACAATCCTCACTCCCACAGCTGTAGGGCTCATTTTATTAACAGGTTTGTTAGAACAGAATAAAGTATGCGATACCGTGTGGTACTGAGTTTCTAGGCTGACAGCTGGAAAGAGCACTGTGTTATTAAGGTATAAAGAGGCCTTGCTTTTTAGGGAATTCAGTTTTATTTGCAATAGGTTCACATTAGTTTTCTACTTTATCGTCCTAAGGAGATTAGAATTTATTATTAGGGGCTTTTGGCTATGGATAATACATAACTATGTGATGATAGATTGATGTATTAAGCTGGCATTTGTTACCTGGTAGGGGGAACAAGAAATTATTCTGCTTTGTGGAGGCATCCCAGAAGATCTTAGGTAAACCTCCCACTGAAATCAGATAAAGTATTAAAACACAACACCCGCTAAGAATTTCATGAGTATCTCATTATTTACTGGCTTGAAAGAACTGAGAACATAGCAGTGGTATTCAGTACAGTGATAAAGACAATTCTTGGCCTTTACAGCTGAAACTCCAGAAGATAAGACACAGATAAATCAAAGCACAGTAAGAAACCCTAGATGAAGAAATTAACTTGTATTTTGGCCAGTTTCTTTGCTGGTATAATTTAGCATAGTTGCCTCCTACCAAAGGCAATTCAGCTGCGCTTGTTAAGTAACCTGAGCATCCTTTTCATTAGTTGGGGAGGACAAGTTAATAATGTGGCCTTCATATGAAAAAAAAAAAGTCTTTCAAAATCTTTTGAATAAGATGAGACTACAGACCTGGATATAATAGAGAATTTTGAGGAACAGGTTCATGGTCAAGGACAATGTAAAAGATAATGAGGGGGTGACAGAAGCATCCATATAGGACACAGATTGAGTTCTGAGATTTAGTCTGAGGTGGAGATAAAGACCAGAAGTTTAAGAGCAAGTGTTGTTCTTGGAAAAAATTTCAACAGACAAGTGACATGGTCCACCAAGAAAGCTATGCTGAGTAGCAGAGCTGTGGGAAAGCTGGGTGGAAACATCATAAGAGGGGCTGGAAAAAAGAAGATTCAGCAGCTGGGACCAGGACCGATGAGGCTATTGTCCAAATGAATTGAAAGGATGGGCAAGTCTTTCATTACGTTTTGGAAAAAGGAGCAGTGAAATATAGAGTCATGAGGAAAGAAGGAGTTAATCCAAAATAAGGATCCTTAATGCAAGGGAGTGGGGCAAAGTTGTAAAAAAGAAGGTTTAAGAAGGAAGTGAGGTAGCAGCTGCCATCCACAGTAATCCTGATGATCCATCAGATCCTCAGAATGGTAGCCTGGGTATGTGAGTAGTAAAGGTCAGGGCAGGAACGGGGAGGAAGAGAAGAAGTTTGGGTTTGTTAGCAACAGTAGACCTTGTATTTCAGACAAAAGAATTTAACCACAGATCTTTAGCAAAAGCTAGAGACAGTGCATTTGTCTTTACTTTCTGTTGTGGAATTTACTCTAGCAGACCACTGTAGCAAAAGTAATGCAATGGCTTATGAAAATGTAAGGAAATTTTATCTAAATATGATAGACTGAAGAAGAATTTAGAGCAAATATTCACCTGTAGTTATGAATATTGCTATAAGGAGCTGAATCTTTAATGCTCCCACTATGTATATGAATGTAAAATGTATATTTGTTCCTCATCCCCATCTAGTCTGATCCTCAGGGATATTATCTTGGTACAAGGTTGTTTCCAGAATACTGTCTGACTGGTTGGGGAGGATTTCTGCAGAAATGCTACTGCGATATACAGAGGGCCAGGGCTGAGAAATTCAGAGACAATTTCTAGACTTCTCTGCTTTTATTAACTTTACATCCTTCTAATTGTCTGCAGAATAACTATAAGAAAATTGACAAAAATTGCTATCTTTAAATCATTCTTGGAATTACTGTGAAAAAGAAAAGTATTTGTCATGTAAGTGGTCTGTTTTCCACGTCTGACTGTTTTTTGGTGTAGTTCAGTTCACATGGGCAAGTACGTGGCTTTACTGGCTAGCACTGAAATTTTATGTACATAAGCATATTCATCTTCCTCTAAATTTTAATGTAGTCATTTTGCAGCTTGTAAATTATATAGTTCTCCATTCCCCAGAAAGCACTCTCTCTTTTTCACTTTCCACAACCAAAATCTAACACATTGAGCAGAGCCTGAGGATAAGGAATCTGTAGAAGCTCAAGACTTTTTGGAGTAGAAACCATGAAACAGGCATATGTAAAGCTAAACTTTCCTCATTCAGCACTGACAAAGGGCCTAAGTGCCAATATTATGCTGAGATGACCATCAAACAATGACAGAAATATTTATCATTATTCAAACTGGAAATAGTTAAGGCACAGATCCGTCATTAGCATCAATGCAATAGTGCCTTACTGTGACTATAGTCATAGACATCATTCTGTGTTCTCCTGTCTGAAATGTGAAGTGATTATGAGAATTGGATATGCAAGCAAGGATTATATTGCCCACTTAGTGTGAGACATGACGAAAGTAATTCATCATCTCCAGAGGAAGGCCAAACAAGATGTCCCAGTCCTGTCCATGGCAGCAAATGGTGGCCTAAGCAACAAGGACTGTGTAGGTCTGCAATATCATCCTTACCAGTGTCAAGAGGTTATATCAAACCATTTTGGCTCTGAGCGTTTTCTCCCCTGTTGTAAAAGCTAGCATGCTCCAACACACCATCCTCAGTGCCTTCCCCTCAGCCATAGCAAACGTGCTCTCCTTCCTTTTTCATCCCCTTCAACTATTGTCCCCTTCTAGTCTCTGCTCTTCTATTTTTCCCCATTTGTCTTTTTTCAGCAATGCCTCAGCTTGGCGCCTATTCAAATTTCAATGACAGCATGATATTTATCACATACCCCTTCTGCTTACAGCCCTTCCCATTCCTCCTCAACCTGTGTAGTTAGAAAAAAGCTCCTCAGAAAGAAACTGCTTTTTGCTCCATGTTTGTTGAAAACATCATATAATGAACCATCTTTTTTCATTTGGCTCTATTTTAAGCACAATAATAACAGGGACTTAATAAAAACAAAGAAAAACAGCCATTCCAGACATCACATATTAGCCCACGTCAAGCACCACTATATATTTACTTTGTATTAAAGTAGAACTTTCACAGCCAAAAAATTATCTGAGCTGGCTCCAGCTTAAGGTACTTTTTCATGTTCTCAAGCCTGCTGATAATCTCTTTCAGCTACAAAAAGTAAAATCCTTTCCCACCTGAGTACACACAGTTTAAACAAGAAAGGAATTAGAGACATCCAGTTGGTTAACTGCCTCCTTCAACTTCTCTCTGCTTGGACTTTGTGTCAGACAGACAGCGTCTAGCAAGAATGCACTGCAGCGGAGGAAATTTTGGAGAGCAGCCCAGTGAGAACAGTGGCTGAATGGAAGCACAACGGAGGGTTTTTTTACATGGTTACTGGTGCACATTCAGAATTTTCCATCCCAGGTGTTATGTTGATGAGAAACGCCTGCTTTTCACTGCAATCTTGGGGTTTGACTTTTGATCAAAAAAAAAAGGATGAAAAGAAATGAATGAACACAAGTTAGAAGGGGTGCATTGTGAAACATTCCTGGTGGCATCAGAGGCATTTTACCCCGTGGCTTGCACTCTTCTCTAACAGCAGGGCTCTGTAGCTTTGTCTCCCAAACTGCATTGCCATGTGCTCTGCCATGGAGTGCTGTCTCTCCTTACCACACACCACAGAACTGCCATGGCATGCCACGAAAGGTGTCCTGCTGTGACACATACCATATGACTCCTTGCATGCTATAGCTACGAGTGTCTCAGCTATGAGGACTCCTCCTGAATTGCACAGGCAGAACAATCATCCAGGCTTTGGGAAAGCACTGACTTATTTTTCCTGCTATGTAGTTATATTCTGTACTAATTTTCTTCTTGGAGACTGAAGCTGACTGGAACAGTTCGTGTAGCTTCTGTCTAAATGAGAAAGAGCAGGAATTCATTAATCATGGCACAACCTGCTAATCCACAAAGAGGCACAAGGCACTCTGGGCTAGCTCCTGGTCTAGGCAGTAATTCTGATGTCAAAACACTTGGAACCGGTGCGCTTCCCAGCAGCAGTGTGCAACCTGGATCTTTAACTTTTGGCTCCTGCCCTGCTTTCTCATTTGCTGACAGGCAAGTGTTAGAAATGCTTTGAAGGATGTGCTGTGCTTTGAAGGATGTGGTGTGCTTTGAAGGAGCAGCAGAAACTGCTGATGAGCTTATGAGGACGTCGCATCCAGCCCTCCTCTGCCATAGAGACAGTTTTTGCAAAAGCAAATCCTTTGTAGGAAGCAAGAAAAAATGATAAGGGCATAAATGGGAAATCCTGTGGGCTTCAGTGCTATCACAATGCCAAGCATCTGGGAAATGGCTGGGAATGATCTGCAGAGCTGTACTCTGCCTGCAAAGGGGTGCGTTCCCCCTCAATATGCATGAGCAGCAGTAACAATTCCACAGGAGTGCCAGCGGGAGAAGAGTGTGAATGTGAAATGAAATTTAACAACTCCCTCTGCCCTTTAAACTACACTTACAGAATTAAATGCAGAATCAGGGATCATAAAAAAATGTTCTCTTAAAAAGAATAGAGTTTCAACTTTCTCTAAGTGCTTTCTTCACTGTGAGTGTTTTTAAGAATTGATCAGGCACACTCACTTCTACTGTATATTAGAAGAAAATAGTTGGTCATCCATTAGTCCCCTGCTGAGTTTCAATTGCAAAGATATGACTGAAAGCTGGTATTAACTGTGACAGAGAGGCTTAAGAACCATATAGGCTTCAATATTACATAAAAGATGTGAGTCAATAAGGCTTTTCAACAGTAGTTTAATGTCATTAATTTGTATTCTCCTAGCACGTAGAGTTTGTAGAAGGCACAGCTCAGGTTCCTGTGGAAAGAGATGGTCTCGGTCCCCAGAAAGCTCTGATCTACCAGGACTGGACAGACCAGGGACAGGAGAGGGAACACGATGGGGAAAATCATAGTGATTTTTCTGAGGTCACATCTGAGGTCCATGGTGGAGGCTGTTACACAAACCAGCTTTCTCTCTGCGTGCTTTAATGCCCTGCCCAGGAACAGGCACACAATCATATACCTGTTAGCACTTACCTTTATGGACTGGGTTGCATTAAACAGCTACTTTAATATTATGGGAAAGAAGAAAGGGAAATCAGAGAGGACCCGTCCTTAACAAAATGACACCAAACACAAGACAAAAGGAGAAAAAGAAATAAACCAAAAGCTTCTCTTAAAGCTGCTACTAGAAGTGTGTATTGGAACACATCACCTTAATTTTCTTTAAACTCTATAGTTTATTTTTTAGTGATGTGTCCACTTAAGCAGGCTGACTTTGAGGACAACCAAAGGTGTGCCTTTTTGCCTTGGGAGAGAAGGCAGTCTTACAGGAGAAGAGATGTGCTTTCCATGAGCCCTGTGTAGTAATGCCCAAGCAAGGGAGTGAGCCTGCGTAGTGACGACATGGTTAATCAAAGAGACAGACAGGAATGAACACAGTACTTGTCTTCATCCAAACAACATAAAAAACATTTTATATTTATCATGGATATGTCCCTTCCCTTCTCTACCAAAAAAGTATTGAAGACCTACCCAGCCAGGCACATTACTAAGCCTAGGTTGCCTGCATGAGTAACTTTGTTTTACCAGAAAAAAGAAAAATGAAGTTTTCTTTTTACGATCCACCAAGTGGTGAGAGGAGACACCCTGTCATGGAACAATAAATTCAAGCTTAAATCCTGAGGCTGGAAAAAAAGATTTTATCTTTCCTTGTGTAATTCTTCAAGCAACTTTTAAATTTCCCCAGAGTATTTTAAGCCTCAGCTAACACAATGTTATTCCATACAGTATTTGCCTGTAGAATACTATATTTTGTTTCATCTTTTCTCTTCTGTAATGCCAATTCTTCTGTAAAATAGAAATACCTTTTAATCAGCCCTGGTTTATTGTAATGGAGGTGACCCTCTACTGAGCACCTTGATGTAAAAACCCACATTCCCTGTGAGGGAGAGCTGCATGAAAAGGAAATATTGCCACCATTTTAGGGCAAGGGTATGGAGGAAATTAGTCCTGGCTTTCCAGGCACTGTCTGTGCAAACCTTACACGTGGACAGGTCTTGCTTCTCTTGCATCACTACGTCCCTCACGAGCTCATCTGTAGGTGGTCATTAGTGGAGGGTGTTCAGACTGTCTTAAGTATGAACCCCAAATCCCCAGGGGTGTTGTGTTGCCTTGTTGGTGGGTTATACAGCTGGGATGTCCTGAGACCGGGGCAGCTTTCATTCTTCCTTGTCACCCCCTTCTTTTGTGGTGACCCTGCTTGGAAACAACTTGGGCATCAGCCGTGGAATGAGATTTCAGCTTCTTGGAAAGCCACTACCAGGACCTGGTAAGGATTTCCTCTCATGCATCTGTCACCTACGGCGAACCCCAGGAGTCAAATACATTCTGTATAGCTACTGCGCCACACCTCATTTACAGCTTTCCCTTCTCCAAAACACTGACCTGGGTTAAGTGAACAATGAAACACTGAAGAAAACATTTTTTAAAAAATCAGTGGAATTATTAATTACTAAAAAGCAGCAAAGCACTAGGAAGCTTCTTTGATTATTTTTCAATTTATGTAACAAAACATTATTGAGAGGAAAGAATATAATCAATACTGAGTAGCATTATAGCTAGCTGTGCAGCAATTTAATGCTAGAAATTGATTAAGGTGACAGGAAAAGTCAATGCAGTCTTAAATTAAAGGTGAGGAAAGTCAATGAAAAGTCAAAGCTGGTTAGGAGTCCATCAAGTAATAGAAGCTAAAGCTCTGGTAAGTACAAAGTGCCTCAGTAACCTTACCTTATCACTATAGCTCTATGTTTTACAAGTTTGTTCAAAAGAGTAACTGAGTATGTCTTTGTTCTCAGTTTGAACCATTAAACCATTTGAATTCATTGGGCTATTTCAAAGAGGATTTGCAAAAAGTCTGTTTTTTTATCTTTTCTTGTTTAGGGAATAAAAAGGTGGATTTTTCCCTCTGGGTTTTATTTTTACTTTAGAAAAGTCTTTTTCCCTGAAAGAACCTACAAACTAAGGTCACTGGAGAATAAACAGGATTATAACATTACTAGTACCAGAGGAGGCACCTTTGGTTAAATAAGGGGGAGATATTTTTTACTTGCAGTTTTAGCTTAAATTGTGGCTTTGTTTTGTTATATTAAAACAAATGATAAGGAGAAAAGTCAGCTTCATTCCAGCAGCACTTCTGCCTTTAATTCTCTGGGCTTTAGAAACCCTCTGATAAATTGAGAAAGCACAAGCTAATATTACTCTTATTTCTTAAAAAAACGTAGCCTTTGTCTCTGAATTCTGTCATACTACTCAAAAACATGGGTATTCAACAACCCTGGTGTGCTGTTGAAAGGCTCTGCTGATGAGTCCTTGAATTCATACTCTTACTAGAATATAAGGCTGACCAGAAGAGACTGAAAATGTCATGGCCAATTTGCTAGGATTTACATGCTAACATCTTGAACAGCTGTTGAGATTTCAACAGTTCTTAAACTTTGACCAGTTCATAGCAGGAACTAGCTCTGGGTTTTGCTAGTAACAAGGACAAACCATACTGATGAGGAGGGTTGGGTTCTAGATCTGTGGTTGCTCAAAGTGATGTTTTTGTAGCTTCACTTTTGATGATGCTGAAGCTTCAAGTTATGTGTCAAGCTACCTTTTAGTGTTCAGTCAGAGACGACCTGGAAAATCTGTTTTGCTGGTATCTGAGACGTCAGGTAGAGCTTTCTCTTGCTTTTAGCGTCTCCCAGGTGTGTAACAGAACTTGAAGGAACTTGCATCTCCTGCACCCACTGATGCCAAAGGACAGGCTGTTGTTTCAGTGCAGGCTTTGCTCCCTTGATGCTTAACACTTACCCCACTTGGTAGAACAGCTGTAATAGTCACAAATTATACATTCTCTGCTAAAATACTGTGTTTAACAAAGCTGCTTTACCTAGGCACAATCTGTAGTATGAAGGTGTGCGAATCTGCCCTCAACCTCCAGGACCGATAGGTGGTGTTTCAAAACACAGCGCTTTGTGACATAAAATAACAGTAAATCCACACTGAAGTATGCATCATGGCTTTCTGTCTCTGCAGATGTCCAAACTTCCTGACAAGTAGGGGAGATTGAAATCTCTGCCATCACAGAATACAGATAATGAGGCAAAGCAGTTAGCATACTGGACAGAAATTTTGGGGCTGCCAATGTTCAATTCCAGTTTGCAAACAAGTCCTTGCACCACAAGAGCAGGAGATAAAAAGAGGTATAACAGATCTAACCTTTCACTGTAGTCTTGCCAACTTTGCTGACCCCTCTGACTGCCGTGGTTGGAAGTGCAACTGCAAAAGATGTTGGCTTTTATTCCGAAAGCCAAAGAGCTCAATGCAGTGTTTTTGCATCTAGTTGCCACAGAAACCTAGGGGAGAAAGTTTGCAGGGAGAAGACTTCAAGATTGTTTGCTCGTTAATTGTTTTTCCATCATTCTGTTGATCATTAACAAGAGTACACACAGGAAAGGCAATGGGCCACCATGAGGTCATAAGCACTGATTTATTTGCTCACTTTTCTTGTAGTGGAATATGTGAAAGATGTTTGAAGTCCATTTCAGTGGTAGTGTTGCTCTCTAACAGAGAAATGCATACGGCTATTTAGAGGTAAATACCTAGCAGAAAGTAACTTAAGTAGCAACAGCCAGCAAACTGGATTCATTGATGCTGGTTATGAGAAAGGGCCTCTTTAAAATGACCTATCCAGACCTACTTCTTTCTACAGTGAAATAAAATCCAGATTCTCCTCTAATTTTAGTCAGTTCATCAGCAGACTCATGAGGAATTTAGGCTTAGGAGACCACCCCAGCTGACTTGTTTCTGAGTCTCAAAACACCATGAAATACAGCCTCAATGATTACACTGATTTCCTTTATAGACATGACATTTGCATGGGAAGTGTGCTTCACCTGGTCTCACACGCCCCATTCACAGCTGATCCTAGTGGCCTTTCAATGCCCAAAGGATGCCTTTGGTCTGGGGATGGCTGTGGGTAACAAATCTCATGGCAGAAACATGACATTAAGCGCGTCCTCCCTCGCTTGTGTTTCCTGACTGTTCCAAAGGCAGAGAGAGGAGGCAGGGGCTGGAGGGCATTTTCAGTGAGCTTCAGACTCACTGCTACTGCATAGCCTCTTGCACCAGCCTATGTTTTTGCCATGTCCAGCCCAGACAGCAGAGCCTGGAGGACTCCAGGGCGTGTTTCAGTGTGCCTCTGTGGCAATGGTATCACCGACACCTAGTCGTGGCATCAGTGAGTTTTGTCTTGCTCTCTCTGCTCTTCCAAAAAGTGCACATGAACCTGGGAGTACTCTTCTTGTGAGAGCATCCAGAAGATTTGGCCTTGAGAAAAGTAAGTGGGGCTAGGAAAGCTGATTACTGAAGTATTTAGCAATTTTAGTTGTTTAAGGGAAGAAATAGAAACTAGGGAGGAGGGTCATGCCATTTTTAATGGGATGTTGCTGCACCAAACACAGTTTTGCAGAATTTTAAAGTTCATGGGTTTTTGAAGAGTCAGGCTTATACTTCTGCTAATATTGTTCGCATTTAACCTTGCCTTCATAATCAAACTAAAATTGAATGAGTTTTCAGTCCACAAATCCATCACATACACATGCTGTTCTAATCTTACTTGCACACCAAGGGAATTTGTTTCTCTAGCTAAATCCCTAACACAACATTACACAGATAACTTGACAGCTTATGTAACAAACACAATTTGGGCTGGTGAATGTGTATGGGGAGTGTGGAGAAAAAGAATAAAATAAGAAGTAGGCTCATATAGGAGGGAAAAGAGTGCTGTGAATTATTCTGCTGTATAAATATTTCCTTCAGCTGCAAGCATGCCAGTGTGGAATGAGATGAAGCACTGAGATTAACCTGAAAAACAGAGTAGTGCTTAGTTCTTAAAGGAAAACCCAGGTGAAATGCCCTCGGGCCTTATCTACTTCCATTTACCTCACTGATATATTTCCCTCAGACTTCAGAAAAAGTAGGCTTGGTCACAGCAGAGTTTTTATAATTTTTTATTTCATTATGGTTGCACCAAATGGCCTTAATCAGTTTCCCTGCTCCTCCTAAGGGCCTGAGCCAGCAGCTGCAGCTGAAACGCAGCATTTCCCAAGACTGCCAAAGACCTTATCCTTTCACTTGAAAAAAAAACCCTTAAGGAGCATAGCACAGAAACAAAGTTTTTATGCTCCAAATGCTAGATTTAGCCATCACCAATGGTGCTGTCATTCAGTCCCTTCCTTCCGCCTGAGTGTGGTCCAGGTATTGCTCAGGACTATGAAGACCGAAGCAGGTCATGATGGTACCCTCTGTAGCAGAAGCTGGGAGCAAGGCTTGCTTCTTCCCCCTCTGATTTCCTCTCTGCTGACACTTCAGAAAGACAGTATCTCAAAGTGTGGAAATCACAAACCATTGAATCAACCAATGAAAACCTCTTGTTGACCTGACTCATAACCTCACAGAATAATCTGGGTTAGAAGGGACTTGTGGAGATCATCTAGTCCAACCTACTGCTCAATCCAGGCCTAATTAGAATAGGCTGCTCAACTCTGGTTGAGTTTTAGATCTCTCCAAGGATGGATGTTCCACAATCTGTCCAGGCAACTTATTCCAATATTTGATCACTGTCACGGTAAAAGTTTTCTTTATATCAAAGAGGAATTTCCCAAATTTCATATTGGGTCTGTTGCCCTCTGATCCTGTCCCTGAGCACCGCTGAGAAGAACCTGTCTCTGTTTTCTCTGCACCCTCCCATTAGGCAGTTGCAGACAGCAGTAAGATCCTCCTGAGCCACCTCTTCTCCAGGCTGAACAAACCCAGCCCTCAGCTTCTTTTCCTACATCACATGTTCCAGCCCCTGACCATCTTGGTGGCCTGTCCATTGACTCACTCCAGTCTGTCAATGCCTCTCTTGTCCTGGGGTGTCTGAAATCATAATCACAAACAAGTTCTTGACCAAAGGAATCAGCCATTAAAGAATAATGAAATTTCAGCAGGAACTTTGGTGCCCCACGTCAAAATTTTCTTTAGTCTTATATCAGGACATACCTATCTTAGCACTAAGATCTTCAGAGGTTAAGATGAATGTTTGTCACTTTGGAGTACAGGCTTCCAAGAAACACCAGCCGTACCCAGGAATTCTCACTGGAAGCTGAAATTAGGACTTCAAGATAAAGTTTAATATAAAGATGAATGTAACCTACATCAATTCACTGAAGTTTTTTCTCTAATCCTCTTATGTGAATCAGTCCTTCTCCCTCGGGGCACACAACATGCATGCAGAGCTTCATTATCTCTATTCTTCCAAGCTTAACTGAGGCAACCTATTCACAGATGAGGGCTGAGTCTTTTCCAGTCACAAATTTACTGAAGGGACTAGAAGGGGCCTGATGCAGTGTGCGTGCTGTGTCTGCTTTTGTAAGGCACAGGCTGATTTTGAAGAGTACTTGTTCAGAAGATGCAGTTTTGACTTTTCTCACTAATACCATTAACAATTTCATCAATGTACAGCTTACATGCAAGTAGCAAGGTCACTGTTATGTGTTACAGCTTCAGAAACACAAAAGAATGTAGGGATAGCCTCTCTGAGAGTACTGGCATAGCTTGGAGCTGACCAAACATCTAGTTCACCCCTGGTAAACTGTGCTTGTTAGTTCATACTTGGTTTCCACGGCCTTTTCTTTTACACTGCATTCTGTAAATCTGAAGAGTTTCAACATGCCCTTTGTCCCCTTTGATGTAAAAAAACTCTGCGGAAATATTTTTCTCTTTAATTTTAAGGGCACTTTTAAAGACTTCCCCTGAGGCACTCTAGACCACAGCAGTGCCTCAGGACAGCTCTAAGCTCTCTTTCCCTTTATGAATCCAACAAAATGGGATTTTGATTCTAATTTAAAAACTTAAGCTGCCAGTAACAAACAATTATCTATCATGGTTCCCATTTCAGGATGAAGTACGCTTGACACAACTTAAAAGAATGGTGCCCATTTCTTGCCCAATATATCTTTTTTTATCTTTGTTTTCATTTTAAGATAGTTTATTTCTCCAATAGAAAAGATGGTTTCATCTGAGATAACACAGACAGAACTGGTTCCTATTTTTCTTTTTTATAGTTTGCCAGCTATATTCAGTAATTCCACTGCTGCTCTCTGCACTGATCCCATGTCTATTGGGAATTTTCTGTGTACTTGTATTCAAAGGCTGGCTGGTGGATTCAGTATGACTTTTGCTTTTTTTTTTTTTTTTCCTTTTTCTTTTTTCTGGCATTAAAAGAAAGGCAACTTCACTTCAGTTCAGAGTGTGGTGATTTTAATTGCTGGCACCTCAGGTAGCATAAGGGCTGACCCAATGGGTAACCAGAGTGGTTTGGCATTTGTGATGGAGAGGAGATGGCAATTACTTTGTTCACAAGATCAGACCAGCATGTTTCCTGCTGCTTTGGATGCTTTCTGGGATTTTAAATGCAGAACACTTAATATTATTTGCTTTGTCACTGCATCTAACCATCACTTATAGGCAATGGCATATGGCAATCTAGGGTTTTGCTGTGGCTTCTACCATGTAGCTGTCATGTGGTGGGGGTTTAGGACCCTGGCACCACACAGAAATTTTGCTGATTTTACCCAAATGTCTCTTGGAACATGTCCATTGGGGAAGTAAAAAAGAAGCAATCTGTATGAGCCATTTGTCAAGTCTTGGGGAAGAAAGGGAGAGAAAGGCACAGCTATGACCCTCTCAGGTCTCCTCCATGCCCTGTGATGTACTGACACTAAACAAGTCCTGCGCCAGATGCATAAGATCATGAAAACGACTTTGTGTAAAAGGGAGACAGATGAGCCCGCAACAGCTGTAAATGGCAAAGAACCACACCACAGCACTGAATGCATCCTAGCGATTACATATAACACACCACAATTATACAAAGGCCTTTTGATAATCTTTTCAACAGCAAACTTTTGGGCATCTGGAGTGTTCTGGAAGATGATTAAATCTTTATTGTCAACAAAACATAACTGAGTTTTGTGTTTGCTGGCTACCTTGGCTAAATGCTGCACAGATAAGCAGATATTCATGCCCCCTAGCATGCTGTAGAACAGTCTGAATTATGTAAATCATTATCAATGTATAATTTACATCGAAGAAAATACAACAAATTATTTATCCAGGGTCTACTTTCCCTTCCAACTGTGCCTTGTTACACTGATGAAATGAAGTCCTATGCAGCAATGCTGGGTACCCAGAAAGCCTTCATCTTCTGAAATGAGTTAGACCAAGGCAGAATCAGCTTTAATGTTTGCAAAAGGAGAAGGGACTCTGCACCAAAGACAGGGTGAACAAAGGTCTTCAAATCTATCAGGGTACAGACTGACCATTTTGGGAACAGTCTCAGCCCAGTCACCATCTATGACTGTGTCTAAACATTAAAAGAGCAAGAAATTAACTTTGGAACAAACTGTTGCGAAATACAATTTGATCAACTTCATCTCAGCTCAAGGCAGCAGTAGGACCCTGAGCTGAATAACAGCATGAGTGCCGCATGAACACTGACATATTCATTCTCACCTTTAAGGAGTTATTATCCCTATTTCAGCTTACAGAGAAGTGAGAGGCAGGGAGAATAAGTGATTTGCCCAAGGTCACCGTCAAAATCTATGGCATAGATAGGAACTAAATCCTGATCTATTGAAACCATGTTCTGCATCTGAACTGCAAGATGACCCTTTCTTCATTTTATGGACAGGTAGTTAGAGGAGCTACCAATGTGAAAATAGTTTAATAATCCTGGCAAACATGCCACAGATCCATAGCTGTTGTATATAAATACCCCCCCAGATATCACCTCCCAGTCTGCCCTCCATTCGTTTTGCTGGCTCAGCCAGGTGTCATATAAAATTAGACTGAGAAGTTAACACATTAAGCATTTATTGATCTCAGTAAGTTACAGTCAAATATGACCAGTGTCTTAATGAAGAGAAATAAAAGGTCATCTACAATGCTCATACAGTAACTGCAATGCAATACAAAATATTAGTTATTTATTAGAACAGAATAAAAAAAGTATTAAAGTCTTTAGCTCTTACAATACCAAATAACTAGGGTCAAGATCCCAGATTATCCTAGCTTTGTCTGATCTACTTGTAAGACATCCCAAATAACTAGTACGTGCTCTGTTATCACTATAAAAATCCTTGCCTAAAGTCACTTACTTCTAAAAAAATTTATTTCAGTTCTAAACTAGCAACATTAAACAGACAGTAGTCAATGCTTTGTCCTTTCCTTGGACAGGGTATCAAACAGGAGACTAAAATTAGCTTTATAAAATGAAGCTGGTTTTTTTTTTTTTTTAATGGAAAGCCTTTCTTCACTTTGGTTCCACAGGAAGCCTACCCTTGACCTCTTTACACACATTAGCAGAGAAGAAAAGTCTCAAACTCTGCAGGTGAAATCTTTACTTTCCTCAAGGTGATGGCAAAATATCGATCAATTTAAGGCTGTAGTTTCACTCCTGGCACTTAGTGAAAAACAAAAGAAAAGCAGCCCATAATGAAAATCTCTGCCTTACAAGTCCCAGTCTCTGACGTCTGCATTTGGATGCCCATCTCCTGAAGCTACAAGTTTTCCCAGCTGCTTTGTGTGACTGAGAGCGAGAAGCATCTTTTGCTAGAGACAAGGAAACTCCTATTAGTCCTTAGATGTCCTTGCTTTGATCTAGCAAAAACTTTGGAGCCAGGAGTGATGTGGTACTCACTGACTTGCAAACCCTTGAAGAGAGAAAGCCTGGGGATAAGGCAGGGCATTTCCTTTTCAGGCCCTGAGCCTTAACAGAAAGGCAGATTAATTTCTCTTTTACAAATGCTCAATTTAGTTCAGAGGAGACATGGCCTAAAGGGCATCCTGATGACACTCAGTTTTATATTTCTACCTCAGAAAGCTTGATGGATGTGTTTGAGCACCTCAGGAAACCTCTTGGTGAGGAACTGGATGAGAATGAGGTAACACTAGGGTAACCGAGAATTTGGGGAAGTGTAAAAAGGACACAAAAAACCAACGTTGTTTTATACTGTCACAGTTGCAGTCAGTCTTTTGCAAGTTCTCCTGGTGCTGAGAATTTGGGTCTTGATCCTCAGAGCCACAGGTTTCAGTGAGAATTAGGGACCCGGTTGCCTTTTGGAGAGCTCGTTCTCTCCTGGCAGGTCCAAAATGGATTCTTGCTTGGAGGACCTCACCACATGCCACAAAGTTTCCCTAACAAGGGCACCTTGGGGACATCAGTAGTGTCTTGGTGTTCTTTAAGCTTCCTCTTGGCAACCCTTGCCCTGCCTGTTCGTTAACATTTGCCATAACACCATCAAACCCTGTGGCTCTTCTTGACTGGATGCCCCAGCTAAACCCTTCCAGATTTCCATTTCCCTCAGCCCTTGAGAAAGCAGGTGAGTGATGAACACTTTGTCATTCCTGCTGACAGTGGAGATGTCAGAACAAATAAAAGATATCTTCACAGCAACCGGGTTGTTTAAACTTTAATAAACCTTTTGTCTCAGCCCTGGCCTTTGACTGACCCCATCTGCAGCAGCCGGGCAGAGGGGAGCTCAGCCGGTGTCACTGCCGGCGCACGGGCAGACCTTGGCGCCTCTCCGGGCTCCGCCACGCAGAGGTACTGCTCAGGTGAAACTCCTGCTGCGCCACATCAGCAGGACTCTGCGAGGGCCACAGTCACACTGACAAGCATCCAAAAAGAATAAAACAAAGAAATGTAAAAATAAGAGATTAATAGATGTATGGGAAGTGAGATGAAATGCCTTCCTTCACACCAGCACATCACTGTATTTCACTCCAGCAAAACTGTTTTGGGCTCAGACCACCATCACTGAAAATAGACCTTGGCCCACATCTGGCAAATAGTGGGGATGGAAAAAAGTATTACTCTGTCAGGGCAGCCTTCTGTTGTAGAGGCCGTGAAATGTCATTATTATCGGATTACTAGATACCAAATTAAGTCTAAATTCATAAGTTTATGGTAGCATTTATGTTAAACAAAACATCTTCCTCTGTAAGATAACTTCTGTAGACACAGAGAAGCTTTTAGATTGCAAAAATTCCTCAGCAAAAGACACCTGGCAAGAAAAACTTGCTGATTAGGGAGAATATTCTTCTTCAAACTATCCTAAAAATACTGTGACCAGTAGACAAGTTTAAGACAGGCATTTGTAAATGCAGCCATCTGGGCAGTGGGAGAGAGCCATAGGGAAATGAGAACATGAATCTCACAAAAGCCTTTCTTGCCCACAGTCCTGCTTGCTTTGAAATTGCACTTTGTATTATTTATTTCTGCAAGGCTGAAGTCAGATTACTGCCACTTTTTAGTATACCTGGTGCTGACAACTGTCACTGTCTCATTGATTCTTGCAATAGTTTATGGTTATCTCTGGAAATTTACCTCTGGAAATAAGTGACTCAGTGCCAATCTCAGCTTCTTTTGTTAAAAGAAAAAAAGGCAGCCACAAGGTCCAACCCTAATGGTCATTAGGAAATTTGAAAATGTAACACAAATGCCTCCTTACTACCAGGCTCAGGAATCAGGTAGTAAATGTAATAAATCTAACCTTTCATTCAATCTTGTGAGTTTCAAGCCAGTCTCATATTATTTGGAGCTTGAGCATGAATTTTGAATACTTGGGAATAGGCAATAATAAAGCCTTCTTGTCTTCTTTGACAAAAGGTGGTGCCCTTCTGTCCTTTTGGTTCTTCTGAGGGCAATTTCTCTTCCAAGTTGGCAGCATATCCTTGGCCCATGAGGCATTTAATGCAATGATTATATTAAAAAGAATCAGGAAAGTCCAGGCAATTGCACGGGAGATAACCCATTTTCCTTCCTCTGATTTAATTTCTCCTCTCTTCTTGTAATTTTCTCCTTCTGGTAGTCATGCAGCTCTGCTTACACACAAAGCCAGACCAGGATAAGTGGCTGGTTCTGCTGTGGTGGGGGAGGTTGTCCTCATCTCATTACTTCTATCCCTGCTCCCACCCTTTGCACCTGTGTAGATCCCTGCTCCAGGGCTATGTAACGCTTACCTTTTGGGAGTGTTTTGCATGCCTCTAAAAAAAGCATTTAAACTATTTTGGGAACCTTCCCCATAAAACAACAGATGATTTAGCCAATATATGGACACACCGGCTTAAAATTAGGATTGGGAGAGACTTACATTTATCTTTACTGAAAACTGACAGCTATGATTCTGGATATTCATGTTTAAATTTATTGCTTAAATTTGTTTAAATATATTTTTTTTCAATTTCATATGTTTGAATGACACATATTTACCAAAACTGGAATTTGTCTGACCAAGTAATGGCAGAGTTAGTCATAAACTGTTTGAGAGGAACTGATGAATTTGTGGCATGTGCAGACACCATGGGGACAGGAAGACCACTTACTGGCGGTTCAGGAATTGATTGCCTTCAGGAAATAACACCTGCTCATTTTTCTAGTAATGAAGTGCAGTTTTCCTTTTATTTTCTGGTGTACTTTCTGCCATGGAGATATTAAATGTAATTTTCCTTTCTGATAGTTGCATCAAATTGTATTCATTAGCACTTTGTATAATTCAGTGTCTCTCAACATTTGGATTGAAGCTCCTTTCCAAAATACTTTTCCTCCAATTCTGTAGACATTTTCATCTTTATGCTGTGTCAAATGCTGTCTTCAAGATTGTACAGAAGCTGCTTATTTGTTTCTTTAACACTTTCTGTTACTTAGAATCATAGAATCATAGAATCATTAAGGCTGGAAAAGACCCTTAAGATCATCAAGTCCAACCGTTAACCTATCACTGCCAAGTCCACCACTAAACCATGTCCTCAAGCACCACATCTACCTGTCTTCTAAATACCTTCAGGGATGGGGACTCAACCACTTCCCTGGGCAGCCTGTTCCAATGCCTGAAGGACTTGAAGGATTTTGCCTTTTCATTTGCAGCTGTACCTGGAAAACTATAAACTGAGCAAGTATTTGGTCTACTAGTGATGATGTTATCCATTAACTGTAACTATGAGAGTGACTGTCTTCTGATTTGTTGTGAAAAATGCAATAATTTTTTATAATAGAAAGTAGAAAGCAAAGATTATCCCAATATAACTTTTATTTTTATCATCTATGAGCAGATGTTCTAGCTTCCTTGCTTTTTACATGTGTTAGCTGATTCCTCTGAAGTAAGAAAAACGGTAAGTCTCCTCATCGTTGTGTATGCATCATGCTGACTACAATCAGGAAAACCTCCACTACAGTGGGGGATATGCAAATCCTTTGTGGCAACATCCTTCCCCAGACATCAAAACAGGAACATTTTATTGCCTTAGCAGTCCTGGACTACATCAATGAGAAATACAACAAACACACAACAAGGGAAGATGCTCTTGAAACAGATCTTTTGCAGGATCCTATGGTCTGGGATATTTTATTCCCATGCAGTGGGATTGACCAATTAGGCAATTTAATAGTACAAGGCTCTGAGTACAAGAAAAAGCTGTTCAAGATAAGACTCTCAAGAGCACAAATAGGCATTGGGGAGAAGAAAAAGGACACATTTTATACCAAAATATATCTTAAAAAAATTCGTTGTGGTTTTTTTTTTCATCAAAGAATGTAATGAAAGATATAAGTGTACTAGTTGACTATGACTGATTAAAATGGAAACCCGCTGAGCCTGCTTGCATGTCCCAGGCTGTACAGACATGGCAGAGAGACAGCGTTCATGGCGTTCCTTCACCAAGGAATTCCCAGCTGCGCAAGGACACACAGCCACTTCAAAAGCTAACCATGCCATGGGATACAGCATGGTTACCTCTGTGTCAGCTCTGTTCATGCCTTGAATCTGACTTGCTTTATCCTGCTTTATGTACATAACTTGACAGTTTTATACATATAGGTGTATGTGTGCATGTGTGCATATTACACATATGGGAAAAGATGAAAGCAAACATACTGTTTCCCAGTTTAAAACATGCTGTTTAAAACTGCTTTGATGCAAACTAAGGAAAACTCAGGAGAGTGAGCATTCACAGCAACATTTTGCTGGTATTTACTGAGAGATCAGACCTAATACAGATGGCACAATGCATTCCTGCTAACTGTGGCCAACCAGAGTAAATAAAATCATGTTCAGTTCTTTGAAAAGGTATTCCTTGATAAGAGATTGTGTCAAAGCAGCAACACGAACATAGGAGAGAAATCAGAATGCCCAAAAAGACAAATCAAAACAGACAATCAAAAAAACCCCCAGTAAAACCAGGAAAGATAAGTGTTTTTTTCATCTGCATGCTTATCAGCTCCAAAGAATAGCCTGTCCCCTCGGCACTTGAGCTGCTAGAAATCCCTACTGCAGTGGGAAGGTTATTCCACATGCAGGACATCAAGCTGACAGTGTGGTCTTGATGCAGGGGCTCTGGCAATCATCAAAGCAATGGTGATGGATGGACTGTTGCCTACAGATGACAGCAAGAAAATAACAAGAAGATAGGGCAGAAAGCAGCAATCGAGGTTTACAATGACAGAAGTAAAGATGCCTCATTTCCATGTGTCATGAATAAACAGGAATGAGGCTGGTAATTCCATGGGACATGTTAATATTGAGTGCTTATGCAGTGTCTTAAACCTACATATATGAACTTCATGTAAATATATGCCAGCATAAATCACATGAACTTTGGATTTCTGCATTAAAGGTTTTTGAGTGTGGATTTAATTTCCTGACAAAAAACAGGGTTTGAAGGAAAGCAGATGTTTCCCATGAATGTTTCTGTTGTACTAGAAAGCTATTTTTGTTAAAAAAGGAGACACATCAGAAAGAATCTTCCCAGGACTCTTGCAAAAAATAAGCGAGGGAAAAAGATTATCCTGCAGATGCATTTTTTGTAGTGTACAAGGAAACAGCTTGATGAAAACATACACATTTGTATAAAGGAGAGATGCAATAGAAACAAAGTTCACACCCATGTTCAATTGTTCTTCTTTTTCCAAGATTTCCAATTATTTCACATGTATTAATACTTGTAACACCGGAATAAGAACACCTCTGGAGCTGTCGTATCTGCATTATAACCCTGGAGTTTTATTAGGACTGTTGTGCAATTTTTTCAAAACTTTGAGTGAAGAGGAAGGTGAAGCCAGACAAATTTTCCTTACACCAGCACATTGTATTTTTCCTCCACTGCATTGCAGTATAACAACTGCTTTGGTTGGCAGAATGACATTTCATTATCTAGACATATGGGAATTGATTTAAAAAATAGCTAAAGAATGAAAGTATCCAATTAATAGTAATAGTTGAGCATTAATTCCCATTGACTGAATTTTTTTACTAAGTAGTGTACGTATGAACTGCACATAAATCCATGAAGGCTACCTGCCTAAACTAATCATATGAAGGAGTTTCTGACCTAGTCTTTTTGATTACTAGATTGGGATCTAGGCTTTTTGTTCTGCCTCTAAATAGAAAATGACATTTCTTGTCATGATGCAACATCCCTGTTGTAACTGCAGAAGCAGCACAGATCTCTGACAACCAGATTGCAGGAGTTTCCACTTTTCTGTATAAAATCCTGAGAAGGAGGGCTCCACCTCAGGGAACTCTCTTAAAGGGAGCTGGGGGACCAACATTTCAGGTGTTTTGAAAGGTAGGGAAGAGGAAATTATTTCCCTAGCTAAAAGCAAATCCCCTCACTCTTTTCAAATGTACCTAGGGGGCTGGGAAAGGAAAGGTATTATTTAAAAAGGAAATAGATCTTTTGTAGAAGCATTGTCTATGAAGACAGGGATTAGACAAAATTATTAACAACTGAAAAATCATTTTCTGCACATCTGCCATGAATTTGCATAATGCTATCTTAACTAGTGTTCAAATCAAAGCCAGTTCAAGTAAACAGAAAAGTCCCTGATTGAATTAATTACAAATTTCAGAGACAAGAAAGGCTAAGCAGCAAGTATTTGCAGGTTCACTTTGCAAGCATATTGTAGCTTACACCATAGTGCGGTGAAAAATATTCTATTCATGCACAGTTGTGTAATCATAATTGCCAAAATGGTTCAGTATCGTTTTAGTTATTAAGGTACTAATGAACCTTTAAACGCATGCTGAGTCCCAATGATGTTATAAATTTACTTGCAGGATAAGAAGTGAAAACCTTTTGAATGTTTGCTTTTCCCAAAGTAGAAATGTTAATACTTTAGGGAAGAATTCATATAATTTGACTTTATCTAAAGCTAGTCACTTCAGTGCCGTATAAAATCAATGGAAACAGACAGAAATCCCAGAGGTAATGCATAAGTAAATGAAAATCTAAGAACAGGGAGAGGCAAACAGACCACCTAGTCCTGTACTGTGTCTCCAGAAGTGGTCAGCATAAGATGCCAAATGCAAAGGACCAGAACAGCTCAAGCAAGTGCTCAAACTTCCCCATAATACATCCCAAGCACTGTGGCCAGTGGGCTGTGGGGCTCCCGAGGCCAGGAGCAGCATCTCATTCCTCCCCTCCGATGACCGGTGTCCAAGAGACAGGTCACAGCTCAGCCTCCTTCAGTGCTTCTCTCTTGCCACGGGCCATGGGAAGAACACAGCTGCCTAAATACCTCATTTGTAAATGATGTTGTGATGACGTTTGTCCGTGCCCAGCAGCTTCTCACCAGGCAGTGTCCATGCAGCTGAGGAGCTGCTTTTGCAAAGCCTGGGCAGTTACTAATTCAGGTAACTCAAAATACAACCGCACCACAGGCCCTTCCACTGCATTGCCTACAGGGCAGTCACCATACCCACCATCGATCCTGAAGCAAACCAACACAAGAAGCCATCCCAAAAGGCCATTAATCCCTGAGCTCAGCACAGCAGGCATTCAAGCTAGTTAATACACAGCTACCACAAGAAGTTGCTCAGCAGATCTTTACTGCAGCTGTGGATCTGCTCCCCAGTATGTGATCCTGAACTGGCATATTATTTATAAATCCTTGACCAATGACACGTATCTTTTATTTGATGATGATCAGAGTGGCTTGTTATTTTTCTCTTGTACATCTTGCACAAATGTATCTCAGTCTGCAGACACAATATCTACGATGATATATATCCATACGCATGCAAAAAAAAATCTTCCCAGATGTAGGACAATCAATAGGAAGGTGCTGGATTCCACTAGATTCATCCAGGCACCTGAGTCTCCTTGTGGGATGTCAATCTTCCATTCACAGATGGCTGTTGTGAACTGACTATATATATAATTTTATAATTAATTCTCCTTTATTCTGACAGAAAGCTGAAGTCGTTTAGCAAATCATTCAGGGTAAATAACAAGCAGACCAGTTGTTTTGTTTTTAATTTATAGATAAAAATAGCCCTCCTTCAAATTGTAGTTATTTTAAAGGTATTTACTAATATGGCTGTCTGCTGTATGAATCATGACCTGATGCTGGTAACTTGGCAACTGCATTCGTTATTTTATATCTGGCAGCTCACACTGCTTCAAGAGGTTGAGCAGATCTTTCCTATAACCAATCTCATTTTCTAGTGCTGTTCTAATTGCCACACATGAGTAGCCTATTGCCCCCATCACCGACAGGAACCCAGCAATTGCAAGGACTTTATACATTCCTTGTTGCTGATGTTGTGAATTTTGGAGAAAAACTACCATGAAACAAGGATTTGTTCTGTTAAGAAGCACATCCATGAACTGTTTGAGGCACTGGGAGACAGGAGGATGAGTAAGTCCAGTAATGTCCCCAGTTTGTGATTTAGAAGGAGTGGAAGTTTAAAAAGAGCAAATGAACAAAAGGAAGAAAAAAAGAAAGAGAACAGATGTTCTTTCCTCAGTCCCAGGCAAAGCATCACCTCTGTTTCCAAGTCACTCTCAAAACACTTTTCAGGCTATCACCAGGAGAAAGATTAGTTGTCAAATACAGATCTGAAAAACCTCATATCCACTTGTTTCTCTGTTAAATGATGAAGGTAGCAGAATGGAGATTAACTGCCTGTAGCTGAGAACCAGGCTGGAAGGAAAAGAAGCAGCAACAAAATAAGAAAAGCTTAATGTTTTAGGAAACATGCAAGGTTAAATGTCCTATTAACTATCATGAGCAAATGGCAGTCCTGCAATTAGCATTTAATCAAATCTGATGTACTGACTTTATGATTTTTTTTTATCTATGAAATAGAAATATTTTCTTATTAAAATCAAAGTTATATCTACTAACATTGGATCTAATCTAATATTAGAGAAAAACTAATTATTATCTAAATATTATCTACATAATCTCCTGGAAGAAAGTTAGAAGGAAGATTAAATACTGTTATATCCACTCTGGAGATAATATAACTGAAGCAAACATGGAGACGAAAAAAAAAAGGAAAACCATCTAGACACAATAATTCTGGACACCCTGCAGTGCATGTCTTTCCCCTTTTCTGACTCTGCATATGTCTTTCCCCTTTTCTGACTCTAAATGCTGAGATATGTTGTATTTTTTCAAATAACTTAGTCCGCATTGGCTATGTCTATACTGCTAAATTAAAACGTGCCAAAGGTCCTGGCAATGAAAACTCATTCATTTACAGTGGCAAACTCTTAGAACAAACTCTGGCATGATTTTGCCCCCAGCCAGTTAGTTCCCTCCTAAATATTTCCCAGGCAAGGTTCAAAAGCTGGCATGGCAAGGCAGTCATTCCCATGGGTGGTCTGCACATGGCTAACCTGGTTTTGGACTGATGGATGCAGGCTATGGCATATCACTTGGCCTCAGTGCTGGAGAACAGTCCTAGACATATTTAATTTACTTGTATGGTCACAGACTCCTCAGGGGAACATGGCTCTCTCTAGAAATAATACAAACTGTAAATTTGGTTGATAGCAATAAGCAATTTTAGGCTCTTCTCTCTCATTGCAAAAGCTACAACCAGACAAATTAGGGTGACAGAAAGGACCGAATTGTACTGGATCCCAATTTTAAATCTTGTTGAAAGTGAATGCCTGTATTTTTTCCAAATGCTTTTCTTTGTAATGCTGCTGTTTTACATGGATAATGACATTTGCAGCACAGAAACTGCTATCATAGAGCTAGTGGCTGGAATCCTTGCTTCTTTCTGCCCAACAGGTTTTGAATCAGACAGTAAAGACAGTTATTTTTCTGTTGCCAAATAGAATCAATTCTAAGTCTAGACCTGAATTTATTTTATGACGTGGAGAAAATTTATTAATAATTACCCCTTTATCTCTGCTTCTGGAAATGTATCTCTTCTTAAATTAAAGTGTCTAAAATTTGCTAGTATCAGTTGATTTATTCCTCTGGAAAGAGAAGGGGCACCCTGATACATTTTTAGGTCTGACCACCACTGGAAGTGTTCAGTGCATAAAAAAACCTGTGCAGAATGTGTAAAGAAAAGTAATAGGAATGTTGTGACTGGTGTGAATGGGGAATGAATGGAAATGTCTGACTATGTTTTGAAGACACCTAGAGATCAGCAGCTCATCGCAATCCTAGCATGCAGTGAAGTGCAGCTTCTCAGGACACCCAGGTCAGAGAGAAAGGACAGTGAGTAAATCCCGACAACTCACGGAAGTGGGATGGGGGAAGACCAATCACCATCAGGCCCAAAAGGGTACAGAAAGGCACATGCAGAAATCAGCACATAACTCCCAAACTAGGAGACAAGATGAGGACTCAATAGATGGTGTCCTGTTCTCCACTAGGAACCCTGGACAGACCATCTGAATTCAGGCATCTTTGATGCTGGACAGACTGCCTGTGTGTATACATCCTGGTGCTTCTCTGTGGGAGTGTGAGAGCATGAGTGAGAACAGTATTGTTTTAAAGTAAATCACCTTCCAGTCCCATTTTCAGGGAGCAGCAAGAGCAGGGCAGCTCCACAAGGGGAGATGAGCTGGGAGCTGGGGGTGACCATGCACAGGCAGCAAAAGACCAAAGTAGCCGTGCTATGGACAGTGGAATATGTATATTGGTCTCAGCTCTGCATATCTAAATAAGAATGCTATGTTTTGATGGAGATGATAGCTTGGCTATCAAAGATCCTACCTGTTATGTGGGATATTCTGTAGCATTTAAGGGACAAACATCTGCATGCCTTTGTCTGAAATGTTGAGTATGAATGCTGCCATTCAATGGACACTTTATTGTGTGATAAATCCAGAAGATCTACTCATTGTAAGCAAGACATCTTCTCTGGACACCTCATATTCACTTGGAAAAAAGTGTAAAGTGTGTTTAGATGCCTAAAAGGATCCCCAGAATGTCTAGCAAGCTAAGCCTTGAACAAAGATCATCAGTTCTAAGACGAAAACTTATTATTAAAAATGTCAACAAAAAACCAATATCCCATAAAATAAATAAAGTGGAGATTAAACAGCAAGCTGTTATTACAGAAAAAGTAGAAGCAAAATATATCCCATTTTTGTTCAATTCTGTTATCTATTTTAGAACTTGTATTCCCAATTTAACACATGTAGAAAATAAATTCAGCAATATACAGGGAAATGACTAAAGAAAATAAATCTTAATCAGAACTATAGTAAAAAGAATGGGGAAGGAACTGGAGGCTTTAAAAATGAGTCAAGAGGAAATCATATATTGAAGTGTGTGAATGTATGCTTATATACATCAACAGTCTGAGTGTGGGCAGTGAGTATGGCTATTGTAAACATGCATGGATAAACAATATGTAAAGTAAAATAGGTTAAATCAGCACAAGACATCTTAGCAAACAGAACTGTCAGCTACTGTAAAAAGCTTCAGTTTAGGAATAACTTATTAAAAATCCTATCCAGAAAGATGGTGGGGAGGAAGAGAAAAAAAAAAGTATTCTTGGAAAGAAATACTAGTAGCAATATGCAAGATTTTATCAAATATTAACACAGCATTTGACGCATAAAGAGCTGTTAATATTAAAGCATAGTACTGAAATTACTTACATTTTTCCTTCTGATTTATTTTAGGAAAACAATTTTTTCTTCTTTTTCGTTTTCTTTCCCTTCCCTAGAATTCACTTACAAATCAGATATCACATCTGTCATTCTCCTGTCCAGATTATTTGTACAGTTCTTATGTAAAATTAGTGATTTGGGTTAGGGCCATAACTAGAATTATTCCTTGCCTAAGGTTTCAATGAGGTGGCAAGATAATTCATTCTGAACATGAGCTCTGTAGAGTTCATTTCAATTTATTACTTATTTTAAGTGAACTAATCTAAATTAAAATCTCCTTGAATCAATACCTCATTTTTATCATAGAGTGTTCTGACTATATCATACAAATCATTCAACTGCTCCTGTAACAGCAAAGCTAAAATGGCTTTGTGGTGAAGATGGGCTTTTTTTCTACCAAATGGACTTATACACAAATGCCACATAAGGTATTGGCATTAGAGCAAAACTCTCCCCAAGCTGTAGACCTCTCAGAAAATTAGCTCTTTGTATGTTCATCAGCCAGCATACTCTAACCATTTATCTTTGCATCATTACAGGATTATCCAAGTAAAATAGTAGTAAAATGCTAACAATGTGCAGGAATTTATACCTGACATGGAAAAGAATTAATTACCCTTTCGACTTCTCATTTTAGTTATCAAAATGAATAGCCAGTTCATGTTGCTTGTAACCATCATCATTGTATTCATTTTGTGACTGATTCTAATGCTTTTGTTGTTGTGAGGGTGGAGTGAAAGAATTTTCTGAACAGATTTTGTTCTAATGTTGCATCTTTATGTGAAGGTAATGACAGAAAGTAAGGGATGGGCAGGTTGTTCTCCTGACAAAGGCCATAAAAAACTTATAGAAGACTTAGTTGTGTCTTGTCCTTTTCATTATTCTTTTATGTTCCACTTGTATTACATAGTCTACAGTCAATTCATAAAATACAATAAAAAAATCCTGTTTTATACACACACAAATTGGCATGGCTGCATAAAATAAGTGCTGCAGATACTTTATGTCTAGAATCCCAAATATCCCTACATATTTCTTTCATTTTTTTCCTTTTTATTTCTTTGCCTTCTCAGTTATGCTTATGATTTTTCAAGTGCAAGAGATATGAAGAAATATTTCAGAATGCCCTCATTCAGCAAAGCACTTCAGCATGTACCTACCTTTAATCATATGAATGGGTCCCTTGAAGTCCTTTGGACTTATATGCTAAAATATCTTGCTGTTTTCTTGGTGCTATGGAGAACTGAATGCTCTGTGCACCAGCAGCACTCTTCATCACATGCTTAATCTAAGCCAAGGGTAGTTCTACTTTAATCCCTAAAACTGAGCACATACTTGTAGAGCCCAGAGGAACCAGTGACTGATGCTACAGCTATGTTACTGCAATGAAGCTATCTTCCCATGTCTGGGCATGCCTTAGTGACGTCTTGATGCTCTTGGGAAAAGCCAGCCCTATCCTTTCTCCCATCTCATATACCCCAGGAGGTGTTTTCTGACTGATTAGAGGACAAAAAACCCAGCGTGCATCAGAAGGTAAACCTGGCCACAGCACCGACTGTTAATCACGTTGCTGTCAGACATTTTGTAGGTGTTAGAACAAAAGAGTCTGTGAGACATGACATGAGAGGCATGATATTAGAGAGGGATGCACATGGATTCGCTATAAAATGCATGAACTATTTAGCCCCTAACAGGGGCTCATAATATGCACGAGCATTCAAGGCCTCATTTTCTAAAATGCCTGTGCATAGCCCTGGGTCAGGGTTCCTTGCAGAGGCACTGCTATGTGGTCGTGTTTGTGCCTTTAGTTCTGAGAAAACAGTGCACTGTAAATAGATGTGTGATTGTGTGGTAACATTTCAAAATAAATCACTTCAAAATAAATCAAACTTAAGTCATCTAAAGATTTAAGAATCTGCCATTCATGTCCATGAAAGTGTCTTCACTCAGAAAAACTATTGCACTATTTAGCCCTTAAAGTATCATGTACAAAGGCTACTCTTTTAGATCAATTGACTCAGTTTTGAGTTCTTCCCTTTAAGTAGAGGAAGGGACTGTATAAAGCTAAACTATGCCATGGTGCTGGAGTGTATATAAGTCCTTAACTATATTCTCTGGTTCACTGGTTCTCTTTCTTTCTCAAGAGCACACGAGTATGCTATAAAAGAGAGACACTACTCACAGCTTTGTGGAGCGTGTTTTGAAAGAAAACATCAATCTCTTGAGCTGACAGGTTTTACAAGAACAAATCTGGATCCCCCAACACCTTCTTCCAGCTTTACAACTGTTCTTCCATACTGCCAACCTCCTCTACCTCATTTAGGGGAGAAAGTCTACTGGAGCCCAAAATAGAAGCATTTCCACCAGGTTTCTAAAATGCAGTTCCCCTATGTAATTGCCGTTGCCCCTAACAACTCTTAAAAATGTGACAAGTGACAACACTTGGCCGCCAATCAAGTTATATTTAAAATTTGAGAGGACAAGACTTGAGAAATGTATGATAAACACCCTGTGTTGGTCCATGAGTATAGATCAGAAGCAAGACCTTGTAGGTCTATTCCACTTCTAACTGCTGTTATGCTATAACTAGGAGATTAAAATAAAGTTAAATTAGCACATCTCTGACACAGTCCCTTTTTGACAGAGACTAGAATGAACCACACTGTGGACTCCACTCTGCTTGTCTCTGCCTTGGCATTAAACTCAAGAGATCAAAATGATTTCAGACAAAACACCTTTAATATAAGAATAGTGAATAAGCTTGTACGAAGAGAGCACATAGTTCTTCTGATAGCTATGCTTGTTCTCTCAGCCTTTGCTTGAAATTCCTAACGCCAAAATTCCTAATTCCTAAATGTTCCAGTAAAAACACACAAAAATAAAAATAAGATCCCAAAAGTTCTGGTGAGATAAGGAAAGGTGAAGAGATACCACACTGTTCGCTCTGCATCAGCCTTTCACTAAAAAGATATTTGCCTTGCTGGGAGTAAGGGTGGGGTGGAGGCAGAGGTCAGACCTTTAGTAGATAAATCTACCTGAAATTGGCTCTGCTGAAGAATGGGGAATACAGCAAATCACACACATTGTCACCAAGACTGGAATTCATAGGCATAGAGGTATCTATTTTATACTGTAAGATAAAAATGTTTGTTTAGGCAGACATCAGATTCAGACTGTTATGGTGAATTTACACTTCTGAGAAAGAAGCCTGATCTAGATTTCTTTCCACATAAATAAAGTTAAATAAAATAGAATTAAACCTGTTGAGAAATGTAGCAAAAGTGTAAGATTTCATAACACATAAACCTTTTTCTGCAGTATTATGACTAAATCCTCTGAACAGCAGATGATGAAATGGACTGCAGTTTCTTTCTGTGTTTCCATGACACACATATTTACTTTTTTTCATAAGTCCTTCTGAAAAACTCTTGGATGATCTGATATGAAAAAGTAACATATACCAAAGCAATGCATTAAGGAGAGCTGTTATCCTGCACGGGGAATCTGCAGACAGGCTGGGAAGGATCTTGATTAAGTTCAGAGAGCAGCTCTCGAAGAATGGCACTGTAGGTTGCTGGAAAGGCAAGTTTAAAAGTGTTTCTGGTCCTGTTTAATTGACTGAAGTGCGGCTTTCCTCTTTCAGGACAGAAAAGTTTGAAGATCTCTGTCTTCGTGGAAACCACCTTCATTCTCCTTCCCAAATGCAGTATCAAAAGCTGTCACACAGTGGGAAGAAAAGTGCTTTACAAAGTAAGAAACTGTTTCTCCCTCATCTGGCCTGAGGTAAAAAGAAATGTCAATATACATGTAACTGCTAGCTGAACCTTGAAAGGCTAGGATCTCCGGTTTGGCAGCAGAATTACTCTAGTTCAAAGAAGCAAATATGTTGTGGTCTTATTGCTTTAGGCAGACCTATTTATCAACGTTAGTGATAGGATCACACAGAGAAACTGGGCAGGCATTCAAGAATCAGAGAGGCATTAACCATATTGCCTTATGTGAAACAGTGGCTTCTGAGGAGCAGTAGATAGACATCAGTCGTCCTCCCCTAAATCTTCTGAGACCCTCCTCATTTCCAACTGACCACTAAATATGCCTCTTTGCCTGCTCTGTTCATGGAAAGAGCGTTAATTATTCTTTTTAAACCATCAAAGAGAACAATAGGTGTTACTGTTAGAGTTTGGGTTTTATTCTACTGATGTTAGAGCAAAGTTCTGAAACAAAACACTTGACATTTCTGCTTGGTCTGGGAACAAAACCAGAGAGCAGACCAAAACCTGTGATGTGGGCCAAGCTTGGGTATGAGATTTCATCTGCATCGGGGATGAAGCAAGGTCATCATATCCATGTGGGGATGGGGGATGAAACTAAACCTTAAACTTGGATTTTGGATGCTGAAGTTCAAAAGTGTTCTCATAAGAGGTTTCAGCTCTCTTCTTAAAAAGAAAAATGAGTAAGGGTGTAAGCTTTAAGAAATTTCAGGCAAGCCTAAAACTGGTAATACCCTTTCAAAATTTGAAAATTACACCTCCTGCATCAGGGTGGCACCAGAAAGCCAAGGCACTTGTGAGCTGCTTCATTCCTGCCAGGGACCCCAGACCCTTCCTGTGGCTCATACTTGTGCCACATCTGCTCTTTTGCCATGGGTGGCCCAGCCAGGCCAGCAGGTTTGTCCTATGTAGGACAAAGCCACGCTGACAGTTCAGATGTATAGTTTATGGTTGGGCTTCCTTCTAGTCAAAATATGTAAACCCAACCTCAGTGGATTTCAGCCCCAAATCAAGAATCAACAAACAGCCTGAAATTTTGTCTTATACCAAATCCTAAAGCAGAGACTTTTTCTATCACTGCTCTAGCTATGTCATCATTGTTGATGCTTATTATGATGTTATTTTTATAAGGTTGTAGGCAAGGCATGTATTTTAACTGGATGAATCATGTTGGTAGTCTAAAGTTTTATACTCTCTTCCTTCACTCATCATTCAGTACACATCACAAATCAGCATCCCAAGTAATTGCAGCCAGACTTGATTTCTTACACAAAGTGTCATGAGTGAAGAACAACGTTGCCATTTATTTGATGATTACTCACTGATTTCTTTGTTATTGACAATTTACTCTACAGATTATTTGGGACTGTAGCAAATGATACTGACATCCACTTCTGTATTTATGTAAGTGAAATTGCTCAGGGACTGAGATGAAGATTTTCAATGGCTGAAATGCTTAAGGAATTGAAAATGAAGATAGAGAAGGTATAAAAACACATTGTTTGTCCTTGAGATACAGACAAGATGTGCAAGTGACTGACTCAATGCACATCTTTCCTGTCTCTCACCTTCCTAAAGTAAGATTTAAGTGGGATTGACATGAATATAAACCTGGCTCTGGTTCTCAGCTCTTACAGGATTTAGAGGATGTGTGTAGAGAATGAACATATATTCAGGTGATCCTGTCTATGATTCTGCATAGAAGATGGCCCTATTTTCACCCAAGAGGCTGTAGATGTGGGAGTGTTCTCAGACGAAGATGGGAATGGAGCCAACATCTCTAGACCAAGTGACCTGAGCAAGGGCTCTCCAATGAATAGAAAGAATTACTGTTCTTCCTCCTGTCATGCTTTATATGAACAGCTGGTATCCCAGTATTATCTGAGAAGGATACCCCAAGGCATTGAAGTGCCTTCTCCATGGATCCTCAGGGGGCTTATGCATGAACTGAGCCCCTCAACACATCACACTGCCAGCTCCAAGTGTAGAAATGCCTGGAAGAAGACTTTGAGGTCCCTAAGAGTCCTCAATGATGACATATCAGGACCCCCATGGTACACGGTTGCAGAGTGGGGGCTCTGAAAGTATCAACACTTTCAGTGGCAGTTGGGTGGGAATTTGGTGTCTAGCTGTTTTGCAGCTGAAATGTCTGCTGCAGTTTCCTCATAACAATTCTTCTTCCACACCAACAGTTCCTCTCCTTTTACAGGAAGGAGTCAGGAAATGGCTATACCTATAATTCTCCACCTCTTATTATTTCCCAGATTGCCACCCAAACTAATGATGAAAAAGGCAGCTACAATTTATGGTATGCCAAAGGCCCATCTGTGGGAAACTAATTGTTTTTCCTCAGCCACTTCCATATTTATTTTCTTTTTCATCATCTCTGTAACTGCATTTGAACCAGAGGCCACGGCAATCATGGCAGCCACCCACACTGACAGCACATGCTTTTATTTTTCTTGGCAACAATTATTTATCCAGCTTGTCAAGCTGCTGATGACATTGAAATAGCATCTGTTTCACACTGTCTGCATCACTTAATGCAGAAAGACACAGTTCTCTGGCACATTTTATTGATTCTTGTGACGTTTCCCTCTGTTTAAGTTTTCTGTTCTTGGCATCTTTTCTTTTTCTTGGCCTTGGCTTGTTATCTGTATCCTTGTTCATTTTATTAGTTTATTTGCTGCTGCTAAGTAACAATTTCATTCTCGCAGTGAGCTCTTTCCGAAGACCATTCTCCAAATCTGTCCATTGTTCCCTGTGCTGCCTTGAGGCTCTGCAATCCACACTTACTCCCCGGAGCAATGCTTTACTTGATCCGCAATAAATCTGTGATAAAACACAGAATCACTTGGAAAACAGTAAGTGACTACTATGCAATAGGTAAAATAGTCCCAAAAGGAGATGGCAAGCCAGAAAAGTACCTCAGCACTGCCACTCCAGAAGGGAATTGTTCCTTCCTCAGGTGAAGCTGTTTCCCTCTGGACTGCCTAAGTAAGTACGTTTATACAGAAAATATGAGGGAATGAGTCTAGCTATCAACGTACTCACTGTGAAGATGGTGAGGAAGGATTCCAGGACTTGGTATTTAATATAAGAAAACAGAAAGCTGACTGTAATGCATTTGCTAGAGCATTTCACTGAAAAAAAAAAGAAGTCCAGCTTACCGAACATATTTCATCCAGTACCACCTTCTGGACCAGAAGTCTTGTATTTCAGCCATCTCCAGCACTGTTTGGAATACTTGCAATACTTGCAGTTCCTGGATTTGGAACTTATGCTGTCCTAATGCAACCTCTAAAATAGAAACACATTTCTTGACTTCCTGCTGGATCCGTTGCACGACTGGACAGTCCCAGAGGGTTAGCAAGTTTGCTGGTACTAGCACACAGAGTTGTTTGCACATATACGTATATAAAGACACTGTAGATGAAATTCTGTCTTAAGATGCAAACTCAGTCGCCTCAGATATGTAGATGTCAAGCATGACTAGAATACATTGGTACCACCTCTACGTCTTTAATGGTGAACTTCTTGTTTAACTGCCCTATTGTACACCTTTGCCCCCTCACATTTCCCCCCTGTGAATTTGTCTTTCAAACCATAATTTGAAACACTTGCTTTTGGTGTTCTAAACTAATCCCTTTCCTGCCCAATGGAACCATATGCCTTAGATTGCCTTAAGACAAATCCATCATTATTCTTTGGAGAATTGCTAGCAGATTGATAAATTTTTTTAGAGATATTAAAGGACGGATGACTGAAGAGTATAAATAAATATAAGAATTCTTGGTGAGCTGCATTGTTCTTAGGGAGCTGTATTGTATAGCTACTTGACCTCAGTACTGTTTTATGTCAATCCCTTGCAAGGTTGTGTTGCATTCAGTATCTGCCTAGAGCATTTTATATGCAAGCTTAATCTACCACACTGTAAATCACATACATGTGTGATTCTTGGCAAATTAATGAACTTTTTGCTTGATTGATTGAAAATAACTGAACTGTCCTTGGACTTGCTAAAAAGAGACTAGCCCTACTGAATTTCAGTTAGAAGTGAGCTATACCACTTATTAGTCAATATAATTTGGTAGATTTCTGTGATTAAAACTTAACAGCCTCCTGAGCAAATGCAACTCTGAGGAGTGACTCTATTCCAACCCCCTTAGGACATGTCTACACAGGAAGGAGCAAACTGAACCGTAGTCCCTCTGCTAACACTCTGAAATGGCCAGATATAACCTAGCAGGGGTCCAAAAGCACCATTAGTGTGGCGCTGTGCCCAAGCTAATAAGTTCTGCTGACAAGACTAGGACCAGATACAGAAGTAGGCTGGTGCTGTGCCAACATTTTCCCCTCATGTCACCACTCATAGCTATCTTCTTTCACAGGGTATTTCCTCTTCACTCCCATATTTTGGTAATGATGGGCGCCTCAGGCTGCATATGGCTTAAACACTTGAGCAAGGAGGGTGGTCTAATTCCCTGGACTCTTTGCTTCATACTGTATCCAAGCTGCTCTCCAGCCATATCCGCAAGATCAAATTTCCTGCATGTTCACACTGTCACATCACACCCTGGCAACCATGTGTGGTTGCTCTCTGTAAAGCTACACAGTCCATGTGGGGTGCTCAGTCATCTCTCGTATTGGCCTGACTGCACCGGCACACAGGGAGCCCTCCCAGATTGTAGGTCCTTCATGCCATAGAAGCATCCCACATCAGGCTGTCTCCACAGAAGGGCAATGTACACAGCCACTCCCCAAGACCGAACCTCCTGCCTGCCTAGAGTACTAACCAAGGTCCTCCTCCATCAGAGAGCAGAAGCCAGGTGGAGAAGGCAGTACATTGCCTTTTTGGCACTATATAGCACAAAGATAACACTCAGAATTCATGAATACACATATTTCAAATAGGATCTCTCTTTAGTAGATCAGACAGAAAACATTTTCCTTTCAGAGCCCAACATCCGTGATGCCTCAAGCTTTCCATCTCTGTTGCTGCCAACAGCTTGACCTTTCTTTCATTGCTGCATGCTACAGTGCCAGGCTAAAGGGAAAACAGCCAGGACCCACATGGAGCTGCCCCACTCCCGAGCCAGCTCATTGTCTGGTTGAGGCTGCTCACACCACCCGCTTAGTGCTGCCTTCCCCTCTGCTGTACCTCCAGAGGCCAGCCTGCCTTCCCCAGCTTGGCGTTCACAGAGGTTGCCTGCACAAGGATCTTCTCCTGAAAAGGACTTGTCAGTGAGGCTCAACCCTGCAGTGTGGGTATCCTGATAAGAGGTCTGGCATTGTCTTCTCCAGGTGCCTGTAGGAGAGAACTCTTCTATCGGGGGTTTCTGTACAGCCACAGGTACAGGTATTCTCATGACAGTGTTCCCTGAAACTTTCTGAAATACTACAGAACTGAACATATGCAGACAAGCAAACCCCAGCTCTCTGAACCCTAACTTGATTTTCCCCTCCCAGTGCTCAACTGCACATATCCTCACTCTCCCTCCAAAAAAAAAGAGAGCCCTGTCTCTCCAGGACTTTGGGTACCTTTATGGTCACGCAAGTGCTGTTCTTTGGGGAGAAACTATGGGGTCTGCTGTTTGCCTGTGGCCTGTGTGATTGACCTCACACACTAATGTATTTAGGTTCTTATGAGGAATAAAGCGTGAGCTCTGATTCTGGGCTGCCCACCCCTTCTCCTTTGAGGCTCTTAAAGATGAGATTATTCCCCTGGGGGAACAATATATCACGGTGCCATAAAGTTTAGGATGGAAAATCAAGGTCTGGGATGAGGATTACTGCAAGGGCTTCTGGGTTACGTGTTATCACACAAGATGCCTCAAGCATCATGCCTGGAGCTGCCCTCAGTGCCTGATGTTTGAACAGGGTGGTTGGTTCTCAGGACTGACCTGACAAAGCAATGTATATTGTGATTCTCATGATTTCTAAGAAGAAAAGGGTCAGTCTTGGCTAATGCTAGCTTTAATAAATTTAGGTTGTGAGATTTAACCCGCAATGAACTTTTCCAAGAAATCTCTTCTAAGTATTTGTAGCAAATCCATATAACTCTTTGAAAGACTTTTGTGGCCACAGATAATTCTATTTTCTTATTATGGCTGTAGTATTAATTAGTTAACAGGTATCCAAGGAGTTGTTTGAGAAGAATACAGAACCTCAGGGATTCAGCAAGACCATTGTCCATACCTTATGTTGTGAAACCACAAATTAGAGGCTTGGGGGCTGGGAGGGAACCACAAGGGATCAAAAATGCATTTTTAAGCAGTTGACTTGTCTGTTTTGTTAGGTGGAAAAGACTCTTCCCTTAGAATATGAAGTATCAGGGCTTTCTGAGGCCAGGTAATGACCTGGCACCATGAACCCATTATCTGGCGGCAGATTTTAAATGCATTGGATTGACATGAAGGTGAATCATTATGGTAAAGAGGAGCTCTGGATATACTTTACACAAAAACTGAGCAGACACACTCTGAACTGTATGACTTAAAGTTACAACGCTCCTTCATTGCAAAAGCCACTGTAACTTTGTTGGAGTGGTATTCTGGGAAAGGAACTCAACAGTGGCAAGAAAACAGAGATGAAATGGAACGGATGTGAAAGTAGCAACTTAAAAGAGCCCCTGCAGCTGGTGTAGGAAATTGGATGGGAATGGTACATTATCTCTCAGGGCAGGATGGATATTCAAGCTGCCATAGACTTGAATGAACACGGGGCATGATATTCTCTGAAGTTGATCAAAGTCCTATTGTTGATTTCAGTGGTACAAGGTTGAGTCCTGGGGTCAGTTCTGTGCAGGGGAGGGTGAAAAGAAGATGCTATGAAAAGAAAACAAAATAAAAGCAGAAAGGAATTTTCTGACTGCCTTGATTCATGGACCTCAGCATTAACTTTGTATTACCTCTCTGCACACAAGCCATGGAGTCAGACAGGCCCCTTTGGCCCCAGTCTGTTGCAAGCAAGTCTCAGTGTCTCATCGTACCTGAAAGCCAAATGTGACCCTCAGAAGGACATTCACACATGTAGCTCTCAGCCCCAATTAGGCCCCATAGGTTCCCTCTAGTTAGTGAAAAGCAAAAAGCTTCTCCACAGGTTCCTCAAAACACCCAAAGGAAGATCATGCTCTGACAGTCCACCTGGATGGTTTAGCTCACTCACTGCTATGGAGACCATCTAGACACTACATAGGCATTCAAATTAGGTCCTTCAAAGATAGAACCCAAAGAGCTTCTTTTGAGGTTTGGGGCCCATAATCTTTTGCAGAGGTTGCTCCCACTTTGCTAAAAAAAGGCTGAAAACTCTTCTTAAATTGCATGGCACGTGCGCTGATAATGACTTTTGTGGCACAACTCCTAAACACAGAAGAGCGGCATTTGGTTGGAACACAGGTCTTCCTAGCCCAATATCTTCTCTTTAACAGCAGCCATAAACAGAGACTTGGCAAAAAGTAAGAACACAGTAAGCATGTATGGTATTTCCCGCTATTATTCTGCCAGACGGCAGGCATTGTCAGCACAGGACATCATAATCCAAACATGGGTTTCTATGTGGTCTATGTTTCTCTTCCATGAGCCTGTGCAGCCTCCCCTGAACCTAGATTAATTAATATTACACAACTATAAAATCAGCATCAGTTTTTCAAAGTGAAGTCGTGTGGCAGAAACTGTCTCGGCCAGAAAACAAGGTTAAGTGGGGACGACTCTGAGCCTTCTTATTGCAGAGAGAAGAGAATTCAGCTTCTTTTAGAGGGTTTTTTGGAAACTCCTTATCTGTACTCAGCTTTTAAGCTGAGTGGAAACCATGTGCTGTGCTTCCTCTATCTGTATTATGAATAACAGTGATACAAGAGAAAAATATTAGTGTTGCTAGCCTGGGAAAACTGTGCAGTTCTTCTAAAAACTGATTCCTTTCTGTCTTTCCATCAGAGATGTAAACAGGAGACAGTTGGCTAAAATAATCAGATAAGGAAGTAGATAAGGACCCCCTGGGAACTAAAAGGTCCACAGTAGGACTGAGAAGCCTATTTCAGTAGGCTGAACTTCACTGGAAGCTTGCCAGAGGTCTACAAATCAAAAAATCTTGGATACTTCTGAAACAGACAAAGAGAAAAACATCACCTTCCAGATAATTAGGTACCATCATATTAAAAGTACTGTATTAATCACAGATACACATAGCTATTCCAGAACTCGTCACTTGACTGCACTAGCTTGATTAGTCCATAGTTCCCTATGGTTTAAAATATGGGGGTGTAAGAAATGGGAACGAGTGACTCTTACTCTAAGCAATACAGGAGCCTGAAAAAGCCCCTAGCCCCAAACTTTGTCATTCCATGGAAAAAATACTGTAGATTTTCCAAAGAACACAAATAATAATTGCAAACTTAAAATATTCACTTGTACAACTGCATAAATAAGATAGCAGAGTTGTGCTGCAGTCACTTTGAAAGCTAAATAACTTGCCAGAGTTACTTCACAAAGCTCTGAAATATGTATCAGGAAGGTACAACATATAAAAAAAGCTCTACAGGTTTTTTGTTACAGCTTTTCTCTCTATAAAGTGCTAGAAGCTAAACTGCATGAAATACTGAAAATCCCCTCATAGGTGTTTTCTTTTTCATAGTCAGAAGAATATTGAACTGCAACTGTTGTATTTGGCAAATAATATTACAACCTGCAAGTGAATTCAAAATATCTACCACTAAGAGTAAGACAATTCAACTGATCATAAATTGAAACTGCATGAGCAGGCTGGAACACTTGTCTGTTGATACAGTAATTTTCACACGCATGCTTTTCAGCAAGGTGTCAGCTCTACAGGTGTGACATTATAAACCTCTTGATGGTATAGCAGACCTTGAGAACTTGCCACTATTGCTGGTCTATGGAAAATAGCAGACACGTACATTATAAACAAACTTCTTTTTTTAATTAATAACACGCTGTTTCAGAGTTGTAGATATATAGGGCTGAGAATGACCTTGGGGGGTCACCTTGTCTCTCCTCTTGCTCTGAGACAGGACAAATTATGACAAACATGCCTGACAGATATTTGTTTTAGCTGCTTTAAAAGACCCCCAGTGAATGGGATTTCACAATTCTTCCAGCAAAGCTGCTCCAATATTTCACCATTCCTATACTGCAAAAGCCTTTTGGAACAGACTTTTTCCTAATATACCAGTCTCAAACTGGACTGTTTACTGATTTGAGATAGTCCATATGACTACGCAAATTTATCCCTCTGTGTCCTGTGTTTACTCTGTCTTGAAGAATCATATTTATGCAAGTTCCAAGTTAAGGTGTTTTTCCAGTTGTCAGTTCGTGAAACTTCCCCTTCATTTCCGAAAGTCAGGCTGGAATCTTATACTTACATTGCTCACAGGAACCATAACCACACTAATATGTACAATCTGACACCATATCCAAACTAAATTGGCTGGCTGGGGGTTATTGATGATAAAGTGCAGATTTGCACATTGATGATATTGCAAATCTGAACAAAAGCTCAGCTCAATTTTAAGACTGGAGACTGGATTTTTAGACTGGAGGGGAAAATCAATATTTATAACACAGAAGTAGGGAATATTGGATGTTATTCAGTAACCTTTGGAGCAAACACTTCTACAAAGAAGAAAAATAGTTTTGTGATTTAAGTTCTTTTGAATACTTAGTTTATCCAAATAATCTGCCAGTGTGAATTTCTGGAAATCTAACAGAAAAATGAAGTGCATCAAATCAGAAATAGGATAAAATTATCTTCAGCCACTGCATTCTCATCATTTACAGCATAGGCTGCTTCATTTGCAAACTTCCACAAGCAGCTCATGAATACACCCTTCTCAAAAGAAATCAAATGCATGGACCCAAGTATGACCTGAGTGATGCTACATGCTGACACAGGAACCAGAGCAAAAAGAGAGAGCTGTTTTCATGGCTGGAAAAGGATTCACTTCAATAAACAGTTTACACAACCATTTGACAAAGATTAACAATTCTGCTTCTACTGAAGGCAAGTCGCTGATTAGCAGGAAATAAACAACCTTATAATGACAACCACTCCATTACAAGATGTTAGGGAAACATCAACTTGGATTTATATTTTTTAACTATGTGATGAGAGAGCTTCACATTCAATTGCTGGCTTGTTCTAGGACACAGAAGTTAAAAAGAAGAACGTCTTTCAACATCTATATGATGACAGAGAGTTAAGTTTAATCATCTCTCCTCTCCAGAAAGATTAGCAATGTGACTGAAGGAACACTGTGTACACTGCTTTTATTCTGAGAGAGATGATAATTCATTATAGGTGTAAAAATGCACCTGCAGCCTGCTGCATATTGAGAATGTGAACACAGAGTCAAGAAAGTGGGAACCTGGAGCAGAACTTTTAAAATGTGAGACACGGTACAGCAAGTAATGCAATGAACAGCATTCGCAGAGCCCAAGGCTATTGGTATAACCAGCTATTCTCCCAGGATGAACTAAACACCATGATTAGTTGAAGTAAAAATGTGCAAGCTTACTAAACAAAATTATGCTTTTTTATTTTCTTCCTTGAAGATGGGGAAAAGGAGCAGTGCCTACTAGTTTTTTAGTTTCCTATGTAACATTTCCTTCAAATTATAATTCGCCAACTTATTTTCTCTCCTTAAACAAATGATGCAAGTATCTCACATATTAAGGTTTCACAGTTTCTTACTTATTATATTTCTTGAACAAGTAAGCAACAGTTAGCTAATTCTTGATCAAACAGGATACCTGCAACTATATTCAAGTCCCATGCTACGATTGCTACACTATTAAATACAATGGCTTCCATGATTTTCCGTCCTGTTACTTTCTCTAGTGGTGAATGAAATCCACCTGTGACATCTTTCATCTGGGCTTCAAAAAGAGGAAATCAAGGACAATTATTAGAAGCTTTTGTAAAAAGAAAAGAGATAATTTAAAGTAAAAATATTCCCTGTTTCCCATAGTACAATCAACTATTTCAACTGTATAAAAAATGTAAATAGGTGATAAACTAGTAACACTTGGTTATCTCTAGGCAGGCCCTGTTCCAGTTCTCACTCAATTCAAGACCGGTATTTCTGCTGGTTGACTTTGAATTACGCGTTGAATACCTACCCCTTCACTGAGTCATCTCAGCGTGCACATAACTTACAGCAAAAAGCTGCAGTTGTACTCAGCTTGTTTGTAAACAGTAGAGCATTGATAGAGCAGTGAACAACATGCTGACATTTTATAAGGGTAACTTTAAAACCTCATATATTCTTGGCAGATTACTTGATGTTTCCCTGTTACAATTTTCTTTTACTGTTCTCCCTAAAAAGTCTGTTGAGCACAGGCAAAACATTAACCAGCCTTGAAGCTTCTTGTGACTAAGCTAATTCAGGATAATCTAGCAAAGAATTTCAATTCTCTAGCCCAGCTCTTGCATGTGTGAAGCATTCCTCATCACTCCTTTAAAATCCGGCAAAACTCCTGCATTGACATAGGCACTCTGCCTGCGGGAGGAATCTTGGCCCAGCCATCAGGTATCTTGAATCCAGCTTTGAATAATTTTCCATTCCCCTGCTCTACATCCAATAAATACACATGCTAACAAATATCATGACCTTTAAATAGCCAAACTTAAACAATCCTTAGCCTGAGTCCTTCTTACCTTGCTCCCAACTCTCAGCTTGTTGATTTTTCAAGCATTAAAAAAATTAAATTTTGTGAGATTAATGTACATGCAAGACAGATTGCTGCTGCTCCTCAGTTGCAGGAGCAGTCACAAGCTTTTCTTCATGCTGTCAGTAAAGACATTTTGATTCCAGTCCTGCAAAGCACATATGTTCTCATGTCCTCGATCCCCATGGGCCCCCTCTGTTCTGCCCACCAATGGTGCACCCACTGCCTTCCCATCTCCACCAAGCTGGAGAGGCTTTTGGTTATGTGAGAAATCAAACTGCTCCTCCACCACCAGCCAACCCTTTAGAGCATTGACCTTCAGCCAGATTCTCAGACTAGAAGCTGTCTCCCCAGCTAGGTACAATCCCATAGGTGTGTGCAGGGAGCTAAGCCTGAAATCACGAGTAGAAAGCTGTGTGTGTCCCACCTGGAACTGCCTGTGGCTGGAGCCCTCGTTTAAGATGTAGGAGACCATGGCAGAAGTCCTTATTCTAGACCCCACACCACAGGCTAATGTGAGTCAGGGTTTCAATGTGAGTCTTCCTTTCTCACCCAGTGCACATTTAATTAATTTACAGAGTCACAAATTTGCAAGAATAAAGGTGGTTAGTGAGGGCACTTCCCTGAGGCACAGGATCAATCAACCAGAATGGAGAATTTAACCTGAATTTCCTGTGTGATTTAAAACTAGGAAGCTGATTGATCTCAGCAGCATCCTCCATCCCTTAACAAACTCCTCATAGACATGTCTCAGGATTGATTCTTCAGTGCCTAAATAGCCTGGGAATTAGCCATTACAAAACTGCAATTAGGTTTTGACAAGGCCATTTAAAACTAACCTCCTCTGAGAATGGAGAGCAGGTAAAAAGAGAAGAAAACAATGACGCCCCAGTGCTTCAAGCAGCTTAGCTCTAGTTCTGAAAGCTAAATGATTTTGGAGCACAAAGGTTTTTGCTCAGACTGTTGTCCCTAAATTTCTTAGGTGTTTAAATAATCCCTGTTTCCTACTCTTTCGCTCTAAATCGTCTCCTATATTTCAGCCCTGTGCATCTATTTCCATAGACAGTTAGGTGATAGTTTTTTATCCTAAAATGTAGTTCAAAATTGAACCCCAAATCCAAATATTAATAATGGGAACTTCTAAAAATTGATGCAGGAGCTTTTGTTGAGTATGAATGAGTGTCAGTTTTGTGTGTTACATGAACAACTGTACTTCACTGCTCTCTCATTGCTCCTCTGACTGCATTTTGGAATAAGATGGCACTTACACTACTTGTCATGAGTATATGAACCAAGATTCAAAACCTCTTTAGCTCCCACGTCAGGAAATGTTCAAGCAAATTCCATGCTATCCTGCATAAATCACATTCTGTTCCACTTCATCGAGGTTTCTCAAGCTTTTTCAGTCTCTAGCAACTATATTGTATTAATATGTAATAGAATGTACCACTTAAGTTTGCATTGTTTTCCTTTGTTCATATTTAACTCTTTCAAATCTTTGTCTGATAAAGACAGAAGGTTTTTTTTGCCTTCATTAGTCCTGTTGGAATTGGAATGAACAGAAGTTCACTCCTAACAAATTTTGCTCTTTTTTCTTTACAGAAAACATTTCCCTTATTTTATAGCCCAAAATTGGCCAGATGAGACAGTTACTTGTCTGGATGAATCCTTTTTTGCAGTCCCAGTGGGGTGCTACCCACTCACTCAGTACTGTAAATGTGGAGCTCTTCTGCAATCAGTTATTAATAGCCCTCTGAGGTGTTTGCAATATGACTGCAGAGGACTAGTACAATAGAGGGAAGTCTGGGACGCAGTGTGAAGGAAAGGCACGTAGAGCCACCTAACAGCATGCAGCTATCAGAGGCAGCAGTTTTTGCAGAAGCGAGCCAGGAGCTCTGCTGAGGACAGCGTACACGGGCTCAGTGGTGGTGGTGATGTGCCACAGGGCAACGTCTCAGCAGCTGCTGGAGCATTCATCCCTGTAATGTTAGGGTCTTGGCCCAGATGAAGCTCTGAATGGAGGACACAGTCCTGCAGCCTGGGGCTGGAGGGGTACCTGGGGACTCTCGCTGGGGATGGGGATGGGGTGGGAGGTGGGCTCGTTGCCCACAGGAGGAATGCACTGCTGTAAGACCTCTCTTCTTGACAAGAACGGAGCTGCAGGAGGAGATCGGCAGACTGTGCAGCAGCAGAGATGATGAGAAAGAGGTTGTCCAGATCTTCTCCAAGACCCTGCAGATGCAAGAGCCTGAACATCCAGCTGTACTGAAGGAGACACAGGGAGAGTCTGAGCTTGTCTGGTTGGGAAATGGAGACTCCCACGATGACCAAGGCTGGAAGCTTCTGACTTCTGGTACCATGAGGATGGGACCTTGACAGACTGAAGAAATGGGCTGACAGAGCACTGGCAGTACGTAACGGGAGGTGACAGCTTCTCTCTGCTCAGCACTGGTGAGAAACACCTGGGTGCTATGTCCAGCACTGGGCTCCCCAGTACAGAAGACACATGACATACTGGAATGAGTCCAGCAGAGGGCCATGAAGACGATTAAGGGACTGGAACATCTGTCATATGATGAGACTCTGAGAGCTGGGACTGTTCAGCCTGGAGAAGAGAAGGCTCAGGAGAAGTCTTACCCAAGTACCTGATGGGGGAGTAAAGAAGACAGAGACAAGGTATTCTCAGTGGTGCCCAGTGAGAGGACAAGAGGCAAAGGGCACAAACTGAAATACAGGAAATTCCACTTAAATATAAGAAAAAAATATTCTACTGTGAGAGTGACTGAGCACTGGAGCAGGTTGCCCAGAGTGGTTGTGGAGTCTCCATCCTTGGAGACCTGACTGGACATGACCCTGAGAGCCCCACTGTAGTTGACCCTGCTTTGAGCAGAGAGATTGGACTAGATGATCTCCAGAGCTGCCATCCAACCTCAGCTGTGTCTTGAGAAAAACTGGCTCTTGTCAGATATTAGCTGACTCTCCTGCTGAGCATTCAGGACTCTTCAAAGCCCAGGAAAACAGGACAACAAACACATTTTAGCAGCATTTTAGAAAAGAGCATGTAACTCATGGCACTTATTTATGACTTAAGGTACCATAGGGTTGCAAGAAACTGTAGAATTTTTCTAGTTTTAAAACTTTTTTCATTTAATAGCTGTGCTTATGTAGCAATATCATTACTAGCTTGGTTTCCAGAAGGCTGCATGCTGTGTACAACTGCCTGCAGGATCCCTGAGTGAAGAACCTCTTCAAGTCAGACAGAGACATGCAAATGATACTGAGGACACAGTAGCCCTAAGAATGTGGGAACTGTAGACTTCTACCCAGAGTAGGTAACTTACAGAATTTTGACACATGAGAGAGGGCTATTGGACAGAATAAGAAGTACTACGCTGGGGGACAAGCCCATCCTATAACAATGAAAAATATTTATTGTTCTCTTCAGCCTACCAGGAGATAACAGGGAAACTAAAGTTGTTTAAGTTGTTTAGGTGATGCGAATCACAGGCCTTTTCTTTCCCATTTTTATGATGATCAGTATATTAAATGAAACATATAAAGAATTTTAAGATACATTCATATATTTGACTATCATAGTCATCTTAATTAGTTTTCAGGTCAGTCTTTTCCTGCATAGCCTTTAGAAGCAACACCTTAAGATCTTTATCCCATATCTAACTGATATTTTGAGACTTCATAGCATCCCGAGTTATGCTCAGACACATATATAAATATGAACTGAATTTTGCCTCATGCAAAAGAGCAGAACTTTTTTTCAACCCATCACATTTCTACTGTGCATTAGAACTGTGATTAACGTATTAGAGTTGAACCAACTTACAGAAAAAATATTTATTAAAGAAACTTCACAATAAACAAATACATAAAATATTCTTCATCCTGAATAAAGTCTCTTACCATAACCCCCATAGACACCTGGCTCCATAAGGGATAGCACAATGTTTAGAGATGATCAGAAATATTCCAGCCATACAGCTTTTCAGCAGAAGATACAGACTTATGGAGTGGGGAGGATTCATTTGAAACATTTCAGGTTTTACAGACTTCTGTCAAATTAATTTCTGCTGATCTGTCGTCAGGTTAGGTATCTTATAAGCTGCGGCATCACTGGTATCAGGGTGCTCAATAAAACTAACAGTCTTGACAACTTCATTAGAGTTATTATCTGCTGAAATCAAGCAGCAACTTCATTAGACACCTGCGATGTCTAGGTAACCACCATTTCACAGAAAATTTGGAAATTTTATGTTTCTTTTCAAATTCAGACTTTCAAAAAATTAAATTTCCTACAATGCAGAAACACTGCTTTTTGGCCAGCTCTAATAATGTTTGACTTTGCAGCGCACTGAACAGAGGTCCTGTCCAGAAATCATTACCAGGAAACTGCATTTAGTCCCCATTGATGCTGGGATTTTTGCCTGAGTATAGACTTCAGCATTAAGCTAGAGAAATATAACGTCACTAAATCCAAATTAATACATGTGTAGAAAAACTGTATTAACAACATATCTTGCATCCACACACATTTTGGGGAAAAAGTGTCTATGAGATATAGCTTATCAGATAGCTCCCAGCCGTGGGACCCAAAACACAAAGGCTTAATTTCTAGTTTTAGGAATTGCTACTTTGTGCCTCTGTTTTCCCACCAGTAAGACAGGATAATGAGCTCTTCCTCCGTTATAAAGCATTTTAAGATCTACTGGGGTTACTCTGATTAAGAAATAGTGATATTTGGGTTTGCTATTATTTAAAATAATGAAAATGAATAAGCCAGTGAATTAATTTGAATTTTCTCAACTTCCTCACTTGGATTTTTTGCTTATTACATCAGGCCTCTATAGAATCACTTAATAATGTCATATATAAACAATATGTTATTATTATCATTTTTAATACGGTCAACGCATAATAAATACAAGCCATGATCCCACACTGTTAAAAAACCCACTGATAGAAATCCATGCTTAAACTGCACAAAACACAGCTTGTTAAAAAAAACTGGCCAACAAACACAATACTCCTGAAAATGTGGAACTGACCACCATGAGACACAAATATGCCAAAATCTACTCTAGCCTACTCAGCAAGCACATCTTGAAGCATTTCTGCCTACAGACTCATAGGAACCATACTGCCTATCGCTAACCTACAATTTGCTGAGGTATAATTCTGCTTGGAGCTGCTCTAAATTCGGCATGGCCCAGTGTCCTTGTACAATTTTCTCTCTCAAACTCGGGCCCTCTCTTTACTTTTCAACTATTGCTGCACGCTTCTGCCCAGAGCTCTGCATGACGACTTTTATGTCTCTTTCCTCAGAGAGACCTTGAAAAATCAGAGCCTATCAGCCTATCAGAAGTTTAGCCTATTTTTACTAATGTGCATTACCTAACGGTTCTCAATTATACTTTAATAGTCCCTTATGAGGGCTCTAATCAAAAAGTCTTTTGAAAAATCCAAGTATGCTGTTTCCACCAGGTCCCCTATATTAACACTCAAAAGAGCTCTAACAAGATAGTGAAGCACATTTTTTTCTTATAGAAGCAGTGCTGCTTTGATCCTGAGAAGCTATACTTATCCGAGCATTGTACTATTCTATCCCTAATTGAACCCTCCATCAGGTTCCCTGCTATCATAATAAAGTTCACTGATCTGTAAAGCCTCAGATGGCCCCGAGCTTCATTTTGAAGATAAGCATCATGCTAATGAGTTTTAAGTTTTCAGGCCTCCTTGCTGTAAAGACTGTAATATATCCTTGTCAATGTTGCTCCTGTTTAATGCTTTGTTTGTTTTCAAATCCTTGGATGAGTATCAGTCAGTCCGTGTGATTTACTGCTCCTGGGTTTCACAAGTTGTACCACAGATAACTCTCTTTAGGAGATTCAGTCTATTAAAGACCACAATGTGATTTCAAATAAAAAGTGCCCTTTAAATAGGATTTTCCCCATGTTCCACCATAAAGATTGATGCACAAGTGTACTTTAATTCCTCTGCTTATCCCTATTATAGCTGATAAAAAAGAAAAAAATCATAGGAGTGGAACTTTATTAAAAAATACTTTTTTCAATGTACCACTGTCCTAGGATATTACAAAACTCACTGTGAGATCACAGAGGAGAGTTTGCTTAGCAGGACTGAAGCCAGCAACATAAAACCATCCAGGTAATTTTCACCACTTTAATGCACGAGGGGAAAAAAAATCACAGTTTGCATGAATCCCCTCTGCAGGTGCCTCCTCTCCTCTGAGTGTAAAGAGAGCCCAAGGCAACTCCGAATTTAGGTGTATCAGTTGAATTCCTTAAAGAAAGAGGAGTATGAGAAGAAAAAAGCCCTCCAGAGCTTAATTTGGAGTCCCTTGGTCAGGCTCCTGCTCTGAAGAGCATCTTTGTCTTCTCTAAGAGCCCACTGCTTTCTGCTCACTGTGGACCTTCCCAATGCACCCAGCTACATCAGCTCCCCAAAGTACAAGTTCCTGTATATTTAGGAAAACAGAGCTATGTCCCAATCTTCTGGACAGTCTCCCCGTGTTTCCCAAGGTTGATGTTTTTTTGCTGGAAGACTCTTATAATGTTGTTCAACTGTCATTTTTAAGAACACTTTGGTTTGAATGTAATTTTGTTCACAGTGAGGTTGCACAGCTGGAGAGGAAAATATGAGCTGAAACAGTGACACCACTTTTAAACATTAAGTGGAAGAAAGACATGCTCTTTTGTCCATAAATAAAAATTCTGTTAATTGTCCCTTTGAAAACCTCTGGACATCCATACTTAGGAGGGAGGACCTGGGAAAACTAGGGAGTGGGAGAGAACTGACTGGAGATGGCAAACCTGGCTGATGCTCTTTCCTGTCTTAGGGAACATCTACTCAAATTTGATCAAGGAGTATAAGACTTTGAGAAAGTATAATTTTCACACAGTCAGGAAGGCTTCAATTGCTTGAGTTTTGAGTATAATTGCCAAGAAGATTTGGATGCAGCCAGTCTTCAACCTAAGGATACAGATTGCTAAGCACAATTACTGAGTATACAGGCTGGACGTATTTGGGGCATGGATCAATGTTGTGCAATGGCAGAAACTGTTATTTGCCATGTCAATACCTCCCAACATCTGCAAATGAAGTGCACTGAATACAAGAGGATGGACTCATAGCTACAGCAGCGGACTGTTGCCCTGAGAAACTGGATCAGCAGTTGACCCAGCCATCATGCTCCTGCCGCCTGCTAAACAAACTGCACAGACCAGACCTTTCAGAGCCACTAATGGTGTAGTCTTCATTTTCTGGCTGGCTGAGCTCACAGCGCCAGGGCACTGATTTGCGTACATGCCACGTCAGCTGAAATCAGTGATAACTCTGACCAGAGCACATTAATTAGAGATGCTCAAAATGTTTTGGCATGATGACACTTTATCCAAGTCAAAATATTGCACAGGTGGCTTTAATGATCTTTATTTTGAGGAAAAATAGAACCTGTTGGTAAGGGCACAAGTACAGCACAGTAGCAGGAGGGTCAAGTTTCCACTCTGCCAGATTCGAGGTAATCATACACGCATGAAAAGCTTTGCTTTGAAGCAGGCAGTTGAGCAGGGACATCAGCCGGAGGCTATGTCTACACTGGCAAGAGATGCAGCATGATGGGGATGAACCTGTAGAGCAGAACAGCTAGTGCTGAGGGACCCAAGCAGGTGTTTCCAGGGTTAGTGCTAATCTGGTTTGCTGGACTGAATGTCTATCAGCAGGTTGGAAAGCATCAGGTGTCCTCCAAAGCACATCCTTTAGCTAAGTTTCACCCAAAAGGAATTCATTCAATGAGGAAGATAAAGAGTCACTTCAACTTACCTCTGACCAAAACAGAAACATTAATGTGTATGTGCCCAGAGCCTCTGACATACCAAGCTTGTGGTCTGACCAAAAAATATTTTTACTGCTCCAATTTTGCAGTAAAACTCGAAGAGTTTTAAACTCAGCGTAGATCAGAAATGAATTAAAAAATGTCAAAAGGCTTTCTGCGACAGGTCTGTTAGCATGTGAGTAGCTCTCCTCAGTGAAACATGCTGTTGCACACCATGAAGAAAAAACATTATTCTGTCTCTCAAGTTGGCATGGAGAGTCATTGATATGTTTGATCTTAAACTCTCTGACTTCCCCATTTGAAAATGAGAAATACATTATTTCCTAACCTCACAGAAGTGTGTCAAAAACTAATGAACTTTTTTAAAGTATTCACAAACTATAGAGCTGAGGTGAAAAAAAGAAAGTTTGACAAAAATATTATAATAATATTCTGTAGTGAATAAGATCTCTTACTGGATAATGAAGGAAAGAGAAAGTATTGTACATTTGTCTGTTAAGTAAGTGTCATTTGTTCTGCATGGGGATAAACACTAGGGCCTACAGAAAACCAGTACATGATAACAGGCTTTAGAATGGTATCATCTGTATATATTACATAATTTTATAGGAAATAATATATAGTAAGTTATATGCACAAGGAGACCAAAGATAACTATTGCAATTGTGAAATACTTTTAGATTTGCAACCTTAAATAAGGTAATGTAGCTTTTATAGTGTAAGATATCTATCTCTCTCTCTGTCTAAATATCTCTCTACTAATACAACACGCCAGTGCAGTGATATCTCTCCTGAGATGTGTTTGTTTACCTGTGAATTAATAAAAGGTTTAATTTTAAGACAGTAGAAAACATTAATCCATCCATGTGTAAATAAATTGTTTACTTTATGCATCCCTTTTTTTTGGTTGGATATGGGGTTGGGTGGAGATGTCTCTGTCTATGTATGTGCATGTACTTTTAGGGCTCAGTACCATAGCGTTGCTCTAACTCCAGGAAAGCTGTTGTCCTTCTGCTGCTATGACAGGCAGCAGCACTGCAGGTCATGTTCACAGAAACAATCTGCTGATACCCAGAGCTAATTCCTCAGCAGGATCTCAGTAAGAAAATAGGAAACTCAGACTGGTCTCTGGTCTCTGAAATGAAATTCTGGAAATACAATGCAACCTTATTCAGATTGATTTTTTTCCCAGCTAGGGTTCTATAGAGGCCATTACACTAGCAAAACTGCCATTCTGTGTGGCTCCATGCAAGCCCTAGGACACCTAGCAGAAAATGCTTCCAAAGACTTTAGTGGCTATCTCCAGCCTCAGACTCCCCCACACCAACCCCTAACACGCTCGGATGTGCTGATTCAGAAGGAAGGTTGGCTGTGTGGAAATTACAATTATGGAGGTTTGTTCAAATCCAGAAAATCATAGAATCATAGAATCATTAAGGTTGGAAGAGACCTCTGAGATCATTGAGTCCAACCATTAACCGAACTGCCAGGTCCACCTCTAAACCATGTCCCTAAGCACCGCATCCACACGTTTTTTGAACACTTCTGGGGACTGTGATTGCACCACTGCCCTGGGCAGTCTGTTCCAATGCCTAACCACTCTCTACATGAAGAAATTTTTCCTAATATCTAATCCAAATCTCCCCTGACACAACCTGAGCCCATTTCCTCTTGTCCTGTTGAAAATGAAATCTTAGAGAAGCGAGCTTTGCCTGGGTACCTTGAGAGGCTCAACCAGGGAAGAGTTGCTTAAGTTAGCAAACAAAGACAACGTAAGGACAATGAATGGATTTAAGTGTGGAATTAGAAGACTGTAATCCTAACAGGAGTGAGCTTGAGGAGTCATGGAGGCTAAATACCCAACAAGTTTTAAAATAGATCCTAATAACTTTTTGAAAGGCATCAGGTGAGAGAGGTGCCCTCAGAGCAGAGAGGCAGATCAAAGGGGCCATCCCACCTGTGTTTCCATGCCCACTTCTGCTCTCACCGTGAGCACCGTGGCTCCCTTTCACAGCCTGTGAATGGGAGGTAACACTCCCTCCAGTCCCTCAAGGGTTTTGCTCGCTGAGGTTGTTATGTGCTTTGACAGGCTCTCAGAGGGAAGAGTACTCTAAAACTATCAAATGCTGCCAAAAATACAGCATGTGTTTCTTTTCACAAACTCTCAGCTTAATTCAAGCCTCAAGTAACAGCTATTCAAGTGTCCTTTAAATGTGAATGGGATTGAGGATTTCATTTTTATCACTACAGAGCATTAGGCATTTTATTAAACATTGGCCAAGCTGTTTGCAATGCAAAACTTTCCCCAGTAAAAGTACAACACAAAGTACAAACTCCTGGGTCTACCTTCAGCATAATGAGAATTTAAGTAAAACATGGAGAATCTATTGAAGGAACTAAAATATTTGTGCCCCATGCAGCAGAGCTGAAAAAAAACCTTGCTTCTACCTGAAATGCAGTTTCCAGGATCTACCTGGAATGCAAGGCTGGAGAAAAGAGCACGGATACACAACAGTGAAGACAAGTCTGTATGAAACTGGGGAGACACCTTGTGATTTCCCAAGTTCTAGACAAATCAGGCCTAAAGTCTGGATCGGTTTAAAAATATGTAAGGATCTTTTTTTGATCAAATATGGCAAAGATCTTGATTCTATTTCTTACTTGAAGAATTGGCTAGCAGCCCTCAAACCTCATGATAATGCATTGATTTAGTCCTTAGTATGGATGAAAAAATATGAGATGCTATAGATAAACAGTTCTGTCTCCTGTTATTAGCATTGGTATCTTGTGAACAAGGACAAATGCTACAAATGCTGCAGAAGCAGGCAGAAATAGTGACAGTAGCTAATAGTAACAGTGATGCTAATAACAGCAGTGAAGTTGTGGTCGCCCAGACTGCTGTGTGTGCTGGACAGGCCCATGGGGGAGCCTGAGTAGCTACTTGAGTCGCTAGACTACCCTGAAAATTGTGCTGCCACATCTTCACTGCTGCCTAGCCAGCTATATTGGGTATATCTGTCTTTACTGTAGTCACACATCTTGTTACAATACTTCTGGGAGTCTCCAAGTCAAGTACTGAGGTCCTTTGCTTAAAATGTGAAATCTGCTGCTCGAAGTACAAATGTCACCTTAAAAAGAGAAGGCCAAGTAAACAATCAGTTAGCATTTCTGGAAAAATACAGACAAACCCATAAAAGTTTACCAGCATGGTTACGAAGATGGTGTACAGGAGGTCCCACTGGCTTCAGTCCCACTGACTGCATGAGACTGCCCAAGAACCACCTGTATGGGAGCTGGCGTGTCTCTTTGAAATGACTAACTCAGTTTTTGCTACAACAAACAATATGACTCCAGAATTTCCTGGGACAACTTATGCTGCTTTTTACACAGCTGAACAGTGTGTGATAGTTCACTAAAAAATTTCCATTCAGACACCACGGAGGCTGTGATCTACAATCAATATTATTGACTGTTACCTGGTTTCTGGCCCATGGCTAGGGTCCATGGAAGAAAGGAAGATCTGGTGGGCAAAAGCTGTCATAAAAAGCCTATCATTTTTAAGTATTGTCAAAAGCAAATGGTCTGAAAGCAACAAAGATATTCCTATGCTTGCTTTCTTGCCACCTTGTTGCAGATAAATTGAAGCCCAGATGACTCATGGCTATCACAAATGTCTGGAAGCATATGTGATGGCTGTGGGGCTCCTGCAGGCTGGGGCACTCGTTTCAGGGCCTGAGGCAGGAGTATGTGTCAGTACCAAATCAAAACTGGCCAGACATTGCCTTAGGCAGCAGTTCCTGCTTTGGACCAGGGACTAACACCAGGATCTTCCACTTTCATGTGTCCCACACTCCCATACAACTGTGGGGCTGGGTCTCAATCTGACTTGTTGGACATGTGCTGCATGTGCTGCCACTAGGTATGGGAAAAAAAGGTTCAAGCCTCCCCCCTTGGTTTATGTATTTAATACTAAATGAAATCTCAAGAAAGACTGTGTTTTATCCCTGCAGCTGCCTTGAGGTTAGGACACGCCTGCCATATGGCAGACTGAAGAGCCATCCAAGTATTTTGAGTACCATCTAATTGCTTTTAATCAGCAACCAAAAGCCAACATCAAAAGGCCTTCCTTTGACACAGAAAACTCTGAAATCTCACATAATTTCCTACCCAAACCAAGGTGTAAGACTGCAGAGCTAGAAATTGGACTTTTTTCTAGATTGAGTTACTGTGACACCATGCAAGCCTAAGCAGTTGTGTTTTCTCTCAAGGTGACTGCGCAGAGGGATCCTGACCAAGCTGTAACAGTATCCACAGGCACAGAAGTTAGTGATGTGTCAGCCATTAATACTGCTTAAACCTCAGATTTACAGAAGGATTTTCTTCTCTGTGCTTCAGTGCCAAAATTGACTGGATTCTTCTTGTGTAACTGATTACGACAGGAGTTGCTGACAGCTCTATCAGACAGATAAGGGCACTTGAAACTTTTCTGCACTATTTCTAAGGTCAAAAAGACCTTAAATTGTGCACTGCCCACCTACATAGAGGATGAAGTTTTTATTTTTGAAAGGACTGCAGGCTGCTGATCACCTCCCACGGGATAGTCACAAAGCCTCATAAGGGACGCAGCTCCTTGTGAAGTTTCAGGGGTGGCATTAACTGCTACCAGAAGCCATCCCAAATTCCAGATACTGCCAGCTGCCAGAAGCCTTTCGCTTCACCTTTAAAAAAAACCAGCCGCAGTGTCATTTTGCAGAAAAGCAAAAACTACATCCATGAGCAAACTTGTTCAGCCCCAGTTTGGCATCATGTCTGTGTGGCTGTAAAGCACAGATCATCTGCAGCAGCAATTAAAGTTGGAGGAGGAGGAAGAGGTCAGTGGACCAGTCAATAATCAGTGCACCTTTTCCCCACAGCTGGCACACAACCCTTGTGCAGCTTGTTGCTTAATTAAGGTTTGGAGTTTTCTGTAGTGCGCTTCTGCCATCTAGAGGCTTTCCTGCCCTTCTGAAAATCCCCTCTACCGGGAGGGATTTTTTCCCTTCTATATCCCAAACACCCCTAATCAGGTATCAAACCTCTGATTAAAGGATGACAAGACTAAGATTGATATCACATGTGACTAAACTAGAATTAAGAATAGGTTCGAAATGGGAAAGAGGTGTCTTGTGGATCATAGCTTTGGTGGGCTGCAGATTTTATCACACAATTATATTTCATAAAAATGTCTCGGAAATAAAACATTTTGGAGCAAGGGGGATAATACAGGAGACCTGAATCAATACCTAAGATAAACCATTCTAAAAACCCCAGTGCAAGATGCTGATATTTATTAATGTTGTCTGAGACTGGAAAAGAACAATCTTTATGTTTATTGCCCACAAAATAATTTGACTTATAATGAAGGCTGATCCCGTGATTAATATAAACCTTTTACAAACTGCATTGCTGGAACACTGCAGTTAAATATCCCTAGGCACATAAAAGTATGGGCATTTACATAACAAATCCCTCCACTCACCCCACCACACAGCAATCCACCCCGCGTGGCTAACTCTGACCCCCAAGACAGAACATCTTTCAACATCCCCAGCTCTTGATGCGAGTCTCAGATATTTCACAAGAGGGAAGACAGTCCCATTAGCTCAGCTACGTGCTGCCCTGTAAGCTTTAAACACCCCTGCTGTGCTCAGCTTTTGTATTTAAAAGCCAGAGTCTCGTCTTCCTCTCTTGGTTAGGAACTCCCCACTGCTCCATCGGGAGAGAGAGCACACAGGTGAAAACGGACCGGGAGAGGTGAGCGTGGCAATGTGAAAGCCCCGAGGTGGGATGCAAATCAGGATTTAGGATAGATGTTTGCACTGCAATGTGAAGGCTGCCTCAAGGTTGCCTTTAACACCAGGCTCTCCACTGCTTTAATGGCAAATAGGAAAGCTTAGCTCTCAGCTAAGGGCTGTCCTGTACGGTGCTTGTGTGCCAAGTACATCTGGCAGGATGTTGTCAAGCATAGTCAGAGAGCTCGTGTTCAGGCTATGCGCGAGATAGCTGCATGGTCTGAAGGCAAGTGGACCATGAGCCAATATGCTCATAGTCGCTCTTGTGCATCCATCAAATCCAGCCACCCATCAAACGCCATGCAGTATACTCACTCAAATGTCAACTGCCTCAGCCTAAAATACAACCCCAAAGTTCATGTTCAACAGCTGCCACTCACTTGAAGCCTGAAAGTTCACCAGGAAGGTCTGGACCTGCCTGCAGCTCTGTGTCTGCAAACCTCCAGCTCCTGCTGAAGCCCTGCTTGAACCTGGTGTGGAGCAGGGTCCAAGTCCCCTCAGCACCCACAGCTAACAGCTGTGTTTGGCAAATACCTAACGCATAACAACAGGATCAGCCTGCAAACAATGTATGGTAACAGATTTATTTTCTTAATAGCACAGGTGGAGGAGATAGATTGATTGAATTTTTAGTGTAGTGTTGGTTTAATGTAAACTGCATGCTGAGGAGCAGGCTTGGGAAGCCATGTCAGCCCATTGCGCATCTTCACGGGGGCATGCTCTGAGCACTGAAGAACAAAATCCTCAGCACCTGCACTTTGAAAGTGAGCTCTCTGCTGCTTTTGAAAGAAGAGAAGCCCATGTTCACTGTTGGGAGGGAATTCTGGGACCTGGACCCTAGCGTGCCTCCTCGCAGGCATGGCTCCAAAGGGGCAGATTTCAGGAACAACCCTGTGTTACCGATTCCTGCTGGCTTGTTCTGCTTTCCTCCCTGCTCTGCATACATCCCATCCAATAAATTTTCCATAACTGTACATGATTTATATACCTTAATAGTGAACATTGGCTTCAACTCGAAAGGCTAGGTATGTCCCAAATAATCACCTACCATCCAGGATCTGTGATCCAGGTGAACTCTTTGGTGGCCTGAAGGAGGACTCTGAGCCTTTTAGCTATTTCTGCCACCCAAGAAACCAGATAGTCATCAGGCATAAGCAGTGCCCTAATGCTGGAAAGAGCTCAGAGAAAAACATGGGAGTAACAGAAGGAGCATGGGGGTGGCAGAGTCCGAATTACCAGCGTGCTCCCGCGGCTCTGTGAGAGCTGCTATCGTACATCAGCCCCAAGCCAGCTCATGTCAGGGAGGAAACACAAGTGCCAGAGAAAGAGCTTGTTGCTTTTCGTGTGATAGTGGAGGCCAGGAAAGGTTTACCAGCACAACGTGCATCCGTTCCAGTAGACACAAGGAATGGAGTCCCTGAGATCTCCCTCTTTTGAAGATACCAGGGACTCCTCTGTGAGTGGATAAACTCATCTACTTCATCATCCTTTAAAGAATTTGCTTTGGTATGGGGCTACCTCCCAGTGCTCAGGGTGTGACCCCCACCGAGCGCTTTAAAGTTTTAGGAAAAATCAGCTTGCACCTTGGCCAGATAAGCACTTCAGCTCTTCTGCCAAGCACGAATCCCACTGCTGGTGTCCCAGGAATAAAGGCCATAAACAAGCAGTAGAAAGGTCCTGCAGAGAAACCTTTTTGTTCAGTGCTCGCAGAGTAGCTAACGCAGTGGGATAGCAGCAACACAAATCATCGTTATTATCATCCTGAAAGATAGAGGGAAAAATACCTAAAGAAACAAAATTGAAAAGGGAAGTACACTTTTCAGGTCAGCATTTAAACTAGAGGCTGCACTCGAGTGTGTTGTGATTTAACTGAGGGAAGTTTTTATCCTCTGTGTGTTATAAAATACACAGCAAGATGTGACTAAACAGATATAACCCAAATACAAACTCCTCCAGGGAAGCAGGAGAAAGGCATGGTACTAGAAACAGCAGCTGAAGACAACGAATTGGATTTCAAGACCTATATTCTGGTTTTTAAGTATTTATGTATTGAATTCCACTATTGTCACTAGTATTGATTTGAATTGACTACTTTCAAGAAAGTGATTGATTCATATCAGTAGTGGTGACAATGACATAATTCAATATCGTAATATTTAAAATCTCAAATATTAAAAAATACTGAAATCTAAATCTATTGACTCCATTTGGTGACATATATACAAATCTGTGCATGACATCTGTGCAAACAGCACTGACAAAACCCTGCTGGAAAGTTCTTCCTTGTCTGACTTCAGTCCAGCTTTAATTGCATTTCCAGCCCTGTTGAAATGTCATGTTCCTAGTCAGCCCCTTGGGATGGGTTGTTCTTCCCTGTGTCTTCCACCAGTTTCTTCCATACAAGCACGACCATGCCTCGCCTTTTCTCATTCACTATCAGAACGGTAGCTTAGGTTAGGTACTGTGACATGTCAACAGGTTCATCCTAAAATCTGTCTGCTATTAAGCCTTGGAAACTACTGATGTTCCATCTGAGGTCTCATTCCCTTGAATAACTGCACCTGAGATAAACCAGATCCCTACTTTTGCATCTCTCTTTATTTCATGCCAGGCCTGCCTGGAACAATGTTAGAGGTATAGAGAGGATGTGAAAATTCAAGGAAGGTTGGTCTCTGGGGTAAAGCACTGCCAGCACAGGAGTTAGAACAAAGCTCATGTCAAATAGAGTGGCGTAAAGAAAGGTGAGCTGTGTTTGGTACTGCTGCTTGTTTTTCTCATTCCTCATTTCAGACCCAGTTCTTCCTCCCATGTTTGAAACTGAAGGACCAGGGAGCCATCATGTGAAAAAGGTCAAGAGCGTCATGCTCCAGTGCCATTGGTTGATCCAAATTCAACAGCCAAAGCAGATATGATGATTTAAATGAACCCTGTGCTTAGGAACAAATTACACCAGAAAATATATTACAGGCCCTGCTCTTACATTTGATGAACTGTATGTCTATTGATTTAAAAATATATTTTTCTTTCTCATTATCACTTAAATGTATGGGATAGTGGCTGATTCATGAAGCAGTTTCTTTTAAGTCTGATGATAATTACTTTTATTTAATGAATAAGGTCCAGGTTCAATAAAAGACCCATCTGGCTTCATATAATAAATTGATTTTATGGGGCTGCTGTGAAGCGGAAGCCAGAGAGAGTTTTTATTGAATCTGGGACCAAACACGATATATCACAACTCTCATTTTCAGTTTATTTCATCTATTAATAAAACTCCATTTAATATCCTTGGATATTTTTCAAAAGGTTTGTCCTTTATCCTCTTTGTCATAATTAGCACGGAGGGTAATTAGTTTTTACATAGGCGTTCTCCTTCATCTAGATACAAGTCATCTAAATTATTTTCATTTGCTTATGGAAATGAGAACACCACGTTTTTACTTCTCCTTCAATTGCTCCCTGGCGATTACCTTAATTGGAATTACTATTTCTATACCTCTGTTGTGGAGTTTAACTCTTCAGGAACTGTCACGGTGGACAATGAGTCCAGAGCCTTTGGTGGACGGCAAATGAGCTGGCTCTGTGTGGACCTAAAGCGTCCAGCTGCATGTCAAATACTCATGACAAGATTTTGAAGGCCATGGGACCCCCGCGAGAAGCCAGGGGTGTCAGTGGGGAGGAAGCGCAGCTCTGCAACCCTGCACACTGCCTTGGGGTGCTTGCACGCCGTGAAGCCCAGACTGGCATCCCACCACCGGCTCGTCCTCCTGGCTCCACAACGGGAAACCATGAGCCCTGAGTGACAGCGATTGCTCTGCCGGCCTCAAATCCATTACCATAGTAACTGAAATCTTTTGGATGCCCCAACTCGCAGCACTGCATCTGTAAACACAAGCAAGAGCAGAAGATGAGGTGAAGCAGTAATGCTTCGCCTACCAAAGGCTCACCTCCACCACAGAGCTTACTGTTTCATTCAAAGGACTTCCAAGGGAGGTGTCCGTGTTGCTGCTAAAACGCTCTCTTTTTGTTTGTTTGCTCAGGAGGGTTGTTATAAAAATGAAAAAATATGTACATATATACCGACAATTAGTAGATTTTTCTATAGTTTTACATGCAATATAGTGTTACATAGAAATCTCTATTTGCATCTAATAAATACATTTTTTCTAAAATGTCTTTTATTTGGGACAATATTTGCATGAAAATATAAATTAATATAAATTATCATTTCATTAATATTAAATTATAAATTGCAATAATAAAACAATTATAAAATATTATTATTATTTATTTAGTAAAAATAATATTTAAATTTTTATTCCCATTTCTGAATCAAATGGGGTAAAAGGCATTCAGACCCGAAATTCATTCCTCTCTCCTTTTTTCGATATGAAATGAAAATTTCTGTTTTGTCAAAAATCATGTAAAGACTTTTCAGATTTCATAAATGTTTTTCTTTCTTTATGACTATTTTTAGTTCATTACTAATATTTCAGGGACACTAACTCCTCAGACTGTTGTCAGTATAATTTTGCTGCTGCCTTGGCTTATTCTCCACGGTATTCTGCAAACTGTGCTCTCAGACTCTCCAACAGAGCGGGAAGGTGTGTGGAACACAGGGAAGATGAAAGGGAAAATACTAAATAATTTAGAAATTATTTTTCTCTTTTTTAAAGAAAAATTTGTTTTAAACAACATGAAATGGGATACATGTAATCTGTCATTTCAGAATAAATATTATTTAATCTTAAATTAAATGATTTTTCCAGGAGTGCTTACTCTCACTCTTACTGTGCAGCATGTTGCCTAAGACTTACCGCAATCACATTCTGCTGCTTTTTTAATTCTTGGACTCACATGTGATCTGTTAGGGCTTTTAAAAGACCTGAGAGCTTATTCAAAGTATTTTGATTAATTACAAAGCAGCAAGTAACTTTCTGTTCCAGTTGAATAACACAGACAATAAAATGTTACTTAGTATGACTACATTTAATATCTATTTGACATCTTTATGTCATAGACTCAGTGGCATCTTTTCTTTAATATTAAGGTCATTAGAAACACACAGCTTGACCATCCTCACATCAGGAAAAACACTTTTGAAGTTAATGATGTAGTAAAACTGGGAAGGCAAGAAAAAAAAAGACCCATAAAAATGAAGCACAAAATTAAAAACCTGGGCAAGCACATTTATTCAGACATCAGCTCTCCATGTATACGCAAGGACATATCTAAGAAAGGAAAAGACTTTCCAGCTGATGGCTGCTATTAACCCTGCAGTATGGGACAGAACTAGCTGTGATGCATCTGCAATCGTACTTACATGTCCAACAAACGGAAACCAAGTTATAAATCACTGAATCCTATGAGCTTTGTTGCTGAGGAAGCAGAAAAGCCCCAGATTTCAAATACTCAGATTTCAGATGTAACACCGAGGGCGGAAAAACACTTGTAAGCAGGTGCAAACTCAATAAGGAAACCCAGAGAGATACAAAAATGGAATATGGGATAACAGCTCAGAGTCACCCCTCAAAGCCAAACTTCCCTTTGCAGACTTGTCTGCTTATCATTTAAAACAAACAAAACCAAACAATCCTCCAAAACCTACCCCAGGTATCAAATATTTAATCTGTGTAATCACCAGAATATCCTCCTCTGGATTCCTGCATGTTGCTTCAGGGATCAATTAAAAGCACAGCATCTTCCTTCCAGTCCTACAGGTTTCACCCTCTCAGCCACTGGGACTCAGGGGTTGCCAGCCGCCAAAAGCACAAAGCTGAATACTGAATGAGATACCAAGAGAGAGAAGGCGGCAAGAGGGGGAGGAAGGTGAAAGAAACCTGTTTGCTGCAATTATTCATACAAGTAAAGCGCTTTAATGTTCATCTTCAGAACTAGACTAACTAGTGACATTGCCAACAATGGCACGGTGCAGTAAGAACCAAGGAATGAAGACACATAGGCCTGAGGGTGCTTCATTCCCTGTACCCTTGGGTAGGAACGGGTGCACTTGGAGTGATGGTGTATAAGAAATGTTCAACTGAAAACAGCCCCTGCCCTGTGATAAGTCCTTTTTTTTTTCATCCCATCTCTGGTTTTGCCACAGGCATTAAAATGGAGAAGCAGAGATTTGAGGCTACTGCGGAAGAGAAACTAGTTGATAATTAAGCAGGTACAGTCCTTTGTACTACGGTCCTTGGGCAAGGCACCTTTGCATGAGAAAAGGCTTTGGTAATGAGATACCACAGAAAATAGTTTAAAAGAAAGAGGTGACTAAGGATCAGCAGCTAGGATAGGGTTTACAACAGAAAGGAGGGATTAATTTTGGAGATACACTGTGGGCTTGGCATTTTAGGAGGAGGTTAACCTGGGGAAGTGGAAAGTCTTGGACGCTGGAGAAAGAACCAGCTCTGAGGTGGCATCATTAGTGTCAGGGGATTTCCAGAGATGAGGAGTTCACATAGGGGTGCTTGTTGGAGGGAGTTTGAAGTAGTTATCATTTGGAGGCCAATTGGGCTGGATGTCCCTGAGAGTTCCTATCTGAGATGTCCCAGCCATTTGCATATAAAATTTAAAAATTGTTGTCTAATGGTTTCTGTGATAGAAATAATGTCATAAAAGCACAGCTAAGTGTTCTCACTGCCTAATTGTAGGTGTCAATGGCAACTAGAGGACTAGTTTCCAGTGCTTTCATGTAGCTAATGGAGATGAGCTTCTCCTGAGGGATTCAGCAGAAACCCACCACAGATGCTCTGATCTGTCTCTTCAAGTGCCTCTCTCACTACAGAGGGAAGCTGAATGAGTAGCATAGTCTAGCTACATATCTTATAGATAGCTAATGTAGGTAAGACAAAGCAGACTTAAGCAAATACCTCAAGATGAATTGAGTGTTAAGAACTTCCCACATGATATTCATGCCTTCTTCGCCTCTGTCTTCAACACCGATGATGGGCCCTAGGACTCCCGGAGCCCTGTGTTGGAAGACTGTGACTGAGAGGATGATAAACTCTCAGCCAACTCTGAACTTGTTCAAGACTTGCTGCTTCTTCTGGATGTGCATAAATCTATGGGGCCCAATTGGGATTCATCTCAGGGTACTGAAGGAGCTGGCTAATGTCATTGCGGGACCTCTCTCCATTATTTTTCAATGGTCTTGGGAGTCTGGAGAGGTCCCAGTCGACTGGAAGCTGGCAAATGTTGTCCCAGTTTTCAAGAAGGGTAAGAAGGAAGACCCTCATAATTACAGGCCTGTCAGTCTGACTTCAGTGCCTGGTAAAATTATGGAGAAGGTTATTCGCGGAGTTATTGAAAAACACTTGAGAGACAACACAGTCGTTAGTCATAGTCAGCATGGGTTCACAAGGGGAAAGTCCTGCTTAACTAACTTAATTTCCTTTTATGACGAGGTCACCCATCTAGTTGACCAAGGGAAGCCAGTCGATGTGATATTTTTCGATTTTAGCAAAGCTTTTGATACTGTCTTTCACAGTACCCTTCTGGATAAACTGTCCATTACGCAGCTAGACATGTCCATAATACATTGGGTGAACAATTGGCTGATGGGTTGGGCTCAAAAGGTTATAGTAAATGGGGTTACATCAGGCTGGTGGCCTGTCACCAGTGGCATTCCCCAGGGCTGAATTTTAGGCCCAGTGCTCTTTTATGTTTTTATAAATGATCTGGACGCAGGAATCAAATTTACATTAAGTTTGCCAATGATACTAAACTAGGAGGAGCTCCGGACTTCCTCAAGGGTAGAGAGGCCTTAGAGAGACATCTGGATAGACTGGAGAGCTGGGCAATCACCAATGGTATGAAATTTAACAAGAGCTAGTGCCAGATTCTCCACCTGGTATGGGGTAATCCTGGTTATACATACAAATTGGGGGACAAGAGGCTGGAGAGCAGCCCCGTGGAAAGAGATCTGGGGGTTTGGGTTGATGGCAAGTTGAGTATGAGTCAACAGTGTGCCCTGGCAGCCAAAAGGGCCAACTGTGTCCTGGGGTGCATCAAGCTAACCGGTCGAGGGAGGTGATTGTCCCATTCTACACTGCACTGGTGCGGCCCCACCTCGAGTCCTGTGTGCAGTCTGGGGCACCTCAATATAAGAAGGACATCAAACTATTCGTGTGTCCAGTGGAAGGTGACCAAGATGGTGAAAGGCCTCAAGTGCAAGACGTACACGGAGGGTCTGAGGTCATTTGGTTTGTTCAGCTCGGAGAAGAGAAGGCTGAGGGGTGCCCTCATCACAGCCTACAACTTCCTCAAGGGGGGCAGACGAGGCGGGTGTGCAGATCTCCTCTCTCTGGTGACCAGCGATAGGACACAAGGAAATGGAATGAAGCTTCATCAGGGGAAATTCAGATTGGACATTACGAAAAGATTCTTCACTGAGAGGGTGGTCGGTCACTGGAACAGGCTCCCCAGGGAAGTGGTCATGGCACTAAGCCTGCCAGAGTTCAAGGAGCGTCTCGACGACGCTCTTAGTCATACGGTTTAGTTTTAGGTAGTCCTGCGAGGAGAAGGGAGTTGGACTTGATGATACTTCTAGGTCCCTTTCAACTTGAAATATTTTATGATTCTATATGGGTGAAACAGCTAGAGACACCAGCTTGCTACCCACTGCATCTTCCTCCAGTCAGACAATCTGAATAATCAGTACGGTTCCAGGTGACAGCAATGGATCATCCTTTGTCAAACGTGTCCTGTCTTAAAACCCATGGGTTACGTCATAACTTTATATTCAGACAATTTACTTTCTGATACTTCTAAGATTTCAAAAGTTATTTCAATACATGACAAAATCTATCTCACCCAAAGCCAATCAAACACCCACTAGTTCCATTTATCTTCATGGAACCCCCTTCACACAGGTGCATCTCTGCACACTTCATAACAAAAATCACTTTCTATGGCAGTATCTACTAATGAATCTTCTTTAATTACTGACAGCAGGATGAGCAACATCAGTTTCTTCTATGAAGCCATGTCCAGCTGTTGCTCATTCTTCATAGTTGCTAAAGTAAACGGCAAGCACAGCAGCCACAATGATCTGGCACATCAAGTTTAAGCTGATGTTCCAGGTAATTTTCCTGTTGCAGCTAATTTGGTATTTTCTTGCTCATTCCTGAAAGCTTGTTGTTCCGTAGATTTTTGTATGCTAACCTCACTGTGTCAGGGATGCTCTAGATGGTCAGTCAGTGCTAAGGCAAGGAGTACTGTGCAGTTTCTAGGGGATATGTACACGTACATGAATAGCTGGATACGAAACCTTTAAGGCCGACCTCCCCTCCCAGCCTGTTGCTCCATACTCCTAGCAAAAATACATATACATATATATAGCAAAAATGCAGTTGATTGCTGCTGTGCAGGATGAGTCTCTTAAAAAAAAAAGAAAAAAAAAAGAGGCATACTTGGGTAAATCTAATGTAAAATTCATATACTGTAGTGCATTAACAGATTTGAGTTACTACATAATACAATAGTAATGTCCATGGCCTTTTAAAGATGATCTCATTCCTTCTTTCCTCCTTTGCTAATTCAATTATTTCTCTCTCTGACCCAGCATTTTAATTTCTTGTGGTCTTCCCTTCTGTCTTTCTGCTTTATGCAATTCTATTCCCAGTTCTCCATGTTAAGTTCAGTAATTACCATTCCCACTTCCCCAGTTTTCTGCCATATAGAATCTGCATTTTCCATAGACAGTTGAAATATTAAAAAACTTGGAATACATTTCTTGCTCTCACTGCAAGGAAATGCCAGTACAGCCATGCAAGTTTCAGAAATATAGAAAGAAAATTACTAAGAAGATTTTTCAGTCAACTATTTCAATATTGCTGAAGCAGTTTTCTCTCCTTTTTCTTAACCTTTTCTAATATATAGCCATATATAAAGTAAGCATTTTGATGAGCTTGATACAAAATATTTTGCCTCTGCCAGAACACGATGTTTCAATATTTTTCATTAAAAAATTGAGCAACCGATACATCTAATTAGCATTTTTATTCCTCAAATCAGCGTTTTCTGTTAGAAATTATTGGCTAGTTCTAGTTATGTTTATTATTCCCCTGTTGGAGTGTTGTCAATAGCAACAGCAATTTATTCTCTTTTAGAAACTGTAACCGGAACCTGAATATCAGGTATTGAGCCTGACTTACCCACGACCCACCAGGTGAAGCTGAAAAACATGGATGTTCTGTAGTTTTCCAGGACAAATCAAACATCTTAGAAGTTTTCTGCTCTACGTGAGACAAAGTTTAGAATAATTCTTATTTTCCTCAGCTGTTTGCTTGCTTAATTGGTGTCAACTTTGTTTAAAATAAGGTCTTGACATCAGAGAGTGGAAGGCAGAGATTACACCTGGAGATTTTCTTTGTTTCAAGGCTTGCACGTCTGCGTCTCATAGTGACTTCAAATTAGTTAGGCAAGTGTTTAGCTCTGAAAAGCCTTCCATAGCTTGGGTCATAAAGAAGAGGTAGCTGCTGCTACCCATAAAAAAGGAATTGAACTCAGAGGGTTTGGACTTCACAGCAAGGAGCTTTTTCTTAGATGCCGTTTCAGTGAATTGATTTTTAGGAGGCTGTTCGTAGGCCGTGTGGTGACTTGCAGCAGGGTCCATCCCACCCTCTCCCCGCTCCCGTGGCAGGGCTGAGCAGCAGGTGGCACTGCCGGCTCACGCTTCTGCCCCGCACCGCCGCACCGCCCGCACCGCCGCACCGCCCCACCGCCCGCACCGCCGCACCGCCCCACCGCCCGCACCGCCCCACCGCCCGCACCGCCGCACCGCCCCACCGCCCGCACCGCCCCACCGCCCGCACCGCCCGCACGGCCCGCGGGGAGGGCTGGCTGCTGGGGGCACCGCCGGGGCGCTGCCGGCGATCCTGGCCAGGCTGCAAACATTTTTATTCTGGAAAGGTGATCAGGTAGGAGCCTGTGCTTTAATTCAGATTGCTACGCTGTATTTATCGCATGGTGAGGGCATAAGATACACACAGTAGGTAACTTGGAAAGACGTATCAGTGAATAGGACTTGATAGGTATTATTACTATTATTATTTCTCTTTGTGTTACTGTTAGAGGCTCATCTTCTCTAGAGAAGAGAGAAAAGAGACACACAGTTTTCAGGTATGTAAGAAATTATCATATAGAAAAGCGGGGATACGCTGCCCTTTGCATTCACTGTGAACAGGACAAAAAGTAATGGGCTTAAATTGACAGAAGGGATATTTAGGTTAGACAATAGATAAAATGCTGCAACAAAGAGAGTAAAGCACTGGAAATGATTGCACATGGTGGCTCTGGAGACCTCATTACACCGGTTTTCAGGAAAAAGTGAGACTGGTTTAGGATGAAGAGCAGCGGAGGAAGGACTAGAGGACTTGTCAGGGTCCCTTCTAGTGCTGCTTTCTACGATTAGGTGAGATAAAGATTGTACTCAGGTACTCAAACAGCATCTTGCCCAACGGTACAGCTGCATAAAGTCAGATAAAATTCTCAATAAACACTTGGTAACTGTAGATCTTCAGATCCAAACACGCTAATTGAAAGCTAACTCAGGTATATCAATACTATCGGCAGTCACCCCTTCGGATCGCATCCCATTCACACCTTTAGATTTGACATTCAAAAGAGAGATCAGGCATAAAGAAGCATCTCCTTCCTTTTGTAAAGAATTTCTGTCTTTCCCTTTGGAGACATTTCTTTTCAGTACTTGAAAACACGTTTGCCTGGTTGGCTTGGTTTGTTTCTTCAAGCCCTTCAAGCTTGCAAACAGACTTTGTTGTGTATGTGTGTAACAGTTTCCCACACTGTGGGCCATAAGGATAAAACTCACACTTGAACTAAAAAAGAAAAGAATCATATTTCATAAACAATGTATCCTAACATTCCTACATACCACATATGTGAACACATTTCATACAATAACAAACATGGAAAGAGTAAGATAATTTTCTGAGACTGATGAGGTAAAAGTATCTTCATTTTACTACATGAACATGGTGTTTCTGGATCAGATAGAAATTCAGGATTAACTGAGAGAACAGTAAAGCCCTTATTTTTGGCATTATTTAAAAGGGGGAGGGATGTACATCCTCTTGAAACTTGGTACAGCCTTTCAAATTGAGATCCTCACTAGCTTTTTCACACTGTTGGTGACTTTCGTTAAATAAGAGCCTAAATTTGCTTTCAGCGGAGAGTCTTCTTTCTTTTAGCACAGGGACCTTCCAGCATGTGGGGGTCTTCCTCATGCAGAAACTGCCAGTTCGTGTGATGCCCCTTCTCTGTGTCGGCGGCTCTGTGGTACATGCAATTGCTGCCGCACACCCCGGGGAATGAACCCACTGTGGAGGATTTCTGTTTGGGACTGTCTTGTCTTTAAGAATGACTAAATAGGAATGAGACAAAATGATACAATATGAAGCTGCAAATAACAAAATGATGCCTAATTTAAGGTATGGGGAATGCTAGTACTTCAAAATGTCTTCAAGATATTAACTAATCCACAGCAAAGTACATGACACGGGTAGAGACTCTGATTTACAAGTTGTAAGCCCAAGGCTACTTGAATTAAAATAGTCACTTCAGGCTCTATGTGCTCTGGTTACACTACGTAGAGCTGCACCAAGCACTAGAAATCACGCCTGTATCTATTCACCTTTCATCTCTGCTGTCATTTTGGGAGTATGTCAAACTCTCCATGGCAAAGTGGAAAAACCTCTGTTCCTCTTCACCATTTCTTTCCCTACAAACATAGGTATGCAAGGAAGCACGGGCTAAAACTGTCCCCTATTGAAGGTGCCAAGTCTCATATTATGTTTCAGTTTTACACATTGATTTTCTTGTGTGTGTGCCACCTGTGTAAACTGATCACTATTATAGCTTACTAGACTAGGAATCAGCTCGAGGTTGACTGGAAAGCCGTAATAAAAATGAAGGGCATTTACTTTTATTATGAATAATAAATGTTTCATTAAAATTCCTCCCATCTCTCTCAGTTCCCTCCTGGATGGATTAACCACGTCACCCATGTAGATTGCTGATATGTTGTCTCTGATGTCTGAAGCGGGAAGAAATGGAATCGAGCAGTCCCAGGGAAGCACTTGACTACAGTAAAGTGGCAGATTACAGCCATCAAGATATTGTCCCATCAGATGCTATAACCAGCCATCTTGAAAATGGTTAATAAAAAGACTTGACAAGAAATCCACATTAGTATTTAGATTTTGGAGAAGCAAACACATTTGCATGTATCCCTACAGCCATTTTAGTCTTAATTCTGAAGTTCCCACATTCTGGTACAGCCTCCCTCACTAACACTCCTGCATCTTTTAAGAAATCCGTCTCTCTTTCTCACCTTTCTTAACACTAGTCATTCCAATTATCACACAGATAAAACTATAACAATTTTATAAGCAGCATACCAGTTAGGATCTTTAAATATGTAAAAGTTATCCATATCCATCACTGAATCAGCTTGTAGGGAGATGTAACATATTTTATTAGACCAGATGGTGCAATTAAGAAAAAAGAGAAGCCTGGATACAATGTAAAAATTGAACTTTTCCTGTTTGGAGCAATAAATGCATTAGTTTTACTTTTCAAATCACTCGGATCTTTAAATGCATTTTATCTTCAAATTCTGGAGAATTTAGAAAGTAAAAACTGACATTAAATTTCTGATTTTAGTGGAAAGAAATGTGTCATCTGACTGAGAATTAAATATTTTTATTCACGGAAATTTTTCTTAATTTGACATTTTTATTCAGATTTTCAAAGAAAAATGAAAATCTGCAGTAATTCCATTCCTGTGCAGCTCTAGCTACGCTAATTCAACAACAGCAGTTTATAGACAAAAACCACTAAAACTGAAAGGAAGCTGATTCTGCTTATGAGTCTTAAACAATAAGTCCTATTTCAGTTTACCTTGAGACAGAGTTAAAGCGATGGGTTGCTGCTGCTTTTTTATTAAAGCAGTGAAAATTAAAGCAAAGAATCAGTAAGAGAACTAAAGCTTGGCAAACAGATTTTCAAACCTGTTTGTTGCACAAGGGCAGGGGAGGCTGCAGAGGAGCAGACAATAACAGTAGTAATAAAGTGATAAGCTGCGTTCTGAAATGCAAAAGGTGAATCACTTTTGTTGTCAGACAGCAAAGTGATAAGGACAAACAAGACATTCAATAGCACCAAACTTCACCGAAAAGTTTGAAAGATCTGAAAATTGATGGTGCTCTAAGATTCAGGCACTAAGAAACTGAGAATATTAAAACCAAACAAGAATAGAAGGCGGAGCAGTTTCAGCTGACATTTTCAGAAATGCAGTTAGTACAGGAAAGAGTCTCTTTGGACTAGAAAGTAACTAACATAACCTTTTAGAAAAAGAGTCAAGGGACCTGACAGGAAAATACAGAGCAGTCACATTCACAATCTACTTTCAGAGATCAAAAGAAAGAATAGTTAAAATAGCCAGACTTCTCTTGCCTTCAAATGCATCCTTTGTTAAGACTTCTTTGAAGATCCCTCTGACATGCTACTCAAGAGAGATGCATCCCTTAGCTAAGATGTCCTAGAGCACTTGATAACACAGCCCACCAGCAACGAATGTCTAATGTGAAGAAAGAAGCATCAACAGATAAGGCAGAAAGTGGAACAATGGGATAAGAATAACAGGTTGTCATAAACAAATCCTTCGCCTGATGAAAAGAATGCCTGCATACCTTAGAGATCAGTGTTAGAGCTGGCTCATTGCTTTGTCAACAAGTCAAGAGAAAAAAAAAATAAAGAATTGAAATTGTTTGTGTGTCTTGTACAATAGCAGAAGAAAATGCACATTCAGGCTGAAAAAAAGAAAGTGTGTTAACACCGATTTACGCGCCAACATACCTCTCCTGGAAATGGTATGCGAGGCGTATTCCACCTTCTACTGCCAGATAAATTACAAATAAACCCTAGTGACATCAGACAAAACAGCACAAATGTTTGCAGATGTCTCTTCAGAACGCAGCTAAGGTAGGTAGTTTGTGGTTTTCTATTTTTAGGGACAGATCCTAAGCTGATGTAAGCTGGCACAGGTCTACTGAAGTCAAGATGCCAAAAGTTAAAACTGAGCACATAGTTAAGACCTTATTTTGAAGCACAACAGCAGTTCACACTATGCACTGTTAAGGCTTGAACAGGAGATCTGCTGAAAGACTCAGCTGTTAAATCCAGCTCTCTGGAGCTGCAGTCCAAAGACTTTACCCACAGTCACCATGAAGGATGCTCATAAAGCCATCAGTGCTAAATCTTTGCTGCTTTCATGGAGCCTTAGATGACTCAGTTCCTCTTCAGCATTATTTGCCCCTACTCCTGCGTGTGTCCACTAATCTTTTATAGATCATAGCAATCTAAACTAGACCATAAGTGGCTCAGCGGAGGGACTTCATCTCCTCATTTGTTAGTAAAGTGCCACATATACCTTTAGTACTATATAAATAAATAATAAGGCTAACAAGGCTGACTCTATATATAGGGACTTAAAAGTCAGACAATCTTAACATCAATCTGCCACTTTATTAGCAGCCAGTGAAGCTTGCAGATTCCTGGCCTAATGTGCACACGCCAGCCAGTTTCAGTTGGCAGCTTAGCTGCAGGTGACAAAACATCTTTTCTGACTTGCATAAAAATATGTGTGGAAGCAAAGAAAAACCCAAGAAAATAATATCCACTAGAAAGAAAAATGATACAGGCCGACAAAGAGATTTAGAAACTGGGGGAGGCGGGGGATGTATAAAGCCCGTGATGATTCAAAAGTGCAGAAAGATGTTGGATTCAATGATGTTGATGGTGATAGATCGGGCATTTGGCAATATGCATCCCCTGTCGTTCCAAGCTGCTTGTCTGAATTCCTGTTCCTTTTGCTTTGTCTCTTTCATCTGAAATAATCTGTCAATACAGGGAGCATGGGAATGGAAACTGAATCCCTTACCTGACCAGGACTGAAAGCGCGCTGCCGGGAGAGGGAAGGGGCAGGAGATGCAAGGACTGTGTGAGCTTCTGCCAGCTGCATCTGTTAAATAATGCAAACACGTTAAACAATACAAACTGTGTCCTTTGTTTAGCACCAGATGAAGTAAACTCAGAGATCCTGTTTCAAACTTCAAAACCCATCAGACTAAGGCCAGGACTCTCAGAGGTGGCTCGGCTTTTAGAATTACTGGATTTGAGGATCTCCAACCACTGGCATATAAAAAGCTGGTAAATTTAGAGAGGAGCACTTGGCACCTCCTGAAAGAGATTTGAGGCTGGGTATATTATAAGTGAATCAAACCACAGCATTAGTCCCCTTAAGATATCCTTGAGACAGATTAAGCATTTTATGGGATGAGATGGGGGAAGTGAAACAAAGGCTGAACGAGGTATGGGTGATGACACTGATAAAAACAAAATCCTCATGTCCCCAGACTGAGTGAGGTAATTCAGGTCACTAGTCGCTGTGTCTCATCTATGCTAGATGGTTGTGTTGAGGCAATTTTGTTGGTATATTGCTTTCTCTTTGTACACATGTGGACTCTCTAGTGTGAATTCCACTGTCACCTTCATCACCTCTCAGAAAATACTAGCTTTCATGTCAGTCATGTAGAGTTTCTTACACACTCTCCTCTTCTTATGGTGCAAGAAAAGTGAAGGACCTACAATGGCTGTGAAGACCACAGTGGGCAGCTCAAAGTGAAGTCCCCATTCCAGTGACAAGCAGCAGGGTTTAAAAGAGCTGCCAGTGACACACTGTAAAGGGAATGCTGCATTTCAGGACCCTCCCTGGACTGAACCAGAGTACTCATGCACGTATCCATACTGCACATAGGGAGCGTCAGCTCTTTTGTAAAGGGAAGCATCTACGGTAGAAGTAGTGAAAAAAACTGTTCCACAGAAAACAAAATTAAGTGTAAGTACATGGCAGGGCAGGCAGTGCCAGAAAACAAATAAAATAACATAAAAGAAAATGTCCCTGTATAAAAATCAAATCTCACTCAGATATGAATCCTGTTAACTTCAGCTGATGCAGGAGTAGAAGGTTTTTCAGATGAAAGAAGGTCGCTGTAGCCATTTCTGTAAAAAGGTTCTATTTTATCACAAATGAACTTAAAATGGTTTTACAATTCTTTTCCTTTTCTTACTCTTTTACTGACATTTTATTTTTTGACATCTTCACTCTCCTTTCCCTTGCCTGCAATTCATCCTGAGAACAGACAGTAAGAAGCAAAGTGCCATTTTTCCTTTGGTATGACGGCCTTTTACCTTCGCAATCCTTTGGAGGACACCAAGTCTTGTGTTTAAATCACTAATCCCCCTTGGAGGAGGTCTTACTTTCTGGGTGGCTTCATCAGTCAGAAGCACAAAGCAACTGCTTCTCAATTTATATTATTTTAAATGACACTCCCTTATCTGTCATTGTCACACGGCACAGTAGGCCATCTTTGCAAGATGAGGGGGACAGCCTGTTTTGTCACATTCAGCTCTCTACTGCAATTAGAACCTGCTTGTCTGCTAACTAATCACACTTTGTCTGCCTCACAGCCACTTTTTCACTTCTTCACTTTCCATATAGCCTTCAGATTAATTTCAAATCTCTGAAATGGATATGATTTCTCAGGAATAAGCTCCCGATCTACACTGATGACCCTCAGTTTTGCCTCAGCAGGAAGTTTCCTTTCTTCAATCCCTCTTTGTCACCAAACATTCATCTTTAAAAATAAAGAACAGCATTGCACTCAGGACACTGGATTCTGGACACTTGCTTCCAATTTCTAACTATGCCACAGACTTCTCCAGGAGGTTTGCCACTGTCATTGGGAATGGGGCTTGCCTTCCCTGACTCAGCTGTCCAGTCTAAGCTGTTCTCTACAGTCAAGGGAGAAGCATCACTAGCGGTCCTGGTGACATCATTCTCTGCAGGTGTCTTTCATTCTCCTTTGACTAATGGGAAAGTCTGGACAACAGGGTTAGTCTCCACACCACAGCTTTCAGATGATGAATATTTACAAGGAAATCCTATCATTACCTATTCTCCATCCCAGATCTCTAATATGGTACTAAAAACCATGCCCTTCTTCCATCTGTTACCAGCCATCTCTGTTCAGGATATAAAATGTTATAACACAAGTGTTTGAAGAGTGCCCAGTTAGATAAAAGAGCGACTATGTGTGCCTCCACCGCAGGAAAGGTTGCAGCACCACTCTAGCTCCTGTTAAACATCAGGCCAGAGGAGGACACAGCCATCCTCCAAGGGCAGGTGCAAAGCTCTGCCAGCAGTCGACCATATCCATCCAGCTTTCTTCTGTTAGCCAGTAGGAAGATTACTTGAGAATGATTTTCAATATCCTTTCAATTTGGCCTATATTCAGCTTTTTTATATTCTGCCCAGAGAAGCTGTGGATGCCCCCTCCCTGGAAATGTTCAAGGCCAGGTTGGATGGGGCTTTGAGCAACCTGGTCTACTGGAAGGTGTCCCTGCCCATGGCAGGGGGCGTTGGAACTAGATGATATTTAAGGTCCCTTCCAACCAAAACCATTCTATGATTCTATGAAATATTTCATATTTGCTGAATTTGTTAGTATCACAGTATAGATTCAGCATTCAAATACATGCAATTGTTTGGCCTGCTATGTTCAGCTGTCACTCCGATCACTTGCGCCTTCCGACCTCATACTTCCTCATCTCGATATATTGAGATTTTGAGCAGAAGAAAGCCACAAAGCTTTGAATGTTGAGAGGCACCTGGAATTGAGCTTTTCGATTCCAATGAATACGAAAATTGAGGTTAAATATGAAATTTACATCCACACCCGCTATCTGGTTGTGAATATCCAGAATTCAGAAATACCCATATAACACACTACTAAGTCAAATGTTAGTTCCTAAGAACAGATCCAAAATGGTTTGGATTTATCCACCATAGCTTAGAATTCCCCACTAGCTTTTGGTTTACCCTTTAAATCAGACGGTAAGGAAGAAGGTTACTCCAGTTCAGATCTTATGACTTGTTGATGTTGCAAGGATCAGGAGCCCCAGGCAGTTTGGCCTGAGCTGATCTCTACTCTTGACCCAATGTTGAGAAGACTTATGAATCTAGAAGCAGCAATTATCACTATAACAAAGTTTACAGCATCAGGAACAACATAATGAGGAGAGGCTGCTGAAGCAACTCACTCACTTTTCGCCAGGAAGCCAATCTGTTCCTGGCTCTCACGCTCATATGAAGGCTGTGTTCAAATTTAGGTCTTGCCTTATATGGTCAAATAAGGATCCCATCCATGCCTAAGGAACATCTTGTCTGAAGTTATTTTCTACTTTTCCTTTCTCCTTTAGCTAAGGAACACTTCAGTTAAGTTCATTCTGAAAATGTTCTCCCCATTATAAACACACCAGTACACACTGGCATCTTCTCATGGCATACATATCTGTGCACAGAACATTACCAGCAGTAGCACAATTCCTATAGACCAATTATATTGCTGACATTTACCAAATAACCAACAGACTAGACAAGACACGAGCTGCTATCCTTCTCCTAGTGTGAAGACAGATGGGCAAACAGTCTTGTTCAGACAATTCTCAGAATTTTAGTCAAGCAGTTAAAATACATGAGGGGTCAGAATGAATTATTTTCTTCATCTACATTTTTAATATGATGGTTTACAACTCAAAGATGACTGGGTATACGTTTCATATGGATACACAGTTACATACAAACAGATACAGATACACACACATACACATTTAATATGCAATAAAGAATACGTAATATCAGTTTATATGGTTCATATGTTTTTATAAATGCACTCTCCTAAATGTAGATTTGTGTATTGGATACATTATTAAGATGTGACATTGAACTGCATATAACTCATTTTAAATTTATTTATGTTGTCCGTTTCTTCAATTTTTCAGAAATCACTTGTGTGCTGAATGACTTTCTAACATTCCTTATTTAGAAGGGTCAATGCTAATCCAATTTTTGTGTCCACCTTACAGCACAAAGCACAGCAATTTCAATAATAAAATTAGTTATTATTTTGACGGCTCTCCAAAGTGTGATGTTGGCCTAAGTTTGGAATGTCAATAAACTCAGCTAAGCACATGCTTAAGTACTTCCCTGGATCAGAGCCAATAAAACCAGCTGAGATGAGGGATTCATTAAAGGTAGACTTATGAATTGTTAGCATGGAAATGGTCACTGAACCTTTTTAAGTAGATTACATAGAGAGACTGGATACAAACAAAGAAGAGAAAAGACACTAATAACTGCCCCTGTTGGATGTGACAGGAAGCTGAGGTCAGGAGAAGGATCTGCCACAAGCATCCCAGTAAGAACCTGACTGTCCCTCTGACCATGTGTACAAGTAAGACTGCTGCTGCTTTCCACTGACCTTAACGTGGCCCTAAGCAATGGGGAAAGGTGCCAAGCCGGGAGATTCAGGTGCAGTCCTGGGTACTGGGGACTGCATATGTGTTTGTATCTGTCATTTATGTCCATATTAAGAGATTGCAAAAACATTCACATGTTGACGGGAACTGAGTTTGGAGTTCCCTCAAAAAACAAAAACATGCTGCGGATGCACAGCTGGAGTGATGCAACAGCATCACCTATTACTCAATATAAACAATTTTGTATATGCACGGTACAAAAATAGCAACATGTTCTCTAATGCAGTTTAACAGATTAATTAACCTCTGTTTGTATGCAGCATTACTTCAGTATTTTCAGTACAAGAGCCGCCAGCACTGCCCTTAGCCTGGATTCCTGCTTTGTGCTTAGAGTTCCCATGTCCTTCCTGTTGTAAACTTAGTGCACCACTGAAAAATCAAAAGTGGGGTGAAGGATATGTAGATAAAAAACTGGTGAAAACAACGGCAAATTGGATGAACTAAACCGTGATCTTCCCATAAATCTGTACTGTTCATACGAAACACAAGATCTTGATACTTAAATTCTAATGCTAAAGACCGAGGCATAGCGAACTACTGACTCCTAGTTATTTACTCTAGAAGGATGAAAGATTGTTGGTCCCTCTGGGATTATGAGTCTGAGAAGCACTGTTTTTTCAGACCTGATGTTTAGGCCATTAATGATGCAATGCAGCCTTTTCCTTTACTTCAGTAGCTGTAGTCCTGTCCCTAACATAATTTTTTCCCATTTAGCCTGCAGATTTGATGTGATTAACATCTGAAATATATTACTGGGGCTGGTGTTAATTAATTTAGCTGATCTATTACAGCTTTTAAACTCTATTGGTCATGGAAGGCTGAACTACGGGGTTAATTAATTCTGAAGAATTTTAACGATTAAAAAAATATTCTAAAAATAAAAGGAATGAAAATTAAAGAAAGACTTTTCTCTATCATACTTCATTAGGATCCCACCACTGGTTAGGTGTCCTGTAAAGAAGCCACAATTCTCCCACTAAATTTGTGTTAGCTAGATAATACAGGAAGAATGTGGTCTCAGTCTGGGTTTCAAAGTTATCCCAGCAAAGATACACATCTTAGAAATGGTCCTTTATTTACTGTGAGCTGGACCAAGTTCATCAATCCCACATTCTGAAGTCTCCCAAACCAACACTTAAATTCTGCAGTTCATATTCTGAATTTGTATGAATCAATTTTTTTAAGTTTCACCCTCATTAGTTTTCAGTCAGGGTTGTCAGTTAATAAAATACAGGATGGCACAGATCCTCAACTCATGCAAATGTGCCCTGCTACTTGATAGCTGGCTCTTTGACGTCAGTGAAACCATGACAATTTCCATCAACCCCAATATACAGTTTTTCCCTCCTGTTATCCACTTTCCTGAAGACATGAATCACTAGATGCTGCCACTGCTGTCATATAGTGCCATATAGACAAAAGATAAGTCACCTACATAGAAAACTTCACATTTCATGCTATCAGAGGATATGGATTTGAAAAACAACTTCAACTTAAATGACAAATGATGAAACACTGACTTGACCTTTGCACTGTAGTTTTATTCTTTTCATGCTTGAGGAGAAGCTTTTAATTCTCCTCGTGCCTGCAGCTATTACTCAGCAGATATCAGCTGCTGAAGGACCTCTTCCCATGCCCTCTTAATACTGTATGTTTGCTCTGTCACTTCTGGCACTAATGGAAGCAGCAGCCCTAAATACATTTCTATCATTAAATATTAAGATTAAGAAGAAAGATGGGATGGCAGTGTTGCATCTCTGATGGGAAGATGTGCACAGGCTGACAGAACAAAAAGGAATATTTGAAAGAGGTATATTTACTGGTCCAAGGGAAGGACCTTCCTATAGTGTGTGGAACACATGCTGGTAAATTATAATCTTTCTAAATGAAACTAAAAATTCATTTAATCTCAGCTGCCGAAGTAGCAACAGGGCACAGATTTTATCTGTAAGCACTCTTTCTAGACCCAGACTTTCATTCTGTAAAGGCTGCAAGAAGGATTTCACAGATTTTTCTGAATTAAAAAAATTATAATCCTTTTCTGTATTATTTATATATGCCTGTTTTCTATACAGTAATTTGGCACCTGCACGTGAGAAATAAAGACATATTGAACTGAAGATCCTCTACTCAAGCAATGAGAGCTAAGGATAATACATCTAGAAATTAAAAATAGAAAAATAAGTCTACAATAAAGTACTGCTCCTTGCAGAATATCTTCTACTCTTCTAGGTGTAGATTTCTTTCATTTTTTCTGTTTTACAGTGGTGCATGGATTATTATTGTTACCAGCATCACACCAAGAGAGCACACCCGTTTTCATATCTGAGTCTTCCTTCTGTTGATAACTACATGGATGGTATTTGCTAATGCTTTTTAAAAAGGCATCTTTTAAAGGGTCAGTATTGGTAAAAATAACATTTTTTAAAAGTCCCACTTCTTACCCCCAAAGCTACAATACTTGTCACGTGTGCCAACAATGCCTTTATTAAAATGGAAGAGTTTTCAAATGTCTAGTTGAACAATAAATAGTAAGCTTGAAGGGGTTTGGTTATCTTGCTTTGTTGTGTTTTTTTTGCTTGAGCAATCAAACTAATTAGTCGGCTTCTCCTTTTCACACTGCCACTTTCTGGTCTGTTTCACTTCTTTTTTTTTTCTCTTATCATCACAAAGCTATGTGATATGTCATTCAGATAGTGCTGGCCAGAAATTTTCCATCAAAAACTTTCATTTAATGAAAAGCTTCTATTCAGTTAATTGAAAACATCTGTAGCTACTCCTCACATCATATATCAAAAGATGAGCACTTTCAAAAAGACACCTCCCCCCCCCACACATTTCAGATGTAAAAAATCAATGAAAAACAAACAAAAATAATTTTCATCACTTTTTTGGAGTCACTGGAGATGAGGTGGAAAGAGATGGGAATGAGGAGCATATTTTTTTAACCAATTCCGTTTGGTATCACCACACATGCTGTTCTCTCTGAATATTGAAAATACGTGGTGGAAACATCTTCATTGACCTTTAGCATGAAGTTTGTTTTTTTAAGACCTAAATTTATGGCCTTTTATTTTTTTTTTTAATGGGGTGTTTTAAAATCCAGAGCAAACCTTCCTGCATTACAGGAAGCAGGCAATTGCAGCTGTAGGGCCCCACGATGGTTGCTTTGAACTGGAGGATGGAGGTACACCATGGTAACACCCCGCTGCAACAGTCACAGTATTCAGTGATGGAGCCAAGGTGGTTTGTCAGCACTGCCAGTGCAAATAAAACCAGTATCATGTCACCCGCTAATGCAGCAAGATTTCAGCTACTTCTGCAGAGGTGTTGAAGATCCGCTTGGAGGACTTGGTAGTAGGGCTTTACATGAATGGGGACTTGTGCTTTTCTGTTTTTCCTTTTCTTTGAGAATTCATTGCATTGGTTTAAAACAGTTGGATTATCTCAGAATCCTTTGCTACGGTACCATGTAATTTTAAAGTATTCTGCCTCTCTAGCCTTACAATTTGTCTGCCTGCATCATTGCTCTTTGCATATCTGTAAAGACAGAAGCAGCCATGAGAGTTTTCTTAGGGTTGAGACAGCTCCTCTGCTGTCCCTGTTAAAGCACCATCAACAGCAAGTCCATGGCAGCCCCTTTCAAAGGAACATCACTGTACTTCTCATCTGTAACAGCCTGATACAGCGGCAGAGATTGGTATTTCAGCTCTGTGTGGCTGATGCTCCTTTCTTCCTTCTGTTGTCATTATTTTCAGTAAAAGCATTGCTACTAGCTGTGGTCGAGTCTCTGCTCACAGATGACTGCAAGTATGCTGTTCCCATCCAAAGCAGGAACTCTCCGAATTCTCCTAGCATTACCAAGTTCGGAGACCCTCGTGCCGTCACACCACATCTGACAGTATGCTCGCTCTGCTAATAAGCCTTTTTGAGTTGTAACCTCAGAACATGCTTAGATCTCAGATCACTAATTATCATTTTCATTCCAGGAAAAGCCTTGTTCCAGATACTGACGAACTTGTGAAACTGAAATAACACCAGACTTCTCACTCACTTCACACAGCTCATGGAGACAGCACTTGCTCATGCCACATTTCATGTTAAAAAAGCCCCTGTAACAATTAAAAAACCAAACAACTCCACCAAATTCCATTATCCTCTTAAAAATGACATGGATTACAAGAATATGAGGTTTCTTCTTTAGTAGCTCTCTTTTCTTCCATCCCATTTTGCATTTCAAAGATAGTGGTCATAAGAACAAAGAAAAAAATGCGGTTATTATGGATGTAGTCGCTGGTAAGACTGCATTGCAAAAAGAAGAGTAGACTACCCTGGTCAGCGAGCACTCTGCCACCAAGAGTCAGGGAGTTAACATGAGACAGCAATCATTTCCAGTAGGCAGCATGTGTGTTGCTACCCTTTTTCGAAGTTTAGAAGAGTCAAATAGTATGCATATGGGCTGTTCCATGCCAACTGGCCTTGCACCCAGAGAACAGCCTGATGAACATTTAATTTATTAGTATGGTTGCAGCCACACAGAGTCTACTGAACATCTGTTTCACACACAGCATATCCTACGAGTTACAAAATACTTTCCAAAACTCCATAACAAAATTAGGATACACAATGTTCAAGGAAAAAAAGCTTAAAATCTAATGTGCAATTAGTACAGATCAGGCAAGATGATGAGTTTTGCCAACATCCAAGCCTGCACCAGCTGGGAATGTGGTCAGTAAAAATGGCCAGATGTTGTACAGAGATTGCAGGTTATAATGAGAAATATACTGCTTCTAGTAATTGTGGTATACATCTAGAAGGTTATACAGGAACAGGATAGAAAACTCTGGGGAAACAGAGGACATCCTCCATTCTGTAATGTATTGCTTGTAATATTGCACAGAGGGAATGTGGCCAGAAGTTTTGCATAAATAATGTCAATGAGTCAATCCAGGAACCCCGCAATAATGCATCAGCCTAGAGGGATGATTTGTGTTCAAACATCTGCCTCCAGCTATGCTTTTTTCCTATCTATGATTCCATTCCCTAGTTCACATAGTCTTATATCATAGGGAAGACACAAGTGGCATTTGACTTGCGTCGAGAGATGATGGCTTTTGTGGACAGGATCTACACTATATATCTTTCATGCCCTTATAACTTTTCCTGCATTACCATCTATACTGCTGATGACTTTCATGGTAAATTAGGACACTCCAACCTCCTTATCCAGAAACTATTAGGTCCCTTTTTAATCTATCTTCTTCTTTGCTGTGATATATACAATCTCTGAACTGTAAACCATCTAGGACAAGGCCTGTTTTCCACTGTATTCGCACAGCAGAATGAGGTTATATTCTTGCCTGGAGCCTTCTGCTGCTACCATAACATATCTGATGCTACTAAATAAAGTATGTCTGGTTTTGTTTAAATCATTCTAAAGCTACCAATAAGAAAACAAGATGAGCAAAATGCACTTTGGGATGAACAGATTATGTGAATGAATGTCCAAATGAGGGAGTGAAGGAGACAAAATGAGTCAATGAATGATTACACGCGTAGGGGAGCTACTGACCAGAATGCAAAAAAACTCCCAGGACCAGATCTGTAGCACCAGAAGGGCTGATCTTACCACCTTATTCATACCTGTTTTACATGCCATCCATGTTTGCATGCAATATCTGATTCACATGCAGGAAGGGTTGTGGAACCTGTAAATAAGAAAGGAGACTAGAGAATCTAAATTGATTGACACTGAATAAATCACAATTAATTTTGCTCATAAGAATGAAGTTAAGGTGAAAGAAAACATCTCTTGCCACAGATACAAGAAACAACCATGAGGCTTACAATGCTTCAACAATACAGATATTCTTTGCAGTCAGAATACCTGTATGGGGTGGCCAGTGCCCCCCAGATGACGGTGGGGTGGGCTTGTTCCTGTAAAGTCAAAGAGAAAGTTTTCACCTGCTACTAGGGGTTTATAGTCAGAGAGAGAAATAAAACATTAATAGAGGCAGATGAAGAGAGAAACCCCAGGCTGCCGTGCCTTTCAAGGTCTAGGACAAAAAGCCAGATACTACAGAGCACAGCATGGATCCCCTCACACAACTAGGACATGTTTGGGGAAAGAAAAGAGCACAGGATCTCTCTGCTACTATGGAGTGAGTCACAGGAATATCATCTGTCAACACCTTAATGAGAACTGTGCCTCCAACTGTGGAGCGACAGTGGGAAACTGCATACCAGCAGTGACCCCTGAAGGGAAAGCCCACCCTTGTACTGCTTACAATGCTAATAGTACATAAGCAGTCAAACCACAGGGCAGACTAGCTTTTCTCCAGTATTAACTACTGTGCTGTCCACCACAAAGTCATTTGTCACCAATATACTTCCAGCATTGGTGTAACAGCTGCAAAAATATAATTAGTCCCTCCATCTCTGTCCCACTGGGTACCAGTCGCTGCTTCGGTGGTCTCTTTGGATATGTTTCTGTCCTCTACTGGCCAGAGGTCAAGTTTTCCAGAAGCTAGTTGCCTGTATAAATTACAGTGCACATATTTTACATCTCATTGCAATGCTTTCTTTTGCCAGCATCCGCTTCTTTGCAAATGTTCCATTTCCCAGCCATTTTTGTGCAAGCCCCAGGAGAAGCCATCAGACAAGCATGCTGAAAATTTATCCGCAAGCACCATTAATGCACATCTGGCTGATGAAGACATACAGTTTACATAAACTGCAATTTGGAATGCCTCCTTGTCCAAACAGCTAGTCCCGCAAGATACCGTTTGCTCAGGAAAAATAGGACCAGGGGAAATAGCTGAATGTCCAGTACAAGAAGTCACAGACTGTCCACAGCTATTTTGGGGCAAGAAGAAAAACTTGGTACTGTTGTGTTTGAATAATTTTCAGTGTCAGCATTTGGAGCACCAATACAGCAGGAGGCTGCAGGAGATGTGCTGGGTAGCAAGAGACCAAAAGGAGACATGATACTTCTGCTTGTGGGTTCGGGTCTAAAGTCACAATGTTGAGATTATGTTGGGACTCTCAGATGTCTCTGGAGACAAGCAGCTGAGCGACTGCAAAAGCAGAAAGATTGTAAGGATGAGACTTCTGCATCGGGATACCCTGGAAGAAGTCTGGGGATGTCCCGTTATTTCTTTCTTTTTCTTCTGTCACAGTTACAGCAAGAATACCAACTGCTGGGCTTAACGGCCCATCACGTAAAACATGGGGAAGGATGTTTCAACAATCTTCGTGCCAGAAAGCAGTGAACGCGAAACTAGTTCTTTGGTGTTTAAAGGAACATGAAATAGGCCAAGGGCAACATTTCTGAGCTGAGGGTCAAGAAGCAAACTTTAGAGAAGTAGAGAATTAATGACATAACATACCTGTCAAGATCAAGAAATGGGTCTGTAGGACACACTGCAAAGTGAGAACCAAAAAGCTACATCATGCTTTAAGCCCCTGAAATGTGCACTGAACTATCACACTTTGCCTGACTTCCCTACCATCTGTTAATGCTTATTTTCATATTATGGGAAATGGATGTGACTCTGAGTTATGGAGGCAATGCAAGTCCCGACAGTACCTATACTGTAAGAGGACACCTGTTCCAGTGCCGTTTGGATCAGTCTATGGCAGGACTGTGCTTCAGCATGCAGCCTTTGCTTTCTTTCATTAAACTGCCTTTATCTCAACCCATGAGTTTTTCATCTTATTTTCTCCTGCTGTCCTGCTGAGGAGGGGGAGTGAGGGAGTGGCTGGGTGGAGCAGCTTGGTGGGTGCCTGGCAGCCACCCCACCACAGAAGGCCATTCTGAAATTAGAGTTTTACAGATAACTTTTTTTCTGACCACTCTGAACAGGCAGAGGCAGGGCTATAGTAAACCACTGAAGCTGGTTACTACCTGTACGAAACCCAGTAGGCATGACACTTATCCTGCTTCTCTGTGCCCCAGCAGAAGGTGCTAGTAACACATAGCAAGTACAGACAAGTTTGCTTATGGATATACAGAGGATGAAGGAGAAGCAAGCAAGGAGGCTGAACCCCTTCCATCTTGCTGTCTTGCCATCCTTCTACCACCTGCAGCACCAAAGGGCTGTGCAACAGAACCACGTAATGGCAGAGAGGTTGTAATTGCTCAACCCCAGCTCCCCCTTGGTCCAGAAAACAGCTGTATCCATCCTCTACGGAGCAAAGGCATGGAGTACTGCCCTTTGCTCTGATGCTTTGGGCTCCGATCCTATCTAATTTATTCCATCTTATCTAGCACTACCATGGATGATCCTGCTTCCCTCTAAATGGCTGCCTTCGTAGTTCATGAAAATACTTGTCTGGATGGGGAAAACACTGTTGCAGAAAACCCCACACCACACAAAAAACCCCAATCCCACAATCCACGTCACCTAGCCATACTCCTTAACTGCTTCCTCTGGCCTGTAAATGTAATCTCTGCTGAATTAAACTCCACCCAGCTTAACTGTCTGTGTCGGCCACATACTAAAGAAGTTATGTGCCGTGCTGTTTATCTATCACAGCTTGGTAACAGGAAAATTGTGCCTTGTCTGTTTGTTGTTGGCAAAGGTTCCAAAAAGTCCCATTATTTCTCCTTGAATCCACACGTCATCACTGAATGGGACAGGACTGAGAATGAAAGTCCTTTCCTGGTTAACACATTTCCCCCTGAGCCCATCTGTCACCCTCGGAGCAGTATCAAAGCACTGCTGCTAAGGAATAGCGTGAGGAGAGCTGGTAGGGAGTACGCTCTTCTTTATTCAAGGAAAACTGAGGATGATCCAGGAATTCCGCCAGTTCTGTTTATTTTTAAATAGAACGATGCATATTGCCTTGCAAGTATATTGACTGATTTACAGAAAATTGTTAAACAAAAGCAACAATTATCCTCTTGCCTCACTTCTGAGGATTTTTGCTTTCCTGATAGAACATAGCCACACCACCTTTTATGTTGTTCGGGGTATATGAGTGGGAACCTCTTAAAATATAAAAAAATCATAAAGCCATATTATTGTGAAAATGATAATCACTGAAGTAGTTACTCTTTAAAGAGTCTTAATTTCAAATTTGGGTTAAAGTTGATTGGACTAGAATATTACGCATAGACACATGCTCTTTGTTAGTTTTTTGGTAGCTTCTCTACAACCCAACAACAAAGGCTGCAGCATCCTAAGACACTGGTTGAACTGATGCCACAGCAACTGAAATAGACGCGAAAGATGAACTCTCTGATTTGGACACCTTCCAGATGAAAGCACTTGGTCCAAACTGAAAACAGACAATGGCTGCTTAACCGATTGCTTTTAAAAAGCAAAATATATATTAATCTTTTTCTCATTCAAGCAAGAAAATATTCCTTATCTAAAAGGAGGAGATTCCTTTGTCTAGGAGTGAAAAACCAGATTTAGATGGTTCCACAGATTGGCAATGAAGAACATTAGGCCTCCTAGCAACGTTCTTCGGCACCCTTCGCATGCAGACTTGGCTCTGCATTTCCACTGCCTACTGTACATGGCAGTCATATACTTTGGGATATGACTGTATATGGAGTCTGTGTCTGGCAGACCCAAATAGTAGGCGGTCTGAATCGCTCATTACTCTCATGCCATTGGGTCTAGGGCAGCAAGTCAAGCAGTGTGCACAGAGCTCTTGGGCATGCAATCAGAAGAGGGAAACATTATCCTTTGTGTTCGACTCTTGAACAGTTCTTGCATCATTTCCTTAAAGTACAGTGAACTGAGATGCAAGCCCTCACACAAGCCCTTAGAAATTCTCTGGGGGCTGCTCTTCCAAGCGTTCTCTAGCCAGACACCGTGGGATGTTCTTTGGCTGTCTGAAATATCCCCCTCTTATTTTTATGAACAATTTTCTTCTATCTAAGAAACCACTTTTGTATCTTTTGTGCCAAGATCTTTGTTAAAATACTTTGTAATTATTTACATTGCACCTTGGCTAAAGCAGTGTGCTAGAGAGAATTTAGCCAGGCAGCAAAAAGCTTCAGTTTAGGGGAGGGGGTGGTGTTTCCCCTCATTAATCTGAGGTAAAAAATGTTTTCTGCAGCAAAATGCCTCTGACAGCAAGTTTGTATGGTTCTGTCCCTGAATGTTCCTTTACTGCTTTCTTCTTTCTTTAATAAAGGCTGTATATCATGCATCAAACTTCTGATTTATTTTTACAGCATTACAAATGCAATACATTTTGTACAAAAGATCATTCATAACATCATTTTTAATACAGCACAACTACTTTAAGACTGTACTTCCTAAGAATTCATAAGAAGCCGTAGGAATATAAATGCCCTCTTCTGCATTTTCAGGTAGTTATTGTCAAAATCACTCAAGTACAGAGTCCTAGGTATGACATCAACTGGAAAAAGAGAAACTTTGTTACTTACTGATTTTTGCCTATGAAGAAATTTCTCATTATACAGACAGACAGTAAGCACTAACCAATGTACAGACAATTCATATCTATCAGCCCTGGTTTCTTTTTGAGGGTGTTTCTTCTTCCTCACGCAGGAGGCCTTGTCTGTGCTTTGAAACTGCACCAATGCAATTGTATTAGTGTAGTACAAGCACACAGGGGAGACAACACAGGAGGGTTTTATACCCACGCAAATACTGTGATTCAGGAAGGCCGAAGTGTAAGGCTTTTCTATACCAGTAAAAATGTATCTGTGCGAGCAGTACTAGTAGACCTATAAAGGTATAAAATGAATACAGGTGTGCATGCATATACCCACATATACACACCTACCTTGCAAAACAGGTATTCAGCAATTTACCAGCACGATCTGCCAAAAAAGGCATGTCCAAACCCTCGCCTTCGTTACAGGGGAGGCGTGACTTCATAGAATCATAGAAAGCTTTGGGATGGAAGGGACCTTTAAAACCCATCTAGTCCAACCCCCCTGCAATTGGCAGGGACATCTTCAACTCCATCAGGTTGCTCAGAGCCCCATCCAGCCTGGCCTTGAATGTTTCCAAGGATGGGGCATCTACCACCTCTCTGGGCAACCTGTGACAGTGTTTTGCTACCCTCATTGTAAAAAATTTCTTCCTTATCTCTAGTCTGAATCAACCCTCTTTTAGTTTAAAACCATTACCCCTTGTCCTATCGCTATTGGCCCTGCTAAAAAGTCTGTCCCCATCTTTCTTGTAAGCCCCCTCTCAGTACTGAAAGGCTGCAGTAAGGTCTCCCCGCAGCCTTCTCTTCTCCAGGCTGAACAGCCCCAGCTCTCTCAGCCTTTCCTCATAACAGAGGTGTTCCAGCCCTCTGATCAGTTTTGTGGCCTCCTCTGGACCCTCTCCAACAGGACTTGTGTGAACCTGCCAAGATTTTGACCTAACTTTTCCACCTCAAGAAACCGTATGCAGGGCTGCGGGCTGGCACCTCTAGATGCTGACTTGCCCATAAACCCTCACTTGATTCAGCGAGCCAGGAAAACGACCCGGCTCCCGAATAAGGCCTTCAACGGCGAGCCCGTGCGCGGCGGAGGGAGGGCCGGCGCCAAGCCTGCGAGGGCCGCAGGCCGAGGCGGGGCTCCCCGGGGGAGCGGGCGGGACGGACACCCCGCGGCGGGGGCGGCGCCTCCCGCCCTCCGCGCCGCCGCCGGGCCGGGCCCGCCGCTGCCCTCGGCCCCTCACGCCGACCGCCCCGCCCCGGCGGCTGCCGTGACGCCACTTCCGCCTCGGGTCGCCCGCCCCGCCGAGTGCTTCCGCCCGCGCGTTTCCAGGGCAACGCGGCGCCCCGGCCCCCCGTGAGTAGCGGCCGCCGCCGGGGGCCTGGCCCGCCGCGGGGAAGGAAGGGGCTCGCCGCCTCCCCTGCCGGCAGCGCCGCGGCGCTCCCGTTACCAACCGCGGCCGGGCTAGCCGGGGAGGCGCCGGTGGGCCTGCTCCTCCGGGAGGGGCCTGCAGCCCCGCAGCGGGCCGGGACTGCGGGGTCCCGGGGCACCGCCCGTGCCCTGGCCCGCCGGGCCGCGGGGTGGGTAAGCGGTGCCTCGGGCCGTCGCCTGCAACGGAGGGAGGGGCAGCGGAGCAGGGGCAGGTGCCGGTGGGGCAGAGCCCCGCGGGAGGGCTGCGATTTTGCCGTGTTGGGGCTGGGCAGAAGGCCCTTTGGTGTCCCCTTGCGACAGACCGAGGCTGGGGCTCCTGGGAACCGCTCTGAGGGGAGGTGTGTGAGGGGCACCCCCAGTAACAGAAGCTGGGGCAGTACCCAAAACCAAAGGGTGCAGCACTGAGCCGTCTTTTGCCAGTTGACCAGTTTTATCTTGGATAAGACCACATATTGGAAAGAGGGATGGTGTAGCCACCATACAGGAGTTTGTTTATTATGAGAGACTCAAACAAGTCCATAATCATTCTGTCTTAACTTCTTTGTGCAGCTCGACTCAGTGGGACCGGTTAACGTCACAAGATGTCAACTCCCCCTCTCGCTGGGGCAGGCATGCCGCCTGGTGCTTTCTCAGGGACACAGGCTCAAGCAGCTAGGGAGGTAAATACAGCTTCTCTCTGTCGAATTGGCCAAGAGACCGTGCAGGACATTGTATTTCGAACCATGGAAATCTTCCAGTTACTGAGGAACATGCAGGTGAGAAATAACTTTTTCTTTTTATGGTCCTCTACTTCCCATTTTTTTCCCACCAACTGCCAGTATATGTAGGCACAGGGGATAGCTTAGGACATGTAAACACATAACTCGATCAAACTGCTTTGAAAAGGGGGGCTTGATTGGAGAAGTGAATATTACTCTTAATATATTTGCTTACTCCTGTACATTAAGTGAAGATGGAGAAAATTCAGAAATGCTGAATTGTTATTGCCCCAGCCATAAATATACTCTAAATACAATTAATATCTGTGTTTTCCTTTCTGAATAGTGAAGTCTGTTTATATGCCAGTTATGTTTCTCTGTTTTTGTTAACATGTGGGGAGTAATTTTGGATAAATTTTCATTGATCTTTTTATGTAATATTTTCCTCATACAACTTTTTGACATTTCTTTTTGTTATTAAAGTGGACATAATCCTTATTTGTGGCTACTTACTGAGAAAACATACAAATATTTGTTGTGTTTCTCTGCTGAGAGCAGAAGATAAATAATCACTCCCATTGCCCCTGTATTTTCATTACTCTGGCAGTTTCATTCTGTAATTGTCTTAGATATATGTACTTAGAGTTTGCTAACTTTGAATTCACTTTGATTGTGTCTCTGAATTGTGACCTGGGGTTGAGACACAAAGTCTCAAAGTGTAATACTCATAACAGATAGCAACAGTGTCATGCTTAAGCATTTTGAAGATGTTTACTGAAGAGAGTTACAGGGGGATCGACAGTAACCAAAGTGTAGAATACATGAAGCTGTTTGACAGCAGTGATTTGGCACATCAGATGAGCAGATAAAATGCAGAATTTTGCTGATAAAGAAAATAGAAATTTCAGTGCTTTCTGTGGGGGTATTGTGATTTTAAAATGTACAAAACCCCCTATGATTTATTTTAGTTTATTTATTTTGTGTGACAGAAACTTTAATGTAGTATTTTTAACGTTTTGGGGTTTTGGTTCTCTTAAGTTACCGAATGGTGTTACTTATCATACTGGAACATATCAAGACAGACTGGGAAAGCTGCAGGAACATCTCCGTCAACTATCAATACTGTTCAGAAAACTAAGACTAGTCTATGACAAATGCAATGAAAACTGTGCAGGGCTCGATCCTGTTCCCATAGAAGTAAGTATCTTTATTCATGTATAAATTACAAATCAGAATAACCACTCTCTGCTTAGCATATCCATTCGCCTGAGTTGTAGGAGACTTATAACAAGTTTTAAATGTGACTGGAATTGTTCAGTGGACTTAATTCTGTTTATTATTTGGAGCCAGTTGAAAGATTGTGAAACTTTCACGTTAACATCAACAAGTCTTACCAATTGGGAGGGATCCAATTTTGAAATCAAACTTCATTTAAAATGTTTGCCTTTTTCCTCAGGCTTCTTGGTACATTCACCAATTTGTTTCCACTAGGAAAAAAAGAGTCAGAAGAGTCAGGGCAAGGTTTTTTTAAAGAGGTTGTTGTAGTGGGAAAAAGCCTGCTGAGTAATATGCATTATTCCCTTGCTCTGACCATCAGTCTGTGCCTCCCTAGTTCCCTCACTCACCTAGTCTTAACCTGCTGAACCAATATGAACCACATCTGAATGTGCAGTGGTGATGGAAAAGTGAACAGCATAAGGCTTCCAGGAAGTAGGATTGGCCAAAGTTTTTCCTAATAAAAATGCTATTCCTAGTAAAACCAAAGCTTCATTTTTTCCCCCTCATAAATTAAGTTGTCTCTAATTCCTAGTAATGCTCTTAAAGCCTGTTTTGTGTTATGATTTGAATTACTACAGCTCTATATTAACCAGAACTGTGAAGTTCTTTAATTACTGACCTCTGGATTCTGAGGCAACTCTATTAACGGACTTCTCATTGTCCATTGAGGTTTAATCATTTAAGCATTATATTTTTATATTTGAATCTCTTCACTGAATAGGAATAAAGAAATTAAGGAGTCCCTTCTGTACAGTCCATTCTAGACTACTAATCGACTTCTGTCCGCAGTCACTGCCATGTGCTTCAGAGAAAGGTATTCGGAAACCTTAGAGCAAGCAAGGGAGTAAGATAACTTCCCAATTAAAAGAATAAAACTTTTTTTCATGGTTTGTTGACTTATGTGCAATAGCTCAATACTTGTGTCCCCTTTAAAAGCTTTTGACTTGTCTCATTTTCACATACAGTTGGGATGAGATGGGGTTGGTCTTTTTTTTTTTTTTCTTTTCACAATTTTTTCCTGTTACCAGAATGAAAAAGAATCTCCATAGGGAAAATGAGTGGTCCCTTTAAGGTTTTTTTAATGCAAGGTATCACTGATGCCTTATGCACAGCAGAGTTTTGTGTTGATAGTTGGAATTCTTTTTTCTTTTATCTACTTAGTCTTTTCTGCTCTGAAGTTAATAGAATGCCTGCCTCCTCATGTTTTATTAGTTAGGGTGAATGAGAGTGGCACACCATTCCTCTTGGATCAGTTTTCTTAAATTTTTATTTCAGCTTTTCAATAATAGTCTCAATCATAGTATTTAATGACTGATATTCTAACCATATTTTTAAGGAATATCAACAAATCTCTTTTTTTAAACAGTCAAGAGAAGTCAGTACCTACTGATATTCCTCAGTCTATTATTATCGATATAAATGTTTTTATATTTTTTTTGTTAATGCGTACTACCAGTGTAATAGGTATTCTTATCAACTTTCTGTAACCAACATAGCAAGACATGAGATAATTGTGAAGCAGATCTGGCTACAAAGTTCTCTAATTGATTAAATTTCCTGCTTCATTTGTGTGCTAGGTGTAGTTTTTTTTTTTTTTTTCTACTAACTTTTCTGAAAGATGGGAGGTTTTCAAAGGAAATTTTCTGCTTTGAGTGGTACATTATTTTTCCATCAGAGAGAGGAGTTAGAGTATTTAGCAGCCACGCTGCTGCTTCTTTATGGTATGCAAATGTAGTAAGTTGTTAACCTTTACTGTGTTTTCATGGCAGAGTTTAGTGTGGTAGTTTTTGCCCATTTTGATAAGCTTATTAAGAATGGCCTACAAAAATTTTTGTATAGAAGGAAATTAAATATTCAGTGAGTTAAATCAAAGTAAGTTTTCCATCAGAATGGTGAAGGATGCTGCTGAATGCTTTGTATCAGAAATAGTGCGGCCAGCAGGACTAGGGAAGTGATCATGCCCCTGTCCTCGGCGCTGGTGAGGCCACACCTCGAATATTGTGTTCAGTTTTGGGCCCCTCCCTCCAAGAAGGACATTGAGGTGCTGGAGAGCGTTCAGAGAAGAGCAACGAAGCTGGTGAAGGGTCTAGAGCACAAGTCTTATGAGGAGCGGGTGAGGGAGCTGGGGTTGTTTAGTCTGGAGAAAAGGAGGCTGAGGGGAGACCTTATTGCTCTCTACAACTACCTGGCAGGAGGTTGTAGTGAGGTGGGGGTCGGTCTCTTCTCCCAAGTAACAAGCGATAGGATAAGAGGAAACGGCCTCAAGCTGTGCCAGGGGAGGTTTAGATTGGATATTAGGAGAAACTTCTTCATGGAAAGGGTCGTCAGGCACTGGAACAGGCTGCCCAGGGAAGTGGTTGAGTCTCCATCCTTGGAGGTATTTAAAAGACGGGTAGATATGGTGCTTAGGGACACAGTTTAGTGGTGGACTTGGCAGTGTTAGGTTAACAGTTGGACTTGATCTTAAAGGTCTTTTCCAACCTAAATGATTCTGTGATTCTATGATAATATTGCACCCAACCTAAGTTAATAAGTTAATATACATGCGATGTGCAACTTGCTCCCAGACTTTCAAACTAATGTCTTCTTGCTCATTTGCATCAATTACTAGTCTTTCATTTGTCTGTAATGTGTATGTGAACAAGGATGTAATTTTGCTATCAACTTTAGCTTTTCTCAGTTCAGGACAGAAAAATTAACAATAGACTGTAGACTTTGTGGATGTATGTTACGTATAAAATGTTACAGCTTATAATTATTTTTGAATAAGATGTTAGTAACTTGGGAGTGTTCTGACACAGAAGCATGTATTTGTTTTGTATCTAGTATATTTACTGATTCTTTTTAATTTTTTTTTCTTTTAGGAAGGGAACATGCATTAATATTCATTTAGAAATTCTTTATCAAAGATTTTTGGCTTTGTGGAAGCTTACAACAAAGAGTATTCTATGTGCCTGAGGAGACCACAGTGAGAAATTCTTATGGAAAAACTCCTATTAGGTAACTGTGGGCCTGGTCTTAAGAATAGCCAGACAGAGGCCCACAAAAATAGTGAGTCATAATTAGGGTATTAACCAAGTAGCTATGTAAAGCCAGTCGTAATTATGTTCAGTATGTCCCTGAAATACTTTATGATAATGGTAACTTCATGTTTGTAGTATTTCGTAGTGTGCAGCACTAAATTTTAAAATTACAATCTACAGAGTTGATGGTCAATACAAGGATTACCTGTGATAAACATCTTAAAATGTAAAGACTGGGTTCTGCCTGCAGTTGTGAAATTGCTTAGGTCTAGGCATGGTAATATGTGGGATTGTGTCTTTTTGAAGCGCATTATTTTCCTGGAGAACTGACTGAGGTCATTCCAAGGCCTTTGGCTTTGAGGTGATGAAGTAAGCCTGTCTCCACTTCCTCTTGGGAAGTTTGAACCTTTGGAGAAAATGGTACTACCTTGTGTATCTCCTGTATCTCGTGTTTTCGGTTTCTTTTATTCTTCTTTTTTTCTTTTTTTTCTTTTTTTTTTTTTAGCTAATGTTTCTTGTCTTCACAGCAACTTATTCCATATGTTGAAGAAGATGGCTCCAAGCACGATGATCGTGGTGCTGCAAGTCAGCTTCGTTTTGCTAGTGAAGAGAGAAGGGAAATCATGGAAGTAAATAAGGTAACGAAGTTGAAATTAATGTGTGTAAAACTGTCACTTTGTCATTACAAAGCTTGAATAACTAGATTGCTGTACTAAATGCAGCATGTGTGATGACCACTATCAAACTTGGTAATAAATACTTCTTGCATGTAACTACTTCAGAATTACCTTTTAAGCAGTTCTTTTTGAGCTGTACCTCTGGCTGTAGAGTTTAGGTTTCCTGACAATTTTAACTTGTGCCTCTTTTTAAACTGATATATATTCTTCTGAATATGGTGTGTTATGTTTATGCTTAACCCACTGGATATCGGCAGTACAGATTGAGGTAGGGTGCCTGTTAAACTTACTTCTCTTCAAAACTTACCTTAGGCATTAAAAAAAATGGGTATTGAACATCAGATGTGTAAATATTATCACAGTGATGTGAGTTGGTAAAGGATTTTCATGGCTACTTTCTGTATTTTGACAGTTTGAGGAAGACCATTCCTTTTGTTAAATGTAGCATTTACTGAATCTTGACACATTCAGAAAAAATGTACTGTGTATGATAAAGATGCTGTCAAATTTTCAGTTTGAGTGGCAGTATGCAATTGAGTACAATTACTAAAGATGGAGATTCAAATGTAAAAATAAATATGCTGTAGTAAATGCTAATGTAATATTGAGATTGAAAATATGTAGTTTTACCAGACCATAATTTTGAACATTGTTTCTCCAATCTGTAAAGTACAAAGATAGGATTAATTAAATATTTCTGTAGCTGTAATATCTGTAAATGCTTGGTAAAAAGGAGGCATAATCTACAAAAATAACCAAAGGAAATAAATGAGTAAAATATTTCTTTATGGAGAGAATAATTGGTGGATTTTCAGCTTTTAAAATATTTCTGATATTTTAATTTGTCTTCAACAATTGGAGATCTACCAAATTTTTCATAACCCATTTATGTAGAAAAATGGATGCATATTGTGCAGGAGAAAATGGGGACTACGTGACTTTAGAGAAAAGCAGTTGTCAGCTGTCCTGTTGTATTCTTTCTGTTCGGTGCTGATGTAGCAGGGTTGTATATATTATATTGTATGTAATGTTGTACTGTGAATTTATGCACATGTATTTGCAATCTTTAAGTGTTAATAAGCTTAACTGTCCATATTTGCTGTGTTTTAGATAGTTTTATGACATATTTTTGCCCTTGTTATTGTACTTGTATGCTAATATGTTTTTAAACCTCCTTGGTGTGATCTTGTGAAAAGAATTTCATAAATGTTTATGATGAGTTCTAAACCTTAAAAAGATTGATGGTGTTACAGGACCATTGGTAGCAAATTGGCAGTTAAGAATGTACACGGACATGGTGTAAATCTGGTCTGAAATCCTGTGTTTACACTTAAATGCCTAGACCTAGTTTCCAAATTTTCCACAATAAATCATCAGAAGATAGTTGAACTTTCTCTAGTATTTTTGTGGACAAATATTTACTAACTGCTTCAAAAGAAATTTAAACTTCTTGGTTTTGAAAGTGCACTGAAGTTTTTCTTTTGTCTCTCTCCAGCTGTATAAGCATATCCACTACCAGTTTCAAAGTTCTAATTTTAATACATTACAGAATAGGAAATGCTTTGGGTTTTTTTATGACTAGAAATAAATTCTTATTTTTGCAAAGAAAAATCACTAGAATCTGGTTAATTGGTCTGATTTCTGACACTGTCTGCTGGGCTCAGATAGCCCTCTCTGGTTCTTAGCTGGCACTCCTGACAGCTTTTCAGTCCTCTGTAGTATGTAACGTCCATCTTCCACTCAATTTTGCTTAATTTATTTTAGCAAAATTTCAGTAATACAAAATGTTGATGAAAATGCTGTGACAGGGAAACCAACATGACAGATGAAGAAGCTTTTTATATTCTTGACCCACTGTCTTTTCTTCCTTCAGCTGGTTGGCCTGCTCTCACCTGGTCCTTTTTGCTGTGATAGGCAGTGTTTTTTCAGTCTTGCATGTTACTGGTGCCAAAAGAAAGCATTATTGCAATAACCCAATACTTTGTCATTATTGAGACATTTGAATTCTTAGACCTTTCATGGGTCTTTTAATTTTGCCCTTCTTGCTGTGATATCCCAGCCAGTCTGATCTCTTTAATGGCTCTGGATGTATGTGAAAGACACTAACTGCCCTGCAGTGTGGAGCACAGCCACAACTAGTAGATTATATATTCTCACACAAAAATGTCCCTCCTTCCAGGAACCGCTGACTTGAAACATAGCAGCTCTGCTGTGCTACCGCAGTTGTCTGGGAAGGGAACGTCCTCAGTGGAGGAGGAAAGGAGCATTGCGTACTTCCTATACTCACCATCTCACTCATGGGGCAGGAGAACCTGTTGATGTGGCACAGTTCCGAAATACTGCAGTAGCTTTTGATGTTGGTTTACTGTATAGTGACATCTTTCGGTCTTATTTATTTATTTATTCTGCTATATTAGACTTATCTTTTCGGTCAGAAAGTTTAATGCGCTCACCTTGGCTAAGAAATACTTGTCCATTAATTTAAAATACAGATCAGTTTACAAGGTAATGAATTTCTGTCCTATCAATTCAGTAATATTTAGCGACTGTAGATTTAAATAAAACCTATTAAGCTTAAAAGCAAAAGGGATTTTTGCCAGCACTAAGAAGAGTGCACCATTGTTATAAAACAACCAAAGAACCCATTTATTGAGCACTGACTATGTCTACTTTTTCTACTAAACAATTCTCTCCTGTAGTTTCCAAAAATGTTGCTTATTCCTTTTATCTGTATTTGCTTTCTGGGGTTGTAAATTGTTGAGGTGGTTGACTCTTTTCTGGAATAAATAATTTACTGTTCCAGAATCAGTTTAGCATTTGCATTGATCTACTAATACAAATCCTGATCCAGTTTTCACTGAACATAATTACTATTTGCAACAATTTCAAGCTGTTACCAAAATTTCCTCGCTTGTCTTCATATTTTTTGAATCTTTAATGTTCTATCTACAGGTTTTTTACCTTCTAAGTATAGCATCATCTGTAATATTTTCAAGATGTCAGGCTCACCTTGGGTCCACAGTCTTGTAGTACATTTGACAGGACTTACAACAGAAAATATCAAATCACAGTCTGAGAACACTGTAATCTGTGTTGCTGCCTTATCAGCAGTTTTCTTTACTGCTTGTTTTTAGAAATAGAGCAAGTACAGCTTTCGTTTTTTAGATACTGTAGGTCTGGTTTCAAATGAAGCACTTAAGAAAACCATTGCATGATTAGTAGTCTCAATAGATTTGGGTGGAAATGAAATGATGTGAAATAGCATTAGGACATTCCAGGTGAGCCTTTAGAAAACAATCATGTTTTATATTCTTAATGAATCTTTGCTAACTGGTTAACAGTGATCTTGCTAAGAGAGGAAAAGACAATCTATATGACAGGCTTTTAAGTTAAGCTGTTACAAGTTAGGTCTGGGCTTTTTTGATAATGCAACCATTGTGCGCTGCAGCTGATGTTGTTTAGGGAAGTAGTCCTTAAAATGACAGCAATTTGCAATTAGTCTTTCTCTTTGGAGAACTTTACCTGAAAACTACTTTTGACTATGCTGAAAACCTGCATTCCTTTTAAACTATCTTTCATGCTATTTGCATGTATTTTTAATTTGTTCTGTATTTGTAGAGTCCTTTTTCACCCAAAATATGAACGTGCACCAAGGAACACTTTAACAAGAGGGGAAGAATTGTTTATGTGGGCACCTTCTCAGCAGATTAATCTCCACTGGGGGCAGTTCCATCCTGTTTTGGGTACCCAAACTGGCTTTCTGCAATGGTAGAATCATAGAGGAATTTAGGCTCAGTGGGAGGTCTGGAGATTATCTGATTCAACCCCCAGCTCAAAGCAGAGTCAGCCAGCAGAGTTAGATCCAGTTGCTCAGGCTCATATCCAGTAGCATTTTGCATAGCTGTAAGGTTGGAAATTTTACCCTTTCTGGGCCCTTCTTAAGTGTTGACTTTCACTGTGAAAGTTTTCCTAATGTTATATTGGAATTTTCGTTGTTGTAGCTCATGTCCACTGCCCCTCATGCTTTTGCTGTGTACATTCAAAAAGAGTCCAGCTTTGTCTTTTCCATGATCTTCATTAGGTAGCTGTAGACAGCATCGTGATCCTGCCTTAGCCTTCTCTGCTTGAGACTGAACAAATACAGCTTTAATCATCTTGATGGCCTTCCACTAGACGTTCTTCAGTATGTTAGTGTTTTGTATTGAGCCCCAAATTGGACAATCGTTCTCCAGAGCCAAACAGAGGAGAATAACAATTTCACTTGACCTGATAGGTACGCTCTTGCTAATACAGCGCAGTGTGCAGTTAGTCTTCATTGTTGGAAAAAGATCCACTGCTGACTCATGTTCAACTTGTCAGAAAGTTTCAAAAAGGACCTCAGGTCTTTTTCTGCAAATCTGCTCTCTATTCAGTCAGCCCTTTGCCTGTGCTGTTGTATGAATTTATTCTGTTTTCAGATGCAGGATGTTGCTTTAATTGAAGTTCCTGAGATAGGTGTTGGCCTGCCTTTCCCACCTGTTGAGGTCCCTCTGAATTGGACATCCTACCACTGAGTATATTGACCTCTTCCCCCAATTTGGTACTGTCCACAAATTTGATACTGTGATATGGTGATTAAGTCATTAAGTGTGGATAAATCATTAATGAGGATATTAAGAATATTGACCTTAGTATCAATCCTGAGAAACATCAAGAGTGACCAGCTGCCATTTGGTCTTAATACTGATGATCGCAACATTTAGAATCCAATAGTCTAGCCAGTTTTCTGTCAACCCTATAATCCATCTATCCAAACCACATCTCTCCAATTTGGCTACAAGGATACTATGAGAGACTGTGTCAAAAGCCTGACTAATATGAAAGTAAAGAAAATCCCCTGCTTTCCCCTTGGCCACACAGCCAGTCATTTCTCAATAGAAGGCTATCATGTTGGTCAGGCACAGCACATCTTTGGTAAATCCCAGATGACTCTTCCCAGTCACCTTATCATTCATGTGTCTGGACATGACTTCCAGAGGGATTTGTTGCATAGTCTTTCTGGGGTCAGGGGTTAGGCTGACCAGCCTGTATTTTCTGTAGTTTTCTGGATCCCCCTCCTTGAAGATGAGTTGAGATGTTTCCTTTTTCATCAGGAGCCTCCCCCCATCTCCAACAGAAAATTTTGTAGAGTGGTCTTGTAATGTCATTAGCCAGCTCTCTCAGCGTCCAGATGCATTTTATTCCATATAATTAAATATTTCCTTTTCAGTTTCATATAAAATGTTGCATGCACAGTTTTTCATGTAGCTTTCTATATCAAAACAATATAATGGTTACAAAGTTGAGAAAAGTTAGGAAACACCAAGCTCAAAGCTGTCTGTACAATCCCAGTTGTCCCCTTTTGTCCTTGTATAAATGCATATTATACAACCTTTATTACCTTATCACATTTGGTTCCTCTCTGTGCCCCCCCTTCCCTTTTCTTTTCTGGAAGAGTCCTTGAGCTATTCTGCTTTTGTTGCAGACTAGGCACTGTTTAGATTGAATCAGTATTTTGATAAATAAGATTAAAAGAATCCTGATTTATGTATTGTGTAACTTGCATGAGGGTGTTGAATAAGCAGGGAATTTGGGAATGAGAAGGAAGGATTTAATGTGAGTAGTGAATAAGTAACTGAAGGCTGCTCTTGAGAACTGGATTTTTATCCTTGTCTCTGCCACAAAATGTCTGTGGTAGTTGTTCATTCTTCCCCTTACGGTTGGTGATAGCTGTCCTTTGAATATGTGGGAAGCTGTTAAAATATGAAGTTAAGTGATGGACTTGAATCTTAGATGTCCCTGGACAAGTTAGTAGGCACTCCAGTGTTATCCATAGTGTTCCTGTGACTCAGTTTGCCATCTGTAACTGAGGATCATGCATGTGTGTGATTTTCATGTTAAGAATGGGGATGTAACACTGAGCAATGTGGTGGAGAAGCCCCTTGGGGAATGGATAATTCCATTACAAGCTACAAAGCTCAGAGGGTACTCGGTAAATATGACTTCATCATTGAGTGATAAATGATTGGTATGAAGCAAACACCCATCTATTTTAATGAACACACTTATTCCTCTTTGAACAACAGCGCAGTGGATACACGCAATTGCTGTCTGGTTCAGTATGTGAAAAGTACTGAGCATGCAGTGGAGCACAGGCTGTCACTGGTGCCTCTGCTTGGTTCAGGAACAAAGAGTTGTGCATGCAGAAGGAGCAGTTTTCCTTTCAGCTCTCATTCTCTCAGAATATCTCATTTCCAGTAAGGATAGAACAGTTATGCCTGTGAATGACATCGGGAAAAGCTGTAGTTATTGAACAATGAGTGGGTTAATGCTTAATTGCACAGCTGTTAGTGTATTAGTGATGGATACTTTCTATCCATTTGAAAAAATATTATAAATAGATGGATAAGTGAATTTATTATGATGGAAAGTGGGCCTTGGTATCAGTTGAGCAGCCATAAGTTCGAACATCACCTGGCAGATTAAGAGAGTTTGAGCAAAGTGATGAGGCATTTTTTTCTATAAATTTTTTCCCACTGTGTGCATATAACATTTTAAGTCTTTTGACTTCAAAACTGAAGAAAAGAAAAAGAAAAAAAAGAGAAGTTTTTTCCACCTCCTTACTTCAGAGATTTTATTATGAAGGACTCACTTAAAGAAAGAATAGTATAAATTGCCAGGGCAGGCTTTACTTTTTCTTGCCTATCACAAATATTGTGTTTCTGTAGAAATTTCTTGGGTTTGACTTACATGGAAAAGCAGAGGCTATTGTTGCCTTCATAAGACTTTCAACAATCACTTCCTACAGCAGTTTAATGGTCAGAAGGAGTAGCATGCTCATGAAAAAGAAGATGATGCAAGTGCTCTCCGTAGTAGAGTCGTAATCAACAAAGTAAACATTGTTTTAATTCTGCTGAGATTAATGCAAGTAAAGGTACTACTACTGTTAATATTTAATGTTTTATTACACTTAGATGTACTTCTGGCCTGTACTGTTGCAGGCCTTGAACAGCGCAGGTAGAAACTGTAGCTGGCACAGCATTCAGGAAACACCTCTTTTTTTTTTTTTTTCTTTATTTTTTCTTTTCTGAAGCAGAAGTGCCTGTACAACATAGGCAAGTACTTTTGATGTTTTTACAGGCATCAGTTGGAATATAATCTTACTTTTCCACAGTGTTTACACTATTATCTTTGCTTTGAAAAGGGGACTTTTAACAAATGGATTGAGTGCAGAATAATGACTCATAGTGATGTTTAGGTTTTAAAATGTGAAAGGTAGATGAGCTTAAGATGAGGAGAGAGACGGGAACAGTGTGTGAAGGAAAGTTCTGATACATCTCTGATAGAAAGTTGTGGATTGGTCTAGACAGTGCTGATATCAAATGAAATGAAAGTGAACCAAAAATGAGTTTAAGGCAAAAATTTATTTTGGTAGACGTTGAAATTACTGTGTCCTACTGAACCCAAATCTGTATGAAACATGTCAAGTTCTTTATGGCATGTTTCTTGAAAGACAGCTGTTTTCTGGATGTGTGTTATGGTTCTCCCACTTTGTTTCATTTATGTGGGTTTTGTGCTTCTATATGTGTTTTCATAAATGTCCTACCTGACCTAAGCCTACTAAGGTCTTGTTGGTTACTGCAAGGTGCAGTCCTAGCCAACTACATCATGCTGGCCGTAGTACTTGCAGTGTCAGTCAAAATGGGTAGTTAATCACATTGAAAATTAATATTGCCAAAGACGACCCCTTAGGATTGGTTTTCAGTCAGATCACTTTTCTGACAGAGAGGGACCAACAGAAACATGCGTGTCAGATGTAAGGTGAAATAAGATCTCTTAAACTCATTATAAACTACCTCATATAAGATAATTTTCCTGTGCTCTCTTAAGACAGATAAAGTCAGAAGCTGTATCATATATGTAGGATGAAGTACCTTTTCTTGTTTCATGCAACTGTTAATCCTGAGAAGCAGTCCAGAGTTCAACTAAGTCACTTCAGTAGAAGGAGGAAAGAGTGGGAGACAACTTGGAAGCAATCTGTTCAAACACAAATTTGTCATTGCTACAGAAGCTGCTTACAGAACTTGCCTGTTTCCCAAGAAGGCCATTTCACCTATCTTTCCAAGTTTAGACCTGAGTTGAGATGTTCTTACTGGCTCAGCAAAGTCTTAAGCAGAGGCCAGCACTGCCAGTGGTGCAGAACATATTAATTATGTAGTACTTTGTGGTGTGGACCACTGCCTGTCAAAGATCGGTAACAAAGATCACTATATGCATTTCAATTAGGAGACCATGCTCTCTGAAGTGGATTTTTTCCTCTCTCTATTCTTTTTTCAGCCTAGCAATTCAGAGATGGTGCTTCATCTTAGATGTTTTTTCTGTCTCTAGAAAAAGTAGAATAGAAGAGGTAAGAAAATAGCTCTTCACTAAAGACAAGGTTCTAAAATTATCTTCAGATAAAATAACAATGGTATACTTCTTGTCTTTACAGATGCTTTGAGAACAAATGAAATCCAATCTGAAGGTTCCCTTGTCTAGCATCAAATATAGATCAAGCAATTTACAGTTTCATAACACTTGCATGAGAAATGTAAACAGTCTTACAGAATGAGTCTTTTGGGCATAACTTATGTAAAGTTCATGTAAGCGTACCTACGTAAGAGTATTTAACAGTACAATTAGACATGGATGGAGAGAGAACACAACATGCATATCAGAGGTTAATGGTTCTTCTTTCTATCTGGGACTTGAATAACCATCACTGACTGTTCAGCCTTCATTTCTATTGTGAAGGCTTTGAAAAATCGTGAAATGGCATGCCCTCAGTATCAGGGAGTGACAGCTTTCATTAAACTAAGTTTTGATGTAACATTCATTGATTTCTTAAGATTGAATGTTGAGGATGGCAAACAGAAGTATGTCTAAAAATGCCACAGGTATGAACATGCTTGTTTATCTCATCCCTCTTGTGCTTTCTCAAGCATCAAGATCTTACATTATGAGCTTTTGTAGGGAGGCACTTGCAATTCTATCAGTTGGATGCTGTGGTAACTGCATGCTTCTCAGCTCGCTCTCTTGTCTTTAAGAGTTGGATCTCTGCTGTATATTGTGAAGTCTTGGGTCAGCAAATGGAAAAGAAAGAAGCATTAGATAAATGCACAATTATCTTTAAAATACTTTTTAGTCTGTCAAATGCTTGATTAGAAATTCCAAGTTGGTGTGCATGAACTGTCTTACATCTGCATTGGAGTCTGGAATTGAGTGTTGCCTCTGCTTCCAGGGAATGTGTCCACCAAAGTCTATGTTGGGGAATATTTCCCTTACCCAAAGTACTATGTTCCCCATGTAATCTAAGCCTAATTACCATATTACTTCAGACCATTTTTACAGGTCTGAAGTGAATAGACTTCCTTTTTTTCTCTGGACTTCTTTCCCAGCTGACCAGCTGGGCAACTTAAAAATATTGATGTGTTGTCCACATTAAGATTCAGGAGACTGATTTTCAGGATATTGCTTGGTTTTTTTTCTTCCTTTTATCACTGTTCCAGTTACTTTGGTCATATTACTCATCTGAGTCACCCTTTTAATGTATTGCCATTTGTGTACTGCAAATAACAAAGTTATGTCAAACCTGAAACATTTTGAATAGTTTGTCCTCTTTTGATGGTAGCAAGTCTTTCCTGTGCTTTCACTTTACTTGGAACTCTGGACTTCCCTAATGAATCAGTAGTTTGATCTCTAATGTGAGAAGGCTGGCATCTTATCAAATGAAAATGAAATGAAGGACATAGGTTGTTGTTAACACACAGTAACTTACTTCTTGACAGCTTTGATTTGAGCAGGACAATGAATAAATCAGAAAATAAATGTGTATTATTGTGAAACATGAAAGGTTAGGGAGATTGTGCAATGTCTTAATGCACTGATCTTTATTCTGTAAAGACATAGTTTTTAAGTTCTGGTTATGCACCCAAATAAAAGCAAGTTTGCTGTTCTTCTGTTCCTTCAAATGCTTCTGCAGTTCACAAAAACAAATACATAATTTTAAAGAAGTCAGCATGCTTGGGAATATCTGTTTCAAGACAGGACCCCTGAGCACATCAGGGTTGACCTACATAGGCAGAAGGGCTGGAAAAGCTTGATTGGCTTCACTTGTAGCTTGTGCTTTATTCAAACTTCTACTGCTAATCCCTCATTTTTCTGTGCACCCAAGTTATACAACATATATTCACATAGATTTACCTGTTCCCTGAATTCTTTCTTCCTATTTCAAGCGCTATTTTTTGGACTTTGGAAAGAGAGGACAGATCCCCACAAGCCTCCAGTTTTGATAAAGCCTCAAGTGTTTTGATAAAAAGACTGCTGTGAAAAGAAACAGCATTCCCCCTCTAGCGATGGTCCTTAACTTTTGAGGCTTTCTTGTATTTTTAGAGTGTGGTTTAAAGAGGATGTATTATCCCACTAATACTGCTCCCACATAACTGAGAAAAAGATCCATATAGCATTTCATAACACTGTAACTTTTGTTGAATTTCTGAGTGTGCTATTTGAACTGATCACAAAAAAACTTCTAATAAATTCTTCCCACAGAAACTGAAACAGAAGAATCAGCAGCTGAAGCAGATCATGGATCAGTTACGGAATCTTATTTGGGACATAAATGCCATGTTGGCAATGCGGAACTGAACAAGGAAAATCAAACTTTGTAATTTGAAAAGACACAAATTTGTTTGGATATACTTAATTTCTTTCTAAGAAGTAACATGTTTTCCCACAACCATATTGCAGTAATGTTTGAAAAGTCTTCAAGATTAAAATGTTGGGGTTTTGTAATAACTTAAATGGTGTTGGCTTTGTTTTATAAAAGATTCATCCTACAGGTTTTACCTGAGTGATTCACTTAGGCTGAATATAACACAGCCTAAGTAACATACAGTAATATTTTGCATTGCTATGCAAATACGGGGTTTTATAAACAAAGTGGGTTTGGATTTTTTTTTTATAATACAATTAACATTGTTTTAAAAACATGTGTTTGCATGCCATTCTGCAGTGCAAACCACCTCTACAGACAGGAAAATTTGCAATACAGAAAAGCCGCTCTAGTAAGCCACAGGACCGAAGTAAGTGATCAGATATTACAACGCAATATGTTTCCCCATTGTGGGAACATATTCTACAGGCTGCTATGCCATATAAGTTCATCTTATTCCATATCCTATCACTGGATACCTGTTATATTAGATAAATTGGAGCAAAATTCAAAAGCTACATAAAATTACCCCTATATCCTTATGGATATAATTAAGTCTTTTTAAGTGAAGACTACATACATATAGCCTCCACATTAACTTCTTCTGTAACTATCAGTTATAATTTCTTGAGTACTGCTCCAGCTATCATATGGTGTAGTATTCCTGTAGCATTATGTATGCTTGGAATACTTTGGTTTTGTTTACCAGAATGCACTGAATAAAGGCTTCATTAATCTTTTTCCTATGACTGCTAGTCCTAGAAAACTTTGGAGTATATGAGCACCTCATTATTTTGAGTTAATCATCAACCTTCATGTTTCGTTGTCCTGCCTCTGGTATTCCTCACAATTTTCATTAGCCCTGAAAATAGTCTTAATAATTTTTGTTATCCACAGATGCTGCCAGTGGGCTACGTGTCTCTTTTTCCAGATGAAAGAATATGTAAAATAACACTGTTTCAGTACAAATCCATAGGGCACTCTACTGTTAATATTTGTTAAGCTGAAAACTGACCATCCTCATGATTTGCTTCTTGTGTATTACTTTTAACTCTCATTCCATGCACAGTCAGATTCCTTAATAGTTTTGTGTGAAAGATTTGCTCGGAACCTTCTGAAGAGTCCAGTTAAATGGTACCCTTTTAAAATATATCGTTTTTCACAATATGGGGTTTTGATACTGAATGCTTATTGATTTAAGATATATGGTTTTAAAAATGTTATACTGGTTTGTTGTTCTCTTAGTCTTTTTTATTTTGTTTTTTAATAATTTCAACCCATTTGTCTATTCCTTGAGGTAAAAATCAGTGGCATGTAATAGATCTGATCACACCTGGTAAACAATATATGACTTTTCCCTGAAATTGGGTACAATATAGTTGTCTTTTATTTCTCCTCTTGAAGGCTTTAAATCTTAACTGATGAATGGATGCCCAGTCTTATAATTGCAAATAAAGAGTTAGAAAATGTTCATTTCGATTAGTTTACCCAGTGTTGAAAGTGATATGTAACTGTGTTGATACCTAGATGTGAGTAGATGTCAAAACACCTTACAAATAAGGTTGCTCTCTTTTCTCCCGTATTACAAATGAGGAGTGGATAGCTAGCAGCAGAGCTGTTCGTTTCCCATTTAGATTGACCACTGTAGCAGACTTGTTGGTCAGAAATAATGGTTGATTTCTGCAGCTGTAAGAGACATAACTATTTTACAGACAAAGCTTTTGAAAAGGAGATGAAGACTGCAAGTAGAGATTTTTTGTTGTTGTTTGTTTAAAATGCAGGCGCATTTTTGTATTTGCAAGGTGTAGTGGCAGCTTTCTGTTTAGCGTGTCTATAAGCATGCATCCAGCCTAGAAGAAGTATTTGAAATGGATTTTGAAATCGCACCAAGATCTTAATTGTGAGTGTAAAATTCTCCGTACTTAGTATTTTGTTCTATTTCGGGAACAATTATGGAAAACGGAGATTAGTCTAGACTTTACTGCCTGCACAGCATCCATGTATTCTTACGAAATGTCTTTAAAGTTTGTTGACTTTTTTATTCCACATAAACTGTGCAGAAGTAACGTAAAATGTGAATAAGAGTGCAAATATTGCAAGTAGATGTCTGGCCAATACAATGTTCAGCTTACTCTGTGCAGCTGCTAGAAGTAGCCAAGGTTTATACTACAATTTTTCATCTGGGAGAGAGGAGAAAACACTTTAAACCACTACCAGAAGAGATAGCGCAGTAGCTAAATTGCAAAGTGCAGAAATAGACAGAATTGTAAATTATCACAGTAAATACTGTCAAAACAGGAACTTTGCAAGGTGTTGGACCAAAACCATAGACTTTGACTTACACAGATGAAAGTAAGGGTAGTGAATATAATTCATATGCTACCACATCCATGAATAAGCATAGGATTTGGCCAAGAAGATGACAGTTTTAAGAAAAGTGGCAATTCCTCAGCTGTGAAACACTTTTAAAGGAATTACTGGGCATCAACATGTGCTGAAATTTAATATTTAAGTTAGTGCTAACTGAACTTTAACTGCTGGTTAATGAAATGGCACCAAGTGAAGTATTTACAAATACCAGCAAAGCAATACCAACACAGATGTTTCAATGTTCTGTTTATATATCATTGACTATTTCTGTATTTCTGATTAAGCAGAAGCTGGATAAACATACAGACAGTCCTGGGAGCAGATACCAGAACCTAGGATGGTTCGATTTCTGGAATATCAAAACATTTGAGGGGATTGGGGTTCCTAGGGCTCTGTTTTGCCCAGAGAGGACTTGGAGCAGTGGAGCTAGGATGCTGAATACTTTGTAGCATGTTTGTGGGAGTACCCCAAGTTAACACACACTCTCAAAATGAAACCATTAATTCAACACCTTTGCAGACAATATAACAGATACAGAATTTTCCATTCAGTGTCACAACACAGAAGATGCCTGCTAGGCAGTATGCAAAGGTCCAAGGTTTTTCTTACATAAAAAGAGAAGAGTGTGGAGTAGATTTATGCCATGTTCAGGAAAGATGCAAGGAGTTTACCTTTCCTCTTGTCTTCCATAGAGGCAGCAAGGCTGCATCCAGAGTGCTCTAATAAACCATGACCGTTTTTGTTGTCCTGTAGAAAAAAAACTGCTCTGATTATAGAATTTCTTACTGACAGAGAAATTGGAACTAGTGCACAAGTGCTACTTAAATTAATCACTGTAAAGAATGGATTTAGGTGGAGTAGGACAAGGATTCTGGTCTCATAGGAACAAAGATTTCATCGGCGTGCAAGATGGCTGCACAAGCCAAAAAAGACTACAGCTGAAGGATGACTGACAACTGCTGTGGAAGACAGTAAGCTCCAGATGTAGATTTGAAGATCTAAAGTTAAGAAAAAACATCAAAAAAAAAAAAGATGCAATGACGCCCAAGGACGCTGTGAGTCAACTGAGGTTTACAGAGGATGGATTAGTTTAATTACTTGGTGCTAACAAAGGAAATGGGGAATTATAAAGGAATTTCAGTGCAGAAAAAAATATTTGAAGGAGAAAATGAGTAGTTTTCTCACTCTCCTTATTTAATAGTGATGAAGACTGATATGGTAGAGCATCGGGGGTTTAAAAGAGAAGGTTTTTTGCTGAGTTGGAAGGTTACTCTATTTTTCTACATGAAAATAACAAGCTGGCTGATATGTATTGCAGGATATTAATGAAAGTGACAAAAAAAATGTACCAATGCCAATTTTTATTTAAGAAAATGTGATGGATAACTGGAATGTAAGAGCTAATTAAATACAATATAGTGAAACTTTTGTCTTGTTAAATCTAACTTCTGTGTAAATTTTAAGGATTTTTCTTACATTGCATAAGGGACGCATTCTGGCATCTGTTACAAAACTGCACAACAAATAACACTAGTAAAAGCCGGGAACAGTGTTTGTGTTGATGTGAATGTAGTCAGAAGCAGAATACACGCTTTGCAGCACTCCTCACTGGACTAGGTCCAGTTAAAGACCATAGGCATATTTGAGGCAAATAAGCAGAGACACATTTTCTTATGTGCACTTAACTCTGGGAGCATCTCAGCTCGTTGTATGCCTTCGTGTTCAACTTGCAAGCTACCTAATTGCTTGGAGTTCTGCTTCTGTGCATGTTCCCAGCAGCTGATGATATCTGATAATCACTGCTGAGGTTGTATAAACTGTGATTTTTCTGCCCAGATCCCATAGGAGGCCTGATGTGCTAGGCCCTCTTTGGCCCCTCATGCTCTCGCTTCCCGTCTCAGCTGACGGCCCCTACTACAAAGCTATAGAGTAATGTTCTGGAATGGAATTGAAAATGAGTGGCTGAAAGGAATAAATTACATACACATCTGTGATAAAATCCTTTCCTAGGTCTGCATGTGCTTTCTCATGAAATCATGTTGAAAAATAAATTCAGATTTGCCTAAATAGGAAGAAAGAGGTGATTTTAAAGTTGTCTGAGTATCAATGGATAGCAATGTAGTTGTTTTTATAGCAATGTAGAGGTTTTAGTGGTAATTACAGTCCTGGAGAGGGGGGAACAGGGTCATGAAGACAGTCCATTACTGAAGTACATTGTTGAAGTGGAAAGACTCTCAAACAATAAGGGGAAAATATAAAGAAATATAACAGCAACAGTCAAAACTTAGCTGAGCACGAACTGGCCATAATATAGAGGCAAGGAAAGAGGATTTGGGAAAACACATTTTAAACCTGCGTTAAGGAGATAATGGGGTTGCAGTGAGAGGAAAAAAAACACTGCAGTTTTGGGGTGCATGACCAAGTATTGCATAGTAGGGAGTATAAGTGTAAGAGCTCTTGCTCTCACACCAGTAATTCTGATACAGTAATTCTGTGTGAAATACTGCATTAGTTTTGGGGTCAGCATGTTACTAACACAGTGAAAGAGAAGAATATTGATGTGCTACCATATGAATAATCATTAGAATAACTTGTGAAAGCAAAGACGAGGCTCAAATGTAGAAATTCTTGGGTAGACGCAAAGGGAAGGTAATTAGAGTGATTTGGAGTGGCTGTAGTACAGAACAGTGAAAGAAGATAAGCAAGAACTTCTTTCACCAAACACCAATGGGGAGGGGTGGGTAGTGGAAACCTGTTAATGCTAAGATATGAAATATTAATTTCCCTAGGAGTTTAGAAGGTGTCTCTTGGGTTACTTCAAAATATTAAAACCCAGAAAGCACAAAAGCACAAAAAGGCTAGACAAATGCATTGGGAAGAGGCAAAAAAAATCCTATCTTGCATTGGTAGAGCAAGAGGTGGACTAAACTGACATTACTGGTTTTTCCACCTTCAGATTTTGCAGTTGTAAAGCATCTGTTTATCGGATGACTGTTAGATGATGAGCTCCTGAGAGCACCTGGACTAGATGCCACCTGCAAGTATTAAACAGGCTTTCGTGGCTTCTTTGTGATGATTTGCTGCTGAAATTCCTCTTCAGGTTAACATGCCCTTGTGGAATTTCTATTAGAGGAATCGTAGCAGAAAAGGAAATGAAGCAGTACCTTGTTTCTCCCTCCCTACCTCCCCACCCCACATCCCCAGCCTCCCACCCTTAGTTTTGGTTCATTTCCTAGTGAAGAGCTGCTCTGTGATCTTGCTGCAAAGCTGAGGTGGTAGCTGATACCTGATGACTGTCTGTTGGCTCAGTAGAACTTAGGAAGCCTTTCACTAGTGGGAAACGTGATGCTATTTATCCACCCTTCCCCAGCTGATATTAAAACCAACTGTAGTGCTTGCATTCCTTGCAGTGTGAGCTCGTGTCACAGTCTGCACCAAGGGAGCAAGTTTGTTCCAGCACAGACACAGAGGGGTGATCTAAGCGTGTAAAACATGTATTTTGCCTCAAATATCAAGTAGCATTATAAATTGTTACGTAAACCACATGCTGCTTTTATAGCATTTGCATATGTTACATATATTTTTGTTCAGTGTGGGAGGTTTTAATTACTTTCTAGGAAACGAGAACTTTTTTTAAAGGTCTTGAATAGTCTGAGCAACCACATCTAAAATGCCCTCCAGCAATCACAGAAGACAGAAGTAAGTGTTGGAAATAGAACGCAGGCATTGCACTTTTCTCACCGAGAAGAAAATGGGTTTTTTACGTGTGTTTAATTACTATTGCCACAGTCCCAGTTTCTCATCGTAATCATTTGGTAGCTTAGATTTTATAAAAACTAGGAGCCCCACTGTACCATTTTGAAAGTAATAAGCAGATGCACGGTAGTTAAGCCAATTACAATTAGATTTATTTATTTTACAGCTCCGTGAAGTTGCAGAGACCACTATAATTTAAATTAGCTTTACAAAGCCAGAGTGGAGTTGGAATTAATTAATGCAAAGAGTAGATGGCTTTCAGATTTGAGCTTTTGAACTTGATTCGAACAATTCAGCTAGTTTTCCTGCTGAACAAAAAAGCAAGCAGAGAAACAGTGAATCCTTCAGTTGTGCAAACTCATCACAGGCAGGAGTAAGGTAAACAGGTGGAAATTTCAGCCTGCTGATACTCTGAAATACAGTTATCGGGCAGATTATGGAATGTACTGCTACCATTTTGCTACATGTTAGCATGGCCCCTAACAAAACGGGCTTCTTACGAGGACGGAGCCCAAACTGGTAGCATAAGGCCAGCAACGTTCACCCTCACACGTGTGCGCTGGCTGTGTGCAGGTTTGAAGCACAACTATTTATTCCTGAAGTCGATTGCTTCCATGTGCCGTGTGTGTAAAATTTCAGAAGGCCCCTGTATTCTGGTCTGTGTACTTTTTAAAAGTGACACAGCATAATAAAAGAAAGGCTCTTGATCAACCCTATGCTGGTATGCCAATTAAGATCTCTGTAGGGGTGGAGATGTACAACACTGATGGTATCTCTGTCCCTGAAGAGCAGGGTAGATAAACAGGAGAGCTGAATGACAGAAATAGAGAGCAAAGAGTTGTTTCTCCCGGGACTGAAGGGTTTGCCTTCCCTTTGTTTCACATATTTTTGTTTGTCAGCTTTTTATTTGAATATGTGAAAAACTGGCTCCTTTCAGTGCATGCAGGTTTCCATTTCCAGCTCCAAGACCATTTGCATTTGAAGTTTGGGTTCAGGCTGTTGAAAGGCAGGAATTATCTGCAGTGTGCAAATGTGAACGTGGAGCGCAACTGCCCACGAGACTGGTGATACATCATCGCCAGGGTTTTTGTCGAGGTCTTCTATTTTAACAGTGTCAGCCTTCCCAGTCTGTTGCAAGCACAATTTACACCCATTCTGTCTCCTAAGAGGAAAGGAAATAGAGGCGACAGAGATGTTCCCAGAGGAGTGACTAATCTTTACCCTTCAGGAGTGTTCAAGGATAGCCACCTCTACTAATCATTAAATAATTGTTTTTAAACCAAGAAAAAAAAATGCAAAGCAGTTAATCCCATTTCCCAAATGTTCTGCAGAGCACATCATTATCTATTCAGCTTCTTGGAGTCATTACCGGAGAGAAATTAGGTCTAGCAATGAATGGTCAGTATGATGCTGTCAGCAACACACACTTCAATTTTAAATTTAAAATGGAGTCTGTTGTCTGCCTATATCAGCTATTAACTTTACTGTCATTGTCACAAAGCCATCAATCTCTGTCTGTCCCAAACCCATTTTCTGTGTAGAGTCAGCCCATCTTCCTTTTTTCCTACACATGCAGATTTTAAATCATCTTGTAAACCTTGTACTGCACCAAAGGTTTAAGGCTGCAGGACTTGGCAGGCAGGGGGGTTTTTTTAGGGTTTTTTTTTCTGCCCCCTAACATACATTCAGTATCTACTACCAGATGACAGATTGCAGCTAGTCTCTGGACTGGATCATGCCAAAAACAGGAAAACAGAAAAGAAACCCTAAAGCTGATATAAAGTGGAGGAAAGCCTGGTTCCACTGAAGCTGATGGCAAATGCAGTAGAACTTAATTTCCAAGTGATTGCTATAAAAATTGTTTCAGAGAGACAAAGAGTGCACAAAGTGACCTTTATAGGATGGATCTTGTACATTTTAGAGACGATCTGTGCTTGGGTAGTATCAAAGCATCTGAGAGCATCAGAAATGCCCCTGTTAGTTGCCTTCTAGTTTAATGTGGGGGAGTTTGTTACCAGAACATTTTAAGCATTTAATTGAAAGATTCTTCTGTTCTGGATTTTGCCTCTCTTCTGGGTCTAACAATGTCTAAGAACATTGACTTTTAAGGCCCATAAATTTCCTCAGAATTTCCAGAAGGGCACAGCTTAGGGAGCATGTATATGATTTATAAAGGATAGCTGTGATGATAGGAAGAGTTCCTTGACTAGAGAGCATGTTCTGATCTTCATTTTATTCTATAAACATGAATCCTTTAAGCAAGCATCTTTTTTAATAGCTACAGAGAAGTTTCTGCCTCTTGAGTCCATGACAGAAAGTTGGTTTATTAACCTACATCTCCCTGGAAAAACTGTAAAGGGACCAATTTGTTAAATACAGTAACTGTGATGTTGTGTTGCATCAGTACCTAACACAGTGAGTAACGAAACATGGGTAATTCTGGCCATTTGCATGTGCAATTACTTTGATGTTAAAGTGTTGGGCACTTGGAACCTGAGTACTCCAAGAGCTGTATTGCCACTTTGAGTGCTGTGTCCAGCAACTAAGGTGACACTAATACTTGTTACAAATCTTGTGTTCAAATCCCATCTCACCCTGTAGATGTCTATATTATTGTAATGAAGTTTTTTGCGTACAGGAAATCACAGGCTTGCTAAGCCTTGATGTAACTGAGCTGCTGTGATCCCTAGATAGCATCTAAGTGTTGGCAAAACTCCCGTACTGACCCTTTCGTCACCTCTCACTCTTGGGAGCTGGGGTTAGTAGGCATTTTCTAAGTAACGCACAAGAGACTGCACAAGGAGATGCAACCCCCATCCCATTGGTGATTAAAGCACTTACTTGAAAGACGCAGATTCAGGTCTTTGACCTTTGGTAGCACATCAGGCTCAGCTTGAGGCAAAGAGGGATGCAGCAGCATAAGTCAGGCCTGAAAGGAGATGCCTTTATGTCTGGAAGGTGCTTGCTCTTATGCAAGTCTTTTTTTGCATACACAGAAGCCTCACTGCAGAGAGAGAAAGCAAACATGTATTTCACAAAAACTGAAAGATGACACAGAGTACGTGCATAATTTATACTTGTTGGAAGATACAGCTCCTGAGTACAAATCAAATAGCTGCATCCAGAAAAGGGAAGAGTAAAAAATATTACACAATGACAACCAAACAAGTACTCCCCTTAGCTACAGCAGCAAAGGCCAAAGGATAAAGAGAGAGGTGGCACTGTGTAAGGAGGCCCACTGAAGCAAGGTGCACTGGGTATTTTCACCATCAGACTATGTCTCCAACTACAGTGAACTGCTTCCTTCGTCAAGGGTTCAGACATGTTGGCCCTTAAACCTATGCTACAGCTCAAAGAGCAGCAGGGGCTTTTCCTGCAGTCTTTGGAACATCTGTTAGCATTGCATTTGGTCCTCTAATGCTGCTTCTGTGATGACGGTGAATTTGCAGTTACGGGCTTGGGCATGAGACATGCTGCGGTACCTTCTGCAAAATTGCCAGATAATACTCCATTAGAGAAAACATACAACAAACCTTCCTTTTGCTCACTTCACACACTTGTAAATGGTGCATAAGAAAGAGTTCTATAGCTCTTCTAACTACAAAGACACCTGTATAACCACCAGCTGCACATATAAAATCACAAACCTATGCTCCCATTATTCACATTTTGTACAGCTGGAAAACCCATCGTTTTCTGATGGCGATAAGCATTCTTGGCTAAGCCACTAGATCTGTGAAGCTTCTTGCCTGGCAGGACTCCAATAGCCAGGTGAGATCCTCCACCACTCCTTGGAAGGATGGGCCTGCAGTGCCACGTGTCTTCTAGGACTTCTCTAAATACAGAAGAAAACAGCTAGGACCAAATAGGAGAAGACACTTTATGGCAGGAGAACAAAAGTGTCCTGGGCTTAGCCTCAGCCAGCCAGTTAAGGATGGAGGAGTTCTCAGGAAACCCTGATCTTCACTCTGATGTTTTTGTACCTGGGAAGGGTCTCTGATTTGAAAAAAGTAACACCACTCCATCTGTAAAATAAGAAGGATAATAAGACTTACTTGCAGGCCTCTTAGTTTTCTTAGTTGTTGATGTCTAGAAGTAGTTGGCACTGTGCAAGGCATGAAGAATGCTGCTATCTCTGGGGGGTTTTAACCAATGAATTGTAAATACAAGCCTGGAGCTCATCAGTGGCCAGAATGTGATATCCTGCATAGTTTTGGCAATGCTTGGCCTCGTCTGACTGGCAGTGTCATATTGGAGCAGGGAGGGCTGTAGGAGCACTGATCAACAGAGGAAGGTGTGCTTTGAGAAAGGATGTATGAAAATAGAGGTGCATCCCTTCCTAAATTGTGTAGAAGAAACATTCAGTTGTTGAGGATGGTATGGAGGATGGAGGAGATGATAAAGGCATCACCGAGGTGTGACGTACTGCCTGAGTGGAAACAGGAGCAGGAAAAATTGCAGTTGATGCTATAGGTCAGAGCAGCGTTCTGGGGAGCCTTGAAGGGAAGCACAAGGAGCTGAAATTTAATGCAGGAGGCCAAAGGAAAATGATGGAAGAATTCAGAGGTGCCGCTGTTGAGACAGATGATTTACTGAGGCATTTGAAATAGGTTGCAAAGGAAAAAGATGAAAATGAAGAGGAGGCTCTAGTAGTCTTGAGGAGAAATGATCAGGTCATGACCACAATTTTTGTCGCATGGCTGACAAGGGTGAACCTTAGCGAAGTTGCACATGGTGAAATGATGTCATTTGGCAAATGTCTGGCTCTTGTCTCAGACTGGAAGAGATGAGTCTCAGGAGATTTAATTAACATGTAGGACTCCTTGTAGGGAATCACTAAGTGTTGCTATGCCCAGAAGTTTCTCAAGAATTAGAAAGCAAAATGAAAGATGGTCACGATTCCCTGATTTCAAAAAGAAATTCAGCAAGAGTGGCAATCTGTGCTTGCTGTCCAGGCGATGAATATTCAGACCTGTTGTCTCCCTATGGATAGAAAGCTCTAGAAAGATCAAGTCCTTGTTTCTTGGGCTTCCAGAGGGTTCGCTCTGAATGATGTTTGAAATGTAGCTGAATAAACCTTTATGGAGAGATAAAGTATAAGTTCTATCTTGATTTCATATTGACTGGTTATAGACAAGCAACTGTTCCAGAAATGTTTTCACATAGCCATTCATCTCCCTTTAGAGAATGCAGTGTGCCAGCTTCTGAGAGAGAACAAAATTATCATGTATTATTTTTAGATGTAAGCAATTTGTGGTTAATGTTACTCTGCCAAAACAGGGTACCAAATTCCCCGTTTCAAAACCAGTCAAGTTTATTGGGTAGCTGTAAAATTCAGCGTGAAGGAAAGAGGAGAAATTTTCACCTAACTCAAATAATCTGACATGTACTGCCAGCCTACAAATAAGACTGAAGCTGGAGTAGCTCAGCAAGAGAAGATGAAGAATATTAATGTACTGAAATGGCTATACGTGGATGCAAGGAGCATGGAAAATAAGCAGCAGGCACTGGAAGAGATACTAAACAATGAAGTTTATGAACTAGTGGGCACAGCTGAGGCAAGGTGGGCTGATTCCTGGCGATGCTTTGAATGCCAATAAAGGAGACAGTCTGCACAAACAGGCAGAGGGGCAGCAGCAGGATTCAGCTGTGTTTCTTCACTGGTGTGGTGCATGCAATTGGCCTCAAATGATGTTCTGTTTTCTTGAAGAAACTTAGAATTGGTGGATCAGAAGAAAAAATGAGCATGATGGATCCAGTGCAGCTTTTTTTGTTCATGAGCTCTTGGAAATCCGTAAAGTCCTAAACAAACTGGTTGGTTGTGATAAAAGACAGTTCAAGCATTTTAAGTTAAATTAACACTCACAGTTCCTTAGTAAAGCTACAAAACACTGGATGCTCTGTTTGAATGTTGGATGTATTCTTATGAAGCTTCCTAATTGCAATAACTAGTATCAGCCTCGGGATGGGCCACCCACTTCTCTTTCCCACTTTGATGTTAGCTGCTGAAGGGAAGAATGTAAAAAGAATCTGGACTGTAAACACAAACACTTACAGAGGTATCTGGCCCCAGTATCATAGCCCTGAGTCACTGTTTTATAAGAAAGAACTATCCTATGAAATATGAAACCAGAAAAAGACATTTTAGCCAGCTGCCAGGCATAGGTAGTTTGGCCATTAATTGGTTTGCACTTGTCTGTTGCACACCAGTGCTGATCACTGAAATCCTGCATCCATTAGCTGAACTCCAGTGCTCGGAGCCAGCTCAGTTTGTGGGAAGCAGACTCAGCTTTCCAGTGGAGCTGGGAGCCACAGCTGACCCGAACTGGCCAAAGGGATATTCCATATCATATAACAAATGCCATGTTCGGGAATAAAAACCGGGGTAGAGAAAGAAGACAGGGGAGTTCTGGCTTCCAAGGTGGCCATTGCTCGGCTGCTCTGCCTCTGGGAGAGGGTGAGTGATCTCCTTTGTCCCACTTGGTTTTTTTTCTCTTTCCCTCACTTGTTAAACTGTCTTTGTCTTGACTCACAAGTTTTCTCACTTTTGTTCTACTTGTTCTCTCCCAGTGGAGCTGAATAGCTCATGGGAAAAGGTAGTCTTGTGGGCATATCAATGTGAATACAGCATCACGGGACATTGTGCTAGCCATGAGGTTAATGCCAGGGCTATTTCTGAAGCACATCAATGAAGAGTGATACCTTCAGCCTGGTTTGGCACCTGCTTCCACACTCCTGGAGGGATGAGATATCTCAAGAGCCCTTATGAATTATGGAGTAAGAGGTTAGGTATGCAGGATGCCACCTTCTGCTAGGGATCCTGGCCCACAGGTCCCTTTCCAGTCAGCTTCCCACAGATCTTTGTGAACTACTAAATTACTATCTAAGGATAGTTCAGAGACTGTTTTCCACAGGCAGTATGGACAAGATTCCCCCAGGTGTGGATCTGTTCACCATCCCTTAGTTACCGTTATCCCAGAAAGCCATGAAGCTTCCCTCCTCCTCCTCAACCCACAGACCACACCATACCTAAACACCACTGTGGAAAAGTCGCACATCATTTAAACACTTTGGAAGGAAAAAAACACCAAAAATTATTATGTGTTAGGTCCTCCATGGGGAGCCTGGTGGAGACTGAGGCTGTATGCTAGAAATATAGATTGCCAGTTGCCTCCGGAGGATGAGCCCTGAGTTGTTGGGCTGTAAGCCACACCGTGCCACTGGCCAGGTTGCGTGTTCCCTGTTGCAAATGCCTGTAGGCAGGTAGGCACAGCCTAAGTCTTGATGGGGAAAGATGGGGAAATGATGGGGAAAGACAGACATCTACTGCAGAATACCTGCAAGGGGAGGGCACGTGTCTCTGAACAGGTAGTTGCTGGGGTGCAAGGTCTGGTCTGAATGAGGTAGCAATGGGATTTGAAACATTTTCTTCTGGTGTCGATTTTGGTTTCATGTCTGGTTGTTGTGGGGGAAAGGAGATTATGAAACCATCGCATTTCACGGTGGCTGGACAGTGTACTAAAATACACGGAGGAAGGTTTCTGGGCTGGCAGGGACAAGTGGAAAGAGCCTCGCAGGCTACTTACTTACCCAAGAGTGAGCTCTACCAAAGGCAGGCGCAGCCAGCCCCCATCCCCAGGCATGGCCTCCTGGCCTCGGGAGGGAGCCGTGCTGCTCGCGGGTGGCAGGGCTTTTCATATCCAAGACGTTACTGCAGTCCCTTCCCAGCACTTTTTGTGGCACCCACACGCAACCCAGAGCTGAGGGGATGAAGCCGCACGTGCACCTGGTGCTTCAGACTCTTCAGACACACGTCCCAGTTTCCGCTCTCGCGGGGCTTGCTGCCGCCCGTGTGCAGCTGCTTCCTACGGCCTCCCCATCACCCTGAAAGCTGATGCCCCTCCTCCTCTCCCAGCAGCCCTTCACCTTGCTGAGCCTCCCTCCCAGACTCTTTTAGATTGGCTTAAATGCTTTTGAGCAGTAGATGCTTCCTTGCCTGGATCAGTTGGAAGACGAGGAATGCTTGCTTGACTAAGCTACCCCTTAATCCTTTAACAGGAAACTTTTATCTAGCAGAACCGGGGAGTGAAATACACAGGATGAAGGCTTGTTAGCAGAAAATATTGCACCATTGTGTTTTCTTTGGCAGCTCGGCAGCAGACTGCAACACTTTATAGACACGCGTGTGTCAAAGCAAGCCGTGCCGCGGGGCTGGATGCAGCCTGCTGGGAGTAGGGAGGGGAACTGGAGATGGCTCTGGATGAGATATTGCAATCTGCAACTGCCCCACATGTATTATTAAATCCACGCTTTTAGATATAAAAACAGTGTGGAACTGTCAACACTAAATATGTCAGTCACAGGTAGAAATTGCCTGGCGTCCTGCAATTCTTATTTGCATGAAATCAAAAATAGTAGGAGGAAATCTGCCTGCAGCAGACTTTCAATTTACGTCAGTCTGCCAAACTCTTCAGCAAAAGCAAGCCGCTGTGTGAACACTTAGTCATCGCCTTCATTTAACATCCAGTGGGTGTAATGTTTGGCAGCCTAGCTCTCTGAAGAGACAGCCCTGGCATCTCATTTTAGCACATTATCCCATTATATTGTGCACTGTAGTATCCTGGTGTAAGGAAAGCAAGGAAAACACATAACTGTATGTGCACAAGGGGCACGCAGTCACAGCTGGCTTGTCTGGGGCAAGCAGTGTGCCTGTGATTAAAAAGCTGAAGGGTGGCAGATAGGGCTGGTCAGGCGAGGGGAGCGCTGGGACTGCCTGGGGTGGCTGGGGGGTCGGAGACCAGCACACCCCCCCTAACTGAGGAGCCTGTGTCCAAACATGCTGCTGGAAGGAAGCAAAAAAGACTGTCCACGTGGCTCAATCAGAGACAGAAATAGGAGAGGCGTCTCTCTGCCACACGTAGCACACCTTGGAAAGATGTTGTCAGTTGCTGCTGGTTTCGGTAATCTGTGTCTTCTTCTCTCCTCTGTGGTGCTCAGTCCATTGATGCTCTGGCTGCGGGGAGCATGGCCAGTCCCTTGGGCTTTGCTGGCCCTCCCTGGGGACGTTGGCTGGGCCATACCACGGCTGACAAATGGTCTGACTGGTGGAGACTGGAGGTTGCCCAGTGCCTAGGCTGGGGGATCCTGGGAATACCCTCAGGGCAGACCTGATGTCTTTTTAGACACCAAAACCCATTCCAAATCTGACCCTACTGGGAATCAAAGACAGGTTTTCAAGGTGTAAGCATGATGCCAAGTCCAAGTTTAGAAAGTACCAAAGCGCACAACATTGATGTTTGCTAAATCTTCATCAGTCCTTTTTCAACAACCCCTATGATGTTGTATTTATTTCTGCAAGTGCTGAATAACTGCTTGCTCCTTAGCTACTTAAGATCTGTGTAATCTAAAATCCAAGGTCCAGACAGATCATCAAGGGCGTCAAGCTTTCACTGATATTCATGTACTTGGCAATTAAGAGCAAGACTCATGCAACTACAAGTAAACACCACAACACTTAGCTTTTAGACCTCCCTTGTGCAGAACCCAAAATAAGAGTGGGCATATAGAGCTTACAGCCATCCTGATAAACTAAATGTACCCAGAATCATAGAATCAGTTAGGTTGGAAAAGACCTTTAAAATCAAGTCTAACTGTTAACCTAGCACTGCCAAGTCCACCACTAAACTATGTCCCTAAGCACCACATCTACACATCTTTTAAACACCTCCAGGGATGGGGACTCAACCACTTCCCTGGGCAGCCTGTTCCAGTGCCTGACGACCCTTTCCATGAAGAAGTTTTTCCTAATATCAAACCTAAACCTCCCCTGGTGCAACTTGAGGCCATTTCCTCTTGTCCTAACGCTTGTTACTTGGGAGAAGAGACCAACCCCCACCTCACTACAACCTCTTTTCAGGTAGTTGTAGAGAGCAATAAGGTCTCCCCTCAGCCTCCTTTTCTCCAGACTAAACAACCCCAGCTCCCTCACCCGCTCCTCATAAGACTTGTGCTCTAGACCCTTCACCAGCTTCGTTGCTCTTCTCTGAACGCTCTCCAGCACCTCAATGTCCTTCTTGTAGTGAGGGGCCCAAAACTGAACACAATATTCGAGGTGTGGCCTCACCAGCGCCGAGGACAGGGGAATGATCACTTCCCTAGTCCTGCTGGCCACACTATTTCTGATACAAGCCAAGATGCTGTTGGCCTTCTTGGCCACCTGGGCACACTGCTGGCTCACATTCAGCCGGCTGTTGACCATCACCCCCAGGTCCTTTTCTGCCAGGCAGCTCTCCAGCCACCCTTCCCCAAGCCTATAGCGCTTCATGGTGTTGTGAGCTAGGTGCAGGACCCAGCACTGAGCCTTGTTGAACTTCATACAGTTGGTCTCAACCCGTCGATCCAGCCTGTAGAACCAGATCCCTCTGTAGAACCTTCCTACCCTCCAGCAGATCAACACTTCCATCTAACTTGATGTCATCTGCAAACTTATTGAGGGTGCACTCGATCCCCTCATCCAGATCATTGATAAAGACATTAAACAGAACTGGCCCCAACACTGAGCCCTGGTGAACACCACTTGTGACCGGCTGCCAACTAGATTTAGCTCCATTCACCACAACTCTTTGGGCCCGGTCATCCAGCCAGTTTTTTACCCAGCGAAGCTTACACCTGTCCAAACCATGAGCAGCCAGTTTCTCCAGGAAAATGCTGTGGGAAACGGTGTCCAAGGCTTTACTAAAGTCCAGGTAGACAACATCCACAGCCCTCCCCTCATCCACTAAGTGGGTCACCTTGTCATAGAAGAATCAAGCTGCCACAAAGGCCGGCCTGCATCAAAGCTTTCAATGACAAGGAGCCACATGCAGACTGCCTCCTCAGAGAGGCCCTGGACCACTCCTGCTCCCAGCTTGTGGCTAGATGCTCTTTGGCAGACAGAGAGCTGACACAAGCCAAAAAAGTTTCCAGGAACCATTCGGATGAGTTAAAAGTACACATGACTGAATTACAGTTTCCCTAGAGCCTCCCTGGCACTCCATGGTTGACTGGCACAGAGAGAGTTGTGGGCTATCTATACAGCCCTTGACGGGGACCAACAGTGGTGGGAGAAGAGACCTTTTGTCCACCTTCGCTGGGTGCCCTGAGCACTAGGCTGCAGCACAGTGTGCTTGCTCATGCACCCTTCTCCTGGCCCCAGGAACCTTGATTTTTTTTTGTGCATTCAACTGCTTTCTCACTATTTCTCTCAACCTCAGGCAACTCCCTGCTTTGCTGGCCAGCCACAGTCTGTCTCAGACATTTATCTGCCTCCGGCCAGTTTATGGGGAACCTGAACAGTATGGAGCATGAGACAGAAAATCCTGCAAGAGCTTCACTGTTGTGTCCTCAGTTAAGCAACAGCAAAATCCCTCGCTTGCGTTTTGTGCCCTTTAAAATGGTATCCCTAGAAAAACTGGACGGAGCTAATGTGATGGCCTTGAAACCTTATAACAGGCCATGATGACATGAGCATCCCTGAAATTCCACCAGTGCTGAGGGCGAGGAGGTGGATATTTTTATTTACAGCTAGCCTGTGACCTGATCCCGTGGAAGTATGCTCGTTAACAGGTCTGATACGAGTGGGATTACTGTCATTACTCCTGTAAAGAATGAGCCCACCAGCAGAATAAACATTGGCAGGATCAAGTAGCAGATGAGTCATCTTTTCCAAACACAAAAAGCCAGCGAGCCAGTAAACAAACATGTTAGTTTTAAATTAACAATCACACACAAACTCCATATATATTTAAAACAAACTTGGGATAGCCAACGCAGCATACTGAAATACTGTCTAGATCTCTGCCCTAACACAAGTGTCTCTAGCTAAGACTGTCCCAAGCATAACAATCCCTCTGCTGCGGCTGTCCCCAAGCCACAGGAATGCTCCTCCTAATCCAAACCATGTGCCAGTTGAGTGCCAGCGGATAAACTAATCAAGTCCAGCAAGACAAACGTCTGCAGGGTTAACTTCTGCTCTCCTTTGCTTCCTCTACAACCTGTTTGAAGTCTGTGGGGTCGTACTAAGTAAACTAGAGGGGAATTGTGTTCACAGTGTCTCTGGTGTAACCATAACACTACCATATTCCCCCACAGGCATTTCAAATAATTTTCAATAATCAGTATAAAAACATAACCATTAAATTAATAAAATAATATTTAAGCTGGTAACTCTTCCCTGAGGATTTACAACCTTTTTTTTTTTTTAAACTGAATTTAAGTAGGTGAACATCTCCTGAGTAAACTGATCCTAACAGTGCAAGGATGAAGCACGGCAGGGCAGGATGCTTTGCCAATGCAGAACTCTTCTTTGTAATAGTCTTCTGGTGTTTTTTTCAGACATCCTTCAAAGGACCACACAATCAACATCTGATACGATCGTGCCATGGTCAGTTAGACCTCACCTATGGGAAAGTTTTACCGATGTTCAGTTCACATTTTTCTTGTTAAATTTTATCCTACTGCTCCTTGCTGGCTCCATCACTGGCATCCTTTACAGTAAGGAACTGATCACATCAACAATGTCTTTAAAGGCCAGATTCAGTGCCCACTGGAGCAGTGGGAGCCCTCCCAGTTACTACAACATGGGTACTGGTCTGGGCATCCTGGGCCTGTCAAAGCAGAAAGACCTGTTGTCATAAGGAGATATGAGGTCTTGTCCTCCAGCAGGAAGCCGGTGTACTTATTTCCAAGGACTTCTGATTTAGGGTCATTCTGATTTAGGGTCATTCTGGGCAACAGCTAGGGCCTGTTTTTCAGTGAGGCGGAGGAAGTTGATATGTATAATGCACTTATTGTCTGTGAAAGTCAGGCACATGTAGGGATATACACAGACGTGTTCAGCACTGGGGAAAACAGAGCTGTTTGGGGAGTTTTGATGAATATGCCATGACTGCATATGGATAGTGTGCCTTTCAAAAGGGAGAGCTGTGTGGTGTGTATGGACTTTTGTAGCCTGAGGTGTCAACTTCTAAATCTTAATGAAGCAATTTTTTTGAGTCTTTTTTCCTCTCAGCACTGGATTGTCCACAAAGACACATTTTTCCCATTGTATTTCATTCTTAGAAGAAAACTGCAGCTGACAATGATGCTTGCTGAGATTCCTTCAGCTCTAGCCTTATTTTGACAACATTGTAAACACATTACAGGACCAGTTTTGGTTGTACTGTTAGCCATTGGTCCCCTTTTCATGGTGATTTTGACACTGTCTCTAGTATCTTCTTCAAAGCTCTGTATGGGCTGGGTGCCATGTGGTTTGACGGTGAGCTTTCCCATTGAAATCCGTACAAGTCTAGCACATGGGCAATTTCACAGCATGGAAATGAAGTTTCCAAAAATGTACAGTGTCGTTATCTTTTCTTTGGGCATGGGGCCCACTCACTGCCTTCTGAGCTGAAAAACACTCCAGTTGTAGCAGTGGCTTTGTGCAACTTATTTAAGGAGCAGAGTCTCAGCTGCTGCAGACTTAATAGCTCCACTGATTTCTGTTTCCACCTGATAAAATTACAGCTCGTTTGTTTGCTTGTTGGTTTCATTCAAGGTTTGAATTGTGCTAATGATCCTCACAAGATCCATTTCCTTCTACGTCTTTTGTCGAGACATTGGTGCTGAATTGGGTTGAGCTGCGATGCAGGAGCTCTTCATCTTAGATTAACTGTTGGGTGAAATCATGACACAGGCTGTGATAATGGGAGGAGGGTGATGGCCTTTGGTGGGGCTCCAATTCTGAGTGCCTGGTCATCTGTCCCTCAGTCCTCCTACCTGTGCCACAGAAGAGCTGATGAGATAATGAGTGTTTTAATCTGGGAATAAACCCCCCAATATTGGAACCCAGCACTAGGGACAGTCACAGCTCTGAATGTTTCCTGTCCATTTAGCAGGACAAAACACACCAAAGCAAAGCAAATGTAAAACGTTACTGTTCTTATTTTGTAGAGCCATTTCATATCTGTATAGGGTTCTTCTTCACGTGGTTTGATTTCAGCAGTCTAAGGGCACAGCATACATGGCAGTGGAGAATCAGACTGTGTCATTTTAATAAGGAGTTTTAGCTGTGTTTCATTTCAGTAATATTTCACAGGAGGCTCCTATGACTGACAGGCACCATATAAATAAAATATATGATCATTTCAAAAGCATAACCTGTAGGTTGCTCTATTGTGCTGACTACAACATTTACTACTAACGTTCTTCCTCAGCCATAAATACAATGAATCAATGAAGCTGCTGGACACAGTGGTTTTAAAACCAGTCTATAAACTAAACATGTAAAAGAGGTATATAAAACATAAGGTAGAGTACATATATACACACACATATATATATGCCAGTTACTCACTCACTGTCACATATTCACATGGTACAAAGTACTAATTTCTTCCTTCTCAATCACATACTTTTAACAAAAGTAAAAATAAATCGCCAGTAAAAATAAATCAAGTGACTCAGTTGCCCATGTACTGTGAACTGTGATATGCCCTGCTTGTCAGTAGGTGTCATACAACACCACAGTTTTTAAACACCTGGCTCGCATAAAAATGTCCCTTAAAGAGGATGTTCCCCTCCAAATGGATTTTGTTGGTTTTTTAAGGTCACAAATATTCTCATTTGGGTGATGAACAAGTGTAATGTGAGCACTCACTAGTGAGGAAGTGCAACTAATTCCCCTGTCTCTTTGGTTATGCGGTGGGTCGTGTTTGGAAAGGCAGCAGTAGCCAACACAGCAGTGAGCTGGGTAGACAGGGTAGCAGAGAAGAGGAGAGCTCTTGCTGGAGAGTCTAAGCAGAAAGGCACCAAGCTTAATACCTGCTCACCTCTATATTACCTTTTCTTTTCCCTTTTCTCCCTGTGACCCCAATAATCCAATAAAAACTCTTTTGTTTCTGTCACAGCTGCAAACACAACTCAATAATGTCATCATACAGATCAGCCAGCTCAATTTTTCTCTAATCCAATCAATAAAATGACCATGCTGTGCTCCCTGCTCCAATTTCTAATCGAGGATGATAGCCTGAAAGAAGTAGACCCCAGTCTGCTGCTTATCAGACCTTAGGGTATCATTTTGTTTGGTTGCTGTTTTCACAGCTTGGTCATACGCACATTGAACCTGCAAACGCAACAATGAAGCTAAACAAGGTGGGGAGCAAAAAAAAAAGTTGAATTTTGCAGATTTTAGGCTGACTGGAGCCTTCAAAGAGCTCATTGGATGCTGCAGCCATGAGTTAAGTGAGTGCCTGGGTGCCCGGTCGGGAGGAGGAGAGTTCAGTCACGTGCCTGGCGTGACATGTGTGAGTGACATGATTGACCACAGGGATTTCCATTTCTGTGCCCCAAAACCTAGATCGATCCACAGCCCTGAGAGGTTCAGACTGCCCTGAGACAGGGTATTAGATATAGCGGTTGAGATCAGCCAGGTATTTCCATTCCAGCTCCCTCTGGCTAATTCCTGATAACACTTTGAATGTCTATTGATCAGGGAGAAATTTTTCTATTTGCTCCTGCAATTGAAATCTCATTTGATTTGTTGGCATGAAGCCATCACCATTTTTTAATACGAAGAGAATGATTTTTTTTTCAACATCTATAAAGAAGAAAATTGTTGCAACTCTTTTTTTTTTTTTTTAAACAGCTTTAATGCCAAAGCAGCTGGGGGAAGCAAGTCTGAATTTGTCAGACATTTAGATAGCCCTCGTTGTAGAGAAGTGTCTTGGAGTGTTCCGGTTAAAATTGGTTTTGATTTGCTAGAGTTAAGAGCTGTTGAGAATTGCACATGCAGTAAATGTTTTAACACTGATAATGCTGAGCTGGGAACTGGCAGAAGCTCGCTGCTGCCGATACCGTAGCTGCGGTCTGGCCAAGTTTGCTGAGGCATGGGATGTCGGAGGCCCCCGGGGACTGTAAACCAAAGGGGCCGGGTGAAGGGATCCTAAACACTAAATGAAATGAACTGAAGCCAAAAAAGTGACAAAGTCCCCATGGGGATCCAACCTCTCAGACCTCTACTAAATCCAGCCCCAAGACAGGGTGATTTTTTTTTTCTCCTGCGCAAAGTCACACTCACTAGAGGAGATGCCATGCTGGTGTCGCCAGTAAGGTAGCAAAGTATTCTGACAGCATATTGATTTTGCACAACGAAAGATACTTCATGGCAAGAGAGATTTACTGTGTGACTGATAGACAGAAAGGCAGGTAGCTGTGTAATCAGAGAAAATGGAGTCTACTAGCAGCATCTTATTTATGGCCCTTTATTGTGAAAACACAGAGCACCCAAGAAGGACTGTTATTTTCTCTTTAAAAGCTCTTGGAACAGCTTCCCAGCACCACATGCAGTACTGCAGCTAGTGAACTATTGGACTAAGTAACTTGGACCAAAGTTTCATTGACGGATATGTATTACTAACAGTATCTTTATTGATCTATCACTTGAATTGTGGCCAAATCTGGACTCTAGTCAGAACCTCTGGGGTAGCTATAAACTGTGCAATGCCATGGCTGTTCATGACCAACGCAACGTCACCCGTTTCCCAAGAGAGCGTATTACCTCCTATTTATGTCATTGTTTCTGCATCTTGTATGTGGCCACAGCATATCTGCCTATAGGTTCCACACCTGGTGCTGAGGAGAGAGAAGATGCAGATGGTGGTAATGTAGTTGTCTATAAAGTTATCAATAAAATCTATAGATTGAGAAAAGGATGCAAACACGGAGCATTCAAACAGCTGGAATATACAGAGATACAGAGAGATGAGAGAGAGAGAGAGAGTGAAAGGCAGAACTTAATTCACATGAGGTATTCAAATATATGTCTGACAGATACACAGCTTCCAGACATTTTACAAGGCAGCAGAAAGAGAAGGGTGGATATGCATTTACAGAGATATGCAGTTCTCTAAGCAAGAGAAAATACGTAAATATAGCAAATACCTTAGAGCAGCAGAACTAGTGGAGGCTGGTTTCCTATAGATTTGTGTCCTGGCTTGACTATACAGCATATAATAATGTGTGAGCTCCAAACAACTATTTCCTGTGTCTGGGAACCTGACAGGGTTTTCTACCATCTAAGAAAGGGTTAGAGAAAGCTTGTGCTACAACCTTTCCTTCAGTGGAGATGACAGCACAGCTCTTTCCTCTACTTGGCTGGTGATTTTCATTAAATCTGTAGGGATACAGTACCTCTGAGATTGTCAAATATGGTTGAAATTAGTCAAGAGGTTGAAAATTTATTAGTAACACATATATATGTATACGCACACACACGTGCAGCGCGTGCTTTCAGAAGCATGGGCTCATAGGAAGCCAAGCTAAGAAGAATATGTAAAAAGCTCTCTGATCTCTAAGCTGCTCATTCCCAGTGTGAAACAAAACAGCAGAATGTAGTTTATTAAAATATTTGTCAGTGTGTTCTTAATTTAAAATCTGGTTCTTTCTATAGGAGAAAAAAAGAGGTGCCCCTCTCAAGAGCTGAACAAGAGGCAAATGCGTTACTGTTCATAGATTTGAAAGCCGGACGACAATTACAATTAGTCCCATGTCCTATATCACTCATGCCAAAGAGAGTGCAGGCGAAGTAGTTCCCACATGCATAAGGCACAATTAGTGCCATAAGTTGAGTAATACCTTGGTAAGACTATACCCGGAGTCCCATACCCAGTTCTACTGTCATGCAGTAATGAAGAAGAATTCAATCTAGAATGGGGCGGAACAAGCCTAGTAGGATGTTCAGGGATTTTAGCATTTATTTTTTGAGGGGAGACTAAGAAAGGTTGACTTGTTCAGCTTAACAAAATGGAGGCTGGGAGACAATATGGTCATTCTCTATAAAAACATCAGAAAGGCAAGCATGAACAAGGCAGAAGTGGCAGTTAGAGACTATTGCTAGCATAGGAGCTCATGGCTGTAAAATAATCTTCTAAAATTAGACCAAAAGTTGAAAGAAGATACCTAGTGAGCAGAGGAGTTAATTCCTGGATCTGCATTTTAACAGAAGCAGAAGTAAATAGCAAATTCATTTTAAGATGTAACTTAATAAAAGATTGCCAGGGGGATGTTTGATGTAGCAATATGTGACTAAAAGAACTTGGACTACAACCCAAGATGTTCTCCATCCTCATGAGGTTCTAAAGCATATCATTCAGCAGTTCAGAGGCTGGAAGTTTGGGAGTGAGCCTTTTACTATGTTGGAAAATCAATGTGCCATAGGGTAGGTCTGCAGTGCAAAGCCACGTTCAGCATTGAAGCAGGATGGGGATCTACCCAGGAATAAAGGGGAATTTAAGGTCCTTCCCCTACTCACCACACCAAGTGGCGTACCATGCAAGCCACCAAGTGACGTGGCTGCAGCCCCCTCACTGCCCCCACTTAGCCTGGCACCATGTCAACTCCTGCTTAAAGGCTATCCCATTAGCAAGAAGCACAGTGCTCTATCCTGTTTCATCACTTTATCATTTTCTTTGCTCATGTCCTGTTTACTGGGCTTGTAAAATGTGTATAGCCTACAAGTGGCAGAAAGAGTTTGACTAAAAATATAATTAGAAGAATTCTGTACAACACAGACATGGAAACTATGGAAGGCATCAGCCATAATGACAACGCTGCTGGACATGCATAATTGAAAGTCACTAAGCCACCCAACAGCATTCCATGTTATGTGGGTTTGATTTCTTTTTCCTGGGTACTGCTGAACAGATTGATGAAAGTCTGAGGGGAAGAAAACAGAGAGAATTATATTCTGACTCGCACCCTAAATGCTGAGCCTCACCTTCCACCAGCTCTCCAGCCTGAGATTGTTTCTCCCAATGCATAGGTGTAGGAGAAATCTCATTCCTAATGTGGCATATAGGCTGTATTTCAATCTCTCTTTATGTTTATCAGTAGCATAAATCTCTTTTCTTACAGTGCAGAACATCTCTTGGAGGCAGGAACTCATTGACCACATGCTGCAGCAGTTGGAGAGGCATGCCTACTAATTACTGGCACTCTGCAGCACTTACATCAACATTTGCTGTTGCAAGTAATAATAATGAGCCACAGCATGGGTCGGATCACACAACCAATAGCTTCCTTCCTACTTATTGTTTTTTACCCTAGTTTTTTCTTTTCACTTTCCAACTTTGCACTCTGATCACTTCCCTCATCCCTGGACCAGGAACAGGCTCCAGGTCAGACAAAACTTCCAAGTTGGAACGAAGGAAAATGAAGGCACTAAGCCTGTCTGGAAATTTGTTCGAGACGCAGATTTCCCCTGAGCCACTCTCACATATTTCAAAAAGTATATTTGGGTTAATGTTCCCCAAGGTATGGCAGGCTTGGCTGTGACAGCATGGGCTGGTGCTACAGAACAATTTTCCTATACAAATTGAACAGAAAGCCTTTGTAGAGTGTAGGCAAAGAAAACTGGTTGTATGCCCATCCAGTTCTGCAGTGTTAGCCATCCTCATTCAGACTAAAAAGATACCATGGAACCCATGGTGCACAGAGTTACCAGAGTGAATCAGTGAGGTCTGCTTAAATTAATGAAGATCCAGTGCTTTAAAGCACATGTGAATGTTAGGAGAACAGAGGTTTTACCTGGTTAGCTCTTTGTGGTGGCCTCCTGTTCATGTCTTACATTTCTGCAAGTTCCTTGTAAGCAAGTAGTATCAGCAAAGGCTGGACAACTTACAGACAGCTGTGGCGGATGCCTCAGGACACCGCACCAGCCCTTACCACCCTTGTAACAGACATTTCCCTCCAGATGTTTCATAGGTTATTTCACACTGACTGCCGTCCATGGTCTGAGAGCCATTGCTAATGTGCTGGACTCACTCCTGTGTTGCTCTGGTTTGTGATGGTGCCACCCTGCCTGAAGCAGGGGACTGCACCAGCACAAAGAGCAGAGCATGGTGGGTGCCTTCCTCCTTTTCTGTAAATTGTTCCTGTCCCTGGTCATCTTTCCATCCAAGTGATCTTGGAGAAGTCAGCTTTGTATGACACCGTGAGCAATTGCAGATCCACCTAAGACAAAGCCCAGCCAGCATCAGCTCAAGAACTCACCACCTGTTCCTGCAGTGCATCAAGAAATTCGATGTAATATCAGAAAGTCTGGCTCGCATCTTCTTGGGTTGGGCTATACAAAGGGTGACTCTCAAAGGGTGCCTAAGCCCAAACCCTGGATCCTCCCTCACCAAAAAGTTACTTCCTTACTACTTGTCTACCTGGTAGAACAAATCACCATCTTCTTTTCATCCACAGGCTCCCTTAGTCCCTCTTTAGCTGAATTAGCGTACACTAGCAGTCTGGAGACTCACAGAGATGCTTTCAGCAACACGTGCTTGGCTCCTACGACAACTCCACAGAGAGCACTTGCATGCCAGTGCACAAAATGAAGCAAAGTACACACATGCAATGTGCAAAGCCTAAAGTTTAACTGCTTCATTTTCTACTCTCACGTATTTTCTTTCTTTCTTATTTTGATTAATACTTCAACAAACACTACTAGTACTGAAATAATTGCCGGTATCTTGACTTGTGTTTTCCAGTTTAAGAAGCTAACGTTGGTCATAGCACATCAGCCTGAAGGGGTGTGCTGTCCAATATCCTATTTCTGAGAAAAAGCAAGGGGAGAGCACAGCCACATATGCTGGTACTGCCACAAAATATCCTCCCTGCCTCCAGCAGCTCAGGGACTACACAGGCTGTGCAGGCAGTTTTTGTGTGAATGATAATGTGATATATGCTCTCTATTTTTAGTCAGCCAGCACATATAAGAAGCTTCTAGGATTTTAGTCTACTTAAGTAGGAGGCAAAAAGATTTTTAGATATTATTTCTATACATAAAGAGGAAAGTACTGTTTGTTTCCCCCAATGTATTCCTATTTTCCTCTTATTCTCAAGGTTCTCCATGCTGGAAAAGTAAATATACCTGTGAGTTAAACACATCTTTTTAGTTGAAAATGATATGAGGGCTTACTGAAAAAAAATGGTAAAGTGCTGTCTCAGTTGAGTCTGCTTTTTTTCAAAATGAAAATCCATATTGATGAATATTGCTTAAATCAGAAGACGGATGGTCAAACAAGTAGGTAAACAATGTTAGTTTGCTAGCTGTTTTCCCAAACCAGAGCCAAGATTTTTTAATAGTGCCAAAGATGAGTGTCAATAGGTGCCAAAGAAAGTCTGTACAATGCACAACAGGAACTTTTAGTGGTCCTACCAAGTCTAGAAATCACGCTATATGCTCTGAGTGTCCTTTCCTGGCACTTATCTATTGATCTGCTACATACATATGTGCTATAGCATAGCAAAGTTGCCTATTTTGAAGTATTACTCAGTCTAACTCCCACTGATCTCAGTGTTTAGGTTTCTGGGGGGAAAAAAAACACAAAACAAAACAAGAAAAAGATTTGGCTATCTTTTCAGGAGTCTAGATGGGGAGACAGAAAAATAGATACTCAGATCCTGGCACCAGATGTCTGATGGCGTGTTTGGAGAGTTAGTAAGACTGGATAGACAAGAAAAATGGAGAGGAAGGCTTCACCCAATATAACAGGAATGTATCTGCAAGCAATTATTATGTCATTATAATTTCACAAACAATACGTATTAACCGGTACACAAATCTCCGTAAGTGCTAAATGAAATGTTAACCATTATATTCCGAATGCTTTATCACAAGAGACATTTTGTGACATCAGAAACTAGTTTTCCTTCCACTCAATTATCTCTATTAACTGGTAATGTATACTGAATCCCTGCCATGTGTTTCGTAAGACTGATCCTCATTAACTGAGTAAACAGAAATACAGCCTCATTGGCAAGACGACTCAAGTGACCAGAAAGCAGAGATCACTCTGGCCAGACACCATCCATCATCAGCCCCTATGCCAGGGTATGAAGTTAGCATGTAATTAATAGGCACTCGGGGTGAGCAGGACCACAGATGGAGTCTGGAGCAAGCACAACACTTCCACAAAAGCCCACAGCTACGGCAGGGTGCAAGACTTTGCTTTATAGGAAGCATTTTATGGCATCAGGTGGATTTCAATCCCCTGAAAACCTAGAGCAATTTATAAAGCAAAATGACATAAAACCAAAAAACACAGAGCACACAAATACATAACCTGCTTTTGTTTTCTCCGATGCAGCAGTGCAAAATTGGACAATTATCTTTCCCTTGAAAGACTTGAATTATAAATGACATTTCTAGATCTCTATAAATGGGTAATTCTCACACTGTCGTGTAGTGGGCCTGATGCTTATTAACTTTGACCTCATGTATAAAATACTATCAAACCAAGGACCCGCTTCAGAAAAATATTTAGGCACGTGCTTAGGTTTAAGTGCTGCAATGAAGTTGTTGGGAATAAAGCTCATCATATTTAAATACTTTGCAAAGCAGGGGTGTCATTACGAGTTGAAAAGCAGCCCTGGACTTAAACTGCTCTGACTCCAGAGCAGCTGCATCTGCTTTGTCTCACTCCGGAGCGGTTCAAACGGCCGAGCAGGGAGCACAGCTGTGCAGAAACAGCCCCAGCCCCAAAATCCACTGACTTCAGTTCTGCTGGCCTCTCTCCCCTGTTTGGTATAATTGCATGAGCACAGCTTGAATCTCTTCTCACTTCTGCAAGTGTAAATCACAAGTAAATCCTCTGAGGAGGAGACGGAATGGTGGAAATGGGGAGAGAGTGAGACCAGCTCGTCTCTCTGTGGGTACTCCATAAAATTGCACCAGCACTGGAAAAACAATCCCTAGGAAAAAAAAAATAAGAAGGGAAAAGGTTTCTGTAAAACTGTCACACACAACAGCTCAGGATTTTCTACTACGCTTCTGTCATCACCTTCTGATCACCCTTTAACTTTGCAGCTTATCTAATTCTTCCTGAGTTTCCCGAGCCCGGTTGCCTCCTGACAACACGTTAGTGTAAATCCACTGACTGCGGTTACAAATTATTTACACCAGCAGGAGTGAGTGAGTGAAGAAATGGCCCCGGTGGCCCTTACCTTCCCATCACTGAGCATCTTTAACTCAGAAAGACTAAGGATTACACCCGGCAGCTTGTCCCTTGTGAGTTGGGTTGTACAGGCGTGGAGTCCATTATGGGATTTATTAACGGAGAAGGTGGTGATGGCAGTGCTGTTCTTCCTGCAATTTGCATAAAATCTGTGCAGAAAGAGGGAGAAAAATTGTGAACATCTGGCTATACCCGTAGCCGGGACAGAATTCCATTACCGTGTTGGCACGAGCCCGTGAGCACGGTACTGCTAAATAATTCATTAAATTAGCAGAAGTTGCACGTGGAAGATGTACACTAATCTAACGCAGAGGAACACTGTTCTCTATGGCAGAACAAGCTTTACAAGAATGAGGTATTTACCACCTGATGTCGAACCAAAGCCTAGAAGGATGTTGTTCTTCCTCTGGTGAATTTAGTATGGGATAAAAGCTTGGAGGGGATTTGTTGCCCAGTCCCGTGGATGCTCATTCTGCATCACAGGGGACAAGGACAGCTGCTCTCCCTCCCCATGGCAGTCGTGTCAGTGGGCTGCAGAGAGACCCTGTCCAAGCACTGTCAAGACAGAAGATGTGATATAAACAGGAGTAACACCTAGTGTAGTAACACACCTAGTGTGTTACTCACTTGGCGTAGCAGCTCGCCCAGCGTTGTTCTCTTGATGAGGCTGATGAAGAGCTCTCAGCCAGGCGAGACACATGGCTCCTGCCCCCCTTGAACTCTCCCATTGCACGGTTGTATGTGTCTCTCAGCCGCTGGACGAGAGCCACAAGGCCAGCAGAGTGAAACTTGAGCACAAGGCTCAGCAGGGCACACATTGCTCCTCAGGGCCAGATCCAGATCACCAAGAGCCCAGGCCGAGGTCCTTCACTGTCTCAGAGGAGCTGGGAGCAAGTCCCAGGGACGGGATTCTGCTGTGGTTCAGCGCATCTCCGCACTCAGGAGAGGCATTTCCTCACTCTGTGTCACGAGATGTCTTGATGCGCTTGTGTCTGCAAGCAGTTCAGGCGCTCACAGGATTAAGCCATAGAAGAATCTGCTTAACAGCAACAAGAGCACAACCAGAAATCAAGCATCAGCTGGAGAACCCAGACAGAAGCAGCACAATGTTGGTCACTTATTCGTGATTAATTCAACCATCTCTAATTTGCCTAACATACAGAATTTGCATTTACTCTGAATTTGCTGTATTAGCTTCCATACAGCATGACATTGGCTGCCTGCAAAACCCGTTTCTCATCTCTTTTTAAGCTAAATATTTCCAGCCTTTTCTCCTCCTTTTTTTTCCTCCCTTTCTGTCTTTCTAAGGCAATGAAATCAAGTACAGTTCCTCTCTATTGTTTTGCAAACAACTGCTGAGTAAAAGAGCAAAACCGTGTCAGATCTCCATATCACCTGAATGAATGCCGTTCTCAGAAAGGACACTGCTTTCATCTTAATTGCTAGCTAGCAACAAAAGTGTTGGAGTTCAGCACTTCAATATAAATCAATGATGAAAAAAATCACAACAATTTACTAGAAAAGAGAGTATCTTTTATTGTGGGTATTTTATAACGCTGCAAAGGTAGGAGAATTACATAAGCTATTTGCTCTGCTAACACAATATTTATAAATCCCTATTATGCTAGTTTCCATCATTATAAACTTTTTTTCTATTCCTGAGCAATTTGCAAACAGTGTTCTGTGTTCTGATAAATGCTGAAATACAGATACCTTGCAATACCTGCTACTTGTGAGTTTACAAATGAGCTATACAAAGCACTTGTAATTTAAAACTTATTTTTAAAAAAACATGCACAGCTCTGAGACTGCAGAGCTATAAAATATCACCCTGAATAGGCATGTGATTCATTGCAATGCATTTAATGTCAGGGCTTTCATTATTTAGCATGAAACCTGGCCAGTGTGGCTGGCCCCACTCCGATGGGTACTACAGGTCCCAAACTCACCCCCCCATAATCATGTAGCCTGATCTAGTGGTCCCTCAGCCCGATGCAATGATTACAATGCTAAAAAAGGGGACTAGTGACTTGAAATATCCATCCTTACCTTAGAAGAGCTTAATCTCAGCGACAGGGGGAGAAACTGAAGGTCTATTGGGTATGCAGAAGCAGAGGTGCCAAAGGCCATGGACACTGGTGGGTATCACCTTTCCCAAGAGAGAACTTTCTATCACAGGCATTAAACTGAGAATTGCGTTAAGAAAAACAGTCTCTAATTAAATAGCGTTAGTATATCTTGTCATTAAAGATGAATCTTTCTGGCTAAAATGCCAGGACTTTATTATAAACAAAACCAGCCTTTTCCATCAGTCCATAGTGATCGAGTGTTTTAAATGTGTACCCACAAGCCAGTGGGAACCACTCACATTACCATTTGAAGTTGACATCCAAACTTCTCCAGCAGCTGGTCCCTGTATCCAATTAGTTTTCTTGACAGGACCTGAATATTAAGTTGTTGTGGCTTTTAATTAAATATTGAAGAATTATGGTGACATGGCATGACAGCCTACTGCAAAATAATTTACAATATCCTGTTACATTGTTATTTTAAAACAATTTTCCTAGCATGTTTAATCTTCTTAAAACCTGCTGCTAAATGAAATTACTGTATTTTGCTATATATCAAATAATGATAAATGGCATCTTGCATTTACATGTGCCTTCCATATCCAAGGAGCAGAGTACTCCTCCTTACCTGCCTCCCTCCTTCCCTTAAAGAGAAAAACATTGCTTTCCATCATTGAGAAGCCTGAATTTTTTAGAACAGATCCTCAAGGGGATCACTTATATTTTAAAAACTGGGCTCATGCTGAACATGTGCTATTACCATCAAAGGCAGAGAGGTCAAAATGGATATTACAAATCTGTACAAGACTTCTTTGTCTAACAGCTCAGGTCAGAAAGTGCCAATTCATGTGTCTGATGTTTTGATGCAGTTTGTGCATTGGCTGATAAATGAATCACAAAATCACTATTCAACAGCAATTAGGTGTGTAATAAAATGGACTGGATCCTGTCGTCCCTTTCAGCTGCAAAACCCCACAGAGCATGATGGAATTCCTTGGGTAAGTGTAACCCAGAGCAGGATTTACGTAGCAAGTGCCAGTATCAGGAGGTATTGTGTCAACCTAGTCTGGAAACATCTACAGAGCTGGGCTGATGCTTCTTTTCAGATTTTTATGCAGTGCCCATCCCCTCATTAGCCAAGCAGTGGTCCACTGTGCTTATCCTTCCACACACCCTGAGATCGTGTGTTTAAAATAGACCTTCATGATACCAATATTTGAATATCACCAGCTATCTGAATGACGCTAGAATTTAATTTTTTGATCAGCTTTGTTTGAACTAAACCAGAGGAGGAACAGAAGATCTCTGAGCACACAGTATATTTTTCAAAGGTTAGAAAGATCTTTTTTCCAGCATGAGCAGGAAAAAATGCAGAGTTAATTTTGACAGCACAGACACTGCTGCCATTGTGCAGGCAGAAACTCAAACTTCCCAGCTGTCTTGCTGGCTCAACACTCCATTAGACATTTGAAAGGGAAGAATACATGCTGGAAATCTTGTCTGAAGGAATCGCTCAAGGGCAGTTTGTGAACTGCTTTCACAAACAGTGTTCTGGAAGCCACATTATTATTACTGCTACTACTACCACTACTATGACTACTACTACTACTATCGTTATTATTATTACTATTATTTCTGTTCTCCCATATAAAGGGATTCTCCCCTATAAAGGGAACCTCCAGCTTCCAGGGACATAACAACACACTGCTGTTTCTCAAAACCATAAGCATGGCAAATGAAACTTGGGCCAGCACTGTCAACAGTAGCAGCTAAAAGCATGCAGCATTGGTGCCATTTTTTAGCTTTATGAGGGCTATAGCATATGGATGGCTCAGCTCGCTCCCTCCTCCCCACACCAGGAAAAGCAGGGACTGCCCAGGCAATGTCAACCTGCTCCACCGCTGAAGGGAAAGCATTTCAGCAACAGATAGGGGGGAAGGAATTGTTTGTGGGCAGTGTGATTTTCTCTTCTCCACCTGCAGAACGCTATTCAGTTTCTGCAGTGATATTTAGTACCTGCATTGGTAGTGCATCCCCACAACGCATGTGCTGCCCACAGAGCCGGGGGGACACGAGTCGATACCCAGTGCCTGGCTGAGACCCACCTCCCAACTGGTGTCATCTCCGGCATGGACTTGAGCAGAGCTCTGGTACTTGTTAAGAAGGAGATGCCCATAGAGTGATATACCTTTGTGCAACCCTACCATCACATAGTGTTTGGCCAGGCTGTCCATGGGACAAGTCCAAATGTTTGCTCTCCGGAAGGTATCCCCAGCTCAGTTTTTGGGACCTAGTGGTGATGTGGATAATGTGAGGGCAAGCTATCTGGAGGTTTTAACAGCCTTGCTAAGCACACAAGTCATGAGGAGTGGCAGAATTCAATTTACTGTCTAATTTTGGGTTAAGACAGACATTGCTTGCTACAGCAAGCAATGCCCAACTGAGCAATGCCATGCTAACCTGCAGCTGGAAAATAGGCAAGACAGAGGTGCCCATGGGCCAGCCTGAATGTCACTGCAGAAATCCTCCTCAGTGTCAGTCTTATCGGGTATGATGTAAGGGATGTCTGTCTTCTAAAGCAAAAATTATCAGCAAACCCAATAATTTCAATCCAGCTACAACCACAGCAATAAAAAGATGGATCAGGATGTGGGAAATAACAATAGCAGGTATTAAAAAAAAAAAAGGAAATATAATACCTTCCTTTCATACTCTTTCTACTGAGCCTAGTAGCCTTCCCAAGGCACACAGTTTATTTTCTTTGTATGTTGCTTTGAAACATCTTCCCAAAGCAGGGCCGTTCCTCCATGGCACCCCTGCAGAGAGGCCATCCATGCTAGTGGCAGTCCTGCACACAGCATCGGTGACATCTACATGCTGGAACAGAGGAAAGAAGTTTTACTCTCCCTACATTTCCCTTAATGTATATTCATCTTTCAAACTAAGTGACTAGCATTGCTGCCATGGAAGTGCTTTGGGGAGCCCATGTGACAAAAGCTTTAAAAGCATAAAGGGAACTATTAGTTTTTATGAATCCCAAAAGGCTATTCTGAGAGTTGCCCAAAGGGAACACACGAGCAATACTTGAGAAGAAGAAATATTATTTTTCAATAAGGTATAAAATATTTACTATCTGCCAGTGATGGGCGCTGAATGATTTGTGGATATTACTTTGACAGCGCAGTGTTTAAGGATGCATTTTACCCTACACAGGCAATCATCAGAGCAGTATATCAAAACCTAAAAATCTCCTGCCAGTATTGACTTCATCTGAAAACAAATGCATGTATAACCCACTATGCATAACTTACCTTAAAGTTGTGTGATTTTTAAATATGTGCATACATATTTTGTGTATTTCCTGTTGGGCGAAACTCACAGCTGATATGTTTTATTGCTCAAGAAAGAAAAATCCAGGTTCTATTTTACATCACATGCGGGAAATTTAGATGCCTTTCCCATTATTTACTTAGGCAGGGTGGCTGTACTCCATTCTGCCAACGGACGAATAAAAGCTTCCTCCATAGTCAGAACAGAGCAAAAGGTAGCCCTAGGGATAATTCATCTTCTTTATCTTGGATCTTGTCTTCAGACGGGAGGGGTTGCTTTCTAGAGGTTCCCACCTCTCGCCACATGTCGCTGATGTTCAGCCCAGAGGCCACTGAAAGGAAGAAAAACGAACGTCTGCTGGTAAAACAGACATATTAGTATTTAACATTTATTTAAAAAAATATTTCTCAAAGTTCTTGATCGGCATCCTTATAGCTTGTAAATCTGTTCAAAACTCCTGAGAACAGTGGAGTCTTTGCTCCATGGTTTTAATCCATTTACACTCGAACCCAGTGGGCTGCATTTTTAATTGTAGCTTCCACTGAACTCAAAGTGAGCTGAAAGGCTATGGATATCATTGTTCAGTATACAAGAGCATTCAAAGCCTCGAGCTTTTAATGGTTTCAGAGCAAGCAAGGTAAATCCCTTCAGTTTCTCACTTTTTCCCAAAATGTTATGTTTATTTTCAAATTGGTTTAAAACAGCAAATTTAAACAAAGACTTCACATTTGCAGCAAGGATGTTGTATAGATGTGTGCATAAAACTCTAGGCCACTCAAGCGATGTTATTCTTCTGAGTGCATCGCCTGGTAGTAGCGCTGGACCTTTGGAAGCCTAATTACACGCCTCTGGATTATTCACAGGAGTGAAGCCTGGAAGATCAGGCTCCCCTAATGAGAGATCGCTTCACCCAAACCTGACATGTAGCCACCTCTGATACGGATTGTGGTAGCGTTTAACAGTGCACAGCAAGATAACCCAACTAAATTAGGACAAGAAGTGGAAAAAGAATAATGCTGCCAACAGGAACCCCAGGGAGACTGTAAGTAGGCAGATTGCAGCTTCCCGAGCTGTAATCGGGCCAAGGAGCCGGGGGGACTGCTCTCAGGAGCACAACAGTGGCTGCACTGTTCCAGTCATCTGACGGAACTAAAACCTGGTTTATCTCTTACACCTCATATTCAACTGCACAGCCCCCTTGCAACTGGCTCGGGTGGGAGTACAAAGCAATACCTTGGAGTCAGCTCTGTAGTTTGCAAAAAGGCCCGATGCAGGCTGCTGCCTGGGTGCATCCTATGCGGCAGATGACCCAGCTAACCCTGCCTGGCTGCGTGCTCTGAAGAGAGGCCTTAAAGCTCTAGGAAGTAATCTGCAACTATTACTGTTGCTATTATTTTTCCAGTGCTTGCTGGCTTTACAGAGCTGCCTGGGGTCATTAGGAAGTTTCTGGATTGTATGAGACTTTTAAACTCTTCAGGTACCTGTGAATAAACTGAGCCACATGAAATCATAGCCTAAAGGAAATTAAGAGTCTGTGTCTAATACTGGATGCATGCCTGAAAAAAATCTATGAGTGCACCAGCAAGCTTACATGCCCTCCCTTCATACCAAATTCCTAGTGAGTCCTTTGTTGCTTTTTATTGTTTTCTGTTGCTCAGCTTCAGCCTGAGAGGATTTAAAATGACCACAGCAGAGGCACCTGAGCTAGCAGGGCTAGAAAGCATCAGTCTCAACCTCTTGCATATGAAAAGACTTCAAGCCATTCTGTAACAACCCTTTTGGTGGCTGCACAGAGCAGCACAGAAAGCGCTAGCAAGAACATGAGGTTGGCTCCTGAACACCAGGAATGCAATTGTTTAGGCATCCCACGACGCACCAGAATACAGGTTAATATTAACGAGAAAGCTCCCTCTGCTGAACCTCTCTTCGGCACTAATTTCTCAGCCAATCCATGTTCTGTGAGCCTGAAACCATGCGCAGAATCCCTGTGAAGAGGGAGTCTGGTGCGTCACAGGGCTGAGAAGCCTGGAACCCAAACCCAGCCCCTCTGGGAGGGTCCCCTTGGTCTTTGCTTGTGGAGCAGTCATTCCCTGTCAGTGCTAACTTGTTGCATGAGGGCTTGCACATGGTTTCTGCAGTTGGCTGGAACGTGTTGCATGCCTAGCAGTGACCCACTTCAGTTATTTACTCCTGCATCACTAGCGTGATATATCTGGCTTAAGGCATCCAGCTTGTACCCGAGAGGTTCACACAGCCCTTCAAATAATAGAGCTGACCACAAGAAATCAGACTTTTCCTGCAGGTCTGGTGTTGGCTTCCCAAAGACTACCAAATGGAGTTCATGATGTGATGGATCATTCAAATGATTCACATCTTTGGCCCAAAATATCTTAAAGACTGCTTAAACCCCTCAATAAAATCTGTACTCAGTAACTTTGCTCTTCTGCTGGAACTGGACCTCTCTAAAACTAGGGCGAAGCTGATCTGTGGAGGAGGCAAAACTGGTCAGACTGCGCCTGTGGAATGAGCTCCCTCAAGACTTAAGGTCCCTGTTTCTCTAACCTTGCCTTCTCTAAAATAAATACAGAGCAACATGTGCATTTTTCAAAGAAAACAAAGCCAAACAAAACCAAAACTGATAAAGCTGTACCAAAATAAGACATTCCAGGGCACACACTTCTCTCCAGAGAAGGGGAGAAGAGTAAACATCACATGATAGATATTAATCACATCACTTAAGGCATCAGTGCAAGGCATTCAGATACTGTCAAGATGAACCTATACAGATTAAAAATCTGAATACTGATCTATTCAGCCAATTTGTTCAATGGTCAGCTGTGATACTTTAACTTCTCCCTTAAAGCCACTTTGGAAATGGAAAACTGCAATGTCCTCCCTTTCTGTAGGGGAGATCGAGGGAGGTATTGACAGCTAAGACTGACACGGCTACCAGACAAATTAGTAGGAATTGCAGTAAAAATAGAAATAGGGGATGCCTGAATACATACGATGTATTTTTGGAAGTCAGCACAGCTTTTATAAAGGTAAGTAAGTCCTGCCTTAGAATTCTATGACAGGCCTTTGAAGGAGCTGAGAAACATGTGGGTAAAGGGGATCCAATCAATAAGGGCTGCTTCTTTGCCAAAGGGTTTTGTGTATGAAAATTTTTTGCATGGTTTCACTGAACACCTGACAAGTTAATGGGAGAGGAAGTAATGATCATTTCTTGTACAGAAAACCTCTGAGCTGAAAACGTTTGAAAGCTGCTCCCAGTATCATATATGTTTGTCTTGTTCTTATAGTCTTCGTTATACAAACATCTTCACTCTTCCCTACACGCACAAGGATACCAAACTACATAAGCCTTTGATCTGACCGTTTGCCATTTTATCCAGCTATTGATCATTTCAGCACCTTTCATTAATCGGCAATAAAGGATCATCACCAGAGTCAGAAACAAAGTTGGGAATTTAGTTGGGAATGTGTTTGAATCTCTCTTTTCTCAATTTTCTTCCCACTGGACCTTAGTCCCTCCTCATTAAATGGCAGTCGCTCTACTTCCCTACCTCACTGACGTGATGTGAAAGACTGAGAGGTGCCTAGACTTTGCAGTAATGAGGCACAGTAGATACCCTATTTACAGAGAGCGTAGGAAAAAATGTGTTGTAGGAATACAGACATGGTCTGTCCTTGGTTTTATGAAAGATAAAGAATAGAATTCACTTCAGCAGAATGCTTTAATGACTCCCAGGTTGAGAGCAGGGTAAAGAAATGATACCTGGAAGCATAGCAGTGCACAATAACACAGTGACAATGAATCTCTTCCTTTTAATATGATCATCTGCGGTTCTGCTGACATAGCCCTGTAAGCCGTGTTCCTGTGAAGCCATGGAAGAAAGCCCTGGGTTACAATTTCCAGGCTCTCAGAGAAACCCAGTCATGACTTGATATGGCTTCTATCATGCCACTACTAGCATTAGCAGCCCAGAAGGAAAAAACTAGAGCCCTTCAAAAAGTTATTTAAGAGAGATCTGCAGGGAAACTGAATCCATGTAAGCTCTGGTCTAGTTTATGGACTATCTCTTTTAGCAGGGGTTAAACAATTTTCTTCAGCAATATAAGGTAGACAAAACCTGCCACAATTCATTTAGCTGCAAATAGGCATCTACTGTCTCTTGAGATGCTTTTGGGTACCCAGGTCAACCATGTGAAGCTGCCAGATGAGACTCCAGGTTTCCAGGGGACCCATCACTTTCGGAGGGTCAGACGCAGAGAAAGAGGTACCGGGGCATCTGCGGTGGCACGATGAACTGCATTCAGTTTTTTACAGCCACAGAGTGATTCAAGTTAGATTGAGCTGCTTTGCTTTTTGACCCCTGAGGACCAGAATGACAGCAGAGGCCTGCCCCACTGGTCAGCACGGATGGGACCTTTAGCCTTTGCAGTGACAGAAGAGAACTCTTCTGGTAGCTATGAATCACTGCACGCTGACAAGGTCCTTCAGCTTCACAGAGCTGATGAATTTTTCTTTTCAAAACTGTGCTGTGAGCTACTTTTCTACACTAAATCAGATGCCTTTTATCTCAAGCCCAGTGTCCATGTGAAAAAATAACAATACACATGGCTCTACTTTGGGCTACAACAACCATGAGATGCAGCTGCGTTGCAAGGAGCAGGTTCCAGAAACCAAGTGAGAATCAATGTCAAGCTGCAAACAGTGCAAAAGCCATTTCTGTTGGACAGCCTTCAGCATCGATTAGATTTTTTTCTATTTTTACCTGATTTATTGGGTTTTGTTATGTAAAAAAAAAAAAAGTAGATAGTAGATAAGTGCCCTGGAAATACAGATACAAAAAATATACTTATGTTCCTATTTTTCAAATCACTTCTTACAAGTCGAATCTTGTGGCCACAAGAAAGGTACATTGCCTAGGTTACTAAGTACATGCAGGGGAAACTGAAGTGAAGCTGGGGTCCGCTGAGAAAAGCCCGTGATAAAAAGAGAAAGGCTAAGAATCTCCTGGAAAGCTGTAAATATAATTAAAACATGGAAAGGAGAATGTCAAATGGATTAAGGTTAATGGTTCATGGACTGCCACAGCTTGCTCATGAAGAGCATTAATGGTTTTATCAGAAAAAGTGCAAAAGGAGACAGCACACCAATCTGCCTCACTTCTGGAGCAATCTGCAGAGTGCTGGCTACTGACCTCAAGGACATTTCTCGACCAGGTCAAGAATGGCCACCTGAAGACTACAGTATATTAAGGTGAGGAGGGAGAAAGCCGTAGTAAAATGGGTCTGCAACCTGAAATCTGATTGAACCTCACCTGGTTTACAGTCTGATCCAAAAGAAAATGTTGCAGGAAGCTTGGGCTGACTTGAAATATTATCTCAGAGCCATCTCTTTCAGCTCCCTCCTGCATTATTTGGCAGTGTCTTTTGATACCGCTGTTCTCTCAGTGATTTCAGACACAGCTGGCTTTCCTCCAGGCAAATGCTGGCTGGGGAGCTGGGGGAGAAGCCACTGAGGAGGAAAAGCCCTTGTATGGGCTGTGCATGGAGAGGAAATCCTAGTGGTGGAGGGAAGTGGGACAGAGGGGACGGGGGCTGTACACTGAGGAGCCGGACAAGAAATGGAAATCCCAAATCTGGCATGGAATGTGAAATAAAACCCCAAAACGGTAATACTTTGAGAAATGGTTCAGAAGTGTAAAGGTTCTGGTTTCTTCGGGGAATTAGTAACACAAAAGTCAGTCTGATTTTTCTCAGCAGAAGAGAAACAATACCTAGCTGACAAGATAGCTCCAAGTACAGGAGATGACTAGTTAGATTACTCTGAACAAAGAAGGCTTTGGTGACAGCAAAGTTTCCTTTCTTGTATCTCACATTCTTAACAGATGTTTACTGAGAGCACTTTTTTCCACTTGGTCTTTTCAAAAATCTAGTTCAAAGGAGCTAGGAATTCATGGCCATCAACATAACAAAAGAAGTAACAAACTTATGCATATCAAGGCTGATGTGTCAAAAGCGCCTAAGACCCAAGCAAGCAATACAGTGATGTGCTATGATACAAATAGGATGCTGTGATCCATCTCAATAAATTCTTTTTATTACATAGTCAGAGTGTCTCCAAAAAAACACACCTTCTGAAGAGATGGGTTCTCTAATAGAGAAAGACTTCCCTTATGAAGATAGGTGTCGGTTTTACAGGTATTCCAAGTGGTTTTTGTCAATTGGACTTTTTTGCTTTAGCAATACCATTCCTATCCTAGTTTTGCTTGTCGTAGTGTCATTTCTATCATAATAAGTAAGTAGATAATTTTTTTTTTTTTTCCGCACAAATGTAACACCACTCCTGTAAAGACAGGCAGGCCCTTCTATCTTAGTTTTTCAGTTGTGGAAGCAGAGACACCTTCACCTTCAGGGAGGTAAGACCAACATTTTCAAAGTGATCATGGCTAGTCCACATCCCTCTCTGATAGGAGTTCATTTATCTTTTTTATTTCTATTTCCACATTTTGGTCTAATTTAGCTGTTTTACCATCACACACTAGCTTCACATCAAAGATGGCAGCAAAACATATGCTTTCTGATTTGTTACCCTCCAAAAATGTTTTCTATTTTTAAAGAAGGAGTGGCATCAAGCAAAGACAAAGAGTTATACTAAGGGGAAGATGAATGTGTTTGTTCATCACTGTACCACTGCACACTTTAAAACCTGAACAGGGATTAGTAAGAATGGCATCCATCTGCAACAGCCACAGAGACTAGTGAGGGTCACACATTTCCTCAGGTTTGGGATGAGAAATCAAATGGTATTTATAGACCTACTGTTGGGCTGGGAGCTGCTTGTGGCTGCCAGCAGGTGAAATGGAAGACCCCATATTTTTGGTTAAGTATTACAAAAAAATGACAACTATGTTTCAAAAAAAGAAGTCATCTCTCTGGCACTGTCATCAAAGCTTTTGAATTCAATCTTCAAGCTCATGGGCAAGCAGTGCAACTTTTGTCCATGCTGCTAGTGTAACAGTCACCATAGCAAGTGGTGAACTGCACCACGGACTTGCTTCAACTTCTGAAATATGTCGAGGTAAATGCCAAGGACCCACCTGAGAGGTACAGTTGTGAGGCAGCCAGATCATTAAAGCAAGGTCCACATTCATAAAAAAAGAAGATGCTTCTCTTACCATATTTCATGGAAAATCATAGTTGTTGGACAGCAGCCACTTGTGTCCAGTAAGTGCCATATGCCCCATTGCCCAATATCACATACCAGCTGCCATGCACACAATTTGACCAAAAAAGGGTCAATCATTGGTTTCTGGGTGCCAACTCACCCCCCTCAATGCTCAGTAGAGACGTGATAATGTCCATTGGCATAGCCCCACATTAAGAGGTGAGGATGATTTGACCCAGCCTTCTTACATGGATTTTAGTGTTAAAACAGAGAAATTAATCTCCAGCAGTGTTCTTCCGTCCATCCAGACACTAAGGTACTTAACCGGCTCTAGTTGCCATGATTAGTTTAGCTGTGAACACTAAGGCATGCAGACAGAAATATGATACTACTGAGACTTTGGACTTAGGCCAGTCAGTTGTAAAGGCAGGGGAGTTTTAGAAAGTATTTTCCAAGCGAGGAGGCAAACATATATCTGCGTAAGTTAGTGCGAGCAGGAACGGATGGGCAGATAGCCACAACTTCTGAGGCACACATGTATTATTTTAAAGCAGCTTTCCTTCAGTATGTCTGTCACACCCAAATTTATTATCTTCACATAAAACTCATTCCTTTCACAGAACTGGCTTCTCATTGTCTCTTTCTAAATTATATTGGATTCTTTAGCACAGTTTTGCTGTTTGGGAAAGGCACTATAGTCATCTGGTGTAACAAGGCCAATTCACACAGAAATACTTCTCGCAGAAGCTTGGTATTAAGACGGCAGTATGCTTGAGGGTCAGTGTTCCTATGTCTGGGAGATACTGAATTTTGCTGGAGAGATGTACTCTCAAGAGCTAAATAAATGCCTACTTGTATGGTAGGTTCAATTGTCACATAAATGTGGCAGGTTATTGCCCTTTTGTGCCACTATTCTTGTGCCATGCCCTTGTCAGCAAACAGCATTTATCCACCTTTGCACCTGCTTTGAGATCTCAGGATACAAATTGGTGATTAGAGGTGAAAGAAAACCAAAATAGCAAGTCAATATCATGGTAAACAGGGCTGCTCAATTCCTCTGGGCAGTGGCCTCTCCTGGCACTTGCTCTTGCACATTGTTTGGGTATGGTCCATGTCTGCTTTGGTCCAAATGCCTGAAAAATTATGTGAAAAGATGAAATAGGAGATAAAAGACTGAAGAAAAAACTCATGAGAGTATGAGATGTCTTTTAGTATTGCAGCTATTTAGCTAGTGACCCTTCTCATCTGGGCACTCTCTCCCAAGGTGCCACCAGGCATGCCTGCGGGTCCACAGCCCGTCTGAAGAGGTGCGGCCCAGGCTCAGCTCCTGGAGGTACTTGTCTTAGACAAGAAGAGAACAGTTTAATATGACAAACTGACTCTGGAGATCCCTGTCTCCCTCCTCTGCCTGTATGCCCATCCCTTTCTCCCAGCTCTCTTGAAGGTAACCCAAGCCCATACTGTCAGCTTGCTTTTGCACTTACTTTTTGGGTTGTCCTTGACTGAACCAAATACAAATGTAGAAAAATGTCAGTTTTGATATTGTTGAACACTTCTTAGTGTGATACAGAAACCTGCTGAACCAACTAGAGGCCAAATTGTCCTGTAACATATGGGCTTCTTCTGCTTCAGGCAGGTGAGTAATCGCTTTGGGCATGTTTCTGTCACTTGGAAAGAGCAGCGCGCTGAGCAGCCGGGAGCTCGCCGGGCTTGGCCTCCGCTTCCGGCCCCAGCCCTTCCATCCCCACCGTGGGCATCTGGAGGAAGGTGGCTCTCCAAGTGCCGCAGCGAGAGGCCCCAGCTCTGCCTCAGCCCGTGCTCACAGATGCACAGCCGGCACAAGAAGTGGGGCTGGCTGCAAGGCCGTACCACGCTGCCATTTGCAAGCAGAGCAGACATCTCCGCTAGCCAGCAAGGCCGCTGGCTCCCCAGCTTCAACGTGCTTCAGGGAGTGCAGCTGGAAAGCAACGACTAGCAGAACAACTGCCAACAGTTTTTAACTTGTCTTGAGCGTGCTGTGTTCTCCTCTGGTTTGGAAATCATGCTGATTCAAACTATCCTTCCTGAAGCTCATATGTGTGCCAAAACAGTGTACCTGCATATGCTCTTTGGAGCAAGAAGGTCCCCCATCTGGTGTTAGAAGTTATGGTGTGAGATAAATGGGGAGGAAAAGCTCCTGCTCTGGTCTTTCCTAGCAAGCCCAGAAGATAAAGGGATAACTAGCAATAAAATCCAAAATGTCCCTCTTGTGGTCTTGACAACAGAGAAAAACACTTTTACTTAAGCACTATAGGAGAGCAGAGAGGAGGAAGAGGAGAAGGAGGAAGAGGAGGAGGAGAGCTCTGCTGGAACAGGCAGCAAAGAGCCCTGAAGCTCCCCAGCAGCTCCTGCCACCCCGCCGGGGCTGTGCTGTGCTTACCAGCCCTGCTCAGAGCTTGCACCCCCAGCACAGCTATGCCAGTGTATTGAGCTTTCTACTTCTAGTCCCTGAGTAAAGAGGCTGAGGAAGCATTGTGTTCGGTCTCATCATGGGGCAAGCAAAAGGGTTAATCCATCACTGCCACACAGTATCACCAGCTTTCTGATGTTGCCTGATTTTAAAACAAGACTTAAACCATTTCTGACTCAGACCATTAATTATTACCAGGCTTTGCTCGGTGGCCTTCCTCAAACATTTCTGCAGCACCTGCAGATGGTTTTGAGATACCACAGACACTATTTAGCCACAGGTTAAATCAGATGCTCTCCTTCCCTCTTTGCAGTCAGTTCACTTGCTTTCTAACTGGTATCTCAGCAATTACATGTTTTCCTCTTTGACTTATTAGCCCCTGTTCTTTCCCACCTAGCAAATCTGTGTGCCTGTCTGAAGGTTTCAGTAATAGGACGTAGGAATCCTAACCAGCCTTAAAGATCATCTCAAGCCACACAATTTGTAGAGCTCTCAGTTGCTTCACTGAGAAGCTTTCATGGTCAATTAAAGTAAGGATTGTCAAGGCATATACTTTCAAAGTCCAGAAAAATGTTTGGTTTGGCAGTTCTTAAAGAATATAATTTTTAGAATGACTATAACTGTTGTACAATAGAAAAAGTTGACTCTTCACAGATTTACTCATAACGATAGGGAGCTTGGTTTTCTGTCGCATTGTTTCCTATTCAGACAATTGGTGGATATTTATGAAAACCCCAGAAGTTTTATACATTGTGGGAGAGATGGCTATCCATCTGAGAACACCCACTGAGTGTGTATTTTCTGCAGTTATTGTTTGAATTGTCCAAGCTCCCTACAACTCCCAGTGCATCTATATAAACCAGATAGGGGCTGACAAAGGAGGCTTCTTCTGATTTATCAGATGGCTACATCTCTGCAATCTGGCAAACTACCTAAACCCAGAGAACTGCAGTGATTTCCCAAGATCATTTATAGTATGTGTAGCAAAAGCTCCTTCTGACGCCCAGCCCAGTACCCTAATTAAAGACATCAAAGTGTTTCTTGGTTTGGGTGTTGGGGGAGTATTGATTACTAATGTTCAATGTTCATCTTTCCAGTCAGCAGAAATAATACCCTGAGATAGAGATGACCAACAATTTTCAAAGCGATAGAAAAGTGTAGATATCACCAATAGATGAGATTAGAGAGACGTGGTCTGTATTGTATTTATAACTGGCCTGCATTACAACGAACATGTGCAGTTTAATGCAGTTAAAGATAATCTGTATCGCTTGCTAAACACATTCCATCAGTTTTACATTTATGCAGCTAAAGGCAAATGTTTAAACATTTGGTTAATGCACCATATGTCTAAAATGTTTTAGTTCCATCTGACATTTTTAAAATATTTTTATTTCAGTGGTAGCTCACTGAGCAAATTCATTTCTTCTAGAGCTGAGTATCCCATACTCCCTTTTGCCACAGCATTCCTAGACCTGTCTGCCATGATGTCTTAATTTTTTGGCTCACTAATCTAATTTAATCTAATGTAATTGGTTTGGCAGCTCTATTAACATTTTTTTTTTGCATGTAGGTGCTAAATGAGGCAGAATGTGTGCATGGTATGTGAGGCTGCCTTTTTCCACTTGCCCATTTGAAAGCATGATTGCAATTTTCTGGACAGGGGCAAGAAAAGTGGGACAACACAGCCCCTCTGTGCAACCCACCTGGCAGCAAATGAAGCATCCTTCATGGTAGATTAGCAGTGAAGCCTGCTGGCAAGCAATGGCACAGAGCAGATCAGGATCAACTTTGCGCAGACTGCTCGGGGTGACTAATGTTCATGGAAACTGTACCTCAAAAAGATGACCTTACACAGCCAAATATAGAGACAAGAGAGAGACAATATAGAGGCAAGAGTGTCTTGCTTCATCCAGGGGAATTTAGGTTTGATAATGGCTGGGAACCCTCACTACTGCAGGCTGTGCTTTGGGTTCCTCGTAACAACATTAGGCAAAAATATCTAAGCAGATATTATTACCTCAGTGTTTTCATTTGATGACTGCTTCTTCACACATAGCTAGCACTCTGTTTTCCAAAAAGTTGTAGCTCTCTGGAAATTCTGCACTGAGGGCAACAATGCAACAAGTTTTTAAGTGAGACACAAAAGCCATTATAACAAATATCAAAACAGCAAGTCAGCCTAAACGTTTAATGAAGTGAGATTCAAACATAGCTTAATAGATTTTCTTCAAAACTTCACAGAAACATCCATCTTGGTTCTGAAAGAAAATCTTCCAGTTTTCTGTCTGGATCAATTTTGCAAATGAAAATTGTAAGGAAACCCAAGTAAGTTTTTGTGCTGAATCTTCATCATGCAACATTGCGAGGAAGATTTATTAGCCCGGTACTAAAATCAGAGCTGGTGCTCTGACTGCAGTGATAGCAAAACAAATTCTCTGCTGATGTAACGTAGTTTAGGTCCTGGGTGCCATGCCAAAAGGATACTTCACCTGATGCCACAATCAGGTTGCTCCAAGAGGTAGATTAATTTAGATTCAATGGATTTACGTCAAGAGAGAATTTAGCCTAATATTCCTCACTCTGGCTTCTATCTAGGGAAATATTCTAAGAGGAATTTTAAGTGGGTTTTGACTGATTTTATTTATTGAATTCCAATAGAAGACCTTACTGGAGAAAGGAGAAGGTCAGCTTTTCCTCAGCACAATCCAATTTAGATGATTGTCAGAACAACAGCAGGTGCTTTTGAAAAGCCAGTGATAAATATTTTTCAGAACTTAGGGACAATTTCTCTTTCACAGATGGGAATGCACCGCTTGGTCATGATGGGGTGCAATTTCCAAAAGTACATCTTCGCCTCTGTGGGCATCAACACTGGTTTCCCTAGCATCAGTGGAAAGAGGCATATGAGACAGGTTTGCATGGCTGCAGATTGAGGCTGCAAAGGATGAGTAGGACTCAGAACAATTTACACAAACGTCTGGCAGGGAAGGCAAATGGTTTAATTGGCTCTGGCTTGAAGGGAGCGGGAGACTGGACAACTTGGTCTGAACTCCCTTGCATACCTCTCTGTGCAGCATAGGCTGCTTTGCTGTCATCTCGTCTCATCCAGATCCTGCCCTCTTGACAAAGGAGTAAAGTCGTATACTTCTTCCCTCTGCAAGACACTGCTTTATACAAATGCTGGCAAATGAATCCTGATAAAGTAATCAATCAGTTTAACAGAATGAAAACCCTGTGTACTAAAAGGTGATGCGAAATTATCGCCTAACTATTAAAGGAATAAGCCTGTTGTAGTCCAATTACACCTTCACTATATACAATGAAATAGCTCTCAAGCAATTCCTCAACAAAGGAATAAACCTGTCATGAAAGAAAAATTTATTGTTCATCAAGGCTATGTATTCAGGAAGTAATACTTCTCTCAGGGTCATGCTGGTAGTAACTCAGCATGAGATTAAAGGAAATTAGAGGAAGTCTTCATTGCATTTTACATTTTGCCTTTGCTGAGCTACCAAATGTCTATCTGAATCCCTAAATTCCACCTGCAAAGGATTATTCAGTGGAAAACAAGAGTGTAAATTGATAAATAGAAAGAATAGCAATTTATATATGTACCATTTTGGCTTTGTGAGAACTTTCTTCCTGAAAATAATCTTCTTAAGAGTTATACCAGCTAAAAACTAAAGTAACTACACTGATTTTTTAAAAAATTCTCCTGATTTGCACTGGTGTAGCTGAGAGTGGAGCCTCACCTGTTGTCAATATGAAGTATTCAGACTCCAGATTCCTGTACCCATCTATAATTCTGTTTGTAGTCTAACAAAGAAATTGTGAGGTGAAATAGTTCTAATGATTTTCAGCATTAAGAAGAATTCCCCTATCAATCTTTGCAAAAAAAGACTTACTGGAATAGAAAGGGTCATATCACAGGCTCTTGGTTAGCTGAGCAGCAAGTGAAAATCACAAGGAGAAAAGGTCATGAAATAGGCTTAAATATTGATTGGATGCCCAGTCTCATTCTGAAAAGTTTAAGCTGTATATTCCCATGAGCTTCAATTGCTAAAATCTTTTCTAACAGCTCTTCCAGGCTATGCAAGCAACTGTATCTGTCACTAACTACTTATGTAATCAAGCTGTAATTAGCATGATTTTCTTTAGAGAAAAATAAAAAGTGACCCAATGCTATATTATAGAAGATGCACATTTGGTGAAAGGAACAAATACAAGAGATTTAAGAACTGCCATTTACAAAATGAGTGATGCATTTCCTATCATGGGTTTTTGTGAAGATCAGCGGAACAATTGCTCCAGATAAATATGATTCCTGAATCATTTAACAATCATTTAAAGGAGAGCAGGTTCTGCTTCTGAGCAATTAGAGGTATGATCAGAAATCACAGAGCTGCTGAGCAGGGAAAGTGAAGCAAGTTATAATTCTGCTCCTCCACAATGGGGTGAAGAATTGCCATATAATTAAGCTTCCTCAAGCTTTTATGGAAATATTTATGAAATGAGAACATCTTTTAAATAAATTACTGGTATTATTCTAAAAATGCCGCATTGACAAAATATTCACCCTGGCTTGATTGTTAAATTTGTTCGTGAGTCAGGCTCAGCAAACAGTCAGAAGCTAAAATGCTGAACGTTACAACCACAGGACATTTTCAGTCTGTGCGGACTACATGACCACATCAACTCAGGCAGAAGAGACAAAACATACTGGGGTCACAGCAAGTGGAACAGGGAAAACGTGCCTCCCTAGCATTGTCTTCCCTTACCCTGACTACACAAAGGCTGTCAAATAAACACTATGTGAATTACGTGTCCCCTTATTTCAGAGAGAATATTGTAGAGCTGCAGGGCTACAGGAAAGCAAGGCAGGTCAATAGACACAATAAAAGTCTTGGAAACATTCTCCTAGGAGAAGAAATTGCGATGATTGGAGTTATTTACCTGAAAGTCCCAGTTCATGAATAGGAACCAGTTAGCTTAGGATGGCTGCAGTGGTTTCTGACCTCCAGATGTTGGCTCTGCCCTCTTGGAAGATCCCATTTGTGCAGCAGTGCTATCAGAGATGTTTGTAGAGCTACTGCTGAGCCCCATGGTGCAGGTCAGCTGGAGGGGGGACCGCTAGGGCCAGCTCCCTTCTGGGCTGTGAAATGAAGACCTTAGAGAAGGCAGAAGGGACATTGCTGCTCTTCCTGTCTCAAGGCACAAGCTGGAGGCAGGAATGAAAGTGAATAGCAATGAAATTAAACACTGAACCAACTCAAATACAACAGAAGGAAAACACAGGCCCACTGTTAAACAGTAGAGGTGAATCAGTCACCAACAATGATCAGTCAACACCTTCTTCACCTCTGTCTTTACCAACACTGTTGGATCCCAGGCATTGGAACACAAATCCAGGAGAATCCAAACACAGACCCACCATCAGGGAAGAAGGACTTAGTATGTGAATTATTACAGGAGCTTGACCCCTACAAATCGATGGGCCCTGATGCCATCCATCCGAGGGTGTTGAGGGAGCTGGCTGATGTCATTGCAGGGCCACTCTCTATAATCTTTGAGAAGTCGTGGAGATCAGGGGATGTCCCAGAGGACTGGAAGAAGGCAAATGTTATCCCTATCTACAAAAGGGCTCAAGGGAGGATCCAGGTAATTATAGGCCCATCAGTCTTACTTCAGTCCCCGGGAAAGTCATGGAACTGATCCTCCTGGGGGCCATCACGAGTCAAATGAAGCACGTGACTGGGAAAAGCCAACACAGCTTCTCAAAAGGCAAATCGTGCCTGACAAATCTGGTGGCCTTCTACGATAAAGTGACCTGCTTGGTTGATAGAGGGCGAGCGGTCGACGTTGTCTACTTAGACTTCTCCAAGGCCTTCGATATGGTTCCCCACGGCCTCCTCCTGGAGAAACTGATGCGTTATGGCCTGGACAAGTGGTCTGTGCAACAGGTGAGGAATTGGCTGATGGGCCGCATCCAAGGGGTGGTGGTAAATGGCTCTTATTCAAACTGGCAACCCATCACAAGTGGGGTCCCCCAGGGATCGATATTGGGCCCAACGCTCTTCAATATCTTCATAAGTGATCTGGATAATGGGATCAAGTGTAGCCTGAGGAAGTTCACAGATGACACCAAACTGAGTGGGGAAGTAGACACTCTGGAAGGGAGAGCCACCCTGCAGGAAGATCTGGATAGGCTGGAAGAGTGGGTTAACAAGAACCTTATGAAGTTTAACAAAGACAAGTATAAGGTCTTGCACCTGGGAAAACATAATCCAGGAGTGCAGCTCAGACTGGGATCCACCTGGCTAGAGAGCAGCTCCGTGGAAAGGGACCTGGGGGTCCTGGTGGACAGGAAGCTCAACATGAGTGAACAGTGCGCCGCTGCAGCCAAGAAGGCCAATAGGATGCTGGGTTGCATCAAAAAGGGCATCACCAGCAGAGATAAAGAAGTCATTATCCCACTCTACTCGGCGCTTGTCAGGCCACACCTGGAATACTGTGTACAGTTCTGGTCCCCGTTATACAAAAAAGATGTGGACAGGCTGGAGGGGGTCCAGAGAAGGGCCACCAAGATGATCAAGGGTCTGGGAAGCTTGCCATATGAGGATAGGCTGAGAGAGCTGGGTTTGTTCAGCCTTGAGAAAAGGAGGCTTAGAGGTGATCTCATCACCATGTACCAGTACTTAAAGGGCAGCTACAAAGAAGATGGAGACTCCCTTTTTACAAGGAGTCCCATGGTGAGGACAAGGGGTAATGGGTGCAAGTTACTTCCAGGGAGATTCCGATTGGACACGAGAGGTAAATTTTTCACAATGAGAACAGTCAATCATTGGAATAATGTCCCCAGGGAAGTGGTTGACTCCGCTACGCTGAACATGTTTAAGACTCAGCTGGACAGGGTGCTGGGCCATCTTGTCTAGGTTGTGCTAGAAAGGTTGGACCAGATGATCCTTGAGGTCCCTTCCAACCTGGTATTCTATGATTCTATGATGAAAATTCCTTCCTGACAAGTGGACCTATGCTGTGGACCTTGATGCTGCAGAGCACCATTGAAGGTGAGAAGGTGAAAGAACTGGGTATGACTACTGCTTTGCTAAAGGTAGTGTAAGTGAAAATTACTACATTTTTGACTCTTACTAAAAAGAGTTATAATCTTTCTTATGCTTACTTTGAAGTCTTACTTGATTGCTGGAGCCAATCCGTAATGAGTAATAAGAAGAGAATGCCTAAAGCACTAGTGCACATCAATAGAGGGCTTCTGGCGCCTTCCTTTAAAAGGAGAAGGATGGGACACTTGCAAATGTAGAGTCAGAGCTGGCCCACTGTATTGCCTCCTGTGCTCATTGCCAGCCGCGTCAGGCTGCAGCCCCAGGATGGTCCCCAGGGTCCTGCTCAAGGTCACAGCAAAAAGACAAGGCAATGGTCACAGGTTGCAGCAAGGGAAATTCCAACCCAGCACAAGGAAAGAAGCTTTCACAGAGGGAGCAGGGGTCCAGAGGGGCAGTGCCACCTCCGTCTTTGGAGGTATTCAAAGCCAGGCTGGAGAAGCCTCTGAGCAACCTGGAGTAAGTTAGCCCTGCTTTGAGCAGGAGGCTGGAGTAGCTGGTCCCTCCTGTCTCATGTATCTGATGGCCTCATGTACTTCACCACAGAGCCAGGTTAAACATTAATACCTCAATATTAGTGAGACTTGTCCTGTGAGATGCTGGAAAGAAAGATGGAAAATTGACTCCACGTAGGAATGACAGTGCAGACTAGTCCTGAGCTCTACAAGGCTTTATGTACAGGAGAAGAGCCAGTGCTGGATGCCACCAGCTCTCTATAGATCCTGGAAGGAGGGGAAGGAAAGCATCAGTGTGTGACAGCACTGAGGATGCCTATCATGATAGCTTGATTCTTGACTTGCTAATGGATCTACTTTAGAGAGAAGGGAGTTAAATAAAGATTAGTCTTTGTATTCTTAGGGAAATGAGAAAGAAATGTAGAACGACCTTTTACCAATTCCCTGATACACTTTCTTCACTATGTCTGGTGAAAGGCAATAATAATTGCCCTACAGAGACTCAAGGAAAGTCATCAGCGTACATTGTTCCCACTTGATTTTTCATAATTTCTGTCTATCTCCTGCCACAAATCATCTGAAATTGTCTCCATTCATTAGAAAAGAATATAATTAGGAATCATATGAAAACATTTCTTTTTTTAAAGAGCACTAGCTCTGCAAATGTCTGGTAGATCAAGAATATTTTCCAGATCCCCAGGCCCCACTGGAACGAAACTGAAGCTGAATTATTTTTCAGAGAGATCCACAAACAGCAAACATTTTCATTTTATTTCAATTTTGTTTTGCTGTCCCTACTGACCTCAGAAACTCGTGCCCCCAAGTCATGGAACAATCAACTTTTCTGTTATTATCCGAAGAGAGATGTTTGTTCCATATTTTTAAATAGCAATGTGATAATAAGGCAGAGGTTTATTTGACTCACAGATAGCAGCAGCTGCAGTTCCCCTCAGCTTCCCAGGCTGCAAGGTTTACATGACATCCTTGCATTCTATGCACAGATTTATGGCCAAGTCCATCTGCAAGGCCATCAGAAAAATGACTGTGTAATTCTAGAAATCGGGGCTCCAAAAAGCAATCTAGTATATATTAGCAAAAATATATTTTTCAAAGAGCATAAACTTGCTCAAAAGATTAAAATTCAGCCCATCACAAGGAGCTTGAGTAACAGTGTTTGTATGAGTGCTCACATAGCTTGTGTAGCACACAAGACCTTGCAATGGCTTCATGCACTGGTGCTAAATGCAGACAGATTGACCATTGATTATCTGTGCCCGGCTTTTTGCCTTTCATTCAAGTCTCCAAGCATGCAGCAGTCATACTTGGATGCAGTATTTCTTTATATCTTTTTGGCCACTTGTCCAGTCTTCTTTTAAAAACACCACATCCTCAGTAGATGTAGTTCTTTGCTCTTCTCTGTAGTTTCATGATATACTACCAAAGTGTAAGCCCTTGGCTTTTGAGATTATTAAACTCCCCTTTATATTCTGTGGGCATCAGGTGTTCAGTGTGAATGAGATCAGGACATCTACACATTATGCAAGCACAAATACTAAATGCAGCACAGTTATTTTCTGACTTAAGAACTGTAGTGTAGCCACTGCCTCTTTTTCTCCCTCCATTCCCTTCATTTTTGTTAGCAGCATACGCAGGCACTAGTTCTGCATATGCTCCAGTGAAGAGAGCAGGATGTCTTTTTCTCCATTGACTTCAGAAAGGATGGGATTTCTTCCATGAAGCCTAACATCTTGAAAAAAATATTGTTTATAAAGATAGCTGAATAAATATGATCAACAGGAAATTTCAGATCAATTGACTTAAAAGTGTCACATTTCTGATTAAAGTCTTGTACTCCAGCCAGCGTAAATTTTTTCACCACTCTTGATCTCAGCAAAACTTGCCATTTTACACCAGTTAAGGATCTGTCTCAAATTACGAAGCAACATCATACAAAACTAATTTTCATTTATTCTGTGACCTTCCCTTACGAAATTACAGTCACTCAGTGTGAGTAATTTCCATTGAATACATTTTCCCTATTACAATCAATAATGGAAGCAGAGAGCAGATGAGAAGATATTGTAGCTATGTTGGCAACTTTTCCCAACAGATTTGAATGACTGCTTTATTTCTCACAAATACTACATTTTTAAAGCAGTCTTACATGTTTTAACTGCGATGGGTAACATAGCTCACTAGACCATCACTGCAAAGCAGTGCCTGAAGCTCTAAAACATTGAAACTAATGATCTAAAATTTCATAGAGAGAACCACAGGCTACATAGTGGGCCTGTGTTTCTGTTACAATAAAATATTTTTATGTAAACCAAAGTGACACATATAATTTCATGAACAGAGCATAGACCAAGGGAAAAGAAGTGGAGTAGCCAGTATGTATATATATGAAACATCTCCTGCAAGATGCAAACTGTGTGACTGGTGGGAGTCTATCTTTCCCTGTCATGTCAGTCTAAGTGCATGCATCACATTGGGTGGGCTAAATTCATTTTACTTCCTCCTTTCTCATGCCAAGAAATTCATCCTGATGATGAAAAAATGTCCTTTTAGTTTTCATATCAATTCTCATAACATTTGATAATTTTTTTGTTTTGTTTTAAAATGTCTTCACTAACTTTTGACAGGCTAAGAAAGGTCACCAAACAATTTCAAAAGAGTTGTCTGATGATTTTCCTATTGTGTTGGTCAGCAACATCTTTATTTTGAATCCATGAACAATAAAATACATTTTATTTTTCTTTCCCCACAGGCAGCCTCAACATCATGAGCACTTGGGATTTCTGCTTCACATTGGAAACTTAAATGAATCATTTCAAGCTCACTATTCACCCTTCTTTTTCTGCTTCCAAAATTAAAACAATGTTTACTGAGTTGGTAGTCATAATAATCCTTCATATAAAAAGAGTTAAGGGTTATAAGGTAAAGAAGTACAGGATGGAATAACAGTTATATCAGATACAATTCAGCAACAGAGTACAGCTGGTCTTCCAAAGCTTTTGGCCAAAGGGCCGCTGAGGCAGCATTTATAGCGGTAGGATGAAAGTAAGTTCTGAGTTTTGTTCCACATCTTGTAACATGCGTGCTAGGTATGTGCAAGGGATGCCTCTGCCCAGCGTAGGCTGGGAGGGACAGGGTAACTGCCTCCCTGAAGCCCACCAACGCCCATTTGCATTGCTCAATGCAAAAGCGGAGACTCCATGCCAGCCTAAACCAGTACACCTGGTTAGAGGCAGGAGATGGGCTACTTTCAAAAATCCCACATGAGCATGAGTTTGGAAGCAAAAATGTCTGCAGCTGGGGTGAGGAAGGGGACATCCATCGTGCCTACCGTATGCTGCTGGAAAGGCCACCCACCTGGGAGACTGAGCTCACCGCCTGTGTGGCCCATGCGCCAGCCGCTCTGCTGGCAGGGATCACCAGCATGTGCTGTCCTTCAACCCTGGGCGGACACCGATACCTACAAGCTTGTTGTGTCACCTCATATGGCCACCCAAATTACCAAATTACACTGCAAGTAACGCACAGTGAGGCAGACAGAGTCACAGCATGGGCAAGCATGAGAAGTGCCAGGCTTGGGCATCTTCTCACAGCTGCCCACTGACTGCTGTAGAGCCACAGACAAAAATCTCCACTGTTTGACTGTCAGACAATGTCCTTCACTGGAAGCTTTATTCTGTGATCTTCATGGGTGGTAAAGAGCTGGAGGGGGAGATACTTGTCCCCCGCCAGGAATTATTAATGCCTTCCTTTATGAAATGAGAAAGGCATGTATGAGCAATCCCTAAACAAAGCTAGATGGCTAGATCAGGGGGCTGCTGGTCTGGCAAGGTGCCATCTCCTATTTTGCTATAAGATTTCAAGGGGGGCCTCCAGCGGTTCCTTGAATCCTCAGATTTTCTTCCCTAGTTAGGATGGGCCATGTGGGCAAGGGCAGTAACTGCACTTCTTTCAAGCAATGAGTTCTTCCAAGCAGTGAAGAAGGAGCTGCTGATACTTGGCACGTCCAGAAATCATGCCAAGTAATTGGCTACAGGGCTACGGAGTTGAGGCTAACGTCATCACCCTGCTTTTAGAAAACTGGATCTCTGTAAATATTATATGTACATCTTATACATATTACATGCATGTATCTATTTGGAAAAAGTATAAAGATGCACAAGAGAGTAACAGTTGGGAATACTTAAAGCTGTTGTACCTTATTTTTGAATCACTCTTCTTCCCTAGTGAAAACCAAGCTGGAAAAAAAAAAAAAGGCCCTTGAAAGAGAACAAGAAGGAAACTACATATCCAAGAGCAGGACGGGTTTCTGATTAGACTAGGAGAGGGAGCAGGTTACAGCTGTGTCTCTAATTCATGACTAGTTCCTTTTTTTTTAACACTCTTTGCCCAATTATTCTGATCTTTTTTAAAAAAAACCTACCAATCCACAGGTATTCAGTAAAATATGCCATGAATTAATTTTGGGGGGATTTATCAAATGTTTTGAAATACTCAGATAGGGAAAAATTGTGTGCTGAAGCAAAGGAGCAGCCTTCTACATTGTAACCAGAACTTCTAAGAATGAAAGTCCTGACTGAAATAAACATCACACAGAGCTGAGACCCTAAATAACCTAAGTGCAAGTACTAAGAAAGTGAAAAGCCTACCAGACATTTCTTTAAAAAAACACCAAACAACAAACAAACCCAAGAGCATTTCTGTCTGTGATTCTTCTCTAGGATGGACATTATACTTTATACTTGTAAATCTCAGGTAAAACTCAAGAAAACAAGACTACTCCCACCCTTTCAAAAATGTACACCGGCCCTTCTGGACATCTATAACCCAGGAGTGACATCTGGCCTTTGTTTTGCCAGTTGCTCAATTCTGGCAAGTACATTTGGGTACTTCATTGTATATTATCTAAGATTTTGTTATGGGAAGAAACCAGTGGATTCAAGGACACTGTGCAACCCCCAAAGGAGCCAGTCAGTATAGTTCTACGATTCTGTGTCTCCCATGACCTAAATATGTTACTTAGCCTTCTCTTCCTCAGACTCTTGCTTGTGAAATGGATGAAATGATATTATCTTCCTCAAAGGGCTTTTGTGCAAGAAAGACATTGAACAGATAGTACTACACCCATGTCTTTTGGTAACTGAGATATCGTATGCACGTAAAATAGATAGCAGTGCTGCACAGTGGGGAAGTTGTCAATGCAGCCCAAGTGGCAGAAGGACTCCTGGGTTGCTCTATTGCTCCTGTATTCTGCAAACAGGAGAGAAGAGCAGGATTAAAAATAAAATGGAGTCTTGTGTATTTGCAGGTTTCCTAATATAAGTATGAGACTTCCAGTAGTCAGCATTTTAGAGAAGAGCAATATTAGAAAACAACTCAGAAAAGGAAAAAAAAAAATCAGTGTGATACCAAAAATAATAAAAAAGTCAAATGTTCTTGTGCTCCTGCTAGATGAAGTGCAGCAAATTCAGATTTAACAAAAAGTAATCAAAGATAAGAATGTAAGTCATAAAAACCAGCAGGTACTGTAGTAAGGAAGACAGAAATCTTGCAGCATGGGGCGATGCCTGTAACAAAAAAATCCCACACCAAACAAACAGGAAAAGCTAAGGAAAGGGTGAAATGAAGACTACACAGGAACTTGAGGTAAATAATAGAACTTCTTTTTCAAATATATAAAGAAGAAAAGGTCAACAAAGGAATCATTAGGGTCTCACAGAGACAGAAGAGCAGAGACCAGATGCCAGAAGAGGCAGGCATTACAGAAAAATTAAATGAACTTTTTGCTTCACTATTCATGAGGGAGGAGGATGAGCTGTTGCCAAAGAGAGAAATGCACTTTCCCGAGTGAGAAAAACGAAACACAAAAAAGAACTCAAGGTCAAAGAACAAAAGGTGATAAAGCAATTAGATTCCGAGAACATTTCTGAGACTCTGGGGCTGAACAGATCCCATCCCACTCATTGGGAAAGGCACAGCAAGGAGCCCCTTAAACTGAGTTAGCTTGGATTTACTGAAGGTCAATCATTCCTGATCAAACCAACTGCTTTCTGTGATAAAATAACTGGATTTGTGGACAAGGGGAGATCAGTGGACATCACTTATGCCAACTTTAGCAAGGCTTTTGACACTGTCTCCAACAACATTCTTGTCTCTGAGTTCAGACACTATGGTCTGGATGGGTGGACAAGAGTCAGAGTAAAAATTGTTTGGAGGGTTGGGCTCAGAGGAGAGTGGTTAACAGACTGTACTCTACCCAGAGTCAGGCTGGGGCTGACCGGCTTTACTGCAAAGACTCTGGAGAGTCCCAGCAGACAGCACGCTGCCCGTGCATCAGGAGTGTGCCCTGGCAGTAAAGGTGGCTAATGGCATCCTGGGCTGTGCTAGAGGGAGTGCAGCCAGGAGCTTGAGGGAAGAGACTATCCTCCTGCTCAGCACCTCTCGGACCACATCTAAATGCTGTGTCCTTCTGAGTCCCCCAGTAGAAGAAAGAAAGTGAAAAAATGAAGAAAAAAAATGTTAGGAGCTGGAGGACTAGATTTGTTCAGCTTGGAGAAGAGGTGGCTTCAGGTGGACCTGATAGCAGCTTGCCAGGACCTATGAGGAGGTCATCAAGAAGATGACCAAGCTCTTCACAGCGATGCATGGTGGGAGGATGAGAGACATTGGGCATAAATTGGAACAAGAAATGTTCAAAGTGGGTATCAGGAAAAACTTTTTCGCCGTGAGGACAGTCAGGTATTGGAGCAGATTACCCAGAAAACTTGTGTAGTCTCCCTCCTGGGAAGTTTTCAAGACTAAACTGGATAACACCCTGGCCAACCCGATCTGATCTCACATCTGGCCTTTCTTTGAACTGAGTTTGGACTGGACACCTCCTGAGATCCCTTTCACCCTGAATTATCCTGCAGTCCTATGATCTGTGGGGTTCAAAGAGGAGCCAGCTGAGAAGAGTGCAATGAAAGGCCCCATTAGACCTTGGAAACTTAGACATGATAAAGAATAAACCCCTTGAGAGTCTCTGTCAAGAGAAATAGCAGCAATGACAATTAAAGCCAAGATTAGGAACAGAGATTAACCAGCAAGAGAGGAAAAAAGGAGCATATAGGAGCAAGGATAGAGTCTACAGTTCAAGGCAGAAAAGTTGCTTCCACCAGCACTGTCCTTGTCTTGCTGTGCAGATTTGGAGAAGTCTCAGGGAATGTTCTCTCCAATGGTTAAAGCCATGCTATTTCATGCCTGGCTGATGTAAAAATATGGACAACCAACAACCCCGCCACGGGAGTGCCTACCAAAGCAGGGGCAGCTTTCCTGGAGCCAAGGGCTTGGTGATGATGACTGTGTTGAAGATATGCAGATATGTCCACAGGCATGTTCTCTCCACCAGAGACCTGTGGTCCAGGCCTGGACCTGTCTGAGAACAATTTTCCTACTTCTGGAGAAATCACCCAGAGCACCTCACCAGCAGGAGCAGCCACCAGAGCAGGAACCACTCAGAAAACTTCCACCATTTTTACCAGAGTTTTCTTTATCCTGGGTTACATGCCTGTTTGCCATGGAGGGCTAGTAAATGCAAACATACCAACTCTGCCTGTTCAAAACCCTGAGAAACCCAAGTTGCTGAAGGCTGGAAAAGTATCCTAAAAGTACTACTGCTTTTCTGTCCCATTCCTATGAGGGACTGCGCTGGGTAGACCTTTTTCCTGTTATCTTTTGTAATCTTTTTTTCCCAAGTCATTTTGATTTCTATCTATAAAATGGGGGAGAAAACCTTTATTCCAGTAATGCAGGGACTTTGTCAGACTATATTCACAATAATAAGGGGCTGTTAGATCTTCAGATAAATGCAGATCACGAAAAACCATGTGTTCTTATGCTTGTAAATAATTACAATTTAAAATGCCATAAAAAGAAGTCAATAAACCCATTCCCAGGAGATAAGCAAATAGCATTGTCCAAAGATTATAACCCAAGACTGGGGTCATTCTCAATAGATAGCTGTCTCATTTCCCTTTCAAAGAAACAGCTATGTATCACACTGCAACTCATCACAAAAGTGTAATAAAAAATACACATTCATTAACCTGCAGAAAGGAAACAGGAAGGGATAAAACATGCTGATGAAACAAAAATAAGTCAGCCTAGCCAAGACAGGAGATTGTAAGGAGCTCCAAATGGACTAAACCAAACTAGGTAATTGGATAGTAGCATACTAGATGAAACTCAGCCTACACATGTGGTTTGCGGGAAACAGTTTGAAACTACTTGTAAACATTTATGGGCTCTGAATTAGTTGTAACCTCCAAGGAAAAAGATAAAGTCATTATTGTGGACAGCTCAATGAAGACATGTATTCCACGTGCAGCAGCAATCTAAAAAAAAAACCAATAAAAAGCTATTGAGCATGGAACAGACAGAGAATAATACAGAGAACATTGGAATCAATGAGACATCCTCAGCATTGCCAAGTCAATAGACATTTATTTTGTATGCCACCTCTCCTGAAATCCACAGCTCAAAGTGCCTTGCAAACCAAAGCAACCTAATTGCAGAATTAAATAATAACAAGGGGAGATAAATTTGTTTCTCTGTTCACAAAATGAGTAAAGAGCAAAGCGTTGAAATGAAGTCTGGATGAGGGCTGCAGTCCTTCACGACTGATGGAGAATTTCTGCCTAGAGAAGACCAGAGACAGAGGAGCAGAAGAGCAAGAAAGCAAAGGAAAATAAAGGCTTGCTCTGACTGCTGAATGGGAAGCTGTGTGAGTGGATGGCTAGGTTTGTTTGTGGGTAGACATTCCCATACATAGCAAAAAAATATATATATAATGGATTATCAGGGGTTAGCCCCAGAGGAGTCATAGTCACTGGTTCAGTGGTTGCAGGAATGGACCTCAGGTGAGGCAGTCAGGGTTCAAAGTCAGCTGTTTCAACTTTCTGTGCCCATTTTTCACATCCCCATTTTTGCCTGTTTTTTCCCCTTTGGCTATATATTTTGTAGGTTACAAACTATTTCTTTATGTTTTCTGTATCTTTGTGCAGGATGGGAAAAACACAGGGTATTAACTGTGAAACAGATACTCAGAACAATGCTGACAGGCTCAGAGCAAGATAGCTGAACATCTGATCTGTCAAGGCCATGTCATATGTATGCAGTTTTACAGCGATAGTAATAGGGTAGATTTGCAGACTCAAAAGGAGGAAAAGAATGCAAGGATACTACTGAGATAACAAACAGTAAAACTAATGGAAAGCCTGAATTAAGGAGGCTTTAAGAAATTTAGGTAAAAGTAGCTAAACCTCAGATGAATGAAGTCAAAGGCCAAGTAATGATGCTGAATCCTATTGGAGTGGTTCACATTCACACTTTTAAAGGTGGAAAGGAATAGCTATCCCCATCGTGCAGATGAAAAAATTAAGAAGAGAGGCATTAGAGATCATCCACAAAGTCATAGAGTCAGGCATTAGTACATGGGGGAATCAAGCTCAGCTTTGCAGTGACCTACCAACAGACCACACTGCAGAAAAGTCACTGAAATGTTCTGCTATGAGAAACACCATTAATGTGCTCTGAAAGTTTCCAGCTAGAGGTGAGCTACAAAGAGTAAAAAGGTGAATAAGAAAAAAAAAATGTCCTGAAAATGGTATTAACTTGGGTCAGCTCATTTCAAAAAAGTTGTAGCAGAAACAGAACTGATCAAGAAAGAATAAGTAGGTTGAATTGGCACTGCTCAGCTTTTGGGTTGTAACCCCAAGAAAGGGTACAAAAGTCAATGCAAGAGGGGAAGCTGAAGGAGCACTGGCACTGTAATATGCTGAGAGCTTAACTTCAGTCTAAGGCAATCTCACTCGCCCTTTGCCCACACATCCTAGCTTCGAGGTCAAGTATTCACTGCCAGTCTCTCAAAGCACACACTCCAGTCCACTATATAAGCTTTGCATTAATATCATGGATATATATTTTATTCTTACATGCAGAGTAAATTTAAATGTGCCAGGAACATTTTTTTTTTTTATTTTAAGTAAGGAATTTCAATCTGAAAATGTTGCATGGAATTAAATTAGAGAAAAGTTCAGCATGGGCAGACTTTTGAAAGGAAAAATAAATCAGATATTGAAGGTGGATCTATTTTGTACCTTTTAATAGCTAAAAAAATACTGAAAAAATAAAAAGGAAAATCTCTTTACTGAGCAAAAAACTATTTTTAATTGAGAACCGGATTCAAAAATACCCCACATTTTTATTTAGTAAAGTCTCCCTTTTGAAAGAGTGAAATTAAGGGGAGGGGAGACACATGAAGAAGTTGGAAAGGCAAGTGAGCATTACTTCTTAAAGAAAGATGCTCCAGTCTAAATTTGACAGTGTGTAACACAGAGATGACCTTCTCTCTTTTAAAAAGGTAAACAAAAAAAAAAAATCAAAAGTGGTCCTCTTAAGTAAACATTCAACATTGTTTACTTACATCTGCCTTCCTGTCAAAAGGGAGAAAAGGGAGAGGGTAGAAACTGAAATAAGATTTTTTTTTCCTCACATTTAAACAAAAAGCAACTTTAAAATCTAATTTTGAAAATTAAAAATGGCATAAAATAATTTGAGGAGACCCTCTTTGATCAAAAACAAAGTATCCATTTGGTCACAGCCATGCAGGTCACTGTCTGGGACAAGAGTTGAGGAAAGACACACATGACCCTTTTCCTACCATCAAATTCCCATTTGTACAAAAAAAGTGGTTAAGCATCATATGATAGAAATCCAGAAATTTCAGAAATTTCAGAAAACTTAACTGGAAACCATGTCCTCCCTACAGGACTCTCTGCTTCCATGTTTAAAGCCTATTCCCTGCTTTCAGTACTGTCATAGCTTCCATCTCAGTGCTCCCTCCTCTTAGCACTTCTCAAAGTAATACAGTTGACTAGATTAATTTAACCTGAAACTGTCATCCAACTATAAAATCCATATTATTCCCAAGGTGGTAAGTACTTTTTGTTCTCTGTCCTGATGGTACTTTGGGGACAAGAGCGAATCTGGACTGTAATAAACATAAAATATTTCTAAACCTTTTTTTCCATATACAGCTATCCTGAGTAGACACTACAGCCCGGTGTTACAGGATAGAGAAATGCTTGAACAGTCATGGTCTCTAACTACCTGCAAGTCAGTTTGACTTGTTGAGCGACTAAAGGTCCTTTGCTTGTGTTGCTGATGTTGCTTTGCTTATATTGTTGATGTCAAATGCCTCTTTCTTGTTTGCTATAAGATATTAAAGCCAGGAGGCTTACTTCTGCAGAACTCCACTATCCTTGCTTTCTGTCTGAAGGCACTATCCTCACTGCCACTGGTACCATTTAAATACAAGGTTTTCGGCTTTTTTCCCACTTCTCTTTGACATTATTGTCTGTGATCTCCCATTACATGAAACTGTTGGGGCAAACTTGCTCATTGACTTCTCCTTGAAGGTCTTATTTTTTCATCTGAAAGACCTTTCTTAGATGTGTTTCTCTAAAATATCGGGAGATTGAAGAAATACTTTTCTGCCTCAGTCAAGTAAGTGAAAAACCCGTGGCTATGCCAATGAAAGGAAAACCCAGCAGCTGTCCTCAAATTCACATTCACCTCCCACAACAAAGTGATCCTGCAAGAGGCTCCATCCATCCAGGCAGAGCAGTGTGCTCTGAGCCCTCCATGCAGATTGTCCACATGTGGGAAACGGAGCAGTCAACAGCACCAAAGGCAGGTAGGACACGTTTGGGACATATTGCGCTGCTTTAGCAGCCTCCGACATGGCTGCTGACTCCCTGATCCAGTGGTGCAAAGCCATTGCAGGCCCACAGTTCACTAAATCCGCCCTCTGGAGCACACCAGCCAGGTCCACCTTCCATACCAGTTGTGCGCCAGCCTGACCCACACCTCCTTCAGGCCCCATGCAATGCACCTGAGACCCTAAGACAGAATTAGTATTTTTGTTTTTTTTCTGAGACACACAGTGGGGCCTGTACCCCAGCCACCAAAGCTCCACTTTACAGTGTGAAAAAGCAGGCATGTGTTGCCTGCCTTGCACCACAGCATGTGAGCACCTGGTATGCTTTGGGGTGAAGAGTCCATTATCCAACTTAACATATGTCACTAACTATCGTCATGGCTGACTTGCCAGCTTCCACATTCAGAGAAGTGAGTCAGTCCCAGAAAGAGCACCCAAGTCCCCCACTTATTTTTCCAAAGAAGTTTCAGGTAACGGAGTTCTTTTAGATGCTATGGACTGACAACATCTATCTTATCTTCATATTGAAAATGTCACGTCTGGTCCCAAGCTTTCCCTAAACAGCTGCCTCATCTTAGCTGTAACACACTTCTTGGTTAAAAAGAAGCTAAGAAATAAATGAATAAATTATTAACCTTGTTAGTCAATTGAGCAAGGGATCTGGAGTCTGTAATACAGTATTGTCCAAGAACCTTTTCAGAAACTAGAAATACAAAATTTAAGTGTAAACTCAACCCTTAGAACCATGTATCCTAAGGTTTCCTGGTGCTGTTTATTCATAATGTCTGTGTATTGTAGCCAGGACAAACAATATGTCATTTCAGTTTCTTTCCCCATCTCTGCCCTGTTGTTTTCCAGTGGAAAATGTCCTGTTCTACTTTGACACTGCTCCAGCGGTTGTTTGGTTATAACTTGCTGCAGGCAACATCCTGGCAAGAGGACATCAGAAGGGGATGTTACTTCTCTGAAGCACCTAGAAATTAATCTGCTGCTCTGAGTATGCCTGTGCAAGCAGGACAAGCAAGTCAAGTCCCTTTTGCTCCCGTCTGGGCCTGTATTAATATATTTTATCCCTCGGGATGCATGTAAAGAATACGGGCAATAAATGGTTGGCTTATTAAGCAGATTCCAGACCAGATGGAGTTCATGCAACTCTACGTGGCTGCACCCAGTCAAGAAGACATCCTCCCAGGAGAGGAAGGTACTCTTAGTATCGCAGCTTATGGTTACTGTTCCTGGTATTTATATGCTCCTCTTCTCTCATATTAGTTCTTGATAGCTTCCTTCTTTTACACTCCACTCCCATTTCAGAAACCGAATAGCACCCCAAAGAGTTGATTACTTAGGACCACTGTAGAAGTAAGAAATATTTCTGGAAATCAATTTCCCCAAATATACAAGATTTTGATGCATAAATCTGGGTTTGGTAAAGTCTTGCTGCTTCTCAATTATGCAGTAAAACTGTACGAAACACAAGGAGGTGGAAAGATTGCCCAAGGTCACAACAGAAATCAGTATCTTGGGTTGAGTGAAGCGTACAAACATGAGAGCTCTGATTTTCGTCATCTAGCTATTGGACAACACTCTTTATTTCCAGCTACTATTGATTTACACCCTTCCAGCCTCAGAATCCAGCTGGCATTTTGTTAATTCAATATCCAATAGCTCATAATGATCCTGCTAAAGATAGACTGCTATGGGGCAGTGAAACTCCATGAAATGATTGTGTAAAAGTGTGATCAGGAAGTCATTTTTCTTACATAGTCTGATAAGTAATTCCCCAGTCTGAAGAAACTTTTTGCTCAGCTAAGTTTTATGTAGAGCTGGTAAAAAAAATTCCAATGGAAGAATTTTCTGGCAGAAATTGCTGAATACATTCAAACTGAATGGTTTTCAGGAATGATTTTTTTTATATTTTCTGTAGGATGTTATTGAGATTTTCCATTTCGATAACATGGAAATTCTTTCCCCTAAAAAGGAAAGAAAGAAAGAAAGAGAGAGAAAGAAAAAGAGAGAGAGAAAGTAAGAAAGAAAGAAGGAAGGAAGGAAAGAAAGAAAGAAAGAAAAGAAAGAGAGAAAGAAAGAGAAACTGCTCAGGAGGCATGACTATCAGGAAGATCTCCTTAAAAGAGAAGCTAATAAAAAAAGAAGGAATTTTATCACATTGTTCATTTTCCAGATTCCTTGGATGACACAACATGTCAACCAGCATCACTCACATTATTTGCCATGACAGATCCTGCGTGACACAGTGAATCACAGTCGCCCAGGGCATGTGACTGGCAGCCATTAGTATAGCGGGGCTGGTAAATCACTGGTTTTCATTTACAGCTACCTACTGTACGTATGCAAAAGCTGCGGTTGCACATGCAGCCAGCTGCTCTTGGTTTGTTTGCAGATTCAGAGAGAGCAATAGCAAGGGACAGAGAGTCCTTTTCAGCACTCCTATTTCTTTCCAATTCTCTGTGCAAAATGACTGGAGATTTCCATTAAAACATCAAAATATCTTTCTAGGTGTAAGACCAATTCTGCATAAGATAAAGAAATAAAAACTGTATAAACAATCTTAGCACTCAAAAGCCTTTCCAAGCCAATTGCAGTATAATGCATTCAGTGTAAATTTGTGCTGACCTTGGATACAAAATGATCTCTTTCTGCCAATAATTTGCATAGTGGATATTGCTTTTGAGTCAGGAATACAGTAAATTGCAGTGTGAATGTTTTAAAGGATGAAAAGAAAGTAGAGACTGAGTCTCAGCTCAGAAAGACCTGCACAAGCCAGGAGGGACACCAACAGTCAGTAGAATTTTCTTCCTCGAGTGAGGAGAGAATTGCATTGTTTTTAAGGAGTAAATGCCTTTGTGCTTAATCATGTATGTTAATATTCATGCCTGGGCTGGCTGCAAGCTCATAAAGTAAATTGTACATAGGGCAGAGAAGAGAGGAATGGCTGTTCAAACTACACCTGCTGCCCTGACAGCCAAATGCCTTCCCATTAACCTGGGCACACCTTTGTGCTTAGGGCAGGGGATGGTGTGGAGCCAGGCATCTCACTCCACACGCTTGTGAACCAGCAGCTGGATCCAGAAACAGCCTGCATGAAAGCAGAATGGAAAGGAGAAGAAAAAATGTTTTCTGGCCTCTGCACCAAAAGGTTTTGCTCAGACTGCTCTCTAAAATCTCCACCGGCACTAACATGCCATTGGGACTTCTGTGCTCTACCCAGCTGCGGGGACAGTGCCTCAGCACAGATGGAGCAGGGCTGTCTCCCTCTGCCAGCAGCAGCCGCTTCTTTAGAGGATCTTCCTCCAGCCACAGGCAAGGTACTGAATAGTCCTGATCCTCCCTGCTCTTGTCAGTGCTTTCCTCTTTCTTCCTCACCCTCACGTTACATCAGCTCCTTGGGGTGACTCCAACATCTCCCCTACCCCTTCAAACCCCCGTATCAAATGGGTCCATAGTCCTACCAATAGGGCACTTCTAGGGTACTTTCCAAATACTGAAAATTAGTGCTAAGCACCACTGACTTATGAGCAAAGGAGTCTGTGAAATGGCAGAAGGACTGAATGCATCTGAAAGTCGCAGTCCTACACCTTCAAAGCATCACTCTTAATCACGGTTTGTCATATGCACCACACATGCCTCTAGCAAGTTAGTCTCTACTGAAAGACTGCTTATTGTCAGTGTAATATCAAGCCAGCACAGGTATCATTTCCCCTTACTGGTTGATATTGTGGAGCATAAATCGTGGTTGCTATTTCTCTGTCCCTTTTTAACACATATAACTGTTTAGTGAGCTATCACACTACATGATCTTATCTAGTCCAGTCATAATAAACATCATCTCATGTTTATAGAACACCTTTGTCCCATAGGATCTGAAAGTACTTAACAGAATTGTACTGTTTTCCTGGATACACTCATTTTTATTCAATAAGATCATAACGTCCCTTGTACAGTCAGAGATTTTTTAAGTGAATCTTCAGATGTGTCAGTCCTTGCCCAAGAGAATTTCAGTAAATATGCCTAGATCATTGATTCATGCAATTCTGGACCTCTTCCACTTTATTCTGAAAAGTCAATATTTTTGAAGGATTCAGTTAGTACAATACATTGGTAAAGACAGCTCTTCTTCTGAGGAGATACGAATGCTAGCACCAGAAAAACACTGTAAGTATTACGAGAATATTGCTCACGACAGAGGAGTAGATGAAGTAAAATGAGGCCCTGACTAAGCACATGTGTTGTTTATTGGGTGGACACTTCCAACAGTGAGGATGGGTTTCCTGCTACACGGAATGACACAAGAGATGTCAACAAACGTGGTGTAGTTTACAAACCATGCTTGACTTGCTGCCTAAAGGCATATTCCACCACTTTTCCAAATCCTGGAAGAGTACAGGAGTGCAGAGCACTACAGAGCACCACAGGGGAAAGGGCTGAATGAGGTTTCAGAGGAGACATGGCAATGGACTCCCACCTCGGTCTATGGCATGTTGTGCTGCAGATGCCACAGAGGACAACTGGATCATTCACCCTTAATGGTACTTTTGTCTTCCTACACACTCTGAAAGGAGCCACCTTCAGCTACCTGGCCCCACTGCTGCCTAGGGCTGTTCCTGTCATCCTTGTTCTCCTCATCTGCTCAGTAGAGGAAAAAAAAACTGCTTACTATGGTGACATGAAGGGCTTTGAGATGATGCAGTGTAAAGCACTGGGTAAATGTAAATGACAGCCAGGTCACTAACAGTAAAGAGCATTTGACCTTTCTTGCTCTGTTTGCACAAGGGATGGAAGGGGAAGGGGATTGCTTCGAAGCAGTGAGCAGCTATTTCTGTTGATATTATCAGTGCTGATGATTCTTCCAGATGAGTCGAGAACAAAGGGCTCACTCAAACATACACATTTACCCAAAATATAGTAACAGACCACTTTGCAATGTCTTTGTAGCCACAGGACAGTGGCCAAGTGATGGTCTGCCTCCTGACAGCCTGCCCCTTGACCAATATCAGCAGTATAGACAGACTGCCAACACCCTGCCCCCTGCCCAACATCGGCAGCGTAGGCAGGATGGTGCCCACATTACTCATCTAAGGTATGCTTCTCTCAAATCTCACTTCCTTTGGTGGAGCCACCCGAATTCAAAAGTCATTTGCATCATTTACTGTTGCTGCCAGATGACCTGAACACCAAGTGTCCCTGGCAGCGCACAGGAGCCATGGCATCGCTTATGATCCTGGGTTTGCTATCAGTGATAGGTTGAGTTGGGCACATTGTTGCTCATCTTTCCTACTGCCTCAATAAAGCTTTGTTTTATAAAATGTTGTCAGACTTCATTACTGTTTGGACCACACTAAGTTAGGTGCAAACAATTAGCAGTCTTAGAGCAGAGTGAGGGTTTTGGATGAAGACACAAAAGAAGGGTGAGAAGGTTTACGTGAAAACAGATGATTTAATACTTCCAAGCACCCAATCAATATTGCAAAATTATCTCTGCAACGTGTGTTCAGCTCCTGCCAGGGTCAGAATGGTTCAGAAAGCTTCCTTCCATAGTTTAAAAACAAGCAAGCAAACAAAAAAAGCACTTTCCCATAGTACCCTGCAGCTTTGTTCTTCAAAAAACCCCTGGCAAATGAGAGCCCTAGAGCTGTACCTAGACAGATGAAATCCTGCGACACATCTCATAATGGGAGACATTTGTTGGGGAGTCCCCTGATCTGAACTTCCTAACACTGCTGCATGTGATCCTCGTCGCCTGTTGGGCCTGACAAAATGCTCTCTAAGTCAGTCAGATTCCCCTAATTAATTGTAGTGGGGTTTGCAGGTCACTTTTGCTGGGAACTCCTTGGAAATCCTTAGAGAACAAAAGGCATTAAGTGCTCGGTGGTAAAGAGGAGGGATGAGTTTGGGAGGTGCTCGTGAATGCCAAGCTGCAAAAGAAACAAGTTTGACGTAGGTCATAGGGGAGACCAGACACAGCCATTCAAATCCACATATTTTCTTACGGAAAGCAACTTCACTTTCACTTAAGGACAGAATAAAAGAGAAAAGCAAAGGGAGATGGAGACTCACATACACCTGCTACGGGACCACTGAGTTCTTCAGCAAGACCTGTGGATTTTCTGGCCTTTTTCTTGCATATTCCTTCTCCCAGTCATACAAGAGGAATAACTACATGTGCTGCAGGATAGGTGCTGAAAGGAGAATTACACAAGTCTTTGTTCTGTGCTTTGGAGTCAAAATTTGTGCTACAAATGGGGGAGATTAATTCCAAGATAAAGTCCCGTATGGAGCTACTAGAACTATTTGTTATCAGGACACTCTTTCCTCTAATCCCAGGGTTACTGCTGAAAGCTTTATATTTTCTTCATTTTTTGCTGGTATATGGCAGCAGAGAGAGAAAATTACTGCTATGCACACAGGTGGTCTGAAAGTTAGGAGTGCAGAGGTAGATGGCCAAGGACATTAAAAAACCATGGTATTCATGCAAGCAGATGGCGAAATTCCTAAGATAGAGGCAGTCACCATAAGAGCTACACAGTCTCGGTCCAGTGTGACTTGGGACATGCCTTCATCAATAGTTGAGAAGGGGCTGCTTGTCCAACACACGCTATCCCATCTGAAACCACAGGCCTTTTAACTAATAGCATGTTGCAATGGATGATGTCAAGCAGCAAAAGGAAGCAGATGAATGGGATGTGCAGACTAGGCCAGAAATTGCTAAGTATGAGGTTATTTGTTCCTGTTCTCCTAGAGGAAAACTAATAGTTGCCTGACCTAACCACATGGGTTGGATGAACTGGGACAGCTACCAGAAACCAGCTGATCCTCCCAGAGCTGACCCAACCTGACAATTTTTGTGTTGTAACCACCACACCAGGCTCCAGAGGGGCAATTTTTCAATCAGATTCATCTCAGTAGACCTTTCCAGGCTTGATTTTACCATTTTTGCCTAAGGGAGGATAACAAAAATAACTGTTGAAATCTTTCTGCCTTCTGAGGGCAAAAAATATAGGTGAAAGAAAATTTCATTTCAAACACTGAAAGCTGCTCTGTTTTTCAGAAAGGAATCCAAGTTTTCATGTTCCTACCATGGCCTGTGTGGAAGAAATTAAGCACTCATGCTCAGTTTTACTCTTAGTGCTTAGAGGAGAACTCAGGTACTAAACCTCTTTCTAAATGGAGAGGAGGACAAAAGACAGTGAATCCAGATTTGACAGCATTAAGGCTGAAAGTACTGCTGCTCTTGCTTAGTCACTGCAGCCAAAACCCACATTTTGTGGATGAGTGTTACTGGACTGCGTTCAGCAGTGCCTGGCGATTCAGCACACCGTGTCCGTACTGCTGGCCAGGCCCCCGTGCAGCACAAGCGGGACTTACAGTGGGGGTGAAAAGACTTGGGAGCCGCTTGCTTGAAATAGCCTCTGTGACGCTGACATTGCAGTTAATTAATTGTTGACCTTCAAAGTTACTATCGATTGCAGGTTGACAGGAAGCCTGGGAACAGCCTAGGACGGGTCTCCCCTTGTTACCTCCCAGCCAGCTGATACAACTGAGGTCTGATCACGCTTTCCCACGCAACAGCAGTGCTGCTTGCACTGGATGAGTATCCTGCCGCCGCTTATTCCCTCCCACGTGCCTGCTTTGGCGGGTGCCAGCATGCCTGCGACCGTGTGGTGGGTTGGTAGGGAACATGGCCAACACCACCCACGAAAAGGGATGATGTTCTTCAGCTGCACCAGCATTCTGGTCTGCCTTTGTGGCCACACAAATAGCCGGGCTGGCCATGGGCAGCAGTGTGACCGGGGCCAGAGATCAGCAGGGCTGCTTGAGGGAGAGTAATGCTGATGAAAAAGGATGTCACACCATGGCTGCTGGGCAATCTTTCTCAGCCTAAGCTTAGCGGGAAGGTTGTTGCTTTTGTTTCAGACCAGACAGAGGTCTCAAAAGCCTGAGAACTTGTCTGCTTTCTGCCAGATATATTAATTGGTCTGATAAAAAAATGCCTCTCCTTATGACATTCATCTCATGCAGAACGTAAACAACCCTTAATGTAAACAGCAAACTCCAACTACATGATGATTATTTAGTATTAAGTGAAAATGGAATATGCTGCTTTATATTAGCTGCACAGGCAGGCAACGACATAGCCGTTAATGGTCTGCACAGACCCAACACAGGAAAATACTGGCAGACCCAAGAATATGATGGAGCTAGTCTTATGGATATGCGGCCTCAGTTCCCAGTTGTGCACAGGCACAGGCAAATTCCTCACTCCTAGGTGTAAAATAGGGGTAATATTGCTTCTCATATCCCAGGAGCTTCCTGGGGACCAAGGGGCTGATGCTTGCAGAGTCTTTAGCAGCCACAGGCATAGAACTTTTCTGCTATGGTGGGGGACACTGTCTTGCTGCCACTGGCCTGTATTTTTGAAACTAGTGAACACAGGGACATTTCAGAGAGCCTGGAGTGAGCTGGTGCACATGAAGTGGTTCTCTGTTCAGCTGTATGGAGACTGAGGCTGCAGACGGTCCATCTCAAGGGAGCGAGCGCCAGCGTGAGCAGGAATGTCCCTTACAGCCACCAGCGGGGAAGGCTGCCAGGAGCAATGGGACAAGGCACTGGCTTCTGCCACCCCCAGGCACCGTGGCTGCGGCAGGCCTGCAGCAGACCCATAGCTGCTGACCGCCTGTGCCACATGCAATAGCACCCTGGAATCGCTGTCAGCACAAGCTGAACACAAATTCAGCAGAAATCCGTTTATCTCAGTCCTTACACTCCCTCTTTATCACAGTCTAGAGGTAAAGAAACTTTATACCTGAGATAAGGAGGGTATCCATCACTGGGAGCCAGGAGGTCAGAGTCTCACTGTGGTAGGTGCCAGCCAGGAATTCCCCTGCCCTGATGAATTTACAGACTGGGCAGCACCAAAGGAGAGCGGGTGGCTACTGACATCACGGAGAGCATGAAAGAAGTATTCCTGACCATAAATAATAACTTTATTGTTGTTCTTTGCACAACATTAATAAAATAGTATAAACTTACTCTGCACAGATCAATAATTGATCAATAATAGAAGCAACTTCTTATCACAAGCAGGCGCTTTTATGGTCCCAGTTAAAGTGCAAGATGAACTAAAAGGGGACACCCCTCATAATAATTTCAGTATGTTTTTATGTTTAAAAGCTGAGTGGTACTGTTCATTTTTAGTCTTGATCTTCAGAGCCACACCACAAGCACTGGAGTCTAAGAAGCCTCCTGCCATCCTGCGTGCAACACCAGGCTTCATGGAAACATCCATGTAGCCACCCTGGTGCTAAGGCTGCCTTCCCAGCTGTGGTCCCCATCCAACGAGCAAACGAGGGGTGATCCCAGGTGGTCAGAGCTGGCTGCTGGGACAGATGAGCCCCATGATGAACATGGCAAAGGAGCTCAGGAAACTATTTCAAAGCATAGGCTTCATGGAGCAAGTGGTAAGGTGCTTCTTCCCCTCCTCAGGCCACCAGCAGCAGCTGAATTTGGGAGAGCAATGCATCCAGAGCAAGGGCTTTGGCTCAGCACTCCCTTTCCTTCTTGGCTAGGAGAGAGCCCTTTTCCACTGACTGTCATGGATCCGGGCAGTCAGGACTGTCATGGATCCGGGCAGTCTTTACTCAGGTTTCCACAGGTGGCAACAAGTCAAGGGGCCAAGGCAGGGAAAGCAATTAAGTTTTCCATGCAAGCTGGATCTACCATTTCTGGAGCGAACTGGTGTGCTCAATGCATATCACAGGCCTGGCCTTTGGAGAGATTTCAGGAAGGTGGAGGGACATATTCAATCCATCAGTCTTCTGATTTCTGCATTGGCACAACCAGAGTTGCAGCAGTAGATCTGCAGGCTTTCAGGTCAGGGGGATCGTTATGGTCGTCTCATCTGCTCGCCTGCGTAAGGGAGCCCGTCAGTTTTCCCTGGCGATGCCCCCACCCAGCCCAACCCTGTGCAGTTCAGTGAGACCGCGCTCCTTGGAAAGACATCCAGGCCTGATTTGCATGCTCCGAGTGATGGAGATTCCCTCCCATCCCCGGGTAACCTGTTCCGATAATGAATTATGAGAAGGAAGGGAGCAGTTTAGTCAATGGTATTTGTGTACGATGATTTTACATGTTGCAACAGTGCCCACTGCAGTAAGTGAATTGCCCCCTGGCTTTCATAAACATCATCTGTACACAAACATTATCCAGAGCAACTGTATGGCAAAGATATTCTCCAGTGTAAGATAATGTCATCTCCACAGCAATAAGAAAGGTAAAACAGTACTTACCAGCTGGGAAAGAGGGAGAGGCGACAAACAGCAGCCAGCTGTAAAATGACCGTGTCAGGGCTACAGCTGCTTGGGTCTGCCTGATTTAAAGCACCAGCCCCACAAAGGCATGCTGAGGAAACTAATTCTGTAAGAGAGTGACTTCATACCCAGGAAAATTATGAGGCACCCAGAGGTCAAGCTGGTTCTGTGGGGTGCCTTTATAATACGGCCACCAGCAGAAAAAATGTCGGAAATTAAGTTCCATCTAATCTCATGGAATTGGCAATAAAGCCAGGACTGCTCCATTTATTTATTTATTACATTAGATCCAAGAGAACAAGAGCCCTTTTTCTTTCTAAATTTGGATGTAATTATAGCCAGCTCTTCATTAGTGCTTTCTAACCTCCATCTTGGAGGGCTTTGCAGAGGGAGCTGATAGCATCGTTCCTGTTCTACTGCTGGAGAAACTGATGCCCAGAAAAGTGAGAAGTGATTTGGCCAAATTCTTGCAACATCTCAGTAACAGACCAAAGAAGGGAATGTGGCCCCACTGCATCATATCCCTTCCCCGTGTCCTCCCAAACTGTGCCCAGCAGGAGAAAGCCCCTGACAGTCCCGGGTAAATCTACCACTACAAACCAGGCACAGTCAGACTGAATGGTCCATTTTGACCATAGCCAACTCCCTGCCTACATCTCTGAAGGCTGCAACAGCCTCCTCCATCGTGTGATCAAGGGGATCAATATTTTGCTCGTGTACTGTAGACTCATCTAATTGTGTTATAAGAAGGTATGCAGAGCTCAAGTGTCTCTATATTAGGCTAGGTGACCTCTCAGTTGAAAGATGGGACACAAATGCTTTAGGCCATTTAGTCATTGCTTTAGTCTTTGAATGTTACTTTCCAGGACAGAGACACTTGTTATTTTGTGGCTGAGGGCACCAGGGCTGACTGCTTCCAGACCTCAGCCTCCTCCCCACCGCCCTGATCTGACCAAGGGAATACTGCTTCCAGCAGCCACACTTCTCCTCTGAAAAGCAAAAAAGGGAAAGAAATAAGCCCTCAGTCTGCAGGCTGAAGTGGTGTTGTAACCATTAGTAGGAAAGGGTTTTAAAGCATTGGGTGGCTGAGGAACCATGGGCCCTTGCCTGCAGGTGCCCAGCCATGAGCTTGTCCCTGCACAGCCAGGATGGTTGCCAAAGCAGGTCTCAGGGTAGAGCACACGGTGAGATTGTGGCAAGACTGCCCTTCACTTCCAGAGGTTTTCCTGGCCAGCCATCGGCCAGCTGAACTGGGGCATCTGTTCTCAGCAGCCCAGCTCTTGCAACTGCTGCCTTTCTCACCCTGACAGGAAACTGCCCAGGAGAAAACTTTAACCTGCTTTTAAAATGTAAATGGGTCTGTCCTAGGTGGACTTCTGACTTCTTAAGATATGTCTAAAAATGAACACTTCTTCCTCCAGCATCCATCTGTTAACCCAGAGCGAAACAGGAATTTCACTTCTATCTGACGGTGTCAGCTGAGCAAACAGCCTCTTTGTGCACCAGGACAGAGCAGGAATCTGAAGCCTTCATCTTCCATCAGAACCTTCAGTTTCCAAAGAAAACACTAAGCCAATTGCTATCAATTCCTCCAAGGTGGGGACTAAGGAGTTAATTTTATATAAATCATCAGGACATGGCCAATGCCAAGCCCCATGATACCAGGCAAAGACATAAAATAAACAACAGTCATTGCTCCCAAGGGCTTACAAATGGCTGGATCTTTCCAAACATTTCAGCATGGCTTTCTTTTTTTTTAAATCTATGATTAAGTGTCCCAGGGGAAGCAGCTGCCTGATGAGCACTTCAGGAAATTTGGCCCTTATCTGCAGGTGCTTAAATGGGAGCTGAGCCCTGGGGAAAAATCATGCCTCTGAATAGCCCAGTAAGAGGCAGTGAGGATGGCAGGGAGCTATTCTCTTGTCAGAAGAGCATGGATGTGATCCAGTGTGGACCAAGAGGAGCAGTGAGAGCAGCCTGACCTCGTGGAGCGCTCCCCAGCTCAGCAGGCGGGATGACGCAGACAGGCAAAGATGAGCGTGAGGAGAAGGAAGGGCAAGGACCCAACAGCCACAGTACCCCAGGCAGCACCCCTCCTCCAGCAGGCACCGAGACACTGCCTGACCTTGGCCAATGCCAGCACACACACACACAGAGCAAAAGCAGGATCTACCAAATAAAAAAACTGCACTAAGCTGCCTGTACAACATATACACTGCTCTGGTGGCTCTTCTGGCTGTTCGAGCACCCCAGGCATCACCAAGCATTGGCTTTATATTGTAGATCCCCCTTTTCGGTCCCTGAACAGCTTGGCAGTATTTCTGCCAGTAAACAAAGCAGGGCCAGAGCACCCAGCTGCCCATGCTGCTCCCTGTCGGCATGCTTCCTTGGAGCAGTTATGGCCTGTGTCAACTCGTTGTCTCCCAGACATCACCCATGCACTGTTTTGGGGATGGCACAGGCTGAGGACTGTCCCTACCAGCATCTGACCATATTCATACTGTTTTTGAGGGTGGAAAGGGAGGGAAGGGAAAAACTTGAGGTGAGTGGATGGAAGCCAGGCCATGACACTCAGCCTCAGGGCTGGAGAATGGACCCTGCGCTGTTTTAGCTGTATAGTTGGAGCCATTTTCCAGCCTTTCCCCATTTCCAGTCCCTGGGTGTCAGCAAGCTCTCTCCCGCTCTCCTCTGAACCCTCTGTTCCCTTTCTTTGCACCAAACACCAAAGTCCCAGGTCTGGGTCTAGCATATCTCACTCCAGCAGCGGGAGTCGATGCCTTCATTAGCACGTTACAGAATATTGATAGTGAAGATCACATGAGCCAGTCGAATTTCTATGCCTCAGAGACAGCTTTCATCTTCTATTCCTGCTGCCTTTGCTAAACAACCAGTTTCTGATACAGCCCAACCTGGACTCCCAGCCAGACATTTTTCTCCCACTCTTCAAATCCTCAGCTTGTCCCATCTAATTTTTTTCTCCAGGGATTTCTTGCAAAAGAAACCAGGCAAATAACATGTGACCTTCTCCCTCTGCTCACTTCGTTCTCACCTCCCTCTCCCCTCCACCAGCAAGTCACGGGTTTGTCTCCCTCTGGTCCCCAAAGTCCCCCAGGACAGAACACCTTCTGTTCTCTCATGGCTATACAAACACAATTTTGATGTTTTTGCTTTTTACAAAAAATCTGTCCCAATTTGTCTTCCCCTTCCTTCTCAGTCTGGAAACCTTTGCTACTTTCCCTGGTTGCTCTCATATTTTTTAATGACTCCTCAGGGCTTTTCTTCACCTTCTCTACAACTTTCAGGGAGAAATGATGTGGATCTCTGCTCCCATTTTGCTTCTCTTCCTCTTCCAAAGCTTATTTCCAGCCTATTCTGCTCATAAACTGATAGTTCCTGCACCTCGCTTCTCAGTTCAGATCTGCAGGGACCGAGCACAGTGCATTCCTCCATATGTTCTACCACATCTTTCTGCTCACTTGCTCTCCAGCCAAATTAATTGTTAATTAGTCATAAAAAGTGAACTTCTCCAAAAGAAACAGAAAAAAAAGAGTGAAGAGAAAGAAGCAGACAAAGAAATAGGCTCTGCAGCAGAGCAGGGAGGATGGTCGTGGGAGGCCAAAGCTTGGAAGCCTCCTTTCCCTTAGTTCTCTCCTCCTGAAGCACGTGAGCTACTGATGGCTCTGCTGGAAGGGAGAGCCTTTGTCTCCTCCCTTTCCTTCTCCTCCATGGAAGTCCCTGTACAGCCCCTCTGAAGTCACTGGGAGGCAGATCTGGCTTCCCAAAATGCAAAACAGCCCTGCGAGAGTGCCACTGCCCCGTCATACTCCACTGCCAAGGGGACGGTCCAGATCGGGCTCTTCTCATGTCCCAGACCCCCTCTCCAGGCAGCTCTGGGGTGTTCCTCGCTCTTCAGCTGTTCCAATGGCTGTTTTTATGTTTATGCTTTTATTTGTACCTTCAGTATAATCAGGTTGTCCTTTTCTTTCCCTGAAGTATTTTTAAATATACTAGACAGCTAGTGAGGAGCAGGTAAATCCCACCCCTGCGCTCCTGTCAACAGCAAAGCAACAGCATACTGCTGCCCATAACGGGATGGTTCCAGATGCCTTCATTGAATATATAATCACAACATCTCCAGATGAAAGACTTGTGCAATACATCTCCTTCCAAGGGCAAGATGTATACGCCAGACAGAGGACATATACTAGATATTAAACATTGAGGACCCCATTTTCTGCTATACTCCAACTGCTGAGAGCCACTGTGGTGCAGCAGAGTAAACTGGGTTTACAGCTGCTTTGTGTTAACAAACTGGCACAAAGCAGCTGGAATTTACCAGTAGAACTGGCCCCTACAATATTCTTGGGGCTGTGTCAGACCTCGTTTTATCAGCATGCTTCAGATGGCAAGGGTGGGAATTGTAGATCATGAATGGAAATACAATTAAATCAGTTAAAGACAATGATGCACTGTGTAAAATTACACCATAGCAAGTGTTTTATGGTAACCCTTCAAAGGCGGCTGCTTTGGAGCACAGGGGAGAAAACTGAGGCTCCCAGGAGCAGCAGTGCTGCAATGATCTTATCCAGCAACATCTTCCTCCCTCCCCAGCCCATGTTTGAACATCATTGAAATTACTTATGCTGTGGGGTGAAAAAAAGCTGATGTGATGCCTGTTTCTAAGTATTCATATACTAACTTTCTACCACAGAGCCAAAGAGGTTCTTTTAGCCTGGAAAGTTCATTGTTCACACAAGGTTTGCAAAACCCCCTAATATGATGTGATTTAAATTCAAAGTAGTATAAATTTGTAACCAGATAAAAAGGGGTAATCGCAAAAGAGTGCAAGACAGAGCACACTTAAACCAGTGTTTTGGAAATTTAAAGTAAAAAAAGAAAGACTCAGCACTCTTTAGTAAAGAATGAGGTTGTGCAAGCACTCAAGAGGAAAAAAAAGGAAGAAAGAAAAGCTTTTTTCTACATGGAGAATTAATCTGCGCACTGACCTTCAACCTGCGCTGGCACTTACACAGTGGTGCAAGGGGAAATGCAGCCATGGTGCAAATGACATAAACAAATTCCTGCGGAGGAAACTCTTCTGATGGAGGCATCCATTCTCCAGACTCCAACCCACCGTGCTAATACTCTGGCCTCTTGCGCAGTGCACAACTCCTGCTCTGCTAATGGAAAACTTCCCGCACGAAGTGTAGCTTGCAAGAGAGAAAAAATCAATGCGGGCAGGTTTGAATTTCTCAAGCACCAGAGCTGCCATGCTTTGGCAGTGAGAAAAGCCTTTGGCTTTGCAGGCTCACCTAACCCACGCTGAGCCCGTGCGGGTTGCCAGCCTGGAATATCTACAGCCCTCTGATTTACTGCATTGCTCAAGGCAGGACTGATGACAGTGGGCTCGGGTTATCAGCTAGACTGAGTTACTCTGTCGGGTAAGAAAATGGATGCTATTGCCTGCTTGGCAGTAAAAGGAAAAGGGAAGCAGCAATAAGGGATTGAGACAGTTATTATAAGTTTGACTAGGGACAGAATTAAATTGATGCAGTAAATGGCACTTAATGCACTTTAGTGACCCAATGCATTTACTTCATCATACTGTGCCGTGTGGCTGATTACATTTGATGCATAACACATGAAAAGCACTAGAGGCCATTGCTGGAAAATCTCAGGATGCAAAACAAATTGTCTGGGCACCTCAGGTTTTTAGCATCTCTGCACAAATGCGTGCACACGCACGCTTTCCTGCGTGGCACACTGGATTTGCCAGGACCTTTCAGAGGTCACCTTGGCGCTGACTTAACGCTCCCACTGAGTTCGCCTTGTTAGGATCAGCAGTCAGGGCTCCAGCCCTGCATAAATTCTGACAGTTTCCTTGGTTTGGTTTGATTGAAACAGCACAGCTGCTTTTTTCTTTCAGACCAAAAATCCAAGAAAACTTGGTACAATCTTGGAAAACTAAATAAGCGGTCAAGTTTGCCAGCTGCAGAATACAGTGGGACTTCACTCATTTGCATGGCATCAGTCCATACACACAAACCAGGCAGGCTGTCCTCAGAAAGTTCAACTCCGAGGGCTACGTGAAGGCTCAGATTTCTTCGTTTACATGACACCCTGGGGAGTATCCAATGCCAGAGCAGTGGAGATGCAAGAAAAGCAACACAGTCCTAGAAAGATGCTAGCTGTTGGGAAAGCTGGATTCTTCTCCTTGTCCTGGCATTGATTTGCCTTTTTTTTCCCCCCTTGCCACCATAGCCAGGGGAGATGCTGAAGACCCTCTGAGACCCTCTGAAACTCCTTAAGAGACAACATCAGGCAATGCAACAGCTACCCCCTGCCCAACTCTGCAAAGTCCTGTCCCATGAACCAGGCAGCCGGGAGGTTTCTCCGCTGCTCCCCACCCAGCCCAAGAGCTGAAGTTGTGAGCTTCTCTAACCTGGCTTACTGTGAATGAGTTGGGCTGGGAAGAATCCCTATGGGTGCTTTGGTCAAGGGGTCTGCAGGGATCCCCAGGCTCCCTGCATGACGGGCACTTGCCGTGGACTTGCCCACTGCCGCTTCCACCCCCACAGTGATTCTCCTTTCGGGGCAGCATGCTGAGAGCCTGCAAGAGGATGGAGAAATAACACACTGAACTCAGACATCTCCTAAAGTGATGCTGAGGACACAGGTAACCTCCAGAACAGCTGGAGCTGCAGACAGTGTATATCCATAATTGTAATGAACTGGGACTCAACAGGCTGGGGTGGCCATGCCTTACAAGACCAGACCTCAAAAGTCTGCCCCTCTGTTATACAGGGATAGTAATTTTCAACCATTTTTGTAAGTGGTTGTGACTGTGATACTGTTATTGCTGTGTGTCACCATAAATCATTATGCTTTTCCAAGCCTTCTCTTCATTTAGAGGTTAAATAGAATAAATGAGTGGAGACTGCAACCCATTACATATGCAACAAAATGAGGGGTTAGAAGCAGCCACCCCCAGTGCTCCCAGCTACTCATACCAGGTCCAGAGCTTCTTCCACATGATGTCATAAAAATTTACTCTTAAACCGAGTGCTTCACCTGAGGACCAGAAAGCACTGGCATGAACCCCTAAAGCTCACATTCTTCCTTGCAAAATGAGGATATTTATGAATATCCACTTGCTGTTTAGGAACAGTGAGGTTCAGCGAGGTTAAATTGGTTTTTACCTCAGAATACATCATCAGAAGAGTTGGGAATAGGACCAAGAATCCTATCAACCAGTCGTCTGTCTCATTACATGAAAACTGTCTTCCTCGGCGCTTTACTTTAGTACTGACATTATTCCTCTGAATGTATCGGACTTCTGTTACTAGGGCCATAAAAAGCAATTTGGGGAGGCTAAGCCCATCCCCACCCTCTTCAGCATGTCCCACTTTTGGACTTGTACTGCACAGCAGCACAACCTGCACAGCAAAGCCACTGCACCCTCTCAACTGACTTCGAGGGGAAGACTCAGTCCCAAGGTGACCTCAAGGCATGCTCACCCCAATGCCACACGGCTGAGGAAGCTCGCTCACCTCCTGTGGGACCACGGCTTGGGGCTCGGGGAAAGCATGAGGAAGACTGCAATAATTTTGGATTTACTCCAGTGTGCTGAGAGCAGAATTTGGCCCTGCTCTAAGAGACGGAGAGAAAAATATACATTGGATTTATTTGCCTTTGGAGTGAACTAGACAGATTTCAATACTTAAGGGGATTGCATTTAAATCATCTGTGGATTTTGAAAACAACATTATTGCTTGGTATCACAAGCAATTCCCAATTTTTAGATCTTCCTGAGCCAGACTCGGTTTTAGTCCTAATAGCAACAATTCTATTACTGCTGCGAGGGAAATAGAATTGCAATGAACTGGTATACATTTTCGTTAAAAATTATAAAGTGACAAATGTTTTATTTCAGCTTCTCTTGAGGATTTGCTGGATATTAAAAATAATCTTAATGTAGTCATTGGCTGGCATTAACATAGTACCCTAACTGCCTGTTTCAGGGAAAACAGAGGATTGTGTGCTTTCTCGGCAGCCTCTCACAAGGTGCTGCTCACATTGTAAATGTGCTTTGTTATCTAGCAGGATCAAGATGTCACCTAATAAAAAGGTATTGTAACTTCATGCTTTGAAAGTCTAATTCCACCCTTTTTCAGGCTCAAAACAATCCATTGTCTTCAAGACAAACAAGAGGGTTTTACACCAATTGAAGCAAGAGGAAAATCCATTTCCTCTTGCTGTATTGCCCTTCATGACTGTGTTTTAAATTCCTGGTGTTTGAACCCAATTTCAGATACTCTTGACCATTTGCATATTGTCTGCCCGGCTCCCTGATGCTCCATCAGTGGTAGCAATAGTGTGTACATGGCAATCAGGCCATGGGTACATTATCTACTGCATCATACAGATCCACAGCAGGTTTAAGCGATGAGACAGTAAAATGGGGCAGATTTTCAGAAGAAAACCCTAGTACCCACATAGCAAATCATGGTAGAACTAAAAACTGAACATTTTTTAATATTTGACTAGTCCATTTCAGACTTGTATTTTCAAAAGAGCAGAGTTGCTGCAGATGTCTCTGTTTCTCCATCTCCAGGTCAAGATGCCATAAAAGGTCCCAAACTCTTCCTAAAAATTTAGGATCTTTTCAGTCTTCTACAGGGCTACCAAATGACAACCCCACTGGGGCTGCCACAGACCTCAGGATGCTTAATACAAGCCGGAACCGAATGTGGAACCCTTTTAGAAACAAAGAAAAGCCAAAAAGTTGCCAGCAACTGGTCTGCCTTGTGGTTGTTTTGTGGTCGTGAACGGGAGCTGCTTCTACATAGAGAGGAAGGGAGAAATTTGGGGGAAAATTGTACAGACTCAAAATTCTCATTTCTGCTGCAACTTCAAGAGTGTTGTCTCATTTTTTTGCAGTCACTACCTCCGCAGTTGTTGTTATCATTACATTCTTCTTGTGAAATCTCAGGAATAGCTTTATCTTATGTTTTCTGGAAAGAAAAATAGCTGATCCTTAATTCACTTCACCACCAGCAGCAAAACAAGTCAGTTACGGAAAGGAAACGGGGAGGAGCCCAAGCTGCACAGAGGAGCTGCTGCAGCATGGAGCACCCAGCCATCCTTAATGCGCAGTAGAAACGCAGGTAATGTGCAAAACGAGCTACCCGGCACTAGCAGTACCTGGAGCAGGCAGCTCATAAAATCCGCATACAGCCCTGAATGCCACAGAGAGAAACAAAAGTGTGGAGTAAAGCACATCACGCAGTTACCAGAATGTCACCATCACACTGCTCAAAATCTTGAGCAAAATCTGTTTCTCTCTGATAACATTGTGCATACAATTAGCTAATAGCTTTAGAAAGGGAAAGCAGAGACTTGTTTCTTTTCTCTCTGCTAATCATTTAAGAGAAAATAAAATAAGGCGTTGATCAGTGCCAGCTCTCTTATCTGTCTCCATTCAAGTGATAGCACACTGAGTTTCAGTGAGATTGTTCAAAAAACCCCTCAAAAGTGCATTTAAAGTTGAACTGATTATGTGTTAAGTATTTTGGGCCAGATCCTCAGTTCATGTAGGCAAGCAAGGTCCCAGGGACTTCACGGACCTGGTTTTGATTTATTCCAGCTAAGAATCAGTTTTTATTGCCAGTGTGGCGGGTTAGCAAGCAAAACTGACACTCAACATGGGATTCCCCTCACCTAACAAGTACAACAGAGAGATCTCCAATGAAGCTTGCTCTTCCTTTACGGACTGCTTTTCTATACAACAGAAATGAAGTAGGCACAAGTCTCTGAGGGCCCTGTTCATCTGATTTATTTTGTGTTTGATCTCCACTGACTACCAGGCTGGGAGGGGTGCACAGCGATGCCAGTGCTTCGGTTCAGCTCAGCACTGCACTTCTGAGATGTCTATCCCAATTTTTGCTGCTTACCTCATTTTGGTTCACATCACGGGGCAGCACTGGAGCACACAAACTGGATCCTTTTCCCATGAAACTAAGCTGGAAAATGCAGAAGTACATCCAGCACACTCTATCTCATCTAAATCACCCCCTCCAAGATGTGTAGAGCACGGCAGTCAGGTTTCAGACTACAGCTCTACACCAGCTAGCCTGTGCTAATTGCTAATGTAGGTAACAGCCTTCTGGTAGCTTCTGCAGTGTAGCTATCTGCATTTAATCAAATGAATTCCACCCCAAGTTGTTTTGTATAATTGACATGGCCATAACCCAAGAATTCAACTGTTGAAGGAGTAGGAACACTGTTCTCGGACTGTTTTCAGGGTAATAATTTCTTTGCTGTTTTCTGGCAGGGAGCCCAGAGCCAATATCAAACACCAATGGCTGTTGGGATGCTCTGTTTTGGAGGAACCCATAGTGACTCAGAAAACCAGGAGTGGAGCAGACTCACCCGCATCTTTCAGCCTCTTCCCAAGATACATCAGCCTTCTACAGCTGGCAGATCAGATGGGATGACAATACAAGGACCTCTCCATGCTCTGGTAGTCTGAAGCCCAGAAGGGATGAGGCTGGACATCTCTGATGGGAACAAACCAGTGACCAACTCCTCAAATTTACAGGCCATGATCCCGAGCCCATTGGTGTTATCAGGAACTTTCCCAGCATGGGATTCATCTGACCAGATGTTGGCATCTGTGCTGCAGGACCTGCAATCAGTGTGCTTGTACTGTCAGCAGAGAGAAACCTACACACCTGAGTTGCAACTTATCTCGTGCTAAAGCCCACGTCTGACACAGGTGAGGAGGAGAATCCCGAGCAATACTTTGTTCTGTCCCTTGACTATGCAGGGAGACAGTGAGGTCCAGCTCTGGCAAAGAGGAGTGCTTTGTAGGCATCTAGAGTTAGGTGGGATGAACGCGATCCCCCGTGACTGTGACAGGCTTCCAATACCCTCGCTGACAATAAACATGAGTCAATAAATGATAAATATATTCTCAGCCTGCAGGGCTCAGCCTTCAAAGGCCTCCAGGCTGGTGGAACGCTCCTTTTTGCACATATGCATTTACGGTGACTCCTTCTAAAAACGCAGGCATAGTGTCCTGCCATGCACAAGTGACACCGATTGAAGGTTCGTCTGCCCTCAGGTAAGACAGTAAACACCCGTCAGTGTCGCTGGGCTAGTTACCACTGTGCACAGGTGCTACACCACATACATTATCTATGTAACAGAGACACGGGATATACATATAGCCATTGCTCAGTTCAAGTTGAGGAGAAAGCAGATAAAGAGCCATTCGTTTAACTACCCTGAACGTGAGACACATGGCAATCATGCTCCCAAATTTGCATTTTCAAGAGCACAAGCAAGATTTATTATTCTACCTTAAAAATAAAACCACACTGCAACAGAAATGTACGTCCTTTATTAACAACTTTTCAAAATAAATCTGAAGAAAAAAAGTCTTTGGTGACACTATCTATAAAAACAACCTATCTTAGATGGTAAACCTAGGATGTTATACAGGTTAATGAAGTAAACCAAATTATATGGCTTTTTAATTTCTCATTCTCTCTTTTTCTCTCACTCACACACTTGCTTTAGGTTTAATTGCACCATGTCGTCAATAGTCAAACAAACAGGGAGAAACACTTTAAAAAAGATGTGGCAGCACTATGAAAACATTGGTAATGCATTAGAAAATTTTTCTCAAAAATGTACATTTTATACAAAATAAGATTGTATCTTTTGTTTGCTTTTTTGCTTTACATTTGCCCACCTAAGAAGTCCCATTTCAGGTTTCCATTCTCATCATCCAAACACTATACATATTTTCTCTCAAAATAAATATACAGGATTATGTACAAGGTCGCAAGGCCCATTGGATCATCACTAATCCACTGTGAAATAGTCACTAAAAACGTCACGAAAGGGTGGGAGTGAGCATCCAAAAGCATCTGATGAGTCCCCCTAATTTAACTCCAACTTAAAAAACGTGTGTGAAGACGGTTAAAATAGTGGTATAAAGGCCAGCTTGACTTAGTTTTAAACAAGGGTGAGATGTACAAAGTTTCGGAGGATGCGGTTTTATTTCCAGCAGACACCAGCTCAGACCCTGGGTGGGGCAGGTCCCCTCTCGGAAGACCCCGGGCCCATCCCTGTGGAATCCCTCTGAAGCCCAGGGAAGCAGCTCCACCAGGCTGACGCCCTCCAAGGCCACGGCTCTGCGACAGTCAGCAGAGCCAGCCCGGAAAAGAAGAGCAGACCACCAATCCACCCCGTGCTGTAAGACAATGTTTAACTGGAGGAATTAATAAAATTGTTGTCAATCAATACAGATGTTACAACAAACACTGCGTAGACTTTTAGTTTCAATATGGGGGGAGAGAGAAAGAGGAGGACACTGCATTTTACACTGGGAATGTAAAAATTTTTAAAAAATCCAAGCCTACTTCTAGCTCTTTCTTTCATTGCTTCAGTGTCAAATGATTACTTCCATTCTCCAAATGACATCTTTTGGTAAATGAGCTATTTTAAAAGGCGCTCATTGGTGAAAGATTAATTTCTTTGTCAAAGTTGGCTCTAAAAAAGAAATTGCAATCTGAAATTGATCAAATCCATGACGTTTTCCGATGGAAAAGATCAAAGCGCTCGATAGCCATGCATTAGCACACCAGTGTGTTCACTATGAAATTGTTACAAAGCTCAAACATTCACATCTAGAAAAAGTTATGGTAATAATTAGAGTTTTTCACAAAATAGAAAGAGGCCCAAGGGACTGCAAGGAGAGCCAGGCACTTTCTATCTTGGAAGTTTGCCCCTATTTGTGTGTCGCGTTTTTCTCATTATGAAACCCTCCTCCAGCGATAGATCTCATTCAAATTATAACCGGGAAGGGTTTCTTTTTTTTTTTCCTTTAATAAATTCAATTAAAAATTCATCAGTTCTCCCAAACTCTAATCCCTACTTTTATTCTGTTTTAATGGCATGGATCTATTCACATTCATCCATCCATCTCACCCCTGATTAAATTAAGGTCAGTAACCTTTACGAAAGGCCACATGCGAACACTCAGTCAAGTCATCAGGCATTCAAGTACCTGTAAAGTAAAGGCTAACATAGCCTGCTGTTAAAGAAAAATAATTAAAAAAAAAAAAAACTACAAAAGGAGCAACAAGGAGTGAACCTTGTTTCAGCACCATCTGAATTAAGGGGGGGGAAGAAAAAAAGAATAAAGAGCCATTAACTCGCACGTAGGACGTGATAAAAGGATGATTTCATTCACTAAGGAAACAACACAGCTCTATCCAACAGAGATACACACGGGAGGTTCGGAAGCACGCCTACTGTCCTTAGGAGCGTTGGCCGATAACGTCCGCATTGAGCATAACACACCAAGTCTCTAGGCTGGATCTGCATCCAGCTCTTCCCCTGGGTCCCCGGGCCGTGGACACGGAGACCGACGGCCCTTCTCCAGACTGGCCGCGAGGCACATTCTTTCCTAGAGAGACGGCTACACCCTGGTAACGTGCTGCAAAGAGAAACTCTCCTACCTATCCGCATCCCTTCTGGAGCTAAGCCTTTCATTGTTACTTGTTTAATTAGCGATCTGTAAACAGAAAGGGCCTCGAATCGCATTGAGAGCGAGCTTCAGCACAGTCTCTTTCAGCCTCCCCAAAAAGTGATGGTAACGGAATGTCAAACAGCTTAAAAGCTTGGCCTGACTCGTTGCACTCCAAAAATGGTTAGCTACTCCCTTTTTTACTAAAAACCCAACCCACGTGCCCCAAAATGGCATTAACTAAAACCCAAGCAGAATTCTAATTCTTGTTTTTGTAGGGTCCCCTCTTTCCCTCTCCCTCTCCCTGGCCCCTCTTGCTGGCTACAGACCATGAACTGCTTCCAGGTGCAGATGCTCCTGGACGCATCCACACGCCTGCCTGCAAATGGGGACACGACCAAAGGGTGAGCCCTGCCAACCTCATCCAGTGTTTGACACATTCTCCAAAAACCAAGTCTAAGGAGAAGGCCTACTCCAGTCCCTGAAAGAGCTGCCTGACCTTCAAGAGGAAAAAGTGGCATGGGAGCTGCTGAGCTATTCACCCTGGAAAATCAAACCACTGGACTTCACCTTCCCCTGCAGATCAGCAAGCGCAGACATGAGAGCACAGGCAAGTGCAGTTCAGGTTTTTATGGGGCGTGGGGAGCTGAATTAGCACTGAATTAGCCCTAGAGAGACAGGAGCATAACCTGCTCCCCTTCCCTCCCTGCCTACTCTTGCCTCTTTACACATTTCTCCACGTGCTGATTTAACTCCCTAAAATGGCATTAAAAAAATCCAGTAAATCACTGGACAGTTCTCCGTGATTTTAGTGAGTTAAATGGGCTCACAGAAGCATCTGGTGGGCACCAGCATGGCAGAAGGTGTGAGGCAGGACTTCATGGCCAGGGGCTGGGAGAGCAAAAGGAGGGGGGGAAAGTGGCACCTCACCTTACAGCAGTGTAAGTCACTAGCTGCAGTCTCACACATGTTTTGGCAGATTCCTTTAAAGATTTGGTTCAGATTTAACACAAAATGTCAGGAACCTCATGTTCCTGCCCTAACTCGCTGTGCTCTGTTCAAATATTGCAATACATATGCAAAGCAAAGCATTCTTTGCAAGTCTTTACATGTCAGGTTGCATCCAAACATTTAGCAATATGTACTTTGCACTTTTAAAGCAACTTTGTGTTTAGGGATCCTGATCTTACCAGCAAGGGAAATTATTTAGGCTTCACAGCATTCCCTCTACAACCAGTAACTATTACTTTTACAAATGAGGAAGCTGAGGCATGCCTTGGTTATGGGAGTTGCTTAAAGCTGCATAATAAACTGGTGCCTGAGCCCAAATGAAACTGGTGATAATTCTGGTCCACCCTTCCTAGCACTCCAGCTACACTGGACTGCCTGTTTACAAAGGAATGAGGTATAGAAAGGCTTGCTGGTTTTCTGGGCATCGGCACTAAACCCTCTTGCTGTGACTTGAACAGAGCTCTTGGGGGTGGTGGTCGTTACAGAGCACCCCAAATGCACTTCATCAAAATGTCAGAGTTCAAAACGTTTTTAAAGTGCTTATTTTCTCAGCAAATCGGAATGGCATCTTCCTGACCCAAATCACTGCTTTTGTTTTCATTCTTCAATTGAAAGAAACATATAAATAAGCAAAGCACTACAGAGAAATAAATAGCTGGAAAATTTCCATTTAAAAATACTTCCATTTGAAATGATAAAACCATTTTGGAGCATGAGCAACGCTGGTATTTCAGGGGCAGGTATTTTGTCCGAGTTACCCTGCCCCAAGAACACCTGGGAGCACCCGCTGCCACCAGTACCCAGTGTCTGACCACACACTTTACTTCAGGTGTCAGACCTCCAGGAGGGAATTTCTCCACCTATTTGCACTTAAAAAAAAAAAAAAAAAAGAGAAAGAAAAAAAAAAAGAAAAGCCCATGCTTTGATGTCATATAAACCAATTTGTTACAGGCCAAATTCCTGCGTTGCAAGCACTAACATGCTTTCTTTTTTCGCCAACACCCCTTTTGCCCTCAGAACAAAGCTATTTCTAGAAATTTAGCTGCCGTGGCCAAGCGGCACCAGTGCCCCCTGGCAGCAGGGGCTCACGCAGGCCATGTGTGCCCCGTGCGGCTGCCACGCTGGCCGTGCTGCCCCTCTCCTACCAGGATACACAACCGGCACCGCACCTCTGCTGTGCACGAAGCCCTCCCTGCGCTCCACCTCACCGGTTTGCTCCTTGGCAGTAGCGGTCCTCTCCCCCTTCAAGGCAAGGCTTTAAAAATGCCTTTAAAAATGGGGTCCCCAACCAGGAGGATCTACGCTCTCGTCTGGCTCGCTGGGGGCTCTCCCGTTTTCCATCCATCCAAAGGGGTTTTGCCATAGCGGCCGCTACTGGCTTGGGGAAAACTGAGGAAAAAAATTTAAAGTCAGCAGTAAATGAGAAACATTAATACTTCGGTTCTGTCCTGCTTGTGCTCAGTTTGTTTCTGAACCTGCTGCATTTTCTCCCTGTGAGATTCAAGCGTTTAACTTTGCAGGGGAAAATGAATGAAAATTGCAATGACAATCAAATGCATGAAAGAAAGAAATGGCAGCTTTGAAATATTCACAACCAACACAATTTTGATTAAAGAAAGAACTCTGTTTTTAATAGGTTTTTTTTTTTGATCATTAAAAAAGTTTAAACCTGCATAGCAATCATTTCAAAAATAATTCTTTGATGTTCCATAATGAAACTGTACACGACCTAGTCTTGAGGGACAGAAGCCTGCCGGGCAGTCCGACGCAGTCCGGAGCAGCGCGCCTGTGGCGCCGGGACGCCGCTCGCCGGGGTCGGGCGCTTGCTGTCGGCAGCACAGTCTGGCTCGGCGCGCCGGCGGCCGCGCGGGCTGGGGGCAGCTCGGCCCCCTCAGCAGCGCTCCTCAGAGTCGTTCAATGTCTCGGTACTTCTTCCTCAGGATGGAGACCTGGTCTTTAAAGAGGACAGGGTCGAGCCTCATCTGAGAGTGGATCAGCGGCATATAGCCAAACCAGCTGGCAAAAGTGTTCATGCAGCTCTGCCGCTGGGCGAAGTGGTCGGGGTCGGCCCAGCGCGAGGCCCGGGACGTCTGTGTGGAGAGGAAAGCAGAAATCAGATGTCGGCCACGACACAACAAAATGGCGGGAAAGGGCTGACGCCACACTGCAGAGCAGCATCAGGGCTTGAGAGCGCCTAGCTCTGCAGTAGCTGAAATCTGCTCGGCAGGGTGTTTCAGACCAGGGGAAGGACACTCTGCCCGCAGCGGGAGCCGGCGATGGCGAGCTGGCTGCCCCTGACTTTCAAAACAGCGCTGAGGGCAGTGCGGCGTGGTGACCCAAGTTCGACCATGAGCCAGCCTGACCCGGCACATGACACCCGCAAGCATGCCTCCCAAAGCCTGCCAGCACACTACTTCACCCCATCCCTCACTCTTTTTTTTTTAAACCCTCAAGCTATTTCACAGGTAGAACAAGTCCTTAAAAACCACCAGAAAAGGCAAGCAGGCCACCGCTTTCCACTGGAGGTGCACATCCTACGGCCAGCTGCTGCCCACAGCCTTCAGCCGTACAGGGAAAACACACTGCAATTATTATGGTTTCTCAGGTCAAAAACACACTTTTGCAGTCCAGATCTGCAGAAATTTATACACGAGTAATTTCAACCAACTTGTAACTGAGCTCAGCAGAAGTCCTTAAGCGCTTGGCATTACTCATGTGGGTAGACATCCTGCAGAGAAAAGCAGGGTGCTTCCAGGAATCCCACTGGCCGAGGCCAGCGCATACGACAGTACCATCTTACGGACAGAGAAAATTAACTGAAGCTCCACATTACATCACGTTAAACTCTGACCTGAGGAAAAGACCATGACCTTTGCATACATACATGCAAAATACTGCGGCCTGATTTTCTGAAGTTCAGGGCAGCTGTAATTCCTATGGAAGTCCATGAAACTCAGCACCTCTGGAAAAATAACGCCTTAACAGCTCTGAAGCAGCTATTATTCCCTATCTGTACCTAGACTACATGCATAAACATAATAAATCTATTATTTAAGATAAACTATGAATGTTGAGAACCAAAGTTTTGTTTTGTGCCACTTCTCATGCATCTCTGAATAGCACTTATGTTTTTATATAAATTCACAAACTCAAAGTGTGTTAATTAAAATGCAAAGAAACTGATAAAGTCAGGGACTTGCCAAATGAGTGGGATATCAGGCTTGATCTTTGTCCAAGGGCTGTCCAGTTTAGCTCAAGTGGCAGGTTATAATGTGCATTGATTACAGACTCTTGATTATACCGAACCACTAAAGAGCAAGCAAAAGCTTGTTGCTAGAGGATTATAGCAGACATTCTGGCCATTAACACTGAATTTCCATATGACTATTAATCTCTGTCACAACACTGAGGTTATGTTAATTTTTTATTTGTCTTTCAAGGAATTACGAACATGGTCCATTACATTTCCCAGAGCTGCAGGAACAACTTGTCTTTAGGAGAGAGTTATAGTTCATGGCTGACTCAAGTCACCCGTGCTATAAGAAGAAAAATGAATGTAAAGACTTTGCCAAACAGCCAAAGCACGACCCTGGGGAGAGGTGAAGCTCAAACTGGAAGCAATGGGTACTTTCTGGATGGCACGTTCTTGTTCATCGAAGGTCTCCTGGGTACCCAGATGAGTCAGAATTGCTGAATGCTACCTCTACCTCAGATGAAAGTGCAGTGGCATACAGATAAGGGAGTCTACAAACTGGCACGGCCACTCCCCAGTCAAAGATCCAAGTAACGTTAATAGGAGAAAATGTGAGGGGAAAGTGGAGGGGCCCTTTTTTCCCCTGCCCCCTAGTAATCATGGTCCTGTTTGTAGCGAGGATCACAGACACCATGGCAGCACAAATGGGAGGTTGTTTAGGACCTGCAGGTCTTGCAGGACTTGCTATTCCTCCCATCGTTTGCTCACACAGGGCAGCAGGAAAAGTGCCCCCAGGTTACCATGTATCGCTGTTACTAGAAGGTATATCCATTTCTGCAACCACAGAATGCTTATCCAGTAGCTGGAAGAGGATCTAAAGCAAGCATTGCATGGCTGCTAGTGAGTGATGGTGTCACTGTGGGACAAAATGTTCCTTGTGGGAAAAAATGCTTGAACATCACAAATTACCTCTGTTGTGACAGTCTGATGTCAGTGCTTGAATCACACTATATACTTTAAAATAGCACAGGGACGGCCTGGTACATTATATTCATTAATAATAATTCAAAATGGAAAACCTTTCTAGAATTTACTTCTGCTTCTAGCATTCCATGACTAGGTCTTAGGTCTAGAATATTTAATTAGAAAACTGGTGTTTAACTGAAATTCGGTCACCACAATCATCAGTTCCATGAGTTTGGGATCACCGTGAATAACACTGTATGAGAAAACTATGAAGAGAAGCTGTCATCCACAGTAGATGTTTGCCATTTCTCCTTTTCCTTCATTATAATAAGCATATCTAAAGTCTATTTACAGTTCTGCTAAACTAAAAACTGCAAAAAGATTGACAGAATTGTATCACTCTGTAAGCCTAACCTAGAAGTCAAACCATTATATTATCAATACATCCCAACTGCTAAAACATGCTGTGGATACGTACCTGTCCCATCATGGTCTCCTTATACTGTTTTTTCTGTGTTACTTTGATTGGAGGCAATTTTGTCACGGCTGACACCAAAAAATTCATTAGAATGTCCTCACAATTGGCCAGTTGGTCCACCATGTTCTTTAGGCTGGCAGGCAGGTAATGAGTGTACAGGTAGTGATAATATCTGGAAAGCAACAGCAGCGTTATTAATACAAGTCACTGGGCTTTCAGGGATTACAAACTCCAGGAAATTTCTCTCTCAGTTGAGACACAAGTTTTGTACTCAGCTCTGGATATACCACTTCCTTTCTTCGGTCTCATCCTCCAACAAGAAGGGAGAACAAATCAGTATCTCATCAAGACAGTAAGTAGCGCTAATGGAGAAACAAAACATATGCCTTTTTTGTAACTGTGTTGAAAGAAATAATGCAGACCTAAGTATCAAGATAATGGAGAAGTAGTAAAGAGAGCACCACATTGCTATAACGTGATAGACAACACTGATGAATTCATTTCCCACCTCTTCTTTCAAAACTGTTCAGTTGGAGAGAACTCTATTAAACTGGCCTACTACTGTCCTCATTGTTGAAATTATTCTCCTTTGGACCTATACCAGCCTCTATGGCCTGTCTTCTCCTTTGCAGGGATGTGGATTAGATACTCCAGAATTTGCTGACCTTCTCCTAAAATCTAGAGAGGCCTTTGGTCTGCTGAAGTTGGAGTTTTCTCCAACATGCTGCAATATGCTGATCTGTGACATGTCCACTGTACTACATTTCTAGAGTAGCCAGAAGACTTTGCAGTCTGCAGCTGTCAGCCAACACATACCCAGAGCTGGTCTGGAAGTAACCTCCTTTTTGCTATGCTACGGGCCATTCAGCCGAGCAGCTTAATGAATTCGGGAACTCTTTGAAGTGTGTAATTCCTGATGTTAAAAAGAGCAGTCCGACTGCCTCAAAATACAAGTGACTTCAAAGAGACCCAACAAGCACAATAATGATTACCAGATCCCCAGAGCTAAACCAAGAACTTAAATTATTACCCCATAAAAAGTAGAGCCATTTATTATCTTTCCATTTTTTCCCCTCCCCGGAAGAATGTTATTCACACACCACACACCCCCCCTTTACTATTTTGTTTCATACAGAAGGAGGACAGCATATGCTTTGGGTTCTTACTTGTGGTAAATAGCAGCTCCTGTCAATACCATGGAATAGTCATTAGTCCATTTGGAGGTATACCCCCACCTCTCCTTAGTGTTGTCCCAGAAGTGACTGCGAGCAGGGTACCCTACAATCCTCTCCGGAAAACTCTGCCAAACTGTAAAGGCAAAATCCACCTGCGGACAAAGGCACAGGCCAAATGAATACTGAAATTGTTTCAACAAATGTCAACAAAACAAAATATTACCTTGCCACTAATTCGTAATTCAAAATCTTGGAACTGTTGCAAAACATTAATTCTATGTATTCATCAGTAAATTAAACTGACTGCTTGACATTTTGCCCTATAATTATGCACATTTTAATGGTTCCTGTTAAAGGGAGCCTAGAGTATCACAGCATTACATTAACATTTTCAAGCTTGCCCTTTACATATCAAACCTTTTCAAGTTACAGAAAGAATGGGTGTAGGTGCATGTATTTATACTTAGATGCAATATGGACTGGTAAAGCTATGTGGTAAACGGAACCTTTTGCACATCTTTGTGCATCTCACCTACCATTTCAGTACTGTCAACACAAAGCCTGGAAAATCAGGAGTCAAACACCTTAAATTATAAGGGTGATTAAAACAGGCAATCAATGCAGAGTCCTTTTATATTTTCCATCCATTTTGAGCCTTTGAGGTACATGCAAGTCATACTTTTAAGACAGTCTATATGACCAAAAGGGTTAAACATACAGCTTAATAAAGAGGAAGATAAGATTCCCATGTAGTTAAATCACTTTAGGAGCCTATACTTTAAGAAAAATGCTTGATAGTGCATGAGCCACAAGAAGATGTCAAATGTTGCCAATAGTGATTTTTTATTTTATTGTCTTGCTGTAACTATTTTAATAACTCAAATCTCTGAGAATTGAAAAGGTGACAGGACATTGCTACCCCAGGATCTCACCAAACAAATCCTGGTGACACTAGGAAAGGGATGACTGGGGTAGTTTGCAGAAGGCTCGTCAGTACTAGATTTGAAAGGAGTTTGGTAAAAATACATATGGAAAGATTTTTATCACTGTAGAGTTGGCTGGCAGTCCCTCCACTTCAACTTAGATTTTGGAGCTCAAGCTAGACCGAAATTTTAAAAACAGATAAAGACAATTCCAATTGTCGCAGTCAAACCCAAGAAAATGAGGGCTTTGTTTCTGCACTGCACACCAAGTTCCCTCCAGTACCAGAGGGACCTAAAACTTTGCTCAAAAATGCTTGAAAAACCTTCCAAGAACCCAGCCAAAGTCAAGGGTGTAGAGGTTAGATAAAGAATAGCTGCTCTGAGAACAGTCACATTTTGTGTGATTACTGTCAGACTTCTCTCATTTATAAGTGTTTTTATGAAACAGAAGAGTCGCACATGTACTGGAACACAAAGTTAGGGACTGGTTATTTTCTTTCAAGTTGTTTCAAGGCATCTGAGGCCAACTAGAAAGACAATGTGCACAAACCAGTTACCGTTGTGATAGTTCTGATCTCATCCAAATCAATACCACATGAAAGAACTAAAGGGTTTTTTTTTTCCCTGTAAAGGCCTTTCCCATAAAACGTGACATCTGTTTTCTTTAGAGAAGTCTGAGAATCTCAAACTTAAATAAATAATAAAGCAGCTGCTCTCAGTGCCCTCACTTGTGCTTTCAAGTATCTGTCCTTGTACCAGGGAGACACACTAAAGCAATGGCCCTAAGAGAAAACTCCCTTCATTAAAAAAACCCCCAGTCCTCATCCTATACAATTTCCAGCAGCATTACCACTCAGCTGATCAGCAGGAAAAGCCAACCAGGCTGCCAGTCTCTTAAACCCCCATATCACTTCTGACCCGTGCTGATTTCTAATTAATGTCCCGTGCAAACATCCCTCTGTGCATGTGAAACAGCTCCTCTCACAAGAGCAATTAGGCGCCGTTCTGTTGTGAACAGAAAACCTTTACTACGCTAGAGCCGGACAGGGCGGAGGATGCGCCTGGTGACTGCTCCTCTCAACAGAAACGTGATCATGTTTGACCACGTTTCTCAATTGCCTTCTCTGGGCCCTGAAGCTTTGCCACAATGACCACCCACGAGGAGGCAGTTTCAAGGGAAGTTTCACGCCACATGTTTCATGTCAGTGTTTTAACATGCTGTTTCTTTGCATAAGCCGTATGACGGGAAGTGAAGCAATAGAAAGGCCCCAGTTCTTCACAGGGAGCCACCAAAGAGAGCTGCTGACCCTGGCACCCCGGCAGAGACACACCGAAGCTGCGAGGCGGGTACTGGCAAGAGCTGGCCAGCTGGGTCTCTCTACAGCTCAGGGGCCACGGGGCTCATAGAGCCAATACCCACCATGCAAACATGCAATATCGGCTGCAAGCTGCTCACAGGAGGGAAGAAGCCACAAAGAAATGTGTATGTTGTCTCACACAACAACGAGTATTTGCATTTCAGAATGTTTAGGGTAAAACACGGCCAAGCTGAATGAGAAACTCTATTTATTTCATATGCGTTCCAGAAGCCTGAATGACTCCAAAGTCTGGCTGATGAGTAAATACCAGTCAAAACAAAACAAAGCCCCAAATCCTCATGGAATCCACAGGCTGGATTGCTGTAAATACCACCTCAGTGCAATGAAGTCCCTCAGAGGTCTTACCATGGCCCTCAGGGCAGCTGAGACAGGACCCTTCATACTGAGCAACAACCTGCGTAGGAACTCCAGCCCTAGGATAAATGCCTTTTATTGGTTTTGGGTTGGGGTTTTTTTGGCTGTGCAGGGCTTTGCACACAAGTGCTTTGGCAGCAGCCATATTCTTCCTCATCTAGCAGAAACTACCAAGGTGCAATCTTGGTATCAAATAGGTTCAACACCAACTACTTCTTCTGTCTGCGCAGCAGAAGAGGGCTACCGTGGCTCCTTCTGCAGCAGTGTAACCACAGCACAACCAATCCGAACTGGGGAGAAAAGCAGTTGCAATCTCTTCCATTTAGAACAAATTCAGTGACATCTTAGCGTATATAGCAGTGACTGGTGACTAATGTTAAGCATTTCTTCACTGACATATAAGCAGTGGTGGCATCAGTGAAAGATCCCCATCACTGACAAAAAAGCATTTTTATAAAGGCGAAGTGGGGAGAAGGGAATGGCCATGAACATGAGGGAAAAAAGGGAAAACAAAAGAAAATCGAGTTTTTCAAGCTATTCCCTGGCCATCATTAATAATGTATTTCCCAAATATTGCACTCTATATAAACTGTCATCAGTTTCCCCTGTGGTTCTCAGGAAGAGGTTCCAGAAATCAATACTCATCCCAGTTGTAAAAATTGGTTTTCTACAGTATTTTTCTTTTCTTAGCGCTATCTTGCTCTTGGCACAAACACTCCAACACCTAAACTAGCAAAGATCTCTAATTTTATGGGGCGACACAATGATGAGAGAGCATTCCTCAGTGCAATCCTGCATTAGGGTGGCAACGCTGCCTTTTGGAGCGACAGCAGTTCCTTGCTGCTGACACCCCTTTCTTCCCCACCTACACCCTACTGATAATGTGGGGGGGGAAAAGCTACCCCAATCAGAAAAGTGAGAACAGAGTATTAAAGCTGACTGCTCTTGGCTGCCTACACCCGCCTGCAGCTATGTTACTAAAATAATAAAGAACGGAAGAACCATATGCTAATGATGAGCCAATTAACCAGGGCGAAAAGCTCCTTGATGGCAGGCAGTGGCAGGGTTGCTGAAACAAGTGCAACACGTTAAATCTGAGGAGCGTAGCAGGAAATCTTGTAACATTTGCTCACTGGCAAAGCCAAGAGAAGAGCCTGTCTGCTGTGCTCAGGCTGAGCCGAGGAGCCACGCAGACTCCCAAGGCGACAGAGACCCTTACCTCAGTGGTTGAAAGCACGGTGTCCTCATCCAGGCTTAGCACTGCATCTGTCACGATGTTGTCATAGGGTAGGAAGCGACTGCTCATAACCTGTGGGTATCCAAGGCAGGAAGGGGAGAGAAAAAAATCACTTGAAGGACTCATTTTCAAGGGAGATACTCCATTTTATTCCTCACTCTTATTTGCTCTTGTCCGAGGCACATCGCGTATCTCTGTCTGATGGAAAGGACCCTTCAGCTCAAGAGTAAAAGACTGTCATTCTCATCACCCCAGCAGTCAGCCTACACCTTCTACCTGAGGAATAATTTCTATACAGGCCTCGCTCTTCGGAGCAGGCTGCTTTCCTTTTGTGACAAACTGTGATGGTCTGTACTGAGAATTAGATGTACCTACTGCTTCTTGAGGGAGGACATTTTCCCTGGTAGCTAGGACTGTCCCTCTGCTCTCCTACAGGGTGCGAGGATCAAAGTTAATGAACGCTGAGAAGGACTTTGCAGCATTCATAAGGTTACGCAGCTGGGAAGCCAAGCGGTGCAGGCTGTGTGTGAAGGACGTTACGCTACCAGGATGGTTCCCCTGTAAAGTGGTACAGCTCCATCTCTGTGCATTGCTGTTGTATCCACAGGGAGCTGCTGCCAAATGGTGCAACATTCTCCATCAGAAAAGGAGAATATGCTAAAGAACATGTGCATCGGTTGAGCTTCACCTGAATCAAGAATTATATTGGTATTGTAGCATTTTAAAAAGTCACATTCTTAAGTGACATAACTATATATATAAAATCTATATGCAGAATAAGCTTTTAAAAACTACAACAGGACAGTTCTCAAAGTAATAGGAAATAGATAGGAAAGTGGGATCAAAAAGATAACAGCAAGAAATGAGAATCCATATGGTTTCTTTAGCAGACTAATTAGCACCTTTTGAGAACTGATGAATAGTAACAAGGACACAACACCATTTGTTTCCCTCATTTGCTAGGAAAAATAGCCTGGCTAGTTAATAGACTTCTTTTCCAATTTATTACACCAAGAAAACACTACAAAAATCAGTCCCGGTAAGAGGAAATCACTGTACGGAAACAGGGACATGGAGAAGTTTTACACATCCCTCATAATGGACATGGTCAGTTCTGCATCCCCTGCAGCGTCTTTGGAAGTAAGTCCCTAAATCTATGCCTCAATTCAGAGGAAGCTCTGTCTCCGTACTCAGGATGTTCATGGTGTCTGTCTGGAGAGCAGGATGGCCTCGGTCCAGGGAGGCGGTGGCTGTGAGGAAGAGGTGATCTGGCAGGGGTTGATGGTTTTGGTTTGCTTACGCAAAGGCAGAGCAGAGCAAGCAGCGGGCAGGAGACCAGCGTTCTCACCCCAGCTCTTCTACAGACCTTGTAAAATTGTCAAATGGTAACAGTTGGGACTACCCATGTATTTGTTTTTGTAGTTAACGCTGCCTTTTGTAAAATGGGTGTGATAATACATCTTGATTTCATGGGGAAAAGTGAAGGTTAGGTAAAGGCAGACCTCTGTGATCACCTGCACAGGGCGACTGCCTGCCAGTTAAGTCTGAAGATGAAAAGCAGCTCCTTTGTGCAACCTTTGAATTGCACTGCTCTGGCTCTGCAAGCTTTGTCCAAACAAACAGCTTTTCACTGCAGGAAGCCATTTGGCATACGTGGGGATATTAGAGGGAAGAGACTGTCCACTATAAACACACCTTTGTGTACTCAGGAGACTCATTTGTAATCCAAACAGTGCCTGGGGCCAATTTCTACAAACACTGTAGAACTGGTCAGAGATTTTCTCCTCTATCTCACCTCTGCAAGTTTTCCAAAAAGAAAGAAAAAAACCCCACAACATTCAAAAGGCTCCGAAATCACTACAGCCCTTCTCCGCCCCGCAGCAACTCTCCTGATACTGTTTACGTGGCTAGCTAAGGCAAGAGCCATTAGCTGCCAACCTCGCAGGGCTCTCGCTTTCCTCTTGTTAAGGTGACTGGGGGAAAAGATCAAAGACAGGACTATAAATTCAAAATAGGATTGTACAGCCAAAGCAACTAAAAGTTCCCTTTGCAAACGCAGAGCTCAAGAGCCAGCTGACAGAGATCGCAGAGGGGACCAGCCCAAATCTGTCTCAGTCAGAGTCTAGAAGCAAGAAGACCTGCTTCTCTCAGGCCTGCATTTGGAAAGGAATTATCCACTTCAGTGTAGATGAAAAAAGTCTCTTTTCTCATCTGGGTGGTGTCTGTTTCGACTTTGTGCAAGTGCAAAGGAACAAGAGTGTTGCACAGCAAGAGATGACACGGTGGTTTTGTTCCCACGCAAGTGTTCCCTGTCCCTTCCTTTTTTATGGTGGTGGGACCCCATCACTGGCAGCAGTATCCTACAAGGCCATGAGAGAAGGTACTTTTCAAAGGTGGATTAACACCATTCGTTCTTATCTCTTCCTCTGCTTTTTGAGTCCACAGCTGACCCCCAAGTCTTGCACCTGACTGCTCAGACTCAATGAATCCAGCTGCACCGCTACTTTCATGCACCTGCAGAGAGACAGAAATCTCCAAAGATGGGGTCAGCACTACCAACTCTCAGGGCCACATTTCAAAACTGGGTCCCACCTGTGAATCTCAGATTCATGGCATTAATGGCCATGCTGATGATTTCTGAGAGCACGGGGCTCATGCAAGAAACACAAATCTGTGACCAAGCTAGTACAAAAGGCCAAGGAATAGAAAGGAGCTGTCACACCATTGGGAACTACAAAGCTTTCACCAAAGAAGCCAGACAAATAAATTCTGGTCCCACTGGAGAATATACACAAGCTTCTACCATGCTTCTCTCCACCTACCTTGCTCTCTCCTTCAATGACTATGACAGGCACAGAAGTGGCAGGCCAGCGGTGTTTGGCTGGGAGGGGTTTATCACAATTCCATAATACAATAATCTGAAAGAGAATATTGGACCGTGATCAGAGACCTTTGTGGCAATGGAGTCCAAACCTTAAGGACTCAGACCCCCAGACAGAAATGTTAAATTCAAGTTAGGAATTTCAAAATCAACAACAATGATAAAAATCAGTATAAAAATAGCACTTCCTACAGTAATTTCACCCATCCCGACTATTTACAATATACATCCTCTCAGGCAAATATAGGCTGGACAGGAGCTCAGGAAGTCTCTATCTCGGCCAGGTCATACGGATGTCACTGATTTACTTTGGCTCTCGATAAAGGCTAACCCACTTGTGACACTCCACTGCAAGAGGGTGCTCCTACTGCACTCCCCAGGGTTTCGTTTAGAGAAGCCAAAATCCTGACACTGCTGAGACTAAGAGCCACAGCAGGAGGAAGGAAGATCACGTAGGGGCTCTCGAGGCACAGACATCCTTTTGCAGTTTGCAGCACACACAATCCTGATCTTTAAAGTGCAGTCATTATTTTACCTGAAACAAAAGGGGTTTAATTCTGTCTCTATTCCGCTCCCACTACACTCAGATTTTTTGTTTCCCATGCATGCAGGTCCCAGACAGTAGAAATGTCAGAGAAAAGAAACATCAGAATTGAAACAGGGGTTTGAAACAGGACTGAGAAGACCTGAAGTCAGTAGGCTCTTGGCTCCTGGGAGAGCAGTTTTGCCTCCACTGTGACTGGCAGTCAAACAGCGCTGCTTACCTGTGCACAGTACTGGGACTTGGCTACAGCAACCAGGAGTTTCAGCACAGGCTGAGACTGGGAAACCAGGGGAGTTACTGCATGGATAACGGCAGTGAATGTGGGAAGAGGCTTCAGACCTGAAGTGAAGAGATATGCATTGAGTAAAGACAAAATTGCCCTGGTTAGCACAGATTAAAGGACTCTGGAGATGGAAAAATAATCTGCACTTAATGCAAACCTTGCCCTGTTTTTTTAGGCCATCTTATTTCGTCTCGGATACTAGGATACCAGATGCTTCAGAGGAGATCAGGCTTCCCTTTAACTCCCACACCCTCTGAAATCCCTGACTCCAACACAATTACTGCCTTTTCTTACTCACTATTTCCACAGATGTCCTGCAATCTCTTTCCTTCATCCAGTTTGTCCCACAGATAATATTGACATTTAGTTTGTTCAACCAAATGCCTTTCTTGACATGGGCTCTGTTTTGCTGCCTGGCTCTGGATGCTTGATGTTTTCTACAGATTATCTCCACAACTTCCAGAAGCTCGTTCAGTTTCCTCAGTTCCATTACAGCCTCTGTCAGATTTTTGCTCTTTCTGGGTCGATCCCCATCCACATGCAGCTTCAGTTACGTCCTGAGCTGATAATTCTGCTTGCATCCTTGCCTTCCATTCTGATATTTTTGTCTCACTATGATTTCCTTTTCTGCCTGAAATAACAGATCCTACTGGCATCTACCCTTCATTACTGCTCTCAGTCTCATCTAAATTCATCTGTGTGGGGTCATAGTCGTTTTTCATCAGAATTCCCACAGAAACCTTCTTCTCCCTTTTTAACATGGTAACTGTGAATTTTTAGCAGGTGAGCAGTACAAATCCACACAAGTGGGATGGCACAGGCTGAGCCAAAAGCAGCAGCAGCCTGGTAAGCAGGATCGCTTCAGCCTGCAGGCACCTTCCCCTGCAGAACTCATCGTTTAAGCTCCGCTTCAGGAAAAAGCCATGAACCTAAGCCCTACGCATTCCTTCTAGTGGGATCCATATGAAGACACATAGTATGGAGAATAAATCTATACGAACTATGCACTCCAATAACAAGTGTCATGGGTAAATTATCATTTTTCCCATTTGCCTAGCACAAATAAACAAAGAAAGCAAAAAGCTATTCTCTTATGTCCCCTCAGGCCATGAATGGGTCAGCAACTCGGGCATTAATTACTGGCAACTGAAAAGTATGAAGGGACATAGATTTTTTTAAAACAATCTTTGCAAGCGAGAGGCACGTGATGCATATTGATGAGTCAGAGACGTTCCAGTCTACAGTGGGCAGGGGAGATTGAGACAGGATAAACGAAAGGCATCATTAACTAGAAATGAATGGTAAGTCACTTGGCACATGGTACTCAAAGATCAAATTCCAACTTTCCACTAGAAATTCCAAATACCACTAGATCATAGCAAGGATTCACTCACCGAGATTAGCATAGTAGTAAGGAAAATCTCCCAGATATGAGGAATACTGCGGCAGTACAAATAACCCTCCAGGATGTTTGTTCCATATTAAGCTGTTACGTGATATGTGCTTAAATATTCTGTCCTGAATAATCTGCAAAACAAGAGAAGTGATGATTTTTAAATAGACTGTAATAGTCACTGGTAGAAGCTTCAGGGACTCCAGCTGACTGGCATCATCACCCATTTTGCAAAAAGCTGAGGCACACAAATTGCTAGACATTCCTGCTTAATCTCTCTTAAAATGACACAGGACCTGCACACTTCGACACCACTTCAACAGCTCAGGCTTTGTGCAATAGGTTTCAGAGCACCTCATTAGTCTCTCTGGACATGGGGACCTTGCTTTTCATTGCATTTTGTATTTCAAGTCAAATATTTTGTCTATTAGAGTATCTTAGCAGTTGTAAGCCAGATTAGTTCATTGTCAGTTTTACTATCCAGAACTCACAGAAGATAATTATTTGAGGATGGCATTACAAAGCTAGGTATTATTCTGAGATAATGAGAGCATTCAAAACCACAAAGACTTTCAGCAAATCAGGCTGCACTAATTATTCATTTTTGCTTAATTATAAAGGGATATTAGCATTCAGACACATTGCTGATTCCACGTCTCAGTTCCGTAACAGCTCCTTGTTGGTTGAAACAGAAAAAGATCTTTTGACAACTACTGTCTGTCTTTGTAGAGGGCCACAAACATAGATTCCTAGATTTTTAAGGTCAGAACAGATTGCTAGGTCATCTACTTTATTGTCTAGAATACCACAAGCCACAAGAAAAGATACAAAGCTGTACAATTAATATGTATTTATAAAACTAATTATAGTTACTTCGCATCAGATGCCTGTATGCAAAAACCATAGTGGTTCTTAGGCTGATGGGAACTTTTTCAAACTTGCTGTAAAGGCATAACAAGATTCAGTGGTGGGAAGCTGTAACTGGACAAATTCAGCCTCCAAATAAGATGCAACTTTCTAAGTGCAATTCGCTGTTGGGCCACGCGTTCTTACAGATTTGCCTTCCCTCAGAGCATCAGAGGCTGGCAGGTCTGGAGACGGGACATTGCAAAGGGCCAGGGGGCAGTGAAAAAAGAATCTTCCCCTAAGCCAGCTAAGCAGGATTGCCTTGCCTTCTTCTGCAGCTCATTTTCTGCGATCTCCTAAGGAGATTTCACGTAACCGGCAGTTTATGCGTTGCACAGGGCTCAAGTGCCAAGAACACGTTGGTTCTCCTAACCTAACGTCTCTGGCCTTAACACAGGCCTATCTGGGTGAAACTCTATGGCTCTGAAGTTGGACTAAATCTGACCCCTCATCATTCATTCTGGCCTTAAAATCTACAGAACTAAAGAGGGTATATACCCACAGCATAGGAAAACCAAAAGCAAGCAAAAAGACCCAACACAAGCTGAACAAAAGCAGCTGCTGGAGTCTAAACAAGGTAAAATCTCTGTAAGCAGCTGAGTTCAGAGACATTTGGTCAATACAGAACATGAATATGTGTTGCCACAAGCAGTGTTTTTCCTGGAATTTTTGATTGCCATGACAAAAAACCATTACAACACTCGTTACATTGTGCTAGACAATCCACTGCTGGTGGCGAAACACGTACTGCTAAACTGGGGCAAATGTTAGGTGTTTGCATGCTTGTCTGAATTTTGCCTACAGCCAATTACCATAGCTAATATGCAGTAATTCGCTCACATGCATAAGTTAATTTAACTTTTTTTTTGGTCTCGGAATAACAGACTTAGGACTGTATTTCCCTCACTGACAAGACCGTATCTGAATACTTCTGTTTGGAATGTTAGGTGTATCAGTTGTCAGATCTCCGGCATGGTAGTGGGGAGAGGAAAAAAAAGACGATGACTGCTGTTTCTCCATCTGCAAGTTATGCCACTAAACAAAGACAGAACCTAGAAAGTACATATTTTTGAATGTTTACCACAAAGCCTAAATATTACAGCTCCTTCCTCCTGCTTTCTCAGAACTGGGGCATAATCAGATAAGGAGAAGTCTGCGAATTTACACGGTCAGGAGTTTTTCACAGACGGCGGAGTTTTCCACCATGCTGGTAGCCAACAAGGCTGCAGGGGAAACACATGGCTCGCGTTCAACGCTGCCGCAGCGCACCCGGAGCGAGCGCAGCTCTAACGCGGAGCAGGCCCCCGGCGCCGCGCAGCACACGCAGCCTTCGGTGCGTGGCAGGCACACAGATCTCACCAGCGCGGTTCTGCACCAGGCTGGGGAGCTGGCCGCGGTGATTCACCACAGTTAACAAATGGAAGATTAATTTATCACGCTCCTGGTCTACAGAAGAAACCTAGCTGTCTGTCATGAGAGAGAAAAGAAAAGACAACTTGGCAGAAAGAGAGCAGAAAAGTATGAAAAAGGATAACATGGAGGACCAATCAATTAAAATGCAGAGTGTTTAGTGCCGCACATATTGCAGAGACAGCAGCTACACAGTCTCTCCAATGTCGAGGCATGACAGAAAGTTTAATCAGAGGAGGAAGGGGTTAAGATCTCTGGCGAGATCTCCCTTTTCGTTTTGGAATTCATTAATGATCCAATATTTTTGTCTCACTCATCCTCACACTTCAAAAAGTTCACATATTGCCTTAATCATTGCTGCTTCTCAACATGCCCCGGCCAAGCATCAGACATTTCTTGTCTGTACTTTGTGCTGTCCCTCTCCCCTCCTCTTCCCGAGCGGAGGACTGAGCACGCCACACAGGGATTTAGGGATGGTTTGGGTTTGTTTTCAGAGAAGACCAAGCTGAAAAAGCGCAGATACACTGGAGCATGTGTCTGGATGGTGTTTGCAGCAGTCTGCTGCTGCGCTGCCAGCGCTCCCGCTCACCAGCCTTCAGCAGACACTCATGAACATCGTTTCCTAACCCACAGCATGTCCACGGCACCGGGCAGTTCCTCTGTGCCTGCAATATGGGGTTGCTGGCCAAATGATTCAAACCTCTCATTTTGGGCTACAAGCTGTTTGGCTTAGGCCACCAAATGCTGTGAGAAGATCAAGGACCTTAAATTGTGACTTAATGCTGTCAGAGGCATCCAGGATAAAGGGCAGAGAAGAGCTGTGATGTCCTTGCAGACACCTGAGTTGGTGAAGACTTTTTCTGTACTGATATCCTCACATGTGCATATGTACCAGCACTGCAGTTAGCAGGCAAGTGATTATTCTGATGATATCTAGCATCATCAGAGCACTCTGGCACAACAGTGTTACAACAGAAGATAGATAACATCCACCAGAAAAAAATAATCCTGCTAGGAATTTACTTCCTGGCATCAGATTCTAAGAAGAGGATATACTGCTTGCAGATTTCGGACACCAAAAATCCCTCTCAACTGTCTTATTCCTTTCCTAAGGAAAGTTAGCTCAGGACTTTACTTAGGCAAGTTGAAATGTGAAACGAGTATCTGTTCGTAAGAACAGAATCCCTCTTAGCTGTCTCAGAAATCTCTGAGAGTCTTGAATTACAAAATAAACAAAAAACCCCTCAAACCAAAACCACCCTCGCAAACAAATGAAAAAACCCAGAACATAACTTCAACACCAGGCATATATTACTCGGCTTCATTAAATTAAACCTTCCAGGAAGATTTTTGTTTTCACTTTAGTTTTTCCCCTCCGAGCGGCAACTCCAGCTAGCTGGTTGCCCAGCTGCTTCAGCTTTATTACGGGTTTTGCTGTCCCCTGGGCACCTGAGGCCACATGGGCCAGTGTGTCCCAGGGCAGCGCTAAAGACACATCTGTGAGCGCTGAGGCCGGACGCAATGGACACCAACGCCACGGGGGCTGCAGGTTACGGCCCCTCGAGACCAGCCGTGCGCCCCTCTCCTTTCAGCGATCCCTAATGATAACAAGGTGCGTGTAGGGAAGGGGCAGATGATACATGAGGCACCCTGATTGTCCTTAAGAGTACTTCTGGAAGGGTAAATTAGACTGCGAGCACTGGCACGTGGTCTTCCAGCTTTGTTAGTCCGATCCTGGCGCGGGCTGTGGTAATTATCACTATCTCATCAGTGCTTATGGGGAGTTTGAGGATGCAGAGCAGTTCCCAACAGGCAGCGGAGATGAAGACATGCTCTTCCAGGGGGAGGAGAGCGTTGCAAGGATAGCTATGCCAGGGGCTCCAAAAATGTTCCCCGGCTGGTTTTCTTCACTGGCACAGCAAAACCTACGGGATTGTCTTGCAGCAGCTGGAGGCAGATCAGCCACGGGCAACCTGTGCTGCAGGCAGCAGCACTCATTTGCAGTTTTCAGGGGGAAGCAGGCACAGTGGGAAATGTGGAGCTTTACAACTGTGCACAAAGATGGATGCAATTGCAGAAGCATTAGCATAAGACGAATGCATCTGCACCTACAAAGTGAGCCACTTTCAGTGGTAAAAGTGTGTCAAAAATTTACGTGCAAAATTGTGAAACAATTAGAAGAGAAACCTGCTTTTGAAATTGTAGCCTGGGCCCTACTTCTAAAGAGCCTTTCATCTCTCTGTCTCTGAATTCAGAAAGGATTCTCTCCACATTTGAGATCATCTGTCTCCCTGTTTAATAGCAGTCTAATTATGATTATTGATTAATATTTTATAAGGATGATCAGGCCTTTCCCTTAACCTGTGTGTGAAGATAAAACAGTGATTTACAAGCCCCCCCTTTTCCTTCAGCCAGACCAATAGCCCCATCACAAGGCATCAAAATATGAAGGAATGGTCAAGGAAGAGCTTTACAGTAATATGTTTTCCAAAATGAATTCCAGAAAGGTTTCTTAAAGAAACATATTCACTACCAGTGACAAGGGTAGTGATTCGTAAGCCATAAAGCCTTGTGAAGGCAAGATCACACATGACAACTTTTCCATGTGTCAGGTAGCTCCCATTTTTCACTGTGTCAGTTTTCTAATGTGGATTCCGATAATGAAGAAAGTATTTCTTTAGGGGAGAAAACTTATCAAGATGCTGGACTTTTTTCCCAGTGACCAATTGCATGTCATGAAAACCAAGGTCTGACGCCAGCTGAGGACAGAAGCAGCTGGACAGGTATGGAAACCTCACTGCTCGGCAAGGTCCCAGACAATTTTTACTCACCTCTAGTGTAGTCAATACAATCTTCTCAACTGAAGAAAAATAAGCCTCCCACAAGAACTGTGTCTGCTGTCTAAGTGCTAGGATTTTATCCTGATGGATAGACCTGATTGTAGAAGGAATCTGTAATACAAGATGTAATATAGTCAGAGGCTGCAGAAAACAACGCAATCCCATCAAATTAATATGCTGCTGACAAGCCCTCTCCTCTATTAGCAAGCTGCACAGCCTCAGCACTCCTGTCTGACAGAGATGCGGGTGTCAACAGTTAGAGCCTTGATGTAAAACGAATGAGACACCACCCTTTATAACCTTTGGTACTGAATATATGACTTTTTAAAATCTGCTTTCTTTTAGTTTTTGGTCATTTTATGGTAACAAAAGCTCCCTCTCCCCAGCGCTGTAGTGTGGCACAGTAAGGAGCTCCTCCATACATCCCTCATGCACAAAGCTTTTCATGGACTAGTATTTTAACAAACTAGTACCTGCAAGTCTTGAGAGTCCAATAATCCCCACTCTCAAAGTGTATTAAAGGGATCTGGAATTGCATTTACCGCAGCATGGCAACACTAAGTGCCCTAAGGAAAACATAGCAACATCTTAAGAAAGACTCCACTTTTTGGGAGCCTGCGGATCAAATTGCATTTTACTAATTACTGTGGGTGGAAAGAATAACGTCTCCCACGCCACCTGTTATGCGCAAGGGAAAACACTGCTGCTTTTTTCCCCTCTCCATTAAATCAACATGTTAATTCTGGTATAAGTTGCCTTACAAATAAAACCCAAATTGTCCTGCTGCGATGCTTTGCCATCAAAAAAGTAGCTGCTCACTGGATCAGAAGGGGAGGGCTTCACTTCTGCGTCTTTCCCCATCCCCACATCCCTCTTCCACACTGGAGGGAAACTAATGTACGTACGTGTCATTCTTTAACTTAGGACCTTGACTAAGGCCTCCAGTACACCACTTTGACAGTGCAAATTGATATTATGAAGGGAATTTAACTGCAATTTGCTTCAATTACAAGGGCTACTCACAGCACCAGAAAGCCATCTAGGATACGTTGCTGATTTGTGTTCATTTTTTCTAGGAATGAAGAGTTGTGCTTTTGCGCCTACTTTTTTGTGATTTCAAATTAGGCCCACCTTGTTCTCAGACATTCATTTCTCATAAATCTTTTACCTAAGTCATTAGTTGTAAAAGCATAGGCCTGGGCTGCGTGTTGCTTTTTGCACATCCCAGCTCATTCTGAAGTTTACCTGCACCCCACCACATCCCGCCCTTGCCTGACCAGAACATACTTCGCTTATTCCCAAAATATTGAGAGGCGGCGGTGACCATTATTTGCTTTCATATGCTCCTGAAACAAATGATTTCACATGAAACATCTTCCTGAAGAAAATTTGAGATTTTAAGAATTTATATGTAAAAAATTTCCACAAGAATCAGTAAATTCTTTACTGCATTGTCTGCATCCAGGTCTGCACACTGTGTCCAACAGGACCATGGCTCCAGAGGGTGCAGTGTCAGATGGGACAATCTCTGCTCTCTAAGACCTTTGACCCTTAGACCTTCATCTCAGAGACACTGCTAACTATAATACAGAATTTGAGCTTGTAAGAGAGTTAGCGCTACAGCAAGGTGGAAGAGAAGAAAATGGTCAGACTATCGAAGATGGTACTTTACGTTCCTTTGCTATAGGCCCTTTAGGTAAAACATAGGTCTTTAGGTAAAATATTCCCTGCAAATCTAGTATGAAAGATAGAAGCTAAAAACATGTGTTAGTACATGTTTTTCTAACTGATCACGTCACTATTCCAGAATGGTAAATAGCTGCATCAAATTTCATCTTTTGAGGTGAATATTCTTTTTTTTTTCATTACTTTTCCAGTAAGTTCCAATAAGTAGAGGGCTGATGAACATTACCTGTACTGGCTGTACACGGATGTGTATTAATCACACCTGGGATCATTATCAACAGCAAACACATGATCAAAGTCACTTCACAAGTGGTGATACGGCATTTTTTCTATTCACTCATTCATTTCCTTGCATTACGTGCAACCTTGCATGTGTGTGCATATGTGTGTGAGCAAGAAATAAAATCAATACTCATTCCCAGCTATGCCTTTTGAAAGGGAAGGCTGCTCTGACGGTGAAGGGTACTGCAAGAAGTTATGATTTTACAGACCACGCCATGCTTGCGAGTGCCTGCAAATGCAGTGCCAAGGTTAAAAAAAAGCCTTGGTGCCTGCTCCATTACAACAGCTGGGAAGAAAAATCAGAGCTCCCATTTTAACTGCATTTGCCTATTAGTTATTAATCTACTTGTCCAGAACGACAAGTGGGGAAAATGATGTATTAATACTAATCTGGCAGGATTACACTGGAATTATTAGAACGGGATGACGTCTTAATAAAAGGTCATTTCAGTAATAAGTAGGGGGAAGGGAGAAACCACCCTGCACAAATAAATGCAGAAAGGCTGGATTAAGCTCTCCCAGCGCTATGATGAGGAGAATATGCAAATAAAAACATCCGAGCTGCTCTCAAACAGGAAATGAAAAACTGTAACATAACAAAAACATTTCCCAGAGCAGACATTCAGGCCCTCTGCCAGCTCTTTAAAAACACTGTTAATAACGGTGCAGTGGCTGTTCAATATGGAAGCAGCTGTGAAGAGAACGAATGGCATGTTACCGGAAAGCATGAAGATCAGCAAATTATTATTATTTAAAGAGAGAAATAATTTTGCACAGAAAAATGTGCTGTCCACAGAAGCAAAAATCAAATGGCCCTTTTGTATTTGCAGCTTGTATCGCATTAAGGAGAATAGGCAGCACTTTGCAAGGCTTGCTAGGCCAGCTCCTCACAAATATTTGCTTCTTCAGACAAGTAAATAGGCATCTAAAGAGATTTTCAGAAGTACTTCATTTTTGGGTTGCCAAGACACCTGTACATCTGAAGGCTTCTCTCTGTGGGTGACAATAGCTTGCCACTTTGGAAATGAGTTTAATTCAATCATAAAAGAAAAACCTTCTTAGTGGCTACTTAGTGGCTATTCCAGATCTCATGGATCTCAGCTTCATGCTGGGCAATGGCATTTTATCAAATACTACTTTGGGGAAATGAGTTTTTCAACAACTTTTTCGAACGTCAACTTCTCCACATACTTTACAGAATGTATTTAGACTATAAAACCCACTAGGGAAACAGAAAAAAAAAATCTAGTGAACTTAAAACCAAAGGAGATGCTGAAGGTAGCCGGGAATTCCTAACTTCTCAGCCTGCTTTTGTTCCATGATCTCAAGGAGATTAACAATAAGTGACATGAACCCTGATTCAGAACGCAATGTTACATGGTCCGGACACCAGAAAAGGGACGTATTCTGCTTCCCACAAAACTGTTAGGTGGTAACTCCTGCCTGAGAAAAATACCTGCTTGCCTGAGGAGTCCCTTCTGTATGTGCCAGCCAGCCACGCAGCGCTGGCAGGACTCCTGAGGATAAACTGTTTCTGCAGGATGAGAGTAGAACCTGCCTTCAAAGGTTTTCTCTCTCATCACAGCACCCGGCCCAGGACAGCTCTGCCTCAGGGAGGCACCGGAAGAAATTTCATGCTCTTAGGAAAAATAAGAGTCTCCTGCGTTTAAGAATGTGGCCTGGTGGCTGCAATGACCTTCAGGTCAAAAAATGAATGATGTCATATTAAATGAGTTCATAACCAGTGCGACACGGACAATCCCTTCATGATAAAAATTCTTTTACAGCCCTGACCTTTTGGATTCATCTTCCCCGTCCATTGGGGCAGCAATAATCAACTGATCCGCTGAAGGCCACGGTCTTTTTCTTACCTGTAATAACAATCTCTCATCGCCTATGACGGCAGCTTGGTTCCAATCAATCACCTCCGAGAACGGCAACTCCCATCCGTTGCTGAGCATAACCGGGACGCAGGCAGCCTGCGGCACACAGAGGCATTGCAGCCGTTAGCGGGTGCCCGACCATTTGGGCAAGCTCTGAGGTTTGCACCAACACCGTTACTGTCATTTTCTGTAAAAGCTCTGAGCCAGCTCTCATGAAGGCGGTCAGGAGAGGCAACATGGCAAAACACACCAGAAGCTAGAGACCACAGGAGGGCAGCTCAAATTCTTATGGTTTTCCATTTTGCGCTTATTCATATTCACTGAAAGGTAGGGTTTGCATGGAGTGGCATTTGAAATCTGGTGCTTACACTGCCAGACGAGGGCAGAACTGTTGAAGTGCTGCAGATGTAATACCAGAGAATTTAATACAAAATGATGGCCTCACTTGGCACTTTGTGAATTCCCTATCCTGTTAGATATCAACTCTCCAAACAGAGGCAACTACACGAACACAACTCATCTGTCATCAGCTGTCTACAAAAGTAAGAATTGCCTTCTGTCTTAAAACAAACAAAAAGCATACACATTTAGTATCTATTTCGTACCAGTACAATCTGTCTAAATTATTTAATCCTCTACAAGTTGTGCAAGTTCCTCTGCACAGACAGCAAGTTTGCGGAAATTCAGTAAATGGGCAGTATTTCCGTAAATAAACGATCACCACTATGTCCTGGTCAGCCGGATCACAACACAAGATCCAAACCAAAAGCCTCGTGGTGTGATGCAAGAACCTGTTACCAGAGGATATGCATCGGGCCTGTGCTCTGGTTCAGTTTCTTTTGGATCAAGCCAAGCTTAAGTGCTCTGAATTTGGTCCCAACTGGGGTCAGTCCCTCCTGGACCTCCCAAAAGATGGTATAAAGGGGAACCTTGCAGACTGCTGTACCTTCCTTGGTAACATATATTACACACAGGATCTTAGACTGGTCAAGTCTCTGCTTTACTGCAATGCTTATAATCTGTAAAGAACTCTGATCTTCTGTAAGGAAATGACATTAGTGCATAAAAAAAGCCAACCAGAAAACACTTAGCAATGTGTTTTCATGTTTAAAACATTCCACTAATGTGGATTACGTCTTTCAACATGCCCTGGAGCCAGACAGAAATTGTGAATTCATCATAATCGGTGAATACTGCTGCTAGCCTGCTAGGAAAATACTCAAATACTCAGTGCCTGCATTTTATCATCATCAACCTGGAGCCTCCAAGTTCTGTACAGTTATGTACGCTCCCTGCTTTCTTCTCCTGAGATGATATATCTAACAGAAGCTGCATGACTTGCGGCCCAGATGAGAGAAGAGCTGAGCAGTGCTCTTCGGGAGGATCTCAAGTGACTCGTCATCCCCAATAAGCCAGTCCCACTTCTTCCTCTGAAGAAGCTGGAGAGGGAACAGCACTTTGCAGGCTATTAATCTTCTCCTGAGTAGGAGCAAAGAGGTAAGCGACAGTCCAAAACTTGGATCTCAAATGTGACAGTGGGTGTGGGGTTCAGTGGTTAAACCTAAGTGTCCAGTGCATTTGGGATGCTCTAGGGTATCCAAGAAACCCATCAAAGGCTGGCAGACATGACACAGGATCTACTGGAGACCTTCTGGAGAAGCAGCAGAAAGCCAGAAGGGTACCCCTGGGCTTCTAAAATGACACTATCCACCTACACTTAGGTACCTGAATCCTGCTCTACATTGCAGTAAGCAATACTCTTTAATAGCAGCTGGGACATTTTGTGGTTGATAAGAAAAGTGATGTGATGCTATTCACATTAACAGCTTTACTGCTGATGTTGGGACACTTCCCAAATGGCAAAAGGACACCCGGAGGCAGGACCCTGTAAGGTGTCCTCATTTGCCATCTCACTGACACCAAGAAGTGCCTCAGCCTCCCCTTCCCTCCACTCCAGCCCCCATGGAAATGCGGATGCCAGTCCAAGAGGGGACCTGCAGCATCTCCCAAGATGCTCTGTATGGCTGACTGAAGATCCAGGACCCCAGGGCTGAGCTGAAGCTTGCCAAAAAAACCCATCACGCTGGCTGCAGCCACAGTAGGTCAGTGTTGGGCTTGATCACCGTGCTGCCAAGCAGCCCGGCTGCCAGTGACTCAGGGGCCCCTTCGTATTGCCCTCTGCTGCTGGCCAACAGCAAAAAAGGGAGACCATTAACCAAAATGGTTATGAGGGCCACAAAAATGATCAGAGGGATGGAGCACCTCTGTTATGAGGAAAGGCTGAAAGAGCTGGGGATGTTCATTCTGGAGAAGAGAAGGCTGCAGGGAGACCTTATTGCGGCCTTTCAATACTTAAAGGGAGCTTATCAGAAAGATGGGGACAGACTTTTTAGCAGGGCCAATAGTGACAGGACAAGAGATAATGGTTTTAAACTAAAAGGGGGTAGATTCAGACTAGATATAAGTAAGAAATTTTTTACAATGAGGGTAGTGAAACACTGGAACAGGTTGTCCAGAGAGGTGGTAGATGCCCCATCCTTGGAAACATTCAAGGCCAGGCTGGATGGGGCTCTGAGCAACCTGATGGAGTTGAAGATGTCGCTGCCAATTGCAGGGGGGATGGACTGGATGGGTTTTAAAGGTCCCTTCCATCCCAACATATTCTATGATATGTTTTTAAAAGGTGAAGGGGATTCAGGTGCTGTCCCAGACACACTGCAAGCTCCCTGAGATCAGCCTACATCCACCTTCATGTGAAGCTTCCACCTGGGGCTTTACAACCTCCAGGCCACCTTCTGCATGTTCAGCAAACACCATCTCAAGACAGGCAATGCATAAGCAGGTCTGTTTTGGCTAAGTGAAAACAAAAAGCTATTTTTACTGCCCCGGGGCTTACTTGTAGAGGCCAGTGTCTCCCACGGGAAGTCTCACAGCTTGATAAAATACTGCTCTAAACTGATCCAACCTCTCAGCCTCACCACATCCAGGGAAACCCTCTTCCTGGAGGTAACGCAATTCAACCTTCAGATGAGCTCAGTGCTCAGCCCCTCCTGGGAAGAAGCTGCCAATTGCTCCAGAAGTATGAATAGAGCCTTTCGCAAAGTGGATTACTGTCCGCTAGGGAAATGAAACACATTTTCCTCCTCCCCACCTCCTTGCTATTGCACGCTGAATTGCAGCCAGCGTAGCCAATGCTTTAAACTGCAGCTCTTACCTGCAAGGCTTCCAGAAACCTGAAAGAGCCAAGCCTGCGGCCACGGGGAACCAGACAGAAAGTGGCATTGTGCAGCATTTCACGGTAATCATACCTAACAAGAAGAGGGGAGAAAAGAGAAAATTCAATTAGCGGTGAGTCGTAGAGTAACTGGGTGTGAAAATGCAAACAGCTGTTGAGACACATCTGGATAAAATCATCCCTGACCAAGACCGCTCACCACTAGCTCCCTCCATGCACGCGTGTGTCAGCCGTCTCCCCGGCTCCTTTTTGTTCCTCCTCAGGAGCAAACACCATGGGAGAGAGCTGGGAAGAGTGGTAATGAAACTGAGAAGGACAGAAATAATTTTGCCTTTGCACTAATCAGCCATTTCTATATAAACAGGTGTTCATTAGTTCTAACAACAAACTTATATTAAGTATTTTGATACCCCAAGCATTGTTACGGCACTTCTTCTGTGACCCCGATTTCTATTCCGATTTAGTCAGTCATGCACAATTGTGTTCATTTCTGCACAAGAGGTTTGTACAAAGAAAAAAAATATTCAAACTATGCCAAAGAAATCTTCCCTTATCAAGCAGGCACCAAAAAAGGGACAGGGGGTTACAATGACTCACTTGGTGGTTATTGTCAAGTGTGGTGAGAGGGATAAACTGCCAAATTTTGGCAATTAACCACATAGCTGCAATGACCCCTGCTCCTCCGAATTAAAACTTTAAGTGCTTATAGACACTCCTGGGTTTTTTCCTGATTCCATCAATCACCTCAAAACCATTCACCAAAACCACACATCAAATCCTAACAGTTTCCAGCCTGTTATTAGCTAATTGTACTGCCAGCGAACCCATGGAACTGTGAATGGCAGCCACCTCATCTGAGACAAAAGGATCCAGATTAAACACCCTCTGCTCTCCAGAGTTTCCTGGACTCTGCAGACAGATGTTATTTTGACAGTAACTTGTGGCACTGAAATTTTCTAATAATCTTATTTAAGCATAGCCTGCAGGCACAGCAATTTTTTTTTGTATGTGTGTATATGTGTATGTATATACATATGTATATGATTATATTTTATATATAAAAAAGTCCAGATCTACGTTTGTATTCTCACACAGCCCAGACAGATGGGAGTAAGCCAATTTTCAATCATAAGCTCCGTCTTTAGGAAGAGACATCTTGCAAAGGCCCATTTGCTTAAACAAGCGTGTATAGCTAATTTGCACAAGAAAAGGTCACTGTGAATGGATTATCTCCACTGAGAGTAAAATAAAAACCCCCGTTGCATTAATTAAAACTACAAAACAGACTTCAAAGTACATTTTTTTTTAAATCGCATCTCAACTTTGGTTAAAATACATATATACATATTCCATCTGAGTGGCAGCCATTTCTTTTTCTCCGTGTGGGATATTGATTGGCAGCCATGTCCCAGCTCACCAGCCAGCAGTGACACAGCACACGGCAGGGAAATTAGGAAACTGGAATACCAAAAAAATTTAAAAGTTGCCTTTTGTAAGCATTCCTTTTTTACATACAAGAGGTCTGAGGCTCATCGCTTTCACTGTATATTCTATGACAGAAAATGTTAATAAATACCAGAAATAGAATACCCTGTAGGGCTAGAATATGTCAGTCAGAAGTCCCCCATCATTAGCTAGCTAAAAATGTAAAATCCTGTTAATACCCTGGAATGCAACAATAGCCACAAAACGTCGATGGCAGAACCAGAACACAAAGAAAAGCAGAGAACGAGGCCAGCGCAAGTGAGTCCTCCATATGCCAGTGATGCCTTATATTGGGCACCTTTTCTTTCATATCTAATTTGCTGACAGTAGGATAGATTTACAAAGGAAAAAAAAAAAAGAAAAGGATTTTGTTGACCATTTCCCACCTGGAAACCAGTTAGCGTCTTGCTCCCATTTGTGCATTTTAAAGCTTAATGTGTGATTTATTGCTGAGCTCTGGAATAGCACGGTTCATGGTCATCAAGCAATTTATCTACATCATACGCACACAGAGAGCCTCATCCTAACCTTGATGTATGGGCACAAAATTTCCACTCACTTCAGGGAGAACCCGCAAATACAACAGGAGCAGACCCAGAGTAAAGCAATATCCATTGAGAGCTGCTGCAGTGAATGAATTGCACCAGAGATTCTTCTCATGAACAAATTTCTCTGCAATTTCAACCCAAATGTTTTAACGTGACTCGACGCGATCTTTGACCGCAGTGCTAAGGGACTGATTTCCAGTTTAATCCCCCCCAGCGACCACTCCAGGATCAAGCATCTATTTGAAATCCTTAAACACAAGGTGCTAATTTTACTCCTACTCGTTCATGGGTAGCACGCAAAGCAACAAGGGTACCCTGCCTTAGCTGCAAGACAGAAGATAGCCCAGTATGTTTAAATACAAATTCTGAAATGCCTTTCACACAACACATGTAGCCAGCCACAAATACATAAACATCTCTGTCAAGCTGCAAACATAGCTTTGTAATTTGAAGCATCGTTTGTGGAGGAAATTGTTTACATGTACCAAATAGTACTTCAGAGTCAAGTTTGGAGCAGAGACCATTTCGTGTTTTTCTCAGACTGCCAGGCAGCATTCGGAGGAGACCTTGGCCACAAAAACGTCACCTGCTGAATGAAACTCCAGCCCACAGGCCATGGGGGGGGACAGAGGTGTCAGGGCAACCCTCAGTTCCAGGCTCCTTCCCATTCAGCCCTGCAGGAACCACGCATGCAGCAGGAGGTTTGAGCTTTGCTGGTGTTTTGTTGGGGAGGGAGGATTGCTTATGTACGATTGGCATTTTTTTCCACATAGGAAGCATACGTGTCTCACCTGAAAGCATCTCTGCACTTCCCTTAACTCTGACTTGAAATGCTTTCAGTGAAGTCAGTGAGATAATCTCTATGACTAAAGGTAGGTATCTGAATTAAATCTTTGCCGGACTAGAAATTTCTCCTTCACTTGTCCAAGAGAGAAATCGGAGCTGGCGCAGACATCCAGGAACACCCTCTCAGCTACAGCAGGACACTTGTACGTTAAGTAACGATCTGGCGTCTATTGCAAATACCAGTATCGCATCAATGATGGGCTTGATTTCTCCACCATCTTCACTGATGAATCTCAGCAAGACCTTAGGGAGGCAATGAAGTAGTATAACCCTGCTCACAACTGGTGAAGGGGCCTTAAGTTATAGGGAAAATAGTCAAGTGTTTAGGAGAGGTTCTCTCAGAGCCTCTTCTTCTTCTTCTCCCCTGGCAATGGGGGTTAGATCTGTTTTCAGAACTACTTATTTCCGTTAGCCGGTAACATCTGAAGATGGCAGGGAGATTTGTTACAGTCTTCCAGCTTGCATCGCTGTGGTTTCTGCACACCCCGAGCTGCCAGCTTGTGGGGACAGCTCTGCATTACCTGCCTATCCAGATGCTCTGGTTTTACCCGGCTACGGAGGTTCTTCAGGCTCCGCTTGCAGCTGAGGAATGGGAGCGAAGACCAGCACCGCAGGGCACCGTGCGGGCGGCCGGCTGGGCACTTCTTCCTCACTTGTGCCGCTTCGGTGTCGCACTCCTTCTGGCGCTTTCCCTTCCTTCACTGCTGGCAGTTAATCTTCCCGAGCATTTACGGTAGGGAAGTTTTGAGAGGACTCCTCTGCTTTGCTCAGAGGGTGTTTATTTCCAGAAAGCTCCTGGTTTCCATGTTAGGAGACTGCCGGGGAGAGGGGGCACATGCTTATTGCTCATATTCCTGTATTCCTTCATTTTGCACGCTTGCACAGAGGTAACATTTTACTGCCAATTTTAGGGTCGGCTTGGCCTGGGCCTCAGCTGCATCATTCAAACATGTTAAAATCCAAAATGCATATGCCTTCAAAATGACAGGTGGGGCTTTAAAACTAAAATAGCTACAGATTTAACCCAAAGCTGGCATCCCTCTGTAAGGATCAGCAGTGTGTTTTATTAACTTTCACGCTTCCTTCTGTAATGATTAAGTGCACCTTGTTCACAGCTAATACCTTTTTAGGCAGCATAAACAAATAGCTCTATTTGTAATCAATTCTAATTTATTCACACTTTAATTGAAATATCCCCTCCCTGCTACCACCCATAGCTGAGAAAACATGTTCGGCCCCATCTATCATGCAGGTGTAAACACTGCAACGCCGCATGGGCAATTATCTGCAGGAGAAACGCTGCTCAGCCAAATGCTGTTACCATTTTAACTTCTTGATCCATCACATTGCTTCTGTCTTTCCCCATCCCCCCCCTTTTTTTTTCCTTCTGATGTGCCGACCTTGTCAATCAGCACGTGGATTAGAGGGCTGCTTGGGATTCCTGGTTCACCATTATCCCAAGGAGCCCGGGCAGGCTGCAGAGGCTCTGCAGTGACTAATCAGCCATGCCATACATTCCTTCTTACAGCTTAAGCATTTCCCCATGTCACTACACTTAGGAGATTATAAACTAGCCTGGGAAACATTTTCACTACCAATTTTAATATAAACTATTTTTTTCCAGAGCCTTATCATCATCACCATTGATTGAAGACAGGTCTAAAAACACGGTGGCTGTTTAGACCAGCAGATGTGTCCAGCTACCCAGATGCAATGATTATCATACTTTATCCAGCTATATGTCACCTGTCACGTAGGAATCATAAAGCAGCATACATATTTTCTTATCTAATCCTCTGAACACTGATACTGTATACCATCACCATTCCCATGTCATAGATGGAAAACCTGAGATAGAGATGACTGGTGGCTTCTCCAGCAGCTAGACAGACCTCGGGAATGCTAACCCCAGAGTCCTCACCTGCCTCCCTCTTCTCCAGTGATACAGCACTCACCGAAAAACAGTCATATGTTATGGCTATCAAAATTCAGATGGAAATACAGGAGCAGAACCCAAACCAAACACAATGGGTTTAACCCAGCAGCACATATTTTAACACTGCCACACATAATCCATCTTTTGGAAGATGCTGGAGCTCATCTTTGGCAGGGAGTATCAGCACATACCGCTGTAGATGTCAGATGGACTAGAGCTGTTTTTTTCTTTTCCGAGCCAAAAATTGCGATGGCACTTAACCAACTATGTCCAGGGCTCCCTCCCTGAATCTGCAGGCCCACAAATGCACGCTGCATCTTCCAAAAGTCTGCATCAGTTCAAGTGCTAAAACAAAGCCAGATATTAAACACCTACAACACAAGGCTAAATGGCAGAGCGTTTCCCAGTCTTCCAGTATATTGTTTCAGCTATTAACCAATTGGCCAGTTTTCCATTTGTGAATGCTTAATGCAGATGGCTCTGAACTACTGGCTGGAGAGCCTGAAAAGAAACCCACTCTGTCACATGGAGCTTCTCGTTGCTTGGTTTCCATTAAGGTATGTTGGCTTTTAAATAAACTGTCAAGTAAAACTTGGCATTGAAAACACCAAGTGAGTAACTGTCTTTGTAGAAAAGCTGACAGCTCAGCTGTGCGTCAGATAGATAGCTGCCCAAGACTGAGCTCGAAAGGCTAACGCATCCTACTTGGAAGGGTGCCGTCGCCGCAAACTGCCTGCTTTCGGATTTACGGCTGTGCAATGCTTTGGGGTGATCTTAATGCCGGTTAACAGGCTACTGGCTGGCAGTTCATCTCCCTCTCCGCAAGAACTGGTTCTGGAATTAGAAAGTTTGGAGGTGCAAAAACATAATTGGAAAACTTTTTTTTCCCCCCTGCTTAAAGGGCTAATTGATTTCACAGGTGTTTAATTATCATTTGCTGTGAGATAATACCTTGTAGTGCCATAAAAAATGGATTTAATTTTCGAGTGCTTGCAAAACCATTGCCAAAGCCAAGTTAGAGCTAAAGCTAGATAATTATTCTATAAATCAAACACACTGCCTCCTTTCTTTGAAATTTTTAATACTTGGCTATAATGATATCTGACGACCTTGAAACTAACATAAAAAGGATTTTCTTGCCAAGTGCTGAAAGGCAGCCATTGGAGTATTTCTTTCAGCCTGGTTCATTACCACCACCGCTGCTGCCCTGGCTGCAGGACTCCAAGGGATGCTGCGGTGTAAGTACGGCAGCAGTGTGCGGGAACAGTGATTTTGGCACACAGGTAACGGCCCGGTACGGGTGTGAGCATGAGCCCAATCGCAAAATGCTGCTAAATTAATGAAAATCCTGCACGATTCTTCTAGGCCTGGCAACGGAAATGAAACTCTGCAAACATTCAGTAACTAATGTCAAGGTACAACTGTTTTCTCCTTTCCATGCCAGCATCTTCTCTTAGTTCAGAAGGTTGGATTAACAAAGAAAAACTGGGAAGTAGAGTTTTCACTTTAATGTACTGCTAAGGGAACTTTGTTACAGTTAAGATGGACAGTAACCACTGAAATTTAAATCATCTTTAAAGTCTTCAGCTACATCACATTTGGATTCAGTTCACTTCGATGATATGCACAGAAACATTTGGATACACAAGCCATTAAAGGCAATGTACATTCTAACAAATAAAAATGCTCTAACGATTTTTGTCTAAATATTTACACAGAATGCCCTGTAAATCTATATGGTGCATGCAAAGCATGCACAACATTTGGACTGCCAAATACTATCCCACTGGCTCCCAGTGTGGCGGTTACAGCACCTAGAACAAGTAGTCTTACACAGTAGCAAATGTGGTCTCATCAACATGACTTGATGGTTAAAGATAACTGCTTATTTAACAAGTGTGCCAGAGAGGGTTCGTAAGTAGCGTGTCAGAGGCAAACCTTGCCAAGGTGCCTCTCTAGGCAGCATTACGCCCCAGTTACCAGCAACCTGCTAACAGCATCGCATAGCGCTTCTTCCAACACCAAACGCTGGCTCCTAGGCTTTGAAGTCCTGCAAGAGTGCCTGTTTCACAGCAGCACCTTGCTGTGCTGGCAGCAAGAAAACTCACAACATGCCTGAGTAAGAAAAGCCCACGAGGAAGCAAACGCACTGCTCGCTTGTATCTTCTGAGGAATGCAAATGCAGCACCGCATACTGTCAATTCGACACCCTCTGGGTCGGTGGGAAAGCAACGCAGATGCTGGTGCTCGCATGTGCGGATGCACGCACAGGAACGGACACGCACGCAGCCACTGGGTGAGATTTTACATGGATCCACCTCCCCTGCCACCCCCTCTGAAGTGACTTAAACGTATATGAATCCTCTTTGCCTGAAACGTGCCCGTCTGGCACTTATTGCCCATCAAGCTGCTGGACCTTTACAAGGTAAAGATAAGACCAACCTGTTAAGATGATCCAGTGGTTCAGGCAGGCTCTTTCTAACAATAAATTATGCCAACACTTTGCATCATTATGGTACCTCTAGGTTGCTATTTTCTGGAGATCACAAACACCTTTTTGAATATTTTAATATAAAGAACGTCAGCCAGCCAGCAGAACAAAGCAGCATCTCCATTTCACTGATGGGGAAACTGCCACACAGACTGAACTTGGGCTACATCTATTCAGCCTTGTTCCCCAGTACTCTGCATAGAAAGATGCAGGAGTAAGTTGAAAGTAATATCTAACTATTGACAGTGTACTTTGGCGTTTCAACAGAGAACTAATATCCTGGGCTGCATCACAAGCAGCGTGGCCAGCAGGGCGAGGGAGGTGATTCTGCCCCTCTGCTCTGCTCTGGTGAGACCCCACCTGGAGTACTGTGTCCAGCTCTGGGGTCCTCAGCACAGGAAAGACATGGACCTGTAGGAAGTGGGTCCAGAGGAGGGCCACGAAAATGATTAGAGGGCTGGAACACCTCTGCTGTGAGGAAAGGCTGAAAGAGCTGGGGTTGTTCAGCCTGGAGAAGAGAAGGCTCCAGGGAGACCTTATTGCGGCCTTTCAGTACTTAAAGGGGGCTTATAAGAAAGATGGAGAGAGACTTTTTACCAGGGCCTGTAGTGACAGGACAAGTATAACACTTTTAAACTAAAAGAGGGTAGGTTTCGACTGGACATAAGGAAGATTTTTTTTACAATGAGGGTGGTGAGACACTGGGACATGTTGCCCAGAGAAGCTGTGGATGCCCCATCTTTGGAAGTGTTCAAGGCCAGGTTGGATGGGGTTCTGAGCAACCTGCTTTAGTGGAAGGTGTCCCTGTCCACAGCAGGGTGGTTGGACTAGATCATCCTTAAAGGTCCCTCCCAACCCAAACCATTCTGTGATTCTATGATTCTGATTTTTAAAATTGGGGATATTATATTCTGTCCTTCACAGAGTGACTTTGTTTGGACTTTAGCCTTCTCCTAGCAGTGAAGCAGTGTCAAACACTTGTCCTAAGTAGCCCCATCTGGTCCCATTAACCAGCCTCACATGCTGTGACAGTCCAGCAGTGAACGTCTTTGGGGTAATTTCCCACTGCAAAGCCAGTTTTCTTATTGATTTATTCTCTAACTTAAAAAAAAAGAAAAAAGCCCACTACTGGAATTTCAGTTATTAAAGCATCAGTTTGGATTAAAGACCCAAACAAAGAAAAATCCATACTGCATTTTCTGAACAAAGAAACAAATTTTAGCTCATCTGCCACCCACTCTAATTTTGAGATTACAGAACATAACTGAAAGCCTCAGAGTGGGGAGAAATAAAAGACTTATTGTGTGATCTCTCACCTGTCAACACCTGCCGGCTCTGGAGCTGATGATTCCCTCCTGCCTGTCAAAAAAAAAACGGCCTCCAAATCTTTCTTAATTATTTTTAAATAGCTCTTTATTGAAAACTTGAGGTTAAAAAATGTTGAAGAGGATCAGTTTTCTAGAGTTTCATTCTTCAGTATCTGGGGCTACTGAATGCTTTAACTAACCTAGAAAGAGAAATGGTTGATTACAAGCCCTGGATGGTAAAACATGAATAGAATCAGTGCTCTGCACCCATTTATGCCACAGTCCAATAACTGGACCCACCAGCGTCCAGAGGACGCTGGCATAAAGAACACTGTCCTCTCCATTAAGCTTCCTGTAGGACTGGGACTTCGGCGGGATAGTAGAGAAAGTACAAACCCCCGGAGATTGAATTAGAAGGGGTTATCATTTCTATTCTTACTTTGAATCGCTGGCTGAGCTCTTTACCAAACAATTTAGAATAGTCCTTATGAAGCTTATCATTTTCTATTCAGCTCCACAGATTTTCCCATTATGGCTATCGAGCTCCTAAGTGGCTTGTTGGCATCTTTAAAAGTTATCGTCCTCTAGACGCAACATCTAAAAATGGAAAGCAAAGATGATGTGCAATACTGGCTCTAATTATGCAGGAGTTAATTTCTATGAATGACTGGATTTGTCTCCAAAAAAAAAAAGAGGGACTTTACACAGGAACTGCTAGCAGAGCCCCATGTCGTCTAGGCATGCTGACCCAAAATGTGACCATGCTTGGAGAAAAATTAGTTCAGCAAATCCATGGAACAACTTTGAATGAAACAGAGAAGTGATTTATTTTTACTCATAAGAAGTCAGCTGCAGCTTAGTCCCCAAGAGTGGTAACACCACAACATATCTAGATACTTCAATATTTGGGTTGTTTATTAGTTCTCATATTTGCCTTCATCTCAGGATCTCAAAGTATTTTCTTTTTCCTTTCTATAAATGAGACAAAGGTACCTCAAAAAGTGGAGTAGGACTAGGACACAAAGCCGGGGGGGGGGGGGGAGAACCCTAATTCTATGTATTTTGATTTTGTAGCACTGAACTTTAGGGTGAAATCCCAGCACTGTTACAGTCCAGGGTGGGTTTCCACTGATTGACAGCGGGTGCTGATCTTCTGGAGTTAATGAGGACTAATTTCTGCAATAAAGCAGTGCAGGAGTGTGAACTGTGGAAGGGCAGGAAACTCTGCAAATGTTTTCTCTATTGCAGTCAACAGTGAGTATTAAAATAATTTTCATTTTCTATGAGAGAAAAGAGGAGATAGCAGGAAGAAATATAAAAATGCACTGATAATTGTTTTTCAGTTTTGTTGGCCAATCAGGCCACCTCATGTGCAGTTTGGGAACGAGGACTGTGCTTCACAGAGTGGCCAGGTAAAATGGGATCTGTCACTCTGCAGATCTGCTCCTTCTCTGTGCTCGCTCACTTCTGCTGACTACAGTAAAATCAAAGTTTTCTATTATTTGCTCTTCTCAGCAAAAAAGGCACTTAGAACAAGAGCACAGCTCCTCTGCATCTCTGCATCACCAAGTCCCCTTCGGAGCCGGACTCTCCTCCTGAGCCAGAGGAAAACACAAGCCGCACGCCATTAAGCGTAAGTTTAGAATTGCAGCTGGCTTTTGTTAGGTGGTTTTTACCTTTTATAGGGTTGTTTAGGCAACTCCAGCGGTCTTCAGTTGATGTTGCACCAGATCAGGGTTACTATATTTCCTTCAGTAGGGCTGGAGAGAGTCTCACCTACTTTCAACAGGACAAGGGGTAATGGTTTCAAACTGAAAGAGGGTAGGTTTAGGTTGGATATAAAGAAGAAATTTTTTTTGTTGAGGGTGGTGAGACACTGGAACAGGTTGCCCAGAGAAACTGCGGATGCCCCATCACTGGAAATGATTCAAGGTCAGGTTGGCTGGGGCTTTGAGCAACCTTATCTATTGAAACATGTCCCTGCCCACAGCAAGAGGGTTGGACTAGATGATCTTTGAAGATCCCTTCCAGCCAAACCTTTCTATGGTTCTATGATTGCCCATGGTGGCACATGGAATTTTTAGGTCCCAGCCTGAGCATGCAAAATTGCTGTTTAAAAAACCCCACAAGCACGTTTGCATCCATGCATACTTACATGGACACACTTCTGCACTATTTACAAAGGACTTTCATCTGGAAACCACTGAGGCATGTGCATATCCTTCTTCTCTTGCCTGACCCTGCCCTGACACACAAAGAACCTCACATGTGATTTTTGCAAAATTACTTTTTCAAAAATCAAGGCCCATTTTGAGAACAAAATTAGAGCAATAACCAACCAAAGCAAATTGAAAACCTCATTTTGAAGGAGAGCTCTTCTCGAGCATGAAAAGCGAGTCTTTTGAAAACCAGTCTGCAAATGTAAGTGCCAAACACTACCTAAACCACACCATATCGCAATTCTGAGCGACGCTTTTCATTTTGCTCCTAAGAGTCCCAGGGAAACCACATACCTGCTGATGGTGAATGCCTGACTGCTCGCATCTGTAGCCCTAATGCATCACCGCAGTGTCAGGCATCTGAGCTATGTTGGGACCAATCCTAAGAGATGCAGACGGTGTTTCTCAGTCCCTGTTGATGCCCACTCCCAGCCCGGTGCTCAGCATTGCACAGAATCATCTGTTTCGCTTTTTTAGCATTCCTGCCCCGCTGGGCAGTGTCTGCCTGAACGTGCTACGTCTGTTTGCGAGCTAATACATTATTTACACAAACTATTCAGGCATAGCAGCAAGGATATAAAACATTCATCAACAAAGGAACCAGTTTGTCATTTTAAAATAATTATGTTTCTTTAAAGAAACCAACAAATTCAGTTGTTTCAGAATTATTTATTAGGTTGCACAGGCTTGAAAGGACTCTCTCTTTTGGAGGAAGGAGTCTCCACTCCAAATAAGGCTTTAACCAGGAGAAATTTTATACCTCAGCAAGGAAATCTCAAGCTCACAGGTTTCGTAGCCAGAGCCCTAAAGAGAAGCACAGGTCAGGTTAGGCATATGGTGGCACCTTTTCCCGAGATCTGCCAGACACTGAAACACCTCGAATGAACTGCGGGGTTGCAGGGCAGGGAACACCCAAGTGCCTTTGCAATTCTGCTCCGCTGTCAGTAGCTGGAGCGCACCTATACCACGCTTACACCTGGGAGCAGCTCTACCAGCCCCAGCCCTGGTGGGATACAGCCAGGCATCTCCTCCAGCCCCGCTGGGAAGCGTGCAGGGCCAGCCTGGCACTGCCTGGCAAAGAGGCCCTTTGCTCTCTACCTGCTCCCTGCCCTGCACTGCCTTTTTATAGCTCCTCCAGCAATTCAGGCCCAAGGACAAATGGGAAGGGAAAGGCATTGCCATGGAAGTGCTCAGATCAGAGAGAGACCTGTGATCTGGTGCGCTCTGCAGATTGCCAAGGAAAACACGACCATCCAGACAAAAGGGTTTACAAGGGGATGCCAGCAGTGATCAGATTAGCCCGAGGAACAACAGCTCTTCGGCCAACTGCTAACAGCCAACAGATGGAGGGGAATGATGTCGACTGTAAGAGAGGCCATGCGATGACGCAGTACAACATGCAACTGGACTGCTTTTTTATACAGGTGTGTTAATTCTGATACTAGTTTTAAAACATTTAATTTTTTGTTTTGAACCTTCCAGTGATAAGCACAGAGCAGATACAAAGACGTCCATAAAGGAGGCTTCTGTATCAGGGTAAATTCAGCTTCCTACCTCTTGTAAACCATGACTGCAGCACCCTGCGCTGGCGGGAGAACCGGCTGCACAGTTCCCAGCTGAGTCTGGGTTTTGCATGCCATGTCCCCAAGGGGTATAAATGAGACCACGAGCTCTCTCTGCAAACTTCCGAGCAGCTGTTCTCCCCCAGCTCCCTCTGTCAGACTCCAGATGGGCTGTGATACAGGCAGTTTCCTACAGCAGCGCCTCAAATCACGTGTTAGACGCGTCAGCAATTTCTGCCGACATTGGAGGCTAAAAAGGTGCAGACCTGGAGCAGGTTTTTTGGAGCATCCTCATGCAGTGCAGACATCTTTTACATACTGTTTAAGAGACTATAAAACACAGTAAACCAAAATCCTCTGTAATGCTTGGCATCTGAAACAAGACTTTTTACCTTAGAAAGGAGCAATTCTGTAAAGTATTAGAGGGTCACCATGGACAAGCAGCTCAAGGCTGTTACAGAAGAGCAAATGAACCCTTAGACACATCAACCATGTTGTACACACAGAGAAGAAATTGTCCCTGTGTACCCGGAGTCGGTGAGGCAGATACCAGAAAACATCCAGTGCTAATATCCCCCATTTTAGAAAGATGCCGAGTAACTGAAGACAGAGAAAAAGAAAAGTTATTTAAGGGACTGTAGTAAATACCCTTCTGAGAGAGACTTAAAGACCTCAGCTTGTTCAGCTTATCAGAGAGAAGAGGAAGAAGCGGCTTGATTACAGCACGTAAGTGGCTCTACAGGGAGAAAAAGAAAAGGAACCGAGAGTTCTTCAACCTGCTGAAAAAGGGCACAACAAGAATCAAGAGGTGGAAGTTAAAAGCGAAACAAACATGAACAGAAATCCGCACTAACGCCCCGGCACCGAAGGTATTTTAACCACTGAACCAAACTGCCACAAGAGATGGTGGCTCCCCCATTAAGTGATCCCGTGCCATCAGAAGCAAGCGCTTTGCTGGAGGATGTGCTGTAGCTCATCCCCATTTACTGGATGCAGTGCAGGGGTAAAGCGGGTGACACAGAATGGGCTGCAGCGCGCACGAGATCAGACAGAGTAATCTCCTGGTCCATCTGGCCTTCCATTTTCCGTAAAAGCTACTAGTATCTGGTGCTTTCTGACTGTCCTGAGCACAAAACCTCTGCCTCCAATATTCCATCATGCAAACTTCATCCAATTAGATTAGTACTGAAATGCATGGAGACATGAAAAGGGACAGTATCTTCTGATAAGCAACCCATGGCGCTACGTGGATCGCTTTTCTAAGAGTTACAATAAATTCTGTCAGACTGAACAATAGCAGACTACATTCAATAACAAATAACCTTCAGGATTTTTGCTACTTCAGATCAACACATTCAACTTACTCATGAATTACTTGTCTGATGAACAGAACAGTTTAAAAAGTATCTGTTGTTGTACAGAGATCAGTCTTGTATTTTGATAGATCTCAATTGGTTTCATTCCTATAAAACTCTTCATATGACTTTTCCAGAAGGATGATCATCCCAATCATAGTACCAAGTGAAAAGGTTCACTCTTTGATTATCATTTTGGTAAACTTAATAGAGGCGTCCATAAATTATCAGGGAAGAAGGAGGAAAAAAAAACCAAACCAATAAATGATTATGCCTAGGTGGAAATTTTAAAATGCTCTTCTTTTATGGATTACTGAAACCCTCCTGAGTTCATCTGCAGATACTGGAAACATGAATGGATAAAACTGGAAGCCTAGGGATTAGCAAAGTCATTACCACAATCACATTTTCCTTACGCAGAATATTTTTCTTTCTCCTCCCTCCACCTTTCAAAGGTTTATGATCTCTGTCTAGCAATGCGGACAGTTTTTCCATGAAACGTACCAAGTCCTCTGTAACTTAGTTGGGAACATCAGTGTTTATTACCTTTTGCAGTGAGCAGTCCTGTTTAAAACTAGTTTCTCATCACGCATTAATATTCTGGTATGGGAGGTTTGCAGAAACGGATAAAGAACGAGAAATAAATTTGAAGGCAGCTCCTTGCCTGTTTTATCGTCGCCCAGGTTAGCCTGTGTTCAGAGGGGAGGAAGGTCTGAGCGCTGCAGTCACACCTCACAAATACAGTTTTCTTGGTTTACACTTTCCTCTGCTTCAGGTTTTCTCGCTCTGCTGAGTAAATACCTCTTCTGCAGAAACCCGACCAGGCGAGGAGATGTGTGGTTTGTGCCGTGCCCACACCTTGGCATCTCGAGCTGGCTGTGGTTTCCACAGGTGTCCCCCAGCCCCGCTCAGCCGGCACCGAGAGCAGCCTCGGACCTCGCCTCGCTCAGCGTCTCCCACCCCCTCCTCCCTTTTCGGCCTGACAGGTTTGGCGTGGTTCTGCAGCGACCTTTTCCATGGAGTTTTGAAGGATAATGTAATTGCTGCCTCAGCAGATTCCCCAAGACATTTATGAGAGAGCTTTCAGCTCCAGTTTTGTGAGGAATTTGGAAAAAATTAAGCCTTTAAAGTGACACATGACCTTACTGTCTGTCCCAGCGCTGCCACAAATGTCAAAAGCCTCGGCAAACACTGCTTGAATGAGAGGTTTGACAAAAGCCCCATAGAGAAGTTATGGCAGATGATGTTAACCCGTTACTCTGTGAATTTTATCGTAGCCGGTAAGTTTTGGGTCTCTCCTCAACCCCCTGACTCCTGACAAATGTGCAAATTCATTTTGCCCAAGGACACCAGCACACAGTTACTGAATCACTGAGCTTTGAGAGAAATGCTGCAGGGAAATGTCCGCATACATCCTCTGTGGCTGTTTATATTCATCACAGCTGCAAACCAGCAGTCTCTTAGCCTCGGGTCTTAATGCACCGACACTCTTACTCATTTGCAGGAACATAACTAATCTGCACGTGCTAAATGTGGAAGGGCAGCTTCGGCTGGACCAGAGGATAGGCTGCTCCACAGTCCCAGCTGCAATGGTGCAGTGCTGCTTCCCCAGTAATACAAACCAGATCCCACTAAAAGCTGGTACCTGTCTTATCCAATTCAATTTCCAAGCAGTGGAGGACTCGGTAACCCCTGCTGCACAGGAGAGGAAAGAAGTGCCGAGGTCAGAAGGGAGCAGGCTCAGGAGACAGCCAGATGCTGCGTGGGAACAAGAGCTCCTGGCCTGCAAAGGCAGAGCTGGGCTCTGGGGTTAACCGGGATTGAAAGGCCAAGTGCCCAGCAGAGACATCCCCGTGGGCTGGCTGGGACCCGGCAGTGGCTGGGTCCCCATGGCCAGGACCGCAGCCTGCAGGCATGATCCTGCCGCGGGAGGCTCTTACCCACACGCTGCCGAGCCACGCTGCCCTCAGGGGCCAGCCCAGACGCTCTCATAAATTAGCGCATCGAGGTCACCACAGCCAGGTTTTTGCACGTCCCGGTCTGCAACAGCCCCGCTAAAAGCTGTGTGATTTCCTGAAGGCATGCGGCTGCTGACAGCAGTCCTGGGCCGAGGACACAGGGCAGCCCCGTGGGCTGCTTCGGTGCCTTCTGCCCAGGGACACGGTGCGGCAGTGGGCGTCCTCCGTAACCTCAGCCCCCGAGCTTCAGCCTCCAGAGTCTGAAAAATCTGGCTGTAATTTTCACACACTGACAGCATCAAGGCTTTTACTTTACTCTGTCCGCTACTTGGAAAAACACACCAAGGTCAAATACAGAACATGACTTGAAGGCTCTTCCCAGCAGCATCAGGGTCTTGGTGCCTAACAGAGGTTATACCAGCAGGAAAAACGCTTCTGCCTCTGACGTCTGTATCGTGACCCCGAACAGCCAGTACCGACTGAGTTTTGTGCTTAGCCTGAGGACTGTTTGTAAAATGATCGATGACGCACGCAAATGGGCTCTTGTTTGTCTTACTGTACACTGCAAATATTGCTTTTAACGATGAGGTTTTTGCCAAATGGTTCTGAACACACCCAAACTGGGATCCCAGAGATAAGACTGCAAAAGCAAAGTAATGTGATTACCAGCTGTGTTCCAAGAGGGACTGATCAATGTCTTCTGATTTGGGTTTAGCCTGCAGGACTGTTTCGGCAGAGGTGAAAAATAGATGCAAGTGATGTCACCAACCCACCTCTGCTGCTCTTAGGATCAGCCCAGATTGAAGGGAGCTGTCGCACAGCTTTTAAGCTGAAAATCCTTTCCCGCTCAGCTTCTGGAGCAACTCTAGTCCTTAAAATTTGAATTCCCTCAATTTCCAAAGAAGATTTAATCAGCACTTGTTTCCGAAGGGGTCTAAGTTAATAAGAAATAGGCAAGTGCAGGTTTTGGTAGCAGAATCTCTAATTACTTTTACCAGTCAGTAAAAGTACATTGGTAGTTACTGTATGATTGTACCATGGCCCCAAACCGAGCAAAACTGAACTCATGCCTCTGAAAATTAGGTGCGAAGGGTTTGTAAGAAGAAGGTAAGTGAGCTATTCCCCATCCCAGCCCTCTCCTGGGGTCAGGTGGATGATGTTGGCCAGATTCTGCTCTCAGTTACTCTGGTGTGAATCTCAGTGGAGTTGCTCTGGATTTACACCGACGTAGCTGAGAAAAAAACCTGCCCTGTCAATTTTCCTTCTTCAGTGACCATTCTTCTAAATCTTGGGCCCCATCTTAGATCTGCTTCTTCTTACTTCACCACGATGCCAGCTGGCATCTCTCTGCCGATCTGCCAGTGTTTAGCTCAGAGGATTTCCAGACGGCTTCACGGATACTTTTAGTTGTCAGAAAAAAAAGCAGCTCAAGAGGTACCTCGCCTATTCTGAGTGCAGTCACTCGGCTAACAGGTCCAAATGGCTCTGCCCGTGCCCCAGAAAAAAAATCAGCAGCACCATGGAAATTGGAGTTTAATGTTCTGCATTTAAAGCTGAGGGGTTTTTCATCTTTGGCACCTGTGAAAGGCTGTTTTTCACAAAACGGAGTGATAAAACCCTATAAGAAACACTCATCCCCAAACTATCTGTGTGGCTTTTGCACACATCTGTTTCTCTCCTGTCCTCAAGAGATGTCTAAAATCTAATTAACCAATTAATTTGCAAATATATTCTAATTTATTCAAGGCAGATTTTCTTAGTGTTAAATTATCTGACTGTGAACCATACGCTGCACACAGGAACAGGACTTCATTAAAATACCAAAGGTTACACAAATGGAACAAAAATTATATTTGTACTACAGTCAGCACATACTTATATCCCCTAATGAGAAAATGTGTTTGTATTTCCCCATTTCCAATTTGTTTTCGCATGTTTGGTGTAAACTTGCTGTTAATACATTTGCAACACCGAACTACTACACCTAATGTGGAAACATGAATATCCTGAGAGGTTTCCACGTCCGTTTAACTTGCAGCAGAATTTAAACATACAAATAATCCATCATCAGCGCTGGTAAAACTCGTCTCTCAGCCCAAGCGATGCCACAGCTCATTTGTTATTGAGAATTACATCCGTGTCCCCGGCCAGCCCCGCTCCTCCCGCCTCCCTCCGCAGGTAGCACCGTTGGCTGGGAAATCTCAAGTTCTAATTGACAGCACTTGTGCGAAGCGCGTCTAAAGGAAAAAGCTGATGCCGTGTTCTTGATTGCTGCATTGAAACTCCTTGCTCCCCCGCCCCCCCCCCCCAGCTCAATAGCTGTGTGGGTACAAAATACGGCAGCTGGTTTCAATTCTGCCAGCTACTGGAGAGATGGTATCATTCACCATGGCATGGCATCACTCACAGCTCCGCTCAACCTTCTCGAAAGCACAGGGATGCGCTGTTGTGCTCAGTAAAAAACACCCAACAACAACAACCAACACAAAAAAACCCTTCCCTAGTTACTAACTCTCCAAGTAGTTTTTTATACAGCGTTAGCACAAACAAAAATACTTTTTCTGTATACACTGGGCACAGAATTACTTCTTGAAGACATTAATACCAAACAGCTGTTTTCTTCGCTTGACAAGCAACTTAGTATTTTTATTATAGTTCATTACACTGCAGTTGCACCACGGTCAATTAAGACCAAGTTACAGTTCTTCTAGGTGTATGCATGCATAAGGGACTGCTCCTATACTGAAAGGCGCTCCAACTATATCTGTAATGCATTAAAAAATACGGGACTTGCCCCACATCACACAACAGAGCAGGGCCTGAGCTAGGAACGGCAGCCAGATCTCTCGGTCCTGCAAACCCCGGGCCACCGACGTGCACCCAAGGCTGTTTTCATGCCACCAGGGCTACGTGCTCACAGCAGGCTCCATAAATCAAGCGCTGCTCGTGGCCACAGGCACTGGAGTGGCAGGAACCCATCAGCGGCAGTGCCGAGCCCCCAGGAAAGGGGCTGGGGCCACGGGGGGCACGGCACCTCCTGTGGGGTTTGACAGCCGAGTGGGATGGTCTCAGCAGGAATCGAGAGTGGTGGCAGCACTCTTCTTAATTAAAGAAAAGGAGTAGGACCAGCCAGCTATTCTGGGGGTGGGTGAATTAGGTTGGAAGACCAGTAAAGCCAGGGGAGAGTGAAACTCCTACCTCTCGGGGCACACTATCAATTTTAAAATTACACTTCTCACATTTTTCTCCACTTATTTTTAGCAGCAATATTTAAGGCAAGTACATAAGGAGGCAGAAGTGCCCTATCTACCCCCACCTCCTTATATTTAATTTTTAAAGTGTTTACTTTGAGCATGCACTGACCTGGAAGAGGGGATGACCTGCAAAGTGACCGACTCTGCAGGTCACTAGATGTATAGCTAGATGTATAGCAACTGTCAGAAGGGCAAGAAAAATATGAAAGCAATGGGATGAAGGAGGAGGAAAGGACCATTAAAGTTCAGTGGTATGATATGAATGGCACTGCTCAGGCAGCCCCAAATGCGCCCACAAGAGAATCTGGTCTGGGTCCAAAGACAGCTAATGAGAGGGAGCAGAAACAGTCTCCCAAAAAGAAAGCAAGTGTTTAAGTTCAGGGAGGAGACCGGAGCCAGTCCGATGGGGAATGCAAAACAACGAGCAATACAAAGCAGGGAGGCTTGGCACTCCCATTCGTTTTTAGCTGTACAATAAGAACAGCCAACAAAAAGAAGATGGATTTAAAGTGCTACAAGATTTTAATTTTTTTTAAGCCACAGTTTATAATTAAGATGTGGAACTAATTGTCTCTAAATATAATTGAGGCCAGGAACTTCTGGGAGATCAGAGAAAGGACGAGCAATAGGTAACGTGACTATCACGGCTACATTATATTCCATATAAAATGAGTGAAGGATGCTTAAACTCAGCATGTCTTTGGTGTACCTTGGACTGGAGGTGAAGAAGAAGCCAAACCTTGGGGGAGTTATTTTATAATCATCCCTTAGGGACTGTAACATCTTCCTCGTGCATCAGTACCGACCCCAGCCAGAGGCTGGAGGAGACTGCCCACGGGTGCCAGCTGGCAAGGGAACGGCTTCGGGAGAAGCAGCGGGACTCTCTCCCATGCCCGCAGGAGAAGAGGGATACGGAGGAGAATGGACGGAAAACAAGTTGTGGGGGACTGAGAAGCAGAGACAGAGTCTGAAACTAGTTTTAACTCCATTTCGTATTTGTTTCCTTTACAGCTGTAGGTGAAGCGTGCAGAAAGCAAACACCCAGGTACAGGGCCAGGAGTACAAGGGGTAGCTTTGGCAGTGAGGTGAACTGTTCGAGTTTCCTATCATGTCCCATTACGTCAGGAGGACCTGACCGCATGGCTCAATGTGGCCGATTATTCCTCCAAAAAGCTTTCAAATTCATTTATTTTTGCTCATATCCAAACCAAAGTATTAAGCAGTGCAGCTATTTATTTGCTTGCTGCAGTGGTCACCGACAGAGCTACCTACAACCACTGAGGGCTGGAAATGAAGCTCTTGTGAATTCACAAATAAACCACAAAAATCTCCTCATAAATGCCCCCAATTATTTCTAGCCTTTGACTTGAAACCCTGCCCGTTCGAGCTCCTGCTGACCGAACTATGAAATGCACATGTTGCACACCAGTGGCTCCATGAGTGGGAGGGAGCATTGGGTTCCTGTGGGTCGCCTTGTGGGTCAATGTGGTTGTCAATGGACATGGGGGCAATCTTGTTCCCTTATGGAAAACTGATCAAATTAATTAAATGGATTAATTGAATTGATTTGATTAAATATATGAGAATCTTTCCCGCTCGTGCTGCTCCTGACCTTTCTTCCATCCCCAGCCTGTGGCCGAAGACCTTTGAACCCCTGAATAACAACAGGAGATTGCCTCCTTTCCCCCACTTTGAAGCTTTCTTCTCCTATAAGCTGTACATATTTACATACTTGGCTATAATGTACCACTTCAAAACTGTGCAATCAGACAACACTTCTCTGGTTTAGTTATTAATAAACTACAGATGCATCCACCACTGACCAAAGATGCAAAGGTTGTGAAACATGAAAAAGTTGATTAAAACCAGCTCCTGTTTTAGCAATGGCTTAAGCTATTAATATATACTCAGAATCATCTGCCTTAATGTCAACCACAGTAAATTACTGTCCCGATACAGGGGACTGCAGGAGCAGAGCACAATTTCTTCTACATTTTTCATATAAAGCAGATGACACTTTTTACCTCGCTCGAGTCGGGTCTACCGCTGACAATACATTTCATATGCATACTGCTTTTGGCTCGCCTCTGAAACGGCAGTATATGCTCTCAGATCTTCCCGACAAGCTTTAGCTTATTTAAGACTTGCTCAATATTTTCATTTTAGCTGTTGGGAGAGGAAAATAAGGTGGGGAAAAGTCTGAAATTGTCACACCACCAAAGGGCATTGCCTATAATCACGCAGCTGTGATTTAAAGCCAAGTGACAGTCTATAATTGAATTGTCTGGGGCTGCCTACGGTGTATTTGCTGAATTCAGACATACTGCGGGGGGGTCAAAAGAGCACAGGTCTTTACTTCTTCATAGGGAAAGCAGGAGGGGGGCCCTGGAGCTCTAGGTACCTCTGGTATTGAGGAACCTCCTACATGTGTCGTGGCTTTTACATCAGCTTCAGCGGAGCAGCAGCAAGACATCGCCATGTCGAGCGGAGGGGAAGATGTGCCCAGCGGCATGGGACTTCCCACCTGAGGAGAGGACGCAATTCCTTGCAGAAAACTGCTAAAGTCTCTCTAGATGAGGACTTCACCAGGGTAAGAGGGCAGAGACATTTCCCAAACCCTCGCCTCCACACCCTCCTTTTCTCCTGGGCCTGTCTTGTGTGGATCTCGAGATGGCCTTTTGGAAGCAGGCACAGCTTCTTCTTTAGCATACTTAGAGGTATCGCCAGATTAAAAACAAATAGCCGTGCTAAAGCATCCAGATGAACCCATCCCGCTGTCCCAGCACAGGGCAGCACAAGGCTGCGGCATTCGTGCCAGCTGGGGCTCCCAGCAATACAGTCCTGTTTGCAGCAGCCTCCAAACCCAAGCGGATGAATGAATGTGCGTGGTGGAAGCGAAGGACTGCTAACGCCTTCGCTGCAGGGAGCTGATGCTCCAGCCCTGACCCCAGCCTCTCCGTCAGGGCCATCAAGAACAATTTGGACATCTGTCCACGGAAAAATAGGAAATAAGGGTCTGAGGCCACCAACGCATTTAACACCGAAGAGCTAGCACAGTCTGTTAATCTGCACCACCGCAATGTGTTAATCATCAGCCCCTGCCAGCTAAGGTCTCTGCTTCTCAGGAGTCACACAATAAAAGAAACACGATGGTTACCACACATTTTTCCCAGCGAGCATGCAGTCTGGTGCTTCGGCTATTTCTACAATACTTATACACAAAACTGCAGACATTCAGAAAAACTTCTGCAAATCTACTGGAGTGGCTTTCGCATGCTTTGTCCGTCCTGTTTGCCCTACCAGTGAGCTAACAGCATGCGGGTGTTAGGAGGGACGACAAGATCTCCTCTCGTACCAGCTAGAGCAGTAGGTAGGGAGAATCGGCATACATGTACACACACCCATAAATGCACTTAGCTCCCTTCAGCTCAACCTGGTCTTGGGTCCGTTCGTGGCTGAGGAGCCCCATCCCCTCCCGGCACGGCAGATGTACTGCACCATTCGCTAGGAAAGAAGATGGGAGTGACACTGTGGTTTAGGCAGAATAGCCTGGGTAAGTCCCTGCCGCTGACAACAAGGTTTTAAGAGCCTTTGACAACACTATCCATACATTTCTGTGCGCTTTAGCCAACTCTAAAATGATCGGATCACATACTGGACACTCCCCAATGCTGATCTAACAAATGCTTTGAAACACCGTATTTTAACTATAGCATTTCTCTTGCCTTTTTTTTTTCAGTTAAGGACACTTTACCGTTGCCCAGTATAGGTATTTGGACTCATTGTACTAACCTGGGGCCATCCAGCTGAACCAGCTGACCAGCGAAATGAAAGGTGTAGAATTAACGGGGGGATCAACTCTGGGACTTTTGGGATGGCACTCACTAGTCCGATTCTCTGATCTCTCTGTAAAGCCCTGAAGAGGGGAAGGAAAATGCCAGGCTCTAAGTGGAAGAAGCCTGAGTGTTACGGACTTGCTGTTCACACTGTGGCAAAACTATGGCTGTGAGTGAGAAAAAATAATTAGGTCCCAAATCTGCATTAAAACATTTCTGCAGGATTTTGCTCTTCAAGTGGAAAACTGTTCCCACGTGGTCTATTTTTAGGTATTCTATATTAAAAAGATCAGAAAAAGTCTTCATGTTTCAATTTCTTGGTGGGAAGTTTTTACAGGAAAGATACTTGGAACCAGGATAACGGTGACAGAAGAGGGGAACGAGTGAAGACTGTCGTCCCTGGAAATACAAACATACGGCTGGAGCCAGTGCAGGGGCGGCGAGGGGCACGCTTGGCTCGGTCACTCCAGCAGCCAGGGTGAACCCTCATTAGCCACAGCTCATTTGTGCCTTATGATTACTTGCAGAACAATTTCACATATTTTGGGATAATGAACTACCCAAAGTAGTGCTTATCAGTTCCATTCACACAGAGTAAGTCCCAGCACCAATCCTTTTGACCCAGCTTCACTGAGACAAGTATCACACTTTCAAGCCAAAGTCCAGAACAGGGTCAGGGACGTCCCCGCACACGGGAGAGGATGCTCACGTCCCTCCGGCACTGCAAGGAGGGGAGAGGAGAGGGTGAGGAGAAGAGAAGGACAAGGCTGCAGAGAGTGAGCAGGCTTGAGTGGAGAAAGGGGTGAGGAGGGCTTCTTTTTGCCTTTGAGATTAAAAACAAGGCAGGAGCCACTCCACTGCTTTGTGAAGCTAGCGGAAGGATTTTCTGCATCAGTCCCTTGGTAGCAGATGCTTGATTTTATTTTTTTTTTAAAATCACTTTTGAACAGACTGCAAGATCACGTTCCAGCAGAGCCTTGGCGCCCTGGATTCAGTTCTCAGGCTGATGCCCAAAACTCTGAGGTTTTGGTTTCTTACAAGAATGTTTTGTGAATACCCCTGAGTCCGGCCTTGCACATCCACTGCACGCATCTCTGGGAGGAAATTATCTGTCTGCTCCAGAAGCAGCTTCTGCATCATCCACCGCATGTTTCCCCTTTCACACAGAGGAAGAATCTCATCCTAATTCCTTCCAACCCGCCCAAAAACATGTCTCTAACACTTCAGATTCACATCCTGAACATTGCCCCACACAAACGGGCAAAAAATCACCCCCCCAAAGACATGCTCTTCAGTGCCCGACTGACTGCACTTTGCTTGCGACTGGATGGCTCTTTGGAGACAGATGTGACATTTCATGCTGTCAGAGAGAAAAAAATTGCCCAAAAAAGGCTGTTTGAACAACAACTTCTTGCCTTTTTGTTCGGCACCAATTAAAAAGAATTAAAAATACCAGGAAGGAAAATGTTAGTGATGGAAAGGCTGTCTCAGGCGTCTCCCTCCTTGGCAAGACACTGAGCAGCAGGCAGCAGTGCTGAACCACGCAGCATCCCTTCGTCCAGGTCGGGGGGTGACGAGCTCCCGTGGTAACTACTGAGACGTGATGCCTCCCAAAGCCATGCAAATCCAGGCGTGAGGGACTCCCTTCCACGCACCTCGCTGGGGAACGCCAGAATATCATCTGATATTCGCCTATTTGCTTAACACAATGGGATTTAAAGGCCTAATCCTGAGAACCACGAGGGAGGTCGAAAGCTGTATGTTTGCTTAATTCCCATTAAAATAAATACACGAACGGTGCCTATGTGGTCCTGCATATCTGGCCTGGAGTGTTTGCTCAGCTCTGGGACATGGCCACTGAGAGCACTGGAAAGGGGTTGGATCCCTCTAGATCCCCAGGGAGAACGAAGCCATTACGAGCGTTCGCAGCACGGCCTCTCGCTGCCTCTTGCCCCGCTGCAATCACTCACCTCAGCGCCACATCTGCCTTGAACCCAGAATTCAGGTATTTTACCACACAAAGAGGCGCGGGAGAGAGGTGTGAGCAAACATGGTGCTGAGAAATGAACTGAAGCAGCAATTTATTTCATGCTGACATGGTCCACTGCAAGTAACAGGTAAACTTTTTATTTATTTGGACTTTGGGAGAGACGTAAGTTGGACAACAAGGGTGCCATGGAGGTGGATCACACATCCCATTTCAGGCAGGCACCCCCAAATTAGCTTGTCTGACAGTGCCTAATGGCCATGAGCAGTGGTGTGGGGCAGTCCCGCACAAGCAGGAGTCTTGTGTGCCCCCAGCCATGGCCATTTCAGGTCACTAGGGGGGTAGATGGGACAGACAACAGCCGAAATCGTCACCTTGAGCTGGTCCAGGGAGTCCTTTTGGACAAGTGTCCGCCTGGGTGAGAGGCGGTCCGTGCATCTCCTGCAGCCCTTTAGCCCGGGGCAGCGCTGGAGAAGGACACAGCACTAACCCAGCCAGAGCTTCCACACTGCCCTCCCTTCTCAGAAAGGAAACACAAAGCCTGAAACCCTCTGAATAAGAATTTATCATCATCCCTTAAAATAAAGAGATACAAATAATAAATTTCTGACATCATCTGGTTAGGACAACGCATCTTGTCGAATTTCAGTGCTCCTAATTCTTTAGGCTCCAGGGCTTCCAGATTAACCTAGAACATGCAGTCACTGCTGCACGCCAGCAGCTCTCTCAGCAAGACCAGTCCCACCGCGATCCCAGGGAGCCGCCTCGCAAGCGCACAGCCAACTCTCTGGCTCCAGGCTCTGGGCAATAACCAGCAGCAGACACGAGGCATGTCGTTGCATTCGTGCAATGCTTATGGTTATTCTAGGAGTAAATAAGAGGCTCTGTCATGTCACCAATCATTTGAAGCGGCTCCCGATGATTCAAGTGGTTTTCCCTATAAAGATGAGGACATTGTGCAACTCAAGAGCAGAAGTAATGAATGTCTGATGGACCAAAGCAAATCCTGGCCCTAGTTTTTAAACCGGCCAATTTTTGAAAGGTTATTTGGCAGGGTTTGCTCTGTGTTCAGAGACCTGAGCTTTATTCTACTGTGCTGATGAACTCCGCTTTTGAACTTTCTGTGCTTTAAGCCATTGCCCATTACCACTCATAATACTATGGATTTTCAAACACTGTGAGAAAATAAACCTGTATTTCAAGCAGGTCGTTGGAAAACAGAAAGCAAGGGGGAAGGAAGGTCGTGCGAACAGAAGCCGTGCTCCTTGGCTCAGCCCTGTTAGGGGCTGGACGAATATCTACCTGGTTTGGTCAGCCAATGACCCGCACTACATGGCAATGTGCCCCTGTAAAACAGCTGAACCATGAGTGCTCATCCAAAGCATTGGGGTGACAGAGCAGGATTTGGGTCCTGCAGTGCGGGGAGTGGAGACCGAACATGAGGGAGGTGTAATGACCTGTCTCTTTAGGGACTACGCATCAACCGGAGACACAAGCCAACCGTAGCCACAAGTCAATCGTAGCCCCGAGTCAAACGAGTTTCTGACCAGCTTTAGGTGATGGGCTGCAGCCCAGAAATGTTCCCCAGGTTTCACGTGGGCAGGTTTTGGCTCGCTGCCTAAACCGCTTTCCTTCCCGTCACGTCTGCGATGGTGGCACCTGAACACTCAGCCTGGGAAGGCAAAAATGTGCAACAGGGAGCAGAGACTCCAAAGGAGTCATTTTTCTTTCAGAAATACGCTTCCCTCTCATTTCATATCAAGCTTGAAAACAGCATCTCAGTAGGCTTCTGCTTACTCGAATAGAGGTTAATAAATTACTCTGCTTGAAAAATGTCCATATGTTTCAGACAGTGAGCTTCTGCTTGGAAGTTTCTTTAAAATCTGTTTTCACACTGACAGAATAAAATCAACCGGTTTTCAACCTTTTTTTCCCCCCATGGCAACACCTCTCAGACACCAAATAAGCACCCAAAACTGACCACGGGCGCAGGTTCACTTTGGGTGAACCCCCGGGGGTAGCAGGCACGTTTTCACCGCAGCACCATGCCCGGCAGAAGGATGCTGGAGCACTCCGGGACCCTTGCCCCATCCCTGCCGCCCGCTCCTGGCACGGCCACCCACCTTCTCCCACCGTGCTCCGGATGCAGTTATGGAGATGAACTTCCCTGGACTGATGAGAAGGAAATCTGTCATGTTTACTAAAAATGTGTTCCGCAGTCGAAAGAAAAAGTGCTTTAAATTGAGGAGAACATCTTCTTTAAAGATGGTTATGAAAAAAAAAAAACCCAACCCTTTACTGATTAATTTCTTTTCAGTAGGCACTGCCCACTCACTGAAATCAACATTTTTAGTGAAAACATTTGATTTAACATTTTTTGATGCAAAATCAGATTGTCATTATATTTGGTTTTAATATTTTAAGTGGTGGAAAAAGTCTGGATTTCTGTTTAAACAGGCTGTTGATTTAAAAACTAATTGAAGTTTAAAAGAAAAGCAAGAGCTTAAAATCCAAATGGGGCCAATTCTCCTTCTTTCATTTCCTGTTTTCTTCCGTTTGAATTTTATCTCTGCCTCAGACTCTTCTCATATTTTTCATGATTTCATAACCATATTTTTCCATTAAAAATAAGTTTCTTGTTACTGGAAGAACATCCTCAAAACCACGAGAGAGCAACTTATTACCAAACACTACTGGAAAAATAATTACCCTGACTATGCAAGGCACTGTCAGAGGGAGTCAAGGTGAAACTCCTTCCCATGAAGAGGTCCAACACAAGATTTAGGGAATTCACCTACTTAATAAAATAGAAAAAACATTTTTGCTACTTTTCCTCCTAATCTTTCAGTTATCCTAGGTGTTGGCTGTACCGCACCTTTGTAAAATACCGTGAGGCTTCAACTGTGTGTCCCTAGAAGTTGTAATTTCTGAAACTGAGAAGCCAGAGTCCTTTAAGAGAATTATATGCTGAATATAATGCACAAAGCCTGTGACTTACATGCAAACCATCATGGACCAAGCAGGAGATACTGCTGCTAATAATCTGTAAATAAAGGGAAAGTGGCTTTTTCGATTTCCCAATTAAGCAAGATAATACTTTCATCAATTATATTTTTATGTGACATATTCCCAATATGGATATAATAAATGGTATTGTGCCTCTTGGTTAACAGCTCAAAGAAAATCCATTTAATTGTCCCTGCCCTTGCAGAAAGTAACACCCATCGTCTGTAAACCATTCCCTAACTCATACACACGACTGGTATATTTCTGGCAGCCCAGCTCAGCTTTACATACCATTACTCACTAATTAGCAACTTCTAAATCTCAATCTGACACCACTCCTCTGCTCAGAGAATATTCTTCCCTCCAAAGCAAAGGCAGGATTATCCCAGCCCCACGGAAGTCCCCAGGGAAGACGGTCCCTTTGCGGTCTCTGTGCCGACGGCCCTGGGATTGCTGACCGATGTGCATGAGGCTCCCGTGAGCTGGAATCGCGGGGTCTTGGCCAGTTTCCCACTGGGAAAGCTCCAGTGCAGGGCGGAGAGGCAGGTCAGAGGGGGTTGGTGAGGTTCACCTTTGGGGGCAGTTGATGGCAGTTTGGTAAAACAGGGCAGAAAACCTGAAGTGCTGCTGCTGAAGGGCTGCAGTGGGATCCAGGCATCTCACGCATAGTAACTAAATAAATGCAGGTGATGAATGGAAAGGCAAGTAAAAAAACCTGCCCCAACTCAACCAAAAACCTGAGCTGCAGAGGAGAAAAACAAAAGTGAAGAAGATCCTGCCCTGCCAGCCCCTCTCAAGGGCGCAACAGGAGAAAGGTCTGTCCACTTGTGGCTACAGCCTCAGTCCAGGCCTTCTCATCGTCCCCCACTCCATTTCAGGGCATTACAGCAGACACATGTTCTTCACGTATTTTTCCCAGAGCCGTTTGTCTCCCGGCCACCCATTCTGCTCTGTGTAAGCAACATGGTTTATGGACTCAGTGCTTAGCAGCTATTTGTAGAGCTCCCCATATGTCATGAAACACTTTATCCCTACATTTCATCCCGCATATCCCTATTTCAGTTAGGTTTCCGCTTTGCATCAAAGCACGCAGTGGCAGGCAGCTGCAACCTCATCTGTCTCCCTCACCTGGGCTCTGAGCACGCTGGCTGAACGTGCTCTTGGATTTGATGATTACACCTTTATTTTAGTGCAGGATGAAGCAACTGAATATCTCAGTTAGACCTCAAATCCTTGAGAAAAATCTCTTAAATTTTTCAGAAGCCAGGTGTTTATGTACCCTGGCCAGGAGAGCTGCTGAGCTTTTGGATGGTCCACCTAATGGCTGCATGTTGGGCCAACAGCAGCACGGCATCTCGGTCCACATCCCACCACAGGCTGAGTGTCCCGAGGGAGCAGGCAGTCACCATTAGCCAGCTCGTAAGCCCTATAAAACCTCTGCTGAAAGGCCATAGATGCTGCCGAGGATCCCCCAGCCTGAGCCTTTCAGACCTCATGGCTGTCATCTCATCAGCTACAAACCCATGAAATGTGATGAGACAAAATCTTGGTAGTTTCTCCATTCTCCTCCAACGGTGACGTCTGAAGACCAAATGTGATGGGAGCTGGGACCGCGCTGGAGGCTGTGCTGTTTGACCACAGACACCTCCTCAAGAACATCACCACTGCCTGATGCTTAAAGCCCAGTGGGCGACCATTTTCCCCTGCATGGAATATACCATTCCAGGCTTATGGAAAATATGCTAACATGTACCTATTTCTAGGTTTTAATTTCAATCGGGTGGGCGGTGAGGGAACAGCTCAGAAGCAGAGCCAAGACACAGAGTCACCAGCAACTTCTATTCCTCAAAGCTTTGTAAAGTGGTAAAAAAAGAAAAAAAAGATCTTTTATTTCCAAGGCAGGTTGCTTCCCCTAATTAGTGAGTCAGCTCTGCTAATAAAGATTACAACAGGGCATGAAAGCAGTGCTGAAGATGGGAGTATTTATGCAGGTCAGTGGGGGTTTTCCTAAACATTTTGATTACAACTTTAACTACACTAAAACACATGCAAAAGCCCTATCATTAAATTTAAACAGCCTGATGATATGCGGTACCAGACTATGAGAACTGCAAATAAATTGCTGTAATCTGCCATACTGTCACTTACTCCTGCTCCTCAGCAGCCATAATTGACTAATAGGATAATAAGGTGGCAGCTACGAATCTGAAGGCTCGACTCTGTTGTTTTAAACGCCCTTGAGGAGAAAATACTCCAAGTCAAGAAGACAAAGTGGCCTGATCACAATCATCTCCCTTGATTCAACATATTTAAATACTCATCTGGACTCCTGGATTATTCGGTGTAATAATGTGATGCCATCCTGGTCTATACTGCAGGGTGACAAATGTCCAAGCAATGCCCTTGTTCTGGAGAGCCCCCAGATCCCCCCCTGCCCTTCGCTGCGCAAGCCTGTGAAGCCACAGCAAGACGCACGCTCTTGGGTCGAAGGGCTCAGCGAGAGCCCCCGAGCTTGTGCAGCCTGGCTCTGCTGCAGCCTGGAGAAATGCCCTGTTACCTCCCAGAGGCCACCTTCACCTGGCTTTGGGACCAGAGCACCAGCAGCTATCCCGTCCCATGCCAGGGGCTACCGGGGAGCAACCTCCTACCCATTTCAGCAAGCGGATCATCGCCGTGTGAAAATGGTCCTGGTGAGCTAGGACATGGTGCATCGATGACTGGGGCAGATTAGGATGATCCACTCTTCAGTGCTGTTTACAGAATATTTGAGGGGCTTAGAGCGAACAAGGCATTTTCCAAGAAAAGCAGAGGCCAATCTGGATTAGAGAAATTGCCTTTTTGTTATCACAGAACTCCAACCCTTCACATAGTTGTCCTGTCCTACAGCTGGAGTCAAAGCATGCAGATCTCCTACTGTGTGCATGTACACATGCAGGAGAGCTGGACCACGGGAAACATCCTCACCAGCACTCCGATCCTCAGAGACAAAACCCTGGGGCAAGATAAGCCGATGTGATATGGCCACATGGGTACCACAGAAACCCCTCACACCAGCAAAGTCTTTCAAAGAGCTGAACTGCTCGCTGGTGTAAATGGAAAGTCAGTGATGAGAAATGAATAAGCAAACTGACCTCCAGGGTGGATCAGCATCTGTACTTCTGTGGTCCTCGACACAGCTCGGTGCCGGAGGGGAGGCTGCAATCAGTGCCAGCCCTCCATCTCCCACAGCTTCCCTCCCCGCTGCTCCAGCCTGTGTCCCAGACAAGCACTTTATTGCTTTTTCCTCTGCCCTTTGCCTTTTTCAGACATCAACAACTCGTTCCTCCTTTTCCTTATCGGGAATGAAAAGGAGCAGCCGGGCCGCTCTGCCGCGCTTCCCGCAGCAGGGCTCCCCGGCCGCCCGCCAGCGCAGCGCTGCAGCCGCTGCCACCACTTCGTTTCACCCTGAACCCACCTCGCTTTGATCGTCCTTAGCCCGGGTAAGAAAACCACAACGGAAAACTCTCTGGTCATTTCACAGTGATTTGTTTTTAAAATCTGAGGGACTGCTGCCAGTTTTGGGAATCAGTCTCACAGACCCCCATTGCCTCCCACCCCGTGCCTCAGCAGCCACAGGGCTCCCGCTGTGACCGAGAGCATCACCTCTCTCTGGAGAGCATCCAGCTTGCTCCAGCTCCTTCAGGCAGAGCCTGTTTTCCAGCACTGCCGGAGGAGAGGAGAGCCCTGCTCCATCAGGGCATCCCCAGCCCCTCAAAGAGAGAAAGATGCAGGGTCTACGCTGGGATGGACTTTCAGGAAAAGGAAAAAGGCACGGCAAGCCTCAAAGCAGCAACGCGGGTCCATGATCAACAGGGAGAGAGACAAACCCGGACGACAGAAAAAAACAGCCACAAATAGGATTCCAGAATCAGAGACAGGATTGCTCTGGAAGCACCCAGGGCTAAAAATCGGGATTAGGAACTACTAAAGGGGCTTTTTTTCTGTTTCTTTTAAGGACTTAGTTCCCTTGATTTAAGAATAAGGATTAACTCTTAATTTGAGCCAGTGCCTTTAACCCTACCTAACAACAGAGAAGGAAAGGACTGCTGTTTATCCGTGATCCAGCCTGTTTACAGCATGGCCTGTTAAAGCAATTAAGGGTCCTTAAAAATAAAATACTCCTGAACAGTATGCCATTAGGTCCATTTGAGCATGCAGTGTCAGCAAGCAAAACAATATCTTTGACTCAGTGCTCCAAGGAAGTTTGAGCCTCGGTAATAACTTTTCTTTAATAATGCAAATTACAGAAAATAATGAGAACATTTGCATGCTTCCTCGACAAAGAGGGGCATTTCAAAGTCTCGGGGAGCAGCCTAGGCAATAAGAAATGTTCTTGTTCTCATGTGTCAAACTGCTTTGCTTTTCCTCTTTCCTGCTGACCGAAGGGTTTCACACTGGAAATGCTAATCACGCTCGCGTTTGCCATAGCTCACCCTCTTGTTCTTATTGTCTATAGAAACCTGCAATTCAACCAAATCACCATCAACCACGGTATTCACTACAGCACATCTATATGCCCACACATGCTTTACCCAGGAACTCCTCCGCACATCCACATGCATGAATCATCGCAGAATTCAAGGCGACGGCAAAGGCTGAAACCTCCTAAGTGTTAAGCTAAAGAAGATAAATCCTCTCGTTCTTCTCTCTGCTGCCAAGTTCTTAGCTTTATGCTCCCATCCAATCATCAGATTTAAAAGCTTGGTTTCCACAAACTTTGAAATTGAGCTTATTTGAGCATCAGAAGATTAGAAGCCAAGGGTGCCTTCTGCTGAGGCACAGGCACTGCCTGGACAAGCTAAACAGTCATTAAGAAAACTTGAAAACAAAGAAGCAAAATATTTGCCAAGGCCTGGACAGGAATGTAAAACAACTGGAATAATAATAATACGTAAGTAAGAGGTTTAGGGGCCCTAAACCAGTCCCAGAATACCGCTCTATGCTAGCACAAGCCATTTGAGAGAAAGCCCTTTCAACTGGCATATATAGGAAAATCAAGGTGCAAGATGCAAAGTCGTACTATATGATAAAATCCGGCATAAGGTTTCCTAGTACCATAACCCACACACCACGTCCACGCACCACAAAGGTCTCACCCAGAGCACATACGAATTTGCTCAAAAAATTTCTAATAGGCTAACTTTGACTGGCACTGACCCCGGGAGAGCAACTCATACGCCCAAATGCAGATGTCTGCTAGCTTTTCAGGTGTCCCAGGGTCTTCTGCCCAGCCTCCAGCTGCCGCTCCAAAAGGGTGCAGATGTCTATCGTGTCCCGAACCACATCTGCCAGGCCTGGGCAGATGCCTTGGATGCATCTTGGCTGTTTGGGATGCTGATCCCTCCCCTGGGGTCCTCACGGTGCTGATGAGGAAGCAAGACTGCGCGGGAACCTTCAAACCCAGCTGGTGCTGTGCTTTGGGTGTCCGGAGGGTAATGCTCAGCCGTGATTGACACGCGATACCCTCATTAAAACAGCACCGGGGCTCTGAGAAATCCTCCCTTTCAGTTATATTTGTGGAAACCAGAATGATGTTGGGATCCTGAATGCCTGAAGAAAATATAAATTTGGGATCATTTTCAAGCCACAACACCCCACCACTGTCTCAGGGTTTGCAAGCCAGGTAGTTCATTCACACTTACACTACCTACACACAACAAGATCTCTAAAAAATTACTGTTTGTTTTTAAACAATTTCGCTGTATCTTTCCTTGTGATTCTTCTGATAAGGTAGGATGTGAAGCTTCTTGAAAATGCTGTTGAAAAACTTAAAATTTCATTTGTGAACTGAAAAGAAGCAACGATGAGTGAAAAATAAAGACTCCAGTTTTTCCATTTCACCTGTGCTATTTATTTACAATAGAAAGCTCTGCATTACCTGCTAACTCTGGCTGTATTGCAGGGCAGAAAAAATGAATGAATAGCACTTTCCAGACCTTAGATAATGACAGCGATCAGCTCAGAAGACAGTGTGGGAAATGACTTCTAGGGAAAGTCCTGATTCGCTTTGTTACACGGGAAAAAAAACCACCGAAAACCTAAAACTCTATTACGTTTTCCCTCACCTACGCAAAACTTTATGATGGATAATAGGGTCTTCAAAATGATCCTAAAACATCTTTTGAATGAAAGGTCACTTGCCTGTTTATAGAGCTATCTGAATGCATTTATGCTGATGCAATATGCACTCTCCCACTACAGAGGAAAGGTTGCATTCAGGGAAAGCACTTATCAAGATTAAATTTACATTTTCTGAGATTGTCAAAAAGTGCTTTTCATGAAGAACAACTGCAGAAGCCGCAGTCCCATTTAGAAACGCTGCAAAAAGCACTTTCCAAAATAGGCTTTACTACTCCTGAACCTGATGGAGCTAGAAAATCCACAGAGGGTCTGATTTACTGTTTTTAAAGTAATGTGTTGATGGCTCTGAGATTAAAAACAATATCAAAATTAATTCAGAATATAACTTAAATGAGAGAGAGGTTCATAGACTGAACTGCACGCTTAGCTGCATCTCTGACTCAGGACCTTTATATGCACATATATACACATCAGCATGCACAAAACACCTTTACTGTATTTATGTAGCTCTCAACCCAGTAAAAATACATTTCATATATGTGAGCTTGCACTTTTACATTAGAAATGTGTGCACGCTGTACACTGGGGACACATGCAAGAAATTCCTGAGATTGCAGGAAAAAGGGTTCCAAGTTATACGAACCACAGTTCTCTCTTTACACAAAAGACAAAAAAAACCCCAAATTCCAGTAAGGCTCAGCAGCCATCTCTGCTGTTTCAAGAATCTGCACTTTGAACTAGAACCAAACCCTGAGAAGCCTGATAAACCAACAGCCCTAAACAATTTAATGCATTAACAGCTCTGCTCCTTTCTCCTTCAGCGCACACATCTGAGATGAGGGTTACGTTCCCATAGATAGAGGGGAAATTTATACCTATAGCAGCACTCATCAACAACAAAAATACACTCTCAAGTTTAGTGAGGGGAGTTGGATTTTGCAGACGACATTAGCAGTGTCACTTGCCAAATGGGTTGTTGCAACTCAAAATTCCTGACCACATGAAGAGAGTTATTGGGCAAATTAATCCTTCCTGGTCTGTGCTCTGAAATATCAACAATTTGTCTGAGTTACAGTCTGCGCTGAACCTTTTCCGGTGTCCTATGAGAAATGAGTCTGGTATGTTTAGTCCAGTTGCCAGAGAGCTAATATTTCTGCACCACAAAAATTATAACCTTGGTTATTGTTCCCCTTGCTGGCAATTCTCAGCAGAGACCTCAAAGACTGAATATGCCTCAAAACAGAAATGACTAAACGCTGCAAACAGCCTATTTTCAATCGCAGGGAGCATTGCTGTTGCCATCGATAGACCCAAGATTTCGCTTCATCCAAGCGGAGGAACCCCACACTCAAGTCAAAAGAAAGACTGAAAGAGTTTGCTGTATTACTGCTACCTCTTCTGGGGCTACATCTGCTTCCTAGAAATGTCAATAATTATCTATTATTGAAAAGAAGAAGCTAAAAGATGTGACTTAAAAGCATTCTCATTTTGATTAATTTTTGCCACTTGTAGGCAGTTACTGATTAAACATTTAGACTTGAAATAGGTGATTTGGGGAGATTACTATCACATTTGCAGAGGCCCAGCAAGCTGAGAGCTGCTGCATTTTAAATTGCTACATTCTTTGGCTAGAAATTATTTCAAAAAGTGTAAAAAATCGGTGTGCTAGATCACCAGCATCTTAGTTCACTGAGATGGTTTTATTCTTTTCCTCTGATTTCTGAATGCATTGAAGATATTCTCCTGTGTCACTTTAAGAACTACATCAGTTCAGTGCCAAAACCAACAGTAATAAACAAAAAGACCAAGCTAGTATATTTGTTTCTATGCATATGCACGTATATATATCTCAACCAAGAATACAGCGCAGCATTCTCATCAGATAGCTCCCTTTAGCTCTAAAAAAATTATTCCCCAAACACTCTTGCCTGGCCAAATTTGATTTACCTTGATGAATATTCCATAAAGGGTTTCTTTTTCCTTTCCTCTCAAGGCAGAAAAGAATCAAAGTAGTTAAAGAACAAGAATAGCCTCCTCCTGACTTGCAATAAAAGTTGATCACTCCCACAAACTTTCCTACTTGCAAACAGCATGCTGCTCTTTCCAGCCCGCATGAAACTCTACCTTCATCTTCAGCAAGGAACCAACACTGACCTCCAGTAATAGCTGGTGGATTGTAACTCTTGAAAGCAATGGAAAAGGACAGGAGAGCATTACTGAGGGAAAAGATGAAACCTGCTGTGCCTGGTGACGGCAGCCGAGGGCTGGAAGCGTGATGTGTTGGAATACGACTGCCTGGGCTGCTTCCACAGCCCCGAGACCGTATCACTGCAGCATCCCCTTTTAGATAGGCTGCCCATGAACTTCCAACAGCTCTCTCCTGAGCACTTCCACTGCTCAGCCACTAACACGGCTAGAAGGTATTTAAGATTGACCACGTTGTTGTGCTGCTATTAAACCAGCTATTTAATACATTGTTTTGCTGAAATCTGGCAGGGGTATTCTGTGCAAAGGATGATAACATCTGCTTCTTTCCATGGTGGTCTGACATGTCAAGACGATAAATTTGACCTCCCCCCTCCCCTTCCTTCTCCTTCCTTGAAGAGCCAGCATGCCACAGAAACCAAGGCTGACCAGCTCAGGATTATTCTGCTATTCATCAAATAAAACCTTTATCAGCAGCCAAAGTGAAAGGAAATTCAGGAAGGACAGAAGTGGTATTTTCATAAAAGTGCTCATCTGGTGAGCACATACAAAAACAAATGAGCAAAAAAGCAGCACTTGTGGGACAGTGCTGCATCCTTCCTCCAGGCTTACGATTATGCACCGTGGAAGCAATTCAAAATCATACCAAGATGATGGTTGCTGCCAAACACTGACTACCACAGACCCACTCATGACCCTCTTGCAGCATAGTCTATCCTGTATTGTTATTATCTCGCCTCTGAATAAAAACACAAAATTAAGGTTCCCAGTATCCTGTATGAGCCTGAAAACATAGTCATTCCAGGAAGAATTACCTCCATTAACATTTATAACTATAGCCCAGAAGAAATGTAAAAATTGAGCCCAACCAATTTAACTGCTCTAAAGTCTGCAACACTGCATGGAGCTAAGTCAGACCCGAAACCTCTGCCATCAATTCAAAACAAAAATTCCTTCCCTGTTATGGAAATAATGGTTGATTTATAGCTGGAGAAAATAAAGTTGGCAGGTTTAGTAACTCCTCCAAGGTCGCAGAGTCAGCAGCTGGTCAGGAACTGGCTGGTGGAACCCAAATCTCGCCCTGCTCCGAGTCAACGATGAGTTTGCCTGCTCTGGTGAGCACAAGCAGGGCTAGAAAGGCTGTTTCCCCAAAGCCAGCTAGTCTTATCATATTCTCCCCTGAGAAAAACAAAAAATACATATTTTGGACAATTTCTGATGAGGACAAACTGCAAGCTCTCTGCAAGCTCACTGTGATGATAGCAAAAGAGCGCAAGTGGGGGGGGACCCTCCCCAAAACCAGTACTAAATATTAACGTTGGTACACTTAATCCTGGGATGATTTAAAGCATATATGCGTGGACGCATGATGCCTTCCAAAAAAAACTTTGGAAAATCTCTTGGCAAAGGGTGCTTCCCTTGTCTCTTATTTGTGCCAGTCTAAAAGAATGAGACAGACAATAATAGCTGCCTCCCTGCAAACAAGTGCTGCTGGGAGTGCTGGAAACAGCCAGTGACCAGAGGTTAATTTTTTATTAATTAGAGCACAAAGCATCCTGGCTTGTCCCTCATTAGGGCATCTCCAGGCAGTTTGGCTTGGCTCAGCAGAGAGCTGAGGGAGGCGGCAGGCACCCTGAGACAAGGCTGTCATGGAGAAAGCTGATCGCTCCTGCTCCAGGAAAGCTTCTTCGACCAGGACACGGCATGTTTGATCACCAGCGGTTTCCCAGGCTGGATAAAGGCGATTCCAGTGTATTGCTGGCTTTGGTTGTCTGACAAGGCTCCTGAAATCTGAGCCTGCAGCAACAAAACCTGTCCATTTTAGCCAGGCTGTTTTTTTCAAATAGCCAGGGAAGGAGACAGCGCCAGGGAGGCAGGCAGGGAAAATCATCAGGAAAGCAAGCAGAGGGAGAAGAAAAGAGAGTGAGAGTAGATATTGTAGGTTCATATATTTAACTATAACCCTACTACATCTGATACGCCAGAGCACAGGGTCTCAATTTGAAGATTAAAAATAGCTTAGACTGTGGAAATGAACCTCATGGGGCAGGCACGTCTTGAAATCTATAGCACCAGGAGTCACCAAACTTCATTATTTTTTTTTTCCTTATTGCAAAACAGACTCACAGCATTGAAAACTTAACCCTTCTAGATTATCCCCAAATCCTGGGAAGTCAGCTGAACATCTCCAGATGCGACTGAGAAGAGAAAGAACACACAGTGCCTGCAAAAACATTGCTATGTATCCTTTCCCGCTGAGGCACTGCAGATGAGGAAGGCTGCTTCCCCCCGGACAAGCTGTGGGGAGGTGTGTGTCCGTCCCCACGCGCGCACTCACGTGCCGGAGTTTCTACTTTTTTCATTTCTTCTTCTCATTTTTCATTTCTTGTTCTCCTGGGAAGACAGCTCAGACAGCGTCTGGCCTTACCCGGAGATAAACCTCCTTGTTCTTGTCAAAAGCGGTGCCAGATGAATGGCAGCGCAGGCAGCGTGGTATTTTAACTCTTCCTCTTAAAAATGGATTAAAGAATGGCAGCATAGCATTAGCGCTGGCACAGGTTATGCACAACTCACCGACAATACCCACATCTTTCCAAATCACCTGGTATTTCATTTAAGTGTCAGCCGATACACTCTTATTTGGAATTCCTAACAGGAGAATATCAAACTCACAACATCATATCAAATTAAGGGAAGTTTAAAAATTAAAATTAATCACCAATTTTAAATTGACTCCTTGCTAAGCTCAATGTTGCTGCCTACTCCCATTTCTGCCAGCCACCGGCGGCTTCGTTTCTCAGCCATCCTTTTTAAATACCGTGTTTTGGATTCAGCTGCATTGCATCTGCCTGAAGATCAAAACACGCTTTTCAAAAAATTACAAAACCCTGAATTAAGTAAATAAATGCATAAGCTGAGGTTGGAAGTATCTAGGAAATATACCCCAGAGTGAAGTTAACAAGCAGCAGAATTAGAAATAAAGCTGATCTCCAGATTCAGATTTCTTTTAAATTGGAAGTATTTTCAAAGTTGTGACGAAGCTGAGCCATTGGGATGCAAAACCAAGTATCTATTTCTTTAAATGACTTTAAAAGGTAACTTTATACATCAGAGCCCATGACTGTTCAAGTATTTTCAGAAAATTTGCTGAAAACTCATTAGTATGCCTTTTATATGCTATACTGTAGCCCAATACGGAGGCAATAGCCATAGGTACCACATTTGCATTTTTATGCAGACATTTACATGAATAAATGAAGTGTTTTGTACGTCTGGATTCCCATTTAGACACAAATCCCTGTTTCCGAGAGGACATTTTCAGGAGCATGCTGAAAACAGAGCCCTTAAACAATGTCTTGCTGCAGCAGCCTTCCCCCAGTGTGGCAGTGAGCTTGCAATTTTGAACTCATTTTTCCTCTGTATCTCCGGAGCTGTGCAAGACCCTTTGAGTATTTTAAACCCCTACGAGCATGCCTGTTTACCCATGGCAACACTACAGCTTACAGCAAATTCATTCCCTTGCAAATGATCCTCTTGGCACCACGTTTTGGAATTTGCTCCATCATTTCCAGAGAAGGTACAGCGAGACCTACAGAAGCATCTAGGCACATGCATCCTGTGCCTTTTTAGTTCACTGGAAATCCAAACAACTTAAAAAAAATGGAAATGGGGAAAAAAATGGACCATGGGGAAAAAAAAGTGATTTACCAAAATATTCAGACTCCCCTCCTGCAGGAAGGCTCACTGCAGCAGCAGCTTCTCCCAGATAGATGGTGATGAGGAATTGCCAGGGACTTCATGCCCTGATCGGTCTCTGGAGAAGCCTGCTCCAGCAGCGACAGACATGGGCTCTGGTCCTGGGCCTGCTCTGAATTTCCTGTGGGACTGGGCGAGTTATTTAAAACTTGCAGTGCTTCAGCGTTTCATTAATTCATCAGTGGGTCAAATCACAGTTTAACACCAGTTCCAATTTCTGAAAGGAATGTATTTGGTTCAGAAATCAGTCATACACGTTCCACTCGCTACGAGACAAAAGGAAAAAGAAATCCCTCGTGCCATTATTTAAAAAAAAAACTATCCAAACCCTCCCTTGCTGCAGCACTGCCTTTCGCTAAATCCTGTGAAATGCTACGACAAGCTATTTGTTTCCATCCCCAAAGAATTCCCCTTAAAAACTCTGCAGTTCGGTTGCAAAGTCTTTATTTCAAGCCTTTGGCAAGCTGGGTTTTCTGAAGGACACTGCAATCTCCGCTCCCCCCGAGCCCTGCAGTACACATGCACCTGGGAAGCGTGGCTTGGGGAGCATGGGGCTGGAGCCTGTGAAAGCCAAGCAAGGCTTGGAAAAAAACCCCAAACTCCACAACTCCCTTAGCACACATGTGTTTTTCTCGTCAAGTCGAATCGCCTGCTCGCCGTCTCTGAGGCTAAAGCTAAAAAAACCTATAAAGTGTCTAAGTTATTCCATTTTTTTTTAAAGGCTCAGACATTAAACTATTTGGCGAATGACTGTTTTTAGGCGTGAGAACTGCAGATGAATCATTATTTTTATCAAGTTCTGTATTTAAGGCAAAAATCCCCTATCGGAAAAGAAGACTGCGGAGAGCCTGGCTTTGCAGATACCACAGCAGAGGTTAATACTACCACTCTGCCATGAAAAGACACCACAAAATACTTCAGACCCATACCCTGAAGTCCCTCTCTGTAATAGCTCCTTACCTGAAGACGGTGCTCAAGGAGTGCTGGACCACTCTGAATCTAGGATTGAACACCGTGCTGCCCAGGTATCAAGTAAAAACCTGCTGGAGCATCTGCCAGCCCCACCAACCCTCCTTTCTCCTTGCAGCCACCACCGCAGAGCACCCACCTGGTGGCTCCTGCTCTACCACTGGAGCTTTAAGGCCTGGGTTCCCCCCGCCTAAAAGAAGCCAAGGGTGAAACCTCCGAAATTGTTCAATGTCTAAGCCCTTGGTTTTTCCCCAAGGAGATTGGTAGGGTGCTTCGCCTCCAGCCTGGCTTGCCTGCAGCTCATCATTAGTTTTTTCTTTTTTTTGCCTTCCTCCCACTATGCTCTGAGCTGGACAGAGGCTAATTGAAAAAACAGCCCAAATATTGCTTGCACGGTACAACACTATCATCAAAATGTCACGCCTCCCCATCAGGTATGGCAGAGCATACCCTCAAGCTCAGTCTCAGACGGCGCGATGAGGGACACGCTGCCAATGGTCCTCAACGGGCTCCAACGCTATGACGGCAGCCACAGGCGGGAGCGTGTCTCAGAAGCGATGAAGGGAGCATTTTCAATCTTGTTAGTTCAATCATGTTAAGCTTAACGAAAATGAAAAACATGTCTTTTGTCCATCAAGACAAAGGTGTTGGACCAGCCGAGGCTGCTGTCTCAGCTCTTTTAAAGTTATTCTTGTTAGTGTGTCTGTACAGTAAGTCTGTACTCCTTTCTTTACACCCTCAGTGTCCACATACAGTACCTGAACCACCTCTCTTTTTCCTGTCTTTAAAATGGGTGGAGGAGCCTGCCCGCACCTTACTGGGCCATGATGCAATTCAGCTGCTGTTTGCAACATGCGATGAATTTCTGGAGGAACGTAGCACTTTCATTAACTGCTCGGTAACTGAAAGCCGAACTCCAAAGCTGTTTTCCTACTTGGCTCTTCCGTAGAGTGGAAATTTCTATAACAGAGGTAAAACCATCAACCACACCAGGAGCTACTGTAATGTAGAGACTCGTGCTCTGGCTTTTCGAGTCTGTAATTCCAGTGGGGTGCCAGGACAAAATGGACATGCCAGGGAGAGAGACCTAGAAATGCAGAGAGGAGCCTGTGACCCTGCAGCCACCACTTTCCAGCCTGCTTCATGCCTGGTCTATCCAAAAAGGTTGAGACTATTATTTCCCTGCAAAGTACCTGTAAGAAACACGAGAGCTGCGGGCTCTTGCGTGCGCACCCACCTGGGGCAGCAGGGACGCGGGTTTCCCGGCCGGAGGAGTCCACGTGAGCAGCTCATGTTTTACCTCAAAGACCGGACAGCGCGTATCACCTGGCTAAAGACTACGGTTGGTAAAAGGTTGTGCCGCACTACATTGCTAACACAAAAAATACTGATGCTACTGAACGTGCCTATAGTGTGTTGATGTGCTGGAAAAAAACTAAGGCTGCCAAAATGCTCCGATGGAGAAGGAAGATGGGGTTTGCAGGTCCAGTAACACCAAGCACTTTTAAACCCTTACTTAAAAAATACCCTTTCTCTCGCAGTAAAAAAAAGAAAAAGTGCCTTCAGATATTTGGCGTTAGCCACCAGGAGGCAGGCAAATCTAAACGAGTTCACGTAGACGCAAAATTAAACCTGACAGCCGTACCGCTCCTCGGCAAGCAAACAATATGACCAAAGGGAAGCGGTGAAACGGTCCCCCGTTTATAAGGCCAAGCTTAATTGTAAGCAAAAATCCTTCCCAAAGGAAGGTACTGAGAACCGATGGAAACTGATGACGCGGCCTGTCACCATGGGGGGCACCGTGTGCTTTGCCTGGTGCCTCTGCTCTTCGGGCGGTTTGTGGCCGGTGGCCCTTGGATCCCGCGTGAACTTGCCAAGCAAAGCCCCAGCATTGGAGAACACACCGGCTCCGCTGTCCCAGCCCAAGCTGGAAAGCAGAGGAGGAAGGAGCCAACCTGCCCCTTGTCCTCCAGGACCTCCTGCAGAAGAGGGGTACCGCTAAGGGCTGACCTGCAAGCATGAACGTCCAAAAAATCCTTTGAAATGTCTATATGTAATTACGAAAATGCTGTGAACTACGGTGCGTAAATCACAGGTATCTCTATAGACTGCGAGAAGGCATTTCAAGGTAGCTGAATTATCTTGACACAAAGGAGTTATTTATACATAAATTACAGTAACTTCGCCCATGCTAACGAGGCTGTCATCCCCCCCTGTGATTTACCGTGATCTTGTAATGGAAAAGCTTCATTTCCCTGACACCAGAGTGGTAATGGGACCGGTAATTCCCACACCGCAAGTGCTTTCCCCACCGGAGGTGGGGGCGAACTCCGGGTGCGTTCGCAGGTCAGGGGGACCCCGCTGGCCGCCCCAGCCCCGGGAGGCCGCCCCACGCGCCTGCGTCGGCCACCAAGCCACTGGCCGCCCGGGCGGTCACAGCCCGAGGATGCCTGCCCTCGCTTAGCAACCGGCTCGGAGGAAATGGCATCAATATACGAGTAATTAAAACGAGGGAGACTGGGTTTAAAGCTGAAAGCTGAGCAGGAAAATTAAAATGCCACTGAAGTGAATTCTTTCATAATAAATGCATGAAGAATTAGCCTTGTTAGGGCATTTGCTGTAATAAACAAGGTACTTTTTTATCCACCCTCTAGATGGGCTGTGACCTACAGGCTCTCTCTCCCACCAGGTTTCCTCTGGCCACCACCCGGCTCCCCATGGCGGCAGCCCCCAAGCTAAGCAAGGGGAGGGACGGCGAGAAGTCCCCAGCGCAGGGCACAGCTGGGCTATGATGCAGAGGTGCGACCACAGCTCCAGGCCCAAGGGGGGCTTTCCAGCAGGCACCCTTCCTTTCATCCCTGCAAAACGCTCCAGCTTTCTTTTCCAGACCCGGCTCCCACTCAGACATGAATCTGCACGAACGCGACCTTGGTCCTTCTGCTTTTTTCCCCCCGTTTATGAGGCAGTAAAAAGATATTTATCTCAATTTCAAAGCAGCAGTTGTCCTGTGCAAGCCTAAAATTTCCAACGTGGCAGTGTGCTGGCCCCTGGTGAAGGGTACAAAGCCAGCCAAAACGATGGGAGTCAGTGTGAAGTCTGCATTTCTGCTAAGCTGGAACTCAAACTTGCTTAATTAAAATACCTGATGGGGAAGTACTGGGACCAACTAACAGCAATTAGTCAAAGTACCGAGTCTTCTCCAGCTGGACCTTGACACAGAGCAAAACTTGGCTGAAGGATCGCAATAACCCGCTCGTGCACTTGCAGTCAGAGACCAGCCTCACACCTGCCCAGCCTGGGTCGCCCTTTTGCCAACACTCTGCCCCTAGGCACCCCACTTAGCACAGAGAGACATGGATCGGGGCTCGCCCATCCCATGGCGCCGGATCGGCTCTGATGGCAGCAGCCTTTCTGGGAGATGAGGCAGCGGCATCCGTGGCCACCACGCTGCTTGGCCAGCAGCCCCTGCCAGGGTGAAGGCCGCCCGTCCAGCAGCAACGCAAGGAGGATAAAACCAAATGAAGAATTTTCTCTAAGCTGCGGAAATAACCTTCCATGGAAACTCTTCAGTTTCCACTCCTTCCCCATATTTAATACACAAAATAGTTTGCTGCTACGTTGGCAATTAAAAAGGTCCCTTAAATCCCTGTAAGAAAGGAAAATGCTCTCTCACGCTCAGCGGGGCTGTCCTGCTGAAGAAGATAATCCATTTAGGAATGACTGTAACCGTTCTTGGAGAGAAAACAGAAAAGTCCTTGAGAGATTTCCACCTCATTCTCAAAACTCCTAAGTTTTAGCAACAAGGCTGCTACCCCCCCTTCTTCCTCACCGGACCTAGGAGTCCTGCTTTAACACAAAGAAAAAGGAGAAGGAAATGGCAAAGGGAAAAGAAACCCGCCTCAGTTTCAAGAGGACTATTCATTTTGATTTTCTGTGAATGAGTGTAAAAGAAATCAGGCAAATTACTTTATACCTTTTTATTTCCTTGAATTGTGACTAGGTGGTGTAAATGCTAAGGCCAGCTACTATCAATGAACATGGAGAAGAAAAAAGGAGTAATTTTCCCTGGGAGGGCTGGCTGCTTTTCTAGTGGTACTTAGGAAGCCACTCTTGACCAGAAGCTCACCAGGGTATTTCTTGGCTGGCAAGGCTGCTGCAAAGTGAACTGGAATAATGCTAAATGAGTGGGAATCCCTTTGGTTGCATTGCTAACAGAAGCTAAAAGAAAATTATCTATTTACACCTTCATGCAACATCCTCTCAAATCATCTGAGCACAAAGGTAATCAGCATTTGCCAGCGATTGCTGCGTTGCACGGCTCATGGCAATCTCACGTTGGCCTCATGGGTTATATCATATGCTTCAGAGAAAAAATAATTACCACCGCAAGCCTAAACAAGTCGAATAAATAGGAGATCTGACCAAGTGGCTGCAGTGCTGTCCAGCAGGTTTATGAAAACAGAATAATTGTTACCACCATACCTTGAAGGCATATAAAAAGAGGACAAAAATGCACAGAGGTAATTTGATACAAAACATTTCATACGCAAAGCAGAATGACGATGAGTGATTCAAGAAGCAAACACCTCTAGCCAGTAGACTAGCTGCAAACCACACATCTTCCTATTTTGCTGATTCGCTGGCTTCTCAAAAGAGCTGCCTCTCCAAAGCAAAAATTGTAATTGACTGGTGGGAAGCCAACGTGAATATTGGGACTTAACATTTATCTTTCTGATGCACGTATGGCTGCAGAGGCGAGAACACCCATCCCATAGCACTGAAGTGCTTGAGAGACAAGAATTAATGGGGAAATAATGCGAAGAAGTGGGTCAGATAAGAGATAAGCAGAGCAGAGAGCACATTTCACGTAGGCAGGGTAGGCACAGGACAGGACAGGAGCTCCAGACCGCTTGGCTCCTTTCCAGCTCTGCCCTTCCAGCTCACTTTGGGGTGGCAAAAAGCCCATCGGTTGTCTTCTCCATGGGCTAGCTTCCACGTCTATAAAATGGAAACAGGGGTACCCATCTCCTTTCTAAAACTCTTTGAGATTATGATTAAAAAGTATTCTGTAAGCTTTTTACTATGCCATGCACGCGTGGCAAACACGTAGCTTACAAAGGGTGTTCTGAAATGAACTGTTCCTGTTGTTATTAATACACTCCACGCAGGGTGGGGAGCGACTAATTAGATTGCAGCCTTTCAGAAAACGACCTGGTGATTACAGTGAATCATAAACAGAGTGTAAGCCACAATATATCCTCCTGTTGAAAAAAAAAAAAACAACAACAAAAAGAAAAACGCCAAACGCCGCCCACCCTGGAAAGCAGAGACAGGAGCACAGGCTGCAAGATGCATGAAGTCATCTTTCCACTGCTGTCAACGGCTTGCGTGGCCCCAGCTGACAGAGCAGAGGTGACGCGCCTCCAGAAATATGTAGGGCAATTGAGTTTCTAGAGAAAGCCCAGTGAGGCCACGTTGTACACCAGGGGAACGGGAAAAGTTCTCGAACTGGAGAGCCCTGCTGTTCCACACTGCCAGGCTGGCTGTGGGTCGTGCCACTGAGGTGGCTAAGAGGATGCGGTTGAGATTAGCCAGCCCAGTACTGCTGCACAACTGATACAGAGGACATTTGGCCACCCCAGCGGTGCACAGCCGGGGAAACACCTGAAGCTACAGGTGTCAGCCCACCCAAGACAGCCCCCAGGGCTCTGGAAATAAAGCTGTGTGCTGGGGATGGCGTGCTCCTCCAGGCACCGCTGCTGCTGCGACGCCGAGCAGGAGGAACCGTGAAAGGCAGGGCCATGAGCTCTCTCCTACCTCTCCACATCCCCCGCTTGGCGTTAGCACTGATCCTGTTTCCAGCAGGTTAACAGAGCGGCCTTTAAGGCTCTGCAGGTAAAACTCTCCGGGTCAAAACACTTTCCTCCACTTCTAGGAGATGTGCTGCCTAAAGCAGTGAAGAGAAGATGTGATTCTCTCTCCTCTTCCTCCTCCTCCTCCTTCTCCTCCTCCATTCTCCAACTCGGTCCGTGCTTCAGTCTCCTCCCTCCCCTGCTCCCTGCAGTATTTCCTTGGGCTCAGCTGGAAGGGTTGTAAATAGAAGCGGGTCAGGACGTGCAAGCTATTCAATATTTGCACTGAAAGAGGTCAGGTGCCCAGGGAGCCAAAAAGCCCATTTTCCTCCTGGACAAGAAGCATTAGCACTTTCTTAACAAGACTGTGCCCAGTTAAATTTAGCGACTCGGCACACACATTGCACAAGGTCACTCTGGCTTTTTCAGAAGCCTATCTAGCTTTGAGATCATTGCACCTCATTTCTTTTTCGTATATTTGCGATAAACCAATTTGTCATTCATGCTTGAACATCTATCCTCTGAGTCATGTCTAGGCACAAGGGTTTTTTAAGACTGGCGTCTGGGGGCATGAACAAAAAGGCCATTAATGGCAGTGGAGGCTAGGGACAGTCAGAGGTTTAACTCACCCACTTTATGAAAGTAATTTGTTTTCAGGTTATTGGTGATGACGGTGGATATCAGACTCACATTGCAAATATGAAGAAAGAAAAAAATCAGAGACTCAAGAACCAGGCTAAAAACAAATCTGCAAATGAATAACTGTGGAAAACATTACTGAAAAATATTATATATCCTCTTTCCTAGAATGGATAAACCCCTGAAAAAAGAGGCCAGGTCTGGAGACTCGTTCTCCTACAGTCTCTTTTTCTCATTTCCCCATTGTTTCTTAATACTTCATATTCACCAAGCGCAATATTAGATTATGACTGGCATTTCTCTTATGTGGCTGATACTAGAGAGGGGCCCAAGCAAGAGCCAGCTGGAAGGAAGAAGGGAAAACATTTCCCAAAATTTTTCATTAAAAAAGTATCTGCTATGAAATCCACATCTGGATTTTGCTGCTGAGACTTATCTCTATCTTATGTATTTCAATCTCTCTATTATTTTTGCGTATCTATTATCGAGTTTTCCTTATGCATATACCATTATATGTACTTGGATTCCCAGATAATCTTGCAGCCAATAAAATCCTTTTCCATCTAAAATCAAATTATTGTCCCCAGTCATCTTCAGCCCTGCTCTGGGTGTAATGCCTACCCAGTTTTCAAATCATCAGTTAAGTCGGATAATATGTTACACTCCACTTGGGTCTTCTAAGTGGGATGATGCCTTTCTACATTTTTAAGCAGATAACCTGTTTCATAGAGGTTGTGTCATTTTATTAACGAGCAAAAAGAAATAAAACATGTTTGTGTACAAGTTTAATTTTTTTCCCAAATTTTAAGGTCTTTTATGTTAGGTTACATAACCTAACACTTTAGAATGGAAGGTACTGTATGAACGTTTACTCATGAGAATAATATGTATACATATACACTTATATATAAATATATTATTTATGTGGGCATATGGATCCCAAATAAAATGAGTGAGTTTCAATACTACAGTTTAAACAATATTAACAGTTATTTGTGGATTTTTTTCCCCTCAATTTTCCATGAGACTCTCAGTGATTGAAAACAACTGCACTACCAAGGTCTCCTTGTTAATGGATGTGTCAAAATCCCAGAGGTAAAAGTAGTGACTGCAGCTCCGCACATTACATTGCATTTCTCATCCATTTCACAGCACAGAGCTGAAGTTATTTTTTAAGCCATATGGTTTCGCTATACTTGCAACCTACAGCTAACACTATACTTTTAAGTGCATGAGTAGGCATTTACGTACACAGACAGAATACAAAACTCAATCTCCCAGTACTCATTTACATATATATCTTTGCACACACATGCGAGATTTATGTATAATGGATGCACTTAAGAAGCCCCTTCTGATCCTGGAGATATTGCCACCTCCAGTAATATGCTCCATGTTTGAGTGGAGGCAGATATCTCTCCATTCCCTACTCCTTCCACATACTACTGGAAGGCATAAACTGGTCTATATAAGCATTACATATTTATAATATATGGCACATTTATACCCAGAGAAGTACTCCCCATGCATCCATTCTGAGCAGCCTGTGCATAGATTGCTGCATACATCACTGGTGCAATCTCATAAATCAGTCACCCCTAAATTGAATCTCCACTGCCACAAGCGTATCTTGTATGAAGATGTTATAACTCAGCAACAGTACAATAACCACCTCTCATGACCTACTCAAAATTGCATGCCCCCATTTGTGACCCTACTGCTCAGTTGTACACTTGCGTTTGGAGATGAGCAGCCAAGGTGTAACTGGTAGCTAATCAAACCTAGCATACGCTCAGACACGACCAGCACCAGCATCTCCCCAGATCGTCTTCCATTACATGCAGTACGAAACCTGTGGACATCTCCAGCCATCTCAGCCAAGGAGCTGAGCTGGGGGCTGCCCTCGCTACCCACTGATGCGGCTGCTGCCTCCATCCCTGCTCCTGCACGCTGCCTGCTGGTTATGCTCGGCACTTGATGAAGAGGAAACAAAGCTGTGAAGACACTAAGGGTACCATCAGAAGAGAGCCAAGCCAGGCTCCTCAGCTGGTCCACATCACACACTGCCCAGTGCACTTCTATTTGTTCTGTGAGAGCCAGGGACAAACATAAAGATAAATAAATAATGAGAGCTGGTAAGATGCTACCTTTTATTCAGATTGTTCATTCACGAGGATAAAGCATCGTTGCCTCTACAGACCAGCTCAGCTCTCCTGAGTTACAGCAATACAACCAACAAGAAAAATTAGGAGGGGACCCTTCCCAAGACTAAGTGCTACACAGAGACGGCATGGACAGGTTTGAGTTTGGTTGGGAATTCGTCTTCAGCAGGCCAGGGAGCACGGTCATGCCGCACCAATGTATACAGCGAATATATGCTGGGGAGGAGAATTACAAGGCTGTAAAACACATCGTGGGGTCCAGCTGCCATCACATAAACCAGGAGAATGGAGCTCAAAGGGTTAGCGATGTCACAGGGAAGTGTGAAGTGTTTACCACTGGGTTCAATGTCGCTGTCATTTCTCTTTTGTACAGGCCTGTTATTCAGATGCTGCCACATGGGCCATTTTTACATTTCATGGCTTTTGTGAAAGGATTATTCCTATTTCGCCACCTTTTCCTGAACTACATCGACATTAATTCCCACCCGTTACCTGATCTGCAGACGGTTATGCACATAAATATTTGTGCATGCCAATCATGTTGATTCAAGGGAATTATTCAAATATATAAAGACGAGCAGAAAGGTAACAGCAAACAAGATAATAGCAAATAACAAAAGATGTATCCTGTTCAATATTTTTAAAAAAATAAATACATGGTAAAAGATACGGTGTCAGAAACATTGTGGAGATTATTAATAAAGCATGATGCTGCATGATGTTTTATTTTTTACTGTTACTTACCTGACTTAATTAAGGGAATAAGTTAATTAAATAAATGAGTGGCGCACAAAAAGAAATCTAAAAAACCCGAGGTACTGGTGTTCATATTTTGCCTCCAATGTCATCCACAAAGCTACTGCCCTGCGAGTCCTCCTCAAACACCTTGAGATCAATTTGCCTATAAAGCCAAGGAGACTTATTTTCCCCATGAGAAAGAGTAATTTCATTCTGGAAGCAATGTGCTACACAAGCAAACCCAGGACCAGGTGATGGAGAGGCTGTGCATGCGTATGCGGGGTGGGAGCACGGATGCTGCAGAGGTCGAGGAGGTGGGGTGGCCACTGCTGCTCCCCTCCGAACGCCTAATCCCCAGCAAGACATAACTGGAGACCCGTGTCAGCAGACAACCCGCATCGCTTGACAGGCGTGCCAGCATTTCAAACAATTACTCCCCAGCGCCTAGAGCCTAGCAACAGAATCTGGGCCAGAAAACATATTTATTGTGTTTTTAAAACATGCACGGATGCGAGGAGACACTGCGAAGAGAGACGGGGGAGAGGTTTTCCTTCTTCCACCCATCACTCCCAAAATAATGTGAAGAGCTGAAGAACTGCAAGAATGAGGAGGGAGGAAGCGGTGCTGCCGGCAAGCCCCACTGGCACGGCGCAGGCAGGAGCATACGGGCAGCATACGGGCAGCTGCCTGCCTCAGCTGAGCACAGCCCTGCGGGGCCAAAGGCTCTGAGCAGCCTGGGATGTACCGGCCCGGAGGGGGTGAGTGGGTAAATCCTGTTTAGGGAAGCAACCTTTTCCATGCCTAGCATGGGGCCCAGAAATTAAGCCCTTTTTTTTGGAAAGGAGTAATTCTAGCTGACTCCATGGGAGTGATTCCTGTTACAAATGAAAGGCTGAGGAAGGAGGGAAAAGGCTTAACATGTATATTAAATTTAAATACAGACATTTGACATTTGGAAAAAATTAATCTGCAGTATTTAACCACAGAGCTATACAAATTGGTGCTTTCTGTTTACATAGGAGGCTTATGCAGTCAATTCTCATAGTTCAGTGGATATTGTATTTTAGCTTTTAACTCTATTAAGCTTATTTTTCTGTGACAGAGCAGAGGGGTCCAGGGAGCATGGTGTAGATTACACTCAGAGCAGATATCCTACGAACACGTCTGGAATGGTTTAACGAACTCTTAAATTGACAGCCAGGATGCGATAGCTTTCGCGGAGAAAGGGCTGGAAGGAAAAAAAGGAAACAAAAAAGGTCATTTTAAGAACGTTTTTGCGCCTCCCAGATGGCGAGCTGTTGCGGAGCTGTTGGCTAAACCAGGGTTGCTTCACAAGTGAAGGACTCAAGGAGCCGCACGCCCTCTCGTCCCACCGGCCCCTCGCTCGTCCCCACGCCAGCAGGACCTCCAGAGCCCCTCTGCACCGCCCAGCACGCGGCCCAGGCAAGGGCCGGATCCTGCCCCTGACCCACCGCCCTGCGCTGGCCCTGCTGGGACCCAGCCCCACCAACAGGAGTGAGCAGCTTCTGCCCGCTGCTTCAGATTAAAAAAAAACAGAAAGAAAAGTGGTATCTCTCAACAAACAAGAAACAAAACCCAATTTTGCCTTCCTTACTCTGTAACCGAAGGCGTATTATCTATACGCTGGCGGAAACAGAAAGGCAGCTGCACGCCCTGCATCTCCCAAACGACAGTGCGGGGTGTCATTTATCGCCGGTCCTGCACGATGATCAATCAAGCCCTGTTTTGGCTGCTCATAAATTTACCTCTGTAGATAATGTACCGTGTAAGAGAGAGGGAGGGAGGGAAAGAGAGGGAGAGAAAGCAAGACAACAACAACAACGCCACTTATCCCCAAGGCAATCTTAACAGCTTTTGGCAATCTGATACAAATTGGATTTTAAAACCTCAGCGAGCGTCTAACAAAATTTGAGATGGCAATATATAAGGGTATTAACGTACCAAAAAATCATGTTCCTTCTCCTTTTCTTTAAGTAAGTAAAAGTTGGAAAGCTAACACCTAAAAACCCCAAACTTGTCCCGTGAAACATTCATTTCAAGGAGGTGCTCTGTAATACCCTGCAAACAACTGGGCTTGCACAGTACTGATGTCAAGTTGTCAGATGCACAAATCTCCACCATCAGTCAGGCTGATTAATATTTGAATAAAGCCCCTATCTCTACGTACACAGGAAAATATGTGCAAATGAGATACAGGAATGTAAGGGAGATTAAGAATCCAGTACAACATGAGATTAAAGATATTGCTTCTGCCTGGGGTCTGAGGTCAACATCACTCGCTCTTCCTAAGACGCAAAAGCATCTCTCTCAACGGTACACTAAGGGCCCTCCAAGGCTTTTTGGTCGAGTTCAGTTGTAGGAGATAACGCAGGTCCCTTGGTCTGGTGGTGGGTGTGTTTGGATTTCTGTTGGCTTGGATCCAACGCAAGCCAAATATCAGGCGGAGATGGGATGCTCTAGTGCCCTCCTGCTGGGAAATGCAAGGTCTGGAGGAAGATGCCAAGGAGCCTGGTGCAGGGCCATGCGTCCCGGCGCCTGTGCGCGAAGACTGCACCCGTCAGTGGTGCTTGAGGAGCAGTGGGACATGCTCTTCCGACCCGGTACCTCCATAATGTGGCTTCATGGTCTTAACGCAGATGGGGCGCTCGGATCTAAGAGCACACGTGGTGCTTGCTCACGGCCGCCTGCAAAATGCTGAGAGTCTGCCAAGCTGCCAGCACATGTGCCAGCCCCGCTGTAGGTGGCGATGGAGCAGGACACCCCAAAATGGCCTGGAGCCATCCAGCAGCCAACAGCTGGCACCAGCTCTGGGTCACTGGCAAGTCCCACGTCTGCCAGGAAAGTGCTTCTATTGATTGACATTTCTAATCCTGCTGCATCTCAAACACACCACAGCAGATTGAGCCAAAGTGCTAAAGTTATGCTTGGGAGTCCCCGTTCCTCGAAAGCCTTATCCATCTGACACAGCTCATCATCTAAAGAAGAGATTTTCTCAGTCAAATGGATCTGCTCTGAGTGCCTCTCTCTGAAAGAAAGCCAAGAGTGGGGATTCAGGGGAGATGAGGCCAAATACCCTGCCCTTCATGCCAAAAACCATCAGCTACTGGTACCAGGCGCCATTGCCAGCCACTCACAGGACAAGAGGTGAGGCTCATCAGCTCAGATGAGCGGATCTGGACATGTGGCCGTGGCAGCCAGGAGCAGCTTGGTGGCACAAAACCAGGCAGCAGCAGCCCTGTGGAGAGCCACAGCAAACCCCGAGGCGGGGAGCGGGGCCGAAGCTGGGGCAGAACGTGCAGGTCCCGCAGGGGGACGGCAGTGGTACGCCAGCACTGCCGCTTCCCTTTCCCTCCCTGCCCGTTCAGGCAAAGCGCAGGCATGGCTGTTTGTAACAGAAAGGGTCTTAAAACAACAAAAAAAGCCCAGACAGCGCTGCTTTTCTGCCGCTTTGTTAATGACACACTGGCCTCCAGTCAATACAATAAGATCCAAAGGAGAATACAAAGGTCACGTTAGGAGAACACAACTCCCTTGACTTCAAAGAGAAATGCAAAAACACTGGCATATCATGGCTTAAGGTTGCCTGCAGGTTTCCCGGTGACACACAGCGCTCACATCCCAGCATGGACCTGGCCCCTGCACTCCAGTCAGCACTGCAGATCTGCTCTGCAGCTCCCTTGTGCCACTCTTCCAACGCTCCATAAAGATATCTATTTTTTTCTTCTGTGTTTTTTTAATTTAATTGCTTTCATTTACCAGCATATGCTGGACATCTGACATGCAAGAACCTTTCTAGACCAAGAAGGAACCATCACGCCTGCTTCCTGACATGAACAAGCTCATTTAAAACAAAATATGCACTTGAGGCAGGGCATCCTGTGCTGAAAGGCTGAGGCATAGCAATCGCTTCCTCCCTGAAAAAAAGCAGCAAAGATTAAAACCACTCTGACACCGAACTGTCTGACAAGGACCCCGGCTGTTCCAACACACGAACAATCAGACACATGTGCATTCATGCCTACTGCAGCTGCAAACCGTGTCACAGCCACGCTTGGCGAATAAAGAGCAATCAAAACCAGGTCATTATCAGCACGGATAATGGCCGCATATAGCTAACCATATAGAAAAAGTCAATTTTCAATTATTTTGCATGCAAATTATTTATCATGCGCCATTCCAGTGCCTTTTCTTCCATGCAACTTTGACAAGTAATGGACACAAAGCAAAATTTCGAAAGCACTGAAATGTCTGGCAAGTCACCTCAATCCCATTGACTTCAATAAGACCTAAGTCAATTCCATCACATCTAAATACACCTAAAATACCTTTTATGTAGTCCTAAAACTGTACTTAAAGTGGAAGCACAGTCCCACGGTCTGAACACAGGCTGTCAGTCCTGAACCGGCCGTGACGGCAACTCTGCAGAAGGGCTTTAGCAATTCACTTCACTTCTCTGCCTGTAATTTTTGCCTCTGTGCAGAGGATAATAATAACAGGGTTTTATTGAGTATAAAGGGGTTCTGTTGGGATTAACATTTAAGAAGCACAGCGCGATCTCAGTGTTACGTTTGATTAGGAGCAAGGCTCAAACCCTGACACGGAGAATATCTAAGAAAATGAGGATGTATAAAAATCACCATATGAAAAGCAGCTCTGTAACAGAGGAGCCGTTCCACCCAGCCCTGCAGGACCAATTGGAAACCTTCAAGCTACGATTTGGCATCTCTACATAAGATTTTCTCCTTCTCTCTCTCTCTTTTTTTTTTTTTCCATGTGATTAACAGATTTATTAATTTAACAGCTCCTTACTTAAGAGGATTCCACCAGCTTACTGGTAGGATTCTGGATAGACAGACAAGGCTGCACTGTATCAAGGAAGGCAATAAAAGCTCATCCCAATGTAACGACTTCACACAGTACTTAATATAATCGAAGACACACAATAAAAGTATTCTTCCTAAACTAATCAAAACATTAAAATGTCAGCCTCAGCCTAGATGCATGATGCATTGTGTTCAACTGGTGGGGAGTCAATTCGAATGGCATCTCCCTGAATCTCCCTGATTTATTGAGTCCGACCGCCGTGCTTCCCCCCCGTACCCCTTCCCGGTTTTCAGCGCTGCCTGCCCGTGTAAAGCCTGAGCGAGCGGATACCCTGGCGCACCGCCAGGCACCGGAGCACAAAGCAGAGGCGTCTCAAACCCTTCCCCTGCGGGGCACTCGTGAATACTAATAGTAATAGTTGCAAAAAAAAAAAAATCCCAAAAATCCACCTCGGGATGTAGCACGCTTCGGTGTGCTGTGCAGCGTTTGCTCTGAGCCAACCAGTCAACAAACCAACCCATAAATAAATACAACAAAAAAAGTAAAGAAAAAAAGGTGTATACAATGCGTGGCGAAGCGGGAACGGGCCGCGGTGTGCTAGGAAAGCAGCGCATACCACAAGTCGGATGCAGACTGATTACTCAGCAAGCAGGAAGCCGCTGTCATGATCTGACTCACATTTCTGAAGTCACTCTGTGATGACTACAGTATCCACAGCCAGAGATGGCTCAGATTGCTCCTAAAGAGGTAATGCCAAAACTATGAACAGCTAGTTTACAAGTTCATGGGAATTGTGTGACTTTTTTTTACTTGAAAAACATTCAGTCTAACTCAGACGGCAGCCTTCCTACCCCCTCTGAAAAACGCTCGTCTCTTCCAGAGCCAGCTCCGCGGACACTACACCCAACACCACACAGAGGTTGGTTGCTACAAGCCCTGTGAATGCTTTTCTTGGTAACTGCGTTCACACAATGCAAAGCTTTTGTATTTTCTTCAAAGCAACAATTTCATAAAACCTTTGCAATTTTTTTTTTTTAGGTATTAATGATATTTTTAAACAAAAGAAAACTGTTCCTCCTCCCTCCACTATGTTTCTTCTGCAAAGTTGTATTACCTTCTAGCACAAGCAGTCAACCTGGCACAAGACAAGGTACCTGATAGCCCAGCTCTGCCCCATCCCCTGTGTCCCCCCAGCTGCTCCTCACCCCTCAGGCAGGGCTTGCTGCGTGTGCAGGCAGGGCTGGTCTCACCCACTGCCTAGCACAGCCCATTTTATCCATCCTCCCCTAACATTCAGTTAATTCACAGCTCTCCTCCGGCCTGGTTTCAATGGTACAGACGCAGGGAGTACAACCCTTGTACTTGCGAGAGCCTTCTCCCCACTTTTTAGCACTACCAAGGAGCAAAGCTCAAGGGCAGACTTGCCTGGCGACTCGGCTTCCCGCCCCCTTGCGCCGAAGGACTCGGCTGACGCCCGCTCTCCCTTGGGCCACAGCCCCATGTGCAATACTGCATCTGGTTGGGAGCGCAGAGCCGCTCACACGGTCCAGGGAGGTCCCTTCTGGACCGCAAAGGATGTCAGCCATCGCGCCAAGAAGAAAACTCCCAAACTTCCCATTCCCTGGAGAAGCTGTGGGGAGGAAACGGCATGCGCTTCTTTGACCATCAAACACGGAGGAAGGGAGCAAACGAGGCAGAGTAACATCTTCTCAGTGCATACCAGAGAGGGCAGCTCATGCCAGCAGTCTCCCATGGTCTGTCCATCTCTGTTTCACCCCTTTTTGGGGGTCTGGTCTATCAGGCATCACCTTCCCCATCAGTTATTCTCTGGACTTTGAGTCTGAGTCTCAGCATCACGGTACTCTCTTCCCTCCAGGGCGTACATCCTCACCCAAACCCCCTTAGCCCTCCAGACACGCTAGCTGGCGAGATATCCTGGACTGGTTCATTGTCCCCCTGCAGAAACTTTTTATTTCCCCTGTTCCAAAACATTTCCATGGCAATGCTTTTGCAACCAGAGCTTCCAGCCTCAGAGCAACACACATCTATTCTGGCAACAGTGACCCTTCCTGCACCCACCAACCCCTGAATGCTCAGTTTTCTGCAGGAAGCCCTAAAATAGGCTCTCGCATACAGCAGTCACGTCTGATTCTCCTCCAAATTTTAGTTTCCTTCTTGGGATAGCACTGGCCCTTAATGAGCTTTTCTTTGTCTTTCCCACTCTTCTAGCATTATTCACACGCAAGCTGAAGGACACTTACAACCTCTACCATGTGAGTATCCTGCAGTCCTTGTAACAGTTTCCTCCTAGCAATTTTAACCACAATGATTTCTTACTCACGAGGAAGTGTGAATTTATAAAGAACATACCAGAATGTCTCTCTCGGGTATAATTTTGCTTATTAATTAGCTTAGGATTAGAAATAGCACCAATGAGGTTCAACTGAAACATACCCCCATCCTGTAACGGGAAATCCTCCCTTGGCCGATGGCTGAAGCTATTGCTGAAGTCAGATAAGATGGTATCACTCTCTTCTGCTCCTCTTGCTAGGAACTGATGTAAAGATGTGAGCCAAGGGAGCCTTTTCCCATGCACGGCAGCACAAATATGCTACGTACTCTGAAGATGTTTGGTGAAGGTACTTATGGACTAAACTATTTATCTACTTGCAAGCAGAAAGGACTCGGGGGATGTTCCCATTGTGCCCCATATCCCCGGGGAAAACCTTCTTTTTCCACCCTTTTCCTTATTTGAAAAGATACACAGAGTGGAAGCTGCCAGATGGGAAAACACAAGGGAAACACCAGGCATAAAATAGGATAGCATATAAGACTAACAAATGGGAGAAAGAAAACACACTTTTTCCATGGTGTGGTGTGATCTTGGCCAAATAAGCATAGCAGGATTTGTGCAGGTTCATAACCTGCTTCAATAAACAACAGACTTTGCTCCAGAAGAGAAAATGTCCCTAATAATTAACTTTCAAGTTGCTCTGTGGGATTTTCTGATGATCCCTTGCTGCCATTTGGCATCTCTGCATGGGACTTTCTGGGCCTGACTCACATCTCATTATACACTGTTTCCTTACACCACTATAATTTAATCAACTCCAATAAACTTACTCATGATTTACATCACCCCCAGCAAGAAGGGAGTTGAGCCCTCCATCAGTTCCTCATTCTTAAGCAAAGCTTATTTTTTAATTTGGCTAAATTGTGTTCAGCACAGTTTCTCTGTTAGAAACCTAGACATAAGGAAAGCTAACGCAAAGATTTCATTATAGGGAAAGAAACAGGTTGATTAATGACATTTACAGGATGGTGTCTGCAATATGAACACGATACCAACACTGCATAAGAAAGGCATGCACAAATCCATGTGGGAAATTATCTGCATACATGCACAAAACCCTGCATTTCCACACCTACAGAACCAGTGCAATTCAAACTCTTCTGTGCTTTTTATGGTACAATGTGACCTTAAATATCCCGTTCCCCTTTATTTTTAACCCAGGGTTCACATAAATTTGCTTTTCTCCTTTTTGCATTTAATGCTCTTTAAAAAAACACTAAAAAAAAGAGAATATAAAAGAAGACATTGACCTTTCTGCAGCGTAAGGGAGAACAGCAGGAATGCTGCCACAGCACTAGCAGGCAGAGATGCTCCACGACATCTCTGCAGCCCCCCCGTGGTAACGTCCCCCCCAGCCAGGCAGGACCCTTCCCTAAGTGCCATTCCCTATCCCAGACTTCCCCGGGAAGGGATCGGCTGAGCGCACACCGAGCCGGTGGCCCACCAGCCGTAGGTAATGCAGACCCAGCAGTGTGACCTATGCCTGAAGCTGGCCCAGCAGGGACTCCGTGCCTCCAGTCCCTCCGGAGCACAGCTCTTCCTACCCAGGGAGCATTAAAATCCTAAAGACTGCAAAATATTCAGAAAAACGTGCATTCAGTCTCTGGAAGACCAGGTGCTCATTTCTGCTATAAATTTGACCTGACCTCTGAGAAGACAGCTACTGAGCAGTGCTGCCAGGCAGCCCCCAACGCCAGCTTCACGCGAGGGGCAGGCACCCTCCCTGAATTAGATTTAAACTGGCTTGGTTTTGCGGCAATTAGACTTGAACTTAGACCAAGAGACTAGGAACAAGCTCCCTGATTTTCTCCCCGGCTCAGTTGTTTATGCATTTTCTGCCTCGTGTCTCCAAAAAGAGTAACCAACTTCAAGTGCACTTGCACAGGCATTATGAATAGGAATAACGCCTTAAGCAGCTGCTAGTCATTCAATTCTTTGAGGATTATGAGACTCGCTTCAGTGATCTCTGCTTTAACCTACCCATATAAACCAGCTGTGCGTTAGCCCTCCCCATTTATGGTCACTGACACTTCTCGGGTAGTGTTTAAATCTAAACCCAGGTTGTATAAACAGCACAAGGCAGGCTGCATTGTGATTTCTTTCATGCACACAAGCCCCAGCTTTTTTCTTTTTTAATTTAAAAAAAGGCCCTCCATTATTTGGTCCTTATTTGCCTTTCAAATAAGAATGCACGGCGCTTTAAATAAGGAGATCTGCACTGGAAAAGATTAAGAGGGATAATTTCAAAAGCACAAAGGCCACTTATGCACCCGAGACCCACGGTAAGGGAACAGTGCGGGGAGAGGATGAAACCAGGAACACGCGGGAGCTGAACTTGTGCCTTAGAGCCGCCGCTGCTGGTCCTGCCCCTCTCCAGCTCGGCTGCTGTTCCCCTTCATTGCATCTGCTGAAACAGCACTTGAGAGCTGACTGATGTGAGTATTGCAGCCTGCATTCAAACCGATGGTTAATGCCTACATGCACCGTTGTCCTCCGGTGGCAGAGCCCGATTCACTGCCGGGGACCTCCCAGAGATTCCTCTTTAGCTCGAGAAATAGAAACCAGTAGTTTGTAGCTGCAAACACTGGATTCTCTAGATATTTTGGTAATGATGCTCCCAACAGTTTATCCTCTAGTCTATTTCGAAGCTCGACAACGTCCTCCAGCAGTCTCAGTGAAACGAATGTTTAAGGGCATGAAGTGCTTCCATACTGGGACAGTGAACATTGCCATTTATTTTAGGGTCCCTGGGTTTGGCCTAAGATTCCCTTCTTCTGTCCTGTCAGTTTATGGTGTTCCAGCCCACAAGTGTCTGCTTCTCAGGAAGGCTGGATGTGAAGTGCTCTTGAGTCTTCTCTATTATAGTCTGACATGCAAGCATTAAACAAAGAAAGGTAAAAAACCCCCAAACAGAATAAAACTCTGGAACACACAAAAAGCTCTATTAAAAAAAAAGAAAAACAATCTGAAAAATGGTGTCAGGTGCATGTTTCTGAAAGCCATGTGGGGCTGAAGGGGCATGAAACCGCAAGCCTCATAAAGTGACTCCCAGGCTCTCACAGCTAACTGCAGGCACTTGCTGCAAGCCGAAAGCAGAGGAAGGAATTCACGTCCTGCTCTGCTTGGACAGAGTGAGCCAGCAATAACTTTATAGCAAAGAATGCAGCCTCATCTTACACTCCTTAGGAAAAAAAAACCAAACCAAACCAAAACAGAACATGCCTAAAATGCTTCTGCTCCTGTCTAGACTTAGGCAGCCGAAGGGATTAATCAGCTCCTTTTGCCCAAGCTGTGAACCATCCCCGCCAGCCAAGCGACGCCGGTGGTGGAGGGGGATGCAGAGCTTGCGGTTCTATGGTCCCCGCGGGGGCAAGAGCCCTGTTTAAAACAGCGACTGGTGCTGCACAGCTCCGCGTCCACCCAGTTAGAGGACACCCGGCAGGCCTGCCTTCCCCACCGCTCTCTTTCCTCGGGATGAAACTATAGCAGTGCTGCTTTGGTACAAAAAAAGTCAAAACTGGCATTAAGAGAAGCAAGGCAGCCAGCCCTCCTGGCAGGGTCCACGCATGTCACTGGATCAGGGAAAATCCCCCCTTCCACATAATATTCCGAGCTGCTGGCTTCTTCTCCAGGTTACGTGGCTGCCCGACCCACCGGGGGATGTGCTGGGAGCGGGGTGAGGGGCAGGGACGAGCTGGCCACATCCACGCTGACCCCAAGGGGATTCCCACTCAGGGCCTAAAGCATCTGAGCGGTTTAATGCGCTTAACCGCGTTTCCATTGAAATGTGTTTCGTTATAATTGCAAACCGGTCTCAGTAAGATAAGGCTATTGGGATTAGATTACCGAAGTGATCTTATCCATTTAACCAGCTATTAGCAATAGCTTTTCTGAACGCATGGCCAGAAAGCAGCCAGGCCAGCCCAGGGCAGAGCAGCCTCTTCATCGGACCTCACCATCCACGGCACCAGCCCCAAAACGTCTGCTTTCCTGCAGATGCTTGTCCCCTTCCAGCATGGCAGACTGAGCGGTGAGAGCTCATCAGGGCAGAAAGAGGAAAAGCACACACGTAAAGAAAAGCCTTACTATAAAATCTTACCAGTAACTTTTTCAACAGGTATCAAGAGCTCTTGAGCTTGTTTTAAGATCTGGGAAGCGGTGGGTGAGGAGGAGGGTTGGTGAAACTCAGCAGCATGTTAGAAAGCGGCTGTATTAAAGTCTCTTGGAGGGGTGGCTGGGGATTTTTTATGATTTTACAACGATCCCTTGTAAACAGAAAAACTCAGAATGATTCAGAGATATCTGACTTACCAAATCATGTTAGCTTCAGCCCATAATGGAAATTTCTGTTCAGGAAAACATCTGTGTTGATTTAGCTATCAGTGAAACCAAGCGTGTTCTCTAAGTAGCAGCGCTCCAGTAACAAAAACCACAAAAAAAGGGAAAAAAAAGCTCCCGTCACCTTGTACCGGATCCGGATCTCAGTTGCACAGATGCAAACGTAGAGGAAACATTGCTGACTTCAAAGGGAACACCACGCCAGATTTACACTGGGCTCAGAGATCAGCACCTGCCCTTTTACCTCCAGCCCGGTACGCGAGCAAAACACGTGTAAAAGGAAGGGGGAAGCTCCAGTCCGAGGGGCACTGAGCCGTAAGCCAGCGGTGCGACTGTAAGCAGACAGGACACGGAGCAGCACAGCTAGCACAGAGCCAAGCACAGTGTGGAAATGGCCGAGCTCGCAGTCCCCGCCACTCCTGACACCTGTACTCCACTGCACCTGAATTATCAGCTCCCATACGTGATAAATTGTAAGCGTGGCACACCGAACATTTCAGATCCAGTCCAGTCCTCCTCCCAGTTGGTAAATGTCCGACATGAAACTACACCATTCAATGAATTAAATAACCTGAAGGAAGTTTCTAAGAGACTGTCATGCATGTTCAGTCAGAGCACCAGAGGAACTTGAAAGGCTGATATTCCCGATCGTCTGGTGCTTAGGCTAACGCGTTCCCGAACTTTTTGTTCATTAACAATTGGCTGTTCCCAACAAAAAGACCTTTTATAGATAGGTACAATTCAAACACCACAAATGCCAGGCAGTAAAGAGTATGTTAGAAAGTTTCAAGAGTATTGGGTATTAAAAACTCAAAGTTAATTTTTAATATCACGCATATCAAAAGGATAATGCCCGCTCCTTGCGCAGTGCTAGTGGGGAGGGGAACAAAGAGGGACCGCCACAGAAGGGACGGGGCTCCCCACTGGGCTCAGCAGAAGCCACCTCCAAGGTCACGTGCTGAGAAGCCAATCTGAGCATGGCTAAAACTGTGACTTGAATCTGAAATGAAAAAAACGTAATTAAAGTGGTCTCTCTCAGCTAACAGCTGTAGACAGCCACCTTCCTGATGTGACAGCCTCTGTGACAGCAAGTCCAGAAGCCAAGAGCAAGATGGAGGAGAGCAGCATATAAAAGTAATGGTAATTACATTATGCTCTCTGTGTAAAAGAAAGCTTTTTGTGATCAATAATTAATCCTGGAAGCGGGGAGGGTTGTTACATCCATGTGTTAAACAGAGGTCAGATAGAGATCTGACTCTGATCTCAGCTACACTGAGGTAAACCAAGATCACTTCTGGAGATTTCGGTCAAGTCAGGCCCAGCGCACAGCAGAAATGTGGTAGCACACCCAGAGGTCTGCGCAAGGATACACAGGGAAACTGAACCGGCAGTTTCTGGCACCGATATTTAGTACATTAGATCACACTGCGTCCCTGCTTCACGGAGCAACACAGAGTCATTTTCCGCTTCAGATGGCAGGTCTCTCGTTGGGCACCTGGAGGTTAACCAGCGCGGGGATGGAAATATTTCTGGCTGCCCCCACGAAGGATGCCGGCGTCCTCACTGGTGAAGCACGCCTGGACTGCGGCTGCACAGGACGTTTCCCCAGGCGAGACCAGCAGCGGCGGCGGTGGCACGGCAAACTGATGCCGACCATGCTGAGCAGCAGACTCCCCCAAGGGCCCAGACAATCAAATACAGAGGACATCTGCTGTGTCGTAAGACCTCCGAGTTGTGAACAAGCTCGATCCTCTGCCCTCTTCCCCTTCTCCTCCTCATTGAGCAGTTACCGAGCATTTTCTACATGCTGCTTTCATCACTTATGCTATCGTACAGAGCTTTTTCCATGCATTGCAGTTTACAACAGCAGCCAAAGTGACTTTGGACTATTTGCATACTAATTTATAATTAAAAACAGAAAAATATTCCCAACAGGGTAATTTTAAATTCCGGCAATCTTTTTCCCCCTGTAAATGTAACAGGTAATGCTATAAATCCTCATTTCCTTTTACACTGATGAACAACGACAGAGCCTTGCTCTGTGGAACAGGAATGTCTGGAAATCAATTAATTTTCTGCCCACGTCCCCCCAAAATAAGCATGGGGGCTGGCAGCGGGAGTGCAACGCCTCTCTTCTGCATCAGCAATCCAGTGAAAAGCTTCCCTGAGCCCGACAGCCACCGGCACACAACGGAGAGCCTGAGGAGCTATGCATCATGTCTGGCTGCTTGTGGATCTCCAGCCAGGCTGACACTTTTACAGCTAGGTCAGCCCAGGAGGCAAAAGGGCAGGGGGAGACGGGGCAGCATTCAAAGCGAGCCCCCAGTGAGCCTCAGACTCCTTCCTCCAGATGCAAAGTTGCCTCCAAGATGTAAACAGAAGGAATTGCTATCGTGTCTGGCTTGGCTGGTGATTTAGATGTGTTATTTGACTTCAGAGCATTGCAAAGGCATTGTCTGGCAACAGGTAAATCTTACTCACCATGGGAAAGTCCGAAAAACTGAAAAGGAGGGGGGTTTAAGGTCTGCTGGCACTGTTAATAACACAGGGGTGCTTTAAAATTCCTGACTTTACTCTCTTCTTGTGTTTGCATCAGAACCTCTCCAAAGACAGACGCTAATTAGCTTTGACTAATTCATGAAGAAAAAAGCTAATTAGCAACCCTCCAAACTTTCGATGACCTCTCTTCTCGATGCTTGCTGTTGCAGCCCATGTTGCAGCCCATGAGCACCCATAAATTCTTTCCTCGGTGCAAAGAGAAAGGATGAAAGGTAACAAAAGGGTGAATTGCAATAGCAGCTAAGGTCAAAACACAAGCTCCATTTGGTAGCCTTCCATCACCAGCATAAAAAGGGAAAGAATGGTTGAAGATATGGGAACTAAGGTACTGGATACCCAGCAGCTGGCTCCAGCCCCATCCTCTCCACCCTGAGATGGGCAAACCTTTTGCACCATACCCCATCTCTGGTGAAGGCTCCGTCAAGCCCATGAAGGACTCCACCATCCGCCAACGGCTGTGTGTCGCTGTGTATCCTCTTACATCTTCCTAATCCTTGGGCTTACCCCACTGCCTCAGGCGGGCAGAGAAAAAGGAATCAAGACTAGGTAAGTAAAAGCCCAAACTCAAGATCTCTTGCCTTCCTCCTGCCGGGGCGGGGGGAGGCGCGGGTGCATTCTGCTCTGTAAAGCAGGATCCTTTCTGGTGGGACCTCAGAAGATAAGTGCTCCCAAAACGCAAGCGCTCCAGCCCGCCTGATGGCCATACAAGGTTTGTATTCAGAGAGGAGAGTTCAGCGGCTTGAGAGCAGCGCCTACCAGCAGCAGAAATGTTCTCGTTACAAATTTAGCATAAAAGTGAAACATTTACCTTGGCATAGAAAGCCTGAGCTATTCTTTCCTACAATTTTCCCAGTAAAATGAATTTATTTGCATTGCAGGACGTTTCAAGAGCTTATATTGGCCAGTAACACTGACACTGTGGTATCAGATGGTGCAAACTAAGGGCTCACCGCCCATTTGATGAATTTCAAAACATTTGGACTTGAATCAGCTCATCCCACCCCAATTTTTCCCTCCCCAATAAAATGGTATTAGCAATCCACTTTAACTCCTCAGTTCCTGGCTGAATTAAAAACCAAAATTACTGAGAAATGCATATATTTAGAAGGCTTCAGCTTCATGATTCCCAGGTAAAATAAATTTGAAGACATGATTAACATTGAATGCATTGATCTATCTATTTATCCAGTAAGATGATGTTTTAATATACCCAGGACAAACGGTAATTCATGTGCAAACATATTTGAATTGAAAAATGAAAGTCAACCATGAATTATTCCACTATCCATCGTATTTACAAAAGCTGCTATGGCCATTTCTAGCTGGCTAAATCATAACATCGTCCCTAGAAACACTAAGCAATAGATCTAATAGTTCTTTCCATCTTGTTGTGGCTCATTTTTTAACTTTTTTTTTTAAATGTGCCCTCTCAATTTACCCTTCATTTCTTTAAAAATGTATGTTTGATAACTGTTTCCCCTGCTATTCTTAAGAATGCAGTAAAATTACCAGCGCTGAAAAAGAAAAATAGTTTTCTCTTTTTCACCCTGTTTATTTTGTATATTCTTGGCTTCTCCATTTCTTCTGAATATCTGGCAGTTTCTTTGTTTTCTGTGTGTTGTCTTTCACATAGCAACAGAAGAAAGAGCAAGGATAAAGGGGGGAAAAAAAAAACCTTCACACGGGAAAATATGAGCTACTCTTGAATCCAAAGAACTTAGTACACTCAGAAGAGCTAATTAACAAACTACATAATATGCTTTGGAAGGAAATGCTGACGCACAAATGCAAAACAAGCAATGAGAATCTGAGGGTCATGGCGAATCACAACATAAACATGAGTCAACAAAGTAATGCTGTTACAAAAAACCCAAAATCTTGATTTTTAGGAAGAGGAGTGGCATACATAAGAAATGGGAGATGATTGCTCTGTTTATTCAGCCCTTGTGAGACCTCAGCCACATTCCTGTGTCCAGGCTCAGACAATGCATTTTAAGACAGATACAGCAGCACACAAACAAACCAATCCTTGAATAGAGGAACAAAAGTCAGAAGAGATTTAAGAAATTTAACCAATGGCTTAAGGATGATGGAATTAGATGTACAAAGACTAACGTACGAGAGGATTACAAAGTACAAATATAAATAGTAAAACTGAATAAAAATTGAATTTAAAATATAAAAAATAAAGTTGAAGATGACTATGTCCAATGGCAGATGGACAAAAAAAATCTCAAATTGCAACAAAATGCATTTTAGTTGGGTACCAAGGGAAAAAAAAAATTAATATTAAGGGTAGTGAAACACTGGAACAAGGCTTCCTAAATCTGCTGTGATATTAACTTCACGGAAGTTTTCAACAGCAGCTTAGACAAATGAGATCAGGGCAAGACTTTTTCTTGTCCCAGTGCCAGAAACTGGATCATTTCTTGCAAATGTGTGTTGTTGCTTCACGGTTCTTAGGAAAATGGAGTCCTGCTCCATGCCCGAGGCTGAGGATGGAACTGTAATACAGGTAGCAACAACCCAGGACAGAACAAAGAAACAAACAAACAAACAAACAGAAAGGAATCACACCCATCCAGCACCTCTTCAGATCACGGGGAGGATAATAGTTTGACAAGAGACATTCATTGCATCTGCATTTCACTGACATTATTCCGTGCCAAAATCCTTGATGTTCATCTTCACACTGCAGAAATGTATTCCTATATTTAGCTAAACATCCAACCCTGACAAATAAATGTTTCATCAGCAATCTTCATTAGCAAGGATGGAAGAGTACAGATCTCTGCTGTAGTTACATTTCTGTTCCCGAAAATACTCCCCAACCACACCGAAGGGAAGTTGTGTGACGGGCCCGTGCTTGCTTTATGGACCAGAAGCAATTGCAAAAAAGTCACAGGTTGCCACCCCTTGGCTGCACGGCGCTGCCAGCCAGCCGCCCTGCGCCTGCTGGCGCGGGCTCGGAGTGCTGCCTCAGCGGTGCCTAATATCACTTCTTGCCACACCTGATTCCCCCATGGAGCCCGTATAAAATACCCAATTCATTATGTCCACTCCATTCCCGGAGGTGATTGAAATAAAAAGCTGTTCTGGCAGAAAAGCTTAGGAAATGAAACATGAGAGAGATGGGGAAAGAGAAGGAGAAAAATAGAAATTAAGAATAGAAAAAAGCACTCAACCAGGTGGATGGAATGAGTCCAGAATTACTTACAGCTCCAGAACTGAAAGAAAAAGAAGAAAATGAACACCTGGGCATATTGTGAGATTAAAAGTGTATTTAGTATGTGCGTCCCAAAAAGGGCAAGTCATAGATCTGAAACATGGGCTGAGAAAAGAAACTCTCTTTCCCACAAAGATGGAATCTCACTATTTAAGTTCAGGAAAGAAGTATTTATTCATAAAGATAGCTTTCTCCTTCCCTGCCAGAAGTAATGAAGATCATACTCAAAATCTCCCACCTGCACATGATTACCAGTTGTTTAACCACAATCAAAATATTTTAAAAAATGTAAATGAAGTACACTGATGGACAGAAATGCCACTTCCAGCCAAACCTCCCCATGAAATTCCTTCCGTAAAGCTGGGACTGCCACGGGCTATAATTAAAAAAATTGTCAATGTTTGAGATCCCAAGTATTTTCCCACAGAAAATCCACAGAGAGATCCAAGATTTGTCTGCTCTGTGGCAAACATTAACACAGGCACCAGCACTGAGAAGGTACAACTTGGGAAGAGCAAAATGGAGGCTGGTTCCCCAGTATTTCTGTGGTACTTCAGCACATCTCGCTCTTACTCTGTTTCTCCTTTTTCCTGTTTTTCATGAAGGACGAGTATTCAGGAGTACTGATCCTATGTGGTTAACTTGAACAATAAATTAGCAAACTACATCTAAAATGAATTTACTAAATTGAATCAAGTCTCTTCCTTTCCCTGTCTACTGGGAGACCTTCTGGTGCAACTCATGTTGACTTACTGCAAGGCTTTACCCTGACAAAATGCCTTCTAGTTTTCAAAGGGAAACAAAAAAATGCATAAACACAAGGCATTCATTCTGGTGCTCCAGGCAGGCAGGTAGAAAAGTCTAGCAGAGCCAAAACACCAGGGCATTGCCTCCCATGGTCTCCAACCCAAAAGCTTTTTCACGTGGCTGAGCTTCAGCTCTGCAGCAAGCACTGGACGGCAGGGTTTGCAGTTCCTCCCAGATTGCATGCGTCAGCTCATGTGCAAGCTGCCACAGAGACCACCGAGGCACCCCAAGGAGCATCATGGATGCTCTTCCGCACAACCTTTCACTGAGGAGGGATTTTGTGCCAGTTCTTCGTGGTTATGTTATAAAAGGAGTTTGGAATGATTTGGTTTAGACAGTTAGATATGGGTGGTTGCAGAGGTAAATGGGCCACTCCCTCATCTAAGCCAGGAACTGAAAACACCTCTTAAAAAGAGTATAATCTGTTATTAATAAATCTTCAAAGGCCTGCTGACATGCCCAAACACACCCAGAAAATGAGGTTTTGCAAATGACACAGTGTTCAAGGCTAGTGCCTGCTTACCATCCAGTCAAGAACCAATACGGAGAGCAACAGAGGATGGCTCTTATACAAATACAGAGACACTGAAAATCTTAAAATCTGACTAGTGTCCCCTGCCCATTAGCTATCCTGCCTATTTTTTTGCTGTTTTAACATCATATTTTCCTATTTTTACGAACCTGTTTCCTGTAGCTATAGGAAAGAGCCATGCAAACAACGAGGGGAAGCTGACGACACAGGGGAAAGAGTGAAGTTGCCTAACAAACATGAAATAAATCATCTGAAAAACAGCAACCTCTTTCCTCTAAATTCATGTGGTTACAACATATTCCTGTAGAAGGAACGGAGAAAAAGAGATCTCATGGAAAGTAATACAAGGGCTCTTTTTTTTGTTGTTGTTAAGTTGGCAGTGCTCCTTGAAAAATGTATCCCTTCCTTGATGGGGGCCTTAATCTTAGCCTTCAGAAAGGGCGCTGGTGAAGTTAAAACATGTTTAATTCAAAACCAAAACAAACTTCTCTTTCTGGCTTGCAAATATTACATCACTGAGGTAAGGGATTGGCAATACTATTAATTAACTAGTGCATTTAAGGTTCTTTAATCCTGGAGGCTACTTGCATGTAAGCTTGGTGATGATTCTCAAGGGACAACTCATCACGGTAGCTTATTCCAAGCAGATCCTGCTTGGCATATCCTTTACGCCAACTGTTATAGAACAAACTTATACAAGAGTCCAGGACTAGTACCAACTGGTGAGGGTCATACTGGGGAGAGACGGCTTAGACTGCATGTGCTTTGGTGTTGGGACTGCTCTTTTGGAGAGGTTGTCCTCTACCAGGACAAGGTACATAACTGCAGGGTAAAGCAACTAACAGAGTTACTGTTCGACAGGAATTGGCCAATCTGCCAGGCCCATGACTGCAAAGCCTGCTATCATCATAAAAATTATGAAAATTCAACTTGGTCCCGTTCACCATGGGTGGTCCAGGGCAGGAGCTGGGTTATGGGCAAAGGAATCTATAGGTGCGAGTCCACTGTTGGTAGACACCTTTAGGCACAATGACATTGTTTAACACATTTCCTTTTCTTCTCCCAGATCTCTCAGCAGGGTTCATGGAAAGATTCTTTATAAAGCCCTCTTTGGTGCACTGTGATTTAATCAGATATAGTTTGAATAACCCAAGATGTATTAATTACCATTGCTGCACAAGTGCAACTGAAGAAGCAAAATGTTTTTCATTTGCACAGGCTGAGTATTTGTTTAAAACGTTCTTGGTATCATTAGGATCTAATCAAAACAGAGTGCATGATAGTTATGCAGGAAATAGAAAAAAAAATTACCTGCTGCTTAAGTATCCAGTTTTCTAATAATATTGCAATAATGTCTTGACAGATAATTGGCTTCCCAGTTATAATGGAATTCCTTATCTAAGTTGGTAAAATTATCTATTGGTATTTTCAAAAGACAAGGGAAGGTTGGGAAGGAAGTGATAATTCTCTCCAGTATGGAGAGATTTAATCAGGAAGACAAGTAAAGATATATCACCTGACTTCTTTTGAAAAATAAAAATAAAAATGATTGAAGTAAGTTTTACAAAGGCTCCAACACTTCTGGAAAATTATGCAAGTGCAATTTTAAATTAAAATTTAGAATAAATTGATTCCTAACTGCTGGGTTGTTTTTAATGACCTGTTTGAAGGTCCCTGCAGGTAGAATACCTGATTTGAATTTTATGAATAGAGGTAGGAAAAGTACAAAATATTTAAATAGTTTTACTTCAAACTGTTACCAATTGTGACCTCTCCTTTCTTGTCTACCATAAGGAATGGATAAAGGGCTCCGTTTTCACGTACTCCATGACTGCTTTTTTTTTATTTTTGGTTGTCCCAATCCCAGGAACCTATCCAGCGACTCAGTTTCCCAAATCCTGTGCATACAGCCTTGGAAAAGTGAAAACTTTTAAAACTTCCCAAAGCAGTCTTCAAGAATCATAATGCTGCTTTTGAATTTAAGCAAAAGGATTTTAGGAACTATCAAATGTTCTTACGCTGTGAACAACACAAAAATCTGACAGGGTTCATTCGTGCAGCCTGCGCTGCTGTGGACATCCTCCCATGCAAACCCGTGCTTCCAGTCTTTGTGGCTTCAGTCCTGCAGCTACTTCTGCAGCCTTTGATTCAGGTGGTCAGCTCACATGTAGAAATGCATGATCCAAGTCACGAGCGGGACTGCAAGTTATTCTGAAGGGGATCTTAGTCTTCACGGTGTCATGTGAATTACAATTGCCTAGGAATATAGCTAAAAGATGTGGCCCCTCACTAACTGAAGTGAGCACCCGAGCTAAATTTAAAATTTCCCCAGGCTTTTAAAAAAAGTTTTTTCAAGCCTTTGGCTTTTTAATAAATCAATACATCACTTTTTTGGTTTAGGCAAAGCACTTCTTTAAATGACAGCTCTTTTAATACTGTGGTATTAATACTATAACACTAAAGCTAAGCCATGACTTTAACACCTATCATTAAAAGTGCATCAAATTTTGCCTACCTTTTTCCAAAAGTGTTCAGGCTTTCCTCTCTAATCTTTTCTTGAATGTTCTGCATTTTACCTCACCTGGGACATAACATTTCAGAAGCATGATTATCTCTTGACCAAATGTCTTTCTGAGGAGGCATCCCTTGGTAAGGTCTTAAGTTTTCCTAACAGTTAGCAAAAAGTATAAAGCAGACACTTTAATGTGACCATAATAGGGGATGTAGGATGGGGAGAAGACAAACCTACGGTGTTAGCACTTCTAAGTAATTCTCTCTGTACTATGAAAACCAGAATAGTCAGCTAAAACCACTAGCTACTAGCGCAGTCTATCAAGTATCAACAGAAGGTATATAATTTACTAGTTGTGAGAGTTGTGCCCTTTTCTGGAAATGGAACTACAAGAGACATGCAGAGATGGTATTTTCTAAGTAGTGGAGTTTGTGTAATGCTCTTTATCATGTTTTGATAGTTATCATGCTTTGATAGAAAGAGGTTCTAGCCACAAAATCTCACATCCTATCTGGGCTCTGGTGTCAGGCTCCAAAGCGAAGTTTTACTCACTGTGCAGCTGACAACTACATCCAAAATTCCACTTTAGATCTAAGTTTGGATAGAGAAACCAGCTGCTCTTTGTCCCTCAAGTACTCGGAGGGTTTGAATCCAAATGTCTTGTTCAGGTCCATCCTCCTCACAAGGAAGATAAACCAAGTAGGTCTCGATAGAGTACGCATTTGCGAGTGGCCTAAAAAAAAAAATTAGCTATTGAGTGCTGTACAAATGTATACAACTCAGCATTTGTTCTTCTGGAGGACTTCCTATCTGATGATTTCTGTGTACTTAACACTCGAGTTTCAGAACACGTATGAGGCATTATCTTCATTTTACAGATAGGAAACAGAGATATTTATTCAGATAAGGCACAGAAAGGTGAAGTGACTTGCCTGAGGTCACATCGAGGTTTCTGGCAGAGGCATGATCTTTCTGAATCTTCTGAACTCTAGGCCTCTGCTTTAAATTACAAGACTTCATCAGGTTTATAGCATCTCACCCTCCCCTCCTACCAATCGTTTTCAGCGCCGAATTTGCTCCAAGCAAAACACATTCATTGATGAACTCTATTACTTGTTCCTAAACATTACTTACGGACTGCAACTTCAAATGAAATTCTCCACACTGCAGTCATATTTTACCTACATGGTTATTCTAATTGAGTATTGAGCAAAGTGGCTAATTAGGAGTCTTCAAGGGACTGTTTGTTTAATTTTGTTTTGGAATGTGTGCTTGCATAAATGCCATACAAGAAAAAGTCTGGAGGCCACAATCATCTGCAATGTAAAAATATTTCGGTTTCTGTGAAGTTTTCCCTCCCCCGAGGGTTCTAATTCATCTCTACTAGTTGATAAATCAAGTCAGAAACACCCTCCCCCCCTCGCTTTGGTGTCTAGCAGAAATATGACCCTTTTCTTGTCCAGGCATGCAGACAAGTGATGAATCAGACTTTCCCCAAGAAAATGCTGCAGCTCTTTTCCTAAGGCACATTGCTGCCTGAATAACTCAGGTTTTCCTACAATGGGCCTGCTTTAACAGCCTTTATTTACATGAAGAGAACACAAGAGGTATGGTCTGGGTCGGATCTGGAGAAGGTTATCAAGTGCCATCCAGACAACGCCTACGGAAAACGGAGAAGTCTTTCACATCACACTGCTTCAGCCCCTGCCCCGGTCCTGTCTGACTGCTGAGACAGTGCCAGAGGCTTCAGTTGCTTGCAGCAATCCCAGCCTATTCTCTACCATTCACTAAGGAGCATTTAGGCACTCTGGGCACACCGAAAAGATCTGTGAAGACTGCCAAACACGACTTACCACTACCTGCAACACATACCAATACCCCTACCACCTTAAGGCGTTAACTTGAAACGTTAGTATTATTCATTATGATCTAAATCACAAGTATTTCAAAATATTTCAACTCATTAGATCCCTAGGGCAAGTGGATTTCCCCACAAAACTGTTTCTTCCCCTTCAAAGTGGAACAGGGCCAATTTCTTTTCTGCCCTATAGAGAAAAGACAGAAGCCGATCCAAAGAACAGAAGAGATGCAGGCTATTTAGAAATGTGAAAGTAAGTCTGCTCTAACTTTAAATATGTAAATGCTTCCCTGATTCTCCAGGCTTTCTATGTATCCACTGGCTTAGCCCATGCTCTTCCTTAGCATCACATTCAACACTGTGGTTGCTGAAACTTTTGCTCACTTTAGGCACCAACATGACTGAACCAAGAAAATACAAGTTTGGTCAATGTTCAGGCAATAATGAATTAGTCCTCACAGTACTCGTGCAACATTTATGAACACTCCCATTTTACAGCAGAAAAGACTTCTGTAGATCGACAAAGTGTACTGCAAGTCAACAACAGACTTGGTAAGAAATTTGGGGTCTGCTACTTTTTATTTCTTGTACCCCGGAGCATACAACAATGAGGTGCAATGATTTGGGTTTCCCTACCCATGTTCATTCTCTGTAATCTTTAACTCCAAGTACAAACACGGCTCCACTGAACTCACCAGCAGCTTCACAGTATTATTTAATCAGTCCAGGATCCCACCTTCTCTTACTTGATGAGCCACTGGTCACAGGGAAAAAGAAGCGCTTGCTCACAACAAACCAAACAGCTAGTGTATGGCACGGCAAGGACTCAGTCCAGCTAGGAGGGGGCTGAAATGAAAATGCAGCTGAAGCAGTGTATTCTTCTCACTTGCTCTAAAAGCAGAGGGAAGACAAGAGCGTGACTGGTGGCGATCTTTTATCTTCCAACTACTGTTAGTTAGGGGAATCTTTTTTTTTTGTTTTAAGTAAGAATAAACTAAAAATTGGCCTATGTGACAACTACTCGGAAGTGCAAGAAAGCAAAGCACAGAGAACCCATTCCTGTCCATATTGCCTTGCAGGCAGCAGGGTACTTTGAACTTTGCCTGCAGCATATGGTTTGCTACAGTATATGCTCCATAGCGTACTAAAAGCAGAAGGGGAACAAAAGGGTAAGAGTAAAAAAAGTCCTCCCTTCCTATACAGTGCTTCCGATTGTTCCCAAATCTCTTCATACTTGCTCATGTGTATTTGGTTTTGTATGTTCTTCCAAACTGCTTTAAAATACTGTTCTTTAAGAATAGGATTAAAGAGCAAAAGCTATGTGCATTGGAAAGAAAAGTACAGTGCATCCCATGGCTTTACAGTTGTTAACTGCTAATTAGTTGTGTACAGGCACCAATATTTAAGAAATTTTATATCAAATTTGGCAAGCCACTGTAACATGAAACAGACTCCCAGTCTTGAAAAATTTTTCCACAGCCCTGCTCCCACTTCTTCCTTCTGAGTAGATACTAAGCAGACTTTTTTCATCTCCCAAGAGCTGTGTAACAGAAACAGAGTGCTGCAGGATGTATGCATCCAAATGACTGTTTATTTGGATCACTATAATCCAGACTGATTTACACAAGAAGAAGGGTCCCTGTTTAAGGGAGCTTGTTTCAGTTCATTCCTACTTCACACTTACACCAGGACTCCCCAAGCCCCATGAGTTAACACAGATGTTTGAGACACGAATCGGGAATAGAGACTTAATATAAAGTTTGCAGACACCAAGCAAAAAGAAGCACAGCTGTAATGCACAGACCCCCACTGTGCAAATGACTCCAGCTTCCTCTCTAAAATAGCTTCAAGTATTTTATTAATTCAGAGACAGTCAGGCTTACATATCAGCATCCACTGGTTTCAAGACAGTCTGTGCTGCCTGTTGTGAGATCTCTGGGTACAGTAACCGGCTATCCAGGTATCTCTCTGAGGAACAAATACTCTCCACGTGGCCGAGACCAGAATTCAATTCCTCAAAAGGTAAACTGAGCCTGTACAGCACAATGAACTGAAAGCTTTTGGTAAAGGCAGTGAGCTGACATTTGGGATGGTAACTGGGAGAGATCAGCTTTAAACTAGGAAGTGTATGCGAGCAGGGTGTTACCTCGCCTTGGTAAGTCTTGTTACCCCTGCTCTCAAACTGCTGCTCCGTACCCTTGGGAGTCACACGCTCCACACAGTTTCAGGGAGATGACTCAACTTGCGCACTCACTGTGCCGCTCTGAACGCGGCACAGGCAGCGTGGCCAAAGCTACGCCCCACAGACTCACCCCCCTGCCAGCATCCAGGTGTCAAAACTCTACAACACGTGGATTTGGGCATTTATGCTGCTTCTGAGTGCTGTACCCCACACCTGACGGGACCGCTCCTCGCAGCTCAGGGATTCACACTGTACCATATTGCATGGGGTGACTGCAAATGACTGGAAAGACCAAGATCCAAAGTGCTTATTAAAGTGGTCGAGTTAATGAAATAACACTGATTGTGCTGAGCTTCACCCTCCCTCTGCTAACTGAGCCGGACTGACAGAGGAGGTCTAGGGGGATCTTAAACTTCCTACCTACTTAATACCAACTAACTTGAAAAATTAATCAACGAAATTCACATTAATACAACTGACAGGCAAATGTAATTACAGTGTGTACAACATTTAATTCAATATGGTTACTGAGCCTAAAAAGCACATTACTTTCTTTATGAGATTGCTTTGCTATTTATTAGGGAAAAGGTCTTTGTAAAATGACTCTTCATCCAGCTCTTGGGAAGAACGGGAGATCTGGGAGCTACTCCCATGGCATGGAAATTGCTTTAACCATTTCAACGAGATTCACTTTTTAAAAATGAGATGTAAACCAAGGCCAGAATTGCATCGCTGGTCTTCTACTTCTTTACAGCAACTTCTGGGTGACCACTGTGGAAACCCAGCTTGAGCTGCAACCCTCCTGCTCCTCCGACCCTTCACACACCTCCTACACACATTCCAAATTGCTGTTTATCTTGCTGTTTTAACAAGACTTCTCTTTTTTGTTTTTTTTTTTGGCTTGCCCAATAAATGTCCTGTTCAATTCTACGTTTCAAAGCTATATCAGATGGCAGAGTTTTATCAGTTTAGCTTTCTTGCTTCCTGGGAAAGGAATGAGTAGCAGTGGTGACAGAAGAGTCACCTACTTGTAGACCTCAGCAGAACTCACTAATGCCTTTTAAATTAATTTGAAAGGCTGTCTTGGCACAGAAAAGCCAGACCTTCCTCTTTTTAATTAAAACTTAAAACAAAAAAAAGCAGGGTGAATTTATGCCTTAATCTCCCTCTCTGGTCAAACAACGTAGCTTTACTCACCGCTAGCAAGTGGACTTTTTTTTTTTCCCCAAGCCCTGCCCTTCACTCATAAACAAAACCAGCCAGAGCTCCGTCTCATTATAGCCTGCACAGACACATGGTCCTGCTGCGAGGGCAGCCCCATGCAGAGAGGCGCACAACAGCAGAAGGAGCAGTTGTCTGCTAGTTTCTTATTATAACAGAGCCACCGTTCATACAGCGCTGGGGCTGTTTAGAAATTCCATTTTTAAGCCCTGTTCCAAGGGTTTGTAAACCTGGATGGGAAAATTCATTACGGATTGCATCACCACACGCCGCGCCCTGCGTGTGCAGCAATACGTGGTCTCCCATCAGTGGATGCTTATGGATCCAGGGCGCTGGCTCCCTGCGCCCGATCCCCACCTCCGCTCTCATGCAAACTGACTTGGTCGCCAGCTGTAGCAGCAAACTGTGGTGTTCGTATCTATGTGCTACAAGAAACATGGCAAGAGGAAACAGTGGAAGTGTGAATTTTCTCATTTGCTCTTCAGTTTTGGATTTGGGCAAAACATGACAAATTCGGCAAGCACTGTGAACAGAAACAGATACATCAGTAAATAAATCCATTCCTTTGCCAAGCTCAAGCCGTGCTGGCCTTGGCTACACTTTTACAGCTGTCTTAATGAAGTTTACAACTGTCTCAATACAATTAAAAGAAGAAGCAGTTTTGAACCCTGCAGTAACAATTATAAAATTAATCTAGACCTGACAGATATGCCAAAACATGCACCAGGACAAGCACAACTTCTTGATCCGCGGATCGAACGTTAGAGCAGGCCTATCATTCAGCCGCTGATGAGCGCAACAGCCCTGAGGTTTGTATGGCAGTGAAGACAGAGTAGTAATTGGAATAAAAGTGTGGATTACTAAGACCTAAGATAAGGGAGGTGCTCAGCATGGCTGCTGATTTTGCTGATGGCCTCCACGGATGTGGGCAGGCTATCCCCACGGATGCAGGCAGCACCCCAGTGCCTCCCAGATGGCAGCTCTCATCACAAGGTGCCATTTGCCTGAAAACCGCTCCACGCACGGCCGGTGACCGCCGGTGAAAGCCATGCATGTTTTAAAAGCAATCCTCCGGATTGTCTAGCCTTACCCGCTGGCTGCTCTTCCCATCTGATGGCTGAAGAGAGAAACATTGGATTCCCTTCTCTCCCCTTTCTTTAGACGCGCACGCCCGAGCCGACTTGCTTCACAGCCGCTGCTCCGCCGTGCCCACTCCTCGCTCGCTTCGGGCAGGGGTCAGCAGGGGCCCGGCGGCCAGCTGCTCACCCGCAGCAGGGCTGGGGTCTCCACCCTGGAAACCCTCCATGACAGATCTGTGTCATCGATTATCAACAAGAAGCTGTAAAAAACAAGAGCCAGGCAAAGGACACGCGAGACTGGGGCCAACTGTACGAGGTTCAACAAGGCCAAGTGCCGGGTCCTGCACTTGGGTCACAACAACCCCATGCAAGGCTACAAGCTTGGGGAAGAGTAGCTGGAAAGCAGCCTGGCTGAAAAGGACCTGGGGGTGATGGTTGACAGGCACCTAAACATGAGCCAGCAGTGTGCCCAGGTGGCCAAGAGGGCCAATGGCATCCTGGCTTGTATCAGGAATAGTGTGGCCAGCAGGACCAGGGAGGTGATAGTGCCCCTGTACTCGGCACTGGTGAGGCCACACCTCGAATCCTGTGTCCAGTTTTGGGCCCCTCACTTCAAGACGGACATTGAGGTACTGGAGAGTGTCCAGAGAAGAGCAACGAGGTTGGTGAAGGGTCTAGAGCACAAGTCTTCTGAGGAGCGGCTGAGGGAGCTGGGGTTGTTTAGCTTGGAGAAGAAAAGGCTGAGGGGAGACCTTATTGCTCTCTACAACTACCTAAAAGGAGGTTGTAGTGAGGTGGGGGTCGGTCTCTTCTCCCCAGTAACAAGCGATAGGACGAGAGGAAATGGGCTCAAGCTGCGCCAGGGAAAGTTTAGGTTGGATATTAGGAAAAACTTCTTCACCGAAGGGTCGTCAGGCACTGGAACAGGCTGCCCAGGGAAGTGGTTGAGTCCTCATCCCTGGAGGTATTTAAAAGACGGGTAGATGCAGTGCTTGAGGACATGGTTTAGTGGTGGACCTGGCAGTGATAGGTTAACGGTTGGACTTGATGATCCTAAGGGTCTTTTCCAACCTTAACGATTCTGTGATTCTGTGATTCTATGAGACGCCCCTCAGTTCAGGCTCCCCCGCTCCCCTGTTTCCGAGGCCGGAGGGGCATTGCCCGCCGGCGGGAAGGGGCCTTCTGGCCTCCCCCTCGCCCGGAGGCCATGGTCCCGCATTCATTTCAGATGGCTCCATTGTAGCACCAGGCTTTTCTTCAAATTGCCTTTGTCAGGCTGAGCAGCCCAGGGAATAACTGAAGCAGGAGGCGGTGGCCAGCCCCAAGCAGGAAAAGCTTCTCCTGGGCGCTTGGGGTTCGGAGAGGGAAGGGCGCAGCCGACACAACGCCCGCCTCTTGCTTGGGTACCTCCTCACTACTAAAAAGAGACGAAGGCTGCGCTGTTGGCAGGCGCTACTCACAACACTACATGGATACAGAGGTATTTGGGAGCCTACAAATATAACCAGGGGGGGTTTGTATTTGGAAAATATGAAGTGACCCAACTTAAAAAAAAAAAAAATCCCTAAAAATCTACTGTAAGTAGAAGCCTTTCAGTTCCACACTCCAGGCCATTTTTCAGCCAGCTGTCACTTTTCACTTCAAAGGCTATTCCTTAAAGCTAAATCCAATATTTATGTTATCCAGTTACGAGGCATGAAAAATTTCAGTTTTGCTCATTTCTGCACATGGATTTGAAACCTGCCTGTAATTTCCTTTCCGTTGTTTGCAGGTTTAGCTGCGAATATTAAGTGCTCATTATTACTGAAACTGAAAAACCAACAACCAATCCCAAGGTCAAACCCGGATATTAAGTGCTGGGTCGTTTCCTGCCTCGGTGACAGATCTTCCCCAAAACGCTTGCTATCACATCAAATCAATTACATTTTTTCTTTTGGTATCAGAGGTTATCGAGAGCTTATTTCATCGGTTAGCATGAGGTGGACTGCTGCTCCGCAGGGAACACTGCACAGGTTACAGACTGCCAGACCCCTATTTACACGCATGCAGTAAATGTAAATACTAGTGCTCAACTTATCAAACAGATTTGGTTTTATTTATTTATATCAATATATCAAGCATACCCAATTTTGTTTTCTTCAACCAACTCAGTTAACAGCTCACTGCATATACTGTGTAAATAAATCTCCTAATATTGCCATTCCATTTTTGTTTGTTTGTTTAAACCCCCAGCTTTAGAACTAGCAGCTCCCAAATCAGAAATGAAAAAATGGGTTTACTCATCCCTGAACAAATTTAACTCCTGCTAAATTCAATGTTACTTTGCTACTAATTTCCTTTAGGGTAAGAGAAAGTCCAAGGCTTTCTATGTCCCAAGTTAAATACTAAAACTGTAGTTTTCACCAAACACTGGAAGTGAAAAGCGCCATAAAAATGCTATCATTATCCATCTACTCCCTGTGCATTTGCTAGCAAAAACTAACCTTTGTAAAGGCCAACTTTTCCTCTTAGTTTTGCATGAGTAAATTTAATGCTGTTCTACTGACCTCACTCCTATTTTTCTATCATAACTTGGCTTAGGCACGTTCGAGTTGTGTGGACAAGAACACAGTATCTTCAGAAACACAGGATTTACTTTTTGTAAACATTGGCCTTATCAGAGTAGGTGCTGGAATCCATCGCGTAAGAGGCTTGATAAAGCATTATAAATATAAAAAAATAAAGATTAATAAAGCATTTTATTACCTTCAGTGTAAAGGGCCACAACACACCTCCAACCCGTATGAGAGGGAAATCCCTCCCTGTACATGGGAGCTATCATCCCTGCCAAAGCAAGCATGAAACTAAGAGATGCTTAACGAACCAGAAGAACCAATATCTAAACTACAAAGGAAAATGAAACGTTCATTTTGAGGGTGTGTAACCAAATATACTTCAGATGCAACACACAACGTTAGGAAGCCAACTTATGGACAAAGACTGCATTCACACATGAGCTATGGCCACAAGGTGCCCACGTGTCTTCTCAGATCTTATGGACACAAACGAGTTTCACCACAGGCACAGAGACCCATCCAAACACATCTGGGGGCATCATCTAGAGCTGACGTACACCAGCATGTTAAAAATAACCCACTCCGGGTGATGATACGTGTGTGGGGCCATCATTGCTTAACACTTACCCAACAGGCGGAAGAATAGCCTCATCTAAAGAAAACTTTGAAAGAGGGCCTGTTGTCACAAACCATGAAATAAAGTTGTCCTCATCTTGACAGCATAAGAAACACAAATGAAGAATAATCTAGTAAGTAAACTGTTACTACTTGGGGGATTCAAGTATTAGAAAGAAGCTACTTAAAGCCAATTGGGAGATCAAATATTAAATAATGTATTAGAACCAATAAATTAAAGATGAAACATGCTTTACAATTTGAGTCAGAAGTACCACTGGCTTTAATCTGAAAAAATGCAACATAACTAAGAACAACAGAGACGGCATTAATCTCTGAATTCAGTGCTGTGACGGGAAGGGAAGGACTTTAATCCCACATGAGGTTTTATCTTGCACTGTTTTGATCTGGCAAACTTACTTTGAGGTTTGCTTGTTTCCACAGCATTTACTGGAGAACGACAACAAGGGGCCAAGGTCCTCGGTTCAGCCAAAGCTTCCCAGCAGCCACCAGTCCTGCCGTCCCTGCTCTGCAGATGAAGTGGCACAGTGTCTAACCCTCCGCTGGCTGCACCTCCATATTAGAAGATAAGCATGCCTGCAATCTGTTCCACTTCATGCTAATTACAGACAAATCCTGTTTAGTCTACTCATGAAAGTAAATTGATTTGCATGGGATTATTTACAGGGGTAAATGGGATCTAGACTGGCCCTAAGGATTTGAGGCTTTTGGGTGAGATATTGATGAAGACCCCAGTTGGATGAATTTTGAGTGTCTTTTACATTATGTTAATATAGGTCACCAAGTGTGATAGAGAGATATTCTCCCTCCACCAGCCCTACACAATACAACTTTTTTTTTCCTTTTTCTTTTAAAATAACAGGGTTGGTTTGCTATTGTAAATCTTAAGCTTTGCTTTGAATAGCCAAGGGATCTGGTAATACTAGATAACTGTAAATTTTTTTTTTTTTAAACTTATTTCCAAAGGGACTACCTTCTTTAGATCAGTTTGCATTTTTGAAGGAGACAGATAAAGCAATACTACAACTTGGCCCAAACCTTCCCTTTGCCCATTTACTCCGCTCCTCAGGGACCCATGCATCTTTTTTAAACAAGGCATAGCTTATACGCCTCATACATTATTAGCGCAGGATTTTTCTCCCCAGGCTTTCCAAGCTCTCAGCTCCCTGCAGAGTTGCTCTTGACACTTCACATGCACCTACTTTGTAGCCCTGTTGTCTCATGACGGGATAATCAGTGCGAGGCAGATAACTTCCTTCCACATAGCGGCTAAGGTGGCTCTAACGCAGGGTAGTCTACCTTCAAGAGCAACGAGACCGAAGATGACATGAGGAGAGACAGCTGTAGACCTCCAATCTCTGAATTTCAACTTTCTGGAATTCCCCCGTTACATGGCAGCACTGGTGCTGGCAGAGGGGGAAAGGGGGATTCAGCATCTCTCCTGTCATGCTCTGAAGCTCAAAACTTCACATCTACAGCAGCTTCATCTTTGAGCAACTGCTGCGTTGGCTGGGGGTGGCCCACAGCTTGTTGGATCCTTGCTTTTCTCTTACATACACGCATATGTGCACTTGCTGTCTTGGTGGCAAAATCTTTCATCTCTGGACGGGTCTCCCAGTGCCTGAGGTCTCACAGGTCCAGCACAGCTCTAGGGCCCTTCCATCTCAAAACAAGTGTCTCAGATTAAACTGTTCCCTGAAAGACCACTGTGTTTCTGCACTGACTGTAGTAGATTCATGGATATTAACATGGATGTTTCTCTCTTGGATATCTAAACTCAGGTGAGATTAGCCCGGTCTTGCTGTCACCCATCCTCTCCCTCAGGCCAGGCCAGGAGTACGGCACTTTCTGGCCTTATTCACTCTCAGACACCATTGAGGTCAACTTACTGCATCCAACAGAATGGGTGGGATTTTTTTTAAACCATTTCCAGGTTGGCAACATTTTTAAAGGTCCTAAATGTTGCAACAGCCCAAAAAAATTCCTTTTGCTCCAGCCCTCATAGCTCAGTGGCTCCGTGATTATTTTTTTTTTCCACAGGCAGATAACCTTCCCCTTTAAAGCTCAGCAAATGTCAGGTATTTACAGTGTCATTGCTCCTCTCAGGTTTCTAAAGCCTCTCTGATACAGATACTAAACTATAACCAGGGCTTGTACACAGGAAGGTGTTTTGGGTTTTTTTTTGGTTTGGTGTTTTTTTTTTTTTTTTAGTTTGCCTGCCCTAACAGCACTTAAAAGCTTTTTAAGCAGTAAATGCCAAGTCAGCTACAGGACAAGAGACAGAATTGCCTTAACCCAGCTCCTCTGCTCTCCCTGTGATCCTTGCTTACTCTTCCCATCAGTGACCTCATGTTTACAGGGCAATTTTCCCTGTTTACTTCTTGTATCTACCACAGCCACTCATCTGCTGCTTAGGGCAGGCAGCATCTCTTTGGTAAGCACTTCCAGGGACGCAGAAGGGCGAACCGCAACTCCCTGTGAGACCCCTGATCTGCTAATGCACAACAGCAGCAGTTGCAATACAACATCCCACAGTCCAGATTCCCACGCCTGGGAATCAATGAGCACTATGAAGAATTATATATGACCCTAAAATCCAGCCCAGTAGGCACCCCAGCCTTCAGCAGCTTAGGGGCGGGAGGCAGTCAGTCATGGATCTCCTGCCTGCCGGTACCCACGGGCAGTTTATCTGCAAACCAACAAGCCTTCAGGTGATGAGCCAGACCCTTTGCCAAAGTCATACGATGTATTCCTGAGTCCACAGCGTCTCAGTTCATGACAGCTCAGGATTTGGCCCAGGAAACAGGCTCCTTCAGTCATTTCATCCAGCATCCCCCTCTTCCAGAGAGGCTTATCTTCACCGGTTCAGTCTGGCTAAGAAATGCTGCAAGGCGTTTGGCTTTGCTTAACGGTGGGTGTATCTAGAACCGATATCACAGACAGCAGTGACAATAGAAGCCTGCAATTCCCAAACTTCACTAATTAGAAGAATAAGACGAATTCAGGCTGGATCGGGAGATCTCCTCTGCTAACTCAGTTTATTGTCTGTATTGACCGGCACAATCTGGCCAAATCCCCAGTGCAAACAAGCAGTTTTAGCCAATATCCTCACAGAGCCAACAAGTCTTAATTTGCTACAGGAAATGCTCATTTTACTGTATCTTGTACATCTGGCAATGGCTAAAATGCATCTAACTTAGTCAACAGTCAGATGTGATGAAACACAGCCAGCATTCTTCCACTGGCATAACGCAGAGCTCAGCAGACAAGCTGAATCCAAAATTTGAACACCACTGAACATCAGATGTTTCTACATTCATTTTCAATTAAATGTTTTTGTGCAGGGCTCAGAGAGGGGAAGAGGTTGTCTAAAAATATGCTACATGACAGAAGATACATGAAGGAAAAAATAAATACAAGCACCTACACGAAGTGCAGGGCTCTGCCAGTAGTACTGCAGAGAAGATCTCTTCGTCTTGCAAATCAAGATTTCCCCCCATCCACTGAAATACTCAGAAAACTGGTTCATTTTTTGAAAGTTCACAGAGGGTTGAGGTTTTTTTAACAGCTGCCCAATGCAAATAATTAAGTTCGACAATTTGTTCCCATCTGAAACATATTTAAGCCTTCTGACCCACATTACATCAAATCCCCAATTTTGTTTTGCATTTGGATAACATTTTGCAAACATGCGGTTTCCTTCTAGCCCTTTGGTCAGAAGGGAGCATCATCTTCCTAGGTGCCCACGCTGCCTACAAAATGATGGAGCGTCCGATTCTCCTGTCCGCCTTACCCCCTCCTCCCTCCATACACCCACACTCTCCATGCTGATTTCAAGTTTTCCAGGATGGAAAACTGCTCTACACAGTTACATATAGAGTCACGGGCAGCAGACTGGGAAAATGTTCCTCCGCTGCTGGAAAACATGACTAACCAGTATCTGAGATGGCTCCAAAATGGAGTTGTTCTCCCAGCAGAACAGAGGCATCGGTTGCTAATGTGGAAAGCCCAAACTCCCAGCAGTCGTGCTTAATTTCTGACTCATTCCTGTTGGCATCATTTGTTTCTCCCTCTCCCCTTTGATTCGATCTTCCCCCAGCTCCCAAATACAAAACCTTGGGAAAAAGTAACGCAGTAGCAATTACATTACATTTTATGTTTGCTTTGAGAAATTGTCTCCATCTTCCTTGTTGATCAAAGGGAAAGAGGAGGTGATGATCTCCACACCTGAAAATAACAGTTTCAGGATAATTCACTGATTACACCAATTTAGAAATACTCAGACTTTGATACCTAATTGGCTGGTTGGACTTAGTTTATATAAAGTAGCACTTCCCTTCTCTTTGACCTTTTTCTCCTAGAATAGCAGATAGAACAACAACAACATAAACATCCTCCACTTAATTCTTCATTATTTGTAGTTTTCCATGGCACTAAAAGCAATGTTTAATACCAAAGCATGGGAGTTCATATTAAGAAATATATTATTGCAAATGAGAAAAAATACAGGCAAAAAATTAAGTCACTTGATCAAGGGCACAGACATTCATGGTCAAAGCAGAGCAAGAAACTGGGTCTCCAGTGAAAGCTGAGATCTATTTCCCTCCAAGCAAGCAGAGCTTCATATGGAAGTCGGGGGTTTTCCTTCTCCCTCCCTTCTTCATGCTATCACTCACTTTGGGAGTCTTTATTTTGGTCTGACACTTTTAACAGGGTTGGGATCAGCTCTGAGATTTGCCAGTTTTCTCGTGGGAGGGATCTGTTTGGTTTAAGACAGAGTGGGGAGAAAGTGTTTGATTTTGCAAACACAACCTGCACACAAAGATATTTTTATTCCCTTGCCTTCCTATCAAAAGGTCTAGGCTCAAAACCACCGAGCAAAAGGTAGATTTAAAATACCGAGGTTAAATCAAAGGCTGCAGGTGGGAGGACCTTTGGTTTTCACTGGGGGTTTAATCCTACCATTGCTTTGCTACAGGCTGGGGGATGAGACAGACACCCTGGACGTCGCGGTTTTTTTCCCCTGCTACGCTGCTGCTGGCATCCTAGGAGCTTTGTCTGGCTTTTTCGGGCATTTTTACCTGATGTTAAGCAGCAGCTGGAGATAGAGGCGCTCAGTGAGTGTGGAGATGCCAGGGCCTCCCTCCCTTCCTAGGGCTGCCGGAGGGCAGAGGGGATCCCCATGGCCCAGCTGCTCGTCCCTCCGGGGGCCAGGCAGCCGAACAGGGATCACCATCAGCTGGGACCCAGGGAGTTGGTAAGTGGGGCCCGGCCCCAACTCTCGTCCTGCACTTGTCAAGCAGCACACTGCACAAAATAATCTTTCCAAATCCTGTTTTTTCATCTCGAAAGCAACAGGCTGTCTAACGCTGAAAGCACCCCAACCTCCTCTCCCCCTTCCCTTGGTGGAGGGAGCCATAAGGCGCTTGCAGTCGGTGGTTGGAATGGCACAACCCCCTCCAAAAACCTCTAGGGAGAGCCAAAGCAAGCAAACCCATGCTATGCTTTATCCCAGGGCTTAACAAAAGGAGGTTTCCTGTCGGCCTGCTCTAATGAGATGCATCGCATGGGCATTTAGCATTAAATCAGAGCAAGCCTTACTGCGGACTTCCCACCCCCTCACCGGCAGGACTCTTTGGCCCTGCAAAGCTCCGCACCTCTCGCAGGCTCCCTGGATGGAGCCCCACACCCCTTTGCTGCTCCCACGGCAGGAGCACCCCAAAGCAGCTGCCCAAATGAGCTTCAGCTCTCCGAAACATGCGGCCACCTTTCTTTGGCCTCCACGTGTGCCTCGCAGGAGAACAGAGCTATTTGCTAAAATTATGCAAATAAGCCAAAAAACTCTAAAACCAGCGCTAAAGGTAAAGTAAAAATGGGATTAATTACCAAACCTGCAGAGCATTCAAGTGCTACTGAAGTCAGCAGCAGCATCTAAAAGTTTTCAGCACATTTGAAGAATCCATCAATAACCTGACGGATTTTTTTTTTTTTCCTGCGTGGAAATGTTACTTTAATGTAATTTCCCTAGTGTATTTAAAATGAAAGGATGTATATCTTTCTCCTGATCCAAAGTAAAAATATTTTTTTTTTTACATCTTAAGGCCAGCTACAAATACTTATAACCTCTGAATGCAAAAAACCCTCAGGAAACTGACGTAAAATCTCCCTATCTATATACTCAATTTTTTCATGCCACAGATCAGGACTGACAGAGAGCTCTGCAGCTGGAACAGGTTTTCGACTGTGGCAAAAATTGTGACAATTCTTTAGCAAATACAGTTGAATCAAAAAAATTGAGCTTTTATCTGTCTTCTGCTTCTAGTGCTCCAAGTATGGCGCTCTGCGTTCCGAGCAGTCTTGGGAGTGAGCTGTGAAGGAGAATCTGTTCCATGGTACAATAAAAGTTTCAGCCATTTAAGTAATTCCCCCCTTCCAAGAGAAAAAAAGCAAAGAAGATGGAGGGGGGCAACGGGACAGACCCACATTCATATCTGGAGGGAAGAAAGCCAAAAGCATTCCTCATTAAATTCCAGTCAAATATTCCCTGTTAAAATGGTTACATGCTGCAAGAAAAGAGCAAGATAAACTTCATTTCCAGGAAAAGAAACACCTGGTTAGAAAAAGGAGTTTGAATGAACCTGGTGTAGATAATGTGAATGTAATCCTCAAAGCTAGTTCCAGCTAGGCAACAGTAATGAGAAAAACTCTTCAACTGAAGAAGTGGGCTACTTTCAAGCTGCATTCCTTTCCCTCTGGATTTACCCCCTTCTCTTCCCCAAAATACACTATACTTACGGAGCAAAACTGTAGAAGCTGGGGGTTTTTGTTTCATTCTGTGTTTGGTTTTTGTTTCGGAGCAACCATTTCATAACCATAATATTCACAAACACTGGTTGCTTTTCAGACAGATGTTGTATTGTAATTCTGTCCAAATGAGTTGGTTTGGGGTTTTTTTGTTTGATTAGGGAACAAAGCCGATAAGAGCAAAACCACTGGGGCCATGCGAAATTTGTAGGAGTTTTGATGAACTAAGTTGCAAGATTGCCTGAAAGCAACAAGAGTGACCAGTTGCGCTTCCAAGATAAATTCATCGACAGCTGCTTTCTACTTCCCTCCCTAGTATGTGCCTCAAAAAAAGCCTCAGGCAGACCTTCTCTCTTAATCCATCAGAGGGTTGGGGACCTTAATCCATCAAGTTTCTGGGGACAGAGGTGAGACAACAGGAGCAGGACACTGGGGACCCGCACAGGCACGTGCAGGAGGGTGCTGCGTGAGCCCTCTCTCCCCATGAGCCCACACTCACCCAGATTCTGCAAAACCAGATCAAGGTGGCAGAATGGTGCAAAAGGACCTAAAAGCATGGCCTGAAATGAGGCTTGTTAAAGAAGAGATAAGGGAAAAAAAACACCCACGCATGCCAGCAGAAAATGATGGCCCCAGAAGGTCAAATACTGCACAAAGGAAAAAAATGTTGGCTATTGCACAATATGAGATAAATTAAGCGAGGCCAGAGAAACAGCAGCTGCTATACAGATGGCACTTTCCACATCTTGACTGCCAAACCGGACAACTCAGGACTCTTTATTTCCGTTAATCTTCTTGGGCAATGATGGGCCACAGCAAGCAATTTAAACAGTCACGTCCGAGCATCCTAGGAGTCTATGGAGAGCCTGTGGAAAACGATGGCTCTGGGGTTAACTAAGCCATAATTCTGATTAAAAACAGATGCCATTTAATTACTGGGGGGGGCTTCCACTAATTATAACCCGTGGAAGTATATTTTGTAGTACACCAAAGATCAGAATTAACAAGACCCCAAGGCTACTGGTACACACAGTTCCTCCCATGCCATTAAAATTGTACGAGTGGGAAGAGCAATGGGCCACTTCAACAAAAAGAGCCATCATTTCTGTTGTTACAGTAAGTCCTGCATCTTGATATAAAGAGCAGTACAGCCTTAGTTCAGGCTCCTCTTCTACTTGTCTGAGAGACTTCCTTTACCAAAAAAAAAAAAAATGTCACAAATTAAATCTGTGTTAATCCAAAGGTTTCTTCCCCAGGCTTCACCCTCATGAACAGAGTACCATTCCTGACTGAACTACAACACGGTCTTTAGCAGCTGATCTTTTTTTTTTTTTAAAAACTCTGTTTCACATTTTCTGTACGTAGGAGCCCCTGAATTACGTAACAGGATCTTAGTCAAAACCTAAGAATTTTAAACATTTTTTCCCCTGCCTGCATCGTGATTGTAAAGGCATCTAAACCACGCGCTCTTTTAAGCTATGAGTTCCCATTCTGCTATGTTTGGAAGAAAATGCTTTCATGAAGAGTGAGGTAGGAGGCAGTGGCAGATAGCCAGATAAATTCCTTGCTTTGGTCCATATGCAATCGTTTCTCAGTACAAAGAAATCCTAATGACCTCAATTTTTGTGCCTAAGGTTCACTTTTCACAGTATTTTAAACTGCACCACCACCCCAAATGCTCTTCAGATCTAATACATGCAACAATCCCAGGAAATTCCTTTTGGTTTACCCTTTACTTACAAAGCAAGCCTCACAGATGAAATTAATTTCTCTTAAATTCTTTAAACAATATGCAAGCAGCACAGGCTTCGAATACAGTGCTAATTATGGGTAGCAGGCCTTTTTCTATTTAAATGGTCAGGTTAAAATTTACAGTGTGGTTTACAGACTACGAAAATTCCTGGTTTAGTAGGTAATGTTTGTGGCCCTTCCTCGTGAGGATCCTGTCTACAAGCAGGGGAATGTAATGGCGTTAAAACGTACAGGACATGAAGAGCAAGATTTTAAATCATGTGTAGCAAAGGCTAAGGTAATCCTCTAAGTTAAAAAATGCCATGGGCATAATACTCCCAGTGTTTTTATTTTCACACGGAGGGTTTACCACATGAAGGCTATACATAGGTATCAAGAAGGAGACGGTACAGAAGCAAGAGTTTGCGTAGAAGGGTGACTTGCAGTCCTTTGTCAGAAGAAAAGTCAGCCAGACTCCTTCGGTATCAACCCATGGCAGAAACTCACAACTTCCCGGGTTAGCACCAGTTTGCACATCACTTACAGTACTCAGTGCATTTCAAGTCAGGGAAAAAAGCCTGGAGAACACCTGTGCAAGCGCTTTGCCTCAAAGCCCTCTTCCTTTGGGGTCAGGCAAGGAACGACACCATTTTGGGTTTACAGCTGAAACTACAGTCCTTTCGTGCCTCTCCACCTTTAACTCGGCCCAAGACGCTGCTTTTCTGCTATTCGATAAAGACCTCAAGCCTTGCATTTCCTTATGTTTCAGCACTGCTCCTCTGGTGGGTGGGAGATGCCAGCAGACAGCAAGTGCAAGGCTGGAGGGTTCGTCTCCCCCTCCCCACAAGAGACCGCATGCCGGCTTTCCTGCAAACCCTCAACTCAGCAGCAAGCGGCCTGGAGCCTGTCCCCTTCATTTTAAATCCCCCAGGAAAGACAAAATCGATGTGCCAGGTAGCAAAGGAACCACAGCTTCCTCACATCGCATGGTTAGGGCTTACGTAAAAGGAGTGGAGGGCTGGTTTGAATTCTTACTCCGCTTCTCCCCCTTCCCGAGGAAGCTCTGGCGTTCTGACCAGATGCTGGGAGCAATTCCAGCTCCATCTGTTTGAGAGTTTTGAGTTGTGCAACATAAATTTTACTTTAATGTGTGGTAATAATGACCTCCAAAACCCCATCTTGCCTCGTTCAAATGTGCTAGCTGAAAGCCAGTTTTCATATACGTTAAGACATTAAGTATTGCGGGGTGCATGTTAATGCTGTTTATGAAGATTAAGCCACACAAATTCCCATTAGCGCTAATGGCGGTTTCATGACCTAATCCCCGAGAAACACAAAAAAATGGTATCTTTGAGAAGCTCAAATCTCAGCCCCGTACTCCCTACCCGTGCCTGTCTGATCACTCCCACGTTCAAACATCCCATGTGCATCCATTCTCATTAGGTCTCGCAAGCTCCACAAGTTCAGGATAGGTCAAGCCTTCAGACTGAAGGCTTTTACAAAATTTACAAAGTGCTACAGGAAACGGCAGCGGTGCTTCATTAAAGTGAATTTTCCCTCTTAAGGTAATATCAAATCAGTGCTAGGGTTTGTCAGAAAGTTTGAAAATCTCGAACTTTGCTGAGAGTTAGTCTTTTGGCGTCCTTGCACAGACATCTGCATGGCCTGTTTTAACAAACCAGAAACAAATGCTGGCTGTGCTCTGTTTCTGTGGTTCTGCTTTTTCACAGCCAACCTATCCTATTTCACCTACTTTTTCGATGGCAAAATGAAGACACAAAAGCTGATGAACCAAATGTTTTCAAATGTAAATCTCAATTCTCCTGTGAAAAAGCAGAAAGCACTGTATTTTCCTCCCACAGGATGCTCCCCCCAATCTTTGTTGCTTCGCTTTAATTCACGTCCTAGCAGAGACAGAGAAGCACTGAAGTGTTGCTTTCTGGGTGATGTATTATTATCATAATATATGTTATTTGTGTTCACAAGCACATACTTAGAGACAGAGAAAAAACTATCTGTTCTTTTCCAGGTGGCACATGTTATTCAACACTTTTTCTTTTGCAAGCAAGCAAACATCCAGCTTTGGCAAGAATCAGCATGATGCTTATTTCTTTTCATTCTGCAAAGATCTTTGCAGAGGTCAAAGCCACGGAAGAAGGAACTGTGCAAGCAGCAAGTTTTGTCAGAAACCAAGGAGGGGTCAGTCAGGTCTTGAGGCAGGCTCACGCTGAAACAGCCATTTGCACCGAGCCAGGATTCCCAGAGGAGCAAGTTTCCTCTTCATGCTCTCTGGTCTCCTCTATCCCAAGATCGCTATTAAAATCAGACAGCTCCTTCCTCTCTCCGCTTCATCCCCCCCTTACTCTCAGAGCACCCCGAAACCTGATGGCTGGGTCTTCCACACCAGTTCGCTCTGCACTGCCACACATGAAGCACTCGGGGCTCCATCTCAGAGGATGCAGGACTCCCATCTAGAGACTGAGATAACATGTTTTGTGCCATGCATCTCATTTTACAAACTAGGGTCAAGGCAGCAAGCTACACACCAGATAATGGAGTAAAACAATGATAAGCATCATTTACCAGAATTATTCAACTCTTAAGACCTAAAGAGTGTCTGTGTACCCAGTTACCACAGAAAAATGTTGTCCCAAGGCACACAGAATGAAGTCACACATTTGGCTGTTGAGGTAAAGGAATTTTTCTCATGAACTGTCACTGGTAAGAGATGAACGACAAAGCAGTCATTTACTCTTTGTTGATGATACTACATAACACATTGGGTTATGTGTACTGCACTGAAGCTTGCCTTTTAGTTTAATTTAAATGGCAGTGAAGACGACTAATAGATATATAGACTTCAAATGCATGCTTTCCCCAAAAAGAATCAAAGAAAAGATGTTAAAAAACCAGAGGTCATAATTATGTGCAACACAATTCTGTGCATACTGAAACCTAAATGAATTTATCAAGTACCTTGTCTTTCATCCAGTGATCAGGCACAAACCTTTGTCCATGCTGAAGCCACGCTCAGCAGTGAGGTGATGGACACAAAACCCTATGTCTGTAGCAGACTCCAACGATTACCAATACCTCTGATTTCAGACTGTCTATATTTATTGTTCCCAGCATCTTACATTAACGACAAAGGGGGAAAAATCAAATGAAAAAACGGAGACTCTTGCCTAAGTAACCTACAAAGCCAGAAGTTTAAGAGGAACTAAGCAACTAAGGAAAGTGGATGAACTTTGATATAGAGCAGCTGATAATGTACATTGAAATAAGCCCTAAGCCACATTTGCAAAGCTCCAGTTGGATGCAGTGAAAGAGCAGAACCAACAGTCAGGACAGATTTGACTGCCTGCGATGAATAAAGAACAACAGAGATAAGGCCAAAACATGATGAAATCACAATTTATTTTGTTTAGGGCGGGGAGCTCAGACTTTTCCCACTGGCCCTTTTCTAAAATAAATAGGAAAAACTAACTAACAGTCACAAACTACAGAAAGTTCAACAAGCAAAACGATTTAGCCAGGGGTTCCAGACGACAAATTCTAATAGCTGGCACTGGCATCCTTCATCCTGTTCCGGCTTGCCTTTTACCGATTTTTCAACAGCTTTAAACAGTCAAAGAGAATCATATTTTGGGCTTAAGAGTTTTGGAGCAGGGGAGAATCCAGACCCTCTCTTCCTTCCCATGTAATGTAACAGAAAGACTTAATCTAGTTTCCTCAGTAGGGCTCACTGCCAAAATATTTAGTCACTTTTTGTCTGTTTGCTTTTGATACAATTATACGTTTCTGGTTTGTCATATCCTTATCTGATTCAGTTTGATATTTGTTCAACATGAGCGTTTAGGAATGGGGTATGCTGTTTGTGTGCACATTCACATAACCTTCAGACCACCATTCTCCGACACACGCTGCACGGACTCCCCCATGCTCCTGCACACAAACGAGGGCAGAGCTTGTTAATTGCCGTATGGAAAAACAAATATGCCCAAGACATCCTGTGAAGGAAGACAGGGAGACTGGTAAACTCTGGAGCAGTGCATAAAGAGAGGTTTCAAGGCTTTTATTTGAGGATGAGATCAGATTATCTAGCATTCTGTTTGGGCGAATTTGTGTCAAACTGACATTGCAATTTCGGCAGCATACATAAAACCACACAATTATTTAGCACTGCACGGGTTTTACATAACTCTTGAAGTTACTGACTCGATTCATTTTCCTTCCGACTATAAGACAGATTAATCCAAAATGAATTAAGACAGGCAACCAGAAGTAATGTTACTCTAGCCGGTAAACATTCTTTAAACTGCTATATCAGTAAGCCGCTTAAAAGCCTCACTATCATCGTATGCTACATCTGCTCAATAATTACTACCTCTCAAACCAAGGATTATGACTATACACCGCGTATTGCAACAGGACAGGCACAGCAGTACAGGTAGCCAGCCATCCCAAAAGCAGAATTTGGTGAAATACCTAATTATTCACACACAAAATGTCAAGCCCTGGAAAATCAGGCGGTGTGGGCAGCCATGCCCACTCCCTTGTATGGGCAGATGCTCTGAGCCGTGAAATCAGAATTGCCATCTCATCTTAAAAAAAAAAAAAAAAGAAATCAAGCCACCGTGTGCTTCGTTACAAGAGGCAGAAGTATTTCACAGAAAGAAAGAAAAACTGCATTACTAAAGACAGGACTGTACAGTAATTACAGTTTACTAAGGTTAACCAAAAAAAAAAGGACAGTGCCCAGAACGGGGTGGAGGAGGAAGGAAAGATTCCTCTCACTAAAAAAAAGGCTTTAAATTTTGAGACTAAGACAAGAAGCACTTTGGGAAAAGATCTGTTAATTCCTATAGGACTGTGGTTCTGTTGTGGTTTAGTACTCTACACCTAAAGGAAATGCAAGTGTTTGACAACAGCTCCAGACAAGTCCAGGATAAAACATAACATCCGCCCACAAGCACTTTAGTCTAGAAAAGGTTTCCGATGGCACAGAAAATGTGGCAATTGGGCACTTAAAGAGTTTGGGCTGGTAGAAAGGAAATCATCACCACTGAGTGTGAAGCACTTGCTAACTAAGGCCAGATTCTGGTTGTATGCAAAACTGGGATTACACAGCTGCAGTAGCTGCACTAACTGCAAAAATAAAATTACCCCCAAAACAAAATCATGCTGATCAAAAGACAGGCACAGACCACAGCGTGGATTAAGAATAAAGAGAAATTTGTATAATAAGAATGTTTCAGTTCTAAGTTTAAAATTAATTTCTCTAAACTTGCCAAAGAAATATTTATCTGCAAGATCTTAATTCAGTGATGTCTCAGTCTACATAGTGAGAGACAGAAGAGAATCAAAGGAAGAATTAATTGGCAATGCAACAGTTCCCAGTCTTGATTTGGTTTGTCTCCTCCAACAGTATCTTGCACATACATGTTCTAATACCTGACATTGGAGGCATGTGAATTTTGCTCTCAATCCCCAAGAAGAATGCAAGAAGACAAGAAAATAGCTGTCTTCCACCTGGGCACTTGTTTATACTCTGCTTATCAGATTGTTTCCCTTTAAAAGTTAAAAAAAAAAATCAGTTTACTTACATAGAAATTTTAATTACTGAAGCTAACTCCTAGGCTACTGGGAAGTTTTCAATCTCTTGTCAGAACTGATTAAGAAAAATGTATCCAAATACCCAAAGATACATAAGTTCAGAGGGAAACAGAGCTGTACTATTAACTCTTTAGTTTCAGGATGTTCGGTAGCACATGGACTCTCTCCTCACCAAAAGACTTTTGGACACAAATGTCATGGAGTTAACATTTCAGGTGGAACCAGAAATACCTTTAAACTGTAGTTCTGGAAGAGACTCAAAAGAAACACAGAGAACACAGTCCTACAAGCTGTTTTTTTCAAAGCCAATGTGTACAATTTAATATCAAATAAAATTATGGCTGGCTGGCACGGCTTGCCTGAATGGGTGTGCTTCACAGGACTTCAAATGTGCTATTCAATAAATCAAAAGCAATGGACCATGCAAATGTTTCAGCAAAATAGGATCAATGCTTGATATAAGGTTACTTAGACAGTGCTCAAAGTAAAAGAAAATTGCAGTCTACAATGAGAATATTTAAGAAGATGATAACTTAGATGAAACAAGCCCTCTCTTACTCTTGCCCCTTCTTTCACATCGATAATTAATTTGGGCTAGAGGACAAAACAATGTAAGGACTCCCATGAGGGATACCGTTTTGTCATTACCCAGTATAAAGAGCATCTATTAAATACGAGCCTGAAAATAGTTCAGCCCCAAGCTTTTGATCAAGTCCTCTAGCATATTTATACCTTCACTGCTGTTACATGGCATAAAATTTTTCAAAAAAGGACCAGCATGGAAATGGAGGGATCAAGTCAAAAGGGGAACTAAGGAAATGAGCCAGTTACTATTTCCAGGCTGTTTTCTGGCCCAACCGCATGCCCCTGCGTAGTCAAAAGAGAAGGAGCCAAGTCCGGAGGGCCCAATTCTGCAGCGTGTACAGACACAGTCGAACAGGACCAAAAATCATTCGGGGGTCACGCAACCACCCCAGGGCCAGAGCGGGCCAGCGACCGCCAGCTGGGCTGACATGTTCCAGCCAGCCGGCTGCTGCGGGCCCAGACTCTCCTGGGGACACAAACGAGGATTTAAGCACCTAAATGCTTAATTATCAAAACCGCACAGGGGACCCACATGGATGTCCATGGATGTCAGACTCGCTAGCAGTGCTGCGATACTGATGCTATGAAGAGAAACACCTGCACAGGCTCCTCGGCTACCAACCCCTGCTCTGCATTGTACAAAACACACAGCAAACATTCGTGACAGCTCAGAATAGACACCCACCAGCAGCGACAGTGACAGAGTATTCACCCACTCCTCCTGTACTGATAACCTTGCCCGACTTTCTCCATCTGTTTAAAAAAAAAAAAAATTACCTCTACATCCCGAGAACCCGGCTTTGCAGGGCGCATATCCTTCAACCTAGTACTCCATTTTACATACGTAAATCTGTTTTGCGTGGACACTCCTGATGATTTGCTATCTACTGGTCTACCAGTTAGATGACCAGTGCTGGTTTTCTACCCCACAGAGCACTGGCTGATTGCTCTACTGCATGCCAGAGTTGTTTTAGGGTGACATATCTCTCTGTGACAAAAGGGCTGAGGACTTCATATTACTTGGGGGAAAGCTTCTTCTTATCTGTGTTTCATTAGGAAATATTATGATTCCAAAATCCAATAAGAAATTTCACTGTATTATCTGAGCAGACAGAAAATGTGAATCTTTTTTTCAAATATACAACTGCAAAAGCATTACAAAAGACAAGTAACTAATCCTTGTTTAAAATAGCTTGCTTTGTTTAAAATACAACATATGCTCCCTGGCATTAACTACTTCAGATCTCAGGGGCTTGAGGTTACTTCAGGATTCAGTAACTAATGGAATAATTATATTACTAGGGGTTTAAGCAACAATGTCTACATAGTTTAAATATCTTCCTGTAACTGCTTGGTGATAAACTACATTACACATCCTCCAGAAGGCAATATATTCCGAATGCTTAGACAATATTTATGAGTTTGTTTCAAAGGTTTCTGATTTTATTTAGAGTGTTCAAAGTGTGTAGGCATAGTCAAAGCAATACATTTTAAACCCTGCCATAAATCATTCACTGTGCAAAAGCAAACTTTCATTAAAAAGAAAGCCCTTAATTGGTGAGAACTTCCTGAATGTAAACTGTCACTCTGGATACCACCTCTTGAGCCTTTCTTGTAGCAGATGGTCGTCAACTTGTGGCAGGATGGGCACTCCGACTGCCCGGATCATCCGGCTCTGCTGTGCCACCTCGGCGACCCCGCCGATGGGCCCGAGACCCCCAGCCGGCTCAAGCCCTCTGCAGCCCATTCAGCAGCACAGGCCACCTTCCCCACCCAGGGCACCCAGCCCATCCCTGGAGCTCCCAGCCTGAAATTCAGCATTTCAGCACCTGATCAAGTGGCTCCCAGCCGAGCCACTGAACAACCATTAGCAGAGAGACCCAAGATCTAGTATTCAGATTTTTCTCTAGCACATGTACTTCAGGTCATACATTTAGCTTGGTGATGTAAATAGGTATTTATTAAGCTTATGGATGTTAAGAATTGCCTGTTAAGATTTCAACTGTCTTCATGTAAAACGAGATCTAAGAGAGATTTCTAAAAGTCACAAGCTGGCAACACTCCAAAATGTGAAACCAAATTCCCAAGACTTCTTTCTCTGCCAGTACTTCTTAAGGCCATTTCACACCTGGATGAAACCATTCACATTTTAATGTATGTGCTTTGACTTCAGTGAGGGATGCTGATTTGCCTCCACTTTCCTGGCTGCTCCACCTGGAGAAGTCCCAAGGCACATTGACCCTGCCCAGCAAGGGACCCAGCAAGGATCCTTTCACATGCAAGGATCCCCAGGCCCAATCCATGCGACACCATCCCATTAGCCAGGAGGAGTTTGTAAATGAGGGTCAAAAGACAGAGATGTTGAAAACGTCCACATGGAAGGACAGAATTCAAAGCTTCTTCTGAAAACAAGACAATGTCACTTTAACAGACCTTATCAGCATATCCAGGGGAAAAAAAACATGCTGTAGTGGAAAAGAAATCCAAAAGATTCCTTCAAGCCAGCTGAACAATAAACAGGAGAGAAAAATATTACTTTTTGAACCCAACAGTTCTTCAAAATATGGACACTGAGTTGTGCACATCACGGCTTTTACATTAGCCCTCTACACCTACACACAGGTAAATAACTCGGAGATAACAGAAAGTGAGGGAAGGGGAGGAACTATAATTATCAATAAACCCCTGATGTTACTTACAAGTATTCTCACAAGAAGGTATCTCAACCCTTCACAGTCGTCTCCCAACAAAGAACATAACAATCTCACCTAGAAGAGCACAGCTTGCCCTCATCTTTCTTCACATCCCATCTCTTACCACGTCCCCCAACTGGAGACCTCGGTGCCGTGGGCCCAGGTCACAGCTGCTCTAGTTACTGGGAAAACTGAGTGATCCTCCTATGCAATGTCGATTAATATCATTTAGGAAGCTGACTTTGTAAGCATTAGAAAAATCAAATTAATTTCATCTACATTACAAAAATCTAATTTATTTCTTTCATAAGCACTAACTGGCTTTGATCATCCAGATTTTCCAGCAACGAACCTTGCTCTTAAAAGCTGGTCACTGACTTTTTAGTGATTGACATTTTTCTTGTACTGGCCAGAAATTTCACTTAGCTTTAATCTCACTTTGTATCATGTAATTGAGAAAAAGAATATTCTGTAACAGCTCTACCCTTCACAATGCTATCATCCTCATGCAATTTTACACAAGACTTTTATCAGCTGCTGTGGTGGCCATGATGGGCAAAACCACACTCCAGGGCCAATTTCACCATTGCGAACATTCAGGGAAACTTCCAACTTCCCGTATGCTCACAGCCCATATTGTAATGCTTGCCAGCATAAAGCATCTAGATATTTTAATATACATTGCAATTCATATAATACAAGATCAGACTCAGTAAAGAATGGGAGGAGAACAGGGATGTCCAAGTGGAGTAACAGCTGTAGATTAAACACCATCTACAGTGCTTCGCTGGAGGGAGGACAATAAATAAACATGGAACTGCTGATCTCAGCTCAGTCCTTGAGGAGCTATTAGGTCCAGGCCACAAAACAGGTCCGGCATAAAAATGCAAAAGCTACTACACAGACAAATTCGGTAATGTCTGTTCAAGAGAGAAACCTAGGCTTGAGCAGGGAAGGATCACAGATGTGTCACCGCTGAGAAGGAAAACCCAGTCAGGTAAAAAGATTTAGGTCACCTGCATAGCAGGACTAGGAAAATCCACACTGGCTGGCTGCCCTGCATGTGACCCGCTGGAAAAAAGGCTCCAATTTACTCTCCAGTCAGACAGCTCCTTACAAAGGGAACTGGAGATTAAGACTCCACTGGAAATTACTGCTTTGGGGAATAATATGTGCACACGCACACGTGTACACACACACACTCACGCATGGGAAGTGCACTGCTGGAAACACATCTGAAGCAGGTGGAAATGCAGCACGGAGAGCAGAGCGGTTAGGCTGCTTCAGGCCGTGGGGTTTAATGCAGCCATAAATATTACCCGCCTCGGCTCTTCCAGCCCAATGCAACCGCCGCTCGTCAGTATTACTGTCAGCTCCGCGTTAGCAACGAGCCACATGACAGCCACGGGCCACCCGCTCCCCCCAGCCCGGAGGGACCAGCTGCAGACGGAGCTCGGCGTGCCCGCACACGCGCGGCCCTGGACACCTCCGTGCTGGGGCAGAAGGAGGAAACACAGACGGGAACCTGACGCCGGATGTCATCCAGGAATTTGCTTGATAGTGGCTCTGTGATCAATTGCTCGGGGTAGTGGGCTTTTTAGGAATTATCCAGGAATGCCGAGGGAACCAGAAAGCTCCCTCTGAAGTCTCGCCGCAGCGAGTGACCTGCCTAAATGCCAAGGTGACGGATGCCTGCGTCAGGGAGCCCGTCCCCTCCTCCCGGCCTTGGAAGGGCTCATGGGCAGGGAAAACAGAAAGGCTTCGATACAGTGCATGGGTATACGTGTCAGCGGGAGTCTGCTGGGTGCTACAGAGCTGTCAGACCACTTTGTTAGTGCAGCCAAGACTTTAAATAGAAAAATGAGAAATTCTCTTTAACATTATTTTATATTTTTTTAATTTCAAGCTCTTCCCAAACCACTTTTGACGCTGAACAGGGAGAGGGTTTTGCTCCTTCCTTTGCTAAAATGACAGCTTTTAAAATGGCATCAGCATTAAGGTACAAGAAAAGCAGGGCTCAGTTTATGGGTTTTTAGAAAACCTTACTATTTGTTCAATGGTATTTGCTTAGCATTCTCTAAAATACTCCCCATCCCTCTTCACTTTTACATTATGTCTCCTATAATGTTGTACCTACAACTGGGTCGGATTTTCAGGAGCCAGGTCTGGCATGAATTCATCCCTGCTTAAACCCACAACAAAAATGTCAAAGCCTTTGATCAGCAGTCATCTACACATTAGGAGTGCTGATGAGCTTTCCCTATGAATATTCATTTTCAGATTTCATTCTGAGTGTTCATTTTCAAAGTTTTAAAAACATTTTGGTGCCCTTTTTCCACAAAGCAAGCAACTTCACCACAAGATTCATGGGCTTTGGTGGGTCTAGTTTTCAAAGGTGCCAACATCCAGTATTTTCCAGGGACGAAGATGCAGAGAAGCAGGCTAAACTTTGCAGAGAGGGAGAAGTAGTGGAGAACCCAGTAGAAGAAATATTTTCTTTCATTCACAAAAAATTTTGACAGGTCTCACCATCACAACTTTCCTGCAAACAGACGCGTAATTACACACCGGCCTTTGCACAGCCCCAGGGGAAAGCCTGGAACACTGCACCGCATCTGATATACTGAGCTGCGATACTTTCAAGAGACAAGAAAATGAGTTTTCTAGTTATTTATGTAAGCAATTCAGAAAGCACATCCACTGGTTTCTCATCTCAGAGAGATTTTATTTTTGTAGGGACTCTTCAAGGACAAAGGCTTCAATTCCAAAATTTACCCAGGAAAAGAAAAAGCAAAAGAGATGAAAACCCCATAACACTATTTTAGCAACAAGCAACGCTGCACCAGTTGCTACCACGGGTAACTTGTCAGTGTCCCTGGCACATACAAGGGCCCAGGTCAAACACGGCAGGACAGCAGCGTTCGTGCTCGGTCCCACGCCCGCAGCACCCGCGGCATCCTCCCCCGGGCACCCCCAGCCGCTGCCTCCAGAAGATAAAAGGCTCCTGCTGCAACAAGGAGTCAATAACAAGATACAAGAATAGTGGACTCGCATTTCCTTCGGGCAAATTAAAGGGAGGATTCGAGTTCACAGAAAGGTTTGAAATGGAAGGTAGGAGGGAAAACGACTGATAAAGTACATCCCCAGAGCCTTACAGGGTGCAGTTTATGTATTCGCGCCTCAAACACGAGTCATGTATCAAACAGGGATCTCCAAATACCTGCCCGCAGGAGCTCTGAGTGACAGCCTGGTTCACGCGCGGCAGTGCGCAGAGCCAGGCGGAGGAGCACGATGCCCCCGCTCCCCCAGTGCCAGGGAGGGACGCCCGGGGGTACCCGGCAGCCGCGCCTGGCCAGCCCCGGGGGGACAGCGGATAAACTGGATCCCTCTGCCTTTTAGGGAGCAATCCTGCCCACTCCGAGCGGGCTTTGCTTAAGGCACAGGCACGGGGGTTTCTCCACCTCAAAGGCAGGAGCAGCCCTCGCACCGCTGGCACCAGCTGGGGCCCTCCTCTCCACTGCTTCACGTGAAGCATGCACTGGCATGGCCGCTCGCCACGCACCGGCATGGCCGCTCGCCCCCTCGGCCAGTGCTGGCCCTGCAGCCGGCCAGAGGAGCCCTGCTGTGCCCTCTCCGCCTTCCCCCAGAGCGCAGAGACCCAAAGTGGGGCTGTGAGGCTCCTTTGCATTTTCCCTGCCTTCCCGGTTTCCTGCACTGTAATTATCACCGGCCATGGCAGACAGATAAGTGACAGGGGGAGAGAGAGCAGCAGGGAGGTGCTGGCCTCGCTGCCTGTAATGGTGGGGTCCTTCCCTGGCGCCGCGCCGCACGGGGCAGAGGTTGGCCATTACGGGCCTCACCAGTCACGAAGCCAGAAATTACTGAATCGCAGATTTAAAGATTTATAAAAGGCACCATCAACAACGACATCTCTCTGGTGACAGGAGGGACATATTCGATACGTCCACACTAACGATGGGGACAGCGAGGGAACGAGGTGCACGCCGACTCAAAACGAAGGCCAAGGGCATCTGAAAAGGTTGTGTGTAGGGGAAAAAACCACTTTTATCAGCATTTCTCTAGAAAGCCCAAGTGATAAAACATGGGATGGAAAATAGCAGTGTCGCATTCTCAGCAGCACAGTGTCTTACTACCAAAACAGTCCCGTTAAATACAACTGGAGTATTCCTGCACTAAGGTATTACTGTGCCCGAGTCAAGAGCTGTTTGCTAGAGAACAGACAAACAAATCTGAGAGAGAGTTAACCAAAGCAAACTGAGAGGTTTGCAAAAGGCTACTATACAGGGTAAATAAGAGAATTGAAAAAAATGAGTGGCTATACAGAAAAACTGGGAGGTAGAGCTGACTTCCCCCTTCTCAATGTTTCTAAGGAACACCATGGCAAGGTTTTGACAATTATGAAGCACATTAGCTAATCATGGAAATTCATCAAGTATGTCATAAGTGACAAGGAAAGAGTACTTAACTGCTAAAATTGGATGAGCCACAAAACCTCCTGACAATCACTTACATAAATCACAGGAACATATCCATCATTTGACACAGAAGGTGTTTCCAGAGAGTAATATTTTCATGCCAAGAACAAGAAAGTTTGTATACCTCATTTGGAATCACACCATATTTTGATCATTACCATATCAAAGCATTTCAGTGGGAAAAAAAAAGGATTATGCTTTTGTGGTTTAAAACTGAAATATTTGCAACTGAAGCAGAGGACCTTCCTTTCCACACCAAGGCAGCGTAAGCAGGGCCGAGCTGCGTGCCACTTGCATGTAAGTAAGGAGGAATGACAGTAAACACACATGCATACTTTACGCGGTGACACTTCGACCCAGGAAGTAGCACCAGATTACAAATGTTAATCCTAAATGGTTTACAACATTATTGGAACAAAAGAAACAAAGGCAGAAGGTTTACTGCATTTTGTTTCAAGGACTGTACATGTGGCTTTACAACATATCAAAAGTTAAAAGCACTTAAGCGAGTGCAATTTTAATTCTTTTGTTTTCAAATGTTAGATTCTGGTTTTGCATCTGTAACTAGAAACGTCCTAGTTTATTTTGTTGGTGGTTTTTTGACTTGTTTCTTCCCCACCCCGCCATCCCAAGTATTCTCAGTATGAATTTATAATGTCATTAATATGAAATTTCACTTCTTCCTACTACAAATATAAACCCAAGGAAACAACTTGCAATCTACTTGAAGATAAAGTGTTCTTTGTTTTTTTGTTTTTTTTAAAAGAAAACCCTGCTCACCTCCTGTACGCTCTTCAGAGCTGATCCCAGCCAGCAGCCAGAACTGCTCTGCTCTTCAGACATTTGGTTGCATCCACCCCACACTGGGTACTCCCTGCGTGCTTCCCATTACAGCAACTAATTGCCTTCCTTTTCCATAAATCCCAAGCGCAGAGCAGGAAACAGCACATGGGCTAACATGGGTTAGCGGCTTACCAGCTTCAGTAACTGATCTTCGCACAAAGTTTATATCAGGAAGGGGTAACACACGAGATACAGTAGGTAGTTCTGCGTACAAGGTAACAGGAGGATGCAAAGAGCAGCAGTAAAATATACATTTCTTGACACATGATTCCAAGAAGAAATAACCTGCCATCCACAGGTTCTTTCCTTCTGCAATTTTTTTTTTCTTATTCTGAGTCTTGATAGTAGCTCTCAATATCACACCATGGAATTTTATATAATATTATGCATTGTCAACATCCTACGGACTTTGAAGATGTCAATGACAGCTTAAAAAATAGCACACTTGTTCTGTTCTCTACCATTCTTGAAATGCTGTCAAGAGATATATTGATAATTAAATCTCTATATACATCAAAAGACATCCCTCAGCCAGGTAAAATGCATACACTCCAGCAGTACAATTAGTCTGAGATGACATCCTAGATTTTCTAGCTAACAAGGTCAAAAGAGAAAAGATGGGAACCTATTCAACTGCAGTCATTACTGGCATATGTCTGTGAATATGTTTGCTGTATTTCTTTTTTAAATTTAAAACTTGTCTTGCTAGCAAAAGGAGAAAAAGATCAATTTTATAGTCTATACACTAAAATACAGCATATTGAAAAACAGATTATAGAACAATATTCCACATGCCCCAGCAAGACCAGTAATTGCATAGCAGTTCTTACCATCTTCATGTAAAAATTTCTGCACAGTTGCCACCTACTTGACAATGAAATACAAAGTAGGTTGTCCCAATAAAAGTAAGGCATCTCCATATAATATCCGGGGCAAGTAACCTTGGTTACCAGAATCACAGGCAGGTGGACAGCTGAAAAACAACTTATCTTCAATTATTTTACAACAATATTTGCCACCAAATGTGCTCAACTAAATTACTGTCAGTACCCCTGGAGGTATTTAAAAGACACGTAGATGTTGTGCTTAGGGACATGACTTAGTGATGGACTTGGCAGTGTTAGGTTAACGGTTGGACTTGATGATCTTAAGGGTCTTTTCCAACCTAAACGATTCTCTGATTCTATACCTCTGCATGAGCATGTGGAAGCGTGGTAAGCAGCTATAACTCCCTGACAACAGCAGCGCTGGTTATGGCCACACAAAGGAAACAAAGAAGTCACTGATATTTATACTTTGTTTATGTGACATTATTCTACAAAAGTGGATAAATCTGAAATCCCAGTTCTATTGGGATTGACCTGCAGGGTATGCAAGATAATACAGCTCAGTAAATTTGCTCTTTACCTCTCCACAGAAAGTGAATTACATTTCTCTGCACATGCTGTGATTTATAGCGTTCTGTTTTGTTTGTGCTCATAGATTCCTATTAATACCATTAAATCATATAGCCACTGATGGACCTCAATTAGCACTGAAAACACACAAGAAAAGCTTTGTTAAAAATAAAGTTAGCTGACAAAAGACATCTTTGAATCCAAGTTTTCTCATACAACAAAACAAATAACCTGATGGAACAAAATACAATGGGAAACTAGTTGCAACCTTAACTATGGAGAAACACCCCATCAGTTCATAATGAGCACGGGACTGTCATTTATCCTGAAGGTCAGAACAAGGCATTGTCCATCCGCTCCACCAGTTCTTTGTTACTATCCCCATGATTGTTTGCAAGCATATTCAATCCAATTAACAGTTTTTAGGAACAAGTATCTGGCCTTTGCTAGGAAACGCAACGTGCTCTCTGGAGAGAAATCGGAACCTCTCACTGAATTCCCTTTTATTGCACAAGGACTCCAGGCTCCTTCCCACCCCCAGCCCCAGAGGATGGATTTTGTCACGGTCACTTCACTTAGGGCTGAACACTCAGAAAGCCAGAAGAGACTCAAATGGACGGCCTAGAAAAATTTATGCTCCAGAAATTCATTTGAAACAAGCATATACGGCACAGTTGGAGTATAAATTCAAATTCATCAAGGGCTAAGGCGTGACAAGAACTTTAAACTTCCATCAACTTCGGCATTTGGCACTACTGTAATCAGAAAACCAAACCAGCCACAAAGCAAAAAAATCATTATGCATTTCTATTTAACAGCCTGTCTGCAATCTACCACCAATACTACAAAATTTGGTGGTTTTTTTTTTTTTTAAATGTATCAAAATGGTACATTAAAATCCATCTTAAAGGTACCAACAGGAGGTAAAGAATTAAGGGTAAATTAATGACCATGAAAACAAGTTAAGAAGGACCAAGCAACCCTCTCTACTGTCTTTACTTTCTAGAAGATGTAGAACAAGACAAATTGCTTTCCACTATCTCCAAACAGATTTATCTCATGAGTTAACGTCTTCACTGTACAAACTTCTGGCTAGCAATTACAATAGCCTAATCTTTTGTAACAAGACAAAACTAGACTGTTTTTCTTAAAAAAAAAAAACAACTTAAAAATCCGTAGTCAAAGTTATGACAGGGGAAAAAAGCAACAAAAGAAGAATAGTTCCTTTTTACCCATTTTCCTTCCTGCAAGCAGCTGAAAATAATTTTTAAAATATTCAATTTTAAAAAGCTTGCATCAGTTGGCCTGGTCTAAAACCATGTAATATGTTTTTAATTAGCATAAGAGAAATTCTTCATATGTTTTAAAGAATAATAGAGGGATTCAAATAGTAAAATATGAAGCACAATGAATGCTCAAAAGGAGCTTTCCAACCTTTGCACAGACAGCAAAATATCAATCCTAGAAACCCTAACTACTGGGCACGGCGCTTTCCCTCTTGTGCAGCCCTGGAGGGAACGGCTACTTAATGTTTTAAGCAATGCATCCCAAATCAGACAATGCTGGTCCTTAAGAGATCATAGGAAATTAGTAACACAGCTAAGGACCATATAACATGAACATCCTTAGTAGCATGAACATCCTTAATAGCAGGCTACTTTCTGAACAGCCGTCAGCGGGAGGAAGGAACCTAGTGGAATGCCAAGGAATTAAATTTGCCTATCGGCAAGAATGCACCAATTTTTGGTTTAGATGTAGGGGTAAAAAAGGAGTGAGAGAACATAGCCAGACATGGCCCCTGGTCCTCAACTTAAAAAGAGACCTAGCTAATAACTGTAAGTTTTCTTTTCCCATCTAATCTGATGAAGCCATGGCCAGTTTAGACCTTGGGGAAAAAAAAGAAGTTCCAGAATAATGCAGATAAATTCTTAACTGCAAGTAGAGTCAAACACTGGTGATCCAGGGATTTATAATTAGTGGTGAGGAGCTATGAAGAAGGAAAAACTATAGATATATTTGTGCTGAAGTAGCCGTGGGGAACTTTTACAGAATGGGCTCTGCATTTTCCAATATAAAAGGAAAAGCAAAACAATACGCATTTTAATTGGAATCATCTCATATAAATTAAATATCCAGTCTTTCTCTGACTGAAAGCAACGGTCCGCATTCCATCCACAAACAGTTGCAAACTTGTGAATATTTTAATTTCCGGTCTTCTACACTTGATTTCTGGCATTTATCTAAAGTAACACAGGTTTCTACAAAGGGAACCGACATGCATCACATCGCCTTGTTAAAATACAATCAGGAATCAGGAAAGAACAATGCTTGACTCAGAACTGCCATCTTGTTGCAGGGAGATGGCCATGCCTTCTTTTGTAAGTATGCACTTTAACAAACCTCTGTATAGTTCAAATAAACCAACTGACCTAATTAGCAGACCACAAACCACAGGACAAACAAGGGAAAAGCTTCCTCGGCAAGCGTGTTTGCCTTTTCATTGGTGTCTAGGACTACACTAAGTTTATTACTTTAAAAATATTCTACATAGATCCTACTTTGACTCAGTATCTAGAAATACAACTCTTCCCTTTCTGGGTACTTTAACAACATTTCAGAAGTGATAAGAAAAACAGTTCTGATGGTAGCTTTTTGAAGAGAAAAGGATCTGGGCGAAACACTGTCACTGGCAGGTAGGCTCCTGCACCTTCCTCCTACTTCTTTCCACCGACTTAGCACATCCACATTAGCAGATGGAAAGACGACAAAGATTTATTTGCTCATAAACACCTCTCAAGTCAGCAGCAGACAGCTGCCCTCTATCTCAGGGAGAAGACTCTATTCTGACAGGCACATTGAATGCATCTGTCAATATATATTTGGGCATATTGATACATGCTGCCTCTCATCCCCAGGCGGTACCTCTTCCCCACTCCCATGCGACGTGACGTGAAATCTGACTTCTCCTCAGGAGAAAATGAAGAACACGTACGCTCACATACATACGTTTTTGATCCATATACGCTCAAGACACAATAACTTCCCCTCCATTATTCTTACCCTGAAATTTCACAACTGCAGAAGAGAGCCCAGCCACTTCAAAGCAAGATGAATCTCGAACAGGTCAACAACACTGGAGGAAAAAGAAATTCATACTTTCAAATACACAAAACACCTTGGTCAGACTTGCGCCCAGACGCCTGTAATTTCAGAGGTGCAGGACATCTGGATTTGAATTTTGCAATTTGGAGCTCACTCCAGGCGACCTCTTCTATCTTCTTCCACCAGCTGTAGCTTTCCATCGAGGCAGACTACAGCTAACAAGGTCATACAATTTAGCTGATCCAATAAAATCATCCAGATGGGAAAGATCCTTCCTCAAATGCCTTGTTATCTTAATTAGATAATAGGGTTTTAAAAGTTCTTTCGTTCAGGCTGCTAGGAGGCAGGCACATCTATATGACTCATAGAAATGACTCCCTGGGCAAAGTTCAGCTATCTCCTTGCACCTGCATCCAATTTAGCATGACCGTTTCTTGCTCCTTCGCTACTTGCCACATCAGCTCCTTGAGATTCTGCAATTTCCCAAAGCGGGGCAGAACTCTGTCTCCCATGATCTCTTCATGAAACCGATTTTTGGAAAAGGTCTCTTTTGCCTTCTCTAGAGTAAGTTTTTTCTTTCGGCCCCCATGCTATTCACGCCAAATGAAAGAGGCTACACATACTAACCAAGCCAAGAAAGGAAAAAAGGTCCAGATGGTTTAGTAAGGAGTTTGACATGATTACAAAAAGTTTCCAAAAACTAATAACTTTCATGGACTAAGCTGTGTCCTACATTAGCAGAATGATTTGTTTTCCATGATCTCCTTTGGTCTTTTGAAACCTCCCAAAAGCAGCACATTTCAGATGGTAATTTGCTTTAGGTCTGTTAATTTTTGCTACATTCTTCACAGAAAATGCTCCTCTTTCCCTTCACAACAGACGTTTCAGGAATCTCCTTCTGTTCGTTTTCTGAGAAGCTCCACACGTTCTAGATGTGCTTCTCTAAGAAAAGCTCCACTGAGCAGGGCAAACACATGTAGACACAACTAGGCTTGGCAAGAGGAACGGTACTTAAAATTGCCTCAAAATAAAACACAGTTACAACCACAATATCCACAGCTTGTACTTGAAAATAATATGATGAGAGACAAAGTTGTTAAGTAAAGTTCTGGAACCTCATTAGGGATCCACTGCTGGAGAGAGACATTTAGGATGGGTCTCCTGACACCTAACTTCAGCTATCTGAAAGCCAGGCACTGTAAGTCAGCTATACAGGCTCTCCGAGTCAAGAGAAAGGGATGCGTTTCCCCAAAACCTGCTTTATTCCATCTGTCCATGGCCACAGCAACATGGGTGTAAACCATGTGGATACCAACCTGAGGAGGGCACGACCACCCTCTGGAGCTGCTCTCTCTTTTCACCACCTAGAACAGGAGCCTGGTTGTCCATTGTTTCAGAAGACTAATTCAGAGCAATACAAACTACTCTTTAATAGCAGGTACTTCGTGTATCTCAGACAGAGATATGTTATCCACTTTCATGTACAGATCTCGGCACGTCTTGTATACAAATACTGGAAGAAATTACTGATGGAAGTAGCACACACCAGGGCGCTCTACTTTTGTGACATGCCAGTGGCACACAAACACCACTCACCCAGGTCTGTCAGCCAGATGCAGCAGCTCTAAGTCTACTTTATACACCAGAGCAGGCATACATGAGCATGTCCTATAATATTCCATACAGCTCACCGCTGCCCTGTCTGGCACATCAGAAAACGGAGACTGCATAAGCAAAACAGGACCTGATCTGGTGATGGAAGTGTAGCAGCAGGAAACAGAAATACTCAAAGCCACTTCTTTATGGGCGGGAAGACACCTCCCAAAGGAAATAACTTACTTTCTTCTTCATGGAGCAAAAATGATGTGGCAGCCATGAATGAGTAAAAGGGAGAGGAAATAACACAAAAAGAACTGAACACAGCCTACAGCCCATTGTGCAAACTGTGGACTTTCAACCTGAGAGCACTGTCTTGAAGATCTACTGCCACTGGGCTAACTAACCTGAAACAGCCTGCTGTTTCCAGGCCAGAAGGTAACACCTCACGATAAAATGTCTCTAAAGTACGTTATTATGAAACAAGATTAGCTGCACAGACCATGCATGCAAAATCCAACATGCAACATCAGGTCTGCCCGTCTGCAAAGGAACAGCAGCAAGGTAGAGAGCCTGAATTCACTTGGAATGTGATCACTCATTTTATTTATCAGTCTAGGGCATGCAAATCTTAAGGCACTACGTGAACAGCCTATAACAACAATTTATAAGCCACAATGATATTTTAATACATGCTCAAAAGCTAGATATCTACATCCTCCCAAGTGGAACTGAAATATATAAGGCCCTTATGCAGCAGATACTGAAGCAGTGTTATTAATCCAGACATCCCAGCACAACTACTGTAGGCTCTCAAAAAAAAAAAAAAAAACACCAGCCCTGGCATAAAACAGATCAAAACTAAAGTTTAGTAAGATAAACAATATCTGGATATAACCAAATGGGGAAAATACAGAAGGTTGTTTCAAAGTCAAGGCTGTCTGGATCTAGGTAACACTGGGTCCATTCTGTGCTCCAAGATATTGTCATTATTATTTCAGCCTTTGAATTTTTGTTGTACCTACAAATAAAGATCAGGCTCAAGCATGTCCTCTATCCAGTGACCTCAACACTTTCTGTCCTTGTTGCCTGCCGTACCCCAGCTGCAGCTCAGGTTCGTACCAGTCACATTGTTTAGGAAGAGTTCAGTCCATCTGAGCTGCTCATGAAGGCTGCAGCTTGCTCAGTCGCACCTCTGCCAGCTCCCGTGAAGAGCACAAGGCAGCAGGACTTCTTCTAGGAGCTTCTGAGCTGAGCCAAACTCCACACCTGAACACGTGCGCACTCCCAGCAGAAGGGGAGGCATGCTGCGCCTTAGCCTCTCCATCCTACTACCTGGGTTTGGGGGCAAACCTATTTTTACTAGCAGGTTACACTAATATTTAGGACAAGAACCCAGAAGCCCAGCTGACACACAGATGCACACGAGGGGTTCACCAACTCTGCTACAAGCCAATCTTCCAGCAGAGCTATAAACAGCTGGCAGCAGCAGCATCTTAAAAGGCTGCAGCAAGATGTACCAGGTCTCAGTGGCGCACAAAAGCCCAAAGAGAGAGGAAGAGATAACTGTCAACATGCCTTCAGCCAAACGGAACCACTGATAAACCAAAAGAGAAGTCAGATTTTGCAGACATCAACCTGCCAGACCATGTTAAGATTTGTGAACACAGGTGCCAACAGCTTGGACCTGAAATTTAGCCCAGTGGCCTGATTTCTGCAGGTCTGCAGACAAGGAACACAGAACCGCCAGAGCAGCGCAAGGAGCTTGAGGGAAAGGGTCACTGCTGGCCACGATCCTTGCTGCCTCAATGCAGGACTCGGTGCTATTACCAGAACTGAAATCCCCTCTTTGCAGGGGATGAGAAGGAAGGTAAGAGCCGCTGCTTTGTTTTGGATGGCAAAAGAAGCTGTGCGCTGGAAAAAGGATAAACCAATATAAAGATGCTGGTATTGCAATGCTCGAGGATGTCTGTTACTCTGAGCACCCTCATTACAAAGGGTAGCACTCAAGGGAGAGCTGGAAAAGCAAAGGCGCCCATCGAGGCTGCCCACCTCTGCCAGACCCTTTCTGAATACCGTCCTTAGGATTACGGTGGCTGTTCAGAAGCATATGTGAAAGTGCAGTTATTGTAAAAGAGAGGTCAGGGCGAGAAGGGAAATCTCACCCGCTGCCAGGTGGCTTTGACAGCTTTCATATTCAAATTTCCACAGCGTAAAAGATTTCAGCTTAAAAGCTTCCCTTCACATCATCAGGGAGAATGAACTTGTGCTTGCAAACACCGAAATCAGAACTCAACCGCAAAGCACGACTAGAGCAAAACCATGCCCCAGGTACCCAGCCGACGTTGCGCGGCTGCAGCCCTTTAAACCAACACCTCCTGCAGAGCCGTCCTCGCCGCAGAGGCACCGTGTCTTCGTAGCTGTGACCAGTCTTTCACACCACTCCATGCTTTGCCTTTGCTCCTCTAAATGGTTTCTTGTCCACATAACCCAGGCAGGTGACAACCTCTTTGGGACACCCCCAGGTAAAAATGGTGCATGACTTTATCAGCTGGCTCATCAGAGAGGTTGGTGGGAAGGGAGGAAGCATTACAGGGAATTTAATAAGAAAATGAACACACAGGGGCAAAGTTAACTGCATCTGAAATTGTTGGTTTTGCCTTTCAGGTGTTATCTTAAAAACCCAATATACTAGAGATATCAAGACAAACAGACACAGAAGAGAGAGGAAATGGCAAAACAAACACATAAATGGCGCAATTTTGGAAAGGGAATTAGCTCTCATAAAATGTTAAGCATGCTAAACTCTAACATGTTGATTTTCTAATACAAATGTAAATTTTACTTAAAACTTAATTTATTTTCTTTGCATTTTTCCAACACACACATTACAAGCAAGTTGTTGCTGGTGGGCTTACTCAGCTATGAACACTACACTACTGCTATCAGTAAGATCAATCATGCACTAAATTGCTACTGAAAATATACTCTCTCTTCTGGCTTTATTTCTCCACATGGTTGAGCTGCAATTTTCCACTGTACATTTTTTATGTAGGGAGTAACTGCATTTTGAAGTCGCCTGCAACTTAACCATTGGCTTTTGCACAAGGGTCAATATGAAATATTTTTTTCCCATACCCTGATGATACCAAAAGCTGTGGCCAATATAAACACACAGGTTGTGGTCACGTTTTGTTTGGGACTGTGCTGGTTAACCAAGAAGTTAACATGCTCTTAAATGAAACTACATCCATTTTCATCAGTTTTCACTGACAGATGAACCCACAATATTTTCCCTCTTCTCTTCAGAACAGGCAGATTTCAACTACTTCTGTCACTCAGAAACTAATTAAACAATGATTCTACTTAAAAAAAATTTCTATCAGCAAAAAATAACTGTCAACAAAAAATAACTATGAACAATCTAGCACCACCATTTGAAAATTAAAAGATACTGAAACAAAAGTCTCACAAAGTTTCTGCTTGGCTTTGATTTACCACTGTTAAAACTCCAGGAAGAACCTGGGCACCCTTTAAAGGTTTCCAGCTTGTTAAGCAGATATGCATGCAGTGAATGGGGGGCTGTAGGGTCAGTGATAACCCCGTGGCAGGTGCTTCTGATGCTACAAATACTGGTGACCCAATGACCACCTTAAAGATATCTGGAAAGATGTTTATTTTTCTAGGAACTGTTTGTGGTTTTTTTTTTTCCCCCCAATAGATTACCTATACTTCTCTGCTCCTTTAGGGGATTTAAAGCAGGCCTGGAAGACTTCGAGGATAGGGGAGCAGCACTGGGTTTCTCAGTTAATTTTTACCTTAGTGCTCTAACATACAAGAAATCTCGTTTTCCCCAGTGGAATACTGAAACACAAGTCTGAAAGACACTTCATTTTAACTGAAGGCTTTGAGGTGTTGCATTTCTTTGGGCTTGCTCCTTGTGAAAATTCATTAGAGGTTGAATTTAAATGGACTTTACAAAAGCTCAGACACTCTCATTCAATTGTTTTTACCCTCCCATGGTTTACAATCATGGCAACAAGTTAGGTCCACCAGTGTGTGCCTGGCCTGTTTCTAACAGATATTCTCCATGGCATCTCCCAACATTGCCATGGACTTCAAGGATTTGTACCCGTGACACTGTCAGCATGCAGATTTCTGCCATCGCTGTGCCATAACATCATAGCTTTTCTGCAGCTTACAGAAAACACTGCATATCAGAAAAAGAGGAAACAAAGACTGCAGCATTATATTGAAAACTGAAAAGCAAGCATTGCTAGTCATCACTTTGGGTCTGGCTCAGCACTGCGTTAGCAAGTCTAGGTTTTGTAACACCAAGCACACAGGATTTCATTTTCTGTGGTCTTGAAGACACCTGATTCAGAAAGTAAAGCCTCAGTATCTCTTCCAGTTCTCCGGCTCTTTGATAATCCCTATTCTAACGCTGACCCAGCCCTTACAGGTTGGGTTTGGTAGCGTGAAATAGAATCATAGAATCATAGAATCATAGAATTGTTAAGGTTGGAAAAGACCCTTAGGATCATCAGGTCCAACCGTTAACCTACCACTGCCAAGTCCACCACTAAACCATGTCCTCAAGCACCACATCCACCCGTCTTTTAAATACCTCCAGGGATGGGGACTCAACCACTTCCCTGGGCAGCCTGGTCCAGTGCCTGACTACTCTTTCAGTAAAGAAGTTTTTCCTAATATCCAACCTAAACTTACCCTGGCGCAGCTTGAGGCCATTTCCTCTCATCCTATCGCTTGTTACTGGGGTGAAGAGACTGACCCCCACCTCTCTACAACCTCCTTTCAGGTAATTGTAGAGGGCAATAAGGTCTCCCCTCAGCCTCCTCTTCTCCAAACTAAACAACCCCAGCTCCCTCAGACGTTCCTCCTAAGACTTCTTCTCTAGACCCTTCACCAACCTCGTTGCCCTTCTCTGGACACGCTCCAGCACCTCGATGTCCTTCTTGAATTGAGGGGCCCAAAACTGAACACAGTACTCGAGGTGCGGCCTCACCAGTGCCAAATACAGGGGCACTATCACCTCCCTGGTCCTCCTGGCCACACTATTCCTGATACAAGCCAGGATGCCATTGGCCCTCTTGGCCACCTGGGCACACTGCTGGCTCATGTTTAGGCGGCTGTTGACCATCACCCCCAGGTCCTTTTCAGCCAGGCTGCTTTCCAGCCACTCCTCCCCAAGCCGGTAGCGTTGCATGGGGTTGTTATGACCGAAGTGCAGGACCCGACACTTGGCCTTGTTGAACCTCATACAGTTGGCCCCGGCCCAACAATCCAGCCTGTCCAGGTCCCTCTGCAGGGCCTTCCTACCCTCCAGCAGATCGACACTCCCACCCAACTTGGTGTCATCTGCAAACTTACTGAGGGTGCACTCGATCCCCTCATCCAGATCATCGATAAAGATATTGAACAGGACTGGCCCCAACACTGAGCCTTGGGGAACACCACTCGTGACCGGTTGCCAACTGGATTTGGCTCCATTCACCACCACTCTCTGGGCTCGGCCATCCAGCCAGTTTTTAACCCAGCTCAGAGTGCACTTGTCCAAGCCGTGAGCAGCCAGCTTCTGCAGGAGAATGCTGTGGGAGACGGTGTCAAAGGCCTTACTGAAGTCCAAGTAGACAACACCCACAGCCTTCCCCTCCTCCACTAAGTGGGTCACCTTGTCATAGAAGGAGACCAGGTTAGTGAAGCAGGACCTGCCTTTCATAAACCCATGCTGGCTGAGCCTGATCCCCCGGTTGTCCCGCACATGCCGCATAATGGCACTCAGGATGATCTGTTCCATGACCTTCCCCGGCACCGAGGTCAGGCTGACAGGCCTGTAGTTCCCCGGATCCTCCTTCCAACCCTTCTTGTAGATGGGTGTCACATTAGCTAGCTTCCAGTCATCTGGGACCTCCCCGGTTGACCAGGACTGCTGGTAAATGATGGAGAGTGGCTTGGCAAGCTCCTCCGCCAGCTCCCTCAGTATCCTCGGGTGGATCCCTTCTGGCCCCATAGACTTGTGGGCATCCAGGTGGAGGAGCAGGTCGGTGACTGCCACCTCTTTGACAGCTGGGACTACATTCTGTGTCCTATCTCCATCTCCCAGCTCAGGGGCATGAAAACCTTGAGGATGATCAGTCCGACTATTAAAGATTGAGGCAAAGAAGGCATTAAGTACCTCAGCCTTCTCCTCATCCTTCGTGGCCAGGTTTCCCTCTGCATCCAACAAAGGAGGGAGATTCTCCTTAGTCCTCCTTTTGTCGCTGATATACTTGTAGAAACATTTTTTGTTGTCCTTGACAGCGGTGGCCAGTTTAAGTTCTAGCTGGGCCTTCGCCTTTCTAATCTTTTCCCTGCATATCCTCACCACATCCTTATAGTCCCCCTGAGTCACCTGCCCCTTCTTCCATAGGTGGTAGGTTCTCCTTTTCTTCCTGAGTTCCAGACAGAGCTCTCTGTCTGGAACATTAATACATTAAACCTCGTCCTCAGACAGAGGAAGGAATACCAAAGAGACTGGGTTTGGGGTTGTATTCGGCTGTGCACATGGCTGTATAATCCTGAGCACACCAATCGACCTCCCCATGTTTCATTCACCACCTGAAAAGCTTGGACAATGCTTAGACACTCCAAAAGTCTGCTACAAGGCTTAATTAATTAGCATCTGGGCCTTGGCTCAAAGGTACTGCAGTGACCAATACAGTCACTTGGTATCTCTGAAGATGTGGGTGAGGAGGGGAGGCATTTTCCACCATACAGGGTCTCTGAGAGCGCTGCCATTGATTGGTAACAACAGTCTCCTTAAGGCAGGGTGAAAAAAAAGTGGTATCTCAGTCAGGACATAAAAGCAAGCAGGACAACCTGTCACGCACAACTGCAGCCCTCAAATCCTAAGTACCTGCATAGGTGGGTCCTAGCACTGTACCATACCAGGGGGCCACACAAGCACCTCATCTTTACTCTGAACACTTCTGAGAGGACAAACTGTATTATCTTCACCTCGCAAAAAGAAATTACAAGGGCACAAACCGATAGGTCTAAGTTGACAAAAATTCTCCAGCAGAGCTGGGATTTGAACCTGCTTCCGGTCCGGGGCCTTATCTATTAGGCAAAGCTGCCCAAAAAGATAAGCCCCGTTTCCACATCCTTGCTAAAAAAGGTTTTCTGTGTGGTTTTTTTCCCCACAATGACCTAACTTTTTCTCATTACTGTTTCCCTTGGAAACAAAAATGTATTTTGCACAGTTTCCTTTGGTTTGCCTTTTTTTTCTTTTCGAGAATAATTGCTCCTAAAATTAAGAATTTTTTTTTTTGTTTATTCAGTTCTATATGGCTCTTTCTGATAAACGCTGAATGAAAGGCAAATGCAGTTTAACAGCCACCATGTTATTGAATAACCTTGATTTATGGATCCCAGCACCACTCTGCACAGACCTGACCCAGGAGCCAAGAAATCTTGGCCTTGTGCTTAGGCAAGGTGGCTGCTGGACTGGCAGTCTGTCGGGATGGTTTTCAGGCTTCCCAAGCTACATTTTTTACTGTCTTTCCTCATGCTGAGAAAATATTTCCTAAACATTGGAAGCAAAATGGACAGCATGCTATGTCCTGGACATTAGTCGATAGTCCCATGTCTGTGTCAGTAAAGAGTGCTGATCTTTGTATTTGTGCTGATGTCCTTATTTTGGGGAGGAAATTATGATATATTGCATCAGACGAAAACACTTTTTTTTAAAGAAAATATCCCAAATAACTGTTCTGTCAACTGGCTTAAAGTCTCAGAGTCATCTGTTCTGGCAATGTAGAGGCCTGGCCATGCTGCATGAGACACCTTACCTGAATGACAGGACCAGATGTAAATTCCCAGGCAACTTCGCACAAGGAAAACCCTTTACAGACATGAACACACGAGTACAGTATACGTTTTGTTTGGGTGAGAACAGCATGCTTACCCACCAGGGGACCTTTTTTGGTAGGACAGGAGCTTCACCTCTGTTTGAAGGACCCTGTGACCTTATTAGTGCAAGGCTTCTCTGCTCAGAATTGCTCTTGGCCCCTGCTGCATCTCCACTGTAAGGTCAAAAGTTATCAGAGGTGAACATCAATAAAGAAACAAGCTTAAAATATTTTTTAAGAACCAAACGTGCTACACAAGCATGCCCTAAATCCTTGATTACTGAATATAGCAAAAGAGGGCAGTGGCAAGACCAACAATCCACTTTGCAAGATCAGCAGGAGTAGCAGGAGAAAATGGAAACCCAGTTGACTGCTGATATACAGCTCCCAAACTATAGCTTTAGGTTTACCGAATAGGTTAGGTGGTATTCAGTTCCCACCAAGCTCACCTGCTAAGTCACAGTAGAAAATACTAATATTCTTGACTGTTCCATCTCTTCATAAGCAATTACAATAACACAATATGGTCAAAAGCAGATGAGAAATTAGGAATGGCCTATGACAAAGTTTTGTTCAGACTGCAGCATCTGTGAAAAGTACATCTTGCAGTACTGCTTATCTTCTGCCAAAAGTCATAGAGCAGATCCCGTTACGCCTCACTCAAGTTTATTTCTTTTTGGAACCGCTAACAGTTATAAAGCCATTTATAAAATTCAGTGAGAAACAGTCAATTATCTTCCTTTCTTTTTAAAATATATTAAAAATAGAATGCAATAAAAATCTAATTTCACTGTGTCAAGAGTACTACTCAAAATCAAGTGCTAAATTATTATTCACTTTCAATTCATCACTGCTTTGCAGAATTTACATACATCGAAATCTCAATAAAAACAGCTTCACCAAGGGCTGTAGACAAGGAGAGAAGCCAGACCTGGACAAGACTGTATAATAAACATGAACATCAAAGCCAAGCTTCTACCTTTTTCAGGCTCTAAACCTGTGTCCTAGCACCTCAAGCCAAAACTGAAAAGTGGAGATGTAAATATAACAAACTTCTTCAGCCGCAAGGAACTGCAGGAGCAGATGTTTTCCATTCTGTAAGCCTTAAGTTCTTTTGAATTAATTTTTACTCATATGCCCCTAAATAGCTAGGAAGCCAACATTTATTTTAGCATACATTTCCCTGCTCTTCTTGGAGGTGAAGAAAAGAAAGAAGGGATTGGCAAGACACATTTAAACTCTAAAATAATCCTTTCAAATGACATTTTGCCAGGACATTCCCTTCAATGTAACACAAAAGAATTAATGCAAATAGACTATCCTTGTAAAGAGAATTGAAACATTCCCATTTTCTCTCTGGTGCTAAAACCTTTTAGCAGAACCACTGTAAAATAGTTTCATTCAGGAACGTGAGCACAATATACCAGACTTCTTTTTCTCACTTCAGAGATACCGAAGCCCTTATTGCTCTAATCCTCCCGCAAGCATCACATCACTCGTAGCCCACTCAGTCCCAAACTGGGGCTACACAGACACGCTGGCCTGCTTCCCTCTCCCACCCCACTCCCCCTGTTCACAGCCATCTCTTCTCCCACACCCTGACTTTCAGCCTGGAGAAGAGAAGGCTGCGGGGAGACCTTATTGCGGCCTTTCAATACTTAAAGAGGGCTTATAAGGAAGATGGGGACAGACTTTTTAGCAGGGCCTGTTGCGATAGGACAAGGGGTAATGGTTTTAAACTAAAAGAGGGTAGATTCAGACTAGATACAAAGAAGAAATTTTTTACACTGAGGGCGGTGAAACACTGGAAGGGGTTGCCCAGAGAGGTGGTAGATGCCCCATCCTTGGAAACATTCAAGGTCAGGCTGGATGGGGCTCTGAGCAACCTGATGAAGTTGTAGATGTCCCTGCCCATTGCAAGGGGGATGGACGAGATGAGCTTTAAAGGTCCCTTCCATCTCAAAGCATTCTATGTTTCTATGATTCTATGACTTTCCCCAAAACGAAACTCTTGCAGCTGGTTTCAAATCATTTCTGCAGATGCCCTTCAAGCGCATGGGCAACTTGAGCCTTTTTCCCAACACGGAGGCAAGAGAAGACATGTACCTGCGTTACTGCAACATGCCCGCACGCCAGCTACGCCGCCACAACCCAGGAGAGCCGTCCTGTCCCCCGGCAGAGGTCTGTGCAAGCAGCAAGCTGCAGGCTCCAAGCCACATTTGCTGAGCAAACCCTGGTTCAATACCTAACTGCTCAAACCCTGCGTCGCCTCGCTGCCCCCCAGCTACTTGAGACCATCCTGCCCCAGGGGGTTCAACGCCTATAGCACACAGGCTCTGCATGGGCCGGCCCATGAGACACTAGCTGAAGATGGATTTTTTTTTCCTGATTTACCATTGTAGAGGCCTGGAAAAAAGATGCTACAGAAAGGCAAGTGACTGACCAAGTAAAATGAAGATACTTAACATTTCTGCTCCCTCAGGTTTTCCTTGCGATGTTCCCAGGGAGGAAACCGTCCCCAGCGCAGGGGGTCACCATGAAGCCGAGATGCTACTTTCATCCACCTATGAAGTATTTTGGCAGATACATGGGATTTAAGTGACATCTAGGTCTCACACCACACAGGGGAAATTCAGCTTCCCACAGATTAAAACCTTTATTGGATGTTTCTCTGCATGGCCCAGAAGCATTGCTCTCCAAAATGAAGACTTGTATCTGTCTGACAAAACTCAGCTATTGAACAACACACCATGGTTCATCCTTAAGGCTCTGTAATATTATATCCATTAAACAGCACTTTTTTCCAAGCAGCCTATGCAGTCACGAGAAGCTACAATTTTCTCTGGGTCTGTCAGCAAGATACTTCCTAAAACCTGTAGCCCAATGCTGAAGAGCTCCACTGGGGACCACTACAAGGTTCCCGTATTCATCCTTTTCATCAGGTTTCACAATCCAAAGGAACCTTGAAGAGAAGGAGAAACTGAGAAAAGAACATCCTCATTGCTGCCTCCTCCCATGCCCTCTTTAAGATTTTATTTTGCTGCCTTGCTTTTTATTTTTATTTTTATTCACTTACGTATTTAGATGACACATTCCCTGCTCTGCATAGTTTGAAGCTGGCTCCTAGGCAGGCTACCAGCCATGGCCAGGAGCAATCAGCAAAGCCTATGTCCACCACCACCTAGAGAAGAATGAGTCATACACGATGGAAGCCAACAGTGAAAACCACTACTCTGTAGGAAAATCTTCAAAGACAAGAGTTCCACACAATTTGTCTGCTTTTCTTTTTCTGTAAAAAATAAATCCTGTATGCCAATGAATCACTGACAAAACTTCCCCCTTATTTTAGGTGTTACATCTATTTGTAATATTTGAAGTACTAGACAGGTAAAGTAAACAGGTGATAGATGTTCCACTTCTTTAAAAAGTCAAAGAAAGAATGGGCCAAATTCTGCTTTCAGAGTAAACTGGGAGAAGCAGAGTAACGTGGCATAAACTTCACTTTCAAATTTAGTGATTTCTGGTTTTACTGAAAACACGATCTGGATGTTTACACGGCAGCTATGTGCAATATCTATACTGTCCATATGACTCAGAAGTTGGAGGCCCACTGGAGAAACATAAGTAGATGGTGATTGCTTGACTCAGTGACAGCACTAACTATTCATTAATATTTTAACTCATTTCTGGCTGAAAGGTGAAAAAGGAGGTTTGGTTTACTAGTTTCACAAAAAAAGGGGGGAGGAAGATGCTTCATTTCCTTCTTCCCACTCGCCAGTGCTGGTAGCTCATGAACTTTTGAACCCCTCGGGTGAAAGGCAGCTGAAGTTCTCCAGATCAAAACCCCACGCACAGCTGCAGCAGCCCCTGAACAGCTGGGTCGGCCCCGTCTGTCCCTCTCCAAACTGCGCGTCTGCACGAGGAGCGCACGGACACCTGTAAAATATCCGCTTGCAAAGTCAGCTACGTATGCAAAGCACACAGGCGCTGCCTTGCATAGAAAGGGGCTTTTAATGAGCACTTTCAGTATTAAAGCAGGGCAGTCACTTTATAGTTATCCTAACTAGCTCTGGCACATGCTTTGGTGTTACCTGAACCCATGTACAACAGTGGAAGGTGAAATTCTTTCCTCTTTCTGGGAAGATGGAGGAGGGAAGTGGGACCAAAGGCTCAGCAATCTGGATGCAGGGGGCAAAGGTGATTTAAAAGAAAAGCTGGCTTTTGAAAGGATTTCCTCCTCATATCTCCAGTCACCATAGCATAGATCTTCCACACGCCTTTCAAACCTTACTAAAAGAAGGCAGATTCGTTTCATAACCTGTAATTTCATGGGTCCTGTACTGTATTCCTCACTGCAGACCGCAAGCACTACTCGTAACGGTAAGCAGCACGCAACCACGGTGATCAGCAATTTTTAGAGATCAGCTCTGCAAATCAACGTGCTCACAGAACCTGTGACTTATAACAGATTGATGGCCCCACTCTCATTCCTACAGACCATTTGCCACAAAACGATTTAGTAACAAGGGCACCATGACAATACCAAGGGAGAAGGCAAAGGGGGGGTCCTGCATGCCCATGGGTGTGCTTGCCTGCCTGCAAGGGTAGGCCAAAGGCAAAAACACTGGGGGAAATTTCTGATGCCAAAAGAACGTAGAATGGTACCTCTGAGCTTTGTCCCAGTACAACATCCAAAACAAGCAACAGGGAAAGCTGTTCATCTTCCAGACAAACTCACTATGGAGCTTTTCCACAGGTAGTGGAAATAGAAATATTTGTTCTTCCATGAAAGCACCACCTTTGCTTAGACTGGTTTTAAGCACAAGCACAAGCCCATATTAATCTAATCCAGGCACAAGCCGTATCCTCATCAAGTAACTACCATCTGAGCTAGTCTTCTAGTCTCTCTACAGAGTTCATGGTCAAGCTTTAGGGCCTGAGTCATCTGACCTATTTTTTAATGCCACATCAGGAGGAGAAGAATTGCACCCTGGAGTGCACATTTCTCTTCAGCAACTCTCATACAAATCCAGACAACCCACCTTGCACAAAACACATCTGCATTTGATTTAATGTGTCCCATTTATTTAGTCTGCAGAACTGATGCTCAAGCCCATATTTCCAACCACGCTAAGCCTTAACACTGGTCACAGTAAGTATCTACCCGGGGTACGACTGGTCGGGCTGCATCTGGCACCATCCCCTGTTTGGCATCAGTCCCTCAGACACGCCAGTCCTCTGCCCCGCTCCTGGCCGGCGTTCAGGGAAGGGGCCGGGAGCATGGCTGAGCTCAGACAGGGTGCAAACGGAGGGAATACACCACAGGACGCAGGGCTGTCCCAGGGCTACCTCAAGGCACGCACACAGGACGGATTACCAAGAACATTACGCTTTTGCATGTTTTCTCACTGTAGACACTGAGAAGGGCTTGGTTAGGGGCAGAAGATAAACCCCTTCCCTCTGCCCCCGCTTTGCTGGATTAGATAGATTCGCTTGCACACCAGTTACAATTTCAAGTTCAAGAGAGAGATTTCCCTTTCCTTTCTCTTGAATGTTTCTTGTTAGAGGAGATTGAGGGAGTAGGACACCTGGAGATCACACCTAATGGATTCCTGCATAGAATCAGAGTCTCAAAACCAAATCCTGCTGCCGCCGAAATGTTGCTAGGTATCTTTGTTATTCTTTCCAATACCTGTCTTCTTGTTTCAGTGCTGTCAGAATGATCATGTTTCCTTAGCATTGCGAATGCCCCGGGTGCCGCTGTTACCGTACTCCAGGAGCTCATGTGGCATTTCCAGCACCTAGGACACAACAGGGATTATGGCAGCACATGCTCCTGCCTGGGAACTTGCAGGGTGCAAGGACTAAACAGCAAAATATAAAAAAGCAATAGGTAAGTTGCTACAATAATTAGATTATACAGTCGTCATGAATATGGAAGTGTTTGGTTGCAGCCTGCATTCATTAAAAGAAGTACAACCAAACAATTGTTTAAGAAACATTTTTTTTAGCACGCACATATGTTTTGCTATCAGCAACAGCACAAAGATTACCAGTGATTGCATCTCTCAGTCCCAAGGACTCGTTAGCTCTAGCTATTGATCCATAAACTAAATATATTTTTCTGGGAAAGTCTGGCCAGGAATGCCCATACTGACCTGAACTACTGCAGGTTTAATAGGTCGCTCGTGGACTGTAACATCGCTCTCTGTGTTCAACAGGTTCATGCCTCCAAACACGCTATTACCCACCAGTCTCCCCCACTAAGTAGCAAACTGCTAGGATTTGATTCTCTCTTTGTTTGAGGGTACTTATTTGGAGGGGGTGATGGGCTACTAACATCAGGGTTTAACTCCAGTACACAAAAGCCAGGAAATTCACAGCTAGGGCTGAAAATGTGTGCTGACACAGCAGCATTATCTCCTGCCATTAAGCCTTTTCTGCATCTTTTGGCACAACTGCCTGGGTTAAAGCCTGCATGGCAGCAGAAATTTTTCAGGCTTCGCCACAAATTTCTTCGCTTAAGTCAAGCTGCTAGCATCACTCGGATATATTCTTCTTAACATTATATGAACACCTTATGAAGACGAAGCACACGTGCACACACTCCCCATGCCTTCCATGTGCGGTTTCACCTTCTTTCTCCCCAAGGGCTGTGAATAAGGCATGAACCAACTTGCAAAATCCCAGCCATCATTCCAAAGTGGACACAAAGGGGGATTAAGCAGCGCTGAATAGCGCTGACAAACAGACCTGGGTAACCGTAGCAATCGGTATTTCAGAGCAGTGTCACATCCCAAGGATCCGGCTTTGGCTCCCCCCGAAACCCGGGAAGGTGGGTGGGAGGAGGACCCAGGGATTAGCCGTGGCATGGCTCTCCTAAATGGAGCCAGGGTGAATCGAGTCTTGGCTCTTTCACCCACCCCCACTGAATTCATTTAGTCGCTCTTTAAATAGGAGGGTGAGGATAGGAAGCTTTGGGGGAATTTATTGGGAAGTCACTTCCCAAAAAGGGGAAAGTCTCCATCCTGATGGCAGTGGTGGGCCTGGGCTGGCTGCAGGAGGGCACAGCCACTGCCCCAGCCCCCTTGAGGGGCTTCTCTAACTAAAAATTACTGCAAGGCAGGAGAAGAAAAAAAAAAGAGCAATAAGGAGGTGCGATTTTCACCCATTTCTGCGTGGGTGACTGGTGGCTAACACACCGGGGGTGCAGCTTAAATTGGGTTAAACTGTGAAGGCACCCCAGCGGGTGAGCCCAGCCCTGCGGGAGGGCTCTCCTGGGCACAGGCTGCTGGGGTGACGGGAGGCAGTCGGGCCGATCCCCTTGCTGGCTTCACCGGGCTCCCACTGCAGACAGCACATCCCCAGTGCTGGGGATTACAGCCCCTGTGGGTCCCTGGGGTCCGGCATGCACAAAATGTCCCACGCACGGGACACCGGCACCACGCAGGCACTGCTTGGATCGGGACCTGCTGTCTCGGGAATGCTGCAGCAGGCGAAGTCTCGGTCATGCCACCTGGAAAAGAGGGAGCTGGGGGAAGGTGCCTGGGTTAAACAGGTGACAGCACAGCAGCCCCCAACTCTGAACCAAAACCTGCTCCTTTCCACGGGACTTAAACGTCCTGTCCAGCAACGACAGGTACCACTGCCCTTAGGGCTGAGATGGCAGAAGGGGTACAGTACAGCCCACACCCACATCTTCCCCATCCACCTTTAAAATCCAGACCAAGGCTGTTTGCAAACTTAAGAATTACTTAAATGACAGCAAACAGCCAAGAGATCCTATCTCATAAGGAACAAAACTAGCTAACTTGGCTCTCTAAACAGGCACTTTAGAAATTACAAACTAATCTAATTAGAGACTTTATCTTGTCAGTTACAAGCCACTTGTTACAGATTTACTAGTAAATTAAAAAAATGGGAGGTTACTTACACTGGCCCACAATTTACCAGCTTTATACAAAGGACTTGCCAGAATGACTCAACATCAAATAAAAGGGCAGGGTTGGATTTTACAGTTTTAAAGACATGTAGTTAATATAATCTATAAATAACTGAAATTGTGTTTCTGAGTGAAAGGGCTATTGTTCATTTTTATCATGGGTATGAAGAGAAGTGCTATGGGGAAGGCAAGGAGGCTTTCCAAAGGAACATTATAGATTTATTTTATAAAAAAACAACCCAACAATACAGAAGGATACCTTTGGGGCAGTAGTTGCAGGTGTGCTTCAGTACAGGGGCAGGAGCTTTGACAATATGGATGCCAAAAGGATGAACCTAACCAATATACACTGTAAAGAGAAAGGAGACACTGGTGACAGATAAATTTGCATTTTATTGGGACTCTAAAACCCTACAGAATTAAAAGTACTGTTAATATAACATAGCTACTTAGGGGGATTTTTCCAGATGAATGTGAGCCATTTTGGACAATGACACTTAAGCAGACACATAGTGACTCAAAGCCTAAACCTAAACCAGTCTTTAGCTTTAAACCAGATCAGTTCCCAGTTCTGGTGCACTGGGCAACCACAGAAACATTTGTCTTATCACAGGGAGGCAAAGGTACAGTCAGAGGCAGATGTGCTCCTTTTGATGGCAGTGACATCATTGTGATGGTAAATCAGCAGTAAAAATTTGGCAGGGGATAAATTCCTCTCCAAAAATGCTGCTGCAACAGTAATAGCTGTCAGGAGCAGGCAATGGCTTGGGCTGGAGAGTCTTAACCAAATGAGCCTGCATCTTCACCCATTAATCTGACTGGTAACCAGCGGGTCCCATCCTGCTTCCCACGGGGTCTGTGCAGAATCCCACAGCACCATCGACCGGCGAGGAGAGCAGAGCTCCCCAGATTGACAGGGCTGGCAGGAGAGCAGGCGCCTGCCCAATTAGTCCGCCCCGCACGGCTGGCCAGCTGATGTTAGCCCCGCGGGGAAACCAGCCCCTGGCTCCAAACACACAAGGGATTAAAAACCTCAGGCCGAGATCACTAAGTCTTCCTTGCAATTAACTGAAATAAAAAGGTGAACATCAGGGTGGAGAAGGCTGCTTAAAAGAGGTAGCCTTGAAGCCATGTAGTAAACAGGAAAACAAGCAAAAAATAAAACCCAAAGCCATGCTACATCACCCTCCCCCCATACATGTTTTATTCCATCAATGATGGAGGACTCAGTCAGTCAAGATCTGCAAATTGGTAGGCAGTACATTCTGTGCTGTCTGTCAGTATTACACATCCTAAAGGGCTGAATAAATAATTGAAGAATAAATAATTGTGCCAGGGCTTTGTCTCATGGGCCATTTTTATAGATTGCTGTCTAATGACAGCACCATCTGCGACACTCTGCATTAATATGGGATAAAATTACATAGCGCTTTGTTTGCTCTGACACTGTGATGTTATGATGTCTCTTAATATTATCTTGAATAAAAGGCTAGAGCAATGATGGAAGTTTCCCAATTGCTTGTAAACTCTCATTTAGGGAAAACCAAGTTTAAGCAATCAGAGACATTTTCCCCCCAGGGACAGGACAGGGAAGAGCAGGGAAGCCTGGCTGTTTCCAATGCATGTCATATCAAGGTAATTAAAAAGAGAGAAGCTTGTTAGTGCGTTTTTGTTATGCGTGTCCAATGTTAAAAGCCTTATGCTGGCAAGGAGGCAGCCCTGCTCACCTCCAGGAAAACAGTACCCCAGCTCCAGTCCTGTCCTCAGCACAGAGAGGGAGGCAAGGAGATCAGTCACAGGTTCTCACTCTAAATCCAAAGGAAATAAGATGACTTGCCATCAGTTTAATCTGGCACAGAAGCATAGCACGGGTGATGGGGGGGTACCTGCGAGGAGACAAAAGCTTTTTGCATGGGGAAGCAAGCAAGCTTTAGCTCTATGATACAATGACCACTTGCTTTCCAGTAATGCTTTACACTTCTTAACAATTCTCTACCCAAGAAACATTTTCTTCTTTATTCTTAGAAAGAAAAACCTGAAACCACAGTTAAATATTCACCGACAATACAGCTACGCTCCTCCTGCCTTCTGTGTACTTCTCCGTGCCTGCAGGACACCAGTGGCATTTCCCTTCCCTTCCCAAAGGGTCTTGTGGACGCTGTCTCTCCCTCCCTCCCTCCCTCTCCCTCCCTCCATCCCCAGCAAAAGGGGCAGGGGGCCGGGCAGAGCATCACACCAGCAGCCCCGTTCCCTCGCCCCTACGTGTCTGCAATGAGCAGCTGCTGGCCTGGTAGGTCTGCACAGACAGGAGCTAATTTGGATCCCAGGGAGTTAGAACAAATGCATTTGCTGCCTCTTAGCTATTACTTACCTGTGGAGCAAATTGTGAAGTTTTAAGTAGGTTTTGCAGAGGCCAGTCTCACCCCTGTCACAATCCAGTGTCACCTCAGGGAGGCTGTGACGAGAAAAGCTTTGCCCTCTCAAGCCCCAGCCCTCCTTCCCCAACCCCAAACCACCAGTTGGCATCTGCATCCAGAGCTGAACATTTCAATTTTCACATCCCAGAAAAGCAGCCTGGGAGAGACGCGGGGCAGATGAGGCCTCTGCAGTTATGACACCCATAATGTCATGACTGCAATCGCAGGCTTCAGGAACCAATTTGCAAAGCAAGAGTTTTCAAACTCTCCATGGATCAGGTTGAGTTAGGCTTTAAAAGTACAGGGACCAAAGGAAGAGGTTTGCAGGAGGCTTGGGAGAACAAAGCATTGCAGCTGCTCCAGTCACGGGGATGATGGTGGAGGAAAAGCCTCTTGCCTCCAAGCCGTCCTCCTACTGTCAGACAAATATTCTTCAATCACTCAGTCTCACCCTCACACTAAGAGCTGACATACAAACCAATCCAGGCCGCGTGGTTATAACTTGGCTGACCAGAGGCCAACTTACACCTAGATTAACAATTAGAAAAAGAGACCTACTGATACAGTCCCCAGCAGAAGATGCCTTCAACCAGCACAAGGCTTCTCCAAACAGACAACACGTGCAGCATCCTACCTGCGTTTTCACCAGCGCGGACCACGGTTGAGATAACTACGTACTCATCAGTTACAGCATGCAGTTCGGTTTCTCTCAAACCTCAGAAACCCAAACACGTGACACAGGCTCCTAAAGCACACCAACACAGCACAGCGGCGGTGGGAACCTGCTTCTGCAAAAAGGGCTGGCAGGGGCTTTCTGACAGATTTGGTCACCTACACATTAACCAGCACCAGCACGTGCACGCACAGAAATCAATTAATCAGTGACTGCAGTTCACATAAAATGAATTTATGGCTTCACCCCCAAACTCGCATTAAAGGAGATACACACCAGGAGCCAAACCCAACGGTGGCAGTTTTGCCCTTCGTACACAGCAGTTCACGGCTCCGATGCGTTTCCAGGGCGCTCTGTTACTGTCTGCTCGCACTGGAGGCAGCACAGATGCTAAACAATGAGGCCGTCTGATTTACGGAGGGTGTGTACCTGGGTCTACAAATCACTTAAGGCAAGCTCAAACACAATGAGATACAACCGAGATGTGTGTTCAGCACAGATAATGTATTTATAAGTTTCCACTTTATTATTTTTAGAGGTTCCACCTAAAAAAACCTCCTAAAACAATTTTAACGCTGGGGGCACACTCTTCCTGTTGGCTGATGGCAACTTAAACCCAGGAAAAACTCCATGAGTGGTACTGGGAGCAACTAAAAACATGAAAGTGGATCCATTGAGGGAAAACTAAAAGGGAACAAATGATCAATGATCCCACCACTGCAAAGGAAACATTCCTAACTCTGGGTACAACAGGCATTGACTTTAATTGGGCTTATGTGTGTTTGGTATGGTTTTGTTTTTCAGGTAGGAATGTCATCAGTAAAAACAAGTAGGTTTCCTCCAAGGCGTACAGATTGCTACTGCTCTTCCCTCCAGAGGAGGACATGGCAGTAGCTTTCTGAAGCACTCAGCACAGACATGTGGAAGACACCCAAAACCAGCTGATGACTTTTTGGCATGACTGGGCACCACCAGCAGAAATCCCTGATCCACAGCTTGTCCTGCTGGTGGCCGCGAGCCTCATTCAGAGCACAAGCAACACCTGGGAAGAGCACCCACGTCAGATGGCTGCCGAGGAGTTGGGCGTCCTGCCCTTGGCTCTGACACGGAGACGCTGCGCAGTTCGGACAAATTCCATCATCCATCCTGCATCTCCACCTGGCCAGCAGGGAACGTAAACCCCTACCCTACAGCAACAGCAGCGCTGTTCTGCATCAGTGATTAGGAAACACTACAACGCACCCAAGCAGACACCACACGCCATTTAGCAAAACTTACTCTAATGCCAAAATACCACCACCTTTGCCCGGTGCAGCTGGGTATCCTGAGCACACCTTCCTCTTCCTCCTGGAAGAAGTAAGAGCCTTCCTTGAGAGCAAAAGGTGGAACACAGACTGTGGATGTGCACAAGAAGTGGGGGACGGGAGACAACACAGACACTGAAAGATGACAAGGGAAAAAATATTCATCAAATAAATTACCAATGAAGAGGGCTTAGGCTACAAATCGGAAAAATGCGTTTTCTTCAGCAAAGAAATAAAATGCATGGGGGGTGCCCCAGACACAGCGGATCCACGTGCGCCCTCAGAAATGGCTGCTTTGCAGGCATTCCTCTGTTTCTTCTGCAGATACAGAGGGGCCAGCGACCCATGAAGCATGGGGAATCCATCCCCCAGCGCCCAGGTGAGGCACGGGACAGCCACTGTGCTCGAGTGAAGTCCAACTGCGAATCCCATCGGAAATGGCACCACTCCCCGGGGGGAGGAGGAGGAGGGGGGACGGGGGAGGAGGAGGAAGAGAAGTTTAGGTCCTTGTCAAACTGCAGATAGAAGGAGGGGGGGGTAAAAAAAAAAATCAAGGCCACTAAGGTATTAGGGTAAACCTTCTCACAGCTACAGCCAGAAAAGGGAGGGGGTGAAGAAGAAGGTGCAAGTGGGGCGTGCAGGGCACACCAGCCACTGCCTGGTCTGAGGATGAATATCCACTTTTGTTGAACCAGAGCAACCAAAAAAAGAATAAGAATAATAAAAAGTACTGCTCTTGACATTAAATATTCATGGCAACAGCCACAGCGTGGCTAATGGAAAGTGTCCGTAAAACCTTTAAGAAGTTTGTTAATGCACGGAGACCGGCAGAGGTCACAGCATGCTTGGTGCAAATCGGGAGCAATAGAACAAAAATAGTTTGTCCCTTTTCAAACCAGCACTAAAAAGGTGTCCATTTACTGCACCAAAACCACTGAAGGCACCAGGAAGGTCATAAACACTCATTAACAGTCTGGGGTAGCTGGCCGCTCAGCTGCACAGCCATTAAAACCTCCCCTTACGATCCTGACACCAGATTTTGGTTTTCAACAGAAATGAGGCTCCCAGAACCAAGGACAGAGGTGCACACTCAGTGCCACCTTCCCCTGTCTCATGCTAAGAGGTAAGGGCCCAAATCCACATAATCTCCAGTAATCTCCACCCTGCAGTGAGGCTCAGATGTGGTTAGTGAGCAAATCATGTCTACCGAAACACCATGCAGGCCACTTGTCTTCGTTATCTCAATTTCGTAACAAAGCCACGTACAAACCTCGATACCCCTGTGCTTTTAGAAGAGAGACCAAAACATCTGATGCTCCAAGGCCAGATCAACACAACTGCAATTTGCCAAAGCACCCAGTTCTGTTCCTTCCCCTCATCCTCAAAATAAATCAGTTACCCCAAATCAATAGTTACAAACTCTGATTTTTGCAGATTTTTTTATCACTATTTCATTCTGAACAGCAAAGAAGTCAAACTTCCCATCCCACCCCAGGCCATGCAGAGGAACATCTGCGTTTCCTGGGCAGAGCAGGAGCTGCAGCAGATCCAGCCAAGCTCCAGCTTCTCCCATCACGCACCCGTCTCCCCACCAGCAGCGCAGATGGAGGGAGCGGGTATTTCCAGACAACTGATCTTGGTGTTGTGGTTCACTCCCTCTTGACAACGCAGGAGAGCACCGTTTAAAATCACCTCCAGCTATTTTAACAGAGAGGTCCTGCAGGATCACATCAGCCGGAATAAAAAGCACCAGTTTTGAACACTGCACACTGACTCTTGCCTCTCTTTTATTCAGGCAGAACCGCAGATGCAGCCAACAACAGCATCTTTCTGTTAGGAGCCCCATCTCATACCATGTATACATCTACAAGCCCCAGCACATCAGCATTGCAGTTCTGATGCCAGTCTTCCAGCATTAATGCCATGCAAATAATAAGGATGATAAACTACAGAGCCCTGCCACCAATCCAGACACAAAGGCAATTAAAACCCTGTAACATCTACGTGATGAATACTAACTGCACGGGCAACTTTGAGGCTGCCAGGTAAGTGCTGCCTGCAGAAGGTCACCAGGCACATAACTGCTTGCAGCCCAAAGATCACACAGACAAGCATGCCCAGCTGTTTTAAATGTACATTGGAAGACTTTAAAGTATAAAAAATTGCCCAGATATCTCTTGCTCCCTGTTGGCTGATAATTTTAATCCATATGCAGCTCATGCTGCACCAGCACTGCACTTCTAATACTATTTCTAAGTATTTCTAATACTATGGCAAAGATCAAGACACCAGTTGCTTTGTTTTACTCTGCATTTCAGAAAGCATAGTGCCCACATAGAATCGCTTGCAATGCAAGAGCAGATCACATTAAGAAACCAATGTATTAGTCATATTAATAAATTTGTCAAGGATTTGAAGGCACAGGAATCTGTCACTTCCATTGCTTGGTTCAATTAATCTGTACTGGTTTATTTATCTCCTATGGCTTGCTCAGCTTTCCAGCCACTTGTATAAAAAGGTTTCCTCTCTTTTACTTTTTAATTAAAAACAGAGTGGAAAAAAAAATTGTGACTCACTCCCAGGACACAGAAGAATCCATTTGTGATGGAAAAGAAACCACCAACACATGCAAACATTTCCTAGAAAGCCAACAACTGCCAGTGGGCCTTTTGATGTTAATACCCGTGGCATTCCTTGGCTTTATTTTACACAGAAAAGGTCGCCATCACCATCGCATTTTCCTCCTAAACATTATTAACCCTCCATATTCTGCAGGTCCAAACATCAGACTTTCACCGTGGCAGAGCTTCCAAGCTGTCGTGGTCTGAGCTCTCCTGTGGAGCACGAGCACTGGTTAAACCCTGCCCAGCACAGAAAGGGGAGTAGGACTCTGGGGCTGGGTTGTGCTGCTCTTCTCACTGCTATGGCTAGGCCTGACGAACGGATTTATGAAACGGTCGTGAATAAAACCTGCAAAACCCACAGTGTTTCACATGCTGAGCTTTCTGTTTGTGGCGCCTGTGCGCTGTAAGACCGACTCTACAATTTTTGTGGCTTGGTTTGGTTTTCGCAGCTAACATATGAGGTGCATGTTATTTCAGAGAGTTTGCAGTGGCCTAATTGTAAAGACGATTAAATGCAAAGAAAAGAGGGGGAGTTGGTGGGATGGCAACCAGCAAAACAGAGAAAGTCACAGTGTATTCAGTTCCATTAAAAACGTGTTTGTGTGTGCATAAATGAAAAACATGGTCTATACATCCGTTCTGAACATGAACAGAGACACCCAAATCACACAACCCCCCCAGTACCAGAGAAAAATTTGGACATCAGACATAACATACTTGACTGACTGTCCTGGTTTCGGCTGGGATGGAGTTGGTTTTCTTCCTGGTAGCCGGTATGGGGCTGTGTTCTGGGTTTAGGTTGAGAACAATGTCGATGATACACTGATGTTTTGGTTCTTGCTAAGTACTTGCTAAGTACTTGCTAAGTGGTGCTCACACTGGCCAAGGACCTTTCAGCTTCCCATGCTCTGCCAGGGGCACGGGAGGCTGGGAGGGGGCACAGCCGGGGCAGCTGACTCAGACTGGGCGGGGGCTATTCCATACCACGTGACGTCATGCTCAGTATATAAGCAGGGGAGTTGGCCGGGGAGGGGTTCAATCGCTGCTTGGGGGACGTGCTGGGCATCGGTCGGCGGGTGGTGAGCAATTGTACAGTGTACCGCTTGCTTTGTATTACTACTGTTCCTTTTTTTTTTATTTTACTTTAGTTATTAAACTGTTTTTATCTCAACCCACGAGTTTTTCCCCTTTTACCCTTCCGATCCTCTTCCCCATCCCACCGGTGGGGGGGTGAGCGAGCGGCTGAGTGGTGCTTAGCTGCTGGCTGGGATTAAACCACGACACTGACTGAGAGTATTCCTATTCCTGCAGTGGACAAGGCTCTGCAAATTTAACTTTGGTGCAAGAAATTTCAGTTTGGGTGAAAACTTTTATTTTTAAGAGCATTTATTTTTAGGAGTGTCCATTTGGTTTCCTGAAGTGACGCCCAACACACACAGAGCAGGGCGTACCAGAAGACCATGCAGCTTTATGCTCGTATTTCATCAATACGTACCCCTCACCCATTCCACGTGTGCTCCCAGTCATCATTTGGCCACTGACTTCCTTCCCGGTTCCTTCATTTTTAGATTATCTCCCAACAAAAATCTCAAACTACTAATGTACTTGCACTTTCCGTACACAAACATTGCATAGGTACTAAATAGCAGAACCTTTCACATGGTAAGCACTGAGCCTGATTTTAAATAAGGGAAAAAAGACAGACCAGGTGAACTATTCAAAGCCACAAACACAACACAGGAGAATTTGTATTCAAGACCTTCCCGGATTCAAGTTCAGCGTATTAGATCACTCTCTCCTGCAATAGTGTTTTTCTTTATCTAGACTTTGCCACAACAACAAATCAAACCCATCCAAAGCCAGAAAGCATCAGAGATGCCATTATCCACAATAGACTTACATCAGGGATGAACATGACTTGCAGTACCCAGAGGAAAGAAAGTAAAGTGCTGAAAATAAGATATTAAGAGCCAAATTAATTGGTGACATAAGCAGGTACAAGTACATTGAGTGAAATGGAGTAGCTTATGCCTGCAATGAATATAACCATAAGCATTTAGCAGATTCCTCCTCAAGTCTTTGTTTAAACAAATCTGAATTTATTAGTCTGCTGCTGAATAAATATGATAAATTCTTATTGAAATTATCCTCTGGTGAGCAGCAATAAATACTAGGCAATATTCTTTCAGGTGATCCATTATTCTAATCTGGCTAAGTGCAACTCCAGGTTTTCTGCATGTACAGACAAAAGTTATCTTCAATGCAATAAGTGAGTATCAAATAGCGCGATGCTGCGAGTTGGGGAAGGCACAGGGAAACATTCCCAAGCTCGGTACCAAATTGAGCGACTCAGACACCCCATCTCCGTGGAGTTCATACGGTAACAATACAGAACATTTCCATACATAATTTACAAGCTACTATGAAATGCTAGAGGTCAAAACTTCCAGGGCATAATTTAACAGGGAAAACGTGCACTGCATGTGGGATCAGCCTTTGTGATATTACAAAAAAAAGTGGAGTAAAAACGCAGACAGCATTTGTGATTAAGAAGAAAAAAGTCACCGTTTGTCAGATGTGGTGTCCAGACATGCTCAGAGTTTATTTCAATAACAAGTACTTAGACACACACACGCACTGGCCCCATAAAGGAAAGGAGGGGACAAAAAAAATCATATACGAAGCATCCTATTTGTGCTTGGTTACCCAAATGCACACACAGAGGTCACCTCAGCACTTTCCAGTGTCCTCCAACTGCGGCGTTGAACAAACCTCGGTGTTGTGAGACACTTTCAAGCATTGCATTTTAATACCATAGCAGATGACATCCTTTGGATGTTTCAGTCTCTGGAAGCTGAGGCTCAGACCGCTGCCTGGCTCGATCCCTTGCACAGGGACCGAAAGCAGGCAACGCCTCATCTTTACATCTTCCCTCCAAGATATCATTTATGGCAAAGCTTCAACCACTGTTAAACTCTCGGTGCAGCAGCGCTGAGCGGTGTGCTGAGGACCACCCCAAGACGGGCTACAAAAGCCCCCAGCGGCAGCGCTGCCCATCCTGGGCACCTCTTCCCTGCCTGCAACAGCTCTGCCTCCGCTCCCCTGCCTGCTGCCTGCATCTCCCATCCCATGTCGCACCAAAGTGCCTCAAATACCACCGCAACACCTGCTTCCCAAAGCAACCGTGCCTGATTCTTTGAAAAAAAAAAAAAAAAAAAACCAAAAAAACCCCACACCCCCAACAACCCACCCCCCCCCACGTGAACACGTAATACAAAATTTTCATAACAGGAGGGAGACAGAAGACAATTTAACTTAAGTGATTACACAGACATAAACTCTCTGCCAAAGGGACACAAGACAAACATACTCTATTTAAAAACACATCTCGCACACCACTTTTACCATGTTTAAAAGAAAATCATGCTCTTTAAACCAGAGTCATTTGCAGAAGTTCAGGGCCCCGTCAGCCCTGGGCTTTCCCCAAAGCCCAGCTGCAACGCCCAGGGAGCCTGCGGTGGGGAAGGCACCTCCCCACCGGCTGCGTCCCCTCTGCCTCCATCCTGGTTTCACACTAGTTTCAGGTGAGACGGCACCTGATCTGAGTTAGGATACCCCGGTGGATAGCTGGCTCAGCACAAACCCTGCCAGGTCTACCTCAAATCATCACACTTTGGTGTTTTGGTTTGGTTTCTAAGGAAATTTGGATCAGTGGAGTGAGTTCACACCAGGTTTGTGCTTTGAAATCGTGTTGCTTGTGGTGTACCACCCGGCACTGGCAGCTCTCGGATTTGGTTTGTTTTTGAATTGAGGTGCCAGACACAAATGCCCTCACACCAGAAGCCCTCCAGGTCAACGTGGATGTGTTTCAAGCCATGGTGAACATCTCTGCTGCAGGTGTGTTTGTTTCAGCTATGTGGTTGTCCATGTGGTTTACAGTTTATATCTCACATTAGAAATTGAGAGTAACCTTCTCACCTCCTCGCTACCCAAACCAAAACAGTGTAACCCTACTTCTAGCAAATACGGAAAGAAACAGAGCTGAGAGGGAAGAAAAAGCTGTTGCACTGAAAGATGTAGCGCTGCTTTGCAAATTCTTAATTCTCCCCCTCCTTCCATCCTTGAGCTTTCACACACAGCATGTATCTCCTTGATATCTCCTTGAAGCTCGCCCTGCTTCTCTTGATGCCCAGCAGACGTCTCGCCCAGTACGCATCCAGCCCTGGAGCTGAGCCACCCGACAGGGCAGAGGCCATCTCACACACCAGCACAGCTCAACCAGAGACTCTGATTTTTTTTTTTTTATTTTTTTTTTTTACAGCAGGAAGCGTAGACCTTCACACCCTTGGTCGTGAATATACCCCCTACTACAGGGGTCTATTTTACTGTTTAAAACAAAACGTGCGTTATTTTTTTTCTAAGCCACTCCTGCTACTACTTTCTAACAGCAGGTTACTTTAGGGTCTTCTTTATTATCTTCTTTTACTATCTAACTCCAAAAATTACAAGGTCCAGCAACAGACTAATTCCTAACAAAGATGCTGACAATCATAAACAGAAATGGTCACACAACAGCTTTGTCTATACTTAAGGAAATATTGCAGTGCTTGCAGCCTCCAGCTCTTCACTTTGGCTTTCCTTTGAAACCCCAAAGATGGCACCTTGGTGTATGCATTTTTCTATCTCAAACGCCCCTGCAGTTTACTGCCATTTGCCTGTGAAAACACCAGTAACTGAGAATATCCTCTGCCAAAGGACACCCATCCTTTCCTCCACTTCTTTCCAACCTACTAAACAAGCAGATGCACAGAAACAGCATCTACATGAAGATGTTTCGTCAGGAATACATTGCTCTGACAGCGAACTGCCAGGTTTCCATAAAACCCGTCCGGGAAACGGCTGTGTTTCAGATGACTCAGGGAAAAAAGGCTTAAAGAAAGTCACTGCATCTGCACCAGATCTTCGGAGTCTCCTTTCCTCCTCCCTTCTTCCCACTGGTCTTGCTTCCCCTGAGTATCTTCACCCAGCAGTTGTAAGGGAAAGCAGATACAAGAATACACCACTGTCATTAATGAATTGGCTCAGTCATGCCGTTAACAGCCCCACTTAATTGTACAGTAGTATTTGCTTGGCAGCTTCTCCCACGATAACGTAATAACAACCGACCACACTGTCCCAAGTGAACTACCAGGGCTCAGTTTACCACGTCTCTTTATTCTCCACACCAACTACCCAAAATGCTATCTGCTTGACTCTTACTGCCCTGTAATTAAGCATATAGTCAAGATTAGAGTAGTCAATATCCATCTCAGCTTTCATGACCAACCCACAGAAATGAGGTCACATAAAGAAATATCACTGCACGGGGATACTTACCAGCAGCATCCTCATTACAGGCAAATCTGTCATTAATCATGAGGTCCAAGACGGTGGGTTTAGCTTTTTGTAGCAGAGAAATGAAGTCAAGATTATATATACAGCTGGGCTATCAGTAAGACGACTTATCAAGCACTCCTTCCTGTCTCACCAACCCTGTCTTTCTGTTAACTAAGTCCCTTAACTTGAAATAACCAGTGTGCCTGGAAGTGTAAAGCCCATAAAAAAAAAAAATCTAGACTTTCACCATTTCCTAAGTAACCATGAAGGCTACTTGTGAATGGCTCTGGATGCAGCCTTGGAAAGACAAAACCTCATCTGAAAAAAGAAATTGGAAACATCCCATGCTACTTTTTCCACATGCAGGAGCACAGCTTTATATACACGTAAAATATTACTGAAAGCTAACCCGAGCCCCCCTTTTAGGAACAGAAGTAGCTTTATGTGAAGATCGTGAAGCCCTTCTAAAAAGTCAGTGATCCCATCTTGCAGACAAACAAGCTAACGTACAGCAAAACTGCTCAACAGAAACAGAGCTGGAGAAAACAAAACCCGCAGCTCTGCTTACTACGCTGCACAGCGCAGCAGACTGGGTTTTCTTTTTTTACTTTCATGCTATGTCTAAGACAGTAAAAACTATTTTCACCCTTTTACGAGGCAGGTACTATTTTAAGAGAGTGCATTTTTCAAAGTATATATTCTATTTCTTTAGGCTCCAAAGACTTATTATTCTGCTAATTGACCCTGCCAGCTTCACTGCAATCAGTCAAGCTGCATGGCGGGCTGCAGAGCCACCCACTGCCTCCGCTAGCAAGTCTGCCCTGCTAGCAAGTTGCCCTGCAGACTCCCGTCCTGCTCCTGTAGGGAATCCGTAGCAGCAGCTGCTCCTGGTGGCTTCCGTAGGAGATGGAGAACCTCCTCCCAGCAGAGGAAAGCAATCCTATAGAAAAGGAGACCATCAACAGAAACTCGGCTGTTACTGTTTCTGTGCTCCTGTGGAGAAGAAATACTTGTAATTTCCAGCTATTTAAACACAGTGAGGTCAGAGTCAATGAGAAAGGTCTGGTACAATTGATCCCAGAATGACGCAACAATAATACTTAGGAACCAATATGTATTTTTTTTTTTAACAGTGTAACATGGCATGTTACAAAAATAGCAAAACCTGATAAATATAGAAGACTTGACTTCCACCGAAGAGCTGAGTGCTGGAGTCTCTATTTATGTATACATTACTAGCAACACCATGCGCTGTATCTAATTACAGTATGATTTTTGGTTTAGCGCATGCGATTCCTCCTGGCTGCCCCAACAAGTCTCACAAGGAATCACACTCTTCTGTACAGCAGGGGAAAAAAAAAAAAAACAAAACCAATCTCTGGCTACAAACATAGTTGTCTTGCCTTGCGACAGGAAGCTTTCGTTTACCACTCAAAGCATTCAAACACAGAAATCTGGTTTCTTCCTCTGCACACTTTAAATATTTGTCTAGGCCATTCCCAACTTTTCCCTTTCACCATTCCCTAAGAAACAGCTACACTCACTGTCTATGGCTCTATGGCTAGACACTCAGGCTCAGCTATTGATAAAGACCAGAGGGGCAACATGAGGATGGGGAAGGGGATCCAGCAACAGGAGTCTGAGAAACCTAGGCTTCATTTTCTGTTCTGCACCGGCTTCCCGGGCAACCTCGGTGAGCTGCCGGGACGGCCACCTCCCAAAACCCAGCGCCTGGGGCGACAGTGGCCCACGGTACCTCCTGTCCCTCCCGCTGCCAGCTCGGCCTCCTCATTTGGGCAAGCCCAACTGCCTGTGGCAAGATGCCGTCATGGACATTTGGGCTGACACCATGAATGCAACAAGAGCCCAAGCGAATCGCCTCCCAGCAAATGTAAATCACAGACGCCCAACATGTTATCTCCCCAAACCACTGTCCCAGTCTTCTGGCATCGGTCCTCTGAATGTCCCATCCTTTTGGAGTTGGATGGGGAACACATCCTGTAGTGAAAAGCAGCAGGCCAGGGCAAGGGGGCCAAAGCGACGTTTGTGTATGATGCATGTTGAGGGGCTGTGGGAGTTGGTTTGTTGTGTTTTCATAAGAAAGTCATGGGTTAATTAAAGAAAATGCAGGGCATGATTGTTCTGAGTTACAAAAACATCAGTCACGGTCCATGTAGATCACACAACTAAGGTGGGGTGTTTCGAGGCAGCAGGGAACATCTAGTCATATGTTGAGCTTTGTCATTAAATGAGGACTCCAATAATAGGCAGAGGCTTCTCCATCTAAAAGCAATAGCAAAAAAAAAAAAAAAAAAAAGCTTTTCTTTCCCTTGCAATGGATTTGGCCCAAAGATTTGAAGAGCTATAAGTGAAGCTAAATTGCAATTAATTGATCATAAGGTATGCAGGCAATTGATCCTGGCTGCACCTGCTCATCAACACTAAGGATTTTTCTTAAAACTTTCCCTCTACTGCTGAAGACCAAGGTCCAGCTCTGCTACACCTGGGTAACAGACCCACAACAGACTTCAGACTTAACTGGTCTCTGTTGGGGATACCCAGCTAATGCCGCCTGTCCTCCACAACTGCCCCATCCAAGCGTTCCCACCTTCTTCCTTGCACTCGTTGGTGTTCATCCAAACACATCACCCCATGCCAGGGAGCCAGCTCAGCTCATCAAGCTGGCACAAGATCCCAGCAGTGGGATCAGGGCAGTGTCAGTGCCAATGCAAGAGGGGCAGTAACCGTCCACCCCACACCACGGGCCAGGGACATGAGGCTTGCCCCATGCCTGAGGGATGATAGTGAGATAACCAAGCCCCACTGCTGTCAAACCTCAGCTGAACAGGGTTATGCAAAGAAGTATGAGTTTTCTGATCAAACCACAGGCCAACTACACTGACCTACACCACTGATGTGCTCCTTAACACCAATGTGCACACTGCCGATCATCTGGCAGCCCCAATTCGGTTAGTATTAAGCACAAGGACACAAATCACATTTCTGTCAAACTAGCCACAGTATGCAGCACTGCCTCCCGCCTGGAGGATGCCTGCTTGATCTAATGAAGCCAGAACTGTTCTAAGAGACCTCGCCCAGCTTGCCACAAAGTCTGGGGCCACATCACTCCCTGTGCAGCACATCTGAGTGGCTTTGGCTTCAGAGACCAATTCCCAACTGGAGATCACACCACTGCAGTAATGATGCCTGCTCCACCTGAACTGTTGATGAGTCCTGGTTACACTTAACCCCATGGACACGCCTTTATTCAAAGAATCTCCTCTGAGTAATCTTTACTTATTTCTTTGGGGGGGTTGAAAGCAAACTAACAGAGCAATGGTGGCTTCCTCTTCAAGTCTTTCAAGCCTCCCATTTATCTCTTGTTTTCTGGGAAGCACAGCTGAACTCAAAAGCTTTCTGAACACACCTACCTCCCAGGGCCGCAGCTGCAGACGTTTTGGAGCACTCATCCTCCTGAGCCTGGAGTGGAGAATGATGCAAAGTAGTCCACTGCTTGGCGCTGGATTGTAGAAGCCCTGAAATCCCTGTTTCCTGACGGTTCTGCTGTCAGCTCCAGCAGAGCCAGGAGATCCCCCTACCTGCCCAAGCTCAAAGGAAAAACATGGAATAGTTTGAAATAGAGCGTTTAAGTGTATGGGAGCAGAGATCTTCAGTGTACTGTATTTCCTACAAAGAGTCTCACAAGCGACTCAAGCTGCCCAACGTGAGTTCAAGCCAGCTCTTTCTTCCCCTCCCTTTTTCACCCTACTTCTCTTCACAGGACCACATTCATAATGATGGAAGAGTTTGAGTTAAAAGTGTCATCTACATAAAGGTTGCCTAGATACTTTGAAGACAAGTGCCACAGAATGTGTGCAAATAACAGGATTTCACTTTATGTCACATTTAAAAGAAAACACACCCAATGCTACCACTCTGCACACAATGAGAAAGCGAACAAATAGCAAGCCCACGTCATACCGATAGCACGACTGAAGCTAATGGCTTGGGGGGAGGTTCTTACACCTCTGCCATTTACATTGGTAAAATGAAATCCATTTATTCTGGAGACATGAGGAGGCTGAATCAGAAGCTACCCAAACTTTTAAATACAATTCTGTTGTTGTGAATGCAAAGCAACACCGGTCTTGGAACATTCTGCAGACATTAATTAATTAAGGACCAGTAGACTTTCCAGGGAGGTATCTCCCAACTCTACGTATGAGAGAAGCAATACCCCAGGAAAAAAATAACAAAGATGCATTCCAGACCTTGCATGAAAAACTAAGTGGAATATTATATAGTGTGCGGAGGTGTCAGACATCTCGGACCTTTTAACTTGTAGCTGGACTCTGCAGCCTCTGACGTACATGGCACATTTAGCCCAAGTGTGACACAAGACTTTGCTGCAGGACACATTTACACATCGGCCTGCAATCTGGCACCCCTCCTCTGCTTCTCCGGAGGAGACCAGTCTTCTACTTGAACAGATCAAAGACTTCTGGCCATGGAAAATAATATAAGCTCACATAAGGCAGCCGGGTGCCTCCTAACACCCTACCTGCTGCTGCTGGCCATCCGCTGGCTAGAGACCCAGAGCAGCCACAACAGTGCTGTTAAACAGCCAAAGCCGGCAACCTGCCTATTACACTAATATCCCCAGAGAAGATGACAAGAAAAACATATTTCAAGGAAAACGTATTTCGAGGAAACGACTCCCACCCAAGGCAGCAGCAGCTCAGCCCGTGGCCGTGCCCAGGCGCTGCTGCTGCCCAGGAAGCAGGGCTTGCTGGGGGAGCATCTCCTGGCCCCAGCAGCGGGTCACTGCGCCCGCGGCGGCATCATCGCAGCCTCTCTGCAGAACGGAAGATGCAGGGAACGAGGCGCTTCAGGAGGGGGAGATTTCTCTCTCTGCGAGGGTATCGTTTAGCAATTTGTTACGTGCTCCCAACCCCATTGTTTCCGAGACTTGCGGAAGAACAAAAGCAGCTGCTCATCAAGATTCAAAATTACAAGGCTTGCCTTGCAGAGAGAAAGCAATACCTAAGTCATACCTGCTTTTGAGAAGGTTACAATTCACATAAAAGCTGAGCGAAGCTGTATTTCCTCTTCTATCACCTTAATTAATTGTGCAAAGAAGAACAGGGTCAAAGCAAACATATTCCAAACCATGCCAGAGTTGAAGGTGCCTTGCAGCCCCAAAGTTTTTTGTTTTCATTACAAAAAAGTGGATTTTTGCTTATTACTATTTTGAAGAAAAATAAACAAACAATAGGCTTAGACTGTGACTTTTCTGAAAGGATTTGGTTTTCACACTTTACCTTTAGAACAGCCATAAGCCACTTGCACATCTCACTTTAATATCTGCTTTAAATGATCCAGTTCCACTTTTTCCCAGCAAAAAAACCCGCTAGCATGGCAGGAGGGGCTTTTGCAGGGTTAGAGCAACCCAAAGGGAAGAAAAAAAGGCATACTGCCCTACAAACAAATAGCAAACAGCAAACCTAAGGTGAAATGAGTGTAATTAGCTGTTCAAAAATGCTGAATCCAGCACTGGGAGTCTGGATGACCGGACTGGAGGTGGACCAAGCCAGCAATGCTCCAAAGAGATGAAGATATGGCAGCAGTTAAGGTCTGTCAGAAAAGCAGCAAGGGCCAAATCAAATAGTCCTCACACACATCCAAGCACAAACACGGATGTATGTCATTGTCCTTTATGCTGACGAGGATAAGCAGAAAGGGCTCAAACCCAGCTTTAAGGCCCACAACTCAAACTCTGATCTTGTTCTTGTAGCCCACAGATTTTTCTTCCTAGTACTTTACCAAAGCTTTCAAATAAAACCCATTGTCTGGAAGGGAAGATTTGCCAAAAGGAACACAAAAAGGTTCTTCCCACCCCTAGAGATCCACCAGTGCCCTCCTGTGCATGCACTCACACTACCTTACACCCTTACATACCAGGGTTTAAAACACTGTAATAATGGAATCTCTACTAATTTGGAGACGGGCTAAAACCATACAAAGGCATCCTTTATCTTACAAAAAGACCGAAACAAGGCAGAAACGAGCTCATTCTTAGGCTTATAAAACAAGCCTTTACAGATAATTATGTTTTATTACTCTTCATTTTATGAGGATTGTGTTATACAAAACAAATACCAGATGCCTATTTGTTGCATTTGCGGGGGGGAAGGAGGAGGAATCTCTGCGAGCACTGCTGTAAGCAGCCCTGCGTTTAATTAAACACAATAAATGTATAAAAATTAATACTGTTTGAAACCAACAGGTAGGAAGCAAATGTGTGAACTGTAGCTGCTGAAAGACCCTCTCCCCCCCTAGCTCCTGCTGCAAGAGCAGCCACTCATGAGCCTATTGCTCAGGGCCGGTGCTCTCTGAGCAAGTCTCCTTCCAGATGTGTTTCCCTGAAAAATTAATACCAAACTTTGCAGATAACCAAAAGCTTAAAAAAAGAGGGGGGAGGTGGCAGGATTTAATGCTACTTCTGTAAAAGAGACACACAGTGACTCAGCCAGGAAAACCTGTAATTTAGAGTCAAGTAGCTTAAAGATGGGGGAAGAGGGGAGAGAAGGCAAGGAGGTGTAAAAGGACTTCGGGCAACCTTAAAATAAAGCAACCATCCAAAATGGGCCGGATCGTTCAACTGTTAACTTGCCAGACTCATACAACATGCTCCCAAATGGCCTGACAGAGCGTGCAGGACCGGACCTCACGCCTGAGATGAGGAACATGCATCCGAAACACAGGGACACAACCAGAGGGAGGCACGCAAAGCGCACCCAGTACAACAGCAAGAATGGGACACAGTTCCCCAAGGACAGTAAAACACAGCCAGCTTTCCAGCAACAGCCAGATGTCAGCCATCCACCCCCCAGAGACACCACTAGGAAATCTATTTCCCATTTTCAATGGTGGTTTCCTTTTTCATTTTAATTGCATTAAGATCCAATCATGGGGTGACAATAGACACTTCTTACTTAAGGCCGATACCAGCCCTACATTGTAAATCTGGTTTTCAACATCATGCCTGATAATGCTTTAATGTTCTGTAAAAGAGACTGAAATTGTGAATGCAGGATCTCATTGCAGTGGGGAGTCTTTTTCTAGAAAATTTTTTTTAAAAGAGAGATTTTTAAAGACACGGTGCAGCAGCAAACACAAAGTAAGTAGCAGTGGGATGGTTTCCATGCTTTGCTCTTTGTTTCCAGGTTTCCATCTATTGTAATCATTGAAGTTGAGGATGGGTCTCTATTATCCTCCACCAATGCATATTCCCAACCTACTTCCTAATGAAGTTTGTTTACAAATATTCATTAGATTCCACGCTTTATTAGTCCAGTCAGTTAATTATAAGACCACAGTACCACAAAATGCAATTATAGTAATCAGCACATTGATCATTGTGAAACACGGTTACCCCGAGACTGAAGTTAAAGTAAATAAGAACTATTGCTATAACCAGTAACCACACCAGCAGGGCAACCTGGGATCACAACCAGTATCTCTAAATCCTTAGATTGCCAGTTTTATACCTAAACAATGCAGACGATTTGACCATTAATTATTTTACTATGACCTGTGTCAGAAAGATTTTTCCTTAAAAATTAGAGTGAAAAAACCTTTTTGCTAGAAAGGACTATTATTACAGGCCACCAGAAATAGATAACAGAACAAAAGCTGAAAACCTGTTTTCACTGCAGTTCACTGATGCACAAAGCCAAGAGACGCGTGTCCTAATGGCTCCACTGCTTATTTTGGTTCTCGGCAGCAGTAACCAAACTGGACACCAGCAGCCTGGGGGCAGCGAAGAAGAGTCCTGCGAAAGATGGCAGGTGCAAAGCAGAATGATTTTCTGACACCTTCAGAGCAAATGGTTAAGATGAGGACCAGGATCCCCTTGCAAGAACATAGAGCAAGAGTCCGTCCAGACCATGGAGCGCTCAACCTCTGAGCTCCACAGCAAAGACAAAGCAGGGTTTGGGGAGAGGGCAACGTGGGCAGAGGCGGCAGGTGAGAAAAGAGCCAGCCCCATGGTTAGCTCCATGTCGAGAGACATGGACAGAGCTTAGAGATGAGCGGGGATTCAGGGCTTCCCCTGAGCTGAGGGCACCTGACGCCCTTGCACTGGATGCAGAGCCTGGGGAGCAGCACCTGCACGTGGCCAAGACAGGACACCCGGGGTCTCTGCCCATGCGAGGCCCAGCCGGGGGCAACCAGGAGCTCCTCAGATCTTCCAATTCTCCTCACCCTACCTACAGCAACCCAGAAATGGCATTTACAGGCAGATGGGACAATAGGGTGCTGGGCTGCTCTTAGCTGAAGGTGAACAACCACCTCCTGCTATCAACAACTCAGGTACTTATTTCCTAACACGCCACGTCTACAGAAGCCATCTTCCAAGGAGCAAAGCTAAGGCTTTCTATGCAATTAAATTTTGGGAAGGGCGTAGAAAAGCAATCACATTTGTGTACGTGTGAGCTCACAAGTTAACCCCAGGAACTCTGTTTACAGCAGGGGGGTCATTTGCGACCAGAGGCGAGAGCAGCGAGCGCCGGTACCCACCGGCTTTGATGTGTCACCCACCCGCCTTCACACAGCTCCAGCCGCTCGCTTACTTTGATTATCCGAGCTTTCCCCGCCGCTGCTTCACTCCGTCGCTTTAATCTTGCCACAACAACAGCACGGTGAAAAGAAAGGGGGAGAGGGAAGAGGGTGAGAAAGAGAAATAGAGAGAGAAAAGGGATTTGGGGCTGGAAAAGTCAACTTGATGGAGGAATCTGGAAAGATCTGATGTGCTGTCAGCCAGAGATGAAAGCGCCAGAAATAATGCATGTGTCGCGTGTTTATTAAAATGGTGGCATGATTCTTGTAAGGAAAGCACATCTTTGACACCTGCTTGAAATCACTCCCATGAAAGAGCCACCCAGCAATCTAGGACTGCTAAATTTAGCACCGGTTTTATCTTTTGTCGAATATGCATAAAAGCTCAAGACACATGTCCAATCCAAAACTAAACCAAAATGTATTTTAAAATCTTGCTTAAACTGATCCACATGCCAGATCGACCATCAAGCCTGAGACGATGCCAAGCAGTGAAGGGAAACCTAACACCAGCTTGAATTAAAACCTCCAGAACTGTACTTAAAAAAATAGGCAGGGAAAGGGGGAAAGCAGTTATGAAAATGCATGATCGCCTGAAATATTTCCCCACCTTCAAAAAACGTCGCCTTGAAATTCCTACCTGCTTCATTCACCTTGCTGCTCTCAGATTTTTTTATTACGTTCACTTTTGAGAATTTCTCTGGCACTTAGTATGCAGGAGCGGTGCACGGGAATAGATCCCGCTGCCATAGATAATGCGGTTCTAAGGGAAACCCATCAATTGTTAATGGCCATGCAAATTGTTGAAACTAGAGAGTTATTCACAGTTATCTCGCTGTGATTTGGTAAGTGTCCATGCCTGATGTGATCACTCACTTGATATATTATTCCATTACAATTCAAGTAGTAGCCTTACCTTTCGGTTTTAGGAAAAAAAAGCGTGAGAGAGAGAGTGGGAGGGTGAAGGGATGTTATTTGTTTTAAATTATTTTAAAGTCATACATGCCTTCTCGTGCAAAGGTTTTACAGTACAATAAATCCCTCCCTGAGACTACAGTCATGCCTTACTGAAACATTTAAATCCCTCCGATCAGAAACTAAAAGAGTTCAGCATGCAATTTCAGACCCTGATCTTGCAAAGCACTTTCTTGCGTTTCAACTGCACACGATTCCCACATCCTTTGTGGCCCTGGATCCTCCAACTGCAGGCTGCACTGTTTTACATTTTCTGATCAGGGTTTTCTACTGCTTATGCTAAAATCTGCTGACATTTAATAAGCTATAGGCGTCTCCTCAAATCCATTCACTCTCTTGCAGCACCAACTTACTGATCATTAATTTTCAGCTTTATTGCAGCTTCAACATATCAGATGCTTTTTTTTTTTTTTTGCTTCTTGCCTGAGATTTATTACTTTTAGCAAAGTGTACTTTGGTTTTTTATTTTGTTTGCTCGTTTTTAAGCAGCCCTTAAGGGGGAAATGTTATTCTTCTTTATAAAGTAATTCTGAAATCACAGTATTAAAAAATAAATCCTATAATTATGTTTCCCATTAGGATTACATAAATTATATTTAATTAAAAGAAAAATCTGCTAGCACCCAGCACAATGGTTGGTGGCAAATCGAGGAGATGAAACATTTATGTGTTTATCTTCCTGAAGCAGCTGGTTGAGTCTATGAGCAGACACACCCAAACAAGCCTTCAGAGATATAAATTCAGACATTATAAAACAAGATTTGTCCTTCCCTTCAGATAAAGGTTCTGATTTTTAGAAGCAGCCTCTGATTTTATTCTTGCAGACTACAGCAACTACAATTTCGATGGGTTTTCTAGCAGTTACGCACTGAACTACCTGATTGCACCAAGAATTCCAGTATTGTGATGAAATGTCCGCAATTATTTGTGGGGTAAAAAACAGTATCAGAAGTCAAGATCTTCTAGGAGAATGAAGAAAATCGGGATTCCTAACCAAACTCTGCCACACTCGCCCCTCTCCGGCACCGCAGATGATGTTCTCCATTAGCCTGACGGCTGCAGGGGTCATAATGCGTACTGCAGTTGTACAAAACGATTTATACCATGCTCCTTTTTACAGCGTCAGAGAACTAATTATTAACAGGACAAGGTCCCCCACGTACACTTTGCAAACATTACGGTATGCATTTTCCATTTAGGAATTGCTGCCAGTATTGCTACGCGCAGCCCGTCAGCATCGCGCTCTCAATTTTGTTTAGGAGCTGAAGAATGATTGTTCTTATTGATTTGTGTCAATGGTCTGACATGGCCATATCGACCGGCGGTAATTTTGTGGGAGGAGCTGGGAGGGGAACTGGAGGTAGCATTTTCTGTAACACGCCACCCTGCTCGAAGAGAAAATGTCGTTAGAGATGCCAGTACTGCCATCGACGGGACCGCACTGGGACTCGAACCGACACAAGTGAGAGATGAGACATTTCCCATGACCGTGTTTACAGCAAATCCACTGCTAAACACCCGACTGTATAATTATAATCTATTACAATTATGCAAAGAAGTAACATTTCAGAAAGGCCTTCTCATTTCCCATTCTTAGAATTCAATACTTTTGTTTTGCAGCCAATCAACTAAATTAGCCCTAATTCTGTTTCATTCATAAACACAAAGAGTATATTAGAGGGGGAAAAAGTGAACGAACGGGAAATTCACTTAGGAGCCTGGGAATTATTTCATTTTCATGTATTTCTGGACTAGAAACCATGATGGGGAAAAAAGTCAACTTAAGGCAGAAGAGTTTTACTGAATTTGCTAACTGCACCGTGAGAGCCCTTGGAAGAGGGATCAGGAACGGCAGTGCTTCAGCGCCTGGAAAAGCCGTGGTTTTGGTAGCGTCTGAGCAAAACAAGGAGAGTTAAAAGGCTCACATACCAAACGTGACCATGTATCCTGACCTAGGCCAAGTGTCAAACCCAAAAAAAGCTTTTGTGCGGATTTTCCGGCCCCATACGCATAGAGAAGAGCTGCTTTGTGCTGCTTCTCATAACTATCACCTCTTGTCAGAAAGTCACAATTTAGACCTATGCTCACTGATGCTTCCTGAGAAGGGATACAGAAAACGTTAATGAATAATATTTCAATTTTACATAGCACTTTCTCTAAAACATTATAAACCACTAAAGCAACCCCCAAAAAGGCTTAGGGAAAGCAAAGCGTTATTCCCCATTTTAAAGGCGTATGGAAACATAACCACGGTGGCCAGTGGCAATCCTGGCCACCAGACTGCAGCCCCGAGGCCACGTCTGCTACAGGCAGGAGAAGGCAGGGGCTCCCGCGACAGCCCTGCCAGCACCACACTTCACCCGGGGACTGCAGGAGCACGGAGAGATCCATCTTACTGGAATATGAAATGGGAGCCTGATTTAGCCAACACAAACACCCCAACTCTACCACCTTTCGGGGAACACCCGCTTAGTGCCCTATCTGCATCCCTGCCAAGGAGACAGCACTACACCACCCGAAAAACTGAGGTTAAATCTCAGCAAGAGGCAGTGGGAGAGAGGAGCATGGAAAACACAAGATATTTAAAGAAAACGGCATCTTCTTTCTCTTGTTATTGAGGAGGCCTACCCCTCCTGAATGGCTTAAAGTTATGTTTTCTTATTCTAAGAAATGATAACACTTTAGGAAGTCAGATTACATTTGGAAAGCCATCAGCCTGGCAGCACTCACACCGGTTCTTTCCCAGCAAAGCAGTTAGACACAACATTTTGCTGAGATAGGGCCTTTATTTCTTAAAGCATTACTTCCCTCTTCTCATGTGAAACAAATCTCTTCTCTTTTGTTCTCATTTGGAATTCATTCCTTAAACTAGTTTCTCCCGCACCACCGCAGCGTGCTGATCTCCCATCTCCCTGCTTCCAGGCCACCTCCCAGGCTCCGTGGCGCCCACGCTGCAATACCAGTACAGGGACTGCTCTAAGCATGCTCTTCGGTTTCTTCTAATGCATGGGTGTCAACTGTTATAAATTATAACTTGCTCCATAAGTGGAAGAAATAATGACTCCCACCATCCTCTAGCCTGGATCTTCAATCACCCCTGTCCATGCCCGGTGCCACAGGCCCCTCCTGCCCCAGCTCCCTCCCTGCCTGCTCCAGAGATGTGAGGATGAGTTGTATCAGCATTACATAGCATTGATGCTCCCTCCAGTTGACTGAGGAGGCTCCTAAATTAAGGGCAAGACAGCGATGATGTATGTCCTGTTTCTTCCTGAAATTTGGATTAAAAAAAGAGCACCACAAACCCTTAAGTAAAAGCACAGCGTAGCTGGAGGAACAGAAGAGGAGGAACAAATCTACTGCTCAGTGTAAACCATGAGAGGGTTTTGAAACCTATACGTCCCAAAATACTTGGCAATGTGGAAAGCTGCAGAACTTTAAATATAACCTGAAGTTATACTCACACATTCCCACGTGCTGAACTAATCTCCATACGACATGGGACAGGAGTATATACCTTGCATCATCATCTAGATATAGCCAAGTCCTTGAGAAGTCAGTCACCTTAGCAGCACAGAACACGGCATTAAACTCCCTTCGCAGGCCAGACAGTTATCTACGTACCTACCGATTATTTTTCTCTGGTTAGCAAAAGGTTTGTTTACCCAAGACCACAAAACTCTGTGGATTTGCTGAAAGAAACCCTGCAGAGAGAAAGGGAAAACAATCACAGATAATACTCCAGAAATCATCAGATTACAGCACATTCTCTTGACTCACATCTGTTGAGTAAATAAGTGCTTTGTGCCGACCAGTTTCATTTACCTCCCTTTCCCGCAAGCGGCTGCCGGTTTACTTTCCAGTGGGCTGTTCCAGGGCTGTATGTGGGGCAAAAGGATTATTTCTAGCAGAGGCAAACCAGTAGCCTTTTTCACTCGGGTTTGTCTTGAGCTGAAACTCCTCTCATTCAATCCCACCCTCCCGGGGAGATGCACCACTTCAGAGCTGCACGGATGCAAAGAGGTCCACGGCTGGGAACACCATCGATGCAGCGGGGAGCAGCACGCAGCAGCATGCAAGCCACCAGTAGAACCCCAAATTCAGTCATTCCTCTCCCTTAGGAGCAGTTTCAGTGAAGCTCACCTTAGGCTGGTGCAAAAAGTCCTGCACGAGTCGGGGTTTGCCCTGTGGAACACCCGTCCAGGGAGGGCAAGGCGGCGGGGGCACCGCGGGATGCTCTGCAGCACCTTCTTGCTGAGAGTGCCTCAATGGGGGCACGGCAGGGCTTCATCTTGCCCAGACAGGTAGCTGGAAACACTACTTGTAGCTCAATTCTGATCTGGGTTCAACAAACCCTTCAAACTACCTGTTTCAGGATTAATTCTGCTTAAAACTAAAATGACGACTCAGATCATTTTTTGGTTTGAGTTCTGTTCTATCACCAAGTGGTAATTATTTATCAATAAATTATCCTAGAACAATTTTCCTAGGCAGGAAAAATAAAAGCAGAGCCCCTCCGGCCGTGAAAGCAGTGTTCACCTACTTTTCTGCATACAGAAAACGCCTGCTCCGGACCAGATCAGCTATCTACTGTAATGCTTTGTCACCACAGAGCCTCCTATGAGATGCTTCACAGAAAGACGTAGAAAAGCCTGGGGCAAGCAATTATAATAATAACTTGCCCCACAAGAAAACTTAATTACTTGAGGTTAGGAGGGTGCCTGGTTTAAGGCCCGCGGGCAGGGTGGGCTCCTCTGCCGGTGCCTGACCCTACACACCTGGCCACACACGCTGCAGCGCTCGGCACCGCTCGCACGGGGAAACACGCTCACACGTCCGCCCTCTTCCACCCCTTTTCCAAGAGGGAAGAGCCTGGTGCAAATGGCCAGGCTAGGGATTGCACCGCTGGCCGTGAGCTCAGGGATGTTCCTGTCGCCTCTGCTCCCAGCTCCTGCCCGGGCGTCAGCCCGGAGCCTCCCAGGTGGAATCCTCTACCCTCCCAGGGCACTGCTTGCATTAAATCGGCATCGACAGGCACATAAGGACACTTTGCAATACACACAGAGAGCAGGAGGAGGAACAGGATGGAGCAAATCCCATATTTCTCAGACGTACATTCAAGCTTTGTTATTTACCTGCTTACTGCATTTTGGAATAAATGCACTGTAAAACAGGCAAATTTCCAGTTTCTTGAAAATTGATATTAAAATAAAAAAGCAGTCTGGTGGGGATAGGTCTCTGCAGGAGCCAAGACACTCTGGGAAAATGCCCAAGATCTCTCAGTAGTTCTTGAGTTTCATCCAAGCTCCCAGAGCAGCCTGGTGATATACAAGATGCACGGACTGGTTCCCATCTCAGTTCAGATGTCCCAGACAACAGCTACCCCGAACCTGGGTGACTTCTCAGCCCTGTCCTAAACAGATGCAAAGGAGCTGACTTGTGAAGGTTTTTAAATAATTCCGAAAATAATTTGGTAAGTGATAAAGTGTGGCATTTATATTTCAATACAATACACTGAAGCTCAGTACGTTGAAAATGCAAGAATTTTGCCTTTGTTCAAAACATGCACATACATGCGTATGCAGCGTCTAGATTATCATCACATGTTGGACGGGCATGCCTAAGCCTTACTTCACGTTTTCATGCCAGTCTTGTGAGTGGCAAAGTCATCCCCAGCGTCTAATTCTACCACTTCTTTTTTTATATGCATATTTTATTCCTGGTGGGAAGGAAGCAAAACCAGAAGTTGCTTTTCTTCCCATTCTGTGCTTATTGCACAACTGTAACCTTTGCTCAGGACAGCCTACCTCAGGTAGGAGGTTCAGCCACGACTGACACGCATTCCACCAGTAGAGTGCACACCAGGTAAACCTACCAGGTACCAGGGATCAATGAAAATGTTCGGCTGGATATTTTCACCTTTGAAAGTACATACACAACCCTGCTCGGCGCTGTCATGTGCCCTGCAGAGACGTCTCACAGGCATAAGCACGCGGTGTGCTGTTGCTCTCTCCCTCTTCTGCTAGCGCCCAGCAGCCCCAGGTAGGTCCTTCCATAGGCTCCTCCTCAACCGCACGCCTCCAGCCTCCTCTGGCAGAACCAGTCCCATCTCGTGAGGTCCTGCGTGTTTCGCCTGCCTTTCTCAGTTCAGTCTTGATCACGCAGGCTTTTTGAGCACTAACTAGTCGAAAAGCTTATTAAGTCTGTAAAGAACACCTCGCTACACTAGTTGTCCTCCACCCTAAGTTCACATTTCTCTAAAAATACATTTTTTGCTCACTTCCCCTTCTTCACCCTCCTCTCTTCAACCCTGTTCATCATTATTTGTTTTACCCCTTTGTTCCATTACCATCATTAACTTCAGCTATCCTGCACAGATATGAGCAAAAAGCCTCCTCGAATGAGCTTCTGACTGAGCTTCTGACGAGACCTTATGTTTTTGAATACCATTGCCCTCTCCATCTTCCAAGGGCAGGGCTGTTGCAGGTTGGGGGTACACCACAGACATCATTATTTACTTTCCCAGAAAGACCCCCATTTTGGTGCAAATCTCTTCTCTGCATTTGGCTTTACTAGAACATTGCATTCCTCCATTTCTTTCGGTATCCATACTCATTTGTATTACCTTCCAAAAAGTAATTATTTGGAACCAGTTAAGCCTGTACATGAATTCTGCCTTTGTTTAAAACACATTGTACATATGTATATATTTAGACTGTCATTAAACATTTAAGAGGCTGTCTTCAAACTTCAGCAGCAGCACTGTTTGTTCGCTTAACCCTTTGTGAAACAGAAAGCTTGACACTGAAATCCTACCGTGGAGGAATTCAGGAAGCCCAGCTGCCCTAGCGCTGGGGGACAAAGGCCAACTTTGACAGTCAAGGGCACCGTAAAGAAACTAGTTTTTCTTTGTTTTCCTTTATATCCTGTTTGCTAGTAGTCTAATCACGATAATGCAATTCATTTTAGTCTGCATCAGCTTTATCTGCTGAGATGCGTAACTGGGATGCAAATTAATGAGCTGTAACATACAGATGGATCTTTCAATACAATTCAGGGAGACAGAGTCAAATACGCACATGCCCGTCCCTCCTTCCTCCAAATGAAATAAGACACTCTATGCATTTTCCACAGGTCAAGAAGTCACCCTTCTAGGCTTTTTCAATCTCCTAGAGAGGAAACAACACATCCTGCGGACAGGTGGACCTTTTTCGAACCCAACACCGAATGTTGCGCCGTAGATGAAACCCCATCCCAACTAACTTGCAATGTGCACTGGCACCAAGCGTAACACAACATAATGCTACCACGCTGTTAACGAGATTATCATGTTTTAAAATCTGGTCACCTAATTTACCCGGCTTGGCAAGGCCTCTACCTAGAGCCAGTCATTCATATTTTGCCCTGGCAAGGAGCGGTACCTCGGGGCCAGCTCTCCATGGCCAGGGCACCCACGCTCCTGTCCTTCTTGTGAAGTGAAATAGCGTAAGCATCACAGCAGAGGATGGGAAAACAGGCACAGAAGAGCAAGATACACAACTTTCCCAAATCTATATGGATACGCAAATATAAGTATCTTGGAGAATGCGTTTTTCTTCTTTTTGATTAAAACTTTGAGGATGCATTGTTAAATCCAAGCCCAAAAGGCCCCACGAGAGCAGCTCTGCATGCAGTTTTCAAGGCCCAACTGTATTTAGAGACCCCCCTCTGCCAAGCACTCCAGCCTCGTTCGTGATCGGATGCTGCTTTAGGTGGGGTGAACAGCAGAGTCCCTCCTACAGCTTTCACACCTGGGTTACACAGCCGCACAGAAGCAGTTCAACTGGCTGACCGCTGTTACGCTACCCCGGGGATGTGACCTTGTCGGATGTTATAAAGGGAGCAGGGTGCCAGGCGCGGTCCATATTTGCACGGGAGAGCCCGCGAACACAGGCCGCCGCAGGACGCGGTGCTGGGAGATCAGCAGATGGCATACTTTGCCGTGAATCGGCACCGAAGCAGGAGTGCGAAGGGGCAGCAGCACGCTCTGGCAGGTGCGCTCGCTCAGATAAGATGCCAGGTTCAAGAGCTTCAGCATTTGCAGTCGTTCACCAGAGTGAGCCCGTTCATCTCAGTGGCCTGACCACAGATTCAGCCTACCTCAATTCTTAGAGTAATCTTATTTTCTTGTAATCATCATTTTTTACTTCCTGTCTTTAACAGCAGCATTGCGACGAATGTTGAAGTCTCCATACACCGCCCCAGATACGGCCGCATTTTAGCGGGAAGTATGTTTTTTTGTATGAATAGCACAGTGTACCAGTTGGGTTAATGCTTCCGTACCCTCTGAGTGTTGTTATGTACACCCCTCGCTACAAAAATAAGCGTCAAATACACTTTAGGAGGGGCAGAACTTACGGGGAAAGGTCTATCTTTTACCAGACCAAATGGCATAGCTGTAAAAAAATTGAATATGGCCCTACTCACATCAAATGACGGGCGGGTACGTTTGTTTTTATGACAACTCAACATCACACATGCTGTAGAACACAGCAAATAACCAGGACTTCTCCTATCTGTAAATCAGCTCCAATTGCTGAGATCTATGCCAAAAAAACAGCACAGCCTGCAAGGCTACAGTTGTCAGGTCTCCCTTCTTCCCCCCCAAAAAATATTCCCTAAAGGAGGTCACAAGCCAAAGGCACTCCCAGGTCACGACTAACACGAGCTTAGCTTAGTATCTCTACTGATCGCTTGGTACCGCCGCTCTATTACTTCCACGTGTGCATCATTTCACCGCTCGCCCATCAGTCTTCTGAAAGTGAATGGGATTAAAAGCCCCCCAAGTATTTGCACTGCTGTCTTCTCCCCCTCTGCGGCGGATTTACAGTAACCGGAGGGTGAGCAGAGTTCGCCCAGGCACACAGAGGCTTCCCGGCGTTGCAGTGCTGACCTTCCCAGTCTCTCCCAACCCCCTTGGCTAGTTTCGGTGCAGAAACAGGCAGCCAGCTGGAAATGTTGATCAGCATTAATGCCACCGTAGTTTCTTCCCGACTGCTCTCCAGGAGTATTTTTCCACCCACGTTCCTCTATGCATCGCAAACCCCTCCAGCTGTTGGCAGCTCTCAGCGCAGCTCCACCACACGCTACTAACCCAGCGCGGTACGTCTGGTCTGTTTTAATTCAGCGTCTGACTCCTGCTACACGGGAAACATTCTCATGCAAAAAACTTCATCTACAGACACCTACTCTGCAGCAAACATAGCGGTGGTCGACATTTAAATGAACTAATCAGTTGCAAACGGCTTAGTCAGCATCGCAGTCCTGGAGGTAATTCCCAGGAAGCGATTTTCCCAGCAGCTATATATACAAACCTGAAAAGCAGACTGCAAGACAAGGGTAGCACCACAGCGACACAGAATTTGGCTACATAGTGACATTACCAACAAATAAAAATCGGGGAAAGCCAAGAAACCAAGCGTTCACAGAAAACACACGCTGTGCTCGAACTGCCGGTGCATCCTCATGTGTAAAAATCAGAAACTCAGACACAGGACACGAACACAGTCAGCATTTCTTTTTCCTCCTTTCTTTGCTGATGCCGTGCTGGTTTGAACCGAGAGGAAAAAAGACGGCAAGGCAAGTTACTGCCTCATCTGCGGAGATGCATAGATGCCGGGCGGCGCTTTTTGGAGCGAGCATCCCAGCAATCACCCTCAGCAACGAACCCACCGCGGGAGCCAGGCTCACCCGCACGCTGAAGAGGGCTGCGGACTCGCACAAACTTTGTCTGGGGACAGGGAAGGCACAGGGCACCCACCCGCAGAGGCACTGGGGGGATGCAGGGCAGTGCCAGATGCCAGAGCATCCTCCAGCAGCATCTTTGCCGCTGGTTGCGTGCGTGAAGCCGAAGGGCTGCGGACGCAGGTCATCGGTCCCCAGGGCGAGCGACGCCACGGCTGCGGGACGCCGCGTCGCCCTTCAACACCTCCCCGCGGGCTTCCCCGGCCAAGGCAGCGCCGAGGAGCGACCGACCCGCCCGAAGGAGAGACCGTGACTCTCCTCTGGCCGCTGCCAGCGCCTCGGCACACATCTGCTCGCATCTGCCCAGGGGCCAGGGCCGCCCGCGGAGCGGGGCATGCCGGCATGCCCCGGGGGACGCACGCACGGGGAACGGGCGCCGCTCACTTACTTTTCATATTCGGCGTTGTCTCGATCGCAGCGCGAATCCTTGTGCTTTTGCCAGTCTTTGCCATGCTTGCAGGTGGTCAGGAGGACAACATCCTCTCCGTTATGGACGTGATATAAGGCATTCCTGGTGTCTGACCCTATCCCCGTCAGGTACCTTTTCCCCTTGAATACCAACATGTACTTCCTGAGAGGAGGGATGGTGTTAAACCTCAAAAATCCCTTCTCCCCTCCTGTCCTAGGATGATCCTTAGAAAAGAGCGGGATAGAAACGTCAAAGTTGGGTCTGAAGTTTTCAGTACTGATGCTGGCTTTGGCCAGCATGGCCTGGCCAATGTCGAACCCCACATCCTCGGTGTAGTCGGGCCAGGTGCCAGAGTATAAATTAAAAATCAGGTGGTTTCTGCCGTTGTTCCACAGGTGGAGGCTCTGCACCTTGGAGCGGAGGTTGTGCACGTACTGGGGGGAGAGCTGGTCCCGGTCCAGCGTGTCCAGGCTGAGGACGAAGAGGCAGGCCTGCCCGGGGTCGGAGGTGTAGAAGCGGGAGCCCTCGATGGCGGCCAAGACGTTCTGGTAGCTCTCGGCGATCTTCTCCCCCTTCTGCTGCGGGTAGACGTAGACCTTGAAGCCGTTTTTCCGGCACTGGGCGAAGTCGAAGCAGGACTCCATGCGGCAGCGGCGCCCGCGGTAGAGGCCGGCGCTGGCGTCCCGCCGCTGCCGGGGGGAGACGCGCCCGCCGCCGCCCTCGGGGCCCGGCCGCTCGGCGGGCGCGAAGGGCCGCAGGGCGTCGGGGAAGCGGGGCCAGGGCCGCTCGGCGCCGGGGCGCGGGGGCGGGCCATGCCGGCTACCGGGCGGCGGGTGCCGGGCCGCCCGCAGCCGCACGCCTCCCAGGTAGAGCAGCAGGGCGAGACAGGTGCCGGCGGAGAGCAGCGTCAGGTAGCGTTTTTTGGCCTGCATGTGTCCGGCGGGGGTCCGGGGGGCTGCGGAGGAAGGCGGGGGCGGCCCGAGCTCGCCGGGCGCCGCTCTCAGCTCCGCTCCGCCATCTTCCCGCCGGCGAGCGCTTCAAACTCTCTTCGCCCACCTCCGCTCGGCGCCGTTCCCCAAGCCGCCGGCCGGGGCCGCGCATGTGGGCGACCGCCGCAACTTTCTCCCCGCCGGTCTCTCAGGGGCGGCGGGCGGCGGCGGGCCGGCGGCGGCCCGGCGGGGCGCCCCGCATGCACTCAGGGGCCGGCCCCCCGCGCGGGGCGGGCACCGGGGCAGCCCCGCTCCCGCCTTCCCGCCGCTGCCGGCCCTCTCCTCCGCCACGCTCCCGCCCGCCCCTTCCCTCCCCGCGCCGCCAGCCCAGCCCAGCCCGGCCCGGCCCAGCCCAACCCAGCCCGGCCCGGCCCCGCCGGCTCACAGCCCGCGGCTGCCGCGCCGCAGCCTGACGAAGCCCTGCATCGCCCGGCGCCCCCCGCCCGGCCCCGGCGCCGCCCGCTCCTCGCCGCGCTCCCGCTGAATGGCCCCCGGGACGGAGCGGCGGCGGCGGCGAGGACCCTCCTCCTCCTCCGCCCCCTCCCTCTCCTCCTCGCCCCTCCCCCCTTCCCCGCCTCCCCCGGGCCGCGGCGGCAGCGGGCGCCGAGCCGCAGAGCCGCGCGCTGCCCGCCCTGCCCGGCCCTGCCCGCCCGCGGGCCGCGACCCCCGCCTCACCCGGCCCCCCGCGCGCCGCCCCCGCCCCGGCACCGCCGCGCTGACCTCATCCAGCCACGCAGCCCCGCGCCCCCATTGGCGGGGCGTCACGTCCGGGGGGGCGGGGCTTCCGCTGCACCCATTCATAACCTGAGGGGCGGGGGGCGCCGCCGCTGCCGCCGCTGCCGCCGCCGGGACGGGTGGGGAGGGGGGTGGTACCGGGGGGTCCCGCCCGGCGGCGCCGGCACCGCGGCGCCCTGCTGGGCTCAGATCAGATCCGGCGGGGCCCGGCCCAGCGCATGGGGTCCCTCGCCGCCCCCCGCCCGGCCCGCTCCGGTCCGCCGCCCCCCGCCCGGTGCACCCGCACCCCCCGGCCGGGGCAGCCCGCCTCGGCCCGGCCCGGTTTCCACCGGCCGTGCCGCCGCTGCTGCCCCCTGCCGAGCGCGGCGCCGCCGTGCTGCAGCCGCCCCGGGCACGGCTGGGCTGGGAGTGGAGCGGGGGGAGCAGACCCAACCGCCCAGAAACGGGGGTGAGAGCCAAAAAGCCCCGTTCCGAGGCGTCGGGGCAGAAGCGTCCTTCGTGGCGTGGGCAGGGCCGGGAGCCGTGGCCGTGGCCACCCTCGCTGCCCTCCCGTCCCGCCGGTTGGGAAGGCAGGAGAGAGGAAAGGATGTGGCTCTGCTGCCTGCGCTGGGGCTGCTGTTCAATCGCGGGGTGTCCAGCGCTCCCCACCATCGGCAGCTCCAGCCGGGATGCGATGTGGCTGGCATCCCTGGGGAGCAGGCCCTGCGTGCCGCGGGGGTGCATACTCGGGGCTGGCAGGCACCAAGAAAATGCTGATCGAATGAGTAGTCTGTAGGGAGCTGCCCAAGCACCTCACCATCCCTGCAGCTACACGTTTCTGTTCCATCTCATCCACTCCTTGGCGTTTAGTTCCATCACCGGCAGCCTGGGTTCCTGGGGAGAGCCCTCATCTCCCGCACAGGCTGGTCTGCATGGCAAACCCAGGGCTGGGCCTGGCTGGAGGGGGTGGCGGGAGCGCGGCTGGCTTGCTCCGGCCCACGTGGCACTGGAAGGGGTGATTGCACCATGGATGGGTGTAGGTGTTTCAGCCCTGCTAGCTCAGCAAATAATAGCGGGGAAATTGAATGGGACAGGTTTCAAGCTGGTTGCACAAGACCCTGGATGTCAAGAAACTATCCTGTGCTAAAGCCTGTGCCAACGTGCTTTCCCTGCCGCTCATATCCAGCTTTAAAGACCTAACAGATTCACCTTCCCCAGGCAGCAATCCCACCTCCCACCCTCCTGCTGCCAGGTCCGGAGGTGTCTGACACAAGCTGAGGGACAGAAACCCTGTCTTGGCCAAAAGCTTCCCCATCCCCGTGCTCTTCCATGCCCACCCCACAAGTGAGCCACAGCTCCTGTCATGTCCTCTCCTCTTCTCCCTCCACTTCTGCAGAGTTGAGAAGGAGAAATGTAAGGATAACACATGCGAAGACAGCGTGCCTCCTGAATGAAAGAGGTGAGAGCCTACCATGGCAAGGTGCGTTACTAATGGTGCGTAAAAGAGGTTCAATCTTGGAGCTGGAGCCAAGAGAAGACAATTCCTTTCCAAAATAATTTGATTGTAGGGAGAACTGTTGGAGAAAGGAGGCCAGGGCTTGAGGCAGAAGAAAGGAGTTGGGAATAACAATAGGAAAAAGTCAGATTCTGAGAATAAAGTCCTATCTATGGCCAGCATAGATTCAGGTCCAGGGGGCAGAAATTTTGGCCAATGACCCAATAGCAGGGAAGCAGGATTAAATATTAATGTGTTAATTAACCCTGTAATCCTTCCCTGAAACATTTGTCACAGCCCACATACCAAAACTGGGATGCTGTTCAAGAAAAAGAGGTCAGCTTCTTGAAAGGTGAACCAAGGCTGCTCGCAGAGGCACCTTCTGTCAGGCGCAGGAAGGTGGAATCCCATTACCGTCTGCAAATTAAGCCTCTGGGGACTGGTTTCAAACAAAAAAAAGGAAGCCTGTGAGCTTTGCTGCCTGTGCCAAGGATGGTAGCTGTTTGAGCAGATTTTTGAGGACGGGGTGCTGGTGAGCCCGTGGCATGAAAGTGCTGCCCACCGCAATGGAGAAGTGTGGGAGGGAAGTGAAAGCTGTTGGGTTTCCAGCTGAACTGCCCTGCCTTGAGGTACCCACGCTGCTGCCTGCTTCACAGCAGCGGCGAATACTTCAGCTTTAAAATATTTGGATCTGGACTAAGGCAGTTAGGGTGTCATTTTAGAGCACAGAGAAATAAACCTCTGCAGATCACTGCTACCAGGCTTTATCCATAGGACTCCTGAGTTGCAGTACGATTGCTGCGGACTGATCTGGATTCCGTTGTGTCAGGCAAGACTCACCTAGGGAGATGTGTGCATGCCCCTAACTGGGGGAGAGGGGCTATGGTGATCGGGTGCCTTTTTGAAGACCACCTTTCTGAACCAGCCATCACCCACTGTTTATCATTTTCCTACGTAACAGAATGAAATCAGCTCCATCTCCAGCCCATTTCGTCGCTGCTGCTTGGGCCCTGTGGGCAGCACAGCAGCTGACAGGAATCACACAGCCTGCCTTCTGCAGCCCGGGCCGGCGCTGGAGGCAGAGCGCTCCAGAAATGGAAGCCTACCTTGCTCTGCGGTAATAAATCTGCCTGCATCTGCTACCAGGCAGGTCGGCGATGGAGCACAGACCAGCACATAACAGAAATCCTGCCTGGAGAAAAGGAAGAATCAGTGGTGAAAGGGTATTTCAATGCATCCATGCAGCAGATACACGAGTCACAGCCCCCAGGTTTGCTCTGGCCACTGGTTCCTGCTAAGGGTCTGCAAGCTTGCAGGTGGCTTTTGACCCTGGTCCATTACCCTTTGCACTCTTCCAAATAATTTGTATCTTCATATGGCTGGCAGTTGTCTGGGAATCTGTCCAAGCCCTCAAATGAAAGGCCAGGAGATGGAATCGGTTTTCTATTTCTGGCTTTGCAACTTAACACCTGTCCAATCTGTGGCGAGTCACTTGGGGCCAGATTCTTAAAGAGGTGGATTAGTGTGGACTCCTCTTTTCGGGTCTTTCTCTTGGTGTCCAGCTGCAGCTTTAGGTGCCGCTGAAACTTAGTTCCTCAGAGCTCCCTGCTCGGCTGCCACCTAACTCTGGAGGATCACGAAGTCCATGGTACCTTCCACTTTTTATATGGCAAAAATTCCATATTGCTTTGCACACTTGGATGCACCTTAGTTTTGATGCTGATGAGTAATGTCCTTGACTGACCCCCTGGGCATTAGGTGTTCCTCTATCAACTTTGCCTGCAGGGTTCAATCCTGAACTTCAAAACATGCTCCCTGGATTGAAATCCACATAAAACATAAGAGAAAATGCTGTCACATGCTCACCTGTCCCTAACCCCCCTTTGTTTTGAATCCAGTAACTCTGTGCTTGAAGTGTTTGCCCACATAGGAGACCTGGAATCATCCTCGTGCCTTCCAGGAGAGCATCCTCCCAGGATGGCTGGGGTGGGACTCCACTCCTGAGCCTGGCTGGGGCAATCACTCTATCAGATTACCTGTGGGCCTCACATTTCCAGCTAAATGGGGCTGATAATGCTTTCCTGGCTAATAGGACAGCACAACAGCTGATTTATCACCATTGTCAAGTGTGTCATGATCCTAGGGAGAAAAGCAGCATAAAAACACAGCGCAGCGAAGATGTTTGGAAGGGCTTGGCGACAGGCACATGTGCAGTTAAAAAATGTTACCTTGTTGTTTAATTAGCTCAAACCACTGTTCTTTGTGCCATGGATGTGCTTTTCCATGGCTAAAAGTGCAGCAAGGATTTCCAAAGAACTAAGCAAAACCTTGCAGAGTCAGTGGCCTGGAGCTCCAGGCTTGGCTCTATATTTAGAAGCCTAAATGAAGGCAGCCCCATTTCTGCAGATGCCGAGTACCTGCAGATCCCACTTTGATTTGGGTGATTGTACACAGTTTGAAAAGTGGAGCTTTTAGCAGAAGTCCTCGCTCGAAGGCTGTGGGAGAGGAACCGACTCCTGTGCGATGTTTGCCCACCTTCTGGTGGGAGCCAAGAAGGTCCGCGGGAGGCAAAGTCAGTGCTCCCCTTTCATTCAGTAGTTGACAGTGCTGGGTTAAACTTTGGAAAGCATTTTTTGAAGTCCACTCTCCAGTCTGGAAAGATGTAAGGCTGGCTTACAAACTCTCTCTGCCTTCAAATAGCCCTTGCCCAGGGTTGTGTTGCTTTATCAGAAACAAAAGGAAGAGGAAAAAAAGGAGGGAAAGACAGAATAGACTTTCAAATAGTCGTTTGTGGAAGGGTAATACTCTGTTAAAATTATTCCTCAGCTTGGAGCAAATTAAAGTGATCTTTGCTCCACAAATTAATGCTAATGCTATTGTTCTTTATCATGTCTTGGTAATATCACATGGGAATAAACGTATCAACTCTTATCTGTTCAAATAGCAGAGGTGTAACTGTTGGAGCTTCGGCATTGCAACATCTGTTTCTCATGTCCTCGGAAATAATTGGTTGTTACAGAGGCTGTTTAAATGTGAGAAAATCACTGCGGTTTTATAATTAGTTTATTTTTAAGGGAAAACATAACTGCCCTTTGCTAAGAAGGTGAGGGTTTCAGGTGGGATGGAGGGATAGCGGTGTAGGCACCTGATTTACTGTGACATTAAACAGACAGTAAAACCAGAGGCTTATAAATATTAAGATCTTAATCTCACAGTAGAGCTCTGCTGGGGGAAAGCCAGAGACAAATAAGGCTTTGCCTGAAACTTGCTGTAGGGTCGGGGCCCCGGCGCGCTGCGGTACGGAGCAAGATGACTGTGCTGAGAGGGTATAAATATGAGCAGCTGGCTCTGACAGTAGCATTGTATGAGATTCATCAGGGGACTTAGGCACTCTGCAGCTATTTTTAGTGCATAAATTCATAAGTGTCTCTCTTTGGGTGCAGCCTAATTCGGAAACACCTAAAATCCACAAACATCTAATGCGGTGTGATTGAGAAGGCCGCCTGGCTGCCTGAACCTCTGCTCTCAGGTATGACCAGTGTTGCAGACGGTTTGGGAGCGACCAGCGGCAAGGTCCCTGGCTCCCTGTGCAGAGCTGGTAGCCCGGTTCCCTGTCTGGGTTTAACTTTTCCCTTGATACGCCCCGGGAAGAGACTTGGCCAGCAGCTGCTCTGGGATAGGCCCCCACCAGTTTGCACCAGCCCGTGGGGCAGGAGGGTCAGCAAGGAGGGAGCGTGAGACGGGGCACGGGCGGCCGAGAGAGCAGCCGGGTGGCGGGCAGCATCCCGCCAGCAGCCCTGCAGAGGTGCTGTGCCATGGGTTAAATCTCCACCACCGATTTTGGGAAAGAGCTGGTGAACGCTGCTCACTTTGCGAGTGAGTTGGTGGCAGGGAATCCCCAAGGAGGGGAAAGGGAGGCATTTAACGACTGCGCACGGCACGACCCTATGCCCGGTATTTCATAAGGGCTTTTTTAATTAGCTCTCCGCCGATTGCTTTGCCTTGCGTGTCCTTGGGTTTTGCTGGCCGTTCCCTCCCCTCCTGTGCTGGATGGGGAGCGCGTGGTGGCTTGTGCAGTCTGCGAGGCATCTGCACGTAGCCAGCTGGGCTTTGGCCCGTAGCTTCACTGGGACAAAGAGTCGGCTCGAAGGGCTCCCCAGACACGAGCCGCTGGGCTCCTTCCCGCAGCGTGTGCTTTCTCTGCGGGCTGCCTAATAAAAACTCTTTCACGGCAAAGGCAGGCTGGCGGAGGGAGCCGTAGCTCTTAGGCAGGTGCTATCCCCGAGAGCGCCGGCAGTCTTAGCAAAGCCTATTTATTGGTGCTTCTTCCTTCGAGGAGTAATAACTTCCAGATTTACTCCCTTTCTAACTGAGCATCTTTCAAAGTGGGTGTAGAACTATTTAAATAGCTTCTGTGGAGGTGGGATGAGAAATTGCTCTTATTCCGTAGTCTGCAATCAGCACCAAACAAGCACTTTTCTCCACTGCACACACAAACAGGCAAGCATCTGCCAGCAGCCTCAGCACTTTAGATCTGATTTTCTGCTCTCTGGTGTAAGACGCGAGGAATTCCACTAACATCAACAGAGTTTCAACACTGTAGTTTTTATTTTATTTTATTTTTAATCTGGTTAAATCTCCATATTTTTTTTACCCCAGGGACTCCTCAGTGACTGCACACCAGGAGGAGGTGAAGGCCTGCCGCGGTGCACGGGCAGCGCAGACCTGCTGCAGCCCTTGCTGCCCAGCACAGCTGGGCCACGGCGTGGTTCTGCACAGCCCTTCGCCTGGCTTTTGGAAGGGTCAAGGAGCAGTTCTGTGACCTGCTTCTTCCCAAACAGCCAAATGCATCATCCTGCACTAGAGAGGAGCTTGCAGCATCCCTGGAGGAGGTGGAGGCTGTGGGTGTCCTGGGGTGCCCACCTGGGACATCCGAAGTTGGGCTCTTTGCTTTGCCAGCTCAGCCATGGGAAGAGCCTCAAATCCGAGCCTGATCACTTTGGCAGAACTGACCCAGTGAAGGGTAAATGTAAAGAGTGCAAGGCCCCAAACTCATCCCTGCTGGCTGGAGCAGGAATGTGGTGGGGAGCAAAGAGTACAGAGAAGCCCCAGGCCTTCAGAGGTGGCGGAGTCAGAGGAGAGCCAGCCTCTCCGGTAGCTTCCAGAGAGAGCCCCTGCCCGCACCAAATGGAAGTGTAGCCACTCACCCTGGCGAACCCCAACAACAGTTTGGGTCCTTGCTGAGTCATTTCTGTAGCTGGCGATGTGTCGTATTTTTGTGCACTGCTTTTTTTTCCTTTTGGTGCAAACATGGGTGGCAATCTGATTAGCTTATGAGTCAGGATTTGGCTAATGTCCCTACTTCCCCCGGTCCCCACCTGTTCAAATAACTACTACTGTAATGTAGGCTGCTAACTTGAAATAACTTTTCCAGCCCCTTTTGTAAATGAGCTCTGGAAGCTGCCTTAAGTCTCATCCACAGGCAGAAGTTGTAATAATTTAACTTAAATGCTTTTAAAACTAACTCAACCTGGTGCAAAACTCTGTGTGGGCATTTAGGAAGAAACAAGTTCACTTCGACCTGTTCCTAATCAACTCATGCCGTGATCAGACATGCTGTTCTGGGAGAGCCTGGTTTCCAGCCCCTGCTGCTCGGCGCTGCTTCTTGCCAAAGGCCATCCCCTCCCCAGCTCTGCCTTGCAGAAATACTGCTCCTCACCCAGTCCCGACAGCAGGAGCCAGGTGAGCAAGCCCTCCCGTTCAAGGAGTCGCAGCTGGTCTGGAATATTGTGCCGGAGCGGGGTGAGGAGAGGCTGCTCCATGCAGTTTGACTGCCAGACCTCAGCAGAGTGGAGGGAAAGCCTGCACAAGCAGCTGCAGTGGGTTGAGGCTGGTGACTTGAGCCAGCTCGGCTGCCATCACATCAGCAAGCCTGACACTGCACCTTCGGTCACCCGGTCCCATGCCCCCACTCATCATTGCAGTTAAACCAACCGGCGGGAGTTACACCAGTGGCTCCATACGCCCTTTGCACCAATTTAAACAGATCAATCAGGCTCAGGGCAATTTCCCAAAAGACCTAAATTATGTAAGCAATATAGTGCAATCAAGAAAAAAAAAAGGAAAGAAAGGAAATACTGGTACTGAACTCACAAGAGGACTGATTTATTCTATTCCCCAACTGTCCAAGACATTGCAACAGAAAGGTTAGATAATTTTGAAGCACACATGTTTCAGCCTCTGTGCTTACACCCTCGTGAAGACCATTAGGCAAATCCTGATCTTGCCCAGTCCTCTTCTGGCCACGCGTTCCTCTGCGCTCACCTGCCTCGTTCCCTGTACAACCCTCAGTGCTGGCTTGGTGCATTGTAGTGTGTTTAGCTCTCGCTTCCTCCATTCCTCCTCCTGTAGATTCACCCTTCCCCAGTGGCAGGTCGGCAGGCGGGGGTTTGCATGCAGCACCCCGCGCCATGGGCAGGATGCAGAGCCTCTGGACCTCCCAAAACCAGCACAAAGGCAGCGGGGAGAGGAGCTCTTGTGTGACCACACTGCTGCAGTCAGGATCCAGGTTTTGCACCAGGGGAGGTAGATGCTTTGCCTCTGGGTAAAAGCAGTAGGTTCACCAAGGAAGTGCCTCTCCATAGGTGGTGTGCTAATTTCACCCCTGGCAAACAGCATTAATATAATACATCAAAGCTGGCTGCATTAATAGCAAACCAAGGGAAAGGATTTGCTATACATGCTAGCTACTTTTCAAATGCAAATGTCTGTTTTAAATCAGATTAAGACAGAAGGAAGCCTAGAGAATGCCAATAATTAATACATGATAAAGGAATAAACATCCAGGGCATCAAAAGGTAAAATGCAATCACAAAGATGAAAGTAATCCATCTTCTCCATGCAGCCTGCTCTGCTGCACAGAGTAAATGGGTGTGAGTCCCCATTCCCATTTCCATAGGTAGGTGGTGAGTGTAAACCCAAAGCAGCTGCTGAGGAAATAAGAAGAATCCTTAAGCTCAGCCAGGGAAGTGAAGAACCCACTGGGCTGGGCTGGGCTGGGCTCAGCTTGGCTCTCCAGGCTCCCCAGATTTTGTGAGCCATGCTACTGCAGGGAGGGAGCCTTTAGCAGTCACTTCTGTTCATTGGCAGGACCTCGGTCCCTTCAGGGTGTGCACGTCTAGCTTTAAACCAGTGAGAAAGGGAGGATTTGGGATCCCCGCTGAGCCATGAGTGGACCCCAGAAATATTTTGCCCTGACTTCCCTGCCTCCTTTTCCACACATGAAAAGCAGACCAGCCTCCTGCTCTCCCCTCGCTCCCCCAGACCCGCATGTTGAGTTGCAGTTGAGGTTACAGCAGAACGTATCTCATCTACCTTGAATCTTAACAGAAGAGAAACAGGAAACTTGAGGGAAAATGTTAACAGACTCTGTCCCCCTTTCATATTTCTTACAATTCACACAGTGCTGGCATTGGACCCCTGGCAGTGCCCTGTGATTTTACTTCCTCCTTCAGCTGATACTGAAAAAGCAGCACTTACTCTGGCTTTATTAAGCTTGCGTAAGGTCCCAATCTGTAGCAGGCCTTGCATATCGATTGTATCAAGAGATAAGCAGGCCTGACTCGCGCACAGTCCATGCATGTGGGAAGCGAGCTTCTCTGAGGGCAGATAAATATCGTTGTTGATGTTTGAAAGCTGCTGCTCAGCTGTGAGCTCCATCAGAGAAGCCCTGTGGCTGCTGGTTTCGCTGACTGGTCTGTGTACCGGTCCCTAATTTGGAGGGTACTTATCTCACGAAGCGGTTCTTTATTTTCAGCCCTAGATACCAGAAAAGAGGAAGAATTTTCTTCCCAGACCTCTTAGGAGTTGTGTTGCTGACTTAAAGGTTCACAAAGTGCCTCCAAATCAGAACACAGGGTTTAAAAGTCAAATCATAGAACCACAGAGTGGTTTGGGTTAGAAGGGACCTTCAAAGATATCTAGTCCAACTCCCCACCATGGGCAGGGACATCTTGCGCTAGATCAGGTTGCTCAAAAGCTCAAAGCCCTGTCCAATCTGACCTTGAACACTTACAGGGATGGGGCATCCACAACGTCTCTGGGCAACCTGTTCCAGTGTCTCACCGCCCTCACTGTAAAAAATTTCTTCCTTATATCTAATCTAAATCTACCCTCTTTTAGTTTAAAACCATTACCCCTTGTCCTATCACTACAGGCCCTGCTAAAAAGTCTGTTTTTCTTATAAGCCCCCTTTAAGTACTGAAAGGCTGCAATAAGGTCTCCCTGGAGCCTTCTCTTCTCCAGGCTGATCCCTCTGATCATTTTTGTGGCCCTCCTCTGGACCCACTTCCTACAGGTCCATGTCTTACCTGTACGCAGAGCTGGACACAGTGCTCCAGGTGGGGTCTTATGAGAGCAGAGTAGAGGGGGAGCATCACCTCCTGCATCACCTGCTGGCCATGCTTCTTATGCAGCCCAGGATACAATTGGCTTTGGTGCACTTTGCCAGCTTGTAGTCATTGCAAATTATTACAAACTGAACAGTAAGGATACTCTGGGCTCCTCTCTCCTGATTTATGATCATCTTCATATGGACAAAACCCTCTCGCTGGCCCTTGGAAGCCCAGGAACACACTCTTTTAAAAATAAACTGAAAAAATCATACGATTCCCACAAGCCTCTTTTACATTTCTCTTTCTTTCTGATCTTCATTCAAACCCCATGTTGGGCTGAAGAGAGCCCCAGGCTCAGCCATGGTGTGGACAGATGGACAGCTGGCCCTTCCCACCTGACACGGCAGGGATGGAGGTTGCTGCTTCTGTTGCCCGCTGATAAATCTGTGCTTGCTGCCGGCAGAAGCAAAGGCAGTTCCAGTCATTCTGTGAGAAAAGCCCGCTGCATCCCAAAGCAGCCATGCCATCATAGAATCACAGAATCATTTAGGTTGGAAAAGACCCTTAAGATCATCGAGTCCAACCGTTAACCTAGCACTGCCAAGTCCACCACTAAACCATGTCCCTAAGCACCATGTCTACCCGTCTTTTAAATACCTCCAGGGATGGGGCCTCAACCACTTCCCTGGGCAGCCTGTTCCAATGCCTGACTACCCTTTCAGTGAAGAAGTTTTTCCTAATATCCAATCTAAACTTACCCTGGCACAGCTTGAGGCCATTTCCTCTCGTCCTATCGCTTGTTACTTGGGAGAAGAGACCGACCCCCACCTCACTACAACCTCCTGCCAGGTAGTGCAGAGAGCGATAAGGTCTCCCCTCAGCCTCCTCTTCTCCAGACCAAACAACCCCAGCTCCCTCAGCCGGTCCTCATAAGACTTGTGCTCCAGACCCTTCACCAGCTTCGTTGCTCTTCTCTGGACATGCTCCAGCACCTCAATGTCCTTCTTGTAGTGAGGGGCCCAAAACCGAACACAGGATTCAAGGTGCGGCCTCACCAGTGCCGAGCACAGGGGGATGATCACTTCCCTGGTCCTGCTGGCCACACTATTTCTGATCAAAGCCAGGATGCTGTTGGCCTTCTTGGCCACCTGGGCACACTGCTGGCTCATATTCAGCCAGCTATGGACAAGTACCCCCAGGTCCTTTTCAGCCAGGCTGCTCTCCAGCCACTCTTCCCCAAGCCTGTAGCGTTGCCTGGGGTTGTTGTGACCCAAGTGCATCACCACACTACTGCGAGGGCCCATGCTTTCCTGCACAAGGTGTATGTCACTGTTATCATCCTCCTTCAGAGCATCCTCCAGGTCCTTCCTGGAGGATGCCTGTGCAACTGGAAAGCCTTACAGCACAGGCTGGGCCTGTCACAGGGGTGGAAGGTTCCCGAAGGTGAGGTCTCTCATTGACTGGGCTTTACATTCAGCTCTGTAAATTCAGGAATCATTGCTGGCAGGAGAATCAGAGAATCACAGAATGGTTGAGGTTGGAAGGGACCTCTGGAGGGCATCTCATCCCACCCTCCTGCTCAAGCAGGGTCACCTAGAGATGATAAAATGAGAGAGATGCAGTCAGTGCCTGTGGAGGTTGGGCTCTTAACCACACGTAATGACAAAAATCCAGCCAACCCTCGCTGGCTGATACTCTCCTACCCAGCCAGTGGGATCAGTCAGAGGTACTGAACAACAACCAACCAGTTCTTCTCCAGCCCTTCCTCGCTGCGGAGGACCCTGGCAAGTGTGCAGATCCAGATGTGATGGTACCACCTATGCTGTCTGGATTGCATGGAGAGGAGATGCCAGTGCCACCAGCAGCATTAATGTAACAGCACGTTACTGCCTTCTTGCCAGCACCTATAGGTCTGCGGGGGCCATTGCAGCAGCCAGTAATTCCTTCAATCAGTGGTTTTCCTTCAGATGACAAGCTGGGCCAGCAGAGAGGACAGTCTTCTGGATCTTCTGAGCAAGGAGTACGTATCCTCTTAACCAGTGTTTATTTAGGCTTGACCGTACCCCTATTGACAATATCAAAGCCTTCTGGCAGATTGCAGGTGCCAGCATGGACTCTGATCTTTGGCTGCTGCACAGAGAATATTATTAATCACTCCGACAAGCGCTATCCTAAGCAGGTAGTGCTCCAGCATTCAGGATTTCAGGTAATATCAGAGTTATGAAAGGTCTGAATTTCCATCTTGTCCTTGTGACTCCTGCAGTTTGGTCCTACTAATTAATGTAATCACCATGACCAAATACTGTAGAAGTGCTTACCAGCCTCTGTCAAGGGGATGTCTGAGATGGAAATTACGCAGGGGCGGTGTTGAAGCAAACACTGCTTCTAAGACCTGCATATAGTTACTTTACATATGAGCCAGAAGAGGGTTGCACCCACAAAAGATGTAGGTGATTACCATGTGCTGGACTAGATTACACGCAAACCTTTACCTGTGTATGTGTGGGAGAAAATGACTTTTTGAGATATATTGCAATTTTGCCCTTGATTTCAACAGGACTAAAATCCCACTCAGGCAAATCCCAAGGGCTGGGCTGCTGTAAGGAGCAGCCAAGCCCACTCCCTGCTGGCCTTACCGTTGAAGCCCATTTGGTTTCACAAGACATGCTAGTCTTAAAAAGCAGCATTTATCAATTTTAATTCTATTAAGAAATTAGGGCTTTCAGTGGCGAAAGAAACCAGCAGGTTCTGGTGGATTTGACTTCACAAGCAATTCGCTTTTTCTGTGTTTTTCTGTAATTTTCACGACTGGAGGGAGCAAGCTGAGTTTCACAACATTTTACGTTCTGGTTGGGCTTCCAGCACAGACAAAGGTGATATTTGCAGGTTGAAGTACAGCCCTTATTTACCTTCATGGCACATCTCCCAGCAACTTCAACTAGGAAACAGTTTTGTCCGCGGTGTCTTTCACTGGCGGGGGTTTTGTTCCCACGGTCAAGTCGATAACCTTCCCGTTCACCTCCGTCCCTGCGGCGTGACATCGGGCAGTATCCTTGCTCTTCTGCAGCCATCGCAGCTTTGCTCCCTCTCATAAACAACTGCTTGCTTTGTGTTGATTCCTGCCCTAAACAATATTTCTTCTTATAACTTCATTTTTATTTATTGCCTAAAATTCTAGATTAAATGCCATCTCCTAGCAACTGGTATATTTTTGTCCCTAGTCTGCTAACTTTCAGTGCTTGGATGTTGCTCTCTGTTCATTTTGCTGTCTCAGACAGAAAAGAAAACACTAGTTTCCAGATACCTAGTGGTATTTACATTTGTTTGTTAAATTTCTAAACAGCTAACTTTATATCCACCTGTTTGTTGCCTCTATAGATGTGCTCCAGAGAAACGAAAATACAGTGTGGTCCTCCTGTTTGGTGCATCTTTAGAAGAGAGAGACGTGGGCCAGGAGCTGCTGCGGCGGGGGCACCCCACCTGAGATGTTTTGGGATGGGGCTCTTCTTCCCACTGTGCAAACCCTTGACATTTCTTGAAATGTCAAAGAAACATCAAGAAATGTGCTTACTACCTCTGCAGACTAAACCACGCGTGTCCTCCCAGCAAGCCATGGCAGAAGCACGCGATGAATCTCAAGAGGACGGGACTGAGTTATGCCCACAGTGAACCTTACACGGTCATGGGTGCCTGCCCTGTGAAATGGGTGCAGGAAAGACCTCACATTAAAAAAGAGCCATTTCTTTTTGGCTATTCAGCTCAGATTCTGCAACGTGACTTTTAAACGTGTGTGTGGAGAGGTCTTTGCAGGTTTTATCTTCATAGGTAGCACCACAGGAGCTCAGCATATGGCAAAGAAGGGCTCGTGCATCAAACCAGGTATCATCTCATCTGAAATTCTCAAAATTATTAGGGACTTGTCTGCGAATTTGGCTTCAAGGAGCATTAGCAAGTAGGGTTCATCTCACCTAACTTTAGTAAACCACAGTCTTTATCTGAGCTTCCTCTGATGGTCAACAGAGGGAAACAGCAGCTTTTTGGGGTGCACTTCATCATTGTAGCTGCCTATTTTAGCCTGGGATGGAGAATCCCCAAGTAAAGCCCGTAAACAGACATTGCAGATGTTTACTGATGGTCAGGTGGATCCCACTATAACAACGGGGCAGAATCCATCCTTAGACTCGCAATTTCTTGTTCTCAAAGCCATGTCACTTTTCTATCCATGCAAACTTGACTTTAGCTATTTTTTCTGTTTGTGATGGTTATAAATTGAATTTACGTGTAATAAAAGATGCTGTCCACGAGCGTAAAAGAACAACTGGTGATTCATGACTTTTATTTCTGTAACTTCTCACTTCCAGAATACCTATTTGACAAACTGTGAATCATATACATTAGCTTGGATGGATATACTTAGCTCTGATTTGTACAGTGAGATGTAAATAATCGGTTAATTAAATGAAAATTTTCTCTGTGAGTTGCTGCCTGCCCTCTCCCCTCCCTTCCCTCTGCTTTACCTCACCACTGTTCAAAGGCACGATCCCGTCACCTGACAACCTGAAACCACGCCACACACCTACTCCAGCGGCAGCATTTCATTCAGGTCCATTGGCAGGTGTGAAGATTGAAGCTGCCCATGACTTCCTGCAAAAACAACACGGTACCAGGACTAGTTACAAGCAATGGGGCATTGAATTCCACATCTCTGCTAAAAGAAGTACTTCCCGCCCCGTGCTTCAGCTGTGCTGGCTCAGAGAGAAGGACACTTGTGACATTGTTTAATACTGCTTTGTTTTCCTGCACAAGCCCCTGCAAGATATCGGCCAAAGCTCTGCTTTGACAGATGAGCTTGAAAGGGCAGATTTGCATCTTGCTAACTCTAAAATTCATAAAATGTCTGTGTAAGGAAGGATGTCTACGAGTGAGCCCCTGACGGCTGAGTGCAACCGTAGATAGCTGTGATCACCCGATGAGAACACGAATTTTGTCTGATCTTGCTGAGCTGGTTGGGTCTTGCCTGCTACATGCTATGGTCTCATTAACACCTACTGACAGATGTTTTCCTCTCAGTTTGGCCAGGGGTGCCTGCTTGTCAATAGGCAACGCTGAGTGGAGACGTGTGTCAGCTTTTGGCAATTTTATGCAGTTTGGCTCCAGAAGGATTAAACTCTGCTCATAACACAAAGTAAGGTAACTGTTGTGAATTCAGATGGAGACCTGTTGTGCAGTTGTGTATAGCAGTATTAGGTTAAAAAATTCTGAGCACCGAGGCTTTGTAAAAGAGGATATTTGTCATTTTTCGCACAGCAGAAGCAGTGAAGGCAGTAGATTGCTTCTGTGCATCCTTTCTGCGCACCTCCTGTTACCCCAGCCAGAGCGCTGCTGGCACGCAGAAGGCAAGGAGCTCTCCTCTAGAAAGCAAAGTCTGGGATGGGCTTTTCCATGGCCTGACTTCTCCTCCTGTGCAGCCCACTGCCCTGTTGCGGGACCTCCTGCTCCTTGCCTCAGTTTATCCTTATTTACAAAGAGAGTCCTGCGGTACCAGTCTCCTGCACTCAATCTTATCAAGCTGAGTTCTTTTAGAAAGATGAAGAGCCTTAAAATAAAGGCTTTGTCTAGATCCAAACTGTACCATGCTGTTGTATGTCTTGGAATGATATACAGGCATTTAATAATTCACATGAACGATTTCCCCCTGCACCAGAATCCAGGTCTGTCACTGATACATTGTATTGGGTTTGTGTGGAAGGGTTTTGGTAGTGGGGGGGCTGAAGGGGTGGCTTCTGTGAGAAGCTGCCAGAAGCTTCCCCTATGTCCGATAGAGCCAATGCCAGCCGGCTCCAAGACAGACCCGCTGCTGGCCAAGGCCGAGCCCATCAGCAGTGGTGGTAGGGCCTCTGGGATAAAATAGTTAAGAAGGGGAAAAAAAACCCTGTACAACTGCAGCAGTAGAGAGGAGTGAGAATATGTGAGAGGAACAACCCTGCAGACACCAAGGTCAGTGCAGAAGGAGGGGGAGGAGGTGCTCCAGGAGCCGAAGCAGAGATTCCCCTGCGGCCCCTGATGAAGACCCTGGTGAGGCAGGCTGTGCCCCTGCAGCCCATGGAGGTCCACAGTGGAGCAGATACCCACCTGCAGCCCGTGCAGGACCCCACGCTGGAGCAGGGGGATGCCTGAAGGAGGCTGTGACCCTGTGGGAAGCCCACGCTGGAGCAGGCTCCTGGCAGGACCTGTGGCCCCGTGGAGAGAGGAGCCCAGGCTGGAGCAGGTTTGCTGGCAGGACTTGTGACCCTGCGGGGGACCCACGCTGGAGCAGCCTGTTCCTGAAGGACTGCACCCCGTGGAAGGGACCCACGCTGGAGCAGTTTGTGAAGAGGACTCGTGGATGGAGAAGTTCGTGGATGACTGTCTGCTGCGGGAGGGACCCCAGGCTGGAGCAGAGTGTGAGGAGTCCTCCCCTGAGGAGGAAGGAGCGGCAGAGACAGCATGTGATGAACTGACCACAACCCCCATTCCCCGTCCCCCTGTGCTGCTGTGGGGAGGAGGTAGAGAACTTGGGAGTAAAGTTGAGCCTGGGAAGAAGGGAGGGGTGGGGAGAAGGTGTTTTAAGATTTAGTTTTTATTTCTCATTATCCTACTCTGATTTTATTGGTAACAAATTAAACTAATTTCTGCAAGTGGAGTCTGTTTTGCCTGTGATGATAATTGCCGAGTGATCTCTCCCTGCCCTTATCTCGACCCACGAGCCTTTCATTATATTTTCTCTCCCCTGCCCAGCTGAGGAGGGGAATGACAGAGTGGCTTTGGTGGGCACCTGGTGTCCAGCCAGGGTCAGCCCACCACATGCACTTTGGCAGCGTTCCCTTGATCTTGATGCACCAGTCAAGGATTTGGTCTCTAACAGCTGAAGGCTGAAGGTGATGTCCCTGCAGTAAACTGGACAAGCACGAATAAATGTCTCACACGTTTATGGCTCTATCCCTTTTTAATGCTCCATCTCCCTGGGATTTACCTTTGTACTCATAAATTCTGTGACAGTCTTGAAGGCCAAACCAAGCTGCCAGGAAGATACGATGTGCCATGATCTCCCCTCCCAATTCCTCTGTTTCCTCCCAAAAGGTGGATTTTCTGGCCACATTTTTCCTGCTGTCAGCCTTAAGCCATACAGCCAGTGGCATGAAATGGCCACAGCTTAGAAGCACATGTGGCTGACCCTTGTCTGGTGGGTGCAGATGCTCCCAGCATCTTTTCATTTACCAGCTTGGATGTGTCTTAGGGGCCCTCCCCATGGACTGGTGGGGGCTCACATGAGGCTTGTTCAGAAAAAAAGAAGGGGATAAAAGGAAAAAGTGAGCGAAGTGGGCCACGAGAGGCAGGAGTGAGCTGGTACCAAATGCAACGAAGAGGCTGAGGTAGGGCCCCGGCTCTGAGGGGCAGGAGGTGTGTTGATGGAAAGGCAGAAGGGAGAGCCAGCAAGGCAGGCAAGGAGACTCAGGAATGGCAAATGATCTTGGCAGCAGCAATTTGAATGGACATGTGCCAGGAAAGATTTCATTTGTTAGGGGCGGAAGGAAGGATGTTGCGGTCAGATGTGAGACGATGTGAAGTTTAGCTGTGTGGATGGAGGGGAAAGGCTGTATCTCGGCTATGGTATGAAGGAAGAGTCTGGAAAGCTTCAGCATAGCCTGGAAGTAATTGAGGGATGCCCTGTGGCCTCCGTTCTGCACAAGGTCAGATTAGATAATCACAGTGGTCCCTTCTCAGTTTAGCATCTATAAATCTGTGAAATAGGAGCTTTAAACCACGATGAAGGGCTGAGTCCTTGGAGCATCACACTGAAAGCCCTGAGTATCCTGAGATATTGGCCTTTAATACTGGGATTTGGGGGTATAGGAAATCTATTTCAGGAGATCTTTTTTTCTTTTTAAGGTTTATTTCATCTACCTGTTTTTACAGGCAGAGTCTATCAAAAAAACTGTAATAAAATATTTAAAGCCCTCTAAATATCCCTAAAAGAGTCTTTTCGTAACAAGTGTTGCATAAACAGGCTAGATGCTGCTGGGATGTGATATACAGATGTCATCGCTTTGATAGTTTCATGGATTTCACAGCCAGAAGGCACCACCATGGTGGTTTCCTCTGCCCTCCTGCATAATGCAGACCGTGGAGCTTCGCCCAGCAATTCCCACACCGATACATGAGCTACATCATGTAGAAAGACATCCACGCTTAATTTAAAGATCTTTTTGGGTGATGGAGAACCTACCATATCCCACGTCAGCTCCTCCAGTGGTTAATTACGAGGCCATTAAGGAGAAAAATGTGCCTCGTTTTCAACTTGAATTTTTTTTTTTTTTAGCTCCAGTCTTCCTGGCTTATAGGCCTTTGATAGATTAAGTAATCCTCTGATACTGCATTCCTCCTCCATGTATAGATACTTATAGATCTTGATCAATTCATCTCTTTTATTCCTCTTTGATAATATAAATGGATTGTGCTCCTTTGGGTCATTGTAAGATAGGCTTTCAATGAGTCTTATAGCTCCTCTCCCAACCTTTCTCAGTTTTTCAACACGACTTTTAGGTGTTGACAGCTAAACTGGACTATTTTCGTCTCATTAATGTCAGGTATAGAGCTAATCCGTTTCCCCTACCACTCAATATTCCCATTTATACATCCTAGGGTCATATTAGCCCCTTTAGCAAGAGCATCACATGGGGAGCTCGTATTCAATTGTTTATCCATCGTGACCTCTAAAGTAAAGAGCTGAGAACAGCTTCCTGAATATTCCCTCTATAAAAACTCCCATGGGATCACTCTTCATTTGCAACTCCTCTTCGGAGACCTGCCATTTAACTGCCTCGTAATCCATTTAAAATGCGCCACATTGATTTTTTACAGTGCTACCATTCAAAACGAAACGAATGGCAGAACGTAACCCCCAGAATCGCTCCGATGCTTCCCAAGTACCTATCTCCATGGACATGCATGCCCACGTTTTGCATTTCACCAAGGTGTAACCCAGGCAGCTCTGCGCCTTGGCTGGGAGCATGTGAACGTGCGGCCACCCCAGCTCCTGTTTCTGACGAAGGTCTGCTGATTCGCCAAGTCTATCATGGGAAGTAAAGGAAATTGGAGCAAAAATATCAGCCGTGAGCTTCAAAACAGCCAGAGAGGGTAAAACTGGTTTAAAGCTAACACTTTCAGAGATGGTAGAGCTGTTATTTTTGTGCTTGGATACCAATGCCTCTTGATGGCTTTCAGGGAATATTTTGAGACAATATCCTACACTCAGGGGGTCCCAGATGGCCTGTGGAGAAGTGTCAGTCTGAAAATCCCATATAAATGCCCTGCTGCTAGTGCTTGAAACCACACTGCTTTTGGAGTGGTTTTAATTTAAGTTTAATGGGGAGGGGGGTGTGACTGGTGACCCAAGAGAAACGCTGAAGGCTGAGGGTGGTCCTTGGTCCAATGCGTTTGGATAATATTCCAGACAATCTTGGTTTTCCTGTTGGTGGCCATGTCCCTCATGGGATTAGCAGAACACTGTCCAAAAGGTCCATATTTTGGGATTAAGAGGCAGCCTATTACGGGACTGATAACACAGAGAAAGAGGGGAATCATGAAGAAAGCCTAATTTTCACAACCTAATATACAACTCATTTACGTAAAACAAGCAGCTGTTGTCTCCACATGGAATTAGGCACTGGGAGCCCCAGGCACCCACAATTCCTCATGTTTCTGACAAACTTTTACCTTCCAAGAATTGCCAGAACCGTGCTGAGCCTGGGACACGAGGGACGTGTACAAAACCAGTTAGCATAACAGTATCCTTTGTGCTCTGAGTTAAAGCTTAAACAAAGGCAGAAATAACCGTGCATTTTCCCCAAAGTACTAAAATTTCTTGCTGTAACGATGACAGGCAGGGGCTTATCTGGCCGTCCGGCATGTGGGAGCATTTTTATTGTGCAAACGCTTGCAGCTGCACTTTTCATGTGGGGGCAACTTTTGCAGCTAAATAAAATTGTTAAAACAAGTTAATAGGCTTAGTACAATGGTTCCCAATATTTTCCATAAAACAATTTGCCTCCCACGTAGTCTGCATCTCCATCCCATGTCGCAGCATGGAGGAGAGCCGAAGCACCCCTCGGGCGGAGCATCCGGCGCTCAGCACTGACCACGCTCTCCCCTCTCGCCCTGGAGGATGCCAGAGCAGAGTGTTCAAGCTGAGCCTTAGGATGTGCCCTGGAGTGCTTCATTTCTCTGCAGCAAAACTCCCCAGTGAAGGGAAAGCCTTTTTCCTAACCAGCCTACAGCTTTGGGGGAGGCCGGGGATGACCACGCACACCCTCTCAGCCTGCCCTCTGCAATGGATGGTTGAAGCTCTCAAGGCTTTGGTCATCTGGCTATAAAATGTTGCCTCTCTTCAGCTTATAAGTGGGCTCAAAATATTTTTTTTCTTTTTTTTTAACCCACTTATCCTAAGCCTCTCCCCCACCCAGGCCTAATCCCCTGATCGTGCCCAGTGAAGCCTGGATGTTGGAGGTGGGCTGAAGCGTGATCCTCCCCATGACCCTAAAGGGTGCCACCCTTTTTGTATTCCTAGCCTCACTAATTGTCACTGTATAGCACAGGAGTTGGACACTCGATAAGCATGGTGATTTGAGGTGAGAACGAGGGCCCGGTCCCTGCTGTCACCCCTGGACCGGCCACGGCAGTGGACGTGTCGCAGTTCCTCAGCCGAAAACCTGACATACTGACTTAAATGAGTCTGGAATTACTCATACCAACACAGTAGTAGGTTTTTACCTCAAGAGGTAGAAAAAGAAGAGCTAAATTCAGTTCCAGATGAAATGTAAAGCAATGCTAATTAACAAAGTTAACTCTTTGCTTCCCATTCAAGTCTTACCTGCAGAAAAATTGGACTGAAAAGAAATTTTGGTAGACAACCTGGTCCATCCTCCTGCCCTGCCACAGGGTTAGGATTGCTGATGGATGAGTGTTGAAGCTGTTCTCCACCTCTTTAAGCAGTCACTACTGCTTCAGCATCCCTGTTCCTAGAAAGCTTTTCCTAGTCTCCAGTGTTCATCCTTCTTGCTGCGATTTTAGCCTGTCGCTCCAACACGGACATGAAGAGGAGGTTAATTCCCAGGTTGCCCTAGAACAAACCTGTAGCGATTTGTCCTCCACTCTATCTCCTCCTAAGGCCAGTGCCTTGGTGCCATTTAATTAAAGCAAAGCTGCTTCTCTTGAAAGCATGTTTCTCATGTGCAGTAACTCAGTGCATTTCCCACTTGATGTTAAAACCAGTAGAAGGCAAGAAATCAGGTCAGGTGCAGAAAAGCAAGGAGAAGGCAATGACAAGACAGTGACATGAATGAGACGAAGGAGTGCACAAGAGGAATAAACCTCAGACAAGCTGAGCCCGGGCTGATCCGACACCTCGCGCCACGCGCCGAGCCTCTGACAGATCAGCGCCTGGCTGCAGCGAGAGCGGGATGTCAGATAAGCACGAGCTGCAGACGGCAACTTCTTGTCTCCCAAATAAACTCTGTTTCTTTTGTACCAAGATGCCTGCTCTGTTCAAATCAATCCCACTTGCAACACAATCTTCTTGGAAGACTTACAGTTTCTCTGCTGAGTTTCAAGGTTTAACAGTGGCAGGTAAATGTAGTTCCTGTTTTACAGATAAGGAGGTGGGACATGAAGAGGCAATGGGAGGGAGCTTGTTCTTTCACATAGAGCAGGTCAACGGTGGGACTGGGAACATCACTTGGGTTTTCTAGGGTTGTACTTCATTCACTGGACTTAGGACATTTGTTCACATCACAAGGCTTTGCTCAAACGAGCACAGATCTACTCAGCTAGTAAGGTCCCAGTTCAGGAATCCAATTTTTGGCCATGGCATTGGAGCCCAAGGGTTCAAGCAGCACGACCTGGGCCTGTAAACCGCAATAGCTGCTCAGGGTAAGGCAAGCTCTGACGGAGCTGCAGGACGCACATGGATTAACATAAGATCCTGCAAGTTGCATCAAGGACTAATTGTCACTGGAAGGAAAAGAACCAAAGAAGGAAATTGCACAACTGGTTGTTCCACTGATGACTTCTGAGTAACAAACTGCAACCCCATCGGGAGATTTATACCGCAAAACCCGTACGCACGCACATGGAAACTCCTTCTTCCACAGCATCAGTAGCTATTTTCTGTCTCCAGGGAGTAGTATTTCATTATCATGGTAGCTGCTGTTTCATTATAAGGCAGATCTGATTTAGGTGGCATAGTGCTTATAACGGCAATAATCTTAGTGTGCAGCACCCAGAGTAGTAATAATACGGTGCCACTGTAACCCCTATGGAGACCCCAATGGTGAACAGGACACGTGACACAGAAACGGTTGTCTTTCCTTGTACGATCGGTCTAATTTCCTTCAGCCTGAGATGCAACGTGCACAGATTTGTACTAAACCGGAGCTTTCCCTGTTAACATATTCTTCTCACTGGCAAAGTTTATGGAGTAGAAAGCTTTTAAAGATATAAACAGAATTTAGTAAATTGCAGCCCAATCACGAGATGCTACAATAAAAAACATGATTTATGATTTTTTTAGATGACAATTTATCTTGACTTTGTCAGTTATACTGCACACTATATAATTTCATTCTATTATTTTATATTAAGCCTGGTATTTTGTGTTTGACCAAAACATGTCATCAGTCTCTACCTTACAAATGTGAGAACATTCAGTATTATGGCTGAAAAGAAAAAAACACATATACGGGAGAGCATATCATGCTGTACTTTCAGCATTAGTTTTTCTGAAAGCTACCTTATCTCCTGACTTTTAAATTACTTTCAGGCCATAAATGCTGAGAATAAATGGGGGGTGGGATGGGAGTGAAATGCCATGCACCATAAACAGTCTAGTACCTGCTCCTTTTGTGGTTTGGTCCCCTCAGAGGATGCTTCACTGCTTACAAGGGCATCCCCCAAGCCTTGAGAAATAAAGGCCATGAAAGCAGAAGCCTGCCTCATAGCGTGCAGTGTCTGCTTGCAGTTGCACTGCACTAAATCTGGGGTAAATCACGCTAAGTCGGCGCAGTCGGTCTGGATTTACACCCAAACCCTGCTGAGCAGAACAGAGCCCTCTGCTCGGTTAACACCTTCTGTTACATCTAGGAGTACGCTGTATTTACGTAGCACCTGTACCGCCGTACAGCAAACCCACAACAAACTGCACAGACCCCAAGTGCCGCAGCTGGGGAAGGAGAGGTGCGGGTGGGTGAAAAGCTTTGCCACCTTCAGGTGCTGGAAACCCCTCGAATGAGACTGGTCAGAGTGTCAAGTGAGAGTGGTTCCTGGCAAAATCCTCTATTATTTTCTTGTTTTCCTGTTCATGCAATGGATCAAGCCCTGACCTTGTTTAAACCAAACAAAATGCTTTTACTGTATAATAAAAATTCCATGTTTTAATACATCGCCATGCACAAATGAAGTCAAACAATGCAGAGTACAAAATTGTCAAATATACAAAATGATAAAGCAGATATCCAAAGCTTCCAGAGATCATGCCCAAAGATACCAAAAATTTGATATTGATTTTAATTTCATTGTTTAAAAGAATTCCTCCCTCCCACCCGGGTTTTACTTTTTTGTTGATTTTTGAAAACAGAAGGAATTAAAGAGTAAATATAAAAACTGTAGGGTGGAATTAACAGTGATGGCCACTTCGTATACTAAAAATTAGATTGCATGATAATTTCTGTTTTGGGAAAAAAAGCACTGCTGTACAGATGAACACCTTGGATGCCTGGGGGAATGCAGTGTACATCAAACAAAAAGGCACACTTTTTGTCTTCTACCACCTCATTTGGGCTCCATCTTTAAAAAGCTCAGCCACAGGAATAACAGTGCATCGCTTTTTAACCGTTAGAGTGCTGGCATTTTCCTAGATTTTCAACCAAGTTAACATTAAAAGGGGATCACTGACTTAAGAGTATTTCCTCAGTGAACGTAAACCAGGACTGACTCCAAAGGCAGCTGGGTCAGGCACAACTTGCCGGCTACAAGACCGTTTTGACCACACAGCATGGCCACGAGCTTGCACGCAGCTTTTCTGCATCCAGCTCTCCTGCATCAGGTCCCCAGCTCCCCGGGACCTTGATCCCAGCCTCCCTCTCGCTCCCTGCAGCTCATGCCCATCATCAGCTGCCGGTGCTGAGACGCAAGCGCAGCCTGGCATCCGATTCTGTACATGGGCCACTGATTTGGGGGCAACCTTTGGAGACAACTCAGGTGCGGCTGTCATTCCAGCTGTCAGTTATCTGCTCTTCCCAAAGTCAAGTTCAATCAACCTTAAATGTAGCTCCTCAAAATAGAGAAGCCCAAATTTAGAGCCCCCTTTGCTGGTCTACGCTGCGCAGTCAGGCAGGCATTACTCCCATCTCACCCCCGCTTGTGAAAGAGAAATAATTTTGTGAGGCGGGTCCATACCGCTACAGCCCCTACAAGAAACTGAAAACAAAGCCCAGCATGTCCCAAAGCACGTCCCTGCCACTCTCAGATTCTGCAATAACTGTGAGAAAGTTAAAAATATGCCTCTTATGCTCGCCAAGTATCCCAGCAGCTTAGTGCAAAGCAAAGGATTCTCCTCAGAGCACGCAGCCCCTTTGGGGCAATGCTGGTCATTCCCATTGCCAGAGCATTGCCCCATGCAGTTTGTCTCTATTTTAGGGGAAGCCCGGCAGACAGCAGGAAGCCCAGCTGGTGCCCTGAAATGCAGGGTCCAATTCTGCACGGTAATGCGTCTCCTGCAACGGCTTTAAGAGAGTGCTCAGCATGGCACAGGACACTGGGCTTCGCTTGAGGGTTGGCCCAGCACGGCCCCATGCCTCCCCTCAGTCAGTGGCGTTGGACTTGGGGAGAGAAGGCTGAGATCTGGGTCTCATGCTGAAATGCTTTGCATAGGCTGGAAGCTGAAGTCCCTCTGTGCTTTTCTCAGAAGAAAAGCAGAGAAGGAGCCTCTTGCATACAAGGGATGCCGATGAAGTGGTAAAAGGACTCCAAACATTTCTTTATCTGGACTAGTCTTGAGACCAAAGCCTGGCTCAGTAGGGAAAACCTCTGTCTAGATGTAAAACCGTGCTCTCAATAAACAAAACCAACCGACCAAACAAGTCCCCTAAGCATCTGATAGGGCAGATTGTGGTTTGTTTTTGTTTTTTTTTTTTTTCTCTGCACAGCTTCTTATTGCTTACATGCAGTTTTGCTGCAATATCAATCTCCCTGCTTTAAAAAACACCCTGTGTATCGCTATTTAATTTGGTGACTTATGATATTAAATAGATGAATTCAAGGCGAGTGCTTAATAGAAGTAACATGATTAGAGATGTAACAACAGCTACAGAGGATTTTTTTTACTGAAAAAGTATTTAGATATATTTGGAATTAAAATCAGAAAGGAGCTTTTCATTGCATTCTCAGACTAAGCCTGGCTGTGTTATAATAATGCTGGCAATCCTACTTTTATGGCAGAAGCTGATGTTATACAGTCATCTGCACGTTCAACTTCTTCTCCGTCCAGCCGGACCCCGGGCATGCCTGTTCAGGACCACTCTCCTCTAGAGCTCCAAGGTGTCTCAGCAGTGCGAGGACACTCGTAAGCCATCACGCACCGAAGCCAGTGACTCCGCAGAATTTATTTGACAGGCAGCCGGCATATACCAATGTTCTTCAAACAATAAATCTACACCAAACTCATTTTCTTAGGATTTCACACTGGATTAGAGCAAGAATCCCCAAAGATCTTTATCTTCTTAGCTATGGCCACAGCTAGCTCCCTTCTTGTTTCAGCTTCTTGATGTCGATTCAATACCAATTTGCAGTAAGTATTGCTTTTATAGTTTCTCTTGTCTGCGTGAACTGTTTACTCTTTCAAACGTACCTCCTGGTTTGTGCTGTACCCACCGCCCGATGAAGCACGGTGGAAGGTGGCTCTGCTGGCTGGTACTTGCCTCGCACCTATCGATGGCGGTTTTGTGAAACCTGAATCAGACACCGAGCGCTCCTTTGCTAATTTCTAGGGTACGACATTCAAACCAGCCAATGGTAACAGGGCCCAATCTTGCAAAATCCCACTGCTGGGAGCAGCTCTCATTACTCTGGGTAGTCCCACTGAAGTGATTTCACTTCTAGGGCTTTATTAACCAGCTCCGATGGGGCTCGTCATGACTGCAGGAACAGTTTGCTGTCTTTGAAGCAAGGAACTTGTGTACTGTGTTCAGCTGCACAGTGATACAATATAATTCCCAATCACCACCGCAGCTTCTCTGCCGGTTGTTGAAGGCAGGAGAATCTGCTTCTTGCCAGCAAGATGCTACCTCCTTAATTACGAGTCAAACCCACAGTTGTTATTCCTTGCTCAGACTACACTTCCACTTGGCCCCATCATTTGAGTGCATCATTTTGTCTCGGGCTGTTATCAATGAAAGACAACAGACTTTCTCTATATGTCCAAGGGTTTGTGTTTTCCTTTCTTGTCTGGTTTTCTTCCTTTAATTATGTGCAGAAGGACCTAGCAACTGCAAGCAGACCTACCGATGCTCAGACCGAATGCTGGCAAGCACAGCTCTGTCCATATAAGCTGTTTAAATTGAGACCATTTTGTGTGAAAAAATGGATATAGGTTGCCCTGCCTTCCTATAATATTGGAAACTTTAAGATATTTTTAATTTAGAAGTTTACATCTGATGATCTAGTCTAATCCCTGCATAACGCGTGCCTAATAACCTCATCCAGTAATTGCCGCACTGAGCCTGGATTTCAGTTTGAGGTAGAGCTTATTGACTTAGAAAAATACTCTGCATACATTTAAAGACTTTATGTGATGGAGAACATGCCAGGTAACTAAGTAAGTTGTCTCCACGGGTAATTATCCTCCCTGTCGAGCATTTGCACTTAATTTCCAGCCTGAAATCAGTTTCCAACCAGTAAAGCACATCATTCCCTTTCCGTCTAAATAAAAGAGCTACCTGCCTTCAGACAGCACTTCCCTGCCCAGGTAGAAGATTGTGATTGCAGACCCAGATCAAGTCACCTCTTCAAATTGCCTCTGATAAATTAATAGCTTGAGCTTCATTAGTCTGACACTATAATAAGACCTGTTTTCCTGCTCTTGAATGACACTGGGAGCTATTGAAAATAATGTTTCCAAGTTGTCGATACCCTTTTTGAAAGACGGGCAGTAACCGAACAAACTGGCACAGTGTCGCTATCGCCAGGGCCTACATCCCAGCTGGCAGGAGCACCTCTGGGGCCGACGCTGAACGATTATTTCATACACCTTCACAGCCGCTCTGTTATTCCAGACGTACTCCCTGAGTCGGACTTGCTGCCATCTCGCCTGGGTTCCCGACTTTGCCGTCCTCTGGGTTACTCTCTACCACTGACCTGCTCCATATCATTATTTACCGCACCCCTGGTTTTGTCATCTCTTGCCAACAGTAATTTTCTCTTTCCCCAGAAGGAATATTGAAAATAGAGCATACCTTGGGAGGAGCTCATGAGAAATAGTCTTGCTGATGATAATTTCATATTTACAGCTATTTTTTGTGATCTAACCTGTAATCAGTTTTAATCCACTTAATATGGGCGATACTGATTTTACGTTGTGCTATTTTGTTCTTTATCAGAATCAAATGATCTATAGGAGGCTAAGTATAGTATGCCAGGAGAGTTTCTTTTATCAACAAGCCTTTGATATCACGAAAAATGATAGCGCATTTATTTGGCATGATACAATTCTATACAAATCATTTGGAGGGTTTTGTCAATTTTTAATTGCTCTAACTATTGTGCCATATCAACCTTTCCATGATTTTGCCTAAGACTGATAGGAAGCTAATGAGCCTATAGTTTTCGGGGTCAAATCACTCATTCATTTGAATCATTGGGGTTTTGGTGTCATTTGAAGCTTCTTTTATGCTTTCCAGTTCTGAGGAGTCCTAGGCAAGTTTTTCTTCACTTTCAGATTCAGTTAATGGTTCTACACATTCAAAAATATGTTTGGATAGTTGCTGCTTAATATTACCCGTAATTACTGATGGAGTAGGAGGAATTACATTTTAATGTGCAATCTGACTCCCTCCTTCTACTGCTTTCAAATACAAACCAAGAATATTTGTTGGTTTTTGCATGTATGGTGAGTAATCACTGTGCTGTGCCTGCTTAACATCAGGCTTAGCTTTGCTGCAACGGTATTTATTAGGATATATGTAAAGCCTTTGGTGTAACCAGCCCTAGCCTATTGGCCACTGACTTCTCATACATTTTTTGGCTTCCCTCATCAAACATCTACTTTTCTTACTTGCTGATTTATCCTCATGAGCCTGCCTAATCACCCATACGTTATCTTGGTGGGTTTTTCCTTATTCCAGGTAACTCTCCTGAATTTTACTATCAGAGGCTGCAGGTAATGCTGGTAGTACTTTCCCCCTCACTCATCAATTTTAATTATACCAGAGGACCTTTTCTTTTTACATTAAAATCTTATTGACCATAGTCTATATATACCAGGGTCAGCTGCAGCACAGTCCTGCAGCGGGGCTGTTCAAGGAGACTCTGATGGCAGAGATGTGAATTGTTAAAAGAGGACCAATGTGAGAGATGCAGGATTTTACTTTGCTTGCCCGAGACAATTGTGAATAACTGAGATCTTGTGGCTTTGTGGCAGGTGGAGGGAGGTTAGTTTTAGTGCTGACAAAAAAACCACCCCAGGCCTGGCTCCATGGCTGGCATTAATCAGCACATCTCCGGAGACTTTGATGGAGTAGCGCCAATGTAAGGCTGCCGGGGGTCTGGCCTGGGGTCTTCCAAAAATTCAGGGCAAAAAACCCCCAGAATTTTGTCATTTTTAATGGTTTGATTTCCTCAACGACACTGCAGCTGCTGTTGAGTGACTGCACTTACCCCAAGGAATAGGCAGGGAGGGATGAACCCACCGGTAGAGCATCGCCATGCAGCTGGGCGGGCAAAACCAAAGAGCTTGGGAGCTTTTTCAAACTCCCCTCCTGGAGGCTGCATTTCCCTTAACAGACTAAATGGTGGGTGTTCAGGCACAGAAAGCCACGCAGATGAAAAAAAACACGAACAAAACAGCACAAAGAATGTTTTCAGCTGCAGTGTGTTTTCTGGGGCGAGCAATTCCTTCAGGTTTCTAGTGTAGGTCTTCTCACGGTTTGAAGCACTTGGGATGGCTGTGTCTCTGTCGGCGTTTCTTAGCAGGGTCTGATGCTTCAGCCTTTCTCAACACAAAGAAACCAGGCGAGCGCGGCGGCAAGGAGAGGCACCGGGCACAGGAGGGAGGCTGCGGGTCTGCACAGGGAGTGTCCTGATTGCAATACTGGTTTGTTTCAGAGATAATAACTAGTGATCAGTATAACAGCAGTACTGGCCTTTGCGAATTTATCTATCTATCTCCACAAGACTGATAATTGCTGTTTTATGAAAATAGCATTTGTCTCCTACTCTTTTGCACTGAACTAATGGCTCTGAGCGTATTTAAATTCACTTCCTTTGCCGGAATAACTTATTCGCTCCCTTTCATGTTGACTTGGTCTTTGGCACTCTCGACATAAATGATTTATTGACTAGAGATAAAGCATTCTTTCCCCTGAACTGTTCCTGCGACCCAGGCAAAAGCGGATCTGTCTGCTATTAATAAGGTGTTCGGCATAAAAAATGCAATAGACTTGATTGTCTGCACTCAATAGCCTTTCCGAGAACTGCCCCCATTCATAATAACAAAAATCTCTCCCACATGTTTATTTATATTAAAAAGTTTTCAGAAGAATACGCTGGGATCCAGATAGTTGTTTGGTAGATGTAGAACAATTTCATAAATATCCCTGAGGAAGCATGGCCTACTTTGGGAGAATAACAGTGATTAAAAAATCCAAACACGATGAATAGTTAAATACAAGCCAAAAAGTACAGTTATTTCCTTATGGCTCTTGCAGACAGTTACACACGTGAGAAGTGTCACAGGGCTCGGGGGAACTATGCTTGGAGTTATCCACATGCACGGGCTGGCTGTAGGATGGAGACCTACACCAGCTTCCAAGGAGATTTGTCCGATAGGCACCTACAGCAGACTTCTCACCGAGTCTGGCTACACAAGGGTCGGGACTTGATTTTCACATTTCTCAGGGCCTCTAACACTGCTTTTCTAGGTCACCATAGCTAAAATCCAGGGAAGCTTTTAAAACAAACTGTTTTAACAGGAGAAGTGCACACATCTAAATTCATGCCCATATACTGGAAGATGTTCAAAACTAACATTGATACAAAAAATGCTTCTAGTGGCTCTCTGCCTAACTCAACTTCTTCTCGTACTCCCTTTTAAGATAACACTCTCTGATAAACTCTTCTTTTATCATTCAGATTATTCTGGATTTTTTCACGGGGTAGTAAAATAAGAGAATTCCTACTGCAGAAGTATAGCATTCTCCTTCTTTTTAAAATAACTTATATCAAAGTGGGTTTTTTTAATTGCTGTACCAACATGAAATTCATGTCAGTTGCCAGAGCGCATTTTTAAAACCTGTAGCAGAAAGAGCTGTAAAATTTGCTGAAGCTTACAGTGGACCTGTGCCACGTGCACGGCCGGGTCTCTTAGTATCAGATTCCAACCTGCAACCCTATGAAAAGCTCTAAAAAGTGCAAATGTTGCCATTGGCAAAGATTCTTATGTCTTAAGGAGAATTTTTACACCAATGAATTTCAAATTATGGACCAGGATTTTCAGAAAGAGAATGTAGACACTTACTGCTTTGTAATTCTTGGGAGCTCTATTTGAAAACCATGGAAAGCCCCAAACCATTAGAAATCACTAGCGACTTCTGACAATCTTGGTCATCAATAAAAATAATTTGCTTTTGGACTAAATACTACAGAAATATCCAACATGCTGATTCTGAGATGGGTGGAGAGCTGAAACCTAAGCCCATACCCACCTGAAAAAAATTAAGCCCTAACGATATTTATCTGTTGGTTGTCCGGGCACCCTCAGTGGTTGACCTTCCATTCTCTAGCAATGAACTGTACAATAGTTTTTAAGAATTATAACGCAGGAGCTTCCTCTAAAAAGGTCCCTTTGACTTGATGTAGCTGCACCTTCTCTCCATTGATGCATCTTCACACTAGTATGGCGTCTCACCCACAGTTTCGCATATATGCTAACAACGACTCTATAGTACCTGTCTATCAGACTGGAGAGAGTGATGGTCTTTAGATACACAAAAAGCTACCTTTGATATTAAAGAAAGAAGGAACAAATAGGTAAGTCCCCTCAGTATGTTGGTTGATGGCATCAGTTCATTATAAAGAGTATGTCAAGAAGGTCCTGATGTGAGGGACAGACATTAATTCCACTGAGTCCCCATGGAAGAAACAGTACCACAGCCAGCTGTGATACAGCCAGAGATGAGGCCAGCCATTCAGAGACTGAACAAAAAACAACGCTCAGATTGAATGCAACAGTCTTGAGCCTGCTACAGTATATTGAAAGGCTTATTGGAACCATTGGCTTATTCCCAGTTCCTACCAAAATACTGGTTTGGGTAGAAAGTGGAAAAAGTTAATGAAGTCTGCCCTCTCTAAAGGGAGTGTCTTGCTCCTTAGCAGTGTAGTCTTACACTTTACCTTGTTCAGAGAGTTTGGTTTGGACTACGATTCCCCAGCCCTGCCCAAAACATAAATGGTGGCCAGCATAAAGAACCTGAATTCTTCCAGTTTACTCTGGTTTTATCGTAGACCAAACCCAGGGTCGCACACATCTCTGAGAAAGGCTCTCTCCCTTGCCTCTCCCTCGCCGAGTAAGAAAACACATTGGCACACTAGAAACGAGAACCTTTGATATTTGGCAGATGAGAGGGAGAGCAGACACAGCGTCCTACAGCTCATTCAACCTACCCTGTTCTTGGCTACCTCTGTGACAGCTGTTCTTTAAGTCTCGATAAAAGAAGTCACACCTCTGCCACGTGCAAATCTATCTACACAATCTACTGTGAATTGGTGAAGGTATGCTAGTAGTGGACTTCAGTTTGGATGCAGTCTCAGCACAAATACTGAAACCTATCCTCAGTATTTTAAAAAAAGACCATTATATATATATGGACTGTGCTAGTTCTGTGCAGGAAGCACATATGAAGTGCTGATATTATTTAACAGAATACCATTAGACTGCAAAACTAACATATACAAGACGTTTACATTCCTATCGGGGTGTAATATTGTGAACATATCCACTGAGATTGGAGAATTGCTGTAACTTTTTCCTAAAACATCATGCCATCTGCATACATAGTAAAAGAATCCAGTAGTTGCCATGCTAAAACAGGACTTCTAGTGAAGGGCATAGACAGTCCCCTAAAGGGAACTCAAAAGTTATGCACAGTGATGAAAACTGGAAGAAATTTTCCAGCTAAAGGTCTGTCAATGACCATTTTCAACAAATTAGCACTGGGTATTATGCACCACATTTTTACTCCACAGCAAACCAGGTCTTCCCAGGATGCATCATCTTCAGTGGGCTGATTTTACTTCAAGTTTGTCTTCAATCCTCCATGGTCACCTTCTGGCAGTGCCATTTATTATGTTTTTTTTTCACGAAGGAAAGTTCACTTTCATATCAAGTGGCAGGACAGCAGCTTTAGAGGCTGGAAATGTTTATGGAGAGCTCTCTGCTGGGGCTGTAAGAAGCAAAACAGAAAACCAAAACCAGACAGTGAGTATAGAACAGAGCAAAGGAATTACCACGTATTTCAACTAAAATAAAAAAAGTCAGGTTTGAGCTGAATAAATGTACTTCTGCTGTAAAGACAAACTACTCCTAGAATATATATTGTGACCCTGGTACTTTTTTAATCAGCTTTACTCATCAACCAAAAAACTCAGTGCTTAATCTATTCCTTAGATAAATATTAAGCGCAGACCAGCAATCTTTTGTATGATTTAATAAATCCTACTTGAATTTTATTGCCTCATGTGAAAGCACCGCTTACTCTTCCTCTAGTCTGAGTCCCCAGAACAGGCTCTTCAGTGTGGTTGGGCTTGCATTAACTACTGGAGGCTTGATAGCCAAATGCTGGAAAAGCTCTGCCAAATGCCGAAGTAGGGGCAGATGTTCCCTCACCATTTCCGCTGGTCAAGATGGCAAGAGTTGGCCATTGCTGCATAGGAGATATGACAACAGCTCACCGACTTCTTTCCTCACTTCAGACCCCATAAGGTAACTAGAGAGTTGCAGAGAGTTTCTCTTCCCCTACTAAAAGCAGTAAAGCGCACTCAGTTTTGGTGGCTGCTATTCCTTGTCTGAAGGCCTTGCAAAGCTGTAAGGTGATCACACCATAAAGGAGGAATATGTGGAGGTTTCTTGTAGTTTCTCCTCCCCTCCACCCTAACTCTTCTTTGAGATGCCCAGCAAAAGGACAAGAGGTAATGGACACAAGATGCAACAAAAGAGATTCCAGTTAGATGCAAGGAAAATAAATCTTCCTAGTGAGGGTGCTCAAATTTTGGAACAAGTTACCTGACCAGGTTGTGTGATCTCCACCTATGCAGATATCCGCAACTCAACCAGACAGGGCCTGAACAACTTAACTTGGCCCTGCTTTGAGTAGAATGATCTCCAGAGGTCCCTCCCAACCTAAATTATGTTATGATTATACATTTTCTGATGGGGATTTGTGTCCCCTGTTCTGCCTTTCTGAACAGGAGACAAGTGCCCATGCAGGACTCCTCACACTGAAGCACATTCAGTCATTTATTCAGTATATAGCCAAGAAAATGCCTGTAAACCCATCACAGGCTTACACTAGCCTCTGGAGCCAAGGAGCCATGCAGAGGCAAGTTCACCGTGTTATTTCAATGTGTTTGGACACAGCTTTGTTTCTCACTGAGCCCTCACCCATCACCAGTCTTACCGACCAGATCTCTGACCATGGCAGGGCTGGGACAGGACCCATCGGGGTGGGCTTTGTACCCTTTCCAGCTGATGTCCCGCTTCTTGCATGAATGTACGCGTCTGTATGTGTGGGAAGAGCTGGATCGTTGGTTTTTTTGGGCCAGATTCCAAATTGTGAAGCTAATGGGATACTGATGCTGCCAAGGCAGCATTCACGTCAGCTGAAACTCAGGCTGGCAGTGGATTTCTGCTTCTCACTCCTTCAAAATCATGCCTGACGGGCTCTTCTCTGCGGGGTGCAAGCTGACTGGCTCTGCCAAGCTGTCAGTTTGTCCATATTTGCCTCTCCCAACCCCAAACCCTTGCAGAAATGGACATGAAGGTCTGATTGAGCAGGGAAAGGATGGGATGGTGCCATCAGCAGGTGCTGGAAGAATGCTGAATAAGATTTAGAAAAAAACCCCACACCCTGCTATGAGCACTTTATCCCTCAGTCTAAATATGGCCTATGAAATAGAGGAACCATAAAAAGCAGTCTCCTTAGCTATTTCCTTCCTTATGTGGGCATATTCACCTGATTACAGTGCTACTTTTGATTTTTGTTTTTACAGCTGCCTTGCTTTTATTCTTAAGGTTCTCTAGTGCCATGATCCCACCACCACCTACCATCATCTACTACCTGAGATACCCACGTCAGCAGTGGCCTGAGAAAGATGCACATTTGGGACCCAGCAACAGTTTTATTCTTTGGAAGAATGGATGGGAAGGTTCTGAGCCTTCAGATGGTCTAGACAGATAGCTGACCGCATCCCACGGGACAGAAAATAAAGTAATGGTGACATTAAGCAGGTATGAAGATAAAGGGGAAATTTGGGGGAGGTTTTAAACTCGGAGAGAGGCAAACTGGTACCTCACTTCAAAAGTGTTTGATTCCAGGTGAACTGGAAGATATCTCCCATCTGTGTAGCATCACCAGAGACAGGCCTGCCTCACAAAGGAGAAGCAGGACTTTTTTTGAGGTTGAATAGCTCGTCCACCGCTGTCGTGGTTTAACCCCAGCCGGCAACCACACAGCTGCTTGCTCACTCCCCCTACCCCAGTGGGATGGGGGAGAGAATTGGAAGGGTGAAAGTCAGAAAACTCGTCGGTTGAGATAAGAACAGTTTAATAATTGAAGTAAAAAGAAATAGAATAGTAGTAGTAATACTAATATTATTATTATTGTTATTATTATTATTATTATTAATAATAATAATACAATAATAACATACAAAGCAAGTGATACACTATACAATTGCTCACCACCTGCCGACTGATGCCCAGCCCGTCCCCGAGCAGCGATCGCTATCCCCCGGCCAACTCCCCCAGTTTATATACTGGGCATGACGCCATACGGTATGGAATAGCCCTTTGGCCAGTTTGGGTCAGCTGTCCTGGCTGTGCCCCCTCCCAGCTTCTTGTGCACCAGGCAGAGCATGAGAAGCTAAGAAGTCCTTGACTGGTGTAAGCACTACTTAGCAACAACTCAAACATCAGTGTGCTATCAACATTATTCTCATCCTAAATCCAAACCACAGCACTATACCAGCTACTAGAAAGAAAAATCAACTCTATCCCAGCTGAAACCAGGATAACCACAAAGCAGGGAAAACTGGAAAAGGTCTCTCAAGCAATGGAAAATACCTTGCCTAGCCACAGAGTTGCAGGACTAAAATAAAACAGGTAAACTGGCTAATTATATCAGGTCAGGCCTCAGGACTGCATGTGTGCTGAAATTCCCCAGTCATCCACATTGTCTCAGCCATTGGCTTGTACTCATGCTTAAGTTTGAAATGAACCAGTCGGCCCTTCAGCCAGAAACCCGTGAACAAGGAGAAATGGGGACTGGTCCCGACCTGAGCTCCATCCACACCGCAGAGGGAGCGCAACCTCTTCGCGCCATGCAGGACACTTAGCAGAGCCAGTCTGGACACAACCGGTGACACTGACCGAGGGAAAAGTCATAATTCTCTTAAGCTCTGCATTTAGAGCAAGCAAACTGAGGGTTTAGTGGTGATCTAGCCCGTTTCTTCACTTCCCACTATTTCTTTTGAGGCCAGGGTTCTATAAACACTTATTCTTTGTTGTTACCTATATAATTTTTGGTGCCCAGCTGGAGACTCCTCTAAGGACCCTGGTTTTCTAACAGTATGTGCCCAGCACTTTCTGAAAGTAAGATCTTTTTAAAAGGTATCACAAATGAGCAGTTGTCTTTGAAAACCTTGCCTGAGACTGTAAGCTCTTGGAACGAGGACCGCCCTTTGCAGGGGGTTCATGTGCTTACCAACAGAATGGTGTACAGATCTAATCTCACATGACATTTTCAAGAAGCTCTGTAGAAAGACAACAATCATTTCAAAGCCAGAGATGTGTTTCATTTTTTGAGTACCTGTACTGTGTGATTTTTTTCTAACTGGGAAAGGGACATATTTTTCATTCATTTTAAACACACGTTAATTCAGCTCAACCTAGCAGTATTATCTATTTGTCACGTTTTCATAATTGAGGGATTCTGATAAAGGAAACAAGCATCTGTTACCTTTGCTAGGTTTCTTCTCCTGGAACTAATTTTATACTATATTTCTAAGGTCAGGACATTTCAAACATAGGATTATTATGAACAATGCCTATTTCCAGCATCCATCTACCAACTATTCCTTGGAGTCTGGTGAAAAACTGCATTCAGCTACATTAACTAGTATTTTTCCTGTGGCAGAAAGGCCACAGTATCTCACTTCATGCTTCTCATGTCACTTGAGACATTATAATATGCTGTACATTATTGCAGACTTGTTGCATCTTGCTACTTAGTAATTAGATATCACTACCTTTGAAGAATTTTGTACACTGACAAAAGGAAATGGCTGGCAGCCCATTCGTAGATTTACCTTTTTCTTTATTGTGCATTGAATTATTAGCACTGAGGTGTGACAGCATGAGGCGTCTCTGTGAGGCTCATGGAAGTTAACGTAAAAATACAATATCTGCTTGGGGAGCTGCTGATCCCGGTCAGTCACCGTGGTGGAAGGAGGATTAGCAGGGGCTGGGAAATGCTGCCATGGGGCAGCCGTGGCAGGGACAGGAATCATTTGCCCCAGGTCAGATGAGACCGAAGTTGTACCAGAGTCTGGCTTCACTCTATCACAAACCCATCCTATTACTGTTCTGGGTGGAGAACAGCACCGGTTCTTTTAACTTCTACGTAAATGCAGCTATTGCTGCACATCCTTATTACCCAACAGGTTGCTGATAAGCAGAGTCAACAGTGCCAGAGATCCAAGGTTACCTCAATCGTTTGCACGCTTGTAGCTAGCTGGAGCCAGCAGGGAGGAGGTGGCAAAGCAACGCTCGCCAGCCTGCTCCATCCACCTCCCAGCCACCTCCTCTCGTCGGAGCAGCCCCGGCTCGTACAGGCAGCAGGTCAAGCCTCAGGGCTGCACAAAGACAGCAAGCTGCCTCGCTGCAAGTGTCACAGCCTAGCAGCCTGCCTTAAGCAGTGACACATTAATCAATGGACTGAATGCAACACCCAGCAGCCGAGAGAGAAAACAGAGATGTGGATGGTTTTTGATAAGACCGCCAATTTTGTTTTGATCCCCAACCAGTCATATCTTGGTCTGGTTTGCCTGATTTTCCCCTCATTACTAAGACCTGGTAGCTGACACAGTCTTGAAGGTTATTTAATGTTATTTGTCAAACGCAGTGTCAATACAGGAGGAAAATACTGAGGGGGAAAGGAAGGAAATCTCTTCTTGCTTTTGAGCTTTGAACTTGCTTGCCAAGCAGGAAACCAAGATTTTAGTTTTGGAGTAGCTTGACAGAAAAGGTGGATCTATAAGCATAACATCTAGAGCATCAAACAGTAATCCCAATCCCAAGTGTTCAATATTCATTAATGAGGCCATGCAAAATAATTATAAAAGCTGAAAATACGTGGAATTAAAAATAAATGTTACTTTCCCTTCACCCACACTTTTTTTAGGATACAGTTAGGACATATTTGTCATGAACTATGAAACCCAACCATGAAACAAGACATTTTTTGTTCAAATGATCAGGGACATTAAGGTATCATCACAAGACTCCAGAAGCAGAGTCTTTAAAACAAACAGCAGCTGACACATGAATTGCTATTTGTGCAAGGATGAATTCAGGGTTTCTTGTTTTAAAGACACTTCTTCTTCTGGACAACTTGCTCCCATAACCACGTACTCTTAATCCTCCTGGATGCAGTTTTACTATCTGTTGATGCCATCACCATAAATATGCTACTGAACAAATACTCCTGTATGAGATCTATGGAAGAGAATGACTTTACATGCAATAAACTCCTTGCCGTTATTTATGTACTGCTACACTGCTCACGCCGAGTGGTCCCAGGTCCACACGAGGGCTTTGAGGCAGCAGCTGGCGTACAGCTTGCACACAGCCTGCTCGGGCACGGCACTGTGCGTGACGCTGCCTGACGCAGCGTGAAAGCCCTAATAAGCCATCGCGAGTACGTGGGTATGCGGGATCCTGGCTCGCTCGCAGATCCGCTGTCTGGATCAACAGCTAATCTCGTCTCAAGGAAGGCTTCAGGGTGGCCTTCAAAAGGCAGTTTAAACAGGATGCTCAGTGTTTCAAGACAGATGATGAACATTCAACAAGGTCGGGCAAATCCTTTCCCCTATATTCTGACTCAAGAGAAAACTCACTTCTTGCCTGTGATGCTGGGCTCTACAGCCTGCATCAGGCAATTCTGAGATGAAACATTTCTGGGAGAATGGATATCGTGGCAGATGCTCTCAGCAGGTAACCTTCTGAAAAGCCAATTAGTCAGAGGTTATCGCAGCTGCTCTGTGGAACACAGTTGGTTCACACAGAATGGGTTGAAAATGTAGTTGTCCAAAATGTGTTTCACTAAGCTATTCAATGCCCTCAAATAGTCAGATTAGCCAAGAGTCTCTTCATGAGTCACGCACAACTCCAGCTTCCCTACCAAAGCAAATCTCTCAGCAACTTTACTAGGTTAGACAAAATGAGGACACACATCGATTCTGTGTTCAGATGATTTATGCAGGAATTTTGGTTCCTTGCTCCTTCCTTCAAAAATTAGAGTTCATGGTGGACAGCTCTCAAAAGGGCTTGCGCTCACACTTCAGCCTTGTTCTGAAGAATATCTTAAAAGTCTTTTAGCATCTTCTGAACTTGATTTTAGTGTTAATCTGGAAACCTCAGAACAAAAATCTGTCCCAAGAAATTATGTCCTTTTTATGCCTGAGCCTAACCAGCATGTGAAAATTTCCTGAGCTTAACAGTTTGGTTCAAAAACCAGGCAAAATCCTGGGAGAGACTCTTTCTTCTTTCAAAGTGGTTCATTCATCCCTACTCAAGATGCTTCATACATCCCACCAGCTACCTGCTGCTGCAAACATACAAAGAAAAAAGAAACGTGCTTTTGCATTCAACAGATCACAATGATTTCCTTGAACTAACAAGCAGTTAAAATATTTTGAACAAGTGCATGCAACCACTTCCTTAGTGTTTATAGCTTCTTTCAAAGAATTCTCTTGATCTGCTGCACACTTACCCATCGCTATGAACAGTGAACTGGCTGTCCACCAGCATCCTTCAAGGAGAGAAGAGACTCAAATTATAGCAAACAGAAAGATCGAAAGGAATGTGATGCTAAGGAGACTGATAGTCTCAGCTGGTGCTGTCTGAAACTGAAAATGTGTATGAGATTGCTGACTTTATGCCTTATCATGCATCTCTCTCACTGCCTGCCTGTAATCAGTTCTCGATCTCACGAGTCCTTGTGGGGTGCTGTGCAGGAAGTGAAAAGGGTTGTCACAGATGAATACTCTTCCACACTCCGTGGCTCTGAATAGCCATTTGCACTACATCGCCAGCCTTTGCATATCTATTGCTTTGTCTCGAGAGACTGGGTTTTAATATGAAGCACCAGGAACTGTGCAAACTGAGTGAACTTAAAAAAGACATGGCCTTAAGTGGTATCTTCAGCATGCACATAAGGTGCTTAACCACACAGTCCCCAGTGGCCTGCGATGGTTTGATGGCTGCTCTGAACACCACCTGGAACCTGTCCTTGCATTTCTTCTGCAGCTTCCGCAGGACACTTTCAAGTCTATCCCGTTCAGAAGCGTGCAGCAGCATTTGGGAATTCGTTCTGTCCATTGTATCATCCTGTTACTTGCTTTGGGATCTTCAGCAAAATATGCATTAAGTTAAGAAACTTAATCAGATGAAACCAAAGACTTCACTAGAAAAATCAAAGTATTATAGCGAAAGGATTTGGAAACTCTCTGGAGCTACAACTCCCTTGCTGCTTATGCAGAGCTTATGCAGGATTAATAGGTGGAACAAACTATCCACCTTTAGGGAGATACTCACTGTGACATTCCCTGAAATGAAAGTTTCCATTCTGCGAAGTGATTAACCAAGCGAAAAGGGAAATTTTACCTACTAAAACCACCTAAAAGACTGCACATGTGCACACACACATTTACCACAAAACAAAACAAAAACACATCATGAAGCCTACAAAATCAGCCCCCTCCTCCCTCCTTAAGTAGTTGAACAAGCAACCTTATGTAGCACTTAGCCCTTTAGGAAGAACGAATTATGATATCCCCTCTACCTGTATTATCACATTGCATCATCACTATGTTTTTCCCAGGATCCCTGCAAACACCACAGAGAAAGTGCATTTCAGTACCATTTGGTACTTTGCTTTATCCTTGCAGTTCAGCATGTGGCCCACTACCTCATTTAATGCACAACATCCAACCCTGAACTGGAAAAAACATGGACACAGTGTCCAACCATTTCACAAACAAAATGCCTCAATTTCAAAATACGTCAGTGAGAAGACATCACCTTATTTTACAGTTCCTAGTTAGGCACAAAGAGAGTTACAAGGCTGCACTGGTGCTGTCTGTCCAGCTCCTGGCTCCAGCACCAAGAGCTTCAGGCCCTCAGAGCTCTGCAGAGCTCCTGAGTTAGGTGAAAACCCTACAGAGGAGAGGGGGTTTGAGGAGGCTCCTGGAATAGGTAGGCTGGGTCTGGAAGCTGCAGCTTCAAGGAGGGGTACAAGTAGGACCCTAAAGATGGCAAAGTCTGGGTTTGACCATCTATGCAGACTTCTCAATATGCTTTTAGATGATGCCTTATCCTAATCTGCCCCAAAGTCTGATTTTATCTGGAAACTGACCCTTACTGATTGCCACCTGAAAAGGAAATCGCTGGATCGTCAATGTTACAATCCAGCATGGCCCTCCACAGCCACTGGGTTGTCTGGGAAAAAAGCAGTCACCATTTTATCCTCATCAATCTGGTTGTGACCAGATTGAGCAACTCTCCCTAGGCATCCTCAAAAATGCATGGTGCATACCCCACTACTGTTTTAAAAATCAGATCAAATCAAAGGCCCCTGGTCTAATTCTCCCAGCTGCAGGACCAAGGCAGAGGTCCCCTTCCACCCTAGGACTGATGCTGTGATGGAGCAGGCAGCTGAGAGTGCTCGCTGCTCTGCAAGCTGAGCTTCATGTCTCTGTCTGGGCAGCTGGAAAATGAACTACAGAGATCAAAATGAGTTACCACCTTTGAAGAGTTCCCTACGTGATTATTAAGACTATATCTTGATGTATACCCACCAGAGACCATAGATACCAGTAATGCTGCCTCTGCAAAAGGGCTTGATAAATGAAGGATGGGCTGATTGTATCAAAGAGGTTCTTAAGTCAGGCGTGAAGCCCAAGGCCTGAAATTATGTGGGCTGTATTTACTGCAGAGCCAAGCAAAGAAGTCATTCATGAACACAACAGGTGTGAAACAAAGAATATCTAGCCAGTGTTCAGAAGGCATGAGATGTTCAGTCATTCAAGTTTTTAGGGAGTAATAACTAGCTCTGCACAGGAACCCTTGGATCAGTTGCAAAATCTGCTTTACTCTGATTTGCCCCTTTCCTATTATTTTAGTTTGGAGGCTATCCAAAGCACCTGCATATTTTTCTGTCTCCTTTTGCATCACGCACGTGTTCCTGAAAATACAAGTGCACAGAAATGTATATAAACGGTTTCAGACCACAGTGGCTGTTCAGTATGCTTTGGAGATGATGCTATATTTGGTTTCTGCCATCCCAAGCAAAATGTCGTGTAACGATGTCCCCCTTTGCCCAAACTAAGTGATATGAACCATGTCTGCAATGTGTTGCAGGTGGGCCCTGTGGGGCAGATTACAGGCCCTGCTGGAGTACTCCACATCGCCCTGGCTGCCTGCAAACCCACCTTTCCTTCCAAGGGAAGCCCATGCCTGGGAAGACGGCACGCTGCCCGTCCTCACCCTCACACGCAGTCGTCACCGGCCAGGCTGGGCAGCCAGCGCTCAGGGCTGGGACAGGCTCTCAGGTGCTGCAGTGGAGCCATACTCAGTGTAAATCAAGGACACGACCAATGTACTTAGTGGCAGAAAATAATTCAATACCAGGTAGAAATTGACCTTTAAAAGTCAGACAGAAGGGCATCGCCACACTTAAACAGAGGGGTTTGGGGCTAAATGTCATATCGGGAGAAAGACTTTCATTCATCATTCGTATTCTTTGCTTGCAGAACATACCAGTATGGACTGACGGATACAAGATAGTGAAATATGCAGCAGAGCAGCGACTCAGGGGTTAAGGTGAAGGCTTTATCTGGCATGTCATTGACCATGAGACTTCCCTTTGCTGTCTAGCTAAATAAATACATAATTGTTCTGCACAAAGTGGAACAGCATCAAAAAACGATATATAGCCTATCTCCTTCCCACCTGGAAGCTGGTCTTTAAGGTTAGAGATGTAAATAAATAAGCTTGCATGGACTTCTGAGATGGTTCAGTTGAACTTCTACAGGTAGCTCGATTAAAGCTAGCTGAGTATTTCCACGCATAACTGCAGACTGCAATCCCAGATAAATGCAAATCACAGATAGAAGTGGGATAGGAGAATGCACCCCTGCGTGTGCTGAGCTGCGAGCAGTAAATCCCTCTGCAGAGCACCAGCTCACTTGGCTCTGAAGTTTGCGTGGTGGTTGCACAGACAAACTCATTTCACCCATCCTACACAGGCACCCAGTCTACGCTGGTTATCTCGGCTTCTTTGACAAGCAACGGAGAAAGACAGGGCCCTTGGAAGAGTGACCCACCCTACTTACTTGTCATATTGGATAAACGATTCTTTGGCAGTTCCTCTCCTTACTGATTATCAAGAAAGCTGAATGATGAGCTCAGAGTAGGTATCCAGCAATTAAATGGCAAACGAGAGGTGACAGGAATTGCAACTTAACGCTTAATTTGATTGTTACAAATTCCAATTAGCATGTGAAATGTAGGTACCACAATGTTCAGGATTAGCATGTTTAATGCTTACATTTCTACTGAAATCAAGAATGATATAGATTCCAGTGAGGGATAAGAGCCCTAAATTCCTTTGAGGCCTTGGATATTGGAATTTGACAAGGAAATTACACACTACATAATCTTCTTAGAAATTCATACACACAACTGAGATAATGAGATGCTTCCTGCAAACAATCCACAAAGTACTAAAGTTTTTTAGAGGAATTATTTGCTCAGCACTATTGGTATCATTTTGCAGCTGGATAATTTACTGTGTCCATGCTGCCAAATTGTTTCGATTTGCCACTGATTTGCTTTTCATTTCCACTTGCAATATATGAACAAATAGACATCACAGTCAAGGAATTCACATGGGTAAGTAAAGTTAGAGTAAACAAAAATATATGCTTTGTTTATTATTAAACACCTTTCATATTTTAGCTATGGTAGGCAACTAGGTTGGTAGGAATTTGCAACTGGAGAAGTTCTACCATTTTATCTCAGGCCAAATAGTTTCTTGCAATTCATGAGCAGACAAACTTCTGTGCTTCAAAAATCAGGGGGAAATATCTAATGGGATGTGGTATTTCTCTTCCAGTGCCAGAAAAGTACGGATCCCAATTAAATTTTTGCTTCAAGGAAGGAGGTAAGGAAAGAAGAATTTCTACCACTGGAGCATGAAACAGATTTTGGCTAGAAAGAAGATGGACAAGATTTTCAAAAAACCCCAAGTGATTTGCACACCAAAGTCTCATTAGAAGTCAACAAGACTTTGATTTCCAAGTTAGTTGTGAAAATTTTCTCTGATGATTCCTACAAGTCTTTTATTATTTATCCTAAACAAGTGCTGACATATTCAAAAGCAGATCTGGGGCTGCAACAAGTTCTGGTAACCCCTCAAGATATTTCTAAAGCCTCACCCACAAGAGATTCGTAACTTCTGGCATGTCCATATGTCTGAAATCTTCAGTCTGCATCATGCATTTGTCTATTTAGGATAATTAAGGGTATGGCTCTGTGAACACATTACTGCGAGGTAACCGGCGTCTGGATTTACTGCAGAACAGATGCTCTACTGTAACTGTCCATGTGTATGCCCTTGCCCCGTGGTAAATGCAAGGCAGCTCGGTCCACGGTCATTGAAGAAGAGCATGCAACGCATACTCACCATTCACACTCGATCTTCCAGTCGCCTCACTGTAACTCGCTCAGGTAGCCACACTGTCAGATTTGTTTTACAAGCCCAGCCACTACCACAGATTGCCCAAGAATAAACACAGGCAGAATGTCTTTTGCTAAGCCATTTTTTAGCCTGTTCACTGCTACCTCCAACCCACCCTTCAAGGACTTTGTGTTTGGTGCTCATCGCCGCTTGGGCTGCACCAGGCTGGGTGCATCATAAAGAGATGGATGCTGGCACTGGGCAGTTAGGAGGATCCGTGCCCTGGAATTTTATCAGGATGAACCTCTAGGTTCCTGGAGAGGCTATATTTAAACACTGTACTGATAAAATGCCTAAATGGAAAAAAACAAAGCTATGACGTTGCAGAGACTGCAAAACTAAACAGCATCCTTGTCAGAAAAGCAGTGTGAGACGTTCAAGAACTGCCACTTAGTTCACCCCACTAACGAAGGGTTTTTCTCTGGAGGAGTCCCAGATTTCAGGATTCTGGAGTTTCAGTTCTGAGATTACAAAGAGAAATGATCTCACCTCACTAGGGCGTAACTACAACATGCTGCTACAGCTCAGGCCTCCAGTTTTTTCCAACTTTCTCTTGTTAGAGGCTCCTGTGAGATTACTGTATCTGCAGCCCTAATGGAGCATCCTGCAGACGTCTCTGTGATCACTGGAGCACAGCCCACCAACAAGAACTTGTTTTCAACCTCTTGGCCCATATTCCAGATCAAAAATTCATTCTAATGTCTCAGGAAATTATGTCTTCTGAGATGGTTCAAGGGTATTTCTTCATTGCACATGGGTATCATTCATAGCTATTACACAGACCAGGCCACTCCAGTGAGCACTTCTAAATCCACTGCTATAAATCCACCCCGACCATCAGTTGGAAGTTACAGAAATCCATCCATTCTGGATTTTCATCTTGCAGATAATACTGGCTTTATGTAGAAAACAAAACAGAAAAAAACCCAGCTTTTTTAAAAAAAACCTTTTTGTTTCTGATTCAAAGTCTCAAGAATTTAACCAGTAAATAACCTGTGATATCTCTGGTAAAAAAGCTAAGACTTCTGAATCTGGTATATAAAAAAAGTGATCCCATAGTTCTGCACTTCTCTTCTGGAAAGCAAGTTTTTCTTTCTCTTCTAGCTTCTTATGCGAAAGTATATGGTTTATGCAACTCTGGGATTGGCAACATCCTTATCTATGCAAACTCCACATGGCATTTTGGGAATATCTACCTGCTTTTGGAGCATGCATGTTCTGTGTCCCTTCGGGATGCCTAACAGGAGTTATTCTGGTCACTGCCAAGCCAGCTGTCTCTTTGCACCTTCGTGCAATGCAAAGAGATTCCCCTTCTGCCCGTGAGCTGAAGACCATGGCTCTGCTTCCAGCATGCACACAATGCCGGGAGCACGATTCCATGTGACGAATCACGCAACGGTGGAGGCAGCGGTGGTCCTACAATCTTTCCTTCCCTTCCTCCACTGCCCTGCTGCCAGGCCAACCCTGCTGCACAGTACAATGGAAATGAAATAAGCCCATGAGAAAAGCTAGACCAAAGCTTTAAACCAATTCATTTCCCAGATCTGCTTTAGAGCTCCACCACAGCTAGAGCAGTCCTGGCAGGGAGCGGGGAGAAACGGCCATGGGCAGCAGCAGGAGCCCCTTCAGCCAGCTCCGCAACTGAAGTATTCATAATGTGGAGTCGTATCTTGTGTCTCCCCAAATGCTGACTACGGCCTCCCAAAGAACATTGATGTTTAACTCGATTTAGAAAGGTAATAAAGAATGAAGCCAGCAGCCTGGGAATGGATAGACTGTGCTGTAGATAACAGGCACGGCTAATTCTGGTTTTAAATAACAATAGGGAGAGCAGACCCACTGGCAACAGCCAGAGCATTTCTTCAAATTATGCATTCTCCGACTTTTCTTTTGCTACTGGAGGGCCCAACTCCGCAAAGTATTTTTAGTAGCATTACTTTGTCAGTGCCCAGCCATGAATCAGGGTCCCACTGTGCTATTCAAACACTTAACTAAAGGCTGGTTTCTGCCCAAAGACTTTGAAATCCAACTTACAGAAATCCCATAGGTTTAAATGGCAGAAAGAACTACATTAGCAGTACTTTCTTTTATTGTCTTTTATTACTTATTTTACTAAATATTATTTACTTCATTTGCAGCAATCGGAGTAAAATAATGAAAAAAATGTTTCCAAGCGAAAGACTGGAACAACTCTGCAGTACTGCTGGTGAAATAACAAACCATTTCAATGAAAGAAACTATAAGCATTGCACAGCCCAAAATGGCTTCTGCAGAGCCACAGCAGTATTGTATGCAAATATATAATTTAGTTGTTTTTATGTAACCTGGCTATTTTGTAATCACAGAAGTAGGGATTAGACAAATGGGGCATATGCCATTTGTAAAGAAACTACATGGGAAAAATATGCACTGCAGTTATAGTCCTGATATTTAAATTTAGATGCTCAATAAACACATTGTCAGCTAACAGCAAATTACTGAGTTTCATTAATGATACTGATTTGGAGTTAAAGTAGAAGATACAGAAATGAAAGGCTATATATGTACATGGTCTTTTAAAACAAATTTTAATGAATGGTGATTATCTTGCTTTTATCGAGTGCTGTTTATCCAAGCGTGCTTTACAAACCAACTGCACAATCACATACTCATTTGCCTGTGAACAAAGGAGTTCACTGTGTCTATCACTAGACAGCCATCATCTCCGGTGTGACAACATGAGGTGCTCGTAAGCGTGCACAACACTTTTTAAAAGACTTTTTGCACAACAAATGCAAAATCTAGACAGGATCTGTGTCTAGAATCTAGACAGGATATGTGTCTATGAGAACTCTGGCTAAAATGTCATGAGAAACATATATATATATATATATCTCTCTCACAAAATCTATTGTGACTATATATAAAATAATCACAAATGATTATGACCAAATACCTACATTCTGCAGATCCAGCAATTCATCCATACCACCATGCTGAGATATCATTTGCAATGACCTTTAAAGAAAATGACCCCTATTCCCAGAGAGCAGACTGCCTGCAGGACAAGTGTCTAGGATACGAGCTCATGATTAAGTGGCTAATATCTTTACACAAGTCCAGTTCACCTGATGTAACATGAAAAACAGTTCTGAGACCCTGTTTTTGCCCTGTGTTTGAGATTCTGCTTCCAAAATCTTTGTAGCAGCCTCTAAGAGGTTTTGGGAAAGCTTGATAACCTTTTCCATTAAAACCAAGGCTAAGACACAGCCTTCTACGCTCCTGACAGCCACAAATTAATTGGATTTCTCTCAGTGGTCTTTAAAATCCACGGTAAGGATCTGGATCCATTCTGAAACCACATGGAGTCGTCTACCAAAGACCAGGACAAAAGTACCACTGAAGGTGACAGCAGCTAATTGTTTAAAATATCCATTCCCCACCACACAGCATTAGCTATTTACGTTATATAAGACATTCAACCCAAAGTCTACCTACCACGCTTGGTATTTTTGGGCTGCTGTACCAGCAAAGGTCTTGCAAATGAAAATGTGGCCCAGATTCATCCAACTATTTTTAGACACCTACTGCTGTTACCTATATTACGTCTGCAGACTATCTACACAGTCCTTGCAGACAGTCACCTGCCTCCCGTCCCCAGCCCCAAACCTGATCACCCTTGGGAGATCCTTACTGCTGGCTACAGTGGGAACACAGAGAAACCTGGGAGGTACCTGCAGGTAGACCAGACCTCAAGATTTGATTTAGTAATGCAGAAGAGCAAGGTTTTCATTGCTAGAATAGTTCAGTTGGAAGGGACCTACAACAATCACCTCGTCCAACTGCCTGACCTATCCGACTGTTAACCTCAGTTAACAAGTGAGAAAATGAACTGCAAGCTGCGCTGCATCTGCAGAGCTAAGGGGAAAAAAAAGCAACAAAGCTATTTTAGTTAACCAAGGCTGCACGCATGGATCTGAATATACACAGGGAACAGATTTTTTGAGTAAGGCGGTGCCATTTTTACATACCGATGAGTAATAACACACTCCAAAAATGTTTTATAGGATTTGATTGTGAGAGACAGAATTAGTTTGGAAACTTTGCCTTTTGAAGACCATGGCAACCACTAGCAAGGTGAAAAACAGTCTCCCTGGGTCATTTCTACGAAGGTTTCTGATAGTAGCTTGACTGGTGCTCACTTCTCTGCATGGCAGCAGAATTACTGACTTTGCTGGGAACAGCCAAGACTCCTTGCTTAATACCAAGTTATGACAAATCACTGTTAATTCTAGTGCTGGCTATAAATTGTGTTAAAATCTTTATTTGAGATTTTAAGGACCAGACAACGACCGGGACAAAGAAGGACTGGAATGGAAGTTGTCCCCTGTTGAACAGCTTCCCCATTAATTCCATACAGGTGCCTTGATTCTTGGACTTCTCCTTTCTCTAAATAAAAATCTGTGAATGTCTGATACCATCTATCTGCCAGCTGCTAAATGGCCTTCTGTGACTGCACAGCAAATCAAATCACCTCAGTCTATTCTGACTGGCACTAATGGAGCTCTCACCACCCAGAAGCAACTTCCATCCTAAATGGATAGTAGCTCCCAATCCTTTTAGTCTTTGGGACTTTATGGTGGTGCCTCCACACCCCAGAGCAGTTCCTTGGTGTAAGAAAGGGCCAAAATTTATGCACAGAAATGTGTGTGTGCATATACATACACTATGAATAAGGAATTAGCAATTTCTGCTCCAGCACCTCTTGGGGACCTAAAAGCATCACCTGTAACCCTGCTGCATCAGGGGTTAGCAAGCAGCTGGTTTCTAGTGTCATCAGACACCCTTTCCTCATGTTACATTTTTGGAACAGTCTGCAAACTTTCAGCCTTTTAATATCGAATGTGAAATCAAATTATATAAACAAGCAGTTTCTTGATCCAGTAGAAATATTGAGTTCAATTTCAAGGTAGGATATTTAGAGTGAGGAAGATCCCATTTGTATCTTTAAATGAAAGGCTTGCTTTTGATGTTTATTCTCCAAAACAAAGGCCTTTTTAATGTTGATGAATTGCCCCAATTTGGGTCACTGATGGCCAAGACAAAAGGGCCAGAGCCAGGACAAAAACATCTCAGCTGTTCTGAAGATGTTATCTAGACATATGGAATGACCATTATCACTCGTATAGATAGTCAAATCTGCCCCGTGGGGATGAATCAGGAAAACACACCTTATTGACATCTATTTATCTATCTATCCATTTATCTGGATATCAGATTTTGTCTTGTCTCTCTGTGTTGGCACCAATTACTGCACACACCCACATTGTCAGCAGCTCCAAACAAAAATAATTTTCACTATTCCAGTTAATCCTTTTTGTGTCATGATGCATGCCAGACTTACTCCTAAAAGTCTGCATTTAAGTGTTCCTGTTTTGTCTCTCCTTATTCTGAGTAACGCTTATGGGAAAGTTGCTCTTTGATTTCAAGGCAAGACCAAAATGGATGCACAGCGATACTTAACCAGAGATGATTTATTTAAAACCATACTGTCATCTCCATAACTAGTCCATGCAAGCCAAATGCTTTAAAAAAATACTTTGGTTATTACTAGTGCACCTGAAGCCTGATGCCAATTTTTGTGGGTTTTCTGCCATGTTTTTTCTCTTTAAATAATCCCAGCTAAAACAAAACAAAAAACCATCAGAGGCGCCCACAGAGTGGTAGGGAAAAATGACTTCACTTCTGATTTGCCGAGATGCTCAACTGTGGCAGCCTCCTTTAGCTTCAGGAGAAAGGAAGTGAAAAAACCAATCCTGGGTGACTATAAGGGAGACCAAGCACAGATGTATATATATTAAAAAAAAAGACCAACGACAACGAAGTTCCATCACATAATTTATAACCTAAACACAAGCAAGCAGACAAATTAAGCAGATGTATGCTCTGCGTATACATTAATGTTGGTACTAGACCTCTAAAAAAATAGCTTCCCATTATGCACTCCTTAAGCAACTATAAATTTGGTTGGCATCTGCATGCCAATGGAAGGACTGAAGCAGCCAGTGATATGAATTGTTGTTAAACTCTATTTAAAACAATTATATCTTTATGCTAGCTGAAATTCTTTACTGTTCATAATCAGCTTTCAGCTCTAAAATCCAAGTCACCAGGATACGTACATAACTTACATTACACTGTAAGACTATGGCTGTAAAAGAATATTAAGGAGGAACCCTTGCCAAAATAATACTAAATAATTCCTTTCTAGTTAAGATGAAAATTATGGCCAAGAGAGTAGAGGCTTGCTAATTCACTTTAATGATTGGGAGATCCACTGCAAATTACTGAATTTTGCAACTAAGTGAGAAACACATTAAAAAAGCAAGTGTAATTTATCACAAAATGCACTTTGCTCATTTATTTTGACAACGGTTGTTTAAATTATTTATGCCCCTTCATCATGTACTAGTAGATGTACTGTAGTCTGTTTTGTAAAAATAGTCATCAGTGAGATTAGAGTAACATAACATCTGCTATTACCCTTTGCTTGGAGGTGTGTAGAAATCAGCATTTTGTGCCTTGCTAATGCAAAACAGAGTTTTAGAAAAGGGCTGTGTTGGTGGTTCTTGGGCTTTGGTTTTTTTTCCAAACAGTGCTGAACCTACAACAGCTCCCAACCATTTCAAACTTCTGTATTGAAACTTGACTGGAAGGAGCTGAGTGTTACCTTGAAAGTGGGGCCACTTATCTAAGTGCCTATTAAGGGCTTAAAAATGTGGGTATTAGGATTCCCCCCTGGAAATCTCCATCAGTGCTGATGAACAAGGTTCTGAACCTGAACTCAAAGTCAGTAGGAGCTTTGCTTGAATAGGCTGATGAACATTATTGAGCATCCGCTGCTTTGAATTCATGCCTCTTCTTTAAAGGTAGAGAAAGTTTGCCTTCCCTCTGTTCCTGTTTCAGGTCTACCTGGTGGAACAAAGGAGGAAGCCACACCTTCCTCTCCTGAGCTGTGGTTTGACTGTACAAACTTGGATCGTGGGCACAAAATTGAGGTGAATAAGTGCAAATGAGGAAGGAGAAAAGTTAAAGCAGATTTGGCTCTAGTCATTCCTGGAATCAAGTTATGTCAAGACTATGAAACACTCAGGGTGTTGGCTGGAGTTGCATCACAGTCAACCTACGCTGATGAACACCATGTACTCAGGAAACGAAGCAGTTGGGCATCCCATGAGGAGTAGCGCAGCAGGCTTGCCAGTGCATGTGCTTCCATCCGTTCTATCAAGTATATTGCAACTCTGAAGAAGGAAAAAAAAAACCAACCCCAAACCTAGCTCCCGCCACCTCCCCAGTAAGAGATTAGCTCTTGTGAAAGATGCCGGACTGACAGCCTGAATTAGGGACGTGAGGGGTTTTGGCATTGGTAGCTAAGCAAGGAGCATTACAGGAGATCTTTGGAAGGGGGCTGGAGGACTTCTTGAGACCTCTTCCCTCTGTTACATACAGAAATCGCATCAACCAGAGTCTGACCTTACAAATGCATTCACCCCCCCTAATTATACCTTAATTAATGATGATTATTAATTACCCTTAATTACTTTAGATCCTTAAATTAATGATGGTGCTTCTCAATTAGAAGTGCGGTTATCCTTGGTATTCAGTGCCTCAGCACATGCTATGAATCCAGGCCCTACAGCATCACCTTCTCGCTTAAACACTCATGACCGAAGGTACTGAATGTCCTTTCTGTGCACGGCTGAAAAAATGGCCTTGAAAATGCTTATTGTGAAATCAAAGTTATTCTCTTCTGAACCTAATAATTAACAAGTGAGCTTTAAAATATATTCGGGGCTTTAAAATATGTTTGGGGCTTTAAAATCCCCCTCCCCAGCCTGTGGGAGTGTGGCTCTGTGCCTTGGTGGCTGCAGGGGGGAGAGAGCCGACCTCTCCGCAGAACAGACGGAAATTTCAGGCTCCAGGAAAGCAACAAGCTTTATCCTTAATTCACAGGGTGTTTTTTTAAAAGCAGAGTCATTAAACTATAATTTAGGGGAAGGGGGGGAGAGGAAAAGTGGGAAAAAAGATTTACTGATAATCTCACCAGTCATGTGCATTAGCTTCCGGTATGCTGACTCACCTTTAGCTGTTTAAATGTGTTTCCTTCGATTTTTTCCTTGTTCTTTTTTTTTTTTTTAATGGCATAAACTTTTCTCTACTTAATATGGTGAGATGCAGGCAAAGACACTCAGGCCTTCATCCTGCTCATTTTTTCCTCCCATTTTTGTCTGCCTCCCTAGTCTATGGAAACTTAACCAGAGAGTTTCCTCTCGGATGTAGCCTGTCTGAACGGCACCCGCAGGCAGACGAAGCAAGTCTGTACCAGGCCCTGCAAGTGTTACAGCTCGTCCAGCATGATCTTTTTGTCTGGAAAGACACTTTTGGATAAACAGGTTTCCAAGCAGGAGAGCTAAATTTAACGGCGCGGCATCCCCACAACCGGAGGATGGCTGCGGGAAAGCCCGTGGTACAAACCAGTCGGATTTCCACGTCAAACCGAGAGCAGCCTCATGAATGCGTTGCTTAGGCGTGACTCACATTTCTGTGCCATTTACAGCAAAAAAACCCAACAGCTAATCCTTCCCCTGCCTCTTCCTCCACTCTCTTCAGATACGCAAATGAATGCAACTCAGTGACTACTTTTTAGATAACTTGCATGTCTTTTGGACAGGGTGAGACAGCTGTGGATGTCTCGGAGCTGTCTGCTTCCCCAGATGGGACTCCTCCGGTAGGAGCCAGGAGGACCTGCACAGAGACCAAGTCTTCTCCACAGGGCTGCAGGCAGGGCTGTTATGAGTGGGAGCGTTTGGATCACACTATCAGATTAGTCTCAGGCCGTGGACTGATGTCTCCCTCCAGATTCAGCTGGGAACTCCAAAACACGTGCAGTTTTTCAGCCTGCATCAGTTTGCAGCCCTCTAGGAACATCCATCCTCTGGAGGTGTGGGTCCTGCACGATGCCTGGAAACCTGCTGACCACACTTGATCGTGTCTTAGTTGTCTCTCACCAGCCCCTCGCAACAACCCCCGGCTCCCAGAGGCTGCAGCCACTTTCCAAATCCCCGCTTTGAACAATAAAACGACCACATCGACATTTCTGCATCACGTGTGTGTGTGCATGGAGGGGGTATTGCTCTTTAAACTCCCGGCTGGATCTCATTAAGATTAGGGTAAGATCACAGTGCAGCATCTCTAAAACACCCCAGGAGAAAAAAACAAAAATGCCGTCAACTACCATTAGCTAAACCAGGATTGTAGTGGTAGTTTTGTGCACATAACACAGCAAATCATAACACACTTCAACTATACATAATAATAAACTCAAAGAAGCAAATCTTCTTAAGGTCTGCAAAACCCAATCTTAAAATTTTAGGTGCAGTTCTCTAGTTAAATTACAAAGCACTAAACCTAAAATTAACTTGCTCTGGGCAATCTTAAAATAGTAGATTGCTGGATCTAAGCTTATGGGTATTCTCAGTTAACTGCTTCTGAAGAAATATAAAAGTGGTTTATTACATCTGTAATTACAGCAAAACTTTGCCCTGTACTTTTCTCTCCTGGCTGGAGGAGATGAGTTTGGATGTATCATGTGAAACCGAGCACGGAATATCAAAAGGACAGGAATCCTAACCGCTTCTGAGCTATCAGAGCTCTTGAGATAAACCTGATACAGCCTTATGCAGGATCGTGCAGATTTGTCTCTTCTTCTGCAATACCACTTATAGGTGTGTACAAACACGCACCTATATGCATATATATATGTGCTTACATGTACACACACAATTACATATATTCAAATAAATAATCCTGCAGAAAAGGAACTTGCAGGGCACATTTAAAATAGATGCTCTTGCACACACACACAATTACTTTTCAAAGTATTCTCCTCTTTCCATATTTCTACCCTCATTTTGTCTATCAATAGTTTTATTTTTGTATAAAATTTGAGACCCTGATCTTGATGATAAAATATACTGCCAGAGATCACAGAATATTGACAATGTTGTCAGTCTTGGCAGAAGATGAGAGTCAGACTCCCCTCCACAAAACCATAAGGCTGGGTGAAAAATCAATATGAGAGATTGATCTGCTTTCTGATTTTTCAGTTGTTAGAGTCACATTTCCAAGCTGTTCTCTCCAGACCATGAAGGGCCAAAAACTTCTTTTTTATTGCTTAATGAAAGCTGAAAACTCATAATTTCACATGACTTCAGAAGCAGTAGCTCGTAGAGAAATACCAGATATTGTCACAGTCATGATAAACCATATGATTGGCCACAGTTTTAAGATTTTGAGAGCTGAAATGCTACCTTTGCCAGCAAGTCATGCAGATATAGACTTTTAAGCAAGGTATGAGTTGTAATAAAATCTCTAAAATCATTTTTTTATGAGGGAAAAGACAGAATATTCTATAAAGAACTCCAATACAGCGTGAATATTTTGTAAACTTTTCTGCAGGTATTGCAGAAATCACAATTTATCTTTAAATTCACCTGCTTTAACCCAGTACACGTAGAAATATTTTCAGGTAGAAGATTTCTCTTGGAGGAAGTAATGCATCTGATATCGTGTGCTCTTCCATGGAATCAAATGTAGTTCCTGGTTCTTGATTGCATTTGCTACTGTATTGCAACATTTTATGATTAAATCAGTAAACTTAACAATATTGAAACTGCTGTTCTGATTAGAGAGCTTAAAATATGTGGAGAGTAGTGGGGTTACTTTCAAGAGCTCTTAGCTTAATTTTTGTTCCACTGCATTAAACGAAAATGACTGATTCAGAGAAGTATCACAGCAATATTGGGTATTTAGATCTAAAAAATTCCAAACCCTCCTGTAACTCTATTTGGCCTCCACAGGTTTTTCTACTGTTTTCCAGCCTACTGCTTTTCTTGAACCTTTCAAATTTCCTCTCATAAATTGACAACTTGTACAAAAGATTGGCAATATGAGAATAGAAAAGGCCATTCCCACAATTACGCAACCCCAAATTTACTAAAAATGTCAATACTTTTCAAAGATCAGCAGACACTTCTCTTAACAGAAGTGACTTTTATAGTCAATACTGATGACTGGCCAGTTCTGGAAAAGTACCGTGTTTCTCTTACAGACTATTTTAATATAGAAGGCGAATCTTGAAATATTAACAAGGAAGTAAAACAATAACAAGCGAGACATGTAAAGACTCCCCTTTCAAACTCTCATCTAGAGAATGAGTCATATGTTCATTTACAGCTAAACTTGGATTAAATTGCTAGCAGTGAATCTGCAAGCAGCAAAATAAAAACAGAACTACTGTTCAAAGATGAACTTCCCGTGTCAGAGAAAAACCAAAAGGATTTCAATATATATTTCCTAGTGTTTGTTCTGGTAAGCAAACTGAATTAAGAAAAGAAAATGATGAAATTTTAGAAAACATGAAAAATCTAATTATTAAAAATTCTCTGCTAAAACCTATTTTATGATGACACAAAGGCCCTCTGTTCCCTGTAACGCACCAGCTGCTTTTCGTTATTTTATGTGCAAAAAAATGCATTCAATCACCTGTTCTACAAACTGCAATTTCAGGGAAAGTAAAAGACTGAAAAGCATTCAATACGGAAGTTCAGACCCACTCAGTACTCCGCAGCCTGTGCCAGGTCTGGCCAAAAAGGTCCAGCGATGTCTGAATCATATCTAACTCAACCTAAGATAAATCTAAATTATCGCCTGCTTTTCAGCAAATGGAAATCAAGTTAAACAAAATGTATGTTAAAAACCATGCAATTTCAAAACTTAAAGAAAATACACAGTTGCTTTTGCCCATGGATTGTATAACTAACTCATTTATTAAAAAACTCATGGGATAAGAAGAGTTTGATCCAAATATGAGGTTGCACATTTGCACAAGAATATACTTTTTATAGTGTCAAGATATTTTCCCTTTCTTCATTATCCTTTGACAAAAAGACACCGGGCAGCACTTTACAGGCACTGCAGGTGAGATTATAACCCATTTGCCGAACCCACTTGCATGAACTGCTCCCAGGGTTTCTTGTTTTCACCAGATGGTGTTAGGGTGGGAACGCTGGTGAGCATCAAACCTGCCTATTTCTGTGCTGATTCTTTCTGAAAGATTTGCTGACAGCAACATGTGAAGAGCAGAGCTGTGAAGTCGTGCCTCCTGTGCGTGAACTTGGTTTTTCACAGCGTCAGTCAACTGTCTGGGAAAGATAGCCATCCCCCGTATGCTCCCCGTCTCCTTCCCCGAACCCCTTCCAAACAGTTAAAAACAAGTTCTGACTCCAGCCAACATTTTTTTGAATACACATTATCATGCCAAGAAATCTTGATTCTTTGGGCTTTGTTACTCTTCAAAACAATCTACAGAAACAGTGGTCCCAGGACAGCCAACAGCGCATATATTTTTTCATTTACAGTAGCCTCGATACAGAAAGATTTATCATGGATTTTGTTTAAAAGCGACCCAACAGAAAACACAAATGGCTTACCAACACTGCGATGGACTTGGTGTGTAATTTTGGGGGGTTTGTAAACAGAAGGTGACATAAGAAAGAAATCTGATTTTAACTGAAATTACTTGGGACAGGCAAAAGTCAATGCTTTGATGCATCATGTTCCTCCATCATCCTAGGCTACCTTTGAACTAAGATGAAGGCATACTCAGACTGTGAACGGTTTTCAGCCATTTTATCATGACAGCTTCCTTAAGTAACAGGCATTCCTTCATCACACTCCTAAGTAACAGGCAACTTCATTACACTTTCAAACTCAAACTACTGAGTGCATTTGGACAGTCTGCAAAAGGGACCTCTTTTAGCCTTGCCGCATAGTTTTCTTGGAGAGCAGATATTCTCAGAAAAATGTGTGGCCCTACTATCATCTAACATCAATATTAAGTTCTTTAACAGCATACAATTTCTTTGTGTCTTAATACCTTTAACAATAATGATCTTAAATCTTGAACAGATGCTTGTCCATAACCTTTTTGACTCCTTTCTCTTTTTTTTTTTTAGTCTTCTCCTCTACATTGCAATTCAGTTCATCCATTTTCAAACTTCAGTTAAGCTGAAAACACACAAAGGAAAACTTGCCCACACTTGCTCAGTACTATTTCGCAGCTAACATGAAGAACAGTGAGAGGTCTTTCATTGTATGCACACCACCTTCGCTTGGACTGAACGTGTCAGACTGCCTTCGAGCACTGGCTGTGAAAGCCAGGAAAGCTGGATCGTTCAGATTGCCGTTTTTGGAAAAGCTGCGCTACATTTGGGCCTACCTGGGTATGAACATGTATCAGCCAGAAACTGCTCTTTAGGCTTTTTGAAAGAAAAAGCTTGCAGAAAAAGGATGATAAAATTAGGACCCCAACCACATTATTTTTGCATCTAGAAATGACCCAACATTAACAAGTATGGGTGACCCCCAAATTCCACCTCATGGAATGGGACCCACAGACTTCAGTACTTCCAGGCTTCAGCTTCTTAATCAGAAACTCTCAGCTGATGTTGGAAGCCTAATGTTAGCAGCTCAGCAAACTAGTTCCCGGTCTGCCAGCCTAGAGAATCACAAGGTTTAACCACACCATGGGAAACAAATGGATCCCTTAATTTTACTTAACATTCAAGATACTCTGTCCACTTCTCCTTCGGAAACAAGCTTGAAGTCCAGTGAGTGTCACAACCTGTTGTTTCAATGTTGTTGTTCTCATGAACCTCAGCAAAGGGGAGCACAAATCCCTGCCCCTGCGGAGGAATAACCCCAGGCACCAGTACACACCTCGGCCAAATGTCTGAAAGCAGCTTTGCAGAAAAGGCCATGGGGGTCCTGGTGGACACCAAGCTGACCATGAGCTAGCAATGAGCCCTTGCAGCAAAGGAGGCCAACAGCCTCCTGGGCTGTGTTAGGCAGAGAGTTGCCAGCAGGTCGAGGGAGGTGATCCTTCCCTTCTGCTCAGCCCTGGTGAGACACATCAGGGGTGCTGCGTCCAGTGCTGGTCCTCCCAGTACAAGAGAGACACGGGCCTACTGGAGTAAGTCCAGCAAAGGGCCACGATGATGATTAAGGGGACTGGAGCTTCTGTCATATGAGGAGCGGCTGAGAGCTGGGGCCATTCACCTCTGGAGAAGAGAAGGCTCAGGGGGATCTCGTGCATATGTGTAAACACCTGATGGGGGAAGTAGAGAAGATGGAGCCAGGCTCTTTTAAGCAGTACGAAGTGACTGGTCAAGAGGTAATGGGCATGAATTTGACATACAGGAAATTCCATTTAAACACAAGAAGGGACTTTTTTACTGTGATGGTGGTCAAACACTGGAACAGTTTGCCTGACGTGGTTATGGAGTCTGTATGCTTGGAAACATTCAAAACCTCACTGGGCATGGCCCTGAGCACCCTGCTCTAGTGGACCTCGCTTCAAGCAGAGGGCTTGGACTAGACTATCTCAAGAGGTCCCTTCCCACCTCAGCTATTCTCTTCTGTGATTGCTTTTTCCAGCAATGGCAATTAATTTCAGATTTGTAGCTGTACTTTACTTGAAAGCCTCTTATTTTCTAAGTAAAACAGTGTAATACTTAAGGAATAAAGCAGAAATGCATTTAATGCTAACTCAGCTCACACTGTACCCTATTGCATATTTATGATCGGAGAGTTTCCTCAAATCCTTATCCTTTACAAATCATCCTTCAACTTCATAATATAGGGTGTGTAGGCATCCAATTCAGCATCGTGTCCTCAATCGACAGATTTGAAACTGTTCAGCAGTTTTTCTCAGAAACAGAACTTACGGACCATGTGAGACCCACAGGAGCCTTAGGATGAGATCTGATGGTTTGAGAGAAAAGATGGCCAAGAGTCGGCATGCAAATATGGACTACAGTGACCAGAACTACAGCCTAGTCTCAGCCTCTGCAAAAGCTATGTTTATGGATTTGTCTTAGCCATTATCGCACAGAGATACTGGCAAATATTACAGTTAAATGCTTTTTTTTGTCTGTGAATGTGGCTCCTCAACCTTCTGTAGCGTTATTCCTTTGTGCTCCAGGACCACCAAGTTCTGAAACAGTCTGCAATTGCAAAAATCAATGAAATCCCGCCTTGACCAGTGCATTTAAACATCTTTTCATCTACAGTAGAACTGTGCTTTGGATTAAATTCTGAGTGAATGTTCAATAAATTAACTAATTTTTTTGATCCTTGCCCTATTAATATTCAGGAAAAAGCATTTTTCATTTATAAATGCTTTTTTCTAATTTACTTGCTTTAATCAGCAAGTAAGCCATTTTGTATTTTTAATGTAAACTCTCAAAAACGCAGATCCTTGCCAGAGCACTGAAAGCAACTGTATCATTAAGTCCATCCCAAACTTATCTCATATTTAGAAATTTGTCTTTATGAGAAATCATATTTAAACAGCAAATGGATTAAATTCCTACTGATTCCAATATTCAAATACCAGATGAAAAACTAACTTTAAAAAAAGTAACCTTAGTCCTAGTATTTGTGGTTAAAATAAAAACCTTTACTTTACAAGTTAATGAATGTGGCTGAACAGCTGCTACAGCCACTGCTGGAGGAAAAGCAGCAATTTAATAAAGAGTAAAGTGATAATTATCCAGCATCCTGATTCATTTTAAGATATGGCATCTTCAAGCACCAGAACACACGTACTCCCTTTAATTGATAACTGAAAACATTTCCTTGGGCTAACTAAATATCTAGTTGACTGAATTTTCATTAAAAAAAATAGTGATATGATCCCCTGGGGAGAATGTTCTTCAATTATAAACACCCATGTTTCATTTTATATTCTCCTTTCATACCTTCTTGAGAAGCCCACATTAAGCTTGTGCCATAAATCTCTTTGGAAGCAGACAATATTTGCTATCAATCTACTTTTTCCAGATCAAGAATAAATAAAAGGGCATTCTCCACATCTGGACAGCATCCCATGCTATGTATTTTCAGCACTACTAAAGCACAACTCTTCCCTCAACCATTTTCCTCCACAAATGGTATCATCAGCCACATTTCATACTCCTCCACAGTGAACACAGTTGTTCTTCACCTTCTGAAAAGCTGGTAGAGGGAATACTCTCAGGAGATGACCTCCTGTTATGCCACTGGCATGGGGAAGAGAAAACTGGGCCAAGAGGACAGGATTTATGGTAAATTAGGGTCCTTGTTCTGGCCTCATCCCTCAGGATTTCTTTCTGCGTGTAGAGGGAATGTAGCAAAGGCAGAGGAACTAAGCTGAATGATCTCTCCTAGCCTCATTTTACTTGCGTGTGCTGCTCTGTCAGTCCTTTCCACTCCTGTGTCACTTCTTAAATTGCTGTTCAGTCATGCAGCTCTCTTAGTGACAGTATTTGGTCTCAGCTCTATCAATGCAGATCTATAGATTTGCATCTATATTACTAGATCCTGCTGATCTATTAATCCATAGGATGTCAACACTTTGACATTTATCCTCCAGTCTCTGACCACATCACACATTTTCTGCCTGCCACCTGCTCCTCTTACACTCTTGCTGCCCAGTGATTCCGTACTGCACTCAAAATGTTGCTGTGGGGGCCATCATCTTCATATGCCTCTGACAGCTCTGCCCTTGTACCGTGGGCACCTCATCCCATCTCTGACTTTCTCATGTGGAGAAGCCTTCTGAGCTGTGAAATTTGCCTAGAAGAGATCTTTCAACTTAGACATCCTCCCTTTATCCTGGCTTCCTTGTTCCCCAGCAAGAGACTCCTGGTCTGAATGAAGAGAGCTCCAACAGTTACTCAGCTTCAGGTCTTTTTTGTAGCATTAGCCGTAACACCTATTGATCGTTACCATTTGATAATGGATAGGTAGACAGTAACTGCAGTTTCTCTGGCTGCTGCTTCTGAGTAGGTCCCTGCATGTGGCAACTCCATGCCCAGGGCACCACTCTCCTTTCTCCAGCCCTCATTCACCTGATTCCTTTCAGGCTGCAGACTCTCTTCAGCTGTCATTTACTACTGATTTGTCAGTCGTTGAAGCTGGGAGCCCCTGGTCTGGTGCTGCAAACACCTGTGTGGCAGCCAACCCTACTGAAGAAGGGACAGGACAGCTGACGGGTATGTGGCACTTGTGCATGGTGGGGAGAACTGGAGGTAGAGGAGAAAGATGCAACATGGATCAGTTCAGAAGACGGACAAGAAATGGGAAGGTGAAGAAAGTAAAACAGAAAGAAAATCTATCATTGTCCTATATGATAACAAAATTTTTGCTGATTTGTTTTCTAAACCTTTGAACAATGGACTTTGGGAGCAAAGCCAAGCATTAAACTCATAATACCCTCCGTGTTGATCTATGCCTGAGGTGAACTATATCACCATGGCTCAGTTTATAATGTAGGGCAGGAACATGCTATAAAATGCACCTGACCCACAATTATCCTGTGTTCAGTTTTGGGCCCCTCACTCCAAGGACATCGAGGTGCTGGAGCATGTCCAGAGAAGGGCAACAAAGCCGGTGAAGGGTCTAGAGCACAAGTCTGATGAGGAGCGGCCGAGGGAGCTGGGGTTGTTTAGCCTGGAGAAGAGGAGGCTGAGAGGAGACCTTATTGCTCTCTACAACTACCTGAAATGAGGTTGTAGCGAGGTGAGGGTTGGTCTCTTCTCCCAAGTAACAAGTGATAGGACGAGAGGAAATGGCCTCAAGTTGTAGCAGGGGAGGTTTAGGCTGGATACTAGGAAAAATTTCTTCACCAAAGGGGTAGTCAGGCATTGGAACAGGCTGCCCTGGGAATTGGTTGAGTCCCCATCCCTAGAGGTATTTAAAAGACGTGTAGATGTGGTGCTTAGGGACATGGTTTAGTGGTGGACTTGGCAGTATTAGGTTAACAGTTGGACTCAATGATCATGAGGGTCTTTTCCAACCTAAATGGTTCTATGATTCTATGATTATTCCCCTCTGATGGGGGGACGGGGCCCACTGGAGCATCCTGTGATGCTCTGCTACTTGGGCTTTCTCTGTATGTAAGCTGAAGTGTTAGGGTCTACTGAGAGGAGGCAACATGTGTGTCTTGCACCACTGTGGAGCTGAGAAGTAGCCAGACCCAGGTGCTGGGAAGCAGCACTGGATTCCACAGTATGGATGCAGTATGGACACGACCGACATTATTAGTGGGCAGAGAGGCTCATATCAATGGATCACATAGCAGTAGAGTAAGCAAAACAGTAATTAACAGACAACCCCTGTCTATTCCAAGCTGCTTGTGGAGTTTTCAGATGTGCTTTTTAGGATGGACTTGATTAAAAAAAATCAGCCAAAATAAACCCACTAATATTTGCAAATCATATATTCAAACCATAAAACCATTTAAAATCTAACAGCAGTCTTTGTTCTTCCCATACACTTTGATATTCAGACGCTTTAATCTCTGTTATGAAGCCTCCTAGGACATCCCCTTACAGTTTTAATTTCAATACCACGAGCATAGTTATTTACTAAATGTTTTCAGGCCATCATTCAATCCCCTTAGGATAGGTTTCATCTAACCAACAGCAGATGTCTACAGAGCAGAACAGCCAAGAGGTCGATGGCTACCCTCCTTTCTTCCACAACGGAGAGCAATTTCTGGTATGCAGTGCATCTCATCTCATCTCATCTCATCTGGAGGTAGACATTTAAATTAGGCAAGACGTAGGTCACATCATTAGGTCTACAGTTAGGAGAGAAGAGCCCAAACTTACTCTTCATCAGATCCAAGCTCAAACATCCCTACCTCTCCCTGGGCCAAAACAGTCCCTATTGGGTAGGAGCTTCAAACCATCTACTAGGAAATACAGTGCATGCAGGAAGAATTTAGGGTATCTCAGTCTGGGCTTTTGAAGTGTACCACATCACTAACCATGTAACACAAAAACTATAATAAAACACATCTCTTCAGCAAGTTTTTGTCAGAAATGTAGTGGCATTGTTGCAAACATTATAGTCACTGATGCTTGTAATAGAAAAAAAAAAGTTATTTTTAACAAGATTCTGGAACTACCAAATACCCTCCTGTCATCCATTTTACGTCAACTGATTGCAGAGACGTGATTGAGAAAAAAAGCAACAAACTTATGTCTCTGGAACACAAGAGCAGATCCTTTAACACACTTAAGATGTCCTTCATCCGACAGAGGTACAGCTGCCACTCAGACCTGCTTGCTCAGCCACCCTGCCCCACAGCAGCTCGTATCCGGAGCCCCACAGGGCGTTGCAGCAAGTCTGCTGCCGGCACGGGGGAGCACGGGCTGCCTGTCCTCGCCCTCCCTGCTCCAACAGCATCCATCACCCTCAGGTCACACCACGTATCCCTTCTCCAAAGTTTTTTCTGAGTGTGGGGAAGGAAGCTCTTAGTTCTGGACATTGCCATTGATTTATATGCTGTAGGTGACTATTTTTATTATTAATCTTCTGCACCTGTGCCCAGCATGTTGGATGGGTGAATTTTAAATAAATTAAATTTTGCATACTCACTCCCTTTGTGATTTTATTATGCAAATAATGCTCATCTTTTCACCTCTGAAACCATCCACATACGACAATTTCAAAGTCAGACTAATTTATAAAAATGCTGAGAAAGGCAGATCTTTTTTAAGGACTCAATACAATGAGAACTGATTTCTGTTCCTTTGTAATCTGGAGGGTAAATGGGAGAGCCCATTGTTTTCACGTGTTTTTTTCTTTTTTAGAAAGTAGAAGTTTAACTGTAATTTTTGTCTATGGTTATATCCTGTTGTCTCCAGATTTCTGCAGGTCATCTTAAATCCTGCCTGTTCAACTGGCTGTGGGTATTTTATAACTTTCTGTGACACAGACTGCAACTCTGAAAGCAAAAACCACAATTATTTCTTGAGGTGGCTGGGGACGAATGAATTCCCAAGGTAAGGGGGGACAGGCAGGGGAGCAGGAGAGCCAGGACAACGCAGAGGACAACGAGAGGGAGAGCTGGCAGCTTTCGGAGCATGATTCAGATTGCTCTCTGGAGGCTTCCCTGGAAATCGGCAGAGTTTGCAGCAGGATGTATTGAAAAGATATTGAGCACATAATCCTCAGCTCCTTCATGAACGTTGATCCACAGCTGGGTCACATCAGCTGCTGCAGAGCAGGAGCAGTAGCAACAGATGCTACCGATACAGAAATATGTTGGCTTTGTTAAGCCTCAGGTTTTGCAGAGGCAGACACAGGCTGGTCCCACACATCGCGCTCATTTTTGACTCTGTGTGAGCTTTGGGTGGAGAGGGACTCCCCTGACCACCCATTTTATCCACCGGTTCAAACAGCAGAACCAGTTTCATCAGCATTTGGGGCCATATTGCCTAACTGAGGGCATTTATTAAAGGCTTTCAATGTATGCGTACTGATTATTTATCACTCAGAGCAAGGGTCGGTCGTTCTTGGCTAGAAAATGATGAATATTGCTCAGTCCTTTCTTGACCTTAGCCTCAAAGATTAAGTTAGTCAGATGTCCTGGTGGACTGAATACAGTCCTGCTCTACTGGAGTTGGTCCAGTTCCAATTCTAGAAACTCTTGGAGGACATTTTTCTATTTTATTGGTTCCATGTACTTTTCCCTTTGAGCCTCTCTTTTCAGCCTAACTAGGAAAGCCAGTAGTCAACATTTCTGGTTAGGAGTCCTTTCTTCTTTATTGTCTTCAGTTAATATTTTATCTTATTTTCTTTAATGAGTGCCCTGTCACCTCTGTATTATGCAAGACTTGTTTGGCACATCCAAACCAACCAGTAACTACCAACCCCAAAGACACCCACTCTAATGATGAATCCAGCAGATCAGATAGAGAAATAATTCAAAGGAATCATTAGCAATCTTAGCTTGCACAAGAAAAAAAATGAAACACAATAAAAAGTGTGCTTATTTGATCTGTTCACATTTATCAATTATAGAGATAGTGTGAAGTAGACAGATCTCAAATTTTAATTACCTTGAAATTTGCACAGTGGTTTACTAAATGCCTTTTTGTTTAAGTCTGTGTAATACAGTATTTAATTAAACCTCATTCTAGGTCAAAGTAATTTAATTAAAAAAACTTATTGCCTGTAGGTCCTACATAAACAGCGTTGAGCACACCCTGCGCTTGGAGATCGTATGATCACCGACCAAGTTGCTTCCTCGCTCAGGGACAAGCAGATTACTTAAAAACCTCTATTACTGGAAATGAGGAAACAGGGAAATGCTTTGTGACTGGTAAATCCCAACACAAAATATAGTCGTCCCACAGGAAAGTGCTTCTATACTAGTGGCTGTCACGGTGTAAGTGGGATCCTGCACAGCAAGCCCAGCACACATCCTTCTCTGAGTCGGAACAGAAGGAGTGAGGGCATACAGTATTTTAAGTTACACTCCAAAGGATTTTACTATAAAACACTGAAAAAATCTCAAACACACACATTCCTCTCCTGCCAGGACACACCTAACACAAAACTGGTAGCTTTAGGATATCTTTAGGTACTCGTACCTGGTCCAAAGCATGTCAAATTTGATGCACAACAATCCAGTCATCATCTTAAAATGTGACAGTACAAACAGTGCTCCGCCAAGGACCTGGGCAATCTTGCACAGATTAAAAACATATTTGAGTCTTGGCAGTATTTCCCTCTTACCCTTAAAAGATTTTTCATTTCCAAATGAAAATTTGTCCAAGCTCGTGACTATCTTGAGAGCCAGGGTCCATCAGCTGTGGGCTGTAACACTTCACAAGCTCTCCTGGCCCTGCTTCCCCTCCATTCAAAATGCTGCCACCAAGACTATTTTCTAGTTTCCTCACTTTGATGATAATGGATTCATATTTGCAACAGCAGACTCAGAAATGCCTGAAGACTTTCAAGGTCCCTCTGAGCAGAGCCTATCTTTACCCATCATTTCTTATTTGTTACTGAGCTATTGATCCTAACTCTGCCAGGGACACCAGCCTCTGCTACCCAGTCAAAAATCTACAAAAATGTGACAGATTTGTTGGGATTCTGGCTTAAGTGAGCTACTGTCTTATATTTCTCCCATACTTATTTGTTGCATTCACCTGCTGCTTTCGGATATATTTAGCATGCAATCTTTTGCAGTCTTTGCAGTCCTTATCCATAAAGCACTGAGTGCAGCGAGGTGTTGGCCCACAAGGAGGGCTTCTGAAGTGCTGTCATAATACAAATAAGCACAAAGAAATAACAACAGCATGTGGAAAGGATTAATTTTACCCTCTGCTTTTCACCAGTAAGAAAGAGGACTTGTAATACCCAGACAGAAAATAAGTAGCGCATATTGCAGACAGACTACACGTACCAGTTAATGTGCAAGGAAGAGATTTCACAGGATGCCTCGTGATTACCTTCACAGGGAATCAATCTGCATATCTGCAGATTAGTTTTGTTCTTCATGATGACACTGTAAATGAGGGTCCAGGCTGAAGCACACTTAGGTACCTTCACGTCTGACTTGCCTTGTTCTTGGCTCCTTCACCGCTGTTCCCTGTGCTGGGGGAGGGCACACAGGTCGCCCAAAAGGCCACTCAGCTCCACATCTGGATTCATGCTCTTCTGTTCAAGACCGTTTAGCAGCATATGCTAAGGATATTTTCATGAAGTAGCATTCACTATCACACAAACCATCTCTCTTCTCTGTTGATCCAAATCTAAAACTACTTAAAATGCTTTAAAGAAGGGAACATATGCACTCCATAAGGCAGAATAGGAAGTTTTGAAGAAGCATGATTGCTGCTTGATTTTCAGAGGTGTGAAGCCCCCAGAAGCTCTATGCAGGCCCTGGCTCTCTCAAAATAAACCTTTAAGTGTTCAATACAGATCATTTGACACCTGCGGGTACCTTGTAAAAATCAGGCTATCCCAGGGAACACGTGTACAAAAGCAGTCGATGTTTTTTGTAGGCTATGTGGCCATGTGCAGCTGCTTATTTAAGGCAAGCTTTGAACTCTGAATGAGATGCACTGATAGAAGATGTTGCAGTGCTGTGGCAAATTATGTAAATATCACACACAAGGAAGCACCCTCAAACAGTGATCTTGTTTGTGTTCTCTCTAAATTTCCATCAGTGTGGATTTTAACTAAACAAACACCGTTCATCTTGTGTTGTTATTTGGAGAGAGAACCCAGTGGGAACTCTACTTCTTCTCTGAACCATGTCCTAGATCTTTCTAGCTTAAAACCTCCACCACCCACATCCCCGGACATTTCTACTTTCACCTGCAAAAATTAACCCTTAACTCTTCCATCTCTTTCCAGATCTCAAGGCAATTGGTTACTAGGCAACCATCCCCTGTTTTCCCTGGCTTGCTTGTTTAATTGAAGCCTGCGCTAAATAATATCGCCAAAGAGGAAAGGCACTCTCTAACAGTGAATAGTTATTACTAAAGTCATGGGTAGAGCTTTGGTACAAGGAGGACGGGTACAGGAAAGCAGTCCCCTCCCTAAAATGTCCTCTCACCACCAGCTAACAATTGCTGACTATACAAGGAAAGACCTTTTGCCTCTTTGTCTTCTAACACCGCAACAGGAGATGCGCATGGAGGCTAGGTCCGTACTATCAGGTGACCTGCCCCAGGGAGCACGCACGCTTCCATCTGCTCTTCTCTCATCCACACCTCTGGATGGAGCCCTCTGTGGATGGAGGGAACCACCGAACTGCCCCGGCCTTCCTCTGGGAAGAGACCTAGACCTGTTTCTTCATGGACAGGACCTGCAGCTGATCTAGCCTGCCTGCCTCAGGAACGACTGGGGATACAGAGCACCCTCAGGGACCAAATCGAATTGACAGCGCTCCCCGTGTCTGTGGGTAAGCAACTCCACCACTGGAGTTTCTGTCCACCAGACCCAAAATGAGGTCAGTCTCACAGCAAATATTTTGGCACAGATTTTCAAGGAGGCCCAATCCAGCATGCACCGTTCCCGCACCAATACCCTGCACGTGCAGCAGACAGGTCTGGAAACAGGGCTAGACTTTTTGCACCAATTCCTGAAAGCCCAGATACAAAAGATGTTACCTTTCAGACAGTACAGGGCCTTCTGCTTTCTGCAGTAATGCTGCTCAGAGGAAGGTGGAAACAGGAACCAGAAAGCCAGATCTTAGTAATACGCTACAGTTCCGTACTCCAAAATGGAAGATGAATGAGCATGTGTGCTTGTGTGCATGGAGAAGGTGAGAATGTATTTGCATGATGCAAAGTGTGCTAATGTGAATGACAAATGTCTCAGTGCACAAAAATCCTAGTGCTTTGGTAGTCATTAGTCATTAAAGTGACTGGTTTCTGGCTAGACCGACTCAGTACATCAGTTCACCACACTGCTGTACGAGTCCCCAGAGAGCAGTGAGGAACCTGGAAGAGGCTGGAGAGGAGATGCTGCAGCAGCCTCCACCCAGACAGCCTTTAACTGCTACAGAAACATCTCAAAACTGGAGCCTATCTACTAAACATTCCCATTCCTGTGTTAGGTGGAAAGTTGTGACGGGGATCTCACTGCCTCCATAGACACATCTATGGCGCTAGGTGCAGAGCACTTGAAAGCAGTTGCTGACTAGACCTCCTCCTCCCAGATGAATTTATGTAACATTCACAGCAAAGGGAACAAAAAATAAATCTATGAGTTTCCTTATTTAATGCATGGAGAATGAAAGATGTATGTGATTTTTAAGAGGAGTGTTTAACCAGAGAAATGACTGACCTACGTCTTGGGCAAAGGAGCAGCGGTATCAAACATTTTCATAAAGTGAGAGCTGTGGAGCAAGGACTTCTTCTAAAAAGAGCTCTCCCTGGCTTCTCCACATAACTCCTCACTCCCTGGAAGCCACATTCTTGTCCAAGCAAACTGCCAGGCTGGAGAGCCAGACCTTATAGGCTGGCTCCATCCCACCGAATTGAAAGCATATAAATAAATGCCTTCCTAAGCTTAGAGCCTGATTACTTTAGATTCAGAGGAGGAAGAATACCGCCTCAAATTTGAACTACCCCCTGGAAGCCCATCTGAATCGGTGGCTTGAAAGGGGTTTGTCATCTCCCAACTCCAGGTGCGTAATGCAAGTTTGGTGGGAAAAACCCAGGCTGTACTATGTCATGGCTGCACACTTCCAGCACTGAGGAAAGAAACACCTCTCCATCGTGCCTCATTTCCTCCTCTGTGCCAAGAGATTTTCCTAAGAGGTAAGAATGAAACATTTCACTCAAGGTCTTCAAGAACTCAGAAGTAGTTTGTGATACCTGAAATAGCACTACTGATACACTTGCTTTATATCTCATTCTGACTCATGACACATAACTTCAAGATATCCCCTGCCAGCCAGCTGATGAGACTTGGTCTAGAAGCTCCAAGTGACTAATTGGTAAGAATATATCTTAAAGAGAACACTTTTAATTATGTGTGTTTGACATCTTTATACATGTTTTGCGAGATGATAAATACATTTTCACCAGGTTTCCATTGATGCCATATGGCAGCTCACAAAAAGCTGAACAAATTAGGTGTAATGAGGCTCATTAAAAAAAAGGAAGATCTGCTATTAAAAGGACTTTTAGAATTTGCAAGATGATGTTCAGGTGGAGGAGATAACCTGTACCTCGCTCTTCTGGTATTGCTGGTAGATGGCCAGAAATGCCTCTGCCCATCAGAGGTACCAGCAGACTTGCGAAGAGAAGCAGCCTTGGGAACACTTGAAATACGTACAGAAGGCAGAGCAGAAACACCTTTCACAAAATCAGATGCAAGCCAAATGTCCTTAAAAGTGGGGAAATTGAGAGAGATGCCAGCTGATGGACATGGTAATACTGACTTAGAATTAGGTAACAGCTTCAGATGGTCAGACGACTAGTACGTCAAAGGTACCAGGCCAAAAGTCCAGCTGCAATAGTAGGGTGAAAGAGCTATGGGCAAGAAATGGGAAGAAGGTTCTACTAAGGATACAGATGGGATAGTCCCTGCCTGTCCTCTCTTCCCTTGAGAGCAAAGGGGGGTCAGAACGTGTCTTGATCCAACAGAAAAAAACCAAAATACTGTGGTCCAGTATGAAATACTCACAAAGGGATCACCAGGCTGAGGGCAACAGTGAAAGCAGCAGCAATGGTTGCTTGAATAGGTTCTTCAGGGTTGATTCGCACTCCACCAAACACGCAGCCACCTTGCTGCCAGACTGCGCACATCTTGGAAGGCAGGAGAAAGGGGGAATCTCTGAAAAGGACGTCAACCTCTGCCATAAAGCTGTTTCACGGTTCAGTCCGGCAGTGTGACTGGGTATCCTCTGGAATCAGAAAGAGCAGCCAATGGAGCCTACCAGAACTGCAGCAGTCCCTAAAAATGTAAAGCAATTCCTGCTGTGACCTTTGATACATGCAAACAACTAGACAGCATTGTACCCCTTCTCCATCAGTGATGCCTGGGTATTTACAGTAGCACCAAGGATGCTTTCGTGTGACCCCAGAAGTTATACTATGGACACAAGCACCTCAGGTTTCATTTGCACTGTGGCCACTCTCACTTGAGCTATGCTAGTTAGAGAAGAGCATCTCAAGCTAATTCTGCAGTGAAAATCTCTCTAGAGCCTTAGAGAAAACCCCAGCTGGTATTACTGTGGGACACATCCACTGCTTAATTATTGTTAGAGCTGCAGCTCAGAAAGATTAGGTGGTTTATTACAGTTGCTGTCAGAACCAGCCCTCCTCCCCTCTGCTTTTCACGTGCGAGTGCATACTTCTTCCCTGGCCTGGCTGGAGGACAAGCCCAACAGCAGCGACTCACCTGCTTCTGGGATCACTGGACTGAGAGCCTGTGGGGGTTTTTTAAATTTTTTTTTTTTTTTTTTATGGTGAGATTCTTCAAGTAAAGGGACCAAAATGGATCAGCAGATCAAAGGGAAAGACTCTGTTGCCAATTATTCCAAAGTAGTCTATAACATTGAACGTAACCCTACTCTTATCACTATGACAGTAAAATTTGGTACCGGCATGGCACTTACTTAGACTTTTTTCATGTGTTTGTATTTCCATTTCCCTCTAGTTTTAACAGATTTGCCAGTACCAACAACTATTGTATCTCTAACCTCTGGCCATTTCCTAAAGCTTACTGCCTTTACCTAAACCCATCACACTGCAAGAGTCCTCCATAGGATCCCTGCTTTAGACATTAACATCTAAAATAATGAAGCAGCAGATGCACAAGGCAGAAATAAAGACATACAGAGCAGGAAAGAGGGAGGACAGCACTGATTAAGTTTTGCTGTGTTACAGCTTGTTCTTCCAGAAGGGCTTGCCATCAGCTGTTCCCTAGCACTGTGCATGTGTCTCTTCTGGCTGGAAAGCACCGCACTATGTGTCAGATGCAGCACGATTTCTCCTGGCTATCGCTCGCTAATTGCAGACCCACTTCAGGGTCATTCAGCCTCTCCACTCAACAGGATGCTGCATTTCACCTTTATAAAAAATCCTTCCTGGGGCATATTTTGCAGAAGACCCTACAATGACAGGCACAATATACTAATTAAGTTACAGCAGCTGTATATTTTCTCCCGTCCCATGTAAAAGAGAGGTGCACTTCTCTAAAACGTCTAAGGATACAGACCAAAATGATACATAACCAGTGGGGGGAAAAAAAGGGCCCCACCTCTTCTGGCCATATGTCCTTAACAGGTCCTTTCAGAAGGAAAGCGCTGTTAGCCTGGGAAATTGAAATAATGCATATTGGCTCAATCCGGTCCTGCACAGTCCAAAGGATTCACAATTGGGCAGATAGTAAGCAATAAATGTATCACAAATTATCAAAATAGGGAAAAAGAGACAATTTCTGTACTTATGTACACCCTGTTCAAGTATCCAGAGGGAACCTGTGTAGCTCTTTTTTTAAAATTCCCCAGGCTGCGGAGACGTTTATAAGATTTCACTGCCTCGATTGTATTTACCCTATTTTATGTTACCACAAAGAGGACTTAAAGCTGATAAAATATACTTCCAAAGAGCACATTAGTCTCCTTTTGGAATGATGAGTTTCCATGAAGACTGACAGGTATTTTCCATAATTTCCCATGGGAGACTATCCCCAGACTCCTCTAAAAGGTTTTCAAACCCCACTGCTGCTGCCATTCACAAGGCACAAGCAAAACACCCTGCTCCTGCTGTCCAACTCAAAGCGCTCTTCAAAAACAAATGACAAATTCTCCAACAAATTGCTCCTGAGTACAATTTGCCTGCCCTCCTTGATTTTGCTTATAAGGAAGAGTGGTTTGTTCGCATTACTCTTCCTGCCAAAAGCATATTATCAGAAGCTAAAGGGGGAAATTACTTTGTGGGAGCCTTTAATTAAAAGAGGGTCGCATTTCATTGCCTTTTTTCCCTGTGATAGACATTGCCATCCCTCCCCTCTCCTTTCTCCATCTCCCCAAATCCAATCCGGAACAGCCTGGCACAATGGTCTTTTACAAATCTACATCATCACTGAATTTGCTCCTTTTATATGCTGGCAGAATGCAGCATTGCGTAATGCTATAAATAACTGTTTTATTCGTCGAGGGCTTACCTGGCACTGGCCAGCACACTGCTCTTTCTAGCGCTGTGCAATAATTACAAATTACAATTTTCTCACTGGTGTGTTTATTTAACATTAAGAAATAATTGCAAAGAGCACAGTATCACAGTCTGGCCTTTTTTTTTTTTTAATATTTTCTTGTCCCATTAATTGCATCTAAATTGTTCAACTTTTAAATGTGTTGTTGAGAGCAAAAATTAATTAAGAGCATAATTTTCTATATTGTTAACTTTTCTCTGGACTAGGAAACTAGTTTTTTGTGCCTGTCGTGACTCTAAGTGAGCTGCTATGTTCGTTTTTTCTCGGATGAGAGATAGTGTATGTGTGTGTGTGTTTTTTGGATGATTAGACTCTTTACCTCTGCTTCGCTTCTATCTTCACTTCTATCTAGCTGACTGAAATATCAGTCAGAAGCCTGTACCAGACATACCAGTGCTATTTGTGATCAGATATTTTTCTGGGATTTGCCGCCTGGCAGACCACTGCAAGATTTTAAGACCTTCTGCAGTAATTTCATTTTTTCCTGGAAACAGAATTTTCTCCTCTAAATGGATTCCCTCTTCCTTTTGGGGCTGATACACATCTATGAAGCATATCTTGCTTTCCTTGCTTAAAAACTCCTGGATCAGCAGAAGTGTGTGCAACAGTAGGTGCTAAGGGTTTCTCTGACAGCATGAGGCATTTGGATGGTATGCTCCTAAGCTCATTTCAAAAGAAACTACTGGGGTTTTATTTTCACTGTTATACAGCAGAAATTTATCACAATTGGAATAAAAGACTTAGCAAAAAACCATAAGCACCTCCTTGTCAAGAAACCATTATCTAAATAGCCTCTGAGATGTATCACAAGCACAAAACCACATTCTTTCCTCAGGAGATGCCTTTCAAAGCCAAGAGGTAAAAAAGGCAGGATAAAATACAGGGTTCAGAAAAAGATGACCCAAGGTCTATACACTATAATTCAGCATACATGAGCTCCAATCCAAAACATGGAAACACTGAGGAAAATTAAGGTAAATCACCCTAAAGAATGAAGTCACTGTGTAGGAGGTTGTGTCCCTTAAACCTACAAGTGGATGCTTTCATTCAAGCATGAAGTAGTCATAACTCACAACATCGTAATTCTCCTTAGAGGATTTTATGTGCTCTATCACAGATGCATTGACTTAAAGCATTAGCAGATTTGGCTTATCTTTCCCCTATGTATTTGTGTATATATGGCCCTGCTTGGTGACGACTGATTCGAAAGTTGAGCTCAGATTTAACATGGCAATTTGCTCTATTGCTATAAATCTCTCTCACCCAAAAACAACTGCAGGAGAGGTGAGGAAAGGAGGGAAGTCCTGAGCACAGCCAATGCTATAAAAGTGTCTCCTGAACTCCAATTTGAACTGCATTTTAGAAATACTTGAATCACGTGAAGCTTTACTATCTCCACATCATCTCTCTCAGGTATTTCTGCGAACGGGCCAGGGTACAGCCAGAGCACTGAGCTGTCTGGGTCCTCTTGGTAGGTGAGAATTGCCATTACAGGACAACAGAAGCTAAAGCTGTTTAAGAAACGACATTATAAAAGGCATTTTAAGAATCTGAGTTATAAAAGCGGTGGTTCTAGTCTAAAGAATGAGTCCATTAAAGAAAGTGTCACTAGATGTTTCCATGTTTATTATGTGCTAGTAACTCTGGGCTGAATGTGCTCAATTTGTGAGTACAAAGACATTTTTCTTCTAACAGCTAATCTTAAAAACTCAAGCTGGGATCTGAGAGGTGGGGTGGGTTTTTCATTCTCATACCTCATTACCAGTAAATGTCAATCAATATATACTTGCTTATGTAGCTGTAACTGATCCTTATTATTCTATTTTTTAATCTTGAAACCAGTTTGAATACAAGAGCCAAAAAATGCTAACCAGACGACACCAGAGTTTATACAACGATGACCCAGTGCCTATACACCGTAACTCAGCATATGTGAGCACAAATCCAAAACATCTGACTGAAGCCACAAATGTTGCAAAGCTAATAACCAAGATAAACGGTGAAGGTACCACAGTTTAGAGCCAAACCCTCCCCAGACGACTGCATGGCTTGTTATTGTCCTCTGAACTCCTGCCAGTATCTTTGCAGGAATGAGCTGCTCGGGGCTCAATGTATTATCCTAGACACAGTCGCAAAAAGCCAGATGGGAAGGCTATTACCTCCCTATATGATCATATAGTATCTCTGTCATCACTTCCCTGGTGGCAAGCATACAGTATTGTGAATTTATATTTAACCTATGGCTTAAATGCTAGAAGGGCAGGAATTTATTAAAATGGCTTTAAGCAACAACTTGTACTCCACCCTCATGTGCTATGAGCCACCAGATCGGCTTAGATGAACCCAACTTGGAGCTGCCGTCTCTCCCTTGGATCAAGACAGGAAGCAGTTTAAGTCAGTAGCCATTCTGTAATGAAATGAGATTTTTAGAAGACTATCCTAAATTACAATTAGTTCATAATAATTAGCAAGGAACAACAACAACAACAAAAATAGCATTCATTCACTTAAAATGATTTTAATGTTATAATGGCTGGTACATAATTATACCAGAGAAGGGCTATTTAAAAGAGGGGAAAAAAAGATAACTTCCAAAGAAGAGAATTCATTTGGTGTTTATTTGCTTCAGGGTTCTAATTACTCTGGAAACCAGCAACCCTCCTGATAGGATTACTGACACGAACGCAACTGCAGCTGCAAGGAACGCTGAGCACATCAGTTTTTTAGCACCATTAAAACAGTCCTCTATAAATACCAGATGCATCTATCTATCTATTACTCTCCCTTCTCAGCACTTATTAGCCGAGCAGTCGCAGAGCATATCGCAAAAATGAAATGTGTAGCTGTGGCAGAACTGGAGCAGTAGAGCAAGTAATTTGTATCAGGCTGTATAAGAGTTTAAGTTTTATTATTAAGTATATGTCACAGATATACTAGCATCGGTTCATCTTTTTTCCCCTTATAGTTCAGATTTATACACTTATTAATAAACTGCAGACCATCATTTCAACATCCTCATTTAGCAGAATAAGCCAGTCAAATCTGGTCAGAGTCGTGTGGACTCCATGTGGCAAAGCAGAGAGCCCTGGCAACTTTAATTGTTGCCGTCTAGAGAAGATTTATGATGCTATCCATCCCGATCCTAGCTAATAAATCACATCTTCCTCCACTCTTCAGCAGATAGGTCAGACGAAAAAGGCTGGGAAGTCTCATTAGCACTCCCAAAAGTGGCGCAGAGGTAGGAAGGGAGCCACGAGGCTCGGCATTGCTGTTGCTCACATGGATTCTCAGAGAATTGCTTTATCTGATGGGGTTTTGAAAACCACTAAGAGGAGGATTTTTCCTCAGGACTAGAGGCTGGAGGGACTTCGAGCTGGTGTTCAGTTCTGGTCCCAGCACAGACTTCCCACGCAACCTAAAGCGTGTGGTTCGGTGCCTGTGTGCATCATCCTCCAAGGAGCAACCCTCAGATGATGCTTCCTACCATTTGTCTTGGTTAGTAGGTGAGCTCTTCAGGACTATGCATATGCAGCCATTCTCACCAGGGGCTGGCAGGTACAACAGCAATACAAAACAACAGCTAAAAGAGCTGGAAAATGTCTTCAAATGTCAAGTATTTGTATTCTGTCCCCCCCTTCACTTTTCTAGAAAGCTAATAAGAAAAAGCAACATCGCAGAGCAGTTAGGCATTTCTTAGGTCCAATCTGAACAGCACGAAGGAGAGAAAAGTAGGATTTTTCTGTAAAATAATACATTTATCAAAACACTCAGGAGACAGGGAAATGCCAAACTGGCAATTTCATTAAGAGATCATCCTCTAATGGTGGAGAAATTAGAATTTTTACATTATACTCTTAATAACTGTATTATTTTAAGACCTGCAAGAGAGGGAGAGAGCCTACACTTACAACTACACTGCATGTGTCCTGAAGCCAGGCAAGACAAACCAGACGGGGCACAAGCAGCACACCGGTGAAGAAAAGGTGAGTTCTAATGATTTTTCCTGTCATTATAAGGCAGCTCTGTAATGTATACAAATATATTGCTTGTCTAATTCATGTGAAAACATATTTACCTATTAGTAATGAAAACACTCCCCTACTCCTCATGCCAAGTGCATTCCCAACACAAAACAAAAAGAATGCCTGTGCGCTAGAGCGTAACGTACGGTGCAGTGATCCAAGTTTAAATGAGCTGGCTAAAGAAAAGGAGCTATGGTAGCAGAACACAAAGCTTTTCCTCCTACAGGTAGGCTTCTCTGAGCTCCCTGGCTGGATTACGTTCTCCACATCATGCTGCAGAAGGCAGTGCAGACATACCCGAAGACAAGACGAACACAGCAGATGCAGAGACACAAGGAAACACTGAGACATTGGTCGGCAAGATGGCAAGCAGTCAGCACACTTCAGTAGCTCAAATGCTGGCCAGCTTTCAGCCAGCAAGATACAGTCACCAGGTGGGATCTGAGGGAGATGGTGGGGTGACTTCGCGGTAGCTCTCAGGGAGCTCTTCCCAAGGAATAGCACAGGTGATGCCATCATTTAGACACGGGTGACGGGAGGTGGAACTGCAGCAATGGGGAATGACCTCACCAGTCCATAAGAGCTGCCAGGGAGGGAGGGAGCCTAAGAAGGGCTGGAACAAAAGAGAAGCAGCTTAGGTTTCATAGGTATGCAAGAGTCAGGCCTGAAGAGGATTCCCAGTCACTTTGTGGGGGGCAGTTTCCCAAAGACTGCAGAAGTTCACTTTGCTCGTGCTTACAGGCATCACAGAGGCAGGCTCATAAAAACAGTAATACTGGCCTGGAAATATCTTAAGTCTTCACTTACTTGAGTTTCATGTGTAACAGGAGGAAAAGACTGTATCATATCTTTGTTAATGACTTCATTAATGAAAACGGAATGAGACTCAGTGCTGCAAACATAATTGTTGGCTAATGCTTAAAACAGCAAATAGTACGTATTTCTTGAGCAGTCAGTCACATTAAGCACCAGGCTTACTCCTTCACATTTCCGAGGTGATGTTCAGCTTTCGAAGGGGAAGAGAGGGAATGAGAATGCTGCCTGCAGTCTCATAATAGCTTCAGTTGTGAAAAAGACACAGCTTCATGATTTCCAAAGTTGCTATTTTTGTACATGCTTGGAGAAAGCGCAGTTTAACAAAACTTCACAATCAGCGATCCTCACAAAACGTTCAGCATGTATTTGCCAGTTCTTTACTAAGCTAATTCATTTTTTAAAAGCAGCTTAGCAGAGATAACCACTCAGATTTAGATTTGCATTCTTTTGTATGATATTCTTCAGTAGAAATGAAACATTTTGGAGATAAAAACAATCATATTGTTCCATTAGCCTGAAATATCTCAGATGGGGACAGCAATAAAAATAGATAGCTTTTAGATATGAGCACAGCAGAAAAACTATGTTTCATATTGAGAGTTCAGAATGACTCTGGTAAATAACCTACTCTTCTAACAGAAGTGTGAGTAAGGTCAGGTCAGCACGTGGACTGACTCGTTCAGGTGATGAAGGTCTTACAGCTCTTTGAGCTCTGTGTGTTGTGCATCCTAATACATTGAGTTTCAGTGCTTCCCAGTGGTTGCTTTATCTCATAGGGAAAAGCAAACACAGAGGCAAATGTTCCATAAACTCTAAAGACGGAGCCAACCTTATGATCTACACATATTATTTTCCCTGAAGGCAAGTCAAGCAGGATGCCATTCATGTGTAGATGTCTCAGAGTGTTCTTCCTCCTTCAAACTTCTGATGAGACATCACTCCTGATAGGAAACATGTATGAATGCCCTTTTCTCCAAGTCATCATAAGATTTAAGGAAGGTTGTGCAAATCAGAGAGAGCCCCAAACCAGATTTTAATCAATGCTTGCTTGACCTCCTAATGCATTCATTTCTTTGTAGAAAAGCTAAAAATTATTTTCATTAGAAAAAAAGGCATTTTAGAACCAAAGCACTATCATATAAAGCAAGCAAGCAAGAAAACTCCAGACAAAATACTTCTTAATTCCTTTTCATCCTGGAAAGTTACTAAGACTTCACTAGAATGTAACACCGCAACCTGGTAAAGCTTTTCAGCACGACCAGCAGAGTACCCTGTGGCAGCCTATAAAGTCAATTCGTTGGTATTAACACATGGGAGACAACTTAGAACTGAAAAAAGAACTAAAACAAAATAAATGACATACTGAACTCCAACAGCCTTTCAGATTCAAATGTTATTGGTGTATATTGCTGAGATTTAATTTTTAAATTTCTGAGGTACATCAGAAGTTATTTTGGGAAGAACTTAACTTAAGCTATGAGGCACAAGCTGACATTTTGAGGTATCATCAGAAAGATTACAATGAAATGTTAAAGAGAAGAGCTATTCCCTCTAGGCCGACTGAAGCAGGAATGGCACATCCTCATCTCTCCAAGTCCACCACAAGCCCTAAATTGTACAACAGCACACTTCAATTATTCCCCTGCTTTCAGTGTGCTAAAAATAAGACTGACATCATAAACCAATTTTAACTAATATTATAAAGCTAAGTGCATGCCAGTGTCAGTAAATGAAACGTAAAATTAATTGTGCTGCAAAGGAGCAAAGCCTTGTGAAAGAATTCACTGTAGTAGGAAACGGTGAGCACTTTGTATGCCCTCAAGCTTTACAGAAGTCATTACTACTTAGATTCATGAAGGCTAGTATTCACAAAGTCTCTTTCAACATGATGTTCATCATTTATTATCAGACAGACACAAAAAACAGCTAGCCAAACCCCAAGACCCACTGAAGTTAGCTTCTCATGATTTCACGGGGCAGTATTTGGCCTCATACTGGCAGAAGGGAGGCTGTTCATAACTGAAGTTTTGACAGAACACAACATTGTCTCCTCTAGAATGACAAAAGGTGTCATTTTCTGAAATGAATACAAATGTCATGTTCTCAAAATGGGCGATCATTAACCCAGAGAGCTGAAACTTGAACATGAAAGTAAACAGATCAGGGGAACTTCTGAAAACTGGCACTCAACGTATCAGCTTTCTACACCTCCTCAAATCACTACTGCTTACTTTCCTGGCCAAACAAAATTTGACTGCTGTTAGTAATATACTCGCAGTGCAACTATGGATGGGTGAACTGATTTCAATATGCTACCTTCATGCCTTAATTACAACACTGTCAGGTACAGTAAGTCTCTCTTGGTGGTGATTGCATTAAGAAACAGGAGGCAGGCAGGTAAGGCTGGCAGGACAGCACAGCGAAGGAGGAAGGCGGCACCTGGTATTGTAAAAACAAAAGAAAGCAAGGAAAATGTTGAAATCCATAGGAGAGAACATATCCTTTTAGACTTCTTCCTCTTTAAAACTCACTTTTTTCCTCACAACAACTGCAGTTTTAAGTGGTTAATGAAAAAATAAGGAAGGACTGGAGTGCTGTGTCCAGCTCTGGAGCCCTCAGCACAGGAAAGACATGGACCTGTTGGAGAGGGTCCAGAGGAGGGCCACAAAAATAATCAGAGGGATGGAATACCTCCCTGTGAAGAAAGGCTGAGAGAGTTGAGGTTGTTCAGCCTGGAGAAGAGAAGGCTCCGCAGAGACCTTATAGCAGCCTTTCAGTACTTAAAGGGCACCTATAAGAAAGATGGGGACAAACCGTTTAGCAGGGCCTGTTGCGATAGGACAAGGGGTGATAGTTTTAAACTAAAAGAGGGTAGATTCAGACTAGATATAAGGAAGAAATTTTTTACAATGAGGGTAGTGAAACACTGTCACAGGTTGCCCAGAGAGGTGGTAGATGCCCCATTCCTGGAAACATTCCAGGTCAGGTTGGATGGGGCTCTGAGCACCCTGATCTAGTTGTAGATGTCCCTGCTCATTGCAGGGGGGTGGACTAGATGACCTGTAAAGTTCCTTTCCAATCCAATCCAAACTATTCTAAGATGCTATGATTCTATGAATTTGATGTGCAACAGTTTTAGGACCAGAAGCTGAAAGTACAGAGATAACTCGTTCCATGGTCCCCAAGGGTGTGAAAAATGCAGGTCTGAGTGAGTCACCGGACAGGCAGGGGAGTTCTGGGACACAAATGGCCAATTTAACAAGCATGCTAATGTCTGCTGAAGGGAATGACAATTAGAAGTGCAAGCTGTGTCTTAGGGATGAGATGAAGAGACAATGAGGAGAGGCAGCTGTTTGGAAGGAAATGTGTTGAGCTGGGACCACTTTGTATCTCTTATCTGTGCTCTCTACCACAGAGATCCTGACTCTCCTACAAAAATATTGACCATACTTTCAAAATATTGACCATTGGTTTCAAACCAATCTAAATACCACATTAATACATTTTTATATATAAAATGTGGTCTTTGAACTCACTATGTCTTGGTCCTATTCTGTGGAGGGGAATACTGCCCAATACCCAGGGATGAACACTAATGAGTATTAGTAAAATGCTGTGACTAGCTGGTGCCGGAGAATGAAGAAGTGTTAACAGCTTTGTTCCAAACACTGCTTGATCAAAGGAGGTTACACTAAATACGTGTAACTATAGCAGGGTTATAATGAGTAAGTAAGTGTAAGAAAAATAATTTTCAGAACATCTGTGGCCACACTAAGACTATCAGTTCCTCAAACACTTAGACAGTAACTTTGCTCTTGTAAGGTCGCACTTACTTTGTAGTGTTTATGTGTCAAGGTTTTTGCATATGCAATCACATTTGAAGAACTGGTTCCTAACACTGTACCGCAGAACTCCATCACCATACATAATTTAACATGGCCATGTGAAATTTAGTTTAATATGCAAAGCAAAGATCACATGAAGTGATAAACATTTAATGTTAGTGGAGTTGAAGGTGACACGCTACCATAAAACGAAAACATATAAAGCAGTATTTGTTCTTCCTGTCATCCTCTGCTAGACAACTTGATAACAAAATGACACACATGTATTTCCAGACTTAATCTGGATGCACAACAAAGCCTAAAATTTAAACTAACAGGCCCCAAGGATTTGGATCCAAGAATAGACTATGCCAAGAGAAAACAGTGAAATCTGATGATTACACTTTTCAGAAGAATGATCCCTCAAATGTGTCATGCCAAGATTATAAATGTAACCGAATATCCACAGAACCTACAGGCAAAATTTAAAATAGAAACCAGGCTTTAAATACAAGAATTTCAACCTGAGCCAGAGCTGAGTATATTTTTCTTTAAAAACAATTTTTGGTAGTTTTTTATTTTCAGTGTATTAGTCATTAATATGACACTGTCCAGTAGCTTCTTCTTGCTTACACCCAATTTAAAAGAAATAATAATAATAATAATAATAATAATAATAATAATAATAATAATAACAAAGTCTTATACCTACTGGAAAACCAACTTTCTTTCCCTACCAATTTTGACCTTTTCTGTTTGGGAGACATTGATTTTTTTTTACCGCCTGTGTTTCTAATGGAGCTTGAAATTAACACGGCTTTTTGTTTACCTCCTAATTTGTGCACCGCCATCATCAGTGCTGTCAGCACAGCTCTGGGAATAGGGCTTGTTTACTGCTTCTGCATAACCAGCAGAAGGAGCATAGGAGCAGAAAATAGGTTTGGTTTAGAGTTTTTCCTTTATTTATTTTTTTTGCTCAGGTCCTTTTATAGGTTATATATTAATGACCTGAGTGATAATGTGGCCCATTTTGTCAATATTTCTTAAATGGAACATAGAAAGACTTGAGCTAGCTCAGGGATATGTTGAATTCCTCTGGCACATGTATCATAAGAAGTTGGTATTATTGTTGTGTCAGTCCAAAGCATCTGTCAGCCTTTTGCACAATGGGAGTTTCAGCGAGACCTAGTACCGCCTGTCAAATGTGGAATACCAGCTAGAGAATACCAGCTCATTCTCCGAGTAGCTGCTGTGGCATAATGTCCCAATCTCTGCAATAAGACAGCCTCCAGTATCAGAGCCCCCAAAGTGGTACAGGAACAACGCCATCTCCTCTTCTCAGAGATGAATGAAATACTCAGGATCGGTACACAGGCTTGTATTCTTGCAGATCTGCAGCCTTACCGTCCCTGTAAGAATAAGCTTATTTCTCTTGGTCGCCACCAAAGTGCGTGGGCCAGGGGCTGGTGACATACTAAATAATTTGAGTAAGTTACCATCTCATTATCATGTCCTTCAGCAACTGTATGGTTGCTACATGATATGTCCAATTAATATTATAATAGGTCATTGTATAATTGACATTTCTGATATGCTATCAGACCATTAATATTGCCAACTAAAAATAACTCTATCAATTTTCCAGATATGACTATAAAGTCTATGCACTGATTTTGTTTCAGTGCAAAGGGATGGACTACATGATCTGTGAAACCCCGTAATCTGTTTTTCATTAGTATTCAACCTAGACTTTTTTTCCCCAGAAACGTTGTGGGCCAAGGTGAGAGAGAACAATTCTGTTCCCAAACGTCTCCATGCCATGCCGTCATTCACTCTTGTATGAACGCTGGCATAATCTGTACATGTAAGAAAACTACTCATTCATAAAAATATTCTAAACAGTTGTTTTGTTTTGTTTTTTAAACCAGATCCACCTCTTCAAATATTATACCCACAAAACCATACAAGCCTGATTATCTTCCTCAGCATAATCTCAATAACACAAGTTTCTTGTTGATCCTGTCAGAAACATACCCCTCTTCCCCAAATTCAGTATAACCTCCTGCTACGCTCCCCAGTTTCCTCCTGCTTATAATATACCATTTGATGATTCTCAGAATTTAATGCTGCATTGATTCAGTGCCTTTGATGATGTGCAACATATCTAACCATTAGGTCTTCCTTAATAAAAATCCTGCTTAATTCCTTGTGAAGGATCAAGAGCTGTGTTTTAAATACAGTGATGTGGTATGTTGAAAATCATACTTTACTTGCTCTGTCAACTGTGCTTCTGTGTCAAAAGAATACCTTTTAGTTAACTCAAACATACAGTGTATTCCAGTTGTTTCTTTTTCTGTATTCTCTGCACTCCCCAGATGACAATCTTGTTGATTTCTGCTTGTATCTTCATGCCTAAAGTCTTTTTCCCCTACAGAAGGTCATTAAGTTTCAGAGGGTTTTTTTTTCTGCATGAAGCTACCAAAATCAGTTTGTCTCTCAGCACCGCCCTGTTACCATCCCAGACACTAAACCATTCTGCTTCCTCTGGAGACAGGAACTCAGAAAGGTCACCTCTTGACCCAACCAGACTGTGGATATGCACTCTGTGGGCTCAGTATAAATCATTATCAAGTAGTAGAAAGACGAAAGCTAATCTGATTTTTAATACACATCTTCTGGGGAAAAAAAAAAAGACCACAACAAAACAAAGCCTGGGGACTTATTTATTTTTCAGCTGAAAAAACCTGTAAGGTATGAGCAAAAAAGAAACCCCAAGCAATGCAATTCTCAGCCTCCTAAATTGACCCTAAGAGGAAGCATCATATCCAAGGAGGGGGAGAGGCTGACTTGCCTTGGAAAGTGAGTTACTCGGCCTTTGGAGAAGAGCGGATGCCCTGGTGGCAGGTTTGTGATGGGGAGACTTGTCCATTAGTGGGCATGTTAGAAAAGCATATTCATTTCCTAAGCCATCCAATCCGATTTTAATCATCTGTTGACTTCTGGCCTCAGCTACATGGAAGCAGATGATAACAGAGACCACTAAGAGCAATCCAGACTCAGTGGATTTTCTCAAAAATAGTTTAAATAAAAGATACTTGGACTGTGCCACAAGCACAGTAGTTCAATTTGGGACCTAACAGTGTCTCAGAGGAGAAATTTGCCTGCAGAAGATTAGGAAGGGATTCTCACCTCTTCCTCTATAATCATATAGTGGGAACCATTAATAGTAAACATTTGTCATCTCTTTGCAAATGAAATAAAAGGGCATCTCCTATTCTAACAACTCTGTGGTTAACACAGATGCCTGGAGTGATGGGATGTGGTGCTTTTCATTGTAATTGCTGTAGCATTGTACATCTGGTTAACCAGCTCATTCGGGCCACTGCCAAAGACTTAATGTTGGTCAAAATGGACCATGGTTTGACTGGGAAAACCAATGTCACACGTAGTTTATCCCTGCAATTCAAAAGCAGATCTCTAAGCAGATCCCTGGTCTTACGCTCATAAGATACAGATAAAGTTAGAAGTATGCTGGAAGGACTTCCACAAGTGTTTAGTAAAGGTTTATTAAACCAAGTTGGTTTGCAACAGCATGTGAGTATTTACCGGGGCACAAAATCAAAGACTCTTAAAGGCATAATCTTAAAATAAGTAAAATAATTTAAGTTTGTATTCTTATCCACCACTATTACAATAATTGTCTTATAAATAGATTCGTGCATTTGTCTGTTTTCATTTCAATTTTTGTCAAAGACTGATGTACCAGAATGTTAATGTTATATAATTATATATTCTGAAAATTAAAGCAGCATGGCATACTGGTTGGGAATAGCACATTTCACACTTCATTACTTTTGCTGCAACTCAACCAATGCTAAGCTCTGAATTTTCTGTTTCCAGTAGTCAAGGTTTCTTTGGTTGTTACTTTTTTAAAAAACATTTCTGTTTCATAGTTCTTTGCTGCTTATCCACAAGCTGTACAGACAACAGACATGTGGATGGCGATGGTGGAAATCTGGTGGTTTGCTCTAGTAATGAACAGAGATAACAGAGAAAGTGAACAGTAGGTTTGGGAAGTGTATATGGTATCACAGTGAGCACTGGAGAGGGGACAGAACTGTCATCAGTGGCCCAAAGTTCAGACTACCATGGAAATGTTACAGCCAATGGACCCAAAAGCCTGACTACTCTATTTTAAAGGACAGCATGTGTCCCAAATTCATCAGATTAGTATAAATATCATGTTGAGAGAATGCTGTCAGGTTGTGAAATTGTTAGGTGAATTTTTAAATACAGAAGATCGAACTGATCTGCAGAAACATAGGCAAAGAATATGCTTGGTGAATTAAGAGTCCTGAAATACTATCAAAAACTATCCCCTGCTTTGACACTTCTGGAAATGTAATTTGTACTGGCCCTTCAAAAACACAATAACTATGAAGGAATGTGCCTTTTTGCTAATATAGCTATAAAAAGATTAAACTAAGATGCCACCAAAATCTGCATCTTACTTTACCTCTTAGCACATTTCCACGCTGATTTGGAGACAGTTTTCATACCAGTAGTGAGAACAAGAGAGAATAACTTTGATTTATTTTGATTTGTACTGCAGAAGGAAGTCACAGCGCATTATAGACTTTTCATTTTTCTCACAAAATCCAGATTTGCTGAGTGCAAATCAGTAATGTTGTCAGAGTGGCTGAGGTATTCAACTGTAAACATAAAAGAGAGTTTAAAGAGTTGTGGGTCACCTTTAAAAGATAAAAATCTTTGAATTTATTCATAGGGGTTTAAGAATTTATGAATGATGGAACTAGCCATCTGTAAGGCACCAGCTCTAACTATATCACAAATGGGAGTGTTGGTAGGTTGCAATGCTTATTTAGTAGCTTAAAGCTGCACATGTGGATTTTCCAGGCAGCAGCAGGAGTGCCCTCCTCTCCCACTGATCACATCGTGCAGCCTGTGAGCTTCTTATCATAGGCCACAGCAGAAGCAACCTCACAGCTCTGAACCTTCCCCACATCCAGATCACAGACAGCTCAACTCAGAGCCTTCGGTTTCAGTTTGGCTTCTAACTAGCAAGCAGATTGCATGTAACAAAATCTACTGCTTTCAAAGTCACGTGCAACCCTCACGGACGGCATCAGCAGGCAGACCACAAGGTCCTTCCCGATGAAGCTCTCCATGAAGCACTCTTCTTTTACTTTACCTTTTAACTCATTCTGAAGTAGGCCCCCTTACTGAAGCTGCAGGTTACACTACGCTAACAACAAACAGATTCCCCAGGGATACAGTTATACACAGTTTCACAATGCTTCTAATATTTTAGAAGATATGAACTCTTTTCAATATAATAAACAAAAAGCTGCCATCAATGCAATGCCACAACAGCTTCTATTTAAATAAATTCTATCATCTCCTTGTGCTTACAAGCACTATGAAATACCAAGACTCACAATACCACCAAATTTTACAGATGGACCATCAAGGCAAATAAGGGTTAAGTTTCTGGTCTGGTATCACCCAGGAAGCCCAGAGCAGAAATAGAGCCAAGATGTCCTGAATGGCAGTCTTACACTGTAACCCCAAGCACATCCTTCCATAAAGGTACTTTATTTCAAGATGCACATTTTTCTTTCCAACTTGGCAGTTTGGCTTCTTTTTAAGACCTTTAATTATAGCTCAAATTATGTTCAATTTATTTTTCCATGGCTGTTTGTTTCCTGTCTAGGGCTCCACTGTTTTTTCCTCTCTCCAGAAACACCAAATGCTTTAAAATCTCTTTTGTTGTTAGCAAGCAGGAAAGGGGGAGAACTTCTTGAGAATGTCTCCCTCTTTCTCCACTGAGGAAACAAAACAGATGTTGTGCTCTCCTCAGGGAGAAGGATCCTACCACACAGCAGGTGTGAGCAAAGGCTGTTTTGCATGTGGAGAGGAAAAGAGCAGCATTAAAGGACCTTGCTGAAAAGCAGCACCAATGGCAAAGGCATTTGGTTTCCAAGCAAGAAAGAGAAGTTCATCCACCTAAATAAGAGAAGGGGTACGGAGAAAGCAGTAGGGAAAATAACACCCTGCTTTGCATTGGCAGGAGGAGTAAGGGCTACTGCCAACTTTCCCAATACTGATCTAGCGTTTCTCTTAAAGCAACAGCTCCACAAACCAGGGAATTGCATGAAAATGTCTACTTTGGTTTTTTAAAAAGGTTTAATGCTTCAGCCTGAAACCAAGAACAGCCTAAAGATTCAAATTCCCAAAACATCCAGAGCAAAATGTGGGTTCCTTTTAAACCTCATTATTTCTGAAGGGGGTCAACACTAGATTTTTTAATACTTTAGGTTGACATTACTGGGTAACTTTCACAACCTGAAAGATTTTCTAAACCCTTCATTGCACCTTCAAAAGATAATTCAAAAAAATTCCCAGCATAATAAGAAGCAATTAGTTAAATATAATTTCACCTTTTGAAACACTTCCTTTGTGTATATGTGAATATGCAGTTAAGAAATAATCCTGTTTGTGTTAACAGCAGTAAATCTTAGACAACTCAGAGTCACTATAGAAGTATTTGCAGAAAACACAGCCCATTGCATATGGCAATAATTACGCCGAAACTGGCATAGTTAGTTCCAACCATTGATTTGATACTGGCCTCACTCACGATGAAACAGTCACGCTCAGTCTATATCACACAAGGAAAGAAAGGTCAGAGCAGCTTCCTCCATCTCCATGAAGACTGGTCTACTCATGTAAAGAAAAGAAAAATGGATTCCTTTGGAGTTTCATGGAGTTCTATTTTTTGTCCTCTCACAGATCAAAGAGTATCTTTTCCTGCATGAACTAAGTTATGTTTGCAGAAACGTCAGCTCACTTTAAGGACAGCCTTGCACTACAGGCAACCAGTTTTATCTGTACAACTCATTTAAAAATCGAGACATCAAATGAGCTTGTCTCAATGCTGCTTCCAGGATGAAATTTAAGAAGGGACAGGTGTTCATAGGCATTATTTATACTCAAACACAGACCCAGATGCATCCCTAGAACCTCCAAACTTTTTCTGTCACCCTCCCCTGGTGTCTTTTTTCTTTTATGTGGGAATAATGCTACAGCAAACAAAACCCTGTTCACCTGGGAATGAAAGAGCTATGGTATTCAGGTACAATTTTACTTGTTCAGGTCATCTGTTTAATTTTGATGGATGCATTTTTGACAAGTCCTCAGTGAGCGAAAGTGGCTGTTTACACAGGGGGCTAGGGGTGCTGGAGGACAGGCAAGACTGCTGTATACCCGCATTTATAAATAGGCAACAGGCACATGCTGCTCAACATTGCTGAGAAGCGTTACCATATCGTACCATGAAACATCATAGCTGTATAAATGTGTGATATCAGCACTGAGTGCAGCTGGAAAGCAGCCTAGTGCAGCACCAGAGATGCAGGAGGAGAAAACAAAGCCAAAGCTACAGCAGTAGGCCTCTTTAGAAACACCCAAACCCGTGCTCCCAGGAACTGTATGCCTTGGTGCTGACACCACAGGATGATAATCCATCAGATCATATACTGATGCACAACAGAGCACAGACTTCTGTGCTTTGGGTTAATTATGGCAGAGCTGCACAAGAATACTTCAGGCCAGGGCACTGTCACATCTGCACAAGCGTTTTACCACAGGTAAGAGTGTCAGAGTATGGCAAACAAACCCCTCTTCCTCCAAGGACTGGGAAAAGTAAAAAGATAGATCTCTTTGGTTTGAGTTGCTTTGGACTGAGAAGTGAGGCCAGCCAGAGTCTGGAAGTGGAAACATTGCCTGGAATAACTACCAGCAATATTCTAAGAATCCAGTTCAGTTTTTCACAGGAACACTACTCTAAAGCAGTAGAACGTTAAAAACCTGTTTTCTTTTTCTGGCATCATGTTCTAACTGCAAATAGCAATTGTGGCCCCAGTGCCACCTTTCTGACCCAGCAGCAAAGGGACAAGGGCACAGCCTGCGCACAGGGCCAGTACTGCTGGTCTGCAGTGGCCAGGAGGGCAGTGGTTCGCTCTCCTTGTGTCAGTGGCAGGCCATGAAATCTCAGGAAAGCAGGTGACTTTGTCAGATCCCATAGAGCTGTGCTTGGTAAGAACAGAAAAAGGATCCCAAGTCCACCACTGTCTTTACCTTTTTACTTTCTTTGCAGTGGAATGAAACCTGTTCTGCTGCACGCATGAACCTCTGGAAACACCGAGGAACCAGGCTAGGTTTGTCTCCATTACCCAAATGCACTATGTATTTTCTACTCTTGAGAAATAAACAGAGTAATAAGTTTGGTCCATCAAACAATAAATAATTTGTGTGCACAAACAGATTTGATTCACAACAGCCCAATGGTGCATGCTACCAATGCGGCAAGCTGCCTGCTGTAAATGCAATGTGTTCTCCAACTATAGGAAAGCAAAGGGATACAGCTGCTGAAGGGTGATGTGAAATTAAAGAGGGAATGAAACGTGTGATCTTATTTAATCACACCTGGTGCTTCAATTTTTCAATAACAGCACCCTGCTAGACTGTGTCAAATCGCTTCTACAAAGCAAAAAATTATGGATGGAAAATGAATTAACTCTTTCATCCCTGCTGCTAATACATTATACCAGTCAGAAACATCTTTAGCAGTGGCTGTTAAGAGTTCTTTTTTCTCAGATGAAAGGTGCTCAGCACCTGGCTAAACGGAGCTCAGTGGATGATAGTGCTGCTGTGGCAGCGGGTGAGCGTGTGCCCTCCACACTGAGAGAAGCGCAAGACTTGAGTGTGTGTATAACCTATTATCGTACACAAGAAATCTTCCTGGTCAGAATCAGCTCGAGGGACTGGAGTGCCACACTGGGACCAGGCGTTTCTATTTGTTTCCTTGGGTGGGTGGCACATATGTGCAGAGAGACAGACAGAGGAAGCAGGACAGCCGGGGACAGCAGAATGCGAAAGGGCAGAAAGCGGCTCTTCCCTTGCCTTGGACACTCTGCTCAGCACAGATTTCCTGTAAGAAGAAAATTTATCCCAGCAATTACCTGGTTTCTGTTTTCTTTTGGGCTTTCCTTTTTTGAAGATTTTTTTTTTGTTTGTTTTAAGTCTTACTTTGCAGTTTGGGTTTATATTAAACATCAAACATAATACGATTCTGCAGGCATTGCATTGTGTGATTACTATGTCCCGTTGGCTAGTCAGACACTGTTTCTCAGTGTGCCCTATATACTAATAAATCACTTGTGGTAATAGACAGCAAGGTGCTCTATCTAATGTAAAAAATGGTAATTGTGGTCAAATGTTCCATTCTTCAGGGAAAAGGAAAAAAATAATCCTTCTACATGATTTCACTCAGCAGCAGAAAATAAAAAGCCAAGGTATAATTAGCTTAACATAACCATCTTTATATTAAATTCATAGAGAAGAAAATCAAACATGAAAAATAACTAGCAGGCTCCCATTCTGGTCTCCTCATTGAATTAATGTCACCAGTACAGCACTGGATAAAGTAAGATATACAAAGCTACTGTCTGGATGAGTTGTGTGTTTGGAGAGTAGTTCATTTTTAGAGGGGAGAAATTTCTCTATGCAAGTGCTACCTATTTAAGAAATTGATATTTATTAGGACAATATCGTCTCAAGAGATGTCTTGTTTTTACAGTATGGATTCAGCCAATTTACTGAAAAACTAAGGCATTAATGCAAATATCTCAGAACAGTTTTAAGAACATGTTAGTCTCTTCATCATTACTTGTATAACTCATGCTCAAAGAGATTATCACACCAAGGAACACTTTTTTTTAATAAATAAAAAGGCATTGTAAAAGACCTCCACAAATAGAAGATGCTAACACTGCAACATAAGGGATTAATTTAAACCAGGGTTATTTAAAATGCTGAATATAATCACAGTTCAAATTAACAAAAAGGAACACTTGGTTTAAATCAGTTTTATTCTTGTTTTGCATTTTTATTTTATGTTTTCTTTGGTGGACAGAACCATAGATAGAACTGGACTTCAAAAAGATTATCTAGTCTACCCCTTCACTTGAGGAAAAGACAAATATCCTCACAGGTGACTCTTGCCTATTCCTCACACCTGCAACCCTCCTCTACTCTCATTCCCCCAAATACTCCGCTCTAATATGCTTACGCTAAGTTTCTAATACCCAAAGTAAACCTCCTTAGGTGCAAACCGAACTAATTACTTTCCCTCTTACCTTTGGGTAGGTAGAGAGGGCATGGGTAAACACCACTATGATTTTATATTACAAATCCTCCAATATACCTGAAAGATTGTGTCTCTTTCCAACTTTGTCCTTGCATCCTGGACCTAACTCTTTCAATATTTCCTCAGTGGTCTTTTCTAAATCTCTGCTCACTCCTACAGCTCTCTTCCTGGCTTTCTCCAGTTTGTCTATACTGCTCCATGGTGTGAAGCTGGCTCTGGACACTATCCCAGCGGAGTGACAGAGAGCCAACAGAAAAGAGTTAAGAATATCCTATGGCTCACATGCAAGACTCCCACTTATACTAGAGTCTGGTCTCTTCCCCATTTTCTCCCCCAGCCGTATCACAGTGCTGACTAATGTTCAGCTTGTGATATCCCAACACCACATGCTCTCTCACAGTAGTGTCACTTACTCAGATGTCCCTTGTCTGCATACATACACTTGTTTTCCCTTCCTCACTGCAGGCCTTCTTACTTACATTTGCTGACTTCCCATCTTACTCATTTTAACCATTTCTGCATTTTATCAAGATCACTTTGGACTCTAAACTTGTCCTCCACAATATCCAAAGCCTACTGGAGCTTACAGTCCCTCGCGCACTGCACTCCCCAGTCCATCGTCCAAGACGCTAATGGAAATCACGAGCAGCACACGACCTGGGGCAGAACCTAACAGCACTGCACTCCAGGCTCCCTCCCCATCTGCCAAGCGAACAATAACTATTCCTAGAACACAGTACTTCAACCAGTCTGTCACCTCACAGTAATTCCACCTAAACAATTTTTCCCCTGTTTACTTGTAAGAAGGCTACATGGCTTTCCACAACACTGCCAAAAGCCTTACTAAAGACATACCTACTACTTCTATCTGCTACACCTCTTACTCCACTAGGAAAGGAAATTAGAGAGGTCTGACACATTTTTTTTTCTTAACAAATCCACACTGGCTGTTTTTCTATCAGCTTATTATCCTCTAGGCATTTACAAATCGATTAATAATTTTCTGGAGCACTTCACCATGTATCAAAGTTAAGCTGACAGGCTTCCTCATTTTGGTGTTTAAGTTTGCCCTTCCTCATCCTTCACAAGTTCTTAAAGATAAAAGCTAAAGTTCAGGGATGGTCTCATCTGACTCCCAGGTACTCAGAGGACAATTTCAAGAGCCCCCGATGACTTGACTGCATCCAGCTTCCCTCCATATATTTCACCTCTGTCCCCCATTCCAGCTTGTGTTCTTTTCCCTCTATTTTCTCTTATATTTCTCTTATTCCCTCTATTCCAAGCACCCTGTCACAATTAACCTGTTTGGGAAAACTGAATCCAAGAAAGGCTGGCGTTCATCCTCCTCTTTGTGACCAGCTTTCCCCTCCTTGTCCACAAAGTCACAGAACTCTAATTTCCTTCATCTTTCCCTTATTTCTATTGTCTTGAAAAACCTGAATTTTAATACCCCTTGTAGTAGCAACTCATTAAACTAGGTGTTTGTGCTACTTTTTCAACTTTTCCCTTAGCAATGCATTCTCCTGTTCCCATTAGTTGTAGTATTCCAGATTTTCAAGTAATTGCAGTGAGCCTGAAGTACTTGTGATATTTTGTGTCTTCCTTCTTCAGTGGGACAGTCTGCTGCCATGTCTGCAGTACGTCATCTTCCAAAAAACTGTCAGTTCCCTGGAATTTTCCTTTCCCTCCCTTCCCAACCCTTACCTATCTATTCCAAAGTTCAAAGAAACCAGCTCTTCAAAGTCCTTCGACATTATTCAGCTGCTTTTACTCATTCCTTCCTCTCCTTCAGATCAGAAACTCTTTTGTGATCATTTTCACTCACATTGCCTTCTGTCTTCAAATTCTCAATCACTTCCTTCTGATGACTCAGAATAAAGCATGAAGTAAATTCCTTCACTAATTTCCTTTGCCCTCAGAAACAAAAGTAACTCTCTTTAGATTTTAACTCTTACTAGACAGCTTAGACAAGATTCACTTGACCAAGGGTAGGCATTTATTCAGCTTGTCACTCCAGAGAAGAGATCAGGATCTCCCAGAGTGGGATTCAACTTACACCATAGTAGTAAGTTACATACCTAAAGCAAATCACATAAAACATCTCTAATGGTTCCTGTTTTTCCCAGAGTGACCCACAAAGGGAAGCTCTGGCAATTAGCTCACAAACTGGCATCTATCAGTCACAGAACTGTGCAGGATGGAAGGCACCTCTGGAGGTCTCTAGTCCAACCTCACGCTCAGAGCAGGATGAGTGTTAGAGCAGGTTGCCCTGGGCCATGTCCTGTCAAGTTTGGAATATCTACAAGGATGGAGATCCACACCTTCTCTGGGCCTGTTCCACTGTTTGACCACCCTTTCCCCCCCGCCTTATATTTAGGTAGAATTTTCTGTACTACAACTTGTGTCCGTTGTCTCTCGTTCTGGCCCCATGCACATCTGAGAAGAATCTGGTTCTGTCTTTTCTGCACCCTCCCAACGGGCAGTTGCAGACAGCAGTAAGACCCCCCAAACCTTGTCTTCAGCCTGAAGAAACCCAGCCCTCACCCTCTTTTCCTACATTATGTGCTCCAGCCCCTGACCGTCTTGGTGACCTATCCATTGACTTGCTCCAGTCTGTCAATGTCTTTCTTGTACTGAGCACAAAACTGCACAGACTGTTCGAGATGTCTTCTCATCAGTGCCAAATGGAAGGGAATGATTAGTTCACTTGACCTGCTGGCTACACTGCTGCTTGTGCAGCCCAGGATGTCGTTGTCCTCGTTCACAGCAAGGGCACACTGGTTGTTTGTATTCAAATTGTTGTTCACCAAGACTCCGAGGTATTTTTCAGCAAAGTGCTCGCTGGCCAGTCAGCCCCCAGCCAAGGGGTTATTCCATTCCAGATGTAGGACCCTGTGTTTGCTGAACTTCCTAAGGTGTCTGTCAGCCCACTTCTGTCATCCCACTCCTCCGGTCTGTCCAGATCCCTCTGATTGATAGCGCTGTCCTCCAGCACATCAAGTGCCCTCCCCCATTTGGCAGCATCTCATAAACTTGCTGAGGATGCACCCTGTCTCATCATCATGGTCACTAACAAAGGTATTTGGACAGTGTTGCCTCCTGTATCAATCCATTAGGGATGCCACTAGATCCTCTATTCACTTGTTGTCTACTTATCCCGTTGTCTCAATGTAGAAGGCAATCAGGCTGTTTTGCCCTTACTAAATCCAGGTTGGCTTCGCCCAGCTACCTCCTTGTCCTTTGTGTGCCTGGACCTCTAAACCAGAAAAGTTTGCTTGCTTTACTGTGTCCTCCATACAACTGCTTTCTGTCAATATTTCTTGACACTACTTGTCCTAAGCTTGTGGGCAGTAGACTCCAGATGTAATATTGATCTTGTCAGCATGTTGACCTAAATCTAAATATAGCATGTATCAATCATAGAATCATAGAATGGTTTGGGTTGGAAGGGTTGCTCTTCCCTTATCCACCAACGCTGTAACCCCATCGTAGAAGGCCACCAGATTTGTCAGGCACAATTTGCCTTTAGTGAAGCCATGCTGGCTGTCACAAATCACGTCCTTATTTTCCATGTTCCTTAGTATAGTTTCCCGGAGAATCTGCTCCATAATATTGCTGGGCACAGAGGTGCAACTGACTGGCCTGTAGTTCCCTGGGTCTTCCTTTTTTCCCTTGTTAAAAATTGGAGTTATGTTTCCCCTTTTCCAGTCAGTGGAAACTTCACCGGACTGCCACGACTTCTCAGATATGATGCATAGTGGCTTAGCAACTTCATCCGCCAGTTCCCTCAGGACCCGCAGATGCATCTCATCAGATCCCATGGACTTGTGCACCTTCAGGTTCCTTAGATGGTCTCAAACCTGATCTTCTTCATTCTTCCAGTCCCTGCCTTTGCCTTCTGTGACTTGGGCGGTGTGGCTTGAGCACTTGACGGTGAAGACTGAGGCAAAAAAAAGTCATTGAGTACCTCAGCCTTCTCCATATCCCAGGTAACCAGGTCTCTCATTTCCTTCCGGAGAGGGCCCTCATTTTCCCTAGTCTTCCTTTTATTACCAACATACCTATAGAAGGTTTTCTTGTTCCCCTTGACGTCCATGGCTAGATTTAATTCTATCAGAGCTTAGCTTTCCTAACCTGATCCCTGGCTGCTCGGACAATTTCTCTGTATTCCTCCCAGGCTACCTGTCCTTGCTTCCAACCTCTGTAGGCTTCCTTTTTGTGTTTGAGTTTGTCCAGGAGCTCCTTGTTCATCCACACAGGCCTCCTGGTGTTTTTGCTTGACTTCCTCTTTGTTGGGATGCATCGCTCCTGAGCTTGGAGGAGGTGATCCTTGAATATTAACCAGCTTTCTTGGGCCCCTCTTCCATCCAGGGCTTTATCGCATGGTACTTTACCAAGCAGATCCCTGAACAGGCCAAAGTCTGCTCTCCTGAAGTATAGGGTAGTGAGCTTGCTATGTGCCCTCCTCAGTGCCCTAAGGATCTTGAACTCCACAATTTCATAGTCACTGCAGCCAAGGCTGCCCTTGAGCTTCACATTCCTCACCAGTCCCTCCCTGTTGGTGAGAACAATGTCCAGCACAGCACCTCTCCTCATTGGCTCCTCTATCACTTGGAGAAGGAAGTTATCATCAACGCATTCCAGGAACCTTCTGGATTGCTTATGCCCTGCTATGTTGTCCCTCCAACAGATATCAGGGTGGTTGAAGTCCCCCAGGAGGACCAGGGCTTGTGAACGTGAGGCTGCTCCTATCTGTCTATAGAGGACCTCATCCGCTCGGTCTTCCTGGTCATGTGGCCTGTAGCAGACCCCCACTATAATGTCACCTGTCCCTGCCCTCTCTTTAATCCTGACCCATAAGCTCTCAGCTGGCTCCTCATCCATTCCCAGGTGGAGCTCCATTCACTCCATAAATATGGCATTTCTTTTTTTCAGTTAACACAACCTACAGATATTTATTTCCATGATTAGCATTCTTATAAACAACTCTTGATTGATTTTAGAATAGAATAGGCTAGAATAGACTATTTCAGTTGGAAGGGACCTACAGTGATCATCTAGTCCAACTGCCTGACCACTTCAGGGCTCAACAAGTTAAAGCATGTTATTGAGGGCATTGTCCAAATGCCTCTTAAACACTGACAGGCTTGGGACATCAAACACCTCTCTAGGAAGCCTCTTCCAGTGTTTGATCACCCTCTCGGTACAGAAATGCTTCCTAATGTCCAGTCTAAACCTTCCTGGCACAGTTTTGAACCATTCCCATGCATCCTATCACTGGATCCCAGGGAGAAGAGATCAGCACCTCCCTCTCCACTTCCCCACCTCAGGAAGCTGTAGGGAGCAATGAGGTCACCCCTCAGCCTCCTCTTCTCCAAACTAGACAAGCCCAAAGTCCTTAGCCGCTCCTCATAGGACGTGCCTTCCAGCCCTTCCACCAGCTTTGTTGCCCTCCTCTGGACGCATTCAAGGACCTTCACACCCTTCTTAAATTGGGGGGCACACAGGATTCAAGGTGAGGCCGCACCAACGTTGACTACAGCAGGATGATCAGCTCTTTGGAGCAGCTGGTTGTTATGCTGTGTTTGATGCACCCCAGGATGCGGTTTGCCCTCTTGGCTGCCAGGGCACACTGCTGACCCATGTTGAGCCTGCTGTTAACCAGCACCCCCAGATCCCTCTCTGCAGGGCTGCTCTCCAGCCACTCCTCTCCCAGTTTATACTTGTGCCCGGCATTACTCCATCCTATGTGCAGAGTCCGGCATTTGGACTTGTTAAATTTCATCCGATTAATCATAGCCCAATGCTCCAATCTATCTAGATCCCTCTGCAAGGCCTCTTGTCCCTCAAGAGACTCAACAGCACCTCCCAGTTTGGTATCATCAGCAAACTTGCTAACGGTGCATTCAACTCCTGCACTCAGACCATTAATAAATATATTGAACAGAACTAGCCCTAGAATTGAACCCTGAGGAACACAGACAGTGACCGGTTGCCAGCCAGTTGTAGCCCCATTCACTACAACCCTTTGAGCCCTGCCCTTCAGCCAGTTCTTCACCCAGCACACCATGAACCTGCTCATCCCACAGTTGGACAACTAGTCCAGAAGGATGCTGTGAGGGATTTTCATTCTTTACATTCTCATTATACCTGGGCATGAGTAATGATAGGGTTTTTTGACTAGGATGGACTAGGTTTTTTTTCTTTGGAATTCATGTGAAGTTCTAGTTGTAAAATAGATCTTAGTGTGTAAAAGTGAAATGCAATAAAAATGTTGAAGAACAGTATTTTCCAAATAAGCTACATAATCAAGGCAAAAATAAGCTTATCATTATACTTTTTAAGTAATCAGTCTCATTAAGCAAGGAAGCATTACCTTCACATGATGAACTGAATGTCTAAGTTCTGGTTACCAAATTTCTCAAGATCTCAGAACTGGTAGATCTTATTCTCTACTGCACAGATTTTGTTTATAGATTAAAAGAGGAAAACAAGCTTTTCAGCTTTTTTTTTCTCCCAACTGGTTTCTTACTTTTGAATGAAGTAGTCACTGAATTGATATAGCTGAACAAACATGAAAAAGATATTATCTCTGCACCTGCAGAAGTCAAAAAAGAGTTTAGCTCTTCAACAACAGGTGTTTAACCAGTGACTTTCACCAATTCTGTTGTCTGACTTCCTTTGCATTTCTGCAGCAAATACTCACTGCTATACATTGAAAAATATGAATTTAAGTAATTACAAGAACCTGCAAGATCTAACTTTACTATGCTGTCCGAAGTTCAAATAAATCCAATGTACTTTTCTTTTAAAAAGTAAATATGTAGCACAGTTTTAATTTAAAATCACATTAAATATTTCATACCCACTTTGCACTGCACAGTTTGCAACTGTTGGAAATACTGCAGTATGTTAACACAATTTTTAGTTCTTTGATTTTTTTAAAGAGGAAGAAAAAAAAAAAAGCCATGACAGAGACCTTGCTGTGAAAAAAGACGCAGAAGCACTTGCTGCCTCATCCCCCATAGAATCCAAGTGTGTGCTGGGGGGAAGAAACAGGAATGGGGTAGATGTGAATAAAATCAGCTTTTGATATTCAGAACTGTGTTGCAATAACTTTTGAGCAAACATGTTGCTGGCTTCAAAAAGCTTTTCTTTCATGCTTTTGCAATTGTAACACAGGTTTAAAATTTCAAGCTATTCAAGCTGTAACATGTATAAAATCTTGCTTCACTACTGCCAGTATGGTTCAACCCGGCCTCTTTGCACTGTGTGTGACATTTTTCCTATCTCAGACACAGCTCTGAATCAAAAAGCTGAAGATGCCAAACAATGCTTTTAAAGGTCACAAGATCGGTTTGCACTTGTAAAAGTTTATTTGTCTCTATCTTCCCTTAACTTTAAATGAAAATACCTCCTCATTTATACACAGGCTAAGTTGGACAATAAAGAGAATAGTTCTAAATAGGAACTAGAGATGCTAGAACCCATACAACTGGGCATGGATGAATTTTATTTTCTGTTTGGCACATCTGTCAAGCACCTAGATCTGATGTGCTGATAAAACAAGACAGCTTAAGGCAACAAACATGTCAGATCCATCTGTTCTTCAGGACATCAAGAAGAAAAGGAATTGCTCCCTGCGGTATTCTGTACACTTGAGACCATTTTGGAGAGGTTTCCCTCTGCTGCTGACAGCAATTCAGCTCTACCAGCCTAAGCCAGTGGGTTTCCAACCTGGTTTCCTGTGTTTCGCCTGGGCACGTTGTAAACCCTTGGCTTCCTCCCTTCTCTCCACGGTCTGAGAATTGGTGGCTGGGATAGGGATGCAACTATATTGGAAAGGCTTTAGCAAAGTCAGGAAACAAAGCACAGAAAGCAGGAGTGAAGCCTGTACGGAGTCCACCAGGATCCTGGCTCCAGCAGTGGCTCTCAGCAGCCGCAGGCTCCCTGCTCTGCACCTCACACAGGGTTCACACCCATTAAGTCCTCCACTGCTTTCCTAGCACTACAGTATCCTTCTCATACTATTCCCCTGCTACATCCAGAAACTCCCACCGTGAATATCCCTATCAGGACAGCCTTCATACTCCTCACAACACAAATCAGTGGTCTAAGTGACTGAAGGCAACTCCCAACGGACAACAGCTGCTCTGGTATTTGCCACTCGTTTGTCCAGCTCCCCAAAGTGCGGCTGCAGCCAACGTTGAACACTAGCAGCTACCAAAGAGCCATCCACGGTATGGCTGCAAATGCGGACCACACCAACTGGAGGAGAACAAGCACAGAAACAGTTGACAGGGCTGAGGTGTTCATGACAGAAATAATCTTCCAGCTGTGTTTTAACAAAAACCACGTTTGAGCCACCTGCAGCCACATTCAAGGAGTTTGGCAGCCATTCAGGGGACGTGCTACTTTCTCACAGGAAGGCAGAATTAAAGTTTTTTTTTACAGGATATATACAACTCACTGATATTGGGCTGGCTATAGATCTTTAACTCAAGTAACACCCACTCATTTCTCGCTTTTGACTGGCAGGAGAAAAGAGGGAAGGAGGTCCCAGCCTAAATGAACGCAGGAGACCCAGATAACAAGCACAAAGCTCAGCTGCTTTCTGGAGTGAGCACCACTCAGTTTTGGCCACATGAAGGCAGGAAACAAGTACGCAAAAGCTCCTTTGTACCATGTACTGGTCACATATCCATATTATCCAACCCACCTGAAAAGCAAACATCCAAGGAGACAGAGCTCACTGGAAAAGATCATGCTTTGCTCAGCCCTGCCAGATTAGCCCCAATTTTGAGAGGCTTTTAACCTTGTTTCAACTTCCCCCTAAACATTTAAAGCTAACATCGAGCTGCTGGTGTTGAATCCAGGCTGTAACAGTTCTACTGAGAATGACTGGCTGAAGCTCAAAACCACACTGATGCTGACTCTGAAGCAAGACGGCCAAACATCTTGTCCTCTGATACGCAGGCGTCCACACGCAGGTCACGCAAGAGAGCAGGGCATGAATGTTATGAGAGGGGATGGAAAGGGACCATGGAGCTGGGGGTGCCCTTTCCAGAGCCTGCAGCCCCTGCCAAGCAGTGCCAGACGGAGCTGGTCTGCAGATCACAGGTGTGCATGTGTGGATGTGGCACTCGGATGGGCAGGTGAATATGTATAAATCAGCTTTGCCCTTCAGCTTATCAGGCAGCACATACATAAACAAACAGCCAGCAAGGTGGGTCACAGAATGGATAGGGGCTCTGGTGAAGCCCTGCAGAAAAAGGGGATGGAGATGAGGGGCACATCGTAGAAGTCTCACAGTGCATGAGATGATAGGACAAAGCTGGGTCAGACCCATACCATCTCATTCTTGCTAAGCACCAGAGGTGAAGGATTAAGCATATCCCCCACTATAGTTCAAGAAAGTCACGCATATTATCAGTTACTTAAAAAGGCTGTCAAAAATTGTGAAGGAACAAAACAAGCAATCAGAGCTGAGGGTCTGATTACTGAAACCCAGAAATATCCTTTTGGAAAGCTGGCCTTATTTGCTGCAAATCAGCCAATTTGAAGCTATCACACCAGTGTGCTGTTATATGTAAGTTAATAAGCACTTACTATTGATGGTTTCTGCAGTGACTGTTTAATTTTTAATCATATCCTTACTGTACTGTTTATGATTTTATCCAATTAGTGTGTGCATGTGTGTGCATCTGTGTGACGGAGAGAACATGGAAAACTGTTTATTCAGAAGTACAATGCCTTGCTTTCTAAATGAGGAGATACATGTGTCTCGTCTCCTGCTTGAAATTTTTTCACACAGCCCTCTTATTTTTCAGGAGAATACCATCTCAGGCTGCTGTGTTATGTTGCACCATTCTGCTGTTAGAAATGGGCACCACTGACCTCTCTCTGCAATGCTGTACTTGGAGTTTGGAATTGAATGTCATTAAAATATCCAGTCCTAAGAAATAGGCAGTTTTACTGGCACTTTCCTGAACAGAAATCCCGGAATCCCTTTTCATCTGTAGATCAGACATTTAGGTAACACCCTGGGACACCCTCATCCTCCTCATCCCCATTTCAACCTTTCATTAGATTCCTATAATCATAAAAACTAGATGCACTGAAGGGATGGAAGATGGATCATTTATTTTTAAGCACTGACGATTTTTCATGGCGATCAACAATAAAGTTCTCAATTACAGAGGGAGAGTAAATAAACCAAAGAGGGACAGAGCTTCAAAGAGAGCTGGGTGATGATGGAGGGATAGAGATTAGAACATCTCAGAGTCCAAGAGATGAGCTAATCACAAATAAAATAATATTACATTCCTATTACTACCTGACATGCTGGTTGGTGTAATGCCAGTGATTTAAAAAAAATCAAACAAGGAAAGCCAGAAATGCACTCAGCAGAGGCATAATGTGGTTGATATGGATCCTGGCAGAGCTCTCAGGAGGTGATCTGATGCCCAGCACAACTCCCTGTGCCTGCGCCCTCCACATTCAGACTGCCTCCGGTCACAGGCTCAGCTGTACAGCAAATTAGGACAGGCAGCAACAGGACTGCACGCTCCTCAGACAGAGACTGCTCTCACTCCCAGCAGGCAGAGGCTGAAGGGAAAAGGCAGGACCCTTTGTTTCCCCCATGTAGCATCTACTCTGAGGAGAGATGATGGCGGGTACCTGAAGAGCTCCACAGCAAAGATTTAAATGGAGGTGCCTGACCAGGGCTCTCAGCCTCCTCCTGCCATGTTCATGGCTTGGCACCTGGATGCTCACATCCCACTGCAGCTGTATTCCCTGCATCCTTGAGAGCTATGCTGAAAAAGCCAGACTGGCACCTACTTTATTTTACTCTCTGGAAGGAAAAAAAAGATGCAATTCTATCCCTCTGCAAATATAACACCTCCAATTTCACTTCTTTTTCTCTACAGCACAAGAAAGGTAAAGATAGGAAATCAACATCTTCATGGAAAAAATAAACATCTAAAAGTTCCCATAAAAGGAAGAAACTAAAGAGCTATAGCTACAGATGTCTTCACAGTGGCAGAACAGGTTGGATTAATGCACTGAGGTAAAAGACTAACAAATAGAGAGGAGTAAACTGCTTTTAGACTAAACACTACAGTTTACAGCACCCTTTTTGAGAATCCCATTGCACTCTGTAGCCAAAGCACTGGGCAGCTATGTGCACCTTGACGCAAGACCCGTTCCTAAAAACACCCACTCCGGGGAATGTTTCTGCTGAGTCCGCGCAGCCCTGCGCTCCAGGAACTGGGCTCCTGTGTTGAAAACAAAAGCTGTCTGCATCAGCCAGGCAGCTCAAAAAGGCAGCTTCAGTTCTTGTTTTCTTCTTTGCCCCCGGGAGCAGGAACTTGCAGCAGGGAAGGAGGAGACTGTGTAATAAAAGGGAGACAGGAAGGTCTCCAGTAGGCTCTGAGTCCTAAAGATAGCAATGAAACTAGCACGAAGGGAAGGAGGAAACCACCCTCCCACATAAGAGGAAACCCCAAAATAAAATCTTTTGGCAGATGGTAAAAGGCTTTAGCATTCAATAAAATGAACAAGCTGCATGAGAATGCAAGGGAGCTTTAAGGGAGACACAGAAACCATACAAAAGACATATGAAGAAGCTTGGATTTTCAGTCACTCTTCTGTGTTATTATTTCCAGTCATTTTTGGATAGGTTTTGCCAGCTTTTCTATTTAATTGAAACGATGCAGTTCTTCGTTTTCAAGAGACTTATACCTTCATTGCCTGTACTAATTAATTATATGAAAGGGAAGAAGTTTTCAGTAAGTTTTCTGAATTATAAAGTAAAAGTTTAGTTCCCAATGAGCATTTCACCTGAGGCTCTCAGCCTGGTCCTGGCCTTCCTGTGTAAGACCGGACCCAGCTCCACAGAGGCAATAAAAGCCACAATCATAAAATAATAAAAATGGTTTAATATTTGTATCAGGCTCAACCACATCCAGATGAAAGGCAGAACTCAGAGGACTAGGATCTGTCTAACTGCAGTTATTAAAGCACTCATGTCTGACAAAAATTGCCAAAACACATGTAAGTTATAACCCTATCCCAAGACAATATATAAAATGAGTCCTTGTCCGCTTCAGACTAAAGGACCATTTAAATTACAAGTAAGAAAACAAGCCCAAAACCTCTTAACCCAGAACCTGTAACTCATTAATTTTAGTCTTTTTGGTTGGTGCTTTAATTCTACTACCAGTGAGCAGCAGTTAGCTCAGTTAAAAAAATGTTCATAGAAAGTAGTAACTATAAAAGACAATGTCATCAATTGTACCAAAAAAAAGGGCATAGCATAACCAAATTTTGCTACAGGTACAGATAAAGACAATAAAATTAATATACTAAGGCAGTGGAAGATTGGGGGCAAATTAAAAGTGGGTAATGTCACTTGTTATATGCTTCATGCTGAGAAGCAAAAAATAGGAAAAGCTACTGCCTACTTTTCCTCTATTTAATTTTAGCTATCCTAAATTAGATGTCAAGTCCTCCAGCTGACAGAGGCAGGAACCTCCAGAGGGCAATGCGTTTCACCTATCACGGGCATCTGTTTTAGAAGGGCACAGATTATCTCTGGAGGTGGCTGTCGTTCTTCATTGATTATTTGAGGAATGCGAGCAATGAGTTCAACCAGACACCTAACTTTTAGCTGGCTAATGTAAGATGCAACAAAGACATTTCAAACTGCTCTAGCTAAAAGACAGTATACTTGTTTTTATCTTTGATTATGCCATTTCAGTAAAGAGCATGAATAAAAAGAGTAAGATGAAAGCAAGTTTTGTGGGTTTCATTTTCAACAGTGATTGTGAAATTAGGATTGCAAATAACATAGGCAGTGCACATCATCAAAAGAGATTTTGAGACCAAGTGAAAAACAGGCTTTATACAGTTAAGAAAAAAGTTCTAAAGAGAATATAATATCAAAATTGTATTTTTGATACAATAAAATTGGCAAAGGATCACATTTTTCAATTTTAGAAAGACCTATGTTCGGTTAGAGAACAGAACACTTATGTTTCTATATTTGTGGTTTTAATTAAGTTACTGAAAAGGTTTATGGATTTGATCCAAAGGTCAGCAAAGTCATTGGTACCCTTCATTGATTTGAATGGGCTTTATAGTCTCATGCTGTAGAGGAAAAATGGGGTTGATCTTGTTCTCATTTTAACTAGTTTCACATTTTGCTGAAATCCATGGAGCATTCCTCCTTCATTTGCCCTCACAGAACCAAGAGCAAAGTTGAGGTCTCAGATTTTCAAAGGGAGATAATTGGGATAAAACCAACCCATAGCTGGTGGTAGACATAAATTCACGTTCTTCTTAGTAGAGTAGCTACTCTTGCTATTTGCTCACTATACTAGAATTGATACAGAGCGTGTGCATGAAAAGTACGGATCAAGTTTTAAGTCAGCTAAAGACTTTCCCAAAGACTCTAGCCAAATTAATTATAAGCAGCAGAAACTTAAAGAAGACAGTAGCTTTAGGTGCTCTTAATTCCTAGAGACATACTCTATAAAAGGTTTCCTCTCTTCTGGTCCCAGCATCTGTTTACATTCCTCACCTAAATAACCTGGGTTCTGATCAACCGGATCAAGAGAAAACACGAAAGAAATCAGTAAAACATGTATTCTTATACCAGAATTATCATGTGATCAGCTAAGCCATGTAGAAGTACAGTAAAATTCCCAGTGACATTCCCATTACTAGAGGGAACCAGAGAGATCTCGAGAATAGCAGTAACAGTATAATAAAGGAAAACATGAGTTGCTGACAAAGCAATGGTCACACAGTTTAGTGCTTATCACAGCAGCTGATATTTAAGAGGGAAGAAAATTTATCAACAAACAATTCTAGCAAGCAAGTATCAGTAAACAACAGTAGTTCACTCAGAACGAGCTTATTAGGATTAGAAGAAAACAAAACACTATTTTCATGACAATAGCTGAAAAAAACTCTACACCTAAAGGAAACATTTCTAGAAAAAGACAAAAAATGCTCATAGCTGTCTCATTTTATGAAGACACACCCCAGCAAAAAGACATTCATTACCTTGATGGGCTGTAAGGACTGGCTGCTTTTCTATGACCCTCAAAATACCATGCTCCAGGTTTAAGCAGAGATCTACAAAAGTCAACATTATCGGTGGTTAGTGTCACAGTCAACAGCTGTAAGAGAATGGATAGCAGCTGCACTGCTGGACACATTAACGCAATTCTTGAGTCTACAAAGACGCATTGAGAAACAACACAGGTGACAACTGATTTGTCAGTGGAGCTTTAGAGGTAGGGCTATCCCTCCCTTCCTCTTTCCTGTCCCTTTCATCTGAAATATAGTTGGTTTGCTTCAAAGTCTTTAAAGTTTGGACTGAGAATTATAACTGCTGTGACACCGTGGGAGTGATCAGCGTAGGGAATTTTCAAAGGTCTATCTGCATCCTTAATTGCCTGACACTTTGAAAAGCCGGTCTGTTGTCTAAGATGATGCTGCTTGCTCCTTCTGGCATCCAAGACTCTTCAAATATGGCTGGACCATCTTGGCACCTTATGACAGAAAATCACAAGGAACGGCTGAAAAGTGTTTCACATAGCTACACTCTCTGGAACAAGCTAAAGAAATTCCTCCCCAGACAACTGTAGTCTAATCAGCTCTTTAAACACTCAGGCTAAAGGAGAACCAACAAAAGAAAACTAGAGCAGGAGATATTAATCTCCTGGCCCAACTTTAACAACAATCCTCAGTTACTCAGGAGTTCTTAAAGGAATGAAAGACAAAAAGAAATAGAGTGAGAAAGAAGGCTTTCCTCTTTATTTCTCCAGAAGACTGGAATGACCTAACCCTTTAAAGAAAGAAGGAAATGTGATTACCATTCCCTCTCCATGCCTACCTCCAACATACACTGAAGAGAAAAGAAAATCAAACCCATACACCTTAGAGGACTTAGGAGAATAAATTTTAACAACGGAAGCTTTGCTTATTACTGGTTCCTGAACAAAGGCATAATCAGTTAGTAAGAACTCCCTCTTTTTCACATGCAAGACCTTTTTTTCTTCCAGGTCTCTCTCTCAAAACCCAGCTCCTGAAAGTCCTACACAACAGTGCTCTCTCAACACAACAACCAAGAACTTAACTTCAGTCTGCTGGCTGACATTATTGACAGTAAGTTCCCAACTGGTCTCAGTAAAGAATGAAAGAATACGGCAAAATCACTTGTTTCAAGGCCCAGGTGCTGGAATTGCTTCAACTCCTTCTCACATCATCAAATGCCAGCTGATGGCAGCTGGGTGTCCCAGATGAACTGACTGGGAAGATCTGAATCCTATTTCTCGTAGAGAGGACTCAAAACTCTTCAGACCACGTCAATGTATATGCCTTCAGACTGCTCTCAGGGCTGAAGGGGAACCTTGACATGCCTTTTTGTTCACATGCAAAAGTCCCTAACTTGCTTATCCCTCCAGTTCCTGAGGATAAGCTCCGGCCCTCTTGTATAGTTGAGTGAGTATGCCAGATTAGAGTCCTGACATTTCATACCAGGCTATCTGGATATAAAATGATGTGCACATTCCTGAGTCCGGCTATTTTCTGATCAGGTTGTCTTCAGGTGGAAGTCATTGTACAAGCCCAATGTATGTAAAACAACTACTTTTCCAACTATGTGGATAAGCATTAACTGAGAATAAGCTCTAGGATGTGGATGAAACCTGAGTGTGGTTGAGGAGCTTCAGAACTGTGTGGTATTGCCACGTACACACTACCTAAAACTCAACCCATCACTCTTACACTGAGAAAAACAGTTGCAGACTGACTCAGTGCCCGTACAGGTGATGATACCTTTGGCAAAACACTGAGGTTCTTAAGGAGCTACTCACTGTAGATTTTCTCAATGCATCCTTTCTTTGTACAGGTAACTTTTAATGTCAGGTGACTGGGAGGTATTTTTACTGATAAAAATGTTGAAGGTAACACTATGCATAACAGTATACATTTAAATGTTAGGATCACACAATACAGCTGTAGCTGAACTGCAAACAAAAAACTAGATTTATTTTAAAGACAATAATTCCCTGCCACATTTCCATTCACATTCATGTTGCAAATCAAGGCTGCTGTATTTATGCTGTCATCTGTTGGAATTAGCACTTAAATAAAAAAAGCTGCAAGTGCTTTATGAGTACTTAGGATGAACAGAGGAAAATTGGGTATTTTTTGAAAACTGTTCAGAATTTTGTTAGAATTCAGAACTCCTTAACATCAAGAACCCCAAGATCATTGTTAATACACTTCAATTTATTATTTTACAGGGAATCAATTTCAATTAAAATCCATTCAAATAGTGACTGGAAAAATTCTATAATATTGATCTTCAGGGGGAACCAGCATAGTTAAATTATTAATCATACTTGAGCATGTCATAAAACACTGGGCTAGTACTCGTGCTTTATGACCATGTCAAATAAAGAGTTTAAAAAAACCCACCCTTTCCTTTGTGGAAGATGCCAGAGATTTGCACACTGCTTAGTAATAAAGAAACAGTTCATAACACTGCTGACTGCATATGTATAACTAAGTAAATGAAGGTGCTCTATCATATGAAGCATTAAAGCCATTAAGAGTAAACTTTTATTTGAATAGAACCACATTCATTTTTAAAATTACATTACAGAAAGGCTTTTAAAGAATGTGAATGAAAAAAGAGCAGCTTTTAAATAGAACAGGTTCTTTTTACATAACTTAGAAAAGCAACTTTACAAAGACATAAAAGGAGAGGGGTTTTCTCCTGCCTCCCTTGAATCCTTCCAATAATTATAAATCTTTATTGCACAGGCCATAAATGCTAGTAACAACAGGAAGAAAATGCTTTTGAACTGTTTGGCAACATTCACCTTCAGGGATTCAAAACAGCAAAACTTTATTTTATATTTTCAAAAAGGCTTTTAAGTGACTTCCGTGCTTGTTAAAAGTGCCAATGCGGTGAAACACTTCGCAAACAGAACACATTCATGCAGGCGTCAGCAACACCAGTTTCATGAAATCAGAACGATGGTGTTACCAAAACTCATCTGAGTGAAGAGGGCAATTCATTCCGCTTTCGGACCAACTTTTTGCAGCATAGGAGTTTACACCTAGGCATAGTGAGTGGGAATCGATCTCACCTAAGTTTAGTCGTCTATCATGTAGACAAATACATCTGGCAGTCATCCTGAGCTTCTGTAATAATCAATGGAGAGCAACAGGCACAATTCATCTGATGTGTCTGAGGTGTGACCGGTGTATCTGAAACACAGAGGATGTGTAGCTACTACTGCGCACACATGACAGTAGGATGGCTTCGAGTCTCTGTGGAAGGCCGAAGATACAAACCCGACTGAAGGCACACCGAGTCAGGCGCTGGCGCTTTCGGCACCACTGAGGCTGCCAGTGACTATATTCCAGTTTGTAAAAAAACTTGTCGTGAACAACTTGTTTCATGACAGAGTGAGACAGACACTCAGTGGATACTAAAAGAATAAGGCAGGGAAGTACTCTTCCTAATGCAGCAATTCTGGATGCTGGGGAGCCCAAGGGGATGGGACCACAGAGAGGGGCCAGGGTTCCAGGCTCTGCCTCAACAGCATCTGCCACCGTCAGAGGCAGAGTACTGGGACAGAGGGATACCGGATCCGACCAAGAACAGCATTTCTTATCTTCCTATCTCCAACACCATCCACTCAGTTTGACTACAAAGGTGTTAGTTGATGAAGACAGTCAGGTTTTGAAACAGAAGCCCAGCAGTGAAAATTTATGTATGTACTTTCTAAGGGGTGAGAAGTATAGTTAGGGCTCTGATTTCCTCAATTCTTTTATAAAACAACCATCAACCCTAATTTTATTCTGTGTCTGATTTCTGGAAAAAAACTCAGTAGAAATGACAAATACGTTACATTGTAAATGGCACCATCTTACAATATGTAGACTTGATTTATTTAAACTCTCTGTGAAAGACTGTACCTATTCCTGGAACCTCTTTTACCAGCCTGTTCTTTTCGGCTGGGTGAAAACAAGTGATTTCTACTGGCACTGATCACAAACAGCTGTTGTTAAATCACAGCCTCTGACTGCTCAAAACTTTCCTATTTAGTTGAAAGTCTTTCATGACTGGCTGCAGCACAAACAGCAATATTTTAATTTTTTTTCTTAAGCCTTGAGCAAAATTGTTTTTTCTCTTTCCAATTTACACGTGAGTAGGGAAATACGTATATATGTGTGTGTGTGTATATATATATCTGTAATATCTATTCATCAAACATGTAAGACAGTTTTGGGTATGCATTAGCTCAGAAGGACTAAACTTTCCAGACCAAATTTTCCAGTAGACTGACTTCTGAGAAATTTGAAAAGCAGGAATGAAAAAAAATCAACATTAATAAAATAATAAGAAAAACAGACAACTGCAATCATGTCCTTGCAATCAAACAAAACAGCTAATACTACATTCCCAGTAGACTGAGTTGCAATATTATTTATAGAAACACATAAAAATGCAAGCACATCATAATATTATACAGCTAAAATCTTGCCACAGAAGTTCATCAATACAAATTTCATAGTTGCATACATGTTTCCTTATTCATACTCCAAACTAATATACCATGCATATTGAAGGACAATTCTGTGCTAAACCTATCCAGAGTGCATTATAATGTATTGTCCAGTGTATTGGAACTTATTTTACCTGTCAGCTGAATCAGTTGGTTATTTGATATGAATATGTATTAGCTTCACAGCAATAGCTAAAAGGTAACTAACAGAAGCATAGTAATTCAATGGTCTACCAGGGACCATTGATTGCACTGCAAACTATATTGTTCAGGTTAGAAACCAGCCACATGAAATTCAAATAACGGATGCCAAAGATGGAATTTGATATTTATCGTCACTGATGCATGTATTTTAAACATTTTATCTGTGCTCAGATACACACTCCACTACGATATTCTGCTTCAGCTAAAACAAATGAAAATGATAGAGAACCCCTCAGTGCATACTTGTAACCTGAAAAAATTGATTTTCAGAAGTCTTAACAGTGTCTAAAGTCTGAAAAACCTCTCAGGAACAACCACGGCTTCTGACTCCAGAGCCTACGTCCTCTGTAAGTGCTGCAAATGTCCTTGACTGGGAGTGGGAAAAATACAACAAAGACTGCTCTTTTGTATGCTAATGGATGGTGGCAAAGTTGTTTTACAGTCTTGGAAGAGCGGTGTTAAGTAAAAGTGCTATGATTACTACAGTGGTACAGGAAAAAAGGACATACAATGGGAAGGAGTAAAAGATCATAGAATCATAGAATAGTTTGGGTTGGAAGGGACCTTTAAAGGTCAACTAGTCCATCCGCCCTGCAATGAGCAGGGACATCTTCAACTCCATCAGGTTGCTCAGAGCCTTGTCCAACCTCACCTTGAAAGTTTCCAAGGATGGGGCATCTACCACCTCTCTGGGCAACCTGTGACAGTGTTTCACCACCCTCATCGTAAAAAATTTCTTCCTTATACCTAGTCTAAATCTCCCCTCTTTTAGCTTAAAACCATTACCCCTTGTCCTATCGCTACAGGCCCTGCTAAAAAGTTTGACCCCATCTTTCTTGTAGGCCCCCTCTAAGTACTGAAAGGCTGCAATAAGGTCTCCCCGCAGCCTTCTCTTCTCCAGGCTGAACAACCCCAGCTCTTTCAGCCTTTCCTCATAAGAGAGGTGCTCCATCCCTCTGGCCATTTTTGTGGCCCTCCTCTGGACCTGCTCCAACAGGTCCAGGTCTTTCCTGTGCTGAGGACCCCAGCGCTGGATGCAGCACTCCAGGTGGGGTCTCACCGGAGAGGAGTAGAGGGGCAGAATCACCTCCCTCGACCTGCTGGCCACGCTGCTTTTGATGCAGCCCAGGGTACGGTTGGCCTTCTGGGCTGTGAGCACATTGCCGGCTCATGTCCACCAGTACCCCCAAGTCCTCCTCCTCAGGGCTGCTCTCACTCCCTTCATTCCCCAGCCTGTACTGATACTGAGGATTGCCCCAACCCAGGATGCAGGACCTTGTTGAACCTCATGAGGTTCACATGCGCCCACTTCTTGAGCTTCTCAAGGGATATGGATGTATAGTGAAAATAAACCTGTATCAAGAAAGTTAAAGATTTCTTTACCTATAATCAGGCAATTTAGCGTATTCAGTCCTGGAACACAGTTTTAATGCTATGATAAAGGATAAACTACTACTTTGGGGTAATTTCTGACAGTGTTTCCATGCTATACTCTGTCTTCAACTCACAAGGTCTCTCAAGAGATTTTGGAGCATAAAAGGAGCATAGAGCAAAGGAAATCAGCTGGGAATTAAGTTTGCTAGAGCTCTTCTGAAATATCAAGTGTTTTCTTCTGTGCCTTGGATAGATGCCATGTATGCAGCATATGCAAGAAACATTTGCATAGTAATTTGTGCTATAAGAAGAAAGGCCCTTCCTGACTAGCTGGAAGCTTCAGGGTTAGGGAAAAGAAAAAGGTGAGGTCAAGATAATGAAAACAAAAGAAACGTGTGCCTGGTAAGAGGACAGTCAACATTTCAAATGCCGCACGCCTCTGAACACCACCACAGGGACATGAAACTGAGATTCCTCAAGTGTTACACACTTCCCCCGCCAGCTGCCTGGGAAGGCGAACACACTGCCTACCTGGAGCGTTCACAGAGGCAACATCTGCTGTTTTTTACAGAGAAGAAAAAGAGTATTTCTGGTGGAAGGAACTCATGATTCCTCGGGTGCCAAAACCTTGAGTCCAGAACATACCCAGGAAAGAAAATAGTACATCCTGGAAGTGTAACAGGATGACTCTCTATCACAAACCTCAGTTGTGAACCCTACTGTCTCAGTTGCTTCTTCAAGGGACATGAAAGACAGTAGGCAATGGCAGTTCAGATACTACTATATCCATAAAGCCTACACAGCAGCGGGAGGGCAAGCTGCAATTGTCTTCTCTTAACTCCAAATGACCTTCGAGTTCTGCGCTTGGCAAGGTCCCACGTTCTCAAATTTTCTGACTACTTACATCCCTGTTTAGGCAGGTGTGTAACTCCCAATCATTCATGCTGTACACTGGAGCCACCACAACAGGGAAGGTCTTCATATGTGGGAATTCAGAAGGTGGGAGTGAGCCTAGTACTTCAAGGCTTTCATTATGGAAAATGACAACAAATCTCATCAGACGTGGCAATGCAAGCTGGAACGGCAGTGCTCAGGTTCTTCCCGCCTTCAGTGTTCACAAGAAAGAAGCAGAAAGGTAAACATGAACTAGCATCATGTTTCTGACAGCCTGGGAGGGTTCAGTGTCAAACAGCTCAAATTTTGATCAAGCCTGCCTTTACTCTAGTATTAAGAGGCTGATAATGGTGTAAAAATCCTTATAACACGTTTCAGCTGGGAGGGTTTCACGGTCCTGGTTTACTCACCGCATGGACCCTGAAGACAACGTTTCTGTTACAAGGTTCCTCTAAAACCCAATGAATGATCCATCACTAGAAAGAATACATCTTCATCTTTCCTCAGAAGATGAGATGCATCTTTGAAGGCTCTCTGGTTCCTCTCCTGGAAGAATACAGTGCTAGGGTACTATAACAGCTTTTGAATGTCACTGTTTTGGAAACTGAAGGAAGGAAAAAAATCAGTCTTATTGTGGTTATCATTGATCACATATGTTTTTCAGTAGCTGAGCACCAGTGCAGGATGAGCAGAAAACTTACTGAAGAAATCAGTTCAACAGGTATCAACAGCTGTGATGATTTTCAATGAAGCATAAAGTCTTATTCTAACACATTTTGTTAGCAGGAGAAATGTTTTTTTGAAGAAAATTTGGCACATTCTGTGGCCTGGCAGAATGTTCAAGTAGCACTTTGTCCTATATGAAACTCACAGAGGAGCTTAGGAGGGGGCCCAATGTCATCTTAAATGCAGGTATCATTTAATCCAAATCCAAAAATGCTTCTTAAACTCAGCCCTGTTTAGCAGATTGCTGTCTATGGATACTTTGCTCAGAATCACACATAGCACTGTTCTACCACTTTGAGGACAGTCTCTTCTATGCTAGCCAAAAGCAGGACTCACGTTGAAAAATCTCAAAATAACTTATTCTCTGTGTAGTTATGTAAGGGTTTTTTTTAAAACTGATCTTTCAACTCAGGCTTACAGTGGTAACAGTACAATAATGGTATTTCCAAGAGTGTGCAGCTCTCCCCAAGAGACATTGGAAGATATTTTGTCAAATTAGTTCCTCAACATCACTAAGTCTGGGAAAAAAGCACAGATCAGTAGTTGAGCCTGTGCCCTTCTATCCTAGTGGAGGTTGGAATAGCGTTTCTGCTGATAATAGCTTCAATCAGGCAGTTCTTACTCCAAAGAAAAGTCTTCCTAAAACTCAAGACAAGCCTTCAATTACACAATCAATCATGTACTATTCTGGCTTTAAAATCCCCAGAACAGACTGGATGGTGTATCCTGAATGGAGAAGAACGGAACAGTTTTAAGTCATTTTCTGAAACAGGAGTAGAAAAGAATGCTAGTTCTCTACTGAGTCTTTAAAATGAGGTTAACTTTCTCTGTGGACAACAGAACACAAAAACATTTAAAATATCTGATCAGTATTACATAATGCTTTTCTAAAACCTCCCCTGTTTGCTCCAGCTTCAACTGGGGTATGAACTAAAGTCAGTGGAAGTCTTTTCGCTGACATCAGTGGGCTCTGAATTAGGACCTCATTGCTCGCAACCCAGCTTGTGTGCTAAATGAATTCGGAAAGGGGGTTTAATGGCTTCTTTCACTTAATGATCTCCTGAGCTGTGCACTGAGAGACAGAGGGCTTTTTTCCCCCTCTTTTTGGAGGACATTTTGTAGGACAGCAAAGGACAGTGTAGCAATAGCTACACTGTGACCTGCATTTTGCAAGTGGAGTTTCCAAAAGGCAGAAACTGCTGGCATGCAAATGTGTTACTTCTCAGAGAAAAAATGTTCTCCAAATGTTCTCCAAACCAGAAAAGCACTTACAGAAAGCTATTCCAGTAACAACCTGGATTGGGAACGTATAAACCATACTAAGAATACGTGTGGACACAGTTTGAAGAAACTGGGCAAGGGGACAGAACCAGTTTCGGAGAACAACTGACATACACAGCTTTACAGACTGCACTGTAGTTGAGAAATTCTATCTTAACCATAGTACTTGCAAACAAGCATGTTCAACAGACACACACTCCAACTTGCTGTAAATGAGGTGATAAAGGATTGGAATACTGCCGTCATCCTATCGCCCACTGTCCCCCCACTATGGGATCATAGGATTAACACAGCTCTGCTGCACAGGGGAATGTTTTATGGACTGTTGTGCTGCCCCATAACTTCAGCTCTATTCAAGAAGGCTGCAGTGGAGCTGAAGTGCAGCACAATGGCCAGTGCCATTATGGGGGAAGACCGCAGGAGCTGTAGACTGCCATTTTTTTCTAAGCTTGCTTTCATAAAGCATATGATGGCACACCTTTATATGATCAGACTAAGTAACAATGTTCTCTCTACATGGCAGGGAGAGACTACATTAAACACACATCAGTGCATCTACCACTAAACTGTCCTTCATAGTCCAGCATGTGTTTATTCATGCTCTTACCAAAGTCCAAAATTGTATCCTCAGCTGCATGGGCAAAGAATAAATCTCAGAGGATGCTGCCCTGAGTTCCTTGAAATGGCAGTCGCCACTGTCTGCCTGATCATGACTCATACACCAGTTGATGTGTCCAGAGGGGAACCAGAGAGAAACAACGGAGGAGAAGCCTGGAAGCACAGTCCTCAATGCCAAATACAGGTTTATGGAGAAATCTATCTGGACTGCGGTGATCAACTGACCCGAATTTATAGCTAGTGGGTCTTCATTGTCCCATATCAATAAAATCCCAACTTCTGTAAGCAGACCTAACACAGTGATGGTTGGTGACCAGAACTTCACAGTCTGGTAAACTCTCAAGTAACACTCCATCTGTAAGGGAAGAGAGAACCCAGCCAACACTGGAGAAAAGGATGTAGGAATAATCCATGAAAGGGTGAATGGAGGAAGGAAAAAGGAAGAGCTCTAAACACCTGAGGAAGGCACTGATGCTTCAGCATGTGCACTGCTTTTGACATCACACAAGATGAGGTGAGGTCATATTCACAGGTCATGGCGACATGAAGGAGCCCTAACTCCTCATCACAATTCACATGACACCAAGCCTGAAGGGACAATTCAGTTGAGACATCAGCTCTTTCAGATAAAATGCAGCTTACTCAACTAATCAGACAGTTTTTCCCCAAACACAGTGAGCAAGGCTTAATCAGGAACATAATGTCATGAGTGAAGGACATTTTGTTAAAAATACACTGCATGTACTGAGGAACTCTATTTTTTTCATATGATGTGACACAGACCAGGCACTGAACCAAAACACCACAGAAGTATGCGGTTTATGCTATCTCACAACATTTAACATTGAGAAAGTATTGCAGATATATAGTAGAGGATGTCTAAATGTTCCTTTACACTGTTACCACAATGATTGCTTTTCTTCCATGTTACCACAGTTGTTAAAAACCCTTAATAGAGAGCGAATAACACAAGTCATTATAAAACATCTTAACCTCATTTGGAAAATATATATGAGCTTTTTTGTTACTCCTTCTTCCCTGTCTTCTAATCAAGACCTCCATATTGAGACCAGTTTTGTGTTTTCTTAGCAGCATAAATTAGAAGCAACTCTATTCAAGTCAATGAAATTACCCCAACATGGAAAAGGAATCAGCCATCTGCAAAAAACAGAGTCTAACAGGTAATTTTCCACTGACAGCTCTTGCCATTAAACAGGTTACAGAGACTACTCTTTTATCTAACACTGAAAGTAAACAATTAATGCAAAATGTACAATGTCTGTAAAGACAGCATGTTCACTACTTGTGCCCTTTATATTTAATTATTTTCATCTTAGTAAGCAGTTAAGTAAAACTACCATCAAGCTGTAGATGGAGCTTATTCATCATGCAAAGCAGGCAGCTGAACATCTCTATTTATTTATGCATTATTTTACCTTTTGTTCCCAACTTGGAAAGCATGTGGAATCTATGAGACATTTTCACACATCATTTCTTGAGGGAGAACGTCAAGTCACCTTTTATGCCCTCAGGCAAACTTCTCCTACCTGATCTCAATAACTGTCCATATCAAAATTATTTTTCATACCTTGTGTAAGCAGCTGGAGGTTTCGGACTTCTTCTCTCACCTTCAGCTGAAGGACTTGCTGCAGAATGTGCTGTCGCAGGCTTTCCTGGGCAATGCCCATTCGTTCAAGCTTTTTGTCAGTAAGTCGCAGCAAAGCACGGCCTGGATACAAAAGACAAAAAGAAAAATCACCCAAGGATTTCCATTAATGCAATATTCTCACTCTGACAGGATAATTTGCTACAGAAAAAATTCTCAGCCCTGAAATACCTCAGTCTGAGAGGTTATTGTTTTCATCAGTTAGCTACTTCCTTACTGCCAGAGATCTATGTTCCACTTCTCCCTTTTCTTTTGATTTTCTGTATTGTTTTGGTGCTTTGTGAGATATTTAGGCATGTAAAAATAGGTATCTTAGAATCATAGAATCATAGAATCATAGAATTGTTAAGGTTGGAAAAGACCCTTAGGATCATCAGGTCCAACCATTAACCTACCACCGCCAAGTCCACCACTAAACCATGTCCTCAAGTACTGCATCTACCTGTCTTTTAAATACCTCCAGGGATGAGGACTCAACCACTTCCCTGGGCAGCCTGTTCCAATGCCTGACTACTCTTTCAGTAAAGAAGTTTTTCCTAATATCCAACCTAAACTTACCCTGGCGCAGCTTGAGGCCATTTCCTCTCGTCCTATCGCTTGTTACTGGGGTGAAGAGACCAACCCCCACCTCTCTACAACCTCCTTTCAAGTAGTTGTAGAGGGCAATAAGGTCTCCCCTCAGCCTCCTCTTCTCCAAACTAAACAACCCCAGCTCCCTCAGACGCTCCTCATAAGACTTCTTCTCTAGACCCTTCACCAACCTCATTGCCCTTCTCTGGACACGCTCCAGCACCTCGATGTCCTTCTTGAATTGAGGGGCCCAAAACTGAACACAGTACTCGAGGTGCGGCCTCACCAGTGCCAAATACAGGGGCACTATCACCTCCCTGGTCCTGCTGGCCACACTATTCCTGATACAAGCCAGGATGCCATTGGCCCTCTTGGCCACCTGGGCACACTGCTGGCTCATGTTTAGGTGGCTGTCAACCATCACCCCCAGGTCCTTTTCCGCCAGGCAGCTCTCCAGCCACTCCTCCCCAAGCCGGTAGCGTTGCACGGGGTTGTTATGACTGAAGAGCAGGACCCGACACTTGGCCTTGTTGAACCTCATACAGTTGGCCCCGGCCCAACAATCCAGCCTGTCCAGGTCCCTCTGCAGGGCCTTCCTACCCTCCAGCAGATCGACACTCCCACCCAACTTGGTGTCGTCTGCAAACTTACTGAGGGTGCACTCAATCCCCTCATCCAGATCATCGATAAAGATATTGAACAGGACTGGCCCCAACACTGAGCCTTGGGGAACACCACTCGTGACCGGTTGCCAACTGGATTTGGCTCCATTCACCACCACTCTCTGGGCTCGGCCATCCAGCCAGTTTTTAACCCAGCTCAGAGTGCACTTGTCCAAGCCGTGAGCAGCCAGCTTCTGCAGGAGAATGCTGTGGGAGACGGTGTCAAAGGCCTTGCTGAAGTCCAAGTAGACAACACCCACAGCCTTCCCCTCATCCACTAAGCGGGTCACCTTGTCATAGAAGGAGACCAGGTTAGTGAAGCAGGACCTGCCTTTCATAAACCCATGCTGGCTGAGCCTGATCCCCCGGTTGTCCCGCACATGCCGCATAATGGCACTCAAGATGATCTGTTCCATGACCTTCCCCGGCACCGAGGTCAGGCTGACAGGCCTGTAGTTCCCCGGATCCTCCTTTCAACCCTTCTTGTAGATGGGTGTCACATTAGCTAGCTTCCAGTCATCTGGGACCTCCCCGGTTGACCAGGACTGCTGGTAAATGATGGAGAGTGGCTTGGCAAGCTCCTCCGCCAGCTCCCTCAGTATCCTCGGGTGGATCCCTTCTGGCCCCATAGACTTGTGGGCATCCAGGTGGAGGAGCAGGTCGGTGACTGCCACCTCTTTGACAGCTGGGACTACATTCTGTGTCCTATCTCCATCTCCCAGCTCAGGGGCATGAAAACCTTGAGGATGATCAGTCCGACTATTAAAGACTGAGGCAAAGAAGGCATTAAGTACCTCAGCCTTCTCCTCATCCTTCGTGGCCAAGTTTCCCTCTGCATCCAACAAAGGAGGGAGATTCTCCTTAGCCCTCCTTTTGTCGCTGATATACTTGTAGAAACATTTTTTGTTGTCCTTGACAGCAGTGGCCAGTTTAAGTTCTAGCTGGGCCTTCGCCTTTCTAATCTTTTCCCTGCATATCCTCACCACATCCTTATAGTCCCCCTGAGTCACCTGCCCCTTCTTCCATAGGTGGTAGGTTCTCCTTTTCTTCCTGAGTTCCAGACAGAGCTCTCTGTTCAGCCAGGCTGGTCTTCTCCCCAACCTGCTCGACTTGCGGCACATGGGGACAGCCTGCTCCTGTGCCTTTAAGACTTCCCTCTTGAATAACATCCAGCCTTCCTGGACTCCTTTGCCCTTCAGGACTGCCTCCCAAGGGACTCTGCTAACCAAACTCCTAAACAGGCCAAAGTCTGCTCTTCTGAAGTTTAGGGTTGTGGGTTTGCTGGCCCCCCTCCTTACTTCTCCACGAATCGAAAACTCTACCATTTCATGGTCGCTGTGCCCAAGACAGCCTCCGACCACCACATCACCCACCAGGCCTTCTCTGTTCGTGAACAGCAGGTCCAGCGGGGCACCTCCCCTGGTTGGCTCGCTTACCAGCTGCGTCAGGAAGTTATTCTCCACGCACTCCAGGAACCTCCTAGACTGCTTTCTCTCTGCCGTGTTGTATTTCCAGCAGATATCTGGTAAATTGAAGTCTCCCACAAGAACAAGGGTTAGAGACTCTGAGACTTCAGCTAGCCGCTTGTAAAAAACTTCATCTGTTTCCTGGTCCTGGTTGGGTGGTCTATAACAGACTCCCACCAGGATGTCTCCCTTGATCTTTACCCATAAGCACTCAACCTTGTTGTTACCTTTGTTAAGCTCAAGACAGTCAAAACACTCTCTGACGTACAAGGCTACCCCGCCACCTCGCCTTCCTTGCCTGTCCCTTCTAAAGAGCTTGTAGCCGTCCATTGCAGCACTCCAGTTGTGCGAGTCGTCCCACCATGTTTCCGTAATGGCAACCACGTCATAGTTTCCCTGCCGCGCAATGGCTTCCAGCTCCTCCTGCTTATTGCCCAAGCTGCGTGCATTGGTGTAAATGCACTTGAGTTGGGCTATCGATCTCTTCTCCGACACAGGCGTGCCACCCCTGGGCTCGTCCCTAGCAGGTCTGGTTTTATCCCCTTCCCCCTTCAAGTCTAGTTTAAAGCTCTCTCAATGAGGCCTGCTAACTCCTGAGCCATAATCCTTTTCCCCTTTGGCGACAGGTGAACCCCATCTGCCTCCAGCAGGCCCGGTGCCATGTAAACTTCCCTATGGTTGAAAAACCCAAAGTTCCACCTCTGGCACCAGCCTCTAAGCCATGTGTTGATGAGGTGGGTCTTCCTGTTCCTTTCCATATGCTTCCCAGCTACTGACGGGATGGAGGAGAACACCACCTGTGCTCCTGATCCTTCAAGTAATGGCCCCAGTTCTCTAAAATCTCTTTTGATTGTCTTTACACCTCTGTTGTCTACCTCGTCACTGCCAACCTGTACAACCAGTAACGGATAATAATCAGATGATTTGAACAGCTTAGGGAGCTTCCTAGTAATGTTTCTTATCCTCGCCCCAGGGAGGCAGCAGACTTCCCTATGGGATGGGTCCGGTCGGCATATCGGGCCCTCTGTTCCCCTCAGAAGGGAGTCTCCTATGACAATTACCCTTCTTATTTTCTTACTAGTTGTTGTTGTGATGCGTAGTTGTTGTGATGCGATCTTGTGCCATTTTAGACAACCAGTTGCCATTCTTAAGTGCCAGCTGGTGTCCCACGGGTCGGATATCCCCTATAAGACTACAATTGGTCCAGGTGCCTAAAGAGACCCTCACCTATTTTCAAGTATCTACATTACTGTCAAGAAACCACCAGTGAAAGTGAATTTTGCCGATTTAATTGATTTAAGATATACTGAGGATGAATACTGTGGCAATTTGGATATGTCTATAGTGTAATAGCACCATTTCTCAGGAGGGGCCTGTACTTTGTGGTCCAGCCTTCCAAATCCCTCTCAACAGTAACATCACAGCAAAACAGAAAAAAGAGCCAGAGATTTCCCTTCACACTATCGGTTATACCTAAATCATTCCTGAAAAAGATGTTTGCCCAACTATAAAAAGACATTTGCCCAACTATAAGGAGCCTATGGTCTTTGCAAGCAATCACTCTCAGTTCGTGACTTATCTTTACCATTAGGGTAATGTTGAACTATAGTCCTACGCAGATTGTAGACGTTAAAAAAATCAAACAATCCACGCTTCCCAGATTCTGCTAGTGGAACTCTGACTCCATCTTTTGGACATCGCTATGCTATAAGTAAACAGGAGGAATGCAGCACACTGGCTGAGACAACACTAAGAAAGTATTTGGGCCAAGTAGAGAACCAAAGCATCAAGCAAAGCTTTACCTTAGGAAGAAAACCAAAACTTACTTTTTTTGGTCTTCACCACTGCTGTGAGCTAGTACAGGGAGGTATGCCCTGCAGCCCTCTACTGACCCTTGATTCCCAGTATATACATTTGCTATCCAAAGATGCCCTGGCCAATACCGGCAAATCACACTGGAGCTACATTGATACTACCTTGGAAAATGTCATGTTGTTTGGTTCACTTTTTTAAACAGACTCAACATTTTACCTCCTCTAGTTCTGAGCGTAAGCACTTTTTAATTACTAAAAATCCCTTCTTTGATTTCTCAGGCTTTATTCTGAAACCAGAAGAAGATGACGAAGAGCAAGTTACTCCCTCTGCAACACAGCAGCCTCTGTGCTACCATTACCGTGGCTTTTGGATGAATGGTACAATTTAGCTCATCATAAAGTGTTACTCAACACAGCAAGATAAGGCCCTTATTCAATCTCTTTCCTTACAAAACAGCAATGAGTACAGAATTTTTGTGATTATTTTAATTAAAAAATTTAAGATAAATGCCAAGAATTTAAAGGGGCGCATAATATTTGCCCCAAACCAAGCAGTTAGCGGTATACCCATCACTAACTGCTAGATTTCCCTCACAAGCGGTTCTGTGAAGCCGTTAGTGGGATCTTGATACGATGCAACATAAAATACTGGGATATTACTATTAACAAAGCAAGATGTTATTGATCAGATAAAAAATGACAGGGTTCATACATTTTCTGCCCTTCCATGTCTCTCAAGCACTACATGCTACAGAAGATGACCTTTTCATTAGGAAAACTTTCTTTGAAATCATAAACAAGAAGAATTCTATGGGTTAATGTAATAACAAAATATGGAAATTAGTCTCTTACAGATCAATGCCAGCTGTCCAATTCCCCTGGTGATACAGACAGTAATAATGACTTCAATTTTTATATCATCTTATCACACTAAAACATCTTAAAGCAATTTATAAAGGATGTACAGCAGTCCCAGAGTATGGTCTGTAATGCCAATCTAGCAGCTGAAAGCAAACAAAAAATAAACAAGTCATCAGTTTAAAGAGTGCCAACATGCATGCCATCTTAGGGCAGGGAGTCGGCAACAGTAATATGAAAGGACACACAGAGGCCATGCATCTCATCCAGTGCCCTCCACCTCTTTTTGGCCATGGATATAGTCATGACTCTTCACTTCTTCTGGGCAACTCTTTATTTCATATTCAAATTGGTTTTCTACCCCAGTCACTGCCTTTGGAAGCGGTGTGCACAAAACAGAGATGTCTCTTTTCAACTCCTGGGATGCCAGTTCCTCTGCGGCTTAGGGTCAAAGCACAACGCCATTGGAAAAAATTGTCTTTGGCTCATACTATCTGCAGCAGCTTGCACAAGTTGCCTTAAATTAACTCTTTCTTGCACCAAATCCAATGCGACATGTTGAGGCAGTGATGAGGCAAGAAGGCAAACATCCGTGTGGCATTTCAAGAATGCAGTAAGTGACCTGAACTAAGAAAATTCAATCCTCCCCATACTTTCTTTCCCCTCAACACTCAGAACAACAACATCCAAGTCAGAACTGGAATAATTTTTTATTCTGGTACTAAATCATGCCTTTGAAAAGATATTGCTAATGCCTGGATCAGTCACCAAAGCCAATTAGTTACTAAGGCCAAGGTCCTGACAATCAGCTAATGATTTTGGATGCTTCACTGCCTGGCTTCCTGTACTGTACGTATCTGAAAGAGTTATCGTTTGGTGCTAAGAACTCTGTAAGGGTTATTGAACATTGAAACCAGTTGTCCAGAGAGGTTGTGGAGTCTCCGTCTTTGGAAAGATTCAAAACCTGACTAACAAGGTCCTGAGCAACTTGCCGTAGCTGCCCCTGCTCTGAGTAGGGGGTTGGACTAGATGATCACCAGAGGTGCCTTCCAACATCAGCTGTTCTGTGATTCTGTGAAATAACCTGCATGAAGGATCCCAAGATAAAGATCTATTTTCTTTGAAAAAGAGAAGATTAATGAAGGAAATGAATAAGCATACACAAAAGAGAGTCATTTTGGCAAGCATCACAGTTAAAACAGAGAGACAGCTATACAGTAAAAATTGGGGATAGATTTTTAATTTTCAGAGAGTACTGGATAGAATATATTATCAAGAGCAGAACATGTAACAAACGTAACATTTTCTAAGAATGTACACTGATCTTTGCTAGGACACAAGTAAAGGAAATTTACCCACATCTCAGGAAAATTTCCCAACACTACAGAACTGGTGCTACCTCTCAGATGTAGCAGCTACATGCATCAAAGAGACCAGGAGATTTTTTTCAAAAGGACCTTGACCAACAGAACCATAAAGATTGCAGTCACAAACACCTAGGCCTTGGCTCTAGCTAATTGCAAGGCTAGAAATCAAGTGCTTTAAAAAAAAACTTAACTCCTTCAGTATCTGTGTGCATCTTTTAGCACCTAAACCTCAGCCCTCTCATACTCAGGACAGATCAGCTGTGGAATGTTCTGAGACACCCCGAGGGCAGACACAGAATATAAAATACTTTCCGGCTTAATAATGGATTGATGGCCTAATTTTTTCTAATATGACTTAGCTGCTGCATATCTCATTTGATCAAGCTGGGATTAGATAAAAATTTGAATGGAGGGAGAAACATTGCATGCCACGGAACATTAATATGAGTATAAGCATTGGCCCAATGAGGTTGGCACTAGCCCTAGAGCAAGGAATGTGGCAGAGTCTGCTGGACCGAATCAGAAATGCCCATACCCCCCTGCACTGGTATAACCTACTGCTTTTCTCCCTGAGCCTGTGGAGCTGCACCAACTGCCAGTTCACAGACTTGTAGAGGGATACCACGCGAGAAGCCTTGAAAGTATACTTGTAATGAAGGTGAATTAATAGGTAAGAAAGGACTTATTAAACGTGTAGAAAGAACTGAAGAAATACAGGGAAATGAGAACAGATAGTTAGTAAGAGGTTGGTCCGACGCAAAATCCTGAAGAAAACTATGACTAATTTAAAGTTGATGAAAATGATAAACCACTAGTGGGAACAAATGATGTATGCGAAATATGGCCAAGAAAGGTGATCTTGTCTCCTGAGTACAATATGATAGGCATACCTGAATATCAAGACAAGATACTCAGTTTACTTACTGTGGAGCACAGAATCTAGGAAAGAAAGAACAGGGCAGAGAACACAAGGACATTAAAAAATGCCCTAATGTCAGACCAACAGCTCACTCAGCCCTGTATTCAGAGTGGCAGTAGGAGATAGATTTTGGGAGAGCTACTGGGAGGGCTACTTCCTGCGGTCATTCCCTTTGTACGGTGCCAGCATCCAGAACTGTTATACTAACGTTATTAGAGTATGGCATTTTTATCACCTACTTATTGTCCTGATGTCCATAAATGTCTTTTTGATCTTCCTGATACTGTCTGCCTCTGCAGCCTCCTGGGGTAGCAAATCCCAGAAGCTCACTGCCCATTTTTGTCTGTTTTATATTGATTTCTTACTAATTGCTTCAAGTGTTCTCTAGTTCTTGCATTGCAGTATTTGGTTAACAATTCAACATTCAGCTTCTCTGTTGCTTCTATGATTTGTAAACTTCAGTCATATGCCTTTTGATTGTATTTCTGGATGGAGCCAGCTGACAAACCTAGAAAAACAGGAACATGGGATTCACTAAGCCCCTAAATTATGCAAGATGAAAACTTTCTCAAGTTTATACTTAAATGCTGCAAACAGCATTTTAAATTGTTGACACAACAGGATATTCTTACTTAATTGATAATAATGTGCTTCTCTAGTTCTGGGGTAGAACAATTTCAAACATATTTCTTTTGTATTTACCTCTTTAGTTCCACAAACATATTCATAAATCTAGTTCACTGGGTTTTTCTACTTGAAATAGTCTGATCACAGCTTTCCTCTTGCTTAGATAGGCTGATTGTTGGCTTCTCTTCACTTCAGTGCTTAAAAACAAGCCTCCTAGGACTTACCAAGTAAGAATTTCCATGACAGAGACACAGACATTAATAACATTGTTCAGGTGCTGGTGAGACACAGGTATAAAATTCTCATCATATAGTCAGGGAAGAAGAATTCAAACAAGAATAGGCAGAGAGAGAGGCTATGACTTCATAGTGAGGAATGGTGAAATTATGAGAGGAGGCAAGAAAAGAATAGTCACCTACAGAATGAAAATGGCCTCATGATGGCAGTGGAGGAAGATGAACATTGGGCAGAGAGTAACTATTAAACTAAGGAACTAAGTTGAAAGGAGAACAAATGGATATGAATACAATTGAGGACATCACGTTCAGAAACATCTTGTAAAAGAAGAAGCACAAACCAGAAATTAATCGAATTTTCAGAGCAAACTTGACATGACTCCGTGGCGCTCTTCTTGATAACCCATCAGATCTTCTACAGTCCTAGATTTTCTGCTTACCACATGAGAATTTACGAGCACAACTCTCCTTCTCATTCCAGTCTCATCACTAGTCAACCAGACACATCAGCCACTTTGTCATCAATGCCTTGTGGCAAATCTATAGCTTTTCTTGCAAAAGTAGTTAGATCTGGCTTGTCTTACTAACCATTTTAGCCCTAAGACTGGTGCAGACTCTTGGTAAACTGCAGCTTGCATTACCACCCTCTTTGCCCCACTTCAGCTATCTAATATCTCACTAATCAGGGAAGACTCGCTTGCTTCAAAAGTAAAAATGGATTCATTTTTCATCAGACTCACCATAGCAGCAAATGCTTTCTTGATCTACCTACTAGCATAATGGCAGCTGCCAGCCTAGGCGAACAAGAAGTAGCTCCCAAAATTTCTATTGGTAGCTGCCTGGTACTCCTGACACGATGAACAACTCTCAACTGGGGACCAGCTTAGACAGATAAGAGACACAAGGGATACTGGTACAGAAATAAAGCAGAGGAACAATAGTTTCTAATGATATGGACCAGAAGGAGCAAAGACGACTATTTAACCTTGATGAATATCAGAGATCTCCAGCTGAGGAAGTTCTCCAACATTAGAGCCAGCATTCTTGTGCTTTCTCATCCTGTTAACAAATGAAGCAAACCTCTATGGAGCCGCAGGAATTACTTTCTGGTATGCCACAGGAATGGGAGAGGCCCATGACTCCAGTATGGCTCCAGTGGAAGTGCAGGAAAGCACAGGAAGGCATTTGCTCATGTATCAAATTAGCTTTGGACACGCCTTTATTTGTTAACATCATCAAAGATTATTTTCATTTAAAAAACTCATCGTAAGATGATTTTCTGCCTCTTTCTCATTCATTATTAGCTGGATCTGGATGAGGCCAGCCCTACAGTAAAGTTTCTCAAAGAAAACACTGTCATACTGGTCAATTAATGTCTGATCAAACTCAAAAAAGCAGCTATGTAAACAAAGGCACTTTCTGAATATAATCTGCATCCTTTGTCTTCACATCATGTCTGTTTATAGTTCTGACAAGAGGAAGTGATGACTATTGTTACTGCTGCCAATAAATCTACAATAAAATGTTTATTTCCATAAAACTCCTCTCAGGTCGCAGTTCTCTGCACCTTTCTTCCCTTCCTCCACGCTTCTGAACTGCAAGCGTGAACAGGATATGAAAGAAAAGTAACTCAACACAATCTTTAACTTAGCTGCATTTTCAAATACAAAATTAGCAACAACCAAGACATGACTTTGTTTCTAAATTTGTCTACTTCTGACAAACTTATTAAGTGGTCAGTAATATATCGGTGAAGCTATTTAACTCAGATTACTTAATTTGGCATAACTTCCTCTCACCTTAGCCCTGCCTTTCCCATTTCCCTCCATATTCCATCAAATAATGCTGCCATTTTCTATTCTCTTAATTCTGACACAGCCCTTTGAGCTATATACCTCCTGCTCAATAATGGTCTCCGAAAATGCACCAAGTTAGGAGATGTCTTTCTGGCACTCAGTTTTTCCCTGGCTCTTCCCAAGGACCTCTCCCAGATAGCTACCCCCAGCTGCTTCTCCACAGCCACCACTACCTTGGGGCTCCTACATCCTGCTGCACAGGCTCAAGCATGTCCATCTGCTCAGTCAAAACGATGTTGGGTTTATGAAAGAAAACAACAACCCTGCAGTAATGGTGAAGTCATGTAAAAATACTAAAGGACAGTGAGTTAACAGAACATGGATCTTGAATATTCATTTTAGGGACTGCATTTTAAAAGTACCTTTATTATCTCCCTGGTAGATACCTTCTTTGAGCCAAGCAGCTCAAAGCAGCCCAGGTATTTTGAAAAGTCATGCTAAAGACAAAAATCCCTCTCCAGAAGTGAGAGCCTCCTGACTCCCAGCTCCTCCCATAAAAAAGGCAAGCAATTCCTGCTCCTTGACTCATCCACACATATTCAAGAAAGTATTTAATTGTATACTTTAACTGGATGGGAGCACAACACATCCTTATATCATAGAATCATAGAATCATAGAATCGTTTAGGTTGGAAAAGATCTTTAAGATCAAGTCCAACCGTTAACCTATCACTGCCAAGTCCACCACTAAACCACGTCCTCAAGTACTGCATCTACCTGTCTTTTAAATACCTCCAGGGATGGGGACTCAACCACTTCCCTGGGCAGCCTGTTCCAATGCCTGACAACCCTTTCAGTGAAGAAGTTTTTCCTAATATCAAACCTAAACCTCCCCTGGCGCAACTCGAGGCCATTTCCTCTCGTCCTATCACTTGTTACTTGGGAGAAGAGACCGACACCCACCTCGCTACAACCTCCTTTCAGGTAGGTGTAGAGAGCGGTAAGGTCTCCCCTCAGCCTCCTCTTCTCCAGGCCAAACAAACCCAGTTCCCTCGGCCACTCTTCATAAGACTCGTGCTCTAGACCCTTCACCAGCTTCGTTGCCCTTCTCTGGACGCTCTCCAGCACCTCAATGTCCTTCCTGGAGTGAGGGGCCCAAAAATGAACACAGGATTCGAGGTACGGCCTCACCAGTGACGAGTACAGGGGCACTATCACCTCCCTAGTCCTGCTGGCCACACTATTCCTGATGCAAGCCAGGATGCTCTTGGCCCTCTTGGCCACCTGGGCATACTGCTGGCTCATGTTTAGGCGGCTGTCAACCATCACCCCCAGGTCCTTTTCAGCCAGGCAGCTCTCCAGCCACTCCTCCCCAAGCCTGTAGCGTTGCCTGGGGTTGTTGTGACCCAGGTGCAGGACCCAGCACTGAGCCTTGTTGAACCTCATATAGTTGGCCTCGGTCCATCGATCCAGCCTGTCCAGATCCCTCTGCAGAGCCTTCCTACCCTCCAGCAGATCAACACTCCTGCCCAACATCTGCAAACTTACACTGCACTCGATCCCCTTGTCCAGATCATTGATAAAGATATTAAACAGAACTGTTACAGATATGTAACAGCCTTAGCTATCAAATTTGAATTAATTACTCTAGTGTGTAATGATTTACAGATATATTCCAAAATAACTTTATTCTAAGACAATATTGGTTCTAAACAGAGAAGGGAAGGGGTTAATGAGAAATTGTGCATCGTGATTACTGGAAGTGGTTCAGTAAGTAATTTACTGTACTGATGGGAACTATATTGATTCCTTACAAGTCTTGAGTAAAAGACTGTTAGACAGTCCTGTTTTTCAGCTGAACATATTCAGGACCTGATGATTGTAATAGGAGGAAATATTCCCCTCTGAAATATAAATTCAGGCACAAATCATATTACGCCACTTTTCAAATGTTCTGTAAAATGTGAGACAACCATTTTTAGTGCTCTCAGGAAGGACCTGATAGGACCCACAAAGTAAATTAAGGATAAATGTAAACCTTTAGCAGGCAGTCTATAAATCCACATTGTTTGTTATATATACATTTGTCAACTTACTTCCTGGCCATACAAAATTATATATTATCTACAGCTATATATAAAGATACAAAGACATATAATAATGGACTTCTATTATATTGCACATCGTATTTTTTAAGAAACAAAATCAAGGACTATTGTTTGCTGGTATCTGTGTGCTAGATATATGGTGCCCCTATTCAAATAAACAACCTCAAAGTCTTTTTTGTTTGTGATGGAGCGAGTGAATCTGTCCACACCTTTGATTTTGTCCACCATCAGCAGGACACACAGTTCTTCAATTCCTAGTTAAGCTAATGTCACTCAGTGTGCAAACCATTATGCATTACATATCCCATTTCTTTATTAATTAAAAAAAATCACATTAGATCATGCCTACTGGAAAAACTCCTGTTAATTTATTCAGGAGTATTCTAAAGCAAACACACATTCATATATTATAAGGCACAGCTTCTACACAGAACAGATTAGAAAAGGGAAAACCAATTTTGAAAGCATTAGAATCGACTGAACTCTTTACAGCAAACTCAAACAAGAGCCTTTCCTGTGACTCCTAATGGTGGACCTTACAAAAATCAGTTTTCTTCCAGAAAAAAAGGATCATTTATTACCACAAGAAAAATAACGACACACACACATGCATACAAAAAACCCAACACTCATTCTTGAAGTGCCAAACCCAACTGGAACTTGGAAATCCTTGAAATCACCCAGAAGACTGTCTTACGTTCTGACATTTCTAAAGCAAAAGGGGTTCTGCAGTTCTGCCTAGAAATAGGACTGGTGTGTGCATCTGGCAAAGGGGGCAAGTCCCTTGAAGGACACATGTGAATTCAAAAAAAGCTGCCATTTAATTAAGTGAGGAAGAACACCTGCTCCTATCACAGTGAAACGTACCCACTGAGCTCTTTGAACTGCACTAGTATGAAATGCTCACGTGGCTGAAGACCAGTGGCTCTGGGAGCCTGCCTCCCCCATCCAAGGGACAGAAATTGTCAGTAAATATTGCTGCTTGCTCTAATTTGCTACTAATCAATCCAATCAATAACCCAAAGGTGCTATGCCACAAAATACACACCAAAGACACAGTTCTTCAGTATGCAATATATGGAAGGATGAGGAAAGACAATCCATTTATATGCAATAACTTTCATGCTTTGGTAATGCCTTGGAAGGCAGCCTTGGGGGCCATCTCACTCATTCTGCAATGCTGGGGAAAGCCAGCCCCTTCTTCTGCCTGATTACTCTAACCACCATACAGCATTCAGGCAAAAACCTACACAAAGAAGTAGTATTTGGAACATGTTTAATTCATTTTCTGAGTTTCTTTTAATACCAAACTTGTGGGAAGCAAGGAGGACCTACATAATGTGACCAGACAGCTTACTGTACCGCATTACGAAAGCTCTGTGGGCCATCACAGGTTCCAGTGGACCAGAACTTGAGAACTTACATTTTCTAGTAAGATTTTCCAATCACTGCTTTGTTTAAATAAAAAAGAGCAAAATTACAATTTTATTAAATATTAAAATAAGCTTTCATATCTCAATGCTGAGGTACATGCAGTGTTACAACATTTCCCAATTTGTACCCCTAGCTCCCTCCTGCTCCACATTGTTATCTCCAAGCAGCTTTCAGTGGTGCTTTCTTCCATGCCTGTACCAGCTTTACCCTTCATTTTTTAATAAAAAATGAAATTGAGAAAGGTTTTGTGTTAATATTCATTATGTTAATAATTAATGTTAATAAAAATGGAAAATTAAAAGCAGCATGCTCATAGGTTAAGTACCTCAGACTGCTTCAACTCTCCTAACCTGAAGGAAGAACCAGCCACATCTCTCCTGATGCACTTTTTGCTCTACCATTTCTCTTTGTGGGCTTTAACTAGAAGCCTGGCACCTGTCAAGCTGCACACACCACCTCTGATGGGCCCTTAACTTACAGTTTATGCTGCACATTTTACAACCTAGGGGAAGATAATTCTCCTATTCTGAGTCACCTCAATTATATGCACAGTCTTACAAACACAGCCACTAATCTGTTGCTACATTGCTGGTTCAGTAGTACAACAAACTTTGCGGAGCTCCTTTGCAGTTCTTCCAGCTTTTCTTACTGTAGCTGTGAGGAGCATCAGGACATAAGGATTTTATTCTGCTGGCCTATTCCTCCTACTTAATACTTACACTTGACCTGTAGAAGACTGAGACCACAGTCATTTTGGATCAGAAATACAACAGACAAAATCATAGAATCATAGAATGGTTTGGGTTGGAAGGGACATTTAAAGGCCATCTAGTCCAACCCCCTGCAATTGGCAGGGACATCTACAACTCCATCAGGTTGCTCAGAGCCTTGTCCAGCCTGGCCTTGAATGTTTCCAAGGATGGGGCATCTACCACCTCTCTGGGCAACCCGTGACAGCGTTTCACCACCCTCAGTGTAAAAAATTTCTTCCTTATACCTAGTCTAAATCTCCCCTCTTTTAGCTTAAAACCATTACCCCTTGTCTTATCACTATTGACCCTGCTAAAAAGTCTGTCTCCATCTTTCTTATAAGCCCCCTTTAAGTACTGAAAGGCCACAATAAGCTCTCCCTTCTCTTCTCCAGGCTGAACAACCCCAGCTCTCTCAGCCTTTCCTCATAAGAGAGGTGCTCCATCTCTCTGACCATTTTTGTGGCCCTCCTCTGGACCTGCTCCAACAGGTCCAGGTCTTTCCTGTGCTGAGGACCCCAGCGCTGGACGCAGCACTCCAGGTGGGGTCTCACCGGAGAGGAGTAGAGGGGCAGAATCACCTCCCTCGACCTGCTGGCCACGCTGCTTTTGATGCAGCTCAGGAGATGGTTGGCCTTCTGGGCTGTGAGCACACATTGCCGGCTCCTGTCCAGCTTTTCATTCACCAGTACCCCCAAGTCCTTCTCCACAAGGCTGCTCTCAATCCCTTCATCCTAAGCAATGACTTATCGTACCTAATTTGTACACAACTGGTCCCTGTAACGAATCCAGACCTTATTTTTTGAAATTCTGCCTCCTGTACCCCATGCATTCGACTCAGCAAGAGATTCCACCACACATATAGAAGCAGGACCATTAATAATAATAATACAACACTAACGTCCAGGAGCCTTACCAGAGGCTGCAGCCTGGCACTGCGGTCCAAACGGAACATGCAGCCCAGACCCTCGCTCTGGCTTTGGGTCTCACTCTCCCAAGGAAAAATAAAAGCTCATTTTCCCCTACAAGGTGCAGGAAGACGTGTGAGCTTTTTTATAAAAATAACTACTAGAGCTAGGAGCAAGGGAGCTCCCCCAAAACGAGGGAGACGCCTCCTCTCCAAACTGCCAGGGGAATGTGCCAAAGCCCAGCTCCTCCTCCAAGCCAGGGGCCCCAAGACTCCTGAGGAAAGGCTGCACTGACCTTGCTGCAATGCACTCGGGAACCTGTACGCGAGATGCAAGGGCACAAACCTCTGCCAACTCCCAGCCTTTTGCCAAGACCAGAACCCACCCCAGCCCTTGGGGGAGCATCCTGGCAGTGGCATTACACAGCCCTCCCTTCCCTTCACACCAGGTAAAGCACCAACTGCCCAGGCAAGTGGTGAGCTTGGAGGCAGGATCTGAAAGCCCTTAGGCTGAGGGAGAAGCCAGACTTATTTCCCCTTCTGCTCTTCTGCTCAGATTGGGACAATTTTGAGCATGCATAAAGAAGCAACCCCAGGCACCAAGGTAAATTCACGGCTAAAATAAAAAGGGAAATAGGATGTTCAAGCACGTGCAGGCTCTTTCAGCAACCACAGTTCAGCTTGCAATCCAGAGCATCGCACCTAGGTCCTGCATTAGGCGTAACAGGATCTGTGCATGTCACTCACTCGCTGGCTGCTCAGCAGCAGATGCCTAGAAAGGAGCCTGGGAGCAAAGCAAGAATAGAACAACACTTTCCCAAAATACTCTCTCAGCCTCCAAAAGCTTGTAGTTTAGGGACTAATTAACAAAAATAGAGTTGGCTAATTTGAGCTACAGCTGAGCCTAAGGTCAGTGGATGGTTTCCAGTGACTATAGCAATACTTAGAGCTGCTTGTGAGAGGAACCTCACCAACATCTTAAAATGGCAGAATAATTTTCCCATTCCCAGCGTGATTTGATCTAGCAGGAAGGGACAAAACAAGAAACAAGTGCTGCAAGATAAACCTAAACTAATTAAAATGGGAAATGAGTTCAGTAATGAGGCTAATTCACAATCAGAGCCATCTAGCAGTGAAATGGGTGATTCTCAGGTCCTTGCCATCTTCAAATGAAGTTTTTGGAAGAGAGAGCTCAGAAAAGCTCAGGTTATTGGGGTCTGCACAAGAGGGAGGCAGCAGTACTGGGAGGCTGTTTACCTCTGCGTGAGATCCAGCATTCCAAAAGGCATAGGAAAAAAGTGTGGGAAAGAGGAAGAAAAAGAAATGTATATAAACCAAACAAGTACTAGTAAACTCCCAAACCTCAGGAAACAGGGTTTTTTTGCTTTATATTATATTGTCTTTCTGATAGCTTCAGTGAGTTTTCTTTCTACTATAAATTAAATTTTTTCTCTTTCAGAGAGTCTGCATCACTTCAGAACAGCAAACGCTAAAGCACTGTATTATGTATGAATCTTCAGTTACACCTTGTTTTTAAAAAAGAATATACTGAGAGGACACATTTGAACACATGACGTGATCCACCTTTAAGTCTTTTTGTTGAAGAGGCACTGAGTTGAACAAACACTAATCAACCAATAAAATCAGATCAGAAAAAAAGCAACAACTGTGGCTAGTGAATGTATGCTAACCCTTATCGACAATTTGCATATAATAATTGATACAGAGGAAGAAGGCTGGGAACTATCATCACAGACATTTCCTATGCTAATAGTGAAGACTAGCTCTCTAAGTGGACCAAAGGAGCAGATGACACACTGTTCAAGCACAGTGCTTTTACTTACAGAATATGCATTAGGTATCAGTGACATACTGGTTAAGTCTAGGGCCAGATACTTCCCTGGTGCAAAGAGTGACTATTCTGACAGGTTCAATGAAGATGCATCCACTCATATCACAGCTCATACATGAATATGCAAAAACATTTTTCCACTGGTTTACACACACACACACAGAGCAAAGAAAAAGAAATACATCGTTTTCAGCCTGGCAAAACTTTCCTAAACCACAAGAGTCTAGAGAATGTTTTCTGAGTACTAACACTGAGCCACAAATTTAACCCTTAGTCAAGTACTAAATTGTTTATCGTCATCTCCATTCATTAGCTTGCACTCAGTCTTCAATACAAAAGCCAAATCATTTTAGGGTTAGTTTCAAACGTAGTTTTGGTTATGTGTGAAATACAATTTCTTGTTTCTACGTAATAAATAAACATTTAGGCTTAACACTCTTTCCTGGGTTGCAGATGCATGTCCTGTGAAACTCCGGCAAGTAACAATATTCACATAGCAAGATCTGAATAGCAGCAATACAAACCCAAAAAGCAACAACAGATACGAAGAAATTATTTACTTCATCTTCCAGTGTATAATTAAAATTCTAAAACAAATATCCTGATCTGTAAATACCCTTTGCTCAATTCACTTATATTTCTTCTGTAATGTTTTCCTTTGACTCCTCTTTGCGATACACATTGTGCTTGGCTCTCCTCACCAGTGCTTTTCTGTTTTCTTCCCGCTGGAACAAGTTATTTTCTGCAGTTTTCTCAGACTGCAAAGCTTCCCTGGTTAAGGAATATGTTGTGCACCACATGAACACTGACAGTGTGAAATCCTGTCAATACCCCAGAAGTAAATCAGCTGGATGGTAAGTAGGATCACAGCTGTCTATAGATTGAAGTATCAACTACAAATCCTTCGGCACAGTTGCATAAGAAGCTGATCTCAATCAAGTTGTTTCTAGCCGGCTCCCAAGCAATTTTCTGATGACCTTTGAAGACGGGCAGGCCAGGATTCTGTCTGCAACACACAGCGAGCCATGGGCGCTCCCAGTCATGTCCTCAAGACCTTGTATCTGCTCTCAGCAGCCAGGTGCTACTTAAACGATACGGAGGAGATCGCATAAGGTCCATTCATAGTGGTGCAGGAAACATTTTTGTTATTCAGCTAGCAAGAAAAGGACCTGGGGTGCTGGTGGATACCAAGTTGAACATAAGCGAGCAATGTGCCCTTGTAGCAAAGAAGGCCAACAGCCTCCTGGGCTGCAGTAGGGCAGAGCGTTTCCAGCAGGTCAAGGGAGGTGATCCTTCCCTTCCACTTGACCCTGGTGAGGCCACATCTGGAGTACTGTGCCCAGTTCTGGGATCCTCAGTACAAGAGAGACATGGACATACTGGAGCAAGTTCAGCAAAGGGCCATGAAGGTGATTAATGGATTGGAGCATCTGTCAGATAAGAAAGGCTGAGAGAGCCGAGACTGCTCAGCCAGGAGAAGAGAAGGCTCAAGGGGGGACTTTTCAATGATGTGTGTAAATACCTGATGGGAGGAGTAAAGAGACAACGGCCACAAAATGAAACACAGGAACTTCCATGTAAATTTAAAGAACCTTTTTTATTATGAGTGTGCTCGAACACTAGAACACATGTTCAGAAAAGTTGCGGAGTTTCCATTCTTGGAGATACTGAAAACTGACGGGACACAGCCCTGGACAACCTGCTCTAGCTGACCCTGCTTTGAGCAGGGGGTTGGACAAGATGACCTCCAGAGCTGCCTTCCAACCTCAAAGACTCTCTGATTCTATTCCATGAAGGTACTGAGCAGCAAATCTGGCTGCCTGAACTTCAGCAGAGTTAGCAAGGTCACAATTAGCAGCTACTGAATACAAGAGTCTTACATAATTTGTATATCAATATATTCGATTGAAATGTGCAAACCACAGAGATAGGTGAAAAAATACCTAGCTGCATGGAACCTCCCTCAAAATTGTTCCTATACTAGTGTACAGCACCTGCAGTATCCCTCAGTAGGAGCATCCAGACATTGGATTTCTCTAAAGGAAATGCTATAACTAGCAAGGTTAGAAAGGCAGAAGGATGAGGGCTATTAAGCCCTTTACATAGCATGGGTTTTTTCAGCCCTCTGAAGCTCACCTGATGTCGCACGCTCTGAAAACAGGGCTGTGGCTTGTTCCAAGAATGTGCGTTCTCCACCGCTGTCCACTCCAGTAAATTAACCAGTGCCACCATTGTCCAGGCACTGGAACTCAGTTGTTTCTGCTAGCAAATCACCCCAACAGTTCCAGGGATGATTCTGGCCTGGGCCACTTAACACTTCCCCAGAAACTCCCAGGTATGGTTCAGGAACAAGCAGAGACTGGGGGCTGTTCCCCATAGCTGGTGTGAACACAGCCATCTGGTCGTGAAGAGTAAAAGCCCTTAGCAGCATGGGCACAAGCCATTCCTTACTAATTAGCCTCAGTGCCAAAAGGTGTTTGAGGAAACATCACTGACATCAAAACGGAAACATTACAGAGCCACAAGTTCTATTGGCAAAACCCAACCAACTCTACTAAGATAGTACATCTGCTACATAAGGGTCTGTTCAATCTCAAAAAACAAGAGGACTTCCAGGATTAATGAATCTCTTCCTGAAAAGTAAAAGCATAAACTGGTTTCTCAGAAATCAGAGATTCAGAGGTGAGACAAAATTATTTCCTCCCTTGTGAATTCCATGTGTCCATTGGCACAAGTCAGAGCAGATGGAAAGGATTTCCTCTGCTGTTTCTTACCTGTTCTAAACTATTAAATAACTTCGTTCTCTCAACAGGGGAAATGAGGAAAAGCAATGGGAAAGAGATGTTTGGTTAAGTTTTTAATGACTATGGCAATTTTATTTAAATTTAATTTTCACTTCTAGGCATTTGAAGCATTCTGCTGCTTTCATACCAGTCTCAGCTCTTATGCCACATGAGAAAGGTGTTCCAACATTTCCAAACGCTGGAAATGAGAAGGAGAAAGAGAAGAGGTGTAAATGACTGGGATACTGTGTTTGAGGAGAACAACAACACATTTCTTCAAGGAATGCTGTTTCTATGAAGTCCTGTAAGAGACAATGTGTGAAAAAGTGCCCAAAAAACAGTAATCTCAAGTCCAATTTTGGATTACTTCTGAAGGGCAACATGCTGCATATCACATTGCACAAGTCAGAAGAGCTGTCAAGGATTTTTACACATATATTCTGCCTGATTCACAGGGACCATTAATTATAGTTGTAGGGTACGTCTACATCAGTTCACTTGCATTTCTTGGGCACACCCTTAATGTCTTCTGCAATCCTGACCTCTAAGCCAGTACTGCTTCTGAAGCACTGTCAGGTCACACAGAAAAAATGCTAATGAATATTGGTCTCCTCTCACCTGCAAGTACAATTAGACTGCTGGCCCAGACTCCACAGGTACAGCTTTAAAGCAAGGCCAATAAGAGCATCTGAGAAAGAAAGGAAGACTGACAAAAATCTGATACTTCTAAAGATAGTTACCAGGTTTTGGTCTTTACCTAAGGACAATAATTAATGGGATAAGATATCATTCCAGACTTGGGATAAACACCACGTGATAAAAGCAAATCACACCTTCCTACAACTGTGCAGACTGAACACCTTCTGCAAAGTAGCTTCCCCAGTATGGGAAAGCACCTGCTTGTTGCTAGCCAAGAGCCTCCTGCTGCTGCAGAGTGGCTGGGTAGCAGCAGAGCTGCTACAGGACTGCTGCAACAGAAGCATGCACAGATAACAAGAAAACTACTCTGCTGTCACAAAGGTGGTCGATATGAAGACAGTTACTAATGGTGTGTACTGTTAGGGTTCCTGAATGGTACAAAGCTGTTAATAAGAAACATTCTTATTGCCACTTCCCACTCCAAGTTTTGAGATTCACCATAGATATTTTCATCGGGCTTTAAAGCACCACTGTAAAAGGTTTACCTGGAGAGGTGATGGAGGAGGTTAGATAGAACCACAATGCCAGGATTTTAGAATGGTCCTGACTTACACCCACACACGTGCTGACAACAGGAACATTTGCATCTACAGACAGAGGAGCATCTCCTGAGATGAGTCCTGACTTGCAGCATTTTGGAATTGACAGTCATTCAAGGCACTCCCCAAGCCTGCAAAACCTTTCACTAAACACTTGCCTAGAAAAGAGAATCAATTTGAGTCTGCCTTAAGAAGTCTCAGAATGATTGGGCGAAATGGCTTTTAGAGAGCTGAAGGATAGATCAGCACCCAGCTAACCAGGCTCTTAACATGGAAATGTTTCTTGCTACAACTGACTTCTGCAATGCAATCAAGGGTTTTCGGAAAGCAAGAGAGACCTGCACTACAATATGGAGTATCAAATAACCTCAGTTACATGAAACAGCCTCTATGAAATTAAGTGATTTAAGAGAGAGAGAGAGAGAGAGAGAGAGACTCTTATTTCAAATCCAGGAGCAGTTTGTGGGAAATCCGTGTTCTTAGATAAGAAATTTTACTGGTGTGATAAAGTAAAATATTGTCCCATATACACTTACCTACTTGAGCGTGAACTCATGCAAAGTGTTACTCATAACTGAGACATTCACACACTCATTCATATTTTATATCTTCAATTTTAATAAGCTGTTTATTACAAAGTTATTTTCACATAGTCCTTGTTCTGAATTTGTTATAAGGCCTGCCTGAATGTTATGGCAGTAGTGCTTCAAAACAGAAAGTGAGGAGTATAAAGCCATCAAATGACAAATGCAAAGAAATTTCAGGATATTATTTATTATTTTTAATAATAAAAACACAATGCTATACCAAGATGAAAGTTGTTCACATTAAAGCATTTTTATTGTAGAGTCATAAGGCTGTGCAAAGCTAGAACAGCATTTGCTTAAGGAGGCTAAATTGGTTCTCTATCAGCTAAGTTTCTCTCTGTCTTCTCACACTGATACTACAGTGAAAATAAAGCACACAAGTTCTCTCCAGTGCCTTTCTTAAAACTCTTTTAGTCAGGTGATATTGTTATTTTTTATTGTTTATTATTATTTTTGGATTGTGGTAAAAACCCACACAAGTGGAAAGACAAATAAGTATAGTTTTTCCTGAGCTTTCTTATCACCCTAAAAGAGGAATAAAGAATTTGCATCATCTCTAACTGCTACATTCAGTCCAGCGGTGGTGTGGCAGGAAGGCAGTAAGTACATTATTTCTCCTTCCATTAAGTTCTATTTCTATATAGTCTTAAATACTTACAGGAATTAGAAACATGATAGGTTGAGGTGAAGATCTATGGTCCAGATTTCTGCTCTAGTTCTAACTTGGACTCATTGAAGATTTCTATGGCTCCACCTGGTTCAGTGGGTTAACAGCACCTGGGCTTGGATACGAATTATATTATTCATACCACCACAAGATTTGAAAGCAATGCGGCACATCTAACAAGATATGCAAAGATTTTAAGTTATAGCATCACATCTCTCATCATATTGTTGAGAGGCAATAGTCAACACAATATAGTTTGACCACAATGATTCCATTTTAAAAAGGCACTGGAGAGCACTCTGGTTGTCCTCTGACTTGGAACCTCCCCTAACTCCTGCTTTTATACCTCTGTTAAGCTACTGCCTGACAGCTGGCAAAGATAAAGCTCCCCTCTCCAGGGGTCAATTACACTGAGCACTGTACATGACCACAATGCAGTTGCCTGAGGCATGACTGGGGAGTAATCGGGACAAAGATATGTGATCTCCCCACAAACTAAAATTTCACAGGAAGGCAACAGCTGCACACCAATATTTAAAACTGGAGATGAAATCCTGCCTGGATGTCCCTGGAGCACGAGAGGACACATCAGTCCGCACAGAGATACTGCTTTACTGGCTGTATGAGTTATAAGGACCTACTTAGAAAACTTAGTACGCTTGCAAGAATTGCAAGAGGACACAAAGGCATCCACACCTACTTTGTTGAGGGCAAATCCAACCCACTTCTAAGTTAACCCACTTCCAATGTGCTTTCACAACCAGATGACATACAAAGTTTATGGACACCAGGCATGTTAGTGCAAAACGATTTGAAGTTGAGTCAAACTAATTTGTAGTCCACGTTGGGCCACTGCAGTTGCAATCAGTTTCAGTGCTTTTCAATAACCTCCTGCAGAGGACAATTACATGATTGGTCACTGTGGTTTACGTAAAACAAAAAAAGTTCAATATTCCAGCTATGATTCTGGTCCAAGGTCAAATTTGGCAACTTCACTTTTCTGCACTCAGAGAAAGCCATTAATTATTGAAAAACAGCAAGCTGCATATTTATTTTAAAACTCACCTATCAGTCTAGAATTAGCAAGTCCTCAAATTCTTTGGGAAAGCTGTTTAATCATTTTGATATATTTTTGAGAGATACTATCAAAAGATACTGCTTCCCGCAGTCTCTCCCTACCAATTATAATTGCAGGTTTGTACAAGTGAGTGTTTCAGACTACGGTTGTTTATACTGTTCTTTTACTGTGGGCAATTCATTGAGGTACAGAATGGATCCAGCACATCAGAGCTTTTGCCATACAAAAGTGTTAATGGCACTGCAGTTTACAGTGTTTTTTTCTGCCAGATGGATGATCATATCGGTGCAACAGTTCCCAGCAATTTTTGCAAGTCAGCAATAGACTATACAAGATTTAGTGGCTGCTGTTTAGCTAGAGCTTGCTTACATAAAGAGTATGCAAATACTTGCTTACTACTGAAGGATTCACTCAGATGGGATGTAAAAAAACATATTCTACTTTGCCTTAAATTTTCAAGACTACTGTGACTAAGAAGAGATGAAGTTTCCATCTTTCCCTGTAGGTTGTATTCTGACATCTGGCATCTGGCATTCCGGAACAAGTAATAAATGCTCAGATACTGTAATTGTTATTTTACTGACAACTAACTAGCTCTCTAATAAAGGGGAAAAACAAACAAAGAGTCAGTCCTGAAGCACACCTGGTGAAAATAAACAGTCTGTCAGGGAAATGAAAGCCAGGCATCGTTCATCAAATTCAACAAAATAAAAAGGCTCTGTGAGTTCTTCAGAAGCGGTGTCTCTGAAGGTCAGAACTGTATTGCAACAGTAGGGAACTGTAAGTAAACACTGCAAGTTTTTCAAAGCAGACTTCCACCAATGTTGACAGAAATATCTCAAACTGGGGCTGTTCAGCCTGGAGAAGAGAAGGCTCCAGGGAGACCTTATTGCAGCCTTTCAGTGCTTAAAGGGCACCTATAAGAAAGATGGAGACAGACTTTTTAATAGGGCCAGTTGAGATAGGACAAGGGGTAATGGTTTTAAGCTAAAAGAGGGGAGATTTAGACTAGATAAAAGGAAGAAATTTTTTACACTGAGGGTGGTGAAACACTGTCACAGGTTGCCCAGAGAGGTGGTAGATGCCCCATCCTTGGAAACATTCAAGGACAGGCTGGATGAGGCTCTGAGCAACCTGATGGAGTTGAAGATGTCCCTGCTCATTGCAGGGGGTTGGACTGGATGGCCTTTAAAGGTCCCTTCCATCCCAAAGTATTCTATGATTCAAACACCACAAATCTGGATCATGTATGAAAACTGAAACAGACTCACATGGCCATATATTGTGCTCATTTAGGTTGCATTTTCTGGATGTAAAAGTATTTGTGCCACCAAATAACCCAGAGAATCTATTTTTTAACTAAAGTATTAACTAAGTATCAGTAAAAACTACAAGCACACACAGTTCAAAACTACAAGCATTTCATCAGCCTGGTGGGTTTTGTGTGTGTTTTGTGGGTTTTTTTAAATACCCTTATTTCTCCCTCGCACCTTAAAATGTTCATCTCTTCTAGTACAAAACACAACACCATCGCTGAGTGCATGAAAAGTCAATATTAAAGCTGCACTGCTCAGATCTCAGAAATCAGGAAATGTCAGCTTTCAGGTTGCATGAGCACTCTTATCTCTGTCCTTTACTCATACATATTACCACAGAGACTTTGGCTATGTGTTGATATAGTGGCTGCTCAAACACATGAGTTATCCTACCTTGCGGAAGACTGCGAACAACAAACTGTTGGAAGCCAGGAGGGTATTAGGAGGAAATATGCTCATCCTGTACTCACACTCCTCCTTAAGCACTACTTTTGGACAAAGGGAGGATTCCAGGCTAGATGCATCACACTCATAACCACAGCTACTGCACTGCTTTAAAAATGCATATAGAATATATTTGAAAACCATGTGTACTGAGGTTTGAGAGAAAATCCATGAAAATTATTACAACACATCAAAACTGCACATACAACATATTATGTGTAAGAAATGAAGCTTACTGATAATTATTTTCTATATAAGGAATGATAGTGTACTTCTAGTTTGAAAAATTTATTTTTAAATAAAGCAATAAGAGAAGAAAAATGAAAGCTTCCATAAAAGTGTACCCTTGATTCACAGAATAGCAGCGGCCCCTCTAAACGGCCATTCCCTTTACACAAAGAAATGTGCAATGCAGCCAATAGAGACTCGTAACAACTAGGGATTGCATACATTCCTAACAAAGGAGACCAAATACATGTTTCTGTACACACATACAGCACAGGTGTTGATGACTATGATTATAGCCACTGGACACCCTTCATAATCATCAAGTGCTGCTGAACCACAACCACTGAGGCTGAAAATTTCCGTGTCAGTTATTTTGCCTCAGACTAATTTTTGGTAGGCTTAATTGTTATTGCCAAAATTTCAATGGTTTTCAATTCAAGGCCAGGGAAAATACTTGCAGTTCAGTTAAAAGAATTAAATAACTGTTGGGAGGAAGAAAAAAACCCCACAGTTTCTAGTTGGAAAGCACAACTTCAGAGTAAGCCGTTGTGCCAACATGCTGTCTTCATGAAGATCAACCTAAATTTGTTTGTCTTAGAACCTTTAAAGAATTTCGGTCTGCAACCACGCAACAGACCCACTGAAAAAGTAATTTCAAGAGACTGTGTGTGCTCCAATCCCAGGCTAAGGGACAGAGTCATCCAAGCCAGGTAGTGCCTTTGTGGAGCCGGATACAATAAAAGAAAACTGTCCCTCCTGTACTTCTAAAGGTTTCCACTACTGGAAAAGAAGACTGTTCAACACAAGGACCAAAAATCTGAAAACAGAAGCAAAAAATTTTAAAAAGACTAAGACTAGGACAAGAAAATGATGGAAGGTCCCAGTTAGATATGACCAAAACAGAGCCTGAATTTGCAGTCTTTTGAATGGACATTCACCACTACCTGAAACAGAAGACTCTCAAGACTTCCTCTACTGTCAGCCCGTTGCTGTGAAATTCACTGGCAAAATGAAGCCCTCATCTTCCAGTGACCGGTTCCTGTAGAAGATTAGAAACGATCACATACATCTGTAATCGCCATAAGCAGTCAGGGACAGCTCCACTGAATTCCACTCTGGTGATGAGCAATGTGGGAATCAATGCAGTTCAACACCGTGAGTTAAAGCTGCAGTTTGCGGGTGCATATGCATTGAAATATGTATTCCTCTATTGCAGTACCACAGACCCTTCCCTCATAAGGCTCCAGCTCGCCCATGTCCTGGAGAGAAGACTGCTCATGAATACGCCATGCGATCCTTCATACAGCCTGAGGGCTGTGCCCAGGCAAAGCTGCGTCATGCTGCAACAGTGCAGATCTACAAATTACAAAAGCAATATTAAAGGTGCAGGAAATTAGACACGGATGATCCAGCGTCAGTGTTTCTCCTTGAACCATTCACACAGTAGTTTAAGATTTAGTCTTGTCAAAAAAAAAGCCTTGTACAGTTCTATAGCCAATGTGTTCTTTCGCCCTGAGTAGGTAACTGTTTCTGCTTTTGTTAAAGAAAATTCATGCACTAAGATAAAATCTCCTGGAAGCCTACAGTCCTTGAATTACTTTTCTGAATGGACACCAGAGAACACCTGAACTTCACAATCCGAATCCCTCAAGAGCTTCTGCAAAATCTCAGTCCCGGAGATTTAGGTAATCTATTTAAACCCAAAGAAGCAATAAGCACAGGAAAAAAAGAAGCAATGGCATTTGCACAAGTAGAATATACTCTTGCCTAAAAATGGGACAAACACAGCCAGTGTGAACCCTGCTTTCCTTTAGATTGATTTGATGTCTGCACTTTGCAGCTCTAAGTCCCATCCCAGCAACACAGCATTAGATCAGGAAACCTTATGGCACTACTTTATGTAGAGCATGGAGGCCAAAGATAGCTCCACGATTAAAATCCTTCTATTGATCTGATCTAGGCTACATCAGTTGATGGCCACACATTGCTGAACTGGAAAAAATACTTGAAGTGTTATGCCTTCGGAATAAATGGTCTTCAAATAGTTATTTTCATTATCATTTTTATAACAGTGCAAGAGCCACTTCTGATGTTGCAAATGTAAGGAAATGCATAGCATGACAGAAGAATTAGATATCTGCCCTACAGTGCTTTTTACAGCAATTTCCAGGCAACAGCTCTAGAAGTCAGAGGCTCCTACCAGGCTGTAGGTTCTGGTACCTGTCCGAGCAACAGAGCATCACATGCAGCTTCAGCAACAAATGTTTACCTGATCTAGAAAGAATGAGTAAATAGACATGGAAAACAGAGGGTATTAACAGGCTATGTGGGGAATCTTGTACAGAAGCGACGCCTAAGAAGAGAATTAAAGGAATGGCAGGTATGTGAGCATGTATCAGCATCCCACTGGACTCATGAGAAACATGTAATAGATTGTTTACAGACGTCATCTTTGCATATGTCACATTCAGCACATTTGCAAAATTTAAGTCACAGGGGAATTCCAAAAGAAGGCAGAGTGGGTATTTAAATCTCAGAGTTAGACTTTCTATATTACATGAATCTAGCCTAACATGCTCTCTGGTCAAACATGGGAAAATATAATAGATTCAAACCCTAGGAGGGCTGTCGGGAAAATACACATTACACATATAAATTACTAACTGGTTTTATCACGTAGTTTCCTAAGTACAAGTACTTAGCCCAAATGTGATGTTTACAACAGGGGTACATCTAGTAGCATGCAGGACTGCTCACATACAGCTTGAAGTGGAAACACAAAGATAAGTTGCCCTTATATCAAAAGTTTTACCCTAGAGCTAGACTGACATACTGATTGAACAAGTAGGAAAAACCATGTGTGGAGCACAGGAAGAACAGCTGGGTAACTGGCAGATTATTTTATCTGTAGTTTTGCTAATTAGTTTCTCTTGCTATGTGGGGTGCCTAGTTCAAGGCTCATTTGAGCTTCTCAGGGGCCTTTGCTTCTGAAAGCCTAGACTCTCAAGAAGTAGAAAAACAAAACCGCAAATACAAATCACCCCCTACCCAAATTGACACAACGAGGTTGTAGAGTATACTGGAATCTAGAGATTGCAGATATTTCTGCTAAAGGACCACTGTAACCATGCAGCCTGGGTGCTGCATGTACACATGCTTACCATATATTTTTCCACCCACCTGTCTCACCTTTTAAAAACTTGATTCTGTCAGCGTCTACCGTTTTTCCTAGTAAGCACTTCCACTGCTGAATGACCTGCAAAGCCAGGATTCATTTTCTGATTACTGAATCACTCAAGCTTCCAATTTCAGCTTTTGAACGCACGCTGTTGTCCTGCTAAGTCCCTATACCCAGTTATCAAGTCACCTATCAACCTTCCTTTCAGCAGCTTCATCTCCTGTAACATGACAACACAAGGCTCATCTTCCAGGCTTGGGAAAAGGCTGGGCTCCGCCTTCCATCTACTTCTATGCTATTCTTAGAATTAAAACATCACAACTGGATGCAGTATCCTAGTAGGAGACTTAAGCGACCTGACCTGCGTATGTTACAACAGTCCCTGCTATTCAATACAACTTTTATAACAAGAGATTATGTTAGGCCCATTAGCTTTGCATTTAGAGTACATGTAACGTGGCTACCTACAGTAACTCCCAACTCATTTTCTTCTTTGACAGCCTGCTTACCAAAGGAGAAGAGGCCATACCTGCGGGATGAAGGGATTTCTCATATATTGCACTACATTTGGCTACAATAAAACAAATTTTGTCAGAACTATTTAGCTAGACTATTTATACCACACTTGTACCATTAACCTGTCCTGCTAATTGTTTGCTAGCACATCAACCGCAACACCGAGGCAACCAACACAGAAAGCCTGAGCGATGCTGCACAACCTGCTAAACCAGGGGACACCAATAAAGGCCCTTTTCATTAGTGTCTCCCTGCTGCGTACGGGCTTCTGTCAGTGAACCAGCCTGACTCCAGCATGCAGCATACGGAATTAAAAGGCACATGTTTAATTAAGATGTCATGTGATCCTAAGCTGTATGCTTTGGGGGCAAAAAAAGATACTGTATTCCGTGTGATAGCTGTTAACTACTAAACTTGTACCCTTGCCAATGGAAAAGAAAAAAGAAAGAAAAAAGTACCGGGTTAGTTTGACAGGCTGGGCATCAAGATGACTGGTATTAACTATACAATGCAATTCTTTGTTGACAGAAACCCAAATTAACTGTTCCATTATTTTGGCAGAATTGGCAAGAGGCTAACAGGTCTGTAGCTCCTTGTGTTGAGTTTAATAAAAAGCAAAAAATCCCAGACCATCATTTTTTAACAGAAAGAAGCTTTCTCCATGAGATGGACTTGGAATGAGTCAGTATGATATGGGTCTGATTATGGCTTAAGGTGACATAGAAAAAAGACTGTACACATCTGAGAACGGCAAATTCAGAAGTAGATTAGCTTAGGATAATGGTCACAGGTGACATTCATCATGATCAAGCTGTCTTTTGTTTGTTTTTGATAAGCCAATATATGACAAGCTTTATCTACACGCATATAACATCCATAAACCAATGGACACAACCATTTTAGCATTGCAATTTAACTAGTGCTTGACAGCGGATTGGATCGCAGTACTTCATAGATTTGATACGCTCGTAACAGATTGTCACATTCCTGGCATTTCTCCAGACAGTGTTTATACTTAACCACAGCAACAAAAAATTAGAACACGTAACAAACATTTCCTTATAGGCCATTTGAGATTATTCCACATTTAGCACTGTTTTTTTGAACAACCTTATTAATCCATCTTCAGGTTCTGAGCTGTTATATTTAGATCAAGAACACATACTGCAAGATAAAATCTACATAACCTATGCAAAACAAACATTAAAAAGTGTACGTTCAAAATGATAGGCAAGGGAAACCTTGGCTAAAGAGAACATCCGTGCCAATATTCAAAACCCAACTGGACATAGCCCTGTGCAACCTGCTCTAGCTGACCCTGCTTGAGCAGGGGGGTTGGACTAGGTGATCTCAAAAGGACCCTTCCAACCTAAATAACTCCAGAATCTGGCGATTTTGACCTGTGAACAGGTAGGCAATCTCAATTCTGCAATTCACTGCACCCAACAGAACCTGCAGAGAAAGTGACTGGGATTTACACACATAAACCTGTTTGTGGGATCCAACGCTTCTGTAAGAGACCTCTCTCTAATCACAGCACAATGTCCCCATGCCCCGTGCAACACAGGTGCCCTGTCAGTACAGTTGACAGGACTGGGATTACATTGATGGCTTGTCTCAAATACACGGCACACTGACAAAAGATACATATTTCCTCAAGGGTATCATTGCTCAGCATTTCACAAAACAGAACAAAACCTCAAATTCCCCTTGGGGGAGCATTTCGGTTTTTTAGTCAGTGATTAAGAAGCAACATGTTTGTCTGTGGAGCTTGGAGGCCTCTCTTACCAACCCGGTGGGCAGGAATTCCGCTGTGTTCAAGCAGAGCTACTGGGGACCAGGGTGAGGTCTGCACGGCCTGATGGCTTGCAGGCTCTTGAGGTTCTGAAGGCTTCTGTGGCATAGCTCATGCTCTGACATGGGTTTTGGGTTTCTGTTGGGTTTTTTAATTTCAGTTTGTTTGGGTTTTTTTCATCCTTTAACCCTGCTTCTGCTGTAAATATGCAGCAATGTAGTCCTGAAAGACCAAAATCCACAGCAGACTGTAATAGCAGCCACTGAAGTTCAGTAAGAACAGGGCACCTGATTTTCAGCAGCAACACAGCCCTCAAATGTAAGTGTTCACATATTGGATTGTGTTAGATTGTAGCTGTAGTTAATAATAAGCCATTAGAACAGGAGTCCCCCAAGTTTTATCTGAGGTTAACCACTTAATGTCGATTGCTGTATAACAGTGTTTGTCTCTGATAAGTACTTCGGGGCTCAGTAAGGTTAATGAAACCTCAGGGGAGGGAAGACTGTATTTTGTTGCGGTTTTTTAAGGAGTCATGCCTTTAGTGCACCTTGTTAAGAAGGTTCATGGATTAATCTACATGTCCACGTTTCAGATCAAAACAGCTTATTAAGATTCTACTTTTTTTTGTGTCTAGGCTCACATTTGTAAGTGTAGGGTTTCTGTTCACAGATAACAAAATCAATTCAAAGACGCAAGTTTCTCACAGTGGATTCCTCTTTTTGAGTAGCAAGCAGTTCTTCTGACTGCACACAGAAGGACAGAAAGCCTTCTCTTGCCTCAGTTATGTGTCGATCACCACTAGCATCTGAGGATCAGATAAACACTTCACAGGGTGTGCAGATCCTTGTTGGGTGAAGGGCTGAAAATCAATTCCTGAATGCAGTAAGGGCTTGGACAGGATCCAGCCTTTTTTTCTTTTTTTTTTTGTACCAAGAGCTCCTTCCACTGAATTCAGAGGAAAATGCTGGAGCTGGGTCCTTATATCTTTGCTGAAAGAGCCAGGTATTTGTGACCTCCCTCTACTGTGCATTCTACAATAACAAGAATAAAGCTCAGTGTCAAGTGCACTGTATCGGACCCTGTCAGACTTTCAACCTGTTCAATTAACTATATCAAATCAAATGATAATTTTCACTGGAGCACTGGGAGGCACTTCTTTTTTACTGAAGGCTATTCCCTTGGCAAATCTTGACTTTCAGAGGCCAGCTGTTTTAGCACTTGAGCGCTTCAAAAAAAAGCAGCTTTGGATTTTATTTTTATTATAATACAGGGGAGGTAGGGAAGAGGGGAGTGCTTTTTCCTCCAGCCACTTTGCTCTCTGTAAAAGGCTCAGCTGGCTGGGCTGATATTTCCCAAACCAGAATCATTTGCAAAGAGGGACATAAAAAAATTAGGAACTGACAAGCTAATCAGAAGAGATGGAGAGCTAGGGGTAAGGACCGGCTTGCCTTACACCCTGCTGAGCAATCACCGATTACACAAGGTTACAGAAATGCTGATGCTCTGTTGGGATAACACCTCCCGTAGTAACTCTCAGGGGCTGCTGCAGCCCCGCCTCAGCCCGGCGGCGGGCGCGGGGCGGCGGGCGCGGGGCGGCGGGCGCGGGGCGGCGGGCGCGGGGCGGCGGGCGCGGGGCGGCGGGCGCGGGGCGGCGGGCGCGGGGCGGCGGGCGCGGGGCGGCGGGCGCGGGGCGGCAGCTCCCCCCCGAGGAGCCGAGCGGCGCTGCACCCCGCGCCCGCCCCGAGCCTCGCCCGCGATGTGCCACAGCAAGAGGGGAAAAAAACACTGTTTTCCCACTTGTTCCGAAACGCCAACCCGGAGCCTCCCGGGAAGCGCTGGGGACTGCAGGCGGCGCCTTGCCTTCGCTCAGCCACAGCAGGGGGATGCAGGGAGCGGGCACCGTGCAGGGCGAGCCCGGTTCGTGTGGGCAGAGTCCTGGCAAAGGCTCCGGGGACGGACAGCAGAAAGCAGCTGGGAACATGGAGCACGACAGAGGACAAAATTTAGGATATGAGTTAATCCATTTGTCAGAGAGTTGGTGCAAGAGTGGATTTGTTGGCTACATATATATATATAAAAATACATAGAGACAGTGGAGAAGCTGGAATCACAGCATAATCTGCAGAGGGCATCTGGCTGGAGAAGAGTCGCAGGGGATTAGACAACGGTGAGGGCTGGAGGTGAGAGAAGGAACACGATGAATTGCAGACCGATCGGATGAGAGAGATTAAATATGCACTCGCTCGCGTGTGTCACGAAACAGAAGTCAAACTCTCGGCCATGGCCTCCCCCAGGTTCAGATTTCAGGAGAGCTTCCTTCTGCGTTTCATCATTAGGTTAGCTGTGTTGTTAGACTGGGGAACACTGCCAAATAATTATAAGATTACACTAAGACTAAATCCCCATATCATGAATAGCACACGCTGGCAAGCAACAAGCTGAAATAAAAAGAATCGGCTCTAGCTGCTCACTGATATCACAAACACACACCCACTAAGCAGCAAATTAATTCACTTCTTCAAAGTGAAGAATTGTAAGGTCCTGTAACAACTCCTCCACTTAATCACTGAAGTTTTCCCCATCTAAGTTTTCCTTACCTACAACTGGGCCATAAAATGGATTTCGTGTCTGCACGACAAATACTCCTTCCCAGACGACTGCACAAGTAACCTGAGAGGAGACCCTCCGGTACCTCCCGTTTTTGTCCTGGCTCCCAGCAGAACGGGAACGAGCACTTCTGAAGCGCTGCAGGAAAGCCTGACTTGGTGGGAAATGAGAGCCCCGCAGCAGTTTAACCCAGCTCAAAAAATAACTTCCAGACTCAACAGATACAGCAGAAGTTTTAAAAAAGCACCACAGAATCACAGCTTAATGAGACTTTGGTCAGGGCACAATACTTGGAGTCACACAATTCATAGGAAGGCCTAAATATTCAATGGCCAGTTCTAAACTAAGAAGGACCCCGTCCTCTGAGTGGAAAGACTCCAGGCTGTTAGGCACCATATTGAAGTAGTTCATCAGTATTAATCAAGTGGGGAAATTAAAAAAAGGAAATAAAGAAGTGCCATCGGGGTCCACTAAATTAATCTGTTTGGAGGCATCCCTCGCCCCTGCATTGATTACTTCAGCAATTTACTCTTTTACCCGTACTCTTATGAATCCCACTTAAGTTGGATGCCTGAGTCACCTCAGATAGATAGGGTAAGCACCCAAAGGCTAAATCAGTAGCTCCTAAGCTTTTTGGCTCTGACGGTGGATCACAATCAGTGTTCGGTTCTTCTTGCAGATGCACTGCACAGCCTTATCAGCAAACTAGGCAGTATCGCAAAGCTTTACAATATGGTTTGAGAATTCCTGAAATAGGCTTTGCTAAGACATTTGATACAGTTTTCCATATCTGACTCTAATTCACATTTTTAGCTCCCCTCTGAGTAAGAAACAGAAATTGATTTTGAAACTGGCTGCCACGGTGAGAGGTTCTGGGGGTGAGTTTTACACGATACTGATGTGAATCAGCGTTTGTAGAGAATCCAGTGGATCAGGTTTACAAAGACTGTACAACAAAAATCTTTTCAAGGAGAAGGGTAAAACACGATACGATATCTAGTTAGTAAAAGTTGACTAAAATAAATAGAACAAGATGAAATTAAAAATGCGAAAAAACCTTGTGTTAGAGGGAAGGAGTAATCCAATTATCATTGCATGTAATTATGAAACATTAATTCCTCAACATCTGACAGCACTTGAGGAGTAAGTACTGAGGAGCAAGTAAACACTGCTTCAAATCAAGAGCAATATACCTTTTTCTCCTGTCACCTAAATACTCACACTCTAAGGGTACAGAGGAACTTATCTAAGCTAAGTTGACAGGGAATTTCAAATCTGAAGCTAAAGGACAGGAATTATACTTTTCAGTTCAAAGACGATTTGGATTCTGTGTTATACATCAGGTAGGAGTAAAAGCTACAGCAAATCTGGCTACCATGGCTCTTACTGAATTCTTCTATAGCGCCAGAGTAAAGAAAAAGAGGCAGCTAGAGTGCAATTCACTTCTGAGTATGCTGTAGAGCAATCGTTTATTGAAACCATGAGAGATCTTCCCAGGTAGTTACAAGGAGAGAGCATACCAAGGAGAAGCAACCAGACCCAAGAAACATCCAGTAAGACAGGAAACGGTGTAAAACGTTCATCAGCTACTTGCACAGCAGATCTCACAGCTGATAACGGAGCAGGAGCGTGGAAACTGTTCATTCTGAATTTAGTAGATATAGAAGCAATAACATTAGTATGTCGTTGGCAAGCAAGGCCAAAAATGCCTCCATCGCCCTTCAGCAAGTTCCCTTTCCTATTAAACAGAACAGATGATAATATCACTTCTTCCACATAGGATTTTATGTAACAAGTAATGGCATTAAACACTCCCCACTGGTTTGCGCACGAAGAGAAGACAGCTCCACTTCATGACTAATTGACTCCATTTCTTCTTACGCATACAGGGCCTAGTTCTGCTATGCACAGGCAGCAAGTTGGTTTAGCAATGAAGACTTTGTCGTGGCAGCTAGCTAGAAAATGTTCTCCTGTTCCAGATTAAAAAAAACCACCTCATGAAAATGATTACTTTCTGCCATAATACTGGACAGATTATTTTTCACAGAAAAGCCAATTTATCAGAAAATAATCAGCCATGCTAATACTTAAGTTGCAGCTTCCATGAAGAGTTTGAGTGCCTCATTGTCCCCTTCTCAACTGCAAATGAGCCTTCCTGGTCACACCAGATCTCTCATGAGCCATTAACAGTTTTGCCTCCTGTTGTGGGAATTCACTATATATTGCATGAGCTATGATCTGACTGAAAAGCCAGACCCAGGAACCATTCATGAGAGAAGATTACTTTCATGCAAAATTTTCTTTATCTTAAGAGGTTGAATAGTGAAAAAAAGATTTCCACTTTCCAACTATTTGGCTCATGCAACTTCTTTCAATCCTATGCTATATAAACACAGGGTCACATTAATATATTTCTGATACTATTTTCCGTGCAAAAAGAACAGTTGCCACATATTATGCAAACAGGAGCCTTATCCCAACACCCGTCACTCTCTGATGTGTTCCACATGTTAAAAATTTGAGAGCAGCCAAGTATAAAACAGGGAAAACTCTTTAGTCCCTCACATTTTCCAACATGAGCACCACAGCTCCACAAAGAATGCTGCAAATAAGTTTGACCTTATCCAGGCAGCAGAATAAAAGCTCTCTCCAGGGTGAAGCAGTGATTTTATTTTATTTTTTAAACCGCAGATGGATGTAGTCAGGATTGATCTGACAGCCCACCAACCAACATTGCTGTTAAGACCTCACAGAAAGAGCAGGGAAAAGTGGCATAAATGAGGACCGTGGGCGAGGCTGGCTTAAGCTTTGCACCACGGAGAAGGGAAGGGCTTCACAGAGATGGCGGGAGATGGGAGTTGCTTCTACACCACTGTCAGATGAGCACTGCTTGGGAGGACAGATCTATTGTGCTGAAGAGCACTGTCACATGCAAACCAAGGAAGATAACTAATATTTTATCGGAAATACCCTCCATTTGGACACAATGAAGGTTCTTTTTGTTTCTGCTAAAAAGCTCTTTTCTTCTGTGAATAAACTAGGTGCTTTCTGAGATGTATGACAGTGCTGCAGAATGCTCAAAACTTGCTACAGGTTTGGGACCAGAGAAAAATTTGGTAAGCAAAACTTTAATAATGCTTTAAAGGAGGCTAAAGTACTTCCTACAACACCTTGCCCTGGCCCAGGACCTTCTTCATTTGGTACCAGTCCTACATTTGATCATAAAAACAGTCGTCTACCAATAACAACCTAAAGGGTAGGCTGTGGCCAGTTTATAAAGGGACAATAAAACAATGTCCAATAATATAAGCTAAGAAAAGGTGCTGGTTTGTGTAGTCTTCTGCACTGTAATTCCAGTAGGATTTGTGAGAAGACTCTGGAGGGCCAGATGTCAGGCAATGCAGACGGGGAAGCATCAGGGTGAACACCTATTGAGGTCACCTTACAGAAGACCCCATTTTGCTTCTTGCATCAGGCCTCACGTTAGGTGTGCTGTGTCACTGGCACGAGAGATATTTTGGGTCAATGTGATACTCATCAATAATGGAAGGATGAAGGATAACAAAGTTGGAATCACTTGCCAAGGGAGGGATCAGGAGGTGAGCAGAAGTTCTTCCAAATGAAACAGACCTGTTAACAGGAGAAGTCAGCTGGCTCAATGTCTTTTATACACATATCACAACACATTTAACAACACCGGTAACTTTATCTCTGTTGTACAGATGCCAAAACATATACGGGGAGGATGAACACGATCAGGAGGTCACAAGATGGTGAATAAAGCCACCTGGTTCTGGTCACCCTTCCTGCCCCAGAGGCAGGAATGAAACCCAGGCCCCTTGCGCTCCACTGCACACCCTTGATCCCCAAGTCACTGCGTTGGTTGCAGCACAAAACTCAGCCGAGTTCCGTGAAACAAAGGGCATAGCTAAACTATATATGTTCTGGGAATTGGAAAGATATCTGGCAACACTTTGATAAGAAAAAGAAGCCCTTTCTCTGTATGGAGAGAGTAACTTAGACCCTGAGGATTCAGTGTGCTTCCTAAGAATATCAGAGCCACCTGAAACAGAGCCAAGATTTCTCCAAATTCCAGTGCACTATCTTAAACCACAAGACCATTCCTTCACCAACATGCTAAATAACTTGAGCATTTCAGCTGGTATGATAAACCCCTAACATTTGCAAAGATACTATTGAAGTCAAAAAGATAAACCAATTCAGATTCTAGAAGCAAGATTTTATATGAATTTCATAAAAATATATGTCAATATAGCTGATTTAAAGCAAGCATCTTTAGAGGTTATAGAATTAGCCAGATTTTAAGGCTATTTGCAGCATGTTTTCAGTAGCAGTTCATATTTCATTTTCCGAGGTGCCATTTGATATTAAATGAATATTCATAAGTTCTGGTCCCTTCTAAAACTAAAAAGAGGTTTTCTTGAGTCCTGTTCCTTTCCTCCTTAAAAGTTTAATTTAAAAAGGCTTGAGTCCTTTCAAGTACCTCCTATCAAATTCCTTCACTTGGACCAAGGTACCTCTTGGGTATTACTTTGACAGAATGAGGTTTGTTTAATGATCATAGCATTAAAACCTCATGCTCTGAAGACATGCATTAGCACACTGGGGAACATGGCGTAAAAACAAGAGGTGAAGCAGAGTTTCTTTCCTTCCTTCCTTTCTTTCAACAAATCACACATCAATAAGCAGTTATTTAGACATCTTCTTTATTACTTTGTCAATGGACTATTTTCCCCAAAATGGTTATTCCGTAGTCATTCTATGCCCAGTCTTGCTCCTGTTAATGCTGAGACATTGCAAAAATCTTCATTTGTTTCAATGGTACAGGATAAGACCGTCAAAGAACAACTCATCTCTCAAGAACTCCCTAGTCATTTAAAAGTATTGCTGCCTGGCAAATTTGAAGCCACAAATGCACACTGAAAGCAAGGCCCATTTCTCAGGTTTGCCACCTGGATTATACTGGTATAAAATGAGTGGAAAAAGCTGGCCAGTCAGAACAACTTTTTATGTCCCTTCACACTGGTGTAAATGCCAACACCAGTTGTAGAGCCTCCAGTGACATGGCCCTACCATTACATCGCTTTCCTGGTTGTAGAGGTCACTGTCATTTTTGTTCCCCACTTTTTATTGTCTTATTTTTCCTACCACTGCTAATTCCTATCAGGTGCCCTTAGATCTCTCTCAGTATTAGTCCTTCAGATTCTTTTGGTTCTGGCTCTGGGTCCAACACCATGAAAATGACCTCTGACCTGTTCCTGAATAAGTCAACTTAACCAAATGCTCCACTCCCTGAACTCAAGGATTTTGTGTCTAAAAAAGTCTCCCAATTTCTTATTAGACTTTTCCATATTTAATTCTCCCTAACTGGCTGCAAAATACATTTCGCTGGTTCTGAGGTACTCAGTAAGTACTCAGCAAAACACAGGATCACAGAAGAATTCAGGTTGGAAGGGACCCCAGCAGATTTCTAGCCCAACCTCCTGCTCAAAGCAGCGTCAGCTATGAGATCAGATCAGGTTTCTCAAGGTTTTATCTGGCTGGGGCTTGAAACCTTCCCAGGACAGAGACTGCACAACCTCTCTGAGCAACCTGTTCCAATGCCCAACTGTCCTCATGGGGAAGAAGTTTCTCCTTATGTTCAGCCTCAGCCTCTTGTTTCAACTCAAGTGTGGTGTCTCTCATACATCACTGTGAAGGATCTGGCTCCATCTTTTTGATAAAATCCTTCTACACACTGGGGGCTGCTGCTAGTCCCCCCATCCCACCCTGGCAAGCTGCCTCTTCCCCAGGCTGAACAAGCCCAGCTCTCTCAATCCCCTGCTCACAGGGCAACTGCTCCAGCCCTGAGCTTCTTGGTGGCCCTCACCTGAACTTGCACTGGAGTGCAAGTTCCAGCACTGAAGATCCAAGAACTGGACTCTAAAAAGTGCAGAGTAAAGGGGAATAATGACTATCCTTGATCAGCTCGCAATGTTCCTGTTAATACTGCCCATGATTCTGTTAGCATTCTTTGCTGCCAAGGCACAACACTGGTTCATTTCATCTTCCTGACTATCAAGACCACAGGTCCTTTTCACCAAAGCCGCTCCCCAGCCAGTGAGGCCCAGGCTGAATGGGGTGCAAGGGGCTCGGCCTTCCCAGCTGCAGAACTCTGCATTTGTCATTTGTCCTTGTTGAATTTCATAAGGTTTCGGCTGATGCATTCCTCCAGCCTACATCTGGTCCCTATGAATGGCAGCCCTACTCCTGAGTCTATTGACTGTTACCCCCAATTTGGTGTCATCTGCAAATCTGATGAGAGTACACTCTGTTCCATAGCATCCTCAAGATCACTGTTAACATGAAGATCTTTCTTCTTACTAGGTAAATCACCAGATCAAGCATTTTTTTCTTATACATCTGCAGCTGCTCTTTGTCAGGAGTAGTAAAAAGGTATAAAATCTCCACAAAGGAAGGGACATTTTGGGTTGTGTTTTTGCCCCCAACTCAATAAACTGTAATCAGCAGCTAACAGTCTCAAGTAAAATGCCACACTTTTCAACACCTATGGTTAACAACTGCTAGATATGTTTGACCAAGACTATTTTCCTGGCTCACAACCATGCCTTAGATTTTATCTTCAAATAAAGTTTAAATACCCTTTTCATGTCACTTTCTTCAAGTTCTTTTCCATCATATTTTTCCATATCAAAGCAGCCTGTAAAGTCACTTTAATTCCTGAGAAATTTTCAACAATCACATCAGTTTTCCATAGCCATATCTGGAAACAGTTACGCTACCTTGGCTTAATCTTCACATTAGTTTCCATGCTCCTTTCATGCTCTACTTTTTTTGAGCCACAAATCCACTGTTCTATTCCCTTATTAGATTTCAAATAATTGGAGTCACAGGGACCAACAGCACTGGAAATATCCTCCCGAGTTATTGATTTCACTCATAATATTATCGCAATATACTTTTATAAAGTCCGTACACACATTGGTCGTGTTTCTTCTTTTCTTTGGTAGTTACTGAATTGAAGTTATTTTCTTTCCTGCAGACAGACTTACTTTCTAACACTCGTACTAATATTTTCCCTATACCTTTTTTGTGTAAAGTAAGAAAGATTGATCTTGATTCTTCTTTTTCATAGAGGTCTATAAAGTTTGAAGTTTTGCACATCTGCAATGAAACGACAAGGTTTCCATCTATGTTTATGTTGAAATGAAAGCAAGTTTTCTTCTTTTCAACTTCATCTCACAGTGCCTTAATTCGAGAAAGAGATAATATGATAGTAAAACAGTACTAGAAGAAATTATAAAATAGCTTCAATTTTTTCTGGTAGCGCTTTGGATGCAGTCAGCTCTGCACACATGGGTGGAGACACAGGCTACATTCCTATGGACTGCATTCAACAGATGATGACTTAGAGGAAATGAGCACAATGGTTATGTACTAACACTCAACACTTACCAAACCAATACAAACCACCTCTCACATGCAAGTGTGTATGCGTATTCATGGCTACACAGTAAACAAATACTGGTAGTTTAGTTTGCCATGTTTGCAATCATTCATATATTATCAGAAAGGAGAGAATAGCAACAAGAATCAATGGAAAATTTGAAACACCACAAGTACACGTATACAAACAGTCAATGATTGAAACATGCATTAGTTAACACTACATCATTGTTAAGACTGAGATTTGTATGTGAAACTCAAATCTCTGCTTGATATGAAATGGCTGAATGCCAATGCCCAGTTTTGTATGCCACCACTTCAGAGAACAAACTAGTGTTCCACATTAAACTTTTTACACGTTAATTACTGCCCGGGATATGAGTAAAAATGCTATTTAACTCCCAAGTTACATCTGTATTTATATTAATCCAGTTACTCTGCTAAACTGATGTCAGTTTGAAGTGCTCAACTAAAGTACCACTACAGCAAACTGAGTAGGAGTTAACAAGTCAAGCAGATCAACAAAATCAATATCAACTTCTAAAGTAAATAGGAAAATAAAATACAATGATGCTTTTCAATATATTCTTCTAAGACAAGACACCAAGTGTTGAAGGTTTGGAGGTCCCACGGGTATTTGGGGGACAAACCATGATAGAACAAACAAATAATTTTCAGACTAGACAGGGAAAGTATGAGCAAGTGGGAAGCCCCTATCCAATAAAGGGAAGACTGCAAGAAAGAATGATTGTTTGTACTCAAGCTACGCTTGGGACAGAAATGAGTTTCATTGGCTGGAAACAATAGTTTAGATTGATACTAGGAAAATACCAACTTTAAGGACCAGAAAATACTGGAATAGAGAGATGCAAAAATCTCCTCAATTGCAAATTTTCCAGAACAAAGTTAGACAAACATCTGTCAGAAATGAACTTGCTGTATTGATCCTGCTACAGCCCTAGGGAGGGGCTCCATCAGGCTTGCTCCCCATCCTACACGTTAAGGATTATAAGTTTAATTTTTTTTTTAAAAAAAAAAAAAGGCAAAAAAGAACATGAACTCAAGGTGGAAACACCTCAATGAAAAAAAATATTTACATTTTTCCTCACAGGTCATTCCTTAATGCTTGGGTTTTTTTTTAATTTATTTGGAATGAACAGGGTGTGGCCCTTACCCACAAACAGACTGACTTCTTTCCTCATTATATTAACACTGAATAATCTGACATTTATCTTTCAGAGAGATGGGGAAATCACTTACCACATCCTATGAAAGCTGGTATATTCCCCGTGCTCTAAACCTTGCAACTCTCTAGTCATATAATCAACAAAAAGCCCTCAGTGCACAATCTATTAACAACAAAGTAAAACAATTTGCCACATTTTAAGTAAGTAAAATATTTCTAATAGTGCATACTTTACCAGTTATGTCATGCTGTTTGAATGACTCACTGTAGATTTGATACTGATTAGGGCAATGTTTCTTCAGCCATTTGCAGACATCCTGCTGGGTCCATAACGCCACAGGCTTGGTCAGCTTCACAGTCCCAGACTAGAAATACAGAAAGAAGAACAGAAATGATGTTTAGTCCGCACACAAGTTTCAGAAGTATTAATCTGTGACATCCATATATGATATTAAAATAATAAATGCAAGAAAGGAGCTGCTCTGACTGGCAGATATCCAGTAATCACCAGCATGTTACACAAGACCCAGCTATTCAAATACATCATGCAGGAATCACACACAGTTAAAGGTTCTTTAACATTATTTTGCATTGCGTACATGTTCCTTGCATCACAGAAACATACTGCACCATGTCTTACTTGAATAACAGTTTAAAGAGTGACCAACTCTGACTGCATCCACAGGGCAACAGTTGCAGCCTTTGAAGCCTTCAAATTCACAAGAGGGATGTATGTTTGTGTCCTAGTTTGGATATGACCATGGAAGACCAGCAGTATCCTCGGCCAGGCATGGAACTTAATCTGGCTACTGCCGTAAAAGATAACAAAAAACATTTCTATAAAAACATTAGCAACAAAAGGAGGGCTAAGGAGAATTTCCATCCTTTATTCGGTGCAAGGGGAAACATAGTGACAAAGGATGAGGAAAAGGCTAAGGTACTTAATTCTGCCTTTGCTTCAGTCTTTAATAGTCAGACCAGTTGTTTTCAGGGTACCCAGCCCCCTGAGCTGGAAGACAGGGACAGGGAGCAGAATGAAACCCCCATAATCCAAGGGGAAATGGTTAGCAACCTGCTACACCACTGAGACACACACAAGTGTATGGGGCTGGATGGGATCCAACCAAAGTACTGAGGGAGCTGGCGGAGGTGCTCACCAAGCCACTTTCCATCATCTATCAGCAGTCCTGGCTGACCGGGGAGGTCCCAGTTGACTGGAGGTTAGCAAATGTGATGCCCATCTACAAGGAGGGTTGGAAGGAGAATCTGGGGAACTACAGGCCTGTCAGCCTGACCTCGGTGCCGGGGAAGGTCATGGAGCAGATCATCCTGAGTGCCATCAGGCGGCACGTGTGGGACAACCAGGTGACTGGGCCCAGCCAGCATGGATTTATGAAAGGCAGGTCCTGCTTGACTAACCTGATCTCCTTCTATGACAGGATGACCCGCTTGGTGGATGAGGGAAAGGCTGTGGATGTTTTCTACTTGGAGTTTAGTAAAACCTTTGACACCATTTCTCACAGCCTTCTCCTGGAGAAACTGGCTGCTTATGGCTTGGATGGGCATATGCTTCACTGGGTAAAAACTGGCTGGATGGTCGGGCCCAAAGAGTTGTGGTGAATGGAGCCAAATCCAGTTGGTGGCCGGTCACAAGTGGTGTTCCCCAGGGCTCAGTGTTGGGGCCGGTCCTGTTTAATATCTTTATCAATGATCTGGAAGAGGGGATTGAGTGCACCCTCAGTAAGCTTGCAGATGAGACCAAGTTGGGTGGGATTGTTGATCTGCTGGAGGGTAGGAAGGCTCTAGAGAGGGATCTGGACAGGCTGGATCAATGGTCTGAGGCCAATTGTACGAGGTTCAACAAGGGTCAGTGCCGAGTCCTGCACTTGGGTCATAACAACCCCATGCAACGCTACAGGCTTGGGGAAGAGTGGCTGGAGCGCTGCCTGGCGGAAAAGGACCTGGGGGTGCTGGTCCACAGCCGGCTGAATATGAGCCAGCAGCGTGCCCAGGTGGCTAAGAAGGCCAATGGCATCCTGGCTTGTATCAGAAATAGCGTGGCCACCAGGACTACGGAAGTGAGTCCCCATACCTGGAGGTATTTAAAAGACGGGTAGACGTGGTGCGCAGGGACATGGTTTAGTGGTGGACTTGGCAGTGCTAGGTTAACAGTTGGACTTGATGATCTGAAAGGTCTTTTCCAACCTAAATGATTCTATGATTCTATGTTCCTCAACTACAATTAGAGAAGATCTTGCAACAAAGCCCTTTAGTGCAAACAAGCTTAAAGACTGGTTCTGCCTGGGAAAAGGAGACTACACACCCCTGGAGGTAGAGCTGGTGATAGGGGATCATACTGAGCATTTCAACTGACATTGTTTCTAGTTTGAGTGATGTTTACAAGCAGTTTTAATTTTTCTGCTTCCTTTTTACCTTTAACCCTCCTACAATCACCATTATGTGAAGTATGACTCCTGCTTAAAACAGTCACTTCCTTATAAATAAAGGCCACTGTGCAATACTTTCCTGAAAATTCATTTTTATAATAGATTATCTGAACAAATTGATGAACAGTTTATACAAAAAGCACTCATAAATTAAGTCAATTGCATTATCATATGTATAAAGTCACATTTCATTTAATCAAACAATTCACATTGGTACATATGATGTTTTCAACCAGATGTTTTCAACCAATGTTTTCACCGATGCTGAGTTCTAGATGACCTGAACTGCAGGGATTTAAAGCCTCTTGTCAAAGTAGGCAAAACAACAAAAAAAGAAAATATATTCAAAGTGATTTCATCTTTTTTTTTTTTTTTTGCAACACAGTCTGCCCAGGAGACTAAAAATCTTAAAATAGATGGGTGGTTATTACCAACAATAAACATTTAACATTGGACATTGCTGATATAAGTGGGTGTGAATACCAGTGTATCCATTTACTTCATGATTTTGTCAAAGAACTGAGTCTACGGAATAAAATCAAAGTATCTTTGTTCCCAGCTTGTGCATGCAGAATACCTGTCCTCTAGCTCCTTGGTGGTGTAGAAGGTTCACGAGAAGTTTTTCTGCTCAAATTTAGGTGAAGGGGAATGTCATCTCAACCATTCTTCTCCAGTAGGACTCATGGCGGATTTCCCTCTATATTGCCAGCCAGGCTTTATCCCAGCATTTATGCAGATGTACTTTGTCAAACAGACCTTTTCAGGGTTGTTTTGAAATTTTTCATTACTAGAAGCCCAAAGGACCAAGGCAGTTTTAAGCTAGTGCTTTGCATGTCCTGTTAAGTCCATAAAGTACATCATGCAAAGATACTAAGTTAGAGCCAGGGAATATGGCAGAGCTAAAATTCCAATGGGCAAACAGGTCTTTGAATTTCTCGTGTCCAATTTTCCCTATCTCTTTTTCATTGCCTGGGTAGAAGTTAGATAAACAGCAGGAAAATTATAGTTGACTATATAATACAATGCACATCCCTTAGCTCAGCCTTTTTTGTTTTGAACAAAAATACACTCATGAGAAACATGAATCCTGTTTCAAACACACAAATAGGCACCATCCACCTTTAGAGGTATCACAATAATGCACAAAACCACCCCAAATAATTTATTCTCATCTTTTGCTGCCACCCACCAACCTGCAGCAGGCAGAAGCCTGACTGACAGACTTGGTGTCCACAAAAAACCAAACTTCCAGAAGTGCTGAGGGTGCACAATAAGCAGAACAGCGCTTTCTCTACCACTGTCCTTTCTGAGAAGCTCATCAGTCTTCTGCACATACAGAAACCCACTTGGGACACTCCATAGGTCTGGAGAAGGGGGAACCTCTGTAGGAAGAGTAAGTGCCCAGTAACTGTTCTCATGCAACTAAAACGACCAACGGCTCCTCTTCGAACTTCTCTAGCCTACGTGATACTGCTATTTGAGTCAAAGAAGAAACTGCGTTTCAGTGAAGAGCCCAATATTATGGTATCAGTTAACTGATTTTTATTACACGCCTATACAAATGGGTGTCCTTCACAACTACAGCAAAGAAAAAAACCAAGTAAAAACAGCCAGATAACACAAGCGGTCTCTCTGATTCCATAGAAATCTCCAAACAACAGGGTTGAGACTTCAATGTGTATCTTTATAGGAGTTACTACTTAAATTTAAAGATATTTCTTGAGCATTGGAATTTTTGAAGACTAGAGGAAAGTCTGCGAGCCCTTGAAAAATAAATTGTTAATGCCTTTTCTTGTACATCATAAAAATACATAAAATTACAAATATTTGTATACAAATATATATAGCTAGCTATAGATTTACAAGCTATTTATTCCTATCTGAAAGTACACAAGTAGTGCCAATGTTTGTTTTAACTAAGAGGTTGCTCTTTTCAGTTCAGCAACTATTCTCCTCTTAAAAGGTTTAAGCACCATCATGTTAAATATCTGAAGAACAAGTTTATCAGCAATTACAGTACAAATTTAACATTTTCCTCGGTGCTTGTAGAACTGAAAGATGGTTTTAAATTTAGCTATTATGCCATACAATATACAGATCACTGCACAGCAAACATACATAATGATTTTTTACTGTTCAATGTTCAGAATTATGATTGAAACATGTTTGACTTATAACTGCAGTCCAAAGAGGACATTTTTACACTGACACCATCAAGCATTATGTTTAATTTTCTAATTTATAAGGACTTGATGAGTTAGAGGAATACAGGGGTTTTAAAGCAATGGTTATAAAAAGTATATTGTTGTTGCTTTAATTTTTTGAACACCATACCGAAAATATTTTCCAACCAGATGCTCTAAATGAAAGGCTATTAAAAAATATGCTTCCCTCCCACAAAATTCATTTGTTAGTTTCTTCCCTGCTCTAAATCTATATCTTATACTAAAAAAATTCCCAGTAAACCAAGCAAAATTACCCTTACCATAAACATCCCTAACAAATGAGCCCCCTGCCACTAACTATAGATAAACTATCTAGACAGGTGCAAAACATATTATGTTTTACTTTATTTCTGTTTATCAGCTCAGTCAAACAATTGGTCATACTGATTAAAATAAAGTAATATATATATTAAAAAAAAAAAAAAAAAAAAAGAAAATTGTTGGTCCGGCCTTCCCTTGCGTTTTCCTGACATAAACTCATCTTAAGATCACCCTTTGCTGGCAACACTTTAATAGTTTTAATCCTGCCAAACTCTGTGCCAACTCATGTGCCAGATATAGATCTAATGAGAATAAAAGTCTTCAGTATTCTGGACTTTTCATGTATACTTGAAGGAAAACCTGTTCAGGATTTTGTGTCAAACTCTTTCTTCTAAATTGCCTAACCCCCATTTTTGCTATGTGTAACTCAAACTATAAAAAATTACTCCCAAGAAGAAAAAAAAAAATTAGCATATTTAATATGTGACACAATTTCATGCTCTCTTTGTTCCATGGTGCAGAGAAGGCAGTGCTTAAAATCACCAACTCAAGAATAAATAAATAAACAAATCAAACTTACAGCCTGCATACTACTAGAGAGTGTATTTCAGTATTCAGAATAGCATTAGCAACCGAGCCCTGCTCTTCCTAAGCAACGACTTACAGCTTCTCTCTTCAGCCTTCCAGGTGTGGTTTACCAAGCCTGCCAGTTTTGAAGGTCAATTTATTCACCAGAATTTCTTTGTCTGTATTTATTGTATTTTACTCCAGAAAAGAAAGGCAGGCTTTTGTATTTTTGAGTGACGGAGGATTCGATCTCAGTATTAAAACTACTTTACATACTATGAGCCAAGTTATTTAAAAGAGCTCCTTCAACCTGAACATTTTGTGCATTTACAAATCTACTCAGATTAAAAAATCCAGGGATTGGAGATCAGGGTCCTCAGTCAAACAGGGCTGTAGGTCTGCTGGAAGAAGGCTGCCTGATACCATTTGTACATCTAATTTGCCAACATACTGATCCTGACATACAAGCAAAGTCAATGCATATTTACATTCAAATTCATCCGTAGTCAGATCCTACAGTTTCTGCCTGAAAAATTGCTTGTATGAAACAGAGATGGATAAAAGAGGCGCTGCTCAAAGCGTTAAGGCAGATTCTGCTCCAACACACATCATGAGAGACTATGCTCTGGAGTTCACAGTTTAACTACAAAAAGACAAAGCAGGACCGATTTTGTTATAGCCGTGTTGGTCAAAGGACATAAGCAAGGCAAGGCTGCAAGGAGAAGCACCATCATTTATTAGACCAGCAGTGTGGAGCTCTGCCAGCTGTGTTTCAGACACGAAGAAATCTTCACATGGAGTAAACGTGGAGTACAACTGCTCAATGTTGAACAGTATGTTAACTCAGGTAGGCAGTTCAAGAGAAAAGGGGGCTGATAGCTGTGAGGGAAGGTATGGGAAGAGCACAGGAAAGAAGTAATAATGTCATTGCCACCTAGTAGGGACAGAGAGAGGGAGATGGGTGGCTGTCACCCCTAGAATAATGCAGTCAGCTGAGGCAGGAAACATTAAAATGTGTCAGAAAACCATTGCTGTGTGTGATCAGAGAGAGAGACTGGGAGGAAAGAAAGGGGATCACTTCATGCGTGAAGTTGAGAAGGAAATATTTGTTACATCAAAACATAACGTCTTCTGCAAGCAAACTATAAAGGGCCAATGATATATTTAAAAATTAGAAAAATAAAATTTTATGTGTATCTGATATAAATACATATAGCAGAGAACTTAAACTACACAGCTCCAAAAGCTATCTAAGTTATTGTCAAATCTTCCAGGCTGCTCCAGCAGCAAGACTAACAGCATCATCTTCATCGTTTATGACAAGAAGCAGCAGGAGCAGCAATGCCCGGTAAGAATTTCAAAAGCATGATTTTTTTTTAAGCATGCTTGGGTTATATTTCTAAAACTGAGAAAATAAGAATCTGTTTCATATATTCCAAATTACTTCTCCAACATCAAACTGCCTATATAGAATTCAGAATCAATGACTAACATAAAAGCTGGTTTCAGTTCTCGAAAGAACAGAAGAAATGAGCCAGGCTTGTGAATGTGTTTTTATATGATGTCTTAAAATACCAAAGAATCTGGAAAGGACACATTTTGGTTTAGAAGTACAGTTTCTCAGATAGTCAGATAGTCATACTTACAGATTTTCCCAGCAAAGACTAAAGAAAATTACAGTAATAAGCAGACATCCCATAAAACCACTGAAACCTCCATTGTGTTGGGTTCCCACCTGTGTTATTGAGAATTTTAATACTAAGAGATGAAAACAACCAAAGGAAATGTGTTTATTTTTTTTTAAAAAAAAACAACAAACAAGGAAAATACTGCAAGACACCTTCCCTTTTATGTTGATAAAAGATTGAATGTTTAAAATTTTAATTGGATCAGAAATTCAGTCACATTCTGATTTATTACTTATGCCACTGTGAAAAATAAATAATCAGTATGGTAAATAAAATATATTTTAAAAAAATCATTGCGGTTTAGTTTAGAGCACACTTTAAAGGCCAACTTTGCACCAACTTTGGTTTAGCCAAGACATAAACCCTAATGCCACCCAGGAAGGATTAAAACAGAGACACTACAGCAGCTATCATGCAAGTCATACACCTATGACTGATCAACACACAATGTCCACTTTGAATGAAAACTGTAGAGACACAGGAGACCTACCAAGATTCCCAAATTGTGCTGGAAGCATGGTCAGCTAGCTCTTTGCATTCCCTGAAGTTGCAAGCTTGTCTCTCACGTTTGCAGCCCCAAACTTACTTGCTCCACATGGCAAGATGCAAAATGCAACTCATTAGCCTAATCTATGACCCCCTGAGCATGGCAGAGAGTCATATAATGATGCCATGAGCAAGTCCTGGAGGCTCTGCAGCTCCCAGGGTGCTCACATCTATTAACGCAGCCTGATGCTCAAAGCACGACACTGAAAGCGGCACCCAGCCTACACCTCAGCCCTTCCCTTATCACTCCCATGCATGTTGTCCTACATGTACTCCCTCCTTCCCTGGTCCGGTCCGCTGGGACATGGCCCCACCATGCTGCCTGACATCAGGGTCCACATACGGGATCCCACAAAAGACAAGATCAGTTACAAGTACACGCAAGAGGGAGTTATTTCCCACCACTGGTCAGCAGAAGGATTGGAGTAGAGCTATAATACCTTCTGGTTCACCTAAATCCACGTTCTCAGAATATATTGTTATTTTAAGATAAGTTACTCAGTGCAGCCGGCTCGCTGTGTCTCGCAAGACCACAAATGAAGTCCAGACAAGGTACCCGAGGCCCCAGAAGAACCATGTCCTCACCAACTCCGAGTTAGTTCAAACACACATGAAGTCTCAGGAGAAGGCACAAACCAGACCCACAGAGAGATCACTGCGCCCTCGATCCAGCCACTGAACAGATGGGGACGGTCCTCTGACATCGTGGGGGAGAGAGGAGAGAACAGAGTTAAGGAGGGAGATGAGGACACCTGAGGAGAAGCAGCACAAGGTGAACAGGGCCGGGCCAGCCCTCTGCAGGAAGGACCAGGTAGGGGAAAGACTGGAGACTGGCAGGGAAGCCATGGAAGGTGCAGGAGAAGTGGAAAAGGTCCTGTAAAGTAGATTTGCTGTTCCTATTCTCCCACTCTCGGGAAGAAAAGGAGAGGAGCAAATGCCACTTCTAGGAGGACGTCCCTCCTGTATTAGCAGCAGCAGCCCACAGCCTCCCGCCTCTCTCACTTCCAGAGTCTCTTCACCTTTTTGCAACCCCAAGGGCCAAGTCAGCCCCTGGCTTCTTTTTGCTGCCTCCGGCAGACTGCTGTAAATTGCTGTTCCAAGAGACTGCTCTGGCAGTGCTTAAAGCACAAGCAGAAGCTTCTACCCCAGGGTCCCACATCAGTGTAACACCACCACTTCTTCAAAGACCAACGAACGAAGAGGGAGGTTTTACCCGGCTTTCAAGCAACACCGGGACTGACCCAATCCGGTACCTTCTGTACCAGTGCCACAAGCTTAGGTGTACTACAACCAGACTGCAAAGGGTGGAAAAGGAAACAAATTATGAAGAAGAATGAGATTGATCTGGCAAGTAAAAAGTTGTTAGAGGGAGTTAACTCCCTCTTAAGGCTGTCACAAGTATAACCATCTACAGGAAAGGATAGAGTTGTCCAGAAAATATCACTGAGCATTATCCTGATCGGGATAAAGACAGTATCGAAATAACAAGCAAGGATAAATAAGGTGACATATTTCCCTTGAGAGTACTCTCTTTCAATGAGATATCGCACTCTGAAAGCAAGAATCATGACTGGCAGATGCCAGCGCTGAGATAAATGGCAGCGGCACTATCAGCAAACTGTGAAGAACTGAAGTGTCAGGACGAGAAAGGAGAAGACAGAGCACTCCTCAGCACTGTCAGGGAGCTTGCCTGACATCATTCTAATTGCTATCAAAAATCCTGAAAGCCACAACCGGGACAGACAGGCCAACAACGCTTAAAAGAAATTCACAAGTAGGACCAGGAGCACAATCAATTTTGGTTTTGACAGCCAAATCCAAATCAAAGAGTGTAATGTTTAAAAATTCACTTCATCTAAAACCACTGGATTTTTAGTCTTGCCGAACTAAAGATCCATTTCACTCAGTGCAGAAGATTCCTTCCGGTCCAAAAATTAAATATTTGCTTTTGGATATTTGCAGAGAAAACGCAGAGAGGAAGAGTCGCTCTGTCAGCGTGAGGGTTCCTACTTCACAAGATACGTCAGTCGGTTGATACTTCTTCATTGATGTGGCTTTGATTCCCCTTCTCTGCCTGAGACAATTCAAACCTGTGCAAGCCTGGGCTCTAACCGTCACTATCTTATATCACAGATTACAGTCGTCACAAGTAAAGACAAATCCTCCCACTTTTACAAACAGAAACTTACTCTGTTCTCCTGTAGATCTGGAGAATGGACAATTTCTGTTCACGCAGCAGGTGCCCTACTAGCATGCCTTGTGCAGCTATGAAGATAAAAGGTTCCTCCTTGAACTTCTCTAGCCTGCTTGTTACCACTATTGAGTCAAAGAAGAAACGGAATTAATTTCAATTAACGGCCTTGTATTAACAGCAACTTACAAGTAATTAACTAAACTTTTTTACAAGCACATGGTTCTTTATTGCACTTAACCATCCACTACAGCAAGAATAAAAATTTGAGACATTCACCCTCGACACGGGACACGTAGTTTGCAGGTTAGCTCATCTTTTATTCTGTCTTAAGGACTAAGTACTACACCCACTGCGAAAAAGATGCATGGCATGAGTCTTCATCACAGAATACTCCGTTCTGTCTGCTAGTAGCCACAGGAGAGTGCCCCACCTTGGTGAAACCTGTAAGTTCAAATCCATCCAGGTACATGTAGGAAAGCAAACAGGAATATCTAGTAACTACGACAGTGACGAAACGTAGCTCCCCCTTTTCCAACAGTTTGTCCTGAACTCAGAAATACCATCAGAGCAACTGAAATTCCACTTTTGAGGAAGTTCAGTATTTGTCAAAAATATATTTTCCAGGTCTAGATTAAAATAAAAAAAAATAATAATACCACCCTAAACCTACCTATACTACAAAACTGACAGTTACAAAGGCATCTCCATTCCCACTTTTTCTTTTTTTTTAAACTGATCGTGGCACCACTGCAAGTTGCATCTTAGGCATTTACATCTACAGCTGAAATAAACCAAGAGTGCTTATCAGGAATTCCATTAAAATAAATACAAACCAGGCCTAAGCAGGTCCACTGATTTTCTTGGAATTTCTCACACACTTAAAGATGGTCATATAGAAGAATTTAGCTAAAATACAGCCTGTAGCAGCAACAAAATCCAGTGGCCAAACTAGACTGGAAAAATTTTTAATTTGCACAAAAATACCAATAATACACTGCAATCTTGTTGCTCTTTAATTACTCTGGTCAGTACTCTGGTCTTTCCAGAGATTTCAGGTAACACTTGTAACAAACCATAAATGTATATGTAAAATCCCAAGTCCTCCTCCTTACAAATTAAACGTAAAAAAAAAAAAAAAAAAAAAAGAAAAAAATCTTCCCTGTGTTTCTAAATGTTCACGATATTCTAATAAAAAGGTTATTCAAATACAGGCTAAGCCTAATCTCAGAAACATGTACCTACCAGCGTCAGTGGGGGTTATGTGCTTTTTGGTGACAAGCTTTTTAAAGAAAAAACACATCTATGGCATAATATCGCGTTTGCCAAGGCAGCGTACCTTTCTCTGGGGTCATTAATGATACTGGCAGAATTGTTTTATTCTTGGGATTTACTGGTGGAGTTACCCTCACATAATAAATCTGTCCAGCACAGACCACGCCTCGATCCTTCCATTTCTAATTACAGTATTCTGTCGATAAGATACTCAACATGTCACAACCTAGGGTTTGAGAAATAGCTGTGTATTTTTTTTAATAGCTGCTGTATGTCAGAGGTGAAGAGTACAGTCCATTTTTTGATCTTAAAGATACAGACAGTGAAGCATGTCTATGTGAGAAGAGTTATAAAAGAAACTGTTACTTCAGCATTAGCAGGTAGTGAGGTTAATTCCGCCATTAGCTCAACAACAGTACATTTGTACAAGGAGAACATCTAACATCCTGAGAGGATCTTAATCCCTGTTAAATAATGACAGGTTGCTTTCTTACAAGGTTTACTCCTTCCGAGTGAATCACATTTTTGGCACCTTTGTTTCCAGCAGATGTGCCAATTAAATGGCTTGTACTGTAAGAAGTAGTATAACCTTTCCATGCCAACTTTCAGTCTGTATGGATAGGCTCATTCATATGCAGAAGGCAAGTGCAGCAGCCAAGGCATTTTATACCCCAACAGCAATCAAAGTTTTCTAGATATCTTTGCCAGTTGACTCTTAACTATGTTCTCTTGAGCAAAATACATTTTGAGGAGAACAACTTTATAGGCCAGACGTGTACATGAGTATGAATAAGAAAAGGTCTCTGAGCCTCAGCTGACGGATCAACCTCTTGCTCCCCAACAAGCCATTGCTTCCACTTCCAGCAAAGGCAGGAGAAAAAAGGCAAATGTTGACAGAAGAGGTAGATTGCATGCGATTCATGCAATAGCATTGCAATGCCTGTGTAGGTGGTCATAATGGATTTCTCAAATAAATATCCAGAAGGCAGATACACTATTTATTTTTCAAAACAAGCATGGCACTTCTGACGTCAATGTAATTTCTTGCTAATTACTTTTGAGAAACTAGTCTTCTCTCCCTAATAAGGGAATTCCTGTATTCTCTTATCATCCCTATGAAGTCCTATATTCATAAAAAGAGCTTAAGCACTACAATGCCCTTTTATCCTGTTTATTAGAGAAAGCAAAAAGCTTCAGACTAAGATTCATGAAGGCCATCCCCTCCTGGCTAGGAAGCAGCCTAAGTTAGCCAACAAGAAGATACAGAAAAAGCCACAGAGCACAAGTCCCGTATTCACATCAAGGCCAGCCCAGGCCAAAGGGAGACATGCCTCCTCACTCACAGGAAGCATCTCTTCTTGTAGTGCAGCAAATAAACTCACAAGCAAAAGAAAGGTCAGAAGCTTGTCCTTATTTTAAAAGGAAACAGAAGGATGTGGCAGCAGCACTGTCTCAGCTCAAAAACCTGAAGATTTGGAGCTATAAAGCCCACATAGATGGGACCTGGTGGACCAGATTGGGGCGGGGGGGGGGGGGGGGCAGGCAGAGGTTAATATTGTTGCCATGCTCTGAACATATCTCCTAGATCAGGCCATTCATGGGAAAATCAGACTTTCCCAGGAACACCCGGACAGGCACCTCAGGCAGGCTAAGCAGGGCAGGAATGCCAAACACGTGAAGATTTCCATCTTTGGTTCCAGGCACCATTTGTAAATCCAGCTCAAAGTGTCCCAGAAAGATCTTCCTGGGGAAGGCAGCTATCAGATGTCCCTAGGAACGTGGAGTTGAGATTTTTCAACAAAAATATTATGCCCACCTGACCTCAACATAAGGAACTCGGGTCATAAGGAGATGAATGTGAAAGAAGGGCTGAGAGAAGGTAAATTAGGCATGGTGAAGAATGATATTCATCTGCTGTAATGATATATACAATATATACCCTTTCTGGAGAGAGATCTGTGAAGAGATATCTAAATCAATGTGCTGGGAAGACAAACTGGCCCTGAATAAGAACTAGAAATATTTTAATTACAGTTCTGAAAGGAACTCAGTTCCCTTCTCTTTCTTGGATCATTTGCTTGCAGTTTAAGATTACATGAAAAATTCACGCTAATCCTTCAGTTTCTGTTTGCCGAAAGACCAGTAATGTCAGGCAGAGAACAGCAGGCAGTTCTCAAGATTCACTCCAGGCGCAAACTCATCTCACAAGCCAAAATTTAACCCTTGATTAAGTAGCTGATGTTCTATACACAGACCACTGCAAAAAGACACATGTAACTTTAAGTGTCTCAAATTCCCCATTAAGTCTGCCATGCTATTCTGCTGCCCAGCTCAGGGCTTTCGTCTCAACAGCAGCCTTTGGCAAGTGATATTTTTTACACAATTAACACATTTAACTTTTTTCCTCCAGAGCTGGCATATTTTCTGAATAATAAAAAATGCAGGCAGGTCCAATAATACTTCAATCACATTAATAAGGAAATCCTCATTTTTATGCAGCTTTTTATATCCATCCAACTACCGATGAATAAATGACTCCAGGTAAAACTCACAACTGCATTGATTCATTTAAGTCCTTTCTAAGAAGCATTACATTTAAAAATAAACTCATGCCTATCTATCCAGAAACAGCAGGTAAAACCGCAAAGTTAATATTCAAAAGAAAACTTTAGAACCACAAATGACTTGCCAAATCTGCTTTAAAGTTTTATTTTAGACCACGTTATTGCAGTGTCTTACAGGTCAGTTGCCAAACTGAATTAGTCCGCTATATATTCTCCAATCCACAATGTTTGTTCAAGGTTTTTATGCTGGAAGCTTCTGAATTTTTCCAAGTTCAAAACAATACACGTTCACAAGCAAAGGAAGTTGTTGAAAAAATTCAAGGATGGAGGATGTTTCAAAGGAACCTAGTCAACACCTCTTTTTTTTTCTTTTTTTATTTGGCAATCCCTCAAAAGCCTCCGTTTTCTAATCTCCCAGACATCAGAATTCAGAGAAATGAACTGTTAAGGAATGTTACCAGACCTTTTACATGAAAACACAGCCAAACACAGGCAGCATGAGTAAATAGCTGATATAAAGAGCACCATCTACTGACAGGCTGCATTTTGACAGACCCAGACAGTTTTGCAAGGCACTGCATGGGGTCTTCCAGATAATCCAGCTTTTAAAGAATTCAGTGTTCTCTTGGAGACGCGTAGTACTTTTCACATTTTCTCTCTCACCTGCGCTGTCTCTTCCATGCCATTTAAGCTGTTCTCCTGCTCGTGGCTCACGAAACAGCCCACTCACTCCAAGACACAGCAGCACAGTTCTAGCAGTCAGGCCCCCCATCTTCCCATTTCACTTTGTCATTGAAGCTTCCCACATGGAGCTGCTCACTGTACATAGCTGCTATACCACCATTTTACGATTATAAGTTAACATTTTATTACCAGCTGTTTATGAGGACATGTTCCCAAAACCTTCTTAATCAACAAGGATTTTCCACTGAAGTCGAACACTTTTGCGCTGTCCTTAGATGAGATGCAATGACCTCGTCATTACTGAAAGATTCAAGGTTTATTTCATGAGATGAAATATCTTTCTATGTTCTCATAGAAGAGATTACAAAGAAGTGGAGGTTTCTTCCTCACTCCTACTGCTGTTTTATTTCTTTGAACACAGTACTATAACCTATTATTACGTTACTACACAGAATTATTAGCAGATGCACATAAGAAAAGGCTGTTTCCTGACAGACAAGAAAATATTATCAGTATCCACAAATAGTTCCAATGCTATTCTTTGGCTAGTATAATCAGAAATAACCTTTAGCAATGCTATTTAACATCTTGATTACTTCTAAACCTGGGCATAATACACAGCAGAAATGCACTGAACTATTATGGCACATTGTTTGAAAGTACTTGCTAGCACTATCGCAATTACTTACGGGGTAAGATTTGTGTTGCAACACAGTAAGAGCTAGATTCTTTTTTTACATGTGTTTGGAGAGAATAAAAATAGTAAATTAGAATAACTTTTCTAACAAATTGGTCAAAATTCACTGGTCCTAAAGGCCTTCACTAACAAACATAAGAACGACTTGTGATAATTAATCTCAAAAGTGAAAGCAGAAAACAAACATTCACATATAGTTTTTGCTTTGTGTTGCTTCACTGATTAAAACATAACACATCTAAAGCTCATCACTTATATTTTTATATTTCATGCAGATTCCAAAGGTCAATGAAACTCAATTTACTGTTTTTATACAATAATCCTTGTCAATCTATTTCAAACAGGATTAAAAGAGAAACAACCAATACAAGCTTTGCTAAGGGAGAGGTTGTAGTCAATCTGTTTATACATGTGGCAGATTAATACCCATTAATAAAATTATGAGAGGAACTTTCTAATAGGTAGGAAAGTTTCAAGTTCTTCCTTGTTTTATAGCCCTACTTGCTTGTGTCAGCACAGAAGTTTTATTCTTCCAGTGTATTTGCATGCAGCAGCAACAATTTTCTGTTTTTACCTCTTCCTCAATTCTAAGATTTATAAATACAGTGGGATATTCAGACTCATCCTAGAAATTATTCTTCCTTTGCACTATATTTCATCCTCTGCAGTCAAATTCCCTTTTGCTAAATATATTCTACTACTTTGCCTGATCTCCATCATCCACCTACTATCCATGCAGCCTATGCCATCCTCAGCTTTTTCTTTTGATCCTTTGAGCTCAATCATACATCCCAGGCTACGAGATGGATACTTTCACTGCTCCCCGTTCTATTGTTCCTGTAATTATAGCACTGGACACAGAGGGCTGCTACATTTCTCCAAACAAAAAATGTTTGCAATCTCCTGTTTCACTGTAAGATCACTCAATTCTCACCTCTTACACATTAGGACAAAGTCAAGCATTTGGTAAAGCTGGTGAAATGGTGTAAAATCAAAACACATTTGGTTATTAAGACTACTCTTTTAGATTGATATCTCCTCTTCCTCCTCGTAATCTGATTCAGTCTCCCCCTAGCTCTATTTAGACTGCACTTCCACAGCCTTTTCTCTCAGCAGCACAAGCAGCAAAGCAATACTCTCCCTAACTACTGCCAGCATGGCAAAGTGATTAAAATAAGCCAAATTAACAAGGAAATACTGCCAAAGGGGACAGTTCTCACTGGTTGCTCTGACCAACTAGTACAGAGTACTCTATAACTAATAAAAGCCAGAGTGAGATAATTCAGGTGGATGATAAATTGATCATCAACTCACTGAAGTCAAAGAACTGAGCAGTCAACTCAATAAAATAAGAGAAAGTAGGGGTTGGGGACTGAAACGTGCTGCAGGAAATACACCGCTAAATGGGGTGCTCCGTCATCAGCTCCGTTCAGCTAGGGCACACTTGCACTTCCACTCCATCCTGGCAGAAGCCTTTGTAAGATCCTGAAGAGAACCAGGTTTGTCAAACCAACAAACAAAAAAAAAAGGGGGGGGAGGGGGAAAGCAGACAACCCACAAACCCAGAACAAAAACCTAACCATGGGAGAGGGGTATGGGAGGAAGAAGATGATGAATATGCAGAAGAGTTAAATAAGAATTTCATTAACAATAACCCAGTTTTATTTGCCATCATTGTGCCACATATAGAGGAGCTAATTTAATTTTCAAGTTCAGTTTCATCTGTTCAGTTTACTTTGTGTTTTTAGAATCGCTTGCGATTTGCATAAAATATTTTAGAGCACAACAATAGGACGCACTCTGGTGTGTTTTTTTTCCCCCCAGATGTCAGACCTGTTCACATAACCTGACTACATTCTACAGTATTCTTTTTGGAATCAAAAGCTGAGACAACTTCCTTTCCAATTATTCTTCTTTTTGGCTTTTAACAGCATTTTTGTGTCCTTTGGAACCTGGAAACCAGAGTGGGGGAGAAAAAGTCAACAGTGGGGAAAAAAAAAAAGGTAATATCTTATACTGTTTTCATCCCGGCAAAAGGCAGAAGGGGCAATGTGTACTAATGGACACATGGAGCTAATTGAATTTCATCTGAATTTGAGAGCTTAATCAACATGCTGAACACTTACCTGATCTGAGCATTTCATTGGCACTCTTCTTTATTTTTTTCTCCCCTTCAAAAATACTGTTTAAAAATGAAACCCTTCCAATACTAAATTATTTCAACAGAGAGTAAAGGAACATGAAAAAACAGCTATGGAAAACAAAGCTGATAATTATTCAGGCAAAAAAACTTTTCTGAAATAATCTGCTACTAGTTACTATGGACAATTAATTATAGTTTGCAAGCCACAAAGTAGCCTTCCCTGCAGAAGAAGAAAACAGTAGTGACAATTTAATAAGCATGAACCTTAACAAGCACTTCAGATTCTTCTTCTACAGTCAACAATAAAGGTTTCAGGAAAGCTTAGTACATGGACTAACACTCTCAGTTTTCCTCATCAACTTCACAAATCAGCATCCAATGCTGAAATGTTGACAATTAAGCTTTTTGTTCTTTAGGACAAACCTGAAAAAAAGCAAAAATTCTGAGTCACCAAAAGAGAAGTAAGTTTGAGAGAGTCTTATATCTGAAGGAGAACTTAAAATTGTGATAGTCTTTAACTCCACAAAAAGTTTTTCTATTTAATCAGCAAGGATATTGACTATTTAAAAATACATCTTCAAACCTATGCACAAGCTTTATTTAGATAAAAGACTGTTACCAGCATAGGTATGCTGAAGTTCAGTCACATCTACCTTTTCATAATGAAAACACATTCACAAAATCCTTCGCAATCTAAAGTGTACTGCTAAGATTGAAAGCAATCAGCCTTGAATGAAAGATGAATTAATAGCAGTTCTAAAAGCATTAGATACAGACTATTGTCATGCTTTTGTTTAAAGCAAGGAAAAAAAGGCAAAAAAAAATAGAGGGTGTCTAGGTCAGCAAAGTCATCAGTGGTTGATGGATGCACTTACAGACATTAGAGAAAAAAGGAAAATAGGCAGAACATAATACCCACTTATGAGATTCTCTATGTTAAGGATAGAAGAAAGGCCTCAAGATATGCAGTAACTCTACCTTGTTCAGAGCTGAAGGTTTTCTATTTTTAGATATGCATGTCAAGGACACATTTAACCCTAGAAGTGCAGCTTGATGCATCATCACAATATTCATTACTAGACATTGCTAAAATTAGAAATATTCATTCTACCAAGTACATCTTCTGCAAACAGCCCCTGCCGGTAATAACTACGATGTCTGGGTGAGGAACTAGGAGGCAAGGGAGATGGAAGAATTGATGCTCCAGACCACATTAATGACTGCTAGCCGTTGCGTGGCGATCTCCAGGTAGGCAGGAAATGCAACGTTTATGTTGTAAGAAACGGCCGATTTAACAGCTTCCTGCGACACAAAACAGTGGCCTTGCTCCCTCTCCCCCACAGCACAGGCTGCACACTCCAGCTGCTTCTACTGTTGCAGCTCTTGAGGTTGCAAGGAGAAGGGTCACATCTGTGAGCTGATGTGAGACTTAAGATGGGCACGGCTGCCTCCTGAAACCCACATTGAGCTTCTCCTGCTGCACACTCGCAGTCAGACTGGTGGGAAGCCCGAAGCAGATTGTGCTGGTTATTCAGTCTGAATCAGGCATAGATGGGCTTCAGTAGCACTGCACCGCAGGGATCAGGATCAGCATCTCCCATTTCAGGCAACAGTTTGTGAAGCAAGATTGAATACTACATCAGTCTGAACTGGTCATAGCTAACTCTTTGACTCTAGTGAACTCTCTGCTCTCCATAGGGGGGTAGATGAAAAGATACAGGCTCTAGGGGTAGCAAGATCTGTTTGGCAGGTGAAGACTGAAGTGGTAGGCAGAAGATGGCTATGTGTCAGTCTGCAGGGTCACACAGGGCTGGCAGACCGAAGATGACAGCTGGTATACTTAGAGAATAGGAAAACATCACAAGTTTGCACAAACAGAAGAAGAGACAGTTCAAAAGCTAAAATAAGTAAATAGCCTAAAAACAGAAGGTAATCTCTCTTCTCTTCTTAAACTGTGGATTTGTTGAAGGAATTGGATTAATATTCCCTGAAGTCTTAAAGGGAAATTACTTGTGATGTTTGATGCCACTATCACCAACAGCATCTGTCTTTTCCAAGTGCCAAAGGCCTCAGCTGCACATTAACACTGACACCTCCAAAATTCAAACAAACCTACTGTTGTACTGCTTCCTCCCTCCTTCTGCTCTCCCATTACAACTTACAACACTTCTTTTAGTTTAAGAGTCTGTCATATTTGGATATCATTCTTAGTTTTGAACTAACCCTGCAAGTGCCCAGTGGTCAATGGCAATATAAAAGCACCCCATCAACATACCCAGAAGCACGAAGTACTAGAAATAGGCCCCAGGCACTTAAAGCCATCCCCAGCCTGAATCACTATATCAAAGTTGCACTTAATGGCATCACAGCCAAGGAAACCCCACGCTACTTACAAATCAGTTGGTCAAAAAAATTAAAGAGGGAAAGGGAAGAATTGTCTTTCATTAAACACGATATTCTCTTTACCTTCTGCTTGCCCCACTGATAATACACAGCATCATAGAAAATGACTGCTTAACATTTGGGAGTTGTTTCCCTGCTCCCTGCAGTGGCACATCAGCTACACACTAATCTGCAGCTGACTGTGGAACAGAGATAAAACAGAAACACTTCTGACTGAAGTCCACATTCAGAAAGAGCTAAAAAGAACTAGTATTTGCAAAATGTGACATGAAAGCATACTGAAAAGCCTCCTTGATTTCAGAGGTCATTATTGTTGGCATTTTTGCAGTGCCTAGAGGCCCCAAATGAGACAAGATATCCCTCAGAGCCAAACACCATGCACACTCTAGTCCCCATCCACCAAGTACTTCCAATCAAAACTAGAGGCACGACACAGACAAAGCACCAGTGGAGGCCTTCACTACTACTACCCACCACGGAAAACAGCTGGAGAATCTGTCCCATGGAGAGGAACAGCACCAGGCAGCAAACGTGCTGCTGCATTTGTTATTCTTGGCCTGACCAAGCCAATGTTTTCCAGTTTTCAGGGACACATTGCAGAGCTTTTGGACAATCAATTTTACATACATACACAAGCAAAAGACAAAATTCTGGTAGCAAATTTATTCCAAATCTCAGTTTTCTACTGAAACAACACTTTTAACTGGTCCTAATTATCATCATTCTTCTATGGTTGGAAAAACTGAGCCAGAGAGCAAGAACTTCACTTCTAGTAAAGAATGACAGGCTTCTAAAATCCAAAACCAATTAAAAGAAAGGCAAAAAATGAAACACACACACAGTTCAATCACTTCCTTTTAATCCAAAAGACAGACTTTTTTTCAGATTAAGCAGTATTTGCTTGCCAGAAGATCATCTTGAACATAGACGTACACATGGGACTAGTCTATCCTGTTCCAAGTATGATTTTTGAGGTAAATGCAGCTTCTGAAATACAGTCTCATAACGCAAGGTTTCACCTCCATCAGACATTAATAACCATTTAACATCAAACGCAGAAGCTGGTTAGCTAGTAAGGCAGAGGAGAGAGCCGAGTGTGAGATCCAAATACCTAAACTCAAGTGTCAATGCAGGCCCCACAGCACAGACAGATTCAGCTGAGCGGTGCTCACTTCAGATGGACTCTGATCCCTCTCTACGCTCCTCTGAGCATGCTGACTAGATCGCCACCAAATGTAATAGGAGTTCAGACACCTAGCTTGCACATAGACACTTAATTTAAGTTGCCCTCATCAGCAAGCTGAATTCCACACATGGTAACTGAGAGGAAGACACACTCCACTCTGCCCCAGGCCACCCTTTTCCAGACTCTCCTAACAAAATCCCTTCCCTCCTTAGCGCACCTCTGCGCTGAGGGAAAGCCTGACAGGTTGATAACACCAGAAATGCCCTTCAGACGTTATCAAGGCTCTTGCAGTCCCACACCCCTTTTGTGATTGTGACACGTTTCACTCCCGGTGCTCAGCAATTATGTCAGTTTTCAAAATGGAAAAGAAAAAAAGAGTTCCCACTTGTAGAGAGAAAGGTGGACTACAGCAACTGCTGATCAGTTTTGTCAGAAGTGTCCAGCAAACACATGCGGCAGATTAATGAAATTATTGTTATAACTCAGATGAGATGCACTATTTGCAGAACCTGCAATGCCAGCAGTGGGGCATTAAACTGCTTTCCCATTTTAAATGCTAAATTGGTTCTATACTACGTTTTGTAATCCCTCTAATCACAATGCCATTATTTTCTTTACCAGGCGATTCTATACTTTTCTTTCCCCATCAAGGCAGCTGCGCCATTAAAATACTGCTTTATTTTTGAAGCAATCTCTATGACGCCCTTAAAGTAGCTTCGAAGTGAAAGCAGAGGGTTTGGATGGCTTTGCGGAGCAACTTCACAGCGAGGCAGGCAGCATAACTGGCGCTATAAGTGCATTATGCATCCGCACGCTGTATGGAATTGCTTTTTCCTCTAAAAGCCACTCCATCTTTTTATCTATATTTCTTTTTCCCTGAAGAGAAGTTCTTTTAAATAATGTGTCTGTATCTACATGTGTCTATAGTATTAGACATCCCACTTATTTCTAGAGTACTACCACAGCTTTTTACTGCTTATGTTTGCTAATACGTACTGCAATTGCTGCTCCTTTTCACACTAGTGTAATGGGAAAGAACACAAATTTCACATTGATAGCTTTCACGGGGTAACAGGAGCCAGATCAGACTACGTTTCCTTCCTTATGCTCCCTCAGCTGCCTCTTTGTAACCATCTGCTCTCGCCTGCCCTATACGAGGACTGCATTCGCTCCCTGCGGCAGAAACCACCACTTCGCTGTGCATTTGTGCAGCCCCTAGCACACCACAGGGCCACAGACTGCACCATTTCCCACGGGCTAACACCTTGCCATCCTTCACATACATGCACTGTGCGCATGCAACCACTGAAAACATTTGCAACCTTGATTTTTTGGTGAAAGTCCAACTGTAAAAAGCCTGACAAACAGAAATTTCTCTTCCTATTATAACCTGATGGACTGAAGTCATAGATAGAGCATACTTGTACAGATGAATTTCATAAAGGATCCCTTTAAATAGTTTGGAAGGTCAATCAATAGTGGTCTTTGTGAGTAAACATCATCTGTTCTACTTATACCCATCTAAGGAGCTAAGTATTAGTCTGAGCTAATTATTTTGACTTCCTATGGGGAGAAAGAAGAGAAGCAACAGGAAAATAATCCTACCTTGTGATGGGCGGTGAAGGAGAAGGAAATGAATAATGGTCCTTTGCAGATGCCCTTGCTTTCCCCTCTGTCCTGGGCAGAGCACAACAAACTAACTCAGGCAAGATCTCCCACTTACACGCGGCTGCTGTCAGGGCAGATGGTGTTTCAGAATCCCCAGGCACGCAGTCAGGGCAAACAGGATGAACAGGAGAAGGCAGATCTTTTATGCTGAATGTAGAAACCTCGCTGCAAAAATACGGGCCTTCATATTACACTATTTATAACAAGAATGGATGATATAGCAATGGGGAAAAACATGCTACAGCAAGAATACACTTGGATTCTGAATCAGGTATTTGTCCTCCTATGATAATCTGGCTTACAGGACCCCAACAGAGACATGTTTCTTGTTTTCCTGGCTCGGGACTATGTAAATTCTGAACCAAGCAGCTATGTTCTGCACTACAGGTAGGGTTACTCCAGCACTTCATTCACACCAGTAAAACCCCAGAGTGATAAACAAAACATCAGCCTCAGCTGCTTGAAATGTACAGGGTCACCCAGCGCTCCTGTTTTGCCGCTCAGGATAGCAGGTTTGTTTACTGCACGGTTCTGAAACTTCAGGCTGCAGCCAGAGGTCACAGTCATGAACAACAGGCTGAGAGAGGAAGAGATACGGACGCGTCAAACATTTCAGCCCCCAATTCAGACACCTGAAAGCAAGACAACATACATACTTCTAACTATGCAACACATGAAAGAAAAGGTCTATTGAAAATGAAGATAGAAGCGAGCACGCTAATTATTGTGTATTACTAATAATCACAGAATGAGACATTAGAAGGCACGTTGCCCTGAAGCGTAATTATTTCAGCTGATATTAACATTTACCAAATATTTTTAAGTCCACTTCAGACATACTGTACACTTAGATTCTGTACCTATTTTTGCTAGTCGTAAAAAAGACCCAATGCAATAAGTGGTGTTTTGTCACTATTGCAGTCAAAGAGTGGGGACAGAAGAGAATTTAAAAAAAAAATTTTTAAAAACTCATGCTCACACCATATCTATTGGCTTTCATTGTGGTGATCTGATGTGGACATTGGTAATCTGTTAACTACCTCTCCACAAAAATCAACTAAGAGAAGCAAACTTTCTGTCAGTAAAATAACACTTCACCACCACCCAGGGTCTGCACCTCCGCTGGGGTACCTGTAGAGGTCTGCAGTTCAAACACCCTCCCACCCTGCCGCACAATGTTAAAGCAAAACACAGAGGAGTGGAGCAGCCCAGCTGGGGTTATGCTGAACCTTCACTTCAACAGGCGAAACATTTGTTAACTTCAGCCAGTCCAGCCTGGGTTCTTGTTCCCAATCCGGTGGCCACCAGAAGTTTCACAAGAGGGGGACAGTTGGAAGACAAAGCAAAATGGTGAAACCTCATTGCCCCAGTTCAGTGGCCACTGGTGTTTCTCAAACAATTGCAAAAAAAGAAAAAAAAAAGGGGAGGAGAGGGGGGAAGGCGAGGAATAAAATGGTCTTCGCAAAACAAGCGGCTATGCTGATAAATGCATACGTTCCATTATACTCATCACTAGGACCACTGCTTGGCCAATACTGTCTTTCTCAGCCAACTCATTTTATAAGTTTAAGCAAAAAGGATAAAGACTGTGAAGCAGAAGCCACTGATTTAAAAACCTGGAGAATTCTTCTAGAAAATTACTTTTTCTATTCTCTCGTTAGAGAACAGTACCAGGACTTTTTTTTTTTTTTTTTAAAATAACTGACAAAACACTTTTATATTTCTAAGAAGAATTTTATAACACCCTTATTACTCGGAAGCCTCACTCTTTTGTGCTTGGACATTTCATCACACACTTGCCACACACACCAAATACCCCCGAGCAGAGCAGAACTCCCCAGGCAGGCAGAGGAGCTGCTTCCACCCCCATCAGTCCTGAACTGGGCCCAGTAAGCTGAGATAAATTCTCAGCCTCTTGTTACTGAGTTCAGTCAGCCCTTCAGTGTTGTTCTATACCATTTTGAAAAAAGTATTTTTTTTTTCCTAAGAAAGCAAAAGCAACCAAAAGAATTAATGAGCCACACTACAACAAAAAGTATAGTCTACTGGTGTCTATATAGCACTTATCAACAGAAGGCAAGATAAAACAAAATCTCACTTCATTTACCAGTTTCTTTTCATAGTTTTCATGAACATTTTAAAGGACTGTTAATTTGTCTCCAAGTCAGATAAAAAACCTGCCATTGCTAACACAAGATAAAAAGTCTAACTGTAGTGGTTGCCACTAAAAAGCCTTTATTATTTGCTACTGCTGCTACTACAAAATGAGACAAAGTATGTCACCAGATATGCACACCTTACTTAGGAATCAAAACTCTCAGAATAAATAATCTTCTTCTAATAACTGACAGACCAAATTTGGGTCTCACGCTCACAATGAACAGGGCTTTATAAGTGCAACACGTGGGAAGCCTTGACAAAATTTAATACTTCCATAAGAGATGAGTTTCTGAATCTTGTTAGGAAAGTCGCCTTCTGTTAAAGCCTATACTCAGAGAAGCACATGACTTCACAAGTATAGTAAAAAATTTAGTTTTTTTTTTAACAGAACTCTACACTGTTACTCCAAATGTCCTGACTCATTGTGTTTATCTAGAGATAAGTATGATATTAAAACCAAACAGACCAGACATAAGAGCCAGAAGTAGCATTTTAATGAAAAAAGATAAGAATTCCAGAAGACACACAGAGGTTAGACATAGAAGGTGTCCAAGAAATAATATATATTAAAATATGCATACTAAAAACCATCCTCCTTTCTCCAGTGAAGTTCTCTGCTCTGTAAAAGTGTCCACTCAACTGCCTGAATTTTTTTAATATACCATGAATACTGAAAAATCAATTACTGACCAAGAAAGCATGCATATTTATATACATAAATACACACTTTAAAATAAATATACGAAACAAGAAAGCTAAGTATTTTTACACTTCATAAAATTTCCTTAATTTGTATTATATCCTGTACATTATCAGAGTCTCACTGAATTATGCACATCGGTTTAGATAAGAATAATCTTGGTCTTTTCTGGACTTGCTCATATTTTTAACCAGGTGGTTCCTTAGGGAACCAGCTGAGGGAGACTAAGATCATTGTTCCTTTTTCCATAAAAATCCTACCTCAGCCTATAAAAATTAGATTCCATACTCATCAGGAACTTCTAAATGAGTGATCCTTCACTGACACTACACTTTCTGCTGTCTGCATCCCAAATATAGAAACAAACACTTGTACTCCCCTATTTACACTACAGTAGCTGCATAAAAAAGGAACTTTATCTGTGGCCCATGAGTTACTACTGTTCTGCAAGTCCATAGCTGAGGACAGAAAAAGAAGGACACACATCATTAGAAAACAGATTTTGTTTGTTTCTTTGGGCAGCAAAACCTCAAAGTAGCCAGGGGTTTAAAGTGCTGGAATTGGTCCCAATGAAGACAAATTAGGAAGCTGAAAGCAGAGGAGATGGTCTTAAATTGCATTCAATACATTGCATTGCTTTGTGCACCAGAAGTCTCACTACTGTGGATATGAGGTATGTGTTAATATTATTTGAATACATAGGATTGCAAAGAAACCTTTTTAAAAACAACTGAGCAATGAGAAAATATAAAACAAATGGATCTGCCCACAATGTTTTATTTACAATACTTTCCTCTATTCCTGTTCATCTTTCCACTGTACAGATATGATTGCATGGATGAAGTTTCATAATGACAGCTTAATTCAACTCCTAAAGCCACACAAGTTACAAACCCAATTCTATATTCACATTTTAGAGGATAAAGCAACAAGATTTTTAAATTTACGGCAGAACAAGCCAGAAAAGACAGGCCACCTCAGGCTATAACATATGAATCCAGATGAAAAACATCACTAAGTTAATACCACATATAAAAACCAAAGTTACTAACAAGACAGCAATACATTCAGAAAAAAGCCCACTTCATTAGTTTGATACTATTATGCCAAGCTTATTCCATCAAGCAAAATGTTCAGTTTTGTTTGTTGTTTTTGTTTTTAAATGTGAAGCATGTCCAACTTTCTAAATAAAGCTACTGCAATCAGATGTAGAAAACCAATAGTTAATTTCACTACTTTGAGAGCACTATGCTTCCCCTCTTTCCCAGCCATCTCCAGCAGGGACAGCCTTGGAAATGGTTTTCTATTCATCAATCCAACAAGTACAGCTCAGGCAGTGGAAACAGGCTCCATTACATTAAAACACCGATATATTTCATCCTGATTTTCCACTAGGATGAGTCTTTTGCAAGCAAAGACAAGCTTGATCTGACTGTGTTCCATGTCAACTACACATGAGCCCATTCTCAGTCGGAAGCCCCATTGCCTCATTTAGCTTCTTCATGTCCAAGCTTGTAAGATCTCCTCTGAGCTTAACATACCTCCTTAGCTTTTACTACAGGGCAGATTTTCATCTGGTGATGTTGAAACATGGGCAGGGTTAGCTTGCCTTTGTCTGCAAAAAGCTGGATACATGCGTTATTAGCTGAGCTTTGTCTCAAAGCTCATCCAAAATGTGGTGGTCTTGTTACCAAATGGATGATTCGAAGCAATAATTGTAGAACCACAGAATGGTTTGGGTTGGAAGGGACCTTCAAAAGATCATCTAGTCCAACCACCCTGCCATAGGCAGGGACATCTTCCACTAGATCAGATTGCTCAAAGGCCCATCCAACCTGGCCTTGAACACTTCCACAGAGGCAGCATCCACAACTTCTCTGGGCAACCTGTTATAGTGTCTTGCCACCCTCACAGTAAAGAATTTCTTCCTAATATCTAATCTAAACCTACTCTCAGTTTAAAACCATTACTCTTCATCCTATCACTAAAGCACAAACCTGTTCTCCAAGGGTTCAAGAGAAATCAGCAACATGCCTGATAACTGGACACAAAACAGACTGCAAGTAGCAGTGATTTTTATCAGTGCCAACCTGTACTGGATTGAGTTCAATGACTTAAGACAGAAGGAAATGAGTTTAAATTGTACTCATTTAAAACTAGATATTTTAGATAAAAATCAGAATGAAGAATTCATACCAAGCCTTTATTGTCAAGGCAACTGCTTAAAATGTTTAATGCTGTTTTATTCTAAAAGTGAAATACATCACAGCTGTATGGGTATTATTTGTTAGATTTGCTGTACTGATGACAGTAGGAAATACTCTTATTTGTTCAGTCATTGAATTAATTGTTATTGCCTTTTTTTGACATTTAAAAAAGAAAAAAAGGACACTCATTTTATTTGCTTTATTAACTCTCAAAGTGTCAGATTCGGTAAAAACCTCATTTTTCCACTGTGTCGAAATCACCCCCAAAACCCTGATTTTAGGCCTTTAAAGATCAAAAAGACTGATAAGGCTTTTAAAGAATCTCTCCCAATTTTATTTTTTGAACATTCTCTTATTTTTCATTCTAGTTAAAAACATATCTAGTATGACAAATTATTGTCCTATACCCAAAGTGTCTGGAGCACACACATTCACCTGCACTTGATAGTCATGTTGGCTGCACACAAACAAGGAACAGCAGCTTATGAATGGGAACAGACACTTCATTTGTCTTTAGGAATTCACCTCTGAAGTATGTTTATTCAGTGACATACCAGACATGGAAGAATTGACTTGGTATTTTACCTAAAATTAGTTAACAGTTTGTTAAACTCAGTCACCCATATAAAAATCCATATATTCATATATCCATAGAACCTTTCTCTTCCTTTACCTGCATAAACAAGCAAATAAAAAACACTCAAGAAAAACGTATCTATTCCCATTCTGGTTGTTACCCAAGTCATTTGGAAAAAAAGTCTCCACAGTGCCTGAAGAAGAGAGATTCCATTATTTTAATTATCTTCATCTAGAAAAAAATAAAATAGTGCAATGCCCAGGATGTGTGTGGGCTAAAACGCCACTGCAATACCTTGCTTCTGTAACACCCACTTCCTCAGACTGTTACTTTTGCACCTTTGTGTGTCTTTAACAGGATGATAAATGCTTTTTAAGCAGTAGCCAGGACTTCAGGAAGCCTGGATTCTTTAAGATTCACCAAAAGAAATAAGAACACAGTCCTACCTACCTTAGATATTTCTGGCTCCACTTGTTGTCTCTTGGGTGTCTCTTTTGACTCAGACCCTTTTGGAGTGCTAGTGTTCTTAACAGAGGGCGATTCAACTCCTTCACCTTCAAGTTGCAGATTAATACCTTCTGTGGGGACAGGGTGATCAATACCATTTGGATTCAGATTGCAATGGATAGCTGGGAAAAAAATATGAGACAGAGAAAACACTGCTTAGGAAAGAAGAACCCAATGTTACAAACATTTATCACAAAATACTAAGAAGTGCCATGTGGTAACCAGAGCTACGCCTGATCATGGCAAAAGAATGGTCTGTAGCTTGACATGGATTCAGGGGGAGATATTTGAGAAAGAAAATCAGAGGCAATGCAGCACTGTATAAGGCTATTTAGTGCAGGCTACTGCGTTGAACTGTGCTCTACTCGATTCACTACAGCATCCAAGACCCTCAACTTACAGCTTTCACTAGGGTAGGACAATATATCCCATGTATTCATCATTCAGCCATACCTTTTTTTCTTCTCTAGGCAAGCAAGTTAAAGTTTTTCTATTACGTTTTCAATTACTACAACATTCTAGGTCCTAAACAATGTGAGATAAGTAAGCCATGCACAGCAAGTCAGCAAGTCGGTCTCTGCACAGAGTAATGAGTTACCCAGCTGATTATCTCTCCTTCAGCACTTTGTACCACTGCAAATTACCACCTACACCATCCTAACAACAAGAGGGATGTACTCTCTAGGAGCATATAATGAGGTGTGGACTAATGACAGCAGAATAAGGAAAGCAGCTGGTGGAAAAAATAAAATAAATGCAAACCATAGCACAGAAATGCACGTTTAGAACTATGGCAGCAGTTTAACCGTTTTCTGCCTGAAATTTCACAGTTCCAGCGCTCACATAGAGACCAGCCTTAACAACCTTCTTGGCACATGTAGCGACTTTAAAATGTGCAGATCCTGAGGCCACTTCCCCTTCATGTGAGTATCCGATTTTTGCATTCATGTTCCTGGGTAACTGCGCTACTTTTAGCACTACTCATAATTAGCGGTCCCAGCTTCCCCTGTACGCAAAAGATCTTTGCTCAGATACTGTGGTGCAATGTTTGACAGGTCTGAATAAGAACCCAAAACACAATATAAAGCCAAAAAAAAGCTGCCCTTTTACTCTTGCTTGGCTTCAAAGCAAAGGGTGGGGAGCAGGGGAAGGAATGAGAACTGCCGGTTTTTACCAACTACGGATCAGCCCTTGAAAGCCTCTCACAGGAAACAGGCTCAAGCAGCTGGAGAAGGCAGAGGGTCCTTCACCTACAGCACCTTTTGAAAATCCAGTCACCTGAAATCCCAGAGTCTTAATTGAAAACTTTGAGCCTAAATTACAGCAATTCCTTGGTGCAGAATTAAAGCAAAGGCCAAAAAGTTGACCTTTTCTCCTTGGGATTTTTAAAAACACCCAAATATTTGTAAAAGGTAAGTGATCTGTCCAAGTACTACAATACCTACATCTGCAAGCTAGGGATGGAAACATCTCCTATCTTCAAGTCAAAGGCACATTATGAAGGATAATTCATTAACAACACTGAGCAGTAAAGAATTGCAACATGTTTTATTACAAATTGCAGCCATTTTGTAGCGAATAATAGAAAAATATGTCACTGGCCCACAGAAAACCAATAAATGAAACTAAAAATGGGAAGGGAATTAAATTTCAGGCTCACTGTGAGTAGCCGTAGGGGATTAGTCCTGGACTTCTTTTACAAGTATGTAAAAGAGACAGAGATCCCTCCCCAAATAGTCAATTCTTTAGCGGACAGCACGAGATGAAGAGGAGGAAGAATCACTAGGCTACATCATGTCCACAGCTGAGCCCTGCAGAGACCTCCTTCTGCGGAAGGAAACAGAAGAGGTGGATGATGCAGAGCTGCTGGAGGTGAGGCATGGTTTCTACTAGCTACCCCATGGACCACCACAGGAGAAGGATTTCCAGCTAAAAATCCCTTCTTTCTCAAAAGCGATCCCCCATCTGCTTAGGCCTTGCATACAGAGTTGTGGGTTTGCTTTAAAAGCACTGAAAACCCTCTGACAAGTTTTTTGGGAACTCCTGGGTTTCCCCTTCAGGCACCAATTTCTCAAAAATAAGAGTATTTTTTTTTATTTTAATAGGGAAAAAAGCACTAAGGAAAAGGGGTCTGCAGCAGTCTGTATGGCTGTTGTTCTTATCTGTCATCTTTCTGTCTCATTTTAGTAGGGCAGGCATCTGCAATTTCTTCCTGATACCTAGAGAGCTGCTACAGAGCCTTGTTTCCCAAACCAACTCTAAGGAGCTCTTCCCTAAGTCTAGCTGCAGCTCTTCTACTTCAAGTCGCTTTCTTCCGTGGTTCAAACCAATTGTATAGGTCGGCTGAAGGCAACGCAAAACCAAATCCCATCATTCTGGCATTACCTCTCACTGGTGAGGAGGGAAAAATAGATGACTGTCTTCGAGTCACTCCTTTCCTCCTACTGGTTTTCCCAGCCACACCTCTGAGTCAATCCAAAACATAAATACTTAAACCTTAATAATGTTATTAGAGGCATTTCCTAACTTTTGAGTCCTTTATTTCTAGGTACCTACCCCTTCCTGGATTTTGGTTTTATCATGACTACAAGACTACAATGGAACTGAACTTGAACACAGCTGTTGCTTGATTTTTTTCCCCTGCAGTACCGCTTTCTGTGTCAGAGAAAATGCAAAATCCTTTTTACTTCTGCAGCGAAGCTAACAGGCTTCACCTACGCTGGCTGTATGGCCATTATGGGCAGGTATCCAGAACCTGCCAAGCTGTTATGATGGAGTCTTTGGGGCTTTTAAGCTCCCCTGGGAGGTTTCACAGAGAGATTATTTTGTGGTTTATATTTACATCAGTGTGTCTTAAGACAACAAAAAATTATCCCTCTCTCTTCTAGATCATATCCACCTATCATCATTTATCTCCTCTAGATCATATTTACCTACCTGAAAGAAACAAGTAATTACTAATGACTACTTTGCTTATCCTCCAGACCACAGAAAAGATAGATGCGATCCACCAAGACGGACTTTTTTGCAGCCCAATGAGGATGGAAACCATTCTGTTAGTAGCCAAACTAATTCCCTCCTTCACAAAAAAATGGGATATATCCTAAGCAACCTGTAAAAGTACTCCCAGCACACCCTGCTCCAGCAAGGGCTGGAAATTAGCAGTGAAAGACACTTGGTATGCAATGCGGTCCATAAAAATCCTCCGTCTTCTACAAGGATCTTACCTAGCTGAATAGGAAGACTCCTGCATACACCTTTGAAACGCTAACACACCTCAGTAGCATCCAGAAACAGGCAGTTTTTGGCTGCTGGCCCCCTTCCAGTGCTCACTAGGGAGAAATTACAAAGCACAGTGGGACTTAACAGTGCCTGGAAGAACATTGCCAGCAGCAAGCTTCCTGTGGATTGCAACTCCTCCCTTCCCAGTGCCCCCAAACAATACAGATTAGGGAGGAGGGTGGTAGGGGATGGACAAGGAAAGCCTTCTGGGTTACAGCATTGATTTTCCATGCATTACAGGGAGCAAATGATCCAGACTGCTGATAACATGGTAGCATAAGCATCACCTGGATGGCTTAAAAAAAGAATAAATCACAAGATGGCAAGATGCTGCTTGACTCTTAGCCCATCATTCTTTCCAGAGTAATGAATGTTAGTGCTGTTTCAGCAATGCTTTATATTGGGCTCCTTCAGTACAAAAAAGGGAAAAAATTGGAGAGGCTGCTAGTGATTACATATATGCCCATTACCTTTTTATTGAAAAGAAGTGACTGGTTAAAAGAAACACAGGCTGCCTCAGGAAAGACTTTTCCAAAGTTGCTGATATTGGAGGAGGTGGGGGAGGAAGACAACACTTTTATTTCCTAGAAGTAGAGGGAGAAGGAAAGAGTTCATCTCTTTCCTTCACCCCCATCACAGTCTTGGCCTGCCATACACCTGGACTGAATCTGTTCCTTAAGGAAGACACACCTAGAAGAGCAGCCTCAGTATGGGGACAAGGCAGATTGAAGGGCAGGAGTGGAAAAAAGCGCAGATGAGGATAAGTATCTCAGCCACTTGGCAAAGCTAATCTTTCTTTGTCATGAGCCATCTTCAGGTAGCCAGCTCTGTCGTTTTCCCCTAGCGCTGCCTCCAACTCCCAGCTACACAGAGGGTAAGAAGGAAAGAATATTTGCTTGCATGGGTCTGTTATTTCCTGGTACCACACAGACATATGTATTTCCATCTCTGTGGCAGACAGAGGTGGAGCTCTTGCCTCCTTTTAAATGTCAATACAAACCATAATTGCTCCCTTTCAAGATTTGTTAAAAGCAGGCAAAGAGGTCAAGGTTTGGTCAATAATAACATATTCTCTTCTTAAATCAGCACCTTATATAATTTTAGCTAGATAAGACCAGCTCTAAACTCAGGATCCACTATGCAAAACTAAAGGGGTTGGGGGGCTGACAGCACCTAGGGTCAATGTCCTGTAGAACTGAGTTTAAGCAGCTCTTACAAAAGAATCACCAAATTTATCACAACCCAACTGCTCTGACCCGCTTAGCTGACTCTTCTTAAATCTCTTTCGGAACTTAACAGCATTTGTCTGGAAAAGATTCTACCTACAGACAAAGTAGTTTTTTGCTAAAATACTTGTCCAGGCTCTTCTCGTTACCCTGGTATTAGCTAACACTAGCTCACCCCACCCTCTGCATTCAGACCATTTTCCCACATCGCTGCTTTGACAATATCACTACTGTCTCAGCACCTCTTCACTCTACCAAATTAAATCCACCTCATCATTCCCAGACTTTAGAAGTCCATCAAGACACCAAACCCTACCTCCAAATCAGCTGATAGTATTAGCCTAATACCACTAGATATCAGCAGTAGATTTTGAAACAGAACCTCTTTCAATATTCTTCCATACAATCTCATTATTCATATATCATCCATATGTCTCAGTAATACAACTCTTCATCCAGTTTGAGCACTTAAAGTCTTCATTCCCTGCTGAAAACCCCACCTAACAGTTGATTAATGCTGTGTCTCTCTTCATGCTTCCCAACAATTGTCACTTAACTTGGATTGAAAGCTTTCTATGGTGGGAACTTGTTTTCTTTTGGGGAGGGAGGGTGGATGTTCTGTACAGCTCCCAACAGCACAGCAACAAGTACATGACAAATGGTGCTGGCAGACACAATAACACAGATCCACAGATTACATTTACAAAACAAACTATTATTTAAAACAAAGGTACTTAAGTGCTCTTGTATGCCTAGCTCAATGGTAGAGCTCAATCTACAGGAAAAAAATCCACTTTTCCAGAACTTTAAAGACTGCTGATATCTGCCAAGTTATGAGAGTCAAAAACTCTGTGAGAAAATAGTAAGTGGAGCACCCAAAATGGAAAAATTACCACATCTGTCCTAAAAAACTAGGGAAGGAACAAAATTAATGCAATACACAGTGTATTTTTTCCACATGCTAGAACACAAACCCAAGTCCTTTCCATGTATACAGAGCAAGAGAATTTGTTGCCCTGCAGAAGCTGGCAGATGTGAGCCGAGCTCTGTGCCCACGCAGACCCCTTACGGCATGCGTATGCACTTCGAAAGGGGAGCTCGCAGGGCAATGTGAATGCTCCGCTGCCCTTGCTACCTCCCCCCCATATACGCCTGCCTCCGGATGGCAAGCAGCCACAAGACAGCTTGTCTGAGCACGGTTGATGGTACACAAAGTCACCAAGAGCCACAGTAAGTGACTGGCATCTGGGGGCAAGCCTTGCATGTTACTAGAGGGTACTCTATGAATCCTGTCTTGAGAAAAGCCTGAAGGCACTCTTCAAAACACAGCCTTGATATATCCCAAGTTTTGCATGGGCAGATGGAAAGTCTTTGTCTCTCCATCTGTAGGCTCAAGGCTCAGCAGATCAAGTCTAAGATCAATCACTACCTCTGTGCTCTCTGCTGCCTACAGCGTCAAACGTTTCATAACTACTTGTTTCAGTGGGAATACTGCTGGCTGCTTAAAATTTTAAGCAGATCAATTAAGGCTACATTAAAGCATATTTGGCAAGTACTTGAGTTACATGCAATAACAATTGCTCTATTCTGAAAAGCGATCAAGTAAAAATAGCATCTTCTTACTCATCTGCCCTGTTCTGTGTGCATCACAGTCACATGCTAGCTTTTGCTATTCGGAGACAAAAAGCAGGCACAGGAGATACCAATCCAACCTCTAACAATCCTTAGAAAACTTACACGTGTCAAATACTGGCAAACATGCAAGCTCCATTTTATGTATTCATGCCACAGACTTAGCTGCACAATGCTAAGAGGTAAGTCCATACAATCCACCTGCTACTCCCACCATAAAATGCCATGCTGTTGAAAAAGACAGACAGAAGTTAATCCATACAGCTGGAATGTTAACAAACTCAGGCTGGACATAGCAGGGACCTTACAAAAAGGATCCAAATATCTTTTCAGTCATCTCAAGTCTTCATGAAGGTCATGAAGATTTAACAGGTATTTCCAGGAAAGGAGATCCTACAAGACCTTTCTTTGGACAGCATCTCCCACTGGACCTGTTCCTTCCATCTCTGCCCAGTTCTTTGTCAAAAGCAAATCAAACCTCCAACCACATCAAATTCTGCAGTCGGTGCTTTCAGTCAGACTTCTATACACCTCCAGATGCTGCATTTCAATACTGAGTAGTCAAACAACATCCCTAGGGCTTTTTGCTTGCCATCATGCACAACCCACTTTAACTGGGTTGATCAGAGAAGAGACATTCACATTGAGAACACCGAGATTTCATTGCAGATTGAGACGGCTGCTCACACTGACCTAATGAGCAAGAAGGATCCACACTGCAAAGCCCTTCCCCTATTTCCAGAAGCTTGTACTTCATTAGTAACTCTGAATATCCCTAGAAAACATGGGATTATTTCAAAGATTATGTCTGACCTGATCAGTTAGTACTACCTTCTACAATACTAAAAAACAAGATTAAACACAACTAATAAAGATGACTTTAATTTGTACCATAAAATTTAGGATTATTTTGATGACTTTATTTGGCAGAAAGTTTTTCCACAGTAATCAGTTTCTGTAACTCCTATGGATGGTCCATCTGCCTCATCAATCAGTTTCTAGTTTTGAGAAACTGTCTGGCTTTTGCCTATAGGAATTACTTCTCCATACAGCCCTGTCTCCAGCTAATGTAAATTGGCACAGTTCCCCCAACCCATCACTTTGGACCAGCTAAAACTGCAAGGTTTCACATGAATACAACCAAGCAGCAGGTTGTGTTGCCACCTAATAAATCCTGATGGCAACCTGCTGAGGAAGTAGCTTCAAGATTTTGCCCATTCTGTTTCTCAAATCTGCCTGTCTAATGGCCACCAAATCAGTCAGGACCCTTTCTACTTCAGTAGAGATAACATGAATTTATCAGAAACCTCTAAAGCTGAAGTCTCAAAGTACTTAGCTGAAGTAATATTGGTGTCTAGCTATCTGCTTCTGTTGGTTAGCATCAAAAATCAGCATTAAGCAGTTACAAATAGGCTGTGCCAAAAGCCAGGCCAGTGCTGAGTTGTGGGGTGCTTTGTAAACTGCTGCTACTGATGAGCTGTACCCGTAGGTTTGAGTTCAAAGCTCAGACAGACACAGGCAGAAAGGCTTGGCAGACACAGCAGCACACTGCTGTACCATCAGGTCTATCCAGAGAGCGGCTTGTCTTTCTAGCCTCTCTTTATCATGACTATTTATCAACCACAGGATTAATCAATTTAACAAATGATAAACTTCTTACAACATATGAATTTTACAATCAAGAGTTTGTCCAAGCAGTGGGACATGTCCTCCAGCTGGGAGGTATCTTGAAGGGCAAGAGGAGAGACAGCTCTGCAGCGAGGAAGTGGACATGGAACCAGGTCAAGATGGGCAAGGCGGGCAGAGCAAAGGGGAGATAAGTGTAGGAAGACGACAGAGGCAGAAGGGGATAAAGCATTCAGAGGAGGGATGTTCATTTTAGCTTGTAACTGTAAATTACGGGGCTTTCACCTTTATTTACCCTTTTAGAATTACCATCAGCTAGACAAAATTTGAAGTGACTGCACTCCGATGCAGCTATCTCTGAACATCTCTAGATGGCCCACTGGGTAGGCATCCAAGAGTACCAAGCCAATTACTACTACAAGCCGTTCGCTTGCTCCAGAAACAATGAAAAAGTGCCCAAAACTAAAGCCAGAGGCAAACACAGAAAGAGAAAAAATGTGAGACAACCTACTAGCCTCCACATACATCTCTTACACACACCTCAGCTCTAAGAGGCAGCCGATGGCAGCAAGTCTTGTATAGCATCAGAAATATATCAAGAAACCAGAATAAGTAATTTAGGAGTTTCATCCAGAATCAAACTAAACTCATAATTTAGGCCATGCAAATCTTCAGTGTATATAGAGAAAAAAAGACTCCTTAGTTGTCTACAGAACAGAAACACTAAGCCCAGAATAAGAAATCCTCTTCTTGTATGGGTTAAGTTTGCCTTTTAAGACCCTCATCCTACCAGGATATGTAGGCACTTAAGTTTACTCAGCTAAGAAATTTACTTATGCATTTTTGACAATTTTCCTACTGGAAACTACTTATTTTATGTGTGGCAATATCCACTTGCCATCCCTTATCTCATAGACTTTAGCAAATGCTGTAAACATAAAAGACAGTTTCTGTTACACCTGCTCTTCAGTAGACAGACTGCACATTATCGCTATGCTAGATAGACCTTGGAGCCTCAGCAATGCAAGTTCTGCCTTTGTAACAGCAACAGGATTTCATGATAAAAAGCAGGCACGATGACTGGACAGCCAAATTATTTCTGAAGCATTTTCTCATTCCATTTTAATAACTGTACAGTTGGTACAAGCAGCTCTTGAACTCACACTGGCAAAAGAGAGGCTCATTGAAAAATGGACCAATTCAGTGAATAAGTAAGGCAAGTCTTCCACAAATCCTGCACAGGTATAGAGGACATGCAGAATACTGGCAAAGAAGGGGAGTAGTGAGCTATGCAATTAGCTCAGAGCAAAATGGATCTTAGTGAACAAAGCAATAAAGGTCAGTAACATGCATCATACGTATACAGGAACATAATTTCAGCAAGGGATTACAGTACAAAATAGTTATTAATTTGTTTTGCACCTAATTTCATCCTCTGTTAATAAGAAGGCTTGTGAGAGCATCTACAAAGCTTCTCCTGAAAAGTGAAACAACTCCCCTGGATTTCAAGTTTGTGAGATGCACAGACTTGCAATCAAAGAGGGTGCTACAGGAGATAAGAAATATAAGTATGAAAAACAAAAACAAAAACAAAAAAATCAATGGGTAGATAGAAAGGAAGAGACCTAAAATAATGCTCTCTCTGAAGGAAAAGTACCCACCATACATTGCAATTGTCAGTCACCAACTGACTTCGGCAAACTCCAGACTAGGTACCACCGTTGCCCTCTGAGGATTTCACAGTGAATATGGAGAGGAAGTAGAAAAGATAAAGAACACACCTGGGTAAGAAACAAGGCTTCATTAGTTCCACTATTCCTGGAAGAAACTGGTCTTGCAATCACTGCTTACGAGATTAGCTAGTCACGCTCCACCGCAAATTATATTTCTAAGAATGCTTCATCTCAAGTCCTAATAGCACTACTATTCAATTCTATAATCAGCCAGCATTACATCAGAAACCTTTTCTAAACACTAGTGAGCCTACCCAGCATACAAAGAACAGCTGAGACACATACAGGTTACGTCTTTATTACGGCATCAGAGGTGCGCCAGACATGCATCACAGATCTCTGCTTTTGCCCTACTCGTGAAAGCTGGTGTCTGCTGAACATGCGGCACAGAAATGGCTGCAATTCAGCTGTGGATCCAGGCTTTATTTCTCGTCCCATGAATGATTCACAAAGTCATCAAAATGCAAAGGAAAATATATTTATTCATTCTCACTAGCATAACTAGTTTGCAATCTGGCAGTTGACTTCTGTTTTCAGTCCTGGCTTTCTCTCAACTGCCTAAAAGTTACCTCCTTTATCATTGTTCGAGGCTACCCCTTCCCTTGCACATTTAACTGAAGGGCCTGGAAATGCCTTCTTTCCTTCCCCCAGTAAAATTCTTCACCTCCTACTGCTTACTCATACCACTGTATCCTACTCACTCTAGTACCCCAGCTGATTTGTGTAGCGACAAACCGTTAGCTGAGAGCATGCAATTATTTTCCTAGAGGAAAATCCAGGAGAAAGCTTCTATTTACACACATTACAATTCTTCTTTCTTTATGTTTCTGAAACAGCATTATTAAAAGTCTCTTTCTTGCTTTTACTAGGTTATTTGCAGAGAAGCAAATCAACTGAACTAAAATCCCCTCCGGCGGGAAAAAGAAAAAAAAAGAAACCACAGAAACAGGGCAGAGGAGAGCAAATGAGTGGGGGAAAGGAGAAAAGTAATGATCTGAGTGTTCGGCTGAAGAGTATGAGCTAGCAAGGTTCCATGTTATATAGAGATGGATAGGACTGCACTAAAGACAGGCTACAATCCACTCCAGCTGTCTTCCTCACGCCTTTTTCCTGTTCAGTCACATACTCCCTGCAAGCATATTAGATCCTGTAATTAACTGAATGCAGAGTTCACTTCAGTCCCCCTGCCCACCTGCTTGCTTCATCCAGGAGCAGCACATATTAGGGCGAATTCTTGCTGTTCCAAGTAATGAACCTGCTCTTTAATGCCAAGTTTAGCTCATGCTGCATGGAGAGCATGCAGCTACTGACAGCAACTCCCTCATCATTCTCTTTGTAGTCCTTCTGCCACAGGACACTTCTGGAGGGAGAAAGAGGACCCTATGCAAAGGTAAGGGAACACACAACCTACCCAAGGCAGAAGCCACTAAGGGTGAGATCTGTAAATCTGATCTGCTCCAGGCTCTCCAGAAGGTCTCTCTCAGACCATATTTCACCTCATTTATGCAGGGCAGTACAGCAGTTTCCAGCCCTACCTGCTGCGGGGAACTGGTGTTTTCCAGGACGGCATTTCTACAGCTGCAGCCTAACGCGGGGCCCCTCCTTCCCGCCCAATCCCATTGACCGGACACAGCAGACAGTTCCTCTAACAGAACAGTATGAGTTCTCACATATTGGGAAAAAGAGAGCTACATATCTTATACATCGCGACCCCGTCTGTTAACGTTTTTATAGTCAGTGCCCAATTCCCCATCTCCTCCCTGTGTTTCTAGGTTGCCCTGGCTAAATTCTCCTCTCAGTTACTTGATGCAAATCAAGTGGTGAGTGGAATTATTCTGGGTGCACACAAGATGAGCTAGACTTTGTCATAGAAGCGATGTGGCTGGGTGTCCTGGTTTCAGCTGGGATAGAGTTAATTTTCTTCTTGGTCGCCGGTACGGGGCTGCGTTTTGGGTTTAGGATGAGAACAATGTCCATAACACACTGATGCTTTGGTTCTTGCTAAGTAGTGCTAAATAGTCACTAAGTAGCGCTTACACTGGTCAAGGACTGTTCAGCTTCCCATGCTCTGCCCAGTGCACGGGGGGCTGGGAGGGAGCACAGCCAGGGGGGCTGACCCAGACTGGCCAAAGGGCTATTCCATACCGTATGGCGTCATGCTCAGTATATAAGCTGGGGGAAGAAGAAGGAAGGGGGGGACATTCAGCGCAATGGCGTTTGTCTTCCCAAGTAACTGTTATGCGTGACAGAGCCCTGCTTTCCTAGGGATGGCCAAACACCTGCCTGCCCATTGGAAGTAGCGAATTAATTCCTTGTTTTGCTTTGTTTGCGTGTGCAGCTTTTGCTTTACCTATTTAACTGTTCTATTTTATTTTACTTCAACTATTAAACTGTTCTTATCTCAACCCATGAGTTTTTCTTCGTTTTACCCTTCTGATTCTCTCCCCGGTCCCACCAGGGGGGAGTGAGCAAGCGGCTGTGTGGTGCTTAGTTGCTAGCTGGGGTTAAACCATGACACTGGGTCAGACTAAAAGTCTAGCCCTTTATGCCATTGCTTAAGGAAACAGTGTGAGAGCAGGGCATACATGAATTGATCCTCCCTTGGCAGGCCAGGAATGACCCAAGGTTGAAAGCTGCACCTGGGAAACCGTGTATTATACAAAAAAATATTTCCTTTTTTTTATTTTAAGCACAAAACCCTACAGCTTCATTGTTCTGCCTTGTGAACTAGTTCCTTTTTCACCTTCTCCAAACCATTCATCAATGTCTAAGGATTCTCTCCATGGTCACCTCTTTCCCAAGCTAAAGAATCAGAATCTTTGTAACCTGCCCTCAGAGAACATACCACGTCTCTGACCGGCCAGCTGCCCTTTCCTGTATGCAATCCAGTCCTGTGCCTTTTTTGGGGCGTGGCAAGCAAAACCGCAGGGAGCATTCAAAATAGAAGAGCAATACGCAAGAAACAAAGATATTTCTTGCCTTGGTCTGAGCTCTTCCTCATAGTTTCTGAAATCCTATTTGCTACTTTGACCACCAACAACCAGACAGTTTCAGAAGACTTCAAAATTACTAACTTTCTGGCCATTTTCTTCACCTTTGCCTTTGGCACCTTCCAGAACTACTCCCTCTACATTCTCTGCGTGCTTTGAGCAAATAATTGAGGGCTGAGTTGTTCAACTGTTAATCTGCAAGGGTAAATACCTGTATCCATTCAAAGGCAACAGCTTTCATGAGAAATAACCCACAATAGGATTGCTCAGTCCCAACCTCCGAGTATCGCCTGCGCACAGAAAGTGGAGTCCTTGCCTCAGAGATCATATCGTTTGGACAAAAAGAGAGGCACCAGAGAGATGGGACAGGGCATGAGAGGGTGAAGGTGTCTCAGCCAGGACATCAGAGAAAGTTGGCACCAGAACCAGACATAGTATCCCTAACAAATCCAGGAACTCAATGCTCAGTGCACTGAGCACTAGCCCTCCAACAGCTCTACTACCCCTGCAAACTAGCTGTAGCACTTCCAGAGTCCAACAGGCAAAACAAACACTTACGGTGCTATCCAGACAGTTAGGTCTGCACTCACTAGCAAGCCTCCACAGATGATGTTGTGAACAGAAACCTCTCCATGATTATCAGCTGAACAACCAGTGCCAATCTGCAACTCTGACACCACCTGGCTACTGCGCCTTACTCTGAGCTCCCCTCTGCTGCTCTCCCACCATAGCCCTTGTGACACAGCAATACTGGGAAGCACGAGAGACTGGCTCCAAACAACTTGCCCTGGCCTCATACACTGAGTTGTAAACGAGAGGAACAAAGCTACACAACCCCCTTGGACGTTACCTGCCATGCTTGGACATCTCAGGGGAAAAAAAAAAAAAAGTCTCCTCTCAGGAAGAATTCTATTTTATAATTTCCACTTAAGCAGTAAACATGGGATCTTACAATGTCACTACAGACTTTGTCCGTACTTTCCAATAGAATGTTAGGAAATGCATCTAATGTTTAACTCTTGTCATTTGCCCACTTCTCTTCTTGGTGGGGAAAGCACATGAACTTTCAAAGCCCCATTCCTTCTCTTTGCCCATACATCACCACCACCTGACAAGTTTTATCCTTATGATGGGATTCAATTGCATTGAAACAGCCAGTTTATATTAATCAATGTCCTCCTGGAGCTTCTGAGTCTTCCAAGTATTTTTAAAGGATAAGGCCAAACACTCATGGAATTGTATCTAAATTGGTTGACCTGAAAGCACTTCTGAGTTTCCAGGTACACTCTTATCCTACAACCAAATTTCATCCAAGGGAAATGCAGTGACACACCAAGTCTATACTGTACCTTGATTCCTGCCTAATATGGGTTCGTTTCTAAAAGCAGGGAGGGGAAGATGACCATATAACCTGCAATCATATCCACTCCCCACTCAGTCTAAATACACCCAAAGAGACTTCAGTGGGGTGACATTCTTTGTTGCCACAGCTTCATTTTGGGGTCTCCAGTTCCCACAACGGAATGCACCTTCTGAACTTCAGCTCACAGACTCCCTATACAATGCCTGAGGAGCATAGTGTACCTATTCAAAATGAGAACTTGCTGTCCAAAACAGACTCCTGGCCTTAGATAGCTACATTATTCCTTTGGAGAGGGATCATTGACTATCTATCTTGTTAAAGACAGATGCAATGAACTGTGACTTTTTCAAATGTAGTAACCTAGAGAGGAAAGCTCTAAGCAGTGGTTCAAAGCAGAGGAGCACAGACTGCCACCAAGCTGTATGCACACTGGGGGGGGGGGCGGGGGGACCCCATGGTGGCATGTCAAGAAGGGAAGCCCCATCTTCTGAAGTTGTGCTGTTGCTGAGCAAGAAAGAAGGGTATAGACATTACAGCCCAGGAAGGCTGCCACATGAATGTGGATGGGAGAAGACCTAAGTTCCAGTCAGGAATCCCATAATTGCTGATGCACTTTTGCAATAAACGGTCACTAAATAACATACAGAACTGGTACCAAGACCAAAGGCTGGAGTTCAGGTCTTCCTCTCCCCTGTCCTGTGTGCACCTCCACCACTGGTCTTATCCATCTCCGCTGCTATGATGTGATGTGACAGTGTCAGCTGGAGAGGTAGACATGTGTCTCAGCCCTACTTCCAACTGGCAGCTCTTTCTGAGCCACATGTCTGAGTCCCTCAAGCTAAGGAGTGGCTGGAAACTATTGAGGAAAACAAGAACATTGATGGAAGCACAGGGTATTTTTGAATGACAGAGGTTGATACTTCTTTGCTCCACAGGCAATTAAATGTGCTGAAAACCCATCTATTAGATCAGATTCTCTGGAAACTTAGATGTGGAGACACCTAGTCTGAGCCTGGAGTGGGTGTAGGAATAAGGCAAGTTGAATAACTGAATACTTGTCAAAAGAGTTGCATTTTTGGGCACACCCTGAAATAGCATGATAGGTACCTACACTGAAACCTGCTTCAAAGCTGTCCTTCGGATGGTCCTGAACTCGCTTTAATGTTCCTGGCAGAGTTGGCATAGCGAGTTTATGAGCTCACCATATCTCAAGTCTCTGAGGAAACACATGGCAGCATTCAGTATCCGTTGGAGTTGGCCAGGCACTGAAGGCTTTCCACCCAGACATATCACATTGCTGAAATTCAGAGGATCACTTTGATAGAAGTTGGTTACAGGCTGCAAGTAACTTCAGTCTTGCAGCAGTTAACCTTGATGCCACACCCCAGAATGCCCTAACCTCCTTTGAGTCTCTAATCCCCTTGAGGATTACCAAGGGGTAAGGCGAGAGTCATTGTCATTTTATGTCAGCAAGACTCATTTCTTAGTAAAAAAAAAAAATATTCTCCTGTAGGTAGATCCAGGGTCTCAATAGCACAAGCCCACTACAGAAGAGCCATAGGATGGCAGAAGTTTACATAAACTTTCAGGAGGACACCAGCAAACAACATGTATGCACTTTCCAAAGCCTATGCACAGCAGGAAAGGCATTAGACCAAACTTCATTGAAGACTTACTATGAAAGAACTCCATGATATAATTAGCACTTTTTTGCTCAGGAATCTCAAAGACACCACAGGTCAGGGCTGCAGGGGATCCACGAGAACTGTGCGGGATTACCTGCATGCATAGATTATCTGGTGGGTGCTGTCAGTCTCACTTTCCTGTGCAATAAACACTGGGAGGGAAGAAATCACCATTTCTCTCTTCCCCTTTACCTCTGCTGCACAAGAGCAAAAAGAAAAAAAAAATTTGAGAACACTGTTGCAGAGATCAAAAGCCTTTTTCTACTGGCTCTGACCTAGTTCTTTCATTCTTACTAGACGGAAAAAACCCCACTTAAAGGAACATTGTCAAAACTGTTAGGTCTAAAAATAGACTTACCTTGGCAGTGCTCCCATCTAGATGGGCTCATATTAAGGAGTGCAAACTCACTTTCCCCATACACACACCAATTCTTTCATCAATCAGGAAGCACTGGTACTACGCAGCCCAAAGGACCCCCCAAGTCCACATCATCTCTTTTGGGACACTCAGGTATGTATTATATATAACTGGCAAGGAACTGTAGTATCCTCCAAATTCCTATTTCATATTTGCAAATCCATCACTGTCAGCTATCCCAGTAAAAAATTTGGGATATTTTCCTTAAGTAAACCGCTGGACATTTGTTGCCATAACTAACCCCCTGCACTCCATGCTAAGATAGCATTAAAATAATCAAATTTGAGGAAGATTTCAACAGTTTGTTAGATAAAATGAAATCAGAATTCTTCAAGTATTCTCCACAAACTAGAACTTACAAAATATTTTCACTTCAGCCACACAGAGCATTTCTGAAAGGAAAAACAAAGAGTCTCTGGGTTCGTGGCTAGGGCTGACAAACGGGCGGTTTCCACAGAACAATAGCCGTGGCGGAGCTGGTGGGGCAGCGGATGTTGGCTCCGGCCAGGAACTCCCATGCTCCAGGATCCGTGGTTCCCTTGTGCCCCAGGGACCTCTCCACTCCCTGCTAGTTGCATCCCAGAGCCAACCACTTGTGAGTTCACACAAGCAGCCAGTTGGCCCAGCCATCCAGAAGCCTTGCTATGCTCTATAAAAAGGTCTGAAGACCCAGGAAGCCCATCCCAGCCAAGATCCCAGCCAACTACTGCAGAGACTGGAAGGCCAGACAACCTCAGCTTAAACCAGGTTTTCAGGGCTTTCCTTATTCCCAAGCTTCCAGAGCTGATGGACAGCAGGTTATGCTCTTGAGATCCCAAGCAGCAAACCAGGAAAATGTTTTTCCAATGAAAACAAACAAATCAAACAGCTAGGAAAAAAAAAAAAATAGTCTGTGTTTCCTGACTCCAAGACATTTTGAGTTTAGCAAATTGGCATTTTTCTACAAAACTATCAATTTAGAAGATTTGATAGGAACTTTACTTTTTACTAGAGTAGGATCCACACACTGTGCTGATTAGAGCCATGAGGGACAAGTAGCCTCTCAGCTTCCAAAACAAGCTGTAATGACATGTTACCTGCCAAAAGTCACAGTTCATGAGAAGACCACGGCTCACACCCAGGGCTCCAACACAGCAGACGATGCATTAAGATAAAAGCATGCCTTTAAGCACAGTCACACAAAGAAACATAGTTCCAACAGAAAACGATGGATAAGAAAAGGCCTTAAATATGCATGCACTATGTTTACACAAAGTAGTCACAGCCACACAGCTATTTGTGCTGAAAAAGTAGTCATCTTGCTGTGCTAGTGTGAGGGTAATAGAATTATGCAAAGGCAAGAAAGTCGAGGGAGAAAAACCCCAAAATGGGAGGAAAGCAGAACATACAGCCAAGAAAACCTGTTCTGAGAGACCATAGCAGGGATGCATCCTGGGGGAAGGAAATGGGAAGCAGGAGCTAAAGAAAAAAATCCCATCTCAGGAGAAGTGAAAGGCACTGCTTCCCAAAGCTTTAGCAGAGCTTTCCTTCATTAATATTTACAAAGCTTTTAGAGATTCTCAGATGGAAGGCACTGCAGATATGACAGGAATTATTACAGACCTGAAAAGATGTAGCACACAGACTGAGAAGGACTGCAAGTGAATAAAGAAGGATGACATTAGAGAGCACACTGAAACAGGGGTTGCTGCTGGCATACGAACCATCTGGTGCACAGCAGTCCATTTCACTTACTTACTTACTTACCCACTACTGGGCACGCATGCCCAATTCATGTTGCTAAGTTTCTGCCACCGAAAAAGCAATGCTTTTATTCAAGACCACTACCTTTCCTCTTTATATCATTGCAGTCTTCAAAACTGCCATTCAGTAAAGCAGCCTGCGCATAAAAAATTTGTTTGACTCATGGAGAGGCTTATAGCTTAGGATAGACAACTTTGGATGTACACAGAAACCTTTTGAGATACAGCGGTTTTGTTTACCTTTATTTGAGTTTGCCTAGGAAGCTGGTTTTCAGGGATGTTAAGCTGCCCACTGCCTTTAGTAAGCCCAAGTTTTTGCTGGACTATCATTTGCGCTGCTCACTTGGGTACTCAGCAAAAGACAGCTTCAGCATCATTTTCAGCAATAAAGCAAGTGGTCTGTGATGGAACTGTAGATCTCAGCATATCTGAGAAACAAAGCTCAAGGAGGTCTCAAGATGAGCACATCAAAAAACCCCAACATACTCCAAATTAAGCATAGGAGAGGGGTCAGATGGCTAGTTTTCACACCGTGGACTTCTGAAACTTTCCCAGGGGCACAGGAGAACGCAAGATGGGACACAAAACCCAGGATTCTCAATGCCTCGCTCTAAAGCGCTAGAAAACAGAGTGAATTTTGGAAGCGGACAGCAGGAAAGTGAATTTGCCTTTTCCCATACACCTAGTCACATCTCTCCTCCAACTTCTGAAAGCCCCATGGCAAGGGAAGGCTGCCGCAGGAGCCCAGCATCTATCGGAAGACCTCAGCAAAGCGTCCACCTTTCCAGCTCCTGGTAGGCACCACCTCAGTGCCCGGGTGCCTCCCCCGGAGCCGGGCACCTCACGAAGGCCTGACGGCCCCCGGCTCCCCGGGAGCCGGGCACCTCGGCCCTTGGGCTTCTGCACCTCCTGCGGGGGGGGAAGGAGGGGCCGAGCACAGCCCGGCGCCGACAGCTCCGCGCCCACGCGTGAGGAGGGCCGGGGGCTGCCTGCGCTTCGCGGGTGTCACGGCCTCAGGCCACTTCGGGCACCTGGGCGGCACCGGGGGACGGCGGCGCCCGGGCTCCCGCGGGAGACCGGCGGCGGGGCGGGGAGAGCGCCCGGCGAGCTGCGCCGGGCCGCCGGGGAGGGAGGCGGCGCAGGTCTGCCGCCCCCGCCGGGAGAGGCGGCACCTCCGGGCCCGCCGGGAAGTTGCGGGACTGAAGCCTCCGGCTGCCGCAGGCTGCACGGGCAGCCCCCGCCGCCGACAGCCGGGCGCCCCGACCCCGCTCCACCTGGCCCGCGGGCAGGCGCGGCCAGCCCGGGGCGCCGGCCGGGCGCCCCGCGGGTGAGGCCCGTGCAGCGGGCGGCCCCGCCGCCGCCCCAGGCCCCGCCGACGGGCACGGCTCCCCCCCCCCCCGCCGCGGCGCAGGTGAGTGCCCGGGGGAGGAGACAGGGGAGGGACCCCGGGGGCGGCGGGCAGGGGGACGCGGCGCCCTTACCTTCCACCGCCATCCTCCCGGCCTCGCATAGTGCGGCGGCCGCCGACCCGGCCCCGGCGGCGCTGCCCCGGCCGCCCCCCGGCCCGCGCGCGGGCTGCGCTCATCTGCAGCCGCGGCGATCAACCTGCAGCGCTCCCGCTGACAGGCGGGCGGGGCCGCGCGCCCGCCCCGCGGCACCCTGGGAAATGGAGTCCGGCCGGGGCGGCCGGCCTGCCCCGGGCCCGCCATCACCGCCGGCCGCCGGGGAGGAGCCCTCGGCGGGGGGGCTCGGCGGCCGCGGCCGCCTCCGCCCGTACCTGCCGAGCGCAGGGGGCAGGCAGCGGCGTCGGTTGGGCTGTGGGAGGCGGGAGCGATGGTGCCCGGCAGCAGGCGTGGGAAGAAGGGGCTGAGCAGGTACCCGCCAACAGGAGACGCCATTTGGCAGGTGCAGGGGGTATTTCCCTCCCTGCGACTTGCAGCCTGGCGGCGCCAGCGGTGCCAGCCCGTCCCGCCGCTCTCCCTAGCGCGGCCGCCGGCCCTCCCCAGGGAAGGAGAAGGGCGCGCAGAGGGCGTGGGGAGCTTCCCGTCGGCGCCTCAGCCCGCATGAGGCCCGCAGTCTTTCCCCACTCACCATCTCTAGCCTGTCCAGCTCTGACAGATTGTCCAAAAAATCCAGAAAAGGAAGGCAATTAGGGACACCGCAACTGAGCCTTTACTCCAACTCCTCACAAATCTTACGCCAAACAACCTGGCACCCTCAAAATCTGTCCTAAAATGTTTGTTGTCCAAAAAACAGCGGTGGGTCTGTACCCTTTTCAGTTTCATTTTGAGATATCAAAAAAGGTTTGAAGATTTTTCCCCTTCAGAAATACCCATTTTTTTTGTTTTAAATGTATCAACAAATATTAACCTACCCAGAAAGAGTCTATGAGATCCTTCACTCACCAAAGTTACATCATTACTAAAACCGAGAGGAGCAGCAGACCGAGTGTACAAGGGCAAATACAGACAGGGCATGACAACATTTTCACGTGTTCTTTTTGTTCGTTAGCAGTAGTTATTGCAGCTAATAAGTGTTATTCAAGACAGGTTATTTTTGCAAAACAAATCTCCATGAGTTCAAATTAGAGTGCAATGTGAAAATACGATGTGAAAATGAATAAGGTCTTCATAAACCCTAGGAATTTCAATATTCTTGAAATATCTAAAGAAATTAAAATAAAATGGGGTCTTCGTTATGTATTTTATGACAGAAAAAACAGAGCCTATACAGAACGGCCTTAATGCCCAACTCTTTCCTGAAGCCTTCTGTTACCAACCTTGCCCTGAAGACCTCACTTGTTCTTTGCTCTCATATGCATTTGAACTATTAGCCTTTGTGTTGTCTATGAGTCAAGATACAAGCTCCCTGGAGCAGCAGCCTTGTCTTTCACGTGTTTGCAAAGTGGTAGGCATACTCACAGTGCATTATAAGTAACAACGATTGAGAGGATATGTTGGTGTTCCCAAGCACAATACAATCACACACCTGATCCCATATGCTGGGTGAAATGGGCTGATACTCACTTACTTTCTGTCAAGAAAATAGGGTATTCCTAGATTTCACAGTTTTCGAATGTATGTAATACACACATACAACCTTCAGCAGTTTCTTCTCAACATCACTACATAAACTTTTGTGATTTTGATGACATTTTGTATTAATCATTAATCATTTATTTAATCATGATGATATTTGGAGGTATGTTGGAGTAATTACCTGGCTAATGCATATGTGAAGCAGTGCTTTCTTGGTTAGAATGAGTTAGAAGCCATAGCGTGAACAAATCAAGGCTCAGAGTTCAAGTGGCATGGATGTGGAGAGCTGGAGTCCTATCTCCATTAGCATGCTGAATTTCTGGCTGGTAACTACGTTTCAGCTGTGGGCCCTGAGGACATCCCCAGTGAGTACAATTTTACTAAGCCCTTTAAACAGCCCCGTAGTTTTTAATTACGACTTTGTGCCTGCTGAAGAACAGCAAAATTATGGCTGTGACTAGACAGCAAATAGGGCATGACAGATGTTAAAAGGTGTAGTGTTTGATACCTAATGTTACATGATAGCTAGTGAAACCTAGTAGTTAACAGTATCTGAAAACATCAGAAACTTCTCAAATTCTGGTCAAGACTAGGCAAATTGTAATTTAATATATGTCACTCATTAGAGAAAAGAGGCTGTAAATTGATTCAATTAATCTATGGTAAAGTACAATCTGTTTTGAGCAGAGCTTTCAAAAACATCAATGAGAGCGAGCTAACTTTCTAAAAGCACCCTGCTAAATTATAGAGTAGAAAAAGACCAGCTTTCTCTGCTCAGAAAGAGCTATCTCATCAAGCTTCCTTGCTTTCTTGCTTCTCTTTTTACCTTGCCTCTCTCCAGACAGGTTTCTTCTAAACTTTCTCTTAAAAGTGTAGCAAACTGCCTTTAGACAGACTCGGTTTGTCACAGCCAAAGTCAATTTGCTGTGTACTTTGCCCTAGGTCACCAGCTGAAATAAGCAATACTGACCAGAGGCTCCTTAGCCATTCGAATTATTCCTAGGTAGGACTTCTGCCAGCTAACATTAGATGAAAGTACAGCCATCAACAGCATAGCTCTACTAGAAGAGTTCTGAAGTCTAAACAGGATGTTAGGCTTGTAGACTTCACTACACTATCATCTGTCATCATTTTTCCCTTTTTATCCCCCTTTCACCTTACAGAAATCCAAGTCATTAAGCTTTAAGCATCCCTTTGTGCTCTTAAGTCCCTTCTGTAAAACACAGTGAAATTGTCACTCATCTTCATCTCATGACCTTGTTGGCAAGGTACTTCTGCCATATCATTGTGACCAAGGATTTTCAAACATGATTAATTATTTTGGGTGCCCAAACACATGCACAGAGCCATCTTTCAGGGACAGTGGAAGAAACATCTGAAAATCATTGACCTCAAGTCAGGCACCAAGCGTCTCCGGCGGCAAACAGCATCACAGCCATAACTGAACATTTTCGGCTGTGATTTGCTTAGCTGAATGGGCCTAGGCTGTGATGGTGAGATTAAAGCCATTCAAAGTTTGTCGTCAAACTCCAGTGTGACAGAAATAGCCCTATCACAGGACCATCCCACCTGCCGAACAACTCAGTATCTGGACTCTCGCATTGCCTTGCGTATTGCTGGGAATCAGTACATGGAAATGGTGGGTTTTTTTCAAAGGTAACCGACGATTAGTGCATTTAGATTGGGGGAAGGTGTGGGAGGAACATGCGTAGGACTATACTGATTTGATATTGATGGGGAATAAGAAGTGGGGTTTTCCATTTCAGTACCTCTGCCAGTACTGAGGGCTGGAAGAGGCAGAGGGAAGGGCTGTACAGGCACACTCTCAGCACACACCCTAGGCCACGAGCTGCACTGGTTTAGTAATGAAAAACAAGGAAGTTTCAGCAGAAATTTTATGGACACTACAGTGTAGGAGGTAGCTGGAAATTCAGGTGTGAAAGCGGTAAGTAGAGAATTCCCGTCCAATTCCCCTCCCTTTGTCAGAGCCAGCCACATGGCTGGAAAAACAGCCTCAGGGATACTGGGTGCCAGATGTGGAGTGAGAGGAGGAGGGTGGGGAGTTTCTATGCATTCTCTTCTTTGCTGTAGGAAGCGGTGTTTCCCAAGAAGACCTGCTGAGTCTCATGCAAATACCTGAAAGGCACAGGGAGAAAATGATGGGTGCATTGCTGATTTTTTTTTCAGTATCCAACTTTATGTTATTAATGTTCTGTGGGGTTTTGATGTTAAGAGAAAAAGCTGCTCTATAACTCAACTAAGCATATACTGAGAAAAGGGGAGAAACTGACTTTAAACTTAAGTCCCATGCTCTGATCCACAGAAACAGGTTCTTATACTTGCGTGGATGCAATCCTACCATCACAGAACGAACCAAGGTATGCTACATGTTAAAGTGTAAACACTAATATTCAGAAGCAGTTTTCTGGGGCCTGAGAATGACTTCGGAAGAGCTGTTAGTCAGGGAGGCTGTAGTCTGCCCAAAAATATAATAAACGTTTAAAATATATGTAATATGATTTCAACAGTATGCCATTAAGGCACTGAAAAGCAGGTTTTAATAGTGTAGTAGTGTAATTGTATAATTAATATCCTTTGTCTATACTATTGCTGAAGTCTACTTTGAGTATTGTTCATCTTACACACCTGTATTCCCTTATTGTCAAAATATCTTGCATGATAATCCATAATACTAAAGGAGGTGCATTTGGGGGTCTGTAGGAGACTCAGAAAAGATCATATAGGATGTCTTCAAGGTGTATTTTATCATTACTGTTGCAATTTCTGGTGTTTTCTCTTATTCTGTCTGTTCGGTAATGGAATTTTTTTTTTTAATAAAAATTATATTCTTAATAGCCAACGTGTTCTGCTCTTAGTTGCAAGGAAAAAAATGGAATGTGGATGTTAAAATACTCAGGAGATCCATACGATAGAAAACTGTGGAAGGGAAGCAGATGGATTAATGTGATCTGTACGTGTCTGGGGTGGACAGCAGTATACACAAATGTCTATCCTGTTACAAGCGTGAGGTTAATTCCACTCTCCAGTAACACCTATGTCTTAAGTCATGCACAGAGAGTGGTATTGACTTTTGCCATCATCAAATGATCTGATGACTTGTTTATTTCAGTCATTGCTTAGTGGTAAACTAAAGAGAAATTTTATCCAAACGTGGAAACGTGCCACACGTTTTCCTCGCGAAGCAAGTTTGTGACAACTTGCCCAGGAGGACAATCCAAAATCAGCAGTGGGGCTGTGTGCATAGACGACAGCTCTGGCTGCCTTGGATGACAGCTTTTTGAGTCAGGCTTTTCACAGCAGTGCGTGGTGGGAGGTTGGGAGAAATCAGGCATAAACTGAAAAAAGAGAGGTTCAGGCTGGGTATAAGGAAAACCTTTTTCACCCGGTGGACAGTCATGGATTGGAGCAGGTTGATTGCTCAGAGAGGTTTTGCAGTCACCATCCTTGGAGATTTCCAAGCCCAAACTGGAGAAAGCCCTGAGCAACCTGCTCTGATCTCACACCTGACCCTGCTTGGAGCAGGAGGTTGGGTTAGAGACCTCCTGAGGCCCCTTCCACCCTGAATCATCCTGTGATCTGATGAAGACTTTTAACGGCCCTGGGCTAGCACTGCTCTATAAAGCAGTGGTTTACATTCCTGCTCTCTACTGCTATCATTAGCCTCAAACAGCCTTCCTTTGTACTGAAAACTAACCTGGCACAAAGCCTGTTAAGTGCTACCCCCATCATTCACCAGTGACTGCCCAAAAGCATGTGGTAGCACAAGGAATTGGGCAGTATGAGGTGGGAACAAGCAAGCAAGGGTAGTGTCACCAATGCAGAACATGGCTGTTTCAGTGATAGCCTCAGATGAGTTTGTACTGGAGATCTGAGAGCAGTGAATGAGATTTATGGTTTCCTGAAAACTGCTTGGGTCCCTTTTCTTCAGAGAAAAGCAAAACATTAAGCCTTACTGCATAAGCATTCCTCATAGAAAATGAAAGAACCATACCTAATAGAGGATGTATATGTAAACAGAGCTAGAGAAACAGTCTACCATAGCAGGTCCAGAAAGAGTCTACCCATAGCAGGTCCATGTGACCAGTTGGCAAACAGTTGGGTAACTTGTTTAAACAATCCTGACTTCTGCTATTATTTGCTGAACTGCAACTTGATGTGGGCTGGAACAATTCAATGCTCTCAGTAACCCACAATCACAGAATCACAGAGTCATTGGGGCTGGAAGGCAGCTCTGGAGATCATCTAGTCCAAGCCTCTGCTCAGAGCAGGTTGCTCAGGGTCATGTCCAGTCAGGTTTGAATATTGCCAAGGGTGGAGACTCCACAGCCTCTCTGGGCAACGTGCTCCAGTGTTTGATCATTCCTCACAGTTTCTTCTTCTATCTAAATGGAATTTCCTGTATTTCTGTTTGTGGCCATTGCCTCGTTTCTTTTCACTGGTCACTGCTGAGAAGAGTCTGGCTCCATCTTCTTTACTCCCCCTCATCAGGTATTTATATACATAGATGAGATCCCCCCAAGCCTTTTCTTCTGCAAGCTGAACAGGCCCGGCTCTCTCAGCCTCTCCTTGTATGAGGGATACTCCAATCCCTTAATCATCTTCATGGCCCTTTGATGGACATACTTCAGTATCTCCATGTTCTCCAGCCTGTCCAGGTTCCTCTGAATGGCAGTACAATCATCCAGTATATCAGCCACTCCTCCCAGTTTTGTGTTATCAGCACACTTGCTGAGGGCGCACACTGTCCCATCATCCCAGCAGGTCATTAATGAAGATGACAGAACAGTATTGGCCCTAGTATTGACCCCTGGAGTATACCACTTGTGTCTGGCTTCCAAATGGACTTTGTGCTGCTGATCACAACCCAGCATATCAGCCAGTTTTCAATCCACCTCACCAACCATTTATCTAGTCTGTATGTCATCAGTTTTTCTAAGAAGGTGTTATGGGACACGGTGTCGAAAGCCTTATTTGTCCATCAAGCTAGTTATTTCATCGTAGAAGCCTCTCAGGTTAGTCAGGCATGATTTCCCCTGTGTAAATCCATTTTGACCATGGATTCCATCCTAATGGCATTCCCATCCTAAATATGGGACATGGTTTCCAGGATTAGTTGTTCCATCACCTTCACAAAGGGTTGAGGCGAGGCTGACTGGTCTGTGGTTCTCCAGATCCTCCTTGCCCTTCTTGAAGATGGGAGTGACATTTTCTCTGTTCCAGTCATCACGAATCTTCCCAAATTACCATGAGCTTTCAAAGGTAATTGAGAGGCGTCTTGCAGTAATGTCGGCCAGCTCCCTCAGCGCTTGCTAGGTGCAACCCATCAGGTCCTGTAAGCTTATATATGTCCAGTTTGTTTAAATGTTCCCTAACCTGATCCTCATCCACTAAGGTATGTCTTCCTTGCTCCAGACTTTTCCACTGCTCTCAGGGGCCTGAGATTCCTGAAGGCTGGTCTTACCAGTAAAGATGAAGTGAAGAAGGCATTTAGTACCTTGGCTTTTTCCATTTCCTTTGTCACTAGGGCCCCTGCCCCATTCAGCAGCGGGCCCACATTTTCCCTAGTCTTCCATTTGCTGCTGACGTAACTGTAGAAGCTCTTCTTGTTGCCGTTCATGTCCTTCACCAGATACATCTCCAGGTGGGCTTTGGTTTTCCTAACACCACCCCTGTGTGCTTGGACAATGTCTCTGTATTCTTCCTGGTTATAACAATTTTTTCTCCGCTGTTTTGAGGATCCTGGACCTCTGGATCCTGGTTTGATGTGGAGCTAAGTCAATTCTGCTTCTGTAAGGTCCTTATTTTGGCAATTCTATGCTGATTTTCACTGGCTGAGCATTCAGACCACTCCTGCTACACTCACACATTAGACATTGATTGGTGTGTGCACTGATGTTTGTATTGTGGAGCCTCAGTGTGCTCAGGTTTGGGTAACACATGCGTGCAGCTCTTCCTGACGGGCAGCTAGAAACATTTACACTTATGCAAAATAGATTTTAAATTCATATTGGTAGCTTTTGTCACAGGTGTAAATAACATCTAAGAAACAAAGTCTTAGCATTATCATAGCTCTTCTGTGTCTCCCCAGAGAGAAATACATGAACCTGTGCAGTGTGGGACATGCATCTGTACGGAGCCCGTCTAGAACATGATCTGTGTATGCACAGTAGGGCTGCTACGTCCTGAGCACAGTGCACTTTACAACCAGAATATTTCATTTGAACAATCACAGTGGCCCTATCACACTTGGGCAAAATTCCTGGGCAAACAGAAAAAAGGACATATCTGGGGAATTCCTGATGTACCGAAGCTCCAGCCGTGGGGAATCTGGAGCATAGAGCTTGGGATTTGACCTTTAACAACAGTAATGTTTGTCACTTACCTCAATGCCAGTAGGATGAAGCTATAAGTAATAATCAATACTGCGTGGACTTCAGTGTAATAACATACCTAGTGTGATCCTCTGAAGGTCACAGCTAAAAAAATAACCTGTCTCTTTCTTTAAAAATCTTTTATGTGCTGGATTTTGATGGGAGCAATTGTGTTATTGCAGATAATAATAACTTAATAATGATCAGAGTTGATAATGTCTTAGCATGATGACCTTTACCTGCTTATGAATGACTCAGAACAGTGTTGAAAAATTCAAGTGGTTGGCGGTGATTTGTGAGCATTTATTAAGGCAAATCAGGTAATTGCATTTAACATCACAGATGGCTTGTATTTTCTAAAGTGATTTTATTTCAGTGCAATAAGATGACTCAGAAACTCAGTGGAATATTATGACCCTGATTTTTCATTGCCTTACACCGTATATAGTGAAAATTCCCAGTGCAGAGGAGGTGTGGGTCCAGTATTGAAGGATTTGACGCTGTTACTATGCAAACATCAACTGTTATCAGCAATGCAAAGCATCACAGCCCTATCCCCTTTCTTATGTTACTTTTCCTCATCTGTGTTATATTTTGAGATCATTCATACAGCGTTACTTTATGTTTTCCATTTGTATTCTGCATGCTTTTACTACCCAGAGAGACAAGAGAATTCATAGAGACCCGAGAGAACATTAAATTGTCCCTGGCATCCAGGAAAGAACACCTATTCCACATTCCTAAAAGCCTTTCGCTTATTTCTGAGCAGGTTGTTTTGTTTTGCTTTTTAATAGAAAGGGAATTCCACATGTGTTCCAAGCACAAGCATTCAGAGCGCTGCCTCCATATGGGCAAACATAACGTCTGCTATTTCTTGGCAGAGAAGCAGCAGCATAGGTCTGCTTCCTCTTGGCAGGGAGCGGGAAGGGTAGCATTCATCTCACTGAACTTTTATCTATCAAAGCATCAAGCACTCAATAAGACAACATTTCCTAGAAGTCACCAAGGGGAGGAAAAGCAGCATTCATTGAAGGTGCTTGTCATCCTCTCTCCTGACAGCAGCAGTAGCACAGATGACCAGTGAGCTTAAACATGTAACTCAGAGAGGACTAGGTTTACAAAGCGAAATCTTCCTCTCGCTGCCTACTTGCTTTATTTTCATTTGTCCTTGAACAGAAATGCTCACAAATAGCAAGTGGGCACCCACCTCTCTGGAGCTTCAGCCTTAAAACTAGGGTTATTTCCTAGGAAGCTTGTTTTGCCACAATGTGGAACTCAACAGAGCTTGAGACAGTGAAAACTACTGCTATTTGCAACAGCATTACAAAACTATAGTATTTCTGCCATGAGGCACTGCTGTATGCCAAGAAACACCACTCCAGAAAGAGCATTACCCAGCGAATCTGACGTACATCTCTGCTGGAGTTATGACAAAGAACCAATAGTTTCTCTCGCTGACATTTTCAGCACCATACAATGATCTCCAGTACAGGCTAACAACAGAGCTTACAGCCTAGTACAGACCTCTACCATGTAAGCTAAGGGACTAGAAGCACTGACAGGAGGCAAGATTGTAAATTACAAATAAACAACGGGATATAAGCATGCACAGGTTTTATCTATGCAAATGCATAGCTCAAGCTGCTGGTGCAGTGGGGATACATCAGCTGGAAGGACAACAAGTAATTAACAGCTCTGTCCAGCCACTCTGCTAATCTAATCACTCAGCACTGCTAATCAAATCACTCCAGTAGCTGGAGTGGTGTTTCCCTGAATGCCAGCGCTTGCTAAAACTAAGCTAAGCACAAATGAAGTCATTCAGGTGTATTAACTTAAACTAATGATTGCAAATGAAGACAAGCTTTGGGAGTGCCAAGTCCTCAATTCCTACTTTCTCTCACCCACAAGCATCATTCCAGGAAAGTGAATGGCATTATTTTGGATTTGGTTGGAGTAGAAGCAAGGAGAAGATCTGACTGCAATATCTAGCATGGTTCAGTTGACCCACAACTCAGGAAAACAGAAATCTCTGTTCACACTGGCTGAAGTGGCTGTGCATGGGTCTTGCTGTCAAGGCCAAGGGTAGGTAACAGACTGCTGAGGGTATTTAAATAACCCAAATAATGCCCTGTGATAGTTATTTGCCTGTCCTAGCAGGAGAAAAGACCAGTCTGGGGAACAGCACATAGCTACCTGCCCAGCTTAGGCACTACCACTGCACGGGTGGGAATGGGGATGTGAGAGGTGTTGGTTTCTGGGGGAAGTTCACCTTTCCCACTGTCACCCAACAGCAGAAGCAACAAGCCCAGCTCACCAAGGCTCTTCTGAGCTGTCACTCCAGCTCTCTGGCCCCTTTTCATGCTTCCCTGTGGCCAAAGAAGTCTGCCATCTCTCTCTCTGTCCCCATGGTTATGTGGAGGTGAACACGGTCTATTTGGGGACAGGGGGAGGAGATTTCCCCAGTGCAGAATTGATAGTCAGATGGAGGAATGTTAGTGAGAGAAGAACATGAAATTTTTCAATTTCCATCTGTATGACTGTAAAACCTCCCACAATCCCTTGACATTTTGCTTCCTTAACCCAGCATTTTACAGTAACTCCAAAATTCCATTCCATTGCAAAGTTGGATTTTGCCACCCCAAAGACAAGCACAAAATAAGTTGTAAGTTATTTTGTGCTCATCTTTGCAAGTGGCTTTGCCTGAGCTGCTGAGAAGCCTTGGGGAAAAGAAGAGGGGAAAAAGAAGGAAATTTTGGAAGACAGCAGTGCCAGACAGCATTGCAGGCTCAGTGCGTTACTTAAGTGCCCTTGCAGACATTATAGGGCTGTACCAAACTGGGTGAAGGTGTCCCCAAGTGCCCTACTCTGACACATTCCAACGGAGAAGCTCTGAAACGTGCAGTAAGCCCAGAAACGCAAGTGGTGTTTGTGACTCTGGTGCATCAGTGTTCCAGCATCAATTCAGCTGTCTAAACACAAGTCTGTGGTACCCTTTGAGATTCTTTCAGTGACATCTCTGACAGTCCTTGTGGTGGACTTTTCCATCATAGTCTGGCTTCCTACCGACCAGCAGGAGCTGGTGTGACTGTCCTCTTGGGCTCTGGGACGGAGACTACACCCAGCAGTTGTGTACTGACTGTTTGTTGTCCCAGCTGCATGGAAATGCCTGCCAGGAATAACAGATCAGGGAACGGCTCAGCCCTCTCCTCCTCAGCCCCGTGTGGAAGGTGCTGTTGGCCTTCGTCCTTGTCAGCCTGCGCCCCACCCGGCATGCATCACAGAGTAGCCGGAGGCCATGCTCATCCCCAACACCGGGGCAGTGCGATGCCTTCAGTGTGGTCATTCGCTGGCAAAACCTGCTGGAGGTCACGGTGCACATGGGCACAGTTCTGACCCGTGCTCAGCCCCGATGAATACGTCCTGAACGCAGGTGTGCAGACCAGGAATGAACTGCGGTCAGCCACGGGGATGCTATCGGTTCAACCCACACGACTCAAGGAACTGTAGCCTGAGCTGGTGTGACTGGCGTGACTACTGAGGGCAATAAGCAACCGAGCACTGAGCTTAATGGCTTTCATAGCATTATTTCTCCAAGATAACAGGCAAAGTATTCTTTTACCGTGTTTCTTACAGGTAAGAAATCTGTGCTTTCTCCTAAGATTCCTACTGTAGGTTATTTTTAAGAATGTAAGTTGTAATGAGTTCATTATTTTTAACACACAGGAAGAAAACAAAGCACAATGTTTTAGTTATGCTTTTATTTTTCTATTTTATTCCTTTTTTCTACTAGTTTGAACACACCTTTTGCATGCTTATAGCATCAGAAACCTGAGTTATTACGTGGCAGAAGTACGGATTCCGAATATGACTTTTTTACCCCTTTCCCAAAGAACAACAAAAGAAAAGATTTTGTAATACACAACAGCCTTGTAAGGGTTTTAATGCTTCTCCTTTTTTTCCTCTCTACTGCTCCAGAAGATCTTGTCTAAGAGTTTTCTTTTAATTGAGTCTGGAAACCATCCACTTTTAATGAGAACTTACCGACACCTAATTGCCATCTGCCTCCTTCAGTTTCTCTCATAAGACTGCTTCATTTTTCCTTTGTGCTCTGAACAGCTCCTCCGTTGCTGCTGCTGTTTGTAGTCCAAGTGAAGTCTTAAGTCTCCTTAGCATAAGTTTTAAGCCCTTTATTCTGTATTTCACCTCTGCCTATCCCAGAACTACACTAAAAAGCCTTTAGAGCTAAATACTTATTAGCTGCAGAATGCAGACACAAGCTTCCTACCACAACATGGATGATGTTTGCTGGTATGCATGTTTTACAACAGTGTCTTTTCTTACCTGATGACGCCATATCAGAAAGGCAAAGCAGTACACAGCAATACGGTGTGAGAAAAGTACCGCAAATCTCACGAACACAGAAAGATGCGATATCTTCCGCAAAATGAAATCTACCCTTTTGCTGAGAGCCTGCACAAGGACGTGCCTTTAATAAGGCCTCCAAACGAGCTATCAATACTGCTTTGTGGTGGCCTTCTGCCCCGTGGTGAGTTCACCCCCTGTCAGAAGCAAGGAATCTTTCACTGACTGAGGGCTGAATAAGTCTTTCAAAAATATTTGGCAAGCCACATCTGAACATTCTTTTCCTGTTATGCCATAAAAGGGTTTATAGAAAGTCTCCAGTGAAGATTTTCCCACTTTCCTTCAGTAAGCAGTTTCTTTCAAAATTCTACTGATGTTTTCAGGTTCTCTGGTTTGCCTGAAGGTAAGCTTCCAGTGATGCCCCTGCATCGTGCTTTGCTCCCTTAAGAAGAAGTTCAAATCCTAAGACAGTGGATTGTGATCCTTGGTCAGATATTGATTCTCTGAGATTTTCTTTGTGGCTGAAAACAGTAGAGAGAAAAGTGAGCTATAGTAGCAGGTGCAATTTGTGGCATTAGTGCTATTTCTGGGCATTTCCTACCAGGAGGAGAGCAGAGCAGCAGTTAAATGGTGCATCAGCTCATGGGCCCGCCATGTCAACCGTGCCGTGCTGAACCATGTAAGTCAGGCTGGAAGGGCAGCGTATTGGTCGCTGTTATCTTCTTAGGAATTCTGTAAGTAATTAAATATTTCGTATTAATTCGAACTATAGCATCCAATACACACTCCACTGTCAGGTTTTTCTTCTGAAAATGAGTTGAAGTTTGGCATGAGCCAATTGTATGTATTTTGCCTGTGATTTTAATGGAATAACAAGACAGTGAGTAACTTACACTGCACAACTGCATTTGGGGGAAAATCCTTTGCAATCTCAAATTAAGGTGCTTAGGATTGTTAGGCCATCTTGTTGCCAGAAAGCCCCTTAACTTCTGTGGAATCAGATGTGATGAGGAATCTCTTTCAAATAATTGCACTAATCATTCCAGTAGTCCCGACAATTACTTGTCATTGTGCAGACACCTCGTAAAGATAAAGACTGGTGAAACATTTGTCCTGTGGTCAGTTTCTGATCTGCTTTTTATGTCAGTAAAATCTGAATTTATGCCTGTAAATTCAAGCTATCTCACTGACCATTAGGCATTTTAGATCTGTGTTCATTTGAATCCTTCTGTTGTTCACAGAACAAAATAATCTGTATGCTGTTTGCATCTATGGCTTGAAGGGTAGTTTCTCTATTTTTATGTACAAGAGTCTTTCAACAGCAATATACTCTCTCTTGGTTTTATTAAGTGTTCTTGCCTCAAATATAGTGGCCTTACTATTATCCCAAAGGGCTTAAGTCAGCAGAGCTCTGACTTCATCGTCTGAGGCATCAGGAATCAGTAGCACAAGATGAAATAAGGCAGGTGTTGGGCTACTTATGATCCAGGATTTCACTGTTTCTGCGGATTTCTGCAAGGTCTGCCCAGGGCAGGCTTGAGATTCTCTGAAGTAGTGCTGATCTACACCTCAAGCAGACATAAGGATAAAGTTTCTTTAACAACATGCAAGAAATAAGCCTATGAAATAAACAGTACGCCTGTCATTTTTCTGGCAGTTCTAAACATTGATACCTGCAAGCTTTTTCTTTGTAATGTCAAGATTAGATTCTGATCCTGCTGGAAAAATTATATTCCTAAGAAAAGATTTCTTTCTCCACCTGAAGTGTCATATGGCAAAGTTCAGCTTCTGTCCTGCTGAGTTGATGCAGTATAAGATGATCCATGCCTCTGCTGCTTGTGCTTTTGTATTCTTTTCAAATAAAGTAAAATAAAATTAAATTTAAAAAATCATCCAAGCAATACTGGATTTTGGAGTAGTTATTGAAAAACACGGACACCATTTCTAAGAAGCATTCAAACAATTGTCCAAAAAGGCTGTGCAATTAGTTAGATTCAAAATCTTGTATATGGACAAAGAGGAAACATACCTTATACGTAAAGTCAAGAATTTATTGTTTTTACAATTGAAATCTTAGTAGATTCATCCAAGAATCACTATTGGCCCAGATTTAAGTCTTGCAGAAAAAGAAAGAAAGAATAATAAAAAAATGAATATTTTATACAGCAAGGAAGCGTCAATAATAATAACAATAATACAGTTAAAACTGTTATATACACATTTCCCAGTTCATACCCCTTCTCCTGGTGTTATGCTCACCCTTCCACTCTCCCTCTGGGTCCTCAGATCCCTGGATTCAGTCTGGTGCTTGTGGGGGTGTTATGGTGAAGCATCAGCACCTGGAGTCCTTTGCCAGGAGTATGATGTTGATGGATTTTTCTTCTTCACTCTAGGATCTCCTAGGACATCATCTTTATATGTTTTCTAACACATTTTTATATCTTGCTCTTTCTTCATTGGTCTGTAAGTCCATGTTACATCCAAGTTTACTTATATGTGGTGTGTTTTACATATGTTAAATACTTGATCTTTTTTCCCTTGTTACCCCCCAAACCTGGTTTTATCCAGCTCCTGGTCTGCATTTCTTTAAGTGATGGTGGGTGAGCTGTTATAGCTGCTGAGTCTCCAGCTCCAGCCTCTGCCCCATCCCTTATCATCCCACACCTGTATCCACTTCACAGCATCCCGTATCCCCACTTCTCAAGTCCTCTGCTGTTGTACCAGGCCTGTATTTCTTTGTGCTACATCTTTATGTTAGAAACATAAATATCTTGTTCTACACAGAATAACTACTTGTTACGACTGTCTGTATAAAACTATTGCTGTACCACCCAGAGATAAGCAAAAGTAAAACAAATAAGGCATAGCCACCTGGTCAGACGAACAATTGCTGTTGCAGCTAAACCAGGTGATAACAAAGCTCCAGGCAGTGCCAGGCAAGCTCTGACAGAGCCAGTCCGACAAGCCCTTCTCCTGAATGACAATACTGTATTACTGCCCTGTAGAATTGCAAAGCGCCATCCTTGGAGGTTTTCAAGACCCAAGAAGGCCCTGAACAACCCAGTCTGAATTCAGTGTTGACCCTGCTTTGAGCAGGAGGTTGGAACAGAAGCCCCTGAGGTCTCTTCCAGCCCATGTGGTTCTGTGAGTCTATACTGATGCAAACTCATATAGACATATTTAAAAGTTTGCCCCCTGCTGGGAGGGGCCTGTTATGCCCAGGTAATATATCTTGGTGTTACTCATTCAATCTGGAGTATATTTTTGTACCGCAGAGTCTCACAAATAGCCCTCCTAGCCCTGCTAGCTCTACGGACTTGAATCCTCTTGGTCACAAAGGCCTCATCTGGTGCTCTATGACTTTGTTGTCATTGACTTTGTTGTCATTGCAGATCATATTTTGTCATTCACAAGATTCAGTTTCTCCTAAAACTTTACACGAGTTTCTGTGATTGATCATCTCTTGCTGTAAATGATAGTTGAAGTAACTTCTGTTATGTGGGATCAGACTAAGCTGAATTTTAACTCTGTGAACAAATCCTTCAGCAGAATTTCCTTCATCAGTGACTCTCATAATAAATGAACGCAATCTGCACTGCATTAACATCTGATGGTAATGAAGACCAGTTCCCATTACGTATTTGCATATTTATTGTAGCAGTACTGGACCTGTGTGCTTTTCTGGTAGAGAATTCAGCAGGTACACAATTCATACCCATAGTCACATCTACAGGCAAACAACCACTCTCAAGAATTTCATCTTCACGTAACAAACTACACATAAGCTGGGCAAGTCTTAAAACATTGCAAGTAAGCAGTCTTATGGTACGGAAACACAACAGAAACACTGACAGTCAATGGTGTTGTGTCTTGATTGTATTTGAGGTTGCTTCTGTCCAAATGCCAAACAGTAACCACCAGCACTTCAGGGAACTATTGCTTGGGTCGTGCACACTGACATGTGTCACCCAAACATGTCACCACTGGTTTTTTGCAGTGTTCCCATCAAACTTTCCTCACAAGAACATGAAGCCATATAAGGAGGATTTTGTGGGATGCCAGCAGCACCCTGGTTCCTGCTGTGCCTCTGCCTTTCCCAGAGCTTGGGGATTGTGTCTGCAGTACTGTAATTTTCTCTTGGCCATACTTTAAGCTATGTTTGTACTGCTCCTACAGCTTGAACAACATGACCTGTGCATCACCTGCTCACTTACTTCTGCTGTCACCAGCTCAGTCTGACTGGCAATGACTTTACGCTTCTTTAATGTCAGATCTTGTTCAAGCAGTATGAGCTCTCTGCAGCAAGGTTGAGATGTTCTTCTACAAGCAGGTCTCTCAGTGTTTCACCTGCCATGTTTGCAAACTCACCTGTGACCACCACTTGCCATAAAGCAGCAATGCACAAAGCAGCAGGTTCTCTACAGCAGCAATGCAGTACCACATTTATCATGAGCAAAAGGGCTCGGAGCCTCTTTCCTCCATTCCAGCTTAGTGCATAAGCAGAATGGGTCTTTTTCTCTGTTGAAAGATTAATGTTATCTATTGTAAGTATCTATTTTTCAAATGTTCAGGAATTCAGGGCTTTCTCAGACTTTGGAGAAATGGTACAGATGGATTTAAGATTTGCACTGATGTTCTTTTTGCGAAATCGTTGGGCACCTTGACAGAAGGTAAATCCAGGTTTTGCAGTGCTTATTCTAGATGCATAAAAGTACTGATGTAACATTGCTGCAGCAATTGCACAACAGAAAGAGTCTGACACCAAGCACAGAGAGGGAGGGCAGCCAGGAGAAAAGGGTCTGTACTTCCCTCCCTGCCCAGGAGTGCCCGATCAGTGCCCTTCACAGCAGGGCAACACCAACTGCACCTTTTCAAGGGATACAAGATGAGTATCTTCCACCACGTAAACCAGGAACTGCTGGGCTGTCTTTTCCTTATAGATTATCTGATTTATATGTCCAATGGCAGCTATTACAAAGCTACAGTAAAACATGAAGTAACGTAGACTTTGATCTCTCTGCAAGAGGACACTTAGCTCTCTGCAAGAAGCTAGATGAGCCTAGATGACGTTTCCTTCCATCCTTTAGATCTGAAGGACACTGCTCGTTCGTGAAGACAGCTTTTCCTAATTACACTGAAGGGCTCTTGTTTGCCGTTCTTTCACATTGACACTCTTCCTCCAGAAAGGAGGAGAGGATGGAAATACCGGGAGCGTAGAACTGCAAAGCACTTACTGGGCTGCAGTATCTGTAGGAGGCATTTGCCAACAGGGGTGATAGAGCATCTTTTCATCTTGCTGCTTGGAGAATGAGGGAGAAGTGGAAAAGAGGGAAGCATTCCTATGAGTCTCCTTGAACAATTATATGTGAGGGTGCAGACGTCGCTTACTTATTGCTTAGCAGAGAGACGACAAGGGTCAAGAAATGCAGAGGTAGGACTGTAGGATTAAAGAGCGGGTATGGTTGACTAGACAAAATTGGCCGGGGAACAGGAAAATATAAATCCCCTGTTTGACCTCTGGCAATTCTTTTTGCTAATGTCTACATTTACATTTACTGCTGGATTGCCTCCAGTCCCTCAGTGAGTTGCCATCAAGGAGCTGTATGACATCACTCTGCATCAATATATGGTATTTTTAGTATGTTTGGATATAGTTCACTCTCTCAGCTATGCATCAAAAATCTAAGCCTGTTGGCCTTATCTAGAAATGACAGAGTTGGGTTTTTTGTTTTGTTTTTTAAAGACAGCCATCTGTCTAGCTCAAACCTATTCAGAGTTCCCACAGGCAAAGTATTTTTAACTATTTCAATTATAGTTGTATCAACTCTTCTGTAATTATTGCCTCGTAGCTTTTCCCTGCTGTATCAGCATCCCCTTTTCTAGTCTCTTTTTAGAGAAACCATGATCTTGTTCCTGTCACCCAGAGGAAGAACTCTCCATGTATTATTTGCTGAGGAGCAAAACTAAGTGTTTTTAAAGGTATATTTTCAAGTGGTACTTCTACCTACTGCTGTCTAAATATCCTGCCCAAGTAAAAGTTATAAGCACCTTTCTTCCTCAGCAAACTCTCTCCTTTGTTATAACTCAGTGAAAAGCATATGTTTTGTATTCACAGTCCCTGTGAATCTATTTAATTAATTCTCATTTTCTCTGAACATTTAAATTAAGAAAATAAAATGTAAATGAATTAAAGATAAGTCAGATAAGATGACCTGCTGCTGATGGCCCTGATCCCACCTAACAAAGTATTCTCAGTTAGGTAAGTAACCTGAGGATTTTATTTAGTGTCTTTTTATGTCTATATTTCTTTGTATCCTACACAGTGTTTTCCACAAATGTTTAATAACTGCATTTAATACCATATAATTGCACTCTGAAGTCACATGTGATTAAGTCTTTCATCTCTGCCTCAGCAAATACTACGTTTTCCTACCTAGACCATATAAATTTGAAGACTGAAAGTCATCTGACACAATCTAGCATCTAATTTCCATTCCTCTTTCACTCAGAGCAGTGCATACACTATCTTATTCAAGATAACACAGTTTTCAGGAAGGCTAATATCTCTTTCTCTAACTCTGAATAAAAATTGCATTGGGAATACTCTGTGGCAACATTTGTAATGAGAAGTGAATTTTTGGAGTAGAAATAATTTTAATTACACTTGGTTTTCTCCAGAGACTCAGGTTGTCCTGTCTTTGAAATAATCTAATATATTTTGCACCATAGGGCTCTGAATATATTTCACTATGTTATTAAGACTGTTATTTAGTTTAATACTGCAGTAACTATGAGCTGGATTGGCCCATTGCCTGCAGAAGCTAATAAGATACAGAACCAGAGAAGTATTGCAAAGTTGCTTTCACAGACTTCTCTGTAAATCTTCCCCTTTAGGCTTATAGATTTACATGAATATGGGATTGGCAGAGCATATGACTTCCTGCTGATAAAAGGAACGTGAGATTCAGAGCAACTTTATGCTCCTGAATTCTCCAGCAAAAATCTGCATGGACTCCTAGGGAAACAGAAGTTCACCTCCTTCTACTGTGGGTAGAAGAAGACCTATTCTATAGAATAGGTGTTTGTAAAACCCAAGCATTCATTTACTGGAATAACTATTTATGAGTATAAAATATTACAGGAGGGCAAAGATAGTGAATTTTGTCCAGCTGGTTGGTTCTGAAATACTGCCAACACATATTAGCAATTTCTAAGATAAGTAGGACTGGGACATCTGTCCTCTCAATTGTCCACCTCAATAATAATGCCATGAGCATTGTGACCAGTTTTGTTAACCTTTCTAATATTGTTTCTCTCACTAATCATACCAGCAAGTATCTGCATGGATATAGCCTACAGTAGTAATTAAAGCTGTGAAGCTGCTTGGCATGCAACTAGCCTAACTGGTACCCATCTCACAGCACCCATCTGGCATATGACTGTGGGGTTAATGCTAAGAGCATTGATAATGACAGGTCTGGGGACAAAGAACAACTGGAGTGTATCCAAAAATACAGACTGGAAGGTGCCTAGTGTGGCACGTGCTTCTGCTAGATCCCCTTATGATGCACTATAACCTTCTTTGCCTATTCTTTATGTATCCTTGTAGCACGGCAAAGGCTGACTTCCATCCACCAAGAAAAACCTTCTGCATTAAAATAGCGGTAGCTTTCCAGGATACACAAGCCATCTGCATAATTTTAGGAGGCTGCCCAGCCTGTTCTTTCGCCACGTTTCCGTAAGAGAGGAGTTCAAATGCAGCATCTGAGCTTCTTATTTTGTCACATCTGATTTTTCTGAGAATCGGGAGCTACTACAGCCTTAGGATGTATTCTTTATCCTATGGATTCTCAAAGTCCTTGAGGCTTGGAAAATCTAAACTTAATGGCATTTCTACAGTCCACCACTTCCACACAGAGAATGCATCTCTAAAAAAACCAGTCTTTTGTCATTGCTAGTGTCTCTCATCCCCCCAAAACAGGTGCCAATGATACCTACACATTTATGTGTGGTGTCTATAGAAGTGGATAGGGATCGTGCTCTTTTTAAGGAAAGAGGCTGCTTCTGTCAATACACCGTTCTTCCATGCTGCCTATGGCACTTGTCTGGGGAATCTTCAAGAAGATGGACCCTCCCTAAAGGTTGCCTTGGTTTGTGAGATCAGTCATGTTCGGAGCTTAGGACATGTATCAAATGTCTTTCGTACAATGTCTTTAGAAGCCATAATTGTCAAATGGCTCTTGAACATCGTTATGTGAAAAGAAAAGGTATTACAGGAACACAACTTAAGCGATTTCTGGGATGGCGGCCAACCCACCCGCCCATTCCCCTTGCTACTGACTGAACATCTGTATGACTGCAGAAGCAAGGGACAAAGGAACAAAGAATAATAAAGATCCACATGGGTCACTCAGTTGTGTTTCGTCCAGTTGGGGAAAGCATGCAACAGCTGTTAATTTGTAAAGTTTCTAATCTACACCAGGCTATACCCTAAAGTATAAGAATGCATCCCAGTGTCTTAAACTTCAAGTCTGCATTAGATGAATGAAAAGTTCCATTATAATGGGCCATAGAAAAAACAGAAGAATTCAAGGACCTTCTGTCCCTAGAAGGAAAATATTAAATAAAACTCTTAAGTTGTGCTAGGAACTGGTCTACTACCTTGTGTTACAGAGAGGACAGAGAAAGAGCAACGCTCTAATTTCCCCAGACCACTAGTGTGACCCCAAATCTGGTAGTTGTTTTACTGTTGAGGATGGGAACAGGATATACCAATCAAACACCTAAGAATTTAATGACACTACAATGACCACTGTCTTCCATTTACATTCTCTTGGGTTCAGCAACATCTAGAATTTCATAAAAATATGAAATATTATTCTTTCTCACTCATTCCACCTCAGAAATTGAATTATATTTATCAAGGATAACAACATTTTCCTTTCTCCTACTAAGAATGATCTTCATAAATAAATCTAAATATGATATATACAATGTCATGTATGTCATTTACAAATATACAATATAAGTATGATGCAAACAAACAGCAAGACATACTTCATAGTTTGTTGAAGATACCAAAATATCAAGCACCAAAGACTAATATCACAGGCTTCATTTTCCATCTTGAAGCATTTTAGGTTGCCAAACAACAGCTTCCTGAACTTACCAGGTTCCATCTGAAAATAAGTTCAGACTCTGGGTCTCGTCACTTTTTTTGGAAAACTCTTCCTGAATTTAATTCCTGAGATGTTTAAAAGTCTTTTTCTAAATTTCTACACTACTAAAGACTCATTATTGATTCATAGCATTTGGTCTTAGGCCAGTATTATCATTTCACCTAAATGGTTCTTCTCCCTTTTTAACAATTTCCCCTGAATATGAGGAACGGTCAATCCCCTCTGAACCTTCATTTGCCTAAGCGAAGTAAACCATGATCTTCTCATTTTTCCTCAGGAAATGGATACTCCATTTTCCAAAGCCTTCTGTGTTCGTATTCCAACTTAGGTTTGTTTTTCTTGAACATAGGTTAGTAGAACAGAACACGATATTCCAAAGTATTTCAGTGTCTTATACAAAAAGTTTTTCTTGCAATCCTCTACTTTCTTGGTGTTGATAATTTCTCTCAGCTTTGTGTCACCTGCAAATTTCTTTAGCAAATCATTTGATTCTGCCTCCTTGGCCACTAATACATTAAGCAGCATAGATCCCAATACTGATCATTGAGGCAGTAACTTCTGCCATTCTCATAACTCTTTTTTAAGTACGATTTAGGGCAAATTTTTCCTTAAACAGCTCTCTATCCACCTCACATTAATCCCTAATATGGTCAACTTAAATAATGATTTCCTAAAAGTGTTGTAAGAAATGCTTAACTTAAATCTATCTAGATTATATCTGCTGCATTACCTTTGTGTCAGAAATCACTGATTTTATTAAAAAAATATATTAGTCGGCATTGAGCTATCCTTGATAAAATCATGCTGCAATTTAGTCTACTTTCTATTGCCTCTCCGTTCTTACTTATGGATGCCTCCAAAATCTGTTCTAAAATTTTGCAAAGTTCCGTTAAAAGGCCTAGTGTTGCTCAGAATCATATTTTTCCTCCTTCCCTGAAGTTAGGCACTGCATTTACAGCCTTCCAGACAACACTTACAGTTTCACTAAATCCCTCCTACTGGACTTGCCATTTCACATTCCAGTTCTTTTAATGGTCTGGGCTAGGAATTTCCTACATCCTGGATTTTATGACATTAAATGGTCTAAGTTTTGTTTCCATCATGGAAATTGGAAGCCCTAATGCTCTAACTTAATTACAGATTTACATTTGTTCATATTGCAATTTAACATGAAGCACTCAACCTATCCATAGGTATTTTTATAGCCATTTTTTCTGCAAGAGCTTCACACCCACTGAAACAGAATCCAAATCACCGCTGCTTCCTGTTATCATTTAGTAAATAAATCACTGTTCCACCCTGTTCAGACCTTTACTGCTAGCAGTTTCCAATCAATTGATGTTGGGAAATTCAAGAATTATATGATCATATGGAATTTGTACTATTCATTATTTCACCTGTTGTTTTGTAAAGAGTACAATCCACATTGCTGTCAAAAGCTGCATTTTCATAAGAAGTCCCTTATGCTATACTTGTAGTGCTTCCTTTACCATAGTGATTTTCCCAAAGATGTTCTAGTTTAACCATAGCATTGCACCTTTTATTTTTTTACAGTCAAAATTTCACTAATTTTACAGAACTTTCATAGCCCTGCAGCTGCTACAACCCTGTTTTAGGCTGTCGTACATAGTCAGTCTCCAATTTAAAATATTTCAATAATATTTTGTAGCACATATGATAAAAGGCAATTGGGCACTGATTGCTTACTGAGTCCTCATTTTCTCAGGCTTTAACATAAAAGTTGGCGTTTATTTGGCATTAAATGCCATCATCTAGGATTTTTATGATAAAATACCATGTATTTTCTATTAGAATTTCCCTAGAAGTTTTATAAACTCTAGTCATTATTCATTCTCACACTGTTGGTTTTTTTTTTTCTATTTTGGGGTCTATAACTTTCTCTAGTAACAAATGGTTTCAGATGAAGGAGTCATTTTAATTCATACTCATGTAGCGCTGAGCAAATCAAAGGATCAACTTTGATCATGGTCTTTGTGTTATATAGATACGAACCTAGTAAAAAATGGCCTGAATCCTTCTCATGTTTCCTGCATGTTGGCAGTGAGTCCTTACGCAGGAAGCACACTTAGACATATTCTCGTCTAGCATGAACTTAGGTGCGTAATGAAGCTTTCTAAGGAAAACTTTATTTCAAGCACCCAACAAAGTGACTTGATTTTCAGAAGGACTTCACTCTCGGCAGCTCGCTGAAGGGGCAGCATGGGTGCAGCAGGGAGAGTCTTTACCCATGATCTGTGCCTTCTCAAATCTTCATTTCAGGTGTTCAATAATTTTCATTGTTGGCTTAAACTGCATTAAAGAATACATTTAATAAAACCCCAAAGATAAGAAATGATGATTCAGCCCCTCCCTGGGAGCAGCAACAGTGGATTTAACATAGACGACACACAGAAGATACGTATTTAGCTGTGGATAGTTCTCTGATCTCTCCACATTTCTCTGCTGTCCTAAACATGCTTGTCATTGAATGTTTCCATGTAAAAGTGGGAAACATGATTTCAGGTACTACTCACCTTTCCCACAGCAATTCATCCAGTTTTTTCCCCTTTGCCATCTCTTTGCTTACCTGAGTGCTGAACTGTGCATCATGTCCACTCGCCCAGCTGCAAAACACCCTGCACCTCCTGGCCTCTCAACCACATACCTGGCTTTTCTCCCTCAAGGAAACAGGGAAGGATAATGTTGACCTCTGGAAGCACAAGTATTGCCCAAAAGCTGGAACTACTGATCACAGGATTAGCTCTAGCCTAAAACTACATCATCCAGGGCAGCTGGTATTCCTGAAGATGCCTCATGGTGTGTATATGTGCAACATTCCCAGATTCCTACAACTATGTTAATATTGATTCTTCATCCAACTAAAGGAACTATTTCATTTAATTAGAGCTCACCAGAAAAAGATTTCTTTCCAAATGAAAATACTGACTTTATGGAAAGTAAGAAGGAAAGGAATAACATAAATGTTTTTGGTCAAGAATCAATTTTCAACTTCAAATTCTTTAAGGAAAAAAAAAAGGTATGGACATGAAAACACAGTGACCCAAGGACCTATATTCTAGACGTCTTCTTTCTGATGCTTCCCTGTGAACCGGACTCCTTGGCTGAACCTTGACTCTCCAGCACTGGTCTCCTTCCCACTGAGCCCCATAGTGCCTACGAGGGGACTGGCAGGCTGGAGTACTCAGCCCAGTGTGGCCCCAGGTGGCCCAGGGTGGCACCAAGGTGCTCAGCCTGTCTCCAGGGCAACTCCAAATATAGCCTGAGTGTTGGGTCACAAACCAAAACCTTTTCAGTCCTTGGAGATTAGGATGCAGGAGTGAGTGTGTGTGTTTCTGTATGTGTGAGGATTAGATCTGTTGTTGTTGATTATTTTTCAGCTGAGTATTAGAAATACTTGAGATTAATTTGTCTATGATTGGAGCAAGATTGAAATTACTTATTATTAAACAACATTGCTGGATGTCCACAAGAATCCTGTATTGTCTATCTTTCCTACATAAATAATAATAGCTATTTTCTCTGGCTATGAATATTACATGTCAAAGCTAATCTTCAGTCCCCTTTGCTTATTTTTTCAATATTTTTTGCTGCTCCTTTAAAATAATATAGAAATACTTTTCAGCATGCCAAGTGTCTGCTACCTCTTGCAGGCAGAGTAAATGTCTCCTTGGTGTTTTCCATTAATCGCACAGTAGAAGAGTTTCATTCCGTTCATTTGTAAAATTGTCTTTCTTTCTGTACAACTATGTGAACAGTCTGCATTACAAATCATTATTTCTACATTATGCATCTTCTACTGTAAGAAATTATCTTCTGCAAGTGTCCTTCTAGTGGCTGGTTTGTTTAAAAACATTTCCTGAGCTTTCTCCTCCGGCTCCTCCCATATGTGATCCTCGATCAGAAATATCTCAGGAAGGTGGAAGGATATTAACCAAAGGGAAAACCCTCTTAGCGTTAACCATAATAGCTCCATGGCCAAGAGATTCGACAACAGGAGCTTGGCTTTTGGGGCACAGGCTCTCATTCAGTTACCCCCTCATGAAGAGCATCAGATAAGCATCCCTGCAGCTGCACGTTGCTCTCGTTGGCAGCACTTGTAAGAGCCAGACCACCCTGACCATGGCTCTGCAATGTGCACACCCTTCAAAGTAGGGGGTGGCTTCATGGTTTGCCAATGCATAGCCAATTACAGGATCAGGAAACTATATTAGCATCTAAGTATGACTTTAGGAGGCCTTAAAAATTAGCCTTAATTTTATATGCCTTAAAAAAAAACCATTGGGGCACTATCTTCAATAGCAGTGGCACAGCTAGAATCAGGAACCCATTAATGCTATCCCAAATTGACATGTCCTACTGAAAAAGTGTTAAGAAAGCAAGTAAAGTCAAAAAGAAACAAAAAAAATATTACTTTCCCTTGAGAGAATAAGCAAGGGACAATATCTCTAGTCTATTTTAATGGGCATGTGTTGCCATTACTATTGAGCCAGTGTGACATAGGCACTGAGCTGGTGACAGGTCACAGACCTGGAGTACAGTTGTCTCAGGCACCATGAGAGAAGAGCTGAGTATGCCCACACGTCTTCCCATGTGATGTCTTAGTGTGTGATCTAACTCCATCAGAGCTCAGTGACAGTTTTTGACAACCAGGAATGGGGAAGAAGGTCCTAATGGCTTATCAGAACCATTAAGAAAATTGGAGAGGTGGAACCAGTGCCTAAGAGCAAAATGATGTATCACTGTATGACTCCTGAAATTGCCAACGCTACTCATTTATTAAAGATGCAGCATTCCCGTTACAGCCCATGAAGCACTTGCTAGCACTGTCCATTTCAGGCAAATCATCACTAAATTCCTTAATTCTCATTCTATTCTGCTAATGAGGATCCTGTGTGTTTCTACATCTGGGGTCCCTAATTAATCAAACACTTAAACCACCTAAGGGCAAATTATCTTCTTTGAGAGGAAAAGATGCAATCAAGGACAAAAAGGTACAATCATTTTGGCTATCTTCTTCCTTAAGTGATAATAGAAAAGAAAACAGAATATAAATGGAATGTCATTTTGCTTTAATTGAGAAAAATGAAAATAATTGTGTATTCTATTTCCACTTGTGACACTTTGTTGGATGCTTAAAGTACAATTAAGTGAGGTCAGACAATTTCAGAAGTGCAGATTCTTGGCGCCTGTGCTGAAGAGAAGACAGCTGTCTATCATGATGATCATCTGATATTCTTTCATTTACAATCTTTGCATTCTGTGCTTGTTCACTTCTTTTTCAGCTTGAATTTTCACTTATTTATCCTATTTTTAATTCAGTTTAATATTCATATAGTTACCTTTTTTTTTCTCCTTCCTTTCCCCTTGTTTTCTATAGACTCTTTTCCTTCTTTGCCTGCTCCACCTCTGTTTTTGCCTGTCTCACATGCATCTGTGAAAGACCACGGGGGATACCTTGTGAATAATCAGATCTAATTTTCATAAAAATATTTGGATGCAATGTTAGGTGATGCTGGATAATGATTGTGCTCCTTTTTGCATGGCCTTTGGAAGAGCTCAAGCAATGCAAAGGATTTGACCTTGTCCTTGCTACCTGAATGGTAATGAGTACATATAGATATTGCTTGTTCTAAGTCATGCAAAATACATGTGCCAGACTCTATTCACACTCACTGTTCAGTAGCTGCTTGGGTATAATTTATTCTTGAGATGACAGAATGCAGTTTACAACTTGTATCCTGTATACCTAATGAGACAATTATTCCAGCAGAGTCTGAGCTATTCAGCAAAATTGACACAGAGCAAACAGAAAGACTGTGCTGGAAATGAAGACGGAGTTTGTTTAACCGGCGGGGCTGCCGGTTAGGCTGTCGTTTGCTTGCACGTAACTTCCAGTGGTGGAAAATGAGGTGTCACACATTTGCCCTGAAAGATGATTCAAGCCAGTTTCCCAAGGCTGTCTACAAAACACTTGGACTTTCAGAAGATGTTACTCTCCTCTGAATATTAACTAGGAAAGTAACGGTGAGTAAACTGAGGAGGGGTGAGGGGAGAGAGATGGGTCTTTCCAACTGGCACAGCAGGCATGCTGTCTACCAAAGGAGGGAGACAGCCAAGAGACAACACTGAAGTTGTAAGCAGAGATGGCTCAATGTCTTCCAAAGCACTGTAATATAGTATGTATCTTTAACACATTATTTTTAGTTTACAAATGTTTGTTGACAGGAGTGACAAATATAATGTGCATACGAGAGTGAGGAGCAGGAATGAAACATTCTGTCTCCACTTGAAATAGTCTCCTTGTAATCCAAACAAACACACACCTGCAAATTCCTCGCAAGTCAGCCAGCTGAAGCTCAGAAGATGACTCAACGTTGCGCGTGGCTGGAACGCTCGCTAAGGTAGGCCTGTGTGGACACGGCGTTTCGTGCAATGCCACGGGATGTTGAATAGCTGGGAGTAGTGATGTTGCAGCAATTTTAAGCAAGAACTTTCTTCTTTCCAAGCAACTGAAAAAGATCTGCCAGCAGAGTTATTCTTAAAAATATAACGTGGTTCAACATGGGCTGGGGAGGAGAGAGAATTTAAACACAACTGCAGGTCTGGATGTGATGTTTACTGCTTTGACTGAACTTTTCAGGGTCTCTTTAGTAATGCTGTGGGTCAAATTTTGGGTGGCAGCCCTTACTCAGGAAACACTCCTAATGAGGTCAGCACAGGTTTTGACCATAAAGCACAAGTATCATGTGTTAATAATATCAAATAATGTGTATTACCCTTTAGACTCAGCTTCCAAGATGTGCCTAGCTGGCATTTCTGCATGGAAGTGGGACTGGAGAAGAAACCATAATATATGATACCACAAATCGCTACTGGGTGCAGAACACAATGCATGGGGAAATGTATAGCTCAAAAACATAGCGATAAAGACTAAGAAGGGGCTCAGTTCTATATCTTTGTCCTTTTTCATTATAATTTGAATATACTTACTCAGTTTCAAAGGATAATAGTAGTCTGTAATTATTCTTTAAAATGACATATATTTTTAGTAGGTTTGAATTATTCAGAACATCAGAATGGGTTGAGGACACGTTGTTCAGTGAGCGGGCATGTCAGCGCTGGGTGTTTGGGTAAGAGTGGGGTGGAAGGTACCTTTGTCACCGCTCTCTGTGGGGTGCAGAGCTGGACTGGGACAGGCGGGCACAGCCATATCGCAGAGCAGGAACCAACATCAGTCCGTCATCGAGACTTTAGCGGGGCCACGAAATCCCGACCATCACGAGTCTGCTCCTCTGACTAACAGTTCTATCTGGATGGCCAGCAGTCACAAAGTACTTACTTCATGTCCAAGTGTTGGAGAGCATGTTGAACCTGTGTTTCACTTAAGAAAAGAAAAAGATTTAAATCCGTGCTAACTTTTGCTTTGACTCAATGAGGACTAGGATTTTACCATGCTTTTTATCAGAATGACACTACGTAGACCAAGACATATTCATTACCTTCTCAAATATGTTCTTTGATTTCTTTGGTGGTGTTGTGCTCTTCAAAGAAAGGGAGGAGGGAAGATGGTGTTGGCATTGGTACTTTTTGCTGGAGAAGAACTCAGACCTAGACCAAAGTTTGGAGCTGGTGCTCTACTTGGTCCTTCTTTTTCTTCAGAAGCATACAGAAGAGTAGAAAATACTTCTTTTCCTTTGCTTTTCTGATGTTTAATTTTGTTCCCATGGTGACAGGTGCTTTGTAAATATCTGAGAGAGATGCTCTGTGCTGTGAGGAGAAATAGTTTCAAAATGCACAAAATTCAGAAAGGAGTCCTGCTCTTTTTGTCCCTTCTGCACAGACACAATATATCTCAGAAATTGAGGCCAAGGTTATAAAGAACATATACACATCAATCTTAATTGCATTTTCTGTGTTATCTTTGACTGGATTTGAAAGTCCTAATCAGAGGATTGTATTAAAGAAAACAAGATCTAGCTAAGCAAAACTGAGGTTCCAAATTTGATCTTGTCTGCATGTTGAAAAAAAAATCAAAAACAAAAAAAAAAGGGATAAGACTCTAACAAAAAAGAAATCCAGTACCTTTTCCCTAAATGGAATGTTATATCTGTATTTTGGAAGTGGAATAAAAATGTTATCCTTCACTTCTCTTTCTGCAACAAGGGTGTACAAGATACAGGGACAAAAAGCAAATCCGCTCCAGTTGTCTAATTGGACAGAGCTGTTGCTGAATGCCAGCCTGACCTAAATGGAACTGAAGGACTTTCACCAACCTTTCATCCTTTTGTATTTTCTAAGGTTAATCTTCCTTCCTTTGTGTTGCTCTCACTAGGCTGCAGCCGAGAGAACAAGAGGTACAGCTGAACTCGGAGCATCTTTCCATGTCCAGCTGATAAGGAGGTGCTTCGCTTGAGGCTAGAACTAAATGACCTATTCATAATAGATGTTTTTCAATTAATTTACTCTTTTCTCTTGCACATCGGTTTGTCATGAAGAGACTAGTTTTTATAAATACATACCTTGTCTAATGTCATTTGATGAATGCTTCAAGAGGAAATAAAGTAACCGCCTTTGTATTGCTTGAAAACTCACTTCGAGGCTATTTGCCACTCGTTATGGCATCACTGCTGCAAATACGAATAAGCAGATAGGCTTGTCAGGACCACTCTGAAGTTGTCCCCTGAAGGGGACAGCGCAGCAAGTAACATCTACTGTGGAAGTAAGCTCGTGAGTTCTGTCACTACAGCCAAGTTGGTTCAAGTTTCTTTACAACTCCAAACTCGTGATAGATGATGCACCCATCCTGCTGTATTTCATCTGTATACGTTAGCATGCAATACAGCTAGAGCAAAAGTTAGAGCAGGGCTGTGTTCTGCCTCTCCCTTTCCCTGGGATGGCCACCCTTCTCCCTTTTCCCAACAACTGCCAAAGTGGAGATGTTAAAGGTGTAAGTTGGAGGGGTAAAATGCTCTAGATCATGTCCCAGCCCACCAGATCTGCTGCAGAGAGGCAGATCATCAAAGAGAAGAGAGATCTGAGGATCCGCAACCCTCATCCCAAAAGAGCTGTGTGATATATGAAACGTTGAAGGAGGGGGCTGTAGCATTCACAAAATAGAGTATCATTTAGCAGCGGGCTTGATTTATGTGCAATAAGTTGTTTTATACCAGTTGAACAGATGTAATAACAAATAGCAACAGAAAAGCAAAAAGCCTGGAACCATGATGCAGCGAGTCCTGCTTTGCTATGCTGGTCCATGCCTTTCCCCCGTTACCCACTCAGTTCCGCGGATGAGAGGTTTTGCTGCCCTCCCAGTCGCCACTCCTCGGATTAAACGCCTGAGCTCTGTGACATATGGCTGCTCCGATCGCAGTGGATCTCGGCTTGTTTCCAACACGCTGTAACTCCAATTTACCAGAATGGCACTTACAGATGTCCAGTTAAAATGTCCTGTTTTATCAGGGAAAATGCTGTCCCAACGGTACTCTTTGCTACTGAATAGAATTCAAGAATCATTTTGTCTGTTATGACTTTTATTTTCGTAAAGAATGCAGACATGAAATACTTAATGTGATGTCCTAATTAATGCAAATATGCCAAAAACCTTTATTTTCCAGAGAAAATTATATTACACTGTTACATTTCCACATTTCGTGGCTGCATATTTTATATACTGTAACCATGGTTACCGTGTCATTAAAGTCTATTCAGAGGGAGTTGGGCATAGCATAGAGCTATCACAGAGAATGATTGCTTTTGTAAATTTAAAAGAAGCTCTGCAGCTAATTACTGTGAGTTTGTGTAAATTGGACCAATGGAGAGCACGAAATTTGGAACAATTTATTGTAAAGTCTCAAGCAAATGGAGGACATTTTTATTTGATTTAAGAACTTGCCTTCTGCATCACAAGCCTTTTAAACTTTTAATTGCGTAAGGCTGAAGCCACACGCTGGCATACTGCTGATAGCAGGAACGCAGACAGCCCTGGGTGAGAAGGGAGGTGAATGGTCTTAAATGGGAAGTACTGGTGGCGGGCAGAAAGCTGGGGAAAGGGCAGAGCATGCCTAGGCTGTTCTGATTTTGCATCTTTTGGAAATTTTAGAAGCAAATTCAGCTGCTTGGGAATTTTTCAAGCTGTCTCTTGTGTACAAATGAAGTATATGTTTCCTCCACGCGGTGCACTCTGTAAATGGAGAGTGGGGCTCTCTCTTCTGCCCTTTACTGCCCAGCACTGTAGCAGCAGATGCAAAGTAGGGTCTTGCAGTCACACGTTTCCTTAATCTTTTTTCAAACACTGATCTCCTCGTCAGAAAACATCATATCCACAGCCATGCAGATGCCTAGCAGTCTTTATATTGTATAGGAAGCTGAATATGACAGCTGGTTACCTTCCTACTTTGGATGTTACAAGTCACTTTCCAGCATGCCCCCCAACTTTTCCATAGTTGCATGATTTGTGGCATCCTTATATGTTAATAAGAATTTCCCCTTTGTCCCTGTACCTCTGTGCTGAGCAAATACAGTTGTGGTTTTTTGTTTCACCAGCCTTTGAAACATCTGCATGGGCCGCTACCAGTGGCCAGTTTGAGTGCCTGTACAGAAGTGAGGGTGATGGCTTCCAGCAGCGAAGCAGTTAATGGCCTGTCCTTGTCCTGTCTCTGCCCCTGTACTGCCACACACCCTCCATCTGCCAACAGCCAGGGGCAGCGATTGACAACTCTGCTTTTGGCAAATTTTCTGATCTTCATCTCCTATAATATTTGGCAGATATTAACAACTACGAGCTAACTGCTCCTCATGGACTCAGAAAACCTAACACTGTCTTGATCCGAGCTGATGCTTGCTTTGTATTGTGTTGTTTGTGTAGCACTGGGGTACAGCGGGCATTTTACCTTCTCCAGGGTCTCAGAGAATAAGCAGAAAATCAACAGCATCTTTTTTTTTTTTCCAGGTGCTGGTAAGCACAAACTACACCAGGCCCAGCAGAAACCTCCTCACTCACCTTCCCCATATTTTGAATCCTAACACAGGAGCTGTGGAAGGAACCACTTTGGCCCCAGCAGCTTCAGGGAACATACTTCCACAAATGACTAAAGCAAAAGACTTAGTATAAAATCTTGAGCAGTCACTAACAATCCTTGTCTCTTCACCATATCCAATTTGATCCTTAAGCAGCTCTGCACAGCCTGGCTATCAGTACGCAGTGTGGATAGCCCTGGCCAGAGAAGATGCAAAATCTGGGTTTCCCATTGACCACTGCTCGTTTGGCCAGTCACAGTCTGGGGCAAGCAGCCCTCAGAAAAACAGCCGCTAAAGCAGGGGGAAAAAAAACCCTGCCAGTGCTAAAAGCCACTTAGTCTTGCATAGTCTTTTTGTACAAGCACATCTGTAACAAATAATTAGGCTGTTTTGATTGCAGGACTGTTAATTGAATAAATAAGACCAGTAACACGGCACAGGACTGTGTGCGTGCGTCCGTCCTCGCTGACCTGATCACCAACAGAGCTGCAATTTTGAGGTTCAGGCTCTCTGCCAACCTTTTCTCCACTAAGTGTTCCTGCTTTTTTTGTCTGCATCTGTTCACTTATCAAATTTATCTGCAGGATACCTGAACCCTTACCTAGGATAATACCCTGTCAGAAGGTAGGTAATGGCATGGTGTAGTGTAACATTGTTATGTAGCAACGCTATGATGAATTATCTAGGCAGCGTGTCAGGAACATTATATTTATCTTTCTGTGGTATTTTTGCATCATTTTGGGAAAGGCCAAGTATGCCTGGGATGATGTGATGTTATCAGAGGACATTTCAACACCTATTTTGCAGTCAGAGAGTTAATGCTGGGAGAGACAAGCACTTTAACTCCAACCTCACCAGCAGCAGGTGATCCTGCACCTCCTCATTTGTGATAGTTCAAACAAAACCAGCCTCCAACCTCGTTTGGAAAGTGTGGGCATCACCAATATGCTTAGGCTGAGCTCTGGTTCCCTCTCTTGTATCGCTCCCTGGCAGGGTATTAAATACTCACTAGTAATTCAGCGTGGAAACACACTCCATCTCAGTTAAAAGCCTTAGAAGCATACAGGAGACACACATTTGTGTGGGGAAAAAGAGAAAAACTGCCCTCCTGGCAAATGCAGTAAGCACATAATCCTCCATGTGATGGTGGCTTGCAGCAAGCACAACGCAACAAAACTCTGGAGCACTCCTCTTGCTACCCCAGTCTGCTGCTTTTGTTCATGGCTTCTGCTAAATCCATGTCACATTTCCCATTAAGTTAATAAATGCTCATTTCAGAGAAGCCCTTGCATTTTTTTTTTTTAACGTTTCCAAAAATGAAGCATAACCAGAGGGTTCCTGTTATGTAACATAAATATTTTATTATCTTCCACATTACTGATTTGCAGAAAAAAAATCTAGGCACACTTTTGGCCTCTTTCATTAGATAGCCTTGAAAAACATGATGCCATATTGCACAAGTTGTGCTTCTGTATAACCATGGAATATTGCATTACGTATACCTAACCCTTCGCCAAGCTGATGCTTGAAAAGACAGGAAAACTGAAAGTCTACATCTTACAACAACTCCTATTGCCTTTTACAGAAAAATAACTGTGCCTGGCGATGTATTCTTTCTGCATCACAGGCACTATTTTTTGATATTTCAACAAAACAAAATTGTAATTTTTGCTAGATTCATCATTCCATATCACAGAGCTGTAAAAATCAAATTACAAATCCTGCAGGTCTTGGTCTACCCGGGCTAAGCGCTGTGGCACGGAGAGCTCTGCTGGGGTTTGCCAGGTTGCCGCGCAGACACAGCTGCTCGCGTGGGACTCCCAGTGTTGGAGGGTATGCAATTAGCCACATTGCCACTGGACTGAGTGGGCATCTGCACGCTTTTATTAATTTGATGGGTCTCAGTTCCAGACTCACCACGTAATTTGTGTACAAGCACGCTCATGCTTAAGGCAAGGACATAGGCTAATCTGGGAGGGCTGAGGGGAGGAGAAGGAGGAGGGACCCAGGCTCACATGGTGCTTTAGCATGGACCCAAGCTCTCCAGACAGGTTTGGTGCTGATGAGGGCATACACATCACAGCCCAGCCTGCCAGCGGCCAGCAGCTTTTCTGGTTTTCCTCCCCACTGCATGGAAGCTTCAGGAGGCAGCCGCCAAACAGTGTTTTGCAGCTTGTTCTTAACCTCAAACTAGAGAAATGACCTGTGCATTAGTGGGCAAACTGCCATCTTTGCAAACATACCAGGCTTAATCAATACAAGCAAGGGTAACAAGCAGGACACCCTTACCTTTGTCTGCAGGAGACACATTTTCCAGGAATCGGAAACAGATAAGGCTAATGGATAGCCAGCTTCTCCCAGCATCATCTTCCTCAAATCTTCTCCAAGCGTACTTTGGGCAACTGCTTTATTTCTATAGGATTTCCAATTGCATGGTAGTCCTCTCCTGAGTGTCTGGGCCTCTACCTATGCATTGGGCAGTCGCACAAAGTGCTCACACAACAGGCTGGACACGTCCATCAAGGGCCGCCGCGCATTCAGAAATCCCTAGTGCAGCCACAGCATCAGCCTTCAGCACATGTGCTGCCAGGTTGACCTTCTCCAAAGGGCACAGGATATTTGGCATATGTGCTGTTTGGTGATATGCAAAAGGCTCAGGAGGCCTCAAACGTCAGGGACTAGACTGAGGAAAACCTAACTAGGTTATGCAGCAGTCCAGCCTGGGGCTTGCTGCAGAAAGAGCCAGAGGGGAGGGGGTTATAACTGCAGAGTCAGCACCATCAAAGAAAAGGTACCAAGTTGTATAAGAAAACATGCCTCTTATTAAAACACTTCATGTACATAACAGGGAATCACCCAACACAGTCCTTGTTGTTCAAGTACTACTTCAGGTTATGTCAGCCTGGCATAATGAAGCTCTCCATTTAGTAGATATCAGGACTATTTAAGGTTTGTGATAACATTTACAGCTGACTTCATTTTTATTTGAATTACGTGCCAGAGATACCAGTAATATTTTGGTATTCTTGCCAAAGAAAAGCTTTTAATATTTACAGACAGACTCTGAACATGCCAGCTGGCTGATGCTAAGAGTTTGAGTTCTCTTCAAAACAAAATTATTAGAGTCATTTACGTAAGTTGCATTGACAGTTTACTTTAGCTTTTACTTCCCAGACATCAACATTAGCATCTATGATTTATTTTGCAGTCTTCTGTGGGGAAAAGGAAAGCCCTCACCTCTGTATTCATATTAACATTTATATAAATCAGCCAGTAATCACTCGGATCTAAGAGCTGCATGCCACATTTTAAACAAGATGCAGTTGAACTCCCAGGCACAGAGCCAGTAGATTGGGCCATCCAGGAACCGCACACGATAGGCCACCAACCACAAGCCAATACTCCAAAAACTTTTGGTGCATGGGTTAGGCAACGCTAGGAGCCATGAAACATTTTTATTGGGAAATTTCATCTGTTGATATTAGATCCCTGCTTCTTTTCACAGAAGAATTAAATGACATGGCATAGCTTCTTTTCTCCTGCTCCTTTTTGCCAGCTTTTAGCCCCAAACCTTGCTCCTTCTTTAGGCTTTTCACAAAACTGAGCATTTAGCCCTGACTCTGCCTGGGCTTCCTCACCTGTGCTGTATTGCTTTGTGCTTTTTTTCTTCTACTCCTCACTCTACTTCAGACAATTCTCCTGCAAAACCACCAACACACACATTGTTCCTATTTTGAGTGGACCTCAGTTTTGAATGGTGGCACGAGCTTGTGTGGATTCTGCTAATGCTGGTCAAAAAACCTGCCTCTCATTTAAGACAGCTCTAAGAAAGGAAGCTGCTGTTTTGCTCTACCTGCAATATTGTCACATTCAACACAATTGTTACACATTAGAATGAAAGAATTATTTGACTTGTTTGTTTGCAAACTACCATGTATGATGCTGCTTTAAGATGGGAGTCATGGGCAGGCAGGAGGAAGGTGGTTGTTCCTTGTGCCTGGCAGCTGCTCAGAGGTGAAGCCAGCCCTCCACGATGGGAGAATGATGGATATGGTCCAGTGGGAGAAGCCTCCAGACCACACGGTCTTTTGGTGGCTTTCCTTCTCTGGATCTTCATGGTGCTCCAGATGACTAGTTCCCGCTGTAGTGCTGCAGCAGGACTATATATTTTGCACAGCAAACATAGTGCCATGAGGTCCAGCTGACCCCACAGGAGTCTGGCCAAGCGCTCCCTCCCAGTTGGGACCCTGTTCATGCTGCCAGCTGAGCTGGGGTGTCCACACTGCCGTTAGCAACTGTTTGGCCGCAGCTGGGCATAAGGAGGCTTTAACTCCTTTTCCCCAGGAAGTGAAGGATTGTGTAAGAGGTGGTGGTGAGCTCACGCTTAGGATGACAGGGCTGCTTCTAACAGAGCACAAACAACTGACCCCACCACCAAGAACAGCACAGTGATATAGGCAGGTTGTGTCTTTCTTGGGGGCTGTGAGGAGCCTAATGCTGGTTAGAGTAGCCCAGAAGCAACACTAAGTCACATCTGTCCCATAGCCTATGCTTAACCCTTTCCAGGGTACAACACAACCAGGGTACGTTTGTACAACAACCTGCTCTGGAGCAGCCTCTGCTCCTTGGGCTCCTGCAAAGGTGGGTCTGAGCTGGCAGACCTTCAGTCCCCAGAATGGGTAGAAACCCCTCAATCACTACAGCAGAGAGATACTCGTATCTTTAGAGATGGGAAGGGCGTTGGTGGACAAAGTAATACAAAGAGAAGGGAACAGTTACACCAGGCTGTGTCCACAGACAGCAGCAGAACAAGTCTTAGGAGAGCCATGTGCTTCATATCTCAGAGCCTACAGCCCACCCAGTCCCACTGATGACTACCTCTGACAGTCTCAGCTCTGGTACCAAAAGCACATTAGCCCTTGGGCTCCCTGATGCATGCAGACACTTTTGAGTTACAACTCTTTTCTGAACAGCCATGCCACAGTGGAGTCCTAGCTAACTCTTTTCTTCCTCATCTTCCTCAAGAAAAGAAGTGGGTCTGAAGACCCCTTGCATTCCCACATGGAGGAGGCCTCTGAGAGCTGCTGTAATTCTGGTGACAGCTTTTAGGACCTTTCTCTACAAAGAGTACTCCCTACTCTATGTATCTTGCTGAAAGTTCAGGGCACTGTGTACCTTAGTAGCACTGCTGAAAGATCAGATCTCTTCAAATACAAAGGCATCTATTCAGGGCATTAATTCATATTTCTTCATTCTGGTTTGCACTGGCAACTCCTAAAAAGAAATGCTGATTGAACCCTGACTTAGTAAGTGAAAAAAATAGTCGTGTTTCTTTAGCATCAAAACCCCTTTTGAATGTGTGTCTAGAATGACCTGTAAAGACTCTAAACAGTTTCTTCGCCATTTAGCAACTAATATTGCCAATGCCTTGTGGAAATATCTGGAAATTGTATTAAAGGAAGAAAAGAAAAGGTGGAGGAGGAAGCTGTATGTGAAAACATTCTTTCCGTGATCCATATCTGAATGTTCGCAGTCAACAAGCTCTCAAGTCTGCACTTGAACTGTGCATCAAAAGAAGCAGCCAATGTGTATTCTCTTGTCAAGCTCATTCCAAACAGATGCATAACAGCCATGTACTAGCCAAGGTCATTTCAAAGGTGTTTACTTTGACTGCAAACTAAATTTGTCTCTCTTCACTCAGAGATAAAGTCAGTAATATTTGTAAACCAAACATTGTAATGCAAAGGTCTGACTTGAAGCTGATGCTCATGTTGGAGCTGGGATCATGAAACAGCTGCATAACAGTGATATTTCCCTGGAGGTGCTGACCATGACTGTACGATGAAGGCCAAGTTCAGAGGCAAGGACTTGGGAAATGTCTCTGGGGCAAGCTAGTGATACCTCCCAGGGAAACAGTAGAGCCTCTTCAAGGGCTGCCCTGCCTGCCCATGGGTGGGACTCAGTGCCTGGCCTGACGCCCTCACCTGTCTCTTCTGGCCTGGCTTCATGTCACTGCCCATGAGCAGACCCATCAATGGCCCCTTCCTAGAAGAGAGAGCCCTGACACAGCCTGTTGCCAAGGCACATCAGATCTGAAGCAGCCTGAAATCAGTCTTGGACATAGTCTTTCTTAAGCTGGATCTGAGAATGCCCTCAGCTTTGTCGGCCCCTGAGAGTAACCAGCTTCAGGTCCAGCAGGTCCTAGCTAGAGCACCTCAGTTTCTTAGGAGATGCAGACTTGTTCCGTGCTTCTGATACACCATTTGCAAAAGGCGTCTTACAATCCATGGTGGCTATTAGGTGGTCAAAGAATATGCACCATGTCCCTACAGGCTGGAAAGACCAACGGGTACGAAAATGAGACGGTACAGAGACCAGCACAGGCAGCTGGCTAGGCAGGAGACCAACTTCTGCCAGTACCAGTGCGTATTAGGCACCTAATCAGGGGCAAACACAACACTGCTGTTTTATCTGAACCTGTCTTGGTCCTGTGTATTATTTGCTTTATTTGCTTTGTCCTTGTGTGCTACATAGTATGAATTTTACTTTGTCCAATCCTGTTGAATTTTTAGCACGCGTTTCCAGTATTACCAGGACAGTGGGCATGGCTCCTTTAGCAGGCAAGTATGTTTCCAAATTGCTTGAACTTTCGTTTACTGTTCCTGTGACGATAGTGATAATGAATTAACAACAGAGTAGCACAGCCTGTGTAAATATGGACAGTCATCTTCAAATCATCGCATATGTCCCACATTATGGCATTTTTATGTTTTGCAACATGAAAACAAAAGAGCATCTAACTTACCTTAATGCTGCTAATGGAAGACAAAATGAGTTCATTGTAGTTAACTACCAGGTTCTTGACATTTCTGACCAAATACAGTACAGGATTTCATTTCCACTGTGGTACTGCAGCTGCTAGAATTTGCCTGTGTCTAATCAAGCAAGAAGTTAACCTTGAATACCAAACACAAAATCTATAAACTAAAAGCTAGAACTAACTTGATTCCCTGAAGGTCACAGAATTTAAATAGAATGGAGCAAACCCATCTGAAAATAAAACATTCTGCATTATTCCAGGCATATAGTCATATGTCTTTGATACAGGATTTTCAAACTGCTTATTAACCCTTTCCAGAAAACTGTTTTAAGTAGTAAAAGCTTTAAGTCAAATCCGGCTGTGCTTATTCAGGGTTTAATCAAGCCAGGCCAGCACCCCGGGGCGAGGATGTCATTGGACCTGTGCAGCAGGGAAGAAGGGAAATGAGTCTTTCCTCCTCCCTTGCATGAGCACAGAGGTTAACGTAATCCAATTCTTTGTGCTCCAGTAAATGGCAAAGAGGAGGCAGAAAAGAACCGGCTCTGCAGCACGGGGAGGCGAGAGCAGATTCCCCTTGACCGAAGGGAGTGCAGAGGCCTGGCTCATTGCACAGATGGAGTCTCGTGCTCCCTGGGCTTGCTCCATGCCTATGGGAAGAGCTCACCGCTCCGCCTTCCCACTCTGCCCACCACAGTACTTAACAGCCACAGTCCATCATCCCATGGACAGGAGTGGGAATTCTGAGATTCAGTCTTCTGAGATTCATAGGATAAGAGTCAAAGGATGTATTTAGCTGCACTGCCATTTCTTTTTCCAGAACCTCATTTACAGACCAAATATTTACTGTTCCTCTTCATAAAAATTTGAGGACATTTGAGATCCTGCACTCTGGTTTGCAAGGACTTACTATGTTACCAGCATATATCCTTTAGTTACAGAGCAGTTAACACTCAGCCACTGATAACACATTATAAGGTCCAGGTTCAGCTCTAGACAATGGCATCTAAATTTGGGTGTCTGAGCTCCCATTTTGGTCAGTGGAGCTCTGGGGCTCAGTCCGGGTGCCTGAACATCAGGGTCCAGGGGCATTCACTGGAGCAGCTGAGACATCTGCATGGGGCTGGTGGATGTGACCCAAAACCTGCGCACCCTGAAGAGGCAGATGGGTTTTCTCTCGGCTTCAGAAATGGCACCGGACATGGCAGCGAGCCTCCCCCTGCCCCTCTCACAGGCTGTGCCGGAGGCTTCAGAGAACAGTGCAGTCTTTGTTAGGCAGCTGCTTCAGCCTTCCACCTCTGCCATGCTGAATGGGAGAGGGGAATTTCTCTCTTAACCCACTTAGCAATCAATTTAACACCCTCAAATATAATGTTTTGTGGCCCATTGAATTTCCTCCTTAGAGCCATAACTGCTGTCCTTGCTTTTATTCTCAGGTAGAGTGTCTCATCTTTCACTGAAGGTCCCTGCTCTACTTGTCGCAATTTCATCTTCCAGGCAGCTCCACAGTGAGTATTGTGCTAAAAACATAATCCATGGGATTTATAATAATGCTGTTATCACAGGGGAAATATGAAACCGGAGTCCAAGTTAATTAGAAGTGCAACAGGATCCTGGGTATTGGCGAGGAGCTGTGTCCATGTGTGAAGTCAACGGATCAACAGTTACAAATGAGACCAGGTCTCACAGACTGACTTGATGCCTCCCATTCAGCATGTTCTTCTGTTTGTAATCTTCATTACCAGCCCCTTGACCTGGGAGCATAATTGTACACAGAGCTAATGGAAATATTTCACTGGAATTTTCCATTTCAAAATTGGTTTCATTTTTTATGCCTGATGATACTATGTTTTGGTCAATTATTTTGGTTTTCAGAAGAAAATGCTTTTAACAAAAATAAGATTTTATTTATCTAGACTGTTTTCATCTCCTCCCTGGGCCACTTTTTGTTAGAGTCCACCTCCACACAGTTCTTTCTGTATGTAAAATTCCTCAAATAATTGCTTTAATTTTTATTCCCATAGAAAGAAATCATATTTTATGACAACCCGGAAGCATAACATCATCTTTTCTGATGACCTCGAATTTCTTACAAGCGACAGTGGAAGAAGCTAAATTAAAATGTGTCTCTCCAGGTGTGTCAGTTACTACTTCAGAGACCCGAATACTCTGTGTCTTTATGTGTGCTAGCCACCTTACACAGGCAAGATCCCCCGCATTCTTTGTTCCATCCCCTACCAGTGGTTACCTGCCTAATTTGTCCCTTTTCAGAGAAAAAATGTCACTCTTTCAGACAAAATGGGCCGTACAAGAATGGGAGATAATTCCCCGGTCATGCTTGAGTCAGTATTTTTCACTTAAAGTCACCGTAATTTTGATGGGCGTTTCTTTAGGTGATATCCTTTCAAGAATTACGCTGCGAACCAGGAGCATGCTGGTGGCTTGCTGGCGTGGTCATCGTCTTGGGGAGTTTGTTCCTGGCAGAGGGAGGGAGCCTCAGGAAACCCAGTGGTGAACACTTACAGCATAACCTGCCAAGGGGAAAATTCATCTTATTATTAATTAAGAATTGTCTATGCGTGCAGCAGGGAGGTTGTGTATTACCTGCAATTTTTTTCCACCCCATTTGATTTAGTATTATCCTTATAATACGTAATCCTTCTTTCAATGCCGCTAAACTCTTGACCTCAATATTTTGTAAAAATGAGTTTCACAGTTTAATTATACATTGTGAAAGACAAGACATTCATTTTTACTCTTTTACTTTTGCTTAAGAGTGTTCCTTGCTGGCCTGAGTGTGCATGAACATTAGAAAATAATCTCTTGAGCAACCATTTCTCAAAATTTATGCCAACACTTGTTACTTGCTATCCTCCAAATTTCACCTCCGTGTTCATTAGAAAGTGTTCAGACACTGTTGTGTTGCAGCTGAGACAACGTACCACCTCCCCATGTAGCACTGCTCTGCATCTGTTAAGATTTTAGAAATTATGTCTTCAGACAGCCTTGACTGAAGTGTTAATTGCTCAGACCCTGACTTCCTCAAATCTAGTTAAAATTATTCTTCCCCTAACCTTCCCGCAACTATTGTTAACATTTATTCAGATTTTTAAAAAGAGGTTAGAGCAAAGATATGAAGTTAAACCAAAACCAAACAAGAACATTGACAAATTGGGTTGTCAGTGGCACTTTCTATCCTTTACCATCTGAGTTCCACGTGATTTGTGGCATAAACAAATTTTAATTGAGTGACAGATTGTTATTTCAGTATTGAAAAAATCCTCTCCCAATTTGGGAGAGAAAATGCTCTGGTAATTCTTATTAAAATCAGTCTACAAACCATCAAGGCCAGAGGCCCTTTTTGATTGCATTTTCAGAATAGCCATCTGGACTTCCTCTGGAGAGATGAGCTTGAGCATGGTCTCTTTTTTATAGTCACTTTGCAGAAGCACACCCTGTCCAGAAACCCCAAGACCTCAGGTGCAGCTGAGCTAATGAATTACATGCAGTGATGTGCTTTGAGGGGTCTCTTAGGAACCCCTTGTTAAAATTCTACCACCAGCCCAGAGGCGGGAGGGATAATATTCCTCCTCTACTGAGGTCCACTGGATTCCTGCTAAATCAGCCCTGTCAGAGTTGACTTATCCCTCATGCTCCTGAAAACCATCTGAAGGAGGAATTGTTTTCCTCTGTAATTACTTGCTCTACTTAGACTGGACCTGGAGCTTACCACATGCAAATATCATTTATTTATTTTGTGATAGTCTGTTATTGACCAGTATCGGCAGCACAGTGCTTGCAGAGCAGAAGTGTGCAGAAGTCATTTAGTGATATTATTAATCATGTTAGCATCTGAAGCAGTCTCCCATCCCAGTGATTTTGTATTTGGAATAGGAAGATAATAAGTATTTTGGCAAGGGGAAAATTAGCCAGAAGGTGGCCTCTTTTGTCATTACAAGACTGATCCCAAGGACTGCTCACATCAAGGAAAAAACTCCCATCGGGTCTAGAAAGCCTGGACCAGGTGCCTGTAGACCCACAGAAAGACAGAAAGTGGACCCATGGAAATGGCATACCATGGGTAACGCACTCCACGTCATCTTCATCACAGCAGCTGCATGTGCATTTTAACCCAGCGCAAATGCAAAACAATTGGAACTAGGTTAGCCTCAATGCAGAGGGTTAAACTAGCTTAATTTTTTACACATTTGCTGCAGGCTGAAAGTCCATGGTCTGACATTAGTTGTGGGTATGAGATATTATTTTGGCAACAGTGACTTTGTCTGAGCCCAGAAAGATCTTCAGAAACCGCCAATGCCTTCCTAAACTTGGGAGTCTCAAGCTGATTAAAGAGGTGTATATCCAAAAGAGACGAAGTGTCACCACAGTAGGAAATGTCTCACCATTTTGATCCTCTGCATCAGGGAAGCTGGAAGGTTAAGCTTGTATTATTTTTTTATTTTAGGTTTTCATGGCGTGGTATCAAAGTCAGTTTGAAACCACTGATTCTCTCACTCTTGTTTTTCCATTTTTTTCTCCCCTGTATTTTCAAGAGATGTTTTAGTTCTCCAGTGTTTCCATTTCTGCTGTTGCCAGCTCTCTCCTCAAGAGTCTTCTGTCCTTTAAGTTCTGACAGGCTGAATCCCAGCTTCGGTTCCCCAGGGATTAGTATTGCTAGCTAGACCGTCTCCATTGCGTACTGATGACCTGGAAGAAGGCATGTGTGTACAGGGAATAAAGCTTTCCGATGGTACAAAGCTGGCTGCAGGGCTGTCAATACAAATGAGGAAATAACTATGCCCAGAAGGCGCTGAATAGAGTACCAGCCAAGGGCAGAGCAGAAGTACAAGCAGGAAATTGAGCAAGAGCAAAAATGATAGGTTAAAACCTGGGGTAAGTAAACAGGGTGGAAAGATCGGGAGATTTGGATGCAGATTGGCAAGGAAAGCCCCATTCGGAGGGAGGAATTCAGAAAGCCAAGTGAGTTGCTTGGGCACTGGACACTTGGGCTGGGAAGAGCCCAGGAGCCCAGAATAGGATTGACAGCATTGGACAGAGGAGGAAGGAGGTGGACAGACCACAAGCCGGCCAACAGGAACAACAGCAAGAACACCATGTCCGACACCGCACTTCCTCTGTAGAATTAAACATCTCCCTTCTGCCCTGGGACAGAGTGCTGGAATCCACGGCCAGAACTGCTGCCTGCACGTCGGCAGCTGTGGGTCCAGGGCATGGGTGCTGGAACACGCTGTTGGTTAACAAAACAATTTTGTCCAAGCCAACCTGAAACCCAATATTTCATTTTCATTTTTGCTCAGTAGAAAAACAATTCTGTTTTTTAAGGAAGTTGGTATTTTCACCATAAAATGTTTCTATTTTGCCAAGAAAATATTTGTTACTAAATCATTCCAACTGGAAGTTCCCACCCTGCTAGGCCTCAAGTTGTTATAAGAAACTTCTCTCTGCCAGGTTATAGATTTGTTAGGTCACAGTTAAAAATAAATACAGATTTCAATTCAGTATTTTTCTTGAGAATCAAATCCTCTAACACAGTCCTTTCCTACAGTGCTTGACAGTGTTCAGGTGGCATATAAGAGTGAGTCATAACTCAGCTCTTGCTTGTATGACAGATACCTAGTTTTGAATATCTAGGTTAACCTAGATTAGGATAGACAACAAAGTACAACATATATTACTATAGCCTGGCTGGCTTTCCATTCCTTGAATAGCCAGGTGCGTTATCTGTTGAAACACACTAGGATTTTCCCAGTGAGCTGAGAAGGTCTATAATACTATATTACCAGGTCCTTCATTGAGGTAAATCCATCTTGAATTAAAGCATATCCAAACTGGGGTCAGCAGGTTTTGTATGCTTGACTGGAGAAAATTAATGGCTGAGGCCAACACAGGTGAGAGCCCGGATTCAGTGAGCAGTGAAGGGTGTGTGTGAGGAGCAGACTCATGGATGTGCGGCGTGTTTCAAGAAATCTATTTCCCAAATTTCGTAATGCTAAAGGAACATTTGATCTAGTTGCATGAGTCTTTACAGTAAAATGTTGCAGATAATCTGCAGGTCACAGTTATTTTTCAGGTCTGTAGGTGAACATAGTGCTGCACAGCTTTGGGGGGCTCTGTGCACATTGTAGTTCACCATGTTTCCTGTGCCTTAGTTGCTGCTGGCTTTAATCAGTGCCCCCCCCGCTTGGCTGATGTGTCACACTCTATACATACTGATTTAAAGCTATGTCATATCAAATAAAGGACAAATAACTTGTTCAAGATCATATTTAATCAAATGAAAGAAATTAGCTATAGGTTGGCTATTTTGGATGGGTAATAATATCACTCACTTTTTTCCTTCACTATGGACATTAAAAGGAATTCTATTTTTGAAGAATTTCCTCCAAACTGCTGCATTCATTATTGATTTTCTTTCTACAATTGTTTAAACATCAATATTTTTCTAACCAACCACTTCATGAAAATGCAGTTTACCAGAAGTTATTTTTATCTTACTATTCTTAAGTAATTTATTTTATATCTCAATTGCATGGAAAGGTAAAGAGTTCAGGGAGAAGAAAAGGAAAATATCTGTGTTCTTGAATGTCTAACCTTTAAGATTTGAATTAGTTAAGATGTCTTTTACCTTTCTCTTTCGTTTTCTCTATTGATATGAACAACACAGACTCAGATTTACTGCAGGATATTTTGAAATGAAGAACAAATAATGAGTGTTCAAGAGAAGACAATGTCGTAAATTCATTCTACACCAGCCAAATGTTAACAAAGGTATTTCTAAAATGGTTGGTTCCTGCCTTTCCACTAGCTTCAGACTAACCTTTTGCAAAAATGTTTTGCTGTGTGTTCTTCTGTACAGCGAAGACATTATTCCTGAAGAGCTTTTTCCTCTATACTCTCCAGTTACATATTGACATTTAGACTCACGAGTCCTAATTAGCACAACTGATTTTCCTCTGGGAGTTAATATAAATGATAGCAGCAAAGAAAAGTGCTGCTGCATCTCAGCATTGCAGTCGCTCTGTCACAGAGCTATCTTAGTAAACCTTTTAATTGTGGACAAGCTGCCAGGTTGCTTAATGCTTCCAAGTAGTCAAAAATGCAGAGTGTTCAGCATCAGGACGGCTCCTTTCTCCTGGATCACCCCCTCACCCTGGTAGGAGTTACCACCCAAAGCTGCCCCACCTCTGGCAGCTCCAGGCATGGTCCACAACAGCTTGTGGTCAGCTTTATCAAAAGGTATTGAAAGATGCAATACATCCAATTTAGATTAAACTCTTTGGGTCAATGTATGTGCTGTCTGCATCCAGGGACTCCTGGGAATCAGGATTAAGACAATTAGAAAGGTTCAAACACTGCTATTTATAGCCATTCACAATAAACTTGGTAGACTACCCCAACACATACACAAAAGGGAAGAAAAGGAAGAGACAGAGAAATGATTTCTTGAGGAAAAGTGCAAGCAGGACGTAAAGCAGAAATATGCTCGTCCCCATAGGACAATATTAGAAGGTCCTCAGTAATGAGGAAATTTGAATTAGTTGATGGCAGATGGCACCGATGTTGAGAAACAAGAAGACTCGGTTTCCCAAAGGTCAGTGGCAGTTTTGTTACTTTCTTAAGTGACACCTAGAGTGGCGTTTTCTCCTCAAAATTGGTCTCACACGTAGCTATAGAGAGTTGTCTTGTACCTAGCAATGAAGTCAGGGCGCACTCAACAGAAGCAAGCAATGTATTGCTGCCCCTACCCTCACCTATGCCCATAGCCTTGGGCTGACTGTAGCAAAGTTGACAAAAATGCCAAGCAGCTGGACTAATGTAACAAGAAATTCTATTCATAACAAGAAATAATTGATCTAGTTCTCTCCAAGGGGAAAGCTTTTACGTGCCAGCTTTAATTTCTATTACTGGGAAGGAACGTCCTACCAAGGTGAGCACCAGAGTGTATCCTTTGCCCCAAACTCTCAGTTTCACCTCTGCTGCCTTATTTTATTTACAAGTGATTTGCAACACACTTTTACCTCAAAGTGTGGCAGAAGGATGCATATGGGGACTCTGATGAAGAGCAAGATCATTACAGATGGTCTGAAACCACCATTCATATATTTTCCAAAAGGTGCTTGGAGGGAACATTAATAAAAGGAGGGGATTGAAAGTGGAGGTTTGGGTACTTGTCTTCTGTATGGAGAAGGATCTGTAGGGTAAGGTCTCAGAAGTGAGTAGTTAAGTGGTTTTAAGATCGCAGTTAATCATTGTTAAGAGTCTTTAAAATCTCAGTGGGATATTTTAGCACTCATCTACATATTTTTTTTGTGCAGCTTTAATTAATTTAATCTGAAATCAACCTAGTTAAAAGAGTGCAATTCCCAGGAGTGTGCACCATTATTCCAATAAAGTGAATCACCTCTGCTGGCATAGGGCAGTTTTATATACCCCTCTTGGAAATAGTTAAACTTTGTCACAAATGCTCAGTGTGTAAATAACTGGAGAAAACCGGCTTGAAAAGCCAAAGCAGCCTCTGTGGATAGCACAGATTTGAAAAGGAAGATCTCTGGCCACAACACAGAGATTGTCTCTGCCTAGATAACAGGAGTTATTGGCAGACCTGACAAAAAAAATGGCCAAAGAGACAGATGTAAGCAATTCACTTCTCTTGAAATGTGGATGTGAATGTTATTCAAATCTTCTTTTTTTACATCTTTTCCAATACATTTTCTCTCTATTTTTAATAACTCTTGTGCTATTTGGTTATTTCACATTGCTGGTTCCAGAGAAAACAGAGTCCTGGAGATGTACTAAGGGAAGAGCTTCTGAGATCACATCCCTGACTCAGGACTCAGACAAATAAGTGACTTCTCATGGGTTAAGGAATTATTGAATGAATTCCCAGTGGTTTAAAAGTACACATGCAAAGTGATGTGCACATCTTCTACTGAGGTTTAAGTTGAAATGCTTTATCTCATGTTTGCTATGGGCTAAGGACATGCACACAGCTAGTCATCAAAGCTCATCATCCTGTAAATTGTTAAGACCACTGCTGTGCCTCAGGCCTCAGCCTCTAACAATGAGGACAGAAAATATGCTCTACCTGAAATGTACACATATTGACTTCACGTGTTACCACCACAAATCTCATAAAGTAGCTGTAATTGGGAATTACCATCAAAAGGGGTGTTTCTTGTGGTAAAAAGTAATGTTTATAGGGCAAAAAAGATCATTTCTTAAGCTGTGCCTTTTGAAATCAATTGACTTTTATTAAAATCAAGTGAAAGCAGTATGTCAAGAAGAAGAAATGTAGGCAACGGTTGCAGAAAATACAGCAAGAATGCTGGAAAGCAGGAAAAGAGAGAAGTGTTGTAAGTTTTCAGTGTGAATCTTCAAGAAAAGGGCCAATATGGTCATAGACATGTCTAAATATGTCAACACAGGAGCCACGGGTCTTGGGATTTTCCTGTTCATAGTCTTCCTGATCAGGCTGAAACTGGAACATACTTGTACAGATTTCAGAATGGATGTTGAAAAATTGGAGAATATATTGGAAGGAAAAAAAATTGCCAAAACCCTAAAGATATTCCTTACAGTGACAACTGTAATAGGCTCAGCCAGTTTAGCTAATCAGAAAGAAGACTGAGAAAATATGTGATTGACTTTCTACCAACTAGTAAAAAAGAGGAAAAAAAAGACAGAACTGTAGATAAAGCCAGACAAATGCAAATTAGAAATCAGTAATAAAAATTTAACTGAGAGGGTAATTAGTCCTTGGAACAAATTGCCAAGGGAAGTTACGGATTCTTCACCTCTTGATCCTTCTTGAAGGGCTTCCTTTTCTCAGTGAACTCAGTATGAAGATAATGGTGAAATCCATCAGGAAATAATCTGAATCTTTTTCCCCTGAAACTTTATGAATGCGTGATGGAGAGAAGCTGAAAGTGTGAGCCAAATACAACCATTTGCAGCAAAGCAGGTCACACCACGCCACTGGCACTGGAATGGTGGTATTATTTCTCCAGCAGTTTTCCAATGCGAACAAACAGCTGAAATTATCTCATGCTGTTCCATCCCCTCCAATGACCCACTCTCACCTCAGCCAGCCACTCAGGTCCCAGATGCTGATTGCTGTAGGAGGGAATATTTATGCCCCACAGAGACAGCTTTGTGGGGCTAGTGGGAGGCGGCATGCTCTCAGCCAAGGTCCAGGGACTGATGAATGACTGTTTGGGGAAGATGAGCCCCCTCACTGCCTCTGGAGAGGAGGATTAAGCTTTTGGAAGAACGCATCTTCCTGCCAAAGATGATAAACCCAACAGAGAGCAAGGGATGCTTTCTGCAGGGAGAGGCGAACTGTGGCGTCCGCTATGGATGTCCTGCTCAGATCTAAATTACTGGTGCTTAAGATGCTGCAGGTTTGCAGGCAAAGCTTGGAAATCAGCTTGAAGCCACCTGCAAGAGCTAACAAGGGCTGAGCAGCATACACTGTGGGCACGCCAGCGGGTGTGAAGACGGCACTGAGCGCGGCCTGAGGGCATGGGCAGAGGGACCAGAGTGGCTCACACCATAGGGGACTCGCGGCAAGGAAGGCTCGGCACCCCCTTGTCCCAGCACCTCACAGGGACCGGAGCTGGGATGCTGGAGACGGCTGTGCCGGTGTCACACTCGGCTCCACCGCCATCGCCCCTCCGGATAACGTGCCGTTCCCATGCTTTGCGCGCAGGGAGAGGCCTGGCACCCTGTTTCCCATAGCCCATGCGGGCCGCGGGCCTGTGGGCGAGGCGAGATCTGCTGCCCACCTGTGCCGCGGCAGGCGTGGGGCGGGCCTGTGGGCGAGGCGAGATCTGCTGCCCACCTGTGCCGCGGCAGGCGTGGGGCGGTGGCGGGCGGTGGCGGGCGGTGGCGGGCGGTGGCGGGCGGTGGCGGGCGGTGGCGGGCGATGGCGGCGGTGGCGGGCGGTGGCGGGCGGTGGCGGCGGTGACGGCGATGGCGGGCGATGGCGGCGCAGGCCTCCCGGGCGGCGCTCCGCGGCCCAGCAGATGGCGCTCGCACCGCACGCTGCCGCCGCGCAGCGCCACAGCCCCCGGGCGCGGCCCTGCGGAGCCCCCGCCGCCCGGCCGGGCCCTGCCCACCCGGCACCGCTGCCGCCGCCCGCTGCCCTGGGCTTCCCCCACCACGGTGAGAGCCACGACTTTACACAGGTGATCGACTTTTCCTGCAGGGCACACATGCAGAGCCCCGCAGCTCTGCCACAGCTGTACTCACAGCCGCAGCTCCCGGGGTGCAGGTAGGGCCAACCTGGCCGGGCAGCCCCGAGGTCGGTTGCCTGAAGGGAAGCCCCTCCATCTGGGGTGAAACCGTGGATTTCTCCCTGCTGTTATGCAATCGTCTTTCTGGGAAAGGGGAAGAAACCTTGACATCCTTGAACACCCACCCGTCTGCACAGAACAGCCCCGGGCTGCAGCCGCCTCCTGAGTTGCAGAGGAGGAGGCTGAAGGGCATCATTAAGGATGACGGAGAGTTTCAGGCTTTGAAGTCAAGCTGATAAGGTCACTTCTATCACACACCCAAAAAAACCCCCACTTTAATTAGAGCAATCTATGAGTTTTATTTTACCTCCAACCAATCTCTCTTGAGGGCCAAAGAAATAGGGTGTTGAGAAAATAATCACCCTTCCCATGCACACAACAGTGAAGCAGGGAATCTGTGATTCCTCCTTTTTGTGGTGCCGAGAAGGTGAAAAGAAAGGGCAATAATGGTCCTGAAGTCGCACAGTCCCCTCTTTGCACAGAGATGGGCACACGTGACAATCCCAATAATTAGGGTAACATCTTAGGTGCTCTCCTTGACTCTGGCTTGCTTTCCAGTCTGCTCTCCCTCCACTTATCAGCCCTTTCTCACTGCATGTCATCTGCTCAGAGGTCCACAGCATGGCTGATTCATTTCACTTAAATTCCTCCATCCTCCACCCTGACCCCGTGCCTATGTGAGCATCTGCGAAACTACCTCATCATCTCCTGGTCAATTCTAATTTCCCTTAAAAGCTCTTATATTTCCAAAGAGCTATGAAAAGCTTGACAATACGTAGACTGATGGTACCTGGACATGATTTGCCAGTCACACTGACTAGTATTTTCTTATTGTTTCCTTGCACTCCCCATATGTCTGGATCCATCTGTTTTCTGTTGTCTAAAATTTGAGTTATAAGCTCTTTGTGACAACAGTATTGTAGACATATCTCTGTTCTGTGTTTGTAGACATTTAACACAGTGGAGTTGTGGTCCCTGAGCTGCATTTTTGGGTCTACAGTAATAAAAATGGTTATCGATACTATGCTACCCAATACTATAAATTTGCCTGATGCTTCTAATTATAAATCCCTATCCTGGTTATTTATAACTTTGTGGATTTTTATGCTGGGTGTCTGCCTCTGCTTAGATTTTTTTTGGAAAGTTTCAGCAAAAATGGTTATGCTATTTCCCAGAAAAAAGATTAGGAGAAAAGACATTGTTTTGCCAATGTTAATGAATTGGTTGTAAAAATTCTTTTTTGGAAATGCTAGCTTCTCCATGCTTTGACTTGAAGGCTGGCAGGCTGGAGGCATCCTGGTGCCAGACACATAAGCATTTGCCCATATTTGGCTGGATTTTAAACCCTATTCATTAGTAATATGGTAGAGTTTGGCAGATAAATTCCTCAAAATTCCTGTCTGTCCTGAGCATGTGCTACCTCTTTTGCATGCCAACTGCATTATCTCCACAGAACGACTTGAGCCTTCTGCATCCTTACCAACCCAGGATTTCCTTGCAGATGCTTTTAAAAGTAGCAGCAAGCTGGCGCATGACTTGTGCCTCCTGTGCCCACACACTGCCAGATCAACAGAAAGCAAGAAACCATCTAACTTAAGTCCAGGCAAGAAAAGACCAAGATCTCGGATATGTGGCTCGAGACGACCAAGACTCTGAGCTGGAAAAGCATGGGAGCTGGTGAGTTTTGTCAAAAAGAAAATAAAAGGAGAAACTGGTTGGACAAGGAGACCAGGATCTAAAATCAGTAAGGAAGAACAGGGGCAACATGAAAAACTGTGAGACTGGCAAGATCAGAACAGAACAAAGGCAGGGATGAAGACACTCATGCTGGCTAGATGAAAAACCACAAGGAAGGATGAGTGCAAGGACATAGGTCACCTTTAGACTCTGTTGGGATGAGGAGGTAGTTACAAAAGGGAGCAGATCGGACAAAAAACCAGTCTAGACGAAGAGAGACTGAGGAGGGAGAAATGACTGAGCAACCTAAGGAGAGAGTTAGGAATGGAAATTAGTGAGAACTGATTTGAAGAGGGGAAAGATTGAAACAAAGACCCCAAGTGGGAAAGGTAATGGGAAGCAGGCTCACTAGATACAGAACTGATTCGGAGAGGCTGGGCCTGGAGCCAGGATTGTGTACATGGAAGAAAAGAAGAACAAGGAAATTGGGGACGAAAAGCAGAAACAGGGGAGACTGCGGATGGGAACAGAAAGTTTAGTGTTATGTTGAATAACGTTTGAGTATGGGACTTCCTATGCAGACAGACAGGAAAGAGAAGCTTTGAGATAAGAAAGGACTAGAGGGAATAAAGCAAAAAAGGTCATGAATGTGTCAAGGAAGAAAAGAAAAATAAGAAAAGAAAGACTTGTGATCAGCACACATGATCTGTGACCATCTAGACTTGAAATTATACCCAATTGCTCAGACTTCCCGTTTATCTGCATCTAAAGATTATCTGCGAAATTTACTTTCAGACTGTGTTTCATGTTCCCTTGGAAGGCAGTCCACCCAGAAGGTGAAAGTCTGGTTTTACTTTCTCTGGGTGGAAATTCCAGCCCTGACAATGACCCCTCCATGCTGTCAGTACGATTCCACATAGAGGAATTGCTGAGAGGATTTTGTTGGCTTTTCAAAGGATCTTAAAAATTGCAGACAAACCCCCCTTCGTATAAAGAAACCTAGCTGCAAGACAGGCTCTCAAGAAGCATCAAAATTACAGATACTGACTGTAATCTTAATGTCCTTCTGCATAGCTGCACACTGAGTGGCTCTATTTGGAATTCATTTTCTTACCTTCATTTCCAACACTCAACTGGATACAGATGTATACATACAGCTTGGACTATAAAAAGTGAATGAGCATGGCAGAATAGTTTTACTCAGCACTAGTTTATACTGTCCATTATAGAACACAATAGTGTGTGGCATTGCACCTGTATTTAGAAGTTCACATAGAGGTACTGTGTCTATCTCTAAGAGTGAGGAAATCTTAGGAAAGTACCTGTGATAATAGTTTGCTGTTCCAGTGTTTCTTTTGGGAGGGGAGATTAACAGGGACCTATAGTCTAGAATCAATTTGTATTGCTCTATTAATTTATATCCCCTTGATTCTGGCTTAGCTTTTATATGAAGACACTGGAAATATTAGGCAGGAGCATTGACTTTGGTGCATCAAATTCACTGATTACTTTCAGCTTCTACATCACTGTCATTTCTGATATGGATGATGAGTGATGGACCGCTTTGATGAGCTTAAGCCCTGGCTGAGATCTCACCACTCATGCCAGGCAGGATGAATTGGGTAGGGAAGGCAGCCAGAAGAGCTGGCAGAATTTATACCAGCCCTCCTCCTTGAGAAAGCATGACTGACACTTGTAGGATGGAGTAACACAGCATTCAGCACATTCCAGTTGTCTACCTAGACTCTCCAGGAGCAACTCTGGCCAAGGACAATTTTTATGCTTATGTCAAGGCAACTATGACCTTTTCTGCCAGATGCAAACCTATCACAGTCATCAACATTTTGGCCACCCAAAATGAGGTTGCTGTAACATTCCTCTGATGTGGAATCATAAATAAGATGAAGGTTGCGAAGAATGCTGAGGCCTGTTGAAAGGAGCTATATATTAAAGGCTTATGAACTAAGTGCTGAACCAGACTGTAGGTCCACCCTTAACTGTATTTCTCTACACTCTGCATTTTTCTTGCTTTTTCTTTCTACATCTTCCATTTACAGACTTTTCTGATGACTATCCCAAGCTGAGGAACTCTACAGTAGATTCCTTAGTGAGGGACCAGGACATGCACGTGGATGTGCTTGCTTCTTAAATTCATGAACATAGACCTTTTTTTTGTATTCGGAGATGTTTCTTTCATGCCTCACAGACATCTTTAGTCACCTGCTGTTTGTGGACTACAGTTCCCAAAAGAGGCATTTCAGAACGGGAGAAAGGAGGATCTAGCACAGGCCTTGCTACTAGCAGTGACATCATGTTCTTCATTACAGTGTAGGAGAAATATTTCTGGTTTCTCACTGGGAGTGAAAGCAAAACACACAGCCTCATATTGTTCTGATTGTCCTTCCTGAAAGATCTGAGGGATCTTGTCCTAAAAGAAGCAGGAATTATCTGTGTAGTAGGGAGATAAGCTTTGTGAGCAACTGTGTGGTAGAAAGGAAATTTAAGAAGCCTATAACCATGATGTGGAAAAGTGGTGGAGACATGGGCTAAGGGTTTCAAGCACTATATGGAAATATGAACTGCAACAGCTTGCTCAGCAAAGACTGGGCCTGCTTTTGCTTTGACATATGGGGACCAGGTTAGATGGCTACCAGACCCTCAACAAACCTCCCCAGTTTCTCTTCCAGTGTTCACAAGAACTCCACAGCCTGGATGCAGGGGATACCACCAGTACATAGACTCCATGTCACAGGAGGGATAACAGTGGCAACCTACAGCCAGAAACGTGCTGCTCAGTGGGCACAAAGACACGGGAAGTGGCAGAGCCAGTAGCTGCTGGGCAGCACTGCCACCACCTCCCTGCTCCCTACATGCCCCCGCATGCTGCTCAACAGCTTACAGGACCAGAGACCAGCTGTAGTTGGTGACACCTGGAAGAGGCTGCAGCTCCTTATCTCGTATCTCTGGCTGCTGCATCTCCAGCAGCAAGTGAGACTGGCTGTGCATCTTAGGTTAGAGTCTATTTGCAAGTGCACCCCAGTGACAAACTCATTACTGTGGTCCCAGAGCAAAAACCTTTCAGAAGAGTTTAGGTAAAAGAATTCCACTCAAAGTGCTTTGCAACATATAATACCTGAAAAATGAAAATTTGATAATTTTGGTGGTGTAACAAGAAGTTACAACAAGAATGGTGACAGGAGATGTAGCTGAAGGTGTCTGTCCTTTTTGACCTGCTTGAGATGTGATGATTGCTTGGATCCCAGCTACCGTAAGTGATATGGCAGAAACCCCATCCTCACCAGCATTTTTTTGTCATTCCACCAGAAGATGGTGATTGATTGTTTTCTTCACATGTGGACTTTGTAATAATGATCTGTCTTTTTCCTCGGAAAGCTGGATTACTCGCCTGACATTTTTCTGTAAATTCTTTAGGGCCACATTGAAAGACCCATATACTTATCTGAGAGAGCGTGGGATGTCCTAGTGGTTGCAACACAGGACAGAGAAGGGTCCTTAAGGGGACAAATGGGTATGGGGCAACATGCATCAGCAGCATCTGGACAGTTTTAGACATTCAAAAATTAAAATAAAGATTAAAAGGTGGTTTAGCTGATGAAAACTAGCCTGTCAGTAATTGCAAGCTCTTTTTCCCTGTATTGGAGTGACAAACAATGTAATCAGACCACAGGAAACCAGAGGATTTAAAATGCAAGAGTTAAAAGCAGAAACAAATGACACAAGGCTCATGTTTACATGGTGCAAGACAATATTGATGCCTCATGGATTCTGAGGTAACTCTGTCCATGAAAAATACAGCAGGCCAGGGGCTTTTATTTTTCTATGGGAGGGTACAGACCTATTCGTTATGCAACTTAGACCTAGGAAGTGGTATGGGGTTGGTTTTGGCTTCTTTGACTTGGTTTTGGGTAAGATTTTGGTATGTGAGCTTAAATGGAGCTCAGATTGCAAGCTTCAAGAATTCATCATTTTTAGTGGCTTGCAAAAGTGGTCCAAAAATGAAATCCTGTGGGACAACTGATGTTTGAAGAAATGCCGCAATTAAAAATGAAATAGGGAACATGAAGTAGCTATTGGAAAATGTGGTTCATTTTATAATATGATTGAATAATAGAACAAACACTTATGAACCCGCAACTAAGCCTGAAAGTGTGGGACATGGTTTTAGATAGAAATAATATGCAGCCGACTGTTTCAGAAATAAGTGAAGTGCTGTAATTGGTGAGGTCTTGAAGCGTGTGTGCTGCCAGTTTTTAAATGCACTAGGCAAGCTTGAATTTGTATTTGTTTTGACTCAATCCCCTGAAATAAATTTGGATCAGATATTTAAAATCCAATTATGCTATCTGCCATATTTCAAATGCTAAAATAAACCCCCCAAAAGGAAATAAGGTCTCCTTACTGCTTTCAAGTGGGTATTAGTGCTGGGAACAACCGAAGAACACTGTCATCTTGGTATCCTCTTGGTTAACACGATGGTTTCACTTCACTTTTGACTCCCACTAAAGCAATGGTATATTGGAAAAAAAATACAGGAACTTCTTTCTCCCCAGTAAAAATATACACGATGCTCATTAAAACCCAAATGGGTTGCCAACGCACCCACATGCTTTACGGTTTATGCTGTGTTTTCAGACTGAAAACTTTTCAAGCATTTGAAATTGAAAAAAGCAAATTCCAATTTTTATTTTTTCTTTTTTGGTAGTGGAACTCAAGAAAAAACAAAGGACTGGGGCAAATTTTCCACAGTAAGCCTATTGTCTCCTAGCTTGAAGTAGAACAAAATTTATCATGTACATTGCTTCTTCTTTGGGACCACTAGTTCTCGCATACTTTGATAATACTGGAACTAGAAAAACATGGAAAACAAAAGGCAGGTGTTTCATCTCTTTGCTCTCTTTTTTTTTTTTTTAGCTTTACTCTCAGAGGAATTTAGCGACAGTCCTCAGGAGCTTTTGAGCATGGGTGTTAAGAGGACAGTAAGGAATGCACACTAAAACCAGCCAGATACACAACTGAAGTGCAACTCCCAAAGGAGCATCACATCCATTGCACTGTGCCAGCTTGGCAGAGAGGCCTGGAAGAGCTCTGGGGTGAGAGACCATAAGCTATTCTGTTTATCCTTCCCAGTGTACTTGGGAGTATTCTCCTGTTCTGTAAGCATTCATCTCACCATTTGTGGGTGATGTGACGGTGGGAGGCCATCTTGGGCATAGCGATCACGAAATGGTAGAGTTTTTGATTCTTGGACAAGTAAGGAGGGGGGTCAGCAGAACTGCTACCTTGGGCGTTCAGAGGACAGACTTTGGCCTGTTTAGGAGCCTGGTTGACAGAGTCACTTGGGAGGCAGTCCTGAAGGGCAAAGATGTCCAGGAAGGCTGGACATTCTTCAAGAAGGAAATCTTAAAGGTGCAGGAGCAGGCCGTCCCCATGTGCCAAAAGACGAGCCATCAGGGAAGAAGACCGGCCTGGCAGAACAGAGCGCCTTGTCTGGAAATCAGGAACTAAAAGAGAGTTTGTGACCTTTGGAAGAAGGGGCAGGCAACTCAGGAGGACTACAAGGATGTTGTGAGGTTATGCAGGGAGAAGATTAGAAGGGCCAGAGCCCAGCTGGAACTTAATCTGGCTATTACCATAAAAGACAATAAGAAACGTTTCTATAAATACATGAGCAACAAAAGGAGGGCTAGGGAGAATCTCCATCCTTTATTGGATGCGGGGGGAAACACAGTGACAAATGATGAGGAAAAGGCTGAGGTATTTAATGCTTTCTTTGCCTCAGTCTTTAATAGTCAGACCAGTTGTTCTCGGGGTACCCAGCCCCCTGAGCTGGAAGACAGGGACAGGGAGCAGAATGAAGCCCCCATAATCCAAGGGGAAATGGTTAGCAACCTGCTACACCACTGAGACACACACAAGTGTATGGGGCTGGATGGGATCCAACCAAAGTACTGAGGGAGCTGGCGGAGGTGCTCACCAAGCCACTTTCCATCATCTATCAGCAGTCCTGGCTGACCGGGGAGGTCCCAGTTGACTGGAGGTTAGCAAATGTGATGCCCATCTACAAGAGGGGTCGGAAGGAGAATCTGGGGAACTACAGGCCTGTCAGCCTGACCTCGGTGCTGGGGAAGGTTATGGAGCAGATCATCCTGAGTGCCATCACGCAACACATACAGGACAACCAGGTGATTGGGCTCAGCCAGCATGGGTTTATGTAAGGCCGGTCCTGCTTGACTAACCTGATCTCCTTCTATGACAAGGTTGACCCGCTTAGTGGATGAGGGAAAGGCTGTGGATGTTTTCTACTTGGACTTTAGTAAAACCTTTGACACCATTTCTCACAGCCTTCTCCTGGAGAAACTGGCTGCTCATGGCTTGGATGAGCGTACGCTTCTCTGGGTAAAAAACTGGCTGGATGGCCAGGCCCAAAGAGTTGTGGTGAATAGAGTTAAATCCAGTTGGCGGCCAGTCACAAATGGTGTTCCCCAGGGCTCAGTGTTGGGACCAGTCCTGTTCAATATCTTTATCAGTGATCTGGACGAGGGGATCAAGTGCACCCTCAGTAAGTTTGCAGACGACACCAAGTTGGGTGGAAGTGTTGATCTGCTGGAGGGTAGGAAGGCTCTAGAGAGGGATCTGGACAGGCTGGATCGATGGTCTGAGGCCAATTGTATGAGGTTCAACAAGGGTCAGTGCCGGGTCCTGCACTTGGGTCACAGCAACCCCAGGCAACACTACAGGCTTGGGGAAGAGTGGCTGGAGCGCTGCCTGGCGGAAAAGGACCTGGGGGTGTTGGTTGACAGCCGGCTGAATGTGAGCCAGCAGTGTGCCCAGGTGGCCAAGAAGGCCAATGGCATCCTGGCTTGTATCAGGAACAGTGTGGCCAGCAGGACCAGGGAGGTGATGGTCCCCTTGAACTCGGCACTGGTGAGGCCACACCTCGAATCCTGTGTTCCGTTTTGGGCCACTCACTCCAAGAAGGACATTGAGGTGCTGGAGCTTGTCCAAAGAAGGGCAACGAAGCTAGTGAAGGGCCTAGAGCACGTCTTATGAGGAGCAGCTGAGGGAGCTGGGGTTGTTTAGTCTGGAGAAGAGAAGGCTGGGGGGAAGCCCTTATCACTCTCTACAACTACCTGAAAGGAGGTAGGGGGGTCGTTCTCTTTTCCCAAGTAATAAGCGATAGGATAAGAGGAAATGGCCTCAAGTTGCGTCAGGGGAGGTTTAGATTGGATATTAGGAAAAATTTCTTCACCGAAAGAGTAGTCAAGCATTGGAACAGGCTTCCCAGGGAAGTGGTTGAGTCCCCATCCCTGGAGGTGTTTAAAAGATGTGTAGATGTGGTGCTTAGGGACATGGTTTAGTGGTGGACTTGGCAGTGCTAGGTTAATGGTTGGACTTGATGATCTTAAAGGTCTTTTCCAACCTAAATGATTCTATGATTCTATGATCTCATAGAAAATCTCATATGAAAAATCATTTTCCTTGTGATGAAAAGAATACTGATAGCTAATTCAGTGTATGAATTGTAGAGGTTTCACTCAGACTAAGTGGAGCTCCTGATATTGTACTGCATTGAATTGATTGCTTCAGCTTTCCCTTAATTCTGTACTGTGAGTGGAACAAACTGTTTTCCAAAATTTTTAATTTTTAATCAATTTTCAATTTAATTCCTTTAACTTGGGCTCAGCAGGAGCATCATCTCATAGCAGCACTTTTCCAATTCTCACAGTCCTCTCTATAATAGCATTGATGGAAGTCTGGAAAAATGTGAGCTATCTCTGGATTTAAGTATTTGTATCAGATTTGGACCTGTCTGGCCTCAGTTCTGCTGCTGTTTGCTTTCCCCGCTTGGCTTTGTGGTGATGTTTGTGGATGGAGCCCCAGGCTGAGAGCACCCTGCTTGGTCAAGGTCCTACCCCACCCTCTAGGTAAATAATGATCTCACCGCAAGGTCTCCTATGATTTATTTGGCGGAGGTGAAATTCTCCCACCTTCTTTGGACTAACAGTCTGAAATGTTTTCTGTCAACATATCCACTTGCACTGTCAAATTCATCCCTAGCTCCTGCATCCTGCCTGCTCCAGCCTGGCCCACATCCGCAAGCCATACTCCATGTCTGGGCTGTAAAATTTCCTTTCTTTCCTGGCATTTCTAATCAGGCTTTTCCTCAGCTCCAAGAAATCCACTTACCGTGTCCCAGACTTGAAGAGACCAACGGCCCCAACTTCCCTTTGGCTGCCAGTCTTGCTGCTGGAGCTCTTCCAGCTTTCCTCTTTCTTTTTTGCCCCATGACCTGTGGGGCTTTTAAGTCTTGTACTACTCAGCTGGGGTCTCAGGTGTCAAACAAGAAACCATTGTTAGTATTGTGTTATACCTAAAACATCATCATACCCTTTGTTTGCCCTGTTCTGGGTACTGTGAGCTGTAAGGTGGAGAGAAAGTGGCAGTGTTAGGTTAACGGTTGGACTTGATCTTAAGGGTCTTTTCCAACCAATTCTATGATTCTATGAAAATACCTTTCCTCATATTTCTAAAGGTTGAAATAAATAATGAAAACAAGGTTGGAAAGGTTATCATCCTCTCCCAGACTTTCCACTCTGGAATGATGAATTGTTTCTTGTGTTTATTCCATAAGAAATCTGGGCAGAGATTTTCTGCAGCCTTCTTCCAACACCTCACAATCAAATGCTTGAGCCATGTCACCTAAGATCTGTGGCACCCACACCACTGTCCCAGCTGCCCCAACACTGCTTTCATGTCATCTCCATTCCTATACCAGCAGTCTTTCTCCTCAAGAAATGATTGTCCTGCAAACTTGGTGTTAGTTCCCCTGAAACCCAGTGACTCCAGAACTACATTTATTTGAACCTTTTGTACATGCATGAGGATCAACCTTATGACATTTTTTTTGCTATGTCTTTTAATTCTGAATGAACAGGCAACAAAAACACAGCACCGGTGCTGGCAGCCTGTAATCCCAGATAGCCCCCTTTGTGTTAGCACTTCCTTCCAGATTTTTGTCATTGTTGGACACAAGCACAAGGAGCGGGTTGTCTCATCATTTGACCTTCCACATCTAAACATGTGGGTTGGCATCCAGCTAATTTTATGCAAAATTTGAAAATTCCTCAAAGTAATTTCATTTTCTTTGGAGCCAAGCCAATAAAGCCTTTCCCTCTGTTTGTCATGCTCATCTTAAGTGCTCAGATCATTTTCTTGCCATTTCCAGAATGCGCAGAAGAAGGAAGGAAAGGAAAGAAGGAAGGAAGGAAGGGAGGAAGGAAGGAAGGAAGGAAGGAAGGAAGGAAGGAAGGAAGGAAGGAAGGAAGGAAGGAAGGAAGGAAGGGGAAGGAAGGAAGGAAGAAAAGGAAAGAAGGAAGGAAGGGAGGAAGGAAGGAAAGGAGGGAGGAATGGAAGAAGGGAGGAAGAAGGAGGGTTTGATCAAACTGTACAGTAACATAATGCATGCAATAACTCTTCAAGGATATTGATCCACTTCTGGCAATTTTTACTGAGCAAGAGTCAGACCCTTTTAGCTGGCTGCACTCAAATATTTTATGATGATGTTGAAGGTTGAAACTTTTTATGAAGGGTGAAGGAGTTTTCTACAGTGACTTGACCAGGCTTGTCTGCCCAGATGGTGTTGAGAGTGAACATGCCTGATTTTAAAGGTAGGGCTTAAGTGGTCATGGATTTAAGAACCTCACAGCTTTGATGAAGCCTGCTGCGTAGAAGTACCTACATCATACACATGTATTTCATACCTTCCTATTTTTTAAACTTACTTTACTTCAAATACCTAGCAGGAGCAATTCCCGTGTTCCCAAACTTATTTTTATATTGATACTATTTTTTACCCAGATAAAAGTGAAGGATCTTTCTGATCATTAAGAAGAATAAAAAATATTGGCACACTTTTAAAACCTTGGAGCTTTCAAGTAATTTTAGATCATACCTTTAATAAACTTGTGATTTCTCCCAGCTGACTTCATTATCTGAGGACTGCCTTACCTGAGCAACTAACCAGAAGCATTATAAAAAAAAAAAAATCAGAGTTTCTGCACTTCTGACTCACCTTTTTCTGAAGGTCTCAGGACATGCCACAAATGTGAACATCCACAACACTATCACATCATCACCCAGGCATTTTACTGCATCCATTTCACAAAAGGGCACTGACACAGAGAAAATGAAAGTGACTTGCCTGATAACAGTGAAATATTTTTGGGGGGGGTGGTAAAAGTACAGTTAATCTTAATTTGTTTCACTGTCAGTAAAATAATTAATCATATTCTTTATCTTAAAGTCATTGCTGACTTTAAAGGGACTACTTTTATCAGCAGCCACCTGAGTTGTTAGCAGGATCAGGCTTCCGCAGTATAAATCCCTTAGCAGAGGGTCCTATACCGTTCTTGCCTTGCACTCGCTTGGCATGGCAGAAACAATAGCTGGGCCCCGGCCAAAGGCTCCTGGCTTCCCATTTTTGGCTGTGTGTGAGACCTCACCCTCTCCACAGAGACCGGGAACACTACGGAAGTGAGCAGCGAGGGATCCGTCAGGAATGCTGCATGTCGTAAACACGGCCGGCGCTCCCAGCAGGGCTCACAGCCCTCATTCTAGGGATTGAAACAAAATATTTCTTCATCACTTCTGAATTTTAGAGCAAATACAGAACAAGCACATGGTCTCTCCAAACCTCAGACAATTTACTTTGGCTACCAATACACCCACAGAAAGAGTTTTGCGATTTATATATTTATCCTTTCCTTACTTAGTATTGATTCTAAATAAAGAAGAAACCATGCTTGACGGGAAACCTATGAGTAAGGACATATGAATTAAAGAGTTTGTTTTATCTACCCACTTTCCTTTTACTGCTGCCAAAGAAAAAGTTTTCTTCTTTGTAGTAAAAGTAATGGTGCTCTGCATATAATCACTGTGATATAAATTAAGTAGAAGCTTCTTTTTCAGATATTGAGTACTGAAAAACTATTAAATTATTATTCCTACTCCATTATTTATATTTCATTAATCTTATCCAATCTTCCCAACAAGGAACATGTACTGACAAGCATTCATAACATTCACCTTTCTTATTTGCCTATCACTACAATCTGTCATTTTATACATCTAATATATTTAGTTTAAATTTGTCAGATTTTATGTCTGCAGCAGAAACAAAAAGGAGACACTTCTGTGACAGAAAGTTTCATGGAGAAAATTAATCTGAACAGACAACACTCATGTTTCTAAAGTTCTAATAATTTTATTTTACATCCATATGCTTCTATCAGTGGTAAAATGCAGCCATTTTTCCTCAATGGATAAGTTTAAAACAATATTTTTGTTATGTCTGTGGAGAACTATAATAACCTTGAACCAGCACTCCAGATGCAGGTTGCACTATATAATTAGGTACTCTAGATAAACATTACTGTAGAAGTTAGAACTGAATGAACTTTTAAGGAATGGAAAGAAAGGGAATTATGATCCAGTGGTAAGAATACACTTCGGCGATGGTCATGTAACAATGTTTTCCTGATGATAGTTTTACCCATTTGTTTTAGTAAATAAGAAAATATGCTTGGAAAAAGAATTAGGACCTATTTTTTATGCATGCTCAGTCCTTGTTTTCAAGTTTCAACATGATAGGTATTACTGCAAGATGGGAAGAAAAAGCAGTTCAGCCCATAAGCACTTGTATGCACCTAGTTTTCAGCTTCCTTAGAAATTGCATAGTTTAGTTTCACTGACATAATTTCAACATTTGCCACTATTTTACTTTATAGAAATGGCCATCAGGCATATGTGATGCCACAGGAAGATGCCAGCAGGATGCAGAACCAGCAGTACTTTTTGTATGTGCCAAGTTCTCTGTTCTTCATCCAGGGCTGTGAAATATGGGTGGCTGCTTCTGTGCCACTGTGGCTTTGGGGTGCAGGTGATAAACCTGCTCACCTGGGAAATGGGGATGATGTTGTGGTTTAACCCCAGCCAGCAACTAACCACCACTCAGCCGCTTGCTCACTCCCCACCGGTGGGATGGGGGAGAGAATCAGAAGAGTAAAAGTGAGGAAACTCGTGGGGTGAATAAAGACAGTTTAATAAGAAAAGCAAAAGCCGTGCATGCAAGCAAAGCAAAACAAGGAATTCATTCACTACTCCCCATCGGCAGGCAGGTGTTCGGCCATCCCCAGGAAAACAGGGCTCCATCATGCATAATGGTTACTTGGGAAGACAAATGCCATCACTCTCAACATCCCCCCCGCCCCGCTTCCTTCTTCTTCCCCCAGCTGTATATGCTGAGCATGATGTCATATGGTATGGAATAGCCCTTTGGTCAGTTGGGGTCAGCTGTCCCGTCTGTGTCCCCTCCCAAGTCCTTGTGCACCCCCAGCCTGCTCACTGGTGGGGTGGGGTGAAAAGCAGAAAAGGCCTTGGCTCTGTGTGAGCACTGCTCAACAGTAACAAAACCGTCTCTGTATTATCAACACTGTTTCCAGCACAAATCCAAAACATAGCCCCATACTAGCTACTATGAAGAAAATGAACTCTATCCCAGCCAAAACCAGCACCGATGAATATAATGTTATATTGCTCCATGCAAGTAAAAAGGGTTAGAACTATTGCTGTGGCATTGCCAGTCGCATGGGCACACTTATGTTGAGGCCAAAACCCCCGCTGAAGTCAATCCTGCTGATTTCCAGAGGTTTTGGAGGAGGCCTCATGGTTAAATAATACTCTGTAAGAGATCTAGGACCAGATGAATGGTCCTTCTGTGTGTCCGGACCAAATAAATAAAGAGGTAATTTTTTACTACTTGGTGTGAGTCTATAAAGTGGAAACTCAATTTAAAAAGTGATTGATTATTTCCTCCTATGCCAAAATAAAGCTGCCTTAATGGCGCTCCAAATTGGCTCATTGTGTTGATAATAAGGTGGTAATGGAGGGCATCTACTCCTCACCAGTGCTCATACTCTGCATACCATTTTCCTTACTCATGCCTTCATTTTAGTTCTGGGAAGTGGCCCGTACCTAAATTGGACATGAAGGAAATGGGTGCCTGCAACCAAAATAAGACTGTAAAAGGAGAGAAACTTGAAAGTTAAAAAAGAAAGGAAAAAAAAGGACAATGCTTGTGGATTAGACAGTGCCGGAGGTATTGTCACTAAACTTGCACAGCCAATGTAAGAGGATTTCTGAAGTGGATATGAAACTTCCAGTTTAACTTCTGTGAACTCTCAGGGGAGAGCTGGTCCATGACATAAATCTAGGACTGACACATACTCAGTTCAGTTTTGGTGAATGTTTAAGGATGGATGTCTAAGTTGAATCCAGTGTGTTAATTTGTACTAGTTCCACCAAGAAACTGAATGGCCTATAAACTACCGCAGGTCCCCAAATTAATGGCATCAAAAGGATATGTTTATGGCTGAGTGTCATTTCAAGATCTTTTTCCAGGAGAAGAGCAGTGAAGTTAGGGGCACAGCACACAGCTGGGAGTGACCACCTGCCTATCATAAAAGCTTGAATAACTTACCCAGCCAACATCAGATAGATGATACACACAAAAGCAGGAACTTTAGCTGTAGAAATTATTATAGCAATCACCAAAGCTGCGTTGGTGCTTTCCTCTTGTACAGTAGGTGGCCTGGATAATCCAACATCTCCCAGGTGCCCCACAGTGCTGGCTTTCTTGCTTTCTTTTTTTTTTTTCTCTTTTTCTATTTTTTCTAGTCAGATTACTTGGAAATGGATCCCTGAACCTTGATGTATGTGGTTCTTGCTTGATGATATATAAAGGCTTTCTGAAATCATCTCTTCTATTTTTTCCCTCAGAGCAGCAATTGTCATCCATCAGGGCCCAAATTTGCTTTAAATCCTGTCACACCACTGCCGGGAGAAACAGCAAAAAATATCATAGGTTTGGAGTCTCTGAAAATCCTTTTCAGATTCTTGCTGCAGTGACAGGAGCCTTTAATGTTCATTCCACCCTTAACCCTGTGCCTCTCTGAGTCATGATTCCCTTCAAAGGAGGTGATAAAAAGAAAAGCATAGAAATTGCCTTTAGATCAAAAAGCAACTTGAGAATCTTTATTTCTCCTGTGGGAAATCCTGTATTTTCAAGACAGGCTCATCTGTCAAACTAAACTATGGTGGCATTTAAATACTCTTCCTTAGTAATTACGTTTCGCTTTCTGCAGTTTTGTAATTAGTTGTTATTTCTAATATGCAGTGGCTGCAAAACTCTACATGCTCATAACTCAGGGTTGAGTCTTGAGACAGGACGTTTCTTTGCGTGGAGGGGAATCACAAGTGTTTCTTCTTTCTAAATCATAGGTTTGGTGAGCGGGGAGCAGCAATTTGTCAGTGATTGGAATAGTACAGCCTGAAGGCGAGTTGCGGAAAAGATGATCTGGAAAATGCAATTTACATTAGTGTTCAAAAAAGCCCTTCATAATTTTTTAATAGACACTCCAAATATCCACAGTACAAATGGTTGGAGCATAAGTAACCATAGGGCAAGAAGCAAAGTCTTGGCGAAGACTTAGAAGTGGTTACACAGGGGGAAGTCTGTTCCTTAGCACAGAAAAGAAATGAAGCGCAGTGTAAAGCCAGGGATCATTTCTGGGACCAGGGGTACCTCAGGCACTGACGATCTGCAGGAGGAAGCAGCCAGCTAATTAAAGTCTGCTGATGACTAAGTTGTTTTCAGTAATAAAAACTATGGAGGCTTGTGAGATGCTAGATGGATTTATACACATTGGACATTTCCCACATGATTAACTTGTGTAAATATATTGATGTCAATGTGCTTTAAACAGAAACACCTTCTCTAGTACATACAGGACCCAGAAACTGCCAGGAATTTTTACAGAAAAGCTCAAGGACATTGTGACATCCTCCTTGATGATCTGACAAGGAGACCTGTGCCTTTACAGCTGCAGATCAAAAACAACAATGAATGCCCATGTGCCTGAAAGAGCAGGAGCACACCTGGGTTTCTTGCACAAGAGTACATCCCCAGCCACAGAGCTGGAAGGAAACGCCTGGTGGGGCAGAGGGACACCCCGGGCCGGTGGCTGCTGGTGCACACCGCACCACCTGGGCTTACCCACGGCATCCCTGCAATGGCACCAAAAGTGGAATCATCATAGCAAACAGAGCAACCCAAAGAGCCACAGTGTTTGCCTGCGACTTCACTGTGCAAGTTATGATGCCACGGTAAGGTCAAGCGAACTGGACGTCCCTTTGGCTGCCTGCCTGCTCACTCAGGTAGAGACCCATCACCTCAACCTCAGACTTCAATACCACATTTAGCTGGTGTCAACGGGAAACAGCCTCTGACCATGAGGTGGTGTTGCAGAAGGAGGCTATATATAGGTGTGTACTCAGAAATGGTGTGTACTTTTGGAGGGCAAGTTCAAGGAACTGGGATAAAAGTTTCCACCAAGCTAGGAGGAAATGGGGAAGCCTGCAAACTGATCTGAGTCAGGCCTTCAGGGAAGCCTTGGGGATGCAGCCCGCCTGGATGCTCACCTCACTTTTCTCGCTCCTTTGTTGTTGTCGGAAGAAGGTTTTTCTCCACAAGAGGTGGCCCCGGAGCAGACATCTCTGGCCAAGCCCTGGCAGGGCCGCCCCTGCCGGCAGGGAGCCCAGGGCAGCCGCAGGGCTCTGCTGCCCACTGCGTCCTCCAAAGCGTCCTGCTTCCAGTGCCCCTCCTTTCCCCATAGCCCTCTGACTACCAGCCCTTTTGGTATGACCACCCATCTCCTTTCCACTGCTTGATGATCCATTTCACAGGAGTTTCCATTTCACAGATTTCCAGTTTGTATTTTGTCGCTTGTATCTGGAGTTTCACTCAACTGGCAATGCAGCCCATGGAGGCCACTTATTAAAGAAATCTTTACTAACTCCTTCCCTACTGTTCTCAAGAAAAATAGCAGAATGTGAAATATAAACCCCTGTTTAGGCTTCATAAGTATAATGCTTAAGCAGCGGTAAAGCATCAAGAACATCTGAAATCGCTGAAGAAGCTAAAGAAAACAGACAGGACTTGTTTTCCTTCATAGATACCAATACATTTTCATTTACTTCTTTCTATTAACTGGGTTTCCTTGACTGTGTCCACAGCGATCTCAATTGTAATTATGTAGCAGTTAACCTGTTCCCCATGCCTAACATAACCCATAATTAGTTGTCTCGTGTCCACAGTTTATGACTCAACTCTGTGTGGTTTTTCTATATCAAAGGCTTGGTTACCAGATTTTTTTTTCTTTACCACAGTACTTGTGCCTGCACTGGCAGAGGGCAGCAAAACCTGAGCACATCTGTTTTGTTTGAGGACAAAACCACCAGAAAACCAGACAGTTTTATGAAGATCTTACTTGGGTGCTTTCCAAATACTACACAATCTTGTAGGAGAAACTGTTTTCTTGAGGAATGACCCATATATTTATATATTCAAGTCGTCACTTGGACATAGAAGTAAAACCTTCTCAAACCAAATACTATCTTTGTGCCTTATCTGGAGACAAGGGAGACAGAAACACACAACCTGGGATGGGGATGAGCCATTTTTCTCCATTGACAGGTAAGAATTTTATATAAAGAATTCATAAACCTCTACATTAATTATGTTTCACTGTCTCTTAGGGCTCCTCATGTGGATGGATAAGATAATTCTGTATGAGAAAATAGATTACTTTGATAAATAGATAGCTTTGCTGAATAAGAATGAACGTTTTAATAAATGTTTAGGCAAGTTTTCCATTTGATTAATTTTGCAGTGACAAATGGGCAGAAGAGGTGTGCATAAAACAAACAGGCCATTTAGAGTAATATAAGAATACAGCCAACCACTATTCAAGAATGGTTAGATGAGAACAGTTAAATGAACTGACCCTAAATGTTAGCTATATGGTCTGTGTATGACAGCAAGCTTTCTGACCACCCTGGACACTGCATGCTCAACTCAGCTGCTGCATCCAAGAGGTGGTTGCAGCAGAAAAGCAGTGTCATCGGCACTGAACTATGTCCTCTCCACCAGACTGGAACAGATACTGCTGGGAAAGTTTCACGTTGTTTATCTTTGTAGGAGGGATGTATTTTCCCTCATTAAATCACAGCTGGGGACATTATCTCAAAGCTGTGATGTAGCCATTGCCGAGTAGTCCTCATTAACGAGTCTTGTGGTTAAAGGAACAGAGAAGTTGTAAATCTCTGATATCAGATAAGAAAGAAAAGTGCCCTGGGAAGGACTTCTTTTTTTCCAAATGAGTTGGTGGTGTATATGAGATTTGTTCGTTGAAGTCTCCCATTTGACCATCAAGGCTGTGTGGTTTTGTTCAAGGAGATGATAAGCAAAGTCTGATGTATGCCTTCGATGCTTTTACAGAATGGGCAGTCTGTCTTTCCCTGATTTTCCGTTTCTTGAGTGGAGTTCTTCTGGCAAGACAGCAATGAATACAAAGTCCCTTGTATGATTTTCCTGGCAGCAAAGAATAAATGATGTACAAATGCTTTGGCTCTTGAAGGATTATTAATTAACACACATGAATAACTGAATTGTACTTCAGTAGAAGGGGAAAATGTCATGGCAGATGGTTCAGTTAATGCGGCCCAAATTATCTTACCCCAAAATATTTATAAAAATTTTAACCCTGATGAACTTTATGTGAGTTTAACGAGATCAGAGCCAGGACCATAGACCTCCAATTCTTCCAGCTTCTAGCTACACTTCAGTAGGACTGACTCAGAAGCAGTGGTCCAGAGGGCAGGAATTATTAAAGTGCAAAATCTACTGCACATTTTGGATCCCTTTGCAATGAGGGAGGGAGATGGCAAGCTGACCAGACTTGCATCAAAGTTAATAGTAACCAGAAGGACGGGCCCTTTGAGTTTGACCTATGGCCAGGTTCTGACAGAAACCTACAGGCAAACTCCTGAGAGCCGCACGTAACAGAATGAGCAACAGTAAAATCAGCCATGATTCTCATTTCTCTTGAAGAAGCTACTGCTATTTTTCAGTCAGTTTTAGTATCTGTTTTAATAAAGCAACCACACAGTTGCTTTTATATTTAAAATCTGAAGCAAGGGATTGCTGTTGCTCCAACTTTTCCCATCTCTGCAAAAGGGATGTTTACTGTCATCCTCAGTCATAATATGGCAATGCAAGGCATCCATGTATGCGTAAAGGACAGTGTGCCTTCTCACAAATAAAAATAGAAAAAGGACTTCCTCATTTAGAAATTTTGCAACTGTGGCTTTTAAAGAAGTATCTAGTTCTGCCTGTTTCCTGGTTAGCAAAACTGAAAGTAGGACTTTCCATTAAAGTCATGACAGCAGGAGTTCAAATGTCATTATCATATAGTTTTACATCAGCCCTCTAATATCTGCTGTATTGACTCCTACTGGCTAAAATAAATGTTATTTATATCCAGGAGAAAACCTATGACAAATCAGACATGACTTTTAGAACTTCTTTCCAAGGGGAGATTTTTCTTGTAAGGTTTTGTTTGTTAGATCATCACATCACAGAAGCACAGAAGCACAGAATGATTGGGGTTGGAAGGCACCTCTGGAGATTGTGTAGTCCATCCGCCCCTGCTGAAGCAGGTTCACCTAGAGCAAGTTGCACAGGATTCCATCCAGGTGGGTTTTGAATATCTGCAGAGAAGGAAACTCTACAGTCTCTCTGGGCAGCCTGTTCCAGTGCTCTGTCACCTTCAAAGCAAAGAAGTTTTTCCTCATATTCAGATGGAACTTCCTGTGTTTCAGTTTGTGCCCATTGCTCCTTATCCTGTCCCAGAGCACCACTGAAAAAGAGTCTGGCCCCATCATCCTGACACCCACCCTTAAGATATTTGTAAGCGTTGATAAGAACACCTCGCAGTCTCCTCTTCTCCAGGGTAAACAGATCCAGCTCTCTCAGCCTTTCCTCATAAGAGAGATGCTTCAGTCCCCTAATCATCTTCATAGCTCTCCGCTGGACTCTCTCCAGTAGTTCTGTGTCTTTCTCAAACTGGGGAGCCCAGAACTAGACACAGTACTCCAGATGTGGCCTCACCAGGGCAGAGTAGAGGGGGAGGATAACCTCCTTCAACCTGCTGGCCACACTCCCTAATGCACCCCAGGGTACCGTTGGCCTTCTTGGCCACAAGGGCATGTTACTGGCTCATGGTTAACTTGTTGTCTGCCAGGACTCCCAGGTTCTTCTCCTCAGAGCTGCTTTCCAGCAGGTCAACCCCTAACCCATACTGGTCCATGGGGTTATTCCTCCCTAGGTGCAGGATGCTACACTTGCCTTTGTTGAACTTCATTAGGTTCCTCTCCCCGCAACTCTCTAGCCTGTCCAGGTCTTACTGAATGGCAGCACAGACTTCTGGTGTATCAGCCACTCCTCCCAGTTTGTCTCATCAGCAAACTTGCTGAGGGTACACTCTGTCCCTTCATCCAAGTCGTTGGTGAATAAGTTGAACAAGACTGGACCCAGTACTGACCCCTGGGGAACACCACTAGCTACAGGCCTCCAACTAGACTCTGAGCCACTGATCACAACCCTCTGAGCTCTGCCATTCAGCCAGTTCTCAATCCATCTCACTGTCCACTCATCTAACCCACATTTCCTGAGCTTACCTGTGAGGATGTTATGGGAGACAGTGTCAAAAGCCTTGCGAAGTCAAGGTAGACAACATCCACTGCTCTCCTCTCATCTACGCAGCCAGTCATGCCATCATAGAAGGCTATCAGATTGGTCAAGCACGATTTCCCCTCAGTGAATCCATGTTGACTACTCCTGATAACCTTCTTTTCTTCCACGTGCTTAGAGATGACATCCAGAATGAGATGTTCCATCACCTTTCCAGGGATGGAGGTGAGGCTGACTGGCCTATAGTTTCCTGGGTCCTCCTTCTTGCCCTTTTTGAAGACTGGAGTGACACTGGCTTTCCTCCAGTCCTCTGGCACAGATATTTTACAAACCAAACCAAACCAAACAAAAACCAGGACCCGTAATTTTTCAATTGGAAAAGGCTAAGAAATCAAACCAGCCAAGAAATAGCGAGAAAACATTTCAGACATAAAGTCAACCAGAAGGCAGAAATTACTGGTAGTTCATGAATTTTTACATAAAGTAGTGGAACATGAATAAGACTATAAATTAAAAAGACACATTAACATGAAAGATTGTGGGCAGTAGAACTTAGGTTCTAGGAGATATTTTTTTACTAAAATAGAGTTTGATGTGAGCTTGGAGCATGTATTATTTTAGCAGTTGTGTTTTCAGCCTGTTGCAGATGGCATTTGACCACGGGTGTGGATTTTATTCCTTTGCGGTCCTGGAAATGAAGGAAAAGGTACAACTTAAGTTCATAAGTATGCATTGCATACCTAACCTAAGTCATTTTGTCCCTTTTCTGTGGGTCAGTTTTCTTATGGGGAAATGGAAATAATGTTTGCTTTCTTCACAGGAGTGTGATGCATCTTTATAAAAACACCTTTACAGTCTTCATATAGGGGGCACTTGAGAGTAAAAGTGTACATAGAAAGAGAAACATTCATGAGTTGGATCCAGCTCTCCTAACTTAAGCAACTAACCTGTGGCTAAATTTTGGAATCTAATACCTTTTAGGTGACAACATTCCCTGTACAGTAAATGGAGAGAAGCAGGTTTCTGAAGGCCCCTTGGATGGAGATCTTCCCTGCTTAACATTATACATCTAGATTAGACAGAAGAGTTTTCTTCAGAAAACCTTCCAAGGCATCTCCTTTACTCCATGGACAACTTAGGCACTTAAGGAATAGCTTTTTTTAGGTGCTAAAATTGTGGCACAATTTCAAGGTTTCCTGGTTGTGCAGGATGGATCTTACCTAGTGTTTTCACACTTAGAAAGAGAACTGCTAAGTCTTTGAATATTTGTCTGTGAGTTGGGTTGATCACAGCAGAGAAATGAGAAGCAATAACACCTGGGGTATTTTTTTCTGTATTCAAAGCCCTGAAGTGAAAACCTTTCATTTGAATATTCAAAGAAAAGTTTGAAAAAAGAGCAGCCTCTTTTATTTGATCATTGAACTCTTCATTTCATAGGTGGCTGCTGCAATAAGCAAACTCTCCCTGTAATTGTGGTAGTGCACAGTCACTGCTCTCTCAAGCTGGTTGGCTCATTTGAGATGCGAGTCAAAGCATGATGCCTGTTTTAGCATTTAATCCCAATAGTTTAGAACAACCACAGTCTTATAAGCATATAATTCATCTCAGTTCCCTATGAAAGTTTTAAGGATTTTCATGGCCATCCCAGTTTTCAAAAATGAACTTTTCAGGCCACCAGAAGCTTATATGAACACCCCTTTGTACATCTCCTCTCCATATTTTCCACCTCCCAGATTAGATACTTTCTGCTGTGTTGCCTGTTGTAGAGGTCAATACCATCCAACTTCTCACTTAGCTCTCTACTTAGAGGTCTCTGTTGGCAAGTCTGGCTTTCAGCAGTGACGCAACTTTATTATAATAATAATGCATTTTAATTTATGGGCATCCACACCTGAAGGATACTGGGCGTCTTAACAAAAACAACTAAAAACTAAATGACGATAAACAAAGGCAAAAGGCCTATAAAAAGAGAGCTTGGAAACAAGAGCTTAAAATCCCTGCACAACAAAACAGGAAAGGAAATGAGAAAGTCAGAAGCCTTGCCTGCAAATGTGTTCTGGCATATGCAGGAGAGAGCGCGTTTCCAAGGCAAGGGAGGAGACCATCCCTTTTGACCTTCCAAGTGGAATGGACAATGACCAACACCATCAGCCTGAATTGCCAAGAAAGGACACAGAGCTGCTGGAAGTGGCTTCCTCTTACCTCAGAACAAGGAACTTAACTGGAAAAGCCACGCTATTCTTGAAGTTATGTTGTCTCTCTTCACTTCCCTGAAAAGGTTCATTGAAAAAGTCTCTTCTCCTCTGGGTTTCATTCCATTTGTTTGAAGAGATGGCACCTGATCTCTCACATGGCCGCAATGGTCCTACAGCATTTGAGCTTAAATTGGCTAATTTTGGAGAATAACTAACTATACTGTATATGCATACATATAACTAACTACACTATGCATATATAACTAACTACATTGTATATACACTAACCACATCAGAATCCAAAGGATTTATAATTTTAAGAAAAATGCAGAAGGCATGTTAACTTAGCTTTATTTTTGTCTCTTCAGCAGCCTTTTTAAATCAATCTTATTATTTCTGTACCTCAAGTGGCTGATCTGTGAAGTGAGGATACTGACCTGGCCTGATGGAAAATACCATAGACATGCTAAATCTCCTCTTGTTTGCTTACCTCTGCCTGCAGCAAATCCTAGTCTCGGCATGGATATCTGCCTTGTGGCACACTAACCACTGCTGGCCTGCCAGGGTCCCCTCCGGCGCCTTTTGGGGTACATCTTTGCTTTTCCTCGTTCTATTCAAATTTGAACAAAGCCCTTGACTGGAGGTTTTGTTCCTGCTTTGGAGGAGCTAATAGCAATTAAAAAAAAAGTCCGCTGAAAGAACTTTAAAAAATGGGGCTTTTGGTTTTTCAGTCTGTAATTACAGCATCAGTTCCCTTTTATGCTTCTGAATTACAGAGAAGTAAGCTGCCCTGTTTTCTGATGTTTTATTATTTTAAATTACTCAGTGGCTTTGTGGGGAAAGAGTAACTGAATATTTTTGGTTGTGTTACATAGGCGACGCCTTCCCCATTAGCTCTTGTGATTCTTCCTCACTCCCTAAGGTTTGCTTCAGGGGGAATGGAAATTAATTTGCTGCAAGAGAAGTGGTAATAAAGAATGTCCCCTTTTCATGGTTTAGTCAGCTTGAAACAAACTCTTAAAAATGTGCACATCATTTTTAACAGAGGCTTTGCATTAACCAGGATTAAGCAGGCTCTATTCTTGCTTCAAAACATAATTTTCTGGGTAGTCTTGCAGCATGATTGGCATGGACCTTGGCACAAAGAATTAAACGGGGCCCTCAGGCCAGCCAGCCACAAATGTCACCTCCACCTACCCCTACCAGCTCGTCCCAGCTTGGCACCCAGACGCCCCTGCACATGGGCCTCGGTCCAACTGCATCACTCATGCAGGCGCTGCCGACTCTGCTGGAACCAGCTGTAGCCTGAGGCAAGATGTTGGGATGTTTTTAGATGTTATAGGGATCACTGATCCGTCTTTCAACAAAGGTCGGCTACATTTTAACTTTCCCTGGAGCTCTTGCCTTCTGCTATTATTTTCCCTCCATGTCTCCAGTTTGAGAGTGTCTGCCTTTCAGGTTTTTCCCTTTACACTAAGGACGTGGATTTCAGCTGATTGCCCATAACAGACCGTCTCACAGTTTGCACCAGCACTCATCCCTCCAAGTCATTGCACCGCCACAGAAGGTCTGGGTGGCAGAAGCTGGCTTGGCAATCAGACAGTGAAAAAAATTCACAGTGCCTTCATGTTTAAATACTTAATCACTGCAGCCAGAAAATGCCCCACCTGGGGATCTGCACACTGCTGGTAGAGCACATGGCAGGTTTCCTGAGCATCCATCCTACGGGTTCACCAGACTGGGTAGAATAGGCTAGAATAGACTATTTCAGTTGGAAGGGACCTACAGTGATCATCTAGTCCAACTGCCTGACCACTTCAGGGCTCACCAAGTTAAAGCATGTTATTGAGGGCATTGTCCAAATGCCTCTTAAACACTGACAGGCTTGGGACATCAAACACCTCTCTAGGAAGCCTCTTCCAGTGTTTGATCACCCTCTCGGTACAGAAATGCTTCCTAATGTCCAGTCTAAACCTTCCTGGCACAGTTTTGAACCATTCCCATGCATCCTATCACTGGATCCCAGGGAGAAGAGATCAGCACCTCCCTCTCCACTTCCCCACCTCAGGAAGCTGTAGGGAGCAATGAGGTCACCCCTCAGCCTCCTCTTCTCCAAACTAGACAAGCCCAAAGTCCTTAGCCGCTCCTCATAGGACGTGCCTTCCAGCCCTACCACCAGCTTTGTTGCCCTCCTCTGGACGCATTCAAGGACCTTCACACCCTTCTTAAATTGGGGGGCACACAGGATTCAAGGTGAGGCCGCACCAACGTTGACTACAGCAGGATGATCAGCTCTTTGGAGCAGCTGGTTGTTATGCTGTGTTTGATGCACCCCAGGATGCGGTTTGCCCTCTTGGCTGCCAGGGCACACTGCTGACCCATGCTGAGCCTGCTGTTAACCAGCACCCCCAGATCCCTCTCTGCAGGGCTGCTCTCCAGCCACTCCTCTCCCAGTTTATACTTGTGCCCGGCATTACTCCATCCTATGTGCAGAGACCAGCATTTGGACTTGTTAAATTTCATCCGATTAATCATAGCCCAATGCTCCAATCTATCTAGATCCCTCTGCAAGGCCTCTTGTCCCTCAAGAGACTCAACAGCACCTCCCAGTTTGGTATCATCAGCAAACTTGCTAATGGTGCATTCAACTGGGTTAATGGTGCATAGAACTAGACATTAAACACAAATCTGCTCAAACATCGTGCTGTCTGCCCATCTTATTGAACCACTATTCTCCGCCATGCAATTCCTACTTTTCAAAGCCAATTCTCTACAGGCCTCTGTAACCAACAGGTCGTATATGATGTTGCTCAAATGCAATCATGGGCCCGTAGCCATGAAATTGTGCCTATTCATGATTTTTTTGCCAGCATGGGAAATGAGCAGCATAGACTTGTCAAGTAAAGAGTTGTCTCAATTTACTGCTTCGTTCAAAGAAAACATGAAGCATTTCAGAGATTCTAATTTCTAAAGAATTTGTATAATAACTTGTGGATTAATATTTATTTATGGATCTGTAACTGTTTTGATTCATTTCTGCTGTTTTTTACCCAAGCTGTTCTGTTGTACCTGGAAGATGATCCAGCCAGACCACTGACTTTAATAAGGTCTAGGATTGTCTTTGGACCCCAGACTTGCCAGATGGCAAAAATGAACACTTTCCACCATGTTCAGATTTTAATTTTGTTGGGCTACAACACACATTTGAATTTACAAAAACTAGTAACTCGCTGATTTACGGTCAGGCCTCCTTATTCTGTTAATTTTTTTTTATTCTAAATTTACTTTTCTTCAGTTTATTGTACTCAGCTTACAACAATAAGTGTAGATATAGAGACACGTACTCGAAGTCCTGCTTCCTCCCAGAACTAACTTAATATTGTTTTGTTTCAGCCTCATAGAAACAATGCTGGATGAAAGCTAATCCAATCGTTGTTACACACAGGTCAAGAAAATCTCATAGGCTGTGGAATTCCATTTTTTCTGGGATTATTAGAATTGTATTATGAATGGTATTTCACTGTGTTGAATCATATATTATTTGTAATGTGCTTTTGATTGCCTTTGTATGACTAGATATGTGGCTGGGCTAGTTTCATATATTTTGTTGTTGTGGAGTGGAGCAATAAAATGTGAAAGAAGCAATCATTCTCTATGGTATCTTTAATAAAATTTGATTTTTCCTTTGAGATCCTCAAGGAAAAATCACTATTCTCTGTCCATCTGGCTTGCTACAGCAAAAAACAAATCCAAAACACCTTCAGGTCATTATGATCCGTTGTTGAAACACTGGGATTAAATTTTGGCCCAAATAGCAATTATTCAATCCCTTGTAGAAAACAAGAAACAAGAGAGAGGTTTCACAGCTGTAGGCAGGGGGAACATTTGAATTTTGGCCTCCAGAGTCTGTAGAGGTGAATATCCCCCCATGGTGATCAGTGCCTCCATAACCAGCACTCTGCAGAAAGGGGGGATTTTGGCTGCCCAGCCCAAATGTCCATTCATGCTGTGCCTGCATTCACCCTGATCACACGTTCACACACCCGGGCCCATCCCTAAGATGGGCATGGTGGGATGCAGACCTGCTGCACACTGGGGAGAGCAGACACAAGCATGGCCAAACAGCATCCCTGTCCTGTGGCGGCCCCACCAAGCATGGCACTCACTGAGTACTTATGGGCTATTTTGGCTGAAGTGAGAAATAAATGTTGAAAAGGCTATTTGCTTGGGTGGTGCTTGACTACTCATCCTCGTATTGATGCCAGGGGAGGTTGCATGGGTGGGCAGGATCTCCAGTGGTGATGCTGAGTGCAGTCCGCTGTCTGGTGCAGGGTGAGGGCCAGTGGTAGAGGAGGCAGCTGGGAGATAAGAAATGTTGTAGAAAGGCAGATTCTGGGGGGAAATTTGGGTTATTTTATCTGATTTACCACTATTACCACAAACTCAGATTAGTTTATTTAGATTTTTGGGCCTGTGGATTTGGTTGACAGCTAGGATGTATAGAGGGAAAAGTGAAAGAGAAGAGAGGCATGAGGTGTGTGGGGTTCATCTGGGCTTGGGGATCGACTCTGCAAGTAAGTATCTGGGCTATAGACCCAGGGAAATTGGTAGGGCTTGGACACCAGTGTGTGGTTGTTCCCACTGCCCATGGTGTCCCCCAGCATGGGGTTAGCCAGGGCCAGCTGGCACTCGCCCAGCCGAGGCCAGGGCACAGCTCAGAGGCCAGCACTTGTAGGAACCACGCCCGTACAGGGCCGGGACACACGTTGGCACCCATCTGATTGGAGCCCAGGGGCTTTGGCTGGGCCACTGGCAGCGGCAACAGCAGGAGGACTGAGCACGGCCCAGAAGGGCAGGGTATGGACTTTGATTTCTGAGTGTGTGTTCTTCATTGTTCTGGATGTTTTCATTGCTTCTGCTTTTCCTCTGGGCTTTTGCTACTGAATATGTGTCAAAAAGGGACGGGGACTGAAGCGGAAATGTGGCAGGCACTGGCAGAGGAAAATGCCTCTGAAGAATGGCTAGCCTTCTTGGGTCTGATGTGGAGCCATGTCTGTTTCTACTGCTGCCTGGAAATGTACATTATCGGGCAAAAAATAAGCACCTTTAGTGACCTTTTTTGAGCTCACAGGAAAGGAATTCCTTGCTATTCTTTCGTGGTGTCCTGGACAATGAATCACCCTCCATTTGACAGGTGACCTCCCCTTCTGTCCATGCAAATATTTTACTGTTTAGCTTTATTAGATGTGAACAGTTGCAGTTTTGATGCAGGGACTCTATACAACGGTTCTTCTTGCCTGTGCATGGTGTCTCTACAAGGTGGTGACACCTGCATGACTGCTAGTGGGGATGTGGGTTCTTGCCATTTTCCCCAGCTGAGTTAGGAACCAGATGATTCAAGTATGACATCATGGTGGGAAACAGGGCAGAAATTATGAATTTCCTTTACTTCACATCTCTACAGCTTTAATCTTGCTAGGTCAGGTCCAGGCATTGCAGTTAGAGGTATCAGCTGAGGTGTCACCTTCTTAGACTGAGTTACCACCTGGATTATGAGGTTCTTCAGGACCAACCCAGGTAGCCCCAGATACAGTTGGGCAGCAATTGCTTGACAAGGCACGGTGCAAAGGACTGGTCATAGATTAGACACCATTTCTATAGACAATACAAACTTTTGGATCTGATGAGAAGTTGAATGGGATGTGGAAAGGCAAGAAACAGTATCTGTGAGAGGGCATTTGTCTAATGGGGATTCACACAATCCAGTAAGAGAAAAAAAAAGCCAGCTGACAAAGATGCTGGAGGATGGGAATGTACAAAACATGAAAAAATCTGTTTATCACCACTCTATTCTCTCAAATTCATTCTGCGTTCCTTTTTCTCCTCAATAGCATTTCTTCTGTTTATAGCCAGGCGGAGAGCTTGTGAGAGGGGAAGTATAGCCTGTTATGGTGTCTGGGGAAAATATCTAATTTTCCCACGTGTCTGGGTGGAGTCTTAGGGTGTTCGTTAATTTTAACAGAAACCCCTTGGTATTTGCACCTGTCTATGGTTATTGCCAACGGACTGAACATATAAAGGTCATGAGAAACATTCAGTCCCTTCAGCCCCTCTGGTAGAGAGAGGAAGTGTGGAGCCGGGAGCCATGCTACGCTGCCACCTGGAACATGGAAAACCATGAAAATAACTTCCCTTTCTGCGGTATTTTACTCCATCAGTTGCATTCAGAGTTACTATACAACACACAAATATGTCTTTGCATAGTCCTCAGTTAATGGGCAAGCTGCATAACTCAGTGTTTCAATGTCATTCTCACGTTAGGTTCATTAAGGTTCAAAGTTTGCCATATCCTCTTCCACCGTTGTTAAGTCCAGGCATACTGCAATACAAGAAAAGGGAATGATATGAGTAGAAGACTATGCTGTTATAGGGGTTTTAATTTACAAAAGGATGAGACAGGTCACATATACATTATTAACACAGCTCCTCCTTCTCCTCCTTTAGGGTCTTATCCCAATGATTTCAGCAGTGCTGCTGGTGACTTACAGTGAAAGCATAACTAAGCCCATTTGAATTTCAGGTCATACAGTGAAAGAGGGCATTTAGTCATGTTTTGGGGATGCAGCTTCAAGGAATCTCATTCAGTCTTCTTGCAATATGATACTCAGTCATAGGTGAGTATGACATGCCATTAAGAAAACCAGCATTACTCTCCATTATAGTTTCAAAATACAGTTTAAATTGATGTTCAGAGCAGTCTCATCAGCGATGGAAGCCACAGAGTGGGAGAAATTGTGTGGTGCCAGGCGTATATCTTGATTCCAGTGTGGTCCAAGTGTTGCCAGAAAGATGCACCTTCTGTATCTTTTCAAAGAGAAGATTTTGGCATGAGATGACATCGAGAGAGAGAGAATCAGATGGAAGAAATAAATACTTTCTTCCTGGGAGAAGGGTGATTTTTTTTGCAGGATGGCTCAAACCTTCATGCAATAGTAATTGCATGTACAGACTGTGACCACCAGTTTTGACTGTCAAGAGGACAAAGAAGGAATATGCAGATAGCTTGATTTTTCCAGGTCCACAGAAGTAACAGAGCTGTCAGCAGCTCAGAAAATGGTTTTATTGGTTTTCTTCTTGCTGTAGCAGTTCTGTTCTTTCAAAGAGTCAGACAAAGTGGGTGAGATAAACAGAAGTGGCAAAGGGAGCATGGGAGAAATGAGTGAAAGCAGGAAATTGCAAAAGGCTCCAAGTCATTGTTTTGGATCTTCTCAGGAAACAAAGCTTGATGTCTGTCTTCAGCTTAATAGTGGTTGCAGGACCCACTTGCTTCTCCGAGCATTCAGGTATGGATATTTTAAGGAGATAATGCAGTGCACAATGTGGTGGAGTCAACAGATTGTGTAGCCCTTCGTGGTAAAGGAAAATTTTGTGATGGTGAGTAGGTGGATTATAATTTGCATATGAAGAAAATTTAATAGACTTCTGTTTTGCTGTTTTAATAAATGGCTCTGCAACAAGTTATTTGTGTCTCTGTGCAGGTATGTGGCGCTTTGACAACAGTAATCAGTTCTTTACTGGCAGCTGATTACAATAGTACAAGTGTGAAAGGTAGCATCATGGCCTCTGGATGGTTTGGTTGTTGGAAGAGCTGACTGAATTATCTTTTGGAAGGAGCTGAGAATCATGCAGACACAACCAACTCAGACTGCGACAGGCACAATAAATTAAGCAACGCTACGTTTCTTGAGGGCATCTCAATAGAAACTAAATGAACATCACTACTAATTGGCAGCTATGCCATTAAGTTCAATTAAATTTAAATCAGTTCTTTGTGAAACACACTGTTTAAGGATTTCGTAACTAAAAAGACGATGTTAGTAACATCAAGGCTGACATAAAAGCTTTGTCATCACAAATACATCTAGCTCTTGGCTCTCAGCGTATGCCATTTCTGAAGTCTTGCCTTCTCAGGCAGGAGTAATTTCAACTGTAGTCTGTTTTGTTGCTCACGAGTTCTGTTCTTGCATAGAAAAGACATTAAATCCCAAAGCGGTAGTGCATGGTGGGCACCATCAAAGAATGTTGGGGAAGGTTATATTGATAGTGTAGAGATGTGTTAATACCATCACTTTGCACAGCTCAAACTTTATTTTGCATGCTAGTCATGCCCACGGAGGTCAGTTAATGCAGAATTATAGGGGCTGTTGAGGTTTTTTTAATGTTCTTTGCTGAAATGGACTACCATAATTCAACACCTTGGAGCCTAGGGAGCACACATGAGATGGGGCAGACTTCAGCGAAGTCTGTATTTTGTATTCAGACCGTGGACTTGAAGCTTGTTCTTCTCCACTGTAAGTGCTTTCATGCCACATTATTGTCTTTCTTCAGTTAGGGCTCTGTCAGTCTCTCCTTTCAGAGCTATTTTGCTTTATATCACCAGTGGTATCTTTCTTGGAGCCAAGAACTTGACTCTGGATCTTTCACACCCCAGGCTGTCGTGGAGACTGAGCAGGCTGTTTTCACTGGAAATTCCAGGTAGGCGCTGTGAAATTCTTCCTGAGGAAGCTGGTGTGTGTGCTCCCACTGAAATTGGCTGGTTTTGACAAATGCACACTTTCTAACAAAATGGAAAATTCCATGCCTGTCCTGTACTTGCAGGATGCCATTTAAGTGCAGTTTGCTTGAGTAGACAGTGCAGTAATGCCCAGCACCTCAAGAAAATGAGAAGAAAAAAAACCAAAAAACAAAATGAAAGTGAAATGCAGATGCAGCATTCATAACACAGAGAGCCAAGAGCATTGTGGTCAACCAGCAAGACATGGCAACAAGGCACACTTCTGTCTGAACTTCATGCTCACTTCTGATGAAGAAAATCACATAGTGTTGGTCTGTTCCCACCCTTATTTGCAACTGTTTGGCGACCAGATCCTTAGATCCTTCTGCACCAGGCAGGCAGTAGATCCTTCTGCCCTCCCTTTTTGTTTTCCCAATTTTCTAATTCCTGATCCAGTTTTCTTTGCTCTGCCTCTCTGTCCCCCTCACCAGAGGCTAGCTGCTGCTTGGGTTGGGGGGCTTCCATGTCCTGACACCTGTCAAAAGAACACATGGGGAAAAACAGTTTCAACGGACAGTCACAGCCTTTCTCCTCCATACTCCATCTCTCTCCCGTCCATTTTCCTTTTCTCGCTCTAATCTGCAAATTATCTTCACGGGCTATTCAAAGCACTACAGCATAAGAGCAAATAATCAGAGGACTGTTTAATTTGGAAACAAATAAGAACGGACAGTCAGGTAAAGGACACCTTATTTGCTTTCTTGCAAGAACAAGGAGATATTCAATCATATTTAAAGCAGTGTAGTGTAAATCTTACCAGAGGGAAATGATTTTATATTATGCAGAAGCACTAATGCACAGCCACAGGATTTAAGTAAAGCCAAGGTCAATAGGAATAATGAGGGGAATTCAACATTTGTATGAGTAATAAGACCATAAAATTATATCTGATGGGAATTTGTGTTTTGTTAAAGAAACATTAAAACAGCATGTTTTTAAAAACCGTCCAGGGGTGTTATTAAGTACAAGTCATAAAAAGAGCTGGTGAGAAATGAAGAAAAGACTAATATACAGAGGGGAAGGGGGAAGTGATCTAACTTTCTTCCAATATCTGAGCCTGTTGGCAGGACAGGACAGAGCTCCAGACTCTTCACATCCCCCCGGTCCGCGTGTGCCGACTGAAGAGCTGGCACGAGCTGCGTGGTTGCTCTGCACTGTCCCACGGCTCTTGTGGACGGCTTCGGTCCGGTCAAGGTCACACTTGCCACAGCTGGTGAAGTGGGAGAAATCCCTACCACCAGATCAGAGCACTTGGGATTTAGGGTCACTTTGCCAGACAACAGGATTTGTCACATCTTAATAAATAGAAATTTCAACAAAAGCTCCACAGTGTTGCTTTCTGTAACATCTTACGGAGCTGTTTCAATTGAATTCTTAAACCATCTTAATTCTTGCATTTCATTTGTTCTCCGTGTAAACAGATTGGCAAGACTTAGCTGCCTAATGAAGTAGAATCCTTTCATTGTAAATCTCTGGAAGTTTCTACTGTCTGGAAAAAAGGCTTTTGTGGGGAATTATTTAATTCTTAATTCATTTTTATCACTACTTTATCTTAATAAAATAAAGAAAACATGCAAGTAGTTTAAAGATATTTACTGAAGTTTGTTTTATGTAAGTAAATGAGGGATTTTCTTGTAAATTATGCTCACCAAAACTGAAAATTTGAGGGTTATTTAATAGCAGAATCAAGACAAACAATAGCATAATTCTGAATATACCTAAGTGCGTACTTCTGAATGTTGAGCTGAACGCATTAGATCTGCATTAGAATTGCAGCATTTGAACTGGAGAATTACGGACTGCAAAGTTTAGCAATCACTCCAACTGAGCTGAAATTTCACATTAGTAAAAAAGTGAAAAGCTTAAAATAAAGCCAGGCTGTATTTATCTGTCTGCTTTAAAGCCGCTTTCACGCATGCGTTAACGAAGTAGACAGTGCCGTCAGAATAACAATCATTGTGAATTCTGGGTGTGTAACAGGAAGGAAATAAAAATTTTTTTGTCCAATGGAGAAAATAGAAAGATTTGCCCACCCTGATGCTAAAAATACAGAATAATTATCAGCTGAGGCAAGTGCACTTCTGACCTAAGCATACATACACACCATCTATTTTCAAGTCTGCTTTGTTATAATAAACAGAAGAATTTTTCCTGAAGTACAGACTTTAAAAGCAAATGCAAGTGGCTTTCCTAAAGAAGGGAAAACCAGTCCCAGAGAGGCAGAGGAAAAGGGATTCCAGCCGCCTTCAACACCTTGTTGTACTATTGCTTCCACAGCAGGACGAGGGCTCTGAAACATGTGCCGCAACCTCTGTGGAGATGGTCCCGGGTGATATGGGCCTCGGTGACATAGCCCTACAGCATTTACAGCCTCTGCTCCTTCTGGCCAAGGTTCAACAGGTTTCATAGCATGAACATACCATGTAGCATTCACAGAATCGCAGAATCACAGGATGTCTGATGATGGAAGGGACCTCTGGAGGTCACCTGGTCCAACCCCCGTGCTCAAGCAGGACCACCTAGAGCCACTTGCCTTGGACCATGTCCAGACATGTTGCAAATATCTCCAAGACTGGGGACACCACAATCTGTTCCAGGGCTCAGTCACCCTCACTGTAACAAAAGTGTTTCCTGATGTTCAGAGGGAACCTCCTGTGTTTCAGGTTGTGCCAATTGCCCATTGGGACAGTCTGTCTGGTATTTTGCTATTGTGAAGGCTTTGAGTAATCTCAGCTATTAATGGAAGGTGATTCCTGATTTTTGACACACTGTAGAGCAATAAACAGCTTTTCTGATTTCCTGAGTGGATGCTAAACCTTTAGAAAACCAGGATTCATATCATAAATGAGTAGGTATAAAGTCAATGCATATTTATCTTCTGTATTTTTGGTGAAAGAAGGTGAAATTTGCTGCTTTCTTCATTCTGCTTGGATTCTGGTTCAGTTTGTCAGTATGTGTCACTTTTGCTTTCTTCCAGGTTTTCCTTCTCAGGGTGCAGTCGTGCTCTTCACCTTTAAGCATGAAGGTCACCAACAGCCCCCTTACGAACAGCTCTTTTTTAACCAACATAAAACCAGACATAGAAATGCAGGGTATCTAACACGCATGAGATGTGCCTTGTGAGAGCTAGGACACAGCATACTACACCAAACCGCTCCTTTAATTATACCATTTTCTATTTTATATTACTTACACCTTCACCATTGCCTGCTCCTCTTTCTGAATCCCTCTTTTTGCGGTCCTGCTCTCCCCTGCTTCCCTCAGACCTCTTTTGCTTCTCAGCCATTTTATAATGGGAGATTGTTTACCCATGGAGCTGCTGCTCAACATGGGCAGTTGGATGCACTGCCTGCAGAAGACATGTCTCACACTGCTTCTCCCTGTCCGTGAATCCAGTGAGGCTTCAGACTAGAAATATGGATTTTGTTCTTTCATAGAATCATAGAATCGTTAAGGTTGGAAAAGACCCTTAAGATCATCAGGTCCAACCATTAACCTAACACTGCCAAGTCCACCACTAAACCATGTCCTCAAGCACCACGTCTACCCATCTTTTAAATACCTCCAGGGATGGGGACTCAACCACTTCCCTGGGAAGCCTGTTCCAGTGCCTGACTACTCTTTTAGTGACAAATTTTTTCCTAATATCCAACCTAAATCTCCCTTGGCACAGTTTGAGGCCGTTTCCTCTTGTCCTATCACTTGTTACTTGGGAGAAGAGGCTGACCCCGACCTCGCTACAACCTCCTGTCAGGTAGTTGTAGAGAGCAATAAGGGCTTCCCCCCAGCCTTCTCTTCTCCAGGCCAAACAACCCCAGCTCCCTCAGCCGCTCCTCATAAGGCTTGTGCGCTAGACCCTTCACCAGCTTTGTTGCCTTTCTTTGGACAAGCTCCAGCACCTCAATGTCCTTCTTGGAGTGAGTGGCCCAAAACTGAACACAGGATTTGAGGTGTGGCCTCACCAGTGCCGAGTTCAAGGGGACCATCACCTCCCTGGTCCTGCTGGCCACACTGTTCCTGATACAAGCCAGGATGCCATTGGCCCTCTTGGCCACCTGAGCACACTGCTGGCTCATGTTCAAGCAGCTGTCAACCAACACCCCCAGGTCCTTTTCTGCTGGGCAGCTCTCCAGCCACTCTTCCCCCAGCCTGTAGTGTTGCATGGAGTAAACGTTCGGGTTTCACCACACTGAGGAGTGGATGGGTGGGAGAGAAAAGGGAGAGGGTCTGATGTGCTCGGTCATAGACACTGGGGTAGAGCTGAAAGTCTGGACCCTAATCAGTGTTGTGCCAGAATCAAAAGGTGGCTCAGATCCAGCATAGAGGTCTGGGCTCAACTCTCTTTAGTGTGTTGACTCTTCTGAAACCTTTCTTCTTTACATCATTCCTCACCATCTCTTCCAGTGCCACAGGAACAAGGACAAGTTACACTCCCCAAGTGTAAAGGCCCTTTTTGATTTAGGGCCATATGAATGCTAAAGCAGGAACATCAGCATTTATTAAGAAATGAAGGGCCTTTCTTCCAGAAAGGGCTAAATAACTGATTTCCTCTTTGCATGCTCTTTCCAGAATTTCCACAGAAGTCACAATTACTCATTCATGCCATAAAAGGAGCTACACTTCTGAGTAACAATCTTATACAATGTCAAATAAAAGTCGCTTTCACTGTTTGTTGAACACAAATCAAGTAATTTTTGTCTGAAAAAAAGTAATGGATAACCCAGGTGAAAAAAAGCCAAGTAAGCATGTCTGTCTGAGCTGTTTTGAAGGTAATCACTTCAATGCCCAGTTGTTGCTCTTGCTTCATAAGAAAAGCTCCTTTTAATACCTTCTGCCAGCTCTCTTAAAAGTTTGGCTTCTCTTCTGAAGAGATGCAGGAGTGCAGGCAAAATCCTTCTTACTTTGCAACTTTGGGCCCTATTTGTTTTGGATGTGATGATTAGTGGGTTTGATTTACTAATCTTACTTTATTAAGGGGCTGTACACAACACAGCTATCCCACAAAGAACAGCCTGCAAGGCAGAGAAAGACAGGGACGTGCCAGGGCAGAAAGTGGGACAGGGGATCTATACAAGTTGAATGTACCATAATGTAATAAATTGGGGCCTTTTATAAAAAATGGGATTTAAGGCAAGGGGAAAACGAGATTCGTTTCATTCCCTACCATCCTCTCAGGCAGAAGATGGAGGAAACCGATAAAAGAGGGCTGCTGCAGTCAGGAACTTAGAGATGCTTTCAGTCCCCGTTTTCTCTAGTCCTTCTTCATAGCAGGCAATTTTAGGCCAGTATTTTTTGTCCTTTTTACACAGAGGAATTAAGTAGTTCTGTCCCTGCCCCACAAATTGTTTGTGACAGTGCCTGCTAAAGGAAATGTTTTCTGCATCTGTTTAATCTCAGAAAATACATTCACAATATATGTATACACAGTGTAAGATGACACTTTGTTTTCTGTCCCCCAGCCTTCTAAGCAGTCAGATCTAACTAGTTGTTGTATAACCATAAACACATGATTTAATTATTTCTGAAGGTTTAAATACATCTTTTCCCCTGATTTTATAGGCATATACAGCTTTTGTGTGAACTGGAACCATCCCACTTAACTGCAGTCAAGTGGGGTTGACACCCATGTTAGCTCAGCTCAGCTCTTTTAAGCTTAGAAAATAAAAATAGGATTATGACAAGAATTGATTTTTTTTTATTTTTTGTTTTAATTTAAAATGCTTTAAGTTGAGCATACTACATTTGCTTTTGTTTGGTTTGGGAGGGGGAGAGACAGAATTGCCTGCCTGACTTCAAATACGAGTCTCTTCAGAAGGAAAAGCTGAGTTTAACCCCTGGCTTTGAATTCGAGAGTGCTTTCAAATTTTCCCATGTGAATGATCTAAACCCTTTGACTTTCTCAGCTGGGGTTCCCTCAGCCCTTCCTGGCGGAGTACGGGGAGGTTTCATGTCGAGCAAAATGCTTAAACACCTTTGGGCTCTGCCTGTCCATGGCTGCAGCAGGCTCTGTAAGGGAGGTGGCTTTGTGGCCGTGGGAGAGGAACAGAGCATCGTGCCGGACAGATGCCATCAGCCAATAACCAAGCCAAAGCTCGCTCTCTTGCCATGTTCAGACAAGCCACTGTGTCAAATCTTTCTGAGCACAAAGGCATTGGACTGAGCAGCAAAATCTGAAGTGTTAACCGTGGTTGACAGAGACCATATGAAATACTTTCCTTCTCCTCTTGTAGCCTACTGGTATTATTTTAATCAAGCATTTAAAAGGAAACCAAACTGTTGTCTCAACATAACACTGGAGAAGTGACCCATGGACTTAATCTGAGATTTTATTTTTTTTCCCTTGGCACTTGCCATCAGCAAGCAGGCACTAACTATTTCCCTTGAGCTTCCTGCTGTTTCCAGTAGCAAGTGAGCCTTGGTAATAGGAGTTCCTAGATTGCTGCTCCTAGTGGTAACCCCTGTTTTCTCCTCTAGCTGGAAATGCATCTTCAGGAATTAGATAGCTCATTTGCTCCTCTTTCATATTGTCCGTGGCCCCTTTCCGCTGGTGGAGCTGCAGCAGCGTGAAGACAGAGGTTGGTCCGGGGTAAGCTGCAGACCCCAGTCATTCTCTTATGCTTTCAGTAAATAAAATAAAACAAAACTCCAAATCAAAATACACAGCCGTGCAGCACCAGTCCAAGCAAGACCAGAATCAGGCATCCACTGAAAAATTCAATTTCTCTTCACAGAGAAATTCACAAGAAAAGAGGAACCGAAACAGGGTTTGCAGAAAATCTGCAGAGATCAGACTGAAACCAGACAGATTAGCATAACCCAGAAAGTCTTTGCGCTATCAGGTGCCTGTCTCTGCGGGCTCAAAATTCCCCTTCAGCACAACCAGCAAACGCTTGCCTGGGAGGGAGAAGTGAAAAGCCAGTAGATCTGAAATCTGAGCTTCCACAAGAATTTCTCTGGTTGGTGCTCAGCATTGCATTCGGGGGATTAAAATGGCTGCGAGACAGGATGTCGGGTGGCTGGGCTGGCTCCCAGCGGCTGCGGTTATTGCTCGGGTAATCCCGCACAGTATAGCTGAACTAAAACTAAGTTGTATTCATTTCTCCTCAGACCATCTTTCCAGAAGCAAGAAGATTTCCTTACTCTGCATGAACACCGAAATAGCGTTTTTCCTTATAATTCTTTGTCTGAAGACTGTAGCTGTCATGCTGAAAGTATTTCCTTTCACAGCAATGACTATCTATGCTGGCAGTGGTGCAGACTGGCTCTATTTTACTTGCCTGTGGCAATTTAATTTTTCAGTAGCTCTTTTCTTTGAAGCATTTACAAATCCAACAGAAACAATAAGCCTTGGACATGCGAAGAATACCAGGCATGAACCTTAAATCATAATTAAAAAGAAATGTAATAAGTAAGACACAACTTTTCATGTCTGACATGGGGCTGAAGATTGCCTTATACTTTGGGGCATAAGCTGTTCAAGTGTAGTCACAAGTGACACCACACCATAGATCAGATGCCCTCCCACAAAGGGCAGTTCTAAAATGTCCATTATAAATAAGTGTTTTCTCATCCTTTTCAGGTTTTACTCAGAGAAAGGAGGATTACATGGTTTTCAAAGTCTGGTGGAAAGAAAGGAAGGAAGACTTTCTTCATGGCTTGGGCTAAGAACAGAGCTAGATGCCCCACAATTTAAAATTTAATATTGAATTTGTATTCCTTAGGCACAACGCAGAGAACCTGAATAAAACACATGCATGCAGATCAGCTAAACTTATGTATGACAAATGAGTCTACACTCACCTTTCTTACAGTGTGTCTTCAATCATAATAAAACATAAAATTCTCTTTTCCTCCCTCTTGCTTTCTCATTTCTATAGCTTTCTTCTTCCTGCTTGAAAAATGCAGCTGTCCTACTTCTTTGTATCAGAGCTCAGTATTGAGCCATCAGTATCAGTGAGTCAGCATCCGTTTCCACAAGATTCAGTACTTGGGATTTTTCAGGGAAACACTGCCAATTTGTTATGCCTCTATGGCAATTTTTTTGGAAAACACCTTACACTTGTAACATCAAAAACCATTGCTGAGCATTATGTAGATGATGGCCACGTACCCATTATCTCCCCAAAGGATACCTTACCAAGAAGGTAGGAAACTGCTCAGGAGGTGGGGAAATTACTTGAAGCATTCCTCCAGTGTTGGCAGGAGGTTCCTTCCAGGCATCTCTGAACTGAACATTAACTTACTCTGGAGCAAGAATAAATAATATCTCCAGGGCTGAATTTGAAACCCAGTGTTCTGCTACAAAAGAGGAACACAGGCGGTTATTAAAGAATTGTAGAAATTTTTATTCTTATTATTGTAATATTTTAATTTACTGTTTAATTAGCCAACTCCGGAAGTATACATTTATTTCTACAGTTAAACTTTCCGTGGGAATGGTACCTCTGGGGCATGAGAGCAAACCAGGGACACTGCTGATTAAGTACTTCCCATGCTGAATGGGCTCGTAGGTATTTCAGCCTTAAGCACAGCTAACCAAGCAACAGGACTGAAGCTTTTTTTGTGTGTGTGTCAGATTTATTGTGGCTCCAGCAAAACTGGAGCATGTGTCTTATAATACCTGCACCGTGGGAGCAATGATGATTCTTCACAGGACTGTATTTTCCTAGCTTAAGGGTTTTCCTAGTCATTACCCTTCATATAACCCAGGCTTTTTGGTTGTCAGAGTCCTTTTATTCTGTATTCTGTGGGTGTTTGAGTTTGTCCTATATCCTTCAGGATTACATTGCGGGATGTCGCAGTAAACACCCTCTTACCGTGGTGTCAGAGGGAGGAGGGAGATTTGTGTGGGAATAGGTGCAATTTCTGCACTTCCAAAGCAGCTTGTAAATACAGCGTAGCACAGAGCAATAGCATGGTGCTTCGCCATCCTGTTCGCCGCCTTTGCACTGACAAAATATTTTTTGTAGGGTCAGTTATTTAAGGTGGGGTGGCTCTGGGGCTAATGCGGCTCCTTGCAGTCTCAGTTTGTGCCTTGCAGGTTTTCTGCATGGCGACAGGAGGATGACAGCATGGCTGGATGGGAAAGGGGTAAAATGTAGTGTAACAGCAGAGCCATTTACTCCGCCAGAGCGGAGGAAGGAATTGCATCAATAAACTGTGAACAGCAAGAAAGCAGAAACAGCGGTAACAGGACTGTTGTGTGGTCGGAACGGTTTTAAGGGAACAAGGACGATGGGACATGAACAGTCAGACCTGTGTGTGTCTCACCCACCATTGTTCTTTTTGAAATGCCTCTCTTTGTGCATGTAGAAACCCTCTACAATCAGTTTAACTGAAGAGAATCCTAAATTAACAGTAGCTGACTCGGAGTTTGAATTCACAGTGCTGTACAGAGGGGTTTTGATACTTCCTCAGGCAGAACTACAATTAAACCCTGGGCCTCCTCACAGACTCGCCCAGCAGTGCACATTTAGTCCTTCAGACAACTCCCTGCAGATTGTGCTGATTGCCAACAGGATTGCAGGGAAAGATCCGTTTCTTCTAAGAACTTTCTGCAGTTATTTTGAGGTTATTATGCTTAAAATAAAAGATATTTTTTTCTTCATCTTTGAAAGAAAAAGGGCAAACTTGTAGGCCTTAAAATCCTTCCAGATTTGTGCAGTTGGGTAAAATATAGCATTTGCCCCCCTGCTGTAAACCCCTAAGTTAGGATATAAGAACTCCTCTGTGTGTTGAGTAAAACTTCACAGGCTCCCTTGAAAAGGATATGCTGTATGCCAGGGAATTATTAATAAAAATTGAATATGTGGGGTAGTTTCAGGTTTACAGGTTACAAAATTAGCTACGGAATCGACTGTTTACTCTGGCTGATAAATGAATCCACCCCTCCTTGAATGAAAGATATCTTTCCTGCCTCTGAAGAACCGCTGGCTGCCCGGGCTCTCTGGGATAAGATTTCTGCTTGACATGTTTTCCTTTTTCCATTGACTTCTGTGGAGTCACTCCAGATTTGTGCAGACACAAACCATGGGGGAACCAGGCCCATGGCCTCTGGTGGCACCCGGGGGGGGTGAGCAATGCTGCTGTGGAGATGCAAAGCATTTTGGGTGAGCACACATCATCCCGTGCACCCACCGTCCCCGCACAGCCTCTCTCCGCACCCACCAGCCCCACAGCTCAAGTCTGTCCTTGGGCTGCAGGGATATAAAGCTGCATCCTCACCACGGGGTCAGCGGCAAAGTCCTCCAGTCCTTTTTTTTGGAGGCTGAGCCACTGTACAGGGGGTAAATGCCCGAGTGGTGGGTTACATGGGGAGGAACATCTCATAGCCTGCAGATGCAGCTGCTTTCCTCAGAGACTGGGGAACAGGAGGGAGAACATTGTGGGTCCGGGCCATCACTTTCTGTCTGAGCAGGCACTTTTTTCTATGCCTGTTTAATGCAAATGCAGTCCCTGCCTGCCCATTTTTCTACGACTGTTTAATACGCGCTCAGCCGCTGGTGTGGCCCTGTTGCAGGCTGGAGGCTGGTGCGTCCTGCCCTGTCTCCAGGCTGAGTCAGGGCCCCTTCCCGGCAGCCGGTGGGTAGGAGCCCCTGAGGCTGGGGAGGAGGGAGTCCACCCCTGCTGCCGCCTGCCTGCCCCTGTGTGCTGTTGGGCAAGGAGAGGTGGGCACCAGCAGCTCCAGGTGTGGCAGGAAAGTGAAGCAATTGTCTGCACCCAAAGGGATTACTTGGGTGGATTGCACCACGAGGGAGAGCCAGGCTATGAGACCATGTTTCACAGAGACATCTAAGCCAATGATGGAGTGGGGAGGGAGAGACCTGGTTTCAGCACAGAGACCTTTCCAGCAATTTCCTTGGTGGGACTGAGCATCCTTGTGCTGAGTTTAAAATGTCCAAGTTCTTGCAGGGTACAGAGAGAGCCTGGGAGCATCACTGGGTCACCACTTCTGCAGCTGGGCATTGAACTGCTTTGGTGCTGCCATCACTTGCTTGTGAGCATCCTCTGTCAACACAAAATCTGAGGCACAAAGTGTAATTTTCCTGCATCGTTCCTCTGGCTTCTTGAGGTTTCAGCATGTCAGTCTTCTTAGACTTTCAAAAACATGTCTCAACAGCAGTAACTACCCATTCCTTGTATCCCTGTACTGGCTCCCAACCCACGCGGTGTAAAACCAAGCTGCTCTTCTCTACCTCTCAGAGCCGGGAATAGCCCAGTTTCCCGCCGGCTTCACTGGCCTGCCAGCCACTCTCAGCTTATTTTGTTGCAATCCAAAAAACACACCCTTCTTCAAGCATTGACACATCTCCGGAGTGTGGACACCCTTCCCGAAAACGTGAGTCTATGTTAGTCTTCTCTAACTCCCGCCAGGAGAGAGAGGTTCCTGCAAGCCTGCTGGTATTTAGGCACCGCAATCTTTGACATCTCTGTCTCCCCTTCAAAGAACGCAAAGACCTGATCCATCTATTACTGACACTGAGTTTCCATTGCATTGCATGGGACTAATCATCCTTTAGGATGTATCATTTCACTCATCTTAAGTGCCATAAGCAGAGCTGAAGCACAACACAATTACCGAACCATCAATACTATCAATAGACAGATATCTTGTTTTGTGTGCTGACAAAGTTCTGCACATCCAGAATGATGTATGTCCTAGTTGTCAGAAAGTTTATTTATTTATTTAAAAGTGGATGAAGGCTTTCCTTCTTCAAAAAAGAAAAAAAGGAGAAAAATATTCTCCTGAAAGTTCTGTCTTCACCGTTATTGAACCACGCCCTGTCCTCTTCATATAAGAAATATTGCCAAAGCCACAATCTTTCATCATGTGGTTCCTTTTAAATAACCTCCTAGGTACTAAAGGTCAGGATGATTTTAAAAAAATAACCTGGTAGTATGAAAGAACTTTTTTTAAATGCGAAAAGACAAACAGAGGAATCCTACGCAAACTTGCCATAAATACAAGGGATGAGGATGATGATGAGTGGAATAAACTACGTTCGCATTGCGTTCACCTGCTTTACTTTGTCTCAAGTTTTGTTCAGTTCAAAACTCTAATATAAAAATAGAGTTACTCAATGCATTGCGATTCTGGGTCCATTCTTCTAGCCCTTTCCCATAGATTTGTCCTTCAACTCCGCTGGGAATAGTCACTTACACAATGACTGCAGCCTTAGCTTTGTAGGTATTTTTATCCCTCCTCACTACTGAGCTTATTGCCAATATTGGTTTTACCATCTAATTAAGGTGAAGGAAGAAAAACGTAAAACTCTTTTTTTTTCAGTTATTTTTGTCCATTTTTTTTTTGCTTCTCCGCATTATTTCAACAAAGAAATATTTTGGAGGGTAGGTATTTCCTATATGTGACATTTGTCCAAAATTGAATAGTTTCTGATAGTCTGCAGAAATTGCTGGTTCTTTTTTCTATAAATATTTGCTTGTTTCTGAGCCACAGTTTTGAATTACTTTAAGGCTGAAAATTTGGACACTTTGAAGGTGATTCACAAGCAAACCAGGTGCCTGTGCCTTGGAGGTGGCAATGTTGACCTGTACCAGGACGGGCAGGATGGGTGTCCGAGGGCGATTAAGGGTTTGATTGCATTGAATTCATCAATTCAATGACCCCTGCCTGTCGAAGCCCCCAGTACAGGTTGTATTCATGGTGTATGGGGTGTGTGAGTGTGTGCAAATGTGTGTGTGTGTGCGTGTGGTGTTTGGTTACAGACGTGTGCACTCCTAATCTATTCTTTGAACATTTGTTATCCAGCTCTCAAAACTTTTTAAAAGCTATCTAATAGCTGGCTTTATTTTTAAAATGTTCAGTCTATAGCAGACTATACTATTGATTGGTAATTTTACTATGAGAGCATCCATGAGTCACAGTCAGGGACCAGGAATCTATTTTGCTTGGTGATGTGCACAGCATAAAAAAAGATGATTAAAGAGCTTAATATCTAGTTTCTTCTTTAATTTCCCTCCTACTCCAAAACATGGTGTATTTTCTGGGACCCAAGAGACTGCCTTGCTGGAGGACGAGTGCATGTTAAAAAAGATCTAAAAAACAGAGTTGTAGAAGATTTTGAAATCGTAAGGTTCTGCTTTAAACCCCTGGTATTGTTTGATAGCTGAGGGTTGTTTCCACTCTTTGAGAGCACAGCTGGACAGACAACAGCTGAAGAACCTGCCTTAAAGCCCATCTCACCAGCTCCCTCAAATAAACCTGCAACTGCTTTTCCTTTTTCTCAGCGAAGGAGAAGCCAACAGGGCAGGACAGACCCTGCCCCTGGCCAGGGGCAGCACAGGCAGCAGAGGCAGCACACTCTTCTCTCCTCCCCATTCCTCTCCTCCTTTCCACCCCAAGGCAGGGGCGGCCTCACCGCTAGCCAGGGGCTGGCAAAACGTTTGCCTTCCCTTGAGTCTGGTCCACAGCCGGGCCAGGAGGAGGGCAGGCGCTGGTACCCCAGCAGGTCAGGGTACCCCGAGCACAGCATCCCTCTTCGGGTCACCCCCAAGGCCCAGCTCTGGCTGGTTGTCCCCAGCCCTCGCGCCTCCCTCCTTCCCCCCACCTCTGCCTCCCCGCAGACACGGGGACCCCTCTCCCACCTGCTGCCCACCGCACAACTCCTCTTTCCTCTGCAGCCTTCCCTGAAAAACAAACTACCACCCCAAACCCACATTTTTTCCAAGCAATCCTCCCACTTTCTGTTTGCCTCACCCTCTCCCTCATTATCTTGGGTCTCGCTTTTGTTTGTCTTGGCTATTTTGGGCTGGAGGCTCTTTGGGGAAGGGAATACGGTTTAAGTGTTGCCTGCTCAGGACATGAAGCGTTCGATTCCTTCCAGCTGAGCAAAGCTGAATTGATAAATGAGGCATAAACTAGCTGAGAAGTGTCTGCCTGAGCGTGGGCACCTGGTTAGCTGAAACAGCTTTAACAGGTATAATTCATTAAACAGGTGTAACTTTATGTTTAGGAAACAAAAAAAATCCTATTTTAAAAGGCACAGGTAATAGTTTAATGCTAAAGTTTCCCAGGAAACCCAGTCAAGGCTATACCCTACTGTAGTGAAGTATAGCATGTTGATATGGTAGCTATAGCATAAACTACACTCTGTGGCTCTGAGCACCTTCTTCAGTGTTGTCATTCATGAAGGACCACAAACACTTAGTGTTATTTACAATGAGACTTACATATAATTAGTTGGAATGTGGAACAATAAATGTATAAATTAAAAACAGGACCATGTACTAAGAAGCAACTGTGCTTTTCTCCAGCCAATCTAGTGATTCCACTGGTACATTTTTTAACTATATTACTACTTGATACTATAACTGTACTACCAGTTGCTAAATCCTTGTATTAAACAGAGCTAACATTGAAAGGATTAGGATGGAAAACCACCCCAAACCTCCACACCTGGCAGAGTCATGGAAACATCTGGTCTATTCTGCAAATTTGAGGCTCTGTTGTTACCATCTTTTAATTATATGTAAAAACAGTTTCTGTTGTAAAAGTATGTAAATTATTTCAAATTAATCAACACAAACCTAGGGATTTTTTGTGTGTGTTCAGCACCATTTCTCAGCTACACTGATAAATGAGATGCTAATAGCATGTGAAATATAAAAGGGAGTTTATTCCTTTTGATGCAAAAAGTGATGTGAGAATTCAGTGAAAAATGAAACCCAAATATTTTAAAGCAATATGTCCCATTTGTACTCTCTGTAAGGAGAGCACTTCTGATGAGCACCTATCATATCTACCAGGAATCTCTTTCTCATTCTTTGCTTAAGATCCTCTCATCTGTAATAGAGGAATATTTGTCATACAAGGTTAAATGCTGATGGCTTTTCCTTCCTTTACACAAGGGAAAAGAGTACATTCAATACTCAAGCTCTGTTTGCATGGTTTAAAGAAAAAAGCGCGAGTACAGTTTCTCTGTGCAGCCACCGAAGCCTTTGGCTTGCACTGTGAATGATCACTGGTCCTTAAAATTATCTGAGCTTTTGATAGCAGCACTCATGCACTCATACACTTTTTTTGGGGCCCATCTCTTTGCAGATGCCTCATTCGGTAGCTGAGGGCAATGGTAAATGATTGGCTTTTTTTTTTTATGTGACCTCTCCGTGCTCCCTTCCTTTAAACACAGTGGCAATATGTGAGGCTTTCCAAGCCCGTCAGGGCCTGCATCATCTTTCCTCCATGAAATTACAAGCTGTGGTTAGGGCAAAGGTTGTGAGCTCTCCAAGAATGACACCGGGCCAAGAGTGATGCTGGGCCAAATGCGTCTATGGAGTTGTAATCGGTTGTATGGCAACCACCTGGGCCCTCTGAACTAGAACCTTTAATACTTTTTACCTTCTTTTACACCTGTACAGTGACCATGAAAATCCAGTGCTGGTCAATATTTACTTGGCTCACGTATTAACTACTAGACCAGACAGGGAGCAGCAGGGAGCCGAGCCCAAGATAAGGTGCAAAATCCATGTGGTCTGTCTCTGTTATTAGTTCCTACTTCAGAGTCAAGAGTAAAACACCAGTCAAAAAGTAAACTGAAAAATTTAATTGTTTTATAAAATAAGATTATGAAATTCTATATAAAAATCCAGCTTCTTAAATATGGTACATTCACTTCCTCACAGAATATTTAAATATTCAGGTCACTTACGCTATATTTTCACCGTATTTGAGTTAAAATCATTGGATAAATTAAAACATCCCTACCAAAAGATACCACAACTTATACAAATAAAACTAAGCAATAATACTTTTTTTAAATACAAAATGTAAAGAAATTAATAACTCTTGGAGCATGCTACAAAATTTTGCCAGAAAAATATACGGGATCATTTTTGTTTAACTAGAAAATATACAGTGTGCTTTTCATTTCTCTTCCTAAAATTCAGTCTCATACAATTTCCATTTAACTTAATAAATATGTACAACAAAAATGTTTATTCCTCAAAGAATATAAATAGCAAATACTGTAGTAGAGCCTGGTCCGGCATTCTTTTCTCATTTAGTGACTATAGTGGGGCTTTTTAACTCTGAATGTGCAAAAATGCAGAATCAGGCTCTTAGTGTTATCAACAGGTTAATAGCTTTTACAAAAGTGATTTTATTAAAAAAAAACATCCAAAAACACTGCAAAAGACTTAGAGCTATTCCAGTCAGGCATTTCTATAAATAGTAAGACATAATGTAGGGAAACAACGTTCCAGTTTAATTACTGCTGGCAGTAATTAGGGAAAAATAGTCAGTGGAGAATGAAAAATATCTTGAATTAGACACATCGTACTTTCACTGATTTAAGTTGGTTCCCTATCATTTCTAAAACGAGTTTCTGGTGTAATCTATACATTGTAAATCTGTGAAGAAACTTAATCACCTTCTTCAGACTTTGGATGGTTCGTTTCGGAAAGTGGTATGTTTTCAAGTGCTTCAGTCCATACGTTAAACCTTTAATGGTGTCTTGGTCACCATTCTTTATTCTCCACAGATTGAGAAGCTTCAGAACTTGCTCTGTAGGTTGACATAGTTTCATTGTGCTCTCGATATCTTCTTTTCCCACTTTCTTGCCTGGTAAGCTTGCCATCAGTGTGTTGAGATGTTCAAAGGTGAGGTTCGGGTGGCCAACATGCTTTAAGACATTATTTTCGCAAAAATTGATATCTATAGAAAGTGAAAAGAGAGGTAAGTACAATGCATTACAACTTTACCATGGCCTGCAAAAAAACTTCCAAAATTTCAAGGTGAGTATTCCTTCCCAATTTTTTTTTTACTTCATTTCAAATAATTCTCTCAGCAATGCTTTTTTTTAGGCTCCAATTATGAAATGCACTTAAGAATTTAATTAACTTTGCAAATACAAACAGCCCCAAATTACAAACAAACTTCACAGCAAGTATTTATTGCTAAATGCTTGTTTCATCTATCTTGTAAAATGTTCTGTGTATGTGATAGGACACCTAATACTTGGTTCCAGTGAATGAAAATTTTGCTCTTCAGAAATGTCTGGGCAAGCTTTGCTAAAATAGTCATTTTGGTTTTCAAAGTATTCTAGACACTTCACGGTCTGACATAAGCATACATACTAAAAAGGAGAGGGAAAAAAAACATTTCTGCAGCATTTTTCCAATCTATTCTGAGTGGACCAAAGGTCGTTCGAATGTGGCGGTTGTTGATGGTGGCTTACATGAAAAGAGTTGGCCTGACTCTCATAAAAGCCTTGGTGTTAACACTGCAGCACTATTTCACCTTTGACACTTGTCTTGGCAGATTCAGCACAAAGAAAGTGGTGAATTGGCATGACAAACAGGTACCGCAAGGGAAAAAGAAGGGAAAGCCTATCTGTATATTCCTCACTCCCATGCGTCCCCATTCCGTGAATAGATGTCCTAGTCTGAGCTGTCAGTCTCCACTTTACAGAAAACAAATTGCACTCTCAGTTGCAGGCATCCAGCTCCTTCTAACCTCAACAGCCACTGCTCAGATATAACAGTGGGAAACATTTTTCCCCACTTGATCAAAATTCTTCCTATGCTGTGCAGTCCCCAAAGGGGATCTTGGCTGTGGCACCACACACGCTCCCAAGGGGGCTACAAGTCTGGGAAGAATTCAGTCCTTGACTGAGCAGGAGAAGCTGAATTCTCTTCCCGGTTCCCCTCGACTTCACTCTGCTTACCGCATCAACAAATCTCAGTTAAGCCCTGCAGATCCTCCTCAGAGCATAACGCATCACCAGGAGGTATTTGATCCCAAGCAATTTTAAAAATGCCATTTAGAAGGTTGCTTTTAATATACGTGCTATCAAAATAAGGTACCTTGAATAATTTTCTTGACCATATCCTGTTCTTTGTTTTGCTGCTTCCATAATTTCATAAGCTGGAAGGTCTGCTCTTGAGTACCGTGCCTTTGTTTGATCCTTTCGATATTTTCTGCGCTAACCTTCGTCCCAGGCAAACTGTCTGCTATTATGTTCAGCCAGTTAGATGTGAGGTGAGTAGGAACAGCAAACTTGAAGAAAGCCTCCTCGCACAGGGTTACATCTGGAATAAGAAAGAGAAAAAGAATATGTCGATTGTTCTGATCCCTGTTACCCTGCTTGTCTCTGGAAAAAAAAAAGCAAGCAGCAAGGGTGATTAAAAAATGCTTAAAAAACAAACTAAGAAGTGGCCCTTATAGTGCTATTGCTCTCTGGGCTTGAGTTCCATTTGGTCTGACCTACAATAATTAAAACTCTACTGTGGCCATCACCGTAGCAGGCAAATGGCTAACAAGCTAGAGATTTTATCATAAATGCTGATAGATTAATTTTAACTGTAATTAAAGGTGTATTTTCAGGACACTCTTCCTTAATATGATACATACCTATTCCACATTTTTGAGGTGCCGTATCTGTATTTTCCTGACAGATGTTGTCACGAACTGCATTTCCCTTCAATGCTATTTTGAAACCCAGTGCACTACAGTTTGTGTGCTTTAGACAGGCTGCTTTGGATGATGTTTCATTTGAGAAAAATCCTTCTGGACATCTCTCGCATACGGTGTCACTCTCAGGGGTACCTGTGGAAACAGGAAAACAATGCATCCAATTACATATAACCTCAACTGTGAAAAAAAATACTAGAATACAAAAATAAAAGAAAATATTCCTCTCAAAATATTCATGCTTCTGCTTTTCACATTTCTGATCTATGAAGGAATCACATTTAGAAAAAAAACCCAAACACTTTAATTTTTGAAAACAAAAATGATTCTTTAGGAGAATGATGTTCCTGCTGGAGTAATAGAGTAAATAGTACTCTTACATACACTTGTTACCAACTTTAAAATCAGTAATTACTGATTAAATCAGTAATTTCATAAAGTAATATCTTTAAATCAGTAATTACTTGAGTCTATTCAGACATTACATGATGTCTGACCGTCATCCTCCGACTGTACAAATATTCTGTAAAATAATTAAATGGCAGAAGAACTGCTCTAAATCGTAATATCTGCCCAGAACCTTACTCAAATGGGTTACTTGAGTTCTAGCTAAAAATATAACCCAACAAAATATCAACTAAAGACCCTCTGAAAAGTACTTTCCCTGATCAAATATTAAATTATACAGGAAAATAGAATTTCAGTAACATTTTTCACCTTTTTTCTGGGCTTGAATAAAATATTATTTAAAGCAAAGAAAGTAGATCATCCAATATAGCAAAAATATTTAATATACCTACATATGTTTTGCTTGGTGTTTTACTTTTATAAAGAACAGTTTTACTTTAGAATCCAATATATGATACAACAATAGAATGACAATAGATGGTTCTATCACATTGACAAAGAGGAAGAAAATTAATGCATGAAATCTGAAACAATGCAAGCAGTCTAACCACTAGTGGCAGGAAAATAACAGCACCAATAAATGCTGGATATTCACTCTTAATTCATCTTTATTCAGCCAATGTTTAAGCAAGTGCCTAAAGTCTAATATCTAATATCGCATTATTGAACATGAACTTAATCACATGCTTAAAATTCCTTGGAAATAATTGGCAATTATATTTGAATAAGAAAATGCCTCCATCTAGTGTATTTTGGAAGTATTTACATGTGGATGCTTATTTTAATGCTAGCTTTTAAGTAAATTTTATTTATTTTGGGCATTTCCTTAGAGAAAAAGCATATGAATCTCCAGTTTTCAACCAGCCATGAAATAAAGAATAATCCTTGCATACACCCAACCTAGCACTTCTTTCATCAGACAGCAATGAAAACAAAGGAGAATTTTTTAGTTGTGCATCTGAAAATCAGAGACCCTGTATATTGCCAAATCCCCCAAATCCTCCGCTTTCCCAGCCAGCGCCCAACCCGCAGCAGCAACGTCTGCCCTTGCATTTTCTTGCACAATGTGCACTGCCTGTGGCTCTGGGCTGTACGAAACTCCAGCCAACGCCCGCACCTGAGCAGGCAGCAATTTGCTTTGCTGAGAAGTCTGAATTTTTAGCAACTTTTCCTGCTACAGACGCGCTGCTGCTGTGTTCCAGCAGCGAGGAAGGGGAAGAAAGGAGAGTCCCTGCAAACGGTACGTCGTTCTGCTCAGAGCTTCCCGTACAACCTTTGTGGCGCAAGAGGGAAATAAACCGGGTAATCCATCAGCGTTCTCAGGGTTCAGCATAAAGTCACCTCCAAGCTTTCCCAGCTTCTTCTTCGCTGCTTATCTGGCTGCTCTTGTTGAGGGCACAAATGGCTGCAGCCCGGCCACCCGTCTGCCGCTCCCTCCAATTCACCTGGAATCCCCCATTCTCCCCAGGGAAACCGCAGCTGCCACCAGGGAGATAGCACAGCCTCGGAGCAGCGCTGCTTCCCCAGCATGTTGCTGCTAAAAACTCTGCCACGTACAGGGCCAACCGCAGCAGAAAGGAACAAAATCTTAATCTACACTCACAAAAGGGGACTACCAGAGTAAAGTGATCTGCCCAACACGATCATGAGCGACTGGCAGTGGGGAAACAGATTTCTAATGCTTTAAGCTTTGAATGAGACACTGGATCACACCATCTCCCTGTGTGGCAGTGGAAGCATATTTTTCTACACTTTTAGGTCTTATTTCACCTGAATTTAGACAAAGTTCAAGACTATCATATGGCAGAAAGCGGGAAGACAGTATGGTCCATGCTTATTAAATTCTTAGTCGATGTCCCACCTCAAAAACTGACTATTTACACAGGGGGACGCAATTATTTTTACAATGTTTTCATTCCTTGTTTGAGGTCTGCTTGGGTTTAGCCGGTTCATTCTGATGGTCTTCTGGAAACCAACTTTCCAATAAATTACACGATTCAACAATTTATCTTCTTCCAAATTTTGTTTCATTTTGAACTGAGGGATTCAAATTTGTCTGCCACAGTTTCTCTGTGCTTGCAGGGATGCAGCAGGCTGGTTGATCACAGAATTTATACTTCTTTTTTTGCTTCCCAAATAGGCTTTTTGAGAACTTTGTTTCTGTCCCCTTTTGACTTGCTGCTGAGGTACAGTGGAACCTCATTAACCCAAGCCCCTGGGTATAATGATTTAGGTTAATGAAGGTTTATAATATGGAAATGCAGTAGCTGCCAGTGGAAATGCTTAGCAGTGGCAAGAGTGGGTAGTGCTTAGTTAACCAGTTACTAGGGGAATAGTGAGCAGCTACAGCAGCGACATTACTCCTTACATCAAAGTCGTTCTCCAATGAGATGTTCATAACACGAGAAAGGACTCCCGACCTGTCATTCAGCCTAGCTCTAAAATGTACGGGCCAGCCCTAGTGTTTCTCACTGTATATCAGTAATTCCTACGGAAGTAATTCTGTAGTCTGGAGATTGGTTGCCTAGGGGTACGTGTTTGAGATGCTTTGATTTTCTGTATTCCCTTCCTCAGTGCTCTTCTCTGGGCAGTTATCAATCTCTGGTACAATGACAGTTTACAATTCTTTCAGGCTGTATTAAATACTGGAGCTAAACTGGGCCATGACATTTGCCAAATGATAAATGATGTATTTTGTTTTGAGAGAAGAACTTATTATTGGTTTAACCATTTATGTTGTCTTCAATGAAGAATACACTCTACTGAAAAGCGTCACTTCGCTCTAAATCCCCACCAGACATACTGCACAATGCCAGCCTGCTTGACAAAGAAACGATTCTTTGTTTGATAATAGTAACAGTTTCCCTAAGAGTTCCACTTAGGATGCTGATAATTAATTATTACCACATATTGCTGTGATGCTAGAGCTATATTAATATTGTTATAATTACACACTTGGTGTCAAACACGTAGTGTTCCTGGTGTTTGTCAAGACATACAGTTGCTTGAAACAGCAGATTTCAAAATGAAAAACATTATTATTTATCACACACACAAATACTACATTCCAGATAATGTTCCTTTAAAAGAGGCAATCCATCATGTTTCTCATTAGAGTGCAATTTGCTACATTTGCTACTGCCATTAAGTTATATATTACAGTAGGAGCAGGGTATTCCACTGAGAAATGTTCCTTTGGCTACAGTCCAAATGATGCAGACTAGGAACAGGTTCAATTGGCTTTACAATTTACCGTCCTGTAATTTCATTTGGATGAGCCTTTTTCCTAATCTTGTAACTGCCACGAGTCGTCGACGTGCGGTAGAGCTCTAATTAAGCCTGTGTGTATTGACAAGCAGTACCTACCTGGCTGTGTAACGCCAAATCCAGGACGACACTCCGTGTGCTTTAAACAAAACTCGAGCTCCAGGTATCTGCCTTCGATGCACTCGCAGACGCGGTTCTGCCTGCTGGTGCACTCCTGCTTGACGTACTGCAGCTCTTTGCAAACGGCGCTGCAGTACTGGCATTCGTCGTTGCTGTTCCACTCGTCGGCATAGTACTGATCCGGACACGGGGCACACTGCGTCGGGCTGGTGGCTGTACAGTGCTGCTTTACGTAGCTCCCAGGAGGGCACTGGTCACACAGCAGTGGACGAGATGTCCCTGGGTCGTAATGGGCATACTTGGGGGGAGAGTCATCCTGGATGGTCCACTTAACAGAAATGTCCAAGAGCTAGCAACAGGAAAATAAAACATCGCTCGCTTTAGTTCTGGGGAGCACTGTGGTCACAAAGAAACATACATTTTAATGAGTTTATGAGTCTAATCATGTCGCTATCTTCAAAAAAATATTTGCGTTAGAAATTTGTAAAATATCAACCAGCTTCTGGACTCTCCCATGTCTATCTTAGAATGGGAAATTTTTAGGATCTTATCCAGCAAATCTTCCTGACGTAAGTACTTCCTTGTTCTTCCAGAGATGTAGATCCTATTCTTCTCTCATTTACACCCTTTTAGTATCACTGGGCAATGAGCTTTTAGCGCCCAGCACCAGAGAACCTGGCCCATAGTTTCATTGGCAACACACTCGATGCACAGCACGGCGGGGATTATGCGCTCCTGTGTTCTTAAGTATCAAGTACATCAGATGCAAAAGAAGTGGTACCTGAGCATACAAATCTGACCAGCGTGCTGCACCATTACCACAGATACCTTTGAAGGTGATTCCTTACACTATTTCTTTTTGCCAGCAACAAATGGCTAGAACAATACAGGTTACTTTTTAATGCCTTCCATTTGATCTTGCACTGAAATGCAGTATCTCTGGGGATAAAACGTGGCAGCTACGTCAGGTATGAAGATGCAGCTTCAGACAGAGGTAAAGAATGCTGCTGTTTAGGAAGGGTACATTAAGGACTTCATCGCATGAGCTAGAAGAAGCCAGACTAATGCTTTCGCTTCCTACCTAAAACCCAGGCTTAGGGCTGTCGTGAGGACCTGGTTCAGTACCAGCAGTCAGTTCATGACGGCTACACACCTGCTTCCTGCAGCAGTCTGCTTTGCTGGTGCGATTGGGGATCTAGAGATCTGAGATGACCCTGCCCTTCTGCAGAGACAACCTCCGTATCACATTATTTTGGTCGCGTAACTGAAAATTTGGTTCTGTGATTCCACCAGCCTATCAAAAAAAATCACTCTCAGGTTTACTCCCTACATACCACCCCGAGCCCCACAGGGTCCGCTGGCTGCTCGCACTGAGAACCCTGTTCTGTCCCATCGCTGCGTGACCAACGTGCCACTTCTAAAACTTGTACGTTTTATAAAGATGAAGTAAACTGGCTCTGAATGAAGATTTTTGTCTATGTATCCATTCAAATTATAAATCCAACTGACTTGTCTTTGTTGCTATTTTAATCCCAGTCAGCTAATACAGAATTGCCAATTCAATTTCAAGAACGTATTTTCCTCTTTTCCAATGCACATGTCCCCAAAGTGTAAGTGGAATTAACTCTTTTTATTCATTCAAACTCTATATTTCCTAAAGAGGCTTCATCTAAGGGTGTCACTTCTGCCACAGCACAGCACTTCTTAAGTGATAGTCTTACTAAGGTTCGAAAGGACAATTTAGTTGTTCATCTGCATTAACACAAGTCACAGCATTTGCACCAAGTAATATTAGGTGCCTAAATTAGGAACTCTTACTGCTTAAGAAAAGGTTCTTAAGTGCATTCTCCTGCTGCCTGTCTATGAATCCACTTTCTATACAGCTATACTTAGGCTGAAGAATGAAGTGCAGATAGTATGGGTATTCCCCACAGCCTCTTCTAGTTACCCTTGACTAAGCCCTGTAACTTGCCCGATCTGGGATTTCTCCAGGTGGAGATCCCACTTTTTCTTGTGGTCTCAATGCACAATCTCTTCCGTTGTGAGAAATTCCTTATTACTCATTGAAGTTTGATGCACTGCTCCATTTTTCTTAACTGACTGGATCTGTTTCAGGTGATCTATTTAACAAGAGGGTGCAGCACATTTTTTAATAGTGAATGGCTTTCCATTGATGAAAAATGCACCCACCCTTGGTAAATCTACAGCTATTACTCTAGTAATAAGGAAGTCCTGGTAATACCATTAATTTTTGATGTGAACAGTCAGGATTTCTTCTATGGTTTTTATTCAGTAATAGATAATACAGCATTCCAGAGTCCAAGACTTGCACGGACACACACATTCCCTTCACAGAACATAACTGACTGCAACGTGTGGCACAGATGCTACAAAGACATGCATCAACCCACATTTCATGCAGATGTCTGTGGAAAGCCGAGACAATACCCAATGCAGATGAAAATCTTGAACACTGATGAATACTTGAACAAGACGTGTGTGAAAATGATTAGGGACAGCAACCAGACATGCAGGCAGCACGTCCTCCTGCAGAAACGCCAGTTTTCCTTCTCTGCAACGCACGGCTCACAACAATCCCAAAGCTGTCACTGCAGCAGAATCTGCTCCTCTGCCCTTGGTGACACATTTTCAGGTGCTGAACGGTTACATGGACCGTTTCATGACTGCTCAACTCCCCTCTGCAACATGCAGGAGCAAGAACAAGATTTTCTCTATTTTCCTTACTCAACCATTTACACTGGAAATCATATATGAGGCAAGTGAGAAGTTTTGCTGCAGGGGATGATTCAGGATTTAAAATAATACAAATTCAATAATCAAGGTATGAGAACATGGGGTTTTGGTGGGGAAAATGGAGGCACTTGCTTACTGAAGAACCTACAGCTATGTGAAGCAAACCAATAAAAATAGAAAACAATTGAACACAATTTGAGAGGAATTGATTTTAAAAAATGTGCAAAAAAATGCTTGAACAATACGTGTGTGAGACCATGCTAAGTTTAGCCTTTGGAAGTACCAATAGCTATGAACTACTAATGGCAACCAGAATACTATTAATCTAAATGAGCATAACCAATAACCATAATAATAGGATTAATAAATCAGCATCACTAAAAGGATGATCAGTCTTTGCATTTGATTTTTTCTTTGTGTTTTCAAAAGAAAAGCACGTCACCCTTGTCTTCCCTTCTTTCCCAGAAACACACACTGCGTAGCTGCAGTAATCCATCCATCCATCAGTGGCTGAGCCATACGTATGCAGGATCCAACTCTTTTATTCAGTAAACAATTATGACAAAAGATTCTTCAGTCAAGCTAAAGCTATAAATGCAATCAGTATTTCAGTATTTTTCCAGAACATTTTATCCATTATTTTCAACACAGAGCTAGATTACCATTACTATTACTGTTTGACTACTATGATCCTATTAGTACAGTGAGCTGTGCAACTTATTGCCACTGGACATTGTAAACGGTTGAGTTCAAAATGTTAGGTGACATAGTAATGGAGGAAAATAATAAAGGGCTATTAAACATAAACATCACCTTTTGATCAGGAAATCCCAAACCACAGATTGCTTGAGTCTGGAGGTGTGTTTTGGAAAAATATCACTGTTTTTCTGCCTTTTTATTCCATCTCCTCTATGCATCAGTTATCAACCCCTGCCATAGACAGCATATGGGGCTTTTTAGGGCATTTTTTCTGGATTATTTTTTTCTTAGACCCAGTACAGCCATTGGTATGTTTTTAAGTACATTTCGAGACTCCAATCCCCAATACCACACTTCTTCATATGACTACAGTAGGTCCCTTAATAACATTTAAGAGAATAGATCTGCAAGATTGTCTTCTGTGCAGACTGAAAACACCTAGCACAGGCGAGTATTCTGAATATTAACATGCAACCTGAGAATCAGAAGTTATACTTGAACCTACATGAAGTACCAAAGTAAAAGCAATCTATTTTTCAGACATTTTGCCAAAATGCAGGAAGAATGGCGGAAGGTAATTAAGTATAATTTTCACTAGTTTTACTACAGTAACTTGGCATAAACAGAATGAAAAGACTCTTCTTGTCCCACAGCTCACAGAATAAGCTAGAGGGAAACGCCATTAAATTGTCCTTTCTCCTGGCCTAAGACACACTGAATTTGTGCTTACATTAGCAAGTTGGATCACCTGTTACAGCAGATTTGTAGAGCAAAACAGATGGTGCTGAGCACCTGACATCCACATTATGCATGATTCAGAGGGGGTATTTTGGACTAACTTCAATCTTCTCTCACGGACTGAGCATGCATTAGTGGTTACAGTGCATCTGGCGTGTCTCTGGAGTCCATCTCTGGATTTACTTTCATCAATCCAGTTTACTTTTGTAAATCCACTTTGTGCACTCCAAGTCTGCTCTGATGTGCAAACTAAAATACAGTAAATAAAGATGATCAGGAGATGTCCTTCAAAAGCATGTTCCCAAATCAAATTAAAATGGTAATTAAATGCATTTTATGTCATTCCTGAAATTTCTCCTCCTAAACTATGCTATGACCAACTCGGTAGCAGATTCTCAGCCACATAAAACCTCTGATTGACCTGAATGCCCATACTTAAAGGTGGGCTATGTATAAACACCTGAATCTCTGCTGTAAGAAATAGCACTATTTGAGCACATGAAAATGCCATCATCAGAACTTACTAGTTTTGAACATTGATCTTCCCAAAGGCTTCACAGGAAGCAGAATTTCTCCTATAATCATAGTGGCACTGGCCTGTTTTGTTCTTGCTGGAAAAGAAGGCACGTTCCAGTTTGAAAGGAGGAAGAAACTAGAAGTCTGGCTTCAGTTTACTGGAATCAGAAGTAGGGGCAATGAGCATGTTCACCCTTTAACCCTTAAGAAAGCAAAGCTGGAGTCTATCAGTGCTACACTTGGCCAAAGTCATTCATTTGTCATTCAGAAGATTGCATAAAATTCTGTTCATCCTTATTTAGGAAAGGTTAATTCAGCCTGGAAGAGGTACAGAGAAAGTTTAGAAGGAAATGGAGAGCTTCATCTTGAATAGGATCTTGACTCGTTCAATAGCTTGGCAAGTCAAAACAGTACCTATAGGTTCAGTACGGGTAGACAGTGAACACACGGAGAGAGAAGATCTTTCTCCATTGAAGGATAATGCTGGCAAATGAAAAGGGGATTCTCTTGTCAGAGGAAGTTTGGGAACAGCCTTTAACTGAGAAGCAGGTGCAAGAAACCCAAGTAGTTTAAATATAGCTCTCAATGCATTTCTGAAAGCAAATACGCCATTTGTTTTCCTGGAAGAGCTGGGGAACGGACTGAAAAGATCTAGGCTGTTTCTTTCAGTTTTAAACCCTAAGCAAATCCTTTATATTCTACCACCGATGGAAGCCAATGATACTCAATATCTTGTTCATCTCAACAAATTAACTGTTAGTCTGATTCAGAGTGCACTCAGTTGCAAACATTTTTCCTAGGGGTAGTGAAATGCAAGGCTCAATTTGAAAAAACAATCCCAAAGGTTGTTTTTTTTTGTTCTATGAGTTTGAAATGCTATCAGTAACAAAATAATTACAACAAAACAAGAACAAAACAAAATCCAGTATCATAAACGACATCTATCAACCTATTGGGTGAAATTCAGTTCTAGTGTCATGGGCTCAAGTTCTGAAAGGACTGAAAAACTCAGTCCTCATCCATCTCCCTGGGCACCTCTCAGGAGGGCTGTCTCTGTGGGAGGAATTGGGATGAACTGGAAATACTGAAATACAAGTCTAGTGCAAGTCAGCGTCCTGCAAGTAAATATTGAGAGCTTAGTCAAAATGAGTTACCCAAGGTTAAAAAGCAATTCTTTGATTGTGTCACTCAACACATTAGGCCTGAGGCTATATTTTTCCATACCACCTTTATGTCAGCATACACAATGCTAACATGAAAGGATTGTGCAGTCCATTTATTTGAGCCCTTAGAAGATGCTTTTGAAAGAGAAATAATGTGATTGTAAAATTTCATTTCAGATCTTCGGCATGAAAAAAGTACACGCCCTTTTCTTTCATCTTTAAATGTAAGGCAAAGAGACGCTTGCTTTTTCTTGTTGAATTAAAATGAACTGGAAGACAAAGCACATGAAGCAAAAATCCTTCAAGCATCATCCCCTTAAATCACTGCTTTGTGAGAGAAAAGAAAGTGGCTTTTCAGCATATGAAAATATTATATAGCTTGGCTTTGTGGTTTTGGGTTGTAGACCAAAGGAGAATGTTTAATTTGCTGAGAAAGATAAATCTGTTTCTGTTTTGAATTCCACAACTATTCCGAAGCATATTTTCCTGCGTGATAAATAATCATCCAAGGCATCTGTCAGATTGCTCCTAGTGTTTGCCTTGGGTTCAAAGTAAAACCTCACGACTCTCCTACTTCGCTTTCTACACAAAGTATTTGGGCAAAGCTAAGGCAGGAGGCCTTCCCGCAGCCCTTAGGCAGAATGCCTCACTGAAGTCATGCACAGAACCCAGAGAAATCCCAGCGGCAAAATATAGCACTGAGTGATATTAACGAGGTCCTCCTAATCAATTGCTTGTCAAATCAACACAGTATCTCCAGATCCAGTACATGACAGTGTCATGCTGGCTCAGATCCACAGCCATCTATTGCAAATAACCATTGTAAAATATTTGTCATCTAGGGAGAAATGACTCCCATCCATCTGGGAGATATTCACCTCTCATCCCCTCACCTTGCTGTTCTGGGGGGCCCCATGCAATCACCGAATGTAACCTCTGGGCCAACAGCTATGCAGCACTGCTTACCCCGTGAATTGCTGCAGGCTCACTTAGAGCACAGCCCAGACAAAACACCTTTCGGCAGACCGCAGCTGAGCGTCAAGAACACAGCGAAAGCTAAAATGGAGTTGTTTTTGCTGGTTTGAGTTCAGTTTATAAAGCTGTTCCACCATTCCGCCAACTACTTCAATGCAATCCACTCGCTGTGGACATAACGGGACCTACTTCTGTATGGAAGATGCTTTATAAAGTGGAGGCTGATCTTTTATGTAAGGAGTATAACTAGTGACTCTCCTGAGCCACCTGCATTCGAAACTGAGGCTATCAACCACTGTCTTCATTTCTCTCTCAGCAACGCAATATGTCAACAATTCAAATCTCGTAGAGACTTTGTAAGGCACCATTAGTTGTCATTCACAATGCAATTTAGGGGTCTAAACTATTGTTTCATTTGCAGTGGTAGGAAAATGGCATTCAGCTGAAGAACAGTTTTGTATCTTATCAAAGAAGTGCTAAATTGAAAGTCTTCATTTATATGACTTACATTTGCCTAGAAGCTTGTGGAGGAAGAAAGCCGAAAAGACTAACTAGCTACTCACCAAAAGATGTGTCTTATCCATAACTCATATTTTGGAACATTATTCACCAGAGTGACAGCAAGATTCAGAGGTAACCCAAACCTGGGATGTTACCACCATGGCTACAGTCTGCCTTTGCACTGAACAGAATTACTAACAACTGACCATCTAGCTGGAGAAACAGTATGTCCGGTATTATGTGCAAACAGGTGCTTTTCTCCAGGAAGACCATCAAAGCAGTAAATCTACTAGCATAAAAGTTAAATACAGAAGGAACAAAATTAAAGTTTCTGTGAGATTTGAACAGTGGATGTTATTTAAATTGTGACAATATCTTTTAAAAATTCTTCTGGTAACCTTGGTGTTTTATTTTTAACCAACACACATGCAGACAGACAGAAAGTAAGTCAGACAGAAAGATAACTCCTACCCTCGCGGGTTGCAAAGCCACTGCTGCCTACACACAGCAAACCCAACAGGCCGGCCAGAAAAAGCATGTCACATGCACCCGGAGATCCAAAATAGAGAAAGGTCAAGTTTAAGGGTCAAGATAGTTACGTGACAAGTAATGAGATCCAGCTCTGGGGAATTTCTTTCAATTCAGTCCGATTTCATAACGCTTGTCTGTTTGTAAGCAGTTTTAGTGTTCCAGCAAACAACACGTACATGCATGCACCACCACAGCAGGTCCCCTTTCTGAAACCTTAGCAAAGAGGCCAAGGCTGAAAGTACATCATGTCCAAAGAGTCTTTTTTAGGTATGGTGTCTCCAAACTAGGTTTAAGGTATGCGAGCCAAACACACACAACTTTGAACTGCTGTTGCGCCTCTTACAAGTGCTCTTATAAAACAGATACTAAAACTACTTTTCTGAGCTCTAGCACATCTGACAATACTTAAACTACACTGACAGTACTTAAACGTCACAATAACTTTAAATAAATTGCTTTTAAATAACAACAACAAAAAAAGAGTTGAATGATGAAGCTCTCTGGTATGTACTCCTTCCACTGACGTATTTCAGCTCAGGGACTCATCTGCCAGAGGATTATGCTGAACGTCACCAAACACTATTACTTTATGGGACAACATGAACAGGCACATTACATTTAATCAAAATCAAAATACTGATGTGATTATTTTATGACAGCCACAGATAAGATGCTAAGCTGATAACAGGCTATTGCTGAAATTCCCAGATTAACTTCCCCTGCTTTCCTATAGACAAAGAAGGTACATCATCATACATGAGATGAAAAAGTTGCCCTGCGTTTCAATTTGCTGACCATGAGACTGACAATTTTTGTTTCTCTTGCACCATTAATTACTTTGGTTTGTTTCTCAAAAAGCTCTTTCAGAAAGTTGCACAGAGAGTAATAAACATGCATTACTCATCGGATCCTGGAAATCTCGTTGCATTTATAAAAAGCTTTCAAAATAAATGGATCTCAGTTCTAACGCTCTGCCACAACATTAATGCCACTGTACTCACCAAAACAACCCAGGAACAAGTTACTGCGCAAGCATGCATAACAGCCTGCTCTGAATATTATTTTTTAATGTTTTTCTTTGAATGTTTTCTTATCCAAAAGATGAATAGCCTCCAAATAGATGTTACACAGTATCTGTCTGTACGAAGGTTTTAATTAATCTGACATCATATACAATTCCCTACGGCTAAATGGATTAAATGACATTTTGAAAGATTTACTGCACTGCTAACATCTCTACATTTGCATCTGTAAGTATCTTGCTAAATCATCAAGTAAACAAAAACTTATTAAAGCAGGGGCTTATACCAGATTTAATAACACAACTTTTTCTGTAATAGCTACTGACACAGCTACTAATCCATCACTTTCTTGCACATGAAGCCGAGTTTTCTAAGCCAAAACAAGCACCACACGCTTGTGCTTTTTTTCTGGAGTTCACAGTGGTTTTCCCGGGAAAGAAAGCCAGCCCAGTATCTGAAACACTGACCAGTGCCACTGTAGCAACGATTACAGAGACAGGCAGGGATGGAGCTTTTGCAAATCAAAACCAAACATCCCAGCCTACAGTTTCTAAATTCGTTCCTAGATACAGTGTTTTGTGTCAGCCCGGTATGATGAAGCCTTACAAAAGGAGAGAGGAAGATGACAGGAAAAAATGCAAAAGAAAAGCACATCATGCCACTACCTTAAGAATGGGATGAAAATCCCTGCTGCCTCCCTTGAGCTGGACGTGTCCGTCGCACTCCAAACCTCACCAGGAAAGCTCGGCGTGATGAAACGAAAAGGATTTACCAAGAAAACAGAGAGAAGGCAAAAAAAAACCAAAACAAAAAAAAACCCAAACAAAAAAAAACCCAGAAGAAAAGCTGTATGTCTTTACAGCCTGATCTCTGAAGCTGTAATGCATCTTAAAGCCTATCTACCTCTCTGAAGGGACTTACCACAAGCGTGCAGCACAGGAACTTGTTCATTGTGGTCGGTGGAAGAAACCTCAGCGAGCTGGGAAATCAGGCAGAGAGTCAGCTCCCGCTCCAGTCTCCTAGCAGCCTGCTTACATCCCCCAACATTAAAGACACGATATATATATAGTCCCGGTGTAACAGGAAGCTTTGGCTCAGCTTTGATCACTCATTCCCTACCATGACCAAACTTTTCTCTCTCACTCGCTCTCTCCCCCTCTTTTTTTTTTTTTTAAAGGAACCTGTAAAACTTGATGACTTAATGGAACCCTTTGAGTGCTCTAACCACAGACTGGAAAATGCAGGAGGGAGTGTCAGGGGCTGGCCAGGGGAGGGTTTAATTGGGCTCTGTCTGGCTGTCTGGCTGTCCCCCCCTCCTCTCCCCTGAGCAGCTGGCTTGCCTGGGGAGGACAGCGGCTCCCTCGGGGCCCCAGGCTCACAGGAGACATGGTTAAAAATCACTGCTGGAGGCTGAGCCCCAGGGGCCCTGCAGCAACGCGGCCGCCCACTCGCAGGGCCCTCCAGCACACGCGGGGCTGCCATTCCCCAGGGAGGAAGGGGCTCCTTTTGGCTTGGCTCCCCAGGGGTTTCCAGGAACAGGGCTGGCTGGGAAGCAAAGGACAGGGATGGGGTGGCTGAGGGGAAAGAGGATCCCTGTCGGTTTCCCTTCCCTGCTGAGGCAGGAATGGGAGGAATGGCTCCGATGCCCCTGCCGCCTGCCAAGGCAGCCTGGTGTGACATGGTGGGTGTCCGGCTGCCTGGGCCGCCGGCCGGCCAGCGCCAGCCCTGAGGGGCTTTGTGAGGAGGAGGAACCTGCGGGAACCATATAGGGCTTTTGCACCTGCGGTTGTGATTATCCTGTGACATTCAGTGTCCGAAAAAAGGGAAGGCTTAGTGTTTTCAGCAAGCCCTTGTCCATAGGAGAGGCCCCACTCAGGGGCCTGTTCCTCCTTCCCCCACTTGCCATGCGGTGCTTTTGGTTAGAAAAGAGCATTTTTCTAAAGCCATAAGGATTAAACGCTGCTGGTCTTGCCTCCCTGGATTTCTCAGAGGGCTCCCTGGAAGCCCCAGGGAACCTGCGTGTACCAGGCACAGAGCTGAGCACTGCTTCCCAAGCAAAGGTGTGGAGAAAGGATTTCTTTTCCCAACCTGCAGATATTCAGAAAGTGATGATGGGAGGCTGTGGGATCCTGGCGTAGAAGCCAAACCCAGATGTGCCTCCAGTTTTCACAGATGGTTTTCTCTCCCTTTTCGCAGGCCAGACCAAAACCTCAGCTCTGGATATTCCAGCTCTTGAGCATTTGAAATCTGGGGCCCACGTTGGCTCTGGGTTGTGCAGTTTTGCCCTTTTGAGTCACAAGGCTGTGCGGGATTGGCAAAAGAGTGAGGTGGAAAAAGCCTGCATGTTGTTTCACAAAAGTTCAGCTACGCTAAGTCAGGAAACCATCGTCTTCAAAAAGGACAGCCTCGCGCATTCCTCCTTACACATCTGTAATCGTTTGAACACCCATCAAGCATAATCTAAGATTGAAACAGATGCTCATTACACTCGTCAAGATGATAAAAATTCAAGACACTTGAATTAGTGATGAGTTCTTTGTAAAGAGGTGATGTGAAAACTGGCACGGAAACCTTAACACCCAAGGGAGTATTGCTGGCATCTGTTGGGTAGTAGTCACCACTCAATTGCTGTTGCATCTTGAATGGATGCTGTAACTGTTCCTGTAATCTTTTCACAGCCTTTTAGTACTTCAGCATCTATTCGTAGATATATTTATGAACATACTGCCCAGACAGAGGGATAGTAGTGCTAATAAACAGGATCTACCTCTACATTTCTACTTTTTCATTGTGGGGTAGGGGGAAGGACTGCTTTTTGAAATGGCCATCTTCGACCGTGTAAGGGTAGCTATGCATGAGCACAGTATTCTCCATATAGGGACCAACTTTAAGTGTCAACCAGAATGCTATAGCAGCTCCATCAGCAGAAGTTATTTAAGCCAAACTAGCTCATTCCCTCAGAGGCCAAGAGCTGGACATGACAATGTGTCTCTTCTCCTGGCTGGGAACAGCAAGCTCCAGTGTCAGCCCAGAGGTCCCTGGGAGGTGGGTGAGGCTGCTTGCTTCCTGCTCAGATACAGCAGAAAGAAAAGCATCAAACCTATAGGAAGCTCTCTGTGATTAATTGAATTTCAGTGGGCTTTGGATTGGGCTGTGTCTTCTCATTGCTGGTGCCAGCCATAAACACACAACAGCTGGCTCTCTAGAGAAATAAAAATGTAACTCATAAGCCTGTGTTTAAACAGGTTAATGTGTATAGAGAATATTGTTCATACCAGAATTTTCTAGAGATTGACATATTTTATGCTGTGAAATAGACCAGAAAACAAATTAAAAAGCCATTAAAATTCTTTAGCTGAAAATGTGGCTACAGTTAAGAAGTGGCATCTTCTTCAACACATCTGCTTTCAGTATATTTGTGTTCAGAGTCAGATTTGCTCACCTGCCTGAAAAGACGTTTTACTCCCATAAGCAGTGAAAAAACTGTGACAGGTTAGTGAGAAGAAAACAGATCCTCCTTGAGCTCATTCAGCTAAATGGAAGGGGGCCAAGGTGTATCTGTTTCAGTGAGGACAGCAGGTTTGGACAGGTGCTAAGGAGACCATCATCTTAATGATACATGAACATGAAAGTTTCAACTATCTAATCTCATTGGAGTCTGTGGAGCTGGCTGTGGATGTTAGGAGGGAACTATATACTTGTACTTAGCATGTTTGATCTGAAAATCACAAATAGACAATAAATACAGGATCCCACACTGCCTCTTTTAGTGTCACTTCTCAGAGAAGAACTGTGCTTTAACAAGGTTTAAACTGCAGTTTGAATGTTTTCACAAGTGCTTTACAGCGTTGCCGCTTTGCCTTTGGGAATTAGTTAAGATGTGCTTTGCAGAGCATGGAATCATAGGACAAGGCAGTAAACCCTGTAATAAACACTTGTCCATGCTACAACCAAGCTGTTCTCAGCAGTGTTTAAAAGAACCACGTTTGTGACTACATGCCATAACAGGGAAGGGACACAGCTTGAAATTGTTTTTTAAGTTAAGTCCCTTTAATTATTCATTATCCATAACATAGTTTACAAGACGGAATAGGAAAAGAAACTAAAAAAAAAAAATCAGGATGTCTTCTTTTACTAACAAACCTAAAGTGGTGAGTATAGGCATTAAGCAGTCCATTCCATGTTACAGGAATACGACTAGCTTGTTTTAAAAATCATTACTTAAAAGTGATGCAGAAACAGCCCTCTAGTTAACAGAAATGGTTCACTGCAACTTGTAACAGTACATAAAACTGGAGAAAAAGGACCACTTTCATTGGGCAGACTGAAAGTTACTGATACCACATTGCTTTCAATTGGTAATGACGTGCTTTTGGTAGGACATCAGCTTATTGATTCAGTAGTAGTCATATTTCCAGACAGGTATTTATCTTTCCCTGGTTTTTATCCTCACTATTTGTATTGCTGTCCTGGATGTTATGATTGTTATAAATCTATTTTTGTTCCCATGCATCATTATAATCACCAGGTCTATAAATGGCTTTGCTCTTTCAGCCTGTCTGCTATCTGGAAAAACTCACAAGTCCAGACCAGTGAGTTGGTGCTGGCAGGTGAACACTGCGTAGCTGAGTCATCTCAATATATCAGTGTGATGTTTATTGAGCCCAAGCAACAAACAGTGGGAAGACTGTGGCTTCAGGCTTGGGACTCAAAGTTCACCACGCAGTGCATTTAGAGAACACTCAGAGCTTCGTCATTAACAGATTTCTGTCAAACTAAGGGGGAGAGGCATCTCAAAAAGATCGATTGCCTCTGAAAGCAAACATATTAGTAGCTGCAAGAATGAAACAATCTGGCATTCTACCATGCTGTTACAGCAGTCCCTTAGAAATTAATCTCTCAATTTAAATTGTAAACGCTGATTATCTGAACTACCCTGGGAAAACTTTGAAAGTGGAGGCTTAAGGAAACCTGATAATCTGCGGACAGCGTAGTGGTTCAACTAGCAGGAAAGTATGTTTCAGATTTTGCCGAAGCAGGTGAAAACCCCCTGTGATATTTCCCCATCCCTTTTCTCTCATATAATGCAGAAACCCTGGGGAAAAGATTTCATGCCAACATATGCTGAAGGAAGAAAAAAGGTATTTAGCTAATAATGTTGTCAAAAGAAAACTTATACCTAAGTGGTTATCTTTGTTTTAACTGTGTGGCTTGTTTTATCTTGTAAATGGTTTTGCCTCATTTTTTTGATTGAGACCTTGGCTCATTTTGTAAATCTGAGGCAGATACGAGGTGCTAATATACCAAAAGGAAAACCTCACTTGTCAAACTATGTATCCAGAGAAGGAAAGATGGAGCTTGTCCTATCAAAACAGAACTTGATTTGGATTGTAGGATTTGAAGGTTGCAACGGTGGAACTGAAAAACTAGAGTCACAGAATGTGTATAAAGTTACCAGCCATAAACAATTAAATACAAACATCTCCTCCAACTTCAAAGTGAAGAAAGCCATATATTCTTTGCTGTTCGGGCTTGCCTACCTAGGGAATTAAGTCAGCTTGTGAATCTGAAAAGTGCTGGTTCCCTGCGTGGACACTCTTCGCTTGCAGCTAACATTATCTTCTCTAATCCCCTTTCAAAGTGAATCCATACCACATCACTCATCTGGATTTGTGAATTTTTCAGGTTGCATAAGCAACCTGAACCAAGTAGGATCAGACTCCTAACTTTCAGATGGCAGTAGTTGAGCGTAAGCCCTGGACCTCTGTATGGGGGCCACCAGACTGCTGCACTGTAAATATGCATGCCAGCCTGCTTCACAGTCACTCCGACCTACAGGCAAACAACCTCAAGCATAAGGGATGCTGGAGGGCTGGGAACTGAGAAATAGCGGTTTCATTTATTCATTCCTGCCTTGGCTTATTTGGCCTTGAATTTCTTCCTGAAGTGTTCTTTGTGGCATCAGGAGGCTTCTTGCAATGATTCAGACCCTTCAAGCGCTCAGAAAGCTTCAAGGTCTTCTGAAAAACCCAGTCGTAAGCCCCAACCATTTGATAAGAAGGAATTCATTGTTCCCAGAATGAACATTTCCAGTTAACACCAGTACTCCAAAAGAGACAGCACACACTTTACCGAAAGCTACGGAAACTGGAACTGAAACAAGACAAGCTTTAGCCAGTAAGATTTTCTGGCTAACAGGTTTTTCTTTTTTGTCTCTACTAATTTGCTTGCTACTCTGTAATTGAAGGTCACTGGTTAAGGAAAATGGTCCCGTTAGCTCATGAGGAGCGGCTGTAATTTCATTGCTTTCAGTCTGACTTCATTGTGTATATTTGGGTGGTATTAACATAGCACCAATTTTCCCTCCTTCTGGTTTTCCACATACGCAAGGATGTCAGGCCAGCAATGATGCCGTGCTCGGCCTTCAATGAATTTTGCATGGACATCTGAGGGTTTTTTGCTACATGATCAGAATGTAAATCTCTCAGACACTGTGTTCATTCAACTGTTAACCAGGTATTGGCTTGTGCAGCTTGATGGACAGCCTGTATCATTTACATCCAAATGGTTTCACCACCTGTGGGTTTGCTAGGCTCTCCCCTTCCAATCAGGAAAGTAGTTAAAGGTAGTTATCGTCTATGAGAAGAAGCTGGCCGCTCCTTGGCACAGGACCTTAGCTGCTTCTTGTGGCAGTAAACCTCGACAGTACAGCAGGGACTTTGAATGGTGAAGAATCTGAAACACAGGTGAGATAAGAGACTGGAACCTCAAGTGCAGACTTTACTGAGGTTGGACAGAAAAAGCACTATGAGAGAGTGCAGCCTTTTAAGGAAATCAACCAAAGTAAGAATATTGGGGATAAAAGCAGTATTTTCCAGCTGCAAATATCAAGCAATCTGTATGTCAATCCTGTGAAGTATGTAGATAAAATTATAAATCCAGTAATTTCAGACACATATAGCATTGCTTTTGCCCTTATTTCTAAAAAGTTTCTGACCTCACCCTCTGGCATACCATGCTCCTTTGAACTTCTCCAACAGCCTCTCCTTTTCCCACTGAACTGAGTTAAAGCATCTTGTCCACACCTTTGAGAGAGACATGGTCCTTTCCCTTCCTAATTATCTTCATGTTTCTTTTCATGTGGTTTCTGTTTCCTTCACCATGCCACTGAGGCCAGCCTCAGCTTGCCCATTTCCCCACAACCATCTCTATGTCTTCATCAGTGCTGTCTTATGCCCATAGGTCACCCTTCTTGAATGAAGTTTGAAGACTCTTTACTTTCTAGTCCATCCACGCTCTTGGGGAGCAACCCAGTGCCTGTGAGAGATGAATGTCTGAGGGGCAGGCCAGACTAGTATAAAAGAAGATTTTTTTTAAAGTGTGTGTAATATATGTGTGTATACATATTATAAAAATTGAATGTACTTCTCTGCCATCTACTTGCTGTACTTTTAAAAACATTTTAAAGTTTCTTAAGGAAGTACGCTGCCTTCCTTGGACTTTGTGCAGCACCACCCACAAAAAGCCTCACTTATGACCATACACAGAAACAATCACAATAAAGTAATGAAATCAATAATGAACACCCGATGTTTCCTCCCCAAAACAGCTATCAGAATTTATTTGAAATTCCTTGTACAATGTCAGCTCCGCAGCTTCTGGCTTCAAAGGAAGCGCAGTGGTGCAAGCCAAGAAAAAAAGGAGGGACCTTCGTGAAGTAACAGAGGAGGAATATGCAATTTGTGGATGATGGCAAAAGTCACTCGGAAAGCTTGCCATGTCCCTGCAGAAATAGCACACACTCGTACTAAATGCTCTGAAGCACCTTTTAGGTACTTTTGCTTGCGGCCAAACTTCAGGCATAATAAAGCTTTTGTCCTTTTCTTGGCAGAGAAGGTTGAAAACCAAAAAAAGGAGGGGGGAGAAGGTGGAAGGAATTTCAGCCTCCTCAGGAGATGCATTCCAGCCGGCGTGGACGGCACTACATCCTCCCTGGATGTTCCAGCGCATTCCTTTGTCCCCTCTGACCAGACATTTTCTTTTGTTTAGTCCATCAGTGCCCTGCAAAGTACGTTTTACCTCCTCAACTATGTGGATTGCATTGCACAGTCCTTGTCTCCTAGCACTGAAGTTTCCCCAGATTTAGCAATTTTATCACATGCTGCTCTTTACTCACTGTGTTAAAAGAACTATTAATTATTGTTATTAATTTCTCTTATTCTGCTCTGACAAGTGAGCTAAATTAAGCTTTGGTGGAAGCCAAACTAACTGTCGACTTCATGCATATTTATTCTCCATCACCATATGCACAGCAGGGTGGCACCCTGAGAGCAAGGGCACAAATTCCAGCGCTTCCCCCAGCAGGGACCAGGGCTTTTAAAGAGATTGCCCAGAGACAAGTGACTATTGTCCACAAGGGAATGCTGTTGATTTAAAGATTTTGCATCTACCATACTGTGCCTCAGTTAGCACCGTGGGTTTGCTGTATTTCACGCAATGTGCATTTTAAGCATCGGATGTTTGACTTCTCTGTATGTATGTGTGTGTGCAAGATGCACCTCTTACTTGAATCCACCTTTATTCACCCTTCTAAAAAATTCTAAGCTTCCCCCTCAGCTTTCTTCTAAGCTTGTCTGCCCCCAGTGTTTGGGAGATTTTGCCTTTGATGCTCCCCCTCAACTTTCTAGCCTCTGCTCCTTTTTATTGCATGGGGATCTCCATATACTTTCATATTCCTAGAGATACTAGAAATCTTCTGGCCTGCTATCCAAGTAGGCAATACCGCTTTGTATTGTGAGACGAGTTTGCATATTACCATGTTCCTTTTGAATCAGGATTCAAGAATATCACTACTAGGACAAATATTGCGGAAGGAGAATCATAGAATCATAGAATCATAGAATCGTTAAGGTTGGAAAGGACCTCTGAGATCATTGAGCCCAACCATCAACCTAACTGCCTGGTCCACCTCTAAACCATGTCCCTAAGCACCACATCCACAGGTTTTTTGAACACTTCCAGGGACTGTGATTGCACCACTTCCCTGGGCAGTCTGTTCCAATGCCTAACCACTCCTTCCGTGAAGAAATTTTTCCAAATATCTAATCTAAATCTCCCCTGGCACAACTTGAGCCCATTTCCTCTTGTCCTAGAGGACTAGTGGTGGTAGGCCGTGAACCAGGCTTGTCTCAGTGAACAATAAATTAAAGGCTCCTCCCTCCAAGATTTTTTTCGCAGGAACAAAGTAGACCTTGCTTGATAAAGCCATGTATTGCAGGCAATCCTGCCCACTTGATCTTTCATGAAATTTTGCAATAAGTGTTCCTGAAGCTATGATTTCAACTCGGGGAGCTGGAAGCATGGCTCCTTGGCTAGGTCTGGTCTTGGACTGGCTTAGGACTCAAGAGTCTAGGGAAGCAAAAAATAAAAAGAGAGGAAGTGAACGTTCACCCTGTTAAAAAGGATTAACAGAGGAGAGGTGAACATACTTTTTCCTATGTATAGGCAGATACTGCAAACAAGAAAGAATAATAGTAACTTTAAAGTGCCCTTTCAGTTAAAGAATTCAGCGCTGCTGCTTTAAATTGTTGATGCTGACTACACAAGGACAGCTAACAGTGCTCTGATTTGTTGTGAGAACTTCTCTCTAAAATGTAAAAGTCTTTCCCTTCTCTGCTTCTGCCATCTTTTTTCATATTGCTATAAAAAGGCAAACAGTAAATGTCAATGAAAATGAAGGCAACGTGGAAATACATAGAAACTGCTGCTCTTTTTTTTTTTTCCCCTGTGAATTCTTTTAAATCATTTTGATCTGCATCCAGAGCAGTTTATGGAGGCACAAAACAGTGCACGTGGAACAGCAGGCAAGGATGTGGAGTGAATACTAATGAACTCAAACACCCTCCCCCAAGCTCTCTAAGCCTGAAAAATCCTTCTGCAGCATAGCTACCAGTTCCTGTAGGGCTTGCTTATATCCTCATGGAGGAAAGTCCTTTAGTATTTAATAGAAAATTATTATCTTTTCGTACACTTTTTGAGCTGTTAGAATTTAATACAAAATTATAACCTTGCCATATAGTAGTTTGGAAAAAAAAAACCCCTACAGACTATCATGAATAAATTCTAAAAGGTTTTTAGGGCAGATTTTGCTGGAGAATAATACTTTTTTATAGGACCTGCCTGAATACCTCTTGTTAAATACAATGGGATTTCTTCACAACAGCAGAATCTTGAACTAAATAGATTTTTACAGATAAATTTACCAGGACAAATTTTGGCCTGCTAGTGCAAGAGGAGAACAGAAAGGGGCCACCTGTGAAAAACAGAAGAAAACTGAGAAAATAAAAAATTGACTATTTTTTCCCCCCCAAATATAACATCAGTTCTGGAAGCCTAAATACTTAGATTATTTAAACCTATTCTGCACAAAATGCCACAAAAGGCCTTTCTTTTTCTTCTAATTTCAAAGGCCTAATTGCAATCTGACATACAACCCAGAGATGCCAGCTGAAGTCAGTGAGGTGCACAGGACACAGTTTGGGGCCAGGCTGGTATCAGAACTTTTTTTTTCACTAAACCATTAATTTTGTGAAAGGGACTGTGTGATGTCTGGCCTGCAATAGCAGAAGACTGCAATCAATTACATCCCCTTTTCTGCTATCCTCCACTTCATATTTCTCATAAATTGGGGGTTCATTTTTCCTCCCATTCTGCCTATAAAGTGATTTTACATTTTCAGAGTGGAAATACAGTTAGGTAGCCGCCCAGAAGGACAGATATAAAATTTCAGCATAAATGCATGTTGGATGCCTCTCTTCCGTATAGACTTGAGCAACTCCAAGGACAAAGCGGCTGCTGTTCCTACTCACATGCGGAGTTTGAAGTTGCAAAGGGATGAAAAGAATCATAGTTCCATAACTAAACGCAACAAATTTACTATTTATAAACTTTGCATGTGGGTGGCATGGGCTGTTTGCAAATGTTTGCTAAATTGAATGTTCGGCCTTGTGCCCACGGGGACTGGGACTGGCGGGGAGGATGGACGTAAAAGGAGAAGGGAGAACTTGCACATTACTTCCCCAAGGCCATTTCTCCACAAAAGGATGGGTGGCCCAGTGTAAGGCTCTTGAAAGAGCTGACTTCAGTTCTCTGCCATGGCACTGCCTCACCCACACACTCCCAGCAAGGCATCCACAGTGATCTCCAAGTTATTTTGGCTCTGCAAGCAGAGATGGGATCTGACTATCTTGCAAGATGGAGCCTGTCATTTATTTTTGCCTTGTTTTTTTATTGTGTTTGGGTAAAAACCCATAAACTGGGATTGCTAGCAGATTAATACCTCAAACTGGGATGCAGTTGGATTCTGCAGTGAGAAGAGCTATATAATTACCTTGGGTAGGTAACTAAGAAGTGGTGCTGACAGGCCTTGGCATTTAGTGCGCTGACTGTGACAATGGAAAGATTTATTCAAAACTACTGCGCCAATTAGAGTCCGTATTTTATTTCACTGCAATATGCTTCTTGGTGTTTTGCTTTGTAGCTTATTTAGCAAAATAAGCTCCCTGTTGAATACATCAGCTGACTGTTAAAATGAGTCAAAATCCATGGCCTTCCACAACAGCGCTGCACAGAAAAGAGAAAAGCAAACTAAAGCCAGACATGCAGACGAGAAAGGTGGCGAAGGAGATTCATCAGCCACTCTGGCAACAGCAAAAGCCAGACAGTGGCAGTGATCTCTCCATCTCCTCTCTCCCTGCCATGTGGTGGTAGGGGCTGGATTCAACGAGAAGGGGAGACTGAATCTGTCCATTTGGAGCAGAACCCAGATCAGGGACCTCTGAGCACTCTTGACTGGATTTCCATTGCCCCACAGTGAAGAGCTGGTTTTTTTCTACCCCTTATCTCCACCTCATCTTCAAGCAGCCTTCTTGCCTTTCCCTCATCTCACCCCTCCCCCTCCCCAACATTACCCCATCTTCCTTCCAAAAAGGAAGAGGCATAAAGCTATCATGTTGCTTGCTGCTACTACTTTATTCATTTTCCTTGCATGTTGTGACATTTCTTTTGGGGCCTGTCTTGACTATTTGCATGTTATATTTCCCTGTTTTACACTGCTCACAATGGGACTGTGGCCTCTTGAATGTTACCCAAATAAATAAGAATAAGATAAGGTCAAGCATGAGGCAGTGGCATCCCGCACAGCAATTAAGAGCAGCAGGCATTATCTCAGACATCAAATCAAAACTTAGGTGAGACTCAAATCACGTGCGGGCCCCACACACACCAGCTAGTTTTGTTGTATGCCAGGCCCTTGTTCCTGAGATATGTGAGCAGATGTCGAGCCCTAAGTGTGTCAGTAGCCCACTGCTTTGAATAGGGTTACTCACACTATGAAGTACCTTCCTGAACTGGAGCTTCAGTATTGAGCTGAACAGCAGAGAAAAAAGCTTTTAAGATCCATTGAAAAAGTGCTAATTCAAACCCCATGTAAAATGTGAGCTAGTCTGAACCAACTACATTAGTTCTCAAAAAAAATATACAGCTGTCTTGGCAAAGCTCACTTGTTATTGAATTCATTTTTATACTGCAAGTTACGGGAAATTAAATAATACCTCACATTTTTCTTTGTTATGGAAACAATGTGAAAATATTTCAAGTTAACAACTGCTAACGCCCTTTAGTAGTCTTCAAAACATAACTAGAAAATTAACATTTTTCTTTATGATGGTCCTTATTAAAAATCACAGATAGACACAACTTCTTTCTCCCTCAAAAAATAGGAAAACTTTTTAAGTAGTGCATATTAATGAAAGAAAATACAAGTAGATATAGATCAAATAACATCTATATGCAAGTAGATATAGATCAAATAACATTTTTGTTTCTTTTACAGCCAACCCTCGTGGAGGTCCTTTGCTTTCTCACATGCTGGATGGTTGCTTGGGGCATGTCACTCTTTCTGAACCATGTACGTTTGTCCACCATTGCATTTGTCCCAATGACTTTTCTGTGAAACCACAGAAAAGTCTTTTGGTACCTCCTAAGGGTATTCACAGTGAAAACTTTGTGCATCATTTTAGGGGTGTTGAAATGACTGAAATACAGTGAATAAGAGACATACAGGAATTTCCCTCACCAGCAGGAGATGAAGTAAACAAATAAGAAAATACAATTTCATCACAAACCCGCGGAGGTCAGAGTTGGGTCACCATGTCAAGCAGTATAGAAAGAATAGCTTGGTTTCCATGTTCATTAAATACTCCTTCTCTCTGCTGAAACTGCAAGCAAGAATGCTAATTAGCACTTGCCACTCTACATTGGGCTGACATTGTGAGATGTCTAAATATTCTCTGGCTAAAAATCTGTAGTTTCTTGTGACCTAAGTTATTTCTGAAGCAATTATTTGGAGGTTAACAATTCTGCTTCCCCTTTTCAAAACCTCTTTCTCCATCTTCAGCTGTTCTAATTTTGCAAAAAATGCACAGATAATTCTTCTAAAACCCCCGGTCATTTATTGCTACAATAACGTATTGCATGTTGCTCAAAGGATCACATGACAGCTGTAAAATTTTGCACTGGAGCTATCGTGTTGGCTAGATTAATCGCATCGGCCAGATTAATGGACGTCAGAGCCAGAGAGATCGTTTTGCTTAGCAAACCTGACCGCTTGTGTAATACAGATGATGCAAATGCTCTGAACTGACTTACAGAAGATCATGTGGAAATACATCCCATTTTGATTGTAAAATCACTCCCTGAAACCTTAAGGTGTTGTTCCACCGATTAATTACTAACAGCATAAAAAAAAGTGTGTCTTATCTTGTCTGCATAAATACAGCATCAACTTCTCTTTTATGCCATGCAGTTCACAGAACTGCGCTACCTCAGTATTGAACCCAGCGGCTTTTGTCCGCTTTTTCCAAAAAGACCTCTAGTCTGTATTCAAAGACATCAAGAAGTGGAGAATACACCAGTATTCTTGGTATTTTGTTCCAATGGTTAACCAGCACCAAAATTATTTCCTGACTGTTTATTTTCAGTATCTTCTGATTTAAATTATGCAGGCAGTTCTTTCTGATGTCATTTTGAACAACTGAAGCCTCAGTCCAACACCTATTTAAATCAAGGGAAACATTCCTATTGATTAGAAAGAATATTGAACCTAGCTCTGAATTATATATAACACTTCTCTGTGGTTTATGAGATGAATGTTAAAGAAAGTCTCTCTTAATTTTCCAGCAGAAAGAGAGTATGAATGATAGAGAGAATGCTGCCCTCTCATGGTTTTATGGATGTGTTCTCATAATATATTAAAAACACAAAAATAATATTTTTAGGCTGCTACATGCTGATCTGTTCTCTTTTATGTATTGCACTGAAAGGCAAACTTGTAACAGGCATCACTGCTGCCATGATAAATGATATAAAAGCACCGAAAACGCAGCCCATTAATGGCAGACGTGGAGGTAATGAAGCACAAGGAGAAAGGGACAAGAGACAAGTTTAGGATCACTGTTTTCCAACCAGCTTTGTAAGCTGGAGCTGACTGGGATGCAGCTGGGTACTCATTTTATCCCCCTGCCTGAAACTGTAGAACCTCACATGTTCCCAGGATGAGGGCGCATCCGTTCTCCGGGTAAACTGTTTCACACACCATGCTTTCCCTGCTGGAGAAGTCCTGGGTGCCACTGAGCAGGAGGCACAGGAAGAACTTTTCTAGTTTAAGAGCAAGGCAGTTCAGCAGTGTGCACCCAAATTACTGGAATCTTTTTCCCTTCCAAATGAGTAATCGCCTGTGCATGCATAAAGGAACGGAAATAGGTACAAAGTGACTGCAAGCAAATCAGGCTTTCCTACACGTCCTTGGTAGCTGTGGAGCAGTATGGAACATATCCAGCGTACCCAGCATACCCAGTGTATGCAGGGCCAAGGGCACCTACATACTAACCACAAGATCAGAGCTGCCATTGGCCTTCTGTGCCCTCCATGTGCACTCTCTGCTCAGTTGATAATTTGACCTTTATTGTCTTCATGACCAGTTGAAATTTCACAATGAAAAACATGACATCAAAGGAGAAGACCCCATGCGGTGATCTCCCTGGAAAAGGATTCCTGCAGCCTGTTCAAAGAAGCCTTCTATTTTTTGGTAAGAGCTGGATATCATACCGTATAACCTCAGACCATGAGCTCAGTCATGTCCCACATTCTGCAGAGTCCTTCATGTGCAAAACCATGAAAGAAACCACATCAAGATGTGCAGACCATTGAAATCTTCAAGTAAACATTACCCACATTTATCTATCACTTCCTTAGTAGGAATAACCAAATTCTATCTTGACTAACTGCTAAAATATGTTGAATTAGGAAAAAAAATGCATAAAATAACTAGTTATATTTAAACAATTCATAGGCCAGAATAGACCATTAGGTCATATAGCCTTGTCTTCTGCATAACACGAGTCATTGAATTTCACCTTATTACTGCCAATAAGTTATATTTGACTATAACATAATCCTCTAGGAAAGCACTGGTGTGAAAATGTCAAGAAAGAGAATTTCTCTCTTCCTTTGCCAGTTTGTGAAGGTTAAATCTCTCTCATTCTTATGTGTTTGTGTATTTCTCCTTCACTTCTCACTGGAAGGTATCTGTCTGTCTTTCAGTCATCATTTTATAGCCTCGTTGACAAAGTAGATCTTAATTTTACAGATGGATCTTCCCAACAGGTGTTACTCAGAGGATTTTTTTTTTCTAATGGAGACTTTCTAAAAAAAAATGGCTTCATCTCCACAATGGTATTTCTTAATAGTTATGGGTGTAGTCATGACAACGTAATATAAAATAAGCTTCTGTTCCAATGTGGGGTGGTAAACTTCTGAAATTATTGCACTGAAAGGGGAACTTCACCCTTAACACATTATGAATTATATGACTTACCCATTTTCTCAAAAGAGCACTGAGAAGTTTCAGTCTGGCCATACTAAGGCTAAAAAATGTCTTGGATACCAAATGTGAGTATTCAACACATTTCAAAGTACTTTATTTCGGGGCAGGTTATAATGCTGTAATGGGGTGAATGGCAGCAGAGTAATTCTGGTTTCCAGTTGGTCTCAGGGAGGAAAACCTTCTATTGCTTCTGTCACAGTCAACCAGATACATCCGTCTAAGCACAGACTGGATTTCACTGCTCTTGAGTGTCCTAGAGAAAGTGAGAGTGCAGGCTTCCCCAGTTACTTGTCTCTGTCTCTCCCTGGTGCCAGCGTTGTATGTTATGCTAAGCAATTTTAAAATGTCAGAATAAAGGTAGAATAAAAATATACTGTAAATTTTTTTTCTCCTCCATTTCTCTGTAACAGTTTTCTGAGCTTCAAGAGCCAACTCACACATAAAACCATATTCAAAAGATCATTTGAATATATCCTTGTGTCCCTTCCCAAATCAATTGCATCAGAAAAAAACAGGACAAGAAAAGCTTATGACTCTTAATATTGTTGTATAGACCAAAACAGGGTAAATATCTGCTTGGTACATGTCTACACAAGAAGATTCAGACTGGCTAAGCAAGCTTACCTCTTTAATCCCTCTCAAGAGACCCAAGTGGAATGGGTGTCTGGCAAAGTTATCAGATAAGGCCCACTTCGGGGAAGATCACAGACCTCAAATGTCCGTTCCACGAAGAGATCTGATGGTGGCAAACAGAAAGAGATGCACCTGTAGAAAATCCACAGATCCAAAGGGAAATCTTCACAGATTTGCATCCTCTCTGATCCGTATGATGGTGTAAGAGGCTTGTGACTCATTCAGACATGCAGCTTGCTAACAAGGCTATCTGGTTACCCATGTACTCTGGGTTGAAATTATAAATGTTTCCCTAATAGAGGGTTACATTGAAATATGACCAGCTTGCATTTCTCATACTACATTGAAAATGCATATTTGATGATGCAAGTTAAATAATGTTTGTCAAAAACTACCCTGGCATTTTGATTTACCCAGTCTGCTGGTAAATGTTCTTTCTTCCTCTCCGCAGCTATGCTAAATACAGCATGGCACATTTTATATATTCGGGCTTGGAAAGCATTTAATTCTTTACATCATGCATCTTCAGAGTCTTAACCAGAAATATACCTTACCAAATATCTATATTTATGCCAGTGGCTAAACCTAATGTTACAGGGAGCTGCTTCAGAAGATTGTGCAATCCTAGCAAATGATGCGGAAGCTCTGTAGCCTGAAGCTTTAGAGAAGTGTCTTACGGGCAATATTACAGACTCTCCAACTTCCAGCATTACGTGTAGCCAGGCACGACTGCTATTACCAAAACCCAAGCTGATAAGGAGAATAAATGATGTTGCTCTAGAACATATTTTCAGTCACTATTGTCACAGGCCAATAAAGTTTTGGGTCTGTTGCTCTGGAGGACACAGAGCTACCCCTGAAGGGTCTGGAGGGTAGATGCCATAGAGCTATCCACCACTGTACATGAACATAAGCTCTGCACTAAAAGGAATGAAGAATGGGAAATGGCATTTACTTGTAGTTATCTTTGGGTGCACCGAGCCCCACTTTTCCCTCACTCTTGAGCATGGTGAGGTGCCAGATAGCCCGCGGGGGAGCCTGCATGCCAGTTGTACTAGACTCAGGTGCTCTCACTGTATTTCAGAGTTGCTGCTTTTCTCTGTGGAAATCTGTTTACTAAAAGAGCTGTGCAGCTAAAAGAGCTCCAGAGCTACAAACTAGAGACTTACCATCTCCTTTACACGTGTTTTGTATTATCTGTGCCTTGGGCTTGTTTTTTCACCCATACCTCATTCTGCCTTGCTAGTATGGACAAAGGAGATGATGACTACAGAGATTACAAGATTTTTGTTCAGGATCCCTCAAGGGTCATTTTGAGCATTTTTGAAGCTATTTATCTACTCAAAACAGAAACCAAATGGACAAATGAAAGAGAGAGAAATGAAGCATTCTGCAAAGAAAGGACTGAAAGAACTGAGATGACTTAGTCTGGAGAAGGGGACAAGTCTTCTAAAAAAAGTTAAAAGTAACAGCGAAATTAGCCATTCTCCACCCATATTGAGCAGAGAAGAGTAAGAAATCAAGTTAAAAAACAGCAAGAGAGATGTAGGCTCCATTCCGGAAAAATACTTTCTGCTTGGAAGACAGTTAAACACTGGAAGAGATTGTGTGGAGAAGCTTTGGCTTCAGTGTCATTAGGGTTGTAGAAGGAGAGGTCAGATGAACCTTTGTCAGCTACAGCTGATTTTATCTGGAGACAGCAGAAGGTCTCCACTGGCTTCTCAGGGTCCTTTCTAGGGAGCAGCCGCAGTCCTGAACAAACTCTGTCAACTTCTGCTCCCCATCAACTGACGCTGAAATCACAAGAGCTGCAGCAGGTATGAAAGCCTCAGCAAAGACCTGAGGCCACATTTCCGAAAGGTTTAGGGAGAGGCTTTCCAAGTACACCTGAAGACTTTAGGCCTATTATACCCACTGCCACCACACTGGGAGAGAGGGTTAGCAGAGGTGGAAGGATGAAGTCATGTGGTTAGAGGACATTTGCTGTTGGATGTTTACACCAGCAGGCAGGAAACCAAGTTAATGACCTCTTGGCAGAGTTACCAGGGGAGAGCTTTTTATTTGTCGTTCATATAGACATATTGCTGTTTTCTCCCACTAAGACTGTGTGCCTTTTCCTCCGAATACAGTTCCACCAGTCTCCTATAAATTCTTGTACTTGGCGGCAAAGATGTGTTGTGTGTTAGGGGCACATCAGGAGGGCACACAGTCTGCAAGAGAACTTGAGCTGGGGATGTTGGTTTCAAAAGGAGATCCACCCAGGAGCTATTTAAACCTGTCTCTTGTTTTTGCCAGTAACACCAGGAAGAAGGCTTACACATAGAAAATCACTTTCTGCTAATACTGGCCAGAGGCCTTTTTCAGGAAACAGAGAAGAAAAATCTCTCCCAGTAGAGCTTCTTTTCCCATCTCCCTGACAGTGCTTGCCTAGCAGGCCTAAGAAGCAGTAAGCAGGCGCAGAACAGGTTTGAAATGCTTGATTGGATATGGGGGAAGTAGCAAGGCTCAGATTTTCAAGGAGCTCAAAGTGCAGGGCTGAGTTTGGGGTCTGTTCTCCACAAGAAAGTGGAGGAGGTATTCATGCCAACCAGGTGAGGAAGCGCAGGGGAACACCCCTATGGACTATTATCACTATAAAATTAATGTATATTGACTTAAATCCTTTGAGCAGCTTTGCAATGGCAGGGGAGCATCTTCTAATAGACCATTTCTTCAGGGGAGGCCTTGAGAGGCTGAGAGAAACCCAGGTGCATATCTGGAACAATAATCTTGCCCCTGCCTACACCAACCCCTTCTGGCTAATCAGGAAGCAAGTTCAAGGATGGCTGAGGCTCCTAAATACACCAGAGTGCTTCTACCTAAGCAAGGCACATCCTCTGCCTGTCCCAGGGGCAGTATCAGGTACAAAATTTCTCGGCAGTCCTGTAGCGTCTGTCATTCTTAGCAGCCAGTCAATTTTTCTAGTGGGCCTTTTCATCCTTTCTGAGTGCTTTAAAGTAAGACTCAGCCTTTTGTTGCAGTCAGACGTCCCTTCCAACCATTTCTAGGATTTATCTCATGTGCGCTGCAGACGTGCTGTAGGCTCTGCTCCAAACCGTGTTTCAAGGACCATTTGTTTTAGTCATTTCTGGGTCAGTCTGTACCTCCCAGCACAGCCTAGTCCAGGCACTTGCTCTCCCAACACAAAAGCAACTCACTGTGCCAAGACACAGTCTTCTCCACCCCTTCTCTCCTGGGTGAACTCACTGTCCCCAAATCATTCAATCTTCCCACTTGGCTGCAGGATAGCAGCTGCCTCTTCCAATGAAACTAAAGCCACTGGCAACCAAACCTTCATTCCTGGGAGAAACACCAAGAACAGTCCATCCGTCTGTTTCTTGATCTTTTGAGGCTGTTTCTACCAAACAGTCAGAGATGGGAGATGGAAGGAAATGTGCTCTTCAGTCGCAGGAAATTTAGGGGGCAGGCTTGAGGAGAGGAGAAGTAACTCAGGGAGGGAAACAATTAAACATAAAATAACTGAATGAAATGACATGAAATGACATGAAATGACATGAAATGACATGAAATGAAATGAAATGAAATGAAATGAAATAAAATAAAATAAAATAAAATAAAATAAAATAAAATAAAATAAAATAAAATAAAATCAGACATTCAATGCCAGAATCTGAGTGGCATTTATGAGTGTACAGGAAAATACTAGCGTCCGTGTGGTCTCAATGTTTTGTGAGTGCAGTAAAGCTAATATGGATTCAGTCCGATCTCTAAAATCCTGCCACGGCATGTTATTGCTAATTCTCGAAGATTAAAGCAGCCTCTGGCTCTCCCTCAGTGGCCCAGTATGTATTGCAGGCTGCCAGAAAATAAACAAGCAGTATTAATTGCCCTCTGCAGTGGTGTTTCTTCCAAGAATGGCTGGCAGTATCGCTGTAGCCATTGCAAGTTCTCGCCAATGGCCACAACTAAGAAGGCGATGGGTAATTGTTGTGGCCCCTTTTTTCTTGTTTCCTACATTCACCATAGGTATATCATACCACAGTGAATTTGGTATTAAAGATATTAAGACTGCACCATATCAAATGTTTCTCTTCAGGCATTCATCATCTACAAGAAAAGTATTGAACAAGGTACCCAAGGTTAAACTTCGCCAGTAACTGGCAGGGATTTAAATTCATTAAACAGTGGAATTCACACTGGAATCACAACAGCCTTCTCCTTTCTTGGGCAAAGTTTTGACTGATGACAGAGTTTTCCAGTAAAGAAACTCAATGGCCCTTCAATCTTTCCAGTTGAAGACTCTCTTAATTGTGAATCAACTTAGAGCTGCATTCCATGGAACTGGAGAAACAAATAAATACAAATGATGCATTCCACTCTATTTTAAGAGTTTTTTTTTTCCTTTTCGTTTGTGGGTTTTTTTTTTGTTTTTGGTTTTGTTTTTTTTTACATCAGTGTAGATATCAGCTCAGATACAAGTTCTCTGCTTTCCCAGTGTTCTCCATAATACATTCCTTACAGGAAAACCCTAAGTGTGGTCTTGGATTCAGACTTCTTTATGCTTGTGCTCTTTCCAATACTATGGGGAAATAACACATTTCCAAAGCTCCTTCAATATTTATATTTTAGAGGTAATAACTTGTGTATGAGATCATTGCACACACACAGCCTTTTCACTTTGAGGCTATTCATGTAAGTTATAATAAAGACAACATGTTTTGCAAACTGCATTGTTTCCAGACCCAGCGGTTATAATTGTTCACGCTTTGGTTAGTATTTTACATATGCTTTCTCTGATCTTTAGATGAAGTGGCAAGAGGATGCATCAGGTGGTGTTGACATAATTTCATGATGACAGAAGAAGGGAGGCTTGCAAATGAGATCTGACAGCTCTGAGAAATTATGTGGGCAGAAGGAAGAATATGGATCAGTATTGAATTTCCATTGCATTTTATTTAAAATGTAAGGAAGAAAAAAGAAACTGCTGAGACACGTAAGCTGTTAATCATTGCCGACTACAGCACATGAAAAAGTATAAAAACCCTACTTTGCATTAGATTAAAAAAAAAAGGTGCAGCATTTCTCCAATGTAACTAATCAGGTTGAGTAAATAACTCATACTGTACAATATACTTAAGAACTAGTGTTCAGTAGGTTCTGTGACAAGGAACAGCATTACCTTCTTATATTCTGCTTATGAGATACCTGTATATTCTGTAAAAATGTAAATCAGGCCCTGTTCCTGCGAATTTCAGCCTAACGATATTTAATAGCTGCCTGAGGGGGACAACAGGGGACAACAGACGCTGCAGATCTGATCAGCTCGTTTCCTGGTCCTTAGGCTCTGGTTTTGCCTGTGCTAGTTTCTTGCCATTACCAGTGGAGCTAGGATTTGAGCCGAGGGAATTTCTGGAATTCAGTGTTCGTGAGTTACGTACATACTCTCTTTGCTTTTCAGTAGCATGTCCTTTTCCTGATTCATGGCTTGAGACCAGTGGTCTAAGTAGAGAGAGGAAAAAAAGGAGGGTATCAGTCCAGCCTCAGCAGGCGCTGCAAAGCAGCGGCTCCCAGCTCCGACCATATTCCTCTCATAGCTGAGCATGTTCTGGCTTTGGAGAAGAGGATGGAGATCCAGCCCACCGGACATCACTGGCGGGACCGCAGAGGCACTGCTTTGCTCAGCCATACCCTGCTTCTGTGCAGAGCAGCCCGCCCGGCTGAGGCCGCACTGGTGCTCAGAGCGCAGCCTGGAAGCCTTTGACGGCCGTGCCATTCATTCAAACAACAGCAGCATGCCATGCTCCTGTGGACTGGGAGTACTGCTTGGGAAGATGATTCACTGCAGGAGTGGCATGAGGATATTTGCGGCAGCAACTGCTTTAAGCATTTGTTATTTATAATGAGGCCACTGCAGGAGGGCAGCCATGGGCTTCCTTGCAGCTGGAGTTTTCTCCAATAGGAGAAACGAATCTCCTAAGTCAGAGGAAATGGTTTCTGTTTCTGTTTGTTTGAATCTAAAACTCGCTTGAGTTTTTAAAGAGTTACCTAAAATGTTCTGCTGTGAAGAGTCAGGTTCTCATACAGATGTTCACCCTTTCCCTTTCCCCACTAATTTTTGTGGCTAAACCATTGCTTAGAAGAGCAGGCAACCAGAAGGTATGTTATAAGTCCTGTCTTGTCTATATTGTTTATCCTAATGGAGTCAATAGATACTGGCAGATCCTCAGATGCCCCAAGGCTCTTCTTCTGTTAGAAGAATTGTTAGTTTTTTCCCTTTTCCCTCCCAGAGATACAATGGTTGTATTATGGGCCCAGGACTCAAAGGTTTCTTGCTGCAACATTTTCTCTATATGACCTTGGGGAACGTAAGGAAGCGCTGAGTCACCAAATAACTCTTTTATTACTATTGGGGAAAAAAACAAAGACAAATCCAAACCTTCCTTCTCCCACATTTAATGAAATTAGGCAAAGGAGGACTTTATTCAGGTTCTTATCAGGTCAAGAAAGACTTTTGGTTGGCCTGATTTGGGAATGGAGCTAAAGGAATTAAAGTAGAATGCCGTTGTGGGGAATTTTAAAAGGTTAAAACTGTAATACATTTATTTTAAAATCATAAAGGTATACATAGGCTGAAATACACAGTGTCTAGCAAGAAATTCTTAGGGTTTAAAAAGTAAAGCCTTTGAACTAAACCCAAATTTCTTGCAGCAAAAGTGAGAAGAATTTTTGTGTTCAGCAAAGGAAATACTTTGTGCATTTTTCCTTTGTGGAAGCAGCACAAAGAACAATTCGTACTGAATTGAAGTTTTGTGGTGTCTCAACTTTGTTTAAAACATTTTGGAGAGTCCAACTTTACACTGTCTGGTAAAAAATCTATTTTTTCAATCATTTAGCTGACACAGTGTGGTCTCCTTTGAAGGATGCAGAGCAGCCAGAGTAGTCAAAGAGCAATTGCCTTTAAGACAAGAAAAGGCTTGATTCTTTCTTGAAAGGCCTGATCCCTTGTTTATTGAAATACAGAACATTTCTTACTCCCTTAGATGAATTCTGGGCCTCAGAAGTCCTGTAAATAGTTTTGTGTTTTAATATCTAAACAAGGTGAATGAATACAATTCACACATTCAGTGACAAACCTCCTTTGCAATGAAAGACTCCTAAAATGCAATTGAATGCATGATTTTGACTCCAAGTGATGCAGGAAAGCTGCATTTAATCCATATATGCACCTGTGGCTGGATGGGTACCTCCAGTTATTACTTCTACTCACAAAAACCACTACCTTGGCTGAGCTCAGCATGCAGAAGCCGTTCTCCTGCCTAGGGCTGTTCGGGATTCATACAAAAGGAAACTGCAGCCATAAATTGCTTGATTCATTGGGTGTGCTCACAACACGAGCGGAGTACGCCGAGACCTGCAGCCACAGCCACCTTCATTTAAAGGCAGTGGGAAGAGGCAAGCTACACAGTAACAGGGAGGTTATGGTACTTGCTCAAGTATAAGAGTTGGCTCGTGGACCTTCTAGGATGATAGACCCTGAGTTCACGGCTCCTGCTTCACAGGAGAGCTTAACCATCAATTCACAGGACACTGAGTAAGGAGTACACTATCCCTTCTCATTGAAATCGAGACACTCTGCAACCTGAATTTGCAATCCATGAGTCCAGCGAGACAGCAATGAGGAGACCTACAGTTGGTAACTCAGTAGTCAGGGAGCTCTGCTTCTGAAGCAGGGATTAGCTTTCAGGTGTTCAGTATCAAAACACTCAAACTTTTTTGGTCTTTTGACCCTTTTACCTCATGAAAGAGAGTGAGTCTTCCACTAGTGCTGCTTCTTTGTAACAGAGACCAAAGCATGCACTGTGTGGAACTAGATTGAAGTGAAGAGCCATTGCAAAACTTTAAATGAAACATAGTTAGGCTCATAAAATTATCCTTTACCCCCCAAAAAGTTTCCTTTCCACCTTCCCCCACAAAAAGATTTACTTTTGTTGGGCATACTTACAAAAGTCTTAGCAACAGCTGCAGACCACCTATGTGATTTTCCTGCACTGGGTAATTTAAAACTAGCCACAGATATAAGTCATCATGAAGTGTCTAAGAATATAAGCACATAAAATTCATGGATGCATTGTTCACTTACCATACAACGTAGTCAAGCATTCCTCCTTGTTATTGCCATCTTATTATTGGGAAAATGCCCAATCCTGCTTATGCTTACAACTCAGCAGGTTCTTTTAAGCCAAAAGAGTGTTTCAATGAGAGATGAGCTGGCAAATTCACTTTTAAGTTTTCGTTAACTAATTTCATGTGACCTTGGCAACAAAATACCTGTTAAATAATTTCATATGACTATGATGATCAACGCAGAACCAAGATTTGCCGACAGTGAGCTGGTAGAAATTGCTGGACCTAAGGTTGAAACAAAGACGCTCATTCTTCCAGGGGAAAAAAAGGGATACTACTTTGCCATCCCTCTGGTTTTGCAATAAACTTTTCCATTTGTGCTGTGCTGTTTGCGTCTTCTGCACTGGCGATGAGTTAAATTCAACAGACAACAACAACAACATCCTGAACATATCAAGCAATATTTTATTTTGGTCTAAGTCTATTGAAGTAGATAGTATTAAAGGTGAATGGATGGAAACAAGCGTAATACGCTGAAGAATCAACTCCTTTGAAAGCAGTGAAGAAACAGAAATTGCCATTAGAAGTACTTTAGTAGCAGGCTGGAAGGAGCATTACAGAGACACACAGAACAAATGGAGAACTCATTAGAGACTGACAGCAGTGAGCCAAGCAGATAGGCTGGTTGGGTATTTCCAGCTCCTGAACTTTAGTCATTCAGGGTACCAGAAGAGTGACTTTTCTGAAGTTTTGTCTTTTCTAAAATAGACACAGCAAGCTGAGCCAAACGAGCAGATCTTAGTAGGCAGAAAGTCCCCATTACATTCACTCAACCAACGAACCACTTGATACAAACTGCCTTCACAAAGAAGTGACACCACTCCTGCCATACAGCTCTGACCAGAACAATTATGACCACTTAATTTGACTTTGCATCAGTAGTTTCTCATTGTGTCTATGTTCACAGCCACCCACACATTGCTACTTAACAAGACAGTAACGACAGAGAAGTTCTTTCTAGTCTTGGGGCTGTTTCAAAGACCAGAGTAGTGAGGAACTGATCTGCATTGCCTAGACAGAATTTGGCTTGGGATCTTGGCAATGAGAAATATCATAAACCCACAATACAGGTTTGGGTGATCTGTAAGTAAAAAATTTGCATTTTGGCATCTAGTTTATTCATTTTACTGGTCATTCAGGAAAGGGCATAAATTAGAATCACTAACTCATTCCTCAGTTAGTTCCTCTTAACAGAAGCTGTTGTTTCTCAGCTTGTGTATAAAGTAAGCTTTCAGGCTAGAATGGATACGCCTTGTTTCAGTTTCACCCTGTTACATTTCTCAGGGCTAAGCTAGGGACTGCAGGGAGTCCAGCAATAGCTCTCCTTTGGCGGCGAGAATAAGAGAAGCCTTGGCACTGAAACATCCATCAAAACAGAATTCAGTGATGACAAACATAAAGGGATCCATTATCTGCTTTCCTGTATGTATTACAGACCTTGGACCTCCCTGGTTTTCAAGATCAGAGAGACTAAAATGTGTGGCAGGATATGAGGCCGTAAGTACTACTCAAATTCTCCATGTAGCACTGAAGTAGGGCTGAGGCAGTACCGAATTTTACACCAGCTTCCTGGGCAGGTGTGCTTTTCACCCTGGCTAAAGGACATAACATTTGCTTAACTCCTGACAGTTGTGGAATGCATTGCTAACCTCACCACAGCCTGCCACAAATGCGAACGGCAGCCTACGGCAGCATGACAAACCTTCCTCCGTGTCTAGCTTACAGCCTTCTTCTCCGTCCAGCCACATGCAGCCTGGCAATCATTCAGTCCCTTACTGTCCCTCACCTGCTTTTTGTGAAAACAATATAATTTCCATTACTGGCATCCAAACCCCAATGTTATAAATATAAAAATCAGATGGCTATTCCCTCTTTCTTTATGGGATTTTCCAAGATTGTCTTGGATATATTTAGTATTCATGTGTAATGAGTCAGAGTGTCCACCTGTGGTCTCCATAAACCGATTTTGTAAATAGCATTGACTGATGTGACTCAAAAAAAAAAAAAAAAAAAAGGCCAGTTTCTGTTTTCCAGTTTTAGTCTGAATTCAAACACTGTGTGCAGTTCCAAGAACTCTGTGGGTTTCACGCTCTGGGTCAGTGGGTGGGGAATACTGGAAAAGGCACACTCCATCCTGTCCCCTCGTTCCGGTGGGCTGTAGGTCTGCAGAAAGATGACCTTATTTTATAGCACAGCAAACCACCTTTTCATTTAGAAACTGTTTAATATGCAACCTGTAGATGAGGCCCTGGCATACATACTTTCCTGTGTCCGTTCCTCACTTGGAGGTTGCTATTGAAAAACATTGAATTTTGATCCAGCACAAATGAATGCACAAAATGAGCTGTGGTCTGGTTTTTATAGGTATTGAAAACCATGGAAGGATGTAAGTCTCACTGACTTTTCAGTAACACTTTGAAGAATACGGGAGAACAACTTGACTTCAGTGTTATGGTATCTAAGCTCAATTTAGCCTCATGCCAATGGAGGTGGCCACGCTGTGAAGTGACACCTGAACTGCTTAGCGTGGACTGGAGTCACCTGTGCGTGGTGTGAAGCTCTTGAGGGCTTCGGTACTTGTCCTCAGTCTTCGGACAGCTGAACTGCGGGTCTGAAATGCTCCTGGGCGAATTGAGAGGGAACTTCCAGGCCTTTTTGGTGAAGGAGAGAAGTTTTGGGCAGAAAGTAGAACACTAGCAGCAAAGAAGAGGAGGCAGCTTGTGTCCTGTTAATAACTGAAGACTTTTGTTAACTGAAGCTTAGATTAACCTCTAGGATTTCAGGATAACTGAAATCAGCTCTGCAATGTGGGCAAGCCCCATCTCCAGAAAAAATATACCTGAAATGGGAACTCAGGTTCCATTTTAAAATTTGGCATTTCTTAAGCCATTCTTAAGGCTTTTCTTAAGTTCTTGCCTTAAGATCTAGTTTCAACTGCATCCTTTGTAATCTTTGCACAAAATGAGCAACTAGACAGCTGTCCTATGGTTGCCAAAGGACAGTATAAAACCGGTTCAGATGAAGGTATTAAAAGGACATGTATAAGTGCACAGGTACATGCATTAGAAGGCTGTAAATGTTCAAAAATAACCAAGGAAATAAAGTAAGAGGATATGCTTGCTGAGTGCTTAAATAGTCTGTTGACTTAGTGGAAGTTTTGGCAAAAGCTAAAGGCAGCCTGGCCCCTTACTAAAGAGAAGTGAATGAAATAATTGCTGATTATGGCAATATCAGCTGTGTTTCTTTTAGGTTTCACATGAAGTGTGCTGTGTTTGGGGCTTAGAAAGAGACCCCTAACTCACAGCACGTGTATGAAAAGGTTCATTGAGACTCAAGGAGCTTTTGAACCTGCTCTGAGTTGCAACCTTAATAACACTGCTTCATTTTCCTTCACCAAAATTTTATGAAATTTACAGTTTGCATGTTTTCATTATGAAAGTCAGGTAATGTGATACCGTGAAGGATTTTTTCATTAATTCTTCAGAAACACTTCAATCTGGAGCTCAAAGCAAACTTCAAGGCTTGCAAAACCACTTAGGTTGGAATGTATAGTACAATAAAAGGCAATAGTCTGCATGACTCTCTGCCAACTGAAACCACCAAGCACCACACAGATCGATTAGGACATGATTCTGCCAGGTGCCAACGTGTCTTGTGAGTCACTGTGTACTCCAGCTCTTTGAAATCAACAGAACCAAGTCAAAAGACACTCAGTAATTACCGAGATCAGGTTTCTAAAAAATCAGTAAAAGAGTGTTTTCTGCTATATGCTTTGAACAGAAGAAGAAACTCAAAACACCCACTCTCAGACATCAAAATTAATAAAATTACCAAGGAACCAGCATTTCTTATATCATAATGAATGCAAAGCAAGCAGCTGAGCTAGCAGATAACACGAGGCATTTTAATTTGGAATTACAGCAGCATTTGATAGCAAGGCAATGGCTGAAGTTCTATCAGCTTTTCCATTATAAGCCACCATAAAAACCTACTGAAAGCAGATATTTGGTGTGTGGTTTCTGAGCCTCAGAGTCATTCTAAAATTTGCATTTGATTAAGTAGTTTCCACTGAAAAGAAAAATCAGTTATTATTATGGCATTCTAGATAAAAATTCAACTGAAGTTTAGGAGAATTAAGTTTATTTGTGCTTTTATTACTTAGCAAACTTTGGTCCTTAACATTAATTGCAATGCTTATTATTCCATAACTGTAAGAAAGAGCTTCCTTATTTTAAAAATAACCTGCAAAGGAGTAGAGTAATTGCTCATTCTTTATGAGTATGTGCTAAGTGCTCCTGATGTAGATACATGTGGCTGACAATTTGCTGGTAGTGTTAAAATATGCACTAGAAATAAAACATAATAACTGACTCAAGCCAAGTATGTCTTCTGTATGGGAATGGCATCTTCTGCCTATTGTACTTTGTGCTTTTTGGTGCCTGTGATGCTATGTAAAGATTATTTTTATTTACTGGCATAGCACAAATTTCCAGTGTTCCTCAGGCTAGCAGTATTCTTACTTGGATACAAACCCCAGTAGGTTGGGCACTTTCCAAACAGGAAAGGCAGTTCAGCTTTTGTTTCAGTGGTGTCACAAGCTAAAACGGCACAACACAGAAGCAACAACTCAGAAATTGCTGAAATCTGGCCAGGTCCCCTTGGGCATCAAGCAAAGCCAGTCACCCCTAGAAACACAGCAGCTATTATAACAGTGCCAGCAACATGACACAGACCAAGGGGAAGGAAGTACAGAAGAAAGAACCATAGGCAATTAAAGTAGCCAGATCTTTAATGTAATTACCCAGTTTGTAATATAGCCAAAAGCCACGATAGATGCTGCTATTCTTGCAAAAAGTGTCATCCAATATTTTACGGCATGAAGCGGTCAGGACCCAGAGTCTCAGTGCTGGGATTTACCTGCAGGAGAGTACCCCAGCAGGCCATGAGTGACTCAGGGTGAAGAATGTCATCTTCTGAATCACAATGCCACTTCCTCGGGCACTTTGTTTTTCCTTCCAGGATTCCCCCCTGGCTGCCTGATACTAGGTAGATTGTAAGATCTTTGGAAAGCTGAATATATCTAAGGTCTCGGACCAAATTTGTGCCTGGTGCAATACGGTCAGCATTGCTGGCTTTGCCTCCAGGTTGAAGCTGAACCGTTTAATTTCCTCTAGTCCTCATAAAGGTAGGAATGGTGCGTCTAATTTTAAAATATGCCCTTGTTTTTGTTAAGTGTTGCCTAGCCTTCTGGTTCCATAGTCATTTAAGGAGCAGTCAGTGTTTCCATTACAAACTCTTCTTTCAGGGATTTATCATTGCAATAAAAACATATTCTTATGGCAGAAATATACTCCCTGCACAAACCCTCTGGTGAAGGAAGGTGAGTTTAAGTGTCAAAGATTGCTATACCAGAGCAGGACACAAGGGAAGGGACTAAGGACTTGATTCTGAAAAGAATGGCAAATGCTTGGTTTTAAGCACCTGAGGAATTTTGTTGAGTTCCAGAGCTTTGTTTACATTTTTAATAAGCAAGCACAGGGACCAGAGTAATTAATAGTTGTTAAAAACAATTCATAAACAAAATAAATAGATAAATAGATAAACAGACACCATACATATGCCTAGCATTCATGCAAGTAAGAGCCACATCTGCCCATAGAAGAAAGGATGAAGATCACAATCCTAATACAGAAAATAGTGCCATCTCAGTTGTGTAATGAATTCCAGGTGTGCTTTGTACCCTCAGCTCTTGTTCAATTTAACTGTAAGAAACTCAAGCTGTTAAGAAAGAGGATTGTCTCCTACCCTCTGAAGGAGATAGGTTTGATAATGCAATAAGTCTTATGCATCTTCCTTCTACCTGCTCATAATATCTATCTTACATAGATACAATAGGGAAAATTAATATATATTACGTTATTGGAAGAAGACTAATATGTGACAGAGAAAAAGTGAATGATGTTTCTGTAGATAACCAATTCTTTCGCTGAGGCTAGAACTCTAATCCAGCATTGCAACAGCAGAAATTATTTCTTCTCTCATTAACATGCTCACAAAATGGTATCTCTTTTGTCAAACGTATTTCCCTACACAATTCTAACAGAACTGCATCTGCACGATCCTGTGATGCAGGTAGAGGCAGACTTAAAATAAAGCCTGAAACTATTGTCTTCTCATACACAGAGTTACTTACTAGCACAAATTTTACTGTGTATATAGTATGTTAAAGGAAGAGCTGAAACTTTTACTTATTAAGAGGATAGTCGCAATCTTAATTATATATCTAATGGATATAATAAAATATTGATTTTGTCTACTGTAGATACAAAAATTGTATAAGACATACTACAAAAATTTAAGCATAACAGATGCACAATATTACTTCAAGATGAAAATAAGAGACGGAATACAGAACCGACAGTGGAAAAATATTTCCTGAATTTTAACATCATAACTAAAGACCTTGCAAGAAGTAGAGATCAAGAGACATTGATAGAAAAGCAAAGGGAAGCCAATGAAGAAAGAAAGATCCATAGACATTTTGAACATATTTGTAGAGTTTATGCTTCTTAATTAAATTCTCTACTGCAGTTACCACAAACCCACATCAAATATTCAAAGAAACTGCCATACCCAACAGATTTAGCAAGCTGTAGGCCAAAAGCATATGCCTGGGGAAATCAAAGAAAAAAGGTTTTTGATGAGCAAGTGTACCAACATTTTATCATCTCCTCTCCTATTGAATTGAGCTGTAAGTACTGATAAACAACAGCAATCATATCTAAAACAAAAATCCCACTTTCAACAGCATCCATTAAACCACATTTTGATAATGATTTTCTTTTTTTTCTGTGCAGTCCATCTTATCTATAGAAATATCAGATTAAGAACGCCCCTGGCATATTAAAATACTACAGCACACTTTAATTACCCATACTTCCTGAGTGAAATGAGGTGAAGTGACTGCAGACAGACCTGCTCCTGTCAGCCCTCCTCATAAAGCTGCATCGATCAGCTCTCGTGCTTCAGTCTCATTCCATGAATTATTTTTAAAAGTGCTCATTTTTAGTGTAAAATCACTATATAATGTGGCAAAACATTAATTAACATTAACATTAACATTAAAAAATGTTACATAACATGGCATGCCAAAACTTACCTTTCTTTTCTTTTTGTTTTTTTCCCAAGAGAGATGATCCAGTTCTTCATATACTTGAATGGCAGCCTTCTGGGAAAAGTACAGAGTTTTCTCCAACCCAGCTCCTGACTAAACTGCTCTACAAATTCAATTTTAGCAGGCTTTGATCAAACTTACAGAGACCTTACTGAAACAATTTTTTTCATATGTTTGGCCTGCAAGGTTTGAATTACCACAGAAGTTAGTCGTAGTAGTTACTGGCAAATAATTTTGAATAAACTTATAAAAGACCCATAGTATTTAAAAAAAAAAAAAAAAAGAAAAGAATATGCTGCAAATAACAGAAGTAGCTTTGCAAGTAAAAGTGTTGGGGACAGGGTATAAAGAAGCTGGCTGGGCGCAGAGACTATGGTGCTGTGTTTTAACTGCATTGGGGCTGACTCGTATTTTTCATTTAACGTACAAGCTTGAGAGGCTGGAGAGTATAAAACTGAAAACAAATTTATCTAAACCTGCTCTTGTTTCCTATCGGACTTCTAGTTCACTGGACAGTCCACCAGAGGTGTTCAGGAAAGTGAGAGTCACCTGAGAAATTTTTATAGGAGCTCTCCAAGATAGAAAGAGATGCCTTAATAACTAATAATTTTTTTTAGCTCATCTTCTCTTTAGCTAAGGGAACACTGAAAGAAAGAGCAAAACATATAATAAAGCTGACCAGGAAGGGTTGTTCAATGCTGAACACATCAACCCATCCTTGACAGTCTGTGAAATCAGCCAGCTGTGATACCGAACTGACGATTAAAGGGTTTTATTTCCCTCAATTAGGTAGAATAAAGGTGTCGCAGGCTTTCCACCTGCACTTCCTAAGGGGACTTCACTTTAAATGCTGGCTTAGTAAAAGTCACGCAGAGATTTTGTGCATGTGGTACCTATTACATGCACTGGAAGCAGCGCTACTTCTCTTGCCATGGTATATGTTTCTCCAAGTAAGGAAACTACCTACTTTCATCTTGTACCAAACATGCCTGCTGAAGGGACTAAAGACACAACTTGTAACAGTTGCTTTGAAGCATAAGGTAAGAATCTGGGTAAAGCCTCATCCCTTTTACACAGCAAAAGTGCAATAGCCTGAGTGCTTTGTGCATGTTCTGCACCCAGTCCCAGGAGTGGATGTATCCCCAAATTAACACAGGGGTGTACTCATTTTACCGAAATAACAAATAAACCAGCTGAGGATACTGTGGTGAACAAAAAACCTCCTAAAAATGTTCCCTATGGAGGTACTAAGCTGTTTCTTTAATACTCAAATATATCAAAATGGTGCTTAGGCACATTTAGTCTGAAAATGTTGTCAAGTGCCATGCTGCTTCAGACAAAGAGATATTTTACAGTAATATCTTCTCAAAACTCAAGTCACTTTTAACCAGTAGTTTATAGTTACAAACAATGGGAACTCACATGCCTTTGGGCACTTGTGTCAAAAAGCTTTTACTGAGAAGGGGTCAACACACTCAGACCCAGCGAAGCACTGCTGATGCAGAAAACTTTGTCATATTTAGTCAGCGTGTTACAATGAACAAGAGCCATTTGGGAAGGGCTCTGTCTTAACAATTCAACTACATCTTGGGGAAGGGCTCTGTCTTAACAGTTCAACTGCATCTGTTCACTTCCACTGGCACCACAATACACAAAACGTCAGAAAAAGATTCTTTGTGGAAAAGAAAAATAAATTAGGGCTGAAAACTTGTAATATATTGTTATTGTTAGATTAATCTTAGGGGTAGGCATCCACATGAAGGAAAATTCATAGGAAAGGGACAATCTGCCATAAAAGCCTACTTGGTAAACAAGCAAAACCCTGAATGTCTGGGTCTGCTTGTGTAATGCAGCAGGTCAGTGACAAAACCAAAAACAAGGTGTAGGTTTGCCAAGCCTCAGCTCAGCAGCCTGGTGTAAGACCCAAAATTAAAAAAGTGTCTCTGATATTTGGTCTTCTTTTTGGCTGAAGCTGCTTTATAAAACTTACTTCTTCATAATTTCTTTTGGGTATTGGAGGGGTTATATTGCTATTGATTTTAAAATATCTGCCAGTTTTCTTATAATTCTGCTCTACTGTTAAGTACAAAGGCTGAATTTCTGCTTACAGCCCACATGTTACTTGCTTTTCTCTTTCCTGTGCCTTGGAGTTTATACCAGCCTTTGATTTAGATACTTGAGAAGTGACAGGTACATATGAATGGGTGAACTGATCTATTAAGTGCAGTAATGCTGTATTGGTAGCCTGCAGTCCATTCACATCACTGATCCTTTCAGATTACTGGATTCAATGGGAATTTTTCTGCACCGTTTATTACTTACCAAAGAAAGAGCATTAAGAGATTGCAACATTGGCAAAATCAAACTTTTAGAAGTGGAGAAATAACACTTTTACATTTGCCCAGATAGCCTTAATTTCGACACTTTGTGTGAAGGGCAGGCATGCAAAGTTGCAGAATGAAGGATACTTGGGAAACCCCAGGTTTGGTACTTCCTAATTTCAAAGTGTTGATTTTGAAACCAGGCCGAACTTCATATGAATCAGGCCCTGGGGAAGAAAGAGTCCATGACAAAGGCAACTGAAGATGATAGCAGAACACACAAACACGAGGCTAAATTTGGGTTGACCAGACAGACAAATATCTGGCATTTCCCAACTTCAGAGGACTTGATTTTCCACCTAAAAAAAAGAAGTGTGAGTTTCAAGTGTGCATTGCTAATTTATTTTTTCAAGAAAGCCTACTCTGTTCACATGCAGCCACCTCTTCATCATCAATGGGACATCAATGCTGGCTGCTTATGGTAGCTACAAAGAAGCCAGCTACTGGAGAAACCAGATGAACAGTCTCAGGTACCAACCACACACACCTTATGGCCAGTGGAGAGAACTGGTGGAAGAGGGGGGTGGAGAGGGCTCCTAGAGTGGGGCAAGCCCCCTTTCCCAGGGAGCAGCTCCAGCATCCCTGTAACGTCTCCTGCTGTGCTGGCTGCGGGGGAGCTACAGGCACACCGGTGTTGGCTTGTGGTGCTGGCAAGCTGTCACAACTTCCCTGAGCTGTGGTAGGGAGACATGGGAAATATCTCTGGAAAAGCAATTTTGTGAGACAAAGGAAATGTATATTTTTCTACACTAAGAGCTCCCTCCTTTTTGTCCTGCCACATATGTATGTGCACACTCCTCACATAGCCATATTTCAAAGCCCTGTTGGAAGCTCCGAAGATGTTAAAACTTACTTCTCAGGATGAAGTAACAAGAACCTTTTATGCTGAAATAAGTCAGGGCTCCCAGGCGTGCAGATAGGCCAGCTGCCACCCTGATGATTAAAGCAATATAAGATACAGCCTACCACAGTGCATCAGGTTGGAGAAAAATTTCCTCCTGCATTTCCTCCTTTCCTCCAGTGCACGCCCACGTATGAGGTGCCCATTGATGGTCCAGATTATCCCAATAAAAGTGCTACCACTGACTTCAGGATGAGAGGAACCCTCAGCAGGTTTCTTATCTGGTCTCCCTGAATGAATCAGAATTTCAAAGCAAATGCTGAATCTCTGCCACAGCTATTACAGGAAGGAAAAAAGAATAATGTCACGTAATAGCACACTTCTCTCTCAAGAAGCTTTGATGACAGGAAACAAAATACCCAAGTATAACTATTTTTCTAACTTGTTCATCTTCGGGGGTTGCCAGAGGAAGGTCTTTTTTCCCTCCTGATCACCACAAAGTTGAGGCACAGAGAACAAGTGATCATCCACATGACTCTTCTGTGAAAGTTCTGGATTTTCCAAATGGCCATTTACAGTTACATGTTTATTATTTTTCCAGTCAGTGAGCATTACAAAAATAAAGGACAGAAAAACAGAGGTTATGCTAATAGTTCCCAAGTGACTATCAAGAGCATGCAGTTTCAGACTCTGATGCAGATGATAGTAGATTTTCTCAGGAAGCTAAGGGAAGACACAGCCCAGCTTTGTGTAATTGCATAGAAAATAATAATTTGTAAAATTTGTATCTATAAAGCCCTATCAACAATTGATTTTTAAGTGATTCTTTGAATTATTGGTAACATTCATCACATTCTCCAAAAGACACCAACTGTAATAGTTGTAGTGAGGTAGTGAGGAATTTTCCATCAGTGCTGAAAAGCCCTTAGGTGAGCAAAGAAAGACATCTATGATTTTAAAAAAATTCTTTCAGTTGAAGAAACAATACCAAATTTCTGATCTTCTGACACTCAGACATATTCTGTCATTCAGATCTGGCATTTAGACTGTTTTTCTTTTTTATTAGATTTTCTGTCTTAAGAAAAAATCAAGTCAAATTAGTAAAATTCTGTGTACTTGACTAAATACCGAGAATGATGGCTCATTTTACTGCTCTTCAGCATGATTCACTGAATAATCCAATATGTAGCCTTGCTCCAGCAGTGGTGGAATACATTATTCCTTGCTTCCTCATTGGGATGTTGATAGTAAATAAGCTGTTCATCAACATTAAATGTAACAACCCTTCTTTGTGATTTCGCCTTTTTGCAAACCTCAGAAACTTATGAACCAAACTTAATACAGATTGACGAGCCATGCCAAAATGAAAGCACTCATGGAAACAAAATTGTATTGTTGGGCAAAAGCACAGAATTGTCTCCAATAGAAACCTTTCTGCATAAGTCTCGCTATCTTTATCATATTATTTGTCATGTGAATTCACGCTGTATTTTTTCTGCTTTCCAAAGTAAGTGAAAAACAATCACTTGGAATGGAAGGACCTTTGATATGTCCATTCTTATGTTCTTCTACATATACCTGCTCCCATTGTGAGTTTCTGTCATCCTGTTGAAGTGAATCTGGTGAAGAGGTGGACTGGGTGCTTCATATTTAAACACTTGATTTTCCATGCTATATAATTCACAAAGGATTTGGTACAAAACTCAGGGAAGTTAATGTGAGGTTTTCTATTTCTCCATCACAAATCATTAAATCTTAATTGTCTTCCTGAATGTTTACCTGCAAAACTGCTTCCTTGGAGTCATGCTTTTTCATTCATTTGCATTCAAAGACCCACTGCAGAAGCTCACTCCAGTTCTGTAGCTTCCCTATATTTTTCTCTTTACCTTATTTCCTCCTTTCCACAGAAAGGTGGCTTGGGATATTCTCCATTGCTCCTATCTCTTTCCCAATTGCTTCATGCATCCTTCCCAAACTCTTGTCACGTGCCTCTCCAGTATAACACGGTGGGACTCAAAGAGCTCCCTGTCTTTCTTATTATCATTCATGGTGAAATTTGTTTCCCCCACATATAGGTACAAAGTCAAATGCTTTGCGGAAATCTATGAGAATCAACTCTCCACAGTTATGAGATACCACAGCCAAAGGAAAAATATGGGCACAGCTCCTTCTGGACATGAACTGTTCTTAGGAACAACTGCATAAGCAATATTGTGGCATTGTGCCTAAACTCCTTAGTTTTGCCAGGCCCAAACTGACTCACAAAGGATCATCTTAGCTCTCTCTGTAACCACTGCACTGGTTGATCTGCAAACCAAATCATCTTCCCATGCATAATGGAGAGATGACTCTTTGCTTTATCAAGCAAATTGGCTGTCTCATCTAAAAGGTTATTCAGGCACAATGTTGAGGTTTTGTTGCAAATATCTTAACTCAGTTTTTTCTCAAGAGGGACATTAAGGAGCATCAAATGAGAACAATCAAGGTCACTAAGGACAGCCAGGCAACATCTCACCCACCTCCCTACATGAAAGACAGTGGTATGACTAAAGCCTCCAACCTAAATAGCTGTGGAGTTTGTCAAGAACACTATATGTTGCAACAAGCTGAAAACAGGGGGACCTCAGGACTGTTATCTAATGGAAAGCAAACCAAGAAACGTGTATTGCTGTGTGCCGAGAAATTTCACTGGTAAGAAGTGTAACACTTCAGGATGAGAGATACTCTCTAACTGTGATACACCGTGTCATAAATCAGCTTTTAGGATATAGGATGTAGAACTATTTGGCATTTGGGCCTAAAAATGATAGAAAGTTAGAAATACTTCAAATACAATGGTTTATTTAAACAGGGACAGATATTAAATATACTTCACTAAATATGCATTGCAGAAGATCCAGCAAGTTACAAGACGAGGGTAACTAGCCACTGGAACAGAGTAGTTGTTTTTTCACTCACTTGAAGTAGTTAAATAGAGATGATACATCCTCCCATCACCACCAGCAGCTGTGAGCAGGAATCGTTCAGTGGAATTCCAAGGCCTATGTTACGTAGGAGGCCAGCCGGGATCATCGTAATGATCCCTTCTGGTTTTAAAAGCTCTGAATACTATATGTAATCCCTGTAATTAATCTAGCTCCATAGGCTTCTGTTTACGAGTCAGTTATTTTGGCTGTCTGTATCAGGAGAAATAACTAGTTGCAGCCAGTCAGGGTTTATTGAAAGTAGGGAATTACTATTTGGAGCGAAGTCTGTTTCTAAAAAGCCTGCTGTATAAGCCTATGCTCTTTGGAAACACCGAAGTTGATCTCTATGACACATCCTATTTGCCGAAAGTTTACGGTAGATTGACTCATGCAGTTTTATGTTGTGCTCTGTTTAAAATACTATTTTTTTTTGGTTGAGTGGTAGCTGTTTCAGTGGTTACCTTTTGGTTTGATGGTTTGTTTTTATAGGGCAGAGAAACTTTACCCAAATTACGAGCAGTTGCCAGTACTGCCTGAAGAAAAATGTCATCCTGACATTGATTTCTTTGGGGAATGAATCATGCAGCCATATAACTTTTAGCAGTGCTGTCTGTCTAGATTTGTGATCTTTTTCCTTTCTTTTAGTACAAAGTTTGTCACTTGAAACAATGCGTGATGTCTCGTCTTAAGCATATTTATAGTTTTCCCTCTGTTTACTAACAGTTCTGTTCTGTGTGTCACTCGTGTCTGGCATATGCATCATCAGTAGTTCCATTTCAGTATAGAAACCCGTAATTTCACTTTATATTTTGTCCATATGCATCATTTTTGTGGCTGTGTTTTATCCATGATGGGGCATTACAAGGAGGCCTTCTTAATGATAGAAACCATAATGTGTCCCAAACATAGCACAGTATGGATAATTGTAGACAGGAGTTTAGGGGTATTTTTGGTTTTGACAATTAATGACTGCCTGCATGAAAGTTTTAATGCATTGCATCACATGAAAAACCACCAACAGAAAACCAATGGCACATTCCTTTGGAGAGTTCCCTTGAGCTCAGCTAATCCAAAGAAAATCAAAACGGCCAAATCTTTAAATCAGCACAAACAGAAAACCTAAGTAATGAATACAGCTTTATGGATTTCTTCAGGTCAGATCCTGCTTACTTGAAATGTTCCACTCAGGAGGAAAGGGGTGAGGAATCCCAGGAACAGCAAAATTCAAAGCAGCAGATGTTTCTAGTCTGGTTCTAATCCCATGTAATTAGAATACCAGATAAAACATAACTTCTCATTTTCTCATCCCTGCTTTCTTTTTAAGATCACTCAATTCCTTTGTTACCTTGCTCTATTACTGTGTGTCCCTGTTACTTACTATTTATTAAGTGCTGATTGATGCAAATCTTTGGAGGTATAAAGCCATCATGCCTTTGCCATGATGTTTAGGGGCTGTAGTCAATACATCTCAGCTCTTGCCTGTTATCTCCTTGAAAAAGGGCAGCTCAGCATTCAGTTTGTGCCTCCATTGCCCTCCCCACCACAGCATGGAGAGACACCCACTGAACACGTGCCTGTCCGTATGGCATAGCATGACGGTGGGTACGGCCATCACATCTGAGGGAGTCAGCACTGAGGATACACTGGCATCCCCACACAGGGAAAGACTCGCAGTTACTGACTCATTCCCTGCCACAGATCCTCCTTAAAGAAAAACACGTGCTGTCTGTGAATCTCTTTCTAGTGCTAACAGACAGTAATTCATTTCCAGATCGATTAAGTCTAGAATTTTAAAAAAAAAAGTTATAATTGAAAAGAGGCCAGTTCCAGCTGGGGAACTGGCACAGGCAGCATTGAGCAAGATGCCAGTCTAAATCCAATTCCAGTGCTCATCTGTACCCTTGTGAAATTGGCTTCCCACCTCTATGAGCAGGCACCGCGCCAACCTACTGCATGGGTACTAGGGTAGGCAGCCAAGCAGTCATGCGCACGCACTGACTGCAGGCAAGAAGGGCACGAATCCAAGTCCAGGAATGTGGATGCAACAGCATGGCTGGAGCCTCTGCACAGATTCAACAGTTAATGGACCGTGTCAACAGCATGAAGCGGGAATCACCTCCAAGATCTGCCAAACAGCCTCCTCCACTGTGTGAAGTCATTTTTGTCAACACGGGATCAGGACATATATTGCACAGGAAAAGGATAGGGAAGAGAGGAAGGAGAAGAGCAACTGGAGATTTCTTAATGACGGGTTGGGCATTCAAGTGCCTGCCCTTTGCATAGTCCTTATTCTTTTGATTAGGTCACTGGTCTTTGGAAAGAAAACATGTGATCAGTGATGCAACACTGTGGATGCTTTGCATGGCAAGTGTCTTCTGTGCTATAAAGCCAAGGGCCAGTTAATATTAGAGGTAATCTCTTACCATTAACCCTGCTCCTCACAAGTTCAAGTTTATTCTTAACTGCTTCTAGCTGGTTATGGCCCAAGGGGTAAGACCTCTCCACCACAGCATAGGACAAAAGTCTGCCAGGATCCACCGTTTCCTCGCAGCACATGCTGCTCTGACCAAACTGCAAGCACCTATCAGATTGTAGCAATTTCTTGTCCCTTAGACTGAAAATGACTGTGAATCCCATAATAAAGTTGGAATCTCCAAAACCCTTGGAGAAATGACAACACTACATAATGTTTTACTGACAGTGTTGGACATAGTCCGATGCTGTCCTTGGAACTGATTTAGTGTTACTTCTAAACTCATAAATTCTTTTGAACACTGTCATAAAAGCCCACACATTAAACAAAACCATGCACCAATTTTTGGTGATGAGAAGTACTGTGCTGATTTATGAGTCTTTCTTCTATATCTATACTTACATTGCTGCAGCCAGAGAACAGGTAGATTAAAAAGCAAAGTACCCAAGCAGGTGTCACTTCCTATGTGGGGATGAGACAAACAAAAACTTGAAGTTTGGAGGAAACCTGCCTTGAGGGAAAAATGCTCAAAACTCAGTGGTTCCCAACAGTTCTAATCAATCTCAAAACAATTACTATTCAGAAATCTTTTTATAAGCCCTGTAGCTGAACTTTTTCCTTGCCAGGGGTGGCTCAGCAGTAGTTCCAAGTGATGTCAATTACTCCAAATGGTAGAAGTCACAGCAGTTCTTTTATCTAGTCTGTTAGTGCTGTACTTTATATGTTAAACTACTGTTAAACTAAAATCCAGCCATAATGACACTGCATTTTATCCCTAAGCAAGTATCCACAATTCAGAGACATGCATATGAAGTGGGGACTGGAATCCAGCCTTCCAGTTTCCAGATCACAGGTCAAAAGCTCCAGAGGTACTAGCAGTAATCAGAATTGAGCAGAAAAATAACTTCATTTTTTTAATCTTTCTTCATTACACAAAACTTGAAGTTGTAAAAAGTCTAATTCATTAGCAGGTTAAAAAAAACCAAAACCAAACAGCTTTCTGAGTATGGACTGAGTGAAGGGGTTTTTTTCCTTTGGTTTTGTTAGGCTGTCAAGCAGAAAATATGCCACCACCATCACCCTCCCTCCCCTTCGCTAGCAAAGTCTGGCAGACAATAACTAGGAAGGTGTGACAATGAGGTTCAAAAATTTCTTTTTCTTGCCAGAAAGACACCCACGCAGACATGAAACCAACATTACGATACACATTACACAACACTGTGCATCCCCAAACACCAGGGAAGCAACTCAGGAGGTAAGGTAGAGTTGACTGAGCAGGGCAGTTGTCTTGAGACACATTTGGTAGCAGGGTTCAGGCAGTGACCAAGGCCAGGAGCTCTGAGAGCAGCAAGTCAGCCCCGATGAAGCAGTGAGCAGCCACTGTCACCACTGATGTTGTTCACCAACACAGCAAAAAAAAAAAAAAAAGTCTGGAATGCCTGTTTTAAACTATGCACATATTATCACATACCTATGGGCTAGGAGGGAGGTCTTCAAGCTTTCTCTGTTTTCCTGTGGATCCTCCTTTGTTCACTGTGTTTCCCTCTCTCTCATCTTCCTCGCACCCTTGCCTTCCTTTTTTGCTGAATGAGCTCATAAATCTTCCAGGGCAGGTAGCTGCCTCCTGGTTTGTTGGGATTTCTTTTGTAAAGTGCTGAAGAAAGTTCTAAAAGCTGTTTGGCTCTGGCTCTGTTTGGAAAGTGTGCAGCAGAGTTTGAACTGAAAAAGAAGAAAAAAAGAGAAACTAAATAATTATAAATCTATATAATCTATAAATATGAGTGTTCAACAAGAAGGTCAAAGGCGTAATGCAGGCACAGCAGCTGAATGCTAGGACCAGGAGACTAAGATCCTGTAGCACTGACAGAGCTTGTGTTTTGAAGTTTTGCCATTGCTCTGCACGATAAACAGGTTTCATATAAAATCCACAGGTCAGCACATCACCTAGGTATCACTTACTCATTTGCATGTTTTATCTTGGGCACAAGCTTAGCGTCTGCCATCTCTTGTGACTGTGTCTTCTACCCATCACATGGCTTTCTCCAGAGCACCCCACAAAGTTCACCATTTCATGGAAGGGTTGTGAGCGTGTTGGCAAGCAAAGCTCAGCTTTGCACCAATACAAGGCTTCGTACAAGGATCTGTCAGTCTGTACTTCGAGGTCAGTGACTTTTCTGTTCTCTTAAAAAATGTTAAAGAGAGCAGGATCAACCTTTTTCGGTTTGTTGTGGTGGGGACTATACCCATTCTCTTGGGGCAACTTGTGCACAACTTTGCAACTTATCCTTACCATAAACTTTTAGAAAGCAAACTCAAAAGACTGCACTCCAGTTGTATTTCAGTTCACAGCAGTGTGTTTAGGTTTGTTTCTAAATATAAATACTTTCATTAGCCATGTAATCCTCTGTTTAATTGCTTACATGATTTTTTTTTTTTTAAGAGAGGAGCCTCAAACCAGAATGGGCATAACTGGGCAGGACAGAAGTGTGATTCCAAGCAGAACATTACGTTTGGTCCCTATTTCTGCAGCCCAGAATAACAGCTCTCCAAAGAGCATCGGGGATGTTCAAATTCCAGAGCCAGAACTAAGCTCTGTGGCTCAAGACATGATGCGATCTCTAGGAGGAGAGTGAAGGAGAACTCTAAGAGACAGAAATGCCTGAGATAAGAATGTAAAAATCCCAGGCTGGGTACATGCCCATAATCTCTGATGTGTAAACAAACAGTTAAATTTGTGTCAGGGAGCAGCATGTTCATTTTTCTGAAGAAGTCATGTTTCCCAGAAGGAATTACATAAATATTTATGAAAATGAAGCAGGAAATATTTTCCCAGGGTAGGACACTGTTCAGCACTGCATCAGGTCAGCAGAAGCCCGGGTTTATTTTGTCAGTCTTCCCCTGGAACTGAATCATTGCCCTCTTGTTTGCAAAAATCTCTTCTGACACAGGAAGAGGCTGCACTTAGATAAACACAATTACAAACCACACTGAGTATTTCACTTTCTATCACATCTCTGAATGCATATGTGAATGCCTTACTTTTTTGGACAGCTTCTCCAAGCGATTGCACGGAACACAATAGCCATAGGTATCTGTCTCAGGCCTCTCAAGAAGGCCGATGCCATATGAGTAAAGTCAAAGGCATCTTCAGTAGAATTGAAACCCTACAGGCTAACTGTCAGAGAAGTATTCTCAATGAAAGTGTTCACAATAAAAGCGCTTATAACACACTCACTGTGAGCCAGTAAATTCTTGCAAAGTGCAAAAGTTAGAAATGCAAAGTTGTAATGCAGTGCTACCTGAGTGAGCAGAAGTTACACACAATTGAGGTCTGTTTAAAAAACAGGGAACAAGGTTCAATACTGCACCTCATAAAGCATCCAGCAGCTCTCTGAATCTGTGGTCTGCAACCCAAGCTCCTTCTGAGATTTCGGTGCTCACCAGCCATTCTGCTCCCTGGGCACCAGCTGTGTCCAAATCCCTCCTGCCTTGCAGCAGACACTTCCAGCTGGAATCTGGGTCAGCTTTTCTGTTTAAGGGCTAAAAGCTGAGGGGGTAGGAGTAGGAAAGGAGAGGTAGGAGTATCCCAAGAAGGGGCTGTAACCTCTAAAGCAGACCTAAGGTTCTCCTAGAGTGCCATCCCTGTGTCAGACCAGGGAACGCTCACGCCCATCCCTCAAGGTACCCAGCTCAACAGAGTGTCAAACTCATTAGCAGGAACCAGGGAGATCATAGTTGATAGGGGAACATATATTTCTACACTGCTGAGGCTGATGAAATCCCTCAAATATCCAACAAGAATTACCTAAAATCATTAGAGTCCTACAAGATCTGTTTACTGAACATAGAAGCAAGGAGATTTTTGAGAATTTTGACCTTAGTTTTTTTGTCAGTTATTCAGGCATATCAAGGTCTAGTCATTGTTTATATCTTACTCAGAGGAACAAAAACTGATGGAGACTGTGTTTACAGGCTCGAGTAGTAGTTGAGTGGTGACCAAAACAAAAATGACGTTTTACAAAATAGCCCTAGAATTACTTTCCTCCCTACACTTGGCAAACCACATGTTACTGCTTTTCCTCTTCCATTCTTTCTAAGCTTTGCCACCATGATTGATGTATCCAGTACGAAAGGCTGAAACACTCCAAATCGTCATGACCTCTGATACCAGGAGAACTGAAACTATCTAGGATCCCAAAGCAGAGATGTATTGTACTTTTTTTTCTTTTACATCAGATGCCCCCAGGTTTATTCAGTATAGTAAGGTATAGAAGAGGAAAGTTCTCCTTAATACTAAATTTGGGTTAGAAAGGATGTCAGCGGACTCTCAGCGCTTGTGGCTGAATCAGCGCATGGCAATAGGCAGGATGTATTAGCCTGGACTCCAATCACAGGATCTGGGACTCTACAAATTATTAAAATTGGCTGTAGATCTGGCCACCTTTTGACAAGCACTATTTCAGGATGTTGTCTGTACTCCTTATAGTCTCTTGACGTTTAACTACTAACATCTGAAGAATAAGGAAGTGAAGGTAATACAAATTACCAAGGAAGTACTTGGACTCCACAGAGGCAATGCACTACACAAAGGTTACCTGACTACTGCTCAACTCAAAGCAACAGAATCTTTCAGGATTTTCTTTTGTCTCTTCTCAGGGTTTCCTTGTAATAGGAAATGTTTGCTTTATGCCTTTTATGTCTGGACAATACTGCTTAGTTTGCTTTTTCTCTCTTGCCTACAGACATTTCTCTAAGCCAGATTCAATAAGAATTAACATGCACAACAGGCAACGTGCCTCATTAAATCTCCATCACCAATGAAGCTGCTTGAAGATTTTTCAATGAAACTGGTTTGATAAATACCTAATTGCCAAAACCCAAGCTTTTCATGCTAGTATATCAGTTTTGATGGATTGCCTGTTAAGGCAGGTTTCCTAGCTCCAGGACAGGATTTCTGGTCCAACATACAGGAAGACATAACTGATTAGCAAACAGCCTTGTAATAAGGCAATATAACCTTAAGGCTCTAGTGCAAACACTGACTTGAATTAGGCAGAGAAAGAATTTGAATCTGGATCTCCTACATTTTAAGTAAGTGCCTTCATTACCAAGCTCTTGGATATATTAAGCTTCATTTCTCAGTGTGTTTAGGGGTTTTGTGGCTTTCATGGAGGGGGGAAAAAAAAAAGTAGGGTCTTGATTCCTTTTCTAATGTGGAATGAGAACATTTGAAAATGATCACAGCAATTGTAGTATCAGAAAAATGTTCCCTGCTTAGTCCTGGTCAGTGATCGAACTGGTTAAACTGTTTCCTCTCTCACTTAGACTTCCCCCTCTTTATCCCTGATAAATAACAAAGAAGTCACTGTAAGTCTCTCAGTACTGTGGAACAGATAGCATCATTCACATCAGTTTGGTAATATTTCCCAAAATGCCTCCTCCAAAGCTAAGTACACTAGCTTCCCACTCCTACGCTCGCTATTCTTGCTCTTACATTGACCTTCTGCTCACAAAATGGAAAGTGAAGAGAAGAAAAAGATAAATAAAACAGATTTACAGTGTACAAGTCAGAGGCACAGTGCCCAACGCAAATCACAGAGGAACAAGTTTATTCCTGGTACAACTCTATCCATCTATAATCCTGGCTTTCTCTTTCCTCCCCCTCTAGCTGTGGTGTATCTGTTATTAAGGCCACATTTGAGGGTGTTAGTTAGATGGCATTCTTTAGGACAGAGACCACTATTTATTTCTGAAAACTACTGCATATAGTTTAACAAAAAAGAAAAGTGTTTTGAAAAGTGGGACAGTCTGTGACCAGGATAGAAAGAAAGGGGGAGAGGACTGTCTTGACCCCTCTTGGGACTTTGGCCAACATTTCATCCTACATGAGAGCTTGAAATCAAAGCCTTCCTTCAGCCTTTAAGAAAAGGTACTCACTTTTACATCAGTGTTGCTACTTTTTCTGTTTACCAAAAGGCTGAAACGTTGTAGGGCTAAGGAACTAAAACTCTCTTAAATAATGAAGAAAACATCTCAAAAGCTATTATCATAGGAAATACATTTTTTGCCTAGAATGGAAAGCAACCGTGCTCTCACACACTAGGCAGTTCAAAAGCATAGTTCAGCTTTTTGAGTAGCCATGTCCTTTATTGTGTAAGAAACCAGAAGTTAGCAAAATTCCTGGAAAGATTATGAATACTCATCTCCCCTTTCTTTGCTGCCAGGCTACCTCTAACAGTCTGCTGTCCCTGGTTACAGTGTCCTCCCTCAGAGAAAGCTAGAGGGTTTTTTTCTAGGAAGGGATTGCATGTGGACAGATTGTCACAGCTCCATCCAAAAGGATATACGGTCGTTTTGCATGCTATCTGTTCCTCCACCCAGGAGGCCTCCTACACCTGATTTCAAAGTCCCAACACCCAACTGAAAATCTGACAGCTACCTCACATGGATTTGAACTAGCAGCAGCTTCCTGGACAACCCAAAGATGACATTCTGCTGTGACCTGTGCTATACCACTGTCCTGATACATGGTCTCTCCCAGTTAGCAAGTAGAGGAGAAAGTATGGGAGGAGGTACCGCAGTCATTCAAGCTCATCCTGTTCTGTGGCTTTGGTCCTGAAGTCTGTCCTGTACTGTGTCTACCAACATAATCTGGGCTTGGAGGAACCATTGTGGAGCAATCTGTAAGCATAAAACCATCATTTGTGGGTTTCTGGCTCAAACACCCATTGATAACATCAACTTTTAATTTGCTACTCTGGGGGCTATGGGTACATGGCACCCAAAAGGTGTGAAATAGCACCAGTGACTTCTACCCACAGCAGAGTTGCAGCTTGGGCATTGTCACTAATGGTCTCCTTGGAGGAAAACTTCTGTTGAAAAAAGTCTCTCTACATGTTACATGGAGTCTGCGTTACTCTTTCAGCACAAAACCAGCCGCAAGTGTCCTATAACTAATTAGTACTCACTTGGATACAATACCGAAGTCTTTTGTCTCTTAAGTAAGTGAAAAGCTGGGCATGAAGAGTCAGTGCCAAAAGGAAGAAAAAAATGACAAAAGAGATATCCCCATATGCTGAAGAAATTTTCCATGGCAAAAGCAGCTAAACATCTCACAGATAAGAGATAAATTGGAATAAACAGCTGTCAGTGTTAAATAAATATCCTGGATAATGTGCAGGACAGAAATAACTACAGCATCATCAAACTCCTTTCTTCACTTTATTTAGCTGTTCTTGCATGTAGCTCCCAATCTTTGCACTGCTTCAGTTAGTGGAGCATTTATTTTTGAATCAGCTGCATTTGTTAAGACTGTAACAACGAAAGGCATTTCCTGAGAAGCTGTAAGGATGAGCAGCAAGAAAGAACAACAGCTAAGGAAATATGGGACCCTAGTAGTGCTTTTTATCTTCCAAGTTCAGATTTTTGGTTTTGATGTTGACAATCGACCTACGACAGACGTCTGCTCAACACACACAATTTTACCTGGACCAAAAGGTGAGGAATATCAGGTTGCTAATGCTGAGACCAGTACTGATAAAGGATGATTTTTAAAAATAGAGACATGTGGCACGGCTTGTGGCATGGGCTGGGGATGAAAGATGTGAATTATCGGGGATTGTACAAACATCTAGAAAAGTGGAACTGTGATGGGGGAAAGTGATGAAGCAAGGAGATTTGAATTTGCCTTTTTTTAGTTTCAGGAAGAGTGCCACATAGTCTCATATAAGTTAGAGGTGTCCTTTTGCATCTTTCTCCAGCTACATAAATCTTCTCTTACTTCTTTTATTCATCACACAACCAGTACAGCTAGCAGTCATAAATTGAGTGACTTTGTCTAAAAGTAGGCACCTATCGTGAACTGTTAATGGTTCACTTTGCACGTATAGGTAGGGAAAGATAAGAAATATTTAAAATGACTGAACTGTCATTATTTCCAAATGCTTACTTGTAAACACAGCTCTGCTGCATTCATCAGACCTGATCCAGCAGCTCCTGTTGCATTAAACAGGACCTTCACTACAGATTTCAACAAGTAGATCAGTTCTGGCATGTGCAGTTCTTTTATCTTCAAAACACTTTGCAAATATCTGAAACCAAATTTTCTGCATTAACTTACTTTTTGTGTAACACAACTAACATCAATGGAATTGCCTGGAGGATATCTCAGCCAAAAATTAGGTCCATGATGTACAAATCTATCTTGCAGTGACAGATCTAAAATATATATTCCACACCATGGCTATTGCAGTTCGAACTATTGCTTTCTTTTTAGTAATTCATTGTATTTTTCTATAGGCTACAGACTGAGAGAAAAAAATGCAACTGATTTAAATTTTAAGCAGAAAAAAGATTATCAAGTCAAAAGCACTGCTACGGACTCATTTGTTTTTATGATGGATTATTCAAATGCGTGTTGCTTAAAGGACCATTTTTAATCAGCAAGTTAATTTCTTTATGATTACAATCCAAGCTTAAACTTTTGCTGCCACAGCATAAATGCAGAGAGATGTAATGATCCCCAAGGGAGCTAGTTGTTTAGTTAGTATCTGAATAATGACAGGCTGGAGAACAAAGTTTGACAGAATTGTGTTTAACAAGTCACAAGGCTAATGAGGTGGTCTGGAGACAACATGAGAGTAGCTGGAACTCCAGCTGGTTTCTGTGGTCTAGCTTGTATAGGGAGCATTTAAAGGTTAGATATTATGGTTCTTTGCAAGCGTGATACTGAGAAAGTCAGGATTTAGTCATTACCAGTCCTACTGCCTCCTGGCTGACACCAAGACACAAGAGGAGCGAAGCAGTATATTGGCACAGTCCTCACTATTACTTTAAAATTAGATTACAATGCCCAAGATCCATGATTGGTAAAAGGAGTACCAAGTAAATCACCTCCAGATTACTCGCTCACATCCACTGAAAGTCATCAAATAAATTTTGCAGTCTATGTGGTATGATCTTATACACTAATTTCAGTTCCTACCAGATCTAAGCTCATCCAGGACAGTCACAAGTGGCTCTCAATGGCACTGGTTGTTTTGACTGCCAGTCAGCTGGGCAATTAAAGACTGAGCAGGCTGGGTGTGTGAACTACCCTGTTACTCCTCAGGCATCCCTTGTAGTCAAGGATGAAGCATGCTGACCTAATATGGCAGAAGAAAGTCTGTCCTGCTGCCAGTTTTCCTCTATCCATCTTATGTCTACGGACTCAGAGCACGTGATCCCCAGCCTACAACCACACCACAGCCACAGGCAACACTTTGCTGCTCAAACTTTAACCCTGACAATGGACAAGCCTCTGGCTTTTGTTGCTGTAAGTTCTATTTTCTGTGCTACATCTGTTGTGCCCCTTTGTCTGCCATTCTCCCAAAAATGGTTTTGACCCACCCTGCACAAGTTTCATCCCCATCTGCTCAGCATCTTCGACTATGGTCAAACACAGTGGTGCTCCCACGAGACAGAGGTGCTGAACTCACACAGCACATTGACCAGCTTTTTCTACCGCTGCAGGCCAGATTCCTGTTGTGGCAACTTCCTCCTTCCATATGAACATGGGAGTGTCTAATGGGCCAAAGCACCTAGAAGTGCAAGGAATTAAAAGGTATTCAATAGCTGTAAGACTTCCTACACTGTCCTACCTCACCTATCCCAGTGCAAGGCACAAATTTTCCTGTAGGCTAGATCCAGTCTGTGGGCTACAAGTGGGATGGTCCCTGGTGCTTTGCAGCAGCAATACTGCTGTTCCCATCACACAGCACAATGGACAGGAGAAAGCTGAGGGAGAAGTGAGGTTGACTGGAGAGGCTCAGAACTTACAACCCTTTATTTCTTGCACTGTTGGAGGTTGCATTACTCACTGCATCATCTAGGCATTCACAGTTGCTACAGGAGCAAGCACCCAACCTCTCTGCAGGCTTGCCCTGAAAATCACCTGTTCAAAAAGGGTCATTAGTGTTGTGAAAATTGGTCAGTTCTTGTACAAGCCACATGTAACTTGTCCAAGTTAATTTGTGCAAGCCAAATTCTTCCCCTTCAAAAATATACTCTTCGTTATGCTCATACTTGAGATGTCACAAGAGATGTATGATATGAGTGATGAGATGAAAAGAAAGGGTAATTCCAGGCTGATTATCAGGAAAGTCTTCAAACCATTTGTGACAGTCCCACCAGCTCCCAAAAAGCATGAGGCAAAACCAGAGGCCTTTGTGTATAACACAAAGAGCTAGAACATACTCTGGAAGAATGCAGTTTCCCAGGAACAGAAGGAATGCAGTAAATGTCCTGTAAGCCTTTTGCACTTTCTGTTCCAATGATAGAAGTCAGTGTGAATTAAACTGCTCAGCATTAGAAACGAATAGGAGTTTAAGTCTGACCTCTGGTGGTTCTGCGTGATGCAAACCAGGCGCCTTGCAATCCCCTCCATCTATCTGCTGCTTTTCCATCGCTGGTGCAAGCAAATGAAAGTTGAAGTCTGTTTGTAAAGTATTATGCAAAGACATTTTCTAAATAGACACTCCAGAATAAGGGAAAAGAAAAAAAGAGTAAGAGAAAAGCAAAAGCTGGCACTCCTCTCCCAGTTTCCTTTGGCAATGCTCAGGTCTCTTCTCAAAAAGAGGGGATTCTTCTTAACGACATAATCCTAGTGCAATGGCTGTCTTGTTCTGCCTTCCTGAAAAAGCTTTTGAGGTACACAGCAAGCTGGCTTATGTAGCAGTTAAAAATACAAATGTGTGAGGCATTTTCTAGGACCCTTACTGAAATACCCTAGGAAACCAACAAAGGAAAAAATATGTGCTTTGGACAAAAACAGATTTTCAGTATTCATAACTAGTGATTTTTGGTGTTTGACCTGAGATGTTTAGGAACAACTTGGTCTTAGCTGGACTGCTTTGGCACAGGACCTCTGAAAACTTAGATTAGGTAACACTGAACCACAGCTGAGTAACTAGGGCAATAAAGGCCAAGTTCCGTACTCCATCGACTTCTTGGGTCCAAACAGAACGAGATCAAGCATAAACAAACCAATGAATTTTCCAGAGCAGCCAAGTGCTTGGCCTAGCAAAATTAGTCATGGCCCTGTTGTCTGCTTTCCACCCTTCTAAGCCTGGAAGCAGTCTGGCTGTTGCTGCTGCTGAGAGAGCAATGGGGTCTGTGGGGAGGCAGCAGCTAGTGTGGTGAGAGCGAAAGCACCAGTCGTTCGTCCATGCCGTGGCAGCAGCAGGAACACCAGGCTCTGCTCCCCTGGGCTCTGCCTTCGACTAGTGTCCCAGCTCTGTCCTTTCTTCTAGCCTGTTTTTGCCTGGAGACTGCAAGCACAGTTTTGTTGAACCTGCAAAGGAAGTTTCAAGTGGGCTGTTGACATAGATGAGATGGGATCTGACCTGGTCTGAGTAAATCAGTAAGCAACAACATGAGGGCAGAAATAAGCAGAGGGCCCAAAACTTCGACTCCTAAACTCCCATTAAAAGCATGAGCAGGGGGAGAAGACGACTGGGGCAGGGGCTGGCTCTGCAGAAGCTGATTTCATGTGGATTCGTGGGAGCTCAACGTTTCAGAAGACTGGCTCTAGATCTTGCTATCTGTCCCAGGTCCCAGCTCATTTCCTTTGAAATCCAGACACAGGAACTTCAAAGGTCTTGAATCAGATCCAGGTTGAGAAACTGTTATGAGATGAAATCTGAAGAATACCGGGAGTTTCCCATAGCAATTTAGATGTAAAGCGTTTCCTTATTATTATTTCTGACAAATGATGCTTATAAACTCTATGACATTGGCTGGTGCCTCAAAATAGCATTTACTGTGGTCTCCAGTATAGCTGTCCATCTCTCAGCTTTCATTGTGCTTACGCAATTCCACTCCTGGAAAATCTCAAACTCTCTCAGAAACCAGATATGCTGCTATCCACATTTCCTTCTGAAAATATAAAATGCCTCACCACATTCTATAGGCTGTTCAAACCTATAACTAAACTTCCCTCTTAGCGCCTCACGTTTGATCTGAAGAGCCCTTTAATTTCCACACATAATTCTATTTTTCATGTCTTTTAGATTTCCTCATTTTAGTGTACATTAAGTTGCTGAAGTTTATCAGCCTGAGCGACAAACCGTGTATGTGGGGACTTAAGATATAAAAATTCAAAAGATATTGGGTCTGTATTTCTTACCAATGTCCGTTTGATTCCTCACTGAAGCCACTGTAATCCATGAGTCTCTGAGATCATGTCAGAACGGCAGGGGAACAGGCTGGGAAAATTAAATTGAGCAGACTAAGTGAAAAGAGAATGAGGAATAATTTAAATTATTTCTGTGCTATTAAAAAAATAATGTATATGTCCCAGTCATGCACAAAGGCCCACACTTTCAAATAATACAAGTCAGCAGAGCTTCACTGAGCTTACTGAAGGCTTGGGTCTGGCTCATGCAATGTAATGGGAGAAGAGGGTATTTCTACTGAAGTCAATGGATGTTTGTAAGTGGAAAGTGCAAAAGTGAGCAGAGAATCCAGTTTATTCTTGCAGATTCTTTCCACTTCACCAGGGAAGGTGACTGGGCCCCTGTTGTTTAATTTGGAGCTGGGTGAAAAAAAAGACGTGTCCAAGAACTTGTGAGCAAAATGCTTTATTTCTCACAGTGCAAACTGGGGAGTCCTGCATGTTCCTGCAGGACACCTGGGAGAGTGGCTGTGGGTGCAGTTGCACACTACAGCTGCACTCGTCTGTCAGGTTTTTTGCCAAAAGGTGAGGCCCAACATCTTTTTCATCTCCCACTCTGACCATGCGGTCCTACCTTCACCTTGTGCTGGCTCAGCTGTCTACTCATCAGACTTTTCACTGAGCAGATTCAACTTACTCATTAAAAATGGGTATTATTTGCCTTATTGATATTCCTCTGTTTAGTGAGTTGAATTCCTTCAACACAGGGTCAGAAGAGTGCTCAACATCAGGCAGAGGGGAGGGAGGTATGCAAGTCAGTGCTGGGGGCTGAAGGCAGGAGGAGGGACAGGGCAGAGGACATCGTGTCAGATAGGCAGAAGATGTCAAGTAATCCTGTGCTCACTAGCCATGTATAACTTGAAAGCAAGAATCCCCACTGCTACGGGAAATTTGTTAAGGATCTAAAAGACACTGAAAGTGAAATTCGAGGAAATCTTGAGGCTTTCCATTGACATAGCTGTGACGTGCTCGTACACTAGAAAGACAAATGGGGCTGTATTTGCTTATTTCTTGGAGTCTGCGACTCCCTCTGGTGACAAAAACCTCTCAATAGAGACTGTGCATGCGCAAGTGCTGCAAAGGTTCACTGTGCTCAGAGTCATTCAGTGTCCGCAGGCTGCAGAGCTCATCCTGTGGCTATCTCCAAGGCTCTTCCAGGAGGGCACGGCATTCAGTTGCTCCTGGAGGGGTCTCAAAGCTTCAGAATTATGCACATGTCCTTATCCCTTTAGTTTAACACCCAGGGCAGGCAGAATCACCTGTATTCTTCACACTCTTGTCTGTGGAGGTGGGGAGGGTCCCTATGCCACTTCAGGTGGAACTAAGAGCATGAAACATGGAGCTCAGCAGAACTGTGTCATGCATGGTCAGAGGGTAAAACCGCGTAACAGATTCCAACAAAGCCTTTGTGGTGGGACATTGGCTATGCCTACGAATGCTAAATACATCCAAGGCAAGCAGTGCAAAGCATCCATGTGCATACTAATCACGATTAACCATCCTTCCCCCCGCCTCACAGCAAATCAGTCATGCCCCCGAGGCTTCTCAAGGACTTTTTGGCTGGTGGTGGTGGGCTTTTTTCAATTCAGAGTATATGATGTAGGAAGGCAACCGTGCTGTAGCCCAGCACAAGTGGTGTTTCTATCATTTGAAAGGGTGGGTAGGCCCTGCAGCGTGGAGGAAGGTACATGGGGCTGTGGCATGTGCCAAGCCCGTGGGGGTAGTGGTAAAGTCCGGAATACAGGGAGCTAAACTTGGGACAGTCCCACCCATACTGCCTGTTGGGAGGGCCACTACAGTCAAGGGTCTTTGCCCTTCTTTTGCTTCAGAGGAAACAACTTAATTGATTCACTGCAAAAGAGAGGCTTAGAGAGCACTAACATTTCTGCAGTATTTTTGGTCAGGAGACAGGCACTGGAGCTTGCCACCACACCTGGTGAAGGGTCTCAGTAAAACCCTGCATTTTACTGAGACCCCGGGAGTCTCTCAGCAGAGCTCTGAGTGAGAAGGCTGGACTCTGTGTGCTCCCAGAGAAACATATGCATAAGCCCAGCTAGGAGTCTCATCCCAGCTTTAGCCTTTAGGCATCCTGCAGATATCCTCTCACCCCAATGCAGGGCAGCCTCTATAGATAAGTGTGGGCTCCGTAATCCCCAGGGATTACACCCTGATTCTCCAAGAACCACGGTCAGCCCTTGATCACAAGACTTGGAGAGTCTCTAAACGTACGTGAACAATTTAACTTGAAAACTTCCTCCATTTGTGAATACAAACCGGATAAATTGCCTACAAAAGATTCAGCAGGGAAATCTAAGTCACTTGAAGGTCAGTAAATTCTAATTAAATTCTTACCAATTAAATTCTTACCAAATGTAACCTCTCAACATTGTGTTATTTAGTGAAACTCCTAAAAAGGCAGAGCCCCTTTCAACTGCCTAAAAATCCTACTGATTATTAGACCTCCAGCATTTTCCTGAGCTTGTTTATAGGAGAAGGAAGGACTGGGGTTCCCTCTCAATTACAATTAAAATTTTCTAATGGCTGCAAAAGTCATTTACTGCTTATGGCTTCTGCTTTCCTTCTGTCTCGCACAGTCCCAAGCTAGAAGAGTCTGGTAATTTATTGTTCCATGTGTTCACTTTAATAGTCTGGTATTTTAAATCTCTGACACAGAAGTGAATCAGCTTGAGGGAATACTAACAAGGTTGAGAAATGGTCTTGCTTCAGCTACTGGCTCTAAGTGCTTCACCCATGCTTCAAATGCCAGTGCAGTGCATTATCTGACATCCTTGCAACCACAGTTTTAAGGTGACAATCTGCTAATTAGGATAAAACTTATCCTGACACTCCCCCAAGTGTAAAGCAACACAAAGGAGAGATTAACCTCTAGGTATAGACTACAAGCATATGAGGTTAGGGATCAGAAGGGTTTTCTTCTGTAAGAAAACTCATGTTGCACAAAGCACAGTAGTACAAAATTCAAAAACCCAGTCCAGAGTACTGGCAAGGTTTAGATTTTTTTTCTGGCAGATTACAAAAAAGTGGCTAATACAGTGTGATGGCCTGCCCACATGAAGTCCCAGAGGAGAGGGAGGGATACTTATTGTAAATTAGAGACGAAGCCAACTCAACCCCTGCCCAAAACAAAGTCAACCAACCGCTCACAATCCCTCCTACCTGGTTGCAAATCATAGCGAGACCACAAGGGGGGAGCATAACCCAAGAGTTCACGTTTCTTGCTAAAATTGGAGATCACTGCACACAACAGCTAAAAGGGGAGAATGCATTTATAATTATAACACTACATTATCAAGCACTGAGCTTAATTAACAATGAGGTGGTACTACTAATTAATACTGTTTGCTTCTACCCTTGCTTTGTAATTGCCTACCCATTCTCAGATGCAATATGGGGAGCAAAGCAGGTTTACCCTCCCTTACAGATAGGCGAATTGTTATTCTTCCCATTTTCCTAGGTAGGGAAACTAAGGCAGAGCGAGGCAGGCTGCTTTACGCCAAGATGAAACAGGTGATAGACCTTACTTCCCTCTCCCTTGGGCTTTTAGAGGGCTTGAGCAAAAATTGGGCCTACACAAGGTGTTAGCAACAAAAGCTGAGACACTCCCTAATCTCTCAAAATCTCCAGAACAAACTTTCCCACACCTTTTACCCCTTTCATCTGTCAGCTCTCAGTCTGATGGCCCATACAGGGCAACCTAGCGTCATCTCCAGCAGCCCCACGTGTAAAAAGCTTGCTCCAAAGTCTTTCAGAAAAAAACATTGCAGCTTTTAGTGGCTCAAAATGTTGAAACTGAGATTGGAAGAAAACACCTTCAGTAAGTAATCACAGCTTCTCCACTGGTATATGGACTTTCTTTCCTAGGCTCTATTTCTAAGATTAACTGTCTAAGCAATGCTTCTTGAGGGAAAAAAAAAAAAACAAAAAAAAAAGCATCTTTCTCACACAGAGGTTTTCCTTCTGCAGCAAACAATGGCCTCCCTAGAGCCTTTAACCCAACAGAGCAGTCTGCAAGCCACAGGGAATGTAACTAGCTGGCCTGAGAGAGGTGATGAGGACTGCCAGAGGGACAAACCCTGGTCTGGAAGGTCAGCAGGAATCTGGTTTGCTCTCCTGCGTGACACAGGCCAAAGAAACTCCCTCAGCAGTGTCTACACCAGACCCAGAGTTACAACATATCTTACACAAAGGAATTCACTGCACTGGGAAAGGCTGGACATGAAAAGCCTCCTGCGTCTCCCGCTTCTGCCAGAGAGTGCGGTCCACTTGTTAAATATCCCCATGTTGCATTTCTAGTCAGGACTCATCCAGCTTTTCCAGCCTTTGAATCACACCCTGCTTCCTTTCTATTATCACACATTTCTCCCCCTGTACGGGTTTGCAGACCATGATCAGATCAGCTCTTAACCTTCTCCCGGAATTTCACTTCACAAGCCCTTTGTCAGCCTCTGGGAATCTTTTCTGAATTTCTGAGCTACTGAGAAGTGACTTTTACACTTTTCTCAAGGGTTTCATAGATAGGTTTCTCAGTTGTAAATGTTGTTAGCACTGAGGTCAACAGCAAAATTAAACCATACATTCTCTGGCTCTGCTGTTTGATGATCGGTAGACAAGAACCCAGTACAAGCGGGCATCCTTCCATCAGCTCCAGGCTCAGACCCACGGCTTCAGCTGGATATTTAAGGAGCTTGGCTTTTGGAAATATATACTGACTTTTCCAGTATTTTTAAGAACCAGTGAAAATAGAGATGTTTAAAATTTATATTGCTGACAGCTTTTATAGTCTTTTCCCTTCCTACTTTGTCCTGTAGCAGCTGGCGTTAAAAACAAACAAAGCGCCTGAGTGAGTGTCCTGGTTTCGGCTGGGATGGAGTTGGTTTTCTTCCTGGTAGCCGGTATGGGGCTGTGTTTTGGGTCTAGGTTGAGAACAATGTCGATGATACACTGATGTTTTGGTTCTTGTTAAGTAGTGCTAAGTACTTGCTAAGCGGTGCTCACTCTGGCCAAGGACCTTTCAGCTTCCCATGCTCTGCCAGGGGCACGGGAGGCTGGGAGGGGGCACAGCCGGGGCAGCTGACTCAGACTGGGCGGGGCTATTCCATACCACGTGACGTCATGCTCAGTATATAAGCAGGGGAGTTGGCCGGGGAGGGGTTCGATCGCTGCTTGGGGGACGTGCTGGGCATCGGTCGGCGGGTGGTGAGCAATTGTACAGTGTACCGCTTGCTTTGTATTACTACCGTTCTATTTTTATTTTACTTTAGTTATTAAACTGTTTTTATCTCAACCCATGAGTTTTCCCCTTTTGCCCTTCCGATCCTCTCCCCCATCCCACCGGTGGGGGGGTGAGCGAGCGGCTGCGTGGTGCTTAGTTGCTGGCTGGGGTTAAACCACGACAGTGAGCCAGCACACACACCACATCGTGCTTCCTCCTTGTCCATCCCTCTGGCAAATGGTTCCTCCCTCCAACGTGGACCTTTACGTTCAGCCCTTTATCTTCCTCAGCTTGGACCACTGACCATCCCCCCAAAGGGCATCCTGACCAACGGGGTGTCTGCCCTCCACAAGAGAGTCCCAACACTGAAGGTTTTTTTGGCATACAGGGGCAGACTGAGCCCAGTCCACGTAACTGACATGGAAAGGAGCCAAACAGCTAATACTACATTTTATTTGCTGCAATTAATATGCACTACTTCTTATGTGTCGTCACCCCACAGTACAACCCACAATTTGTTACCTATGGCTACAGAAGTAGGAGAAGGTAAATCAGAATTAGTGGGCAGTATTTTTCAGAAAATAAGAATGCGATCCAATGAAACGATCGGTCTGAAAGCAACCATGGGAAGCTAGTTTCTCCCTCAGCACATAATTAATTCATTGACCTCTTTGCCACAGAATATTACAGGGGACAAAACTATAAATGGGTTTAAAAGGCACAGGACTAATCTGTGCAGGGAAGAATCACTAGTGGCTGTTCACAAGTGGTCTGGCTGCAGTGCTTGGCTCAGGCAAGCCCTTTGACCCACTGCTCATGGGAGGCTGGAAGCGGCTGCCTGGGTCACAGTCACCCTCGGCACACCCAGTTCCCTGAACACCTTCTGCCAGGGCTGGAGGCACCATCCCCAGTCAGATAGGCTATGGGTCTTGTCACGTAATGCTCTTCTGTCGTCACTTCTCTTTTGCTGACATCCAGACAGACTTCCCTCCCGTGGGTACTCTGCTGAACTGCATACTCCCTTGGGTACGTATGCTGAACTGCAGCCTCTTCTCCCCTTCTGGGCTGCAGGCACAGACACAGCTGGCTGCCACTCACACGTGAGATCCTGGCTTGGCCAAGAGACTGTGGCATGGCTTCCCACCACCCGGCATGGCTTCCTGCAGACAAGGGTAGGGGACAGGGGAGAGGCTTTGCAAGGCTGCGTGTATCCAGTGCTGGTCATTTAGTGCAAAGGGGAGCAGGGGTCGTCCCCCCTCAGCATTTGTCTAAAAAAAAAGGAGGAAAGATGTTCTTGGGATTTGGCTCAAAACCAAGAAGTAGAAGATAAGAAAATCCACTCCAGTTGTGCCTCCAATTTCCTGCATAATGTGAAGCGAAATTGTATGCTACATAAGGAAGTGTCCTGGTTTCAGCTGGGATAGAGTTAATTTTCTTCTTGGTAGCCAGTATGGGGCTGTGTTTTGGGTTTAGGATGAGAACAATGTCCATAACACACTGATGCTTTGGTTCTTGCTAAGTAGTGCTAAATAGTCACTAAGCAGTGCTTACACTGGTCAAGGACTGTTCAGCTTCCCCTGCTCTGCCAGATCCACAAGAAGTTGGGAGGGAGCACAGCCAGGGGGGCTGACCCAGACTGGCCAAAGGGCTATTCCATACCATATGACGTCATGCTCAGTATATAGAGCTGGGGGAAGAAGAAGGAAGGGGGGGGACATTCGGCACAATGGCGTTTGTCTTCCCAAGTAACCGTTACGCGTGACGGAGCCCTGCTTTCCTGGGGATGGCCGAACACCTGCCTGCCCATGGGAAGTAGTGAATTAATTCCTTGTTTTGCTTTGTTTGTGTGTGCAGCTTTTGGTTTACCTATTTAACTGTTCTATTTTACTTTACTTCAATTATTAAACTGTTCTTATCTCAACCCATGAGTTTTCTCCCATTTACCCTTCTGATTCTCTCCCCCATCCCACCAAGAGGCGGGGTGAGTGAGTGGCTGTGTGGTGCTTAGTTGCTAGCTGGGGTTAAACCACAACAGGAAGGAGATAACATTTCCTTCCTACTAATTGCTGTCCTGCTTCTTTACTGTAAGCTGCTCAGTGAGAGACTGTCTCTTACAATAGTAAGAGTACTTACACAGTACTATACAGGAACCTGTGTAATAGGGTCTTGATCTCATTTGGAGAAATCTCTGCACTACTGTAATAAATGCAATGATTTTACCTCTTACAGATACTCCATGTATGACATTTTAAAAATAAAGCATTGGAGTAATTGAAAAACGCATGTGTTATATTAACATATAAATGTCAGCAGTCAAAAACTAAAGGCAAGACTTCTGCCATACTATGTGCTAAGGTCTATGTTAAGATCAATTTCAACATATTTGCATTCCTCCCATTTCAAAAGCTTCTGCATACCTTGAACACAGAGTCACTACGAACAGAGTCACTAGGAACAATTAATAAATTCCTGTTGCCACCCCCAGCAGTTCTTCCGTGTACAGATTTCCCAATAGAGAAAGACTGGCTTATTTATCAGCTTTATAGCTACTAGGGCTTAAATAGTAGGACTAGAAATTGGTGTTGTATAATTCTCATGTTGGAATAGCCTCTCCAAAAGGGAAAGCTTTTAGCTTTTCCTAATCATAGAATTGTTTAGGTTGGAAAAGACCTTTAAGATCATCAAGTCCAACCATTAACCTAGCACTGCCAAGTCCACCACTAAACCATGTCCTTAAGTGCCACATCTACCTGTCTTTTAAATACCTTCAGGGATGGGGACTCAACCACTTCCCTGGGCAGCCTGTTCCAATGCTTGACAACCCTTTCTGTGAAGAAATTTTTCCTAATATCCAAACGAAACCTGCCCTAGTGGAAATTGAGGCCATTTCCTCTTGTCCTATCACTTCCTACTTCGGAGAAGAGACTGACCCCCGCCTCGCTACAACCTCCTGTCAGGTAGTTGTAGGGAGTGATAAGGGCTTCCCCCAGCCTTCTCTTCTCCAGACTAAACAACCCCAGCTCCCTCAGCCGCTCCTCATCAGACTTCTGCTCGAGACCCTTCACCAGCTTCGTTGCCCTTCTTTGGACACACTCCAGCACCTCAATGTCCTTCTTGGAGGGAGGGGCCCAAAACGGAACACAGCATTCGAGGTGTGGCCTCCAGTGACAAGTACAAGGGGATGATCACCTCCCTAGTCCTGCTGGCCACACTATTTCTGATCAAAGCCAGGATGCTGTTGGCCTTCTTAGCCACCTGGGCACGCTGCTGGCTCATATTCAGCCAGTTGTGGACCAGCACCCCCAGGTCCTTTTCCGCCAGGCAGCTCTCCAGCTACTCTTCCCCAAGCCTGTAGTGTTGCCTGGGGTTGTTGTGACCCAAGTGCAGGACCTGGTACTTGGCCTTGTTGAACCTCATGCAGTTGGCCTCAGACCATCGATCCAGCCTGTCCAGATCCCTCTGCAGGGCCTTCCTACCCTCCAGCAGATCAACAATCCCACCCAACTTGGTGTCGTCTGCAAACTTACTGAGGGTGCACTTGATCCCCTCGTCCAGATCATCGATAGAGATATTAAACAGGACTGGCCCCACTACTGAGCCCTGGGGAACACCACTTGCGACCGGCCGCCAACTGGATTTAACTCCATTCACCACAACTCTTTGGGCCTGGCCATCCAGCCAGTTTTTTACCCAGCAAAGAGTAATGATGGTCAGATTCATCAGCTCTTCTCTGGTGGTTCTTCTTACTGCACTGAGAGAAAGGTATCATGATGCTTTATTTTCTGTTTTTTTGGAAGGGGATGAAGGTGAAAAAGGAGATAGAGGAGAAGTGGGCAAACAAGGAAAGGTTGGACCAAAAGGACCAAAAGGTATTTATGACCGTTTGTTGGCTATTACTGGTATATGAATATCATTATACACAACCGTACTGGTGCATATGATCAGTGATGTTTAATGCTTTTCATTCCTGTTGCACCAGTGGATTTCACAATCCTGTCAAACATTAATCAGTGAACCTAACAATACTCGGAGAGCTTGGTGCAATTCCTACCAATACATTAGACAGCTATATAAATAAACAAATAAATTTAAAGAGTCATGTAATAAACCACTACATTTACTCCTGCTCTCCCAAGTGGCTGCCATGAGTGTGATCCATAAGACCAAGATCATATGTATAATCATTACGCAGATCATATGTATAATCAGAAAGACTACTGTTCTCTTACTGAAATGATCCTTTAGTTGAAACTGAATTTTGAGAGTTACCTCCTAGTAATACATCAGGATGCTCAACTAAATTCGGTCTCAGTTGTCCCTATCTGGCAGAAAAGCAAACGGAGGCATATACTGAGAAACAAAGTTCCTCTGATCAAACAGCATCTGAGCTGAGAACAAGGAGTCACAAATGTCTCTGGACTCGGCTCTATTAAACATATGCCATATGCACAGTGTGAGCTGGGATGTGATGGTGTCAGCCTTGTTTGCATACTCTAATTCAAAAGCTTAATTTATCATTAGCGTTTAATGATAATGCATATCCACGGGCTTTCTTCCTTGACAGTGGTTTAAGACTAATCAGGAAAGTTTTTACTTTTATAGAAATTTTAAAATTATAATAAAAAAAATTTCAATTTTTAAATGCATTCATATGACTTTGCTTCTTACCTTAAAAAGAAGATCAGGTAAGATACAAGGGAATCAGGTAACCAGCCATTTACGAAGCATCTTAGTGATTTTAAATTCAGTGTGCAAACTGAGATTCCCTAAATTGGGCTGTCATCATTGTCAGCTATTTTAGAACTTAAACTATTAATGAATTAAAAAGGCATCCATTATTTTGGTGCTGTGAGGACTGGGAAAGCACATACAGGAAAACTAGTAGCTCCCTGTTTGCAGTCCTGCTTTGAGAACGATTCCCAGCAAAGCCACGAGGACTTTACCTCAAGGAAGAAGGAAAGGCTTTTGTCTGGGGTGGAGAAAAAGAAATCCCAAATAAAACCTGCTATTGGCCTGGTATGGCTGTGAAGTAAAATCAATATTTTAAATGCTCAGGAAAAATAGCAGCAGTAGAGACTAAATAGTGCCTTGGGAAAGAAATGACAGAAACCATCCACACTCTTTTCCCCTTTATTTCTTCTCTTAGGAAACAAAGGACCTGTGGGGGATGTTGGTGACCAGGGAATGCTTGGAAAAATTGGTCCAATTGGTGGAAAGGGTAAGCTCGGTCTGGGAATTTTCTTGTTTTTTCCCATCAAGGTAAATATGTGTTTTGTGAGAGTTCCAGGTATGGAGTAATATCAAATAACAGCTGTGACCAATGCTCTCCAAATAAAGTTATGCATAAAGATTGGTGATGAGAGCTAACTGAGATATTCTTGTTTTATTTCCCATGTGCAATATATCTAACTTACTTGGCTAAAATAATTTGCTTTATGAGTTAAGAAATCAATCCTCTTTGATGCTAAAAGAGGAAGGGAGAAATCCGGCCCTCATGAAGTAAATCCTCTGAACGCTCTAAAAGAGAAAGCCAAATTTGTGCCTCTGCTTTGGACGCTGAAGGCCTAAGTCAATATTCTGCTGCTGCTCAGGATGCCACACCTTGTCACCTGCACTGCTGTGGGACACGTGAGCAAGCAATGCACAAGACAGCTCGGTAAGGAAACGATTTTAGGAGTTTTAAGAAAGCACTCACGTAACCAGGGACGACAACTACTTGCAAATCAAGGTAGACTCCAAGTCTACCTGGACAACAATTTCATGAAATTATGGTCTAGTCATCTGAGAAGAGGCTCAGGCATTCCTTTCCGGTATTCCTAACAAGCTACTTAAGAAGGAATATTACTTCTGCCACAAGGAGACCTGCCTTGAAAGCTGAGCAGGGACTCCACTACCCCCAAGGGAACTCCGTGGTCTCTAACCAGCGCATCAACCCAGGCATGCAGGTGAGTGGGTGGAACAATGTCTCCGGGGAGCTTCTCAAGCCAATGTTTTTAACAAACCTTTGACGGCCTCTAGCCAGCCTCAGTATCACAGAACAACAAAAGAATTTGGCTTAAGGGACTGATTTTCAGAAGTACCTAGACAACTGAAAACACAGATAGTTATCTCCTAAGATGTCTTCAATCACCAAAGGAGACTAGAATGTAAGAATCCCACAAATTGCTTATCTTTATCTGTAAGTAGACCAATGCTCTGAGCCTTTAAATCAAGCTCTCTCTCAACCTGAATGTACAGTTTATTGTCCCCTTCTAGTTTTTCTCATTTTCTTTATTTGCAGAAGCAAAGGTCACTAAGTCACTGTTTAAATCTACCATTAAACATTCAAGTTCTTAATAAAGCAACCCTGAAATTTCAGCTTGTAAGTGTGCAGTGTCAAGCAATGCTAATTAAAATGACAGCCAACCTCTAATTTCTTTAAAAAGCCACAACCATATAAAGGAAAAAGCAGATCAAAACACGGCCATCAACAAGGCAGAGCAAGCATTCGTATTTTTTGACCTCTGAAGGTTTTAATTCATAAGAGAAGAGCTGACATGAACTTCAGACAAAGTCCAGCTGTTCCTGATCCAAATTGCAGCTGAGATTTTTTTAAAAAGCTAGTCACCTCCACTTATATAGTAGCACAGCATTTGGAGAAGTATTTCTATCATTTTTATGATTTACAGAATAAGAGGAAAGCAGTTGGATGAAAATAAATCACATGAACTATATCTGAAATGAAATGCTGCTCCTTACTGACCTCATTTCGTGCAGGTGCTAACTGCTGCCCGCACACGTAATCTGTTGCACACAGGAATTCAGTGGCTTAGTGCACATCAGCCTCATCTGGTGTCTCATCCCATCATGGAGCTACTGAACCCAGGGAAGGGTTCTGTCCTGCCAGGCAATGACAGAATCCAGGTCTCACCTCTCACAGACTTCTTGAGTGCTTTCAGCCTCTCAGGATCATTTTGCAGTTTATATTTAAAGTAAGTGGTACCAGGAACCAGCAGCACACAAGATGCCTGTGTTATCAGTGAGTTAGCTATTAAAAGGTTTTCCTTATTTCCATACACCAGAATTAATCATGGTTTGTTTGACTTGGCACATCTGCCAGTACAGTACATCAGGGCTTATTAAAGAGGTTTTTCAAATACGCTCCCCTGACATGTGCACTGTCTGAGATCTGAAAATATATTTTCCTCTTTATTTAGGTGACAAAGGAGCCAAAGGCTTATCGGGGGTTTCTGGAAAAAAGGGAAAAGCAGGTATGCTACGCATCCTTCTCTGCAGAATAGTCAGGTCTGCTGGGTCTTTGATTTCAGGGTTGGTTTGTCTGGAGTTTCATAAAATTTTGAGGCCCTTGGAAGAACTTGAGAATAGACAAAATGAACAGGAAGAGACTGAAAAAGTCTTTTTTAGCAAAATGAAGGCTTGTGTAGGGACATGACTGATGCCTCTGAATATACCAACATGCACAAAATAAGAAGAGTTACCTAAATTAATGGACAATGTTTGATATCATAAAAACTAACACATAGACAGGCGAGTAGTATATCTATACTGGAAACTAGAAGAAAGTTTCTGAATACCAAAGGAATTAAGTCCTCTAAGAGTTTCCTAATAGGAGCATGGGGACAAAAAAAAGTTATTTTAGAGCATAATCCATTGTCAAACAAATGCAATGCATTTGCTTACAGGAGGAGAATTTGTATCTGATGACCCAGAAAGTTCTTCTCAGTCCTACTAACCTTGAATGTCTTCCCACCTGAAATGTACAGTTGCATTCATTTTTAAGAGATTTCATATGCAATACCAGTTTGGTTCTTAATGGGAAACAATCAGCAACTTATTTTCTTCCTGAGAATAACAGAGGAACAAACAAAACCTATACCAAGCCAAATTTCAGTTTACCAACAAAAATATAACTGAGACTTCAGTGCTTGAAAGTTATTGATTATTTGAGTTCGTATCAACAGCTGCATGCAGCAATTCACTGACATAGTCTTTCTACCAAAGTTTTGCAAATCCTCTCTCTGCGTACTCACAAAACTCCTTCACTGAGAAAGCAGCAGTTCCCCGTTTCATGGATGCTGTTGTTTCTATTAGAAGGCTGGGGAACATGTGCTGTTTACGGATACAAAGGTAGACCTGTGGTGTTCAGATGTAACGCTGTAGTGATCACCATGACAAGCCACATCTCTGCAGCTAGATGGAATCGATAATGAGAGGGGCAGAGGATGTGCAAATCCCACACTGATATGGGTGGAAAGAAGATGGCAAACTCTTCTATCAATGTTTTTAAAAGTAGGGATTCTTAAGCCAGTTAGCAAGGGTGTGTACAGAGCCAAAATATTAAGCGCTTTGATCAACAGAAGTATGGCCAGCAGGGCAAGGGGAGACTGGCTCTCCACAGGTGGAGGCCAAGTCTTCAGAAGGTTTGGAAGTGGGCTACAGATGACCCTCCATGCACACACACAAATGCTTCTAAACAGACAAATCCTCTATTCTTTGTATTGCATCAGGCACAGTCTGTGACTGTGGAAGATACCGCAGAGTTGTTGGACAACTGAATATCAATGTTGCTCGTCTTAACACGTCCATCAAGTTTGTAAAGAATGGTAAGGTTCCTTATGTATTTGAAGTGATTTCTTTGGCTCCTATAACATTTATCATTGCTATTCTTCTACTGTTGCTGCTCTATGGCTGCATCCATAGATGACCCAGAGAGAGGGTCCCACTGGGTGACACACTCCGAAAACATACAGAAAAGAGACAGTCTTGCACCCGTAAGGATATAAGCAGCAGATAACAAAAAAACAATACAAAAATTATCAACAGCACAACAGAAAGAATCATGAAAAGCACAAGGCACGGCTTGCTAACCACCTCTGCACCGTCAGTCTGCTCAGGCTTAGCAGCCACTCGGGCAATGAAAGGAAAAGGTTTGTGCCAATCTGCTCCAGAGAGGCAGGAAAAGCAATAGGATCCTCTTGATCTTTCTGCTGCACAGGAAGGCTGCAGACACGGTACTCCTAGTGCTCCCCTCACTGCAAGCATCATTGTCCTGTAACAAGGGACCAGCACTCAAAGACATGGGTTTTAAGAAGGCATGCTTGCAGGCAGTGCTGTCAGGTGGACAGTGCAAACTGCCCCCACTGAAAGGAAGAAAGAGCATTTCCTGGCATAACAGAGATTTTGAGAAGGCTCCACTGCTGCTTCTAGGACTATGTCTGTATCAGTAAATTAAATGTGTTCGAGACTGTTCTCTGGCACTGTGGGCAACCAGCACTGAACAGCACTCATCTATATTACTAAATCCTACAAAACTGAATGCCATATTATCAGGAGTGTCCCTCTACTAACTCCTAAACTGTGCCTGGGGTAACTCCTGAATTGCTTGGGAGAGCGTTAGTTGCCCCCGGCGAAAGCTCTGCTCAGGACCGTTCCAGCAATCCATCAGCAGGGACAATCAACTTCCAGCTGCCCAGACATGCTCCTTGGCACTGCTTAATTCACTAGGATATACGCTGGTTGAGAAGTTTGCCTTTTAAAGCTGCTGAGCAGCCACAGTTTTCTTCCTAGTCAATGCCACTTAGTGGCTACAGCAGCTCTGAATATCAGGCTGTATTTAAAATGTCTTATTTTTAGCAGTCACATTGATTTTCCTCTACATGGCCTGAAAAGCTATCCATACCCCTGTGTTTCTATCTTCCACAACCTGTATTCAAAAACATGCAAAGCAACAGGGGTGATTCAGAGTTAGACATTGCTATTTGACCATTTAGCATGCCTTAATTTGATTAGTACTAGATATCCGTGAAATAAAACTTAAGTGTCACAGGAGACACATGCCAATCAGGGCTGAACAGTTCTTGTCCTAATGTGTGCAAGGTGCTTGTCAGTCCCATTAGTAGCATCAGTCTCTAATCATGTCCTCATCATTCATCACAAATTCAGTGGTGGGAATACTTTTCCTCTCTCCCTAATGTAAAAATCATCTCATTGTCATATTGGAACAGAAGCACCTTCAATATCTGTTGACATGCCATTAAGCAATTTTTTTTCCTCTTTAAAGTTATAGCAGGTATCAGGGAGACAGATGAAAAATTCTACTACATTGTGAAAGAAGAGAAGAATTACAGAGAAGCCTTAATCCACTGCAGAGACAGAGGAGGAACATTGGCCATGCCTAAAGATGAGGCAACCAACGCCCTGATTGCTGACTACATCTCCAACAGCGGCCTTTTCCGAGCCTTCATTGGGCTGAACGACCTGGAAAAAGAAGGACAGTTTCTGTATGCAGACAACAGCCCACTGCAGAACTACAGTAACTGGAAGGAAGGGGAGCCTCACGACTCAGCTGGGCGTGAGGACTGTGTGGAAATGCTCAGCACCGGAGAGTGGAACGACTCCGAGTGCCAAGTCACCATCTACTTCGTCTGTGAATTCCTCAAGAAGAGGAAATAAAAGTGCCACAAAAGGTGCCTGGCACCTGCTGTACATACAGTAACCCCTCCTCATTCATCCACTGTAGGGACAGCAGACAACCAGGGATAGGGCTCAATCCAGTCTTCACCTCACTGGGTTAAGCAAGGGCACCCATAATTAATCACAGAATCATAGAATCATTTAGGTTGGAAAAGGCCTTTAAGATCATCAAGTCCAACTGTTAACCTGGCGCTGCCAAGTCCACCGCTAAACCATGTCCCTAAGCACCACATCTACACGGCTTTTGAATACCTCCAGGGATGGTGTAGAGAACTGCTAGTGTAAAACAATCAGATGTCTCAAACAGCCTGGGTGCTAAAACCACAATACAGAGCGACGGTCACTAGGATCCAGGACTGGACAGTACCCTGGAGTGAGGGTGAGGGAGGGAGTCCTGTGGAGACAGGGCGGCCTTGCCTTGGCCCCATTCCCCGTGGTCTGCGAAGCGTTTCACTCCCCCCCACACACCTACTGCCTGGGGAACAGTCCTGGTATCACTCCTCTTGGTTTGACTGGTCGCTGATGTAATTCTCCAATTAGCAAAACTACTAACCACTTGTGCCTTGGGAAAGGAATTTGGGAGGGAGCTAAAAGGTAACAAACTGTGGAAAACTAATGGCTCTAACCTTGAAGAAGAGCTAACAAGCCGATAAAAGTGAACATCTTGGCACCAAAGACTGGACTGTGGCCAGAGAGGATAAAACTGCAGAAAGTAGGTGAAAGGTAAATGTGGCGAGGGGAGATCACGACCACCGACTCAATTCAGGACCGAAAAGACTTGCCCCCCCACACCTGAAAGGAGCATGCGTGCTAATTTACATAGCAAGCGAGGCTAATTTAAATACAGTAAACCAATAGTGTATGAAATGTTAATCACTAACCAATAAGTGTAAATTTAGGCGGGTTTATACTAATCATGTAGCCTGATAAATGTGCGTGTGCTCGTGCTCATGTGGGGTTGGTTTTTTGTGTGTTCGTGTTCATGCTCGTGCACGCATGAGTTGTGGAATTATCATCACCGAGCACCCTGCGCAGAATCAACATCTTTAGAAGAACCTTCACTTCTCCTCACTCTTCTCCTCTTTTTTCCTCACCGAATACCCTTGTTGGCAGGACCAACGCTGGATCCAGGACTGGTGATTCTCTTTTCTCTCTCTCTTTCTCTTCCTCTCCCCCTTTTACTTTTTCTAAGGTGATTAAGTTGTTCAAAGTTGTTAAATTGTAGTCAAGTGTTGTATGGCCTACCTTGACTTTCCGTAAAACCGCGTAGCTGGAGTGGATATAACCGTGAGAGCGTTGGCGGGTATCGAATATTTGTACTCAGTATTTGTCTCTATAGAAGCTTCCTATTAAAGCTAGTGTTTGTGTACGGACCTTGAGTGTTGGCCCACCTTAATCCACACCGAGAGGATTTGCGGATCTTTGTCACTCCTCCCCCCTCCTCCCCAGGTGGGACGTGACAGATGGGGACTCAACTTCTTCCCTGGGCAGCCTGTTCCAATGCCTGACAACGCTTTCCATGAAGAAATTTTTCCTAATACCCAACCTATACCTGCCCTAGTGGAAATTGAGGCCATTTCCTCTTGTCCTATCACTTGTATACTTGGGAGAAGAGACCAACCCACACCTCGCTACAACCTCCTTTCAGGTAGTTGTAGAGAGCGATGAGGTCTCCCCTCAGCCTCCTCTTCTCCAAACTAAACAACCCCAGCTCCCTCAGCCGCTCCTCATCAGACTTCTGCTCGAGACCCTTCACCAGCTTCGTTGCCCTTCCTGGACACGCTCCAGCACCTCAATGTCCTTCTTGGAGGGAGGGGCCCAAAACTGAAGACAGCATTCGAGGTGCGGCCTCACCAGTGCCGAGTACAGGGGCACTATCACCTCCCTGGTCCTGCTGGCCACACTATTTCTGATCAAAGCCAGGATGCTATTGGCCTTCTTAGCCACCTGGGCACACTGCTGGCTCATATTCAGCCAGTTGTGGACCAGCACCCCCAGGTCCTTTTCTGCCAGGCAGCTCTCCAGCTACTCTTCCCCCAGCCTGTAGCGCTGCATGGGGTTGTTGTGACCCAAGTGCAGGACCTTGTTAAACCTCATGCAGTTGGCCTCAGACCATTGATCCAGCCTGTCCAGATCCCTCTCTAGAGCCTTCCTACCCTCCAGCAGATCAACAAACCCACCCAGCTTGGTGTCATCTGCAAACTTACTGAGGGTGCACTTGATCCCCTCGTCCAGATCGTCGATAGAGATATTAAACAGGACTGGCCCCACTACTGAGCCCTGGGGAACACCAGTTGAGACCAGCCGCCAACTGGATTTAACTCCATTTACCGCAACTCTTTGGGCCTGACCATCCAGCCAGTTTTTTACCCAGCAAAGAGTAATGATGGTCAGATTCATCAGCTCTTCTCTGGTGGTTCTTCTGTGATTCACCTTTCCTCACAGCAGGAGATGTCAAGAGAAACCCCAGGGCCCCTGCAATGAATGTCTATAGATTTTCTTTCCCATTGGACACTAAAAATGAAGGAACGATACCTGGAGGCTAAGGAGAATGCTAGACACTAGGCACAGTGCAGCAATGTACCCTGCAGGTCACTCTGAGCACCGGCTGCACATAGTCTTCCTCCAGGTATAGGAAGAGCTGGACATGCCATGAGGTAGTAATGCAGAGTGTCAGCTCCAAGTCTCCCGTCTGTTGCTGTGTACTGCACTGCAAAGGCAACTAGACAACAGTCATACTTCCTCAACCTCAGCCTCAACAGGATAATCCTCCAAACCATTTAGCTGGTTGTTAGTTTGACTCCAAGCTCATCTCTGAGCAATGACCAATGTAGGAACATCCCAGGAGACTCTGTGACTCAGAACCACTCTTGTAATCCAGTTTCTCTGCCACTTGTTCTTCCAGAAAACCAGCTGTTGCTACCAGCAGTAAATGATCTGTGTTGCTACACACCCTCCAGGGAGCTATTCAGACCCGTGAATGAAGCAGTGGGACCACATTTCTTTTGATTGCTCCCCTACTATGCTATGAGAGTATTTGGGCAAACAGGTTCACTTAGCACAACATAACTCATCCCAAATTGTTCCCTTCCTGGGAATTGATATTCCCCAAAATTAAGCAGAATTATACTTTTTAGGATCTATAGTAATAAACTCATTAAACTAAACACTTTGGGTTTAGAATCATTAATGGGTAATGATAAAGAATTAATGACTAATTCAAGGCAAAGCTTCTTGAGGAAAAGTAATGCCTTTTAGAAGTTCAAGGCCAGGGCTGCTAGTCTCACAGGTCAGTTCTTACTAGTCAAGCAGAAGTAACATCCCTGTGAGTAGCCGCAATCACACTGATACCCTCTCCACACCTCATCTTTACTTCTGACCCAAAAAGTCACCAAAACATGTTTGCCAGACTGGGGGTCCAAATTCTGGAACCCTCTGCCCATACTGAGACCACTGGCTGACAAAATCCAAAGATGTCCTTAATGCTACAATCATCACGAACAGGCCATTTTCCTGTTCTTTACAAGGAAACTCAGAGCTGGGAGAAGGTGAAAGAGAAGCAATACTTCGCTGCAGGATCAAGCTCTGCCTGAGACTGGACCAGGCACTCTCCTTCACGTACAAAATCAGGGAATACATGTTCAAGCTAGCCAGGCATAAGTGTGATCAGGTCCTTGTGCAACCCATTCCTGCAGCACTAGGTCCCAGTTAATAAATTTTGCCAAGAAGCCTAACTCATAGGCCAAGCCAAATAAAAAAGGTTATCCCACACAGGAAACCTGGCAGGTAGGTCCATACACCTCTGCACCATGCCATGCGGACACAAGCTTGAGCCTGCACTAACTCAAATATTATAGCTGTGTTTTGCAGAAAAAATATTCTTGTTATAATTAAGAATTTGGGCTATATCACAGGTTTCACTGCTAGCCAATGAAAATTCACTGTGGTGGGTAAAGTACCTTAGGTTTCTACATGAAGTGGAGGGAGCCAGGAGCACAGGAAATGGTGTCTGACTATTCGGGATTTATGGTCTGTTAGAGCTCGACACCTAAACCATTTTACCCAATCCCAATATTATGTTTTTCCCATGTTTTTCGTTTCATTATTCCCAGTCTGAACCTTTTTTGTTTCAATTTATGCCCACTGTTTCTTGTCCACCCACTTATCACCACTGTGAAGAGCCTGGATTTGTCTTCTTGAAGACCTCCTCAGAGGTCCTGGCAGGCTGCTATGAGGTCCACCTGAAGCCACGTCTTCTCCAGGCTGAACAAATCGGGTGCCCTTGGCTCCTCCTCACACGGCTCCGGCTCCAGTTATCTTGGGGGCCCTCAGCTGAACTTGGCTCCCATTTTTTAATGCCTTTCCTGTACTGGGGGATTCAAAAACACACAGTGTCTAGATGTGGTCTAACAGGTGCTGAGCAGGAGGATAATCCCTTCCCTCAAGCTCCTGGCTGCACTCCCTCTAGCACAGTCAGGATGCTGGTAGCCTTCTTTGCTGCCAGGGCACACTCCTGACGCACAGGCAGCGTGCTGTCTGCCAGGACTCCCCAGGGCCTTCTCAGTAAAGCCAGTCAGCTCCAGCCTGTATCAGCGCAAGGACTTGGCATTCCCAGACGAAGGAAACTTTGCATTTGTCCTTGCTGAATTTCATAAGATTCCTGTTGGGCCATTCCTCCAGCCTGCCCTGCCCACCAGCATAGCCACTGTTCCCTCCAGTTTGGCATCATCTGCAAACCTGATGAGAGTGAACTTCATCACCTCCTCCAGGTAACAGATAAAGATGTTAAACTGGACTGTCCCAGTATATAGACCCCTGTAGCACTCTATTTGTCCTCTAGGTAGAGTACAACCCATTAACCACTCTCCTCTGAGCCCAATCATCCAACCGATTTTTACCCATCTGGTTGTCCGTCCATCCAGACCACAACATCCTAACTCAAATGCAAGGATGCTGTTGGAGACAGTGTCAAAAGCCTTGCTAAAGTTGAGATAAGTGACGTCCACTGCTCTCCCCTCATCCATAAATCCATTCATTTTATCACAGAACACAATCAGGCTGGTCAGGCATGATTTACCCATGCTAGATACACGCTAATCGTTCCCAATCAGCTTCTCCTCCTTCATATGCTCAGAAATGTGCTCCGAGAGGACTCGCGCCACTAAGTTCCATGGGGACCAAAGTGATGCTGATCAGTTTATAGTTCCCGAGATTGTCTTTTTGGCCTTTTTGAAGGCTGCAACATTCACTTATTTCCAGTCATTAGGAACCTTCCATGATCTCCATAGCCTTTCAAAGGTGATAGAGTGGCCTTGCAGAGACATCAACCAGTTCTCTCAGCACCTTGGATATGGTCTGTCTGGTCCCATGCAGCTTTCCAGTCAAACTCTCTCAAGTAATCCTCAAGTCCTGAGTCATGACTCAGCCCTCAGCTACTGCTGGTAGTTCTCTTTGAACCCTTGCCCTAAGCACAGAGGAATGGGATAGCTTGTTGTTAAAGAAGGCAAAGAAACGTTTGACTACTTCAGCGTTATCTGTGTCTGCTGTCACTACATCACCTCCTTCATTCAGCAATGGTCCCATGTTTTCCGTGCACGGTCTTTTTATACTAAGATAGCAGTGGAAGCTCTTCTTGTTACGCTTCCCATGCAAGTCTCGACTGCGTTTAAGCTTTGGATTTCCTGAGGCTACCCCTACATACTCAGGCAATGTTTCTAAATTCTTCCACTGTAGCCTGTCCCTGCTTCCATCTCCTCTATACTGCCTTTTTGCCCTGGAGCTCCACCATGCTCCCTGTTTAGCCACACCAGCCTACTGATACAATCTGCTTGGAGAGGTACCGTGAACATGAGACAGCTGCCTAAGATCTTGCTACTTCATAGCAGGAATACTACAGTGTTCTTCCTGCTCTTGGAAAGCCAGGATTTTATGATCTCTTATATTCTGAAGATTGTCATCTCAGTGCAAGCATTAACTCCTGCTCTCCCCAGGTTCAGAATGCAGAAAAGATACAGATATCCATGGTTAATATAATGTTTTTAAAGCTAATTCTAATAAAAATGATCACAGAAACAATATCCCATTAAGAATATATTTTCCTCAAACTTTCCAAACAATCCCACATGGGCATTAAGCAGATCCACTTCTTTCACTGCCTTTAATCTGTTCAATCACTTTAAAAAAAAAAAAAAATTAGCACCTAGAGCAATGGAGTGCCACATTCTTGACCACAGCTACAAGAATATACAGGCATCTCTATTTAGTTTCACATACAGTCTTAAATAGTGCATTGTAGTTGTAGTTCAACTGGCTGAAATGGTTATTAAGAGATGTAATTTGACACTGTGTATGATGATAAAAATAGTAAATGTGTCACAAAGAGAGGGATAAGCTTATGGTTATTTGGAAAGCATTGCTCTAGATTGTCTTGCTTGGATATGTTTGCACAGTACAAAAGCCACGAATTGCCATTTCTTTTTTTCCTCTCTCTTTTCTTATTTATTGAAGTCATATGTAACCTACTCAACGTGTGTGAGAAAGAATGAGCAAGATCAAAACAACAGCTTAATCTGGGTTGCTTTTCTGCTTGTGTGGTAAGGGAGAACAGCAAATGGTGGAAGAATTCTCTGCCTACCTGCTGCGTGCAGCGCGCCCGACTGCAGCCCCGCGGCCCCACCCGCTCCTGGCCTGCAAAGGTTTCTCCGTGCAGATGTTTCAACAGGGAGGAAAAGTTTCACTTGATTTCCATTAGGTGGGTGGGACCAGGAACTTGCATCGCCCTGTTTTGCAGACACAAGTAGCAGCCTACCGAAGCATAGTTGCTAACTACACAATAATCTCCATGGCTGGGAAGTGTGTGTGATCCTGTGCATTTCTCAGTTCTGAGTCCCTAAGACCCTTAACATCCTCAGTGCTATACCTATGCTTAAATCCCATGGAAGTCCTGTGCCTAATCAAGTACAGATGTTGGGGCAGTAAAGGGGCAGTAGCTCCTCCTTGGGATGATGCAGTACAGCACGGGCGCATCTGCAGAGCCATGACCTTCTCATACATTGCAATTCCATCATGTGTCTTCCCTTTCCACCCAGATAAGAGCTGCATTTGTCTTCGCTTATGTGTTTTACAAAACAGGCATAACTTTTTAAAAGTAGCCAGATGTTTTATTACTATTTATTATTATTATTTTATATTATATTATTACTGTTTATTATTATTACTTTGGTCTTATTGTTTCTGACATAGTTCAATCCTTAAAAATCCTTAAATCCAACAAATATAAGTAATGTCTTTTTGGAAACAGATTTCAGTCATTAATCCCCTGTTCATCTTTTCCCCTTCCTAGATATTTCAAGCCTTTGCTAGCTTATTAACCTCTCAGCAGTGAATTGTCTAGCAAGAGATGCTGATTTTCCCAACTTCATACAATAGAAGTCTTTCTATCAGTTGCCACACAACATTCCCTGAGCACGTGGGGCACTCTACCATGTGGAGGGTGGAGGGAGCAACAATGATGATCAGTCAGTCAGTAGAAGATTAAGTAAAACTGTGCAGAAAAATGTGAATACAGAGTTGGCGGATGCTTAGCATGTGAACTGAGGAATTTATTTCCCACTGTAAGCCAGTTGCTAGGCCTTGAAAATGCTTTAAAGCTTGACAGAGGAAATCTAAAAGGTTGTCAGTGGATCCAAAAAGAAATCTCAGTTCAATAGCTCAGGAACCCCAGAGCTTTCTGTAAGCTCACATACACAAGAGTTTTCTCAGGACCTGAAGAAGCAGAAATACATTTTCTGCAAAACCAAGAAAAATTACAAGGCTTTCCTTGTGAAAGGCACACTTTTTCCATTCCTACTTTCTCAGATACGAACATTTTCCAGTGTATGCACATACCAGTGGAACCATTAAAGTTTAAGCAAGGAATGTATATGACTGCACTGCACTGTTTTCTCCTTGGACAGGATAGTGTGTGACAGATGGTAGTGACCGTGCAACCATGCCACTAAAAAACCCTCATAAAAGAGAAAATAAGAGCATAATAATAATAATAATAATAATAACAATAATAATAAAAATAATAATAGCAGAAGAACTCTACATCAAAACTATCCAAGTAGCCATGACAGTTTGGGAAGCAGAGGAGGGAGGTTACGGAATAAAGATAGGTATCCTTGCTTATCCTCCCCAGTTGTTCTAATTACATATAACTCATTAACTTCTGAGGATTCAGGCTGTGGTTCCTCCCAACACACAAGGATCTGATTCGTATCTTAGAGATGTCACACTGCATATTCTATCATCGGTTCCTGTATTCATCCCCTTTTGGTCATTGCAGACAGGTAATTTTCTCTGTGCATGGAGAAGGGTATTAGCCTCACCAATGGAGGTGAGGCTTACTAGAAAAGCTGGAAATGAGGGCTAGCTGCTTGTTTTGGTCAGCAAAAAAACGGAAAGTAGAAGAGAGATTTGGAAAAGGTTGAAGAGAGCCCCTCGGAAGCACAGCCCTGCATTGGTCCACCCAGAAGACCAATTCCCGGGGGAAGGAACTGGAGAAAGCCTTTCAGGAACAGAAGACAATCCTACACTCAGAAAGATGGTTTCATTTTTTTGCTAATAAGGTTAGCAAAACCCTGAAAATAAAGATTTTCTAGAGAAGAGCCAGACTGAGACATGCAAAGATGTTCCTGGAAGGAAAGAGGTTGTTCAGGTTTGAGCTAAAGCGTGCCATTCAGTATTGGGCACCCAAAATGTGGGTAGATGTGGATTCCACTGAACCCCTGAACCACTGCTTCTGTGGGGCTGGAAGGCCTCTCAGAAGAAGACAATCAGTTTAGCGTGGGGGAGGCTGGAGAGAGCTTTGTGTCTGCCACAGATCCAAGAAGGAAGGAAGGTCTTATATTTGCTCTGTGTTTACCTTACCACAGACTGTGAGACTGACTCAGCTTCAGAGATACCACCCACACTACCGACCTGCACGAGAGGCTGAGAAGCTCAGAAGTCTTTAGAAGGAAGCTAGGGCAGGCTGATTCAGCTTCAAGCCTGGATGGGTTTGCTCTAGGAGCTGATCCTGCTAGGCTTTGACAGAAAGAAAAACACAGACTTGGAGGGCAAAGAAAAAGTTTCAAACATGCTTGCAACCAAGTACACATGTATGTGGCATACAGAGTCTCTTCAAGTTACATTGAGTCAGTCCCTTCAGTCAACCAGCCCAGACTGCTATTTGACTCATTTTAAGCAGCCTTTGTATTTACTTCCAAATCACTACAGAAAACACTGAACTAGTCTGGTCCAGGGATTTTTCTCACCTAACTTTAGTTCTCTGCAAGGTAGATGTCCACATGATGTCCACATCAGGCCCAGCCACCATAAACTTCCTTTACAGTCAAGAAGCAGACACAAATGATTCATATGATCTATTTTCAGATACCTACTTTAGTACAAAACAAATTGTTCCTCAAATGTGGCTATTTCTTTCCTGTTTGTAGTGGGGGGTCTAGCCAGGTAGCTCAGAGATACACACAGACAGTTGGTCAGCTGAATCCCACCCTGGTTTCTTTCACCGTGCACCAGAAACCCAAAAGGATTTCATGCAAGGTTAATTACCTCTTTCCAAGTATAGCTAGATATAGAAGCGTATGAACACATCAGTCCTGTACAACAAATTACATCTTCAAAGTACCATATAAACAATAACTACACAGCAATTAGGTGATCTTATTAGTAAAATAATGCACAGAATACTGACCTATTTATTCTTTTGCTATTATGTAAAATTAATGAGCTGTGTTTTTTGACCACTGATTCATCCTTCTTCCAAATACCTGGGGATTAAAATTTAAGCTACTTAAATAGCTCCACAAAATTACTGGTAGGCAGAAAATGGCAAGGCAAGTATTTGAAATGCACTGCTACATACTGTAAACACGCAGAAGGATATGTGAACATAAGGTTTCATCCCAATTCAGACTCCAGAGCAGAAGAATAATTTTGTGTAAAGGTGCAGGGAGGCTGCTCTTTTTAAGTTTGTTTGGTTTTATTTTTTAATTACTGCCTTGTAAATAAACTACAAAATTTCCCTGGTAGCTAATTCATCGTCCCTTCCCCTCCCCTCATCCAGCATCTCTGAAAACAACGTGCAAGTCCACTGTGAGGAGTTATTTACTGTAGAGGATGAAAACACTGACTACATAAGAGGAGCATGTACAAGAAGTGGAAAGATGTCAGGAAACAAAGCACAGAGTCAGACACTAATGAACACAAGAAACTATGAGCAGCTGTAAGTGAATTAAAATATTCATTAGCATTATCTGCGTGAGTAAATTCTGTGGTCGTCACATTGAAAATCATAAAGGGAAAGTGAGATAGTTGGTCTTTAACTTATTTTTCAAACTCTAAACCACATCTTAGCAGAGTGCCTCAGTGCGAGGGCAGCACGAACCACTTCACCTTCCTTAATGATTCGTAAGTTAAAGGATGCTAGTAGAACCACAGGTTGTTTTCTATCCAGAAATTGCACACATACTGTGTGTAATACTTATTTCTTCACGAAGGATGCCAGGCCAACAGGAATGCAGTTCAGCTGGTTTAGGATTTATGAAAGAAAGGAAAAAAACCTCAAGTCTGTTTGCTTTCCTGTGAATCAAAACCTACTTGATCAAATGCTTAAACGTACCAAAACATTGTGAAAGAACCTGAGGCTGGGTTCAGTAGGAACTGAGTAGTTGTGATAGGCCCGAAGAAATATATTCACAGTAATTCCCTGTTTATAAATACTTGTCAGTTCATTGCATTTGCAGCTGAGATTCCTCCAGCCTCTTGCCCACAATGGGAATCCCTTATGCAGGTGGGAGAAATCACACATTTTCTAAAACTCAGTCTTCTGAAATAAAGATATTGTTCTCACATGTTATACTTACTTCTGATGTTGCTTCAGCACTAGGTGAATCAGAAACAGTTACTATTTGGAACTTCCCATCAGTATCAGGGCTGGTTTTCAGAGGATGTAAGCACATCAGCAGGCAGCATTTCTCAATCTGACATCAGAAAAATTGTGCTTCAGAAATAGGGTTCGTGTTCTCTAAGGGGCATCCAGCTCCTGCAAACACCTGAGCGCCCTATGGGACTTTATCATTGCAGAGGACACACATGCTCATAATCTAAAGTTCAAGGTTACAGAACTTGTACTTGTGCGTACTCTAAGTAACAAAAAATGAGACAAATGCTGATATATTGTGACCCATTCATGTCTATGGAGACCCTTGGAGTCAGGCAGGATGTAAAACACTGTAAACTTGACTCAATAAAATACATTCCAGATACTAATTTCCCTAAAATCGCCTATACATAAGAACATTCAAACACCTCTTCATGAACAATTTGAATTTCATAATGAAATCAGTATCCTTTCAGTATAAATAGATCACTGTGATGATCTGATTTTTCCCTTTGCTTAATATGGGCATAGCAGCACACAGTGTCTAGAGGTGTAGAAGCATGGCTCAGACCATGTGAAGGCTTCTATAGGTTGCAGCAGCATTTCTTGTATAAAAGAAAAATCATAATAAGGGTTTTCCATCTACCATCTTAAAAAAGAAGCAAAGTCCATATACTGTACATTCCAGAAAGAAGACAGAACATGGCAGTTTATCTGGCTCATAAGTTTTGAGTTTATTTTTAAATTGATCTGTTAGTACTGAAAATTAATTAATTTCAGCACAAGCCTAACCAATCAAAGAGAAAAAAGGAACAGTTTTGCCTTGGTCTAGCCCACTCTGCACCCTCCCTTTCACTAGCTCCGATGCAAAGGAGGCAGAGGGCAACCACAGCTGGGGGAACAGGATCACTTCATTTGGCAGCAGTGCAGTTACACTGGCTTATGTGCAGCTTGAACTACCATGAGAAAGTTTGCAAACACCAGAGGCGTACGATTCTCGGAGGCGGGGTCAAAGACAGTTTTAAGATGAAGCATAGTCAGTAAAAGGATTACAGGTCTGCCACTGATGCGGTTGTTGAAGAGCTCCCTCTCAGCCTTATAACTCCAGTAGTTACTGTAAGTAGCAACAGATGCCAGTAGAATAAGACCTTGCTGTTTTAAGCAACTGAAACTAACTACAAATACAGAGGTTACTTATGATTCACTTAATGATGCCCATACTTACATTCAAATAGCTCTTTACCACCCTACTAATAGCCATCAGATAAGGCCTAATTATGTGTATACATTCTAACACTAAGATAAATCCTTTTTATTTACAACTGAATAAACTCAGAGTGCTTTGAAATCTATAGGCTCACTCCTTTTGCAGCAGTGTTTTTATGCTATTTCAAAACATTACAGAGCTTTTTCATACAAGCATATTTTAATATGTCTACCTGCTTCTCCTTCGTGAATTCATTCATCACAAAATGAAGCCACCGTTGTCGTTTGCTTAATTATCCTTTGCCTTCTATTGGATTTTTAGCCAGGAATTCGCTCAATAAAACAAACAGTCCCCAAAAAGCAAACAAACTGCAACTGAGGAAAAAAAATTACTCCCTGTCAGCAGTGATAGTTTATCAAAACACTAGATACATACTCCTGACCAGCGAGAGACAAGATCGGAGGCCAACGCGTTGTCATTAAAGATTAGTACGTCAAGCGCTGACTGATGACAAGTGAGAAGAGCCCCATGCTACCAGCAGCCCTAACGGCACGGCGCTGTGCTGCATCCTGCGCGGGCAGCACTTCGATGGCATGTCCGCCTGCCCGTGCTGCTGAAGTCAGGTTCCTCTGCAACCAGCCGAACTGCTCCTCTGTTGCACCATGGAGCAGGAGGGGGACAGGGCAGCAAAACCAGTAAGTATTGCTGCTGTGCAGTCCGTCTACTGGTTCCCCTGGGCAATTCTGCCTTAAACAACCAGTGCCACTTACTCATCCCTCACCTACAAGAACATTGGAATGTTGGAATGCATTCCAGCCTGTGCTTCCGAGACTTTCATGTTCCCTGGTGGGGTCGATCCATGAAACCCATTTTCCCTGCTGGCTCACCTATGCCAAGAGCAGCACATTGACTTCTTGCAACATTTTCCCACTTGGTAACTTTGCTCTGCTCTGTCATGTCCCTCCCTACCCACCCAGCCTCCCACACCATGTGAGTTCAGGATCCTCCTCTCTGCTATGACGAGATTTTGCGTCTAAGAGGAATTTCTCAGTGTAAGTGAAAGGAGAATTGGCCCTTTGACTGCACATTATACTATACTGCTAGAGAACTGCAGTGCCACCAAGTCAAACAAATTAAGTGTTGGCATCCTTAGGAACATGGAAACGATGTTGTGGGAACAGGTCAGAGACCTCATTCTGGTCTCAGTAACACCAGCCTGCTCCGGCAAGGAGGGTCTCTGGCTTGACACCAGCCTCTCGGCTGTGCGGTGCCTGCGTGAAAGGACCCTCAAACTCCCTTAACCAGCCAGCTAACGATTCCCGGCTTTAAAAAGCATCCTGGGACCATGGAGAGCCAAAGCAGGCAGGTCAACGCCTTTCCTCTCACAGCTCTGGGCACAGAAGGCACTTCTGCGGGAAGAGGCCATATCCAGAGTACCACCGCAGCCTTAAGCGCCAGCCAGAAATCACGCCTTAGAGCAGCTCTGAGACCACTTTAAGCTACTCTGGGGACTGATTTGGTAACCAGCCATCCCTGGGACTGGTCGACCAAACAGGTGGCACATTTATCTTCATCTCCTCTTTCCGGCAGGCATCCCAAGCTCAGTTTAACCGGATCAAGTGAGTGATTTCAACAGCTATTTTTCCCTTAGTTTGATGATGCAAAAAGGGGTAGCATGCAATCAAAAGCCTGGCCCTGCCTGTTAAAATAAAACCTGCCACACCGCCTCCCAAGAAACCGCAACAATGTGGTGGTATTTGCACACTAATTCATAATATGCATGGGTCCAACCATGACACTAAAGTTCTGTTACTACTGAGTAAATACACTATACAAATGACGTTAAAGGGTGTCCTTATCATCCATCTTATGCAAACCAGTTTTATGCCTATTTAATTTCAGTGGCTAAAGGGGAATGACTCCTGAGTTTGCACCAGTATGAGATCAGAATCCTGCATGCAATTTCCAGGAGCATGTTAAATTAATTCATTCATAAACAAAACAGACTGCATTTTATACAATCAGCTTCAGGTTTTCTATTTTTGATATATAACTAACTACGGGATTAAGAGAGTCTGTGTTCTTTCTTAAGAAAGAGCAGTTTTGCAATTCTAAAAGAAGCACAGAGGGCTTTGGGGGGCAACTTTCTCCAGATCAAGAAAGCAACTGGAAGAAAGCAGCAGGTCCTGATGCTATCAGAAAAACCTTGCTCACCTCTGCTCTGGCTTAGGGAGATCTGTTTGTGCAGATCTGCCTGTGGGTAAGCAAAGCCACGTAAGTAGAGAATAAGGTTACTGTCATTTATTGTTTTCAAACTTTCCACCACTTTGGCCATTTTGGCAGACCACCCTTGTGCACTGCAACACAAGACATGAGATTAGCAGAGTTACATCTGCTTCCAGAGGGGGTTTTGATAATGCACTCAGATAACGCGTTAAGGACGACAAATTCTTATATTGACATTACTTTCACCTATTACTCTACTATCCTTAAAAATATTCAGCTCTTCCAGAAGCGTTATGCCATACATCACAAAAGGTAGCCTGAATCTTGCTACATAGGACTGCTGTATAAGTAATTTTCATATCCAGCACAATGTATGTCTATATTTTTTCAAAATATTAATTTATCTCTTCTAATCCCTAGAGTTTATATGTGATCATTAATCGCTGACTACAGATTTTCATAATTTAATGCATTTTTCTAATGATTGGTCACTTGGGAGAAGTGGAGAATTACAACATTCAGAACCAGGTATTTTAATTTCAATATATATTAAAGACATGCACATATTACATCACTACACTTGGATTTTAAATCATCAATAATTTTTATCATCTAAAAATGATAGCAACTGTTTCTGCAATTCTGTGACAATGCCAACCTTATGTTAGGCTGCTATGAGCAGAAGAACACGAAAGGGAAAAAGTCTGAACTTTTTATAAGTTATTTAAGAGAGGTTTTTAGTCCTTTCGGTTGTATAGACAGACCTCTCTATGTACAGTGAATCAATATACTTCTGTCTATTTGTTGACTGTGGTGGACTTGAAGCAGCATCAGTAGTTCACTCTGTAACATGCCAAGATGCAATTATTTACATAAAAATGCTATTAAAAAGCAGTCCAATATAAACATGTTCTTTTGCCATGGAAACTTAAAAATGCAATCCTGCTACTAATCTCTTAAAGAATCTAGATTTTTAAAGTATATGAATCAGTATATGAAGAATCCCCACATGGCATTGAAGCAAATCCTACCAGTAAAAATAATTTAAACAGCTACTTTCATTTAAATTATTAGGATTTAGGAAAAAGTATCGCCATAAATCTACTTTAAGGCTATTTGTGTATATGTACATCTAACAGTGAAACTTAGACTTCACTGTGAAAACCTCCTAAAATTCAAGAAAATCAGTGTTAAAAGGAATGTACAGGTTAAAATGAATGGTATTTACAAGGAAGAAAAAAATGACTGCACATGGTATGTAATCATCAGTAAAATCCACTGCTGATGGAGCTCACACAGACTAATTGTGTGGCTGGATAATAAAACTGGAAATGTTTATGACCAAGCGTTACATGTACTTCCTCTGTGTAAGATAAGGATAATCACATTTCTTGTTCCGAATCATAAACTGATCTACCCGGTTTTCCACCCACTCTGATTTCTCCCTCTGCAGGGCAGTTTCAACAGATTTAGGGCCAGACTGTGGAGTTAATTGGACATACGGTCTCCAGAATGCAACCCCAAGAACGACCCGCCTACACCTAATCACTTAGGCACAAGTCTGAATCCCATTCCCTTCCAAAACACACCTAAGGCAGGACCTGTAGGCACGCGCCTCCAGAGCCTGGAGCCCTTCCCTGAAGATAAATGGACGGGACACAAGGTTCACTTTTAAAATAGGTCTAGAGGAGGAATAAGAGGTATCGGTCTTCTTATCTGATAACCGACGGGGTAAAGCACTCAGAAAAGAGGGGAGGCCAGGCTCCATGCCTTCCTTAGCCTAACTGGGGATTCAATCCCACATCTCCCACTTCTTAAGAGTGCAAGAGGCATCCAGCTACAAGGGGTGCAGGGATGAGGAGAGAGCACAAGAATACTAACTGTTGCTTCTTCCTCCTTTAGCAGCCATGGTTTCAAAGCTAAGCAGCGATTATTTTAGAAGTGCACCAAACCTATTTATGTACTAGGTATGCTGGAAGCACGGATGAGTTGTGTTTAGAGGAGCTGAGTGCTCCCCACCTAGAGCTTGGACTGGGGTGGGGAAGACTGGCATCTCCGGCTGAGGCACTTCTTGTCATCACAAAAGCGCAACTGAGAAACATCACGCATCTAAAAATAAAGGAGTACAGTGTTAACGCCCTAGCTGGTTCAACCTCCGGAGCAGATGCATACACTTGTATGAACCCTTCTTAAAATGTTATCTTTAAAATTGCAGCAGTATACGTTGAGGATAAACACCCAGAAAGACCGCATAGGATAGGACTGGCTGAAACTGTACTTAGTCATCTCAGCAACAGGACACCCCAGCCTAAGCCACACAAGGAGAAATAACAAAACTGCTGGATGATGCCACATCCCTCATCTGGGGAAGACATGGATATTAAGAAGCAGGAGAAAATGCATTATAAGTGGTCTGATGAGCATGTACCTGCCTAGAACCTTACCTACCCAAAACTTTTACGTCAAACAAACATTTTCTACTACTTTTAAGTAGTTGTGCACAGCTGAGTCAGACTGAACGGAAAGCAGGTACACATGAAATGTTTTTAGTATTCTCAATGGGCAACCCCGTTGGCGTCTTAAAAAAAAAAAAAGGTGCAACCTGGTAATTTTGAAGCCTGAAATATCTGTAACCAGAAGGTAAATAACAACCTTTGGCACACTGGCGTTAGGAAATAACGCTGGGTAAGTCTGGCTGGATCTGACTCAGGACTCGTGAACGAGGATCTCCGCACTCCGGTGCAAACACCCCCCGCGCCCCCGGGGAAGCCGAAAGCCCCCGCCGGGCACGGCACGGCTCCTCGGGGGAGCCGGGCGGCCCGGGCCGGGGCACAGCGCCCCGCAGCCCGCCCCACCACCGCGCACAGCGCTCGGCCGGGGGAAGCTGCCCCTGCCCGCCCGCACCACCTCCGTCCAGGGCGGCTCGGGGGGGGGCCGGGCCGGGCCGGGCGCGGTGCAGCGGGGCAGGGCCGGCCGCCAGCACCCCGGGGACGCCCGCCCAGCCCCGGGCGAGGCGGCGGGGCGGGCCCGGCGCTGGGGCGGGCCGGGGCGGCGCGCACAGCCCGCCCGCACCTGCTCCCTCCTCCTCCTCCTCCTCGCCCACCTGGCCGCGGCTCGGCCGTCCCCGCCGCGCTCGACAGCCGCCGCCACAGCGACATGCTGCCCAGGGGATCCTCGTCCATGCCGCCGCCTCCCAACCCCGCTGCCTACTTCCCGCCCCCCCGGGTCACTTTGCCCTCCGGCCTGGAGATCCTGCGCACCTACTCGGGAGCCGTCATCTTCCTGGAGATCGTGAGTGCGGGGGGGGAGCCGGCGGGCGGCCGCTGGCCTTCCCGCGCTTTTCCCTCCCCTCAGCGCCCCGCCACGGCTCCGCGCCCCGCCGCCCGCTGCCCGCCGCCCGTCTCCTTCCCGCGTAGGCGGCGGTGCCCGGAGCCGGGGGGGCCGTGCCTCCGCCCGGGGACGGCCGAGCGGCAGCCCCGCGTCCCCCGCCCTCCTCACCTGCCATTTTGTGAGTGGGAAACGTGCGGGCGGCCGAGGCTGCGGCAGGGGGGAGCCCCCGGGCTGCCCCGCTCCGGCGGCGGGGCCGGTGTCCGGGACGCGGGGTCATGCCGGGAAGGGCGGCGGGACCCGTCCCCGCTCCCTCCGGCCTGCCCCGGCGTGTTTGCTCACCTCGGGCCGGGCCGGGCGGCGGCGGCGGGGCGCTTCCCCCCCCCCGCCGGGGCCGGGCGGCACCGGGAGGCCCGTGGGGATGGGAAGAGCCAGGGTCCCAGACCCCAGAATCCACCATGGAGAGTTACACTGGCTTTTGCCTGTGCGCGTGCATTACGGGTCCTGTGCAAACTCCTACAAGTGTCTTTAATGTCCTCTGCATGTGAGACCTCTCTGGGCTGAGGACCTTTGAGCTAAGGCTGGGTATGAGGCTCTGCAGAACTGTGGCACTAATTAGTAGGAGAAAAAAAAAATCTTGGCAGAACTCATCTGATTTTTTTTTTTTTTTTTTTTTTTTTTATCTTGGAGTCAGAGCTGAAACTGCTTGGGTCCCAGTCTGTGAGATGGTTCCCACCTTGCAAACTGTAAAACTGCACCCGAGCAAAGAGCTCAGAGCACAAGCCCAGGCGCTAAATCAGGCCGCGTCAGCAGAGACAAAGGGTTAATTAGGTTGGCCAACACATCTGAGAGCCAAGCTGAAGTGGACAGGTGTAGTATGAGGGAAATGGCATGACAGTGGGCACTGAGATTAGAAGTCTACGGTAAATTTCTACATTTATTTTTAAAGAAGCCTACAAGGTTGCACATTCAAAATACTGAAAGCACTTCATATGTCTCTGCTTTTTGTTTAACAGACACTTTCTGCTATTCCTTCTGCTTCCTCACTGCCCATCACTATCTGGTCTCTGAGTAACAGACTTGCACCTGCAGTCTTGTGAAACTAGAGAAAGTTTGGTTCTTCACAGCAGCTAAAAAAGGAACCCTAGAGAACAACTTGAAGGCTAATACATAAACCCTTGGGAGTTTTGAACTGAGACTAGCAATGCATCTTTATATATGTGCTGCTGCAATGCAACACGGGAGAGGAACCAACTAATTTTATAGCGGGTATCTTTTGAAAGGTATCTCCCATCCAACCTCGATTCAAAAGAAAGTTCTCTGAATCTGACAATGTAGCCTCTGACTCTGTAGTTGTAGGATTTAAACCGGAAAGTAGTAACTTGCTTGGAAATTGATTGTAGCTGTCACTACACAGCAGGTTGGATTGTGAAGTTAAATCTTTCCATAATAAATGAACATACTTCAGATGGCAGTTATGATTTTCTCCAGTTCTCCTTTTTTATAAAGAGGCAGGATTGCAGGGAGAGATAGTATCCTTCGTTAGGCCAAGAGTTGAATAAACCAGGCAAGCCTTAGAGTACATAAATTCTCCATCAGCCCATCATAGCACAGCATCCCCACCACGCATTCGTTGCGATCAGTATGCTGAAAAGAAAATTGGCGGTGCTGAATTCTTCCCTGGGTTATGATAATTCTGGAAAACCGTATGTTTTTCTAGTGGTTCAAACATAACTTACAACTCACCTTATTCTGTATTCTAGTTTTCTCTTTCATTTTATTCCTTAATATGTTCTCTTTCAGCATTTTATTACAAATGCATTGAAAAAGAGGATGCAGTTTCATCTCATTTCTGTATCTCATCTGATTAGGACTACAAAACTAAACACTATGAGATTGAATCCAAATCTGATGTACATCCTTGTCATGCTAACTTTAGTATATAGAGAGAGAGATTTATGTGTGTGTGAACCATGTTTTCATATTTCTTATATTTCCCTCAAAATGAGAGTAAGGGTAAAATTTTCAGCAGCAGCGTGCAAGTTACCTGGGTTTGTAAATCCCATTTTCAAGGCTATCTTAAGAGCTTTTAAGAATTTCAGAGTGGCTTTGTCTTACCGCCACTTAGCGCCTATCATTTCTGAGAACGGCACTTAGGCTCTCTGAGTACTTTTGAAGTGTTTCCTCTTGGTTCCTAAAAGTAATCTGAGGACGCATTGATGTGGGATATTAGTTCTTAGGAAGAAAGGACTGAATAAAAGTTATCTCTCAGTTCATCGCCTGTATTCCTTTCCTTGCAGCTGTTTGGAACAATAGTCTGGATTTTGGTAGCTTCTACCCGAGTTCCACTGCCGCTGCTGCAGGGATGGGTAATGTTTGTAGCGGTGACTGCGTGGTTCCTGTCCATTGTGTTCCTGTGTGTGTTCCTCTTCGGTTATGCAAATAGAATTGCTGTCAACTGGAACCAGACGGTAAGATTTTTTTTCTTTATTTAAGGATTCCCTTTGTTTTATAAACTGAAAATCATTTAATGAGAAGTACTGATCCTAAGTCTTAATGCCTGGCCTTCTGTTTTAGCGGAAAGTTTTTCAAAACAGAGGAATTCAAAACTGGAAAAAGAAAGAGTAGGTCTACAAGGATGATGGAGGAGATACAGGACCTGTTTTATGATGGAGGCTGAAAGAGCCCAGCTTTTGAAACTGATTGAAGGAGTATACTTGTCCTCTATGAGCACATAAAATGCATGAGCAGCAGGAAGAGGACTAGTTTAACAAGGCATGACAACAAATTGGTTTAAATGGCTAGAAATAATTATGGACTGGAAATCGGAAAATATTTTCTGACGATTAGAGAAGTGGTAGTAACACCCTGTGAATAATGGGGGGTAGAAAGTTACATCTAATATTGTAAAGGAAGCGATACATTTGTGAACACATTGTGTGATGTGGTTGTCTGAGATAGCATGGACTGGACTAAAGCACCTGGGAAGTCTCCTCCAGTTCCTAAGAAAGTCTTCTGCTGACTTTTGGGTCAATTCCTTAAAGCTAGGGCAGCATTGGTGAGTGGCTGTTAGACCGTAGGTAGTCAGACAGCACAACCTGCAGTATGATATAGCTTAACATCTTTTTAGGAGACTTAAAAGTTTATCTTTCTTAGAGGAAGCCTGGTGAGACTACAGATATTATTATACTCTGCTCAGCTTTTCTTCATTGTGAAGACAAGACTTGGTTCTTGCTGTAATGGATTGTTACGGCTTGTGCCGATAGTTCTCACAGACTGTACCTTCCTATTAAAAAAAGGGAAGCTGTTGGCTCCAGTTTTTACCAACCACATGGATTCCTCAGGTTATTGACTGCTAATTTATGTACTCCTTTGTTGTCATGAACTGTTTTTAACTTTGAGTTTTTAGTGCTCAAGTAGTTGAGCACGAGATAGTATCACACTGTTGTATTACTGGAAGTGAATAATAAGAGGTGGCAAAACTGTGATCAGAATGGGAATTTCCAAAAAATCTTCCAAAAAGACCAAAACTTCTAAAATATTAAAGTATGACTGTTTGTAACTGCTGATCACCTTCACCTTGCATGCTTCAGCATCAACATCTGTGGTTATTTATCTGTTCAAGTTATGCACAGACAGTCCCTTAAAACAAAAGCAAATCATAGAGCTTCATGAGTTTGGGGCTCTAACTGATAACTTCCAAGCCCATCAGTGGTAACAGACTGGGTTCTATTAAAACAAACTTCGCACTTTGATAGCGAATACACATACATACAGTCTCAGCTTTCCAGCACGATACAGGCAGTAATTAAGCTAATAATGAGGTACAAGTACAGAGACCTTTATAGGGATTTATGCTGCAACATCCTCACAAGTTATGATGCAACAAAGCCCTTGAGCATGTGCGTAACTTAAGTAAATTAATAGTGTCCTGGGTTTCATTGAAACTGTTTGCCAATTTACAATCATGCATCTTTAAGAGTTGCTGGGTGAGGGCATAGCCTTTTCTAGATTGAAAATGCTATACAAATGTTCATCTTACAACAATTGTGTAAGTGTGTCTTACACATTGGCTACTTGATGCTGACAGTGATTCGTTGTTCTGTTAATTTTGTCCCCTTGTATATGATAAATTACTGAAAAACTTTCTATGTCAGGAAATTGCTACGACTTGTATAAAAGCTGCATCTGCGGGACTCTGTAACTTAATCTAAAAAACTGTCATAACTAAGTCAACATCTTAAATGCAGGGTGAATCGTTTTCTCTCCAACATGGTAGCTGAAATCCAGCCCCTTACAGCTGCCAACAAAAATAACACCAGATAGATCTTTTGATCACTATTTTCAGGTACCCAAATGTTCTGTAACTTGTTGGCACTAAACTCTTTAGCAGCACTTCACAAGGATTTTTTTACCTTCTATTGCAAATAAGTAATTACTAGAAATGCTAAAACTATTTTTATTACTATCAAATAAAAATGTGTACCTGTTTGTTTTAGGTTGGCATGTATTTAGATAAATTCATAAATTTAATTTATGAAATAGCATGTATGTTTGCTACTTCATAAATTAAATTTGCAATAGAACTTAAAAGCTACAGGTCATTAGATTAGGTCAAAAATAGGAAGAGTCATGGCTTAGTTATATTGGAGTACTAAAGCTTCCTGTAGAGATTCATGAACAAATGTGGTGTAAGACTCCACGATTTTAAATGTAAGTAAGTTTGAAAAATAGCATGGGATTCTGACAGCCCTGCATTTAATAATATCTTAGATCATAAGTAGCTCCATTGATATTAATACGGATACTTAAAAAATAAGATGCTACACAGTGAAAAGATGGGGGAAAATATGGACCTTATGGAGGTACATCGCTGTGTACATCACTGTATTAAACCAGATGGTATGACAAATACTGTCCTTAACAGCCTGACTCACAATACACTCATTTACAAAATTAGATGTGAACTAACATATCATGCAGATCTGGTAGTGTTTTACATACACTTTGTATGAGGTTTCAGTGATTATACAAGTGTGGAGGCAAGGGAGAGTTAGGCACCATGCTAACAATTACTAAAAAACAAAAAACCCTTCCTTGTAAGGTCTTGGGTTTTTTGGTCACAGAAACCATAACCATACAAACGTGAAACCTTACCGATGCTACATAGCTTCACTGTAATTGCTGCCAGGAGAAGGAAATTAGAGGGTTTGGCAGGAGAATGAAGGAAACAAAAGAGTTTGTCTTCTGAAAATACCTCCCCTGTACGCAGTCAGCATTGTCTTCTTCATGGAGCTATTTGTGTTCCTTCACGAGCAGTGGTGCCAACAGCTGGTAACACTGACATAGTTGCACACTAGGTATTTAGCAGCCCAAGAATAATGGATGTCCTTGATTACCCATGGGTCTATGCAGACCTTTCAAGTTGCTGCAATCCTGTGCTATGAAATGGGCATGTCAGGCCGTGATATGGGGTCCAGTATATGTCACACACTGAACACACACCTGCATGCAGTCTGACATGGTGCGCGTAGACGATAGCATGAAAGATGTGCCTGTCTGTCTGCCAGCTCGAGCAAGCCCAGGGAAGCCGCAACAGTAAGCATCTGGCGGGGAGAAGTGCCTCCCCCAGCTGCAGCAGAGCACTGCAGCTTCTCCGATGCTTCAGCACTCTCATGCTGGAGTAGGTCCTTGCTATTTTTTTCTATGAGGTACAGATGTTACAGCAGAGCTGGAGACTGAGGGGATGTGTCTTCTGCCCAAAGCTTGAGATCTGATAAGCCTAGCACAAAAAGGCTATCCAGCCAGGTCAGGAAGCCACCCTCTGCCCCTTTCTCAGTTCTGTTGATGTCAGTGGGGCCTCCTGGTGATACTCCAAGAGGAAGTAATTGTTTTTAAAAAATGAGGGGGAGGGGAAAAAAAAAAAAAAACAACAACAACCCAGCCAGAGTGGAGAAACATAAGTTGGGAATTACTGTAGCTGTTTTGCCAAAACTTGGATTTCCGGTAATTAGCAGTCATTAAGAAAAGCAGTACAGTCTATGACCTAACCTCAAATGATCAAATGATTCTTAATTAAGAGAAAATTATTTCCTGATCTAAGTGGAATGGGAAACTGTAGTAGCAGCTTATATTGTAACTTACCAAAACTGACTAGGGTGCGATTTAAGTAACTTCAGCTGCTATGAAACATGGAACAACTGACGAGTTTGAAAAGAAAATTCTTTTGATAAAAAGAAAATCTCACATCTACGAAAAAACCAATTCTCTAAACAGGGAAATGCAGCACATTCTCACTTTGATATGAGACAGTCAGTAGGTAAGGATGTTGCACAGTAATCTCTAGTGCACGTGAATGCTGTCTGCTGTTGTGATCGACTCGCACATGGTGTGCGCTAGGTTCTCGCTCTTGGCGTACTGGTAGTCCATTGCACTCAAGTGAATTAAAAGTGCATAAAGAATTCATTAGTGCTGGAGATAGGCTATATAATGTGGATATCATCAAAAAGCACATATATACTTGTGTATAATTTTAAAAATTGTGTCTATGGCTTGTGCAGACCTGCATAGGTGTAGGCACAAAGTATATGTTGTATGTACTCAGGAACTGGGTGCAGTGCAAATGTCAGCTTTGCAGACTCAACAACAGAAGGGGATGTTGGAAGAACATTTTAGACATTTTAAAACTGTACTGGAACATGTCTTGGATCTTGCTGCATGGAACACTGGACTCTGAAATACAAGCCGCAAAGAGATTTAGGCACCAGAGCTGCTTTTTCATGTGCTCCAGTAGTAGAATCCAGAAATGAGAGTTAGATGTTTAAACCTTGTGTTCAGCTAGCATTCACAGAGGAGGGAATCGCCTAGAGAAGACCAGGAGAGAAGCATATTTAAAGTAAATCCTAACTCCTGTCCTCTCAAGTCTCGGGCATTTTATTCCACAGTATCGTAATGTACATCCAAATTACTGTATGTTGCGTAGAGCCAAGTCAGAGAGAGTTGAGGAAATGCCTCAGTTCTTGGATTCTGATTGTATCAGGAAGTAAACTTCAGCTGTGTCAAGGCTGAGGTGTATCTGGGCATTTACAGAAGCAAAATTTAAGCGTTGAGGGGGGACTTCAGGAGTTCAGGTTATAGCTGAGAAGGGATTTGGGGGACTGCAAGTTTGTATTGTACTGCTTAAATTGTGATAAAGTTGGCCTGTATGTCCCTTCTGTTTTGTCTAAGCCATATGAAGGAAGACTTCTGTAAGCTCTAATAGCTTTAAAGTGATCTAAAACGTCAGCATATATACATATAGATGAGCACATGCCTCTTAATTTGAAAGAATATAGGGTTTGGGGAGAGGGAGAGTTGCACTTTATCACTAACTATGTTAGTGAGTTGCTTATAATTGCAGGCAGCTGTGAAAACATGTCCAGGTTAAGCTCTCGGATGGATTTAACGCTGTTATCTGAAGTTACTGTTATCAGTGCTCGTTTCATGTTTCAGTGTTGGGTTTCATTTGTACTGACTAGAAGAATTAGATATGTATTGCAGCCCAGACTGATTCTGTTATTTGCTTTTCAGGATTTTCTTTTCCATGGGGCTACTTTTGTCTTTTATTTTGGAGCTTTTCTACTGCAAGCAGCAACTACATCTCTGCATCACTTTCCCCGCAAATTCAATTCCACCACACAAGAGAAGATTCTAGCTGATCATGAATATAACATAAGCATAGCAGCCTCGGTATGTATTTCACATATTTGTATCTGGGGAACAGAATTCTGTTGTAAGCCCTTGTAGCCAACCATTCAACTTGGGAACTTAACAGCAAGCTTGAATAGAAGGAGGAGCTGTGAGAGAAAGGATTGTCTTTGAGAGCAGCAAATAGTGTCTAACAGTGACATGCAAAAAATATTGGAATAAGGTAATGCTAATGTGATAGGTGCTCAGTTGCTACTATTCACTATAGTGTTTTAAATATATGATTACTACAGCTTATAATTTTTAGATGAGATGTTTTGTAAAAGCAATGTTGGTTATTAGAATAGAAGAAAAAGACAACTGAGCCTTCATCAGACCATCAGGTGTGAATTTCATGCCTGTGCTCAAACTTCCAGTTGCTTTTTTTTTATACCAGTTAGATGGTCCTGAACATGCCCTGGGGAAAAAAACTTGGACTAGCTCCTTGTGAAGCTCCAGATATGTACTTACTACATCAGGCATAAAAGTTATCTGTAAGGGCCCTGCTGTCTCTTATGGCAAGGATTAGTGCGCTTTTATTGATAGTCTAAGCTCAGACTGCATTTTTCTCACTGTGGTTGCATCATCACTGAATCACTGTATCTGGTGATGTGGGCGTGCATAGCTGAGTCAGAATATGTACCAGGCTCTAGCTTTCTCCCTGGCTGGACTCCTGAAGGGCAAGTAGAGGTGTGCCAGTAGGCTTAACTTAAAGAACTGAAACTGCTGCTCTTTTTTTTTTTTTTTTTTCCTACCATCCAGAGGGTCTTGCATACCTCTGGGAAGTGCATATATTTATTAAGTTTCTAAAACCCTCTGTGGGTATCTGTTGTCCTTAAAACTAAATACACCATAAATTTTGCACAGTAAAGACCTCCAGTTCATCTTAAGATAAAAACAGATGCGAACGTAAGGTGTAAGGTTCACAGTCTTTCTGCAAGAGGAGAATAAAAAGGAAAGTCCTTTTGCTTTGCCAAGCCAGTCTCTGAAGGGGTGAGGTGGGCACGTCAGTCTCCAAGTCTGGAGTGCCTCACCGTTACCCACTTGGCAGTAACACACTCGAGCACATCTGATCCCTGAATGCCCAGATGGCACAAGGACAGAGGTGGTGTCTCAGAGCTGTGCCTGAACTAAGGGAGGGCTTTATACTAAGCAAGTATCTCAAATTCTACCCTTAGGTGTAGCTCTTCAGTCCTTCTTCAGTGTGTTCACATCCCCCTGAATATATGGTCACTTCTGTCATTTTGTCTGACAACAGGATACTGGGGACTCCGAGAGACCCTTTTCCCCTTCCATACTATTTTTCCAAGGGAGAATTCAGTTCTTCAAGCCCCTCAAATCCCTGTCAAGATAGGGGAGGAGCAGACTCTTTTATAACTTGCCTCAGTATTTTTAATTAAGAGATGCTGGGAAACGGTGAATCAGATAACTGTAGTCTTTAGTGTCTTTGCATTTTTTCCAGAAGTATATAATTAGAAAGTCAGGACATACGGAAAAAAATTGTAATCCTTTGAAACACTTCATTAAAACAGTCCTGTGATCTACCTGGAAAAAAATAAAAGGTTGCTAACTTTTTGTCTTTTAAAATTACTTTTGTATACTGTGATTAAAAATATATATGTTCATTTTATATGGGTGATAGATGCTACACCGTAGAACTATTCAAAACTTTGTCAAATTAACACTTGTATGGAAAGCAAGGGATAGGTTGTTACGACATGATTCAGTTCGTATGTACTAAGAGACACAATCCATCATTAGCACTGGACAATATGAGAAACTTTTTTTTTTTTCAGCAATGAGTTTCTCATTTCTTCCTTCTGGTTTACATTATATATTCAAGTTTGCTGCGGCACGACCTTCAGTTCAAATCTATTCAGTTCAGTTCTGGAGCAATAGCAACTTCCTGGCATTTCTCAGGAAGTTGTTCTGATGGCTAGTTATCTGGTCAAGGAGGCCAGATTTGAAGATGTTTCTGTATTTCTGCAAGTAGAAGAGTTCTGCTGTTGAGAGGGATGTCGTCTTAGTTGTTTGCTGGTAAAGGCATTCTCTTGGAAACAAAGCTGAGATTAATGTTTGATCAGTCTAGATAAGAGAAAATTGAAATACACGGTGTACATACACACGTGATTACTTTGTACCATGACTTATGCAGACATTCTGTTTCATATTCTGTTTGAAAATGTTTTCTGAAGCAAGCAACTAAGGTAAAAGCAATAACATGGAGTTTTAACAGACACGTTCATGAGAAAACAGAGGATCCTAAACCTATCTTTACCTTAAGCATTTTGGCTGGGGGAGGTAACTTTTGAATCATTTGTGTTCCTGTATTCATTTAGAATAGAAAAAAATGTAGAACAATATAATGTGTGATTCACTTTTTTCTTTTTCTTCTTTTTTTCCCTGCTCCTCCTCCTAGATTTTTGCCTTTGCAACAGCTGTTTGTTATGGTTGCAGCACAGCCCTGGCATTAAGGAGATGGAGGCTATAGCAGTTGAAGAGAGGTTAATGCCTGTGTTCCACTTCAGATCACATCAAGTGCTACTTGTCTGTTTTACTGTAATGTAATTCCAAAAAGACTTTTTTTGCTTAAAATCTGTTTTAAAGTGCCGAAATACAACTAACCCCTTAATAGGATTTCCTTAACAGAAAACAAGTTTCCATCTCTTCCCTTTCTAATTTTTACTTTTATTGTGTACTCATTAGAAGCTATTCTAATGAATAGTGCTAATTCTAGTGCTAAATTCTAGTGCTAAATCAGAAGAGGAAGAAAATGGAAACTAAACCAACCTGTTAACTGCACAGGCAGCTACAAAGCTCCCCCCTTGTTAAGTCCTGGGATTGGGCCTTAAGCATTTTGCAGCGTTACATTGCCTTCCACACAGGTAGGGCCTTGGGGCTCCTTGTAGAGTCATGGGTTTTCTGTGTGCTGCTCCTTGCATGATCAGAGCCCAAGCTGACTTTGTGATGGCAACTTAGTATATATATTATTAACTTTGATGTACAGAGAAAATATTTTAACTATCCATCCAGTGAAATCTTTTGATGTTCTTTTATGTCCATACCCACCTATGGTCATCTGATCCTTAAAGCTTACTGTATTCCTTAGTAGATGGAAACTGTTTGGGACGGTCAGTCAGTAGTTTATTAGTTTTAGGAATTTAGCTTAATCAGATCTATTTATACTGCAAAACAAAACAGTGCATTTGTGTTGTGTGTGTATATACATGGTATATTTTTGTTTAACAGGAATATTTGCACTGTTTTACTTTGTTGGAGTACAGCTTTGTTTTTGTTACTTCAAGTGCTGCATTTGTTAATTATGTGAGTCAATGTCATTTGAATGGAATGTTACCAAATGGTGAATAATGTCTGACCTCAATTCTTACAGCGTGTTATTTGTTGCATTCTAAACCTGCAGTGTTGTAAAGGTGTTTTTATTCGGACAGATGCCTATGCAGCATCTTACTGAAAGCAGTGGAATGCAAAGCAGTCCACCCACTATGGAGTTTGCTTTTGGCATGAATGAAGTTTAATTGAGCCTCTCTTGAATACCCCTGTTGTATAATGACATGCGATATTATATATAGAAAATTAATTTAACAAAACTAAATGATAGCATTGCGCTCTGCTCCCTAACACTCATGCCGTTTTGCAGATGGTGAAACTTTTTTTTAATAATGCTAGTAAATAATTTTTCCTCTGGTGAATAGTGCCAAATTGATAACCTGGGAGAACAAAGGCTCCCTGTCACTCATAAAACAACTTGCTCACCATATCTTGCCAGCGCACCTGAATATTCTGCAGAGAGCAGCAGTGGTTGTGTAAGGGAAGACAGGACTTTCTTCGTTCCCAGGCCTACTCATTCTCCTTGAGCCAACAAGGGTGTCTGCTATGAAGGTTACTTTATCAAACTTGTCAGGTACAAGGTTCTCGGAGAACCAGCCACCCTCAGTAGTGCCCTGCAGTCCCTGCTGACCCAGGACAGGATCTTGTGGATTACATAGCAGTGAGTGGCAGCCCTTCTGACTACTGGAACCACTCGTTCGTCCTGAATTACTGCAGTGGGATGTTTTCGTATATCTTGTTTTCTGAAATTTTTATCTTCCAAAGATTTTGTACTCTGGCTGATTTTTTTTTTTTTCCTAATTCTCTACTTGCATTGAAACTTGTTTTGTGAACGTTTTATCTAGAACCATATACTTTTAAAAATACTTCATATTGTATAAAATACATTTACACTGGAGTATATGGATGAAAGTATATAACAAAGACTTATGCTAAGCAGCATTAAAGTTACTTGGTATATTTATGGCAGTAGCCTAGTTATTAATTCTGTCTTTGGAAAGTATCAAAAAACTACCTTGCAACTTTGACTGACCTGATGCTAGACATACAAAATTAAGGCTAAGATTTCTTGAGAAGGCACAATTACATTGGTGCTGGTTTTGTGTAGCGGTTCACCACGTGACACAGTGTGAATATTAGTGAGGGGAAGAGTAAGGTCAGCTACAACAACATTACAAATGGGAGCTGATCTTTGGTGTGGTTTCTGCTTAACCCTGCAGCCTGGATGTGCACTGCACACCACAGCCTATGCATGCCACAGCTACAGTCTCTGCAGCCAGCTGGGATGATGAGGGAAAGATCTTCACTTTTTGCCTATTTAAACCTGCAGAGTCTGAATCCCACACCTGGTGTCAATTAAAAAGCTGTCCAAGTTTAGCTGGCATTTGTATCTAGCCTCTGAGTTCAAACCCGAGGTGTAAAGATGATTGATGGGTGCTACTCAAGTCTCTTAAGCTACCTGTAGAAGTCCGGAGAGCAGAGTGTAGTTAGCATAGCATGGAAACTGTTTGTATAGTGAGGAAAGGCTGAACTTTCCCTCTTAAGTTTCAAAGAGAAAAAAAGGGCAGAGAAGAGAAAGGTAAAAACCACAGTAACGAAGAACGGCTTTCACAGCTACAAAGGAATGAAAGAATGGAAATTTTCTGTTAGCATGCAAGGAGTTTTGCTGTACTTTGAGGAAGATCTAAGGAAGGACACATGAGAACAAGCAGTTACATTCTTTCAAAAAAAAAAAAGGAAAAAAAAAAAGCCAGTGGTTCATTTTGTATTACTTTATACAGAGGGCTAAAAAAGATAGGTGTGACTCAGAAATGGTATGTGTGTGCTGGGACGTCTGTATGCAAATACTGATATGGGAATAACACATAATCCTTATAGGTGATATATGCAAGCTGGTCTAATAAATCTCACTCTTCCCTGTACAAAAATTCCCCCAAGCCTGTGACCTTGAAGAACACAAGCTTAGAACTCTCCAAAGAATGGAAAGAGTAGGGGAGGACATAAGGAGATAATTTATCTCAATGAATTTAAGGTGAAAGGAATGAGACCACAGATGCCAAATAGTGCTTTCATCAAACATCTCTGATGTGAAGCTGCAGTGCAGGAATATCTAAGGTACCATGCAGGTCCCTACTCTTAGAATCAGAAAATGTTTCATGGTATTTTGGATACCACTGTGTAGTAGCTGCTGGTAAATAAGCTCTCTCTAAGAATCGTAGAATCACAGAATCGTTAAGGTTGGAAAAGACCCTTAAGATCATCAAGTCCAACCGTTAACCTATCACTGCCAAGTCCGCCACTAAACCATGTCCTCAAGCACTGCATCTACCCGTCTTTTAAATACCTCCAGGGATGGGGACTCAACCACTTCCCTGGGCAGCCTGTTCCAGTGCCTGACTACTCTTTCAGTAAAGAAGTTTTTCCTAATATCCAACCTAAACTTACCCTGGTGCAGCTTGAGGCCATTTCCTCTCGTCCTATCGCCTGTTACTGGGGTGAAGAGGCCAACCCCCACCTCACTACAACCTCCTGCCAGGTAGTTGTAGAGAGCAATAAGGTCTCCCCTCAGCCTCCTCTTCTCCAAACTAAACAACCCCAGCTCCCTCAGCCGCTCCTCATAAGACTTGTGCTCTAGACCCTTCACCAACCTAGTTGCCCTTCTCTGGACACTCTCCAGCACCTCAATGTCCTTCTTGAAGTGAGGGGCCCAAAACTGGACACAGGATTCGAGGTGCGGCCTCACCAGTGCCGAATACAGGGGCACTATCACCTCCCTGGTCCTGCTGGCCACACTATTCCTGATACAAGCCAGGATGCCATTGGCCCTCTTGGCCACCTGGGCACACTGCTGGCTCATGTTGAGGCGGCTGTCAACCATCACCCCCAGGTCCTTTTCAGCCAGGCTGCTTTCCAGCCACTCCTCCCCAAGGAGACTTTCCTTTAAAGGGTGCAGAGAGAAGCAACAGTTGGTTGCTTATTGCTAAAGAGAAACGAAAGTACACATTTTGGAAAGCTAAAACTTTGTTAGAACTTGCTCGGAAAATGTGCACAAGTGCTTCACAGGATTCCTGACTCTGCTTCTGTCTCGCTGAATGCCTAGAAATATCCCACGGTGACACGGGTCCTGCAGTGATTGTTGGTATGTATGGGATCAGTCTGTTCAGATGCTCGTGGCTTCTTGGCTGTGTACCTTAGTTATACCTCCTGACATGAGTAAAGTTATGCTGCTGTAAAATGCAGCCTTAAAATGCAGCTGTAAAACAGCTGTAAAAGGTGAGAGAAACAGAGCCAGTGATCGCAGAAATCTGTGCCCTTCATAGAAAGTTAAAGAAAAAGCACTGGAAAATCACTAGACTGGTGTTGTCTTTCTCTTCAGCTTCCAAAACCAGCTGACAATGCCGACTCCTGTTGCACTTCCTCTAATCATTGTGGTTTTGCATTTGCTTTATAACTTTAAAAAATGTTGATATTCATCATTTTCCCATCTGAATTTGAAAAAATAATGTTAAGAGAGCTTAAAACTCTGCTAGCTCGTTTGTTCCGTTTTTATCTGTATACTGTGAACTCGTCTCTGAACACTGGTGTCCTGATGCATCTCACGCTCCATTGCCAGGCTGTCCAGGTTGTACAGAAGGGCTTCCCGGGTCTTGTCTGTGGATAACAGTGAACCACGAGTTCTCAAACTGAGATGCAAATAAGACATTGATCTGTTCAGTCTTACAAAAGGAAAAACTTGAAAGTGAGAGCATGTTGTACTTCTTTCTTAGCTGTATTTTGTACAACTGGTCATGACACATTGGTCTTTGTTGAGACACAAAGAAAACCATCAGAAGAAAAAGCAAATCTGATGTATTCAAATCAGTAAACAGCAATGGAAAGTATTTACATTTTTTTTTAGAAGTTGAGTTCAGCATGACTGTTCCCCTTTCTCCCACTGGGTTATGTTTCTTTTGGTCCGTTATGGTGCTTATCTAAACCCCCTTCTACCCTGAGCAGCTCAGAATTTACCGTGTTTCCAGGTGCTCCTGCAAAGAGAAGTGCTATTCTCATTTCACAGGTGGGAAACTCAGACATAGAGACCCGAAGCAACTTGTTTGCCAAAGGCCTCACACGGGAGATCAGTGGTGGAGCAGGAGAAGGAAACCTGGTTCTCAAGTGAGAGGTCAGTGCCCCGTCCTGCTGCCCGCTGTGGGCAGGAGGGAAGCAGTACAATGTGGATTCTATGTGACCCGTCCCTCTTCTGTCTCTGTCATGGTGGTATTACCCTGGCAATTAGTTACACGGGGTTAAAAGTTAGAATGACTGTTTGTGAAGGATTATGAGTCAAAGGGAGGTTTAACATGTCAAACTGGCATTTCTAGATCAAACATCTTAGTTTCTGGGTGTTCTGACCTTAAATTTTGATTATACAATTGTAAATAGGCTGCATAGAGTTCCTGTTTGAGGTGTCGATCTATCTCCTGCATCTTAAGAGAGGAAAGAGCTCCTCAGGAATCTGCAGGTTTCAGCTGCTTCCTGCTATACAACATGTTTGAACCCTAAATTCTTGGCGTTAGCAAAATATTACCTGCCTTAAGCCTGCTGGGACACAGCACCTTTCAGTTCAGAAACCTGAGCTAAGTTTTGGCAACTAACTTGTCAAGCTACCTTGCAAGGGAACACAATGATCAAGTCAGATTATGTCTAGGTGTGGTTTTAACACCTTTCTTGCTGTGGGATTATTGCAAATATCTAGAGGGATTCTGGAGAGCGTGGACAAAATATTCATACACTTCTGTCCAGCACATCCAGTGTCAGACTTCTTGTGCCTGGGTCCAGAGAGGCTCTTGTGCAAGGACTGAGCCCAGTGGATCCATACGTGGTTGCAGCATCACCAGGAAAAGAATTACTGGAGATTTTAATCTCTTCCAAGCACCTTTTCCTGGTCATCTCGGCAAGATGTGGCCTATGTCACTGAACCAGTGGTGTGGCACAATTAAACAGCAGATCGGAACAAGCCCTGAGGGGTTCGTTGCAGAGAAAAGGGTCCTTCTGCCCTCCTCTTGCTGGAGAGCCAGGACCTCACACAGCCCCGGTGCCCTGTACAAAGGCTGGGCCTTCCTAGTGATCTGATTACATGCTTGGGCAGTTCTACTTGCAGTGCCTATGAATTATTGGCTTTTAGGTGGTGTTTTAGGTTCAATAAGCTTTACGAGACAAACTAATGAGGCAAAAAGTGTGTTGTTTCTATAAACTTTGCTGCCTCTTTTTTGCCCCATGCAAGGACCGCAGCCTTTTTTTTTTGGTTACTTCTCAAGTGGAAAACATACTTTAGCATAAATTAATAATGTAATGAGTCATATCAGAGGTCTTACTATTCCCAAGTATTTCCAGAGTCCTGGGTCCAGGTGAACATCCTAGCTAGGTCACAGCCCTATGCCACGGTAAGACCTAAACAAGCATCTTCTCTTATCCCTGCCTCTTCCCTGGTTTTGGAAAGAAAGCAGGGAGCTGCAGCATGATCTAGACAGGCTGGACAACCCAGAAACCAATGTGGTGTACTGGGGTATGGTTCAATGTTCAGTAGCACTAAAGGGCACAGATGGTCTCAAGATGGTTCCACCAAGATAACGTACAAAGTTATGGCAAATCGGGAAATGGAGTGGGAGGCCTACTGATTAATTAGAAAAGGAGATTAAGACCTTAGTATTTGGCTACATTTGTCCCCTGTATAAAATCTGGCGTTGAATCCAGCACTTGACTCCTTAATGTACCTGTTTTTCAAACTGTAAATACCTTGGCCTGGGATCTGAAGCCCTGGGGAACCTGTAGGGCCAGCTTAGAGCCTTGGGCTGTTGGAATAAGAGGCAAGGTGAATCATCACCAGATGCTTTAACCCAAAATTCAGGAGCAGAGGAGAAGGGGGAATGTTCTCCACTTCCCAGGTCCACTTCCCAACTTGGTACCAGCTCTAAGAGTTGGAAGAAGGGCAGGAGTAGTTCTCCTCTTCCTCTCCATTCCCTGGCTCCAGTCACCAAGCTGGGGGACAGAAAGGAGGAGGACTTGGACAGAGGGGTCATCTGAATTCTAAGACATGCCTGACCTGCCCACAGCAGTGACAGCTGTTCCTGGGCCAAGTCCAAGGTTCAGTCCCTGACCTAGAATAAAAAGTAAATATATCCAATAATGAAATTGTCAAACAACAAGCCTGAGTCTTAGCTGGGGCAAATGTTCTTAGAAAAAGACAGAGCTACCTCAGAGAGAAATTTCATGATGAACAAGAGGCCAAATTTTTCTTACAGTTATATAAATGCAACTTCTTTTGAGGTCCAGTCACCAGTGAGGAATTTCACTAATGGAAGTAAGAACAGAATTTTCCCTCAGCACTAAATAGAGCTGACCTTTGAAACAAATGGTATTACAAATTCCTTGGCCTTGTGTCATTTGGTTTTCCTCTTAAGGATCCTGCTGCTGGGATAAGTTACTGCTGGAAGAGCTGCTGCCATCAAGGGAAAAATAGCTTTTGTGGCCATGGCAGACTTAGAAAGTGTGAGGACTCCAAGATAAAAATCCAGCACTTGTAGAATCTCATTATTTTGGGGGACCTGACTCATGGGTTGTGAATGGTTTGGGGTTGGCAATGTTGGACGGGGTATATGAGGTGCAACGTCACATAAAACTCCTACGATGAAGAACTGCTACAATATCACCAAGTTACAGGGGTCTCTGGCTGAAAGGATATCAGAAGAGATGCATGGTGAATTTACTTCCTCCCTATATACCATATTTTTTTTCATTAAAGACCTCCAAAGAGAACAAGTTACTTGTAGCCCGTGACTACAAGGTGGCAATCAGGCCAACAGCACCAGCAGATGGAGCTACAACCACAGAAAGCCCTGCCCTGCCTGCACACCGCTGCGTTAGGGACCTCCATCGCCAGTCACACCTCAGGGCTTCTGCATACCCTCATCTCTAAGCGAAGCTCTCAGGAGTGCAATTAGGAATACTCACTATAACTTATGTGATTCATCTGAAAGGACCGGGCTTACATTTTCATCTTTTCATTATCAGCAGACATAGCAATAACTTGGCACCATACACTACTTCATACTTAGAATCATAGAATCGTGGAATGCTTTGGGATGGAAGGGACCCTTAAAGCCCATCTAGTCCAACCCCCCTGCAATGGGCAGGGACATCTTCAACTCCATCAGGTTGCTGAGAGCCCCGTCCAGCCTGGCCTTGAACGTTTCCAAGGATGGGGCATCTACCACCTCTCTGGGCAACCCCTTCCAGTGTTTCACCACCCACATCGTGAAAAATTTTTTCCTTGTGCCCAGTTTAAATCTACCCTCCTTTAGTTTAAAACCATTACCCCTTGTCCTGTCACAGCAGGCCTTGCTAAAAAGACTGTCCCCATCTTTCTTGTAGGCCCCCTTTAAGTATTGAAAGGCTGCAATAAGGTCTCCCCGCAGCCTTCTCTTCTGCCAGCATGGTTATATTACAAATTTCATATTTACCAAGAACAATCCCAGGGCACTAATATAAAGCAAAGTGCCTTTTCTGAGGAGCTAAGAGGCAGCTGGAGACAATATCCTTCACTATTCTTCCTATAGGACACAGCTGGCTTTATTGACATCTATAAATCATTTGTGATTGAAATCCATGGAGCTCCACTAGGTTAGAGAAGTGGAAACTAGCCTTCAAACCTTAAGGGGATTTTGGAGGGATTTCTTTTTCCTAGGGAGTTATGAAAGTTAACCAAGTCAACTAATTTAAAATGACAACTGAACCAGCTCATACCTTGGGAGTCACTGCCATTGCACCATTGCAGATGATACTAAGTTCTTTCAGGCAGTCAGATTCTGTGCAGGCCATGAGGACTTCACCAGACTGAGCTGGCTCAAAGGTGGCAGATGAACTTTAATAGAGATAAATCCAGGGCAATGCATCTAGGAAAAAATTATCTATCTCAGACTTGGACCTGAGAGTTACAAGTTAGGAAAGAGATCTCTGAGCCATTGCTGATGGCTCTCTGAAATCATCAGCTCAGTATGCAAGGGCAAACAAAATCCAATAAAATGCTGGAACTTGTAAGACAGTTATTAGGAACAGGAAAGAGGGTGTAATGTTGCTGCTACATAAAAACCTGGTGCGTTCTTGTAGTAGAGTTAAAGGGCAGCAAAAATGGTCGAGGTGTTGAAGCTGCTGCCTTGCAAAGACTGAAAATACTGGGACTCCGCTCTGGAGTGAAGGAATCAGGATTTACAGAATGATGAATGTGCAGGTTAAACCAAGCACATAACTATTGTTTACAAGAACCTTGTATGGGATCTAGGGGACACTTGAGGCAACTAGCAAAAGATCAGTTTAAAAGAGAGAAAAGAAAGTACTTGCTTACACAGTGGGTAGTGAACCTCTGGAGGCTGCCAACACAGGAGCTTGTGGAGGCAGACAGTATTAGCATGTTCAAAAAGAGATCAGACAAATTAATGGGTCTTTATGCTAAACGGATGAGGCAGGGACATACCCCCTAGTATCCCTAATCCAGCAGTTGTGGATGCTGCGTACTAGGGGAAAGGGCTGCACGTAACAACCAGCCTCACATGTTCTTCCTAAACAGCATCTCCTCTTTGCCACCGCTGGAAACAGAGCAGTGGGCGAAGTGTCTCGTGGTGTGACCCAGGGCCACCTCTTATACGCAGCTTGTGACTTCTTCCAGGTGGCAAAGTTCCCCTGCGGGGTACAGCCTCACCTACACACTCAGTCCTTGCTACAACACCGAAATGCTGAGCTCATCCTCGGGCTCAGGCCTGAGGCCAGCTGATAGTTTAAAATCAAGCCAGCCAAATTAAGATTTTTAGGAAAAGGTACAACTTGTATGTCCCAGCATAAACAGAGATGCTTGATTTGGTACAAATGAATAACAGTGTTGGCTCCTGATCCTTCACAAGGCAATGGAAGAACAAGAAGTAAAATCAGGTCATGCTCTTATACACAGTTTTGGGAACAGTAAATGGATACAAGATGCCCATGTCAGCTGGATAAGTTCTACCTTACCCTTTAGTACTGCTCTTCAGACTTTCCTCAAACACATTTTTCAGCAGTGATAAGCTGAAAGCTAATTGTCCAAACTAAGTGTAGGTACAAGGTTATTGAAAAAGAAGATTCACAATTTTTTCTTGTTATCTCCTCGATGCTTTCTGTCCTATTTTTTTCTCTCCCAGTTCATTACCTTGTCTTTTACAATGCTGCGAGGGCTGGGCTGCCTGTACGCACATGCTCATGCAGGCAAACACACAAACGCACACACACTTTCCCATCCCACTCACAGTTTTCACCATCTAATTCCCTTCCCAGTCTCCCATAGCATCCTGGTTCAGCCATTCCCTCTGCTTCATCTTTTTTTTTTTTAATACAGTCCCAGTTTCCTCTGTGTAGTGTTTTCCCAGTATGCCTTGCTGGTGTTTCATCCCTGCCTCTTCTCACAGTCCTCGTGTCATTTTTTAACCTTCGTTCCCAGCCTTAACCGACTTATCACTTGTGTTAGACGCAAGACAGGGATGTAGTCCTCCAAGCGACTTGAGCAGGGCTGTGGGACTTCAGGAAACCCCGGAGTTACACACTGCTGTTGGGCAGGCCACTAGTGCTGCGTGTTGAGTGAGGGGCCTCAGGGGCGGTCAGGTACCTGCCTTTCCCTTGCAAAACACGCAGCTGCTTCGTAATATAGTTACAGGATTATTTTTTCACTATAGGCAAAGCAGTTTTTCCCAGTTGCTTTTTCAGAAAGGATTCAATGACTTCTGATGAAACCTTTCCCAGAGAGTTCAGCAGGAAATAAGCAACCAGCATGGAGAATTTCAGCCTAATTGGTTTAAAATCTGGCAAATCATAAGCAATTGAAAAAGTCTTTGAAAGGAAAGTGTTATGTTTCCTTAATGATAGGCAACGCTTCCTGCTCCAGCCATCGCATCCTTAACCCTTCACACCAAACAACTCCCCTTGACACCAAAGGAACACTGCCTTTTTTGGACAAAATTTCAGCCGTACAATCATCACTGAAAAATGCTTGTATTGTTACAACCAAATTTTCTCAATTACAATCTCAATGGCATTTTTCTGAAGTAAGTGAGAATGCGGTTTGCTTTTCAGACTGTCTGAGTGAGAGAAGTATTTGCCGCTTTTAAAGTTCCCCCTTCCCTCAGCATATGTACTGCTTTCCCGGAGGTCTGGAGCTGAGGACCTCTCCTCCTGCTGCTGTGGGGCAGCTCTCTTGGCTTGGCCGGCTGTGCCTGCCCACATCAGCTGAGCATCCAACCTGCTCTTTAACTAAAGTTCTTTTTTAACCTTTATGCTTTGTTTTTCTTTACCCAGCAGCCACCATGATGGCAAGGGACAACTCTGATGATGGCAGCAATGGCTCTCTGAGAGAGATATGAGCATATGGGGGAAGGTAGAGGGAACAGACTTCCAGCGGCAGTGTTTCAGAGGTTCACAACAACACGCTTCCCTCAGAGAGTATCTTTTATTTGAATACGCATTAAAGGGTAGCAAGTAGCCACGGGATTCAGTATAACTCTGGGGACTCAGCACAGAGGCTGCACAGCTTCCTGGATTGTCTTAAACAGGAGACGAGGCAGACCTGGAAAGCTTTCCATTTTCCAGCCTGCTGGCTTTAGCAATAATGTCATGTAAATCCAAAGGGAGACAAGTGACCTTCTAGCTCATGCTATTGTGCTGGTAACACACATAAACAAAGCCTGTCGCTAGAGGGGGGGAGAATTTCACCGGAAACAAGGTCTAAGGAGAAGGCCTTTTTACCTTTTCATATAACACACTTGTGATAAAAGCTCTCCCCTGAGTGACTGGTGGTTTTGTCCGCCTTTCACCTAAGGGGTTTAAACTCACCTCTCCCACTGTCAAAAGAGATCCTTAAACACCACACTCTCATCGTCCCGGCTGAAACGGCTCACAGCACGCACACACACAAACGCACACGCTGAAGTTGCACTGTAGCGAATAAAGAGCTGTTGCATTCACATGGCGACAGCCATCAATAACCTTCAGGTGATGACCATTTTCCTATCGCGTCCTTGTCTTCCATTACCAAATGGCTATAGAATATCCCTGACAGGCTACAGGTTAAAATTTTAATAGCTGTAGAACATGGTCAAATTCTTGGACTATGATATCATTACTAGCGCCCATAGCCACTATCAGCCTGGATGACTTTTCCTCTCTTCTCACAGCACGGGGTGTGCTGAGATCTGGCCCCAGATACAGTCTCAGGTGAGCCTGCCTCCAACAGCAGTTCCGGACATCCCCACCCTGGCTGCTGCTCCCATCCCAGGGATGCTGCTGCTTGCCCCGTCCTGGCCTGCTGGCCCCTCGGAGGGTACCTGTCCCGAAGGGAGCTGGCAGCTCTCTCCACAGACATGGGCAGGGTGTACTGAGCAGCACATCCAGCAGAAAGGGGAAAAAAGGATTTAAAATATTTCCTATCTTTAGCATTTGAAAAATATTGACTGTTCCAGTGTACTAGTGTGCCCCTTGTGGCTTACTCTACAGCTCAGTCCAGCTCTCCCCTTTGATGTTTTGCCCACAGTATAATAAACTTCACCAAAGAAAAGAAAAACAGCTCGTCTCTTTGAGAGCCACGAACAAATGAACTGGAAATGTGAACTGAAGCTGTACTATGGTTTTTTCAGCAGCAGATCCTTTTATGTTAAGTGGCCTGAAAGGATGTTGTAAAATTCAATCAAACAGAATGATGGTCAAACTTGCTGGAATTTGCCTGCGTAGAAATTGTGCTTCTGAGCAGCTTCAGTAAATGACTAAATTTTGGTATGTGCAGAAAAGGGAAAAAGACTTCCTTCAGAGCTAGGTGTCGCCGTTTTTTCTTCTCTTCAGATGCCTGGTTTCAGCTAGTTCAGTATCAAAGAAACCGAACTGAAATATAAAAAATGTGACTTCTGGGAAATAATCAGTTGTGGGAAGAACAGAACTCAAGTCTGAGAATTGCAATTGGGAAATAATAATTTCTCTAAGACTCACTAAAATGTATGGCCAAATCCCCGGTGCTCTTTAAGTTAAAAGGGAAATGTTCTGTCTAATCTATCCTGAACAGTGGGAGATTTTTTCCTCTCACTGTATTCATTTCTGTTTGTGTCATTCCTGGAAAGGGACCTCTTTTTTAGATATCTTCTAATTTTGTGGTGGGGATTGTGGATTTTGGCAAAGTGCCGAAGTTTAGACTTTCAACACTGAAAGTTTCTAAGAAAGAAATTATGTCAGATAGACTCTCTTACCTCATATGACACTTGGCCTGAGATTTACTGCTGCTTTTTTCTAGGATGCTGGAAGAAAGCTACGCTGCCACTAGGAGAGCAGACAGTAGCTCATCTTTCAAGTAGTCCTTCACAGGTTTTATCCACAGAGGAACAGAAAACGTTACCAAAAAAATGTAGTGCATCAGCAGTAGCAACATGCCACATGAGTTAAATTGGGGGCATATTGTTAAAACCTTGTATGTGACGTGAAAGCCTAAAAGCCCACTGCTTTTTTAAGTCATGAAGGGCCAGCTCCTCAGAGGCCTGAATCACGACCGCTGTGCACGTTGCCATACCTAAATATGGGTGCTCAGCGCCCAAACTGGAGTTTTCTGACTGGATTCAGAGTGAGAGAGCAGGTAAGGTGTCCCAGTGCATGGCCAGGAGACACTGCTGTGCTTATAGCTAATTTCCACTTCATTTTAAAGATACCACGTGACAAAATACACTGGAAAAGGGTCCAAGAGATGAGTGCTTCACCTTCCTCACACCGTTGTTTGCAAGCAAGGACTGTGCATATATAACCATGCCCAGAGCAATGGTCCCTGCACCCTCACCGACACCCGCCAGTGATGCTGACGTGCAGCGCAGTAGGCAATGCTCTATTTTGCTCTCTGTTGGCATCTGTTACAGCTTTTGAATTTCACATGGTTTTGAGCAATACTGGAAGACCTGGAGTGGAGACCAGTGCTAAATGAGGCGAATTCTTCCCTCAAGCTTTTGCAGAACTCACCGGCAGAGAATTACGTCACGACGGGGGACGATGTGTGGGATGTACCCACAGACAGCCCTTACGGGGAACAATTCTTTCAAGGCAAACAAGACCCCATCTCAGAGGCTACCTGCAGGGAGTTGTGAGACTTGCTCTGAGATGTCCTGCACTATCATGCAAGGCAGAAGCTACTTATTCACCTTCTTCCATTAATAAAGAGATGCTGTCCTATACACTGAGCTCATGCCCGCCCTCTTGCTCAGCAGATGGGCCCTATGTGTTGACTCAGTAGGAAGCAGACCATGAAATGCCCGAGGACTGTCTCGGAGGATGTCTGCATGCTCTCTGACAGCCGCAGGACCTCATGGAGATGAGGAGAAGCTCTCTCCACAGAGTGTGCCACATTCTGTCCCCTGACACCTCATTGCTCTTTTGCAGAGTATTCAGTGATGACCCCAGTAGCGAACCTTTTGTGATTTTTAGTCGAGCAAAATTCCCATTGTACAGTCAGCCTTTAGACATTTCAGGGAAATTTTTTTATTATTAGGGACAGAAATTAGGCATGCAAATCCATTCATTAATACGCTCTGGCTTTTCCAAAGCATCTCCCCATCTAGGTTAATCAGAAGCCATGAGAGGGAAAGAGGGTTAGAGAAGTGTGTTTCCACATGGAGTTTCTTTATGATTTTTCTGCTCTGAGCCTCAGCGCTTATAAGATGTAAACCCCTGCAATATCACATTGCTCTGGAATGCCAGAAAGACATTTTTGATGATCACTTTGACTCTATGATGTTCCAAGGCACTGAGTGTCCCAGAATGAAAAGCAGAACTGTGATGCCAATGGCAAAGGCTCCGGCACAGGCGTCTCGGGAAGGCTACAGGTGTGCCTCTGCGAGGAGTCTTCCCGATGAAGTGCTGAGTACAGGTCCGCTTGGCCAGCAGGCGTGAAGTTTCACCACAGAAATGTATACAGGCATAAACTGCAAGCGTCTGGCAAGTCATTTTCGTACAATTTCCCTGCCAAGTGCTCACGCTGGGGCTTACACCGACAGCTCTGCACGCAAGTCAGAACAAAACCGACTCCCAGTTCCAACATTATTCGGTCCCCAGGTGCCTTTTCCTGAAATCACCTTGCATTACACAGCTCCTTATTATTAAGCACAGTAGTTACAGCTGAAAAGACCTAAAAATTACAGAGGCCATAAGGTAACACAGGAGACCAGGTTTACGCAAACTGAGCCCGTTCTGCACGGGAGCGGTGACTCTCCTGTCACATCATTACAGCACGTGTGGGTGCCCCCCTCGCCGGGTGGGTCTGACACCAGGGACTGGAAGAGCTAACGCTCTCCCACCTCCCACAAAATGAAGGTCAGGATTTGCTATTTGGTCAACAGCGATATTCTAGAGGGCCGATAAGAAAGGTGCCAGATAACGTGCTTCCTACATGGATGGTGTGGCAGAGGACTTCCAAGCCAAGAGACAGCAGGACACAGTGTCCAATAACTACAGATGAAGCCCTTGGCATTTCCTAATGTTTTTAGAGGATACTGTAAAGAAAATCATCTGGGGAAGTAGATTTATGGCAAGAGGCTATCATTTACAGTTTATTTTTCAGTAAGGTTTCATCCTCCATCCTATTCATTTTCCTAAACAGGTTAAGCCATTTTTTTTGTCTGAGTGTTTAGCCAATATTTGGAGCCACAAAGGGTCATTTCCCTTAGAATGAGAGACTGTTAATAAAAGTATGGACTCAGAAAAAAAAAGTGTATTTATAAAAAATAGTTTTTAAAAAAAAAAGCTTATTTTCACTAAACTCGCAACTGAAATAAATAGCAGCAGTCAACTGCCCCCCACCAAAATCTGCCCTCCAGCAACCTCTGGGCACAAAAGCCCGCACCTCTGCCTCTCTCCTCCTCTCCCTGCCTTTACTTTCAATGTCCCAGTGACTGGCTGCCCATCTCCAATGTCAGCTACATTTCTACTGCCTTGAAAATGCAACATCTCAAAAAGTCTCTCTGGCACACGCAAGATGCAGCTCTCCATCTCCTCTACTGCTGGTCATCATCACGGGGCCCTGGGGTCCTGCTTGGGTTCACTCTGCCCTGCCATTTGCAGTGTGACTCAAGGTGGACCCAGCACTGTGGGTGTATTTCTTTGAGGGGGACACTGCTCCTACTGTCAACCCTGAACATACTGGGGGGAGCTAAGGCTACTGGTCCCCCTGCAAGACAGTCTGGAGACTTCTGTCAAGGAGCCTGTGAAGTGTTATTTGATCCCTAGAGTCACAGATTATGGATGCATGTCCTAAGTGTCTTGCCTCCAGACTGATCATTTTTGAAAACAATCACAGCTTGGTAGGATTTTTAACATCTTCATTAATGACCTACTGGGACGATGGGACAGAGTGCGCCTTCGACAAGTTTGCAGATGATACAAAACCAGGAGGAGTGGCTGATACACCAGAGGGTTGTGCTACTATTCAGAGTGTCCTCAGCAGGCTGGAGAAATGGTGAAACAGGAACCTCATGAAGTTCAGCAAAGGGAAGAGCAAGCTCCTGCCCTTGGGGAGGAATAACCCCAGGCACCAGTACACTCTGGTGGCCAACCAGCTGGAAAGCAGCTTTGCAGAAAAGGCCCTGGGGGTCCTTGTGGACACTATGTTGACCATGAATGCCCCATCACTGGAAACATTCAGGCTCAGGTTGTATGGGGCTTTGAGCAACCTGATCTAGTGAAAAATGTCCCTGCCCATAGCAGGGAGGTTGGACTAGATGATCTTAAAAGCTACCTTCCAACCCAAACCATTCTGTGATTCTGTGAGCCAACAATGATGTGCCCTTGCAGCAAAGAAGGCCAGCAGCCTCCTGGGCTGCATTAGGAAGGGCGTTGCCAGCAGGCTGAGGGAGGTGATCCTTCCCCTCTACTCAGCCCTGCTGAAACACATCTTGGTACTGTTTCCAGTGCTGGGCTCCCCAGTACAAGAGGACATGAACATACTAAAGTGAGTCCCAGTGACGGGATGTGAAGATGATTAAGGGCTTGGAGCATCTAACACACAGGGAGAGGCTGAGAAAGCTGGGACTGTTTAGCCAGGAGAAGAGAAAATGCAGGGGGATTTCAGTGATGTGTATAAATACCTGACAGGGAAAGTAAAAAAGATAGAGTCACGCTCTTCTCAGTGGTGCCCAGTGACAGGACAAGAGGCAATGGACACAAATTGAAATACAGGAATTCCATTTAAACATAAAAAGCCCCACTTTTTTACTGTGAGTGTGGTCAAACACAGGAACAGCTTGCCCAGAGAGGCTGTGGAGTCTCCATCCTTGGAGATATCCAAAACCCAACTAGATACAGCCCTGAGCATCTTGCTCCAGCTGACCCTGCTTTGAGCAGGGTGGTTGGACCAGAGATCCATAGTTCCCTTCCAACCTCAACTGTTCCATGATGCTGTGACTTTGGCAACACGGGCAAAGCAAACCTCGACAACAGAAAGGCCCAAATGAGACTTGACTTACACTTAGATGGACTTCCTTCAGGCATCTAAGCAGCACAGCACATTGCTTTGTCAACTCAAGTGATTCTCCAGCAGCAAATCATCTTCTTAACAGCAGGACCCATGTAGCACTGTCTCAAGGTAGGCCAAATTGGATGGGAAGCTGCTGCTCAGTGCTACAATGCAGAAATTTCAGACTTGCTGAAGAAACCATAAATCACAGAAACACAGAATAGTTGAGGTTGGAAGGGACCTCCTGAGATCATCTAAAGAATCCCTTTTCTCTGCACACTTGTAGCCAGTTCAACATGTTAGATGGACCATGTACGTGCTGGCACAGGCAGTGAGACTTGTCTCACTCGTCACAGCAAGATCCTTCTCTGCAAAGCCTAGGGACTGTTGGGTGCAGCTTTGGGCCTGGATGCTAATGGAAATCTCCCACCCATATGTCCTACTGTTGCCCTCAGAGTGCTTTGCAAGTCATATTCATTTCAACTGATTCATCTTTCTTCGAGTATTTTTGGGGGTTCTTTTTCTCTTCGTTTTTCCAACTCTCTACCATGGAGGGTTTTTCCTTTTTTTGTCAGGTCGGGATTGTATCACTGATAATGCTATTTGTCTCTCCTGGTCTTTGATCAGATGGCTTTTCTTCAGGTGTAAGCATTAAATCTCTTGCAGTAACTACAAAGTACTCAGAGGCTTTGCACTAGATGTCCAATAAAGAAGTGAAATTTAACCAAAGAAAAACAGTGAACCACATTTTCTATATTCCTGACATCCAGTGAGTTAGGGCAACAGAAATGTTTAACCTATTTCTTTAATCATATGGAGCCTGATCCAATTCTCCCTGAGGAACATCGTAGTCTTTCCACTGACTTTCATGTGTCTGGAGCACATACACAGTGTATGTAGTGTATCTCCACCACATCAATAACTCATGGAATGTTCTCCTAACCTTTAAAGAGTATATTTTATGTATATACATACACATATATAAAAGGAGTATGATTTTACTGCCATGGCTAGGCATAAAAGTAATCATTAGGAAGTCCTACCTTGTACCTTGTGCCTACTCCAATACTGAAGTCTACAGCAAAATCCGAATCTGGAGGAATGAAGGGAAGCCATTATTACTTTTTCTATGAAAATGCTATTTTTATTGAAAGCAGAAGGTGAGCTGAAGGCACCAGTCCTCTTTAAAATAACTTGGGTTTTAGCATCAATAATGGAAACATATACACTGTGGCTGGGATATGTCTAGCACCTCTCCCATCTTTTCTGACTGTCCATAAATAAAAAGTTTAAGGCCAATGAATATAATCAATGAATGATCTTAATGTTCTGCTCTCAAATTGTTTCGATTTCACAGGAAGTTCAAGTTTCCTTCAGTAAATGGTTTATACTTCCCCATGCATTCTTACATTCTATTAAAATCTATTTTATATGGATTAAGGCTTAGTTTATTTATTGGGGAAGAACAGGAATGCCACAGAATAATCAAGAATGTGATATTTTTAAGGTTAAATTTCTTTAAAATAGTTAGCAACTCTTTTTCCCCTGCCATTTTGAATAGGGTATGTGCATCACTGCTTTCAGTTTCTTGGGTAGATAGTGCTAATTTCCTAAACAACAGCCTTACATAGGTTTGGACTACCTGAAATGCAAGTCTAAGATCAGAAGTGATGACAAACCTTTGCAACTGCAGAGTTCCCCGCTGCTTTCCATGGAGCTCTGGAAGGGGCAGCAAGTCCCTGTGCACGGATCAGACCCTGGGACTGGATCCTTGATTGCCCAAGGCAGGGGGAATTTACCAGCTGGTATCCCAAATGGTGGAAGTGTGGCACATTTTCCTGCTCTTTGATAGTGTCAAGAGCTGGAACCTCAAGAACATGGTGGGAAAAAAGGACATGTCAACTGCTCCTAACGAATCTGATTTACTAGGTGTGAAGAAAAACATCACCTTTTTTTATAAAACCATGTAGTTATTTTCTGAGAACAAATTTTCTCAACAAATTAAACACCTTCTACTTTACAAGGAACACAAACCTCTGTTGATTGTAAATACAGTATATCCTGCTAAAATACTGAAGGAGGTAAAAACCTAAGCATTCCTGCAGGAGTGAACTCTAAAAATTAAAGAGCTGGAATTTTCCACGTTCATGTTATTAAAATTTCTCCAGTATCTATAATAAGCCCTTTATCACTAATTTACTTCAACACTTGCTGTATTTTTGGTACTGGCTCTAGGAAAATCCTCCACTCTTGCCATTTTCTTTCCACTGGGCTAGAGGAAGGTTTGTTAACAGTCCTTCCTCGCCTACTTTTATATTCATTCACCATGTATCACAAATATTTAATACTTTATCCTGGTTAAGTGCTCAGTACACAAAATCCAAGCCATAAGCCAGGTGCTTGACAGGGCTGGAAGAGGAAACAAATTGCTCCCACCTATGGGTCCAGGGATTTAGAGCGGAGGCAGGACGGGTGGTGGAGCCGTTACCAGCTCTCCCTGGGGTCCTGCCCTGGAGGAAGGATCTGCTGGCAAAAGCCACTGGGAGAGGCAGCTATGGAAAAGTGCTTAAATTCATGTACTGCACAGGTTCCCTGGCCATGGACTTGTTGTGGAGGAGACAGGAAGATGGAACTACTTACCAGAAAGCCTTTAAAAAATGCAGCAGGTGGAATACTTATTTTTTATATATATATATGTGTATATATATATATACACACAGATATAACCCCAACGCTGTAGAAACCTACTGCCAACATCTTAAACAAGGGAATTCCCAGTAACAATCCATCTGTTTTTACCCAGTATACCTGGGAGACTGGAGAGTCTATTCAGCCTTCCACATAATCTGAACATTGTCTCTCTCCTGTCCTCAAGCAGGGATGTGATCTTACCTGCACAAAGCACATCACTTCATGTTTTGTTCCTGGAAAACAGACCAGGGATATGGGTGAAGCAAAGCCGTGCTTGGCTTGCTTACCATAAACCTGGGGCAGAAGAGACTTTGGGGCAAAAAGAGGAGTATTCTTGGCATCCACTTCTGGGAATTTTCATTAAAATTCCTCCCATTTTTTGTGACCTGGTCTAGGCCAAGAATAAGAAAGAAAGAAATGTGCTCCTTGGGACTATTTCAGTAATACCTAGCGATAAGTTGTCTCTGGCAGAGATTATTTCAGCAGGATCCAGAGAGGATTTAAAATCCAAACAGAGACAGGAAAGCAGCCCAGCACTCCATCTGAATTGGTGGCAGAATTAAGTCAAGTGTCTCAGCAGCACCCGAGAGCTCTCGCCAAGTATCTCTAAGATGGCATTTTTACCTGGAATTATATTGTGGCTGCTCCTTTTGAGAGCCTGCAGGGACATAAAGGGGCATAAGCTACACAGACACTTTCCTGTACTGTGTCTCCAAATCTCAACAATATGCAATGAATGAGGAGAGAGCAGGAAGGCATAACCAGTCCTCTCAGCTCCTTGTTTTGCTGATAAAAGATCTGTGGCAGTAGGTGCAGTCTCGACCCTGCTTCCAGGGTTTTGGCCATGAAGGTAAGTCAGCATGACAGCAGAATAAGCTTGCTACGTACCCATAAGAGCTTGAGAAATGGCTCCTCTTGGCAGATCCTCAGGGAAAGGGAAGTTATGGGCCATCTCATAGCCTATGCCTAAAGACAGAACCTGCCTTTGCAGAGTTTTCTGTCTTCATCTTTTCAGAATCTGGCTCCTATTTTTGTGGCCAGCCTGAGAACATACCAGGTAACGCATTTTGCAATTCCATCAACCTGTGCTGTGAAAGACAGATGTAGGTGTGGTTGTACATGTGGATTTCTGCAGGTACAGCTGAAGTCATGCTGTTGCTTCTGACATTTTGCCCCCAGCACTGGCAGAATTCCTCCCAGCTACAGCTCGTGTAATTGGAGGCATGAAAAACTGAGTCTCTAATTAAGAAGGCACTGAAAACACAGGTGTCTGGATTGGATGCTTATCAGGTATATGCCAGACTCCCTCTACCAGCAGAATCATGTTGCTAATCTATTTGTAGAACTTGATTTATTAAGATTAATAAGACAGCCAAATTATGTCAACTTATGGCAAAAACCATGTATTTTTCTTTCAGTTCAGATTCCAAAAGGTTATTTTCTTTCTCATAAGGCTATTTTTAATGGCAGAACATATGTGTACCCTACCCAGCCCTGCACGGAATGCCAGGACAGCTGAAAGTACTGTGATTATGTGACCCACCAAAAGGTCAAGCAACAAAATATACGGTGCTCACTGATATTTATTAGCCATTTCTAAACATGGACAGAGCCAGGGTATCATAATGATTTCTCTTCATTCTTAGCACTTTGTGCAGAAATTCTTGTTTCCTATTCCATCTGTCTTCATATCTGCCTCGATGTTAGCTGGAAGATCCTGGTGTCACCTGCTAGTAAACCAAATTCTGTTAAAACTCTACAAATATTAAACACCATGAATCTTGACAGTCTACATTCTCACTGTTTCTTCTACCATTTCCTTAAACACGAAGCACTTAAGGTTGTGAGTAGCCACAGACCTATTGGTTACATCTATTCTGTTGTGCAAGAGAAGTCATAAGGCTGGGCTTTAGGCCAAACTCAACACCCATCTGCATTATTTGTCCTCAGGAGTATTTCAGAGTTCTTTCTGAGATAATTCATTGGATTCTTTTAAATGGGACAGTCCCTGGCCATTTGTTCTGCTTTCAGGTATGTTGAAGGTAATGGGCATCAGCCTTTGGTGCACCCTTCCTCTATGCTTCTCCCCCTGCAGTGATACCACATGGCTGACAGTAGACAGAAAAGTCACCCACCGATAAGGATAAGCGAGGAAATCTTAGGACATCTCCCTGACACCCAGCGCTAAGATACATAGATTGCTGAACCCTCAATTCAGGTCTCCTATGTCTCATAAATCCAGATTAAATCAAAAGCAGTGTATATAGATATAAATATGTGTGTGTGTGTATATATATATACACACATACATAAATATATAAGAATTTGTAGTTCTTGGAAGCACAGTGGGCTATAGGCTTGTTTCAAGACTGGATAGCTTAGGTATAATGTTGACATAGGCATGATAGGAACTCTTCTAAAATATCCTTCATCTGACCTTTTGGACCAAGGGAGATGTTACCAGAAAATCCATTTATAACATACATTGGGAAGGGGAGGGACTCTAAGCCCTGTAATCTGTGTTAATTAAAAATCCCAGAACATTCTGCAATACTAAAGAAACAAGATCAGTGATGGCACTTGTGCATTTATTATTTTACCTGCATATGTACATTTCTTTTGCTAGTCAAAGTAGTCATTTTGCTAAATTCATTTGGTTCCACTCTCCCATTCCTCTACACAGTGAGACATTGCTCCTGAAAATGGTTTAATCTTGGGCTCTCCATCCTCAGAAGTAAGAAAGAGAGGTTCTGCAACCCAACAGCAACCACAAACTAGAGCCAGTGCCTGGTTCTGCTACTTGAAGAAGTTTAAAACACTAGGAATGTAACTGTGTGCCCAAAACAGATTAATAAATGCCCAGGGCAAACACAGGAGCAAAGAAAGCTCAACCAGGGCTGTGACTGACTACAAGAACCTGGGGCCTTGCTACCTATCAGCAGAATAAGGGCTCAGTGATTGCAAAACTACTGTTCTAGAAAGCTTGGTTTAGTTACCAGTTTCACGTGGCTCTTGTCACTGATCAGGCTTGAAAGCAAAGACAGTTAGAGAAAAAACAAGATGTATTTTATGTTACGGCCAAGTGTTTTTACATTTTGGTGAGTAACATTTTCTTCCCAAATCCAGGAATTAATTACTAAATAAACACACATTCTGAATTTCGGCGTCTAAGAGCCACAGATTCCTCCAAACCAATGAAATCTGCTTGCTTGAAGACTTAAAACTTTCTATTGAAAAAGCTGAATTTTACAGACCAAAACTTGAAAATTTTGTGTGCTCATATTAATCTATCATGTGTATCACACTGCAAATTTAAGCATGAACTTGTCTCTGAAAAGACTGAAGAAATTCTTATAATAGTTCTCCATATTATAATACTCCTCCATATTATAATAGTTCTCCATATTCCTGCTTCCCCTCCTGCCACAATTATTGGCTAACAAACTGTGTATACAGCAGTCCTCAGAAAAATACAGTAGCTAACTATAAACCTCCAGGAGTCAAACATTTTTAACATTTAAACTTCTCTGTATTATTCAAATTTTAACATTATTTTCATTCCAATTTCTTTCTCACTTTGATCTTCAATATCTGATCGCACTGAAGTGACTTTGACATTTTTGACACATTGGCATGATAGAAGAAAGAGGAATGAAAGCCTATTGTCTTACGGAGGAAGAAGTAAAAGTACTGATTTATTTTTTTTATTGCAGCGAATAGCTAGAGGGGGATAGACACAATTCATCAGCACTTGATGTAAATTGCTGTATCTTCATTTTCTGTGTGAACCAGGACATGCTTATTCCTGTAGGTATGCAGACTGCATACTTATCACCAAAACCTTCAGAAATATGTGGGCGTAGTCAACATCTGGGATTGCTTTTGCTGAATGTTCTGGTCTGTCGCAATCTTCTGATAATAGAGGCAAAGGGAAACACCTTTCACTATGTATGTAAGGCAAGAAACGCAGTTATAATAAATGCAATTTGTGCTTGTCTCATCTTTTCCATTTTTAAAATCCTAAATAAATATTAACTGTTTCATCCTACCAGTGCTTCCTTGAAGAAAGTAGATAGCTTTACCTCCATTGCACAGATGGGGAGAAGCAGAAATATAACATATCACAAAACATACCTGTAATTCAGCAGTCAGGAATCTCTATCACTTAATCCTGAATACTCAGTAGAGTGGTCAAAATGGACCATTTTAGGAATGCCATAATGACTCTTCATAGAGAAGTACCAGCATTTTTCATGCACGGCAAATAGAATGGAATAAAAGTACATCACGGCTCATTACCACATATATTAACACTTCTGAATATTAAATATATTATACGCTGCTTCTGAACTCCATATCAACTCTGGCTTATGCAGAGTCAGTTTGCAGTTCTGATTAAATCATCCTGCAGTCCATTTTTATTTATGATGTGACTTGGAAATATTCTTTGCTCTATTTGTGAGCTACCTGTGGAGCACTATTTCAACCAGTTTGGCCTAGATGATACTTTATCCAACAAAGAACAAGGTTATGCCCAGCCTGGGGCTACTCCTTACGTCTCACTTTTTAGAACATTATTGACATTGATACAGAAGCAAGACATGGATTATTTTGCCCTCTACACCCCTGTAAGATATTGCTCAATATTCTTTGAGATGTGGACTTCTAAGAAACAAGGAGTTGGTTGCGTAGGACAGGTGAGTCCCTTGTGTGCTCTCCCATTGCATGCCCAAGCTCTTCTGTGGTTTGTACATCTCTGCCGGTGCCTCTGATGAGGGCATCACCCCGAACTGGGTATGCTGAATAATTTACCAGTCAGGAGAGTGCTGTCTGTTCCAACTGCTGTACAACTAATTACGAACAGATGACATGCACAGGTGCTCAGCTACCAGCAGTAGAGGTCTTTTAAGTACAGGGAAGGATCTGTGAACTCATAAATTCATAAAGGCCAGAAGGGAGTGTTACGATCACTGTCTAGCCCAGCCTCCTGTATGTTGCAAGCACAGTTTCTCCAAACGTTATTTACATCGTGCCTAGAAATGAAACTAATAGGCAGTGTGGGAGGGGAGGTTCATCTCCTACTTAAATTCCTGGGTGAAGTTTGCTACCCCTGAGTCAGATATACTGAGACCCATCACATTTCCCCCTAGAAGGAAACAAAAACCCCAAAGAGTTTGAAGTCTGATGCTACAAATATGGCCAGAGTGAGATTTTGAAACTCTGTCGGCTTCATTTCAAGCAGTTAAGATCTAGTGTTATTGTGGTTTGAAGGTAAACTTCATGGTGAACATCCTTAAATTAATTTGGATAAGAATTTAGACATACAGTTACACACACCTATTTTTAAGGACAAGGATATTGATCTTGGCAGGGCAATAAATTCCAGTAATATCTCTCGGCAGAATAAAGCCAAGACAATTCAAACCCGTTTATTTTTTGTCTTCACAACATTTTGCCAAAACCATCATTTTGTTGGCCACATAATTCTGATTTATATTCAACAAGAGTAGTAAAAAGCTTTTATAGAGGAGAAAGCCAGAGTGACATTTTCCTATAAATCACAATGATTTTTACTGCCACAAGATCCCGCGGCTCGACTTCAAATACAACTGTGCTGTAAACTGCGTGGATGAAGCTGCATTCCTTCTGAATGAGAACCATGTTTCCCTTTCTCAGTGAGTGACTCCACATTCCTGTCAGTCTCTAGCAGATAATAACAATATCCAAACAAAAGCAGTTTTCAGAGCTGGTAGAGCAGCGATGGGAAAACATGTTCAAAGTGGGTGCCACTCTATAGCATATCATTCTTTAAAAAAAAAAATAAAATAAAAGGAGATAGGCAAGGCATACTGGACAGCAAGTTCTTTTTCTCATGTTTCTGTTGGTTGCAATTTTGGGGGGTAAATTTTCCTGCTGGTAGAATATGGAAGAATATAATTAGAACCAGAGCAATATTTAACTACTGACCTGGAACATAGTACTCCTGAGATTCTGTGTAATCCTCAAGGCACTTTAATCAGGTAAAGGGAATTGGGAAATACCTATATTCACTTCTTAAACTAACAAAGGAAAATCCAACAAGGACTGTTGAAATTAAAATAACGCTAACTTGTTATATGCTATTAGGCATTTACTTCCCAAGAAGGGCTGACAGTTCTGTTCTACAGTCCTTCCATTTTCTCATTTGGAAACCGTCCCCACCAAAGCCAGGTGTATGGAGCAGGGTCAAGGATGCAGTGTTCTGATCTGACCCTAGATTAGATTTAGTCAAAGGTCCATCTGCTCAGCTCAGGATATGCTCCTACTGTGCCAAAATCTCACTGAGAGCTGTGATGAGCCTGCAGCCATATCCAAAACAGAACCTGAAAATGATTGTATTGCAGTCCAACCTTTATTTCCTAACTCTATACATGTCACCCGAACTCAGGTGACAAGGGTTCCTGCTCCTAGATTATGTTTTTCTCAGGACTTCGACTCACTTCTGAGGCCCTATGTTCAGCCTGGCCATGACTCCATTCTGTGCCAGGTAGGCATGTCCGTCCCCCCACCCCACTTCCAGGATGCGGAAGCCAAAGTGCCCATGCTGGAAGAGAGGCAGCAGCTTCGCCCTCCCTCTGCACCAGCAGTCCGGGACTGCACAAACAGCAGCCTCGCTCCAGAGCTGCAGGTGAACACAGTTTTATTCCTGATCTCCTCCACTTGCTTCTTTCCCCCAAAGGCACAGCTTCTGGGCCAGCTGGGTTCATGGGATCACACAAATGGGATCATTTGCTAACTGGTATGATAAGTGAAAATGGGAATTTAAAAGACACAAGTATAAGAAGGCAATGAATAATCACATTTTCTAGTGACAATTCAAAAGCTACTTACATGGTTGATGGTGCATGGATTGTGATGATTTTTAAGTCTACAGGATGGCAGTCCTGAATCTCCTCTTCACCCCAGCACACTCTTCACCCCAGCCTCTCTCCAGCACACAGTGTCAAGTGGAAATGGGAATTGTGTGGGAATCCAAGCTCAGGATCCTCCAAAAAACTCTGTGAGAACGGAAGAAGGTTCAGATTTAAATCTCTAGTTGTAGACAATTTTGGGGTGGGGAAGAAATGCACTTATACGAGAGTGCTAATAAAAATATAACAGCTGTAAACTGCTGGCATGTGTAGAAAGTTGTTCTTCCACAGGTCCTTAAAAATAAGAGCCACTTCTGCTCATGCAAAGATTATCATTTCTCTATATAAGCAGAGATAGGAGGCTTTTTATGATACGCACCTCAGTATGAAATAATACTCTCCCTTTTCAAATAATTTATTTTCCACTTCTATGACTATAAATGCATCAAAATCATTAAAATCTGCAGGCTAAACCACCCTTGTGGGGGCCAAGAAAAGAAACCTCTCTACTGTAGAGCTATGGAGAGTGGGCTGGCAGCATGGCCAGATGGAAAAAGCACAGCTACCTCAGTCACCGGAGGAGCATACGCTGAGCTTTCCATGCAGCACTTCTATTTTTAGTTGCTTTTAAAAAATAGCGAGTTACAAAATATTAATTATGGAAGTCGTGGAGGAATGCGAAAAGGTTCAGGTTCAGCTTGCGTAGACCTGCCGAAGAGTGGTCGCTTCTCACCCCTCAGACTAGTGTCGCACTGTTTTCAGTCAGCTTTTCTCCCTCATGGCTATTCAGGAGGCCAGACCAGAAGATAATGATGCTCCTCTGTACCTTAAAAAGACAGCAGCATAGAATCATAGAATAGAATCATAGAGTCATTAAGGTTGGAAAAGATCCTTAAGATCATCGAGTCCAACTGTTAACCTATCACTGCCAAGTCCACCACTAAACCATGTCCTCAAACCAGTGGATTGGATCATATTGCCTTTACCTCCACTTAGTAAAATCAGCCCTTCTTGAGGGCCCTTCTGTAATCCAGAGGGCCAAATAAGGATGGCTTGAGACAGCACGGCAGGGGTCAGAGCGATGACAGAGCCTTGCGGTGTACCCAGCCTCTTCCCTCACAGGTGAAATTTTGGCTTCCCTCAAGTCCTATTGATTTCAGAGAGGTTTTCTTACCTCAGTTCCCTTTCCCACAACACCCATCACAAGCTGCTTGCCCTTTTCTGCTGAGAGCCTGGAATCTGCCCTTACCCCTACAGCTTTTTGAAGGTGCATCTCCTCCCTTCACATGGGCTGGGAAAGCAAGTCCAGGCAGCACGTGCCAAGCCACTTCAGCTGGTCGGGGACGGGTTTGGTTTGTCTGGCTACAGAAACTCAGTGTGCTCGCCATTGCATGGAGACAGGCAATGCAACTAGCAACTTTACATAGTTGTTTTGGTTTTTTTTTTTTTCTGACATTAAAACACTGAGAAGTAACGAATGGCTCTGAAATAAGCACATTTTGGAGGCACAGTGCCTAAAAAGTGGACAAATTTGGACTGCCTTTATTTTGAAACGGTCATGATAGTGTTACTTCTACTGATTTTTTCTTAACATCCTGAAGTAGTTCTGATTAAATAAGTCGTGCTCAAACTAATTTTCTTTCCTTCTACCCTGCACTACTGGTAAAGATAGCAAGTCAGGCCAGCATTAGGATACTGAACACTGAGTTCTGGCAGCAAAATAAAGGTCCCATTCCCCTGCAGACAGTCTGGAAGCAAAGCAATATTGTTTAGCTATTGCTGTATCTCCTGTTCTCAAGGTTAGTTGATGCAGAGCAAGACTTACATTTGGATCAGAGGTGCAGGTTAATGAAAGGAGAATTGAAAATGGACATTTGCACTACCACTGGTAGACAGAAATCTGAACTGCTTTTATCATATAGGTCTGGGGAAAAAAGCAGTGTGAGTGTAAGAACTGGGAAAGAAACATCAATGTGGGAATAAAAGAAATCATTACTCTAGACCTAGAATCAAAGCCTGTGGTACCCTGCCTGGGACCTGATTTGTACTATGAAAGGTTCAGAGGGTGATATTATGAGCTGCTCGTCTACAGTGGGGAAGATGAAGACAGAAATAATTTTCTGAGTTTGAGATATATACTGAGACCTAATTTCAGGGCCCCCAACACAAGAAAGACATTGGAAAACTGGATTGTGTTCACTTGAGAGCCACTGAGATGTTTGAGGCAGGAGCACTTCTCCTTGAGGAAGGGCTGAGGGAGCTGGGCTGGTTCAGTCTGGAGAAGGGATGGCTTTGGGGGGACCTAACAGCAGCCTCCAGCCAGTGCCCATGAGGAGGCCATCAAGAACACAGGGAGCTCTTCACAGCTGTGCCTCGTGGGTGGATGAGAGACCCTGGGCATAAGCTGAAGAAGGAGAGGTTCAGACCCCTGGACTTTTCCCCCCTGAGGGCAGTCAGGCACTGGAGCAGATTACCCAGAGGCTGGGCAGTCTCTGTCCTGGGGCGGGGGGGTTCAACCCCAACTGGGCTTGCTCAAAGCCTTGAGCAATCCAGTATGACCTCAGAGCTGACCCTGCTTTGAGCAGGAGGTTGGGCTAGAGACCTCATGAGTTCCCTTCCGACGTGAATTTTCCTACGAGCCTATGATTTATTACATTTTTCCCAAACTATATGTTTGAGAGACCAGATAATAGTTATGCCTAATCTTTTTAAACTTCATTTCCAGAAACAAATTTCACCTACTCTGTCCAGCAAATTCCTTCCTCTGACTGCTGAAATTTGCTGATAAGTGTGTCGTTTATTATGGTGATTTTTATGATTTGGCACCACTTTCACAAAAACTGTTCAGAAGCCATTTCATATCAAAGTGGGCAATCACACACAGTCATTTCAAATGGAAACCACAGGTCATGATGAGCTGGGCTATTCTCTGATTTTTGTGAATGAGAAATGAAAATTTAAATAGTCACCACCAAGTATTTAGTCTCCACATCCAATTGAACAGCATTTCTGTTTTATTGAGTATATCTTACTTGACTATATTAAAGAATTTTAAACTTTTCAAGGACTATTGCACAATTTATCACTAGAAATATGGGCAAGCACACTGATGCCAAGAAATGCTCCCAAAGTATTAAGCTGTTCTGAATAATATTTCAATACAATTGAAGCTGCTGTTTTCATGTCCCTGAAACAGCAAAACCAGAAATATTTGCAAGCTGTTTTGACATTCTTGAACACACCATTAAGCAACAATAAAAGAGGTTGTCATAGCTGCTGTGTCATAACGGAATGAGTTTGTCTCTCTTCAAACTGGTAGTGGCATTTTGCTAGTCAGAACATCAGGAAAAAATGTTAAAATCAGAGCCAGAAAAAAAAAAAAGACTCACAAGACAGTACAAATCATCTTTTGTTTTATCTTAGTTCAAGATTTATTCCCTTTTTCTTTCAATCTTTTAATCAATCTTTGAAATAAAAAGCAGGGAAATGAAATCTAAATGAACCAAGATTAGTCACATAACTAAAAGAAAATGATTGTAGCCATTATTTCTCTGTCTTGCATAGCTTGTCAAGAGAAAGTTGGTAAAGCAAAGTTTTCTTTCAGTACTTTGCAATTGAGTTTGCATCCTGTACATTACCTGCCTTTGTTTTTGGACCCCACCAGAAGCACCTCACATGCATTGGCCACTATGGCCTTAAATTGCAAGTACCTTGTGCCCCCTTCTCTTTATGGATTATGCATATCTAGAGATCAAATACTCAGCACTGAAATATAAACACATAGCAGGGAGTGATTTTGATTAAATTATTGATGCAGTTTTGTTTAGCACTGGATTTCTCACTAGAATTTGCTAAACAGTAAATTGTATTAAATAAAAAGTTAATCCCAAGAACAAGGTTATATCTGATATTGATAAGCAGTGATATGGAAGTAGCTAAAATATGCATCCTTAGCATCTTTAATTACACATATTTTCATCACTAAGATTCTTACTTCCCTGTCATGATTTCTGTTATCGTAATTCTATAACCAACGTGGAATTAAATTGTTTTGCAGAAGTTACTATGCATTGAAGGTAATATCCTTCCACAAATAGGTTTCTCAGGAAAACAACATCTTCTACTAATAATATTTATGCAATAATGTTAGAGTTTTTTTCATCAGCAGCACACCTATAAGCATAGAGCTATCGCTAGAGAGACGTCTGGCAGGCAGGGCAGAAAAAGGTACAAGATTTAATTTTTGGTTATATCAGAAGGCAGGTTCTAATACATTAAGTATAAAACAAGTGAGAAAATTCTAGCTTAGAAACTGAGTTTGAAGTACTAGGCTTTTAAAGTTATTAGTTATGTATGATATATAATGTATGCATGCTCAGAGTTGTACAAACACAGAAGAAATTGTCCCTGTCTTGCTCCTTCCAGCTTGTGGATGGATCATAAGAAGCAGTGAGGAGAAACATCCTTTGAATTCAATTAGCATATTGATGTGATGAGAATTCTCATAAATATGCCCTCAAATGAGTATTGGCTCCGTCATCTATCACAATACAGATAACAGACAAGCCGAGCATGAAATTCTTCAAAAGAATACACTCTTTTTGCATTCATCCAACACTGAACAAGATCTACAGCATTTACAGCATTCAGGATGAAGTTATTCAACAGGCAGCATTTTGACCAAAACTGGGGAGAGAAGCAGGGCCTGCAAAAGCAGAGAGCACGGATCAGTGCTCTGAGCAAGAGGCAGAGGTAATGATCGCAGGTATGACAACTCAAGGCTTAGTACTTGGAGGCAGTGCCATGTCCTCTTGAGAAAATGTCAACAAGTATAAGATTTCCTAGCTTCATCTTGTGTTTCCAAGTATCTCTGCCACAGAACACAACATTTGTGGATAAATATCTGTTCCTTACACCTCAGTCACAATAAAAAATCTCCCTCTCTCAAGTCCCTTTCTTTTCCTGTACTCTCAGTTCAGTGATGTTACAGATCCTCTCTCCTTTAGTCTTTCATGCTTTAGACATTAAAGGTGTTAGAAAAACATGCAACAACTTAATATTTATCCTCATTTGATTTTCCTCTATTTCCCCACTTTATATTTTATTTCTGCATTTAACCTGCCACACCTGTTTAAGAATTTATTGCAGTGAATGAGAAATTCTTTCTCTGGTTACAACTTCAAAAATATGATCAAGCTGTAAGGAAGGCAGTGTCTGCGCACAAGGAGGAAAGGGCTGAGGAGATAAATGCCTATTATAGCTTGTTTCTAAAGACCACCACTGACTGCAGTTTCACAGTTTGCTCAGGCAATCTGTCCCAATGCTTCACAATCCTTCCTGTTAAAAAGTTTATGTCATTTAGGCTGATCATTTCTTGCCCTATTCACTAGAGATACCACCTTAGTCTTTGGAACTAACTTTTACATATTTGGAAGACATTAATCTACCTCCACGCTCAGCCTTGTCTGTCTTCGGTTAAAGAATCCCAAATAAGTCATCCTGTATTCATGCTTTTTTTGTTTCCAGCCCTCTGATAAATCCTTGCTGCTCTAAACTTCCTCCAGCTATCTATACATGTCTTCAAAGGCAGTGCCCAGAACTAGACACTGTGTGCCTCTTGCTGAACAGAGTACCCGGATTATTATATTTTGGAGGCCACACCCTTGTTTGTACATCTCAGAATGAGGTTTATCTGCTTCCCAACATCATGACACTTTTGGGTCATGTTCATTTTCAGCCTCTGTTCCTTTTCTAAAGATCAGTCACCTGTCCAGCTGTTCCTATCCCAGATTCATGAAAGTGGTTGTTCCTGGTGATGATCTACACTGATTCCATTGAATTTCAGACCATCGTTTTGATGATTTCTCCAATTTTTCACAATTTCTTTAAATCTATATCTTGTCCTCCAGCATTCCTGAAGTCTCTCCCAGCTGCTTATCTTTGGCAAGCTTAATACTACAGTTCCCAGCTCCATCACTCAAGTCTTTTATTCCAGTATTGAAGATTTCACTCAACATATTGATACCTTCTCTTTGGGTTCCAACTCTGTCCTGTATGTGGGCATAACAGTTTCAGCGAGATTACATCTTCCTAGCTTGCTTGTCATTAATACAACTCAAATTGTCTGAGTTAACCTGTTATCTTTTGCTTCACTCATCTAGAATGACTTCTTCGTTGTAGGAAATTTGATGAGCTTGATATGAACCTTCCTTGAAAAAACACATTGCTCATCTTCTTGTTATATCTTCCAAATGTTTCTTTAATTATCTATTTGTTCTAGAACACTTCAGCTTAACTAGACTTTCCCAGCTCTTTACTTTCCAAGATAACTGCTGTATTTGCTGTTTTCACATATCCAGTATTAAATTTGATCTCCACAGATTCTCAAAGATAACTGCTAATTTTTTCTGAGCTTACTTCAGCAAGCTCTTTAGGCACCCATGGATGAATTTTGTCAAGTTCAGATGATTTCAAAACATCCAGCTCACCTAAGGATTCTCTAATTTGTTTTAAGTTTGTTCTAGACTGAGGCCTTACTCAGTATTGGATTAGTTACCAGGTGATCTTTTAAATTATAACAGATGCAGAAAACACTTGAATCTTCTTGGTATCATCTTTTGCTAGCTCTGCTCTCTAATGAACAGCAAACTGGAAGTGCTACTGTGCTTCCTGTTAGTGTATACATATATAAATTAATATTAATGTATAATATAATATAAATAATATTAACTTATAATAGAAGGTTTTCTTGTTACTCTGCTGTCCCTAGCCAAGTATATTGGGTTTTGCACTTTGGCTAGTGCTACTGATTTATAATTCATTTATATCCAGTCCAATTTATATTCCATTTCCTATGTGCTTCCTTCTAGAGTTAGATGTCAATGAAGAGCTAAACATGTAACTAAAACTTCATTAAACTTTTTACCCTTTCACCTGTGGATATCATAATGTTAAAGTTCCACTCTTTTCTATAGAACCCTTAGAGGGAATGTCTAGTCTAGTTAACTATCCACTCCACGTGCATGTACTAAAATGTCAGACAACAGACATAATAGCAAAAGGTGACATTCTGATATAGCTGTAATTGTATAGGTATTGTACTTATACCCTAATGTTCAGGATTGCTTCCCTGTTCTTGCATTTTTTTTTTAAACAACCGCATTAAAACAATATAATATCTGTTTTATCTGTCTAATCAAAGCCTCCTATCAAGCTTTGATACTTCCTTTGAAAGTCTTTTAGGGGATCACTTTTAACAAAGTGGAGCCAGTTCTCATTTCTTTTAATCCTTTGCCAAAAGTGGTGCTTCTGCTGTCTTTACACCATGTAAGTTTGTAAAGAAAAAAACCTAGGACAAACAAAGTAAAGACGTGATAGGAAAATTCCTACAGGAAATAGCCATATTAAAAACCCCCAATTTCTAAACAGGCTGGCATAAGCATATGCTGGACTTTAACAGCAACATCCCAAAAGTGAAGACTACATCTTCAGCCTTACCTAACTACAGTTATCCTCATCTTCAGTGGCTTCCAATTTCTTGCTTCCATCAGGTTCAAGTTCTTCGTCTTCCCCCACCACTAAAGTGGGTTTGTCAGTGCTGGGGTCAGACTGGTGAAGAAGGGGAAGAGCACAGTCAATAGAGAGGTCACCTAAGAGGCTAAAGAGATAGGAGAGGTAGAAAAGGTATTTCTGGTCTTCTCTCCCTGAAAGGAGAGTTAGCATTAATATCATAGTCTTTGTCTAAATTGCAGGTCAGGTGAATACCGCAGGGTAGATCAGGTCTCCTGACCATTTCAGCCAAGGGGTTAGCTGGAGCACAATAAGCTTCTGGCACAGAAGCCTAGATTTTCTCCCACTAGAAACAAAAGAAAAGGGGAGAAAAGTATCATTCCTACGTGTAGCCAAGGCATGGCTGAGATGTGCACACAAACCAAAGCAGGTGAGTAGCACCGTCCAGGCCCACAGCCTAGGCTTGGCAACGAGGGAAGCAATAAGAGAAACACATCCTCCTCCTATTAGTACACTGGCTTATTTATGTTCTTAACCTCTTTATCAAACAGGTCTCTGCAAACCTATTCCACCTAAAAGGAAACCGGTAACCCTACACTGCCTTCACTCTGCTATCCACATAACATAGCTTGAGATTGAAAGACCCAAAAAATTCTCAATTAGATCCACTAAAAAGCTGCGGTAGGAGGAAAGGTCTTCAAAAACTTTGGTTTTGCATTAACACAGAGGTTAATGAATCTAGTACCATTTCAGGCACCTGAAAGTCTTATTTCAACTGACAGAAGCAACTTGAAGGAAAATTAGATAAATGCTATAGGCAGGTGCCAAAATAGTTTTAAATGCAACTTGCAATGGACTTCCTGAAAGGGATTATTTAGCAGAAAAAGAGGCAGGATTCCGTGCCTGCCTTTTTTTATGGTCCTATTCTAAAGGTTTCCATAAAAATACTATAATCTAGTTCTTCAGGCCTGAGAAAGGGTTTTATATCTGCACTGTCTGACTTTCAGAGGCCTTTTAAATATTTTGGCAATTGGAGGCATCATTACAGATTGGAAGTCTGTTGAAAAGATACCTTAGAGACTTTTGGCTTTACTTTGCATTCTTACAGAAAGAAACCATTCTGAAGAAAAAAGAGAAAGAAAATAAAAAGAACTTTACTGTCCTGCTGAGAGTCACTTTGCCTATTTTTCCCCTGACCAGGCATCCTATTGGAAAAGCATTGCAATGGATACCTGGACTCCAGTGACATCTCTTGAGCAGCAAATGGATTTTGGCATTTTCTTGTCGAAGTCTTGCTTTTTTCTTTTCCCTCCTTCTGATAATGTCATTACAGAATGGTCCCTTGCTCTGAACAATTGGACACCCAAAGGTCCATGAGGGGCTTTCTCGTTGAACTGAGATCATTCTGCTGGGGAAAACAAGGAGCTGGTACCAGGCTTACATGGAAGCTCCAGCAGACTGAAAAGTGGATTGATCCAGAGATCAACTCCTCCCAGCTCCAGAGCTATTTTGGGGACGTCTGTGCAGCCCTGTAAGCTGTGGTGTGATACACCTCTATACTACCATCACCTCCACAGGGAAAAGATTGATTTCTTACCCCAAGTTGCTGCATAACTTGCCTCTAAACCACTAATGACATTTTTCTGTCTTCATGTTCTGCCTAATTTGCTGTCTGATATTACCCTGGGACATCTGTTAGCATTACTGCTCACTCCCTTCCACTCACTGATATCAGACTGCCTTCCCCTAGAGCAGAGGCTCTTGAAGTTTTGGAAAGCCACCAACTTGGACTTCAGCTAAGTATTGTATAATGACTAATCTGAAAAGCAATACAGTGCACCAACTTTTAAAAAGTCTTCTGTGGTACACATAAGAGTTGAGAAACTTCCAGTTTCCAAGGCCATGCTATGGGACTATCCTCAGGAGGAATAATATTGCCCACAAGTTGTATAACTCTCTTTATTTGTAAGAGCTTAATTGCTTTATATTGGTGAGTATCATCATTAGTATGAGAGACGGAGGAGCTCAGGGTGCCAAGATTTTAAGTGATTCACTCAGGATCACAGGAAGTCTGGAAAAGTCAGGATTTTCCCCTTGGTCTAATAGTTGTGCTCCACACATGTGCCTCCTACCTGCTGTTATTTAATGCCCTAGAGAACGAGCCTGCCCCAAATCTGCTGATTTTGATGGAATTTTTTTCTATGAACATCAACAGGTACTGGATAAGACTCAGAGTGGGAGGGAAGACAGGACTGCTATGAAGCAGAAAAAGCAGAAAGTCAAAGAATTCAGGAAAGCAATATTTTTGAATGAAATATGAAGTGACTGAAATGTCAGTAAGGAAAGAGAAAAGAAAACATGAAGAGAGGTCATGAAGTTAATCAAAGAATTGCAAAACGACTGAATCCTGAGAAGTAAAGAAACTAATGAAGAGATTTCTAGGCTTAATTACCTTAAAGTAGTTAATTAAGAAACATGGCTAAAGAGTATGAACTGTACTCTCCACTGTTGGCAGGGAGAGTGCCTAATCTTCCCCAGATCAGCAAATGTGTTGGGCTCGCCATCTGTCAGGTAAGAAAGAACCTCAAAGCCCAATTCAGTCATTATTTGTAAATGCTTTGGGATGTTTTTGTTTTAATTCTATGACCTTCTTTTGGAAACGGGATTTTTACAAAATATGTAGATCTCTATTTTGCTGACTTTTATATGGAAAACTCAGACAGCTGCATCCCAATATTTGGCATCTCCATCTCTTTCCCTCATCTACACTTCAGTGGTTTGGCTCACGGAGAAGCAAGTCAGCCAGCCGAGGGACATGCTCGATGGAGCCCTGTGCTGGAGTTAGCTTTCAGGCTGACTCCAGGAAAGGACTTCCCAGCTGCACCCATGTATTTGCACATAAGCAAAACAACTGATGAACTAGGTTAATTCTCCCCACTGCCCTTCTTTTTGTCCTCCCTTATTTTTAACCTCCTTTTCCTTACTTTCCTCCTCCTCCTTCCTCTAGGCTCAAATATCTCATCCTTCTGTTTTCAAAAAAGCCTGTCTCTCCCTCTGATGCAGAGATCTCCTTGTTAATGTGGGTGACCAAGGTGTTAAGCTCCACAGGCTGGGCTAATTCTGGATGTATTGGCTTGAGCACTCACACCGAAATTGGGAACAGGACCAGTACTGACTTCATCGGGAGCAGCATTAAATCCACAGGACAGCTATAGAGGATTTCCATATCTAAATTTTTCCAGCAGCTTTGAAACTTAGAGTGAGATTTGGATAACCAAAACATTCACAGTAAGATATAATAATACTTTATCCATTCTTCACCCATGAAACTATTTGAATGAAAGTACTCTAAGAAAAATGTCTATTTGGGTAATATTAAAATCTGAAAAGTAGAAAGAACAAAATAGGTTGTGAAAAGTTTTGGTTAATTTGGAAACCTACAGTGTGAGGACCTTAACACCACTGGTCTTTAAACCAGAGTATTCTGGGATTTGGAAATCATACGGGAAAAAGTAGATATTAATATCATTAAAAAGAGAAATATTTCCCCAATAACTGCATGCTACAGAAGCAATTTCAAGCATGGTGTATTTATACTTTTGCTGTTGGGATTGTTAAAAACTGGCAGTTATTATAAAACAGGATTCTTTTTAAAGCTAGCTCAATTTTAAGTCAATACAGATTCATCAAGGAAAAGCAGGTTCTTTAATTTCACAGAAAGATTTTCTCTTGTATGAAATCAAGCACTGGCATTTTAAAAAGCTATCAAAATATTCAAGCCATCACATTGTGTGAGAAAAAAGCATATTTTTACTTGGAGGAAAAAAAACCCAACAATATTTTTGGGCTCTACTCAATGCAGAATCAGAAACGGGGCGAACAGAATAGAAGTAAGACACTGATCACATAATTGCTCAACATTATCATATAAAAATTCCCTGAATAAAAGAATATTTATGGGAAATTTTGTCTCTTGTTCCTGGAATTCCTAGGCGACTGGGCAGCCAGGGCATTACCACCTCTGGGGCAGTGAAAATCCTCAGATGGATCTAGTTTTGGATCACTGGGTAGGTTTAAAGAAAGCCACGCGACATCAGTTTCCTGACCCATTCTGCTGGAACTGGGGAGATGGAGACAGGTTACCAAGGCTTCTGCCCTAAAACCTAGCCCAAATTTACCACTCCAGGACTCGCCCTTCACCATATTACAGCAAAATGAAGCAAAATGAGATGTCTGTCTTTCTGATGGCATTTTAATGCAGAAAAATCACCTAAAGTACAAGAGAGATGAGAGTACATGTTGAAGTAGATTTGTGACACCGACCTCAATCTAGGGAGGGCTTTTATTCAATAAATTATATGAACTTTACATAAAAACCTTATACTGCACTGAGTATATATTAGGACTAGAAATCTATATCCTCCACTATCTTCTCTTTGTCTCCAAGTGCAAGTTCCCCTTGTTTCGGTGATGAAACAAGGTGTCTTTACTAAACAAAAGGTATCTTTTCAGTATAGTGAACTGCTGAAATCTAGACAGGCATTTTCAGGCTTTGCCTGCACTGGTTTCATCTCCTCTAATTGTCTCTTTAACATATCCGAAGCTTGCTTTCTAGGTACTAAAGACCAAGAAAACCAAGAAGGACTATATTCAGCAAAATCTGATAGGAAGAAAAATCTCCCCAAGGAGATCAAGTGGTGTTACAGCAGGTTAATGCTTCAGCTAGTGGGTTGCTGATATTAAGCTGTGGATCTCTGAAGCCTCATGGGCCTTGTCAACTTTCCACCCATACCACAGTACAGAAACATCTGGGTGAAATAGCACTGGGCTTACCACTATGAAAACACATAGATGAACACTCACGTACCTCCTTTCTCATGTCCGTGGCTGAAAGCTGAGCTGAAGTGTGAAAGAGGTGAAGCAAGCCACTGGTTTTGAAGCACTATTGGGAGCTGTTTTTCACTCTTCTGCAAGACAAACTCCTTATTGGTTGACAATAAGATGTTTCTCCATTCATATGTAACATGTTCATAAATGTTTTAATACCTTGTTTTTAAAGATTTTAATACCTTGTATTAAAAAACAAGAGTACACAGACAATCCATGAGAGGAGAGTCTCTCCCTTCCTTTATTATAAATCATAATTTACATGTTCCTGAATAATCACTGTATCAGAGACAGCTACTCAGCCCACGTACTTAGCTCCTTCAGCTGCCTCCCACTCCTTTCATCCCTGGTCTCTGTTCTGACACTGCTAGTCATGATATCATTTGTTGTAATGGTATCTGTGATATCATTACTCGTTCCATGGATGCTGAACTAGAGGTTTGTCTACATTACAAAATAATATATTCCTTCATAATCATCATAATCCGCTAAGCAAGACCATCAGACATGACCAAAACTTAGTTTTGAATTATATCTGCTAATCATACATAAAATGGTTAATGTCTATATTTTTCTGTCAAACATTAACAGTGAAGAACGACTACACATTTTTCTTCGAAATTGCTGCTCCATTAAGCCTTTTTACAAGTAACCTGTTTAATTGCCAGCAGAATCCTTATTTACTAAAGAAGACATTTTAGCTATTAATTGGCTTGTTAATTTTTAAATATAAAACTTACATAATCTAGGCTACTAATTTTTATACAACCTGACACTACCTTTCCACTTATTCCCTGGAACTAGTGCTATCTCTTCAGTAAATGTTTTAGAGTCTAATTTGACTGCTTTTGACAAACACGTTTTTGAGAAAAAGTATCGTCTTAAAATGCTGCCAGTTTCTTTCTGGTCACAAGAAAGGTTTTAAAGGTTTAATTTAGACTTTACATTAAAAACTATCACTGTTACATGTATATTAAATGTCCTGAATTACGTTAACGGGAGGTGTAATCAAATTACTCAAATGAAAATATTTTAAATCACAAAAACAGAATCAGAGTAGAAAAGCAAGAAATCATGTTATACAGGGAAGAGGGCATATAGTTTTGTCAAAAAGAAGAAAAGAAAATAAATCATTTACACAACAGAGAACTCACAATTGTTTAAAACAAGCTGATATTGCTGAGACAATGTTTGGATGAACAATATTCAGATGGTGCGGTACACACATTTTTTTCTCTTATGCTATGAAACCTGGAGTGATGAATACATTCGTTTAAGAACGCCTTGCAGAAAATATTTGGCATGATCACAGACACTATACATTCTGCTTTGAGCTTCCACTAATATCCATGCATCCTTATGATGAAAAAACCTTAATTTTACTTAGGTTCAAAGCTGTCAGGGTCAGGGATTGTGTCTTTTTCTGTATCTATATTGTGCCTACCACATAGTATTCTAGGAATCTACAATAATATCTATTAAAAACATATAATATAGTTATTAATTAATAATTATCATATGCACCATATCAGTGAATTACTTCTGCAAAGCACAAAGTTTCAAAATTTGCTTTACTGAACTTTCTAAGTTCCCAATATTAGCCTCTAGTTTTGTCATGACTATTTTTGGAGAGAAGTTTTGAATGCCATCACAGCTGATTAAAAAGTTGCATTATTCTTTTTATTCAATATGTGTTTCTTTTTCTGCCTGTATTTCTAGAACTTCTCTTTTCCTTTCTCCTGGTTTGTCCCCGACCTCCTTTTATTTCTGTTTCCAGTTTATAGAAATTTTCCTCTCTTCTTGGCAAGAGGAACAAACTTGCGGCCTAGAGACTTTAAAACATACTTCTGTAGCCATGGATTTCACATACCTAGCTTGCTGTCTGCACAGCATTTCAACTGAAAAGCTATACTGAAGCAAATATTTCTGGAAATTTTTATGAACTAAAAGAACTTTACAGCCATTTATAATTGCCTGGCATTGGTACTGAAGGACGAAGGGGTGTCAGTAGGCAGGACACACCAACGGCCTTTGCCAGTCTTGTTAACACCTGTATGAGCTGCTGCAGAGATTAAAGAGCAGAGCAATGAAAGGAAAGGAAACGGGTTGGAGTCCAGCTCTGCTTTGCTTTGCTGTCCTCCCTTCCTCTCTCCCCCTTTTTTTTGCAGACTGCTGCACAGGAAAATCCAGTTGTGCACAGATGGCAAGCAGCCTGGAAGAAGGTGCTTTTCCGTTCGTTAAACAAACAAGTGAATGGGTATTTGTTGACCAAATGTTTCAGTCTTCCTCACCAGGCAGCGGTTTCTTAACTCCTGGTCAGCTGTGTTCACAGCATGCTGGTGCTACATTACAGTAATTATGCAGCTACGCTTGCTCCACGTAAAGACTTCACGTATTGAAGCCTGAGTATCAGCTGTGATCATATTATCTTCTCTGCTGCATCCAACTACAATTCCTTCCCATCGCCACCCCTCACTTCTCACCCTTGCAGCTGTTGTAATATTTTGGCTTTCATCTAGATTTATGTTTGTTGAAGAACCATCATTCATCAAAATCAATAGCTATTAAGGACAAACAGTATCATCCATTAGCAGATCTGAAGTTCCACATTTTTCTACGGGTAAGGAAATCTACATTCAGATCACTGTAGCAATGACTACATCCCTACTGATCGAGTTCTGAATTACTGTTTCATTGTGGCAGTGGGATGGTACAGAAAGCAGTCGCTGAAAATCTGCTTTGAAACATAGGGTATGATTTTCCATTCTTGGACCTTGTGACACCGTCTACACTTCAGAGTCCCTAATTTCTTCCAACAAAACTGCCACAGGATGCCCAGTACAGTACTTGTCATGGGTCTAAGATCTTCAACCCAATCTCACCTATTACAGATGTATGAAGTCATCACATTACTGTCTTGCTAATACTTATTTGGAGATTTCCTCCTTTTTTTTTGCTTGCAATCTAAATTTATTCATAATCTGGACATTAAACAGCCAGTCACTGCAACTCACAATGGGACTCCTGCAGTTTTTTAAGCGTTGTTTGCACATCACCATAAAAGTTCTAGCTGCTTTGTACACTACTTGAATAGTCACGAGACCTTTTCAGTGTGGCAGAAAGATATGATTATAGTGCAAACGCCCATGAATTTAAATGTATATGAATCCTAATGCAGGGTGCTCCAGCTTTCTGTAAATTTTCTTGTCAATACTTCACACAAATGTTCAAAAATCATGAAACAGGAGGTAATGTGTCAGTAATAAAAATCAATGCACATCATTTTCTACAATATCAGGAACGCTTTTCAATCTACTTCCTCAGCTGTGGGGACTCTCAGAAGATAACGGCTGGTAACACTTCCAGCACACCACAAAATTTGCCTCTATATGCAGCAATAATCTAGAAAACTTCTCATTCATATTTGCTTAACATTTGCTTTTATTTATAGCTACCTGTTAACAAACTCATTAAGCAAATGCAATGATGTTCAATTTTAGAAGTGTTATATCTTACTCCATGTGCCTCTGCAAAAATGTTGAGGTTGTAGCGTTCCAAAACAGACAGTTTTGGAACCTAGCACTAGTCTAAGTGCTAAGCACTTAGTCTAGCACTTAGTCTGTTAGGGTACCAGTTTCTTTCAAGGGTAGAAGAAGTTGCTAAATTCTCACAAGACCCAGCATTATGTGCCAGATCAGGTGGCTACCACCTGTACAGTCCTTTCACCTTGGTACATTCCCTCCAGTATGCTCTCCAGCTTTGGCAGAAGCAGCAGTTTGAAGTTCGAAACACTGCCCTGGAGCTTCTTGTCACACTACCTCTAGAACTGAACTTATAAAATAACCAGCTGGGTTGGAATTTTTCCCTGGTAGCTACACCATCCTCTTTGCAACCGCTCCTGTCCTGGTTTCAGCTGGGATAGCGTTGATTTTTCTTCCTAGTAGCTGGTATAGTGCTGTGTTTTGGTTTTAGTATGGGAATAATGTTGATAGCACACTGATGTTTGAGTTGTTGCTAAGTAGTGCTTACACCAGTCAAGGACTTTTCAGCTTCCCATGCTCTGCCTGGTGCACAAGAAGCTGGGAGGGGGCACAGCCAGGACAGCTGACCCAGACTGGCCAAAGGGCTATTCCATACCGTATGGCGTCATGCCCAGTATATAAACTGGGGGAGTTGGCCGGGGGGCAGCAATCGCTGCTCAGGGCTGGGCTGGGCATCGGTCGGCAGGTGGTGAGCAATTGTATAGTGTATCACTTGCTTTGTATATTATTATTGTTGTAGTAGTATTATTATGACTATTATTACTACTACTACTACTACTACCACTACTACTATTCTATTTCATTTTACTTCAATTATTAAACTGTTCTTATCTCAACCCAGAAGTTTTCTGACTTTCACCCTTCCAATTCTCTCCCCCATCCCACTGGGGTGGGGGGAGTGAGCGAGCGGCTGTGTGGTGCTTAGTTGCCAGCTAGGGTTAAACCACGACAGCTCCCCAGCTGCACAAGCCATAGTAGTGTATGTACATACCATGAGGTTGAGCCCTGCCCAGGAATGGAGCTTCCTTTTCCTATGGGGCAGGACCGCTTCTCTTCCAGGACCGCCTGCATCCCTACCAAATCTCTTCTGTGAAGAGGAGACTAAAAAGTAATCCCAAATTTTACTCATAGACTTCTGGATCTTCTGTCCATTCCTCAAATTTGGGAATGTTTACAGAGCAAGTGAATGTCCTGCTATCCTCGGTGAATATTTGCACTGAGTTTATTTCGAATTTAAAAACATATGTATCAGCAAGCACATGTGTCCTAAGGAAAAAGCACGTGGAAAAAAAAGTTATTTGAATTCACATCCAGCTTCCATTTCCACAAAAGGGAAAACAGAGGGAGTCTGTCCTGGAAGCTTTCAGAGGGACCAAAGAAAGGAAAATGGGAAAAGGGAATGAACTGTGTTAAAGCACTCTCTATAAACAAGCCCCTGAGTTTGATTTAGAAAAAATGGCATGTTGGTCTGAATAGATTTTTTCTGCTCTATGGATTTCAGTAGGAAAACCTGGATAGAATTTAGAGAAACACAGAAAAAAAACCCTGAATGGATCATTTACAAGGAATATTGAAAGTATTAAATTATTTGAGCTTGGCTAAACAATGACACAATAACATTTTCAATCCACAAGTATTTTTAAACTTTATTTTTAAGTGCTGTTTTTACAATGAGGCAGCTTATAAGTGAAGTGAATATGTGGACCACTCCTTTTAATACAGTATCTCCCTGGCAACCAGACCAGCAAAAACAGAAAAAGAGATTAGATGACCAATCGTTTCTTCCATCTCTCATATCTTCGGTTTCTTTGCTGGATGGCTGATAAAGTGCTCGGACTCCGTGACTCCTCCGGGCGGGGAAGCTCAATGCAGTATGTTTCCTTTGGCCAGAATCAGTACATGCAGTTAGATGGTATGTTATGCTGATATCATATGGCTGTCTAAAGGAGAAAAAATCTCTTTGGAGTGCCAGCAGTAAAGGCTTGGCTATCACAACAAGACCAAAATTTCAGTATTTCCTTATGAGTATTTTTAAGCCCTAATTTACGGAAACAGCAAGGGGATTTTGGGAAGATCAGACAATTGGTCCAGGAGCCATGGCTGGGAACAGTTCCCTGGAAGGGCATCCAGCCTGCCAGCCCAAACTGTGTTACTCACGGACAATGCAGGAACTCAGAACAGCTGAGGAAGAAAAGGCAGACGTATTTGATAAATGATATAAGTGACAGATGCTCATATCTGAACTGAAAGGTATTGTCTTCAAAATTATTCCAGTTAGGAGAAAGGAACCCCTCATGCCAGGTACATCCGCAGCCCTCTTTATGGGTACTCAGTGTCCCTGCCCTTCTCACTCCGAGACAGGACGGCTCACACCCCTCACAGAGTGCAGCTGCTACACAATGGGTCAGACAGCTTGTTATGGGGTATTCCGCTGGAGGGAACGTAGTATTCCTGTACCTGTCTGTCTTCACTGGCTAGTCATTTGCTCTATGAGCAAAAGCCAGTTTTAACCTTAAAAACCTGAAATGGTAAGAATTACTTCTGAGGCTGCCTCTACACCTGTAGCATAAAGCAACAACAGAGATTATAAAAAGTGCTCAAGCTAAGAAGGTCCGATTTAATTGTACTTCATTTGTTTTCCTTGCCTCGCATTCTCAGTAGTTTACAGTTTCTAATTCAGAGCTTTCCCAATTCAAAACCTCTGGAACTGCTCATTCCCAGGACACACTAAGTTTTTGTTTATTCTCCCAAGAATTCTCTTGGGAGAGAATTCTCTCTTTTTATTTTTCATTTATTGCCACAAAAGAATATGACAAAAGCATATTGGAAAATGAAATGCAAACTCTAAAATATGTTTTCATTACTTATGGCCAGATTATTCAGCACTTGGCAGACACCAATGAAGATATGGGAAACAGGCACAAAGGACAGCCCTAAATCACACCAGTTGGTAACAACACTTCGTTGGAAACGTCAGGAACTGCCAATTAGCTGAATTAGGATCTGATCAGCCATACCCCTTTCTCTCAGACATGCCCTGAGGAACAGCTATTCTTTAGAGAGGAAAAAAAGATGGGGAACTCTGCTGAACTAACTTTCTGATTGCAGAACACCCATTGTACCACCATTAAGTTCTTCAAACTGCTAGCCTCTTCTTCCAGCCCTTACTCATGTAGGTATTCTTATTCTCAAAAGCAATCTGAGAGGCAACCATGTAATAGCTGTTTCATGCATGGAAGAGCCAAAAACCCCCATATGTTCCACATGACCTGTTCATGTACCTCTTACGAAGCTCTTGAGATAGAAATTAGGTGATACGTTTCTCAAGGATCTTATTGGCTCTCTGCACCAAAATGAGTTTCACTCAGTGAAGAAAGGAAAATTTGCCTAATTCTGTTTATCCATTATCATCTCATGCAGTAAAAGGGACCCAACTTGGATTCCCAGTAATGTCAGCCTGGTAATTTTAGATACAAAGCATAATTATACATTTAGGGTTAATAAACTTTAAAATCAAATTAAATAAGCAAATAAAGACTATATCTCACTTATTTCGAGAGCAAATATTAATGATCCTTTTCTGGCACAAATCTCATCCCTTTGCTTCCCAACATAGTAAAATCAGCACTACAGAACGTGAGTTACTGAATATACACACCTACGGCCATCCTGAACAGGAGCAGGCAGGCATAGCAAATCCCATGGCATGCAACACCTACCCTCAAGTTCCTTGTATGAAGACATCATTTTGGTGGGCTGCAGCATAGCCCTTATGTTACTTCAGGCACTTTGTTCAGTCATCCCACCCTCCCCAAAATAAGAGTTACATTTTATGCCCATAAGGGTACAGAGAATCCCAGGGGGTGAAAAATTAAAAGCTAGTTAGTGTGTACAAAGAGTATCTGCTCTAAAGAATGCCAGCCCTAAGCAGTGTGGACATGAGCCATTCCTACCCTACTATTTGTACTATTTGTGACAGTATTGATATCAGGTTTGTGCTTCTTGGCTCTCTTTTCTAAAAATCTCAGCCCACATGAAACCACAGCAAACACTTCCACCTGCACTCTTCTCAGCAAATGTTCTTGCTGCTCACCATAGTGTTTTAGACATTAGAATCAATTATAAGTGAGCAAATAGTAAGAGAAGCTTTCTTAAAAACCTACAACTCCTCTTATGATCCCCAAAATAACAAAGCCATAGGTAGTAACTTCACCTGGTGACTTGTGCTATACGTATTCGCAGCAGGCTCTACAGCTGAAATAGGTCTGGAGGAAAGAAACTGATGGAACTTTTTTGGTGGAACATGCAGATTGGAGTAAACTGGAACATTTTGTGCATTTCTTTTAAGGGCATAGAACTGTCTGAGTCAAAGGTCATGATGCAACTCCCCACTGCCACATAATTCATTTTGACAATTTCTAAATGATGTTTCAATTTGAAATAAAATGTTATTTCATTCCAAAGTTTTCTTCAATTGTATATAAAAATATTAAAAAAAAAATCTCTAAAATATTTTGCTTCCAACACATTTTTTCCAAATTTCTATTTTGCTAAAACTGTTCTTTTTTGGATGACACAGGAGGCATATCTCAAAAAAAAACCCCAAAAACCCAAATCACTGTCACTTGCACAACTCTTAAGTATTGCAAAACTAATGGTATCATTGCATAGGCTCAGTGGAATTGTAAAACACCACACAAAACACTGTACAAAATAAAAAGTAGTAGAATTCTTCTACAGGCAAAAAGATAATTCATTTTTAATCTCAACTCAAAAACACAACCATGATTAAGTCTGGGGGACTGATTCTGATATTACTGCCATTAAAAAATAATTACACCTTAAATCCTACTTAAAATAATGATGCAGTTAACAGTGTTAATCATTGAAGAAACCAGCTGCTTTCCTGGAATATCCATCTTTCAGCTGAAACAGCATGTCTTTTGAAGAGAGAAGTCACTGGGTTCAGTGCATGCACTAGTGGGGAAAATCCACTGGCCTGGTTTACTTGGCAAGAGCATACCTGACCATATTGATCTCCAATAGTCAGCAACATCTTCATCATCCCTATCGTGGTATATGCAACAGGATTACCAGTAAACTGTCTCAGCATGAACAGATCTTTTCAGAAACAAATTGTCTTACTTATGGTGAACTACTGTTGCTCCTTGGATAATTTTCAAGTAGACTAGTATTTTTTGGTTCAGGACCATTTTCCTTCTCAGAATCTTTCTGTGGGGTACTTGGGGTATCTTCTGGGCACTGATGCTATCCACTCGATCCTGCTGAAAAGGATATATACATCAAAACATAGAACCTCTTCTATGAACACAGTTCTGCTGCCTGATGGGAACAGGCATCCTAGTCTGAATAGGAAACACTGAGTCTTGATTCAAAGCTGCCAGGAACATTCACGAATTTGCACAGATCTTCATAGGAAACAATCTTCTTTCTCAGTAGCTCGATGAGAAATAAAACAGTTCATTAACACTGACATCAGAAGTAATGTTGCCAGCATCTGAGTCTCATATTTGTAGTTCAGGTACCATTTTCAAGATTAATCACGCCATTCATCAATATTAAAGCTCTAAATGTTGAGGATGAACCCAAAACCCCAGGTAACCGTTCCTGTCTGGATTAGCTCTTCTTGTAGCATGTACAGAAGTCAAGGAGGCAGAAGTCTAAAACCTCATGAAGTCAAACAGCAACTTCAAACCTCCACAGTACTTACAGACTGGTCATGTAAGCAGAGACAAATGTAGGAGAGTCCACTTGAACCTTGGACAGGTCTCTTCCGAACCACAACAACTGTGGTACATACCTCAAAGCAGGCTGTAGTCAGGGAGGGTTGATTTGAACGGCTCAGGCTAGATGAGAATGACCATCAGGATGACCCTAAATATTAGTTGAGGTACCCAGTCACCCAAGTGAGCAACACGATTCACAGTTCACAAACCTTCTTCCAGCATCTCTACCAGCTCAGACAGACAGGACTGTTTTAGTTATAACCATTTCATCTGCGGCTATATAACCATTTCATCTGCGGCTATATAGCCATTTCATCTGCAGCTATATAGCCATTTCATCTTATGCTGCTACCATATGTTGAGGGAGGAACCAACGCAGTTTGTTACCCAGTCTGATGGCTTGCTATTGATATATCAATGTGTATGGAAAGCTGATAGTATCACTGATATTATGAATTTACTGTAGTGTTTATATAATTTTTGTTTGTTCCATATTTAGGTCATGTGCAACATTAAGAGCCCCAAAAGATGTTAGGAATTTACAGCTGTTATCTAGGCTGAGAAGGGCTAGCTAAAATCCAAAATGGCAGTATTTTCAAGAAAAATATTGTGATTTGTGCGGTAGACTACTAGAGAGGGCATAAAGCTATGAGACAGTGTAGGGCAAGGGATGAATCATCCACCTCACACTTGTATCAGCTGTGTTTTCCTGTTGAGTGAAGAGCAGAGGTTCATTTTGTTACATATTAGGAGGAATTACTCTTTGCAGCAGCTAGAGCCAAGGTGGCGACCCAAATATTAACTCACTTAAATACAGTTCTTTAAAAAAACAAACCCAGAGAAATGAAGACATTTATTTGTACCTGATAATTTTATATCATGACTAAGCACTATTCATTGCCAGCTGAGCCAGAAAGAAACCCCTCCACCTGATCATTATTTTACTCTGTGAGGAGTAACAAAGCGTACATTCATATGATAAGAGAAGTATGTCACCCTTAAAAAAGTTGTAAAACAAGTACAGGCAAAAAAATTGACTGTTAGGAAGATGAAGCAGCATCCTAGAACTGGTAGTTCCAATGGATTCCAAACTGTGCATGCTTTGGAGACTGAAATGTCCGGGAAAAGGTATTTGGCCCTGATGTATTAAACTGCAGCATCATCTTATTTTCATAACTGGTATTTCATAAACAAACAGGGACTTAAGAAATTTATTAAATGCATGTAAAATGATTATTTTTTTCCAAATTAACTATGCCAGTAAATATTCTTTTGATTTATTTGATTGTTTCTGCATTTTTATGTGGTGAAAACTTTTTTATAGACCACAAGATATTTAAGAGTGGTGTGAAATAATCTCATTGAAAGGGAAGGTAACTTTCAGGGGCTGTGAATGATTATTGGCACTGAAAACCTCATCAGATTCACATACGGAGGGACAGGCAAAAACAGATCTTGTATGTGCCCCTCTGGCTTACAGTCCTGCTTCTGGGAAAACTACAGGATCAGCCCTGCTTCTCTTTAGCAAATCTTAACGCTTGGCCAAGAGCATGGGTCATCCTGTTCACAAGCAAGGTACCATAAAAAGTGGCTTTGTGCTGTCTGCCTAAATCAGAGGCAAGAAGCAAAGAAGCAAGGGGGGGGAGGGGGAAGAAAAAAAAAAAGGAAAATAAGGAAGGTGAAATGACCTGTAAGTCAATAGATGGCTGAAATAACCTCAAACCCATGCCCAAGCTGCTAATAAGGTTTGAACAACCCAATGTTTCCCTGGCTGGTCCTGCTGTTTGCAAATGAGAAAATGAAGGGCCAATACGTGACTGGAGATGATGTGTATCTGTGCCGGTGAAGTCTGCTTTGCCCAGAAGGAGGCTTCTCCAGAAACCCTGCTGTTGTCACTCAGCATCAAGAAAGGAATGGTGACTTTTATCCAAAACAAAACTTGTGTCTGGTGATTTCTGGTTTTGTGCTGAGTATTGCTTTGGCTTACAGCAGCCTTGTAAATTTGTAAGTACCACTTGTGTCATGTCTTAAGCTTAAAAGACATCTTGTTTTCACTAGTCTGTCTACGACTTTTGTTTATTTTTCAAATATTTTCTCTTTAACAAGCCACAACAGAATCCAGTGCATATTATCTGTCCCAGACAACCAGGGACAGAGAATATCCGTATCCTAGCAAGACCCAAGGCAGCCTGCCTTGGGCAGAAGGCAATTCCTGACAAGTAAAACCCGTTAACAGATTTAGTCTCCCTTATGCTTGGCCTAAATCCGTCCTGCACACACTAAAATAACTGCACAGCACAGGGCACTGGAGCTACTTCTCCAAAGCATTCCTGAGGCCTGACATGTCGGCTCGGCATCTCCCTTGGTTGCACACGCCATGCGAGCCCTGGGGAGCCTGTTACCTTTTCAGCTCATCACAGGAGCTTCATGGTGCACAGAGCTCACAGAGCTCCCTGTACAACTTCTGTTTCCTACCAGCCGATATACTCGCACCCCTCTGGCAATGAACAGTGCCCGTGACTTCAAACTGAAGTTTACTGCGGAGCACACATCACCACACAGCCCCTAACCTTCACGGACCTGTTCCCGCCTCAGTAATGCCCGCAAAGCCCAAGAGGCTTCAGGCAAGAGCCAGAAGCAGCGCAGCCCCAAGAGGTGCTTGTGTTTGGGGTGGCCGGTCTCCAACGCCAAGCACTGCCCACGCACTTGGCCATGCTGCAGGCCATGGGGTGGCCCCTCAACAGCAGAGAGGCAGCATCGCGCTTCCCTACAATGCATAGCCGCGGGTGGGAGATGCCCGCAGGCGAACAGGGCGGGCCAGGGGGGCCGTCGGGCCGGGCTGAGGGCGGCAGCCCCCGGGAGCCCCTCGCCTCAGGCGCTCGGCCGGCTCGGCCCCCGGGAAGGGGCCGGCTCTGCCCTCGGCGCTCCGGTCCCCTCTCCACGTAAGGCCTGCGGGGAGACGGCTCCCGCCTGTGCCGCCCGGCGCCGGACCGGGCAGGGTCGTGCGGGCCCGGCGGGGCTGGGGCCGCGGCTCGGCGGCGGCGGCGGCGGGGCAGGTGGCGGGAGGAGCGGGGGGAGCGGAGCGCCCGGCCCGGCTCCAGCTCCAGCTCCCCGCCTCCGGCCCGCGCTGCCCTCTGCGGGGGAGTGGTGGTGGAGGGGGGTCCCCGACGGCCTCTATATAAGCGGCTGCAATGGCTCTGCCGGCAGAGCCGAGCGGCGGGGCGGCAGCGGCCGGGACCATGGCGACGGGCGGCGGGCAGGGCCGGCCCGCCCTGCTGCTCCTCCTCCTCCTCCGGCTGTGCGAGGCAAGTGCGGGGAGCCCGGCGGGGCCGGCGGGCGGGGGGAGCCGGCGGCCGGGCCGGCCCCGTGACCCGGCCCTCGGGGCCGCTTTGTCCCCGCAGGTGAGCGGCCGGGAGCCGGCGTGTCCCCGGCCCTGCGGCGGGCGCTGCCCGGCCGAGCCTCCGCGCTGCGCCCCGGGGGTGCCCGCCGTGCTGGACGGCTGCTCCTGCTGCCTGGTGTGCGCCCGGCAGCGCGGCGAGAGCTGCTCCCCGCTGCTGCCCTGCGACGAGAGCAGCGGCCTCTACTGCGACCGCGGCCCCGAGGACGGCGGCGGGGCCACCGGCATCTGCATGGGTAGGTGGCGGCGGGCGGGCGGGCCGGCGGCCCGCACGGCGTCCCCCCGCCTGCGGCAGCCCTCCCGGGGCGGCGGGGGGACCCTCCCCGGGCCGGGGCCCGCCGCGATGTCCGCCGGGGCTGTCGCTGTCCCGCTCGTCCCCCGCCTTCCCCCAGGCCAAGCGGCTCTCCCCCGGGACGGCCGAGGGCTCCCCGGCTGCTGCGGGAGCGGTGTCGAACGTGGCCCGCTCGGGGACGGGGAGGGACGGGGAGGGACGGGGAGGGAGCCGAGTGCCCTCCGTCTCGGTGAAATGCCTTCGCTTCTCTCACTAGTGCTGGAGGGGGACAACTGCGTGTTTGATGGGATGATCTATCGCAACGGAGAGACGTTCCAGCCCAGCTGCAAGTACCAGTGCACCTGCCGAGACGGACAGATCGGCTGCCTGCCCCGCTGTAACCTGGACCTGCTGCTCCCTGGCCCCGACTGCCCTTTCCCCAGAAAAATAGAGGTCCCTGGAGAGTGCTGTGAGAAGTGGATCTGTGACCCTAAAGATGAAGTGATTTTGGGAGGTTTCGCTATGGCTGGTGAGGAAACTAAAACTATCACAGTCATTGTGAGGAGGAGGTGATATCATACTGGAAATATCCATGGGGTTGCCAAATCTAAGACACATTGCTTTGTGCAGTCGGTTTCTTCTGGTCTTTTTTCTCATCTAGAGTCCCTAGTAAGTATACCAGTGGTTATGAACAAAGGCAGAGCTCTATAGGTAAAAGAAAAGATATTCAGGTGATGAACATGCATAGCAGTTTTAAAAGGTAGTTAACTTGAGTTAGTTCCCAATTCTGAAATTGCTGTTTATCTGGTACAGGGTAGTTCTGTGAGTGGAATGAAACAGGGGCAAGCTCATAATCCTCCAAACATTCTCCCCCTCCCAAAAAATCAAAGCGGCAGTCTTGCTAGTTGCTCTGCAAGAATGTTACGTCATAAATACTATTCTAACAGCTTAGTCTACAAGAGATTTTTTTTTCCCCTAGATTCCCCAGCTATTACAAGTGGTCAGCATGGTAGCTAAAATGCCAACAAATTCCTGCCTGTCTGTGCTAGAGCTCTCATCGTTATTGTTGGCATTGAAAGCATTACAAAGTACTTGGAGAAGCAGTGGTTATAAACACAGTGAGTGGATCTGAAAAAAAAAAATCCCATTCCATAACGCAGAACTTATAAAGTGCTTTTCTAATTGAAAAAAAAGGTACATAATATTTTCCCCCTGTTTTCTTACTGAATTATGTCTCCATCCCCTTTAAATTAGACTATTAGTTCAACATGAGTAGTAAGCTACTTTTACTGAGAGTTGAGGGCACTGCATTCTGTTCCAGTCACTGCTCTTTGTGGTCTTAAGCAGTTAGTTATGCTGAAACTCAGTTAATCCATTTGAAAAACAAGTAAGGAAAGATCCAGGAAGAAAAGCTCTAAAAACTTTTCGGAGTGCTATGAAGTGTCGGTTGTAAGGCACATGAGGTATAAACAAAAAGCTTGCCACGTTTCTACTATCCTCCCTTTTCTTTGATTTGTCTGACAGTGACAGGCTAATCCGTAAAATGCCTACAGATGGATTATCTGCATTCTTTCTAGCAATGGCCATCCTTCTTGGGAGGCCACCTTTTTTGGAGCTTTACCATGCAAAAGGCAAAAATGCTGTTGTAGAGGAGCTTAACAGCAAGAGCTGTGTCTGACGGCTCAGTCGTGTTGCCTCATTGTGTTTATTCCCATAATAACCGCTGAACCAACCTATACAGTTAGCAATATTTGCATAATACAGCTTAACACCGTCATGAGAGCAGGACGATGATCAGAGTTGGCTATGCCTTTGAGTAGCTGTGATAACTTCCTTCCTCCCTCCCCACCATCACCCTGGCTATAATCTGTCAATAATTGACAAGATCAGGTGACTTTATGACTTTTGGAGAAAGGACTTTACTTCCATGCTGTTTATTAGTTTGGATAAATCACTCGGCCTCTCTCAAATCATATCTAATATAAATATTTATATGACATAGCTTTACAACAGATTTGTGATGTATTTCCATTGGAAAGAGTGAGGAATAAAGAATTGCTAAAGTAGAGTTCTAAACTGGTTAAAAAATTGGCAATAATTCTTCCAGCTGTGGACTTGAGTGAAGTGAACCTAAATGCTTTGCTGATTACACTGATATGCACCTTTCTGTTATTTTTAGATGTAGGAAGTTGCCATCCAGGCCTCCTAAAAAGGCAGCTTTTAAAATTCCTAAATCCTGTCAAAAGCATGGATTTTGGACCTTTTTTTGTCTCACATGTTTCTTCCCAGATGTGGTAGAGCTCAATTAGATACTGGATTTTCACACGAGTTTTTCTTGTAATAAAGTTCTGTGAGGTTTTGTCTCCAGCCTACAGACAAGAGGCCACACTCGGGATCGATGTGTCGGATTCAAGTGCCAATTGTATTGAGCAGACAACAGAATGGAGTGCTTGTTCCAAAAGCTGTGGAATGGGCTTTTCCACCCGTGTTACCAACAGAAATCAGCAGTGTGAGATGGTGAAGCAGACACGGCTTTGCATGATAAGACCTTGTGAAAATGAAGAGCCATCTGATAAGGTATGCTGCAAAGAGTGGCAGGGGAGCAGCGTCTCTTCAGCTGTAATTCCAAGGTTGCAATATTATGGTCTAGAATGCTGCAGATGTAAGTGTACATAAATACACCTTTTAGCATCTGTGCAGCAATCCCAGTGTTTTTGGTAGGCATTAGATTTGCCGTCTTTACTCAGTAGCTTTGTGCTGCACCTCCAGCAGGTCGAGGGAGGTGATTCTGTCCCTCTACTCTGCTCTCCACCTGGGCCTGGAGTCCTCAGCACAGGAAAGACACGGACCTGTTGGAGAGGCTCCAGAGGAGGGACACAAAGATGATCAGAGGGATGGAACACCTCTGCTATGATGAAAGGCTGAAAGAGTTGGGGTTGTTCAGGATGGAGAAGAGAAGGCTGCAGGGAGACCTTACTGTGGCCTTTCAGTACTTAAAGGGGGCTTATAAGACAGACAGACTTTTTAGCAGGGCCAATAGCGATAGGACAAGGGATAATGGTTTTAAACTAAAAGAGGGTAGATTCAGACTAGATAGAAGGAAGAAATTTTTTTTTATGATGAGGGTGGTGGAACACTGTTACAGGTTGCCCAGAGAGGTGGTAGATGCCCCATCCCTGGAAACATTCCAGCTCAGGTTGGACGGGGCTCTGAGCAACCTGATCGAGTTGAAGATGTCCCTGCTCATTGCAGGGGGGTTGGACTAGATGACTTTTAAAGGTCCCTTCCAACCCAAACCATTCTATGATTCTATGATAATTTGAGCCATCTCAAACAGATCAGGTGAATTCCATGTGCAGGCTACTTTGACAGCTCATGTAGTCTAACTTCTCACACAAATGCAATTGTACTACGTCTATGTATACTTCAGAGCTGCTCCAATCATGCAGACGGATACGTCAGATTTCTAGTCTGTTGAGCATCTGGAACTGCAGAGAAATGTGTGAAATCTTGCAAAATCTGCTTGGGTAAATTAAACCTTATCTTAATCCTGATGATGCTCTTTCCAAAGGCAAATCCAACACTGACACTTCAGGTGCAATAAATGTGTATCTAAGGGAGCTGACTTTTTTGCTGCTTCTACGCATTATACAAGTGTTACTGTCAGGGAGAGTAACATGTAGGTAGGTAAAAGGACCATCACTTTATGTAATGTTCTGAGTGTTGGAAAGCATTGCTAAGGCCTTTGCTTAATACTCTGTGCAGTTTTAAATACTGTGTTTTGAAAAGGATATGAAACATTTGGGAAGAGTTGGGGAGACTAACAAGAATGAGCAACGGTCTAGAAAACATGTTCTGCTAGGGAAAAATTGATTGAACTGAACTTTTTCTGAATGCAAGAGAACAGAGATGCGTTCTCATAACCGTGTTCGGATATTGCAGCCTGTTCTCAGTCCATGGGGGATACAACAAGAAATGGTGAGTTTAGACTGCATAAAAATTAAGACAGGAGTGAAAACCTTCCAAGCAGTAAGAAGAGTGAACTGTTAGGATTGTCTGGCGTAGATGTGGAGTCTCTGTCCCTGAAGACTTCCAGGGACAAGTTAGACAGCCATCTGTTAAGAATAACAGGGATAAAGCTGATTCTGCCTTGGGTCACAAGAATTGGCAATGACTTTTGAGGTTCGTTTTAACCCTCTTTTTTTCCCCCCTGAATCTAGTCTTGTAACTTGCTCATTTGGCTTCCTGATTCTCTGATGGAACTACACTAGCCTGAGAAGTTCTCCAGTAGAGTATAGTTTCATAATGAATTTTGCTTTGGCTTGTCTCGGATGACAAGAGTGAGCTTTAATTATTTGTCCTTTATTACTGGCCCAGTAACAGACTGGTGTCAAAGGGCAAATCTTGCAGGAGTTACCTGTAAGTAACTACTGAAGTAGCTGCAGAGTCTTATTGCTGTTGAACGAGCAAAGACAACAAATTTAAGTTTTCAGAGCACACCTATATCCTTCCATTTCAATTTTTAACTGCTTTCTGTCTTATGCAATGATGTAGCTAATGTCTCTTCATATTTCTCTTAGAAAGGGAAGAAATGTATCCGAACAAAGAAGTCCCTGAAAGCTGTTCGCTTTGAATACAAGAACTGCACTAGTGTGCAGACATACAAACCTCGTTACTGTGGCCTCTGCAATGATGGGCGATGCTGTACCCCACACAACACCAAAACGATTCAAGTTGAGTTCCGCTGTCCTCAGGGCAAAGTCCTAAAAAAGCCAATGATGTTGATCAACACCTGTGTCTGTCATAATAACTGTCCTCAGAGTAACAATGCTTTCTTCCAGCTGTTAGATCCAACATCTAGTGAAGCAAAAATATGAAAAGCATAAATTAGGTAGAACAAAAGGTATAAATAGTTCATACAAAACTTGACCCGCAATCAGGTGAATGTAACAATTGCATATGTAAAATATCTAAGATGTTTTTCAAAACAGTCTAGGTGCTTCCTTTTTTCCTGTAGTTTATTAAATACCTCAGTTTACATTTTCCCCCTCCAAATTTCTTTTATTCACTTGAAGGAAATTTTGTACCTTGGACAGAGCCGCCTTTTTTTCTTGACAGTGGCATAAAGATTACAAAGCAAACAGCTAGTCTTTCTCCTTGAGTTAAGGGGATCATGCCACAAGCTTCAGTAGCTGAAAGATGGGGCTCTTTAAGAGTAAATGGATTCCTTGGGGAATGCATGATACCATATCACATAAGCTTCCGGGTTCTTAACTTCACTTTGCATAATGCATATAAACACTTAAGCAGTGTTCTTTTTCCGTTCTAACAAAACTCTGTTTCTGATGACAGTAAAAATCTTACTGATGAAAGTGGTGTATTATTGTGTCATATAAAATACCTTCTATCTGTACCTCTGACTTTCTCTGAGGATTAAGTTTGCACATAGCCCCTGAGATGGCATAGCTAAGATCTCTTATCCTGAAGCATAGCAGATTGATAGCTGACAGCAATTAAATTTCTCTTCGGTAACTTCACTAGCAGTCTAATCCAAAACCCACTGAAGTCAGCATCTTAGGAGGACTTGGTTCTAACCAATGTGTAGATATAACTATTTGGATGCAAAAATAAAATTTCTGTAAATTCCTCTAAAATACTAACTGTATCATATGGTGCTTCATTTCTTAGAAAGGTGTATATGTAAATAGAAGCTGTATATATTGTAATATAACTTTACTAAGTAAATAAACTTTATGTGATTCAAAATATTTTTTTCTAAAGTTGTTTTTCTTAAACTACCAACTTTTAACAGCTAAAAGGAATGGGAAGAAAAAGGGTCCGCAAACTCCTAAAATCAGAAGACCCTATCTTGTGATGTTCTTAGTGTACCTCATCCTTATCACTGCTCTAACAGGTATGCAATGTCTTGGTGCAGGAAAGGATGAATAATTTGTGAGGCACACATCAGAAGGGAGGTTTCTTTCAGAGTAAGTTAGCCTGGGAGATAGGGTGATGTAAATAAAGTTAGGTTTGGATGTGATGTGCCCTGAAAGATAATGGTGGTGGGGAAGAATAATTGTGTGATCTGGAGTTTGAGTTTGGGTTTGGGTCTGAAGTACTAGTAAAGTATGTAATTGTGTCTTGCAGCATTTCTGCCTCATAAAAGCAACCTGTGGGCTTGCTTGTGCTAGATATTGTATGACAATATCCCCAAGGAATATAGGGCCTGAGGGTGGCAGTTTCACATACGTTAAATCCCGTATGTAGCAGGATTGTGCAAACAGGTCATAAGTACCATTGTGTAGGCATTCAGCTGCCTAGGCTGTGGGCCCAAGCTTAGCTCGGTGTGTGTCTCTCTGTTAGAGATACTGGAGTAGTACTTAGGCCACAACCGTTCTATAACCATGTGGTAGGAAAGAGCTCTCTTGTGAGGAAAAAAGGCAGAAGGCCAAATCTCAGCATATTTGGCCCAGCGTCCTCGTTCTCTGGAGGAGCTCGCAACCTCCACTTTGGCAATTCCTGAGATACCCACAGGGTGGAATTCAGCTCTAGGTTAAGTCTCCTAAATTTGGTGTCTACATGTTGATATCTAGTTGCCTGTTTTAGCCAATGAAGCCTAAAGTAAAGTTAACTGTGAGCAAGCATCAACAGCTGAAGTTTTTTAGTAACTTTTAAGTCATCCTTGAAAGTATGACGCACTGGTGCTAAAACCCGTACTGCTTCAGTTAAGGTCAGATCGCTCTTGGGTCCTCACCTGGACTCTTGCATGGCTTTCCCCACTAACTGTGCCAATGATATACATTTCTGTGTAGTCATTGCTGGTGTTATTGACACATCCCTGCCTGCTATATGCTGTTCAAACAGCTGGAACAGGGCTAGTCTTGTCCCTCATCAGGCACGTGCTCATGCATACATGCACACTCCCTGCCCTTGCATTGGTTAATTCCTAATCATAGAATCATAAAATAGCTTGGGTTGGAAGGGACCTTTAAAGGCCATCTAGTCCAAATTCTCCCCCTGCAATTGGCAGGGACATCTTCAGCTCGATCAGGTTGCTCAGAGCCTCGTCCAGCCTGTCCTTGAATGTTTCCAAGGATGGGGCATCTACCACCTCTCTGGGCAACCCCTTCCAGTGTTTCACCACCCTCAGTGTAAAAAAAAATTCTTCCTTCTATTTAGTCTGAATCTACCCTCTTTTAGTTTAAAACCATTACCCCTTGTCCTATCACTACAGGACCTACTAAAAAGTTTGTCCCCATCTTTCTTATGGGCCCCCTTTAAGTACTGAAAGGCTGCAAGAAGGTCTCCCCGCAGCCTTCTCTTCTCCAGGCTGAACAACCCCAACTCTTTCAGCCTTTCATCATAGCAGAGGTGTTCCAGCCCTCTGATTATTTTTGTGGCCCTCCTCTGGACCCGCTCCAACAGGTCCATGTCTCTCTAATGTAGAGAGCTTGTAAAGGTCTTCCTGGTTTTGCAACCCAGCAACCTTATGTGCTAGGAAACACCGAGTGCTAGAGAGCATGGGGCCCGGCCTCCTCTTGGTGGCTCAGGATTGGTTAAGTGGCAGGTTAGAATCTAGGATAGACGGAAGAAGAATTATTTAAAACTACTTTCACCCCAAATCTTTATCTGCGCCCCCCCCCCCAAAGAATCAGGCTGTTTTGTGTAATGCTTTTCTAATATAACACAAGCTATCAAGTATTTCTCAGGATCATCTTGCAAATTACCTGCATCTTGATTTACAAGAGACACATCAGCTACCGAGCAATGCAGCATTTGACTGTCTGGACAAATTTAAACAGTCTTTGGATTAATGAAACCCCACTAATCCTGAGCCAGGTGTAATTAGAGAGGAATGCAGTCAACCACTGATTTCTTAAGAAGCAAAATGGTTCACTCAATCACATTATTTTGACAGTTCGTCTACTTTCACACCCAAAATCATTTATACGTGTGCATCAGCTTATCATTGTTGCATTGCTTCTCCTTTATCCCTCTGTTTTCCCTTCATGTTATCTGGATTTTCACATAATTCCTCATGTTTTCCTTTTATTGGATCTTACAAGAAAAGCACAGGCACCAGGGGGAAGCTCTTCAATAGGTAGCTTCCCCTTTGCAGGCAAGTTGAAGAGTTTATCTGGGATATGAACCTGCAACCCCTTGTACATTAAGATCATGCACTACTCTTAAGTTTGTGGGATTTTTTCCCCTCCAAAGGCAGGAGTTTAATTTATGATATTTTTGAAGAGACATAAACCCAGCTTTCTGCTGAGACACTTTTTGTGGCTCATCCATCCCTTACTTTGAAAAGAGGACTATGTACACTACGGCATATGAATTCAATTCTAACTCGAGTAACTCCTTTTGTTTATAGACATTTCCCCAGCACTTTAAAGTATGGTCTCCACTTCAGTACATCCAGTGCCAAAATGCCCCCAATAACCTTCCTTAGTGCTGCTCTACGTGATCTCCATGTCTTCAACCCATGTTGTGAGAATGGAGTTGCATTGTCATGAGCACTACGACCTTCACGAAAGAAAAGGGCTACCGTGTTCAAATCCTTACTAGCTATTTTTATTAACACCAGAACTATTGCAATCTCAATGTCTTCTTACAATGCTGTAGCATTTCAGCAGGAAAAGTATCTTTTGGAAAGAAACACAACTGTTTCCTCTGGAAAAAACAAAGTTCTCCACTGTCTTTTAGACTATATACATAATACCAATTCAGTGGCTATTTTTACCTCAACTCAGTTGATACAGCTTTTCATCTGGTATCAGTTTTGCTATATTCATTTAGGTTAGATTACTAGCTTAGACTTTGGGCCAATTTCACCATGTTCCTGCAAAAGGTCATAATGCCAATTTAATTAAAACACAACAGTGATGTGTCAAACCTGTGACATTTACATAAGTAAACTCCAATGATAAAATCCTGAACTTTCCTGGTTTAAGGCTGTGATGTTCCCAAACAAGCAAAGTTAAATTATTCAGATTGAGCAAAATTAAATTATTCAAATGCCAGCAATTCATTTTCGTATCTCCCAGGACTCCCATGTGAGCATTTCAGGGGATATCACTTGATATTCAACGTATGGGTCCATACAGCAATATGTACTGAGCATGATATGTTGACGGAACAAGCGCAAAATATACTGGTTGACTTGTTCATCCCATACTCTCTGAACAAATTTACCTTTCCTCTGCTAGTAGCAGTCAAAGACTGTCCCAAAAATAAGCTGGTTAGAAACCTTTTATTTATTTATTTATTTATTCATTTAATTTAACAGCTTTTGGTGTTAGCAACTGGTAGGCTAAGTGCACCTTCAGTAAGTGATGTTGATGATAGCCAGTGCTACCACCTACAGCATGTATACCCAGTAGAGATGTTTGTAGCTACTTCCAGGACTGTTTCATCTCTAGGACTTCATTAAAGCAACATGCTTCTTGCATTTAATCTGCTTTGAATTTGTCTATTGCAGCAAAGACATATTGCAAATATGTCTTTTTTTTGCCTTCACTGACTACGTAAAGAGACCAGCTGTCAGCCTCCTCAACTGATGCCTGACACTCACAGTGAGTAAAATTCTACAACTGATTTCAGTAAGATCATGGCTTCACCCTTTCTGTTTCCCAGTATAATTCCAGGAGTACTACAATAAAACTTCAGGAAAAATAGAATGTTGCTATTTTTTTTCTTTCTAGCCCAAGCTATAATTTGTCTTCACTCTATTTTTATTGATTTATAGGTGTGTGGGGATATGGACAGGAAGAAATTGGTACTGTTTCTAGTCCTAGTATTTATACCTTACAACAAATCTGAACTTCATGAAATAGGATTGTATTTCTCTCCTCTGACAATTTACTACGTTGGAATTTATTTTGCGTCTTAATTTTTTGAAGCAATAGTAAAGTAATTCTTCTCCACTCAGAGAAACAGTAGGCAATAGCCATTGCTGATCAATTGATTTAATTTAACAATTTGTAGATTAGCAAACAGGAAAAAATACTTATTTATATTCCAAGAAGTAGATTTATCGGCCCTGGACATGCAAATGGTCACATTAAATTACTGAAGAAAAGTGCCTCACTGACCTAAAATGCTTCAGTGTTCATGGATGTTAACCTGGTTGTTATTATTCTCGATGTTAGAATAAAATATTGCCCCCAAAATATTGCATTTCAGTTCATACAGGGAGACCTGTATCTCTGGTCTCCTAGGTTGTCTCTCCTCTTCTTTAGCCTCTCATTCTGTCAGCATGTGCTGAATCTGTTTTCCATCCTCTTCCATATTTTTTCCATGCTTTCCTCCACAAAACGCTCTTTTTATCCCAGTTCTCAAAGCCCACTCCTTATTATTCACTTCTACAGTGCCCCCAAGTGGTAAATTAAACATCCATGTCCCATTGCCAGAGGCCTTCCCCATGCACTCCATGCACCCTGTGCATCCTGCCGTCTCCCTTTCTCCATGAGTCTTGCAGCCCTCAGGGTATGTGTTATGTCTATTGTGGTTGCAAAAACATTTGCTTGGATCTAATCAGAGTTTTTTGAAGCATATCAAATTTAATTTTGCTGAAGATAAAGGATAAAGGATACTTTAAAGGATATAATAAAGGATATTCTAAAGAGGGAAAGATGTATTAAGGGGGGCAGATTTGCTCTCTTGCACCACTGGGTCTGGCTCATTAGAAACCCAGGCTCAGCACCTCGTGTTGCCTGATTCAGAGAAATTCAGAAAGAAAGAATCTATCCATTAGGCCAAACAAAGGCTTGAGCCTGCACATAACTCAGGACTGTGTGTGCTCTGACAATTAGGACACAAAAATAAGCATGTTAGCTCCTGTGGGAGGATTGCTAGTTTGGGTTGTTTTGCTTTTTTCCCCCCTGTTTTTAATTAAAGAATTGGACTTCAATAGAAAGCTGTTTTTTGTGCAAAAAGAAGCAAAACACAGAAATCCCTGCATTGATTGAGGCAGAATTAAATCCTCTGAACTGTCTTCAAAAACAACGACAGTCATTGAAATGCTTGAAAAGTTGTACCCTCACCACTTTGCAAAAACTGTATCTTCAGACTGTAACATGTTGGGCTGTCTGCTGCAGAAATGAAATGCAACTTTTTGGGGAAAAGAATCAGATTTTCAACGTTTTGAAAGTATGTACCTTTAGCACTCTGCAGCTAATGTTCTTAACTCTGTAGGATATGCGTTTGTGATTGTACATTAAACTCTGTCGTTCTCATACCAGGACCATGCTAGGGCCATCCCAAGGGCTGCCTTTGCCACCACTGCATTGCTTAGAGGGAGACAAAAGAGCTCATCACTTGGGGCCAGAATTACAAGCAGCATTTCACTTCAAATTTACGATTGAAGGTGGGTTTCAGTGGGATGGTCCAGTTCTCCTCCAAACCATGGAGAAGGGGGACACCTGGTGGCTACAGGCCATTTTGTCTTGTCAATGATTATACCCTTTCTTTGGGCCTGCTCCTGAAAGTAGGGATGCATCCAGAAGGATGAGGCAACGCATGTTACTTATGACAACTGCCACTGGTTATGGGGACATTAACAGTGAGGGAGGACAGACAGAAGCCTGGATAGCTGTCCCATTTTTAAATGTATCCAAATTATTATTAGCATTATGGCAGGCCCCAGCCCCACTGGGGACCTGTTTTGCTTGGTGTAGATATACAGTGCAGAAGAAAGTTTCTCATCCCAGACACTTTCCAGTTAAGTGGGAAAGACGCAAAGGATGAAGGGAAGGAGAGGCCCTTTTCTCTGGTTAGCACACAAGGCACTAAAAGCTCAGAATATATGAGCAGCTTCCTCCCCACCACACACAATTTGTGGTAAAACCAGGAAATGAGCCCATTTCTCTTAAGTCACCATCTACAGCCTTAACCACAAAGGCTGTCCTCCTCCTCTTAGCTTTACCCATTCAAGTCCATCCTGCACTTCAGAGGATCATGTTGCAGAGGAAAAGAAGCAGTATGCTTTCTTTTTAGAGAACCAGAGGGGTCTCAGTCACCACATAAGACCTTTACAGACCCTAAGGACAACAAGCTCAGGGAAAAAAAACCTGGACAAGCTGGACAAATGGGCCTGCGTAAACCTCATGAGGTTCAACAAGGACAAGTGCAAGGTCCTGCGCCTGGGCTGGGGCAATCCCCAGTATCAATACAGGCTGGGGGATGAAGAGATTGAGAGCAGCCCTGAGGAGAAGGACTTGGGGGTACTGGTGGACAAAAAGCTGAACATGAGCCAGCAATGTGCTCTCGCGGGCCAGAAAGCCAACTGTACCGTGGGCTGCATCAAAAGAAGCGTGGCCAACAGGTCGAGGGAGGTGATTCTGCCCCTCTGCTCCACTCTGGTGAGACCCCACTTGGAGTGCTGCGTCCAGCTCTGGGGTCCTCAGCACAGGAAAGACACGGACCCGTTGGAGCGGGTCCAGAGGAGGGCCACAAAAATGATCAGAGGGCTGGAACACCTCTGCTATGAGGAAAGGCTGAAAGAGTTGAGGTTGTTCAGGATGGAGAAGAGAAGGCTGTGGGGAGACCTTCTTGCAGCCTTTCAGTACTTAAAGGGAGATTATAAGAAAGATGGAGACAGACTTTTTAGCAGGGCCAATAGATAGGACAAGGGATAATGGTTTTAAACTAAAAGAGGGTAGATTCAGACTAGAGATAAGGAAGAAATTTTTTACACTGAGGGTGGTGAAACACTGGAAGGGGTTGCCCAGAGAGGTGGTAGATGCCCCATCCTTGGAAACATTCAAGGACAGGCTGGACGAGGCTCTGAGCAACCTGATCGAGCTGAAGATGTCCCTGCCAATTGCAGGGGGAGAATTTGGACTAGATGGCCTTTAAAGGTCCCTCCCATCCCAAAACATTCTATGATTCTATGATTCTATGAAAATGATGGTCTCAGGAATGGTGACTGTTCACTCCATTGTGAAGAGGCTGCTCTCTGTGTATGTACTTAAGAAAGTCTTACTGTATTTGATTGGAAACTACCATGTTTTGGGTTACATATTGCCTGGTGGAATATGGCTTTGCATCTCTCTTCCTTGGGATGCTTGTGGAGGAAATGGTCATCTCTCACTTACACTGACCATTAGTCAACGTGGTTGCTGAATCTTTCCTCTTCCAAGCTCTAATGAATATTTTAGCTTCCATATCAGTGTGAAAAACCCACAAAGCCTAGGCATCAGTATTTTTAGCCCATGTACAGCAGCAGAACCACGACTCTGGAGAGAGGCAAGAAGACCAGGAGCCCCCGGGCTGGGGAGTGAGTCCCTGCCTTGCTTCCCAGGCACTTGGCACGCAAAAAAAACAAGAGAGAAGTTTCTGTTGCAACCTTCAGGCCTGCCTGAAGTGGGAGGGGAGAGGGAAGGACAAGAGCATAGTTTTGAAAGAAAAAGCCTCAAGCCAGTTGCAGCTGTTACACCAAGTTCTTTGAGGTATCTGTGCTTTTTTATTTAAGCTGACTTGGGCTTTTGGTTCCTGGAAAGAGCTGATATGTTCTTGACTTAATTCACATTTGTTCAGCATTTTAAAGCTCCCCCCTCAAAAAAAAAAAAAAAAGAAAAGAATCTGTTGAAATGCAAGTGCTGAGCTTTACCCAGCTTTTCAATATTTCCATGAAAAGAGCTTTTTTCAGATTTACCACGAGGGGGAGGCAGCTGAAAAATTATCAGACACACAGTCTTAGAACTCATTTTTTTTGTGAAAAACACGGGGACATCCACAAAAAGAGTGCAAGCAAATATGTCTTCAGGCTTAGTGAAAATGTTAACCTTTTCATGGCCATTATCAATTCATATCCTTTTAAGTAAGGTTTATTTTTTTAAATCTCTGTAATTGCAGTTAGAATAAAATTCGGCATTTCCCAGAGGAAGGAAATATGCTAATGGAAACGATGGGTTTGCTTCTATATATGGAATGGAAATAATAGAAATAGTTTCTCTAGAATTTAAATCAACCAGCAAACACATGCTGCATGTTTAATATGAAGTAGCTCAGAGAAAAATTCTTTCTAAATTTCAGGTATATTATACTACACATTGCATCAAAAAATACGTACTTGTACTAAGTATAGCAGCTGTTTTCTCTTTCTAATAGAATATTCTACACACTCCAAATCTGTTCCCAAACCTAACTAATTTGCTGTGTGTCTGAAACAGAATTTTTAAGGACATATAACTACCAAGATCTAAGAACATGAAAAGTCTTAGAGTGATAACTAAGGTCACCAAAAACCTTCCACTGCCCCCAGCACCAGCAGACAAGGCAGAGAAAAAAGCCAGATGAGGCAGAGAGAGGTCAACTCCCTTCCCCGTGATCTCCAGCAGATCAGTGGCAGATCCAAAAATACGAGGTGCTAGCAAGGTATCTCTTAGATTACTTTTCTTTTTTAAGTGATGAAAATAAAAGGACATTTCTCTGTCAGTCTCTCTCCCTGATGACTGTACTTCAACAAGCCACGAAGCATTCAAAGTCCAAGGTCATCGTGAGTGTAGACCTATGAAAAGCAGCTGGGGAACCCTTTGGGACCACTAATTATGAGCATATGAGAAATGGTCTTCTCCCCTGTGTGAGACACCAGTCTATCAAAGATTGGCATTCAATAGCAATCCTGCAGAATAGGCCACCTTTGAAAGCTATAATGAATAACCTCGAAAGGAACCCTTATAAAATCTTAAACATACGCAAGATACTAGCCAAGGGCTTAATAAAATACACAAGCCCCACACGCAAAAAAACAGGCAAAACAAACAGAAACCTATGGCAACTCCAAACATAACAAGATGGACCTCATAAGAAGGAATTAACAGTAAATCTCTCAATAACTTGCCTTTCGTGGCCAGAGGTCTGCTATCTCCCCAGGGTACGGAGCACAGAGAAACCAAATTAAACTGTGGTTATCTGATGTCTCTGGTGAGATTCACTTCGTCCCACGTCAGAGCTCAGTGGGTAGCTAAAGTCCAGGACCGGGAGTCAGAAAGTCTGCGTTCAGTTCCCAGCTCTGCCACAGGCTTGCTGTGTAGCACTGGTCTACTTACTCAGCATTTGTTTGCCTCAGTTTCCACGGCGTAAAAAGTCAGGGTTTGCAACAGTGCTGCAGTGCAGGATGATGCTGCAAAGCCCAGAGCAGGGCTGCTCGCACAGCTGCCAGGTCAAGGAGGGTAACCACTGTCAAAAGTGCTAGTTTCTAGATGTTCACCATCACACATTTTTGAGTTCCTAGGATTCCTGGCAGGGAAGGACGGCTTTCAGACCAGCCTGGTTCTATGGATGGTGGATTAAGTGATTGCTGGAAGATGTGGCACTTAATTGCAGGAGGTTGGTGTGCCTGCATGCCGAGCGGTGTGGTGAGGGGAGACCGCACAGCAGCACCCAGTCCCAGGAGCCCAAGGTAACGTTGCACAACATGGCACTAACAGGGTTAGATGAGGGGCTGTGTACCCTGCTGAGCTGCCTGACTGTTTTCCACTTATTAGTGACCATGAGTTGCTCAAGCCACAGCTGTAGGAGCAGCCTGCTCAGCCGCAGAGAACCGGGACCGTATCATATGGCAGCTATGATGGGGAACAACTGTATAACCTTTGTAATACGTTACCACTGAAAAGGTATCTTCACCCCCGCAGTTATGTGACACGGTCTGCAGCAAAGCCAACCCCAGGCAATGCCTATTTTGTGCCCCCTGTGATCTGTGCAGTTTACAGATGGTGTCTCATGGCCTGGGGTAAACACAATTTCATAGAAAAGAAATCTTGGAAGAAATTCTCAGACCCTAGTGCAGATCTATAATGTCACTTGGCAAGGTCTCATCCCATTAGGCGCAGTCATTTCCCATATTACCACGAAATGAAAATCCCACATCCAGCCCAATTTCTGATGGAGGTATACATAACCACACAGAGAGGAATTTGCAGGAAGCCTGTGGGGAAGAGCAGGCTGTAGTCAAGGGCAAAGGGCATGCAGATGGCATGTAGGAACATGGGACAACAGTGAGCTAGATCCTGGCACAACACTGGGCCTTATCCCCATTGAACTTTACTTCAAATCACATGAAGGAAAATCAACGGAGCCTCTCCAATGCACAAGACATCAGGCGGTCAGCCTGCAAAAATGACTGTTACAGAAGGAAATATCTGTATTAAAAAATAAATCCATTTTAAAAGAGAACAATTAACATTATTGCAAATTCAAGCCCTCCCAATCTAGGAATGTCATCAATAAAACTGCCTGCGTGAGGTGTGATTCAAACAGGTTCCCTCATCAGTCTCACCCTTTATTTGCTTGAAGAGTTGAATCTTGATGTTACAATCCCCATAGCAGAAAGTGACCAGGAACTCACATCTTACCTGGGATCTGTGGTGAAAGCAACTACTGTGAACCCCAGGAGCCCCGCTCTGAAGATACTGGGTGTACTGGGTATAACAGATGCAATCCAAAGCAGCTGGAGGAGGCTTCATGATGATCAACTGAGATGAAAGGGGCCAAGGCAGTAGGAGCTGATTTTCCCTTGCAGACAGAGAGGGAAGTAAAATGTGTGATCCAAACAATTTATGCTACCTCTGAAATAAGGGGAAATCAGCCAGACAGGAGATGACATGGCTGTAGTGGAGATGTCCTTCTTGACTACAGACCAAATATGGGAAAGGTCAGTGGATGCCACAGCTGCTCTAAGTGATCACAGGAACACCATCCTGATTCCTCTGGTCATTTTCTCTCTGCCAGATCCATATTTTGTATCTCCAAGGTCTTCACTTCCTACTAACCCCAGCAGAGAGAAGTTAAAGGAAGTGAGCGAGTAACTCATTTACAATATGCTCATAGTCCTCTACATGGGACTTACCTGGTTCAAAGCACTTCTAGTTTCTGCAGCTTTGGGACATATGTTCTCTCATGGAACTATGAATTAAGGCTTGAATTTGTCCCTTTGAAAAAATGAATGAATTAAGTAACTTCAGACAGTTTTATTGCATTTAAATAGCCAAAATTACTTGCAATGATTGACAATCATTAAAATAGGCAGTGGTTATACAGATTGTAATCTGACAGCTTATGTCACAGGAGTGCTTTCCATTACTTGTAACATCAGTCACATCTTAGCTCCTATGATCCCTCATAGCCTTTTTTTACCCTCTTGCTTTTTTTGACATGAGCTCTTCATAGGGCCTGCCTGGGACCTTCGCTTTTACAAGGTCATTTTAGATGTTTCTATGTTTCAGATGAAGATGTCATTTGCATTTCACTTCTAGGAATACAACAGGACAGCATAAGACAAGAATAGGGGGCTCGGAAGCTAGAAGTGATAGAAATGTCTTAATAAGTATCCAGGTCACCACCCAGCAGAAAGGATCCCAAGGACCAGAGGAATCTTCACAAATTGTCCTGTATGCATAGAGGAGCTCTGCACAGGGGACATGTCCCATAAATGACTTTGGCAGCTGAGATGCAAGTAGTGAGGACCAGTCCTCCAGCCTTCAGGGCTCTCTCTGTTATATGCCATTTGCAGGTCTGTTTTCCACAGTTTGAATTCCTGTTTTTGAAGTTGTTTGATATTTGCATCCCGAAAATCATTACAAGAGAATTGTATCAAGATGTGTTTTAATACACTTTATTTTTCCAGGCAGTCCTTTTACCCGCCTCCCGAGTCCCAGAATCATACTGCATACATAAATAAGAAACAGGGTTGTGAAATCACCTCCAACATGATGTAGCCCAGGCCCAGCCTCTAAAGACTGTGTTATTCAGTCTGACTGACATCAAAAGGCAGCGTAAAACTTGATTCATGATGCCCACACAGGGCTGTGGGTAGCGAGCCAGCCTGAGCACAACCCTGCCACTGCATCTTAGAGCAGTAGCTGCACAGAGCAGGACTGTTTTGATCCTCTCCCTGTAGGTCTCAAGAGCTCTGAAGAAAAGCCAATTGTACAAAAAATACTTGTTTCTTCATAGAACAAGTCAGTATTTTAATTGTGGTAGAGATAAAGATAATGGCATGAAAAAAACCCAACAACATTCTGTGTTGTGTTAAAATATACCTGTAAGATTTAGCCAAAATAAAGTTCCATAGCATCTCACAGACTGCAATGAAGTTGTCACCAGAAGAAAACTGCCCCTAACATGACCATGTTGTAGACACTTCTAAACTTTGAACCATTTTGGCTCTGAGTTTTACTGTTTCAGTTTCCAGTTTTATTGTTTCTGCTCTGAGCTTTACTGTTTCAGCCCCCTCTGTCAAGAACCAGTATCAAGCGGCACACACAAAGCAGGTGCTTCCCTGAAACAAAAATTGTAAGACTCATGGAAAACACTTTCTGAGTAAGAGAGAGATGAAAATCTTACCATAAACTTTCTCCAGGTATTTTTCAAATATTTATATCACTGCTTGGAAACAAACCTAATTACCTGTGCCTAGCATGATGGTGCTTGTACTTACAGCTCTGATGCAATATAGGTCATGATAAATTATAATAATAATAGATCAAATGTGGAATTAACCTCCACACAAACACCTGGAGCTCTTGTAACTGGGATAGCACTTGTGCCTAACCAAAAACTGAAACCATCCGACCTCTGGAAGTTTGAAAGTTGCAAAGCCATTCAGATCCAGCAAGAAAACCACGGTGTTTTGGCCAACCCTTCATCTTCTTGGCTAACCAAAGAGCATTCTGGTTTGGGCCAAACTAAAACAGGATATTGGTCTGCACGGGGAGTCCCTATAAAGTGTTTTCATACTGCTTTGCTTTACCGTCCCCAAATGCTAGCATTGTGAGGACATGCCACTCCTTTTATCACAGTAAGGTGCAGATGCCCAGTGCGTCTGGCCCTGGCTCACACCAGTGTGAGCCTGGCTGATGGCTCAGAGGTCGCAGCCCTGCTCAGCCTGCAGAAACAGTAAAGCAGTACCAAGGGAGGCTTGGACGAACCTGATGGCTGGAGGAGCAGAAACAGGATGAAACTTTATGGTATATAATGCAAAGCTGCGCATTTTGGGAACTAAGAAGAATATTTGGTAGAAAATAAGGGACCATGATTTGAGAACATCAGAGGAGAATGATTGACATGTATCCTAGCTGCCACAGCGAGGCAGCTAGGGATGTGTCATGGCATATACAAGGAGAGATATTTCTGTGAGTACAGCATATACCTGCTGTTCCAGGATTTACCTGGAACAGGTAAAGGATTTTCTTGTGAGGAACAGTATTTGATATGCATTTTTTTTCTTAAATACCCATTTTCAGTAAAGGTGAATTTAAGCTAGAGTAGCTAGCAAGAAAACAGGGGAGGGGCATGCCTGCCTTACAAGAGACTATTAGAAGAGTCTGGGTTAGCCTGAAGCAAACACTCATGGAGAAAAGCTGTGATTACTTTCTGTAAACACAGAAAAGCAGAGAAGGAAAAGAGCTAATAAAGTAAACTAGAAAAGCTTGTCCAAGAACACATGGGCACAGAGTAGCAATGAAGAAGTTTAGACTGGGAATTTAAAAAGGGCTCTGAACAGAGAAAGTCAACAGCATATTCCAGTAGGAAGGGAAAAAGCACAAAAAACCAACTTATTTCTAGGACGATGCTTGTTAAATTCATTTGAACCATCTGTTTTACTGCAGTGGCAAAGGACTTGAGTTTGAGGTTGGATTACTTTACAGAGACACTGCACAGTCCTGGCTATGCACAGTCTTACCAGAGGAAGAAGCTGGGCACTTCACTGACACCTGAACTTAACTGGGATGCCAAAATTGCTCTTTTACTCTTCCTAAACCAGTTCAGAGGTTCAGGCTGAGGTACCAGCTTTGGTCTGGGACCACCAGCCAGCAGTATCAGCCACCTATACACACACAATTGCAATTCTGCTTTCTTTGAGGTGACAACTGGTGTGCTGCTCTCCCGTGTGCTACACCTTAGCAGTGAAAATATTTGTCTGGGAAATGGGATACATGGACCTGGTGGGAACTCACCCTGACCCATGTTTGGCAGGTGATAAGGACCACATGGCTCAGCATGACAGAGAAGGCAAGAGGAGGTCAGAAGAGGAGGGCAGAAGGTACCATAGGTCCTGTCCCTGCTCCCAGGAATCTCTCTGTAATGTTACCAGACTTTGGATAAGATACGAAAACAGCTCTGGGAGCAGAGAGGAGAAGCCAGGCCAGTTCCTTCCCAGCTAAATGCCCTGTGCCCTGAACTAAGAGGTCATGTTTGTGGTGTTCTTCTCCTCCAATACATCCTGAATTATTCCCTGCAGTTTCCCCAAGAGCAATGCAGCTTGCCCAGTCCAGAATAGTCAAGAGCTGGTGACTAAGAGGCTGCTGTTTGAGGGGAGCCATGGTTTTGAATGATGGACAACTCTTGTAACCACCAAAAGCAAGCATGGGCGTACTCCCCCCACCCCCTTTCTTTATCGGCAGATGTATGCCATGGGACATGTGATGCAGTCAGGCCATGTCCTGCAGCATCTCTGCGATCATATCACAGCCGTCCCCACCTAGGTGGAGGTGAGCCACACTCATCTCAGAGAAATCAGCCTTTGCAAGGGTTTCTAGGCTGAGGATCACAAATGAGCTGGAAAGCTTTTCCAGGATAACCCTCAGGGAGGAGCAGGATTTCTGACATACCCCTGTGCTCAGCACATCCTACTGGTTGCCATGGACGGGATGTACTCATCTGAAGTGACACTGCTCCACGAGGCTGAAAGTCACCATCCCTTGGAGTACACGGGGAACTCAACAGGACCTTTTGCTGCAGTAACATTCAGAAACCCAATGTGGAAGGCCCAAGCAATGAGGCAACCTGTCCCACCTAAATCCAGCTCTGCGAGCTGAAGCATGGCCACAGGTGTCTTCTCCATAATGCTCCTGTGGTGCTCCTGGAGCTTGCTTCCAGGTATGGGAAGGGAACCAGCCTTTATATAGCCTTGGGCTGCTCCTACTTGCTAGCTGACAAATCTGTAAACAGCTTTATTTAAAAGCTGTAAGCTAAGCCTCTAGCCAGAGCTTATAAAGATCAAACAAACCTTGTGAACAGACTCTTTCCTTTGCCTAATCCTAAATATTCAGCCTAAACTAAGGTACTTTCCCTTTTAGAGAATTTCCTAGTTTTTAACCTAAGGAAGCAATAAAAGTACCAACAGAACTTCCCAAAGAAAATAAAGTTCATCTCCTTATTTACTCATCTCAGCTTAATCTCCAGGAACAGACTGCAATGACTGTCTCTCCGAAGTCTCTCTGCTACTCAGCTCTACCCCCTCATCTGCCCAACTCCCACTTCAGTGAATGAAACAAGAAAAACACCCTTCTTGTTTTCCTCCCAAAATACTGCAAGTTTGGGGGGAAATAATACTTCTGATACATGACTACAGTAAAATATATGAAACAATGAGCTAAATAAATCATAAACTGGAAAGACCAGACCACTAAGTATTGTCGCTACTTCACGATATTTTTATTTTTAAAACTGACATGCAGAGCAGGCAATGCAGCTTCTAACACATGAAAGAAGAGAGCATGTTGTAACATTTAACTTCAAACAACATAACACAAATAGACTGTTGATCTGCATGATTATTTAAGCCAGCGGTTCCAAACTTTTAGGGTAATGGGACCACCATTAATGCTAAGACCCTCTTGTGGACCACCATGTACCCTATATCATCAAACTTTTAATTGAAAACATGACTGAGAACTGTTCACTTTGGTTCTGCAGCCCAGCTGTGGACCACTTACCATAAGCTCGTGGACCACCAGTGGTCTGCAAACCACAATTTGGTAACTATCGGTCCAAGTGACTCAAGGCTAGAAATGTGCCAGAAAAAGCAATGGTGGGGTACTAATGTCATTACAGAGATATTACACATAACTAACCATATGGATACAGAGCTCTTTATACCACCCGCAGCTTTCAATGTGGGAACACAATTCCAGCTCCTGATTGTCTTCTTGCTAATGCCTCCCATACAGTGTATTTTTTGCAGCGCATCCTGGGACTTGTTTATGTGCATGAGCTTTGTGCCACAGCCAGTAGCTACAATTAAGGCATAATTATATGTGGTAGGGCAGGGAGGAAAACTTGGCTACCAGTAAATTTCACAACCGATGGTTCTCCTACATCTAATAAAATAGTTTAATTGGGCTCCTTCTTGTTTGCCTCATTCTTTAACTAGTTATGGGCCTGAGCTGCTTTTTCAAAGTCCCTGAGTCTTGTGGGTCTGTATTTTAAGGCCTGGTTCTCCTCCTCACATAGAGGAGGTGGAGCAGTGCAAACCAGAGATCTCTAGCCACAAATGACTACTTTGAGTCTTGCCCAAATACAGTTTTCTTATATGTTTTGGGCATTCTTGAATTCTTGGTTTATGTTTTTAGGTCCATCCAAACTCTAAATACACATTGATCTTTGAATAGCAGATACTTGTTTAATGTGCTGTAATATACATGTACACACACGTACACACATACACAGAGGGTTTATCTACAGGACACAGTGAGGTGCTGTGCAGAAACGCCTTAACTATCTCTAAACGACCTTGCTGAGGACTGCACAGCACTGCATAGAGCCATGCTCAGAAACCCGGAGGACCTTAAAGGCCTTTTCGTTTCTGGTGTCAGTGGATACCACAAGGTAGAGAAGCTCAAGTTGTCTCTAAACAAGCTTACTCAGACACTACAAATAGTGTAGCCACGACCTCATGGAGCAGTGAAGATATATTGTAAATGACATATTCTTTACTGCTAACATCCTTACAGGCTTTTGTGGTGTTTTTGGAAAGGAAAAATCACAATCAGTCCTCACGCCCTCATGGAGAGGTTAAAGAAGCACCATGAAGCTGCACAGTCCCCAAGTAGCAACAGGCTTGTTACAATAGGCAAAATCCAAGAAAGCATGAAGGGAGGATTTCAAGCTGCCAGAAGGGATAAGTGAGCCTCTTTAGAGGTCCTTAACCATTCCTAAGGTGAACCCCTGCAAATGCTCAGAAGACATTTTTATGCAAAATTCATCTTTGGCACTTTCTGATTTGGACTTGTTAAGGCTTTTCAGACAGTATTTATGGCTGCTTGGGAAGCAAATGGCACATTATCATTTGGATACAGAAAGGTTGGGTCAGTTGCTCTAAACTGCACAGCAAATCAGTGGCAGGGCCAAAAACCAAGGCGAGGAGTGCTGATTACATGTTCTGTTCTCTTGACCCTATGCCTGCATCCCACTGCTGCAAAAGGCGTCTCTCACTTAGGCAAACACAGAAGAGGGAGGGAGTAAAAGAAGAATAAGATTAAAAAATCTGGAAAAGAGATTGCAGAGAGGAAGACATTGCATACCACCCCTGAAAAGCTGTTTGTCACATGGAAACAGCAGCAGTTCTCCCAGGCCAAGCCTGTGGAGACAAATTTATCTCTTGTGCAACATTACTGAAGCAAAGAGACAAAGTTACTTCAAGAATGGACTTGAGCCAGTAAACCAACTCAGTTTTGTTTGGTTGTAACAGAAACTTGCCTTATTCTTCTTTATCCCTGAGCTTTTATTGGGAAAAAAATGAAAGTAGAGCTGGGCAAAGCTGTATTCTGGGAAAAAATATATCAGCAACACATGGCTTCATGAGATGGAAGAGCCATGGAGATTTGTTTTTTTATACAAGGAAGATCATGCAGATATACTCAGTTTACACAAACACTATACTGATGCTTGCCCATGGCACCCCACCACGATGTGCTGTTCCAATGCTGCTCAGCCTCTGTGACTGAAAAATTAATGTGACATCTAATGAAGCAATCCTAAGTCCCTCTGGAAAAAAAAGAGAATTTCTCTTTTTTTGCTTCCAGTGTAAGCACACGTGAACCTACGATGCTCAGAGGCACATACAAGCCCCACTTCCCACACTCGGAGCCATCTGCAGCAAGCTGCTCGTGCGGATGTGGAGCTGCGTTAGGGCATGGCACAGCACAGCAGCATGAGCCTCACCACTCGCCAGCTCCTGCACGCTGGGCTAGCACACCTCCGCTGGGCAGCTGAAGGCAGCTCAGCTTCCAGGGAGGCAACTACTTTGTGTCCTTCTGCAGCTTTGCAGTTCTCCGGGAGGAGATAGCCAGCTCTTTGCTTCCTGACAGGGGTATACATGTGAACTAGCATTTATACATATTTTTTTTTTCATGGTTTTCGCAGACTGTTTTTGGAATCTGGGAGCTTATGGATCTGAAATAACCCGAGGTCTGTTTTTCTCATGATACCTCAGCTTCTGCTTGGAGGAAGTACGGCAAGAAGACTAGACCTAATCTCATCTTATTTCATCCTGGAAGCTCCTTGAGGAATTTGAAAAGCCTGTGAAAAAACAAAAATAAACAGAGAAAGAAAAGAGAAGAAACCCACAGAGAAAGAAATAAAGCTTTATTTGGGTTTCCCCTAAACACATGTTTCTCAACTGCATAGCACTGCACACTGAGATGATATTTCCTCAGCTGTCTTATGACTCACAGAGCTACATAAATGATGTTTGCCATTCGCTAGGGCACTAAGTGGTGCATATTTAGTTCATCTCTATCCCTTTGCATTCTTCTCCTTATTTACTTTTCCCAACTGCCTGACCAGTAACTCCTTCCATCTCTGACTATCCCCATTGTGACCTTTCAGGATAAGGAGACTTACAAACTAGTTTTTTGCTCTGTGACTTTATCTTCTCGTTTCAAGGCAGGTTTTGGATGCAAGTGTTCGCTCTATTTTCCAAAAGAAAGTAAAAGTTTCCATTCCCTTATTTTTCAAATTACCAAAGTCAAGTAAAAGGTACTGACATTGTTCGTGACAATGTAAAGCAAATGATCCCACTGTTGTTTTCATCCTTCCACTAAGCCTGTTATCGCTACCCACTTTCTAATGCAAACTTCTCATGTTCCAGTGCATTTAATGGGCATATCTGAAGCTGCATTATTAGTGCATTAGAAAGTCATATGCCCATAAAACAGCAATGGCATCATGCAGTCACAGCACATCTGGAGGTTCAGCTGCTGAAAAAGGGACTATTTAGAGGGAGTCAGATTAAGAAGTGGTCTGCAAATGCAGATGCTTTCACAGGAGAAAATGAGTTTTTTTCCTCCAACCCATCCCAGCAGATGATTTAGTGTACAGTGGGGTCTCCCCACTCTTTCTCCCCCACGAACGGTGCCTCTGAGGCCTGCCACAAATTTTCACAGTAGTTTCCTTGAATTTGTTTTAATCCAGAAAAAGAAAAAAATGAATTTCAGAAGAAGAAAGGGCTTGAACTCCCAAGGTGCAGTTAGTTTTCATTCCACCAGGGAGCTAACAAAGAAGTCTTATTTTTAAAGTCCCTCTGTGGGGCTTATCTGTCCCCATCAGTGTAGACAGGGGTCTTCAGAAACACCTCCTACCCCTAACACTAGAACAATACCAAGGAGATGCTCATATAGGGACAGCATATCGTCCTGAGTCCCCACCTCTCTGCTCCCTGTGGCACAGCATGCCTGTGAGGTAGGGAAATACCGATCCCCGCTCCATAGGACAACTGAAAAGCAAAGGCCATCTTTGAGACTCCTCATAGAAGTCTCTCATCTCGGTGGAGAGACTTTTGTCCTTAAGTCCAAAATCCCAATTTGAGTAACTCCTTGAGTCAGCAGCTTTCCTGTTTGGTGAGGGAGCTGCCCAGGCTCTGCCACTTGGCACCTCAGAGCTCTGCTTGCTCAACACCAAGTCACCAAGCTCCTATGTAAACCCTACTGGGAACCAAAAATCACAGTCACCTGGATGGGACAGCTCTTTCTGAGGCCCTTTCGGCAGGGACATCTGGGCTCTGATGCACACCAGCAGGATTAGGCCTTTCACAAAATGCGGCTACAGGCACTTTTTCTGAAGAAGCAGCTGGAGCACGGGGTGCAACCACAACCCACCTTCTCTGTCTAGAGGACAAGGCATGTGTGGGAAGTGGGAGCTGAGGCTGGAGACCTTCCTCAACCTGAAGTGATGCAAACTCAGAGCTCCTACTAAAAAGCAGTCACCCTGACATCAGCCTAAAAACTAAGGCAACTTCCTGAGGTCACCTTTGTTCACCATCAGCATGCTAGGTTTGAATGGAGAGAAAGACCAGCCATGCAAGGCTCAGTTCAGGAGACAGGCCTCATCCAGTGTCAGACCCAGAAAGGTGCTCTGCTCTTCAAGGACCGGCTCAAGGCTGCTGCCCACTCCACCCATCGTTTGGACTGAGATCCTGAAGTGATTTGCTCTCTCCCTCCACTGACAAGGGAGCTTGAACATCCATCTGGGTTTTCCTTGTCACTCTTGGGCAAGTCGCTTGGCCTTGCCACAGCTTGCTCTAACCTCAGTGGATGTTCTGAGGGTCACACATGAGGTCTGTGAAAGAGCAGGAGGCTGAAGATGGGCTGCAATGTGGTCTTCTTCACCAAGCTACAGCCCTCACACCCGCAGTCCTGTGAAGTGCGATGGCACGCAGTGACGTCTGTGACTAGAGACCAGACGAGAACATACTATCATATGTTTTGATGTGTGACAGGCTATGACATGCTATATGGGCCGGGCACCTGGCTCAGATAAGTGAGGCATCATGAGTCTTCATTTAATTGACTCGGAACTGAGGGCAGTCTGTTTTTTGCAGGATCTGAACCAGTGACCTAAAAGTGAAAGGCTCTTTTTCCCATGCTAAAACTACTATTTTTTCCCATCCGTGATTTTTCATATTGGCTTCAAATCAACTGCTGCTTCAAAAACCCAACATTTTGTCTGAATATTTTGAGGTTTAAAGAGGAGGGGTTTGGCTAAATGTACTAAAAAATAAAAGCCCCAAACAATTAATTGCTGAGAAATAACAGTAAGATTTGGCTGAAGTTTTTCTAGTAAAAAAGGAAAGAATCCTGAGGAGGATGGAATCAAAACAATGCACTACTGTCTTGCCGTTTCTCTTATGAAAACAAGTTATGGTAAATCTGAAAAAACAGTCTGATATTACAATAATTAAAGAGAATTGGTGTAAACTTTAATGTACAGCCATGTAAAGTCAAGAAGTGCCTAGTCCAAGGAATGTTTTGACATCTGGAAATCAATTTTCTTTCTGTATTATTTAAAAAAATAGTCAATATTTGTGTGAAAAAACATTTTAAAAACAATCATTCTGGAACCATAAGATATTTCTCTTCAACAAAATCACCTTGCTTCATTTGATTAATAATGGCATACCACATTTTAAAAACATGGTATCAATGTTTAAGCAGTCCTTTTTAAACTAAAAAGTGAAACTTTCCCTTCCAAGAAGGTCAAGAAACACATTTCAAGCTTCATCTAAATGGCTTAATTTACATTTCCCCAAAGCAAAACTTTTTCAAAACGGTCATGTTCTTGGGAAAGAGTTTTGATTTTGAAATTTGGAAAAATGATAAAAGTCTTTCACTGGAAAGGTTTCAACCCATTCTCCTGATTTACTTAAGGCAGACTGAGGCACACTACCCATGCAAAACAGCCAAGTAAACCTAGTGAGGTTAAAACACTTTGCCGCATGTACTGTTCAGGCCTTCCTTACACTAACCTCCTCCTGTGTATTAAATTGCATAAATACCCTTCAACCCATGTGTCCAGGAAAGATGCTGCAGCTGAACAACCGCCCTGAGGAGTTGACATCCCTTGGGCTGGGCCCACCAGGCAAAGCCGTGGGCAGCAGCTCCAGGGTAGGTTGCCCCCAGGCTGCCCCCATTGTCTTGCGTTTGTCCTCACCTTGCGTCTCACCTTGGGCCTGTGGCAGCCCAAGGCAGCAGGGGAGGACCTTGGGTACCACCAAGGACCCATCCCTCCATGCCTTCTCCAGAAATAGCTGTGGTGGCCTGCCTCTCCAGGCTGGGCAGAAGAGTTCAGCAGCTCCTGCTACTGCCAGGGTGGCTTGGTGGCCAGTCAGGGTCTCGAAAGCCAAGATTTAGCCCCTGCAGCTGCTGTGGTTAAACCATCATCTTAATTACGCAGGAAAATGTGCTTGAAACCACAATTTACATTGGTTCAGCTCACCCCTGCCTGAAACCAGGGTAAACTGGGCAAGAGGAAATCACAGCTCATAGCAGTTTTTGCCTATCCGCACCAGCCTTATCAGGACATGGGGACATTTGGTGACTGGGAAACAAAGGCTTCTTCTGAAACAGAGACACTCATAACTGAGACTTTTCTTAAACCACGCAGATTTTTTTACATAGTTCCCTTTATCGTGGTTCATATTAGCTGTTGCTTATCTAACCCACTCTCTAAGAAGCTCCTGCCACCAATATTTGTGTTCAGCAGGCACTGAAGGTTTCCCTAGCATGTTCTCAAATGATTATTCATATATTTTTACTTGTAATAGGCAGCTATGTCCAGAAACTTGAAACCAAGAACAAACTCTGAGACAGATCAACTTGCAACTATTACAATTGCCCTCGCTGTGTAATGATGTTTAAACCATACAAATTCATCTTTGCAAATGTAGGATAGATTGCTTCAGCAGCTGTGCTTTTAAAGACATTGTGGACTTCTTACTCCAAGCAGACTGAAAATTACTTTCATCATACAGTTTGGAAAAAATAGCCAAACCTCAGGGATTACTAATGATGGGTAAATAAACCAAAGTTAGCATTCTGGGGAAGGAGTAAACAGTAGCAGTGCTTGAGATCCGACGTGGTGACCCAGGCAATGATACTGATCAATGCCTTCCCGGAGGAGGAAAAATTAGAGAGTGTGGAATTAGAGACACCATTCAGTTTAAAATGAATAGAGCCTTAAGCAAAACAGAAGGGAACAACCTTATAATATTATAAAAAGGGCTTTTTGTTCGCCCTGTACCATACCTCCTTTCATTGTGCAAGGCTGTTATCATCTTTCATTAGTGGCCCTTTTGGCATAAAATTTTTCTCCCATGAAACATGCAGATTTTTATGGACCAAATTAGGACCATTAAATTAAATCCTGGATGCTTGGCAATGAAATATGGCTGAGGAGAGAAGTTTAAAAGCACACAAGAAACAGTCGAATCACTTGGCAAAAAAAATAAGCAAATAAATGCTTTGTGGCTAGATAAATCTTATGTTGTGTTAGCCTTCAGGAACATCCAGGGACATAAGCTCAAGATGGGCATAGGAAAGCCAATTTAAATTCCCTTCTAACTCAGAGGCAACCACACGGAGCTCTAGAATGGGGTATCATCTTTTCTTTAAAAACATGTCAATTTATTTTACTGAAATATTCACTACATCTGGAACCCAAGTAACCACAAATACTAAGCTGGGGAATGACTATTGCTTCCTCTCGCTGCAGGAATCCTGTGGGATTACCTGCAGTGGGAGCCAGCATCAGCAGGAGCACAGGGGACATCCCGGAGTGGTCTGCCCATACCACAAGGGCTGGTGCATGTCCCTGGAGAGAGGCACCTAAACAGAGGAGGTATGGACCTCCTCAAGTGGAAGAGTGAACTGAATGTGGGTCCTCACAACCTCTACAGGTGTCCCTACTGCCAGTCCATGGGGACAGGCTCCCATACTGACCCCTTTCCTGACTCATGTGGGGTGTGTGCCCCTCCAGACCACACTTTTTGTCGTTCCTCTTTGTGATAGGTGCTCAAAATGGGGATGGGGAGAAGGTTCAGCCCCAAAATCAAACCAGGTTAGTGGATTAAAGAATAATGATAATAATCACTTTTGGTGACTCTCATGGCAGGCCCTGCTCTCCTGCAGCAAAGGGCTGTGCAAAGCTGGAGCTCTTTATGTAAAGCAGCGAGTCACAAATTCACAATTCCTCTTCTATTTTGACCACAGTAAGGCAAGGAGAGACATTAATTTGGCTTTTATCACAGATTATCCATTCTTCCCACAATGCTCCTTACCAGCTGTGGAAAAAAGGCAGGAGGAAGGGTATTTCTTACCCACTTGAGCATGGTAGAGATCACCAAGAAATACCTTCAGCTTGAGAAGGAAGAAGGGGAATCCCCAAGGACAAGTAGGAAAATATGATGTGAAGGACTAGAGAGCACACAGTTTTTACAGGAATGAACATGTAACAACACCTACAGAAGTTCTTACATAAGAAATATGGCACCCAACTCGAGGTAGTACTAGTATTAGATTTGTCTTGACAGTTACAAAGGAAGGAATCAGAGAGGCTGGTTTACATTAATTGCATGCAACCAGCATGAAATCCAAAGCAGCAATTCTATATACTTAGTGCTTTCATAAAGTCAAATTACACAAAGCTGAAAACAATTATGAGCCAAAGTATTTCAGAGAAAGAATTTAAACAGGAAAAATGTGAGTGATAATTGGGAACTATTTAAACACAATTTACTAAGTGCCCCAAAAGGCACATTCTCACATTGCACAAAAGAGGTCAAGTGGAGCTAAAAACAAAAGCAAAACAAAACAAAAGCACAAGCTGGCTTACAGAGGAAATTAAATCAGCTTTTGTAAAAACCTCCACAAACAATCCCCCTCCACCATTCTCCCAGCAACAAAATATTAAACAAACCAAAAACACATATATCATAATGAATAAGGAAGGAACTGCTGATAACAACTGCATATCAGACACCAGCAAAGGTAGATGACAGGAACGGGAAGCAACGGGATACAAAGGGGGGTGTATGGCCATCAGAATGACAGTGGGAAGGGACTTTTTCTCAGAAGCGTATCAGAGGAAAAAGGCCTCCTAAGAGCAGTAATTATTCATTGTTAGATGGTAAAAGTGGAAGAACTGTGAATTATAGTTTTAGGATTTTTTTCCTTTTTTTTCCCATTTGCAGGAAAAAAAAAAATCTTAGTTTAGCTCTGTACTGTGCTGACTGGGGTGCTAGTGAAATGCAGTAACAACAAGGTTATGAAAAATAGACCTAAATAAAGTGGCAAGTCCACATCACTTCCAATCAAGTGTCTGACCCAGGAGTTAAGTTTTTAAATAGTGATTTTCAGTTTGTTAGAGTATCAAGAAACATACAGGACACTAAGAAGGTCAAAGTTTGGCCAACTTTCAGAGGAGGTGACCAAGGGCAACTGAAGGAATTACAGACTTACCTGCCTGGCACTGAGCACCAGGCAAAATAACAGAACAGCTGTGATGGGGCTGAGTTAGCAAGGAACTGGGAGTGAAGTGGAGGCAGAAAACACAGTTGATGGTAATAGATACATGAGAAATAGACCTTTTCAGACAAACACATATCTTCTTTCTGTTGAGGTTGCAAATGTTGTTGATAAAGGTCATAATGTTGTCACTACGTACGTAAATCTCCATAAGGAGATTTTGATTGACAACTGAAGAACAGGGAAAAAATAATGCAATGGTAGAAATTCAATGCGGTGCACATTAAATATGTTCAAAAAAGCCTACCCAAAGTAGAACCCCAAGAGCTCAGTGCCTCTGAGACAGGCAGTGATCCAGGGGACAATGCATGGCAGGGAAGATGTGAAGATGGACATTTTCTGGCTGCGTGCACAGCCCTGTCCCACCACAGATCCCAAGTCAGGCATACAGTGCCCCTGGGGTCTCAGAGGATGCGTTAGAAGGAAACAGCAACACTACTCAGCTTTGCAAGCTGACAGAGATGTTCTGCAGGAGATCCCTCTCCCATGCTCCAGATTTGTCCACCTTTATGCACCATACCCACAGCAGCACAGACTGTGTGCTTAGTTACAAAACTGGTCTGTGAGTACCTCAGGAGCCCAAAAAGCAACCTAAGTATGATCTACCCAAGGCTGTACATGTTCAACACTGAATCCAGGCCTCTGAATTGCATGTTAATGCCTGGTCCCCACAGACGGTAGCAGCAGATCGGGCAGAGGTGGACAGCATGAGTGGGGCCAGCACAAAGCATCCTTCACCCTCCATGTCCAGCTCCCACAGTCTCCAACTTGGCGGGGCCTGGGACCTTACACAGGCACACAATCTCTTGGGTTTTGTAGGCTTTCTGCCAGTTCATTTAGCCTCTAATACAGCCTGACACCTCACCCTTGAAAGATTATTGACGTCAGTGCTAGCGCTCACTGGAAATATGCTCATCTGCCCTACAAGAGGCATCCTTAAAGTGACTGCAAAGTCCAGACTCCTATGCTAACTTGATCCATGGCATTTACGATGACTTCCAAGAAGTCAGGCCATGAGAACAGTGGTTTTAAATTGCTGTGACAGATGGTATGTGTTTTGCTCACAGCTGGTTGTATGTGAATACGTTACGTTCTTTCGAAAGGATTTGGCTGAGCAACAGAGAGAAATGCTACCAGTTTGCCTCGTCCTGGCTGCTGCGCTGCGGTTCAGGCAGAGTTGTCCTTGGGGAAGGGAGATGGCGTCTTCCCTGAAAATCCTGGGAAGGGGAGAAAACTGTCAGGCAGGGGGATGCTGTGAGCAGCAGGAATGTCCCTCCTTTGGCAAAGGGGGAGCCCTTCGAAGGAGCACAAAGTGGGATATGCAGCAAGGCGCTTCTCTCAGATGCCCGGAGGGGACTGGGAGGGCTGGATGCAATTGGAGAAGCCAGTACGAGGTGGCAGGACTAAGCCCAGGCTTGAAGGAAAGGACCTGTCAGTAAGGACACAATGAGCAGGAGCAAGATTTGTTTACAAACCTTCTTAATTTAATCCCAAGTTTCCTTGAAGCTTTCTTGCTGTAATTTCACTTCCAGTAAAGCTTGGCCATGGAGTTCACAAGCTTCTCCGGTGTCTGGGCATGCTCGCTCTCAGGAAAAGGCACAGACCCTCTTGAGAGCACTGGGTATCACCTGCTCTTCTCACAGCCAACATCACCCGGAGCCAAGGCTCAAACCCAGACAAGACACTGAGGGCTTTTAGCCCATTGCTGCAATTCCACTCTCCCCACTCTCCAGACAAGTTTTTTTTTTGCATTGAGCATTACTCAAAAAAGAAAAAAAATCAAAAAATAAGTATTGCCTGGTTCTATGTGAAGCCTTAAAATAATATTTTCATGGCCCATCCTCCTCAGGAACAAAAAAAAAAGATGAACAACTGAAGGAGTATTGAGATAGCTGCTGGCTAGAAAAGGAAGAAATGCAACTACAGACACATTTCTGCAAAACAGGGCTTTGCTGCCTTTTTCTGCCACATTTAAGGACAGCCCAGAGAGGAAAGAGCTACTGGGAAATGACCAGTATGTTGGACTTAATGATTTTAAAAGTCTCTTCCAACCTAAATAATTCTATGATTCTATGACCCTGCAATGCCAGGCTGAGGCTGTGGCTGGCTGGAGCCCCTGCCCTGGGTCTCCACCACAGAAATGCCCTCAGGCAGTGCCAGTCAGGAGCTGGGAATTTCTTACAGGTCAGACATGAGGTTCTTTTTTTTCTTTTGCCTATTCCCAAACTGTGGTGCAAGTACCTGTAGAAATAAACTGCAAACAAGTATGTGAGCATGGCTTGATCTGCCTCCTCCCTGCCTTGGTGCCCAGCTGGTCAGGGAACCGGGACTGGTCGTGCTGCTGCCACCCCAGTGGGAGCCCTCAGAGGGCAGTGGGGCAAACACTCAGAGGGGCATGCAAGCCCTGGAAGCAAGGGGGACTGGAAATATAACACTATTTCTATATATTTCTACACGGAAATAGAGACTGGAGAAAAAGCTCATGGAGCTTTTATTTGCAGCCACTGTGTTGCTTCAAGAAGAAATGCTGATGGTGGGGTCCGCTGCAGGGGCTTCCCTCACCTCTTGGGATTTTCTTCTTAGATTATTTGATGACCGGTCTCTTCTGTGAGCTCTCTCATCTCACCCTCTTACCTTGCCAAGATGGCTGCAACAGCATTTCCCAGAAAGAGATGACGAGATGGGCGAGCAAAGTAGTTGGGCACCTCTTTGGAAACTGTTCAGACATGCTCCCAGATTTAAGTCCTATTTAGGCATACAATTATCTCTCACTCTAGCAGTTATTTCAAGGAATGTCGCTCAATGAAAATTTACTACCTTAATTATGCCCTGCATTGCTTAAGAAAATTTTAGCTGGGAGACTTGCTTTACTAAAAAGTTTAGAAAAACTAAGGATTTTTGTGTTCTGAATTAATCTTTTAACCTGGGGGAAAAAATTGGACTTGATTTGAGCCTCACCATTAATAAAAAAAAAAACCATGAGCTGCTGCCTGATTTTCCATGTTTGGAGGTCATCTTGTTTTCTTAACACACTAGTTTTACTGATATATTTGAACAGATTTAACACAACAGGTCAAAAATAGACTGTATATGTAAAATAGGTTAATTGGTATATGAAAAGATATTAGCTTGATATTTATATCTTTGGCCTGGATGCTACTTAACATTTTGCAACTTTAATACCTGTTACACATGTATTTTATCTTTTACCTCATTGTAAACAGAGATTTTAATTCAACATTTAAAGATTATTTAAGAACTATTTTGAGTGTTAAGTGCTTACAAATCTTCCATTGTTCAACATTTAAAATTTCATCTCTACTGAGAAGAAATCAGTTGAGATGAATGTACCACTTAAAAAATACAGGGAAAAAAAACAGATTTTGAAGGGCATTTGCAAGTTAAGTGTATGTTTTTAGAAGAGTTATAGAGATTCTTTATTAAGCTTTGAAACTTGTGTGCTAAACCAGCACCAGCACAAACACTACAGGGTAGACAACAGCCCGTATCAAGCTAGTAGTCAAAATGATGAAATCTATTTTGTTTTTCCCTCCTCCCCTCAAACTTTGCAGAAACACCTTTCTCAACTTCCTGGACAACCTCAGGTCAAGGCAATTTATCCAGCCAAAATAAAAGGCAATTTTTACATTGTTCGATAATTTATAATACCAAACATCTCATCAACAGACAAAGATTGCTTGCTTTGTTTGTTTTTACTGAAAGCTTACTACCTGGTAGGCCATGAAATACTAAGCTCACTGCACACTAATCAGCCTTTTAATCACTGCTCGCTTGCAGGCACTCTTAGAGAGACATAATTATTTTCTCATTTCCTTCTATACACTGTTTTGCATAATCAAGGAATATAAGCATTTACTGCAGTTCAGCATACTTAAAGAACAACAAAATAAACAAACAAGAAGCCCTCCAAGCCCATGCATTTTGGAATAAGCTCAAGCTAATGGAGCAAACAATTACCATTCTGGCAAGCAGAAGTTATACAGAAATGCAATGGGCAAGTAAATTCATACATATAATTTGTAGATGACAGACATAAAGATCAAGGTTGTTTTCAACCATACATTACCATTTCTGGAAAATCAATCTACATTATTTTTAGTACAGGTTAGGAACTGGAGTAATGATTGAGTGATTTGCCAAGGACATGGTTAGACAGACTTGGAAAACTGGAAACTGTGATTTCTTTCCAAAGAGAACATGTGTCATAGTCACTGTTGGTATCACTATGTAGGAGAGTTCAGTCCTATAATTCATGGTGTAAGAGACCAAACATATTTTAATACAAAGCCTCCTATTACCATGGTAACAGGAATTATCCTTGAGCAGACTTGAGTTTAGTCTGGGACCTACACTGCGACCACAGTAGGACATAGCATTCTACACTTAGAAAGTTCAGTGTAGCACTGTCTAATCCTCACAATGCTCTAGCAAATAAGATTATTACTCTGCTTTGCAGAGGGGAAGGCAGACACAGCAGGCAAGCCAAAAGTTATGAAAGGATTCGCAGTTTATAGATATTTTTTCCGACACCCCAATATACTTCTCCCTCAAAGTAAAACCCAAGGTAGAAAAATGCTTTACAGCTTTAAACACATGTTTAAGCGTCCTCAAAAATCAAAGGGATTTAAGTATACAGATGTGAGCTAAGCACACTTAAGCATACTGCTGGATTACACACTGACACAGATTTGATATGACTGAGCAAATGCACAGTCCAGAAACGGGCATATGTTGATAGCAAAGGCAGTTGCATGACACAACATATCCATTGTACAATACCCCACTATTTTGCCCAGGAGTTGTTCTGTGAAGGGGCAGGTATCTATACGAAAGAGTTAGGAAAGAGTAGAGACACTGAGAAGAGTTTTCTCCTTTGGTAGCATCCTGCTTTATCTAGAAAAACACAACTTTTTAATTTCAGTTTAGTCAGACCTACCGTAAGGCCATGTTTCCTGTAGTGCCTCTTCTTTTTCCAGCTGGGAAGTTTGTCCAGGCAGCTTCCATACGGAAGACTTGGTCACTGCTGCCTCTCAGTCATGGCTTTCAGAGGCTCTGGATGCAGCTCTGGTCCCAGCAGGTGGTAGATGTGCCATGCTCGTCCTGTGCATCTGATCTGGGGCCCTGGGATGTACCAGGCTTCTGTGCTGATGGCTTCGGCATGTTCAGAGCATCCAGGAGTCCCGGCAGGCTCTGGATGTGCCGCAGGCAGTCAGACCCTCACTGCACCCATCTTCTCAAATCCCAGGCTAAATTATAGGAAATAAACAGTATCAGAGGAATGATGTTACTGGTTCTTCCTCGTAACCAGCCTTCGAGACTCCAGAGTTTTGAATAACTGGCCAGGCCAGAAAGAAGTAACTGTTATTTAACATGATTCGATCTATTTTGCTGTGACAGTCAGTGTTCATCTATGCTCGCAAAAAATTATGTTGTGCGGGATGAAATATTCACCTTTCCTAGAAAGGTCTGGAGCACTGGAATTCCTTTTGGTTGGAAAGGAACTTCATGGAGCCGTTTTACACCTATAAATTTACTAATTTGTACAGCCTGGGTAATCAGGAGAATTCCAAGCTTTAACCACATGTAGGACCCGATGTAAAATTAATCTCCTTGTTCCCTCAATAAATGTGGTTAGTAAATGGCTTGGCAATGCTCTGCCTGGGCAGGGAAGACAAAAAATAATTCACAGTGGAGAGTTGTGATCTAAAGATAATTCAGCATAAGACCAGGATGAAAGGGAGAAAGAGATTAAGCACCTTTCAGAGGGAAATACTGTTCTTCACATTGCAAATAGAGGTTATCAAAGAAAACAGATTAATCAGATAATAACAGGAGCTTTTTCATTCAAATGTTAAACATATTTTGAAGAAGAGATCCTGCATACACTGATGCTTGCAGTGAAGTGCTGCAAAAATGGCTTCTCCTGTTCTTTCAGCCTTGCAGATATATCCACTGAAAAGGTAAAAATGTGAACAGAAGAAAATGGCATTGACTAAAAGGGGCTTGGGAGGGTTCAATGAGAGGATCTTCAGCTGGAATTAAGGTGTGAAACAGTGAAGAAAATGTTGGGTGCAGGAAAAAAGTCCCAACAAGGAGGCCTGTGGGGAAGGGGAACAGACTGCCAGTGAAGTGGTTAAACCCCAGCCCTTGGGTCACTGGAAGTGAAACGAGAACACACTGCAGGAAACATCTGCACAGGCAAGAATAAGATCATCTAACAGGGATTTTCCAGGAATAGCGTCTGGTACAGTGGAACAGGCTGAAATTGCATCCTATCAGACCCATCTCTCCTCATGGCTGGTTGTTTCCTTTCAGAAAAGTGGCAGATACAGGACATACAAAAATGTATAGATGCCAAAACATACCCCCAGTGTTTGCATCTTCTGCTTCCTCCTGACCAGCAGGTCTGTGATCCACCAGTTCATGCATGTTAATTTGCAAAGGTCCTCTCCCATGGAGAGCTCTGGGTGGACCATCACACATATTTATGACACTTGTTGGACCCAGATTTTTCAGACCTTTACCCAATGGTTATATGAGTTGAAATAGGTCCATGGAGACGAAGGTTGTTGAAGGGAGGAGATCACACAAATGGGATGATCACATTACCAGGCCAGAAATACTTGGCACTCTGGAGAGGAGTATATTTTTCACAGACAAAGCATTCCCAGCAGTTGCATCAAACACTGACACATACCTGGACTTAGGCAGCTCCTGAAATGCTTTGCTGAATAGAGAGCTCAGCAAAGTCAGGGCCTCATTGTCAGGGCTTATGAGCAAGTTAACGAATCCTATTGGAGTCAATGGAAACTGCCAGCACCATTAAAAATCAAGTTATGTGGCTAATTGAGCAAATAAGTAGTCAGGCAACTGCCTTAAAACTCTGTAAAATAATGACTTCAGCACATGCAAAGTTCTTATGCTTTGGGCTGAAGTTCTCTTAAGCAAGAGATAGTTAAAATCATAGAATCATAGAATGGTTTGGGTTGGAAAGGACCTTTAAAGGTCACCTAGTCCTACCCCCCCCTGCAATGAGCAGGGACATAGCTAGTTAGAAGAAAGCATAGCAAAAAAAAGTTGCTTAACTCTGCCCCACTGCAGCTAAGGACATACTCTTTGATACGTGGATATACTCTACAGACACACTCATTTTTACTTTTAATGAACAGCAGTAGAGGTTTACTTCGTTAACACCTGACAGCCCCTCAGCTGAGCCCCCAGTTATTGCTTTTAAGAGCAGCCCCAGCACGAAGTGCCAGGAGATGGGCTGAGCTGAGAGTGCGCAGAAGCTTAAGGTCGGTAAGGCCATACCTTTGGGCAGCAACGCGTTGTTTTAACAGGCTCAGCTGCCTCGTAGCACTACAGGACAAGCCTGTTCAGTGAAATAATCTCTTACTCCAACTGGAGTGGGTTAGCGGGGAGCAGTTCTGCAGGCAATGAGGAAACAATAACCCTTGCAGGGAGAGGAGGCAATAATTTCTTCAGCTGACTTAGTGCAGCTGAAAGAGTCCGTGTCCAAAGCCCAGGAACATCACATGATCCGCTTCTGCAACACCAAGAAATTTAACCTTCTGCTGGAGGTGGTGACTTGTTAAACCATTCCAGAAAGTCCCACAAGAGTATATCCTTAGGCAAAAACCCACACTAAATTATGTGGGGATGGACTAAGTGGCTGCTGGAGAATTATTATCTTTGTGCAAGCTTTATTTGCTGCTGTACATTTAATTACGAGAATGGAAAATATAATCCTTTTTATGACATCCATACTGTAAAACTAGAATTAAGCAAAGGTACCCAGGGCATAAAATGTAGGCATGTACTCCCATAAATCTAAATCCATAAAATAAATACCAAAATTAAACAAGCCTCTTTTCCAGGAATCCATTGCAACAGTTTCTTTTCTTATTCAGAAGAGATGTGCTTGCAGCTTAAAACAAAACAAAACAAAACAAATATTTTGGGGAAGGAGTGGGTGGATTATTTAAATATCAATGAGGAAGGCAAGCTTGTTAAGATAAGAATGATGTTGACAGAAAAGGGATAAGAAGATATAATCTGACCATGAACACATTTAGGCTTGTCATTTTTTATCATTACAGTTCTTGATCTAGCTTCCAGTGAGAGCAGTGAGGCCAACAGCTTAACTCCACCACAGCTACAGTTTGTTGCAGTTCTTACTAGTGGTTTCCTAGACCAGTTGCCTTCAGTGTCAAGTTGGGATGCAATGACCTGAAAAAGTCTCACTACTGAAAGTATTTGTGCACTCTTTTGGGTGAAATTCAGAAGTGCAGACTTTAAGACTGTAGAGTTTCGGATACTTCTTTCTCTGTCAGGTAATGCTTATGACACAAGCAAAGCTCCAAACTCTGTCCCATCCTAGTCTAGCCTTGTGAGACTTACTCAATTCATACTTGATGCTGGAATTTTGCATGGGATTTTCCATGTTCCTCTATATCTTCAAAAGTTCTAACAGTTGTACAGGCTAGAAGCTTCAAACCTTTTTCAAGCCCTTGTGGTATGTGCTGTAATATGTTACAAACGACAAGCCTTGAAGTATTTACCCTCATGAATGCCCATCTGCCTTCACGTATTCCGGGGCAGAGAGGGTACTGGGAAGAGCTGAGGATCTCAGCCCTTTTCTGCCAGTCACTCTGTGTAGTGAAACCAACATCTCCAATGGACCATCCTGGCAGCTGGGATGTAGACCACAAACAGCCATGATGTCACGGGGGTTAGACAGCACAACTGTGGGGCTGTTCCCCCCTTTAGTTATACAGCACAGAAGAAACATACAGCATCAGCCCCATTAAAGGCAAAAGCAAAGGGGCTATTACTCCTCTTGCCCTTCCCCATTTTCACCTCACCCTTTCCTACTCCCTCATAAACCCACTCCTGATAACTGACAGTTTTCTTCTCATGTACAATGAAACACTGTTAAAAAGCAAGCAATTGCCCATGCGAAAACAGAATTTTCCTGGGAGGCTGGACAAGGCCACAAAATTAACTCCCTGAGGAACCATAAAACCTTTTCTCCAATTTCAGCACAACATGAAAATTAAGTACACCAAAGCCCTCTGAATCACATACTTCTCCAACTTGAAAAACAATGCGACAATAAACATGGTACATATCTTAATTACATTATTTAATACACAACTAGAAGGTCCTTATACAGACTGGTGGAGAGAACCTGGCTAGATCAGAGCAAAACAGGAGAAGCCTATGCAGGACAGCGGACAGGGAGGAGGAGGCAAGAAAGAAGAAGTAACAGGCAGATTGTCAGGCAATCCCCCCAACCTTGGAAAAGAGATATGGACAGCATTTGATAAGGGCCAAGGGGAGTGAGATGTAACAAGGTCATCCCCCAAAGACCCAGGAAACCAGGTAAACTCTTTTATTTTTAATTGATTGATGTTTTTCTCAATGAATATTCCAAGGATAAAGTTTAAAACTGAATTAAGAACTACATCAGATTTGGGGTAACAACCAGAATAGCTCATGATTTTGACCACAGGAGGGCTCCCAGGTTTCATGAATGCATATGGAAACCTTTTCACAAAGGCTAGGAACAGATCATGAGGCATGGAAGATGAAAGCCATGGAGTTGCACCCTTAGTTCAGACTGGACACCTGCTAGGCCAGCTGAGCATGCCACATATAATGGCTTTCTTCTTCAACAGAACACAGAAACAAAAGGAACTATTTTTCTGCAAACTTCTTTTTCTCTATTGCCATACAAGAATCATTATGAAAATGTCAGTTGTTAGATCCCTGAGGCAGCAGTGTTTCTTTCTGCTGTTACCAGTAAGGAGAACTTTTTAAATTAAAGGGGGTTTTGCTAGTGAATAATGTTTGAGGATTCAATTTTTCTCACATGGGAAAGGACTATCAACATCTGACCAGCTTGCAGCCCACACAGATGAGATACAGCCTGCCAGAAGATAACACATCAGCTGGGACCTGCTTCCTACTGTCTTTTTCTCTAGACTCTGCAGATGTGGCCAGTAAGTGGACTACAGACCATAAGTTCAGCCAGGGGCCCTTGGGCACGGAAAGGCAGTGGTGGTCAAGGTCAATCTGATTAAGTGAGGTGGGTAGGGACAGCTGTTCATATGGTCATACAATGGAGGAGGAAGAGGAGTGTGCAGTTGCTGTTGACCCAGAACACCATGTCCATGCACTCTAAAACACATCCCAAGAGCCAGCTAAAAACACGGAAAAGACTAAGAGTGCAAATGACAGTGTGTATCAGGAAGAAAGCAAGTGAAACTACAGCCATCACCAAAGTTCTAGGGACTTTGTTAGATGAAAAGGGGCAGATGTGTGATGAAGATGGTCTGCCACCATTCCCACTGAAGTCAATGCTGAAACAGATCCTGACCTCTCACGTGTCTGGATTGGGTCTGAACTTTCTGTCCCAGAGGAGAAAATACTGACATTAGCAAGAGTTAATTTTCTCAGTTGTTAGTAACGGTCTAGTTAGTCACAGCCTGTGTGGAGAATTTCTGGTTGATACATCAGATCTTTGATGCCCTAACCTCAATGACATTAAATGCCTTCATACAAAGCCACGTACATAAATAAAGGTTGCCACCTTAAATACCCTGAAGAGGGTTTTTACCTGCAAAAGCTGGCCCTGAGGTTTTAACTGTACTAGTGAAGAAACTGGGAATATATCAGTATCTTCCACGTCCTCTCTTCTGCAAGAGAAGTGTGTAAGACCTGACAGAGCTAAGAGCTGGGAGAGCTGGTGGCAGCACACACTGTAGAGATATGCACGCGCACAGAAATTGCACTGGCTAGGCTAACACTAGAGCTATTTGGAGCTGATGAACAGATCAAAGCTGGAAGAAAACAGGGAGGCCAGCAAAAACCAAAATAGCAGTGATAAAGAGATAAGAGAGGAAGTTTCCCACTTCAGGAGACAGAAGAGGCTGAACAGGTTGAAGGTCCAAGAGATGCTGCCAGAAGGGAACCAGGGCTGGAGAAGATTTATTTGGCAGGTTTATGAAATCCTTATTTCCCCTGCATCCAGCCTCTTCCGATAGATCAGTCCTTCATGTACAACAGATGAAATAGCTCCCTACTTTCTACACACAGCCAGGAAACAGAAAACTTCTCAGGAAAATATCCCCTGAGAAGGATTTCATCCTTTTCCGTTGAGGGTTTATGATGACAAATAATCCCACCTCTTTTCTAGCAAATTCCAGTTTTAGGGTCAATCAGTTACAGCTGTGCTAATCCACAATTACTAACTTTGCCTGCTGATCTCTCCATGGTGAAACCTGCAGATGAAACCAGGGTGACCTCCATCTGCCTTTCCGTACCATATTTAGAAAACAGCAGGTAAGGTAAGGCTCCAGAACAACTGTGCACATACTGTGGATGCTAGAGCAGGGCAGCGATTTTTCTTTCTGAGGGCAGGTCTGAATAGGTTACATCCCAAACTTGACTTGTAAAGGCAAAGAAACCTGTGGTTTTGTTTACCGCAGTTGACTGCAGCAATGCTGCTTTTTATGTCAACATACATTTTAGTAAATGTTAGCTTGTACTCTGTAGTGATGAGCTGTTTGCAGTAACCTTGGGAATACTGCTCTTATCTTATATTTACACAACAAGTGCAAAGAAAGGAGATTAGGTATTTTTCCACAATGTTTAAAATGCCTTTTTTTCTCCCGTCTTGAACAAGGGCTGAACTTTAAACATTTCAAACACATATGGCCCTACTTGGAAGATGTACAGTTAATGCGGTACTAATCATTTGCTGGCAGGTCTATCCTGATCAGAGTATACTTGTATTACCATGATTACACCACGTATCTCAGGTCAAGTGCAACCGGTTTCTGGGACTGCAGCGAGGGAAATGGAAGCTAGAGCCACAAAACTGAGCTGGACTAGGACTACAGACAGAATGGACAGACACATAGCGTGGCACCCCTCTGGAGACAGGGGAGGACTCTGGTCAGGAACCAGACTTATCACAAGCATTTTGATGGATGGGATTGATAGAAAACTAATTCAGCATGATTTATTGTCCCCAAAGGAAGACAGTTTTGTTTCTATAGCCCTGTATTCACATTTTATTTCAGATGTGATTCTGAGGCTTCTGCTTTACAAAACTTACCTTCTGCCCTCCCACCAGTGGTAGCACTACCAAAAGCATTTTAAAAATACCGCATATCAAACCCCATGCAGGAGTGCTGTGACCAGCTTTACTGGGCTTACCATACACATGTCCTTAAACATATTATTCAACCTCTCCATGCCATAGTTTCATCCATGCCTGTGATAACAGCTGCTTCCCAGGAAGGCTGGGAAGTTTTGTTTGTCCTCTGTGCCGAAGCAGCAGAATAAACTCCACTGCCATAAGTGTGAAATGGGTTTGAAGAGCACTGTATGGGAGCGGAGAGGAGGTGGCAAGTCTGCAGCACCCACACACTCCCCTGCCCCGGGAAAGTCTGGTTTTCTCCCATCTCTCTCACAGGGCAGAACAAGTGCATTTGCCCTCCTATGGGTAGAGAGCTTGCAGGGTTTTTTTTTAAAAAGGGAATTTTCTCATGCTGCTTAGCACCACAAGCAGTATCTCCTCTGTCTCCTGCAGAGAGAAGCTGAGGTAAGCTGCACAGCTCTGGAATGTGAATTTAAAGATGTTTGGAGTGGATGTGAGACTGAAGGGGATTGCTGGAACATCAGCTTCAGCTGCTACAAATTTGTTTCTTTCAGGTCAGATCCTGCACTCTGTCCTCACTGTAACGGCCCTGACACTTGCAGAGTTCATGTGCTGCTCCTGCAACCAGCAACACCTTCAGAGGGGAACTGCTTTGACTTTCCTGAGAAGTTTTCTGCTTCCTGGCTGTGTGCAGAAAGTAGGGAGCTATTTCATCTGTTGCACGTGAAGGACCGATCTATTGGAAGAAGCCGGATGCAGGGGGAACAGGGACTTCATAAACCTGCCAAATAAATCTTCTGGAGACCCAGTTCCCTTCTGGCAGCATCTCCTGGATCTTCAACCTGTTCAGCCTCTTCTGTCTCCTGAAGTGGGAAACTTCCTCTCTTACCTCTTTATCACTGCTTTTTTTTCTGGCTTCTCCTACAAGAAGCGCATGTTTTCATTTGTTAAAATCTTTGCACAATCAGTTGACCGACTGTTTGCATATAAAGCACTGAGAAGCTGGGGACTATGGCAGGGTTGTTTTGGAGCAGCCCCCAGGGACACATCAAGATTGGCCTAATTAAACACAGGTATTTAAATTTACTCACACGATACCCCTGTGAACACTGGAAAACCTTCAGAAGACAGCACAGCACAGACCTGACAATTATATGTTTTAATTTTCTTGTTCATCTGGAGCTGAAAGTGCTTTATAACAAATGCAATACAAACTGATCTGCTATTACCAAAACAGTGCCAGTGTCCAAGCGAGTGCAGAAACTGTTGAACGCTGCACCTAATGCCATAAAGGGACTAAAGGCTGGAAATGAAGAACAGGGACGTAGCAGCAAGCAGAAAGTATCAATCTAATCAAGCTGTTAGCTGACCAAGGCAGAATATAATCAGTGGTAATTAAGTATGTCAGTACTGCTGGTATAGGACGGTGACTTTTGCTATAATTCTGCTATCTAAACCATGCTGTTTGTCAGGTTACTTAACCTGCTTTCAGTGCTTATCTATTAAGGATATGTGACTGTGAAAAAGGGGTTAAAAAAGTAACAGTTTCCCATAACAGGGATATTCCCGTTGCATAACCACCTCTGGAGGATTCTTCCCAGAGCGAAAGGACTTTGTTAGGTGTGCAGGACACCTACGGCTTTTGCTGCCTTGACAGTTGCTCAACTGAACTGCCTCTAACTCATTAAACATGCCTCAAATTTACATCACCAATTGCAAACAGTAATTACCCAAACCCTCAAAACTAGTGTTTGCTCGACAGAAAAAGTCAGTGCTTGTTCTCCTCAATGGACCTCTTGCAGAAGCCAGAGTAATATCAAGAAAAGGAAACACATAACAGAAGCAAGTGGTATTTCATATTTTCAAAATGGTCTAACAGGAATGGAAAGCAGAGGGGTTCCTTCCTACACGCTGCCCTAAGCTAACATTCACCCTGATGAATACCAAAGGGAAATTACAAGTTTCCTTTCAAATGTCTGTTGTTCCTGCAGAGTTTATGTTGCTTAGAGGGATTTACAAGGCTTTAGCTTTGCACTGTAGCTTTTGTGTTGATAAGGCATCTTTCAACACGAAAAAAACCCCATGCAATTCACAGAAGTCACCACAAACATTCCCCAGTACAGCTACTTCTGCCAGCATGGTAAAATAAAACAGCAATACCATACAAGAGCACGGGGCCGAGGGCTGAAGAGAAGTAGAACAGAAGTAAATTACTAGTATTTATTCTCACAGCAAGCAACTGAGCAAAAAAATCACATTTCCCTACACACTAATCGTTATTCTTTAGTGAAACCAAGATAGAATTAAACCATCTCTCCCAACGATCATCACTTACTGTATTTCAAAAGCAAACTTCTCTGAACACAAGAAGAGTATCTTTCAGAGCTTAAATGGTCCTTTGGTATAAATGTCATCTTATTTTGGAAGAAAATAAAAGAATTATATCACTTGTTAGATTGCATTAAAACAAACAAAGAAAGCAACAGATGAACGGCAAAGCAACACAGTAGTGGTGGTCTTTAGTTTAGTTTATGAACAACCACACTGTATTATCAGTAAAGTTGGTGCTGGAGGAATTAGGTCTTAACTGAAAACTGTTTTAAATCCAGAGGAAATACCCTTTGTAGCACATGTAAGAACGTAAAGTTTATCATGGCAGGAAGCCCTGCCAAAAGCTTACAGAAAAATATTTCTGTGCTACCAGACAACCGCAAGAGACAATTTTTAAGTTGCAAGAATAAGATGTTTTCCAGAGCTTTGTGCAGTTATTAGAATTTCCATCCTAACATTTTGGGGGGCTTTTAAAGCATTCAAGTTTTGTGCTCTTCTAATTTAAACAATTTGGCACCTAGAATAATAAAATTTTGTGTACTGGTCACAAGAACTTTATCATCAGTGTTAACATGATTAATTCCAGTTTACTACTTTCTCTTAGATGGATGCTACAGGGATGCAAATTGCTAAAGTTGTGCCAGATTAATTTTACTTAGGAGACCTGGCTATTTGTCTGTGTACATGGCTGAGATGCTTTCCAGCCCTTCCCGCTTCCCTCCAGCATTTGCAACCCTTGAAGAGAAAATAGACAGAAACCACTTTGGTAGAGAGAGGGAAATCTGTAACCCCAAACGATGGCTTGTAACAGTGCCACTAGTGGGTTCAGCTTCAAGAGACATTCTAAACAATAATCTATCTTTTATATCATCTAAATACACTAACACTAATGCCCCTTACCATATGCCTTCTATAAAAGCTGTCCAAGCCAAATCAGGCCATTATCTAGATACCAGTATACAACAGTGTCTCTTCCATTGGCTTAGGACTGTGCCATCAGTGTCACTCGTAGGGACTTGCCAGGATTATGAGACTGTGACTGCACAGATGTAGCCAACAGAGACTCAACCCACTTTACCAGGCAAGTGATGGTTGTAAATCACGTGCACTGTATGTACCAGGAGTTGCATAGTGCAGTCAGGCCAAGGGTCTTCCTCTGAGAATGAGGGCTGGCATTAAGCCTCAGACTCAGCCTCAGATTAGGGGAAAACTCTGCAAATTCTGGCCATTAGGACAAGATGACGAAAATCAGTTTTTCTCCTCCTAGGTAAAAGCCCATTGCTGGGTGTTTAGCAATGTCACCTCCATTAACATCTGCCTTACCTCAGCTTCCCTCAAAGTCAAAGCAAAAGACAATGAAACAGGTATTCCCAGGTACCAGCCCAAAGCAGCGGTAGTGGAGAAGGGATGCAACACAGCCCGACTGGTGACAGTGGATGCCATCACCTCACATCCTCCCCATGGCTCCAGAGCAGGGCCAAGTGGCCTCGAGCATGTGGTACCCCTGGTAGCTTATGGCACCACCCAACCTCCTCTCCCAGCTTTGCCCCTATGGCAAAACCTAACCAGTAATGACTACTGTGGGTGTCTGTGCTGTGGGTCTCACTGCTGAGTACCAGGGCAGGGCACCTGGGCTCCTGGCAGTCCTCTTACCAGCAAACCTAAGCTGTTGAGAAGGGCTCTGCCCGGTGAATAAGAGAGATCTGGCAGCACTCAGCTGCCCGGAAGTCCCTCTGAATGTCCCTGTGAAAGGAAATCAAAACACATTAAAAAAACTGAATGTGTGGTTTATTATATTTAAGATGCTATTTGTCTATAGGGTTTAAATATGTCTGTCACACAGTTAACAGTAAATGAATGTAATTTTACATGTTCAGTATTTTGATACACAGTACAGGACTACAAGTGTGGTAAAGGAGCATGGGAAATTAATATTTCCTTGATGCATGTATCAAATCCTGCAGCACCACTTAAAAGCTCAAAGTAAGGACTCAAGCTGCAGTATTACAAGCGCTACTAAATAAACCAAGAGACATGCCTATATTAAACATTAGAGAAACAAAACAAATGACACAAGGGTTTAATATTTAAGATTTGATACAGGATTAAAATACTAATATTTTTAATGTCCTGGTTTCAAATTAATAAATATAAAAACAATATAAAAATATACACCAGTTGATAAAAGGATGCACTGAGTAAGGTTAGAAAGCTAAATTTCACTTTCAAACGTATGCAGGTATGTCTTTAGGGAGAGAATTTCTGTGTAGCTGCGACTGGTCTTTCGGAAGAAGTCCAAGCTTGTGAGCTGTTCGATGTCACGCACACGTGCAGTGTGCATCTTAAGAAGATCTTCAACCCACTTTGATTCATCCTCTAAGCTCTGAAATGTAAAAGAAAAAAAAAAAGTTTCATAACACGCCATGTCAAAAGTCAGCTCCGAAAGCAAATGCAACTTTTCTGAAGATTGCGTCCATTTGAACAGTCTCTGTGCCCTGTTCAAGAATGACTAAGGTAAACAAGTTCCAAGAAAACAGATTTGAAACTTCACATGCAAGATGATTCCTACAGCTTTATTTTGGGACCCATTTTAAGATGGGCTTGAGCCAATGACCACAGTCATCTGGGAAAAGCTGGCCCTGTGTTGCAGGTGTTTCAGAAGAACAGCCGTATGCTTTTAGAAGATCTGTTGGTCACTACATATTTTTTTTTTCTCACAGAAAGAGCTCCATATTAATCAGTTGTGTATTACCAAAGCCCAAACTCCAGGCTGTTTAGCTTTGAACCCTACCCCTACACATTATTCTCATCTGACCAGCACCTCCCCTAACACAATATTATTTTAATCTTTCCACTTTACTGTTAGGAGACCATTCAATTCATTTCACAGTTGGGACTATGGTTTATGTTGGTACCTGTAAAGTCCAGTTATTAGAAGATATATATTATTCACTGATAGAAAAAAGACACTCACTAAGCATTTCCCAATACAAAAAAAAAATAAAAATCAGGAAGGTGATGCTTCCAGAGTGATCAGGGTTGGGTTGCGTGGGTGTAATCTCTCTTAGGGGGCTGCTCCTGCTGCATGTCTTGTGCCAGCTCCGGCGCTTGTTGGAGCCATCCACAAACTAACGTAGTTCACTAACACATCGGAAAATCAGCTCTGCAAAATACTGCAGTTACTGGCTGTTTGAGTGCATTAAGCAGCCCAGCGACAAGTCCCATGAGCATTGCAGCCAGCCCCGGGCACTGCACAGCGGGGAGTAGATGTGGGAAAAGGACAGAGCAAACAGAACTTTTCACCCTTTGGCCTGTCAGGCTGGTACATCTGCACCGATGTCAGGGAAGCAAGTTAGGAAGGGAGGGTTGTGCCTCCGGACATTTGGACCCTGTGTGTCTTGGAAATCTTGCTGATAAAACGCTATTTCTGGGCTTACTCCTGAAAATGAGCCCTTTCTGACTGTCTCAGCCAGGTCCTCCTACGAAGTGGTCCTCTCACCATTCAAGACTAAGCTCCAGCAATGCCAGAGCCTACCCAATGCAGTCGATGTGCCACAGACCAGGCTGTGGATCACCCCGCAAAGGCCAGGAGGGTGAGCGTGATCGTTTGCACAGAGGGGACACGAAGTACCAGCTAGGTCACGGCTGGCTGCTCTAAAGCAAACATCCTTGACCCAGTCAGCACTTGTCTGTTTTGAAGCTTTTCAGCTCCAAACCAACTTTCCTCTCCATGTCGCTAGCAACCTGAGGCCCAAAACCAGGTCTGGAGCATGAGAAGAGAGATGCAGCTTAAGAGGGAAAAGAAGGGAGTGTGCCCCACTTGCTCCCCTTCGCCTGCGGTGCCATGCCCAGGAATGCCGCCTGGCAGCACACGGCTGCAGGAAGACCCCTGCTCAGCCTCCAGCCTGCTGGTCAGGTTGCTAGTCTGCAAACAGGCCTCAACAGGGTTAGTACTGCAAATGTAATCACTGTATTATGTTACTGCAGAGCAACAAATTAAACATATACATTTAAAATTATAGTTTTATCCATCTGGGTTGGTTAGTCTCACCTCAATAGTACAGTGAGTCTTAGAAGGAAAAAATAACAACTGAAAACATGCAGGTAAATAGAAACAGGCAATCAGTTAGGAGGCTAACCTAAAATCCACTGGATAAGATACCAGATATTCTGGACAAAAGAACTTCTCTGGATATCAAATTGTTAGCTGGAAAGCTGAACATGATCGGAACGTAGACAGGTGGGTGAGGAACTCGCTTATTAGAAGAGAAATTTAAAGGTTTTGCTGAAAGGGAAAATAGCCTGGAGGACGTTTCTAGTAGGGTTCCTCCAGCTTTGGTCTTGGAAAGGATTTTGCGTAATGTTTTCATACATGCTTTTTGTGCCAAGGTCATTAGTGTGCTAGTGAAAAAAAAAATGAAACAAAACAAAATAGAACAATTGGGAGCTCCTGTCAATGCAGGGGAAGACTGGAATAGCATACTGGAGGATGCAGATGAGGGAGTCCCTGGTATAGTATCAAATAGGGTTATCCACATTGATGGCAAAAATTTCTGCAAAGCTGGGAGCTTCTCCGGTGAAACAGCAGATAGGAGAGGAGCTGGGTGTACTGTTTGTGCGTGATTATGAGCCACCATTATAACACAGCTATGGAAAAAGCAAATCCTAGATAGTATCAGAGGACTTGTGTTCAGTGGAAAGAAAACAATTTTCATTTTGAGATCTCAGCTGGACTACTTTATGTTCCAGAAAAAAAAAAATGAGACTGGCACAAATGCATAGGAAGGCTACTAAAATGTTCATCCTCTCTTACAAGATGAGCAAAAAAGATCCTGGGTCTCCCATGAATGAAGAGAAGTATATGCCTTGAGAATCATCATAAATCATCACTAGGGTAAATCCCAAAGAAGACCAATGAAGGGCTATTTAAGCCATAAAAAAATGTTGACACAAAAATAAATGGTTATAACCTCACCGTGAATAAACACAGTTTGGAAATGGAACAAATTCAAATGAGAAGAGCAGTGGTGTTCTCCAACGGCCGTGTGAAGAGAAAGCGTGTGCAACAAGAGCAAAGCAGGGGGAAAGCTAATATTTCTTCAGATCTTAAAAGAAAGCTGTGGAGAGGTTACGGAAAAAGTCTTATATTATCCCATGCATTTTATCCATGAAGTATGTGAGGTTTTACACAATCACTTCTTTGAACAAATCAGATGGAACACCATGTGCAAAAGTCAGACTGACGCTGTATTCGAATGGCAAAACTTTGCCTAACTGTATTTTCATTCAAGAGCTACATTTAAATATTTTTGAATGGTTCTTTGCTGTGTAAAAAGCATAGACCAATATCTGCTAATGACCTTGTAGTAGCACTGAAGTTCCTCCCAGAACTGTAAATATGTACGCCATAAGTAGCGTGACCTACAGGGAAAAGAAGCCTGGGTTGGAATATAAGAAATCAAAGAGTAAAAGAGGCCATTATTCTAAGTAGTTCATAAAAAAAGATTTCAGCAGTTTAAGAGGACCATGACATGCAATGTAGGGAGGAAAAAAGATTGACTTTGTCATAAAATCACATATGGGCAGAGATACAAGGACAGAGGCACTAATAGCTGCCAGATTTGTAACTTCCAGATCACCAACTGGACCTTGATTCAGGGGAAAGCAGTCCAGAGAAAAACCACGATGAAATATATGTAGGACTTTCCGAGACTTCTTGTGGAAGACATCTCTGCCCAAAGCAGTTAAGAGTCTAAACAGGGGGAAGCCAGACCTGCTCAAGAGAGAGGGATACTGCTCCAAAAGCATGGTTTTAAAAGGAGGGACCTGAAAGCAGGCGATGTTTGATGAATGAGAAAGAGACAGTGTTCCAGGTGAATTGTGTACAGAGTTGGAATGACTATTTCTGCCTGTAGCTGGAATAGGGAGTCTTAACTTTTTGTGCCAATACAAAATTCAAAACATTAATGCGTTCATTCAGGAAACGGTCTCCTGGCAGCCTATAGTGAAGCGTCTGTGTGCAAGAATCCGCACAGCTGTGTAATGGGAGAACAAGTTCAGGCGGAAGGACAAGTCTAAATACAGCTGCCTGGGAGGACTGCTGTCCTTGCAGAGCGCCGGGGCCCGTGGGGACCCGACTGCTCTCCTGCCGCACGATCAGCTGCCGAGTGTGCGTGTTACTTTCTGCAGTGCTGAGCAGACTGAAGCCTTTGTACTTCACCAAGATTCTTACACTGTAGGGTCTTGCATCTTAAAGGAAGATAGGAAAGGAACCAGGAGGGTGCCTGGTCACCTCTGGCAATGAGAATCCAAACTTTTCCCTTGAATCAAGACATGTTCTGGCAACAGCAAGAACTGGCACTCTACCCTCGGCAGGTTTTAGCATATAGTTTTAATACTGCGTGGGTTGGATGTAATCATGCTGTCTGATGCTCCCAGACTGCCGTAGCAGACAGGCTATATTGTACCTGCATATGGAAACAGACCTCAATAAAAGCATCAGGCTGGCTGCCAGCACAATACATCTACGCACACAGCCTCCCCCCCATCTGCTCTGAGGTTACAGTGGCAGTGTCTGCCAAAACATAGAAGCCCACAGGTTGTTTACTGCCAACCTACTCTATGTCAGCTCTTCCAGGCAATTTTAGATGCAGTAAACAGTTGGACGGTTATACGGTTGGACCTGATGATCTTAAGGTTCTTTTCCAGCCTTAAAAATTCTAATAGTTCCACATTTTCTCTGATATCATGGAGCAGTGCTTTTGTCTAATGAGTTGAACACGACACTTAAGAGTCCTACCCTGTGCTTTCATTCAAGGCATCACTGAGCACTAGTATCTAACTGTAATGGGGTTTCACATGTCCCGGGGACATATTTACCATGAGGCTACAGTAGTGCAGCAGAACTTACATTGCAGCTCTCGTCATTGTCAGGCCGGTGGGGAAGGATGTACGAGAGAACGGAGAGTGGTCCATCACATTTGTCGGCTGGTTGAGTGAAATCTAAGCAGCTGGTTATGATGGTGTAGTAATGAGTAGGAACGGGGATGGCACTGCCTTCCACAAACCTGGGGGAATAAAGCAAACATTTATCCACAAAGGATAAACCTGTTTGGAAGAAGGTTACACAAACAGCATAGAGTTTTCTCCTCTACATGTGAGGACACACATACGTTGTTGAGTTGTGTTCGATTCCTAGACACTGTCTGAAAATGAGCATTCAATTAGTTCATGTTTTGATACTGTGTTATAGAAATACCACATGCCAGTGCTGAAAGGCTTCTTCAGTTCAGGAACACAGAGAGAAAGCATTACTGAATTAATGAACCGCTTGAGTATCTAACTCAAAAGCACTGCTATGGTTTGCTCTGGTATCCAGTTCTCACAACTCTTACATTCTGGAGAATTTTAGAGAAAATAGATTACTTGGAACATAAGTCAGCTTCATCTCAAGGATGAATGAACACTTAATTTCAAAGTCAAGGTGAACAGTTACCTGGTGAATTACCATTTCCTTATTTTTACCACTGTCCTACCTACAGGGGCATTCAGTCCTGATGAACAGTAATTTTAGAAAGAGGTAGAACATTATGTCTCCTCCCAAAAATCGAATAATGTGCAGATACTTAATTGTTTAATATAAAACCACCATCAAGAGAAGCAACAGCAAACCAATTTAATGACAAACGCTTACTGTTTTATTTTATCAGGTGTGTCATGTAAACCATCGTAGTCATAGTCAAAGATTGGTCCACTTATAACATTGACTCCATTTCGTTCAGTGGCATATCTCTTCACCAAAACCCTTTGGAAATAGTTCCATACCTCTGTGACGGAAACAGAAAACCAACAAAAAATAAAACACACCAAAATTTGGGTAAGCCAAACCATGTCAAAGTTATAAACAATTTTTTTTCCTGAAAATAAAAATCCAGTGGACATCATTCACACCATGGCAGGGGAAATCAAAGACTAAGCATTACAGATTTACTGCAGCTTCATTCAGTTTGGTCAATAAAGCCTATTCAGACTTCTTTGTTCTCTGTCGATTTTTTTCCCCAACCAGTGATAAAGGAAATGCACGGTACCACTCCCAGGCTGGCATTGCCACAGACATTGCACAAAGAGCTTGCTGTTCCTTCACGGAGCAGTAGAAACAGCTATTCACACGCTTTTGATGTCCCTGTAAACACTTCCTTTGTCTTTCTTATCTAGTTACAGGGAATGGTGCTGTGGTTTTTTTAATTCTAGAAAGGAAACAGCACGGTGATTAAAAGAACACAAACATTTTCCAAGAAAGGGAAGTACAAAGGCCACATGCTTCCAGTTAAATTCTCCTTGGATACAGAATGTCTAACTTTTAAATTAAGTGCGGTCAAGGATGACCAAATTATGGCATGGCATCTCATTACAGCAACTTTTGGGAAGAGTGTGATACTCTTTCTCCCACCACACTCTCTTCAACCTTAACAAGTTAAGATGCTTGCAGAGATGGGAAACACAATGGAATCTCCAGTTACATCATTCTTTTCCTTATTTTTTCCTTTTTATTTTAACATTAACAGAAGCGTGTGTAAACAAAGCATCTCAAACTTGTAAAAGTTTAACTTTTGTCTTGCCAGCTCAGACCATTAAATCGATGGTTCCCCAGTGTTGATGGCAACACCAGCCTCAGCAAGTTCCCCAGTATGCCTTATCCTAAGACTGCTCAGTGCTACATGAACTCCCTGCTCGGGCTGATGCAGAAGGCCCCACAAGCAATGCCCTAACAAGAACCTCAGCTGTGGTAACCACTTGGAGTACCACTCCTCCAGCTGCTCACTCCTCCAATGCATCAGCCTTAACAATAAAAATAGCCCAAAAAGGAAGGCTTTCCCCGCCCCCTTGAGTTTTCCAGCTGAATCAGTTCCCCACTTGGGTTCCCACTGCAGCCACATAGACAGCAACACCAGTGCAACAGGGGGGGCAGCCCAGGGACATCATCCTGCAGCTCCAGCAAAGCGGGAGCTGCTTAAGCCAGACTCACTACTGAAAAGATGGATACAGAATTATTGCCTGGAGGGATGGGACAGTGAATTAAAAAAAACAAAGCAGAGAAGGGGGCCTCTGTAGCCAGCACTGCCACCAAAGCCAGCACAGCTTAAAACTGCCACCTTGTACTTTCCCTGTTGTGGAAAAATCTCTGTATAATGAGCTTATAATCAGCTCTCTACATTGCAACCTGCACACGTGTAGTGGTTCATAACTCCCCAGGAGTGATATCAGTTCCAGCACTTGTTCTCAGGGAATCCTTCACCCACTTGTGATGAAGGCAGCGGCCACTAGACAAAATGAGCTGCTGGTGGTGGGGTGTTCTCCTCTGATTAGCTTCTCAGCTAATTTGCTTAGACTAACGTTAGCATAAAGAGCATTTTTATGAAGTGATTTGAGAGTGGGAAATCCCCAATAATTTTGCACTCTGTAATCAGTTAAGTGCCTTTGCTCAAATTTCCAGCAAACATCACCACTTGTTCCCACTCCGAGGTTTTTCAGTTAAAAACACTCTTTTCTGGTTAAAAAGAAAAAGCCTCCCATAGGCTTTGATGTTTATCCAAACCTCTCTGGCCTAAAATCTGAATTGGAAATCTCACAAGAACAGGCTCTTGAGATTCTTCCAAGGCTTCTCAATTCCTGCCAAGCCAAAAATGCCACCAGAATAGTCTGACGGTTTTCCTACCTCTTGGCAAAACTAGAGAGAAAAGGGATGTGCAGACAAAAGAAACGTTAATATTATATTCCTGCAGCACTGAAAGTTTCAGCCAGGTTTAAGTCATTCTTCATTTTCCATAAATTGGTTTCCTCTTCCTTTTTGTTTAGAGGTAATAAATATGTTTGGTCTCCCTCTAAGGGCATGAATAGAAAATAAAAAATAACCACTTGTCCCTGAACTACAACAACATGCTAAGTACACAATCCCAGGCTTGTGCACACTCCCAGATGGCTCCAGTTGAGAAGTAAAAACACGTTGCCTAAGTATGTTCTGCACTAGCTTGGGCTATAGACAAGAAAATCTGAATGGTCGTGCACAAACTGAATTACTGTGGCATGAAGCAAAATTGCTGAACTACAGCATGTCTGTGCTCTTATCTTAGCCCAGCACCAAGGAAAATAAACCCTTCTTAAAGCTTAAACCTTTCTTATGGTATTTTGCCGGCCCATACCTAGAACTGTACAGGTGCCCACATGTATTATCTGCTGGCTACAGGTAACTGAACGTTATGTTCTAAACTTCTCCTGTCAATTCATTCCATAGTCCAACACACATATCATTAAAAGAATAAAATGTTGAGAAAGACAGGTAAAGCCATGGAAAGGGCACTTACTTTTGAAGGCAGGATACATTGGAATGATATTTGTTATTAGAAAAGCATCATATTTTGCTTCTGCAGAGGAACTTAATTCTGAAAACAATAAACCAGAAAAATATAAGATGAAATATCAGAAATTCAAGGAACAGCATAAAAATATTTTCAAAAATGGCTTCAGAGACCAACCAAAGGGAAAACTGTCATCTAAGCAGTGATCTGAATGCTATATTGAGAAGTGCACATTATATGTGTAAATTTTTTCTTTAATGTGACAGCTGGACATGGAAAGTAAGGGTTTTATCTTTGCTTCAACTGTCAACCATTGCAAAATATTTTTATAGCTCATATATTTTTGCAGTCTCAAAAGTCAGAGGGCTGCTCTGTAGGCTTTTACAAAATAGGCACAAAATTTCCAGGGAGAGGAGTGCAGGATTATCTTCTAGTTCAGAGCAAGCCTCTGCACCAGCAATTCCATATCCACCATAAAATATTTCAGCCACTGAGTGAGGAAGGCAGAGGAATGAAGTTCACAGCTGTGAGACAGTTGTGTCCCTTGAACCTTTACTAATCCCAGAAGATCATTGCTCCAAGACTGAACCCATGTAACTGCAACAGGAGAATCTGGGACACTCATTTACACAAGTTTTCTACTAGTACTGTTTCTATAGGATGGTAGAAATTATTACAGTATGCAAGAGTCTAATATGGATTTATAAATTAAAAATATGCTTATCTTTCTGCTGTTTGAATTCAAAATTAAAAACTCTGACTAGATTCCTAGTGCATATAAGCTGGTATCTACCCACTGACTTTAAAGGGCCAGCTTTTGAAGATTGTCTTCTTAGCTTGTACTCCTACTCTGTGCAATTCTTCATTCACCTTTATTTTTATTAACTGAACTGGGACACTTCACTTTTGGTGCATGAAACTGGGCACCAGTTTGAAGCATCTCTCTCAGAGTTGAGGGACCACAGATGTGATGGCCACTTGTGGCATTGGGCCCTTGGTCCTCAGCAAGTGCAGCAAGAATAATGTATCCTTCCCATTTAGCCCCATATGTGACACTGGTGCAGAAGCAACTCCTCTGAGGAGAAGACACCACAGAGGAAGAAATCACCCTGGAGCGGGGGAAATTAAACCATTCCTACCTATATTCTTTCCCAACAATCTCAAAAAAACCCTTAGTCTGTTTATATCTGATGGGAGGTTTTTTTCATTCCTAAGGTTTTCCCTAACAAAAAAGAAAATTACAAAACCTCTAGGTATTAAAAAGTTATCTGAACTTACGGGGAGGGAAGAGGAAGCCATAGGAGAGCTGTTTGTCGCCTCTGTAGGCTGCACAGCTCTGGCTGTTTCCTGGAGAAATGCGGAGGTCGGGCCTCACGCAGCTGGCCAGGTGCTCTGGGACACCTGATACCTCTGCCTGCATTGAGGAACACACACAGAAATGACAAGAAAGGTAATTCCAGCATTTATAGCCAAAAGAAAACAATTTCATATAGTCAACAGATTAGATGGAAGGCCTCGTGTGGAGTAAAATAAACTACCCAGCTGTACAATGAAGTCCTGCTCCTGCACCTGCCACAGAGCCCCTCGTTCAGGTAGCAGAAGTTACTATGGAAAATAATTCAAATGAAATCACGGATTATGCTATCATAATAATAAAAAAAAAAATCCATGGAGCAAAAGTTAGAAAGAAAATGAAAACAGGAACAGAAATATATAGCCCTTCTGCCTTAAAAGCCTTTTCTCCTGCAGGAAAAAAGGGATTTTGGCATTGTTTTCAATGGTGTTTGACATAATTTCTGGTGGGAAACTTCTGGTGGGGAAGAGGAATTTTAGGACTTCAAGAATAAATGTACTGAACAGATTTCCCCAGGATTTTTTAAGCACTTTCCAAGAGCAAAGCCAGCACTGACCTGTTTGGAAATAGTGTAGGATGTCCAGAGCGGCATCAGGAATGTTTCGCTGTAGCCACTTTCAAAGTCATGGTGATGCAAGATATTGTATTTTGTGCGGTACAGTACTGCAGGGCGCCCATATAGGAGATGCTTCTCTACAGATCAGAAGAAATTAAATTTATTACTGAAATCCTTAAAGATAGAAAAAAAAAAAGGGGTTGGCTTTCCAACACTTGCTGATTTTGCGGTGATCCTTAATGGGATACTGACCCTGAATAACTGCTAAGGAAATCTTGTAACAGAGAGAGCAGCAGTTCTTCAATATTTTTGGTTGGGATCCCCGTTCCAGGCTCACAACCCACGTTGAGGTTAAAAGTCCCTTCTGCCCTTTAAAGCTTGTTGGGGTCATGGCCTGGAGAGAGGGTGTTTCTCCAAACACAGGAGACTCCACAAGGATTTTTGTGTCCACATTTCAGTCACACATGAGGTGAAAAGCACTTCTTTGTACCTTTAAATCTACCTCTATCCTATCACTCCTGCCACTCTTCTCCAGATTTTCTATCCTTCCTATATTTTTTGTAAAGTCCCTTGCAAAAGGGAGGCAAAGGTGCTCACTCATTAAAAGAGTATTTTTTTCCACTTGGCTGATGTTCTGAAGACTGATTGGATATTTTCTGTCAGTAATATCAAAGAAAACAAACAAACAAAAAACCCTTTTCCTAACTTTGGCTACAAAAAGACACCTCCAACTCTGCAAAACTTGGTTTTATTCTGTCTTGGTGATATGTTATGGTTAAACATCACTAGGTACCTCTGATAAGCTTGCCTATAAAAAGAAAAAAACATCATTGAAAGACATGGACAAAAAATAAATTTCCTGGGTAATCTTGCATTGTGCTGCACGGTTCATTGATTTTGATAACCATTTGGCAAACAGCCTTAGCTCGCTTTTGGAAATCAAAACATAGAAACAAGGAAAGCAGCCTAACACTGTTCACAGATAGGCATTTAACCTGAAAGAAAAGGGCATGTTTTATTAGTGTTTGGTCCAAATAGAGGATATTTTTATAGGACACAAGAAAGGAAAGTAGGAAAAGCCTTATCTGAGGACAAAGATGATAAACTTGCTTTATTCAAGAGAAGCTGAAGCAATCTTTTTCTTCTGTGTGTGTATAACAACATCAGCTGAATATGCATGGTGCACCATGCGAGAGAAGGGAATTACCAACTAAATGCAGGAAGATCCCTGAACAGGTGCTACAGTCTGTCATAAAATACAACAAAATAACTTGCACGTAGCAGAACTGCTTGTTGTTTAAATAAGGGGCACTTCATTCCACTTAACAGACAACTTACAAATAAATGAGCAAGTGAAACTGGTTTAAATGCTTATATCTTAAAATACATCAAAAATACTATTTTTATACTACTGAAGTGAAGAAACATCAAAACCTTAAATCAAAATAAAGATGTTGAGATTTCTAGGAGTACAATGGTGAGGATGTTTTTTCCTGATGCCAGAAATTGCCACAGCAGGGAGTAGCTCTTCACTAATTGGAAAAAACAGTTTAATACGATGAAAGCTGCAGAAAGGCAATTTAGCTCACAAAGAAAAGGAATAATTTCACCTCTAGAAACTAAAGGATAGGCTGCATTGCTTGTTCACAACAGAAAAACTGAAGAAGTATCTTCACAAGGGAATTAAAAAACATCTCCTTAGTCATCTGAGCAATATGATTTGAAGTATCTCAAAAGTCCATGTCTACACTCGAAGCTTCAGAATTTGCTAATTTGGACAATTGTTATGGTGAGGGGAATGCTGTGAATTGTTTTGCTGAACGGGATCACAACTGTGAGAAGGAAAGCTTGGCTTTCGTGTGCCTTTCAGTCAGTATTGCTGCTCAAAAAAGCAGCTCCCATCCCCTCCCCTCTGGCCCTGTTGCTACGTTTTAACCTGGACTGCAGCCCTGATGCGGCTGAGAGTGCAGCCACACGAAAGTCAGTGCTGGCATACAGCAGGGAGGGTGCAGGAGCTAGTGTCCAGGAGAGCAGGGGAGGCTTTCTCCTGGGAGTAACATTGACTTGAACGTTGATGAGGGACAAAATTGTGCTGAGCACCCCTGAACCAGCAGAGCATTTCTGCACTTGTTTCAGTGGATAACCTGCACCCTAAAAACCAAGCATTGAAGACCCAGTCAGGGATTGTCAAAGCAGCTGTACCATCCTTTCTAACACTGACCTGGTGAAACCTAAGCCTGAACAATACTGGTAAAACACAGTGTGCAGATGTGGTCTATGGTTTTTACCCCATTTATCGCTTGTCGTTGAGTGGAGCACTGCCTCATGCTCCCTCTCCTTTCCTCTCCTCATCTCTCTGCTTCCACAGCAGAGATTAAACCTCCTAACAGTGATGTAAAGGAAGAGCTAAAACTCCTATCACTTTGAGCAATACTTTAGTCCTGGTTACAGCAAAAGATAGTGTGCACTTCCTCACATGAACAGCATTTAATCTTGTCCACAGATCTCATGTATGTCTATGTGCTATTTTGATGCTTGAAAAGACCATTTACTACACATTAGCTAAACCAAAACAGCATTTTGTCTAGTATCAATGATGCAAACTAACTTGAAAAAAAACCCCCAAAATAGCTTTTATTAACTGAGGCACCAGACTCTTACCTTCTGTTCCCTTGACATGAAAGCGCTTGTTGAGTTCATCCAACTTGTTCTTCTCAAGAACAGAAAAAAGGAACAAGATTAGGATCACTGGAGCATTCTGTCATCTCGTTTTACTAGGCATCTAGCAAAACAAAACTAGTGCTATAAAACACTAAAACATTTTTTGGTTTCTTGTTTTACAAAAAGCCATAATTGTTCCAAAAGGGCACAAACACTTCACAAGAAGGATCTGGGAAATTCTTATAGATCAAACCCTCTCAAAACAGACAAAATGGCTACAACTTTACGAGGCAACTACTGCTAATAGGGAAAGCATCAGCAGATCCTAAACACCTACCTTATCATCACATGTACATCCTATATCAAAATCTGATGCAGAAGGTGGAACAACAGGATAGAGTGGTTTAGCAACTTCATCTGGCACAGTTGGTTTATAAACATTGGCTCTCAGCAGGTGATTTAAACTTCCATGGGTGCCGTTATTGGGAGCAGGCTTTAATCCAAGCAGATCTACGAAAACACCAAAGATAAGTGAATGATGGTTAGATTGTAAACATGTATGCAGCAGCATCTTTACTGAGCTAAGACATTTATTTGCAATACTGTTTACATCCATGACATGTTAATGAATGCTTTTAATGTAATAAAAATACTAACCTTTTGTCCAAATCATAAAATTGCAAATGCTGTCTGAATAGTATGGTGGCCTTTAGGCAAAAAGGTTAATTTGCATCAAGACACTGGAAAACAGTTTTATTATAACTACTCCTGCAGCTTCCAGTGCAAACCTACAGTCAATATGTTGACCTTACACCAACCACCTGGAACGCAGTGTTACTAGTCACCTGCTTTAGAGATAAGGGATAATTACCTTTTTGGTATTTCATGTTTGAAAAAAAAATTAAATAAGTGAATTACACCTTCAGCTAGAAAGATTTTTACCCTGGAAAATGAGTACTAAAGAAAAGATCATAATGAATACCTGTATACATTGTCAGATTATGCTTCATGGCTACAGTACGAGTGCAGGAAACATAATCATACCAGGAGATGCCATAGAAACTAAGTGATGCCCCTGAGCTGCTCCATGAGACATGCAGGTGCAGAAGCACTCTCTGAACAGAAACCTCTTTCATAGACTGCTGAGGTGTGGACATCACACACTGTAGTGGTGTGTATTCAATCTCTGCCAAGCTGCATGCAGCAAAACTATAGTAACACCCTTTATTGGCCAGTTGCTAGAGTAGAGCAAACTGAGGCCCCTGAGAAATGCCTTCAGCCCTCCTGGCCAAAAGGCAAGCGCTTGGGAAGGCGGGGACCGGGGAAGGGACACCGGGAGGGAGTCAGGGTGTGAGTTCATGGGTGCCTAAGTGAAACCCTGTTAGCTAAAACAGCATGTTTCTCTTGCAATTTCTCAAGCAGGTAGCTTACCACACATGACGTTATAAAGTTCAATATTTTCAAAAGGAGGTACTTTGGTCTTGTATCTGAATGTAGGACCATAACCTATAAAGACAGTCTTAAAAAAAAAAAACACACAAAAAAGAGGGAAGAATACAAAAGAAGAGCATTAAAAGGTAGCGGTTTTTTCAGTGAATATTTACTTTAGAGACCTCCAATTTCTTCTGCCTTCAGTGACCCTCCCACAAAGGTTACTGCATTGCTCATACCTGCATGCTGTTTATCTTGTTGTCATAGCCATGGTCTCCATGGAAGAAACATTTTCCCGTGGGTTTCTTGTAAACATCCATAGCTTTCCTAAATTGAAAAATTATTAGAAAATTTCCTCAAGGTGCAGGTATGATGGCTGACCTGACAACGTACTTTGGGGTAGGAGGGATAAGGTTACAAGGCAGTGCATTGCTCATCTTTCTTGAATAGCAGTAGTGGGGACTGCAGGCTCATCCAACAACCCCAGGGTTTCTCCCTCTGGTTCCACATTCCCCAGATAATGGAGTTTACAAGTATCACACAATAGCAATGGGGAATGTGCTGGGATGTATTGTTTATTCTTTATGATTTCAAATGTAATTATAATGTTTTTCTGTGGCCTACATTAAAAGTTGTGGAATTTGCAAGAAGAGACATGATCAAGATGGTGCAATCCTAAGAGCTAACTCTTACTCATTGATAACAACCTTAGCATCTATTTACTTATTTTCTCAGACTTGCTCATATCACATCATCTCTTACAGACTGGAGGTGTTTTTGTACCATACTCTTCCAATCCTCAAAAGGCCAACAGAGGCTTATAAGAAAGAACCTTTGTGATGTTACAGTGCTGCAAATGACATATAATGCTGTAAAGTGCTTTCACCTGTTTGCCTTCCACCCAATAAACAAAAATGGGGAGCAGAAACAAAGCTGGAGGAAAAAGAGAAAGATTGTAATGAAGATAAATAGCTGAGAAAATAAGTGCTGCATCATAGGAAACGTAATTATCAGCTTGTTACTGAGTGTTTTTTTACAAAATATGTGGAAAAATAAGTATTGTGTCATAGGAATTATAATTATCAACTTGTTCCAGAGTACTTTTTTACAGTTTTATGTAGGCAATACATGCAGTGTACCAGATTATCCTACAAGTTAATTTCTTCATCTGCAATAAAATGATGCTCAACCAAAGTTTGATTTTGGCCTTGTAAATTACTGGAGTTACAGCAATCAGGTCTGTAACTACCATTTTCCTGGCTGTGAATACACACTATGAATTACAGTTATGTTAACAAATGAATCATTGGTGAATGAGATTTCAGAAAATCTAGTGAATAAATAAGGCAAAGAAAGTCTGATGTAATTAATAGGAAATTACTAAATGTAAATCAACTTGGGCCATCCCATCAGTTCCAGTAAAATTCTTAAAACTAAAACTTTTATAGGCCTAACACTCAGAGTGTGATTCTTTGAAATGTACGTGAACCCTAGCCACAGAAACTGTACGGGGCAACCAGCCAACCAGCTAGTGAAGTTATGCAAGAAAGCAATTGGGGTTTCTCATTCACTGCTTCAGCAGAGTGATCCTTGCATAATTTACAGAAAGATAAGCACAGATGTCAAAAGGCACTTACAACACACTGTATGTTTGCCTGGCAGCTATACGGGCAAAAAACCCTACCATAATTTAAAGCTCATAACAGACTACCATGAGCCAAAAGCTGTGTCATCTTCCAAGAACCACCAAGTCAGCTTTGTAAAGACCCAGCCATTCTCATACTGTAATACATAACGTGTCAAAAGATCAAAGCAAGGAAAAGAATATATATTAAACCAGAAAGGGGTGCACAGTTCATAAACACAGGCTACTCCTGTTCACTTTATACATATATGTGCCAACTTGGTCTTCCTCACTCAGTTTTTAGCTAACGAAGGATATTAAAAATTGTCCATATTTTATAACTGAAAATTCAGAGGCATATTGGCAAGAACAACCCAAAGCTTCTCTGAGCTAAAGCATCCTGGTTTTCTGTGGATTTGTTTTGCAACACAATACCCTGCCGACACTTTGATGGCCACCCTGTCATACCCTCCCATGTGTTTTCAGGCATTCACCCACTCTGCCAATATCTCCATTTTCTTTCCACTCACCCATTGCATCCACTCAGCTTCTTGGTCCCTAACATCCCCTGGTCACATATGCCTTCCCCTTCTTCCAATATTCCCTGCTTCCTGGCTGGATTAAACTTGCACCTCATTAAAAAAAGCTTATCAGCTCCTATACTTGAGCTAAACAGTCAAAAACCACACAGCTGCTTGAGGAAACCAATCTGGATTTCTACCCTCAGTCCAGCTACTGATTTTCCCAAATTTTAAAACAATTTTGTGTTCTGAGCCACATCCTGCTGTACCAAATGTGATTGAACCTCACCAGGAGTTCAAAACTCCTCTTGCTCATGGGGTGCAGGAGCAGGGTGCTGATATGCAGGGCATGCCCAAGTGTCTCATTTCCTCAGAAAAAGGGCTGAAAATCAGGACAGAAGCAAAAGCAAGAGTTTACCTTGCCACATGCCATTTGCGATCCACCAGTAAATGGACATCTTCAATTCTTCGGTTGTAAGCGTAGTGCAAGCGTTTAGGCAGGTGCTGTTTCAAGTAAGGCTTGAAGTGCTGGTCTGGCTTTCTACACTGAAAAACAAATGGTTACAAACGACACTGCTGTCAGTTAGCTTAGACGTGCATAAAACCTTGAACTAGAGAAATCAAGCTGTTAAGGTCATTACTGATGATGTCTTGAAAACAAAATGTACATCTAGAGTATGTGGTCCAGCCCTTTCTGTGCAGTATTTACGTAAGACCAGGGCCCAGGGAGTCATTCAAAGATGTATTTGGAAAGCTTCATTCTCATGACAGTCTTTTTGAAAGCATCATGCAAAACATCACACTTACTTAGCTCACAGAAGAAGAATTTTATTCTAACTGGACCAAAGCTTAAGTTGCAGAGGAAAGCTGAATGCTGAAAATACATCTTGTCTGCAGATATATTTAAAGCCATCTCGTTACAAAATTTGGTATTTTTTTTTAATCAGCTTTTATTTTAAGCCCTTTTTTTTCCATTAAAAGCAAGGTTATAGTTGAAGACTATCAAATGAACTTTTTCAGCGTCTTCAAAGTGCTAGTAAAATATTTACCCTAAAAGATTACTTTCCATTTCTGAAGGAATGAATAAATAGACTCAATTCAGGGAGTCAAGATGGTCAGGGAGATTCTGGCTCTGCACTGCCCAGAAAGGTTATAAAAGCTACTACAGCAGCAAACAGTGGAATTTATGACAAACATTAATCTGTACTCATGAAGGGCACCATTTAACACTCTTTATTCATGTTAATGGTTGGATTTCCTGCCTCAAGAGTGAGGAGAGAATGCTGAATAATGCCCCAAATTAAGATGTGAAGTGAGCAGTGCAATATAGACAGAGATACCTACCAGTCCTAAATACTTACCGTAAGGTTGGCAACAATCACTTTAGGGTCATCTGTTAAGCAAAGAATAAACAAAGAAAGAAATATAAAAGATGAACAATTTGCAGAAGAAAACACAAGGTAATAATGTAGTTTTACAGAAGCGTTCTTTCTAAAAGTTGGCTGATCTTTACTAAAAGTACACTGTATAATCAGACAAGATATCCTGAATATGAACTAAAGTTTACCTGTATACCCCCTCCTTAGTGATATTTTAGTTGCTTAGGTAATGTTGCTCACTGTTTTATGATTTGGGCCTTAGTTTAATATTTATTCTATTTTCTGAAAACATATAATTTCAAGTCTTCTGACTGCTTTCCTTTAAAATAAAAAATCATCCCCATTTGAATGCAACGATGCACTTCCTTAGAAGCAGTAAGATAAACATGTAGCATTTTTTGTCTCTTTTAACATTTTATGTATTTCATAGGCTACTACAAAGTAAGTGAAAAGCCACAGTAAAATATTCTAGATACGCCTTTGGACTATTAAAGGGACATGCAAGATGTAGAAAGCCCAAAACAAGCAACAGTCCACACTAACTCTGTCTTCTACCAGAGTTGGGCAGGAAGGGGGAAGCATTTTTCAGTCCTGAGAGGAAAAGCAGGCTAAGAGAAAATCTTAGGAAGTGAAAATCTCTTGCTTAACTATTATTGTCTTGGTTGCTTAAGGCACAATCTTGCTGAGTTTGAAATGAGTTCTATTGAATCTCAAAACACAAGCTACAGGCTTAGCCATTGCAAAGGTGTGTCTGCAGGCCTTAAGGCAGTGTTATCAATAGGAAAATGGAGGAGGAATAAAAAAGCTGGTCATTTGCCATTTAAGGGGGCAAACGCCAGTTCTAAAACTAAGGAATGTGCTTCTTTGTTCTATGTTCAAGCTGCTGATTTATAAGCAATCACAAATAGTCAAACGAGGAAGCTGTGGACAGAGGCCAAAAGAGGAAAATGGTATTGCGGGAACACCAGTAGCATGACTCAGAGGTCAGTCAGACTAGCTGATCTTTTTGGAAGATATTGTCATTCATCCTCCAAAGAAAACTAATTTTTCTCAGCAATTTGGGAATTCAAGGGTTGAAAGATCTTTAAAAAAATCTTCTCAGAACTGAAATACAAGTTTTCAGTAGACTGTGAAGTGCAGGAATTCAGTTTTTATGCTAGTCGAGTAAATTATATCAACACGCACACTATTTTCAACAGATCCTTACACATTCATCCCATATTCCTAGAGCGTAAATACCCCAGATAAACTAATTTATGGTAAAATAAATACATACATAAATCAGTATCTAAAAATTTTACCACATTCTTATGATTTCTGCTACTATTCTGGAAATCTTTAATCTTCAAAGATCAATTTTTTGTGAAATCTGTCCTCAACCAAAGTGTATCTGAAGTGTTATGAGGGCTGTCCCAGCTATCTGATCTTCCCCTCTACCAGAAGTTATCACCCTTGTAGCATACATTGCAAAAACATAGGTAGTTATGGTTAGTTTATGAGTTTCAGAGTTTGCATGGTAACTTAAACTGCTGGCAAAGCCAGGTTTGCCCTGGTATGCTGAACCAGAGCAGCCACGGTGCTGGCACAAGCCCTGTCCTGGTACTGCTGCTCTGGAGGTGGTAGTCCTCAGTGGAGCAGTAGTGGGGCAGGCGGATCTGTAATGCTTTAAATCACAGAGTTAGCTTCGCCAGAGGACTCCTGCCTGAGCCCTGAGCCTCATCTCCAGCCTGTTGCTATTTAGCAGCCCACACGGCTTCTCATCTGTGCCAAAAGTATGAAGAAGCTACTGAATTCAAAATTAACAACTCCCTTTTTTTTTTTTTGCATTAGCCCAGCAGAGGTATCAGACACTTTTTTTATATCCAATCCATGTGGTGCTGAGCTCCCTCAAGTCTCGTTTTCATTGACAGAGGGGAGAAGTGTGTGAATAAACTCATGACATGTACGCTGCCATGCGAAACTAGCTTCAAGAGTTCCCACTTCTCCTTGCCATAAAAGAGTGGGTTTCAACCCAGAAGTTTTCTGCCATCCACTTGACAGAGCTCTGCCACTGTGGGATCTGTGAGCTACAGACTGGGAAGGGGGTGAGCAGCTGGTCTTTAGTGGGCTTCCCTCTGAATGTCCCGCTGACACACTGCGAATTTACACCCTTCGTACAATGTCAGCCCAAGGAAGGAATGGAGTCTAGTTCTCAGGACATAAGGGGTACAATTAAATTGACTTACATTTTAGGTTATTGCTAGACCTAGGGCGAATTCGCCCTAAAGATCCAGGAAGCAAAATTATATCTTCCACATTAGTCAGATAGTTGCTTAAAAATTCAGTTCTTTCACAAGTAGTGTCTTCCATCCCTGCAGAAGGAAAATGCCAAATTAATCTATCTTGAAAATAAACATGTTTTCCAAAACAGCACAGAAAGACACCCCAAACAGCTTATGTATTCTTTTCTTTTGGACAACTAATCTTATTCTTGTTCTTTACAGTCCTCTAATTCCAACATCAGACACTGGTAGGAGCCAAACTAGGGGTGATATTAGCACTTGCCTACACAAGAGAAATGCCAGTCTCAACATCGTAGAAACAGTCACCACATATACCATGTGTGCACTGACACATCTCCAAACTAAGCTCATGGAAAAATCAAAGTCTGTTTCTAGTTTAGTGTACTACTTCGGGATTTTTTTTTTTTTTAAACAAAGGATTTTGAGAGAAGTTGCACACAAAAGGTATTGTCTGTTGGTGGTCTGTTCTAAGGCAGCTGCAGATAAACAATTCTCTCCTACAGCCATTTGTGGCGGGGAGGAATGTATTGCCAGTCACAGGCAGTTCTCAGCACGAAACTGCCTCCCCTGGAAATCCTTCCTGCCCCTTACCCATCTCTCTCCACAGCCAGAAATGAGGCATATCCCATTTTATTGCTAATGTAGCAATTCTTGTGAGACTTTCATAAACAAAGATCTAAACAGAACAGGACCTTTGATTAGCATTGCTAAAAAGTTATGTAAAACCAGGTTTATCTCAAACATGGTCACATTTTTCGTTAGTAAAACTTCTTTTTCTTTTTGTCTTTGCTAGTATTTACTATTTCTTCTATTGTAAAGTTTCTTCTGACATCTGAAAGAATGAGACCTACCAAATAGTATCTCTGCTTTTGGGTGACTCTTCATCTGACCCTGAAATATCTTTTTACCATTTTCCTCCTTTCTCCATTATTTTGATGACATTTTCCGACCAAGCTGGATACAGTCCCTCACAGATATTCCACTCTTTCTCCTAGTAGGATAACTTGACCCACTAATTGCCATGGAAATGTCTCGCTCTAAAGTCATACTCCTCTCCTCATGAAAAGGAGAACATTGCTACTAAATTGTTTCCTTCCATAAAAACTGCCAAAAAGATTACTCTAGGCACATTATAGCCTTCCAATACATGCAAGGAGAGATGCACTTGGATGTGATATAAAAAATGCCAAGCTTTGAAAAACTCTAGGTGGAGATGTAAATACCCAGATCACTGTTAGGAAAGAGAAGTGTCCTCCAATGACAATTAACAGGCGAGCTGAGTGGCCAGTCTACACCAACTGCTTGGTTTGGGGAATTTAAACTACCAGAAAAAAATCAGCACAAAAATATCTTAAATGGAACTTCCATTTAAGCCACCTATTATATGTACAGCTACATTGCTCAAGCATTTATATACTGATAAAGAATATTGTTTATTTTACCATGATCACCAACAAAGATGACATTGACACATCGATGTAGTTTCAACTGCTTCAGTCCATCCATTAGTTGTCCTACTGTCTTGTCAATCTCTCTCAGGGGATTCACCATCATCTGTATAAATATGCAGAAAGGACAAAAGCTAATTCTGTCATTGCAATGTTCCCCCTTGTTCTACAAATGGAGGTCCTTTGGCAAAACTCGGATAGGATAACCATCCAGGTCAAGAGGCAAAGCCTTGGCTGAGCTGTTACACCTACAATTATTGTACCATTTCCTTTCCTATACCCACACTGTGATTTCATCATGAGAGAGCCCTGCTGAGATGCTGACACAAGACAGCAAAATATCTTTATGGCTGATCCTAGGCCTCCCATGGATACGTGTACATTTGGTAAAACAGAGTATAGATAGTAGAAAAATGCATGTGACTTTGGGGATCCGTTTCTTTCTTATAGATAAATAGCAGTACTTCTAAAAGGCTATTGTATGTGAATGGTTTAGTCAAAACATGAACATGAAATGAAGCTCTGGACTTGGGATTCATATGCCAAGTCACTTAATGAAATTCACTTCAAAGGACATCTGATACTACGATGACAACACGCAAGTCACTTGAATAGCACATGGGGCTTGGAGAGAGCGTTCTTCAGCTTCAAAGCCAAGAGTTTCCTACATCTCAAATGACAGTTTTGGCAAAATTGGCAGCAGGCCCCAGAAAACATGGATACAGTACTGTATCTTCTTCATTTAAGTTTCCTTTTCATTAAGAAACAGGAAACACCAAGACATGTTCACACAATTGTGGTTTCAGCTATAAGAAAATGAAACACTTTTTACCAGATGGCACAGAGAAGGGAAACGTTTTAAAGTAAGATTTTAGCCAGAGGACTGAGATTTTGTTTTGGTTTTGAGAAGAAAACATTTCTTGTCATTGTATGCCAACTTCCTCCTCGCTTGTCTGTTTGATTTGGCTGGTCCAAGCATCCACAACAAAACGTCCTCCCGGTGAGAAACAGAATGCTAACAAATTTTGCATGAGAAAAAAACTAGATTTTGGCAGAATTTTCTGAGAAGAAAAAATAAACACCACATTAGTGTGACCCAGAAAGAGATGGTTCAGAAATTCTCCCTCTGCCTGAGTCATTAAGCGATGGATATTAAATGAGCCTGATAGGTTATAAGATGAGACAGGAAATGTCATCTCCCATGTGGCACTATAAATACACGGAGAAGCGCCTCATGAGACATGGAATCACGGTGGGGAACAGGAGGAATAGTTTCTGCAACATAAGGAAGTGGTTCAGGCAAAGGGTGAAATTTTGAAATATTTTAATTCAGGAAAGCCTAAGCAGTCAGTTTAGTTAAAACTTTGAAACATTTTGAGTTTAGAAAAAAAGAAAATTGTCTGTTTCAGCATTCTTCCACTCTAAAATAATTCTAAAAGAATTCCTTCAACAAATGGGAATTCCATTTTTACGAAACTGTTTGTATAACATCAATCATATAAGGAAATACAACCTTTACTCAGAATCTAAAGCTTATTCAAGGAAGCTGGAAATCCAGATGGATTTGCCATTAATGTTTACTTTTGTCAGAAGGCTTGAGGCTTCTTTAAAAAAAAAAAAAAGGAAAGAAAAAAGAGCAACAATACTTCCAGAGATTTCAAGGATTCATGAGTGATGGTAATTTTTTTTAGCTACCCTTTTCACCAATTTAATCTATAAACCTGTAGAGACATTTCTGAAACTGAAAGAAAGTCAATATAAATGAAAAAAATCTGTTTTTAAAAGAAACAAAAAACTCACACAGAAAACCACAAAAAAACCCTTCAGCTTCGCGGTTTTCACTACTTAACTGTGTTCAAAGCAGCTCTTAGAAAGACTCTCACCAATATTTCTTCATCTCATTGCATTCTGTCTCTCTTAAATTTTTAAATTCAGCTATCTTTTATTATTCTATACGACACTCAAATTTTTCCCCAAATGGTCTTCGCAGTCTAAGGCGGGCTGTAGGTGGCCTATTCACGCAAGGATTTTTTGTGTCGACATGCTGTTCTTACAGCTCATGTTCTTTCCCAGATGTAACTTCTAAAGTGGTACTGGTAGTCAAATAAAACTCTCGCATATACCTTTCTCCACCTAATATATTGATATCAAGACTTTGGAAGGCTATACAGAAACATTTTCTCTTTCAAGATATATGGATCTCTAAGATGGTGCTACAATAAAGAGTTGGTACTATTGTGAAAGCAATGGGTATGGGATCTGAGATATACAGACCACAACTGGATTCTCTCCGGAGTTTTTCCTTAGAGGAAGCTTGATTAGAAGGAAGAAAGAATTTCACTTTATCCACTTTCACTATATTCCACTGCTCTCAAACAGCACCAAAAGATTAACTTGCAGATACGATGGGAACTATTATGTGATATCACGGCGTTTTTTTCTGAAATAATAGTGACAAAAAATGTTCACAGTTGACTTATCAGGAAGAGTTCTTTAGGGATAAGTTTGGGTGACCTTTTCATCCAGAGAAAGAAAGGAGGGGGAAAAAAAAAAAAAGTCATATATGCTCACATCAGTAGGAATGTTATAAGCTATCTGCTGTACTTCATGCCAGAAGGGTATAACTTGGAATGGCAAATTAATGAGTAATATCAATATCATCCATAGCAGTTATCAGTTCTCCTCACAGGTAAATCTGTGTTATCTCTGGAAAATTCCTCTTTTCTTATACCTGATAATTTTTTCACATGTCCCTGTCTGCCATGTCTTTACTTAAAGAATCGGTCTCAAAAGAAGTGTTTTAAGTTGAATCATGCAACAAGTCAAAAAACACCCCTACAAAAAAGTTATTGAGAAGTGTTTATAGACTCTTGTAGGATACAGCAGAGTGTCAAGGCTTTTGTTTAAAGCTTAAAGGAGAAATACTTAGGTTGTTTATTTGAAGAGTTTTTGAATTATTTAGTTAGATTTCTGAAATGAAAATAATACTGAAGTGGTCTAGAACCCCTCCCAGTGCGTTCGTTAGTGCTAGGTGGAGAAAGACAGTACCCTAAGGAATACCCTTTTCCTCCACTTGCACGTTTCCTAATAAAGCAATTTCTATTTGACCTTTTTCTTGTGAAAACAGACTGCACCACTTCTATTGCAAATACAGCATTCAGAAATCATGTCATCAAAAATTCTCTACCCTCCAAAGTCACAAACTGGCTTTAAAATATATATTTTTACAACAACTCTTTGAAATTCTTTCCCTTTTAGATTTTATGAGTCACATTTTCAGGACTTTTCCACAACCACGATGACTAGACACAGAATCTCAAATAATCACCAGGCTCCCAAGAGCTGGGGAGTTAAGGAGGCTACAACATATTGCAGAATTTGTAATAGCTCAGAAGGGTTAGCAACACTGGTAGTGTCTTCCCAGGGATTTATCTGACATTGCCTCCAGCTGAAGGCTGGATTTAAAAATATAAAGAGATTATAAAGATGACTTTCCCTAATGCAAACAGAGTCTGAAACAAGAAAAACATAGCTCCCAGAAGACTTGGTCTGGTTTGGCTGCTTTCCTTTGGGTCCTTCAGTATATTTATAGAAGTTTTGTCTGCAAAATCCCAACCTGAAGCATGGAGTGAACTCCAAAGTTGAAAAAATAAAGCTAGAGTAGTGCCTAAAAAGTGGCACTTCCATCATAAAATTTCGGAACATATGTAAACTTACTTTCTTCCGACGAGCCTCCGCAGCATATTGATCCACTCTATGTACTTTTCTTCTTCCTTTCTTTGGAGCTGCAACTGGTCTTTCCTGTCTCCTCTTAGGAGGAAGCTTTCTCTTAGGTCTCTTGGGCGGAGTAAGAGGGGAGCCATAACTACTCTCCTGTACTGGCGGGGAGAGATGTCTGGACTCAGAAAAAAAGCCTCTCTCGACTCGCATCAGATAGTAAAGTACCTGTGCCAGCTCATTCTGAAGCATAAAGCCTTTTCAAAAATTTAGGCATTTGGACAATTTAGGATCTGTCTCTCTTTAAGGAGGAATCCACCAAATTGTACTGAAAGCAGAACAGCAGTTACGAGAGCAGATAGCATAAAAGCAAATGAAATTGGTGTTTCAGAAGATAGGTGGGGCTTCTGGTTTTGAAAATATAGAATTATGTGGGGGTTTTTATTGATCAAATATTAATCCATTAATATTATCAAAATTTAAGTAAACTTAATTTCAATTTACATAAAATTCATTGCATACAATTTAATGAATGTCTGGGGTAGAGTGCTGGTGAAAACACAACGTCTCACTTGGATGATGGTTCAGGTATGAGTACCAGAGCCTGTCGAGTCCAAATGGCTTTCCGCAAGGTTTCCCGCACCCACTTTTTGGCTGACTCAGTGACATTAGGTACCCTCATCAGTATCATTAGCAGGTGCCACCATTGTGCGCGAGGCCATGCACCCCACTGAAATCACCAGAACCCCATTAGTCACTATCTGGGGACTGCAGGTCTGCAGTACAGAGCTACAAAGGTGAGACTCGGTTAGCATGGAGCTTGTATCCTTCAAATCAGCTAGGCAGGGCGTATTTATTAGTGGCAGTGCATCAGAAATCTGCACTGCAACCTGCCTTATTACCAGCTTTATGGGCAAATTGAAAATTTAATTTCCTAGCACTTCAGTATGGTGTCTTTTGGGGTAATATTTTTGTTCGTAAATGCACAAATACTACCTGAGATAGGATTACAGAAGGGCAAAAATTTTTTAAGACGTAACTGGAAAAGCTACTATCCCATTAATCAACTTGCTCATAATTTTAAACTACTGCTCTCACTACTTTAACACAAGTTGCAGGCTCTTGGCACCGCTCGGGATCGTGTGCGAAGTGCTGATAGATGACGCCTACCGGGAGATAGTAACTACAATATGCTGCGCATAATGGAGCATGCTGAGTGGGCTTGAGAAGAGTTGGAGATTTATGATGATATTTAACTTCTGTGTACTTAGGCAGCTTCTCACAGTTGTTCGGTTACAGAGCTATGTAAATAGGGAAGGAAGGGGATGTTACCATCTGCCATGCTGTTTCATTGCTTCCAAGGCAAGCAGCTGGAAAGGAGATTCTAGTCCCGTCTCATTCGTCTCTCTCCAGAAAGGCATTTTAATAAAGCAGCACCAGAGTTTTCTGTTTTTAAAACGCTTCAAGCTTTGTGCAGTCCTGATGAGAGGAGCGGCAGGGAAAGGAAGGATTCTTGTTTTACTGTCTCTGAATCGGCTCAGACAGAGCTCCACAATGCAAGAAACGCCAGCCCAGGAGACCCAGCTCTGAACACTGAAAATGGCCGTCTCAAGACAGCATGTTAGAGGAGCAGCAGGAACGGCTTAGCAGTGCCAGATTTCGATGTGTTTTAGAGCTCTTATGGTAGCATATTTCTAGATTTTTTTTTTTTAAAAAAGATAGCTTGGAGGGGGAAAAAAAAAAAAAAGCCAAGTTCTTATTAACCAGCCAAATCTTAGTCTTGCTTGAGAAGAGTCAGAACAGAGTTATGGAGGAGGGAAATGAATCCCTCCCCGCTTACAGAAGGGAACTGTAACATCACAAGGGTAACTAGCCAGCCAAAGCTCTGCTTCTTGACCCGGACGGACCAACCTACCAGAGTTCAACTGCAGAAGCACAGAGGGAAAGAAAAAAAATATGCAGAAGTAAATCAAGAGCAAGCACATATTTGATAACTCCCATAACTACTCCTGGAAATGTAATGGAACCCACTAAAATACTTCCTAAGAAGTTTATTCAAGTCCCACAACAAAAAAAAAAAAAACAAACCCAAAGCCAAAAAAACCCCCCAAAACCTAGACAACCGACTCATTTACACAGAAATTCATAATGTTAGAGGACATGCAAAGTTACACTAGTGGACACTGGCCATAACCTATATTCCATTTATATCAACAACACTGGCAATTCACCAATAAAGTTTAAGTGCATCTAAGTCCCTTTATTTCTAGCTTTTAAAACTGATAGGCTGTTGTGCATGTCCTGTGAAGCTCTGCATGCCATCCGCTCAAGTCTAGAAGCTGAAAATTATCAGTCATGGATGCAGTTAGACCTTAAAGGCAATACATTTAAAATACATTTAGAACACTATGTGGCATAAGAAGATCTAGTAAACACCCACTTTACTCTAATGGACATTTGTAGGATTTGAGGTTTTCAAGGTGTATTCCTCAAGCTACAAAATGTAGCAAGAAAAACTCGGCATAAAATCTTCACTCTTCAAAAGAGGAAATAAGAAGCCCTTCTTAAATATAACAGAGAATTGTTAAGAGCTTGTTTTCAAACATTATTGTTTGGCTGATCTGTTTTTGCATGAAGAAAAATGAAGTGGTCAGAACTACCCCAACTGTCTAACTGTTGCCAGCTGTATACAAGAAAAGAATGATTTCATGGGGAGGTCATACTCTCGATATCAAGGAAGCAGCTGAAAGGGATCCCTTTGAGGACTTTCTTCCCAGCTGATTTATGTACATTTCATAGCTCCTAAAAATTATATTGAAAACAGTGTCAAGAGAAACAATGTAAAATACTTCCTAGCTTTTCTATCCTGAAACCAGACCCCTAACAAATCTCAGCATCTGTATACTTACACAGCTGTATTCATTTATTTAAATTTCCACTCACAAAGTTATGGCCACTGTTTGAACTACAAACCCATACATGCTCATCTGCTAACTCGTCTGTTCTCAATTTGCTAAAAATCAGTTTCATGCTTTTCTTGTGTTTAACACAAATGGCATAAATCAATTTATTTGTACAACTTTCATAAGCTATTAATTCACACTTATTAAGAGCCTAAGCTTTGTCTTGCAATTAGAGGTCAACCTTCAGATAACCATCCAGAAGAACACCCAAACAATAAGAGCCTTTGGGGGCTTTTTGCTTTTATAATGACTTTTCCTATGACGATACAATTACGCTTCACTTTTTAGATGCTTAGAATTAATTTGCAACTAGATTATCACATTGGATGCTAAATTGGTTTGTTAAAGACTAAAATTTAAAGAACAAATGCAATGCCATCATCTTCAAATTCTCCATGGAAAAAGCCCTGCAACTTTGTTCAGAAGGAAGTGGGTGTCTACAGATAAATAAAGTTAGAGTTGTCAGTCATGAGCCACATATAATATTTGTAACACGTCAATAAGAGGAGCTATGAAGCATCATTGAGTAACATATCCTTGAATCAGACAGCTCTCATTACCAATACCTTGCTTGACTGAGTCAGATATCTCTCCTGTTCTGAGCCAAATGACAACATGGAGACATATCAATGCCTGTCAGTTTAGCAAGAGTGTTGGCAGATTTTAACCACTGCTTATCCAGAAAAAGGACTACTTCTTCCTATCCAGTATGATGTTTCAAGTGCTGGTTTGGAATAATTCCTCACACCCGCTGCTCTGGGACCACGGCTCAAACTGCTCCAACAGGGATGCTACCCACAACAAGTTCATAACTGCTGCAAACTTATTTAAACAGCCCAAATAAGCATATTAGAAAAGATTAATGCTGCTTCTCTTTGCTCTCTCCTCCACTAGAGAACAGCTATCAGATGTATACCAAACAAGTAAGAAACTACTGCTGGGTACCTGGCTGCTTGGGGAGATTTGTATTACCTTCCAAAGAGCAGGCATCTGATACACTCCTCAGTTTTCGAAGATTTGCAAACATTTATTTACTCTTTAGAAAGCATGTATAAAAACTCCTAAGCTCTTGTGATCTTGCAATCTGCAGGCATACATTTGCACTGAAACTAGGGGACCTTTGCCAGATGTCAGAGATCATTGGAGATGCCAGATCCCAGCCACCCGAAGCAGTAGGATAGTTGGGTGCAGAATTTACTTTCCCTCCCCACAAATCCCAGACAAGTGCATCGTCTTTAAATTCTTGTCACCTGGACAGTGTTGGCAGGGAAGCAGTACTTGTCAGTCCCAGCCAGCTACCCAAAGCTCAGACAAGGGGTTAACAACTGTAGTGTTTTGCACATAATTTTTCATTAAAATAGCTTACGGTGCTTCAAAACTTTTTCCAAACTCAGCAGTCCAGTCCTGAGGGAACAGTACTGGCAGAGCTTTCTGAACCCCTGTAGGGCCTATATGAAACTGGAAATAGCAGCTTTTTTACAGTTCACGACAGACTGGAATTATTACTTTGGCTACTGCAGGCTGTCAGCTTTAAAGAAAGCTTTTTCTTCTCTGCATTTTTCCTCAATATTTTCTGCATTATATTTTTACTACTTTTAAGAAGGATAAATTGTTTGCAGAAAATTAAATTATGCTGTTGCACTCAGATATACTCCTATCTTTGCCCAATAAATCTTTCCATTTGCATTATTATATCACACAGAGAAATAGTCTCCTGAAAGGCATGGGCAGTTCCTTCTCTCAGAAGTGAATCTCACATGATAAATCCTTAAGACACTAACTTTGCTTTCTCTGGCAGCGGGGAAGCATTCTGCAGAAACGGGTGAAAAAAAGTTGCTGAAAATGTTACTCCTGAGCAGTGGCAATTATTCCAAAAATGTATTTGAGCCGTGTGCTTTTTCTGCAGAAGAAAATCTATACTAACCTCTGCGTTGAAAGGACCATATCTGTGGCCAGCAGCATCTGGTTGTTCAGAGTAGAAAGCATAAACATAAGGTCTGAAAGAAAGAAAGGTCTTGTTCAGGATAGCTTCCCTTCAACAACAAAAAAAACCCCAGGCCTGTTAGGTCAAGTCAAATCAAGTCAACCTTCCAATGAGAGCTGCCTTTATGGAAAAAGAACTGTTTCTCAGTCATGTTTCCATGGAATGATTAAGCAATTAGTTGTTCCTCAGTTTTATTAAATCCCAGAACACATGCAGGGAGGCACATGGAGTACCATCTGAGGACACACACTCTTTCTCAGTTTTGTAGGAGAGATCACAACAGCAGCTCGCCTGAGCTTTGCAGCCAGTGGCATGTGGGAACTTGTGTACTAAAAAATACTCATAATTAAAATCTTAACATTTTCCCAGTCCTCAGGGTCCAGTTCTGCAACTGCCATTGCCTGTAAGGTTGTTAAACTATATTAGACTCAGTAGGATAAGAACAATCCAAGTTAATCCATGTAACTAAATTCTTCTTGGTAAGAAATAAATTCATGTCATACATTTATTGAGAAGAATAAAAATGCTGATGGTTAAAAGCTGAGATTAAAAAAAAAAAAACCAAAACAAACACAACCCCCAACAAATCCTTAAATCAATGATAGTGTGTAACAGACAAAAATAATTTTTAGAATTCAATTTTCCTTTGCTCTTCCAGCTACTTTTAGGGAGAATACAAGTTAGCAGTTATCCAACAGCAGATGACAATAAGTGAATTACCTTTCATTGTCTGGAAGTGTTAGCCACTGCAGTATTGTTAATATTCTGCGCTCATGAGGGATGACACTGGACCACAAAATACAAAACCATATCTTGTTATCACAGAATACAAAAAGCATCAACAAAGCCTTGCAATGAACCAATTCTAACATGATTAAAATCAATTATAACAACATCATTTGCTTTTAGTATGCCATATCTTCTTTCTTGCTTGATACTGATTCTTATTTTGCAAACAGAATCGCTTCAGATCTCCTGGATGTCCACATACTCCAAAAGAAAGATGATTAAAAGTTTTTAACTGGAGTCAGAACTCGAAGCAGCAAATCTAACTGCTCTAAACAGGAGTCAATAAAGATCCATGCTGGTAGTTTAACCCAGATGAATCTTTTTTATGCACAATGGTGCCGCCATTGGATAGCTGGTGTGAGTAAAAACCATTAAATTGCTCACATCAGCACGGGTTTAAACGACCATCCTGCTCTGGTAGTCTTGAAGACACTGGAAAAGTTCCCACTGACTTAACAGTAACTGAATTGAGGGCTAGGCTGCTGTAAATCAAAACAGAGCCATCTGAAACACCAGGCCATCAGCACGCTGACTTGCACAACTTTGACAGCTTCTCACTCTGCAGAACAGACTCATCCTATTTCACTGTTTGTATCCTGAGACTTCTCACTTGGCTGCTGAGGCCAAGTTCGTGCTATGAGAATGACTAACCTTATAAACAGCTGTTAAACTTCCAAATATCTCATCTTAGGAAAGCTCTGCAGGTCAGTGACCATGCAGTTATTTTCATACAATAGCATAGTCAGTCCAGATTCCATTAGATCAATAGAGAATCCCAGGGCAGGAATCAAATACAACTGTCTTGGATTCCCCATGCTGAATTGAATTCAGCACTCTGGAAACATCTGACAGAGAAATAGAGATGCCAACAGCCATTTTGAAATAAGTTTGGCTTTAATGCCTTGTAGAACAACAGTGGTCCTCAGTCTCCAACTATGCAGAGAACTTTCTGTTGTAAAACACCTATAAAAATGAGAACTTATGCTAAAATTTGCAAACAAGGCAATATCATAAAGCGGAATAGTGATCTTGAGTATTGCGCAGTTTTGAAATTTTTATTCATTGTGCAATATGAAAAAAAATCTGTTATTTCAGTTAAGTCATTTGTGACTAAGATGTTTTTAATACTTCTGTTTTCCTAAAAGAGTTTGCCTGAATTCTCCCAAAAAACACTCTGTATCCCAAATTAAATAAGACAGTTTTAAGGCATATATATTTCATTCACACATGAAGTGGCGGTCTCACTCCCTTACTATTGCCATTTGTATGATATATCCTTGGTTACCTTCCATAATATTTTATATCCCCAACCATGCATTGGCCAGGGTGTTTATGGTGACTATGTAGTTGTAGGGCTCAGGAATTACATTAATTTCTTTGTTTTGTAGAGCACCAGACTGGAGCTCTGTCAGATAACTGTCTTGCAAGCCTAAACGTATCATCAGCTTTGTACGTGGTACATTTTATTATTGCCTCCATATGCTATATAATATTTAGAGTAGCAAAGAGCATTATTCCTAATGGAATCACAAAAAAAATAGGCAAACCCCCTCAGGACTTCCATCTTGACAGTTTGCCCATTTTCTTTGCTGCTGCAGTCCTGCCACTAAAATGAAATAGAGAGATTGATCCACATGAATTCCTCGGTACTCAGAAATTATCAAAATGCATTCATTTTTGGTTAGGAAGATACATCTTAGTTGGGACGAGGGAAAATAATTTGGAACCATTAAACAAAAGAATAAACAGCAAAGATCCTCAAGGCTGTCTTTTAGGAAAGGGAAACTGGATATCTTACTCAAAGGTCAGACTGGATTGTAAAAGGAGTGAGTCAGGCTTTTGAGTCAATTAGGCTGTTGATGTCAGATGACATAAGAGGACAATAAAAGAGTCTCCCACAAACACTCGGAGGACTAGGAAACATTGCTAGCAATACTAAGGAGGCAAAACAACACACCATGAAATGAAAGAAAGTAATATTTTACGTAGGCACACATCTTTTCTTCAGACAACTGCTAAAAATCAGTGTATGAACTTAAAGCAGCACAGTGTAGCATTAGCTTTAGTTATCAGAAACATTGCACAAATGAAACAATGGAGGGTTAAAGGTATGGTCTCCAAGCTACCAAATGCTTAGAGTAAGGAAAACAACTTAATAAACACTTTCATCAAATTAATTCTAAATTATTAGTTACAAATCTCCAGAAAACAGGGGGCACTTACACAGACCAGAAGAACGTGCCAGCTTTCACCCCTTGCTTGGCTGCAGTAATCCAAATCTAATGAGGAAAATATAAGAGGATTAGAATGTGTTCAGATCTTTAACGACTCCCTGAAATCAAAAGAAAGTGTTTTCAAGACACATTCTTCTACCCTGAGCCTAGCAGTGAAAATTGCAGTCTTCAGCCTGTGTCCCTAATTCAAACATGTGGAGTGACAAACCTATGCAAATTCTGTAGCAGTGGATCAGCTGCTGTGCTGTAGAATTTCACCCCTAAAATCTCTGTGTTGCTTTTAATGCAAAGCCTTAAGATTCATGGACAGGAATTTCTCCAGCATTCCATTTAATTTTCAAAAACCAGCCATTAGTCACCTGAGCCTTTCGGTGTTCAAATTTCGGAGGATACTCAGTTAGGAAAGAACACTGCTTAACTCTCATCAACGTCTGCATAAACGTTCCTCTTTCCCCATATTCTACCATCAGTACTCATCAACAGAAAACACATTAGGAAAGAGTACCCCAAAAAGGGTGCAGATAAGTGAGCAGGGGTATAAAGAAAGCAGGGAGGGACACCTTCCTCCATAGACGTTTAAGAACCTTTTGAGCTCACCTGAAGTGATTGATGGAAATGATGGAAACAATCTCCATGAATTTTTCAAATCCTTTTTTCAGTCCTTCAGATCCCATACAGTTTTCTGGCTATAAATCAGTTTGTAGCAGCAAGTTCCACAATGTGGTCACACACTGCATGAGCGTATTTTTCTTTTTGTTTGGTTTAAACCTGCCAGTTCCACTACGAGTCATGCCTCTCCCAGGCTAACATGAGTCTACACTGTCAGTCAATGTAGGATAGAAAAAAAAGTTAGCTGATGCCCTCTCAACCTTGTCCTTCCAAAACAATTGAAATTAAGAGGGGAATAAAGGTTATTGTTCCATTTTCTCTCTGTTGGTTAGAGTCACGGTCTTAAAGTGAATTAAACCGAGATGTTCCAGTACTGAGCATGTAAATGCAATGCGTTGTATACACTCTCTGGCTGGTCACATCTATTCAGGTCACTTATCATAAAATTTGCTGTGTTAGGTGTTGCAAGGTCAGTACCATTTGTGAGCTTATGTAATTTATTTGCCATATGTAAATATGTTGGTTTTAACTGTTAATGTGTTAAAATTTTGTAGTCGGCTGTTTAACTATGTCAGATGTGCACCCCTGGTTTGCATATGGGACAAGATTTACTGTATTGCAAGCTATATAAAGGCCATATTTCTGAATTAATTTGCTTAAGCAGAGAGGTGGGGAATAAATAATAATAATAATAAAAAAATCAGATTAACCACTCTGTCTTCATACCATGCTACAAGAATTAGAGAATATCTAACTTTTCCAATGCAGAAAGACCTGTTAAATCATGGACCTACAGATTCAATCCTAGTACAACTGACAAATGTCCCAAGAAATAATATACCTGCTTTTCTACATGTATATGATGCATATCCTGTAAGTTGAATTACTATCATTTTTATATCCTCTGTGTTGAATGACTACAATTCTTCTTCTTTATTTACGGATAAAAATAGACAGTTGCCACCTAAACTAAAAATAGTTTAGGTGGCAATGCCATATGGAATATGGAAATCCCAAGTTCTCCCTTTTTCTAACTGCTAGACACATTTGCACACAGATAGTACATACAGAGTTATTCAAGACAGCTGTTGAATTGTCTTTGAAAACCTGCACAGAAAGTGGGACACCTCCCTACTTTTAATCTTCCATGAATAAATAAGAAGCCATAACTTTGCAAAGGCTGCCCCATATTTGTTGCACTACAAAAGGACTGGCAGCAGCACATCTCAGGTCAGGGCTGATGGGAGGGACGGCTCTGAAGTCCGGCCCTCAGGCCAAGTTGCACAAACATGCTCCGGCTCGCCAACCAGGGAAGGAGATTCATGGCAGGAGCAGAGAAAGCACATACATATACCCACTGCAGCAGAGAGTTGGTAATACGTGAATGGGAAATCCCTTCCATGTCCAGGCAAAGGTGGGAAGGGGGAAATCACAGCATTTCCCAGGTAAAGAAACATGTAAACATTTCCCAGGTAAAGATTAGTGCAAATATGCAGAATTAATACCAGGGTGGTGCCAAATGTTACACTCCTGCACCATTTGTCATTTGTCCTTCCAACAAGGTAAAATGTGGAGTAGCCACTTCCACACTCCTTACTCTTTAAAAGGACACAAATGATCTCACAGCCTTGACAACTAAGCATTGCCTTCCTTCCCAGACCGAAGATTTTGGTACAAGAAGCCTATTAAATAATTAGATAGACTCAAAGGCCTTGTTGCTTGTTCACGGCTCAAGCTAGACAAAAAGAAATATGTATAAAAAGACAATTATAGACATGCATCCTTCTGCTTCCCCCACCAATCAACAAAGTGAATGCAAAATGTGTTCAGGATAAAAAGGCAGGTGACAGCTTTCTGCAGAGCCTGAGCTCCTTAGGTGTAACTACCCTGTCAATGTTCACCCTGAATAGGTAAAAAAAATGAAAATAAGTTCTTTCTGTAATCATTAGATAGTCAAAACCAACAAAATTCCAATAAACAGGAGAGCAAAATGGTTTTATCTCAAAGATTGATATAAAATGTGAAAATCAGATAAAATCAGGAATATCCAGTTAAGGTGTGTAGTGACGATGCCTAGTGTCTACAGACATACCTTGCAGACTGTAAAGTCAGCTTCACGACATGCTGTCACTTATCTAGGGACATCACAGCCCTTTTTAAGGATTATCTCAGGATCTCAAACTGGGAACTTTTTGAGGGTTGTATTCTCTTTAAAAGGTTAATAGTGAAAATAAAGCTTCATACAAGGTGCCCTAAACAACCTTCAATACTTTTATAATTAAGATATTTCTGAAGAAAGAAGCATCTTTGGAGCCAAATTCAGATCCAAGCTGGGTTACCTTCTGAAGGAGCCTCTCTGTCCCTATTAACCGCAGACAGGCATTTTTATACCTGTCATCTTCTGGCCTCGGGAAGGCCAATGGATTATTTCTAAGGATCATGAAAGATCACTAAAAAAAAAAGCAATGTATTGTCTGTAGTGTAAGCTTAAGCTCACTACATCAAATCAAGACGTGGAAAACTACCGCTTAACAGAAGCCAAAGGCAGCTGGGGTCTAATTTAGTGCTTAGAGTTACTTGAGATTGAAACAGAGTCTCAGTGCCATGAAAAATGAGCAGTAAACTTAGTTTCCCCCTTGGGAGCACGAGCCCTGATGCTCACCATTTCTGTGAGTTTCTGTAGCAATACGAGGAGTGGTTTTGCGGCTGTTTCCTGTCAAACACTTTTGTTTTGAAAACAAGGTGGTTTTAAGCTTCTGTAATAAATCAAGGTCATATACTGAATCAGAAGACTGGATTTCAGGAAGTCCCACAACCAGCTAGAGCACCTCGAAACACTTCCAAGCTACCTTCTCCCCCCTTCTCCTTTTCCTAATGCTCTTAAAATTAATTTCTTAAAATTCCTCGTGCAGAAATATTCAGCTACTCATCTGCCAAATCCCACTGATGTCCACGGTAATCTGGCTGTTTCCCAGCAAGATGCTGAGTATTAGAAAAAGTAAAAAAAAAAAAAAAAAAGAAAGAAAAAACACCCCCCCCCCCCATATTTTAACAAAGCCATATACAATAGGCCAGATTCCAGGAGCAAGAAAGTATTTCAGAAATTATCAACATTAAATGATGTTCTTTTCTAGGCAGTTTTAGCCATAATATGAGGCTGGGGGTCCCAGGCACTTTTTCTGCCTTCCTGGGCAGAAAAATATTAATTCTCAATTCTGTGCAAACCAAGTACCACTCTGCAGTTGTTTGAGTACTCCAGTTTGAGACCCAAGACCTAAAAAGAACCAGATGAATATGTGATATGACAGACAAGATTTCCGTGATATGCAGACCAGATTTCCCTTCCTCCCCCCTTAATTCTACTGCCTTGTCTTTCAATACCCAGCTATTTTTGGCAGTCTATGTCAATGTGATATTTAGAGAAAATTATAAAAAGGAGTTAGAAAGGGACTGTATCTAATCCACATATAGATGGAGATAATTTTTTCTCTTATCAAAATCTGCAATTCTCTTATCAAGACCTTTCTTAAAGGTCTTTTCCAACCTAAATGATTCTATGATTCTATGAAATGTGCAACTCTTCCACATGCAGAGAGTATGATTTATATCATATTTCTGCAAGAGATCTACCACCTCCTTACCCAACCACTATGGCCGCTCTCTCAGGTTTGCCAAACTTACAAGTTTCCCTCATATTAAGTGTGTAGGGATTGAATTATAGCCTTTCCCCTATGCACTTGTTTCCAATTCGCCAATGACATTTCCAGTTTATTACATTATTTGTGTGCTTTTCCTTTTTAACACTTCTTCAGATCAATTGGTTTATTTTATCGTCCTTGCTTGTGTATGCAACACTCCCCCTGTCCTCTGAGGATTTTATCCAGTGTATCGTCATCCACTGTTGTGTAGCTGTCTTGAACTCTTCTCAGCTGACATTTTTCATGACCCTTGTTTACAATCCAGAGTGACATTTATTCTCTGGAGCAGCATAGGTGTTTCTAATGGGTGGGTGTGGGAACTATCAATATTCTCCACTCAACACAGCAGGTGATGAAGTTTTTATAGACATATTTTACTTTAAAAATATTGTAGTTTAAAACCAGACACACTTGTACAGTCCTCAAAAGTTAGTTCACCACTAACTCCTACCTTATTGTGATTAAGGCAAGATGCACAATTAAATTTGCAATGCATAATTAAATTACAGCTGCTTAACAAGTCGTCATACAGCAGTTGAGCCCCAGTATTGTCTATGGGCTCAACATCTGACTGCAGCAGGCACGGTTTGTTAGCTGTGTGGCTCTGGCTGTAGCTGAGGTGGAGGAAGAGGCTACCCACTGCTGCCCTTTCCCTGCTCCTAGTTTTGATCCTGCTGCTTTGCTCACATCTAGGGGGATAATAGCCAGGCACATGCCGCACCCTCTCCTCTCCACATAACCCATGCTAAAAGCTAATCTGGGTCATAGCTGGGCAAAGGAGTGACTACGCTCGCTGTTATCCTGACAAATTTTGCAGGAGCACAAATACCTCATTCTGGCTCAGCTACAGTCAGACACATCTGCCTGTCCCACATCTGTCTGCAGCTCTAAATTGTCTTGTCTCACATTTGTTGCAGACTAAAACCACATGCAGACAAATAACACTCGCACTTGCTAAGCCTAAAACCATCTGAGTAACTTCCTTTAGTCTCTTGGGATATTTCTGTCTTAAGAGATTTGGGGGATGACACTGATGACTTTAGCAAACAGCAATGACAGATTATGGTGTTCCCAAACCCCTTCCGATTTCCCCACCTCTATCATCCCCTCTTTTGTGGCGTTAACTGGTCAGGGAGCTTTTAAACTATAGTTCCCTAAGCAATCACTGCAATGAAATGTGTGTGCACCTTGGCTGCTTGCACATAAAACTTATTAGTTTAATTTAAACCCACTTCTGTTGGCAAAGCAAGCCACCACAGCATGCACTAACCGGGGAAAGCGCAGCAGAAGCAAGGGGACCTTCTTAGCTGTAGTAAAGCAGAAAACTTTGAAGGAGGCCATTTCCTTGCCCAGAATAAGGATTCAGAGCTAGAGAAAGCAAGTCCAACACTAATCTAAGAGAGAGGGCCCAGCTCAGCCACTGCTGCTGTGCTCAAGGCAGAAATTAATTCATGAACTTCTACAGCCTCTGCAGCAAGTCAGGTAACAGCGATCACTTGTGAGCTTAACAAATAATAATTATGAAGTTGCGCCATGCTACACTGACAGAACATTAATACTAAAACTGCCACAAGAACATTACTAGGACGAAAACCTAAGAAACCCATAATGAAAAGGAAACATTATGCCACGGTGACAAAAATATAGTAATTTGTGTTAAACTGCTGCCTAAAGTGAGGTTTTTTTCCTAGCCACATCTAATTTATACTTATCAACGCAAGCACCTTTCCGTAATCAATGGCTTTATTATTCTGAAAAGCACAAGCCAACTCAAAATGTTACATTAAATTGATAGACACAGGGCCAGCCGGGGGGGGGGGGAGATTAGGTACAAATTGTTCACAGATGTATTTTTTTAATTATTATTATTGGCTATGTTCCACAGTGCAGAGGGAGAGGAGGAGAGGGAGGAGGGAAGAAGGAGGAGGGAATCTGAAACTTACTGGTTGACCTCCCCACCATCTGTGATTGAATTTCTCTCGCCCTCGAAGACTGAAGCTGGCATCAAACACTGGGTCATACATCGAATTGCCAACGATTCCATGTGATTCAGGATAGAGTCCCTTTGTGCAGAAGTAGATTAATTAGTAAAACCCTAGTGCACACAAAGCCAGTTCTTCATAGCTATCTGCAACTACCACTAAATTATTTTAAAATAGGTACCTTTGTAACTGCACACCAGAAAAGTTTGTAACTTTAAGATAAGCCCATTTAAAACTGGCTGTAGTAATGAAAGCAGTAGGAGATGGTTGAATTGTGCTAAAAAGCACAAAAACTCCTGTTACTCAATACCTTAAAGTATTTTCACACTGGTTAAAAGTTAGTTCAAGGCCATCTAAAGTAAGCAAAAATTTATGAAAAGAAGATTGATTTGAACTTTCAGTTCCTCTTCATGAATTCCCTTTCTGGAAACAGTTATTCATTCTCTGGTTGCAAGAGTAACACTTAGCGTTTCCATTTTATAATGTTTTATCTTCAGCAGAGCCTCTGTGAGATAAGAGTTATTTTCAAGAAAAAAACAAGGCAAGTGACCCAAAGCCATGGCTTTATATCACAATTTGTGCAGCAGTAAAGACAATTTAAGAGGTTTCTGCACTTCTCCCTTTCTCTTGACCCTCTCCCATCCCCAGCTATTCATTTCTCCATCCCCTCCTTTCTCTTCCCATTTAACATTTGTGCAGAGGCTGCAGGAAAAAAGGAAGGGGAAAAAAAAAAATGCGGCTGCAGGTAGGAAGACCCTGAGGCCAGCTTTGGGAGCACTGTCACTGTCGCACAGGAGCGTTTGCACCCCAGGGTGGGGACAGCCTGGCCACCAGCTGTGCCGCCGGAGTGCAGAAGGGATAGTTCGGTTTACTCCAGGGCCAACGCAGCATCCAGACGCACTCAGCAGCTGTAAATTGTAAGTCGGCTGCTAAGTTGGCCCCGCTGACTTCAGCTACTCCAATGAAGGAACAACTGCTGGTTGTATTCTGGGGAGGATTTCAGGGGTGGTTTTTTTCCCCTAGAAAAACTGTGACCTGTAATTACACAGCAGTACAAACTACTGCAAAAGCAGGCATAAGAAAGCAGAGGAAAGCTGTAACACAGTGTATAATGGTGAGATAAAGTGTATCTCAGAACTTCAAAATACTGAAGAAAATACTTAACATAACGGAAGGCCGAAAAGGATGGACAGGGAAGCAGTTCCATTAAAAAAAAAAATCTTGTTTCCCATAACCCCCATTTCTACTGCAAGGCAACATTTTATCATCAAAAAGTCCTTCCCAGGGACTTACAGTAGCAAGGGTGTACAAGTTAGGGAAGGTTTTTGTAGGGTAGACAGGTCTCATGTAAGGAGAATGTGTTCCACAAGATCCTGAAAAATCAATAGGGAATGCAAACATTAGGAAGTGAAGCGCTCAGACATGGAAAACAAAAACAGAGGAAGTCATTTGCTGTGACTCAAAATACTGCAGAAACTGGTTAAATTTTAACCAATTTAAATGAACATTCTGCTGCTTAACATTGGCAGGTCTTCCCTCAAGACACTAGGAAAGCCACTCACACACTCTTTGCACTTCACAAAAAACAACTGAAATAATGCAGCCAGAGGACTACAGAACCAGCTACATTTCTGTAGACTGTTTTCCTTTCTGAGCTAGCCTCCTTCCAGAGTCCAGAGTTGTTGGAAGTATCTTTCTAAGTAAAACATGACAAAACACAGGCTAATTTTAAGTGACAAATATACTAAAGCTGCAGTTTCACAATGGGCTTTGGCCACAGTTCCCCAGATGGCTACACAAATGTGAGGGCCAGCACATATACAGGGGAAAAAAAAAAAAAAACCACACACACACCTTTCAAGGGTATGGGCACACACACAAACTGCCATGCTATCCAGAGAAGCTCAAATATGCATTGTGTCCAGTACTCCCCAAACCCCGGTGGATGCCCGCTCCCCCAGAGGTGAGTGCAGGGCTGCGCATCCCTGGGGCATGTCCCCAGCCAGTTATCACACATTCACTGCAGCTCCTGCACCCACTTACCCAGATCTTCCACATTTCTGAATCAAGTGGAAAATTTTGTGGGCACCTCCCAACTAGCCTGTAAGAGTGCACGATACATATCATGTACCAAAGAGGCATTTCTTTCCTGACAAAACCATACGAAGGTCACCAATTCTGAGCAGCATTCCCCAAAGCAGCAGCTCTCTCCCCACTCTCTGATTGCTGTGTGCCGCTTTAGCCAGGGTGCTTTCAAGCCACCAGTTGATATCATCTAATGCAAAGCAGACTTCTGCCTTTTCACTTTCATGGAAAAATACTTAATCTTTGTTAGACCTTTCAGTCAGAGGAGCCCTGCATTTGGCTCAGCCTTTCTACCCGCCAGCTCCACGCTGACTTCTGTTGCTCAATGAACAGTGAAAACAACTGAGCTGCAAGAGATTGTCTTTCGTTTATTGTAAGAAAACAGATGTACTCACTCAGTTTTTCAATATTGGGCATGACCTTGTTCCCTTTCTTCATATATGATGCACGGAAACCATCAACAGAGAAGATGATCAAAGGGGGACGAACAAAGCTAAAAACAAAAGCAGCGGGAATGTAAGGCAGCATTTCAAATTTTTTTTTTTTTATTTCCACTTGCTCACTGAGACTCCAGAGAATCTAAAGTACAGGTACTGCATATGCTATATGTCTATAGTTTTTTTTCTTACTTAACAGATCAGCACAAACTGATGATCTTCACACTTAGTAACACCCAATGTTAGCTCACAGTCAGTGAAAGGGCTGAGCTCCAACATAAAAGATATCTTCTCTGAACAGCTAAATGCACGTAGCCCAAAAAGGCAAGTGCTTATAGAAGGAGACAGAGAAGGAAAAAAAATAGTATGCATGAGTACCCACCCTAGCATACAATCTGTAGTTAAAAACCACATGTCTCATGGCAGCTGGTCTTCTCTCTTAACAAACAAAAGTCCATGTGGCATTTTGAGTGAGCGCTGTGAGGCAGAGCTCATTCTCACATACTAAAGATAACAGTATTTCATGTTATTTTATTACATTTTTATGTACTGCTGCTACTGGGACTTGACCCTAAGCAGGCAGAGATGTGTCCTGGATGGACACACCTGGGCTTTTAATGTTAGTCACCTGCTGCGCGGGTAAACGGCCATCACTGTCACCAGGAGAAGCAGGGGCTCCTCACTCCTCCAGACTATCCTCCTACTAGCAGAGGCTGAGCTGCAGCCCAGCACACCACCTGAGCAGACACTTACCTTTAAGGATAATAGTGAGCCAACCAGTTTCAAAAGTGTTTACTTTCTCAGTTATTCATGTGCTCAAATATCTCACTAAGTCAAGCCTGTATCCAATTGCAACTTAGAAATCCTTTCATTTAGGAAGATAACACTAAAACTACAAAATTCAGTTAAAAAAAATGGCCTGAACTGTGTTCACATAAGGCTGAACCTGAATTTTACTGAAATCAGGAAAACCTAAACCTTTCCACTGACTTCAAGGGAGTTTGGTTACCTTCCCTATGCGTGTAAGTGAAGCAGGCAAACCCCTCAGCAGGTGATCAAGGACCAAGAGTTCAAGCCCAGGTATCACACAGCACTACTGATCCAGCAGCTCAAAGGCAAATGCGTTACAATATTATCAGCCTAATTGTACAAATGGTGAAGCACAGGAAAGCATCCAACCCACAGCCATTCAGTTGCGTGACAGGGCCAGTGCAGAAATGCAGTGTTCAGAGGCCCAGGGCAGAGCTGGGGACCATTGGCCTTGCTGCATTTGACTTTGCAGTTGCATGCACTTACCCTGCTGGACATTCAGGAGCCTTTATCTCTTCGCAGTCATCATCCACCCAGTGGGTTTCTCCTACCAGAAAAGTCACATTGGAGTTTCAAAAAAAAAAAAAAAAAATCTTTGGACACAGCTACAGGTTTCACAGAAAATGTCAAAAAAAATAAAGTCTAGCTCCAGGTAATGGACTATCTTGTCATTCTTCCCATGAATAATGAGCAGGTCTTTTCACAAAGCTGAACAAATGATCTGGTTATATTCTATTCAACAAGAATATCCAAACAAGCACTCCTAGAAGTAGCTGTTAAAACTGGAGTTAAAAGTGTCCTTTTGACTGCAGGAGAGAGTGGTAACGCTTTAGGCACAGTGGTCATCTATTTTAATTTTTTATTTTCGATCTGTCAAAAACAGGTAGTGCTGCTTCTGGCTGTGAATTCCCACCCTCCTCCCCACCAGCTCTGATGTCTCCATGAGCTGATTCAGCTGGCTAAAGACACAAAACAAAATTCATTCTGGGGAAGAAAAACAACCCTAAATAGTTTCCAGCTGGTTTAGAGAGCTGATCAGCTCATGGATGAGGTGAGACTCAGACACAGCTAAAAAAAGCCTTAATACTCTTTCAGAGCTAGATTAGTTAAAATTACTTTATGTAATCAACTATTTTCTTAAGGTTTTCACTGCTGAATGCTGACTATAGAGTGGCTCATGACTTGCACTTTCACAGGTCAATTGAAAAACAAATTATTAGCTAATGAGGCTCACTTCCTAAACCTGGCACTATTAAAGGAACTGCAGTTCAATTAAATGACCAAAACAAAAAGCACCATAGAAAAGACCTACAGGAAATGTGTCCTGCAGCAATTCCAACTGACCATGACAGGAGGTGGAGGGACAATTTCCAAGACAGAAAAAAACCAACACACTATCCTCAGATAGGCAAAGGCACGAATAAAGAGGAAACACTGTTCTCGCATAAGGCTTACTCCTGTCAGAGTGCCAGGGTCATTGAGATCATTTGTTATTAGCCAATTAAACAAAGATTATGTACATTAAAGCTGGAGACATGTAAATTCCTCTGTCTTGACCCTTATAAGAGGGAGCTTACAAAAAAGGCAGGAACTGAAAACTATACCAGTATTTAAGTGGTTTCAGCCTTGAGTTTCTTTGGGAAGGGGAAGAATGTAATCTAGAGGGGCTTGCTAGAAGATACATATTTCATTTGGATTCCCAACAGCAAAACTCAAGTAAAGAAGAAAAGAAATAAAGAAAGTATGGATCTGGTCTATTATCACTTTCTTAACATATGCAGTTGGCCAAAACGGTGTGGAAGAAAAAAATTTCAAACTGTAACCCTTCCACCAGTAAAGTTAATGAATAAAAAATCAGAGAGCTAGCTGAGATACAAAAGTGAGAAGCTGTAAAGCTCATTACCAAGGATAAGAAGACCTTCTCTGAATGGGGGACACATTACACAAGGCAGGACATGCTCCAAGAGATCAGGGCAGAGAATGAAAATTAAGCCTTCACAGCCCATCCACCAACCAACCAGTGCAGGCCATACTGCAGCCATGGTGCGTCTAGAAGGTGGCATGGTCATTCCCAACATGTCATCTGAAGCCTGTGCCACCCACCTGCAAAATACAGCCCTTGTATTCTTGCAACCAGTTCTCTCTCACAAGAAACAAAGCCTACAGGTGTTAGGCCAAGTAGTTTAAGCAGGAGCTTTTGTGGTGGGGAGAGGTCTTTGAGATGGAGATAACATATCTAGGAATGCTCCATTCCTTCTGAGACCATCAGATATCCCTGCTTTCCCTGTGATGCAGACAAATGCATCTGAACACTTTTGTGTTTTGCTTTAAACTCTTCTTCATCCAGCCACGCCTCTTCTCTTTCTGTCAGTATCTCTACAGGCCAATTCAAGGTCCTTCTACTATGAACAAATTAGAAGTATTCATCTCTGCTAGTGCCCCCAAAATTATAAATGTAATTACCCATTCTTCCCCCCTCCTCCCAAAAATCAGAACTAAACAAGGAGAGTGTTCCTTCTTTAGAAGAAAATTCTATACCCACAGGGCTGTCTTCTCTCAGGTTTGGAAAGATAAGAGGTAGAAAGACCAAAGTCGTACCTTTGCAAATGACTTGGTAATTAGTACAACAATCTCCTCTACTTAAGCAGTCTTCAGAGCAGTGACAAGCATTGTCATCATTCCTGGTTTCTCCACAGCGATCTTTGGTACATTCCCAGCCCCGAGCTAAAATATTCACAAGGTAAGCAAGAATGAGAGATTATAATCAAAACAAAAAGTACTCACTCAAGCCATAATGACAACACTCCAGTCGTTAAAGTTGGATGTAAAGTTTATGGCCCTATTTTAGTGATTTCAAGACCTCTGAAGTAGGCATGTCAACCAGAAACAAAAAGGACCCTTGTGTCCTGCAGGTGCAGGAGCGCTCCTCCACCCACACACAAGTGCTTCTGCTACCCTCAGGTGTTGTAATCCAGGCTTTGTACAACCCGAATACCAGAATTCTGATGTTTCTTGGGTAATCCATTCTTTTTCTCCCAACTATTTGCATACCCCGTTCAATCCATGCAAAATAAGAGAGAGTTGAAAAGAGACTATGTAGATACCAATTGATGCTTTACTCCCATCAGTTCCTCACCCACAGGGGGAGATTAAGTACCAGCTGCAAAGTTATGAGAACAAGAGCTGCTCTTCAAGGAAAAGCATGGCACGGCTGCTGTAAAACATCCCAGTTCTTCTCATCTTGCGAATGAAGTTAGGAGCTAAGGGTGCTCTCTCAAGGGCAGTACATCGCTACACTTTGGAATAGGGCCTAAGGATGTAAGCATATGGTTTTCCATGTCCTGGCTCAATCAACAAGAAACTTTAAAAATCACTTCAGACAACATGCACCCAGTAAAAAACACACCACATCAGAGCAATGTCTTTTACCCCCTTTTCTCCTTCATTTGGGGCTTTTTCTATAAATAAGTAATATTTACAGATTGTACATGTGATAATTGCCTTAATAAATGCCTATGGGAGTATATGACAATTCACACAACAGTCCCAAGGGCTATGCAGGTATCCATACACATATGTGGACATGGTTTGCTGCGGACAGGAGGCTGAGGAACTGGAAATCTGCCCTTTGGTAGCAAACACCTTGTATTGTGCTGAAAGTCTTCAAAAAGAGCCTCTCATTCTGCAGTCATTTATACCAGGAGCAAAACAGCATCAGCCTAAAATTCAGAAGTTTTTGGCCTGGAACTAAAGTAGTTTTTCATACTGGATTAGCTCACCATTTTTTGGTACCAAGCTATTAAAATGATACTATTATAAACAGAACTGAGGAAGTCAGGACTCTTAAGCATGGCACATCCACAGGCAATCATATTTTTCATCATTAGACTTCTGGCTGCTTAGTAAGTGTAATTCTTTAATAAAGCAAGAACATGTTTAATGGCAAAAGTAGAAGGCACCTGTGTCAACTCTGACCACTGTGCAAACACTCAAGGAGATGGGTACAACTAATAATTTAAATGCACTATGCTAAGAAGTAAAACATAACTCATGGCTCTCTTTGAAGTTTTCCTTGCCTATGACTCATGAAAAAAACAAAAAGAAAATGAACCCAGTGCTGTATTTCCATCCCCCGGGGTCCAATGAATTGAAGTCAAATGTTTTTACCAGTGTGTTATATGCATCCTGACATCTGGAAATGGGAGTGCGGGGCAAGGGTAACAAGCCCAGCCTGTCACCTGCAGCTCGCTCCGAGAGGATCTGTGCTACTTCAACACTCTCAGCTTCAGAGGCACCTTAACAAGTAACTATAATGCACAGTCCACAAGCAAGCATGAATTGCTCCAATATTAAGTTATCACTTGGGAGAAAAAAGGACGGCCGACACGAAATGACCAACCTCCAGCCTTTACCATGGCTCTTTTCATTGTAACCTGGAGGTCAGACTGGTGCCTGAATGCTGATTATTGCTTTTAATTGAGTATCAGAAGATCTACTTTTCATGTAGTATGAATAGTACCCTGCTTTTTTTGCCTGGGAAACCATGGGTGAAGCCCAGCAGTGAGGAGCAATAGGTGCACATCCCTACGGCTCCTTGCAAGGAAACATGGGCTGCATTTTGGGCTGAGTGGAGCCTGCCTGGCAAGGTGAGGTGCAGAGGAGATCCAGGTTATGGCAGGGATCTCTGGTTTATTGTGCCACGTTCTGACCGCTGGCATAAGCCAGGCAACAGCAGCGCCCAGCGGTGCAGGACAGGAGACCCATCGTACCTGTCTTTAAGCACAGCTCATCAAAGTCGAAGCAGCAGCTGTTGTAGCTCTTGCATAGGTTGTCACAGCGGCAGCCAGGAGGCTCTGCCTCTTGAAGTTCAAAGCATCTGTTTTTGCAGGAGCCAGAGGTACTGATCCAGGGGGAATCTGACAGGACTGTGTGGAACAAGAAACAGGGCAACATCTGTCAGGCTGGCAGTGGTGGGATGGGCGGCTCAGTCCTCAGCCACTGGGATGAGCAAAACCTCGGCTGCCTGCTCTGGGGAAGGGAAGGGAGCAGGGAGAGGAGAAGGGTTGCTTGAAGAAACAAACAAACAAAAAACACAAAAAAAGAACAAATTCCAAAAAGGTTGCTCTTTTTTTTTGGGGGGGGGGGGGGAGGAAGCAGCGTGCTGTGATAATGTCCTGCAAAGAAACAGCCCTGGCTTTACCTCTGTAACAATCAAGAGATCATTAGCAGAAATGTATTGAAGTCTCCAAGGCCCCATTCCAGGAGCTGCAGCTATTCCTCAGAAGCAGGGCTTTGTTTTCAGAAACCAAGTGACATTTTCATGGCTGGCTGGGCAGTTTGCATAGGAAAGGACTGCAATTAATCTACATGCAGTCAGCAGGACTCGCTTTGCTGTACTGGAAGGTGCCAAATCAATGTCAAGCGTGAAAGAAAACTGTAAGATGCTCTATAAATTAATGCAGAGACAAAGCAAGGCTTTTGGGTGGGCTTCTGCAGAGCATTAAATTATAAAAACTTAATAAAATACAAAATTACATAAGAAATCAATATATCTGATGTGTATAACTAAATGCAGGACTGCCAGTCTGAAAACCATGAATAATGTATTAGACTTCAGTAATCTCTTTATTAGTAAGGGCCCTCACTGTCAAAGCCGATACATACTTGTCTGCTCTTTTCTCAAAACTTAGTATTTTATACACTTTATATATTTTATATATTTTATACATTTTTCCTATAAGAAAATCCTACATAGCAGCTTACATGAAGCAGGAAAATTGTGTGCTACTCTCCAGGATTAATCATATTTTATGAAATAAAATAATGAATGTATGTTATTCTTTAAAAACAGAGGTGTTCCAAGGAAAATTTCACAATGCCTTCTGTTCCTTGAGAGACCTATTAAAATAAGTCTTTGAAATTGTCTTGGGGTTTGTTTTCTTTTAGATCACAGTTTGGTTTTGGTAAACCTCACCATGATTAGCAGTATGATTTTAAGAGGACTGATGCAATGGCACTTTTGAGAAACAGTTGCTCTGATCTTTTCTGATAGATTTTTCCCCTACTCTTTTACATAGCTGAAAGTTTGGTCTCCGCATAAACTGAGGGAAAATCAATTTGCAAACAAGATGGGATTATCCCAGCACCGTGAGAATGAATGGAAAAGAAGATGAAGGGGGAGTTTGGAGGTGACATTGTAGTGGCTGATGTCCAACCAGCTCCCATCCCCGGCACTACTGCTCCACCACTTCCCTTTGAGTGGCACTGGCACTGGTTGGACACCAGCATAAACCATTTCAGGGAGCAAACCTGGCAGCAAATCAACCCTACAGCAAGCTAATGGGTAAGAAAACCAAACCTACAATGGTTATAGTCATGGAACATGGCAGTGGCAAGGCACATTCATACAACTGCTGGAAAAGGTAGTAGTAGACAACTGTGTCTCTCTCTGCTTTTGTGTTTTTTTCAATCAGGTCAGTAACATCACACACAGAGTGAAGTTTCACTCTATAGGTACATACCCTGCAAGCATGCTCATAATGAGCCATCAATATTTTGGCAATCTGGAGTTCCAAGGAGTTAAAGGTCATGTGTCTATGCTGGCAACGCACAGATCAGTATTTTCTTTGCTCACATACATAGGCCACAAAGCTACATTAGAAATTAATCACATGAGAATTGTTTCAAAGTGATAACACTCAGATTTTCAGAGATATGAAGTCTTGTTCCTTATTCTTAATGATAGCTGCTTCCTGCCAAATGCTTCTGAAAATCTGTTACTGAAGAATATTTCCATATTATTTAACCCCTTCTACTACTTTCAGTTTTGGAAGCTAGGTAATATATAATCACAGTTCCGGTAAGCTGCAAATCAAAGGTATTATGGACTCCAAGGTATTACATAGTAGCATACACTATATATCCCTTGCACTGGCATTGCCCTCTTCATTTCAAAGGGGTGAGAGGGAGATCATTTCAGAAGGTCAAAAAACAGATGTCAGCATGCGTTTAGGAAAGAGAAGGTGTAAATCTGACTGGAGATTACATAAGGGACAGAGTCAACTGCAGCTCAAGGAATGTCTAGCTGTTGTAAAGAGCAGCTCATTTATCAGGAAACCACTGGAACAAATTGCCCACAGAGGCTATGCAATCTCTGATCTTGGAGATTTTGAAGAACAGGTTAGACCAAGATCTGTCAGGAGCACTTCAGTAATAACTGACCATGTCTTGGGATATAGAGAAGGTCTACATAGCTGTTCAAGGTCCCCTCTAGCTCCATCTTCTATAACTGCAAGTAAGGTTTCCATTTCACATAAGAAAGGTTTAGCCCAGCTGCCTTGTCTGTTATTTTTTCACATTTATTGACAATTGCTTTATTACTGATGTGACAAATTATCCCAAATTACTTAGCAAATTCAAGTCACACCTTGTGATTCAATGTAGGACACTTTCCATATCACAACACAAAAGAGGACTTGGTTTAATTCCTCTGATCTCTGAATACATTAAGATTGTTCCTTTGTTTATCATGCTTGACCTTGCCTTTGCAGCCAGACCATGATTTTCAGGTCGCGCACAATGCCATGGCATGGGTACTGATGCATGCAGAATAGTTTGAAAATATAGCATGGGGAGCTCCATCCCTGGTGAGCATTTTCAAATTAACAGAAGCCTCTGTACAGAACAAACGTACACAATTTCAAAATCTTTTTCAAAATTCCTGCATCCCTCCACAGCTCCTGCAATCAGACTGTGCAGCAGACCAGGCAGGGGGACCTCAACGTGAAGATCCTCCCCTCCTTATTTAATGCATAAAGCTTTTCACATCTATTTCCATGCATTCTTTTTTTGGCCAGCTAAGCTCAGAACAACCATCTAAGGATTGTCTCTTATGTCACAGGTTAGAGAGAGAACTTACATAGGGCAATAGTGCCTTCCTGGTTCAGTCCATGGAGGTTATTACATTTCCATTGTAAATGTGTTATATTTACCTTGGAAAGTGCTGTATCAAACTACTTGCTCTGATTTTATCTGATTACAATATTTAAAAAAAAATCAAATCCATTTACTTCCAGTAGTATTTCAATCATAGGACTACACAATATAGATGTGCTTACACAGTCATTACAGGAAGGAGACTACCTGGTAAGAATTTGCCATTTTGGATCCTATGGATCTTATATGGAACCTATATAGATCAACCAAATACTTATACAAAACATCTGGAACAGCAGTTTTGCTAGATAATATTCATATCATGAACTTGCATTTCATTTAGCAGAATGCCATTGCAATGAGTAAAATTTCAATGAAAAGTCATATAAAGTAAAAAATACCTCCTAACTGTTCCAATATAAGAAAGGTATGACTCCGTTTTTAATCACATGCCTAAAAATCCAGTGAGAAGGGATAGAAAAACTTCAATGTTTCTCCTTCCAAAATTTAAGATATCATCCTGTCATGACCAAGGAACATACTTCAAGAGACTACTAAGGCCATTTTCCCTGAAAGTGCTTACAAAGATGTCTAGAAAGTTCATAAAGCAAATAACTCACAAAGGCAAAGTTATGAAAAAAATGGGAGCCTTGGTTCTCTACTGTCTTTTAGAAATTTTAAGTCAAAAAATTATTTTAATGAAATAATTTGTTGGGTACAAATATTAAATATCTCAAATGTATAAAGGCATATATATCTGTACAATGTAAAGAGAACAAGAGGGGGTTGTAGGCTTTATGGTGCTTCTTTGACATGCATTTATAAGGGACTAGGTAAAAAAAACATGGTTTTGACTCATAGATGAGTTCTATGCTAGGTGAAAACTGAAATTTCCTTGCAATCATGGCATAATCCTGGAGAAATAACAAATTGGTCATATACAGTAATGGTTGGTAGAGAGACAGTGTTTTGTCAATGCAAAATAATTAATTCTAAGCACTAAGAAACCTGGAAATAAATAAGCCAAAGCAGAGTGGAGTTGAAAGAGAATTTATAACAATCTCTTATTCTGGATATTTCATTGCACTGGGCTTCTGAAGAAGTACAACTGGAAGTCATGCAACTACAAGACCCTAAGTAGGTTCTTTCATCACAGTTTCTTTTGTTAAGAAAAGCACCTCTCTGGTGTAACCTTTTACTTTCTCCTTTAGACAGAAGTGACTATAATACTTTATTCTTTGCTATCACATACTTTTTTTTTACTGCTATGAAAGTAACCAAGCTGCGTAAACACAGAAGGGACAAACCCCTCCGTTACTTTTCTGCCTCTCATTGTTGCACCCTGGACTGGGCTACTTCAATGCCAGATGCTGGTCCAATCCCACCTGTAAGCAAATTCTCCATAGACTGCCAAAAGTACTCCACCTCCTGCCCTCTTGCAAGAGATCCTGTATTTCCTCCTATTTTCCTAGAATGCTGAGCTAAACCTCCTGCTATGGGAAACAGCCCGCAGCTACTGATCCCAGCCCTGGCGGTGTTGAACAGTGCTGGTTGGCTCAGCAGGGTTGGCACTGTTGAGCTGCAATGGATCCCCAATATCAGACCTTTGGGACTTTAGTAAAAATCAACTGAGCAGCCCTGCCCTAAAGCCTAGACGGTCACCAGCGAAAGCAAAGCAACTGGCAGTTAGGTGTTGAAGGCATGAAATGCAAATCCTACACGTCACTATTACACACATTACACAACTGCTCTACAGTTAACATACTAGAAGATAAAAATAGAAATAAATTTGTTTTTCAAGCAAATTTTTTTTACTGTTATTTTTTTACTGTTATATAAAGATTGAAAGCAACAGCCGCTGTCTTTTTGGTTACTTAAAATGCCTCTGCTCAGTGATCAGCAGCCCTGATTGCGGCTGTGATTAGACACCAATTCCTGTGAAAGAGCAGGGAGAGAGGGACACAGATTCATTACCAGGAGCACAACTAACTCAGGCCACAGCAAACTATTTTATAATTAAAATTCACAAGCTATCATTACAGACAGGTATTGCAAATGAACCCCTTTCACTTCAGTTGTATTGACCAGCTCTAAGTCAATGACCACAGGTTTCCTTTCTGCTGCCAAAGGAAGGAACAGAGACACAAGTCAAGCCTACTTTTTTTTCTTAAAAGAAAAAAAGACTAGTTTTCCATTTTATATATTTTTCCACTTGGACTGTGCCTGAGCTCACAAACCCCTGTACTGCCTCAGAACACAAACAACAGTCCCTTCTGCGGCATGTTCTTGCTTTCCTCCAAAGAAAAAAGTAGGAGGCGAAAGAAAACCAGCCGACTCGGTGACAGCACATCTGCGCGAACACCTGCTCTCCTCTCCCCGGCCCTCTCCACCGTCAGATGTCTGCCGTCTACTGTTCACAAACCAGCATGACCTCAGGAGCCACAGAAATCCCAAAAGCTTTTCTCACCCAGCGCCTCTTGAAAGCATTAATCAAGTTTCTAGAAACCGCTTCAATAGCTACCAAAATAAAACCAGTACTCTTAAACCCATCAGGGTGTTTCTCTTAGCTCTAGAAGGAAACTGTGCAGAGCACAAAACATGGCAAATGCTGTGTAGGAGCTGATGAGACCGGTCTGTGTGAGACTGACGGTGCTCAGTCCTAAAATAAGCTAGATTTTCTATAGTCACATGCACACAGAGCAAAAGTTTAAGTAAATAGGAGACCTATAGGTGAGTCCCAAAGGTCAACTGACTCAGGCTCGGTGAGTTATTTATTCTTCTCTATATCCTAGAGGGAAAAGGAACAAGCAAACTACTGTTTCGGAGTAGGAGTGGTTTCCAACCACAGTATAGAACATAAGGGTATTGCGATGCACAATTTATGTCCGTTACTGTACCTGAGACGGGGCCCTCATCCCATTCTTCAGATCTCCTAAATCGATGTGTTGTAAATCCCATGCAGACATTTACGCCAAAGGCAAAAGCAAATAAAGATATAACCTGCAAAAGTAAAACAGCAAAGTGAGCAAACTGTGCAAAAAGCAGGACTTTGGAGCTAAGAACATTACAATTAAAGGGGCAGAGACGGTCCTCTGTACATTCGAGCTCCCCAGCACTGCAGTTCCCATCACTGGAGCAGCAGCTGACAACGTCACCGTTGGAGAGTAACACAAACCAGAAGGGGTTTATGAATAAAACATCTCTGTCCGACGCTGAAACGCTCCTTTTTGTAGGAACTTATTCAGGAGAGACCGGCTACTCCTCCTCTAAAAGCAAACACGCTCCTCTCCTCCCCTACCTGGTGCGAGTGGACGCAGCCCTTCTGAGCCATACTAGAGAATTCTTGAAAAGCCTGCGCTGCACCGTCGCCTTTTCTTTATAGTGAGCGCAGAGCTCTGTTTGCTCTGGGAGTTCGGGCTATTAGCTACAAGTAATCCCACCTGGTGAGGTTGACAGGCTCGTGTGATTTGTCCAGGGGGTGATTTCATCATGTTTCACTCACAAATCGCAGCTCCGAGTGCAAGAAGCTCCAGGCATCATCCCTCGCTGCGCCCTCCCCCCAAACACACACACGCACGCTTTTATGTGGTTTCCTCTGGCAAAGCAGGGCTTTCTTATGTTGCTGCGGCCAATAGTGTTCCTGCTCATTTTATTCCCCTCGCAAAAGTAACATGGTTAAAAGAGAAACCAAATGCGTCGCCATCTGGCTCGGAGAAGAAGGGGGGGAAGCTCACTCGGGGCTGCGAAATGAAAATATCCTGATGCCACCCTCAAATGTCACCCAATGTTGCAGGCGTTGCTGCGCGGTGGGCTCGGCGCACTGGGCGAGCACGCAGCCGCAGCTGCCGACCTTGCGACGGCCAGGTGGGTTTTGAGAGCTCGGGCACCCGGCTCATTCTCCAAGGGTGCTCCTGACATTTCTAACTGGGTCGCAGAGCAGAGTCCCCCCAAAACTGGGGACACCTTCAGAGCGGGGGGTTTTTATCAGCGCTGTTCTCCTGCGCTGCTGTGGCAGTGCAAGGCTCGGATCAATGGAAACGCAAGCAGTTTTATCTGAATAGCTGGAAACCGCAGACTTCCAGAAAGGAAGGGGAGTCACACGTTCCCTCTGCCCCACATTTTCCCATTTCCATCAACAACAACAGAAAACTTGGCTGTTTGGATAAGGACTTCTATTTACAAAGCAAATGATAATGCTGAGCAGAATTACGGTTCAGATCAGTGGCTTAAATATTATTTGCCAAGGCAAATTATTTACCAGTGTAGTTCGCCGCTTTTTTCTCTGATGAAAGCTTCTTTCATTAAAGTGTTTACCAACAATTACATTTAAAGGGACAGAGTCAAGGTTCATAAGCCCTCGGATGGACTGAGCTTCCCTTGGGACCTGTCCCATATTCTATACTGGCATTAAGAAACACAGGGCAGTTTTCTTTAAACTCTCTTGCAATATTAAACATGTACAATTTTGAGCTTTGTTTAGAGGTACCTTTTACCTGCTGCAATATCTGTCCTTCCCCACCATGTAGCTTTACAGGGCAGTGGCTAAAAAGCCCTCCTTTTTGCTACCCACACCTTATCAGCCTGCCAACCTTTGCTAGGAGCTGATCCTTTTTTATGCAATTTCTTAACCAAAAGTGGCTCCATTGTGCAGCTGCATCTTTGTACTGCAAGCCTCAGGGAAATGCAATTAGCCTGAGAAGACCTACGTCTTAGCTATGCCAGGACACCATATTCCTCTCCCTAGCACAGACCAAGACTGTGAAGTCAAGACCTGTCTTCTGATGTTCACTTCATCACTAGCTGGGTTGAAAATGAAATAGGTTGCAACAGGCAATATTTTTCTGCTAAAAAAAATTGCACAGAGATCTAGAGAAAAGTAATCACCAAAATTTTTACTAGCTGTTCCTATAAAATTTTTCACCCTTAGCCTCTGGTATATCCTGTGGCTACATAACTTCACCCCCAAGCGCTAGGTGTGTGACTGCAGCAGAACGGAAACCAAAGACGTCACAAATAAAATCACTCAGTGGTGTTGCCTGTCTATGCCAGCTAATGAAGTTCATGATTTCATGGGCAAAACATGGGAATCAGCAGCCCCAAGCTCTCCTCCAGCTTGGGACCCTCGGACCCAGGCAAAACACAACTGAGTTTTCAAATTCTGAGTGCCCAAGCCAATACGTCTAGCCTCATTTTCAGAGATGCTGACCCTTTGCTGTTCCTGCATACCTTCCTAACACAGAGATGCTCAGCTCTTTTGAAAGAAAGTTCTTACATAAGTTAAAAATGGCCACCAAGAAAAATAAAGCAAGAAACAAACCAAAAAAATACAGCATCATGGATGACTTCTACTGATCTGAAAATGCATATTTCATTTTTCCACTCACGTAACCTCTCTGAAGCTTGTAAACTGCACAATTTCACACAAATGGAGGAGCTCATTTTATGTTTCCTGGTCCATGCTACAAGTATATTATATTAATTAACCTCCTTTGTAATATTCTTTAGAACTATAGATGATGATGATGACTCTGAAACTGTTAATCTTTTTCATATGTGTTATGTAAGACACATTTTCCAGTAGCTCTGAACTGACCGCATACTCAGATGCACAATCATCTTTTTGTCACAAGGATTCTGCCTGAAGCCACCCCACAGATGCACAAGGAACTTATTAACATAAACAAGCTCTAATGATTTTGTTCAGGCAAAATTTCACTGCTGGGATCACTGGCAATTAACTTTTTTAGCAATTAATTGCCATTTTACTCATCAGAATAGAGAAGACTAAAGCTGTAATAATGTATTCCTGGCCCAAGAACGCAGTGGTTCAGTGCAAGTTTTAGGGCTTAAATGAAACACATTAAAAAGGAATTCTGACAAGATCAACAGAATATGAAATGCCTCTTCATCAATTATTGTGCATAAGAATTGGCCTTTGGCTTTTATAATCATACTGATTATTATTTAACTCGGGATGCAAAACTTCCAACCAGCCACTAGGTGACACTTTAAATGAGAAATCCATACTGTAACATTTCCACAGTTACAAGCATTCCTGTTCTGCTGTTGCGCAGAGTTAGTATAAGAAAGGCAATATTTACAGTCATATATAAAACTGATTTTTCTTGAGCGTTTTTTTTTTAACGAGAAAAGAAAATGCAGAGAAATCAAGTATGTTGGCTGAGTCAGAGGTTGGGGATGGAGTGGGCTCTGGAGAAATGAGCCTTTTTAGCTACTCATCCCCACTTTGTGCTGCTGGGTGCAGCCACATTGGGTGCGGGGGGTCCAGGGTGAAAGCTTCCAGTATGCTTGACAGCAGCATAAACAGCAGAAAGGTGAAGGACTTCTCCAAATTGTCCCAGAGCTCTCAGCCCCCAAACACAGCTTCCACATATAGTTATGGCCAAGAAAAACAGTTAGTCAGGTACATGAAATAGCAATTTCACAGAACAAAATCTTTTGATAAACTATGGAAGTTCAACCAGTGTCCATATTGAGTCTCCTCAGATACAAGCACTGTGAAAACAAATAAGCTTCCAGCAGCCGAAGTGAGCATGGGAAGATGTGGCTACCTCACTGAAAACACCCTGAGGCTTTTTAGCAAGACCAAAGAGACACAGCATAACAAGAAGAGCTGATTCTGGTGTATAAAGGACTTTATATTTTTATAGGACTTTATAGAGCAAAACCAAATATCTTTGGCACTCAGCCAGAGCAGTGACTGATAAACAAGACGAAGAAGGAAGGGAAGGCGAGTGTGTGAGGGCAAGGACAGCAAAAGGACAGCAAAGCCAGCCAGGGTCAGCAGTCTGATCACAAAAAGAGAGGCGAGAAGAGTAAGAGTCAGTGCAGGAGGGCGATGACCTGCAAAGAGCACTCCCTCAGCTGGGATCAGCCCAGGATCCAGGCTACGGCCACATACTGGAGCTCAGAAACATGATTGCACAGCCTGGGTATGCAGGAAGAAATACACAGGAGCTGCTGAAGGACAAGGGACCTGTATCTGCTCGGCTTGTAAGAGTACCACTGAAGCCCCAAAAATAGGGTCACTGAGAAGTCCTCTTTTCCTGACGGAGGCAAAACACTCCAGCAAGTGATAGATTTCAAATGGCTGGCAAGCTGGTTTGGAAACAAAAAATTACAATCTGATCATAAAGAGTAGGAGAGGACACAGATGTTCGCATGGATGCATTAAGGGGGCAGGCAGGGTATAGAGGAAAAGAAGCTATTAGCAGAGACAGGGGTCAGACTGTCCCTTCCTTGGGCTTTAGGACATGTCATGAGAGTTGCAGAAGCTTCTGCAAGTACCTTTTTTTCTTACAGATGAAAAAACTGCATTTTGTCAAGGAGGCGATTTCCCTGGCAGAGGGCTCAGGACTGACTGCCGCAGAGCCGCACCACCATGCCCACTGCTACCCCATGAGACTGGGAAGACCCACAGACCAGGCTGTGCTCATGAAAGTGCAGCCTCCTCACCGCAGAACCTCACAGCACCACCTGACAGCGCCTGGCAGCTTGACCAACAGTCACCAATTATCTGTCTGCTCATCACCACCCTGAGGGGAAAGGTATGCAAACCATAGGGCCTGGTGCACCAGAGGAGCACACTGAGGACAACTTTCTCAACCAGAGAGATCCGTAAAGGGGTGCCAGACCCTCAGGGATGATCGTGAACAAATTAAAGTCTTTAAAATTGCAGTTTGCTGCAGCCCAGCCCCTGAGGGACCAAGTGCCTTAGGCACCTATAGGCCCATCAACATTTCTGAGTACCCTACATAGCGCCTGCAGGGTTCACAGGGCTGGGAGCTGAGCGTCTGAATCTGGCCTGAATCTCACTGAGGACGACCAGCAAAGCACGTCGCATTCCTCCTTGTCTCGCCCTCCCATAAATGCCCTCCCAGGACAGCTACCAAACCACCTTCTGCACAAAACACAGGTGTATCAGGTGCACACCCATCCAAAACTGAGCCTACACGCTCTGCTTACCCAGAGAAAGAAGAGGAATCGCTGGCCAAGGGAGGACCTGAGTCCCAGTCTCTCTGCTTTACTCATATAAAACACCTATATACTCACTGGAACAAGGACTGAAACCCCGGTGGGCAGCCAGGTGGAAAAAGGAGGGCATAATGCAGCACGGGAATAAATTCTCCCACACCCCACATCCGATACGGCAGCTTCAGTGGCTGAACGAGGGCTGTGGACTTGCAAGAGCACTGCAGCTCCTGGAGCTGCCCCTGCTGCCTGTGGAGGGGCCTTAGCTCAATTGCATCCTCTACACTCAATCACCATTTGTGCCCACACACAGGCAAAGCAACGTTTATAAGCAAGGTCATGTCTTGTATCAGAGCAGCTAGGTTAGCTGAAAAAAGAAGACAAGTTTTCAGTGATCTGAAGAAAGCTTCGCGTGCCTGAATGCCTGTCTCTCTCCTCCCAGCAGTACTACAGCTAATGGACCAGCCGCTCCAATACAGGGTATTACACCTCTCCCTGTGAACTGCACACATGACAGCAACAGCATTAACACTAGTCCAACATACAAACATTCATCATCTTCAAAGAAACTAACATTTTCCCAATTCAGTTTCTAGGCAATATTATTATCATCAAGCAGCACAAGTACTTCACTAAAATGCACTGAGTTCAGAACTATATTTCTTAAGATAATCATATATAAAAAATCTAGCATGCCACAGAATAAAAACTGTTCCATGATGAAAAATCACCTCTTCATGAAGGGGATGAATGAGTTAAACATGGAGCCAAAGAGCTCATATGTGTTTTTAATGCAGTCCATGCGAGGCTAAGTATGTCTTCGTGTCCTCATCCTTGCTTTCCACTATTTGAGATGGTGATGAGTATCACAGGTGCCCGTCGACAGCTTTATGTCCATCTTTTTAAAAGAGCTGTAGGCTTCAGTTGTGTGAAAATCATCCACGTACCCCCTGACAGTAGTTTGGCAGTCTCAAGGGCCTTGCTTGGTACCTTGTATGTGCCACACACACACTGTTAATTTATTTGAATTTTACAAGTGATACAACCCATTCTGTCCCACAAAAACCATATCCCTTTAGAAACAATGAGTTAAAGCTAAAAAAGAAGAGAAAAAAAAAACAAAGCAGAACAAAGATGGGAAAGCTACTTGAAGATGCAATAAAGAAGGTTTTCTAGACTTCAAATCATGTTCCTAGTTTCTTCGCGTAACTTGTACATACATCCTTTACCATGTTGGAACCTTTCTCCATAGAATATTAGCTTTGAATTTCCTGGGTATATAAAACTTCTTGTGGGGACTTCTGCAATAATCCTGTAACATCTCTCTCCTACTTAATCATATTTACCCTCGGCCCAAACTCTATTTTGGCACACTTTTCAAGCTCAAGGCTTGGTTATGATTAAAAAATTTCCAAGTGCTAATCTCTTCCCTACAAGAAAAATGTGGATATAATTAATACTGGTTTGTTTACTTTGAGTTTGTTTTCTTTGCCAAACAAGAGTTTCTGTTTGTTTGTTTTAAATCTCTCTTTTTTAATGTTTTTGGCGCTTGGATCAAAAAAGTATTTTAATTAATATTTTTCTTCTCGTTAATCTAAAAAAAACGCTGGTATTTTCTAAATAGTAAAACCCTATTTGATTTCAGTTTAAAGAGATATGTCACTAGCAATATTGTTCTCAACCTGCCTGCAGTTGAGGCTTTGGACATCGATGCTCTGTAGCTCTGATACTTCTGGGGAAAAAGCAAAGCAGGATCAGGCTGGAAACAGCGGCTTTCCCCACAACAAGCAGGGACATGCCCTCCCATGGGCACGTTTTCCTCCTGTTCCTATGCGCAAGGAGTCATCTCAAGACTGAAGAATTGGCGGCTGTTACGGTGACCTCTAAGTGTCTATACCTATGAAAGCTTTTGGGGCACAGTAAATGAATGCATGAACATAGGACAGGCTGCAGCCGGGGTGTAGTTAAGACAAAAAAAGGCTGTGGGCCTTCTGGGCCTTGAACCTACTTCACATGAACACAAGTCCAGCTCAAGTTCAGAGCTGTTTTATTTGCATAGGGACTGCAAGACTGCACCACTAAATGCAATCAGTCCAGCATAAAGAGAAGGAAATCCTCTATTAAAAAAAAATCCTGAAGAAATTAGGACAGCTGAAGAAAAGATGACCTCTGAAAAAGAAAAATAATAATCATTAAAAGCTGGCTAAACTCCCTGATCTGATTCACTGAGCGGCCCCGTGAACACTTAGGTGGAAGAGGATACAACAGGAACTGCACAGGCTTCTGCCCAAAGCAGAATGCATGAAATGAGGACACAGCTAACACGGTCGCAGACTTAGCCCCATCTGCAACCTCTTTTTGGGGGTACTGATTTATCTCATAGTTGAAAGACACATCTTTATAACTTACACAAGCTGAATCTATCCCCAGCTGTTGAGAGGGGTTAGAGTATTTGATTAACTGGGAAATAACTGGATTTTCTGCCCTTTTCCTTCAGAACAGAAATAAAACCAGCAGGTAGAGTCCAGATACCAAGTGTCTACCAGCAGCCCTGGCAGACTGGCTAGTCCTTGCCATCACTTCCATCCCTCTCACCCCCAACAACCATTCCTAGGGCCACACTGCGAGTCAAAACAGGGTAAAAAAATTCCCTTCTTTTGACAGGTTTTGCAGTTCGATGAGATCCCTGCTCTGGTCCTCAGCCCTGGAAGGAGCGTGTCTGTGAGATACAGTGAGCTGCAAGCTGCTCCTGCTTCTGAACCCCAAGCCGGGTGCTGTGAATAAGCAGCATCCCATGGCCGGGGCAGCGGGGGGCAGAGCACAGGCAAGCTCTTCCCTGCCCCCCGACTCGCTGCTGCTCCCAGGGGAGCGGTGTCACCGCAGCATATCCTCGGCTGTCCGCATTTCTTAACATGCATCTGCTGCTGCCTGTTTTAACGGCAAAGCACAAAAGCGTAAAACAATTGCATATTACTTTTTAGGTCATTTCGGACAGATGGGCTACTTTCCAAGCATCACAAATTTTCCTAAGCTGAACCGTGTCACCAGCACTTTAGTCAAACGCCAGCTTTTTTTTCTGATTACAGCCAAGTGCAAAGATGACAAACGTAAGTACAAAGGGAAAAACATCCTGTTGGAACAGCACTCCCTGTTTTCTCCGGGTGAGAAAAGTATAAGCAACATTTCAACAACAAAACAATGATGTGATCCATTGCTGGATTTTTTTTTTTAAACCCATACCATAATGTGTAACTTGTAACATTCAAGCTCTGCAGGAATGGAATAGAAAAAAATGAATAGAAGTGTTAGAAATCAAAAACATACAACTGTGCTAGCATGGGTTTGCATAAAGATTATCGGGGGCGTGATGTAAATACTTTTTTCACCTTTTCAGCATAAAACTTTGGAAAGGAATAAAGAATAACTTTTTAAATGGATTAAACAAGTAGACTACTGTATTGAAGCTCTGGCCACTTAAATATTAATAGATTTCTTCAATATTTTAAAGCAAATAATCTTACTGAGTTAAGTTTTGTTTAACTCATCTATTTTTTCATCTAGCAATACAAGATTTTCAGAAAGCATCGGTTCCTTGGTTTAATGATTGCTGACTGCTGTAAAACAAAAGCAGTTCTGCTTTGCTCAGCTTTCACAGAAGGCTCCCCACCCCAGTAAATCTCTTTTTAGAGACAAGACTAAAGTCAGCTTGAAATTATATTTGTTGAAGTTTCTCAGAACAGAGACAGATGTTCCTGGGCATCCACAGAGAGCCTGCAAAACAGCTGGGACTATTTAATTTAGCATCCTTTCACTGCCCATTGCTACCACTTCTCCAAGACACTGCAACCAAACACCTTTGAAGGCAACATCTGACCCAACTCACATAAAAAGCCCTTGAGTAAACTACCGCTCAGGGGAGGAGAGTGGAGACACCTCCTTTTCCAGCAATAGCTTTGCCAGTTGAAGGTAAGGCCTCCAGTGCCTGCTCTCCCTGCTCAGGTGTGCAAACTCAACATTTCATCCTTCCGGGTGAGGAGTTGCCCAGCCCGGCTGCTTCTCTCCCGCCTCTGCACCACACTGACCATGGGACTTTCACTGCTTGGGTGATTTTCCTCCAGCCTGGTGCTGAGGAACACTATGATTAAATCACCTTTAAAAAAAACAAAAACAAAACCAGAAACAAACCAACAACAACACACTTTGGGTAAAGAAGCCAGGAGGGATGATGGAAACAGGCAAGGAGCAGCAATATCTTCAGGTGACAGCTGAAGTCAGCAGAGGAGGAGCACCCCTACCCCTGGGGCGAACTGGGTTCCCTTTGCACTGCGAGCGAGCAGGAGCACGTACAAGCTTCCTCTGTGGTAGCTTAAGCCATGACAGCTGTTTTGAACATGAGTATCGGACTCTAACCTCATGTTCATACCCCTGCTTGTAGGCAGCCTAAGCCTGCTGAACCATCTGCTTGCTTCTGCAGATAATTCAGCATGGTTTTGGAAGGTATCAGACTAAAAAAAACACACTAGGAAAGCTTCTGCTTTCATTGCTTCCTACTCTGGCGCATTATAAATAAAACAAATAAGTCAACCCGAAAGCCCCGTTGTACAAGGGCAGGTGGAAGTGCAGTCAGACAGCAGCACTGTGTTAAGCAGCCAGGACAGAGGGCACAGGGCAGAGGCATGGGAAGCTTTTGGAGAGGCATCAGCTTCAGCAAATAAACCAGGCCTGATGCTGCCAGCAGCAACTGCCAGCACAGCACGGTAGATGAAGAGCACCCAATATCCCATGACTGTCACAGCCATCTCCTACCATCCATGAGGAAATGCTGGGTTGGGTGGGCAGAGCAATGGAAGGGCAGAAAAAGACATCTTAGTGTTAGGGCCGAAAAGAGACAAAATATATTAGGAGAACAGAGCTCTGGAGATTCCAAAAGGGCATCTTTCCTTCTTGTTCCTTCTGTTGTGGGGCTTGGGAGGAGGAAACCATCCTTATGATCTCTGCTCTATTGTTATACTCTCCGTTCTACTCTACCACACAAGTCCAATATACGTTAAGGGACATTAAAAAATTAGAGCCTATTTAGGTGCATTGAATTTATGTGGTCAAGCACAAATGACTTGAGTAATGAATCCTTTTGGACTTGGCAGCCAGCTGAGATTGGGACTCCTTAGGTTGTTTCCTTTAAGAGAGGACTTGGATTGTGGCATCAAACAATTCTTTGGTACAATCCTGTCGTTTACAAAGAATGTACAAAAAAAATGCTGTTTCCCTGAGCAGGGAAAGGAATCCTATTGTTTTGGATACCCAAGAGGCACTTAAGGGTTTCTTACATTTATCCTGAATGAAGAGTCATCAGCTCCAAGGGAATTTCACCCAATTTTATAGCAGGGATCCCTTCCCTCTGTCCCACCCCAAAGGGGTGACCTTGTCTGGGGTTTGCCTGTTGTCTTCACTGCCACCTTAGCTGTGCAGCTTCAGCATGGAAAGAAAGGAAAGCAAGCATTTATGGGTGATAGCAACTTAATTATTTACAAAGCAATGTTTCATCAGGACATTTTCTCCTCACCCCCTCATAGTGGCCATATTTTCATCCACGGGATGTTTTTGATTGTCTCAGCCAAAATTCCTTTTGGGGGTGCAAAGAGAGGCTTTGAGGAATGCCCAAAATGACTGAGGAAGCCATAACTCTCCTGAACTGAGCCACGCACTTCCAATGTCACCTGCTTCAGGTACCAGACCACAGCCACAAACTCATACTCTTCTTTCTCCAAAGATGGCTGAACCAAGCCATATTTTTTTCTTTATACAGCCTACGAAGTCTTTAAGTATCGCATCCAACATCCTTCTTTGATCCTGATACAGATGAGGGCTGAGCCACCGTTGCCCTGTTCCCGCCATCCCACTCACATCTGAGACCGATGCTGACATACCAAACCACAGACTGGTGCAGCCGGAGGGGCAGCCATTTGTTACAGTCCCTGCAGTTGCAATCAGAGTTTCTTTGTCCCAGCTTTGGTAGCTCCAACACTGAATTTGGTGCAGGGTGGATCCCTCAGTCCCTCTGCTGCTGCCACAATACGGGTTCCTCACCACCATCCTGTCCCAGCTCCAGTAACCCACACCAGCCCTTGGCCAATTCCCCCATTTCTCTGCCATGGCCAGAAGAGGTTTGCAAGCTGTCACATTCATCAACAGCACCAGGGACATACAGCTAATATGACTAAAAACGTTTTTCTGCAAGGGGAAATATGCAGCAACAGGTGAGGAAATATTCTGTAGATAGTACCTTCTACCTTGAAATTCACTGTATTATCTTTGCCCTTTTTACTGCTCTTTGTCAAGAGTGCTGGTGCATCCTACTGCACCAAAATCTCCTTGAGGCAGGACTCGCACTTAAATAGGGCAGTTTGGAGGAATTCTGCAGAGCTGAGCTGCTGGAGTCAAGTCACTGAAACACAGGGCTGGGATGAGGTGTCCCTAGGCTGTATTCCTCCCCTCTGCTTTGTTATGCTGTTTGCTGAGGGAAGTGTTCATATCCTGTCCCAGGTTTGCATGGGGCTCTCTGTAAAACCTGGTGACTCCCTGTGGAGCCCGTTTGGAAATGTCCTGCCTGCACTGACCCTGACAACTTTTGCTACAGCACGGACAGAGCAGTAAAACCATCCTTTCTTCAGGTCCACACATTTTCCCCTTGCAAATTATCCAGGTCTGGCAAAAGAATGACCTGGTGGGTTGGTTTATATGTAAACACAAGCGTATGGACCTGTCTGGGAACATCTCCTCATGGGTTAGTCCTGGCTAAGCTCATGTGTGGCCCAGCAGCCTAGGAAGCATGCCCTGCTGTGCCCCTACAGCTACCTGCATTTTGACACACACCAATACAAAGCCAGAAGCTTGAAATTTGGCATTAGATCAAAAAGCTTGTATGAACAAAGTGGTATTACCCAGGACAGTTAATATATCCCAAGTTCTTTGAGCACCACAGAGATGAGAGGAAGGACCTTGGCTGAACATGCCATTTAACAACAAGCAGCAAGAAATAAAGAGCTGAGAAGAACGGCAGGAACAACTCTGGCCATGTTCCACAAAAGATGTGCAGGTTTCTACACCAGATGACATGGGAGGAAAAAATAAGGTTATGTTCAAGGATGAGTTCCCAAGAACTCCTAAAAAAAAAAAAAGAGAAAGCCAGTGAAGAGGCAAGTGATAGCAAAGCCAAAGATGTCTTCCAAAACTAGAAGGCTTTCAGGTTAACATCGTTAAATAGCCAAAAAGTACATGGAAACAGATCAGAGTGTGAGAGTCCAGAAGCATGTAAAATTGTGCATTATTTTTGTAGATATGAGGTCAAGATTTAAGGCTTCTGTATTGGGTGTCCCTGCCCCGGCACTGGCAGCAGGGGCTGCAGGGCAGCCTCTGAGAAGAGAGGCCGGGGCTGCCCTGTGCCGGACACAGCCAGTCCCAGTGGACCCACCGCAGGGCACGTTTGAGCCCCTCAGCCAAGGTGGTGTGCCTCTGGGAAAACATATCGAAGAAAGGGTAAAAACCGCTGTGCAGGTAGTGAGGAGTGAGGGAAAAAGTGTGAGAAACAGCCCTGCAGACACTGTGGTCATGAAGAAGGAGGGGAGGAGGTGCTCCAGGCACCAAAGCAGAGATTCCCCGTTGGCCCGTGGAAAATACCTCCGTGAAGTGGGTTTATCCTGGAGGACTGTGGCCCGTGGAAAGGGCTCACAGTGGGGCAGGGAGATGTGTGAGGAGGAAGGAGCAGCAGAGAGGGGCTGTTATGGACTGATCATAACCCCCCCATGCCGCCTGGGGTGGTGGGGAGGCGGTGGAGGAGTCAGGAACGAAGGACTGAATTGAGTCTGGGAAAAGGGGAAAGAAAGGTGCTGTTTTAATTTTCATCTTTGCTTCTCGCTATCTAAATCTATTTTAATTGGCAATACATTGAATTAATTTTCCCCAAGTCGAGTCTGTTTTGCCCGTGACGCTAATTGGTAGTGATCTCCCTGTCTTTATCTCAATCCATGAGCTTTTCCATTTTATTTTCTCCCCCTGTCCTGTTGAGGAGGGGGCATGAAAGGGTGGCTGGGTGGGCATCTGGCGGCCAGCCAAGGTCAACTCACCACAGCTTCCTATTAAAAATCTCTACAAGATATTACGAAATTAGATAAACAAAGGAGAAAGCTTATAGATGAAACTTTTGAGGTACTTCACAATAAAACAAGTGGAAGGAGGGCATGAAGTCTCCCACAGAAATGAAAAGAGAGTGGCTGGACAGGAATTATATTAGAAGAGGAGGCTTCTGGGGACACAATTTCTGTCCCAGTTATGGATGTAAGGAAGATTCACCTGCAACAGGAGAAAAGCTCTGTTTGGCTCAAACAGGGTGAGGAGACAGGAGCTGAGCATACCTGCTACTATTTTGTATTTTTAATCTCTTTTAATCCAATTTTTCATGTACAGCACTAGCAACTGGAAGTTCTAAGCAATTCCTCACTTCAATACTTTGAAATATGAAGCCTGCTAGGACAAAAGACCATTTACCATGAATCTTTCTCATGGAATTTAAAGAGTACACAACAGCAAAATATTTTTCCAATGCCGATAGAGTCCATATGTATGTATTTCTATATTTACTTCTTTGTGTACCGAAGTGACAGTAACCCTGTTCTCCTTTACTCTAAATGCATGGAGTGCGCACAGTTTCACGGGTTTTGAGACAAAGAAAGCCTGTGAGATCATTTGGCCTAACACCCTGCAAACATAGTCATCATTTCACTGGGCAGTGAGTCCAAGGGAGGATGCATCCCAGCTGGGCTGGCGTGGGCAGCACGGGGAGAGTGGTGCTGGGAGGTTCAAAAGCCCCCATCCAGCAAGGTGCGGCAGAAGTCAAGGACACTTCCAGCTTTGCAAGCACATGAAAATCAGTTCGTGTTACTGGTGTGTCAGCAATAGCAGGTTTTGCTCCGTTTCCATAAGTGACCCATTACTTTGGTGAAGTGCCATAAATGAGCACTTGCGATAGCGCATGGGAATTCGGACAAGGTGGTGCTAGCCCCAGCGCTGCCAGGAGCAGTCTCATGCCACCACATTTCATTCATCCCTCAGAAATATTCATTACCTCCACTTCCAGTTCAACTAATGTCAAAGGATTACGTTTGCCATCCTTGGGTAAAGGCTGCTTGCGAGCACTGTTATTAACAGGTACAGCTTTCAAGAACGATGCTAACATATCTTTAGCTATCTGGCATTCAAACTCAGCTGGCATCCTTGATGAATAATTGGAAACCTCCCCACTGCAGTGACTTTAAACTCATAGTTTAACCATCATATGACATCCTCTGAAATAAGGCAAGATTCTGTAGAATAAATATTGCTACACAAATGGAGCACTGTTTTGTTTTTTTAACATCCTATACAGGCTTGCTAGGAAATATTTCTACAGACTTGGACTTCATGAGAAGCTCTTTCTTAATCTAAAAATGTCCGTAGCTGTCCCTGAATGGCTCAGCAGGTCACCTGTGGGCAGCCACTGTTAGGGGCAGAGTCAGCCCCCGCTTTCTTTGAGGTACAGGCAGCCCCCGCTACCTCTCCCTGCCCACCAGGCCCTACTCTGCCAGCCCCCAGCCCGCCTCCCCACAGCACGTCCAGTGGGGAGGGCTGGAGCTCTCAGGTAAGGTGCAGCCAGAGCCTCGACACCGCTCCGGTAACGCAGTCTTTCATACAAGGGGAGCAATACCTGCTTTGCCACGGAAATGCTCTATTTTTGAATCTGACAAGTCAGCGCTCCACTTCGACTTGCAGAGCTCAGCGTTTCCATCACAGATGTGGTAGCAATAAGGAGCAGCCTGCACAGCACTGACGCATGCTGACAGGAAGCTTGCATAGATCAGTAGTAATTAGAAGCAAATCACAATTAAAATCTAAGCAAATCAGAAGCAAAAGAGACTCAAAAGAGGGACCCAATGATTCAAAATCAGAGTAATCAAAACCATTATGAGTCCAACCGTATGAAGGGGAACTACAAGGCATGCACTGCTTTATTAACTCCTTGTCAACTTGCCTGTCTAATCAACATTTTCCATTTGTGGCACAGGGAGTTATGAAAAAAAATTACAGATCCCTGAGGTGTTACTGCCCTGATTAAAGAAACTCATATATTTCCTTTGGGGAAAAAGGCTCAGGTAGAGTTGCCTGTAATAGGAACCCTTATTTAAACAGATTGCCTTTAAGCCCAGGACTTTGCCAGTGAAGCTCCAGACACTGGAAATTTTAATATAAATCAAAAGCCAAGTGATGTGGGAGTTTTAAACTCATAATTACATATTTGCATAATATTAATATTGTAGGAGGTAAATACAAACAAAAACCAAGATACTTTTCTTGGGTCTGTGCTGGGTGCCAATTTTAATATCACTACAAGGTAACATATATGAAAGGCAGTTTATATTAAAAAGGTTAAGAGAGAAGACATCTTCAGAAGGCAAAACAAGCTATAAGAGGTCTACTATGATTTTTAAAATACATTTTCTTCTCTGTGCATTAAATAATACTTTCTACTTTACTTATGAATCAGAGCACTTCCAACATCACCCCTGAATGCACATTGAAAGGACTTCCAACTTGCCAAATCCCAATCCAAGTTGCACTTGGCAAAAACACATTCATGCTACTTCATAGCCTGACTTTGCTTGTAATTATATTTATTTAAGACTACTTCAACAAGCCAGAAAAACACACGAGGCAGAAGGGGAGGGAAGATGCTCCTACCGTACCAGCGGGTCTTTTTTCTCCATGGCTGAAGCTTGACGTGGAAACTTCGCTTCGCCCTGGCCCCGGCAGTGGCTGCTTGCCTGGGAGGTCGTGGGCTACTGTGGCCTCAGGCCGGCTCCCGGGGGGCTGCTTGGCTGCCCTGGGCCTGGGATCCCACTGCCCTGCGGCTGAAGTCAGGGTGCCAGCTGCCCCGGCGGGACAATGGCTCCATTGGGAGATAGCTGGGGGACAAAGCCGCTGCTTTCAGGAGGGATTTTATATGCACACATGTGACCTTTGCCTGAAATGACTCTATGGAAAGCGTCCCTGTCCTGAAGATCTGCTTTCAAATGCAGCAGTCTGAAGCGCTTGCTAAACTTTTCTTTTCTTTTCTTTTTTATTTTTGGCCACAGATGCCTCAGAAGAGGTCATGTGCAGATAACAAGGTGGTGCCAAGCTCTTTCTGATCATTTAATAGAGCTATTCAGGAATGGATAGGATTATTTTCTTCACTTTTCAAAAAGTCCTTCTCCAGAATCTACTAACTGGAGTGCTTTTATCTGCTTTTAGGAATTTAACTACAAAACCAGAGTACCCTAAATTCCAGTCCCGTGTCCTGAGCCAGCCTACAAGCTGCTTCCAAGCTCAGGCCACCTTTGCTAGAGTGCATATAGGTTTAAATTTATGCATCCAGATAAGAACAGCAGAGCCTTTGGATTTTTAATGGATTGGAGTGTCTTATATATTTATTATAAATTCTTTTATTGTAACTGTGATTTTTAAGTATTTTGAGGCTTCCTACTTGACTGGATATAAAATAGAAGCTGTCAATACATAGCACAGATGAAATCCAAATACTGCTATAGCTAGGCTGGAGTTGGGGGATGAAGATGGAGTTTATCATCCTTACATTGGGATACCACTCCAAACACTGCGGCTATGGCAGGTCAAAGGAAGGTCCCTCAGAGAGATTCTTTCTTAGGTTACAGGGCAGATTAATAGCAGTGTGCCTTTTTAAGGTTAGCCAACATTTACCTTTGTAAGATCTTGATTTTTGCTGTTGATTGCCCTGATAAACTAACATTTACACTGACCATTTTTGTGTGGAAAGAGTGGGGTTTTTTAATCTATATTTAATTTAAGGCAAAATACACCAAACATCATTAAAACAAAGGATGTATACTTTGCTATACTGATGTTAAAAGAAATTCTCTGTCCTTTCTATAAGCAGATCGCAGGCTTACATACCTTAGACCAACAGATTGGATTTTGGGGGCCAGGGAAGAATGGTCTTTGTTAAGTGAATACGTTCATCCATCCCTACCAAATTCCAGCCAGATTTGGTCAAGTTATAAATCTCTGAGATCTTTGTGTATGCTCAGCACTGTGTGCTACTAGGTCACACTTAACGGCTGAGCTCTCTGAAGATCATCTTCTCTGGGTGTCTCTGAGCCCCTTACAGACCACAGGTCATGCTGTAGGTTTATTTCAAGGGAGAGGAGTTTTAAAAGGTGCTCACAGTCACAACAGGATCCAGGAGCGGGGTCACGTCCGTCCGTCCATCATACACACACCCCCGCCCCCCAGCACAGCTGCACGCAGAGCCCACATCTCTCCCGTGAAAAGAGTGTGCTTGTGCATGCTGGGGAAGGGGATTCCTTGTCCTGAAATAAATCCTGCCCCATCCCCCAGACAAAAATCAAACCCCACTGTGAAATCTCCCGATGGACCCTCATCCATCCTCCCTGCTCCCTACAGCCCCTTCCCTCGCCATCAGTCCTTCAAGAGAAGGAACGTTGAAAAGGAGGATAAAATCAAAGCTTTGAGGAGCTGCTGAGTAGGTGCTGGGTCCTGTATTGTAAATGAAACAGGGCAGCTGTTGGAAAGACAGCACGGAGTATGTTATAATGCACAGAGCCCATAGAAGCAGACAGATTTCAAGTGTTTGATTTAGAAATCTTAAAATACGATGTCAGTATTTTTGCATGTCAGATCAAATCTTTTTAGATAAAAATCCAGTTAGAGTTATATAAGTACTAAATGCAAGTAATTTTTTAAAGAAAATAAATATTCTGCAATGTCTAGAAGCAAAATATCTGAGCATCTTAACACAAGGGAGCAAAAAAAGTACGGAAGAAGAAATGAATTAGCAAACTCACAGAAACTGTCCCCACCTCATAGCAGGCTGTTCCCAGCATTGTGCTCCCTAATACTTGTTTGAATTCCATTTAAAGGAAGATGCCTCTTACTTCCCTTAGAAGCTAATGTGCAGCCTGCAGTGCTGTTGACAATTTTTTTGTCCTTTGATCCCCATCTGACTTTAATATAATTTTTCATTTTTTTAATTTCAGCTTATCACTTCTAATTATTTGTTGCCCCAGAAAAATACATCAGTTCTAGAGCAGAGGGGCTTAAACTCATTGTTACAAGTGCTCTGCTGAACAAAGACATTTGCATAACAAACTCAACAATTTCTCCACATTTACAGAGTTTATGTATTATCAGTGTTGGGAGACAAGCACAAGCTTCCCCACTTAGTCTCCTTTCAGCACAGTTAACAGGAATTAGCATGATTTAGCATTTCCCAATATATTCATTGCAATCTAAAAATACTTTGGTAGATATTTACCCCTATTTAACACCACAGCATTCTCAGTCATATGGCTATCGACTTCTTTGAGTCACGCTCAGTTAAAATAAATCTTCATCAACTCTCTCTCATTCTGTATAAACAAACTCAGGCTGTTTGGCAAAACAGACGCTGCTGTCTCTAAATGTCATGGGGAGCCGTGGCTCTTGCTTTAGATAATGCTTCGTCAGAATTAATGCACGCCAGCTAGCACAGTTCGAGTGAGGGCAGTGGCCCAGGGCAGGGCACGGCCAGAGGAGCACACAGCGCTGCAAGTGGAAGCCAGTGCCCGTCCTTAAGGGCCCGAAAGGCACAGGAAGGGCTTTAGGAATGGATTTCTACCCATAAACACACCCTTTTTCCACATATGCGGCTGAAGTGGTAGACCCCTAAGAGGGGGTCTGCGCAGTGCCACCACCACTCTTTGACAGGCTGTGGCCATCACTGCCTTTTATCAAACATCCTCTCCCTGCAGCATATCCCCGGCGAGCTACGACCAGAGCTGTTGGATCTGCTTTCTGGACTTGGCTTTAGGCAGCAGCGAGGCACAAGCTGCTCAGATCAGGGCAGGGCTGGACACACACAGGAACACAGCTGCTGCACTTAGGGAACTTCCAGGTGTGGCAGGCACCTACTTCCCATTTGAAGGAGCAGCTCAGCTGGAGAGACCATGGATTGCAAGTCTTGGATACGGAATTAAAAATCCACCAAAGTCCTATTTTGATCATGCAAAACATCCAGTCTAATGAAAACCAAAACAACAAGTTTCCAGATACGCTAGGTTCAGAAATCAGTATTCAGGAATTTGATTTTACAACAAATGCACTGAGGAGAAGAGTTACTGAGGGGCATAGTTTCATGCTTTCACATGTAGCACAGGCCAGGCTGCACTGGAACGTTAATGAAAACAATAAAATACATTCTTTCTTTTTCAATATTCAGAATTTAAGGAGATGATAGTGGGTAAGACTGAACCTCTGCAGCCACATAGGAGAAAAGATTATACAGACTCAGCTTTAAAGCAGCTGTTCTCCTCATCAGAATCAGAAATCTGAACATCTCTTGATCTTGTGCAATCAGAGGGACTAGCTATATACTTAAAGCAGGCCACACATTGAGCACCTATATATGGATTTCCAGAGCTAACATTAAGATCCTATTTTTAAAAGCTGTGTTTACAGATGCCTCAGCCTGCTAGAAATAAAGACCTTTTGAACATTACTCCTTTTAATCCCTTCATTTTCTGCATTCATTTTTAAACAGTATTGTTGCAAATAAATTAATCAGAAAGTTATACTAGCAGTTAAATATGCTATGGGTAGTACAGCAGTAAAATCAACCAAAAAACCCGAGTGCTTCAAAAAAAATTGCACTGTAGATAGTCACAAATAAAAGAAGATTGTGACTTACAAGAAATATACAAACCCTCCTCCTGTTAATCTGTTCCATATTTGATGATTGAGCATGAATTACAGTTAAAAAATATCCCGGGGGATTACTTAATATACCGCCTAATCCAACCATCCACCCCCTGCAAAGTACAACCTCAATGCGGTTTTGCTTCATTAGGAGTTTCTCTGCAGCTCCAATGTCCCGGCTCAGTTTCACCTCCTGCAAACAGGTCTGAGCATGAAGAAATGGCTTCTGTGGCCAGAACTGTGTAGAAATATGTAATTCTGTACAAGCATAATTGCACGAGCTGAGCTAATGGAAAAAACATACTTTGTCCGGCTACCTTCTAGGCATGGCTGGAGTTACCCCTTCTGCAATCTGAATGGATGATGTGGTCTTGTATCTCTGGCTTTGCTTTGACACATTTTCCTTTTCTTAACCCTTAGTTTACAGTATTTGGCCCGGATAGCAGTTTTGCTCAAACTCTGAAGGTTTACCACTTCTCCTGTTCAACAACATTTTTCCTGCCATGAAATGTTGTTTTATTTCCACTAGACTTTGCCCACTAGCCGGGATGTTATGGTGTACTTTATCCTCAGTTTATGCAAAAATGTATCTTCACTTCGAAAAGTCAGCAGACCCAGAGCTTCTAAAGATCCTCTGTCAGAAGATTAATCCTCCCTTCTTGAGCTGTGTTAACCACAGTATAGCAGGCTATGAGCAGCTATAAGATAGCACAGCTTTACAAACCTGCACCAGCAAGATCCACCTCCTCGAGGGTATCTGCCACGGGGAGCTTGGGATGGAAGAGAAATGGCCATAAACGGGAGTTGTGGGTAAACTTGTGTGGGGAGACAAAGCGTGGATACCTGAAGAATTGTAAAGTTCTTAACTGAAGTTCAGTTTTCCCTGATCAGCATGAAAAGGCTCCGCATGGGCTGAAGTTTTCCTCTGAGAGCATGAACTTGGTGAGATAGCTTAAAGCTTTATTACCCAGGCCATCATGCAGGGCACTCCAGATCCTGGATAAGGCCAGAAAAGGGCCATAGAGGAGAGCAGCATATTGCCAGCATCAGACAAGATTCTGCTCCTTGACTCGAGGGCTGACACCATGACTCCTTTATCTACTTTCCATACCACTAAAACATTGCTTTCTACACCTCCTATCCTTCTCTTCTACTGGTTTTCTTGCCCTAAGCCAATCCTTATGCCCTATCCCAAACAACATCTCTGTAATCTAATGCAGATACAGCTCCACCTCATTTTGAAGTTCCTGGTCTTGTACAATATGTAGAAGTTATACCAAATTCCACATTCTGAACAAGATATGTACAAATTTCTTAAGGGAAACAGTAACTCACAAATTGTAACTAGGGACCAAGTTAATAAAACCCTTCAAGAAATTTTACATACATAATGCCCCAAAAGGGAACACCACAAATTTCAAGGCTGCTCTTATCTGCTACAGAAAATCCAGTGTTGAAAGCTGGCTGTAAAGGTTTGAAAAGAGATATTTCACTAGGAATAAGAGATATGTACCTAAAGTTTTAAAAATTGATGAACCGACAGTGTAGCTACAAACTCCCCACAAACTGTACCCTTTTCACCAAAGAGCAATGCACCAGGTAACACCGATCCATAGGTGAGGGTAGCCAACAAACACAGCCACAGATACAGCCAACATACCCTAGAAAACCGAGAAGTCAGGAAACTCCAGAAAAGGCTTACAGAGGAAGGGGTGATGACTTCCAAGGGGTCCCACTGCAGGACAGGGCTTGGACACACAGGTGGATTTGCAGGTGATACAATAAGACCAGCCTATGAAGCATGGTGAGGAATTTTGACCACCCACCAAGCTGCTGTGCCAGCAAGAAGCTGTTGGTCCAACAGCCGTGGCATGACTTGGGTTGTTCATGGCAGCGTTTGTAAATCAAGACCAGCAGGTTGGCCACCATTACTATAGCGCCGGGATTTTCATCTTCCTGAAAAGAAAGTTATAACCTGGAGAGAACATAAACATTTCAATCTTTTGGGGGTTGGGGAAATTGGTTCATTTTTTTGGAAGAAAAAAAAATAATTTCTTACTTCTTATTGCCTATGATTGCAGTATAAAAGATACTTTGAGTGAATGGACAACTCATCCTCACATTTCCAAGCATTTTGAGTGAAGCCTATAGAAAATCCATAGTGAAAGGAAGCTACAAGTCCAACTGCAACGTGGATTAGGGCCTTCCAAGTGCCAGACTGAGCAGGTAATGATCACGGTGAGAGCTGTTCCTGCATCGAAACGCACTCGATTCTGGGGAAAAAACTGAGAACAAACTGGCCTGTCCAGTTTTGGACACTGCAGAGAGGAGCTGTTGTGCAGTGAAGGTTTTGGGGCTACACAAATGATCTCTGACTTGAGTTTTACATATAACTGTTTGAGACTTCTAAAATAACTCCAGTTTGTTCGCAAAGCTTGGTTTATATTCCTGCTTGTAATCTTCTGCTTTTGATTCCTCACAACATCTGTGTCCTTTTTCCAGACCCCCCTGCATGGTTTTATTCACTAAAGCTTTCAGAGTTTTGTTTTTGTTCTAACAATTTTGCCTTCTAAGTTGTTTTTATTATGATGTACACCACACTGAGTGCTCTGGCAGCCTGCGAGGGGTGTTTTCTAAGAAGAATAAATTATGGGCATTAATAAAACAAAGCACAGAGCTTTTGAACATTTGGTCTCAACGTGGAAGGATTCTCTTTCATATGAGAATCATGTTGAGGATTTATTTCTAGGGGGACTTTTTCTGTTATTAAGATCTAACAAAGCAGTATTTTACTGAAAGCTTTTTGTTTTTTCCATGCCCACTCTGTCACGGTTACTGCGAAGCTCTTCTGCTGTTTCTCATTTCACTGCAAGGTACCTATGTGCATATGAAAGGTACACTGTGCAGCGGTTGCTTTCAAGTTTTCAGTTAAGTGGGGGGAGGGAGGTTTTAGAGGTTTTGTTTGAGCTTCTTTTGTGGAGAGGGATTAAGGTAAGGATACAGATACCAGGGGCAAAGTAGTTCTTTAAAATATATCCAGATCTCCCCTCTGTAAACACATGCCAACCAAATATACAAATTATGGCAAATTGGCTGGCTGTGTTCACAACTGGGTTAGTGCTAAAAAACAAGAGCACTATAAGCACGAGTTACAACATTTATTTGGACCTCCTTGAAAAGTTTTCCTTTCAGTAGGCTCAATCCTGCAACATAAGCAATTTAACTCTCATGAGTAGTCCCATTGACTAAAAGCAGGGCCTGGATTTACAGGGTCACCTAAACCAACAGAAGAGTTTTGAATGCAGCATTTTCCCATAACTCACTTCCCATTATACCCTTTTGCCACCTGGACTCCATCTCCTTAAATCTGCTTTATTGGTCCCATATGCCTTTATTCAGCAAAGTGCTCGAGCTTTGATGGAATGGGTGGGACGTAAGCGAGCACCGAACGGCTTTCCTGAACCAGCGCTGCAGCCGCATTCCTGATTAATGCCTCCTTTCATATAGCTGCGTCCCCACACTACACACAGGGAACAGCCTCCCACTTGTAGTTCCCAAACACGCTGGCTTTCTCTTCCAAACCCTCTTGCAAAATCCACTGCGTCCCAGCTGCCTCCAGCTCACAGCTTTGTGCTGTTGGCCTTTACATGATGGAGGTGCCTTTTCCTAAGTGCCATTGAGTGCTCAACGCCACCAAGTGCTTAAGCTCCCATGGGGTTCGGTCCCCGCTGGGTCCCGGGAGCGGGGTCTCACCCGCGGGCCAGGAGGTCCGGGGGCTGGCAGCTCCCAGCTGGCACCTCTGCCCCGCCTCCTTGTACCGCCTCTGGCCCTCAGTTGGGCCCCAAGGGATTTAATTTAGGTCCCCAAAAGGCACAAAACACTTTTTCCCCCCTGATTTTGCTTGGATTTGGTTTCTGGCTATTTAGCAAGCTGACTCGCCCCATCAGGGGGAGCCTCTGGGCTGATGCACAGGAATCCCCAGAAGTGGAGTGGGAGGAGGACAGGACCACCATGTTCAGCAGTACTGGATTAACTAATTGTAGAATCATACCCTAATTAGGAAAGAGACAGCAGCAGCTCCATATATCCTTCCCGCAGTGTATCTTCATGCACCTTCTCCTTTTTGTCTGCATTTTACAATATAAAAATATGAGAAAATATTTTAGCGTAGATTTCCCAAAAACAATGGCAATTTTTGCACCTGGACAGATTTTTAGCAGCATCTAAACATATTTCAAAGCTGGTATATGTTAGATATACACCTACTTTTAAGTTACAGATGCAAACCTTTTGGTTACATCATGCTCCAGATCATGAAGAGGGGAGTTGGAACCATAAACTTTGCAATGTTTGACTTGAACTCAAGTGAAAACATCTGAAGGCTTTTATGGGTGTTTGTATTTCTCAGTGACAGGAATCAAGGTAAAAGCATCTTCATTGTTTCTTTTTATCACTTTCCAGCCGTGGTACCAAACCAGGAATCCGTTAATTACTTCAGACACTGATGGGGTCGGATTGGCAGCAACGAGGAGCTCTGAGCCTTTCCCTTGTAACTGCTGTCATGAAAAACTCTCCTGTGTTTCCTTCCTCGCCACATGTCTCACAAAGAGATTTACGGCTGTGTTTTAACCACACATCAATGAGCCATTCAAGATTTACAGCAGCAAATTTGGAGACTTATCTGCAACAGAATTTTCCCACTGATAGGCCATAATTTATAATAAGTGCTTGCATATTTAATTACGATGAGATGAAATACTACAGAACAGTGGCCTAAACAAAGGAGGCAAGTCAACGGCACCATATCCCTTCCTAGGAGGGTGAAGTAAGTAGGACCTGAGGAATGAGATCAGATTTCTTAGCTGCATCATGCTGCTCATAAGCAGCAGCAAGTAAGTGTATAGGAATACCAAGAAATGGATGTTTATTTGCATGTCCTGAGGTTTTGCTTTAGTTCTTGCAGGATCTTTTACCATCAATGCTACTTCTGTCAATTCGTTTTCAACTGGACTCCCAAACTTCCCAGCAGAGACAAGGACCTACACAGTGAATTTAAGCTGGTGATCATGTTGACTTGTTTAGCCACCTTCTACTAAACAAAGGGTTTGAAAGCCATTTCTTCAGGTGTTTTGTTTTTTTTGGGGGGGGTGGGGGTGGTGTTTGCAGTCCACGTGCACAGGACAGGGCTCTGTGAGGCTGGAACAGAGAGGCAATGGGCTTGCAAGGGGATGCCAAGGAAGAGGCCTGGGGCAGGTGACAGCTGAACACCCGTATTTCCTTTACAGGCCATCTCTTGTCTCTTGGCACTGTGTCTCTTGGCAGCTCTCAGCCGCTTTCGTGACATGAATGCTGGGGAGGGACACCTTGAGAAGGTCTAAGCAATACAGTTTCCTGTTACCAGAGATGCACTTTTTTCTCAGGTCTTCTCCCAGCTTATTACTGGGCCAACGAAAGCTCAAATCCAGCTAAGATGGTGTCAGCTTCTCCCTCTCATTTTTTGGCATGTGCCCAGAGCATAATCTTCCTCCATGTTTCAAATATCAAAACTTTCATTAGGGCTTTGAGCATTTCCAGTTTAAGTTGGTGTAAACTCTTCTGCAACGTATCCACATAGCCAAAAGAGCATATACAACTCAGACACCACAGCAGCTTGCCAAGTTGTGTTCAGCTGAGTTTCTCACTTCCATCTGGAGTTTGCTGTTATGGATCAGAATATTGAAATAAGCATACATCAGACTTCATTAATTAAGAGCTGTTGAGCTGACTCAGAAAACTCCAAAAAGCTCTCCATCACAGCCTAATTTCAGGTTAGATTTCTTTGGTTCATCTCTAAGGTTCAGTGACTCCATTCCTCCACGTCTGTTATTCTTAGTACCAGTGTTGATATTCTTATCACCCCTTTTGGCTCAAAAGGTGAAAAGACCTCCAGGCTCAGCCTGCTCTGCCTCTTATTATCATCCCACCCATAAATTCATTACTTCAGAGAGAGAGAAGCATTTAATAGAACAAGCCTAGGGAAGCCTGACCCAAATTAACAGGTGACAGTACCCATCCTTCTTCCACTTTCTCCTCTTGCCCCACTGACAGTTATTTCCATATAATGTTTAGCATATAAACACCTTGGTGCAAAAAACATATTTTAGCTTTTACAAAGTGCTCATAGAACCTTCAGAAAACATGTAATTGCTACCAAAGTAGAATTTTGCTGTTTGAACTATCAGTCCTCACACATCTTCCAGGGGACCAATATGAATTTCAAAAGTAAAATTAAGCACAAAATATACTTTAAAAGACAATGTTTCAAGGTGTTTTCCTACATTTTAAAGGATTTACAGAGCACAATTCCATCTTGTTTCATTCTCAAGTTACCTGCAAGACACTCAGGAATTCTTGAAGCACAACAAAAAGCCAACTTGGGTATAAACACAACACATGCATAGCAGAAATAAAACAGGTAATCCATTTTTAAAACTAATTATTGGAGCATGTAGTCTCCAGCAGAGTTTCAGCCCTCTATTAATTCAGCTCATTCTTTACTAATAGGTAGAAACAGCAGGATCAATGTGGAACTGTGCAAATAAGAGCAGCAATAATATAACTTGCAAAGGGTTCCAAGAAGGTGTTGCCTCTCTCTTGCAAAGCAACAGTCCTCCCTCTCTGATCCCTTATGCTTTTGCCATTCATCTAAGGTTGGAAGTAAGATGAAATTGTTAAATCAGAGGCTGGGGAGTACGCCAGGCTTCCAAGCCCAGGCTGTGAAAGGCCCCCTCTGTCCATTGCAGAGTTTTACGGGGACTGCAGACGGCAGATCTGAGACAGCCTTTCAGGCCTGTCTTTATCAGTCAAATCTCCTCTTGCGCTCCGGAGGAGCCCCCTGGCGAGGCTTCAGCCCCCCTGGTTGTGCCGGCGCAGGGGGGCTCGGCGGGGTGCACCCCCAGCCAGCCCGACCTCCAGGCTGCCAAACTTTCCCTTTGCGCAGCCAGTTGGCTCTCAGGCAGCACCGGCCTCCCTCTGCTTGCAGGACTTCTCTTTCTTACATCAGTTTCGATGTATGGAAAAATAAGATACCTGTCAGGAGAAGAAATTAAGCCCCTTTCAGTTTTATTACATTCCTTCCATTTTATAGGTAGGCTGTTTCTTTCTCATTTGCTTTGCAAAAGACATTATAATATTAATTAACCAGTGGAAAGAGTTTGCTTTTGATTCGTTTGGGTGAATTGCCTTACAGAGACCGTGTCTGAAGTAGAAGAGATTAGTACTATATTTACTAACATGTCACAGGCTCAGTGAGAGAAGGGGGGAATGATCCCTCAAAAAAAGCTGTTTGTTATAAAATCCACCACAAGTAATCAATATACCCCAAAAGAGCAAAGGCAGCGATGGAGCAAACCCTTAATGCGAACCAGACCAAATAAAATGAAACAATCAGCTTGATGGGTGAAGTAGTGATTTGGCAAACGTTCTGACGCTCCTTGCCATGGGATTTCCGGACAGTCATGGTGAAAGTAAGTAAACACGCCTCATCAGAAATAACATTAGCAACAGGCACAGCAGTAACGCGCAGCTGGGCTGTTCATTCAGAAAAGGGATTCCATCCTCTACCTGACACGAAATCTTACCCTCCGCACGGTACCACAAAGCAACTTGGATAGGAACTCTATGTGGGGTTTGAGCTGGAGGTGCGACAATGTGATGGCAGAGTTCACACTTCACGACAAAACTGAGAGGTTGCCTGAATGCATCCATATCCATTATGAATGTTTGAGGAAACAATCCGGGAGCTGGCACTTTCTGGCTCACAATCTTATGCTCCTTCCATTACACAAAGAAATTCTGTGTTTCAGTGACAGGATTACCCAGGCCTTTCTGGGGAGTTTTAAGCCAAATCGATTTCCTCACCTGGAAAACAAGAATAAGAGGGTTAAAACATGCAAAGGGTTTTAAACATTCACAGTGAAAATGTTAATGACTATTCTCCATGTAGCAACTGTATCTTGATTTTTTTGTTTATATTTCATTGAAGGAACTCCTCCCATCCCTGGGGAGCGTGAACTGTGCAGAATGGAGAGAAGCAGAAAAGGGATGTCTCATTTTGTCAAGAGAGGGATTCGGTCCCTCCAGGAAAAGGAATATAATACATAAAATCACTTTATAAAGCTTCAGCTCCAGAGCTACTAATCCAGGGTTCCTTCAATGTCTTCAAACTCAGATGATCTCCTAATGCCCAGCTCTTCTCTCTGATCAGCTGCAAAGAGATGTGAGCTTTTTTGGTGACACTAAACTTGGGGGGAATTTGAGACAATCCCCTAGACTGGAAATCAACAGCAACAACTGTATACAAAGGTTTGGATTTTTGGATAAAACATCAGGGCCCATGGGGAACATTCCTGCATTAAAGTCAGCATTTGATTCCAAAATTTGACATCTTCAAGATGCTAGAGAGCTTTCCAGAAAACAAGACCATCACTCAAAGTGTGACAGGGGCTTCTAACTGTTACAACATCATCTCCAACAGGCATTAACACTAAGCTTTAAACACTGAACACTGGGGTTTGATGCAGCTCCAGGAAAGTGCTTTGCTAAGCTTCGGAGAGGATGTGCTAAATTTGGAATGTTGTCCAAAGAGAAAACCAATTATTTTCACCAGAAGTCCATCTAATGTTTTGCAATGACCTTAAAGCAGGCAGATATAACAAGGGATGGCAACTAGCCACTGAGATTAATTATATTTCATCCCAGCTCCAAGGTCGCTTGTCAAATACAAATAGTGACCAAATACTGAGAAGACACATGGTGTTCAACATGCAGCACAAGGCTGAAGGGAGCTTGCAGTATGGCTGAGGGACAGCCTCCTGCCTCTACAGAAGAAGCTCCCAGTTGATTGTGTGCTTCTCTGCTACTGAGGACCTGGTCAAGACAGTGACCAATTTTGTGTTGCAGAAGATGCCAATGTAGGCCAACATTGCTCCTGCACTTTTTAGTATATTCATATCTCTGCAACAACCGGCTTTAGCATGCTCTCAGAGGTATCAGCATGGTCACCTAAATGCAAAATACATCACCCAAAATGTACTCCAAGTCACTCAGACCAAGGTAGATCCTGCTCCCACTGAAGTATGTCCTCTGGCAAGACACAGATTCATGGCTCTGCTGCTCTGACTCCAGTGTGTCCTGTTTATTCAGGTGCTTTCTGCACAGGTCCTGGTGCTGTAGACCCTTGTTTCAAACTACGTCATCCACAGCAACAAGCAGATGGCCTTACAGCACCCTTGCTCCATCTGCTTCCCCACATCAACATCACACTGCAAACCAAGTCAGGGAGCTGTTTCAGATCAGAAGTTTTGAGCCAGCTTGCTCTCAGTCAGATCCATTTTGCAATGCTAAATGCTGCTGAGAAGAAAGGGGCACAGTACCACACCTTTGCTGTCCATACGCTGCACAGCTGCACACAGGGGCTGCAGGACCAGCTAGATCTTCCAGATGCTGCCAGTGATACCAACAGCAAGACAGAGCAGCCCAGCATGATCACTGCATACGAATTCCTGACTTCTTTATTTATGGAGCACCATTCAAAACTGTTCTCTGGACAAGAAGATCAAGAGATGTCCTTGCAGTGGTGTCCAAGCAGTTTCCAAAACATTGTAACAACACTCCTTTGAGGTAAAGGCAGTATTATCACTATTTTCAGATGAGACATTAACAAACTATTTCCACTAATATTAAGAGCCTGCCTTAAGACTTCAAGAATCCCAGTTTCTAGAATTCATAGCATTATATAGCACTACTCCTACAGTCTGTAGCAGGCACTACCAGAGGCTTGCTGTACTGGATGTGTGCAGCACAGGCCCCTGTTATCTCCAGCTGAAGCCATCAAGACTCAGCAGTTCTCCTAATCAGAGCTGTGCGTCTCACACTGAGTGCTGAATAGAGAATTTAAAAATGACCTTTTCTGAAAATTATAGCTGAAATGACCTGGCAGCATCCCATAATAATTCTGTCTGTGGAGAAACAGAAACAGGATTCAGCTCTCCAGACCAAGACTGAGCTGATCTGAGCATGACCTGATTCGTCCTGCAGCCTCATTCCCCACTTAAGATGCTGCTTTGAGATCATTTCATCATACTTTGATGCCAAGGAGCTGAGTAAAGTCGCCCAGATGGTCTTATGTCCACTTGAATTGCAACCTTAATTGTATTCTCCAAAGAGAATTCTTTGGGGTTTGTTTTTTTTTTTTAAAGAATGAATTTGAAGAAGAGGAATTTCTAGTGTGTCGATGATGTGATGCATGTTGACTCTTCCATGGTTCAACAGCAGCACTGGAAAACATTGAGCTTGCACAAGGTAAGAGACAGGTAACTAAGAGCTGTTGTAGATTGCCATCCTTTTGGTAACGGATATCTACAGAGGAATAAAGCATGCATTTTAGCAAACAGCTATGAAACCTGTTGCCCAGGAGCACTGAGACTCCTGAACCTCTGGTTACAACCCAGCTTCTGGAGAGGATTGTGCTTCAAAGGAATTTTGTCTTGTCATTTTCGCCCATTGTCCCTCAATGCCCAGCTTCTCCTCCTTGTTGCTGTTTCCTCTCAGATCTTCCTTCAACTTTATTCTCTGTCACTGGTTCCTTGTTCTTGATCCATTTGCTTAGTTCCCTCACTCCCCAGGCCAGCTTAACTTCCTATTTCACGTTTGACTCACCCTCATCAGGGGTCAGTCTAAACCACCAGACTCTGGAACAGCTGAGCCCAAAGCGCCCATTCCCTGCTGCTGCCTCTGCCCTGGGGGCAGCGATTTTGTGAACTGCTTCGGCCATGTATCAAAGTGATAAGTCTCACAGAAATTCACAGGGCTTCAATTTCGCCATGCTGGAGCCTCTTCTGGAAATTGGGCAAAGGCTTTTAAATCACGTGGATGGTTTGGCCAATTCTACCTCGCATGTCCATTGAAAACTGCCAGTCTTTTCATTATTTCAGGCAGATGTTAGTGGATGATTCAGGGAGCAGATACACATAGTTGCCAGCCACAGAGCTGAAGAAGTCCAATAGAGAGTCCAAGAGATGATATAGTTGAGCAGAACTGACAGTTATCCAAAGCTTGTAGCTTGCGCTCAGCTCCCCTAGGAACACACAACACACACTGAGCAATGGATTCCAAAATATTAAGAAATAAGCTAGCGTGTAAGAAAAATAAGGATCTCCTGTTGAATTAAGGAGTTAGGTCATTAATGCTTGTTCATATTACATTACTCACACTTGAGAGACAAATAACTATCTGTTGCCTCACTAACCCACATATTTATTTGAATAAATATTTCCCAAGAAGTAGGGAGAGAGAACCATTTCAACAGAAAAGTTCTATATTATGGTCTTATCATAACAAGCCACTTCACAGTATGCTGATGTGTATCGTATACAAGCATCCATTGTAAAAAGCTATTAAGTGTATCTCATTTTACGGTGCTGACATATTCGTTCATTCACAGAGGTCATTAGCTCACAACGGGGCTTCTCATTTCCATATGCCCTACTGAGGTTTTGCTATATTTCAGAATCAAACCTTAATATGAGCATTATTAACTCCAAAGAACATGATCGGCACCATATAAAGTCAATGTATATAAAAATCATTCAAAACAAATTTTATATAAAAAAATCTACAGTTTCTGAATGGAAAGGACATAGTACGTGATTAGCTCTACTCCACATGCTTAATATGTTTAACAGAAGGCTAGCCTTTTAAAAAGAAAAAGAAAAAATAGCCAATCCTAAACAAAACTACCTATTTTCCTCTAAGTTGAAAATGCTGCTCAGCTGCCTGTTTACATCCTGGCCTGTAAACACGGTGCTGGATGCGAGCTGCGTGTGGAGGTGAATCGCTGCTTACGTTTTGATCAAACAAGGCGGTTATTGCTGCTGGAGTGCCGGCGTGACCCTCAGCCCAGCAAGCAGAGCTGTGCCCGGCAGCGGCGGCTGCCCTCTCTTCCCGATCGGCTCCACCGCACCGGAGCTGTCCTGGGCAGCCAAGGGCAGAACACTATCCATCTGAGCAGTAGAAACACACAGCAGAAAGACAAAACCTCTGAAAAAGTAAAACTACATGTTATGGGAGTAGGCAGCAGCTAATTAGCAGACTGCCCTCACCCGCACACATGCACATACAGTTTTAACCGTCTCTGTAATTGTCTCGAGGGCATGAAAGACTATTTGGTGGCATGTAATGATACCTTCTGCATGAATATACTTCCATCTCCTGGTCCTGCTCCTCATCCCAGTGGGGTTTGAAACCTTGACATCCTGAGCAGCTCACGTCTGAGGCTGTAGAAAAGAAAACAAACAGTAGAGAAAAAAAAAAATGGGGGGAAGGAAGAGGGGAGACATAAAAGCAAGGGGAGGGGGGCGCAGAGAAGAGAAGGAGCCTGAGAACTGATGGAGTGCGAGGTGGCCCTTGTCCGTGCAGTGAATTCAGCTTGTGAGAGCTATGCAACAGTTCACCTTCCAGTCTCTCCCCTTTCCCCAGCCTGGCAAGGTGCTGGTACAGCATGAGCAGGCGCAAAAAATGTCCTAAACAACTCACCTAAAAAGCAGATGTGGCTGATGAACAGATTGGTCACCATGCAGAAGAGGGGGTTGGAGAAAAATTCCTGGTGGTTACGACTGCAGCTCAAGTGAGCTCAAGTACTTCTTGTCTATTTTATCCTGCCTCCCCTAAAGGGCAGAGAAGTCATTTGCATGCAAAGAGAGAACTTGAGTTGTAATTTGAAGGAAAAGAGGGATGTTACCTTGACAGAAAGGAAAGGAACTCTGCAGGTGCAAAAAAAAAAAACCAGCCTGAATGATACCGGGATCCAAAAAGCTGGGATAGTCATGTCCCTCCAATGAATGTCAAAGCCCCAAGAATATTAGGTAATAGACCTGCAACAACTCACCAACTAGACCTTCTTTTAACTTGAAATTCAAGTTAAATGGAGCTTCATTTTTACTTGAAATAAGAGTTTCAAAAAAATGCCCTAAGTTTTACAGCTTCCCTCTTTTTCTCTACTAGACAGGTAACTGTCAGGAGTTGCTTCAGGAGCCCAGCATGTGGAGCAGGATTGTCCCAGCCTGAAAGTCTGCCCAGACTGAATCTTCCCGTCATCCTCGGGTGAAGCCTCCATCATATCTAAGTACAAGAAAGGTAGATGAATGAGAAAAAACAGCACTCAAACTGGGGAAGCTGGAAGGGCTCTCAATGGCCTGGTAATATCTACTCCAACTCGTGACACTGATTACCTAAAACTGGCCCAGACTCTAGGGACAGGTACGAGTCCACCCAAGGGTACAGAGGGAGCTGCTGGAGGTGCTCACCAAGCCACTTTCCATCATCTATCTGCAGTCCTGGCTGACCGGGGAGGTCCCAGATGACTGGAGGTTAGCAAATGTGACACCCATCTACAAGAAGGGTCGGAAGGAGAATCTGGAGAACTACAGACCTGTCAGTGCCAGGGGAAGGTTATGGAGCAGATCATCCTGAGTGCCATCACGCAGCACATACAGGACAACCAGGGGATCAGGCCCAGTCAGCATGGGTTTATGAAAGGCAGGTCCTGCTTGACTAGCCTGATCTCCTTCTATGACAAGGTGACCTGCTTGGTGGATGAGGGGAGGGCTGTGGATGTTGTCTACCTGGACTTCAGTAAAGCCTTTGACACCATTTCCCACAGCATTCTCCTGGAGAAACTGGCTGCTCGTGGCTTGGACAAGCATATGCTTCTCTGGGTAAAAAACTGGCTGGATGGCCAGGCCCAAAGAGTTGTGGTGAATGGAGTTAAATCCAGTTGGCGGCCAGTCACAAATGGTGTTCCCCAGGGCTCAATACTGGGGCCAGTTCTCTTTAATATCTTATCAATGATCTGGATGAGGGGATCGAGTGCACCCTCAGTAAGTTTGCAGATGACACCAAGTTGGGTGGAAGTGTTGATCTGCTGGAGGGTAGGAAGGCTCTGCAGAGGGATCTGGACAGGCTGGATTGTTGGGCTGGGGCCAACTGTATGAAGTTCAACAAGGCCAAGTGTCGGGTCCTGCACTTCGGTCATAACAACCCCATGCAATGCTACAGGCTTGGGGAGGAGTGGCTGGAAAGCAGCCTGGCTGAAAAGGACCTGGGGGTGTTGGTTGACAGCCGCCTAAACATGAGCCAGCAGTGTGCTCAGGTGGCCAGGAAGGCCAAGAGCATCCTGGCTTGTATCAGAAATAGTGCGGCCAGCAGGACTAGGGAAGTGATTGTCCCCCTGTACTCAGCACTGGTGAGGCCGCACCTCGAATCCTGTGTTCAGTTTTGGGCCACTCACTACAAGAAGGACATCAAGGTGCTGGAGCGTGTCCAGAGAAGGGCAACTAGTTTGGTGAAGGGTCTAGAGCACAAGTCTTATGAGGAGCGTCTGAGGGAGCTGGGGGTGTTTAGCCTGGAGAAGAGAAGGCTGAGGGGAGACCTTGTCGCTCTCTACAGCTACCTGAAAGGAGGTTGTAGTGAGGTGGGGGTTGGTCTCTTCTCCCAAGTAACAAGCGATAGGACAAGAGGAAATGGCCTCGAGTTGCGCCAGGGGAGGTTTTGGTTGGATATTAGGGAAAACTTCTTCACTGAAAGAGTGGTCAAGCACTGAAACCGGCTGCCCAGGGAAGTGGTTGAGTCTCCATCCCGGGACATGTGGTGCTTACGGACATGGTTTAGTGGTGGACTTGGCAGCGCCAGGTTAACGGTTGGACTTGATGATCTTAAAGGTCCTTGCTAACCTAAACAATTCTATGATTCTATTCTATGAGTCATTGGCTCGACTCAGAACCATGACCAGAAATACATATTGATAAAAACAGAGCTCCTCTGTGCACAAAGGCAATTCCTAATTGTATTTCTGGGCAGCCCAAGTACACATTACATATGCAATTATAGAGCAGGTAAATCAGGTTCAAAGTATATTTAATTTTTGGAAAACAACTGTAAATCACATATTTAGAAGCTTTCCCTATTCTTAATAGCATAAATCATTAAAGGAAAATTAAAAGAGAAAACCCAAGCTCTTAGTTTCAGGTAGATGACAGGTATTCAGTCACGATAAATTGCTTGACTTGGGAAAAGAAATGGAGCTCTTGCTAGGTTCTCAATTAACACCAAGGAATACAGCACGCAAGGACAACAGTCAAAAATTAAGCAGATGTTATATGTTACACATATTATCAGCATCTTGTTTTTATTTTATAAATGCATTTTTCTCCAATCCAATTGTTGAACTTCTATTGAAAAAAGAGTACTGTATTGAACTGCCCTCTCCATGCTATTTTATTTAGATTTTCATATCTCCTACATTACAGCAGTAGTCAACAAACAATTCCTTGAATTCCTTTATCAATTCTCTTATAACTGCACTTCTCTCTTCCATTAAGAGACATACAAAAAAGCTTTGCTCTCTCTCCTGCTTGGTGTCTTATCCTAGCTCATAAGTGCTGAGTGTTTTATTAAGTACCTGGAAGATTTTCAGTGCTATGAAAACTAACGTCTATTTTTAAAAATCTGAGTATTTTGAAATTAGTCAAGTACTCAATAAGAGACATATGAATTCTGACATTTTAAAATGACTGCATCCTTTGATAAAAGCATTTGAGATAGAGAAAGATTTTCTATACATGGTGCTCCAAACACAAGAAAAAGAAAGAAAGATGCTCGCACAGACTCTGGAACTGTAAGATGTCCATAAGGGACAAGGAACATCTATGCCTGGAGGAGAAATAAGCTGTAGTAGCCTGCTGGCCACAGAGCTGGGAACAGACCATGAAAAACTAAGACAAGAGACCCAAACCCCCAGCGCAGGGCATCATCCCGCTCCAAAGCAGCTTGTTTAAGCTCTGCTTAACCTCTGATTTAACCTCTGCTTTGGTGGATGTCTTTGAGTGATCTGCCTTTCTTGAAGCTTGGACATCTCTCAGATGACTATTACAGCAATAAGCTGGAATAAGAATTGAAGGTAAAGAAACAATGGAGAAAAACAAGTGAAGATGGCAGCAGCTCTGTGGGTGAGTCCAAAATACCTAAGAGCAGTAGAAACTGCCTCAGGAAGGCGAGTGATAGAACTGATGCAACACTTTCAATCGCTCCAAGTCTCTCTTCACTGTGGTGACAGATCATCTCAGGCCCTCCTCTTCCTTCTTCCCTACCTCCAGTTTTTCAGTGTACTAAAAAATTAGGAATTAAGTGGCTAAAACTAGCAAAACAATGATGCACTGTCAATAACTTTCATATCAACTTGAAAAGCTGTACTCAAATATTTATTTCCAAAACCGCTAAAAAACCTTCTTCTTATATATACTTCAATTCGACTCCTGGGTGGGAGATGAGCTACCAAAAGACTGAAGTCTTTTCTATAATGCTAAAGTCTAAGGCATTAAAAATCTTGAAAGATTTATCAAAATAAGTGACTAGAAGCTCAGCAGAACCAGTCATGTAAGGGAAAGGGGGTCCAGGACTGCTCCTACATACGCCATAGCTGGGCGCGGAAGGAAGAGCGTGGCCACCTTTCCGTTGCTCTCACAGTGTCCCCTGGGGTCCGGCGCCGAAGCCCACACCCAGGCAGACACAGCAAGGCTTGGCAGGAGCCCTTCCAGCACCCACGAGAAACAGAGGGTTACTCACACGAATTGAAACAGCTTTTAAACCATGAGCGAGTTTGAGTCATCCCTCCTTTTCCTGGAAAGGTGAGGAACAGATAACTTCCAGAAGAGGCTTTTTTCCCTGAAATAAGTTATTGAGAAAGGGAAGAGTCAATCAGGTCTCGACATGTGCTTTCATTCCTAATGTGCTTTCAAACTTTTTCCTTTTCTTTTTAGGGCATATTTTCATTTAGATGTTTTATCAGTTACTTATATTTTACAGTATGATTTATTTATAAAATATAGGAACATTTAGAAAATGAAAAGTGCATTTTCAGAATGAAATGCTTCATATTAACACTCTTCTGAAATTCAATTCTCTGGATAAAAGTAAAGTAGAATAGAGTAAAATACAATAATAATAAATAAAAAAAGAATAAAAATAATTTAAAAAACCCTATTTGACCTGAAATGACCTGTGGTGTAAATTTTGAAGAGTTTCTCTTGGCCTTTATTGTTGAGACCATTCCTTTTTTATTTTTAACACAGCAAAGCAAAAAAATAACTGGCAGTCACATAAGCTCATCTCTCTCCAGCCTTCCAAAATTTCCAAAATGAATCCGATTCAAAACACTCAAGCAACCGATCCACAGCAAAATTAAGACTCCCAAAGAGGCGCAGATGTAAAAACTTGAATTCACCCTATCATATTGTTTTCTCGGAGTGAAGTCGCAAGGAGCCGCGGAGCCAAACGAACCGGCGGCTGCTGCCAAAGAGGGTTTTGTTCCTGCTCGCGCCTCCCTCCCTCCTCTCCGCACTCCACCCTCAGCTCCACAAGCCGTGCATCAGCCTCGCTGCCTACTCAGCCTCTGCCCCAAAGTTTCAGCTCGCTATCGCAGCAAGAACGAGCCCGATTTTATTCGCAGGTTGGAGAGTTGTATGGGGCCCCAGAAGAGCCCGGTTAGCACCCAGAAAATCCAAGGTGGGACTGCAGGGTCAGAAACAGCTCCTTACCGCGGTGGTGGCGAGCTGTTAGATCAGCCCAAAGCATACCCACGCAGTTTCACTTTTACTCAGAAATGAAAAAAAGCTACCTAAGTATGTTTTCAATTTTTGCTGTCACTTTATGATGTTTACCACAAAAATATTCATGCTTTTCTTCCTAAGCACCATACAAGGTGAAGTATGCTTCAATAAAATACAAAGCCTTTCTAATGAAATCATGACTTGTCTACATCAAGAAAGGCCACTAACAGTGCAGATTTACCTGGGCAAAAATAATAATAAAAGAAAACCTTGGAAATGCGTTTAGCAAAACTATATTTAGGATATCAGCTGACTATGGAATAACACAGACTTTACATATTAGCTGTCATGGCTTAATGTGTATGCATACACTCATATATTATTATTGCCATTTAAATTATAAAAGCAGGAAACAAATATATATTTTATGAATAATACATATTTTTATACATGTATATAAACATAAATATATAAGAGTAATTAAATCTCATGCAAAACTTATATTTACCGTGTGTATTTTAAGGGCCCCAGTGCAATACTGATGCTGCCTTAACAATCAGGTTCCTAATTTTCTGTGACATAACTGTCTTAAGGAACTAAAAATATTGACATGACTAAAAATTCCTTGTATTAAAATTTACATAGATGATCAGATTTCTGTGAATATGAAATCAACTAAAACAACAGTTTTTATATCCTAAAAAGTTACACAGTGTAAGGATACCTTGTGATCACTGACACGAACCCTCAAGCCAGCTGGAATACTTCATGGGGCTGCACAATTTATGTTAGAAAGATGGTACCTGCTCACCCAAGAGCCCAAAGAAGTTGGATCCTGCTGTCCTTCCTCCACAGCAGCAGGACAGACTGACAGGGCCTGGTAGTGAACCGATCAAAGCTGAAATGCGTGCTTACTCGGACGCCTAAGGAAAGAAGCTATGTCCTAATTAGGGACTTGAGCATGTCTACAAATCTAAGAGATGCAGCAGTTAGTTACTTCATGGACATCTTATTCTGTAACTGTGCTGAGAAATAAAGAAAAAAAACAAGATAAATGAAAAGTCTGCGTTAAAAATGCATATAGGTCTTTTAACATTACATATTTTCCCTACACTTACATGCATTATAATGTTTATAATGAACAAAACAAAGGAATTCATGTTAAAAACTGAGATGTTAAAATAAATTCTCCAGGCTTTGACCTCTTTGCACATTTTTAGGAACATACGCATTTCTACTTTATATGCGTAGTGTGTATTCTTCCAGTATTTGGATACTACCCCACCTAAATCAAGTATTTCTTTTTTTCTTTCAAGGAGAGTGCACTAGAAACCAAAAGTTTTAATTGAAGAATCAGAACCCAGACCAAAATCAACTGCATAGTTACAGCCAGCCTACGAGGTTTGAAGGTGGCGAGGATAAAGAGCTTAGCCCACCGTCCAAATACAAAGTTTTAACTTGAATTGACATCAGGTTGTAACTTGGAAATAGTCATCGATTTTTCAGTAGAAGAAAAACCCAAGCTGAACTGCAATCGGTAAGATCTTTGGCAGGCAAGGAGCTCTGTTTCCTGCGCCTCCCACGAGTGCCCGTCACGTCCAGGGAGCCACCGCAGCAATTTCATCGACAAAAATGGAAGATCAAAGAATCCATGAAAACGAACGACAGCAGCAAGGTCCCCACACTGTGGCAGGGCCAAGCATCCCATAAACATTCCCCGCAGATGGTTGCCAATCTGCTCCTTAAAAACCTACAAGAAAAGAGCTTTCACATCATCATTAGGTGCCTGTTAGACTGTTTTCCATCTTAACATTCAACAAAAATATTTTTTCTTGCAAATAAAGCTAATCCCTTCCTTCCCACAGGAAATATCAAGAACAACTGATAAACATTTTTTGTTGCAGCAATATTTTAGGTATTAGAAGGGAGAGTTCCTTCCTCAGACTTCTTTTATTCTAGTCCAGGAATATTCAGTTCCCTTTATTTTTTTTCTTAAATGCAATGTTCTCTATTGTTACCATTTAGGGGAATTTGCCCACCTATTTCTTAAAATGTGTTGCTCAAAATCACTGGCACTTGATAGAAGAATTATTTTCACATCTTGCATAAAAAATTCCTGCTAACTGTTACGTGAGTTTTGCTTTTTGCACTAGTATCAAGTTGCTCACCTCTGTGCAACCAGATGCTTTTTTCTCCTCACCGCATCTTGCACGATGGGGGGGACGCTTGCTTTCATGCACTTCATTTTCCCTTGTGTTCAGTATTTCACATTCCTTCCTACTGAATTTTAGCTCGCTGCTTTCGGATCACCTGTGCAATCTGCCTAATTATCCCGGCTTCCGAGCACAGCTACCCGTTCGTGAGCACTGCCTGCCCCTGCAGTAACCCCCGCAGGCCGCAAACCTCCTTTGTATTCCATCAAACACGTTAATGGATATTCTGAACCAGGACCATGACATAACCTCAGATATTGCACTGGAAAAGTCTTTTTAGACTTTTTCCCTCCAATTTTGTAGTAACGATGTCTTCCTTAGCATGTATTTCCTTAGCGTATATTCAATAATTCACTTAAAGTCATAGAGCCAAATATGACACTAGAATGACCATGTTAGAGCTCTGCCTCAGGTCTGCGCCCGTGTCACTGAACAATATGTTGCCCCTCAGCATAAGAGTGTAAATCCACGTCTCCAAAAGTAGAAACTACATGAGCCTAAATTATCCATGACCTCATTTTTAAAACATAAATGCATCTGCCTTCGCTCTCCCAAACAATGCCAGCTTTCATTGCTTATTAGCCCCGGTCTCCCACAAACACCTTTGGCACTGTTACCTCACTCCTTAGCCAAGGGAAAAACACCTACAAATATTTCCATCGAGCTGTTACTACAGCCTCCCAGCCTCTCCCTGGGATTCACAGGTCATGATGCTAACATAAGGGCTTGCTGGCTCAAGAGAGGCGGCCAGCTGAGCTGTACGCATGGCCACTCTACCCAAAACATGCTCAGCACCTCATTCTGCCCACACGTCAGTGTTCTCCTGTTGCACCTTTAGCTCAGCTAAGCTGTAAGAGCTTGCAGTTGTTGCTAGAGAGGAAACAAATCACGCCGAGGTGGGCTTCACCCAACGCAGAGCTGCTGGTGTGGTAGCAGACGGGCACCACCTCCCACAAGGAGAGGCTGCGATGCTGCCCAGGTCCAGCACGTCCCAACCCAAACACATCTTAACGTGTACGCCGAGTATGATCAGCACAACTACCCACACAGTATTAAAGGGATACGGTGTTTGAATAACAAAATAACTATATGTGTATTACAAAATACCTATAATCTTTCCATTCTACAGATAATTTGGCATTAGAAAAACTACAGGATTCAACAGCAGGTATATAATATAAAAGTATTTATTAACTTTCATGAAACAGAATATGGCTTAAAAAAAATCTTCTTGGGTCCCTGTTGAACTTTCTCTCTTTGCCCTAAGGAGGAGAATCAGTCTCTCACAGGAATTTGGGAAAAATTTAAAAAAAAAAAAAAAATTTAACCCAAACACAACTATCTTCTAGAGAGCCAAATGTGAAGTGAACTCTGGGCAACAGAAGTCAGCCAGTGCATGGAAATAAAACCCCTGCCTCTACATACAAATAAAGAAAATACATAAAAAGTGGCAGAGATGATTTATCTCTATTATCAAAACTTCTAAAAACTTCAGTTTTTAAATAAAACATTTGCTGGGTGTAAATACCACACTGCATAAAACACAGCTAAAGAAATTTAAATGCATCCATCATTTGAAGTCCCAGATCTAGCTTAGTCTACTAATGTATTTCTCCTGTGGATTCATGAGCTGATCATATAGCATGCTTCCAAAAAAACCACCCTTCAGCAGGAGGAAATATATATTTTTCTATTTTTAAGCTTTTCAAAAATATATTTTTAATTTTAGCAAGGCCATCTTTCAAAAGCATATCCAACGTCAAGCTTGAAGAAAAAATTCTGCCTCTTTCAAAATAATTTGCAAACTTTATTGGATTTTTAAAAGCCTGATTACAGGACAAAACATGCATTAAGCATTTTGCTAAAATTCCAAAAACATAATTGCAGGATGTCATTATATTCAAAGGGTCATGTCCATAATAAATACCTGCAGCTTAAAAGCAGCCTGGCATTTTTTAAGAATTTTAGTATCTGAAAAAGGCAAATGTTCTATACACTGTTCTTAAAATTCTGACATTACATTGCAATGGTTAAAGCAAGAAACGGCTCAACTGAAGACTACAGAAAATCCCTGTCTTCTCAGGAGGTCTACACTTGGTTATACAATACTACTCTGGAAACAGCACTTCACCAAAGGTCTGGCAATTGGCTTCTCCTTAAAACATACCCTGCCTCATAACATTCTTCAAAGGATTAAAACATAATTGATTCTGGCAGTACACATGGTCAGCATGATGTGCAGGGGGTTGCCAGTGGACATGGGGCCCTTACATAAAGGGCTGTTTTCTTTGTTTAAAATGGAAAAAAGAGTGGGAGGTGTGGAGAACAGTGAAATACAAAATGACTCAGAATCATAAAACATATTTTTTGAATCAGATTATTTCAACAACCGCATATGCAAATAGAAGGCTTCAAACGAGGACGGTGGCAGAGCTTCTGAATTGCTAAGGCAATTCACATATTCTTATTTCCATAAAAAAAGATAGAAGCTATAGTTATATACATCCTTCTAAGTATTCAGAGAATATTGCAAGTTGAACTCCAGAGAAGTGATCGATATCAGTCTGAAAGTGATGGGGAACGGATTGATCGTGCACTGGCTGGACTGTTAGAGAAAGCAAAGGGATCCTTTTCCTTTTCTTTGTTATCATGTTTATGTTTATGCTTATGCTTATGCTTGTGTTTCTTCTTCTTTTTCTTGTGCTCATGGTGGTGATGGTGATGGTGATCACTATGTTTTGAGGAGTTTGATTCTTTGCTAAACACAGACAGTGGAGCTGCTGAGACAGGGTGCATGTTCATCTCTCCTGAAGATTGTTCTTTACCTAAAAAAATGGATATAGTGGGATTAATAAAGGCTTAACTTGCATTGTTTTCAAACATAAGAAATTCTGAAATATTAGATCAAAACTACATTATCATTTAAACATGCAAACACAGAATCTGCTGCTATACTTGTACCATTAGCTTTTTGTTTTCTTCAGAAAAGGCTCTGAACATGCCATTAATGCTCCCGCACTACTGATGATTTTTACAGAGGAACTCCTTCCTCCCTCAAAAGTACAAATATGTCCCAGGCAATTAGGAACTGTAAAGAGCTAAGAAACTGCAAGTTATACTAGCTTCCAGAAATTCATTTTTAAACAGAGTAGGAAGGCCACTATACCATGAATAATGAAAATATAACTGCTTATGAAAACCATGATATAAAGTGCTGGACTGGCATATGTTAAAGTGCAGTTTTGGGATGTGAACTCCTTTTAGTCAGGAGCTAAAGCTCCCTGCAAGAACATACAAACTTTTTGATATTGAACAGAAGAATTAAATTGCTTTTTCCAAAAATTGCATCTTACAACCAATTTAGCCTATTTGAAAGACTATACAAAGTTTTGTTCTTAAACAAAAAGCAAATTCCAATTACACCATCTTTATTAGTATATATTTCATAAATACACTAGAACTACTTATATATTGAGTAAGCTTGGTATCTGAATCCGAGGAGAGAAAATCTGATCCATGACCTCTCAATTCCTGAACCACTTTCTCATTCTCTCTTTGGCTCATTTAATAGTTCATTATTTCACACAAACTGCAATAGCTTCGATAGTAGGGATTAAAGAGCAATAATCTAAGAATAACTTGTTAATGAGGGGAAACACTTGGAAGGTAGGAGAGCTCAAATTCCTTTAGGGAGAAATGGAATCAAATCACTCACATTGAAAGAATGTGCTTTAACTATTAGACAAATATAGAAAAGCACCATCAGATTTCTGAAGGCAACTACTCTGTTAAGTTTTACTTAAAATGGATTTTCTTCACAGCTGCTTTAAATGTTGGGGTTCCCCCCCCCCCTTGCAGTTTTTGGTGAAAAATATCCCTGTTAAATAACAAGGAATTATGTTATATACTTTGCAATTATCTTTTTCTGTATATTTGAAAATGGATTTTTTTTCCAGTACATCTTTCTGTTTGGTTGGTTGGTTTTGTATCTTTAAAGGCAAGAATGATTCGTCTATGGTCATGATTCCTGGAAGTCTGAAGAGCCTGTGACAAACAAGCATTGAGAAAGATTTCCATGCAATCTTTCTAGCCTTATCCAAAAGATTAAGAACTGATTCAATCAAGCACATATATAGGAAAGTTTCTAGACAGTACAGCTGTTCTGGGTTTTGTTTGTTTGTTTTTAAATATGGCTGGAAAAACCCCAAAATCTACATCTGTAAGCAGTGTTTATAAGTCAGAATAGAGATACAAAACATTTTTATAGTGAGGATAATCAATAACTTACTATGGGACATGGTGGAATCTATTGCTTAAAGTCTTAAACAGTAAAAGTGATGTCTTTCTAGAAACATGTTTGGGCTCGACCACAAGATGTGACTATGGTGCAATATAAAATTCTGCTGATGTTACAATGGAGGCTAGACTAGAGTACAATAGATTCCTATAGACTTAAAACCTCTAGTATGCAAGTATTTTAAAAAAATTTAATTTTTATTTCATCAGAACTATGCAGTAGTAAGCTCATGTTATCAATGCAAAGATTTATTGTCAGAACTCACAATGACTTTACTTTTTTATGTATATTATGGCAGATAGAAGATATGCACACAAATTCAAACTTCCACTTGCTGACTTCAATGCAGAGTTACTACAACTTTTTTACATTGTTGCCTGAAGCAGTTCTCAACAATGCAGACAGCATGCAAGTATACTGAATTCGATGCAAAAAGATACGAGATTGCTTCACAATTTAAGAATTCCTAATTATATTTCTCTTAAGGAACTCCTACCTGTACCTAAACCTAACCCCATAACCTGAGCTCATTCCTCTAAAGCATACAGCTTTTAAACAAATAAGAAAATTTTCCTTAGCAGCTGCAAGCATGCAAAACCAGCCGTGAAAGAGAAGAGAGAACAGTGGAAACAGGAGCATCTCTGACTCGGGCCATTAGAAAAGGAATGGTTGGAGGCTGTACCTCAGAAAACCGAAGCACACAATATTTGACACCATTAAAACAGGCTGCAGTAGTTAAAGGTGAACTGTTGCAGTGACACAAACACGGCTTCTAGTAACACAGAAATAAAGGTCGTGGCAAAAAGCCTGAAGACCACCGATCAGTGTTCATCCATGAAAGATGTACAAAAGATTATCCAAGGTATGGAACACATTCTCACATGTTCTCAAGCTACAGGCACATGATGCATTAAAATATACAAGGCAAATTAAAGTCAACTTAAAAGAAAACAAAAAACCCACACACATAACAGAAACCCTTAAAACCTCACAGCTCCATTAGTTCCAAATTGTGAAGTTATTTTTATATGGAAACTGAATCTGTGAGTCTAGACACTGCATTTGTAACAACCTCAAACCAAAGCTAAGCCTCCGAGCTTTAAAAATTTTAACCCAGTACAACTGGTATAAGGGCATGGGCTTAAGTCCGCAGGGATGATGTAGCAGTAGTGCCAAGTGCCAGTGAAGCCCAAGGATGCAACCAAACAAACCCTCTTGACTCTGCTGTGCTACCTGCCAGTTGTGCAAATTGCCTGCTCTTTACTGAACTACCAGCTCTGCTAAGGCAAGAGTCTGCATTATCACTTCTTTACTTATTTCAGGTGGGTTATTAAAAAAATCTATTATTTAAAGCAGTGAAACACCATTGACTGGAGCAAGTTAGGGAGCAAATACAACAGTAGCTTAAGCCAACAGGACTGAAGGGGCAGTGATGAGGACCTGGAAACTGAAAAAGGCAGGAAGATCTTCAGGCGGGGGAGAATTGGCATCCAACTGCAACTCAAGGGCTACTGATGCTTAAGGAGACAGTCCACATTGGTAACAGGGCACAAATGTCATTAAAAAATGAAAGAATGTCATTACAAAAACCTACTTTTACTGAGCCAGTACTCAAAGTAGACATACACTTTCTTCATAGAGGTCAATGATAACTATAATCTGTTGGTTTTTTAAATGCAAAAATAACAACTATCCAGAAAATTTCCTCCTACTGTTAAAGAGTGCTGTGAAATCAGGAATCAAATATATTGGTCCTGGACAATGGCTCAGAAAGGATGTATGCAGACTACCGAACTCAGTTGTCTGTAAAATGGGCAGACCTGTAAAAGCTCTATAAAAAAATCTTACAGATTTGTACCTGTAAAATGCACCATTGAACTTGCAGAACACTTTTCTTCATTTTAATTTCTTTTTAATTAATACCTACTTAAAGCCCATGCCAGGAACCTGCCAAACTAGGAAAGCAAGGCTAAATATGAATTGCTTTACAGGGCATTAATATCATCATCACATCAACGGGGGTAGCTGGACTGCTGCAAGGAGGCACGGAGCACTCCCTCTTCCTGCAGGGAACCCACTTCCTCCTGGCAGAGAGAGCAGGACTGGAGCCCGGGCTTCTCAAATCACAGAAACACACAGCAAGTGGAGGGTGAGCCCAGGAGCTCGCTTCTGAAGTGGTTAGTAGCATTCCTTGGAAGAAAATGCACATGCACATCTCTGTCCACTTGGATCTCCTTCTGTTTGGGATATGGAGATTCCAATGTAATTATTGGCTTTGTGGTGTTCCAGCTAGCTGGGTAGGTGTTTGAAATTAGACAGGATGACTATCCCATGGGAGAAAGATCAGAAACTCTGTGCATACCTTGTCACAGGGACCGATACAAATGCTGTAGATATTGTGAGAGAGAACAAAACGTGAAAACACAGGTCTCGTAGCTTAGTTTTAGAATGAAAGGGGTTTAGATCATGATAAGCTATGACGTAACATTTTCTGTCGTAATAAAAATCACTGTCAGATAATTATAACATCCTGTTCATCAATTATCTAGGGTAAGTTTTTTTCTTTTTAAGAATCATTGGTGCACGAACACCGAACAATGTTGTTGGTTACAGTGTTTTACCTATTTTACTCTTATTTTGTTATTGAACCTTTCCAATTTAGGAACATGTAACTTGAGACTTCAGCATGCCAACAAGCTTTCGTAAGATCTTCCATATGGTGTCTCCTATATTTCTGATTTTGTGTGAAAAGGGTGGGACACCACAGACTTAGTCTGTTTCTTTGCATGTATAATCAATTTAAAACAGCTGGCTTATGTAGGACTTTTCCAAATTGACACTTGTTAAAAATGACCCCATTTGCACCCTGATTTATTCAAACGTCAGAGAGGGAGACACCAACTTCACAAATCACAGCAAAGGGTAAGGCCCATGGGTCCAGTGTTTCAGCTGAGGACAGGCTGGTGCTCCAGAACCCGACACTGACCGCCTCTGGAAAGAAGGGGACATCAACACAAGCACGCAAGCACTTAATATGTCTCTCCGAGAACCCAAAGAAACTTGCTAATGAGAAAAATAATGCACTCTCTTTGCCTAGCAGTTGAACTGCAGCTCTGGCTAGCATTTTCTGTAAGGAGAGAACACTAAAAAACCTGAAAAGATCTTAAAAACTGTTTCAACAATTACCCTGTTTTTCCTTATTTCTACTTTTCTTTTTTAGTATTACCCTGCAAACATCCAAGACACGCTATTTTTTAATTTAATGCCGTGTTTATGCATCTGTTGAACCATCAACAAAGCACATACGGAAAGTTACCAAGCATAAATAATTCGAAGCTTCCAGAATGCAAGTGTCTTGTCATTTGTCTCAAGCAGCAGAATTTTCAAATTATATATCCCTGAAAATAAGTTATCAGTTTTCTGTCTAGTAGAGTGTTCTTTTAAGGATTGTATGACAAAATTTAAAGCTTGAGAGTGAGAAGTAAAGGTCTAGTTAAAAAAAAAAACAAACCCAAAAGTTTTCTGAGGATATGCTAAACAAATCAGTTAATTTGGCTCCAACATAAAAATTTTAACTAGTTTCAATTGACAGATTCATTTGACTTGGTATTTTTTAGTGGGATTCATATCCAGATAGATAATTCCTTCTACCTGTACCAAAGGGTAGCCTCTGCTAATGTATTGCATAGACGAGCTAGTGATTTAACTAAAATATACTTCCAATTGGTAACCATTTTATTCATTTTCTCATTTGACTTTCATTTCACAATCATATTGCTTTGTCCTTAAGTTAAAATAATAGCTTAACTGTGGTGTTATTTTTACTACATTTCCTTTACTATTCTAGAAAATTCTAGTGTATTCCCTACTCTAGAGAAAAAAAACCCATTTAAATCAGCAAGCCAATTCAGGCTACTTTGTGCCTTTAACAGTTTCAGGCAGTTCACTTGAAAATTTAGTTGCTAGCCTTATCCATCTTCTAGGTTTGAGAGTGATCAGTTGTTTTCTCAGAGACAGTCACAGCTACAATATTATGTTGGTTTTATTAAATCATGTAGTTGACACACTGCCGCCACACACTGATGCAATTCTCAATTACGTCGTCACTTTATCTGCAGGGCTTATGTTTCTATTAAAGCTGCTTTCATGCACTTCAGGATAAAGCACTTGAAAACACCCTTTCTTGTGAGGCGTACAATTAACCACATACAATTTCAGTGAGGCAAAATTATCTACAGAACCTCAAAGCCTGTAAGTTACCAGTTTGGAAACAGTTATATTTTAGGTAATAAAGTCAACATATGTGTAACGGATACCATCAAACAGATAACATATTAATATTATATGTTATTCAAGGGTAGTCTGACAGAACAGTTGTAACAGCTTTTCCCTCCTTAAAAAGTAAAGTAGAAATCCATCATTGTCAGTGGTGTCCTCATATCCAAAAAGTGTTCATTTAGGTATTTGTGTGCTGATGTTTCGGTAACCCTTTTTGGCAGGCAGTCACTAACTAATGGCTGAACTCTGAGGTACTGCTGCTCTTACAGCTAACCCCGCTGAGCTGCAAAGGACCTGGCTTTTTATACAGTTCAGACTGAATTCCTATTAACTACTGTATCCACACTTGAAACGCAGTGATTTGCACCACGAGCTCAAATCTGTTGTTGTAAATGTACTGTTTAAACATAATGACTACAGTAGTTTCCCTCTACACTTCACTGCAGTATGTGCTGTATCCAGTCTCAGTCGTTCCAGAAACAATTCAACCCAGCTAAATCATTATTTCCTGAAACTGCAGACAGTAACTGTGATAAACAAGACCACAATCCAATCAACACGTATGACTGTGGCCTAGACCTTCAAAGTTTCATGTACATCTTACACAGTAAACAGAGTGACCGACAAGGTCAGCAGTGGAAATTTCCAGTTTGATTATCCTGGAAAACTGCAAAAGGATTAATAGAATGGCCAAAGGATTTTTCTGATCTGAGTTCAAATGCTCAGGATGTGTTCTCAAAGCCCACTGCTCCTGAATGTGATCAGAAAGAGGACAAAGAGAACATTGCTGTACTTACTTTTTTTTCCCTATGTAGAAATAAAGAAAAGAGATAATTGGATACTGCTTTATAGCAACTATCAAACTACCACAAATGGTTGGGAAAATTCTAATTAAATGTTTATCAGTGATGGCCTGTTGAGCCATAACGACGTGTAACTTCACTGGTAGATCACGCAGGCTACAGCCAGGCATTTATTTTGGAAGCAGAAAAGACCAGGCCAATCAATAACCATTGACACATACAGCAGAACTTTTTTCAAGGTTAATTTTAAAGTATTGTATTTTCAGATGAATGAAATATTAAAGTAAATAAAGACACATATCTTAATCTGATTTCACTGAAGTCAACAACGCATGACAAGTCACCTTACAGTCTGAAATGAGAGTTTAAATCTACTGCTTACACAAAATCTGATCTTGAAATTCTTTTGATCTTAAGAGTAGGGAGCGTTACTACTATTCCTGACGATTTAGTAGCAAACAAAAATCTGTTCTTGCATTAGAAACGTGACCTTGCACAGCTTTAGAGGTTCAAAGGAGGCTACCATGTTTCCAGGCCTTAGGGCAGATGAATAATGAACACAACAGCATTCTTCAGACAGTTCACAACTATGTTTTGTTTGTTGTAACACTTCTTGAAAAATGCTCAGAATCTCTTATAACTACCAGAGTCCACAGTTCTATTATCATAGACAGGATGCTTTAGTAGAATTTAAAACTTTTTCTACATGAACAACTACAAAAGGTGCTGTAATTATAGTACTGTAACCTGTACTCCTGCAAGAGTTGTAGCACAAGATTTCTTTTAGTGCCCTTGCAGCATGTCTCAACCCTAACCTTTCACATCCATGAGCAGAAGCATACAGAAAAAAAAAAGCTTTTAAAGGAAAATAATATTTTCCTGGCTTTATGGGGGTTACATCAACTTGAACAAATCCAAATTATTATTCAGGGTGGTGTGGGGAGTGTTAAAAAAAAAAAAAACAAAACAAAACACAGATATGGCAGGATTTAGACCCAACATGAACTTCCTCCTGGCAGCTGCTGTTCGCAGGCTGTGTTTGGCTGATGACCTAACACTTCATGTGACATGTGGGGACATAACCCACAGCTGTGAGAGGAGAACTGAGCATGGACTAAGAGCTCGCTGCCTTCCAAGTAAGAGTCACAGAACTGAGGCAGATACAAGATCTTACAGATGTACGGACAAGATACTGAGACCATTTCAGAACCTGTTGTTAATCTATTTCACAGTAATCACTCACTGAAGTGCACCCATCCTCCGTCATTGCTGCAAAAACTCAAAGGCCCTCAGGAAATATTATCTGCAATTCCTTTGTAAAACAGAACACTTCTGTGTGTGAACAATTTTATTTACATTTTTATTTTTCCCCATCTGTTTGGCATTTCTTCTCAGAAGTATGCCATTTCCTAAAGATTGAACTGTCTTTATTTACCCAGTCTGAAATTCATACATCTCTGGTTCTAAGAAAAATGCTATGAATAAGAAACAGGTGAAATTTTAGAAGCAAAGAATATCTGAAGTGGAACTGTTTCTAACTGCACAAACCAAAGAAAATGAAATTAATCTGAAGTGTTTCAAAATAATGCTTTTCAAAGGCTTATTATTTAAAATGAACTCTGTGGCAAAAAACAGCATTTGTCTCATTTATTACCTAGGAAAGAAAATGTATTCCAGTGTGCTGAATGCCTAAACAGCAGAGGTGAGAAGGTCATTCAGCACAGAAGTGAAACTTGAAGTAGCTTTTGTCTGCTGTAGGTCTACAAAAGCAGCAGTCAACGAGCCATTACTCCATTCCTGATCAGACCTTACCCTTTCTGAACTCTAGTGCAAACTTAATACGCAACCGTCCTGGAGCACAGAGCTGGCGTACAGAGGGTCCCGTAAGTCCTATTTGTGAAGTATTTGGCAGAGTTTTGTTTATGACTTTATACTCCGTAGAGTGTGTAAATCTAGTAAAAAAAAAATTGTTGCAAAATATCATGTAAGAGTTATAAATACTAATCCTCAGCGGATCAACTTTGCACTCGTGTGCCCTGGATGTGTCATTCTTTGCTGTAACAGAAAATGTGATGGCTGACCATAATGCTGAGGACAAAATTCAAAGCAGCTCCGAGAAGTTTAAAGTAAAGGTTGTGCAGAATTAGGCTCCTAAGTTCACGAGAGCAACCTATATGCAGCCTTCCCCTTTACTCTGCTGAAATGCCCATGATTTAGGCAAAAAGTTGTGAGTTTTGCTACTCTACATATCTAACAGCAAATCCATCCTGGTGGAGCTGGCTTTACAGGCACATGTCATTAACCAAAGGCCATCTGGAATCCAGAAACTAGACCTCCCTGTGTTTTATGACCCCATATGAACTTAATTTGTTAGCTGAGCAATGACAGCAGTTACCTTTTATTAAAAAAAAACAAAACAAAACAAAACCAAAAAACCCAAAACCTTGGTGGCTAGAGCATCAGCCAAGGAAGTAAAAATGTAAGTCCTAGGCCCTAAGGGAGTATGAGCCTACAGCTTCCACACCCCCGGCCAGCACCAAGGCACAGATCTCAGCAGGATACTCAGAGCAGGAACATCCACCAGCCCTTCTCTTAAAGAGGGCCGCTAAAGTGCCAGGTCACAGGGAAAGCAGATGAGGTCGCCTGTCAGCGTAGCTCAGGACCTAGGGCACTCAAGACAGAACCAACGTTCCAGATCCTGCTGCTAAGGTCTACTAGGGTTTTACATTAGGCAACCGCTGGATAAAAACAGAAAAACAGGCAAGAGGGTAATTACTCTGAATCCTACTTCTAAGGCCAAATACTTCACTTTTACACATTGCAGTACTGCAACCTTAAAACCTTGTTTTGGATGTGTACCGAAGATCTCTCAAAATGCTTGTTGCATAGTCACACTACCTCAGCTTAGCTCCACTGGCACATTCTGGAACTAAAGAAATGTGGTTAAAATATTTTGAGAAAATGAGACTAACCACTGAATTTCTTTGCTAGTGACAGATAAGCAAAGATGGTGGAAGTTGAGCAGTGAAGTTCAGCCTCCTTTAAGGTTTTTAAGAAACACTATTCCTTGAGAAGTAATTTTGCCAAATATTTTATGAAAAAGATACTAAGAGAAGTAGTAAAAGAAGAAGTACTTGAAACCATTTTACTCATAGATGCAATCTTTTCAACTTTGAAAAGCCATTCTAAGCACCCTTGAGGCTTGCATGTTTTTTAACTACTGATATTAAGTTATAAATCATTAAGATTAGAGATTTTTTTTTTTACGTGAATAGTCTTGCTATTTTTTTTAAAGTTAATCTTCAAATTATTATTTTTTAAATGACAACTATGGCAAAATAAGTTTTACCTAATTGCTTACGGGGTCCTTTTTCAGCTTTATGTTATTTTATTCATTCCCTAGCTTTTCACTTTTATAAGCACAATACATACTTGTCTTACCTAGATATGTATGAAAATACACATGGAAACAGTTATCCATAAATATACTGGAAGCTAAAGATATGTTCTTGTGCACCCTTTACATACTTCCTTGAATACAGTTAACATTTAACACTTACCAGCACTGTATGTATGGGAATAAGCAGGAGCAAAAAAAACCCCACAAATGAAATAGTAGAAAAATTCATACTATTGTTTTGCCAATAAATTTACTCATACCTGGTGTGGATGGTCTCTCCAACATATTCAAATGATGGTAAATGAAGGCTTGACTGTCATGAACTGTGTCCATATCAATTTCCTCCTCTTCTTGAGAGTTTGAGAACTAAGATATCAGGAAAAAAAGTAAGCAGATGCTAATAATTCATAGGAATATCACTAAATAAAACTTAAAATATTTTACTTTTGAGGTAAACTGAGGGTGAGAGGGAAAGGAAGTGATATCTACCACTGCAAAGGAATAAAAATTCAATAAAATTAAAAAGGGTCAGTGTCTTTTCTTCTTTCTAATTTACCATGAAGCTGTGTGAACAAGAGCGTTAAGTGTCAACTTTAGTTCTTGCCAGCCAATAGAATCTGATGGGAAATGATTTTGCCAAAGTAAGTGTAACAACTACTGCACACATATACACAACATGTCTTTTGTTTGAACACAGCTTTAAGGGAAGTCAGCAGAAGCTACTGCTGTTATTCTGAATACCCTACATATTGTGCAAGTTGAATTTCCATTTCTTACTCTGATTTTGAGTTTGACTTTACTGTCTTCATTCTTCTCTAGTATTTGCCCTGGCTCCAATGGAGACCCGAGTGGCATATCAGCCTTCCTCTTCACCCCCTGCTGATGACCAGAAATGCTGGATGCTGTTTCCTTAATAAGATGATCATCCTCCTGAAGCAGCATTAAAAGACCAAAATTAGAAGATAGCAAGAGCCATGTTTCAGCCTAAAAGAGACCTGATAGCTGAAAACACTTCTGAGTAAAGTGGGTGATTTGAACAAAGTTTTCCCTGTAGTTCTGGCAAAAAAGTATTTTCTAAAACCCTGTATGGATTTGTGCCAACCTCTCCTACAAACATAGTTTCTCTTTACTTCTATCCCTGCTCCCTCTGCATATCTAGCATTGGCATCTTTTCTGTCCCTTCTCACAATCATGGTACTGTTGGTGTGCAACAACATTTGCTGCCTCTGAATAGCCTTTCTATAAATCTGTGCCTCTCAGACTCTCCTCGGTCCAAATCTCAGTTGAAAAACTGTGATAGCCTCTGACCTACACGTGGGATTTAGCTAAACCTTCTTTTAGTTAGCTTTAAAAGCTAACGCTTACTTTGTTGAATACAAATCGTAACAAGCACTTATAACTTGGGGTTTTTTTTTTATTTCACAACAATATTTATTAAAAAGTTAAACTGCTTTGTAAATTACTGCCTAGATTATTAAAAAAAACAGGGTCAAAGGAATATAAAAACAGCAGAAGTGTCTACTAAGTTACACATATAGTCATTAAAATAGGACACAGGTGTTCCAGCAAGTCCAATACACAAAATATAGAAGGAAAAATAAAGTACCCACAGAAGCAAACATAATTAAAAGCCCACTAAAAACTAGATAAAAGCTATACAGACTCTCAAGAGCATATGCTGCTCCACTGAACTGCTCTTCCTCTATCCTACAAAGGGCACTCCAGCCCCACAAACTCTTGCCCTGAACAATTCAAATTCAATTTTATGAAGTGGGTAACTTTTGTCATCCTCAGCAAATTCAGCGTCACAAGTCTATCAGTACTGATTTTAACGTGTTTATGCTCTCAGAATATACAGTCTGCTTTAAAGAATTGAATTAATCTGATGTATTCTATCACCTGTTAATTCTTTTTTCCCCTCAAATACGTATTTCCCTTTTTTCATCCCTATTATTTAGCCCAACACACTGCTGTTGTGAAACACTTTTGGATAAACTTTGGCCGATGTGAGAGGCAGCCTTTGTTTTATATTACTGGTTTGGGTTTTTTTACAAGGAAAAGCAGTTCCCTGAATTTGGGGGGAGTTACAGTAAAAATGGTAACTTTTAACAAAGTAAGGGGTAGGAGAATGGAGATGAGGCATAGGAGAAGATACGAGGGATGAAGTGTGAATCAAGGTTTATACTAATGCTGTATTTTCAGACTAGTGTGAGCCAGTACTGCTGCTAAAAGAAGCAGCCCCTTCCCCTTCCTCGTGTATTTCTGTCCTGGGCCGCCACAAGCATTTGTATAACTACATGATGAACCGGACCAGGAAGCTGACTCAGCAGGAAATATCTGTCCATAAAAAAGGTATTTTTCAACCAGAGCTTCCCCTGATCCAGCTCACTATGCAGCAACAACAACTGTGCTAGCACAAGGGAGAGGATAGTATAGGAAAAAGAAGAGCTAAGAGAAAATTTTTTTATTAAGATAATCTGGCTGCTAAAAAAGTTTGGATGTTCACTGAACTGCAGCCTAAAAATCTGCCAACAAAATGTCTCCTGCTATTTAATTCTGATGTCTGTGCACAGCAATTTGGGACTTATTACATGTTCGGTAAATATGTAGGATAGCTCTAATGATATTTGACTCCATCATAATTTTCTCCCCCTACTGGAAATAGCCTGCAAGGTAGTGGGATAATTTGCACTCTCAGTATACTTCTGAATAAAAACGATTTAGAAATTAACTATGGGACTGATAAAGTAACAGTAAACCATCCCATTCAAAAGGGTGGAAAGAGTTTCAAACATGCTAACTACATGTTCACATTCTCTTTCAGGATTTACTCCTAAGCAGTTTCAATCAAATGTAGTTTTTGAAACTGTTAAGAAAATTACTCATTATTTCCATGTCTGTTATGTTTTTTCCCCCATTATTAAATTTGTCCAACAAAAACACTTAGTCTTGCAGCAGTGGCAGTTATTCTTGAGAAAAGGATGACTTGAATAGCTTATAAGATCCATTTTCTAACTATGCAATAGATTCTGTATTAGGACTGAAGCCTCCAAAGTCAGAAAGATATCAAACTTAACATATGCGATTTTTTAGAAGTTGTTACAAATCCTTCAGAGCACAGTACTAAATAGTCAGATTCAAGTGTTCAATGAAGATGTGTTAAAGTTCAAACTTTCACATCTCAAAGTTGTTTAAAAAGAGATCTATGTATTTTAAGATGTCATAAATTTACTGATAAAAGGTTTTGTTTTGGAAAATTGCATAACTTGCCTATAAGCAATATTCTTAGTCTAATAAAAAAAGTTTTCATCACAGCATCAAACATTTCTGTGAATCACTTCATGTCTCATAAGCAATAGAAAAAGTTTTATAAAGAACAGAAATGATGAGACTAGAAAAAACAAGTAAAAAGCTTGCATACACTAGGCAAAACAATTTAAAAAGTCAAAAAAGTGATGGTATATACCAGCTTTTCAAGTGGAAGGAACAAAGAGTAACAAGGTATAAAGGTAGCTTAGGTAAAGCATGAGAAACTTGAACACAATACAAAATCAAATCAGCAACCAACGCAAGGACTCAGAGCCAGCTGAATGGGATGTATGCAGATGGTTTGTGCTTACGGTGTTCTGAAATCCTACTGACTGTCCGTGATTGTTAGTGCTATTCACAGGTTCCTGATTATTTGCAACTGATTCAGGGATAATCGTTGGATTAAGTACAGCCTTCTTTTCTTTCAGATTAAGAACAAGTCCAAGCTCTGGTAATGGTAAACAAGAAGGTCTGCTGAGGCCAAAAAGTGTGAAATAGAGGTCCACAGCACCACATCGTAATCTCCAGTCATGTGAAGTTCCTAAAATCCAAAAGAGATTATTGTTCATACAGAGATACAATCTCCTCCTCCCCCACAAATAAACAGTTTAAGTGATTTGGATCCACCAGAGTATGACATTTTCTGTGCTTAAGACACACTTTCCTCATTATTCCTGCCTCTTATTGACTCAAACTCACCTGCCAACCTGTTTAAAAGGAAGGCTTTAAGTCGTCTGGGTTGTAAGCTGGACATGTTTAGTAGAACAAGACTGGGAAACTAAGTGCTATAATAACATAATGAAAAATTAAAGGAAAATAATCACACCCATATGCTTTTATTTTTAAAGTTTCACTTTAGGTTTTACTATCACACAATTAAATAGAACATTTTTTTACCAAACTGGCTTCTTGTATCAGTGGATTTGGTCACACTTGCCTATGTATTCCATGAAATGTACTAGGAGCCTTAAGCATGACTGAGATCTGTACCCTCTGGAAACCGCACTGATAGAGAACACAAATCAGCAATGCATAGACATGTGTTCTGATGACACTACTGTGTCACATACTTCGCTGGATACTCAATACTTTAATTTGTATTCATACTGCAGAAATGTATTCTTGCTGCACAAAGCAATGCTTCATTGATTTTATTTTTCACTGCAAACTGCGTACTGCTTTTATATCTTCATACACAAATGGTCAAAGCGCATTTGGCACCAATCACAACAGAAGGACATCTAACATCTGGTGCAACGCTGCAAATACAGTGATTTTGGTGTTAACTCAACCCAGCTCTTGACTGATTGCAAGTTTATTGAACATATTGTTCCACAGCAGGAATAGAACTGTATCTGATAAACAAGACACAGATGTGCCAATTGCCAAGTTAATGTGGCTGTGCAAGACTTAGCACAAAATAAAATTACAAGAGCTATCCCTGTAAATACTGAGTTTCATGGGGCTAAATACTGTTTTGAGTAAGCTTAGCTGTACATACTCTTACCCAGTTACAAGTAACTCTGATGAGTTTCATGAACAGCTGGGTAAGGAGAAAATGATATGAATATTAATCAGGACACTTCTAACATTAATATACTCTCCAGAGAACAACACATTCACAAATATTAATTTTAAAACTATTCTAATATTTTAACAATAAATAATTTACTCAACTACTTAAACTAGTACATCTTAAAATGATATGATGGATTCCCATTCAGTATCTCTCTCCTTTTCCAGTGGAACAGCTAAGCTTAAATACAATTGGTTGCTGAATTTCTCTTCAATCTTTGGAACTTGTGAGCATTATCAATTTAATGCAGGTTAACACAGAAGAAAAAAAAAAGATTACATATATCTATCAGAGTCTGTTAGCTGTTGCATGTGCTTATGTTAAATGAAAGCAACTCATGATTCTAGAATCATGCAGCTTTAAACCTGGCTACTAACTTGTCTCACATTAACAAACATTTTTTCAAGGCACCCTGGAATGCTACAGCTATCCCTTACAGAAAATAAATTGAAACATTATGACATCTTGATGCATAGAAATTTAAGTACTTAAAGCCCCATGAACATAATAAGAATGTATACCCTATTTGTTACTTGCAAAAAGAGGTAATAGTTGTAAGTAACGCTGCACATACTCTTCTCTCAAGAAAAAGGAAAAACAAACTCTCTGATAGGAACATCAAAACTGTTTATTTTCTGTGCCTGACACTTGGCAAATCCCACAAAACTGAACTAGTAGTAGTCTCCCCACTTCAACCCCTGGAGTGTAGCTGTCAACTTTTAAACACTAAAAATAACGATACACAGAGAACAGTCAGCCTTCAATGACCTAAAAAAGCTATATAAACGTTTATATGTAATCTATGTAGTAATGTGCCAGATGTTAAAGGGCAGTTCGTCAGGACTGGATAAAACTACTTTAGTAACGAAAAACAGGTCAATGGTAAAGATGCAAGCCCTTCTCTCATTAGGATCTTTCCTAATCACACAAGGCAAATTGAGTCTTAGGTTTATAATACACTTACAGAAATCTCGTTTAAATTATCTACACAAATGTTATCCTCTCATATTCTCTCAGAATTTAGTAAAAGCGGACAAAGAGAGACTATCTAATCTAAAGCAAACTATAAAGAAAAAGGTAACACAGACACCATCACTTGAGGAAACATTTGCTTTGAACATGTGGGTCAAAGAATCATTCTGTGCCAAAGTACATCAAAGCACACTACAGTAGTAGACAAAATAATGAAAAACAAGGAGGTTTGGTACCCTGTGTCACTGAGAAAGTTCTGGAGGTACATACATGACACTGAACTTCTGAGACTGAATTTTCAATTTCTAATTATTGAAACTAAGACAGCTCTTGTCATATTCTGAAGCAAGTCTTTAACGCTTATTTAAAAAAAACCTTACAATAAAAAAAACCAAAACCAACCAACCAACTACTAAACAAACAAAAAAACCCAACCTGAATTCATCAGTTTCCAAAGTTGATCTACCAAAGCTTCATTACATAAAGGGGACTCCATGTTCTTGGTAAAAGGTGGATTCTTAGTCAGCATATCCAGAATCTTATGCCTGAAAAAGAAACAGAAAAAAACATCTTTATTAAATCCAAATGAATACACTAACAATACAAAGTCTGTTCAGTTTGCAATATTCTTACAAACTTATGCAAATACAGGATTTCTTCCAAAATTTTAACCAATGTTTTAAGCTTTCAGCTTTTCCTTCTGTCCACAATATGCATAGACACAGATTTCCCATCAGCAATATAACTTAAAGTTAAAAAGTAAGGTGCAAAGCAGCAGGATGTTATTAGACATCATTTTGAACAGTTAGGTACAAAATTGTAAGCTACATTATGCTCTTCTGTTTGGTAACAATCTTTTTTGCACACTGACAGGATAATTACAAAGCAGCAGCAACATTGGCTAACAAACTCCTTACGTACTGACACCAAAGAGTTGTTAAATAACTTTAACTGTTTATAACTGACACAAAATGACAGGACCAAAACCAGTTACTTGCACATCCTTCTGGAAAGGAACACCGTCACCTCTTAAGTTACACTGGTGTATAAAAATTTGGCATTTACCATGTTTGCTTACAAGTTACACACTGAGCTGAAAGTAGATACATTTGTCCCCACTTTCTTTCTTTAAACTTGGCCTTGAAAACCTTTTATGAATGAGGGGAATTATTTGTTCCATTACTTATTATTTTAACTATGTTCCCTGTATACCCAGCTTTCCCCTTGCTGTCTTACATACTTGGGACAAGAAAACTCTTACAAATTTTTTTTTCCTTTTCTTTAAGAAGAGGCTTGCATATAGCACTGAATTAAAAATCTATACTCCGCTTTAAAAAGATACAAATCAAATGAAATCTCCCTCCTAGACTGAAGCTAAACCTCCTCTAGTGAGTCTAACTGTATCTACTTTCGTTAACAAGAATGACAGAAAAAAAATAGAGAACGATCTTGCAGCTATGAATTTTGTAAGAAATCACCTATAGAGAGAGAGTAAAAGTAATATTATTAACCTTTGAAACTCAGTATTTTAATGGTGGCCATAAGAAGAACATGTTGGGGAAAAACAATTATTATGAACCTTGGTGTTCAAGGGTTTATAATGAATGTGCTAAAATATCCAGTCACTCATTGGTGAAACCAAAGTTGAAACAGGCAATACTAGAAATTACACCATATTTTCACATGTTATCCTTTCACTCCATCTACAGTCTAACAATTGTTTTACACTCCTTGCTGGCAAAACATTGTGGAGACTATGTCTCAACCTTTGTCTTTACTAAATATCACAAAGTCTTTTTGCCATATGCAACATCAGATTTTTATACTTTATTTATGATCAGCAAATGACCTCCAACTTCAGACTTCTGCCACAGGGTTAGAACATAAAAGACAAAAATAATGGAGAATAAGAACGAAGTATATTAATTTTTGAGATGTGAACTGTTGAAACATCAAAACACGTCTCAATTTATATAAAATAACAAGAAGAAAACACAATTTTGTGAAGAAGTATTAAGCAGTTAAGCACTTGATCTATTCTAGCGATTCCAGGTCAAGAATTTACTTAGTAGTTCCAGCATTAGTAAAAATACTGGCTCTTTATTAACTCACTAACCTTATGTAGGGTACAGGATCATTCTGAACCATAGTAAGCAGCCACTGTAGTTCTTCATAGCTCCTATCAACTGCAAAGAAAAATAAAATAAAATGCCTGTAAATATACATAAACTGAGAGGATTTTGATCAAGACAATCACAAGTTCCTGAATTAGAACACAAAGAGCTTGAATCACTGCAACTAAAGAGGAATTTCATTTATTATAGTGTAAATTCAAAGTAAAAGGTGGTTTATTTTACACTGAAATAGAAACGTTCACGAAACTCCTTCATGCCTCAGTTGTTCAATAACCGCCAATTGACTATTAGCAGGTAACTGTCACTCATGAGCGTTGATTGGGAAGATCACAAAGTAAATGATCATCTTGATATTGTGTGCTTCCTAAAATGAACACATTCAAATATCCTTTCAAAAATCAGAATATAATATTTTCTATAGGGAACAGAGAATACACAATTCTCATACACAGGAATCTGTGAAAGATTAGGATCTGTAAATAGAATAGAAAGAAAAAGACTACAGGGCTTATACAAAACTGCAAGCATACTCCTCTCAGTAGCTTTCCTTAGTTTTTTAAATCAGTATACTTTGCAATTAAAATGTATTTTGAAACGTAGCACATGCTTCCAGAAAATTGCTGCCTGACATTGTTGGAAACAAAATCAGCTTGTTAGTTTAAAATTTAAATTACATTACAAAATTTCTTTGATTGTCAGCGTAACATTGCAAATACAGAACAACACAGGATATCATCACCAATTACACAAAAAATGAAAGCATTTTTATGTAATCTTTTTCTCAGGTGCACAACTGTAAGATTTTACAGCAGTATTCTCTTCTCATTTCCTCAAAACAATGAAGAGCTTGCTTAGGCCTTGCTTTACTTCAGAATTTGGGGTGTATTAATCATTCCTGTATAGACAGCTCCAAAAACATTTCTGTTGCTTTCCATTTTGTGGTCCTAGCAATGTATTTCTTTCTTCCCCAAGCCTACTGTATTTTCAGTTCTAAATAGCTCAGTTCAACTTTCCTTCCTGATCTCAGTCAGTCTTCAGTCAACAATTTTTAAATACAACTTTTCCAGTCCAACCAATTCCAATACCTATTATTCCCTGGTTATTTCCCTAGAGTAAGTTGCTTTTAAAGGAAGAGGCAATTATTTAAATTATGTTATGAGAATCAGCACTTCAGTTCTATTAGAAGCTCTTTAAATACTTTGGACAACTAGAACATAAGATCTCTTCTTGGGTTGGGAGGAGGCAGCCAAGCAATTAAAAACTACATTATGATATTGCTTACAAGATGGCTGAATAGTCTTTTGCAGGCCACTTGCAAGTCAGCTCTACTTTTCCTAAAGTCCAACCAGAACAGAACTGGTTATACTGGTGAGGCACTGAACTGGGCTGATAAGCCTTGTTTAGAAGCAGAATGTATTAGCTCACATTATATACCATTTAGATCACAGTTACACAGTTCTGGATGATGCCAGAGCAAATTTGTATCCATACAGACCAGAGCTGCAATCTCAGGTTTGTCTTAAAAATCAGAGAAATCTTTGAAAAGCTATGCCTAGGATATACTTTTAAGGGATTAGTGACTGCCTGTGCTCAACTTCATGCACAGCTGCTTTTCCTGGCAGCTACCTTGCTGCTACCCTTACCAAAAGGGATTTTAAAATGATTTTTGATTAGAAAATGAGAAGTCTAGGAGATGAATCCTTTAGGCTGATCATACTGGATAACAGAACCAAGAAACACCATACTTTTGTGGTTAAAAACAAAACAAAACAAAAAGGTCTTTTTTGCTTCGTAAACTTATTTGTGCTCGAAATAAAGTAAGTTTTCCCTGCTATTTGCCTTACAGTGTAAGCTAGGCCTGCTAGACTTCCAAAGCTTTGCCACTAATGTATTCAACCTGCTCTTCAAATTTATATAGCAACTACGAAACATTTTGGGGAGCAATGACAAGGTAAACCTGACCTTGGGCAGAACAAATCTTATTAGACAGAAGAATCGCACAACAGCCCAGTTTGGAAAGGACCTCAAAAGATCATCTGGTCCAACCTTTCATGGGAGAGGGACTACGCCACATCCCCAGGGAGGTTGTTCCACTGATTGATTGTTCTCACTGTAAAAAATTTCTTTCTTATATCAAGATGAAAGCTCTCCTGATGTAACTTGTACCTGCATCCCCTTATCCTCTACATGTGGCTACTTGTGAAGAGAGCCTCCGTCCTCTTTGTAGCTGCCCTTTAAGTACTGGAGTACTGTGATGAGGTCCCCCCGAGCCTTCTCTTCTCCAGGGTGAAAACACCTAACGTCTTCAGTCTTCCCTCACAAGGCAGGTTCTTCAGCCCTCTGATCATCTTCATGGCCCTCCTTTGAACCCTCTCCAGTCTGCCCACATCTTTCTTGAATTGTGGAGGCCAGAACTGGACGCAGTACTCCAGGTGTGGCCTGACAAGTGCTGAGTAGAGTGGGATGATCACATCTCTCTCTAGTAATGTCCTTGCAGATGCAAGTCCAGGGTCCGATTTGCCTTCGCTGCTGCAGCGGTGCACTGCTGACTCATAGTCAGCTTGTCCACCAGCACCCCCAGGTCCCTTTCAGCGATGCTGCTCCCCAGCCACACAGATCCTAGTCTGTCCTGGGCTCTTTGGTTATGTTGTCCCAGGTGCAGGACCTTGCACTTGTCCTTGTTGAACTGCACACAGTTTTTGTTTGCCTGATTTTCCAGCCTGTCCAGGTCTCTCTGTAAGATGGCTCTCCCTTCTGATCTGTCCACCTCACCACCCAGCTTAGTGTCATCAGCAAACTTGGTCAGGCTGCTTTCAAAGCTGTTGCCCAGGTAATTTATAAAGATGTTCCCTGGGGGATCCCACTTGTGCCAGGCTGCCAGCCTGAGTAAAAACCATTGATCACCATCCTCTGAGTGCGGCCGATGATCCAACTTCCTACCCATCTCACAGACCACCCATCATGTCTGTATCTTGCCAGTTTGTCTAGGAGAAGGCTGTGGCAGCAGAAAGGTGTGTAGATTTTCATACTTCTGGTAGACATAAAAACAAGTGATTGCTTTCTGAAGTAAAATCCTCTTGAGAGTTTTTCAAATTACAAGAGATGGTGTATCAGTTCTTAATTACAGGAGAGCATCTCTGAGATCCTAAACTTTAACATTCATGAGATTAGATAATCATGGATATTTATTTAGAATGGTTTGTTGTTACCTCTTATAAATATGCAACTGCTTTGCTGTATACATATAACTACTAATAGTCATATAACTATCAGAAGCTAACTTTAAAAAGTTAATAAACTCTGTTCACTTCAAGCCAGTTGAGATCAACTGTCCAAGTCCTTATATGCTGCTTCAAGCATTTTACAGAGTTACCGTGTCTCAAAAAAAGCCTTACTATTAACAGCAAAGAAAACAACTTATTCAGTTCCATGGAGAAATGATTTCTTTTAAAGTAACTTAAAAAAGGCAGTGCTATTCCTACCCTAAGAGTTGATACAAAAACATAGGAGTTCCACACTGCCCCAGAAAATACAGACTTTCCTTTTTATGGAAATTACAAAATCTGTCAGCTTCCTTTACAAGAACTGTTAAAAAGCCAGCTCTGGCACAAGGAACAGGCATTTGATAGCTGCTGGTTAACATCCAGTATGAAGTGGAAACCAGGTAGCCAGCAACAATGAGAATCAGACCTCTTGGCAATAGAGAGCCAATCATTTCTCCTTCCAAAGCCAGGTTTAGGGCTCTGTGAGACAAGCGCTGCTAACTTCTACATGGGTAGCTGAAGAAGTCAGTTACCACACTGAGCTTCTGGATTTACCCCTCCACCAAAAACTTACCAGTCTTACAACAGGAACAGAAGCTAATGTGTTCAGTGCTGAAGGTTGTATTTGAGACATGATACTGATGACCAGTTAGATAGTAGGCTGTGTTGTGAATTGTAGTGACTTTATAGCAGACAGATATTTGCATCTGCTACCTCTGCGTCAGAGAAAAAGTCATTCGCAAGGGCAAGGCAGTTAGGTACAGTAATGCTCTAATCCATCATTCCCAGATCTCACAGTGAGCTCAGTCAAAAATTACATTCAGCTCAATCACCGATTTCTTCAAGTAATCTTTCTACTACTTTTTACCATTCAAGTTTAACCTTCCTGTAGAGTATTTCGAGCAATCTAGCCTATCTTGCTTATACAGCAACCCATTTGATCAGCTCTTTTAAAGATGTACTATATTACTTTGCAGTACAAACACTTTCTTATCCAAGTCAGTTATTAACTATAAACACCACCCATAAAAGGTCAAGAATTTAATGAGAAAACATTATTTCTATCAGTTCATCTTTCCAAAGGGTGGGATGAATTAGTGAGGAGATTATTCTAAAGGAAGCAGGCTGATGAGTAAGCTTTCCATTCTCCAGCAAGTCTTTCCACTAACACTCTATGAAAGGAGGAACAAAGCGAGCAGCCTAACAGACAGATGCACAGCACCAGCAGAGTTCTGAATTCTAGCTGGGTATCACTCACAGGGTTACCAACTGGTACATGTGCAGTGGGTTGTGGATCCAGAATGCCTGGTGAACTACAAGACTGAGGACTGAGCCCGAGAATGATGCTCAGTGCACAGCCTCCCTTGAAGTTATTAGTTTTTCTGTATGACAGTCTGGTTTCAGTCTGTAAGCGTAAGTCTGAATTCCGCCAGACGCATTCACTCAAAGACTCCAATTGCCTTAAAACCTCCCATTGCCCATCTAGTTTAAGAAGTCTTTGGACAGAATGACAGCAGTAAGATCAAAGTAATAAAGCCTTTATAAAAAAGAGAAAACAATTATTCATGCAAAAAACCAAAGGAAACTCTCCATTACCCTGCAAATGAAAACATGAAATTGGAGGCAGAATAATTAGAAGTCTAGAATCACCAGTCTGTTCACAGAGGAAGAACTGAAGGATTTGGCCACTTCGATAAGGATAAGCCTTCAAACACAAGAACTATCACAAATCTGCTGAACAGAGAAAGACTAACCCAAATAAATGAACAGGTCAATGTAGTACTAAATTCATTTTATAAAATGCAGATCATTAAAGCTATAATTTCTAACTGCCTCTAGAAAATCTGTCAGGATTGAATTTCAACTTCAAATGGCATTTAAGAAAGGACCTGCAACAGTCAACTAAAAAAAGACAATATTAAAAGAATGGAAAAATCTCACAAACGTAAGCTATGTATAAGGAATGGCAAAGCAGAATCAATGAATAACCATTAAAATAATCTAAGTTTCCAAAATTTATAACCATAAGATGCATGCAGAAAGCAAAATAAAGAGTTTAGCAAGAAGGTAAAGCAAAACCAAGAACTTTGACTAGCAAGTATGGCTGAACTCAACTGACTCAAAATCACTGAAAATTAAGTGTTAAAAGAAATTACCAAAACCCCTTACCACTACTCATTGTGCTATGTAGTCATTATTTCAAAAATTAGGTATCTGATTCAATTTGCAAGACACTGATAAACAGTGCTCACATCATCTTCATAAAACTCGCATTCTCTAGGACAAAGCATTAATAGAAATCTCAGCTCCTTATCAATACATCTGTCATCACACAAGCTCTTCTGGTGGACAGTATTTCAACCTAATATTAATGAGGCAAGTATTACACTTTTCTACTATATCAAAAGTGTTACAAAGTGTCAAAATACTTGAAAAAAGTACCTTTTGTGTAATCAACGACAGCCTCCAATGCTGCTATTCGGACATCTATGAAGTGCCCATATTCTGCATATGACTTGAAGAGAGCAGGATCACTTGGGACATGACCATTCTTCTGAAGCACTCGAATAGCTTTTAAACAGCTAAATGTGGTAGAAAGAGGAAATTTACATTAGGTTTCTGGAATGCCAGCCAAGAAGAACAAAATTATTTTCTTCAAAATGAAGTACTGCAATTTTTCTAAAATTCTATTATCCAAATTAACACATGACAATTACTTTCACAGCATTAACACATAGCTCTCATTAACTCTGAATTAGGCAGAAACACAAACAAAATTCCCCACCATGTTAAATCTATTGTTTGGTTTCAGTAGAACTGTACTAACTTATAGAGAAAACACAGCTCAGATTACGTTGTGTACTCTACAGATAGTTACAAGGCTACCTTTTGCAAAACTTTCATAAATGCTCTTCTTAAAGAGGCACAAGCATGATCAACTTATGCCTGCTATGAAAGTCTACATTGATAGAAATTAATGTTGAAAAATAAAACAATCGAGACAAACTTGCACTATCAGCTTCTGGAAATTGGAAGGAATTTGACATTTAAGATTAAGACACACAAGCTAAAATCTCAAATGCTAACTACAGAAGCATACATAAAAACCAAAAAAGTAGCGTTAATGTGTCTCCTCTCTTGATGTCAATTATTAAACCACACCTGACTGTAATGGTATGCCTGTAACTGGGAAGAAGCTTCTCCATGTTTAGGAAACGGGTAATTTCCTCAAGAATAAGTCGAACATCAGGATTTAAGTTATCCAATGTTCGAACTTCATTGTTCACACTGACTGCAGGAGTTACAGAGTTGGCTAGGGCATCAATCAGCTCAGCACGATAGTAGTTGTCTGAAAACTAGATAAAAACGGCATTTAAACACAAGCAAATATAACAATACATATTCTTTAAAAGCTAAGAAATGTTGAAGCAAATATAACAATACATATTCTTTAAAAGATAAGAAATGTTGAAGCACTGTTACAGAACAAGATCTTCGAACAAAAACCATGTGAGAAACTGCATGAGAAAGCAAAACAGGAATAAAATTGTTCTGAAAATGGATGAGAGTGATTGAGCAAGCAGACATACTATCATTCATTAATCTTCACTTTGTAATAAGAGCATATTAATAGTAATACAAGCATATTAATAGTAATACATTGTTTTATAAAAATGGACAAAATTAGGCACTGAACATTTTCAAGATACGGAAAATAAAAGCCATTATTTCTAACTGTGAGCATCTAAAACTACCTGTCTGTTTCTATATTCAGTACCAAGGTTACCAAGTGCTTAGCACCTCAGAAAATCAGATGGTTTATCTAGATAGCAACTTCACAAGCTTCTGAGGTGAACTAATAGGCTCACTGCTGCTTAGTGAGGAAAATCTTGCTTCTTCATTTGCTCCTTTTACCTGGGCTCACAGTTTCACCCCTTCCATTGTGTTGGCTATTGCATTTGTTGGTCGTGTTAATTTAGTAAGCAGCAAAAAGTATAAAAATTAAATTTAAAAAGTAGAAAGAAGTACCAGATTTGAATATTAGTTAATTTAATCTAAACAAACCCAATATCTGTCAGATCCGGCAGAAGATGTCAAATACATGTGTGGAAGGGACGTGTGGAAAAGTCAGGCGGGATCTCTCCTTTGGTGGTGGGGAGATGTTAGCACAACTCACCACATTCTGTGACTACTGGGGCTTGCATTCACATGTCTAACTCTCTACCTCTTCACCATCTATCGTTCTCTCATTTCAGTAATCTTGCAACAAGCAACTTGTTACAGTATGTGTTTCTACACACAAGAAAGCAAGGCTTAAGAGGCTTCAGATTTGTTGCACTTAACTTTGGGTACTTCATTGGGAAAATTATGCTAGGCTCCTAGCTGTTGTAGACTTTCTCTGTAGCTAGGGAGATGGAATTTTGTATCATCTCAGGATCTTAAAGGTCCTCTAATCATCCTTCAGAGGTGGTCTGTGTGGGAAGGAACTTTAGATGACACCACTTCCAAACTCAGATGCTTCAATTTAGTGATGGAACAATATTAACCTGGGTTTCAGCTGTTATTTAACTAGACAAAGACAATCCAGTTCTGTGAGCTAGAGCTGACATTCAGAACCCAGAATCGCAGAGTCCTGTATATCATTAAAAAAAAGATTATTTCCTTTCTTTGCTCTTTCAAATACTCTTCTCAAGGTGAAAAAAAAAAACCCAACAAACCAGTGCTTAACTTTGCATACTACATGTTAGCCTCATGCACATTTTCTCAAAACACATGGGTCTTTTGGACGAAAAAGAGTAAAGCAAGAAAAAGTATGTGTGCAAAGGAAGACAGGCAGGTCCTTAGTAAGTCAACAAGCACAAAGAAGAGTTTTGAAACATCCAAGAAATGCTGCCATAGAAATGTCAGCTACAGAACATTCTGTAACATTTACTGTTTAGTTTAGTGTTATCACCTTTTCATCAACTCTCCTAGCCAGATATTTACATTAGTGGCATAAAACATCATGCAGTATATTAACTAAGACTTTTTCAACAAAAAAGTGAGAGTTTAAAATAAACACATTCTTTACCTTATTCTTCCTGTTATCATTATACTTGATCAAATCCAAAATAAACATTAAAACCTCCTTAGGACAGAGGTTGTGAACATCTCTCAGAAGGGCCATGGCAACAGGCATAGTCTGTGTAATAAAATTAATACCAAGATCATTCTTACATTAGTGAAATGATAGTTACACCCTGAAAAGAGCTACATCCTGAAAATGAGCAATGAACAATTTTACAATAGCAAATCTCTGAAAAGTTGTATTTAAATGCTTTTTGAAAGTCATACCACATGCTATATAGTTTTCAGACCAAACAAACTACGTAATTATTGCTCAATAATTAGTCATAGTGCAGACATTTCAAAAAACTGTGTATCCAAGAAAAGACTCTCAAGTTAAGGCACTATTAAAAAGATAACAAATGAAAAATAATGAAACACAGAAAATGATGATGGAACTAATTCTGAGACAGACATTGATTTTGGTGTTTTCATGTGAACATGATGTCTAAGCTTCCATTACTATTGACAGTTATAGATCCAATACAGTCAGTGAAGCCTACAGAATAATTAGCCAGACAGGTATTAGTCTGATTAGGTATTTATTTTAGAATGAACTAAGCAGCTCTCTTAGGCTCCACTCACATAGATTTAGGAATCTTACTCTAGATCTATAAATTTGGGACATGGGATTAAAAGGGAGAAAAGTGTGAGATTTAGTGGGAAAGAATGAACAACGACAAAAAGAACAGAAAAATACAAAAGAAGGTCCAAGAAAGAGACTGGTGGGGACAAGGATGAAGCAGTTTTGGAAAGAGTAAGAAAACAAAATTTTGGAAACAGTAACAAAACAAAATAAAATACGGAGTTTTCTCCATAATCAGGAATATGAAATCTGTGAAGTAAGAACTCATCCAGTTCATAAAGCGAACCTTGAGAGAAAACAATTGTCATCTATTTTTTTATCCACTGTACAACTAACAACTATAGGTCCCAGTAAAAAAAACCTGCATTGACATCAAAATAAGCTGCAGCAACACATGATGTTGACAACTAACAGAAAGGGGAGGGCAAGAAGGATTATGCAGTGCCTTGAACTAAAAAGCCCACCAATTAAAGGCAAGATTTTTGAGATTTTATTTGGAGTATATCATTGCCATTAATGAATAAAGACAGCTGCTGAATTCACCTAAAAGATAAAATTAGTAGCTTTGTTACTGTGCAATAAATTTTATTTAAGAATGAGCTCACAAATATTTACAAATAATTATTATATGTACTCCATTCTTCTGAAGGAACTGCTAATTTAACTTCAGCTACTCAGAAAAAATTGCTAAAATTTTGTTAACTGATTTTTGACTAAGATGGAACAAACAGATGCCATATAAAAAAGAACTAGTTTTTGGATTTTTATGAAGGGGAAAAGCAGGACTGTGCTATCCATGTTTCCGTAGTTGTCAACCGTAGGAACATTTTTGTATTTTGACATTTCTTTTAAAACATTCAGTGAAAAAAATAAATTTTACCTTTTGCAGAAAGTAGCTTTGAAAGTTCATGAAGTTGTTGGTCTTCACGATGTTTGGACAAGTCTTACAACAAAACATTCGGGTAAAGAGTGACTTCATGGCTGGTGGCCCTGTCCACGTACTTACCATGGAATTTGCAATCTGTATAATTAGGGGGGAAGGGAAATCGTATTAACATCACCACTGCAAGTTTAGTTTGGCTGTAGAAAAATACACATTTCCCATAATCAAAAAGGATAATTGCCAAGAACGTACTGTCCTTCAAATAGATACATATTTTCATCAATGTATTATATTAGCTAAGTTTTCACTGCCAAAAAAACCTGCTTTTGTGCCTTCCCAGCACCCTGGGTTTCATATATTTGCTGTATGGAGCAATGAAAGCCTGGAGACAAGAACACCTATGCCTGATGATGGATTAAGCCTGACGACAGACTGCATGGGGGGGGGGGGGGCGCGGGGGGGGCAAAGCACCCTACAATGTAGCAGGAGTTTCCGTTGTTACAGACCCCTCACAAACTAAGGAAAAATCTAGTTTCACACAGAAGAAAACTAATTTGATTATTTCCTTCTAAATTATTTAGCTTGTTTCAAAGGGTATTACATATGCAATAAGAGAAAGAAAAGCAAGAGGCTATCTGAAGATGGGTAGCAATCCATTTCACCATTGCTCTTACTTAAGATGGGTCCTTTATTACTGAAAACCATTTTCCCACTAAGTCAGGCTTCAAAGGAAAGTCAGAGAGAGAAAATACTGAAGTCAGACCAGATGTTCCCTTTGCAATAACTGAAGTTTTTGAACTAAAGATGCAGGTATAGCTTTTTCTGTAAGTTACACAATGACTCTTCCTGCAGAGGAAGCTTAATCCCAAAGATTGCTTAGAAACCATGACGATGAACTTAAAACTGCAAATGTGAAATTTATGTAGCACTGTAAAATAAAACCCAACCCCAAAAATATTATCAAAGGTTACTACATTTACGAGACATTCACTGTTCCATTAATATTGGGGTGTAATTTTTTTAACATTTTTAAACTTATTTTAAGCATTTCATTTTGCAAAATCTATAGGTAAACAACAGTATTTTCAAATTAAATCAATAGTAGTTAAATCATCATCTTTTCAGTATAATGTGTTTTGACTCATTTGAATTTCTCTTTAAATGCTGACAGAATCCAAGTTTTCTATTTGTTCTACTGATAGGCTATATACTCTGAACTAAATGCATTTGCGCATTCCCCACACCATAACAGAAGTAGCCTGTCTTGAGCTATTTCTACTAAAAAAGACGGCAGGTACACTCTATTTCTGCATCCTTCAATTCAGCATAGCATAAAAAATGGGCCTAAGATGTAACTGTCATGCACAGTTATGAAACTCCTCAGTGTTGAGGGGGGGGCATTTTGTGTTGCTGTTGTTGTTTGTTGCGTTGGTTTTTTAAACCTTATAGCACATCCCCGACACTGCAATGGATCTGAATGGAAAAATCAGCCTGCACGGTCTCGGGAATTAATATTGTGACATTGTTTTCTCCTTTCTCTGTAGGGTTATTTGTCATGAACTACTCAGCAAAGTGTGCGTGTGCACACACACACATCTATTAACTAATTTATCAATGAGGATTTAATGTCACCTGGATAGCCTGAGAGACTGAACTGCTGTTTTACAACGAAGTATGCTGTACCTTTAGAAAGTGTAGCAAATTCAGTTTTATAATTGCATTATCACCTATCATTTCTTTGTATCAACTTGAGTAAGCCAAGAATGTTTTATAATAGTAACCACAATCCAGCTAGAAGTTGCAAATAAACAAAAAACAACCCTCCCCCTAATAAACACGAGGGACTTGGCTTTTTTTCAATAAAGAATACAAATGCTCAATATTTACAAGCTGTGAAAATTAAACTGAGCTAATGACAACAGGAATTTATTCTTACTAACATCCTGATTATGGTAGTAATAGAATATATTACACTTTCCTCCTAGGTAACTTACATAAACATATCTACAACTCTGTCCTGCTATGCTCCTTCACCTTGATTCAATGTCACAACCATACCTTTTGCTTAGCTTTATAATCTTTTTTTTGTAAGTCAACAACCTTATCTGCAGACCCAAGATTTTTCATACAATTAAAACTGAGCAAAACTGGTTCTGATTCTGTGCAGCCCAATTGCCTGAGAATTCAAAGTAAAGACAGAAAAAACTATTGTATTTAAACATTATAAAAACTGCTCTTTTAATATTTACCGTGGAATATACACTTTTAAATATCCCAAGTGAATTAATTATGAAATGTGCATATTTTAAGTCAGATACTGGCAGTACCAATAGTAGCACATACACTGGCGTATTACATCAGTGTTTCATAATATTAAAATACTTTGTCACAAACGTTTCTTGGATTTTGATTTTCAAAATATGGCCAAAGGATTTATTTCTGTACAGGTACTGAATTACTCTCAACAGGTATACGGCAGAAAGCAAGCTATATGCCAATAATCTGAACTCTATAAATTGTCAATAAGTATGTCTTTATGTCCATAAAAGTATGTCATTAACATGCTTTTTCAGAAATTCTTATTATTCTGTGTTTCCACCTAGTTGTTTTATAGGGTTCTCTAATTTTCATTCTTAATGCTAATTTTGTGTCTAAACAAAAAAGATCTGCCCTTTTCAAGGCAATTATTTGGGTTTTCAATATTTAATTGCAGACTGACATGATGTTTATGTTGTGCCCCTGTTCAACCTGAAACAATATTGAGCAGCCATCTGAATTCACATTAGACATACAGATGAATTTCAGCACTTCAGAGTTCTCAACAGAAAGGCCAAGGAATTTCCCAGTAAAATAAAAAAAATACATTTTGGCTCTGAAAAGGATTAAACAAAAGTCTTTTATTTCTGCCACTTAATGAAATCTGGAAAAATCCCTTGTGGTTTTCATGTCTGACATCTCAATTTTGACAATTATGAAAGCCTTCTGCAGTCTCCATTTACAGACTAAAATAATACAGCTTTCCTTTCAAATCAGTCATGTTAAAAATACTTGGCAAACACTTTTAAGAGGCTAAATATCAAGCCAGTTTAAGAACTGTGATGAGTTTTGACCCATTTTCAAACGTTTACAACAACTAGCAGTTTTCTTCCCTTTCTTCCATTCACACAACCTCACCTTTGCAAGGCAGAAGCAGGCCAGCATCCTCACTCGATAGAAACATTGTTCTTGTTCTAGTATATCAGTCAGTGCAAGCCGTGATGCTGGAGTAGGGAACTTTTCCAACGCCAGAATGGCTTCTTCTTGTGCAACCACATCTCTCTCGTATCGAAGCTGGTACTGCCACATGAAATCAGATTGTTCAAATTCTACCTTCCTCAGTACTGACATATCAGGGTCTATTCTTATCCAGAGCAAAGGCGAATCAGCACTAAGACAGACATGAAAAACATTAATAGCTTCCAACATTTCAAGACTATAGAAATTCAAAAGATGTTCTAACTTGTTATGAGTTATTTTTAAAGTACCTAAAGAACCATAAAAGAATCTAAGTTAGAGGTGACTTTTGAAAGTCACCTGGTCCAATCTCCTGCTTCTAGGATGGCAATTCTATAGCCTCCCAGGGCGATCCGTCCAAACCTCTAATATGTCAAAGTGAATACAGTGTTTTAGTATTTTTAACCTACAGACCTGAGTTCATGGTAAACTACTGTATAATCTCAATATATTTAATTCTACTTCCTCAAACACCATGACTTTCATAGGTAAGCAGCACTTTATCACCTTCTACAGTTTAAGATTACCAAAAAAAAATCTAACGAAGAAAATCTGGTAAACACCCAGTTTTTTATATACTGGTTTCTGTTAATAAATGTGAAAGTGCTTTACAAACACACACATGCTATGACGTCGAAAGCTGACAAGGGTAACCATGCAAATGCACAGAACTGTGAAGGCAAATGACGATAAAAGTGAGAGTACCAACAGTCAGGATTTTTAGTTTTAGTCCTACAGATAAAATTGCTCAGTTGTATTCCATCCAAAGAAGGATTTTATACTTTAGTATTCACACAGCATCATGACTGCAGAAGTCATTTATGGGAGCAACAAGCACAGACTATATAATAAAGTCTCTTACTCAGTTTTGTACATAAAATTGATAACAGCAAAATACAGACATGGAGTCAGGAGAGAGTTTGGAATGACGAAAAAGAGCAGCGTTATAAATATGAAGCATATTTCTATATACATTTGTAGAATATCTAGAATTACTATGATAGTAAGTAGAGGAAAAAGGATAGTGAAAAGAGGAGTACATACACAGGATTTAGAAGAATAGAAAAGAACGAACATTATCATATATGCTTGGAGCAGAGGAGTCCAAATGGGACAAAAGAACAACAGCATCACAGATTAGAAGGTTAGCAGATAAACAAAGCATAAGTCACTTGCATAAAATCATATACCAGTTCAAAGGCAGTTCTAAGAGGATCATTATGGTCTCAGCTCAGTGTAACACAATAGCTACCTGAACATAACTGATCACAACTACTCACGAATATTTATACAAATTGCTCTTAAATACTATTTAAAAACTATTTATTTATATGTTAACTATCACATAGAAATGATAACAATTACTTGCTCAATTAAAATATCCCTTATAAAATTATTTCTCATCATATTTTTAGATGACGCTGAATTTACGAGAATCTTCAACACTTCTAAGGTGACAAGCAATTTATACTTGTTTGAAGAGACACCATCAGTTTTCAAGAGCAGATTATTTACTTCCCTCAGCCAGCACAAGGTACCAACACCTTCAGTATTTCTGAGGGCACCACTGGCTCCAACTCAAGGAGGATAAAGCAGGTATTTACATTGAGCAAGAATTTGCTTCCAAAGAGCTAAACAGTTCCAGCCAAAATTAATGCCAGTATGAACTTCAGTATGGAGCATTTCATCACTTATTTTCAATCTAAAAAGATTCTTTCAGAATTAACCACAGATTTCAGTAACTTGTCTATCTTAGTGCTAGTCAAATGGTCTTCATTGAGGTCCAACAAAAATTGCTCTTACTTTGTTTCAAGCAAATTCTTGTTTACATTTTACCTATAAACTCAGCTGAAAGATATCATTAGAAATGTGTAAGAAAGAATCAAATAATGTATTCTATCACCTTATCATGCCTAAGTTTTTTTTAAACTGATTATAGTAGTTAACTCATGCATTTTACACTTCACCAGCATTTTCCCAGCTACAGAAGAAAAGTCTCAAAGAAGGCAAAGAAATGTAGTATAGTCTTGAAATTTGCCAGTCACATAGTGAAGTACAACATTACTATCAAATCCTTCAAAATAGCATGCTTCAGACAAGGGGAACATGGCTCAGTCTCACACTGAGAAACTCCAACAAGCTAACTTACTCCATAGCAGAAAGGTCCATGTCCACCTCTTCTCCATTCATCAGTGGAATCTTTTTCTTCTTATTTCTAAAGAGAAAATAGAAAAAAAAAAGGTATTTAAAAAATTACCATACTAGCAAAGATATGCTTATAAATGGAGCTTAAGCCTGCAAAAGTACTCGGTGTATTTCACCACACTGAAAAATAACGCTCTCCCCAGCAAAAAATATTCACAAAGTCGAGCTGTGCATTAGTCTTGTTCAAATAATAATCACCAATACTTTACATTGGTTTAAACTTGACTCCCCCCATTTTTACAATTACACATAATCATAGAATTTTGAGAAGTAGAGGTCAAAGTAGTTATTAAAATGCATTAGGAAACCAAAAGAATCTTTTTGGGAAGTATGTTACTTTTCTTGCTCATTAGGTTTAGTGAACAGTCCTGGCACTCTTAACAGAAAAGGAAAACTATGCAAGTGCTTCATTCATATATCTTCACTTGAGGTACTCCTCTGGCCTACATTTGTCTTCCCTCTAATTTGTCTTTCCCATTCAAAGGCATTTTGAATCATTTGATTGATTAGAGTCTTCATTCAACTCATTCTATATAAATAAGCTCTTTATAGAACATTTATAAAATTTAAGACCTTTACTTATAATTAAGAACTGCATATAAAATGTAAGGTTTCTTGCTGTCTATAAACAGTGAATTGTATTTCCTCTCCTTACATCACAGGTAAATCTTATTCAGTAAGATTAACAAAATTTAAACACAAAATTTAAAAAGCAAATGCACTATATGTTTTCACATATCCATACTAAAAATACTTGCAGTTTGTATTTTAATTCTTACCTTCTGCTTTTAGAATGGCAAGGTATATCATGTTTAAGACTGTTTTCTTCTATCTGCAATGTATGGTTGAATGATCCATCAAGTTCTTGCACTGTCACTTTAAGAGGACCCTTCAAGTTCACAAGATTTTGTTATTAACATTAAAATTATGCTTATTAATGTATACATCATACTTGCAGATGTATGTAAAATATGGAAAATTGACCTTACCACGTATTTCTGAGTCCCAGGAGACGTGTAGTCTTGTTTTATTTCCAATTCCAATACATTCCGTTTTCTATTAAATGCAAAGCTACCATAAAATTTTACCACTCCACTCTGATCCCTAATAAGCAGTATAGGAATTCTCGTGCACAATGCAGTAGTTATAAACAAACATAATTCTCAATGTTTGCACTCTTTATACTTGCTTTATGCTTCTTTATTCCTAGAATTTTCTATCCCAAGAAAATCAGGAAACAAAAACATTTAACGTTCGTTCATGAACCTTTTAAGATTTTTTTGTCTTTAAACAAGTTTTTAATGTACAATGAGGTACCTTATGGAGAAAAACTGAAGTACAATGAAAATTATCTAGTAAGAAAAAAGTCATTATGACAAACTATATTGGACCCCAGCACATTCAATGTCCTTGGCATGCTCTCAGAGAAAGTAACTGAGTAAGACTTCAGGAATTTCAATGTGATTTGTTTTACTACATATTTCAGTTAAATAAGACTCAGGGTAAAACGTAGACATTAGCTTCTGTTTTCTACCCACACTACATTTAGCTCAATTATTTTATTGCAGTTTTCCAAACTGGGCCATTGTGAGCACTCACGTGTGTGTGTGTCTGTGTGTGTGTGAGTTCACATATACATGAGAGTATACAATATGACTAATAAAAAGTAATGATCTCTGTATTTTTATCCCAGGCAACCATTTCTTCAAGTCAACTGTTCCTGTGAATAACTTCATCACTCATTATTTGTATGACAGCCATTACTAGCTTTATTTCTAGTACAGCTAACACACTAGAATGAAGTATTTTAGTCTAGTGCATGCTCCCAAGAAGTCTCTGACAATATAAGACAAAAGCAGGGAAGGCAAACCTGTTCTTTCATGTCCTGACATTTAAGGGAGGAACTGCCAGATTCAGAGAGGCTTCTTATCGTACATGTGTTATTAACTTTTCTCCCAAAATATGGTCATTTGGCTAGATACCTCAGACTGGTTCTGTTCACGGTGGCTGCCTTCATAAAGGTCTGTGACTTTGTCAGCAGGTACAGCTTAAGGCATTTTTAGTGGTTTCTTCAGCACAAGGTTTAAACTCAGCATCAACACAGCACTCGTTAACAGCATAAGATAGCGCTAGTTAGCAGTAATAAGATATCTTCCCAAACAATTTACAAAGACCCGCTACACTCTTTAAAGGTGGAAAATCTACTATCCCAGGTGCAACAGTGTTTGAAGCATGGTAGGGTGGTTGCAACCGTAGGATTAAACACAAGTTACAGTTGACAGGATCAGCCTTGGGGGCAAATTCCAGAGAAGCTGAAAAATCCCCAAATCTGAGAGTTACAATTCTTCCTTGCTTACAGAACAGATGTAGTTAAGATTCATCCAGCTCAGATAGTAATGCTGACATTTAGGTATAGCTGCAGTATGAACATATGTACATACAGAACCCCTATTTTCCTCAAGTGCTTGGCACAGATAAGTATAGAAATTAGAATAATGTGTATTCATACTTTATGAATACTTTTGATGCAGATAAAATACTAACTTCTCATGTTACTGTATAAATATTAATTATACAGTGTTTTTTAGTTAGATATTGAGATGCACAAACATTATTAAGTCAGCTCAAATAAATAACGTCTAAATATAAATACCTACTTTTGTTTTCTGTTATAACAGGAAGGTATGGTTTTGCTGCAGTCATGTATGATTTTAGCCTGCAGTCACATTAATTAAAACTACCAATCAAACCTGTTAAATGGAGGAAATTAAAATTTAGCCTCATATCAGTCCAAAATAAGAAATCCTATTTCTTGACTAATATCACTGAAATTTGAAGAATCAACACACAGAGGTTTATTTTACCTGAAATTATAATATTAACACAAGCTCCCAAGCTATTAAATGTTAGTGTATTTTAAACTATCAATCTGAGCTTTAGGTTACTTATTTCACGGTGATTTACTGGAAATCACATCTTAAAATGCACCAGACTATAGCATTTTCCATGTCAGACTTCAGCATATTTCTATGGGCAGTGTCCTCTGGAATCCCTTTAGTATAATTTGGCCTTAAATTCCAGCAGAGTTCTTGTGCTTCTTTCAAAGTAAAACTTAAAATCATGAAATCCCTTCTAGTAAAGAACACCTAAAAAAGCTAACATACTTTAAATGACTATGAAAGGAGTGTGGCTGTGGCTTACATCTATTTCTAATTTAAAGAATAATGTACTGAACTTTTTTAAGCAAAGATATTTCATACCTTTCTTCACATTCCTTTAATAGTGCCAATTAAAAAACAAATTCATTCTCCATATTAACAATCCAGACCAAGAATAAAAAGGATACACCCACTGCTTTATTAAAGGTTGGATGTCTTTGCCAGAGACATTTGAGATAGATTTCAAAAACCCAGATGTGGAAACCAACATCTGACTCCACATGTGTGACTGGAACTTCTGAGATGAAGCAGTGCTGGCCAGACTCAACAACTTGTTGAAAACCTAAAATGATAAAAAGTTATTACTTTCACTAAATACTTCAATATATAAAATAAGCTCTTCTGTTTAGCTTCAGCTGACTTGCAACTAAAAGTCAATAAAATCATTGTCTGATAACCGGCCTCAAAAAAAGTCTTTCAAAATAAAGACATTTCAGAAAGTTATTTGCTTGTCCATATCAGAAATTGTGATTTGCAGACACAAATGTATTTTTACTTAAGGCAAACCATCCATGATGCTGAGAAAAGCGCTGAACCCTCCACTTCTTAACATAAGAAATGTTTAACAGTAACAAAATTAAACTAAAAATGTCTTCTTTGCTCATCACTGCTACAGGTTATCTTATCATGCAGTTTTTTAACAAACAGAGTTGAATTCAAAGTAGAATATAGAAACATTTTTTGGCATCCATTTTCTAGTTCTAAGCACCTCTATGCTTCAAAACCATGTAATTTGTGAGGTTAGTCACTGCAAGTAGGTGTGGCCTTTATTTACCAAATCATAATGCAAAGGGTAAAGAGTGTGGTTTTAATCAATTCTTTCCACCTGAGCTTTTTCAAAGAACCAGCTTCCTCAAAGTTACATATATATGTACACAAAATCCATTAAAAGACCATCAGCTTTCAAAAATTATCTACAGTGAAACTGACTATATCTGCTTTTTAGAAATAAAACAGTCATCAAGCTCTCTGCTTTGCTATTCCTTTTTAAAAATTGCAAAGAATAATTAAAATTTATGTAAGGAAAGCTTTAAAAAAGGTGCATCTGCTGTATTTTCGACCTGACAACTGCTTATAATAGCTCTAGCACAAGCACACACATGTTATCCTTCAGAAAACAAACCAACCAAACAAACCGAAAAGACATCCAAAAACCTGAAGTTGATAGGAAAAGGAATCACTCAGTTTCTAACTGGGTGTTTGTTTATAGCACCCGATCTTTTTTAAGGCATGTCACAAAACATTTAGTAAAAAAGAAAAACAACAACTCTGTAGAAGTTTAGCCTTTCAGAATAAAATAACAATCTTCTATTGAACTGCTTCTTCTAATATAAAGATACGCGCTCCCTCTAGCACTGAAAATTTTTTACAGTGGAGAGAGCAGAAGCTGGATTCTCATTACTTTCATTATTTATAATTTGATTAGATTAGCTCACAGCAACACCAGTTAGGGTAAGTAAAACAGGTCCTCAGTGTTAACAACCAAACACAACAACCCAAAGCAATGGAATACCTTAACATTAAAGAGAATATGCAATATATAGAAAGCATTACAAGTTATGTAGAAGAATAATTGCTAACCTTATCCTAACACAAATGACCTACATTTTACATTTGTTCTATCCTGCTAAAACCGAAAATACAAATGGAATCCTATGACAACCTATTTTGTTCTTTCTTAAATGCCATTTAATGAACAGAAAAGCAACTAAAGACAAAAAGTTGTCTGTATTCCACATAATCATTTAAATACCTACCTGTAACATGAACTCCATGCTAATCCTGTTCTCAATCAGTCTCATAACAAGATGTGCTTTACACTGGAACATAGTGTAATATTCCCAGGACAGTGTATGAGGGTGTTTGATAGAAAAATGTAAATGTGATGCAGGGCTGAAAAATAAAAATAAAAACAGCTCTCTATTTTGCATCTTATGGAATGAAACTTAAAATATACTGTAGCAACCAAGATTATAGCTGTACCAACAATTATTTAGGATCTCTTCTGCTGCTTTAAATATATAAATTATGACATGCTTAAAATGATGGCACGCTTGTACAGAAAGGTGACATGCACCTGGCATACAGCAAGTACTGTATAGAGAATAATGACAGGTAATACATGCTGTGTATTACTGTAAAGACAGTGCTAGCAGTAGCAACCAGAGCAAGGAATCTGTGACTTGAGTCTGGAAATTAGTCATGAATTGACATTCCCCCTGCTCCACTTCCATTTCAAAGTGATTGTATATAGTGAATACGTTATATTTAAATAAATAATTGTTGCAATTAAAGAAAAGTAAGATTTTTAAAATTCACAGTAGATTTTCATGTGATGAGCCAAAGGAATTGCTTGGGTTTTATTTTAGTTAGCAACTTTATGCTTTCAATACTTTGGCAAACTGATGTCTTCTAAATCAGATAACATGCCAAGGAAGACTAGGCAGAGCATCATGTTACCACTGCCGCACTGTTTCCGTAACTTGAACTATCTGTGGCGGTGCTTCTTCACACATACCCTTCATGTCTATAAGCAAAATATTTTAAATGGTTTAATTTCATTCCATATCAGAAGACAAACAAATGGCGAAACCCTGAAACTTTTAAAAACAGAACTGATTTCTGGATAGCCTTCATGGCTGTACAGCAATAAAACAGCAGAAGACTTAACTCTGACGAGCTTTAAAATTAATTTTAAAATTAATTTTCTCCACCAAGTTTTATATTTCAGAACATTCTGACCTATAGCCCAGTTTCAAAGTAGAAAAGTAGCTGTAATACTGTAATTCTCGAGAAAAATAAGACCTTTTTGCCCCCTTTCAATTATTTGAGAAGTGAAGATAATTAGAAGTCTGACTATTTTATTGATGAACCAAGTCTGTGGCAACTCTATTTTGTTGTGCTATGTTTTTTCTTTTAGTTCTTTTCACAGGGCATTTGAGTTTTCCATGAATGAATAACAAACATCTTAAGAAACTGGACCCACACAACATCAGGCCAACTTCTTAAAAAGTGGGAATCCAGACTTATTTTATGCTGGTTGGTGGAGAATCACAAATTGGCCATTGCGACATAGAAAATGCCAGTTACTTAAAATTTCCAGGCTCAAAATTGGATTCTTCTCCTGTGATTCTCGCTTATAGATAATCTAACTAAATCATTTCCAGATCAACCAGGCACCTGATTTGTCCGAAGACTTTAGAAAAAGACACTGCGAGACAGAATGAAATAATTCATGAACTGTAACAATCAAAGATAAGTGCTGTAAGCTTGATCTTTCATGACAGCTACCCCAGGAAAAGACTGGCCTTCCAGAATCTTCAAAGACCTATTAAACAAACCCTTTTAACTTTGACCACTTTTTCCATGAAGTTGAAAGACGTATGCCAGCAAGGAGTGTTCTACCAGGACAGGACCAGCACTTAGCTCCTTATCTGCAGCTCTTAAGATTTCAGGAGATGGCAAGAACCAAGGTAGCTGCAACATCTTAATATTTTTTTCCATCCTTCTACTTACTGGAAGACTCCCTTGACTTTACTCAGGAATGTCTGTTTAAACATCTTAAGAAGATACAAAAAGAAAAATATTTCTAAATTTAAGCAAGTACTACCCTTCTTAGGTATCCTGAGCATATGAATAAGAAGGTACTTAGGTTTACTACTTTCTGTTTCTAGTTGACAGCCAATTGCTAAAGTTCTCCTTATCAAAATTGTCCTGTTATTTTGGATACTTCTCTATTCCGAGGCAGGGAAGGGTTAGCAACCATGAAAGAATTGAAATGCAAGGAGGAAACTGAGGTTGTGGCTCAGACATTATATAATAATTGGGTCTCAATATAAAACTATTTATCCAGCTTCAAATTATACAGTTGATTGACTTTGGTAAAATTCTTTTCTTGAAAATTACAGCCAAGCCAGGACCCACATTCTTGGCCTTCTTAAATTTACTAAGTGTTGATTGATCTTGGTACTGGTTACATTATTTAACCGCAAATCAAAACCGAGACAAGTTTGCTTTTGACAGTTACGTTTTGTAGTTCATTCAATATTAATACATTTCTTCCAATTATATTTTTCTTCCATCATTATATTTCTAAAACTTTTATTGAATCAGGACCAAATGTGAATTAAAATTAGCAATATGGACCTAGAACCTTTGTCAAAGTGAAAATTAAACTAGCTCTTCCATGGAAATTTGTAATGCTCATGCTCTCGAACACAGTCCTGTGATTCAACATAAACCTGTCAATATGCTTCTTCCATTTGAAATATACCTATATAAATTTCTTGAGGTTTTTAACTTTTACAGCAGGGTGGTACCAGCACAACCAAAGACTTAAGAGAACCAAAATCTGAAAGGGGAGAACACAAAATGAAAACATAACACACAAAGCTTTGTTTTGAAGCTTTCATCCATACAGCAGTAAACCTGCAGTTTCCTTTCTTTCATTTTCCCAAGCTCTGGGATTTTTTCTTTTAAAATAAATGCTCTAGAGAGCAGTGTTTGTGCTTCACCAGACACAAACAGGAAGAATCTGAAACCTGTATTTTGCACAGAAATTAATTCATATGTCTGAAAAGTTTTTTTTTTCCCCCAATGATTTCCTTCCATATTCTAATTTAGTTGAAAAATGAGATTACTAATTAACCTAATTTTTTCTTCATATTATTATTAATTGGACTGCTGTAACACAAATATGCTTGGCAGGAAACCATATAATAACAACCAGAACAAAGAAATGCAAAAAATATATTGGAGAGAAATGTTCTAGACATTGTTATGAAAATACCTCCCTAAATACAAATCATTTCCCAGAGTCAGGAACATATACTTAATTTTCATACAAGAGAACTTTGCAATCTACAAGAAACAGCAAGCTGTAATTTATATTTAAGTGATGTTATGATTATTATTAACAAGCTGTAATACGATGAAGTAGTGAAATGGTAGTAGAAACACAGAGTGTCTAACAGTGATACATCCCATAGAAGAAACATACATTTAAGAGCATTAGAACAGGATTCTGTCAATTATTTGTGTCCAAATCCAGAATAAATACAATAAAACTAATAAAATTAACAGTTACAAAGAAACTTTAATTTTAGTGAATTTCCTTTTTAAAAAATGTGCCCTTTTTCTCTAGTTTCATCTGATCCTATTAATCTGAATTTAGTCTCTCTGTATAGGAGAGTATGTTGCCAAATTGTAATGCTGCCCATTAAAAAGTCCGCCAAGACCTAATTCAGTACCCCAAATTTACCTTAAAAAAAGACATCATCACCAACAGGATGCCTAAAATGACTGCAGCTAGCTGTAACTTGCTTTTCAGAGGTATACATAACAAAACCATCTAGGTACTTGGTCTGCTTCACTACTTGAAAGAACAGGACAATGAACTAAATCAAAATCCATCATAAGCAGGCAAGCAAAACTGAGTAATGGCTTGGCATGCATACACATACACAAACTGCATCCGTGATTGTCAACATCCATAAAACATGGTAGTTGTTGAGGATTCATCTAGCTGGGAAACTAGCCAATATGTCCTATTCCTGATTTCAGAAAACACTTTCTTCTTTTTTCATCTCTCAAAAAATGATCACTATTATTTTAAATGGGTTATTTATATGCTTCATTCAGTTCTAAATCCAGAGTTTTAATTATAAATGAACAAAACCTGGATTTGCACACACTCAAAAGCAAGAGAACCACTGCTGCAGACAATTTAGGTTGTATTTTCATAATACAGGGGCTTCTGCTGCAGTAAAGACTTAAGAAATTCACATATTCTCCTGCTCCACCTGCACATGCTCAGCCTCACAGTTTTGCATATGCTGCTCATGAGTTTCTAAAGAGCAACTCTTTGTGAGACTGTGTCATAACTAGATTAATTTATCCAAGAAAAGAAAAACCCAGCAAAAGGTTGTCATTGAAACCTGGATCAACTTACTGATCTGGCTTCTAGTAATACTTTTCTAACGGCAGTGGTTAGCACTACTCAGTGGGCAGTACAGGAGTATCACCAAAGAGGTGAAGGGAAAATTCCTAAGCTAGCAATACTGAAGCTACAGTCATTAGGAAAATACAAACCCAGCCAGTTCACAGTTAACAATGGTACTTCACAGACGACTGATATAATACTTTTTTTCCCAATTGATAGGAAATCTCAGTATAAGATTCCAAGGTGGTAACTGAGAGTGGAAAGAAAAAGAGCAAAGAAAAAGAAAACTGATGATACTGTAAAAAGCCAAAAGATTACTAACGACTCCAGAAATAGCTCAAGCCAGAATTCTGGATCCCTATTCTCTCTCATCCTCTTACTACAAAGTAGTTTCATAACACCATTAAAAACATTCATTATACTTAATTCCCTTCAAGATTTAAAGTGAAAGAAAAATAAAACAACAGTGATACAATATACTCAAGATGTACTTTATGAGACTGGTAATACATGGCTTGGGCAGCTGAAGTTCTTCAGCCTTTGGCCTTGTGCTACACAACACACCCAAGGCATATATTAACAGCCCCATAAAAACATACCCTGTAATGACTTGCGGCTTAAATAAACATACTTGTCTTTCTCTTTTCCTCCTCCGAATATCGGATGCAGTAAAACTCCACCAGTCTTCAGTTCGTATGCCACTATTTGATCTAACTCCTAAAAAGTACAACATACGTAAGCAAGCATAATTTTGAAAAGCAGAGAAATTATTCAAAGACGACAGGAAAGCTTTTCATATCATTGTTCAAGCTATACCTCCTATTAAACTTGTTTACAAACACAAAGAGCATTTTAAAATCAGGGATGTTCCTCAGCATAGCAAACAATAACAAAACAGTAGAAATTAGCAGTTAATACTTGTTCTAGGTCTGAATTGTGGGTCAACCCACAACAATATTTAACTATAATATATCTGAAGAGTATTGTTGTTCAATAAATAAGTTGTCTCTTTTATTTCAAAAGAAATAAAGGTGATCACCATTTCCTTGCAGTGGAAAGTAATACTGGGTATACCTACACAGTAGACTGCAGCATATAGAAGCTCACCTTGACCCATGCCCAAGCTAGGCCGAAGCCAGCTCTGAACTGGAACACGAGTTTGAATTTGTGTGGTGCTGTGCCCATGTTAACAAGCACACTTCAAGGCAGGATGTTTGCATGGGCTTACTATCACCCAACAGTCAACATGGCTTTTGAATCAAATCAGGTCAGCTTGGGCACAGGAAGAATTGATGTCTGTCTGCAACCCAATGTTAGTCAAGGAATTTCCAAATGTTGATATGTATTGGTATTTATTGATTCATATCAACTTACACACTTTCATATATTGATAGTACATTCAAAGCAGTAAGGGCAGAACTGGAGGCTGTGGCAGCAGCACCTCTTACTTGTATGTGGAAGCGCTTAACTCATAGCAAAGAACATGAGCAACTAATGTCCAGAAGTAACTTTTGCTGCATGCAGCAGTGAACTCTCAGGTAGCTCTTCATCCAGTTCTGCTGTTCTCTACAGCACCCAGACCTTCAGCACAGAGAGCATGCAACTGGTGAGCTGAATTAGGCAGATAAGGAAATGGTATTGGGTCCCCATGTGAGTAAGGGATGTAAATGGAGCCTATGGCGTTAGTAATCTAGTTTTTGGAAGAGGAAGGGTAAGAGAATATGATGAGAGGAAGAGGAAGAAGATACACATCCTTCTGTGAATGAATGTAACTGGCAAAGAATGTCACTGCTGCTATCACGAGCAAGTACCTGTCTCAGAGCATGACATTCTGAAATGGAAGGCACAGGCAGAAATTTCTTTTCCAAGAAAGGAAATCCCTTCAACAGGGATTTTTTACTGTTTCATTATTTCATTTAGTACTTAAATCATACTAAAAGATACCTGATCCACTACTGATCCAAGCTAACACTGGAGCCCTTCTGCACTATGTGGATGGCCATCACAGTATAACAAATTCACCAAATGTATCTCTTTATGAATCCCATATTCTATTCTAAGTGTTTAAAAAAGTACAATCTTTTTTGACTTTTTATTTCTGCTTTTGTGCAAAAGCCCAAACAAAAAGAGGAAAACTAATTGCACAGAGAAACAATGAAAATTATTATTCATAAGGCAGTCACAGAAACGTATTTTGGTTAATGTGTCTGGTGTTTTTCCTTGCAGCAAGTGGTAAAAGTATTTTAGCTTTAAGTTTTGTCACTACTAAACATTTCTTTAGACTGCAGTGCAAAACTATATTATATTCTTGTTTTATATTGCATCATCTTTGATGTAAAATGTCTGAAACATATAGAAAATACTACTATTATGTTGTTACCTGTTTAATCCAGTGGCGATACTCATTAACACCAAAAGTTTTTTTCATCCAAAGGCCATAAATATAACCAGAGATTCCCTTTAGCACCCATTCATCTGACCTATAATAAGAAAGAAGCATGAATTATAGTACTTCAGAAGGTATTTTGTAAGGAGTGGTATTTTTGACCAGCTCAAAATAGCCACAAATTTCAGCAGGTTATGTAACTTCTCTAAGTCAATAGGAGTCTGATGAGCTGTGAACCAATTTATGTAACTTGGCACCTGGATGGGAGCGATGAAACTGAAAAGCCAGTGAAAACTGAACTTTTACCACAGAAGCCCAGATTAAAATGTAAAACCAAACTATTTTAGCTGAAACAGTAACAATAAAAACAGAGGAAATGGACACTAAAGTTAAAACGACTGCTAATCTACATGATCTTAATTTCTTGATAAACATCTCAATGCAACACAAAAGAGTTGGACAGCAAGTAGACAAAATACCTATCTCACAATTTGGTGGGCATCCATTTAAACACCTCTTTTGAGAGTTATGTTTTAAGAGAGAAAAATATGGACAAAAACTACAAAATGATCATGAAATAGAATTCTAAACAGAAGAATGACAGAGTATGATGAAGTGAATAAAATAAAGGCACGAACAAAGGGAGTCGTTACGAGGGAGGAAAAAATTGTCTTCACAACAAAAGTAGACTAGAAATTAGGAAGAAAGCAAGAGAAATTATAATAGCACAAACATCAATTTAAAAACATGCTGGTTTCTTTTTTTTTTATGCCAAGGGTACTCTGAGACATACACTTCTGCCATGAAAAATGGGCTCCTTCTCCCTGATATATAAAGTACATGCTAAAGGCTTTAAAATAAACACTGATCAGAACTGCAAGAGCCCATTGGGGGGATTTTCTGAGGGAGGGAGTTATAGGCAGCTTACCACCCCAATGAATTTGCCCATTTGACAGTAATTTCTGCATTCCCCTCCCTGAACTTCTTTGTAATTTATTAGTTCTGTGCTCCACAAGTACTTCCCATGAAGGATACACTTCTTCATCCAAATTATCTGACAGGAATTTACTGATGATACAAAAGAGTCTCCCCTCTCAATATCCAGGTGCCAAAGCACACTACAACATTCAGTAGCAACAAAGTCTGAGAGAAGACATGTCCAATCTCTATGTCTTTGGAACCTTTGTATCTCACATTCTCCTCTCAAAAAACCAAAAAACCAAAATCTCATGGATTTTCATTTATTGAGCTGGTTTTATTATTCTTCCCTTTGTTTTTTTTGCTTTCTTCTACAGTTACTGTTTCACTTATTATTCTGATAAAATGCAACATGCAAATTAAAACTTGGATTTCCTAGATTCTCCCCATTTTCTAGAAAGTACAATGGTAAAATACTTACCAGGACATTCTGGATATAAAACATCCAAAGAACTGCTGGGCCAGGGCCTGTGCTAAGCACCTCCTTGTCAGTGGAGTTTCATCTATAATCATTGCGCTGTGTAAGAGATTTGTGCTGGACCCCCATAAAAAGAAAATAACACAGTATGAGCACAAGCTCCAAAGAAACAAAGTAGAGACCTTGCCTCAAAAGCCAAAGCAAGTAAAATAAAATAATTCCTTCACTGGTTTTCCAATGAGATAGTAACATTTTTTTTTTAATACGCTTAATCCAGGCAGATCTCCTGCTATTATCATCTATATACAACATTCTGTGTAGAGCCAAAGTAGTTTCTTTTAACTGCTGAAACTCTTTTGGATTCCTGGTATCCTATCCCAGCTGAAGAAAAACAAAACATAATCAAACTTCTGCACTTAATTTTATCTTAAATATTTCACCCACAGTGTTTCTAATTCAGAAAGAAAACCACTGCCAATTTTTTCTTAGAGAAGATACAAATCCAACATCTTTATAACAGATAAAATTGGAAATACTGTTAAAAGCCTGTAATGTCAACAAAAGCCAGCCTTTTCAAACTAGAGAGCCCAAAACTCAGGCTATAAAAATAATAAGAGCTTCACGTATTTCTCAATAATCTTGGATCTAGAGCTTCTAAGCCTGTGGATTTAGAAGGTGGGATTTTCTCAAATACTAACCTGAAAATACTCATGGATGCATAAGCAGCTACTTCAACATAAGCTTCATCTATAAAAACAGTCTTGAAACAGGAGTATGGATAGCGGCAGGTAAGAATCTCCTCATAAAATTCAAACACCTCATGAAGGTATGACGTGGTATGTTTGAGCAATGGAAGAAGTTGTGGTAAGCAAAAGTGAGTCACCTATAAACAAAGGAAAATTTGGTACAAGACTGATGAATATATTTAAATCCATAAATATCAAGTATATTACATAACAGAAAAAAACCCCCACAACACAACAAAAATATAGCTGCTGTAAATTTAACAGAAAAAAGCATTTTCAAGCTGTGATAATGACTATCATGGCAGAAAAGTGCACCAGGACATCCATCTTAATTGTGAGACTAACAACAGGAAAATAATTTTTAGCAGCGGAAGCACAATAACAATGTCTACCTAGTGATGCCTATAATTTAAAAACACATGATATTTTTCTTTGATTTTGCAATCCAATGTCTTTTGGAGATAATATTTTTCTTTTATGCAGTAAAGAATTAGCTATTTTCAAATCAGTCAAGCAGTGCCACTGTTTAGAAGACTTGTTACAGCTAAAACTACAAGTAACCTTTGATATTACTGTTTTTTCCACAAACTTATGATACAGCCAACAACACTGACTTCAGCAGTGACACAGGAACCAAGTTGAGAATGATATATAACTGCAAGTCAGCTCTATAGACGTCAAACTCTACAGAAATTTATCAGTTTGGGTTTTTCAAATATCAATAACTGATTTTTTTTAACAACTATTAGCTTTCACAAGTGAGTATGTCCCAACAGTAAAAGTCAACAGAATACCATTGCTGAGGACTAAAATCTGATGTTTGCCTTTATATCAAGTAAAACATAGCTATTTCCCAGTATTTTCCTATCATGCTTTCAAAAGAAAAATATACAGGCCAGTCTTTATGCTGAACTGGTAACTTAATCTGCCTGTCAAGTCCATCCTTACCCAATCTGAAACTACAGATGTAAATATAAACTGGTGGACTTCAACATTATGGCAACAATCTGTTATGAATGAAAACTCAATGTCAAATTTAGTTCAGAAGACTACTCAGTTGTGTAGCAACAATTTTCATCTACTACCAGCAACAGGATGGGTTTAAAGCTATTTTGAGAAATATGCTGTTACTAACTCCAACTAAATTAGCCCCATAAATTCAGGCACAATTAGAATTATTGCTCATTCGAAGACTTTACTTTGGAGATAAATTTAAATACAGGCATTACTAGACAAGCTTTATCATACAAGTGTACTAATGGAGGTGGTATCTAGACATACCCACATATGACCAATATATACTGGTTGCAACATAAAAATGGTCACTAGTTCTTTACAGAAAAAAAAAAGGAGGCCTCTATGAAAATTATTACCTCATGCATGTATGGATCAACGAGGATTTCAAAAGGTCCTATTGCCAAGGAGATGTTAGAAGCTGCAGTTGGAATAGTCAGCATGTAATGAAAAGTCTTCTTTCTCATATCGTGGGTATATACAGTTTCCACCAAATCTCCGTTTGAAACAGCCACCATTGCAGCATCTACAGTATACTCAAGTTTCCAGGTACACAACTCAGAATATGAATCAACACAAGGAAACCAAAACCTAGGGAAGTTAGGATTGGGGGGAAAATGGTTAAAAATTATACTTGTCTTTTTCACAGATGATTTTTCTCTCAAGTTCCAAACTATATTCTTAAATACTTTGCATGTTGACATACTGACTCCTACTATACGTTGATTTTATAAAGCACTACAGGTTTCTTTGTCATTACCTCCTGCTGAGCTATGTAGACCAGAAATCCTAATTACTAATTGTTAGATACTACTTCACATCAGTAAGCTCCTTTCAAGCACAAATTGAGTTTTAGAATTTTTCCAAATTACAAGAATTCAAAGAAATTATTTGTATTTCCTACACTTTGAGATTAAATAGGAAATGCAGTCTAACATTCAAAAGATAGTTTTCTTACCTTGTAGAATTTTGATAACCACATGAAAAGACATGAGCCCCTCTTTCTGCCATGCTGCCCTCCATGTTGGGTACCACAAAATGAAGGCCTCCTTTTGGCTGGTCCAGAGAAAAGTTTATATGCACCTTCAGGACTTTTAACTCTGCCGTACCAAGACCGAAATTAGAGTAAGTATATACAACTTACACAAAAGTTATTCCAGAATAACATTCCATTTTGAACTCTTGGTCTTTCAAGATTGTGTTTACTTCACTCTCATGGACCTCCAGGTCCACTTACAAAGCACAGCTCAGAAGTTTACAAAACTGAGACCTCTTAAGCTTAACTTACAGGATATGAATTTATAAGAATCTTGATTAATTAATAAAAATTGTAATTGGAGTTACATTTCATCTTCCAACTCCCCAGGAGTAAAGAATCTTTATACAGTGATTGTAATCTGACCATGATCTCCTTTGTACCTTGCGGAAATAATTTTCTACAAAAACTGCATGTAACAGGCACATTCTTAAAAGACATGTTATTGTCATTTGCAGTTTCTTAAAACCTCTTATAGTTAAAACTTTTCCTGTAACTGAAATGTCTTTGCTTTGGTTTAGTTTCACAGAAATCTCACCTATGAATAGGCTGGCAAGAAAAGAAATTCAGGCATATGGTGAAATTTATCCAAAAAGTCTCACCATATTTTGGCATTCAAACTTTGAAAAGAAAAATTAAACCTGTTTGAATATTTTCCCTTCTAGGCTTGCAAGTAACACAATAGGAACTTAAACAAAAATTAAAATAAACAAAAGTGTCTTTCTCATTAAGGTGTATCTGACAACACTGTGTGAGTCAGTTTCATGATATAGTTGTTTTTTCTCTCATAGGTCTCACAAATCCACAGGAAAAACTGATAAAACCATATAAGAAAATCAATACAAGAAACTAATAAAATCCATGTAAGAAAATAATCAATGTTGGAGGGTAATTTATTAAATTTATTAAAAATATTAATTTATTTATTACTTGTTCCAAGATCTAGTATACCAGTTTATAAAGCAGTCTACTTTTCACTACTGGATCAGTTTTAAACCAACCATTCTTCAAAGTGAGATAGGAAAAAAATTAATATAGCTTTTTAAACAATACGTATATAGGCATATCCTTGTAAATTGCTTTCCTTGTTGGCTCATGTATATTGTAAGCCACTTCAAATAGTTATAATTTAGCACTCAAAGTACTCCATTACACCCACATCCACATGTATACTTCTGGGCTCATGACCACCCAAGAGTTTGTTTGTAAAGGCTGTTGAGAAACCTTGCAACCATTTCTCCATATTACCAAGAAGCGTGCAGGTATTTTTCAGACTTCAGCTGCAAAGATATAGGTGAGGAAAAAGGAAACAGTAACCGCCATTTCATAATGTAATGCTATTTCTATTTATTTAAATCTACTATCTTCCTATGCAAAGTCATAGCTAACAACTCTATGGCACCTTAAATTAAGCTTTCAGTATAGTCTCTTTACATTACCATCAACATGTTTCCACAGCTCCGAGGGAACCTTAATGCAGAGTTCTCCATTTCCAGCATCTGGGTCCACAGCACTGACTGCGGCAGCGTAGGCATTGGAAAAATAGTTGAGATTCCTCCTGTCAGAAATACCCAGTTAATTCTTAAAGTACATGCTGAACTTCAAAAAACAGCTTCTGAAGTTATAGGATTTCTATACTGAATGTCACGGTGCATGTTCAACCAAGTATTTTGTTGTGTTTTTAAAGGAGTGAAGAGAAAAAGGAAGAGTAAAGATGACATTTCAAAAACCAGAACTTAAAACCAGGCTTTTAGAGAAATGATCCATGATCAAAAAGACTTAAGCAGTAATAATCCCCAGTAAATTAAATGAGAAATGCTCAGTGCTGTTTACTTCCCAGTAAGAGTAATATTTATGCTTATTGGAATAGCAATTAAAAATTATTGTTTTGGAAAATTTTGGATTAAGTTTGTATGTTTATTCTAAAGATCTGTCTTGAAGATCTGCCTCCTCATATATTGCAGTTTTGCTTTTATGTTGCTTTTCCAAATTTAGTAAGAATTTAGCTTGGCAATAGCATTTTTCCCCCTCTTAGCTTGATGGATAGGAATAGTTTTATTTTATGCTTTTCTAAATATCACATAAAATACTAGATGCTAGAGTTTTGGCTTTAATATGCTAAATCACAGAAATATGTATTGTGCTTTTTAGTCCCTAGAAACATTTTTTTTTAAATGTTACCATCATTCGTTTATTTAGGATGCAGACACAAATCTTTGTAATCAGGTTTGAGCTGTTCAAGCTACTGTACATTAGCTGCTAATTGACTGCACATTTCATTCCAAAGTAACACCATTACTTCAGCTATGGTTTAGATTAACTGTTTTCTACTGAAATGCGCAGGAACATACATGTGTCTGCTATTACAGCGGTTATGAGCAGGGCATTATCTTCTTACTATTTCATGTGATTATGTTCAGATACTGGAGGACTGACCAGTCAAGTTCAAAAATGAGCTTGGTTTTGCATCTTTACACTACAGCTTTTATACTTCTTCGAAATGGATTTTTAAACTCCGTAAAACATAGAAGCAACACCTTTCTTAATTCTAATCCTCTAGTACACAGAGTTCTTCAAAAGCTTGCACGATTCTATACCTGAAGAGAAAGTGTTTGAATTACTGATCACCTTTTTTCCAGAATTTTGAGCATTTAAGTGTCTACCACTGATGAATCCAACCACTGTGGGGGCAGAGCCACAATCAAGCATAGAGCTATCTGCAGCGCTACTGCACCACAATGGAGTAAATTAACTTTTGGCTGTGGACTCCACTCTTCCATGGAATCTGAAGTCCACACAAAGCAGACATGATCTCATTTCAGGATTTTACTTTCATCTAACCATTCTCTATTCACCACCCACATAGAAAACAGCATTCAACTCAAATTACAGTACCTTACTTGGAAGAATGAAGGGTAATTAACCATGCCAGGATCATCCTGTAAGTCTAGGTATGTCAAACACCATTCTTATATTCCTAGCGTTCCACATCTAAACCTTTGCTAAAACACTGAAATATATTGAGAACATATTTTCATGCCGTTCTTGATCTTTGGCAATAATAGTACACAAATTCCCTGGCACCACTACCAAGACTGAGAATGTTAAGAGCAGTAAACTCGTCTACTTTGCTTGGAAGTTTCTGAAAATAGGATGTGAATAGTAAATGGGAGCATATGAGCATAGAAACACCCAAATCCCAAGTTTTAATACATAATCATTTTTTCCTTTTTCATAGCTGAAATGTACCTAAAGATAGGATATAATGCCAACAAGTTTTAAAAGAGCAATGTTGAATTTGTATACTGGAATATACTATAACTTCAGCTATGGTTCCAGAACAATTTAAACCAACTTAAACTCCAGCTGATGTGCCATCTCCTCGTCTCAGCTACGCATTCCTACTCCCTCACTAAGGAGACTACTGTTCATCTGACCCTGTGGCGATGCAGCTGAAAGTGCCACATGGAAAATAAAGTCTTTTTTTTTTTTTTTTTTTTTTTTCTTCAGACAGCTTTCAGTTAGTTTAGCTCCCTGATCTGACATACTGAGGGGTCAAAGAAGTGCTACTACTGAGGCATGGGAGACTGTCAATGGGATCATAATCACCCCAACCGATGTTGCTTTAGGCGGTCTTCAAATGGCATCCTAGGAAGGCAGCAAATACCATTGGAAAAACTCTCTAAAAAAAAAGACTGCATGACTAAAAACTATCTTAGTAATTAAAGAAACTAGCAACAGAAAACAACAGTAACATTCTGTTAGATTGTGAAGTCTCAAAGCTTTTCATTTTAATCTAAACTGATTCTGAAAATTCAAAATTACTGATAAGGGATCCCTTTCCAATACATCAGTGAGAATTTGTTCCAAGTTTGAGGATTGTGATGAGCTTGTGGTTACATTTTAAACATCAATGGGTTCATAGACAGGAAAAGGTTATGATTTTATAGCAAGAAAGGTAGACTCCACAGGGCTTAACATTTTATGGAAAACAGTCTATTCTGATATTTCTATTTTTGTGAAGTGTTCCAGTTCAAATGGGTGACTCATTGTAAAAGGAATCCATTAAAGGCTTAGTACCACAGATTATTTTTTTCATAGGTTGACCTATTCTCAATAAACTGGATATGGCCACTTTAACAAAAACAGAGCACATGCCAAAAGTTACAGCCCAAGGAACAAAGATAAATTTTCCTAATGCTAAGTGTAGATTGACAATGAAAAAGTAATATGCATTCATGTTTTTTCCTGGCAGAGATACATTTTATTATCAGAATTCACCCGAAACAATTACAGCCCAAGTGCATGCTTACTGACTGACTAGAAACACGCAATCCTGTAGAGACTTATTTTTTAAAGCTAGTCATTGATTCCAAATACCTCCATGTCAACTTTCTGTAGCATCTCTCACTACTACCTGCAGTGGTGCTACTTACCTGTTACACAGCCCAAACATGTAGTCTATAAACCACTTTCTTCCTACAGTATTTAACATCAACTTGGCAAAATAAGTTCTTTGATCCACATGTAATTCATTACTCTTCATTACCTGTCATTCATTCACTATTCTACTTTGCTTCCCAGCTACAATTAGTACTTGCTTTTTGAGTCCAACCCCAAAATATACAATATAGAATATATACCTAGCATATTTTACATATATATACATATTTATAAAATATGTACACATACAGGTAATTTATTAATAAGGCAACAATCTGAATCTTTGGCATACTGAAAAACCTAATTTTCATTCTTGCCCAAGGTGAAGGGCTTTGCCATCTCTTTCTTCAAAAGTTCTCTAGACTTCTGCTTATTTTTATCAAAGTCTATCATGAATTTACAACTAGATAAGCATCATACCAGTGGAAATGAAGCCTATTTATTGCAGCAAAACAACACATGCTCAGTCCACCAGTAATTTTTCTATTTTGTGCCTAGCTAAAGGCTTGATCACTGACTTCTCAGAAGAAAGAATATTGCAAGACATGCCCTGAAGGCTACCACATTGCTCTCTCTCACAGCTTACTGCTGCTTGTAAGTAAAGCAACAGTGAAGTTGGAGGATATCAAGACATCTTCATATTTTTAATGTTTAAAACCTACAGGCTTCAAGTTAAAAAAAAAAAAAAGCTGAACTAGTGAATGAACGGGTATACACTGCTGAAGGTTAAAATTACGCTGAAGAGTACCTATGCACAGGAAAGCATGATGTGCACATTAGCTAGCTATACAAAAACATATCATCCTTTACACAGAAGTAATAATAAAATGCAATAGCTTCTCAACTCTGCACCATAGTTATCACACAAACATGTGAAGCACATAACCAGCAGGATCATCACAAACTTCACTTACCACAGCACCAAAACTCCAACCTTTTGCTGCAGCTATTTAAGTTTACAATCCTACCCACAGGATTAAGAAAACAGAGATCGCCTTTGCCCAATTTAACATAAAAGGGGCTAAGACACAAGCAGTTGTCTCAGTAGTCAGAAGACACGCTGTGGGATTTCTGCATACTATAGCCCAGAAAAATAAATCCCACTTCCCTTATACTGACAGAATCGAGAAAGCAACAATTTACAAGGAAAAGAGGGAAGATCAGGACAGAGGCAGCTGTAACACTCAACAACATCCCTAAGGCAAGACTCAGACAGACATTCTCCAGCACTACTTGCAGTCTTTGCAAGGTTTCAAACTCTTCATTAAAAGTATGAGCGAAACGGGATTCTCTGCCACCTTGTGTACACATCATAAAACTATGTGAATTGTATTATACCTTACACCACTGTGCAGATGTTTGCTCAGTCACGGAGGAAGTGACTGCGTTACAGAAGTTCATCCATCTATTCTGATAGGAAAAAGCTATGATGTCCTGAAGCCTCAAGAGAAAATTACAAGATGGAAGACCAACTTTATTTCTAGATAAAACTTTAAAAATTCTTTCAGTTGTTACCCCTGAAATTATGGTTTGGGACTGATGGATAAATTGGCAATGGCATCAAAGCTGAAAATATATTTAATGTACAAACTAAAGGTTTCTAACATTTCCTACAAAATTCATCAATTTTTAATTACCCTCTTAGTGAGGAGGTTTTTTTGTCATTCAGAAGTGACAAGACAAAACCGAAATTGTTTCACCTTCCGCAACACTGAAAATATGAAATGACAGAGACCACGTCAATGATTTTTGCATCAACAGATGCTAAAACCCAAAACAAGTTGAATGTCCAAATTCAGAACACAAAGAGCTGATCTGACAGATCTCACCCAAGAAGTAGCAGACAACACTGTGGTGAGACACAAACAATTTCAGCTGGTACCACTTGTATTTCATAGATAAAGCTCTCTTTAATCTTGACTTCCTCAACCCTCTTTTGACTACGTTTTCTTGCATGCCAAAATTTGCACAGCATAAACAAGAAACAATTAATCACTTCACTTGACCTTCACCTCATATCAGTGAACATAACCTCTCAAGTCACAGATGCTGTAGCAAGTCTTCCAAAAGAAATAATTACAGTAGCTTTAAATACAGAATTCTCCATTTTTAGTTGAATTTTGTTGCTAAGGGAGTAAGAAGTCTTTAAAATATTTTAACTTTGATAAAAAAAGGTAGGAAACAGTCCACTAAATTAACAACTTTTTCGACATAATGTATTCTTTTAGAAATCAACATTTAAGAAAACAGAAAGCAGTATCAAAAGCAAGAAAATGTTTGTATCTAAAACCTTAGAACTTGAACTAATATTTTATTTGCTAAACACCAGGGGAAAGAGTAAAGATATAAACCAATTATTTTAAATAAACAGTTTTCCAAGAACTATCTTAATTTCACATTAACTAGTTCAATAGACTACTGAAGAAAACCGTCCAAAAGGTAACTATCCGTGTAACACTAGAAACAAAATCTGATGATTAATCTGTGTCCTGTTCAAAATAATTGATATACCTAGTTCAGCTGCAAGGGTACAATGGACATCATCACTAAACGTGCCATAACACATGAGAACTTGGAAGAGATGATCAGCAGAGCAAGGACTGATTAGACATAAAGACTACTACAAACCACTGCTGTCTCTAGAAGTTCTTTGTAAAGAAGGGCAAAGAAAACGCACTTATGAATTTTTTTTGAGGTACTAATTCTAGAGTTTTTAGATTTCTAGCATTTCTGTTTGTAATCCTGCCTTAAGAGCAGAGATGCTGCATTTAATCAAAACTTAGCTGCCATCATGCTCAATACCCAATTGTGACCAGGTATTTCAATGGAAAAAATACACTTCTCATGTAATACTTTGTAACCCATGCCTTTGACTTCTGAGATAAAGGAAAGAGGCATACTAGCTTTTCATTAAGCAATTTAGTGACCTCTGTCTTTCGTAACTATGAATAACACAGGAGTTACAAAATACAGAGACTTTCTATTAAGTTAAAATAGCAATGTGAAAACCTGCAACAGTGAAAAACACAGGCCACCGTAGCCCTGTGTGAGACAGGATTTCACTTTGCACGCATTGTCCTCAAATTTCGTTTGCTGCTCTTAAACAGGATAATATGAAAAAAAGGATGATGTTCCACTAATGCACCAGGATGCTAAACAAAGAAACTCACTTCCTCCACAAAATGATAGAGTTATCTCTCCTGATCCCTTTCTTAACATAATGGAGTGCTCACTCTGATCATTTTAAGTGCTGCTCCTTTCTCGCATCTTCCAGAAGTTATCCAGGATTCAGTTTTTACAGGATCACAGAATGGTTGACATTGGATGGGACCTCTGGAGGCTAACTGGTCCAACCCCTCTGCTCAAGCAGGGACATCTAGAGTTGGTTGCCCAGGACCATGTCCAGATGGCTTGAGTCTCTCCAAGGATGGGGACTCCACAACCTCTCTGGGCAAATTGTCCCAGTCTCAGTCACCCTCACAGTAAAAAAGTGTTTCCTGATGTTCAGAGGGAACTTCCAGTGTGTCAGTTTGTGCCCAGTGCCTCTGGTCCTGTCAGTGGACACAAGTTAAAACACATGAAATTCCATCTGAATACAAGAAAATGCTTTTTTTGCCGTGAAGATCATCAAACACTGGAGCAGGTTGCCCAGAGAGATTGCAGAGTTTCCATCCTTGGAGATACTCAAAACCCAACTGGACACAGCCCTGTGCAACCCATTCTAGCTGACGCTGCTTGAGCAGGGGGATTGGACCAGTGATCTCGATAGGTCCTAAAGGACTCCGTGATTTCACATCAGCTGCTGTTAAACATATGTGGCACTTTCATTAGAAGTTCTTAACAATTCAGCACACTGTAAATTCAACCAACCCGCCAAAAGAAGGTGTGAAAACATGAACGTACGTTTCAGTAAAATCAAAAGGGAATACTTAGCGAAAACATTTGCCCATGGTGCTTCTCTTACCAAAAAACAGATATGAGACTTTTACCAAAGTCTCTTCCCATATCATTCCCAAAAACATGTGGGAAGCTACATGTTTTTAAACTTGCTCTTCAATATCAGATGGTGAATAAATTTAAAACTTTTTCTTTCAAATTTCAAAGTGAGTTTAGTTAACATTCTAGGACTTATACCCTAATCTATGATGCTAATAAATAATGCAAGTTTGATTCCTTAGAAAAGACCAAAAGGTTTACTTTCTAGCTCTTCAAAACAATTAGAAACCCCCCAATGAGGATTCTGAATTTTTGACTTACCGAGCAATAGCAACAACAAAAAAATTAAGTCACAAAACAAACAGGAATTACCGAAATAATAGACTCAAGTGGTTCAGTACCAGGACTCAAACAAAATTTCAGAACTCTGATATCCAATTTAGTGTCCTATATAAATGAACATTGTATTTGCAAACTGAGTTATTGAAACTCTTGCATAAGTGATGAATAAAGGAATAGTGTCTGCCATAAACAAAGAGTTCAAATTCAATGATGCGTAACTTCAGGTAAAAAGTAGCATTTGAATCTCAGTAACTGAACAATAAAGTTCTCTTTAACACTCTAGTTTTCAGACAATAGTCAGAGAAGTCAGGTTTAACCTGAAAACTGAGATAGGCTAAGAAACACCTCAAACGCTCTAGTCATTAAGGCAATGGGTAGACAACCTCTTATAGATGTAGCGACATCATTTGAGAATGCCACTGTTCTCACAAATCTAACTACCAGGACTGTATGAACACTGCAGTTTGCTTCAGAGTAAGCCTAGCTAGTTCCTATCTGCCTTCATCAGCTATATGAGCAAATCAAGGCAATGTCACCTCTGAAGCTGCTTACTAAGCCCTCTCCATCTTTTCACCTAGCAGATCTCTCAGCAATCACTGTCCAAGGGGAGACAACAAATAGCTGAAGGACAGTAATACGCATCTCAGTTTAGTAGTCCAATAGCTAACCTGATACAGTCACATGATTTGCCTTATTCCTATTATTTTTTTCAAAGTAATACGTTAATTATATATATGGCTATCTAGACATATTTAAGAAAATCAGAAACAATTCTTACAGAATCTTATGAGGAAAATCGGAAATATTCCCCAGAACTTTGATACCATATGAATATTTTTAGGTTTAAAAATAGGAAGGAACAAAAATGACCATCCAATCTGACATTACACATCATAAAAATCAGGACAATTTTTGCAGGACAAATTATCAAAACATAATAGTTTTGGTCTACATAATATTATACTGATGCAACCAAACTGATGTAACCAAGTATGCTGGAGCAAAAAACAATCAAAAAAGAAACCACAAAAAACCGCACAAAACCCAAAACTAAGGGCAATCTTCTCACGTGGAACTCTCGAATGTAGTTGCTTCACTGTAAAATGTTCTCTACAAGAATATAAACAAAATGCTATTGCCACAATAACGTAACCAAATTTTCTTCAAATAAATGAGGGTAAAAGTTGGGCATCGATAAACCTGAAGTCCATCAAAGATAAAACATTTTAGCCAAAGATATTCTCCTACCAGGGAAAAAACACAAGGACAACTTCCTAAAGCACTGAGAACACTACTGGCATCTGCCACTTTTTTCGCCATGAAGTACTTTTTTAAAAAGTTTCTGATACTTTTACAAAGCAATACAAAGAAATGTTAGTAAAAGAAATTCTAAAGAATAGCATGAGTCAAAATTATTGCCAAAATACTTTCCCAAAATTAAGTCACCATACCAAAAATTAATTGTTTCTGCCTGAAACTTATGTTACCATTAGGAAATCACCAGGTAAAACTTGCCAGTACAATAAAACAGGTCATGCTTAACAGCAACAGAAGACACTACATCTGCAGAGTTTTAAATACATCACTTACTGCTTTGACTCATGGTGACAAACCTCCAGCGTTGGATCGTTATAGATGAAAGCTGCTTCTAAATCATTGACTCTTACTCTGTAAATCCGGCACTGTTTACTGTTCAGTTTGATTCTATTCAGGTTTGCAACTGTGGGAAATATTGTCAGTTCCACATAACCCTATGAAAACACAAATCAAAACCTTCTGTAAAATGTTTACCAATTCACAAAGTAGAGATTTATAAATAAAATTCTTATTAATGCCTTTCAAAGGAAAATCATAGGTAAAAAATGTTAATTTTTTATTTAAAAAGGAAATTGGTTTGCCCTTTTAAATGTCTAGAATACATTTTCTTTCATATCATTTAATAGGTGAATTTTCCCAGCTGTGAAACAAAACAAAACAAAAAACTTCAAAATGACCGACAATCATGCTTGTTTTACTGGAAATGATCTGCCTCTATTGACCAGATTTCAAGTTACTAGCATCACTATATTCTTCATCACTATGTTTTAGGTTTTGGTATTTGAGCTTGAGACAATGATTTTTAGAACCTAAGCAGAATCCATTTAGGCAGATATCTAAATTCACAAAAAGCCTCAATGACTTCAGGCGTGAAATCATGCAAGTCTCTTCACAGCCCCCGTGAACCCAGATATAAGCTAGAAAACTCTGTAACCCTACCCCTAACATCAGCTAACGCTGTGTTGAGGGTCAGTTTTGAACTGCAGATTGCTTTGTAATATTATTTACAATGCAGTGACTTTCTTTTAGAAAGCTTTTAATTACAAAGATTAAAGCGTTCACAATTAGAAAGTATTTTATTTGACGCATCTCAAGGAATGACAGAATTATGAGAGGCATCAGATTAGAAAGTATAAAATATAAAGAAGCTGAAGAACATAATTAGTTTGTGTATGCAGTTGTTTCCTCTAAAAGCATGAAGAAAACCCAGACTTTTAATTTCTACTTTTACATTTTATTAAAAAATACTTACTACAACAGACTTTCTCTGAAAATTTATGTTGTTGATACAAACTACCTGGTGAGTTGTGCTGGAAAAAAAAAAATTAAAGTAAGTAAGGTTTTGCACAAATGCCAGCATTTAAAATAATATTTTAACCTATTTTTAAAAAAATAGAGAGCTCATACAGGATGTATGTACATATGGATAAATACTGCATATAGCATATATTTATATAAGGAGAATTCATGATGGTCTAAATCTTTTACGTGGTCCAAAACAAATAATGAATAGAAGTTGCACACAAGGTCAGAAAAGTTCCAATAAAATCAAAGTGTAGCATCATACCAGCACGAATATTACTAGTAACACAGGAAGATAACAATATCGCTTTCGAACATCACGTAACAGTATGTAAAAATATAGTAGTACTAATGGCACAGAATCAAGTTCTAACACGTTAGTGATGCGTAGTATTAGAAACAGCATGCCGCTGCAATACTTGCAATCAGAGACCTGTGGAAAATTTAGCTGGTGAGCTGACGCTCATACATAATTTATGTAAGCAGGTACTATATGTGGGAAAAAAGATATAGTCTGTGCTTTTACAATTAGTATGTCATAAGAATTTATTATTTTAAATAATGGTTATATATAAATCAAGATAGGTATTTTAAACAAGTCAAATGAATTTGCTTAAATTTTGAATGATGTATTAGAACTCCTGGTAAATAAAACTCTGATTTAAAAAATGAAAGAAAAAATAATAATTCCAAGTTTTTTAAAACTTTAGAAGTTATTACTAGATTTTTTCTGTAGTAGGTGGCATCTTCACCACACTTCACAGTAGTGCTATTCACAACTCAAGATACAACCTTGTAATAATTCAACTTTTATGCCACATCACACATTATACGCACATCCTCACGTACTCTGTGCATTAAAAAGTGACTTTGCTTCAGTTGAGCAAGTTCAATAAAAATTCCTACAAGAGAATGATAAGATCTAGCATCCAATGATGGATTCAAACATTACCTACACATTAAAATATATATGGTAACAAGAGTGTTTCTATTTAGAAATACATTTGTGTTACAGATTTAGCAAGAAATTGAGGAGGTATGAACAGAAATACATAAAGATCCACCGAAATCCACAGCCAACTGCTTTACAGTTTGGTTACAACCAAAATAATGAATGTATAAAAATTACATTTTGCTTAACAAAGTTGCTTGCTGCAAATGCAAGCATTTTTTTTTGCATGTAAAAAAGCCCTTAGCTCAAAAGGGTTTGACACAGCAGTAAGAACGAAACGTGGCAGCATGGTCTGTAGTGCTGATACTGTGTGGAGAGATCTCCAAGGTTTGCACAACATGAATATCTTTATAAGATGAGACTGCATGGTTGACAGACTCGGTCTCTGTGAGTGAGTCCATTTACACAATAAAACATACACCTACAACACGCATTTCCTGAGCGCAAGCTACACCATATGCAATTGTTCCAACCTTCTCAGGTAAATAATTACTGATCAGCCTGTGGTCTGTTTACAACGTGCACTGGTGTCAAGTATAGCAACTTTAAAAAAAAAAAAGGATACTTATAATTTATATGGTCTTGGGCTCTCAAATCCTTTGTCTCCTTTCTTCCTATTCATCCTGAACAGCAGCACTGAACACACACTGCTGACCGTCAGACTGGCATCAACATCGTCCTCGCTTGATGGGTCCTTCGATTTTTCCCTGTGTCAGGCCGTATCTGATCACTCATCTCCCCAGCGGATCTGTGACTCCCAACAGTCAGGCATCTTCAGCTCCAATAAGCACCATAGTTATAACACAAACAACATTCAGTCTTTCTACATAACCTTTTACGAGCGCAGCACACAACCCCTCTCTCCACTGGGGGTACGATACCAGTTCAGAGGCGCTGCCTGCTTCCTTTCCGCGGAAATCACAACATCAACCGGCTCAGCGGGCGGCGGAGGTGGGAGCTACTGCACCGGGAAGGCCGCGGCCGGGCAGGCACGGCCGAGGGTCCCCGCTCCCGGGACAGCCGGCGGGGGCAGCACCCTCCGCTGACAGGCGGGAGAGGCGCTGCCGGGGGGCGAGCGGGCCGGGAGGGGGGAGCGCGGGCGGCGCCGCAGAGCCCCCCGCGGCCCGGCCTTATCGTCGCTGCGGACGCGGGCGCTGCTCCGGGCGGCGGCTGGGCTGGGGGCTCCCGCGGCTCCTTCTCGTCCGGGGCGGCCGGCTGGGGCCGGGCGGCATGGAGGGCAGGGGCGGCCCTCCGGCACGGCGCGAGGCTCCCCCTCAGCAGCGCGGCCGCCGGGCCCCGCCAACGCTCCCCGCCTCGGCAGCGGCCGCCATTTTGCCGGTAACCTTTCACCCGCGGCGGTTGAAAGGTCACGGCCCGTTTCCGGGAGCTGTAGTTCTTCCCGGACGGAAAGTCTTTGGGAACCTGGTTTGTCAGCAGGGTCGCGTGCCGATGTCCGAGGCAGCCGTAGGTTAAAAAAAAAAAATGAAGAAAATAAAACCCCCCAAATAATCCAAACTCCGGGTCGTGTCCTCCTGCGCACGCGCCCTGCGGGCCCCCAGCGCCGGGGCGGGCGGGCGCGCGGAGACCGCCACTCGCGCAGGCGCGCGCCTCGCCCGGGGCGGGGCCTCGGGAAGGCGGCGGGCCCCGCCCCTGCGCGCGCGGGCCCGGGACCCCGCGGCGGCGGCGGGCGCCCGCAGCGCGGGGGGGGCCCTGAGCCGCCGTCCGGGCCCGGCGCAGGCTGCAGCCGCCGCCTCGGCGGTGGCCGTGCCTCAGCGAGCTGGAGGGGACGGTAACACGGCCGGCTGCCGCTGCCGAACCGGCCCGGGCCTTCCGCCAGCTCTCCGGCCGCGCCCGCCGCCCGCGTTTGCGCTAGGAAAGCTCCGGTGACCCACCGGGGCTCCGGTCTGCTTGAGCGCACAAACCAAGCACAGCTGAACCTACCCGGGGGCCAGGCCGAAGGGCACAGCCAACGCAGACTCGCAGGAAGGCACTGAAACACTTTTGAATCAAAAAAGGATTTAAGACAGCAACAACGCTGCTGGAAACGCGGCACAGAGCCACAAGGTGACTCTGGGCCCAACACCTCCGCCCTCCCACCCCAGCGTGCTGTGGAGTGGCTTTAGTTCCAGTATCGGCAGGACGCCATATGAAGTTTCCTCATAACCCAGATTTGGTCTATTAAAAGCAAGTTTTGATTCATCTATTTGATGTTAAAGCAGCTAGTGGAGCTAGCATTTCGGCATCGGCAGTTCTCAAAATTTAGAAAGCAGCATCTCATTTTGAATGCCTGAGAAAACGAATCAGAAGCACTGTGAACATGTAGAATGATTACACAGGCAAAAATAATTTAGATTATTGTGACCTTGGGATTGTGATACAGCTCTATTCATATAATACTTAAATTCTTACTGGTTTCACGAACAAAACCCAATGGAAATACACACTTGTATCACAGGCTACAAGACTAGTAGACGTGGTGCTTGAGGACATGGTTTAGTGGTGGACTTGGCAGTGCTGGGTTAACAGGTGGACTCGATGATCTTAAGGGCCTTTTCCAACCTTAACGAACCTATGATTCTATGACTGTTAATAGTATATTAATATATTATATTTCAACTAACGAACCTTATGTGATGCCTTACTTCCAAGGCTTTCACATGCGTATTCCCGTTGAGCTCTCGGAGAGGGAACCTGCGGGTGCTATGCAAAGGAAGGACCCCAGCTGCTGACGCCAGCCCTTCCCGGCAGAGAGCCATGACGGTCTAAGCCAGCGGAGTCTCCACCCAGCAGGGTCAACCACCACACTTGTGTGCTGCGGAAATGCGGAGCACAGGGCATTGATCTTGCCGTGGTGGGCAAGAGCCAGCAGAGCTCAGGAAGCAGTTTTTATTCAGCTTTTTATCTATAACAAAATTCTAAGGATTCACACATCCATCTTGAGTTACATTTGATTTGTACTCTCTTTCCTCTCCCCGCTCACCCTACATTTGGCACGCTAGCAATTCCAAAGTTTTTCATACCTTACACCTGAGTTTGATGCAGCAAATGCTTTTTGTACAAAAAACCCCACAACTGTTAAGTTTAAAAAAAATTTTTTTGAAAAATGTCTAATATTAAACTCCGGTTCACTGACATGCAAATAATCCTTTTTAATGATTACAAAATTTCAATTTCAGGCACTCCACTTTGACAATATCATAAAAAAAATCCTGTTTCATTGCTCTACACAAAATAATATTCCACCCTAAGTTTTCAAGACACAATTTCTATGTGCAGTTTTTTGCCATAATAAAGTTTTTAAAAAAATAATTGTATTACCAAGTTTTATATGTTCTCTTTAAAAAGCAAAGGTAGTCTTCTGTAAAAAATTAATCTTACATTCTAATGACAGTTTATAGGAAGTTCATAACACAATGTCCAACTATTCCCTCATATTGTCACACTTGATTGCAATTTGATTTTTTGTAATATTTAAAGGGCAATTCTGCCAAGCGTTAAAGTGTCAAGAGCTTGTGCCAATGTTATTCACAGCCATAAGCACAAAAAGAACCACCTTCCAAAATTAAGACTCGTGTAGTCTCAGTCGGGAATAATTTGTTCATAAGCTTGTCAAGGTCTGCAGTATTCAAAATGTCAACACTGCAGCGAAGTCTTAATCTTTAGGAATGCTCACTAATGGGCAAAAGACTAAGCATTCCATTCTGCTGTTGAAATTGATTCAATTGATTCAATTATTATCAAGGAAGTTTTAATTTTTAATGTCAGACTTCAGTTTATGCATAGACAGCTAAAGTGTATTCAAGTAGCTTGACTCCTGGTGTAACTACAGACAGAAAGGGCGAAGGAAGACAGGTGGGCAGGGGCTGCTGACACTACGGGTTCTTAGAAGAGGCAAGTGCCCTCACATTCTACTTAGCTGAGCAGAACACAGAACTCGATCAAGCAGCTTAGCTGCTTAAACTCAACAACACTCCATAATACCGGTTGACAACTCCTTTCCCCAGAAGGCAGCCACAAGCAACATTCACTGTTACTCCGTTCAGTATTCTCAGTTCTTGAAACAAGACTCGTTATGAGATGGGTCTTCTAGAATTATAAACTTTAACACCATTCTGCATTGAGGAGCGAGCATATTTTGTCAGAAGAGTGCCAACTGTCTGCTTCTCTGCACATAAGTCTCTGTGGAGGAAATGAAGCAGATGACATTGGCATTAGAGATATTCTCATACAAAATGAATTCGTGAAATACTTGTAAATATAGCAATAAACTGGATTAGGGTATTGGGAGAAAAATACCCTTACTACTGTAACTGTCACATAATGCTTTAAATTACCTAAAGTTTAGAACTTGACATTTAAGCAACAGGCAAAACTACATTATTTACTTCACAAACAAGAATTTTGGTTTTTTAGGGGGAGTTGGTTGGGTTTTATTATTACTGTTCTCTAAAGGGTTTTCAATCTAGCAAAACAGTTAGCTTTGAACTACTTAATTATATTACAGTAAATTTAGAGCCACTCATAAAGGTTTGATGCAGTTACTTCTGGGTTACCATCGATATCTGCTCACTTGTATCCTGGCTGGGCCCTCCAGATAGCACTGTAGCGTATGTGTTAACCAGCAAAGGAACAAAGGACGCGGTACGGGAAGCACTATTGCTCTATAGTTCTTGTGTTGTAAATACAGAGACTGATTATAAATGTCAGGAGGTTTATCCTTTTAGTTAAGTCTGCCTCAATCAAATAAGACAGAGTTACCGCCCATTTAAATTCAGTAGGATCAGCTTTTTACACAAGTTTAAATCCAACGAATATAGCTACAGTTCCCGGGGTGGGGATTCTATTAATATAGAATTTGTATTTATTTAAAATGGAAAGTATGGTATTTGAGGCAATCGTAGCTGAGAAGAAGTCAGCTATGCGGAAAGTGAAGAATATAATGCTAATTATATTTTAATAAAAAGAAATATATCCTTACTGTATATAAGGGGTAATATCCACTTCTGTCCACTTTTCCCGTATGCTGAATAAGCTGTTGAATCTTTCCTGATTGTCTTCAGGTAAGTCTTCTACTTTTAGCAGAAAGATGGTCTCTGGTCTTGAGGTTCTATCCACAAGAGCCAAGCCCTGTAGATCAGCATCAGAGAGCAAGTGTCAAGTAAAGACAAAACAAACTTCCTTCTTTCTGGCAGTTATCCGTACAAGTTGCCCTTTGCACCTCCAAAGCCTGCTAAAACTGCATTACCAGAGGCAAAGTGAAAAAGTATCATAAAGGCGCTGTTTTACAGGCAGTATTTATCATTTCCTTTATGACAAGGAGGGAGGGGGAAATCCATTAAGTCCCAACATCTCTCTGCCTCCTTTGAGCAGAAGGGTTTCCATAGTGCTTGCTGGCTGTCACTACACTCTGCTTGACAACAGCTTCAGCTTCTCTTCTGGTTACATTTACAAGCAGTAACTGTACAGCTGCAACTTTTCTTCAAACGGTGAAACATGCCAGACTTACAGAAATCTGAGTTGTCATGATTCCAGACTACTGATGCTCATAGAGGATGTCATAAGACGTACTTTAACCCCAGAGCTGACAGAAATAACGCAATCAATCCCCGTTAATCAATCAAATCTACATGTGACACAAGTGAGTTAACAGCCTACTCAGGAAAGAATCCATACTTCTTTATGTTTTTACCTTAAGCTGATCAAGCCTTGATGTCATCCCTTCAGGGACACTTTGTTGCCAGACTTCTTGAAACTCTGATAGATTGAATTTAACTGCATTCTGCAAAAGCATTTGTGCTATAGCTCTGCATATTTTATCTTCACGCATTTCGAAGTAAACCTCCCCTGCTGAGAAACAAAAACCAGGTTATCTTGTGTTCTTGCTTTTTGGTAATAGAACAGAGAACAGCCTTGTATTTCCATTCTGTTCTACAGTCTTCTACAAGCCAAGTATCCTGTTTTTTTCTTTTCCTCAGGGAGTAACCTGACTTGGTATTACTTTGGAGAAACGATGGTATCTTCTTATTCTCAAGAACAAATTAAGCAGAGTACTACCTGTGTGTGCAGCACTTTCTGAGCTACAGTATTCATTCATATCAATAAATGTATTTGCCTCCCATCTTTCCCCCTTTCACAGTAACACTGGTTCTCCTACAGCTTTCATTCCTATTTTTGAATGGCTTGTATTAAAGTGTTTGCTGTCTGTGGTTGAACAATTAAACAAAACTTTCACTTCCTTAATATATCATAATATATTATATATTCCTTATAATACGAGATGATGAAGGGATAATGAGAATTTAATTTCTTTCACACTGACTTGACTAAAATTCTCTGAGCAATGTCAGGCATAAACACCTCCTTCCACTTTTCAGCCACCTGGACTTCCTGCAATTCAAACTTGTTCCTTGCGCAACCTGCCTAAATATACCAAGAAGACAACCTGTGTCACCCAACTACCTTCCCATGTCCTTTAAGGTCGAGTGCAACTCCTACTTCAGCCAATGGTGAAATGAAAGCAACTGTGGGGAAGAATTCAGATTGAGATTAAGGCACTGAAATATTATGTCTATACGCGAGATGGGCAACGGAGATTTAATTAGTACAATCAATGGATCTTGCAGTGCAGTTTAAAGGACCAAAGGCAGATGTCTACTTCAGGCAAGCTCAATTCAGGGAGATCGGCATGCCATTGACTATTCACAGTAGCACAATTCATTGCTTAAACATGTGAGGCCTCCTAGGGTATCTATTCCATCTAAATTTTACTAGTAATCTGTCTTTAGTCACAAAATTATGGCTTGTAGACACCTAATAAATCACTTCAGGTACCTCTGATAGTTCCTGATTTTTCCCTAGTGTCTTGTACAGTTTAATACTCCTTTTTCCTCTGAAACTTTCTCTACCAATTTTACTGATTTTTAGCTCACTGTTTGCTCCCTCCTTTTAATGGCATTGTAGCAAATTCACTTGTTTGGGCCATCCTCACAAAATCTGCATTCACTCATGAATAACTCTTTCCTTTATGCAAAATTAAAATATGCATGCTTTCCCAAACTTACCATCATCAGTGTATTTCCTTCCATAGCTTAAAAGAATGTGTTCTATCATCTCTCTGGGAAAAAAAAAAGAATCAGAAATCAAGGTTTAAAACTGTTCATTAGTACATTACAGAAACAGTTACCAAGAAGAAGATGAAGGAACAGGTAACAAGTAAAAAAAATCAAGGAGACTGGAGGATGGGACACGTCTTCATGGCTGAAATGAACAGATTGATAAAAACTTAGAAGTAAGTTAAAAGAGGACAAAAGGGGACAAAAAGGACAGATGGGAGTTAATTCAGCACATAATCCCCAGAAGTCTCTTTCACTTTCTAGTTATAGCTAGCAAAGACTAAAAGGCGTAAGGAGAATAAATAAAAGAGACTCTTGCAACGTCACTTCTTTCCAATAAGAGGTGACGCAAGTCACAGATTTGGCAGTTAATTATCCCTTACTGAATAGCAGGCATTTTTCTAAACCCCTGGCATAAAATTAAAACCTAACTGCAGACACCAATACTAAAGCAAGATTTCTTTTTGAGCCAAAAGCCAAATAAATAGAAAATGCCATATATTGCAAACTTAAGACTTTGTTTGAATGGTAATCTTAAATTATTTCATGACTCCAAATGGCAGTACAATCAACTCAACTCTTAAGAGCTGAATTCAGTATTATACCAGAAAATATACCACCATCTCAAGACATTACGCAAGAGGTAAACCAAACAATTTTGGCTAGCTTCAGAACAAGTATTTCAAGATGGTCAGCAGTTTACAGCTTAAGTACGTGCTACTTCCATCATTTACAACTCAGCAGTAATGTTTCTACTATTGAATCAATGGAAATATTACCAATAGACACCAAAATCAGTTTATTAACCTGCCTGTCTAAACTACTAATGTCCTTGTATAATTTAGAGCCAAAGAAAATATGTCATTAACACCATGGTAACCAGCATCTAGAGTTATAAGAGTATAACTCTAATAAATAATTAATAATGATTGCAATTAGTAATAGTTAATAATGATTGTAGACAATTTTAAGTACTAAAAGTAATTGCTCACCTGGGCTCTAAAGATCCAAGTTCCTCAAGGCAGGTACGTAAAGGAACCTTACTTAGAGGCCAGGACTCTGAGTCTATTAGCTGAGTCACATGATTCAAGAGTTTCATCTCATAGTCAAATTCCAGAATTCTCCAATATCCTGCCAGATAGAAAACCACAAAGCAGTGTTAGAAGGAAAACATTAACACCTTAATGCTATTCCCCTGAAGATACATTACGGGAGCCTGGACATTTAGGTCACACCTTTACAAAGTACAGCAACAGCATTCTGTCCTTTTCAGGATTAAAATTGAGAAAAAGAACAGAATAGTAAGAGCAAATGTAAAGGCGAAAGAAGTAAAATTATCTCAATTATTCATAACTGTTTATGTAGATTAACTGCCACAGATACAAAGACACTACCAATCCCATTCCAGGATGAATCCGACCTGGAAAAACTAGTAATTAATTCAGGCACAGAACTGCATGAACAGAACTGGCTGCACTGGCCCTGCAAAGTGGCAGTTCAGGTCCAGCCATGTTCACAGAAATCCAGATGTGACAAAGCACAGACCTGGTACAATGGTGCTGTGCAGCTGTGACAAGGGAAGTCATTTGTGAGATTGTCCTCACCTACCTAATGGGACGGTATAGAGAGGACGGAGCAGAAGTCTTCCTAGTGGAGCTCAGCGAGGGGACAGAAGGCAACAAGCACAAGTTGCACCAAGGGAAATCCCAGCTGGATATTAGGAGAATTTTTTCCCCTTGTGAATAGTCAAGCACTGGAACAGCCTGGACAGAGGTTGTGCAATCTCCATCCTTGGAAATGCTCAGAACTCGACCAGCCGAGGCCCTGAGCAGCCAGCTCCAAGTTGGCACTGCTCTAAAGCAGGGCTTTGGATCTGATAACCTCCAGAGCTCAGTTCTGCCCTATATTATTCTATGACTCTAGGACTGCTGTCACCTGGCGTCCAGGAGAGGGTTTGGGCTTGGCCAAGTATAGGATGAGTAGGAGCTGTCCCAAGGTGAGGCACTTGCTCTATATACCTCACATGGCAGGAAGACTTCTGAGATAAACCCAGTCTGGGAGGAAGAAAGGACTATGAAAGGGCTGGGGTTACCTAAGGATCCGCTACTTTTGCCTCTAGAACCGCAGAAAGCAGAACCCACTCATCCATGAAGAGGGCAACCAGCCAAAAAATATTCATGCTATGGGTGAGATATTCTGATGCCAGTGTTTGTAGAAGCAAAGAAAGGACTACCCTGGAAAGAGCCAGACTGGTCGATGCCTGCTCAGTATTATCTTTTTGATCAGCTTCATAGCAGCAGAGGATATAGGAAATATGGAAGCAGATCTTAGTACTTTGAAGTAACTTGCACCTTGAAAGATGAGGATTTGGAATGGGCCTTAGAAAAAGGAGACACAGATATTTTTTTGGGGAAAAAAAAAAGCAGGGTTATTTCCTCATAGGCAATAATATTCTTTAGAGATTAATACCTTCAATTTTGCAGGCACCTATAACCTGCAATTGGTGCAGTATTTCTTCTTCACTTGCTTGAATGAGACTTAACAAATCTTCTGTTGTATACTGCAACAAGGGAAAAAAAGAAGGAAATAACATGTTATCCTTACTCCTCCTTTGCTTCGGCAAGCATGCTAAATGCATTATAAGATATAATGAAAGAAAGACTTAGAAGATGGATGTTTTTTCCCCAGACTCTGCATTTTCTAAGGTTTACCACACTCTCTGAAACTTTTCCTGTAACTTACACTTACAACATTTTCTCAACACGTTATTCAATATAAAAACCAGTCTAACTACAGGGAAGTCTTTGTGCCATGCATAAGTAATATACCTGTATTGCCAGGATGTCAAACCAGCCCAAGTGGGCACCGTAAGTGAAGTATCACAGCAAGAATGAAAAGCGAATGTGTTCTGTCTTTCCTAAATCACATATTTTAATCTGTGAGATTCAAAGAAAAGGCAAAACAAAACTCACTTATCACTTTTGGATAGAAGTCAGAACTCCAGCTTAGTGCCTCCACTGAGGGAAAGTCTCCTCCAGCACGACCTCAACAGTTGTGTGTTGTGTTTTACCAATGAGTAATTTGTTTCCAAAGGGATTAAAGATGGCTTATCTGTTGCTAGCACCCAATAAATATTAAGCGTAAGCAAACAACGCAGCAAAAATTTTTACTACGCACGTATTGTTTGGAATTCTAGTGAGAATTAGGTTCCATAGGAAAGAGAGCTTTCCCATGGGGAGCTTTCAGATTAAAGTTCCACCAGTGGCTTAGCTAAGATTCATCTACATTTATCAGATATATCTAGTTGTTCTCTAGTAAGCCGATACATGAAACGTTCTCCTTCAAAACAAATGGAGAGGATCGGCTCTCAAACTAGGCACTAATGTTTGGGGAGACACTGACATGTTTTTATAAAATTAATTTAATATTATCAGTAAATACTATTGCATATGACATCTTTTTGTGTTGTTAGCCTTTGTCAATGCTTATAATTTGTGGACAATTTAAGCCCTTTTCCCTCTGCTATCCCTTATTTGCTGCTATGTCCTTCTATGCCTAGGCCAGAGGAGGTAGGAAAAATGAAAGGGGGAAAAGGCAATGCTGGGGGAAAGATTCTGAAACTTATCAGAAATTAGACTGTTAATCATCCAGAAAGAGGCAGCATTTCTCTCCAAGGGAGAAAACTAACATCTATGTTTGTACACGGCAGCACATACAGATGGTTTGTTAGTATCAGTTTCAACCAAACCTCAGTGCAAAATACTTTGGAGCAACCATTTCTGTTTTTTAAAGTTAAAAGAAAAACCAACCAAACTAACAAAACTCCAGGATTTTTATGAGCCTTTTATCTAAGATCATATGCTGCACAGTCCAGGTCTCTCCATTACTATTTAGATCCTAAATCGGATTTCGTGGAAACATAAAAGGGCAGCAGGATAGGATTTTATTTGTATTTTCCCTTCTTGTAGTGTCAGTCTTATTCTCTGCCTTATATCATCCTCGTCGTTCTCTGCAACTCCCTGCTTCTCCTTGTCGTCACGAATTACTGATTGGCAAGTGACTTGTACGTGGGTGTCCTGTGACCTCACACTTAGCTCATACATGACAGCCCCAAAGAAGGAGGAAAGGCTGCATTATCCCTTAGTAGTCATATAACTCTCAAGGAGTTTACAAAAGGTTCTGAAGACTGTCTTCAAGAAGCTCCCCACATAAAAGGGAAATCCCCAGTCCCTTGCGGTGTCCTTCCTTTTCCTCTTTTTACTAAAAAAAGGTTGCTTACCTGCTACTCGGTGGAAGTGCTAATAATTACCAACTTGTTTAGAATAGTATGCTTAAAAAATTAACTCAAAGCAGCACCGTGAAACATGGGAGCAAAGGTATTTTTCTAGTTAAGAATGTATCTTCACTTTAATTTGCCCATTACCAATTACAAGAAAGTAATTTACGTAGCTGATTTACCTTTGAAAATGTCAAAGTCTGATCTTTCTGACTATCTGGCCCTTCATATGGATCTTCCATTAAAAGCTTCCTCAGTTTCTTCAGTTTAGGTCGACATCTCCTTAATTCCCAATAGTTATTGGAAAAGCCAGCAATCTACAGGAAAAAACAGCGATTCTTAAAACATTTTAATCTACCATTTGGATTCAAAGAAGCTTACCAAAAATTATCAGCAAGAAATATTAATCTAGTCTCTGAGGACAAGAATTTATTAATAGGGTAATTACTTTAAAGCTGAAACAGTCATTGTAATATTTTTAATTAAAAAAAATTACTACAGGCAATGAAGAATAAAAATCCACTGTTGGTTGATAAAAATACGTTCACAGTGCATATGACAAAGGGAACAACTCATCTTTACATGCAAATGATAGAATACCATCATGGGATATATTCCTGCACAGTCCTCATCAACATTTCTTTTCCTCTTAATACTAAGTCATATTACTGCCATAAAACCCATCCGGTATTATCCTGTTTCCATCTTCCCCACTTCTTCCCATGCTTGGGATCTACCTCATGGTCTTTTTACACCTTAACAAATCATCATATCCCTAAGCTCAAGTAAAACAGACGAGACAGTAAGCTACACTTGCACACAACTAACGAGACATCTCTGTTCCTTACTCTGATTCAACACACAAACGTAAAGCGTGCAACAGGAATCTCAGATGTAATCAACTCAACAACATTAATCTAATAAAACTTTACCTCAGGATTACTCTGAAGGTGTTTCATTACCGAACCAACAGAAGTGGGCACAGAATGGCAGAGGCAGAACGGGCTCCAGGTTCGTGACTCCTGACCCAACCACTAGCCCCTTGTAAAAAAGCCTCCATGAAAAAGCCTCTAGATAGTACTTTAAAATACCCTAATGCTTTACCAGACCACTTTTTTTTAAAGGTCATCCATTAAAAAACAAAACCAAACTTTACAGTAATGTTCCATTTAAATCAACTATAAGCAAACCACCTATATGTAGTAGTCCTATCCAAATTCTAGAACAGAGAAAGCTCCCGGTTTTTAATCTAACTATTCCGTAGCTTGCTTGGCACAAAATTCAGGTAAACACTAATTTCCTGATAAACTTCTAAGCTTTTTTTTTCCTCCATGCCAAATAGCATTTACCTAAGTGTTAGATTTTTTTTCCTGCCAAGTTATTTTCTGGGCAATTTGGTAATGAACAAGAAGGTACTCTGCATAGCAAAGAAAATAAATAATTCTAATTTATAATCCAAAGCTCATAACTAGAGCTCGTCTGTATGAGGTGAATAATATGTCAGATGCTTTGGCCATGAGTATTAGCCTTGCAAGTGACACAAAGAGCAGCACCGAGACTGCAGGAAAAGGGCAGTAAAGCCCCAAAACACTGAGTAAACATAGTGTCTTTCACTATGTTCCACAATTTGCAGTGTCAATACACTATGTAACATTTTTGAAAACATTAAGAGACCTCTTAGAAATAAAACTCTGAAAATAATTCCTAAGCAAATCACGTTTATATTATGTTGACATGTGTGACTTCAGAGGGCTAGTGAGATCATTAAACATAGCAAAAAAAGAATATGGAGGAATATTACTTTCTCATTAATCTACTTTAGTTTGAATTAACTTTTTCTGTTAGCTGAACTATTGACTTCACAGAAGAAATGATGTTTTGATTATTATGTTCATCTCAGGACAAGCAGAATTACTCCTCAATGATGTCATTATATCCATTACAGCAAATAATGACCTAGTAATAATATTTGCCTAACTATTTTAGTAGAATTTTATTAACTATGCTTCAGAAGAGCAGAGAATGAGGAATTCTTTAAACTGAGAACTCTAAAATCATTCACTCCAAGAAATCTTTCCAGACACTACTTGAAAGAGAGTCAATATATTTCTGTATTTAAAATATAATATGCAGGCATGACAAGCTATAATCTGCCTTTTGGGGAAAGCACTACTAAGAAACAATTTGCAAACAGCTTATTTTAAAAATAGCTGCTAACACTGAGCAATTAGATTTTCTTTGAAAGCTTTTAATACTTACCACGAGTAATTACTATCCACTGAAAATAAACCAAAGTTTTAACTCCTTAGAAACAATAATTAGCATACATTATGGATAAAGTTCAGTTGCCTAAAGAAGGGCCCTAGAGCCATTTCGGACACCCTAAGGTATAGTGTGCCCCCTGTGTATAAAGCGTATTTATAAAGACACCCTCCTGGGGCTGTTCAATATACAAAGAACCTACAGGAGACTCACGTCCTTCTGGAGTGGCAGCTTGTAGCTAGACCAATACCACAAGGCATCTAAAATGGTATTAGAAGCCTATGTTTAGGCAACTGAATCCCAGCTGGGTTTCACATACGCGTCTTGCATAAAATACAAGAAATTATAGAGAATAAGAAAGTAGAGAATTAGAGCAAACAAACAAAAACCCAGAAAGACATACCTGTGAATGAATAATATTACAAGATGCTTGATCTGCATTCAGCTGTTCTGGAGTTTTGCAACCAGGAATAAACAGCAGCATATTTGAGGTATCTGCTATTTTCATGTCGTAAGTTTTATCTTTGCTGCACAACACTGCTTGTTCATCCTTTTCACCACGGATTACTAGGCTGTAAAAAAAAAGCACAAAAATAAAGATGTATTTTTACCTCTGTTTCAGGATGAACACCTGTTAAACTTGTCTGATATTTTTCCACATCTACACATTGGTAAAGAAGTTATAAACTGCAGTTCTGTTTGGTAGCAGCAGTCACAGTATACCAAAATATAAAGATGTAACCGACGATTAATCTAAAATATCTTAACGCTATGTTTTTTCCTCACCTTTTTGAGTTTTCCCACTCTGAAAGACAAGTATTCAAGGTTTTTAATGCAGATCACAGTCGAACCTCCTCACCTGCCTTTGCACACAAAACTGCCCAAAACACTGATTAGGTGATGCTTAAAGCCTGAACTAGTTCCCTAGTCTTAGAAATGAGATTACAACTAGAATTGCTCTTTAATGAGGACTGAAACTGGCTCATTGTGGAACAGGAGAGCAAACAGAAATTGTGTCTATTGTGCACCATCCTTCAGATAATTCCCTCTCAAAAACATACACATTTTCTTGTAATTTCAAGCAGGAAAGAAAACCTTCTAGAGTATTGCCGTACAAAGAATCCATGCAAACCCCCCTCTTCAGCTCACATACTTGATTAAATAGAGATTCTTAGCGAGGACATGATAACACCAAAGCAGGACCACAACAGGGGAACATTCAGTTCCTCCCAGGCTACACTAAATTAAGTGCTCAGATTCAATTTAATCAAATTGCTCATCTTGCTTCCAAAAGCTTGCATGCATGAGCAAAGCTGAGCTGTGCCCCAAGTGGTCCTCAGCGTGATTCAGGCCTCTAACCAATGACTGTTTATCAATATTGCACTATGGACGGGCTTAATAACATACATCTCTGAAGACTATTTTCTTTCGAGGGAGTTCTAATGTTGCATACTTTTAAACATTTTTATTATGTCACTGGCATTGCAGCAAAGGAAGAAACGTTAAAACAGCATCACAAGCTTATCTAGAATCTGTTCTTGGTCCAGAGTAAGATGTCACGTAACCATTCTACCAAATGCCTATGTTAATGCTGTACATCCTTGGCTGTCCTGTCCTGTTTGTCTCACTTGTAGGCACCCTGCCATCCACTCGACCTCGAGTTCCAGTCAGAAAATCTCAGAAGCCAGAGGGATTCCTTTAAAGACATAACCTCCTTTCCTAAACACAAATTTTTAGGCATCTATCTTTATATGCCCGAAAAGAAATTCTCCTTACGTTTGGCTAGAAGTCTCCTCAGGTGCAATTTTTCCATGTGGAAAAACAAACAAACAAACAAATCTTCCTATAGGTGTTACTAGTTTTCAGTTTCCAATATAACTGAGCCAGGCTTAAGGGGCAGTTACATTTTCATGCAAACCGTATTAAAAGTCTGGAAAAAGCCACGTTTAAGAGCCATGTCAGCTACTTAACACTAAAGATGGGGCAGCGCAGGCCTGACAGCAGGCAGCCATGCCTCATCTCCCCGCCCCCCCGCTGCTCCGACTCCCTCACGCACGGCGGGCGGGAAAACTCCAGCCTCCCGCCGCGGGACGGGCCTGTCCCGCTCCCTCAGCCTCCCTCGGGTCGCCGTCCCGGCCACCACGGCCACCAAGTGGCGACAAAGCCAGGGGGGTGCTGCGGCGGCACCCCCCGCCCTCCAGGGAGCTCCCCTCCCGTACCTGCGTCCCGCCTCCAGCTCGGCGCAGAGGCCCGGCTCCAGCTGCAGCAGGCAGCACTCGCCGGCGCCGGCCTGCGGACCGAAGCTTAGGCAGTGGGCGACGGGCAGCAGCTCCGCCGGGTTCAGTTTGGCCGTCTGCAGGGTAGCTTCCACCTCCGCCCGGCTCCGCATGGCGACCGCTGGGCTCGAACGGCTCCGAAAACCGCGCCGAGGCGGTGCCGGTGGCGGCCGAGGGGCGGGAGGCGGGGTTGATTCTCTGGTTGCCTGCGATGCGCCCGGCCGCAGGCGGCGGGGCGGGCGGCAACACCCCGGCATTACACTGAGGGGGATCCCGCAGGGCTGGCGCTCCACCGCCGCGTCTGATCCGGGACAAACATCCCGATTTCTGTCCGGCTGCACTAGAGCCAGGCTGGGCCGCAATAAAATATCTCTATGCCAATAAGATGTAATAAAAAGCCACAAAATGCCCTAAATAAATCTATAAAATACAACAAAAGCAGGCCCAGTAGGGGAGTCCCTGCCCAGCTCTGGCTGAGGCAGCACCCTCCGGGTATTTCCTTGACACCAGGGCATGACAGCAAGGGTGGGGAGAGGGCTAATGGCTGCCCCAGCCGCCATTACGGGGCCTGGCTGGGCGTGGGAAGACATGGGCAGCACCCACCCCTGCTCCTGTCACGACAGCCATGGGGATAGTCGGGCCGAGGGCAAGTGCCCGCCGGCTCTCCTCGCCACATGATCCCTTAGGAAAGGGATTGCACAGACCCCGCGGAGGGGTTCGTCTCCCCATAACTCGGGGCCCAGCTGGGCTTCGCGCTGTGGCCAGACCTGGGCTCCATCTGCTTGAGGGAGCTGTGAGGAAGTGCTTGAGCTAAAGCCATGACAGAGATGAGTAAAACCCACAGGCAAGCGCGATTACTGCAATGGAAATAGTCAGCAGCTCAGAGATTCAAGAGGAAGTCTATTGACATCCTTAAACCATAAGAAGAAACCAAAAGCGGAGGCTGAGAAGACGGCTCAGCACTGCTGGGATCAGTCCTCTGCACGCAGCAGCACAGGATGCCTCGTCCCTGCCTCGTCCAGGACAGCCAGCTCCCCAAACGCTCACTGCGTTCTGGCTGCAGGGCATATTAACACTCGGCTTAGTAGCATGTTAGTCCTAGCTGTCTGCTGTGTGCATTAGCTAACAAATAATAACTTTGTGCTCCTAAGTTGTGTATATCCATCTGCAGAGTCCCTCCGTGCTTGGTATAAGCCTGCACCAGATGATGAAGACAAGGAGGTCATGCCACGTTCATATTGGAACCAGAAGCAGGAGCTGGGGGGATGGAGCTGGCTCGGTTCGGTACCCACCACGGCAGAGGACAACTGTTGTTATGTGTGACTGAGTCAGGCATCTTCTGTCTTCAGAAGGTCCTTTGCCTGAGTGGTGCCAGCGAGGCAGTTGGCCTTGGAGAAAACTTTGACTGCAGTAATGAGGCAGTTACCTCTATCACATGTGCAGTGGCTTGTTCAAAGACTCAGCCATCTATCATGTTTTCATGTTTTATTTCAGTTATTGGAAGGTGGAAATACAGTCATTGTGTACACAGGAAACCTGAGGCACTCTGACTTTGACCAGTTTCTACTAATGTGTAGGTGCAAACTGATATGTGTACAGCCTTATCTGAGACTGTTACATTTTGCTTTAATGTAAATCTGTTCCTGCACACCTCTAAGGTAAACCAGAAAATCACTATTCTACCAAGTAAATGCTCACACAGTTACTAAGTGTTTAAATAGCAGCTTAATTATGCTGGTTTTAATTTATACCTTAATTTATACCTTAATACCTTTAATTTATACCTTAATTTATACCTTTATACCTTGTGCAATTTCCCAATGACCTTGCGTGCCTGATTCTTCTCCTTTCTCCTTTTCATTCTGTGGAATAAAAAAAAGAGATTCTGATACAGCCAAGGAACTGAATCCAAGGCATGGATTCATGGAGTTTGTATCTTAAGAACTCTGCTACGTAACAGAAATCCAATGGGAAGAAAATCACTGAATGTTATTCAGGAGTTGGCACTGATCTGTGGTCAGAAACATTTGTACTAGTTATTAATTTTTCCAACCAGTTTTGTTTATCCTAGTAGTTCTGGTTGTAGATGCTTTTTATCTCGTTTGCTAAGGAGGTGAAACGTACATGCTTGTGCTGTCTGCCATCTTTCTGTGCCTGTCCCTCACCACTCTGGAAGTTGCTGTTCAAGTTCAGGCAATTTTGGCAGGTAAAGTTCCTAGAAGTTTTGTGGACATCAGTAGCTGGACAATATATTGGAGCCCCTGCTTAGGGAAAAGCAGCTCTGATCCATTCTGAGAGGCAGCAGCCAACTGGCCTATCAGCAAAAACATGGACATAAATCTATAGGAAACATGGCTCATTTCTCAGGAAACAACTCGTATTATGCTTCTGTTTTCACTGGGAATGCTTTAGAGCAGTGACCTAACTGACAAAAACTGGTTTGTGTAGGAACTCATGAAGTCAGTTCCTTGAAACACAGATGAATCATTTAATGAATTTGGATTGCAGAGAAAATGAGGAGATGCTGAACTATCAATGTTGCTGTCAATTTATAAGGAAATGCATGCTATGGTTACGGGAGCTTGGTAGGATCCTGAAATTATTTTATAATGATGCAGTGGGATTATTTATTTGCTCTGGAGTTGCTGTAGCATAAATGAGTCCTGTTTTCACTTTGAGCTGGTATGGTGGGCTGAAACTCTGGATTCAGGAGCATGTAACATTGTGGTACAAGCAGGGGTGAAACTCTCCTATAGCAGAGTGGAAAAAAGAGTTGAGGAAGCAATTAATTCAGCCATCCCAACTTCACTGATCACCAGCTGAAGTCAGTCCCCCAAGGGGCACATTTGAGGCTTTGAGTGACTGCTGTGAGTGTACAGCGGGGATGTACACCTCTTGTAACAGGTCCCAGTATAAGGGAGAAGTAGTCTGAACCGCTAAATAGCCTGCATCTTCCACTGGGCTGGGGAGGGGAGGCAGGAATGAGGTCAAGTCTCAAGCAAGATAAGCTTTGGTGTAGTTTTTCAATTTACTAATGTTAATGGAAATTAGTGTTAACGGAATCTGGTTGACTAACGTTGAGTGAAGTTAGCAAAACAGAAAATGGATTGTTGAAGATTATTATAGTCTTGCCTTTGAAGTTCCTGGCCCTGTATGATGTTTCCCAGGACTCAAACATCAAGGATGTGAACAGCAAAATAAATGAAGGGCAGCTGTGACAAATCAAAGAAAGGAAGTTCAAATAACTCCAAAGCTCCACAACTAAGACATAAAACAATGAACTGCGAGATAACATAACATATGTTATAACAGTGCACATTACCAGCGCCAGGCTCTAGTCCTCAGGCAGCACGCTAGGAGGATGACTTCCCAGGTTTGACTTCAATTCAAGTGCTTGGGAGCTCTACAGTAAAATGTAGTGAGAAAATTGGGCTACATGAAACGCAGTGTTTAAATGTCAAAGAAAGATGTACACACTAGAAACTTCTGAATGTCTTTCAAAGCACAATGTAGGTAGCTGTGAAAATAAAAAGATAATAAAGCCAGCACTGGAAAAGCCGGCACAGTGCCAAAGTTGAATACCATAACACATTATCAGCCTGGTGATAATTACACAATTCACAGTTACAGTTCTTGGAGATTATTCCACAAGAGAGGCTCAGTTTGATTAAAGCCTCACAAAACTTAGTTCAAGGATTTATTTTTTTCAGCTGAAATGCCATCTGCAATATTTAAAATTAGCACATATGTTACATTCTCACCCATTAAATGACAGTGTCTTATTGTCTAGAAATACCTGTCAGTGGACGTGCCCATTGTGCTTCAACCCAGAAGGTGACCGTGGCAGCTGGAGCTGTAGGTGTGACTGGAGTTAGAGCATGAGAGCTCCGAATGCTGTTTCAGCGTGTCACAAACTCCTGTGAGACCCTGGGAGAATAACTGTCTGCAATGAATGTGCTACATTGCCTTCCTAGCAAAACAAGAAAGAGAAAAAAAAAAACAAAACAGAACATATAATTATGCCATTGTATAAATCCCTGGTGCACACATATCTTGAATAATGATTGTCTAGTCTGTCTCAAATGTAAGAACTGGGGAATACTGCTGAAATGAACATAAAGTAAGTTATGGATAACAGGAGAGAAGACCTTTCTATGTAACACATTGTGGAACCTGTGATATGTGCTAGAAGTCAAAATGAGTGCAATCCACAAAAGAGTTAGGCAAATTCCTGAAGGTTAGATGTGCTTGTCTCTGTTAATCACAATGTTCAGGTTGTAGTCACAACTCAGGACCCTAAATAAACTCAGACCCCCTAAATCACCAGAGCACACGCTCTTCTGCTCTCCATTGCAGTTGGTTATTGAGTTAGACATATTTTTACTTTTCTTTTTTATACTTTTTTTTTTAACGAATAGCTAAAATAGCAAAGCAGTGACTTGCATATTCTATGTTCCAGGCATTGATTAATTTGTATTATCATGTCCCAGCAAAACCATCATACCTGATGTCAGCCAGCAAAGCACCACAAAGCAGGAGATAATGAGTCCAAGACTCAAACAGGGAAAATTTCAGCCAATTAGTAGAATAACCAGATAGCTCATTGCTACCTCAGATAAGTGCTGTCTTGTTACTCTTAATAGGCCAACAGGGAGGTGCAAAACAGGTGTATTCAAATTAAGAGCAAATAAACAGTTGTAACCAAACCTAAATATTTGCGTAAAGTATACAATAGCTTGGAGTATCTCAGTGACATAAAATTGCTTCTGTGCTGGAAACAGTGGAGAAGAAACACTCAAGCACAAAGCTGGAGAACACATTCAAACTAGCCAGGGCACAAACACTACCCATACAGTTAGGAAGTGACGTTAAGAATGTCACACTACACAGCTGCGACAAACAAGAACCCAGATGCCCCATGCTTATGAGACAACTAGTGCGTAGATACCTGTTTTGTTGTTACACCATTTGGCTGCAAGGACAGCATATGTAATTGCAGACAAAGCCAGAGGATCAGTCGTGCCACACTGATGTCATTGATGATAAGGTGGGGTAAACCCGAACACGCTGGTACCCAGCCTACGTTCAGAGCTTTTTCCAGCCTCAGCCAGTCAGCCAGCACATTCTTCACTGCAGAGCGTGTCCTCACAGTGTAAGCACTGGTGCGACGGGTGGGAAGGTGCTATGATTTCTGTTAACATTGGCATGAAAGAGCAGGACATTTTTTTCAAGAATATATTAATTATAGGGACAGAGTCCCTTTTAGATTTAGAGTATATGACAGGCGTGCATGTCATTTAATTGCACGAGTACACCATGAAAGTCTTTTGCTCCATCTACATTTTCTGGATAGATCTCCAGAGCACTTCTACCACAGCAAAAATTGTAATTCAGACTCAGCTGATTTTGCTAGTTGGCAAAATTAACAGCAATACTTTGCTGCGGGCCCTAAAATTTAATCACATAGTACACCTGCTGCTAAAATTATTTGAAACAGTGTTATCATTAGTATCTAGGAGATAAATGTCTATAGATAAGTGGAATTAAATGTAATTTTTTTTTAAATACTGTGTAGAGCGTTTTGTGGCTAATTTCAAGGCTCAGTTTGGAGACCTTATTAATAGTGACATACTAAGCATCAGTACATGTCATCTGGCATGTTATCATATTATCTCACTTCGCGATTAACTAGTATCTGCATAGTAGCAAACCTCAGAAAGTTTTTTTGCAGTTATTATTATTAGTTTTTGAGACATTGCTAGGGCTAAGCGTTACAATTATATCCCAGCAAACTACATATTTGTAATATCTGTATGACTCTAAAATAAATAAACAGATTAATTAATTAACATGAAAACCATAGCCATATTATGCAAAATATAAACAAAACCAGGAAGATGCATCAAGTATTCTATTTGTGAAGAGTATACAATGGAGGAGTACAGTGGTGCAGGAAAATGGCAGTGAAAAATAGCAGGGCGAGAACTCAAATGATGACCATGAAGAAGGCAATATAGAAAAAGCTCATGTAACAAAAGGAGCAGAAGCCTAACACAGGGAAAAATTCAAACAACAATACAAATGAGAACATGATAAAAATTCTGTCCAAAAAACCCAGTGTTGGCATGATCTATAAACTGCAGAACAAAGATCTGATTCTGTTAAATTCAGTTGTTTCTCTCGTTTCTGCTTGTAGGGCCTTCTGGTCTCACCCTCAGTCATGTTGAATAATGAGATCTCAGGCTGGAGCCATCCAAGAATTACCAGCTAGCTCAATTTTGTCATTCTCAACTTTCCTCCTGGTGCTGAAATGTAAGATGAGCAGGCTGTCCCCTTCCCATTCCGCTCCCCAATATACCTAGGAGTCCTTCTAGCCCCATGTCCTTTTTAGCCCCAAACCATCTGCTTGGTGTGAAAGTGCAAAAAACTCTGCAGAGATCTCTGCAAGAAACACTTCATCCTGAAGGCTTCCATCTACCCCCCTCATCAGGTATTACTAGGGCCTATGCTTAAAGCATGAATGTTCCTCTATCAATTATATTTTTGATTTTTTTTCCTGTGTAGATCCTAACCATCTGTGGTTTTCTTTCCTCCTGCTGCTGAATACTAGAGCCTGTCACGAGGCCAAACATTTTTCCATTGTAATCACTGCGTCAATGAGTAGCTGGAATTTTTTTCTTACAACTCTGTGAGTAATGATTAGTAGTGAGTACATCACACGGGATATCAATGTCTTGAGATGCTGAACAATCTGACATCATGTGGTAAGCTATAATCAGGACAACAGAAGTAACTTTCCATTCATCAGATGTTTTGGTCTCTCAGATCTGCAATGACTCTCAACTCGGAAAATAACTTCATTGCCTGTACAGTTAGGAGAGATCCTTGTCCTCTCATCTTCTCCCCTCTCGGTGTCGGAAGCTGGGTCACCAGTTTTGGCGTGGACCTTACCTGACAGAATTGCCTTTCCCCTGGAAACTGTTTGGTAAGTGGATGGTGAGGCTGCTCTCATCATGGACTGCTTGAGAAGAGATGCTGTGTGAGGCTTGAGGGGAGATACTGCCCTTCAGGCCCTCTTTGGAGAGCTAAATGAGTTTGCCCCCAAAATTTAATAATTTGAATGAGAGAAACATCACAGGCAATTAAGAAACTTAGAAATCTTTAATTAAAAATTCTATGCAAGTTCCACTCCTGGGGGAGTGGGCGCTGGGGTCTGTCAAATTGGGTTACAGGAAAAGCACAGGCGTAGCTGATCCTATTCCATGGTGGGGACGTGCAGTAAGCAGGTCTCCTGAGATGCTTCCAGGCCAGTTTTCTATACTGACATCTTTACGAGTGACAATTTGGAGGGCTCCTCTCCAGAGAGAGGAGTCAATGCAGACAAGGAGGAAAGGTCTCGTCTCTCTGCTGGTTACTGTGGAGACAGGCAGCATCCCACCGTGAAGACAGCGTAATACACAGGGGAAAAGCTCTGAGGGACATCACAAAGACAATTTATTCCTTCCACCTCCTACCTCAGCCTGGCTCTGTTGCTGCTGTCTTCCTTTGAGCTTCTTCTCTTCCCTTCCTGATTCTCTCCCCCTCTTTTCTTCAGCTCAAGTCCCACTTCTGTTCTTAGTGGGACTCTCTTCTCCCCATTCCTTTTCTCTTCACAGCTCTTTCCTGTACCTTTTTCTCCTCATTTCACCCCACTTCCCTGGGTGAACTCACCTTGGTGAAGTTCTTCCCAGACCCAACTACAGACTGATTTTCAGATGCTTTTTTTTCTCCTGAGACGTTGACAGCAGGACAGTGTTCCCAGTACAGTTCAGCCTTGGCAATATTATTACCAGGTTCTGTATTTCAAGAGACCCAAATTTGTTCTTATGAGAAAACCTTGCTACGCTTCTGCTTCATCCCAGTTGTGTCTGTTGGTGCCTCCTTCCACCAGTTCCTTTGGCACCCAATTTCCCCGATGCAGAGCTGCAGCAAAGAATTCCGGCTCTCTGTAGCACTGAAAAGACCTTCTCTGGTTCAATAAAGGGACTGGTCATATCCAATCATTGTGATATATCTCAGTGCAATGCGGTATCTGATTTATTTTAGAAACGTCTTCTATTGAGTTTATCTCATTGCTTCAGCACTCCAAGAGATATGTAAATATTTTGAGAACCCAGGAGGTCCCAGACAAACACTTCCTTGCAAGGTGCTTTCGTAAAAGAGAATATTGCCTTATCTAGCATTTTACAGGTTTTAATTTTTCATTTTGACTAGATTGGGTAGTTATTTTGGTGTTCATTTTGGAGGGAAATTAATGATGGACTCAAGTATGTTTGTGTTTGTAATCTTGTGCAAAAATTATATTGTCTAAAGATTATTCCCTTATAAAATTACCATTAGCTTCATTTAACAGTCTTTTTCTTTTGTCGAGCATCAATTCACGATGATTTTCTAATGATTTCCTGAAAGGACCACAGGGTGGCAGAGTGATTAAAAACATATCTACTGGAAACAGTTTATCGCACAGACAAAAACAACGGGAGTTAGGTGACCCAGAGTAGCTGCTGGTGGTGATTATCCCAGTGGAGCTGAGCGATGCCATCGGTTTGTAGCGTTCCTGACGTCTCGCAGCAATGGTGGCATAACTGCCGTGTGCCGTGCCGGCCGGCTGTGCCCCAGAGAGGCCTGTCAGCCCGAGGAGCAGCTCTGCTGGCGGGTGTTCCTCAGCCACGGGATGTCTGTGTGTGCCGCACGGCCTCACCTAACGACAGGATGTAATGTGGTTAAGGATGGAGACAATGCTGAAACCTCGGCTTTGTAGACTGCCGCTTGACAAAGACTGTTTTTCTTTATTAAAAGCCTCATCAGTCATAAGGGAGTATGATTCTGTATCTCATGGCAGCAGCTGTTTGGCATCCTGTCAAACTGTTTGCATCTGTTCCTGCCACCAGAACCACATATCCACAGATACATGCGCACTGCGTGCTTGCACCCGCCACCCGCCACCCACCCCAAAGCCTGGCTGAGGTGCTCGCTCTAGGGCACAGAAGAGCCAGATCGCCTAAGGCAGAGCGTGCTCCATCACGGGCAGTGCGGAAAGAGCAACAGTCAACAGAAACTCGGGCTGAGAAACAGGAATAGATAGCAAAGGACTAGTAAGGAACAGTGTCTTAGGCTGAATCTCAGCTCTTAGGTGTTGCCTCCCAAAGGAGAAAAAAAAAAGTGCCTGAGCATTCAGGGCTGGTTACAGTGCAGAGTCAAACCGTCAGTTCAAGCCACAGCGGTTTAAGCAAACCTTTTTGATCATGCAGCCAGACATCAGAGCGCATTAACACAGATAGAGCTGGGGGACAGCTTAAGAAGCTGGCTTCTACCACTTAGCTAGTAGGTGTTGTCTTCGCACTTGCGATGTGGTTTAGAAAGCAGTTCCTTTTCAGCTCTTAGTCAGACTTCCCAGCTGACTCAAACCTCCCAGCCCGTGCGCTAAGCTGGATACTACAAAAGCCCTGGACTACAACCTGGGCTAAACATTTGATGTAGACACAGCTCAGGCTGAATGGGTTCATAATTGCTATCAGTCAAACGCAGAATAAAATGAAAACAAACCAAAAAAGAACTACTGGAAATACATATGAAATCTTCAAAGATTAAGGTTTCAGCCAGTTTTACAGGTGCTTTTTGGCAGGTAAATATTTTTGTGATGCTCAAAATTAGAAATTATTGCAAAGCTACTGAATATATGAAATAAGAGGAATTAGAAAATATTCCATGTGTAATAGTCAAGTAGAGGGGCTCGAGTGTCTAGAACAAATGGCATCACTGGCATTGGGTGGTGCAAAATACTTGTTTAGCAGACCATACTGTCAACTTGAGTTATTTGGTCTACTGGTCTGATGTGAATTTATGATCTTTTATCTTATTGAAGCTGTTTGTTTCCATAAAATATTTAACTGTTCACAGGAGCAAGCACTAAAACATGTACCCATCTCTTGGTCGTGCTTTAGCTGTCAGTCTGCACAGGAATCTTGCTGTCTCTCTCTGGCCCAGTGAGTGTTTGAACATTTAATACAAAATGGAAAAGCTGGGTAAGGACAGGCTTAGAAAGCCCCTTTCAGATTGTCTCTGCATATCTCAGGATCAAAATGCCTTTTTCTCTGCACTTCAGCTCAGTATTATAACAATTGCCAGGTCAGTGACGCAAGAAATGTAAGAATCTAAACAGATATGAGTCTCACTCTAGTGCTGAAATGTTGGACAGATTGTAATAAATTCCTCCTGTTATCTCACCACGGTGGCTTCTGCAGGAACTTGGATATTATAGAGAAAGAGAAGTTTAAAACATGCCATTTTTTTTTCTGAAAACTTACTAACTTTTCCTGTGGTTTATCACAAGACTAAAATTAGCTTGGCCAGATGCATTCAGCCCGTTGAATCACACAAGCCCTGATTCTTCTGACTGGTTCCTAGCAGGCAACTTAAATTGTTTGAACTTCAAGCAGCAAATGAGCAGCAATGAGTGTAATCTGTGCACTGCCAAGAATGGGAAACACTATTGTACGTAGCCTGAAAAGAGGAGGGGAGACTGGACAATACCTGGTAGTTCCTCTGGTTCCCCTTGCCAGGCCCCTACTGCTGAGGAAGTGAACCAGTTGAAACACAAAGACAAGTGAGCTCTCTTTGCAAATAAGCATGGGAATATAGAAAAAAAAAAACCACGCTAATTTGCCATGAGTGTCGCAAGACCTACTTAAATGAAAGGCCAACTTAAAAGCCAAAAATCTATTTTGTATTTGTCTTCCTCAGTAAGAGAAGGACCAAGTCTTTAAATTTGATGTTTACATAATGCTGGCTCTTTTACAAAAGATCTTCAGAAAAACGAAACTGTTAACTCATCGAACAGCTCACCTGCTAATGCCTTTTCTCCTTCACCAGCTTTTGCATGAGGTGATCAATGCCTTAATGATTTGTCTGTCATTCTCCTGTTTAAAAAGCTCTAGCCAGCACAGCAAGGGAAAGACAACCTTATGTGAGACTCAGGAACAATGCTGTAGGATAAATGAGAAGTACACACATGAATATTGGTAATTTTTTCATGTGAGTGTCTCATGCTAAAATAAGCTTGCAGAAAAATAATCAGTGAGACTAAAGAATTTATTTATCAAATCTCAGGTTGATTTATGAAGTCAAAATGTAGGCCACAGATGCAATATTCTTTAAAGCAGTGGAAGCAATATTCTTATTTCACTATGTAAACATTTAGCGTTTCACCACTTGGGCATTTACTTGGTGAGATAAGAAGGTTTATACACATTGGTAGAATGTTTTCTAAAACCAGTACTCTAATACAATGTCCCTATTCATGCATGATGTTCCAAGGCATGACCCTGAGGGTTCAAATGTGTATCCCAATACCTTACTGCATGCCAGAGAGCCTCCAGCGTCATCAGAAGTCACTGGAAGACACTTGAGCTTCCCCTCATGCCTGCGGTACCAACTCTGTACATTAAAAACAAACAAGCTACAACCATGTAAACAGGTTATTTTATGTAGCTCATTACTGCCTTTTGGCTGAAATGGGACCCTTTGGGGTTGTGTTAATTAACCATTTTTGGGTGACAGTGGGCTTGGAGTGACCGATACCCAATTCCCTCCTCTTAAGCACACTGTAACTGTAAGAAATTTCAGTGTGAGCATGTGGAACAAATTACAAATGGGATATCAGTGCGCAAAGGCAAACATGGCCATGTATAATCATTAAATAATTCAGTACAGGAAATTGCACTGGCCTGCATTTTCCAAGTTGCAAGACTATGCAAGGAAAGATATGCATTTCAGGCTGCAGTTCCACAAGCACCCCGAGTCAAGCCAATAGCTTGTCATTGCCCAAAGACAGCTTCTTCCCCTCTTTTCTCTCCCTCTTCCTCCTCTTTTGTTCCTGCTCCAAGCTGCCCAGGCCCACTCCACCTCGGTGCCAGCTCTGGCGCTCGTTGGACCCTACAGCCCTCTGCACAACTCTGCTCACTAGCCCAGAAGAAACTCTCCGCTTTCTGGTATTCTTCTGCCTGTTTAGTGAATTGAATTGCAACAAGCAGAGGTCCTAAAAGTGGGAAAACTAGCATAAGACACATTGCAGATTGTGCTGCCGGAGCCGAGAAGAGCGGTGTATTCCCTTTTAGCAGTGGTGAACAGCTGAATCAGCCAAAGCCAGGTGATGCAGCCAAGGGCTTACCCAGAAATGGTCTGCAATGTACAGTAACATTCTCTTGAAATTGTCTTTCCTTCAGTCATGTGATAAAGTGCTTGATAAAAATTACTGTGTAAATTCTTTGTCCTGAAGATAAGGTCAGATGAGATGGTTGTTTCAATTCCCTTTTTGTTTCCAGCTCTGTGAATCTGTACTTTGTATGTTTGCAGTTATGAGTGGAATTAGAGGGTGTTTGCAAGTATTCAGATTACGTGCATGCCTTCCAAATTTACAGCAAGCAAGCTCAAGCTGTAGTGTTCACAGTCCTAAGGTGTCCTCTTTCCCTGGCCCATTCCACGAATGACATGAAGGCAGATTCTGTTTTTCTCCCCATGGATCTCTAGTGCTCTGAGACCTGCAAGGGTGCTCATTAAAATGACCATACTGGGTAGAAACAATTTTTAGAACAGAGAATTTCCTGAGCTGGATGTGGCTGCTGTCTGCTTAATAACCCTCTGTAGATTTCTTTTCCAAGCACTTGTCCAATTTTACCTCGATTCTAAGTCCATTCCTTTACATCCAGAGCCTCCTTTGGTAATAAATAGTGCAAGGCTACTATGGGCCATGCAAAGAACCACCTCCTTCCCCTTGCCTGCAGCCTGGTTACTAATAGGTTCACTTGATTCCCTCTTAGTCCTTCTCTTGGTTCTGAAACTGTCGCCTTGGTCCTGAATCGATGACAATATTGCAAACACTTAAGCACATGCAATTTCCATGCATGCAGAGTATGTGCAGGCAGAAATAAAGGCAATGAGTAGGCAATCAAGGTATATCTTCATTGCACGTGTTTGTAAATGAAAACCGTGGTTGGACCACTGCAGAAGATGCCTCCGGGACTTTTTTTAAAAAAGGCTGGTGTTCCCCCCCCCCCATCAAAAATGTTGACAAACAGTGCTCATGACCTTGCACTTTACTTCCCATTGCCAAGACTAAATGTTGAGAGGAATGCTCCTCTGCCCTCGCAGGAATTCTGCATCCGCGGTCGCCTGCAGACAAAGAGGTGAGGTGGGCAGGGGACCGATGTCTGAACACAAGCCCTGGGTAGCAGGTGAGCAGAAATCGGGACGGTGCGAGAGCAGCAGCGGGTTTTGAGGGTGAAAATCCGGAGCGGTGGCTCCCTCTCTGCCCCCCGCCCCGTGTCGCTGAGGACACCGGCCAAGGCAGCTGAGCGGGCGGCAGCAGCGCCCACCCCGCCCGCCAGCCCGGCGCCCACCCGCGCCTTCCCTGCCCTCAGCCCCGTCCTCCCGGCTGAAGGGAGCCCACGGGGGCTTTGCCCCCGCGGGAGGGGGGTCCCGGGCGCGGAGCCCGGCGCTGCTCCGTGCGCGGCCGCCTGTGCCCCCCGCCCCGGGGCCGGCGGCGAGGGGAGCGGCAGAGCCGCAGCCCCCGGCGGGGAGCCGGCCCCTTCCCGCGGGGGCAGGCAGCGCCGACCCTGCCGTGTGACAGCCGGGGGGGGACGCTGCTGCCTCGGCGAGCCCGGCTGCGGCAGCGGCGGCTGCAGCCATGTGTTTCTCCGCCTGCCTGTGACACAATAACACGGGAAGCGGCGGCGGGGGGGGGCGATCCGGGCCTGCCGAGGGGAAAAGTGCCCTGCCCCGCTCAGGTGAGCCGGAGCGGCGGGGGGAGGCTGCCGCTGTCCGCCCCTCCGCCCCGGTGACAAGCTCTGCAGCCGCCGGGGCCGGGCGGGAGGCGCCCGCGGAGCTGCCGGGGGAGGCGGCGGGTCGCCGGTCCCCCCTCACCCCGCGGTGCTGTGCCCGCAGGCCGGCGGCGATGGAGGAGGGCATGAGCAGCATGCAGCAGAAAGCGGCGGAGCTGGAGCACATGGCCGAGGTCCTGCTCACCGGCGAGCAGCTCCGGTAAGCGGTGCCTTCCCCCCCGCTTTGCCGGGGACGCGTACCCGGGGGTCCGCAGCAGCTCCCCTGAAGGCGGGAGGGGGGATCTGCGGGGCGGAGGGCGAGGGTCTCTCCCCTCGGGCTTTCCCTTGCACCGGAGCACCTGCCCTGCTCCCAGCGCGTCCCCGGGCTCCGGCCCCGCTTTCCGCAGCGAGGAGCAGGAGGAGGAGGAGGAGCGGGGATGGCAGCCGGCGCTGCGAGCCCGGGGAGGTAAGTCACCCCCTCGGGGCTCTTCTGCCCCGGGCACCTTTGCTGCCCTGCGTGGGACAGGAGGCGTCCGGGGCAAAGGCTGCTGGATCCCTAAAGGGATCAGGCGATGCAGAAGGAGAGTTGCATCTTTAAAGATTAAAAAAACCCCAAACAAACCTTAAGCAATAGCGTTTCAGCACTCCAGCGAGGAGCAAGCAGGGCGCAGGGAACCGCTCCTGCACAAGCCCCGTGTGCGCTCCGGCTCCCGCCGCGGTGCGGGCCGTCACCCCGCAGAGGGGCTCCTTCTCCTAAGGGCTTGGGTTTGCTTTGCATCAGCTGGTCCCAGCAGATGGAAGGGGATCCCTACTGTCAGCGCCAGCAGTAATTAACAGTGCTGTGTGAGTGGAGTTGTGTGCAGCGCAGAAATCGTTAACAAAAATGCCTGACTCAGTTAATTTTTAATTTCTGTGATGCATTTAGTGTGCCATCTGTACCCATACACTACAGAGGAGGAAAAGAAATTTTAAGGCTTTCGGTTTGTTGATGGAACATCTTGTGATTCAGGAAGAAAAATCCTATCATTATTGTGTGTTATATGTATAACTAGAATGAGATTGTAAAAAGATTTTCCCAGTAGTTTTTGCTTGAATTTTCTTTGAACTTTTTGCTCAAATGCTGGACAAACACTGCAAAATGGTAGAAATGTTGCTTGATTTGGGAGGTGCCATCATTGCTGCTAGTGCGGACACTGACACTGTTACTGGTTACATTCACATGGTGAGTACCATTGGCACCTTGTGATGCACACCAGTGATATCCATGTTTGGGGATTAAACGTTGTTTTAGTGGTCTGGCTCTGGTACACACCGGTGTCTGCTCCAAGCTTGAGATTCCTCCTCAAAGTAGCCTGAAATGAAACCTAGGGTGACAGGGTGCACTGGCATGCATGTTCTGCATGGTGGACATAGCGCTGAGTTGTTCATCCAAGTCCCTGATAAGAATCCTGCTGTTCCTAATTTATCTCACTAGAAGTTGAAGATTCAGGGCTAATACAAAATTCTATTAAAATCACGTTAAGTCTTTCTATGTACCTCATAGTTAAATGTAAAAGCACAAGCTTTGCAACCTTTCCCTAAGGAGAAGATGGAGGAAACTTTAACAAATCTGGTTCCTAGAATCAGCTCACTAGTCTCACAATCAAGGATGACATTTGCCATCTCATTTATTAAAGTAATGAAACACGGTGCTATTTTTGGGCAGGTTGATCTACAGATACAAAGAATTCTTCCCCATCCCGTGAAGTTACCTATGGACATGCCTTTGCAAATCTGTAGGAAGTGACCTAGATCTCCTTGGACTGTGGTTTCATGAACAGCCCAGCCTGCATGATGTCTAGCTGCTGCTGAGTGAGGAGATCCGCTCTCCCCGACCCTGTTCCTACTCCCCACTCCCGGCTGTGCAGTCCCACCTCCTCCCTGATGCCTGCTCCTCTACTTCTTGCACTTCTCGGGAGCAGATCCAATGTGGCAATCCGGCGGGTAGGTTGGTTTTCTGATCTGCTGACTGCCAGAACCCACAGAAGATAGGTGGTGGGAACGTGGAGCCAGGAGCAAGAAGAGGAGGTAGTGGAGAAGAAGCAAGATCTCCCATTTTGGCAGCAGTGAGCTGTTGGGTCAGCTGGAGCTGTCTTGTGAAACTGCACCCAAAATTGTCTCTCTTCCCCCAATTTTTTGTTAGCTTTGTTCTGTTTCTCTGTCAGGATGCTCTATGCAAAGGGTTAGTTTTCTTCAGTTTGCCAGACAATAAAAAACACAAAATATGTGATAGAAAACTGGCCGGTAGACAAGTTTTAGCCAACCCTTTTCCTGTCCAAGATAAGTGTATAATTGTTAAAGCTAAATGAAAACGTGGAGGGTTTTCAGGATCAAAGACAGGCTATCTCAGCAGCCTTTGCGGCAGGCAAACAGATGATAGAAAAGGAGCACGCACATGCACTCAAGGAAACATACTGTACTCTATTCTTAGTGATGCTTACAGATGCAAGCTGAGCCCCCGGCGGGAGTGATGCGGCCAGACAGGTGATGATGTGTGGATCTGGGTGAAAGTGCATCTGAGCAAGTGTTGCGTACTGCGAGATGAACACATAACTTAGGAGTAAAAGTGTAAAATGAAACTGTGAGCATGGTGTTGCTTGCATAGAACCAACCAAATGTAGGTATTTAAAGCACTCTTGTACTAGACTAAATAGCACGTGCGTCTAAACTCAAATACTTATGAGAGCCGCTTGATTTAAATTCCTTACAAAGCTGCTATTGCCCATCTCGCCTCAGCCTCACACGTTGCCTTGTAGCTCCCGTTCCTGTGGCCTGTTTGCTGCACATCCATCCCTCTCTGGCAGGGACCTCCTCATGCAGTGAGGGCTGAAGTCATCTCAGCAGTGCCTTGGTGAGCCTGGCTTTGCGCCCTGGCAGTGCCAGTGGTGGGGATGGAAGCCCCGTGCCCCCTTCCCCTTCCCAGGCAGGTGCACGCTGGCTAGGGGAGGGAGAGGAGGAGGCCAAAGAGGTTTTTTCCTTCTCCTTGTTGCTGTCTCTCGGTTGCTTGTGATCTGTGTTTCTCCTTTGCGAGGTGTGTGCTATGTCTGCTGGCACCCGGGGAGCTGGCTGCTGGCACGTGCTGGCACTGGGCTTGCACCTACCGGCTTCGGTCATGAGCAGTTTGTGGGAGACGAGGCCATGATGTAAATCCTGGTCCATAGGTGGGGTGATTTATGGAAAAAGAAACAGGACCTTGAGCTATATTTTAGCTAACACGGTAAACTTTTACATCCAGTAGTGTCCTCTGACTCTAACCCCAGTAACTGGCTGAGCGAATACCTAACTAACTCTTACTTTTGGTTAATGGGCACATATTTTTTAAAGTGAGGACTTCAGAAATTTTGCTCTTGATAGGCCTTTTAATTATCAAGCTGACAGCCATGAAACAAAGCAGAACATGTCAGCAGTGTGGCACTTCAGGACAGACCTTTGGCAGCCTCTCGCTGCCATGCAGAAGACTAGGAAGAGCAAGGAGAGAGCCAGGATGGGCACCATCCAGCTGCGGGCTCTCCAGGCACCAACAGCCCTGCAAGGACAAACTGCTCGGGCTTTGGCTGCCTGACAACTCCAACCACCCATAAACCCAGCTCTTCCCTCTGGCCTGCTGCAGTTTCAGAGACCCTGTAGCTGTTCAGTGGTGAGCTCGCTCTTTTGAGGATGGCTGCAACAGAGCTGCCCTTAAAAGGCTCCACAAGTTACAAGTGATGAGTATGGACCTGTCTGCTGCAGAAACTGTGAGCTGTGCTGGAGAGGATCATGGGGCCTTCAGCTCCCTTGGGACTGGGAGAGCCCTTCGCAGCCTCCACCCCGCTACGTCCCTGCCTGCAAACACCTGCCTGGGGGCAGCCCCGGGGATGCGAAGGTCCCTGAACTCCCTCCGTCTCGCTGGGTGTGCCTGAAGGAAGGCGTCACAGCCTTAGTGCTTTGGATAGTCATCGTTGGAAGCCTAATACCAGGGACATATAATGGCACTACTGAAGTCGATAAGGGTTTTATTGGAAGCAGAGAAATTCCAAGCTCATTTCCCTCCCGGTCAAAGGCAACAGGTTGTGCCCATTTCAGCACTGTTTGGCAGAAGGTTTAAAATATCTCTGTCTGGGTTTGAGCATTAACTCACTTAGAGCTGATCTTGCCTCTGGCAACCAAAAGCAGTTTCAATGGGCATGTTTCGATACGCATGCTGTCTGTCTGTCTTACAAGTCAGGGGTGTCTGAAATCTTCCTTGTCTGCAAATTGTTTCTTGATGCCAGATTGTCACTGAAATCTGGTATCTCTTCCAGGAGTCCCTCATTTCTTGCAGAAAATGTGCCTAGTCTTTCAGGGTGTCTTCAGGCTTCAGCTGACCAAACAGCAATATCAAAAGAGCACTTTTTTTTTTTTTTAAATCAGAAATTGCCATTGTATATATGGTGCAGTTCTCTCTCGTAGGTGTAACTTGAATGACATTTAATGTCTCTGCAGACTTTTGGATGCCTCTTTATCACCAGCCTTTACAGGAAGCAACACCTTTTGCAATTCACACTTCTGTTAAATACTTGAGTGAATAATTAGGAAACTTGTTGGTTGAGCCAGTGATTTTGATAGAATAGTTCTTATAATTCAGCATCTTCTTTCTTTCTGCTTAGGGAAATATGAAGCATGTTTCTTAGAGATTTTTCTTTCTTTCAGAAGAGACAAAATGCAAGATACAGTTCAACAGAAATTTGTTTGCCTTTTTATCACGGTTTGTATATGAGTTTCATTTCACAAAAGAGTTTTTACATGGTAAACAGCTATACATTTTGAAGCTGCAAGAGAAAAGTCAAAACCAGTTTTCACTGGTCTTCCAAAGGTCTCACTTCAGGAAGATTATCACTTTAAGAAAACTTCTTAATATATTGGAGTGCATAACTTTCAGAGTCATTAACTTCTGAAGGATGGTAACACCTACAGGTCCATAAATATTTTTCTTATTCTGAGCAATAAATAGTCAACCTTTTTCACAGTGGTAGGGTTCAAAAGTTCATTGGCATTCTAAGGTGCAAAGAACCCAGGGCACATAACAGTAACAGTTTCTAGAGAAATGTAATCAAGAGAGCCTTAGCATTAATGTATTGCTATAATATAGAAATATATTAACCATATAGTTACATAATTTATTAAATGCTATCACTGTGTTTGAAAGTATATTAACACTGTAGTGATGCACTGCTACAGCTGTGTAAGTTTATACACTGAAAGGAAGGTAAGGATTTAAGATACAGAATTGTCTAGAGGTCTCTTCCATTCAAGTCAGGTCCTGACCGATCTTCAGATATCAAACAAATGTATATGCCATTTTTAGAGATGGAATACATTAAGATGAGATTTTGTAATCTGCCTAAGCCAATGCAATATTGTACTTCCACCTCAAGGGATGATGTGTTTTTCTACCCCCCTGCACCTTGTTCTTGCAACCTCCTTAGTTCTCCACCAGTGGCTGCATTTCCCTTAGCCAAGAGCTACTGATTGGGCTCAAAACTAACCCTGAAAAAAATAGTTTTCAGTTGTCTCACTTGAGAAGGCTCTTGTCTGCTGACCCCTTCAGGGCAGACAGGACACAGGAGATTATATCATCTGATCTCTGTGGAACAGAGTGCTCCAGAACTCTCTGTCCAAATAATTTCACTTTCATTAATTTGTTTTCCAAAATTGAGCAACGAAAAAATTGGCAATCTTCTCTGTGAGGTTCCACCAGAGTAATACACTGAAAGAAAAGGTTTCAAAGTGAAGGCTGGTAAAGCTGCAAAATGAAGTGCTCTGAAATCAAGAAGCTTCCCACTAACTCTACCCTACCACAACACTTTCAATTATATATTTTAATTAATATAAATTATTTTAATTTTATAAAAAGCGTATGGTTCTCAAATGTATATGTTCATTTTTTCTAGAATCTTTGATACCTGATGCACTTTCTCATGTGTTTCAATCTTGCCCATTTGTACCAATTTTAATGACATCAAGTCCCATATATGTATATAATATATATGCATGCATAAATACATACATATATGCGTATATGATTCCTGGGCCAGGAATCTCAGTTTCTTGTGTCCTTCAGTAAAATTTGTGGCTATTCAACATTTCTAGAAATCAAGACGTAAGGCTTTTGTTTGCTCTGTTCTTTCCTTTAACCTATGCCTTTTAATAATTCAGTCATTCCCGTCAGCAGCTTTCCTCAAGCACAACTCAGAGATCAAGTAGTTAACAACGCATGTGCAAATAGCGATCGCTCTTTCGCTGTGTACACAAGAAGGCGGATGTTGTACGAGTGGTTTGTGCCATATATTTTATGTATTCCAATCCAGGTGGAGTCAATCATTAACTTTTGTCTCAGGCTCGCAGAGATCAGCAGGCAAGCAAAGGATCCTGGATGTGTGTAGCATGTGCAAGAATATTTTTTATTTTACATTAGAGGAGCTGCCCGTGAACAGGTGAAGGGAACTGTTTTGATGATGATGCTCGTGCAGGGAAGGCAGAATTAATGTGCCAAACGCAATCTAGCTTTGCATTTACTACACGATCCCTGCTCCTGAGGGGGCAGTGGCCACAGGCTGGCACCATGACAGAGAAGTCCTCCTACCACTTGTCATTATTATTTACTATTTGTGCAGCGATAGCGCCTAGGAATTTGAGCTATTTATCAAGTCCCGGCAGGGGTAGGCACTGTATGCTCTGAAGAAAAACAAAGCCCTTGCAACACAAATCTTGGCTGCAACTGGTAGCAGTTTCTTGCAGCAGTAGTGGGCTCTGACCAGCGAGGGAGGGTCTGTGTGAAGCCGCCAAACTTGGGGAACTGAAGTGGGACTCTGTCAGGATTGGGATTTCTGGTTTGGGAGGTCAGACACCAAGCCCAAAAGTGGCATCCTGAAAGCGCAGAGAAAAATACCACTGAAGTGTGGAGATGTGGAGGTGATACTGTGTGTGCCGGGACGGGTGGGGAGCGCTGGGTACCGTGTTCAGGAAAGGATCTGCTCTTTTCTCCCTCCAAAGTCACATCTGAAGCCAGGAGGGAGGTCAACCAGCTTTCACTATGGGATAAATGGACAAGGACTAGGGAAGAATCTCTGCATCTCATTTTAATTGAGGTATTTCTTGTATTTGTAGACTCCAGTACTTTTTGAAGTGTAAAACTTGAAGAATTTCAGTGCTTTCTGTGATGTAAAACTTAAGAAAGTGAAGGATATTGTCACAGCAGCAAACATGAGCCTCTCTGCAGTCCAGACTTCTTCATCCCCGTCACTAAATGTCCAGGCACTGAGTGCTGGCTTGGGTGGTAGCTCTTGGCTTAGGGTCTGCTCTCAGAAACAGACAGTCCCTCCTGAGGCTCTGGGCCCTTCTACCTTTCTTGTCACTTATTCTGCTTTTTATTTTCGTAACCCTTGTATTGTGGTTGTGTTAACTCTTTTGCCTCTTTCTTCCTGGCAGAGCAGGCTTGTGTGAGTCCTTTTGCTAACTGAAAGATAGTTTTTTTCCAGTGTTCAAGGCCAGGGCTGAATACAGTCATCTCCTCAATGTAAGCTTTTGTGAGAAGAGATTAAACTGATGAAGAGCTGGCAAAGAGGATGAAAGGCTGGGTAAGAAGCAAGAGCTAAGCAGGTTTGGTTCGTGTACCTGGTCCCTGAAGAAAAGCTGCATCAAGGCTCTAAAGGTTAATAAAGACAGAAACTGCAAGCTTCAGGTCTCAGCAGAACCACTGGCATTCATTGAATGAAGGATCCACTTCACATGTTAGTCATGGGTTGTTTTCTTTTTTTTTTTCTTAAGCAAGAGCAGGACATATAAACCATATACTTTAAACAATTTTGGTGTATAAACCACTGGAATTAAATCCAGCTTAAATCTATTTGAACACAGGCTCACAAGGATCCTTAGTTACACTGATTCGACTAAGACTATTATAATAGAATGGAGAGACAGATTTACAAAGGCAGTTTGCCTCCACTAGCTAGCGGAAGGAAAGCTGAGAAGGGATTTTTAATCAATTTCATGAACATTAACAACAGTCATGACTTTTAATTTTTTAATTTTTTTTTTAGCTGTTTGGAGATTTGACCTTTCCCTTGAATCCCACATTTTTCCTGTGGCCTTAAGGAGAAATGACTGTATGGTGAATATGCTTTTGTTCCTGGCAGCAGAAAGAATAAAATTGATCTCAGAGTTAAAGAAAAATAAAACATTTAAACTTACACTGCCAGGAGAGTGCTATATAGCAGGAGTGGAAATAATAAAATAATGTGCAATCTTGCTCCTTTATTGTTTGAAAACTCTGAAGCATTGAGTTGTATGCAAGCATGGAGAAAGGGAAAAAATAACCCACAGACTGTGTCACAGGCTCACTCAGGCTGTAGAGAAACTTGTGAAGCCAAAGGATCCTGCTCAGGCAGTGATCATCAGCAGGTCTGCTTCTGTTACATTGACTTCTTTGTTCCTCAGCTGGGCTCTTCCTCATGGTACAGCTACACAGGGATCCAGGTATGCCTGGAGCTAGAGAAGTGGAGAGGGGCTAATAGTTTGGATGGCTAAAACTTTGAGCTAGTACTGCCACTGAAAGCAACGGTCTTGTCTTTATTGTACACACACTGCCATGGGGGTTTCTGCCGCCTGGTTCCCTCCTCTGTGCTTCCCCTTCTTCAGACTGGCTTAAGCATCTCTGGACCATCACCATACGGTGACCTGCACTGGGGAAGTGATCAGGCAGGGCTTTTGGATGGCTGCTATTTCAGTTGGGTCAGTTTTACAAACCGATTTACCGCGTGACCACATAAAAGCTTTCTCTGAAGAACTACTGGGGGAGAAATGGGTACTGGCTTACCCCATGTCACTGAACTACAGTTTAAGGCTGTGGTTTCCTGATACAGCGGCTCTAACTGCGGGCTGCTACTGTCCCGCTCTTATTGCTTCCCTTGCACTTTGCACTGGTGTTCGTCTGGGATCAGAAGTTCAGGGAACTAAAGCAGCCGAAGCCAAATAAGAAAAATTTAACTTTCTAAACAGGCTCAGCATGAGGTCAGACCAGTGCCAGCACTGGGGTGAGGGAGCCGGCAGAAACGCATGGTCAGGGACGGAGAGAGGGAGCGGTGGCAGCAGCCACTGCTGGTTTGCTTGACCACCCCGCCCAGTGCTTAATTTGCATGAATTCAACTTGGGTCAAACATTTGCTGGATTCTCATTAAAAAATTTCAGACTCCAGTAGAGGACAGACTATAAAAATAATTTTGAGTTTAAATGCCCAATCCACATGTTGTTACCAGATAGGAACAGAAACTATGTTTGCCATTTGCCTAGATGATTTCTCTTTCAAGGCTTTTACCTTTACTTCTGCACTCTTGTCAGGGTATTGTGCATGAATAGAGACAAATATTGACACTTCATATGTTTTGAAATTTGTACTATGTAATTTATATGACCAGCATATCACAGTGCTACCAATGTGACAGCACTACTTCAGAATACAACCCCCTACCTTAATTATCAGCCCTATAATTTTACGGTCTTCATAGTTTGGCTCTTAACGGTGCCTCAATGCAGTAAATGCATTCAGATCTCAAAGGTGCATTTACAAATAATTAAAAAATATGCCTGATTGGGCTTGCTAATTCAGAGCAAATATAGAAGCTGGTTTTCACATAGCAAGGCCATAATTCTCCATTTCCTTGCAATTGTGTGGGTGATTACATGGGCTACCACAGCTGTGTCAGGGATTTGCAAGCAGATGAGAGTTTTCTGGTTTCTGTGGAGAACCAGGGGACTGCAGGTCATGCTGTGGGTTTTACAGCGGCGTTGAGCCGATGTGTCTAGCTGCTGCTGCAGAAAAGAGCAGCCCAGCTCCTCTGGACCAGGGCTCCTGCTGCTTGGCCTGGTGCACCTGCAGTGGTGTGTGTCTGGCCCTGTGGTGAGCAGCCTGGGGAGCTCAGCCAGGTTACTGTTGTGTCAAACTAGCACCGATGGCAGTGCAAGGGATAAGGTCAGCTGGCCTTAGGGTCAGGGGGTGAGGAGCTCCACAGACCTCCCTTTTTCTGGGGGACCCCACAGTGAGGTTGGCTTCTTGTGGAGTCAGGCCCTGATGTTAAAGTACAGCTGTGCCAGTCCAGGAGCCCCTTCTCACCCCTTTCATCTGTTCTTCCCCTGCCCAACCCCTGTTTAGATGTCAAGTTTTTGGTAGAGATCATAGCAATGCTGGACAGGATTTGGGCGACTACATCCAGACAGCTCTGTGGCTGTTTGGGTGAGGGTGCCTCCTGTGTATTAAGACAGCAAGCACAAAGATGCTCGCTTGAAGATTTAAAACCAAATGGCAAAACTGGAACTAAATGGCTGGTCAGAGCAATAGCCAACACCACCTGAGACACAGCGATAGCAAAGGTGGGAGCTTGAAAGTGAAGATAAAAGCGTGGCAGTACTGTGTTTGATGTGACAGAAGAGAAGGAGGTGGTGGAAGGAATCGGGGAGATGGGCAATGTTGTTGAGATCAAGAGCTGTGGAAACTGTCTTTCCAAGAGCATTCCAGCTAGATAAGAGCCAGACAAGACAATGTTTGGTCAAGAACAGTGCATAGAAGAAGCCTTGAGGTGTAAGATAATAGGGCAGAAGAACTTGGAACAGAACTTGAACTTTCTGGAGGAGAGGTATAGCTGTCATGGAGGGGCATTGCATGAGGAATCTGCGGAGACCAAAGTTCTTCTGCTGATAAGCAGCACTAACACTACCATATTTATCCTTTATGGATCTTTTATAATCTACCTGCTTTGGGAAGATTCTCCCACCCCCAGTAGCACAGCTGCCATCTAGCAGTGGCCTTTGGAGTTGTGGAGGTTTATGTGGGTTTGTTTCATTGCTTCACACACCACGGGCCATGGCCAAAACGGGTATATTGCCATGATGTTTGCAGTAGTGTTCAGCTGAACTGTTGTACAATCTGCTGGCTCTGTGTTTGCGGCACCTTCCTGTGTATTGGGCCAAATGAGTTTATAGGCAGGAGTTAAAAAGAAGTGTTTGTATGTTGTATCCGTTGCGCTTCACATTGTACTCGTGTCTTCAAAGCGTTAGGGCTGCTTGAAGCCAGCATGTGTATTCCTTCGTGTTTTCACAAGCCATTCTCAGCTCTGATTTAAGAGGCAAACCAAATGAAAGGCACAATTACAGTATGGTTTGTAAAAACAATGATTTTTAATTTAATTCCAATGAGTATTGCAGAATATTCACAGGAAGCTGAAGTTGTGGCGCTTGTCTGAGGAATCAGAGTCCAGCACTTATGCTCATCCTCTTTGTGAGGAGAATCTGACAACATATAGCCAAAATGTCACTCAAAGTTAGGATTGCAAATAATGGAAATGACTTCTGAAAATATATTAGCTAGGCATTATTTATAGCACTGATTGCCAGCGGTGGAACAATTTCCTTTCATTTTCTACAGAAAAGATCCTTCTCTTGATAATGACACATCCTTTTCTGCAGTAGCATATAATCGTATAGCTTAGAAATCAGGGTGATATAATAGAAAGCTGTTAATTGTTTCCTGATGCTCAGGATGTAATTAACTTATACTTTCCTCTAGCTGAAATTAATTTATTTTTACTAAGATGTAGGAAGAGTAACTCCTAGCTTAAACTGCTATTTCGCTGCTTGGTCAGTACAAACAGAGCGAGACTGTGATGTGAAGAAGCTCAAGTAGCATTACCATGTAAAAATCTCAAAAGAGATTGTACAAACACCGTTTTGAGAATTATTTGGGGCTAGAAGCTTAAAGACTTGTCTTGGACAATTAAAGTATTGTCAAAACTAATAGCATGTGGACAAACTCAGACCTTTCAAGTCTTTTAGGAAATGGTAGAAATAGATGAGGTTAAATTAATAAGTAGATCTCTGTGATGAGAAAAATGGCTCCATAATAGGAGCCATTGGTAGTATACTGCTGCTTGTCTTATTAGATGAGGCGATGAAAGTAGGTTCTTAAAAGCACACTGAACAAAAGAAATAAAACAAGGTTTATTAAAAGTTTATTATCGCAACCTTAATTTGTGCAATATCATGCAATTATCTAAAATAGACAGCAAAAAGGTGTCTTCATACAAGAAATTGATTGACAGACTGGAGCAAGCCCAGTCTGTCAATCTGGATCTCAGGTGGGGTGGGCTGGAGCACATGATGTACAAGGAGATGCTGAGGGCTGGGTCTGCTCAGCCTAGAGAACAGAAGACTCAGCGGGATCTTACTGCTGGCTGCAACCACTTAAATGAGCAGGTGTAGGGAACCAGGGAGAGAGTCTTCTCTAAGATGCACAGGGATAGGACAAGAGGCAGTAGGCAAAATTTGCAAGTGAATTTCTAATTAGATATTTGGAAAGAATTATTCACCATGAGGGTAAGTAAAAAAAATCAGAATAGGGGCCCAGAGAAGCTTGGAGATATTAAAATCTTGCCTGGACATGACCCTGAGCAACTTCTACTAACTGGACATGCTTTCAGTATAGGTTGGACCGGATAGCCTCCAGAGGTCCCTTCCAACCTGAATTACTCTACATTTCAAGAAGGCATAGTGTGATGTCTTCTTTAAACTATGGTGGCTGATATTATCCACATTTTGTTAGTGGCTGGTAACCAGTGATTATTATCCACTTAGTTGCAGTGGTGGGAGGGCTTGTGAGAATACTTCCTAACCTGCTGCAGTGCAAAATCAGCTGGGTTAGTTTGTACAACGCCTGCAGTGGTTGACAGTACCACTCCTTTCACATCGTCCAGCTTTTCAAGCAAACTTAAGGATGAGAAATGTATCCATTTCCAAATGAATGCTCAAGAACTTTTGAAATCTCTCAGTTTCAACTGAGATTTTTATGATGATGTGAAGGTGAGAACCTGGTTCCTTTGACCACACTGTCTTAAGTCAGGCCAGGATTTTACCCCAGATCATGCGAGATTCATGAGGTGCCAACATCACAACTCTTCCCACCACCAAGAGAGCTTTTCAAGGTGTCTGCGAGGTTATCTGTAGATCCATTTCTTAAGAACTTGGGGGACAGAAACCAAAGTGCACATACTTAGGACATACTGGTTTTATATCAGTCCCTGAAGGATGAGAATAGAGAAAAGACTGGGGGCGGTGTACGGAGTAATACATGCTGGAAGGCCAGTAGATCACCTTAGTGCCAGAAATCCTGCTGGGTATGTCGTGTTGGCATTACACGAGGAACAGTAATCTCAGGGCAAACCACCTGCTCCTCTGTTCTCACTGCCTGCACGGCGATACAACAAATGAATCGAGCGCTCTCAGAGCCTCTCACACTGTGCACAAAGGGCCCAATCTGGGAGTTTATTTGGGTGCATAAATGCCTGGTTTTCCATAGTCCCCCACCTCCAACTTTGCTTGTGGAAAGTGGATTTTCAGTCCCGTGTTGGGGGAAGAAGGTGTTGGAACTGTTAACATTTTCTTCCCTTGGAGGGGCACGTCTCATCTGATAATCCATTTGGAAGGTAACGAGATATATTCCCTTGCCTTTACAGATGTGATCAAAGACGTGATTAAATCAGGCATGTGCCCAACCATTATCCCACCTTTTGGAAAATAATAGTGTTTCTTTCAACACACACAAAGCAATCAATCAGATTTGTTGCTTTCTCTGTATGTCGTTGTGCTTTATCACAATGCTGCAAGGCCTAGATCCTTTAAAAATATTTCATAACAGGGAAAAATCCAATCATTTTAGATTTCTATAAAGTGATGGTTTTTCCAAGTGCTATACTTTGGTCCTACTGTAATGAATCAAACAGTGATGGTTGAAAGGTAGTTGCTTGCATTCACTTTGTTTGGCTACAGAGGGGCTAGAGCTGCTCCAAACTAATATATTAAGAACTTCATATGACTTTTTTTCGGTTAAATCTGTAAATCAACACCAGCTGAAACAGTGTATCCTACATCATTTCACATGAAATATGTTTGTACTCTGTGTTGATTTATTTTCTGATGAATATGGAACATCTGAGTTTGTATGAGGCCAGTAATAGCAGTACTCTTGGGAAACACATTACTGGGGCAAAGGAGGAAGAAAAAAGGATTGCGTAAACTGTTTGGGAGAAGCACAATAAACAAGGAGAGAAGAATTTATTTAAACATATAGTGGCTAAGGAAAAGTTCCAGTGGACTGGAAATTGTGACATTTTGCTTGCATGCTGAAGACTGTGCACAGCATATCTTTTCATGTAAAATACCAGTATTCCACCTCAGAAAATGGTAGACCTGGGGAAGAAGGCACAGAAAGGTGTTGGTCACTTGATCAAGGATTTCATGTGTTCAGTGGCCACAAACCTTTTGCAGTTTCAGCAGTTCATATATGCACAGCCTACTTACATATGGACTGAAATCTTGTATAGTTCAGCATTCAGAAAACTCATTGTAGTTACGTTCGAATTGAGACCTAATTGGCACTGTTTGTATTGTGCTTTGATAATCGGGGCAAGTAGTGGACTAAACCTTGACATGGTCCTTAGCATGCCTCCATGTGTCTGGGTAGCTACAACAAGTGCCCGTGGTCCATCTGCCCAACCGTGGTCATTGACACCATCTGAGGAGCAACCATACCCAGGCTCCTACAGATCCTGCCTTTCTTCAGGACATGTGATGTCAAGGCTCATCTTGAGTAAATGAATTGGATTTAGGATTAACACACAGCGTTGGGCCATTTACACTGATGATAGGTGAATATCTGAGTCTGCATAAAGGCACAGTGCAGGCCCTAACCTCTTACCTCCTGTTGTCCTGTTGCCCATCTAAAGCCTATGCCTAGCTGTCTGTGCAACATGTGTTTTGGATTTAAGTTCAGGCCTGACCCAGAGTTTGGAGCATGTTGTAAACATAACCATATTGTCGTAATCTAAGTCTACCAGTATTCAGCTGAGGCTGATAGCATGTGTAAAGCTGATGCCGTTACTTGGTGAATAAGGATCAGGGTGCATGTTCTGAGTTATTAAAGGAGTAAGAAGTCACGGTTTGAATTTATTGTCAAAGCACATAAATACCTGTTCACTGAGCTTTCTGCATGTGTGGAGAGAGAATTTTGCCTAGAATGAGAAGTGGCAAACACATGGCCCAGCAATGGGAGCAAGCTGTTCAGTAGAGCAGCAGAACTTCTCTGGCCTCCTTGTTGATTTATTTATTATTTTAAAGGAAAATTTCCATTTAATCGTAAAAGCAGAGGAATAACGCTTCTATAATATTTATCTTTTCAAAGCTCATCTACTTGTGAACATTTAACAAGGCCTAATCAAACAAGACAAGATCCTTGATAGCATCCTGACGGAAGGAACTATTCATGAAGAGTGGTTATGCAGCAGCTGTGTATCTGTTCATATCATAGATCAGATATAGAAAAATGCTGAGCTCATCCAAAGAAACCATCTCCAGGCTAGATTTTTGCAAAAGTAAACTCCTTTAAATAGATTTAGTCTTTAACTAGGATTTTTATTAATACATTTTCCTTGATGATAAAGTTCTTCATTAGCCGGCCAGAATTTAAGCAGTGAGTAACTTCATGCCATTCAGTAATCCCCTTAAATTCGTATACCATAATTCTCCATGTTAGATGTTTGTATGGCCTAGATAAAGAAAGAGATTTAAAGCAGATAGGACAGTTCTTTATCATTAAAACATTTGTGTCAGAGAGCAATCCTTTCTATGTTTAAAAAATGAATACAGTAGCGTTAAGTTGCAGAATTGTTGAGTAAAATCATTGTTACCATTTGGCATAGATGCATTTGGAACTCATTCAGTGTAGTTTGGGGCAATCAATAGCTTTCTGAGACATTTTTCATTATTTCTCTGTAGATGGTGATTCATTTCTTCTTTTTCATTTGGCACTCACAGTGAAACCTTATTGGATGTTACAGGTTTCTCTTTAAGAAAAACATATATAAATGAGCAGAATGTTAATTAGGATTATACCGATTTGTTGCCTCCAGCTGTCTGTGAAGTTCATACTGGCTTATATTTTACACTCAAAGCGATGTTTTTCTTAAGCAAACATGACAACTTAAGGAAACTGAAAAAAGCTGTAACATGAGCCTATTTAAGCTTCTATCCTATTTTGATTTATTTACTTTAGAATTATATACTCTATATTATTTCAATAAATATTTTTTTTAAAAAAATCATGTGCTACTATATAAAATTAGACAAATTCCAGGCTTAAAAAGACCAGGGTGGCTATGACTGTATAGTCAGGTTCTTCATGGTAGCTTCACAGGATCTCAGATGGGGGGCTGGAGGTTCCTGCAAATGTGGTGATTTGGGTGTCAGCAGGATGAGTGGGTGTTGCACGTGGAGGCAGGAAAGCCAGCTGAGTACAGACATGTAGAGGCTTCACCCAAGGGTTAGATGCAGAGCTGGGCTGTGGAGCCGGCAGAAGGATCCTCTGCCATTGCAGCTCCTCCTGGATTCTACGCTTTGATTTAGCACGGAAGCAGATCAGACCGTTGGCCTCTATGCATGCTGCTTGCCAGCTGATGGGGTTTCCTCACAACAGATCCCCAGCAGTTTTTTGACACAGTTGTATGTCACAAAGGTTGTAGGATTTCCCTCAGATGTTGGAGGAAAACTTGCCACTAGTTTGGTGTACAGTAATGACAGGCCAGTTAAATATTCATCCTTCCAATCAGCCACATAAGGACTGTTGTATGCTTGCACAGTAAAAATGAGAAACAAGTAATACCCTGTTGCAAAAGCAAAGAAGCATGCCCATAGATACCCAAGTCTCTCGTCATACTTGCAGCTCCTGTGCTTTGGCAAGCACATGAAGAATGTCTGTATATCTGCATACCCACTTTTAATAAAAGCCTTAATATAAACTGCAAATGTCTTAATACAGGCAGTACCTGAACTTTTCTTTTTTGCAGCTGACATGAAACAGGACTTTAGAAAGGTTATGAGCCTGTAGTCAGGTCAAGTTTAGCTACTGCATATTCAGCTATATCTTACTCTCTGTTGCTTTCAGCCTCCAAGTTCTCAGTTTTCAGCAGAGCATTTTGTTGTTAGTGCACAGCCTTGCATTTTATAGACTTACCTGTTCCTCCATTTCTATTTTTGCACTGTGAAGGTCATCCATTAACAATTTATTCACCTCTAGGTGATCCAGTCAAATGGATCATTACTTTCAGTGTTTAAAAATTTGCATCAGTTCCAGTTTTATTTTATAGTTTAGTGGTCAACCACTGGATTTCAACAGAATTCTGGAAGACAGCGGAAAGAACTCCCTTGAATCGTGTCTTCTGTCAGTGTAACATCCTGCATATTGCAGTATTGCCAGCTGTAGGAGGTAAAAAAAAGCATGAATCAGTGCCAAAATATGGTAAGATCATTTTTTTATTTAAGGAAATTCAATACAGAGTGCCTTTTCTAGTCAGTATTTTTTCACTTAATCTTTCACAGCTTCCTTCAAAATAAAAATAAAGCCCAGTAATGCAGTTATACTAAACATGAAAAAAAAGGAAGCTATTCATTTAGAATAGGAAGAGATAAACAAAGTGGGATAGGTTTAATACAACATACTGTATATTGAAAGAGTATTGCATCTATACTCATTTTAAGATGAACCTATGTATTTGTTGGAAGTGAGTAAAAAGTCTTGAATCATAGCCTCAATATAAAATCAGGTTTGTTAACAATAGTACTTAGCACTAAGTATTTTATTCCTCATTTTATTACCTGTCAGGTACTGGCTATTTGTGCTTAATGACGCTCATGATTACACAGCACAGTAATTGGTTAAGAGTTTTGTTGGTTAAGAGGTGGAAAACAATTGCTAAAAGCAATTGAGATATTACTGCAGTATGACATATTATTAATGATGAAGGCAGAAAATTTTCTTCCTTGCTTTCAGCAGGGTTGCCAAGGACTGCTGAAAGGAGTACAAGCAGTTGGTGCTCCTCTGAGGAGCATAAAATATCAGGGAGAAGATCTGCAGGTCTGCGGTGCTCAGGCTGAGAGCAGCCATGCCTGGAAGGACTTTGAGATCATGGGTTACCCAAAGCCATAAAATGTCTCAGCAAAACTATTTGTCACTCATTGACAGGGTGGGAGAAATATCACAGCTGCACTTGAGATAAGGCACTTGGCTAATTTCAGTGCTCCTGTGGATTTCTTGGGTTACCTCGGGCAGATAACGACACCTTTCACTGTTTGCAGTGCAAGCCTGTTCAGTACGGTGGTGCTTTCTGGGTGTTACGGATCTGTTCTTTCCCAGATGTGCTGGGAGATGGGTGGGTGGAAAGACCTCCTGGTTTCTCAGGAGGTCTGAAACTTGCTGCACGCAGTGCAAGAGTGTAGTAAGGTCACACTCAGCTTTTCCCTACGCATAAGTGTAAAAGAGACGCCAACCTTGGTGCATAAAGGACCTCAGCCTGTAGCTTTTTTTGGGTCCCCTACCCCTTTGGGATGCAACGTGCATCCAAGAGAGAGGTTGTCACACAGCAGGGCTTTCTGGCACCCACAGCCCCTTGTGGCCTTGCTGCAGCCCCTCTTCTTGACTCCAGTGACGCAGACCTGCAGTCCATCATCCTATTCCCCAGTTCCCGGTCTGTCTCTCCAGATTCCTGAATGACAGTGCTGGCAGGAACAGCTGTAGCAGTAGGGCTTGGGCTGTTTGACCTGTATTTGCCCAGTTTAGCATTTCAAAGGAACATTCACTTCTCCCAGCCGTGTTACTGGAGATAACAGGGCTGTGTTCGCTGACACAAATTTCATTGATTTTCCCTGGCCTCCCATGAGACCTACGCTGCTCCTTCCTCAGTTTTCTATCTGTAAAATACTTCCTTTATTGAGAGCGATTTCCAGCCCAAGTCCACGAGAGTTGGTGGGCTTTTGGCTACTGTGTTAATCCAGTCAAGGGATGTCTGTAACAACAGTTGTCCTATGGTTTCTGGACTGCACTTTGAAATTTCAGTGGTTTATGGTAGAAGTCTTCAGTTTAAATTTGGGAAGACATCCCCAAGAAAATTAGTCCCCACGGTACTTATTGATTTAGTAAGCCTAAGAATATCCTTGCAATGGAGACATAGAAAAATAATGTGAATAAGACCTAGTTGATGGCCACAAGCAAAGATGGCTTGTTTTTCAGTGAAAAGTACATCAGTTCTTTTGGGGATCCACAAAGTAGTATCACACAGACCTGGACCTGCATGCGTTCATCCAATGTGTGCATCCCAGCTCATCCATACGTGAGTGAGGAGCACGATTATATTTGACTTCCTTCTAGAGGAGAACTGTGAGTTCCTGAGTTGTGACAGCTTCAGCCCAGAACGCAAGCAGCCGGAGCGAGACAGGCAGACTTCTACTTTCCTTATGACTAGGGGCAGGTGAAATAACAACTTGCCTGCATTTTATGTTTTCATCTTTGTAAAACCCAGTTTTATGCTTTGCAGCAAGACAGAAGCTCTCAAGGTTCAAGTGCGCAGGCAGTTGCAAGTATTATTCACGTTTGTACGCATTTTGATTAAAAGTGAAATGAGAGTGAACTGGCTTGGCAGGCAGGGAGATTAGCCACTTCACAGCTTCATGTGGACACGAGGAGAAAGTGTCGTTAGATCTGTAACCTTGCAAGATACTGAGTTTTCCTGCTTCTTGAAAAAGGGAGGTGAGAAAACATTGTTCTGATTTGGTGATACTGTTAGACTACCCTCACACGTGGGTATATCACAGCCAAAGAGAAAAGTGGAGGGGAGTCAGCAGTCCACTGAACACCTTCCTTTCCCTTACAGGGTCAAACCCTAGCAAAATGGCGACATATACATTCCAAAATTTGATATAAAAGTTATCTAAAGATCGTATTCACATTCACTGTTTTACCGGATCGACAACATTATGCTGTGGTGTTTTAAATGAAGACCAGATACAGGATCAGATTATACACCTTTGAGGTTTAAAAATCCAAACTTTGTTTTTGCAAGTGGTCTCTAGTTTTATGACAGATCAATACAAACACACAGATCTAATTTCCTCTGCAGTCTGGAGTGCTCACAAGGGAGGCTGTGGGTCTGAATTTCTGGTGTGAATTCGTGGGCTGAAGGAGTGTCTCCAAGAGCCATCGTTTTGATTTCATCCTAGACCCCGAGCCATGCCTGTGTCTGTTCCCCAGAGCTTGCTTTGACCCCTGCCAGTGTTAGGAAGGTGTTATGAGTATTGGGGATGTCCCTGTGCACACTCGGTTGCAGGCTCAGTGACCTTATTACTTTCTGAATTTATAAAAAAGGACTTCATAAAAGAGGCAGCCCCAATGTTTTATTTAAAGCCACAGGGGCACTGGTGAACCGTCACTTCTTTAGAAGCTTTAGGCTTTCCTCTGCAGTGCACCAACAGATGGGTTATCTGAAATCTCTCTATCTGGCTCTGCGTTCTGGTGTCTCCTCACGTTGACTACATGGCTGTGAGCAAAAACATGGAGATAAACACAGTGATGAGAACTGATATCAGGAGCTACTCTGAAGACACCCTCTCTAACCCTGTTTCAGATGGTAGAATTCCTTCTCTGACACAGCTACCAATACAGAAATATCTTCATCTTATTTCCAGTATGACCCCATGTTTTAAAGGGTATTTTAGCTCCTGTGAATATCAAGTAACAGAACTTAGTGATCGCAGAGCTGAAGCATAAATAGAAAGAGGAACAGGCAGCAGCGAACCGCTGACACTTCAGCTGCGACTTGGCAAGCCCCGCTGGAAATGCTTGTCCCAGCAATACACATCGCATTGGCAGAGTACCGTCACGATCGCTTCTGTGTACAAAGTTTATATCATCACTGACCTATTTTATTTTTTTGCTGACAGTGCAAAGGCGAAAGTTTAGCATAAAGGACATTTCATGTAGTTCTGTATTTTCCTGGGTGTGTATATATACACAAACGCTGCCATATGCTCACTTGTTTTGCAATGAATTGGGTCTGCAGCTGGTCTGTGAGTTTTAACTTTCAGTGGGAATTATGCTTCTAAGTCACTGAGGCACTTTGGAAAATGCTATCTTTTAGTAAGATGTCTGTCTACCATGCTGTAGACAGGTCATACACTTACGTTCAGAAAACAGCCAAACTTTGTGACCTGTAGGAGGATACAAAGCTGTTCTGTTTCCAACAGAAAGGGGCAATTCTACCTGCCAGTGAAGCACCTATGATGTCCCTTGAGAAGAGGTGTGGAAAACCCATGAATTGTCCTCATCTTTGGCAAGATATTTTTTTCTTTTCATATATTTTTGTTGCAAAGGACATAGTGTCTTGCTTTGGTTTACTTGGAAATAAGTAAATCCTTCTCTGACAGAAGTTCCAAATATATGCCACTTGTGAATGAATTTGAAGATGCCAGAAACCACCTGCAATGCTTTTCCCCTCTGCATATCGCTGTGAATTTTCAAAGGATCTAATACGGTTTTGTTCAGAGTTTACCTTAAGGTGATAAAACTGTAGTAGTTCAATGCATGCTGACTGGCAGTGCTCAAGCTGGGATAGTCACTGAAACCAAGGGTATATGCTAAAGCGAGGTGTAACGCAGCAGTAACCCGTGAGCATGCTGGAACTCCTCAGTGGCGGCTGAGCACTCTGGGGCAGGATGTGCTTTGTGCCATGACTAATTACATCATCAGTGTATATTGTTCGGTAATTAGTAAATTCTGCTAAGAATCTCCATTTTAAATGGTCTCTTCACTGGCATTTTGTTCTTCCCTTAAAAAAAAAGTCATTCTATAATGATGTATTCTGTGATATATATGATATATATGCATATATATATAACATATATGATATATATAATGATCTTTGATATATACAAATACATCAAACATATAATACAAATTATATATATTGTTTGTATATATATATTTGTATATATCATATATACACAAATATGTATGCACATATATATACACACATCTATCATATATATATGTATGCATATGCGCACGTGTGTATGATTGCTTCAGGAAGGTAACTCAGTAGTTAAAAGAGGTGAATGAGTGGAGCACAACATGAAAGTCTTCATACAATGTCATCTGTCGAGTGTCAGGAACCAACCTGTTCCCTGCACATTTTTACTGAGCCTTGCTAGGATAAACTTAGGGACTATATAGGATGTACGAGGGAATGGTAAATGAATTATTCAGAAAATTTCCAAGAAGAGCAGGAGGCTTTTTGTCTTTTCATGCATAGAAATCAGGACTTGATGGTGTTCTGCAAGATCTATGTTAGCCAAGCACAAACTACTAGACTTAATAGAGGGAAATAGCTGGGTGAGATATTTGGACCGTGGTCCAGTTAGTGACATCATTACCATCTTCAGCCAGCATGCTGGCCTTTTCTAGGGCTTAAAGGAAAGCTAGACTCTTGTGCAGGCACTGCCTTTGCAGAATCTTTACCCATTGGTTCAGAAAAAGGTGCAGGAAACCTCAAAACATGTAATTTCCCTGGTGGAAAACAAATTGCAAGTTTCATATAGCTGCGAGAGCAATTTGTCCCCAAGTTAGTGCCTGATTCTTCATTTCTAGGCCAAGGTTTTGATTTTTCCATTATCGTGACTTTTCTGACAGTTGGCAAAGAAAATGCCTAATGGCCTCTCAACAAATAACATTGTTCCTGATGAACACGTTTACTGCAAAACAGGAGCAGAGTGTTCCAGGTTAGCCCAGTCCGTGCTACGGAGGGGGAAGGCACTTCTGTTTGGAGCTAGAGTCCCTACATGTTGTTAATTAGGAGCAGCTCCTGTTTAGACAAGCCCCCAAGAAAACTGTTCTGGCACGCACGCATACAAATACAGACTGTCTTTATTTGTTGTAAGCATGAATAAAAGCCATGGATATCAAGTTGTAAATATTAAAGGGTTGCATATGCCTGTTACAGTTCACAGGCAATTGCTCAAACGCTTTAGTTGTCATGTTGTTTTCTGCAGGTAGGGGAGACTGTGGCCCCAAGTGCCAAATCTGGCGGGTAATCTTGAATAATATATGGAATTACATACGAATGATGTACTGGTGTACACAAGATTGTTTTCTGGTGTTAAGCTATTAAGTCGTAGAAAGAGGGACAACTTTTCAAAGGCTTGTTGAATCAAAGTGTCCCCCATCACCCTTTGTTGTTCGCCCTCTCTCTTCTCCCCCTTCTCCCCTCAAACTGGTCAGGCTTTGTCAGTGAGCTAATTCTCCTTAGCAGCTCTTGAGAAAAACTTCTTCTAGTGACAGAAACGTGACTGGTGTCAAGTTAGGTCTTTTCCAGTCATCATGCAGACTAGCTGACGAAAAGTGATTAACATTACTTAAAGAGAGAACATCAAGGTCTTTTGGTGAGAAGCCTGTTTCCCAATGCCAAAGGATAAAGAATTTACCACTTCACTTGAGCGTTGGTTCCAGTGTATAATTGCATTCACCACTACATTTTTTTCCTTTTTATCCCATTTGATTTGGCTCCTGATAAATATCTCTGAACATGGACACATTCTGAGAATTCCTGCCTAAACTTTTGATTTGCATACTGCAGTAGATGCTCAATAACTTTACCTGAGGCATTGATATTTGTAGTTTACACTAGGTACAGTTTCAATTTATTGAGCGACTTCTCCTCCATACAGTTTGATTTTTAGCAGGTTTGTAGAGGTGAGGGAGCCCTGACAGAGAGAACAGCATACACCACCAGGGAGAAAATCTGAATTTCTTTATTCCAAATAAATTAGCCTGGACATAATTCAGTATGGATACAGTTGCTATAGACTGCAGAAAAAGTTCCCACTTCCATTTGAAAATTGTGGATAAATTTGGTTTTTCAGGTTTCTTGAGGCTTTTGTGGTCATGCTCTGTTTGACTTAATGATTTCGTAACCTCTTAGCAAATTTGGATCCACTTTAGCATGTGGGTGGAGATAATTAAGATAATGAAATTTCTATGAGTTTTATTAATATAGGCAAAAAGGTGTATAGAAAGACTGTATAAATGCTCTGAGTGAGGAAAAAGGATGTAGTGGGAACCCATGTCTTTTGACATGACAGAGAACTTGAAATATTTGTAAGCCCACCAACTGCAGGGAAGCCTTCAGTCAGCATTCAAGACATAAATACTCATTTCTGGGGCTCTTGGCTACTGGCTTGGTTGCGGAATGCCAGACCAGTCCCGGCACACTCCTACGCGACGTTGGGACAAAGAATTTTGTAGAAGAGAGTTTCCCTCTTGTATCAGAGGGACTCCATCCATTTAGACTTACACTGATGACTGAAAGCTGGGTTGAGCTGTCTGCATATGTATTATACACCCTTTCCCTAGTTTTGTTCTTGCAGATTTTTGTGTGATGTAAGACTGGATGAACATTAACAGAACCTGGAATATATTTTAAATTTAAAGCTCCATCAGACATACTGATAATTGCATGTTCTATAATTAAAACTGTGTAGGCTTTTCTTTCTAAGTATGGCAGCAGCTGTTAGAGCACATCTGGAAAATATGCTTTAAGCAGAGGTATTTTAGCTCAGAGAAGTTCACAATGCATGGGATATTTACCAGCACTTCTTTCCAGAATACTAATCTGATTTATCAGTATTTTTAATGTAAAAGTCTTCATTTTTTTATGATATTTGCAAAGCTGGTTTTGAATTCATATCACAGATTGGGCATTCCAGTGTAGTTCAAGGCTAAATGCTGCAAAACAAAACCATTGCTTTGCTACTATTTTTAGGTGGAAGCCTAAATAAGCCTTGTCTAATGCCCTAGTAATATTTTCTTCACTGATTTCAGCCAAATATTTTCCCTTTCTTTGATTCTAAAGAGAAGTAATTGTTTCATACTGGAATCATATTGAGAGGAAACTTGGTTGGACTCCTGCTCTGTGCTTCTTGAGGCTCATGTTAACGTCCTTCTGTGCTATCTTCCTCTCTAGAAAATAGAGATAGTTGTCCCCTACAATTATTATAGCATTACTCAGAACTTACTTGGAGTCAGGGAGAGGGTTTACAAGGTAGGATCCTGGCCACTTGGAAATGAACGGCAATATTTCTGTTTGTGATGATAGGAGCCCAAGTGTTGTGGTTTTTATGCTTCCTTCAGAACTGTTGTATAGAGAGTTCTCATTTATTTGGAGTAGGAGGCAACTTTTTAATGCTAGATAACATTGTGTTGGAACAGCTTTGCACCTGAATTTTAAATCATGAAGGCTATGCTTGTTGTGCAGCTGGAGGCAAAATGCAGTAACCCAACCAAGGAAGAAACTAGAGCTAAAAAAATGAAAATCTACAGCAGTGATACCACAACGTAAAAGAGTAACATGGAACATATTAGTGGTAATGTGGGAAAATTAATTCCAAATTATTGACAGTTTAATTGACCTACAGGAAGTATTTTAATGGGCTTAGTATGCTGTGCTGTTCTTCGTTATTTAATCTTTTCCACTGGGCAGAAAACCAGTTTTTCCAAGTGTGGAGTTCAAATTTGTAACAAATGGTTGCTGTGGATTGCCTGGTGGTCAGACGCCACCGCTGAATGTGTGACCAAGTCTCTTCCTCTTCCATCCAACACCTGCAAAGCCCATCCCATGAGCAGGCCTTGGGTGCCTCTGCTCCACTCTTGCCCCAGTCTTGCTAGTTACAGAGGCTGTTTGAAAATCATATTCACAAGGTGATTTGACCCCCAGGCTCCGACTGCATGAAGAAAAGGTCATTAAAGATCGGCGGCACCACCTCAAGACATACCCGAACTGCTTTGTTGCCAAAGAGCTGATCGACTGGCTGATTGACCATAAAGAGGCCTCCGACCGGGAGACGGCAATTAAGCTGGTGCAGAAATTATTGGATCACAGCATTATCCACCATGGTAAGTGCAATATCAGCTGCTAAAAAGTTCTAAGCTAAATTTTAGTGACTGCTCTGAAACAGAGGGAAATCCCACTCCTGCTCTTCAACCAAGCATAGGACAGGTAGGATCCTTTCCCTGCCAGAAAGGGAGCATCTCCCTTGAACTGTGCTGCTGCTTCTCTGCAGAACAGCCCCAGCTGGATCCTGTCCCCTCTCTCCCCGCTGCCTTCACCTCCCTGCTCCCCAGAGCACAGTTTTCCAGCTGAAAAACCCATCTGAAAAATCAGCCGGCAAAAAAAGATCATTTTTCTCACGTGGATTAGTTCTCTGGCCCTGGCCCTCACGCCAGCTGCACAAACATTAGTGCTGGTACAGCTGCAAGAAAGTTAGTGGTCCGACTGTGCCCGATTAATTTTCGCCTAAACTTGTTGTCTATTTGAGATCTGTTCCTTTCAGCTTCTTGAATAACAATTTACGCTAATAAAAGGAGACTTCCAATTCAGTGGTAGCATTTAGTTGCCTTTTAGTGCACAAAAAGGCTAGGAAGCACACAAACAAAGAAGATCCAAGGCCTTGATTTCAAGTGTATAGTATTACCCATTTTGAAAAGGCAAAATGTACCATTTGTTTCTTTTTTAAGAGAAAACAGAGCAACTACGAACAGATGAATGTTGACTTTATGCAGGGGTCACTGTATGTGCAGCAATACTGCCGCTATCTGCAATACATTAACATCTTAATTAAAGGAAGAAATGCACATATTGAATGAGTGCCACTTCTACAGCTTCTGCTCAGCTATTAAATTAAAATTCTGGGTTGTTATGGAAACTGGGACTCACGGTAGATAGTTAAAGAATAAAGTAATTATAGGGTATTCAAATCTGACTACTTAATCCTCTATTGAGAAAATGTCAGTGAAGAGTTGCGTGGATGCCTGAGTGACTTAATTTAATTGAGCAATAGATGTTTTATTGCTGAATGCTTTTTTAAAGCTTTAACAACCTTCAGATGTTTTCTACCTCAGGATCCAATTGCTCACTGTAACTTCCATACAAATTTTGTGTGTGTGTGTATATATTACACATAGAGCAGGTGTTTCTTAAAAAAAATCATATATTGCACTCAAATTTAATGAATTTGTTTATGAAGTGAGCTAGGGCAAATTCGGAGAAGTTCAGTCAGGTTCTGCAGGATGCTCAGAGCATCCTTTCAACTCCCGCGTCAAGTGAGAGGGGTACCAGTTCCTGCTCCTCTGGGCCAGAAGGCGAGCCCACGTATGTGGGCTGACAACTCTGCTAGCAGCAGCTTGGTTGGGCTGTCTTTCCCGTTAATTTATGTCCTTGCTGGAGCTCTGTTCTGCGTTTACAGGACCCCATCGTCAGCTTCTCTCTTATAAACCTTATTTGGCATTTTGCATTGTGCTCCTGTTGTACCTGCCATTTGCTAGCTGGCATGGCAGAGTGATTGAGACAATTTTAAGAGGGCAGAAGGCTTTGATTTTGACTGTTTTTGCAGCGAGTCTCAACTTTCCTACAGCATCACTCAACTGATATAAGTAACTAACTTCAAGAAGTTTGCCAGTCCTTAAATTATTGGGTGTTCTACACTGGTGGCCTTTTAAACAAACAGGCTAACAGGCTGTTTTCATCAAAAGGTTTTCTGGGTATATAGCAGATGGATGCTTTTTTGCTCTTTATGTTCGAGTAGTACTCACAAAACTGATGAACACCTATCCCCCTAGAATACCTAGAAATTTTGTTGCCTATCTGAAAGATTTCTCCAGCCTTTCATCATTTATTAGAACTGAATAAAGTTGTATGCTCAGAAATACAGGGGGTTAGGCTCCATACGTGCTTGCTTTGAAGTTCAGCAGTGATACCTGCTAAATGGATCCTCAACTCCTTAACATCCCTGTGAAATTTTTTTTATTTTACCTTTCAGTCTGTGATGAGCATAAGGAATTCAAGGATGCCAAACTGTTCTACCGCTTCAGAAAAGACGACGGGACGTTTCCGCTGGACAATGAGGTGAAGGTCTTCATGAGAGGACAAAGACTCTATGAAAAGTATGTTGCATTCAGTATCCATAATGTGTTGCTAATAGGACGACAGGAGGCAAATGGTACTTGTTAATCTATTTTTGAATAGTCAGAGTCTTTCAAATCATGCAGGAAGGGGTCTGGGTAATCCCGTGACTTTATTTGGTAACCCTTCTCTCTCCAATTTCCCTTTTGCTTTTCTACCATGTTCACTTGTAGCATTTTATTTAAAATGAAATTGCATTTTCTTATGTTCTGGGTTGTAAATACATCCTATATGACAACCCAATGTAAATTTAAGCCCTTGAACTCTATTCTGTAAAAATAATTACTAATGGATGATTTGTCATGTAAAATTGTAATCGCAAGACCTAAACCTTTGGTACATCAACATGTATTGAACAAGTGGCTACATATCTGTTGAGACTCCATATCTTACCTATTTTAAATAAAAGGTGAAATTAATCTTCAGTGTTCCAGTCTGCAAAGCTTCTACATCAGAAATGTTATATTAAATGTAGTTTCAAAAAAATCCCAGTCAAGAACATTTAATTAAGATTTGAAACAGATGATTATGCTGAGATACTGAATATCCCACTGGATTACTTCCATCAAATAACGAGGCAGCTTAACCATACTTCCCAATCTATAATTAATGACATTTTTATTCATGATGTAGAGATTGTGACGGAGTACTTTCAAGCAGAGTGAATAAAATGCATGTGGACATGTGCTACAAACTAATGCAAAAGTTGTTATATGATATTTACCAAAAAGCTTGAAGTATTGCTGCAGACTGAATCCCGCCCACTCTCCTGCGTGGTTAGAGCAGAAGCATGAAGCAGCCGGGACAGATGCTGTGTCTTCTGGCTGGAGTAATTTTGTTTCCCTCTTAGAATAAAGCACTCAGGACAACCCAAAGTTTAAAAGCTGATGATAAACATTGTTTTCAAGGTTAGAAGGCTCTGAAGGTCAATTTGGTGAAAGAGCATTAAACTGAAATATAAACCAATAATTGTAAATGCCACCTCTTTTGTTGCACCCATCATATAAAATTCCCTGAGACTCAGTGACTCTGACTATTTGAAGTAAAAAAAAAAAAGTATAAGACAGAAGAAAATACACCAATGGAAAAAATCCTTCATTGGATGCGCTGGGACAGAAGAATTGAATCACTCATCTCCAAAATCTCCTGTGCTTTATTAAGCACAGAAGTTGCTCCTTTAGACTCTGTAACACGCAGTGCCTGCAAGCCTGGCCCATACTATGAAAAGCCGATCTGTGTGTCTACGGTAACAAACCTTTTTTCCTATTTGTTTTCTATATTTCTATTTCTGTTCTTCTGTGAGCAAAATATTTTTTTGTTGGTGAGGTTAATAACAGTCCTCTGCATCAAAGGAGCCATGGTGGCAAGAACTCTGTTCTGCCAGTGTCTGCTTCCATCCCCATTTCTCTGTGTGACGAACTGTCTCCAAACCAGTGTCTAGTGTCCAGTTTGTCCAACATTATACTAGCAGAAAAATTTTCATAACAGTATGGATTGTTCCCATCTTGGAAAAGGAGTTAGGTGCTGCCAAAAGCAGCACCTATATCTAAATATAACTGCATCCTCATGAGGTGGTTGCTCCTAGGCAACATACGTAAAGGGTTCAGAAACTTTTAAAACCAGCCCTGAGTGCTAAATATAGTATAGTTTAAAAATACATGGCATTTCAAAACGCGTCTGTGACAGTCAAAGCTAGTCAAAATTCTCCATGGATCATTGGAAATATTTCATATTCATGGGAGATAAGAATGCATACCTGGGCTATCTGGGCTTCACTTTGTTTATTGTAGCAAATCCAGTGTGCAGAGCACTTGGATTTCGTTAGGTCCCTTGTCCATGCCCACTTATCAGCAACACCTTCACAGTTTCATCGGATGCATTTTACACTCAAAATCTAATACTGAAAGACTACTACAGAAAGAGTTCTGCAGTGAAATGTCTGTATGTGTAATATATCTGTTGTATCAGTTTGCTTATAGTTTTGAGAAAGAAAATATTAATTCAGTGCAATTAAAATAGTTATTAAAAGGCAACAACTGGAGAAAAGTATTCATGCACAGACGTGAAGTCACCAGCATATTCAACTTGTTTATCAAAATGCCTGAAGGCCTAATTGCAAGAGAAATGCAACTACGCCAAAGGAAATCTATCTGGATCCAACATATTTTAAAAATCTGTGTCTAATTTTGTAGATGTTGCTGATCTTCACTAGGCTTTGCTAGTTTGAGATGATAGACATTATAATACAATTTCCAGCTCTTCTTCACCCACTGCATTAGGGCTGGAGTACCATTACCTTCAGAAGCCAGTGTAGTTTGTGCTTGCCAAAAATTGCAGACGTCTTATCCAACATCGGTCCCTGCAGATTGGTACCCTACACGGGAGCAAAATGCTTTAGGAGGATCAGTAGGTTGTTGCACAGGCAGAGGAATGGATGCGTTAGGCAGGTTCCCTGCATTCAGATGGCTGTTTCGGTTAAATGCCCTGTGCTCTGCCCTGGGACACAGGAACATTAGGTCTGTCTGCACGGTGAGGAGCTCCCTTTGCCTGTCTCCCTTCTGTGTGACCACAAAGCTTCTTGTACCCTGGATTCTCCTTTCTTGTGGCATTACCTCCTTGACCTACTGTGGACGGCTTCGGTGGCTGTACTTGTGCTATTAGAAGATTTAAAATCAGTCTCTGACTGTATTCTCCCGTCATTTGCACTAAAAATCATGAATCAGCTCAGATTCCCTGCACATCATTGCAAACTTTGGTAACCCTTTCTGTGAACATGCTTTGAGTTTCAAGTTTATAACTAGAGATGAAACCTATTGGTTTTCTTATAGCTTTGTCTGAAAATTGTTGAACAGTTTATTAGGTCCAAAGATGGTACCAGTTTTCATACTCTACAGGACTGACCAAATGAGATAAACGTTCTGTTGAACAAAACCCTCCCTGCAAATCTTAAATAAATCCAGCACAGACCTTTCATAGCTTTAAAAAAAAAAAATTCAAGTTGTGCAGACACCCTGTTTTTATGATGTTTGCAATTCTCAGTAGGCTTTGGTCAGGCACACAGGACTGTTGTGTTTCTGGTGCAGTCGGGTTTAGGAGCTGTAAGTCATCTTGTGACGTTGACTTCAACTGAGATTTTTCAACCAGATTTCACAGTGAAAGAAGTGCAGATTTATGGTTTTAATTTCAGGAAATCATTCAGATAATTTTGAGACTGCATTCTTTGAATCACTTTCATTTTAACTCATCAGTGGTTAATGCAAATTTATCCTCTGGTGCAGTTATTTAGATAAAACAAGGTTAAAGTGTTCTTTTGAAAAGGGTTTGAATTTCAGTGTTTGGCTAAATACATTCCCTTAATGCAGGATAACACCAGTTTTAGCAAATAATATGTTTTGACATGAATGGCCTCATGTTTCTTTGAAACATGGAGAAAATAGAAGAGAGAGAGGCAGTTTCCGATTCTGGCTAATGAAAGGCCAGGTTTTTGGCTGATGTAAATTGTTACAGCTTTGTTGACAGCCGTGGAGTTACAGTGATTTACTTCAGTCAGCGATGTAAGTCTATGGATTGCTGTTTCTGGGTTTGTTAAACTGTTGATTTGTCGTGTCTGTTTGTTCACAAGTCCAAATCCTTTGCAGTGCTATTCTGGGCACACGCAGAAGGGTGTGAAATGTCAAGCTGAGTGTTTTTCCACTTGATATTTTTCCAAATTTCTTTTGTGTTTCTGTAAAAATCTAATGATTAGCATCTCTTTTCAAGGACCTCTCTATCTGCCACTTCAGTGAGCTGGTCAACTAATTATAGACTCATCAAAGAACAATTAACACAATCCTAAGGATTTTTTATTTGGTGCCCACAGAGCCTGGGTAACCAGTTCTGGGTAACCATGCAGCAGATGGTATGAGAAGACACGAGCTTTAGGTTTGCTTTTTTTTCTGGGTGGGGGAAAAAAGCTTGGTGAACGAGACACATTTGAAGATGGTCCCTTGGAGCTCTGTCTGTATTAGATGTGGTTAGTGTGGGACAAAATGTTGACTTGCATGCAGATGCTTGTAAATCAAAATATGAAAAAGAATAAAGTCTTTGCAAGATTTGTGGAGTCAATACCTTGTCCCCTGTGGCACATACTCTTGCTTTTGGCCTCATCCCTGACTTCAGCTAATTTTGACTTTCTTAGTTCTTACTCAGCTCAGAGGTGCTGGCAATGACGCACCAACATCTAAACGAGCAGTTCCTCATATCTGCCAGTGACACACAGCTGTGGTTGAGCAGCCTTTGCCTGGTTTGATGATCTGCTGCCTGGTGGTCAGATCCAGTCAGTTCAGGCTTCCAGTTAGCTCTGGTTAAAGTCAAGGGAATAGATCTTTCAGGTGAAACAACAGGGTCTGGATCCTGTCAAACCTCTTCATTGTAATTTCAAATGAAACTTCTCTCTGTGTTCTTATGGCACAGATTTTTCTGGTGCCTCCCAAAGGAGGTGAAGTTATGTTCCATGAACTCTGGACATGCTGGCAGTTTAAGAAGGAGATGGCCCGTGTATGGATTTAAGTGAAATTCAAATTTTTTATCAGAAGGGCAAAGATTAAGCACTTCCAGAATATGCCTGTTGTAGTTCATTGTGCCCTTAATTTCAAAATAGTTGGTGAAGGGAGGGGACTTATTAGTCTTACATGGAAAAAATAACTATGCCAATCTTGAGCTGTTATTCTCAAAGCCTTACCACTAGTCCTATTATTAGCTTATAATAAATAAAATAATTATGAAGAAAAAAGAAATTAGTATATAAGGAGGCTATGGTGCTCAGTCTCTCAACAAAACAAAAAAGTGGGATTCTGTATTAAAAGGGAGCAATTCTCATTTCTTCTTTCAAACTGTCTTCTCTTTCAAACTGTCAACCTTACTTTTGCATTAACAAAATACTGAGGCTTTTTTTCATTGGTTTTTTTTAATACTGTGTCATTTGCATAGGTTACTTGAATGGAGAAGAATTTTATTAGTATCTTTAAGTTAGGTACATGCCAATTGCTAGGAGATTTAGAGACGCCTCAGGATGTTCCTCTGAACTCTGGTGTTACACAGAGCCAGCTGAGGCACAGATGTTAAAATGTGTTCAGGTGTGTAACTCACTGATTGCAGCTGCATCACTAAGTGTCGGATGCTAAATATTTATCAACCACCCAAACCACAGAACTACGTTTTTTTCTTCCTCTCGAATTTTTCTGCCGTTGGTTTAGAGCTTATGGGGAGAATTTTCAAAACCATCTAAATGACTTTGGGAAATGTGAAACTGAAAAGCCTTGTTTTCTTTTAGGGAAAAAACAAGAAAGCATTAACTTCACACAGGGATATAAATTTCTTGACTAAATTTCTTGACTAAACAGTTATAATTCACATCCTAAGTCTACATTGATAGCTTGAGGAAAGATTTAGTAAGTCAGTGAAAGGTTCACATATGTTTGCTTAGTATCAGTGAGATTTGCCAGAAGAGATCTGGAGGTGCTTTTCTGAAGAACCATTTTCCCTGCCAATATTTTTCCCCACCATTTTTTTCCCCCTATACCAGGCTGATGAATTCTGAAAATACCCTTCTGCAAGCCAGGGAAGAGGAGGGAGTCAAGTACGAACGGACCTTCGTGGCATCAGAGTTCATCGACTGGCTGATCCAGGAAGGAGAGGCCACGACACGGACTGAAGCAGAGCAGCTCGGCCGCAGACTTTTGGAGCACGGGATTATACAGCACGGTGAGATATTTACTACCAGGTAACAAAAGCTACACTTTTTGTAGCACTTTCTTCAGGTCAAATCATGTGGAGAGGCTCTTGTCTTCTTAGTCATAATATGTCCAAGTTCTACATAATTTCAAATAGGAGTCTAGGTAACTTTATTTAATAAAATGGTGGCTTTTTCAAAAGCTCCTTGTATGAGTTCTGAAAATTCTGCCTCAAATGCACACTACAGCTAGAATTTGGGATTGTATAATAACAACATAAGGATGTGTATGAAAATCAATGCTCCTACACTTGTGGTAATTAACTTGTAGAACTTGTTATCAATGATATGTATCATTGAGGTAAATAATAGCTTTGTAAGGCTCAAGTAGGGATTAGAGCCACAAATAAGCTAAATTCTCTATGTAGAATAAAAATGACAGGTTCTGTATATCTACCTACTTGAGGACAGGAGCAGAGCATAATCTGATGCCAGAAGAGCAGCTTTCCCTCTTGATCATGTTGTGGAGTTGTTCTAGTACATTTGGGCAAGAAAGAGGGTATTGCTTTCAGCTGAAGTGTTATTATATTTGTCGTGGTGGTGTAACTTCTATGAGGCAGGAATCAAATATTTCATCATGGTCCAGCACAATGTGTCTGGCAGATGCACCTTCGTCAAGGAGCTCCCTCTGTTAAGGATGGAAAAGACGGAGTTTTCTCTCCGTACTGCCCCAAGGGTGAAGAATTGAACACCCCTGGTGCTAAAACCCACTTTACATGTTGTCATCATCTACTTGCAGTGCAAATTGCCCTTCTGTGACCAAGTGTTTTCCACCATAAACGCGTTGCAGTGCCTCTGCGAGTGATGAAGGGGTGCCAGGAGATGACAGAACAAGCTGGCAGAAGCTGGTAGCTACGTTGCTTAATGCACAACGGGAAAGTAATCAGATCCTGGTGATCCGAATGTTGTCACATCAACACTAATTCTGACAGAGAACAAACAATTCATGATATTAACAGGTTGTTAATATACAAGGTGCTAGATTGACGAGGTTGCTTGTTGCTTTGTGAGAAAACCTAGTTTTAAGGAACAGAGGAAATGGGGGTATAAGTGACCTGCACAGTTCCTTCGTGGTTGTAATCATGCTCACATTATCTTTAGCTTCCAATTACTAGGAGCTACTTCTGAATGTTTACAGTAATCAGCTTCCAGTTCTATAATTACCCCTGCGCTTCCTATGATTTATAGGGTGCCAACTGCTTGGAGCTTGATGGACAGGGAAGGTATGCCACCCCTCCTCTTTACAGCAGCAATGATTTCATTCCTATTTTTACCCAAGCATTTTCTGTGTATTATATACAAGGTAAACTTTCCTTAGAAAAAAAGAAAAAAAAAAAAGACAGGAGTGAGATTTGCACTGCTACTGATGTTTTTGCAGAGGAAATAAAGTCAGGACTTGACATTTGGTGCAAAGCTGGATTTACTTTGCTGTTGAAATCTTTGCGGAGCTAAGAAAGTCAGGATGTGGCTTTTAGTGCAGATCAACCATTGTTTCATTAACTAAGGCAAATGCTCAGCAGTGCATCTTGGCAGGGAAATAATTTTGCCCCCATTAAGCTGGGTTTCTGGGGGTATTCCTGAGCGAGGCTGGCCCTGCTCACCTTCATGGGTTGCCCTGGCCAGTTTTGCTGATTTATCCCCTGCCCATCCTCTTCTAGCAGTCAGGAGCACATGCAAAGCGCCCTGTTAGAAAGAGATTTGAAACTCATGAAGTGACCGCAGCTGGGGCGCTGGGAATTGGTTGATTGCTGAGGAAGCGGCCTTCTCACTCCAAGGTACCGTCATCTTCCTCACTTAGCTTTTATTGGGGCAAAGGTGGCTCAGTGGGGATTTCACACTGACTTGATGGGGAAGCTGGAAGTAAAATAAAACTGAATGATGTCCTTGAGATTTATCTTTACGAGTGGACGTGCTTTGTGCATGCTCCTAAACAGGAGATTTCATTCTCCTCTGGATTTCACGGAAACATTTTGTCTAGATAGTGTTAGGGATATTGATGAAAGTACTAGCAGAACTAACACAGAGCTGGTGCGGGGTTCACCTTAGCAAGTGGATACAATCTGTGCATTTTGAAGCTTTATGCAATGCTGGCTTCCTTTAAGAAGGGAGCTCGAAATGAGAACTCCCAGTACAGAATTGGGGATATAAACTGTAAAATGGCAGGAGTGGTATTCTCTTTTTTCTCCCCATCTTGCTGAATTCTAGGTCCAACTACAAAAAAAAAAAAAAAGGTATTTTTCTATCTCCTAGTACAGTAAATTAATTTCACCATACTATGCTCCCTTTGTTTTGTATCTCATCAGCAGTACCAAAATGTTACTTGACACTAATTGGCATCCTTGTTGGCAGAACCAGCAGAAAGGCTCTTGACTGTGCAGGAGAGGGGAATAAAACATTTTCCTGCCCTAAAGGCAATCTTTTGCTAGCAATATTGTTTGATATCCACAATATGGAATAAAATAAAGCTTGCTCTACTATTCTTATGAAGTATTTATTACCTTGCCTAATGCAATAGAAAGTAATAGAAAGAGTTGCATCAAGTTGCCAATCTCAGTAGTAATTTTCCAGCCACAACTGAATTTTGCAATTTATTTTTCCTGATGCTGACTTTCATTTCAATTACTGAGAGAAGCTGTATTCTGCAGCTGAGGTACTGTATTCAAAACAGCTTCCTGTCACATTTGTCTTCACTTTAATTGCTCAGACACAAACCAGGTTTCACACAGGAAACAAACACTGATGCTCATTTTAAAAAAGGAAAACAGCGGTTTAAGAGGAATTGTATAAATGCTCTAAAAACATCAAATGTTTCAGTTTAAAAATAATCTTCCTGAGCTCTTTGGGCATATATAAGTGTACATATTTCCCCTGCCATACATGAAAATGATGAAACGTGCTTAAGTGCTGAATTGCTTCCTTCCAAAATCCCACTGGCGCATATAAATTGTAACCCACAAACCACCATTTTCACAAATAGGAGCCAGATGTCCTTTCCTATGAACTGGTACCCCTAGGTACTATGGAATAAAAAAAAATATAAGGAGCAGGGTATTATGCACTGTACATTTCTTGAAGGTTTGTGCTGGCAGTGTAATTGCCAGTAGTTATTCTGCACTTGTGAACACTGATGGTCTTCGCCAGAATATAGGAATAAAGATTGTGCGAAGAATGATAAACACGGTGATGCACATTCAATAAGGGCAGGGACAAAAGGCGCACAGGACACAATTCTCAGCTGTAGAAAAGCCCTTTTCTAGTACAGTGAGGTATGTAGAGCTTTGTAATATTAACAGATAAGACCTTCCTCCAGGAGACTGAATCTTTCCTAGTTCTTCTTCATATGGAAATGGTGAGACAGATTAGCTACTGTGGTCAAAATTCACATGCAGCAAGAGAAGTTCTCTGCCAGCTCCAGAGTAGATCAGACCAAAGCAACAATGGGCTGGGGGGAAGGCAGAGGAGAGCGTGAACATCCATGCACAGTCACAGCCCTTGCTCAACTGGAAAAGAGAGATACTGAGATGTCCAAGGAGGAAAGAGGGTATCCACAGAGCTCTTTCTGGCATCATTTTTTGGCTCATACTTGGTTACGGCACTTGCTGCAGCACTTACCCTGCACCTGCAGCCCCAGCAGCAGAGCACCACTGACATGACAGGCTAAGTCCTCCTGTCCGCCTCCGGGGACTCGTTGGGTATGGAAGCTGGGGGGATGGAGAAACATGTGCCTGCCTTGCAGAAAGGTTTAAGGTCTGGAATCGCATGTGATAAATACTTTCCATTTTAAAATCTGGTTAATACTGTGAAGAGCAACCTATGCCTTCTTAAGATAGCACCTGCACTTTTGCAAGATGAATATTTGCATTTCCTTTGTGGCAGTGACCAAACCATAGCACATTTAGAAATACTTTTCAACATGTTGTGGAGTGTAAACACATAGCGATTGCCCTGCACCGCAGACAGTACGGCGTGTGCCGCTCTCCCGCTCGAGCCTGCAAGAAGTCCAGGTCTGAGCAGCAGCGCATGTCTTCCCATGCCAGATGACATTCTCTCTCTTTTGCCGCTGCTGTTTTTCCAAGCTGCTGCTTACCTTCAGGTGCATGTGCTGGTGTTACTTCTTCTCTGACACACAGGATCTGACATCCCTCCAGCACCTTCCCCAGGCAGTGACCGCAGCATGGTTCAGCACGAAGTGGTTTGCATGGCTCTCCACTCTGCTCCAGGGGGGCGGGATGCAGATTCCCAGCCTTAGACCAGCAAAGGAACACGTGGGGTGGGTTTGGGAAGGCCATAGACTTTGCTTTCCTGAATGAGTGAGGGGTAGAAAAATCTCTTGTGGAGATGACTAGTTAGCAGGTATCTATCTTGTCAGGCCACACCTGGAATACTGTGTCCTGGAATTCTGGTCCCCATTATACAAAAAAGATGTGGACAGGCTGGAGGGGGTCCAAAGAAGGGCCACCAAGATGATCCTTGAGGTCCCTTCCAACCTGGGATTCTATGATTCTTTGAAACATTTTATCAGTGCTAGGATTTTATAATGACAGTAAATATGTGGTAACCTGTCTTAGGCATAAGTGTCTTCTGCCCCCAGCCCCCTTTAGAACAGCTTTCAGCTTTAAAAAGTTTTATTGAGTTAATTGCCCTTGGCCAGACCTGGTGTGTTCAAGGCATGCACGTGTTCTGCTGGCTTAGCGCAGAAGCAGGTGCTGACCACCTCTCAAGAGTTAATCTTTTATCAGCAAAACTCCACTGTGCAAATTACTTTCCAAACATTTTGTAGTGACTTAGTGAGAACAGTAAATATTGACATACTCTATCTCCCTGTCTCTGCAGAAAAGTCTTAAAACATGTATTTAATTTTCCCTATTCTTTGCAAGGATTCTGTACCTTTATACAGCAAAATTCCCTTTAACAAGATGATCAGTGCATTTAGTTTCAAGCATCAAGATACATGATGCAGTTGAAAGTTTGTTATAATTGTGGATTAGATTAAATATCTAACAAAGTATTATTTCTTTTGCTTTTGTTGAAAAGCTTTTCCTCATCTAAAATTTCTGTAAAGTGTAAACTATGTGTTGTTACATTTACTTTAGATGTCCAGTTGCTTATGATTAGCTGACATTTCTTATTTTGTAAGTGAAAACTTGCTGTATATGTGAAATATACACTTTTTCTTTAATTTGAGATTTCTCTTTGGAACCCCTTTTCTTGGAAATAACCACACATAGCAGTTTGTAAGTGCCATTGAACCATCCCATAAATCTTTGACTTAAATGGTCATACATTTTCTCCTCCAAAATTAACACATAGATGTTTTATGTAATTTTTCTAGTTGATTAACACCTGGATCACATCAGCTGTTGGATATATCCAAGCTTTCATCGTGTATACTCCGTGCTAAAAATTATAAAAATCACATTTTTACAGGTGGTGCTTTGATTTATCTCAGTAAAACACAAACCTTCAGTTAGTCTTTGAAGTCCTGCAACACAGCTTTGTTTTTCTTATAAGCCCGGTTCCCCCTGAGACGATGCCATGCAGAGGCACTCAGTTGTTTATTTGTGTGGCAGTTCTTCCCTGGAGGTTCCCATACATAGGGACGGTAACCTCGCCCACAGTAATTCAACTGCTTATGCTAAATCTGGAGACCACTTTGCATATTTTTCATGATCTTGCCCTGGTAGGAAAGTCGGAGAAGAAGAACTTCGCATGTAATTGTATAATCTTCCAGCTCCTATTCTATTGGCTTCTCATTGTGCTCTTCTTGCAGTTTTCTTTATCTAAAGCAGGAATGGGTTTGGTTTTTGAAAGAGCCACATGCTCTATGCATTATGTAAATAACACATGAAGACTTCTTCTCATATTAACTACCAAATTCTATTTTTCTGACAGAGAATGGGTTTCAGTTTTTAACAGCTGCAACAGAAAAAAAGATACCCAGATGGGCCTTTTCATCTTCGGCTTCCCTTGCCACAGACTGTACTTTCCATACTTTATTTGGAAGCAAAGAAAAGCAGTTGGCTATGTTCTGTAAACTTGCTAAATTAAAGACGATAAATCCTCATATACAAACTGAAAAGACTGCTGAAATGAGTGTGATTCAACACTGGCTTTTCATGCTAGAGTAAGTCAGTCGTGTGTATTTGAAAATAGACTGCAAATAGATGGCAAACCTACTGGAAAGACAAAATGTATATAGAAACACTTAGCTGCATGCCTATTTTAAGGCAGCTGAAATAAAATGTTAATGCACTGAGCAGAACATACCACTTTAATAAGAGCAGGATACTCTGTATTTCAGTTCCCAAGGAACTTTTGACAGTTGTCTATCGTAAGCTTTAAAGGCAGTATAAAAGTTGTCTAGACTTTTTTTGTACTACATGAATATACCACATTCATCGAAACAGCTCAGGAGACATGGTTCTCTAATTATACCACAGCCTTTTTTCTGGAACTGCTTACAGGTCCAGGACCTACCTACTTCTGGACATGCTTACTGGCTTCACCCTTAGCTAGGATGAGCTGCAACAGCTCTCTGGACGTTGTATTTCAGTGCCAGGATCTGCCCTGCAGTTTTATACGAGAGGGTTGGTGGAAATGAGAGCAGGTCAAGCTTAGATCCGCTGTCCGTTCAAAGCAAATTCCTCGTAATCCAAATGAGAAAACAATACCATTTAGTACATCTGCACTGCCAAGAGTTTAACATGCCAGTCGAGTACATTCACAGGTGGGCTTATCTACCGTCTACATAGCATATATACATTCATAAAAGGTGGAGATGCAAGCGTCATGTTTATATAGTGCAGGGAATCCAAGACCCAAGGCCTTGTGCTTGCTGAACATCTGTAGTCTCTCATCCTTGATTTGAGGGAGCTCCAAGCAGGTGGAATTCATCAATGTGTAAAAGGAAACTAATCTGAATAGGTGCCATTATTAAAATGCGTTTGCAGATGCCAGATTAGCTTTAGAAAAACAGGAAGGCTTTGAGAGGAGTGGGAAAAGCATTGTCCAATGCAGAATAAAGTGTCGGTTATTCTCCTCCGGCCACACGTGCGTCGGTGCAAGGCAGGAGTGGCAGAGGGACGGGGCAGGAGTGGCGGGGCCGTGCGGCAGAGGTGGGACCAGCCGAAAGCCCAGCAGCTGCGCCATGCGGGTCTCAGCCGCTGGTCGGTGTTTTCCAAGCCCTTGGGCTCACCCCCGCTCTGTGCAAGCCAAAGTGGACACACACGCTTCCACTGCTGCTCTGGCAAGGGACCAAATCCGAGCTGGCAAAAGGCCTGAGGCACAGAGGAGAGGGGCTCGGCAAGCTGTGTGCTATCCACGGAGAGAGGCATTTTTTTAAGGAACCATTATTTTAGTGTTGATTTATTTCCTTCCCTTTTAAATACTGGTTCTGCTTAGGAAACAGGACTGAGGAAGCAAAAAGACACGGGGCTGGAGCCAGACCCTTCCCCGGGCACACTTTGGGAGCTGGCGGGAGCCGTGCTCTCCTTCAGATAAACCAGCAGCCCCCGCGCCGCTCCCTGCAGCCCGCCAGCATGTGTCTCATCATCCTGCGTTCCTCAACTCTCTTGGGGCAATGTCCTGCCACTTCAGAGGTGAAAACCGGTATGGTCATCTGTGACTTGCTATATGAAGGCACAGACCATTGCAGCCGGTAATAGTGAAGGTCCAGAATGATCTCCTGCAGCTTTGAACTGGGTTTAATGTCATTTTAATGGAGGAAACTACCTCAGTAAAAAGATAAAGTATACTTGCAAATAGACTGGGGCTGCTGCCTCATGCAGTGAAAGGCTTGGAAATGTGCAGCACTGGAAAGAGTTCAGTGCTGCTTTTGTCTTTAAGTGAGGAAAGACATGTGTGCTGTTTTTGGCTGAAATATCAGCGCTGAAAACTCCATATACTCTGCAAATGCTTTTATAACCTCTTCCTCTTAACCCTAGCACAAGCACACACTCTCACAAACAAACAAGCGCACACTTCAACATGTCCTCTGCTCTCTTGAGAAAAGCTGCTCCTCCGGCTCCTCGGGGAACTTTGATCTCTTTCCCACCGCTCCCTCGTCACGGAGCAGCCGTTCCCCGGCTCCAGCCACGGGCTCGCTTGGTGACAGCGCCGTGTTTCTGGGGACGCGACGAGCAGCTGGAGTGTGTTGCTGGATGTGGCCTACCGGGAACCGCAGCTTTCGGCCGGTAGAAAGCATTAATCACCACGGTGGAGATGTATGCAGATTATCAGTGTGAAAAATCACGGGAAATTGAAGTTGTGAGATGGATATGGGGAAAAGCCAGTTATGAAAATGGCCTGATTTTTAAGGCATGAGTCACACCATTTATTAAAATAGGCTTTTGTACTTTCTGAAGCCTCCTCGGTTCTGTGAAATCAATGTAAAGGTAATATTCCTATCTCTGCTGTGCATCAGCCTCCTTGCAAAAGAAGAAATGAAAAGGCTACTTGAGCCCCGTGCAGATCCCAGGGGTTTATGATGTCAGAATCAGAAGCTGAAAGAAGATTTGCATGGACATTGCAATTTGTGTTTTATGTATCTGGACAGAAACTGTGAAGCAGCCAAGCACAAGAACCACTAAAGCTGCAACATTAGGTGCTCCCACTCAGAGAAATGCCAAAACAAATAATCTGGTTTTTCTCTTCTTAACAGCAATGTAAATGGGGAATAACCATCTAAAATCCTTGCCGATGAAGTTTGCAAACTCTGGGGATAGATGAGACAGTAAACAAATAATTGAACTCTATTAATTAAATGGTCATTACCCAGAGAGAGGTGTGTTTTCATATAACTAATGGTATAACTAGAAAGCAGTACATCTAGGAAATGAGAATACAGGCTCTGCTTGTTGTTGCGAAGCAATGCTGTGCAGGGAAACGAGGATGTACAGGGCACAAATTGTTCCCAGCTTATGCTTTTCGTGCAGTACGGTTGTATTAACTGTTACTGTGAGCCTGAGATGTACGAAAAGGAGGACAGCAAGTAACAGAAGGGGCGTGAGGTTGTAACTGCGAGCATGCAGTTCTGATAGCCGGACTTTAGTAAGGATAAAGAAAGTCTGAAGACCCCTCGAGGAGGGCTAAAAAATGAGTATTTAAGGGGTGTTATTTACTCAGCTGATCAACGATATGTTTGAGAGTTGGTTTCACCACATCACAGACTTCTTTACAGAGATTTCTGACCAAATCTTATGTAACTTTCTGATGAAGGTGTGACAAAGTCCAGGGATTAGCAGCTAAAGTTAAACAAATTCAGCCTTGAGTTAAATCTTTATTGCCTGGCAGGGAAAGTAACTGAAGGCTTGAACAGCTTGCAAGGGGAAGAGTAAAGTGATCATTACGGGCTGCTTTAAAGTAAGATTAAACTATAGTTTTGTGAGATTGAAAGATAGTTTTTTAATTCTGTTTCTGGGAGAAATTTTGTGGCCTGTGTATGTGTGGCATTAGTATGTGGGTTGTAACTGTACCTCCAAAGTCTGACATCGGTGACTGTGAATTACTGTTGGTGCCTTTCCCTCCAGGACCACAAATGCTCTTGTGCACTTTTATGATTTTGGAGGTTGCCAGTCACCGTACATTTTCTTTACTCTCTTTGGTACAGTTTCCTTCTGTTTTGTAAGGTGCACACTCTTAACATGAACATGTTGCCACATGAGCACTGGTGAATTAAATTGGAATGAAAAACCCATGAGGTCGCCCCACCTTGCTCTTTACATTACCCTCATCGTGTACAAATACAGGTCCTGATCCTCGTCAGCCGTGGCCTGACAATGTAAGACAAACTGAAATGGGTGCCAGCTTGCTTTCCTATGCTGCGTTATGAAGGGCAGTGAACTAATTCAGGAGTAGTTAAGTCAATCCCTATCCGGAGGCAACTTCCACGAGAGGGACAGATACCTGGAGCAGGAGCCTTGTTGGGCACCATGAGTTTATCTGCTGCTGACGCTGAGTCAACACTCCACGTTAGCTTGAGGTAACAGCCTCTAAATTACCCTTAAAGAAATCCCTCCTGAGCAAGTCTGGGCAGTCCTCTCAGCATTCTGCAATCAGTTTGGAAAAGTTTTTCACTCCCACTTTTCTCTGCTGATTGCAGCAAGACATGGACTGTTAAAGCAGCTCAGCTGAGCACCCATGCCTGTGCTGGGACCTCTCACCCTCCATGTACCAAGCGTAACAAAACCAACCTTCTGTGCGTGCTCTGCATCCGACATTCACATAGCGGTGATTTATCAAGGACAGGGGCATGCATAGCTCCTCCTGGTCAATGCTGAAAGGCAGCCACTGCAGCTGAGGAGAGCTTCAGAGCCAGCCTGCACCAGTGTCTGCTTCCCCTTCCTCAGCCTCTTTCTTCTGAGCCATGGTGTGGAAATCCCCTTTTTTTCCACACTATTCCAGATACCTCTGCCTATACCCTTAGGCAGAGTCCCGGCATGGACATTTCATCCCAAATCACAAATATGTCAGAAAGCTGATGACTCAAAAAAAAAAAAAAAAAAGCCCCATGGGGCACACAAATGATTTTGGTGAGATATTTTCTTTGATGATGTATGTACAAGGAGGCAGTTTGAGCTAACTACTCCTGTTTATTTTTTGAGCTTCTCCTTAAATGTACATAAATATTACCTTTTAGTCAAGGAATATGCAAAAAGTTACATGGTGCTACAAATACATTATTTGCTCAGACTGAGGATGCACGCTGTTATTCTAATACTCTTGCATGAAATGTGAACTATCAGTAGAAATGAGGAATTAAACTATGAAACTCAATGAGCGCTCTAGATTCTGTACTAATACTACTTGTCATAAACATTCTGGCTACAAACCCTTTGTCATGTAAATCATATACAAATATTCTACAACATACAGTCATACCTTTTCCACTTGTATTCATTTATTGTATGGAAATTCACCCTTCCATGGACTAAAATAATTACAGCAGGGATGAATTACTTCAATGTTAAGACCTAAGCTTTGCTATTTTAAGTATATAATGTTACAGTATTTCAGTCAAAACAAGTATTGTTATTCTAAAATATGTTCAGTATCTTGGCATGAAAAAGTTTATATTCTGTAGTTTCATGGTCAATGATTATTTTAGAATTTCAGAGTGCTTTACAATATCTGCAGCACGAGTGCATGTTGATCTCTGATTATCATAATTTTTGAAGACTGGCAGAGCACTTCAGTTAATGACACAAACAGAACAGAGTAGTTTTACTTAAGAAATGTAGTGCTATAATATTAACTTGAATCAGAAACCATATTTCTTATATGGCAAATGGTTGACAACAGTAATTCTACTTCCAAGTGAGTATTTGTGGTGCCCTCTTTCACTTGACGCTGTGAATCCCAGTACTGTGCTGCCTAAGTAGAGCTTCTCTTTTTAAGTTTCAGGGAACTCTTCAAGATGTCGTAAAAAAAGAAAAGGAAATTTTGTATTTGCATCAGGTTATTCTAATAATGTGGTAGGATATTGCTAGATATTGCTACTTTTACTTATTGTGTCAGTGGTCTGAAAATGAGACTGGTAGCTGTGAACACCTACGTATTAACTTTGCCTCTGATAGCAAATCCTTTTGTGGATGTGGGCAAGTCTCCAAATCTCTCCTCCTCTATTTCCATTCTGCAAAAATAGTGATCGTTAGTAAGTCTTGTTTAATAGTATTGCATACTGTATGTGTCCAAAATGATGAGCACAGCGTGTGCCTGCAGTAATTAACATGTCAGAACACAGTAAGGAATTGCTTGCAATGCTAAATTTGACTTAGCAAAGCCATTTTGCTCATGGAGGATGCATACGGCTGATTTGGGGAAACAACAGGTTCAGCACCAAAATGAAGCAGAGAAAAGCCAAGTGGCGCTGGCTCTTCCGAAGCTCTTCAGCAGAACCAGGCAATCTAGGTAACGGGGGTCTTGTGTGTAGATGCTACTTGAAACATTGAAGTTTGGCTGACTGGCATGACCTTTCTGCTTTATTCATGAAAAAAGGTAGAGTTTCAAGAGTTTTCTTAGAGTTTTTTCAAAACTCTAAGAAATGCCCTACAGCCTCCGCCACGCTGTGGGCCTCTGGGGCAGACAGTCCGTGGGGCAGCTTGGGCAGAAGCGTGTGCAGTTCAGAAAGCTGCCGTGTCCTGATTCTTCCTTGTGTTCCAAAGGCGAAAGTCCGTTTGTACAGGCAGTGTCCCCTCGCTGACAGTGGCCCAGGCAGGCAAGAGACGTGCTTCTTTGCAAGATGGACATATGGTCTGACCCCATATGGCAGTTTCTGTATCCATATGGAGGGCTGTGCCCTGAGGACCATGGCTAGGACTAGTGTCTTCTTTATTGTCTGGATGATTTGACATCCCTGGCATAAATATTCTCTCTGAGACCACCAGCTGCTGGAGAAGGTGACTGGGCTTTTTCCTCTTTGAGGCTATTCCTTTAGCTCACAAGCATCAAATGACATATTGGAAGTTTATGTCTAAATACAGCCTTTTTTGCAAGGCTACCATATATGTGGTGTACTTCTGCGGGGCTCATGGAGAGCAATCTGAGACACACAGAGGTGTTAAGAAGGGATGAGAGCAAGAAAGAGTGTGTTGGGGATGAGGACGAAGGGAGAGAGGGCCAGCAGGGCTCCAGGCTCTGGATCTCGTGTAGCACCTTGGGCTCTGCTGCTTTTGGACCCCACATGCTGGGCAGAGCCAAGAGCAAAGCAAAAGTTCGGTGTCTGTGGTAGGAGGTTGAGGCCAAATGAAGCGCAAGACTTGGCTGATGTCTTGAGTGCGTATCTATGTTGTTGTTTACACTTTACATATAAATATGTATAACTCACCAGTTCTTATGATTCAATATTGGAAGAAATGCAATTTATAAACTAGGTAAATCCAGAATCTAGATCCTTCACGGAAAAGGTCAACCGTGGGAAATCTTTTCTGTGGAACATGATCACAGGAGCTAGGTGAAGATGGAGAAAACACAGCCAAAACATCCACTGCAGCTATTTAAGACGCTGCGGTACTAATGCAGGCAGTACTCCAGAGGGCTTTTCTGCGATCAAGCCCTGAAGGAGTCAGAGCACTTTCGGGACTCGTCCAACTGCTGCATTTTTCATCGCTATTAAGATGCAGCATCAATGGCAGCGAACACACAGATGTTACGGCGATGCTGCAGGCAGCGAACACACAGATGTTACGGCGATGCTGCAGTCTGCGGGTAGGCTTGGTGCTCTTGCTCTGACATCAGCAACCTGGGATTTGCTCTCAGTGTCAAAACAGGTTGTAATTAAGACTTCTGTTCATTATGTACGAAATGATTTTTGGCCTGGTGCCTGTTCCCAAACCTTGCGTATCCGCGCGAAGGGGAGGAAGTGGCCTGCAGGAAGCGTCTGGGACACGGTGTCTGTGGTGAACAAGACAGAGGAAATACACGGGTCCTGATTCCCTGCTGCCCTGTAGCTCCGAGGGAGGTAATCAGGCAGAGCTCCCAGGGGCTGCCCTAGACGGGTGAATTTACAAAGAACTTGATGTGAGGAGCTAAGTCTGGTCTGTAGTGACCGGCAGCACCACAGAGCATACCGAGGGAGCATGCGTGGAGATGGACCATTATGCAGCCTGTCATGGAAAGATAAAGTACTTCCATTTCCACTTGACAATAAGAAGTGCTTGTCATTAATCAAGGTACTGTAAAAGATTCCTCTCAGCAATGACCACTAAAGTCCCTACTTTGTTATCGATGCTATAAAAGCGTGTATATTGAAGCTACCCGCATGAAGCTGACCACCTTCCTCCTTTTTCTGAGCCTGCAGAGGGGAGAGCACCGGGTGTTGCTTCCTTGCCCCAAGGTGTGCAGTGCACACATTGCAAATACGTATACTCTGATTTCAGTCCTACCAGGCATAGACTTTCTATCCATTTCTTTTTCCAGTGTCCAACAAGCACCATTTTATGGACAGCAACTTGCTCTACCAGTGCAGAATGAATTTCCGCCGGCGGCGGCGATTAATGGAGCTCCTCACTGAGAAATCTCGCTTGATGCCAGAAAGCCATGACAGCCCGTTTTGCCTGCGCAAGCAGAACCATGACAACAGAAAGCACACCAGTTTTCTCTCAGGTGACTCATCAACTGTACTGCTCTCTGTAGGGCGACTCCATGTTAAACAGCCCTTTTTGGCCAAGGGCTTTCGGTGTTTATCTGAAAAAACCAGGGCAGGGTATCATATATCCCTGTTCATGGGATGGTCCATTCACTCAATTTACCAAATCTTTAGCTCCCTGGGGTGGTTTTGCACCTGTATCAATAGCATGTCAGATGCTGATCAAAAATCAGTGTCCATGAACAAACAGAACTTGTTAAATCCCTCCAAGCCCAAACTAATTAGTTATATATTCTATGTGGAGTTTTTGAGAAGAGTAAAAGTGAGAGGAAAGGGTCCTGCAGCATTCGCTGTACAGCAAGATCTAGCAAGAACTGAAAGCATAAATGGGAAGTAGAAGGAAAAATGGAAGAAATTATTTCCCTATATTGAAATGCCCCCTAGAAGAGACTGCAATGGGAGCAGTTCACCCATCGTGTTAGCTACAGTATACATGAGTATATCATACTCATGCAGTGACTCTTCTAACTGTGTAAAACACATTAACCCCTTCCCAGTGTTGTAAGCGAAAGCATGGCTTTTTGCTGTTGTTTTAAAGAAACCAGGGAAATGGGTTTAATAATTGATACCGGTTCCCTTTCTCTCTATATTTTCTCTCTGTTTGTAGTGAGTCCCACCAAGGAGATAAAGATCGTGTCGGCAGTGCGGAGGAGCAGCATGAGTAGCTGTGGCAGCAGCGGGTACTTTAGCAGTAGCCCCACGCTCAGCAGCAGTCCCCCCGTGCTCTGCAACCCCAAATCTGGTGAGCACCAGCATTGCTTACGATGCACAGGAGACAGGGCACAGACATCTGTTGGGGGAGAAGGTGATGTGAAGAATGCCTAGCATCTCATCCAAGTTTATCTTTTCAAGGAGGGATTAAAAATTGACGGCGTCACAGGTTTTATAGGCCAGAGGGGACTATTATCATCCCCTAGCCTGAAGTCCTGCTGAACACAAGCCAGACGTCTGCCTCCAATAGTCTCTGCATCAAGCCCATAATTGTGGTTTGAGCTGCAGTTTATCTCTTAGGAGGACATGCAGTCAGAGACCCAGATTTGCCTCTTCATTGCCAAGCTCTGAACCGATTCAGATCTCCTCCCAGACATTCCTTTGGTGCAAGTCAGAGGAGAGTTTAACTATCCAGTGGCCGCTCGAGTTGCTATGAAATAACACAACTCAGAAAACAGCAGCCTCTAAAAAAGAAGGCAGCATTGTTTCAGCCTGTCAGGGATCATTCCAACATTTTCATTTGTTTAGGTCTTACACCGGTCTGTTTAGGAAGGTAAAAGTAGTGTTGAAACTTATTTTGAAAGGATTTCCTATCCCACGCCGGAAGGTTAAACACACCCATTCTTCCACAGTTCACTTAAACTTGTTTCTTACTGTACATCTGGGAAGGGGAAAAGAGACCAGGATAGATATTGTTTCAACCTCTGTGTTTTCCTTAGAAACAGCGCTGAATTTCAAAGCAGGGTCCCTGCTGCCCTTTGTGCTCCTTGTTATTTCAAATTTACCAGGTCTCTGCCGACAGCGTGGGGAGCGTTGTGCAACAGGGGAAGGCTTCGGTGGATATGTGTAAGCTTTGCTTTCAAAGGCATGCTGGCATTTGAAATGATTACTAGAGAGTGCCTCAAGCACTGTATGAATCCTGTTCAAAACATTGACAGTTTGCTCGGGAGATGAGCGAGCTAAAGTGCATTTCATTCCTGCTGTGCAGACTGGCCATCAGAAAGAAAGGCATAGTTATGGGGACATTTTCTTTCTTTCTCCTTTTAGCACATTTCCTTCCCTCTCCTCAGGCTCTGCTGGGAATTCAGTATGAGGTTCTGAATGAAAACAATTTGAAGGAGTCAGTATGATTGCAGAAGCCGTAAGCTCCTACACCAGACCTGCTGGCCAGCTTGGGGGAATGCTTGCAGTGCTGGTGGGCATTGCATCCTCGGACTACGCCGCTGTTGCGCGTTCGGCACCACCGTCCGATGTGCTTAGCCCTATATGCAATGTGTTTGCCCCTATATGAAGAGTGCCACATTATCATGTTTTGGCAGAATATCTCTCAGGTGTACTTCCCAGAGACGCTCTGATAGGTTTTGTACGGTGAGCTCTTTGGATCCAGTACATCATTAATTACATCCTGGAAAATTTTCTGGGACAGATAAAGCAGCATTCATGCGCTGTCCATGAATATGTGTGTTATCTGAAGTATGCCGACTATGCCATTCATTTATGATTCTGATTATATACAAAGTGGCAACCCGTGAGTAGTGAGAACAAGTTTATTTTAATGCAGCTGATGACACAGTACTGGAAGAAAAAGGATAGGCTGATGTTGCCCTTGCATAAATTCTTAATTTAGTCCCTTAGGACTGGTTTTCAAACTCTGAATAGCTTTAACAGACTCATATTTGAAAGAAGACAGCAACGGACTTATAAACAGACTTATTTTTAAGAATTATACAATTATAGGCAATGTAGGATAATTTCTCCTGTAGCGCAAGTACAGATCCACACGTCCTCTCGCAGAGGTTAACATAAGGCTTTCAGATGTAAACGTTATGGAGGAATTCTTAATCCTCTGCTGGACTATAAAGTGATTTTTTTCACAAATAGTTTCCTGGTATCCAGAACCAGAGCATGTCGCTGAACTGCGTGCTAATAAACACAAGGCAGAGGCGTATTGTCAGATGAGTTCTCTTGCAGGCAAACACCTAAAAAAGCCCAGGTCATGACTTGACCAGTCATGTAGAAAAACAATCATCAAACAAAAAAATATTTCTGGAGGTATAATGAAGGGAGGCACGCAAGGGAGTCCTGCATGGATGATTTACCTGATTCTGACTCATCGAATGAGCATAATCATTCAGGTTTTTCACGTTGACCAGGCACGCTCTGCAAAGTGTAACGCTGGCTAAATGACAGTTTGTCAAAATCCATGGGAAAGAAAAAAAATACATAGGTTTGTATGCTAGGATTCTCCCTGCTCCCATGAATATCATTAAGAAACTCATGAACATCTTCAAATACCATCTGTGGGAAATTTTATCTTCCACCTGTGACTGAAAAGGAAGACATCATCAAAATTATTTATCACTAACAGAAAAGGAACCGTAATTTTAGAGGTGAAGCAGGCAAATATTGTGAACATATATCTTCCTATTGTCCTCCATCTTGTGAAGTATTTGTAGACAGATAAAAACTTGTATGCAGAATGGTATTGATTTGGTTTGGCGGAACTTTACGTTTACTTGTTCAGGGAAAAATTACCCCATTACCTAGCAAGGCAGTGGGGAATCACCTGCAGAAACTCTCTGGTATTTTCTTTCATGTCAAATCCCAGCCAGCTATAGATTACGTAGGCTGTCCCTGGATAAGATGGGGTTACATGTCTGTGCCTACAATTGCAGAAATCTTTGTTGGATAATTCCTGACTCGAGCAGACTTTTCTTATTACTTAATTCTGTGATTCAAACCCATCTCAGATGAAATAGCAGAGAGCACCCAACATGCACAGAGTGAGCTGGGAAGAAAAGCTGCTCCAGGCCAGGAAAATTGGTCACTCGTTTCAACACTGGGCACAGGAACAGCCACCTCTGATGTTTGTGATAGTGTTTAGTGGATCTTGATTGCAGACAACAAAGTCTGTTGGCTAAATGCCCTGATTTTCCAAAGATCTCATCATTTGTACTCAGAGTTATTCTGCTGTCTTTTCCTTGGCTCTTTTACTGCTTTCAAGCAAGTCTGCAAGAACTGAAAGAGTGTATGGGAAGTAGGACCAAAAAGATGTTGTATCCCAGCACTGTATCTTATTTATTAGGAAAAATTCTAGAGGAATGCTTATGTTGAATATTCATTTATGTACCTCCACAGTATTAAAGAGACCCGTGACTGCTGATGAGCTCTTGATGCCTGGAGCCCCATATGTAAGAAAAACTTTTACGGTATGTCTCAAGTATTTTTCTTTATTTTCTGCATGCTTTATGCATAAGGTAATCCAAACAGACATTTTCTGATGGGATAATTAGAGCTTATTTGCATTTGCTAAGGTTTGTACTTTAAAATCCCAAACTCTGTTATCAGTACTTCCACACATTTCAGGTCTGATTCTGCACTTGTTTGTCCTGTCTTTATGCCAATGTAGTACTACTGACTTAAATGGAGTGTAAAATTACATAAAGCCAATAACATTTGTATTATACAAACTCATCTAGACTTTGTGCTCCTGGTAATACTTGCAGTGCAGGAGTGGATTACCTACCCAAATTGAAGTCTTCTCCTTAGGTCTTTCTGGACTATGATGGGCAGAAATTTTGATTCATATTCACTGTTAGAGAAAGCCTTTCTGCAGAGACATTTTTGAACTTAGTCATGGGAAGCATTGCTTTTTACAGCCTTCTAGTTCAATAAAAAAGTTTGTTAAAAGCAAGAGGAATCATTTGGATAGAGCCTTTCCCATGAGTGATATAGCAGCCTGTACACAACGTCCTTTACTATGTGTTGGAAGTATAGAGATGTTGAAATTATGTCTTGAACCATTTAGGTGTTACCCCCTTGAATTTCACCAAGCTGCCCAAAGATGATCACGTCCTTTTCTCCTTGCAGATTGTCGGTGACGCAGTGGGCTGGGGCTTTGTGGTGCGGGGGAGCAAGCCCTGCCACATCCAGGCTGTGGACCCCAGTGGGCCAGCAGCCGCGGCTGGGATGAAGGTGCGTTTTCAAAATGGGACGATTTACCGGGGGTATTTGTGCTGCTCAGTGAAGGTCTTGGGCTGCCTGTACTTGGGGAGGGAGAGGTGCTTTTGTTTCCAGGGTTGAGGATCATTGTCTCAGTTTCAGGCATTTGTACACAGTGAGTTCTGCTGCCTTTCACCCCCCCCTGGTTTTTTCCTTCTGTCTTAGAGATTCTTCAAGTCCCTTTTTCACATGAAACTCATTTATCCTCATTTATCAAGTTGCTTTCTTGATCTTTTCCCTTTTTTGGGTATTTTTTTTTGGTTGGTTGGTTGGCTGGTTTCGGTGATTGGGGTTTTTTTGTGGGTTTTTGGGGGGAGTGTTGTTATTTTCACCTTTTTCCAACTCTGCACCATTTTAGCCTCCCTCCTCTTGACTATGCAATTTATGTGGTTGTTGGTATGCAGCTTCTGGACTTTGCCTATAGTCATAGAAGTCATAGTATTGTTTAGGTTGGAAAAGACCTTTAAGATCATTGAGTCCAACTGTTAACCTAACACTGCCATGTCCGCCATAGAGGACTTGGAAGGACAAGAGGAAAAGGCGAAGTCAGACATACCTATTCGAAGCGAAGCTAGCATGACCTGTTGTTCACTGTAAAGCAGTTAAGACATTTTGGAAAGAGGAATGTATGATACTTTCATATTTCATAAAGAGTTTAAATACTTTCATACAAGGTTTAAGAATAAATAAATACAAATTCCATGTGGAGGCTTTTGTACTGCTAATGCAGAGCCCCTTGACTTACCTGCGGGTTTGGATCACTTTCTGCATGTATCTGTGAATTACTCTCTCGTACAGTGGGAAAAGAAAGCAAAGCATTATGCCAAGTATAGATAAAAGCAAGAAATGGAAACTTAACTGCTACATCTACTCCAGTGTCCAGGCTGGGCCAGACACAAAGATTAACTGATCGGCTGATGTCAAGTTTTATTGTATGGTAACAACACAGATGAAGGTTTCAGATGTATTCCACACGCAGCCCACTTTGCTGCAAATTTTGTCCTGCCTTCTAATTTATTTCCCTTTCCCCTCACACTACCCCAGCTGTCTCTCACACATATATTCACACCCACCAAGCTGGAGGCAACGTGCGCTGCCACGACTCGAGAGATGAGCGTCCTGCCCATCGCACGATGCCAGGCCTGCCATAGCACTCTCTTTAGCAAATGTGCCACAGGAGTTTCTTTTCTCTGGCTTCTGGGTTTTTTTTTCCATGAAACTTGTAAGAATGTACTGTCTTTGAAACATTTACTTATTTCTGAGTACAGGCAGGCAAACCCCTGGGAAGGGGAATGGCAGCTGCAGAACCTGTTGGTGCAGGCACCACCCTGACACATCATGCTGGCAAACGGCTTGAATCCTGAGGGAGCTGGAATTTTTTATATGTTTTATACAATGCCTAAATATAATATACAGTTACAATTTTCATATGAAGAGTATCATTTTCGAAAAGTAATCCTGCCTAAAATTTGAAGTACTTAAATTTAAAAATAATGAATTTATTCATGTGTATGTTCTAGATGCTGAACTTGGGAGTTTAGTACTTTACAGCGTCTTTTATTCTCTGAATATAGCAGCTAGCAATAAAGTAGGTCTGTTCTGAAACCTGACTTGTAAAAATAACACTGTGATGTCACATGTATAATCTTAGAGATTTCACTTCTGAACACAGCAACTTAGGGCTGAATGTAGTGGGCCTTTGGTTTGTTTTTACTTTTGGCTTCGTGCTGACAGCCCTGCAACTACACACTAGGACATTTCAGTTAAGCTGGGTTCTTCCATATTTCACCTCTGAAACTGGTTTTATGTACCAAATTATGTCCTCGTGTCTTCCATTCGTGCTCTCCATGCACTCATGTACTCTGATGGGGTTACAGAGGTTTACCTGAACCATTCAAGACATAAGAATGTAAAATAGTCCACTGTCCTGAGGGGAGCAAGCAGTATTTTAGACAATAAAACTGGGATATATTGCATTGAATTTGCATGAAGGACAGATCTGATTATTTGCAAAGGTGCTATCTTTGTATAAAATCGCTTTTCAGAGCAGAATTGCACATAAAACGTTATGACCATGTATTAGTGGAGTCCCTGTTTAGACACCAAAATTGGCACTCCGTTTTCAGAAACACTGAATACCTTTAGCACCTGGTGAAGAAATGCCAGTTTTCCCTGAAAATAAGGGTTTTTGTTGAGGTGTTCCCATGGCAATAACTATGTAAATTATAGTGCAGTATTTGAAATTTTAAAAAATCTATGTCACTTAATCCATCTGTTTACAGAACTCTTCAATCTGGCAAATTTAAAGGACTCGTATGGCAGGCTTCAGATGACAGCTCCTTGAAAATAAACCTTCCCCTGTGTGGAAGCTGCAGGAGCAGCACTTCAAAAATAGACTATTGGGCACAGTAACTTCTGGTGGGCTGGTGCAAGAGGCTTTTGTCTGCCAGTGTTGCTCTGAGCGCTACACCAAAGAAGTGCTAACAAGGAAAGTTGGCTATGATGAAAAGGGCAAGAATTTGAAGAAGAGCCAAGACTTGGTGTTGCAGTTTGTAGAAAAGTTCTTGGCAGTGGCAGCAGGGTTTTTCCTCCTAAGGAGATGTATCCAGTGTAATCAGTTTTGGAAATGTCTTCATTTGTAAAGCTTGTGGTTTTGCATTTATCTCTCTTGGAGAGCACTATACTCCTGTCTTTGCATTATGCTGGACAAATTATTGAGAGCGGACTGCTGCCTACAATCTCATTGTAGGACCTCACTTTGTGCACTTGAAACTCTACCGTGTATTATATAAAGCAGTAAACATTACAGGCTCAGTGTACCTGAAGGACTTTGTGGTGTCTTGCTTTCAGTCTGACCTTGGCTGGGTTCCTGGCCTGCTCCAAAGCGCTGTGAATTGAGAGTCTCAGTAGAAATCTCAATGAGCTTGGGACGGAGCTCTGACCACACACAGCGGCTGCGTGGTGGGCACAGCGCTGGGTGGCTGGGATGCATGGGTCTCTGTTGCACACACGCACACGGCCAATGGCATCCTGGCTTGTATCAGGAATAGTGTGGCCAGCAGGACTAGGGAAGTGATTGTCCCCCTGGTACTCAGCACTGGTGAGGTCACACCTCGAATGCTGTGTTCAGTTTTGGGCCCCTCACTCCAAGAAGGACATTGAGGTGCTGGAGTGTGTCCAAAGAAGGGCAACGAAGCTGGTGAAGGGTCTAGAGCACAAGTCTTATGAGGAGCGGCTGAGAGGCTGGGGTTGTTTAGTTTGGAGAAGAGGAGGCTGAGGGGAGACCTTATTGCTCTCTACAACTACCTGACAGGAGGTTGTAGTGAGGTGGGGGTTGGTCTCTTCTCCCAAGTAACAAGCCAACAGCACAAGAGCCTCAAGTTGTGCCAGGGGAGGTTTAGATTGGATATTAGGAAAAACTTCTTCACTGAAAGGGTCGTCAGGCACTGGAACAGGCTGCCCAGGGAAGTGGTTGAGTCCCCATCCCTGGAGGTATTCAAAAGACGGGTAGATGTGGTGCTTGAGGACATGGTTTAGTGGTGGACTTGGTAGTGCTAGGCTAATGGTTGATGATCTTAAAGGTCTTTTCCAACCTAAATGACTCTATGATTCTATGATTCTACGATTCTACCTCTGTGTGGCAGCACTTACCATCTCGTTATACCTGACATCCTCTTCTGGGGGAGTTTTCAGACAATTTAATTCTGAGAAAATGCCTACTAGCATGGTCTGCCGAGGAGGTCTGAGAGGGTATAATGGTTTTGGCTTTAATTCTTCATACCTCTTCTGGGGCTGGTAAATAGGATTACCATTTACAATCCGAGGTTTCAAGTATGAAGCTGAGCAAATAATTTAATAAATATCTTGTCAATTAGCTTTATTAAAGTATTTTTAGACTTGGTTTGTTGAAGTGCAGTTGCCTGTGACAGTGTTGTGAAGTGCGTGGTTGCTGTAAGCGCATTAACAAGTGGGAGCTGGAGGCGACACGGGGCTATGAAAGGAGTCAGTGTTGCAATGCGTACTTCTAAGTTATTTGCAGCTCTGTTTTGCTGTCTGCTGTCGTCAGCAGTGGAAGACAGGAACAGCAGGATTTTGAAGTCTGCAGGTTGCTTTAATACTCAGTATTGACTGGCTGCAAAATTCAGGTCTCTGCAGATGACACTGCTAAATATTGCCAGGAAAACTCTTCCCCCTCTTTTTCAGTGTTTTATTCTGTAAGTTAATTTCTGTTTTTAAGGTGCAAGTATTCTTTGAAAAGTTACACAACTTGACTTCAAACTAGTGACAAATTATACATCACACGTTGTTATTTCGTATGACATCACTGCAACAGAGTGTGACAAAATGAGCAGACCGAGCTTAGTGTGAGGCTTGTGAAAGAAACAAATTAATCACTCATTTTGCTGATTATCTGTTCTTCCCTTTGGCTGGAGAAATCAGTGCCCAGCTCTAACCTTTGCAGAATGCTAAAGAGTATCTGTCTTTTTAAACTGATTATGAGCAAATTAGTATTTATAGCTGTTACACTTAAGGTCTTTGTATTGTACAAATTGCCAGGGGCCACTCAAGCGTTTCTACCCTATTCTAGTTCTTCATTTCAGTTAGTAGCAGGGAGTTTGGGGGACCACGTATGGTCACTGGTAGCAACCCCTTCTGTTCTGAGCTCTGCTTGGGGATTACGGTATACAGCCAGGATCATTTCATCAAGGTTCTGCTCTCCTTCTGATCTTTAAAAGCTGGCGCAGGGAGGAGGTCAGCGTCATAAATTTTCTGCCTGTGCCATCGTCTTCTACATTCACAAATCATTATTTCAGGTCCATGTTCTCAAAGGATTTCACTAGCACAATAAGAGCCAAATCTCAAGTGTAACTGATTAGCCACTGTTTTGTGGAGCAGATTGCTGCCAGGTCCGTGGAGGTCATCAAGCCCAGTCTCCCTGCAATCAAAGGAACATTGGTACTATCTGATTAGTCCACAGAGTCCAGATACTGCCACAGTCACAAAATATTACAGGCTTGTAACATAAAGGACCAAAAGCTATGCATTATAAGGTGTCAAGTGGGGAGAAAACCAACCGAAAAGCATGTGATACCAGAGGAATTGTCAATGCCTTCAATTCCTGCAACAGGAAGAAATTTGAACTGTGAAATTCTCAGGAGGCTGAACGTACCCCATGCTGCAGAGAAACGCAAAACCCACTCCATGGTCCTTGCCAATTTGACCTCAAAACTGGTGATTGCTTAACTGCTTGACAAGCAAGATAAACCAGTCTAAAAATCTTAAAAAAAATTATTCCCCCAAGAAGAAATATCCCATTTATGGCTGCGGCCAATCTCCAGTGTTTTACAGGATAGTGGGAAAAGTAGAAAAGCTTGGACATCGTAAGTAAGAAACTTATTAACTCCTAAAGGCAGCCTAGTGAGAGCTTAAGGACTGGGATTTATGTTGTATAAATAAGGTACAACAAACATGACTCCACTTAAGCCTCTCCATGAAGCTTAGGAACGGAAAGATCCCTCAGTGTTTGGTGCTGGGACTCTAACCCTTTAACGCACTGGGGAGATGCCTCAGTGCTAATTGAAGGTATCTGAAGGGTACTTTCACTGTCTCATGTGACTGCGCTTTAAATGAGAAGATGGAGTAGGTTTGGATAAATATTTATACTGTGCACTAGCATATGGTGTTGTTGAAGCAGATGCAATTCAGTCTTAGAATTCTTATCTTATACCAACATGTTACTGATTGTAGAAAAGCATAAATTACACGAGTTGCCATCTGTTTTCAATTACAGTGTGAAAACACTGAGGCAGGTTGGTATTTTCCTTTATCTGTGTTATCAGCTCGCTGCTGAATTTGATAATTACATTAGAATGAATTCAGAATGAGTGTATTTGGTAATGTGAACACTCAAAAAAAGTTGCTGACAAAGTGCTTTCATAGCTTGTCCATAAATAGAGAAGCAGCAGAGCTAAATGCGCATAGTACTGTGTGTGATGAATGCCACTACTGTAGGGCCTGAATGTAGATGTATATATAAGTTTCAAACATGTCTCCGTGAGTGCCCCATTTTCTGATAGTATTTAATTATAAACTATAACATAAAGGTCCATTGTCCCCCCTAGAAATGTGGAAGCTGTTTTCAAGCACCTATGACTTTAGAGAAATCTAATTTTAATAAATCAGATTTGATATTTTACCATAAAAACAACTCTGGTTTTGCAAAACCAAATAAAATTCAAACAAGTTGTAGCTCTGTCTTTCACTTTATACAGCTGTAATCAGAACCTCAGATTTTATGTGCTGCTACCCATCACAGAGATTGGAGAGAGTGAGCTGAGGAGGGTAGCCGTTGGCCTTGAACATCTTGTAAGTCATGCTCAAGAAGAGTGGTTGTCACATTAGGACATGTTAAGAGCATAGTAAGAACATAATGGTCAAGAGTGTAGATGCTATTTTTTTTTTCATTTGATCTTTAGTAGAAATCTTTCTAAAAGACTAGAGAAAAAATTAGTAAGGCAGCTGTGTTAGTCAGTAGCATGATGATTCAACAGAAGTTGGAAGAGATCAAATATTTGTGAATGTGAAAATACTCAACTCTGCCATTGACATGAAAAATGGATTAGTGGTTGGTTGTCCTTGACAACTGTTTAACAGCATGTATAGCAGTCACCGTATTTGCCCCATCGATGCATGAATCTGTGCCTGGGTGTTCCTGCTCTGTGCCTGCCTCCGCTTTTTGGTCTGTGGTCCTCATTTGCTCAAGGAGTTTGCTGGTGAGCTGTGGTGATGCCTCTGTAACTGTCCCAAAGTTTCCATTTCCAGTGGATGTGTTTAATTAACCTCAATGAGTAGTTCCCAGTTTTTTTAAAGTGCATCCTGTTACCACTTTTCAATAGGTTGGACCTATCCTAAAACCCTGGTAGTCTAACTATACTGGGATTATTGCCATCAAAACTATGATAGTAACATAGTTCTGTGAGTACTGGGCAGCAGGCTGCGTCACACCCATCTCCTCTTGTCTGAGAGTTTTGTGAATTCAGTTCTCTCACCAACTAGGGACTTCTCTTACTGAAGGAAAATATGATTTTGGGAGCTGCATTGTGTGTAACTGCCAAAACTTTGTCTGGTTGCCAAAAGGAGACAAGGTTTGGCAAATCTCTCCTTTGCTTTCGTTACAGAATACTACTAGTACAACAACAGAGTCCTTATGGCCTTGATTGTCCTTTGCATTAGCACAGTGTCTCTAGGTTGATGGAAATCATGAAATGTTTTCTCAGCAGTCCCCCTTTCCCCTCATCACTGGGAATCCCAGTGCAGCACTGGATGAGCTGCAAATCTCTTCTGCCCCTTTGCTGCACCAGCGGCTCAGTCTGCTTTATTCCTCTTCCGTGGTGGAAGCCCTATCATTGTTGGACCTCTCTGAGTGACAGGACACTGTCTTAGAGACACTGTACCACTGGCCTGCTGGTGGAACCTGCCCCATGGTGGCCACATGGAAGACAATTTGGATTTGGATTCTCTTCTTTACCCTGTCACAAACTCTGTGCAGCTATGCTGACTGTTTTCGTACCAGAATATGTAGATATTCTTGTAAAGTACTGTGGGATTAGACAGATGGAAAATGCCAACAAATCTGACATAATCAAAAAATTTGATGAGTAGATCCATTTTCATACCAGTACAAATTAATAAAACTCCAGGTTTGCTAAAGTTTCCTTATGTTTCCTGGGGCTGTGGTTCACAGCGTATGGTCTAGGTTTCCCACTCTCAGAGCAACACGTAGATCCAGATTTACAGGCTGGACCTACCAGCTCCTGTGCAGCAATGTTATGTTGGCACAGGCTCCACTGGGATTCAAAATTCAGTCTGTACAACTGTTCTCTTGCTAAGCCATCCTCCTCCTCCTGACGAGGAATTTGTGTTTGCATCAACTCCAAATACTTTCTTTGCGACATACCACCCTGACATCCCTGCCCAGGTTGTAAGTCTTCTGGGGGTGAGTAGAGGCTTTCTATTTCCAGTGCCGCTGTATTCCAGTCTCTGCTAGTCTTTACCAAAATGCTCCTCTAATTTGCTCTGTTTTCCGCTAACAAGCCCTTAGACTCTAAGTGTGACATTCTGGTTCTTTTAAGGCCATGATAAAGCTCGACATGTCAAAATTTCATCCTACATTCCTACTTTTTTTGGTGGATCTCCATTTCTCTGCTTGTTTCCTTGGTTTGCCTTGCTTCTTTCCCCACAGAATTGTTTAAGGATCAGTTTGTTTTGAAGACATCTCTTCCAAGGCCCCAGTACTTCTGTTGAAGTTGTTTTGGATGGTTAAGTGAACTCTACCCTTGTGCAGATGTCTCTGAGTGCACAGTCACCACCAAGGAGACGGGTTGCAGGACTGCACTCACTTCAGTGGACCATGGGCTTCTGTTCTTCTGAGTCAGTGGACATAAAATCACCTAAAAAAATCAGCCAGTTTTATATTGGACTAGAGACTAGGTGCTTGCTGTGGCTGTCAGGGACTGTTATATGATAAAGAAATCAAAACTCTGCGTGTGAAAAGTCACGCCCCTGAAGTATAGAAAACACGGGAAAGACCCATTCCCATGCAGATGGGCAGTGCAGCGCTCAAACGTCACTCCAGCAGGATGTAAACCGTGAATTACACACACAAAATACATCAGAGAAAAATTCTTTTTATGATTTTCAGTCCTGTTTTTGAACAACAGGACCCATGTTAGTCACTATGAAAAAAGGAATTAAGGCAGTGCAAATTCCTATGTAAAGTATAAAAGGAGTACATTTAGCTTTTTGAGTATAAATTTAACCTTTAATAGTGAGTTTCCTTTTTTTCCCCCTAAACTTATAGGACACAGGTTTAGCAAGGTTTTACTTGCTTATCCCAAACCTGAATTTTGGCCTGCAGAACAGTATTACATTTCCAATAACTCTGTGTGATTTTTTCTAAAGACTCTTTTAACAGAGAGGGAGTTTTACTGGGCAATAAAAGGACTTTTTTTTGTTTTACAACAACTGAAACCTTATGCAAATAGAGAAAGTTTCATAATACCTCAGAGCTCTTTCTTCTACAGCAGTGTAGTTGACATTAGAATTGAACTTGTTTGTAGGCCGGTCACCTAAAATGCTGTTGGGCAACAAGTGACCTACTGTGCTTGTGTCTGTACATCGTCTCCTTCTCATCAACAGCAAATACAATTCAGAAGAAAAAATTGTCTGCAGGCTTGTAATTGGACATCAGTGGGTTTTTTAAATTTAGTCACATTATTTTAATAAAAAGTAGGTTTAAAAATCCTTTTTGGGTAAGTGGTGTTTTATGGCAGGATAACCCAGATATCTGAACACCCCGCATTTATGAAAGTGCTTTCTTGATTGTTTCTGAAGTCTTACAGCTGTAGCCATTCAGAAAGAGAGAAAGCAGTCTTGGTTTCAGCTGCACTGTAAAACAGGGCTGTGCTTGTGTTTTGATACAGCTTCCAAATTCCAGCGTGGTCTATAGCCCATTGAACGGCGAGATTTAGTGCCAGCCAGAACAGCTGGGACCTTACCCTTGCTTGAGCTTTCTTAGGCTATTGCAGGTCGCTCTTAGGTAGTCCAGGCTCTCTAAAGAGAGGACTGTAATCTGAAAAACTTATCCCACTGCTGGATTGCTGTAGAATGGCTGAAACCTTAAAAAGAATATCCTAAGTGTCTTTAAAATGACATAGAATTAGAGGCCTGTATGGCAAAATGCTGGCATTTTGAACTGCTTTTGCTCTCAATTGAGGATGAAAAGCATTTTGTATTATTAGGTTTAGTTGCAATATCCATTTCACTTGAAGCCTTGAAGGGTTCCTCAGATGCTGTTGGATTTACAGCATCGTGGCTATCGCAGCTCTCTGCCGCGAGCACTTCGGGGATGCTGCTGCTGCTCCTCGGCTGCCTACTTTACAGACCCTTCACTACACTTCTCCGTGTCTTTTCTTGTTGCCGCTCAAGACAGAGGCTGGCTTCCTTTCATGATATAAGTGAATGATTCGGCAAACATGTTGCATTAAAGCCAAGGCTCTGTTTGGCTAGTCAAACACATGGGAAAACAATTGCACTTTTGTCTGTGCAAACAGAGAGCAGCTGTTTGTCTCGAATGGCGCAGACCGTTCCTGCTCGTTACAGTCTTGATACCGGAGGGTGCTGAGGGTGCCCTGCATGCATCTGACTGCCCTTGTAACTCCCTTGTTTGGGCTGGTGTGGGCACTATTTTTAACTAATATGGGCCCTAACCAAACTGCATTTAGTTAGTATATATGTGACCTAGTAAGTAAACTGATACAGTTTTTAAGTTCTTTACTCATTATGTGTGTTTTTCTTTTAGCAACTCTAGTTTAGGTATAGATATACCACAAAAAAAAAAAGAACACTAAAAGGTCAACCCAAGCAAAAAAAGATGTTATTTTTAAGCTAAGACTCCATGTTCTGTCTGCTACTGATGCAGTATTTCACCCAGAGCCACCTTTAGCCATTTGAGTTATTTAACATTTTCATTTTGTGGTAGGTATCAAATTGCGTATACAATAAAAACGCTTATAAAGCTGAGCATGCAATCACTGGTTTGCTTTCCTGACATGGCCCAGCCCAGCTCGGCTTTACCTGTGGGTATTTCTCACTGGTACTCAGATTAAGTCAGTCATTTTACACACCAATTCCCAATTAGGGCCATGAGAAGCAGTGACCTATATTTCCCTATTCCCTATTTATGAAAGGTTTGCATTTCAGGGTATTAGGTCCTTACTGTTATTACCCTCCAGGTATCTACAGATAGCTTTAATTTACCTACGTGCGTATTTCCCGTTTGCTGTGTCGACATTTGTCTGACCGCTCAGTCAATCCGTTGGGGAAACTCTGCCGCTGCACAGCCGAGACTTGCGTGCAGACCGAAAGCCGCCCACCCCAAAAGAAGACTTGTTCTCATGGGCTATTAGGTCAGCTCTTCTCCCCCTCTAATTTGTCCACTCTATTTGTGGGGTTTGCACAGCAATGGTTTCATTCTATTCCTGGTGAAAAAAAAAGACTGAAATTCCCATTGATTCTTATCAGTAGGGAGTGAGGGGGAGACTATCTGAATCAGTGATGAGGCCCTTTGAGAATATATGACTTAATTTTATATTATGTGACTTATTATATTATAAGATATATATTATTTTATTAGATATATTTATTAATTTTTATATTATGCAGTTTTTATATTATGTTGTTTAATTTCTGATTTTTTTTTCAGTCAGAGACCGATGTTTGGAATACTATAGAAAATTCAGCTCCTTTTAAAAAAAAAAAAAAGTATGTAACAAATGCGTGCAATGGAAGTATGTAATGAAGCCTTGCTCGGGCAAACCAACCGTACCAGACCGCAGCCACAGATCAAGATGGAGAGCCAGAATTACACGCTTACATTTGTAATTCTGTAAATGGAGTTGGTTTTCTCTGCTATGCATTGTACCGTGCTCTGCTGGTACCCAGCTTCTGGCCCACTGATGGGACAGCGAGCCAGCTTAACACCGGTGTAAACATTGAGCAAGAAATGCATCCCTCTAGAGAGAAAATCCTGTGTTTATGCAAGACCTGGATACTTGCCTACTCCCACACCACCCACTCTACAGCCAATTACACATTTGCTAGAGATATTTACAGAGCTCAACGCACAGCTGCAATTTATTCTGTTTCATCCAGTAACCTCAATTATGTAGAAAAGGACATTGCATGATTTTTTAACCTTCCGGTGACATGCAGTAGGTTTTGAATTGTTAGGTTCCAGCTTCGATTTACTAATCCTAGCAAGATTGCATAAATTCTTAAAAAAAAAAAAAAAAAAAGAAGATAAAAATCTAACTAGAAACATAACTTTTAGGACCTCTGATTTTCATCTCTTTTCCTCATTCCAGCGTGACAATGTAAAGCTTAGCAGAGTGGGAGCAAATCCTTCAGTGCTGCCTGTTTCCTTTTATATAGAAGGTTAGTCTTGTGTCTTAGGCTCTTCTGTGGCAGCATGTTCAGCATCTCTGTGGCCTGGGCTCTTTGCTGAGCACGAGGATTCCTCTGCTTTATGGCCATGGGTTACCTATTAAAAAAAAAGAGCCCCTGTATCAGCGTAAATGCAGGTTGTGTGTGTAAGGGTGTAAAAGAAGAAGTTGAGCCCTGTGCCCTCTCTCCTCCACCGTTGTTCTCTCGCCTCAGATTTCTCTGCACTTGTTCCTTCTACCCTAACATCCATCTTGCCATTGATTTCACTGGGACTTTAAGTTATCTGAAAATTTAAGCTGCAGTTTACTGATCGAAGTGTAAGCTGCTGCCAGAAAGGTTGATCCTATCTTCACCTCCTTTTCATCTCCCTCTTCCCTTTGCCTCCAACCAGATAGGTATCTATTCCCTTCTTCCTCCAACCATGTCAGGCACATCAGGGAACTTATTTTGCCTGGAGATAAGTCCTTTCATTTATTTATTTTTGCTGGCACAAGATGAAAAGGGAGCGGTGCCTGGCTTTGGCGCATTGCTCCCCGGAGCCAGCACAAAGGGACAGGAGCATCTCTTGGGAGTGCAGGCACCAAGTCCCGCGACGAACCCTCCTCCCCTCTGGAAGCAGTTTGATGTCTGGATCCACAGAGTCCTTGGCAATTCGTGCTGAGCGTATCCCTTTCTGCCGGCAGAAAGTGTTGTGGGGTCCCAGATCAGGTTACTGCTCCAGCTTTTAATAAACAAACCTTTTTTTCCCACGTTTCTTTGAAAAGTAAGATTCGTTCTTTACACCCTAAGGAGAGGGAAACCTCATTCTCTGGTGTTGTCACGGAGGGTTTTGTGTACAAACCCATGGTGTGGCCTGTGAGGCAGGAGGTGATGATGTGGTAATTAGCTAGGAAGATTTATTCAAAAGATCTAACAACCGGCAGGGCAAACCTGCGTGGTTACCCACTTGTAAATAGCTCCTTTTTAAGTGGTAACTGCAATAAAAAGCAGAAACAGTGTAATTTTTTGTTCCTCTGTGACAAAATAACAGCCTTAGATGGGAGTAAGTGTTTACTTTCACTCATTTCTCAACTCCTTCATATTTCATATTTAAATTAGACTTAATGATGCCTTGATTTCCATCTGTTTGCTTGAGAGCGCAGCAGTGCTCGGGAGGCGGGAATGGGACCAGCGTTCCCAGCATCCCTGGAGGAGCAAGGGGAATGTGCGGGGGGGAAATCCCATTGGAAGCATAATTCTGCTTTTAAAATGTTGGACGCTTGGCTGTCCCCTTCCTCCTTGCTGAAGGCTGGAAAGCTGTGTTTCAGATGTTACATTCTTGTAGCACCTGAGCCTTCTCCAAATTTTGCTGAAATTTGTCAGCAAGACAAGAAAAGCCAAAGCAGATATATCGCCTTTTTAAACAAGTGATGGTAAAGAATATCTTCTCTTTTTTTGCTTTGCTTTTTCCTTCTCGGTTTCAGCAGTTCAGTAACCTTCACAGGTGAGAGCTGTGGCCGTACCACAGGAATCAACCAGCAAGTTTTCTATCTTAGAACTGGCCCAGAGTACTAAAAAGTATCTATGAAGTGTGAAGAGCTTGATTTCTTGGGTATTCTGCTTCAGACATCTCCAGGTCACTGGCAACTGCAAAATGTTAATCCTTCAGCCCCAATTTGCATGGGTGCCTGTAAGGAAGGGTTCTTACTGACAGCATGGCCTGATATTTAATAGAAATCAGGATCTCACAGGTCTCTCATGCAGGTTACGCATAAAAAATAGATGGTTTTGCTAACCACATGTGAAGAACCTTTCCTGTGGAAGATCGCAGTGAGTTTCAGAATACCATAATGAAACAATTATAAGCTTGAGCTACTCAAACTGGCCAGCTGATCCTTGTCCCTGTAGGATTAGTAGGACATAAAAAAAGCATTTATTTATAATTATTGAGGGTAACTCTGTAACAGAAATGTAAGCCGGCTGTTTCTGTAATGGATTTAATTTTAATCTTCATTAGCAAGAAGAAAAGCAAAACCACTAACATTGGACTATTCTTTTCTTTTTGAAATAGCTATATTGTCAATTCTGGTATCATTTTTATTCGGTAAAATTGTCAAAATACACTTTTCTTTAGACAGCTCTGAAAGAAGTTATACTTAGAAGCTTTTATTTTAGTTCTTAGGAAAATTGCTGAAGAACTTTCCAGGGTTGAAAATAACTCCTACATTTGCCTGAATTCATCCTTTCTATTTGATGCTAATAAGGTTCTAAAAAAAAAAAGACCAAAACCAAACCAATACATTTTTCCATGTATTTTGGGAATGGCTTGTCTTAAAGTAAAAATTATCTGTGTGACTTTGGCATCACATCAGATGATAAGAAGAAACAATAGTCAAGGGAGCGTGTCCTAAATTATCCGATGTACAAATTACTAACAGAGCAAAGGGTTAAATCCAGTCTGTCTCATGGTGGATGACTGAGCCAGCCCTGATTTGCACAGAGCTTTCCCAACAACTGCATGTTTCTGTGCAATGTGCTAATAACTTTTGAAGCCCCTTGGTTTCAAAGGGATCTGCTTTGCAGCAGGACGTGGCCCTGGTTTGAGCTGCCAGCTGCTAGAAATCTGTTTCAGATTTGAGCAGAGTCCAGGGGCGAAATCCTGGCTGCTCCGGAGCAAAAGAGTGCAAGGCTGGATTTCACTCTCTCTCTCTCCAGCGTTTTTTAAGATTTTCCTTCATGCAGTTGCCACACGTACAGTAATATTCGCACCTTCAGTGGAAATGAATTGGTGGCAATGTTTTAAGCATCTTTTTATGCTAGCACCTGATGCCAGAGCAGCTATCAGTGTCAAACAGCCTGTGAAAACCTTGACATTTGGTTGACCTTGGTGCTGTTGGAGGAGAAAACTCAAGTGTGCTGGTAGAGACTTTGTGCTTTGCAGTCTTAGACCCTGAATGGTCCCGTTACTGCCCAGGTAATTGGGTAAAATATCAGTGCTGCTGACAAACAGTATTTTTGCCACTGTCTTTAATGTGTCATTGCATAATCTAGCTTCGTATTCAAGAATTTCAAGCCTACATTGTTTTTGGCAACATTGACTTCTTTGGTACCTATTCAATCTGTATTTGTAATAGTGTTTATACTCTCTTTCTTAAAGAGAAGTTAGCAAAAAAAAAAGCAGAGTAGATTCCAGACACTGCTCCTGACACCGAAATGTGAATGATAAATCCATTGAGAATTAGAGCCTTAACCCACGGCCACTGAGATGGGGCACACTCGTTTGCTGCTGTGGAGAAGGGCAGGCCCCCAGCCACCCCCAGCCGTGCTGCCTGCTGCATGCTGGTGCGGGCATTTGTGTTCGTCTTCATCTCAAGCTTTTTTTGAAATATATGTCAAATTAAAGTGACTGTGTAATCATGGTCTTATTCTACTGTTTTGAAATATATTATCTGTTGACTCTGCGTAGCTGTTACTTGCTTTGTGAGCAGTGGTGAATGGTTGCGCTCACTGCATCTGTAAATTTAAATGCTTTTTTAGGGCTGTCTCAAAGAACTCTGGAATCATCACTTAAGCCAAATTCTGCCGTGGGAATTTCCAGCTCTTCGTGATCTTTCACAGCACCCTTCTAAAAAGTGTGCCTAGAAAAAGAAAGGAAATTTTTAAAGGATTTTTTTTATATGTATGAAACTGAAAAAAGTCCAACAAGCAAGGCCTGGCTCCACAAGGACAAGTGACTAAAGCCTACAGTGCAAACAAGCGTCTGAATATCCGAGGATCTAGGCTAACTGCCTATGCTCAAATAATATTCCTGCAGCATTCATAAATAGTAAGGTCATCCTGAGGCAGAATGCTAAGTCAGAATTAGTGACAGGTATGCAATGTTTTTATTCAATAATTGCCTTTAAGGTAGTTGTGCAATTCCACGCCCATGCCTGCAGCCAGTCTCTGACATCCCTTGGGAGCATCCCGCAGTCATCCTCACCGCAGCTCCTGATTAACACGCGCTCAGCCACCCAGCCGCGGTGCAGGCAGCCCCCTGCCAGGGAGCGGGGCTTTGGCTTGGCCAGCGGCCAGTTCTCCCAGCAGGAAAATCCGGGGGTGTGGATGTACACCTCCAGGGCAGCTTGGCAAGACCAAGGTGGGGCTGGCAGCCAAAGCTTGCCGTAGAGGGAAGAGCAATAACCAGTGAGGGGGAGGAAGGGTTGTACAGCTCCAAGTGCAGCACAATCCTGATTTTGGCCATTAAACATTATGGTAACTAATTATAATTCCTCTTCTCGCCATCTTCAGTTTGATGCTAAATGGCATGACAAATCTTTGCTAACTTCTTTAAGCGATAGGTTCCCCGATCCTTTCTGTTCAAATGTAAGCCCAAAGTTGAAGTTTTCCTTTTCCTGGGAACACCTGGATTTGATTAAATCTGTATGTGCCAGTGAAAACCCACAGAAAGACAGAGGTGCCTTTTCTGCCATCCCTGCTTCTGTGGGCTGCTGTATGCCAGGGTGGGAAATTCAAATACTTAACAATAAATGTTTATTACAGTAACATTTAAATATTTGAAATTAATTAAGGGAGTCTTTTCATTTCAGTGTTACTTTATTTAACTGTTATTGTTTCTGTGGCTTTTAGATCGCCACATCCTGACCAGCAAAATGGTTGGAATTTATTCTGGGCTTTGTCATTTCTTGAAGTCTGAGGGATAAAAATGGATGCTTATCTCCTGTCAAGCTCCTTGGAGAGCTATGAGGAAATGAGCAATAAAAGGCTCTTTGAGGCTCTTTTAACTTTAGTTTATTATCTGTTATAGTTACTGATGTGTGGAAACAGAGAAATTGTACATGTTTGTAGTTACAGAGCCCTTAACAGCTGTAGCTATGAGCTAAGCACTTACAGCTTTTTGAAATGTGCTTTTATAAATGTAGCATTAAATGATTGAGATTTTGTAAACCAGTCTGCTTAAGAAAATTCCTGAAATAATAATATGTGGGTTGATACAGTCAGTCAGGGCTGGTTTGTGGCTACTCGCTTGCTCTCGCTCGTTTTGTAACTCCACCAAGAGAGCAACGCGCGATGTTGGCTCGTTTGGGCCAAACTGCATAAAGCAGTGCTGCGTTTCATTTCCCATTCCTGGATGCTGCTCTGGATGGAAAACTGGGCTGGGGAGAGCAAACGGGGTGAGTCGAGGGCACTCAGCGCACTGAAGGGCCCAGGACTGTGAAAACCTCTCTCCCCTCATCAGGACTGGAAGACGCAGCAAATAGCTCCACATTTCTTTATCCCTGAGGGAGCTGGGACTGGAATTTGCAGAGACTCAGCCCTTGGGGGCACTGGCAAGCGATGGCTGTGGAGAGCGCTTTCTGCCCCCAGGGTGACTGGCTCTTTATTATCATCTCCTGTTCCTCATGGGTCTTTTCATGCGATTTTAGGACAGAAGTACTGCATTCTGTGCCTTGTTCTCCTCTCTGCATTTCTCTTCTCATCTGGCTTGGGTGGACTTTTTGCATCTAATCCTACCCACTGCAGATGGTGAAACTAATAAGCCATTTGGGTCCAGCGGAAAGGCCGGCACACAGGGGACTGTTCTCAGCCCGTATGCATTGCTGATTAATAACACCGCCGAGGGCATACATTAAAACAAACACATCGAGAACGCGGACGTGCCAACTCTTGTCTTTTGTGTAAGAAATTCACTCTTTGGCATCCAGATTGCTGTTCACTGCTGTGGTGCCTGTGCTATCCGCATTTACGCCATTGCGGCCCTGGTGCAAGTGGCTGGCCGCTCTGGAAAGTCTGTTCCTCTGCCAGGGACGTTCCCCGGGGGCCCCCGAATGCCCCTGACGTGATCCGGCGTGCAGATTTATCCATCACACACTTGCATGCCTATCCCTGGCCAAACACGAGTCCCATGCACTGGGATTCCAGTAACTCAAGAGGTCTGAGAATATGCAGCAGTAAAACAAGCCTCAGCCATTCAACTTCCAAAAATTGCATTAAGCCAGAAAAGACAATGTTATTTCTGCAGGTCTGTTTTAAATCAACCCAAATATTATTCTGGAGCCAGAGCTATAATTCAGTAAAACTTGATACAATCTTGGAAAGCCATAGAAAGTGTTAGGAAATACCGCTGGGAGTTGACACCCCTATAGATGCTGCAAAAATCTGCATTTTAAACTAAATAGACATGCCTCTTAAATACTAATCGAGGCACATTGCAGAGGATGATGGGTTACCTTTTCAACCAAAATCCTTAAAATTCAGAAGGTTTTGTCTGCATGTAAAAGGTGAGCTGTTTTCCTAATGCTACTTGCAGCTGAAATACAGCATATGAATGTATAGGAAAGATATATCCATACTGCCCTGGAAGCTGGCTAAGTAATATTGCTGATTGCCATACTTTGGTGATCGTTTAGGCTACCAGTAAGGCTGACGTCCAGGATCTTCAACTCTGCAGAGGAGCTCTGAGTTTGAAGGGGTAAGGTGCAAGAGAGGGGTCTGCCCTCCCTTCAGGGGCTGCCGCCGCCGCTGTTTCTGCGCAGAGGCTCTAAGGAGCAAAGATTAAAACCATCGGTTGCATTTTTGATGAAATGTTACATTTTTGGATTGGCTTTGCTTCCTCTATAATTTTCCTTAAATGGAACATCAATAGCTACAGTCTGTACATTTTGCACAAATATGAGTTGAGTTTCACCACACGTTTCACTTGAGAGAGAAGGTAGCTGATGCACAAAAGTTAAATGACTTGGCTTGTGAGAAAATCTGTTTTAGAGCTAGCAGTGGAAGACACCAGAGCTGTTTCCCACCTCTTCTGCATACATTTCTATGTTGTGTTTCTGCCTAAATAGGAAAGGTAAAAATATAAAATAAAATGTGAAAATTTCTGGTGATACTCACTGCATAGCTTCTTTCATACAGACTCAAGATCACTTATGAGTAAGATAACCTCCTGGTGAATGTATTGTTTTCATTGAAACATCAGGATGATATTATTGTTGCTTTAGGCTCCATATTTTTATCATTAAAAGCACAGATCTAGGCACTACACATTTTTGGCCTTTTTACCAAATACTGTAATATTATGATTAGATACAGAGAAGGCTTAATGTTTTTGAGGAATCAGTATTGTTATCTTTCTTTTCCTCGTCAGTTTTTTACAATGTTGATGTGACTTTTTCTCTGGTTAACTCTTTTAAGATACACAGTGGTGTTGGTCAGAATATTTCCATCAAGGCTTTTTGGACAGAAAATGGCCTCTGATGATACAAGACTTTCAATGTTTGAATTTGTTAGGGCTTTTAAAAATGAAATATTAGCATATTTGAAATTAATTAATGAGCCATACTTGCTGAAGAAAACCAAAAACTGTTCACATGAAATGTGAAGAAAACCTAAATCTATGTAGGAATTTCTCCTGGATATGGCAGTGACATTTTAATCCATCCTAGTACTGACTTCATCTTCCATGATATTATTTCCTAGAATTTGGATCCTTTGGGTTCATGTTGTACCAGTGGAGGTTCTGGCACTGAATCCAGTGAAGTCATCATCCAGACCTTGCCCTGAGCCGGGAAACATGATGCATATTTTTACTGTGACCACCAAGAGCTGTCTAAAATGGTTTCTATGGAAGTGTTTAAGATAGACTAAGGATAACAGACTCTTTGCAATGGCCGGAGCTGTCTTGTCCCATATTATTTGCAAAGCACCATTGATATCAGAAAATACCATTGTTATATGAGAAATACCATTGTTCTGATAAAAATTATCGATGTAGGACTTCATAATTCCACAGATTTGAAAGTTGAAGTGATATTTCAAAAAAAATTACGGAAAATTAACTTGCTGGATTAATTCTAAGAAATGTGTTTCTCTTAAGAGTGCTGAATCATAGAATCATAGAATCATAGAATTGTTAAGGTTGGAAAAGACCCTTAGGATCATCAGGTCCAACCGTTAACCTACCACTGCCAAGTCCACCACTAAACCATGTCCTCAAGTACTGCATCTACCCATCTTTTAAATACCTCCAGGCATGGGGACTCAACCACTTCCCTGGGCAACCTGTTCCAGTGCCTGACTACTCTTTCAGTAAAGAAGTTTTTCCTAATATCCAACCTAAACTTACCCTGGCGCAGCTTGAGGCCATTTCCTCTCGTCCTATCGCTTGTTACTGGGGTGAAGAGACCGACCCCCACCTCTCTACAACCTCCTTTCAGATAATTGTAGAGGGCAATAAGGTCTCCCCCCAGCCTCCTCTTCTCCAAACTAAACAACCCCAGCTCCCTCAGCCGCTCCTCATAAGACTTGTGCTCTAGACCCTTCACCAACCTCGTTGCCCTTCTCTGGACACGCTCCAGCACCTTGATGTCCTTCTTGGAGTGAGGGGCCCAAAACTGAACACAGTATTCGAGGTGCGGCCTCACCAGTGCCAAATACAGGGGCACTATCACCTCCCTGGTCCTGCTGGCCACGCTATTCCTGATACAAGCCAGGATGCCAGTGGCCCTCTTGGCCACCTGGGCACACTGCTGGCTCATGTTTAGGCGGCTGTCAACCATCACCCCCAGGTCCTTTTCAGCCAGGCTGCTTTCCAGCCACTCCTCCCCAAGCCTGTAGCATTGCATGGGGTTGTTGTGACCCAAGTGCAGGACCCGACACTTGGCCTTGTTGAACCTCATACAGTTGGCCCCGGCCCAACAATCCAGCCTGTCCAGGTCCCTCTGCAGGGCCTTCCTACCCTCCAGCAGATCGACACTCCCACCCAACTTGGTGTCATCTGCAAACTTACTGAGGGTGCACTCGATCCCCTCATCCAGATCATCGATAAAGATATTAAACAGGACCGGCCCCAACACTGAGCCCTGGGGAACACCACTCGTGACCGGTCGCCAAGTGGATTTGGCTCCATTCACCACCACTCTCTGGGCTCGGCCGTCCAGCCAGTTTTTAACCCAGCTCAGAGTGCACTTGTCCAAGCTGTGAGCAGCCAGCTTCTGCAGGAGAATGCTGTGGGAGACGGTGTCAAAGGCCTTGCTGAAGTCCAAGTAGACAACATCCACAGCCTTCCCCTCATCCACTAAGCGGGTCACCTTGTCATAGAAGGAGACCAGGTTAGTGAAGCAGGACCTGCCTTTCATAAACCCATGCTGGCTGAGCCTGATCCCCCGGTTGTCCCGCACATGCCGCATAATGGCACTCAGGATGATCTGTTCCATGACCTTCCCCGGCACCGAGGTCAGGCTGACAGGCCTGTAGCTCCCCGGATCCTCCTTCCGGCCCTTCTTGTAGATGGGTGGTATGAAGATGTGGATGAGATGGTATGAAGAGTTCTGGAGGTTTTGCATGCCCAGGAGCTGATAGTACGTCTGTGTAAATAACCTTAACAAAAAAAGTCTAATGCATAACTTTTTCTGCTTGCCTTTCTCCTCAGGTTTGCCAATTTGTCGTGTCTGTCAATGGCCTCAATGTTCTCCACGTGGATTACAGGACAGTGAGCAACCTCATCCTGACCGGCCCTCGAACGATTGTAATGGAAGTGATGGAAGAAATAGAGTCCTGAGAAGGAAAAAAACTCTTACTGGACATTTTTAGGAGAGAAATATGGATGACAATGGAGCGGCATGACACAAGGAGTCAGAACGTTGCTGTGTCCAAATAGATGATTTTGCTTTTAGGGGAGGGGGGCTCTCTTTCATTTAACAATAATAGCACTGGTGATTATGCTAAGAAGTGAACAATAGATACCAGCATATTTTCACTAAGGACTTTTCTTTGCCCGACAGAGACAAGGTTAAGACCTTTAGGTTGTCTCTCCAGCCATGTCTGCATCAGTCAGAATGGTTTCCCACCTAAGAGGCCATGCAGACTTCTCACAGTCCACCACTGGATCAAAGCACTTCAGGAGATGAAAGAACCATATACAGTGGGGTCAGGATGTCACAGATGGTTTGCATGACATATTGATGTTGGTAAACATCCTCCTGGTGTCCAGCTTTGTCCCAGGAGCATGTGCTGCTGCAGTTGCTCTCTCCTTGGGCCGAGGGAGAGCTGACTAAATGCTGGCTTGATTGCAATCAAACGCAAATGAACTGCAAATGCATGAAAAACAGTGTTCATTCTCTGTAGGGAATACTCTGGTATGAATGTTTGGGTTTGACCGAATACACAGATTATTCTGGAAAGAAAAATATAAGAACATGCAAATGGAAAAGCATGCGGTACTTTTGCAAAATCTGGCCTTTGAAAATTTGTTTATATGCCTATGTTTAGGTGCTCAAGTATAAAATCTTGATTTTTTTTTTCCTTTTCTGTAAAGGAAAGATGTCTCAGTCTTGTCATTTGCCACTTTGGAGAAATCTTGGACACCTTTATTCCTAGAAGAAGAATATTTGGTGGGTTGAAGTGGGAAATTCACAGTGTTTTAGAATTAGCAATGATACATCCAGATGCTCCAGTAGAGAAAGTACACTTCAAATTGAAGCAATGTACTTGAATGTACATTAAGCTTATTAGCACTTTCCAATCATCAAATGTTTTGCAAACTACAGACTTGCCACGAGTTGCATTTGACACTATTACTAATAAAACATTGTATTTAACTGACTCTTACTCTTTTTCAAACAGTAGGATTTCTTCGTTGATAAATTCATGAAACTTTTTCTTTAAAAATTTATATACAAATGCCATATTCTGCTGAGTCAGGTGACTCCTCAGCTCGATGGTAATTGGACTGCATGGGTTTTCTTTGATCTTTGAACTGAATACGTACATCCTTGTCCACAAAATTATAAATATATATTGCAGACTTTCTCTGCTATCTAAATTTTACAATTAAAGCTTGACTTTCTATATGAGCATACCACAAATCCTTCAATTACAGGGTGGGGAAAGTGTTTTTTCCTCAAATAATTTTGAAATATGTTTTATATTAAAAAATGTTCTCACTAAATACATTGCTCTTGCAGTATGTTTTTCACTCACTTGAACACTTTTACATCAGAGATACAGTAAGTCTTCAAAATCACATATGCCTGCAGCTTTGTAGGTAGAAGTCCATGTGTTCTTTGTTTCTGATGTAGTATATCTGTGGTTGATTTTTCACCATGAAAACTTCTCATATTCCACTAGGATGCAGCAGTGCAGGGAAGTATAAAACTGCAACCTCTAACTTGATACTAACCAGGCACCAAAGTGTTTGGAAGATTCTTCCAAAGTGTCATTTAGTATGACAGTTGTTTATCCCTATCGTACCCCCAAAAATTTTGTTACACATATATAACCCATAGCAGATTATATTCTAGAGTCCATCTAAAATAAATAGTTCAGCACATGATGTTATATGAGATTGTAACAACTGTCAATGGTATCCACTAAGAACAGTTGGAAAAAATCCTGTTTTCCCAGAAATGTGTCAGTATGCTACAGGTTTTTGATTTTGTGAATCCAGGAATGCTTCCCCAAATACTTCTGTTTTCTTTTCTTTTTTTGCCTGGGTTGTTTTGATGGCTTGGTTGGTTTGTACCGCTTTAAAATATAAATTCTACATGTTAGGCTAGGTTAAATATTAAAATGTGAAGGATTTTCTTAGCAAAATGCTAATGATTCTCTCTAATGCCATCGTGGATTCTTCTGTCTTATATCTCTTGCCTTAGTTAGTATTCTGCTACAAGTTCCCCATAGCTTGCAGATAATTAAGAAACTGGGTCAGAATTTAGCTTAATAATGCATTACAGAGTGCACTTTAGACTTGAGCAAAAAGAGTGGGGATGGGGGCAGGGAGAAATCTGTGCATATCATTATGTTACAGATTGGAGATGGCATTTTCATTTGCAAGACACATTAGTCTCCATCACAATTTGAGCACCATTACTTGCCTGCTGTTTAACGGGGATTTCCATATTGTGTTCTCAACTTGATTGGCAATCCAGAATTTAATTAATTCTTTCCTTCTTCAATGTGACAAAGGTATTCAAATTATCTCTGCAGTGAAATCTTGTATTTTGAAAAAAAGGATGCAAAGTTAACAATTAAGCTATGAAATGTATCATTTCCAATTAAATTACAGTTTGTCTGCACATAGTGATATGTACCCTCCAGACATCCCATAGGAGCCAGTGTCAAACTCTCATGCAGTTCACAGGGCACAGAATTTGGAATATAATAGAGCACCTTGCTTCCTGCAAAGTACCGGGGGAAATGTAAGATTATTCACAGAAGTGAGGCATTTCAAGAGATGCATGAATATCACAGTGTGGACTGAAGCAAGAAATCAGAAAGGAAAAAAACCCTGGCATCGGCAGTAATAACTTCATTAAAAAGACAGGCATTTTTGTAAGACTTACTCTGTTACATGATCACATTTTTGGTTACTATAGGTCTTGTGAGATCCTCTAATACATCTTTATGCCTTAATAACACAGATTAGTGCTGCTTGTCTGCATATGTACATTTGCAAGTCATTTATAGAACATCTTCAAGCAATATAATAGTTAATTAAATTCAAGTAGCAGTTAAACTAATTGGAGCATTAATTCAATGCCATATTTCTCCTATTTTCCTTCTGTCATATTTCCTACATGATACATAATTTTGATTACTTTTACCAAGATCAGATACCACGTGTATACTATTGAACACAACTGGTTCCACAGCTAGTCCCATGGAAGGCATTTCACTCATGAAATAATACAACAATCCATTTCAAGTCTATCAGAATTTGATTGTCTGCATTTTAGGCCTCCATAAAAGCTGAAAATAAAATTGTCAGCATCGAAAAGACATAGCGGTGTCATAGCAGCATACTACAGAGTGCTAGGGATGTGTCAAACACTGTCCCACAGTTACTGGTTTAGCGGTCAGCATGTCCCCTTAGCATGGTCTTGACCTCTGAGAAAATTGCCCGAGTGCAGTTCAGAGAATAACATGAGGTCAGAATTTGGGCATAGGGGTGCAGGCTGTGTTGTGCCACTTGGCCTTAGGACCAGAGAACGGTCCCTGTGCTGATTTGATGTACTAACATAGAAATAGCCAAAGAGAGTAGTAGATTAGGAAGAAGAAGAAGGAGTGACTGACCTCTTTCTTCAACTGCACTGACAGCTACGATGCACAGAGGTTTCCTTTTCCCTGTGGATGGAGACAGAACGATCAGATTATGCGGTAATGCTCTAATAATTTCAGATAACATTGGGAATTAAATACTAATTTTTCATCTTAATTTTGCTAAATAAGAATTATTCTAATTTTAGAGACAGGAAAAACTGAGACAGTATGGTTTGCAAAAATGTTTGCCTAATGCAAGACAGACTGAGAAATCAATTGTAATTATGAGTATTTTCTTCCCAGTGTATAATTAGAACTAGACTGCTTGTATAAGTGAAAAAGCATGTGTATGTCACATGTATAAGTAAAGCTAGACCACACCACTCTTCAAACAAAGTGGGAGAACTTCTAACCTTTTACAATAAAATTGCCATTAAAGGTTTCCATGAAACACACTTTAAAAATTTGTCTTTCTTTATCTGGTGAGTGATGTGGCTTATATTTTTCACTTCCATGTGTTACCTATAAAAACAGAAATAGTAACTGCCAATGTAATAATTCCTTTTTGTATACACACAGTGCAGGTAAAAATGTCATTGATGTTCCAGAGAAGCTGAGTGATTTTAAACCATTAGATTTCTCTACAAACTTGTACATAAATAAATATTTATGCATTCATTTTTAAACTGAGCCATTAATGCAAGAGATAATCTAAGAATGTCAAAGAATGTCCCAGGACTCAATGATACGATGAATTTATACTATAAAGACAGTGTTTCACGTATAGATACTTAGTCTTCATACATGCAATTCCTCAGGAAAATTAAGAAATATTCAGAAGAGAATAGCTATAACTGTCAAACTGAATGTCCTCTAGAAAAATGGCTGTTGTTTTGCAGTTAGGTGTCCATTCTCATATTGTCCATGGGGGCTGTGAATTTCCAGTACTGTTGAAACTCAAGTTGCACAGGCACACACTGAAAATTAAATGCTTAGATTCAAGAGCACGCATTTGAAGCAGGCACCCTATGCTAGGTAGCACAAATCGTTGTATTGCCTTTTATATAAAAATGCTGCCGTACACACATAGCTTTCCCATCCTATGTCACCAATTTGCAGGTGATTCGAGCCATAGGAAATTCTCTTCTTTTTACATGAAGCTTCTTGCTTCTGTTCCTAAGGCGCTTCTACCCAGAGACTTTTACAAAATGGTCTCTCGATTATTTTACAGGGACAACTACTGGCGTGTGGGCCACTTCAAAGGTGCGTTGACCTCGTGCCGGGGCAGCTGGACTCTGCTGGGAAATGCTCCTGCTGCTGCTGCATGCACCCAAGCAGGCCAAGCTGGGGAACACTGGTCTAGAGGACAGCCCGTGCCCACCAGGCTGTTTTGCCTCTACCAGTGATTTATGGGCATATTTCATTTTCTTTCCTATTCTTCTACTCCTTTTGCCACATAGTTAACAATGGTCCTACTGTCTGCTTCCAGCTCAAAAACTGGTTCTTGAAGGTCTTGATGGCCCTGCTTTCTTTGTAATTTTTATTAGTCTGTTTTTGAGTGACTCTTCATCATGATCGTCATCACTAGCTTTTCATAAATTAGCAGTGCTTATTTATCAAGCCTGAGATTTCAGGAAAACAGGTGAACTGGCTGCTGCTTTACCATCAAATGATAACTAACATACAAACAAAGCCTTGAGGTAAGGGAACAATATAAGACAAAGTTACTGTAATGATGGAACAAAATTCGTTTGAGGTGTAAAATACCACCACACCTACTCTTAACAAAGCTTCATATGGTTGATGACACAGTGTGGGCCATAGCTTTCATGGATTTTCTCAGATTATGGAGAGAAAGGATGAGAGACCTCCAAAGAGTGTTGTTTTCCTCCCGTCCTCTGGAGGAGCTACCACAGCCCCTCTGCTCCTTCCCTCCATCACGTCTGGGCTGGAGCACAGCCTCATGGCCATAGCTGGCCTTACAGCCATATAAACTCATGTCTCTGCTGCAAGCTGTAAATGACTGCAGAATTTAATAATTAGGATTTATGTTTTCCTCTTCAGGTTTTAGAGTTTCTTGTATTAAACAGAAAAAAAAATATATTTTTTTCCCTCTATTCTACACTTTTCCCATTAAGAAATACTCCTTTTCCCCCCTCTGGTTTGCAGTGGAACTTGTGATGAACAGAAATCATACTTTCCTGTTTGTACCCAAGTATAACTCAGGGAATACTAGTTTTAACCTGCACTTCTCAGGCAAACCTCCACTGGGTCTCCCTGGCAAAATTTTATCTGAGCAAAACATAAAATATGATGCCTATTACTAGATTGTAGCTGGAAAATACATAGTATGTACAAACCATTAGTTTTTGAAAAAAAAATCAAGTTAGCTTGTTTTAAAATTCTTGTTGATTGTTTTAAATTAGGAGCAGAATGAGTGTTGAACACAAAAGAGCATCCACCAGGCAGGTGCCGTGATAGGGTGGAGTATGAAAGGTTTTGTCCCGTTATGTTTCTTAACAGCAGCACAGAGAAGAAAAATATTGTAGTTTTAGGACTGAATTTCCAATTTACATTCTTAACCCTGTTTTCTCAATAAGAACAAAGTTGTAATTAATACTTTTGCGTTTAAGAACATTCAAGCATAAAATGCACTAGGTAAGAATATAGCAAAGATACATGTTTCTCAAATGGAACAAGCTACCCAAACAAAACATTTCCTTTAAAGAAACAATTCTAATTTACATTGTGAAGTAATTAAAACTTTTTTTCATATCTTCAATTTCTAAAACCTTTATAAAATATTGAGATATATGTGCAAACACTGCATGTATCGACTAAAAATAAATACACATGCAGCTAAGCAGGCTTGACTGAACAACTGCTTTGTCAATGGAGTCCAGCAATGGGGCTAAACTGAGCTCTTCAAGTTTATTAGCAAAAGTTTAATTAAGCATGAGGTTGAACAAAGCCTGGGAAATATTAAGTGATTCCACTTGGAAGAAGTGCTTCGTAGTTTGCGGGATCAGGAATCCATTTAATTTCTGTTCTCAAAGTGCCCTAACAGCCTTGCTTTACCTGCAAAGTATTTCTAGAAACAAGACAAGATTTTCTTAAATCTCATTTAAATATTGCAGATGGAACTGGCTAGCTTTTACAGGTTAACTTGGAAAGGATGAAACATTGAAAGTATTTGAGATCTTAATGTTACATTTGCCTGTTGCCTGTTTTGTTTTATAAGCGTTGTCAGCTCAGCTGCTTTTTGAAGATAACTTACTGCATCCTTTTGTTTGTTACTGCAGTTTGGGATGTGCGTGTGCTTTGTTTCTTTTGCCAAAATCAACAAGATGCAAATGGTCTATTACAAAATATGCTTAAAAGAAGCATTTACAAAAAGGTGCTGAGTTACCCTCTTCAATGTTCAATTTTCATGATAAAATATGTATTACACTTTTAAAATTTTGTTTCATTAGGCAGTATACAAGTATCTGCATGACTGTGTTGCTGTTCATTCTCCTAAGAGATTATTTTCTGGGGGTTATTAATTCACCTTCCTTATAGCAGCAGCAGTATTCCATTCCAGAGACCATTTAAATATAAATCCCCCTGACTTCATCTCCTACATAGTCACAGAAAAAAATCTTTTCTTCTGTGTCAGTTGGAAATTGTATTTGGAAGATGAAGGCACGAAGACATTTACCTTAGCTCTGGCTGATCACTGTTTCTTTTGCAAAAAAACCAGACAATGCTGCCTTAATGTGCAGAGCTTCAGGAAGCCACATAATACAGAAATAAAAATTTTATAATTAAGGTCAAGTTGTCCACATTTTAAAGGCTCTTTGAAGATACCCTTTTCCAGTAGTTGTCATGATTAACTCCTAACAATGGGCTTGTAATTGCAAAGATGACCTTTGGCACGCGGGCTAATGCAGTGCCCTTTCCCTGATCTGCGGATAAACTGAAAAAGCATCACAGCAGGGTGATGGCATCTACTTCTACTTATCTAATTGGAGTCTGAACTCAGAAACCAGGGGCTTGCTTCTGTCGCGTACACGTAAATGCTGAGTGCCATCAAAGGTGCTTTAGGGTATTTGAGACATTGTTATGGGATGGAGAGGACCTGTGGGGCAGCCCCTGCCCCTTGAAAGCACACCTAGAGACTAAGTCCCAGAGGATGTCTTAAATACTGTAGGACACTTCAAATGGCACCAGACACCTATGTGTGAACAACTGAATGACATCCCTAATAACCACCACTTAATATCAGCTAATTCAACTGTCTTACAGCTGGTAATTTTATTGGAGTTACCCAGCTGTATATTTAATTAGTGCTGTTGATGGGAAAGAACTTCCTGGCTATCCAGCCAATTCTCCGAGAAGTCGTTGCACAATTGTATCGTGCAGAACTGACTGTGATGATGTGCTATTATTAAATGTCCCAAGAAATGCATCTCCCTTTCCTTTCCTCTTATGCTCTTTGTCAAGATGCAAAGTGGCCTCTCAGCCGAGGACAGCTTTGTTTCTGAAGTGTCTATCACCAGTCAACAGGACCAGAGCCATTTGTCAGTTGAGCTGTAACCCGTATGTATAGATGATCATACATAATTATTCTCTGCATGTTTCAGCAGACTCCTCCTGCTTTTTGGGTGTTACTGTTTTTAAGTTGTCCTGAAAAGTACTAATTTTGCCCAAGGAGTCACAGCAAGGCAGCAACCTGCTTCCGTTAGGGAAATGAGATCAGAAGAAGGAGTAGCAGCTACTGCAGCCACAGCAGGTGAGAACAGAGGCAGCAGCAGCTCAGTATTTCCACTTAAATCTGAGTTTTATTCCACTGCTTGGAATATGACAGGTATTGTAACTCTCAGGTGGCCTGAAGTATTTATATACCTCCCGTACGCTTCAGTGATGGCTCTCCCTACCATGTCCTTTGCACCACAGTCAGTCACGTGTCTCAGTGTTTGACATCTCAGTCCTTGGTACAGGGGTAGCTTCTGCTCACCCCCTGTAGCAGAAGGGGCACTGAGGCAGTGTCCAAAACCAAATGAGGAATTCAAAGTGAAATTTATAGAGAATTTAGGTGCTGACATAAAAAAAAAGTCCATCAAAAATACCCATTAACCCACAAAGGTGTTTAGAGGGCCATCAGTATTGAAGATCTCACCAGTAGTTCCCTGACGTGCTGTGACTGTATGCCTTACTAGCTGGCTCATACATCTTCATGTTCAATAGGTTTTACAACTGCCAGCACATCCTCAAGCCCCCCACTCCCACATCCACCATTCTCCAACTGTCACCAGATGAATTCCTAGATCCACAGTAGAGAAGGTAAAACGCAGACAGGCAGCCAGGATACCTAAAGTCATCCAGGAAGCCTGTGGAGAAGTAGAGCTGAAATCTGCTCTCTCAAGACCTTGGCCATTTTGCTGCCTGCTGGACAACCCTTCTACTCCACGGACTTCAGGGGGGAAGCAAGGCACACACCCTCTAACGCAGAAAGACAGCAGTCCCCTGTATTGACTGCAACCCATGGGCTCCGTGGCTGTGGAAAAACATTACCCTTTATGTATGTGGTGGGCTGATCCTGGCTGGACACCAGGTGCCCACCAAAGCCGCTCTATCACACCCCTCCTCAGCTGGGCAGGGGAGAGAAAATATAATGAAAGGCTCGTGGGTCGAGATAAGGACAGGGAGATCACTCAGCAATTACCATCACGGGCAAAACAGACTCAACTTGGGGAAAATTAATTTAATTTATTACCAAAAAAATCAGAGTAGGAAAATGAGAGATAAAAACTAAATCTTAAAACACCTTCTCCTCACCCCTCCCTTCTTCCCGGGCTCAACTTCACTCCTGATTTTCTCTGCCTCCTCCCCTCAGCGGCGCAGGGGGATGGGGGTTGCTGTCAGTTCATCACAGCTGTCTCTGCTGCTCCCTCCTCCTCAGGGGAGGACTCCTCACACTCTGCCCCTGCTCCAGCCTGGGACCCCCTCCCACGGCAGACAGTCCTCCACGAACTTCTCCAACGCGAGTCCTTCACACGGGCTGCAGTTCTTCAGGAACTGCTCCAACATATGTCCCTTCCACGGGGTGCAGTCCTTCAGGAACAGGCTGCTCCAGCGTGGGTCCCCTGCAGGGTCACAAGTCCTGCCAGCAAACCTGCTCCAGCATGGGCTCCTCTCTCCACGGGGCCACAGGTCCTGCCAGGAGCCTGCTCCAGCTTGGGCTTCCCACGGGGTCACAGCCTCCTTTGGGCATCCACCTGCTCCAGCGTGGGGTCCTCCACAGGCTGCAGGTGGATATCTGCTCCACCGTGGACCTCCATGGGCTGCAGGGGCACAGCCTGCCTCACCAGGGTCTTCATCAGGGGCCGCAGGGGAATCTCTGCTTCGGCTCCTGGAGCACCTCCTCCCCCTCCTTCTGCACTGACCTTGGTGTCTGCAGGGTTGTTCCTCTCACATATTCTTGCTCCTCTCTACTGCTGCAGTTGTACAGGGTTTTTTTTCCCCTTCTTAACTATTTTATCCCAGAGGCCCTACCACCACTGCTGATGGGCTCGGCCTTGGCCAGCAGCGGGTCTGTCTTGGAGCCGGCTGGCATTGGCTCTATCGGACATAGGGGAAGCTTCTGGCAGCTTCTCACAGAAGCCACCCCTGCAGCCCCCCCACTACCAAAACCTTGCCACGCAAAACCAATACAATGCATTTTGAATCTTCCGTAGCTGTAAATTATTTGCAACCGCGTATGTTCAGTTTTGGCAGACTCTTGTCACCAGTGTGCCAAGTACCCATCATGTGCAGTCAACCCGCAAGCTCCTCAGCTCCACAGTCCTCTCCAAGCTCCTCTCCAAGCTCCCCTTCCTCCCAACCTTTCCAAGGGAGAGGCTCCCTCTGCAGCAAGCCTCAGTGCCAAACGCCGCAGGCTGCCAGCGGAGCTTGCTGAGGGCTGGAGCGGGCCCTGGTCCCCGGCGTGTGGGAGGATGCGGAGGCCAAACGGCACGCCGCCTTGCGCAACCAGCCCCGCGCCATGCAGCGAGAGCCATGTTTACCCAAGCAAAGCCACAAAAACAGTCTGTGGTTCGTAGAGAAGCCGGTCGTACAAAACACCCTCAATAGCACATTCAGTTCAGGGCTTCATTTGTCCGGCGCATTCCTGCCTATCGCTAAAAAGCAAGCGTCAGGAAGCCCACAGGCTTTTCAGAGGAATAACGTCATAGCTAAATAATGAGTATTGTTACAGATAATATAGTATTTTTAGTAAAATAACATTAGTGGGAACTTGTAAGTAAATATAACAGGTTAACATCCTTTGAACTAAGATAACTGTAATATGTGGGTTTCGCTCATGTAAAAAGACTGTGAATTATGAAGAGTTCAGATGTTTAATTTTACCTCCATCAATAATTCTAATTTTATTACTGACATTAATCACATATAGAAAGCCATATAAATCTTACACGGTCGCTAGGCAAGTGAAGAAAATTAACACTAGTTTAACAAATAGTATTGAAAATTCTTTGAGAATGCAGTTAGGCAAATGACAATAGTGAATATAAATATTTATGGTGAGCTTCTGTTTTATTTACCCACTTGAAAATCAGGAATAATTCCATTAACTGTACAAAAATGACACTTGACTATAAGAGTAGAAGCAAAATTACAGTCTGACCTTTTATTGGCAGGTTGATTTTAACAGCAGAAAGATAAAAGACAACTCACATTTAGGAAATTATTTTGTAAATCTGAACTGGACTTGCCCACCAAATGCAGCCTTGGTTTAATATGAAATATAACTCAATGTGAGAAGCATGGATCTGACTATGATGATTCTCAAAACCACTCTAGAAAAAAAAAAACCAACAAAAAAGAGAGCAGATGCTCATTGTGACCACTGCCAATACAGAATTATGCTGTTCCACTGATATACAAGGTGGTTGTTCAGTATTGCTAAAGCACCAAGTCTTGTTCAGGCACTTATTTTAACGGGTTACTTTAAGCGTGGCACACTAGGCTCTCACCTAATCCTGTGAACCCAGAAATAAATCACGGCACTACACTCTTACGGTGTTCATCTGTTTGTTCCTCTGTTCAGAAAATTTTATCTACCATGAAATATTTTATATGTTTTATGAGGAAAATAAAATAATAAAAAGGCCATGGGTGGATTTTTTTTTAAAAGATAAAATATATAAAGAATGTAGCACATTGGAGAAACAAAGCTGTTCTTCACTTTTTCCAGTTATTTCTTTTTTTCTTTAGAGTGAAGGCAATAACTACCCAAGTTTTTAAAACCATCAGCAGATATAACGCAAAGAAAATGAACTTCAGACTGTAAAGAAGGGCATAAAAATGATTTTAGGAAATGTACCTTTATGCTTAACAGTTGATGTCAGTAACAAAATGCATCATTACTGCCTGTTCCTCTTTTACAGACGCAGTACAGAAGCAGGTAATGGACAGCCATCTGGATGGCTCCGCATGCCCTGGTGGAGAACTGCTCAGGGAGAGCTGCTCTGCGTGAGGGCTGAGCCTGAAGCTTACTGAATGTCAAAGGTGCTTATAGCTCTCTTTGAAATAAGTTGATCCTGTCCTCGCTCTTCCCTACCAATGAGTTTCGCTCTTGATTTTAATGGACTACAGTCAAATCCCAATCAAGTTGCTTTTATCATCACATAGATTCAAGTCCTCACTGTAGACTCCTACAGTTTGCACACCTTAGGTCCAGTGAAGAATTACTTTACTGAGGAAGGCTCATCGCCCCCGAACCCCACTCTCCTCGTCTTCAGCTTCCCAGGTAGGCTTTCCAGGCTGGCAATCTGAACAACGATGGAGAGCAGGGAAGATGGGAGGGGGAGCTTTCCAAAGATTAAGGTCAGTCAAAGTCTGACTTCCCGATGGAGAGTTACCTGTGCTATATGGGAGACAGGGAGGCAAGATAGCCCTTTGTCTGGCATCGGGAAAAAAGGATTGAACAAGATAGAATAGAAACATGATCCATCTTGATTTAATTGATCTGCTGTCTAATTGTGTGTATACTCAGTCTCTTACACAGGCTAATATTAGCTCTAACGAACCAGCATATGCAGAAGCAATACGAACATACGGTTTGTTACTATACAGATTCACATGCTCGCTTCTCAGTGCAAAAGCATTCAGAGCTTCCAGATTTTAAGGACTGATTCTCCAAGTCAAACCTTGCTAATATTTGAAGGGACAGATTGGCTGACATCCCAATCAGCAGTAACTCCTTTCCACGTGCCGAATTATTGTTGTTGTTGTTATTATTATTATCAACATTCTGAAATGCCCTGTGGCCTAAAGCAGATGTTTTGGCTATTCTTCCAAGACTGCAAACCTTGGGACAGAGATTTTGCTTGTGCTAGATAGTGAAGAACATCTACTGTTCCACCAGTGTCTCTGAAGATTGCGCTGTAAGAAACATTGCGCTCTTCAAGGCTTTATTTTCCTCAGGGCCCTGTTGTAATCTTACTTACCTTAAGCATTGTGCTGATTTAAACAGGCCCTGGACAAGCTTTTTTTCTGTGAAGCGTAAGATAAAGAACATTATCGCGGCCAGTGCCGATATTACAAGAACATTTAAACTAGCATTTATGAAGGATGCCACCAGTGAATTAAAGATTACAACAGTGCCCAAACAGTGATAATCTAAAGGAAACAACAAAAAAAGAGATGACATGCAGATTACAGTACTTTGCCAAAAAGCCTGAGATGAAAAGTCAGTCACTACAGTTAAATGAACAAATACTGGAAAATGGGGTAGCATCATGGATGGAGTGTTGCTGAATGTCCTATTTTTACCTGGGTTTTGTGAAGAATATGGATTGAGGTGATGCAAGAGTGCAAGATCCAGATGCTGCAAAAACTTGCACAACTGCATAAAATATAGTCCCTGAGTGTTGAGAGTAAGGGGGGGGGGGAAAAGGCTAACCCAAAAGCTTTTGAGATGCTATCTGCTTTTCGTGGTTGTACACTACTGCCTCTCCTTTTTACAGCTTTCACATTCTTTGTCACAATACCCTATAAGTCTAAGTCATCAGATCAATCGCGTTGGAGCATAATTACTGCCGGCTATTTGTTTAAGGCTAGTATATACACTTGCTTTCCTCCTGTGTAATTTCCTGTTATTTTGGACTTTATATTTAAGGCACTTAAGTCACGTTCAGTGGGAAGTGTCCAAGCACTTCCTGGGTGCATATGCGACACAGAGAGCTAGCTCTGCAACACATGCAGAGCAGAACCAAAACTTTGCCTCCTTCTTCTCTTTGTCCTAACAATTCTTGGCAAATCTTGAGACAGCAAATGGCCGTCTCAGTCTTAGGGACAGCTCATTGACGACAGTCACACATACTCTTGCAGTGTAAGTACCACTCTATGACTTTAGCAGTCATTCTGAGCAGCACTGCAGTCCATCCTGTGGTAGCACCTTCTTCTCCGCAGAGGAGCTTTATATGAGTTGGCTTTGGCTGAGTGGAACCCTTCTGCAGAGAAGCTGAGTAATACAGGTCTGCAGAGCTGATCATTTCTCAGCTCTTACAATGTAGATCAAAGCACCGGGACTATTAAAGTGGGGGGGTTTAGCAGACACAGTACTTGAATTTGGATACACAGAACCTGGAAAGATAGAGGTTTGCTAACACACACGAGTCTTTTGTCCAAGACTGCCCCCCTCTGTTATGGTTTCACAACTGGAAAAAATGTTTAAAACTGCTGTAGATTCTTCTTCTTAATGTACCTGATAAAGTGAGATTTCCAGTATACTGATTTTTAGTATTGATATTTATTGGAAAAATTAACTGACAGTTATTTCAGCTGCTTAAATGCTCCTGAAATATAAAAATGGAAGGCATACTGAATTTCTTCAGTGAGTATTTGAGTTGGGGGCAATTTTATTGAGCTATTTGCAACAAATAAAATATTCATATTTCTCTTGGCTTTCTCCATTCACATTTTATATAAAATTACTCTGAAACATAGGCTAAGATTTTTTACAATAATAGCTTTTTCTTTGGCAAATACAAATCGCAGTACCATTTCTCTTTTGCAAAATTACTGCTAAGGTCAATTCGATATTTTATTTGGGGAAAGCTAACTCTATACGTTTAACATATGCTTAAATAAATATTGGAAAACTAAGTCTGATCTTGAAAGTTTCAATTGTAATGCTTAAAAATGTGTAGGGGAACAAAGCACCCATCTCTGAATCTCATCATCCACTTCAAATCCCTTAAAACAAAAGCAGCAAAGACAACCAGGCTGTTTAAAACTGAGCAAAGGAAACAGTTTCGATGAATAAAATTTGTGAGCAATATAAACTGCTGTCTTAAAGGAGAGTTTTGTTCAGGTGTTTATTCAGTGGCAAAAAAACCCCTCGTGTGTTGTCATGCAATATTATTCTAGGATACAACTCTATTTTTCAGAGTCTGATGAACAGACATGCTTTTCTAAAAATTGCAAATTAGAAAAACTGAAAATTCATAGTTTTGCATTAATTGACAAGCTGGAAAAATCAATCATTGGACAGCATTTAACAAATCTTGCTCCTCTTGTCAAGAATTTTACTCTCATGGACACGTGTACTAGAAAAGTGCTTAAAGTAGATTGAAGCAGACCAGAGATGTGCAATTATAGCATTCAAGATTATATAGGGGAGGAGCTCAGACAAGAAGCTCAGTAGGAGACAAACAAGGAGCTCTGCTTCTTTCAGGTAATAGCCTAAGATACATGGAAAGGAATTCTTCCCTGTCCCAGACATCTCTTGTATTCATTACTCAAGGTATATATTACAGAGATCACCACAGTATTGCTTCCAGCCCTTACTGGGTTTAAATATTCATTTCAGCCTGGATTTCATTCCAAAGAAAATTACTTCTGGCACAGACAGCCAGAATCTGTTGGTCTTCTGCTTATTCAGTAAAAAATGGGGGGAACCCTTCCCTCACTGCGTTATATTGTACCATCGGTGGGCTGCAACTTAATCTGAACCGCAGCGTAATCCAGTTAAAAGAAGTCTGTGCTCACTTTTGCCAGCCTAATGCAGTATTTGTGCCTACCTATTTCCAGCTGGTGGTAGATTCAAACATCATAAAGTCTGGTCTTTCCTCTTTCCTGAGGTCGCCCCTGCCTCCGTGCTAGCAGCCTCACAGGATTTGCCCATCAATTGCAGCGCTCTCTCGGGCCGGCTGATGAAGTCTCAGCATGCCATCTCGGATCAAGCAGGAACAGTGATTATGGATTTTGCATTTTGACTGCAATGTTGTTTATCTTAACTTTAGTAACGCTTTCTCCCATAACTTCCTCATAGACACACTGATGAAGCATGGGCTAGGTAAGTGGACAGTGATGGGAACTGAAAACTGGCTGAATTGCTGGGCTCAAGGGGTTGTGACCAGCAGCATGAAGTCCAATGGGAGGTCAGTCACTAGTGATGTACCCCAGGGTTGATCGGAGCCAATACTGTTTAACCTCTTCCTTAATGAACTGGTCGATGGTGGAGAGTGCACCTTGAAAAAGTTTGCAGATGGTAAAAAAACCAGGAGGAGTGGCTGATACACCAGAGGGTTGTGCTACCGTTCAGAGTGTCCTCAGCAGGCTGGAGAAATGGTGAAACAGGAACCTCATGAAATTCAGCAAACAGAAGTGCAAGGTCCTGCCCTTGGACCCCAGGCACCAGTACACACTGGTGGCTGACTGGCTGGAAGGCAGCTTTGCAGAAAAGGCCCTGGGGGTCCTGGTGGACAAGGTGACCATGAACCAGCAATGTGCCCTTGCAGCAAAGATGGCCAACAGCCTCCCGGCCTGCATGGGGAAGAGCATTGCCAGCAGGCTGAGGGAGGTGATCCTTCCCCTCTACTCAGTCCTGGTGAGGCCGCATCTGGATGCTGGGTCAAGTGCTGGACTCCTCAGTACAAGAGAGACATGGACTCATTGGAGTGGGTCCAGTGGAGGGCCATGAAGATGATTAAGGGCTTGGAGCATCTTTCATAAAGAGGAGAGGCTCAGAGAGCTGGGACTGTTCAGCCTAGAGAAGAGAATGCTCAAGGAGATCTTATCCATATGGATAAATACCTGACGGGAGGGAATGAAGAAGAGGGAGCCAGACTCTTTCTCATTGATGCCAAGCAACAGGGTGAAAGGAAATGGATACAAATAGAAACATGAAATTCCATCTGAACACAAGAAAATGTTGGGTGTTTGGGGTTTTTTTGTTACTGTGAAGGTGGTCAAACACTGGAGTAGGCTGGCCAGAGAGGTTGTGGAGTCTCCATTCTTGGAGATACTCATAACTTGACAGGGCCCTGGCCAACCTGCTCTAGCTGACCCTCCTTGAGTAGGGGGGGGTTGGACTAGATGATCTCCAGAGGCGCCTTCCAAGCTCAGTGATTCTGTGATCCTGTGTAATGCTCATGGGTACAGAACATTGCCCAGCAGGAGACCAGGAAACTCCTCCTGCTCCTTGCAGCCCGAGGGAGAATAAGCGCACATGAGCCCTCCCTGCCTAGTGAGGTAAGGTGGGCTCCTATCATGTGAGCACACATGCACATCAGAGAGGATAAGGTTACTTCTCTGGTGGACTGCCTTTTCACTGCAGCTGTGAGGAGGCCATGGGTGCAGGAATTAGCAGCAGGGTCTCCAGTTTGTCAGCAGGCTGAACTCCGCCTTCCTGCTGCTCAAGGACTGTAACATGTGGCTGAACTCCCTCCCTAAATGGATCTGGATAAGCTACACTTATCAGAGGCTAAGAAGAGGGAGCTTAGCTCCTGGCCGTGTCTCCAGGCTCATACAGCTATGTCTGTTCCTCAGCATTGGCCAGAAAAGGGCTCAACAACTAGCTCAGATCTTGAATTGTAAACCCAGGATAGATGAATCTCACCTCACAAATCTCAAGAGATCTACTTCGACTGCAGAATGAAAACCTAACTTCATGAAACACTAAACTCGTCATTCTTCCCATTACCTTCTGGAACCCTCATACTGAGATGTGAACAGAAAAATACATGACTGAGAAATATCTATATTTTTCCATCTCCCTATGCTCCCTTTGCCCAGTTTTTCTCCCTTTCCTGCATGTTTAGAGGAGCAGGACCAACCCTAAACATGAACAGTTACACTTCAATGGCCATGGCATCAATCTGGCTTCCTATGTACCCCTTTCACTTACCTCATTATGTGTAATAAACTTCAGATGAATAAACCTAGCAGCTCACTGAAGTGCTGACAGCACTGAAATCTTCTAAAAAGTATCAAGGAAATGAAAATGACTCATCGGACATGCCAATCGATAATGAAACAAAGCTGGACCACTCTGGCGGTTCCCGCCTAAAAACAGAGCTGTAAAAAGCCACATTTGTGGGGTTGATAACAGAGAAACAGCTGTAGCACAAAGAAAGTCACTAGAAAAAAATATTTCACAAAAAATAGCTACCCTTTTCAGAAGTCATTTCACTGCATATTCATATCACAAAATAACTGTGAAATTGTTTTAACTACTGAAGACAAGAAACTTTAAAAAGCAAGCATGGCTAGTATGTTAAAGATGGTGTATCACAATTGCATTTTTCATTAAAATATTTTTTCTGTATTTTTAATTTGGGGGGAACATAGTCCTGAGTCCTTCTCCAATCTCTCAGCACATGACTTCATAAATCACTTAATTATTGCAAGCGTTGACAGACTGATCTTGGCAAACCACCTTCCAAAGAGCACTGTACGTACCATCACATTTAATAAGAATTACAAAATTTAAAGCAAAAGTCAGCTATGCTTTACCTCAAGTATTACCTCTGTCTTTGTGTTCTTCAGTTCTTTTAATAGCAAAAAAAAAAAAAAAAAAGACATTTCTAGGAATTGTTGTTAGGCCTAGGGACTAGTTCAAGTCACACAAACATGGATATCTGTAGTCAAAATCTTGGAATGTGACTGGAGTTTTTGGATGCTAGGGGAAAGAGGGCATTTAAAAATGTACATCTCTTTGTAAGATATATTAGTTTAGGATATAAAAACACTAGCCACCTTTAAAAACATCATTGTAATAAAAGAATACAAGACTCAATTAGTTTTTAATTATTTGCAATTTAAAAATATCCCCCAAACTTGATATTATTTCCAAAAAGTCTTTTGAAAAATGGCATCACAATTAACACTGCATTTATTAAATCAGAAAAAGTCAGAAAAATATTCTAAGTATACCCTAAAAAGCAGAAGATATTCTAAAAAGCCGAGGATTGATAAGTACAGCATAATTCTTCCCCACAGCCACCCAAAATATCCATTGTTTTGGCTTCTGTTCAGTTCCCACAAATACTGCTGTCGGTGATCCATTACTTGGTTCAATCATACCATTAGATATTCAGCCCAGTTCACTTTGAGCTCACCAGCCTGCGCTAATTCTGTTTTTTGTGGCACTGGCCTTGGATTAGTGGAATTGTTTCCAGCTGTGTTTTATATATCATTCCCATGTAATCCTATTTATAGAAATTTCATGGAATCTATACCAGCCAAGCAAAGGATGGTCAATATCTTGTTGGTTTGAATATTTTAAAAATGTGGTGGCTGCAAATCATGCATGCTCTTTTGAAATCACAATTCAAAATAGTGGAAGGTAAATTCATGGGGCCACTTCACATTGAGTACATTTCTTCTCAAAACTCTGTTTTGGTTTTTTTTTTTTTAAGAAAGACAAGAAAGAAACATTGGTAAATCACTTGTACGTTAACATTGTGCATATTGTGATCTTACTCTATTTCCAGATGTGCAATTTATACGAACACTTTCAAGGAAGCTTTACCTTTTAACTTTTAGCTTGAACTTTTGAACAATGCAAGCTCTCCTTTGTAATTATGCAAGGAGATGTACCGTGCTTTCCAGAGGAAGCTGAATAAAGCTCAATGATAGCAAGCATGAGTCACTCTAAAACGTGGACAAATAGTGTAAAAATAGCATTGTAAGTCAGGAAAATAAACTGATATTAATAAAATCAGCTGAGTTACCTTTGAAAGCATATACTTTTCATAAACTTAAAATACTAGTTTCATTGCTGATGCAAACAAGTGATTAAAAATTAAAGTATAAAATCATTTGAAGGCTGCAGAGTTACAGAATCTATTTATCGGTCAGTGGGATCCTCAAGACTTTTTACTGTGAATCCCAGTACTCTGACTAGATGCAGCCACAGGATGGTGCTCATGGACTTTGCATACTACATTATAAATTCGGGGGGGGGGGGGGGAGAGAGGGAGAGAGGGAGCCAGACTCTGCCTTTGGCAGGCTGTTCCTTGTCCTGCCCTGAAATACATGAGCCAGCAAGCAGTCATGGATTAGGCTGATTTATCTCTCTACATTTACTGAGTCTTCAAGGGCATTGCAAATAGACCTATCCATCTGCTTCCTTGTCTTCTGGACATTATTGTTTAGTTAAATACATAAATTAGGTACCTGAAAAGGTACAAAATGTATCACATTTAGCATCAATAAGCTGAGCATCTTACTGCTTCAGAGGAATTGTTAGTCTTGCAAGCTACTCTCTTCTTGAGTGGTACAAAGTGTTGGCCATTGCACACAGCTGGCAGTACAGCAGAATAACTGCAGAGGACAGGATCTCCCAGATTCCTAGAGCTGGGAGAAGCTTTTTAGATCTAGGAATGCTTTTTAACCTTTGCTGTAGAAAACAACTGGACTTAAAAGAGTTTCTCTAAAGCTCAGACACTTCTGCAGTTTCAGTGGAAAGATATCTGTGCACTGTGACTTCGGACAACAGTCTGCAGGACTGGGAATCCCACTCAGCAACAGCAGGTCCCGCTTTACAGAGTTTAGTCACAGTCACCCTCCTGAGACTTGCTGCCTTCCCCTTCCCTCTACTTACATTGAGAAAGGGATGCACATCTCTGTTTCACCTACGCCTGTTGCTCCTTAACTGCAGTCCGTCAGTGATTTCATTCGTAATTTTATACAGATGACCAGACACGTTGTAATGAATATTTTCATTCACCTCTTAAATTATCGAGACTTACAAACTTGACGAGTAGCAGCCTTAATTGTAAATTCAGTCGGTAATACCATAGGGTAACTCATACTTCTACACGAGCCTAGATTCTGCGATTTCATGTCCCCATTGCAGTGTCTATGCATATGGCAAAAATGTACATATGTACTACGACGGTTTTAATCAAGGTTTATACTAAGCCAGACAAGTGCTGGAACACTTTAATATAAATATTTCCCCGGTGAATCATTAATCCACCCATCGCAATACCCGGCACCGGGGATACTTGCATTCCAAGCCGTACTGTGGAGTAGGCACCTTCTAAATCACTTAAAACGAAGTGAACGAGGAATTTCGGGGAGAGGAAAATGAGTTAAAAGGTAGCAAAGCCAGGAGAAAGAGGAGACGGAGCAGCGCAGCACCTGCGGAGCCCCCGGCCCTGCCTCCCCGCGCACCTGGCCGCGCCCCCGCCGCCGGGCTCGGGGGCGGAGGGTTGGCTCTCAGGCACCGCTCAGATTTTTTTTTCCCCCCTTCTTTCCACCTTCTGCTCTATAATTGCCCGCCTCCTTTCGCTACCCTTTCGCCTTATCAGATGCGGCGCGGCGAGGGGAAGAGCGGCCAGAGGGGAGGGAAGCGGCTCTCCCGCAGCCCCGCGTGAAAACCAGCGGCCGCACCCCCGCCGGCGGCTCCCCCCTGATGCCCGCACAGGTCGGTGTGAGCTCCGCTTCGTCTCCCTCCGGGGCTGGGGCGGGGGGCTGGCTGGCCCCGGGGAGTTAAGGCCCGCGGGGCTCAGGGGCCGGAGCGGGAGCGCTGCCCCCCACCTGCCCGGGCACCCCCGCGGCGGCTGGAGCGGAGCCCCGGAGGGGGAGTGGGGTGAGGGAGGAGGAGATGGAGGGGTGGAAAGCGGCGAGCCTGAGGCGGGGAGGGGGACCCCCTTAGAAACTCTCGCAAAAGCTTTACTTTTAAAAATAATCGCAATTACAAAATAACCCAGTCGCACTTTTAAACGGAGGGTCTGGCTGCCGCCCGCGTTCCCCCGCGGGTGCATCCTCCCTCCCTCCCTCCCGCGGGGCGTCGAGGCGGATCGCTTCGCCCCCGGCCCCCCACGCCCGGCGCCCGCAGGGTGTTACCTCAGCGGGCGGCCGCCCGGGCAGGCGGGCCCGCTCCCGCCGCGGCGGGCTGCTGCCGGCGGCGGGGGGTTCCGGCGGGCGGCCCCGGGCTCTCCCAGGGCCCGTTCCTCGCCTCAGCGCGGCAACGAGCTCCCCGCTGTCCCTTTCTTAGCTTGGGGCGGGAACTGGCTTTCAAACGGGAGGCCGGTGGGTGTCGGGGAGCGCCCCGAAGAGGAGTCGGGGGGTCAGGCGCGGCGCCGTGCTTGTGAGCCGCGGCCCCTCCGGCCAGGCCGGAGCCGCGTTCCGGGGGCTGCGGAGAGGCGCGAACGAAGCCGCCTCCGCCTCGCCGCCGGCCCCCTCTGCCGCCTTCCCGCCTTTCCCGGGTGGGGGCGGCGGGCCCGGCGGCTCCCCCGGGGCCGGGGCAGGTCGCACTCTCCCTTTCGCCCAGCGGGACGTCGACCCGAGGAACGTGTGCCCGTTCCCAGGCCGCGGGTGGGCGCAGGGTCCCGCCGCTCCGCTACGAGCCGCCGAGATGGGAGAAATAAACCCCGGGCTGGCACTCGGGAGGGCAGCGCTGACCTGCCCGCCCTGGGGAAGGGCGCCGGGGCTGGGCCGAGGCGGCTCTGCCGCCTCGCCTGGGCTGGGTGCGCCTCTGCGGGCAGGGCGGTGCGGGGCACACGGCTGTGTGTCGCCTTTCTCCCGGCCCGGGGGGTCTCAAAGGCAGGCTGTTCCTCGGGACGTGGTGCCCTGTTGCCAGGCCGGGGCAGCCTGGAGCCCACCTGGGAGAGGAGCTGTGAGCACACGGGCAGCGGGGCTCCCCTCACGGGCAGGGCTCTGGGCTGGGGAGGGTTTGGTCTCTGCTGTCAGATCGCTGGTTTACCAAATAGTTGTATATATAAATATATATGTATATAAATACATAGTGAAATATATTAAAAAATTATATATATATAAATATATATAGTGAAATAATGAATATAGTGTAAATATATATAATGAAATAGTGAATATATAGTGAATATATATAGTGAAATATATAATATATATATAAAAAGCAGGAGGAATAGGATGTTTCTTTTTACTCCCAGATGATGTCAGCCACAAGGTGGCTGCAGACTGGTGGTTGGCTTTCCTAGTTAAGTGAACCTTGAAGTGCAGGTCCTTGCAGGGGTGAAGTTGTGCCCAGTTTATTCAGCACCAGTTGTGTGTATCCCAGTAAATCTTCTCTGTGCAATGGCTTTTCTCTAAAAGCAGCAGTAGAAAGTGTTTCTACACAGGATTACCTGTCAGTTAGGATTTATAGCCCTTATTTGGGAGGAGGGTTTATATCAAATCTAGCAGATGGGGAACTGAGCTACCACTGTGAGTGAATATTTCAATGTCTGGGTTATTACATGCAAAGAAATCTGCGCATCATCAGTGGTGACTGTATTGAAGAATGAGTTGTATGCTGTTCTTTGAAGAGTCTACATTTACTTGGTTGTATTCCTGAGTGAGGGGAGAAGCACTGATACTCAGTGCAAGATACACAAGGGATGTATTTCAGACTGTTGAAGACGTAACTCTCTTTGTTCTTCTTATTGCCTGTCACTAGGCAACTGTCTGCTGACTTGTCCGGATCCAGTCCTTGGGTGTCTGACTCTTTGTGTTCATGTAGTAGGAAGCCTGGGCACTTTGCTCGGGTTTCTGAATTCCATCTGGAGGATGTGTCCTAAGAACCGGGCATAGCAATACCTAAGTCGCTGGTGCACATCTTTGTTATTGGATCTAGCTATTTGCCTCTGTCTTGAGAGATTTGTACTGTAAAAAATAGATTAAAATATATATTTAAGTAGTGTGAAATTTGTTGATAATTTGGCTAAAGCTTAGGTAACCTCCTGTGGATGGAATTGACAATGATTAAGCCCCCTATATATTTCTAGGTGGCATATCAAGCATTCATGACTGGGATTTGCAACAGTAGACCTACCAAGTCCTGGGATAACTATAGCAAATTGTAAATACTTGAAGAGAGAAGGAGATGTAGGTCTTATCCTCTTATCTGTTTAATAATGTTTGAGGTACTTCAGTCTGCCTTTTATATTAGATAGTGGTTAAACCACTTGCTTTATGCCTTCCTCAGACGACAATGAAAACATGAAAGCGAATTCAATGATGGTATGTAGGGAATATTAGAGAAAATGACACAGGAGGTAAATGGGAGGGCCCTGCAACATGGGAAATACATAAATCAAAATTAACCAAAGTAAACCTTCGAATGCTGACTATTTGTTGACAGCAAGAAACCTGCTATTAATTATCTTAATTTAATTCTCCCGTAAAATACTAACAGGAGAGGGCAGCAAAAATTCTTCTTCCTGGCCCAGAAAATTGACTAAAACTAGTGCAGTAAAGTTGAGTGGTAGATAAACATTTATAAGCACCATGTTAGGAGCATGTCGATGTGTCTTGAGAGGTGCTTCTATGTATGTTGAATAATTGTACTGGAAAATGTTAAAGGCCAAGTTCAGGCATTGAAATTTGTATTGTTCTTAACCTAGCTTCTGTGGGCAGATAAATTACCCTTCTGGAACTTGTTCTTTGGCACCAGAATTGCTTCCTGTAACCCAGCTAGTTCACTTAAGACTACCTTGAGTGTTCATATAGTGCTGCACTCTAAAGTGTTGATGTTTGTAACTGATTAAGTTAGAGAAAATATTTTTGACCATGGTGTTACCTACAAATAGAATTAGTGCTTACTCAGCTGATACTCTGCGTGTCTTCTGAGCTGTGTCTGCTTTAGTCACTGTAAGTGCCAGGTAGTACAACAAGGAGCACAGAATAAGTTGAATAAGACAGAAAGAGGAAAAAGAGGCTGTAGAGGTCAGTGAGAAGAGGACTTGTTTTTCCTCGGAACAAAGTTCTGCCTTTTTTTGACAACTGATGTGCAAAATTGCTCAGTTGAACTGATAATGATTATTTCACTGGGGTTATTGAGTACACGCATTTGCTATTTTATGGTAGGCTTGCAGGGCCATTCTCATCTCTTTTTATTACAGAATCTTGAAATACATAATTTGACATCGCTTTCTGGATATAAAGTAGATAACAGTTTTAGCATCTTGATAAGGTGCTTGCAACACTGGATTGTATAGGGATACTCATTTTACCTTGTTATGCGTAGCAAACTCTACTTCCAATACTCATGTTTGCTTAGCAAAGAGTATCAGTTTTCTCTTTACATGGGCTGAATTTTCAGAACTGTTAGGTGGCCCAAATGGGGTTCTTTGTCCCTTTCAGGTAAAATATGCTTTGGTTATAAAACCACTGTCAGGATGAAATCTTGGCTCCACTGATGTCTATGGCAAATTCCTAATTTTTTTTAATGGAATCCAGATTTTGCTTACACTTTTCATTAAAGTGGATGCCTTATCTTTGCAGGTTTAATAAGTCATTTTGTTCTGTGTGTTTTCAGACCTGCTGATACTGTGTGTATTGAGGGGAAGATGATGTTTTGTCGGTATGAGATCCAGAGCTGTTTCTTCTTGGCTTTTTTAGCTGTCACCGCTGTCTTCATCAGTGATGCCCAGGGCCAAGGTGAGTCATAAATAAGAAGATGCAGGTTTTCACTCTGATGTGCAGAAATAGACTTTATTATTCCAAATGCAAGTGTTACTTCCCTCTTAGTAGGATGTGGATCCAGTACTATGAAATGAAGCAGGAGTTTTGCTGCTGATCTCAGGGAGGAGGGAGTAGAATTATGTGTTCATGTGTGCTCCTTGAACCTAGTATCTCAAATAGCACTAATCTTTTTGCAAATTCAGGTGTCTCAAAATGAGTTATACGGAACATTTTTTTTTTTTAAAAAAACTCTTATTTATGTGAAGGTACTGATCAGAGATTGCTGTGGCTGTCCTCTACATAATCAAGTAAGTTTGAAGGGCCAGCTATGATATTAAGCTTGTATGGAATATATGGTTTTTTTCTTTGTTGGAACAGTAGCTATTGTAACACTTACATCATACAGTATTGCACAGGACTGTTAAATGTCACAGACTACTTCTGCAGCTTTTTTTAAAATCTCCTTTGCGGGTATTAAAAGATACTGCTGAGATTGTTAGGCTTAAATACTTGTTGGATCCTATTGACAGTGGTTTGACTTCTAGAGAAAAGTTATCCTATTGCTTGAGGAAGAAGGTAGGAAGAATGCCAGTGAGTTTTTGTGACTTCTAAAGAAAGATGTTTCTCTCAACTTTATGTAATCCCTTTGATATGAGACTGCATAGGCATAACTAGGAGCAGAATTTGATCCTGGGTCTCTTCTAAAGTGTCTTATATAATGCATTATTCATGAGCACACTCAGAGAATAGCGGCAATCTGAGGCTTTCCAAGTTCTGATAAATGCAAGTAGCAGTGCTGTCCAGTCTGCGTGGCACTCAAGTGCTGGGGAAGCATACCATCTTGGATGTTTGGGAATCTGGGAGTATTTTACAAGCCTCTCCCAGAACTTAGGGACACGTGTAAGCAGTAATATTTAATGCGGGCAATGTGAGGTGAATGAAGAAATAGATGTTCCTAATGTTCAACACATCAATTCTGGTCAGAAATGAGGTCCAGAATGTTTGTGACTTAATGAGCCAATAAAGCAAAGCATATGTTTAGTCCTCTCTCTGTGTATTTCAGTCCTAATACATATGGTTAAGATTTGCAAAACAGGATTGGGGATTGAGATCCATCTCCAGAAAGTTTTGCAAAATTCCTTGAGCTTGGAAAACCATATTCTTCCCTCTGCTCTTTTTTTTTTAATGTTAATTTAATCGGTCATATGTAAGGGAGAAAACTCTCAAACTATTAATACAATGAAATGAAGGTCGGAGAGAGTTTTTTCCACAATCATCACACCAGCAGAAGCTGGAGTTGGTGTACTTGATGAATAAAGAACAATACTTCCCTTGTTCTTAAACTCTTTCAGCAAGCATCAGCTGGTGAATGCTGTGAGCAGTGTGATACTAAGCTAAGTGGACTATTGCCTTGGCCCAAAATGACTGTTATATTATTGAATGAGGTGATATGATGTCTCTATTCCATGTTCACAGAATAAAAATATCTCTTGCTACATTTAAAGTAATAAGATGTTTCTCAAATCCTTTCTTTTCTTAAGGTTGCCACCCATTGCAGTAAACTCTTCATGCAGCTGGCTAACTATTTACAATTTAATACAGCACTAACAGTATGTTTGTCTGTTTTAAGAAATTGTACACTTTGCTAAGGTGTAGGAGTAGCTGGTATTAGTTCCAGCTTGTGTTTCCTTCCTTTGGCAAAGATGCTCAGGTAAAGGTGTGTAATGTGACTTCTCAGAAAGGAGAATATGTTTGGGAGGCTGAAGTCAACATGCCTGAAGCTACAACTTATTCCTTCAACTGAGGAGTTATCTGCGTTGAGCTACATGGCTTTATCTCATTTATTGCCTGATTGCCTTAGAAACCACATAGTGCCATTCAGTTTTTACTCAACTCAATTAGTCTTTCATCGCTGCTGTTTATTCCTCATTCAGCATAATGTCACTTCAACAACAGCATCAAAAAAATCCAGCTTTTGCCTACTTATGTTCTTACATAGTGCACAACAATAGTGCTGGGCAAGAAAAATACTTTGGAGTTTTCCATTTATTCATAAAATAACTTCCTTTAAGAATTTTCCTTCTGTATTTAACGATGGAAACTTTTGTTTGTGTAGCAATAATTTCCATGTGTTACTAATGTAATTGCAGTGCATATTAACTTGTTCAATTCTTATGACAAAAGTAAATTGGAAGCCACAAGGTTTAGGCAGTGTCCAATCCTAGACTACTGGATGTCTTAGAGAGCTGCACATATGCAATTTATGGTATTTTTCCTTTCCATTAAGATACTGAATAGTTCAAAACACTCTTTCCCTGGTTGTCCACAAGAGTCATGTATTTGGAGTGCTAATACATCTGGTGGCAGAAATCAAAGCCATGAACTTGTCTGTAGTTTTCTTTTGGGTGACTGCTCTAATGTTGCTGATGGACATTCACTTTTGCCTTCTTGTAAAACCACTTAACAAGCTCTAGCTACTGATTTTTATCAGTTAACTGACTCAGCTTGGATTAATTTTTTTCCCTTTCTGCAAGAAGTGAGATTTTGTTCCACAGACAATAAAGGTCCAAAGAAATAAAGATATCCTCTTCAGGTTGGTGAATGTGTAGTAATTCCCATCAATATTTTGTTGTCTGTTCAAGTATTAGATTTTTAACTTCCTTAGCTATATGTACTCTTCTATGCCAGAATGTTAGTCTTTGCACAACTAAGACACAGTTGAGTATCTGTCTGGTGAATAATTCTTTTCTTCGTTATGGTTAATTGCTGTGTGGGAATGTCCATTCCCCTGCACTGCCACCTTTGATACAAAAAGTGCCCAGTGAAAATTGACTAGTTATGTAAAGACTATTCTGGCACAACGTTTCTAGTCTTTCACATTGTAACTCCGTAGTAAACAGAAAAACTTCTGGTGATTGTGTCCTTCTTTGCTTGTAAGATCTGTGATTGTTCTTTAGGGGCTCCCAAAATTTACCTGGTTTGGTGATGGCTAATAGCAATTAGGCCAGAACTATGCTTCTTTGTTAGAAGGTGCTTTCATAAACTGTTAAGTTGAAAGTAGGACAGAATGGAATGACAGGGGAAGGAAGAAGATGGCAGAGAAAACACACTCTGAAATTCTAAGACATGATTTTTTTTTGTGTGTGTGTGAATCCTTGGTGTTACTTTGTTGCTCTCTGCTCTGCCTCTTAATCCCCATAAAAATTTACCACTTAATCCTGGTAAAATGTGCAGCATTTTTACACTTGCATACTGTCATTGTTCAAAAGTTTTATTTGTTATTCCTTAGACAAAATAAATAATAAAAGGAATTTCATATTTTGCAAACTTCTAGGTATGATTTGTCACTCTTGGTTCATTCAGCCCCAGTCATTGTGATTTATGTATAGCTCAAAGACAGAATGAATCTTGAGAATGAATTAAAAGCTGTAATCCATAACTACAGTCTGCTTGGCTTTCAAAACTTTTTGCCATAGTCTCTGTAATTTTATTACAATTATAGCATGCTGAATGTTCTTGCAGAAACCTGCCCAGCAAAACATTTTGCAGTACAAGGGCCAAATTTTCAAAGAACTGATTTTGTATTTGCAGTGATTCCTGCACACACTCTTGCTTGCAGCCTCTCTTTCTCTAAACTTCAGGGAGGTGACAGGCGGTCTGAAGGCGAGGTCTGACACGATTGTGCCCAGCAACTGGAGAAATGCACCGTTTGGGTGTAAGTCCAGTGCTGTGAATGGGAACAGTTTTGGGTGTGTGGAATTGGTGTGCTACCTGCTGTTTCTGTTCCCTTGCTGCTCTTCTTGAGCTTGTTCTCTGAAGTCTTTGAGAATGTGGAGGTTCTTGGTGCTTATGTACTCTCTTTTCTGTGTTCCGGTGTTAAGTCCCTCAAGGCAGAGAACTGCAGAACCTGCCTTTGGTCTTGCAAAACTGTCCCTTATGGTTTGAGAGGCTGGATGCAAGGGAATACATCTCTTGTATTAAACCTACAGATTTTTACTTCTAAGATCCAAAATGTTTTTTTATGGTAGATGACATGAAAAAAATCACCACCTCAAATCTCAAAAAAACTACAGCCTGCCTCTTTCCTTTTTCTTTCTTCCCGCAAGCTTTTGGAAAAAGAAGCACGTAGGAAAAAGTAATCAGTTCAGGACAAGTCTTTGGCTGCTGCTAGTGCCAGAGCTGCATTGACTGTAGCAGGTCAAACGGAGAGGCCAGAGACTGTTGGCTGGCACATTCTGCCTGTTGACTCAGATGCTCCGTATGCTGTAATCCTTAAATCTCAGAAATATCATGAAAACTGTTGGTTTATTATATCTAGTGGACCACTGAACCATGGGCATGAGCCTAGCCAACTAAGAGCTGTTTTGGGCCCTGGGGAAAAGAAATTGCCACTTCCCCCCTTCAGATAATTTCCCTTATTTCTTAGACTTACTAACAGAAACCTTAAGGGTGATAGTGGCAGAGACACCAAGGGTTTGGAAGATGAAGGAGGAAGTTCAGGGGGCTGTGGAGGTAGTGTGAAGAGGAGGCGTAAGGTTGATGGAGGAGTTTGTTAAGCTTTTCTGGCCCTTTCTATTGTTCAGCCTCTGGGTAGCTTCCCTGGCTGCCTTTCCCTCTAATCAGTTAGTTCTGTGAGCCAAACTCTATTCAAATGTATAAAGACTTCCCCCTTACTGACAGCCTTGGATACCACAGGCTGCACAACTAGCAGCTCTGCTTCAGTTGTTTGCTGTGAAGGAGGGATGTGGCTCCCTGAAGCAGAGCAGAAATGCTATGTAGAGCGTTGTCCAACATCAGTAGCGCTTGCCTGACCAGAGGGATGCAAAGCTGTGAAAAACTAGTTTATGCGTATAGACACAAACTTGCTGATATTGCAGCAACAGCGTAGGGTGGATTTTCCGTTCATTCCTCTGTGTATTGCTTCACTATCACCTCTTTCTCAATCATTTCGTGCTTTTATTCATTTCAGCTGCTGCTTCCATTTGAAACCTAGGTGATGGCACAATATAAATAGAAGCCAGATTTGCTTACCATCCAGATTGCCCTGTCTAAATCTTGACTAGCCTGTGCATGCCTGCTAGTCTTGATGAGACTGAAGCAGTACTTGCAGCTGGGCAAGTCTGTGTGCTGCTTAGGCCAGGTTTGCAAATTGGGCAGCTGATGTTCCCTCTGCCTTATGCATGCCTGTCTTTCCTCTTGGTTATCATGTCTTCATAAGGCTTTGAAAATTTGGCCCTGAGTGACCTTCAATGTGGGGAAACACCCACAGTAAAGGAGACTAGGGAATGCATATTGTCAGTGTAAGCAAGGAGAGCAATTTTAATTACCATATGTTAACAAAGAGCATTTTTATAACCAGCTTTGCCTGCTAAACTAGAGTCTTAACATCTAACACTGTTTGTCTTTCTGTCCTCTGCTGTTAGGTTGTTAGTTTGTTTTTATAAAGAGATAAATAAAAGGTATGTCTAAGGGAAGTAGTGCACCTGGGGATGTAATTTTACAAACTAATAAACTGATGTATGTGACATTTTGAATAACTTGCATCCTTTATCATTAAAATTTTGTGTTGTCTACCTATATGTGTTTATTTTCATGTTTGTTTAAAAATGGTGGTTGCTTTTTATTTGAATTTAAAATGTTGTTTTCTTTCCCCACTTGCAGTGTCCCCACCAACAAGACTAAGATACAATGTAGTCAGTCCTGACAGTGTACAGATCTCTTGGAAAGCCCCCAAAGGGCAATTCACTGGATATAAGCTACTTGTCACTCCAAGTTCAGGTAAAACAAAAGCCTGTATATTCTCTTTTAAAGTGAAAGGGCTGTCTTCCTAAGGCTGAACAGCTTTTCAGAGGCTAGTGTCATCCTTCAGTACTAAGGAACTGTGAGCAAGCTTTGGATAATGGGGTATTGGCTGGTCAACAGAAGAGAGGAATAGATCTCACCAGAGGGTGGTCATAGGCATAGAATATGGGAATCAAATGCTTAAGGTAGTAGAAGTGGGTGGATGCTAGTTATGCTTCCTATGTAGTCCTTGGGAATTGTCACTGATCATCTGTCTTTACCTTTCTTCCAGTGGGGTGTAAGGAAACCTTTGAAGTGTTCCAGGGAGAAAATAAGAATCCTATTTCAGTCAAAGCTTTGAGGTGGATCTCCCTGAGCCTTTGCCCATAGTGAGGTCCCCAGAAAACACCAAAAAGATTTTAGACCAAACTTTAAAAACAAAACAAACCTTTCAAAATTTTTTTTGAGTGAAAACTTGAAATGTAAAGATTGGCAACAAAGTGGCTATATCAGGCTACCTGGGTAGAGGTACTAATTCTGTACACATTTAAATTTAGATATAGATACACTTAACATACAGCTAAAAACCATATTTGTACATATTTGTATAGATCTTTATATATATGCATAGAAATGTTTAATATTTTTATTTATACATGAGAATTTCCTTGCCCAAAGGAAGTGGGCAAAGAAGGTGTATGGAGATGATGTGGGTACAATGGGGTCAGAACTGGCAGCCAGTCACAGAGCAGTGTGAAAGCCTGTGGGTATGATGTTACCAAACTTGACAGTTTTTTGTCAAATGTTTCTTTTTTTCTCAATTAATAGCTTTGCTGGATACCGTGGCTGGTCCATGAGGCCCAGATACAAAGGCTGGTTAATTGATCTTAGAGTGTTTCTATCTAAGAAACTGTTCTGTGTCTTTGGTCAGGCTGCCTGCCTTCTTGCTTTTCTGGGGTGCCCTCTGGCCTGGCTGTGTGGTTAGTCCCAAAAGTGGGAACACTTGGGTCATTGTAGAGCTTGAGGTAGTTTTAAGTCATTACATTTACCGTGCTATAAGAAAAGCAAACAAAGTTATGTATTTGTTGTTTTTTTGTCTTTTCTCTTACAGGTGGAAAAACCAATCAATTAATTCTTCAAAACACTGCAACCAAAGCAATTATTCAAGGTCTTATTCCAGATCAAACCTATGCCCTTCAGATCATTGCATTCAGTGAAGACGAGGAGAGTAAGCCAGCACAAGGCCAGTTCAGAAGTATGTGTCTTTTTATGCCTGACATGCAGAATTTATCAGATATTTAATGTAATTTATGAAGTTGTAACAAAGTCTGACACAAAGGGGGACAATGGAAAAACAGTTTCTTTGTGGTGGAAGGCTCATCAGAGCCACAGATTTTAACTGGTACATACACAGCTGGAGGCCTGAATTGATCCAGTCACCCTTGCACAGGAGATCCTTGCTTTGGGCTATCTTTGTTTCCATTGGTTTGGAACCCCTTTCTTCCCCATTCCATTATGAAATTAACCAGTATCTCATGGAAAAGAATCTTCAGAGAGCGGAAACAAGAAGGGAAGTGCTATATTCTGATACTTTAAAAAATTTCCTTCCCTTTGTCCAACTTTTTATTAAAACATTCTTATAGCTGTGCCAACTGGCAACTAGTTGCTAGTTCAATGATACTACGAAAGGCTAAATTCTTACTGGTCTTCAGCTGTCAGATATGTTTACAAACTATGCTTAAGACTTTTTTATCTGACCTACACATACTCTTTATGTCTATATCATAATGATATATATGTCTTAGTTGATTTGTCTTGATCTGCATCTTAAACAGTTCAGTTAAACATCATCAGTGGAGATTTGGTCAATAAAGACAAAAATGTGACAGTCTGGGAGTACAGTTGAAAGCCTACTGAATTCCTTTGACACTGAATATTTCTCACTGTCATTGCAAAACCACCTTTCTCTTACAACCAGCACACGATAAAATATGCTGACTGCTTGATGTGGTGTGTATCGAAGTCTTTTTCTAGCTTTTCATCGCTGCAGCTGTGTGTTTACTACTTTAAGTTCTATCCTGGTTAGGAAACCCACAAAACCACAGATTACTTCAGCATTAAAGAGCAGCCCACAGAAAGCTACACCAACTTCTATGATATTAGGTGTGGCTGTTTTTCAAACTACCTCTATTCTTCAGGAAAAGTAGAGCTGGCAATTTGACTTAACAATATGGGGGTTATGTTCTGTTTAGTATACTCTTTGTTTGCTGCAGGTGAAAACATGTAGCACTTAATGACACTGGAGTTTCATTTGACAATATGATGCCTTGCATGAGTAAAACCAGATACAGCATGTATACAAATCCTTCTTTTTTGCTATCCTGTATTCTGTGTTTTATTCCCCTTCTCTGACAAGTGGTCACTAATTCTTGAGATGAAAAAAGGTCAAACATATACAAAGCTTTGAGAATATCCTCTGGTTTAGTGTATTGGAAGTATGTTTTTAATGCTGCTGAGTTGTAACTGATGTGCAAAGAATTCTTAAGCCTACAATAAAATGTTATTGTTAAAAGAGTATTCCTCTTTATATAGCCAGCTATACTTTCTTCTTATAGTGCTGCTTGTAAGTTATTGTACATAATACGTAATTAACAAAGATAACTGGGCATTTTTTCCTTTTAAAATGCAGCTGTAAAAACATGCACGAGATAAGTTTTTTTTTTCTCAGTGTAAATAGGTGAGTAAAACTGGTGTCTTCTTGTCTGTTCTTTCCATGTGGTTAGAATTTTGACAGTTAGAAACGGCTTTCCCAAATCCAGAAATCTGTCAGGATGTCATGCTCCTTTGAGCATTTTCAGACTTTTGTGCTGTTTCTCTGGAGACTTGCTGCTCAACAGCACTAGCATTAGAGGAGGCCATCAAGCAGCTCCTTAGCTTGCTCTTAGCCTTTTCTCAAAGGAATGCTCTCAGAAGGATAAACAATGGCATCCTTTTTGACTAGTATTATTCTGGTAATTTCACCTCCTTTATTTCAGTTGGAGACTTGTTTAGGTAAGGATTAAACCCAGACTTCTGAGTAAGACCTGGTGTCATCGTGGTTTTATCTGTAACCCAGCTAATAGCTTTTACCAAGGTAGATCTTGGTTGACTTCTCAGCAAGCTTGTGGACCTGAATTTGCTTCTGAATCAGTGTCACAACCATTTGCTAAAGATAGAGGTGATACACAGGTGCACATGCTGTGCTAGTAAGAAGAGGAGTCAAAACTTCAGTGTCTCTTTTTCACCAGTTTTCCTACCTCTATACCTGGAGTGCGAGGGCTGTAGGCTCTGCAGAGGGTTATTGCACTGAGAAGGTCACACTTAGATGTTTGACAATGGCTTGTTGTCTTCCTAAGACCTTAGGATGGTCTTGTGATTATATTTTGAATTGAAACTTAGAGCCCCCTTGGCTGTTTCAGATATTCCATATACTACTAGGTAAATTAGTGAAATCCATTTGACCTTGGTTCCACTTCTGTAAAACAGAATACTTGTCTATTTTATATCGTATGTTTCAAGAGACAGATAGCCTTCTTTCACCCTCTCACAGTGTTTTTTGAATGATGTAGCACAGAGAGAATCTGATCCTGGCTAAGACTCAGTGCCTGCTTGGATGAATGTCAGTCATAATCCAACTCCATGTAAACTAAAGATTTTAACTGGAGTAGAATTTTCTCTTCTATGAAAGATATTCTCTGTTTCATTCTTTTAAGCTGTTCCTGGCCATTGTAGACAGCTGGGGCATTGACACCAATTAGCATTCAAAGGAAATTCTGAAAAGATTTTTTTTTTTCCTAATATGTGACTTTAGCAATGATTTTGCCAGAATCTTTCAGACTATGAGTAGAGTGATACTGGCTACTAATGTAACATTAGGAATTTCTAATCAAGCTGGGTTCTGCTTGGCTGTTATGAGAGATTTGGGACATAATAAGGGAGGTATTCCACCCACTTGTGGGACGGGAAACTGTTGAAGTCTGAGCCTTGGAGCAACTTTGCTCTCATGGGACTATTTGGTGCCCTGAACACAGATTTGGGCATGGGATCTAAGCTGATTCTTTAACGAGGATAATGTAACAGCTGGCTTATATGCTTTTGTGTTGAATGACTTAGAGTGGAACTCTGCAATGCTGGACTTTCACCAGCTAGCTTTGCCAATTTTCTGGACTATATTTCCAGTGCTGGATCTTGTCAGCGTGGGCTTAGGTGCTGATGTCACTGTATTTGGACTCTCCTGTGTGAGGAGAGTCACTTTTGAGAACTTTAACGATGATAGGATGGGGAAAGATTTGTAAAAAGAATAAACCCAGAGGGAGGTGGGGGGGAACCCAGTAAGTTGCTTGTTACCTAAGCATATCACAAGATGTTGCGTGCGACTTCTTTATCTGGAAGAAGAAAATTACATGCTTCTGACTCCGCTGTTTCTAGTTTGATTGATTATTTTTTTCCCTCCTTATTTTTCAGTTAAAGATATAGAGAGAAGAAAAGAAACAAGTAAATCCAAGGTGAAGGATCCAGAAAAAACAAATGCGAGTAAACCAGCTCCAGAAGGTCAGATCATAACACATATGACTTATGTGATATTCTGAAAACAATTAGGTTTTTTTATTGAACTTGGCCATTGTATAGATTTTCTTTAAGTCAGTACTTTAAATCTGGTTCCCAGGGTTAAGTTAAACAGAAGGGGAAAAAAATCAGTATTTTCAGGAATACTGGAGAGTTGCTTCAACAGAGGTACTGCTTTTAGTTCTGTGTTTTGCTTTCCCACTTCATACAGTAAGCACTAAATACCACCATGAATAGCACAAAAGCAGTCTTTGAACCTGCATTAAAAAATCATGTTGCCTGTGCTTCCTCACTGGGTGCACTTTGAGTAGTGAAAGAATCGAGTGTGCGCATGCGTGTGTGTCTACATAATAATAATTTCATATCATCTTGGCTGCAAGACAGACTTGCAGTATTAATTCCCACCTAAGGTCAAATTGGTATTATTGTATAATTAGACACGTGATAACTTGATAACTCTGTCCTAATGTAGCTCATACATATGAAAACATTTAAAATATTTTGGGGGGGGGGAAAAGGAGTTCATTTTGTCTGGTTGCAAGGAGCCAGTCTTCTGGTGAAATGTGGTATTGCTTGTCATGAGAAGCTCGTCTAGTATGGACAGTAAAATCTATTTCAAGCTTAATATACAACTCTGTTTCCTGATACTCTAAAATTCAAATAGCATCTTCTTTATGAAGTAACCCCAACAGTAATTATTCCCTTCAGTGGTTATTTATGGTGTACAGAACAAGCACAGACAAGAATAGCTTGATATGACCTTAAGTAATTCCTCTGCGAATAAATAGGACAGTTTCAAGGATCTCATTTCTCCTGTCCCTTTTAGCTCTGTCTCCTACTAATGCAAGTATCAAAGACCTCACCCAAAGTTCCTTGAAGCCCATGCAAATTTTTCTCACTTCAGTGGGTTTTTCTTCTTGCCATACATACTTGTGCCATGTTGTATTTATTAACACTATACAAGTTTGTTTCCATACAGCATTTCTCAAGCCAAGGCACCTTTGAATTCATCACATTGGGTACATTGGGGGAAATGTTAGCTAGTATTGACAATACTTAAAGAAACAAGTTATACCTGCTAGTGCCTGATGGGGTAGTACATAGGTGAACTTTCTTTCATGTCTAGAGGAAGACTGAGTTGGAAGAAATGAGAACTAAGAAGGAAAATGTGATTTGTTTTCTTAATGAAGGACAAGTGATAAAAGTTGAAGGAGGGAAAACTGGGCCTGTAATAGGAAAATGTTGATTAAATGCAGACAGAAGAAAGTGTCTGCCAGACTGTGGGAGAGGATTTATGCTTTTTCATGGAGTAGGGGCAAAAATACAGTTGGCAAGAGGACATTGGATCTGCACTCTCTCCCTTTTTAGGCTTCTTGTTTACTTGTAAAGTCTTAGCTCAATTGCTTTCTTCCTCCCTGCACAACTTGTTTACTCATCTAAACTTCAGTTGTATCGGGGCAGTTTGTATCAGAGCAAAATACAGTTCCATCCAGCACTTGTGAAAAGCTATTGCCTTACGCTTACTGTAGCAGGTCTTACTAGAAAACTGGGGTATATATTTGAAAGAAAGGCAAAACTTGCAAACTTCTTGATCAGCAAACCTGACCAAAAAGAAAAAACTTTATGCTAATTTTTATGAATTCTTGATTTTGTTTAGCCCTATTCCCAACCCAGCTATATTTTAATGCAAAGTAATAGACTTTTTTCCTACTGTCTAGCTATTGCATATTTCTTCCCTTTGCGCAGTATAATGATTATTCAAAGTGATGGAGGTTCCAACTGAATGACTTCAGTGGGAGTAGGGTGAGACTCCAAGCACAAGCGTTGTGCAGAAATAACAGCATCAGCAAAAAATGCGTAGCTGGGATAAATGAATTCAGAACTGATACACAAAGAGTAATGGTATCAAAACTTTCCTAGTTTAATATATAAAGACTGTTCCACCTCAAATTGAAATTGGATCAAAAAGAATAAGGAAGAGTCTGTGAAAGAAATGGATTAAAGAAATAAGAACAAAATTTTATGGCAAAACCATGAAGAATAACTTGATCCTCTGCAGATGTTTGACAGGAAGTGATTTGAGTATGACCAAATTAATTCAGGCCAGCAGTTAATTGGTTTCATAACAATTTAGTGTATGGCTAAATTTGATGGATTTAATAGCAACCCTGATGCATTCTGTGGCTGTGTTATATCCTTGATCAAGTTGGTAAGACCTTAGGAGGTAACAGTACAAAAGAAATTATTAGATAGTGTAATATCTTATCTGAAAACAAGAGCAATCTTTGCTCAGAAAACAAATTGAAAACAATCATTGTCCAGATTGGTATAGTCAGTGGTTGTGGCTTCTGCTCTTGACTGAAAGAATAGCAAAAGCCTATTTCACCATTTCTGCAAATATTAGAGGCAAGTTTCGATGTAAGGAGGTGCCTTCTGTGAACATTTGCCCCACTTGTTACAGAAGGATGTTTATATACAAAGAAACTAGAGTGTCTTTGCAAGCTTTAGAAAGGCAAAGGTCATCGGTCATTCTCCTGCATATGGAGAATTGTCTGGCAGAATTCTCCAGTGTGAATATTAGGACAGGTTTGGCATTTAGTAGGCCAGAAAATCCATAAACAATATTCTGGGACAAAACTGATAGAGCACAGCAATACACTTGTCAGTATGTGTGAAAAAGCATGTGGACTCTGTCAATAATGCAAGGTCCAGTTTGTGCATTATGATAACTCATGTATCCTGCTGATTTTCTTGAAAGGCACAAAAGGCACATAATCACTGAAATTTGTTGTTTATAAATACTTAGCTAATATACTTTCTCCAGGGTCACATAATAAAACCCAGAAATTTGACTTTCAGTTTCAGTGGGACAAAGATTTCGCCATAAACCTTCTACTCATAGCTACCAGCTCTTCACTAAGAAATACAAGAGGGATATCTATATTAATGATTCCAGATGGTTTCAAAGCTTCTCACTCTTATTTTCATCTGTGGTTTGGAGGACTGATTCTGCAGTGCTGTCTGCTATTTGATTACCAAATGTCTGAGGCTCTAGTGCTGGAAGGTGTGGATGTCTTCTCCTAAACTCCCAAATCTACCTTTTTCTGTCCTTAAATTAGATTGTATTTGGGTTTCTCTCTGTCTTTATGGAACTCTGTCAGTGGCTTGTGTGGCTTGCTAGTAATTTTTCCAGCAGCTTCACTAACCTAGATTAAAATTTTCCATCTATTGTGTCCTGCCCATTCAAGTAGTTTGAAAAGATTTACTCCTTTCTTTCCTGCTCTAAGTACTATGCTCTTATCTCAAACAAACCTCCAGTGTATATCCAGTAATGTCATTGTGCCAAATTAATTCAGGTTTAACGTCTAGCACTCATGCATCAAATGTTCACTTTATATTTGATTTACAGAAACCTTCTCTAGTTCTTCTGCACAACCACTTTCAAGTCTTGAATCTTCTTTCTATATTTTTCAGAACCTGTCAGTTTTCAGCTTAGTGATTTATCGCTGCTGTGCACGCTCATGTTAATAATGTCGGAAGCCTTTTCTCTTTCATTCTGTTGAGATAAAGCTCACAGACTCAGTTTCTTTCAGCACACACTGATATTTGAGTACTTGTACCCTGGCACTTCTCCAGCTCCCTCATGTACAAAGCTCCTTTCTGTACAGCAACAGGGGTTAATACATTCTGTGCCTTCTCAGATGTTTTACAGTTTCTCAGAGTGCTTCTACGAGTGATTCTCTAATCAAATCCCTTTGGGGAGGGGAGAATGACAGTGTTTTGACTATATCCTGTGGCAAATATGTGACTATATCCTTTCTCTGCAGGGTATTTCTCTGTGTGTCTGAAATGTTTTTAGCCACCCATTTAAATAAAAACAGCAAAACACTGAAGGCCAGTTTTATTTTCTTGCTTGTGGAGTTTATTTTGGTTTTTTTTAGTTGAGAGGTGTGGTGGCTTAGCCTAGGCTAGCAGCCAAACTCCCACCTAGCTGCTTGCTCACTCCCCTCCCCAGCGGGACGGGAGAAGAAAGAGGAAGAACAGGAATGAAAAAGTTCATGAGTTCAGATAAAGACAGGGAGACTGCTTACCAATTACCATGTTAGGCAAACAGAGTCAAAATTATTGCCAATTAAAAAAAAAAATGCTAATGGGGGTAGTAGGAAACAAAGAAGACAAACATTAAAACATCAGCTTTCCTCCGTGCTTTTCCAGGCTCAACTTGACCTCCTCCCGGACTCCTCTCCTCCTCCCTTGTTATCACTGCAGGTTACACTCAGTCCAAGTCTCTTCAGAGAGGAAGCAAGTGGTGCAAAAGGGGTGTTGAGGGGTTCTGATCAGGATGTAGTGGTTTCTCTCTGCCATTCCTTTCTTCTCACACCTTTCTTGTCCTCCACAGACTGCAGGGAATATCTGCTCCACCATGGAGCACCTCCTCCTCGGACCTTGGGGGTCTCTCTGCTGTTTCTCCCTCTTCCCCGCCCCGCCCCCCCCCCCCCCCCCGCCTGGCATTTTCTGTCCTTTCTTAAATATGTTTTCCCAGAGGTGCCACCAGCTGTGCACAGGCACAGGATGGCCCCTGGCCTCTTCTCAAAAAGGCCACCCCTGCTGCCAAACCTGGGCCCAGACACCTGATACAAGAGATGCTCTATTAATGCTCTACTAGAGTAAAGCGTTTACACAGTCGTAAACCTGTCCGATTCAGAAATTCCCATATGCAAATCTCAAATTGTGACGATTTAGGACAGCATAGAGCATGCATGGACCAGATTTCTCTTCTGAATCAAGTTTTTGTAGGGTAAGCCTTCTATGGACTGTAGGCTATTAAAACGACGAGAAATAAGCTCCCATAAAAGATTGTGATTTATGTATGATGCAATTTAACAGTTACTTTCTCATTGTAAAGTGCATGTAATATAGTCACATAGTAAGTATGACTTGTTAAAGAGGTCAGAGATCTTCACTGCACAGCACAGAACATGCTGGTTAGTTCAACCTTCCCAAATGAAAATTGCATTTCATCCCTGGACCAAGTCCATTAGGGGCAGGTGTGGTTATTTAACTGATTCCTGTGAAAATCTAGTGACATGTGGCCTAGTTAAAAAGCCTGGGAGAACTGCAGCTTTTTAAATCCCTTAGGTGCTTCTTTCTGATGGAGTCACCTTTAGCACACGCCAGGAACTAAACTGGCAGAACATTACCCAAGCTGCCTGGGCTGCTGTGGGGCCAGCTGCGTGACCTGAGAAAAGGGGTATTGCCCCTCAGTTCTGTGGCCAAACGGAGTATACAGGAGGAAGCTCTAGGATAAATCAACTGTTAATAAAAGCTGGATCTGAGTTTCTCATCATGGAAGACTGAGACCAGCAGGTAGAAGTTCAGGAAAAAAGATTTATAGCTAATCTCTTGGGTCATGGGTATAGAAAGGACAGCTTGGGAATGGAGATTAGACAGTGGGTGAGTGCAAAATGATGCAGAAATCATAGTGGGCCTCAGAGATAGGAAAAAACTGCGGAAGCTCTTTTTCATGAGCTGTGTAATGCCATACCTTGTCTGCCACAAAGTATAATAGAAAGGTGCAGATGCCAGGTTATATTATCTGTGTGTCGGTAATATAACATGAACTAATGTTAAAAACATTGAATAGTGAGTTCATGTGTCTTGATCGATACTCCTGCATTTGTATATTAAGTATAAAAGTTTTTGAGGAAGAGGCAAAAATGATCTGTAAGGATAAACAAATATTTCCTTTGAAAGAATTTAATATTATTATTAGTGACCTTTAGTGAATTTAATATTATTAGTGATGATATTATTATTATTATGCATACATATATATATATAAATACAGGTTATAAATATTGTGGAGAATGGCTGGTCACTCAGAGTTCCCTCTGATACATGCTGGTCCCACTCTCCTCTTTGTTTTCTTCACTACTCAGTGCTGCACAGAGAAGAGATTTTGGTTGTATTGTACTAAATTTCAAGTTTTTAGCACTTTCAGAGTTCAGTATCATAAAGCTCCTAGAAAGAGACCTGAAGCCATCTGTCATGTGATAATTACTTGCTAAGTATTAATAGGAATAAGTATGCCTGCAGTTTCTTTCAGGTGAGTGTGCTCTGCCAGTGCTCTGAATCACGGAGAAACAATGTCTTTCTGGTGCTGGATCTTTTGTAGTTTTTCTCGTGAACATAACTTTTAGCTTCCTGGTCCATGTCTAGAAAATAGGTGGAGTTCTCAGCTGCCTGTGAAATCTGTGTAGATGTATCCAAAGTTACTCTGTTTTGCAATGAGATGGTTTTTCATTTTTTTCATCTTCCCAATGTATTTTACATTATTAATGATATTATTATTTACATCATTTTTACAATCTTTCAATGTAAATGTTTCTGAATGATTTTTTTCTTCATAATATTTTTTCTTCCAGTGCTATGCATACTATCAGATAATGCAAAAGGCCTATCATTTCTCAAAATGACATGGTATACATCTCAGGTTTCTGTTGTAACAGCTCTTGCAGTGAGGTCATATCAGTCTTGGGATTCACTCTTGACATTCACTCTGTAGCAGTTGAATGGCACTGTTTAGGCAGAGAAGGAAAAAATCTGCAGAGAGGTATATTAAGATACTATTCAGCAGAAGAGACTAATTATCTAATTTATTAACTTGTCTGTTTAGTTAATGTCAGATGCTTCAGTAAGTATTACTAGACGATGTGAAATGAGTGTTATGAGGTATTTGACTAAGCCACAGGAATGAATACCTTCTGAACTTCTGCTCCGTTGGATGTGTTTCATAGTTTTACTCACTTCATCCTGGCTAACGGAACTGCAAATGTTGATTTTAGTCATGACATTTTTCTATTTTTTTATTACTGAACTTCTAGGCTATGGAACTCATTAACTATGTCTTTACGCAACCTATAATCGGCCTTACTAACAGTGTTTCCCTCAGCTTTCTGGAGGGCACTTTAGCTCTTGTATTATGAGCAAGCAGAAGAAAGAGATCGTAACTATGTTGTATGGGCATTTTTCCTCAGTGCCGTTCTGTTCTTCCTAAACAGTCCTTGTCTTATCAGCCCTTGCATGTTAATCTGCTTCTGCAATCTGAGGGTAAAAGCAAAGTTTATTGGGAAGTACTTGGCTCTTCCACTGTTGATATGATTTCTCTTTTGTCTTGTGTTAGGGATCACTGAATGGTATAGCCCCGTAGAAGCATGCAGGGTTGCCCTAGCTCCATGCCCCCAGATCCAACCAGTAGCAAGACTGAGCATATAGTCCCAATAGGTGTGGGGTGATCAAGCAAAAGGCTTGGCCAAACAAGTACTAACCAGCCACCTGTGTAGATGTAACTGGTCCCCTTTATCCCTTTATCTTTCTGTTTTCCCATGCTTGTTCTTCCCCAAACTACCTTGATCCCTCCCTTTCATTCCTACCCTAAACATATCATACTAAATCTTGTACAATCCCCAGATACTCTTTCTCCTAAGTCTCATTACCCCCTAAGCAGTAACCCCCACCAGTCTGAACCATGAATAGACCATGTTATGAAGGAAGTACAAGTTATAAAAATATGAGTACAAGTTATAAAAATGTGTTGCTGATCTTGGAAGATACCAGCAAGATGAGACCACTGTAACTAATGTTTAGTTTCTGGGTCTATGCTGTACTTAAACAAGAGGCAAACACCGAACTACTTGGCCTGAGGCTGCATAATAGATAAAGCACAAGGTCAGCAGGGAGGTATCTTGTGACTTTTGATAATTCTGTGGTTAGTATTTGCTGATCAGTGGGGTTTTTTTAATTAAAGTTTCTGCTTACCTTTTTTTTTTCTTCCAATGCAGTGCAGTATAATATTGAAGGGCTGCTTGAAATAGATGCAACCAAGTTTACTACAAAACTGATAGCAGTGCAGCTGTATTGTCCACTACAGCACTCTCCCTGGTGAATGCACTAGCATGCTCAGAACTAGCTAGCTCAAGGACTTCTACCTTATCCTCCATTACAAAGTATATACATAACCCTGGCCATTAGTCTTTAGCATCAGTTTCTTAGATGCTGCAGAATAGGGACAGATGCATTTCCTACTTTGGAGATATGGTACGTTCTTTAAACATTGTGGAGTACTTCAGTATGATAGGGTTCACTTTTGGACGTGTGTAAGTTGTCTGCATCAAAAAATGTAGTGAAGTTTAGAACTATTGATTGCATTTGTCTAAATGGTAGGCTACTGTCTACATTTCCCTAAAAGATGTATATACATTCTGCTGAGACTTGAACGTTTTATCTTCACAGTATCTGTAGGGGGTATGTGGGTGCATTACCTTGTCCTGTATGAAACAGGATGCACATTTGCTGTCATTTAACTGCCTCACAGCTGGGGACATGTGCTCTGTGTAGGCTGTCATGTTACTTCTGGACTGTTTTTTTTTTTTTTAGTTTACTTTTGAGTTCTGTGCTTACCATCTTGACAAGGATTTTAGTAGTCTTTACCAAAAATCCTTTCTTTTCAGCGCTATGTGGCACGCAGTGACATGCAGTCCTTTGACCTGATTGTGAATAGCTCTCGTGTGTGTGGTGTATACCTGCTTGTTCTAGCATTTGCTAGTCAAGTAAAGATCATATGAACATAAAAATGAATCTATTATCTATGCTTCTTTAGGGGGGTGGCCTCCGCTCCCCATGCCTCCCTTGAAAAGACTGGGGAATGCTTGGGCCATGCTGTAGCATTCTGAGAACATTTTGGACCACCACAAAGCTTTGGCAAGCATTTATAATTATGCTTCCCTCACCACACTGTTCTGACCACTCTGAAGCTGCTTAGCCCAGGAATAATTTTATAGACCTATCTTGGTTTCAGACTCTGTCACTTTGGCTTTGGACTCACTTGGCTTTGTTCTGCCCAACCTTAGCCCAAGCAGAGGATCCATGATGCATCCTATCTCAGCTTTCACTAGTGAAAGCAGCACCTGACCATCTGATCTTTGCCAATAGGACTCTCAGTTAAGTGTCTGCATCCGGTCTGGTATGTCAGTGGATTCACTGCTGGTCAGATCACCATCCTGATGTGGTGCTAAAAGATCTCTGCTCTGGACTCCACTTAGAACCTGCCCAGCAATGCTATCAGCAGGCCCCCATCCATGCTACGTGGGTGGAGCATGGCTTTTTTTGACAATGACTATTTTTTAACTTGTGCCATGTGATGGCTTTCCATTCTTCTGTGTGACTCCTGATGGACATCATCTTCTTTCTCAACTTCAGGTGATGCAAATATCTGTTTAAAAACAGGAGATGAAGTAAACTTGTCAGAATATACTGTTGCTTTCTTTGACATATGAATTCAGGATACCCCATCCAAGCCATGTTGGTTTCTATGCTTCTCAGAAGGTAGAGTTTGATGAGAGGCATCCATTAAGTTTCCAAGCTAGTCTATAAACCTGTGAGCCACCATGCAGAGCTTTGTACATTAGAAATTCCGTGTCAGTCACTGGAGGACTTACAGGAGGACTCTGTTGCAAGGAAACTCTTGGGTAAACTCCCCTTTAGTGTCTGGAAAGTTTAGCTGATTGTGCTGTGGATGATCAGTGCTTATTCCACGAGTTCATTGGATGAATTCCTCTGGAGGACGTAGCTAAGCTTTTGTATCCTTTGACTACTACTTGCAACTTGGATTTCCTTTTGCAATGGCAATACTTTTATGGACCTGGCCAGGATCCTTTGGCAGACTTCTGCTTCCTGCCTCCCACGACTGGAAAACCTGATAGGAAGTATCAGCACTGACATGGACAGAATTCTTAAATGCTTTTCCTTTGCCATCATTTTGGTAGTTGCTTTGGAGAAAACCAAATTTGGAGATGGCAGCATTTACATCTGCCATCTGGCCAAACTAAATAGCCATTAGTTTACTTGCAAGTGTGTTGAAATCATCTGAATAAGAGAGAAATATGTTCTTGAGAGAAAGCAAGCTTGAAACTGAAGACCCATAAGTGGCCATGAAGGCTGGAATTGGGAAGGGATTCACTTTGAGCAGTGCACTTTGATCCTGACAGAAGGAATCCCCGATTGAAGTGAGATCAGGGAAGAGAGAGCAACAGAGAGAAAGAGAGAGAGACTGGGGGCAGGGGTTGATCTTCACATAAGAAGGGTCTTGTATATATTTTGTAACTGCCTTGTCTGTTTTGGATATCTGTAAAATTGTGAATAATTTTATTTATTTACCTTAGCCTGGTTTGAGATCGAGTATTAACACGGAGGTTGCTGGATACCTTCTTCAATTTGTGTATGCCAGACAAACTCTTGCTTTGTTCAGAAAATAAAAAGCTTGGCATTAGAAATTATGGCCAGTCTCTATTCTTACCCAGGGATTCCACTTATCTCCTGGCTCCTCCTTTCTGTAGGAGGAACTGCTTTTCTTCCATCCGTCAGTAAGTTAACACCATATAAATGGTCATGGTTGTACATTGCCTCTCATACAGTGTTCCACGCTGGGCAGAAGCTGGAGATTGGACAGACTGCCTTTCTGTTATCCACAGTCTCCCTCCCTGTCCCTCTTTAGGAACTCTCCTTGAATGCATCTGCTCCATTGAAAAGTAGACACAGTGTTGAAAATAGATATCTAGAGAATCTGTAGCTCAGAGGGAAAAAAAAGCTTTATAGGTCTCTTTCTGCTCTCTCAGAGTAGAAGAAACTTAGCCCATCTTGGACCTAAATGTAAGTTTCAGTTTTGTCATAAAATGATCTGGCTGCTAATATCAGAACTACTCAGGTTCATAACCCTTGAGTTACAAGATGCTTATTCTCAGGTTCATAACTGTCGTGGTTTAACCCCAGCAGGCAACTAAACCCCACACAGCTGCTCGCTCACTCCCCCCCATTGGGATGGGGGAGAGAATCAGAAGGGTAAAAGGGAGAAAACTCGTGGAGTGAGACAAAGACAGTTCAATAGGTAAAGCAAAAACTGCGCACGCAAGCAAAGCAAACCAAGGAATTCATTCACTATGCCCCATCGGCAGACAGGTGTTCAGCCATCTCCAGGAAAGCAGGGCTCCATCATGCATAAAGTGACTTGGGAAGCCAAACGCCATCACTCCGAATGTCCCCCCCTTCCTTCTTCTTCCCCTAGCTTTATATGCTGAGCATGACGCCATATGGTATGGAATAGCTCTTTGGCCAGTCTGGGTCAGCTGTCCTGGCTGTGCCCCCTCCCTGTTTCTTGTGCACCTGGCAGAGCATGGGAAGCTGAAAAGTCCTTGACTGGTGTAAGCACTACTTAGCAACAACTAAACCATCAGTGTGTTACCAACATTATTCTCACCCTAAATCCAAACCACAGCACTATACCAGCTACTAGGAAGAAAATCAGCTCTATCCCGGACGAAACCAGGACAATAACCCTTGAGTTATGTTTGTCCTCCTATTTCTGCACAGTAAATATGTATAATGCTTGGTCAGTCTGAACCATTACCAACTGAAACCCTCCTGTCTGGGCTCTTTTTCTTTCGTAGCTTTCCCTAAGGCATTGACCTTTTTTTGTACAATCTATTCTTAGTTGAAGTGGGAGACTGCTATTCACATTCTTGAATGACTGATTAATAGAAGCTCAGCTGAATGAATGGTCTTTCATTCTCTTCAGACTGCTTTTCATCTCCTCAAGTCATTAGCTCTTGAGCATCCATCCAATCCACAGTGCGCTGGCATGGCTGGATTCTGCTGGCAGCAAGAGACTGTTACCTTAAGTCAGATTCAGGGTCTGTGTTGACATGTTTCATTATTGAAATACTTTCATTACTACCATGCTGAGACACTCCTTAACAGTTTTTCATCATCTGGCAACATGAATTCTCATAATTTGAAGTCTGTAGGCTTGCTCATGCCTGTGTATATTCTAGGTAAATATCTCTGTATATTATGAGTGATGGTTGTCTTTGATATGAGATGCTTTCTAGTCTTTGAAACTGAAGTTACACAGTAACAAGTTGAAACTCTGGGCAGTTTTTAAATTTGTGTGGCAGCCTTGAAGGGAGAGTCAAAAAAGCTTTGGTGATGTGATAGCTGACTGCATCAGCACCCTCTCCTGCATTAATAAACACTGAAGTGCAAGACCAAGACCTTCTTGTAAGAAAGCTACGATCGTAAAGGACTGGTGTATTCATCAGCAAACTCGTCTGTCATGGGTTTGCATTTCAGTTGTATTGAACACCCTGATGAACAAGCTGCATTGCTTTGTGCTCTGGACAACAAAAAGGGAGGTTAAGGTTAACTTTTTGTTATCTCTTTTTAGGGACTGTGATCCTTAAAATGGCCTTGTCTTGAATGCAACCAGAAGGTGCTGAATCTTTTGAGCTGTTCCCTTTCAAGGCTGTTCCTTACGCTTTAAGAGGCGGGGAGCCTTGTTTCAGTGTCTGTCTCATTCATCTGATACTAACACTGTTGATCAACATTAAGCAGGAGCTTGTAGTGAGGAGAGAGGATTTCAGGGTCTTTTCCGCCCTCACTGCATAATCTGAAGGTCTTTGTGTTCCTTCTGGACCTGTTGATGCAGGACTCTGATTCTGGGCTGTCTCATGGTCAGCACCCTTTGCCTGGTGCCCTGTGTGCTGAGTAAGCCTTGGCGTTACAACTGAGCTATGCCCCTTGGTTAAAAAGTTGCTGGTTAGTAGCTGAAACAGAACTTACTTACCTGGCTGAGTGGTCCATATTTTCCACCTCAAAGGTGTTCTCGCCTGTCTGGTTAGCTGTACTGATTGTACTAGTCTGTCTGCAGATAACGAGGGAGTCCTGTTTCCTTATCTGACTGCCGCGTTTCATGTCTGTGTCTTTGGCTCATGAAGGGTTTGGCTCTTTATTCCCCAGTAAGTGGTGGAGTGGTGTTCTTGCACTAGGCTCTCCTGGAATCCTTGAAGGAGCTTCTCTGGAGCACCAGCTGAATGCTTGAGCATGTTTAGTTTCCTTGTATGCAGGAAAGTTAGCAGAATTAGGGCTGCATAGCGGTGCAGACAGCTGTTTCAGAAGTAAATGTTAGTCTCAGCAGGGTCTTTATTTGGGTTTGGTTTGTTTATGTGGTTAAAATATGTGGTAAAATTTCTGGTCTTTTGCACTGATCTTTCTATTAAGTATGATAAAGGAAGGAAAACTGTAAACTGTGAGCATAGGGATAGTAGCTCCTTCAAACAGACTAAGTTGGCTGTGGCCTGTGAAATACCACTCGTATCTCATCTCCCTACCCTGTATCTCATCTCTCCTCTCCCCACCCTCAAGAACTTTCAAACTCAACATCCAAATTTAGCTCAATACCTAGGGGGGAGGGAGGTGGTGTCAAACTGTGGCAGATGTTTCTGCCTTAAGAGCTTCATAATGTTCAGTGGGTTTTTTGTTCTCTAAGAAGTAGCAATAAAGCATCAGTTGCAAGCAATAATGATGTATCTGTTAGAGGTTGGTTGAGATACTTTTATGACTTTGATGGGGCAGTTCTGTTTAGCTGTACCTTATAAAAAGAAAATGACACTCAGAAGCTCGTGCTTTGTATCAGCAGAATCACAGGTCCTTTGCTAGCCTTGCAACTGTTAGTATTTTATTAATCTAGGAATAGGAAACAGATGGCGGGAGGGAAACCCTAAAACTGATCTAATAGAATGTAGTTATGCAACACTTATTATTTATTGGAAAAAATTGAGCAAGAACAACTGAAAAATTATTTATTGAATATTGAAAATTTTTTCATTGGGAAAAAATGAAAAATCCTCTGTTGAGCTCCATAGGACTATTCTAATACATTTTTATATGATTGCCCTCACCCTGCTTTTCAGGCATCAGGGTAGTATAACTGTATGTGCGCATATTAAAGTACATGGTTTTAGTTAAGCGCCAGCAGTTTCATTTTGATTATGGCTATTATAAATTGCTAAGTAGCTACTGGCGAATCTAAAAATAAATCCAGATGTCTAAGCATAGTCTGTAGCTTCTGATGGGACTCTCCTTTGGTTTTGACAGCTCCCATAACAGTTGTATACTTTGGGTAGCAGCCAATAATTTGTCTAGATTAATTAAAATAATTGCCTTTTCCTCACTGTAAATTTTAAATTCACTCTTGCAGATTTAGAATTTGCTATTGTTTCTGGAAGATGTTTTAAAAAATACCATATACAATGTAATCATTAGAGTCTTATTACTTCCTATGCAGACCTTTTCTGGAAAATCAGATTAGTATTTTTTTCATACATGTGTAAATTAAAGATTAAAAAAATTGCCTTCCTCTGTAAAGTGAAATTGTTAAGAAAGTTCCTGTATCCCTGTCTTTAGGATAAGGTTCTACATTAATTTTTGGTTTTATTTTTTAAAAATGCAGTTGGATTTGGAGATAAGACTTGTCATTTTGTTTTAAAGCCTTTGAAACACTATAAAGAAAAGTATCTATAAAATGGTATTGAATGGAAGAAAATATTCAGTAAATTATTTTGAGATTTATTATTAGTACTTCTGTAGTTGAAAAATTTAACTATCCACCATATATGATATCGCATAATTGATGTGCCTATATGCATTGTTTATCTGTCTAGCTGGACGGTACGGTAAGTACAAGATCAAAGAAATAATAAGTGAATGGAAGAGACTGGAATCTCGGACAGAAAGAAATGTTGTAGGCTTGAAGACATTGGTGTAATCTGCCTGAGGGGAGAAACACGCAACATGGCTATTTAGTAATTTTTTTATGGTAGGAAATAATTACTTTAGTGGATGAGAGAAATTCGAAAGTCTGAACTAGAGGAAAAGAAAATCAAAGGTTATCTTAAATGCTCGTTTAGGAAAAGATACCTGTGGTGTGTTTATTGCTGCTTAGTCCACTGATCAGGACTTCAATACAGTGCATGGCACAGACTTTTGGGATTCTTTGGTTAAACAGTCATTGAGATGTAACCAACCAACGACAGAATCAAATCCTCTGAGGAAGATCTTTTGTTTTAATATTTGTCTGCTTTTGCTTAATAGCGCATATTTTAAGAGATCGGGAATTAAATATGTAGAAGCTAATTATGGTAATGCTGTTGCCAGGGTCCCTCTGCATTGGGTGACAAACTATCAGCTACATGGCTCTGGGGGCAATGGTCAAGGACATGGGGGTTCAGGTGGCCTTCTCCTTGATCCCACTTATGAAGGGAAAGGGCCTGAGGAGGACTGGGCAGATCCTATAGGTCAAGAACTGGTTTTGCAGCTGCTGTCAGCAACAGGGTTTAGGTTTCTGTGATGATGGGACCCTCTTTACCTGGGGGTGTTGGTTGACAGCCGCCTAAACATGAGCCAGCAGTGTGCCCAGGTGGCCAAGAGGGCCAATGGCATCCTGGCTTGTATCAGGAATGGTGTGGCCAGCAGGACCAGGGAGGTGATAGTGCCCCTGTACTCGGCACTGGTGAGGCCACACCTCGAATGCTGTGTCCAGTTTTGGGCCCCTCACTTCAAGAAGGACATTGAGGTGCTGGAGCGCATCCAGAGAAGGGCAACTAGTTTGGTGAAGGGTCTAGAGCACAAGTCTTATGAGGAGTGGCTGAGGGAGCTGGGGTTGTTTAGTTTGGAGAAGAGGAGGCTGAGGGGAGACCTTATCACCCTCTACAACTACCTGAAAGGAGGTTGTAGTGAGGTGGGGGTTGGTCTCTTCTCCCCAGGTGACAAGTGATAGGACGAGAGGAAATGGCCTCAAGCTGCGCCAGGGTAAGTTTAGGTTGGATATTAGGAAAAACTTCTTTACTGAAAGAGCAGTCAGGCACTGGAACAGGCTTCCCAGGGAAGTGGTTGAGTCCCCATCCCTGGAGGTATTTAAAAGACGGGTAGATGTGGTGCTTGAGGACATGGTTTAGTGGTGGACTTGGCAGTGGTAGGTTAACGGTTGGACCTGATGATCTTAAGGGTCTTTTCCAATCTTAACAATTCTATGATTCTATGATTCTTTGAGGCTCAATAGCTGCTTGGAAGAGATGTGATCTATCTGACTAAGTGAGGCAAAACCCTCTTTGCTAACAGGCTGGCCAGCCTCGTGAGAAGAGCTTTAAAATAGGAATGATGTGCGAGGGAGATGAGAACCTACAGTCGCGTGAGGACTGGAATGATGGGAAAGAGCATACCCTCAGCAAGTTTGCAGATGATACAGTACATGTTGGAAGGACAGAGCCAGACTCTTCTCAGTGGTGTCCAGTCAAAGGACAAGAGGCAGTGGACACAAATAACTGTAAATTCCATTTAATCAAAGAAAGCGCCTTTTTTTTACTGTGAAGATGGTCAAACACTGGAGCAGGTTACTCAGGTTGTGGGGTCTCCATCCTTGGAGACTCTTTAACTTAACTGGACAGTAGAAGCAATCTGCTGTAGTTGCCCCTGCTTTGAGCGGGGCGGTTTGACTGGACAGTCTGAAGAGGTCCCTTCCTACCTGCACTACCCTGTGATTCTGGGAGTCAGAGATTTTTCAGAATAGGGTGTTCACTCAGACATCTCTGCTAATTAGACAACGGATGAATTGTTACATTTGAATTGAGAGGGCCTGAATTTCATCCCACACTTCTGTGGATTGACACATGACATCCAAAATCAGTGATGCTTCTGAAGATTACTGCATATTTATATTTATACAAGCATATACATTGGTTACATTATGATAACATCATTTCAAGAAATGCTTGAAGGTAAAATAGGGACTTGAATTTGAAAGTCTTCTGCACTGTCACTGTACTGCACTGCCTTTTTTTTTCTGGCTACAGTGGCACAGCATCGTATGTACCTGGATCTGTAATGCTGGACTCTAATGTAACAGTGTTGTAGCAGTTTACTTCAACTAATTTTTAATTAGTTCTGCGTTAATGACTTTCATAGATACACAGCTTGTTCTCTCAGGCAGGCTCTTTTCTGTTACTTTACCTTTTGTGTTAAAACTGTAACTTAGTTACAAGCTCAGGCACAGACCAGCTCTTTATCATAGTTTAGAGGGATTTATACATACACCTTAATTAATGTTGAGGATTTCTGAGTGCCAATTTTGTCTGCAGCCCCCTGATTAACTGCTTTCTAGATGGCCAGAGAAAACTGTCTCAGGGATTTTATACTTCACTAAAGCAAAGGGAAAAATAACTCTCTTAAATCCTGGTGTATTTGTTACATAGGAATGGTGGATAAATATGACCATATTAATAAAAAATTATAGTCCTCTGTCTTGAAAAGTCATTTAGACTTTGAGACAGCTGTTTCATTTAAAACATTCATGCACTCAGGTGCAGAACTGAGAGCAAAGAGAAGTAGAGAATTATCACTGTAATCTGCAGAAGAGTTTCTTAGGTTTCATGTAGTTTACAGGAGAGTTGTGGACCATCTCCAGTGTAAATCATTATGGCTAAGTGTATCTTGCCGTGTTGAACTTCAGTTTCAGGAAAGATTTCAGCAGTGTGCTTTGTTCTGTGTTGACATGTTGCCTGTTGGAAGAGACATTAAAAGAAATGTTTTGAACTCTCAGTTGAAATTCAGGGGGATTTTTAAACATATTTTTCTATCTAGGTACACAGACCAAGAGAGTTTAGTGTTGCTATTTGGGAAGCTGCTGCAGAGATCAGGTGCTTCAGTGCTATCAATCAGCAATGGTCTGCCAGAAAACATCAGCACTTTCTTTCATGGTTACCCTTTATATTTATTCTGTCTCTCAAGTAAATTAAAAAGTTAAGATATAGGAAGAAAGTTCTAGAAGTTTTTCTAAGCTAGTGATTGCGTACTGCAGAAGTACAACTATCATTGAGTGTGTATGGAAAGGTGCATAGAAAATGGCTGTATGCTTCCTTCTCTCACACTTGAGAATTATCACTCGTATATGTAGGCAATTAATATATTTTATTAGCTACTGCTTTAATTAGTTTTGTGGCTTTAAATTCAAAATGTATGCTTTAAATAATAACATGTACTTATTGCTGTGTACTTTTTGAAAGAAGCAAAATTATTGAACTACAGCATTCACAATCAAATGTGACATGATTAGACACAACAGATTCAGTAAATCTTAATATTCCAACTTCCCAAATAAAAAATTTGTAGGCCTGCCAGCTGGGCTATATTAGTTTCCTGGAACAGAACAAGGTGCATGGGAAAGGGCTGGCTGCTTTATTTTATTTGTTTTTTTTTTTTTTTTTTTTTCTAGGGAGCAGGAACAAACTTCTAATCTCTTTGGGCTGCTCTTTCAACCTAATGATGTTCCAACATTTGAGTCCTTCAAATTCAAGCTATGGTTGGATCTAGTTCAAAGAAAAGCAGTTATGTTGTATGCATTTGTCTGGTTCGTAGCCTGACATATGGCATGTGTTAAACTGAGGTCTAAGAGCAATGATGATATCACCAGCACAGTGCAATAATATCAATGTCAGAAGTGTGGACTAGTGAGTTGCTGAATTTTGGAGCTGAACACTGCCTCACGTCCTTGTATTTTTTTAACCCTTTTTTTTTAAAGAAGTGACATTTTGCTGATGTAGATTTATATTGCCCTTGTCCTCAGTGGTGCTTCTGCTTGGCTGTGGTGCTGTCAATCACTGTGGAGGACTGACTTTGTCATTCGTGCTTTATTCACACGGTATTTTTCAATCACTTCTGTCATCAAGCTTCTTGCCTTTTGTGCTTTGTTACCTCATGAACGAGTCTTCCATTCATACTGTATTATTACTGACCTTTACTTGAACTTTCTTCCTCTCCTTCCACATATATTATTTGACTTTTCCACTGTGACAGGGAGTAAGAAAGGAAACGACATATTGCAGACTCAGAAAGAATTATAGTCTTAACTTCTAGCAGAAGTGGTGTGTGTTTTGGCTCTTGAAAATGAGAACAGAGTTTCATACCAAGGAGAGGCAAAATATCAAATGTGTTTCTGCAAAATGTATCATAACTGCATGCAAATTGAACTGGTTCTTCTAAGGCATTGAGTCCTCCCGTGTGGCAGTGCCTGTATTTGCTGCTTCTCCCTTTGCCTTTCAAAGAACTTTCAAAGAGTAGTAGTATTAACGCCAAGAGCCAAACAGTCACTACTCTAGTCTAAAAATCATAGTTTTGTATTTGTGTCTAAGTAAGGCTTGCAGTTTTTTTTGGTCAAACTTTTATTTTTTAACATTGCTCACTGAATGCATGTGTGGAAGAATAGCAACAAGTTGAAAATGCAGCCTCAGAGAGGTGGTCAGTGTTTACAGAAGCTTGTAGACCCTGCTTTGTCCTGTGCATCCCCTGTACTACCAGAGTCCCTCCCAGTCCTCACTCTGCACTCCATTCCCTTCAATAGGACGTCTCAAGGGTCACATTTTGCAGGCTCCAATAACTCTCCCTCTGTCCAAGAAAGTTCTAGCTGGATCTTTTTTTTCAATGTTGCCATCATTGGCTTTACTCTCAGCCAAACTCCAACATGGGTCTTGATAGTGCTATAGCACTTGCATATTGGAATTGTAAGCCAATGCGTCATTTAATGTCTGGGGCCTTGAGGGATCAAAGGCAGGAAACTTCATTTGGTAGATGCAAAATTCCTTTGATGGTGGTCATTCTTTGCAAGATTTCCCTGAAACAAAGAAACTGAAATTTTTGATGGCAATGTGACTGTTGGCAATACTGAAGCAGGTTTTCTGCAAATATCTTGTCCTAATAAATTGCTAGTAGCCTTTAGTTGTATCCTGGTGTCTTTGGAGGTGAAATTTTGAGCCTATGTCTTCATTTGTGACATGCAGAAATGAGCAGACCAAGCCCCTTCCTCCTCAGTTAGCTTCCTGGCAGAGTGGCAAGTTAGCTAATGTGACACCCATCTACAAGAAGGGCCGGAAGGAGGATCCGGGGAACTACAGGCCTGTCAGCCTGACCTCGGTGCCGGGGAAGGTCATGGAACAGATCATCCTGAGTGCCATTATGCGGCATGTGCGGGACAACCAGGGGATCAGGCTCAGCCAGCATGGGTTTATGAAAGGCAGGTCCTGCTTCACTAACCTGGTCTCCTTCTATGACAAGGTGACCCGCTTAGTGGATGAGGGGAAGGCTGTGGATGTTGTCTACTTGGACTTCAGTAAGGCCTTTGACACCGTCTCCCACAGCATTCTCCTGCAGAAGCTGGCTGCTCACGGCTTGGACAAGTGCACTCTGAGCTGGGTTAAAAACTGGCTGGACGGCCGAGCCCAGAGAGTGGTGGTGAATGGAGCCAAATCCACTTGGCGGCCGGTCACGAGTGGTGTTCCCCAGGGCTCAGTGTTGGGGCCGGTCCTGTTTAATATCTTTATCGATGATCTGGATGAGGGGATCGAGTGCACCCTCAGTAAGTTTGCAGATGACACCAAGTTGGGTGGGAGTGTCGATCTGCTGGAGGGTAGGAAGGCCCTGCAGAGGGACCTGGACAGGCTGGATTGTTGGGCTAGGGCCAACTGTATGAGGTTCAACAAGGCCAAGTGTCGGGTCCTGCACTTGGGTCACAACAACCCCATGCAATGCTACAGGCTTGGGGAGGAGTGGCTGGAAAGCAGCCTGGCTGAAAAGGACCTGGGGGTGTTGGTTGATAGCCGCCTAAACATGAGCCAGCAGTGTGCCCAGGTGGCCAAGAGGGCCACTGGCATCCTGGCTTGTATCAGGAATAGTGTGGCCAGCAGGACCAGGGAGGTGATAGTGCCCCTGTACTCGGCACTGGTGAGGCCACACCTCGAATGCTGTGTCCAGTTTTGGGCCCCTCACTTCAAGAAGGACATCGAGGTGCTGGAGCGTGTCCAGAGAAGGGCAACTAGGTTGGTGAAGGGTCTAGAGCACAAATCTTATGAGGAGTGGCTGAGGGAGCTGGGGTTGTTTAGTTTGGAGAAGAGGAGGCTGAGGGGAGACCTTATTGCTCTCTACAACTACCTGAAAGGAGGTTGTAGTGAGGTGGGGGTTGGTCTCTTCTCCCAGGTGACAAGTGATAGGACGAGAGAAAATGGCCTCAAGCTGCACCAGGGAAAGTTTAGGTTGGATATTAGGAAAAACTTCTTTACTGAAAGAGCAGTCAGGCACTGGAACAGGCTGCCCAGGGAAGTGGTTGAGTCCCCATGCCTGGAGGTATTTAAAAGATGGGTAGATGCAGTACTTGAGGACATGGTTTAGTGGTGGACTTGGCGGTGATAGGTTAACGGTTGAACCTGATGATCTTAAGGGTCTTTTCCAACCTTAACAATTCTATGATTCTATGATAAGTTCCTTTTGCCAAATAACGCTAGGAAGATTGTTAATTTGTTACAGAAAGTCCATTAATTTTTTTGCTTTCTCCCCATGAAACTCCTCCACCCATTGTAGGTGGATGCACTGAAGAAAGTTACTGGTGTAAAATACATAAGCTCTTTTTCTGACTTTAGAATGTTTGCAATTCTGTCGTTTTCTCTAACCTAAAAATCACAGGCTCTGTTGTTGTTTGTTGTGGAATGCAGCACTTGAAGTAGAATAATGCTATCTACATAACATTAGGAAACGTTATACAAAATTAGGTAACTGGTCTCCTCCCTACTGTCCTGCTCTTGAAACTGGTGAGTATTGTATAATTCAGAGGAAAGTGGTACCTTCTTTCTCACTACTGTTTTCGTGATAACCGAATAAAAGGGAAATATGCACAACCTGATCACAGTATTGTAGTGGGCTAAAACACTGAGTGTTGGAAGATTTTTTTTTTTTATATGGAAATATATGCTCCTTTAAGAAATGTTTTTGAGGAAATTGCCCATTAAAGTTACGTTTAGATAGCTGAAATGTTCAAAATTATCCTCAAACCCTATAGGAATTCATGACCATGTATGGTTGTATGGAAAGATTATTGAAAAAGATATTTGCTAGAACTGGTAATGGAAACTGGCTAATCTCTGTGGGGTGTGTAAATTATTTGCTACATGCTGTGTCTTTTAGACTAACTTTATAAGCTAGAATGATATAGTGTTTGTATTCCTATCGGGTTTTAAAGATTTCTGTACAGCATGTTGTTCTGTTTAATATCTCACTGTTGTTTATTCCGTTTTAGGGAACTTTCTACAATTCTATTAAGTACAACAAGGAGAAAGCATAAGCAAATAGTGGGTGTACAGAAGTAACAAAACCTAAATGTTTTATGCAGAAAAGATTCAACAAGTGTCTCCTATCTACGAAGAACGAATCAAATTTTCACATTCTGTGACATTGCAGTACAATCTTGGATCAAACCACACATGCTATTTTAACAAAAAAATAATTGAATGATACTATTTGCACTGATCTGATGATGTGGAAATAAAATATTGAAAGGAATGCCGTTATTGCTTTCTTTATTCTTCGAGTTTTGCTGCACTGAATGGATTTACTAAAACCAATAAAAGGTTTTATTCACAAAGCCATCACTACAGGATTAAAGAAACCTTATAGGCAAAACTTGTTGATATGAAATGAGTAAGACCTAGGGTACTGAGTTTCATAGTAAGCGTAAGATTTTGGAAGTAGAGAAGGGAAATAACAGCCACACAAATCCTGTTATCCTCGTTGGGCTATGTGATTAAACTGCTGGGATCATACTGAAAAGGTGCATCTGTGCTACAGTACAGCTGCTTGGCTGTGAATCAGGGGTCCAGTTCTATCATTCTTACTGGTGTTGAGCAGTGTTTTACTTTGCCAATAGTTCTTTTGAAGCTTAAGCAGCTAATTGTGGCCAGTGTGAGACTGGCACAGTTGAACTGCGTGTTAATGGAGGACAAATACTGCAAGTAATGCAGGCTGATGAACAGGAAGTTCATTTGGCAAAGATAGTTAAAACATGAATTTTGCCATGACCAGTAAGTTCCTATTAAATCACAAAAGAGATTCCAGTCCCACTGAAATCAAGGGAAGTTTTCCTGTTGACTTCAGTGACATAAAGATTTGGACCTCCTTTGGATTTATCTTCCAATTTAAGATCATTTTTCTGATGCTTACTAAATGTTCCCCAGTGTTTATACATTAAAATGTGTTGCCAATTCAAATAGCGTTGTCTTGTACTGTAAAAACTAAAATAAAATATTTGTTTTGGCATCTTTGTAAGCGGAATTTTTGTCATGTGTTTAGAACTTATTCTACCCTGCTAGCTGCACGTAGGAAATGTTCCCTGCTCTTCTAAAAACATTTTTAGTACACGTTTAAGACATTAACTGTAACTTTATGGATTGGGTTTCTTGCTCAGTGGATTTACACTACAGTACGAATCTAGCTCTTAATTACTACCAATTGTTTGAAGTCCTTCTGCACATCAGATTGTTTTGCCTGGGAGACTATAATTTTGCCTTTAATGAAAAGATTGTCATTAATAACATGGTGTTAAAGTTCCAAGTTACTAACTGTGTCGTTTATTCCCTCTCTGTAACAGGAAAGCTGCTTGTGAGCTAATGCAAACACTTTTTTGATTATTTGTTACTGAATTACTTCTTTTATTTGCCTAGCATCTCTTCTCAAGATCAGTTTATTGCTAACAATGTACTTGGTGATTCCTGTTAGTACCACCGTAGGTGTTGGTAGTCTTTGTGAACTAATTTATGTAGTGGATCCTGAAAAAACTGATGGTAAAGTTGGGCTGCAACTTCACTAATCTGCAGGGGTTTTTTACTGTGTTCAGGGACATGATTTTCATCCCTAAATGGTTTGTGATGATGATACCTTTTCTACTAATATGCTTTGCTTTGACTTTCCTACTTCCATCCCTATTCTATAGTCAATCTGGTGGGGAGTTTGCTATTTTTATACTTCAAACATAAGATTTTGTTTGGTATATCTGTGTAACATCACTCATTTGTTTTCCCTCCCTACAATACAAATCCACTATTTCAGCAACCTTACTTCTACAGTCATGCAGCCACTTCTGTGGGATGTGCCAATTCTTTCTGAGGTTGTGGAAACCTTTTCTCTTACTTCCCTTCCTGTCATTTTCTTGAACTGAATGTGGCACTTTTGTTTAGGCTTCTCAATTTCTTAAGAATCTGTATCCCTAAATACCTTCTTGTTGGCTTATCTTGCAATTTGTGTCCAATCTCTGCTCCCATTTCCTCTGACTTCCCCATTGGTTAGCTAAACCTTAGAGACTACTGATGTTCATCTCTGCTAATTCTCATCAGGTCTTTTCTGTTGCTTTTTAAATGCTCTTTTATTTTTGTGTACTTTTCCCTATATCTGTAAGACTAAATCTTCATGTGGTGCTAGTTCTCATAGAGATTGTGAATTTGAATCTGAGGTCTTTGCATTTTACCTTTGCTGTATTGAGTGCCTCCTACTTAGGTTTAATACAGCATATTCAGTTGACCTTCAGTTTTACTCTAGTCTCCCAAGGTGAGATTCTCTTCTAACTTTAGAAGTCTACAATGGCAGCTAAAGAAATTTTTCTACCGAGTTGTTGAGATGTATAGAAACACCTGCTTTTCTATGTTGACAATAAAAGGGGTCATGATAACTGTTTTGGATGTCTGCAACTCTAGGTAGCTCTGTCTGTATTGTCTGCACCTAAGGTTAAGTGTTATGAACTGTATACTGTGTATGTATATTCTTGAGAATGAAAATGAACTGCTGGTTTGGTTGTGTTATACGACAGTTAATTTTTTCTTTCTGAAGTATTGTATTTTTAGAAGCAGCATTTCTTTTTCGTGGGTCTCCCAACTGTAATTTTGAACAGCTTAATGAAAGAACTGAAGTACATAATGGCCAAACTGTTCTATTACTGAATTTAGAACAAATACGTTTAGTGATTTTGCTTATTTCTCACTTTGCCTGTGGAAGAAAGGTTTAAGTATTAAGCTTAGTGGGAGGACGAAGGTATAAATTTGTTGAGTTACAATTTTATTGTTGAATTAACAACATTGTTTTCATTTTAATGATTTACAGGAAGCCTGTTTACCTGTAAAACTCCAGCAATTGCAGATATTGTGATACTGGTAGATGGTTCTTGGAGCATTGGCAGATTCAATTTCAGACTTGTTCGACTGTTCCTGGAAAATCTGGTTTCTGCTTTCAATGTGGGATCTGAGAAAACAAGAGTAGGTAAGGTGCCGTATTTTTTCTTAATATTTCTGTAGCAATGTAAAAATTTTATGATTTCAGGATAGTTAACAGCTTAATGCTACTTATTTGTGCAAGATTCATCCTCACCTGGAACTAGCACTTCTATCATAAGAAAGTAATGCTGCTGGAATGTTTGTAGTATTAATTCCTCACAGTTTACTGTGATACTCAGCTTAAGTAAACTCTAATGCAATGTCAGTGGAAGAAAAGAAAAAACAGTGGAAACAGTCTTACTGACTTCAGTCAGCCTTAGATCAAACCCTTGCAGTTGAATTTTCAGAGGAAGAATGTGCCATTGGATGGCTTTTCTCATGGTTTAAACTGGCTCAAATGTTATATTTCTGTTCTGCTACTTGTATTTTAGTCTGTTCAAAAGCATATTAAATAAAATTGTTCTTTTTCAAAAAACAATTTCTTGGAATCTTACTAAACTCTGAAAAACTTGAGTACTCCTTCTCATTTACTTTCCTTAGCACTTGTAAGAAAGGATTTGAAAATACATTGAGGAGTTGCCACTAAGAACAACTTTATACTGTTTTTTTGCCATCAATGCAGTTTTCTAGTATGGTAGCAAAGCTACTTGCGGTAAGCTTACTATGGTGAGCTGTTGTTAACCAAGTACATAAAATGTAGATACTTGAAAAAAAATGCTTTAATGTCTAATGGATTACCTTAATATCTGGTTCTTTAGGTCTTGCGCAGTACAGTGGTGATCCCCGAATTGAATGGCATTTGAATGCCTATGGCACAAAAGATGCTGTTTTGGATGCAGTCCGTAATCTACCATATAAGGGAGGGAATACATTAACAGGTACGGCGTATGTTTTAGCTTTTGCCTTTTATTAAAGAACATATTCTGCTGCACAGATTAAGAAGTGTTAGTGTTTATTATGAAGGGTAAAAAGGATAGGGTTTTTGCAGTGTGCTAATAGCTTTATCCAATGTCAGTGAAGTCTTTTCTGAAGTGCTTGTCTCATTGGCTTCACTGGGAATCTTTCTGGTCAGGACAGGGTCTCATAAAGCAAAGCATACATGAACTCTCAGTGCTGGAAGTAAAATCTTTTACCTGCTAGGAAGAAAATGCAAAATCCATTCATAATGTTCACGCACAGAGTTTATTCTGGGGAAGGAAAGAATGTTGTTTTAATATCTGACAACTGGCAATAGTAACTTTTCAAATGATCACCTGGGGCTTTTAGATTTCCATTGACCTTTTAGTAGTTAGAGCACTGAAGCCTCAGAAGACACTTATTGATGGATAAATGGGGGATGCCTGTCAACCTTGGCAAAATACAGTCTCTGAATACAACTGCAGTATCATCAAAGCAGCAGTTAGTAATATTGGCTTTCTTGCCAGGAGAATGATATATCCAAAGACCCAGACATGTCTTTAAGTAAATTGCTGCCTTCTTTTTTTTTTTTTTGGCATAGAGGGAAGGGCAGAAAGAATGTGAAAGATTCTCCTTCTCTTCTGCAACAGCTTTTATTTTGGTAGGAGTGATTGGTGTGGAACAAAGGACAGAATGACTCAAGTATGATTCCAGGAATGAAATTACTGTGAGGTAGCAAGTAGTGAATTACCATGCTTATTTTATATGGATTTTAGAAGAAGGTGAGTTAGAAACCTTTGCTGTGGGGGACTTAAGAGAGTTTTCAGATGGGTTCTCGTTGTGACATGTAAGTTTGTCCTGAGGAGTTGTTCTTCTTCCTTCCCTTTAAATAATTAGCAGTTTTAAAATCAGATTCTCCCTAAGCTTTATTTAAGCTTTTTTTTCAGCTTGTAAGGTGGAAAGAACAAACAAACAAACAAATTAAAGTAAGATTGTATGTAGTATGGGAATTTACTAAGCTATCCAGAGCATGTGTTTTCATATAAGCAATGTAGGTAGAAGGAGAGGGGACTTCCTATTCTAACTCCGTAGAATAAGAAAGAAAAGGTGATGTGTTCACAGGAAGATCAACTTAGGTTTCCATAGCCAGTTTAAAATACATTGATTGATCAAAAGGCTGCTAAAGATTAATGTCACCTTCTCTGTAGTTCAGGTTGCTTGTTGGAATTTAATCTTTCAGTAAATAAATTCTTCTTTTATCCTTATTCTTCGTTAAAAGTTTTCTCAGGATTTTTAAACTGAGTGGAAAGACAAGCACTGTGATATTAGCAAAATTAGTGGACATTTTTCCCTTTTAAAGTCTTTTAAAATGTTTCCTTTTTTAGGTCTTGCCTTAACTTACATTTTGGAAAATAGCTTTAAGCCTGAAGCAGGTGCAAGACCTGGAGTATCTAAAATCGGTATACTGATCACTGATGGGAAATCCCAAGATGATGTTATCCCTCCTGCTAAAAACCTACGAGATGCTGGCATTGAGCTGTTTGCTATTGGTGTGTATTCTGCCATATTCATATATTGTGTCCCATTATACTCTGGTGTATTTGTATCTGTTGCCCTCTATATTAAGGAAGTGTTCTTTTCTGTCTGTATCAGGAAGTAGCATCATTAATTTAAATCTTCTTTAATATGTTCTCCAATTCATTGCTGCTATAACTGGAATTTAGCAGTATACATGGATGCTACTTTATCAGGAGACAGCTGAAAAAATGCCAGTTATGCTGGCAGAAAATAACATCTTGAAGTAACATCTTAACAACAGAGCAATCTGTAGTTGGTCATTCAAACAAATAGAAAGAATTAGATTTTAGTAATTTTTTATCAATCCCTGTGCATACAAGATTTTTGTTCTTTTTTATTGCAAATATTTTCTTTATTTTTCTTTCCAATGAAAGGTGTAAAGAATGCAGATATAAATGAACTCAAAGAGATTGCATCTGAACCTGACAGCACACACGTCTACAACGTTGCAGACTTTAACTTCATGCATACCATTGTTGAAGGTCTTACCAGAACAGTGTGCTCACGAGTAGAGGAACAGGAAAAGGAAATCAAAGGTGAATAAGAACCAAGATCTAATGTAACTTAATATGAACTTAGAGCTACAAATCCTATTGCAAATACCTGCAGTTCTAAGCTGGCTTCTGGCACTTGACTCATGCTGTATATTCTTTTGCTCACAAGAAAGTACATTGTCAGGGAAGTTATCTTCCTACGTATGTTTTATTCTTGCTTTGATATCTTTGATCTTTTTCTCTGTCTTTGATAATGGTAAATATTACAGTATTTGTTAGTACCAAAAATACAAAAATATACATTCATTCTGCTGTAACTATTTCCAAGTGGTGGGTAAGGAAAAATTTTTTATAATGCACAGGTTTGGGGATGAATTACTTTAACAGCTGCACATGCAATTGTTATGTTTGTGCTGTGATTTCCATCTCCTAACTTACTGGTTTTATTGTCTCATAAGTTTTCAAAATTTTCAGCTATTAAGGTTGTTTTGTCCCTTTCCGATGATGGATTTTTTTTTTCTCTTTCTTATTTAATACACGAAAAGTATATTTCAGAGCATAAGAAAAGATGGTGGTGAAGAAAATTGTTCATATATACAAAAGCCTTCTCTGACTACAATATTTTTTTTCTTTTCTGAGCAAAAGAAATGGCTATGAAAAAACATTGCAATTTGTCAGAGAAACAGTCCTACCTGAGGAAATTCTTTCTGAAAGGCTTTAGTGGATTTTGTTTGTATTGCTTTGTTTGTGATTCTGTAATATCACAGAAATGCTGAGTGATTTTTCAATAAGCTTGTAATATATATCAGTAAAGAAGGCTGTCTTCACACATATTTCTACCTGTACAATGAAAAACTGTGTATTAGTAAGGCTTCATTCTATTTTTTTCCTCTTTTATTCACCTGGAAACTGGAAGAAATACAGAATATTAGCTGTGTCTTTGGGGAGGGGGGGAGTAAGCAGCCAGTTGGGAAATTGAGAGGGAAAGGATGGAAAAACCATAGAGATGAGACATCTTTGTGGAAAGGAATGATTGCCAGAGAAGATGACCATTCACTACATCTCTTCAATCTGCTGACAGGCAGCATATCAGTTTCCAACCTGCAGAGGAGCACAGGAGATCACAGCTGTAGATGTACTTGGATGTTTTTCATGACTTGGGAGGAAGGCAACCTGGGGGAAAAAAAAACAAAAACAAAAACAAAAACCCAAAACCAGAAAAAAGGGCTTGAAAGAGTGATACGAGGAAGGACAGGGAAGGCTTAGTTTTGTATTTTTGTCTCTTTCATATAAAGGTTTATGAAAGAACAGGGAGGCTTAGTCCCAGTGAAAAGTCCATGTGCAGTACTCATTCTTAGTTCTTTGTTTCCATTGAAAATGACCTAAATAAATGTGCAGTAGCCAATTATTTGATTTTCTGATGAGGAGAGGTCTTCGGAGCTTCAGCAAATACAACAAACCAAATAATTATTTTGCAGAGGGGAATAAAAAAATCTGTGTTGTCTCTAACCTAGGAACGATTGTTGCTTCACTTGGAGCTCCTTCGGATTTGGTCACATCTGAGATAACAGCTAGAGGATTCCGGGTTAGCTGGACCCATGCACCAGGCAAAGTGGAAAAATACAGGGTTGTGTACTATCCCACTCGAGGAGGACAACCGGAAGAGGTAATAGGAGGAGAAGCTTCCCAGAAATTTTTAATACAATAGCAAGAACTAACCAGACAGAAAATCCATGTCCTTATTTAAATCTACCCTGAAATTCCCTATGTGGGCTCTGAAGCCTGCTACAGAAAGGAGATGTGGTCACGCTGGATGGTGGTGAAGGTTAGGTAGTAGCCAGGCTGCTTTTCTGACACATAATTTAAGGTAAATGTGCTATAACAATGAGCACTTTTGGGGGGTGGGGTGAACTGTCTGCATTTTTGCTTACACATACGGTTACTTGAACCAATTCTATAGACTTCCCCTGCACCATTCTGTTTACAAGAACAGAAGAAGTAGGAGCTGATGGGAAGCCTGATTTTCAGTCCTAAGAAAAATAATTCATAAAAGGAAGATGATACGGGTGTATATTTTGGGATGTCTACAACTGGTCATTGAAAATTTGGAGAGAGGTGTTTATTTGAATAGGATTTAAGCATTTTGGAGATGGGAAAAAATGCAGTAGAATAAGCTTTTGACTTCAGCTGACAACTTACAAAATTGAAGAGAAGGGCAGAACAGCAAAAGGATTTAATTAAGGATATATTTTATTTCTTTTTGTACTAGAAACTTGTTTAGCATGGACATGTATTAATGTCAATTTGAAGTACTGTGGGTGTACATATGTAGTACTAAAGGAATATTTATGACGATGTAGTACATATATCAAAAAATACCCAATATACACTCTTAAAGTGTATTCTATACACTTTATTTATCTAAGCAATTCCTTTGTTCTAAATGGCTACTTATATCAGCTGAACATTTTGATTATGTATATGGTTGCTGTTCTTTTTTCAGACACCTTACAGTACATTAGGGTAGCAAAAGCAAATTTGATTTATGAATTGAACTTTAGTACATTGGTTCCTAGATGGCAGAGTAAAAGTTGCCTGAAAGAGGGATTGATTGATTTGATGGTAATATAGTTAGTTTGCTTTATGTGTATTTAGTTGAATTTTCTTCTAAACAGGTTGTGGTAGATGGAAGCTTATCAACAGCAGTTCTGAAAAACCTGATGTCTTTAACTGAATACCAGATAGCTGTATTTGCTATATACTCAAATGCTGCTAGTGAGGGCCTCCGTGGAACTGAAACTACACGTAAGTATTCTTATCATGGATTTGACTGCATTTAATCACACTGTGTAAGCACTAGTCTTTGTGAAAAAGAAATGCAGAAGGGAGTCTTTTTCAATTTAGCTTCTTTTAATGCATTTGCCTTAAATTAATTTCTGTTTGAATTAATTCGGGGCTAAGCTCCTAAGTCCAAATGCTCTGTGGATATTTAAACACTGAGAAAGCTTTTATCTCTGGGCTGAACTTTGAAGTCAGTTGTATTGAACCCTAAGTTAGAACATCCCTACACTTTGGGTGTGAAGTCAAGCTTTATAAATTAGGTTTGTGGCTGAAGATGATCTCATGAGTGGAGGATTAGGTGGGACCAGAAATACCTGCACATGATTCCCACCAGGGCCAAAGATTTCAAGGTAACTTCTGTAAGTTCCTTTCTTAATGATTCAGTTATTTTCTGTCTGTAAAATGATGACTTGGGATATTGTTAGAATGACTATGTTTACAGTTTTGGGTTCTATAATGAAAACTATACTAGTACCTGAGATAATGTGCTGCTATTGATCATATCGATTTTATGCATTTGTATACAAAATACAGTTATTTTTTAGTAAATATGACAGATATTAGGAATGGAGGTAAAGAGTAACTTTTTAGTTTAAACTAGGAGCCAGGAAGTCAATATGTGATATATCAATAGCTGATAGCTGCTGGAAGAGCAACAGAGCAGGGCTCAAGCAATCTAGAAGATGCTTTGACAACAGCTTCCTGATGCAAGTGATTGAGGAGCCAGCAAGAGAAGGCGCTCTGCTGTAGCGGATACTTAAAACCAAGGAAGAACTGATGAGGGGATTTAAAGTCACAGGTAGCCTTGGCTGCAGTGACCATGAGGTGGTGGAATTCAGGATTCTAAGAGAAGGGAGGAGTGCAAAAAGCAGGACCACTACTCTGGATTTCAGGATAGCAGTCTTCAGTCTCTTCAGAGATGTGCTTGGAAGAATCCCAGGGGATATGGCCCTGGAGAGAAGAGGGATCCAGAAGAGCAGCTTGATACCCAAAGATCACATCCTACAAGCTCAAGAAAGGTCCATACTGACAAGTAGGAAATCAAGCAAAGTTGACAGGAGGCTGGCATGGGTAAGCAAGGAACTCCTAACAGAACTCAGACATAAAAAGGAAGTGTATAAGAGATGGAAGAAGAGGCAGATGACCTAGGAGAAACATAGAGTTCCTGTCTGATCTTGCAGGGGTAAGTTTAGGAAAGCCAAGGCCAACCTGGAGCTGAGTCTGGCAAGGGATGTGAAGAGCAACAAGAACGGACTCTACAAGTGCCTGAACAGTAAAAGGAAGACTGAGGAAAACATGGCCCCAGCCCTGAATGGGACAGGGGACCTGGTGACAAACAAAGCGGAAAACACTGAGGTACTCAATGCCTTCTTTGAGTCAGCCTTTACTGGTTAAAATGGCCTTCAGAAATCCCAGGCTGCTGACATCACTGGGAAAATCTGGAGAAAGGAAGACTTACCCTCATTTGAGGAGTACCAGTATATGGAGCACTTAGGCAAACTGGACACACAGAAGTCCGTGGAACCAGGATGGCCTGCGCCTGTGAGTGCTGAGGGAGCTGGCTTATGTCATTGTGAGGACAGTCTTGATTATCCTTGATAGGTCATGGTGACTGGGAGAAGTTCCTGAACACGGGAAGAAAGCAAACGTCAGTCCTTTGTGAAGCAGGATCTGGGGAACTACAGGCCGGTTCATTGTCACCTCAATCCCCGGGAAGGTGATGGAGCAACTAATCCTTGAAACCTTTTTCCAAACACATGAAGGACAAGGAGGTGATTGGAATTAGTCAGTGTGGATATATGAAGGGGAAAACGTGTTTGACCTCATGCAATTCAACAAAGGGAAGTGCAAAGTCCTGCCCCTGGGGAGAAATAACCCCATGTGTCAGTACATGCTGCAAGGTGACCATTGGGAAGGCAGCTCTGCAGAGAAGGACCTGGGGGTCTTGATAAACAGCAAGCTGACTGTGAACCAGCAATGGTTCCTTTCTCCTGGATTGCATTAGCGAAGGATTGCCAGCAGGTTGAGGGAGGTGAATCTTGCCCTCTGCTCAGCACTGACGAGGCCACACCTGGATGCTTGGTCAAGTGCTGGGCTCCCCAGTACAAGAGAGATGTGGACTTACTGGACTGAGTCCAGTGGAAGGCCACAAAGATGATTAATGGCTTGGAGCATCTTTCATAAGAGGGGAGGCTGAGACAGCTATGGCTGTTCAGCCTGGAGGAGAGAAGGCTCAGGGTGATCTTGTCGATGTGTAAAAATCCCTGATGGGAGGGAATGAAAAAGAGGGAGCCAGACCCTTCTCAGTGGTGCCCACTGACAGGACAAGAGTCAATGGCCACAAATTAAAAACCCATGAAATTAAATCTGAACAGAAGAAGACATGATTTTATTGTGATGGTGGTCAAACACGGGAGTTGGTTGTTCAGAGGGGTTGTGGAGTCTGCATCTCTGGAGATATTTAAAACCCAACTGGACACGGTTCTGAGCAACCTGCTCTAGCTGACCCTGCTTGAGCAGGGAAGTTGGTTAGACTAGATGATCTCAAGAGGTGCCTTTCATCCTCAATGCTTCTTTGATTCTATGTCAGTGCTAATCTTCCCAATCTGAAAAGAAAATAATATATCATATAAATTTATTTGAGACTTCTGTGTTAGTCTCAGTCTCCCAAAATGTCATCTCCAGCCATGTTATACCTCATAACAGGGTGTTAGGACCTGTTTAGTTTCTTGAGGCAGAGAGAACAGAGTCACATACTGAGCCAACAGGATTGTTTCATATTGCATCTGGTATTCCTTTGAAGTCACCTAGTCAAGTTCTGACGGAGCCCTGCCCTGCTGGCTTTCTGAGATCCGATCAGATCGCACCCCAAGGTCATGCAGCATCAAGTGTTTTATCCAGCTGTCTTTGATAGTGTCTTGGAAGTAGTAGTCTGACATGCACGAGTATTAATCACTCCACATGATAAAATACCTGCCGTTTGAAAGTATTTTTTACTATCCTAATGGAGAGCTATGGAAAATTGTACTTTACATTCCTGCCTTTGGGTGAGATACTGACAAATTAAAATAGCCACCAATCAGTTTTGTTCATAGAGAACACTGAAAATACCTTACAGGTATGTGAAATCTAAATAGACACATTCAATATGCGTAACATACAGATAATTAGGAAGGTTTCTGATTTAATAGTCACTTCTAACTTGGAAAAAATATGAAATGCATTCACATTTTAATTTGCCGAAAATATATTTTTAACTGTTTAAGTTCATTCCAGTTGTTTTTTAGTAGGTTTAATTTATCCCTATGTTACCAGAGTATTAGGATACTCTGGTAACTGTCCAAGATGCAAATCAGCATTATCTGTTGGATATTTTATTTGAGATTCTGAGCTCTTCAGCTGAAAGTTCCAGTAGAAAGCACCACTTGTTTAATTTCCAGTCACCTCTTCATTAATTATTATTTATATTGCCAGAGTATCTAGGTGTTCCTGTTGAGAGTTAAAATATGAGTCATAAGTTAGACTTAGAGGATACTTTTCTTGTAGATTTTTAGAATCAAAATAAGGAAAAGGACAGGTAATGGATACTCTCTCTGTGATCCTGGGGCAGTTTGAATAGGAGTGAGACAATGTGGTAGAAAGTGCCTTCAGAATATCTCAACATGTAGTTTCTTTCTGTAGGTATCAGAGGTCTGAGTGGAGGTCTGAGGGAGGGGACTGAAGTACATTTGAAAATGTTTATGCGTAGTTTCTCCCTTTAATTAGAGGAAGTGTGGAAATTCATGGCAATATAAGTAAACAAATCAACAAGGGTTTAAATACGATGGAGGTAGGCTGTGAAAGGTTTGGAAATGGAGATAGATGGGTAACCTGGAAGTGGAAACCTGAAGAGAGGCCTGGGTTGAAGTTCTGCCCATGTTTACAGACCTGAACAGCAGACTGAGTGAACAGCCTCAATGAACAAGAAAGGACAAGGCTGGCATGTTTTTATGTGGGAAGTTAAGAGCTCTGTTAGAGCTTGTTGAACATAACGTGATAGATATGCTACTCCTTGGAGATGTCAGCTAGACAGGCTGCAATTTTTGTTTGGACAAGGAGATTAGAGAAGCTCTGTGAATTATTAGCATTGTCATTAGAATTGGTTGCTGAATCTGTGTTTGCAGATCAGATTCTTCAGAAACATACAAAGCAGAGCTTTGTAGAGGCTTTAACAGTCTTTCTGAGTTCCTAACAGGAAAGGTTTGATATCAATTACTAATTGCCTTCTGTTTTTTTCAGACCCTTTGAGTCATTTTAGGGACTATTCTCAATGTAGGAGTTCCAAAGGAGCAGCCAAAGTTCCCTTATATCTCTCCAGTGACTGGATATTTTGGTGGGATCCATCAGTGATGTAACAGCAGTGGAGAGGCCTTGGGATGTTATTTTCTGAGAGGAAGAAAGTGAGGACAATCAGAGAAGTGCAAAATGCTACTCTAAAGAGTTACAGAAATACAAAGAAATATTCAGGAACCCAGATTGGTGCTATGTTCTGGTATCAGTGCCTTAAACTCACAAGTAAACCCCCAATAATGTTTGAATTTCACTCAGTCTGCTTAGTTGTACTCACCAGGTTAGCATTCACCATGATTTGCAATAGATGATCTTGCCCACATTTGCATAATCCCACTGACATAGGCCTGGGAGCCAGTTTGCACAGTCCAGGCCTTAAACACACAACAGTTTGTAGTCAAAATATTTTGACGTGCACAACATGCTCATTCAGGGTTTCCTCTAGGGTGTCCTACCTCATGGCTGTCTCTCCCATGCTCTGGCTTGGAAGCTATTGCTAGAAAGAGGGACTGGGGACTACTGCTTGTTCCTAATAGCAACCGTACCCATTCTTCGACAGCGAGTGGTCATCCTCCTGCAGATTAGGGAGAAGGAAGGGTGAGATCTGAACAGAGTGATTTGGTGCTTAAAGAGCAAAAATCCTCCCACTTGAAATGTTCAAATCCATTTAGGACAAAGAGCTGAAATGCTTTGTATGGGGTAACCCTGCCATGGCATTAGAATCAGTTAGGTCGTCATTTCCTTGCTTCTCTAATTCTGTGTTCTTTTATGTACTAATCAGTTCTTCGTAGTTGTGCCATACAGACAGCACTTCCATGCCTGGAGATAGCTATATTCCTTTGTGTTTCCTGGGGTAAAAGAAACTGAAAAATAGCTGGTTGTTCAAGTGAGACAGCTGAAGTGTCTGTCTCTTGTTCCACTGTAGTTGCCTTGCCCATGGCATCGGATCTGCAATTGTATGATGTGTCACACAGCAGCATGAGAGCGAAGTGGAATGGAGTAGCGGGTGCCACAGGCTACATGATCCTATATGCTCCCCTCACGGAAGGATTGGCAGCAGATGAGAAAGAGGTGATGTATTGAGCTTTCATTTGAATAGCAGTTATTCAAAAAATAAATCTTTTAAAGAATAAACTAGTTACATGGCCTTTAACCTCCCACTTGATCAGCAAACACTTTGGGTCTTTTTCCATGACTGCCTCAAGTTTTGTATGTGTTACAGACTGTGAATAAAGTGCAAGTACCAGTTAATTATTTTTATATGTCATTGCCATAAAAATGCAACAATTTCAGCTGTATTAAAGTGACTCTTTTGAAATGATATATGAGATGATACTGTATCATCATATAAAACTAACACTCAGGAAGAAAAAATAAAGTAAAACTAAGATATTTTCTAGGTGTGTTATCAGAATACGAAGTTTAGCCTTTGTTCTCATCAGGACCTTTAAAGTAAATGAAATTTGCAGATGTGATATTTAGTGGTTTTCTTTTAGTTCTGTTCAACTTTTATTTTTAAATTTTAAAAGAAAAGTGATTTTTAGAAGGTATTTTTAGAAGGAAAAGAAGGTGAGGCAAGGTAAAATCCAGTCTTCTGTCACTAAAATAGTAAAAACAGTAGACTCTTCTAAAGTTGCTAACATAGTTCCAACAGAACTTCCGGTCTGGTATTTAAAAGTTTTGATGGTCAAGTTTCTATATGTATAGTTAAGATTATGTACAACATCTTCCTTCAAGCAAGAACATTAAAAAGCATGCAGGGGCATGCGAACTTATGGAGAGTGCAGGAAGCTACTGAAAGCTCGCATAGACTTGTGCTCTGTGCTAAATGAGTGGCTGTCAGCACATAATTCTGTTAAAAATGGGGCCTCCCTGAAACCTAGCTGATTCAGGAGGACTGAGCCTTACCCTGAAGAAAGACTTTTTTTCAATAAATAAGTCAGTCCATGTTCATGTGTCTCTCAGTGAAGAGGTGGAGGAGGAAAATGATACACACAAATAGCAACAAATCTGCACGTCAATGTGCACGGAAATCAATTTCTCCTATGAAATTTCAGTCCTGTGACCAAAGATGAAACAAGGTGTAGCTGGGAATGAAAAGGTCTTAGTAGCTGCATGTTCTAGAGAGGACTATTTTGTCATTGCTAATGTGACTAGTTACTTTTAAAGTCCTCTTACCTGTATGTTGGCTTTTGGCTTTTTGACAATTTTGTTCTTTTGATTATTGTGCAAAATCCCAAAATCTTAGGCCAAACACTGCAGGCACAGTATCAGACAAATGCTCAGCAGAGCATTTGATCACATACCTAATTTCAAGTGTGTAAAGATCACATACCTAATTTCAAGTGTGTAAATAGTATTCTTTCCCATTGTGAGCTAATTCAGAAATAACATGTCTTTTTTGTTCGTGGTGTTTTTAGATAAAAATTGGGGAGGCCTCAACAGATCTTGAGCTGGATGGACTATTGCCAAATACAGAATATACAGTCACAGTTTATGCCATGTTTGGAGAAGAAGCTAGTGATCCCCTGACAGGACAAGAAACTACATGTAGGTAGCACATATCTATCTTCAGTGTTAATAAAACTTCAGAATAGTCTTTGCATGTATTAGAGCAGACATCTGATTTTAAAATCAGGGCAAGATCTTTACTTGTTTCTCAGTACGAATACTTAATTTATAGAGGCTGAGGATGTGAGTTTCTACAAAACCGGTTGGTTTTGGAATAGGATTGTGAACTCCTCTCTCTTGTTGGTAGTGGTGCTATCAATATCCCTGGTGATCTTGGTGGAACCACTGACAGTTTTCTGAACTTGCTGAAGGTGAATGAAGGTCACCCCGTAGAGCTAAATCGAGACTGCTCTGTTTAGCCTCCTGTAGCCAGAGAACCAGGTGTGTGTGGGAGCCTGCTCAGATGCAGAAGTTCATTCCTCTGGCTCAGTACTAGTACAGACAGAAAAGAAGCACAGAAAAGGTTTCTGTCCAGCCCCTGCTGCCTAACATCTGGTAAACGAAGGGTTGGAACGCGCCTGTGCGCTCATGATAGATGGTGTGTTTTTAATAAGCAGCAAGAGTTTTGCCAGCTAAATTCTGTCCTCTGCTAACTGTACACAGCACTGTATGTCAGCTCTCTAAATAGCCTCGCCTCAGCATTTGGAAGACAAAGGAATTGAAAATAAGTGATTGTGCTGCTGGGATATTTCTGGGACTGTATTCAGTGACATCTCTATTGCTCCCAGCGGTGGAGTGATTGCTTCCTCTTGTTTTGTGCTCCTGGGATGAGTAAGCCAGTGTGCAAGTGACTTACATTTAATAAGTGAGAGAAGTTCAGGCATGCGAGTGCTAAGAAAAAGAAGGACCAGAGCAATTGCTTGTAAGGTCAGCAAGTAATGGTGGAAGAAGCTCTAGGAATGCTGTTTGAACTGGCTCATCTCTGAGATGTAGACAGACAAGTGCCAATAGCGAACTACTGCAATCTGGGCGTGTTTGTGGACTTGAAATGAGAGTAGGAGATTCTTAACACTTGGAGAATCAAATATTTGGATCTTTGTCCCCCTGTCCCTTTCTCCTCCTCTTTGTCTCTTACTCCTTCTCTTTCCTCCCCCCGCCTTGCTTTTGGTCAATATCTGCCCAGTATCTGGTTTTCATTTATCCTAAACAGTAGTTTATGTAGCTTATGACTGTGCCAGCTTGAATTCACTTCACATCGTATGATCTTGGGGGCTACACAGCTCTAAACCTGGCTAACACACTGGATGGAAGATCACATGCAAATTCCAGATACATTGGCATAAGCTGAGGATTCATGACCGCAGTGTTTGATCACAGAAGCTAGTAACGTATGTTAGTCAGCCCATCATCACTGCTGTTACCAGACCAGAATAAAAAAAAAAAACCAAAAACCTAACTACCCTGCAACCTACATTTATTTTAGGGTGACTCAGTGCAGCCAACTCTGACTAGTCTTTAGCACTGTAATATGAAAGAAGATTGATTCCAACCTTCCATATGCAGCTATTCAAATAAACCCTCTTCTAACAGGCTTCGATTGATCAGGCAGTGGGGCAACGTGGGAGGAAAGCAAGCCCTTGGTGAGCACACGTGTCCCACATGGTCAGTGTGCAATGGTACTGTCTTCCCTGTCCTGATTCAGATTTAAGCTACTTTTTTTTCTTTCCTTTCAGTGTGATCATTTCTGGCTTCCAACTAATGAATAGGCTACCTAGTATTTTCTTCCTGGAGCATGTATCTGCCTGGAGAGTGATCTGCCTAATTTGCAGTAGTATTATGTGTAGTATCTGGTATTCTGTATTTAGTAAATAACATTATTCTACACACTGTATCATCTCAGTTACTGTAGCAAAACCTTTCTCTGTGCCAAACAGAGGCATGATCAGCAAGCTCATTCTGTGGTTGGGCTTCTTTTTGGGGCCAGGATTTATCCAAGACTCACTGTAAATATCATGTAACTCTGGCAGCAGGACTGCCTGTCTGGTTGAGAGCGACGTTGTCAGGAGGTTGGTTCCAAAAGGAAAGAGCTGAGACTGAAGCATTTTGTGGTATGGTGTGGATGGTGAAATGAAGTGCATTCCACGACTGACAGAAAGTAGAAAGGAAAGCCAGCACGTGATACTCCCTTCACTAGACTCTGAGGAATATATCGAATGCCAGAAAGTGTGGCAAACCCATCTAATACAATTCCAATGTGTTCCTGTCTTCTCTGTCCTCATAGCCAAGTTGACTTGACTGTTCCTAAGCTGGTTGGGTGTTTGCTTGCAGATTCTGAGTCAATAAACGGCCTGACTAAAGATCCCACATAATATAAGGGATTTTTATCTTTTGCTTTTTCCCATGTGCTCTTGTGTGAGGGAAGCAGCTTCTGAAGTGCTGATATTTATCTGTCCACATGGATTGGTGAGGAGTGTGTGTGTGAAGGCAGGATGGATAGAGAAAGGTTTCACAATTCAGAGGAAATTAGCAGATGTTGGGCTAATACAGAGCTTTGCTGAGAGTAACAGACAGCACAAATTTCTTTCTCTGGTGTGAAAGAAAAGTGGATGCAATCTGAGATTCTCTCTTTCACGACCTCGTTTTCCTTCAGCTCATGACAGTCAAGGAATATATGGTATATAAATACGGCTTTAACTGGAGTTGCTGTTAGGAAACAGCTTCTTTGTGTAATAGAAGAGGAAAGGTTAAGCAGAGGTAAAAAAAACTAGCATCTTTGGAGATCTTCTGAGCTAGCTATGCTTTCGGACAAACTTGCTCTTATGTCAGGGACTTTTAGCATTCAGAAAGTTTTTTGCCAAAATACTACTGTCATGAAATATTTTGCTGGGATACTCATAGAAAACAAATGCATATAGGATAAAGATTTAGTTGAATTAAATTACTTTGCAAATACAAACACAAATTTATTGCAAGTATTGTGTAGGTTAGATCTTGCTATGATATCTGCTATGAACAATAACCTAATTTCTTTCTTTTTCAGTATTAGTTGAGATGTACTTAGCAAGACTGAAAGTTCTGTTTCAGCAAAGAGCTGAGCCATTTTACCTGCCTTTAAGTACTTGTGTAGCTCCATTGATCTAGGTCTTTTATTATAAATATTGGTGATATAAATTTTTGAATGGAAAATGTGCTGTTTATTTTCAAGACATGAAAAATTTCACAGCTAAAGCCTGGAATCACTTTCATGGTTTTCTCGGTTTCCTTTTCAAGTGCCTCTAAGTCCACCAGCAAACTTGAAATTTTCTGATGTTGGACACAGTAGTGCAAAGCTAACATGGGATCCTGCTTCCAAAAATGTAAATGGCTATCGCATCATGTATGTTAAAACGGATGGAACAGAAACCAATGAGGTAAATTATTAGCATCTCCCTTCCCTTAACCAACCTCAGACCTCCTTGAGGAGGAGGTTATGTGCTGCCGCACATAAACTGAAGGACACTACTCAAGTGAACAATGGTTTGTAGGTGCAGGATCTTGACTAAATGGATGATATGGGAATATTTATTCTTGATTCAGTCCAGATAACAGGTCTTTCAATATATCATACGTCATGGACTCAAGCTCATTCAACAAGACTATCTGAAGGCTTTGCCGCATTTTCTTAACATTTATTGCTTTAATTATATATTGGAAACTTGTTTCCTAGAAAGAGGATTTGGCTTGAACAGAATGATAAGATGATACCAAGATGTTCTAACTTAGACTCTTGCGTTTAATAATTTATTTATGCAATATTTAGTTATGCCTTGTTACTAAAGGTGCTTTATAATAGCTTTTAGCAGCATGAATTCTGTGATAGAATGAAAAATGCGATGGAATTATATTAATACAGAAATCTGAAAAAATAGAGAAAAAGTTTTAAAAATATAATTGCAGTAAATAGGTCCAATTATTAAAACAGGCCAGATGCCTTATAAAATAAGTTGTCCTGGATAACTTAGGCCTCCAAAAAAGTCTTTAATAGTAGTTATGTGTAATAACGTTTCCTCTGGGATATATCTGGCCTTTCATCCATACAAGATGAAATATTTGTATTAAACCTGAAGAAACTGTTCCCGAGTTTAGAAGAGAGCATACCTGTGCAATGTTTTGTCTTTTCTTTCTGCCAGGTCCCTTAAAAATTTAAATTAGAAATTACTTGATGTCTTCATGTCGATTACCCTTAATATAGACAATATGTCTGGCTGTACTCATCATAATGGTATTTGAACATCTCAGGCTTATGATAATATACTTTATAGCGCAAGTGAATTCTTCAGTAGGTTTTTATCTACCTCTTAACTTCTCCTTTATGTTTGTTCGAAGAGCAGGTGGCACTTTTTTGTTTGCTTTGCATTGGTAGCATTTCCCCTGTGGTGCTGAACTAACATGACACTGAATAGTTGTACTGATAAACTGTCAGTTTATACAGCTTTGAGTTTTATATCCCCACAAAGTCATGTTAACTGCAGCCTGGATAGAGACCAGATGAAGCTGTCATCTTTTCTCGTGACAAATGTTAACCATAATGGTTAATGCAATGATTATCCATGATAAGGGACTGGATTCAATGGCCCAAAAAGTTGCTTCCCCTTCTGGGTTCCTGACCATGCAGTGCCAATATGTTAGCTAGTGAATTAGGCTTACTAAGGCTGAATTCTCCTTTTCTCTAGCTTCTCATAAACAAAATTTTCCTTTTCTCTAGTTTGTCTATGTTAATTGATTTTGTCAACTTTTATGGCCCTGAATTACTACTTGTTCATAGTTTCACAGATTTTCTCTACTAATTACATGACATCCTCTTTATCGTTATTGCCCAGCAGAATTTCAGACACTGATAATGTAAAGTATATGATCAATATCTATTGCAAATTATGCTTTCTCTAGGTGGAAGTTGGTCGTGTTTCAACCCATACTCTAAAAAGTCTGACATCCCTTACAGAATATACTGTTGCTATTTTCTCCCTGTATGATGAAGGACAATCTGAACCACTTACTGGCAGCTTTACCACAAGTAAGTATTGCTGAACTTTTGAAGGCTTTCCAAGAAGAATTTTTATACTCTCTTACTTTACTGGAAAGTAAGACCAGTAACAGCAAGTGTCTCTGGTTGTGAATTCAGATATATGGAATGCTTTCTGTTATTTTCATTGGAGTTTTCGGCTTCTTTGCTCCCTTATTATGGAGCCAATTGCATCCTTACTCATGGGAGTGATCTCTTGACATCATGAAAACATCTGTGTGAATAAGGTTCATTTCTTAAGTCTTTCCACAATCAGCCGTTTTAAAGCATCTTTTATTGCAATTAAGTAGTAAAGCGTTTGTCTCCCCAGCTTTCTGAAGCATCATTCAGTGTGATGGCTTTTGTCTCTCCAGCTGAAGTGTGATGAGTTTTAAATCATACATTTAACCAGTGAACTATCTAGGCAATAAAGAGTAGAACCTTATATATATACAGAGAAACTGGAACACCAAAAGGAGAAAATATAAGACATTTAAGGCTCCTGTAGGTCCGTTTAGCACAGTTATAGTTTCTGTAATTGTAGTTCTGCATTAAACAAATAGCTGATGACACTTACTAATGCTTTCGACATAACAATGGGAAGAGAAGGACTTTGAGGGAGGAAAGGGAAACATGAGGTGGAAGAGGAAGGAGAAAATACATGTATGGAACAAGAGGTTGATACTTACATGCAAACTGCAAATGGAAATGCACAAGTCTCTGGAAAGGGCAGAGATTGGGACTTTGCTTTGAGGCAGAGGATAAGAAAAGAGCATGGTGCACAGAGCTCTGAGCAAAGGAGAGGGACTGAGGGTTGCATGGAGCTCCTTCAGTGGACAGAGGACAAGGAGGCTTGTCCAGTTAGAGTAGATAAAGAGCATGTATTTTGTGTATTCCCCTCCCCCAACTACAAAACCACTTCCCTAAGTACAAATAAGTGTGCAAAGAATCTGTAGTGCTTTTGTATCTACCTCCCGTGTTATACTCTTTGTAACAAACTGAAAGTAAAATGGTACATGCTTGACGTTGCCATCTATGCAAATCTCAGGGAATAATTTACTCTCACTTTTGCATAATATTTTGCAGAAAAACTTCCAGCTCCCCAGCATTTGGAAATTGATGAAGCATCGACAGATAGTTTTAGGGTCAGCTGGAAGCCCACCTCCTCAGATATTGCTTTTTACAGATTGGCATGGATTCCTTTGGATGGGGGAGAATCTGAAGAGGTGAGTTGCCTTGACTTCCTGAGGGTGTGAAATGGAAGAGAGAATTCCATTCTTCATAGGACACCTATGCTGCAACTTTTGCCAATTAAATATGGCCAATTGACTTACGGAAAACTCTGCCCCATTGCAAAGCTCTCTAAACCAAAATCAAATGCATATTCCAGTTGGTTTTTGAAAAGGAAGTGAGGAAAGAAGAGATCTATTGTGAATAATGAATCTAATCTGTAATGTGCCAACTGCCATAGAACATTGCTGTTTGATGCTACTTCAGTTTTGAGAGGTTCATGTTCTGCACTTTGCTGTGAAGATGATGACGGTAGCTGAGCCAGAGCAGCGATATCCTCACATAAAGCTCCACATTTGTGTAATGTGCTGGCCACAGTAAAATTGCATGTGAAGCCTTAGCTATGTAATGTTACAAAAGGAAAATTTTACATATAGTTAATTTATTAGATTGTTCCTTTTTTCCTCTTTACGGTTCTTTCTCTTTTTCCTCCTCATGCTGTATTTTTTGCTCTAGGCCCTTGTGCGTCTTCTCCATAGTGCCATTTTCATCAGTCTGAATTTTTAAATGATTTTTCATCCCTTTAGCTTTTCCTGTTTTATTCTCTTTTTCTGAGTAGAAAAAGACAGACACTTTCTCTCCCTTTCCCAAATTTTCATCTTTCGTAGTCTGTCTCATTTCCTCTTTCCCTTTCTTTCTTTCTTTACTCATTCTTTTGGCTTCTTTTGTACTCCTCAATCTTTAATGACTCCCTCAAACATCTTGTTCTCTTGGCATCAGAACTGTGAAGAGAGGCCACATCCGCAAACTGTTTATCTGGGTACAGAACTCAGTGGGGAAGATGACATTTCCCACTTGGCCCTAGGTTTCATGCATCATTTTGTCATCCATTAGGGCAGAAAGCAGTCGTTCCAGCTTAGGTTATGTGGCATTTTTTCTGTAAATTTAGCTTAGACTGACTCTTTTCTCCCTTTCACCTAGCAAGAGGCAGTCAGGCAAGAAAGAAGGAAATTACAGGAGTGAGCAGGGAAAAGAAGGATTTGGCAGATGAGTGGGTGGACACAGGTCGTCCCCTAGCATTTTCTCCTGCAGTAGGTGAACTGATTTGTTTCTGCTTAAGTTCCAGTGAGTAGCTGTCAGTGAATCCCTTTAAGCCATGTGCATTTTTAAGTAAGATTTATGATATCTGTGTTCTTTGAGTGTGAGAATAAATGATCAAGAAATATTTAAACTGTTAAGGTTCCACTTGTTCATTGTATTCACTAAGAACTGCTGGACGCCCTAATGTTTTAGTATGTTAAAATATTAAAAATACCCGAGCTGCTTTCTTGTTCTCCTTGCATGACCTCTCTAATGGGGTCAGGCCTAGGATAGCACAATACCTCCAGGCTGTTGCCTCTTTAAGCTTCTTTCCCAGCTAAGTGATCAGTCATGCAGAGAAACGACATGCACTCCCTCTCTCTTTCTCCCAAGACCCAACTTGCCAATTAGCTGAGTGGGGTCAGGGGGTGCTGGTGAGAATTACACACCTCTCGGCTTACTTCATCCACACTGCTGATGGCTGAGGAGCATTTAGTGGGGCCTTAGCACTAAAGAGCCAGAATAAATTTAAGCGTGACCTTTTATTTCTAGGTTACAGTAGAGAATGCATGCTCTTGTACTCATGCGCTTGTTACTATTCTTGCTTCTGTTATTTGTCCTCTCCACTTGAAAGTTCAGCACTTTGTGTTCTTTTTTTGTGGTCTTCTCTGTGGGCTAAATTAGCAGGGAGCGGAGGGTGATGGAAGTTATGCTTCAGAAAGTATGCCAAAGTTATGTGTGAGATAGTAACTATGTATAGATACTTTATAATGATCTGATACACGACTAGAGGCTCTGGGGAATTGGAAAGGAAGGTATTACTTACACCTACTTAGTATACAGTAGATTCACTCAAGTTTGTTTCTGAAATTTTCCCAAGAAAATCTGTGCCAGAAAGTGTGCAGCGTGGGGTGCCTAATTCATTATTTGATAGTTGTAGAAGGCATGGCCCCAACTCATTTCTTTCTGCTTTTGTTTTCTGTATCTGAGTTCAGGAGGTCTGTGATTGTTTTATGGGTGCCTCTTCCCCAGGACCAGCTCAGGAAATCTCCTGTGGTAATTAAAAGAATAAAGTGCGATTCACTGTTTCTGCTAACTGCTGTAGTAGATTTTATGCAGCATATATCTGTTGTTTGATTTCCATTGTAAGTCTTACTTTGATTCTGTGTATACAGTGGCCACCTTTAAAAACTTGCCAGTTTTATCCTAGAGAAAGTTTGTTTTATTGTAGTATCTGTGTGCATAACCTAAAAACTATTCCCCAAACCAGTCAGCCCATTTCACCAGAATTACTGCTCAGGCTCCTTGCATTCTGCTGTGAATCTGTGAATCTTCTGCTGCTGTCATAGGTAGAAATAAGGAAAATTACTATTTGAAACATCACACCTTATAGCAAACTTCTCATCACACATCTCCCCTAACCCCCAAGTCTGCAGCAAGTGTTCTTTCAAGTTGCATTCAGATGTGTGGAACCGTAACTCAGATTATAATTCTGGTATAGAAACAGCATTTTGTAAGGCTGTGGAGATGCTGAATACATTTGTCATAATAGTGCTTGAATGAGAGAAATATGAATGAAAGTTAATCTACCCTGTTATGTTGCTTTCATTGATGAATGTTTTGAATTTTAGTGATTTTGAAATGAAATGCATATGGTCAGCTTTAGCAATTAAGTAGTTGTGGGTGAAAGTGTGAGATTACACATTAGAATAATCAAGCTAGCCACAAAATAATAAATACATTTTAAGTATTCTGTACAGTGTTTTTTTCCAGATGTACTCTGTGATACTTTTTATTTCAACATAGCTAATAAATTCTTTGGGCAGATCTGAGTGTAGATTTCACTTATTTTAAAGGAGAATCCATTTTCTTTCTTTCACTTCAGTCAATTCATCTAAATTAATCAAATGCAGAACTGATTTTCTTTAATCTTGCTGTGTTACTTAGGTTGTCATAAATGGAGACGCAGACAGTCATGTTATTGAGGGTTTGTTGCCCAACACAGAATATGAAGTTTCTTTGCTGGCAGTTTTTGATGATGAAAGTGAAAGTGAAGTTGTTGCTGTTCTTGGAGCTACATGTAAGACAAACTCTTGATTGTAATTTTTAGAGATGTTTAAGTGACTTAAATTTATGCATATATCTTATATTTAAAATATAGCCCATTTTTGGGTAGCTATAATATTGAAGAATGTGGTGGTTTAGTACCAGGGCTTTGCTGACTGTGTTTTTTGCTTTTTTTTTAATATTATGTGGTAGATGGCATTGAATCAAAATGATGGTTTGGCTCCCTATCTGAGCTGTGGTATTAATAACCTTTGGATCTGGATAGATACTCTTCCATCCTACATTTCAATATTTAGTCTTTGAGCAGGGTTCCTTAGGAGAAGATATATTAAAGTTTGGGGATGGGTTAAATGTATTAAAGTAAATAACGTACAAGAATTTCATTTAAGATGTTTGGCATTTACAGTATACCCTTTTCTTTCTTATTTATGTAATTTATACTCACTAGAGGTGAATTCACTCTTGGCTGAAATAGTGGTCCAAAAAGCTTACACAGGTGTCCTGTGACATTAACATGGAAGTAACAAAGATAAAACTTGAAAATCACATACAGTGTATTTTATAGTTTATAATTGAAACAGTGGCTAGCATTTGAGGTACATTGCTCTATCCATTCTCTTTTTATGGATAGTGAATTGGTTATGTAAACAACTATATTTTTCATGTGTAAATTCAAAAGTTTATTTCATTCTTAGTTTAATTGCAGGCTTAATCTTGAACCTTCTATTAAGACAAGAAGCCCTTACCCATCCAAATGATGCTGATACTGGGCAGTGTTGCTGAGTGTACTTTCTGTTTTTTCCATGGACGGAAATGAAGCACCCTTAAAAAGCTTTCAATTTAATTAATTTGACAACCTTAACAAATGGTCAAAGTGGAAGTCATTATGCATAGTTCAGCCAGAAATGTGGGAAACTATATTTGTTCTTATTTAATTGTACAGTTTATAATTATGTCTTATCTGTAGATCTAAGTGCTAATCCTGCAAATATATGTGCCTAAAGTAAAGTAAATGAATAGTTCCCTTGTAGTCTCTGAAATGCCTGAAGTGTGTGGGATACTTGTAGGTGTGAGCACATAGTTTCATTTGTCATAGAAATACAAGATAAATACTGTGACTTCCATGTCTTGCTGAATTGTTAGTGAGTTGAGTATTGTTTTTCAGTTGCAAGGACTACCGCAATACCAACCACGGTGACTACTACCAGTACCACAACTTCTAAGCCCACCACAGCAGGTAAACAGAGCAAATGCCAACAGTTTAAATGCTGAACGCAGAGAGCTAAGCCTCCCCACAAGCACACCCAGATGTAGGGGCAGAGAGCTGTGATATTACTGAGCTGATAACCCCAGTTCCTGATGGTCCATGCAGTCAGCACACTACCATGGTAGATCTGGTGGAGGTGTAGACCCCAAGCAAGGGACATCACTGGTGAAAGGTGCACATTATCATGCTCCTGCATGTGTGCACTTCTGCATGCTCCTGCTCGTTCCACGTGTGGCCAGCTTCCTTCACGTGCCGTGTATGGATGAGGAGCCAACCTAGAACACAGCACAGGGACTCTGAAGAATACCAGCGATATTACATAGAAATACAGAGACTAATCTGGAAAATTCTAACAATTCTTTTCTCTTTCCCTTTATAAACATGAGCTTGGAAACTTCAGAATTTTGTTTAGTTTTGAGTGTTCTGTTTGTTTTCCCTGGAATTAGAAAACTGACTTTTAAGGAACAACAGTTCTGGATTATTTCTCTTCTGTAGCATTGTAGCTGCAGTGGAGTTTTGATTATTCTAAAGCTCCATAAGCCAAGTAATATAAACAAAGCAGATGGGGTAATATATGTTAATGGCAGTATGGGATAACTATTATTTTAGTAAATGGTTAAAGTTTGTAGGTTATTAAGCCCAAGTATGACTGAACTATGTGGGTTTGCCCCACCATGGATCTGCAGGCCGACCATGACCAGTAGAGCTTGCAGCTACTTGGTGATAATTAGCACAATTTTAAATCTAAAAATAGAATTGAGAAAATATTAATTAAATATTTGTGGCTTTAGTTTTTCGAACAGGAATCAGAAACCTCGTTATAGATGATGAAACAACCTCAAGTCTGAGGGTGATATGGGACATTTCAGATTACAATGTTCAGCAGTTCAGAGTGACCTATCTCACTGCGAAAGGTGACCGTGCTGAGGAAGCGGTAAGAATGGTCTGTATGGGTTTTGTGAATGGCTTTATAAGCTTGAAAAGTTTGTTTAATAATTGCTAAGACATGATCTCTCCTTATATAATGCTCCTGTTGCAATTAGTAAAAGATCCATGTTTGGTATTACTGTGAGATTGAACTTCAAAGTTTTAATTGTATAGCAGCTGCTGCACTGCAGGCAACAACAGTCAAATGTAAGATCAATACCCAGTCACACAGATGTTTAAAGAAGTCATAGTTAAAAGACTAGCTGCCTATCCTCTTTTTTCCTCTATTTTTAAAATTTGTCTAAGTATTTTTGTTCGTTTGTTTCTGGCAGTTTTTTACTCCTAGGCCTTTTTCTATCCTGAGATTGTGTTTTAACAACTCTTAAATGTTTGTACAGGACAATCTTCAGTAATTTTGTTTTTCCTTCAGCAATTTTGCTCCTTCCCTAAAAGTCTCATTTTATGCTAAAGCAATGTAATTAAAGTTCAAATGCAGAGTTTTCATACTGCTTGTTAACCTGAACGTGTCACAATAAGGACAGCACTTTTTAATCTAAGTGCCTAAGAATATTTGTTATTTTTCTAATACCATGTAATGATCAAAATTAAAATTGTCTTACACAAAAAAAATTTCTGGTGATCACGATTTTGGACAATATTTGAAAGAATGAAGAGTACTACATGTACTCTTTTGTGTGTATAGCAAATAATAAAAAAAAGAAGCCCTAGCTGTATTATTTTTAAGATTTCACAATTTTTGAGATAATTTCAGAATTCTGGGAGGTCAAGTGTTGGTTTTTTTTTTTTTTTTTTAATTTGGGAAATCTTAGTATTGAGGTGCTTGGTTTCCACAAAAACTAAACTATAAAATTTTGAGATAGACCTATGTAGGTACGTTTAAGAGATTAAATTGTATAGTTTGAAGTTACTTTCTTAGTAAATAGCTCAGAATGAAAAAATATTCCCCATATCATCCACCTCCTGTCATGTGACTCACTTCTGCTCATAGAACAGTTATATTGAAAATATGGGATATTCTTTTTGCTGTCTAGCAGCTGACATTTTAGCCCTATATCAGACTATATCAATAAAAATATTAAAAGGAGTTAGTTCAATATATTTTTTCTAGACAAATATCAGTCTTTTTTCATTTTGGTTTCATGCACCTTTTATGAGACCTTGGTAGAAAATTACTTTTTAGCCATCTCTTTCAACTATAATCTGAAAATGAACTTTCAGTGTAGTGGTTTCCTTTTGGACTGGAAAACGTGCTTTGTGAATTTACCTTGACTGTATGATAGTATAATGTATAATACAGTGGCAAACTTGCACAGCATAATGGCACAAACTGTACTGTTCTTCTGACAACAACACAAAGTTTCTGAAATTCAGATCTCAGATTTACTGTTTCAGCTCTGGGAAGCTTAATCAAATTCAGTTGGATGATATAAATGTAGTTCTGTTTTAGTATTCAACGACTATTATTTTAAAAGGAAATTAAAATTGTAGGAAAGGTATTCAAATTCTGGCTATCAGAAGGATATTAGAGTTGACTGAAAAGCTCATTAAATAAAATTATAAAATTGTAAGATTAGGTAGGTTTCTTGGCTCTATTCCCGCAAATTATTTAATTTTAAGAACACTCTCAAGTCTTATTATCTTTGGTCACAATTCAGCAAACAGATTAACCACGTTTCATCTTTGAAATTAATCACATACATAAATACTTTAGTGAATAAGGAATGATGTAAGATTACACTTAAAATTAAGCACATTTTAAATGGAAGGAATGTATTTTATCATGTGGCTTCAAGCACCTGAGAGGTGCAACACAGATGTTAATAAAACGATGCAGACGTTCAATTTTTAGGGGAGTATTTATATGTTTAAGTACATTTCTTAGGCAGAACTCAAAAGCTTTGTGGAATTTGGGCTTAAACATACTATAGCGTGACAATTCTGTGGTGGATGCTTAAGTTTTTTGGCTCTGATTTCAGTGATATAAATTTCAGTTACTCCTCCCTTTCCATAAAAATATTAATAAGCTTTTTTAATCCTTGATGCAATTAGCTGAAAATCAGGGACTAGAAAAAGTAATAGAATGCTTTTCACTACAGAAGGGTCAAGCCCTAAATTGCATGTATGTTCTTGGGTATGCTGTACATACTGGAAGGATCACATTTTTTTTCTTCCTTAAAGCCAAGAATGTTTCTCACTGCTGAAAACTATTGTTCTGTAGATCTCTGATGCGCACATGTGGAAAAGAGAGAGTTCTCAATGCTTGCATCCCCTCTCCTAAAAACCAAAAAAAGTTGTTCGCTCTTTTTTCAGAAACTTGGTTTTGAGTATATGTATGGAAGAGTTTAGCATGGGAATCTTTCATGCACATGTATTTAGATGGTTTTGTCCAGTTTTGATCAGTGAATGAAGTACTTTTTTGACAAGTCTGAACACCTAGGTGTACTAGATTAATTTCCTTCTGTGTGTCACTTGCCAAAATTAGAAGTAGTGTGAATGTATCCTGGAGCATTAAAACTGGTGAGAGCTTTCTTGTCTGAGTATATGTTTCGGAGAGTTTTGCTCTGCCATCATCATATGCATCAGTCTTCTTTGAAACAGTAAAACGCTTTTAGGCTCAGTTTCTGCTTTTTCCCCTTGAGTTTAAAGGGCTTATAGGTCTCTCAACTTCTTGCCAAATATGTGCGGTTGCTGGCTCAGGTGATAGATTCACACAATGCACGTGGGCCAGGGAGGGTCCAAAATATGAGGTTGGACCTTGAGGCTGTTGCTCACAATGTCACTTCAGAGCACAGGCTTGGTGCAGGAAGCATAGGATTGGTTTCTTTTTTTACCATGTCCACTCCATGTGTTAGGTAGCTCCCATTCAGGCTTTGGAGGCTCTCTGAGATTAAAATTTTACTGACAAGATAAAAGATCGCCAGGCTTTACTTGGGCACCTCTACCACCACTATTATGATACTAGTATTTGGGGCTCTAGCTGAAATATAGTAATCTATTAAAGAGTTTCAGAAATAGCTGCTTATGGGGAAACCTTGTACTGTATTAAAAGAAGCAGTGCTTAATTCAGCGGTTTGAAACATTTGCTCTAGCACACCCAAAACTGCCTGGAGGGATTTCTACAGCTTCTCTGCTTCTACCAAATTGCCTGGTTGGACTTCTGCTGCAGATCTTCCGTGTTTCATGGCAGTTTGGGATCCTCTACTATTTGTGGGATGTACTTCTACTTCTTTTCCTAAATAGCTATGTTCATTTCCTTGTCCCCATACTAGATGCAGATGGGACAAACATGTTTTATTCCTGCTTGCTCAGTTTGTGCTTCCCCATCTCCTAAATTCATTTTCCTTCCTCCCAGGGAAAGAGGATTTTCTGTCCCCAGAGAACATAACAATCAACTTTATTAACGGGCATAGCTGTGGACAATCATATTCATGTCAAGAATAAATACAATAAGAGGATTTATTTTGTCTGTACAGTACAATTGTTTAAGTACTAACCATCCATATAGTACCAGTGTTTTATGGAGCTGTAGTGGCTCATAGGTTTAATATAAAACTGTGTTATCCTATAGGCACGTTCTCCTTTTTATTTTACTCAGGTATAACTAGTAGATCTGTTAAAAGGGTGGATAATTTAATTATTTTATTTTACCATAAAGCATCAGAAATATTTAAAAATACAAGCTAAGCAGCAATACTAGTGGAATGTGGTGTCAGAGATCATGCAAGATATAAAAAGGTTTTGGCCTTAGTCATTAAGCTTGATTGTTTCTGTTTTTCTGACTGTCCAGGTAATGGTGCCTGGGAGACAAAACACTCTTCTGCTTCAGCCTCTCCTATCTGATACAGAATACAAAGTTACCATCACTCCCATCTATTCTGATGGGGAAGGAGTCAGTGTCTCAGCTCCTGGCAAAACTCGTAAGTACAAACTTTCTGCTTGTCTTTGACCAGGATATGCATGGAGAAAGGCTTACTCTTTTGGCTTCTTTTCCTTGGCTGTAGTAATATATTTTAGTATAAATGTGGGCTTATTTTGCATTACTTATATGACTCAAGCTTTACATTAATCTCAGTTCACTGATTTATAAACAATGGGTTGCTTCTAATTGACAAAGTGCATTTTATGTTCAAATACTGTGAGTTTGCAGAAACTTGTTGAGTAATAAAGCTGGTGAATCCTTGACAGATAGCCCACCAAGGACAAGCCAAGTAATGCAGAAAATAAAGTAAACAATGCCTGCTGGGATAGTATCAAACCAACCATTGTACTGTTGGATTTTCTTTTGTGTGAGATCATTACTTCCTAAAGGTCATTAGAAATGCTGCTGAACTTTTTATAAAAGTGATTGCATTATCTCTAGAGTTTTGACCAAGTACCAAAAGATTACTCAGCTGTAGCTTAAGTTCCCTCTCTACTGTATATTGGTAAAAAATCATCTCATTGTGCACTACTAGTCATGATAGTATAATTTTATTGAATTATTCTCCTAATTTACATAATTTCTGCCTAAACTGAAGTGCTATTTGTGCAGACACTTAAATCACTTGTAAATCGTTCCCTTGATTCCATTTGAAAGCGTTAAGTGTTCACGAGAGCATGATTTATACATTAAAAAACTTTAGTGCACTTGGATTGAAAGAAACTATATAAATAAAAGATAATTATCTTTGAATTGTCTTAGGTTTTTAAAAAAATGTAGGGACAAAGTTGGGAATTAATTTGAAAAGTCATTGTTTGTTGAACAAAGTCCGTAATTAATCCTTGGTACAAGTTGGTATAACTTTCTTAAATATGCCAACCTTAATCCCCTGACGTAATGCCAAGGATGAATTTGATTAAAGGCTTTCATCCTGGCAATTTTACCTGTAAACCTGAGAGTACTGGGTATTGCAGTATTTTCAGGTGCATGTCTTGAGTTTTACGCGTGTGCTTGTATGAAATAAACTTGTAAAAGCTCAGTTTGGTTTCCTTTTAGTACCCCTGTCCGCTCCCAGAAATTTACGTGTCTCAGATGAATGGTACAACAGATTACGTATCAGTTGGGATGCCCCGCCATCACCAACAATGGGTTACAGGGTTGTCTACAAACCTATCAACAGTGAGTTTTTAAACTGTTTTTTTTTTTGTCATTTGTTTTTGACTGTACAATGTCTTAATATTATCTTTTGTTGAATGTTGTACTTAAATCTAACAGTTGCAGTTACAGCCTTGAAAGTGCTATTAACTTGGGTGTCTTAGGTTTTGAATATGAAAGTTTCATAGTCACAGAATGATGCAGGTTGGAAGGGATCTCTGGAGATCATCTGGTCCCAACTCCCTGATCAAAACAGGGCCAGCTTGGAACAGGTTTCACTGGACCTTGTCCATCCAAGTTTGTAGTATCTCCAAGGATGGAGATTTCAAAACCTCTCTAGGCATCTGTTTCAGCTTTTGACTACCCTCACCGTGAAATTGTCTTTCCTAATATCTAATCAAATTTCCCATGTTGCAAATTTTGTCTGATTTCTCTTACCATCATCCTGTTTGCCTCAGAAGAGATTCTGTCTCCGTCTTCTCTGCCCCCTCCCATTAGGTAGGTGTAGGCAGCAGTAAGATTCCTCCTTAGACTTCCCATCCTAAGGCTCATGAAACGCAACTCTCTGTCTGTCCTTTTATGTCTCTCCCTGAGCTGGGAGATGGAGATAGGACACAGAATGAAGTCCCAGTTGTCGAAGAGGTGGCAGTCACCGATCTGCTCCTCCACCTAGATGCCCACAAGTCTATGGGGCCAGACGGGGTCCACCCGAGGATACTGAGGGAGCTGGCGGAGGAGCTTGCCAAGCCACTCTCCATCATTTACCAGCAGTCCTGGTCAACCAGGGAGGTCCCAGATGACTGGAAGTTAGCTAATGTGACACCCATCTACAAGAAGGGTCGGAAGGAGGATCCAGGGAACTACAGACCTGTCAGCCTGACCTCGGTGCCGGGGAAGGTCATGGAACAGATCATCCTGAGTGCCATTATGCGGCATGTGCGGGACAACCGGGGGATCAGGCTCAGCCAGCATGGGTTTATGAAAGGCAGGTCCTGCTTCACTAACCTGGTCTCCTTCTATGACAAGGTGACCCGCTTAGTGGATGAGGGGAAGGCTGTGGATGTTGTCGACTTGGACTTCAGCAAGGCCTTTGACACCGTCTCCCACAGCATTCTCCTGCAGAAGCTGGCTGCTCACGGCTTGGACAAGTGCACTCTGAGCTGGGTTAAAAACTGGCTGGATGGCCGAGCCCAGAGAGTTGTGGTGAATGGAGCCAAATCCAGTTGGCGACCGGTCACGAGTGGTGTTCCCCAGGGCTCAGTGTTGGGGCCGGTCCTGTTCAATACCTTATCGATGATCTGGATGAGGGGATTGAGTGCACCCTCAGTAAGTTTGCAGATGACACCAAGTTGGGTGGGAGTGTCAATCTGCTGGAGGGTAGGAAGGCCCTGCAGAGGGACCTGGACAGGCTGGATTGTTGGGCCGGGGCCGACTGTATGAGGTTCAACAAGGCCAAGTGTCGGGTCCTGCACTTGGGTCACAACAACCCCATGCAATGCTACAGGCTTGGGGAGGAGTGGCTGGAAAGCAGCCTGGCTGAAAAGGACCTGGGGGTGTTGGTTGATAGCCGCCTAAGCATGAGCCAGCAGTGTGCCCAGGTGGCCAAGAGGGCCACTGGCATCCTGGCTTGTATCAGGAATAGTGTGGCCAGCAGGACCAGGGAGGTGATAGTGCCCCTGTACTCGGCACTGGTGAGTCCGCACCTCGAATGCTGTGTCCAGTTTTGGGCCCCTCACTTCAAGAAGGACATCGAGGTGCTGGAGCGTGTCCAGAGAAGGGCAACGAGGTTGGTGAAGGGTCTAGAGCACAAGTCTTATGAGGAGTGGCTGAGGGAGCTGGGGTTGTTTAGTTTGGAGAAGAGGAGGCTGAGGGGAGACCTTATCACCCTCTACAACTACCTGACAGGAGGTTGTAGCGAGGTGGGGGTTGGTCTCTTCTCCCCAGGTGACAAGTGATAGGACGAGAGGAAATGGCCTCAAGCTGCGCCAGGGTAAGTTTAGGTTGGATATTAGGAAAAACTTCTTTACTGAAAGAGCAGTCAGGCACTGGAACAGGCTGCCCAGGGAAGTGGTTGAGTCCCCATCCCTGGAGGTATTTAAAAGACGGGTAGATGTGGTGCTTGAGGACATGGTTTAGTGGTGGACTTGGCGGTGATAGGTTAACGGTTGGACCTGATGATCTTAAGGGTCTTTTCCAATCTTAACAATTCTATGATTCTATGATTTTACCATGACTCTTCTTCAGCTTCCTTCCCCTCACAATACAAACAAAGTTTGAGTTTCCTTGACTTTTACTCCCACTCTACACATCCCAAATACTGGACATTTTATTCATTGCCCATTATGTCCATGCTGCATCCTTTGCCCACCTGCTCATTGTAGCTTGACAAGGCACCCAAGCTCCTTCAAATTTCTTTAGAAAAACACATTCCTCTATTGAGAGTGAAACACAAATGTGTGACCATTAAGGGACCAAAATACTGTTCAAAGACAATGCTGTTGCCTGGTTTCTGAAATCTATCCAGTACAACTAAGAGAGGTGACAAAGGAGCTGTTTACAGTTCTGATTTGGGAGTTTTATTCTTTTCTATTTTCATTATCATTTTTGCACAGTGTTAAATAATGCTGTTGTATAAGAACCCCTTAGGGACTGTATTGCTGGCTGGCATCTGCTGTCCCCCCCGTTGATCCTGGCACACCATCAAACTGAAGAGATCTTTGGCTGCCTATTTAGGGCAGTAGTAAGTCACTGAAGCAGAACAAAAGCGTCTTAACAGATGCCAGTGTCTAGCCCTGCCCTAATGAATCCCACTGCTGAATTTCCCAAGTGTGTTGTGGCTTCTATCCATGCAAGGACTGAGCAGAGTGTCTTTGTTTTTGTGTATGGTAAAAAAAAAAAAAAAAGGCAATAAAAATAGCAGTAACTTTAGGAGCACATGTAATGTTGGATGTGTCTTAAGATTTGTTTTAACTATCTGCTAATTCACTGGATAAAAATGATTTTCTAATTTATTTCATTTTTTGCAGTTCCTGGTCCTGCGTTGGAGACTTTTGTAGGGGATGATATTAATACCATTCTCATTCTAAATCTCTTCAGTGGAACAGAGTACAGTGTTAAAGTATTTGCTTCATACTCAACAGGCTTCAGTGATGCCCTAACAGGCGTAGCCAAAACCTGTAAGAATGATTTCATGCTGTTCAGATCTCTACAGGCTGTTTTTCGCTATAACTATGGCTTTGTGCAGCTCCCTGAATAAATTTTCATGAGGAAGACTTTCTCAGTTGTGTGCAAATTGTTTTCCTGAAATGAAAGTCTCTTTTTTTATCAAGACTATCAGGCTTTAAAATAATCTGCTGGATGTTAGCAAGACAGAGGTCATAAAGCAGATGTTGTTATTTATCAGCCAAACGTATTTGCCTAGTAGTAAATATAAATCTCCTTAATGGAAAGTCTATTTAGTCTTTTTTTTTCTAGCTCCATATATGTAATATGATTTAGTCTTTATTTATTGAAAGCTCAATTTTAAATTAGATTTTGACAGAAATATTGCTGTTATAATGATATTTTTATACTTATTTGTAGTAACTGAATTTTTAGCAGTGTTCATTGTTTAGTCTTAACTAAATTGACCTAAGTTCCAAACTTTTGGTCTAAAGATTCACTTTTTCTTTCCCCCCTTCCTGTTTTGGATTTTCTTGACATCATTTTTTAAGCAGCTTTTGAAATTATTTGTTAAAAATGAATTGGCACAAGTGTTTCATTATGATTCTTTTGTCATTTTTTCTTGTATGTCTTATTAGAGGTGTAAATCTAATTTTTTGGTATTTAATTTTCAGTGTACCTGGGTGTGACAGATTTGGATTCCTATCAAGTCCGCATGACTAGTCTCTGTGCTCAGTGGCAGCTTCACAGACATGCTACTGCATATAGGGTAGTTATAGAATCGCTTGTGGGTAAGTTACTAAATCATTCGATATGCAGCTACAGCCTAACCCAGATAATTGAATTGCATAAGTTAAGAAATTGTATGCAGTTGGACCTGTAGACTGGCTCCTGAGATACTGGAAATGATGGACAGGAGAGAGTTGTGTACACACTGAAGGTTTCAGGAGTAGAAGTAGCATTCCTGTCCTTTTATATCAAACAGATGTTGATAACTTGTCCTTTTTATGGGAGGGAGTTTCGTCTATCAGTAGAAGGTAAGCGATTACCAGAGTTTTTCACTGGTGTGAGGCACAGAAGATGGATAAAGGATGAACTGAATACATCTGAGATTGTAAATAAACCATCAGTGATAACTCTGTAGGATTAGGATTGACATGAGGGTAGAAGGGTAGGGAAAGCTCTGATTGAACCCAGACCATGCTCACAGGGTCAGAACAGTGTCCAGTTTTGTCTGTTCTCATTCTGTTGATTGTTAATTATAGCTTGTAGTAATGTTACTCATCTGGATAAACGTGAGATATTTTTATGCGGCAACACATGGTGTCTTGATGCTTTTAGTACTGACTGTGTAGAAGGTGAACTACAGCCTCTTCTGTCTCGCTGATTCGCAGGTGTAGCCCAAAGAGGTTATGGAGAAGTCACTATTTGTGCAGACTAACTCTCTTATCTGCAGTAGACAGCAGTGATCTTTTGAGTGGTGACAAATTAAAAGCTTGGATAGCTCGAGAGAAGTGCAGTTAATAACATTTAATAGGTTCTATCAAAGGTATCATGAAAAATAATACTAATTTGGTTGCAAAAAAGTAATGACCTTTCTGTGGAATGGCAAATGGATGGTGGTACAGTTTATTTGAAGGCCTGGAATACAGACAAGCTGTTCAGAAAACAGAGATCTTGGCTGGCACAAGACAGCACAGATTTCCTTCTCATCTGGGAGCTAGCCAACATTCTGCTTTCATTATATAGAACTGCCAGAATTATTTTAACTGAGCCAAGAGTCTAAATGTGAGCAGAAGAGCTAAAGTGTGAACAATTGCTTCTTATTAACATCTATCATGAAGAGTTTTGATTGTCAGATTGGGTGTGTGTCTCGTTCAGGCAGTGATTAATTATTTTTATACTAATGTAACACCTCCTGATAAGCATCAGGTGTTTTTTCCTTGGCAGTGAATGACTGTTTGGCATTTTTTGTCTATACTCTGTAAAATGTGAGGTTAGTTGCTTGTATTTCACTTCCTTCTGCTACAGATTATGAATTACGCTGAAGGTTTTCTTATTATTAAAATATGCCTTACACTGTTTCTAGTACCCGGGCTTTTCCATTGTTGACATGTTTTCCAGTTCAGAATTTAGCAGAATTAATTTCAGAACCCTGTAAATACTATTCCTTAACCAACTTGTTAAGTGGTTACTAGTGGAAGCTGGAATACAACATCTAGTTCAGTCTCTCTTGCAATTACTAAGCACATTACAGAGAACCAGAGGCATAGACAAAGGACGCTGTAGAATTACATAATGCAACAATTCCTCATTAGACTCTGATCATTTAGGACGAGATCCAAAGCCCACTGATGACAGTGTTAGTGATTTTTATTAACTTCAGTGCGTGGGGTGAAATTAATCTTTTTTCCTGGAGACGTCTGACGCATTCCTCAGCTCCTACTTAATATGAAGGATGAAATGTTACAGAGACCTCTGCACAGAGGTGAATTTCCAGAAATAAGGCAACATGCAGTTTATTAATTTATGTCAACCACTTGTCCTTCATCTGCTGTCATGTCCCCTTCTTGCTTCAGACTTAAATTACATTATTCAATAAAACAGTAAAGAAATGTTTTAATGGTTTCTTTTACAATTCCAGATGGGAAAAAGCGAGAAGTAAATCTTGGTGGAGGAACGCCTAGACATTGTTTCTTTGAGTTGATGCCTGGAACTGAATACAAAATCAGTGTTCATACACAGCTTCAGGAGATAGAGGGCCCCGCTGTAAGCATCATGGAGACAACATGTGAGTAAAATAGATCAGAGTTCAGCCAGCAGCAATAATGTTTGATTGCTTCTCGTGTTTTGCCCTTTGCCCACAGATGTGCTATTCCTATGCACTTTTCTTTAGCCAAGTTTTTAATTTTCCAACCACATTGCGACTTCTCCACAGAGGTGCAGGATTCCTACGCCACTGCTGTGTATTACTTGTGAAGTCACATTCACCTACTGTATTGGACTTCCTAATGAGAATGAAATGGGGAGGATGGTTTAGCTTTCTTCATAAAAAGTCCCACTAGGGGATACTCTGAAAAATCTGTGACTTTGGAGGGGGGGGGAATCCAGAAAAATGAAGCAAACAGAGAAACAGAGAGTTTCGTATCCTGCAGCTCTTGTTATTTAGTAAAATTTCACCAGTGTCGGAGTAATTTACAGTTAAATGGGACCTTGATACCCAATCTAGTTATGTATTTTAAAACAAACCAACCAACCTTTTTATTATTATTCTCAATAACACAAGACAGGCAAAAAAAACCCTCACAGCCGTTTATGAAGGCAAGATCCTGCTCTCATGAGTTCAAAATACTGAAAAACAAAATGCAGGATGAACAGAGTGAATATTTTAACATTATCTTTCTTTCTTCGAGCCAGTTTTCAATCTCAGTGATACCCTTCTTCTCATATTGTATTTACTATACACCACAATGCTGTTACCCTTCTCTTGGGGTAGATAATAGTTATAATTTTCCTCTTCAAGTGAACCCTCCCACACTTATGGTTTCACATAGGAAAAACTTGCACAGGTGCATGACTCCAGTTCTCACTTGTCCAGGGCTCATTCTCAGAGCCGTGAGGAACAAGCTAAGCTTCTCCTGCTTTTTGAAGGAACTTGTTTTGTGTGCTCTGCAGTTCAGGGAGTTAGGAGACAATAAGGAAGAACACACCTTGGCCTACATGTCCATTTGAGAAAGATGGTTTGTGATGCAGACAAATTATTGTATCACCTCAGAAGAAAACACTCTTCAGGGTGACCTGTATGTCTCTGGTGCTTAGAGAGCAGCCTTTCAAGTCACCTTACTGCAGTTGTGACCCTTTCAAAATGGGTCTGGTCCTGGTCCGTCTGTGGCCGTGGAGGTCCTGGGCTTTAGTTTCTTGTAGGTGTTTCAGAGTCTTGGCCCTTTCACTTGTTGAAGCCAATGGGAAAACCCACATCGGTTGCAATGGGAGTCAACTTGGATGTGGACATGAGGCTTGTAATGAATCCTGTTTGCACTAATCTTTCCCAAAGATAGGTGCCTTTTGTCATATCTAAGTCTATCCATTGTCTATAAGTGTAACATATATTATAGCAAATAACAAGTAGAGTCTTTCTTGAAGGAGTGATGTTCTGTCACCTGTGGGTTCTTATGCTAACTACATTGAAAAAAAAATTGGAAAAAATCACCTTGAACGAAAGTGGAAGCTTTTTCTCAGATACGGTTGTGGAAGTCAACACATGTGCGTGTTATCTCTCAGAATTCAGCCAACACTGTACTGTAAGGCACTAAATAGAGCTCTTGCATTCAGCAAAGCTGTCAGTCAGTGACCATGTATTCAGCTAGTTTTCTGGGACGTTGTCATTCCAAACCTTATTTTCAGGAGAAGGATGAGACACTTTTCAGAAACTCTATATAGTAACCTTAATAGAAGTTGCTGCGGGCAACAATGCCACAGTGCTGTAGAGTTGTGGTCGGAACTGCGTTTCTAGCTGGAAACATAACAAGGTCTTCCACTGAATTCAGGAAAACCTTCATCAGGACAGGCTGTGATTTGCTGAGTGCAGGCACTGGCTTGCTTTTGCACTGTCTCTTTGTATTTTGGATTGCAGGACTAGTATCTTCTTCCTTCCAGGGCGGGTAGAGACCTACTTTCTGTGACTAAAGACTGGTTCTGGTCAGAAAAGAAAGGGACACTGACCTTTTACAAAATGAATTATGGATACTAGGTCAAGAATAGGGCTGCCACATGGTCTACTACGCTGGGGAAACCCAAAAAGGGGCAGTTCCAGTAGTAGTTCAGTTGTACCATTGTATCATTCATACTGCAATGCAGCCATTAATTGCTCTGTAATAGTACTATCCTTTTTCAGGTGGTCAATAGAGGAGGACATTACATGCACACACTCACCTACATTCCTCTCCAGTTGCATAACTAGTTGACTAGAGATAATGAATTTTAAATGTGGAGATGAGTGTTTAATATAGAAAAAATATATTGGGCTTTTAAGCGTTTTTCTAATATTCCTTCCTTTTATTCTCCAGTACCATTTCCAACTCAACTGCCAACAACACCTTCAACGCCACCTCCACCACCTACGATCCCTCCTGCGAAAGAGGGTAAGTGCTGCATGTGTGGGTTTCTAATAATTTTAAGGTGTTGATGCAATGTTTTTCTGCTTCTGACACTATTTTAGACCTGTGGGGATCAGATTTCAAAATGCATTTGCTACAGCGACACTGTTAAGGCAGCTGGCTTAAATTTAATGAGCCAAAAATCTGACATCATTATTGTATTGTTGAAATTTGCAGAAAGGAGCGTTAGTATGTGTGAGATTTTTTTTTTTCCAGAACTCCTAAACCATACATATATTGCAACTGAAGCAGACATCCTAGGGTTATTAAAGTTCTAAAGCAGCATGATTTTTAAAAATATGTCTACTTTAGGTAATGAGAAAAGTGTTGACCATGTTCAGTCTCTTCTCTCATTAAATGTAGACTTCCTTCTATTTATCATTTGAACATGTAATGTTTTGTACAGAGTCACATAAATATTTCTGTGAGGGGAGCATTATTGTTGGAGACTGAGGGTCAAATCTGTCAGCTTGAAGTTGGTGGACCAAACTGACGTATAGTAATGGAGAATTTAATCCATAAATACAGAAAAAAAAGACCTTGTGTGTGTGTTTTAGAGCTGCATAGCAGCAGATGTTTTTGGTTTGTTTTTTTTTTTTTTTTTAAATGCAAGGAGTAATCAACAGAAAATGAGAAATACAGGTACTTGTCTTCCTGTCTCATTCTTTGGATTTAGATGAACATTTTCCTTCAAGATGAAATATGTTGAAAAACCTAACTTTGCTTTGAGACTGACTGTTTCTGACCCCAAGCAATAGACTTGGATTCTGTAGAGTGTTGAAGGTTCCCAGTTCCCATGAAAGAGAGAGCAACTTGTGTGAGCAGGTGCACAGCTCTGCAGGCCATTTTGCATAAGAACACGCTGGAATAAGATGAGATGGGGGAAATTTGCGTTGTTCCTAAAGAGTGCAGTTAAAGGGGTGCACATTGGGCACTACAGAGCTTAGGGTAACTTTTCGAATGGACTAGTTTCCCACTGGGAATCTCCACAGTCGAGATTCTCTCATCTTGCTTACTGTGTCATGCTAGGAGTCTGGGATTGTATAAGTTCATGTGTGACTTTACTTAACAACCTAAATAAAAATAAAAATGCTTAGCCAGATTTTAAGTAACCGTTATGGCCTTGAAGTGCATTCTTTGATAGGATCTGTCAGTGCATTTGCCCCTTGCAGAGCTCAGTTGGTTCTACACCTGCACTGAAGTCAATGCCAGCAAGTCTGTTTGCTAAAGCATTATTAACTAACATTAAACAAGGGTTTTTCATGACAGTTGCATTTTCTTAAGTGATTTATGAGATTTCATGAGGAGCTGAGGCATTGCTCTAATTCCAAAATACTTGCTTTTCTTTTCTCAGTGTGCAAAGCAGCCAAAGCTGACCTAGCATTCCTGGTGGATGGGTCATGGAGTATTGGAGATGACAATTTCAATAAAATAATTAGCTTTCTCTATAGCACTGTTGGAGCTTTGGATAAGATTGGTCCTGATGGAACGCAGGTAAGCAACATGTAGAGAGACAGAGAGCGCATGGACTTGACAGGGTGTTTTAGACTAGCACCAGAAGTGAAATAAATCAAAAAGTAATTGACATAATTTCACAGTTCTTTTGAAAATATAAACTGCTTTAGGACAGCATTTTTTTTCAATATCTTCTTTTATACACACCGTATGGTGAAATTAATGATATGAATTTTGCTAGCATGAAGGCTAAGTATCATTTCAGTCTCCTGTAATCATTCTAATGAGATTTAAGTTGTGTTAATGTTTTTGGTATTGGTACTCACTGTGGTGTTTATTTCTAAATAAGCTAAAAATGACATTGATAAGGAAAATTAAAGGTTCATTTATTTAAAATCACATGCTCTACAGAATCTACAGTGCTTGAAATAAAATATAGTATTTACAATGATTGTTCTATTTATGTATTTGTTTAGAGAGATGCTTGAATCTGCTCCAGAAAAGATTATTGGCAAATATATTACTCTTTTAAGTGTTACCTGTATAATATGCAGTTTGAGATAGCATTAAAAATTATTTTTAACTTGTCCAAACCCTGAAGAATGCTCAGTTTTTACTGTTTCTTGCTATACAGCTATTTTCCCAGAATATAGTCCATCGTACTTCAGAAACTTATGCATAAGCTTAAGCTTAAGCATGTGAATAGCTCCTTTCAAATCAGCAGCACCACTTACAGAATATGAAGTTCAATATATGTTTCGTGAGTTGTAGGGGTTTAGTGTATAGTATTGAATTACAGGGTCTGGACTCATGTAGCATCATATTTGGGAGAGGCGATTATTTCAGAATATGTTCTTGTATCTTTCTATTACTTGCTTCAGTATTGCTCCCTAACTTAAGTTGCTTATGCTAGCTATTAATTCGTGGAGATTGAATAAAGTCCTTGCAGTTCTGTGTACGAGTAACTGTACACATGTGAGCAGCTGTAACTAGGATTTTGCTTTTGGGCTCAATTGAGAGTGTTTTTGCCAAAGTAGGTATTACTTTTCTCATCCTGTTTGCTGCAGAATGAAACCAGAAAGTGTTAGGTGGCTGCAGAGAGTAAAATTAAACTTTATTTAGTGAAAGCTTCTTAAAGAGAAAAAAAATTCTGGCTTCAATTTAAGGATGAAGCAAAGTTACAAGATAAATCCTTGTTTTAAATGCGCTGATTCACTTACTTTTTGCTTATACACTGGGTGGTGCTTTAGTAATGAACACATCTTCTGTGTGCACAGGTGGCAATAATTCAGTTCAGTGATGATCCCAGGACAGAATTTAAATTGAATGCATACAAAACAAAAGAGACTCTTCTTGAAGCTATTCAGCAAATAGCCTACAAAGGAGGAAATACAAAAACAGGTGAGAAAGGTCATGATTATGATGCAGATTTTCTCCCTCCTACTCTCTGTAGTATTTCTTTCCCATTTGCTGAGTGGTTTAATATATCAGTGCAAAAACAGTGAGAACATGGTATCTCCGCTTGTTGGGCTTTCAAGTTAGAAAGTCTTCATAATCTGCAGTTTACACCCTTCACCCCCTACTGCTGGGTATTCACCCCTCTGACCAACAATGATGTCAAGGACCAGGGAGGAAGGGAGAGAGGCAGCTAGGCAGAAATGAATGACTTTGGGGATTGTGGAAGGTGGAATGAAATATGAAATCAGCTTGGCAAGTGGAAAAGTGAGAGGGGAGAGAAGGTGGGAGGGAGCTTGCAGAGCATGTAGAAAACAGTGGACAGAGTGGAGGGTCTGTTTGGTTATAAGCCAGGACAGTTAAGCCTCAGTGGTATGTTTAAGACTGGGCTGGGGGAAGATGTCTGTTAACTGAATGTAGTTACATTTTAATTAATCCCTTAAGATGGCTCTCTCATGTGAAGAAATTAAAGATAAGTGCTGAAAGGGTTAAAATCTGTTTTAGTTGGAAACCATATGTTTTATCATTCTCAGACTGCACAGAAATTTCTTGCAGCTGTTGCATTGCATCCAATCTCAGTAGTATCAAAATAACACATATTCCATTTACTCAAGAAAATGCTACAATGGCACTTGCAGTTGTTACCTGGACTGTGCCCTACAATCCAGTAAGGGAAGATTTTTGTTATCTTTAACCTGCACAAAATACCCTTTCCCACACATGCCATGTTCATGAACTTCACCTTCTGGATTGAAGAAACGAATGGCTGAAGCCAGCAAATTTTCAAAGGCTAGTGTCAAAATTAAACTTTTCTAAATCTCTATTTTAATAACTATAGAATGCACTAATTTACAGACTACTCAGGACCCAATGGATTTCTCTTTTTATCGATGCCTAACATGATATGAGAAGCCAATAGAAATTGGATCTATGTCACGGTGAAAGTATGTTGTCTATTTTTTTCTGTTTCAGGCAAAGCCATTAAACATGCAAGAGAAGTCTTGTTTACGGGAGAGGCAGGCATGAGAAGGGGCATTCCAAAGGTTTTGGTTGTCATTACTGATGGGCGATCACAGGACGATGTGAACAAAGTCTCCAGAGAAATGCAACTAGATGGTAAAATGTGTAATTTTAAGAACTATTCACATTTTCCTTTTTCTCATTAATTACAACTACATAAGTGTGGGCATGAGATAACGGTACATTTGCTCCAGGAAGATTTCCAAGTTTAAAGAAAACAGACAGCAAATGCTGAGAAACTCAGAATATCACTAGGATATGGTTAGATTCTGGATTTTTTTTTTTTGGTGATTAATGCTATTTTTCATTTTGGTGGCAGTGCTAAAATCATGTAGTAGTCAATGGAATTGCTCCCATGATGAAGAATTTAGAGGACATGATCCTGAGAATCCGGACTGTCATCTGTGAAGTGTAGTCTTACGGTTACTAGCAAACCAAACTGCTTTGTGTTCTATACAAGAGATCCTTTGAAAGTTCTTTCATATGTTCTTTTACTGGTTCTGATCTGCTCTCATGTTACACTAATTACCTTTAGGAATTTTTTTTAAACCACCAATTTTAGAGTTTTAAGCCACCGCAGCATTGTGAGTCTAAGCATAAGAGCTGGATTAGTTGTAGAAATGTCTGATACTGAGGTTTGTATCAAAACCCAAAGGGCACAGTGTGCCATGTGGAACAAAACTAAAGGATGGAAGAAAAAAGCTATCATCCTTTTAATGCGAGGAGATCTAACAAGAAATTACATTTGTCCTTTTTTATTTGCCTTTAGACTTTGGCAGCTATGAAGTTACCAGTGTATATTACTGATTCCTGAAACCCAATGCAATCCTTGAGCTTGGCTGCCTGCTTGTATTATTGCTAGATGCTGAGTTCAGTGCCTTCATAAATAAAATCATATCACAAAATAGTAGAGCATGCATAACTTGTTTTAAGTGGCAATCAAGAAAATCCCATATTTGTGATTAAATTGGAGTATATGTCTAAGAGGAACAAAAAATATTCAACTCTCAGGTAAGACTTGCAGTTGCCTTATTAACGATTAGACTGACAACGGCCTTGAGAGGAGACGGCATATGGTGGGGGTTCAGTTGCTGACACAAGGGATGTGTCACCTTGGACAAATGACTTCCTTCTTCCCATTCCCTTTTGTGTGTGCTGTATGCTTAGGCTGCAGATAGGTTGGAGCAAGTACTGACTTGCATCTGATGGAGACTGGCATGAAGAGGTGCTGATCTTGGATGAGACATGAAGATGTTGTTATGTATTAAGTCAAAGTTTTGTTATGCTAAAAGCTCCATAGAAGGTGATGAATGCCCTTGGGCTTCATTCAAACTTAAAGGCAGTATTGCTTGACTGGAGTAAATTTGGGACTGAGCCATGCAAGAACAGTATGTCCATTAACAATATCCAGCCTGATGTAGACAGGTTTTTTCTTTATCTTTTATGGAAAGAAAAATGTTGAAAAACTTTTAGCTAGTTTGCTGCTCCTCAAACATATAGGATACAGTTCCCATTTCATTTAAATCTTTGAAGTCAGGCTCAAATTTTGAAATATATTAATGCAGAATATATAGAACTGATTCAACCAGTGCGGTTAAGTTGCTGATGAAATGAGAATGCATTTATTTCAGTGTTCACTCATGAGGCAGCAGTGGCTTGAAAACTCTGATTAATATGCGGCACAAAAAAAGAAATCTGTAAAAGACCTACAGGAAATTAATTTCTGTGTTTTTATGATATACTTGATACATGGATATTTTTGTGTGTAATACAGTATAGCATTAAATTAGAAAAGCATTTAAGCATATGCTAAATCTTTAAACTACTGAGTAGTCTTATATGTCTTCAAGAAAACACTTAAGCTTTAACTTTAATTAACTGATTAAGCATAAATAGCCAAAAGAAATATCTCACAGAGAATGTATTACCTTTATTTTAGATTACACGCATGAATTTTCATGTGTTGTTGGATAATAATAAAATTTCCACCTTTGTATTTAACCAGGAAAGGAGCCAGTGCAAATACAGTTGTGTTCATATTGTATTTCCACTCTCTAATGTATGAGTCACAAGAGTGTTCTTTTTTTCTTTTACAGGTTTCAGCTTTTTTGCTATTGGAGTAGCTGATGCTGACTATTCAGAGTTAGTTAATATTGGCAGCAAGCCCAGTGAAAGACATGTCTTCTTTGTGGATGACTTTGATGCCTTTGCAAAGATTGAAGATGAGCTGATCACTTTTGTTTGTGAAACTGCATCAGCAAGTTAGCCATTTTGACTTCTACTTGCTTCTAAAATAAGTGCTAAATACTGGGGGGTTTGTAACTATTAATTTTCTATTAAGAGGTATTCTTAATCTTTTTAACATAGTTTACTGCAGATACTATAACTCTAATGTTATTTCCATAAAAGATGAAGGAAATAAAGCTGTTGTGACTTCAAAATAATTAATGGTTGGTTGCTGTAAACCCAAAATACGGCCATTAGTTTTCAAAAGCTTATTTAAGATGTGAAACATTGTTAATGGTTCAGAATTTAGTCATAGAAAGTTAATTATATTTTATTTTCTAGGCTACTTTAACCATCTGTAAGAGTACCGTTAGCTACATTCATTATTACTCAAATCACATGGTTTATTTATTAATGGAGAGCTAATCATTAATGTTTGTATTATCAGAGAAAGTAGAAGAATTGTAGCCTAAGGAAAAGCTTAAAACATGCCCAAACTCTTTGAAATCTCTGAAAATGCCACACCTCAGACTCTTTAGGAAAATGAAAGGAAAGACATTCTGGAACAACACCTAATGGTTAGAGGTCAATAATTCACATGCTTTTAGGTGTGTGCCCTCAATATGTTTCCTTATATATAAGCCAGGAAGTAGGCAATGTATAGCTGATGTGAATCATTTGTGATTGTAAGGAGTCCTTGTGCATAGGACTGTGGGTTATCATGGACTGAGTTATCAGAGCTGGTGAACACAAATATGTTGCTTGTGTCCCATCAAGTCTTTGGTTTTGACCATAAACTCTGCTTTCAATGGTAGAGAGAATTTTGAACATTGAGAATACTCAACAGTAGCATTTATTGGTCATTTGTGCTTGTATTCCAAAAGTGATCTCTGAATATGAGTATCCTGGGGTGCCATATTTCACACGCTGCCTCTAGGCTTATTGATTTCCCAGGGCACCTTTCCTGGAAGAGATTAGTGTGCTTTCTTCCCTGCCAGAAGAAAAATATAAAGCAGATTTACAGCTATTTAAAATGTGTGCACACTACTTAAGGACTGTGTGCAATTCTGGTCTCCGTTGCTCATGAAAGCTATTGTGGAGTTTGAAAAGGTATAGCTAAAGTAATTGAACTTGAGATGGAGTTAGGCTGGAGAAGCTCACAAATGGAGAACTAGGGAGCACTTGGTTAAAACCCAGTATGAGACATACTTTTTTTATGCAGCAGGCAGTGCATTTGTTGCCACAAGAGGTTGTGAAGGCAGGTTCATAGAAGGATTAGGCAAATTCAGGGACAACAGATCCATAAAAGGATATTATATGGAACACACAGGGATGCACCCTTTAACATCTTTGCCACAACCCTTGTGGATCCTGAGGAGCATCAACTGAATGGAGTAGAAAGTGGCCAGGTTTCCATGCCCTTTCTAAACAGCAGCTCCTTTTGCTGCTATTGGGGATAGAGTACTGGGCTGAGTGGATCATTGTTCTGACCCAGTGGGACATCACTTGTATCCTTAAATATATCTTTCCTTCTTTTCCAGCCTGCCCATTGGTAGTTAAAGATGGCAACAATTTTGCAGGTACAGTATTTTTGTGTTCATTTTTGTTCCTGATTTATGGAATCATGTTCATTACCTGGTTTTCACAATGTTAGGCAATATATTTCCCTTTATGCTAACAGCTGTTAAACAGATGGTGATATGAGACTCTGTGATGCAACTAGCTTTGTCTTTTTTTTGTTTCCTGTAATGCGGTATTAATTTAAATTAATAGAATGTATATTTTGATACCTTCCAGGATTTAAAATGATGGAGATGTTTGGTTTGGTTGAAAAGGAGTTTTCAGCTGTGGAAGGAGTTTCAATGGAACCTGGTACATTTAATGTTTACCCATGTTACAGACTGCACAAGGATGCCCTGGTATCCCAGCCTACCAAGTACGTATTAACATATAAATATTCATAACACACATGAAGATGATTGTCCGGTGCAGGCAATTATTCATTTCAGGGACCAGTATTTTCATGTCAGAAGAGCAGAGATGCTAGTGTGTATCTACATTATACTAATGAATAGGAAGAATGTTTGGTGTCCTGAGTCCTCAATTAGTTTCATTCAAAAATAGCAGTTGTGGGTAAAAGTAGGTAAGCCCACTGGCTATTTTGGGTTTCCCGCATGAGCCAGTTTCAGGCTTGTGCCAGTTTTAGCACCTAGCAATTTCATGCAGACATATGTCTGGGCAGATTCCAGTATGTAGTACTTTGTGAAAGGTGCTTCTGGAATGCAGGCTGAAGTCTCATAGAGTGCAGCATGTCTTTGAAACGGGAGTCAGAATGAGAACCTGCTTTAGCTGTCCTCAGTCACTTTTACTTCACTCTATGTCCATTCATTGATTACAAAGGAAGATTATCTCCTCATGCTGAAATGAGTCTGTGTGAACACCATCTAGTACCTTCCTGGGAGGCAGGACATAGTTCAGTCACAAGGACTGTGTCCTGGGAGAGATATGAAGGAGGCGATGAAGAAACCTTCCATCGAACTTTTACAGTCATTCCTCAAAGAGGAAGTGACGGAAAGTCTCCATTTCTTCTATGAACAGTGTGTGTGTTGTGTTTGGTTCCTCTCAGTCCAGTCCTCCACTTTGTATTAAGTGGCATCAGAGAAAAGCAGTGGCTCTGCTGGATTAAACATGGGAAGATGTAACAAAAAGTATTCTTTAGCTGAGATAAATAAGAAAGAAAAACAGTGGGAAATTACTTTTAAAGTTTATATTAGATGTCATCTTAGTCTTTTTGTGTGATTATCCTGTTGTGTCCCAGTTGGAGCTATACTTCTTGGAGCTGTTTCACATTCTCTGTGTTTAGTTTCCTCCGACTCTAGAGGGACTGAAATTTCAAGGGATTAGCATTTCTCACTGCTTTTTCCCTTTCTGCTTCTTCCTAATCGGATCTGCTGCACTGATATGCTCTTCTCTAGCTGCCACCCCAGCCCAATCTTACTGCTTCATTAGGCTTTCACTCCCTTTCATGGTTGAGAGAATACCTTTCTCTTGATGATCTACAGGTACGTCTGAATAATACCACTTGTTTTTGTCATCCCATCTGTGCACTGAATGCCATTAATGCTATTCTCCTTTTTGAGCTCTGTATCCCCAAACCTTGTGTTTGCCCCACCCTGCTTATTGAATTTTCTTTCATTCACTGTACAGTGGGCATGCTGTAAGGCTTTTTTCTTGTACTTATTGAGTTCCGTCTCTCTTTTCTCTATGGGAAATGTGCAGTGTAACATCATGTTTGATCACCTGCAGATTCTGTGAAGAATATATTGATTATATATTACATTTAACTCCTTTTCCAGCATGATTCATATCTATACATCTTATATGTGCCAGAAACACTTTAGAAGGAATGAATCATATTTGGGGAAAAGAAATTGATTAAATAATTTCTTCAGATCCCTTTACTATGTTTTTAGGGAATCAGGCTAATTAACATTTTCAAAATACAGTCAGTCATTTCAAACACTTGTCCAAATGTCCCACTTTGGGATTTGACAAGGAAAGGTTAAATTGTATTGGAAGTACCAAATAACAAATTTTAGGAAATGGTGTAAAATAGCACACTTCTTTTATATCATAAACTTCCTCCCTCTTCTGCAAAAATTCTAGGAGAACAGATTGTATTTCTGTATGTGTGATCTGTTTTGACTTCACTTTCTTATATATTGGCTTTGAAATGTGTAAACTACATTCCCTATAATTTATAAAGCTTCCTGTAACAGTCTCTGTCACTCCTAATTTTAATCCATTAGTAATGGTTTAATGACAAAGGACATGTCTATTGAGATTGGTCTTCCAAGCAACTTCTATTTTCGTTGTCTGTTAAACCAGACAATAGCAAAGGCCTTGCAAGTGGCTACTGTTTATTAAAAGCTTTTAATATAATTAATTTCAGCTTTACTTCAAACTGACCTCCGGTTTGATCTTCAGATTAAAAAAAAATTAATAGTTAAGGGCAATTTTGTAAATTTCAAGGGAAAAGATAACTTCTCCTTTCTTCATAAGTATTCTTTTGATAGTTATCAAGTTGAGTAGATTTTGCAAACGCTTATTCATATTGGTTCTCGGTCTTGATTTCCAAAGAAATATACAGAGTAATAGAAAGCGTGTTAAGTGAACATCTGGTGAGTAAATCACCAGATTTAATGTTTATTTCAGTTTAAAAGACATTATTTCTCTTACAGGTATTTGCATCCCGAAGGTCTCCCTTCTGATTACACCATTACGTTTCTCTTTCGTATACTCCCCGACACACCTCAGGAGCCATTTGCTCTTTGGGAGATTTTAAATGAAGGATATGAACCACTGGTTGGAGTTATTTTAGATAGTATGTATTTTGTGTTTTATCAGTGACTTTTCTTTAACTGTATGAATGATTCATTCTGTGTCTAGATTTATTATTGCCAATGTTTTAATCTGCTGCCAGAACAACTACCTGAGTCTGGAAGGTGATAGTTTCTAATGGATATTTTTTTAGATTTAATTTAACTGAGTTTAATTTGGAGTTAAGAGTCGAATTTTGACTCCACTGCTCTAAACTGGGAGGAATGATACTGAAATCCAAAGAGCTGTACTAGATGTAAATTGATGTGAGGGAGGTACTTTTATAATTTCCACTGCTCTGAATCTGGTTCTCATAGAATCTATCTTGATATATGCCAGTGGTGCTGACAGTACAGTATACATAGAGGCAGTGCAGTCTGGTGGAGAGCAGACTTAGAGCTAGAGACATGAACTCTTGATGACTCTCTTCATTTCCACTTGATTTGACTTCCACAACTGTAAAACAGGGATTATAATTTAGAAAGTTTCCATATTTACTGTTGAAAAGATGTAGATACCATGATAGCTGTTCTTCATAGCAGAAATTTTAAAAGAAATATATTAGTACTTATCTTTCTGTCTTTCCTAAAATTTTTTAGATACGTCACCTTGAAATGGGTGGGAATTAGGCATTTAGTAAGCTTGTGGATCCGTGCCTCCTTTTCTTGTCCAAGTCCCACAGAGAACTAGTGGGAGAGTAGGATCAGGTAGACGTGGGTGAGGTAGACTCCCAACTATTGGCCCATCCTTCCTGCCAAACCAGGAAAGAGCATTTCCCTGAGATAACTTGTTACTTCCCGTATACTTCAGTATATCACTTATGAATGTGTTTTACTGACATCTTTGGTCTTCTTTGTTAAACACAAAATTGACCCTTTCAAATAATGTGTCAGGCCTTTTCTTCCTCTAACACAGAGCCCTTATTTTATTCTCACACAGATGGTGGTAAAACTCTCACTTTCTTTAACTACGACTACAAAGGAGATTTTCAAACTGTGACTTTTGAAGGTCCTGAAATAAGGAAGATATTTTATGGGAGTTTTCATAAGGTTAGTAATGGTAATAGGGAAAAAAAGCGCACTCTGAATAAAGTTTTGGGAGTTTTTCATGTTTTGAAATCTTCTTTTGTGTGGTCAACCGCTGCCAGAAGAAATGTATTTTGCATATTCAGACTCATCTACCAAACTGTCTTAAGTCTCTTTGCAATATTGAATTAACATTAAACAAATCGTAGTTTTTATGATGAAGCTGATGTGATCAATTTTCATCTCATGCTTTGTGCCTGTATTTTAGAGTTGATTAAAAATACTTGCCTTGAAAAGTAATTTAGAAATACATTGGCTTTTCCTTCTAAGGTTTGGATTGGAAATGTCACTCAAAACGAAAAGGAAAAGTCCAGCAAAAAAAATTATCCTTCTTTTGACCAGAGTTGTTATTTTTAAACATATTTTAAGGGCTATGCCATGTCGAACTTTTCTTGGCTGTTAGAGAACTCGTAACATTCTTTCCGAAAGCAGATGAAGTAGTGCTGGGATTGTAGCACATATTTATTGTGGAAGGTGCTTTTGTTATTCACTTTTATTCCTGATGTTTGTAACTTTCCTAAACAAAAAAAGGAGACTGTGGATTGAGGGAGAGTATTTACAGAGCTTAACTTCTCTGTGCTTCCTGTTTAATTGATGGAGTGAGAAGGGGAAGGTAGGTCAGAGCTGGGGTCCAGTTCTGACTCTTAAGTTGTGCTTTGGAGGAATGCATGAGTCTTTAGCAGATTCTCCTCTTAAGCATTTTTCTGCATTTTGAATGATGATCCTTGCTATATAGGTGTTTGAAAGGCGCGGGAGACCAAATTCATAGCAGCTTTTCAGTTATTTAGTTCCAGCTGAGCCCAGAGCAAAGCAGCTACAGGACCCCTTCCTGGCATTCTCTCACCTTGGGCTCCGATCTCCACGTAGTGTACTGGTATAGAGCAGATACTGCATTTCTACCAGCTCTTCATCAGGTCTCCCCTTCACCTCCCCAAATTGCTATTTTCTTTGCTTAACTGAGAGTTTGCTCATGACAGGACAGTTGTGGCTAGGATTGTCCTCTCTGCTGGGAATGTCTTTGCTGCATTAGCGATGGACAGCAGAAGGGAGCAACTGTTATTGTGCTCTGCTTTTCTGTCCTGTGTTTGATGTGATTTGATTTTTTTCAGTGTGAAAACTTCACTATGACAGGTTTTGCTGTGTGCTTAATATATAATTTACAGGCTAAATTTTACTGCTTATTTTTGGCTTTTGCAAGTAGCTATAAAGGATGTATTGGTAAAATCCAGTGCTATATAGCCAGATCATACAAGGCCCAGGAATTATTAGTGACCACGTAAGTCAAGGGTTCTTTGGGATCTCGGTGGTATATCAACACTGTGTAGAACTTTTGTCAGGGATAAATTACTTTCTTACTGAATAAATTATGTAAGGTGCCAATTTGTATGCAAATGTTCCATAAGCAGAAAAATAAGCTAAATTAATTAAACAGATTAGAATCATAGAATAATTCAGGTTGTAAGGGACCTCTAGAGGTCATCTAGATTATTTGCTATGGATTATTCTCTGAGTTTTGTTAGCAAACATGGAGTTAGGAGCGCATTTTAAAAAATGCCCCCTTTTCCTGGGTTATTAGTATATCTTATGTGCTCCTTTGTATGTTAAAGCGTCTTTTCTTTTGTTTAGTTGCACGTTGTTATCAGCAAGACTACGGCCAAAATAATTATTGACTGCAAGCAAGTGAGTGAGAAGACCATTAATGCAGCAGGGAATATTAGTTCTGACGGCATAGAAGTGCTGGGGAGAATGGTCAGATCCAGAGGACCAAGAGACAACTCTGCACCAGTGAGTAGAACAAGAACAATTCTTTAAACCATTTAAAATATTCTATAAACAAGTGTTTGGGATCTTTGCAATTAGTTTTAAGTTGAAGCAGAGTGAACTGGTATATTGAAACAGTGAAGTTCCAGCATTTCAGAAATTGTGCCAAAGCCTGCAATAATTCTCAACTTTGGCAAAATCTATTTTTGGTTATTTTAATGAGTGAAATCACTAGATCATCATTGTTCAAATGTTATTCTCAAACACATCTGTGAACACAGTCAATACACTCAGATATGACTTGTGTTCAAAACTTCATTACACAGAGTAATACAATGTATAACTCCTTTGCCTGGAATAATTTAAACTTTGTTTTGAGTGATAATTATTACCCATGTCTCTTGCTCCCTTCCACTCTTTGTTTGCCCGCAAGCTCACTGTCTGTTCATTAAATAATTGAACTAGTTTGACACAGACGGCCCCCCAGATGCCCAGTCTTGGTATATGTAGTTCTTTTATAATATAAAATATTTTAAACGTGAAATATCCTCCCCAAGATTAACTACTCTTTCATTCCTCTGAAATTATTCTCCTAGAAGCAGTACTTGATCATTCTGTTTGCATGGCAACTTATGGGAGTCTTTCCGTTTTGCTTCAAATGTCATCAAGAAAGTTTGTTTGGGTTTTCCAGGTAGTTTCAGATTTAGTTGTTGAAGAAGAATTGACAGTCTGGCAATGATCTTGGGAAGGATTCTTTGCTGTGCAGTACTGTTTGCTAATTTTATTTGAACTTTCTTGACCCTAGAATGAAGTTAGCTGAGAATGTGAACCTTGAACTCAAGACTTGATTTGAATAAGAATGAGGTTTCAAAAATGTATTTACTTGCTACTATATGGAAATAGCGTTGTTTAGTAAAAAGTAAGCCCTCAGAATATATCTCTGGGTACAAAAAAGAGCCTTTGGGCCTCAAACTTACGGATAATAATTATATCAAGCCTGTAAAGATAATTACACAGAGAAATCTTTGTAGTCACATTCCAGTAGAAACAGAAAAAGGCAAACTTAGGAAATCTTGGAATTAGAGACAGCTTTGTAAAGAAGTGGAAAGAAATGGTGTCTTTTGTTAGAACCCAGGAATCTATAAAAGAGAAGTCAGACTGCCCACTCACTGAAAAATTTGGTTTTGTTCAAATGAACTGTAAAACTGATGTAAGACTACAAATGTGTAGCTGAAGATGAAAATTCTTTACTCTGTAGTACTGTTTAGCTGCCTTCAGATATTACCACATATACCAAATTACAAGCAGGTCAAGAAAGCACCCAAATACCATTCTTTAAAGTCTCCATTCTGCACATTTTATTCATATTGAGTAGAACTTGTGTGAATAGTCACATTTAAGGCATGAATGAGTTGCTTTCTGCTACTCCAAAAATTAGAGGACATCAAAGGAAGCTAGTAGGAGGCAGGATAGAGGTTCTTCTCACAACAGGTAGTAGATCAGTGCGGCTCCTTGCCATAGAATTTTGTGGGTGCTAAGTATTTACATAGATTGTAGGGAAGCCTGGACAAATGAATGAAAGGGAAATATTGGCTGTTAACAAATCTGGGGCAGGAAATCCCTGATCTGAAAGTTATTGGAAGCTAGTAGACTGTAAGGTAGAAGTATGACTTACACCGCTGTTCTTCATTAGATATCACTTGTGCCACCGCTGGAAACAGAATACTGGGATTTATTCCATTCCAGTATCTTCACAGTTTTAAGAGGTTCATGAAGGCAGGCATACAACAAAAACTCCTTTTTGTAAAACATTTTGAAAATTGGGGTTTGTTGATAGTTCTGAAAAATTCTTTTTTCATCAGCTGTATTTTCATGAAATGCTTTAATCTTAGTTTTAGAGATGTTTATTACATAAAATAAAAACAGCTAGGCAGTTATTTTGGAATACAATTGTGGATGTTTTGTTCTGACTGTATTCACATGGAACAGTTTAACATTGTCAGAGCGTTTTTAGTATGGTTTTTTAATAAATGAATCCAGTGCAATCACCTGCATTTTGCAAAGCATTTCAATTTTAAGGGAATATAATTGTATCACAGTTTTTTTTTTCCCATTGATGCATGTGGTGTGCAACAGTTCAATGAACAGGCAGAAACAGAGATCAAAAGGGCAAAAAGGGGATTAGGCTAAAGGTGCCTAGACCTTTTAACATCCCTTAATAGTGATGCATCTCTGGATTAGACACTCCAGCCACCTAGAGCAATGAAACATGACCGTGACATGCAGCAAGTAATGTTCTTTATTCCTTCAGTGGAATTTAATGAAAAGTCCAGCTTTAAAACATCGTTTATTTACAATTCACAATCCTTCTCTTTATTCATGTTTCCTTTTCTTTTAAATTAAACTTGTTTACTTCCATGAATATGTACTGTCAAAAAAAGTAGTGTGTGATGTGGTCCGGTCTTAAGAAATCTTTGCAGAACTGTAGCCTGATCAGATGAGGATGGGCAGACTTTTCCATCTTACTGGTTCTGCTTGCAGGGCTGGATATTTAGAAAGCAAAATCACTGTGAATACAGAGAAATATGAATAAATGTTTAATGATAGCAAAGAAAGCTTTGTTTAGTTATTTAGCTTGAGTCAGAGCAACCCACATAGTATTTTAAAATAAGAATACTGAGTCATTCAATATTTGGATGGTGAATGCAGCAATTCAGGGAATGTCTATTTGCTCTTTATTTTATACCAACAGGCTTTATCACTATTTATCTCTAGATTGTTTAATCCAGAGAAAATGAATGCATGTACATGTCATGTAGGACTGCAGAAATTTAGCCAATACTGTCAACCTTCCGTTGTTGAGGATAACAGAATAGCTTGGGATGTCCTGTGTTATGGAAAAAATGGCAATGCTACTTACTTCTGAACCTAACCTTCACAAACATCTCAGGTGTTTCTGCGCTCCTTTTCTGGGATGTCTTATTTGATTAAGTGTAGTATCATGCAAATGCCCAGGGTCATTCTGACTCCCAGAGCAGTATGTTCATGCATGTCCGTGTGCTACTGTGCGCAAGCTAATGAGTCTTCCCGTAATTAGTAGCTTTGGGATGTGTAGCAAAGAGGCATCTAAGTAACTCTGCATGGAGCCAGCTTGCATTTGACGTAGCCAGGGACACAGACTTGCTGGACTCAGGACAGACCTTTGTGGAGCCAAACCAATGGTCCAAAAGCTGCCTTCACACTGCACTTCAGCTGTCTAAGGTGTTTAGCATGGAGCCAGCTCACATATGTCTGCATCTGTAGCACAGCATATCTACAAATCAGCTAATCTGCTGGCAGATAAGAAGAATTTCTATGTGTATGAAAGTATTCTTTTGTTTAAAATAGAATATTTGACTTATTTAAGAAAAAAAAAGAGGCAAAACTGACAGTGCACATATGTAGTTCATTTTAACAGATTTAAAAGCAATGCAGTTTTAAGAAAGTCTTTAAATTCACTCCTCTGTTCTAGTGTTAAACTAATGCCACTGAAAATAATAATGGGAGCAAAACCAAAGAGAGTTCTATCTCTAGCAGTTCCTCACATTTTTTAACATGTGGGGTTAATTTAATGGGATGTTCTGTTCCATTCCTGTCTCTATTCAGTATGCACATAAATGAGGCATGGAAAAAGAATAGAAATAGTAACAGAAGAAAGCTTGATCTCTCTAGACCCCTGTGTTCAGTTCAAGGCTGTAAATGAGACAATTGGTTTTACCATTGAGTCCTATTTAGTATATTGTGTCTGAGTATCTAGCAGCCATTATTTTTACCAAATGTGTGTGTTCTTGTAGATTAAATTCTTGTCCAAACCATGTTCCCAGACCTGTGGTGGGAATTTTATTTTCTGCCCAATGTTGTCATGTGTTGAGCAAGCTTTTCACCATCCTTAAACTTCTGTTGCCTGGGGATAATATGGATAAGAGAGGGCATATTCTAAAGGCTCCATTTTGCACTGATCTTACAACTAACAGTCATTTTGTACATCACCCTTGTTTTGAAACAGTTGCAGTTACAGATGTTTGACATAGTTTGTGCTACCTCATGGGCCAATCGGGACAAATGCTGTGAGCTTCCTGGCTTGGTAAGAAACCTCTTTTAATAACTGTAGACTCTACCCTTTACTTTCCCCTTTATTGAGACAAATGTTTTAATGGAAAAGGATGGTTAAGAGTTTTTAAAAAACCTCAAGTCTGCTTGGATTACTTGTCCTACTGAAAGTCAATGTGATGCCTGTTTCGAAATCAATTAGGTGCTTTTGAGGCATCCACATAATACTGTGTCTTAGAATCATAAAATTCTTAACTTCTGAATCGAAATTTTGGACATCATTCTCTTCCTGTATTGATCTTTCCTTAGAGAGATGAGGAAAATTGCCCTGCCCTTCCTCATTCTTGTTCCTGTTCAGAAGCTAATAAGGGTCCCCTTGGACCTCCTGGACCACCGGTAAGGTTTTATTCAAGTTTGTAGTCAACTGTACCGAATAGTACACTGGCCACCTTTATTCCAGGACATGTGAATATACTGGCATTGTATAACTAGTAAGGTTAAATTAAGGTTTTAGGTGTTAGCAAAGAGATAAATTACATTCAATTTATAGCAAAGATGCCAAGTAATACGCTGTAAAAAACCCTTCTCACCCAATAAGTAAAATTTTTAATGGTTTAATCGAGACTTGAAACAGGGTAATCTTTAGACCTTGAACCCTGTTACCTGTCTGTAGCATTAGTAGATATGTCATAGTTAGTGCCATTTATTTGCAAATTTTTAATCACCTGCTATCTGTCTACTCTAGCACATGTGTATTAAATGTAGCTTGTAGTTTAGCTTTCTGAAATGCTCAGTTTACAGTATTCTTATGAATTAAAGATATGGGGTATGACAACGCCACGTGTGTGATAAATGATGAAAGACTTTTCTGTCCTAAAAGCACTACCTAAGTACAGTATTTATTGGACAGCAGAACTAGAAAGTGCTGGTTCTTCTGAGAGCTCCTAGAGGCAGAGAGCTGGTTCTTCAGAGAGCTCCTGAGGCTCCTAGAGGCACCCAAGAGCCGTGAAGGGAAGAGAGGATGAAATGAACTGGCTTTGGTGAAAGTTGAATTGAAACCTTTTCTAGCTTGCCAGTGAATGATGAAATACACACTGTCACAACCTTTAACTATACTTGGTGGTGTTACTTTGATAGCACCCATCTAGATTTTTACTGTGTAAATGTTAAGTAAGTGCATACTAAGTTCCTTGCATAACCAGTGGAACTAGGTAGTCTCTTCTAGAAGACAATTATTTAACTTCCCTTCCATCTCAGTGTAGTATCTTAGAAAGATGGAAAAAATCTCCTTTCTCTTTACTGGCTTGTGGAAGAACTCAGACAATGGAACAGACCAGACAATGGAGATGCAGGTCACTAAAGTTAGATAACTCAATCTCACATCCCAAGGCTGATTTTTAGCAGTTTAGAAAAGTTGCAGGCTCTATTTGCAATGGTCTGTTATTGGTTTGGTTTAATGAGAATCCTAACTGGGATGTTTGTAGATCGGTCATGTGTTTTTTCTTTTACAACTAGATTGATAACTCTTAGGGCTGCTTGCTAAGTTAGCTTGAGATGAAGCCCTCTTGTGAACAAGTTTGAACTGCATGTTTCTCTGCTCATAGTGTGTCCTGGATGCTCCAAGAGCATGTTTTGAAGAGAAAGAGCCAGTGAAGAATGCAAAGGAAAATAAGTTTCTGAAAATGTTCAAGTACACAAATTACATGAGATACATGTTCAACAACAAAATTAACTTGCACATAAGACATTCACGTAGTAGGTCCTAGCAGACATTTATCCTACTAACAACTCAGAGGTTAGTCTTTCTGCAAGAACTGTTCTTCAAGTGCTGGTACAAAAAATGGAAAAGGAACTCAGGAGAAAATTCACTGAAGACATATATCTTGAACATGGAAAAATTATTCTCTTCTCCTATTTGAATGTAGGTTATAAATCAAGTATGGATTAAGGTTTTAATTTCTGTGTGTAGATGTCCAATTTGTGTACTGTGAAAAAGACAATGGGATAATTCACACAAAAATGCAACTGAAATTGAGTAGTTTGACCACATTTCACAGTAAAATGAAAAATGTTTAAAAATAATTTGACTGGAAGGATGTGTGTTACCATAGTTCAAAACATATACAGATGAGAAATTGCTAAAGCTTAACCCAGCAGTAAAATAATGTACTTCTATTTATTACATTTAGGATTAACAGTATTTTGAGTAGCATAGTGCCATGCAAGAGGAGGCTTAAAATCAAGCAGAAAAATCACTGCCTAGGCAGGAGAGTATGTGATTCTGGAACTTAGCCTCTTATAAGTGATACTTTTTTGCCAGACAGTTAGATGGCATAGCTCTGGAAAAAAGTAAGAGGCCTAGGAAAAAGCAGAGCAAAAGAATAAAGTCAGCGTTTGTCTCTGCGCCAAACAAAAGTCAGAAAGTCACATGTGCTATGTCTGGTCAATACTGCTCCAAGTCGTTAAAATGTCATGTGACTTTTCTGTAAGCCAAGGATTTTTCTGTTTAAGGGATCAGGATTCTACCATGTAGCCAGTTTTAGACATTAGACTAAAAAGACTCCAAATAAAAGGCTTCCATTTGTTTGGGATAGTGACTCTGGAAATATTTTTTAAGCTCTTTTAGGAAGTGGGTCATTTTGGGTAAGACAAAGTATCGTTTAGAGTTAAGATTATCTGGCAGTTTTCATTATGGGATGCTGTTTTTATGGCTTCATCTTTGCCAGAATTTGGTCATGCTGTCTGAAGTTCCCCCTGCAAAGTAAAAGTAAGATATCACACAAACCTGATGCCTGCATTTGAAAGGAGTGCTGCAGAACTGGAGAAGGTGAAGAAGGAGACAAAAAATATTGGAGGACTGGAGAAATCTAATTGCAAAGAAAAGCTTTCAGTGCTTCATAGGTTTTAACTATCAAAAAGAAATAAGGAGGTGACTTGATAACAGTTGATTAAGAACTGTTTCTGGGGAAGGCACTGGCTATTAAGAAGTTATTTAAAGTAAGAGAAAAAGGCATAAAAGGAATTCTTGGCTAGAAGTAGAAGCCAAAGAAATTAGTCACACAAGCTTAGCAGAGCTGGGGAATAACCACCAAAACAAGTTTAGAAGAAAAATGAGGGAGGCTCTTGTGATGTTTTCATCTTAAATCAATGCTTTTCTGGAACTTGTGCTTTTACCAAGCAAAGGTTACTGGGTTCAAAACATGGAAAAGTGTACCAAATTGAGTGTGAATCTTAAAGTGTATGATTTAATGGCTCAGCATCAGGCTATTTTTAAGTATATATTATTACTCAGTAAAAATGTGATCTGTTTCTGAGAACAAAATGGGAGAAAACTGTGTGATTTTGTTTATGTTAAAAAGTTGCAGCTATTTTGCTGAGTATTTCCATAGGAATTTTTAATCTGAGAGAGAGGTAGGAGAAAGGGCAGAGGGAACTGCTGGGCTGGAATGCAGAACTGTGAGGATCTGGAATTTGGGAACTGGCAACTGGAACATGGTTCTGTGGAGAGCGTGGGATGAGATTTTAGGGTCAGAGCTGACCATGATGGAACGGGTCATGGCCATAGACCTGTGGGATGTAAGTGAGAAGACTGAAGGAGCTGGGACAAGGAGTAGAAAGCTGCTCTGTGATCACACATATGAAGACCATATCATGATACCTTCATTGAAGAGCAAGAATACTCTGGTACTTCCAAACATTTCTCTTATTGGCATTTCTATTTAAAGTCTCATAGATACTACATATGCATTTAATCTGAAAAGCATATTTTCTATTTTTATGTCTTTAATGTAACTGCTATTATTTTTATAAGTACTTATTGTAGCCTCTAAAGAACACTATTCAGTTGTGGTGCCTAGTTGTACAAGGTCCTTTTTGAGTACAAAGAAGGGCAGAACCCCTGTAAAACTCATATCCCAAGAGATTAAGCAATATACCCAGGTGGGGGAAGAGGGAAATTGATCTGAAAAAAGTGAAGCAAAAAAAAAATCTTTATTTATGCTGTCCTAGAGGACAAAGCACATGCAACATGTGTATGCAAAACATGTTCAATGGCAGCCATCCATAGATATATGCAACTCCAGTGTCTCAGATGATACTAATAAAAAAAGCAACAGTTGGTTAATAAATGATTAACAGATGTAGGCACCACTGAAGAAAGCAAAAAAAGAGAAAAATGGGCAAAAAAGTATTTTACCTAAGAGTAGCTCTACATTAAACCATTGTAAGTCTAGCAGATACTGTAGTTGTCCTTGCTGAAAATATTCCTGAGTCATTGGAATCATAGAATCATTTAGGTTGGAAAAGACCTTTAAGATCGAGTCCAACCGTAAACCTAACACTGCCAAGTCCACCACTAAACCAAGTCCCTAAGCGCCACATCTACACATCTTTTAAATGCTTCCAGGGATGGAGACTCAACCACTTCCCTGGGCAGCCTGTTCCAGTGCCTGACTACCCTTTCAGTGAAGAAGTTTTTCCTAATATCCAATCTAAACCTCTTCTGGCACAACTTGGGGCCGTTTCCTCTTGTCCTGTTCATTATTACTTGGGAGAAGAGACCGACCCCCACCTTGCTACAACCTCCTTTCAGGGAGTTGTAGAGAGCAATAAGGTCTCCCCTCAGCCTCCTCTTCTCCAGACTAAACAACCCCAGCTCCCTCAGCCGCTCCTCATAAGACTTGTTCTCTAGACCCTTCACCAGCTTCGTTGCCCTTCTCTGGATGCTTTCCAGCACCTCGATGTCCTTCTTGGAGTGAGGGGCCCAAAACTGAACACAGTACTCGAGGTGCGGCCTCACCAGTGCCGAGTACAGGGGGACGATCACCTCCCTAGTCCTGCTGGCCACGCTATTTCTGATGCAAGCCAGGATGCTCTTGGCCTTCTAGGAAACTCAGCCTTTAACAATGTGGTGATATTGGTGAGGACAGATATGCAGGAAGTTTCAGCAACTGGAAGGGAACCCATCACCACATTTATACATTTCCATCCCTATTGTAGCTTTCAGTGTTATTTTGATGCTTACGTAGTGTGCATTCTTGGCGCTAGAAAGTAGTCACATCTGCGTTTAAATCTGTTCCTGTGTATGGCCACACTTAAGTATGATCTCAGTTTAATTACTCCAGTGGAAGGATATGGACAGGATATTCACCGATTCCTGAACACTGATTCAGGAACAAGAAAAAACTGTTTGGGCTTCTCTGGATTTCGTTCTTGTTTATTTGAGAGTTTTGGTTTTCAGCAAATCCTGTTCTTGCACTTCACAGGGTGGTCCAGGTGTCAGAGGTGCCAAAGGTCATCGTGGTGATCCAGGTCCAAAGGTACTTTGTACAGCACTTTACAGTTGATAGACGCACAGGTTTTTGGTTTCTCTCTGCTGCATGTAAACCTTGAAATGAATTCCAGATTGTCTCTGATGTTGCTGAGGAAAAAGCACAGTGAAATGCCATTGGTGTTTGGTGTGTCTCTTTTCGTAACAATTGCTTGTCCTGTTTGTTCCTTGATAAAAGATATAAAATTCAGAATGCTGCTTTCACGGCATAAATCTTCATTTTTTTTATATTTATAAAGGAACCAGGCAGTTTTAAATTGAACCCTAACTGCTCAATTGAATGTTAACTCACATTTCAGACGTTTTTGAGTCTATTGGTATTTAATTCTTCAAACAGGAGCTGCCTTTGCCCATATGATAACAGTTTAACTTATGTCCTGTGCTGCTTTAGGGACCAGATGGACCTCGAGGTGAAATTGGTGTTCCTGGACCACAAGGACCTCCAGGACCACAAGGACCCAGTGGACTTTCTATTCAAGGGCTTCCAGTGAGACTTACAAAAATCAATAGGGTTCTTTCCTGTGATGTTTTGAACAGCACATATCTTAGACTAGAACGACATATCTTTTGGTGTTCTGATCAGAATCTTAATTTCAATATCTGAGGTGAAATCACAGATTTGGGTTTAACCTATAGTGGATGTGGGTGCAATGCCAACATTTCTGGTTTTATTTGGATCTGAACTTTTAGTTAGCTGAAGGGATTTGATTGCAGGTTGAATATGACCCAGGTATTAGCATCCAAGCCTGGAGACAAGTGAAAAAAATTGCAGCGGGGGTTGTAACATGGCCCCAAACCACAATATTAATATTTTATCTTTTTCTAGTTGTGGTATTGCTCATCGCAGATCAGTTGTGACTTGAAAGGTATACCCAAGCAACAGCACCATATTCGCTGCCAAAATTAAGCAATAGTGTTCACTACACTTACAGAATCTATCATCAGAGGAGATGATGAGGCCTGGAGTTTGCATTGCTGTTGTGAAATAAGTCTCAGAATTTCATCATAAAGACTCATTGGTAGAATAATAAACCAGCAGCACTAATCTTTTTTCATATACATCTCTGGTAGATGGGTACACACAAGCCTTGAAAGATAGCAGATGCCTATCTTTTTCTGCTAGGCTTTTTTTCAAAATTTACTACAGTAGAATATACTTTTTTCTTTTTACCCTGTCTATATGATACTGCTGTACAATATAATGAAGTGATTTACCAAAACTGTATATTCTTGATGATGCTGTCATCAGAGAATAATAAATACATTCATTGTAAGAATAGTTATTTGATAGAGAAATTGCATTTCTGCATAAAATTTAATTAAAATTAGTTTATTATCTAGAAAAGTATATCTTTGTCATGCGTAGGTACTATAGAAACATGTCTAGTTTCCATAGAAATCCATTGGTTTCATCATTATAGGGAATACTTCTGAGGGCTGAAGAAAACAGATTCCTTTGAGGCGAAAAGAAAGTAAATACCTTTTTTGTAACATAAGGGTTATAGTTTTGTCAGGTTAATTCTGAAGTCTTTTAAAATGAGGGTTTTTTCCTTTATTTTCTATATTTGTAAATTCTTCATTTACAGTTTTGCAAACAGAGTCTTCAGGTTTGCTTTAAGCAGGAAAAATAGTCTGTTTTCTTACTAGTTGCTTGGTTGTTTTTTTCTGCAGAAGCTGAAAGGAACTATTAAAAAAAGGAAAGTACCCATGTATTTGGTTTACTCTGTGTGATTCTTAATTTGCAGGGGCCACCAGGTGAAAAGGGAGAGAAGGGAGATCTTGGTTTTCCTGGCCTGCAGGTATTCCCTAAGTTACTGTTTAACTTGTCACTTACTATGTTTGAATGTTGAATAGACATCATTGTGAATTTAGGACACATATTCAAAACTGCTGAGAAGCATGTTGTTGGGGTGAATTTGAACAGGGGTTTAGAATCAGGAATCTAGGGTATGCTGGTTTGCAGTGACCAAATCATTCAGGGCCTGAAGAACCTGTTACTTTCTTGACCTTGTTTGACACTGAAATTGGGTCTCTATAGACTCAAAACCTGTCCACTCTTAGATTTCTGCTTACACTGTGAATAATTAGCATCTGTGTGTTTTCCTTTTAAACCCATTAAATTCCTCCTGAAGTTATCTAGGAGGACAGATCAGGTACTTTGTCTTTTTGATGCCATCTTTCACAAGATCAGCATCCTAAGAAGCTATAGTATTCAGTGAATTTTACTCAGTTTGGTGTCTGGTATTTAGTCTGGAGATTGCATTCCAATTTATTGCTGCTTTCCAGGATCATTTGCTCTTCCCTTTTCAGATGCTCCTCTTCTGCTGATTATAACCCTCCAGTATTTGTTGGTTGTTACCAGGTTCCCCCATCTTGTTCATATGTGCTAGGGATAATAAACTCATACAGCCTTTCCTCATAAATCAGTTTTGTTAGCCTTCTGGACCACTGCAGTAATGGCCCCAGACTGCTGCTCTGCAGCCTTCATGAGCCAGAGAGTGACATTTCATCTGAACAACGGGGAACTGCTGGACGTAACTTGTAATCCTGCTCAGGCAGGATTTCCCCTTTGATATTGCTGCACTGGCTTCAAACAATATGGTAACAGACTCCATTTTAGCAATGAGAGGGAGAAATAGCAGTCGTATTTTTAGGTTAAGGTACTGATGTCATGCAGTGGAGTTACACTGACACGACACTGGAATGATGTAGGAAAACAAGCTCTCTTTTCAGCTTAGTGGCACAGGAAGCCTGACTTGACAAAATTGTCGGTGTTCTTAAGAGGGGATTGTAGCGAGGGGTTATGAAGCCTGTGCATTTTAACAACACGTGTTTAACCATCTCTCATTTCACAGAAATACCTTCTTTAATGAATCTCTTCTATGGCCCCACCCATTGCTGAACTCCCTAGTTCCATTTATCCAAAACATTTATCCAAAAGCATGTCATAACAGTTTCACTGGGAAGTGATTTAGTCGGAGTCTGTTAACTTGATCTCATCATTTGCCCTCCCTTTATAATGCTTAGGGTGTCCCAGGAGCATCAGGTTCACCTGGAAGAGATGGAGCCCAAGGTCAAAGGGTAAGGTAAAATGAACATGTTTTGCATTTGTTTTAAGAGTTTCCATTCCATAATGGCTATGTTTGCCAGCATGGTTGATTTATTATAGTTTGTCACTTGTATTCTGTCATTTCTGGAGACTCATATCTCTGTGCCAACCAGTAGAGAAGACAGAGATAGGGTGGAGTATCCTTCCATCTGGTAGATAAGGGTTGAGCAATACTAGTCGAGTAATGGGGAGCCATGCAATATGTTTGTGTTTAATGCATTTGATGGGAGTAGATGTCACTAGTGTCCAGCACTGCCAATTAGACCATTTGCTTATATGTTTAAAATTAGATGGTGGTTAAATGGCACAAAATTAGCATGCAATCCAATGCAATGACCTAAATTTGCTTTCTAGCTAATTAATGAATAACAGAGACAACTACAAGGGAATTTAATATTGAATGTAAAACAATACCTGTAGAAACTGCTGACATAAGGAAAAGGTGAAGTATAATATCGAAATTTAGTCAACCTTATTCTGCTTCTGGTAGAACAAATGAAGATACTTACAGTCTGTCTAGGAATTGGTAAAAAAAATCTTCACATTCACGTGTACAGTTAAACCTCTAAGTCCTCCTCCCTGTCTCCTTGGGGAGACTTCTGTTTCATTATTAGACAGTGCTGGAAAGTAGTATAATACTAGGTTACTGTCTACAGCAGAAGTTCATTATTAAATATGACTTTTCAGTTTCAGATTTACATATTCATGATCCTTTTTTGGATATGCTAATGTAACTTGAACTTTAGAGAAATCTGGACCTTCTCTGGATTTCTGGCATTAACCTGAGACCTTGTTATAAAAAAAAATCCTTATAGCAAAATGTGTATTTGAGCTCACTATTATGAATTTAAGCATTGGCATATCGTTATGTATAGAAGTAATTCCACTGAAGTTACTGCAGTATTTGGGCAATTTTTCTCTAAAATTAATAAAAGAAAGTAATTTTATTAAGATAAAGTTTTATAGAACATTATCATCAGATGAATAACCATCTAATCAGATTAATAGCCTTCTAATTTTCAATTAAGTTGTGGTGAAATATGAAGGTAAATGTCCTTCTCCTACTTTAAAATACTGTGATGCCTTCTTCTGTATGGAAGGTCAATTTTGCATGTTTTTAATGTCTTCTTTTTGGCTGTATTGGAATTTTTTCCCCCTAAATTCCCCAAGCTTGGTGTCACCTGTTCATCTTGTTAATAAAGACCTGGAGCCTGATGGACATTTGGATTTTTGCCACCATGCTGTCTAATCTTGGTCATAGCCAGGTTGAGGTGTCTTGGTGCTAGGCACTGTACATGTGAGTGGTATGTGCCTTCTCTTTCTGCATTCCTGATCACGAGGGACAGTGAGCATTCTGCAATTCAGGGAGAAGCGAACTCTGTTTTTACTTTGTTCTGTAGCTAACTTTATATTTAGCAGTGGAGGCCCCCAGCCATGTCTTGATGTCAGCCAGTAGTTCAGAAGTGGTCTAGTTTTCCTACATGTGGAAGTCAGCAGGTTGTGGCAGAGACATGGTATTTCTGAGAAAAGCTGGCAGGAAGATAGTGCAGCAAAGGCTTCTGATACAGCCTGGAAAGGTCATGCAGTGCTTATTCTGTAGAAGACCCCAGTGTTGTCTATAATAAGGTAGGGCAATTACATAAATTGCCAGTTTTTATAGATATGGTAATAATGCTTTGTTCATGTGTTCACTTTCTTCTGGTGTTAATCAAAGGAGCTGGATAAATAGCCTAGATCTCATAAAATTAGGTCTGTTAGCCTGTTATTGTCTCTGTGAGACCCTTATGCAATATTGTCCAGCAGTAATTATTTCTATGGCAACAAATAATTATGTTATACTAATTTTATGGTGTTGTAACTCACTTGATTCCTGTGAAGTTATGACAACATAAAATTGCTTTTAATGGGTGATGATTCAAACCAATGATTTCACTTCAGTGTCTTTGAAAGCCAAGCACTTGAGAAAGGCAGAATTCTAAAGGGCATAACTGCAGCAACAGCAAAGGGGAACCAGAAAATTCCTGAGAAGTAAATTGCCTTTTTGTATAATGTTCCCTTTGTTGGGCTTCCTCCTGTTCGCCAAAATGCCAGACTATTTTGCAGTTATTATACTACTAGAACTGAGATTTTCTATGTTATTCTTAGCTTAGCTATCATTTCCTCTTTAGTATTTATTGTTCATTGAAATATTTTAATTATACTGGTACTAGTGCTGTAAGGTACTTAAACAGATGGCTAAATCAGACTGATTTTAATAGGAGGTAAGCACAGGACAGATATTTATTGGGAGATCTCTGAGAGCTTTGCTGAACTGGGGATAATGTGATATTAGACTCAAGAAGTCCTGGAATGGACAATTCTTTTCCTTCCAGTTGCTGGTAGTTGGAATCACTTCACTTTTACAGTTCTTTCTCCTTCCTTTTTGTTTTGATTTCTACTGTTCATAATTTCTGTTTTTATTTTTGAAATCAGTTGAGAAAAGGTCTTTTTTTCCTCTTAATGTTTTAATTCAACAATTGGCCTATAAAGGTTCTTTTTGTATTTCTGAACTTCTGCTTTTTAGTCCTTGGTTTATTTGTTTTTCTTAGTTTTTAGTACCTCATTAAGAAATAGAGCATCTCCCCATCTGCTGTGTGAATTCGTATGAAGATGATTTTCATAATGAAATACCCTCCCTATGAAAAAGAGTGGGATGTAATAAAAATACCATGTGAAGGTTGAATTAGAGTAAAAAATGCCTTCTCTGATAATAAAGCAAACTTTTTGAATATGCACGATAATATTTTATACCTGTCTGGTAACTGGTTTAAATCTACATCTCAAACTCCACACAAGGAACAGTTCCCTCCCCTCTCATCAGCTTCCAGTTATAAAAGAGTGTCATAAAAGATTTTATATAATAGAATCGTTTCTTTTTATTTTACGGTTGGAGCTGTGGTTGTTTGGTGTCCTCTCTTGCTGTCCCATATTTGTGGCTGGCAATATAGAGAGGTTTTACTAAAGGGAACAGATTGTGTTTCTCCACCAACTCCCCCAAGTATATCATGTTGAAAGATACAGCTTGAATTGCACATGCGAAAGAATCCAAACCGACATCATGCTTCTGGTGAGTATGTAGACAGTAATTAGACTCCCTTGTGCTTTTGGTTCATCTCTTTCAGCCAAGAGTATAAAGTTTAGAAGCAGACTGAGACTAACCCTTGTTGAGATGTGTAGGAAAAGGGAGGGAAAAGTCTTCCCTTTCCCATACGTCCGTGGCTACTATCCAAGGTCAGGTCACAATTGCAATCCCTGTTCTTGCTTGCGAAGTGCAGGCCGCCTGAGAGGACAGATCTACACAGCTGCAACAAGAGAAGCCTAATATATCATCCTGAGTGGCCAGCATGCTCTGCTTGATGACACAATGTAGGGAGGGATCTCCATTGTTCTTGACTCCCAAGTTTGTATCTCTTGTGCCCATGACGTTGTTACTGCTTGCTGTCGCCTGATGGTTTTGTCAGGGATGTCTTCTCCTGGCCAAGCTTCTCCTTGGCAAAGAGGCATGGTTCTTCCTTCGCAGGTTAAAAAGTTCTGGAGGAAGCTCTGTTAGATGTGCTTCCCTATGTGTCTGTTAGGGGTGGGACCACAGAGTTAAACTGTCAAGTGATTGATTTCTCTTGCTGAGCGCTGCAGCTAGTTGGGAGTCCAGAAGCATTGACCAATGCCACCTTATCCTGCTTGAAGACACTGGTCTGCAGTAAGATACCTCTAACTGATAGAGAGGATGATTTAGTCTCTTAAACATTTCTTCAGCTCCTAATGGCTCCTGTTCAGCTCACTCTGAGAGCAGGAGGGCAAAGAGACCAGCTGTGAGACACAAAGCATTTCTCTATAGACTAGTAAATTAGATATTGCCGGAACGTGATTCTGAGCATTGGCTAGTGACCTATGCAGTCTAATACTTGTCATTCCTCTTGGCAGTGTTGGTCTGGGCCAACTCTTTCAGGACATTGTTCAGGGGATAGCATAGATCAGAAGCCATTTCCAGTAGGGAGTTTAGATGCATGCTGTTTTAGAGGGATTTATAGAATCATAAAATTAAGGTTGGAAGGGACCTTCAGAGGTCATCTAGTCCAACAGTCTGCTCAAAACAGGTCTGATCAGATCAGGTTGCTCAGGTCCATGTTGAGTTAAGTCTTGAACACTTCCAAGTATGAAGATTCCACAACCTCTCTGGGAAACCCATGACAGTATTCATTTAACTACCTTCATTGTAACTTTTTTTTTTCCTAACGTCTAATCATAATTTCCCCTATTTCCACTTGTGTCTGTTGCGTCTTGTCCTATCGCTGTGCACCTCTGAGAAGAGTCTGGTTACATCTCTTTTGCCTCTGGTCAGCAATAAGGTTGGCAACCCGCTTCTTTCAACCTTTCTTCATAAGTCCTGTGCTCCAGCCCTGAACATCTTTGTGGCCCTCCACTGGACCTGCTCCAGTGCGTCAGTCTGTCTTGTACCGGGGAGACCAAAACTGGACACAGCACTCCAGAGGTAGTCTTAAAAGCACTCAATAGAGGGGAAGGAGCGCTTCCCTGAACCTGCAGCTGAACCTGCTGGCTGTGCCTCTACAGCCAGAATGTGCTTGGCTGCCTTTGCTGCAGGGGCATGCTAATGACTCTTGTTCGACCTGTTGTCCCCTGGGAACCCCTAGTTCTTTTCCACAGAGCCAGAGATGCAGTTATGTATGTTGATATGAGCGGTGTCACATCTTTTTCTCTTAAGAACTTGTTTAATTTACAAGCAAAGGCGTAGTCAAAGGGACACAGATACACAAGGAAAGGAGTATTATCTTTCAGATGTTAATCTTAATAGGACACTGCAAATACTGGAGGGGAAAAATGACTGACTAACAAAAGATATGCAAGAAATACATGTTTTAAACTATGAAGAATTAATAGTAAAATAATTTCAGACTATCAGCTTGTAGATGGCACTGGTAGTTTCACAAGGAAGAGAAGAAATGCTAAGTCAGCATTATTGTGTGTTAAGACAGAACTAGCCTATTTTGATTAAATAAAGGCTGTGTGTTCTGAGCAACATTTTAAAAAAAACGTGCACATTTCTCCTCTTTTTCTGGGTTAGCTTTGACTTAAAATAGCTCATGTTGGTGCAAAATCTTTTGCGAGCTACAGCGTAGGCTAATACACTGAGATAGTTTAGTAATATTTCTCTGATGGTCACAGTGGTTTATCTTGAGAGGATGAACATTTGTTTTTGAAATCAGGGAAAAAAAAAAAAAAAAGATGAGGCAGTCCTGGGTCCCAGGCTGCAGTGTTTCTTTTAAAGGCTGTACATTAAATTCTTTCAAGCCTGGGCTCAGTAGCTTCAGTTAAGGTTTTGCCAGTATCTAGTCCTACTTGAAAAATCACCTCTCCATAAGTACCCCAAACAAATTCCAGGCTACCGAAAGCTAAAGAGTTTGTAGTGAGGTCAGCAGTAATACTGACTTCAGCAGACTTGAGATTTTTACAGGGATTTAGGTGGTGCCTACATTCTGTGATGCCATTTGTATTCTGGCAAGTAAAATCCCTTATAAAAAATTCTGTTGTAGCTACACTGTTTCTCTGTAACTGTTTTTCGTGCCATTAGCAAAATATGTCCTGATTTAAGTTAACCTTCCAAAATAAAATACATCTTGATTCTAAAACGCCCTGCACCTGAGGTCACACATCAAAATCTGTCCCATCCTGCTCTTGGACATGCAGCTCCACGGAGGAGGTTCAGTGGCTCTGTATAGAGTCATTCCTATCCTGGATGTGACTGCATCAGAGAGAAGATGCTGTTGTGCTATGTAATTTCCCCAGTCATTCTGGAGACAGTTAAGCAAAGAGGAGAGTGGAATAAACGGGAGAGTAAACAACATCTTCAAGGCTTCAGTGCTCAGAATACAACTTTGTGAATTCTCACAGTGCTCTATTTTCTTCTACATTACACAGACCAAAAATAATGGGAGAAAGAGCCAGAAGATATACATTCCTAGTCTTCCTGCCAATTTCCTGGTACCTTCTAATCTCCTCTGCTCCCAAGTTCAGAATGAGTATCAGATCCGTTCTGGCCATCGGATGGTCTGAGTAACATCATCTTCAAACCCTGTTAGCAGCACAAGCAAGTATCTTTGGTGCATGAGAGAATAGGTAGTGCCATGCTCTTTCTTGAACCAAACCTCTCTTTGACTTCATTTATAGATAGCAATTTTCACATCTAAAAAATACAGTAGGAGGTGATTTTTTGTGGCCAAGCGATACAGACACAGTGCCAAGAGAAACAAATCCTAGGAGAATAGACAGGAGATGATTCTTGAGCAGCCAAGAGTAAGAATACTGCTCAGAAGAAAGAAATTGTGAAATATATTCAAAGAAAATGTAATTCTGATCATACGGTTAGTTTTGCTCTTTGACTGGGATGGGAGAAGGGAGGGACATACAGCATTATTTTTCTTTAGAAGTTTGTGTGAATGCACACTAGATCCTAGAAGTCAGTGGAAAGCTCTACATTCCCCTCCTCCTAGTTAAATTAAGACCTTAAGAAGGTCCAACCGGTTTTCATCCTGCTTTAGGACTGATCAAAAATAAATGCAGATTTGAAATCTCTGCTTTAAAAAGTGAAACATACTTGTAAATATGAAGGTATCAGTCTTTCTGAAGGTTTTACTGTTAAAAAAACAAGTCTAGTTTGCATTATCTTTTAGGGACTTCCATGTTGTTATAAAACTGTGAATAGCTGTCATTGAGTTTTTCAAAACATTGTTCACAGCTAAATGCTTCTTCCAGAGAATATCGGAAACCCTATTTTATAACTTTTAATGCATTTCAAAATTCCTAATACCATTCTCTGTTTCCTCTAGAAACAGCAGTTTTGAAGACTGAACACACTTTCCTTTGCAAATTTATTTAATTGAGCTAGGCTTGCAATCTTTTCTCTGCATATGTCTTAAAACTACTGTGATAGAGACGCTGCTAGTATCTTTATTTCAATGCCACTTAGCTGTTACATTTGCTTTAGTTCTTAGTGTGATAGGGGAGCTGTTGTGGTCCTCGAAGCTTCAGGAACCATCTGGCTACACTGTGAAATAGGAAAGTATTTCCTTATCAAGTCTAAGGATGCATAGATGACATAATATGAGTTGACTGTGTGGCTTATTTTATCATCGAAACACCCTTCTGGTAGAATTTTAAAAAATCCTTTCCAGGTACATGGCAGATAATATTCCCCAGCCAGTTTTTTTTATGCCATATGATAGCAGGTTTGAATCATAGTTTCCAAACTATGTAAAGCATAAAACTAGTAGTTCATGCTATATTCATTACTAAAACAGTGTCAGAAATAGTGTTTCAGAAAAAAAGTACAAAATGAGAAAGATGTGAATTTTTTTCTGAAGCTCTATGAGATCCTGAGGCCTAGAATGTTCTTTTCATGCTGACACACACAGTACACTTTCAAACCCTCTCTTTCCTTCTACTCTCACCTTCGTATTCTGGTCTTGAGCCAGAGATAAGAACATATTTGCTTTTTTAGGCTGTGTAGTAATTAAAGAATTGACTTATCACCAGGCTGTTCAGAAACTTATGCTTTATAGCATGTGGATACAAAATGTGCATCTTGGTTAATTTGCAAGAATACTTTATTAATGGTGTATTTTCTTCCACATCTGGTCAGTCTTTTTTCTATGATTTGCTTGCTTTCCAGTTTCCAAGTTATCTTTAGTTTTTGGCTCTCATTTCTGGAAGCTCTGAAGCACGTTCATAATGTAAACCACATGAGCATTCCTGCTGCTTCCTGAATCAGGACCTCGGTGATAGCTAGTGCATATGTACAGTATTGCTGGGCAGAGAGATAGACTCTCAATCGCCATCTTTCAGCACTTAATCAGTGAGACTGTGAATAGTTGCAACCAGTGAGAACAGATGTAGAAGTGTGACCCATCTTGTGGTAGAGAAGTCTGACAGCAAATGCTCTCATTTACCTCGCTCCAGCAGCATTGTAAGTAAAATTCACTCAGAGGTGAAAATTGCAAGTACAAAGAGTTTTGCATTGCTTCTTCTTACTTCAAAAGTATTGTGAGACTAGTTAGATTTTTTTTTTTTTAAATATCAGCGACACTATAGCTCCTTTTCAGAAATAAACCTTCCCCAGGGCAAATAAGGGAATTTTCTTCTAACAAACCACTAGCACCGGTTATTAATTTAAGAAAAAACAAAGAACAAAAAGAAGAAAAAAAAAAAAGTCTTCTAGATGAAATGGAACAGATTAATGAAGTACATATAAGAAGCTGATAAAATTGCTGATATTTCTCTTTTATAGGGCCTTCCTGGCAAAGATGGACCCACAGGCCCACAAGGACCTCCTGGCCCAATGGTGAGTATTGCCCATGGAATTTGTTACTGTAAAAGTCAGCAGGGTTTTGGGGGATTGTAGGTCACTCTGTTATCTAGGCTTCAGTGGATAGACCAAGGCCAAGGGTTCTCCTTGGAAGTTAAAATTCTCATGACGCATGGGGTTGGCAGAGAGCTGCTTGTCCAGTGTCATTGCTTTCCACACTTAGCTCAAGAAAAAATGACTCCCATGGGAAGAGGAGACAGTTGTTTCATCAACAGATTGATAGCTTGTTCTTAGTCAAGTAACTGCACTATGTAAAGGGAATTAGTGCTCTTAACATTTGAAACAAGACTTTCTTTTTGTAAGAAATTCCAATTAGGATTGTTAGTTGAAGTGAACCACCAAGTTTTGCTTGGTCTGGAGGCTGGAGGTGAGTGCAGGTATTGAAATGCTCTCATAGAGTAATCAAGGAAGACAGCAAAGGCCACATTCAGCCATCAAAGCAAGACATATGTTGCCTCCAGAATCAGTCTCATCCTTCTCAGCTAGGGCAGCTAGGCAAGGTTAATGCCTTCTTGATAGATTTAAGACGTTAGGTGAAACCACTGATGGTATTGAGTATTCTCCAAGCAATCCTGTTTTTATAAAAAATGTTCTGAGTCATCCCCCTGAATGTCATAGTAATGATGCAGGATTTAGTCTTGCAGTTCGGCAATCTGTGCCTGTTTCAAAAAGCAAGCAACACAAGTCCATTTTTCTCAAGTGCTTTTCTCAGAGCTGTGCTTTTGGTGCTCTTTTTCCTGCAACATGTACTTCCTAGTCCTCTCTCCCAGCATCTCCAGTCTTTGACTTACAGAACTGTCTGTGTACTGTCTGCTTTGTGAACTTCCTCTCCATGACACAGTTATTTCTTCCATCAGGATTCATGGATGTTGATTGTCATCACCACCAAGTATTTTCTTTCTCTTTTTCCACGTAGGGCATACCTGGTGCTCCAGGTGTTCCAGGTGTTACTGGAAGCCAGGGGCCACAAGGTGATGTTGGAGCTCCTGTGAGTAAAATTAATTAATATTGCTATATTTGCTGTTGTGGATTAATTGGTTTCTGATCCTGGCTTCACTGCTTTACAGAACTCCTCAATATTTATAGCTTATGATCTGTTTGCAGTTAGTGGCCAAGCAAAACATCATATTGGTCTTTCTTTGTTCATTCTCCATAATTAAATTTATTTGTTGATCTTACATACAGTATTTGGAATATAGGGATTAGAGAGTCAAAACACAAGATTAAACCACAGAATTTAAAAACATAACAGTATGTGAATTTGTAGTCTGTGTGTAATTACTTTCTCCTTTTTTTCCTTTGCACTTCAAGCAACTCTCAGGAAATTAAAGTATTATTAAAGTATGCCATTTATTAACCTGAATATTTCAAAAATATTATTCTGATTTTTAAACTGTGAAAATATTGCATGAATAAAAAACTGGCTTTCGTGGTTACTCTGGGTTTACATCAGGGCAACTGACTGATGATCAGGGCTTTTTCTAGAATGTTGTTATAAATTTGACCATCAATTTCATTGGGTGGAAAATTATACCCTCTATACTGAAAATAAGTATTAGGAACCTCTAATACTAAGTTTGTCTTTCAGATATTATTTTCTTTATGACTAAAAAAAGCCCCAACAGTTTAACTAGAAGAAAGGAATACAACTATAAAATGAGTGTATAAATTACGTAAAAGAGAAGACTTACAGTGGATCTCTTTTTCTCTGTAACAGTTCAGATAATATTGTGTATTCACATTTTAACATTTGACCACTTGGTTAATTATAAAGCCTGCTCAATTTTTTTACAGTGAATTTTCTATTTCATTTTTAAAGGCATCAGAATGTGACAGTGTACTTCTGACTCAATTTTTAGAATAGAATTTTTTTTTCAAAATCCAGTTTGCTTTGGAGATTTAGTCCAATGCAAGCATTTTTATTTGGTTAAGTGGAAATGAAATGAAATGACTGATAATATATAAGCGAAGATAACAACCTAATGCCCAGTTCTGCATAGTTTCTAACTGTAATCATGAACTCTACTAAGGAGATTTGATGAGCTATGGAACTTATTACTGTCAATGTATAACATGCTGACTATTCAATTCCTGTCCAAACACATGTTCCAGATATCGAACTAGATTTCTTAGAGTGTAGAAATTCCTGTGAGTCATGTAAGACCTCTGCTGTGAATGTTTAGACTCTAGTAGTTCTGAAAAAACAGCTAGGTGGGTAAAAAAAAATTGAGTTTCAATAACTGTCTTTCCCGAAAGGTAGAGTAATAGAAAAGAGGCCTAGAAATAATCTTGCAGTCTTTGCAGGAGTTTCTTCTTTGCCAGGATAGAATAAGCTGTGCTTTAACTGTGCATCAGTCAGCTGGTTATCTCTTCATACAGACCTTTCCTCGGTTCAGGAGTTTCTGAGAGATGTCTAGCCTACCCCAAAAACCTCCACTGGTGAAGCTGTAGCTGCCCTGGACAACTTGTTCCAATCCATAATGATCCTTACGATCATTACAGTATTACGTTATCTTTAATGCCATACTTAATCTTCTGCGCAGTTTAATCCCATTGCTGACTCTGTTCATAGCAGATGCAGAATCTTGGTGTGGCAGATGCTACAAGTTTCAGATAGATATTTTGTCTTCCATCAGCCTTCTCTTTCTTATACTCAGTGATGATTAGTCCCATTTCAGCCATGTGAAATGCATCATCTGGTGCCCTGCCCTTGCTGGCATTTTAAACCAGAGAATTCAGTATGTGACAAACCCCTGAGAAAGTCATTGTCGCCATGTAATTGCCAAAGGTGAACATTTTGTTGACTACTGAAATGGAAAATGTATATTCATTGTTGTCACATAGCATCCTGAAGCCATGTTCCTTGTTTGGTTTTTCTCCTTTTACTGCGATGCTGCAAGGGAGGCAATGTTTAGGGGTTAAAAATTTTGAGCAAGAACAAAATGAGAATTAATTTTGTGTTGAATCTTTTCATAGGGTCCTCCTGGAGCTAAGGGTGAAAGGGGTGAGCGGGTAAGTCTATGTTCATGTTAGCCACCATTTTTTTTTCCTGTCTGGCCTTCTGTCTCATAGAAAGCTTTCTCCAACAATTTATGTTTCTCTGTGTTTACAGGCACAATGGTTTTCTCTGTGCAATCAGGCAAACTGTCCTTCTTTTCCATTGTCTTATATACAGCTACAGTAATGTTTTGAAGCTGAGAAGTATATGGCATTAAGCATGTCCCCAAATCTCTCATTAAGGTTATCTTCTCCGACCTCTGTTTGCTGGCTAAAAACAGTAATGGGAACCAGGGAAATCCCAAAACTTTTTTTGGCTTTCTTTCTCATCTGCGAGGATATAATCTCTCAGGGATAATAAATGTCTTTCATTGCTCTAAGTGTTTTCAAGACAGAAATGATGCAAAAAATTGTGTTATGACACTGCTGCTGCTGTTATCCAGGGTGATCTCCAGTCCCAAGCAATGGTGCGTGCTGTTGCTCGGCAAGTGTGTGAACAACTCATCCAGGGTAAGTACATCGATAGTTCATATGCTTCTGTCTCTAGAATGGCTCTTTTCCTACCACAGTTACTTACAAATATGGTGCTTTTCAGAGCATCCAAGGGGATCTGTTCGTTTTGGGCTAGGCAGTCAGGATTTATGTTCTCACCAGATTTATGTTCAAATGGATTTATGTCCAGTTAGAGCTGATTAGCATCAGGCATCTAAAAAAAAAGCCTGAATTGTCTCCAATCTATTATATTATACAGATGCTTCTGCTGTAACAATTTTAAATTTTTATAGACATAAAATACAAAAAAAAAAAAACCTCATCAAAGCAAGGAAATAAAATTCTACACGATAGTTCTTCCCCTTTTCTGCGTACTCCCTAAACCACTGTTTCTTCACCAAGTGCACAACTTTGTATTATCAAAGCACGACAGACCACAGCCTTGAGGACCTGCCAGTGCTCTGTTGAAACTTAGCTGAACCAGATTCTCCACTGCAACTTGAAAATGAGGACTTTTTTTTCCTGACAGGTCATATGGCAAGATATAACTCAATTCTGAACCAGATTCCAAGCCAGTCTGTCTCAACACGAACCATCGCAGGACCTCCTGGTGAGCCAGGTCGGCCAGGGGCTCCAGGGCCACAGGGTGAACAAGGATCACCAGGCATGCAAGGGTTTCCAGGAAGTCCTGGTCAACCAGGAAGACCAGGAGAAAGAGGTAGGCTTTGTACTTTGCATACGAAAAAATATACCTCCCTTTCCTGATACCTTCTGATGGCTTTTGTCTCCTATCTAAATGTGAGAACAGTTTTCTCGCTAGTTGATTGGTGAGCTCAACACAGACCATAATGAAAGCCCTGGAGACTCTCAAATCATGAAGGTAACACAGGCTTTGCCAGGTGTGATTTGGCAGGATCAGACAGAGGTTAAATGCCTAAACTGCTGAAGATTGGTGGCATCTAATTGGGCACATCACATCACATCATACTGTCATCTTAGTAGGACTCTGAAGTAAGCTGGAGCTGTAAACGTATAAGCAAAGGAGCTTTTGGAAAAGGCAGCTGCAAAACTGACAGATTCATGTTGGGGAAAGCTTGAGCTTTTCTGCTAAACTTGAAATGTGTCAGTCTCAAGATTTCTAAGTTGTGATAGTCTGAAAGGAGCAAGGTTGATAAGAAGAGGGAAGAAAATCCTAGTTTATGAGGGGTTGAGAGGATCAAGGAGAGGAAATGGCGAGGTCAGAGAGAAGTAGTACAATTAACTGTTTGCTTACAGTAATTCTCTTCTGTATTCTTATGTGTATGCTAGATCCCTTTCTCCTTTCCTCCTGCAGCATTGTCTAATAAAGAAACAAGCTCCATGTTTTGATTTGCTCTCTCTCTGTGCAACCCTGGCAATCTTTGGTGTACCAGAGTAGCACTAACAGAGGTAGTACTGAGCGGATCTGTGATTGTGAAAGTGCTTGCAAGACCATCACATGAGGAAGTGACCAAAAACCCAAGAGATAAATGTGATATTCAGGAGCGATGAATTGGGGTTGCTGTTGCAACATCTAAAATGGGATTTTAAAAATGAATTGCTATGAAGGCTGTTCAGTTCAGGAGCTTAATAGTTTCAGTTCACAGTAGCCGTGATGACCAGAGTTAAAGCATTGTTTTGAAAAGAAAGTCTTTGAGTGAACCCGTGAGTCTGTGTGGGTCCTTTCTTCCCCTCAAGACTGTAATTCTAATTACCTTCTTGAAAAAAGAGGCAAAATTTAGGGTACTAGCCTCTCAGTCACGCTGCTGCCTGCTCCAGCTGTGCAAAGACCAGACGCTGTCCAGAAAAAAGGAGGAATGAAGGGGTGGGAGGCAAGTAGGAAAGAAAATTGGAAGAGACAGCAAGTGAGGAACTGACTGTAAAAGTGGTGACCCAGAGAGACCGAATGCAGATTTCAGGGTAGTTGCTTAAAATACTTGTGTATTTTAAATGGCTTCTCAGGCAGGAACTGTTTAAGTACACAGAATATTTTGCTGGGGCTTCAGGAATGGAGGAACCAAAATGCCAGGCTACAAAAAAGGAAACCTGTCCAGCATTTAGTGTGTATTTTCCATTGTATTTGCTGTGCTGAGGCCCAGACCCAGATGTTGTACTACTGTGAAATCACAGATTAGATATAGTAATTTAAATGAAACATGATGTGGGTTAACCCACTGCTGATAATACTAATATCTGGGAAACAGTATTGGTAATAGATTGACTACAGAAAAGGTGAAAGCACATTAAAAAAAGAATATTATTCTTTTCCTGTCTCTACAGATAACTGATATTAGAAGGGACTGATTTGGGCAGGTAGTGCTTGTGGGGAGTTTCATACTCGGTAGGGAGCAAGCACTTTTCAAGCATACTTCGAGAACTGTAATCAGTCAGCCAGAGCTCTCTGCAGAGTTTCATAAAATGCGATGCCAAATGTTGGGAGTGTTTTACACTATTTATAGCTTAAAATGAGATTGTTTTAAGAAAAAAGAATTTATGTGTAACCTTAAAGACAAAATAATACACTTTATTTGAGTGAAAATGGTATTTAGGACATTCATGTAACTGGAGCCTCGCACAGAACCTGGAAGGAAGAGGAAGGAGCTCATTCAGAACCTAGGAAAAAATATAGAATAATTTATTAGTCCTTGAGCATTTAATTTCTTCAGAAGCAACTGAAATTTTAGATTGATAGTGTGCCTGATGTAGTAGCAGTTTATTTAACAGAAAGATACCTTTTGAGGTGTACAGACCCTCAGGATATTTCAGAATTCATTTCTAAGGAATTGCTCTAAGCTAACCCCAAAATGCAGCAGTGAAAAGTAAAAATTATTTTTACCAGCTTCATGCTCGTGGAGATTGATTGGAAGTTTCTTGTGCATTCCCAGTTCTCACTTGATTCCTAACTACATATCATACAGTGAAGTGGTGGACTAAAATTCCTCTGCTTCTGGATGGAAGGGGTTTTAGTTTCCAGTGAATAGAGAGGAGGGTAAATGGACTCAGACCCCATCCCTTGCTGTGTTCTGAAGCAGTGCTTGTATTTAACTTGTTCAGCAAGTCACAGTGTATGGTCCTGTCCTGAAGATCTCCAGCCAGCCACTTGGAAGTCTTTATGAACAATGTGTTTCTTTTCGCTGATGTCATCAGCATTTTGGTTGTATATCAACTCAGTTTAACGTTCAAAACCAGTGCCAGATTAGCAACTCTGAAAAGTCAGCTTCCACCTTTAAGTACATTGCAACAGCAGTGTCCATAGAGCGTACTAAAAAGTAATAGACATTAGAAGGGAAAAAAGACTGGTTCGTTTGTTTAGTAAAATGTCGCTTTTTTTCCCTCAGAGTTCAAACTGTTGGGGTTGCTGCAAGAACCTGTTGCTGGCTATGAGCTGAGTGGCAAGGCGCTGGCAGAGTGGGAAGAGAAAAGGTGGGGGAGGCTAGACATTTCCTCCTGCTCACCTCTCTCGCCCACCACCCATTCAATCCCAGGCTGTTGGAAGGGGGAACTTCTGAAAGCAGCATGTGGAGCTGGTTAGAAATCATGCACCAAAGAGAGCTTTACTGGAAAATGTCAGCAGTGAGAGATCTTGACATCAGTGAACTTCCCTGCTAACTTGCCTGGCCAATAACTTCTCTTCCCTTGTTTACCTTGTCACTCTGCCAAGCATTAATCAGATGTTTTGGAAGGAGGCTTGGATTGAGAGTATGTCTTGGAGTTTTGTTAGAAACCTCCACTTGCACTTCTAGGTCCAGGGTGTCCCATTCCTGGATGTATTCTCTCACTACTGAGACACACTGAGCTGGTCCTTCCAAGAAAGACCACCTCGGTGAGAAAGGATAAGTCATTCTCTTGACAGATTCAGTTCTCAGTATCTGTTGCCAGCTGAGATCTATTTTTTCCAGTGCAGACAAAAGTGAATGGATTAGGATTGCACTAAGACATTTGTTATTTAGTTTCCCCAGTTGATTGTTGTTTTAGCCGTACACTGTGGGGTCTTATCTCTTGGATTTTTCTAATGATGTGAAAAGAAATGCCTCTGGCAATCTCAATATTTGTTAGCAATATTAACATTTTATTGGTGCCCCAGCAGGCCATTTGAATTGGACGGGTGATTTAAAGATTAAGGAGGCCACATTGTGTTATCAGTCCCCTATAGTACATAATCCCAGATAAATTACTAGAATTTTGCTCTCTTACATATTCGCGTAAATATACGAGTTTGGAAAAAAACAAACCCAAACATTGATTATTCACAGCACTCAGCACTCACCTCTATTTTTATTTTAATTAGTGCACAGCACTGGTTTCTATTTTTATTTCAGTTAGTTCGAACATCTTTTGTTTTGATTTTATATTTATAAACTGGGACTTATATAACAAGTGTCTGGCTTCTGAGTGCTCAGGAAGTCGTTGGACTTCTGCAAAATAATATAAAAAAGCAAAGATTCAGCGTGTTTTTTTCTTTTTTTCCCAGTTATTTTTAGAATACATGGGTAGTTTCCTCAACTTTGAGGAAAATGTAAAACCTGTAGTGAAAATTATGCTAAGGCACTGCTAGCTTTCAGATGCTGTGACAATGCAGTTGTTCTTCTAACGCTGGGTGGACTTCTGCTCTTAGCACGTGTCCTGAAGTGATGCACAAAACTTACGGCTATTCACTCCATCCCACTATGATTAAAAGACAATAAATACCTAAGCTGTCACTGGGAAAGTCACTATTCTCAAGTACAGCTTCATCCATATTTGCTTTCTGGCTTCATATGAAAGAGTTAGTTAAACATGTGTTATCAAAAGCCACATGTTTACAGCTCTGATGGCAAAATTTCAGTGGAATTAAATAGAACTTTTGCCAGTTGAGTCAATTAAATATTTTTATTTCCAATTTTAGCTTCATCTGGATAAAAAAAAATCACCCTGTGTTATTATACATTATGGTTACAACCAAACATCTTTGAAAGAGGACATTTTTGGTAGCAGTTTAGTTTTTATTAGTTGCAATATGCAGTACTCCTCAAAGGACAGTATTCTCTTAAAGACAAAAATAGATAAGCAATACCTAAGATTTCCTTTCCTGCAGAAACCATGGACATTTAATTTTCTTTGCTAGAGAATGTGTTCATGATCTTGGTTTTGTTTTTAATAAGTGATGCTATCAGAGGTATCTTTAGCAGAGCATTGGAAATAATTGATTTCAGTTGCTTGTGATCTCCTTGGGGCTGAACCCAAGCCATTGCTTATTTTGGATGGGGACAAGAGATAATAAATGTGGTTAGCGTGAAGGGGGAGAGACAGTTTGATGGTATTGCTGAAGTACATCTAGAGCACTACTATGAAAACAGTTACTGGAATTTGAAGCCACTTTAACTCAAATGACAGGTTTTGATACACACTTTTATCTCCGAGAGTGATTAACCATCACAGTAACTTACATGGGGAGTGATGTCCTGTCTGGTTGACTTTCTGTAAGCTATGCTCTAATGAAATGTAAAGATGACCTTGATAGAAAGCGAAATAGGTGAATTTTGAATGTTCTGTCATTTATAGGAGGGAGGCATTAACTGTGACCAAGAGGCCGGTGAATCTGTTAACTTACTCTCATTAAAGAGCTTTGGTGGAAAGTCCATTAGGGAAGCCCGTGGAGTGCTCGATTTTAACTTATGTGAGTTTTGCCTTAGGAATAGGGTATTCTTGCTTCAGTGTTGATGTTCTCTTTCACTTGAGTAAACTTTACTGGAAGTTAGGCTAAAAGAAACCTGAAGCAGACTTGTGTCTTGGCCTTCAGTATGTTTGCTTTAGGAACTGGATATCCATTCAAAGAAGGTTTGCCCTGCGCAAGAGCTTCGTAACTTGTTCCAGAATGAACGTTTTATTCTTAGCCTGAGTAGATTTGTTCCATATTTATCATTTCTGACTGCAGTTTATTCTGTGAACATCACATATGGCTGTGTGTTCTTGTGTGTGTAAAGAATAATAATTGAGTGCAGGGAAGGCTGTGATTTGAAAACATTGTGGCAATCGTCTTTGAAGGCACCATGTAATGTTATTGTACAGTAGGATAAGCAATGCTGCTTGTACTAAACATCTGTGTAGATTCCAGATGGTTATCATGGGCCAGTCTTCTTATGATCAAAGCAATCCACACATACAGACTTTGCCTTTTGCAAATGGCAATTTCCTTACAGGGCATGTACGGTAAGAGGCAATTAAATGAGTTTACCTTGCTAAAAGGCCTGCAGCAGCAGTAGTGAATTGCAACAGAGGAGTCTCTCCATGTGTTTGAAGCAAGCCAGGGCCACGCAAATTTTAGATATCTGGAAACTGCATTTGGAATGCAGGACAAGAGGTTTGCCTGAGAAATTTGTCTTTAAAATGGGTGGAATTCCGTTGTTGATCACAGATGACGTGTTTTTTTGGCAGATTCCCCCAGGAATATACATGTAGGTTAGAGCATATATCTGCCACCCTAGGACTGCTTCTTACTTACACTACACGATGCAATCATTCCTCAGAGGTTCTGGATAGCACTTCTGACTGAAACTGCAATCTCTGCTAACCAAATGCTGGATTGCAAACAGGAGGTTCAGGCTGGACTTGGAAGGCAGTCTCTGAGAGCAGGAATCCCATGTATTACGTTGCTAAGAATCCCAGAAGAAAAGATGTTAGCAAGTTTCAAGATGCCTGAGTAATTTAAACACTTAAGACCCATTGACCTTCAGTGAGATTTAGGAGCTAGGGCTACCAAAGGCTGTGGATATAAAATTCCTGAAACTTACCTCTTGGACACTTTATAATCTGAAAATCTAAAACAGTCTGTACAAGACCGATAGGTACCTCGTACAGCCGTGAGGCAGGGCAGGCGTACTGCCGTATGTTAGTGCACAGCAGTCGGACACAGATTTGCTCTGCTGCTGTTCTGAGATCACCAAAGTGGCTGTATTGACACGCTGCTGAGCCCTTCCTTAGCAACAAGGTTGTATTAGCTCAAGGCTGCACCTTCACCAACCTGGTCACATTGCTTGTAGTAATCTTGTAGTTTGGCCAGAGGTTGTTCATTATCTACCTGCAAAAGGCTGGTAGGAACTAATTTAGTTGTAAGATAAAGCTGCGGTGTACAAGCAAGATAGCAAATAGGAAGATTAGATGTGAAGGAAGCTTGATAGAAGAGATTGCGGTGCTAGTTCCTCTCCAGCTTTTCTCCAGTGGTTAAATGGTTAGAGCACAATTTCAGGAAATTTGAAGCTGCATTCTTTTCCTACCTACTACCACCACTGGGAGAAAGTCTTGTGGTCCAGTTTGATGAATATATTCCTCTGTGTTTTGGATATTAGATCTTGGAATAAGGTCTGAAAAAAGGCCTCCTCTCCCTGATAAGTTTTTGAGCAGTTAGGGTAGAGAGCCATTTTTAATCTTTTTGGCCTAATGCATCCTGAGTCACTGTGAAGCATCCCTGGAAGTCAGCGTGAAGTGCCAGTCATGGGATAACAAGCTATGCAATCAGAAATCTGGCTACTGAGCATGATAGAAGCAAGAATTAGCCAGTAAGCTTGGCAGGCAATTCGGGAAATGAAGAATTATGGTAATCAAATCAATGTGTTTGTATTGGGTCGAGCTGGGATGGAGATAACCTGAGGCATGAGTTAGAGTCTCCAGGTCAGAGCATATTCTGGGGCGCACCCTGGTACTCGGGTTCCTACGCTGGTCAAAGGAACATTTGGTAACACTTCTAACGTGCTGACATAGGGAGTGATAGAAGATACTGATATGCAGCATTGCTGTCATCAAATGACTAAAGGGTCAGGACAACCAAACACAAAGATTTCACTTTTAGAAATAGTTTTATAAATATTTTGTTATCCATAAATACAGGGATGACGCGTACAAGACCTTGCTCTGTCTTGCTGTCGTGATTTAACCCCAGCTGGCAACTAAGCCCCACACAGCTGGTTGCTCACTCCCCCCATTGGGATGGGGGAGAGAATCAGAAAAGTGAGAAAACTCATGGGTTGAAATAAAGACAGTTTAACAGGTAAAGCAAAAGCTGTGCACGCAAGCAAAGCAAACCAAGGAATTCATTCGCTACTCCCCATGGGCAGGCAGGTGTTCAGCCATCCCCAGGAAAGCAGGGCTCCATCACGCATAACGGTGACTTGGGAAGACAAACACCACCGCTCTGAACGTCCCCCCCTTCCTTCTTCTTCCCCCAGTTTATATACTGAGCATGACGCCATACGGTATGGAATAGCCCTTTGGCCAGTCTGGGTCAGCCCCCCTGGCTGTGCTCCCTCCCAGCTTCTTGTGCACCCCCAGCCTGCTCACTGGTGGGGTGGGGTGAGGAGCAGAAAAGGCCTTGACTCTGTGTAAGCACTGCTCAGCAATAATGAAAACATCCCTGTGTTATCAACACTGTTTGCAGCACAAATCCAAAACACAGCCCCATACTAGCTACTATGAAGAAAATTAACTCTATCCCAGCCACAACCAGCACACTTGTCCAATATGCTCTAGAAGCAAGAAGGAGATACCTGCTATTTGCAAAGTAATGGTGTAAACATCGTCCAGATGATCACACCTGCTCTCTTTTGCCACTTCCTACTGATTTAGTTTGGCCATGGCATTTCTTCTCTTGGTGGCCAAGTCTCTCCTGTAAAAAACAGTGTTACTAGAGACACTTGGAAAGCTTTGGAGACCCCCTAAGGGAAAATGCTGTGGGAAGTGGTTATAGTTGTATAATTTCTCTATGATAAAATAACTGGTCATCAAAAGACATGTTCTTTTAACTCAGCAACAAAATTGTGCAACCAAAGGAAATAAAAGGTACAAAATGGAAATGGGATATACTTGAACTATGCCAGAACAGAGAGAAAAAGCCTTGTAGAGGTAAGACAAAGAGCTCATTGTGCTTTGGTTAAAAACGATGTGCTCAGTGTGGAGTTACTGATTGCAGTGGTGTGGCCTGTGTTTTCCAAGTGATTGGGCTACATGATATATTGCCCTGGAAGCCACCTGTTCTGTAGAAGACCTAGAACTCCTCAGCAAATACCGAATCCCCTGTAATTCAGTAGACTCTCATATTCTGAACTCAATGTGAGCAATTCTTTGTCAGTGATGCATTTTAATTAACACACCCCACCCCCTGTTAAGAACTTGTTCTTACTTCTTTGCTTCCATCAGAAATTAGCTTAGGAAGGAAAAAAAGAAATCTTCTATGGCTCCTTGCAAAAATGAGGTGTCCTCCAGATGTTTTTCCCTCAGAGGTAATAGTTACCTGAGCAGAAGGGAAGGAAGGAGGCCAGTCAGTTGAAACTGTAGATACTGCCTCATCAAGGGCAGCAGCTGTTTTCTTTCTGCTTTGTTTTTATGAAGGTGCTCTATATTGGCTTTGATTCTGTGAAAGTGTGGAAGCTGTGAAGCAGTGAGAGCAATTACCAGTGCTGGGAGGTCTGGAAAATGGGGGGAAAGTCCCACAAACCAGCCTGGATTTGGCGTCTTTGAACTATCCAAATCAAACACAGACTTTATGAGAGTTTCCAAGACACCGGTGGAAACTCAGGGTCTGGAATTTGTAGTTTTGACACCTACTTTAGTTCGACACCATTCATTGTGATCGCTGCATATAGAAAATGTTTTTATAGGATGCCATAGTGGTAGTGGAGAAGGAGATGGAAAGCTGGAAGAAGGTAGGGCCTTCTCTGGATTACTAGATCTTTGATCTCCATGGATCAGACCCAACAATAAAAATTTAGGGCTACAAGCAAGTGCAGGAACACAACTGGATGATGCTGGAACATCACAGTTTCGTGACTGGGAAACTCTTAGATCGGGCTTCATTTGGGGGGACAGATTTTGGCTGTGCTGAAACTCCTTTCTTGCGTTTTAGCAAGACCCTGCAATAACCCGCAATAACTCTCCCCATTTATGCGTAGAACCATCTTATGCTGAACCACTGTTTGGTGGGTGAATGTTTGAAGGAAAATAGGCTGTAGCATTAAAAATTTGACTTTTCTGGGCCACCCAGTAATTTATAGACAGCTCTGTGATGCTCTGAGGATTCTTCTGACTTACAGTAGTTGTACCTTGGTATAGTCCAGAGGCAGCTTTCCAGCAGGAAGTGCAGCCTGGAAACTGGCCGATGCCTCTGCATACCACCTCGATGAAACCTCCGTGGCAGCAGGAATGTTTAAGACCCCAGGAATGCCATGTTTCCCTTGAGAGGCTGTCAGGGAAGGAAGGGAAAAAAGAATCAAATAATTCTTTATTTTTACCTCCTTCCTTCTCTGCCATCTGTTTTTAGATGAAAAATAACATATAGAACCATAATCCTGGTTAAATAATAAACACTGCGCCCAGTTTTGTTCAAACCGTGACGCTGATCAGAGTACTATTTCCTCAGGTTTACCAGGCGAGAAAGGAGATAAAGGCAATCCCGGTGTTGGAACACAAGGACCCCGAGGCCCACCAGGATCTACAGGTAAAGTTGTTACATTTGGGACACCTGCATTAGAACACTTGGACCCATGTGGAAAGCAGCGAAGACCTGCGTGGCTCTGTCCTCCACTTCTCAGGCTTAAGCAGCAGAAAAGTCAGTAGTTACTAACTGTCATAATTTTCTTACTATGTAATATGACGTTGTGATGTGTCACGTGATGGTATCATCAGTCACACAAGTATTTTCCTTTTCCCTGCGATAAACTGCTTTTCCAAACCCACCTTTTTTAATGTTTTAATTATTTTTTTCAGAGATGGAGTCTGGAAGGGAAAAAATTAATCTAGATTAATTGCACTTGTTTTCCCATTGACTCAAGGTCACACCTAACTGTAACTTGACAGAGAAATGTATATTAATTTGGCACATTAATAACAGGGATTTATATTTAGCTCCTGAAAAAGCAGAGAGGGTGATATCCAGAGGGTGATAAAATTGCATTGCCTCCGTTAGGATTTTCAGACCGGTATCAAGGCACAGCATTACCCAGAAACTGTATCGAAAGGGAGCGGGTGAATCAGGAGCTGTGCAGGCATCCAGGGCTGTCTTCCCCCCTGAAACTGCCTTTCCGAACGTCTGACGCTTGGTGAAACACTTGGTCTAGTATAAATTTCTGGAAGGCTGTCTCTGGCACGGAAGACGACGCAGCAGCCAGAGAGGAGGCTCGTTGGGAGCAGGTTCCTTGCCAGAGGAAGGCTGCAGCCTTTCCCTCGGCTTGCCCAGGGGAGTCGGAGCCAGGATGCCCAGCTCCTCTGCTCAGACTGTCTCCTGGAAGTGTTTGTAGCACGCTCAGTGCCATGGTTTCCAAGCACCAGGCCTGCCAAGGTGGCCTCAACTCGCTGCTTTACGAAAGACGCCGCTCAGATGTTTCATCTCCCCCTTCTACGCAGGACCTCCAGGAGAAAGCCGAACTGGCAGTCCGGGACCACCAGGTTCTCCAGGCCCGCGAGGTCCCGCTGGTCACATGGGGCCCCCGGGCTCGCAGGGGCCTTCTGGCCCGCCGGGCTACTGCGATCCATCCTCCTGCGCTGGTTACGGCATGGGAGGTGAGTAGTCAGGGGTCGGGGCGGCTGCCCTTCGCGGAGGCGGGGGTGGTGTTTTCTAACAGCCAAAGTAAGATGGAGGCTACTGGTGAACCTTGCGCTAAAACGTGGTAGCTCCCTAAAAACGTGCGTGTCCAGTGATGCTGCGTCTTGTGGGACCGCAGCACGAAGGGAAGGTGACCCCAGGATAGTGAGCAGAGGAAGCCACCATCTGATCCCGGCCTGGAAAACAGATCCCGCGTAGTGGGTTTTTGTCCTGTGCGTGTTTGTGTAGTTGTATGAGCCTGCTCCATCTCAGCCGGACAGTCTGTGTGTTCGGTCCCCACCTCCTCATGTTCGTGACAGCTGAGTTTTTACGTTTGTAGTTTTTCAAACGTGTTGCTCGACTTCCTCTCCCATGTGCCTCCGAACGGCATGAGAGCATGACCCTTACTAAACCCCTAGTAGCGTAACCTGACACAGGGATGCACGTGTCCGTCATTAACCAGCGAAGCGATCTGGAGAAAACGATTCTTTCTACATCTTCTCTGTGTCTTACTGTCCCGTCTCGTTATAGCACGGAGAGGCCGTGGGAGGAAGTTAACACAATTACCAAAAACTATGTCGCCCAACCTAAAATCGAAATTTATTGGTAAAGCGCTAGTTACGACAAATGTTACACATAAGACATATTTGTTTGACGTTGACGGTTTAATCTGCCCGTGAGCTGATTTGTATGTTTTACTTACCTGAATGTTTTTGTTGTCGTCTCTTCCTACCCTTTTCTCCTCACTTCCCCTCCCCGTTGTTCCTCTCCTGTTCGAAGGCCCAATCCCTTACAATGGCTACCAGTCCAGAAGGTGAAAGGCTCATTCTGGTTCAGGTCTCATTTGGCTGAAGGTCAGAGATGGATGCTGAACCGCTCTCTGCTTTCCATCAGCGACATTGACTACCACTAATGAACTCCCTAGCTGCTGTACATGCACTTAGCTTCCTTGCACTGCTAAAAAGTCTCGCCTGACCCGTTTTGCCCGTTAATCGTGTATTCTAGCCCGTAATTGGAATAAGCTAAAGCAGGCAGATCGTGCAGTGTATAATAAGCACAGTGTTACAACTGGACGTTTGACAAATTCTGGTGGTGGTTTCCAACTAACTTGGCTGTCTGTTGGTGGGTTTCCAATCGCTCCAGCTTATTAATTTTGTTAAATGTTTTCACTGTTCCTTTATGTGAATAAAAGATGTGTATTTAAAGATTATATATATATATATATACTCACACGCATTATATATAAATATATCTCTATATAAAATGTCAATTTCCTAATGAGTGCTTTAATTTTCTGCTCCCCTTCTCCTGTGTTAACCGTATGAATACTCTTGGTGGTGGTGGGTTAAGGTGGATACGGTGAGCCAACCGATCAAGACATCCCAGTAGTGCAGTTGCCACATAACTCCTACCAAATCTATGACCCTGAGGACCTTTACGATGGTGAGCAACAGCCGTACGTAGTTCACGGGTCCTACCCCTTACCGTCCCCATACTCCCAGTCCTCCTATCCATCACCTCATCTTGCTCAACCAGAGTTTACTCCTGTTCGAGAAGAGATGGAAGCCGTTGAACTGAGATCCCCAGGAATCAGTCGCTTCACAAGGAAGATAGCCAAAAGGAGCGTCAAGACTCCAGTACGCAAAAGGGCAAATGGAAAAAAACCCTCTCCATGAACTGTTTAAAAAAGGGAAACATTTGACCTGCATCCGTGTTTGGCCTTTTGTCCAGGTGCCTAACCTGTCACGGAGGATGTTTACAGGCTCTTATATTAAAGGAGAAAAAAAAATGTACGTGGCCAGGTGACACAACAAATAACGGTAATTATCTTGCATGCCAGAAGCTTAGTATGTTAGTGGGTTGGCGCTAGACAATGATGAAGGGTCACTTGTAGATCTTTCTCTGGAGTACTGTTCCGTACACTCTGCAAACTGCATCTCAAAACCCGCAGCGGGCTGTCGGTGTACGTAGAACCATGCAGAAAAGTTAATGTGTTTCTTTTTTTATCCATGTTTCTCCAGTTGATTATGTTCTGGTAGTTTTGGATGAATTGCTTTACTAGCAGAGTTACCCTACTAAATTCACCGGAGAACAACGCATAACCAGGTTGCCCTGAACCCAGCTGTTACTTTTGCAAAGAAATCTTATGTTAATGGAGTATTTTTTTAACCCACATTATATAAATACACCAGAATGTTCTGTGGGAGCACACTGATAATTTATTGTGAACCTCTCTCATTTCTGTTTTGTATGCAAATAAAAGTTGGCAAGCTTTTATACGTTAATTCTGTATTTGACTGATTTTTAACTTGGAACAATTGTATAGATCTTTGGGGAAGAGAATGTAAAGAGAAGAAAATAGATTTTCCTTTTTCAACACTTTTGGGTGTTTTCATTTTAAAGGATATGGGCACTTTGTATAAACAACATTTAGCCTTAGTTTTAAAATTATGTATGAACAAGTGTAGAGTAACTCTGAGATGAGGTGGTCGTACCATCTACGGAGGTGAGATTTTGCGCATTGATGTGCCGCAGCCGAGCGACGGGCAGGTACGGGTGCGAGGGCAGCTCGGATCAGCCGGGGACCAGAGGGAAAAGCCCCGACCCAGCCGCTGAGGAGCACGCAGCAGCTCCGGACGTTACAACACACCAAGGAAACTGCAAAGGGACTCGATTTGAACAGCGCTATGGAGACTGAGCACCAAGCAGGATTTAAAGTAGAAGCTCAAAAATGTTCATTTAAATTGAAAGCGTAGATTTGGAACACTTTTAATCCAGCCGGATAAAGACGGAGCGAGGATGGCCTGCGGATGCCAGGGCTGTGTTCCTGCCCGCCCCCAGCCGGGGTCAGTCCGGTCATGCTCGGCAAGGGAAGCCCTGGCAGCTTTTGCTTCTGGCCACTGCCAGACGCTCTCTTAGCTCAGCAGGACAAAGCCAAACTGGTGCCTTTGCTGCCTAATCTCAAATTATCCAGCCTAGAATTCGGCCTCCTCAGTAACACAAACCACTGACACACCCACCGCCGTCTCTGTCCCAGGGGAAGCTCTGGCGAGGCGGCTCCGCAACTTTCTATGCCGTGTTTCTGCTTTCCCATTATTTCTCTCCCCCCTAACTCCCACCACTTCCTTGGAGAAAGGTGAGCAAAGCTGATGGAAACGTGAGCTGAATGTCATTTCCTTGCCTGGACTTGCATTTAAAGCAGGAGAAGGTAGAAAAGTATCCCCTAACTCACAGACTTGATCTTTAAGCCGCTTAACGCCAGTTTACAGAATACTGAGCATGGCCGCGTGTGCACACACGTACGTATCGCAGCCTGGCACACGTCACTGACAGTCAGAGAGAGGTTACTAAAATTAAATACAGGTTAGGGGCGCATCACGTGATTAATTTACCTGCTTGCAGGTGGCTGTGTGACCTTACCCTCACTGTGACATTCTGTACTGCGTCCAGCACTGGGGGCCTCAGCAGAGGAAGGACAAGGACCTGTTGGAGCGGGTCCAGGGGAGGCCACAAAACTGATCAGAGGGCTGGAACACCTCTGCTATGAGGAAAGGCTGAGAGAGCTGGGGTTGTTCAGCCTGGAGAAGAGAAGGCTCCATTACTGCGGCCTTTCAGTACTTAAAGGGGGCCTACAAGAAAGATGGGGACAGACTTTTTAGCAAGGCCTGCTGTGACAGGACAAGGGGTAATGGTTTTAAACTAAAGGAGGGTAGATTTAGAGTGAACAGAAGGAAAAAATTTTTCACGATGAGGGTGATGAAACACTGGAACGGGTTGCCCAGAGAGGTGGTAGATGCTCCATCCCTGGAAACATTCAAGGTCAGGTTGGACGGGGCTCTGAGCAACCTGATGGAGTTGAAGATGTCCCTGCCCATTGCAGGGGGGGTTGGACTGGATGGCCTTTAAAGGTCCCTTCCATCCCAAACCATTCTATCATTCTGTGATTCAATGACTGTGAACCCTCTCCCTGCCCCCTTCCCCACGTGCTGTGCTGACACCTTCTGGAGTCCTCCCCGCGACGTGCCGAAGCGTAGGGCCTGTGGGAGCAACCCTGAGAAGGTCACCGATGGAAAATCAGCATTCAAGCGCTTCTGCCTGTGTTGCCTCAGACAGGCTTTGAGCCCTACCATTACAGTTCACAGTTAATTTGCACCCCGACCGGCTGCCCAGCAACGCTATAGCCAAACCTCAGGTTCCTGTGGGCCCAGGAGGAGTGGCGGGGCAAAACCAGGCACCCGACCGGCTGCCACCGCAGCCATCTCCCCCTCGCGCCGTATGGGGCCTACGTGCACTGAATCAAACAAAGAGATTACTTGGGGGTAATAAAGTAGGCATACTCATCACAATGTTATAACTTAATTTATATACTAAAGCACGACCTTTAATGGCACTACTTAATGTGCTTTAACTTTGTATCTATACTGACCTTTACTGGCACCCTGCTCACCGGAATGCTGCATGTATGGCTGCTCATATGTTCACTTGCTGGGTATACTGCGGTAATAAAAAGTAACTGGTGGGCACTACCAAGTTATACAAATATTATTCAGGATTTGTATGTTCGCCAAAAAAAAGTAAGACACAGACACATATGGGCAACGTTTTCTCCAAAATCCAGTCTCTGAATAATCAGGAGTGTCTCGTATTTTCCAGACAGCCCAAGAAACTGAAGTTGCTGACTGTGAAGTATTTAGCACATGATGAACAGCTGATGCCACCCAGATCTTACCAATAAAGTAAAGTATATGCACTGAGTCCTTACACAAAAAAGAGCACTTACTTTAACCTACTGCTTTTAAAAATACGTTTACGAGTTAATTAAATGTGGTTACTGACTTGGGAATGAAGCCTGCACGTTCACTGGATAGGAGTGTTTCCCGGGGTAAGCGCATCTGAATGCCAAAGAAATGCCCGATACCGAATCATTATTTCATGTAATGAAATATGATTATAAATAAAACAATGTTTTTCTTCCTATACAATGCTTGTATACAATGGATATAGAAAACAACACAAATTTTCCTCACCAAATGTTGTAACACTTGGCAGATAACATATCAGCTCCTTCTACTACCCAGAAAACAACAAGTACTTCATTTATTTACACAACAGCTTTGGCTTGAACAGCAGCAGAACAGCAGCAATGAACTTCAGGGAAGTTATTTGAAGAAGCAAAATAATTTTTAAAACTTATTTTGCATCATTCAACACCTCAGTTTAGTTTCCTCATTTGGTTTCTGTTAAGAAAAATGTTGCTGCTTCATTCTTTAATACATTCTTTAAGTAAGGCAGGCGTGTTCCTGTGACTTGAATCAAAATCAGATTTGGGCTTAAGAGGAGAAAAGAAGGAGGAGTATCTCTGTATGATCTGCCTTCCCTGTCGGTTATTTCAGTGAGCTCTTTAACAAAATCCATGCTACGTGGGGTTGTCAGCAGACCTGCTCCTGCAGAGGAAGAGCCACTTAAGAAAACCCATTGTGCAGCCCCAAATGGACGTTGTCATTGCAGCACGGCGAGTCCCAAGTGTGCCACCTTCAAAGCTGTGCCTAGACGGAGGGGCCTTCTGCCTGCCTGCTTTCTTAGGCAGACAGAGCGTTATGGGTATCAGCTCTCCTGTTGACAACCACGTAACATCTCCGTATGAAGAATGAAATAGTATTAGGAATATATTTAATACCATTCAGCATCTAGAAAGTAGAGGAGAGTCAACCCTGATGTTGTCACTCAGCACACTAGAAATTTAAGTGCAGAGCAGACTAACAAAAGTCTGAAAAACAGTAAGATTATTAGAAAAGAAATGAGTTCTCATTCCGTTCATTACTTGCCTACATTCTGTATGTGGTTCCTGGAGGTACACCTTTCCCACCGACACGGCTTGCTGTTTGGATGCAATCTAGCAGACAGTATCGCCTCTGAAATGCATGCTGTCCTTGCTGCTCTGCAGTATTCCAGCAATATGTTCTGTTGGAACGGAAACGTCACTCCTCCCGCATCCAAGAAATTCCAGACGCTGCAAAATGCCACAATCTTCTTCCCTGTAGCACACGGGCCCTCTGGACGCACAGACTGATTTCCCCTTGGCTTCATTTTTGGTGTTCCAAGCACACCATGTGGCATTCCATATCAAAAGACGGCCAAAGCTTCAGGGTGAAAAATTATGGTCGGTGACGAACTAACTACTTCTTTGCTCATAATGAACAGGCTAAACTATAGGCAAAGCATGTTGTGCAGAACTCTTTCTAGAAGGTCGCTGAAGACTGCAAGACAGATAAATTCCCACAGGACATAAAAAATGACCATCACAACTCTCACCACCTCCTCGTTCCTCCAAGATGCATCTTCTAACACTATTTTTCTTATCTCTAACAGGACTACAGTATGCATGCATGCATATTTGGTACCTGCACTGCTTCCTCTGAAGAGTTATGTTTTTCTAATGTAATTTGGCTCCGGAGTAAGTCTGATTTTGCTTACCACCACCACAGTAATTCAGTGGGTATATTCACCCAAAAAGATAAGGAAACTGCAGGCCTGCATAGACATGCATTCAGCAAAACCTAACCATTGATTTCATACAGTATATACGCTCTGCAGTCTAGAAAAGGCTTTTGGAAGAACCGCACAGTATATTACAGAAGGAATAACAGCTCAAACCACTGGTTTTTTACATCCCCCAAAGAGAGAATGAGTGCTACGTGAACAATTCCCTTTTTCTGAACTAAGCCTGGCATTCTCTCACTGATCAAGCTGGGTAAGGACGGCTCACCTGTTTTAGCAGAAAAGCGACTCGGATTATTTACCGACAGTGTGCCGTTCGTGGGAGCTCTGTGACCGTAATTATTCACTGCTCTTACTGCACGGGAATCAAGTTTTGCAACTTCTAGAGCGAGATACTTCATTTCAGTAAACAATGCACTGTTTCCATGAGATGTAAATAATCATTAAAAATGTATCAATTATTTAATAATAGTATTAAAGCAAATGTAATTAACAAGTACCAGCTCAGACAACACAGAGTACAGGTGGCATTAACAACATAATATCCATTCTTAGCTGTTTCAAATACAATAATTTTTATAATCTTTCTAAATAAAGTTTGCTAACACCTGTCAAAAACATTCTGTATAGAAGGGTTGACTGAGATCCACAGAGGCTTCCATGTTAGAAGAAGTTTTTTCAAGGAGGAGAGACATTCCTGATGGCAGTTCTTCTTGTATTGTCATTACTTCCTTCGAAAATCTTTAGGTCTGGGGGGGGAAAAAAATAGTGCTTTAAGAAATGTATGGGAACTACAGTGGCTTTCTACAGTGGCTTTGCTTTAAGGGTGCAATAACAGCCATATCTATTTTTATTTCCTTATTCTGGTGCTTGAAGTTTTTTTGGTGATGAATATTTTCTGGATTACAGTAAAAGGATAGAACAAATCAAAGAAGTTTATTAAGACCTCTAAGAATTTACAGATGTCAGGACTAGTTTGGTCAAGGTGTTTCTTACGAGCCACTCCTACTTTCCCAAGCAAAACAAAAAGCATCTCTAACTGAATGCAGTCTCACAATGACTTTAAACACTAGTATTAATTTGTCTCCACTTTTAAAAAATGAATAACCCATGCATAAGATGGCAAGTTTTCAGTTAACAGCATAGTCCACTACAACACTACTAGAATAATTAAAACAATGATTTAAAAGAAAAACCTACTTTGAATCTTAAAGGCTCTGCAATCCCTTCTGCTTGGACGGCAAATGTGGGAAACATTCAGACAACAGACTGCTGTTTGCAATCCTCTGCCACTTCCTACGCAAGCACATGTCACTCACTGCCTGCCACACATCCACCGGCCGCAGAAACCACATTCTCCCTGAACCTACGTGGCACAGGATCAGACTAGATTGCGGTTTATAAGAAGAATGCTAAGTTTGAGGGCAGGCGGCAAGCCTACCTCCCAAACAGATCCTGCGTGCACAGCATGAACGGGCTGCTCGTCACAGCACACTGCGCCCACGTGCAAACACACCGCCTGCAACAGTACAACCTGTTATAAATACAGCAGCCCTTTATTCTTGACTCTTCTTGACTGCTTCTCTCATATACAAATCAAAACAGGTAACGTGAACTGTGTCTCACTAGAACTGAACAAGAGATGTAGTAACAAAGGTTTTGTGAACATGTAATGGGATATTTGGTCAGTGGATTTGCCGTGAAGTTGAATGAAAACAAAGTCTGGAATACAGGAAAAGCTGCGATCCACAACAGTAAACCAAGCTGAATTTGCAATGGTGGTAAATTTTATCATTAATTTTGTTCATCAATGCAAATTAAAAGCAGATAGCAATGGAGGCAGGGAGCTTACTCTGGAGACAGAGAGTTTAGATGGCTGCAGAGATGCCATCCAGAAATCTAATACTTAATTAGTCATTAAAATAATACATTGCAGATCTAGCATTTTTCAATGAACAGCACCGCAAAGTGAAGTCATTCATGTAATTCTTGTACAAGCCTGTAGGATCTTATGTGAAAGCAACTCTGGAATTCAGTCTGTGCTATTTCAAGTGTATCGTATAAAATTTGATGATTATATGAATTTTAAAGAACAACTATAAAGACGAGCTAGTGTTCATGCTGTACCGAATCACAAAGCTTCTTTGTTTTCCATTTAAATGATATGTTCTGCATTAACATTTGGACTGGTATCTTTTGTGCATGAAAGAAGTGCTGTAAGCACCAGATCCATTGTTTACATACTTGCTTAATGTTGTACTTGAACATACTCAACGTTTGATGGCAAGTATGCACTGGAAAGTCAAGTAACCTAGAATCCTGGATTTCAGTCCTCAAAAATATTCCACATTTTGTTACTCAGATCTCACCCCTGCACACCAGAATATATATTTCATTATATCACCCTGTTTGTGGTGTATTAAGAGAGCAGGATTTTGAAAAATTCTCAGCAGTGATTTAGCAGAAGTTTTATCACTGCATCCATCCTAGATGGGTGGACCAGTGCTGAAGGATTTCAGAGATGCAGCATGGTAAAGACCTCATTGTCTTGCAGCTTATAGTTACTACTCTTTTTTTACAGGCCAATTCATCCACTTGCACATCGCTCAAACGATTTTGCATTCTTCTTTGAATGGCACATTTAAAACTTCAATCTAGGGTTACATTGGCGTGCTGCAGAGCTAGGGATCTGACAGTACTTTGTTCTTGGCTGAAAATCCGATTTTTATATTTTTTTTTCTTGCTAGAAATCTGTATTTCAACCTTAACGCTTGTTGTCTTAAAGTTAAATGCATAAAACACTGGACTCTTAGTTTGCAGTCTTACAAAGTTAATGAAGCTTAAAGGCAGAATTTTCTACACTAAAACACTTGTGTGAACAAATATAAAAGTTTTTAAAGCCTTTTGTATTGCCACAGTAGGCTTTTATGCCTACTAGTACTTGGCTTTTGGAGGCCACAATCTCTGCTTTTAAAGAGTCTTTGGCACTAGGAAAGCTAAGCCTTGAAAAACACTGCCTTTGGCAAAAGTGTTATAAATATTTTGTCAGATGAAGAATATGAACCCACAAAACCCCTTGTCTACTCAGGGAGAATTATGAACTACTTGTGAACACCAATGGATAACTGCTCATTGAGAAATGACATCAATCCATGCAAGAGCGTTCTTCTTCCATGGCAGCGCTTCTGCCCTTCCTCAGCAAAGCACTGAGATTATGCATTTGGAACAAAGGAAATGATATCTCCTAGAAGAGATGGTTCAGAAATTTACCCAAAGGCAAGACTTCACATAGCTGCTTCTCTCTCTCTTTTTTTTTTTTAAAGTTAACATTCTTGGGGAAAAAAAATTGCTGCATATTGACAGCAGGCTTCCAAGACAAGGGGGAGACAGGAGGCAGAATGTGGGACCTAGCATCTCTGAAATCAGTGCTGAAAGGCAAAGTATTACAGGTTCACTGAAAATATGCAACTTCAGTCTGTGCAGCAGATTCTGCCACCAAAGCACGTAAAAAACATTTGTCCCACTAACATTTTATACTGCACATAAAAAGCATTAAGACACAGTCCAGTGAATTCTAGGCAAAATACTCAGCAAATTAAATTAACATCCAATTACGCCACGGCTCTCAGTGCTTTTCTCTCTTAACAAATACTTTACCGTTGAATAAAAGAAACTGAAGAGCTGGTCCTAAGCATCGATTACAGATTTTAAATAAATCTCTTAAATTCTCCCAACTTTTTTCCACACTCACAGCTGTCAGAAGAGGAATACAGCTGATGTAAAATTCTGACAATCCACAGTCATTGAACCTTACAAACCAGGTAAACCTGCACATAGGTACAAGTTCATAGGATCAGTTTTTGCTATGGAAAACAAAAGGTTCTTAGTGGTCCTGACTGTAACTGGTAGCACTTTCTTCTTCCAGAAACTCTGCAGAATTAAGGTACTCCACATAAATGTTGTCTTTGGATACTGATGCCAGCCCTACACTCTTGAATGCTGAAGAAATCAAATGGATCAAGAGAGTTTTCCCATTTACAGGGAAACTGTAACTTTTTAGTTTTGTACCCCACTTCAAGAAATAAGACCGAGGTCAAACTAAACCCCAGAACACAGGCTAAGGGTTTCTCTAGAGGCACAGTAGGTCTGGTTCAGTCTGTTTTACAATCTGATTTCTCTCACACATATACCTGAGCATACCTCTTTGTAAACCAATAATCTACAAAGCTTTTCTATTCAGATGTGTCAAATTCCTAAATAGCCTTGAATTTGCCATCATTTTGAAAAGAACTGCTATTCTGATCTCTTGATCAATGACAGCTGTTAACGGTAATAATTTCAGCAAGTGTTAATCCAGTCTACAATACAGAGAAACAGTACAATATCAAGAGTGAATATGCACGCATTTAAAAAACAATTTCTGAAACTAAGTCCCATTATGTAACAAAATAAGCCAAATGCCTCCTTAAAACATCAAAATCACAGCTATATGCACCTACACTTTGTGTCTTTTTAGCCTCCACCATAACTCCCACATCAGAGAGGCTTCATCGCTAACAGCAGTAACACTACTGTTGCATATGCTGTATTATAAATCCTACAGTTAAAAATACCGCGGTCCTGTGATATTGCAAGTTTACGATTCTGTAGAAAGCAGAAAAAAGCATTGCATAATATTTACTCAGGAAACAAGTTATTCAGAGTGTATGAGAAAACAGAACTGCAGGCAGGTTAACAAGACTGAACTGTTAGTGTTAATTTCAAAATGGAAAGTGAGATAGTAAAAACAATCTTCACTGAAAAATCCTTTAATACATTATATCATTCTCTTAAAAAGATGTCGAGATTAAAAACCAAAAGTTCTCAACTTCCTGATCTGCCTGTTTAGAATTTATTCAAGACATCTACGGATGCTGAATAAAAATCCTCAGAGGAAAATGGTGGGAAGCCAATTCTGCCTCGCTCGCTACTACAAGCTATTTTCAGCATGCTAGTTAGCAAATACAGAGCGACCTCCATGAAAGGGATCTGTGACCTACCCGTGGCCTGCAAAGACCCTATATGCAGCCCGCAGAACTACACGCTCAGCAGAGCAGAGAAAGGAATAGGACAACTGGTTTATACAATTAAGAGGAGTTTGTTTCATATTCTAAAGATAAAGGACCTGAACATCCTGTAAGGCTTTGTAAATCCAGATATTCTTATCCTATCTATTATCTGCACGTAATGAAAATCACAGGCTATTGTGCATTGTGCACAAAGGATGACGTCCACTTGTGAACTAACTGTTAAAGGTTGGATCTACAACACTCAATGGAATAGTCAAAATGTTGGTGGAATTAAGGATCAAATGGAACAGTATGCTATGCTTAAGGGATTCTGAAGACACCCTATACATTAAGGTTATTTTTAGTGATTAAAAAATCAGAGGAATTTGTGAAATCTCACTGAAACACAAAGCTGAGTTATTCTTTCTAGAAATTAGAGCCATGCAGATATATTAGCGAACTCAAAAGATTAGTTGGAGGGGCTAATTCAGATGTGCAAATGCTTCAGATGCCATTCACCTGCCAATGTTTTGGGGGTCCTGGTGGACACAAAGTTGAACATAAGCCAAGAATGTGCCCTTGCTACAAAGAAGGCAAATGGTGCCTTGGGCTGCATTAGGCAAAGTATTGCCAGCAGGTCGAGGGAGGTGATCCTTCACCTCTGCTCAGCGATGGGGAGGCCACACCTGGAGCACTGTGTCCAGTGCTGGGCTCCCCAGTACAAGAGAGACATGGACATAGTGGAAAGTCCAATGAAGGGCTACAAAGATGATTATGGGACTGGAGCACCTCACATATGAGGACAGCCTGACAGAGCTGTGACTTCAGCCTGGAGAAGAGAAGGCTCAGGGGGATCTCATCAAAATATGTAAATACCTGAAGGGAGGGTGCAAAGAGGATGGAGCCAGGCTCTTTTCAGTGGAGCCCACTGACAGGACCAGAGGCAATGGGCACAAACTGAAACACAGGAGGTACCATCTGAACATCAGGAAACACTTTTTTACTATGAGGGTGACCGAGCACTGGAGCAGGTTGCCCAGAAAGGTTGTGGAGTCTCCATCCTTGGTGATACTCAAAAGCTGTCTGGACACGGTCCTGGGCAACTGGCTCTAAGTGGCCCTGCTTGAGCAGAGGGGTTGGACCAGATGACCCCCAGAGGTCCTTTCCAACCAATTGGTCTGTTGTAATACAGTGATGCAGTTAGAATTGCTTTTCAGACAAATCTGTAACTGTATGAAATCCGCATAGACACCAAAGACAGAATTCACAATGGCAAGCTTTAGCCTAAGGAGGCAAGTCTCTTCAAGTCATCTCTAAAGTCAGTGAAGAAAGGCAGGGCTTCCCCAGAGTACTTTAAGTAAAGATCCATTTTACTTATTCCAAATGGAGCTTAAACTACCTGTGCTAAATTAATACTGAAGTTTGGTCATCATACATGTTAGAAGAATAACTTAAGCAGCTTCCCTAACAACCCCCACCACCTCTAACATACACTACTTTGTGCAGCTGCATAAAACAAGGTTATCTTTAACCTAGGTCAGTTCCCTGATTCTCTTTATTCTGTTGCTACACAAGCAGAATGGAAAGGTGGGAAAAGTGATGGATGATACTTAAACCAGCCTTTTTGCCAGAAGAAATGCTCATGAAGCTATGACCTCAGCCTCTGAATATCTCAGATGGCAAACAGAAACCAAAGGTGCAAAAAGACCTACTTGCATAGTTGCAACTATGATGGGACCTCCCTCCCCATAATATTCAACATTCTTTTTCAGTATGATGTGAAATGGTGCTCTTCCTAGGGTATTTTTCCTGTCAAACCGGACAGAAGAGAGACCCTTTCCAAAAGTTAAATGAGTTCAATTTTCAACTCCTGGAGTGAATATTTATTTCCATCAAGTCTGAACAGACTTGGTGCACAGTTCCATCTTTATTAAATTCTTGTCAGCACATTCCAGCAAAGGCCTTTCCCTTTGCCTAGCAATGTTTTGTGGAGGTAAAACAGCCTCACTAAAAATAAAACAAAATAAAGGGGGGGTGTTACTCTGTGAAGGCCAAATCTAAGTAATCACCAGTCTGCATTATACTGCAACTATCTTGATTTCAAAAATATATAGGCCAACTTCACCACCTTATTTCTAGGCAAGTGAAAGAACACCTTGTAATATAGTCCTTACAGCAGAGAGATGAAAAATAGCATTACTTACCTCAAACAAATAACAAGGTTAAAGCTCTAGAGTAATAAATGACACTATTTTATATGTAAAGAAGTTATTTTACAGTCCTTTACAGCATTTTGATTTTCAGATAATCCTTTAAAAAATATTTTGTTTTCCTTTTTAATAACTCAGAATACTTCTTCAAAACTACATATTTTAGCCCAAATTATTCTGTTTCTTAGGACTTCTAAATGCATTGGGATTAGCTATAACAATATAATTTATAATAGATGTTGCTCTTCCTTCTTTTTCCAAAAGAAGTTACACACCTGCCTAGTTTTTTCAGCCACATGCTGCTGATAAAATAGAATTCGATAACATGACCTTATCTTCTTTCAAGCTCAAAGAAACTGGATAGTTATCTCTCCATAAACAATCTCTACTCAGAATAGTTTTGTTGTTAGGTTGCATCGTCTGAGGCATTTCAAAAGAAGTTATACAAAGTCAAATTTCATGGAGTTTCTACAGTCATTTGTGCACTTGCAAGCATGTCTTCATCATTGCTAACTAAGCGTTTCAAAGCTGCCTCTGCTAAGGAATAAGACTGTCAATGCTGCAGAAGAAGTGACCTGTCAATACCTGCTCTTGACTCAGCAATGCACACCTGGTTTGGAAGCTTTGAAGATCTCAAATTGCATTTTTCTCTTCACCTGCGGGCAATTATCTCACCATTGGAGAACGTGACCCAGAGAGCCAGAGTTCCCTCTACTTTCTGCACTCTCACCAGCAATAACAATGTGTGTTCAGAAAGGATTTAACCTTGCATCAGCACTGTAAAAGGTCAGTGCCTTAAGGCTAACTAGTGCTGCACACTAATAAACTGACAAAGAGATGAAAGCAGTGGTACAAGAGCAAAAGTTGAAAAGGACAGGCTTAGAATTCTGTTAAGATTCCACTGCTTCCATGAATGAGAAAAAACACTCCAGATGCATTAAAAGCCCCATAAAAATTAATAACCATCCTATATGAAAGGCAGATCCATCTCTTCCACTTATAGTCTGTGCAACGCTCCCTATTACTTGAAAAATGTCATGTCTGGTAAGATTCCCATTTGCATGGGTTATCCATCAAAAAAAAAAAAAGTATCAGTCTTAACTCACAGTTATCAAAATGTTTTAAGAGTAACCCATGCCAGAGGATTTTAGGTCTGTGGCTGCTATGATAGATTTTTTTCCACTGGCTTTTTTTTCTTTTTTTTTTTTTTTCCCCTCGTTTCCTGCAGAACGGTAGAGCATTCCCCAAACAGCTGAATGAGTCTTCAGGATTACTGTGGAGTTTTACAGAAGCTCTGCGTGATTTTCCTACGCAGATTTCAAGAATTCTAAGTAACAGCAGGGATAAAATCTCTCCAATCTTGGCTGAAAAACTAAAACACACAAAGAAGTGTAGTTTAATTAGTGTTAAAGTACTTCTAAAATACCCCCAAATTTGTTAAGTAGTTAACCAATGATATCCACTGGCTCATAAATGTGTCTTTTAGGAGAGTTTATAAACAACCGGGTTTCTAACAGAAGACAACGGGTAGCGGAAGACCAATTAGTGAAAAGATTTTGTGGATTGATCACGCCACTTAGTATCTAGCCCTCAGACACTCTTTGATCCAATTACTCTGAGGCAACAGGCACACTAGATCTGTATTACTGTAATGCTCTTCTTCATATTTATGGAAATCACAATCACAGGAATGTGGGGTTATTGCTAACTGATGACAGTCGGCTGCTTACACAGGATAATTCTATGGCTCATCTTTCATGTCTGCTGATTAACGACAATAGGTATTTTTTAGCCTTTTCTTATAACAAAAGGTTCCAAATAATTTGGTTTTGTATAAAACTGTTGCACAATACGCATAGCATGAAATTTGTGGTCTATCTGGCATACTTTTTAAAGTTAATTTATGAATACAACTATAAAATTTTGAGTATCTTAAGATTCATTTTTATAGCCAAACTTAAAAGACAGACTTGAACACAGAGCCAAAATTTACTGTAAACTCCGAAACAAGAGGAATATATATATTTTTCAGGTACAGTTCGCAAGTTGTGCCAAAGTCAATAGTGATTAGGTAAGTGCACTATAGCTAAAGGGGATTTCTGAACACATTTCATCTGTTTGACTAATCACACTAGTAAATCAAAAACCAAGGATTAGACATGGCTATCATTCTCTGTAACCACATAGTTTGGTTACACTCAAATATCAACGGAGTTTGGAGCTAGGGGGGAGCTGAATCACTTTTCTACTCAGGATGTACCTACTATCCCAGGGTAGCTCTGTGCCTCTGGTAAAATAATCAGTGAAACAGCTAATGATATTTAAACTATCATTAAATTTCCAATAACCACCATGGCCTATTCTAAACCATGAACCTCTTGCTCTGCTTGGGGGCAAAAGAACCTTTTCCATATTGGTGTAGTTCTCATGCAGACTATCATCTCTACAAGTATAACTTATGTCACTTGGAGAATAAACCACAGTAACAGAAGCTGCATTAAGTAACAAAACAGAGTAAGAAAAGGTGGCTTTACTGATACTGTTATGCCAGTAGAGCTATAGTGACTAACCCTTTCCTGCACACACAATGCTTAAGATAAATCTTTTGATTGCAGCTTGGTTTTTTTTTTTCTACATAAAACTAGCACTTGTTTTAATTTTTAAAAAGCATCCATAAATCAAGTTATCTAAACCAATGCTAATATGCATTTAGGTACTCTTAGTGAAATTAAGAATGGTATATTACAATTTAAAATAAACTGGTTACAACCCCAGTTTCCCCCCAAAAAATTAAGCAAAACTGACTTAAGGTGTTTAAAAGTTACTGTCAATCCCAGACTTTGACCTGGATTATATGAATTCTGTCTGGAAAATAATTTAAGTTAAATTAATGCAATGTACATGTAAACTTTATCTCGGTAAGATGATGGTTTTTTGCAAATGAAAGGGTTTTCTCTAAGTAATATATTCTGCTAAAAACTGTAAGACTGTCGAAAGAACAGCACTGTACACTTGGCTGTGTCCGAAGAATTACGTTATTCTTCAAATAAACAGAGAAGTGGGTAAAGGAATGGTGAAATGCTTTCCAGACTTACTGTCAGCACCAAAAGTGAAAAAAGCAAATCTAGACATTTATAAAACAGCAATTAAAAAATAATCTAATTCTAATTTCATCTGGGCAAGTAGTTCAAAAGTATCATATACAACTGTTCTCATATTGCTTGTCAAATTCCCATTAATTTAGTTTCTATTCTCCCATATAAGATTTTAGGGGAAGGGGGAAAGTGGCTTTGGAACTTTCTTTGTGAAAGCCTCTTCAGACAGCTGAAGTAAAAGTTCCCAGTTACCCATTTATTAAATCTTTTACCTTCAACTTTACTTTTAGATACAACATAAGCTGCCCCCACGTAAAGCGTATGAGAATCAGTAGCATTGGTGTTTCACGCGTGCTAGAGAAAAGCCAGTAATTCATTTCAATAGGCTAGACAAAACTAAACATCAATTTGTCGGATTTTTAAGATGATTAAGCTACTGACCCTTCTTGATTAGTGTCCAGGTGCTGCCTGCGGTTAAAACCTAATGTAGAGGAGAGCAATTTTCTTCTCAAGTATCTGTGTCGCTTTTTGTCCATGGGAATCTAGATCCAGCTCTGGTAGCCTGAAATGCGAGACTTAGTTACCTTCAAGTCTCCTGTTCAGCGAAATGCTACACAAAATCCTGAGATATTTTTATGCCCTTACTATAAAAAAAAGTTACCAGTGATAGTTCCCAGATTTTAATGGGGGTTAATGATCTCCAGTTAGTTACTGGAATTCCTACTGAGAACCACAAAAGCCACAGAAAACGAACTTCCAGAGGGATTCCTCGAAGAGTACATTGGAACAGAACTGGGCTGTATTGGCAGGATAGCGTTTTCCTGGTTTATACAGTTTGTTTTTAGGAAAAAGTAAGACTGGCTCCAGTCGTACAAAGAAGTTTGTGTTGGCTACCTGTTTTCTCAACACTGATATGTGCCAGCCCTGCTTTGTGAGAGAAGATGAGCACTCAAGTTGGAGGGGCCATACTTATTTGAGTGCGCCCTTGGTAAGTTTGCAGATGACACCAAGTTGGGTGGGAGTGTCGATCTGCTGGAGGGTAGGAAGGCTCTGCAGAGGGATCTGGGCAGGCTGGATCGATGGGCCAAGGCCAACTATATAAGGTTTAACAAGGCTCAGTGCCAGGTCCTGCACTTGGGTCACAACAACCCCATGCAACGCTACAGGCTTGGGGAGGAGTGGCTGGAAAGCTGCCTGGCTGAAAAGGACCTGGGGGTGTTGGTCGACAGCCGCCTAAGCATGAGCCAGCAGTGTGCCCAGGTGGCCAAGAGGGCCAATGGCGTCCTGGCTTGTATCAGGAATAGTGTGGCCAGCTGGACTAGAGAAGTGATCGTCCTCCTGTACTTGGCACTGGTGAGGCCGCACCTCAAATCCTGTGTTCCGTTTTGGGCCACTCACTCCAAGAAGGACATCAAGGTGCTGGAGCGTGTCCAAAGAAGGGCAACAAGGCTGGCGAAGGGTCTAGAGCACAAGTCTTATGAGGAGCGGCTGAGGGAGCTGGGGTTGTTTAGTCTGGAGAAAAGGAGGCTGAGGGGAGACCTTATTGCTCTCTACAACTACCTGAAAGGAGGTTGTAGTGAGGTGGGGGTTGGTCTCTTCTCCCAAGTAACAAGCGATAGGACGAGAGGAAATGGCCTCAAGCTGCGCCAGGGTAAGTTTAGATTGGATATTAGGAAAAATTTCTTCACTAAAAGGGTGGTCAGGCCTTGGAACAGGCTGCCCAGGGAAGTGGTTGAGTCCCCATTCCTGGAGGTATTTAAAAGACGGGTAGATGCAGTGCTTGAGGACATGGTTTAGTGTTGGACTTGGCAGTGCTAGGTTAACGGTTGGACTTGATGATGTTAAAGGTCTTTTCCAACTTAAACGATTCCAATTCTATTCCTATTACAGAAACACCCCATAGCCCAAGATAAGAACGAAACACTACCACATGAGACTCGCTACAAACACAATTCAAAACCCAAAAAGCTGCAGGCATACTCTGCAACTAAGCAGGAACTAAGAAAAAGGCTGGAGGAATATGTTTATTTCAGTGCAGAATTTTTAAAGGCTCAGGAATAAACTTAGGATGGTCCTTATAAAAATAGCTCAAGACCTCACTATCTTTGGAGGGGATCTTCATGATTTTCTTTCTGAGCCTCTCCATACAGCTGCAGTAACCACTTCCACAATTTTTCATTTATTATACCTTGTATTTCATTGTGGAAGAAAAAGCATTTTATAACCTTGGTATTAACTGCAAGTTATAATCTTTGTAACACAGCACATCACTGGAAATACTCCAAATATCATTTCAGTATCTCATATAATGCGAAGTGTCTTTTGATGTTGGCTCCTTGTAAAGTTATATGAAGAAATTAACAGCCAAAAAACTTAATAAAAAAAACCTGCCAGTATCTTGCATTTCTAAAAGTACTGTTTATAACATCATTTCAGTCATGTATCCAGGATATCTCTGGCTTCTTCTTCAGCTCTGTTACTACTACATCCCAGAGATGATTTGGGTAACTAAAAATAGGAACTTACACTAGAAATTGTAGAACTGTGCAAGACAACTAGTGTTGCAGTTAACTTGTAAGACAACAAACAGAAACGGCAACTGTGGCTGAGAGGATCTCTTAATCCGAAAGCTTTTCTGTTTACCAACACCTACAAATTTGTTTGCTAGGAACATCAGCAGTAGGCTTCCCAAAGTTGCCCAAGGAAAGAACACAAAGCTAGGGAGGAACTGGAAGTGAAAGTTATCATTAGCACAGGATGTATAAGAGGATTATCAGAGCCATCTGTGGTTCATAGGTGACCAATATGCTTGTGCTTCATCACCTACAAACTTTTCTTTCTGAGAACATTGTGATTCTCTGCTTTCAAAGCCATGGAGTGTGCTGATGAACTACCAAGAATCTGTGTGCCATGCCACAGGGGTGACACACAGTGTCAATACCGGGACCCTGCCCAGCCCATGCTGCTCAGCTGAAACAAAATTATGGCTTCAGACCAGTTCCTGCAACCTCCTGCCTCAAAGCAGGATATACAGATGGGGGCCAGAAATCAGGCAAGTTACTCAGAAAAATAAACATTAAACAGGTGTTTGGTTTTCTTAAAACAAATTTCAGAGTTTACAATACATCAAGTTTTAAAAACGTCAAAAGCATTCAAGGACTTTTTTCCCAGAAAGACAAGTGAGAGGCTGTCTGGCTCACGCAGAGTTCCTATTAAGGCTGGCAGTGGAACAGCCGCTCAGTATGCACACCAGCCTCAGTGCACTCCTGGAAACCAGACGGCTTTGCTTTCTTAAGGGAAACTCTCAGGCGTACATCCACCTAACTGGAACAACACAGAGCTGCTGTTCTATATACTTGCTAACATTCTTATTTAAATACTTCTTCAAAAGCAATTTCCTGCCTTTAAAACTGTCTAAAAACATATATATCCAGACAGTTAAACAACTTTAAAATGGTATATAACAGGAAAATTTACACATGAATCTGATGTATCCTTGCTTTTATGGAACAGAATTATTTGCTTAGTCATACGTGACTGGTGAATTCTGTGATGATTTCTGTTTAAAACTCACTTAAAAGACATACAATCTGAAACTTCAAACAGATTTGAAATAATGGTTTCATTCATGGTAAGAAGCTACAAAATCAGACTCTGTCAAAGGAACTAGTTTTTGATCTTTCTCCCCTCTAAATGTGTCTGGAAAAGACATAATTTAACTTTCCTGTATGTACACGGTTTTCCACCATACTTATTTCAGACCTCTCCATCGAGGATCTAAGAGAGAAGCTCTGCACAATTTGGGAAGTCAATTGGTTTGGGTTGGGAAAGAATGTTCAAAGAAAATCTCTCTCACTGGAAATATTCTGATAGTTAATTCTCCGTTTTCATGGAGCAGGATCCTGCTTGATGTCCTATCACAAACTGCTGTGGTGGAAGGAGGGGTGTGGGAAGGCTCTCCACTCTGAAAAATAAACTATTTGCTGGACCTGTGCTTTCCTTAAAAAACATTTCTCTGTTTTAGCATTCCACTTGGATATTGTATATTTGTCTATGGCGTGTCAGTCTCCAATTACCAGCAAAATAGCCTTTAAAAAAACATCTATAGCAAGACATTTTGATACAAAATATAGGTAAAAAGTCCAATGAGATCATTCGCAGCATTGAGCATGTTCTCTTCACATTCTGAATAAAAATCATTTACATTATTACTTCAGATTAAAGAGAAAAAGGCTCTTTTCCTCCTAATACTAGTAACTTCTCATATAAATTCAGTAATTTATATTAATTCCCTATTATCTGTCGTATGGCTATTTTATATACAGTGAGGTACACTTCTTGGGTGTAAGTTTTAATGTAAAACCTTAAAGATTAATTTTCTTGTCATAATTGTGTTTACCTGCATTTTATAGCCTTACATACTGTTCATCAAGCTATGCTTTTCATTTGATCTTTTCCATTAAAGGATACAGCTATTTTTAAAGGGCTAATGTCAACTACATTATTCTTTTTCTGTAGAAAGAAGATGTGCCACAAAGAGTGTCTCCCTCTAACTCCTTTTTTTTTTAATCACTCTCAGTGGAATTCAATTCCTTTTTGAACCTTTACCTTTTGTTAAACAGAGTGGTCACCAGGCTCAGAACTTCATGGAAGATAAATAATAGTTAAAAACAAAAGTCATGTTAAGGCAGGAAAACTTATTAAAACCATCTGAAGAAAAAAAAAAAAAGAGTTAATAGTTTTTCTGCATCCTTCATTTTCTGGTTTATTGTAGGGACTACTCTTACTGCTTGGAAGCTATCTATGGGTTCTGCAGAAGCTCACAAACCAAAGTACACAACAGTAAACATACAGGCCTTCTATATCCCAAACACAGAATGCAGGATACAGAGGACAAGAAATGGCTGCTCATTTTAGCACCATGTGCTCTCACCCAGACTTCTAAGACCCTAGTACAGAGTAACAAACAGTAGCCCAAGGAAAAGCCAAACAGGACTAACACTACTAGCAACCTATGCATTGGGGTTTTTAAACACAGTTTATTAAAATATTAATCTATTTTACTATCTATGTTTGTTTACTTTCATCATATATAAAGAACCATAGAATAATTTGCATTGGAATAAAATGACGAGGAACCTAAACACAAGATCAGTTTTGCATTCTGAAATACACATGTGTTCCTGCAGTATTTGGATTTCAAAAAAAACCCAACACGTGTTCTCTTTACATGTCTTCTTCCGAAACAATTTTGATGTCAGGTAGTTGTTTTTTTGGCACATCTCAAATTATGAAGAATATCAGATTTATACAATGGTATTTTAACTAACTTCTCTTTGGTTTGTTGAACAAAGCTGTCACTATTTTCTCCCTTTTTTGACTCATTTTTGAAAGAACATTTTTGCTATACGCCTCTAAAAAGCTGACATCATTAAAGACTATGTAAATACTTAAATCTTTGTTGCTTCTACAGTCTTTCAAAGGAATAATGCAAACACTTCTTCCATGGGCTCACACACACTGAAAAAGTTCAGAACACAAGAGTTTATTACAGCTGGATATTCATATAGCCGTTCTTTTAGTGCCTTTGGTGCAAAGCTGTCTATTCTCAGACACTCCAGCTGGCACTTTAATCAGAACAGTGACCGCTACAATTCACTTTGAGTCCCCTTTTACAGACTTCTGTGGTTTACTTATTACATCAGAAAGTTATTGTACCAAATTTGCTCAATTGCTCTCATCATCATTCAACTCATCTTTTATTTCACAAATAAGCCCTTCCCCCCATAGCACTCTGAGTCCTAGAGAATCACAATAATACATTTATTCCCTTAGTCAGGAAGAACAGCATTATTTTTTCCATTACTTCAAATTCCAGCTCTCCCCAACATCAGAACTGCCAGAGAAGTGAGCTGAAGGTTAAATTAAAAAACTTATCTATCTGACACTAATATTGACATCCACAATGGTCTGGTGGCAGGCCAGGACAAGAAGCTGAAATTAAAACAGCAACTACAGCAATGAGCCCTGCGGCTAGTGGAGAAATGGTAGGTAATCACCTTCATTCTTGATCCTTCTGCTAGGACTTTCCAGTTCCTGAGAGCAGAGAAGAAGGTAGGACTAAAGTCCAGCACAGCAAAGGTATGGTAGCAGTGTTAGGTATGTCCTCCTGCCTTTAAAATTGGCTCTAGTTAGAGCAGCTGACTGAAGGGAAACTTCTGGCCCAGTCCCTTCGCTCAGAGCGTTACAAGTTCTCCGAAATTCCCTTTTGTTTTTCCCTACCCCACCCAGAGCCCACTAACTCCACTCCTCTCTAGCATTCTCTCACACTCGTTTCAGACCCTCTATTCCATTCCTCTCAGGTCCACCTATTCCCCTGGTTCTTCTGACCAGAATACCCACTTGAGTTACCCACCCCTCCCATAGGAGAAGCACTATGACCCTCTTAGTTGAAAGCCTCGAAATCTGCTGCAGCTGCAGGGCTTCTAAGGCAGCAGCACCCCCCAACCTCTGTAACTGGCATGGAGTAAAAAGACACAGATAGCACTCACCAAAAATTGATCAGGACGAGACTGCAGAGGAGAGAAATATAAAAAAGGGAATGCATATTTTCTGTGTGCTTTGAATTCCTCTGGAGGGAATGGTTCCAAGAAATGATGGGAGGGGAATTCTAGCTTCAAATCCAGCTTCAAAATAGTGTTCTTACCTGCAGGTTTTCCCCAAGGATCAACACGCTCAAGTAGTTTTCTCAATGCTAACATGAAGCTATTAGGAAACTTAGTTTGACAGCAATGACTAAATTAGATGGCATCAAGTTTACTTGTCCTCTACCACACACACCTACACGTCAACACAATTAAGGTGGCCTAGTGCTGAGGAGATGAACTCAAGCAAGATTATGGCAGTGCGTGGGGACAAAGAAAAGCATTTCAAAAGCTCTGGCAGCATAACACCGTTTCCTTTGACAAAAGGGACACTACTGATAAGTGAGTTAAAGCTAAGTGCCAGCTTCCAATTCAGTGCTAAATTACCATGTGAGAATCTTTATTAGTATTAGTACTAAAGACAGTTATATGAGAGCGTAATATACCATACGGCATGAGAGGCTTATCAGCTTTCCTCTAATGTACTGTAGAATTCTGGTCCTTGGTGCAGAGTCTAAATTTCTTCAGGGCTAATCCAATGAAACCTCATAGGAACGAGGAGATCTCAGCATTTTCAACTCCATCCAGTAGTGAGGATAAAAACAAAAGTAGCAATTTGTATAACTGATATAGGTTAGAAAAAGTCAAAATCAATTTACCTACTTCCACCCTGAAAAGGGCTTAAAGCATTACTGGACTTTGTTCCCTTTCAGCGGAGACTGTAATACTGAAGTGCCTCAGATTACACAGAACTGGCACACAGACCTTATTTTAGTAACATTTAGGATCAGGAGCGTAAGTACAACTGATTTTTTAAAAAGCTTTTGAAAGTATTACCCACATTCATAAGGGCATAGGAGATGTATGACAAAACCCAAGTCATTTCCAAAATGCTGCTCTTTGTATGCTGTCAATGCCCTTCCCCTGTTTTAGAACAAAGGCCTAAGTCAACCCACATTAAGCAAGCACTATCACAAAGGAGTGTCTAGATACTGATATATAAACAAACATGGTTTTTTTTGTTTGCAGAACACACTTTTTTAGGTGTTCTCCATACAACATTCACCCGATATTTAAATTTTTCCTACCAAAAACCACATTAAATTCTACATACTGAAAATGAGCAGAAGAGCTCAAGTCGGTACTGATCATCTGGAAGACTCCAGATCATACTCTACTCTACTTCCTTCATTCCCACAGCTCTTTGCCTTTGGCACTTAAAAGAAGCCCAGCGTTAGGACTTCAACAGATTTCAAATTTTATCATAAGACAGGCTGTTTAGCAACTGCTCATTTCTTTACTATACACATACAAGATCTGCCCTTCTAAGTCTATCAAAGTTCCATCATCTCAGTGGTAGATGCACAGAGGAAAAGTTAAAGAAACAAGATAAATATACAGCAATATTTACAACTTCCTGAGCCATGAGTTATATCTGGACAACCACATTTAATAGCCACTGATGGCCATACACTTCCCTTTTTTGAATCCACTTAAAACTTTCACTCAGAACCTACACGTTAACTGCAAGACATGAAAAACATGCAAAAAGACAAAATCAAAATGGTGTGCATCTTTAGTAGTCATGTGATACAGTCAACCCTCATGAGATCACATGCTTCACCAAGTTCAGTCATTAAAAGCAGTGGAAAAATACTCCACATATGAAAGGTCTCATCCCGCCTCTGACATGCAAAATCAGTGCAACTCTGTACAACTACTATGGGTGTGGATGGGCAAATACAAATACACATTATACATAAATACAAAGTTCTATGCAGGCTTTTTCATCTGACTTAAGACTAGATAAATGTCACAGACTAAATTTCTCCTGTTATTACTAGGATTTGCAAGCAAAAACCCACTAACATGAAGAAGTTTCACTAAAAAACTATTTTGGTTTCTGTTAAACATGTGACAGAACAATGGAACATTATTCAGTTTCCCCCTCAAAGGAATACAAATCCTATAAATATACGTGAAACAGATACAGACATTTGTCCTACATCTATTCCTGGGATTTCTTAATTGTACTGGTCTGGCTTGAGCAGTGAAAGCTACTGGCCCATAGATGGAATTATGAGCACACTCTTGTTTTTGAATTGCAAGAAGGTCTTACTCAAGTGTTCATTTAAGTTATCTTACTACCAGTGTTCTTCTGGAAAAGTTACATCTCCTATCCACATATCTCTGCTGCCTATGAAGGGTAAATGCCCTTATTTGCATGTGCCTTATAAGGCAGAGAAAATACATGCTGTAATTTTAAAAGTTTAATTTACTCTAAAAAAAAAAAAAAAACAAAAAATCCTTTAATATTTATTTTAGCAAACAAAAAGCATCAGGCCACTTTTAAAGGTATACCAACAGTTTTGGCCACGCACTAAAAATTATTTGCTTTCTCTTTTTACTGACAGACCATTTAAGAATATTCTTTCTATGTGAGTTTCCCCTTCTCTTCATTAAGTCAAATTCAATTTTGCTCCTCCAGATTAACTTTACCTCCCTACATAAAACGCCTCCTCTCTTTGTATTTAAAGGCATCCTTTGTTTGAAAGAGGGTTACTGGTTTCACTATTGTACAATGATTTTTTTCTACTGTACAAGGCTTGCTACAATCTAGTCACTACTAGCTACAAATCTAAACCACGTAGTTGCTGCAGATCATTCTCTAATAGTGTTCTGCAATCAGCTGGACATGAAAATCTATGCTGAACCTATGAAATGCTCCTGTGAAAAGAGGAAGTATTCAGTTCTGGCACTTTGAAGTCCTACTGATTTGAACAAGACTTAGTGAAACACAGGAGGTACCATCTGAAGATCAGGAAACACTTTTTTTACTGTGAGGGTGACTGAGCACTGGAACAGATTGCCCAGAAAGGTTGTGGAGTGTCCATCCTTGCAGATATTAACAAACGGCCTGGACATGGTCCTGGGCAACCAGCTCTAGATGGCCCTGCCTGAGCAGGGGGGTTGGACCAGATGACCTCCAGAGGTCCCTTCCAACCTTGACCATTCTGTGATCATTTAGCTATCAAGACACCTGAGAGATCATATCTTAAGCAGACTCATGAGAAATAAGCTGCTACTATCATTTCAGCAGCTGACCTCTGTCCACATGCAGCTAACATCTGGTTTAGTGGAACTACTTAATAGGATGACAGACCATTTGAGACTCAGACCAAGTCTATTTTTTAGGATTAGTGTACGAGTAAGGACACAGGAACACTTTTTTATAGGACAAAGAGAAACATAACCTTTTAAAAACTACTACAGAAATAGAAATACCAGTAGTCTAACTGGAGATAGACCATCAAGTTGGTCCTGGTGTCAGCTTATTTACACCTTTCCCCATCTCCCTACTTGTTACATGTCTTCTCAAATATCATTAGAATAATCAGGAAAGGGGCCATCTTTCAAAATTAATTTCTCTGTTGACTACAGTAATGGGACCTTGAGCCTAAATAGGACTCTCAAAATGAACACAAGAAAAATCATACTGGTACTCATCAGAAAACGTCCCAAATGTAACGCATTATTTTCACTAGCAGGTTGACTCAGTGCTGCATGTGGTGGTACAAAGCAAACCACAAATACTCATTCATATGCCACACAACTACTGTGGAACTGATTTTGTGCACAGAAAAGAAACTATTTATCAAAGTAAACACGTGGTATGTTCCCTGCCAAAGACTCACTCTCCAAGGTCTAAATTAGCAGAATTCTTTCCCTTCCTCTGGAGAAAACCTGAAGGGTTCCCCCTTGCAATGAATCATTCCCTCACAGAGCCACGTGGTGTTTCTTTTGGCTAGGGCTAACACTTACGTATTACAGAGCACATACAACTCAAATAGGGTAATGAAGTTTTGTACTCATCATTTACTCAACTCATTTTGATGAAGTAGAGTTGAAAACATGACTTTAAGTAAAGCTTTTCTCATTAAAAGAAAGGCCAGAAATACAAAAAACCTAGGAACCACTCCCTTCTAATATGACTGTTCTTTGTTTTAACGACCTCTTCTCTCCAAAAAAAGATGACATAATGAGAAAAATCATGACTTTTTTTTTTCCTTACTGATAATGTGGGAGCCTATATAGAACATACCCAGGGAAAATGTCCTTTTAAAAAAATCTAAGATACTTACGGAGTCCAAACCTTCGGAAAGGCAGCAATTTCTTCTGGTGTATACTCATCTAACCTCTTGGGGACTGCACGTGGCTGAGGAATCTCTTGTAGAAGATTCTTCTGTATATCTTCTGGAATAACCTGAGGCAGGTGAGAACAGTCTTAGCTATCTGATTGTTTAAAAAAAACCCCACCACTCCCCCTCAAATCCAGATCAAAATTTGTCAACACTACTGCATTCTTCATGCTAAGTGTTTGACCTAAATACAGAAGACACTCTCACACACATCTTATATCTCACAATTTTATGAAATAATAAAAAAGCATCAACATTTCAACTACATTTAGATACATAAATGAAAAGCAGCTTGATTTTTCTTAATTTACCGTCTTATGACAAGAGTTTTGCTATTGCTAACACTCCCCCTTCACCTCCAAATCACACAGGAATGAAAATGTAACTGCATGACTACTCACATCTTCTGGGAACAAGTGCAGCCTCTGCATCATAGTTCTTCTCTGAAGGTTTTTTGGAAGCATTCTATAAACAGTAAGTTTAACAATCTGAGGAAAGATAACATGGTAACAAATAATCAGACAGGCTACAAATAACATGAAAAAGGTAAGCTGTGTTTCCCTCTGCCCATTCCACTAGTTACTGAACCGCTTTTCAGTCAACTTCTTCCATGCTGAAGAACTCTGGCACCACATTCAGAAGGTGCTCTAGACTTATTGTTTTGGAAGAACAAATACTTACTCCCTGTCATATAAACACTTACTCTAACAACCATATAGAAAATTTCAGCTCAGAAAGTTAAGAGCTGTATTTAGCATTGTGGATGACTGCATATGATCATTCAACTTTGAAAAGAATTGAGAAGCTTGTGGTAACTCCATATTGTATTGCACATTTATATACACATTATTGAGAAAAAAAAATAAAATGGGCTCTAACAAATTTACCAAGTGTTCCCAGCAACGAGTTTAACACTGTAATTTGCTGTATTTTAAAGTTCTATATAATTAATGCATCGTATCTTAAGCAAAGCTGACATACCAATACATTGCATTATGAACACACTATTTACATTTATAATTTATTCCCTTGCTATTAGTTCCAGATGAACAATCTCACTTCTGAGCATCAGGAACAAACAGAATTTGTACATCTACACTAGATGATGCTTATTGAAAAGTAACAAAATTCAACAGGATTTCTCTTGGACTCTAGTATAGATGCCTGTAATTTAAATACAAAACACATTGTTATGGACTTTACCCAGACGGGGAACATTTGGAAATGTATAACTGTAGGAGACAAAAAGGGTTTTAGAAAGGACTGCAAAGCATTTAGGGGTAGACCTATGTGCAATTTTGTAAGTAGAAGGAAACCCACTCTGCCTGTGCTCCAAGCCACCCAGACATAAACTAGCTCCAAGTCAGAAATTACCCAGGCATGCTTAGCGCAGTGTTAAGCTGAAGTCAATAAGCCATGCTGAAATGCAGTGCACTAAGCATGAACAAACCTCCCAGGCATCCGGATATTTTGAAAAGTGTATTGAGCAAAGTTGCTTCCTTTTTATAAAATTAATTAAAGAAATTAAATTGAAATTTTAGAGACAATACTGAGCTCCCAGCTGGAACCATGTAGTTAAGATAGAACGATTAATTGTTGCAAGTGAAATAAATGAGAAGTGCAGGTTCTTAAACTTGCAGGCATTTCTACTTGGATTCTGAAGTTAGTAAACACTCAAGATAGTTTGGCCCCAGTATTATTGTTGTTTTGACATGTAACAGACAGTAATGTTGTCTTAGGACCCTCATAAATATATACTATATGACTTGAGAAACGCTGAAGGCATTTTGAGAAGGCTCAACATCATGAACATTTTCAGATGTTATGGAGCCAGTACCACAGATCTGTGGACAAATATAACAAATCAAGATGACAGAAGAAATATATCAGGTCGGGCAGAGTAATCTATAGCGTTGATACCTTGTCTAATAAAAATTAATAAGCAACTATTAAAAAACAAAGATGAAAACTAATGCTTTTAGGGATAAAAACTATTCATGCTTGTACAGCAAACTGCAGTTTATTTAGTCAGTATACCATGTGCTTAGACAAGGGCAAGATGAAGATAGAAAATGAACCTTTGCTGGTTTACTTCACTGAATACTGAAAATCAAGTGACACACTGTAACATGTGTTAAAATGCATGGATATTAATAGCAGCGCATGTCAACAGCCCTTTTACCATTAGTAATTTTCATTTCATACCCTTATTTTCCTTTCTACCTAATATTTTTCCTTATCTTTCATTGGCTATCAAAATACATCAGATCTAAAACAACAGATCCAGAGACTTCACAACATACTGCCTAACTGTGGGGATTTTTTTCTTTATCTACAAATTAGTTTTAACTCCAGATTTTGATAGAACCAGTGTTAATTCCATATATTAATAAACTGTACAAACACATGGTCCAACATATGACCTGCAGATACACAGAGCTAGTTATTTAATGATTTCACTCCAATAAAAAGAGAGACTTTAAAATGCGTTAATGAACATTGTTAAATACTTTACTTCTTCAAACAACCAATGTTTGTGTCCAATTTTTCATCTTCCTCTGCAGCATGTGGCACAGACATCTGTTGAAACAAACCAGTGAGCTGGACGAACAGCTGGTCTATTCTGGTTGTAGATATTTCTGCCTGGTGAATCTGATCAGATTTTTTCAGCCACATTACAAAGACAAAAGTTCAGTTGTAAAAATGTGCCTATAAAAAGTCACACTGGAAAAAAATGACTCATTTATATGCTCAAGTTAAACAATAAAGAAATACTTTCCATGTCATCTACAGTCACTGCATAACTGTCAATCTCAGGCGATGACAGACTAACATGAAAGCAAGGACTTGGAGAATGCTAATGGATAATGATCATGGATAACTGTATATTCAATAATAGTTTCTATAGATAAGTATGCTAAGTGCAGTAAGCATAATCCAAGGTATGCTTTGATACATCTGCCAATCTCCATGCTGTTCAAGAACTCATTTGGCTTTCCATGCCCTCTCACACATGCGAGTGCATTACCGCATCATCTGCAATAGAAAAATCACCCTCACATGAAGGACAAACCATTTTTTACTGCCAAGCAGACCACAGAACCACAGAATGGTTTAGGTTGGAAGGGAACTTTAAAGGCCATCTAGTCCAACCCCGCTGCAATCGGCAGGGACATTTTCAACTTGATCAGGTTGCTCAGAGCCCTGACCAACCTCACCTTAGTGTTTCCAGGGAAGGGGCATCTACCACCTCTCTGGGCAACCTGTGCCACTGTTTCACCACCCTCATTGTAAAAAATTTCTTTCTTATACCTAGTCTAAATCTACCCTCTTTCAGTTTAAAACCATTGCCCCTTGTCCTATGCTACAGGCCCTGCTAAAAAGTCTGTCCCCATCTTTCTTATAAGCCCCCTTTAGGTACTGAAAGGCTGCAATAAGGTCTCCCCGCAGCCTTCTCTTCTCCAGGCTGAACAGCCCCAGCTCTTTCAGCCTTTCCTCATAGCAGAGGTGTTCCATCCCTCCCATCAGTTTTGTGGCCTCCTCTGGACCCGCTCCAACAGGTCCATGTCTTTCCTGTGCTGAGGACCCCAGCGCTGGACGCAGCACTCCAAGTGGGGTCTCACCAGAGCAGGGTAGAGGGGCAGAATCACCTCCCTCGACCTGCTGGCCACGCTGCTTTTGATGCAGCCCAGGATACGGTTGGCCTTCTGGGCTGCGAGCACACATTGCCAGCTCACGTCCAGCTTTTCATCCACCAGTACCCCCAAGTCCTTCTCCACAGGGCTGCACTCATTCCTTTCATCCCCCAGCCTGTATTGATACTGGGGATTGCCCTGACCCAGGTGCAGGACCCTGCACTTGGCCTTGTAGAACCTCATGAGGTTCCCATGGGCCCACTGATCGAGGTTGTACAGGCCCCTCTGGATGGCATCCTGTCCCTCTAGTGAATCAGCTGCACCGCTCAGCTTGGTGTCATCTGCAAACTTGCTGAGGGTGCGTTTGATCCCACTGTCTATGTCACTGATTGAAGATATTAAGTCCTTGCCTGATCCAGAGCAGGAAACTGGACTTCACTGTTACAGTCTCTCCCATTCCAGAGCTTCAATGCAAATTAAAGAACTGTCAGAGGAAACTAACTTATAACTTACTAATTAGGCATTTCAAACAGCCCATTTTTAATTGCATGTTTTTGTGGTTATCATAGAGCCTTTAATGTCTGAGTCACTTGAAAATATTGCCGTCTATACATTACACCCATGCAGAGAAGAAGAGAGAGGAACAATAACCTTGGGTTTGAGCATGCACGTTCCCTGTCCCAGCAACTCATGGTAGGGGCAAAGAGGGAACAAAGCCTTGGCTTCTGCAGCAGATCATAATTTCCTTGCTGGAACAGGTCAAAGGCAGATTTATACCTCGCGCCCCTTAAACTCATTCACCTCTAGCTTCATTGTAACTTCTGCCTCAAAGACTTTTCTACAAGCCAAAGCAAATCCAAACCCAGTTCCTAGAAAGACCAAGTTTACATCCAGCTCCTTGCCCAAAGTTCTGCCTACAGCCAGAACCTCACTCTAACTGGTGTGATGACAAGTCAAAGAAGTTAGTAAAGTACGGGCTTAACTGAAGTTGTATGGCCTGCTTTTGCAACTTGAGTAAGGTTGTGTAACAGAAAAGGCAGATCCAATCAGCAATATTTACAGGCTGTTAAGTAAGGGCTCTCCTGTTACCTGAACATGCTCAAGTTTTACTAGAAATACACCATCCCTAAATAAAAAGGTATGGAATTGCAAGAAAAAGTCTGCTACTGAGCTCATGCAAAACCCAAGCCCAGATTCAATGCTCCCTGAAAGCACAGATCAGAACATGCTGTTTCTTTAAGGAATTAACAACAACAATGTTTCTATATGCTTGTAATACAGTTCTAATAAAAGACAATTCTTATCGTTTTCTATGCGATTATGTTTACTGTGAACTATTAAAATAACAAAGTTTAATTTTACATGAAAGGTATAAAACCCAGTTGATTTCTGTGGGATTTCAAACTGGCAAAGAGGTCTACCTACCCACAGGTCTCACTGCAACCTCAATCTTAGTTTAAAATTAATTAGTGCAGTTTAACAGTTTATTCAGTTATTTATGGATTCCTATTGCCTCCTCTCCCCAGTCCTTTATCCTTGGTACTAGCAACCTGTAAAATTCCATATCCTCATAAATACTCACTCCTAAAGGCCATGACACTTTCTCCATCAGGTAAAGACATCCACCATGTACGCAGCCACCAGAGAGTTAATATAAGTTTTGGACTTCCAAAATACTGGAATGTTGTTTTCCCCAATTTCTTTTGAATTACAAAATTCCTATTGGCTGTAGTTACAATTGTCATCTTGAATATTGCAATACCTGTTTTCCAAGTTGGTTAATTTATATACTTAGGGCATAGACATGCTCTTAATCTCACAGTTATATGACACTACGTCTTTACTTTCCAATTTAAAGGGCTAATGAGGAGGAAAGAAATTTAAAGGCAGCCCTAGTAAAACCCTTGCACTTTCAGTTCCTTACTACATGGTCTAACATTTTATGAGTACAAGTAAATTAAAAATATATTTATTTGAAACACTGTGTGAGGCCTGAACATTTCAATTTTTGTGATAGGCTTTGGCTCATATGCAAGCTGCAGACTACGCTTGATGGAGAACAAGTTCTGAGAAAGATTCTTTGCCAAATAAAACATACTTTAAAGAAGGAAATCAACAGAGCAATACCACTCCTGGTCCTGAGAAACACAAAATAATTGGCTGAATTTCCAAAAGAAAGTCTACCCTAACAGCTGAATTAAGTCCAATAATCACCAGGAAGCAACTCTAGAACATGGGAAGGGGACAGTGCTCCAGAGAAAACAAAGTGATTAATTACAGGGCATACCAAAAAAAACCTAGAAGAATTTCAGGATACACACCATTTACTCAGAGGTACGGCTTGATACTATGTCTTCCTTCTATCAGTTCTTGGTTTTCTGTTCTGTATACAATATTGTTCTTTTCACCATATGTGTTATAAAAGCATACAAAGAACTTCACCTTTCTACCTCTGACAGTTGTATGAGTAATACAGCAACAGTGAATGTACTTAATACTGCCATAAGAATCATTTGGTCACAGACAAATGAAACTTCCATTGCATGCCATTTTGCTTTCCACTACTGTTCACCACTTAAAAACTTAGAAGTTTAATGTGAAGGTAGAAGTTTAATGTGTTCTTTAAATTAATTTGCCTTGCAAATTCAAATAAGAAATGGATTAAGGTTTTTTTTTAAACAAAGAAGTATTTATTTTTGTCTGTTACGAAGCAAAAGACCAAGCCAGCTCTAAGACTTATTTAGAGCACCTAGAGGTTTTAAAACAAGAGGTTCCATAACAATATTCTCCTCCCCATACCATACTAACTTCTGTGTACCTACTAATCCAGACTTTGAAGTTTTGCTGTACTTAATTAAAAAACAGTACTCCACAGGAATAAAAGAAAATGCTATTATATCTGGTGTTTCAGTAACTGACTTTTAGTACGTACGTATTATTATATCAACTATCCTTTGCTGATGCAAAGAAAACAGGCTTTCAAACACCACAGCAAGATTTAACCATGTTTTCTGTCCCAGCTTTTCTTCAAAAGATCATTATTATGCAGATATAATGGCAAGTCTATACATGCGAGCAGTTGCTAAAGAGCATTCAAAAGGAGAATTAGAACATTTTAAGCCCTTTCGTATCAGTGCCAGCAGCTGAACAAACGAGAACCCTGACACCCCCGGAGGCTTCCTCACAGCTCTATTTCCATAGAGCTACCCTGCCTCACTTAATAATCTTCCCTAGCAGGTAATGTTCATTCTGAACAATTATTGCCCATTATTTCTTTTTCAGAGGCAATACAGCCTCTGAATACTGCAAAGGTCAATCCTCTCACTGAGCATTTGGTATTAGCCAAACATGATTTCTTCTTTTTCTTTTTTTTGGGGGAGTTTGTGATGCAGCCAAAAAAAAAAAAAGTAAGCCAAGTTTTGCTTACTTTTAAAATTAGAAATAGAATAAAAATTGCTTGAAAACTTTGTCCTGACAGGATTGCTACCTGGTTCTACAGATTAGATCGGTCAACATATTTTGCAGGCATTTTAATCAAAAGCCGTAAGATTTTTCCAGAAAGTTTTTTCCAACTAATCTTTGCTCCTTCTCAAATCTGTGAGATTTAAGAGTACGTCTTCCTGTATCAAGTACTTCGAAGCCTAGCTATTAAAGTGTTGGTCTCATGCCTAGCAGCATTTTTCCAGCTAAACAAAACTTCTGCAAATTTTATTAAAAACAAACAAGAAAACCCCAAACTCCTATGCATTCCAAACACTTTCATCTCAAATAAAAAGGTTTACCTGTTTCCTTTACTTTCAAAAGACTCTCTTGGGAAAGAAAACACACCAAACCTTAAAAACAGATTTTTCTTAGCAACCTTCAATGGAAATTACTGTTGTCCACTAATATATATCCTAAGGGAGTAGTAATACCATACAGAATATTAGTATTATATTAACCTGAAGAACAGAGGCTGTTTCGAACTACAGCAACAAGCTGTTATGCTGAACCTAAAGAACAATTTAATACTCTCAGCTATGGGTGGTCCAAGAATTTACACTAAACCTAAGTCAGAGAAAGAAAAGGCTGAAATGTGAAGAAGCTATTTTTTTCTTCAATAAGCACTTCCTAAAGTAGCCTGGCGAAGTCCAATAGACAAGAGCTATTCTCTGCTATTCTCCAGAAGAGCAGACAACTGAAAATACTAGAAATTTTAAACAGATTCACAGCCACTCCCCTCCCCATGCCTTCCAAAGGTGCTAAAGGTAAAAATGTGCTAGACTATTTACTTTTGGTATCTTTTTGGCAACACACTGTAATTTTTACCCTTCCATAAAAACAAATTTTTCCAAAGTGCTGAAAAACTTGGCACAATGAACAGGGAACTTTAAGTTCTATACAAAACATGAACTATGCAGACCTCTTTTTCTATTCACTGCCCCATGTTAACATAAAAGATACTTAGAAGTGGAAAAAATAGTAATATTTTGTCAATCTCAGGCATAAAATTGTACATCTGCAATTAAACACTTATAATAGGCACAGTTTTTTTTTTTTTATTCTTTTCAACTAAGAAGAAAAGTCAAGGATTGGAAATGGTTGCCATGGAAGGCTTTCAAGACCATTCTGGATAAGCCTCCAGCAGCCTTATCTGACCTAACAGTTGACACTGCTTTGAGTAGGAGGTTGGACTAGAGATCTCCCAAAGTTCTCTGCAACCTGAATCATCCTATGAAAAAATGCATGTGCACGTTCAAAATTCAGCACAAATCCTTCTGAAGCACTAACTACTACCTGCAAGGAATATAAAGGTCCAAAGTTAGTAAAGTAGATAAAATGTCGTCAGCTTCCATTAAGTGAGAATATCAGATCATCATCCATCCCTATCTTGGTGCCTTATGAAGGAACTAGAAACAATTAAGGAAGATATTGCAGTAAACATGTCTAAATTCTGACAAGTATACTTATGACTTTCAGCCCCCCATGTAGACATAAACTATACCATTTTGCATCAAATTATGCATTATAACCTTTTTAATTAGCTATTAGCTATGTACCAGTTTTTCCTGAAAAGAGTCTCTCTGTATACTAGAAACTATGTTTAAACAAAACTGTAATGGAAAAATATTTGTATGTTTGATAGTAAAACATATGTAAGTAAAGACAGCGCTAAGCAGTATTGCAGTCCTACTATATACACACACTTATGGAATCTTAGAAGCTTTAATCTATTTCTTACATAAACCGAAAATAGTCATATCCATTGCAAAATCTCTATGTAACATCACACAAGTTTAGAAGGTGTTATGTCAACATCCTTTTCCTTGGAAGTAGTCTCTTCCATTAATTTAATGCCTTAATTTCTCTAACAGCACTATTTCCAAAAATAATGTTGACTCATCTAATGAAGCACTACCAGGATGAGCTAGCAGGAGACAATAGGACCAGGGGCAGAGAAAAAGCAGTAGCCTGAAGGATGAAACCGCTTTACAGAATGAACACTTTGATTCCACAGAAAGATACAGTCTGCTTCCTACAACCTACCTAATTCCACTGGCTTCACAGGAATTGAATTTAACTTGATTAAAAAGAAAAGGTCTCTTTTTAATTCAAAGAAGTGAAATAAAGTGATTTATAAAAGTCTCCACAATAACTATGTGTCATTTAGATCATATTTTGAAGATCCCAATGCTACTTAGGCTAGGCATTGTTCTCTTTACAGTAACCCTTTTTCAGGTTTTAATAGCTACTTCTAAAAATAAAACATGTTAATAAAACACCATCATAATTTCTGTCTTTGTCATATCCCAATGTATTTCACACGAAAACAATTCAACTAGTAAATAAATGTTTCTAGCCATAAAATCACCTGTAACAGCTACACATACAGAATATATCATGCCAAATTACTATTCACCACTATTAATTATGACAAAAATACATGAGAGATCTTTATGAGAGGGACATCCAAATGCTTCATCTTCAATAGAATGAAAGAGTTAATTGCTGAGGGCTCTCCACAATTCTGCTTAAAAAAAAGTTTCTCTCGCTAAATTAGACCAAGCCTTGAGCCACATCATCATTTGCTGAGCCTCTGTCCAACATGCTTTAGTTATTGGCAATGCATTTAATCCTCCTCTGTTTGCACAGAAATTCATCTATGAGTCTGGCAAGAAAAGAGGTATTTCAGAATGAATGCCAGAAGCTAATTTATAGAACATCCAATTCTTAGGCCCTAACAAACAAGTTGTGTTACACTGCCTCCCAGTGCACAGCGTCTGCCTGAAGCTCAAATGAAAAAGGCTGAAGAATCTATTTTAGACATGGAACTACCAATAATTCCCAAAGGAATTATAACTATCTTAGCACCTGTTCTCAAAAGGATTTAAGTTGTTTTGAAAAATTCTAGACAGAAACTAATATTGAGCTGTGAGATTTCATTTCACTTTAAATAAAGAAAGAAACTGCAAAAGTAAAAACGAAAACTGGCAAATTCATATGGCGGACTGCTTTTTTATTGAGCGCTTGCACAAAATATTTTATAAGAGTGTCTTGGGATAAACCAGGATTTCTAAATCATAGATAAATCATTGACAAAACCCAAGAATTTTACAGCAGATAAAATTTCTCTAGGAAAAGGAAGAAGCATTTTTATATTTTATATATAAGGTGACCCAAGCCAAAGCATTTCAAAGTTAAAATAAACATAGATATCTGTTAATCTCTGTGGGCTTCATATCATGCTCTGAAACACTGGTACTGGAATTCAGTCCTCCAATGCTGACCTTTCAAAATCCTAGTAGAAGTAATTTCATACGTGGGTAAGTCAACATCCCAAAATGTTCATATCTAGCACCCTATTTTTTTAATCAGTAACAAACACATCAACACTGACGTTCAGAATTTATAATAGTCTAATACAGGCACTTAGCAAAGAGGCTTAAGTTCAATGTAATCATCATTCCTGATTCTTTCACAGACCATGAACACACAACATTGCAGAAAAGATTTAAAAAAAAAAAAATCATTTAACAAAACCTACAGTTGAATTTTACTGGGAGAAAGAGGCAGGTGTACTTTCTAACATTTTTAAGATTAGCATTATTCTTGCTGGCTCTTAAAAAAGCAGTAGGTCGTTAAGCTGAAGTACAGCTTACCCAAGTCTACCTTGAGGTAGTTCACTTATGAGAAAGGTCAGATCCCTGAAACTAAAAGCAAGTGAATCAGTCAAAAATGAGTGAAGCACGGACAGCATGGAAGAATCATGAAAATGCACAAGCTACAATCTAACCCTCAAAATGTGCTGTTTACAAAAACACTGTCACAAGCCAAGCTTCTAAGAGCCCTTAGCAGAATGTCTGTAATTTAGCTTTAGACATGCAGGTAACTGATCCCTTTTGTTTAGGGGAACTAATTAAATGAAAACAAATTAAAGGGAAGAAGGGGAAACACTTACAGCAGTTGGATCCTTCAGATGAAGCTGAGTTGCTGTCACTTGTCTGAAACCACCAGGATAGCTAGAAAAACAGAACAAGCACATAAGCTTAACGCTATATGCTCAAGCACAATGTTAACACAAATACCACTACATCTTGAACAACAGTGTAATAATATTATAAGCCTTCAAAAAAGGAAGTTGTTCTCACGAGGCCAACAACTAAATTTTATTAGAAAGATTCTATTCTGTCAAATATCTAAGTTTAACGCCATTTGTACTTCCTTATTTATTCAATTGAGTATTAACAAGTTTGTGTTTCACAACCAGATGGATACGGTTTTAAAACTGCTTATTAAATACACCATCACAGCTACAGAATACAATGGGAGTAAGACATGCAAAATTTGAAAATATTTCAAGATGATCAAGACTCACAATCAGTCTGTGGCTGACATACAAGACAACCATTTTGAACAGTATTTATTATTTTCTTACTATTTTAAATAAACCTTAGCATGATTTGGCATATCTACAGTAATAAAATTTGACTTTTACTACAATGCATCCACCTTTTTAAAGTCTATGTGATGTGGTGAAGTTGCATTAATTCACATATATGCGTATAGTTTAAATGAATGATACAGTGGTGTGAGAAATTACACGGATGTCAGGTAAAGCTGGGTTTCATTTTGATTTAATTACATTATTAGGTATCAACCTAAGTGAAATGAAAATAAACCCACCATCATTAAAACTTGCCCACTTAGGGAGCTTCACAGATGTAAGTATTTGTTTTAATTGTACCATTCTTTTCGCTTACTCAAAACCAACTTAGGTACTTACGCAAGTGCCTTAATTTAGTGATAATTTTTAAGAAGTCATAGGAGTGGGGGAGAGGAAAAAAAAAGCACATTACTTTCCATCAACTCTGAACAAGAACTTCTCAGCAATTCAGCAAAGGAATTTCAGGACTGATATATTAGTACTAGCAAAATTAGCTTTCTCAGTGCAATTTATTCATCTCCTGACTGGATACATTTTGACACTTAGAGATTATTATCTAGGGTTGTCATTGTATAAAATAGGAGCAACTGTTCTTATTTGACTAAACTAATAATTACCATACTGTCTGTAATTGATTATTGCACTTCCATCTGTAAACAAGTTATGTCTGCCAGAATAATATATTGTACACTATTGTATACATCAGTACATCTTGAGAGCATTTAATTTCTTACTAGTTTTTCCAATTTCTTTTTTTTTTTTTCCATCCTCTGATTCAATAATAGATCAATCTTGATATTTACTGTTAGGTAAATAGGTACTGCTATGATAAAGTAATCAAAGTTGGCAATTGTATATATCCTAAATGTGCAGTGCCAATAGGAATGCCTTCTACTGCTTAGTAAATAGAACAGTCCTGATCACTGGGTTCATGGGTTCACACAAAACACCAAATCTGCCTCACCAAATCTGTTAACTTACTCAATTGCTCTGACTACATTTCAGTTAGATTATTTCCCTAACAACATACACCGGGGGAAAAAAAGACAGACAAGGGGGGGAAAAAAAAAAAGAAGAAAAAGGTTTGCATCATTTTAAATATCGTAACACATGCAAACAAAAAACAAAACATGTAAGTAGGAATTCCCTTTTGAACGAATATGCTAAAAAAGACTTTAACTATTAAGAAAATATGACATTAAATTTACCACTAGCTCATTTGAATATTGATTATAAAGCTTACCCAGTATGTGAAGAATATACCTTCTGTTCCCATTTGTTACCAGAGAAGGCAATATGTCTTGTATTTATTATGACAACATGATCTCCGCAGTCACCTACAAGGTAGAAATTAGTGGAAAATATTAAGAGAACCATAGGGGTAATCAATGAAAATAACAACTATAAACTGTGCGATACATAGATGGTAGCACATAAACACATATTTCGTAAAGCTCAAATTTAAAAATATGAGCTTTTTGAGTCACACCATCCAAATCTGCACTTAAATACGAACCTTAATTACTATTTTTGTTAGTACTGTCAGGTTAGAAGGCAGGTGAGCAAGTAAAATACCATCAGACTAGATAATTTAGCCATTGCAATTATTCAGCTAAGATCTGGAAATCTGGCTTACAGGCAAGTGTATTATTTTATTCAACACATTATGCTGCATATGCACCTTTATTTCAAGATACCCAGAATAAGAAAAGGTTAGTTCTAAACAACAATCCTAAATATTTGTTTAATTTTAGTTTTCTCATAAAAACAGCACCAGTATTTACTAGAGGACTGACTATTTTGGATAAGTAAAATAATTCTACTAAATAATTACACCCTAGGGCTAAATATATAGAAGAAACAAAAAGATTGGGGGGGGGAAGCCCCACAAAAAAACCTAAAACATCTCTGTTGGGAAAAAACCCCACATTTTCGTCAATCAGGCAGGAGTGAATGTTACAGCACATACAAATATGTTGAGTGTTGTATCAGCAACTTTCACATCAGAAGTTTTTGAAGTGCAAAGTCTATAATCTACCACCTTGCCAGAAAGTTACTTTAATAGATCTTCTTTACTAATAAAGTGCTAATAAAACCCATACTGTCTCAAAAATATGATGAAAATATGAAAAAATATGTAGTTTTTCATTTCAGAAGTAACCATCTTCGTCAGCTGTATAAGCTATAACCACCCATTCAATCAACTGGAAAATGATTTGTCCAAAGTTCACTCTCACATGCATTACCATATTAGAACAACATAAGTATTCAGTCAGTCTCATTTGATTAAAACATTTTTGAGTAGGTAACAAAGTAGCTACACTAAGAAGGACTTAAACTGAGCATGCATTTTTTTATGGGAGCATATAATTAATGAATGCAAGTTTCACACCCTATTTAAGTTTTCTACCACTTTTTAATCTTGTGTTCTTTTAAAGCTCTACTTTCAACTACAGCTAAAGTGCAAATGCAATTTGAACATCTTCCTCAATGCAGCCTTTCACTGCTGACAGATCAGTTCTAAAAACACTGTATGTCTAAATAAATGCCAGGGAACTGACATTGGACTTTGTAGCTTTTTTGTTTGTTTGGGTTTTTTTGGTTGGGAAGAATACAGAATAAGCTCACCTAAGGAAATTTTTGCCAACAGTTCTCCACTTGCATAAACACTGAATTAACAATTCCATACACCAATAGATCAATTATGAACGATTAAGAGCCAGGAGAAAAACTAACCGGGATACTTATGCGCTACCTGAATAATGACTGCAACCTTTTCTTTTTAAAGTACACTGAATTTATGGATCGCTAATGTCTCCTTCAAAATTTTAAATTAATACATTATTTTCCACTGGTCTTTAAACAGTGTTATTCCCATCACCTCAGGGATGGGTGCACTTAATAGGAAGAAAGCAAAAATATTTACCATCTCCAGAAACACAGCCAAATTGCATCCTACTTCTGAAAAATATTCACAAAATACCATGCAAGAAAACTCGTCCTTTAGGCTATTTTCCTAGAATCATAGAATAGTTTGAGTTGGAAGGGACCTTTAAAGGCCATCTAGTCCAACCCCGCTGCAATGAGCGGGGACATCTTCAACTTGATCAGGTTGCTCAGAGCCCTGACCAACCTCACCTTAGTGTTTCCAGGGAAGGGGCATCTACCACCTCTCTGGGCAACCTGTGCCACTGTTTCACCACCCTCATTGTAAAAAATTTCTTTCTTATACCTAGTCTAAATCTACCCTCTTTCAGTTTAAAACCATTACCCCTTGTCTTATCACTACAGGCCTTGATAAAAAGTCTTTCTCCATCTTTCTTATAAGTCCCCTTTATATATTGAAAGGCTGCAAGAAGGTCTCCCCAGAGCCTTCTCTTCTCCAGGCTGTACAACCCCAGCTCTTTCAGCCTTTCCTCATAGCAGAGGTGTTCCATCCCTCCCATCAGTTTTGTGGCCTCCTCTGGACCCGCTCCAACAGGTCCATGTCTTTCCTGTGCTGAGGACCCCAGAGCTGGACGCAGCACTCCAGGTGGGGTCTCACCAGAGCAGGGTAGAGGGGCAGAATCACCTCCCTCGACCTGCTGGCCACGCTGCTTTTGATGCAGCCCAGGATACGGTTGGCCTTCTGGGCTGCGAGCACACATTGCCAGCTCACGTCCAGCTTTTCATCCACCAGTACCCCCAAGTCCTTCTCTGCAGGGCTGCTCTCAATCCTTTCATCCCCCAGCCTGTATTGACACTGGGGATTGCCCTGACCCAGGTGCAGGACCTTGCACTTAGCCTTGTAGAACCTCATGAGGTTCCCATGGGCCTACTGATCGAGCTTGCCTAGGTCCTCAGGCATGTCAACAATTTTCACTCTGTAATATCGAATTATTCTTTTATGAAGTATGTTTTCCTCAAGAAACACTCAAAATAAGACCAGTATATTCTATTACATTATGGTATATGCACTTTGCTACATACAGCATATACATTGCACCTCTTCAGATAAAACTAAGCTGCCACAGTAAATCCATTTTATATCTCTGTATGTTTATAACTTCAGCAATTCCTATCATGCAGTAAAAACACATGCTTCAGGCACATGCATTTTTCCTCCTACATTTTAACTAAGGACTAAATGGTAATTAAAGGTACATATTGTCAACTGTTAGCTCACAAGACTGACAAACTACTTGCCAAATCTTTCATCAGAAGACAAGTCTTCCCTGCTTCTTCTAGCTATTATAAACTAACATTGCAATCTAGAGTAACACCTGAGCCAGATCGGGTTTGCGGGACGCTTCCCTCTAGCCTAGACTTCCTTGAGGATGCAGAGAACAGCAGCAAATCCTACCCAAGCAACAGAACTGACTCACCTACACCGGCTCACAATCCAACGTAAAGAACCATATCGCCCAATTTTTGAAAAATCTGGCGCACTATTTTTGGTTCTGTATTGTGAAGCTGCTCACAAAGATAGGATGCAAGGGGATGAGGGTGAGAGAAGGGGAGGTGCACAGGAAACCTAAAAATCCAGATTCAAACCTCCTGATCAAGGCTGTATCCCCTTATTTAAGGCATATGGTCTGACAGCACCTAAAAAGATGAGACTTTGGAGAATAATGAAAGATTATCCCTAAACCAGAAAATAAATATACATGAAGTGAAATTTCTTTCCTTCCCTAACCACAGCTTAAATTCAGCTCCAGATACTTTTCAACACAATAAATAAATAAATAAATAAATATTTTATGGAAGGGTATCTGGATACCAAATTAAAAACAAAACAAAAAATCTCCACGATGTTATTCTCTCTAAGGAACTGTTATCTCACAGACACTAAAATATTTCTTGTTAGCTCAGGAAAAAAAAAAAAAAAAAAAAAAAAAAAAGAAGTGTTAAGTACACCAACCACAAATTCGTGCATACTTTGCTCTCTTAGAGAGTATCAAATGTCTCTCAGTAGTTATAACCTATCAGTGTCAATCTCAGGTGTAATGTGTTTGGTACTGATTTATAGAATACTTTAGACCAAATAAAGTTATCCTTGAAATGACTTTCCAGGATTTTATAACTTCATGGACATAAAAGTATCAAAGATCTTTCCCACAGGACAACCAAAAACATTTCCTCTCAGTGTCTGCTTTATTTTTCAGAGAGCCTTAGTCTCCAGTGACATCTTGTGGATAAGACATAATTTGCAACAGCAGAACTCCTATTTAAAACATCTTTAGAACAGTACAAATACTACCTTCTGTTATGAAAAACAGATCAAGTATAATTTTAGTATGTACACTCTACATGTATGAGCACAGTTTAATGCTTCCTTTATGTTTCGGTAATGTCTCTTGAAAAATTTGCATGAGTATTACAGGAAACACTGTACCATCAATATGAGGGATCACCTTTTTATTATCTATAAAATGTTTATCGCCACGAGACAGACACTACGGTATTACAAGTAATGAACAAGATCACAGATAGATCTTTACTGCTGAATCTTCTCATTTGCAGAAAAGCAAAATTATTTTTTTCATTTAAGCAAGAAGATATCTTTCAACAATGATTATGTCTCCCATTTAAGAATCAGACAGGTTCCAGCCTCATCATCACAGAATGTCTGAGGTTGGAAGGGACCTCTGGAGGTTATGTTGTCCAATCCCTGCTCAAGCAGGACCAGCTTTTGAATATCTCCAAGGACGGAGACTCCACAACCTCTTAGGCAACCACTTCCAGTCACTCTCACAGTAAAAAAAAAAGTTTCCTGATGTTCAGAGGGAACCTCCTGTGTTTCAGTTTGTGCCCATTGCCTCACGAAGACAGGACTTCTCTGCACCTTATTCAGAATGAAGAAGCACTCCAGTACTGTGGTGCTGTGCAGCTACTGAAAGGTAGCATTCAGAAAATCTAATCAAGAATCACATCAGTGTTTCATTACATGCACTGTGAATCAAACCTTTACATCTAAAATCAGTGCAACAAAACGCATTTCAAGGTTTTAAAAAAATGAAAGCACAACCCACTGTAATTCATCTACTAAAAATAAATTATGAATTCATAACGAGCTTTATATGGATTGGTAAAAACAACAACATAAGGTTGTAGAGAGGTATGAAGGAAAAAGATGAGAAGGAAAACAAAGACATTTATAATTTACAAACAATTAAAAAATGTAACCTTATACATCAGGCTTGATTTTAAAACTGAAATCAGAAGAAAAATATAAGTGAAGGAAAGCAAATTTGCTTTTAGCTACTGCAATACTCACTTAGTGCATGATAAATAGGTTTATGCCTGCCTTCAAGTCTGATTACAGTCGCAGCTGCTATTTTTCCTGGTGGCTGCATCTTCGCATCGAGGAGGTACCAGGCTCTGGCAAAAGTGGCCCATTGCTAAAGAGAAAGAGACGTAGTGCTTAACATAGCAAAAGAACACACTACCATACATAAATCTAGCTTCTCTAATTAGAAATCTAGCTTCTCTAATTAGATCAACACTTTTTTTACACTCCAAAATACTAGAATAAATATTAATATCCAACAACACCCCCTCCAAACAACCTTTAAATGGATGGAGAACGCCACTACATGCTGCCATGCACCCACTGCTGTACGGGCTTCCAAGGTGTGTGGCGGCAACAACACTGACAGGTTACCACCTTTGAGGGTTGTTTCCAGAACGAAGATCTCTTGCCGCAAGCTTCCATTACTGCTGATTGAACTGTAAAATCGCTGTAGGCTGTTTAATGTCCAACAGCTCTTTCCCTCTCAGCGAAGGGTACAACTCCCCCAAACGCAGTGTACGAACCCGGGCAGGCAGCGGGTAGCCTTGTCCCTCACGGTCACACACCCACCGACCGCTACCGGCCCCTCAGGGCGAGCGCAGGGGCGCGCCGCGACGAGGGGAGGCCGCCGGCCGCCCCGGCCCTGCCCCGGGGGCCCATCGCCCCTTCGTCCCGGCGCCTCACGGCCGCTCCCCGCGCCATGGCGGCCACCGGGGCGTCGCCGCCGCCGCATGCCCTCGGAGGCAGCGGGACAGCCCGCACCGAGGGGGAGAGGGCCGCGCTCACCTGGGCCGCCTTGGTGTAACTAGCCATGGCCGCCCTCCCGCCGCGGCTGAGGGGAAGGGGAAGCGGAGCCCCTTGGCGGCCGCACCGGCGGGAAGCGGAAGCGCTGCCCTGCGAGGGGCGGTGCGAGGGCGGCAGCGCGGGCCCTTCGGAGCGGCGGCGGCTCTGTCCCCGTTCCCGCCCGGCCATGGATCGCTACCTCCTGCTGCTGAGCTGGGGGGAGCGCAGGGGCGAGGGTGCTGCGGCGGGCGGCCCCGGGCCCGCAGCAGGTACCGCCGCGGGGGGCGAGGGTCCGGCGAGGCCGGGGGCCGCGCCGTGCGGGGAGCCGCCTGCCGCGGGGCCCCGCCGCGCTGGCTTAGCGAGGGCTTTTCACGGCCGCTGGTTTGGGACCTGCGCCCCTGCAGGCTTTTCTGGACCCCTACCTCCTTAAATCCCCCCCTTTTTTCAGACTAAAAGTCTTTAATGGCTTAAACCTTCAGAAACTTGGGCTTTTTGTGTTGTATCGCGACGCTGCAATGTAACTGTAGAGTGTTCCTGAGATGTGCGCTACTTTAATGAGAATTTTACAAAATTTTTCTTTTTAAACTCCTGCAAATCTGTAGTTGGCAGGTTTTTTTAAAACTAAACTTCTAATATTTAACTGAACTTTATATTGTATTTGTAAGAAAGCAAGACTTAACTTCTGTAATTCAGACGTTTTAAGACAAACCTTTTTTTTTTTTTCTAGCTGGGACTGCTGCAGCTGTTTATCAGTTCCTGAAAGAAAGCTGTAACTCATCTATAAATGCAGATGTGAGCGCATTCCCAGGTAAATATAGTAGTGTACAGTAAGGTAAAGCAAATTTTACCAAGGAATTGGCCTAGGCACATTTTATGATCTAGGTGAAACAAGTCAGAAACTTAAGGAAACACAATTTCTGCAGTGTGCCTAAACCTGCAGGTGGGACTGCTCCTGCTGCTACTGTTTTTGTGGAGAACTGATGTCATTTCAGCAGCTGACGTGTTAGGAGATGATTAAACAGATTGGACACAAGAAATGAAAGAGAAGGGTTTTGAAAGGTTGACAAATTTCAATCCAGCTTAGCAAGGAAGAGTAGGAAAGGGCTTGTTTCTCATGTTCGTGGGCAGCTTGGTATTTTCATTACTCCTATGATGTTTTCTGATTTTTTCAGTGGAAGCAATATTTGTCTGTTGGGTATCAATTCAGAACCCTAATCCATGAATATTTATTAAATCATTTTATCATCTTAAAATAGATCTCTGAAGATCTGCTTTAGTACTTTTAGGGGTTGGGTGTTTGGTTTTTTTTTGTTAAAAATGCTTTCTTAGTTCTTGGTTTGGATATCTAGTGTTGAGCTGTTAAGGTTCATCTTGTCACAGCTGTCATATAATTGTGATTCACGTGGGGAAACCACTATAAGCTGTTAAAATTAATGAAGATGGGAATGGTAAGCTGTTTTCAACTTCTGTGCTTTTTATTGCATAGAAATGTTGAGAGAGCATCTCATTTTGTGAACTGCATAAACTGTATTTATGAAAGTTGTGATTTAGTTCAGGTATGATACAACTTCTGCAAATGGTGAGCAATATTGCCCGGAATGGAGAAGAGATCAAAGATTTTCTTACTCATTAACAGTCAGAGAATCAGTAATAGTTAGACACTTGCCAAGACACTTACCTATACCTTAATATGTTTAGAACTTAATTGTGATGCCAAAGGAAAGTAGAACCTGAAGTCATTGTGGCGCATTGAATGACTTGCACAGAGTCTTTCAACAGAGATGTTCGTTATGATAGGAAGAATAGATTGTAGTGGATTGATTATTTTAAATGTTTTATCTTTTTGCAGCATGTTCAGTGGCTGGTATTCCAGGTGTAAAGAAATGGTATTTTGCGAGTCATGTTATATGCGGTTATTATCAGGTAAGACATTTTTTTTTTCAGAATATAAGTTCCTCAACTGTCTGCCTGTCATTAGTGCAAGTTAGAACTGTGATGTTCAAAATTCTTTTTGGTTAATTAATTTTTTTGCTTGATCAGTTCTGCAGTTCTGACTGGGAAGAAATAAATTTTGACACACAGAAAAATGAAGACTCTCTCCAAACAAGTATTGACGGATGCCTGGGAGCCAGACAAAATTTTGAGGAAGATGACAATAACAGTCGAGAGTCATTGTCTATGACTGAGTATGCATATTATTATTTTTATTGAAAGTATAGCGATTTGACATTTAACAGTAATAACCCAAGGGAATCAAGAAAATGTAACAAGTAAAAGTTATTACCAAAGCAACAGTTAACTATGAACAATCCCCTACTACTGCTGAAAAGAATTCTATTTCATTTAATATAGCTTTATTTTTTTTTAGCTACAGATGATTTTTATAGAATAACTGAACAGTTTCTTAACAGCTGACGGTTATGTATACAAAAAGAAGTGTCTTGCTAATCTGTCTTGAATCCTACTTCCAGTTTTACTGCACATTGTTTTGAAGTCATTTAGCCTGCTTCTGCATCAGTAAAAAGGGAGAAAGGTATATCTCATTGTCTAGGTATGTTTGTGCAGAATTTTAAAGATATAAGATACTTACATCAGGTAGTATTCATTAGTTGTAACTTTTTGTTTCTAAATGACTTTGTTCATATTTTGTTTCCAACCATGTTGCTCTTCATTTTCAGTATCTATGATGAAGCTGCAGAAAGTCTGCATCAGTTAGCTGATAAACTGCCTGCCCCAGGTAATTTCTCTTAAAAAAGCAATCTCATTTGAGTTTATCTTGTTAGTTATTACTCTGAAAACTCAGCTGGTAAAATCATAGTCGAATGGAAAAATTCAGAGGATGTCAGTTTGTTAGTTGAATTAACTTGTTTGCAGATCTTGCAAGTAGTTTAAGGAACGTGAGCATGATTGTCATTGCAAATCAGCTTACAGAGTAGTTTGCTGCTTGTTTCTTTGTATTTCAGTACAGTTTCAGGTAGCTATTTAAATAATTAATTTTTCCATCTGAAATGGTGCCAAAGTAGTAATAGTAAGCAATATGAAACTCAATATGCAACCACAGGAAGTTTTTATGAAAAAAAATGGAAGGTGTTGGCATCAGTTTTACATCTGGTTTGCCAGCTGATTGCTTGCGGGTGGGAGAATCAAGAAGCTGTGAAGAAGCATAGATCAGCACTATTGGATTCAGATTTTGTAAACTGGAGACGCATATCACCTTGCATGTTAGGGTTATCTGATGTTGCAGTAGTTGATTTGGGATAGCAAAGGAACTGAATGCAGAAAGAATGAGAAATAGCAGTTTAGAGGTGTTAAAAGGAGGAAAATGACATAGTGTGGTTGTACTGGAGACAACTCTGATCTGTCAAATACAGTGCTGAGAGAGAGGAGAAAGGTATAGAGCTGCTGTAACTGAGCGAATGGCAAAATATTTTGTGTTAATCTAAGAGGAGCAGCAAGAGATGAGCTAAAATGCATGAAAAGTGTTTTAAATCTTGCTGAAGTTACTTGAAGTTGATCCTTAAGTCCATTTTAGTGCAGTCAGCGATAATCAGTACTTTTCTATCTTTAAATGACTGAATCATTTACTGAATAATGGTACTTTGAGTCATATATAACTGTTTTTATAGGCAGAGCAATGGTTGATGTAATACTGCAGGCTGTGGAACGAGATGGACCCAAGTTAAAAGACTGCTTACCTGCTATCGGTGCCCTGAAACACCTGCGAGAATGGCACTCTGCACAAATCACTATTGCAGCAAATGACTCTAAAGGGTATGCTGTTTATTTTAGGTCTATAAACAAGGTCATTCTTGTTTTGTGTTAGTATATGTCAGTCGTTTAAAATAAAAACAGCGTCTTGAGTACTTTACATGCATACTTTGAAAATACATAGATTTGTCTTCTATTATTGTTTGAGGGGAGGAATTACTCATGCTGATTTATTGTGAATACATGCCCTAACCAGAGGGGCAGGCAAAAAAGCAAGTCCTCTGAAGTTCCTGTTTCTATGAGAGCAGAAGGTTAAATATTTTCTCTTTCCTTTCCATCACTGGGGGCTTCAGTGTGCATACGATGTTTTGAAGTTGTACTATGCTACATAATAACTTGTATTGATTGTAGTTTTCCAGTTTTTGTAAAATGAGTACATAACTCTGCTGGTTTTACTTTAAATTTTATATTACCTTTGGTATTACATTTCAGGGAGGAAAAAAAAAGTTTCTGATTTGTCCCTTTTGAAAATGGAGTATAAATGCTAAATTATTTCCTGCATGCTTCTGAAGAGTCTTAACACTGAAACTATTAATTCAATTTGAAATTAAGTCCAGTAATTTCCTTACTGTCCTCCTCTAATTGACATAAGTGGGCCATTATATGTCTCAATGTAAACCACAGTGGTTTGTTTTGGTTTGTTTTTTTTTTTCCCCATGCAGTATATTATTGTGTGAATATTGAATAACTTGGCAAAGTCTCCTCCAGTTCCCCTCCCCTCCACGCCCAAAAGATTCAAGTTTGCTTCGTAGAATATGTGGTTAAGCTTAATCCTAAGTTAATAAAACTGTTTAAAATTAAAAAGTTGAATGCCCAGTCCTTGGATAGAATAAGCAATATACCTACTATATAGTACTTCCTAAGGTATATGGAGGAAGATAAACTTATTGCAGTGACTTCCATGAGCGCTTCATCTCAGTGTTCATTGAAATCTTCCTGTGCTGCCAGCTTTTGACTGAATAGATTTTTCTGCTGCCTTTTCTGTAAAATGAGGCCATTTGGGCATACAGTTTCTTTCTCTGATGAAAGTTCTCTCACTTATTCTTCCTGTTCTGTTGATGATGCTGATTTCTCTTAGAAGACAGACTGACAGTAGGACCCACAGATACTGGCTGTTCTCTCTCTCTGTTGTTGAATTTGGGTAGTACTTGTGCTGCAGTCATATCTCTACTTAACAAGGCTAACTACAAACCATCTAGGTGGGCCAGTGATAGCCCCAGTGATGGCTACCTGGCTTTGCTCCAGCTTCTAGCACCCAGCCGTACTATGCTAAGCCTGCAGCTTGCCGTTGCCAGTGTTACTTGATGTCTGACAAGGTTCTTTGCTGTTACGTTCATGGAGGATATGAACAACTTCCTTTACAGAGCCTGAACTAGCAATTCTATGGTATCTTGTACTTTATGGAATATAAAGCTATATATGTCTGTCTTAACACACACAAGACTATTCAGTGCTAAGAGGTAATAGGTAAATTCAGTCAAATTGCACTGCTTGTTAATTTGTAATACTAAATTCAGTAAGATTAATTCTTCCTTATTTTTACAGTAGCTGGCAAAAGATTGCAGACTATCTATCAGCAGATTTTGTATCTTCAGATAATGTCATGAATATTATTGATTTAAAAGAACTCTGGAGAGGAAGGATTCAGATATGGGAAAGAAAGGTAAAATAACTTTTTTCAGCTATGGTTATTTTTTTAAAACATCTGTGTACATCATTTAAAGCATGTATTGTACAGTGCATTTTATGCTTTAAGCCAAATTTGGTTTTGACAATGTAATTCAAAGAGGTAATGTGCAACGTATCTGGGTGGGTGGGTGAACAACTGGCTTTTTAGCATGATAAAAGGATAAATGAGATCAAGGCATCAAGATTTGAATTTCAGAAAGCCAGATGCTCTCCTCTGAAATATTTGCCTTTATTCTTCTTGTTCAAAATTAGGTTGTTTTGTATCTATCACAAATCATTATCATGTAATTGTTGCAAGGACGTGTCTAACGTTTTTGCAAACACTGATAGCTTTGTGATTGTGAAAGACGTTTACGTTTTCAGTATTAAGGTTTGGATATAGTAGTTGTTTATCTAAATCTAATATTTTTGCCTAGTTTTACAGATCTGCTGGAAACAAATATAATACTAATTGTTTAAAATAGTAATACATGTAACTGGCTGAAGAGAAAGAATTTTTCTCTCTTTTGACACGTTTATTGTCTCTCTTCCCCCCCCCCCCCCCCCCGCCCCAGTTTGGATCAGAAGTTAAGTTTCCAGAATTTTGTCTGAAGAGCACTTCAGCAAAGACATTCAGCACTTCACATTTAAGTTCTTGCTTTGCTGTTAAAAAAGAGCGACAATTGAGGAATACTGATGCTTTGCCAGAGGCAAGTATTCTTGATCTTTCTTTGAGCCACTAGAATTCATCTGTCTTACTTTCCTGAGAAAATTAGTAATTACGGAAACCTTAGTCAGAATATAAAGCTGTATCTGTCTGTCATAATTGAAAATTAAACATAGCAGTAATGATTGCATAAGATTGAGGAATACTTCTTTTGTTCATGTGTGTTCTCAAAACAGGTCCTTAAAATTTCATCTGTTTGTTCTTAGGAATGCGATGTTTCATGTTTTCCACTGGAAGTAGATATTTGATGGGAACTCCATCAAAGAGTTTATGAAAACTGCTATCTGTTAAGAGATTATTATTTTCATTGTTAAAATATGTACATTTTGGATTGCATTTGTCTGTTCCTGGTAGATCTTATTTTTCTTTGAATTTGGATAAGAGTTACAACCTGTTTGATGCACATGGTTGACATTCTAGAAAGTAAGTTTTATTAAACAGAATTCAATACCTTCCTTGTTTTTTGTATAATTATGTTTAATATGGTATTGTCAAATGTTTTTCTCTATATTCCTTTATACGTCTTTCAGATGTACTTGTAAGGCAAATGCCTCCAGCAGAACACTTGAGGAAGTTCTACTGAGATAACATCATATATAGTGTTACATAGCTTTTGATTTGATCTCTTTTCAGGTTTTTCATTACTATGGTCCTGCACTAGAATTTTTACAGATGGTGGTGCTCTCTGATCTACCTTCCTTTTTTATATCGGATCTGGAATTCGAGGTGTATCCTTTTTTAAGGTTCTAAACTACTACTGATAATGTGCAGAGCAGAAAGAAAACAATCGGGATCTACCCATGCAAGCAACACACGAGGACTGGCAAGGGCTCATTCCATTCTAGCCTGCCAAAATAGTCATAGTGATTCTTCACAACTGGATTTTTTAATGTTGAAATTTAAATTACACTGACAATAACCAGCTATTTTTGATATTATTGCACGTATACTTTGTCTGTTGATGTGTATGCTATTTGTGGGGAAAGAATAGAGAAATATTTACTGCTGTGTAAGTTTAGAAAAAACGCAAGCCTTACTTATTAGTGTATATAGTGTCCTTCACAATATAGAAACATTTTTCCACAAATCATGTTTTTATTGTGTAGGTGCAAAATCTGTGGCTAGGTATAGCAGAGGAGTTCTCTTGAGTTGTGTATATTGCATAGATCACAAGGGATATTCCTATTGGTTTTAAATTTATGTACTTTTGGTACTAGTCTTGGTGTAACAATAGTAGCTTAGGCTGTAGAAGCCTGCCAGGATTTTGAATATATAAGTATCTGTCTATGCCTGCCTATATTAAAGATGTCAGTGGTGTATTTCATCATATAATGTTTCCAAGTGTACCACTTTGCCTGGAAAGGCGAGTTTTGTGTATTTTGTGGTACTGGAGTATCAAATATGAGACACTTGCAGTCCTTGTTTGAAATGTGATGGTAACGTGATTTGTAAAATAGAGATGCATGCAGTTCTTTGTGAAGATGAGGTTCCTTAAAGTGTTCTATTCAGGAGTCTGGCAAGAAAGAGTACCAAGGAGTCATCTATGCTGCTTTTGGACCAGATTTCTTCTCTCTCTGGGAAGGTAAAAACCTCTTTTTATTTAGGTAAAGCAGAAAAATGAAGATATGTATATTGCTCATAAAAGATACAAGAAAAATAATTTTTAAACCTAGTCTCTGTGTAAGCTCCTTCAATATTTAGTTCTAAAGCAAATTTAACTTTTAAAGGTGCATGCTATACAGGTCCTGACAATTTGTAAGCCCACTGAATGTTTTTCTGTTTATCTTAGCTAAGTTTCGATCTCCTACATTTTGTCACTTTTAATCCTATCCTGACAGATAATTTCTGTGCTATCATAATTCAACTATTTTTTTTAGCAAAAGACAGGCATTTGTGCAGCCCACAAAATGTATCAAGCTAGTGTGAAGTGGTAAGGTTTTTTGTTTTGCATGTGCATATTTTGCTTTTCCATTCTGATTTTGGATAAAAAGAGTTCTTGAAACATTTACAAGCCTAATTTTTTTTCTCCCCCCCCTCCTTGGAATGATAGTATGATTATTCATAGCCACAGCATTAGTTTGAAAATGTTTTTCCTGAATGCTTAAGGTGATGTATGCTTGTTTAGGAAAGGTGGTTTTTTTTTTTTTAGTGTTTATAAAATAAATCTATGCCAATCAAAACAGAGCCTGCAGTGAAAATGCTGTTACAATTATAATGAATAACTGATGTTCTTTATTTACTGTGGAGTTGGTATTCTGTTATCAGGCTGTATGTTTCATCTTCAGCTTGTTATTTAGGTTTTTAGAAACTTTTTTCCTCCCCTGCCACTCCATTCTCCATTATCCTTAGCCAGAAAAGAAAGAAGTCCTTTTTCTAATGCTGTACCAAAAAATACCTTTTGGAATAGGTTTATGTTGGTAAATATCCCAGGTAATTTTCATTTTGCATGAGGATACTGAACATTTGGTCAACTATCTTTTACACTCTAAGAGCTTGCCTTTCTACTAGTTCTTTTAAAGAAAAAGCCAAAACAGTTAAAACACATTCTCAGGCTACTTTTTAGAGTCTGCACATGTTGAATTGAATATGTTTTCAAGATAACAATTTCTCGTAGGGATTTTTTTTCAGTCTACTACTGGAAATATCACACATTTGTAGGCTTTTCTAATAGCTGTAAAAACATTGTTTTATTGCTTGAGTATTCAAATATTTTTGCATTTTTTCTGTTAGTGCTTACTGGCCTGAAATTTATGTACAGACATAAACCTAGTCCAGTACTGATTAATTGAAAAGGATGATATGTAGGGAGGAAGAGAGTTACATGTTTTTCAAAGGAATGCAGAGTCGCTGATGCCAACTGTATCTTTTGAATTCTGTTTTCAGTCTGGATACTACTCTACAGAAGTGTTTTTAGCCAGATTATTGATAGACATGTAATAGGTAACAAATACCTTTTTAGGTATGAAATTATAAATTCAGCAGTTAATGATCTCTCAACTGGAGCAAAAAATAAGCAGTTTTTACAGCTTCTGTGTCAAATGCTGTTCCATCTCAATTGATGTGAATGACAGGATTGTTAAGTAAAGATGTTTTTCTTCAATTGAAGTACATTTGAAATAATGCCAAATCAGTAGCTCAAGAATGAAATGTAAAACTGGTTTCAGTAATATTGCATGTATTGTATTTGCTCTCATTATTTAGGTGGGAGCTTTATTTACATTGCCATGTAATGTAAGCAGCGTAGTGATCCCATCCCCTGCCCAGCTGAGTACCAAGAAATGGAAGGAATATATGGCTAGGAAACCCAAGGTCATTACTGGTAGGTTAAAAGAAGATGACTACAGGTATATTTTGTTATGCTTATATCTATATGTGTATGTGTGTATATATATATATATGGTGAGATTTTTCTGTACATTTGGGATGCCCTTTTTTTCTCCAATGAAATTAAGTCAGTGATTGTAATCTTCATTGGCAGAAAAGGTTTTGGTGAATGTGAGTACAGCTGCACAGACTTGTAGAGGAAAATTGATAACAACATCATGGCAAGCTTTAGGGAAACAACGCATCTCCTTTAAACCACTTCTGTGTCCTATCTGTCAGCTAAGATCCAGCTTCCACACACCTTTCTAAGGTGATTGTACAATCCATGGGCAAAGAGGTTTGCTTCTGCAGATGGAAATCAAGTGTCCTTCACTTAGGTGCTTCCTTTCTCTCTTCAGCATTTCCAGAGGTTCTTCAGTGCACTTGCATTTAATTTCAACCTCTTCCCAGGAAAATACAGAACATCAGGAAATGCTGGATGCCTCCATTCGCCTGAGAGCCAGTGTGCTTAACTAGTGTTTGAGAATGTGCTCCTTCTGCCTTATGGGGCTATACTGATGGCAACCGACTCCTCTTACGCAGTGCGCCAATGCTTAGAAATTTGGCTCAGAAAGTGAGAGAAGAGAATCTGTGCAGTACAAGACGGAGTGGAGTTTCTCAGTCAGCCAGTTTATATTCCCTGCAAGCAGAGGCACTGCACAAGTAGTGACTGTGAGGTTTGTAGGCACTTGAAAACATCAGGCTAAAAGGAGCTTGGTGATAGCCCAGGGCTTAAAGTACTTACCTAGGACAGGATAAGATGTAGGATGCTGCCTTCTTATGTGATTTTGTTGTTTATACAGTGGTCTAATATATAATTCATGCAGCTTCCAAGGAACAGTGACTTCTGTTGCCAACTGAAGATAGCCTTTGTGAACAAGTATGCAGATGAGGATGGCTGACAGGCTGATATTCTTTCAGGTTTTGGGATAGGCAAAAAATTGAGAGGAATTAGGAACAGGGCAAGAAGCTTAATTGTATGGCATGAGTGCTGGCAGTATATAGATTTAAAACGATCTCTGCATGTTTGGATGTGGTAGAGCAGAGAGGGTGTGATTATAATGCTGATCACAGCAGCAGCATTTATACTGTATTGGAGAGACACTACTGATGCAGTCAAATGAGCGCAAGATCCCCAGGGTCTGTAAGATCTTCCTTGTTCTGTGCTCTAAGGGAAGGGTTTTGTACAAGTGTTAACTACAATGTGATCAGTAATACACATTAGGCCTCTTGAGCAAAATGTAGAATAGGAGGAAGAACGTGGCCATTGAAACATATTTGCTCGTTTAGTTGAAAACTTTATTTTTTAGTGGCTACCACTAATCTGACTATATTAGTGATTTGCAAATCCTTAATCTCTTCAATCTGTGGGAAGGTGTAATTCTTTGAATTGGTAGTTCTCAAGTACTAATTAAGATTAAAATGAGAAATAAAAACTTTCCCATGAGGAATCAGCTTTGAGATGCCAAGATAAACTGGAAAAGGAAAATATTTCAAATGACTAGGGGAACAGGGAACAAGACAGTAGTGCAAATGTATCTGGAGTCTTTTTTTCTTTCTTGTTCTTTTCTTTTCTTTCTTCTTTCCCTGGATTTACATATTGAGGTAGTGGGATTTCTCCTCCAACTTAAACTTTTTAAGAAACACTGGAATGCTCTATATTTGCTACTAACAAAAATTCATAGTACTAATGCTAGCTTTAAGCCAGCAGCATAGTCCAAATCATCTTTGCTGCTGTAGCTCATTTATTTTGCACGATCTTCAATTTGCAGCTTTTTAAGGGGTAAATATCAGCTGTAGGTAGTGTGTCTCCTAAAAAGATGTTAGTAAGATTTCTCACAGAACAGAAGAGGTCAAGTAAAAGAATTTTGATGGCGGATTATAGCTTGTTTTAAAGCTGTTTTCCTGGCGGTGTTTCACAGTTATGTCCTGATGTTTTTTAAGTTCCAGAAATTGAACTGAAAGGAGAATCTTGCCGATACTATTTCTTGCTACAAGGCAATGGCTCTGGAGGATGTAAAGCAACCTTGATTCATTCAGCTAGCCAGATCAATGGTACGGCCACTCTTGCTGCAGTAAATGGAAAGCTACAGACAAAAGCAGAAGAAACAGAGTCAAGTAAGAGTTACTATTTATTTATTTAAGAGTATCCTGAGTGCAGGCAAATGCTACTAAAATGTATATGTTCCTTTTATTCATTCCAGTCTGTGTTAAAAGGGAGAAAACAAGGAGGAACATTACATTTTGATGAATATCTCTTCTTTCAGCAATATTTTTTCAAATTGATAAAAAATATAATAAGAGCTTATTCACAGAATTTACGGCTACCATATTTTTTAAATCAACTACGTACAGTTGTAGTCAGTCATTTCTCATAACTGTGATTAGTTGTAAATGTTTTAATGTACAGGGACGTCCAGGTAATATTAATGCAAACCAAATTTGCAGAAACTTAAAAGTTTAAAAAGGATGTATTGTTGGTATAAAGACTGACCAGCCCATGCCTAAAATCTAGTCAATTGTCTGTTGACAAGCCTATTTCACTGATGATTTAAAACAAAAACCTCAAGGCCAGCAGGCAAGTTGAATTTCATGATCATGTCTTCAGTTACTTGGCAGATGTCCTTGTTACTGGAGAGTGATTAGGATATGGGCTAGCAGATGATCAGCTGCTCCACTAGGTAAGAGCATGTATGTAGACATTTATCTTAGAGTAGTTGTCCTGTAACAACTACACGTAGTAGATAACTCTGCTAATTCATGTATTTGCTCTCAATAACAATGACAAAGAAAAAGAGCAGAGTGACCTGCGTCTTATCCTCTTATTTCCTTATTATTGAAATAAATCCGTGTACAATATGACTGACTGCTTACCATTTGTCCTAATTAAAATCTCATTAGTAACAGTGTCAGAAGACTGAAAGTCCTTGACCATATGTTGGGAGAAAACTTTTCTTTCCTGGTATCAAACTTAGGATCTTTTTACATTCTTTAAATGTCAGTCATGTTAATTGTGCTGTCATGATATTGCTTTTGTACAGAAATTCAAAAATACTGGTCAGACATCTATTCCAAGTTATCGCCCTGGTGTCTTAATTACTTTGTAATTGATTTCCTTTTTTTTTTTTTAATTAGCCATATTTGAAAGTCTGGTTCTTTCCTTTGAATATGAAATTTGTATGTCTGATGTGTTTATGTCTTCTTTTAAGAAGTAATGACTTGGTGTCTCCAAAGTCATAGGAGGGAATCTTAATGATAGATTTCTTCTCATCTCTACAGACTTTCATATTGCTGACTTTATCAAGTCTCTGCCGCATTTCTGTGGAGAGGATATTGTACAGAGAGAAAAGAAACTGTCTCATCTTCAAGTGTTTGCCTTGAAGGAATATCTCAGTAAGTAATGGGGAGAGCACTGGTAGTTCTCAAAATAGTATTTAAAAGGTCTTTATTTCTGACTGAATATGATGGCTCACCTTACAGGTGAGTTGATTACTTTGTGAAGAAAAAAGTAGAGCTTTAAAGAGAAACTTTTTGTAGTATATCCATGATTGTATGTCAGATAATGACTTTTAAATATTGAAGAAAAGAGAATGCTGAACTTAAAATAAAGTTGGAGGGTGTTTGTTAGACTAATACTCTGAAAGTTTGAACATAGTTTTGGAATAATTCTGTGGTAATTAACTTTTTCTCTGCTCTGTTTTTTTTAATGCTTTTTTCCCTAAAAAAACCTTACTGCTGGATGTGCCTTCTACAAAAATAAGAATTCTGGTTTATGGCTTTCATTTTTTTATTCTTTCTTGCAAAAGTCTTAAACAGCAGAGGAGAAGTATTCATTGGAGATTTGTTAAATTTATTATGATACATCATTCATAATAATAATTGAGAGGTCATCCTCTGTAGATTTTCATGACTTTGCAGAGAAGTACATTTGACTGTCCTGATTTTTTCTGTCTAAGTCCATTGCTCAAAGAGACTCAATTAAAACAAAAAATGCTTCTAAGAGATTGGCTAGATTATTGAAAATGGCATACTGTGAAGATAATTTAAATGTATTATCATTAACAGAATACCAGCTTAAGGAAAATAAGATTTCAGCTAACAGTCTTGTCTTCTGCCCCACACCCCCATCAACTCGCATTCTCAGATTCCTGTCTACTTTAACCCTGAGCGTGGGGCTGCCTTAGAGCTTGTGTTTTAGTTTGTTTTGAGTGGGTCACCCATTTCCATTAGAATGAAGACTGAATAGGAGCAGTTGGGATTTGCTAGTCATCCTAAATCATACCAGAATTACCTGACCCTCGATATTCTGACCAAAGAGACTGGAACAGGCTATCAGTTATATTGGAGCCAGACTCCTGCAACAGCAGGAAAAATAGGTGGGTAGGAGGCTCTGTAGACTAGAGCTTTTCATGTTTAGGCTCAGCAAGTCCAGATGTTTGTCTCTGGGGGATTCAAACCTGGATATACTCAGAAATGTGCATACACGGAAATTAAAGGACTTTAAAAACATGAATCACATGTGATTTCAGCTATTCTCACTGCTAAGTTTTTTTCACTTGCCTATGGAGTAAACCACCCCTGTCTTGCTTAAGGGTCCAATAGTAAGCGTCAGGTTAACTTGTGTTATTGTTTTGGGGTGGGTATTTTTTTGTTTGGTTGGTTTTTAGCAAGCTCCAGTTATTTGTTGTTACTTAGCAGGTGCAGTAGCTTCTCTTTCTTTCTCTTTCCTTTTATAGAGAGAAAGGAATTGATGGAGCAGCCTCCAGTTATTTCTACTGATGAGTTCAAAAACTTGTTAGAACTTACAAGAGAATGTATTTTGGACCTGTGCAACACTAGTTTTCCTAAACCTATTCTACAGAAGGTTGCCAATAAAACTAGGTCATGCACTGTGACTTCTGGTAAGTATCGTTATTTAGAAAATACACTGCTTATTCTCTTTTGATATATTTTCATATCTGTTGTCAATATTTTACTAAAAGAAAGAGAATCTTTTACCAAATGAGGGAAAAATGAAGGAAAAGTAAAGTAGCTTTCTAGGCTTTTTTGCAAACTGAAATTACCCTCGGATTAACTATTTGCTTTCTTTTCCTTAACAAAAAAAATTATGCAGAAAACATTTCTGATCACAGCACGAGGCAGATTTTCCTTATATTTATATACTGTTTTATATATATATAAAGGAATATATATGTAAAGGAGTATATATATACATATATATGTTCTTTTAAAGAATAAGATTCTTTACTTCTATTAAGGTTTATCCACTGTATATTTCTTCCAGAATCTGATTTAATGGAGCCAAATCCATTGGAGTGGCCAGAAAGACATGTTCTTCAGAATTTGGAAAACTTTGAAAAAAACAAACAAAAAATGAGGTAATGGTTAAATACTGGAGATTTTCTTTGTAGTGGCCATTGAATATCACTCTAGAGGAACCGTATATGTTGATAGCCATTTTTTAAACTGTTTTCAAATATATTGATAGTCTTTCAGAGGAAACACTTCTTAAAGCTAAAACTAAGTTTCCGTCAATTTCCAAAGGTGTATTTTCTTGGTATTTAAAGTAGTATTGCTTTGATTTTTATTGACAAAACACAGCTGAAAGTTAGCTAAAAGTAACATAGTTCCAAAACTAAATTACCAAAATGGCACTACTAGAAAATAGTAGCCATAGTAGAAAAACTTTTTTTTTTTCTCCCAGCATGCCCTGGGGCATAAATAATAAAGATAGTACAGTGGTTTTTGTCAGCATGTACAGTGTTATTCTAATCTCATATTTCCTAAATAGTCAGGTCTTAGTATCAGGTCTCATGTAATTTTCATGTAGAAGATCCTATTGGTTTTATGTTTTAAATTTATATTTAGTTTTGTTTTTCCTTCAGTGCTGTTTAAGTGAAACCTGGAGACCTTTGTGTCACTTAATACAGCCTACTGATTTCAGTTTAGCTCTCACTTTTATATAAGACTTAATGATCTTTGCTGGGTCTTAACATTTTTGCTGACAGACCTTCAGAGCCAGGTGTTCATCTCCCTTTTTCTTAGTTACTTCCATCCCATTTCTGTCTTTCAAATACCATAGCTGGCCGTGGCCTAGATTGGAGTTCTGCATGTCAGAAATTCTCACATTAGATCTCTGCCTTCTCATGGGCATTATTATTATTGGCATGTTTCTCAAACAGGTAAAGTTCTTCCTTCTAATTAGGTTTTGAAAAGCTTCCTGAAGGACCTTTCTGTTTCATAGTCAGTTAATGTTTATTTCACTGTATTCTGAACTGGTTATCTTCTGCTTATCCTGAATCAGTGTACAGCATGTTGCTTAACAGTAGAAAAGAGGGAGCTTTGCTATACTTGATTGAGGACACTAAAAAAAAAAAAAAAATGGAGTGAAGAGTTGCATGCGGTAGTGGCTTTATTGTTTCTTTGCTGCATATTGTATGTTTTGGTTTTTTTTTTTTACAGGAATTAATTTTTGATCTTACAGGTCCATAAATGGAAAAAAGGGATGAATAATGTTCTTCCCATGTTGTATTTCATAACTAAGCTATAAAATCTGGAAGAAATTACTTTCTTCAGTAGGATGGTAGAGAATTTGCATGGTCATGAACTTTTGTGTAAATGTGCTCAAGGAGCAACCTTGTTCATTTTACTTTGGAAATATGTTTAATTGCTCCAGACTAACAGTGATTTTTTTTTTTTTAATACAACGAGATTACTACATTGAAAAGAAGAAAAAAAATTCTTAGATTGGTCTTTTTTTTCTTTTCCTTTTTTTTTTTTTTTTAGAGTTTCTATGTTTGCACATTCATCTGAGCAATTGCTGGGGCATAAAGATAGCCAACGGGAGTCATTGACATTGCTTGATGCTAAAGAATTACTGAAATATTTCACACCAGAAGGGCTACCAGTCGGTGATCTTCAGCCACTACAAATTCCCAAACGGTATGAATCCAGCATATTGAAACCACTGAAGACCATACTTCAGAACTGATGTAGCGGAATGTGAATAATGACCAAATGAGAATCTTAGAATGACCTAGTGGATTTGAGTTTGTAACTTGCAACATCCTTGCATCACATGCCTGCCAGCGAAATCAACTGTTAAGGTCCTCCAGTCGGTCTTGCTGTTTAGTTCTTTCAGAATCTGAAGTGGCTGGAGATGACGATGTTGGTCCTATGCATTTAAATAACAAAATAATTACCTGATGCGCAAAAGCATGCCAGTTGACCCTTGCCATGGCTATGCTACAAGCTGCCACCACCATACATGTCCATTTTCAAAAGAGTATTTCTAGGAAAGCAGAAGTTACTGTAGCAGAACTTTAATTTTATGTGATTTCTTTCATTCAGTGGAGGGGAGACTAGGTGGGAAGACAATTAAAGTGTATAAAGGGCAATAGACAAGCCTATTTAACTGTGTTTGTCTCATGTCATGCTGGCCCAGCATTCCTATCAATAGCCTTATGTAGTAAAGTGCTCCTTAAAGGAAGCTTGTCTACTCTGACTTCTTTGCAAGTATTCATCCTTAGCGTGTCTACTGGTAAGTATTAGTGTATTAACCACTGCCTTTTCAGCAGGAAGATTGATACAAGGAGTTAATGGAGTAATTTTCAGGATCCGAACATCTGTTAGAGTAAGGCCAACCTATACAAGAGTCAGATAGTGTTTGTAGAAGCAGAGCCTATACTATTTGTGCAGTGTGTCATAGACTGCTAGGGAAGCAAGACAATCTTTGCAGTCACTGGAGTTATATTTGTTGACCTTTTTAATGTTGAATAATAGAATGTATAATGGAATTATTGGATACAGCCCTTGATCCTTTTTTAAACTTCATTATATGTAATAAATTAAGAGGGCTTGTGAGAGGGAAAGGTTATGCAGGATTTTGGAGACTTCTGTAAACTACTTACTGGAGTTTTGAAACGAACTTAAAGATGTTCAGAGCGGAGAATTCAAGCAAGTTAGAAAATATGCAGTGAAGATTGAGAGTCTCCTACAGAGTTGTTAGTTAATGAGTGCTGACGATTTAGGATTTTGGCTATAATGTAAAATATTTTCATTCCAATTAGTTGTGTGGGAAAGAAGTGAATAATTTGTTCACTACAAAAATGTTTTTTTAATCCCTGATTTTTCAAAAGCTTCCAGAGAAGCTTTATAGCATAGAATACTTTGATTCTCTTGAATGATTTGCTTTGAACTATAGCTGAGTGAGGTCTGAATTTGAGGGGGTTTGCTTGGATTTGTGCCAATTATTATGAGAAAGTATGATGATCAAACCTTTGCTTTGTAGTACCTTACTGTAATGTGAGTCTCCCTCATAACAGTTAGAGAATTTGGATACCTGAGGGTAGTATAAAGCCAAAATCGAGATACTAGATAATAAAGCAGACTAAATGTTTTTGCTTGAAGGCTACAAGGTCTGCCAATGACTTATACTGTACATGTGTATTCCACTTCATCCGAAAAGAAACCAGAAAACCTATGAAAGTCCATAGCTAGACTGTTGTCTGGGAGATGGTGAACCATTCCCTTTCTGACATACCAGGCTGCTGTTACTGTTGTGTCCAGCAGAACTCTGTACTCCTAGCTGCTCGCCCCCCTAGCAGCTGCTCTGACTGGATTCTCTGGAATGATTAGCAGCTTTGCACAGTAGATGTTCAAGCACAGTGACTACAAACCCAAAGATTTTTGTGACCAACAGAAGCAAAAAAAGAGATTTTATGAGAGAGTGTTGAATTAAAGGAGTTTTCACTTGTTTTCCATGTTTGAGCTTAAACAGAGGTTTGATAGATTAGAGTTTTGGCTGACAGTCTTTCTAAATGACCATCTTGCTAGATTTGGTATCATATCTTTCCCGGATGTTTTTCCCAGGTAATTTTTCCAGTGGTAATGGTGCAGAGACAGTCTATGTGAATAAAACTTGAAGCTCTGTGTAAGTTTCAGATACTGCTACATCTTGCCTTTCATCTCTTCCCTTCCTTAGAGATAATTTGGATGGGACTTTACAGGGAATGCTAGGATCCTGCCGAAAGCTCTTTCTGTCTGTCTTGCTGTGGCTTATTCTGTTGAAATACTTTCAAATATATCCATGTGATTTAGTTGCAGAGAGTTACTAGCTGGAATTCAAATATCACAGGAGACGAGTGATTAGTTCTGAAGCCTGGGAAAGGTGACTGTTAGGCGAGACAACAACGTGAAGCTAAAGGGAAGGAGTTCACTGATTATAGCACTGGATTGAGAAATGGGAGATCAGTTCCCGGTTCCTTGCAGTTCATTCTACTACTCAGGTCCTCCATTGTGAAATGGGGTTACAGTTGGCTTGTTTTATTGATAAATTATTTGGAGCAGTGACCTCTAAACTCGTTGTAATGTCTAAGAGCTTCTGTAATAATAATAGCTCAGTAGGTATTAGTTGCACTTAAATTCTCACTTCAGTAAAGATTTAGTTTTCCATTGATGCTGTACCCCAGGCCCAGGGGCTTAGCTACAAGACATGCGTTTTGGTCTTGCTGTGTCAAGGCATTTGTTTCTGACTTCTGGAAGTATAATTTATCCTGACTGTAACTAGTTAAAAAAGATCTGTATTTTTTTCCTTTCAGTGAAAATGCATTCCTTTTGACACCAGAGCTTACTCCTCGGAAACTCAGAGGTTTGCCTTTTGAGAAAGCAGCTGGATGCCATTATCATGGACTTGAGTAAGTTTTCTGGCTTCTTTTCCCAAAATTATTTTTCAGCTTCTGGTCAAGGTATAATTAGAAACATTTCAAGCAACATGAACATTACTTATGGAAAACTTTATGTATCCTTTTCCTTCGTTGGAACAACTTTGCACATGCCACCTCTTCCTTTCTTATCTTTATTCTATTCAGTGGCTTAAATTGCAACACTCCTGCCTTAATGGTAATGTAAAAACATTTAAGTTTTTTTTTTTTTTTCTAAGTGGTACTGCTGAAGCTATTCTTAGTGTCTCTGCAAATTTTAATTCAGAATTAGAAGTGGCAAGGGGAAGAGGGTTCATTAGTACATATCAAGTCCCTGGAGCAGCACATGAGTGAACGACATATGTAGTTTCTACTTTGATATTAAATTGTAGGCACTTTCAGACTAATAGTCATAAGGTTTATAAGACCTGCTGTGAAGCTACGTGTATGTTCAGGGAACCTGAAAACAACACCAGCAGGCAAGTGTTAGTGGTAAGAATCTTCAAAAGAATCGATGTGGTTAGGACCGTATTTAGTCACAGCCAGCCAGCATTAGTTATTTGTCAAAGCTTCAGATGGGCAAACATCATATAATGTAGCTGTATAGAAATTGTTTAGAAAAATACAAATATTGTCATTGAGGAGAAAAGGAAAAGGACATACACAAATGCTAGAGTAGATAATTCAGCATAACTCTTCCATGTAGACAGACTCAGTCTTAACACAGTATATATTAAGAAATGCAGTGGATATCAAGCGTAGGCAGTTCAGTCTTCATGCAAATTTCTGCCGCCTCCTAAAATCGCATTTTCAGATTATCAGAATGTGACTAATGATACTGCTGGTGTTGTTTTCCTATCAACTGCACAAATAGTTTGGTTAAGCCTATGTTTAATATCTGGTAATTTTAGGCACGTTCTCTAGGGAAGCAAAGCAGTCATTCTATCTGTTCAGCTATCTGTTTCTTCTCTTATTCTAAGTCATGAGCCTGTTAGCCTTTTTAGATTTGTAACAAAAGGCACAGAGAGGCAACTGGATAGATAGGAGAAATGCATATTTGTCCTCCCTGGTGTGGAAAAAAAGCACTTGGCCGTTGTCTGTTGGTATGTGGTAGCTTGCTGACCTGCCTGACCTCAGCAGGGAGTGTGCATGGGGATTCAAATTAGGCACAGCACAGCTTGTGCTGCCTCTTCTCATAGCAAAATACGTCAGGTAGAGACCACAGGGAGGCCTGGGTATTGTGGACAGGAGGGAGACCCTGACATATTAATGTTACAAGGGGAATGTGCTAGCAATAAGGGAGGAAAGCAGTAGAGTGAGATGGTAGAAACTAGTCTGAAAGGGAGGAACCTACAGCTGTACGACCAGAATATATTTTACCAAGAGTATCATATGGTCTTTTGGAGCAGATGTGTTTTGTACCATGCAGTTGTGATTGCAGTTTCCATCTGCATAGCTGCTGTATTTACATTTGGAAGTAAAGTCTTGTCAACAAAACCAGGAGTAGCAGTTATGATTAAATCAAATTTCTGGTGTAATGAACCTGTGCCAAACATTTGAATCCTGTGTTGCAAAGAGAAGGTAATTGCCGTTAAAGCAGAGTGAGTAAAATGGCAATTTAACTTATAAAGATAAAAACATTTTTATCTTTGTAGGGGATGTGATTTCTCAGGGAACTGAGAATATAAATAAGGAAAATTAAATACCTTGAAATTTGTCACTTAAGAGAACTTACCCTTATCAGATAATGAATTTATTTCTAGTGGAAAGTCTTACTCAGCTGTAGAAATGGATTCCTCGGTCTCTTATTAGAAAAGTGAATTTCTCCCTGGATATGAAAATACTCTGAAGAAAGTGGAAAAATCAGATCTAACAATTTAACATGACTCCGTGTTAAGAGATAAAAGTAAAGAATATGTCTAGAGTTCCTAAGAGTCAGAAACATTGCTAAGTAGTTTGGAGGGTGGGCTGAGAGATAGCTCACGTTGTTCAGAATGGTTGTTAAGAAAAGGATGGAATAATATTGGATAATTCTGTTGTCTTTCCCTGCAGTAGAGGTAATGTAAGTTACTGGGCAATGAAACATTGGTCTCTTGCAAGGAATCTTGAAAATCATTTACGCAAGAGAAATGTTAGTTAAGATGCACTTTATATTGTTGTAATCTCATGTTTCATTGAGTTAGCACTGTTCATTTGTTCTCTTTCAGCTCCACCGTATTTAATACAGTTTCTTCTTTTGATTTGCTTGATTAAACCACTTATTCTTTGTAATCAATAGGAAGCTGGGAAGCTTGTGCTTGTTCAGTGACACTTTTGTATTTTTAGCATTTAAAAAATGTGAATCTCTTGTATAGCAGTGCTTATCTTGGACAAAGCTAAAGGTTGCATTTCCAAAGAGTGCAGTTAGCAAAGAACGTGTACTAAATAGCGTTTAAAACACTTACCATGCCCCATCTTCCTCATACTTACACTCAGTTAATACAGTCTCAAAGCAACCTAGCTGTTGGCACAACCTGGCTCTTCCTAAAATTATGTCAGTATTGTTGCATTTTGGGATTCCTGAAGTACTCGTAACTTGCAAATTAAGTATATTGTACTTCGGGATGTTTTCTCCAGGCATTTCCTATGTGATTCTCTTACAGCATATGCTCTGAAGAAATCTTGGGTTGCTGTTTGGTTTGGTTTGGTTGGGGTTTTTTTGACTAGGAAAGTTGCATTCTCCCAGGAAGAAATGGAGGCATATTGTATGATCATATTATCATATTAGAGTGTATCATTTTATATATAATAACCTGATATTTTCTGGGTCTCAAAGTTTTGGTGGATGCTTGCAAGGTCTGAGGTCTGAAGATACTGTATCCATTATGGTATGCTGGGTTCATCACGTATTTGGATTCAGAGCTATCCTCACTGCTCTTTTATTGGAGTTGCACACTGGTTAGCATGTTAACAGGGGTAACATCTGTTAAGTACGGACTGAATATGAAAAACAATAAAATCTAAAATAGAGAGACTGATGATAGCAACGTAACACAGAGCTGACTATAAGGAGCAAAAAAATCCATTGTCAGCATCCTAATCCATCACTTATTGTTCAAGGAAAAAATTCTGCTAATGTCTGTGGAAATCTTATTTGTAAGACCACAGGGTAAAGACTTACAAAAAGCATATGATTCAGCTTCTTCATTGGAGTTAGACTTAAATATAGCTAAATCCATCAGGGATGTGTTAATTTACTGGGCTGTTTTAAGGTATCTTTCAGAACAATACACCAGTCCAAACAAAAAAGTTTTGGAGATTATATGATAGTCAAAAGTAAGTTGTTCTGGTTTTTTTCTGATTGTAATAAAGCAGAGGCTTTCTCTCACAGATTTCTCACCAATTTCAATTTTAGATATTGTCTAGATAACAGAAGAGCCTTAGAGAGAGATGTGGGCTACGCTGAACTTCAAACTCGTCTTATTCGCTATGAAACTCAGACTACTTGCACCAAAGAGTGCTGCCCTGTGCCATTTGTCCTGAGCCCTCTCCCATCTCCCGCAGTTGTGTCAGAGCCTGGAAGTGTCCCTGATGGAGAGTCTTTACAAAGCGAATTCAAAACAGAGGCATCAAGGCTAAAACGCAGATCAAAAGACTTGGATTGCTTTTATCCCAAGAAAAGGTAATGCACTGAGTAAAATAAATCTTTAGCATGAAATATTTCAGTAGTCTCTTGTGAAATGCATCTTTTCTTTCATCTTGAAATGTTTTTAGTGAAGCTATCTAGACAAATGTTCTAGTTGCTTAATCCTCCTCTGTAGATTCTTTTTTTTTTTTTTTCTCAAGCGTGACCTTTCATTGATAGCATTAGATTAATCAAAACCACGCAGCACAGGCAACTTTTATTTAAGAGATTTGGGCTTGTATCTTGCAACGTCTCAAGTGCCTTTGAAAAGATGACAGATAGCCTCATCTAGGACCGAAATTGTCAGTGCTGTTGCAGTACAAATGAACAACTAAAGGTTTAGAAAGCCAAGCACTGTACAAACAGAATAATTGAATTCCTAATCCAAAGGACTGCTGGTATAAGATGACCTACCAAAATTCAAACTTACTGTCAGCCTTGTTTATTAAAATCTTTTCTGAAAGTCTAGTTTTTAAGACTTCCCTTTGTACCTTGTCCTCACTCTGAAGATGCAAACTCTTTGCGTCAATAAAAAATAACTGCTATGTAACGCTACTTCTGAATTCACTTTTTACTGCAGTACTTCACTTCTTCCTTCTTTCCAGTTTGATACCCTTTGCAATCTAATCCCAGTAAGCTTTTAACAGAGGTATGGTTTTAGGAATATCCATATCTTTGGCAGCTTACTGAATAGTTAGAAAAGAAAATGCGATTGTACTTAGCACTTCATAAATTGGAGTTTCAGCATTACTAATGCTCTTACAGTTGAAGGATTAAGCGTTACAACGTTCCAGTAGAATTGTAATGCCCAGCTTCCCATAGTTAAAGATGAGTTGTGACATTCCTGTAGGGCCAAAAGAAATTAGATAGTTTCAGCAAGTTTTGTCTTATCCTGAGGCTGGAGGCCAGGAAACTCTGTTCTTCCTAGCTATCTAGATGAAGTGCCCATATGCAAAACTACCCTTTCTTCCAACGAGTTTCTCTTCTTAGTTAGCTCGTTTCTTCAGTTTGTTTCTAGACTTTTTGAATCAGAGGTGCAATGGGTCTACGTATCAGAGACCAAATCAGTCAGTATAGTGTTCTTCTAATACAAAAAATGTTACAAAATAGAATCCTGTCTGCTGTTCTCAGATACTGTTTGCAAGAACATACAGTACTTAATACTCTCAACAGCAGCCTCTATAGCAGAAACAAAGGCACGAAAAAGTCAGTACAAAATCTAGAAGTTCTTTTTATTTTTTTTTTTCCTTTCCAGGCTAACCAAATCTGAGAGTACAGATTCCCTCCTCTCTCAGGCAAGCGGAAGTAGTGGGAGTCACTGTACAGTTGCTGTAACGAGGAAGCGCTCTGAAAGATCGGTTTCTTTAGCTTCAGTGCCATTGAAACAGCCTGGTCAGCCCCACAAAGCAACCACTAAGGCTGGCTCAGCAAGCCGCATAAGTGCAACCGAATCTGGGACTTCAAAGCCAGCTAAGGAATCAAGATCCCAGAAACATACAAGGGTAAAGGTCTTTGTTGTTTGCTTAGTGAAAAAGCATCTGCTTAACTTCTTTCCATGTGACTTGATTGTTTTAATTTTTTAACTTCAAGTGAACTGTCTTCATCTCTATTTGTTACTATTAAATTTCATTCTGTTCACATGTGTAAGTGAATCCTGAAGGCACTGAGGAGAGTGCTGCAGAAGCAAGGAGTGGCAAAGTTTGTAAGGAGCATTATATCATGCCCAGGGAATTAAGGCTGAGAGAGGTAACAACTAGGCATGAAAAAGGTGCTAGAGAGGACACTGCATGAATATTGATGTCGTACTGTCAAAGGCAAGTTGGGATGACCCAAGTAAGCGTAAATTGGTGTAAGTCATTTCGACCTACTGCAAAGTTTAAACATCTAATTATTTCTTTAATATGGATGTGTCAAGCAAGGGAATATCAATATAAAGAAAAGGTTTATACCCCCACACACACATACATACACACACACAGTATTTTGGAGAAGAGAAAACCCAAGCCATTATCAATTTTTTTCTGTCTTCCAAGCCCCGTGTGAATACTCTCTGATCCTTTACATTGCTTTGACATGTAATCATTTCCTTAATTTTTGAGATGAAGGAAATGGAAATAGATTGTTAAATAACTCTGCCAAGATTTGGTCAGTGGGTTGGTGACATTTGGTCAATGAATTAGAGACAGAGGCAAGATCAAGAAAAATCAGGTGTTCTATTTCTTTAATTTTTTTTTTTCCTTCCCTTGGACAATTTTCCCTGCCAGTAATTGGGATGAACTTTTGAGTGTGTTTCTCTTGTTTCCAAGATGCTGAAGGAGGTGGTTGCTAAGACTCTTCAAAAACATGGAATTGCAGAGGATCACAAGTGCTTTGCATCATGCAGTCAGCGTCTATTTGAGATATCGAAGTTCTACTTAAAGGTAACTAGAAGACACACTCTTACAGTTGTTTGTTCTTAGTAAGTGAATCCATTCCTGAATAAAACTTGAGATGGATGGACCATGGGATATTCAGACTTGATTAAGCTAATATTTCCTAGTGGTGTGTTAGTAGTGTGTAGAGTGTGTGGATGAACCTTTGGACTTGTTGTCAAATGCAGAACCTGGTTTTACAGTATATTTTGGTGGCTGTGTGTTTGTTTTTAAACCTTATAAAGCAGTAGTCTTGTTAAATGTTAAAGCAGTGGTCTGTTAGGTAAGGTCATGCTTATACTATGTTGCTTCCTTAGCTGTTGTAGCTATCTCCCAGCCCTAGCTGTGACAGCTCTGCTTCTCCCTTGTTCTAAGGCTATTGGCTCAACAGGTAGCTTGCACAACTGACTCAGAAATTCTGGTTCCCTGACACGCTCACGGAAGTCCATGTAAATGCATCGTAAATGTGCACAACTATCTAACACTTAGTGACTTGGCAGCACGGGGTAGAATTGCATCAACCTCATTTTTAGGAGGAGATGAGAATTCTTTCCACAATACCTAGGAGACTTTGTGAGTCAATGCTTGAGCCCATGTAACTCAGTCTGGGCACAAAATCAAGTTAAATTACAGTACAGGGTGTTTAAAAGCTATTGCTCACAAGCTGAGCTGCTGTTTCTGTTCATTTGCATACGTTTAGCCTACCACTATTTGTGAACTAATTCAGTTTAGTTAACTTCAGTAAAGGTGATTTAAGCTAAATGAAGTTGCAATTGAAGAGGGCTGAATGCTTATACACACAATTAGAACACCTTGCTGATCAGCACCAACTTCTTAAATAATTAAAACACAGTTGCACAGTCATTCTGTAAGCACTCCCAAAATCTCCCTGAAATGTGCCCTGAATTAACATCTTCTAATCCAAAATCAGGAAGAGCTGCGTGTAGGGACGAGTGAGTAGGGCAAATCAGGTGGGTTTACAGTTTCATTCCAAGTAGAAGAGCAAAAGGAAGGGTCCTGTCCTTTGGAAAGCTGATCTAGAGAGAGGTGTAGCAGGATGTTGTTCTCCTGAACTGTCTTGGAGCCCCAAGTCTGTAGGAGCCCTTTGAATCCTTTTCTGTGCTGCCTGCTTCAGAAGCATGATATCATAGGTATCGTTTTCCTTTGGAGACAAGTAGTAAGTGAATTTTCTTAGTTTTCCTTTCTCTTTAGGCAAAGTTACGTGCTTGCTTTGTTTAAGAGACTGGATTAGGTTGGGCTAATTGGACTGTGAAACAGACAAGCCATTCTAGGTTTTTCCTTTCTTGCACTGATTTTGTTTTTCTATGTCCTCTTCACTGTTCTTTGCCAGAACTCTGTATTGCAGTCTATGCACACAGTTGATTGCCATGTTTATACGGAAATAAGATTTCAATCAAGGCTGTAAGAATTTCAAATATCATTTAAGAAAAAAAAAAAAACATTTCTGGAAGTGTGCGGAAGATTAGGAAAAGTGTGACTCAATCATACATTTGAGTACTAGGTTTGGACTGCTGTAGGGAAAGCTGCAACCCATTGGAATAGATTTAGATTATTTCTTTTTTAAAAAAAGAAAAAAAAAAAAAAGTAAAATAATTATTCTGTGGTTCTGAACCAGGTGATAAAAGGGTAACACCCCCCTGGTTATTAGGGCTCTTACAATCCAAATTAAAGTGAGCATGAGAGTTTGCTAATTACTGTGGCTTTGTGTTTCATGTTTAGGATCTTAAAACTTCTAGAGGACTTCTTGATGAAATGAAGAAAACAGCAAATAACAATGCTAAACAGGTAAGACCATTTGTTTGTTTGTTCCTGTAACTAGCCAAGGCTTAAATGTAGCTGTAGCAGCTTGGCTGTAGGATGGTTTAGTCCACAGCTTTCAGAGATGAAGAGATGCATCCCTATGGCTCTGGGTCTCATTTCGCTATCTGATCTCACAAAAACTTTCTCTCAATCAGTAGTCCCATGGCAAAATTTCCAGTTGCATACATGCAGGTTTTGGATGGTATTCTAGTTATAGCTGCTAATGTGATCTGCCACGGTGAGAAATGGAAACGAAGGCAATAAATGTTTCTACATCGCTGGGGAAAAAAAAAAGAGAGATGAGATTTTTCTTCATTTGAGAGAAGCCTGGACCATTAGGGAATTCTCCTTTCCTTGTGTTGAAGGAAATAACATTTCTTTTCAAAGGTTACAAAGCAATAAAGGGACCTATAAAAGGAAATAAATTTCTTGAAAGAAGCAATGAAAATTAGTAATTTTAAGGTTGGGAATAACTGTAGGCACAAAGGATATCAGATGGGCTTATTTGTGTGTGAGGTGGCACTTACGTGAGCAGTAGCACAGAGCAAATGACAGGAGTCAGACTCCTGTCCTCCAGAAATTAAGTAACTCTGATTTAAATTCTGAAAAACATGCTGAAGTGACTCCATGATTTAAAAAAAAAAGTATTGTGCATATTTATAGTACAGTTTTCAAAATCATAAATTAATTGGAAGGATTTGGACTGGGATACTTAAATAAGAAAACCCAAACTCTTAAGGAAAACTGCTAGATCCTCCTAGAATTTATTCTAGGAGAGCAGTATTTATTGTGTTTTGTACTGTGTTCCCTTGTGAATTGCTTCCTACAGATCATAAAGTTTCAAAAATTACCTGGGTTGTGATGTTTGGTGTTGAACTGGGATATTGTGCTGATACACTGTTTCTCACCACCATCTCTGAGGAGGCCAGTTGGTAGTTTTATGTATGTTTGCTGTTGGCAAACAGGCATAAAAATAGGGGAACTCTTGAGCTGGCCACCTCTCCCTGTATTAGCGAATACTTTGAAACTACCTTATAAAAAATATAATTGCACAGGACTAGTCAGTTGTCTGAACAACTACCTTGTTGGGGAAACAGCAGTAATAATGGTGGCGGATACAGCAGTGTACAAATTATTCGTTATCCTTTCTTTAACAGCTTGAGGAATTTTTTGTGCTGGAAACAGTAGCTGTTTCACATTGTGTGTGCACGGCGTTGCTAGTACATGGAGAGAGTGGGGTGAAGGAGCTCAGTTCAGGGGATCTAAAAATGCCTTTTTCTAAAGACAAGGCATTCTGTAAAATTAAATACAATTCTTGGGTAAGGCTGTATCCTCTCATTTTATTAACAACTCTTTCTCCTTTTGAATGAATTACTTTTAAATCCTGTTTAGTAAACACCACACAGGTGGTGACAAAGAAAGAATTGATCAAGTGTATGAGATGTTCTTAAGTTGCTTTCAAGAACTGGAGTTATGTAAATCGTTTGTTTTCTCATTTATTTTCCCAGGTGATTGAATGGGTTTTGGAGAAGACTGGCAAGTAGAGGTACTAATTGGATGCTGGTCGCTCCTTCCTAGAAACTGCGGGGAGCAAGCACTTCTGATTGTAAGAAAAGCGTTACAGTGCCTAAGACACGCACGCACATACTTGCACACCGGAAGGACTCTGGTCGGTGTAATTGTATAGACTCAATTCTCAAGCATAGTAGCATGTTTTGAAACTTTTTATACTGAAAGTTTTAATTTTTTAAAAAATTCAAATGAAAAAAGGTTTTATTTTATATGCATATTTATTATGTTTCCTTGATAAAAAGAATATAGCTTGACTTGGTTTGATGAAGCTTTGTATGTTTTTCAACCTGTATATTTGTTTTTTATGTGAATAAAAAGCCCACCAGATCTAGTTTTAATAACAAAACTTTATTTTACTTTTTTGTGTGAAGACTTCTGTTCTATTTATTACTACTTGCTGTTGTATAAACAGGTGTTTACAGCCTCGACCGTTGACATTTTCTAGAATAATTAAGAACAGTTCCCATTCTGCAGGTGAAAGCAAACATAATTAGAATTTGAGTCACAATTATCTCTATGTTGTAGTATAAGGAAAAAAACAAACAATGTCTTTTGAAACTTGATGCGAGGTCCCATTAAAGAAAGGATCATTGTTTTACAAGCTGAATTTCCGGTATAATTTCCTGTGTGCTCTGTGTAACACTCCGTAGAAACAATTCATAACAGAGTTCTGAGATTTCTTTTCATGGGGGAGGAGAAAATCAAAACGATAGCAGTGATGAGGACTGTGAGAGCTGTGAAAGAGCTGGCGTGCTATGGTGAAATGTACCAGGAAGGAGAATTTCTACCTGAGTTGCAAGCGCCGTAAAATACTAAATTCGGCCTCGTTTTGCTTAAGTCTCAGGCACGTACCTGGCTTGTACTAGTGAATTATTCAAGTTAGTATTATGTTGAGATGAGGAGTTCCTACCAAAGCAAGTATGTTTTACAGCTTTCAGCGTAAGGATTTCCTATTCATCATATAAACTAACATGACTAAAATTGATAGAGATGCAGTGTTATTGTTTGCTATATTCTCCTGGAAGGAAAATGGATTAAGCAATATTAATATGAATGAAATTTAATATTATGAAAAAGTAATTGAACTAATTCATGTGTAGGTTAGACTTAACACTGTAAAATCTACTCATTCTCTAAAGAGCCTTCCTGATTTTGTGACATTATTCTTTGCTTAATTTTATTTCGTGTAAAGCCAAGCCCTAAGGAGGTTTTTCGTGTCTAACAGGATCTTGCCGTTACCTCTTCTGTTCCTTTGTTCCAAGGTAGACTGTTCTCCTGAACTCTACAAGACCTTTTATAGGTGGGTGTGTGCTTGTTTTAGCTGCCCTCTGAGCAGCAGTAGGGAAGCTACGTAGCTGTTGTACTGTGACAATAGGCTCTAGTGAGTACCATGTGCATCTTAGCCCAGGAGAAACACAGCTACTTAGGAGCGGGATTACATTTGTCTGCAAAATTCCACACGTCCATAGCATCCAGGTTTTACTGATTTGATGAAATAGAAATGCAATGAAGGTAGATATTTAAATAATTATTTAATAAGTGCATGCACAAAATTGCTCCAATGTATTAATTATTGTGTATGGCTCACATTTCTTTGCATTCAAGACAGAAAACAAGAAATTAATCAAGACGTTAATCTTCCTTAACATGTAATATTGAATAAAGAAAGTCTCTACTTCCAAATAGAGAGAGGAAAGCCATAAGTTGTGATCTCGTATCTTCAGCCTGAATGCTGATACTTTTGTCCAAATACTAAAGCAAGCCACTGTAAGTTGTATTTCCAACTTAATTTTGGGGGGTTTTCTATACTTGTAATTACAAAAGCTTTGTAGGTAATAAATTATGCATAAGTTGATAGGCAAAAGTACAGAAACTTTACATTTCATAAAATACTTGAGGGTAGGTGCCATGAGCAAAGAAAATCCCTTTTGGGAAAGTAATTAATACTCTTTAAGTGGCTTTCTTGATGAAAAATTATCTGCATGTATCTGTAGAAGGGCTTCTATAAAAAGGTGCTTTTTAAAATTATTTTTTATTATTTTCTCCTTCCTCCCTCACCTCTCTATGGTGTCCATAGTGAGCCCCGGATTTAGATGCTAACTCTCTTACTTCAAGTAGCACCCAGTGGTTATTGTTTTAATTAATTCGGTAGACTCAAAGGCTGGCCTGAAATAATCAGCAGAAAGCAGTTAGGGAAACGTAAGCATTTTGATGTATCGTTTGTTTGCATGATTCCCAGTGCTGAACTAATACAGTGCTGCCCCTGTCTCCTTTGCTCTTTGTTATTGTGTTTGGGGTTTTTTAGGGTAAGCGACAGCTAGTGTGTTATCATGGCTTAATAACACTGTGCCCCATTTAAGCTGTGGTAACTGCCCTTGTCCATGCTCTTAACCTACAAAAAAGCGTGCAAAATAATTTGACCTGGTCTACCGTAACAGCGCTAAACCAAATTATCTTGTATCTGTCGTGGTTCAAAAACCCCACGCTGTGAGTTCTGGTGGCTCAGCTAACATGTTGTAACCTACGCGATCCAGAATGTAACATCGCCCTTTGCCGCTGAACTTCAAATTATTTCTCTCTTTGTGGCTGCTGAACCCAAAACCCAGTCTGCCCTGCGCATGCTTCGGGTGCTTGCTTTCATGTTTCTGCGAGTCAGGATAGAAGTCATATTCACCAGTACGCATTTATGGTTTACCCATGATCCCTCTGATGTGCTTAGACAAGATCGGGGTAAGACAACACCCATGTGGTTGCGATTACTTGGTGATGCGATTACTTCTAATATTACAGCAATTGCATGATGAGCATCGCTGGGCTACCACAGAACTGAACTTGGGTACAAATGCTTTTCCAGATTCACAAACTCGCTTTTCCCAATTCACAGTTCTCCCTTCGGATTTGTTTTCTAATGCCTCTAATTATTTACACAAGCACTGAGACCCTGATGAAGGAGACAAACTGAAAAGCTAATCCTATGTGGAAAAAGTAGCTGGTATGTTCACGAGAGGTTGTAATTTTGGTTACTTAAATATTGAATGTTTTTCCCCTTGTGCTGTTAAACTGAACTTTTGCCCTGGTTAATCTAGGGGTTCGCTTACATCAGGCAGGCAGGCAGAGTTTCTCAAAATTTTGCTAGCATATTATTAGTATCTGCTCTTTAAAATCAAAGTCACTACTGAATCCAAAAGTGTCCATTTTAGATACAATTCCCAATTACTTTATAGTAATAGTATATACAGTAAGAGGGTGTGTGTATATATAGTAATATATAAGATATACTATAGTAATAGTGTGTGTCTATATAGTAAAGAGCCCCATTAAACAGCTAGTTATAAACCTGCCAGTTTGACTCTTACAAAAAGTAAGACAAATTTACAAATCAGTGATGGTATAACAACCGGGAGCACATCGTTTGTTTAGGCCCTGATTCTGCTTCCACTGCACCCAAGGAAGCTCCAAGTAAGGTTTAAACACGGGTAAGAGGACACTGAGAAGTCTTGCAGGTGGAAATCAGATCAACCTCTGCTTCCAGTCAGCTGTGCTCCCAAATGCGAAGAGCTGGATGGAGCGTGATCCCCTGTGCTGTGGGAGGAAGGAATACTTGCCTTCTGCAGAAAGAGAAAACACTTGTTTCGTTATTTGGAAAAGACCAATTCTAATGCTGTTCATGGCAGCAATTTACTTAGTAGTGCATAAAGAGTTGTGTGCTGATTTATAAAGGGCCTTGAGATGCCAGTTCCACTTAAAGAGCAGGACTCTTAGGAAACACCAGCATGCTTCCCTGAACGCAATCAGATCAGCTTTATTTTCTTTTATTTTTTTTAACAAACACCTTAGATCACATTTTTCCAGTAACATATGTATCCAGTTCCAATATTCCAAGTCTTTCTAGCGGTGAAGCTGCTATACAAACTTTCTGATCAGACCGTTCCGTTTACCGTCAGTATTTTGTGAAAAGAGTGAAACTCTGGAACACCCCTTCTGAGGATTTCTGTGAGGCTGGTCTGCCATGCCTCGGGTCAGACTGAAAGAACAGCCTTACATTCCCCCAGTTAGCTTTTCTGTTTGGGCCACTAAGGTAAGAATTGAAGTAGAAGGGAAGAAAACTGTCTTTTTTTCCATAGCAGTTTGTAAGATAAGCGAGGCACATGGTGGCCTCACTCCTTGAATGCGGAAGCATGTGCAGAAGTTTCTGCTTTTTTTTTTTTTTTTTTTTTAATGACTTCTGTAACCGCCCAGTGAAGCATAAGCAACAGAGAAAGCATTGTAACTTCAGCAGGCACGTCCGAACGGCCCGCCCCAGGCCATCCCTGTCGCCTTCCAGTAAATGCCAGCAGCAAAAAAACATGCCGCGTACTTATGCCGTCAGCCTGTCAGCCACAGCGCCGCTGTCACACGAACACCGAGCTTGCTTACTTAACAGAAAGCACCAGTGCGCCACTGACAGTACAGTAATACTTTTTTCTTTATTTTAAATTTTTAAAAGTCATTCCATCAATGCGATGAATAGTTCTCTCGAGTAACTGAATCCTTAACAGAAAGACTGAAGTTTAAAATGTGTTTTTCCCCAGCCCAAATCCAAAGGACAGCCTTCCAAACAGCTTGTTTGGGTACAAAGTAAGCTCACCTCACAAAAATCCAATAAATGACTTTATTAAATATATTCTTTTCCTCTAAAATATAAATATCCACTATACTCTTACAAATGTGGAGTGGGTCCATATTTCATGTCTAGCCCATCCAAATATGAATCAGTCCAAAATCTGAAAATGAAGAAATAGCATCTGTAATTATCATTATTTTTTCTATAAATATATATAATATGAATTTTCTTTGCAAACTGTTTTAGTTATTCACTTATACTTCATATAGTACTGAGCACCTTAGATTACATATTGTGTCATTTAATTGTTGGTACTAATATAGGAATTTGTAATATTTACAATGCACATACAGAGAATCATAGAATCACAGAATCATTTAGGTCGGAAAAGACCTTTAAGATCATCGAGCCCAACCGAAAACCTAGCGCTGCCAAGCCCCCGCTAAAGCACGGCCCTAAGCACCACAGCTCCATGTCAGGTGCAACATTCCAGTGATCTGTAAGTGTTACAGGGATGGGGAAATAGTGCAGTATAGTTTACATACGTATTTAACCTGCCCCACAGGACGCAAGTTTTCACTTTAACCTCTGGAACTTTTACAGGAGCCTGCATCCAAATTTTTATGTTATACTTTGGAACAGCAATAACAATGTCCTGACTCGCTTTTTAAAATCTTCACACAGCGGTTTACTTGAAGGTGTGATACTCCAAGACCCAGCCCCCAGCGTACCGACTGCTCTCAGCTTCTCCGAAGATCTAGAAGCTTCTGAGCCAAAGGAGACCCAAGTAACCGCCATGGAAAGTTACGTGCCCGGCAGCGGTCACTAAATGAGAAATGTCCGTTTGGCGATCATCGCTAAGTTATGATGTAACGTGTTGTCTCCCACCTTGTGAATTTACACGAGGAATTAATTTTTAAGTGCAAGTACCATGCCAGTAGAAATAAAGTTCACAGCGAGGTGAATCCCCTCCCAGGCTTGCTTTTGACTGGTGAGAGGTGCTGGGAGCGGGGCTGCTCTTCCCAATGGCGATTTAGCTGTTGTTCTTCAATGATTATTTTCTGTGTTTGTGAATTCAGCCCGTCTTCTTAATTTTTTAATTAGTTTTGATGATTAAGATACCTATGGAAACCACCATGAACTAATTCCTATGTTGTGAATAAACAGCGTGACTTACGCTTAACACTCAAGACAGCTTAAAGACAACATGGAACCAAACCGTGTTTTTAATTTTCCTCTTTGCCAGCCAAGTGATGCTAAGTTGAAACTTATGTGCTTTCTCAAGAATAACAGAAGTGGTGTAATATGGCAAGTGAACTTCCACAAACTTTGGATTTATTACTTCCCAGGCAGTTCCTGTCCTTCAAAGTGTGAATTTAGGGCAAAACTCTCAAAGCAAACAAAACCCCCCAACCCTATATGAAGCAGTTCTGTTTACAAAACAAGAGCAACATAAATGTCATCCCTGTTCTGCTTCTGTCTGTTCTCACCCACCCACATGAAGCCAATTTAGCAGTTCCAGGTGCAAGCCGTGTGTACCATCTCTGACCACGAAGGCCAGCGTTCCCGCCTGCTGCCCGCTTTGTGCCCAACCTAACTGTGAACAAGGCCAAAACTCAGTGATTCACACATTTTTAGTTAGAACAGCAAGCTGTGGTGCGAAACAGAACTAGCAGTTATGGGTACCAAGGTGAACGTCTTATGTTTCACCAGAAGGAATAAATGTGGACTTGCCAAGTCCCGCTCCTAGGAGCAGCTCCTTCCCTATTAAGGCTTTTCTGGCGGTGCAGCTCCTGTTCCTGCCCCGGTGCATTTCCTCACTGTTGTGGAGCTCCTTGAATAACTTTTCTGATCTAATCTAGAAAACTCAAAAAAAAAAGAAATCAAGTCTTCCCCCTTCCTCACATTTGTTCTGCTATCAAGACCAGCCAACCGGCCTCAGCAGAGCTGCGGGGGTGACTCAGCTGGGGCAGGAGGACAGGAAGGACAGCACGGCTTTTGGTTGGAGAACTCTGCCGGGGAAACGGGCTGGCAGGAGCTTCGGTCACGCTTCAACATAGGTTCAGGTAACATGAGGACGCTCCTACCTATGCTCCGCTGACAGCTGGCTCTCCATACATCAGTACAGCTAGTCTTGCTTTGGGTCCATCGCTAGGAATGTACATGGGATTTTATCATTTAAATTGAAAGTGCCCCTCGGCAGGGCCCCTCCAGCTGCTCACTGACCGCGGCTGTATCGCTTTAGAGCATCCTACTCAAAGGTGCACATTTGCAATGCTCTGCTGGGTATTCAAGCAACAGGTTCTGACAGCGCTCCAAAAGAAAAATCTTCTGTAAGCGGTGCACAGGTTAGAGCAGAAAAAATATTTTACTTTTGGGTGGTGGGACAATCTTGTTTGGAGAACTTCTACTCAACGAACCTTGAGCTTGCATCACAACCAACCCCCACTCTTGTCTGCTTAGCCCTTTACTTATTCTAGATAAACAAGTACATTGAAATAGGCACAATTTATGATTCTGAAACATTTACACGTATGGTACTACATGCTTTTACTGTCTCATATGGGATTTTAAAATCCCATTATTTACAATGAAATCCACCGGTTTACGTGTCATGCCACCTCTTTAGCTGATCAAAATGAAACCTGGGCCTTGGAAGACTGCAGAAATGACCAAGGCCCGGCACTGAACCCCAGGCTGGTGTATGCTGCTAGCTGTACGGGTTGCTGCTGTTGACTATATTCAGATTAGCACGGTCGCACCGTCTTTCTTTGAAGAAACAGATGTATCCCACTTATGCCACCAAGCCAAGTCTTGTAATCTTTGCTGACAGGAAGGAATGAATGATGAACACAATTGGTTTTGGACAGGAATGAAGGTCCAGTTGCTGAAAGTACGGAAAGAAATCAAGTTGAGAATGATTAGATTAGATATTACAGCTCAAATAAGCAATCATTTATGGAGTACTTGATTAACTGCTGCCTGGTATTTTCAACAGGCTGCTATTAATAACAACCCTTTATTACAACATATTGTCTTTCCTTTGCATACAGCTGCAAATATTTAGGTTACTAAAAGTAAGTAATAAGCATCTTGAGAGCAGATGAGAGCCTAGTGCCTCTGGGCTTGCATCCACCTGGGTAAGCAGCAGAAAACACAGTCAGATGCTGCAAGCAGTTTTCCAAGAGGTTCAACCCCTCCATCTTTTCAAGCTCTGTTTTTGACCAGGGATGGTGGTGGGACCGCTGTGTCCAATACCCAGTCCATCTGCTGGTGGTCACAGCTGATGCTGCACGGTTGCTCCTCTGTTCACGCAGCCGGCAGTGAGACTGAACTGAGATTTTTTTTTTTTTCTGTAGTTACGGTTCAGATGATCTCACCACGTGCTTGCTAAGCATGACAGACTTTTCAGTGTGGACAGCAGGTTCAACTCTAGGTTCACATCAAAACAAACCAGATTTGCCTTTCCACCAGTCATGCATCAACTTAATATTGAGAGCTAGTAACAAATTCCCTTCTGAAAGCCTGACAATAAGCAGTTCGCCGAGTATATGTTATCAAAGGTGATGTGAAAAATTAAGCACCCAACGTGCTCAGGAACTGCTGAAAAATTTGACAGGAAAGACCATGTTTTCATGCATAATTTATGGTATCATCTAAACTGCTTGTAGGAATAAGCACCCTATTTTTAGGCATTGTGACAGCTAACTTAGAGGCCTAAGCAGACGGTTTACACTACAGCTGTAGTCTTCAATTTTTTTCATCAACTAGATGTTAAAAAATGTCTAAAGACATAGCTTGTTGGGATAACATAAAGTCCCTATGTGTACACTGGAATTAACAATATCTCATTCTCAAGTTCTTCCACCCCCAATCATTTAAAAAGTGAAATGGATACATACAAAAATTCTAACACCTGGCTATTTAGAGATACAATTTGTTCTTAAATGTGAGAAATCTTTCATCCCTCTTTGCATGGTTTTAGTATTTTATCTCTCTTTTTAGTTTATCTCCTTCTAAAGCCACATCGTCATGCTCTACTAGAAAGCACGGCGTCTAAATACTGGTACTGGAACCTGGTACTGGCCAGCTGTCATTAGAATAGAACAGAACTGAATAGAATATTTCAGTTGGAAGGGACCTACAACGATCATCTAGTCCAACTTCCATTAGTGCTTCTCCACCCCCACAGCCTGAAGGACCACCAACGAGATGGTAACGTGGATCCCTCTGCTAAACGCAGTACTTACAATTTCTCCATCCTTTCCTCCAAAGTCTAAATAAAGCATCCTTATCCCATCATCTGAGGACATTTTCAGTTTTTCGTAGGGATATTGTGCAATTGTCTTAGAGAAGGCACCATCTTGCGGTTCAGTTGTAAGAGAGAATCCATGTTCGTAATGGATGGTCAAACGGCACTCCTGGCTTTTATATGTGCAAGCTGAAGAAGGAAACAAAATTTAGTCTGTAACGTTCTTAAAAGCAACAAACTCCATTTGGCTGCAGATATCTGCATTTTACATTCAATCTCAACCCTGTCTCGCAGAAACTAACCTTTCCTCAAACTGGGCTAATCATGCTCTAACTGTAAACCTGCAGATTTGGAAAAACAACAGAAATCTTTCTGTTGTGCAAGGTCCAAGCAAGGTTTGTTAGTTCTGGTGTAAACACACAGACTAAAATTGTGCTCGGCAGCAGCAGTACTGATGTCAGTCCTTTCAGTTATTCGCTGCGTTCTTCGTGTTGCAGTGTACATCTACCTGCTGCCCCAAAACCAATCTACTGGAGGTTAAGGCAGCTCAGGCTGACATTTCCTCCTTCCAAACCTTGACAAAGTCACAACTACTCTTCTCCTTACATCTGACAGACATAGCCAAAAATCAATAAACGCGGCGCACAATGCACGAGAAAATTAGAAGCTGTAAAGGGTTTCCCTAAAGTATTTTGACAAAGATGAAGACACTCCTGAGTCCTCATTAGTGTCGTGGTAATTGAAAAAGGGCCCAGATAATTGTATATAATAGCTACTGCAGCAGAAAGTCTGCATCTTCCCCTCAGCTTGGAAACATAGGCCATGATCCAAATTAAAAAATGAATAGTTTAGGTGTTCACATCCCAAATTCTCTTTTCCACCACTTTCCTGTGAACAATTCTGCCAAGAAGGGTCCTTGGCACTAGGATAAAAGCACTGCAATAAAAGAAGGGGCTGATGCCCTCCTGCTTTTGGAAAGAAAGGGAACCATGGCACTGGGCTGAGGAGATGGACGTGCCCTCGAGGTGGTTCCCACTGAACACTCCGGTTGGTTTCCACGTCAGAGGCCCTCGCAAAGCTGCCTCAGCTCCCCGCCAGGCACGAGGCCTGGCAGCCTACAGGCAGGCGTCCCTGTTCTCAGCAGCACGTGGCTGTGCCTGATGGCTTCACGAAATCGGAGCTGCCCTTCGTCATGGAGCAGATTTGTGCTTTGGCTTTTGCTCTCACTTTTTCAGGCAATGAGCGGAGATAATGTTCAACTTTCACAGTCTTGTCAACTGGAGAGCTAGTGGGGGAAGGACCCCAAATCCTGGGGGCACTCAAGGGAAAGGCACAGCCTCACAGCCCCAGAGCCACCCCAGCCTAGCAGCTACCTGGCCAAACGGGACATCACTCCAGAGCATCTGCAGCCGATGATTGCTTTTATTCCAGTCGATTTTGCATGTATGGAAGTGCTGAGAAGTGACTCCCTGATGTTCAGGGAGGGAAATGACTAGCAATCAAAATGTGGCTATTGGACTGGTTTGTATTTTTTTACTCTTCTCAGGTGTGCAGAGCTGGGTGAATAAATGACAAGGTCACACTTCTGAATGTGACAGTCCTCCTCTGCCTCCTCCCTCTGCAGGAGAAACTCCTGCCCGGCTCTCAGGAGTCTCCTGAATCTCAGAAAAATGCTCTTTTCTGTGGGTTTCTGGACAAACCTTTGACGATCACTCCTCCATGACACGCAGCCCTATATGGCTGACTACAGACTTGTGTCTGAAACAACATGCTGAAAACAAGACCAAAAGTCAGAATGACAGTGACTGTGTCACTGGCCACAGGTACCACACCAGCTGGGACTGGCTCAGAAACCAAGGGGGCAATATTTTTAATATATAGAACCCTAAATACGCACATTTTTTTTAAAATGAGTCACCTCTAGCAGAAGGAGCTTGAAGTACCCCCGAGTGTCACGAGGAGGTGCGGAGACATGGCACCGCAGGTGTTACTCACATGTGGTGATTTCCGTGATGAGCTCTGCAGAATTGTGGCAGCCCTGCACTACGCTCCTCGTCCACAGTGAGAGGTCTCGGCTAGTCTCCGTCCTGAACAGATGGGTTTCAATCCCTTGCCTTGTACCGGTACGGGTTGCGAAAGACAAATCCACCCCCGACTGCGGTGAGCCTTTTCCTGGGCCAGAATGGACCAACCTGCAATTGGATTTGAAAACACGTCAGGGAATTATAACGCTGACACAGCGCACTGCGCCAAAATCCCCCTCAAGCACAGCTCTGCTCTGTACGTTCCTAAATGCATGTGGTTGGGAGCACGAGGACTCGCATCTCCTCTGTATTTGAGCCTAAAGTGACTCCTGGTGACGCGCAGAAGAATGAAGGTCCAAAGCAGTGAGTACTGAAGCAGCCGGACATGCAGGTGACGACGGGGATGTCCCAGAGGGCCCTAAATTCCTAATGAATTGTTGAAAACACCCCTTTGGATGAGGAACCGAGAAAAATCACCGACTGGTCTGTGGCGATGGGGTTTGGTGCACAGATACAAGTGCTCGGTCAGATGAGGCAGCTGAATCCAGCTTTCACTGTCAGGCTGCAGTTGCCATAAAGCTTAAATATCTGCAGACAAATTCAGTGGTAAATGCTGTTGGATAAAGTAAGAAGTTCTGCGAAATAAGCAGATGCCAAAGTACTGTCTTGTGCAGTCTTTTCCCATAAGGAACCTGAAAAACGCAAAATGCTGCAGCTATTTGTAATCTGAAATTCTCTCACATTTTGCTGCAATTAACATTTTTTTGCCTGGCATCAACAGCTGATCTCCCATGACCAGGAAAGGTTTGTTCATCTGGGCAAACACTAATTGCAGGGAATAGTTTTGAGTGAGAAAATCAACACCTCATAATATTTAATTCTTCTTTAAAACTGCCCTTTTGGTTTTTTTTTCCTGCAGAAGTGTGGCCAGTGAATACAGAATTCGCTCAGGGACATGACACTGATTCATATGAAAATAGTAATCCAGAGGAGTTCATCACACTTTGAGACCCAGGCACTAACCCTCCGAGGGAGCCACAAAATGAAAATACAGAAATTCTTCTGAAAAGCTTATTTCTGTCTTGTGTCGCCTGTTTCCCTTTCTATAGGCAAACAATACACTTCATATGAGACTAGGAAGTTAAGTATGTAGCATGGTAGTAGAATACTTGCGCTGAAGCATAAAACATTAGATTATACTAATCATCTACTGAATGCTAATTCACCCTCAAATTATTGTTTTGCATCTAGAAGAATAGTTGCCTGTTAGCTGACACTGTAGAAGTATGCCATCAAACAGAGATGTTTTAAGAGGAAAAGAAAGCAGAAAGGAAAGAAAAAGCACAACTTTAGCTTTACAGTTATTGAAACACTAACCATAGGGCATCTGAAATTTTCTCCAGTTCCGTGGCAGTCCATGCTGACATTTGGGATGTGCATTGTGCCGAACAGATGCGTCCCTCTTTCACACCCCACTAGAAGGTTTGCAAGATTTGTTCATGCTCAGGTTTGTGGTATCTTCCTTAGGGTTTTGAGCATCTGCTTTGATTTTATGGTCCCAGGAGGTCCCAGAAGGCAAGGGGCAGAGTATCCCAGGCACAGCTGCCCTGCCCTGTGTCTGGGCAGGGAAGCCTCTTCCAGAGAGGCACCACCACTCTCTCCAAATGCTTTTTTTGCCTCCAGAAGGGCTGTGTTAACTCCCCGCTCAGCTTTGATACTCATGACCTTTTGTATCAGGAATAGTGTGGCCAGCAGGACCAGGGAAGTGATCGTCCCCCTGTACTTGGCACTGGTGAGGCCGCACCTCGAATCCTGTGTTCAGTTTTGGGCCCCTCACTCCAAGAAGGACATTGAGGTGCTGGAGCATGTCCAGAGAAGGGCAACGAAGCTGGTGAAGGGTCTAGAGCACAAGGCTTATGGGGAGTGGCTGAGGTAGCTGGGGTTGTTTAGTCTGGAGAAGAGGAGGCTGAGAGGAGACCTTGTTGCTCTCTACAACTCCCTGAAAGGAGGTTGTAGTGAGGTGGGGGTCGGTCTCTTCTCCCAAGTAACAAGCGACAGGACAAGAGGAAATGGCCTCGAGTTGCGCCAGGGCAGGTTTAGGTTGGATAGCAAGAAAAATTTCTTCACTGAAAGTGTTGTCAAGCATTGGAACAGGCTGCCCAGGGAAGTGGTGGAGTCCCCATCCCTGGAAGTATTTAAAAGATGTGTAGATGTTGTGTTTAGGGACATGGTTTAGTGTTGGACTTGGCAGTGCTAGGTTTACGGTTGGGCTCGATGCTCTTAAAGGTCCTTTCCAACCTAAACGATCCTATGATTCAAACTGCACCCCAGGCAGATTTTACAGTCGGGGAGTCAGCGGCAAACAAACATCCCAAAAACTTTTATTCACTGATTTGGCGTGAGAAGGTGCAAACTCTGAGGAGAAGCTGCATCTTGATAATTAAGGCAGGAGATCGGGAACGGAAATCTCCAGTGACTTCTGCTGCTGCCTGGCCCTGTCCAGTCACTCAGGCGCAGGCAGGGCCACTGCTCTCATGCTGCCTTTTGCTACCTGGGGAGGGGAACGGAAGGATAACTGCGGGAAAGCAGCCTGGAAAATCACCTCAAGTTAGTCATTAAAAATAAAACTATCTCAGCTTCTCCTTGGGTCATCCCTTCTCTTTTATACAGTGCTCATCAGCTGTGCTAAAAATTGTTTTCTAATACTTGTGATACTGAATATGTGACAGACACGTGGTTCCAATGTTTTATTTCCTTTCAAATCCACCTCCCCGCTCCCCTATGTCTTCATGCTTTATCCCTAGCACTGGCATTGTAGGTTTTTTAGCATATGGATAGAATGAAGATGTACTTTACAAATTAAATTATATAAATTATATATATAAATTATATATATTAAATTATATAAATTATATATATTATATATATATATATATATTATATATATTATATATATTATATATACAAATTAAATTATATATAAATTATATTCGCATTATCCCCTCATTATTAAAAATTCATTCTCACTATTTAAAAATCCTTTTCTGTCATACAACTCCAGCCTGTGCTTTGGTAAATCATGCACTTAAACATGAACTAGACAAATATGCAGGGGACCATTTGATAGTATTTAGCTATGAGCTGTCAGTACTGTTGTATTTGGGTACAGGTCAAAGGATTCTCAAGCTTTAATAAAGTTGCATTCATATAAGCTGTTTCATTTACATAAAAGATATTTGCTCTTAGAGACCACAAAAATACCTTAAAAGGCAAAAAATAGTCTTAAAAACTTCACAAAAGGCTTCCCCTTGCCCCCACCTCCTGTTGCTCGACCACAGCGGAGGGGGTGTGTGTGCTGCACCCCAGAGCCGAAAAGACACCCCAGGGCCCGCTCTGGTAATATTCAACCGCAGTCCCTGAAGGTTACTGGGCTCCGTGGAGGTTTCTGAGATGTCTGGGAGCAGGCAGGAGCCTGAGCACGCTTCCCTGGAGCAGCCGGAGCCGCAAGAGGGCAGGAGAAGGTTGGTCACGATCAAGTCTTTGCACAGGGTGTAGACAGCAGGCAGCAGCTGTAAAACCCAACTCCTGGCATGCTCCAGGGAGCCAGGGAGACACTTCTAATCTTCTCTAATTTATCCCTTGTCTCTCGATGTTTTGGGGACCTTTTTAGCGTTATTCTTTGCAAACGTGTGATAGCAAGACGGGTACAGTCCAACTTGACGTGCTGGTGCTGGGTGAGACGCACTGGGACCTGCTTCTCATTCTAATGCTAAGAAAGGGCCACTATCATCTGGCCTTTCTTATGTTGAAGCCAGTCCTTACCCCTGACTTAGCATTTGAAACCTGCTCTGGAACGGCTGTACTCTTTGGAAAGCTATGCACAGGCCCTCATTCATCCCAGCTCTGCACGGAGGGAGCCACAACCACCCTCACTGCCCTGGGAAGATGAGCGGAGAACTTGCACCGCTTGCACGCCACCTCATACCCCTTCCCTGGAGTGCTCAGGGACCCCCTTGCTCCCCGCCTGCCCCTCTCCGCTAGCACAGACGACTCATCAGTGCCCAAACTCCTTTCCCAACTTTCCATGGCATTAGCTATCAAACTGCTTTAATACTTTCTGGTTACAGACCTCAGCTTCGCACAAAAGCTACTTACCTGATCTTTAATCAAGAGTCCAACATAGGCTGCCTTTTTTTTTTTTTTTTTCATTTCATATCTGGCTACGATAGATAACAAAATTTGATTGCAAACATTTAAGATGTAATTACTTAAGCCCCATTCCCATGCTAGAGGGAGGCACTGTTATTCAGGCATAAGGAAACACTGAAACAGAGATTATGACAAACAAGTCCTTGGAGTCAGGGCTACAAGCCAGCTGCTGTGCCTCCCGGTGCAGAGATTTAAAGGAACAACTTAAATCTCCTGATCTCAGTTTTATTTGAGCTATTACTTTTATTCTGCACAAAGCTGGGAAAGACTGACTGGAAAATATTTTTAGGTCTTAATAGCATCCATAGGTTGAAGGCAAACTTATCAACAAACAGAAAGGGCATGTTGAAATTCTGCTGTTAAAATACTGTAGCAATATTGTAATCCTTCTACCATTTTCCAATTTTCTCTGCTCATTATGTCTTGGGTAGATTAAGCATGACTCTGTACAGTATCTGGCACTGAAGGTTTCCAGTTTCAGCATCTTTTCAAATATGCATTAGCTAAGCAAAAATTTTTCCCAAGGACTCATAAAAATATGAAAGATGGGAGCAGCCAAGATTACAACATGTGGTCTGCAAACTTTCCAGGTGAAAAGTTCTAAATTGCACTGATCAATGCACAGAGGGGATTAAAAAAAACATCACGAGAAGGGTAATCACTGACCGAGCATGAACACAGCAGTCAATACCAACAGCAAACCCTGTGTATTTTTTTGGCATAACTGTACTCAGTGTGACATATCATAAAAGCAGAATCCTGCAGGGTTTTAATCAAAATAATCCAAAACAGTAGGTGTAATGATTTAGGAATCTGTCAATTTATGTAAGCTGCTCACCTTAGGGATTCATGTATTTATACAGATTCATCAGATTGCGACTCCATTCTGAATGTCATGTTTGGTATAACCGCTGCCTTTTTACGTGAGGGTTACATTCACAGTGATACTAGTAAGAAATCCCAGAGACGGGGCTGGAATGGTCACCCGGCGCATCTCCCATCCCAGAGCAGGGCTAACTGTGCCAACACACTCCTGAGGGTTACAGTGTCACCCGTCCTTCAAAGTCCCCAATGATGAGGACTGTACACCTTTCCCAGAGAATCTAATCCAGTATCTCACCCACACCAGGTTTTTCCCAGGACCTACCTCAAACCCCCCCACCACAAATGCAGCCAACTATGTCCTATTGTACCCAGCAAGGACCTGGAGAACATGCTCTCCTGTCCTCCTTGTGTCTCATCTTCGTACCTGAAAACTACTGACATGTTTTCCATGCACTTCTCTAGATTAAACAACTAAGGTTTCTTAAGTATTGCCCTACTGATCGTGTTTTCTACATTTGCATTGCTTTCTTCTAGACCTTCCACAGTTAACTGGCATGTTTTTGGAAGTGCAATGCCTCACATGAAGGTGGTGTACCACCCGAGGCTTTTCTCATGCTCTGTAGTTCGGTTAGATTACTACATCTGCCCAACGTGCAACACTTCTGCTATAACCCAAGATGATTGTCTTTGTTTTCTCAACAACATAACCCCGTACATTTAAGCAATTTCGCCACACTGCCCAGATGCTTCCTGGCAGAGTAACTGCTTTGTCAGTCATTCTCCACCCCAAACCAGCGCAGCTGACTATTCTCCAGCACTGAACTTTCTGAACTTGTTCTTTCTGAACTGCATCCCATCTTTCTTACAGACCATTTTCCCAGTCCATAAAAACCCTTCAGCAGCCTGACACCCGTGTCAAGCAACTTCTCACTCCCTTCCAGCCTGAAGGCCGATGCTCCTCCACTCACACGGGAATCCCATCGGACAAGAAGATGACTATCCCCACCCAAGGCAAGCCAGTCTGCTCTCAAATCTGAACTCCTGAGAAAAAGTAATTAAGTAACAGGCCCTCCAAGATGAGGACTTAGATTGTTTGACCTGGTATATCGGTGGTCACTGATGATGGGGGCTGGCGATGCCCACCAAAGGGCTGTCTTTACACGTGACGATGTGTGGGCAGGAAGGGGTAGGGTGTGCTGCAGGATCTCCAGTCACCGTAAGGAGGAAGACTTAGGTCCATGTACAATTGACACCCTGAAGCACTGGGGAGGAGACGCATCACCTTCTGCTGGGGTGCTCTTGCTTCACAAACTCTAAGGCCTCAGTGACACACCTAAACGCAGCCTCTGGCTCCAACACCTTATCCAGTTTTCATCAGGAATTGCCACATGGAATTGTCAAGCTTCACCTCCATGATGCGCGGCAGGCTGCAAGCTGCAAAGCATGGGGCTCTTGCCTCCCAATATGATAGCAAAGGGTGAGTCAGAAGCCAGCTTCCCAGGAAGTCTGAAAGCTCCATCATGGGTAGGTAGACTGGGACAAAACAACCACCAGAATAATTCACTGAGTTCAACTTTTTTTTTTTTTAATATAATGGTTTAGCAGCAGAGCCTCAGTTCATTTGGGGAGAGAACTAAGAGACCAAGAACAAAAATTAACTAATGAGAGTGCAGTAAGAGATCCACTGCTTTTGGCCATGTGCTACCAGCCCTTCTGAATGAGAACTCATTGAAAATGGTATAATAGAGGCCTGTAGCAAGGCCAAAACAATGGAACGGCAGCTCTTTCTCAAGCCCTTTGACCATACTGGCAGAGAAATGTAATTAAGATTCACATCAAGAAGAACAGTTTCCACTGCATAAAGACAACCATGGGAAAGCTCCCTCTGAATTAGTGTTGATGGATACCTTTGAAATAATGCAGATTTCCAACCTAGATTCAAGAATATGTCTTCCAAGCTCACCATTTTAAGCTAAAAAAGCCAGGAATTAATTTGCTACAGCAGGAACACAAGCTGTGCTGAAATTAAGTGTCTCCATCACATGTGCGAGCTCCCAAAAGCCCCAAACCGGTGGTGCAGAACTGCCACAGCAGCATGTCCAACTCAGGGCAGCAATTTCACGTTTTTCAGCCGGGAGGAGCAGTTGGAAATCTGAGTGCTTCTGCCAAGCCCTCAGGTCTGTACACTGAGATAGAAATCTCAGGAGATCGAGCTCTCGGCTTTTTCAGCACTCCTGCCTCTGGATCCAGGCCAAACGGCCGCATCCATAATCCTTCTGGTGCGCTTCTGGCCATCAGCCTTGGCCAGAACTTGAAACAGAGGAGCAATGAGGAGTTAAACTGAGCACATCAGCCCATTGAAGAAGAATCTGCTTCTCAAACCACGACATTTCAAGTGTGATATAAAGCTATGCACCAGCTATACCTGTTCCCAGCTGACTCAGCCGTTCCCACCGCTCTTGAAGTGGTTGTAATAAAAAAGCACAGGTACCTGGTGGCTAGCAGCGGGTAGGTATGCAGAGGGCTGAACCAAGCTTCCTTCATCCGCGGCATGCTCTCGTATATTAAGAGGTCTTTCTCCGTCAAGACCACTAACACTGGCTTCCAATGCTTCTCGTTGTCTCCTGGCACCTGAAAAAGAGCGAAGTCTCAGTGAAACAACAAGAGACAAAGCTACCACCATGGAAAGCCTGATGATATGAACATGTCGAGTCCTGGGCAAGATAATGAACAAAAGAGAGTTTTACTTCTTTGGCTTTTTGACATCTCCCACCTGAATTTATAACCAGCTGTGGCAGAAATGGAGTAAAGTGCAATGACATCTGCTGCTCTCATTAGCACTGCCATTTCCAGCTCTCCTTGCAGCCTTCCCTTACTCCAGGCTACTCCATAACTGCAGTAGTGGAAGAACACTGAGACAGAGCTGGCTGTTATTTAGCTGTGGGATGCATGAAAGGACCTTAAATGTATATTTATAATGTGCACCATTCATGTGTAACTGGCACATTAACCTGAGTGCTGGACACTGTTGCTGCTGTTTCTATTTTCATGACTGAAAAAAGCTGCAACATCATCGCTATTAAAGAAGAGTGTCAGGTAGTAAAAAACAGTGGTTTGGGAGCAGATGCTTTTTTCCTCAGCAGTTCACATTTTCATTGCTTCTCCTTCCTTCATACCCTTCTCCCTTCCCCACAGTTTTACAAATGCCAATTTGTAAGGAGATCCAACCTAAACATGGGGTTGACTCAGTGATGAATCTGCATCTACATTTCAAACCCATCTGTAGAAGATGTCTAAAAATTGGAGCATCAGAGCCCTTTACCGACTGCAGAATCCAGATGTGGAATTACATTTTGCAGGTTAGGCACATGGCTACACAGTTAACATCATGGGGATTAAGTAAGAATCCTGATTTTTATTTATTCTATGCTGGCAGCATGGAAGTGCCTTAAAATATATGGGAATATGAAAGGGCCTTGGTTTCAAGTGAGAATGAAGCTCTTGGCTTTCACAAATTCATCATTTTCCTTTGGTGCACATAAAGAAAAAGAAACCACGTTATGTAGTACACTCACAGCCATGCTTTCAAGCCCAAACTCCTTGGCGGGGTACTAAAGGGAATGAAACAAATTCTGAGATTCACTAGAGAATCAGGTTGTCTACATGACTCCTCCATTAAAACCTTCTCTGGGAAAGAGCAGCAGTTGTCTGTGGTGTTCTGTGGTTGATGCCAGCCTACTTGCCATGGGCGTGCGCCACTGGGCACATCACTGGGTCAAAAAACACATAAAAGGGAACAATCAAAGGTTGGCCAGGCTGAGGGTGGCACAGCCAGAAACGGTGATTCAGATCCCTAAGTACGATGTGTCTTAAGTGATGGATTCAGATTGAGAACCACATTTGAAACACTTGTATTTTATATGAAGAAATGGTCTAAACTTTTAAGGACTTTCAAGGAAGTTTTAAGATAGCTTCGCACCAGAACACCCATGCCCAAAACAGATCTTAACTTTAAACCAAAGATTTTTGGCTTACATCATTTTTAAGAGGTATTTTTCCTTCTGAATTAAGCTTTTACAATAATTATATTCCTGTTTACAGCATTACTTGCTCATTGGTTTTTCATGTCTGTGTGTTAATCAACTTAAACTTGTAAAAGGTTCATCCTTTTAATTTCTTCAGAAGTGTCAATACTTATTTACAATTTTCTTGTGGTGACAGTTTCATGAAATGCAACCTTTCATTTTCAAATAGGGCTGAACAGAGAAGCTGCATAATTAACACACCTATTAATACACTCCAGAAAGAAGGCAAAATGCAGAGTTCTCGCAGCCCATGTACCACGGAAATATTCACACAAGCAAAAAGCATCCTCAGCTTCTTAATACCACAGTTATTAACTACAGCTAACACCCTAGTTCCTAGCATGGGAATATAGAAATGAATGTTACAGTTAATGTTAACAATTAATAAATGTTACTGTTAATGTTAATACTAATATTTAACTTTTGAGCATCTACCTGTGTTCTTTAATTCAAAGATTTTAGTACATACTTTTGAAGATTTCCAGAAAAGGAAGATAAACATGAATACTATCATAGAATAAAAAAGTAGGATGTTCAGATCCATAATCTGGAGGAGTAAGCAGGCAGTGTACTGGGCTGTTACTTCTTTTTCTATTCCATGATCACAAGCAATCCAAAGACCATGGGAAGCTGCTCACATCTTTTCTGCAGAACCTCCTGCCTGTGTAGCATTTTCAATCACAAGCTTTGTTATTAGGTGGCTAGTCAGTCAACTGTGACTCCAGAAACTTTGGGAAACACTGTTCCCTATAAAGCAACCACAAGAAAGGGAATAAAATTCATTTTGCCAGCTGGTCCCACAACTATTTGCTGGACAGCCGTAAACATCAGGAGCCAGAATTTCCAGCACCGATCCTGTGGTTGCCACCTGCACAGCGAAGCCCACAGCTTTGCCTCAGTTCTTCCCAATAGCAGGGTGACTACGGAGAAGATGTGGCTCAGTCATAAGGTATTGAAGACTTTTTCTCAAATATATGTGACCTCATACTATCTCTCCTTGTAGGAGGTATCCCCTGTTTGTAGGGTGTATACTGGGAAGGCAAGAGAGGAGAACGATGTTTGCCTGTCTCCTGCTAGGAAGCCGTCCCCAGTAAGAAGGGCCATGCAATACGCACACTTTTAATCACATTTTTTAAACCTTGCTGGGACCATAGCTGTCTCACTGCTAAGGAATGCTGGTGTAAGCAATACTGCTGCTATTTCAGACCTGAAAAAGGATTTGTGTGCCTGAAAGCTTGCCTGTTTTTTTCCAACTGTAACAGTTGATCTAATAAAAGATATTGCCTTTCCTTAAAAACCTTGAATTGCGTTACTGTTCCCTGATTTCGTTGGGGTTTGGATCAGGCTTTAACAGCTGATGCCGTGCTGTTCGACAGGCAGTTGGCACTTCTGGAAGGTGTCAAAGAGAACACTCTGTCCCGTAAATGGTAACGGCAAATTTCACAAAGGAAGAAGAGAGGCTGCAAATATACCATCAGCCTACAGGGCACATTCAGAGCAAATCAGCATGGGAAATTAATCCAGATCAAGCAAGTATCATACCAAGCATGAGTATAATAGCAAATTACAAAACAAATGCAAAAAACATGCTGCTCATGGGCAGCCAAATGAAGGATTTGTTCAAGTTTTAAAAGTTTTGAAACCTGACATATCATAAAGGCAACATGAAATACTTCTGTAAATTTAAGTATCATTTGAGATAGATTTCAGAGGCACCATTTTAGACGATGGTTAGGGACAGCTTCTTAGCCAGAATTTTGCAGAATTCTAGCACTTGCGCTACAGTTTCTTCACTCCAGTTCCCCCTTGCATGTGTACAATTCAAAGTGCACTGATCTGTGTTGCAGACACATAGAATCACCACCCACTCTAAAATTCAAACTCAACCCTTTTTCAAAGTCAAAAATGTTAGATGAAATCTAGATGAACTAGAGAAAAGAAAAAAATCAGTACTTCTTAAACTTCCCACCACAATAAAATTAATCAGCAAATTTTTTGCTGGTCTTTTGGGCACTGTTCAGGTAACTCTAAGCAACAGGTAGCCCCTCTCCATGCTCTGCTCATCTCAGCTGAGGTCCCTGCTTATATTCCCAGGTGAAATTCCACTTCAAGTCAATGAAGCTGTAAATGTTTATACCAGAAGCAAACTTGTTTTTTTTTTTTTCTTTCCTAGACACACTGTGCCTCTAGATCAAAGTCTTCAAATACAAACCTGAAAAGGGAGAACATATTCTAACAAAAAAACCCCAACTGCAGTGAAGATCCTTTTTGCTACTCGCAAACCTCTTTGCTCCTCATATACTCACCCCGTGAAGTGCAAGCCCCACTTTTTCCCATATGCACCTCTCTGGTTTACCTTGTCAAATTCAGAAAATATTTCATGTACAGCAGGGATGAAACCTATTTTTTTTGTGTATAACAACATGACGGCTGGGCCTGGGATGACACCAGAGGCAACCTGTGTTCACATGTTGCTTGGCCACAGGCTTCCTCTGCAAAGTCAGTCTAAATGCTCTGTGTTTCTGTATGGACATCGCGGTCTCTGCTGGGGTGGCAAGTGCTGCTGTAACACACACAGCAGGAACAGATGTCAGTGTGAAGGCAGACAAAAAGTGCTCAAGAACGGCTGCTGTATTTCAGCAACTACGTGGAGAATTGTCCATCAGCCTTTGGCTGACACAAGAGCAAAAGTGCTTCAATGCAGAAAGCAGATGGCTCACGCAGCGTTACGACACACCAGACCCCACCGCACCGAGGATGCGCCTGAGTTCTGGCTGCTTCGGGATGCCTTTGCAGTGGCAGGGCAGCATCGCTACAGGCTTTGCTTTAGGGACGGATCTGTGGTCTGAAGGACTGACGCTGCAAATAACGACATAGCAAGCTCAACACCACCTAGTACGACCGCTCCTGCTGGTTTTCTGGCAACTGCTCACGTGCTTAAGGCCGCTGCTTGCAATGTACCCTTAAAGAGTAACTCCTCTGATACATAGCAAACAATATTTCAAAGAGGAACCAGCTTGTTTTTCCTGCAGGCAATGGGAACCCCTGGCCCCTTTAATGGGTGTCACAGCTTCCAAATCTTTAATAGTTTTCACATATAATTAGTTGCTGTAAAGACAGCGAGCATCTCAGTGGAGATAAATCCTTTTACAAATGCTTTGGACCTTTGCTCTTTCATCTGCCAGGTCTCCTTTTCATAAGGTTTTTCTCTGAATTTCAGTTATTCATCTACTTCAGGCTGCCAGGAATGGATGAAAGAATACTTTTAATCTATGAGGCTCACAGATAATTAAATTAGAGGTGTCAGTCTACTCTGGAAAGCTGTTTTATATTTTCATTAACTCAAAAGGGACATTTCAATTACATTCCCTGTTTAGTAAACAAATAATACATTGCCAGCAGACTCCAGGGCAGCAAGTATCCAAAATGTGGCCTTTCAGAGAACTGTTGTGAAGGTAGCAAGTTTATGCTTACAGTAAGTGATTTAACCCCCTTTTCCATCACCCGCTCCCAAATCCTAGAGCTACACTATCCCCTCACACAGAGCACAGGAGTAGCAACTAAGAAAGAATTTTCTGAAACTTTTTTCTTGCTATTTTCTCTCTGCCCTCACTTAAAATCTCCCCATGCTGACAAGAGCCAGCTTCCACACAGGCTGGGATATGTTCTGCTACATATTTCTTGCCTTTTCATTGTCTTTTGATGAAGGGCTACATCCATGTTCAGAATAAATTTGACTCATTTACAGAAACCTACTTGTCAGTTCCAGAAAATAACAGCTGGGACTGCAAAGGAGTTTTGCAAGATGAACAGCAGCGATGCAGAAATACATCACGCAAACCCCAGCATATGCAACAACACTGGTATTTCTGTGAGCTCATTTGATGGGAGAAAATTTGCAATGCGGGAGTGGGTGTCAGTGACAGCCGTAGGCAGGGGATATCAACACCTTCCACGCCACACGCAGATGAGATGTCTTTTGCTGCTAAACTTTGTAGTTTTAAACAGGAAATAATGTGCACATTGTTTAGGGGAAAAAAAAAGCTAATGAAAATGTGTCTGGTTTTGTTCTTCTCTCTCTTTGACCTCAGTGACGGCTCAAAGGTAGCTTATGCCATTATCAGATCTGGGTTACAGTCAATGCACACACAAAAATCCCTCAAAGGGCACAACACTGCCTTGTGTGAGCAGCAAGCGAGCAATGCATACGCTTGGCCGTGGTGCCGCTGCTGTGCGAGCAGCCAGAGCCATGCAGGTCAGGTGGGAACCACAGCAGGAACCATGGTGGTCCACCTCTCGTGCTACCCTGAGCGGAGCTCGGGGGCACACCGGCAGCTGCAGTTACAGGCACTGCTGAGTACAGACAGGACGCCCATTCTCAAGACAGGTCTGTTCAAGTCCGAACTCCTTCTAAATACCCTTTAACATGACAAGACACAAGCCAACTTTTGTCAAAAGTAGCACAGTCAACCACGTCAGCACGCCAATATGTTCAAGCCGATGTCCTGACTCTCTGGACTAATAGCATTTTCAAACAGCTCTGGGTCATATCCAAATACCTCTAAACATCAAGAGAAGCACCTCAGTCCTCTGTACCCACCCATGCAAGAACAGCAGGTGATCTGAGACCCTTCCTACAGCCAAACAAGAATGCCCGATCCCGGTTTTGTGGTGGAGGTCTGCTCCAGAGCTCGGTGAAGTCAACCGGAGTTTTTCTAATGACTCTCTAATTTTGGACTAGGCCCTTAGGAAACAAGCCTGGAGGGCTGCATGTCTCCCATGCTACAGAGAAGATGGAGCCAAATTCTTCTCGGAGGTGCACAGTGAGAGGATGGGATTCAATACCCACAAGCTGAAACAACGGGAATTCTGATTTGATATTCAGAGAAATTTTTTTATTATGTGACGGTGGTCAAACACTGGAACAGACTGTGAAATGTCCACCCATCGAGATATTCACAATACGGCTGGGAAAGGCCCTAAGTATGCTGGTCTAGTTGGCTCTGCTTAGAGCAGGGGGGTTCAACCACAAGAACTCCATTCCAACCTATATTATTCCGTGAGTCTATGAAACACCAGAAAAAATGAAAGAAGAAGTCCAGATTTGGATCAGAAAGTCATCATTTAGAATGCCCTTGAGTTAAAGTTTGTTATGTAATTACTCCGTACATATGCAGGTTTTCATGCATATGTGTTGCATGAATGTTGCATCAATAAGAATGCAGTAGTCATATAAATTGGTTATTGTAGCTTAAGGGTTTGCAGGATGATTTGTAGTTACCTTGCTACCTTAAATCATTTAGAGGTGTATAAAATGTGTATCCTTGATCCTTCTGATTTGGTAGAGTTTAACACTCTGGATTTCCTTTGCAGTAGATTCCTTGCAAAAGATAAGGAATGTAAGGGAGTGGAAAACCCAGCATCACAAAAACTTCATTCACTGTACAACACACCTTAAGTAAAAATATATTTTTATATTTTTCTCAACTGCATGAGAAAAGTTTGAAAACCTGATGTGTTCTCCTTCTTCCCCTGATCCATGGGTCCACAGAAACTGGTTAACTAAATACACAGAAATCCAGCTCTGGGGGACTGAAAAAGGAAAAAAAAATGTTAATTCATGTATTTTAGAAATGTCTACCATGACCCAGGATCATTTTGCTACACATGAAGTTGAGATTTGCAGGTCTGTAAGAGCTCTTCTGCAGTGAGACATGAGTCTCTAACTTTCTGATAATGTCAGGAATCTTTCCAGTGAAGAGCAAACAGGCAGAGAGCACAGGAGATGGTAAATGCCCCACACCATTTGTTACACACACCGACTGCTTTTCATCTTGGAGAAGGTGAAAGGAACTCTACTGTGTTTCAAGAAGTATTCTGATGCTTTCTGAGTAAAACACATCTTCTTTTATAGCAGCTGCTTCAGACCATGAGAGCACTGTCTGAAATTAAGTAGTGGTAATTTATGATAGCAAGGCTTTGCAAACAGCAAAGGTCCACTCCCGAAAAGATATAGTGTTGAGCTAAATGATTTCTGTAGAAAAACCTGCACTTTGCTATCTTTTTTTCTTTTTTTTTTTTTTCCTTTTTATTGCTTCTCAGAAATTGCCAGGGGAGAGCAGGAAAGGGAAGAGGACATTTCATCACTCACGGGCTGTGGCAAGGAAGACCTGCCCAACCTGTAAGTCACAAGGACAGAGAGAGAAGGCAAGTCAGACACGGGGGAAGGTCGGAACAGCCCAGCTGGCACTGGCAACTGAGGCTGATCAAGAGATAGTGGACAGGCCAGCTACAGTTCAACTGACCTTCAAAGCCAGTTTGACTAGGAACAAACCTGTGCTGGAAGAGGTCGCATTTTAAGTATTGCTTACAAAAGCGGCACAAGGGAAGGAGGAAAAAAAGGGAAGGAAAGACCATTAACCTCGGGCTTTTCTAATCAGTTCTACTGATTGAACAAATGAACGGAAAGCCTGAAGAGCGGAGGTGAGCACAAAGCTGCTATATAAAAGCAAAAACCTGTGCAAAAGTGGAGGCAATCACAGCAATCTCTCTCTTCCAGCACACTCACACCACACATTCAGGAGAAAAGTGAAGATGCTATTAGCAGACACCTTTGCATCTCTTGTGTGTTCATGCATTTTGAGTACGCATGGCTTATCTATGGGATATCTCTGCTCTTCAGAGTGAAAGTTGACGGTGGCTGTAAACTTGCTTTCTGAAACACATCTCACAAACATATCACAGAAAGGCTGGTGATAGCAACTGACGTTTAATAAATATTTAAATAAAAATCACAGAATTAAAATGTGGGATGAACTGTACTTCTAAGACACAGGTCACTTCTGGGACAGATAAGCAGCTGTGCTGTCTCCAAAATAAACACTGGACCTCAAAGCACAATAATCCTAGTACTGAGGGAAAAACACTGAACTTCCCTACAAAACAGAGCAGTCCCCTTCCTTCAGTAAGCCAAGCTTGCCCTAAGAAACCGTAAGAAGGACCATGGCATGGTCTTCTATCTTCATCTTCAGTTCATGGAGCCATTTTGCACATCAGGGTCAGCCCCAAAGAAAAGGAATCATACTTGTGAGTTAGAGGCAAGAAAAGAGACAGGGAAGCTCTACCACATCTCCTCTGCAACTGCTCAAGAATGGCTACTGTTACTCGGTGGTGGGGAAAACCAGTTTCCCCCAGGTATGCTCCAAGATACCAAGAGCAATCACTATTCTCTGCTATGCCCTGCAGGTTGCTGTATGCCGGAGTTTTGCTGTGAGCAGGGTTTTCTGTTCAAGCCAAGATGAAGCACTTTATGAGGGAGTTCATCATCATCAGTGGAGTATAATGGTAATTGTACACGAGCAGAATCAATGTAAAGACACCGTAGTTTCAACTCACTGTCTCTAAAGAGTCTATAATTTACAATTGAATCTGACTTCAGCAGATCAAGTAGGCACCAGATTAGGATAAATGAGTAATAATGCCCATTACCTCAAAAGATACACACATCTCATCTTTCAGTTCAGTAAAAGTGCATGGATTTCTAATCATCAGCTCAAGAACACTTGTCAACAGCACCCAATCAAACATGAATGCTGGAGGTGGAGTTTTGATTTGAAAGCAGCTTGCAGTTTTTAATGATGGCTCAAACATGTAAAATGCCATCTGAAATTGTTACGGTGTCTGTTTGGTGAAGGACAGGTAATCATCAATGTCTACATTAAAACTATAGTGACTGAAACCTGTCCCAGAAGATGTTCTATGCCTTTCTCTATAACACTGTCTTTCCAAATATTCAGTCTCAGAAATGATGGCCCATCATGACGGGTACCTTTTCAAGACTGACAGATTTGACTACTTTACTCAAGGGTTATTATAAATCACAAGTGCTGGAAGAAAAAATAGTAGGGGAGTAACACAGAGAGAACAAGATGTTTCTTTGTCATTGTTATTATGTTGTCTCAAGGACAGCCCAGAATACTGTGTCATTTCAGTCTATTGTGTCATTGATCAATATTCAGTAATACTGATGGACTGCAATGCAACTAATGACCTCAAGCAAATGAGTGAATTCACTACACGCCTGGCACAAAAATGTATTATCTTTAAAAAACACTGATAAAATTTATATGTTATGCTTCATCAACAGGAATTTTCAACATGCTGAGAAATATTTGGAAGCCTTATTGAAAAAGCAAAAATTCAAGTAGAATCCTTAATAATTTGGCTTAATTTTGAAAAAATGTGGAGCAGCCACAGGTTTCTGAAAAGTTTGATGAAAATTAGTCACAATTTGGAATCCAAACCTACTTATTTAGATGCCTTAGTAAAGATTTATCACAAAAAGTTCCTATACTTGTCTTTTTAATGATTTATTTATTTACCTGGTTGCCATTTTCAAAGCCATTCAACTATTTGAGACCATATCTTTTTTTTAAATGGAAAGACAGAAAGTCTGTATCTCCGCCAGCATGATGACAGACCTCCACAAGCTAAGATACTCAAGGAATATCCCTGCTTTCTTGCTGGGGAAAAAAGAGAACTTAAAACATGTAATTTTCATTAGAATTTGTTTATCAAATTCAAAATTTTCTGATGGGCAGGGTGATTTTTTTTTTCCCCAGAAAGCCAGCTGAGCTCCAAGAGACCTCTGCCCACCAAACCGGCTTCCAGTTTGCTACACCTTGGCAACTAGTATGGAGAGCTGAAGACCATCCAGTAGGTCTCATTTGGTGGATCTCAGTATTGGTGGATCCCAGGGTTCCAGTAAAGGTAGGAAATGAACAGTTATTCCATTTAATATCCAATTCACTTTTTTTCACTCCTTAACTAGGACAAAGTTGAATTTTAACACCTTTGCCCTTTGACAGAGCTCTATTTGATTTGGAATTTGTTAGTTTTCTAAGGAATGGGTAAAGAAGACAAATAAGATCTAATCAAAAAGTGCCACCTGCCCCACTGGAAAGCTGAGAATATCCTTTTTCTGCCTTCCAAGAAGGCTTAAGCCAGTCACTGGTTCAGAAATGTGAATGCTTAGATTCATAGAAAGAGGGCTGAAGATGACTTGAAAGATCAACTCATTCAGCCTTTGCTCAGGAAAGGACAGACTTTGCTCCCAAGATTTGTCTAGCCTGTTCTGTAAAACTTTCCCTGATAGAAATCCCCAGCTACTCTATCGTAGCCCTTGGCCAGTTCCACCATTAAGGAATTGTTGCCCATGCCAGAGCACGTGCCACTGTAGTCCTGGGGATACTGTGAGGCCAAGTATCATTACGTGCTTGGGAGACTAATAGAAAACTTGAATTTGTTTTTTTAGCTAAATGTTTTTTTAACATGGTCATTACTCTAATCCTGCCAAAGAAATTTCAGGATAGTGATGGTCACAGAGGAAATGGGTAAGTAAGTGGGAAGAATGCAGGACAGAAAGTTCAGAGCTGGAGGATAACTGCAGTTTGTCATTGGTCCTGGGATTTGCTGGATAGCTGTCACCACTACCTATCTAGTACATGAAGAAACACACACACATCCCTGATGTTGCAAAAATAAATGACAAGGCGGCTTTCATAGGAAACCAGTATTACCAACTCTAGCCTGCCGAAGTTCCCTTGGGGATGTCAAGTGGGGCTTGTTTGGTATTTAAAATACATTTTTAATTCTTGCTGATCCATCAAGCCTTTTTGCTTTGCTGACATTCCATAGTTTTGAGCTTTTCTCTGTGGCTAGGAACCTACAATAAGAATGAGAACTCAGCTTTTGTAAAACCTCTTTATTTCAGAAGATGGTAGTAGAAGAAATATCCCTACAGTAAAAGTATCAAGCTATGAGGTTTGGACCTATGGTCAGGATGTGAGCTGCCGCTTCTCAAGAGGCATCGCTTTCCCAGACCTGATACTGCTTATATTACAAGATCTGACAAGATCACAGCCCAGGGGTTTATGGCAACAACTCTTTTAATTAATCTACTATCTATGACAAAAACGTAGCAAATATTGAAGGGCATGTGTTAATAGAAACTATGAATATTCAACAGAGCCATACCACGAAGACAAACATAAAGAACCTTCTACTTGGCAATTATCTATGCTGAGCTTTAAATTAGCCACACAGGACAAATGGATTTAGTGCTGTGCCGTGTTATTTCATCTAGATTACTAAAAGATACACAATTAGGGCCATCAATCTACAGACCCAAATCCTACAAATATCAGCAAATTACATGCTATAAGCTATGCAATTTTGAAAGCTAATGCTCTTTATCTGGTTCTAATTCTCAGTGTTTCGTATTTTTGCAATAATCACAGCATTTAACTACTCATAGGACAATTCTACTGAGAACTGAACATTCCTCTAGAAGAAAAACTTGGGAGATTAAAGTTAATTTCCAAAGCTAGTATAAACAGATTGCATGCTACAGGTCATCTCCCTGGGGCCAGGATGGGAAACTAAGGTTTCAGATTTAAGAATTATCCCTGAAATACATAATTTAATAAAATAAAGAACTTCCTGGTAACGGCATTAGACTTTTACATCTCTTAACAAACACATCACATATCTAAAGAGAAATGATTTTTGGCACGAGAGATACACGATCTCGTGAACCAACTGATTTCATCAATGGAAGATTCTTTCCTGCTGCGGGCTCATAAATCAGCCCAGCCAGCAAGTGCCAGCCACTTACAGTAAAAACCGGCTGAGGGTAACATGAACAGCCTAGAGCTGCTATTACTTCTGCAGCTACAACAAAGTGAAAGCCCCAAGAAAAGAAACACATATGAATATTACCAAGTGACTATGCCTAATTCTACCCTTGGTGTTAGAAATGTATTTGCACTGAAGGCACTGGGAAATTTTACAAATTATTATTTCTTCCAGTTTTATTCCTACTAGGAAGATAAATATTTGTCTTTTCCTTGAGATCTCTTTTATAGTTTGTACTGGCCTAAACATCTCACATATACTGGTATAAAATAGCTGAAGTAACTCAGTTGAGTAACACCAGTATAAAACTGCAAAAAGAAAACTGGAAACCATGTACTTCGTTAACATCGTCATATGCTAATATTCACATAACCCATTTTAGAAGTATAGCAAATGGGATTGGATTGGATATCATACCAGCAGTTTCATACCAAAATTTCGGGATTTTTAAATACCATGTCCTTGTTGGCTTTTTTTATTTCCTTAGCCATATGGAAAACAGTCAGGCACAATTAACTATTTGTCAGAAAACAGTCTATTAATTAACATCATTCTGTGCGAATGAGCTGAAAATCATGTTCTTTGCTTGCCAAAAAGCTTCCATTTCTGCCTCATGCTTGCACTCAGCACTAAACATAGCTACAGATACGCTGCTTGACATAACCGACCAAGGGAAAAAAGAGCAACTGCTGCCGAGGTTTTTCAGACCCAGCAGCCAGCGAGATTTTCTAAAGATAGGTAGGGGGTCAGCAGGGCTTCACCTCTGCATCTCGTAAAATTCTTTACTGACAGATCTTTGATTAAACTGGGCAGAAATAGACTAAATCCCAATTAAGACATTCGTATTTGTGGCAGGGCTTGAAAGAGAAAAGAAAGTGACAGGGGGAGAGTAAGTTACAGCGTTTTCTAGACTTAACCTTAAAAATACAGGATCTGATTTCAATTATATTTATATCCATTCAATTCTACTGACGTCAATGGATTTACTCCTAAATTATGCCAGATGGAAATCAGGCTAGCTATTACCACATTTTCATGCATATAACCAGCACCCCTTTAAAAGCGCCATTTGTTCAAAAGTATGTCCTCAAACAGCATGCATCCTTAGATAAGCCAGCTAAAATCAGAGGAAGAGCCAATCAGTGTTGGGGAATGCCAGGGGAGAACTGCAGAGTGATAGAAGGGAAAGAGGAGATTCTAGAGCAAACTTCCTTTGCTGTTATCCACACGTGCACGTAACCTTCAGAACCTGCTGCTGAATCCTGCGCACTAAAACTATAACCTCTGGGGCTGACACAAGAGAACATTGCTATTCGCTTTCCTAGCAGAAAAGCAATCTGTGATCTATGTTACCTCTGAGACCGATATTCCTCTATTTCATTTTTCAGCAGAGCAGCCTGCAATGCTGTTGTTTCCAAAACTCTGAACCCCTTTGCAGGTCCATGCAGGGCTACAGGTGCGTAACCATTATCAGTTAGTGGTTGGCTCCTCGTAACGGTTTTACAGAATTGTTCACTCGCTTGGATGCGATCCTATAACCACAACCCATTCCTTCTGCTCGTGCTTGCAAATATCCAAGCAGCTGTTTCAAGTTATCTGAAGGGGCTAGAGACTGAAGTTTTACTTGACATGTCCAGGCTAATGGAAACTGATGATGTACACGACCTTTGATGAGTGCAAACAGCCCCTCTGTCCAATCTGAAGTGAAAGAAGACAGAGAAGCCAAAATTCCTCTCTTTGAGGTCTCCTTGCAGCTGTGAAGAATTAACCTTATAGGGTTATGAAAGGTTCAGGGAAGGCTGGTCTTATTCTTGCCAAGAGGGAATATTTCAACACCTTCCAGCCCACCCAACAATTTGTACACCTGTCTGTGCCCAACAGTCTCTGCAGCTCATCAGTGGGCTGCTCCTTCTACTGTCACCATCCCACAGGTTCCTGTAGCTCAGCTTCATCTCCCAGTCTCTTCCAGTGCTGTCCCACTCTTCCCTTCTCCCAGGCTCTGTTCGTCTTCCTGCACTCGTCCATTTGGCTTATGTCCCACAGGAACAAAAATCACAGCAGAGACACTATGTCTGGTTCCGTGTTTTCTCCTTCCTCTACCTTGCCTACTGAGATGGTTAGAGTTTGGAGCAGGGTCTGCTCCTATTGGTACTGTTTATGCTGCAATCTTGCACCATGGCATTCCAGGTTTGGCTAGTCCCTAGGCCCTCTCATACTAACATAATTTTTGATATTATTAACCTCAACAATCACCACCAGAATCAGTGCTGCTCTCTTCCTCATTTCAAACTCTTGCAACAACAAAGCAAGAACCCAACAGTAAGTCAGCTCGTGCTCAATAGACAGCTTTCCCCAAAAACACAAAAGCAGGGGGCCTCAAGACAAAAATGTCACATAAAAGGTTCCCACACTACCCTGTGCAGCTGTGCAATCCCTCTCCACGCTTCTCCTCTTTGCTATACCTCCAGCTTCTTCCATGTCTTCCAGTTGCCTTTGCCTTGTTAACATCTGCCTGCAGTTTTGGGCATGCAGATTTAAAACTCTGTTTTGAAATTTTAGGTGGGAGAACGTTAATGTATTCTTTAACCCTACGATTCAGGGATCCAAAGAACATAGCAATAATAAGCATTTTTTAAGTGGAATGAACGCGTGTGTGTTTAAACCTAAAGTTTTAATGTATTGTTGCCCTGAAGGGCCCTGCAGAAAGCCTCAGGATGAGATGAGGCCAGAGACAACACCATAAAACACTTCTTTTCATAATAATGTACAAGCTTTACATTCCATAAACAAATAGGTAAGCTTTATTTCCATAGCAGGCTTCTCCTCGAAGTGAACTTTTTAGAGCCATTGCCATAAACATCACTGACATTTCCAGTACGAAGCACAAAAAAGCAGCTATATCCATACTGCACATCAGCAGCCTACTCTGGCCGATGTCTGCAACTATTTTCAGCATAAGATCAACAAATGAATGTTTGCACAGCAGCATCTGCTCAGCAGAAATGTATAAATAAAAAAAGGCCCAACAATAACATGATGTGTTCACACAGTTTCAGGAATCTTCACTGTGGCTAACAGTCGTTAGCATCTAGTGATTAAAACCCAGGTGCTTCCTTCCAGCAGTGCTGCTGTTACTGTAGAGTACCTGAAACTCAGGGAATCCAAATAACATCCAAGAAAACCTTTGGTAAGTCCATTTGTCTTCAACAGCAACGTCACTGTGTTGGGAGCAGCAGGTCCAAACCCTCCCACAGAGTCTCCTTCTGATGTACACCCAGCCACTTTGGCTCCAGAGCCCCTTTTTGTACCCTGACAAAAATGTATCCTGTATTGAACAGGAGCATTGTACAAGCCGATACGCCCTTCCAAAGGAGGGGGTGGAAATCCCTGTACTTAAAAAAAATGTTCCATGGTATCCATCTAGATCTCCGAGATGGTCCTCAACAGTCTTGCAGTTGGAGCTGGTAAGAATGGGTGTGCTTTTGCTGAAGTTGCTGAAGTTGCTGGCAAGATGGCTCACTCTTCATGACAGCATGCCATCTCAGTGCCACTATTTTTTAGCAACTTCTTCTGACTCTTCTGATCCCTATCTCCAGTAAGTTTAACTTCTATCACTTCTTATACCTATGACTCTACTGCCGCTGTCTGACGTTTCTGAAAAAAGCCTAAGCTGTTAGAAGAGAAAAATACTTAACATCACTATTAGACCAGAAAAAAAATATGACTGCATGGGACATTTCAGCAAGAACAGCTCTAAAATGGACTGTGGAGTTTTCCATGGATCCTATTGTGTGGTTATTACTAAGGATGGTGTACCACATCTGTGTTGAAATTGCATTATTTCTGTGTGCTGTGCTACTGCTGGAAAAAATCCAGTGTCATGCCAACAGACTCTGCCATGAGGTCAGGTGTGATACAACAGTACCTAATTTCTCTACCCCTATGGTATGTCTGACAGGATAAGTCCCCAATGCCTCATGTGAGTGTGAGGCCACTTCTTTCATGTCCACCCTCTCCAGGCCTTGGTAATGCTGCACATGTGGGGAACTGTACCAGGAACGATGCAAGGATGGGGCAGTTTCTCATACATCTAGAGAACTTTGCTCTTCCGGAAGATCCTGTTTTGTATTCTCCTACCCACTGACCCCGCTTCTCACCCTGTCCCTTTCAGGCTGTTTTTTCTATCTTGCATCCAAAGTCTAATGTGAACACGAAAGATTGCAACTCTGTGTACTTTGGGTTTTTCCATTTGATTTCACTAGATTTTCTGTTTGAAGCAGTAACGGTCCTTCAGCCTTACCAATCAGTTTTCATTGCACAAAGAAGAGGACATAAAACTGTGTGTGACCTGTAGAAATCACATTTATTCTGTCTGTATTTCTCTGTCCCCTGCAGCTGGTTGTTTAGGGCTTACATTAAAACTGGAAATGTTGCTTTCTTATGTAGTCATTGTGCAACACTTCCTTTCCTCCCTAATCCTTCAAGTGAGGAAAACAGCCAGGAGAAGGATATTGTGCATGCTGGGATTTTTGTCCATCTTTTCATGGGGATGACTAGCAAAATACTGTCTCTCCCTAGATTTCCAATTGTAAAATGAGACAAAATCTGGCCCTTCGAGGGAAGTGTTACTTTTGGAAGTGATCAGAAACAGCTGCTTTCAAAACCAGTGATGCTGGCTGTTTGTGGTAATTCAACAATTGCTCTTAGGAATTTTACTTGTGAGGACAGGAGAACTTTGCTGAAGTATTGCTAAATAGGGTATCTACTAATCAAAATAATATAGCAATGCTCCCAAATTCCTTGCAAAGCCGTGATAATCATTAGATGGTAATCTCTGACAAGGTTAAATCTAATGTTATTCAATGGCTGTTCCCCAAAGTAGATTCCCTTTTGGTAGTAAAACCATTATCTTACTGTTTAAACATTCAGGCTTTCCTCTCTATTTCACAGTTCATAAAGCACCTTTATGGTGTTGAGATTTTTTTTTTCCAAACAGACAGAAGACAGTTTGTTTTTTCTGCTTTGATTAAATCCTACATCCCACAAGCAGTGAACCTGTGATACTGCTCTACTGTTTTTAATTGCCTCCTTCTATTAAGATGCCAGCACTGTATGTCTTTCCTGCAGCCCCAGCACGATTTTGCTATGTGCCTGGCATTAGCACTGTCGGGTCTGAGGTTAATGTGTACACCGTACAACTCATTAGCTGCACATTACTATCAGAGCCAAAAATCAACATGATTGATCCAACAATATGTTTGGGCTTGGGACCGAGACTCAAATGAGGTCTCACCAAAAGCAAAGGTCAGCAACTTGGCACAGATTTTGCTGTGCACAGAGAACGCTTTTCTTCCAAACTATTCATCAGGGAAGGTACAAATGACAACTAATATGGGCCTCATTAAAAACGAGAAGAGGAAACCCCTTGGAGAGGGCAAGGAGGCTCCCTCGCTATCAATTTTTTTTTCAGTCCTTTCCTAAAGCTTTTATTTACGTTACAGTAAAGACACTGTGGAGCTTAAAGGTAGCTGTGGGGCTTGGGGTTTAGGAGACTTGTTAGACTAATTATCTTGATGCACACTATCAATTACTGTCCAGTTAAGCAGAGAGGATAACTCTGCAGGCAGAAATAAATCTTCAGAACTGAAGGATCTGGGGGAAGGGAATAAAAAGATTTTTTTTTTTTTATCAGCACTATTATTTCTTTTAGTTAAAACTCCAGTGTCAAAACATTTCCCATCTTAAAATAACTAAAATAAAACAGACACTAGTTTAAGAGTGGGAGAGAGAAGAGGAACGATACCAGAAACCTTTTCAACCATGGATTTGTTCCAAGTACAGTTCTTATGAGGATTTCACTCATAACTCAAGCACTCTTGCCACAGTCAGGCCCTGAAATCAGTACTTCAAAATATGCTATTTTACATATTGTATCATCATTTTCTTTCTTCCTCAGTAACCAAAGGTGTTGAAAATGGTATTGATACAACAATTAAGCTGTACAAGAAATACTTCCCTGCAGTCTCCAGAGTTGCTGTGTTGCAATATAATTGTCTAATGGCACATTTTTGTAAGGGCTGTCACGGTATTATGGGTATAATTTTATTTTTACAGGATACGATAATAAGGTAAAAGGCTGGCGTTAATAGCCTTAGGAACCTATTGCATAAACAGAGGTTGAGGATTAAAATTGAACTGGATTTGTAGAGGCTGCATTGAGTAAATGTCTTGCCACACTGAAAATTATAATGCATGTAACTTGTCCCTCTCCACTATTTTTTTTTAAACTCTCCTATTCTTCTAAAGGTCAATCCCTCTTTCCAACAGAGAACACAGCTTCTTCTCAACGTATTTTTAGAAAATCTGTTTATTTTTCTCTGTTAACAGTTATTTGGCAAAACAGGATACAAGGCATGTATTGCTTCTGCTTGTACCAGCAGCAATACTCTGCTCTTCTGCAATGCCCCTCAAACATTAACCAGCTCATCAGTCCTAAAAGCACTTGTGGGTAGAGACAACGCACTTCTGATTGCAAGCTGAGTGGGTGAGCAGGACGGGGCAACATTATGCAAAAACACAGGGGAAAAACCAAAATGTTTTCCTCTAAATTAGGGCATTTTTACTAGGAGTGGCTCTGCTTTTGCCAGGAGTTTTCTCCATGGGGATCAGCTGAGGGTCCTGAGGGGAGAAGGGCTGCAGGGCAGAGAGAAGAGGGGGTTTTTTTATGGTCTATTCTGCTGCTTTCTAATCTATTTATTCGTGCCATTAATCAAAAAGCTGAAATGGGAGTATTGTTGTGCTAGAAAAAAAATCCCCAATGACTGGGGTGAGAGGAATTCATACTGGGCAGAGCCTGAAGGTCAACACACCCCTAATGGGCCCCTCCATTCCCTTGAAGGTGATTTTTAACTCCAGGAGACAAAACCAGCAAATAAGAACAAGGTAATGCAGCTCGACGGGAACTTAAATGTTTGGAAAATCTGGGATTTCCTAAGATAGACAATCCCTTTCCTTTCAAACTTCTTACATGCAGCCAGTAAGCAGAAAAATGCAGACAGACAAGCAAACAGACAGTGCAAGGGTGCAGATCTTGCAAAACACTGTCTTTCTCAGCGCCCATCACGTCGCAGTGATGTGTAATCAGGGTAGATCAGCCCCACGGATGTGAGAATAAATTGTTTGTCCTGTACAACTGAAGTGGGATCTAGGGGCTGGAGGGTGAGCTGGGTGTCCACAGCGCTGCTCAAGTCAGCACAGTTGATGGGGGAGATGCTCAGGGCTTTGCTGTCACTCAGTCTGCATTTGCCTTGCTCTCTGTTTCAGCTGAGTTTGCCCTGAAGCATTGCCTTAATACCAGCCTCCCCACCCTAGGTAACTCCCAATGCCCAGGATGAGCTCCACACCTTCCCCAAGCCACGTGCTGTTCTGCAGGTTATCCTTCTCCTACCCTGCATCTCACAGCTGGGCAAGAACAGGAGCTCCCCATTCCTACCCCGCCACTGCTTACACCCTACTTGCACCAGTGGAAGGAGGTAGAAACACATCGGGGCAGAAGACGACCAGATGCTTAAGTGCTTAAAATAATTGGGAAGGGCACCCTCTGCTCCCCACTGACAGCAGGGCTGGATACGGGTTCAGTAGAGGTCTCTGCTTCCTTACGCAACACGTGTTTTATTAAGGAGAGGCTCATGTTGTGTTTAAATCCCATTGGAAAACCAAGGAGCATCACTGTCTACAATTCCTTCACTGTCTTTCTTGCAATATTTACTGTCAGAGGCTGAGAGAAAAAAGGAGGCCTTTCACCTGCTTCCAAAAGAAGAGGATTAAAGCCTTCCTTCACATCATACCTGCGTCTTTGCTGCTTTTTTTTTCCAGCTGAACTTGACTGCAACTATGTTCAAACAGGCTTTCAAACCTGCAAAGCCCCAAAAGGTGAGCTGACCTGGCACGTGCGTGAGGGGAGTTGGACCCTTTTGGACAGATCCAGCTGCCAAGGTGAAAGATGAAGAGGCCCAACATCCTGAAAATTTAGCAAGACCTTGGAAGAAAATCCCTCATCTACCAAAATCTAGAAAGCCTCTTGTCCAGCAAAATCCAGCCCAGCCCAGCCAAGCAGCAGTTCAGGTTTGGGTTACGTAGAAGAAAGAGTTAAGCATCCACGCCATGGCAGCCACGCCGTGCAAAGTGGCCGGTGCTCAGGACCACGCCAGGATGTGCTCCCACAGCCACCACCCTGCCATGTTGGAAGAACCAAGAGAAACAGCTCCCACACCCCAGGGAGGCAGCGAACCCCCGCCTTGTTTCCTTTCGGCATTCTCTCCTCCTTCCAAGCTACAGCCCATCATTTCCCCTCTCAAACCCTTCCTCAGGTTCGTTGGCGGGACATCTGCAGAGGTCCCTCTCTCAGCAGAGCCACGGGCCACCACATGGATCCCACCTGTGCTCCGTGTCCCCCCGCACAAGCACAGCTGCCAGAGTAGGAGTCACGTCTCCAGGCTCACAATTCCTCCTGATGCAGGAAGAGAGAAGTTAAATAAAGCATGGCGGGATGACATTAAAAAGCAACTTTCTTGCTGTTCCTGGGGTTCATAGGAACAGCAATAGCAATATGCTGTATTTTAGGGAAAACGTAAGTCAGTTTTTAGGATTGTTAGAGCAAAACTGAGGGAGAGCAGGCAGGGTGTGATTACCTCTGCTGGGATCCAGCCAGAACTAACGCAACCTTTGTGGGAAGGGCGAGGGGACGTGCAGGGCCCCAGTTTACACTTCAGCTCCATTTCTGCAAGAATAATTTAACATATGAAAGCTACCGCAGGCACAACAGTGCTCACTCACTATTTAACTGTGCTCCGTAATTACCTGGCAGAGGGGTTTTTCTTCACTATAACAACCGAACTGTACTGCAGAAGTATAGACTTTCAAGCTCAGGTCCTTCGTGCCTTCCATTTACCATCATAATCCTATAATTTTTCATGATTTATTTAAACTTACTCTTCTTTCCAGTCCCCTTGTACTGAGCACTTCTGCCTGACTTAGATTTATCATTTGCTTGGCTCTCATTGGCATGGGAAGAAATAGCACGTGTGTTACGGATAAAGACCGGCAAAGTCTTTAACACAGTATGGTGAATGAAATGGCTGTTTTCAGCCTGAGTTTTCCTTAATATATCCATTTACTGAATGCACCTAAAGCAACAAGAGAACGATGTTAACTGCTGATAAAAGGGGCCTGTGGAGGAACCTTGCTGAAGCTGGGAGAGGAAATTACTCTTCATGCTATTTCAGGTTTACGTCTTTCCTAAGAACAGGCTGATTGTTATCCCAGATAATGAAGACTGTTAATGTAATTAAGTGCTCTGTTGTGGTGTTTTACAAAGCAAACAAATAAGTTCCAGAATTAATAAGCTGCATGGTTAAGTGACACAGGGCAAAAGCAGGACTCTTCATTTGGATCTAAGTGCTCCACAGCAAGCAATTAGCTGGGATTTAAAAGTACAATTTCTAATTTAGGACACACAGAAGGTTTTCCCATTTGAGGTATGTGTAATCTCCAAAAGGTCAGATCAATTTTAAGATTATGACCAGCTGTATATTATCAATATGAGAAATCAGGTCCTTCTCTAGCTACTCAAAACAGGAGGCCAGGACCAAATTGCCTTGCTCTTCTTCCTGGGCATTATAGATGGGTAGTATTTCCAAACATGCCTAGATAATTAGTAAAGAAAGCAGAGACTGAAAGAAAAGAACAAAAAAACCCTGTAGAAACTAGAAATTGCAAAGGAGACCACACTACAGGAATGCAATTTCCTTGCAAAGAAATTAGGCATTTGAGTAATAGTTTTCTTAGCAAACGCCCATGTTTCTAGCAGGTTATTTGTCTGGTTAAACCATAGGCTGATTTGCACTGGGGGTTAAGACACAGTAAACCCAAAACTCGCTGCAGTTTCAGCCTAAACACACATAGGTACTTTCCAGGGCCAGAACACAGACCTGGGGATTAGCACAACCTGAATTTTAGTCCTGAACATGCCTCTGGTTCAGTCTGTGGAGCCTGACGAGGCAGCTAGCCCAGAGGAAGAGTTACGCGCTGCCTAACCAGGCAGCCCTGTTTCCCAGTCCCTGCCCCTCTGCTACAGGCTCTCACTACTTCTCTTGCACTGGGATTTACATTTGTCCTAAAACCTGCAGAAAGCTAATGCTACTCCACCGAAAGTAATGAGTTTTCTACCAGTGTAACTATCTGATCTGGCTCAGGGACAGACAAGCACTGCCACCACCGCGATGGAAGAGCTGGGAGAGCTAAGGGGGACGGCGGCAGCCCCAACCACAGACACGGCCGTGCCAGGGTTTTTAAAATGCTGCCTAGCAGCTGCTGTGCTTCCCAGGAAGGTGGTTAAAAACAGATATTCATGATGTTAAATAAAGGCAAAATGTTTTAACTACATGATGGACTGGTAGTTTTCTCATGCGAAGACATTTTAAGCTTGCTTTTACAATTTGGAAATTATATAAAATTTTAAGACTGAAGCTTCTCTCTCATTCTTTGAAACTCATTTATCTGTAATGAGAATAACAATGTGGCTCCATTGCTGTCTACTTGTTTTGCTAACCAGTGAACACACTTCCAAAAGAAATGGTAAAACAGAAACATTTTCATTTCATACTGGGGAAAAAAACCCCACAACCTCAAATACACTCATGTCATTTGCCTAAATCTTGTTTGGACAGCTTGCACGGCTCACAATCTTACTGTTATCACTCCCTCTGAATTAGAGCGGGAGCAGGAAGATAAATATAATACTGCAATATATGGCTTGATACCGAAGAAGATCACTCTGCTGTGACATGCGTCGCACTTCAGCTCTAACACGACGATATGCTTATCTAAGGTTTGAGGAGACTGAACAGCCTGTAATATATTAACACACTTTTCATTTCGGAGATAGTGTCAGGAGCTGAAAAACAACTCCGATTCACCGTGCCGCTTTCGCTATTTCCCCTCCAGTATCAGGTGTTTTCTCCCCTCTGATCCCACACCAGATCTGCAGGAGCAGCCGCACGCTTGCCCTGCGCGGGCAGAGCGACGTGAACACGAACCAAACGCTGGGGTTAAGATCTAGTGAGAAAAGCCCATAAGGGCACTTTTTTCTGCAGCTTCAAATATTAACATTCTAAAAGACAACTTGCAGCAACTCCTATTTTTAAGTTTCTCAAAGGAGCCTTGAGACCATTTTAAGAAGCCCATTGCCTGTAAGGCATTTGACATTCAGAAAGGAGAATGGTCTCTGGCTGCAGAAGCGCTTTTTCTTTCCTCCAAGCCTACATTTAAAGTGTCACTGGCACAGCGAGGACAGGGAGAGACGAGCTCGGGGTTTCATTTAGGTTGTTTTTTTTCACTGACCCAGCTACAAGCCTGGCGCCTGGCTACAGCTTCAGCTTCCCCTGAAACCAGCCATGCTTTTGCTTGTGTGGCCGACTGCTGATTGGCAAAAGCTACCTTTGCAAAACCACTTTTGCCAGAACACCTTTTTGTGTTTGCACTAAAGAGGCAAAAATGTAGATAAAGCTTTTGCCAACAATATCTTGGTCTATTGGAACAGACGTTTTGAAGTGATAAAATAAACTACCATTTCCTCAGTGTTTTAGCTCTCCAGTGCAAGAGCCGCATTTGCTTCTCACGAAGGAACTCAACGGTAGGTGGATAAGCATGAGGAGAAAAGCAGCGATGCCTGTTCAAGCTCCTCTGTAAGCCACAGGATGTGCAGAACTATAAAAAAGTGGGGGAAAAGAGAGGTGGAAAAGACATGTCTACAATGATTGAAAGGATTCCTGGAAAGAAGAGGGGCAATTAACACACACATGGAAAAGCTCCTCAGTTAGGATGATATTACTAACTTCTTTTTTTGTCTTTGGTCACTAAAAGTATCTTTACAGGGAACATTAAAAAAAGGAAAGACCCGGAATGATTAAAACCCAGATGTAGCTGTTCCCTCCTGCTTAGCACGCTTGTTAATCCCACAGGTCTTTCTGAAGTGAAAAGACAAACACAAGAAAGAAAAGGCAATGGGGAGCACACACACTTCATTACAAACCGGTACTTGACATTTCTCTTAGTTACAGAAAAGTTTTAGGACGCCGGTGACTAATATAACTCCCTAATCCTTGGCTGGCTTCAGAAACCCTTGCCATAAAGTCAAGGTCAGGACAAGGTTAGTGCCTTAATAAAAGAGGAAATATGGCATCTTTAATGATTGCTTCTGGCTGTTTTTCTCCTTACCTATAATAATGCCACAGTGAGTGTTTGCTTTCTTAAAGTGATGCAGAGCTCTTTGCTTTACCTGCTGACAGACCCTCATTGCCCACCCCGGGGCACAGCCAGGGACCTGGTGGTGGACCTGCAAGGTGGATGTTTTGTGCTGAAGACCACAAATTTAGGGCTGTCTTCACAGGGAAGTTCAGTGAAGGTGGAAGAATCCTGTTAGCATGAAATTGCACAGTACCTTAGATAACCTACTATTTATTTTAATGTTACCCACCTGAGGGAGGCTCCGCTAATGAATCTATTTTTGTAGTACCATAAAGGTTGAAGTTTAGAGCTAAGTTTAGAGCAGAGACATATAAAAAATGGCAAACCAGGAAATAGCTTAATGAAAGCAGAGAGTAATCACAGCAAATTACAGTGAAATTTCTATGGGATTACGTTTTGCATTCCCCAAACAAGCAGAGGAATTCATCTCACTTAGCTTAATTCCATTTTGCTGAGAATTCACTGTAAGGATAAGCTATGTAAGTAACATAATGCGATGCCATAAAAGCTATCTTAAAAGTTACAGTCTAAGATGCTTTTCCAAACAGAGTTCAGATTTCTCCCCACTGCAGTCTATGGAAAAATAGCAAGATATGCCACAAATTATCACAGAGAAAAAAATTAATGGTAATAGGAGGAATACAAGGCACATGTTTTATTTTATGGCTACTAATAATGAGGTCCCTTTCTAAACTCCAACATTCAGAAACGAAGCAGCAGTGGATGTGATAGGGAGGTTCACCCCAGGAGAAGAAAGCTGGTATTCCTGGGGTCCTTCCAAGAATCGCTGCAGAATTTAATCTCTCCCCACTGGCAAATCCAGGTTTGCATCTAGGAAATGCCCTGTGGCCAGCACCTCACCTAGCAGCCTTGAACACCTCCTCTGAAACAGTATACATACAGCTTGCATATATATGTACAGTATATATACCTTCCTCTCCCACCCTGCAGGTTATCTTTCTTTCACCCAGGCTTTACAGCCCACAGTCCAGGAACAAATAAAAGCAATTTCACATTGTTTTTTACCATATGCAGTGATTTTCTCTACTTTTCAACAGGTCTCCAATATGAGAAGAAACTGGGAACTTTTGACCTCACTCCGTTACTATTGCACAGCTCTGGATGGTTGGTTTAGTGGAAAAAACATGTTGACTTTTGGGTAACAATGTTACTGCAAATCTCTCAAGGCTAATTCTTGATGACAGCCACTGTAAATACACTGGAACGTGCACAGAGCCGCAGCTTGGCCCTATTAAAGGCAACACAAGTTTCACCACTAAATTCAGCAGGACCTTGAGCTGGTCCATAATGAGTAACATGAAATAAGATCTCAGTCCATAAGGCAAAAAAAAAAAAAAAAAAAAAAAAGATGAGAAAGAAGCGTGTGAACGGGATATTGTGTATTAACTGTAAGGAAAGAAAATTCATAAACAGAAGCATGCCATGTGTCCGCTTAAAATGACCTGTGAATATTTTACAAATAAGGTCTATATGATCTGCTACAGAGCAGTTACCCTTTCAGAGGAGAGGATTTTGCAACAGAAAAAGCCTCTTATATTCAGCTTTTCATAAGTTTATAGAAACAGATACAAAAGGGAAAACAAGATTAAAGACCCCACGGCTGTACAGTTTAATACTGTTAAAATGTACTTACCAATGATTTGGTGTTTTAACCCCAAATTATTCTCCCAAATGTTTACATTTTCTACAGCACTAAGCCACAGAGTTGTGCCATCCTTCCCACTCTGCAAGCTTGGAGGGAGGGACAGCAAAACATACAAAATCCACCTGAAAGGTTTTGCAATCTTTGCATCACTACAAGTGGTGTGGACTGACCCACGTTTTGCTAAAAATTAATGGTGTGCCTTCTTAAAGGACAGACAGATAGAAATATGGCACCTGTGCCTGTGGCTCCCGTATTTTCATCTACAAAATCCCTGATAGAGCTAAAATGTACAGAATTTTTTTTTCAGGGCAATTGCAGTCAGCTTTCCACACCTGTGCTGGATGCACAGGTTGAAGGGGCAGTGTGTATATAGTGGCCATTTTTCCACACACCCCAGCTGGAGAGGCAGAGATGCTTTGAACGGCCATCCTGGCAATATCTGGATGGGAGGTGTTTCTAGGCACAATCCTAACGCTGTTACCGTAGCAAATCCACACTTAACAGTTGGTCCAGTGCCTAAAACAAATTCTGAGACTACTGATTTAAAACCAGACCATTTCATACTGATACCATCCCTGTGCATTCCTGGGTCGGCTTTCTGCAGGTCAATAGATCCCAAACTACTTTTGAACTGAACATCAGCTTTCCCCTGTGGTGTAAAATATTTTGAGACTCAAACTGTGCAAGGCACAGCAGAGGGGTGGACCATGGACCAAGGAACTGGTTACTTACCAGGCTAGGAGTAGGAAGGTGACATTTCATACACATGAACAGGACACATAACAGCAGGGGAGCTTGAGGCTGGTGTCAGTTTTTGTTACTCATGTCCCATGCCTATACTTGACAGATCAGGAAACTCCTGATCTCCCAGGGAAGTCTTTTCTAATTGTCAAACAGAAGCAAAGACTCAGGGGACCTTCTAGTTTCTTGTTTGTTTGTTTGTTTGTTTGTTTAAAGCACAAAAATTGGCACATTAAGAGAAGAAAGGTCTTCATGGAAAGCTAAATCAAAACCGAGAACTTCATTTAGCATCTCCACTTCGACGAGGCTGAATTCAGGAACAGAGAGCGAGTGAGAAAGAGAGAGCTTAGAAATGAAAATAAGAATGTTTTCATTACCTTTTCTGCAAGCCAGCCTAGATGCCTAATCTCTCGACTTCCAGCAATCCCTGTTTTACCCAGCTGGTCTCTGACCTCTGCAATCACCCTGGGGATGAGCTCATTGACACTGGAGTGGATGGCATTGAACCAGGCCTGGGCTGTAGCCGAATCCTTACTCCTGAGCACCACGGTGTGCTTGGCATCAGGTGAATGAACTTCAATAAGTCTAGAAAAACGGGGGGGGAAAACATTATGTTCACTCAGATACCATTAGGTGGCTAAATTTATTACCTCGCTTAGTGTTAGCAATAAGTTAAAAAGAAGGATATTAAGATGAAGACCTAGCACTAAAAACTTACCTTTACAACACCTGAATAGAGTAGGATCATCTTAACCGAAGCCAGGTCTGTACTGGCATTATGGTAAAATCCTTGAGAAGGGGATTGTCCAGTGCTGATGCAATCCCACACCTACCACGTCAATAGGTTTCAAACATAAAGGCAAGAGGAGCATTCACCATTAACATCCACCAACACAGCAACCACCCAGAACTGCACGGGAGATGACTGCGGAGAAGCCAGGGATGAGCTGCTGCCTTCTTTAGCTGGATATCATGGCACACCCAGAGTTTCTCAATGTGTTTATTTTACACATACAGAGCTAAATGAAAACCACCCTCATCCCAAATGGAGGGGTTTTCTTAGGATTGCACTGTGGTTTCAGTGACACCACTAAGCATCAACCAGAAGCCTAGTGAAATTGGCCTTCTCCAGGAGTTACCAATGTCCTCAGTGCTCCATTTAGATCCTGCTAACAACGGCAGCAAGAAAGTGCTAACCACAACCACATGATTGCTGCTGGCAGACATCTTTTGCAGTTTTCAAACTCCTGTGGAGAGAGATGTTTTTCACCCTAAAAACATGCTTACTAGACCATCCTGTGGGCTTCCACCCCACCACTGTGGTTTGAAAAGCACAGGCGAACACAGTTTCCAGGAAAATGAATCCTGTCCATCATGGTTATGGGACCTGTGCCAACACCTTTGCTAACAACAACAACAACAAAAATGCTTTGAGAGGCAGCTGCAGCTTTTTCAGGTCTGTTCTCAGTGAAGTTATTAGTTATTAGTGGGGCTCTGTGTGCTCTTCATAGCTTTGTGGGCCACTTTTACTTGAACATTTGTTAAATAACCCACTAAGTAATAGTCTGGTTTATCTTTACATAGTGATTATAAAACCAAGCCCTAGTCATTGCCCATCACTCAACTCCGTATCACATTTGTGCTTTTTCATTATACACGTACGGTGACTGCCCCAAACGTTACCCACACAAATTCAACCTGGGATCTGAACCTAAGCACGTATTTCTGTCCTGTGTAGTGCTGCCCGATCTCTGGGACACACGACGACTCCTTTCTGTAGCAGAAAAGTAATTAGTTCAGTGGAATTTATTCAGGTTGAGGTTCAAGACTGTACTGCAATGCAAATATTTGTTATGCAATTACAAAATCTTACAATTTGGAGCTTAACTAACAATTAAGAGGTTTTAATTGGTTAAACCAGATCAGAATCCAAAATAGAGGGTGACTCGATCTGTGCAGCTCTCTGGGGCTGGGAGAGCGAGGACCGCTGGTCTCGTGTTTGTCCATTTTCGGAAGGGCAGGTCTCCACATAGACACTGCTCTAAAGATAGAAAAGGTCATGATTTTCCAAACTCAGCAGCTGAACTGTTCAGGGTCCTAAATCACTGTTTGGATAGCTTAAAAATCGGGTTGATTTTTCAGAAAGTGCTGAGCCAACACAGTAACGTGTGTTTCCTCGGTAAAGCTGCTGGAGCTCAGCACTGTCTGAAAATAAAGGCTCTTATTTAGCCGCTCCAGGATGCACTGAGGATTCAACCTCAGGTACCGAAAGGAAAATTCCTTATCAGATGATGCAGGTCTGTTGAATAAGAAAACTATGTTTGTGGATTGGCATGTTCCCAATCACACTGATTTTTTCTAAACTGCCAGAAAAAGCTGTCTCCCTAACAGCTATGATTTGTGTCCGATGATCATTACGATCATGCCTGGCTACCACGCCCTGGTCTGTCTTTCCATCAGAAACACTGCTCTCCCACTGCTGTATGAACTTGAGGTTGAACTTGCTCTTGTAGGCAGCTATCAATGGAAACAAACTATACCGGCTTGGATTTTTGAAGTACATTGTGGTAATCAGTGAAACATGCTTATTACTTACAGAGCACTTCATGGCACAAGATCTCATGGCATTTTACAAATGAGGTCAGTGATGGCATCCTCATTTCACCACCAAAAAGTAGAAAGGTACATAACCCAGATGAGGCAGAGAGCAAGCCAGGAGCAGCACTCAGTATTTTCTGCACTCTAACTCCCATTTTAATACTTCTTTTAAAGAGAAAAAATATTTAGACAACACAGCAGTATTGTGCTGTTTCTGAAAAATGTTAATGCACCATACGGATTGTGTGAAACAATGCTCTTCACAAAGCCTGTGGTTTCTATAAGGGAACTCCCACCTCCGAAGTCACTGTGTATCGTGTGGTAAACAAAGTGCTGAACAAGGACTATAAAGACACAGAAGAATGTGCTGCTTTTTCAGCTGCGAAGAAACAGCAGCAAACTTGTGTCATTTCTTTTTAAGTTAGAGTTGTAGCAGGCTTTGGTTTAAAAATAAATTATCTAGAACTGAAAGACCTTCCAAATGGCAACTCACTTCCCTCCAATTTAGAATACACTTAAATTCTTACTTAAAGCAAGAGGATTAACATCCAAGCAAGTATTTTGCTACCTGGGCCTTCATCGAAGTGTATTTCCCTTGATGGTGGCTATTCCCTTGATGGTGGCAGTCTTTAATAGTCGGACTGATCATCCTCAAGGTTTTCCTGCCCCTGAGCTGGGAGATGGAGATAGGACACAGAATGTCCTGGTCAACCGTGGAGGTCCCAGATGACTGGAAGCTAGCAAATGTGACACCCATCTACAAGAAGGGTCGGAAGGAAGATCCGGGGAACTACAGGCCTGTCAGCCTGACCTCGGTGCCGGGGAAGGTCATGGAACAGATCATCTTGAGTGCCATTATGCGGCATGTGCGGGACAACCGGGGGATCAGGCTCAGCCAGCATGGGTTTATGAAAGGCAGGTCCTGCTTCACTAACCTGGTCTCCTTCTATGATAAGGTGACCCGCTTAGTGGAGGAGGGGAAGGCTGTGGGTGTTGTCTACTTGGACTTCAGTAAGGCCTTTGACACCGTCTCCCACAGCATTCTCCTGCACAAGCTGGCTGCTCACGGCTTGGACAAGTGCACTCTGAGCTGGGTTAAAAACTGGCTGGACGGCCGAGCCCAGAGAGTGGTGGTGAATGGAGCCAAATCCAGTTGGCAACCAGTCACGAGTGGTGTTCCCCAGGGCTCAGTGTTGGGGCCGGTCCTGTTTAATATCTTTATCGACGATCTGGATGAGGGGATCGAGTGCACCCTCAGTAAGTTTGCAGATGACACCAAGTTGGGTGGGAGTGTCGATCTGCTGGAGGGTAGGAAGGCCCTGCAGAGGGACCTGGACAGGCTGGATTGTTGGGCCGGGGCCAACTGTATGAGGTTCAACAAGGCTAAGTGCCGGGTCCTGCACTTCGGTCATAACAACCCCAGGCAACGCTACAGGCTTGGGGAGGAGTGGCTGGAAAGCAGCCTGGCTGAAAAGGACCTGGGGGTGATGGTTGACAGCCGCCTAAGCATGAGCCAGCAGTGTGCCCAGGTGGCCAAGAGGGCCACTGGCATCCTGGCTTGTATCAGGAATAGTGTGGCCAGCAGGACCAGGGAGGTGATAGTGCCCCTGTACTCGGCACTGGTGAGGCCACACCTCGAATGCTGTGTTCAGTTTTGGGCCCCTCACTTCAAGAAGGACATCGAGGTGCTGGAGCGTGTCCAGAGAAGGGCAACAAGGTTGGTGAAGGGTCTAGAGAACAAGTCTTACGAGGAGCGTCTGAGGGAGCTGGGGTTGTTTAGTTTGGAGAAGAGGAGGCTGAGGGGAGACCTTATTGCTCTCTACAACTACCTGAAAGGAGGTTGTAGTGAGGTGGGGGTCGGTCTCTTCACCCCAGTAACAAGCGATAGGACGAGAGGAAATGGCCTCAAGCTGCGCCAGGGTAAGTTTAGGTTGGATATTAGGAAAAACTTCTTTACTGAAAGAGTGGTCAGGCACTGGAACAGGTTGCCCAGGGAAGTGGTTGAGTCCCCATCCCTAGAGGTATTTAAAAGATGGGTAGATGCAGTACTTGAGGACATGGTTTAGTGGTGGACTTGGCAGTGGTAGGTTAACGGTTGGACCCGATGATCCTAAGGGTCTCTTCCAACCTTAACAATTCTATGATTCTATGATTCTATTTAAGTATTTCTACACAAGTTCTGTCCCCTAAAACAATGAACATTTATTTAGCTCATAACAATTCTGTTTAAGGGATTCTAAACTATGCATATTCTAATATATACACATTCTACTGTGATATCAATGTATATATTCTAGTATCCATATGCACACACACTTATTGAGCCACACTTGCAAAAATACTCTTAAAATACCATCCCTCAGTGACTTCTAATGGGGCTATTTTGGGGACTGCTTGTCAGTCATCAAAGTTTGGTGGTGATGCACTAACAACTGCAGAAAGTCTGCCTCGTTCCCTGAGCTGAGTGACGGGAAAATTGGACAATACTGCTACGCTTCTCAACAGTGAGTTCGAAATGGGAATAAATGCTGCATTGACAGCCCTGAAACTGAATCCTTTTATCCATGGCACTGGTCCAGCCTGAGGAATACATCTGCAAGCATCGTTCCTGTGCAAGCTGCTAGGTACGGTACCTTTTTTATTCATACCATAAGGACAAAAGTCTAAATCTTCAACTGCCTGAACTCTGCTATGGGCTATTTGCTCTAAGATCTGGGCACTAAACTACCTTTAAGAAACTGGGCTTACAGATTTCTGCTCAAGATCCAGGACTCCCATCTCCACAGCCAGCTGGGATGGAGATACTAACAGAAACTTAAAATCTTCCTGGAAACCCATGGGCTCTGACTGCAATCAGATGCGGAAAGCACTGCGTCCCTAAAAACTCCCCTTTTCTGCCTTTCAGCCTACACTGCTTTGATTCACCAGTCCATTTGGATGATGCTTTTTGTATAACAGCTGACTGATGGCATTTCCATATTTTTTGAAAAGCAAAAAAATACCCGTGACCTTAGTAAACTCCAACACTAAAGCACTTAAATGTTTCCAGCAGTCCAGCCATTGTAGCTTTGATTTGTTCCTTGGCTAAACTGACCACCGCTTACTGACTTCTGTTTATCTGCAGTTCAGTGATAAAGTTCCCTTAATTCCCCACTGAATTGAAATATTTAGGGCAATGCCACAGCTGTGTTTATTCTCACACTCCACCACAGTTATGTAAATACTGCATATGGAGCCGTTTCTGATAAAGCCCATACCAACCCAAAGGAATTATATGTTAGCTCTAGATGGCTGCCAAGATGCGCGGCATCTCTCCAGCTTGGCAATGCATATGAATGATATCACATTTTCTCAGAGATCATTTGGCAAAACTTATAATAAAAGAGTAATTTCCTCTCTCCTTCTCAAAGAGTGTCACTGAGCCGAGGAGTGTTTCCAGCATCCCTTTCTCCACCCACGGAATGTGGGGGTGACACAAGACCCAACACCTCCAAATGCCGTAACCTTGCACATAAGAGACCAAAACTCCCTCCCTCGCTGCATTAACCAGAGTTTTTACTTTACAGAGGATCAGAAGAAGTTGAAAGCAAATGTTTGATAGACGACACTCATTCCACATTTGATAAGGCCTCTTTCTGTAGGAGTGTTCATTATCTAAGAAATACCTTTTATCAAATCTCTTGAAAGCAGTTCTCCCACCAGCATTGGCTCAGGACCAAATCAGGCACTGATTTACACTTTGTGCCTTTTCCCGGGTCAGATTATGTATTCAGTGACTGATTAAAGTGTGGAGTAAATCCCTTAAAGTTAATGATAAGCTGGAGCCAGAGTTACTCAAGTCCATCATGCTACTTTGATTTTGCACCGGCATAGCCAGGAACAAAACACTCTGCCACTGACTTTGCAGACTTAAAAAGGGGGTGAGGGCCAAACTGCTCTGTCCATCTCCTCCATCATTGTCTGCACATGAAACTGTGGTAAGTAATTTTGTTGATTTCTGAGTGTACAAATATGGGAAGCTTTCCAGCATAAAGAGGGATTTAGAGGAACACAATCAGAGATGATATTTAGATAGTTGTAAGTTTTGTTATAAAATAATAAAAGAACTGTTAAGGTTCTTTTTCAGTTCTACATGCAACATCAGGAGATGAACCAGGAATAAACCACATTAAAATTAAGCAATGGAAACTTTGGGTGTAGTCTGCAAGGAAAATATTCCATAGAGAAACTGTTAGGCTTGCAACGGATTCCCCAGCACACACTAAAAAGCATCTTCATTTGATGCACCTAAATGGAAGCGAAAGCAATTTTACCAAGAGAGCGCTATTTGGTAATCAAGTGGAATTTTTCTATGTGAAAGTCTCTTGATCCCCTTGCTGTCACAAGGGTACCTGCTGTATTAACAGTTACTTGCTGACTTTCAACTTACAGTGGTAAAAATGATGTAGTTACTTGTTTCCTGGGAGCTGGACTAGACTAATGTCCAAACAGAGGGTGTATATATCACTAATGAGCTGTCACAGTTGATTTCATTTCTATTTGCCGCCAGCTGGGCTTTAATAAAAGGGGTATCAGCAGAGCTGCACTGCATGCAAGTAAGGAAAGGATTTGGTTCTGCAACGGACTTGCTCACACCACTGTGTGCCAATGCTGACCGATCTGCAGAGCACATCACACGCTCCCTTCTCTACCCAGAACAACTACAAAAGTCATTTAATAGTTTTTAAATGTCTATGGATGTTAAGGAGCAGAACTCCTTCCCCACATTGCCCAAAAGACTGCTTATCTTTTTCTTTCTTGAATTTTTCTTTTATATTCTGCTTGTAATAGTACTGAATATTGGCAAAGCAGGAATACACAGTCAGCCTTCTTCACAGTGGATTCAGCACCAAACAATGGCGAAAGTACTGTTTCAAGAAGCAGTGGGTTCAGTTACTTGGGGGAAAAAAAAAAAAAAAGAATTATTTCAGAGGCATGGTAGGAATTTGATTTAACCTTTAAAAGATGCTGCCTGAAACTTTAAGATCAGAAGATGTTGTGATTGGTGTGGTCAATACATTGACCACAGCTACCTGAAGCAACTTTTTCACAGCAAGAGGGAAAGTGTGTTAATGTTAGGGAAAAAAAAAAATTGTTTTGGCCACAAAAGCTGCACCTCTAGCAAAGCCACAGCCAACCACAAAAGACCTTCTGCAGCTGGAGCTGCGTCCAGACTAAGCAAAGAGCACCTGACTGTAGCTGGTAATAGCGGTAAATGACCCCTTCATATTGAGTCAAGGGTGGAGAGTCTCATGCTGCTGCATAAACAAGAGATCATGGGCTTGGAGAAGAATTAGGTGTCTTCTGAGAAAGACCACCACTGTCACTGTTGCTGGTGGGCAGCACTGTAGTAGGACCCCAGGGAAAGAATATGATCCATGAGCATGGACAAAAACTAATAGGGAAATGGGACAAATAAGCAGGGCTGCTGATAGATCAGCTCTGTCTTGCAGATTAATTGTCACGGGAGAAAGTCTCGCTGGAAGAGACAAACAGCAGGTCCACCTCGCCTAGCAGGATGTGTCTCAATGTCTCATTATTTTATACACCTACTTTTTGGCTTCCATGATCAAGAAATCCCAGGGATCACTGATTAGTTGCCAAGTGAAGCAAAACAGAAGCCGGACTGTTCAACAACCACGACGACAAACCCACAAATTCCCTCTGGATCAATTATTGGCCTCTTGAGTGCTGGGGAGAGAACACCACCTGGGAGCCAGCCTCCTCGAGATACTGATGGCCTCTTCAGGGATGGCAGGCATGGGTCACCTCCCAAAATTTTCACTACTGGCTGCAAACTCATCTCCCATTGACTTGGAGATCAATGGAAAAGCTCTATGTAAGCAATGAGAAGTAACAACTTCAGCGTAACTCTCCCTGATTCCTACTACGGGAAAACAGGAATTTCCATCAGCAGAAACGCATGTTAAAGCTGGAAGTGACAACAGGGTATTAAAATAGCAATATCTGTGCATACAACTTAAGCACTAAAGCCCAGCCTCAGCACCTACCAACACTGAGCTGGGGCACCCACACTGGCAGCCCATCACCCGACGCTCCTGCTGTGGCTGTAATTTGCAATTTGTTGCGACACAAGTGACTACAGAAGGTGCTTCGAATACACCAGCTGAAAATCCTGCTCATTGATTAACAGCAGGTCAGGCCAGATTGGAGCTGTAAGACTGAAATCCAATTTGCAGACCCGCTGATAAGGGAGGAAAAGCCCAGCACTGAGCACAGCACAGCAGCCAGGCAGGAAAAAGGGTCTCAAGGTTGTCACTGGCTCCCCGCCATAACACAAAGACTGCAGGGACAAGAAGCATGGCAGGAAACTGAAACCGTTGCATATCAACTTACTTTGGCAGATTTCAGGGGTGTTAAAATTGCTCTCCAACATTACTTAGCAGCAGCTTGAATGTCGACACTTACATACCTTTACATACAGACACACATAAAACATGATTAACTGTTCGCCCGCCTCGGTCCTGCCCTGCAGCACTTTCACAGACTAAAGGGAAAGGAAGAGCTGTGCCACATTTCTTGGAGCATTTCTCTTTCTCCATCTTGTCAGTGCATTGATTTTTTCCCCTTTTTGCAAAAATGTTCACTAAGTAGAGTCTGCTGCAGTTTTCACTCTCTTGGTTCATCGCTTTGCCTTGTTGGTTGGCTTCTTTCTCCATCACCTTTCCTTAATTTGTTCTCCCCCCTTCCCTCCATGCATGTCTCAAGGCAGTTTCTTCTTCTTGTCCCCCCTCACCTGATTCATTTCCAGTTCCTTTGCTCTTATTTCTATTCCTCAGCTCAATCTTCTACAGTTGAAGCTGGCTGGAAAAACCAAAATTCTTTTGACTTTTTTGAAACTCCCCTAACTGAAGCAGTGGCTGAAAAAAACAAAAAAAACCAACACGAAAACCCACCAGCATATCTTCTTTTTCTCCATTAACTCATTAAATATTTTCACAGAAAAGAAAGACTTTGGTTAAAAGCTTGTTAATCAAAAATCCAGCTGAAAGCATTCTGCTAGCTTTGGTTACTGCCACCTCCACACCACGCACATCCTTCCTCATCACCCACTCACTGTGACACATTTTATTCCTGTCAGGTCACATTCAGTTCACACATAGACACACATACATACACAAAGTTTTATTTACACTCACATATCTGCATGCGTGCACAGACACTTTTTTTGAGTACCATGTGCAGGAGCTTTGCCCATTCCCTTTTGATTTGTGCTGGAGATGGGAAGGACACCAGGAGCTCGCCTTTCCAGCCCAAAAGGATGGGGAGGGGAGAAAGCCCCATGTCATTACATCAGGGGAAAAGATGCAACTTGTTTTTCAAGAAAATGAGACATGACTAATCCCAGATTCACTAGGACCTGCACAGATTGAAGGTCAGTCACAACATGCCGTAACTATCCAGTTCTACACTGGCATCTCAAATACCCTGCAGGAAAACTCAGTGGTTTCCACCATGTCCCCAAATCATGGCACATTCCCCCAGCAATTCACTTCACAAACTGTCACCCAGATACTACAGCAGGCCCTCAGGACACTAGAAAGCTATTTTAACATGATTTAACAAAACAAAATTTAATCTTGAAGTAAAGAAAAGTAAATGAACATCCAAAGTTCAGCCTAGTTTGTTAATGTTTTTGTGTAAATGAATACCCTTGAGGTTGCTCTGCAGAAAATGGCCTTTGAGTTCTTTGACGTTTTTTTTTTTCTTCCAAAAAGCTTAGCTGGTGATTTGACTCAAAAGAGACTAAAACACTCCTTTTTACAGAAGGGACAGTCCTACAGAGGTGTCTGATCTCAGTGACCTTCCAAGAAGGCTGAGAAGAAATCGAGGCTAAGATATAAGTTGGTATGACCAAAAGCAAAACCGATGACCTATTTGGCTGGCAGAGAGTTTCACAAAAATAATGATTCCTAATAATGAAAAAACAAAATAAAAAATTCATGCTTTCTGCCTAGAGGCTTCAGAGCTCCACAGGGAGCTCTACAGGGTTGGAAAACTGCCCCATAGCAAGACAGATGATCGCAGCTTCCAAAATGCACCAGCAATTGCAGAGCTGCCCAAAAAGCAGATGAAGTAGATGACAGAGGACTGTCAGGCAGCCCAGCCTGAACCAATTGTTAACTCTAGCAGTTAATGATTTGTCCCAAAATTCTGTTAGACGAGAAGAAATGCAGTCTTAGGGGTCTCTCATCTGACACACCTAGCCCTGAATGCTACCAAGGAGGGTCCCACAGCCATGTAACTCTTTGAGAGGACATGTTAATATATCAAGGAGGAGGAGGAGGCCTTCCCCATTGCCCAGACATTCATCCATCCCACCACTCCACTCCTCTCCCCTACATCCCAACTTCTTCCCTCTTCTAGGGCATTGACGGGGATGTTGTAAATGCCTTTTTAGCTAAATCACCTAACTTCTCTCAGCTTGAAAAGAAAGAAGAGTAGATAAGTCTCAAGCGTGGCCTACTTGTTCATCCCTTCCAGTAAACAGCAGAATTGAGGGGGTAGATTAGCGGTTACAGTACTATAAACAAACAAGAACATGGCAAGAAACATCCAACTTTACACAAAAGGAGGATTTGGATCCATAACAGTAAAATAGTTGGGAGCTAAGGTTAAAAATCCACATTTGCCTTGATCTTAAATTCACTACGCTTTGTGGGCAAGGATGTAAAGGGCTTCCAAGTAGTAGATCATCCTTCTATAACAGACCGTACACACTGTGATAACCTAGCACAACAGGGTGGTTTAAGGGTGAGGGAAGAGTCAACCACAGTTTCACCCTGATTATTGTAATCTTTGTTCTTTTCTGGATTTGAATTACACCCTTTCAAGTTGCTTTACTTTAATGTTGGATTGTTGATTTCTTCCCTTGTTTAACAGTAATCTAAACAGATAATGAACACAGCCCACCAGGAAAAAAAAAAACAGTAACAAAAATTCTTGATATAAATCAGGACTTTGACTCTAGCAGGCTCAATGACTTCTTCAAAGGACTTATTGATATTCAAATAGCAAAACATGTCTGTACCAATAATGATAATTAAGTGCTATAAGCCTTTCATCCAAGGATCTCAAACTGTAGCTCTCAACAACACTGTGAATTAAGTACGGTCTCTACGTTTCACAGAGGTTTTGTCTACAGCCAGTGAGCAGCTCAATAACAGCACAAAGAGCAAGGCACAAATTCCCTGGGGAGGTGTGGAGAGGGATTTTTTTATACTGGTAATGCGCCCATTATAGTATCTTTACCTTTGCTCTATCCTCCAGGCATACATAAGTCCTTTCTCTTTCTTTTCCCACCTACAACACATGGTAACAGAAAAAAGACCCAAGCTTCCTAAACCAGAGGCCAGTCCTGTTAAATCTGTACTGTCCATTAGGAAGGGAAGATTTCCACCTCCCCAGGAAGCCCCACAGAACCGCTGGTGTCCACCCAGGGCTGACACAGCTCCAGCGTACTGCAGCGGTGCCAGCACAGTGATGGAAACAGTCCATCACCTCCTTAGTCCCAGGTCCAGGGCTCAGCCTTTGCCCAGCACCTCACTCCATCCATGCTTGTACCAGCAGCCAGTGTCGTTGGCTGAGCCCAGTGTTATCAAACTACCTCTTAAGAGTCAAGAGACAAAAAGCAAGATAAATGGGATATATGCTCTACAAGAGCAGCTGTAACTCATTCTCAGTTCCATGTTCACTACCCATGGCAGTGCCCTGCCCTCTGCAAGCCCCAAACCAGGTACGTGACTCAGTGAATCTGCTCCCTTGTCAGCAGGGAAAAAAAAATGGGCTGCAAAGCTGCACACCTAAATCATGCTGCTCTTCAAGGAAAATCCAGCCTTTGCTTTGCGTACCAGTGGCTGCTCGTGCCTGGCAACATCAAAGTATGGTCCTGTTTACCAAGCAGGAAACAGGCAGGGTGGAGGCCTGAGCCAGCCCACGCTTTCATCAACAAGACGTCCAGACTCTTCTGCACTGCCTAATGCTTGCCTCCCTTGCCCCCTCGGTCACTCTTAAATTATACCAGCATGAGCTTGAAGAGGTGCAGGAGCTAAATGTCTGTCACTCCTTCTTTAGAATAGAATAGAATAGAATAGAATAGAATAGAATAGAATAGAATAGAATAGAATAGAATATTCCAGTTGGAAGGGACCTACAATAATCATCTAGTCCAACTGCCTGACCAATTCAGGGCTGACCAAAAGTTAAAGCATGTTATTAAGAGCATTGTCCAAATGCCTCTTAAACACTGACAGGCTCGGGGCATCGACCACCTCTCTAGGAAGCCTGCTCCACTGTTTGACCACCCTCTTGGTACAAAAATACTTCCTAATGTCCAGTCTGACCATGTCAAGTCTTGTAGTCCTTTTAAAGAATAACGGTTGTGCTTTCGATGAGCAGTGAAACTGGGAGTGCTGGCAGGTCCCAAACTACACGCAGTCATCTTTTGTAGAGTTTTACTGAAAAGGCATGGAGTTTCTACTAGTATTCCAGACATCACTTATATAAATAATCCATCAGCCTCACAGCTGAAAATACATTAGAAAAACATTCAAGAAGTCCATTTTTGGACAGCGCTGTCCTATACTAATGTCACAGCTCCCTGACTTCTACTTAAAGATACTTGTCTTTTATTTCATCTTCACGCTCTTCTGCTAACTTCTTACATTTGTTATCAGCATTCATGATTCAAGTTTTTTGGCACAAGGACTAGTTCTTACTATGTCATATTAAATCTGGTTGAAACTCAGTTTTTATTTTAAAGAAGTTTCAACTTTGTTTTCATGTCTTATTGTAACAAAAGCAAATACATCCAAATTCACCAGAATTTGTTTTATATTTAAGATTTTGAAATTTAATTTCAGAATCACACAGGGATATTTCATGCTTACATAAATTACATAAATCACATGCTTATACACCAATTAGAACTCAAAATGTTAAAACTCACTGACCTTGTTGCTGTGCATTACTGACATATTATTAAATAATGTAAGAAAAATTTTTTAAAAAGAATGTGTGCAAAAGGAATCAATTTGGGGAGCACCAGCTTTGCAATAAATCTTGCAAATACTTCTTTCAGTGAATCAGTGCTTCCCAATGCAGAAAAAAAAATTATCTAAGCAATGAAGCAGCTTAAGTCTATAGCTGCCTTTGGAGTAAGCAGGTCTCAGTCTGTCTCGCACCTCCCTGTCATCTGGAGAAGCTCAGGTAATTCCCAGCTGCAGCTCAGTGCACAGAGCCCAGGATGAATGCATTCCAGCACAGTTCTACCACCTTTAAAACATACCTGCAGAGTTTTATCTTCTGATCATAATTCTCAGTCCAACCCTGAAATGGACAACAGATAAGAAAAGTTCCTTATCTGCTTCTCCACGTGTCCTCAGTGTGAAGCCTGTGAACTGCACCTGTACTTGCTGCGGTGCTGCCACTGCGTGCAGCTGGCAGCCGGTGCCACCCTGCTGGGAATCTGTCCTTGGCTCATTCTTCCTAGCTTCAAAACCAAAGCAAACCTTTCCCATCAGAGGGCCAAATCCTGCCAATGAGTAACTCTGTCCTTAAGACTGGACCCTGCTGAAGTTCCCTGTAAGGATCGCACTGCTTTGGACACTGGAAAAACGTGACCTGTGCACACTAAGTGCTGGCAGGATCAGGCCCACACTTCCTGGGTTTGGCTGAATGAAGTGCAAGCAGGATTTCAGGGTGATTTCAAAAGCAGAAGAAAAAACCTTTTCAGTCCACACAGCATAGCCTCATTCCTACAGGGAATGTCATGTCTCCTGTGCTATGCAAGGAAGTACCTTTGTACCCAAGGCTTCAAAAGCACCAACAGAACAAATTTCACCTCAGAGACCTATTTCCTTTTTTTTTCCCTCTCCTGTTCCTTAATATCATCACCAGAAATTGATGAAAAGCTTTTTGCACCACAGTAAGATTTACTGCTTATTGGTATTACTAGCTGTGACCATTCCCACACGTCCCTTCACTGGGAGGAGATGCTGCCCTGTGAGGCCTGACATGAATCTCTAGCACTGCCACCAAGAAGGACACTTATCAGTGAAAAAGCAGACAAATGACAGATTTAAGTGGTAATCATTTTAATCTAGTTTCTTCCAGCCTAAACCAGACCAATGGCCCCTGTGTCTAGAGGAGAATGACATAGATGCCACTAAGATGCTCTCCATCTTTTCTCCTGTTGCCATGCTTGTACTATTAAAAAATATTTTTGTACATACTGAGGCTTGGCATTGGTTTGTATTAAGGATTTTCTCCTTGGTATCATACAGACTTTTTAATCAGGTAACAGGGAAGCCAATTCCCTACCTCCTTCAGAGTGAACCCACAGGCAGGTTAGGTGAAAGAGACATCTGAGAACCACTGGCTCTAAAAGCACCGAACTTCATTCCTGCTCTGAAATAACAGGCTCATCAAACTATCTGAGGGTAGACACAGACTTAGGAATCTCTTAACTGGGGCCAGTCATCAAGGAGAAGCAGAAATCCTATGCAGGGCTATCAGCTCTTGTGGGAAAACCAGCTGTGTAACTTCCTCCATGCCCGTTAAACCCACATTTCACCCCAGCTTTCTAAGAACTGGAGATGATTCAGTGCCAACGAGCAGGTATTTCCTCCTGGGTCCTTTAACATAGGTATCTTCTCATGCTGAACGTCAAACCAGTTCAGCCTCGTCCCACAAAGCTGCTGTGACATGATCTCCAGCCTGCACTGGAGACACATCTGCACTGGAAAACTCTTGCTTTCTGTGTCCACGCTTGGTCTTAGATGACAATTAGCTCAGCTATAGTCCAAAGGAGCCCTTTTATGGCCAGCATGTGCTTTGGTAGCCTGCCAGCGGTGCTCTTCTAAAGCCATCCAGCAAAGTGACACCATCAGTTATAAGATCTATGTGTGTCAGGTCACTGGGTTATAAAACAGAAGTGTCATAAGCATGTAAGGACATGGTTTGGGCTCTGCTGTGAACGAAGATCAAATTATTTTTGTGGAATCAGATTACTATCTTGGGATATATTCCAGTGGGAAAGCATTGCTGCATTGTAATAGCATTTCTACTGGGAAATACCAGTTCCAGTATCCAGAATTGTCAAAAACCCTGAAATTGGTAAAGACCCAAATCGATGGGATGTTACTATTACACTGCAGCTAGCATGATGGTGAGGTACTGTGAGCTTGGATGGAAAAATCCCGCTTAGACTGTGCACTGCACTGTGTTGGACTACAGTAAAAATCAGAAGTCACTCTTTCCACAGGAAATGACAGTAACACAAAATGAAAACCATGATAATAAGCAACATGACTCTCCCACGCATTACTTCCTAGTAACACCTAAGAACACACGCACTTGTAGCACGCCTCAAAAAAATTAGCCTCATCACAGAATTATCATGAGCAGTGAGCGTCTGTCCTTCTGAATCAGTCCTCCCGGCCTTCAAACAATACTGAGGACCAGGAGGGTGACAGAAGCTGAGAACTACAATACGGTCAAAAAAAGAAGGGAAAAATGCTGAAAGAATGAAGCCAACATGTGCAAAGCATTGCTACATCGTGCTAATTCAAATAATGCAGCCTGCATGGGTATTTAATTTTTACTCCATGGCAGAGAGAACCACAAACTGTCAGGCTAGTGATACAGCTGTCAAACCTCAACATCTTAACTACACAGATATATGTGGAAAAAAGTGGCCCATATCAATATCCATCTCAATTTATAACTTGAGAAAGACTGCTAGGGTAATTGCTGTTTTACAATTGCACTTCTGTAGTGGTCAGTTATCACTGACGGTGGCAGTAACCACTTGGTGAGATGAAGAACAGAAGCAAAGTAAAGCAATACTAAACAATAAAGCACAGGGGGAAAAAAACCCTTGAAAGAAGGTCAGACAAATATGAAAAAGAAAGAAGGAAAATTACACAGATACTGATAAAGTTTCTAAATTACAGTGCAAGAGATTACAGGGGAACCCATCCTCCCCAAACCCCCTTCTGCTCTCCCCTCTTCTCCTTATCCTTCTCTGCAAATGAAAATGTAACTTTTATTTATGCCTATACATAAGTGCTGAGAATCAAAGGCATTATACCCAGCTTCTGGGCAAGCCATCACACTGCAGAAAAACAAAAAGGCCATTATTTGGATGGAAGAATCAGTCTGTATTACTGACTTGACTAGTCCCTTTTTTATTAGCAGCTGTTAGTGCAGGGATCAGAGAGTGTGCTGGTGTGGTGCAGCTGTTCCACATGTGTTATAAATAAGGGCTCGTAAAAGCCCATCCTATTTTTAAAGCTATGAAAAAAACCAAGAAGTCACAGAAATTCCCTATTAATGCCTTGCAAGTGGAACTTTTCTCCTATTCTTGACTTTAATGCCCAGAACTGAATGGACAAAACAGGCCATTCTTAAAATAATGTTCATTAAAAAAGAAAAGAAAATGCAATTTAGTGGAATTAGATTAAGCCAGCCCGCAAGATGTAACCAATTAGTGTGTACAGTGTCTTTTCCTTCAAAAGCAGACACTTAATCAGGATGAAAACAAACCCCTGTGATTCTATTTCTAATAAAAACGTTGGATAACCATGCTGAAATGTTTCTGTAGCACAACCCAAAAGCTGGACTGAGCACCACGCAGCTCAGACACCACCACCCACCCTTCCCACTCACTTCCTCCTCTCTGGGTTTCTCTGTGTGGCCAGAGCCCATCACCAGCTCCTCCTCACCAACCCCAGTGCTGAAAAGGTCAACTACGATTCAATGTGAAGGCAAAATCCCAGCCCCGGGCAAATCCTTCACTCACCTGTTTTCGGGGTCCGACACCGTCATGTTGCGCGTCACGTAGCACATCTTGAGCGGTATTCTCTTCTTGTCTCTGTGGATGGAGAGCGAAAGCTGCGACAGGGGGTCAGCAGAGGTGCAACCCAAGCGGGGAGATTCGGGGGGAGGCGTCTCCCACCCAATTTCTGAAACAGGAGAGCCTTTCTTCACATAGGGGGTTGCTTCTCTCATGTATTTCACTATGGAAAAGAAAAAGAAAAAGGCAAGTAATAAATAAATGGATATTAAGTAGTTGCATCCCATGTGAGTTCTTCGAACTGTTACCAACCCTCAGCGCTGTTTATTATTTCTGCTCATCCAGCATCACGGCACTGGAAGCTGTGCAAATACAGAAGATGGAGATCTGACTGCTGCCCATCTCAGTATGGTGCAATGAGTAAAATGAGGGAAAAGAACAGAATTGGCAAAATAAGAACATATAGCTAGTGTAAGGCCAGGGGAGCCATCTGACCTCTACTTGACAGGCTGTAAATCCTCATGCAGCAATTCCTATGTACAGAAGCTGTGAGCTGGCTGAGGTATAGGGATTTTTTTAAGACATTCAACCAAGGGACAGTGAATTATTCCCCTATCTAAAATGTTCCAGTGATACTCCCAGTGCTGCAAACTCACATCTTGCTTCTGGTTCACGCTTGTCAGTGTCCCGCCACTGATCTCAACAGCTATTTCTGCTTGCTAGGAAGCAGTTTTATCTGATCTACTTGTGCATATATATATATATGGAGTAAACAAAACCCAATTCACCTCTTAGCCTTCTCTTGGGGAAGTAAAATTGAGTTCGAGCCTTTTGTGAGAATGAAGGTGTCAGATTATATCTCTTCTCAGTCTCTTCCAATGTTTTTTTCCAGTATGGATAGGAAAAGTGAATGCAGGATTCCCAAATGATCTTAATGTACGCAAAAAATCAATACCTCTTTTACACTCATACTTCATATTCCCCTCTTTACGCAAGCAAATATTGCAACATTTTCCCTGTTTTTGAATTCTTTTGGCAGTTCAAGATCACTTTTGCTTTTGCTTTTCATGTGCTTGGCAAATCTGCCAGCCACAGTCGTCTCCTCCTTCACAAGCCTGATGGAGCTCAACCAAGAAAAGACCTCACATTTAAGCACCCTGGTTAAACGTATATGTCCAACGTACACAGCTGTGGCTGCCTAACTGGCTACTGCCACTTGATCGTATCCATGACTCAAACAGTGACGACATGAACTGAAAGGGCAGGAGCACCGTGAACTTACTTGGGGAAGTTATTAAAATGCTGTGAGAGAAGATTTCAAGGAAACGGTGCAGATCATCGTGTTAGCTTGGCTGAAGGAGCTGGGAATGATTGAATAACAAAACGATAGGTAAATTACAAAGGGGCATTGGCGCGAAGGAGGTTAAATGAGAGAAAGCAGGCTGAAGTTCTTAAGTTCAAAGTGAAAGCAAGGGAAGTATTCAGAGGAGTGGAGAAGAACAGCAGTGTTTCTGTTAAAACCACAGATAAGGCGAGTAATTTCAGCAGCACTATTTTCAAGGCACTTCATAACAGCTTTACCAAGAGAGATATCTGTGCAAAACCAGAGTCCAGGCTCTGTGAGCATCTATTGCCATCTTTCCTCTAAAACACCTTAGTGCACATCTTGCCATTGCTCTCTCTCCTTTTTAAAAAATCTGTTAACCTCAATATTAAGGACTTCTGTGTTTAGGTATTTTACGGGATATCCCTCTGTGAGAAGGATCATTTGTGATATATCAGAAATGCTGTCCTACCCAATGCTACTCTTTTGAATCCTTTGCCCCATACTATTCTGAGTAACTTTTGAAATTCATTTCTTCCCTGCTCAGGGAAGAGCTGGCATGGGATTCTACCAGGCTTCCAGAAACTACTTAAGGCAAAGGGTGTTGGCACTGATTTTTGGATCTTTTTGTAGACATCTACCTGGAGTCCATTATCTACCTATGTCACCTAACTCTCAAAACCAGCGCTCATCCTTGGGCACTCCATAAATTACCTGATTTTCAAAGGTGCTGAAAATGAGCAGTTTTAGCCAGTGCCATACAGATATTGGTTTTAGCAGTCAGCATCTCAGTTTGGATGTACTCATAGCCTCTGGGAAACAGAGAGACTGAACACATACAGATGTGGTCAATCTACTCCTGTTTACACGGAACGAATATGACTTTGTCATTCATTTAGATGGGAGGAACAGCTGAAGCTGTAAAAATCATGTTTGACTGCAAGCAAAATTTTGTTCCCTTTAAAATTAGAGATTTTAATTAATCTGTTGAAAAAAGTAATCCAGTTGGCTTTTGAACTCCATTACAGTGACGTGACAGCAAATGTGATGATAAATAAAGGTCCAGGTCTCAATAGTGTAGCTATTTCATCTGTGCTATTTTCATCCTTTTTCAGCTGCAGCTATATGCATTCGACCTGAGCATCTTTTAATTAAGGAAAGGAGAGAGAGGCAGGGGGAGGAAGGAAGCTGAAGTGAAAAATTTGGCTCTAAACCTAAGCAGGAACACAAACTGTGAATTTAAGTCCCCAGAGAAGGGGACAGAAGAAAAGAGCCATCCCTTCCATGTGCCAAGAAGCCAAGTTTCCATGCGACGCACCAGTGAATTCAGGGCAGGCAGCTGCACTGTTTCAGAAACTCCTGTGAAAGAGGAAGCAGGAGCAGGAGGAGAGAGCAGAAACACAATCCTCTTTCCACAAACTGAGTCTCAAACACAGCAAAAGCCAAGAGAATTACCTTGAGGAAAAATGTCCTATGAAAACTCCTGCCAACTTCTGAACTCCCAGACACCTAGTTTCTAACTCTCAACAGGAGATGGTTGCTCAGCCCCAGAGACTTACATGAATAAAGACCCATTAATATACTGGTGAACTGCTGAACACCATCTTCCTACAAAATTCTACAGGAGAATTAAAAAACAAAGTGAATATAGGTTTTCTGTATTAAAAAAATGTATTTTAATAGTTTTCTACTAATTACTTCCTACTGCCCACTAAATACAAGCACAGCTCTCTAGATTCATCACTGAATTCTGCTGGGTTTTACAAACCAGACTTTATGGCTCTTGCATATTCAAATGTGTTTCATATTTTAAAAGCCCCCAAATGGATACATATAAATGCACAAATGGAATATGGGAGTGGAACAGGTGGCAGAACTTGATCCATTTATATAATTTTTTGTATTATTTAAATTTCAGGGCCACTGTTTTCCATTTGCCCCATCAACATCCATAATTACATGTCCATAACCAAAGTCCAGTTTATGAATTTAGCTGAAATAAGGCACACGCTGTTCAGATGATTCATAAGTTTTATCAGCAATTATTCCTATTTATCTCTAAACTCTGGATGCAAATACTGCAGAACACTCTGCTTTATACCAACGCACCAGTAACTTTACTACACACACAGCAATTTATGGTGACCTCACACGTGTCTACATTTTGCAGTCTGTCCATTAACCAGTTCTTAATCCACCTAGTAGAAAACAAGTTTATACCAGTATGTATTATAGGCATATTCCTATTCCACACTGCACTATCTGAGAATCTCGAATGCAACAATGTTGTTAATGTATAACTGGAGTTATACAATTCACTTCCACCACCAAGTTTTAAAACCAGAAAAAATATGATACAGACTATAGAGCATTAAAGTAATAACGTGGATAATATTCTGTTCTCAGGCCATTACACTCAAGAGCTAGATTTCCCTTTGGATACAGTAGCACAAATCCAGGTACAGACTGAAAAAGAAAGCGGCTGTAGAGAACACTGTTTTTATATATTGCCAATGAAACTACCTAATGGATTAAAACCCCCAAACACTTAATAAAATTAAATAAGGTATGCCACTGTATAACAATTCTGAGTTATGTATAACTGTTCTATAGGCATGTATATATATGTCTTCAGAATAGATACATATGTACAATATATATACAAATATTAAATATCTATTTATATAAAAATGCTACATTCCTTAAGACCACCAGCACATAGTCTGCAAACATAGAAACCAGCATGCAAGGACTGAGAAAAAATTCAAATGGTTTCATTATTATAACTCAATTTACTGATACACTGTAATTTCAGTCGAGAGTTGTCTAAACTCGTCCATTTGATGCTATAGCTCAACCTCAGAGATCCTTATGTTCAGTACTAATTAATGATCCGTGCCCTTTTGGTGCACCACTAATTAGAAACTGCGGTCAAGCAATTAAAATTGCAATCTCCGGAGCACCCCTCCCCACAAAGAGAAGAGGAAGGGAAGTGGCAATCAAATTAATTAATCCACTGATACACATTGAAATACTTTGCATTTATATTTTGATCTGCAAGACAGCCAATGTAGCTTCCAAAAAAGCACTTCATTTACAGGCACTTCTGCCAAGTCCCAAGTCTCCACAATTAATCCTTTGTTACTGTTCACAGATGACTTTGTTTTTTGGTGGGGGGGGGGGGGGGGAGAAGCAGGCTTTTTTTAATGAGAGAAATACTACAGACCAGCTTGGTCAGGTTCTTGGCCAGATGCAGTTCTGAGGAACTGGGACTCTTCTGACACATTCAAACTGTTTCCTAGGAGGGAAGACAAAGACCACTGAAGAGAAGCCAGCACTCCTGAGCAAAGCTCTCTCGTTACTATAGGAATGAGAACAGGATGTGTAGGTTTACAGTATGAAAGCAAAAGGAACAACATGCCCGAATCTGCTTGAAGAAAGATGATCAAGGAATTCCCCTTTGCAGGGGAAAAGCACAGAGTCTTCTCTTTATGCATTCGTTCTCTCCTAAGTACTCAGAGACAACTGCCAAAGGTAAGTAGAAAACATCACCCAGAAACCTCCCGAGGTTGTTTTCAAAGGATGTGCTAACGCTACTGATACCTATAACCAAAAACAATAGGTTTTCCAAAGTTCCCATAAATCCATCTTTATCTGGTCTGGTTGCTGCCAGGGTGAAAGGTGGCCCAGAGAAGAGGAGCTAGGCAAGTTCTCCACCATACTTAAGACGTTTTAAGACTGCATGTAGGGATCAACCTTTGGAGTTACTCAAGCCCACAAACTGAACATGATGAGATCAATTGCTTTTATCAGCTTATTTGGGATGAAGGGGCTGTTTGACTTGTCTGTGCTGAAGCGAGTACACCAGGCCATCTCCAAGGGTATTGCGGGCAGCACAGCATACAAACACTTTTCTTGCAAAAATGATTCTTGGTTAGTTTGAGAAGAGCTGCTAATGCAGAACTAGCGGAAGCCCAACCTGCAGGTACACAGTTCCCACCTGGAAAGGAGGAAACAAATTAAGACAAACACTTCTGAGGTTGTAGATAGCATCACTACAAGTCCAAGTTAACAACTCAGAGCCACCTAACAGCTGCTGAAGTGATACTGTCCCAAGAAAAAAAAGTGGACGGTAGCAAAACCTAGAAGTAATCACTGCAGGTGTGCGGCCTTCAGAAGGGCAAATCAGCCATGCAAGTCAAATCACTCAGCATGGTTGCGTCGTTTTGCTTGATGAAACATTAAAACACAGAATTTACAGTCTAGCAGTTTTGGTAACGCACAAACCAAAATGCCCCAAATGGTTTCAAAGCTAGTTGTAACTGAAAGGAGAAGTCTTGCCATAAAATTTACAAACTGTGCCTAAGCAATGCCAACATAAATGCAGAGTATTTTACACTATTGTCAATGGAACTGAGATTAACAGAGGTAGAGAAAGGTCTACTGTATTAAAATTAATTCAGTATCATGATACCAGAATTTACCTGCTAGGTTTTATGTTATAGATCGAATTCCCACTAAACTCAAGCAAACCGCACACCCTACAGTGAAGACACATGTATAAAACTGAGATGAGAATCTGTCCAGCTGCTGATGCCGTCATCAAAACTAAGACCCAAATACTTGAAGGAAAGAGTTTATGAATCAGATCATCTATGAAGATGTGTCGCATGACCCTTTCAACAGCTTTAATGTGGGTATAAACCAAAAACCAGTCAACAACACTGCTTGTGAGTGTTTCCACTCCATTTCCTACAGAAACAGCCGTTACTACATTCAGACAAGTAACATCCATTAACATGATCGGCTTTCCCCTGTGCTGAAAGGGATTTGAAATAGTAAACCTCCTGATCTGCCAAGAGCATCAGATCTCCACCTCTGGGAAATGATAGAAATTAGTTAAAATAAACACCTTGTGAGAATACAACTTTACACTTTGGCCATTTCTCACACTGTAGTGAGACTAAGTTGAATTTACCATTTTCTGCTGTTTTTAAATTAATTCAGCTGAATTCAGCCTATGTTGCTTCATCCCTTACAGAGACAGGCTCGGATTTAAAATGTAAGGTTTTTAAAATCCTTTTTAGAATACATCAATGTGTGCACTTATTATACTTTTTATTTGGAAGAGATGAATGAGTGTTTTGAAAGAGAAACTTCAGGAGACAAACACGCCTTTAAGATAACGTTTACCTGAAGAGAAGGCATTAGCAATTGGTGCCAAAAGGATGCTGGTAAGCAACCAGGCTTCAAGTGGGCTACAGGCTTTCAGTGAGCTACAAACAGGCTGGGTGAAAAAGATCAACAATTGCATTTTAAAAATATAAAGAATACTTCCCTGTGTTCCTTTAAATTAGCAGCTGCTTCTATAAAAAAGGTAGAGCAATGTTCACCAGTGCTGTAAGCACCATCACACGCTTGCACCCAGAAAATGAAGGCAGTTCCTGTTCAAACCACCTTGCAATCAGCAATTTTGCGTGGTTAAGAGCATTTCTTTGTCAATGAGGTAACGGGAGTTGCAGTCCAGACAGCAGACCGAGGGATCAGCATGCCCAGGCCCCCATCAAACGGGAGAAAACGGACTGCTCTCAGGAAGCCATGCAAGGGTGCAGTCTGTGAAACCTCATGGTTTGATAACCTTAATAGGGCACAGTGACCAGCCACACTGTGTTATCCATAGCAGGTCTCCAAAAATATAACTCACCACCAAAGATGTCTTAGAAGTCAAGAAACTGAGGAAACTCAGCCATGAGTCTTGGCGGGAACCACGGGCAGCCCCTGTGGAGGCCTTCTCCTGCCCACCTGCACCAGGGACCTCCCTTTTCCGCTCTGATTTCAGCACTTGTGGAGCTAGAGGTTACATTCCCAGGCCATCCTATGCTTCTGCGTAACACCAAAAATTCTTCAGAGAGTTACTTTTCCTCATTTTCTTTTCCTGAGATTTTGCCTGTGATGTGGGCCGATTCAGCCACTGATTCCCCAGGCCTGATGTTCCCCTTTAGTAAACACGTCAACTCTGAATTTCCTCAGTGCAAATGTTTCTAGGAAGTGAAAGCTTTAAATGTTTTCTTATCTTATGCAGCATATCAATTTTGTCAACTGGAAAACCTAGTAAATATTAATCCATTTTCACTCCTTGAGAAGCCACGGTTTTATACTCCGCATAGAGCAAGCATGAGCAAAACACACAACTTATTCCCTTCTGGTCTGTATTAGACAGCCTGAAAGCTTCCCTTGCAGTCAGCGTCTCCCACCCACTTCTCCCTGCTGTCACTCGGAGTTGGTCACAGCTAACCACCCCCTTTCAGCTCCTTTGTGAGTTACATTACCGGGTTCTAATAATAAAGTCCACGTTTGAGGCTAACAGCATACCTGGTCAAAGAAGCAGGACTAGTTTCAAAGCTGAGGTGAGATTTTCGTGTTTCTGTTCAAAAATAACGGAAACTAAACAAACACAAACTTGTGTCACACAGAACCACAATGAAACCTGAGGCTGGATCACTGGCTTGGTTCAGAGCTCTAAATACATGACACTTACTAGCACTTGAGTTGATGGAGTGACCAAAAGCAGTCACAGGTTGTTCATAATCTGGTATATGAAAATTTCAAACTGGCAAATTAATAATAAACTAAAGACAGACTCTTTACAGTTGACGTTCCTCAATACTTTCCATTATAATTTCCATTACACGTATCTACTACACTGAATGTGTTACAGTTTCCTTCAAGTGATTTAGTTTATTTTAAATTTCAAAGTTTCTGTTTCAATAAATTGGATGTATTCAGTTCTGATTTTTCATGTCACTAATGATAACTGCATGAATTCTAGTGGCAAGGTCCCATAAGCTATTCATGTGTCTTCCAAAAATATTACATACTTCCTCAAAATAAATGCAGACATAATTTTTTCATAATCTGACAAACAAATTTTAGCTTGTAAATATTCTGTAATCCCCAGAAGTACAATGTTGGGTTAAAAAGGAGATGCTTTCACTTGATTTAGAAGGAGACGTGGCAGTTTCTTGAAGAGCTTGTACTCACAAGAAACACTACTCAGTGGAGAACAGGGAGCAGCTATGCTGCACAAGTGTCCCTTATCCAATAAACTAAAAAAATAAAAAAGACTACTGTCAAAACCTGCAAGCAGTAGCTATATAACTTACTACATTTTTATGTAAAATGTGACACAGCTCATTTGCTACATTGTTATGTGACATTATGAACTCTACAATTAGAACTATGCAAATCTTTCATAATGGAAGTGGAAAACATCTGAAACAGGCAATTTGGGAGCTGAACATGGAAATTAGCAGTCACAGTTTGAGAAAAAGCATTGTGGGACCTGTGAGTCACTCATTGATAATCAAACTGGAGTTTCTGGTTGTCTCTGAGGCAGAATGCTTCATAAGTTAAAAAATAAAAAAAAAAAAGTTCTAGTCCCATGATATTAGGACTAGGTCATTATACGCCTTGTAACTCTACTCGAAGTACAACAGAAAAACATGGCTTCACATAAAGCAGGGAAATGGAGCAAAATACATTTCTTCAGTGGACTTGCAGGACTCAGATTCCTAAGGACCATCTCCTACCCAATATTGACATATCGTATTTTAAAATCTTTTATCTAAACCTCAGGAATAAGTTGATTCAGATTTTCTCATGTGCCACTCATGCTTGTTGTTCCCCCTCTCTGTTAGTATTTATAGATCCTTCTCCAATCACCCACACGCTCAGATGGAATTCAAGGTGTCTGGCATCGCCAGCATGCTGTAATTTTTCTATTTACATGAGTAATCTCAAGTGTCAGAACAAATATTTCAACCACTAGTGATTATGTGAAAAATACATAAGGGCATTACGGTTTTAGAGCATGCTGTTATTTCAGCAGTCACACAAATCATTAAGTAGTACAGGATAGACTGAAAATGGCACTCACTGAGGGAAATTGCTATGCTGTATATGATTGTACCTGTTTTACAGATGGCTAAACTGACACAAGCAAGTTAAAATGCATTCCTCAAAGTCATGCAGTAAGTCAGTGACCGAGTTCTCAGCACTAAACTCAGCTTCTATCCCTTTATGACTTTTCATTTTTAAACAACCCAAAGGGATCCCAGTGCCAGTGAAAACTGGATTCACAATGGATTCACATTCTCCCTCTGGGAAGACCTTGAACACCTTCCAAGATCCCCAGGATTTATTTTGAAGAGCAGGACTTCAATCACTTCCAAAATTTCAAAGTTGTTAATTTTCATTCTTCACTGGACAACACCAAGGACATTGAAAATGAACAAACTCAGGGCACTCATTCACCCAACAACTTGCCGTATCTCCTGTGGCTGGGCTATCCATCAAAAGGCAACAGATCACCATACAAGTCCTTATTTTTGGCAATCCTTTAATTTGCAACCTTTCCAACAGCAGAGACCAATGTCCATATCCAGAACATTCAAGTGCCAGTGATTATAAATACTTATATCTATATGTATATATGTATGTAAATACAGACAGATACATAGATATGTAGATAAATACAATGTGAACACTACTGAAGTTCAGCGACTTGGACTGCAAAATCCTATGAGGGCCTATGTGCCTGCCTCCCTCTCTCTCCCTTTCTCATTTAAACTGGGAATAACAGAGTTAGGTAAATTTGGAGAAGCATCCAGTCAGTTCTACACTGCCAGCCCACAAGAATCTCCCCTCTCCATCAAACACCACCATCTCCGTGCTGCCATGCCATCACAGTTCAATGGGAGAAGCACAATGGCTTCTCTAACGAGATATAAGAGAGTCTGTACAATAGTCTTAAGACTTCTATATAACTAAGAAAAAAAAAGGCAACACAAATCTAAGGAAGGCCCTAAATCTATCATTGGGAACTGGGATGAGTTTTTGATGAGTGGTCAGCATAATGTAGAAACTATGTTTTTATTGATTTCAATGTGGCATAACAGTAGCTCAAGACCACCGTTGCCTGGTTCTGAAGTCTAAGTACAGTCTCAGACTGCCTCTTCTCTGCCTGAAGACATTTGCAAGATGACCCACCAGGTAAGTGGCAGACCTGGAATGAGGTTTGGCTCCACATCTATCTCCTTGCTGGTCTACAAAAAAACACCTGAAGCAGACAGATTGCTTGCTGAGGCACTGGAAGGGAGATGAGACCCCACATCACACCACCCCTTGGATTTCAAGAAGAAAAGGAAGCAGGACTGTATGTCTAGTGAGGGTGATAAAAAGAGAAGGACAATGAAACATGCTCGTGCCTCAGTGCTTGGGCTTCCATTTGAATGGAGCCCTTTCCTCCCAGGGATTACATGTTTTCTCTAGGAATAAGCCACCAAAACCCTACCAACAAACTACAACAATTAAAGAATAAGCACGTTAGTCATTAGCACCAGCTAAAAGGTATTCAGAAAGCACTCAACACTTTGAACACAGGAAATTCTCAGAATTGCAGCACCCAAAGAGATCACGACTGAAACTCAGCTGTGCTACCACAGGACCACGGCATCATGTGCGGTTCTTTGCAGCTCAAAGTCTCTTACCAAGATGATAGCTCTTCTGTTCTCATCTCTGAGAAGCTATAGTTACTGTATCTTAAAAAAATGCCAATGATCCCTGATGGAATATGGTCCTCCTGGAACTCCAGTGCATAATGCTATTTGGGGTGAAAAGATTTTTTTTTTTTTTGGCAGGTTTCTTGTTTTTACATAGCATCACTTAAAACTATTCTGCAGATGGGATCTCAGAAATGAATTAGTGAACACAGGGAACAAGGGTAGCAGTGAAAATACTCATAAAAGTCCTAAAGATCACAATACAGAGACTGAACTTTTTTCTGTGAAATGGTTTTGTGCTCTGAAAAATACGTTCTCACCCAAATTCATTTCTTTCTCTGCAAACAAAATAGTACTTTGAATTGACATTTTGATTTAAAATGCCCTTTTAAGATCAAACTCCTTTTCTAATAAATATTGCATGGAGCGTCCCCCAGCATCCATTTTGTCAGATGGAAATTCATATAGTTACGATTTCATTAGGTTTCTTGCAGTGGACTGGGCATTTAATCAATGAGAGCAAAGAGCATCTAAATAGGGTTAGGCTTCAAATTCCTTTCAGTGAGAAGTTAAATCCCCATTAGCTTTGAGCCATAAGCCCCTGTGGATTTAGCATGCAGCTTAAAAGATAACTCTGTGAGGGGTCACAGCTCTTTACTGTAGTACAGAAAGCCTATTTCACAGATGGCCCTGCAATAATAATATAAATATAATCCTGTTTCAGTGGACACTTTATCCTTCCAGAAAACAAGCAATGTTTTCTGTCCCAGAAAAAATCACATTAATCTTCAATTTAAGAGCAAAGTAATTCCCTGCTTCATTCAGGCCCTATTACAGAGAATTACCGAGACTCGCCTGGTACCGTGCTGATGCTGGGGCCAGCGTGGTCCCCCCACCCTCTGCAGGACAAGACAGACACAGGTTGCTCTCAGCAGCTGCTGAACAGCAAGTGCAGTTGACTCGGCACATCAAAACACATTTCCTCACTATGCCGAATGCCAGTTTTGACTGTTCCAGGTTAGGTCAAAGCCAGGTTAAAATAGTACGACCTATTGTTTTTCACAGTCTGCAAACTGCCTGCCAAGTACTTTTTGGTCAACTAGTATAGAAGACTGATAACAGAGGTTGGAAAAGAAACTGGCAATTCCCAGCTGAGTTTCAAAGGGCTGTAATGAAATGCAACTCCGTTTCAAATCATCACAGAGAAAACCTTTTCTTTAATCGGTGAGAAGAATGCTAATTTGTTTGCATCTCAAATTTATTTGCCACTTGTACTACTGGAGCACTTACCAGGATTAGCAAAGAACTGGCGCATGACAGCCTCAGATGCTGTGCAAACACAGAACAAAAAGCTGGTCCCCTCCCAAGAAGCTTAGAAATCAAGTACAAGTTAAAAGACAATAGGGACATGACAAGGAAATAAGCAGGCAGAAGAGCCTACGGTAAAAATCATGCATGTATCTCGCAGTGTTGTTACAGTTGTATTGTATTCCTCTGTAACAGAGACAGCAGTAGCAGGTGCTGTTTGTAAAAAACACTGGAAAAAACATGAGGAAGAAAAGGAAATATGAGTAGGGTGATACAGTTGCTAGGATGCATTTGCAATTAATAGTGGCAAGAATTTTCCCTGTGTTGTTATCACTGCTGCTTCCCATGCAGGGACTCCATCAAGACTTAAACTTTCAGCATCATCTGAGGCATAAGAGGTTATTGCACTGGAGTCATTGCTTGAATTCTGCTGATAGATAGCTAGCTATAGCTGTAGCTTTAGCTGTAGCTGTAGATGTAGATGTAGCTGTAGATATAAAACAGTTTGTCTGAAGCAACTGGGAGCACCTAGCCAGACGAGGAAGCCCACCAGAGCCTGTATGGACAGGGGGACTGGTCTTGAGACACATGTAACTGCAGCTCTACTGAACCTCACACTTGCTGGCTTGGCTCACATGTTCAGGCCGGTTCCCACAAAAGGGGAAAAATCCTCTCTATATGTCTGTCCTGTAAGTCCTGAGAATAATTCTGTTTCAAAAGTAAACAAGCTTGCAAGGCAAAGGCAGACTGAAAGCAAAGGATGGTGTATGTGCAGGCTTGCCATTAGCATAACTGGTTTTCTTTATGCTCCGGTGTGGGAGTGCCTTTGAAAAGAGGAGCTGAAAGCACGGCTTTCCCATCCACATCATCTATGCTTTTACAGAGGCTTGGGGATACACAACAGGGATAACTATCTACTTGAGGCTTGTTTGCTTTATTTAGTTCAAGGGCAGGTCTCTCTTGCTACTTGCAGAGAGCACAATCAGATGATATCAGTTCTTTTTCTTTTTAACATCAGCACAGATGGGCACAGCAACAATTTCTGCCTCAAAGAGCTTCTGATCTCAGGATCACTTACAACTTCTGCCAAAGTCACTGGGTTCATCTTCAATGGGAATTAGCTCAGGTCCAATGGCCAAAGCTGAAGATGAGAATAGGCTATAAAGAGGGAAAGAATGGGAAGCGAGAAGAAAACTAACTCCGGCAGGTAGATGCATGAGTAGCTATTGCACCCCAGTTCACCAAGAGATAGCCCAAATGGAACCACTGGAAAAAAGTTTTAACTTCAGCCGTACAGGACCATGCCTCAGCACAGATCACAAACACCCGCCCGTCTGTGTCCCCACCATCAGGGTGACTCTTCTCTCATCTTGCACACGAAAGGCCATCCGAATATTATCGACGTATCTCTGAAGAGATCACTCACGTAAGTAAGCTGACCTTTGGGCTTACTGCCATAGTAGGTTTATGCTCCAGTTTCTAAAGGACAACTTTGAAACTCTAGATTTCAGCAAATGTCAGAAACTGATAAACAATTCAATATTTATACTGTGCTCATCTCCAACCCTTTAAAGACCACTTCTGCAGTTGTTCCCCTTGAAGAGCCCATAAGATGCTGAAGTAAAGTTGGTAGCAGATAGAAAGCCTAAAACAAAACTTTTGAGGAACCCCAAGACCAATCTGCCTGGTTGGTTACTGCATTTGAGAAAAGAAGATGGGGAGCTGGGACAAGATTTTAAGTCAGCTGATGGCAGAGGTATGTTTGTGATATTTACACCTCTTCTACCATAGGAACTGTCAGAAACTTATTCCCTGGGTGGGTAAATAATGGCCCACTAGTTACCAGAAGTTAGGAGCTGAGAATATTGGAGTGCTGTACACACTCTTTGTTTAACCAAGGGTTATTCTGTAACTCTTTTATTAAATGCGTGATAGATTAGAGCGTGTACAAGCCTATTAACTGCAAAGAGGGGAGACCAGTTCAGAAGTATGTGCCAGTAAATGGAGTGCTTCTAGGTCACTTCAGCCTCCTCAAGACTGTTTTTCACACCATTTATATTGCACTGCCTTGTCTCAGCCCACCAAAGGGCCAAATCATCGTCTCGTTCAGAGGCAGGACTAGAAGACTCATGGGATTCTTCCAGATTGACAGCACAATGCCCGCACTTCAGTTTAGCTTACAACCACTAGACCCGGCTCACGCTCTGTGGCTTATAGGGTTTGTGCTTAGCAAGCAGTGACATTAACGATCAATGACCAAAGCCCTCTTCAACAAAAGTGTTAAGGAGATAATTTAGTAGCACCAGAGCAACTATATATACACAAACCAATATAGTAATATAGAGACCTTTGCAAATATATACACATATACATGGGTCTCTTCAACATATGCCATGTCCTAGGATGCTGTTATACAGCTAGAGATTTCTGGCTCCCCATTCCTCCAGAAGCTGCTACCTGATCACAGTGGGCCTACCCCCTCAACCCCTGGGACCAAATCTGGATTTGTTCCTCTGCCAGGAACTGATCAGCAGCAGTCTCCCTTTCACACCGGCATCTGCCCCAGCCCTTTCCCTGCCTCCCTCTCACAGGCATACCCTGCATATCCCTCCCTCACCCACCTCAGCGAGTGCCAATCTCTCCCCTCCCTGCCCAAAACACCTCACCTTCCCTTTTACCCTTTCCCTCCCACAGCAGCAGCCTCTAAACTCTGATGCAAAGGAGGGAAAAGAGGAGGCACAGAGATAACCACTGCTGCTGGGCCAGGCTGTCCTCACTCGCTCCCCCTTTGCTCCGTGCGCAAGCGTGCACACACGGAGCAGCAGCTGATGCTGGGCTCCAGCACCTCTCCCACCCCGGCAGCACCCTGTGCTGGGGCAGGTGCTGCAAAAAGCTCCCGAGCTGCGTTTTGCAGCTTGCAGAGCTGTCCCTGTGGGTAAGCACAGCAGCAAGGGCAGAAGCATCCCGTGAGCTACGTGTTGAACTACGGTGAATGACACCAACACGTTCGTGCCAGAAATTCTAACTATCTGCCATTACATTAGAAATATTGCCTCCCTGACAAAATCTCTTTACAGCATTCAGAGCATTCGCTCTGCATCAGTATTTTCAGATCACTTCACAGCAGCTCAGCACCCACCACAGTCAGATCAAGTCGCGGCAGCAGGTCTGCGCCACTCCATGACCCCTCCATGCAAAGGGAAGCCTCTGATAAAATGGCAACGAGGTGCCCACGGCCCACCACCCCCCCCTCTGTCAGGAACGGAGAGCTAGAAGAAAGTAAAAGACAAAATATATGTAATTAGAATTAAGTTTTTAGAAAGGGATTGTGGATTTAATGGAAAAGAAAATTTTATCAAATGAAGGACACAGTATCTAAAACAAAAAAAAACCAAAACAAAAAAACCCAAACACAGAACAAACAGAATGGTTATTGGGGCCATTACTGAGATGTTACCTAATAGGATGAGCAAACTCATTACAGCCTGGCTGCCTGCTTGATATTCTCCACTTTCGTCTAGTCTACAGTACACTTCCAGAGAGTTGGCTACAATGGTGAATTCCAGCTATATTCAATACAGGCAGTAATTAAATGGTTATAAAAATGTGAAGCTGGAATGCTGACAAGCTCTACGAGCAGCATTATCAGCAGCGACGGTCGGGGAGTCAATCTGCCGCACTTCTCCAACGGTTTAAATAACGTTTGCCAGGATCCCCCAGTCAACACTTTCTCCCCCCATTTCTTTGCATCACGCCGCAGTAATTGCACAGATGCCTGCTGTGCTCAGAAGATGGAAAGCTCGAGAGAAGCTCGAACTTCTCTTCAGGAGAAGAAAAAAAAAAAAAACAACAGAAAACCTCATGCAATTAAGCCACATTTCACCTTCCAGCAAGACTAACCCAATGGGCCACCAACAGCTCCTCTCCCAGCCATGCATCCCCCCACCCCTATGGCACCTCTAATGATCTTACTATTTCCTTCTTATGATCTGAAATAATCAGTTTTTAAAATATACACCACGAGTGCGTGGCTGACACCTGCCCGTTAAGCTCAAGAACGAGCAGGTATATTTACCCCAAAATTTGTGACCAGGGTCTTCTTGGTAGACGAGATCCACCTGAACAACAGGGCTGAGGGGGAAATGGGCTGTGCTACCACCTTGGCCCTACGCTTCTGACTAAAAGCCATTTCCCAAATCTCCTAAAATGTTCTTGTAGCACCAGGGCCTCTTCTTCCCTCACGGGAGAGGTGAGGAAGGGCAGCCCAACACATAGGGACTGGGTGACCCTGCTCTGCCATCCCCATCCCCCCTCACCCCTGTGCTGTAATTACAGCTGTCTGAAGTCAAGCGGCTGAGTCTACACTGTGACGAAAAGCAGGCTCCTTTGGCATGGGCTATCACATTTAGAAGCGTAATTGTTTTTCTTTAAACTCAATAGTTGCTCCTCAAGTGGGAGGAAACGTAGTTTGCAGGCACGCACGCCCCGCTTCCCGGGTCCGCTCAGGCCTTCCTGCTCACCGCCCTGGGCTCGCACTGAGAAAAGCTCCAGCTACTCACACAATAGCAACATGTTCATTAACGCTGCATGTTCCAGTCATTTATCACATACAGAAATATCAGATCAGAAATAGAGACACAAACATTGATTTTTTTTTCCTATTTATTCTCCTACACAATGCACTATTTAATACTCTACAGTCCTTCAGCAGCCTCAAACAAGCATTTGATTTAAATGTTCTTTTCCTACTGTCCTCTGCTTATGATGCCCTGATTATATTCTTTTTCAAGGACACTCCTTTGTGCCTTTGCTCTGCTTCTACCACAAAACTACAGGGCTTTCCCAGCTGGTAACCGCAAAGGTGGGGGAAGAGCAGAGATTAGCTCTGTTTTACTGTCTGATTTGTTTCCTATGATCAACCAATTAGGTAGGTCAGGGCTGAGTAATTCCACAAAACTAAGTCGGTGTAATTGCTTGCTCATTGTTTTCCACTATTATTCTTACCTTTCATCCCTATTTTATTCCCATCAACAGTTACACACACTTGTCACACCTCATCTTTAAATGCTGATCTCTTCAAGCAAAGCACTGTCTTCCCTGGCTTCCTTCTGCATTGCCCAGCATTGCAGGGATACAATCCTGATGTTTGCCAGGATGAAAAAAAGTCTGTCTTGCTTTTGGGTTGCAAGCACTACAGCCGTCCAAGCAACCCCGCTGAAAGCTGGAGAGGCAGGAGGAAGGAAAACACACCTCAAGCCTTGGACAATATATTGTACCTCCTTGGAAACAGCCATCAGGAGGCCTGATTTAACCGCAATGCACTGCACAGCAAGCATAGCAGAGCCTCCAAACACGCTCCTCAAACCTTGCTTTTCCTCCCATGTAAGTGCAGCACAGTCAGCCTGTTGCCAGGCAATGCCGATATAGTATGATCTGGCCTCTAACGCAGGTGACAGAGACCATCGCTGTTATTCCTGGCCAGTTTCCTTCATGCTCTTCCTTGAGCATTTCCATGGGACACTGTGTATCCCAGATAGCCGAGTAAAATAAAAACAAAGGAGAACAAGCAGAAGCTTGAATAGTATGACATTAAATTTCCATTTCCGCATCATAAAGTCAACTGCCACACAGTCCATCACAAAACTCAGACTATTGATTTTAGGCTACCTGGTCTTCCTGTGATAAATATCAGAGGATAAAGTTTGCTCCTGGTGAAGGGGTCCAATTCCCACCACAGTGAATGAAACCCTCTAAAACAGAACAATCTGGCCTAAATCTAATGAAAGCAAATTTGGAGGGAGAAGCAAGGTAGGTGAGGGACGGGACGAGGAGACTTTTGTGAGTTTTTTATGTTCTCAGCTTTGACCTAGTAAGGAACAAACAAATGTCTGAATTCAAATTCTTCACAATATTAATGACAAAACCTGTTTCTCTGAGAAAAGCCCAATAAGGGAGCTAAGGTTTTAGGGACATGGTTTAGAGGTGGACCAGGCAGTTATGTTAACGGTTGGACTCTATGACCTCAGAGGTCCTTTCCAACCTTAATGATCCTATGATTCTAAGCACACAGAGGCTCCAAATATTTTGCAGTAGAAAAAGTTTAGCTCATTTCTTCTCAGTGTGTTAGAGAAAAATTACACTACCAAATTCTGCCAGCATATTCCCACACGTGTATTTCTACTCATCATCAAAATAAATAAATCAATATATCCATAATATTTAAAGACCTTAGACATAGTTTATAAACCTGGAATCTCAGCTGTAGAAAGCATGTTCTTCAGCTTTTACCCTGAGAATAACCAGATCACAAAATTGAAAAGCCTATATAAAAATAATACATTCTTGTAAATGCACTCCATTTTAGGAATAAGCTATTTCAAACTGTACCTCTATTTAAAGATGAGAAAGTACAGAATCGCAGCCTCTCCACACAGCCAACACACATGGCTGCAAAGCAAACATTACATGAAGCAAGCTGCAGAACTGTGACACACCATGAGACGGTGCAGACAGGACTTCAAGTCCTATCTTGAAAGGTGAGACCTTTACCTTCATCTGAAAAACTTACTGCCTGTTTATGAGGTTAGAAATGAAGCATGTTCTATAAGGGGAATACTGGTATATGCAACATTTTATTGCTGTGGAAAGTTAGGAATTTCCAGGTGTAGGAAATGCCTGGAGACCATCCCTTCCCACCCAGTTCGCCATACTACGTGGTTCGTTCCCCCTACCTATCAGGCATCTCTGTTATCTACACAAAGTGAAGCATAAAACTGCCACCATGCTAAGGGAAGTATTTTAATTCTTCTCACTCTCCATGTACATAAACTACTACACACAGTTCAAAGTAGTATATAAATATTATTGAAACTACTTTGTCAAAGAGACTTAATCTGATAGGCAAAACAGCATTGACTCTCTTACAATGCAGAGAGAGGTGTAGATTTTTAGGACTGGTTTGGGATTCAATCCTAAACTGCATTTGCATTGTCCATGCAAACACTCGGATTAAACAAAACTGTTATGTAATTTAAAAAAATATTTTCAAATATTTCAAAATAATTTTAGAATAATAAACTCCCCAGGTTTAAAACAGAAAACAGTCTTGTAACTTGTTTATACTAAAAATAAAGATGCACGAACCTATATGGTCACCGAAAGTATGATTCGCAGTAAAGGAGAAGTCATGGCACGCAGTGCAAAGTTGAGTCCCAGCACAACACAAAGGCTTGTTTTAAGCTCAGCTTCAATGTCTTTCACCCCTTTCCCCCTCAGATAGAGCTCCTACTTCACTGATTACATCCGCATAAATCCTGTGGGATGGTGGGAGTCACGGCATGGAAATCAAATCCAGTCCACTTCAGCCAGCTAGTAAGAACAAACCTCCACACCCTGCGCAAACAAGCACTAGCTTCTGCTCAGTTATATGGCTGCCATCGGATTTTTAAGAGTTAAAAATAAGACAGTTTGATGTGTCATTTGTGACTGTGACAGCAAAAGGCATATTGGAGATAAATCTTTCAAACACTGATGCTACTGAAACACTGCATTACCTGAGGGAGCTCAGGCCTTGCTCTGAAATTGTCTCTGAAATCAAGTCCTGTCTTGGGTACTCAGGATGCTGGGAAGTCTCAGGTGTACAACCCAAAATGCAGAGAATTACTGCAAAAAGACACTGCCATCAGTGTAAAAGTCAAACTTAAAGTCCAACAGAGATGCAAGGTGCTGCTGGTGAAGATTTCCAAGCCTGGGGAAGAACAGAGAGTAGAAGCTGTAGTATTTTTAATGACATACTCTCTTGGGAGAACACTTGCCAGTGGGAAGATTGAGTAAAACCCCTGAAACCCCTTGCTCTCGCAAGAAATCATGAGTTTTGTCTCACAAGTAGAACGTAGGTGAGATGCTAGAGCAGTGATGACAGAGAAGCTGGAAACCTTCACATCCTGGCAGAGCACAGCAGGCTGTTCCCTCATCAGCCACGGAGCAGCCACATATGTGGCTACGCTGCATGATGCTGAACTTGCCAAGGTCCTCTTCCCTTTCGTTTCTGGTACTATGCTGTCCATAACCAGCAGGTCTGCTCCCGCGGCAAAGAGTGGCAATGGGGCACCACAGGGTGCCCCACTCCTCATTGAAGACAGCAAGCACTGCAGCCCCCATGGCAAGCAAAAGCTGTTCTTGCATCGCCAGGAAGGTCTATGGCAAGAAATTTGTGTTTATTTTAGCCGGTAGCGCATGGAAGGAGGGTTTGTGCAGTCATGCTATATGAGCCCCTCCTAATAACAGCATTCACTGATCGATTTTGATCAAACATGACAGATACTGGCAGATATATTCTCAAACACAGCAAGGTAGAGAGACTTTATCAGTGGCCTGCTAAAGGAAATAACCAGAGGCAAATCCTCCTTAGACACTAGAAGATCTACAGAAGGGAAACGGTATGAAATCTTTTCTCCCCTGTGCAGATTCTTTGATAAAGAGATATAAAAGCTCAGTAAAACTCTTCCTGTGTTAGGACATTACGAATGTCACTCTTGCCCCTAGACTCTGATGTTTAGAAGGCATGAGTTCCCATCACAGTCTTATAATATTCCTGGTTGATTAATTAGATGAAGAAGTCAACCACGAAACAGGATTCACTGGAAACCAGGCTCCATTAATTCTGGAGCTGTCAGACTTCGTTTTTCTGGGAAATAACCAGGAAGTCCAATTACAAGAACAGCAAAAAACCAGAACATTGGATTCCTTGAAGAATTAACAGAGAGCGCCCAAGCCCCAAATAACAGTTTGTCTGAGCAGGAGCCTGTTCCCTCGCAATGGAAAGAGCCTGACTTGTGTAAGACATGTGGCTGCCTCCAGCCTGTGTCAAGTCCTTGCCAAAAGTACCCATAAACAAAGAGTCATCCCCACTTAGCAATGCTCCAGACTGGGCCAGATGGAGCTCTTGATGGAAGCTGAGTAGATAACTGAGACCTGAAGAGCCATAAAACCCCTCCTGTCTAGAAGTGCCCCTTAGTTCAGAGGCACGGCAATAGCTGGGCATCACAGGCATCCAGAGCAGCAGCTGGCCCTAACATGCTACAGGATTCGAGTCACCAACGTCATCAATCCCCACGCTTAACCAAGCATGGTGACATTGGTCTTTTAAGATGAAAAATACAAGGAACTTTTCTTGTAGAGCAGAAACCAGGCGCTGGCTGAGCTCCCAAGACTTCAGGAGATGATTTAATTGTCTCTGCTGCTTTGGCACAGTTAGCTTTTGGTAGACACATGCTGCTGCTATTCCCTTGGCGATCAAGTTGGCAAAATCAAATGACTAAAAGTGAGAAGTCTGGGGGGAGAGGGAGGCCTTTAATGCGATCTAATGCAACTTAAAATCTAAAATGAAGAGAACAGCCAACAATGTGGCATAAAGGGAGGCATCCACTGAGTTTAAATTACTACCTTAGAAACTGGCAATCTCTATAGTTCATAGACATAAATAGACCTCTCAAGAGGGCAATTCATGCAGCAGTTATTGTAAAGTGGGAAGAAATCAGCTTTCAGAGCTGCCAAGTTTTCTCTTTTTCTCTGCTAACAACAGGGAAGAGTCAGTACCTCATCTCAGCTAGCTGTCAAGCACTTAGCTAAAGTTCAGAGGGATGAACTACACCCAGAAGACCAAGAGACTCCACTTGAGCAACTTGTATTTGATTTTGCATCAAATCCAGTATTTTAAATCCAAGGTCATATCATCCAATTATAATTTGTAAATGCTGAAGTGGTGCTGCAAAGACTTGGGAGACAGGAAAATAAGAGTAAATTAAATGCTCTGGAGTTTCCATAAGGTTTTTTTTGATTACATTACCATACCCAAAATCACATGCATATACATTATTCTTTTGACTGCAAACCATAATCAGAGATGGCAAGGTGGTTCATTACGTTCTGCAAGTCCCAACTAATGGATCTTAAAAAAAGGTATCTCAAACCTATCCATCCCTCCTTTTCCCATCCCTCCCCAAAGCTATTCCAAATCAAAGGTACAGATTACCGTTTCCAACATGGAGCTTGGATAGGCAGAGATAGGACAGAGACATTCAGAAATTCTCCTGGGCAGGTTTATTTTGATGGCATCTTGCACAGACAACGAGGGATGGATGATAAAAAAAAAGACTTACTTTTACTTTTCTCAGCCAGTGTGAAATTGAATAAACTTTTAAAGTAATTATCCGTGTGAGGCAAAACTAAATAGAAAGATAAATTTAAAAGATCATGACCATCAAAGAATAAACTATGTATTCTCCTTTTTCATACAGAGTTACACAACGCTGTATCTCTATCACCAAGCAATATACTACACCACCTAATAGGCATCTAAATGGTCCAGGAACCACCATGTCACATACATCCCCTGTAGCATTGTCTTCTTTTCCTTGTAAATCTCTCATGGAAGCCTGAGGGTTTTCAAATGTCCTGCTTTTTGTCTTCACAAATCAAAAATCGTAAAGTGAGGCACCAGCAATGTAGTATTTACACCTGATAATGTGAGAGCTGAACAGGCAAAATACAACTGCTAGGCAAGTCTCACCAGTCCATGGGTGGATGTCAGGTTTTCAGCATCTGCCTGCCTTCACTCCACTGCTCTGCTCAGTGACACTGCCCAATGAAATTACCAAGAATTAAAACTAAAGGCCGAGCTGCCAAAACACAGTGTAGTTAAACACAGTTCTGCAAATTTAACTAAGTTAGCTTCTCTTATTATTGCCACCAATATTTATTGCAAAGAGTTTTACTGTTGAAACCAAAGAACTCATGGATTTGCACTGAACAGTGAGGATTCTCTTCAGGGAAAAATTAAACTCAGAATCTAATACTACCAAAAAAGAAAATAAAAAAAGTTTACAGGAATTAGATAATGTGTTGTCTGTGTTTTAATTGACAAGTTCTTCTCTTTAAAAGAATAGGGATTTTACTTATAAAACTGAAACCTGAACTGTACTCTAAACCCTCCTCCATCACTGTATCGGCTACCACCTTGTTCCATTTTTCTGGTAAAATGACAATAATTAGTCTTAACGGGACAGGAGAAACTGAACAGCCTTATTCCCTATTCAAAAATACTTCAGCTATTACAAATTAACTTTCTCTACTGCAAGCACTAGTCTGGAACACAATTATTTCAGAATTTAGTCTGAATTGGTATTCAGTCATAATGACTTGTACCCTCAAAGCAGGGTCAACTCACTTACCCTCTGAAAACTCAAGTGTCCCCATGGGAACCTTGTTCTGAACAGCCACATTAGACAACTGGCACCTATGCCCAAGGTTTTCATCACATTAATTCCCCCGGCTCACATTGCTCCATGTTTTCCGGTCCAATATGCACAAAGTACAAGTTAAAAGTTAAAGCTATGTGTTGAGGCCTTCCAGGACTTATTTTCTGCAGGCACAACACATTTATACAGATTGCAAACCAACAGTTATTTTGGGGCTCTTCATTTCCAAATGCTAAACGGTGTATGTAGAAAGGGAGGGCACAGAACTTGACTTTCTAAATGTCAGAGCTACAGATGGGTGTTCAACAAATTAAAAAATTGAAGTTGTGAGAAAAATACACAGAAAATTTACCTTGAAGTAGGTAAGATATATATCAAACCAAAAGAAAAACCAAGATTTTCCAACTCTATACCCCAAAACATATAGAGGTCTAAGCTGACTAGAGTATGAAGGAACATATTTTAGTTTGCATAGAAAACCTTTTTTATTTCTCAGCAATAAGAACAGGGCACTGACCTCTCTGTCATAATCTCAGTCAAGGATGGGTGGTAAAAATAATGGTCAGAAACATAATGCTCCAAGGTATTCATTTAGTAGCTGCAGGGGACAGACTCAGGGGCTGAAAGTTGTTCCAACAATGAAGCAAATCTGCTCTGCGCCCAGACAGCCCCTCTATTGAGACAGTCTCTTGGTTACAATAGAAACAAGATCACAGTTAATCTCCAACAGAGCTACATGCCTTGGCTAAATCAAAACGTATACCCCTTCCCAGTGCTCTCTCCGAAAGCCCTGCTGACAACAGCAGAGCTGACCAAGCGTTAGTTATGAGGATGCAGTAGGGCTGCTGAGGTTGAACCAAAATTACTTCATCTTCTCCATTTTGGTTAGCCTTTTTGCTTGTGGATGCAGTGTCATTTTATTGGGACACATTTATTTTTGCAGCTGTTAGGAGCTGGTTATGGACAGCCTGTGCTCTGCTCCCAGGTTCCCTTCCACCCTCTTCCAACTCCTACAGCCACCCAGAGTTACACAGCTAATTAGCGTGGTCATTTAAGCTGTCATTGATTATCGACTTGTCATTTGATGACTGATCAGTCAGCAGATGACTGCATTTTGCCTACTCCTCAGTTTAAGGGATTTAAGAGAGAAGGAAAGGCCAAATTCAGTCCCAGAGTTAACGAAGACAACTTTATCACCTTGTCCAGATGGAAGAAAGAAGGTACTACTAAACAGTATAGGTAACTCTACAGCTTCAATATGGTCTGCTTTTGACTTTTTCCTTAAACATTTCAGATTAAGAAAGTCACTCTGAATCTATACAAAGGCAATAACATGAAACTGGTGTACACAGAGAAAAAAAGCCACTAATCCCAGAGAAGGTCACAAAATAGCCATATATGTTTCTAAAACAAAGAACCTTGTCATAGCCAGAGCTGAAAGGAGAGCTCAGCTGAGTTGCCACAAACAAATGAGCCTGCAGGGAAATGTTGCCGTTTCATGCAGGAATTCTTGGGCATGCATTTGTAAACTACTTCTTTACAAGATTAAAAACTTTGCATATCCTCTCGATACAGGCTTTGCTAGCACATACAATGGGCAGGCTCCTGGCAGACATGGGTTTGCTTACCAAAATCAGAGACATAAAGAACGGTCTGGACATACAGAATCTAATTACATAAACACTTCCAATCCCAAGAAAAGACTGAATAAAACCAGCAAATACAAGTTGCCCTAGGAAGATAATTAGTCTTTTTCCCTGGCTTTGCACTATTTGCAGTAATATTCTGTGGTTACCAGCAAATAACCAAAAGAAAGTTTGCCTTCTACAAATTTCTGCCTTCTTCATGTTTCATGCATACTATGAAAACACCTCCGCTGACTGGTAGTAAGATGCTTGATTTTTTTTTATAAAAGTAATGATAAATGAATCCAAAGAATCTACATTTACCTTCCTTACCCTGGATTCATTTCGCCAGCCTTCAGAAGTTTTTAATTAATCACCGAACAAAAACTTACAACGCTGTAGGTTGGAAGGGACCTCCAGAGGTTGCCTGCTCCAGCCCCTGCTCAAAGTAGGGCCAGCTTCAAAGTCAAGAGCCAGCTGCTCAGGGGCTTGCCCAGGCAAGTTTTGAATTCCTCCGGGGACATCGATTACACAGACTCTCCGGGCAACTTGTCCCAGTGTTTGACCTCACATTCTGAAGATTTTCTGCCTTATATTGAATTGGAATTTCCCTTGTTTCAACTTGCAAAATTAAAAAATATCAACTACGGGCACTTTGAAGCCTTAAGAACTGCAAGTGTTGGCAAATCCCAACTCCTCAGCACAGAGACAGGAAAGTAGAACTGGGAAAAAAAAAAGGACTTGGGTGAAGTCTACATCGACCAGCTACTAAGGTCAGTAGAGGAGACACACACACATGGTCATTCCCAGTTTTCCCACAGCCGATCCAAGTATTTTGGCCAAGCACAGGGAGCTTTTGACCATGGCTCCAACTTGGAGCCTGGGTCAGTGCTGTGAGGAGCGTCTGCTTTGTTTGCGTTTGTATCCAATCTACCACTAATCCAATCCACTCTTTAGGAAATTTTTAAGTTTCACACGCTGTGGATTTTGAAGATTAAAGGCTCAAAACACGTTGCCTGGATACCATTGGTTAGATAAGATTTCTGAAGAGAAGATTATGCAAAGAATTACCAGACACAAATGAAATAGCTCAGGAAATGCTTTTGCATTGCTTGCACCATTAAATTTGTCCCCGATGTTTCTCTTTTCATCTGCAAAACTATTTCTTTTTAAAAAAAGCCAAATTTAAAAGGAAAGCAAATAAACTCTGGTCAACAGCACGACAGACAGAAAAAATGTTTGAGTTGGTCTGAACATTTTCAAAAGTTTTGTTGAATTATGCAGCCTGCAAGCCAAGTGTTTCCTGGATATCAGAAGGTATCAGGTCTACAGCTTGCTGGTAATTTCTAATGTAATATTGACCCAAGTAAAATATGCCAGTATATTTTTATCTCAAGACAATGTCAGTTGACAATTCTACTTCTTAAAAAAATTAGACGATTTTGTCTTCATTGCAATAAAGACAAAAATAAGCAAGACATAAGCAAGACAATGTTAAAAGCTATTTCCCAAAGTAGGAAGAAGGTCAGATGTATAAACTGTATATACCAGTTTGTATAAGTCAGCTGTAGAAAGTTTGTTCCTTTCCTCATTTCCATCAGGAAGGTCTAGTACAAGTCTTGTATCATACATTTAGGTTGTATGTGATGGCATTTTTTTTTTCTTTCAGTTGTCTCTTGTTAGAGAGCAGTCAGACCAGACAGTCATTTTTAGAATAAACTTTAAATAGATCAGTCAGCTCAGTCACACTATTTGTTTACTGAAGCAAAAATGACAACTACATTCACCTACGAAATAAAAAAACAAAACTCCAAAGCCTTCTATCCAGTACTTATCCAATTCAGTCTGATCAGGTTATTCTGGCAGCTCAGTGGTGGCCACAGTCTCCTTTCCATAACAGCATGAGGATGTTTCCTCTTCCACAGGAAAGTCATTTGCTGGTTTGTGCAAGCCCTGCCATTTGTTTTATCAGGGGATTCCAACAATACTAGCACAACAGTACCAAGCTGTCTTTGGCCTGCAAAGGTATCACTCCCTAAGTCTAGATTTCTTATTCTGGTTAAGATGTGTCTGTAAACAAACGTGATTTAAAATGCTGACAAGTCAACGAGGTCACCCTTAAGATGAAACCGAAGTACAGAAGGATGTGCAGAATGAACAGACGTACTGAAGACCTTCCTTGAAACTTTTGCAGCCAAGACATGAGTCTTCCAGAAAACTTCTCAGGTTTTTGATATAAGGCAAATACGAACAGCAAAATACATTCTTTAGGATGAAAAACATGCCAAGTGTTGGCTTTTGGTGGTCTAACTCTTGAGATTTCTTGGATTGTTCTTCATGATATTAAACTTTATCACAGGTATCTTGATGAATCTTCACCTCAAGGCAGATGGACAAAGTAGATTACAAGAAGGCCAACTGAATAATTTGGGGTCACAAAACAAGAGTGTTAGAGAACACGAACCATGGATCTGGGACTTGCTGTTATAATCCTTACGAAAAATTCACCTCGGGATATTAGATTATTGAGGTACCCAAGGTACAAAAAGGTTATGATAGAACTGCAGCAACCATTAGGTGGTAATATGACAAAAGTGCTAAATTTTATCAGCATTAAATTGTCAGAACATGCAGTGAATCTATTCAGATAAGGTTCTTCTCTCTGAACCTACATCTCATTATCATGAACAGAAAAGCAGGAAAGAGGGAGAAATAAGCACGCCCAAGTAATACAGGCAAAACATGACCTCCATGCAACACAAGACTCCTGGATTTCTTTGTCCCTCAATCACATTAACAACTGCATTTTGTCATCCACGAAGACCTACAAATTTGTATGGCACAGCTGTGATTTTGAAAATCTATGGCCATCACAGACATCTTGACTTTGTGATTACTGTTCATCGTGCCCATCTGGCCTTGTACTGCTGACAAAATGATGCCTGGAATGCACCCTGCAGGAACTGGGCCATTTCAACAGATAGCTTGATATTCTCTTACTATTATCAGCCCATAGGAAAACCCTTAGGACTATATATGAAATAGTGACAGAAGACCCCAAAATCCAACACAGTTTAATTTGCAGCCAAGGTGTGAGTAGAATCACCTGCTACTTGAGAAAGGAAGACTGTGCCTAAGAAATAAATAAAACATTAAATACACAGGAGGTAATCAAATGACTAAAGCAGGTTTGAAGGGTGGTATTATTATTATTATTATTATTAGGTACTAAAGTAGACTATCTGCTCCTAAACTTGTGTGTCTCAGTTCGAAACATAACATGCAGTTCTTGTGCCGCAAGGCTGAATTAAACTACATTTTAAATTCTATACCCAGGTAAAAAACTTCCTACTAAACTTTATGGGCAAAAGAAAAGAATACTTATATCTTATTAATTTTCATATTTCCAGTTCTGCCTCAAAAAAGAAATGCTAAAAAGCCTATGATCTGTCAACCAATCCAGATCTAAGTGGTTCATGTCCAAGTTATCCAGCACCTGTAACAGGACTGATCTCTGGTTTTTTTATGTGAAACCACTGATCAATGCAGCAGAAAGAGCTTGGCCACTCACCTTTTGGGAGGACAGAACATAATGTTACCAGGGATCCTACCTTTTTGTATATGAAAGGCCCTGGCAGGAAAACCTGGCAAGCCTGTAATTTTTATTATTTTTTTTAAACACTTGAAAGACCTTAAATGCTAGAGGGTGTACTTTCAAAACCCTTACATAACCTGTTACGCTTCGACAAGAGGGCTTTTCTGTGCTCTGAATAATCCAGCAAGCAGTCTAGGAGCGCGGAGCAGGTGCAGGCAGCAGACAGGCTGCAAACAGGGCTGGAAGAGGAACGGCACATCTGGTCAACTCCTGGGTTCAAAAAGACAGGAAAAAAGCTGCACATCTGCAACTGGCAGGAAAAAGGGCATGAGAATCAAATCCCCAGTGTGGTCCTGTCCAAAAAAAAAAAAAAAAAAAAAAAAAGCCTGTCTCTGTCTGACACAGCCCACTGAGCTGCCTCTAAGCCAGCACAATGTAATTGACCATAACTTTAATTAAACTCTCCTTAGCCTAAGACTTGGGTTTTGGTACTGTCCCACACCCCTCCTGTGCTCAGCAGGATGACATTTTTGCTGTCACATCTTTAATAAACACTTGCTCCTCCCTATTAATGTAACCAGCACTTCAGCAAGACGTCGCTGTGGCTCAGTGCATATAGAGAGGCCATTCCTAAAACTGGATTCAGTGATCATTTCTCTCCAGAAGTACAAAACAGGTGAAATCCCTCAGGGAGGAGAAAGAAAACCAAAACACACACCCCAGCACCCCAAGACAAATCAGGAAAGTATCATAAATGAGCAGCTCCTGCAATGTAGGTATTTATCCACCGAGAACTGTAAGGAAACCAAACGAGCTATTAATTTGCAAAGGTCACTGAGCAACCATCAGATAACAGGATTCAGTCACTACTGACATGGACTGAATTTCAAACACCAGTGGAAGGCTTTATTTTCGTTTTCTTAATTTCACGATCAAACCACCAAATGCTCTCAAGGTTGCTGGCGTGCCAAGAACTGACCAGGGGATACGTTTTGGGTTAGGGGACATGAGGTCTACAACACATTAAGGGGAAAATCTAAAGCCTGTACCATAATAACATACCTTTTCTTGGGGTAAAAGTTTTCATCTTCTAGGGTTGCTAAATTAGCCATGTTTGGAAGCACAGATACTCAAGCACCCTTTAGTCCAAGTCCTCTACTCAACCAGGCTTTGCATTCACCCTCACAAGTCTTCTGGAAATGAGGTTGGGGCAATGCACCATCCTCATAACACCCAAATTTCTTTTTTTGACAAACCCTTCCGAAACAGCCACGGTCACCAGCACAGTAGGATTCACGTGAAGAAAAAACTAATCACCAGTTGTGAGTAAAAGCAAGATTAGATGGATTAATAGAGAAATATAAGTGGAATAGAGCTGTGAGTTTTACCTTATTCAATGCCCAAGAGTGCATCTGAAGAGTATTTACCTGCTGCAATTGCAGAAAGTCTTGCTTATGTCCAAGTTTCTCTCATTAGCATTTTTACACAGAAAAGGTTTGTTTTCAGGAGATGCAATTTTCAAACTATTGCTTTGTAATCGCTAAAAAGGGAAAAGAGGGGAGGAAAAGAACAACCCAGACATCATTCCACCACCGGCATTCGGTCTGCCCAGTAATGAGCCCACATGCCTTGAACAGAAAAGGAAGCATCTGGTTCTTCTGCAGAGTCCCGGGCGCTGCAAGCAGAGATGTGCTGCGTGCATCAGCCAAAAGAGAAGGAGAAGAGTGACTCTGCCTCCTGGTTTGCAGGCACTGCACCACCTGTGGCCTTACCTGCTCCCATAAAAGCTGCAGCTGGAGCGCCGGCTGCTACGTGGGCTCCTGCAGTCTGTTACTTCAAGGGCAAAGCCATAAAATGAGGATTAAAAAAAATAAAATAAAAGTTGTGGAGCCAACACAGCATTAGCACATACTGCTTCACTCGTGCATAGGCTGTGTTCCTTCCCCTTCTCCCTCGCTGGTCATGTTTATTTAGACTATGGGCGCTTTGAAGAAGGGACACTCCTCCTCCCTATATTTGGATGCCGGCACCCCAACCTTCACTGGTTTTTTAGGCACGTACCATAACCCAACCAGGACAGGCCACGCTGCCAAACAGGGTCAGAAGATAAGCTAGTGAATCTCTCCAAAAGGCTGACTTGTTAATTAAGGCATGTTACTAAACAACAAAAACAAACTAGTCTAAGCCAATGAGAGCTTGCAAATAAATAAGTATACAGTTTGTTTACAAGCTTAAAGATTATTACATTCAGCTGGCTGAGAAGATGGGAAGAGGTTGGCATAGGTGCTGATGCAATGAAGGCAGTGGGAAGCCTTGATTTGAATGAACATCATATTTTTATCCTGTTTTGCATTTTTTTTCTTTCAAGTTGTAACTTTCTTTCTTTCTTAAAGAAAGTTATCTAACAGTGAGCATTGAATTATCAAAATATATTGACGTGCAGCTACATACTGTGACATTACATTTGGTACATTTCTCCTTGTAAGCAGATAAGCAGATATAGGATAAATATTCTATTAAAATTCATTATTTGTGTCATTCTTTGCTTGGATGACAATGAGGATCCAATGACAAATGGAAAAGCAGGGCTTTATATAGTGCAGCCACCCTAAACATGACCTGCTCTCAGCATCTGATTAATGTATGGTTTCTAAGCCAGCAACTGCCACCACTTCAGCAGTTTGAGTTTCCTTAAAACTTCTGCAGAAAGCATACACTGCCAGTTTTGGGGAGTCCTATTTTAATTCCACATTTTCAGAAGAAGCTCAATTAAAATAAGAAAAAAGTCCTGTTCCTATTAAACAAAGAGCAACTTCACGCAAACAGCCTCCGTGCACACCGTGCCTCCACAGAGGCTGTCCTGCTCCTCCCCTTCAACTCCTGGCCCTGTATCTTCTCCCCCTTCCTCCAGTTAGATTAAGAGATTAATTAAAAAACTTAATGTATAGGAGGCTTGAAGCAAACACCCTTAAAGTCATTGAACTTGGTGTTATACTGGAAATCAGCTAGAAAGTCAAAGCAGCCAGCAGCCCTCACGACCTGGCCCCCATGCTTCCATGTGTCCGTTGAAGGACTTCACTCCGCCTCAGCTCAGATCCCTCTAACTCCATCCTTGTCCCCCATGAAATTCAGACACAGAGGGTGAAGTTATACCGTGCAATTCAATGAATTCAAGAGCAGTTTCTTCTCGGTGTAATTTAGATGCTCTAATACAGCTGAAGGACAAATGCACTGCCACATCACCAGGGAATGGGTCTGTGTCAGGGTTTAAGGATCTGGTCAGAGACAGAAGGGCTGAGCTGGGGAACCACTGATAGAGTTACATCACTGAGTCACAGAAGACTACAAAAACCTCCCCATGTGCCTTACGCCATGGCCACTGAAGTTATTCCAGGGTTGAAATGAAAAAATGTATTATTTCTAGCGTGTCTATCAAACAGAGCCAACACCAGTTCTTCACAGGACAGTCAAATTCACTCAATGACTGCCAGGGTCTCTGGTGTTTCAGCTCTTCATGGAGATGCTATCTGCCTCCCAGTCCTATGCCGGACAAAAAGTCTTTCAAGGTTATTTTTTAACCAATCTGCACAGTCATCAGGATGGTCCCGTAAGGGATTACTGATGAGATTAACATTAGCTATTACAACTCGGTGAAGAAATCTAAACGTGATAGTGGAAAAGGCTCAGAGAACATCAGCTCAATGCTCAGGGACTGCAAGAGAGAGAAATACATTGATAGTACGCTCACATCTCCAACACTGTATTCACTCTTGGTCATCCCATCTCAAGAAGGATTTGGAAAAACAAGAAAAGGCACCGAGAAGGATAAAAAGGATGCCTGTGTGTGCCAGCTTCCAGACATATCAGGAGACTAAATATACCAGGACATGTTGAAAAAATGTGTTTGATGATAGAAATGACAGAGAAAACAATGAGTATTCATCATTTTTCCTACCAGAGAACTAATGAGCATGCTGTGAAATTATCAGCCAGCCAGCTTAAAAGAGAAGCATTTTTTCCACATAATACATTTGCTTGCTGCAAGATATTGCAGGCATCATTTTGGGTATTCCTGGGCTTAAAAAAAGACTTCAAACAAATCCATGGGGGTTCGGTAGGTGGTGGCTAAGACATACAGTGGCTGGGGTACAACGCCTGGCTCCCGAAGTCCCAAGCTGCCGACTGCCCAGAGGGAGAAGGGGATACAAGGGAAGGAGGAGATTTTTATCATTTTCCCCCTAAATACCAGCTTACTGGCCACTGTAAGAGAGAGGATCCTGGGGTAGCAGACATCCAGCCACATCTGTATGGATGTTTATATCCACGCACAGGAACAAACCTGCAACATGGTTCATCTGTGGGTGATCCCAGCCCAGGGGGAGCTGCAGGAGGACGACACCTTCACCACAGCTTTGGAAAGCAGCTTGCTCATCATCAGCAGCCTTGTACGCTTCCTACACGTTGCCAATACAAGTCCTTCAGAGAGTGTCCAGCGGCTGGAGGAGTGCTCACCACCCCATTTCAGGCCAGGGGTGAAGCCCTCACTCACTGATGTTCTCCAGGGATGCTTGCCCACTGCTGTCCCCCCAGAACAACATCATGCCAACAGCCAGCAAAGCTGCAGGAGGAGGTCTCCCGTCCCATAAGGACCTATGCTTTTGTAGCAGCTTGACCCAGCCACCATTTTCTGGATTCACACCAGGCAAGGTCCTCAACCTTCATCCTCCAGCTCCATGCAGCACAGCAGCAAAAGCAGCCTGGCACACAGCAGTCAAGTCCTCCTCCTTCCTAGCCAAAGTAGGAAGAAAAAGAGTTAAAGGAGGGAGGGCATGGTGAGAGGAAGGACTCAGGAAGCCAGGCTGGAAAAAGAGCGAAGACTTGCTGTGATAACTTGGGGAAACAGGATGTCGCAAGGAGGCCAAATGCCCACGCTGTTCCCACACCCTGATGCGATGCTGTCCAGGCTCCCGCGCCCCCCCGAGGTTTGTCTTTATTTTTAGCAAGTGCAAAAAAATCCCCAAGGCAACACTGTACTGACAAATATAAATGACTCAGCTGGAGATAGACTGGCTGAGTAAGCCCCAAGACTAATTTTCTCTCTCTCGCTCTGCCCCTCTCAGAGGTAATCTTATACCTTCACAATAAGGAGATCAAGACAAAATACATCTCTGGTCTGTCTGCTGGGCTGGGTCAACAAAACACTTTGCATCTCCCAGCAGCATCGAAAACTATTGCAAGGCAGGACATTTTTCTCTTAGTCCACCTACAGCCTTAAATAAGCCTTTGTTACTTCAAGTAATGAAAAAGTACTGACAAAATCAATTAAACTGGTCCTGCAATTAGTATTCTCTTAGCCACCATAAAGATGATTGAAATACCAATACCCTTAGTAGCCCCACGTAAAGATGGGCTACTTCCAAAAAAAAAAAAGCTTTCCTTGAGTAAATAGAGGAAGTTTGCAAAAGCCCAACTGTTCAAAACTTGCTTCAGTTTAGGAGCTGCACAAACAAAGAGTCTCATGAGGTCTTTCAATTAGAAGTTCAGAGCACTCAACCTCCCAAGGAACTGGGGTATCATGTTCCCAACAGTCCATTAGGAGGCCACAACAAAAAAAAATGTTCAAAATCCTATTCACCAGCAAAGGTACCTACCTGAAGAGGGTACATTTTCACACAATTAAAATCTTACCTATTTGTCTCCTAACCATCCAAACAAAAACCAAAATGTTTTTAAAATCTATAGGCATAAATCCAATTCCACACATTACTTACATCTGCATATTTGTAACAAGAACAAAATTGTCCAAATGATTTTTTCTTCTGGAGACTCATCCAAAGAAACCTGCAGTCAATGAAAAGACTCCTTTCTACTTATCAAATTAAGAAGGTTTTTGATTAGGTTCCAATAGCTGATTGAGACTCAAGAAAACACATATACTCTCTTTTATTTTTCATCTCCTACAGTCTTAGGGCATTCAAAGGAATCTAATTGATCTTCTGCTAAAGATGCAACCAAAAAATCATTCTTAGAGCAAATAAAGTATGCTAACACTGATCATATTTAAAGATCCCATTGAACTGAACCATAATATTTGTTCCCTTGCAATTTAAGAAAGAATCAGTTCATTATTAAAAATCCAGTGGATGCACAGCTTTGCCAGAACTTCTGCAGACTTCATTTCTTACTTCCATTTTCCACCAGAGAACCCCAGTGTGCTTTACTGCCATTAAAACCAACATGTTTGAAAGCAACTGCTGATTTTAAAAAGGGGCAAATTTCTATTGCTCAGCTTCAAAGATGTTAAACTGTGCACAGAAATGCACAAACACCTGTATGCTCAACTTTGGTCTTCAATTAATACTGCCTTTGTAATATGCTGCTTCAATGAAGGCATTCTCCCCATTTTTTTCAGCAACTAAGGTACTAGAGGGGGAAAAAAAGAGCAGAAAATACCATTCCTCTGAATGCAAGGACAGTTTTCTTAGCCAGCTTGTAACAGACCCAGTCCTCAAACATGGGCATATATCCCTTAAACTGCACTTTTTGTAGGTTTGTGAAAGGCAGAGATGACTACATATTTAGTGTGAAGCAAATATAGAACAGAAATAGCAAGAAAATCATGACTTAAAGTGTAAGGGCCCAAATAGTAGGTGCTTTAAGCAGTTCAACTTCTGAGTTTAAAAAAAAAACCAACAGCTCCATTGCATTTGTGCAAGCAACTTGCCCAAACTCCAGAGGCTGCTTAATCATGTCTGAGTGTCGAAGACGCGATGAGGGCTTGCTGCGATGAGGATGTTGCACCAGGCGACACGTGGGAGAGGGAATCAGAAAAAAAACCAATCAATGGTGACCCAGAAGACAGGAAAGCAAAGAGAAGAGGCAAACAGAGAATTGTTGGGCTCCTCTTGCATATGGATGAAGGCTCACTTCATAGATGCAGGCAGACCAAATGAAGAAAATGGTGTGCTAGCCTGATTGCATGCCCTTGCTGCCAAACTCTCTGGGCATCAGCTTCATACATTTTGCAAAGCACATGCTCTGGCTCCTTTTTTTTTTTCTACACTGTTTCCTGTTCACTCTCTCTACTGCTTTGGTTTGTGAAGCCAAAACCTCTGATCAAGAACCAGATTAAGAGAATACACATTAGACAAGCATTCTTTATTCCTGCATTTGAACAAAGATGACATTTCACATACATTCATAATACCAATCATCTAAAAGGGTTTACAGGGCAGATATGCTCCCCCTAGACTACTTGTATCCGTAATGGATTCTTTACTAAATCTATAAGCCAGGACAGGATGCATTGTAGATATTTAAAAGCAAAACTAATTAACTAAACATAACTACTTCCTTTGAAGCTTTAGTACATGGTAAAAATTTCCATTTATCTATTTTTATGTGTGAATTGGAAACATTTGTGAAACTTGGTATTCTGTCATGGAAATTAAGAACGGTATTTTAAAGCATAAATCATCAGAAATCCTGAAGTGAGGGCCGCTAGCTTCACCGCTCTGCTCTGGCAGGTCCCCCGGATTAGATGGCAGATGACTCCTCATTCCCAATTTCTACTGGTTTTGAAGATGTGGTTTTTTACTTTCTCAGGGATGCTTCTCTGTATAAAGAGTACATTTACCAGCTCTCCACCTGCACCTTCATTTAAGGAGGAGATTTCTAGATTTATCAGCAGGAGTAAACATCAATATTTACAAATATTTCAATATTGGACACATTTATTAGCGTATCTGCTAAGCTTGCTCACCCCAAAATTGAAAGATTCAAATTGCTACGGCACACGAAACCATACTTTCTGAGGTCCACACTGTTCCTCCAGGAACAGTACTGGTGTAAAGAGAGTTTATGCTTTTACTGAAATAACTTAGGACAGACTAATGCCTTAATTTCTTTCCAGATTCAGGTTGCTTAATTTCAAGATAAATTAAAAAAAAATGTTTTGAGTCTCAAACTCACATTTTGCACCTCCTGCTGCCTTCATTGTGGCAAGAAAGATATCAAATCCGCCCACCTCCTCTGTCCTCAGCAAAACTCATAGGCTCCAAAGTGTTGAACTTTCAACAGCTTTATCCTCTCCGAGGAGCTGAGAAAGGTGTAGCTGAGACCTGGGTTTGCCCCCACTAAAATGGAGACCTGAGTTTGCCTCACCACTAAAACTGGGTGAGGAGTTTCTGTAACTAATGCACAAAGTTCACAAGCCAAGAAAGGCTTTGCCAAAGAGCCGCTCCTGCTCCAGCAAAGGGCACAGACCCCAGTCAGACCGTCACTTTTCAGGGAGGGTGCAACTTCAGGAAAGCAAAGAAACAAAAATTTGTATCAAAAAGTGCTGCCTAGACACCAAGACCAGAGCTAGCTTAAAGAAGGGGGAAAAAAGAAATAAAAAAATTAAAGTTTAAGGGAGAAAGAGGGATGGACAGATAAATGCTTGTAAGGTCTAGAGAAATTAACCTGCGGAGCCAGGTAAAAGAGCTTGGAAGAGCAAGAACAACTACAGGAATACATGTAGAGATGCAGCGTGAAAGATTTGATGCTCACATACAAAAGAAAAGAAAAGGAAAGAAAAAAAAAATCATCCTTATAGGTGCATCAAGCACAACAATACAGCCTGGTCCTCTACCTTCTCCCTGTGCCATGCTCTCCGTCTCGGTGTCACTGGCACCGTCCCACAGCATCTCTGAACAAAAGGGATGCTGGCAGTTCACACCAGCCACTGGGGACCAAGGAGAGGAGGAGAAGGCAAGGAGAGAGAGGAGGGGAAAACAAGGTGTTTTTACTCTATCAAGTGTTAAGATAAACTGACACAGTGCCACCATTCATCTGCTCTACACCCAAAGCTCCCTGAAGGTTTTCTGACAGCCTCCGCTGTGTACTTTCTCATGGGCACTCAGCCTGACACTGTTTAGGGATATTTAAAAGGTAACCTGAAGCCCAGGAACTCATGTAGCCATGCTGATCTCCAGGCTTGTTGCATTCACCGCTGGCTTTGTCTTCACAGAAAACCTCAGAAAATGGCCAGTTCCTCTCTGAGGCTGCCTCTGAAAAGGGCTGATGCAGTTCAGTCCTCTCCTGAAGGGGATGCTTTTATGCATATTTCTCTAAAACCATGACAAAATAGCACGGAAAGGGACACATGAGGTGTCACAGTCCATCTGCCCACACCATGAGTTTGGAGAGATGCCATCTGGGCTATCGGCAGTGAGGGGTTTCCACAGCCTCCCCATTCTAGTGCTTTTTAGTCATGTCTATTGATTCAAATAACCCCCAAAAAAGGAGTTAGTCACTGTTTCAGAAACAATCGTTCTTATTTCTCGTACTTTCCCAGAATTTGAAAGTTTCAGATAAACTGATATTATGCTAAAACATATCAGTTAAGGGGAAAGAAAAAAACCACCAATGTATTAGCACGTGAAGGCTGCTGCCACCAAGAGCAAGGGGTTCAGTGGCTGCTCACAAACCATGCTTTCCAGCTGGAGGCTGAAACTGGTTAGTGTGTAATCATGCTTTCTCTAGCAGGTTTAAGAAGCGCCAGGCCAACTTCTCGGTCCTATCCATGAATCACTGTTTGCCACCCCCTCTGCCATGCTGAGGGCACTATATTGGGTTAGAAACTATAAAAATGATCGTATGAACCGGCCCAAGTCTAAGTGATGCAGTCAGGTGCCATCCAGTAACTCTGACCACAAAGCAAGAGGGGCCGGAGCCAGCAAAGGGATCACAAGAGATGCTCGGGTAGGGAATCTTTTTTACCTTGTTGATGAAACAACATGAAAACACACTCCTTGTATTCAGCTGTGTGAACCAACAGGCGGGGACGCCTGACTCAAAAAACACCAATTCATGTAAGGGACAGCTCAGGGCTGCATGGCCAATGCAACAACCCCAGTTTATTGCTGGTTTAATTCTCTGAAGCTGGCCCCTAGAAACTTAGATAAATGCCTGAGCCACGCAAAGAAGAGTCAGGAACACACAGCTGGGGGTGGAAGGAGGTCAATGCCACAGCAGCAACTATTTGTAAAAGTTTTAAGCATAAAGCAAACACACCCCAAGTTCTTTAAGGTGCATTAACTCACCCCAGATCAATACACTGAAATCTCTAGGTTGTACAAAATTGCATTTCCATGCTGCAGCACTGAATCTCCTGGAAAAGCCGGAGCAAGAGCCTGGAAAGCAGCCTCACACTAAGAAATAAGTTTTAAGTCCTGAACAAGAAAATATAAAGCCATCCTGCGGGCATGAGGCAGTCAGTCTTGCACAACCTCTTCGCAAAATCCGAGAAGTGAGTCGAGTTCCCAAGATCCTTTCAGCACTATCAGAGCCTGCTAAGCCCAAATTTTTCTGTTTTTTTTCCTCATCTCTTTGCAACACTTCACAATTTTCTAATTTAGCTAATGAAGATAAGCTTCTTACAGTTCTGAATTTTTTGTTTTAAATAAAATATTTTTTCCAAGAAAGCAAGTCTTCAAGCATTCCAACACCTGGTAGTCTGAGTAGCACTGCATGATTAATGAATATGTTGGAAGAGCATGCAACAGAGCAAAATACTGGTAGAGGTGTAAAGAACCAGCACATTTAGGCTGGAGTCACCAAGACTCGGAAGGAACAAGGCATAAACAGCAGAAGTGATAAGCAAACAACAGGTTAAAAAATTAAATTGGTTACTAATACGACAGGGACTGAATACATAAGGGAATAGTATATTAAAAAAAATCTTACATAAATAAACTACAGCATTTGAAAGGTTGCAGAGCTCATAAAGCAACTCAAACAGCTATAGCTCTGTGAAGTGGGTAGGAAAGTCAATGTAATTAATTGGCCTCAAGGCAGAGTGAATACAATGTGGCCAGGTTTAGCACAGAACAAGTCATCTAGATCTGAGACCCATGCAAGCCCTAGAAAAATCAGAGGAGTCCCACACTTAATGTGTGATCGGCTGCACAGTATGGACCAAATTTAGCATGCCTAGGAACTTGAAGCTTTTAAGATATGTCTATGCATGGCTAGCAAGACCACGAACTAAGGGATTATCTGTACATAAACCCGTTCATGAATAAGATGCATTTATTCCCTAAGGAAGGTATATACAAGTAAAGCTGCTGCACTTCAGATTCCCTTCCTGCCTTAATCCAAATCAACTTTGAAATATGCACAACTCAGCTGAGTCTGTGCTTTACTCCTGCGCACCACAAGGCTGGGCTGTCCCTCTTCTCACCTGTCGAAGGTAGTGGGGGGTGTTTAAGTTTCTGGCTCTTGCTCCTCACTTCAACTGTAAGATCATCCCTCCTGCTATCAAATCAACCCAGCCTTTGTTCAGGACAGGTACTTTTAACTTCTGCAGAATTTCCCACTCCCACACACAATCCAGGAGACAGCCTGTATGAAAGATTTATATCAATCCTTTATGCAGCAACACAAGGTTATATAAAAGCTGGGATATACAGAATACAAAGCAGGTAAGAAGCACACTTTAACTTCTAGGTGACACAATTAACACTGGAAATTCAAGATCGTCACATAGCAGTCTAGCACTTTCTAAAAAAAAGGGACTGTTTTTTTCTCAACTGTGGCACAATTTGCAACACTGAGAGAGATCCTGGCCCTGCTCCATCACTGAGTGTTTGAAGTTGGTTTCACCAGGGCCAGATTTCAGCTACTGCATGTTGACAATAACAAGACAAGCCTCAGCATGATGGGTGCAGTTTCACAATGGTTTTACATGGATCTTAAAGATAAGCTGTTTCCCAAAAGGGACCTCTAATGACTCAAGCTTCCCCTGACCTTGCTGCCACCCAGGCAGAGGAGTTGGGGACCTGGAGCACCCCAATGCACAGCATGGCCACAGGAGAGCAGTCATCAGAGCTCAGGTGGAGGAGGGCAGGAAAGTCCCACTCAGCTCAGGCTGAGGTTTCACAACACGTTGGGTTCAGCAACGAAACGACCTCACTGGGTTCCTTGTCTGGCCTCAGCACTTCTGCCTCGTGCTGGAGTCCACAGCTCCCTTCTGCCAGCACAACCGCTTTCGATTCTGCTCTGTAAACTCCATCACCAAAAAACCAAGCATTAGAGATGACATCTTTTCTGGACCATACCTTTAGCCCATGTCATTTTAAAATATTCTGCTTCTGGCATGGCATTGCATAGTTAAATCCATGCAACCACAAAGAGGTGCACTGCAGCACAGGGATGGGTGTTTCTTATGCAAGTTTCTTGCCAAGGCAAACATACAATGCAATGACATGCTAACATTCTCAAACAGTATATATAGGGTTTTTGTATTACTTGTAACAAAGATATGTAGCACTTTCTGCTCTTCAGGTTGTATCCTGCTCTGCACAAATTCTGTGTTTCCCTCAAAATCCCAGTTCTGGAGAACCACGTAACTGAGTAAGAACTAAGAAATAAAGAACTGTCCTCCGGTTGCAAAGAAAAAGCTGGAAAAACATTGTAAGGGAGGGATCTATGTCACATAACTTTAATCACCTAAGAGGTGTAACTGGAAGCCAAGCTAGTATCTCTGTAGTAAGTGAGGAGGGGGAGTGGCATCTCCCAAGAACCACTCAGCCTGTTTCTCTCCCTGCTGCCCATCCTGAAAGCAGGGATGCTCAGCCTAGCCTAAATGCCTAACATAAGAGGAATCCTCTCTAAAGGTCTGAACACTCCCAAGAAAGGGGAAAACAAAAGCAAATTCACAAGCACCTTTCTCTGCCTATTACCTTCTAACGCTCAGAATTAGAAATTAAGATTTTGAGGATGGCAAAGGTCACTACACAATCAGTAAAAAAGTACAGTATAAAGCCAGCAAAAGGAAGGACGCAAAGATACAAGCAAGTCGATTTTATAAAAAAAAAAATTAAAAAAATTTAAAAAAAGTGAAAAGGGAGAATTATTTGTCCTTTCAACCAAAAGCCCAAACCAATTAGATAATGTTCCTTTAAGAGCAAAGACTGTATCCCATACATTACCCCTCAAAACAAAGTCAAATGCCTTTTTACAGCTTGACAGGAGCATAGATTAAGATTTCATTTCATGTGGCCTCTAGCTCCGCATCCTTGTTAAAACCCATTCCCTGTTAGCATATCTCACAATTACTCAAGAACGTCAAAGATATAGGAGTAAAGGGCTCTTTTCTGCATTCTCTGAGTGCTAAAACAATGACATCCCCTTCATGGCTCCTTTAAAAAAAATTAAGCCATTACTATGATAGTAAATTAAAGTTTACCTAGAAGCACGGGCTGCGGTCTGGCTGCAAGGTCTGAAACTACTGAGGAGACAGATTTCCCTGGCAGTTGGGGATGGTATCAGCAGGGCATTTTCCCTCCTGCTCCATAGGATATAATAAATATCGGCAGGTGATGATAGCATGCCAGCCACAATCCGGTCTCATGCTGTGCTGGCTCAGCGCTCCTCTGCCCCGGAGGGAAGACCACGGCCAGGACCCCTCACACCAAGGCGTCATGAGTGAATTTCCTCTCTGTTGTTACCTCTACAGCATGAACACCAAAAACCATGACCCAGAAGCGAACATGCCAGCTAACTAGGCCTGAAAATACATGTTTAGCTTGGCTTTATTTGCTGAAGCCCAGCCCAGACCACAACCATTGAGAAGCAGAGAAGGATCAGTCCCTAACAAGTGAGCTAGAGGAACAAAGAAGGGACTTTGCCTCCAAGCACAAAGCTTCTTCAGCACTCGATTTCTAATCAGTATTATTAGACATTTATAATACTGCCTTTCCTGGCAGCCAGCCGCTGGGCCCACCTCTCACAGCCCATCACCATTGCTGCAAATAAAAGGACAGAGAACATTTGGAGGTGATGTATGTATCTCCTGTAGGCTCCAGCTTCACGGCTGCTCACATCCCAAGCCTGGCTCCATATCATTAACTGAAGTAGAAGGATCTGGAGCACAACTAGCAAATACAGAAATCAGACCACACTCCCTACACGGTGGGTAGGGTGTGAAAAGCATTGGCCCTGGTGATGGAAACACTCCACGCTTTGCTACAGGTAATTTCAGCCCATTTAACCTCTGCAGCTTACAACGTGCCAGGCTAAGTGGTGGAGACAGGCAATCCCAGCTGATGCAGCAGGCGAGCAGTGCTCAGGACAGCAACAGCTTTTAAGTGTCTTCCTCCTCCTCCTCTGATGGGTAACTGAGATAAAGCCAAAGGAGCCATACCAACAACACTGGCAAAGCCCGAAACTACAGTCCCAGACATCCCACCTCCACTGCTGAAGGTAAGAGGTACTGCAAGCCACACCATCCTCCGGAAAAACTGTGAATAGCTCTTGGGCCCTGGGAAGTAACTTAAGTTGAACAGAGTTTACTTAGGACTAGTAAAAATACCAAGCACTTGAATAGTATCGGTGTAAGACATCATACAAAGGAAAAGGGCAGAATTAGACTCTTTACATCAACTGCAGGTCTCCTCCTAAATTTCACGAGGGCATACCTTCTGAAGTAACAAATAATGGCAGAAGTTATTACCATTTTTTGTCATAGAATCATAGAATCATTTAGGTTGGAAAAGATCTTCAAGATCATTGAGTCCAGCTGTAAACCTAACACTGTGAAGTCCACCACTAAACCATGTCCCTCAGTGCCACGTCTACATATCTTTTAAATACCTCCAGGGATGGTGACTCAACCACTTCCCTGGGCAGCCTGTTCCAATGCTTGATAACCCTTTCGGTGAAGAAATTTTTCCTAATATCCAATCTTACCCCCACCTGGTGCAACTTGAGGCTGTTTCCTCCCATCCTACTAAGTCGTTGACTACTAAGTCATTACTAACTTGTTCCCACAAGAGGTATTCCTACTAAACACTTAAAGACTTAAGTTACCAAAAAAAGAAACAACCAGCAGAGGCTTTGCTGGGCACCACTGCACCTCTGCACCACTCGGTGCTCCAGCGAAGCAGCTCTGAGCCTCTAACCGGAGGAGAAAACCTCTGCAGAGGAAGCAACTTGAGCAGTCTTGTGACACAGCTGAAATATCTTATGGCCGATGTTAAACTTTGGCTTATAAAGATTGGAACTCTTTAACTGCCTGCTCGATGCTTCGCTCTGCAACAGAGGACACAGAGGAGGCACTTGTCTCTCTCCTGATGACGGACAAGCCGCAAACAGTCGGTCGTGCCGGGTCAGAACCCGTTTTGCACATTCCCTCTGAAAGAAGAGGGACGTTTGTGCTGGGGACACAAAGGCTGATCTGTTCGGAGCTGGCCACAGTCCTCCCGCCTGACTCCCATTGCTGGCCTGACATGGGCTGGCGTCAAAGGGGGAAGGGTAAAAACACAAGCGCGGTCCCATTTCCCCAAAGACTGTTCCTAGCAAATGTCATTATTTCAAAATGTTGCACTTTGAGAATACTTGTGTGAAGTGCTCATGAAAATCTGAACTGTGTAAACTGGAGTTTAATTTGTATATTCAACATTGCCGCTCTTTAAAAAGAAGTTAAACATGGCTACATTTTTTCCAGTGGAAAAAGCTATGATCTGCAAAATGGTACTTCTCTCCTTGGCAATCACCACCATTTGCTTGTTTGTTTTGGTGCGGCATAGGTTGGGAGGGAGGAATGATGATAAAAACATGAACACTTTTTCTCCTCACCTTGAACAGTGACAGGTTTAACAGCAAGCAGCTTTATATAGTGCAATCAGTACTCGTATGCCCACAGGAGAGGAAAAACAAAATCATGGGTCTTCGTCTTGCATAGCCTTGCCCAAACTTAGCTTCAATGAAATATATTAAGACATTTGATGTATGCAGTGGACATCTGGATCTATATAGTTACAGGATTGGGGCGTAGAGAGAGGAGCCTGCACAGACTAAACTTCAGCCTACAGACACACACTGCAGAGAACTGGATAGGGCGTTCTGCCTGTCCTTGCTCCCTGCCCACCCTGCTTCAGCCTGCGGAGCACAATACTTTCATGTATTGTTATTTTCATATATTCTTATTATACCATATTTATTTAAAGGCTGAAGAGACGTCATGACCTAATTTTGCTCTGCAAGCACTTTCAGGGAGTACCTGTGCGTAGGAGCCGTGGATCCAGCCAGGCAGCCGTGAGGAAGGCTGGCCCAAGGGGGGCTGCCAGTGGCCCCCGCGGCTCAGTCCCCTCCACCACCTCCCATACTGAACAGGGACATGGTAGGAGGTGGTTCTGGGACACAAGCAAACCTCCCCCCCGAGCAAGCCCAGGCTGACAGGCCCTTTTCAACCTCCTTGGACGCTGCAGCTCATACAAATCTTCAGCGGGACTATTCAGAGGGCTCGGTCTGCACCATGGGAGGCCTTCAGCCAGAACTGAACCCCAGAGGAGCCGATGCCAGGGGCACTGCAGCTGAAGTGCCTGTTGAATTAGACTCGCATTATTCTTTTCCTAGCATTTATCAAGGAAATAATGTTCAAAAAGCATGGAGTTATCATTGCAGAGCTGCGTCCCACTTGACTTTTCTGAATCAGTTATTACACTTTAACTGGGTACTCTTCATGTAATACTGTAAGAGCCTTCTTTGCAACACTCTTCTAAAGCTATGATTACAGGTTTAAAATTAGGGGTTAGTTTCAACTCACTGTATTTTCTAATGATACCTATATTTAAAAGGAGAAAAAAACACAAGGTCATTGGGTTGCATTCCAGGCCTGGAGACCTCAGTGCTCCTGAGCTAACCCAAATTCTCCGAAGATCTCAGACACGAAATACAGCAGGCTTGCAGTTTATGTACCGTCTTGTGATGATACCAATTCTGTCACTTTTCAATCACTCTCAAACTGCAGTTGCAACTTTGCACCTCTTTAGAGATAAAGAAAACCACCAGGTTTGGCTGTTAGCCAAGTGGCCATCAGCAGCTGATGGAGCCTGCCCGGACACAGCGTTCAACCCCAGCAGGGATCTGCCAACATTCAGATACACAAAGCAGTCAGCCGGGATAAAGTCAGCAAGCTAACATTTTGATTATGCAATTACTTGTTAAGCTACAACTGCAGGTTTTCCTGCATAATCAGGCTGATACACATCAAACTTTTTCTGATGTTGCCTCGCATCCTAAATGATGCACTTGGAAGCCAGAAAGGAGGCAAATGATATCCAGAAAAATCAGAGGGGAGAAGAGCGTTGCGTTGTCAGGTTGGGGGAAGACACACAGAGGCTTTGGGCTTGGTGTACTCTGCACACCCAGAATATCTCTGATGACTGTCAGCCTGGCATTATACACTGCAATGGCACCAACGTAGCAGCAAACTCTAATTTCTCCTGGAGAACCATCTACACCTTGACAGTGCTACAGAGAGGGCAGGAGGGCACTTACAAACCTCCCGTTCAACAGGAAAGAAGTCAAATTTCTGCTGGGCGCAGCTTTTTGGAGAAAAACATAACTCTACAAACCAGCCTTCACCTGAAACTACATTTTCGTTTTCTCCAAAAACAATAACTGTTTCCTGCTCCCAGTTAAACATTATTTTTAGTGCGTCTCTGCTGTTGCAGAGGTCAGAGCTTTTAGCTTTGAACAAGAAAGAAAACCTGAAACATCCTTTGGAAAGCTGTTGATACAGTATCTGTCACCCTGGAATTTAAGAGAAACCTTGGAGGTTTGCAGAAGTAACATTTTGATGCTTTTCTAATTTGAGACAGGGACTGAAAGCTCAGGCACAGACCCGACGGCGCTTTATTATTCAACCTTTGTGATTAGCACTGAACAGTAGATTAAGAAATAACGATTGTTTAATTAACTATTATTGCACAACATGACTGAACTCAGAGACTGAACCGCTGCCACATCCATTTTACAATGCTTTTGCTCATCAGGCTTTGGGGGAGTGGGAAGGGAGGGGGGACAAGCCGAAACGGTTGCAGAGTTGAGAGTATGGAGTCAGGTTTGCTAAGCACAGTCAAGCAGCATGTTAACACAGAGCCTCAACTGCAATGCTTGCAAGCAGGTCTTTGCAGCCACGCAGGAAGCCAGAGAAGTGAGTCAACACCCAGTGAGGACCAAAGATCTGTCCATATTATTTTAAAGGAGAATTAATGCAGTAGGTATCAGAGACGGGATAAAGCTGCATCAGCATCTTTTTTTCCCCATCAGTGATTTATGTCATTATTGCCTACTAAAAAATATCCTAATCCCACTGAAATCAATGGGAAAATTCATGCCAACTTGAACAGGAGGCAGCTTTCACTCTTCCACCTTCTGCTCCACCTTCACTCTCCTTTCTCAGCACTCTCTAGCAGATGGCAATTCATCCCCACCAGCCCGGCCATCACCCGCTCGCCACTGGCAGCTCGGCTGCAGACAGCCGGACATGGACGGTGGGGTCCAGGTGGAGAACACAGACCCTGAGAAAAACCAAAATTGCAGGTGCAGCCTCCTGTGAAGCACTCCAGCAAAGGAATCAACCCAGAGACTCCTTCAGTGCAGGTACAATCAAGACTCTATTTATTTCCATTTTCATAGAACAATTAACTGAATCTACATAGCACTGACAACAAACAAATTCTGTCTTGGATATCAGCAAACACATGTACAATATGCACGCAAGCTCATGGCATACGCTTTATGTGTGTACCCACTTGTACCTTGTGCCCATGTAATATTGCTGATAGACATTTATAGCTGTGCCTACACCAGGGCTTGGTCAGCTCTGGAATTAAACAGCTACATTTAAAGGCATTCCCAAACCAACATCAGCCAACGCAATAGCGAACAGAAAGAAAGCAAAGGAAAAATAAAGAAACAAAATAACACATTGCATATTCCCCCATAGAAATAATTTCCCACCCTTTATGGTTTCATGAACACTTCTTGATTCCTTCATATACATACAGTTCTACACAAAGTCTTTAATAAAGCAAAAGCTAAAAAGGTAGTAGGCCAATTTAATTTACAGCTGCCTTGAGGAGATATTAAAATTACACCTAGAAGAGCTATTTCAGGTAAGTTTTAGAAACTGGAGAAGTTTCTTCCTCATGTCCCTCTGTACAGCTTCTGCTGTGAGTTTCATGGAAACAAGGGAGCATACCTCCAGAACTATGACTAACTGAAAAGATCAAACATAAATGCCTCACAGGAATTCACGTAATATATCACTTGTGCCTTCTCCACTGGAAGCATATCTGTCTTGGCTCGTACCAAATATACAACCTTAACCACTTCATACAATGTGCGTATTGATAGAAAAGTAACAGAACAAAGTGATTAAGGGGAACAGCATGTCTAAAGTTTCCGAAGAACAGAATAAATACCTGCACTTATAGACATGAACTACATATTTTAACAAGATGGGAAAAAGCTACTGCATTGAGTTGGTCAAAATTTTTTGGCCATGAAAATTTCCTGCTGATAAATGTAACATGATTGCAAAGATTTTCCATGAGGAGAAGGTACACTGGGTAATTCTCTGCTATTCTACATGGAAAATTCTACTTAGAAAAGTTCTAAAATGCAAGTTCAAATAAGCCTTTTGAAAGCAAATTTCTTTCTTTTAAAATATAAAATGTCATTTCAAATTAAAACATCATAAATATTCCCATAGAAACTTGTGTGTTTTCAAGTCAACCCTTCCTTTCCTCCCTCAAAAACCAAAAGGTACTTGTTCCTCAATATTTTGTTAAGAGAGTGAACCTTGAAACCCTTCCAAGGTCTTAATACTATTTATGCACATAGAAAGAAAGCTCTGGCAGTACTTGAATGAAAATTCAAGCATTAAATACTAACATTTCAAGGTATGCCTAGCAGAAAAGTTATATATATATATAAAAAACAAGATCAACGCCGAATGGTCTTAGCATAGCCGTCCTTACACAGGCAAAGCCCAGAATCAATTTAAGTTTATTTTTATTGGGTGAAATTTATAATATGCCCAGACTCACTATTTATTTCCTCAAGGCTTCACAGACAAAGTGCTGCTCTTTTGATAGTCTATCCCACGTGTTTATTAAAATAGATATAACACAGTGAAAGGAAAACATAAAACTGACAGAGGATCATTTTTAGTTTCAGGGATATTTTACACACCACCTCTTAGAACTTCAATTTATGGCTTTCCTTAATGGAGCCTTTCAGGGTTGATTTTAATGTGTTAAGTAGAAATTCCACTAGTTTGTTACTGCAATGTTTTCTTTATGACCTGCCCTCGTACATCACATAGGTCTGGCTTATTTATACAGACAGCCGTTCACTGAATGGACTGGGAACTTCTTAAAACTAGTTTCTTTCACTTGCATTCTTCCTGAATCAAAACACTGTTTTCTTTTATTGCCTTTTTGGCCGGACACTACTCCAGCATTCCACAAACTGAAGCAGACTGAAGTTACTATGAGCTTTTTTTTTACCTTTTTTAAGGCAGGAATACAGATTTCCTCCCTAGGGCTAGACGAGAGCTGTGTCTGCAAACATCCCGGCATCAGCCTGCAACCCAACCACTACCCCTGCAAAGAAGAGGGCAGCAAAAGCCATGAGAGCAACAGCGGCTTCAAGCAGATTAGCTGTGGCATCCGGAGCACCTTGAGGTTTGTTGGCAGGTTTGTGTTGCTTGTGTCTCTCCCCACCAGTGTGCTCAGGACTTCCTCAGCTGTTTGAAGAATTTGAGCTATGTTAACACTTTGACCAGCCATTTAACTGAGCATCTAAAATCTAGGTGGGTTTAATTTAGGCAAAGCACAGCAATAACACCTGGAGGTCTTCACAAAGAGCTTGCTGTCATTCCAGCTTGAAGCTGGCTCCCCTCCTCTTGCAGTCAGCACATCTTCTTGACTTCATTCAACAGAGCTCACAACCAGCTACATCCCCTGCTCTGGAAGAGGCTTTCCAGGGGTGCAATATGTAAAGCGTCTCCATGCAGTGCTGAGCCAGGACAGCCCACCACACTGCCCTCGCAGTGGAGAGACCCGATGGGTAACACAGGCATCAGCTCAGCCTCTCCAGACCTGGCAAAACCCCAGCAGCCTAAAGTTAGTACAACCACGTTGGCCTCAAGCACATTTGAAGGTCAAGCCCCAAACAAGGAATGCCTGTTGATGGGGCTGTTCATTACAGAAGTATGTATATAAATACATCTTATGGTGTGTGTCTCTGTGCCTAGGTACATATTTATATGGTAGATGATCCTACAAGAATCCTGCTGGTTCTCTGGAGACACCCCTCCACCCCAGCCACACATCGCTGATGGAGGCTGTGTACCAGGAGAGTCTGCCACTGCATGAGACAGGACAAGTAAATAAAAAGGGGCAGATATTTACCAAGGATAATGTGTTCTTTGGGAAACAATGGTAATTTGGAAGCCTTTTTTTCTCTCCACAGCATCCCCAACAAAAACAACCAAAAAAACAACAAAAATATTCCCACAAAACCAAAAAAAACCAAAATCAACAAAAAAAATCCACAAAGAATTCAAGCAGCAAGTACTGAAAGTAAATCCTGCTCACCTCATTCTTGGAAAATACTCCTGAACATCCAATAATTAAATCTCCCCTTTGGCTTCACATCAGCAAGAGAAGGATCCTGCTGGCTCCTGCCCAGCAAGAGTAAGAACAATGGCCCGCTATGAGAGAAATCACGTTTGCCACCGCTGTCCTGCCAGCCCCACTACCAGCTCTGTCCTTCCAGGCTGTTTCACAGTGACTAAAGCCCAAACTCCAGGATAAACAGATAAACTCTCACCATCTGAGTTAAAACTATTAGCTTAAAGCAGCCTCATAAGCTACATGCTGGATAACACTAAAACTCTCCAGAATCTTTACCTTCACACAGCTGCTTCTTGCTCCCCTTGCAAAATCAGAGCCAATGGCAGTTAAAACACACGTTAGCAGAGTAAATCTTGGAAACAGCTATTATTGAAATAACTCAGACAAGAGTGGAGATATGTTATTTCCATGGTATAGCTTTCAATACTCTCTCATAACTACTTGATTATGTTAAAAGCCAAAATAGGTATTGCACCAGCAGAATATGCCTATGGCAAATGGAACATAAAGCTTAACTAATGGCCCTGTTTCCCTGAAAGGGCACACGAGGCTGATAAATAGTCCCATGAGGTCATGTTATCTGTTGGAGCAAATCAGTTAAGTTGAGCCTCCTTTGCCAGCAGAGAATTTATATCCTGATACTGTTCCTTTTTTTAAAAAAAAAAAGTTTTTTCATTTTATTTTTGTTATGTCTCTAACTTTCAGATAGTGGGAAAAAGGATCTTGTTTCTCTGACACTTACACCATGGCAGGAATTTACACTAATTTGTGCCATTAAAGTGAACAGAAGCTATTCACACACACAAGTTACTCACCTATGTGCTGCTGCAGCAGACTCACTGCTCGAATACATGTCATCTTTAGATGGAAACATCCCTGAGCAATGAAGAATAAACATAGCCACAGCCTTAGTTTCGACGACTTTTAGAGCTGTGCCAACAATTACAACTTCCAACAGTTCAGCAAAAGCTGCACAACATTTTTAGGAGGAGTGTGCTGTATGTTAATCATTTCTAATCAGAGACAGTTTCTCCACATCTACTGTTCTGGCTCATTTCCTTACAATTAAGAACTCCATTTTACCCAATTGCTACAATACAGATGTGCTGCTTTGGCAGTGGCATACTGTGTCGTGCCCTTAGTATATGCGCAGTGAAAGCCATAACCAGTTCACTAGTTCAAGTTCTAGACAGACAAAATTAAAGCCAGACCGTAACAGAAGTGTACAGTAGCAGCAGTGAGAAATTCAAGTCTGCCAAAGAGTTATGCAGAAATTATGTTCCTTAATTTAATTTACATGAAGGAATAAACTTAACCAAATGGCAAGGCAATATCTGGTGGTGAAGCAATCTAGAGGACTAGTCACAGTTGATTAAACCTTTTCTAAGCAAGTTTGTTAACTTATGTTCTGGAGAACAGTATGTTTTGATAGCTGGTGGCCGATGGACAAACCAATTTTGTCTTTTCCCAACTTCTCCTGCAAGAAGAGTTAGGTAAAAACCTTTTGTATCCTAGTTCATTAGTCAGTGTTGCTGGACTCCAAGACTCTGAGACACACACAGGATGCTGGATGCCATAATTTCAATGAATCCTCTCTCTCCCAGAAGTGCAAGGCACAGAAGGCAGGGCCATTAGCCATCTTTTAAAGCATGGAGACCAAGCCTCACAGAGCAGCATTCTTGGTCCTGCAAAACAGCAGCTGACAGTCGTCTATTTAAGAGCATGAAGGAGGCTCACAACCCACCTCCCAACACGTAGCATGAGCGACAAGTAGCATTCCAACACTTTCTACGTACCTGGTAGTTTCTCACAAACTTCTCTAGCCCAAATCAACCATGCCTCACCTTGAACATCTTCTAACTCCCTCCTTGCACTGATGCTCCTTAGGGCATGTACTGAATGCTGCCCCTCCCCTGATGTTCCTCCCCTTCTCTACAACGAGCCTTGTGTCCCTGCCAAAACAGACTATTTATTCCTACCATTCAGAGTCCCAGCTCTTTCCCAATCCACCACAACAGGATGATGCTCTCCCTGATTGCTCTAAGTACAGATGTCCTGGCAAAGACCCTTAGCACAGACACAGCTCATGCTGACAGCAGTATTTTTTTCTGCTCGACATAGTTTAAGGTTTGGAGAGGTGACATAGCTGAGCCAAGCGAAGCTCACTTCACACCAGCCACTGTAGTGAGACCAGCCGGGGGTCAGGAGGGGGTAAGAGAGATGAATTTCGCTCACCTCCACCCACCACATCAGGGCCAGCAAAACTGCGTTACGTAGGCTGCTCACAAACCTTATATGATATATAGTTAAAAGACTTTTTGCATGTTCCAGTAACTCACCACTACCATCCCTTCTTCACCAGCTGTTTTTCTGAGATGCTTGAAGAATTTTGCATACTTGGAAAGCCGGAGTCTCCCGTGCACTGCTGGGACAGCTTTGTTCCCATCATATTTTGTTCATTTACGTATGCTGTTGCTCTCTTGAACTACTGTTTCCTCCAATTTCCCTTCTACTGAAGTAGCTGTACCAATTCTAACAAGTAGCCATGGCAACATAATCTTGCAGAATAAAGTAGAAAATAATCCTATGATCAGAAATCTAAATTAGAAAAATGGAATGGAAACAATGTGTTCTTAAAGCCTGGAAGTAAGTGACCAGTGGAACAGATTACAAATAGATATGGTAAACTCTCCAACACTTATGAACTCTGAATGCACACAAATGGATGCTATACTTAAAGTCAAATTTACAGATAAATTACTACCAGGAGAAGCTCCACACCATGTGTTATAAAAACAGTGAGATTAAGAAAGTAAAAAAAAATTTAAAAATCCTTCCCAACTTATGCCTGAAACCATCAACCTATTGGGATCAGCACTTGTCATATTGGGTTGTCCCAAATCCAAACTCTGGTTTGAATTACAGAGACTCCTCACCAGCTCCCTCAGGACGGCCGTGCAGTGAGCATTTCTGACCCAACACCAGTGGGCGGCAGGGATGGGGAGAGGTCAGTGCTGCTGGCCATCACCTGTGTGAAAGAGCCTTCCTGGGAGGGTGGGACTGGCCTTCAGTGAAAAGGCAGCTGCCATGGCAAAACTAAGATACAAACACTGTTTCATTAACTATAGCAAAAGCCTTCAGCTTTCAATTTTACTCTAATGGTTTAAAGGTTCTTCGAAGAGTTATACCAAGTTTTCAATTTAATTTTCCACAAAAGGAATTACTGCTGGGATTTTAAAAAATGCTTTTTTTTCTGATGATACTTAACATGTAGACTCTCTATGTGTAATTGAATCCCAGATCCCTAGACATATTTAATCTTCTAAGCACCCTTAAGGAGCTGGTACTAAGTCCTAAGGAAGAATGATTTCCCAGGTGGGTGGGTTGAGGGGGAACCCTGCGCTTGGTCCAAATAAATCCAGGAACGTGTTGCCCACAACTGCCTTATTTTCTTTCCAGTAACTGAGAAACAGGTCTTGTACCAGATTTACTGCAAAGAGGATGTACTGATTCTTATCTGTGAAAGGTGATACAGACTGTCTGGACTGCTAAATTAGCCTGTAATCTAATCTAATCAATGAAAGACACACCAAGTGTTCCCACTCAAGCTTCCCCATCAGCCGCAGGCAGCTGAAACAATCAAAACTGAGATTCTTGGGAACTGCTTAGACCTGGTATACTTGAGAATAAGATTACCTGCTCCTTTCCCTTTCAATTTCACTTTCAAACTGATGTGTGCCAAGGGCAGCTACACAGGCTATGAAATGTGGTATAGCTTCTAAGTACAAAGCATTTCCCTAACTGCATATTTGCTGGCATGAAAAAAAAAGGTGAAGTGTTTTCTCCATGCGTTTACTGGAAGTGTAAAGAATAACTATGCATACAATTTGCAATCACTGTAAATCAGTGATTTACAGCCCTGACCATAGTAAGTAGTTATGTCACATAGGCACTTATTAAGTGCCCTGTGCCTCATTTTTCCCCTATATATGCAAGAGACACTTTCTTGGGTAAATATTGTATTTTGTTAACCCCCAGAAATCTCCTGTTGTCCATACTTCACTGAAAGAGACACAAAAACATAGATAAGAGAAAAATACAAACAACAAGTAGCCTCTGCCTATTTTACACTATTTCAACATGTAATTCACACAGGCAGAATTGCTTTGCTTCACCCAAAGAAAATTTTAAAAGGGTAGGAAGGGGAGAATCCTTATGATTCTTACAAAAATATTGTTTGGAAAATAATATGTGTTACTATGGCACAGACTGCACCATGCTCTTACAGTGCTGTGGATTACTCCCAAGAGGGCTACAGAAGATGACTATGGTCTACTGTCCATATGCTAAAATTCACTATGCAGGGGGCTGCCTCTCTGGGGGAAATTTCTGCAAACCCAGAGAGGCTGTGAGAGCCACTTCTCAAGAGAGCTGTAACCCCTACCTTGCAATTGTGTTAGCTTAACCGGGAATCACTCAAAATGATTAAGAAACTAGCAACACTAAGAAGATGCTCCTTCTCCCACTGCGTACCTGCCACCGTCATCACCTAAAGCTTGTCGGCACACATTTAACAAGTTAGGAAGTGATGCAATCTAAAAAAATATCCTGAAGCCAGTTAGCAAAAAACACATTGATGTGTTTTTATTTTCTCCACACCCAAATACAGCATCATGCTGAGGGATCCTGTCTGACATGAGCGCATGCTACTTCAGTTTTCCATTTTTTCACCAAACGCATAGAGAATACGAGTAAAGCACAACCACCGCAGTTACTGAGCATGCCAAGGGACTGCTCTCATCTAGGATGCTTCGACAAAAACAAACACCTTTTGTGTCTTGAGAGTCACTTGAATGCAATGTGCTTCACACGGCACAAGAGGGGCTGCTTGATTTTCCAAAGTGCTTATTTAAGAAGACCCAATTTAACAGAACAGCAGGGAAATTATATGTACAAACAATAGCTGTCATGATAATTTTAGCTGCCTTCCACATCTGCAAATATGCACTGTACAAGGAGGCTGTCTCGTCTCTCACATAGGGAAATTCTTTGCACTCCTGAACGCTGGCGAGAAGCTCCGTCCTGATGTACTGAACACCTGAGAAGCCATCCAGTGCTGACAAGCCCAACACTAGCGCTTCCCCTGGCCCTGCTCACTGCCTGCTTCGCTCCCCTGCACCCATGCCCAAGCTGTGATGGAAAGCTCACAGGCAATTAAACCTTGCAGGCAGAAGTCCATCCCTGTAGATGAGAAGAGAGCAGGATTTCTTAGGGCTCGAGTCTTTCCTCACCATCACCTCCCTCTCTTGAACCTTCTGCCTTACAGTTCCTCCTATGGCAGTGTTGCCTGTTGCCTTATTTCCCTTCCATTTATCAAATCCTACCTGCTTTCAAGGCACCCTGGCCAACCCCACAGATCAGACCTGTATGAAGGAACTGATTTATACAACTTTAGCTTAGTAGCTGGACTGCGACAGATCGATGTCCTTCAGGGTGGAAAATGAGAGGACAGAACAACCCAGGATGCCTACTAAACTTGTTAGAATAGGACCTGTCCCACTGGGCTCTACAGCTGTGCCACCCCACACCAGCACAGCTACTGCAGCTATGCCACCCCGACCCTTCAGCAAATAATTTCCATTTCTACCAGCTCAGAAATGATGATCAATGCAGCAAAAGGAGTGAGTGTTAAAACAAAGCATTGCCCCATCCCTTCCCTTCTTCACAGACCTTCCTCCTCCTGCCACACACCCCAGCACCAGCCCCGCTGCCCACACATGGTGCAAAGGGCTGGGGAGGGATTTTCCACTCCCTTCCACCCCCGCACAGGAAAGCAGGAGAGACTACAGTTTAGTGCTGAGCTGGTAAATGCCTCATCTCACTGAGCAAACAATTTTAGGAAGGACATTATACAACAGACGGGCTCCAGCACTCTGATGTTGGGTGTATTGAGCCATACTGACCACATATTCGCTGCTGATAACCTCTAGGAAATACTCAACCATAACACCCTTTCCAGGAACGCACAACGCATTGGGCAATACCCAGAGCCCTGTTGTACCGTGAAATATGCCCCTCGTGCTTCGCACCTTGCCATGCCTTTGCAAATTCGGCTTTCGTGGTCTGGAAATCACGAGCAAGTCTCAGAATTTCCCTGAAAATGTAAATGTTACAGTTTGACCCTGGAAACACATGCTGGCATTGCTCTGTTAATTGGAGAAAGATCCTAGAGAGGAGCTGCGCAGGGGTCTTGCCCTGCCCTGGCGCAGGCTGCTTTTTGCAATACATAACTCTCTAAGAAGTCAGGAAATGGCAAATTCCTATTGTCTGGAAGGAAAGGAAAATCAAGGCTCTCCCTCCTATACTTTAAAGGGAAAAAAAAACTTTTGGATTTTCCTTCCTTTAAGTAATAAAAAAACCATTTTAGACTGTGCTACTGAAGAAAGAGTTTCAAAGTGGGAAACTGAATCCCAGAGAATTGTTTTAAACTGCCTGTTTACACAAGCCATTCACGTAGAGAGGTTCCCCGCTGAAGGAGTAGCGGCTCCCGGGGCAATGCCGTGGCCAACTCATTTTGGTTACTCTGCTGAAATAGCAAGAGAAAGGCAGGACAAAATACTGAGTTCAGTGTCAGGATATTTTAACTCTACATAGGGATGACTACTGAAATGTGCTCTCCATTTACAAATTACAAATTCCACTGCAGAAACAACCACTGAAGCACATCAGCCTTCATGGAGCAAAGAAATGCAAGAAAATAGCTGCAATGATGAAAGAAGGGGAGAGAAGGAGGGTGCTAAGAGTCCACGCTGAAACGGCTTCATCTTTGCTCCTAACGGGAAGAAAACTGAGGGCTTTTTAAGAGTCGTACAGCAGCAGCAGCGTGTTCAGGTGCTGTTACTGCAGGCGCTACACAGAGGGAGGGAGACTGTTGCAAACCCTATATACATTACTTACTAGATCACACCAAAGGTCAGCCGTTGCCTGGCCCGCACCCCAGGAAGCCCCTAAACTGCATAAACAAACCAGTGACAGAATTTAGATGCAACAGCCTCAATTCAGACCTCAACGAGAAGTTCATATTAAGACTTCACAGGTATCTTCATAAGCGGTTTGACTGCAGCGGGGGAGGACGAGACGCACTTTGGTCCCGCGAGCAGCGCAGGGCACGCGGGGAGTGGAGACGCAATTGCCCTCAGCTTCTTAAATCCTCACGGGGCACTAACTCCTTCGCAGTTTTCACTGTCATGTGGACAACACCAAACAGTTTCTCAGCACACGCTACTGCGGATGTCATTTTCTCACCTTCCCTCCCCTTCAAACTTTTTCTGTAACTTTATGCCACAGTTGGTCGTTCACAGCTGATACTCAGCTGCACCTCCCACCCGGCAGCAGCACCTCCTTTCCTTCTCAGAATAAGGACCAAAAAGACACACGTGAAAAAATGCGCGGTACCGAAAGGGCTACAGGCACAGTGAGGAGCCTGTGGCTCGGAGGAAGGCGATGGCACGGGGAAGAAGGCGCAGCAGCATGCCTCAAATGCCACTGACCTCCAGTCAAATGAACTTCTGGGCAAATATGTAATCACTTTATCAAACACGCGCCAAGGGCATTTCTGAAGCTGTTCATTCTCTCAGGTGGAGCAAGTAAATTAGTCCTTATGAGAAGACAAGGATTAAATGCCTGTGAACGCCTCTCTCCTCGTGAACTCGCTGTCCTGGGCAACTTGGCTCTGCTTCTGCTCACGTCCTCCCCAACATCCGACCCGCTCTGGGGGGACACCCTCCCTCCACGCCTCCTCCACGAACACCCACGTCGGCTCCTTACTCCGGGCTCGGTAGCCTTAGAGGCTACTTCTTACAAAACTGTTTGTCACCCTTGAGAAAGGAAACGAAAGTCGCTGCTTTGCGGGGATGGTTAATGTGTCAGTGAGGCACCGCCAGCTTCATTCAAGCCTTTTTCCCCCACTCCTCTAGTCGGGAGTGGGGCAGTGGAAGGAGGCAAGGAAAAATCGGACAGCGGGAGGCTTCGGGCATTTCGAGCTGGCGCGGGAAAGTCCCCCAAAGGGACTCCTTTAACCCCTCCTCTCCCGGCACTCAACTCCCCCCACCCTTCTTGAGCTGAAAAACCGCGAAATGTCCAGGCGGCAGATCCTGAAGATCCCTCGCCCCGGCGGGGGTCGGCCAGGCTCCCACCGTGAGCCTTCAGCCTGGGAGCCGACCCGCCGCCGCGGCGAGACGGGGCTGGGGGGGCTCCGGCGGCCGCGCTCGGACGGGGCTGGGGGGCTCCGGGGGCCGCGCTCGGACGGGGCTGGGGGGGCTCCGGCGGCTGACGGGAGGACGGACAGTTCAAGCCCCGCTCCCCGGCAGCCCGCGCCTCCCTTCCCGAGGGGCTACGTCCTTACCGCACGCCGTCGGGGGTCCCGGCGCGGCTCGGGATGGGGGGGAATAAACTCTCCCCGCTGGAAAGACAGCCGGAGGAGCGGTACGAGGGCACCTCTTCACCCCCCCGCTCGGCTCCGCCGCCTCGCCGGCAGCCGAGCCGACCTGCCCCAAAGCCTGCCGGCCCGGGGCGCGCTGGCGGCCGGGCTGTCCCCAGTCCCTCGCCCCATGCCCCGGCCCCTACCTTCCAGCAGCACCTCCTTGCCGGCCCGCTTGAGCGCCTGCACCGCCTCGTCGTGGGTGGCATCCCGCAGGTCGGTGCCGTTGACGGCCAGGATGGCATCGCCCACGTAGAGGGCCTGGGTCTGGTCGGCCGCCAGCCCCTTGAAGATCTTGCTGATGAGGATGGGCATCTTGTTCTCCTTGCCCCCCTTGATGCTGATGCCCAGCCCGCCCAGCTCCTGCTTCAGCACCTTCACGCACCGCTTCTTGTTGGAGACGGCCTCGGGCACCTGCTCGGGGGGGTCGGTGAAGGCGGTGCGCACCGCCGCCGCCCCCCCGCCGCCCTCGGCCCCGCGGCACGCCGCCCCATCGCCGCCCAGGCCGTTGTGGGCCGCGCCGTCGGGGCGCTCCTCGCCGCTCAGCACCAGCGCCTCGCCGCCCAAGTTGGCCAGCACTTTGTGCCAGCGCTCCCGCACCAAAACTTCCAGCCAGCCGCTGCGCTGCGCCCGGCCGCCCCCGCCGCCGCCCGCCGCCGCTACCGCCATCTTAGGAGCATGCTGGAAGCGCCGAGTGACGGCACCCCCGGCACGGCGCGGCACGGCGCGGCGGCACCGGACTTCAGCCGGGGGGCGGCGAGCTCCCGGCGCGGCGGGGTGGGGCGAGGAGCCGCGGCCGCCCCCCCCGGGGCCGCGCCGGGGCGGGCGCACCTGGCGGCACCGCCCGCTGCCGCCGCCCGTGGGCGTGGGTGTCCGTGGGGCTGGGTGTGCGTGTGCGGCCGGGGTGTCCCGCCCCTCCCGCGGCCACGTCGCGGGGACACGTCCCCGCCGAGTCGCGGCTCCCTTCGAGCCGGGGGTGTGATGGCATTTAGCGCTGCAGGGACCCGCGGGCAGCGGCGGTGTCAGCCCCGGGCAGCTGCCGTCTGCTCTAGCAGGGAGGCGAAGGACATCAGCGGCAGAGCAGCGCAAACGAAAACGCAACTTTCTTTTTCGCAGAGGCTTTTTTATAAAGTGGATTTAAACTAAAAGGTGGCAGGAAGGTAGTTAAATTTCAACCGTATGAAAGTAGAATCCAAGTTGTTTCACGGCTTTGTAGGATGAAGGTGATAAGCGATTGTCATGGATACTTTTGCACATTTTGAACCTGGTTTCTTTGCCTTTGATCACAAATTTTTAAGGCCCATGGAGGCCACGTTGCCCATTTTGCAGTTTTTCCCATGCTCACTTTCCTCCTATGAAGCAATTCGGTGCCTGATGAGGGGATCAAGGCTCCAGCTCAGGCACCAGAGAAGACAAAGCTTTCACACTGGCGGTTTGGAGATGCCACCAGTGGGCCTGGGGTTGCTCCCCCACAGCGATGTGACTTTACGGACACCAAGCACCTCCTGGACTGCCTTGTTTCTGCTCCTTGCAGAGCAGCTCTGGCTCCTTCCTAAGCTGGGCTGAAAACTCCAGCCGTTCTGGACCATTTGGTGTATGTGGCAGCAACACTTTGGGGAGGTTGGGGTGGCCGGTGAGGTTATTAGTCTCACTCATTTGGGCCACGTGAGTCATGTGGGTCCCTAAATACATAATAATAATGCTCCTCTTTGAAGTGATGCCATTCATTTCTGACACCAGGGTTTTGCTCCCAGGTACGCACAAGTGCCCCAGGTTAACATGGGCTGGGCAACTTGGGACTCACCTTCTCAGTGTGGCTGGGACCTACATACGGATTCGTCCCTGGACAAGCTTGCCTTGGTTTAGTAGGGTCTCTCAGACCATGCCCCTGGCACTGGGCTACACAAAACACATCCCCTTCCCTCCAAAAGACAGCAGAAGGAGGCCTCAACCCTCCTTCTCCTGCGGCCTCACCCAGGCTGCGCACGGGTCCCTCCTCCCCGGTAGGAACGCAACCCTGCGCCTAGGGAGAGCGGGAACCCACAGGCGATGGGTTATTCAAGGATAATGGGTGGGCGGAGAAAAAGCAGCCTGAAGAGCGGTCTCTTCATTTCGCATGTTAATTAATGCAAGGTGAAAAGCTATAATTAAGTTTTCAGGGCTGTGAATCCAGAATGAAAAGAAGCATGTCCCGCTAAACCTGAACAAGGCACCCAAGCCCTAGACGAGGCTGTAACACACCCATTTCTCCAGCATTTCTCACTGGCTAATTTAGGTAGCTCATGTACAACACCCTCGATGTTTGGGTTGGTGGTTTTTTTACATCCCATTCCCAGGTGCCAGGCATAGTGAATGAGTGTGCTTGTTCAGTTCCAGCAGCTTCAGGTAGGTGAGAGAAGGATGGGGAGGAAAGGACCCGCATGCAAAAATCAGGTGTTGCAATGCTGGCTGTCGTAGCACTCACATTCTTGTGTAGCTCCAAGCCCAAGTGACCAGGCTGAGTTATAAAATCAGGCATCTCTGTTTCCCAAGCGATCAGCTCTTACCAATTATTTCATATTTTTTCTCCATGAATTAGTAAAGAATCAGTGCTGCTGCTGCTAATGGAAATGCGTCTCTAAGTATTTTTTTAAAGGCATTCCAGAACATTTACAAGGAAAAAATATTCAGATGGTTTCTGTCCTGTTGTGAAAAGGTAATAGAGAAAGGAAAGGAAACGTTTAATGTCTCACACTTCTCCTTCGGCAGACTGTGCGCTCGGCCGTGTTTGCTGAGTGTGTCTGGTTCTCCAGTGGGGTTCCCATGGAACGGCCTTGTATAGACAATTGCACCGCAACTATCTGAGAGGTGTGCTTGTTCCAGCTATTTTCCTTTCCCATTCCAGCAGAGGTAAATAATAAAGTTTCCCAGGGCCAGCGTCCGATATATTGGTCCCTGGTATGAAAAAGTCTTTATAGCAGTCTTCATTGCCTCCTCCTCCTCCCTCCTCCCCACCTTGGAGCTGTAAGAAAACAGAAGTGACATTTTAATCTTGAAAATAAAAGTAAAAAGAAGATAGTGTAAGAGAAGCTAAGGCACAGGCCCAAGGCAAACCATCTCCCAGATCTTCTCCCTGCCTAGAGACAGTGTGATTGATACCTGATGTCTGTGCTTCCCTGTCCTAGGAGTGCAGGCTCATAATTGTGTTTCTGTACCCTGAGTCTTTGTGTACCCCAAGAGCAACTTGGCTGCTGAAAGATCAGAAAGAAAAGGTGCCTTGAGACTTCTCCGCTGGTACCCCTGCCAACATTACTGTCCTCAGCCCTGCCTCAGGTCTGCTAATCACACCTGCAGGGGCAGTTTCTGAAGTACAAGTTCAGGCAGCAGCAGCAGGAACAGAAGATACAAACAAGTGTTTAATCTGGTGTGCAGCTACTGAACGCCCAGGTTTGCAACAGAGAAAACTGTTACTCCAAAGTCAGCTGCTGGTCCCTAGTGGTTTCCAGTGCATGGCAGAGTGCAAACTCCTAATTTCAGCTACAAGCTTCTCCTGACAATGATGTTTCTGACATAATCTGCAAATACCCACACTGCAATTGCGGTGTTCAGTGTGACTATTTGCGAGGAAGCTGGGATGTGCGGTGGGGCGGGCAGAGCACTCCGTACTTGCAAGCTCCTCTCTCCAGTCACTAGAAAGGCTTCCAGCGCAGACAAAGCTTAGCAAAAGTCTCTCTCCATCACTTGCCCTTCTGAAAGGGTCTGCTGTGAAAAGAGGACCCTTTCAAACAAGTCAAATAATCATCTTTTACCTTTTGTATTTTAGCAGTGTGTAAAAGCCTGAACTAGATTAGGGCCCCTTTCACTCGTGCTGTATAAACAAATTGTTAGGTGAGATAATGCCAATAGCTGCTGCTGAATAGGTCTTTGATCCTGGGGGGAGTGTGGGCTCAGCTAAAGTCAAGGGGCTAAATGGAAGAAGCAATTCAGTGAACTGGAAGAAGTGAGGGGGTTGGAAAACACAGAAACTGCCTCCTGGGACAAGGAGCACCAAAGTACACCCAGGGCAGAAGCGCAGCAGTGATGTTTGAGGAGCTGCCTGGCTGCCCAGGCAAGGGAAAGGGGTTTGTGGTCTGTGTGTGAGAACAAAAATACAGGAAAAGCAATGCAGAAAGGGTTGTGAGGGTGATGCTGAGGAGGTTCTTCAGGCTCGGCTTTACTAGCGGGGCTACTGGAGACAGTCAGGATACTGCCTGTTCTTGGGTTTTTTCCTGCTGTTTTCAGGCAAAGAGGTCAGCATTCACATCTTATGTAAATAAGCTGGCCTCCTGACAGCAAAACCATTGCAAGGCCACATATGCAAGCTTGCCACTCAGACAGCAGTGCAGGGAACACAGCTCCCACCCCACTTCCAGGCAGAGTAGGTAAGGACACAAGAGAGCCTTTCTATAGCTGTGGCTTCTTTACGACTGTCTGTGCTATTCTATAGCAGAGATGTAATTTTTGAAGAACTTTTGAGAGACGCTCAAACCCTTCTAGTGCTTTTTTTCTTCCTTTTTGCATTATTAGTATAGCAACGACAGCTCAAAGCCAGCTCATCCAAAATTCCTTTAAATTGGAAACAGGGTTGTGATCCTTGAACATGTTTCAGATGACGGAGGTTAGACAAAATCAGGTCTGGATAATGACGTCCCCATCTTGTTACCCTGACACCGACCAGCTCAGCAGACGGATTTAGGCAGGAAGGAAGTCCAGTGTCGGAAGCCCAGTGCTGGAAACCTGACAAGTAATGAGAGAGCTGGAAGGGAGTCCAGTTCCTCCAGTGATCCCAAACACTGCAGCAGCCAAAGTTAAGTAAGTCTTTCTGAGGAACGTGCCTGAACTAACCCTACTCGTTCCCCCATGGCAGCCCCTCCTATGTCTATACATGCTGGGATGCATCAGGGCAGGCTCCAACCCCGATGCAGATGTCCCTGTTGCATGGTGGTGGGACCTCTCACTTGACCGGTGTCAAGCCTTGCAGAAGGCATTGCTGGGGAGAGGCTGGCAACCCACCTAATCCCCCCGAGCAATCCACCCCTTCCTCAGTGTTGAGGGAGCCTGTTGGCTTTAAAGTCAGCATTCAGCAGTCATTACTCATTGGCACTGGTGGGGTTGTGAAGATGTCAAGAATGCCTGAAGATCTTAATAATCTGGAGGTTGCATTATGGCTTGTTTTCAAAACTATGAAAGTATTGTTTTTCTTTTCCTAGTTTGAAGCTATCCAGGTTTTTATGCACATCATGGCATTTACAAATAAAATTAATGCATAGCTGTTTGCCAGAAAATGCTTTATGCATTCAGTTTTTCAAAGCAGGAACCTACTTGTGCGTACATGAAAGAAGTATGTGTGTGAAATCTGTATGTGCACCTACCCGAGTCACATGTTAGCTAGGCAAACTGAGAAAATGTTCCCACAGCTGGGGAGTTACGGAGCAGGCTGCAGATGAACGTGTTTGCCTTCTGCAAATACAACCCTGGCGCAAGTGAATGCAGAAGCGGGTGCCAGGAAGCATTTGGGTTTCTTGTGCGCACAGATCTGGGGCTAATTCCTGCTACTGTTAAAGTGACTTTAAAACAGACAGGATCAAGCTCAGAACCCTAGAAACTTTTGCCTTGGCTTCAAGCAATCTTACGAAAGAACTAAAAGCAATGAACTCTGAAAATAAAGGTTCATAGCTACAGTGTTGACATTATAGCAGAGTTTTTCCTGTCGTGGTGTCCTTCACTTGCTCTGCAGATCTCTTTCAGTGCATTAGTTTCTTAATTTTTCCATTCCAAGTTACTTTGATCCTGTCACTTTGCAGTTTCTTGAATTAGTTTTTTCTCTCTTGCATACCGATCTCTCCCTACTCCCTCAGCTAAGCCCAAGATGTTTTAAATGCCAAGATCAGAGGTTTGCATTGCAGTTAATTCTTGAACATATAGTAAATAATGAGGGAAAAGGTGGTGGAACTCCAGATTTCATCCAACATGTTTCAGCCCTGGTTTTCCTTTTCATCAGAAACAGATTAATCTGGTCGGGTGTCAAAGCAACCAAAGCATTTTTACCATCTTATTCTTTCCTGGTCTTAACCTATTTTTTTTTTTTTTAATTCTGCAGGGGTGTGATATGTCATGTGCTACCACCATATGGTTCTGACCCCACAGCCCAAAGACTTCATACCCATGTCCTCGACCTGTCAAATCCTGTGCATTACTGCAACACTCACTTGGAGGTGCCCTGCCTGTCACCCCACTCATGCTATGGCACCTGTGAAGCACACGGTCCATCACGTCTTTGGGCTTTTCCTGCCCTGGGATCTCCTGCGGTATTTGCTGCTTACCTGTCCCCAGACACCTGTGCCTGCAGCCTGCTGCCCCACAGCAGGAGAGAGGCTGTGCTGCTTCGCAGGTGCCAGAAGCATTTGCTTCCTTTGTGCAAAGCAGTTCAGCTAGAAAAGCTAGTTTGCTCCTTCTGTAGCCTTGAGCTCCAGCTGTACCCTTGAGCTCCAGCTGTACCCTGGCACAGGTGAACTAAGGTCATCTTCCACCTTTCCATGCCACTCCCAGGGCCATAAATCAATCTGTTAGAGTGGTGGGAAACAGAGACGGTCTGGTAGGACAGAAGGGAAATGAAGAGAGGAGTTTGTAATTTGGAAACGGGCGATTCTCCAAGACTGGTCCTGCAAAGACAATACTGAGCTCATGCTGACTTCAGCACAAGTTTGTCTCCCAAGAGCAGCCCCCAGCCCAAGAGAAGGAAGTAGCATGGTCCTGCTGGTCACCAGAGGAGGGAGAAGGGCTTCCTAGGAGGGACCTTAGCAAGGCTCCCCTACCTACCTGTCCTCGTGGGAGCAGCAACTTGATACTCCAAGCAGGAGGGATGTCCCGATTCTCTGTGCTTCAGAAGCACCTTGCTTCCTCATTGCCATCACAGGAGTGGGCAAAGAGGTCAGGCAGCCCCTCTGAGCTCTGCTTTGTAGCAAAGCACGAGCTGCAAACCAGCAACTGGGACCTTGCTCCACCCATCACACAGCAGGACCGCATCGGAGGGGAGGTAGTGGGTTTCCCAGGAAACACCTCGTGCTGCACAGGCGATGTGTGGAAAGCCTGCTCCACCGAGGAATGGGACAGTACAAAGCTATCACTGAAACACTGGGAATAATAGCATTCACCTTCAGATCCTCTATATTATTATATTTTTTGCATGTGTATGTGGCAATGCCATATTCTTTTTGTTTCGCTTGAGTTCTGCAAAGGCTTAGTTCCTCCTCTTGCTTCAAATGATATCTGCACTAGTTGTCTTCTCATGGCATTGTAAATCAGGTATACGTCCAGGGAGGGCAATGGAAGACTGATCTCAGCAAAAAGAGAACCAGCTTCAGTATATTTTTGTTTCTTGGTTGTTTCTCATGTGCTCCAGAAATAAGACACAAAGTGCCTACAGTTAATTGAGATGGGAACTATAACATTTGGGGGAATTATGATAATGTGCTTATTTGCCCAGATCAAATTATAAGAGAAGTCTAGGAGGGAAACATTGAAAATGTGTTCTTATTTTAGTGTAATCAGTCTGAGTTAGCTTTCCATGGACAGGAATCATCGGAAAGAAAAGTAGGGCCAGACCCAAGCAAGCTAAGGAAGGTGTGTGAGGCAGGGCGGGAGCAGATCCTTCACACACAGCAGATCTGTTCATCTCTAAGACTGTAAAATGGACCTGCAGTTCTTTGTTAAATCAGAGATTTTATTGGAAGTAAAACTACCATATTTACAAATCACAGGTGAAGTTGCTTTAAATGCCATTTTGAAAAACTGTGAAGGTATTTGACTCTGAAACTTAAGTGACATTGGTTATGTGACCTTAAGGCACCGTTTGTTACTCCCCCCTTTTTCATGATGGGTCCGAGATGTTTTAGCACTTTTCCCATCTGCCTGGATTATTCCTCAGGCAAATTTGCCCAGTGTAATAGTTGTTGCTAGGGGCTTTTGGGGCTTTTTCTATTGTGGTTTGGTGGGGGTTTTTGTTTTGTTTTGGTTTTTTTGTTTGTTTTTTTCTTTATGTCAGTGTTTCCTTGTGTATAAGCCCTGGCCCGCAGGCTCTGTGAGCCACTGCCCAACTGCATGGCTGTGGACAAATCCTTGGTTTGTGTCCTAGTTCCCTATCCATTAGTGGGCACAATAATACTGACTTTCTTTATAAAGTACTTTGATTTTCTTTAATAGAAACTATTATGTGAGCTAGACAATGACATTTCACAATATTCAGGGTGGAATTAAAAGGTGAGAAAGTCACAGAGGATGCAGGAACCTCTAGATGTAATCTTCCTCACCACCCAGCACTGCCAAAACGCATCCCCATTAGCTTTTCCACACTGTGCACACTCTTGGTTATGTCGTAAGGGAACAGGCTGTCCTGTCCTACCCTACCCTACCCTACCCTACCCTACCCTACCCTGTCCTGTCCTGTCCTGTCCTGTCCTATCCTATCCTATTCATTCCATCCTATGTACCCCTCACTGCTGCCACTGTCACTGCTTCTACTCAAAGGGTCTACCTAGATTTGAAGCTCTTGGTTGTAGGAGCTTCCTGGTACGTGACTAATGTATGTAACATACTAACCAGATGTATTTTTATATATTTAATGCCACCCCCCCTCCAGAATTAAAAATCATATTTCACATGGAACATATTGAATAATTTTCTGGCAGGGTGGAATAGGCTGAATCCTTTTTAAAATTAGGGTCATAGTGAAGGTGAATTTCTTGCATCTTTGTGTGAGAAGTTTGGTTTTTCAGTAGGTAATATTGGTTAAACTGTGCTGAAACACACTGTTAATGGACAATATTGTTTCAAAGGTTGGGTGGTTTTTGAAGTATTGGGTTTTTATTTAGTATTTATATAGTATAAATCAAAATTAGGTTGTTAAAATGACAGTAGTATTAGAAAATGCACAATGTGTTTAACAACTGGTGAAATAGTCACGACAGTTACTTAGCCAAGTACACTTCCTCTGGGAATCTGGTTCTACCACATGTAGTGAGACAAAACACGATTTTAGCAGAATATGCTCCTTCATGCTAATGCAAATACAGAATAACTTTCTTACCAGATTTGAACTGAGACAAATAAGCATGAGCCTCTGAAATCCAGCACCAAGAACACACAGGAGGGTAGCTCTGGACCACTTCCCAGTTGCCTACAGCAGTGTTTCTCATTTTTTTCTGGGTGGCAATCCATTATTAAAACATAAACAATAAAAGCATGATTGCTGTGCATTTACTATAAGAGTAAAAATGCATTCATGATAGCAGTGATAAGCTTGTATAATGGGAGTGTATGTTTGGCCAGAGAATACAAAATTCCTGAAGATAGTGCTGTTTTGAGCCTATGGGAATGAGGTTTTTTTGATCCAGACTCTTTAATGTTGTTTTAAGGCTGGGATAGGATAAAAGTAAGGAAGTGCGACCGGCAGAGCTGGGAGCAGTCCAGCAAAACAACTCCAGCCCCATGGAGGGGCCCACGTGGTGCTTGGTACCACCGGTACAGGGCAGTGGAGGGTGAGTCCTGGAGCACAGTGTAGAGACCTGGAGAAGGTCTTGCATGGGGACATGCACCACATGCTGCCGAATGAAGATCCAGTTGTTAGACAGCAGTCAAAAGTCTGACTCCTGCTAGTCTTTCACAGCTTTCCCCTGCCCTATACGAGGGTAGCAGCTACAGCTTACTGAAAAACAACATTATTTGGTGTCAGGATCTTTTTTTTTTCTTTACATTTTGCTCATACAATACTGTATTCAAATTCCTTTCACTGCCACGAAGCTCTCTGGGCCCACTGCTGGCAGCGGTAGTAAAATCAGCATGAACATTTATAGATTTGAACAGCTGTAAATGGTCACCACGGTTTGTAACAACCAGACAGCCACAGCCCCGAAAGACCCAAGACTTACAGACTTTAGTGTGCCTTTCTGCAGATAGTCTAGCAGCTTTGAGGGCTCACTGACGTTTGCCGGGTTCCCACGATCCCTGGTGCAGTGCTGGACAAGAAGGTCTAGATAATTGTAGAGCTCTAAGGCTTCAAGTCTTGCACATCTGCACAACAAATGTGCAGCATCTGTTGTCTCATGGACAGTGTTTGTTTCTTTAAGAAAATCCCTAACTTATTGGGGTCTTGGCATAGGGTAATGCTCACGTGGGAAATCAAATCTCTTGGATGGGATGTTTGGCTCACTATCCACATGGTAAATGGAGCCTCTGTTGTGAGCATCCTCGCAGCAGTGTCTTCTGCTGGATCAGGTGAGACTCCCTGAATCGCCGTCCTGCTCGGTTCCTGTAGTCCAGCTGCGTTGGAATCCTACATAACCTGCTATACATGATGTTAAACTATAAGCAAAACTCCTAACTCTCCTTACTATCTTTACTGTGTGCAAAAGGCTGTTCTACATGACCAGTTCTGAATCTGCAGGAACAATTTCTACTGACTATTTAGAAGTAGCTCATCCGCACCTCGAATACTGTGTCCAGTTTTGGTCCCCTCACTTCAAGAAGGACATCGAGGTGCTGGAGCGTGTCCAGAGAAGGGCAACTAGGTTGGTGAAGGGTCTAGAGAACAAGTCTTACGAGGAGCGGCTGAGGGAGCTGGGGTTGTTTAGTTTGGAGAAGAGGAGGCTGAGGGGAGACCTTATTGCTCTCTACAACTACCTGAAAGGAGGTTGTAGTGAGGTGGGGGTTGGTCTCTTCACCCCAGTAACAAGCGATAGGACGAGAGGAAATGGCCTCAAGCTGCGCCAGGGTAAGTTTAGGTTAGATATTAGGAAAAACTTCTTTACTGAAAGAGTAGTCAGGCACTGGAACAGGCTTCCCAGGTAAGTGGTTGAGTCTCCATCCCTGGAGGTATTTAAAACATGGGTAGATGCGGTGCTTGAGGACACGGTTTAGTGGCGGACTTGGCAGTGGTAGGTTAACGGTTGGACCTGATGATCTTAAGTGTCTTTTCCAACCTTAACAATTCTATGATTCTATGATTCTAATGTATAGGATGGTGAGTTCTGTAGCAGGTACTACCTGGGGGAATCTCCAGCATGGCCAGATGCTAGCACATTGACACCAAATAGTGCCTACAAAATGGTCTAGGCACAGCAGGAACTGTCTGATGAAATCTCTGGGACTGCCCAAAATTTCCACCTGGACACCTCCTGCAGGAATTAGGCAAAGGCTTTGCTATGAGGCTGGCTGAGAGCTCAGACAATCACCTTGTCTCGGTTCAGTCCCTTGTGCCACCTCTGCAGAGACCATTTGCGAGCTCTGGGACTACCCAGGGAACTAATGCCTAAGTGCACCACATGTGCACCCAGGCACAGCCCTGATACCAGCTACACTGCAGCTGTAACTGTAGGACACACCTGAATGTCTAGAATTTAAATTCCATAGCTCTTGCTACACAAGGCTTCTGGCTCCATTGCAGGAGGCCTGGAAGTCCTGGCATTGTAAACTATTTCAGAGTCCCAAATGAAGCCCTGGGATGAGAGTCAAAGACCCTGGAAGCAAGACACCACCTCTGCACTCTCTTTTAGATCAGTTTTAGTGGCAAACTCAAGACAACATTTTCTGTGTACATCATTTTACTGCAGGAGTTCCTTGGGGATTGTTTTTAAGACAACCCATTCAGTGTGTTCAAAGGACGAGTTAGGGAAGGGAGGGAGACAATAAATGCATCTGTTAATCTCACCTTCCTTCAGCAGGATGAGCCCTGCCGTGTTGTGCTTAGTAGGCCTATTTCCATATAGCAATACCGGGAGACAAGATAGCGCAAGGTCCTTCCTAAGAGGGCTCACGTGTTGCCTGTCACAGACAGTAGACATTTGTAGGTGGTCTGAGTTCACGTTTCACGCCTGTCTCAAGGCTGCAAATTTGAACCATGTCCTGGTCACTGTACCACTGTTGGATTGTGTTTGAAACCCAGCTTTGGATGCAGTGAACTGCCATTGCATTTGGGCTCAGTGTTTGGATAAAGCATGTCAGCTTTTGTTGAGACTCACTGTTTGAGAAACACAGAGGATTCATGCTTCTCTTCTGATCCTTGGAATTATTCTCAGAAGGTTTTCCCCAACAGAAAAAGTAAATTGAAGGTTCATACTCATTTTCTTGAAATACTACTCTGGCTTCCTAGGAAGCTTTGAAGGGAACACCACTGTCCAAGAGATTGGTGTAGCAGAAGGGAATATAAGATCATAAATAAAGCAAATTCCCTTTCTGTGCTTTCCTAGCTCATAACACTCGTCGTTTTCTCCCATACATCTTTGCAGTGTTGCCCATGATCACCTTATCACTAAATCGCCCATGTGGTGAGATACGGACTGGATGAGTGGATGACAAGGAGGGTGGAAAATTAGATTGTTGGTGATCCATGGGCTTACTAGTGTTACTAGTTACTAGTGGTATATCTCGCGGGTTGCTATTGGGGCCAATATTGTTTAATGTCTTTATTAATGGGATGATGGGATAAAGTGCACTCTCAGCAAGTTTGTGCAGTCAATGCCCTGGAGGGCAAGGCTGCTATTCAGAGGGACCTGGACAGGCTGGCAAAGTGAGCTGACAGGTACTCATGAAGTTCAGCAAATGTCAATGCAAATTTCTGCAACTGGACCAGAATAGCCCACTGCACCAGTACAGGCTGGGGGCCAAATGGTGAGGGAGAAGCTTTGCAGAAAAGACTTGGGAGTCTAGTTGAACAGTGTGTCCCTGCAGCGATGAGCAGGTGTATTACCAAAAATGTAGCTATCAGGAGGGAAGTGATTCTTCCCCCTTTGTTTAGTACCTCTAAAACTGTACCTGCAGCAGTGTGACCAGGTTCAGGCTCCCCAGTGTTAAAACATTAACAAACCAGAGCAAGTCCCATGGAGGGTCACAGAGATAGTCAGGGGCTGGAGCACATGTTGTAGCAGGAGAGGCTGAGACAGCTGAGCTTCTTCAGCCTGGAGAAGGCTTAGGGGGATCTTAATGCTGTTACAGCTACCTAAAAGGAGGATGTAGAGAAGGCAGAGTCAGGTCCTTCTCAGGGTGCTCAGGGAAGCAATTTGAAATGTGGGAAATTGATATAAGGATATAAGAATTCCTTGATATAAGGGGGCAAAAAAATCCTGCAAGGGTGATCAAATATTAAAACAGGGGCCCAGAAAGTTTGTGGATCTCCAGCCTCGTAGATACTGAGATACCCACTGGACACAACCTTGAGCAACTTGTGCTAGCACTAACCCTGCTCTGAGCAGGAGGTTGGACTAGAGACCTTCAGAGGTTCTGGAGTTAGTCGAAGGGAAGATAGGGTCAATAAAGACCTGTGCTTTCTAGCCACGTCAGTCAGCTTGTTCTTCGCAGACAGCAGGTCAGCAGAGCACACTCCACTGCACATATCAGTTGTGCCTTCCCTATTTTTAGCAAATGTTGGAAAATGAATAAGTGATAGATACAACCATGTTGACTGTCCATCAACAACGTTTAGTGACCTGGATCTAATCCACCTCCTACTGAAGCCCATTGTAAGATTCTCATCCATATAATGGGATTTGATGCAGGTCCCATGAAAACAGGAGGATTAAAAAAAGCTGCAGCATTAGAGGCAGAAGTCGTAGTAGCTCAGTACAGAATTATCCTCTGCCCTGTCCCAGCTCTCCATCACATACACACACACTCATCCCCACACACATGCAACCTCCTTTGTGGTATCTGCAGTTCTGTACTGTAAATCCTACAGCGCTAAAATTAATTAAAATGGAGATGCATGTTTACTGTCAATAAGAGAATGATACTCTGTTCATTACAGATAAAACTGCTTTAAATCTGCAAGAGTGCCATGGGAAAGCAGGAAGGTTGAGGCTACAAAAGAAATGAAGTGCTCAAAGAAGACTGGTTTCAGCAACTTATGTTGTTTCATGATACTCAATTCAGGACAGAGTGTAGCTAGTCAAGTGTGATTAACTTCTTCTGAGATCTGACATCTTATTCTTTTTTGTAGCAAGAACCCGAGTACACAATGTTCACAGGAGAAACTGATCAATGGACGCGTGCCATCACCTGAAAGAATACGTTCTTTTGATTCTCTGCTGCTGAACAAGTGTCTTTTGTTCCTTGAGTAGAAGAGCAATATAAAGGGCTTTGCACAGAATAACATAAAGAAGAAATAGGCCTTATATAACGTTCTCGGCAGGAAAACGACAATTTGGGGAGGGGTTTTGTTAATGCCCAAATCCCTGCTAGAAGCTCAGCGGGGAGGAAGGGAAGAGCAGCAAATGCAAACAATCAGATATTTGTTAGGTGATATGGGACCTACAAGCACATGAGAAGCTGCGCTTCATTCAGATAGTGCAGTAAAATAAACAGAGTGTGACAGCGTAAGATGAATGGGAAGTTAATTCTATTCACATTTACAATATTTCAATGGCAATATTTTCTGAACAATGGTCCCTATTGATGCTACAAGTGCTTGCACATTGTGCCTGCTACTTGCTGAACAGACATGACACTATTCGAGCAGCTGTATTCTCTAATTGGAAAAGGGAAGTTTCCAAAAATGATGAAAGGCTGTATCTCATCTGTGCTGAAACTGTTTGGAACCTCACTCATTTTGTTGCCTGATTTCTTTCCCTTGGTTTTTTTTTCCTTCCTAATTGGGATCTCTGGGAAGATTTGTTCTCTCAAGTGGCAGAGCAACTAGAGGCCAAACCTTAATAACTTCAAATCTAATACTTCAGTATTTTAATCACAGGCTAGTGCTTATCAGAATAACAAAATAAACAGTAGTTTTGTCTACATTAGAAGGAGTTTGCTGTTATGAGCAGGCCATTTAGATATACATCTCCTTCGGCTTTATAAACTGTGTCTCCACTAAGAGGATTTGCATGTCTACATGGTACAACTCGACTGGCAAACTTCCCTTGGTGCATAGAAGTCCCCTGTACACTTTCTTATTCTAAGAAAGCACTTAGCCATGATAAAGTACTCGGGAATTAAAGGGGGAGAAAAAGAAAAGAATTTCAATTTCCAGTGAAATAACTCGTTACTCCTGTTATTACAGGTCTTTCTATACATAGATGTGCTGTTTAGGGGTATGAATTCTTCATACTCTCAAACAACATAGTTCTGCCAGCAAAAACTTTAACCATAGACAAGACAAACCTCTGTCCTGGACTCTGAGCCAAGTTTAACACCATCTGTCTGGCTTAAAGGCCAATGTTTGCACCATTTGGCTACAAAAGCAAATTTACATTAATGCTGCAGATCCTGCACATTTGTTTGCTAGCTGTCTGTACACCAAGCTGCTTGATTTTCTCAACCTCCTGTGCTAAAACTGGCCCCCTCCCTGGCCACAGGGACAGCAGGCTGCTCTAAGCAGGCCCAGGTGCCAGCTGACATCTGGAGAAGGTCTAGGTCATTTCTAGTTTGGGATCTAAAAGTCACCGATCAGAGCTCCAACCTCTTTCCTCATCCCTTCCTTTCAATGCAGCCCAGCCCTCCTTGATTTTGAAACCATTGCCTCTAATTTCTTGGGTCCCCAGCTGCTTACACAAGCTTCCTGGAATCCTGTCCCATCTGTGGAGTGCTGTGTTGGTGGTTTAACCCTTGAGGGACACAGCAGGGAAGGGCAGGAAAGCTTAGGAAGGATTTTCTTAACTATGGAAACTATGTTCTTGAATTACATCAAAGCAATAGAAAATCCTCCAACCATCCCTTCTGCTTGATCATACACATTTCTTCTGCCTGTCTCTTAAAAATTTTCCTTGTTGTGATGGTCCATACCTTGCTCAGAATAACACCGCCTCTTTTAATCGCCTCTCCTTGAGCAGCATCCACCTGTGTAGCTCCTCTGGAAAAGCGCTATAGCAATAACAGAATGGGGGCTAAGGCATGTCATGTTGCTGCAGATGAAAACCTGAAAATTAAGAGGAATAACTGTCATTTTCTACCTTCACTGTGACTCTGTCATCATCTTTAATCAATAATATATTTTATAATGCTTCAGATTTTCAACACAATGAACGGTGGATTCTCACAACAACCATAGGGATTAGTTACAGAGATATTATTATCTCTGAACTAGATGGAAAGAAATGATCTTGTAGCGAAAGGACACCTCTACAAACCAAAAAGATATTGCTTTGATTCAGAGAGGCCTGAGACTGTGGACTAGTAATTTAATTTCCATGCTTCAATTTCTCCATCTTATTGAAACAGGAACACCGATATTCATCTGCTGTGGAGGGGCATTCTGATGAGGATGAGCAGGGTAGCACAGGGCTTTTACAGCGGGAAGCACGAGCACAAAATAAAATTAAAATTTAAGAGATGAAGAAAAATGTCAGGTGCAGAAAGGCTGAGCAGCTCGCTGAGGTCTGTGCAGCGAACCATCTGCGGAGGCAGGATGAGAAAGTAAGAGCTGCCAGCTGCCGCTCCGAACGCAAGCAGCTTCTGGCTGAAACCACTTCGCAGAGCCTCTGGAGAATAAAAGTACAGATTTTTTTCCTCAGATTTGTTATTTTCTGGCTATTATTACAGATCACGCCCTACCTAGCAACCCTAGGGTGCGTGGCTGGTGACATTTTGCAGTGGTGGATGCCATGGTTAGCGAAATGCCTCTTAGTGAAGTGAAAGGAATATCGCTGGTTGACCTTTTGGTTGAGACATCTGTCCCAGACTACTCCATATGTTGGTCAAAAGACTGTCACATGCTTTTTTTCCCCTTTTTCATACTTTTACAGGGCAGAAAATCCTGCAACCTCCAAGCAATTAAAAACATTGTTATAAATGCTTTGCAGGGGTCATTTCTTGCATTATTAAACCGGAACCGGGAAAGGCCCTAAATTTCACAAAGAGTTGAAGAGAGGGGGAAGACAAAACGAAAGACAGGACAGAGCAGGTTATTAGCAGCATCCCACAAGCAGATGTCCCGAGGGATTACGGAGGCGCTGGGCCGGAGTCAGCTGCCGTGCCTCCACAGACTCCCCTTGCAGCCCGAGCTCCGAGGCTTGGTTTTGCAGCTGGGTTCAGTGTTAAATCTGGTTAAGGCCAACCACTTCCACTGATCCCAGAGGCAGTGACTTCTGCTTCTGCTGCTTGCAATAGATGAAACTTTTTGGTGAAACTTCCTTTTTTTTTTTTCTTTTTTTCTCTTTTTTCTTTTTTATTTTTGCTCCCACTTCAGATCACTTCAGAGCAGCCATTCTTTGGTTCAGCCATGTGTCCTTTTCTCTCTCTTTAAAAAAATAAAGGCATTGGGCTTATATATCTTCTATAATGAATTCAGGGGGTTGAAGGATATTGGCTCAGCTGGAGTTTTGTACAGAGTTTTGTACTGCAGTTTGTGCTGTGACAGCCTTAAACTGCTCCAGTGTCTGCATTGGATATATTCTCATTTTTTGCTCAGAAATCCAAGTCAGCACTGAGATGAACTCATGCATGTAAAAGGCAGGTATTTAAGTGCCATCCTGATTTGATGTCCAAGTTGTCCGTACAGGGATACAAATGTAATCACTGGCATTTTGGTGATTTCTAAGTAGGCTTTTGGAAGCCAGTCTTTGGCTGGGGTTAATCGGGAGGCTCCAGGTGGCTGCTATCAGTCGGGCTGTGCACTTTTCATGGCTATTTCTGAAAAGAGACTTTTGTGTGTGGATGTGTGCATGAGAAAGACTGCAGCCTGAGTCTTAATTCACGTTGGTGACAAAATCAAACCTGTTTTGAACGGAAATAGTAAAAGTTTGCAGATGTTAGGCTTTCCAATCAGGGAAGGAATCAATATCATGTATCTTAGGTGACCTAGGGCAGAGCTTGAAGACCAGAAATAAATTTTCAGTCTGCAAGCAGCTCACAGGCTCGAATGTGCTCAAACAAATTTGCTTAGACAAGCTATTTAAATAGCCTTTGGTAGACAACAAACATAAACACTGCTGCCTGTTTGCAGAAAAGAAATGTGAGAGTGTCCAGAGGAGAGCCACGAAGATGGTGAAGGGTTTAGAGGGGAAGCCGTATGAGGAGCGGCTGAAGTCACTTGGTCTTTTCAGCCTGGAGAAGAGGAGACTGAAGGGAGATCTCATTGCGGTCTACAGCTTCCTCACAAGGGAAGGAGGAGGGACAGGTGCTGATCTCTTCTCCCTGATGACCAATGATAGAACCCGAGGGATCAGCAGAAGGATATGCCACGGGAGGTTTAGGTTGGACATTAGGAAGAGGTTCTTCACCCAGAGGGTGGTGGAGCACTGGAACAGGCTCCCCCGGGAGGTAGTCACGGCGCCAAGCCTGACAACATTCAAGAAGCATTTGGACAATGTCCTCAGACACATGGTGTGCATTTTGGGATTGTCCTATGCAGGGACAGGACTTAGACTCGATGATCCTTGTGGGTCCCTTCCAACTCACGACATTCTATGATTCTATGATCCTAAATTCCTCTGCTGATTTTTTTTTCTGTGAGGTGTTCAACAGGAGATATTCCTTCATTTCCAGATTGTTTTCTTTATGAAAAATATGTCCTCTGTGTGGTCATTTCAAATATACATCAGACCAGAGATCATTCAAATGACCTTTTAATGCTTCCAGATGATATTCTGAAGATATAATATGACAGCTAAGGAAGCTCATGTGTTCTGTGAAACATGGGAAATAAATTCATTTTTCTCCCAAAGGCCTATACACAGCTGGTAGTGATTTTTCAAAGGTTGGCTCTGAACTTGTTTGAACTGTTTTTTCAGACTGAAGAGTAGAAAGACAGTAATAGGAAAGAAGCGACACTAATAACACAACATCGGTTCTTTTCTTCTTTCTCCTTTGCCTCGATATGCAAAGTCTGATAGCTGCTGAAATATATTCAGTCCTGAAGGACAAAAATGGGGAGCTGGAAAAAAACAAGGATGTCGAGTGGCTGAATAGGAATATTCACAGTTGCTGTGAATTTTCTGAACTGTTTCCTGTCTCAGAGTTTTCACTTCTAAAGCGAAGACAAATTATTCACTGCTTCACAGGTATTTCAATAGATCACTTCACTGATGAGTGGATATGTAACTAAAGCACTCATTAGCCATAACACCTATATCTCTTTAATTACAGGGATGGAACATGACAGTCAACTATATGAGTTAATCATTGAAAACTGCTTGTCATTAATTCCTCACTGTTTGGGAGCTAAAACTTGCAGGGTGAAAACCTGTAGTCTTTACTCAGCCAAAACTCTCAGTGAGGACAACGTGGACTTTGCCAGACAGGGTCAAGTCGAAGTGAATGGGTGTTTTGCCTGAGCTAAGAAATAAATGCATTTTGTCTTGGTTCAGACCTTTCCCTTCCCCTCAATGTTGTACAAAATCCTATCAGTCAGACCGGGCTGCTGCAGGGAGGTTTTGCAGTGTGGCCATTGAAATTGTCTGAACCAGCACTAAATTATGAGCATACAGTGCATAGCAATTTCCATGGGTGACATATCCCTTTTCATGTATAGCCAGCAGCATGCCTTTCTGATTTTTCCCCTCCCCGGTGAAGATCCCCTCTGCATAGGAGACCCCAGGGTTGGAAAAGGGTTTTGACTTTCAGCTGCCCCATTCTGTTCTGCAGGCTGAGGAAGTCGTCTGCTTCCAGAGAAGATGCTCCTGCTGCCTTACTGCTCCTGGGTCTTACGAACAGAATGGCTGCTTGCTGCCCAGATGCTTGATTAATAAATACATATGAATTTAGTATAAATTCAAGGTTTTGCTTCTGAAATGGCTAAGCATAGCGTCAGTCAGTATTGAAGTGGCTTCTCTTTGCCACATGCTCCTTGCACTTTCTTTTGCATCTGAGGCACCTTTCCCCGTACAGTTCTGCCTGACAGCTTTGTCAAAATGTGAGCTGGTTTTGTGCAATGGGCAAATGTTTATGAAGAACAGGACTGGCAATTGAAATAATTTGTTCCATTTACCTAAACTAGTTTTTGAATCTTAAATTGCCAAGAATAAAAAAAGCTCATACAATCAGATAAAAATAAAACCCAGGGTAAAACTAGTAGATTAGAACAGCAATAATTATCCTACAACAGTAAAAAAAACCCCACTATAAAAACCCTTTAAGCTTGGATTTTTTTTCATTAGCATCACTCACCAACGCTTTGTTCATTGCTGACATTATTTGAATTTGCATTCTGTACTGCAAGCAGCTTTTGTGTAGTTTTGTTCCTTTCTTGGTGCCATCTCAGCAGAAAAGAACATTTCCAATAGCAAACTTGGGGATAAATGATATCCTGACATACAGCCATGGCCTTCTAAGAAGGAGGGAACAGCTTTCTCTGAAAAAGGGTGGAAGCCCAAAGAAGTCATAGAATCACAGAATATCTCACCATAAGAGACCCATAAGAATCATCGAGTCCAACTCCCTGCTCCTCACAGGACTAAAACCAAACCATATGTCTAACAGTGTCGTCCGGACGCTTCTTGAACTCTGACAGGCTTGGTGCTGTGAGCTCCTGAGATGAGAAGCAAAGCATTGTTGTACATGACAGAGCTCAGCATTGTAGGGTGATGACTGAACTGGCTCTATCCCAGCAAGGGTCCAGCATGTGTTGGGCTGTCAACACTGGAGGAGCTCTGACACCAGTTGGGTTGGTCTTCTGCTGAGGGCTGAGCTGAGCTTGGGCTCATTTTGTGGTGGAGTGGACAAAGGCAGGGAACTGGACCTGTTGGCTGAGTCATTGCATCACTTGTATTTTTTATGTTTTAGGACTTCATTTTCATACCTCATTTCACATAAAATCAGCCCCATCACTGTCCTGAGCAGCCTGTTGAACTGGAGCTGGAACATCCCATTCTAGGGGGACTGAGCCCTTTTCTGCTTCGCTGATACTGCATGGGCTTGTTATTTTGCATGTTGGACTTGCTCAGGAGGTCAATTCAACCTGACCTGAATTTCACACCAAACCACAGTTTTAGGTATTAAAACAATTGCTTGACTTGCCATGGCTCTGGCTCAAAGCTGTAAGGGCTGCATTAATGCACAAGTGGACATTGAACCTCAGCCTTATGATTCCTTCATTTGGTCCCCACCAGCCATGCCTCATCACCGTCAAGGGGGCTGGTTGGTTATTATCTCCACACCATGAATTTGTTACAGCACCAGCAGCCTAAAGTGGGGTTCCCCAAGGTGAGAGTGGTAAACCAAGACAGAAACCCAAGGAAGAAGGAGGTGACGCAGGGCTGGAGCTGGTACAGTTAGGGACCTGGAAGAGGGCTGGAGCAGCCACATGGAGCTGACCTATGAGGAGGTCTGGAGAAGAGGACAGGAGCGAAAGCAGAGCTAGAGCTGATGGCTGCTCTGGCTCAAAGAGAGGGATGAATCCTGAACAGGCGACTTGCTGTGGCCAGGGCTGTGCATAGCAAGCCTGCAGGCAGCCTGACTCCTGACCACACCTGACCATGGACCTTGGTGGCCTGGGTGACAACGTGACTGTCACCAGCTGAGAGGGTGGAGGGCAGTGGAGAGAGCTGGTAGAACTGCTTCCACAGTTCAACCACCCTGAAGAGACTACCCAAATTAATCGTAGGTTTTTCATAACTTCAGCAGGACTGGAGTCAGATTATTGTTTCCTGGCTCCTCAGAAGGCAGGTAAACTGCTGAGAAAACAAGGCATGGGGACACACGGTAGTATTGCTGCTGGATGAGGATAGTGTGACTATTCATTCCTTTCTCGCTAACACAGGACAAGGCCATAATTATCTATTTTAAGGCAAACACAGCAGACGCTGTTATTATCACATCAGTGGATCGTTTGGTTATTACTGTTTGCATTGCAGGAGTGCCCGGGGGCCCAAACTGTGTTGAAACACCTATTTGCTATGCATAGGACATACTTTTAGGGAGACCATCCTTGCCTGGAAGAGCTGCTTCTGCACACACAAAGCTGATCGCACTGCACTGGAGCAAAGAGAAAATGCGTGGTTTCCCCAAAGTTGTAACTCAGGAAGTCCTTGATGGAGCTGTAAATTGCTCTAAGGACAGACTTGTCACTCAAGCAAGGTGGAGACACAGCAGATCTGATCGGCTGATATTTTGGGTTTGAGTCTAGGAAGAAAATGTGGTATATGCCCAGAACAAGCTATGTTAAATGGGGTGGTGGAAGTGTCAATTCCACTTGTTAAGAAAGCAGACTGATCATGGGAGGTTTAAGGATTTTTGTAGACTTCTTTGCTAATGATCGCTGTAATTACTTGCTCTAAGTCATCTGGAATGAAAATATCACCATACTAATTTCAAGAAGAAAGGTTTTGTAATACTGTGCAATATGTATGGATTTAGGGCTCTGTGGATTATATTTGGCAATTTCAGACATGCAAAGTTACTAATCCACAGTTTGTCTATGAAAAATAAAAAGAAGCAGCGAGGCAGGCTGATGCCCCGGGGACAGCCGGGGAATTCCACACATGCCTGTCTTCTGCAACTCCCGTCCAGGGAGCAAACATTAACGTCGGTGTTGCAATAGTTACAGGCAGACCAAAAGGACACACTTGCAGGAAAGCATAGGTAACCACTTCACCAGGTACTTCCCTATGTTTTCACCTCACGGTTATTTTTTTTTTACATTTCTGTTCTTTTAGTTTCCTGGTGTTTTAAAGTATGTATTTGTCACATTTAATTCTATTTTCCTGTAATAGCTTCATCCACAGAGAATTCTCTTGGAGAACAGCCCAGAGATTTTTCTGTTTCTTCTTATGCCTTTATTTTCCCTGCATCTGCTATTACATCATTTATATGAGTTACATCCATATAATTTTAGCTTTTATGTCAGACTTATAATGCCATAGTCAGGCTGTCAAAGTGGCTAAGTCCTGAGGATTTTATTCAGGCAGAATTTGCACTGAATCATCTGTGATTGCTTCGATAAGTTGAATGTTGTAATATTTCTAGTAGGTAGGACAAACTAATACAGATATATTATATTATTATAGATATATTCCTGCATCTCAGTGATAGATCCTGGAATCTTGTATCAAATATTTAATAGGTTTAAGTTTCCTGTTTGTACTTCAGTTGCCTTTTTAAGATCACTGGGTTCCACCCATCTGTACTTTTTTTGTTTTTCTGTCGTCCCCCCCCCCCGCCTTGTTTAGCCCTAAATCCCACCTGGGACTCAGTGCTTGAGATTTGGTAAGATTGTGTAGCAAAACACAAGAAAGAGGCAGGAGGATTATACTAGATTTACAGAACCCTTGTAACTACTGTTGCTTATTTGAAGATCCTGCCATTGAGTAGGAGTTGCTCGAGGGCAAGATCCTGCAGTGCCTACAGGTAACAAGTCACAGTTTCTGAAAACTGTGATTTTTTTCTCCACCCTTCCCCTGTCTTTCTCCCCCTCCTTCTTCCTCTTTCTTAATCTCTTTCTGAGTGTGAATTGTTTGTTCAGCAAGTTGAGAAAAGATTAGGGATACTCATACCCCTACACCCCAAAAATAATTAAGCGGAATAAAGGCAATTCCAAATTTAATATTTCTTGCTCAATCTCCACCTATCCCCCTGTTTTCATGTGCGATTAACCTATTCAACTTTTCAATTTCTTTCTCAGCCTCCTTCTCCCTGACTTAACTGGAGTTATTTGTAGCAAAGTGTGAAGTTTGTCAGAGGATGAATTACATCAATGTTGCTGCCAGACTGTTCACAGTACCTTTCTTCAAAAGTCTCACTTCATAAAATAAGTGAAGTGTCATGTTGGGGTGTATCTGAAAACCAAGCCACAGGTAGGTTTTATGGGTAACATGACTCTTGTGTGACATCCTATTTTTCTGGTGAGCCCTATGACCACCTGGCTGCTGTGTGTTACAGGGGACACCACCTCCTCCGGTGTCCGTCTTTTAAAAGAGAGCAGTGACCGTCAGCACTATACACATGCAGCCTGAGATATGGGAGAACAACACCCAGTAGGGCTTTTTAGGAGAAATGCCTGGTTAATGGACTATGGTGTCAGCAGGCTCTGGGCCGCCCAGAATGGGGGATCCCACCCACATGCAGACTTAGGAGGAGGTATCAGCTGGGCCTTTGGGATTAGTGCTCTGGATCCCACCTCTGAATTTCTCCCCACCTCTCATTCATGTAGCCTCAGTTAGTTATTGAACTTGGTCCTAGCAGGTTCCTGAGAAGATGGATTATTTGTAAAAGCAGTTGCAAATTACAGGAGATTAGAAAAGGTTTATGAACTCTGCTGGGCAAGTGCATCACGCAAATGGTATTTGAACTGATGAAGAAATGAACATAGGCACTCTGGTTTGATTGGTTCCTTTTTCATGTCCCTACACAAGTAGGTGTTAGTGACAATGTTAAAAGAGCCTGGCTGGGTCACAGATTTGATGGAATAGCAAATCCTTTAAGATGTAGGGTCAAATGCAGCTCAGATTGGCACACCAGGTGATCCCACTCCATGTCAATGATATGAAATAGCTGGATTTCATCCTTAGTATATCTCAGCATTGTTTGCTGCTCGGGAGTACGTGCTGTCAAATAACTTCTGGGAGGCACCCATCCTCTCAGAGAGAGGACCTGAGGAGGGCTCCAAATTACAGATTTGCCCACCAGTAACAATGTCTCCTTGAACACATATCCCACAGCAAGCAAATCTCCTGCTGCTGGGGTGGTGCAGTTCTAGTGCCTCCTTGGATAAAGCAAAGAAAAGGAACAGAAAAAGAGAAAGGAGAATAACACAAAAAAGCAGAAGCGGTACACCTTTTTCTGTCCTTTTTGGAGAAGAATTGTGAGATGACAGATAAGATTTGAAAGGAAGACTGCTGCCCGCAGCGCCATTGCTCTTGGGACATAGGCGCGTGATCCCTTGCAGCTAGATACCACTTCCCCGCTGGGCAGGGGACAAGTTGCGGAACAGGACTAAGTGCTGCAAAGAGTTTTTCTGTCTGGCACTGCAATTATTTGCATAATTTGTGGCTATTTGCACAGACGCACTCTATCCACTGGTCTCTGCATGCTCATTTGTTAATGGGAATCATTGGGCAGGGTTATTTCCTATTACATGTCATCTTTGCTACCTCTCTGACTCATACTTCTTCTGCTGTGTCTGAATCCACTCTATGACACTAGAACACCAAGGGCGGTTATTTCCTTTGGTACCAGAGGAATCCATTCCAGCAAGCAGCCAGGTTGAGTTATCAGTCTGGATAGCTTCAAATGGATCATGATCAAGTCTTCAAAGTCCAGGGGCCTCATTTCTCACACAGTTAGACTATTCTGATACTCATTCAGATGGTCATGTCAGAGGGACACCTCTGATCATTTGAGTGAGAACAAGACTGTTACATCCACTTTATACCAGTATATAAAATCAGTAGGTGAGTGAGTTACAGAATCAGATGATTAAATGCACATCGTTCCTATCCATATATGAAATTGAGACTTTGGTGCTTAAAATTATGACCCATTTAAATACTTTGGTAATTTGGGGTCTAGGATTTTAGGGTATATTATTTTGCAGAGTGTGAGGCAAAATGGGGGCCGGGGTACCATAAGCAGGGATAGACCCCATCAGGGTCTCGGGTTCAAATGCTGCTCCACATTAACATACTCAAAACCCCTTCTTCTGCTTCTTAAAGGTTTGGGCTTATGATTCCTGCCACATTTATTGGTGATAAATTATAACAAAAGTAGCCTATGAGTTTATATTTAGGTGCTTCCATAAGGATCTGCTAGGCTAAACTTGTCTGTGGCACGTTACTTTATTTGGCCATTTGGCCCCGAGAGGCTTATCCCTCATGCTTTCCCACCAACTCTATTTTCTTAGTTCTTACAGGAAAAGAAAGAGCTAAAATCTCCTCCATACAGAAGAGGACAGAAAGAGAAGTAATTTGAATATTCACCTCAGTTTTCCTGGTAAGGAACAGGAAAGAGTAACAGGTCCTCTTTTAGCTGCAAGTGCTTTGTTGCCCTTGCTAATACTTCCAGTCAAGGAACCTTAAGTACTGGGTGACCAGGAACAGAACATGCTGCCAGCAGATGCTTACCTTTTTTGTACCCAGTTAATAGCCAGGCAAACTGAAGCAGAGCCAGGGGGTGAAAGAGGACCAGCACCCAAGTTTCCTGACTCCTTCCTCATGCACTATCACCATGTTAGCGTTTTCGTTGTGAAAAATGAATATATTCTCCATTTGAGGCACCTCATGCAATAGAGGATAGACAATTCTATAGTTGTAAAGGGTCATCTAGGTGAAAAATGAAAGGACATGTAAAAATGCAGATTGATATTAAGTAATACTAAAAAAAAATATCTGTAGAGATTCTTTCTCGTTTTGAAGATTTGTCATCTTTGTGCACGTTATGAAGATGTTCACAAAACCAAGTTTGAAACTAGTGGGCATAGGCTCCTTGAAAAATTCTTCTACTCCTAAAGTTTTAGAAAAAAAAAATGTCCGGCAATATCCCTGCTGAGTGTAATGGCTGCCTGCTGCACAGCTGAGAAGAGACTGGTGCTGACAGTGCAGAAACAGCACACGGGTACCTGCTCCAGATGCTCTTGCTTCATCATTCAGCACCCGAGTGTTATGTACAGTGTCATATTCATTGGAGTGATCCTAAAGCAGAGCGAACAACTGACATAACCAGCTGAATAAGCGCAGTAAAGACACTGGTACATGCAAATTTAAATTTGCAGTGATTAAGCTGAATGTTAGTCTTAGATCCGTGTGTTTCAAATAGGTTGAGCTGCTCTTCCTCCTGTTGAAGTTGGTTGTGGAGTGGCTCTCGATGGGCTGGGTAAATTCATGGCTAGGAGCCTCCTCGAGGTGCTTAGGGAAGGTCAGCTCTGAGGGCTTGGATACGCTGGGTTAATTTTTGATCACTGTAAATCAATGGGCTGGCACTGCTGTGGTTATAGAGAAGGAGCTTTGGATCTTGATTTTATTTCCTTTGCTAGCAGAGCCTTTTCTGGCTGCCTCAGCAAATGCCTGTGATATAGCCAACAAGTGGGGCTTTATGGCAAAAGGGTGCTGCTTCCCTATCTCTGAGATCACTGAGTTTCAAATGGCTGATTGCCCCTAGCACTATAGTTTTCATCCAGATCGTTTGTCCCTGCAAGAGGTTTAATTTATTGGAATTAATTTCATACAGCTGCTGGAATACATCAAAGTGCAGCGAGAGGGACTTGAGCAAACTCAGCCCCCACGGTGCCTGTCGGGAGTGAAGCTGCCATCTGTCTCCCTGACGAGCTGCATTAAGTTTTTGTGCCCAAGAAATCTGTGCGTTTTGTTTCAGTCGCAGACACTGCTTCTCAAAGACGCTCTCTTTAAGCAGCTGATGTCCGACGACAGTGGGCCCTGGGGTAATCAGTGCCGGTAAAGATACAGTAGAGCTGCAGCTCAGGTTTAGAGCTCACCTCTGCAGTAAGGTGGGAGGAAACCTGCTGTAGCTGATGGCAGAGCAGGTGGGGTTATGTGGCTGCTTTAAAGGCTTCACACACTGCTGGGCCAGAACATTTTGAGGTCAGTTCTCCACTGAACCTTACACAGTCATTTTCTCCAGGGCAAGGTGGTATATAACATTGTCCGATGGGAGAAAGACAGTCTCCACCCATATTGTGGGAATGAGAGCCACTCATACAAGGCAGCAAAGAATCTCACTTCCAGTGAGAACCTTTACCCGGTTCTCTCAGTATTTGAGTATTTGTTGACAATTTTGTGGTTTTTGATCTAACCAGAAATTAAAGTTGTGCTAGTTCAGCTCAAATCCATGCAAAGGTATGTAACTGCAGCAGTGGGAGCCCTGTGCATGCACTGAGCTCTCAGGTACACAGTGCCTTAGCTCAGGAAGGCTCAAACATCTTCCCACATCACTCAAATTATGAGGTCAGATGAACAGTTTGGAAACATGTGGTGGTCCTGCCTCTGAGCTGTGCTCCACTGAGTGACAGCGTGACATTGGTAAGCCACTGCGCGACAACATGTCTTTGCTTCACGTCTGCTGAAGGCTTTGCTGGGAACCAGCAGCTTTGAGGGGGAGAAACAAGAGTTGTTCAGCACTTTACTCTAGGAGCAGAAGTGGCTGCTTGGCCATACCATAATGAAATAGAAATATATATATTTCTCCTTTTACAGCTGCAGAGCTGTTTGCATGGATTGAGCTTTAACTGGTACAATGTTATAGATGGAAAATCCTATAGGCTTTAGACATTTTGGGGAGAGAGGGAAAGAATTGTCACTCATGCGTTTGTGTAGAGCTCAGCACATGGAGTCCTGACATAATGGGGACATCTAGATATCACTGCAGTATAAATGATAAGTAATAGAAATGCAGTGTCCTACTAAGATTAATAGTAATGAGGTAGAAGGAAAATGACTACTTCAATGCTATGATAATAGCATTTTGTGACATACAGGCATTATAGTTCAACAAATAGGTAGTCAGTTGTAAAACAGAGTCATCAGGAATCAAAGTGCTCATTCTAGGATGTTTTTACAGCGCACTCTGATTGCTACAATGTGCACTGTGCTCCAGCCAGTGGGAGGAAGAGGTCCAGCACATCCTTAGACTGAGGCAATGCTTCTCTGTGCTTCTCCCCTTTCCTTGTTGAGATGCAAGCCCCTGTCTGTGTGTTTTAGGGCACATGGTTAGCACTGAGATAAGAAAGAAGTTAGGAGCATATGTGTTTAGTTTTTCCCTTCAAACTGGCATCAAGAGCATAGGAGTATAGGAAGGGGAGGGACCTTGTGTACTTCCGCATCCATTCCTCTGCAGCTGCAGGCTATCGCTTTAGCTAATCCTCTCCTTAATGGCTGAAGTCCTGTCTTGGGATTTTTATCTGTCATCCCTTTTTGGGGTTGTTTTGGATCCCCACTTCCTTAATGAGTAGAATCCTTCATCTAGTTTCCAGCCTAAATTTATTCATGGACAGATAGTTCATAACCATTTGCTCTTCTGCCAACATATTCTTTTCATTAAACAGCTCTTTCCCTCCACTGGCAATTAATGTCCTGATGGACGTTATACAGAGCAATCATATAATCTCTGTCTCTATTTGTCCAAGCTTTTCTAGGTCCCCTGGTACTGTTAACTTTCAGTTACCAAATATGTGAAATAGTTAAAGGTCCTATGGGGGAAGACATTGCCCAGCTCTCTGAGAGCCATATCATGGCACCTGGAGCTGGGACATGGGAAGGAGGATACAGCTCACATACCCATCTACTGAGCCTCCATGGGTACTCCAAAAGGTGCCCCAAACTTGGGATATGGGTTTGGAGACCAAAATCCATGTTTATGCAATGTCAGTGACTGGAAAGAAACTTCTACCCACTGGAGAAACAAGGACTTTTGCAAAGCTCTCCCAGAAAGGGTAGATTTCCTACTAGATGTTCCCTCCTGGAAATTTTGTTTACCTCATACTGCAGGTTTTCATTTATCACTACGGAGCCTGTCTGAAGGAAGATATTCTTGTGTGGCATCCTGCCTTCCTGGGTCTGCATTCAATATGCCAAGACTTACTAAATGGGTATTTCTTGGATGGTGGCTTTTCCTGGATTGTGTGGTTGGCTGGTATGCACAGATAAGGTAATCACCACTGCCATTGCAAGGAAAAACAAAACTGCTGCAAAACAGGATGACTGGAAATCTACTTTCTATTCTTGCTCATTTTTGTTAGTATAGCAGCTGATTCACTTTCTGCTGGCTGCCTTTGGGAGACAGCTCAGTGCTGGAACCGCTCGCTCCAAATCCCTCGGAGTTACCGGACTGCCCATCTGATTGGCCCAAATGCTGGAGCCAAACTAAACTCTGGCAAAAAAGACCAAAAATAATATCCAGCTGAGCAGGTTTTGCACAAGTAAATCCATCCACCTTTCCTTTTTCATAATCCTTTCCTTACCTGTAATCCATTATTTTTCAGAAATGAAACTGGTGGTTTGCTTGCTGAGGACAGTGCTTTGCGGAGGAAGGTCAGCTGAGCTGAGAAGGTGGTGCCACATACTGAATTTTGCACTGGGGAGTGTGCATAACATGTCCCACTGTCCCAAAACACAGGCACAAACTTTTCCTGGTGCCACGGGGTCTTCAGCTTCCCAGTTGCACAGATGGGAAATTAATGAGCATTGCAGGAGAGTGAAGCAATAAGAAGGTGCCTCTATTCTGAAGTTTTCTCTGTCATTAAGGCTGCAGCTTTAAACAAATCGGCATATTTTGGTCATGTTGTTTGCCTCTGTTGCTCTGCTGAGTCACACCAACCTTTCAGTTTCCTTCCCAAAGACTCCCATATACAAAGTCCTTCTGTGCCGCACCCACAAGGCATGACTTTTTCTGGCTAAGATGAGCTGTTGCTTTCCTACTCCAAATGCTTTGCACAGTCATCTGCAAAAAGAAATGTTGAAAACTATGTGACCCTCAGGAGTTTCCATTTGTAGCTGACTCCATCTTTAAACTGTTCCCTTTCTGCCTCACCATTGCACACAAAGCATCTGAGAAAATAGTGGGAGTATTGGAGAGTTGTTCAGCAGCCTTGATACCAGTATCCAGTGCTTCTGGCTGTGGAGGAGGAGGCAGATGGTTTGCATGTGGTGTTTACAGCATTCTTTCAGGGATGCAACCACTGTACACTGTGGAGGATGTGTTTTGGGATGCTCTGTGTGGAAGCAAGTCATGGCAATGAGCACACCAAGGCATCGCCTAGTCAAAATACAGGCCATATCCTCATGTGAGCAGGTGTTCTCACATCAGGCTAAATTCTGCTTTGAAATACTTTGCTTGGCTCCTAGTGGGGTTGCACCCAGGACCAGTTCAGTCTTCAGCAAAGGAAGCCCTGGCAAGAGGGACGGTGGCAGGCGTGACACAATGAACACGGGAAGGAGCAGCTGTGCCACCACTGCCTCTGCATGGCAGGCAAAGGAGGCCAGGTTTGCTGGGAGCCATGCGGGGCAGTGAGGGTCAGCTCCTGATGGAGGGGCTGGATTCAGGAAGAGCTGGCTGCAGGGCAGGGAAGGATGGACTTATCCCAGTGGGCACCCAAAACATCCCCAGCTCTGAATACCCAGCAGAGTTACCTTCTCCACAGCCTTCCTTTCCCTTCACAGTCTGGGAATCAGCTCTGCTGTCACTAATAAAATAAATTTGGGGGCTCTCTCGAGGATAAGGACTGCATATATTTATCCTTATGGCTGGGAAAAATCAACTATTGCTACATGGCTGGAAAGCCTTGAGACAGCTCTGATTGTCCCAGAGCAGCCAGGAGCACAATTTATCATGGGATCTTCTTTGAGAAAGGGTGAGATCCCTGGGAGAGAAGGTAAAATGACATATCTTTCCGATTAATGTGACATGGCTTTTCTGTTCTTTCGCTTTTGTGAGTCAAATCATCCAAATCCCAGCATTTGCACAGCCAGATTGTCCCAAGAGCAGAAGAACTAATGGCAAACCATTTTCTAAGCATTTGTGTTTTGAGGCTGAACTTCCGTGGGAATTGCCCAGTTTCTGAAAGGAGCCGAGATCACAGTATTGTCCTTCTCTTGGTGGGAGTATTAATGAGGTCTCTCCCCTCTCTCTGATTACTTAGTACTTCTACAGAACTTGCCAGAAGCTTAATAATGTTGAGACCTTTATCCCTCTATTAAATTTGGCTGCTGTGAGCCAAAGATTCAAAAAATATTTGGGAGGAGCTGACTGTTCAACAAACACAAATTAATGACATAATTCAGCTGGAAATTGGGCCAAAAGAGCACTGAGGAATGATGAGGAATTTAGCCAACTCACTAATGATGTTCATGATCACAGTGGTCCCAGGTGGGAAAACACAGGTGGGATCTTTTACATGCAAATTGCCCCAACAAGGCAGAAAAGACTTGAAAACCCTGTGCCTAAGTGTAAAAATGGTGCTTGCTGTTTGACCACCGTTCCTGGCTCTGCTGCAGAACAAACTTCTTTCCCTCCCTGTGTCAATTTGCCTTTCCCAGCATGTGCCTATTTTTTCTGCTCAGATCAGGAGCTCTCTGGGCAGGAGCTGTCTGTTGCTGTGTGCTTGTACAACACCTCTGATAATGAGAACTCCTTCTTGGTTCAAGCTGTTAAGCATTCCTATAACCCCAGTAATATATACTAATAAATAATGAAAGTAGGAGCAGAGAAACTATCAAGAGAGCTGAAGCTTGTTTAGCTGGATAAATGGCATTTGACTGCACTTCTAAGCGTGTTTTGAAAGCAAACTAAAATTTTCATTATTTGCCAAGATCTGTGTCATGCCCATCACTAACACCTAAAGCAGTGCAGAGCTTTCTCACAGAGCCTGCGTAGCTACCTCAGCCAGTCTAACGAAGATGTCATCTACTACGATTGATAGCCTTAGGTCTGATCTCTGATCATGACAGATAAGCAAAGGAAAAAGTGATCTGAAATAAGTTCATTTTAAAGTATATTTGTTCCTGCTGGGGTTTGCTAGTCGCTGCATGCTGTGTGGGATCAGAGAAGTTAGCCTGACTTCTTCTTGCTTGTGAAGATGACTTCCCCAATTTTGCTTCTCATTTTTTTGACTACTTTAGCTTCATTACCCCAGGTTACAAATGGTCCCACCACTCCTTTGTGGAAAATATTTTTCCATGCAGGCATGTGCCTGTCCCTCTTGTGTGTGTATGTGTTTGCTATTGTAAGTTTTCCCTTTTTTTCTGAGCACAGTCTCTGTAGGCTCCTGCCGTTAATGGAAGTTCTGTAATGCAAGAGGGATGACTGCATGTATGTGTGTGTGGGGGGGTGTATTGTGGGGGGAATATATGGCATGGCACACAAAGCCAGGTTCCTTGGGCTGAAGTACCTAAGTGCTATAGAAGGGCAGGGACGGTTTCTGCTACACTAAGCTTCATGGCCCTGGTCAGAGCAACAGGAGCTCGAACTGTTTCACTTCTCAGCTGGTCCGTGCCACAAATGCCCTCTTGCATGGGCTGTCTCTGGCAAACAGGGGGTTAAACTGTAAGTGCTGCAAAGAAGCATTATAAAAAGTGTTCGGAAAAAAACTTTCTCATCTAAGGAGGGGCCCACCCTCCAAAGCTGGGGAACGCTGGGTCAGCAGCTCTCTCGAAGCAGGAGCAGCTCTGAGGCTTGAATAATTATGGCAGAAACTGGGCAGCTTTGAGATGTCATTTTACCTCTCTACAGATTGTCTCTGCCTGGTAACATCTGATGTCCTGTGTTTTTGCTTGGCTACTTAAAATAACTGTATGGACTATTTAATAGTCAACCTTTAAATATATCATATAATTAAGTGAAATGTTTTTATTTTTCCTTAGTAGCTTTAAGCATTTTCATGCAGCTGTAAAATTGCCTATTTTTAAATAGCTGCAACTTTGCAAATCTTTTTTTCATGCAAAGATTCAATTTTATTACACATATTTTAGTGTTTTTTTTTTCTTTGATTTAATATCCCGTTGGTCTATTTTAAAACATTTCCTAAGCCTGAACACAAGGGCTAATACTTTACAATGATCCTTCGTTATTCCCAGTGAATGAACATCTTGCCAAGCAAGCAGCAGCTTCACAGGTGATGCTCAGTGCCATCAGACCCTTGCTGAAGCCTGGCAGAGGCTGCCTGTAACCTGTGCGTCTGCTGGACCCTCAGTTAGTTACCCTTCTGGGGAGACGAGCTTCACCCTCACCTTCTCATCCTGTTGTGTTTTGAGCAGGGACAGCTGAAGACATGGCAGGTCAATCTGGGGAAGATGAGGGTTAGGACTGGTGATGAAGTATTGGTTTGTTGTCATTTAATGTTCCTCCCATGAGAGTGACTCTGCGCTGGGCTGTCCCCAACATGCTGGCTTGTCAGCATCACCCCATGATACTTCATGTAACGTGGAGATATTAATAAGTATAATTTGCATTTGGATATCCAAATACAGATTAGTTCTTCTCTATAGTTTAAGATTTGTGTCCTCATGATGGACTACATTGTTTAACACTGCTGCCTTCATAATGTGATGGTAAATTTTGCTCTCTACACACATAGTTCATTCTCTATGCATGCAACCACGGCTACATGCCAGTTTATTTTATGAGGAAGATGGTCCCAGAAGACGTATACACATACTTTACTACAGAGTTTTAAAGCTTGCCAGTTGATGTCAAAACTTCCTTTGCGGCATCCATCTAGACAGTGTGAACCCTCAGGACAAGGAGACTCCTCTCAGCCCCACCAGTAGTTCTCATCACTGGGCACCTCCATCCCTGAGTACATCACACAGAAAGAGGGACACGACGTGCAGGCTGAGTCTTTGTTTTCATGGGAAATGCTGCATTCTCTGTTTCTTTGTTCTGTTTCTCTGAATGCTGCTTGCCCATCAGTACAGTGGGCAACGTGACACTCACTTGTATTTCTCAGCCATGCCAGGAGACCGGATAAATATTTACACAAGTGCTTTTGGGATCTGTGGTTCAAGTGTCCTCTCTATGGGCTGAAGCCTTCAGTGGCTCTGTAAGGGCCAGGTATGGGTCAGGTGGGGCTCCAGGAGGACATGGAAGCACCTCCCTGAGCACTGAGTTCCACGCCAGAACAGAGCTGCTTTGTCTTCTCTTTCCCAGCTGCTATTATGACTGTTGATTTCACACCTTTATATATATATTTAAAATGTTCATCACACAGGCTTGTCTTCAGAAGTGAGTTTCTCTTGGTACGATATATTCCAGTGAGTTGTCTGATAATCAGGACAAGAACATAATTGACACATTTCTGCTTCAGGTGGGGCAATTAAGAAAATTTGGTGTTGAGAGCAGACATTGTTTTGACAGAGAAGAGTTGCTAAGACTCTGCAAGTCTGGAGGAAAAAAAGAGACGGTATTGTTAAATTATGTAACTTCTGAAGATGAAAAAGGAGTCTTTTGTTTGCCTAGTTGTTGCTCTAGTCTTAAAGTCAATAGAGCTGAAGCACAGTAATGAAAAAGATCATGTTGAAAATACCTTGTCTCATTCAATTCTCTTGCCTTGTCTTTCCAACCTGCACTGAATAAAAATGTTCTTCACTTCTGGACAGATTATCAAATTTAAAGTGTATTAGCAGGCACCAGCTGTGTGCTGTAATTATTTGGCTGAATCTTCTGACGTTAGAAGAGAAAATCTGAGTTAATGGCTCAGATGCTTTCCTGCCTGGTTCCCTAATATCCCCCACCTTGCACCTGGTGCATCTGCACAGAGCAGGGATAAAGCAGCAGGAGGGCAGAAGAGGACTGTCAGGGACATACAGCACAGAGGGACAGATGACTACTCATGCTGCAAGAGCTTTGTAGCAAAATATTAACCATTCTCCATTAATAGTCCCAAGTGAGAAAGGAAGAACTCAGTTGTATTTCTTTCCAGATGGCTGTAATGTTGTTGCAGTAGTCAGTCAGGGCTGGCTTCAGCTATCTAAAGAGAGATGTCTAAAGTCTTTGGAGATGCCCAAGAGGAGTGATGAATTTGTGTGTCTCGGGTGATTTTCAGGGAGGTGCCCTCAGTGCAGCCCTGGCCGGGCTGCTGACCCCAGGGCTGGAGGAGGCGGGCAAGGGAGCAAGCTTGGTTGGCATCAGAATGGTTTTGTGGGTTCATTAGTTACCTTCTTTGCCTTCTTTTAGTTAAATGGAGAACGGGAAAATATGTTGCACTTTTAAATCAGTAATTCTTAGTGGTGGAGGCTAATTCAGAGTAGCAGGAGAGGGTCAGTAGGTAAAGCAATGGCTGCTGAGGCTTTTCATCTGCATTTGTGTGGTTCTGGGCTTTTGCTTGGGGCTTGGCATCTGGCCTGATTGTCCCCCTGTGTGTGGGAACTGATTCTTTCTCAAAGCCAGTCACACCTCCCACCTCCACGAGGGGCTGGAGTGCTCTGGTGTGTGCGTGGTTTAATTTCTCCTGGAAGGAGTCTAGTTCATGTGCACCAAAACTACTCTGCAAACTGAGCCAACATGCAGTTAATAGGGGTGACTGGAAAATTTGCTTTCCAACTGCATGACAGCCGTGAACCAAAATCCTAAAGTGAGAGGCACGGGACATCTGGAGGAAATGCCTTATCCATCTCCAGTAACTTGAATGCTTTTCAAATTTTAACCAAAGTTACATGATAATTTAGATAATCTGTTTTTCTCCCTGTAAATATAGGGACAGATGCTCATTGCTGAAGAGGACTGTATGGACACCTCTGGACTGTTCATGTTTTGAGGTGCACTATCTGATTGAGAGATGCCAAATGGGCTCTGCAAGCATGCATGGGCAAACCTAGCCTGGCAGAATCAAGCCATTATTTTATAATAGCATATTCTGTATTCTGTTTAGTTGCCATTCTGTCCCCATCCTTTGGTGGCACATGTTTTTCCTCTTAAAGCTCTCTTCTCTAGCCATGGAGGATGGAAACTTACCTTAGAAATGAAAGCTGAACCTTTGGGGAAGATCTCTGTTCTAACAGTGGGGCCTTCGGGCAGGAAACTACAGAATAGGATGAGACTGGAGATAGAATTGCAAAAGCTGGCAGCCTTTGCGTGTATATATTACAGGGATACCAGAGCAACGTTTGCTAGTATTGAAAAAGCCAAAAGGTTTTGACATAGCAGCTCTTGACCTTCAAATGTAAGCCTTTAGGAGCAGGGTACAGCATGTACACAGGCAGTGCTATTTTAATAATGATTTCCTTTTTTGTGCTGGTGTCCACCTTGGCCTCACTTCTCTTGATGAGCAGGGCTTTCGGTAGTAATAATTAGAAAAGCAATAGCTCCTCTGGTGCTCTGAACAGTAAGAAAATATTCAAAACCATATAGAGTACTATGTGGATCAAGTTATTGCATGTGAAATCTTGTGCAAGTGCTACTTGCAGTCAGTTATTCCTGGCAAAAATATTTCTGTGGTTAATAATGTAAACAACGGGCAAAATGGAAATCTGATATGAAATTTATTTGTTCTGCTATACCATTTGGAAAAGGGCCAGTATGTTAAATTGGAAATGCTGGTATAACTTACCATGATACATCCATTTTGGCTACATGTTGTAAAGACCCACTGGTTGATTAAAAGAACGGAGTACTTGGCAAATCACCTGGAGTTTTCTGTCACAAAAGAGAAGGAATCTGGAAATTCCAAGGTAGATTACATATGAAGAAAGCCAAAGGAGATTTTATAAACAGTTCATTGATGTCAAACTGAGAAGAATCCAGTAAAAAATACACAGTCTGAGCTACTTCTTGTTCCACGTGCTCTGCATCGTTACCAATGATTGTGCAAAGAGAATGCAAAATAGCCTTGTCCAGCAAATATAGAATTCTTGTTATAAGCTTTTTACATCAAACACATGTAGGAATACATTTCTGAATATGTTACGAGACAGGTTAATCAGAACCCTTCTTGCACTAAGATTAGAATCAGAGCTGCTAGTCCATATTCACATTCATTAATTCACAGGGAGTCTCGCATTTTGTCCCAGATTTTACAGGTTATGTACATAACCACCCTTACTTCGTCTGGGAAAAAAACAGCTCATACCCTCTCTCAGTCAGAAAACATCTCTGCTGGCAGTATTAACTATATGCCAGAATAGCACTGTAGGTAAACTTTGGTCGGCCTATTTTAAAAATGTCAGTTAGGTATTAGCAAAGAAAGTGATTCCTAGATGGGGGCTTATTTCATTAAGACTATCATCTTATGCACATGGAATTAAAGTAATTTTTTTTTCTGCACAGTTATCATGAGCCACAGTCATAATGAAAATCAGAAAGGGTTCATAGGAAAATGTCTTATAAAGCAGGGACACACTTAAAGGCTTTCCAGTTTTCTTCAATCTCGCAGTGTAATAAATTGGGAAAGAAAATGCAACCTAATGTCTAGTGCAAGGTGCTGAATGGTAGGGTGTCTATATTTATTCCTGGCTCTGGCACTGACTCTTGTGCTCTTGGGTGAGTCATTGCTTCACCTGTGAAAGAGATGGCAATGATAAAAATCAATTGTATCTATATCCAAAAGATGCAGTGATTTCACAAGGTTTAATTCTGCTTTTAAAACATGTTTTGAAATACTCTGATAAAATATTGCAATGAGATATTGCTGTGTTTCCAAAAAAGTCCTACAAGAGTCACAGTTTAAAAACTGTACTTTAATCCACAATGATTCAGCCCTTGTGAAAAAACAACATTTCAGCTACAAATCACCGGTCTGTTTCTAAAAGACTTTTAAATATAACTTACTATAGATTAGTATGTAAATTTTATGGTGTTTTGAAATTACCTTTGAGATACTAGAGGAATGAAGGTGACACCATTTTTTTTTAAAGGGTCTAAGGTAATCTGCTGAGGTTACAGAGCACTAAATCTGATCTCTGCTCACAAATTGGTGGAGATATAACATGAACGACTAGAATTACTAGACATAAATAAATGTTATAAACTGAGGAAGAGCCCAATTGAACTTTTATAAAGGAAAATTATATCGCATATATTTACCAGATTTCTTTGAAGAACTCACCATGTATGAGACTGGTACTGTTGAACTGGTTTTCCAAAAAGCCTTTGACCAAGTCTTTTACTAAAGACTGTTAGAGAAACTAAATAATCTTGGGGTGAGGTGAAACATCCTTTCATGGATTATTAATATCTGGTTAAATTGTAGTGTGGGAATTACTGATCACTTTTACAATGCGGAGGATTACCAGTGGTCACCCCCAAGGAAATGTGCTGAGACTGCTGTCGTTCACAACTCTTACACGATCAACAATAAAAGGAGGAGTGAAGGTGCAAGGCAGAAAAGCTTAAGAAAAATAGGAAATGCTTTAGGATAGTCAAGAAAGTCTTTGAAGTCATGAAATCCTTCTGATTTCATGATACAGAGTGTTTTGGCAGTAAAATTGCAGATGAAATTTAATGTCAGTAAATGCAAAATGATACACGTAGGTGGGGAAAGAAAGAAACAACTGTAGCTAAAATGCATAGTGATGAGCTGTCTTACCTGTCTTGGAATCATGGTATACAAAAATGTTGCCTGAAGTTCAACAATGATCAAAAAAGAAAATTAAGTTTAGAAATGATTAGCCAAGGGACAGAGAGCAAAAAAGAGTGTATCATCAAGCCACTGTGTAACTCCAGGGTATGCCCATTTCTTGGCCAGTACATGCAATAGATAGTACATTGGAAAAAGGAAAAAATCATAGCTGGATTGGGAAAGTAAGACATAAAGGTGGAGAAGGATGATTAGAAACATGAACTGTCACAGAATCCTTAAGGTTGGAAGGCATCTCTGGAGATCTAGTCCAATCCCCTGCTCAAAGCAGGAGCAACCAGAGCAGGTTGCTTATGACCATGTCCAGTTGAGTTTTGAATATCTCCAAAGTGGAGATGTTTAAATGTTCCCTAACTCAATCCTTATACACCAAGGATAAATCTTCCTTGCTTGCAGATTTTCCCGCTGGTCTCAGGGGCCTGCAGTTCCTGAAGGCTGGGCTTGCCAATGAAGACTGAGGCAAAGAAGGCATTGCGTATCTTTGCCTTTTCTGTGCCCTTTGTCACTGAGTCCCTTGCTCCATTCAGCAGTGGGCTCATTTTTCCCCAGTCTTCCTTTTGCTAGCTATATACCTTTCTTCCTGCCCTTCACATCCCTCATCAGATTCAAATCCAGGCAGACTTTGGCTTTCCTAATCCCATCACTGCACATTGAGAGTGTCTCAATACTCCTGAGTTACCTAGTCCCGCTTCTGCCTTTTGCAGACTTACTTTTTTGTTTGAGGTTTGTCAGGAGCTACTTATTTGTCCATACAGGCCTCCTGTTCTCCTTTGCTTGACTTCCTAAACATCCGCATGGACCAATCTTGAGTTTGGAGGAGGTGATGCTTGAAAATCAACCAGCTCTCCTGAACCCTCTACTCCCCAGGATACCCTGGGATTCTTCCTAGCAGGTTCCTGAACAAGACAAAGTCTGCTCTCCTGAAGTCCATGTCATGATTCTGCTGTTTGACTTGTTCCCTTCTCTTGAGATCCTGAAGTCCTCCATCTCATGGCCACTGCAGCCAAGTCTGCCCCCTGATCTTCACCTCCCCTACCATTTCTTCCTTGTTTGTATCCGTCAGGTCCAGGGAGTGCCTCATTATCATCAGTGCACTCTGGAAACCTACTGGATTGCTTGTGTTGGCCTTCCAGCAGATATTGGGTTGGTTCAATTCCCCACTAAGGACCAGGACCTGCAATGTAAGGCCTCTTCCAGTTGTCTGAAGAAGGCCTCATCTCCTTCTTCTTGCTGTTCAGGCGGTCTGCCACAGACACCTACCACAATGTCACCCACATTGGTTTGCCCTCTAATCCTGACCCATAAGCTCCCAGTTGGCTTATCCTCCATGTTCCAAAAACCTAAATAGATTACTGCTATTCAGCTTGGAAGAAATGACTAAGGCAAAGGGAGGAATATAACAGATTTTTATAATTTGGGTGGTGGAAAGAAGATGAATGGAAAAAGGAGCTTCACTGTTCAGTGTTTCTCATAGGACAAGACCTAGAAGGCAATCTGCACCTTAAAAACACCCAATGCATGGTCAAATTATGAGCTCCTTTGCAACATGCATAATAATGGTTTGGATACCACCCTTCTGAATGCTAGAAGCTGTAATGCAGATCAGGCAATAGTCACTTTATATTTGTCCTGTTTTCTAATGTGCTTTCTGCTTCTGGTCACTGCTGGCTGCTGCACGAGGTGGATCTGTTGTCTGAGTACAGGGGGTCTCTCCCTAGTACGTGTTTATATCCGTATGCTGGACAAACCTCATTCTAATGCAGTTCATCTATTGCTCTCTTTGGATTGTATATTCTTTGCAGGCACGGTAGCAACTTGGTTAGAAGAGGTAAGATAATTGAAAAGCAGTGCTTATACTGTGCCTCTTCATTTGAAGAGACAGTGGGCTAGAATACACACATGTAAATATTCTGACTACCACCTCAGGGGTTCAATTTTTGGACATTTCAGTCCATTAGCTCTAACTGGGAGCCAGCGGCTGAAACCAAATAGCAGTTTCTATCTTCCTTTCCCTCCCCTGCTTCTCTGGTAATGTTCAAGGACTTGGCTAGAAAACATACAGACACAAAGACAAAACGGGCCTAAATTAAATTTAAAAAATCATCCAGAAAAAAGACTACGGTATCGTTACAGCAGTTCATTTCAGAAGCTATTAGTTCATAATGCCATTCTGGAGACAGCTGGGGAGGGACTACCTCGAAGCTCTCCATTGCACAATAGTTTCCATATGATGTATATGACTCTGGAATGGGAAGGACTCATAAATCTTTAGCAAATTGAATCCTGCACAGGATTCACGGGATGCTTGAGAGAGGCACGGAATGAGACTAGCTTATAAACCTGACCTAAATAACCAACAGTGAATCTTAAAGCAGACAGAAAGTGTCTAGGGGTAATAAAATAGGCAGAAGTGCTTGCAAACTTATTCTAAATACCAATTGATTCCACTTCTTCTAATAGTTTTCTGAATCCATCAGCACAGACCAGGGAAATCGCTCTTTATAACACATTTATTCCAAGAGGCTTCTGAACCTTTGTCAAAGTAGTAAGAGCTAAAGACAAAATTAATAAAAGAGTGGAAGAAAATTCCAAATTAAAATCATGGCCCCAAAAAGTGACCCTTTACATTTTCTGTTCAGTAGTAGTAAGGGCCATATAATTCGTACCATGTCCTTTCTATAAAAAGCTAATAAAGGAGAGCTGGAAGTGGCTGAGGAAGGCAGTCTGCCTATGTGGGAATGACCCCACGCCCAAATACCAGAGGATACTGAGAGTGGCACAACTTAGCATAGCTATCCCTTTGACATTTTCATTGAACAAGCTGCTATTTCTGTTATTTTTTTAATGTGGCTCCTCTGTTTTTTTAACAGAAGGAGTGTCTTGAGCAGAATATAACCGTGTACAGCCATTAGGCAGGGACATGTCCAACTGCAAGTGACTTTCTGCTGTAATGATTAGGTGGACTTGGTAGAGATGTCCCTCACAGTTCTGGAGCTTTTATATCATCCAGCTCCACTTACTTATTATGAACCCACACTTGATTTGATGCCTCACTAGCTTTATACTGCCTCAAGCATGACTTCTGTAATGCAAAGCAGAAAGGATTTTGTGCAGCTATTGAGGAAAGACACTGACTGAATATGGTATTAGGATGAAGGGACCTCCGACTCTAAAGATCCTTTCTGCTGCCAAGCAGATTCTGTAAAGCAGTGCTTTACTTGAGAGAAAATGGATAGCACTCATAAAGGCACTGGACTGTATGTCATGAAGTCCTTTCCCATACTTTAGAAGGATGGATTCTTTAAAAGATCCATCCTTTGTAAAGGAAGTGTCAAATAAACCAGACCAATTGCCCCCAGCAGCACCTGTGTCTCTTGAGGGGCCCCCAGGTAACACTCAGAAATATCCCTGCACTGGAGGCAACAGCTGGGTGAGGTGAAAGCCTCGGCTTGCCTGCCCCTCTGCCACCCCAGGGACAGGCATGCACGTCCAGGGAGCCCTCAGCCTGCCTGACACCGGGCTCTCAGATGGGTTGGATGAGTGGTCAAAGGGACTGATTTATGTCTCTCTCCTCATGGTTGGGGGAATCTCTAATCTAAATTAGACAATTACATTTTAAATGGCCAAATCCCACTGTAGCCATATAGACGATCCACTTCAGTGCATAAGCGTATATTTTACTTTTATTTCAGTGGGACATTACCAAGTGTTTAGAGTCAAATTCTGTCTTAAATTCTTTGCTGGCTAGAGGTTGTTGAGTCATGACTTCCTAAATTTGGACCACAATGCGAAGAGGAAACTGCAACTTCTTATAATTTTTTTTTCTTTCATTTGCCTTTAACAAGCACTTGTGAGTGTAGCTGATGTAAAAGGAGCTATATAGAAACAGGAACCTGAGTCTGAAGCAAACAGTGTATTAAAATAACATCACTGTGAGCTGTTGTTAGCCTATTTCTTTCCAGATTTGGTCTCCACAATAACATTGCAATGATTGATAGGCAAAGAAAAAAATGTGCATTTTTTAGAATCAAAAGAAATACCTGATATGCAGCAATGCAGCAGAAAAGGGTCGGCAAATGCACTGCACCAATAGTCTGGCAACAGTGTTACTTCTGCAAGCTTTGAACAAGCTATTGATTGTGACCATTTTCAATCATGCCTAAATGAGCCCTTAGTTGTTTTGAGTTAACTAGATATTTGTCCTTGCACCTGGAAGTGAACCCGAGTAAAAAAATGTTTGGAATTAGTCAATGTATGAAACACATGATGAAAAAAAACCACTAGGTAACCACACTGGTTGTGCAGCTTTGTACAAACATTTATTTTTCCTGGGATTGTGGGTATTGAGTGTAGCTGGCTGTTCCTCTTGCTTGCTTGTTTTACTCTTCAAGAGTCTATTGTTCATCTGTTCTGCAAACACTGTAAGGATCTATTCTGATCTGTAGTCCTAAGAGTTGCCGCAAGTCTCCCCTTATATCTTTCTCATAACTGTTAGGACAAGAGGAATTTTATACTGTGATCGAGGTTGTGCCATCCCATTGGTTTGCTGCAAGGGTGTTACTGAGGTTCAAGAGGGCGTAGGGAGTTAGTGGTGTACCTGTGGTTGGTGTTTTATGTTGAGTGATTGCATATGACTCCAATTGTGGTAACCATCCTTAAAAATATTTTTAATGGTTTATTGAAGTCAAGGGAGAAAAAAGAAGGATGTAGATGTATTTGAAGAATTTTACATATAAAGTATGAAAGGTGGTTTTGACATTAGGTTTCCCTCCAGCACTGAAAAAAGTAATTGTAGGAGAATCTCTTGGTTGGTATTAAAAGTAGTATAAACAGTGCACTTGGGGAGGAAAAAAGAAGTTAATTTGCACGGTCTGGAACTTTATTTTTGAAGTTCAATCCTGCTTCCTTTTAGATAAAGCAAGACCAGCACCCACCAATGTGAAGAGATGACAGGAAGAGAATGTGTCTTGTGCTGGTTTTCACATATAGCTCACTGTGGGAAGGCATGGACCCAGCTCTTGGTTTGAAAAAAACACTTGGGGGAATGGAAAACTTTTACCAGCATTGCACTGCTTAAGACATTGCTCCTATCTGGCCTCTCTAGGATCTGCAGCAGGAGTCAAGCTTTGTGTCTGTATATTGCAAGAAGCTGGGATTGAGTTTTCCTAGAGGACTGATGTCCTTTGGGTGCTCTTCTCTGCAAACTTGGGCAGGAGTCCTCGCAGCCTCCCCAGTGAAGGACTCCCCCAGGGAGCCCAGGAGATGGTGAGGGAGGGACCAGCCAGGGTTACACTGTGCTTCTTGCAGTCATTTTTCATTTAGTGACCACATGTCAGTACTACCAGCTGAGGAAACATGCCTGTGAGCCTGGCTGCGATCATCTCTCTCACATCTCTAACATTTCTGCTTGTTATCCCGCCAGTGGATAGCATTACTGCAAAGTGCCTTGTTGAAATCAATCCTGCTTATACCACGTGTTTTATCTCCAGCTTGTGGTTACTTTTGTTTGCAACTCCACATGACAAGCTGGGACAGATGCCTCCCACATCACAGCACTCAGAAAATTGGTCCTATGTAATCACATCTTTCAACTCCAACTGAGGGTCCTGGAAAACTATTTCTTTCTCTTTAATGGAAGCTTATTCTCCTGCTATGGCTCAAATCCTACTCCTCTGGCTCAGAAGGAGTCACAGGGATGACTTACACATTCATACAAGGCAAGACTGTTTTCTTGCTGAGTATGTGACAATATACACCCCACGGTGGCCTCTTACAGGCAATGTGGGACTACAGTTATTCACAAGCCCTACCTTAAATATCACAGATTCCTTAGTCTGGAGAGTGAAGCTCTAGGGCCCTCTTGTGGGAAGAAAACAGCAGTCCTGCTTGTTGTGAAATGTATATACTCCAGTGAAAATCTGCAGTGAACGTGTGCCGTCATCTGTCGAAGCGTTGTACTGTGATACGCGTTGTGTGACAGCCCAGGCATCTTCCATCGGTGCTCAAATCTGATTCCTGTCTGCAAGCCTGGAAATAAGAAAGGGTTATATTTATAAACCTCAGCCCTGCATATGGCTGCTGACCTCTCCACCTCTGTTCCTGATCTTCCCGAGGATATTGAGGGAACTGGCGGAGGAGCTTGCCAAGCCACTCTCCATCATTTATCAGCAGTCCTGGTCAACCGGGGAGGTCCCAGATGACTGGAAGTTAGCTAATGTGACACCCATCTACAAGAAGGGCCGGAAGGAGGATCCGGGGAACTACAGGCCTGTCAGCCTGACCTCGGTGCCGGGGAAGGTCATGGAACAGATCATCCTGAGTGCCATTATGCGGCATGTGCGGGACAACCGGAGGATCAGGCTCAGCCAGCATGGGTTTATGAAAGGCAGGTCCTGCTTCACTAACCTGGTCTCCTTCTATGACAAGGTGACCCGCTTAGTGGATGAGGGGAAGACTGTGGATGTTGTCGACTTGGACTTCAGTAAGGCCTTTGACACCGTCTCCCACAGCATTCTCCTGCAGAAGCTGGCTGCTCACGGCTTGGACAAGTGCACTCTGCGCTGGGTTAAAAACTGGCTGGATGGCTGAGCCCAGAGAGTTGTGGTGAATGGAGCCAAATCCAGTTGGCAACCAGTCACGAGTGGTGTTCCCCAAGGCTCAGTGTTGGGACCAGTCCTGTTTAATATCTTTATCGATGATCTGGATGAGGGGATTGAGTGCACCCTCAGTAAGTTAGCAGATGACACCAAGTTGGGTGGGATTGTTGATCTGCTGGAGGGTAGGAAGGCCCTGCAGAGGGACCTGGACAGGCTGGATTGTTGGGCTGGGGCCAACTGTATGAGGTTCAACAAGGCTAAGTGTCGGGTCCTGCACTTGGGTCACAACAACCCCAGGCAATGCTACTGGCTTGGGGAAGAGTGGCTGGAGAGCTGCCTGGCTGAAAAGGACCTGGGGGTGTTGGTTGACAGCCACCTAAACATGAGCCAGCAGTGTGCCCAGGTGGCCAAGAGGGCCAATGGCATCCTGGCTTGTATCAGGAATAGTGTGGCCAGCAGGACCAGGGAGGTGATAGTGCCCCTGTACTCGGCACTGGTGAGGCCACACCTCGAATGCTGTGTTCAGTTTTGGGCCCCTCACTCCAAGAAGGACATCGAGGTGCTGGAGCGTGTCCAGAGAAGGGCAACTAGGTTGGTGAAGGGTCTAGAGAACAAGTCTTCTGAGGAGCGGCTGAGGGAGCTGGGGTTGTTCAGTTTGGAGAAGAGGAGGCTGAGGGGAGACCTTATTGCCCTCTACAACTACCTGAAAGGAGGTTGTAGTGAGGTGGGGGTCGGTCTCTTCACCCCAGTAACAAGCGATAGAACGAGAGGAAATGGCCTCAAGCTGCGCCAGGGTAAGTTTAAGTTGGATATTAGGAAAAACTTCTTTACTGAAAGAGTAGTCAGGCACTGGAACAGGCTTCCCAGGGAAGTGGTTGAGTCTCCATCCCTGGAGGTATTTAAAAGACAGGTAGATGTGATGCTTGAGGACATGGTTTAGTGGTGGACTTGGCAGTGGTAGGTTAACGGTTGGACTTGATGATCTTAAGGGTCTTTTCCAACCTTAACAATTCTATGATTCTATGATTCCAGAGTGTTTTTTTTCTCTACCCTGCTCATGGATGTTAACTCTTAAAACCAACCTCTCTGCTCCATTCAGCTAGGCCCAGCGGTGGTGGCACTTCATTCATATGTGGATGAGTTGAGTCTACACCACGGTCATACCATGACCTGGGGACCTGCCACATCCCTTCTCTCCTCCAGCTGCTGACCACAGTTCCTCATGCCCCAGCCCAACTGCACTCCCACCAAGGAGGAGTGTGGCTCTGTGGCCTCAGCTCCTTGCAATGTGCCCTCTCCTCTCTGCCTCTTGCCTCCTGGCCCACAAAAACCCTGGCATGGCTTCCTGGAGGCTTCAAACACCTTTTGCATCTTTGTGCCTGCTTCAGGGAACTGGAGGCCTCATCTTGGCCTGGGGTGTTATCTGTGTCTTTAGAGGAGCTGTGAGCTGGCTGCAAGCAGTGAGGGATGCCAGAGCTGGATCCCATAGGCAGGCAGCATTAGAGCAGGCACCTGCTTTATGTCAGATCTGTGGACAGGAGACATCAGGTTTTAACTTCTGAGTATGCCTAAAAGGTTAGTGAGAGGAGCTGTGTCTGGTTTCACTCTGGGCAGGCAATGGCAGGAGTCAGACGTTGGATCTTTTGTACTGAATCACACTAAGGTGGCTGATGGAGCGGTGACAGGCAAGGCATGACGGCAATTCAGAAATCTTTGACCCAAGCCTTGCATAGCTCCCCAGCACAAAACTTTTCATGCTGAGCATCCCAAGCATATTTGAGTACCTAACTCTGTCTCTCTCAGTCACATCCAGAAGCTCTGGAACTTTTCCTATAGACCAAGACCCATTTCTGACATCAAACACTCTGAGGGAGGAGGAGGCCTGTTTGCTACTCAGTACTCTGATAGCTGTATGGTGCAAGAACAAAGCAAAACAACAACCAACTCCTCTGAAGCTCAAGTTAGGAGAAAGATCATTGTTATTATTATATAATTTTTATTACTATATTGGTTGGTGTTTGCATATTTTCACCTCCTGTTCTGATCTCAGTTCATATCTGCCTCTGCTTTGGCAGCTTCATGTCCTCAGGCATCCCATCTATTTAGCTGCAGCAAATAACGTCCTAAATTACAACCCAATCACACTCTTTCTTTAATAAGTGCAGTTAAAACTTTCTACTACAGTTATCCTAAATATTGAACTTAATAATATATAAACAAATCAAGGAAATTCTTGGAAATATTTACATTATTGCAAATTGTAAGAATCAAAAATATCAGAAGTGAGATACTGTCAGTATACTCGGAAAGTATAGCATATACTTAAAACCCGATTTCAGAATAATTGATACAATGTGAACTTTTGTCTTTCTAAGACTATTTTCTGGAGTTCCATTTTCATTTTTTCTGATATCAAAATGACTTATTGGCATTAATTTTTCATGAAGTAATAGTCAAACTCATAAATGAGTGTGGGCCTGTGTTGTAGCTACAACTTCTTTTAGTTTATTAAAAAAATTGTTAATGGGTTCTAAAATCTACTTGATACTGACATGGACAGTATGCTACTTTTTCTAGTTAAAGGATTTGCCTGATAATCCCTCCTTGCCACTGTTTTGGGAGGATGTAGAAGGTAAAGAGATGTCTCTTTCAAGAGTTGACAATAATCAACAAGCCATTGATGAGTTGAGGAGGAATGCTTCAAGAGAGGAGGTCATTTACGTTTTCTTATTTGGTGTTTTTGTATGTATGTACAAGGCTTTTAGGAGCAAAACTTGTGTTTTGGCAGGATATCTTACCCTTGTCCTGGAATCCATGAAAGCAGAAACAGTGAGCACAAGGTTTTATAGTTCAGAGCAAGTAGTGCTGGGTAGGAGTATGCTGAGGATTTTGAGGGAAATGTTGCTGGTTTTGGAACAAAAGCTATTGATGAGCTGTTGAAGCCTATTGAACCCAAAGCAGTGAACTGTACTGTGTGTGCTGCTGACGTGGACCCTGAACCTCACAAACTGGAATAAGAGGCCAAAAGATAAAGCAAACCCTTCATCACCTCCAGCAACAAAGAAATACAGATCAGAAGATCTGGAGCTAACGCAGGACCTCAGTAAACACCTAGCAATATTACACCAAAAGCTGTTGCATACCTGGCTGCATCTTTGAATTATCCTGTTCATGGGATTACCACAAACTAAATAAAAAATTGAATCTTTATTTTCTTATGTGATCTGCTAAACATGAGAGCTTGGATTCTAGGAAAAACAGCGTGACTCAGGAGACTAGCATTTTTCAAATTAGCAGCAAATCTTAGGAAGAAGGATTGGGCAGCTTATTGTTCTGCCCTGGGGGCAATCTTTATAATACTGCAAATTCCCAAATCTATAGAGCTTTGGTAGCATTTTACATTTATTTTTTGCAGTGTGTAAGGTATTAGTACAAGAAACTCAATTCACCTTAATTCACTTCTCTCCCTCCAGGACAAAGGATGCTTTGAAAATTAAATTCTGTTTGATTTCCATAGTGTTCTTTGACTAAAATGTTATGTCAAATCTATAAACCAGTGCAGGAATTGTACTTACAGAGCTGACATAACTTTTTGTTATTTCTTTCTGCAGTAGTGCTTTGCTGGGCCTGCCTTATATCTAACAGGCAGTGGCACAGCTTTAAGAGTCCTGTTGGTCTTATTCCACCTTACGCCTTGCTGGCAAAATCCCCAGTTTTCTGGGCTGCAGGGAGTCGTTCCCTTTGTGTGCCCTTTTCAGCCATCCCAAGTGTTTAAAATCCGTGGTCGTAATGGAGATCCAGGTTATGGAGCTGTTTCACAAGTATATATTTAGACCCAGTTCAGCAAAGGTCTAAAAATGTGTCTAAATCAAAATATGACAAGGCGGCACCATCCAGAGATACTTTAGCTGTCTTGGAACAAGCTAATGCCATGCTAGAAGCAGTACAGCCATGGTGGTACAACGGTCTCCTGGTGACATTTCAGCTCTGTTGGGGCCATGCATGTTAACCTTGGTACAGTGTTTTTGGAAATTTGGCACATTTCCTGAGCGCTTTCACTAATTTGCTCAGAGCTAGCCTAGGTAGTGCTATATAGCATTGTAAGTATGATTTCTGTGCTTGTGTTCCCCTTCCTATGCCTCAAAGCTAAACGCTGTATTGGGCTGAGTTGGGATATTACTGTCTGATTTTCAGCACTGCGGCTCAAAACATGCACCCGTTTTCGTGGGAAATGTGGTGCTGAAAAGAGCGCCCAGAGGGCACAATCCTGCACTATTGAAGTCAGTTGGGGTTTCACCATTGATTTCCACTGGGGAAAAATCAGGCATCCCAGCAGCTGTCACTGCAATATTACTGTAAGACAGTGGTAGGTAGCTGCAGGCAATGTGATTTGGAAGAACAAATTTGAGCAGACAGGGGTTAGATCAATATCTGAAGGATGATTATCTTGGTCAGCACAGTATTTTTCATAGCCTAATCCAATCTAAACAATCTCTAAATATATCACAGACTGTGAAATTTCAATCCCTGTCCTGTCAGCCTGTTCATGTGAAGATGGATGACATGCCTGACGAAGTCAAAGGGCCTGATCCTGCTACTGCTGAAGTAACTAATAAATCTGCCGTTAACTTCAGAGAAGCCCTGAAAGAGTCACTTTGTCAAATTACTCAATTAAACAGAGGTAGCAGATCCTTTCCAGGTGTAATGGGTTTGCAGCAGTTGCATGTGCACAGCCCTTCTCCCCAAAGGAAAGGATCATCTCTGCAAGCTTTTGGAAATTGAAAAACTAGCCAAAAAGAAATGGAGATGATGTTCAGAATGGGAGGCTGCTATTTTAGGCAGCCCTTGACCAGGAAAGACTGCACAGGGATTCAGTGAAAGCCACTTATTGTAATATTTTTTTGTGGGGGCCAGGTGCTCGCAGATGTGTGCGGATGGGCTCATGTGCTCCACTGCAACCCCTCGCCTATGGCCAGGTATGTGCTTGGACATGGGAGGCACTGTTGGACAGCAAAACCTTTGTCTGGGATGACATGAAGTTAAAGAAATGATAAAAGTGGACAAAATTTGGCTTTCACATTGAGAAGAAGTTTGCCTGGGATTCAGCTGGGCTTTTTGCAGAAAAGGTGTCCATCAGGACAGCCAGGAGGCCCTCAAAGTGGGGCAGCAGCCCAAGGAGGGTGCAGACTGGGGGCAGGTTTTGGGATAGTGTCCCTCGGTTGCCAGTAGCAATCCACCCAGGCAACCTTATGGGCCGATTAAGAAAGGGGTGAAGTGTGTGTTTGCAGACTCGTTACAAATCTAAGACCAGATATGATTAATTGCAGCAATGAGCTTGTAGATAAGCTTACAGCAGCACTGGTTAAGTACCTCTCTGGGAAGAAATATCTCTCTTCACCCAGCTGGAGCCCCCCAGCCAGCATTACGAGAAGCTTCCACTGTCACAATGGGAAGAATATGGAAAAAAAAGAGTGGAAATTCACTCAGCAGAGCTTCCCAGCAGGCTACAGGCTGGAACTGTAATTCTGACTCCAGCTGTCTTTGCTTTGCCCTCAATGCAATCACATACATACACACACATATGAGCCTCTTCCTGTTTATTGCAGTAAATAAATATTTTGCCAAACTGAAAAAAACCCCGAAATTGATATGATAATAAGGTTAAAATTTCAGGTATAAATATAGCCATCTTTTAAAAAGAGGCTTTAAACTTCTGTTGCATTGCTCACAGGAATTCATTCTGACTGCTATTAAAACCCTGGTGCCTTAATTATATTAATCATTTAAATCTTTAATTTAACTGCTGCATATTATTTAAAACTTAAAAGAGCTACAAACAACTTTGGTTGCCTGTAAGGCTTCAACAGATGTTTTCCTTTATCATTAGAATACATTCTTTTTTATTTCTCACTTTCAAAATACTATGAAATATTGTTAAATTATGCAAAATTTCAAAAAAAAATAAAGTTGAGCTGAATAGTGCTGGGAAAAATCAGTCAGTCAGTCAGTATTCACCTTTTTGTGTGTATAGTCAAGCGGAAAGGTAATGGATTTTGAAAATAATCATGTCAGCAGTGATGCCTGGAAGCTTACGTGGGTTATGGATTAGCCATGCCATGGATGCAGAAACACACATTTTTTTTCTGTGTGCAGTCAGCTTGGATCCAGGAGCACACAAATTAACTGCACCTTTGCCAAGACAGCTCAAGGCTGGAGCCAGTCTACCTGCTGATGCTCAGTGTGGAGATGAGCTCAGTACCTGCTGAGGGATCCATGCTGAGCTCCTCAGGATTTTTTAGGCATAGCAGTAACAATTCATTCGCCATAGCTATAGCATTTGTAAGTAAAGCACACCAGAAAGGTTGGCTGACTCATTAATTAAAATAGGAAAAAATGCATTTGAAGAGAAATACAGGGTAACAGCTGCATCATTCTTTTGTAACTTACAGCACAGAGATTACTCGGACCAGGTCCTGCATTCGTGAATTCGGTAGCAGCTTTGTCATTGGTTCAGAACAAATAGGATGAAACTTGCTCAGGCTACTCTGAAACCCTAACATAAGGCTAATGTCAAAGAAAATTCTTTTAGTTCCAGTTAGGATTTAGCAATAGATGAAGCATTTTCCAATACTAATCGTTCAGACAGGTATAGTTGCAGGATGGCTAACTCCCTTAGGCATCCAGGGCTCAGCAGTACCTACGCTGGGCTCAGCTTGCTCTTCAGGAAAAGTGGATGTGTCAAGGGATTACATGGTGGGAGCAAAATCTAAAGAGCAGCTTGAGGTTGGTAGCAGAGGGAGTTCATGGTGGCCTCATGACTTCTTCTAAACAAGAGCATTTTCCTTCGCTCCTAGTCAGGAGGCTGAGGTAGTGCTGCCCGGGGGCAATCAGGTTGCTAGATCAACTAATACTTGCATGATGTGCTCTGGGCAAGATCAGCATCCCAGTTTAAAATGAACTGTTTTTATCTGGAAAATTGAAACTCATGTTTAAGAGAAGGAATTTTGATCTGCGCTGTTGTTTAAAAATGGACTTGATGCACTGCCTGATGAGTTGGCTATTTAGCTACAGTTTACATTAATTTTACTTTGGTTTCACAAAAAGATTAAATCAAATTGTCCATATCTGCCACATGTTGGATTATGCTATATGCATGCTGTTATTTCTACAATGACAATTAGGTGATGTCATGTCTACTTTGTTCTTTGGGCATTCTTCCCCACATCTGGTATTTTGGGAAGAACTTAACATTCACTAAACCAGCAACAGATTGCTCTAACATCTAATTCTTCTTGTACAAATTAAGGCTCTGATCCTATGAAGATTTATTCATATGCTTGCTTTCATGTACAATGGGTTGTCCCATTGAGCTTGCAAAATGAATAAAGTTATGCTTATGCATAAGTGCTGGAAGGATATGTGCTTAAATAATGAAAGTGAACACTGACGGTATATAATTATCCATAACCTTCAGCTATAAACACAGCAGAATCCACCTCCAAAATAAATGTAGGAAATGGAATGAAATGGAAAAGACTGTGAGAGTATTTTTACTTTGCCTCATTCACAGCAATTTTGCACTGTTAGTAATAACCAAACTGGTAATCTAAATTGCCTGCTGCTTGTGCTGTATATGAACTGTGTCACATGATTTGGTTTCTGTATCCATTTAGACACTTACTATTGCCAATAGATGTTAAAAGTGAAAGAAAGGTGGAAAGAAAGGTCTCTAAATAATTTCAGTGCACTTTGGAGACCCCAGTTTGTTGCTAACAGCCATCCATTACTTTAAGAAAATTAATAGACATGATTCTCACCATAGACATTGCCCATTGCCTTCAGAATGACTCTAACATTGCCAGTCTAGATATATTTTGTCACTTACATGTCCTTATTCCTCAGGTTTTAAATCAATTCAGGTTTATTCAGAGTTGGCTGAAACAGAATTTCAAGTTGGCAGACAGTAATAATTGTCGCTCAAAAATATCTAATGAACTGGAACTTTGAAAACAAAAATTGCTCACAGAGACCCCATGGTGTGAAAGAATATGGCATTGCTGTTTCTTTCACCACCGCCAAGAGAAGAGTTGGTTGAATGCACAAGCTCCAGAGGTCTCCAGGTTGACTGCTCACGTCCCCTGGGTTACAACACCACGTTCCCTGGGCTACCCCTAACCCTGGGTACAACACTTTCAGGCTCCTGGGCCATCATCTTGTGATTTGAAGGCTGGTGTGGTAGGCTGTGAAGTTTTATAGATCAAGGAATTGATTTTCTTTCCAGCAATGGACGAGGAGAGCTTGTGCAGCTGCTTCCAGCTTCAGCATCCTAGTTCTGCGATTGGAACGTGGGAGCCTGGAGACCTGCAGCTGGAGCAGGGCCCCATGGGTCTCAGGCAGCCAACTTTGCAGCACTGTCACCTTTCTCATCCAAGAGGCACCACTCAAGGGAGCCATGCATACAAGGGACTCCAACCTGCTGCTGTGAAGCCATGGCCCTGAGAGCCCTGAGATCTCCAAGGGCAAACAGGCCCAGGTCTTGGCTCCGGAGGGCAGGGCTGGGAAGACCTAGGTGCCTGGGTCTCTCTAGCTTCTTGTAGAAGCATTAAGTCCTCATCATTACTCTCTGAAGTCAGGCACGTTTCTGTGGGAGAAATGCCTGTGGTCTACCAAGAGCTCAAGAAACTTGAGGTGTTCCAGTTGAAGGATTTCAGTTCAAACTCCAGCTTTTTCAATGAATTTCATCAAAACTTTTCTGACCTACTCTAGCTAGGACGTGTGATACAAGGCTAGCCTGGACTCAGAAAATGTATCCTGAAAAAAAAATTGATTTGATTTTAAAAAAAAACTATATTAAATGAACATGAGTGAAGTGTTGGGTTTTTTTTTAAATTAGGAACTGGGGACAGGTAACCAAATGTTCCCTGTTTAAGGAGAACATCAACAAAGACCAAGCATTTCTAAACAATAAACAATATACAAATTGATGGTTAATTCAAATGTCTTGAAGACAGCTTTTCTAGAATATATATGATGGAGTAAATAGTTTATTAGCTTTCTAGAGATTAAAGATATTTAAAGATATTTTGGATTTCTGTTGCTCACAGATTACTGAGACCAGAGAAAACAGGGAGCTGAAACACTATTAAAAAACTCTTTACAAAAGACAGGTCTTCATAAGTGCGTCTTTAAAACATTTTAATTTCTCATTTTTCAGAAAGTCCTCTGGGAGGAAGGTGGAGTTGCAATTACCAGCAAATGCTGCCAGAAGTTTCCTTGGCCCATTCATTAGCCCATCAGTTTGCCCCAGAGCAAACAATGATGGTCCCTGGGACACCAGCAGACAACATTTACAACACCACGGAAACTGTTTCTAGATATAAAGGTTGTGGTTAAACAGTCTGTGCTGAAGCTGGGTGGAGAGGAAAGGAAAGCAGCTCTAAAGCACCACCCTGTCCCTGCTCCATGGTGCAGCTCAGCACAGTTTCTCTCCTTATGATCTAAGCTTTAGCTTTCCAAAGACTTTGAAGGTCTTTGTAAATTATCCTTGATGTCTGGTAATGTAATGTAAATCTCCCTCTTTTACAAACAGATCAAAGTTAGTACAGACTGTTGTGGCATGCCTCCCCAGCAGTCCTGTGTGATGAGGATGGAAAAATAGAGGTGTTTTGTCTGCAGCATGGTTCTTGCAGAAACAGCACCGCTCAATTCAGAAAACTACTGCATTTAATTAGTTTAAGTAACATGGATTTTCCCTTGAGTCCCCATCCTATTCCGTGCAATACTTCCAGATCCCACACCCTTTCCCATTTCTCTCATGGGTGCAGAACAGCATTTTCTCCTTACCCTGGAAAGGGTTGAAGATTGGCAACATACTGATGAAAAAAGAAATCAGGTGAATGACAGAAAAGACATGGAGTAGCAAGAGCGATCCTAGCATGGGTGGCTAGGAACAGAGAGATGATACACAATGACTTAATTCTCTCTCCTCCTAAAGGGATGCAGTAGGATGAGTAGGGGAGGTTTTCACTTCAACTTACATGTTAATTGCCACTCTACTCTCAGGAAAACATTCCGTGAAGAAAATGCAGCCTTCCTTGAAGGGAAGACTGTAAAATGCTGTTCTGAATTCCTGAGCTTCATGGCTTGGCTTGAAGTTTTGAATTTTTACTTTAATTTCCTTTCCAAATTGTAAAAATGAAGATGATTTCATTATATTTGAGAATTTTGGGGACTTCACAAGTACTCATATGAACCTTTAGTATTACAAATACTAGTATGAACCTTTATCTGTATCAGGAGAGGGGAAAAAATCAAATATGGCCAGATTTGTCTCCTTCCCCTTTGTATAAAATGCTAGTATGCCCTAACACCTCAGATATTAAAGAATGATACTAATTCCATTTTGTTTTAACATTCTGTACTGATTTGCTTTATTTTATATAATATTTGGAAAAATTCTGAATGTCATATTTTTTCTTCCCATAAAGATTCTGGGGGTGATCTGTTATTCTTTCAGCCTTAATGGAACTTTTGTACTTGGAAAAGGTTTTGTGGCTACATATTCTTTCATGCTCCCACTTCAAGGTGAAATGTTTGTTTCATGTTTTCCACAAAGTACATGCCTCAAGATTTCATAGATGTCACAATTCTGAAATTCTGACTGATATATTCATTGAAACTTTAAGGACATCAGTCTTGTGCTTTCATTCTGGATTATTTCTGATTCTAGTGAAGCATTCTGTGTAGATTACAGATTTCTTTTGCCTTGTTGACTGGATCTTTCCAGCTATGTCTTCAACATACTGAATTATTAATATAATCCACACGGGGCATTGCATGAGGCAGCAATCCTGAAGCTAGGATAGTAGGCAGTCATGTAATTAAAGATTGTACCATGATATATCAGCACAGGGAGACCAATTTAATATGACAAGGGCAATCTGAAGTCTGTCACTTTCTTGGTTTAGGACTTGCCTTTACAAATTTTAAATGAATTAATCTTATTTGATAATTACATACTTTATTTTTTTGAGGGAATAGTCAGAGGCTACATTTCTAGAATAAATGAATTATTACATCTTTAGAAAACAAAAAAGAGCTCAAATTTTAGTACATCACTTTTCCTAAATTATTTCTTCAGCTCAGTATTTGCCCTTCATACCTACTGGTGCGGAAAGTAGGATTTGATAGACTGGGCAATTTTATTTGACAGAGGGAAAAGTTTGTTGTTTTCATTTGCTCTGCTGGGAAAAGAGCACTCTCAGATGTTTCTGAGTCACACAAACAGCTACCCCAAACGTTGTTAAAACAAGAGTCTATTATAAGAAATGCACCCATTAAGTGAAGCAATAGTTTAAAAAACAAGCTTTTTTGCTATATTTAGCATAAGCTGAAGCTACCTGAAAACTACTGTTCATCTCCAATACAATAAGTATCCCTATTAGATAAATATCCCCATTATTAGTTTTTCCAGCACTCTGACTATGACCTGGGCCGAACTCTTGCTTGCTGACAGCTTATATTGGGCCAGGACAGTTTCTGGGTGGCTGAGGGGAGGGCTTTCAGCACAGCCGAGCTTTCTAAAGCAAGGCTATCTAAACAGGTACTGAAGCTTAGTGGCAGTTTCACAACATTGAACAAAATAAGGAGATTATCATCTGTTTCTGCTGTCTTTGTCTGGGGTTTCTAAGTACTGCTTGACTTTGAATTTTTGAACCAAGGTAAAACTAACCAGAACAGATGTATTTACACTTTCCCTTTTGGGCATTTGATAAGAAGCAGCAGAAGGGCTGGTATGTTTTTCAAGCTTAGGCCTCTGTGGTTTTGGGCTCACACCAAGTTAACTGAGCCTCTTCAGGCTGCAGGTGCCATGTGACGGGCCAGCTCAGAGCACAGATGAAGCAGATGTGTGCTCCTCCCTAATCACTTGTAACTTATGTGGACCAAATTTATCTAAGTAATCCTTGATTATCTGAGTAATCTCTGCTTTGCTCTTTCCTGAATCTGCCACCAGATTGGTTACAGTGGTTGACTATGGGTTTGCTGTCTGGTGGCAGCCAGCTGGTCTAGTCAAGCCATACAGGTATTAAGTGTTTCTTGACATCTTCTGTTCCTGGCTTTCCCTTTTTACTGAGAGTGGCAAGACCATTTCCATGACCTTCCTCTGACTATCTAATAGATATATTAAATGTTTTCTTGTTACTTCTTACATTACTTGCTAATTGCATCTGTGTTGATTTTCATGTATTTGTATGCTTCTGCTTGGCTTTAATTCTTGTCCTTAGCTGTTTGAGCTATATTTTGCTGTCTGGTTCCTCTTCATATTTCAGGTTATTGAAGACCTCTGATTCATCTGGGTGCCTCTTTTGTTTCCTCTACATTTTCTGCTTTTTTCTTTGCCTCAGGATACTTTATTCCAATGCTTTTAATTTTCTTTATTTTTGTTTTTAAATGGAATTGCCAGTTTGCCTGATCCCTCTCCTTTACATATATTTCTACAGGATGTTAACTGCCAGCTCCCTGAATTTATTCTGCTTAGCTTTCTTGAAGGCTTTTATTCTCTATTTCTTCTTTGTTACAAGAAGACCCCTTAACCCTCCCTAGTTACTCTAAACCACTGCCTGCCACTTCCATGATTTCCCTGTCGGTGAAAAGCAGATCCAGAAAAGGCTGTGCTCCAGATGTGTTTTCTAAAATTTACCCACAACACCTGCTGGGAAGTCTGCGTGAGATTCCTCAAACCCAACATAGATGTACATGAGTAGATGAATGTAAGCACAGGCCTCAGATCACTGTCTGATTTTCTTTATGGACAGTATTAAATAGCAATTTGTAGTAAGCAGTAGTAGTAACTATTAATTTTTTTTGAGTGTCATTCATCTCATCCTACATTGGTATCTGAATCATGAATTATGCTTGTTCATATATAGACTCCAATGCTGCAGGTCTCCCAGGTCCCACCTTCTGCTGTCTGCTGCAGCTTCTTAGTGGCACATGCCTGGGGAAAGTGTCCCATTAACACCCAGCCTTGTGCTTTGCATGGCTCTGTTAGCTGTAGAGAAAGAAAAAATGTCATCCATCCAGTGCTAGGTTTGGTGGACAACAATGCACAGAGGTCCACTTAGCTCCCTATGTGTTAGTTCAGTGGTTGCAGTCCATTTCTCACGGGTAAGATGTTGGTCACAGAGGTCTCCCTGATGTTTTCATAGTCATGTTGCAATATAATATGACAGGGAAAACAAAACCTGGTGGTTATCTGCAGTTGTCATCTTCTCAGCATTGCCATCCATCAGGCAGAGAAGGTTAAGACCTCACCAGATTAGGTGAGGTGAGGTGGTATCACCAGATATGCTACCCTGATTTCTTCATTTGCATCTGATTCATTTCAATGGCTGCTTAAGGTACTGGTTGTCATGTTCAACAGGTTTCTGAGCTTACACAAGCCGTGTTCAAGGGAAGTGAGAGCCAAAAACCATTACAGCATTGATCCCAAGGCTGTTGTCAGTGTTGGAACAAGTCCCAGTTGAATGTAATTTCTTCTTAGCACAAGGACTCACATCTCAGGAATAAAACCAAATGCTGTTGGACTGTAAGACAATTGACTTTTCTGGTTACAGTGTAATTAATGCTATTTAAATCTCAGAAAAGAAAGCAAAGAAACCACAAAAGGTTCAAGTTTAGGACTACGCACCTTTCTTTCACTACTTATCTCAAGGGAAGTGAATCCATTAGAAATATAGTTCCAGATGCCAAAAACAATAAAAATGCAGACTTTAAGGTCTAGCCAAATTGTGGTTAAAGTTATTTCTCTGTGGATCATACTCAGTCATTAATTTTAAGGCTGGACATTCTCCAAACTAAGTGGTTGCTTTGCAACAGGGGGTAAGATCCCAGTGATTAGATGCCTAGCATTTTACTGTTTTTTCTAATATATCCAGTTGAATGAAAATTAGGATTTCAGAACTCTGTTGCTTTCTGAAGGAAAAGCAAAGGAGTAATGTAAACCTGTTGAAAACGGACACAAGCATTCAAAACAGAGCAAAGCAGTTTAGATTATATAAATCAATAAAACTCAATGGTTTGGATCATATATATGTGATGTGGTCTTCTAGAATTTTCATTTTAATAGGTAGAAAAGTGCTGTGGTCAAATGCTTTCAACATAATTAAATTCATAGGAAATCATTTCATTTCAATATGGATTGACAGGAAAAGATGATTCTTTTGGAGAATATAAGAAGCACATGAAAGACTTGCACTTTTGTATAAAACATTGTGAAGTGTCCTATTCTTCAGAGGCGTTTGCATAAAGAAATCAGTAAACAAACCAGCAGAACAGTGTGCTTTCCTTTATGAAAGACCGTCCATAAAACTGAACTCTTATATTAAAAGATGCTACTGAAAAGCATAAGGAAGACTTGTGGTTACTTTGTAAATAGTTTATTTTTTTTAAATACTGACCCAGTAGAAGCAATTTATATTTTAAACTTCAAAAGAATACAGTGAATAGAAGTATAGGTCTCTCTGCTGAGAAGCATAGTAATTTTATGGCAAACTTATTTTACAGATTATTTTAGGATATGCTTTTTTTGGAGAGACCAAAATTATGTTAAGCTTATGTTTAAAAGCCTGAGGTACCTTGCTCAGGATTTTTTCTATAATATTCCTTGACTTCTGCTTGCAATGTTTGTATTGTATGAGAAAATGGCCTTTCAGGTAATCAAACAATATTCGGTCACATTAAAATATTACAATCTTAAGCTAAAACTTCTTAAAGAAGTTTAAGGTTTTGCTTAGAAAATTGATCACTGCAATGCAGGAAGTATCTTTCTAACTAATCTTCTTGTTATACTCCTAAGCTCTTATACCCTTAAACACTTCTTAACATCTGCCGATGGCCACTATGGTAGAAAGGACACTAGATGAAACAGGTCTTGATCTGACTGGTGTGGATTTCTGCACAAGAGAGGCCTGCTGAGGTCAGTGTTAAAATTCCCACACAAAGTAGGTGAACTCTCAGGTAATCCTGGGATGATTTTTGGGGTGTCTGTGCATTCAGGATATGATATGAGCTGAATGCTACTGGCACCACAAGCAAGCAGCAGCATAAACTGTGTAGGATCAAAAAAAAAAAAAACAAATGTAGGATCGCCCTCTCCTCTCCCATTTGAAAGAAAATTCAGATGTGTCTCCTTTCCTTGCAAAATCACCCGTGAGCTCACTCCACTGGGCTAAAACTGATATGACTCCACTACCATCCTCTCCTGACCCCGTACCTGCCTGGGCTGTCCCCATCTTTCCTTGTCCTCGGTCTGGTGCCTGGTCAGCAGCTCCACAACCTTTCCATGTCGCAGATACTCCATAGCGGTGCCACTAGCTCCAATGGAGGTTAGCCCAGACGCCTTTCTCACACACCCCATGCCTTCTGTTGCTGTAAAAATGACATTAACTCAAGCGGGGTGAGTTAAATTTGGATTGTCATGCTCAGCTTTGAACAGCCAGACTTTAGCTGGTTTAAAGAAGACCTTTTATATTACTTTCCTGTATCTCTGGTGGTATTATTTCCTTTGCCTTTTTTTTAGTGCCACAGCTATTTAAAAACCGAAAAAATGTCATAACTACCATTACACATCAAATAATATGCAAAGTATCCTCCACAAAGCTGTGCAAATAATTCTGTATATGTGTCAAATGCTTGATTGCTTCTTAGGAACTGTTACAGCCTGTGGAATAATGGCTGGATATTTTTAAATCTTTTATTCACTTGATAGTCTAGGAAGTATTTTTTATGTAAATCGACTGTACAGGGTTATTTTACTGTCAATATAGACTGTAAAATACATTAAAATTAAATTGAAATGAATTATTTTGGGCATAAAAATGGGCAGTGGGCTTTAATTTCCTGAGGGGGGCATTATAGACCCCAACTGGATCCTGTCAATGTATTGACAATTGTTAAAATCATAGGACTATATGAAACTCCCTATAAGGCTAGGCTACAGGTGCTTTGACTAATTTTTTATTTCCATTTTCCAGGTAGGTGAACCACAGGGCTTTTATGAAAAAGGAAAGTCTTAAACAGCTAATTAGACCATGGCTTTCTAAAGAAACCGGTCCTTTAGCTAAACCATTTCGGAAAGATTTGCTCACTAAGGTTTCAAGTGCTGCAGGTTTTGAGTTCCCCTCTTGCAGGAGCTCCCTTGCAGATATACATGTGAATATCCAGCTTTACGGCACTTCAGAGAGGACAGCCAAACCCAGAAATGCTTAGGTTCACCAGCCGTTTCTGAAAGGCTTCACTGGAAGTTGTCATCCCAAATGGTAGGTAGCAGTAGTCTGTAATGCTGGGGCAAGAAGCACTCGCATTGGTTTCCATTAGTGTGCAGCATGGGCTATAGGGAATATGTGGGGGTCCAAAAGCCTGCATGGGAATGTATTGCCCCAGATGTGTTTAAGCACTAATTTAAGTTTCAGTCCTGCAAACCTTGTGCGTGTGCTTAATTTTAAACATACAAGTAAATTCTATCCATGTCAATACACAAGCATCCATTTAGAAACTGTACAACTGGTATCAGCCTTTTTTGGTGTTGTTTTTAAGTTTGTATATCTCTATTACTAAGCAGATTGTAAGACCCAGTTGGCATTGAGTAATTTTTTCCAGCACTTATTCTTATTTTGTTAGTTGGAACAGTATGACTACAGGATGGAAAGTTGAACATCTCTGTACTACAGACTCAAGCTGGATGATTTATGAGCGATGTGTGGGGTAAGATTTTAGAGAAATATAAATTATACCTGTTCATCACGTTGACTTCTTTTAATGCTTCCCACATGTTACTATGACAACATTCATGGGATATATATTTTAATTTCTGTTGCACAGAGGAAGTGTGTCAGGTCTGCACATTTCACTTGATTTTATGGCTGAGTGCTGTGTCTAATGTAGGTTGTAAATCTTCTTGGAAAAATATATAAGAGGGTTTTCATCACAGCAGCTCTCCTGGAAATTCTGAAGTTTTTAATAAGAATAATTTAAATATAAAAAGAACTTTTACACCCCTTGTGATGTGGAGACTTCTAAAGTGGGGGCAGCAAATGCTGTACAGAAAAGCAGAAGCTTCATGGTAACAATTGCTGAATGCGTTACACGGTTAAACACATTGTTAAAACCCTTACATCAATAAACCTTGGAAAAATATCTTGTGGCCAATATTTAATTTCCTGTTTTCCTTATAGTGGGTACAGGATAGTTTTTAAACTTCCAGTTTTGTTTGTGTTTTTTTTTTTTTTTTTTTGTGGAAAAAGTGTCTTAAAAAGTTCTTTATAGTTCTCTAAACATGTTTTCCCTGGGTCCTGAAGGGTTTTCATGACAGTGAGATTTTTCTTTAAAAAAAATAGATGTAAAAACTCGATGGAACTTTCTGAATTGGGTTAGACAGTCTCAGTTTCTGCATCGTAAGCTGTTGTTCTACATGGCAATTAGTTTGCATATGCATCTGAAACCAGTGCCGAAAAAAGTGACAGCGAGTTGTGCTGGTAAGTTGTTGAATGGAATTATTCAGCAGGCCAAAACCCATTAATCACAGGGAACATTCTCCCTGTGATACTTCAGCGTGTAGTTAAACAAGACTCCACTTATTTATTTACTTTTCAGGGTAATTTTTTTAATCAGAGAGGGAACATTAACTGCAGAGATTCCCCCCAAAAGTAAAATCTCCTCCAAATCACGAAGTTAGAACTAAAACATAATTATGCATAAAGAATGAAGAGTTTTAGTAATTTCCTGTCATTTCCCACCAAATTAAGTTTTTGCCTTGCAATACTGCTATACAAAACCACCAGTCCCATCTCACGTATAGTAAGTGGAGCACCCTATATGAAGGCTCTATTCTCATTTCTTTTCCTGTTCTAACACACCTATGGTCATAAATGAAGAAAATCCACATCCAATTAGTCGTCTTCTTCCAGCCTATTTTTTGATATCACTCTTATCTTGTCCTTGTAGCTGCTGTAGCTTTTGCACTTAGACACCTAATAGGTCAGTGGAATATCAGCTTGTTTAGGACAAATGGCTGCAGCTGTTTCTTTATATTCACATATACTATTGACTATATTGGTATAATGGCATACTTGTCTTTCTAAGTATTTAGCCTGTGTTCATTGCCTGCAGCCCACGCTGTGCTATGCCTCTGGGTGTACCATTGCAGCTTAGTTCTGTTCTCCTATAACTTTATTACTTCTTGTAAAGTTGTGGCATTTTTAAAAAGCGTGGCTCTAGGGGAATTTACACCCTAGAAACACCTGACAAATGTAGTTAGCAAAGGGTTTTCTGAAACCCCCAAAATAGTCCTCACCTGACCTTCCACCAGTACCACAGCTTGAAGATTAGCTGATGCTTCATCACTGAGCCAGAAACAGCTCTGGGGGTCACCTGGGGGGGGCATGAGTGACCTCCCACACACTACCCACTGCTGCTTTGAGAATGGCTGCTATCGGCGGGATAACTCAGAGCCCAGCTAACTTGCTGCCCAGCTGTGGCAGAGCTTTTATAAAAGACTGTGCCTTTTTTGTGGTTCCTGAAAGTGCAAGCATGCTGCTAAGCTTTCATCACAGGCTCTGTGACCTGCCTGGGATCTCCTGTTTGACATGGACTGTTAGGAAAGTCCCTTCCTGGAGCCCACCAGAGTTTGAGCAGAGATCTGTGACCTCCTTTCCTCACAAGGCCAGCTGCTGCGACATGCTTTCTTTGTCCTCTGCAGCAACAGTGTGGTAGTATAAATCGTTCCATGGCTTGCTTTTCAGTTTATGGCTGGACTGTTTGGGTTGTTGCAGATGTTTCAAATTCATCCTGTGCTTTGACTGAGAATTTTTTTCCTCCCTTGGAAAGTTATACAAGCTTCTTTTTGCAGAAGAGGCTTGCTTCATTTGGTAACACCAGAAAAAACTGACAGAACAGGAGGAAAAAAAAAGCTTTGCCCAGAGCTTCACAATTTCTTCATAAGAATATAGACAGTACTTTCCCACATGATTTTCTGTCTGGCCATACCAGGCTCCCATAAAGGGCCAGAATATGTACAACCCTTTCATCTGGCAGACCTGGACCCAAATTGCAAGTGTATGCCAAAGCACAAAGGGCAGATTTATGTGGGGAAACTTGAGTCTATTCTGCTAATCCTGTCTGTAGAGAACTTTTATAGACATCAGCTGGAAAGTGAGCAAAATTTTGACAGGGTCAAGTTTCACCACCTGTGTTATGGGGAAATGGGTGGTTAAGTTTGTATATATTCTACTGGAGATGCTGCAAAAACAGTGGTGCTTTTAACTGTGTTAAATGGTGTAGGAAGAAAAGAAGTGAAATGAAGAAACATACTGATATGTATTTTCTCTGAAGAATATGCTGAAAATTATAAAGAAGTATAGTATAACGTACATTTCTGTTTTTTCCAAGGGATCATGCCAACATATGATAATATTGCTAAACATTTCTCAGATGGACTTAGTGCATATCACACAGCTTAAATTTGGCAGAGGAATAGGAACAGGGAGAAGTAAACTTCAGTCAGTTTGTCCTATTGTCTGTGGTGGAAAGAGAGTTTCCAAAGCATGCGAGGGATTTAGGTACATCAGTCCACTGGAAGCCTGTTGTTAAAAATCCCCTGTCCCCCATTTATTGTGGAGGTACAAGGACAGACTTAGAAACTTTCATTGTTGGTATTTCAAAAGGTTTATGTTCCTTTACAGCAACATGGTAGGAAAACAAAGGCACAGTTTTAGCAAAGATAAAGGATGAGGAGCCAGGTATTAGTGTAGACCTTTGGCAGCTATCTTAAATAGCTTGTTTAGCTGTCATACTTAGCACTGTAGTCACACCAGGCTAAATGTATGTTGAGCTTTCCTGATCCTGCAGCCCCAGCAGCCCTAGGTGTCTCTGGTATTTGGATAGGAAGCCAGCTGAAAATGCCAGGCACAAAACTCTCTAAGGCACAACATGAGAATTCTTGTTCAGACCATGCTTCAGTTCAAAGAAACTGAAAAAGCACTATATGCATTTGTTTCTGATACTGGAGCTCAGCTAAAAGGTGGGAAAATGAGAAGGATCTGATTCTGGGATCAACAGCAAATGGATTAGGCACTGTACAGAAATACAAAACAGAAAGACAATCCCTAACCAGACACTTCCTCACCTTTCTAGGCAGTGTACAGATAACAGTGGGAGATGATAGGTAAAAGTACCTCACAGAGACTGAAGGAAAATAGGAAATAATGAGCTGACTGCAGTGAAATACTCTGTCACAACCCCACTGCTGCTGGCTTGTGATCAGGTATGCAGTTGTAAATGAAAAATGGCACAAAAGCCTGAAGACTGAGTCTGTGACAAAGGATTGGCATCTTACCAAAGTGCCATGCAAGATGCAAAATGTATTCACCATTTTTTAAAATCACTTTGTGACTAAGAACAGTTTAAAAGTGCATAGGAAATTTATGTGCCTCTCAAAGATGCATTTGACAGTAGTGGTCTTAGGCTTGGTGCTATAATGGTTCAACTCCATGAGTGAAGCAAATTGATTTGTAATGTGATAGAGTCACCAGAGCCATCAACACATTTACGCCACATGACTTTTCCCCAGCTGATAACACTGTAGTTTATGGTGGATTTTGGCTGAACTCAAAGTAGAAAAGAAGGCAAAGGTTGGAAAGCAAATGGAAAAGAGTCCAACATAATGAAAGCACATCTGCATCCAAGTTTGGAAGTTGAACAGAGTATGGGGAGGATAAAAAAAGGCCACATATATCTTGACAGTCTTGGTAAATTTGAGAGGTATGTTCCAGGGGCCTAGGCATGACTCCTGGTTGAAGGAAGCTTAGCATTAAGATCTGCATAGGAGTGGCTAAACATGCTTTCATCGTTTTTTCTGCTAATGTTTGTTGGCATAACAAACATCTCCCTGAATTGTATCTGTCCTGATTTCAGAGCAGAACTGCCCAGTGCCAGCTAGGTGCCTACATTGCTGCCGCAACTGGGAAAGTTAATTGTCTGAAGAAATCTCAGGAGACAGCCCAGTTGGTGGGCAGATATCTAAACTGACCAACAGACCGGAGAGAGGTTGTCCGTCTGTCTCCTGGATTATGAAGTAGTTGTCTATATGAAACTGTCATCAGTAGGTCCAATGCATTTCCTGCGCTTTGAGGTCTAAATCGTGGGTTTGGATATAGATGAATGACTCGCTGTTTTAAAATGCTGGGTTATGCCTGAGACTGATACGCTGCCCTGGTAGTACACACCCCAGAGGATGAAGACTTGTCTTCTATTCTTTGTTCATCCTTAAGAAGTTTAAGTATGCAGATACCATCCAAGTTCAAATGAACCTCTTAGGTATTCACAGTCTTGCTGAAGCTAGACTGAAATGCTGCCAACAGCATGCGATTCATGTGGCCAAAGAGACACCTGAGTTCCAGTCCCTGCTCCTCAGACTGTTTTGTGCACTTAGCATTAAAAACAAAGTAGAAGCTACTAAATAAAATTTCTAAAGTAAGTATTTTGGCAAAGCTTGAGACCAAGCTTACCTCAGTGTCCTCATTCCTGGGCTCACAGATTTGTGTTCACCTGAAAAAAGAAATGGAAAGTGCGATCTTCTTTATTATTTGGTAAATAGGGTTATTCTAGAGGTTTCTATAGTGGTCAGAGATCCTAATATCCTGTGGATATCATTCTTTCCATAAAGGACAATGGGAGTAAATCTTTCACTGTGTGGACATTAATACCAGCACCTCCTTTTAAGAAAACTGCTAAAATACACTGAGATTTGACCCATAATGAGATATAAATTCATCCTATTGAATTATTGCATGCTCAGGTTTTCTTTTTTGTTGAGAAACTCTAGATGGCAGGATGGAGATTTTGCAAAGTTTACTAAACTTGGTTAAGACTGCTCAAGTGATAAGACTAAATGTCTGTCATGTCTGGCTGGTACTGCCAATGAGAAGTCATTAATCAGCAGTTTGTGAGATGATCTTAGTTTAGTTCATTCCTATGCTATAATTCTTAATTATACTGAGTCATCATGGTGACAGATATTTTAGAAACTCCCATGAAAGATTTATTTCATATGGTTGAAACTTTGAGAAAATGAGGATTTTATTCTTCTGTCCTGTACACAGCAGAATTTTGTTGACATTGTGTATTAAAATTGCCCAAATATCTGCAAAGATATATTACTACAAGTCATAATTTCTATTCAAATGTATCCTGTTGCCTGTCCAAAACAGTGAAGCAGAAATGTAACTGTGGATGTCGACTAAATCAGATCTGACACTTATTATTGTCTAGGCAAGTGACTCGGGCAGCTGTGTTACAGAGAACTGATAGGTCTTGCCTTGGGCAGAGGGGAAATGTTGACTCACCTGGATAGTCACATTTTATCAAGGAGTCAAACTTGCAGTTTCATGCTCTGGTAGAAAGTGGCATTTCTCATCTCAAAAATATTTGATTCTTCAAAAGACTAGGACCTGGGCTAGAGCTACATTACATCTGAGATTTAGTATGTGCTTCTTTATATCCAATATCCTTGAAAAAGACAGCCTACTGGGGGTTCAAATATATTTTTGACTTTTGTATTGACAAAAACAAACAGAGAAAAGTAAGTAATAAGATTGTTATTATCAAGTACCAACGTTTTTGAAACCCAATCCCACTAAATAGCTCCATCTTTGTCCCTGGTGGCTATCAATAGTGAAGATGTAATTGAATTTTGTCATACAGTTAAGATATGATTATCAACAGGCAGTTTATCCAGTCTCTGGCTTAATTTGCTGCAGATGAAAAGACATAAATTGGCTTTGTGCAGAGTCAGGTGTGGTCTGCAGGACGTATGTACTCAGGTGCAGTGCCATGAAATGCAGGTGATCTGTCCAGTAATACTTTATATCCTGGCACAAAGCCAGAGCAGAAAAAGCCCACAAGGAAACGCCTTCGAGAGACTTCCAGATGGTTCTGTAGAGGCAGCTTGGGCCCAGCTTGATTTATTTGCTTTGGCTAAGTGTGGATATAGCATTGAACTGAACTAGAAAGCCAGTCAAAAGCCTGGAGCGCTGGGGAGCACAGAATAGAAAAAAATGCGACTCTGCAATATGATTCTCAGTGCATGCTTTTGTAACTACTATGCTCCCGGTTCTTCCATGACTTGGGCATCACAGATCCCTTTATGTATAACATAGACATAAGTATATATGGAAACACATCAAATGCATAAAGAAATATCTTCTGATTTCCTACTCCTGATGATGTGTGAAGTATTGTCTGGCATTGTTTCTGTGTATCAAATTCAAGGTTGTGATCACTTCTCTTTTTCTTTCTATTGCATTTGTTCTCCTATATTTCATCACGTGGTTTTATTTATATTTTGTCAAGGGTATCCAGAAACACCTACTCCAAGGTGCTGTTAAGTTAAAAGAAATAACTAAGAGTTTTCAACTTCAGAAATAAGCTCTTGATTCATTCTGCCTGAAATTCAAGATCACCTGTAGCACAGTAGCTGGGGAAGTACTAGCCCACATCTGAGCTGTTGCATGAGCATGGTCCTACAGCTTTGAAATAGCCAGCTGATACTGACATTGGAGAGGCACTACAGCACTGACTGACACCCTGCTTCAGGAGCACGAGGCTGTTGACACGCAGATGTGGACACTGCTCTTCACTGTCTGCTGAGAGCATATTGTAAGTAGAAAACTGTTATTTCAGTTTCTCTGAGTTTGCAATGAATAGGAGTAGTTAACATCTACCAGAAAACCTGTCAAATTCTCAGGCCATGCTTGGCCAGAACAGGATTTGGGCAGTATTCCTTCATGGTTTCCATTGTTCTTGATCCTTTGTATCTTACACTAAGCAAAGAAGAGCCATTAGGAACGAAGTGCAGCCTGGAAAGCAGATTCCACCGTGATGAGGCAGAATTAAAGCAGCTGGTCCAGAGATTTAGCCAGTGATAGGAAGGCTTCACTGATTAGACTGTAGCTGCATGATTGAGCATGCCCTTTATCAATTCAGAGTGACATCAGCTTCGATAGGATTTTGGTGGTCCTAGCTGGAAAGTGCTAAGCCTCAAGAAATACTTTCCCACAAAGTATTTTCTCAGTTAAGTGATGGACTCAAAAGTAGATTTGAAAGGGATATTCTCTTTCTATGATATGTGATATGCCATTTTTTTCATGAAATGAAATTAATGAGCCAAATGTCCAAGCCTGTTTCCTTGGGTGCAACCATACCCCAAGAATCACCTCTGTTAGAGCAAACGCCCTTGCAAAATTACCACAGAAAAGTGTATTCAGTGTGTGACTGGTAAAATATTTCATGCTACTTCTCATTGCAACATTATATTCCTTAGAATGGTTTCAATTATATATAGTGACTCAGGGCTTGTCTACAGGGAGAATGAAGCTGGCTTCAGAATTCTGAATTTTACAAGGACGGGGGCTGGGCCTCAGTCACTCCTGCCAGGGGGACCATGAGTGTCTAATAGCTGTTGCTGTTCCTCTCGCTGTTGGGTGGATGACAGAAATGATGGCAGTGCCTCTGCCTGCAAAAACAGCCACCATTCTATACAGCCCACCTCTCACTGGGTGATAGCAGCAAGCCTGGCTTAGTAGGGGTACTCTTGTCTGTGTCTGGCCAAACCTAATGACTGATGGCTCTAGGTGTATATAGAATGAGTGTTGATGAGAAAGCTAGGGGGAAATCAAATCTCCGAATTGAAAGATAATTAGCAGTCTACCTACTCTCCAAGAGGATACTTGGACAAAAAGAGGCTTGCATGGGAAATGGATTAAAATACCCATACATTGATAATGCCTAACCACATCTACTTAGTGCAGTACCCAGCGTGCTAAGTGGTGCCGTGCTGTATAGCAAACTAGTCAGTTCAGTGTACAAACCTGAATGAGAAAATGGGGTCACAGTCACGGACTGGGATTAATATATCTCCTTGCAAAAAGTGTTATGAGACCATTACTGTTCATAGGTGGTCAGGGCTGTGGTTTCCAGATGACTGAACTTCCATCACATCTGGATGAGATCTGACAGCACTTTGAGGAAAGAGATCTGCTTGCTGCTCTTCATCCTGTGCAAAACCAAATATCCTTCTTGACCATTGAAAGCAACAGGACCTCTGGTATTAAGGATTTTTCCAGGCTTGACTCTGAAATAACTGACAACAAGTCCTTCAGAACATGAGGTTTTATTGTATGTTACCAGAGAGAAGAAGAGAAAAGGATTTGACAATTCAGAACCAGGAGTTCTGAAAAATGTTGCAGTCTAGTATAATGGCTTTATCAAACTTACATACATACTATCCCATAGACTACATAACGTTTAAAAATATCCTGTCACTTATAAAGTCTTGAAAAACAAGATTGTTTCATTTACAGGCCTGTTAAGAATTACAAGCCAAGATGGCCAATGCATTAATTCACTATGAGGCTTTGCTACCATAATCCATCATTATCAGGCCCAGAAGTGGAAAGCCAGCATGACATTTAATGGCATATAGAGACATAAAATCTGGAAACTGTTGCAACTTCTTACAAGCCAAGTAGAATAAAACATTAATCAAAAAGGTCATAAAGTGCAAATGATAAATGGTTATGCAAGAAAGCAAACCACATGCGTCACTTCCTTCACAATTCTGTTCCTCTAGCAAAAAATCCCCAAACCGACAATCACTGCAGTTAGCAAAACTGCTATCAGGACTGTTACAACTGAATAGGTCTAAAAAGACTGAAGTCCTAGAAACAGGGATAAGAAGTGAGCAGTATCTGGGGACTTTCTTTTTCTTTGTTGATTGGTAAATAACAGCAGCAGGAATGGGCCAGGAAGAATTGTGCAAGAGTATTGGGAATGGGGAGCTCTACAACAGGAGGAAAAGGAACACCACAGAAAGATGAATCTTGGCTTTGGGAAGGGTTGGAGGTGTGCTAAAGTGGAAGGCAAGAAGCTCTAGGTAGTAGATAGAGATGTCTCTGTCCTGTGGAATAAATATATTGCTTGTTCCCACAAAGAGCTGTCCCTTACTGTCTGTCTGACTAAACCATGGCACATGCTCTAGCAATAAAGGAATATCCATGAAGACCAAATGTATTTGGCAAGCCAGTAATCAACTTGTGCATGGTAGAAGAAGGGTCAGACCTGGAAAACCTGGCAGAATCCAAGCCTGATGATCCATCTCTCTCCTGGACTCATTAACAACTGCTATATCACTTAGCCAGGAGTTAGACTGGCCTTGTACTTCCTCATGCGGCCTTGTGCTCTGCCAGGTCATGGTGTCAAGCTCATGAAAAACAGAAAGGGTAGAGTTACAGTACAACTGCCCTGTTGAATGGCCTCAGCTCTGCCCACTCTTGGAATCAGTCTCTTGGGTTTTTCCTACAGTAAAGTATAGGTAAACCTACTAGATACTCTGTGCATCAAAGACAGCTGTGCCTTGTTCTTGGTATGAAAATGATGTTAATTGCGTTGAAAGGGCATATACTGGAAAGCTGCAAAAAACTGGATGCTGGATGGGGAGGAGGGGTCAAAAGAATTTACTGTGATTCATAGGAGGAGGAGTCCTTCTTGCTTCATGTTCTACATGATGGAGGCTGCAAGGGAAGCTAATCTTTTTGATGTCATCAGCAACAAAGAGGGGAAGGGCAAGGACTGGATGCTGAGATACGCTATCTCAGAGCAGAGATGCTCCTGCTCCCTACCTCTGCCTCAGACTCTCTCTCTCCTTTCCAAGCCCTCTTCTTTTAGGAGGACTCTGACAGAGACTGATAGAGGGAAGAAGAGCTAAGGCATACTGAAGGAGAGATTTCTTGCTGCTTGCTCATTCTAGCCACTGCTTCCAAAGGACAGTCCCTCCTGAGTTTGGTTCCCTCCCTCCCAAGATGCTCCCATCTGTCTTATATCTAGAAATGCTTTAGGGTCACAGCCTGCAGTACCAAGAAGCTGAATGCATGCTGTAGGCTCCTAGATATACTTTCTTCTCTGCGTAACTCCACCTCTGTACCTGGACAGCGGGTGTGTTTGTTGTTTTCAGGAACTTGGCTCCCATTCAGACTCATGGTGTAGCTAAATAACACCGTGGAGACAAAGCTAGCTTTAAAAGCTCCTGCCTACTGGCTACACATTTCTTTACACTCTCTCTCCCTGTTGCAATTAACTGCCTTCTCAGCTGTGCTTGTACAGATGTTTCTGAGGTCATAAACATGGAAACAGTGCTTGCTAAAATAACCTCTCATTTCAAAACCAATAAATAGAACTTGTGGAGTCTCTATACTCGGAAATACTCAAAAGCTGCCTGGACGTGGTCCTGTGCAACCTGCTTAGGTGGCCCTGCTTGAGCAAGGGGTTGGACTAGATGAACTCCAGAAGTCCCTTCCAACCTCAACCATTCTATGATTCTGGGATCATGTGATTCTGTTAAATGAGGTTAAATCCCCATTACCTGTTCAGTAATGGCAGAACGGTAATGGAATTGGTGGACCAAGAGCTTCTTAAAAGGATTGTGTGTCTCATCTGTGCTCCCCAGCATGGCCTGGCTATGCTGAAGCCTGGTTTTGCATAACTGGGCTGGAAGAAATGGGTTTTTCAGGAGTCTGGGTCACAACCAGGCAGCAGGGTCTGGCCCGAGTCCCTTGCTTGGGTGTATCAGCTTGGGTTTATCCAGGAGTAGAATTTACAAGGATACTGATACAGGCAGAGTAGGAATTGCACTGTCAGTATACAGATATAATTTTCAGAGGCTGCAACACACCACCTTGAAACCAGTCTGCTCACAAACTGTCTTGGTTCTGTCGTGTCAATTTGTATCAAGAGGTACTGGAAAGTCGTCTTCTGCAACCAATACATTTATGACCTCTTAAATATTTCTATTGCTGAGTGGCAATGAGTGCCAAGATCAAAGCTTAGTGGGTGATTAAACTGGAGAGATTTGAGCCATAAGTAGGAAACTGATATCCAATGCGTTGAGAGGGTAATGTATCTTGGAAACTGATTGAAAACATAGTATCAAATCAAGGCTGTGAAGCCTAATTGGAACTTTGATGAGGTACAGAGTATTTCAAAGCAATCTGAGAGTGCGCATGCATTAGAAAGCACTTGGAAAAATAAGCTGTTACTTAAGAAATTATTCCCACTATAATATTGTGAACTCGCTGCAAACAGTTTAATAGGTTAAACATCTAGAATCCAGATTCATTCAGGTCTGATGAGTGGTATGAATAGCTCTGCATTAGTCTTACCGTGTTTTTACCTAATTATTGGCTTTAGGGAATACTTTCTGAGGCAAAGGAATGGTGTTACCTGGCAATATAAATAAACATTAAAATCAATTTAAACCTCAAAGAAAGATGCAATAGGTTTTTGTCTGCAGCTGTTCCTGCCACTGCATTTTGTGGGCTTTTGTTTCTGGACTGACAGCAAAAGCTGAGATTTATCACACTTTGATTTAGATACTTAACCAAAGTATCTTAATGCAGAGAGAGGATTCCCAGGCTACATCCTTAGTGAAGGTGAGGTGGTGTCAATGGAGGATGATTGAACACACCACTGCACCTTGGGGAGACAAGTCAGTACACAGGTACGCTGAATCGCCTCTCTGTCTCCCTTGCCAACAATGATCGCTTGAATTTTGAGGGTCCTTAAGTGCAGCAACTTAATTCTGTATCTCAACCCTGGTGGGAGGGATCTGGGTGCAAGTCCTTGGTATTTGCAACTGATCAGTGATGACTCTCCATTCATTGTCCATCTGTCTTTGGCTGTTTATTTTTTAAAATGTAAATCTCTGGAAATGCTGCAGTAAGTGCCACACACAGCTGTATAACTTCTCACTGTTGCTCCTTGGTTGTCTCCAGACCCAATGTTAATATTTGCTTCATATTCTGCAGTAATGCTGGCCATGAGACAAGGCAATTCAGACAGGGCATGGACCTAGGGTTTCCTTTCAAGGATCCATATGTGATCCTTGGGGCAGTCAGTCACAGAAGAAGCCATTTGTTCATTGTGCAATGGGAAGTCTACCGGTTCTGTTTTGCTTATATTTCTCTAAGAGGAATTGCTGATAAACTTAGAAAGTTTATTTTATTTTTTATCTTAACATAACACCAGGAAACAAAATATCTAGTGAAAACTAGATAAGGCATAACAACCCTATCTCTGTATCAAATGTGTGATTTAGCTTCTGTGTCACTGAGAATTTATCTAGGAAATTCCTTGTGAGGAACAAAAATATACCATAAAGATGAACTACGTTGGCTGTTCTTCTCCTGAAAGAGCAATAGCCAGGGACTTCACACTCAGGCAATCTGATACTATTTAGAGAACTGCCTAGATAACACTTTACATATCACCTTTGGAATTGCTACTAATAGAAAACATAGTGATAGATTTCCTACTCATTTTCTCCATCTCATGAAACTGGTAAGGTACTGGAAAGATGAGAAGCAATGCCTTTCTTTATAATATGGCATAATAAATTTTGTTCTGAATAAAAGAGGAAACCAACTTACCTCTAAGCAGTAGCAATATGATGTGGCTGGTAATCTAAGAAGTTACAGAGCCATAAGAGGATTTTGAAGTGTAAGTGGTGAAATGAGTTTATAAAAGAAAGGTCTAGAAAAAAGCACAGTTTAATTCCCTGTCTTATCACTGGGCACTAGGGCCATGCTCCTAAAACTCATTTTCCTTTTCTTTGTAGACACACTGCTATTTTCCTCTTGATATCAATGACATAGTACTTTCAAATTCATTCGAAATAATAAAATATGGAACCAGGAGAACTCCTCTTATCTAGCATACAATTATACTGCAGATAATTGTAACTTTCTTCATGTGTTATTAAGTGTATAGAAGAGTGAATAGCAAATTTACAGTTTGTCCAGGAGATGTCTCTCTCTTCCTAAAATATGCCAAAGCCATTTGTACTTCAAGTGATCTATCTTGCATTACAGATGTTGGCTCCCTCACCCTGCAGTTATGACCTCTCAAGAAAGCAATATGCAGTCTGACCGCTACGTATGCTGTGCTCTGTTGTGGGGTTTGGCTGTCGTTTCCAGCGCAAACGCCTCATTTTTAGGTCAATGTTTTTAAAAACCATGGGAGCTTAACAAACATTTGTACTGCAGCCTTGTTTTTTCTCATGCACTTCAAACTTATGTGGTAGGCTATCTTGCTTGATTTCTACAACCAAGTAATTTATTGTGCACTTCTGTCACTGCGACCAAAGAACACACAGCGATATCAATGGATTTTAGGGACAGATACAGCTCATGGAAGCTTGAAAATGTGCTATTATTTTCCTAAGAACATAAAGAATATAGTGTGAACAGTAAATAATTCAATATTCTCATTGAAACACATCACAAAGGAATTTAATCCAGAGACACGTATTTTGAAATATTTTCAGTTCTACTGCACAGAACATGGAGAATAGCAGATAGTCCTATGACAGTCAATAAATTTTAGTTTTGCTAATGACAGAGTAAAAGAACTTATGCTTTAAGAAATTACTTTGTTTTTAGCAATACACAGGATAGTCAAAACACTTGCAGCCCTAAGTCCTTTGGATCTACTGTCTTTTATTCTCATCACTGCAGTGGTTTTACCCTGTACTTAATGGTATCAGTTCAGGTGAACCAAACTTCTTTTGTGAGGAGACAGACACAGAAATCTCTTTTTTTCCCTGGACAGAGCAAGCCAACAGCCTGGTTAGCCCAATGATTTTATTAATATGTATTTTTTCATGAGTTTCACTGATCTATTGATGATCTTCACTGGGAATTACAGGAATTATGACATCCATAACAGTATTCTTTTTCTCATGGGAGAAATAATGAAATATGATATGAAATTTTAGTCTGGTGAATAGGACCTGGGGCTTTCAGATGCTTTAGAGAAAAAAATAATTGGATTTATATGAGCATTTACTGACTACTGCCATTGGAGAATGAAGTCCTGGTCCATGCAGTGGTCCCACATGAATCTGTGTACTTGGGGACTGGCTGCCTGGCCAGCTTCGTGAAGATCAAGAAGGAGGCAGGACAGGAGGATTGCTTAGCAGAGTTACTCTGCTTCTGGAAAGAAACAGACAGCTGAGCATACACATTGCCCCCAAAAATTCCTCAAGAAAAGAGAAGGGGCAGTAAGATACCCCCAGCAAGAAGTGGGGACAAACAAGCAAGGCTGAGTCTTTCTCCAAAAAATCAGGCTATTCACACTCCAGTAGACATTTAGTTTGGAGGAACTTCTAGGTTTGATTTGAAGTCTCTGGGGGCAGGAGCTGTTCTGTGGCAAGTCTGTCTCTCTTGGCAATAATGTTCCTGCTGGCAAACTGAGTGGCAGTACTCAAGGGTAAGAAAAAAGAAGTTTCACATAGGCTTCCTCCACTCAAGGCATCAAGACCAAATGCTGTTCACTTGTGTCGATCTTCATGACATGATTCCTCTCAGGGACTGAAAAGTTCATTATTCATCGAGGTATCTGAGTTAAATTTAACTACAAAAGGAGCTGCTTGTACATTTCAGAGGTTGGCTTTCACGGTCTCTGCAAAATCAGAGGAAAAAATACAATTTTCCCACACTTTTAAGAACCTCTTTTTAGTTCTAACAGCAAAACCTACTCATTTGTCTTCAGAACAACACCAAGCAGCAAAGGTATTACATGGTAGTTACAGAGACCTGTTGAATATCACATTTCTTGGACACCGTAAATGAGGGCAGAGTGTCCTATGTGCTGTGGAAATGTTCCTATTACTCAGCTGGCTGACATGGAAGCTCTTATTGTTGGTGTTTTTGTTTTTGTATTCTGCTTTGCAGCTGCACTCCCCCCAGGAAGAAACGCGGGTGCTTCTGCTGACTCAGTTCTAGCCAGAGTCCCCTGAACGCACTGGAGCCATTTGATTCTTGGAGAGCCTGGAAGTAATTTCCAGCCTAGTGTGTTTCATTTTGAAGTTTAGTCAAAAGGTGCAGTCAGATGGAGTGTTAGATTGTCCTGGAGAGAACAAAATCTCAAAGTGGAATTTGAAATAAAAAAAAAGAGAGAGAAAACTGGGAAAGGAGGGGAGGAGGCTAACTTTGTGATGTGCCTGGTAAAGCAAAAACTTCATCTCAAATGTCAGAGTGATGTGAGCAGCTGGAAGGACTGGATTAAAGGGTTGAACTTTTGGGTGGAGTTTTGGGGGTCAGAGGATTAGTTCTGCAAGCTACTCTACCTGTCAGCAGCCAGCCTGAACCCACCTGCCACTGGGAGTGCCTTGGAAACTTCATGTTAGCCTTTTCTAAACTGCAATTCTGCTCTTCTGACATCACACTCAAGCCACAGTCTTGGAGCTTCTACCATTAATACGTTAAGCAGCTTCTTTGATTTGATGGCCAGGAGGGCCCACAACGACCAGCGAGGACAGCAGGATCCAGGCCCACTCTGACTGAATTCTCCTTTGAATTCTTGCCTGCCCCTTATAAAAACCTAGATTTAAAAATTCCCACATGGGGAGGATTCACCAGTAACCTTGTTATGTTGTACCAGGTATTAGTTATCATCTTTGCTGTTAAAATATGTCCGGCCTATTCGATAACTTGGCTGTAAGTAGTTTCCAACCTTCCACAAGTAGATGGTTGCACTTTTGCTTCAGAGCTGAAGAAAGGAGTCAGCCTGAAAGGTGGCCACATTATCCTACCTCCATGTCAACTTCTCTGCTTGTGCATTACCACCATCATTCAGTCTCATTCAGGCAGAAAGCTCCTTAGAGATGGAGATGGCCCAGTGCAATGTCACATATAAATACTCCAAACAATTCTGAATTACTTACCAGCTCATTTATCAGGAGCAATATTATTCTACTAACACAGTGGTGCCTCACCTAAGCCACCTGCCCAGGAAGTTTCCTATAGATAAGCTGAGCTTACAGCCCACTGCCTCGCTAGCTGGGTCATCAGGCTGAGCTGGGCAGCAGGCAAAGTGTGAAGGGGTACCTGGGGTGGTGCTCACAGTGGCTGTGCACAAGATGAAGTGCTGAGAGTGAATGCTGCCTTGGAGCATGCCAGAAGGAGCAGTCAGGGGAACATCTGGAAAGTGGTAGGAACTGAGGAGCAATGGGATCCATTCTAGGACATGGCACACTGCTTACACTGACAGCATTCAGATAACCTCCAAAATGGGCATCTTTTCAGCTCTGCAGAGCCCGCCTGAGTGAACAGTAGTGGTTTTTTTTCTATTTGGTTTTATCTTGTGTAGCTGAATTTTTAACTAGTTGTAAATATATCTGTTTACTGAAGCCTGTCTTCTAAAAGAATAATTTATCTGTATTAAACTTCCTCCAGTGCTTAGCCAATGGGTCTAATTTGGCTGCATATATTTGCAGACACTCTCAATGTTTATTTTACAGAGCTATATGTTTGCAGATCCTATTTTACTGTCTAATAGCACTGGATCTTATCCATCTCTCTCGTCATCTCATTTTTTCCCTGAGAAACTCACTGTACGATTTCCAAATTCCTAATTTCATCCTGATGTAGTCATTGCAAGGCTTCTGCTTGGGGAACAATGGGAGAGTGAGTAAAATTTCAGTACGTCTCCTGAATGTTTGTATTAGTGACTTCTGTAGTTTTTCCTCACATTTATACCAGCAACGATTACAAGCTTTTGCATGCTTCTTATGCTGTGTAAAGACCTAGACGCATGATCAAGTTACCATGGTCTAAACAAGTTACTGCAGGTCACCTAAGAAGTAGTAATTACCTGTGTATGTAGCACAAACTACTATGAAATTATGTGAGTTAGGTAATTCTCTTTCCTTAAATGCAATCTTTAATCAAATTAGTTTGTATCTGCAAGCCTGAACATGCATATCTAAGTGGTTTTCAGTGGTGCCTCGTGACTTCTAAACCACTGCAAGTGGGCAACATATCTGAGCTTCATCATCGTGTAAAAAGTAAAATTACCTCAATTTCTGTACTAAACTCAGAAAAGTGGTCCTTCGGTCACCACTGAAGTACCTGGCTACAGGCTTTTAGAATGACATGAAGGTGCTATTAGAAGGAAGGTATTGCCAGTTTTGTTGGAGCTGTTTCATATGCTGTTTTGCAGGCTGCTGTGCAGGTATCATGTTCTGGATGCTCTGATGAAGATGGTGCTGCCTGCAGCGGTGGGGTTTTCTGTTTCTTATTTGCCTTAACCTGGCGGGAGCAGTGGAAGCCCTTCAGGGGAAGGAGCAATCTTTTGGGCTAAATGGACTGTGAGGAGGAAATTTTCCTGGGGAGACAGAGAGGATTGTGTGACTCTTATTCAAGCTAAGAGAGCACTGAAAAATGGTGGAGTGTGGAGCAAAGAATAGGAAAGGACCCACCATGCAGGGACACACTGGTCAAGAGAGATTGGCTTTCACATCCTTTATTTAACATCTTATCTAGCATTTCTGAGCCTTTCCAATTTAAATTTTCCTTGTACTAATAAAACCTCATACTAGAGGCTGGGAATATTTGAGTCTTCTGTAAGTTCATCTCATACCCTTTTCTTCAGCTACATATATTAATAGTGTGGATACCCCTCTGTGCTCCCTCCCTAACTTAAAGGCTGCTGAGTTGCAAACAAAAGGGACTTTTGGCACAGGACCTTGACCTGTATTTGGTAAGAAGGTAAGAGTTGGTGGAGTGGCTGATGAGCTCCTGAAAGTTTATAGTCTGGCTCCCGTGAGCTGTTCATTTTGCACTTGCAAGGCAGAGAAGGAAGTGTGATAGCTAAGAAATGCACTTCAAGGATACACACTCAGTCATGTCTGACTGAGAACACTTTCCAGGCCAATGCTTCCGAGCCTTCACTTGCAATAAATAGTGATGGAGCATGAAGGTGTGGAAAGCACCTTTAAGGAGGAGATACATGCTCCTGGGCTGGAGAAATAGGAAGATGAGGACCATGCAGGGGCATCTGGCCACCAGGGCCTGAGTGATGCTTTTAATTGTACTAACCAGGGTTGTCTGTGCTTCAAACTCATTACTATGCTGTCATCCTCTGTTATGGTGGCCAGAATGATGGTGACAACACTCTGGCCTGGAAGTGATCATCAGTGACAAGAAGACATTGTGTCCTGGTGCATAAAACAAAAGAGGACCTCCTTTCTCTTCTGCCACCTCTATATCCATAAGAAAATCTAACTCTAGTAAATAGTCATATGATTTCTGGTTGGATACTAGTAACAGGGTGAAGGTAGAGCCTCCATCAGCTCCCTTACTTGCTGTGTGCCACTGTTTACCTTGCTGATTTATTATTAGTAGATGTATAATTTTCCCCGTACTTACTGGTGTCTTTTCCATCAGGTCATTCCTTATCTGAATATACCAGTTTGATGCCACTGTCAGCTAGCTGACATAAACAGTTCCACCAGTATGAAAGTGTTGTAAAGCCACAGAGAGTCACATCATATGCCTTATGTGTAGAAAAAAAATTCCCCTTTTCCTTGTTTCTCTAGTAATACAAAATTGCTATTTCTTCAGAGCAATAGCTAGTTTCTATGATCAGCTGTAAACAATTACTAAGCTGCCTGCCCAGATGATTTATAGCTTAGTTATAAAAGGGTGTACTTTCTCTCAGGCTGCTTGCTAAGCCCAGAGGAAGACCCTGAGTTGATGGTGATGATGCTGTTTTATCACCTGCTGTGAACTAATTCTAGGAACCAGTCAGATTTTTCTGAGGAAATTGCTTTGCAATGTGAAATCAATAAAGTCAATATTCTTTTCCTTTTTTTCCCCTCTGTGTGTGGGAATAGACCAATATGAAGAAGTGATTTTTGGGGAAAAGGTGCTTATCTTCAGGATGAAATTTCTGGTCCAAACCAGAGATGACAGTAACATAAGGAAAATAGAACAGGGCATGGTCTGGTGAAGATGGCACCCATGGGGAAAACATTAGAATTCGAACAGAGTTCATGTTTTGAATCTGCTGCTAATTTAAATCCAGTGTGAATTCCTTTGTAATCTGCTATTTGGGCAGATATTTACTTTTTCATTAAACCCTGTGAAAGATCCTGTTTTTATCACATTGCAGAATGCATCGTTTTTTAATTAAAATTTTGACTAGTTCTTCAAGGTAGGAAAATTACTTCCTACAGAGATGCAATAAGAAAAATCAGGTGACTATTTTCTTAGATTTCATTTTGGCTTAGTACTTGGTATCTTTTAAGGGTTAAAAAATTCAATGGTGAACAAATTGTTGCATGTTAGTAGTTATTCTAAAGCTTTTTTTTAAGCTACATGTATCAAGCACCCTGGAGTTTTTGTTTGTTTGCGATAGTTGTTTTGTGTGATCATCTGTTATTAATTACAGTATTGTTGGTCAACTGGCTGTTCCAGTGATTAGTGGTATTGTTATAAAAGTATGTACACTCCCTTAGTATGTGGGTGGTGGTGGCAGTTGTGTTGATATCGTTTCTGTCTTTTTCATGGGACAGAGCTTTAGGTCTGGTTTGGTTGCTTCATTTCTACCAGATCCCAGTTCTTTTTACTTTCCTTTTTGGAATGTTTGCAGCTTTACACTATAGGAATGGATATTCTGAAGGTATATGGATTTTCACCTCCTATAGTAGATGCACAGTGCTTAGGAAGATGATGTACATGTGCTCTCTAGAGATATCAGAAAAATGTTATATAGCATCTTATTAATTGACAGTTTTCTTTTTGTGTGACTACCCTCTGAAATGTAAAATAAAACAATGAGAAATGGATTTTAAATTAGACAGTGGCTTCTAAGAGAAAAATTTTGATGTCAGACGGTAAATAAAGGTTATGTGAACCTCATTTCAGAAAGAGTTCAGCCATTGATATGATATTTCTGTGCTACTTATGAGCAACCTGTGCTTTTTTTTTTGCTTTCTTTTTTTTTTTTAATGACACTAGCATTTAAAAGGTTGGTGACTTCTTATGTTGGACAGTGTAACACAAAACTGGAACCACTGAGCTACCGATGAGAGCTTCCATGACAACAGACATACAGCTATTAACTGTGAAACTACTGCTGTAGTTAACAAGTGTGACTGCAAAAAGATATTTCAGGGAAAGCTTTATGTTCTGCAGACTCGGAGGGCTAGTGAGAAGCACAGATTTCTGGATAGGGAGCCTTTAATATTGCTGCAGAGATGAGTGATTTGAACCTAATCCTCCCATGCAAAGACAACTTCATGAAAGAATTCTTACCCTGTTGCTTTACAAGCAAATTCCACAGGCAAACTGGCTCTTACTGCATTAGTTTAGCTAAAATACTGCTTTGGGCAGCCATGTCCTATACAATAGAGTCAATGAATTGCATCGCATCTAACCTGAATAACAATCCATAGTGATCCTAATGTTTACAACAAACACCTTTGGTATGTTCCGGCTAAAGCTGCCAAACAAAATTCAGGATTACTCATTAATTGTTAAACTTGATGCATTATACTTTGTCTAATAGAATAATACAGTGATGTAAACCAGCATAATGTTAATTGGACTGTGGCCAAGAAATTGTGTATCGGGCTTTTCATTGAATTGTTGTGATGAAACTGGGTGAAACTTGCTTAATAGTACTGTACCTTCTCATTCAGGATGAACACAGGAAGTCGATAAACACCTTCATCAAATACCAGTAAAAGGAATAATCGTCTTTGTCCAAAACTCAGACCAGATACAGAACTAGAGCTAAAAGCTCAGTTGCACACTATCTATGTCTTTCTATGGTTATCTTTGTGAGTTTAGGGACAGTGAGTTGATTGGGTGGCACACTTTGTGTACATAAAATATTGTAGAAGAAGTAAGAATAGAAATTCCTAAGGATGTAGCAAAAGAAAGATATCTGATACTTTTTGCCATGTTGCAGAGATGTGTTGTTGTCTGGTTTTGGCTGAGATAGAGTTAATTTTCTTCCTAGTAGCTCATATAATGCTGTGTTTTGGGTTTAGTATGAGAATAATGTTGATAACACACTCATGTTTTAGTTGTTGCTAACTTGTGTTTATACTAGTCAAGGACTTTTCAGCTTCCCATGCTCTGCCAGGTGCACAAGAAGCTGGGAGGGAGCACAGCAAGGACAGTTGTCCCAAACTGGCCAAAGGGCTATTCCATACCATATGATGTCATGCCCAGTATATTAACTGGGGGGGAGCTGGCCAGGAGGCAGGGATCGCTGCTCAGGGACAGGCTGGGCATTGGTCAGCATGTGGTGAGCAATTGCATTGTGCACCACTTGTTTTGTATTTTATTATTATTATTATTATTATTATTATTATTATTATTATTATTATTATTATTATTATTATTATTATATCTTCCTCTGCTGTCCTATTGAACTGTCTTTATCTCAACCCATGGGTTTTACTTTTTTTTTCCAATTTTCTCCCCTGTCCCACCAGGGTCGGGGGAGGGTGAGCAAGCAGCTGTGTGGTGCTTAGTTGCTGACTGGGCTTAAACCACAACACTTGTAGAGCTTGACCGTACAAAGTAGAAGGCCAGGGAAAGCAGTCCTTCCCGTGAATCACTGGTGCTGCCAGGATGAGAGCCGGCACAGCCCGAATGACTGTAAGTTGTTACACAGACACTCATGGACGAAGCATTTGCTGAACTAATTTATTGGGATCTTTGCACAGGGTAACACTTGCCTGAGAAATCAAATCTGTTGAACAGGATGGCCAGTTCCTGCCTAGAAGGTGATGGGAGTCTCTGCTGTGAGGGTCCGTGCAATGGCATCTTCAGCTGGACAGAGTGAGATTCCCTGAACCACTCTTCTGCTTAGCTCATGTGATCCTGCTGGGCTGTGGTCCTACGTGACCACTGCATTACAAGCATGAGCCAGCGCTATAGATTATAAAGTAGTTACAAATTCTGTCTTGGCTATGTACAAAAGACTGCCCTGCATCACCCTTTCTGCACCTACAGGAATGGTTTCTATTGACTATTTACAAATATCTGTGCACACTTTGGTTAATTCTACAGCAGGAGCTGCCTGCAGGAGTCCCCGGCCTGGCCAGATTCTTCATCCTAGATGCTAACACATTGAAGCACACAAGTAGTGCCTGTCAAATGGTCTAGGCACAGCACAAACTGTCTGATGAAATCTCTGGGACTGCCCGAAATTCCCACCTGGCCACCTTCTGCAGGAATTAGGCAAAGGCTTTGCTATGAGGCTGGCTGAGAGCTCAGACAATCACCTTGTCTCGGTTCAGTCCCTTGTGCCACCTCCACAGAGACTAGCTGGGAGCTTTGGGACCACCCTGGGAACTAAGGCCTAAGTGTGCAGGGTGTGCACCCAGGCACAGCCCTGATACCAGCTACACCGCAGCTGGAACTACAGGACAAACTTGAACTTCATCCTTATCTCATAAATTAAATTTGATAGTTCTTGCCACAAAGGGCAAAACAAAAAGCGATAAACCTGATTTGATAGGGCTGATGATCTACTTCTGCAGGTGTAAAAGATGGACCATACATATTGTCTGGATTCAAAATGGGGAATGACGTTACTTCCTTTTGGCAGCTGTCTGGCCATTTGAAAAATGTTTCCTGTGCTGAATGTGCACAGGATAATATGGTTCTTCATTGACGTGCACTGAAAATAAGAAATACTCTACCAAGTAAAGTGCTTTGCGCTTACAGTCCTGGTTCTTGTTTGTACTAAGGCTCTTTTATGTGAGTCTAGAAGTATATTGAGCAGTTGAAGCAAGTGCTCATTTTGCTGAAGATCTCCTTAGGTCAGGGTGAAGAGCTGTGAGTTCAAGGGAGACTCGGTCACTAGAAGAAACCCAAGCTAGCTCAGTGTCATCAGCGTTCTTGTTTTCCCTTGCTCATAGATCAGGACATGTTCCTGTTCTGGGCAGGAGAAGACAGCTCCCCAGTGTCCTCACTTATGTGTGCTCTGTAGAAAGCAGGAAAAGTAAATGGAACAGCTGGTACATTAAATTCATGCCTTCTAAATCACTTCACTGTGGTGATAACAACACTATCAATATCCTCTTTCACTCGTCCGCTACATAGTCTTTTTTGTTTGAGTATTCACAGGTCCCTTTATGTCACAAGATTTCTCCAGCTGAAAGCACCACTGTCCATGTATTTTGAGTGAAAAGAGACATTTCTATTTTTATTTTAAGATTATGCTTCTACTGTTGACATGGAATATGTGTGGTAATGGAAGTGTTAAAGGGGACGTTTGCATCTCTGAAGTGATTCTGGATAGAGGAAGGAATTGTTATCACATGGCAAAGGTTTGTGCCTTACCCTTAGTTCAGGTCATGCAGAACTTGGATAGCACTTTGGGTACAGTGTTGGGGTTTTTTTTAGCTTTGGGCCATTTATATCCATCTAGACGATTGCTGCAAAAAGCATTTTCCTAAACCATAGCTTCGACCTCTCTTTCTGTCTTCTCTGCTGCTACTTCTCTGTCACATCAAATGCAATTTTGTCTTTGTTCTCAGAGTTTTTCTTGGCCTAATCTCCCCCACCTATCTGTATTCCAGTACTGAGAAGGTGCCTTCTGTCTCTCATCAACCCAGTTTGACTCATGTCATAGCACTGTCACTTCACAGTCACTGGTCTATCTATCTCCATCTAATCCCATGTCTCCTATTTAGCTCGTTAGAAGCTCTCTAGGGAGAAGCTCTTGTTTTCTGTGTTGGCAGCTAACGCAGTTATACCCTGGGATCCCACTGGGGATCCTAGGATCTTTGAAAATATAAATTAATAAAATATGAATTAGTAAAAACAGTGTCATGCAGAGGGATGGGAAAGTGAGAGGAACAAAAGTGATACCCTGGGGCTCTCTAAGTTAGCCAGTAGTGGTACCTAGGAGGAGCTGATAAGCAGAGAAATGGTGCTGAGGATCTGCTGTATGAGGTGTGTACATTGTGCTGGGGGGTTGTTTCCAGCTAGCTGTAGCCTGGTCCAACAGGCTGGAAGCTCGTTAACAGCTGGAGCACACCTTCTGGTTTTGGTTAATCTAAGGGGAACACAGTGTGTGCTCTCTGAGACTGCTCTGTGATGTGAAACAAGTGGTGGTGTCGGGGGGTATTGGGATGTTCACTTCAGAAATGTCTTCCTGAGCCAAACTAAAATGCTAACGTAGGCACACCCTCATTGTCTCCATATCTTCAGTACAGTTTGCCATTAGCACATCAAATTAGCAAAATGCATAAATATTACTCCAAGGTAATACTTTTTTTTTCTGATTGAGATTCAGATTATAAATTTATGTTCATCAGCCTAGAGTGATTTGCCAGAAGAGACAAATTATTTCCTTCTGTATAGGTGTTTGCACTGACAGGTGTAGCTTTACAGAACCCAGTGGATGGAGCATTATGGAAAAACTTACAGAATAACACCAGAGCCAGAGGTTTAGTTTAAACCTACAATAGAAGACACTAAAGTGTGCCAACCAAGAGCACCCTGAATGTAACAGATTTCACAGGTCTGCCTAGTCTTCTTGAATCATAGGGTATTTTGTAGCAATCTGGCACTACAATATCTTATTCTTTTAAAATTTCACCATACTTTTCACCGAGGTAAATTCTGCCACTTACGTAGCCAGCGGTGAATGGTGATGAAACTGGAGAGAAGAGAGGGGAAAAAAAAGAGATATCTATGTAGGTGTCAGCAAGAACTGTTACATATTTCTTATTTCATTATTTGACTTGTGCTGACATATGGATTAATAGTTATCCACACTGCCATTTATTTTTGATTATGACATGGTAAGTAAAGCAAAATGCAACACTTGCCTTGGTACTACCAGACTTGCAACTTGATATAACACAATGGAATGATGAAATAAGATATACAAGCATTACTTTCCAATGCCTATAAGACTGCAGTGAGCTGCCAATTTAGTTTGGTACCTGTATGGATTTAAACTTGGTTTAAAGTGAAAACTTTTAAAATCCTTTATTTTTCAGTATATTGCTCTCATTCCTTTTGTTTTTTTTTTCTTTTTTTTTCAGAAGTGATTTGATTTCTTTGTTCTGCTATGTTTAATAAAATCTACAAAGTAACTTACGCCTTAAATATCTGCTTTGTATGTTTCTTCTGCTAGTTAAAACATCGATTTCCATTTCTTACAAATACTAATTGCACAGAAAGTTGTGGGGTTACACATGTGCATGTGTGTGTGTATGTAATATCTTGCTTCCTCTTTTCAAAGCATTGTCCAAACATCAGCTAATTGATTTGACATGCTAAAAGAGAAACCCAGTGCAACCAAGTCATTTTGGTATGAAAGACATTTCCAGTCATCTCCGTTCAATAATTGCAACCACAACTTCAAAGATGATACAGATGCAAATTGAAATGTGTGATCTTGTTCTATCTGGATTTGATTTCTTTCCCCTTTTGCTCTGAAATACTCATCCTCCCCTTCCTGCTGGGATCAATGATGGCTGGGACTGCCACGTACAATGAAGCTATACAAGTCCAGAGTGATTGAATTTTACTCCAGGGATATAACTCCAATTCCCTCTTCCTCTCTTTCAATGGGACTGGCCCTAATTTTATGCATATTCTGTGAGTTATATCCAAAATGCAGGTCTAAATAAAATCTCCTAGGAGGAGGATGGGGAATCATGATCCTTATCTTCTAATAGGCCCCATTCTGAGATCATCCTTCTCTTATCTCTTTCCAAATTCTATTCTTCCACATGGGAGTACAATAAATTGTTGTTGACTAGTGAATACCCCCACAACTCTTGCAGAGGATAAATCATACCACACATCTTGAAATTCCTAAGCATATTCCACCAGTGAAAGACAGTGAGCATCAAGTCTGTACAGATGGAAGTTTTTTAATACCTTAGCTAGTCCAAACATTTTGCTGACTATATGTGAAGTCCACCACGAACTTTGAAATTGCTGCTGATTTTACATGAAAGACTCTCAGATACTATTGAAAAAACAGAAGACCCTTGTGACCCTGTCTCCTCATAGCTGTATGTTACAGTACATATTGTGCTAGAAAGTTTCAGCTATATTTTCTCCTGTGCTTGTGTAACACAATGTCATGGCAGCTAACCATCATCTGCACAGAAGATGACGACTCTGGAGCAGCTGTAAGCATCGTTTTGTCTACTTGCCTCACCCATTTTCTGTCCATGTGGCTGACTCAGGAGCCGGCAGCAGACTGCTCTGAGTACGACCATGTGTGGCAGTATGTGACACCACAGCTCCACCTCAGTGCATGACACCAGGGTAGAAGGTACTTGTTAGCACATGGATGCTGCAGGAGGGATAAGAGCACAGTATAGGGGAGAGAGGAAGAGTCTAGTCTTTGAGTGGACTTCAAGCATAATGAATAGGTGAGATATAACCAAAATATTCAAGAAAAGAATTTGTAAAAGTGTTCACAGTTTCTGATGTTCCTCCAGAGCTCACAGGATTAGAGAACATAAGCTTCCTAGGAGGAGATTTTCTGGTACTTCTTTCTTCCAGTTAGATCAAATTCAGAAATGCCATTAAAATGTTACTTTTTTGCATTTTTTCTGGTGCTCCCAAGTCACAATATGTCAAATTTTAGCATCTCACATGGAAATTCAAAATCCATTTGAATCTCTCTAAGTAAAGGTGCGAGGGCTCTGCAGGAATAGACAGCATAGTTGTGGCTGACTGGAGCTGCCCAGCTGACTCGGCTGCTTCAGCAGGGTTATAAGAAGAAACGCTGAGGTCATACTCATGTTTTTGCAGTAAGACATCTTTGTATCATTGCATTCAAGTGGCCACAACCAGACAAGGCTGTGCCATAAGAGCAGAAAAGTCATGAAATCCACAATTCTGTAATTTTTCCATAGATGCGTGTTATTTTTTTATTGTTTCAATATTTCAATCTGATTTAAAAGTTCAGTTTAGTTTATATTTTGTTCATTTTTTTCATTGTATTTTGAAAATAAACAGATACCTTAGATTTTGGCCAGTATAATGGCACTAGAAGGCTAAAGGAAAGAGGTCCTTACTTCTGTCTGCTCAGATAGGTATAAAGCTGCAAGAGAGGGAAATGAATTGCCTTGATATAACAGGTGTATGAACTGTACTAGAGAGTGGAAGGGCTGTGAGTTCATAACCACCACCTTACCCACTCACAATTACACTAATGATTGTTGTGGCATTTAAAATTTTGGCAAACCACCTCAAACGGCCTGTTCAAAGCTAGCTTCACGCTGCAGAGAGAGCCCTGTCAGGCAATATGATGAATATAGAGCAACAATGACTTCAATGGGCTTGCAGAAAACAATCGCTTTGAGGCCTTGGTGGCGATTTCCTTTTTTCTTTCTTCCTTTTTCTGTTTTAAATTGAGTTAATCTACATGTAATTTTGTTTAAAGACATTAGAAAGCTCCTTATCCAGGCCCTGTGGCTGACTGACCAGCTACTGCTGTGAGAAAATTTTTTTTTCCGAAAAGAAACTAGGCGCACGCATGAATATATAATAGAATAGTATCCACCACTGCATGTGACAGGCTATTTCACATTAAGCAAGTTCATCACCGCAACAGGTATTTGGGGTACAATTAGCAATGAAATCCATTTCTGGCATTTCCGTGTCTTCCAAAACTATTTTGAAATCAGAAGAGTTGGGAGAAGTTTTATGAAAAGTAAAAAAAAATTCCTTAAAGTGGTATTGCTGCTGAATTCCCTTAGCCATAAGACCTTGCCAGGAGTCTTATCTTGGTAACGTATTCTGAGGATTCACTGAAAATGTTTTTCAAGCTATAGATATCAGATGTGAATCTTCAGTTCATTTTGAACATCACTGATGAGTGCCCCCTTCTGTTTAATTTGCATTCATTGTTTTGGGGTAAATATTATCTATTCATTCTCCTTAAGGTAGGGGAAATCTCCTGGTAAGAGAAGCCCCAAAAGGTGGAAATTATAATACAAAGATGCAGATGCAGCAGAAGACTTCTCCTTGCTGCTTGTGACAGAAGACCAGCATGTATGTCGATGTCTGTGTCATAGCTAAAAGTGTTTGTTGGCTGGGACAGGTCTAGGGAAAACCATTTTTTCTCCCTGGAGGTTTTTAGATTTGTCAAACCCAAAACACAGTATGTGAAGAATTATATTTTGAAAGCAAGATTGCCCCAAGGGGCTGATTTCCATCAGCTGTTCCTCTGGGTTCATCAGTAGCTGCGGTACTGGTGGGCTGGATTTCTGGCCCTGTGTCCATCATCTGGGGTTTGGGGCTTTCAAGGGTTCCTGGAGCTCTTGCCAGGCTGCAATAATGGACCAGAGAGGTCTCAAACCCTGAACAACTGCAGACCAAAGTTGGTGTTGCTCTGCTTGGTTTAACCACTGCCTATCTCTGGCCAGCTCTAAATGGCCTGTATAGGATTTTGCAAAGAGATTAATTGTTTTCCCTACTAAACACAAAGAGAAATGAAATGCCTGAAAAGAAAAAAAAGTTATTCAACTCAAAGAAAATACACCTTTCCTTCCCCTTTGCATGCAATATTCCAAGTGAGTTTTTATTTAAAGATCACTGCTAGCCATGTGTCTCCTTTGTACAAAAGAAGACCTGGTTATCTGTCCAAATTTTATTTCACAGTCTTTTTCTTTGTTAAAAAAGTAATTTTCTTTGTTAAGGAAAAAGAGAACATCATTAATTTTGTTGTTAGGACAAATATGAAGAAAACAAAGCAGAGGAAGCAAAAGATTATAAAGGGGAAAAAAAAAACTTCCTCTTCCCAACTTTTTCACTGACTTGCATCAGATAAACTTCCCAACACATTTTCTTGCAGATTCCCCCTCAGGATGGAAGCATATTTGTGTGTCATATTTCATGGGCCAGGTTTTAGCTTCAGCCCACCACAGTAAGCACTGAAGATGGGCGTGTCAGGTGCCCTGACAGCAGCAGCAGCTCAGTGTCTGCACACCAGCGTGGGTCAGGAGCACAGGCTCGAAGGGTATCTCCTGCTTGTCCCAGCAAACCAAGCTCTGCTTTATACCACAGAGTGGCCTCAGGGTGCAAGGCGATGGAGGGTGCACCTAGCATGCTTCAGCTGTTACAGGCAGCCTGGCGCTGGTCAGAAGGAAAATCCATGAAATATATTCAGCACCAATGTTGTCATTTTCAGCTACTCATCATTCTTATAAACACCCTCTGTCCCTTCCAAAACCACCTGTCAACCAAGATGTTTTTGCTGCCTGCCTGGAATTGCCCATTCCAGGTTATTTCGGAATGAAAAGGGCAATCGCTCCTGGGTCCTTTGAGACACAAAAGAAGAAATATGGGAAAGCATTTCTTTTCCATGCTTGTAGTGTTATAACTTAGTCTGTATTTAAATCTGAAAGGCTAACAACCAACTTTACAGTGCTGCTCCCTGGCTAGCGGGAAAGTACACCTCAGGGATACTTCATATTGTTTGCTGTTAGTTTTGTGTCTTTTTTTTTTTTTACCCTTCCTGAGGTAAAGATTACATTGGAAGGGATTTGCTTTTGTTGTTTCAGCAAGCAGAGCCAACTGGCAGCCAGTTTGTTGTTTATATCGCAGTTGTTTCTTCTCCAGGGCACAGATTTTAGCATTGCGCAAAATCGGATTGTTATGTCCAGATCAGGAAAAATACTTTCGTCTCCACTGCAGATATAAAAGTGACAGCCTGTGGGAGCAGAGATCTGTCTCAGGTATGTGTTGCTATAGGAAACACCTGGATGCTGTAGACACAGTTTAATGTTGCTGATGGTTTAAAAATGGGAAAAAATATGCAGAGAGGAGAGTCATATAAGCAGTATTTTGCAGCCTTGCTGATGATGTTCCGAAGGAAAGGTACAAAATAAAAACTGAAAAAGAAAACCCCAAGAAAAATATTCTAAGCAACCTCACTCTCTCTATGATAAAACTAATTTGGGAGACTCACAGCCAGTTTCAACTTTTTTACTCCATGAATGGCTCCATAGAATAGGACTTAAGAATACCCGCAGCTCAGTGCATCTTCCAAGATTTATTCTGCAACCATGGAGTAGCTCCTGAGAAATGTCCCTTCCTGCATGGATAAACTTACTGTAAAGCAGAAAGTCTGGTGTGATGGTATCGATTATGGTCTAGAACATGGCCTTTGAGCCACACTACCAAAAAGTACCAAAGTACCAAGGAAGCAGTTTATGGGGAACCTTGTTAAGTGCAAAGATCTTAAAGTTGAGATGATATTCTAAGAAAAGGCACTATAGAGAGGGGAATATATGTTAATGCGGTTGTGGTTGTGTGTGATGTTGATCAGCACTCTGAAATATTCCATTTTAGTTATATTTTTTAAGAGTTTCTGGCTTCAGGCACAAGTGTTCACAGTAATTAATCTTTCTAATAAGAAAATAATCATGAATTTAAGGTGATTTGAAGCAATAGAATGAAATCTTTCACCCTGGTGATCAGTGGGGCCAGAACGCAGTGGCTGTAAATTGGCACAGGTCCATGAAGCCTCACCCAGCTTTGCTGCAGTGTAACAATGAGCTGAATGATGCTTTCAGTTTGTTAACTGACTGGCGTAGATCGTGTATGCATCCAGGGAACATGATGTGCAGAAGTTGCAGCTTGGCTTTGGATGAATACCAGTGCTCTATGAATCATTGCTGAATCCCATGTACTCATGAGCCAAGTGGGCCTGGGAAAAGTCAGGTCAGTTTTGCTTAGTCCAGGTTTCCAAGGTGTTTTTGGAATGTGGAAGTTTCTGCCCTTTTTGGACTCCACAACCCTAAAGCCAGTGCTAAGTTGAGTATCTCCCTGTTCTTGATCAGCACTTTCAGCAGTTGTGTGCCGAATATATGAGGCAGACACTACTATCAGAAGATTTTCTCAAACACATTCACTTTTATTAATAATGAAAAAAAAAGTGCTAGAGAAGTTACAGACCCCTTTCCTAGACTCCCCACTCCCCGCTCCAATTCTGACCTCATTCTTCCTGTGAGTCTTTCCTTGGAGAGTGTCCTAGGCTTGGCGGGTTCGCTTCTCTTTTTTTCTTCCTCCAGGTTGGTCTTCTGGCATGTGGTCTGGATGCTCTCTTTTGTCAGTCAGATTTCCTTCTTGAATTTAGCTCTCTTTTGCTGATCTTTTTGCCAAACTTTTACACAGTTGAATTTCAGCCACCAGATGGACCCATCCCAACAAATCACTGTCCTCAGAACTGGCCCGGTTTCTGAGTTATTCAAAGTGGTCTTGATAGGATTCATGTTGATAATCCACTATTAGGTGTCCCCCTCTCTTCTGTTCCCCCATGGTGGAATAGAAAAGATTGTTATTACTGAGGTCAAGCAATTGCCACACAAAATGGGGTTCACAATGCAAGCAAGCATTTACAATTTTGTGCAGAGATGCTGCACTCCACTGCCTGCTCTTTTTAATGGCAAACAAGTAACAGATATGTATGTATTCATGTGCAGAAAAGCAGAGCCTCATTCTTTTAAACTTAGACACCTTTTCAAATCATATGAGCTTAAGCGTAGAGAATATTGAAGTGAAACAGCTAACTTACAATCCCTAGCATAGCACAGAGTTGTCCCCGCTGAATGAGGTTTTTCACAACACAAAAAAAGAGTTTCATTCCAGGAAAATGTAAAAAGGTATGCCTAAATGATGTCCCCTTACAGAAAAATTTTATCACTTCAAGCAAAATATACTAGTTCAGATTTATCCATACTTATGAAGAATTGAAACTAACTTGTTCTTAAAAATAAATGAAAAAAGGAGACTTTGGAATATGATGCATTAGCTGTTACTTTATTAATTTATGATGTGATCTTGCTCTCTCTTTTAACTGAGTAGCAAACCTCTTACAGACACTGGTGATTGTAACATAGTACTTTAGCTGGTAAAGAACAAAAAGTAATCTTACAGTATTCCACACTTCACTCAGGAATAGCAAAGCTCTAGTGTAATATTCATTCCATCACCTTCCATAATAGGTAAAGATGTGTTTTGGCACAAGGTGCCTCTAGTCACTAAATACCTGGCCCTTAGCCCAGAGAAGTAAAATTTCTGGCCAAACGTGTTATACACTGTTGTCTGTGGCTCAGTCATGAGGATAATTGTTTGAAACCGCTTCTGCCTGTGCTCAAGCAGCTTGGAGCTACAAGTCAAAGCTTAATCATATCTAGGGACCCCAGCCACTGGGCCATTGGCAGTATCATTGAAAATATTCCCATTTGCCTCACTAGGCTTTGGATCTTGACTTGGGTTACCATGGTGAAGTCTCACAGCGTATCTTCTTGTATGAGTAATGGGAGAGTATGCCAGGGGTTGATACTGAGACACATGGTTGTTCAATATCATCAGCAACCTGAACAGTGGGGGCACCCTCAGCAAACCTGCGATGGCACTCAACTAAGGGGAGTGACTGACATGACCCCTCAGGCCAGCAACCTCAGTAAAGCTGGCTGCACCAGCAAAGCCCCCATGAGGATCTGTAAAAAAAATTGTACATCTAGAGGAATAACCCCCTGCTTTGCTGTAGTTTGGGAAGTGACTGGCTCATTGACAGATCATGGCGGTGGATGCCAGGTTGAACATGAGGTACCGCTGCACTCTCATTGCAAACAGAGCAAACTTCATACTGAGATACATTATGAGGATCTTGATCAGCGGATCAAGGGAAGCTACCGTCCTCTTCTACTGGGAGGGTAGTGCAGAAGTGGAACAGGTTATCCAGGGAGGTTATGAAGTCTGTCCTATGGGGGGTTTCAATGCTGTGTTAGGCAAAGCTACAGCTGACCTCATCTACTTGGTGATACTCATGCTGTGGGTGGTAGGTCAGACCACAGACTTCAGAGGTCTCTTCCAACCAATGCTTCTACGATTCTGTGATTTTAACTATCATCATACCTATAATTACATATCACAAAGCACTGGATAATAAGACAAAACTAAAAACATATTAAAAAAAGAAACAATCAGACCAAATACACAGCAGTACAGAGCTAAGTAAAACTAACACTGGAAATTCATTCATACTGCAAACAAACCTACCCTCTGGCTGCTGATGGGAAATCTTGAGAAATACAGACAAAAGGAGATAAAACACAAGGCAGAGGGAGATAAAGTTACATGAAACAAGAGGAAGGATTCCAATAAGTCAAAGTTAATTAAGAACATCAATATCATCACAGCGAACATTTCTCTCATGAAGGTCCCCATACTAGCTTGAACAGCATCTCTGGAAGTGAAAGGCAGAATACCTCCACTGATTTTCATGCCTTTGTGTATAAAACCCAGTGTGTTTATTTGGCCTTCAATGCATTTGTCTTCACATAAATCTGCATAATGGAGTGGAAGACTTACTCCCTTTGAGGCCTAATCTCTCAACCTCACCTCTGTCTGAAATTGGCAGGAAACTGCACTGATGACAAAGATGCCTGTAATCTAATACGTGGTAAGATAATGGAATGTAATACGTGGTAAGATAATGGAGGCAGAAAGCAAAGGTTTCTTTCTGGAACCAGCCTGGTATGGCAATCTTCATGCACTTTAAATCACCTAGGTGAACATGAGCACCTTCGTCCTGGCACACCATAGAATCATAGAATCATAGAACAGTTTGGGTTGGAAGGGACCTTTAAAGGCCATCTAGTCCAACTCCCCTGCAATGAACCGGGACATCTTCAACTTGATCAGGTTGCTCAGAGCCCCAACCAACCTCACCGTGAATGTTTCCCGGGATGGGGCATCTACCACCTCTCTGGGCAACTTGGTCCAGTGTTTCACTACCCTCACAGTAAAAAATTTCTTCCTTATGTCTAATCTAAACCTACCCTCTTTCAGTTTAAAACTATTGCCTCTTGTCCAGTCATTACAGGCCTTGGTAAAAAGTCTCTCTCCATCTTTCTTATAAACCCCCTTTTTATATTGAAGGTTCGCAATAAGGTCTCCCCAGAGCTTTCTCTTCTCCAGGCTTAACAACCCCAACTTCTCAGCCTTTCCTCATAGGAGAGGATCTGATCATTTTTGTGGCCCTCCTCTGGAATCGCTCCAACAGGTCCATGTCTTTCCTGTTCTGAGGACGCCAGCGCTGGACACAAGACTCCAGGTGGGGTCTCACCAGAGTGGAGCAGAGGGGCAGAATCACCTCCCTCGACCTGCTGGCCACACTTCTTTTGATGCAGCCCAGGATATGGTTGGCTTTCTGGGCTGCAAGTACACATTGACAGCTCGCGTCCAGCTTGTCATCTACCAGTACCCCCAAGTCCTTCTCTGCAGGGCTGCTCTCAATCCTTTCATCCCCCAGCCTGTACTGATACTGGGGATTGCCCCAACCCAGGTGAAGGACCTTGCACTTGGCCTTGTTGAACCTCATGAGGTTCACACGGGCCCACTTCTTGAGCCTGTCCAGGTCCCTCTGGATGGCATCCCATCCCTCTAGTGAATCAGCTGCACCACTCAGCTTGGTGTCATCGGCAAACTTGCTGAGGGTGCACTTGATCCCACTGTCTATGTCATTGATGCAGATATTAAACAGTACTGGTCCCAGTACGGACCCCTGAGGGATACCACTTGTCACCGATCTCCATCTGAACATTGAGCCGTTGACCACTACCCTCTGGATGTGACCATCCAACCACTTCCTCATTCACCGAACAGTTGACCCATCAAATCCATATCTCTCAACAACATCTCAACAAATCCGTGTCTCTCAACCAACATTTAAGGGATGGTGTGCTAACGAGGTCATTCAGTCTGCCATCTCAGTGGAGGAGGCACGGAGAGCCATGCAGCAGTAAAGACGCAAGGGCTATGGATGTGTTAGAAACCATGGAAGCGCCTGAGAATGGTCACATAGAAATTAGGGCTTGTCCCCCCAAAAAGGTCGTGGGAGCAATAGCCCAACTGAACTGCATCTATGCCAATGCACGCAGCATGGGCAACAAGCAGGAGGAGCTGGAAGCCGTTGTGCAGGAGGAAAGCTATGACATAGTTGCTATCATGGAAACATGGTGGGATGACTTGCACAACTGGAGTGCTGCAATGCACAGCTATAAACTCTTCAGAAGGCATAGGCAAGGAAGGAGAAGGGGTGGGGTAGCCTTGTACGTTAGGGAATGTTTTGATTGTCTAGAACTTAATGATGGTGATGATAGGGTTGAATGTTTATGGGTGAGAATCAAGGGGAACACCAACAAGGCAGATATCATGGTGGGAGTCTCTTATAGACCACCCAACCAGGAAGAAGGGGCAGACAAACTATCCTATAAGCAGCTGGGAGAAGCCTCACAATCGCTACCCCTTGTTCTTGTGGGGGACTTCAACTTACCAGATGCCTGCTGGAAATACAATCCAGCAGAGAGGAAACAGTCTAGGAGGTTTCTGGAGTGTGTGGGAGATATAACTTCCTGACACAGCTGGTGAGGGAGCCAACGAGGGAAGGTGCCCCGCTGGACCTCTTGTTTGTGAACAGAGAAGGCCTGGTGGGTAATGTGATGGTTGAAGGCTGTCTTGGGCATAGTGATCATGAAACGATAAGAGTTTTTGATTCCCGGAGAAGTAAGGAGGAGTGTTAACAGAACTGCTGCCTTGGACTTCCAGAGGGCAGACTTTGGCCTGTTTAGGAGCCTGGTTGACAGAGTCCCTTGGGAGGCAGTCCTGAAGGGCAAAGGAGTCCCGGAAGGCTGGACGTTCTTCAAGAAGGGAATCTTAAAGGTGCAGGAGCAGGCCGTCTCCATGTGCCAAAAGACGAGCCATCAGGGAAGAAGACCGGCCTGGCTGAACAGAGAGCTTTGGCTGGAACCCAGGAAAAAAAGGAGAGTTTATGACCTTTGGAAGAAGGGGCAGGCAACTCAGGAGGACTACAAGGATGTCATGAGGTTATGCAGGAAGAGGATTAGAAGGGCCAAAGCCCAGCTGGAACTTAAACTGGCTACTGCCATAAAAAACAACAAAAAATGTTTCTACAAATACATTAGCAACAAAAGGAGACCTAAGGAGAATCTCCATCTGTTATTGGATGTGGGGGTAAACATAGTGACAAAGGAGGAGGAAAAGACTGAGGTACTTAATGCCTTCTTTGCCTCAGTCTTTAATAGCCGGACCAGTTGTTCTCAGGGTACCCAGCCCCCTGAGATGGCAGACAGGGACGGGGAGCAGAATGAAGCCCCCATAATCCAAGGGGAAATGGTTAATGACCTGCTACACCACTTAGACGTGCACAAGTCTATGGGGCTGGATGGGATCCAACCAAAGTACGGAGGGAGCTGGTGGAAGTGCTCAGCAAGCCACTTTCCATCGTCTATCAGCAGTCCTGGTTGACCGGGGAGGTCCCAGTTGACTGGAGGTTAGCAAATGTGATGCCCATCTACAAGGAGGGCCGGAAGGATGATCTGGGAAACTACAGGCCTGTCAGTCTGACCTTGGTGCCAGGGAAGGTTATGGAGCAGATCATCCTGAGTGCCATCATGCAGCACGTAGAGGACAACCGGGGGATCAGGCCCAGTCAGCATGGGTTTATGAAAGGCAGGTCCTGCTTGACTAACCTGATCTCCTTCTATGATAAGGTGGCCTACTTAGTGGATGAGGGAAAGGCTGTGGATGTTGTCTACCTACATTTTAGTAAGGCCTTTGACACCGTTTCCCACAGCATTCTCCTGGAGAAACTGGCTGCTCATGGCTTGGACACATATACTCTTTGCTGGGTAAAAACTGGCTGAATGGCCAGGCCCAAAGAGTTGTGGTGAATGGAGTTAAATCCAGTTGATGTCCAGTCACTAGTGGTGTTCCCCAGGGCTCAGTATTAGGGCCAGTTCTGTTTAATATCTTTATCAATGATCTGGAAGAGGGGATTGAGTGCACCCTCAGTAAGTTTGCAGATGACACCAAGTTGGGTGGGAGTGTTGATCTGCTGGAGGGTAGGAAGGCCCTGCAGAGGGATCTGGACAGGCTGGATCAATGGGCCAAGGCCAACTGTATGAGGTTTAACAAGGCTCAGTGCCAGGTCTTGCACTTGGGTCACAACAACCCCATGCAACGCTACAGGCTTGGGGAAGAGTGGCTGGAGAGCTGCCTGGCTGAAAAGGACCTGGGGGTGCTGACTGACAGCCGGCTGAATATGAGCCAACAATGTGCCCAGGTGACCAAGAAGGCCGATAGCATCCTGGCTTGTATCAGAAATAGTGCGGCCAGCAGGACTAGGGAAGTGATCGTCCCCCTGCACTTGGCACTGCTGAAGCTACACCTTGAATGCTGTGTCCAGTTTTGGGCCCCTCACTCCAAGAAGGACATTGAGGTGCTGGAGCGTGTCCAGAGAAGGGCAATGAAGCTGGTGAAGTGTCTAGAGCACAAGTCTTCTGAGGAGTGGCTGAGGGAGCTGGGGTTGTTTAGTCTGGAGAAGAGGAGGCTGAGGGGAGACCTTATTGCTCTCTACAACTACCTGACAGGAGGTTGTAGTGAGGTGGGGGTTGGTCTCTTCTCCCAAGTAACAAGCCAACAGCATGAGAGGAAATGGCCTCAAGTTGTGCCAGGGGAAGTTTAGATTGGGTATTAAGAAAAATTTCTTCACTGAAAGGGTGGTCAGGCACTGGAACAGGCTGCCCAGGGATGTGGTTAAGTCCCCACCCCTGGAGGTATTCAAAAGATGGATAGATGTGGTGCTTAGGGATGGTTTAGTGGTGGACTTGGCAGCACTACATTAATGGTTGGACTCAATGATCTTGAAGGTCTTTTCCAACCTAGACGATTCTATGATTCTATGATTCTCTCCAATTTAGAGAGAAGGATAATGTGGGGAACCATGTCAAAGGCCTTACAGAAGTCCACATAGATGACATCCATAGCTCTTCCCTTGTCCACTGATGTAGTCACTCCATCATAGAAGGCCACTAGGTTGGTCAGGCAAGACTTGCCCTTGGTGAAGCCATGCTGGCTGTCTCAAATCACCTCCCTGTCCTCCATGTGCCTTAGCATAGCTTCTAGGAGGATCTGTTCCATGATCTTCCCAGGCACAGAGGTGAGACTGACAGGTCGGTAGTTCCTAGGGTCTTCCCTTCTACCCCTTTTTAAAACTGGGTGCGATGTTTCCCTTTTTCCAGTCCCCAGGGACTTCACCTGACTGCCATGACTTTTCAAATATCATGGAGAGTGGCTTGGCAACTACATCAGCCAATTCCCTCAGGACTCTGGGATACATCTTGTCAGGTCCCATAGACATGTACGTTCAGGTTCCTCAGGTGGTCACGAACCTGATCTTCTCTTATAGTGGGAGAGACTTTGCTGCCCCAGTCCCTGTCTTGTGGTCCATCCACTCGAGAGATGTAGGAAGAGAGGCTGCCAGTGAAGACTGAGGCAAAATCATGGTCGAGTACCTCAGCCTTCTCCTCGTCTGTTGTTACCAGTTTGCCAGTCTTGCTCATCAGGGGGGTACGTTTTCTTTGACCTTCCTTTTCTGGCTGACATACATACCTGTAGAAGCCCTTCTTATCATTCTTTGCATCCCTTTCCAATTTCAGCTCCATCTGCGCCTTGGCCTTCCTGACCCCATCCCTACACAACTGGGCAGCATCCCTATACTCTTCCCAGGATACCTGTCCCTGCTTCCACTGCCTGTGCATTTCCTTCTTGCCCTTTAGTTTGACCAGCAGGTGTCAACTCATCCGTGCCGGTCTCGTGCCTTCCTTTCCTGATTTCTTATACCTGGGTATTGAGAGGTCTTGCACTCTATGGAAAGCGTCCTTAATGCTTGGGGATTGGTCTTCAGAGTGAAAAGGTGCATGGATAACGTTCAAAAATGCCCCATAGCCAGATCCTGAAAGAACCTGAGTGAAAATGCAAATGATGCAAATTAAAATGCAAAGTGAAAGTGTAAATGACTGCCTAGTCAGGTTTCCAAAAGCAGCTAAGGAGATTAAGCCCCATTTCTCAATTCTGAACTGCACCTATGTATTATTTAAGATCAAAACATTATTTTCAAAAATGCACTGGAACGGAGGCCTAGATCCATGAAAGGGCATAGACTTTGGAGAACCTAGCTCCCAGGCACTTCCTACCCAGCTGAAGTCAGAGTCCTAGCTTAAAGCTGCACAGAGGTAATTTTATGGCAAACCATGATATACCTATTGGGCCAGAAAAAGGAGTGTGAGAAGTGATCCAGAACCTCATGGCTCTTGAGCACGATGGCCCGTAGAGCAGGGAGCTGGGCTGGTGCCTCGACGGGAGAGGCTGAGGTCAGCCAGTGGGAGTCTTTCCTATGCTCTGATGTTCTGCAGTTACTTGGAAAGTTGGTGAGTTATACAGGATTAAGGATTCGCATTGCACTATTGAGTCAGATATAGACTACGTGAATGGGGTGGCTGTTCAGCTCTTAACAGCATCATGTATTACAGAAGCAAGTATGCTAGTATGCTGTACTGGGTAGTGCTAACACGACAAGAATTTCTTTGTAGAGTAGGAGAAATTACAGTTCCTTTAGTCCTCCTGATAAATCTTCCCATGTCTTAGCTGAGTGACCTGATTGCTGGGGTCAAGCAGAAGAAAGGGTGTAGCAACTTCTTATCTCTCTGTTTTGTGTTAGGCACTGTCTGGCTGCGTGCACTCAGAAAACCCAGTGCTGTGCTGCTAGACACAGAGGAAAAGCTTAGATTATAAATTCTGACAAAATTCAGCCATGAATTCAGTGCCTGGTTTCTCAGCACTGTCAAGAATTAAGCAATTCTGGGTGTGACCGGCAATAGACAGTGTGGTATCTGGGGAATTTTACTGGGAGAAGCATCTGAAATTTCAGGCAATTCCAGAATTGGGGAGCTGCTGTGGAAGTGGAGTGTGAGGCTGAGGATCTAAATTTTGCACAACTGTGTCTTAAATAATAGGACACAGAGGTGTTCTTGTGAATTTGCCTCTTCAGAGACTTGAAAAGTCCTGAGGAGCACATCAGTTCTTCGATTAGAAAATGTTCCTCTCCTGTCGTTAGAAGTGTCCTGCCAAAAGACCATGAATCTGTCCCAAAGAGGGGCCAGGGAGCGGGAGGCATGGCTAGGGACAGTGGGGGGACAAGGTGGTGGTGGGGCTCTGCAATGTTGCAGGACCCTGGGCAAGAAGGAGGGCAAGGGCCAACCAGGAGCAAGATGGGGGCAGGAGAGGAAGACTAAGAGGAGTCTTCCTCTGAGCTGAACCCAGCAACACGGCTCCTTGGAGAGAGGGCAGAGCTGCAGACCACTGCCCTGCTTTTTAGCAACTGGTTCAGCAACGGGGTTGACTTCAGCAGTTAGTTTTTTGGGGGGGCTGAACACCTCCTTCACAATCTTGTCTTCCTTGCAGTTGTCCCAGATATGAAGAAGGCACAGTTGAGGCTCCAACTCTACCAGTTTATGTTCTTTGTACGTTCTGAACTTTTTTTAAAGCCCGTTTTGTAAATGCTAAATGATTTGGGCACGTGTTTATATCTTCTTTTTTTTTTTCCCCTAAATGAATGTTGCCAAAAATCAGTTAAAAAAAAAAAAGACCACAAAAACAATTGACAAAAAAAATGCTTTTTCTGGCAGCTTTTCTTTGTGCTGAACAATTGTGCACAAATGATAGTCTCTTGCTACAAAATGAATAAGTATTCCAGCCAGCATTATACACAGAGTATTTTCCCCAATTAAACTTATATATTTCCCCTGTCAACTTGCTGTACCTGATTCTGTTATTTTTTAAAAAGGAAGTTTGATTAAGGTCCATTTGTTCACCACAAATCATTTAAAACTGCCAGCCTTAAATAGGTGGTAACTGAGAAATATCACCAAAACAAATTACATCACCTCCTCTGAGTTGCTAACTGAGCTTTGAAATTCTTCCTTTCTCCAAGTGGGGTTCAAGGAAAGTGCATGCCAGTCCACATTTATTGTGAAGCAAACTGTGTGCTGGATATTCCCCCTCGATCCTGAATGGATACCATTTGTGTGCAGATTTGCATGGAACGAAATGTTTAGCCTGTTCTGGATCCTTCAGCAATGTCCCTCTGGAGGGAGCAGTGGCTTGGTGAACCGGTATAGAAAAGGCAGGTGGACTGGGAAATCTCTCTAATCTTGCAGAAGCTAAGCACAACACATCGCACCAGCTTCTCCAATTGACTCTCAACCTGCAGTTCTCAGAAAGTCTTTATCAGTGGACTAAACTGGAGTTGCAATGTTGGGAAGACAAAGATGGACTTCACTGATCATGGGTAGAAAATGCCCCGTAGTTAGCTCATGCCATCTGTTCCTTAGAAAGAGAAAAATGTGTAAATATACAAACTTCAAGAGAATCTCTGGTGCTTTATGACAAACAGGGATGGTCTGTGCTGTTACAGCAGTTGCTTTTCTGAGCTTCGCAGTAGGAGAAATTCTGGCCCTAGCTGATCACCAAATTAATGGGACAATATTTTACATACTGTACTTACCTGTGTGTAATTTGGCATTGGATATCCACTGAACTGTGTTTATATGAAAATATTCTCAGGATAATATAATGCTTCATGTGCATAAACATCATCTGACTGGAACGTTAGGCTATATGCGTAAAGTTATGATCTGTTACATGCAAGGAGAATATATCAATCACTTTTATTTTACCTTCTTGAAAGTGAAATTCCTTACTATTTTTTGTTTACAGTATTAGTCCTGAAGAACAGTTACAATTAAATAATTAATAGAAAATTACATTCATAATAGCATGACACCTGTTCATCAATTAATAGAACAAAAAGCAGTCAAAAATAATTAACTGAAAGAGAAAGGAAAAATAATTATATAAAATAAGCAAATGATGAAACATCAGGTATAGCATAATAGAATTAAATAATAGCTATTATATGGCAATTTGAGTTGAAGGTCTGGTTTTCAGGCTACTTCTGTGTCTCAGTGGTGCTCATTCTCTCTGAATTCCAAGTCCTGCTTGTCTCAAGCAGCGTGGCAGCTCTTTCCATTAGTTTTCAGTTTTATGATTACACAAAAGTTTTAGGAAGTGGGTTAGGACAGTCAAACCCAAAGCTAAGTGTAAAAATCTGCAGAATGATCTTACAATTCTAAGTGTCTGCAAGAAGAGGGAATGTCAAACCAAAGTAACCCACATTTAGAAAAATACCACTGACGTTCAGAAATGGGATCATCAAATATTACTTGGCAAAGACGTTGAAAAGCCATTGTTGATCATTTTCTGAAAGCATAAGCAATTGTGAAAGCAAATAGAATTCAAAAATCATATAAGAATGGATGGCAAAAGAACTGAAATTGTTGTGCCATTCCGCAAGTCTATAATAGATTGGGATTTGGGATTCAGAGCATGGTTCTAATTATTCTGTCCCCAGGAAAGACACAGAGGTTTAAGAGGTACTGAGAAAGGTAGCGAAGATGGGCAGGCATATAGACCGTTTTCCAACCTGGGAGAATTAAAATAAGCAGCTAAGCTAAAATTTTCAGCTTATAAAAGAGATGATGGGGGTGGTTTTCATAGAAGTCTCTAAAAATCCTGAATCCTAGGGAAAAATTGAGTAGGGCAAGGTATTCACTGCTTTTGTAGTGCAATAACTTATTCACTGACTTGGTGTTGAGGACTTAATTGGTTTCTCATTGAAAGCATCACAGTATTTAATTACATGAGGAAAAAGGAGAAAAACCTGTGCAATTGGTTAAAATGATTTAGAGTTGCAGCTCTTCTCAATATCTGAGAAAAATGATTCCAGGTAAGTAAAAGGAAGATGCCACTAAAATTTATCTGTAAAACATATAATCAAAAAAAAAAAAGATTAGGTGTTGAAGAGGTGTGGAAGACCTTGTAGGAGCTTGGAGTATTCACCCCAGAACCAGGTGTAGGACAGCTAGAGAAGATCAAGTGAGTCTTGAAATTGATAGCTTCAGATCTACTGGACTGCAAACACATAGTGAAAAACATTATTTACCAGAGGACACCCTCTGTCTGGCTACTGAAAAGTGGGAAGCCAGCATCAGAGCAAGTGGTGATGATTCAACTGATGTAACTGAACAGTCACATGTAAAAAGAACAGAATTTGCTGGAGAAAAAAGCCTGAAAAGTTGAGAAGATCAACACTGGTGACAACACCTAGGTAAAATAACCTTACAAATCTGACTAAAATCCTCCTTGTTTTCTTCCTTAAGAGATCTAAAAGACAGATTGTGATTCTATTTGAGGAGCAAGCTGATTTGTAGAAAGACGGAGATGCTGCAGAAGATACTCTGCAGATGTGACCAAGTCACAGAAGTTGAGAAAAACTTTTACATTTTGTTGTCAGCTTCTGAGGGGGACTCACTTCCTACTGAAACATTTGATGTTTTATTGTACAAAGTTGAAAGCCTCATGCAAATGTTTTAAATATAGATTTTAATTTCACTGATAAAATTTGTTGTCCCAAGTTGTTTGATACCAGTAGGAATTTCCTTGTTAAGAAAAGATAAGCATTAAATAAGCACTGTGCACATCTAGATTTCCATATCCACTTACTTTTTTTGGAGTGCACTTTTCACTTTTTTTGAGTGCTCTGAAGTCCCTTATCTCCTGAGAGCTTGAGGGTTCCTTTGCTTCCTTCTCTGGAACTGACCTTTCAAGGTCCTTGATCAAGATTTCTCCCTCAGCCAGTGTTTACAGCTCTCTGACATCTCATCAGTCAAGTAGGATGTCCTTCACTGAAGTGTTCCCAGGAAGGATGTCTCTACCAGACGCATTCCTTATGCTGCACAGCAAACAGGGAAGCTCTCATGTATATATGGAAACATGCTCACAGGCCACAGCTTTAGGAGAGGGGACATAAATTCCACTGATGTCCTTTTTTGGGTCAGAGATCTGGCTTATGCACTTTTGGTCAGAGACCCGACTGATGCACATGGATGGTAAAAGGACTCACTGTAGCAAGGTGTTCAGCCATATCTGGATGGTCTCAGGTAGCACTCTACCTGGCTGCCTGTCCATTTGCTTTTGCAAGTCTGCCCTGTGATAGAGAAAAAAGGCTGAAGAACTGAGAAACAAAGCAGTCCCCTGCTGTGCTGTAGCAGCTTTACTAACAGCACTAGAGCAGAAGTGATCCCCAGCTAATGTGCCAGTAAAGCTAACTGACTTGGCTCACTGCTATGCCCCGCGGCTGCCACTTCAGAGCTGACACTTATCCATCTGCGTGCAAAGGCAGAGTCAACTACCACGTAGATATACCCTTAACCTGCTCAGAGGAGCATCACGCTACCTTACGCAAGACAGATAATAGGATTTAAAGTAACATTATATCTGCTTTCATGCAGTTATTGCCCTCTGGCAGAGCACACATTGGCAGGAACCTTTGCAGCTCCACCATGTAGCTGTGAAGCTGAAATTGCGGACACTGTACATGGGCAGGTACCTGCGTTGCTCCTTAGGACCAGTTGCAGTCTCCACCCTTGCAGTGGAGCATTGCTGGCACAGCCTGCGGTGCGTGGGGAGGGCAGGCAGAGAATGCCCCCGCATCGGCAGCCCTCTGCAGAGGTGCCAGAGCTGGTTTGGCCCATGCCTAGTGGCTTTTTAAGTGCTGCACCTTCGAAGTTATCTAGCATGATTTTGTCTCTCCTCTGTTCACAGCAGGAGGTATAGCTGGGTATTTGTAACTATCTATGGTACATTAACATCTCATCCAGAACATACACACTTGTTGCTTGCTGGCAGATTTCCCTCCATTTGGCATCCATCCTGCTGTATCACTCTCAGATGAACAACATACAAGACATGTTTATTATAGTTGGGACTGGGAGAGAGCGAGGGGGAAACCAATGTTGTTAAAGATAGAAGGTTTGATTGTATTATCTGTGATGCGGAAGGACTTTTTATCCCAATTGACTTATTTTTTCCTAAAATAATTTAATATAATTTGGCGGGACGGGGGTTATAGTCCTATTGTAAACAATGAAAACTCCATTCAAGCCAATCCCAGCTTGCGCTGCATCTAAATGAGCTCTTCTGCCTGGAATTCAGGACAGAAGTTGTTTGCCTAAACACATGAACGTTGTATTATTTATCCAAGAAGACTTTGTTTTAATAAATACAAGATCTGAATTCAGAACGGACCACTCCTATGCTCACTGGCACATGTCAGAGTCAAAATTTTATTTCTTTTCAAGCTGGAAACTCTTCTGGTTTGTGTGTGTTCACATGTGGTTTTTTTAAGTCAGAGACTAATGATGTCTCATAATCTTTTCTGATTTGGGCTATTACCAAGTCAAATCTCAATTTCCATCAGGTTCTTTTAGTGCCTGCTTCAGGAAGAATCATTAAAAAGACAGTCTTAATCTCCTCCTATTTGAATTTAAAAAGATGTTAACTTTTATCTATTTTAACTGCTATTTTTAACTAATAGCAGCCCTTGTTTGACAAGCCTGACTTATCAGCCCTGTCAAATTGCACTTGCTTTGGAGGGGAGACTGCTCTCAGCTTAAAGAAGTTTCCAAGAGAAGCTCATGAGACTGGCTACGTATGATGGGACTGTTGTTTTTTCTCTTTAGTTTCCTCCTTTCTTTTGACAATCCTGTTGAGAAGTGCAGAGACCTAGAACTGGGGCAGACCTCTGGGCTGTCATGTCCAGGCCACTGCGGCACCGTGTCATACAAATGCTGTGAGATAAACCTGTCGTGTATCACAGGTGAGGGGTGAAATCTACAGGAGGAATGGGAAACTTCAGAAAAGGTTTGAAACAGCACTTTTGACCAGCAGCTGGCCTGGTTCTGACTTGTCCTGGTATAAATCAGTAATAATTTCATGGAGTCAGGTGGAGTTGCTCCAGTATGACACCACTTTAAGTGAGAAGAGCAAATTTTGAAAGGAGAGTTTGCTTCCCTCTTCCTCCACAGCTTTACATGTTTTAACCATTAAGGATGATGACATGAGAGAAAACTCCCTTCATGACCATCAGCAAGCACTCCAAATTGAAACAAACCACTCAGAGCCAGATATCATGAAATAAGACAGCCGCGAGTTCAGCAGGACACTTCCCTCGTGCTCCCACAACCTGCCTCTGGCCGAGGCACTCCCTATGCTCAGCCACTCTCGGCAGCTTTCATGGTTATTCAAGTCAGCTGCTTTTTTGCTGTTCTCCCAGCGCATGAGGCATCTCTTCCAGGAATACAAACTCCCTAAAACAAGTGCTGCATGGGGAGTCTGGTGAGCAGGAGGGGAGCACTCCTGCTGCTCCCGGTACCCACCGGAGAATACCCCAAGGCGATGGATACGATGTCTAGCGACCGTCTTCCACATGTGTTCTCATCTTTGCTGATTACCGTAATGTCCGTGTATAAATAGTAGCTCTCCCTTTTTATATCCTTCTCCTGCCTGATTCACTTGATGATGCAGCATCAGTGACGTTTGACTCGCTGCCATGGCGATTGCAAAACGAGGGTTTCATAAACATTGGATTGTGACATCTGAATGAATCAGGCGGGAGGAGGAGAATGGGCAAGCCCTGCGAGAGAGCTGCACCTGAGCCAGCCTTGGCCCCTGTCCCCAGATGAAGGAAATGAGCACAGGGATGATGTGACATTCATAAGAGCAAACCCATTGGGAATAATAGAGCAGTGTGGGGGGGGGGCAGGTCTGCTAGGAAAATCTCCTGTATCAGGGGTGTGAGTCAAAGACAGGGTTGGGAGGTCTGCTAATGAGCATGGAGAAAACACTCTAAACATGACTTTTACTTTCTGTTGTGGAGAAAAATGAAATGGAAGATGCAGCAGAACAGGGAGTCAGATTAAGCCTAAGTAAAAGCTTATTTCAAGACACAAACAGAGGGAACCAGAGATGTCAAAAAGAAAAGGAGAATGTGAAAGGCTGACCTCCATCCTGAAAACATTTTTTGTTGCTGTGTTGTGAACATGCTTCTGCTCTGAGTCCGATTACACCAATTTTTAGCCATCTAGTTGCAACGGGAAAATCTGGAACTGTGTCTGGATGGTATGGGGGGTGCATGGTGGGCCTCAGAGTGTGACCCACAAACATGGTGCAGCCGGTAGAAAGACCTGCTGGCTATAGGAAGACCGAGGAAAAGGACAAGGATTTAATTCCTCCTCCTTGCTGGATTTGGGGCACTCTGAATACCTCATGCCTCTCTCTAGCTGTACACCCCACACCCCAGCCAGTGGCTTTTCATTCAAAACTTCATACAGAGTGCTGGGGAGGCCTCACTTTTAACAGAATATGGTTAAGTGTGTGGTGATAGTGTGCTGACATTCAGTGGCTGGGATATTCATCCATGACGTGGGAGAACTTTCTTCAGTGATGACACACTGACTGCCATTCCCCACCTCCTGGCAAGGCTGAGCTGGAGACGAGGTGCGTTGTCCTCCCAGTCTCCTGCACTTCTATGCACAACTTTGCTGGGTATGAGACAACTGTTCCTAGAGTCTTTCCACATTTCAAGGATATTTGTATATTTTATGTGAGGCAACCTTTGAATAAAAATACAGAGCAGGCCTTAAAGCAGGGATTTCCCCATTTTTAGGGGAGGAATGTCCTAAATCACTAGCATAGACTAAATTTTTCTTTGTTTTGTTTCTGGCTGGGTAAATCAATTCTTTTTATATACAGTTGAGAAATTCCCAAGGAAGACTCACACCTGCCAGACCTGCCCCAGAAGAGTTTGAGTTCAATGGTTGGGGCTCTGTGGCAGACTGGGGGACACTGGCTCACCTCCTTTTAGGCAAAGGAGAGAAGTGACTTGGAGGAGGAACGCTCCAGCTTCTGAGCTATGCCAAGAGAGCAGAGCTCACTTGCTGCGACATTTTCAAAGAAACTTATAGACACGGGGTGTAAGTACCAGGGCTGTTTCTCACCCTATGTCACAGATGGAGAGAAAATGTTCAGAATAGAGAGGAGCGAGAAAACAGCACAAGTTGCACAGATTTAGTGTTCAGAGGGCCCCTGTTCATTTTGTAATGAGCACGTGGAATCACAGTCAGCCTTAGCACAAGCCTCCAGACTGAATTTTGCTCTTGTTACATGGTATACTAAAAAAATAGTCTGAAGCAGCCTCTGCACCATTGTTGGTGACCTTTAAGAATTTGTGACAGCTGGGGAAGGAACCAGTAGTCTGGGAAAAGGCATCTACTTTTTTAGAAAGGAACTTAAAAAAACAAAAAGAAAAAGCAAGAGGGAACCTATCAGTCTAATTTCATTTTTTGGAGAAAGAATTTTATAAATAGTCGAACAAGCTGAGAACCCTTGAAAAAGCTGAAAAACTGATAAATATCAGAGGTGAAAGTACAAATGCTTAAAGAGATGACTATTAGCCAGCATATCTTAGTCAATAAAGTTTCTTGTCAAAACAGTCACGTTTTTGTGTGATATGAAACAGACTTTGTGAATAAGAGAGAAGCAGTAAGTGTCATAAAAGCAGTAAGAGGGATTTGAAACTGTTTCAAATGCCACTCTCATTAGTAACTAAGAGGATATGATTTTTCTGGCACTTGCATGAGACACAGAACTGTTTGAAAAATGCCCTCACAGAGCTGTTATCAATGGTTCACTGTTAAAAAAAGAAGTTGATATTGAATATTCAGCTGGTTTTCCCACTAAGTCTGTTTCTGTTCAATATTTTTCATTCCAGTCTCTGTGATTGAATATTAAGTGTGCTTATTAATTTTCATATGATATCAACTCTACAGGTACACTAGAGGACAGGGTTGAAATTCAAAATGGTCTTGACAAGCTGCAGAGATAATGAGGGAAATGATAGGGCAAAACTCAAAGGAACAATAACAAGGTATTTCTCTTTGGTAGGACCATTCACCTATACAAGTAGACAGGCAACAATGATGAAGTAATAATTTGGGGAAGGATCTGCATTCTGTATGTGCATCACAAGCTGAGCATTTCATGCTGTTGCAAAACAAAGTGGCTGAAATATGTAGTTATAAGTAAAATGATGAACTGATCTTTCCATTTCACTTTGTGATGATGAGATATTGTTGTCGCCAGTCATGGCACTGTATTTCCAGAATAATGCAGGCCAGCTGGAAGAAAACACCAGCAGTGATCAAAGGGCCAGACAGCATAACCCATGAGGAAGGATAAACAGAACCAAGGTTATCAAGCTAAAGAAGAGAAGCTTGGGGGTAGGAGGGACAAGGAAGGACAAGTCTTAGAAGCTTGTTTCCAAGAGAAAGGGACTAATCTATTCTTCATGACTGTACAGGATACAACAACATATAAAGGGCTTAAAATACAGCACACAAGATTGTGGTTACATCTTAGGAGACATTTTCTAATGTTAAGAAAAGTCTAATAGTAGAGGCTTGTCTAGGAAGGATGTTGAGTCTTCATCATTAGAGGTTTTAGTAACTAGTAAGATGACAATATAACTACCATAAATATAGTTGTTTCTCCCTTTGGGCAGATGACTCCTAGAAGATTTCCATCCTCTATGATTCTATGTTAATTATGATTCAGAGTTTTTGGCCTGCTTTTCTTCACTACTGAACCACTTCAAAAAAGAGGAAATAAAGATTGAGTGGATGTAAAGCTATTTTAGACAACCTTTCATTTGTTTCTTTGCTTCCTTCCAGCATGCAAGGGTATGTCCAGCTTTCTAGATAATGCAAAGGCTTGGAGGGGCATTCCAGTAGCTAGAGAGGATGGGACTTTCTGACAATCTTAATCTGACTTAAGATCAAGATATAAATAATCCTTGTCAAATTATCTGCATGCAGAGTTAATATACAACCACACTACACAGGCACAGGAGTGGCTGGAATTACAATAATTAGTGTGAGACAACTGTCTGTAAAACTACATGGAAATGGGAGGACTGGAAATCAAAATATAGGTTCTGCCACCTTGTAAGCTTACTTTGGTGTCTTATAAGATAACTTAGACATAAATTGTTGCTAGAAACACAGAAGTTCTGTTCTTCTGGATCTTCTTCAATGGTTGCTAAACTTGCCATATGTACCCATTTAACTCTTGTTGGGAATATGGGTCTTATCCTAAAGCAAAAGAGACAAGTCCTTCTCTTTTTCCCCTCTAAACATGAGAGCAGAGTCCAGCTCTCTGTGTGTGATAGCCCCCTGTAAACAAGAGCTGGGCTGTGGCCAAAACCCAAGATTTGGATTTCTGTGTTATTTATGAATGTTTGAATTTTGCAAATGGTCCTTTGACTCATAATAAATAAACTATGAATATACACTCACTTGTCTACCGACGCAATGATATTCACAATCAATTCATAACCTATAAAAAGGTACAGTTGTTCAAACTGGAAGTCCATGCTAGAACAACCCCCAAAATAAAGAGTTAGAGTAAACACAGCAGTCAGTGAGGAGATTGCCACTGACTAAAAAGGGCTTTTATTCAGACCCTCAGCATTTTCAAAAAAGAAGTCCTGTTTCAAATATTCCATGTTCCATATATTTCATCTGTATCTATTTGAAGGAGAAATTTCTTATGTAAATTAAGAAGTAGTTTTTGAAAATATCATCTATGCATATTTATCTTATTCATGTTTGGTTAGTTAGCATTGTGGAAGAAATTGTTGAACTGTCAATACAATTGCCATCTGCTTTCTCTTTATAGATTTTTGCTAGCACAAACACAGCAAGAACACAGTGTGGTTTTTCTCCTTTGGAGCTGATGTTACATGGCCTTTAGTATACCATGCAGTACACTGAGTGTGCTGCAGCACACTTGAAGAAATTGCAGCCATACTATTGTAGGGTATGGGAAAGCATTTGACATTACATGTCATGCTCTAATAGCAATCACAAAATCCCACCCAAGATACTCACCTGCTCTTGCTGGACTCTAAGAGGAGTTTTTCCCAGGTCTGCCATTGTGTTAGGTCTACTGAGTGTCAGGCTAGCTTCCTAAAAATAGGGCAGTATTTCCTTCAAGACAGTGGTTATTCAGTGTGGTCCATGAAAAGTAACTCAGGAACCCACTGCTCTAAGGGATAAGGTCTGTGCTTTGCTGCTCAAAAGCTATGGCTTAGTTTCCTGAACACTGGGAGTCACTGCAGCTAGTGCTGGGAATTCCCATCAGTCTCTTACAGTCACCCATGAACACATGTATTAATCTTTTCCTTTAATTCAAAGAAAAGTTAAGCATTGTGGTCACCATATGCTCTCCTTCAACAAGGGATTAAAGGATTTTATGATCACTAACATTGCGTCAAGGTCCTGACACTTCTTTTTATTGGAATAAGGTTTAGTCCATAGACCTTATATACTTGCTCCCCTACAAGGACTGCTGAGATTAATTTGTCATTAGTAAGACTATCTGGGCAGAAAATGGGGAAATAAGCAAATAGACAAATTGGAAACACAGTCCTTAAGGTGAAGTGCTTCATATTGTAGTGTGTGTCACCATGGCACATGATGACAGAAGTAAACACTCATGGGAATGGATGTAAGGAGAACAAACAGCTGCTTTATCAGCCAGATTATTTTCCCTGAAAAATAGTTATGACCACTGCTTTTCTTACTTGTTGCTAACTAAATGACAAATTAATTTGTGGTGAGTTTTGGCGTACATACATAGGCTGATGTTTGGTGCTATTGGTTTTGTGTACAGTGTACCAACTGCGGCTGGGACTCTGACCCAGACAAGCCACGACATCCAGACACAATTCATGTCTTGAATGGTCACCTTGTGTCTCTGTCCTGTCACATTACACCTGGAAAGAGAACTGTGTCATCGTGTAGCTTCTCTGAATGTGATGAAGGCAGTAGAAAGTGATCCTCAAACATTATATAACAGGAAAAAGCTGAGCTGAAGTGCTTAAGATAGCCTAGCAGAAGTCATAGAACTTTCTTTGAAAGACTTAGAGCACTTCTTCCTGGAAAAACAGAGATTATTCAAGAACACTAATAAGCATCTTGCTTTGCTGTGGTGACCAAAGGATTCAAATGAAGATTTGTACAGAGAGCTAGTATCTTTCATCACAGCATTGGATATAGTTGGAAAAATAGATAAGTTTTTGTATACGCGGGCCCTTCTTCAGATCTAAAATACAAGCCAGATAGAGTATATAAATCTTCTGTATTTGTCTGATCATGCAGAAGGGTAATGTGAGCCTTATCAGTTAGAGTTATGAGCTCAGAGGTTTTTTTAGTTCATAAAAATTTTGCCTTGATGAAAATATTCTGTTTTCCCAAGAGAAGTAGGCAGTGCTATGTATGTGCAGCTAATGTCTGAGATAGGAAGATTCAATTTTTGTATCCATTTGGAGAAAGGGGGAAAAAAACAGCTTTTGAACAAGCAATTATTGTAAAGGCTGATGCATAGGCTAGTATGCAGCAATTTGGTTTGGAAGCATTTCACAAATGTGGGTAAAGCTTCACTGTACCTTATAGACTGGCTTTTATAGTAGCCTTTTTTGATAAATTTGTTATGTGATACAACTTGATTCCAGTGCTTTCTGAAGACCAACCATCCTGAGGAGAAATGTGGACGTTAGAGCAGTTTTTCAGATCACCTCTGATTTCTTGTAAGGGAGATGAAGATCAGTCCAAGGATTACAGCACCATGCTGTTTCTGATCACCCCACGCCTGGTCCTGAGCCCCACCTCTCTGACTCACCAGCTGAACACCAGCTTAATCAATGAATTCCTGCCAGGCTTGCCACCCCTCTGGGGACTGTCCTTCCCCCAGCTGGAGGCTTGTGCCCTCGTTTAAGCACATCTGGGTTACAGCAACTGGATAATAACCAGGAAGATTCAATCTCCAGATTATTTCTGGGTGCCAGCCAAAACTTCAAAAGATATAGGTATTTGGCCAGATTCTCACTTGCATTCACATCCCTTTATTCTGCTGTCATTTCACTTTATATTGTTGGGTGATGTAAATGAGAATCAGGCCCTTGGCCATTATAAATCTATGGTATACATCAAAACATGGAGTATGGTAACCGGAGGCCTTGGCAATTAGCGTTGTGAGTCTGTAATCTGTTTCTTTGTTCATACATCACAGTGTGTGATTCTTCAGATCCTGTCCAACCAACACCTCAGCCAAGCATTTCACTTGACATATGCTTGTATATGGGATCCAAAATCTGTAAGGAAGCTGCTGAGTTTCAATGTGACTCTTCTGCAGACACTCTTTAATCTCAATTTTATTCTTTCTTCTTCCAAAAATACCTAAACCTGGAGTATATCCATGTAAGGGATTGCATTTATATATATTGTGCTTAACTCCCTACTCCTCTTTCCCAAAGCCCTGAATATACAGGTCTGACTTAACTCCTGGCATTATTAAGAATTCTTGCTTTAATTACCCTAACCTTGTGAACATGCAATGTGGCATCTTTCCACTCTTTTTTTTAATATGATATCTTTGTCTTTTCAATACTTTTGAAGACACTAGAGTCCATGGGATAGTACCAGAAATCCTCTTACCACAGTTGGAAAAAGTGGTATTTTTTCAACTTAGAGAAAAATATGTCTTTGGGCCACAATGCCATCAAATCCAAAAGTATTAAAATATAATTTAAATGAAAGCTGTCCTGGCCTGTTAAGTGTACACCAGGAAAACAGCTGACATGTTTTAGCATTATATTTCAATCCAGTATCACCTTGACTTTGTACTTATTCATATCTTACATACTATTAAGTTATGCTGAAAATTAAAAGTCATATTCTTTCCCATCTTTAGCACCTCTCTAGGGTCAGCAAAGGAGACTATTGCTTGCTTTTCCAGTGATGTTTATGCCCAAGCACAATTCAGAGCAGCTGGCAGGCTGTTCCAGATGTTCTCATATGGTCCCTGACACAGCCACAGGTGGTTTCCTGGTGCCTGTGGTGTTCTGGCAGCTCACCCTGCTCATCTCTTTACCACTGAAATGACTCCATAGCATAATCAAGGAAAAACAATGTAAGAATGAGCTAAGACAATTTTATATTTATTGAATTCTTTTTACAATGGGGAGTATAACCCTTATCTTTCTGTACATCTTGGAGAGGGGCAGGAGATCTTCTAAAGTAGGAAGATTTTGGTCCTTCAGACTTGAGGCCACAGATACCTAGGTAAGCAGCCATCTGCAGCTCCCTCTGTGACCTGTCCCAGTGCTGCAATGTTCGGATCACCTGGGATGTGCTGGTGTTGCTCTTCCTTCTGCAACTGGCATTTTTTGAGTCCTAAACTGTGGATTCCTCCCTATCCAAATGGGAGGATCACACAGTGGCAACCATGACTTGTACATTGTGTGCTGTGATGCTTAAACCCCCTAACTCCTTTCAGGACACTGTCCTGACCAGCTGAGAGAAGTTTCACTTCGTGCCCATTCCTGCTGTGAATATAATGCCATTCTTGGGCAGAGCAAAGCATAATTCAGATGGCATGGAACAGCATACATAGAATCATAGAATCATAGAATGTCCTGAGTTGGAAGGGACCCACAAGGATCATTGAGTCTAACTCCTATCCCTGCATAGGACAACCCCAAAATTCACACCATGTGTCTGAAGGCGTTGTCCAAATGCTTCTTGAATATTGTCAGGCTTGGTGCCATGACTGCCTCCCGGGGGAGCCTGTTCCAGTGCTCCACCACCCTCTGGGTGAAGAACCTTTTCCTAATATCCAACCTAAACCTCCCCTGGCATATCTTCCTGCTGTTCCCTCAGGTTCTATCATTGATCGTCAGGGAGAAGAGACCAGCACCTGCCCCTCCTCTTCGCCTTGTGAGGAAGAAGGTACATCCTTCTGGATCCCCCTAAGCACATGTTTACTAGCATGCAGCTTTCCCCACATCAATGGGAGTTAGGCCTTGGAAGGCTTCATACCTGGTGCTGGCAAATATCTGATTACAAGCCAAACTGCTATGGTTCCTGACGGCAGGCTTGTATGCTCTGAGGAGGCAGGAACACATTACAGACAGGAGAGAGCAGTGGAAGAAAATTTTGGGGAGGTCACACCTGCAGCGCATGTGAATGAAACCTTTGCTGGAGTTTGGGTAGGAGCACTGAGCCCCAGGAGAGCGGAGTTCAACAGCGTTAGGGTCCTGGGCTGAACCCCATTGAAATCAATGGTAATCTTTGCTGTATTTTGGCTTTTTTAAGCATTTGGATCACTTCTCTGTGTTAACACTTATCCAGGAGTAACCTTCCCATCTCCTCACAGAAGGAAGGTTTTCTTTTTTTGCAGCTCCCCTTTGTTGCCAGATGAAAACAAATTGGATTTATGGCTCTCACTAAAGGTGGCAGAGAAACCAAGTGATTTGAAAGGGAAAAGCAGAATAACTTGCACAAAGAAATGCTTTTAATTAAAAAAATGTTTTGAAGTATTGCATAAAGAACCATTAGTTGTTGCCCCAGCAATTATGTGATATTATATCCGTATGGAAGTTATTTGCTGTCACTTCAAGTCTATGGTAGGTTATTTGCTCTAGGCTCTTTCTTTTTCTTTTTTTTTCTCCTCTTTTTTTAGAAGGAGTAAATTAAACTACCTCAAGAAGAGGAATTTTTCTATTTCCTGTTAATTTTCTTCTTTTTTTCCTCTCCTTTTTTTTTTCCTTTTAGGACAGCGGTTTCTAATGATCACATTTGGCCCCATACATCCTCCCACCTGTTCCTTTACAAAGCTCCTGCCAAAAAAACTGTTTTGTAACCCCAAGTAGTAACTCATCATGAAGTAAGTCAGAGCAGAAGTCGAGGTGTCTCTACCTTTGCTGATTTGGACCATGTTTTCCTAAGTATAACACTTTTTCTCCCAGAGGACACAGCAGAAGCTCACGCTGCTCTAGGGAGAACAGGCTGCTCCACACTGCAGCTGCGAGGAAATGCAAAATGGTGATACATGGCAAAACCTTCTTGATTCTTCCTCTCTGTCCAGAGGCTAAAACAGATAAATGTCATGTCTTCTATAGCCCCTGCTTGTCCCAGGAGCAAAATTCCTAAGGTAATTTACAGACTCATGCCCTACATTGTATATGCAGGGCTAATTGCATGGGGTTTTTATCCCTACCAGCCAAAAAAACAACTTTCAAAGGTGGGAATCCCAAGGGCAGTAACACCTAATAGAAGAAATGGATGGGTTTGCTAGCATGTAAATTGACCTTTAAACTTTGAAGTGTCCTCTAAAACACTCACATTTATTTTTGACCTACAGGTGTACTCACATATAGAGAACACTATAAGAGGGCATGGGGAGCAGACACTTGAGGAAAGCGTCCAGTTGCATTTAAACACCTTTAAAATTGAAAATTGACTGAATGGCCCCAAAGCATTTCAGAAATCAGCCAACCGGACACTTTTATATTTCTTCCTCCACCTGGCTCAATGCAAGCGATACTGAGTTTATTTTTCACTGGGAACTTCTAATCCCTGTAAGACATATATGCATTCTTTCATTAGAGATACCTGCACAGGATTGACAAGGGGCATAACCTGACTGAGATCTCCAGCTTCTTATTTGGGTTTGTCCCTGTCTGAAGGGCTGAATAACTCCCAAGAGTTCTGCATAGCCATTACTTGAGAGTGGTGATGCCTAACATGTTCTTGGCAGAGCCCCTTCAATGGCAGCAACCTTGTAAGACCATTTCCTTCTTTCATCTGGCGCAGATCAGATTCTCTAGAGAAGAAGGAAGACTTCGAAAATCAGGGAGGGTTTGCTTTTTTTCACTGTTGTTAGAAGTGAACCCGAGTTTTACCTAATTCAAATCTTCCTGCATTTCTGCACTGTAGTTCTCTGGGTTCTAATTTTCTGGGAAATTTGTCATCACTTTTATTCATCAGCTAGGTTAAAAATTTATCTATCTATTTTAAGTGCAAAGATGATTCCTATTCCAAATGCCCTCCTTTGCATCAAACAGTTGAGCCATTGTCAAGATGAAGATAAGTAAGGCACTTATCACAAACACAGACCCACCAGAACCTAAACCAGAGTGTTTTCAGCACAGGTCAGTAGTGCAAATCTTTCTGAGTACTACATACATGTCTGACCCACGCTGACTGAAATATGTAAACACGGCACTTCTCTGAAAGCAGAAGGGAAGGGATACTTAGTTTCAGTATGGATTTGTCAAACTGTCACAAATGAATTAAGATTGGTTTGATAGCAGGCTTTAAGGAAAAAACTAAGCAGTGAATATTGAACATCTTGCTTTTTTAATAAAGCTGTCCTGTATTATATAGCACCAAGCAAGCTGGAGAAACTTGGTCTGGGCAAAACCAGAGTATGTCTTTAGATAAAAATGTGTACTCAGAAAATGACCAGCAATAGCTTGCTGTCAATGTGCATTCAGTGGGGCTCTGAACTTTTGTCTGTCCTGGATCTGGGACTATTCAGCATTTTCATAGACTATTGTACTCTGCGTGGAAGTCACCTACTGAATTTGTAATTTATTAAGAATAACCATATTGTTGCACAGACAGCTGTTAACCAGCAAACAGCTGTGCTGCTGGCTGGGAAGCAAATCTGCTGTGTTGAAGGTTCTGTCTCGCATGTGCTGGCATAAGTGCAAAGGAGTCCCTGAGGTGCAAACTCTCTCTGGGAGAGTGTGGCAGCAGCAAACTTCATGAAAATGGCTTGCAAATTCAGTGATCCTGAAACATTTTCAGTCTTGCTCTCTCTTATTGCTCCCATTTTATTTTTCTCTTCCAAAGATGCTCTGTTGTTAGGAACAATGATGATTGCCCAGCACTGATGCCCTGCAACTTTGCATCCTGAAACCTTTTGTCCTTCCAAAGAAACCCTCCCTCTGCCCTTTGCTTCCATCATGTATTATTCCCTTCCCTCAGAATATCAGTTTCTTCCACTTTGTCACTCCCTGTCTTAAGCAGTATCTAAATTACATAGTTATTTTGGCTTATTTTTTCTTTTTTTTTTTTTTTCCTTTTCACTATTACATGTTGCTTTTTGTTCAGACCTCTGAAATAGCTGACAAAAAACTTCTCTCTGTGGGCTTTTCATGCTGGCATAAGGCAGAAAAAGCCAGTTAGAACCAGTCTGCCTCATGAGAGGTGCAGTTTTGTGCTAAATTTCTTCACTACTTGGTAGCAGAAGTTTTAAAGAGATAGAACCAGACTCTGAAGAGGATTTAGGCATTGCAGTTCAATAACATCTAATTTTAGGTACCCCATTACATTTAAGGTGGGTAATACACAGTAAAGACATTTTCAGTGATTTCTACATATGCGTGGCGAAGTTTCCAAGACCAAAAATGAGAGTACAGAAGTCTAATTGATTTTGGAAGGATATTGTTGGAATGGCTAACATGGAACACGTTCACCCGATTGCAACAATTCATCCTTGCTTGCTCTCCACTGTCTTCTCAGTCCAGTGCTCGGGCCTCTCACTTACAGGGGATACAATACGAGCAGCTAAGTCCTGCCATAAACAATCATCTCAAATTAGGTGCCTAAATCCTTTCTTCCAAGGATCAAAACTTTGATCTCCCTTTGTATCTGGAAGCAGACTACTTGACTTATTGAGGTCATTTCCATTTCTGTAAGCATGTAGACAACTGGGAAGAGGGTCAGGTTTCGTAAATAATCATTAGATGTAGAAATGTCCCCTTCCCCCTTCTTTTGTCCAACCTCCTCATTTCAGGAAACTCTCCTATCTTCCTGAAATAGTCAGTAAATATGAGGTTACAGACACTCAAATAATTCTGGTAAAATTGTTCCAACTTTGTGTGAGATGCTTAGCTGTCTGGGGAACCAGAAAGTGAGGTATTATGATTTTGTATCTGTCCTAACAAATTCGGCTTAATTTTTTCCTGAATAGTCACCAGGAAGGGGACAGAGGTCCTGTTTATGCACAAACCTTACAATATTATACCAAGTGGCTCACAAGTTGTGGGAAATGAGGCTTTTGGCATACTTAAATGGAAGACAAATAAGGAAAGAAGGGTTAAAACAGAGTGTAAAATTTGTGGGGGTGGGGGTGGATGGTGTTACTGGCCATTAGCGTACTTAAGGGAAATGCTGGGAGCTCAGTTCTTTGGTCCTCTTACAAGCACACAGGCAAAGCAGTGCTAAGTGTTCATTAAAGAACTCTACTGGCTGGGATGGGAGAGGAAGGAGGTGGAAAAAAGGCTTTTTCCATCATTAGTTTCTACTATGATACTAACTTTACAGTAAAACTTCACTTCACAAAGCCAACCATTATAAGTGATGCTCTCTCAACGGGGTGATCTCTCTGTCCTCTTCTTGGTTGCTTTGAGTTCAACCAATGTTTCATAGCTATAGGATGAAAGCTGGACATGTCACCCATGGATGTGTCCTTCCCATGCTGGCAAATGAGGTATAAGCCAAGAGTGACGACTCTCACCCCATCTCTCTGCCTGGATGCCTTTTCTTTCCTCCTCGTAACCCAGGGAACAAGGGCTGTGCTTCACACTTCTACTTCTGGCTATTTTTCACTCCTCTGAACACAGATTTACAGCTTTTCTCCCTGTGTTCAACTAAAGGAAAAGTGGAATCTAGCAGTCATAAAGCTCATCACAAATTTGATATATATTTGATAGTTTCTTTCACTGTAGTCTTCAGTTCAACCAGGGGGAACTCAGTTACCTTTGAAGCCTCTCCCTTTCTATTAAATTAATTTGAAATTGGCAATGGCTTCAAAATTGAGGAGAGACAGAAAGGGAGTGTGATAGTATCAGCCTTTTTCTCTTAGGAAACTGCACTTAGAAAAGTATAGCCAATGGAAATAGGGAGAAGTCATCTAATTTGTTTTTTCCTAGTACTTGTGCTGCTACAGACAGCTGGCAATGGCTGCATATTGTTTGAAAAGTCTCTTATTTTATAAAGTACATGTCATTTATATGGTGAACAAAATTATGTGTTAACATACTTGTGTGTTATTTTCTGTTCTCTTTTTAAAAATCACAAAAAATAGCATGTATTTAAAATTCTTGAATTAAAAAAAAACATGAGAGAGCAGATAAAAACCAACATAAAGAAACTTTAATGAAAAGTTTCTTATAATTTTAATAGGATTTTCTAATAACTAGGAAGGCAGGAAATAACTTGAGACAGAGCTTTCTCCTTCTGTGCCTGACTCCTCCCAGGGTTCGAATCCCTCATAACATCTCTGGAGCTCACCCATATGAGAAACAGCTGCAGTTTAACTGTGCAAATACTGCACTCTCTCTAGCTGGGAAGTGAGTTTTGATTAACTGCTAGGGGAAAAGGAAAGAGAAAATTCACCATTTTAACTACTGTTATTAAAAGCCAATATGGGGAAATATTATAGCAGAATAGCTTAACTCATGGAAATAGGGGGAAGTATGTAAAATTTCATACTTAATTGCTTTCTGTGCTGATTATAGGCAAGGTACACTCTAGCAGTTTTTTAAATGTTCAGTATACAGAGTATTAATGGGCAAGTATGAGCAGGCTGTGCCTTGGTTAAGACACTTAGGAATGCAGAAGATGGCAATGAAAACCTAACTCACAAATTCTACGGTTTCACAGCTTACCTTGTAAGTAACACTTAAAGTAAGAGGCACTTTAACAATGTTTGACCAGAAAAGGCTTTATTATCCAGGAAAGGCAGTTCTACAACATTGCTGGTAATAAGGCACTGCAACGAAGACTAAAAAAAAAAGTACATGGCGTCTAAAGATGTATGTCATCTTAAAAGCAGAGATATCACACCTGCAGCATTTTTAGTGATACAACAGTGTGTGTTATCTGCCTGCAAGCTCTGTAAAACATTCACGTGTTGGGGGTTGTACAACAGTAGTTCTTTGTGGAGATTCAAACAATTTTAGCTACACATAGGTAGGGATTTAGAGGGCTAGATGCTTAGATAGGATTTAGTTGGGCTCCCTCAACAGCTTTAAAAGCATAACCCTATAATAATTCGTCTCAAGGAAGTTGTCTGAAACAAGATATTATTGAAACGCTGAAAGGTTTCCTTAAAATATGTTGGTTTGATGGACTGACCAATGAATAACTGCTGTCATTGAGCTCATGTGCAATGAGTATACCAATGATATTTTTTGTGGGAGAGTCCTGAAACAAGCAGCTGAAGACTGTGGAAATTGGTCCACAGTTTAAAAACTGCAGAAGCATAGAAAAGAGGGAGGTTGGACATTTTATGTACTTGGTGCCCTTTCTAGGGACACAAGGGTCCTATTTTTTTCTTGAATCCAACTGTAATGTACTGTCAATTCCACTGTTTTTATCATAAATAAGAAAACTTTCAAATTGTTGTATTTATTTCTATACTTAGAGTTTTAATAAAACCTATTTATAATCTACAGCTGCAAATTAATAATAAGCCCTGTAGGTTTTCTCTTTTATAAATAGTGTATTGGTGACTCACAGAATTTGCTAATATGATTTTATATCCTCATGTATTTCATAGAATCGTTTAGATCGGAAAAGACCTTTAAGATCATCAAGTCCAGCCATTAACCTAACGCTGCCCAGTCCCACTTGGTGCCATCCCACTAAACCATGTCCCTAAGTACCACATCTACATGTCTTTTAAATACCTCCAGGGATGGGGACTCCACCACTTCCCTGGGCAGCCTGTTCCAATGCTTGACAACCCTTTCGGTGAAGAAATTTTTCCTAATATCCAATCTAAACTTCCCCTGGCACAACTTGAGGTTGTTCCCTGTAGTCCTATCGCTTGTTACTTGGGAGAAGAGACCAACCCACACCTCACTACAGCCTCCTTTCAGGTAGTTGTAGAGAGCAATGAGGTCTCCCCTCAGCCTTCTCTTCTCCAGACTAAACAACCCCAGCTCCCTCAGCCGCTCCTCATAAGCCTTGTGCTCTGGACCCTTCACAAGCTTCATTGCCCTTCTTTGGACACACTCCAGCACCTCGATGTCCTTCTTGAAGTGAGGGGCTCAAAACTGAACACAGTACTCGAGGTGTGGCCTCACCAGTGCCGAGTACAGGGGGACTCACTTCCCTAGTCCTGCTGGCCACACTATTCCTGATACAAGCCAGGATGCTATCGGCCTTCTTGGCCACCTGGGCACATTGCTGGCTCATATTCAGCCGGCTGTCAATCAGCACCCCCAGGTCCTTTTCCACCAAGCAGCTCTCCAGCCACTCTTCCCCAAGCCTGTAGTGTTGCATGGGGTTGTTGTGACCCAAGTGCAGGACCTGGCACTGAACCTCATACAAATGGCCTCAGCCAACCTACATAACCTCATGACATCCTTGTAGTCCTCCTGAGTTGCCTGCCCCTTCTTCCAAAGGTCATAAACTCTCCTTTTTTTCCTGGGTTCCAGCCAAAGCTCTCTGTTCAGCCAGGCCAGTCTTCTCCCCTGCCAGCTCATCTTTTGGCACATGGGGATGGCCTGTTCCTGCACCTTTAAGATTCCCTTCTTGAAGAACGTCCAGCCTTCCGGGACTCCTTTGCCCTTCAGGACTGCCTCCCAAGGGACTCTGTCAACCAGGCTCCTAAACAGGCCAAAGTCTGCCCTCTGGAAGTCCAAGGCAGCAGTTCTGCTGACTCCCCTCCTTACTTCTCCAAGAACTGAAAACTCATATCATTTCATGATTGCTATGCCCAGACAGCCTCCAACTGTCACATCACCCACAAGTCCTTCTCTGTTCGGTCCAGCGGGGCACCTTCCCTCGTTGGCTCCCTCACCAGCTGTGTCAGGAAGTTATATCTCCCACACACTCCAGAAGCCTCCTAGACTGTTTCCTCTCTGCTGGATTGTATTTCCAGCAGGCATCTGGTAAGTTGAAGTCCCCCACAAGAACAAAGGGTAGCGATTGTGAGGCTTCTCCCAGCTGCTTATAGGATAGTTTGTCTGCCCCTTCTTCCTGGTTGGGTGGTCTATAAGAGACTCCCACCATGATATCTGCCTTGTTGGTGTTCCCCTTGATTCTCACCCATAAACATTCAACCCTATCATCACCATCATTAAGTTCTAGACAATCAAAACATTCCCTAACGTACAAGGCTACCCCACCCCTTCTCCTTCCTTGCCTATGCCTTCTGAAGAGTTTATAGCTGTGCATTGCAGCACTCCAGTTGTGCAAGTCATCCCACCATGTTTCCATGATAGCAACTATGTCATAGCTTTTTGCTGCACATAGCATTTTGCTGCGTGCATTGGCATAGATGCAGTTCAGTTGGGCTATTGCTCCCACGACCTTTTTGGGGGGACAAGCCCTAATTTCTATGTGACCATTCTCAGGCGCTTCTGTGATTTCTAACGCATCAATAACCATTGCATCTTTGCTGCCACATGGAGCTCCATTCCTCCTCCACTGAGACGGCAGACCGAAGGTCCTCACTAGCACACCATTCCTCAAACATTGGTGTGCCACCCTCAGGCTTCTCTCTAGTGAGCCTGGTTTTATCCCTTTCCTGCTGCAAATTTAGTTTAAAGCTCTTTCAATGAGCCCTTGCTAACTCCTGTGCAAGGATCCTTTTCCCCCTTTGAGACAGGTGTACCCCATCTGTCACCAGCAGGCCTGGTGTCATGTAGACCAACCCATGATCAAAAACCCCAAAATTCTGCTGGTGACATCAGGGTTGGAGCCAGGTATTGATCTGCTGGCTCTTCCTGTTTCTTTCCTCATCATTCACTGCAACTGGGAGGATAGAGGAGAACACTACTTGTGCTTCTGATCCCTTAACCAGTCATCCCAAGGCCCTGAAGTCTCTCTTGATTGCCCTTGGACTTTTAGTTGCAACTTCATCACTCCCTACCTGAAAAATGAATAATGGATAATAATCTGAAGGCCAGATTCATATCAAAGCATTTGATATGTTTTTCTCTGTACTTCCTAGGTCTTGATCTTGCAACCATTTCTGCACTCATTTCAAGAGTCAGCTTGCCACAGGAAGAAGGCTCCATCTCTGCCCTTCAATGCAGCAGGACAACACCCTATTCCTGAGCAGTTCAGAAACTCCCTGAAGAAACGGGTGGTACTGATTTTGGGTTGTTTCAGCCAGCTAACTGCCGTGGTTTAGTTCTTCCACTGCGTGTGTCTTCCAAAGGTTTCTGGGCTGTGGGTGACTGCACTTAGCTAGTGCTGCTGGATCATCATAATCCAAATTATTATCAAGCCTGTTACAGTGTCCCAGATTCAGACCCTGTAAACATCTAAAAATGTTGTTGAGGTTTGTGCCTGCCTTTGATGGTTTGTAGGGTGTTCCAGGCTAATACCAGATACCAGCAGCATGCATTTCTGTATCTTGAAACCATTTTTTCAAAGGGGGAAGGGGCACTAGATACTTAACTGCTTGATAAAAAGGAGGTGACTGAAATGTTTTCCTAAGAAATTAAAAGAGAGATGGGAAAGGGGAAATCAACAGACTGAAAGTTCCCTGATTAACCCTGGTACAAATATATATGGCAAAGGATAAATGAAAAGATAATAATAGCTAACTGGATCCGCCATAACGAGGGCTCAGGATGAGAGGCTGTATTTATAAGAGAAACTGGGATTAGACAAAAAAGTTAAATAGAAGCAACTAAGAGACTGTTAATTTTTTCCCGTTATTTGCAGTAATCCCCCAAGTGAAGGATATAAACACAAATCATCCCAAAGTGGAGGGAGGATTGGAAGCATATTATGCAACCAATTTCGCTAAATCATGAGCTCTTTGTTGACCTCAATTACAAGACAGAAGCATACAAAACCCAGAAACTTGGTCAGGCAAAAAATAAAAAATAAAATAAAAGGTGAGGGAGGGATAAAACCAGAAAGGCACAAAACTGAGATGCAACTAGCAAGGGACATAAGGAATCATTCTGTATATGCATTGGGAGCCCAAGAAAGAGAAAACAAAGGGCAATTCTGCTGTCCTACACAGGGAAGTATAGAAATGGCTCAGATATTTAATGCCTTACGGTCTCAGTCACCACTGAAAGGTCAGCTGTAAGCAGACAGCTGGGAGAACAGCAAATAATAACAAATGTTGGAGCCTATAGCAAAGCAGTAGGGCGAGAGAAAATACTAGGCCTGGAGGTGATTGGAAATGGTATCAGAATGGTTAAGAAAACCCAGAAAAAAATCCCAAACCATGCAGACAAATATGAAACTTATCTTCAAAACAGAAAAGAGAGAAGACCATGGAATTGTGAACCAATCAACTGACGTTCAATTTCTAGAAAAATTCTAGGAAAAAAATGATCCAACCATTTGTAAAAACTTAGAAATCTGAAGAAATAAACATTGAAGACAAAACAGATTTGTTGGGAACTAAACATTTCAAGCACAGTATTTCACTTTTCTTTCCTCAGCAAACAGGCCTGGTAATAAGGAGAAGATGATAATCCCATATATCTTGACTTTAATAAAGTCTTTTTTACTTTTTCAAAAGCTAGGTAAAAATGTGTTCTTTGTGAGACAGCTAAAGGATGGATGCCAAACTGGGTATAAATTACACCATAGAAAAAATTACAAATTGTTCATTAGGATGTAAGCTTGTTATTAAATAGTACTTGCAGGAGCCTGTCCTGGGTCTATTTCGTTTGATATTTTCATTAGTGACATAGGTGACAGAATAGAGATTAATCTTAATAAATCTGCAGAGGACATGATGCTACAATGATCCAAGACAACCGAAAATCAAAAAAATGAGGGACAATTTCCATGCAGTATATTTAAGTTGAAATGATCAATTACATAAAAAGCTGATGGGAACAATTCATTAGCTGGTGGCTCTTCAGAAAAGGATCTGAGGTTGTAGAAGATCACATACCTTCTATAATTAAAAAAATCTCATGCTATTGCAAAGCCTTTCAAACACTACATTAGGCTATACAAACAGCATAAACATCCTGTAGACACATGTAGTAATCCTTCCGCTGTACTCAGGACTGTTAAGGCCTTGGCTGGATCATTGTGCTCAGTTTGGGGCTTCTCACTTTAATAATTTGAGCAGTCCAAAGTCATTAAAGGTCTAAAGAACATAATTTATGAGGGGAATGGAAAAAAAACGTATTGTTAAGAAGAAGAAAAGATTGTGGGGGAGCATCCAAACATTTTCAAGTATGCAAGGAAAGGAAAATTCAGACTTCTGAGATAAAGGTAATAAAACACTGAGATAATGTGCCTAAAGAGATAGTGGAGTTTCCATCATGAAGGGATTTTAAGTATGCTTAGACAGATATATCAAGAAAGCCAAAGAGAGAACTGATGCAATTATTACAGGGGGAAATGGACTAGGTGGCCTATTGGGATCCCTTCCACGATGAAGTTTCAGGTAAACTTGGAAACTTGATGATGATGTCCTTTTATTTTATAGATCTGGAAACTGGCTGAGCATTGAAAACAAGGGTAAAATCTTTGTCACTGAGTTAGTCATCAGGAGAAAGTAATCTGATTTTTTTGGATGTGTTGATGGCTCCCAATTGCCTGTCATGTCAAATGAAACCTGTTCAGTAAGCTGGAGAGCCACCATTCTGCAACCAGCCTCTAATGCACTGGTGACTGTCAATGTATCAGAGAGTGAGCTGGTGAAGGAGCTAATGTTAGGATTTGTTACTGTAAATGTTTTCGTCTTTATTGTTCTCCAGTTCTCTAGGATTTGGAAAGTTCTTTTTTTTTTTTTAAATAAAGTGGTTTTTTCAAATTTTTGAGCAACTTTTTTTTATCTTGAATAGATAACATTGGGTTGAAAAAGTTACCCAGTAATTCCATTATGTCTTTTCATGCACATAAAAATGTAATTTAGAACACAATCACAGAAAGATCACAGTTATGCTAGCCAAAATATCCTACTTCTATTCCCTCCCTTACAAAACTTCCTGGCCAGTTCACTCTCATTTGGGAGCCTGAAAGCATGGCAGATGCAAGACTCCAATACTGAAGGGGTCAGTAAACTTGTCCTCTCACTCCAACGCCCTTTGCATTTCTGGAAGGATATGGTATGGGGACTGCTGCAACCTCATCCAGCCTTTCTCTCTCTTATACAGAAAACACAAACACAGGAAATTTGTGATCTTATTTCTAGGCTTCCCAGGTGTACTCTTTCATGAAAAGACCATCCTTAGGGTGCATCCAGAGCTAGTTACTTCTCAAGTAAATGAAGTGAAATTCTGGCTTTATTGAAAGAAAAGGCAATTTTTTCTTGACACTTATGGAATCAGGATAAAATAATTCCTTCTCTTTTATAATTGAAATACCCTTTTTAATGTTGTTTCTACAGAGGGAACAATCTTTTTTATTAAATTCTGTGGGATTATTCATTTTACATTCCTCTAACATACCCCAGGGTTTTCAGTCAGAATTGAGATGATGGCTTCTATTCCAAAGACTTTTCAGTTACAAATGACAGAAATACATAAGTGGGAAAAGAAAGGTGGGCAGAAAAAAAAAGAGACAGTCACTCACAAGCAAAAGAACCAGAGCAGAGGTGGGCGAACATCTAACTGATTGTATCTCTATAATTATTAATTATTATTGTAGTAATTAATTTTTAATTAATTCTCTAATTGCATTTAACATTACTAATATTCTTACTTCATTTTGCCTAATTTCTGCTAGAATGAGATTCATTGAATTTGCTTATTTAATTCCAGAAATCCTGATTCATCCTTAGATTTTATCAGTCCCACCTTGCCATTTCTGTTTAATATGTTTTGCCCCTTTCTCTTTAATATGTTTTGTCCCTTACCTACTGCCTACGGGGATTTTTCCTGACTAGCTGTGAGGAATTTCCATTATCCCAACTTCCCTATTACCACAAAATCACCCTTAGTCCAGAGCAACTTGCAGTAAAATAAAATGGGGAATGTATTTACAAATTCAAATAGAAATGATGTTGTTGCATTGTCTTGGGAGGAGTGAAAGTCAATTAAGAGAAAACGATGTACCCTACACACCGTAACACTTAGATTAGCTTAGAAGTCTCTTTCTGTGGTATTCAGCTGAAAAGCTATTAAGATATTTTTTTGCTTTCTAGCTGAGGAGCTCCTTCTTGACTAACTCCTTCATCTTTGCTTTCTTGGAAAATGATGTCACCTTGGATCCGATGTTTTCTTTTAAGCACCATGTTTGGGCATCTCTTCAGATTCAGAATTTCTTCTCTCCTCTTTGTTCATCATTTCTTCATTCCTGATTAAGTCAGGAAGCACTGAAGCACTGTGTCTTCCACCTCCAGCACTGAAAATGCAATGTCCCTTTGGCTAGGGATTACTCCCTTGGCTACAACATAAATCATTTGGCAATTTGTTGTGAGGTCAACCTCTCTGTTAGGTGGGGCAATGTTAAAATCCCAAGATAGTATTTTTTTTTCAGACAGAGCAAACTGTAGTTTGCATATAAAGGTAGAACTTGCTAATTATGCTTTGTGAAATGTTATAACTGTGATGACAGCATGCAGAACTTTACTGTCTCTTGTTTCAGACCAGCCTTCATGTCAAGAAGACTGGTTTAAATCAATGATAATTTTGGCATAATTGGCCTTTTGCCCTATGTGTGAAAGGTTTGCTCTCTGTCCTATTTCTTCAACTTCTACTTTTGATGGCAGAACCTCCTCAAAACATCCATTCCGCCTTCCTCTTCTATATAGTGCTCCACAAACGAGCGCTTATGGCCCCAAGACACATGGTTTCCTCTGTGCCTGGCATATCTTTACAGGCTGCCTACAGGATCACATATATTTGGAAGTGCCTTACGCAGATGGAAAATATATCAAAGATGAAGTGACAGGTAATGGAGCTGTCTGGCTAAAATCCTTCCTCTGACAAGATCCACGAGCATCAGTGTATCTTATTGGGAGTTTTTCCAAAGTATTTGCACCAAGCGTAGTGAGCACAGAGAAGATGCAGGGAACTCACTGTAATCTTCATAATTCACCCCAATATCCACTGTCATTACTCCAAAGTCTGTTGAATAATGTTTAATGTCTGTGGCTTTATCAGGCAGAGCCTATTTAAACATAAATCGCCCATCTTTCAGTGGAGTACATTTTGTTAAACAATTCATTAGAAAAGAATCATATTCCTGGGCAACGAATCCGGTCCCTTCTTTGTACAGGCACAGCTTCAAGAGAGGGGATGGGACTTGCCTTTCCCCAGGCTTGCCTTTAGCCCAGGGGTTAGTGCACTTTTTTTGGAGAGCGAAGCAGTGAATTCTGAATCCCAAATGAACATATTGCCAAGGTGTCATGGTGCCTGAGTGAGATTGCTACCTACAAAAGGCGAGCAAAATCTGTCTTCATGGCAGAAAGGGTTGTCTGTGGATGTGGGGTTTTGTACTGAATACACTAAATGCCTATACAATTTTGGAGGCAAAATTTTAGATGCCTCTTGCTTATGAATATACCTATAATATAAGTGAGGCCTTTGTGCATTATGCTCCTAGGTGTCGGTGTCCAAATCTTTTTTACATCACACTTTATGTTCTTCAGCAGGTAGATTTTCCTTTGGCTGTGATGATTTCCTGAGCTGCCCCATGATAAGTCAGCACGCTGCAACCATTTGGTCCTTGTGTTCATTATTTACTTGCATGCTCAATTTTCTGGACAAAAATTATCTTAATAAGGTAGGAGCAGAGAATATAATGTGCTTGGTTCAAAGTATTGAGAGGAAAATATTTTAGCTGCTATGGCTAACCATAATTATGACTAGTACTAAATTATGTGTAATGAACTGGCCCTTGACTAATCACTTCAGAAGGAAAAAGCCTAATAACACTTTCAAGTTACCGTATGCACATTCATTTCTATTACACTTTGTTCTTCCATTATTTGAGTGTTGGCTGGCTGACAAAAGAACATTTTTCAGAAAGTGCATAAATTTTTACATTTCCTTCCACATTATATGTATGAGTTTAATCACACACATTACATGCTTTCTCTATAGCTTTTTAACGCAACAGCTCAGCAATAAAGGTCCAAATTACCTGAGCTAAATTAATCTTAGTAACATGGCTCCAAACCCACCAAAGGTGCTCAGGGGAGCTACACATTATCAGATGGGGAAGTGCACTGCAGCAGTTCTACCATCAGCCATTTGCAGTGTTACTAATGATCTCTACTGCAAAGTATTTAACCTTTGGAAAGAACAGTGATAACAAGGAGGAAGAGAGTCCCTAAACTGGAAAGTATATACTTGCAAGCACATATATCTACGTTATTTATTGTATGTCATTGTTACTTATTAGTCCTGTAACCATGATACAGACATATCCTATCATGATATATGGCAAAAGCTGGTTTTTTTTTAACACATAACATGAAAAAAAGTACCCTACTTTAACTGACAGATGCTTCCTAAAGATGCATCATAGCATTAAAAGTTCTGTAATAGGGAATTGCAATGATTAAGGCTGTGGAATCTAGTAGACTGGGCATCAGAAGCAAACATCCATAGATTAAATGTCTACACAGAACAGATCTAGACAATAATGTATACATTTCCAAGACACCTCCACAGCCATCACAACGAACACCCAAGACAAGAGAACTACCAGTATCTGCGCATACTCTATTTGCACTTTTTTCAATGATGTGTTGTATTTTGTCCAGGCCATCCAACAGTCTCATGGAAACCACGTGGCTAGAACTGAGCAACCACAGTGCCCCAGAATTGTCACCCAGACAACCAAAAAAAGGCTAGAAATGCCCACATAAGAGTAGAGAAACATTCCTTAAAAACACCTGTCCTGTCTCTGATATCTGAACCCTTATCTTCACAGGAGATCCTATAAAACAGACTGAAAGATAAATCTCCAAACTAGATTTCATAACTGTACTAAAAATACTAAAAATCATCTCCTTCATGTGGAGAAACAATATGGTAAGTTAATAAGGCTGCCTGTTCCTAACAGCGTAAGCTAAGCTTAAAACCCTAGAAAACCAAAAGTAAGAATAGAATGTTTTACAAACAGTAGAGAACATCATTGTTTGGAAACTGGCAAATACTACATGATTTTTTTGTGTGTTGCAAAATAATAGGACAAAAATTCCTTCCTTTTGTCTTTTCTTCAGCCTAGGTATGTGTTAATAGCTAATAAGTCTGTTCTGCTTGATGGAGAAAACTATTTCTATGTTTTGAATGACAAAAGATGTCCAACTTTGTAATACTGGTTTAAAATTGCTTCATTTATTAACTGACTTATTTATTTGTCTTACCTTTAATAGGAAGAATAAGCACCAGGAACAAAAAAAGTTAACAGCAGCTTTTCCCAAAATCCTGCTTAGGTTTGGAGTTTTTGCAGCATTTTTCATTGAAAGAAGTAAAATCAAGGAAAAAGGGGAAAAGTGATCTCAGGTCATGATTAAAGGTTGTGTTCTTGGTGCTTCTCCAGGACTGCTTGGTTCTGACTCAGAGAGAGAGATTAATGCTCTCAAAGCTACGATACAGAGAGTTGCGGTTCTGTGATTGCACATTCATGATTTATAATGTCTGTTGACTCTTTTGTGAAATGGCCTCTGGGAAAATTGTTTGCGATAAGAAAGAAACTCAAGTGACCACTGTTGTTTGCGTCCCTTTTAGAAATGAGACTTCATTGTTGTGTTTTTTTTCAGGAAACCATTTGAAAGGGGAACTTTGGTTTGGGAACACTGAAGTGGAGTGCAATTATCACTGACATGTTTCATAGCAGAGTGCAGTTCACTGCTTCACTTTATGTCAAGACTGGCTAACCACACAGGATTCCAGAAAAAATGTAAAATTCAAAAGAACCTGCAGTTAGACTCCAAATACAGGAAAAATATCTAACAACACATTTAACAAATACTCAATAAATCCTAGCCCCCTCTCCCCCCATCTGTGGGAGAAGAGGTGTTCATTTAGTGTGTTTTCTGATTTCTAGTTTAGCTTTAAGTATGAGTAACGGATTTCATACCTTTTATTTTAGTAATTATATCATGGGCTACTGAATCTACAGGAAGTCTTTATTACTGTTAAGAGGCTTTTCCAATGTGATTTCATGCTAACAGAAATAGCCAGCACTGAGCTATATAGCTGGACACCAATGTTAGCAATGTTAGGTTATTTCTACACCAGCGCTCCTGTTGGGACAGAAACTCTCCCAAGAAGAAATATAGAGGTCAAACCCAGAAAGTATAAAATCTTTTAAAGACAAGGGGTGGGGAAAAGGATAGCGATATTCAGTGCAAGCAGTAGCTGGAAATAATACCTGCACCTTTTAAATTTGAAAGCAAAGGAGTTGAAGTGAGTCTGGGCCAAGAGAGGGGAGCGAACAAGCCCAGAGGACGGGAAGACTGAGCAGGTTGTAGGGGAAAGAAATATAAAGGGCAGAGGAAATTCTCATTTTTATACTTGGAGCTTTCTGAATCTTGATTTGTGCATATAGCCCAGTTAGGATCTCAGCTGTGCTTGGGGCATCTGAGATCCCCTGTGCACAAATGAAACCTGCAGTAATAAACCTCATTATTATGACCCACTAAAACTCTACTTGGGAAATCATATCGAACATACCCTGATGTCTCTGTTCAAATATTAGCCAAAAATAGCCCTCAGCACAACTTTCTTTCCTTATTCATAATTTTATTCAAAATGTGACCCTGCATTTGATATAATGAACATTAAGAAGAACAAGGAAAATTACGAAGTTTAAATTACCATTTGTAAAGTACTATGTGTATACATTCTGTTATGTGAATCTTTTACTATAGGCATGTTTTATTATTACATAATAAAATAATTATAAAAATATGTCCTCTGTGAAAGAGATACTCCCATGTGGTAACTCAGACATATTTGACTTTCCATTATAAATTGATAATTGTAGCTTAAAATGATAAATGGCAACCTCTGAATTGATCTGATGTAGCAAATGACTATTTTTACATAATTATGACCCACTTATGGTTTTCCTCTTTGGATGGTGAAACATTCTGGTCATTAACACCAGATTGCCTGAGAGAGTTGCCCTTTCTGTGAGGACTAGAGGGTCTTTTGCATAGAGTAAGTTGAAATCTCAGACTTCTCTCCATTTTACTGAGGAATGTCCTGTTTTATTGTTTCTGACAAATTTTAGGTACATAAATCCAGATTCATAAAGGGATTTGGACATAATAACCTTAGCACTGCTATATTAGCATTGCTTTGGTGACGGAATTTACAATCCCACACTAGAGGCATAAATTCTCTGGAACAGTATTTTTCCAGCTTTTGAAAGTGTTGCCCTCTTTTGGTTCATGTGTCTTCATACAGTTTTCCCCACATCTGCATGTTTAAATTAAAAACCATCTCAGGTCAGGCATAATTGATGGAAGACCTTGGTTCCTCCAGGGTAGCAGAGGGCAAAACCCAACTACAATGACTAACTCTTAATGCAAATTTTGGTGACTCCCCCAGCTGAGCTGCTGCTGCCAGTTAAAGCTAATTAGCAGTTCCCTGGCTAATATGAACACTTGCAGCTGCTAATGACTGTTGCTTTTTACGTTCTTATGCTGAAAGAACTGATGCTGTCTCATGAGAACAGAAAAAAATCTATGTGGCAGCATGGTAAAGCATTGTGTAGGACCTCCTCACACCTCTTAGGTGCAAAGGTGAGTTCCTTGGTGGGCAGGACACAGAGTGTGAAAAAATGCAGGGACTTGGGAGTCTGATGAGTTTGTGTAACCAAAATGTTCCTGGACAGAAGCTATTCACCAAGACAATGGCATCTCTGGGAATGTGCCACAGTATAACTTTCAGCACCAGAAAGCTTCCCAGGGAAGGTTTAAGGTCCTAGCTGGCAGGCAGAACTTTTGTGGATTACTCCTTGTAAACTGATGTTCAAATATTAAGCTTGCTATTGGCCTGAGCAGACATTTTTTCCTGCTGCTTAAAGCACCATCTTTCATGGAGCAGCGCAGGCTCTGTTTGCAATACGCTAGCATGTCCTCAAACATGCACCAGGAAGCACCAGCATTCAAGGAAAAATCTGTCTTTGTCCTCTCTCTCATCATTTGCGGTCACTTATCCATCCCAGGAGAGGTTTCTAAGGGAACCACCAGCAGCTCTTCTTGCCAGAGATTCCAGGCATTGAAGTGATGATTCAGATGACATTTGTGTGATTGCACTGAAGAAAGCCAGATCTGTATGGTTAGTGACAGCTTTCAATGCTGGAAAGGAGAATCATATAGCAGAATGGGTGAGCCAATCCATGGTGATGTGCTCCATTCAGTGACTCAGGATTTTTCACTCTGGAAATATTGCATTGCCCACATATGTTACATTGCACTAAAAGCAGCCTTGGAAAGATGAGAACATTTATCTTGTCTACACCAAAATGTTTTGTCATTTTAATGATACCACTGAATTTTTTCCACAATAAAAAATCCCTGTACCATTTGAGATCTATTTGGAGCTATCTTGTGATCACTTATGTGTAGTGTCAGCTGACCTGATTATCGGGATGCTAGTGTATGAATATATTAGATTATTGAAGAAATGGTTCAGTACTAGACCTGTTCTTGTGGGACAGGGTCAGTCATCTCAGAAATCCTACAGAGCTTGCCCAATTGAGCATCAAGATTTGTGAGTATATATTAAAAATCTGTTTGTTGGTGTGGTTTTTGTGTTCTTTTTTTTAATTAAGAAAAAAAAGAAAAAAGAAAGTAGGTTTTAAAGGTGATGCCCTAATGACTGTGGTGTAGCAGCTTTCTGGAAAAGCCACTCTGAGATTTCAGAATTATACCAGGGTAGCTGGAGGTGTTAGGACTGCCCTGGTTGTTAAGAGTGATAACACACAGGTAAGCCAGGTGTGTGCATTGATTGCACAGAATTCTTTTCACTCTCTGTCTTTGCTAATATCATTAATGACATTTTAATTTGAAACAACTGCATCAGAGTCATACCTTGATAGGTATATCATGATGTGATATACAGTATCTTGTGCTATGTTTTCTTGAAAATATGCTCTGTAACCTTGAAAAGCCATCTACCTCTGCTTACCACCATCTGGTCCTGCACACTTTTGAAAATATTGTTTACTGGTTTAAATTTACCTATTTTCCTACCAGAGCTTAGGACTGTAGAAGTCCTCATAGGATCAAATCCAGCTTGCCACTAGGCCTGCCTGTGAGATGTTGGTATCTTCAAGGGAATTTTCTTGATCTTATATTTGACAATAATCTCCATGAGCTACATATTTGAGACTAGTCCTTGAATTCTCAGTGATGTCCTGTGAAAGTTAACACTGCAAGTGCTTAAATTAGGCAATCCTGAAATTTCAAAGCCTGCAAGGATTGGAAGCCAGACTGCACAGGAGTGATTTCTCAGCAGAGATTTATGATATTACATATCTTACAGCAAAGAGAAATTGCAGGTACTCTAGAAACAATTATGCTGGGTGGGACAGATCCTTTATTTATCCCTCTTTAACCTGCATTATTTACCTGTCTCTAATAAAGCTGGCATATTTGCTAAAGGCTCCACTGATCCCTTCCTCATCCCCTTTCCATCCTGTCCCCTTGAGGGGAAGATTTATTTTCTCCTTTAAACAGCAAGTCTAGGCCTTATACCTGCTACATTACCAAGAGATGAAGTCCTTTATGTGTCCTATATTTTTACAGAGTAGTGTAAGTATGGTTGATTTGACAATGGCTGTACCAATAAAATATGAATATTTTTCCAGTTTTTACAACTGTGTATAATAAAATCTCATACAATACTTCTTTTTCTCCAACAGGCTGTGGAAATGTAGTATCATTATGGGTACTGCTATGCTTGTTTTCTAGCCTAGGAACGCTGAACTTCAGAGAAATGAGGTGACTTTCCCAAAGTCCCAGCCTACATGGGATGAAGCAAAGGGTCCCTATGTCATGCCCTACCTACTGATGTGGAGCTGATGCTATTATCTTGTTCTTTCTTCTCTATCCTCTTTCTTACTCTAGGGGATAATTAGCTTTTCACTGAGTGAGGCAGCTGCTTGTGATTAAAACAAGAAGTTTAAAAACAGTGCAGAGAAATAACAGTGCTACATGAAAGTACAGCTCTGGTGACAGAAGGGCAATGAGAAGGCGGTAGCACTAACAGGACTGAGAGGTTTTCAAAAAACAAGGTTTGGAGCAGTTGGCCAGAAACATTGATTCTGAGACCAAAATCAGTCTTTATAAATACAGTAATTCTCCTCATTTTATAAAATGTCTGACTAAAGGCCTGGACTACATAAGAGGATGCTGAAGACTTCTGCTGAATATCTACAAGACTGGGCATGCAGTACAGAGCACATGAGACCATGACCTATGCAAACTCTCCATCCCTGTTAGAGCTGTAGTCAGTCCTTGGAGGGTCTCTTTATTCCTTGAGGCAGGAGAGGAGCCATTGCCCTTCCTCAGTTTTTTTCAACCAGAACTCCCTTTTTTCTGTTCTTTTGCCTGGGATCTTACAATACCCACAACATACAATACTTTTGGGGGGGTAAGGAGGAGCACCTGGATCAGAATAATCTCAGAACTCTTGTAATACTCTATGCAACTTACTGTATGTATTAAAAAAAACTCTCTAAACTTACAGTTTTAGTTATATGTTACTCTAGAAAATACAACTCCAGTTACTACAAATAAGCAATCTTAATTAAAATAATTACAACCCCAAACTCTAAGTATAACCATATCACTCTTTCTGGTAGAATTGCAACTTAGAGTCTGCCAAAAGTGTTAACCAGGAGATGAGGGATAAAACTTTTTTTGTGATTCAAGTTATTCTACATCAGACATACTTGTAATTTCAGTTTTCAGAGGCTGAAACAAAAAAGGTTTATTTTTCAGTGACCATTTTACTCAAATGTTAATATAAAATGAACCATTCAATGTGCAGTAATAAGATTCTGGTCCTCTGAAGTTAGTGGAGGTCTGCAACACCAATGATTCTCATTTCATGTGTTATTTTGGGAGAATTTTTGGAGAAAACTGCAGTCTTGGGAAAGAAGAAATTATTCCCAGGAGAAAAGATGTTTTTTAGAAGTAGAAAAAACCTTTTGTTCCTTTAATGCCTCAGGACCAGAAGTCTTGAAAAAGGCTTCCCTCTCCCCTGTTGGCCCAAAGAAACTTTTTGGAGGAGCTAGCTCACCTGGGACAGATTAAGGGTGTTGAGTGGGTGGGTGATTCTTCAGGAAAAATCTGAGCTTAGTTTGAGAGTTGCTGAGGGGAAAAAAGACCTTAGTCAGGATACAGGCCTCAGGGGAAGGGCTGACAAGATCTTTATCTTTGGTGAGGGGGTTAAAAGGTGGAGAGGTCAGGGTTGGAAATGTTCAGCCAAAGTAGGAAGACTATGAAGATCTCAAGGTGGACAACTCAGAAGGGTAATTGTATAGCTTGAGGAAAGGGCTATAAAAATCTTGAAAGGAAGCTAATTATAATTTAAGAGTTGGATGGCTTTGAAGATAAGATGATAGTGGAACATTTCCTGGAGCACAAAAGAAGCTGTGGCAGGAAGCTGGAATATAATGTAGGGTACGATACCCTGAGTTCTTTTCTCTAGTTCCTGCCATCCTCGATTCCATTTGATAAATGCTATGAATCCTATATTAAAAGCAGATAACATATATATTATAACTTTTCATTTTTATTTTTACTAAGATCCCTTTACTAGCTTGCTAAAAATTCCCTTTTCTAACTGCTGGGAACCACCTTCTAACTTCTGATTTCTAACCAAAATTTTGTCTCTGCCAGTTCTCTACTGGTCTATATGCCCTTGTTCTTAAACTGAAACTGCTTTTAATACCAGTAGGTCTTTTTCACCCAAGGGGAGGAAAAGCTCTTAGCCCGAGCTCGACTGGGCCTTTTATTTACAAGAGCAAACTAGCTAAGCTCTTTAGCTGCTGCTTGCCATGCAAGCTATATGTTCCCTGTATCCATCAAGTGATCCTGGTTCTGCTTTTGTTTTTCACTAAATCTTTCTTAAAATAGGAGGATTAGTTACCTCTAGTCTGCTAAATGAGATGTCATCAGCAACTTAACCACTTTTGTTAATACTCCTCTATGCGTGCCTAAATTAGTTCCTCCAGTAGTCCTAGGGTTGCATGGCCACAGCAATGCCCCGCCAGCTCATTGTCATCCAGTGATAAAAAACTGTACATAGTTCCTCATCTTCAACTCTTTCCAAATGACACATTTTGTGCTAATTGATTTGATTTCAGTCCCTATCTGTGATTCTTATTCTCAACCAGCTTTTGGTGTGATGTTTGTCACGTCTGTGTTGATACAAAACTTAGAGGTGTCACTAGCAGATTTTATCAAAATTCCTATTTTTCATTTGTGAAAATATCAATTCATTCTGGGATTAAGCCAATTTGTCTTGAGGTGGCTGAACTCAAACTATGCTCCTTTCAGATTACGTTTCCTGGCTTTCAAAACTGTTTCTTGATTTCCCCTAGCACTTTCCTCTACAATCCTCAGTTACTATTGTCACTAGTAATTTCTCATAACAAGCAGCATACTAATATCCATGTAGATGAGGTATGTCCAGTTTTGTATTGAAAATCAATTATCAAAAAAATACTTAGCACATTTTCCCTTCCTTCCGTCCTTCCATCCTTCCTTCTTTTTGTTTTTTAATCTCCCCATGAAATTGAACACCAAGGATAACTCATTACCAAGAGTATTTGTTGTCAGGTTGTATCAGAGAGGTTTAGAGTTTCCCATGATAAATCATGACTCTACAAAGGTCTGAATCTGGCCTTGGGCTCCATAGCATGATCATCAGAAGAACTTGTACTTAGCCATTTTCCTCCTAAACAGATCTTGTTATATGTTTTTACTGTTTTCTCTGTGTTCTTTCTTTTGTCTAATCTAATAATGACTTTGTCATCCCTAATACACAGTGACACTCCACCTCCTTTTATAACAGCTCCCATTTGCCATTATGTGCCTGCTTCTTGATTGAAAAACTGTAAAATTTATCAGTTGTTGCTGAATAGAACTGTTAAGGAAAATTTTGAGTTTTGCCATGCTTCTGAAAACATGCCTAATCATTACCATAGCCTAGTAGCTGCAAACACAACAGGACACTCTCTCTAGGACAGCTCACAGCTGAGACTGACGTAAAGAGGGAGGATTAGGACTTGCTGTACATGCAGAAAAGGTCAATAACAGAGCCAAGAGCTGAACTCTCAAATCCTTGTTGAATGCTCTTCCTCCTCAAGTTTGTTGTGTATCAGGGGAAATATTAGTCACACCTGTATGGAGACACTGAGACATCTGGCCCGAACAAGGCATTTCTATTTCCAAGTTCTTTTACCAGTCTACCCCCAGACTGACTTCTTCAATACGACTCTGGCTTTTTTGACATTCGATCCTCCCTTCTTCTTCCTTTTGGCATTGCTTCAGTCACAATCCCTTGTACATTAGTTCAGTGCTGGATTTACCAAGCTTTAAATTGTGCAAGGAAATATTCCCTATAGACTTCTTATTCTTCAGCTATACTCTTCCCCATCGTTTTATATCTCTTCTTCCATCAAAATCTGCATGAAAACAATTTTTTTCTAAAGGGCCTCTGGTTTTGTCTGCTAAATCCCTTCATATAAATTTAACTCTACAATGCACCTAATCCAAAACTAACAGACATCTCGTGAAAGTACACAGAGAGAAAACAAATCACTGACTGCAATGAGCATGCCGAGCCAAGAAGCATATGTTTCTTCTCCAATCAATAACATTTTATATCTAAACTGATTTCAAAGTAATTAGAACAATAAAACACATTAACTTAAACTCGTAAGCAGTCTCCTTTCCTGCCTGTATTTTAAGAAAAAAGTAGCATACTTTTCTGTTGTTAAAAAATTATAATAAAAAAATAGGAAGGAAAATGTGCATTGAACATCTGGCTTTCAGTGAGGTCTTGTTCTCTCCTATTTTTTCCAGCTGTGTTGGCTATTTACTTTTATGGATCCTCACTCAAGCATCCCTGAAGATCATTTTCCTGCTGATTGGATGTCCCTTGGTCATCTTCCCATTTTGAGAAGAGAAAGTAGGAGAGGATACCACACATGAACTTGGCTTAAATGGGACTAAACTGTCCCCTCCACTTTCAGGCACAGCTGGAATGAAGAACTTGAAAATATTAAAAAACAAAAACAAAAACACAAAAAGCAAACAAAAAGCCCCAGTCAGACAATTATGTCTACTTACTCTGGAGAAACAGAGCTGCCTGAGTACTCTCACCTGTTTTTCAGAGCTCTGCAGTCTCCTGATTGGGGCCAAGCAGGAGGAAATAAAGCCAGGTTAAAGATTTGTCAATAAGCAGATTAAGAGAAATGTCATCTGCTGAGCAAGGGACTGGAAAAGAAGGTGGTTCATTTGGGTTTTTTTAACCTAAGTGTTATCTCACTTCCCTGGTTTATGTTTATATAAATGACATCACGCTGTCCTTCAAATTTCTACTCAGTTCATGAAGTATCTCCTTGTATTCCCTTGCCCATGGCTGGCAGCACTTTTTTCAGTCTCAGGAAAGTTTCTCCTTAAAGGGTAGGACTGAATTAAAAAATGTCAGTTACCCTAAGGTGGGAATAGCTGTTATGATAAGATTTTCCATAACTTTGGGTGGAATTTCCTAGGCAGAAATATGCACCGTACAGCACACGTGCACATATACAGTGAACGTGACACATCTGGGAAGGGTTGTATAAAAAAGTGGGGCCTGGGGCTCCACAGTCAGACTTTGGTAGGGTCTTTTGGGTTTACATGGCATGCCTAGGTCATCAGAACAGTATGCATGCAGTCCTCTACACATGTGCAGTAGAGAATTCTAGAAAAATGGCCCAAATCCTTTAATTCCACATAGGATTTTACTTAAATTCTAGGTGGAAAATAGCACATATTTGGAAAATTTAGACATATGGTAATCGTACTTACTCTCCTTTAATCTGACTTCTGTTAACAAAGGCCAAGAAAATCCACTGTTGTCTGAATGATAATTTCTGTTTGACCTACGGTGTATCTTCTAAGAATAGCAGCTTGTGTTGATCTGAATAGATGAATGATGCACCATCAGTATGTAAGTTGTTCCAATGGTTATTCTTGTTAAAAACATTTATATACTTCTAGAACTATATCTGCTGCATTAAATCTCATGGTAATTGTCTTTTGACATTGGTTTCTGCTAGCTGAAATTATTTTGGAGACCAAGTGACAGAAAACGCTTTCTGACGGTATTAGAGGATGACAGCAGCATTCTCAGCCTTAGTAGTCCACTGGGAAGGGTGTGTGTAATACAATACACCTCATGAAGTCAAGACTTCTTGTAGGGATGCCCAGTATTCCTCCCTTGGCAAAATTGCCTGGATAACAATGGCTGTTAAAGCAGGAGGGCTTGTATAAATGACAGGTGAATGGGACACCCAAAACTGTCCAAAATTGATAACATTCAAGAGGAAGCTGATTGTCAGGTGGATTAAATATTAACCAGGAAAATGCAAAGAGATGTTTGGGTTTTTTTAAACAAAGGAGAAGTCAGCTCAAAAAGAAATAAGGATGAACATTTGTGATGTGGAGAGAGTCCTCGGAGAGGAAACCACAGCAACAGTTGGTTTGACACCTGGTTTGACACTGCCATGGGTTGCCCTGCTGGTGTCACAGCACTGCCCTGGCCAGACCCTGCATCCTCCTGTGGGACACTGCAAGGAGTCTACGCCCAGCTGGTTGGGTGATGGGATGGGGCAGCATGTGGGGACCCACATGCATGACCTGCTGGAGTTCTCCTGCTAGGTTGTGGAATCAGTGTGGGCACACACAGAGCAAGAGCACACACACCTCCAGCTGGAGGGGTGAACATGGCCAGAGGGGGGGTGTGCATCTGTGTTGCTATTAGTTACTGCTAGTTAGAGAAGTGGTTAGCAATGTATAAGTGTTTGCTAACAACTGGTGGTAAGTATGTAGTATCGTGATTTCTCTGTTGATTCTGAATGCACAATTCATTGATTGCTGATTTCTGCCATTGATAAATCAATAGTCTATTCGATCTTGAGCTGGTTTTAAACCATGCCAAGCCATTTTTCTCTGGAAGACTTACTTCTCTATGCTTATGAGAATAAAAAGTCAAGATGGAAAAGAGCTGACATAATTGAACAAAAGGTGGATATCACACAGGTGACAGACTTCAGATGACTCTAAACTAAATTTGGAGGCTCTGAATTATGCAGTGAGGTAATGCAGAGACAATAAACTTGCCTTTTCCTTCTACTGTCTGCTATTTAATTTGATTACACCATGCAGGGAGGAAAGTGTGCACTCAGCACTGTTGCCTTATTTTTCTGCAACTTTTATATTTGAAATAAAATTCATTGGCCTGTAGCCCTATTTTAATAACTTGGTTAATGAATGAATGTGAAGAAAAAAATAGAATGAAGAAAAAAATGTAAAATAAGCACAACAGTGATCAACCAAGAACTCTTTTCCCTCTGTGACATCCTGTACAAATAAAACACATATTCAATGTGAGCAATACTTCACTGTTGTTGCTATCAGCTCCAAAAATCACAAACCCTGTGAATGAATCCTGTGGCACTGCTGGAGGTATATGGGATGTGTATTTATGCCTTGCAAGGGTTTCCTGGGGCTGACGAGAAGCTGAGGTCCTGCAGGGGTTGCGGGAGCCAGGGCAGCTCCCACGATGGCAGGGACCTCCGAGCACTTTCTTGCCCTTTTTCTTATGGGAAAAGACAGGACTAGAAAGGGCAAATCTGAAATAGAGAGTGGAAAAACATTTCAAAAGCTGTGCACATCATGTCTAAAGCAAGCCAATGAGTGTTGTTTTCTAGTAAAAAGCTTATGGAGGGCTGATAAAATGTTTTCACCCTGTATAGAGAAGGTCTATTCAATAATTTGCTGTTGCTGAGTCTGTGATGGGTTTTACATATAGCAATATAGCTGAGCAATGAACTCTAACATGATACTGTCCAATTAAAATAAGGAAGCAAAAAAACCAAATCAGCTAAAATCAGTGTTCAACTTGGCTATGGACCAAGAATAAAGCAGAATTAATTCAAACCCAATGAAAGAAAAATGAGGGAGAAAATGTTTTATTCCACATGGATTAGCTGTGTATTTTATCTTAGTGTTGCATGATGCAAATTAGTGATGGTTAAACTTCATCATATTTGACATTTTCAGCCTCATAATCATCACAAAATTTGGATGCATTTCCATATCCTATTATCTTGGCTTTGCACTGGATTACACTTTTCTGGTCTTACAATCTTGGCTTTAGCTGAGCTGGAAACACTGTACAGAGGTATACTTGAGAAAGTGGTCAAGGAAATCTGATTTCTTGTTCCTTACGTGTAGAGACTGCTTTAAGTCAACATTTCTTCTTCCAAGAGAGCCACTTTATTTGTGATTATTCTAACATTATTCTAATTTTGCCTATTTGTCTGTAAAAAAGCTACCAGTCTGTTAAAGGTGGCTGTACCAAATTCACTTTTAAAATGCACAATGTAAGCTATAGAAAACAACTCGGCAAACTCAGCTGTATCATTACGTCCTTCCCCCCACCCTCCTCAAAGATCCAAATGAAGTAGTTATCAATTTTTCTTGAAACTTATTTGGTTTATTGTTTACCTCAGTTGGCTTCATGGGTTTATAGTAGCTCTGGAAGAGGATGTGCCCTCTGAAAGCGCCAGTTGCAAATCAAAAGATTTGGATAATAGCCTGGGAACTGAAAAACTTGGACATATGGGTATGTCCACATTACTTCAGACAAACACTGAAAGATGTCACAGGCTCCTTTGGAGGATCTGGGCAAGACTCTCTCCTCCACAGTTACAAGGTGATGAAATAAAAGAACAAGTTGGCACATCCCTCCTTTATAAGCATTTCATGTTTTAGACACCACCTCATTCTGCTGTTACTGGTTTTGCTTTCCTGTCCACAGATAACATTGTGCATCAAACTGTGTCCTCTTCTCCATACCAGATGGTCAGGTCCCACAGAGGGATTTGGGCTTGTAACCAATAATGACATTTCAGTGCAGCAGCAGCAGTGTGTGTGTTGTATTGTTAGATGCAGTGTAATATGGAGCAGTTGTTTATTATAAAACGAGGTCCCTGATGCCTTTTTTCAGTGATTGTCCAGGAGAAAAGGTTAAAGATCTCATGTGTTGTCTGTCTACCCTGCACCTCCACGGTGTAAAAGATTCATTTAGTCAATGCTCCTTTTCTCAAGAGAGCAGCCTTGTTGGCCAGTATTATCTATTCTTCTATAAAATGACCAGTCTGTTAGAAGTTTTGTTTGAAAGTACACAATACAAGTTAGTCAGCAAACACAACTCTTAATTTTTCCCTCCTGAAGATCCAAGTGAAAATTACCTAATCAGCTTTGCATGAAGTGTGTTTAATTATACTGTTTCTTCACTCAGGTTGCAAATTCTTGGGTGAGACTTGAGAGGGCATTGTGCCTTGATGAATCAAATCTGGCCAAAGTGTGGATGGGAGAGGTTTATATACACATATTACACTTGCTTAAGTTCAGGAGCCAGTGCCCCTGGGGTCAGTGAAAAGGCTTTAGATAATGCTCCAAGGTCATGCATGCATGGACTGAATATGACCTTGGATGTTTATAAGCTACCAGCTGGTTAGTGAGTTGTACACACAATATACAGCTTGAATGTTTCCTTGCAGAGGGTGCTCCACCCTCTCTCTTGCTCTGCTCAGATGAAAACCTGGTGAGAACATGGGAAAGCATTATGTACAATGAAGGGAAGGAAAAGAGGAGCCAGTGAAAAGGAAAATCACTCATTGATATTTTGGCATGTAATGAAGATCTTCTGCATAGATTTTACATCTGTACAAAACAATAACTTCATTAATCCCTCTGAACTGTGTTCTCTATTGTTCTCATCTGTAGCTAAAACCTTTGCCTTTAGGAATTAGTCCAAAAGATCAGAAGATTATTGTTGCATTATGGACTGTAGATTGTGCGAGTAGATTTATATGTTAAAATTGCCAAATTAATTGATGTATTATTATTTTTTTAAATCTTAAATCTGGTGTTTGGTCTATGGCTTGGCATAACATCATGAGGTCCCTAAACACAAAAGACAATTCTTTGGAATGCAGAGTGCCTGAATACTGACGTCAGGTCATCGTGTTTCAGGTTGCAAACCAATACATCTTTTTGAATCAACCTGTATTTGAAAAAGAAATGTTCAAAACTTTAATTGGTTTTAAATAAGTTTCTGTAACTGAGAGCAAATGACAATTTCATGACAGAAATTTCACCAAGTCCACACTGTTGGAACTGAAATGGTAAATATCAACAAAGATAAACTCTTTAATGTCTATGTAACACAGCAACACTAGGGACATTAATGTACTGAAAGCAAACAATGATATTGTTGTTTCTTACCCTGTCTGGTTAGCATACTTGGGAGAAAGACCTCAATCATTTTGCTCCTCTGCTTGTAAACAGAGTGACTGCTTAGAGAATAGTCTCTGGTTGTGACATCCCTTAGCAACGCATTGTGAAAGCACTGCTAAATGCTAAACACTAAATGCTGCTTTATTAACCGTTCCACTTCAGCTGTTTTAAGTGCATTTGGAGGATATAGTCTCAAATAATTATGAAGGGGGAGATGCAAGATGCCACATCTGGCCATGAGGCACATGCTGCAGGAACCTGCCCTGTTGGCATCCTAATTGCAAAGTTTGGGAGATTTTGGGAACTACTCACCCAAGTGAGTGGGCTCTTTGGGTAGCATTTCCTGTAAACCAGACAGAAAACTACTGGCAATTTGCTGTAGTGATAAAGGGTCTGGAGAAGTGGGTGCAGAAGGCCAGGTAGCATGGCTTGTGTGCTAGGAAATGTGGACAGATGAAGGTGTTGCCTTGAAGGGTTTTGAGCAAGAGATCAGGTAGCGGCTCCAGGTCGGTAACGATGGCAATGGGCTGCCTGGGAAACCGGAGCCTGAACGAGACCTGCAGAGAGTCGGCAGGGCATAAGAGCATCAGCAACCACACCAAAGGGACAGCAGTGGTTGTAGGTGCTGTTGACACTGTTCATTAATGTAAAGAACATTAGTCTGTATTTTCATATACATAGAATTGAGGACACTGTTACTGCTGGAGAACAACTTTCCCTTCCTCCCGTCCCATTACCATGTTTTGGTGTGAACGCTGAGCTCCCCTGAAAGAGATAAACTTCTCCTCTGTTGAAAAGTGTGGTCCCCATTCCTGAGGATATTTTCTGCCTTCCAAATTGGGTTTAATGGGGAACTAATCAGTTAACAGATTTTAACTGCAATGCAATAAGGAAGGTATATTTTTGATAGAAATTTGGGCAAAATTCAGTTTGTTTTTTGAGTGACTCCCTTACACTTTTCACAAATGGCAGCCCTGATAGTGATGTTGTAAAATGTTGTTTTGATGTAAATTGATGGGGAATGGCTGCACTGTGAATGTAGGAAGTTAAAATTAAGGGATTAGAGACATGGTACATGTTACATTCGATCCATTTATGGAGCAAAAGTCAAAGAATGAAAAGTTTGCTGGGGTTTAAAGAGAAATCTTTATGTTTTCTAAAGCTGGCCTACTTTCCTCTAATTCTTTGTAAGGAACAAATGAGACACACTAAAGGCAATATATAATTTTTTTTTTCCCTAGAAAAATCGAAATCACATAATTCATACCAAGTAGGCATGTTCATAATTCTTTTTAGAATGCAAATCTTAAGACAGTACACAGATATGTTTAAAAGTCATTAATTTAGACACAGCTTTCAGTGTAACAAACAGGGCAGATATTTGGTTTATACCAAATTGAGATCCATATTGTTCCAGCTATATTGCTAGCACCACTCGTTGATGTGGCATATCGGCAGAAACACCGATCAACAATCTACTTCTCTAAATCATACTGATTTCTTTCAGCTTCTGATATTCATAGAGTATAGGGCTACAGTAATAAAACACTAAGATGCATTTCTTTGTTTCATGTCTCTTTATTTGAGATGTAGTAATAGGGTATTGTTTTTACTTTGAAAAAGTCAGCTTTTGTTTTTTTTAAAAATTGTTTTCCTCTTCTCCAGTGACAGCATTGATTAGTCTTTGCCATCTTCAAGAATCCTTTTTCTTATTACCTTCTTAAGGTCTAAATGATGAATACGCAAAATAACAATCTTAACTAGTGTCTAAAGCATGAGGCTGGGAATCAAGACAACATTTCTCTCTCTTATTGACAAATTCATGATTTTGGACTATCATTATTCTTCATGGAAGGCTGAAAGGCATAATTAGTGTTTGCAAAGTAATTGAGATCCTTGGATGAAAGGCACTATATACAATAAGTGTGAAGTGTTTTAACTGAAGAAACATGAGCTGGCAAGTACAGTGGGACATGACATAACCATGCAGCAGTCACAACAATATGTTCCCCCACTAAAATGCATCAGTGAAGTTATGATAGTCTGCTGTTTTTCTAGCTCATTTTGTTTTAAACCTGAACTTTGCTGTAGGTATTTGCTTTTTCTTCTCCTTTCCTCACATCACAGTGTTGACACATACAACTAAGGAAAAGCTGTAGATGTTTCTTCTGTTTATCAAGAGAGAAAACCTTGTAAGTGAAATTTAAGAAATTCCTTTTCAGACTGGCTCTACTTGATGATAATAGCCAGTTTTCAGGTGAAGGAATTAACAAATACAAATCAATGCTATTTGATCCCAGTTCAGCAGGCTTGCTAAAATAGTATTTCCTAGATGACGATGCTTGCACAGAGATCTTTGGGAATCTATACAGGGCCAGGATCAGATGAACTGGTGCTTTTGACTAGCCACAATACTAGTCTCTCTTTCCCACAGAATGATGAACTATCCAGTGCATACAAAAGGCAATACTGATACAACTGCACAAAAAGAAGTGGATAAAGAGAGAAGGTGCTCTCTTGTTCTGTGACAATTTTAAAAAAAAAACATATCCTTGAGTCTTTTTTTAAAAAAAAACTTGCAAAAAAACCCCATCACCAATTTGGTGAAGAAGTACCAGTTGCTGTCCTCACTCTCCCCAGAGGAGCAACCTGCCCCTCGTATGACTTCTCCATGCTATGGTCCCTTTCCTGGGGCAGGAGCAGCCAGCTCTGGACTCTCTTTCTTGAGGGAACATGATTTAATTTTGCCTGCACTTGGGAGAATATTTCAGTACCCGAGAGCCAAATTCTGTCCACTGCCATGTACAAAAAATGGGAAATGGAGAAGGTAGTTTTGGAAGGTCCTTTTCACTGCTAAGCTTATGGATGGTGCCCCATGGCCTCTGGCCTTTGGCCTCTCTGCCCCAGGAAAAGGGTGCAGTTGTTGCGATTGCTGATTTTACTCTTGAATCAGATCTGTAAATTGAAAATGTTTATCCACTACTAAGTAAGTATATCAGTATTTCTCTTATTTTACAGTCTAGAATATATCCACTCAGTTGCTACTTCTGCCTCAATCCTGCGTGCTGACCTTTGTCAACGCATCAGACCTGTGCCATGCTGCGATTTTCTGCACATGGACACTGGTAGGGAACAGTTCATGGCCATACCGCCACATTTTGAGAGTCGTCCTTTGGACCGCTTCCTGAAGAGAGCTTGTACAGAGAATAAGGCCAGGTTTGACAAGGCTGGAGTAGAAACATTTTTTTTCTATTAGAAAAAGCCAAACACAGAAAAGATTTGTTTTGATCTTTTAATAATTGTTTTTGGACTGAAATCACAAAGGGTATTGTACTTTTTTTGTGCACAAGAGATTAAGTTCTCATTGTGATGTTTATAGAAGGACTTAGTTATATAAAGCACTTGATATGTTAAAGAGTGTCGAATAATACTGGCTGCATTTCTCAAGAAGACACAGACCAGGATGTTCTAGAAGCTATACTTGCCCAAAATTTTAACTTTACAATCTTGTTCATGTAAATCTTGAATTGAGATGCACCATTTTACTTTCAATAGTACAGGATTAATCTCATTTTATTTTTGCTACCTATAAAGTACGTTTCCACACCTGGCTTGTCTCTGGTGGGACCTGTGCAAGTCCATGCAGTGACCATACTCTCTTAGGGAACATTTCATCTGACGTATTGTGGTGTCTGCTTTAGGATGAGATATTCTTGCTATTAACTGAAATGAATTTGACAGAGTAGTGCAAATGTAGCCATCAATTTTTGATCAGACAAATCCCACTGTTAATGTTTTATGACTGTCCTTTTCCTATTTAAGTTTAAAGCAAACTTCATTGGACCCCATCATTGACTGCCCCTTTAGTAGACCTTAAACATAGCCCATTTCTTGGGCCTGCTTATCAAAGTTTGATGACATTTCTAAAATGTTTCAGACTTCTGTCTCCCTTGTCTTTTAAATCTGTCTGTACTGATGTTCATTTAGACAACATTATTGTTAGGCACATAGCACTCTCCGCTTCATTTCTACCTGTGACAGCAGAGAAACTTTTGACAGTTCAGGAACTGTTGATTGCCATTACTAGTGCTGATGACTTTTCAAGGATATTTTCAGAAATGGGGTAAACTTTGATACTGGCCTCCAAAGAGTGGGAAGGAAAAGACAGCTGGAAAACTAAATACAGCAAATTTCTTTGTTTATTCATTTGTATCCATGTAGATGAAAATGAAAGAAATTCATGACAACCTGTGGTTTCCTCACTGCTGTCAGGTATTCTGAAAAAACAATAAAAGCAAGCAGAATCAAATGAAACAAACCCACTCTTTTATTCTTATAACCTATGCGTATGGTGTAGTCATTAGAGGACTGTCAGAGGAGAGGAGCTGTGTTCACAGATGATGATCTCAGGCATTTTTACATCTTTATTACCTTTTTTTGTAATTAATTCCCCTAATTGCTAGCATTGGAGGGAAAGTTGCATAGTATGGAAATGAACTCATCTATTCAGCATCTATAAATGCACATTTCATGAGTTTTGTTTGTACGCACAAAAGATAATAAATGTCAAAGTGAACATGAACATGTTGGAGGAGTAATAAGAGAATTAATTGCTGTATACATATATTCAGATGAAGGAGGTGAAATCCATCTAACCCAAGATCTGCAGAGGTTGTTTTAGCTACTTATATTGCTTGGTAGTGTTTCATCAAACTCTTTTCCCCTCACTACAACACACATATGCACATATGCATGCATGCACTCCAGACACCCAAGGGTGAACCCATTGAGATGCCCTGCTGTGCCTCCATTGCCTGCTTTGCTGAAGGGCCTCATCCATAGTGATGGTGGTGTAAGCATAGTAACCTGCTTACGGATGTCAAATTTACTCATTTGCTGAATTGAGCCTATTATTTTCACTCATATCAGGACCATTTTTAACACACCTGTGCATCCCCAAAATGATAACAAAGCTTCAGTACCTGAATAAAGTGGTGACTTCCCTTTCGCTCTTAGGTTGGTTCTTGATCTAGGAGAAGCATGACCTGAGAGAGAGGGTAAGAACAGGATTTTTGTGGGCATATTAGGTTACATTAGAACAGAGCTGCAATGGGAGAAGCTGTTAGATTCAGGACAGGTGTATCTGTGACCCTCTAGCAAGCACCTTTGACCAGTAAAGAGAGTGAGGAATGGAAATAATTACTGTATAGTCTTTCCTTGAGCAGATGCTTTCTTCTGGGGAGAGTTAGAAATGCATTTCCTTGACCCTGAACTTCCACTCTGGTGCCACTCCCCAGGAGTGATGCTTGAACATGATGGACAAATGGGCCTGCACCCCTGGTAAAACCAGGTAGAAGCTGTGGATGATCCAAGTCAAATCATGTCAATATCAACTCGAAAATGAATCACTGGGTCAGTCTTGGAGTCTTCTGCACTGCAATTGCCCAGTGTCCTGTCCAGTGTGACTGAGTCCACTATTCATAGTGTAAAACTGCAAAAAAAAAATTGTTTTAAGAAGTGCTGTGAAGTTATTTTTTCAGGGTTAGCCCTTGCTTTTATTTTAGATCCTTTTTTTTTTTCCAGTACAAAGTTAACTAGAGCTTGTCCCTACTTGTAAGGCATGATTAAAGAAAAAGCTGAACACATCTCCTAGCCTGAGTTTCTTGACAGTGTGTTTTTAACCCATTATATAACTATTCTTTCCATGTAGTATGTAACAATGTTGCAGGGGAACTATGGGCTTATTTATTAATCAGATATTTATTTCACACTTGTCCCAGTGTAACTATTGCAGATATTGACAGCCTCTATTTGAGATACTTTTAAATTTTTTTGGTCTTTTTTTTCCCTAAAAAAATACCTCCAAACTCCTGTAGATCTCACATAACCCATCTAGACATGATTTCAACTTCATGCCTTCCAATTTGAAAGCGAACAACAGACTACTTGGAATGCGAAAAACAATTTTGTTCCTTATGAGCAAGAAACTCTTTTTTCTCTAATCTCTAATCTCTAATCACCTGTGAAGTCTAGGCTTTGGGACTAACTTCATGGTCTCTTTAGGCTATTTTATATTTGTTTCTGAATACATTTCAGATAATGTGTGGCAAATGCCATGGCTGCCATTTTTGGCCAAGGTGACATGGCTTGCCGCAAGGATACTGCCCCACCTTGGTCAAAAAAAGCCATGATGTTTCGGCAAGGTCTATAGTCTTTGCTATGTAGCAGTCACAAAACAGAACCTGGAAGAGACTTTCCAGGGTGATGGTTTACCTGAAACCCTGTTTCTTCAGCCTGACTGAAGTTGCAGCCAGGGTCTCCATAGATCCACTCATGATGGTCAGGAGCTGGACACTCATCCTGCAGCTACTGAAGGATTGTCTACAGGGGTAAATTGACTGGCAATTGCAGAGTGGAATAAGCTTCATCACTTGTATGATAAATACGGAAAAGCACTCCCTGCATTCCCCGTATCTATGAAAGCCTTGGAATGAAAGTTACGTGCTGTGTTTTGTACTTTCCTTGCCAAAGGTAGGATTCTTGCTTCTTCCCACAACAATGGCAAATTACAGAACAGATATTTCATCACATACATGCTGCTTTTCTGCCTTTATTATCCTATTTCATCCTTCACTCTTTATAAAGAGGAAAGAGGAATTAGCAACAAAGTAGTTGTAGACTGCCTTGGGAGAAATGTCTCCAAATAAATTATTGCTTCAGAAACTACAGGAAAAGCACTTCTTTCCAGTCACTGAGGATCTATGTGTATCTGTAAATATGCAATGTTGTTTTGGGTTAGTTATGACTCTGCATATTTATAAGATCTCTGCAACAACTTCCATCTGAATGTCAACAATCTCTAACCATTTTAAGTGTTACCTGCAGACATTTTAGCAAATCCTTCAATAATTTCTCAAACTAGTGATTATATAATGTACACACATTCCTGTGTTTAACTCCATGTTTACTCTAAGAAAAGAATCATCAAAACACTTCTTGAAACTCTTCAGTATCAAGCTCATTACGAGCAAAGGTAAAAGGAACAGTGTCAGTGCCTCAGCTGGCATCCCTAACCTAACCTCAAAAGAGGTTAGAATCAGTGCATTACTGATATTTTTAATCATTGTCTAAAAATTTAATTCCTGTAAATAATTGTTTTGACCATCAATTTCACAAAAAAACCCTGGGGAAGAACAGGGACTTTTTTTCTGTTCTTTTTTTGCCATGGCTTTTGATAATTTTATTCTGGGTTTGGACAGCTTGTCAAAATAGACCTTGAGCCAAAGCATAACAGTTTCAAAGCCTAACAAGTATGGAATGAATACAGCAATATCAACCCAACTACCTTACTGTAAGTAAGATGTTTTGAGAGTGTTCAGTATTTTCAGTTCCCAATAAAAAAAAATGTTACCCTCTCATTTGAAATCTGTGACTATAAATGATAATATTGTGAACAATATGTCCTAAGCCTTATAAACTGAGCTAAGAACCTTCATTTTCAGCAAACATGGTAAAAAAAAAGTAATGTTTCCCTTCTCTCAGAATTAGTCCCCCCAAAGCTATATGTTGCAATTTATGTTTGGCTTATCTTCATACCCATGCAAAGTATGATCTGGGAAAGAATTTAAATACCACGAAGGACATGTATGTGCAGCAGATGAATTTCCTCTTGTATCTTTGCTGCACTGATCAGAGAAGCCAATTTAAAAGGGGAAAAGGAGGCAGATACATAACATATGTGGTTTGTGTCAATGTAAAAGTGATCAACAAGGAGAGGTAGGTCTGAGCTCGAATGTTCAGATCTGAGTCCAGAATGGCCATGTGATTTGGAGAGTTAGATCCCATACAGCCTTTCCCATAAGAAAATAGAGAATTCATGTGAGCTTAATGTTTTGATGGCTGTATCTTCTCTCTGTCACACATTGGGCTTTGACTGAATGCTCTTTTAAAAAAGTCCATGGCTTCTACATAAAAGGGTAGTTGAAACATATCTCAGATATGTCATGAATTGAAGAGATCACAGTAAACTGACTATGGGCGAGTACAGGGGTGTTCTCATATATGGTTCCCTGACTTTAACACAGTTTTGGGGGAAAGCTGAGATTATGTTCTGGGGCAATAACAGAGCTTTTTGCTGCTTTGGCTTGCCAGCTGGTTAAGATGTGGCCTGCCTTTCCATATCTTATGCATTTACTGGGTTTACTGGCTAGTAATGAGAGCATTGTGCAAGTTCAGCTGACTCAGCACCTTTAGAGATTTTTTTTTTTTACAGACACTCTTAGTTGTTCAATATCAATACTTGTGGAAATAAACCAAGACTTGTCATGTTCTGCTATATTATTCTATCCATTGCCCGCTCTCTGCAGAAAGCAACTAGCTACTCTGCATTTCCCAAAATCATGATGGTTTTAGGGCACTTGGTTTTGGTTTTAATATGGCTCAACATTAAGGCTTTTGCTGTTTCTATGAACTGAGGACCACAGGAGAGGACAAAACACTGGACCAATCCACAGGAAGCAGATTAAAAATGTTATGTCTGATGTAGTTCACTAGCTGACCCTGTGGAAGAAAAGGATTGCAGGAGGAATAGCGCGAGAGATAATAAAAGCTTGAGACACTGGAGAAGTAGCATCTTGCTTGAAAAAGAAAATGTGTAGTGGTAGCTATTATAGGAGTGCTCAAAACCATAGCCAAGCAATGGTAATGGTTTCCCTGAACTGCACAGCAGATCCCATAAAGCAGGTAGGGCCATAGCGCAAACCCATGGCAGATATCCTCTTCCATGGGTTTGGATCCCAAAGGCTCATCGCCATCCTGCTCCAGGCAGTCCTGCATATGTAAGATCTGTGAAGGTACTGCTTCTCTGAGTGCTCTCAAAGATGGGAAAGTGTTGAGGTTGTAAGGCCTCCATCAGTTACAACTGCAGCTAAAAAGAGCAATGGCCAGTGCTTACAGAGCAGCCTATTAGTGCTTCAAGTTACAGTGTGAATTTCTTCATGTCCAGCACCTATTTTGCACAAATTAATGCTGAAAGTTTACAGTGAATCATGGAATTAAGTCTTACCTTTTCTTTGGTCCTGGTTCAACATCTAGCAACAGGCCTTTTGTGGCTTTATGTATATGGCACAATGCAATTTGTATATGCAGAAACACCTGAGCTTGAGCTGAACTAAATGAGCTGCATTAGCTATGTCTGCCAGAGAAAAATGCTGTTCTAAACCAGCTAAAGCTAAGATTGCTTTTAAAGACTTGTATTTAGTATCTCTGAATGTCCCCTGCACTGTGCTTTCTCCACACAGCCTGTTTGGATTTTCAAGCTTTCCTCTTCAGTGACCTGAGGAGCTCCCCACTGCTTCCAGGTTGTCATCTCCATCATCTCCATTTCTTTACAGTGGTGTTCCCAGGTCTTCTTAGCACCTAACACAGCTAAGAAGAAATCCTAGTGGCTAAGAGGGATGAAGTCACACTCCAAACTATGGAGTTATAATAGGCAACCTGGAAGGAGGAGGGAAAAGGTCAACTGGGAGACATTGCCTATAGTAAGAAAATATTATAGCAATATTTTAGACATTTGGCTAGCTTATCTAGTTATTTTAGGATGATGGAGAGAGTCTGCATTATATTAAATCAAATAAATTTCACTTCCACCTGGTCTGACAAAATATGCCATTTTCTTTACACACGACATCAGCCACAGGTTGCAATACCACTACCTGGAAACTGAAATAGCGTCTGTATAAACACAAGGGTTTCTCTCCAAAGATGCTCAGGATGGAACCCTTAAAATATGTGTACTTTGTATGGTTAGATCACGTGGGTACTAAAGTAGCTCTTACCCTGGAATGTGTTTGCTGTTGCTCAATGCAGGTCCTTCAGGAAACATAACTTTCTTGCATGGGTGGTCCTCTGTGTACACTGTTAGTTCTGTAAAAACCCCACATCACTGGGTTTTCTGTTGGTGCAGGAGGCTGGTGAGGGTTTATGCCATTGTACAAAATTGAAACAAAATTCAACTTTCAACACAAAAAGTGCAACAGAAACAGGACAACACAAAAGATTTCCTTCCTGAAAACTATTACCAGTGCAGTGGTGCAGTTTATTGCCTCTTTGAGAACAGGGGTATGGGGTACTTCCTTGGCTCTGTCTTCTCTGACCATAAAATCAGATATTAGAGAGCATAGACTATAAATGTGTTTGTATTTGCACCCTGCAAAGATTTGAGGGTGATTTGTAGTTAATGTTAGATGACTGTTTTTCCAAGTGGTAAACTGACAGTAACCAGACTAACTGTGAGTGTGTCAAATTGGCTGTTACTGTGGCTGTGGCATGCTATTTTTTATTAAGGGATTTCTAAAACCTATACTAATTTTGCAAAGTACTAGAGAAGTAGGGCTGAAAACCAATAATTTCCTTAGCATTTTGTTGAAACTGTCATTAAAATGCAGAGGATAAATGAACGCCTGCCTTCAGGCTAAAAGGCCTGGATTGCTGTCTGCCTGCGTTCTCTTTAAATCTGAAAGTAATTCTTCTACTTGAACTTCTATTTGATTTAATTAGTCATAGGATTGGGGTTTTTTTTGGTTGATTTTGTTTTAGTAAACTGCTGTAGAGATTTTTTAAGTGTGCTTGAGAGAGTCTTGGGACAAAATTCAGACTTTGTGTAAAAATGGACACTTCGCTCTGGGTCTGACCCTGGCCTGGGCAGCAGCACCATGAATCTCTGTCAGGCACTGAAAGATGTTCATGTCATGCGTAACTATTTGGAGAGGTTTTTCCTCAAACTGTCTAGTGCACTCAAATGCAGAGGGCAATGTCCCCAGTGCATTGGCGTCATTTACCAGAACTGCAATTTAGATACCAAAGGATTTCCTACAAAATATTCTTAATATTTTGGATATCAGAAATTGTTATAATATTTGTATTCTTAATAATAATTACATTTTTAATATTTAGGATATTGGAATTTGTTATAAACAGCCACTTGGCTGGAGAGAAAATAAACCATTCTGGTGGGAGAGGGGTCTGTATTTGTGAAGGTTATTCATAACAGCAATTCCTGAGAACATGCATGGTTCCTGCTAATCCTGTTGGGGCATGAGCTTCTTAAGGTATAAATGCTGATAGAAATCCTACTCGTTTTGGCTAGAAATACAATCATCTAGGATCATAAACATGACAGGCAATTTTATCATTTGAAAATGTCATGTTGAATCAGCAACTCAGTGTAACAGAGTTAAGAAATGTTAATATGGTATGATTTAGATTCACCTCACAAAGACAATTTTTAGCATAAAGGTCAAGAATGGAAATATATGTATTGTACTGGTATGGTTCCTGCACCAGGTCACACATACTATATTTTTAGAAGTGTTCAGGTGACTGCCCTAAAATTGTGTATATTTAAAAAGGGGATATCAGCTTGGTGACACTCTCAGAAAGTGTCTCTTTCTCTTTGTCCTGCAATTTCCCATCTAAGGAATGAAGGTTGCACTTTTCCACCTCTTTGTAAAACTACTTTAGGAAGCGCTCATGTACTCTTGTGGTAGAAGCTGCAGGATTACATAGATTGTAATTTCAGAAGACAACCTGGTTTGTCAATAGCATAAATCCAGATTCACCCAGATGGATTATTTTGGCTTCTGATGTGCCTGCAAATACTGTCATGATAAAATCTTAACTTCTTTTGCTATTCTGTCTTAAATTACGGAGAAGAATGTTTTTTAAATACAATATGCTTCTTATAATGTATGACACTCATTTCAGTTTGCATTCTACTTAAAATAATCCAGAAAAAACAATTAAACAATTGGTCAGCCATCAGTGGCTAAAACTACTCTGTCAGGAGGGCTTTAGACACTGCAGATCTGCTTAGGGCAGAAAGGTGACCTCTGATGACAGCTCTGTTTCTCCTCCAACAGTATTCTCTATCATTCTATAGATACTGTAACATGATGATTAACTTATTTTTACTGGGCAGTTGACCATGAATGATAATTAATGTGAAAAGTTTTATCTGCAGCTTTCATTTTCTGTTTGTTTTTTGTTTTTTGTTTTTTTTTTTAAATAACATACTGTAGGCCTATATGAAACTGTCTCTTTAAGCTGATCAAGAATTCAGATTCTAATATGGCAAAGAAGATGATTTGTTGTCTTTGAATATAGAGTAAAAACCAGGCAAACATCTCTTGTTAATGTCTTCCTGCTGCTGCTTAGTTTTGGCATAACAGGGCTGTGTGGAAATTGATAACAAACGTGTGCTGCCTGGGGCTGGTGGCCTGGGTCCTGCCTCCCATGCCCTGGTAAGGCCTGATCTTCTGATACAGAGCACAGAAGCAGCATCTTCCTACTTTGGCAGGAAACACATCTGCAGTGCTTGGATTATTAACATGTGTTATAATCACAGAAATTTTAAATTATCTTGAAACAGAGATAATCCAGACACTATCGCTGCATTCTTGGAAGACTCTGTGTTGAAGAGCTTTCATTTCTTCTGTAACTTCACAGTGTCCCCACATCAACTCCTGGATGAACATCACACTCAGCAGCTTTGTGTGGTATGTGAGACTTACCAACACCATCCACCCCCATTAACAGAGCTCAGAGTTCATTTGGATAAAATACAGAGAATACTAATGAACTAATTTGATCTCATTTGATCAGCAAGTGCTACTTTTTGTTTCTCCTATTATTTTGGCCAACTACTGTGAAAAAACATAGTTGATTTTTTACACAAGGTTAACATTTCCAAATTATCCTAGAGATTAATCACAGCCCAGAAATTATTGCAATGTGTTGATTACTCATTATTACTTCTCAATATATGAGGAACCAACATTTTATCAACAAAGCTAACACATGAAGTAGAAAATAGCATTACTTAATGATACATTTTTCTAGTTTACCTTAGACAAAATCTTTTCATTCTTAGTAAGAAAAAATATTTTATTGAATAAAGCCATTGTTTCATCTAGCTCAAAAGTCTGTCTTCTACAATGACAAATACCGGGTAATCAGCAGTGGTAACTGCAAATGAAGGAACATTATCTTCTAGCAAAGTTCCTTTCCAGCCAAGCAATAATTTAGGTTGGGGAAGAGAAAGTCTTTACCAGGCTGGGACCTTAAACAGCTCCATCTGAAGCCACTGGAAATATTCTCAATGAATTAAGAGATGGTTTTACTGAGCCACTTAATTTATGCCCTAAAGTAGAGGGCTTGTTAAGCCTGATAATAATTATTACGGTTATCAAAACTGCAGGTACTGGCCTCAAATGTATAAACATTTTATCTTTTCCTGGATCTCAACAAATAACCTTTCATACTAAAAAAGCGTCAGAACATTTGTAGATTTTTATTAGCCTGGAAAAAAAATGAAACCCTCTCAAGGAAGGGTACAAGGAAGTTCATGTGTAGATATTCTACTGGTTCTTCTACAGCAAGTATAAAAGTTTAAGTAATGAACACATGACTAGTACTTGCTTTGCTCCCAGGGCTTATACATATAACACAATTAGTCTCTGAAAAGAGCTATTAAAAATAATTAAACTCACCTAAGAGGACCCTTATGATCCTTACAAGTGACTGTAAAGAGAACCACTTCTTAAATATTAACTGTTACATGACAGCCCAAACACTTCAGTTAGTATTTTTCTTACTTTTTTATGCGTATGCACCACTGAATCCTCCTCTGAATCTGTGATAACAGGGATTGTGTTGGCACTTCTCTGATAACAGGCTGCATACAGAAGCTGCAGTTGGAAAGGGAAATTGCACAATATGGCTGTTTAGTCAAGGCAAGTAAATGTGTCCAAGAATAGTTCAATTTCTAATGAAAATCTTTCTAGGCACAAAGGCTTGGCTTGGCTGCCCCTTTGTCTGCAGCTCCCAGTGTGTACAGGTGTCTGCAATTCAATTGCTCGGCACAGGACTTATTAATAATGGTTGGAAACTTTTGTATTTGGAAGATGAATAGTATCTCAAAAGCAGAGTGCCACCACTGATGAGCACCAGAACTTTCTTGGCCAAATGTAGGGGAATGTCTTGATTTCAGAAATGCGTACTTACCGCTTTTTCTGCCTCTCTGCAGTCCTTACCTGGAGGTGGACTAAAGCCGTATGATAGTTTTGGAGGAACTTAATTTTTAGATGCTGAGTAAAACCCATGTTGCTGGCTCAGGTATCAATTCCTTTAAACATTTGGTTACATCGTGTCTGCCCCTAAAGAAATCTGATTTGTACTCTGGTATTTTTCACTCTGCCACAGCCATTAGAAGTAAAAGGCAGCCTAAACCTCAGAATTTAACCTGGAACCTTTTAGAAAAGGAAATTTGGATTTATTCCACTGGAATTAGGACAAAACCAGGTATTAAGATCAGTTGGACTGCAAAATCAGCCAAAGTTAGAGTGTGTTGAGAATGGTAGTTTGGGCTCAGACAAGTTTCTTATCATGAATTATTCATGAGACTGGACTATTAAGAAGATTCTGATTCTTTTCTTTAAGACAACTTCAAGAATGAAATTACAGAAACTTTCAGTGCTTACAAGTTCTCACTCACTATCCCTCAGACAAGATTTTTTCTTTTCTTTTACAGCTTAAGTTAATTAAGTCTTTTGAGAATCTGGTGGCTTTTAATGGTACTTAAATGGAAGCTGATGCTTTTGTAAAAGGTCTTTTACGGAGAGGCAAAATACACAGAATATGGAGCAAGAAATGGATATGTTCTGATTTTAACCATGTCCTAAAATGTATGAACTCTCTGGGCTGGTCTAAAATGAAACTGGAAATCTAGGATGAGATCTGCCCCTAAGGTACATGATTTTAGGCACCTAAGTTTGGCAGTCTCCCTGTGGAGGCTGGCAGACCTTTCCTCCTCTGCTGGCTATAAAGGTCACAGAGGCACACACTTCAGACCTAAATTTCAGATAGCTGAGACAGACTTTTAGTTAATTTACAGCAATAGCCCTTGAAACCTTCCAGATACTGACTTTATGTCTTCCCAATTATTTTTTGATCTGCAAGCAAAGCAATGTATATAGAAATACATATGGAAGCACACATGTTCTGTCCAAAGGCACGTTTCCTGTGTCAGAGACAATGCCAACTCTACAAAAAAAACGCACTTGAAGATTAATGTGTCAATGTTATCAACCTTAAAGGGAGATTTGCATTCCTGACCTCATAGGTAGGAAGCCTTATATCACTGGTGTCCAGGCTGCAGAAACTTAATTCTGAAACAGGGGAAGAACAAACATTGGTGTGGGGTTTTTTTTACAAAAAAAAAAAAAAAGAAGAAAAAAAAGAACTGAACATGCATAAAAGACTTGTTCTGCAAGGTCTTATACTGACTTTGAGTACTTACAAACTTCTGTCCTGTATTTGAAAGAGCCCTGTGCTGAAGGAGGTAACAGATCCTCGTGCATGCAAACTCTATTTACAGGCTTTTCCTAAGCAAGTAATCATCTGTTTTGTGAAAAGTGGTTGGTCAGTGGTTAACTTTCTCATTATCTTTGAAAGAGTGCAGATCTGTTGAATTAAACTCAGACCTGCTGAGATAATCACGTTGAACTGGAAGGGGACTGTACCCTTAAAAACCCTCCTGCAGTTAAAGGAACAGCTCTTGAGTGAGGTGGTGGCTGGCAACCAAAGTGGGGGTGCCCTCAGGAAACCAGGAGGACCATTAATTGTGGAGAAATTTCATTATGCTTAGATGGCCTGTAACTTACTCCTGCAGCATGCAACAGATGTGTACAATATTTCCCTGTAATAACATATAGTGTTGTGAGCTACTCATGCATGCACAATAACAAGACATATTGTGGATATCTGCAATCTGTAGGTGGATCATATCACTAATTTTGAGACTGCTCATCCACTCCTTTTTTCATCAAACATCGTTTCTGGACTTGCCTCCTGGTGGGGGGTCTTTCCTTTCTCTTTCAGACCTCCAGCTCTAGTAGCTTCATTTAAGGATCATTTCACCAGAGGAAGAAGTATTAGGTTTCTGTGTAAGCTATTAGGAATTGGCTTTAGCTGAAGCTGTGAGAAGAATGTGGAAAGTACGGGTTGTGGAAGCTGACTGCAATGATTCCCTTGTGGCAGTGAAGAGGTGATAACAACAGATAAAAAGTGGTCCAGAAACAATGAGCAATGGACTGGGAGGTGCCTTCAGAACTGGAGAACAAACAGATGCTCATTTAATTCACTGCACTTGTTTTTTTGTATCCTTTTCCTGTGCAGAAGAAACCAAATTATTAGCATAGGTCTCCTGCAAACTACCAAGAAGATCTGGAATATTCCTTTCCACATGTGCCAGGTGAATTCCCCTTCTGCAGGGAATGAAGTGGGAATAAAACGTCCCCTTCTTCTCCTCCTCTAGTTATGAAGGGCCAAGGAGCAATTGTGGTATCTGAAATATGTTCCCTCAGTTGACAAAAATGTGGGCATGAGATGTGAAAGCAGGAGACATCTTACTGAACTCAAAACTGACCGGAACGTGTGTGTATTTGTGTTTGGTTCTTCAGATGTTCCTCTGGAAAAATCATGCAAGACTCTTGCAAAACAAACGGGATAGTTCATTTAAATTAATATTCTCTCAGTTCTTGACACTTCATGAATACCCAAGGGAAGAGGTGTATTGTCCTGGCCACCTCTCTGGCACAGTCACACACTGCCTTGGCAGGAGTCGCCCCGTCAATGCAGACAGTGAAGGACAGCCTGTACCACCTCGCCTTCTGAGGGCTTTCCTCAGGAATTGCCCTCAGGGGATCCCCATGGCAGCTGCTGCACAGAAGCCACAAGTGCACTCCATTTTTATCACTACTAAGGGCAAATTCCCGTGAAGGTTTGTGCTTAGCAGGGTGCCACTGGTTGACTCAACACCACTGTTTCAGCACATGGTTCTGCTGCTGTTTCTTTACAGCATGTGTGTGAACAGTGTATGTATTTGGATCATTTCTGTTCCTTCACTTTTGATCATACAAATCATGATTTTGTACTTGTTGAGACTTTCAACTTCCATCAGTAATTGCAGTGGTATAATGAGATAATCGATAGCCAGATCTCTTTTGTTTTAACTCAAATTTATGGCTAGTTATCTACAGCTTCTCTCAATTCCTTTTCAGTACAAATCCCTTTCCTTAAACTTGGGCCAAAAGTATTTTTTTTCTGGAAAGCATTGAAAGAAATGGTCCTGGCTTCCTCTGTTTGACAAAAGATAATTGGAAGATATAAGATTTCTCACTTTACTAAAAGGTATCCAACTTTTTGAGAACTCTTTTCGATTCTGATGAACTTTGAAAGGATAATCTTTATTCAACTTCATTCATATCCAGTCATTGCCATTGTTTGTACTCTGAGATACCCACTTGCTTGGTCAGGTCCAACAGTGGTTATTGTGAGGAAATGCTTTTGTGGAACATACTTACACATTAACTTATTTCTTTTAGTTACAACTGAATGTTTCAAAAATACTGGAGTTTTCTTGGTTTTTTTTTCCTTTTCTCCCCTCACAGTTTTTCTTTTTTGAAAAAAAAAGGTATTTTAATTTTTTTTAATTTTGCAACACTACAGGAAAATTGGTGGGGGGCAGGAATTTCCAATTCATACAGAAAGACATTTCTTTGAAAATCAAATTCTAATTTGGCTTCAGCCCCTGCAGAAACCTTGACCAAATTCCCATACGAAATGTTTGGATCAGATTTTAAAATTCCCCCTAAGAATATAACTTTTACACATCAATACTCAGGTTTCAAGAAACATCACCTTGTCTACCTCATTTCAAAACAGAAAGTTGTATGCAGACACCTGGAAAATATTATTTCCAATATGACACAGAACTGGAAAAACTTATCATTCTGTACTCAGAGAACTTCTTTTTGTCTTAAGTGGACAACAAATTTTGTCCCATTACCATTAAATTATACCTGTGTGATGAGCAAATATAATTGTTCCAAAACGAATCAGCAGAATAAAAGGGGAGATTAGAACAATAGCTAACAAGACAACTGAAATCTTACAAAACAAATCTGGTTTTTACCTCCCATAATTCTTCTCTCTTTCATTCCTGCCATACACCATTGTCTGCTGTCATCACTTACCACCTTGTGTGTTGTTTGGATTGTGAAGTATGTAGGACTGGGACCTGTCTTTAAAATTTTGCATGCTGCCATGGATATCAGTGGTTCTGTATAAATATGGCAAAATACTTGTGGCTGCTTGTACCTTCACAGTTGTTACTGTGGTACACCCAGGCTATCTCCATATACCCTGTGACTTTAAAAGCACAGCATCTAATGACAGTAACAGCCGAGGAAAATAATCCCTATTGACTCACCTGTCAGGGCTGACCTTGCCAGCTGAACAAATCCAGTCCCATCCAGTAGAGATATTTGTACACCCATAGCAGTTATTAAAATATTATACAATAAAAAAGTATCCTCATATTTTAATTCTTATGTATAGTAGCATACGTTTGAGTGAAAATACAAAATAAGTAATTTCAGGTCATGAACAAAAAAAACAGTAGTGCTAAATACATGAAACTGAACTACAAGGCCTGGAAATATAACCTAATAAATGAATAATAAAACAGCCAGACATATAAGACGGGCTTTTTCTCAGAGCTCTGCAACTCACACAATTTAATCTCTGTAAGGGAGGGAAGTGTTGCAAATGCTGCCTAATATTTTTCTGAGGCTCACGTCCTCTGCAAAAAACCTAGCAACCATGCTGAAATGATTAGAGTGATTGTACCATGAAATGGCTTGGATTTGCTCATCTGGCTTCAAGTTCAGAGGAATGACCAACAAGCTGACTTATGTTCTTAACAGTGTAGACCCAGAAGGGTTCAAGCAGATGTTGCAGGCTTACTCCAGGCAAATACATGAAGTTTTGTGGTTTCTCTTAAGTGTTTGCTAATATCTACCACATTGCAAAGTCAAATGTCCTTTCTCAACAGAGCTGACTATTCATAATACAATACAGATGATTTAATCTGTGGTTAGGACTTTCCATTTCTACTAGAGCTGTGTAAAGTCTGAACTGCTCAAACCTACATTATATTGACATACAAAACAAAAAAAGGCCAAAAATCCCAAGCAGTTCCAAACCCTCAAACTCTAACAGTTCACACCTCTGTGGCTGGGTTATGTTGTGATGCTGTCTGTGATCGTGTGCATGTCCGTGTGCTACTATGGCATTGCTCCTTCAGGTCCATAACTGAATGAAGTGGGAGGTTTTTTAGAGAAGTTTTTTAAGCAATTAGAGGTGAGTATATTTTCAGAACTAGAGGCACCAGGATCTTGACTGTGCTTGATACTGTCACTTGCATCAAAATGTTTGTCCACACTCCTCTCTTATTTGTGACTCGCTTACACAAAAAATAAATGGTAACTTTTCATGTTGAAAATATTATTTGAAATTCACTACCAGGTAAAGTAGTTTTAATATGATCATTATTTCTTTCAAAGCTAATCTAAATTCTCTTTGCTGTCCTGACCACACTGAAATCCTGAAGAGATTTGTGGTGGTTGGTCTTGGATTTTTTTTCCCAGAAAAGGGTTTTATTCCAAAACCATGAAGTTCCTGAAGAACTTAAACGAGTCACTTTTGAGTTTGGTGAGTGCTTTTGGACAAAAGCATTGGGTGATAGAAGATTTAGACAACTAAACAATTTGTTTTGACATCTTTAAACAAAGACATTTAATTGTTTTTGCTTGAAAAACTGTTTTCATTAATAAATGAAGACAGAAGCCTGAGAGGTTTGAGACTCAAAAACAATACACTTTGTGTCAGAAGAAATACCTCTGCTGACAAAAAACGTATTCTAAGTTTTTGTTGGTTTAGCAAAACAAACAATGGGTTTCGGATGACTGGACATTATTTTTTGTTTTTTCTCGGTTTGCACAGAGAACCAAAAAAAAAATCAATTTCATACATAGCACTACTCCTGAGTAACTCCCAGATAAAGACAGAGTGAAACAAGGTTTATATCTTGGTTGAAACGCTGGCCCCTTTGAAATCAATGGCAGAATTCCCATTAATTTCACTGGGGTCAGGCTTTCACCTTCATTTTTAACTTACAGCTCAGTTTTCCTTCATTATACATTGCAGAAGTGAAGGAGGCTTCTTTCTGGTCAAATCACTGCTAGTGAATCTGTCCCAAGAGAAAAATGCAATACACACTTCTCCTTTCTGTCCTAAAAGAGCACTGGAAAAAACACATTTCTCCAGCTTTTATAATGTATATGGGCGTTTTCAAATGTATCATAATGTCTTTGTCTATAGTAAACCCTGTTTAAGATGTTAATAATTTTTGACAAGCACTTCCCTTGTGTCTGGATTTTGAAAGGAAAACCTAGAGCATAAAATGGCCTTGTTCTAGTCATGCAGTGGATTGAAACCAGCAGAAGCTGATAGCAAACAGCTTTTCTCAAAATGTAAGTTCAGTTTTCTTTCCCATGGATTTCTACTTTGCCTTTTGCTGCAAGCTGGCAACACTATTTAAAAAGACAGAACAAAATTCAAACTCAAAAATCTCTCTTAAATACTAATGCATTGTCCAATTATTTATTTTTTTTCCATCAGCTGTACTTTCTCCCTGACATCCAAACAGCAAGGAAAGAAAATTTATCTTGTAAAAAAAGTCTTCAGAGAGCTTTGTTTAGAGCATGGAGCAAAACAGAGGACTCCCAAAGCAGGAGTCTGCACCCTGGAGGGTCAGAGCAGCTATTTCTTGTTCCAGGGCAGCCCAGCATCACACACCTCCAGTTCCTTCTGTTTATTGAGTCAATGGCAAGCCATAGGAAATATGCACTTTTCACCCAGGTATGAGAATAAAGCAGCATTAATTGTATCACAGTTTTATTTATATGCAGCTCCAAGGCTGTGGCCTATCTGAAAGCTTTTGAAAATTCAGCTACTTTTTTGACAGCGTTGGGGATGCAGTGAATGACCTAGGGTTAACAAGTCATCAAATATCAGCTAGCCATGGTAGCTGAGCATGTGCTCTTTGTTACTGGAACTTGACTGCATATCTGAGTCCTCGTATGCCTAAAAAATAAGTGTTAGTGTTGTGTGTCTTCCTATCTTACAAAACATATTGTTGTGGGAAAGCAAAACACTTCACATTCACCTGATTAAGAAAGGGCATCTCCAATGTGGCAGGTACATTTGAGAGAGTCGCTTGAGTCTTTTGTAAACAGTGGAGAGTTAGTCAGTGTGGTCAATGGGCGCAGAGTGGGATTCATCTCATCCTAACCTAAACACCTGCAAATGGCAAGGCATTCCGTCCTAGTCTGCAGTGACAATGTTGAGATCTTCCTTGACAGTCATGAGAGCTGAGACTCCTTGCACTCACCTGGACATCTACCTCTGGGTACCCTCCAAACTTGGGGAAGATTTCTTCACTTTCATTTTGTCTGCTGGTGTTCTCCAAGGTAAAACTTAAATTAGGTCTAGACATTTAATTCGTTTTGACCATGTTATCCATACAATCATTGATTTCACCAATTTTCTACTGCTGTTTTATGTAAATTGTTCAGGTCTTGCCCGTACTGAATTTGTTTTTCATTTACTCATGGTAATATGTGTTTATGTTTTTAAGTAAAATCTCTTGCTGCTTGTGATTGGAGACTCCCCAGGGAGGCAAAGCTGATAACAGCTCTCACCTTAAACCAAATTAGGAACATAAGTTTCTAACACGTTAAAAAAACCCAAGAAAGCAATTAAGAAAAAACTGTGAAGAGGAAGTGAAATTCTAACTTCATGTTGAATGACAAAGATCATGAATTTATTGATGAAAACACAAGGATCATGTTCAGGCATGGTGCTATAAATGCTAAGAGGGCACAAGACATCCTGCAGTGAGAGAGAAAACAGTTACAGGACTGAGCAGAACATTTCTTTAATATGGCATATTAAAGGAACAATTTTAGTTTTGCTAAAACTCACAAATTTAAAAGTATATATATCTCCTCTACCATGTATTTCCTCCTCCCTTCCTGCTGGACCAGCCTATCCCTTCTTCCCATTTTCTGCTGCAGCAGTGGCCAGGCTTTTCACTTGCTTTGGGAGCTGCAGTCCCACCCTTGTCTCGGCACTGAGCGCACACAGTGATTACATATGTCTATTGCAAATGATCATTTTCCCTTCTGCCTCCCAGCTACAAATTCCCATCTCAGTATACCCCTCTTTAAATCTCTTCTTTATTGAGTTTCATCAGCATAAGGCCATTGTTAATACATCTGTTTGAAATAAAAAATAATTTCCCTGTGTCTGCCACCTCCTCTCCACTACAGAGTCTCACCCGATCACAGGTTCCAGCCGTGATTAACCAGCACACATGTGTTTCAAATAAAAGCTATCTTCTCTTCATAGACACCCCCTCCCTCTCCCAGCTGTAGACTTCCCTACTGCGTTATCCTCATTTCTAACTCTTCTGCCTTGTTTTCAGCCTTGCTATCTCATCGGTGTCTTCCCTGTTCTTAACATTTGCTTATGAATGTGTTTAGCATCTTTCTTTCAAAGAAGAAGCTCTAAAAAAGATAAATAAATATCACAGTCTTAATTTTAGATGGGGAAATTAAAGTCTGCAGAGTTGGAGAAATTTGCCATGTGCTCCAGAGGGGGCACAGCAGGCTTGGGAATGGCACCTGGGACCAGATTCTCAACTGGTGTAAACTGCATCTGGAAATCAAGATCTTTGGGCTAATGGGCATGTGCCCTTGTGCTGGATTGTTCTTCCTCCCTTTTCAAAGATTTTACTCTTTTCGGAGACAGGTGTCTTTGGGAAGCATTACTTACCTGTGGTTTATATATTAGACTTATGGTGGGTTAGGGAAGCCATGGGTTTCAGGCCTACAGGCATATTCTTTCAGCTGTGCCTGTTATTCAATGGCCAGAGATAGTCTTGAATTTGTGGAAGATTAGGGCATGGGCCCATCCTTGCTCCCATCTGCACAGCAGATGCCTTGTGCATGTCCCTAGTTTAACCCAGTGGGGCTCTGGGTAATTACCCTGTCTGCTCGTGCCTGTTACTGCAATTATTCACACCCAAACTATGTTTTGGTCTACTATGCAAAAGCTCTCAGTGCTGAACTACCTTCCCCTCCTTTGGCTGTGCTGCTATGAACATAACCAGAACATGACAGTGCAGACAGTCTTTATGCTTCCCCGTGTTTATATTGTATCCCATAGCTGGTATTGCCAGCTACTTAAAAATTATGAGTTGTCCTCCAAAGCATTACCAACACAAAAGAATTAATTAGCAAGCAGTTGTGCGTTTGTCTGATTTCTTGCCTCTTGAGTCAAGATTTTCAGCTTTCCTCTGTGACTGTAGTGTCTAGAAGTGTAATTTTTAAAAATTCTTTTTGTAAATGAAAGCTAGAATTCCCATTTAATCTCTTCTTTTGGGAAGGTGGTGCTTTAGGAAGGAAGCACACCCATTGCCATGGGTCTCCCTAAATACTCAGAAGAGTTAGGAACATATTGCAAGACTTAACTCCAAAGGAAAAATTGCATATATACCAGGTAACATTCCACCAAAGGTGAAAGTTGCTGGTCATTTGTGTCACTTGCTAAATGTCACTTCCTAAATGACAGCAAAAACAGTGAAGAAAACCAGTCAGAGCTTGATGCTATTTTCTTTCTAAAACGTTATTTTGAATAAAAATGTCCACAATATTTACAAGTGTTTTATGTCTTAAATAATTTCTCTATTGTGAAAAAAGTGTATTTAATTTTAAAATATTTTCCCACAACAGAAAAAGGACTGCGGGGAGGACAGTTATCATCAAGTAGATAGCTAGAAGCACAGTATCAGAAAAAGATCTTTCTGACTATATTGGTAGAAATGTGTGTGGGTTTCCTGATTTTGCTTTTATTTTGTTTATGACCTTTGTGGTTGACAGACTCACAAGAATTAAAATATTTAAATATTAAAGAGTTGAATTTAGAGACAGTTTATCTGACCTCACAAAAACCTGGAGCAACTCAGAAAACCTGTTCAAAAATTGCAACAATACTTCTGCAAAATAGTGTCTTGATCCTCTGCAAAAATATAGTAGCACAGATATTTTACAATGCTGAAATCATAGACAGAATTGAGGGAATGTTTGAATGAAGATACCTAATTTTCTGGTTAAGACTCCAAACCAAAAGGACACTCAGGGAGCTATATTAAATGTTGAAGCCTGTATATGTTTTCATAGACAGCTTCTGTGTCTAATATTTGATTTCTGTAAACATGATAAACCATAAAATGAAAGAATATGGAAGGAGATTTTGGATACAACAAACTCCCATACTTGGAGAAATTAAAATGAGATAATTAGCCCAGCTTTCATACAAAGCTGCAATCTCCAGCCTATGACATACTGGCCATTTGTTTCCTGTAAGACCATCTTGACATTGCTTGTTCACCAAGAAGTAAAAAAGTTAAAGCAAAGGAGAGTAAGGTGAGATGCATCTGCTCAGCCCAGATGTCTCCAACCCATTTTACTGAAAGCCTGAGACAATCCCAAGCATCAGTGATAAATGTCTGGCACCATTAGTGCATGCGAACTGGTGTAGACTGAGGGTCTAGAGAAATGGAAACAGCCATTGTCTTTATGGCATTGACTTGGAAAACAAAAAAAAAGGAACAACAGTTGGCTCCCTCCCTCTTTAAAAAAGAAGAGAAGGTGCTGTTGGGAAAGTGGAACTTTGATTATTATTTTGATGATTATTATAAAAAAGGAGCATCTTAAATGTGGGATCCAATTTGAACACTTTTTAGGCTGGATCTGTCCCTATGGCCTGAATCAAACTGGATACTGATACACTGTATTTGCCTGAAGCAGCAGAACTTGACTTGTCTCTCACTCCTCCACACTCTCCTGCTCAGTTGACCTAAAAGGCCAAAGGTGTCTCCAAGGGCATATTATGATGAAAGAGAGACCAAATCAAAACCTGACATTTGTTGTTGTTATTGTTCTTACTTCTATTAAAAGGGGTTAGACAAGAACAAATGATAGGTGATCTCTACTCTACTGATGAGTTTACAACAGACAATCCACTCCTGGATAACTTGTGATTTTCCAGGTGTCGGCCAAGATGGACAGTTTAGTCTTAGGTATAAACTGAGAAATAAGGGCCAAGTTAATACTGATTTTTCCCTTTGCTGCTGCAAAGTAGGGGAAAGTGTCATTTGCCTTTTCTGCCTTGTTTTCTGCAGATTCTTGAAGTTTTTTGCAGGCACAATGAAGGTTGTGAGGGTGTCTTCCACAAACAAGCATCTTTTTTGGATCTTGCTCTGATGTACAAATTTCTCACACAATTAGAAAAAGCATTCAGCCCCAGTATTGGCTCTTGGAGCACTGTCCATCCATCCTTCCAGGGGCAGAGATGTAGGCAGAAGGCTGTGCAGTCAGCAGCACAGGTTCCTACCTTCTGGGCCCTGAAAAGTTCATGATAACACAGATGCAAACACATGAGCTTGCTGAGCTGCGGCTTTAGAGGAAAATGTGACTGGAAATGTTACACTTCCATGCCAAACGCATATTCCTCTGCATGTGCATGCATGCGCATTTCCTCAGCTCTACTTATGAAAGCAGCACTTGTGAGTGAGCTCCTCAGAGCTCTCTTTATGACACTATAGAAAAGAAAATTGTGGGTTTGGCTCATTTGTTGTTCAAGGAATTGTTAAGTGAGTTGCAGCTGCAAGGCCGAATACTTTTCTGACTTGTACCTCTGCAAGGACAGAAAGCTTCTTGGGATCTGATCAAAAGGCAAGAAAGCAAAGCAAGACTTGCAGAAGTTAGAATTTGCCTCCAACCATCTTTTATTTTTTACTGCTGGAAGTGACACATCAGCAGGAACCAAAAATAACATGACCATAGAGTCTGACTTTCAAACCCCAGTGGAATTTGCAGGCCTGATGGTAGAAGCGCTTTATCTCAAATCACTACTCATAACATTCCCTCGTTGGTTCTGCAGTAGAATTATGAGAAGTAAATATGTGCATGCACGCACATGTGTGCACCATGTAGGATGTGCGCTACAGGCTTTGCAAGATCAGCAAACATTTGGCAGCTATCAACCATAACAGCTTCCTCTTCACAAGTCTCGTGATGGCCTTGTCTTTTGTATTCCAACCATAATTGTTAACGTATTAAAGAGCTATGCCTTTAAGCTCAAAGGCATGAATATTTTCATATTAAGCCCTATATTTGATTCCTCTCCAGTTAGTCCACATACATGCAGCTGGTTTCATGGCTGGATTCTCTGTTCTCCAGTGAAGTGGAAACATTTTACAGGATTTTTCTCACAGTTGAGCTATTCATGCGTGTCCTTCAAAACGTGTGCTCTCTGTCTGGATCCGCTGATAACTAATGAGGGTTGAACTGTTGCTGAAGCCTTTCTGCAACTGGAATTCCTCTACCAATCTGTCTATTTTCTTTGAACTAGTACTTTGTTGCCAGTTTTTCTTAAAATTGACCACTCATTCAAAAATTAGCTGTGGGGATAGACACACACACACAGTGTATGATTGAGGTAAGTCTTGTTCCTTTGGGAGACTGGACTAAAATGACATGATATCTCAGTACGCTACATACACATCCTTCTTCCTACATGTGAGAAGCTATCCTACTCTCTGCACCAGGATCATTCAAGATACATGCACACAGCTGTTAACAACACAACCATGTGGAGGGAACATTTTAATGTAATACAGTGTGGGATTTCCCCATACTGACAGGTCTTATTGCTATTTGTCTGTGCAATAGACCCATTTTACCAGTTTCAAGTCTTCTGTGGTCAAAAGCTAGGCAATTCTCACTCATGCTTGTTACAAGGTGTCTTTGGGCCATTTCACACCCCGGAGATTTAATGAGTCTTAGAAATCACTTCACCTTTCTCAATCTGTTTAAAAGTTAGACTTCTAATCCAAGCTAATCATCAAGGTTTACTCTATAGTCAGTAGATAAATACCTCCATAGGAGTCACTCATCCTAAGAGAAAACAAGTAGTGCTATGAGCATACAGTGGTACATTTTCAGATGGGTTAGTCCTGTCTTTCTCTTTCCACTGACTGGAGAGGAAACTTAGATAGGCAGAATTAGTTGAGATGAAATTTGGACCTTGCTGGCTTCACTGGGAATTGCTCACATCCCTAGGTAGCTAGAGAGTCCACAATGTTGAACTGCCTGGTGGCTGAGTGCTACAGATATGTATCCACTAGAGGCTATGATATGACCACAGCAAATTCCTTTCTCTTAGTGAGACAAGTGGGCTTTTAAAATAGATAGAAACCAAATATTCTTTTCATGTGGTCTAGTCATTTGTCTTCCAGTCAGAAAATTAAGGGGTTTATGGTGTTGCTTCATTGCTGCAATCACGGAGACTTCCTTTGGTCTTCACTGCTGCTCTCCAAACCACTACCAGAGATGGGCCAATAACATCATCTTAACAGCAGGAATTAGTGCATCAAAACTGATCTTGCCTTATTTCTCTGTAAGTTACTATGCACTGACAAGTGACAAACTGCACAGAAAACATTGTCTCAATGTTCTCTGAAAAGGACTGCTGAAATATTTGACAAGCTTCAGTCAAACCGAGCTGTTTTCTTCATTTTGAAGCCAACTTGCCAAGCAATCTTTCAACACTTTGTGGTATTTTATGTAGGATTCTTCAGTGCAAGAAAGTGTAAAGTTCAGTGTTAAGTTGTACCATACAGATAGGCCAGGCAGTGCCAGCATAGTGTACTTTGCATACATTTATCAGGCACCTTTTAATAACTCACCTGTGCACCAGTGGTTCATTTTTTCCAAATACTTTCAGACTACTGTAATGGTTTAGGCTTTCTTCTTATTTTTCTGAAAAATCTTCTTCTTTTCTCCAAGATTCAATTGGCTCAGTCATATGCAGTTTCGTGATCTGATATCTGTTGCATCTTGAAACACTCTGAGAAATTTCCAAACACTCCTAAGAGCACAAACGAAAGGTTCCAGCTCCAGTGAGCAGGATGAGCTATTGCTGTGTTCGGTTTATCAAAACTAGGGTTCATGTCTCTCCCACCTTTTACTTCAAAATTTTCAGGCTTCCAGGACCTCAGCCTACCTGCCCTGCAGGCAGTCCCCGCATCCCCTGTGTCCCCCACACTCCCTCATTTCCCCTTCCTTCAATAAATTTCTACCCTCTTTTGTCCCATGTGGTACCCCAGCAGCCCCTTTCCACTGCAATCCCAGAGGTCTCCCGATGCCACTTGTCCACTTTTTCTGAAGGTGGCCATCCTTTTCCAGAGGATGCAATATAATACCGTATGTGGAACAGCTGTTTCTAGAGAATAAACTAGCTGTCTAGCTCCCACTCTTCTTATAAAAAGTACATAGATTTAAAAATTGACTCTAAGGAAAACAGGGTTACGCCAATAGTTTGTACCGTCACAAATAACTTTTGTACCACTCAGGATGAGACAAAAGAGAGCCCAGGCTTTCTAGCACATCACTACATCACTCCTCTGGGCCTCACAGGACCTTTTAGCTTCTATCCAAAAATTGTGTTTCATAAGGGAAAATAAATGCCTTTCACTGCCCACCTCTAAGGTTATAATTTTCTCTCTTTCACATTTTTTTTGATGTGATGTTGCCATCAATTCTCTTATTCTCCAGAATGAGGTGAAAAGAATTACCAGCAAAGCTGTCGAAATCTAAGATTTCTGAAATTGCTTCTTAATATTGTTTGTGCTTCCAAAACACACCCATGCTATGTTTTATTAGCTTGAATTTAGAAATAGCAGATGGCTTGCTCTCAGTCTCACCCCTTGCAAATCAGGCAATCCTCCAGCACCCAAACCAGCAAGCTCCCTAAATCCTGACTGTAGTTGCACAGGTGGGATAACGTGGCTGTGTCACTCTGAGCAGAGTGGTGTGAAGGTCTTGTTGGGCTTTGGAATTTGCCTGTACCCAGGTGGTGCTTCTTGCCCTTTACTCAGTCTTGCTTTGGGGGTGGGGAACAAGGGGTTGTGTTAAGGATTGTCCTTTTTGATCCATTTGTACAGCATCTGTCATCACATGGCCCAGAGCTGCAACTGAGGGGCAACTCAATTGTGTGGCTCCATTAGGTTAGAAATCCAGAAATCCAAGTCCCTTTGAGCTTTTTTCTGTGCAGTAAGTTCTCACTAAATGGTTATAGGCTATGTTCTTTTTTGACATGAGTTCAAGTGGGGCAGGATGAGGGGATGGGTGGTGCTGAGACAAAGCCTGTGACTGCTCAGCAACAGGAATAAGAAGGACCTTCTCTTTGTGATCCTGGTTGCTACAGCTACTCTCGGCTTCTTAGAGCTCAGTGGAGACTTTTTTTTTCTAATCACAAAAGTTGGATTGGCTTTCACTGATGTCACAGGAGGTGTCCTCCAAAGTGTCCCAAAGATCTCCCTGCTGCAGAAACAGGAATGTCACTTTTGTCCAGCTGTGGCCCAACCACTGCCATGTGCTGTGAATACCTTCTCTCTGCTCTACCAGCCTTTCCAACAAATACAAAGTGAATTTCCACTCCAGGCAGCATTTACTGTTTTAACTGTTGACAAGATCTGCCTGCTGTAGCTTCTGAGGGATCCAAAGGGTTTCTCTGAACTGGCTGTGTCTGTGTGGCCTGGATGCCAGGTAAGGTAGGTATACTTTGAGGCTTCAAATGGTAATTAGTCTATGGTATAATCCTTTATTGCAGCATCTACTCCTGTGTCATCTGCTCTTGTGCTCTTGGATGCTTGCCTACCACAGATTTTATTCATGCACACTCAGGGCCTGTCTCATTCTCCTACTCCTCCACTGCACAAGACTAACAGGAGCAAAGCTGAAGCATGTAGATAATTGTTTATCTATTGCATGATGCAATACTCACACTTCAGTGTACTGCATAAATATCTTTGTTGGTTCCTGCTGGAATTAGAGAGAGGCTGCAAACACAGGAGATATTCCTGACTTACATTACCACTAATGTGAACACTCTTTCCATCACCATTCATAATTCTTGCTGGTAATTCTTAAATGATTTTGACCTGTGATGAAAATACTCCACCACACTTGAGGAAGCCCTAATGCTTCCATATTTTCACAACATCTGACTGCATTGTTCTGCTGTCAGAAATTAGTCTGCTACCACTAACCAATCCAGAGATCTTACAGAATAAAAACTACTTATTAATTTCAGTGGTGTACTCAAACACCAAGTCCTAAGACCTGATGTTCAGTCCCAAGGTCTTAAATGCTACCTGTTTTTCTGAAATGCAAAATGACATGTATTGGCTGCCACAGAAACTCTTAAATGAAGCCATTGTGATTGAGAACGCAGAAGGGCTTGCAATTTGTCAACAGGCAACATGGAAGGTGAAACGGACTGGTAGGAAAGGAGATAGAGATTTTTTTTCCCTATAGCAAAGTCCTAAAATGTTTTTAAAGTCATGTCCAATGCTAAGAAAAAAAGCTAAAAGCACAAGTCCTGAACTTCTAGCTTGTTACTACTTTAAGCAAATCTGAACATGTGCTAATTGCTCTCATATTAGTTCTGCAGCTAAAGGGATGAATTTTGTAGTTCTTGCTCAGGAATAACAGCTATTAAGTGCATGTGGGCCCAATGGCCTTCCAAAACACCTTTAGAAATGATGAAGAATAAATGCCTGCAGAGCAGTTATTTCTATCTACGGAGTACCCTGGAAACAGAAGATGTTTTTCTTTATAGGAAGCTATGATTTATGTAAAACTGAGGAACTGACTAATGTAAAAACAGGATGCAAAGCCTATTAAAAGTGGAGGTTGTAGAAGGCAGAAAGCAGCCGTGTGGTGCAGTGGGGAAGAGGAACAAATCATTATATTCAAAGAACACAAAAATGACCTATTCATATCTACTTGCCGCAGCAGGGAGACTTTTACTTTCCAGTGGATCCTAGAAATAACAGTGTTCAAACCACTGAAGCACCAGCATGAATCTTTACAGACCAGTGAAATGCCTCCACAGACAAGGAGGAGCCATTAGTGTGTTTAATATATCTGTGAGCTGCTGGTACTGATGCTGCATTCAGAGAAGAGATGGAGTACTGTAGATTTGCTTTCCAAACAAAAATATTTTAATATGTATTTTACTGAGGCATCTTCTAGCAAGTTAGCTCACATTTGGGCCAAAATAAGAAGGTTGCCTTTTCCTCTGCTTCTTCCTTTTGGAGTATAGAGCTGCAGTGGTTAGCCTGAAGCTATTTGAAAGGACATTATTCTAGGTAAGGGACAGCTGTGAGACAAGAGGCTCAGCAGTCAAGTCTGGTATTGAATTTGGCTCATGGGCAAATAGGAGCCTAGATCAGTAATAATACTAATTTGTGGGCAGATTGTTGTTCGTCTGCAGTGTTTTGCAATGGAGAGCGAACGTTCTGGCTTCACAAAGGAAGCTGAAAGGCAGAGGCACTGTGTGGGCTGCAGACTGTGCCCCTGCTACAAATGCATGCGGGTGCCATGAAGAATCTGAGCAGAATTACTGAGCTTGAAGCATCAGCGTGGTGCTGATGGGCTGTACCGTGCACACACGGAAGGTGGTGGCAAATGCCAGGACATTGTTTTCCCTCTCTTTCCCCTTCAAGGACAGAAGATATTTTTAGGATTGTGTGAGGGAGGTAGCTGACTGTGCCAGTGCTGCACACTGATGTACCTGCATAGTTGAGAGGACAGCAAGCCACAGTGTGGGCATTTGCAATAGGGTTGCTTGTGAGGCCAAAAACTCTTCATCAGCTTTGCCAGCTCTGTGTCATCTAGCGAAACTGCACTCAGATGCCACTCATCTCTTTCTTTAGGTCCTCATTCTGCGAGGCACAGAGCACTCTTCATGCCAGCTGGCATCCTTGAAGACATGACTTGGAAGGCTGCTAGTGTCCAATGAGAAAATGCAGGTGGAGTACAAGATTAGTGTGCTACAGCTAAGCTGCTTATTGACTTATCATACGGCCTTACTGTGCCTCGGTTTCTCCTGCTTTGTCCAGGGGAGAAAGACTGTTTCTTGCGATGTCTCTGTACAATATGGTCCTTGGTTACAAGTAAAAATATTTATTGAAAAGGATTAATGCTGTAAATTGGTGTGAAAAATGCTAGAGATGCTATATAATTTGCAAGGCAGCATCTAGAGAGCATGAAGGCAGCATCTAGAGAGTATGAAGGCAGCATATAGACAGCCTGGTGTATAGGGTCATCCTAAGCTTATCTGGACATAGAACTATAAGTCTACTAAAAACACCCCAAGATTTCTCAGGTAGAAAGCACAAAGGCTCAGGAGAAGAAAAAAAAAACCAGAAAACAACAACCAAAATCCTTAAAAAAATCAACAATAAAAAAGAAGAATAAAATACTTCAGAATCTTCAGCAGTTTTGTGTCCTGGAAAAGTGCAGATATTTGCTGAACTGGATGATAAACAGAAAATTTGTGTAGCTGGAGTGGGGACTGAGAGGGAGTAAGAGAGATACGGAACCAGTTCCTCCTCACCTTGGTTTATCTCCTCAGCCCCAGAAGACTCTTTTTGATGTATTTTGTCATATATTATTTTATCCGATATGAATCAATGGGGAATGAGACAGACATGTGGACCTAAAAGTCTGTTCATTTAATCATCCCCTGGACACAATCCCAGGTTGTGAACCAAATGGGATAAATACAAGGAAGATGAAAGCTGTTGAGCATATCTGTTCAAAAATTAAGTCTTTGTCTGTGGGTTGCTAATGTAAACAGAGTGGACTTAAGGAGAAAGAAATAATCACCACTTCCAAAGAGTTCAGAGAAGGTCTGTTGTGCACAACCCCCCCAAAGATTAATCGTGTTGGAGTAGCTGGTATCTGTCTACTGAGCTCTGAGAGTGAATGAGCAGCCTTGTTTGGACACATATTTGCTTTTATTTATAGGTAGCTAGATCTTCTTGTCTGATTCATGGCTGTAATTCTGTCAAGTTAAAAAGCAAGGAAGTAAAGATATTTTTAGATTGTGATGTGAATTTTTTTTCCCCAGCATGAAGTGACTCTCATTAATAGATATTTTTTGTGTATTTTAAATGGAGCCATGAACCTTCTTGGTTAAGTCTTCTCTACCAAATGCATGTGCCCTGGAGAGTGATGGCATAAACCAGAGGTGTTGCACGGTCTGAAGTGCAGCAGGAGGAGCACATAGCGTAATGAGGGTGCCAAGTTTTCTCAGACAGTAGTGGAAGTGCTATCTACTGCTGCATGGAGACAGGGAAGACAAACTTGAGGCAAACTCATCTACACTGTCTTCTGTGCATGCATATTACTCACTCACATGAAATATCATCCAGAAATGCACCTAGGATTTTTCATCAGAGGCCATGTCTGCATTAGCAGGCAGTGTCCATCAATAAAATGGATCTGTACAGTGAAGCAGTTGGTCCTGCAGACCTGATCTCCACCCTGCACACCTTGCAGGGGATTTTCTTGAGGTTAGTTCTGGACTGAACACCTATTTGTAGCTGTGGTGCCTGACACATACACTTCCAGTCCAGTTTCACCCAAAAGATGAATGTTTATGCAGTGGGAGACTGCTCAACAATGTGAACCAAAGCACAGTAAATGGGAACAACTTGCTTCAAAAGTACACTTCTGATCTAAACTAAAATGACAATGTAGATGAACTAGAAAATTGATTGGTTAATTCCTAAAGTGAGCTTGGGACACACACCAGCCATACAGCACAGATGACTGGGAGATTCCAACCTTGGAGTGAACTGGAAAGCTACAGTTTGTGGCTGTATGAACCATAAATACATATCCATGGAGGCTGAAATGCTGTATCATTAGCATCATGGGTGGTGGTACCATGCTCTGTAAGCGGAGTAAGACATAAGTATTGTATTTGAAATATGAGGAAGTAATTGTAATTTTAATTTTCAGCATCTGGATGTTTAATCCTAGAAATAATAGAAGATGATCTATATGTCTACCTTGTGAAGTCCAAGAAGGCCAAGTGTAAGGTCCTCCACCCAATATCAGTACCGACTAGGTGATGAATTGACTGAGGGCAGCCCTGCAGAGAAGGACTTGGGGATACTGGTGGATGAAAAATTGGATATGAGCCGGCAATGCGCACTTGTAGCCCACAAAGCCAACTGTATCTTGGGCTGCATCAAAAGAAGCGTGGCCAGCAGGAAAGTGATTATCCCCCTCTACTCTGCACTGGTAAGACCCCACCTGGAGTACTGTGTCCAGCTCTGGAGTCCTCAGCACAGGAAGGACATGGACCTGTTGGAGCGAGTCTAGAGGAGGGCCACAAAAATGATCAGAGGAATAGAACACCTCTGCTGTGAGGAAAGGCTGAGAGTTGGGGTTGTTCAGCCTGGAGAAGAGAAGGCTCTGGGGAGACCTTATTGTGAACCTTCAATATATAAAGGGGGTTTATAAGAAAGATGGAAAGAGACTTTTTACCAGGGCCTGTAATGACAGGACAAGGGGCAACAGTTTTAAACTGGAAGAGGGTAGGTTTAGATAGGACATGAGGAAGATTTTTTTTATGATGAGGGTGGTGAGACACTGGAACAGGTTGCCCAGAGAACTTGTGGATGCCCCATCATTGGAAGTGTTCATAGTCAGGTGAGACAGGGCTTTGAGCAACCTGATCTAGTGCAAGATGTCCCTGCCCATGGCAGGGGCGTTGGACTAGATGATCTTTGAAGGTCCCTTCCAATCCAAACCATTCTATGGTTCTATGTCTCCTTTTATCAGCAAAAGCTTGGCCACGACCCAGTAAGTTGAGCATTTACTTAACTTGAAGCATATCGGTGGTGCAGCCACCAGTGAAGCCATCGACATTTTTTCATCTACAAGGTAAGTGCCATGGCCTTAGCAGCACTCTTTCTCTTTATAGCTAATTCAGGAAATCCCACACCAGCTAATGTAGGTTGTATTCTTCTGCTTTCTGTAGCTGATATACACCTTAAATACCTTGACTGGCAGCTACAAGAGAGCTTTGGTGTCAGGTATATGGTTAGCTTGAGTTCTGTGAGAACGAAACCACTCTTTTTGCTAAAATAAATATGTATTATTCTTTATCTACACACTTTCCTATTTCTAAAAAGAAATTGGGGAAACTGACAGATTTGGAGTTTTGTTACTCTTTCTGTACACAATGAATCCATTCAAGTGATATGTAGAGGTCACTTCTCAAGCTGAATTTGGCAGGCTCAGGCACTTGGGTTTCTCTCCTGCCCATCTCCAGGAGTCAGTCTGTTGCCAGATCCTGGGGACAAGTCTCCCCTGGGGAACACAGAGCACTGTCCTCTTGGGTGGGGGTGTGCCAGCTGTTGTCCAGATCATTAACTCTGGACTATATTTCTTTTTAAGAAGAACCTTAATTTGTTTATGAAAGGGACAGTCTAGCATGGCTTCTTGTGATAGCAGAAGACTAGACACGACCCACAGGGTGACCTTAATGCCTAGTGTATACGAGAATATCTTACTGCTCCTGGTTGTACCTGAGCAGACAGTGATCACAAAACCAGCCTGTATTGCTTTGGGGCTATTTGTGCTTTTCAGATAGTATGATTGCTATGTTAGAGCCACACAGGAATGTCCTAATTTCAGCTAATACCTGTGTTACTAGACTCTGTGCAAATGCACAGATGCGAAGTGTCATTTATCCTTGTAGTCCAGCAGCTTTACCCACTGGTGTTGTTTTATTTCTCTGTGCATGCCTTCCTTTCATATGACTTCATATGAGCTCAAGTTTTCTATTGAAACTTTTCACTTTAGTTTGTGGTCTCGCTACAAGTGTGCTATACAAAAAACCCTCCCCCAAAAAACCTCCAGCTCCTAAAGATAGTCAGTTTATAATCTGTTTCAGAAATAATTTCTGCTGTTTTCCTGATTCAGTTAGCAAGAATTCTCAGATGTTGGTGACAAAGTTTAAGCATTTAAATACATATTTAAGCTCTGAGAAGAAATTATCTGGATGCCATTCAAATTTCTCACTAAAATCAATAGGGTTATCATGATTAGGCTACTTGTGTTGAGAACCTCATACTTCTAATCTTAAATGTAGGAGTTTGGCCATGAAGTTCAGCTTTATGTGTTATTTCAAGTCTCCTTGACACAGGGGCTTCTAATGTGATGATCAGAATTGGAGGAAGAAGATCAGTTTTAGGAGACCTTTACTCCAAGAACTTCAAAGGTGATTAAACATATTCACTTATTTGTATGACTGACTCTCATCAGTTTCCACAAATCTTTGAGCACCTAGACATGAGTGCCTTGGGCTCAGTCATGACTTCTTCCAATTAAGGAAGAACCTGAGCTGTGTTCTATCTTTTCTTCAACTCTTTCTGCCACACAGACCACCTCCTGATATTTCAGAACTCTCCTAAACCCTCTGCTTTTGTCCTTTCGTTGAATATTTGAGGAAGGGATGGAGAGAAGGAGGGGAGTGACTGATGTTATCAACTCTCCATGGAACTCATGACTGTTTTCATTGAATTTAGTCCCTCACGACTTCTTCCAAAATTATTCCACGTGTTAGTGAGTATATCATCCTTAGCAGGTTCAACTTATTGTGCTTCATGACAGAACAGATAAGGTGTGAACACTGAGTTTTTGGAGTAGCGTTTGTTAACTCTGATGATAAATTCCAGAAATTTAGGTCTTAGGTTTCGAAAACATGGCTTTGAACTTGCATGAATGACCATGAGGTTAAAGAAATAAGAATTTTACAGAAGTGTATGTATATTTCTGGTACCCAAGGAGAAAAGAACGACACATGGAATACAAGTATAGTGAATTTACTGCAATTTCACTCTAATTTCCTAACCAGCTGTGGACTTTTATATCATCTTTGGGATTTTTCAAGAAACATCTTGCTTTTTAACAAGTCATTTGCAAAGAAAAACAGTCAGATAATTTTTCCATCTCTTTTCTTTTCTACTATTGTGTTGAAGTTTGAGGAATAAGCAAAAAGAAAAAAAAAAAAAGAAGGAAAAATGTGCCAGCAAGTTATTAATCTGTCTATTGCACGTTGCCAGCAAATGGGGAGTGTCATAACTTTTTCTAATTTGGTCACCCACACTTTCTCTTTGCAGAAAGCAGAACCGGAAAGGAAACCCCTCTGAACCTTGTCAACCTCCCAGGGCTCCTCCAGGCTCTGGAGGAGGATCTGAAGGGCTCTGCTGCACTTCTGCCAAGCTGCCAAAGTACAAAGGTCACTTTGCTCTCCCTTGGGACTCATCTGTTTCTATCACGTATACAGACAAGGCAGAGGAGTCTTTCAGCTTCAGACAAGCAGAGGGAGGCCTGCGGAAAAGAAACATTAAAAAAAAAAAACCTGAGGCCCTCTTCAGAAACGGGTGCACGGTCCAGAGGCACACAGACAGGCAGCCCACGTTATCAAAGTGTGTCTGGTTGCGCATCTAGCAGGGTGTTTATATGGGCCATGGTGCTGCATGTGCTCTCTGTGCACCATGCTTGCAAAAATGGCTTCTTTGTCTTGGTCCCTTTCTGCTCCTTTCATTGAGGAAAACTCATTGCTCTTTGCAATTCTCCTACCCTTAAATGGTCCTGGCAGCCTGTTCTCATGGTGCCAGAGGCTGTGATTGCAGGCAGTGTCTAAACAGGGGTAGGTTTAGCCTGGAGTGCAGACACGGGCAGTGCAGACAGTCTTGCATGGATCAGAAATGCCTTGGCTGGACATTGTTATCTGAATGGGGATGTTAGTGCAGCCACTAAAAAGACATTTCCTGACTGACAAAGTGACAGAAAATGCTGACATTCTTCTCCCTTCTCCTGAATGCAAGACATTCTGGGCTACTTTAGTGTGTTTGAATAGATCTGTTATTTTTTTCCCAATATAAGCTTTCACACAGTAGGCATGATAATTGTGGGGGTTTTAATTTTTTTTTTTATTTTTCTTGTTCTGCAGAAAATATAGAGATTCCTATCCCAAGCCTAAGACTTACAGACCATCCTCAAAATATAGCATTGGGTTTTGTCTGAAATTGTATAACTGCTTTTTCCATCAATCTCTCTTCAAGCTCTGGAGTTAGAGTTGAGGTTTTATGAAACTCAAGTTTCCCCTAATCCCTGACTGGAAGACCTAAACATACATCCATAATGTCCTCGCCAGAAAGGACTGTTTTCCTAGCAGGACACACAAGACAAGTCAATAAGCTTGATGTGAGCTGCCAGCATGGGCATCATATAGCACTGCAGAAGCAGAAAGGTGGACTTGGCTTGTGGCTTAAATATATCCTCACTGTGTGGTCTCCAGGATGTTTACATTCATAAATGGCCGTATAAATCACAGAGCTACAAATGCCATGTGCCATTGTTCTCAATCCTTGGAAAAGGACACTGGATCCACTAATAAAACATATTTTTAGTTTCAATAAACTTTACTCCCTTATTTATCATGTCCTGCAGCAAAATTTCTTGCTGTTTGAAGGAAAAAGCACTGATTTCTTCAAAAGAAGGTCAAAGACTATTCATGCAGTTTGAATCTCTTCTTATTGTTTAAATACAGACAAAAATAAATGGCTGCTTGCACTTCTAAGTTGTGCAAGGCTTCTGGCTAATAAAAGGCTATGGATCTGTTCGCAACTATCAAGAATACCCTTATTAGTTCCCCACTTGGAAAATAGCAAGGAAAATACCCTGTTCCTCTTTTTGGTAAGCCACATCCCTTTGCTAAAAAAAACTGCTGACAAGATGTTTGTTTGAGATGCATCTGAAATCAAAGAACAACGGTCTTGAGGAATACTTTTATGTTTGTAATAGAAGGTCTCTTCTAAAACCAGAAAGTGACTTAAACATGCTCCAAACCTAGAAGATTATTCCCTAGCCATCCCAAAAAATGAATTAGTTATAATTTCTGCCTCTATAATTTTTTCTATTCAATACATAGCTTGTTTCTTCCCACCAATGCACTTGATTTATTGAATGTTTCATAAATTAGATATTATGAACTATAAAGATCCCATATTAGCCTTGAAGAAGCCAGCTGGGATACCAGAAGCAGCCTAGCTCTGACAGCACAGAGCTCAGTGCAGGCTGAATTAGTTTCCCAAGAAACAAGACAAATTACTCAAAGAGAAAAGATAGGTTTTGTATCACATCTGGTACCTAAACAAACTATTAAAAGCAAGCAGAGGCAACTCTATGTTGCTGTCAACCATGTGGGTTAGGGAAGTTTTCTTTCTTATTCTTTCACTAAATCACTTTGTTATCTTGAGGAAAACTCTGCCTCCATTCTCTTCTATAAAAACATTAAACTGCTTTGCAATGATCAGCAACATAAGGAGCATTTTTCTTTAGTAGGAACTGTTATTGCTTGATTATTTTACATGCTAAAGGTTTTGAAAAGACAGATCTGAGGTACACCTGCAATTGGTCAGCCTCCTTTCCTATGTTCATCTAACATCTGCTCTAAAAGCATGGACAGGGAGAGTGAGAAGCCAACTCGTTCTGTTATTGCGTGCCAGGAGATTCTTTTCCCTACATAGAGAGGTTTTGCAAAGAAGATGGAGCCCGTATCTCCTCAGAGGGGCAAGTAAAAAGATGGAAGGCAACAGTCACAAGTTACAAGAGGGAAATTCATATTGGGCATAAGGGAAAAGTTTTTCACCGTGATCGTGGTTCAGCACTGGAGCAGGTGCCCAGAAAATCCTATTCTTGGGGTTTGCAACGGTGTCCTGGACCTCAGGCCCTGGGCAACCTGACAGAGCTTGGAGGTCAGCTGTGCTTTGGGGAGGGTACTGGACTAGATGACCTGCAGAGGTCTCTTCCAACTAAATTTTGCTAAGAATTGATAATAATAAAGCTGTAGAAGGAACTGAATTACTAATTTGAAACTCAGTGATGCTAAAAAGTTCTGAATATTGTAAACTGTGTTTTGAGGGGAGGCCTTTTCTTTATTTCCCTCACCTCAGTCCTTCTCCTAACTTCTCTGTTGAGTTTAACTTCTAAGTCTTAGGTACCACGTATTATCTTTTATGATCCTATAATACAATTTCTGACGGGATGTAGACAGATAATGGGGGAGCAGCTGGCAGTCTGTTGGCCTTGGCCAACTGCTGTGTTTGTGCTCAGACAGGTAGAAATTCCCCAGCGTTCATCAAATATCCAACGCAAAGGCTGATGGCAGAACTAATAGTCAGGCAACAGCTTTTTTTTTAATCTCGCCCACTGAAGTCAATGGGTTTTTTGCCCCACACAGTGGGCCTGGAACAGACTCGGCATCACACCATAGTGTTTATCTCTGCACCGCCATGTCTGTGTCAGTGGAAGCTGATAGAGCGTGAGGGCAGGCATTATCCTGAGCCTTTTGTCTTCAGATTTTCCTTTGTTCTGCAATCTGCTTTTTGAACAGGTATCCACCCTCTTAGAGAGCTTTGTTCCTCTTGCAAGCTTGCTTTTCACACAGCTTTACCATGAGAAAACAAACAGTAAGCACTCCAATAAATACGTTGGTGTAACTAAATGGGAGTTTCCCAAAACATTTGATGATGCAACACGAAAAACCCTCACTGTCTGGCAGTGCTCTGAGTGAATTCCTTCGACTCCTTTCCTCAACGTCCACCCTCAACACCTGGTGCACCGTAGTGCCCGCTGCCGTGGGAAGCGAAGCGCGATGCGGTGCGGCGTGGGGAGCGGGGCCGCTCCGGCTGCGGAGCCACAGCGGGGCGCGGTTGCGCGCAGAACCGCGGCTCGGCGCTCCCCACGCCCGCCCCTCTCTGAGGGGGAGGCATGTGATCCTTCTTTTTTTTTTTTTATTGCTATGGTAACAGACCAAAGCAAAGGGTAAATACACGGACAATAGCAAAAGACAATTTTAATTTTCATCCCCGCTTAAATGTCACACGTTTTTTAATGCGCTGCCGCTGTAACCGGAGCTTGCATCTGCAGCCCGATGCGGCGAGCCGGTCTCCGAAGCCTGAGGAATACAAGTCCCTCATTATTGCCAAGTGGGATCAGAGCACGTAGGTCTGTTTAGACACTGCGATGCATTGTAAGAGGCCTCTCTTCAGGGACAGCCATAAAAGCCTCCTTTTTCCCCCCTGTTAAAAAAGAGCAGCTGTATTCTTCTAACGTGGACAACGCCAAAGACTGCCTGTCTCTGCCGCACAGAGACTCTCTGGGTCAGGCATGAAAAAGCAAACTTCATTTTAGAGTCTGAACAGGATTTCCCAGTGCAGCCTTATGCTTTGGCGGGAGCTGCGCTCGCTCCTGTGCATGTAGCTCAGGAAAACTGGTAGGGAAGGTGTCTGAGGCTGTGTATTGCTTGCTGACACTCAAGGTGTCTGACAAATATTTTGGCAGCTCTAAGGTAGCTTTACAGTATAAGCCTGCACAGTCTGATAGATTAATGTGTTACAGACTATTAATTACGCAGTAATGGCCACTCCAAATATCTTTGATGTTAAATTCAGATTATGGCCATTGCTTGTTAAACAGGAGAGCTAGGTCACCTTTAGGTGCCAGCACTCCCTAATTTTGTAGCTGTGGCTCAGCTTAGTTTTCTCTCTTCAAAGCCAGTGAGAAAGTGCTCAATCAGTGATATAAACAGGACCGAATTGGTTATTTTATAGGTACATGAGCAGCGTCTCGTTAATCATTGAATGTTACAGATGTGAACGGGGTGCTCTAAATTGTTTACCAGCTGGCTCTTGGAAACAAGACTTCCTGGATGACTTTCCTATTGAGATATGCTGCCCCTCCTTGTAAATCCCTTGGCTGTTCCTGCTTCCCAGCAAGAGCAAACTCCTCATTCACACACAGGATCGTTCCTAGAATTGCCACCGGAGTTGCTAGAAGAGCTCTGGTCGGGTGGGTGGAAGATATTGGTTGCTCTGTACAATTTCCTAGCGTGAGCCTGCTCATGACACACGCAGCATCTAGAAATGCAAGCCACGCTGTTGGTGACAGGTCAAACCCCAGGAGCACGTGGACTGCTCTGCTGCATCTGGAGCCGGGGGTGACCTTTCCTGAAAGGAGGGATCGGCTTTGAGTCAGGCTGGGAGTCAGTGTGCTGCTGGATTTCTGTTAATTTTATTAATTGCAGCAGTCTCTCCTTGGCACTGCTTTACTTGGAAACCTGTGTGTGTAGTTTTTAAAGCTGAAAAATCTTGGCATGTGAAGGCTGAATCTTCTGGTTGGATTTGGGAAGGGGGAGGAAGAGGACAGGAGGGACTGACCAGCTGGGCTCCTTTTGGCGCAGTCAGAAAATCCAGAGTTGCTTCTGATGCTTTTCAGTATTGCAGTGCTGTGTTTCACAGACATTCTTGCTGCTTATTAAATATTTCACATACATCTGAAGTAAGACAAAAGGAGGGAGAAAAAAACCAACCACCCACATGTGATTGTATATTGAGGAACAATCTTGTATTGGCATGGAGAGGAACTAGACAGTTTAAGCAGTCTTTTTGTCTTCAAAATCTTCAAACACTTGCACTAATTTGCAAGGGCACATTTTAGATATACAGTAAGCAAATCTGGTGCTATGCACTAACATCCCTGTTACTGTATTTATGTGAATGTGAGTGCACATTCTGACTACTACTTATCATAATTCCTTAAAAGTTTGGCCAAATGCCTTCTTCGTTTATGGTTTCCCGGTTTAGAAAGCATGCAGCTATTCCCAGACGTTCCCAGTAGGAAAAATCATATGGAAAGTTACTGCAAAAAGAGGTTCTGGATTAAAAGACCCAACCAGTTCTCCGGTATTATGTTGTGAGGCAGCATTTTCTCCCTCACAGACCCACTTATGACTTATGAGAAAAAATATCGACGGATATTTTGCTATCAAGGGATCATAACTTCTCTCCGGGATTATGAGGATTTTAGGAGATCATCCAGGAGCCATGTTTGCAATTAATATTATTAAGAATAGCAGTTGATTTTAATGCCTCAATATAGAATCAGAAATCCTTATTGCAGTCTGTTGTATTTTTCGTGTGTTTGGTTTGTTTTTCCAGAAAATCATATTACAGTATTTACTGTGAATTAAAAAAAAAAAAATCATCTATCATTGCTCTCCTGGTTATATACGATTTGAATACCTGGTTAAATACCAGATGAAGCCAAGTGTTTCAAAGCGCTGTAATCCACTTTTGACCAAGATACTCACATCTTAACTGCATATACTGAATGAATGAAAGAGTTGAATTTAGGAGGGGCAGACTGATGTTCCCTTATCCCTCAGGGAATCTCCGTCTATTTGTGTATGTACCATAACTGCAGGTTCTTTAGATATTTATTTAGATCTCTCATATGAAATGTCCCTCTCTCTTTCTCTCTCTCTCAAACAAATCTCTGCTTTTAGGGCATAAAAATATATTTCTGTAGATTAAACCTTAGTTTCCTGAGAAAAGAAACTGTGTATATACCTCAGAAAGATTTTGGCAAGTAACCGAAATCTTTCAAATAAGGAACTGAATTAAGCACAATCACTTGTTAAGGTAAACTGAGCTCTCTGGAGGTGAGTAGAAGAACATGGACCTCCTGCAGCTGAGAGTCTGTTCAGTGCTCCCAAGACCGCTGAAAACTCATTCTGGCAAATGGAAAAAATCTTCCCTGAAAGTGCTCCTCGCTCTTCAGCTCCTTGCTTTGATCAGGAGCTCTGGCAGCATGGGAACCTCAAGCTGGTGGAAGCAGAACATTTGAAGGGACTTTATCAGACCCCCTATCTCTAGGGGGTCACACCAGCTGGCCCTTCACTCTCTGCTCTAAGACAGCAGGATCAGATTTGATAAATCAGGAGACAGACATACCCTTCAGTTTGACTTGGTTTAGGCTTCTGGGAGACATTTGACTATCATGGACCTACTCACTCTGCAGTATTTCTCTTAGCCCAGTCATTGCCATATCAGCATCACATTGTCTCATTCACACGGTTGTGCTTGTAGTGCTTATCAGTTTTCATTTATTTCCTTTCAAACCCCTTTAATTCTTCTAATTTCTCCTGAAGAGACCATTTAAATAATTACCTGACAGACATATAGATCTACTGGTTGACCTTAGCTGTACTCCATTTTGTATTTCTAGGTATTTTTTTCTCACGGAAATGATTACATCCTAATGAATTACCACATATTTTCAGAACAGCAGTGCTGTGTCTATCTTGAGTTTGCCCTCTGTGTCTTGAGGAATGCAGGGGTGCAAGGATGCTGTTGCTGCTGGTACGTGCTTTCCCCTTCCCTGGCTCTTCCCAAGCAATTAGGTTTGTAAAGGGCTTTTTATTTTTAATTTATTCATTTTGTTTGCATCGACAGGTATTTTGGACTCCTCTGCCATGGCAAGTTAAAACAGATCATTCCTCCAGTAGTCTGTCAGTTTGTTTCCAAAAGTTTGGCTCTGTCTCTACAAAGTAAGTATTTTTGCTGGCATCCAGCTACCTTTGCTAGCTTTCAGATGGACTTGATGTCTCTTTCTCTCGGCATGGGGGCTTTTGAATGCCTGCCATTGCAAGATTTTGTTGTTGTTGTTGTTGCTACTTCTGCCTTTCATTTGGCGCAGCATCCTTGCAAACCTCTGAAATCTCACGCTTCCAAAATCCCAGCAATCGGCCCTCTCATGTTTCCTGCTTTTGTGAATTGTGGCTTCGTAGATGGCAATTTCACAGATTGTTTTTGTCACTTTTGATGTTTTCATGTCTGGAGGATAGTATCAACTACCAGGAAACTTCTATGACAAATCGAAATCAGTGCCCTCTCAGAATTTGTCACAGATAATGGACAAATATGCTTTTGCATTGGTCCCTGTGTTTGCCTGCTCCAAAAAGCTCTAGTCTGTGTGTGTATCATAACAAATCATCCCTCTTTGAGGATCAAACTGGTATCAGCTGCCACGAGGTCTAGTTTTCAGTTACTAAAAACCTGCTACCATATATATACATAGATGGAATATATATATACACAGAGTAAAAAGCAAATACTTCATCTCTCTTGCTGCAGCGACCTGTCTTTTCCCATTTAGTGAAGCTCCCCCTACCACCTGCAATCTTTGCTGAATGCAGGAGGGTGAGACACCTCATTTCAGGGATATTTGGAAAGGTTTTTGTGCACCACCCTGTTAACTTCATTCTTCCGCTCGTTGAAATTTTCGGCCTCTCAGTGTTTGTAATTTTGAAGCACCAGCAGGCTCAGCCACATATGATGACACACAGACTGAATCTTAATCAGTGTTTCATTCAGGCTGAGGTGATCTACGGCTGCTTTGCTATGGGCATCTGCCATGCTATGCTGGAGGCAGTTTGCTTCAGTCCTTTCAAGCCTGTTGATTAAATGACAGCCAGCTTTTAAGAGCTACATCTATATAAGAAAATAAAGCAATGCTAGTGAACACTCCCAGGCACTGGAGCTTGACTGTCTATATCACTAAATTCCACGTTTAATTCACTAGGATGGACACAGTGGCTCTGAAAGCCCACCCCTGGTAGTCCTACCGCCCCTGGCTCCAACCTCTGCGCTTCCTCCCTCGGCCCCTTCATCAGACATTGCTGCTCTTCATCAGCGCGCCCTCAGTCCAGCACAGCTGCTGATGTCCTCACTGCAGCTACCCTGGCTTTTGTTAATCAGACAGCTGAAAATTTAACACCCGTCCTGCTGAAAGTAGCCTGCTGATTTCAGAGGGAGCAGGATGTTGCCCTAACTGTTTGATTATTCACTTCATGTAATATTTTTATTTTTTAACAAAGATGTTTCCTTTTCAAATGAAGATCATTGGTTGAGCCATGGCAACTATAGTGTCTGTGTAGCCAGCAAACACTTAATATGTGGGTGGGTGGTTTGGATGGCCTTGAATACATAATTAAATTTGTTTTTCCTTTCAGCTCCCTGTGGTGTGTTATTTTTTTATATTTAAAAGTTATCCCATCTTGAAGACAACTGTTTTTTATTATTAAAAGGACAGCTTAAATGCACTTAGCAAAAGCAAGTCTCATTCCTTTTATGTCTCAATCTTTTTTCCAATTAAAGAAAAAGCCCTTTAGTGCCTATGATCAACTTCCTGTAGCCAAAATGTTTCTCTAAACATTTTCTAAAGGTCTAGATGTTTTGTATACTAATGGATAAGCTCCACATTTCCTGATCCTTAAAATGTTCAGCATTAGCTTGTATGTTTTATACTGCATCAGCAAAACTGAGGATTTCGAGTGTTTCCCCAGCTGTAGAAAGAAGAAGCTCCTGCATGCTGCTTCTGGTGCAGGTGAAAGGGAACAATAAATAAGGCACCACCCTTGGGATAAGTCGAACTTCTGCGGTCCCTGTGGGATGCACCAGTGCTTTTGAACCATGGCTTGTCAGCAAGAATGGAGCCCTGTGAGTTTTAGCAGAGGCAGCCCAGTGGACTGTGTGGGAATTCAAAGTCTGTCAAACTGGGTAGATGGCTCAAAACAGGCAGGTGGAAGTTCTTCAAGAACAAGTGTGATATGGACACTTCAGGGTGATAATCAAAGCCACAAATGCAGAGCTGAAATAACTGGCAATGAAAGCGGTACAGCAAGGTGAGTTTGGAGATTATGATAGAGCTAAAATTAAATAAGAATAGAAAATGTCATTTGCTTGCAAAACATCTTTCTTGTTCTAATTACTTCTCTCTGTTTGTTACTGTTGTGGTGTAACCCCAGCCGGCAACCAAGCACCACACAGCTGCTCTCTCCCCCTCCCCCTCCCGGTGGGATGAGGGAGAGAATCAGAAGGGTAAAAGTGAGAAAACTCATGGGTTGAGACAAAGACAGTTCAATAGGGAAAGCAAAAGCCGCACATGCAAGCAAAGCAAAGCAAGGAATTCATTCACTACTTCCCATCGGCACGCAGGTGTTCAGCCATCCCCAGGAAAGCAGGGCTCCATCACGCATAACGGTTACTTGGGAAGACAAATGCCACAACTCCGAACGTCCCCCCCTTCCTTCTTCTTCCCCCAGCTTTATATGCTGAGCATGAATTCATATGATATGGAGTATCCCTTCGGTCAGCTGGGGTCAGCTGTCCCGGCTGTGTCCCCTTCCCGCCGGTGTGGACTTATTCACAGCCACAGATGCTTCAGGTGTCCTGTTCCCACATAGACTCATCCACAGGCACAGTTCCTTCAACTCAAGTTCACACTGGAGTTTCAGACTGTCCATACAGCAGCACAAAAAAAGCAGCGATGCCCTGGCCATCTGCCAGCCCAGACGCATCACCATTGCTGTTATCAAAATGTTCCCAGGCACAGCAGAGTAAGATGATAAGCAGTACGGCAGTACAGCAAGCAGCGAAAGCAAAAGGCAGTCACTAATGAGCTGAAGACTCTAATTTACAGTAAGACAAGCAAGACCCATGGCAAGCACAGGAGCCTGTCAATTAACACCTGAACAGCAATAACAGCTATAAATTCAATCATCTAGCACATTCCAATCAAACCTGTTGATATCTCGAATTCTTTGAGCCCCACGTTGGGCACCAAAAAGGACTGTCGTGTTTTAAGCCCAGCTGGCAACTAAGCACCAAACAGCCACTTGCTCTCTCCCTCCTGGTGGGATGAGGGAGAGAATCAGAGTAGAAGTGAGAAAACTCATGGTTTGAGATAAAGACAGTTTAACGGTGTCCTGGTTTCAGCTGGGACAGAGTTAATTTTCTTCTTAGTAGCTGGTATAGTGCTGTGTTTTGGATTTAGGATGAGAATAATGTCGATAACACAGTGATGTTTTGGTTCTTGCTGAGTAGAGTTTACACTGGTCAAGGACTTTTCAGCTTCCTGTGCTCTGCCAGGTGCACAAGAAGCTGGGAGGGAGCAGAGCCAGGACAGCTGACCCAGACTGGCCAAAAGGCTATTCCATACCGTATGACAACATGCTCAGTATATAAACTGGGGGAAGAAGAAGGAAGCAGGGGATGTTCAGAGTGATGGCCTTTGTCTTCCCAAGTAACTATTACGCATGATGTAGCCCTGCTTTCCTGGAGATGGCTGAACACCTGCGTGCCGATGGGAAGTAGTGAATTAATTCCTTGTTTTGCTTTGCTTGCGCACGCGGCTTTTGCTTTACCTATTGAACTGTCTTTATCTCAACCCACGAGTTTTCTCACTTTTACTCTTCTGATTCTCTCCCCCATTCCACTGTGGGGGAGTGGGCGAGCAGCTGTATGGGGCTTAGTTGCTGGCTGGGGTTAAACCACAACAAACGGGTAAAGCAAAAGCTGAGCATGCAAGCTGGTTTGGGTTGGAAAGGACCTTCAAAGATCACCTAGACTAACCCTTCTGCCATAGGCAGGGACATCTTGCATTAGTTCAGATTGCTCAAAGCCCTGTCTACCCTGACTTTGAATACTGCCAATGATGGGGCATCTATAACTTCTCTGAGCAACCTGTTCCAGTGTCTCACCACCCTCATTGTAACAAATTTCTTCCTTATGTCCAATCTAAACCTACCCCCTTTCAGTTTCAAACCATTGTCCCTTGTCCTGTCACTACAGGCCTTGGTAAAAAGTTTTTCTCTGCCTTTCTTATAAGCCCTCTTTATATATTGAAGGTTTCCAATAAGGAGTCCACAGAGCCTTCTCTTCTCCAGGCTGAAGAATCCCAACTCTTTCAGCCTTTCCTCATAGGAGAGGTGTTCCAGGAGAGTTAGGAGTGTTACAGCAAGGTTTAGATAGTGTACCTAAGCTGGTGAAGCTCATGCTTGGTGCCTGGGTGATAAGGGATATAGAGCACGTATAAGGAAAGTGTGAAGAAATCGAGTTTGTTTTATACCTTAAAAAAGAAGGTTAAGGAGAACATGGCATGCTTCTTATATGTTAATGTTGCTATAGGGAGGACAGGGAATCATTGTTTCTGTGTTCAGTAGTGGAGAGAATAAGTCTATTTATATTCCAAAGTTTTATATTGGAAAAGAAGGAAACTTTAAATATATCAGGCCTCTGAAACACTGTCCAGCAAGTTATGTGTGAAAACATTTCACTAAATGTTTCCAAAAACAGTCAGATGACTCTGCTGAGGAGGGTTTAGTCTGCTTGATCCTTCCTCGGTGAAAGTTATTGGGCTAGATTTTTTGGTGTGTGTTTCTTTTTAGCCACACAGTTCTGTAATGTACATGCCCCATGGACAATCTGGGAGAAATTAGGGTTGAATCCAAACAATCAGGCTGGGACTGATAATCATGTCTAGATGAAACAACCTAAACATGAAGGCGGAAACTCAACTAAGTAGCTACTATTAAAAAAGGACTATAAATAAATTGCCTAGCATTTGAGACAGTCCCATTACTGTGGGAAACCATGAAAGAATAGTTATTTTTAACTCTCCTGTTGGCTTTGCCATGGCAGTTGATCTGGTGATTTATTGAAACGTGTTTGTAATGATTTCACTAATATACACACGACATGATGAAAAATGCCATGTTTAATGAGTTTTATGTGATTCATAACAAACTGCAGACAGTAAAAGCCTGGTGACATTTTTAAATTCTACGGAACAAGAAAAATTTTAATTTTAAAAGCAGGAAGCTAAATTCTGAGAAGTGTTCCCTCTTTAATTTCCCATTAAATCAAGGGAGATATAATCATTTTAAAAGGTTCTATAATTAAATGTTAGTCTTTTGTAGTCCAAGGAAATGGACTGAAACGAGGCAACTATCTGGAATCTGTTGTTCACTGTCTCTTGGTCTTTGCCAAGCATGCTTTGCTTTTACATGTCTTTTGTGTTTGGACAAAATTAGTTCTCACATAATCAAATAATATTATAACAGAAAGGAATAAAATCAGCAACTCTAATGTTCTCTTTCTGGAATGTCATATTATGCTGTAAGAGGTATTTAGTTTTAAATTTTAAGAGCAAGTTACAGTTGTTAAAAAAACTCCATTAATTTTTCCTTTGCACTCAGAGTCTTTACCCATTTTGGTCCAAGCTATAAGTCTACACAACTAACTTACTCTGCTAATTGCCCAGCCATTTGCTCATCTCCATTAAAACGGCTCAATACTGAGATAAAAATAGATACAAGTGGGCAACCCTTTTAAGGTTTGGAGTTTTTTTTCTTTGCATGCTTAACAGTGGGCTTTTGAGCTTTTCCAAGTAAGAAGAAAAGAAGCTTGAATCTCCAGCGACTAGCTTACTATAGCTTTAATTCAAATCTGAATCTCCCATTAAGGTCATCTCTGTAGTGGTTTGAAGTTTTCCTATTCGTTAACCTCTGCATTGAACTGAATATTCCTCAGATTCCCTAATTAGTTACAGTTGAAGCTTTAGTGACTTTCAAGACTTTCCTCTTTGAGCTAGAAAGAAAAAGGTTCAAACAATGGTCAGGAAACCCTAAAACCTCTTATCTCTCAGCAGTTCGATTAGACAAGTAGAGTACTGTCTTGATGGATTGAAAGTGCTCTGTACCAGATAAGAACAGGAATGATAAGAACATTAGAGGTCTCCTTTTTTTACGGAAGAAAAGACTGCTTTCCTTTTAAGCGCTATCTTTTCTTCATTTACACATTGCAGGACAAACAGAATGTGTTTGCAATTAATATTTCTGCTTACACGCTCATTGTGCCTCAATTTTTTAACAGATACAACAGAAAGATATAAGATTAAATGATTATCGAAGCAGCTGAAGCTTACTAAACTCCTCATTATATGTTGTGCAGCCCTAGTGACGCTGGAAAAGAAGGTAGAAAAGATGATGCTATGAAAATAAGCAAAAAATGTATTTGTTCAATGTATTCACTTTCAGATAGCATTAAAATGTAAATATAGGTGTGAGAAAGGCATTAGCTGCTCTGGAAAGATGGTTGTGTAAATGTTCTGCTTATTTTGCTCCATTCAGTGGGTTGGTTCTTGCTTTTCTTCCAGTTGTTTTTCATTAATCACTTTGGTTCTAAAAAGCCTTAGAAGGAAATTGTTTACAGATATTTCCTTTGCTCTGACAGAAATATGAAGCCATTTTCAATCAGCTCCCTCCCGTCCTGCATTTGTGGCCCAGCCGTTTCCCTGTTTAAGTCAATCAGGACGTAGCCATCGACTTAAACTGGAGCAGATGAAGTTCTTTACCTAGCAGTGGCTAAAAAGCCAGAGCACTGAATGTTTTCTATAAGCCAAAGGGTATTTTAATAGCTTAGCTTTTTTTGTAGCTGATTAACTTTGTCTTCCAGTGCCAATATAACTTAAGAGACCTTATAGGACTCCTTTTAAGGAGTTTTGGGGTTGCATTTGTTCTCAGGCACACTTTGGACACTTTGCATTAAACAGTTCCACTCAGAATTTTGCTAAGATCTTGTAGTCATAGCCCAATGTACACCACGTAAAAGGCAAAAACATCCTGATACAATATATAATGTTTTTAGCCGTATGGGGTATTTTTTTTTTCTGGTCATTGTTTAAGAGCTACTCTCTGGAGATTTCTGTAGCAGTTTTTTATGGGAATCTATTTATCATTACATGATGTTAATTTAGATGTTTTCATTGAGCCTACATACTTCTTGCATCTACATTTATAATTGCACAAATTTATGACGCTGTAAAGTTCAGAAACTCAGGCAATCTAGTACAGATGATATTTAGGCCAAAGCAGCAGATTGTAGCCATCATTTCTAGTAGCTTTTCCTATAACTTTAAACAAACTAACCCAAACAGCTGAGATGGTCTGGGTTCCATAATATCAAACTATTTACACAGGAACAAAGTCAACTTGAAAGCTCAGAAAGATAGGCCTATTTAGAGGAAATGGACTAAACTGTGAGTTTGATTCTATAATCACATCTTTATTATGTTGCACTCATCATCTACTGCTGGTCTTTGATGAATCCTACGGAGGAGCTGGTTCGCACACATGTCTGTCTTTGCTTGCAGAAGAACTAATGGGAAATCATCAAAACTTTTCAGGGGAAATCTGGCTCCACTGAAGTCAATGGCAAGACTCCTGCGTGCTTCAGCACACTCAAGTCTTCAGTCTGGGATGATGCCCACAGGCCATTATAACAAGAAAACAGGAAAAATGGTTTTGCTAATGAAAGATGAGGAGGAAGGAGCTGGAGAAGATTTCTGGGAGGTGGTGGAAGAGAAGTGGCAGCAATGAGGATGAGGAGGCAGAAGAGCTCAGGAGAAGGAGGATGCAGAGCACAAAGAGACGACAGGAGACCAGTAAGAGGAGGTACGGGTGCGAATAATCGAGAGTGGAGCTGAAATAAGGGGTGCTGCTTTTCAGACCAAAGAAGAGAGTGTGTTTTAAATCAGTGTCTTAAAGGGAGACAATGTCTGCAGTGTGATGATGGGTGAGCTGAAAAGCCTTCAGAAAGAAAACAGGCATCAAAGGCCTTACACTGTTTTTAGGTCCAAATCAGCCTTGCCAGAACAGTTCATCCCACCTCTGGCCTGCTCCCAGGGAACTTTTTCCTTCATAACCCTCACAGCTGGACTAGGGTTGGGCCATGAGGTGGATGAACAGAAAAGGACAATCTGTAGGACAGTGCCTGTGGGCCTCTTTCCTGAGGACCCCACAGCACGTGGTCCACCACGTCCTGTGACCAAAATGTCGGCTTCTCATATAAAGAGGGAAGAGAAGAGTGGAACTGGGGGCCCAGATGTCTGTGACACAACTGTTGTAAGACAAAGAGCACCTGCCTGGTGGATGTGAAATAGATGCATCTCTGATCGTATGAGAGAAGGTGTGCTTCTCTGCAAGCTGCTGTGAGGCTTCCTGCAACAGCAACAAGTACCACAGCACTGCACTGGTCTTTGAAACTGGACATTTAGGTTATGTATGTCACACTGAGTGACGTGGGCTTCGGACTGTCCTTGGGCATTGAGGCCAGCTGGTGTGCAATGGCTTGCACACATACTTTTCTATCTTCCAAAACCTACATAGAAGCTTACAAAAGAGAGCCAAAGAGACTCTCCTGTCTCCCAAAGCAAAGAAAGGTCTGCACCCAGACTGGGTCAGCAGTGCTCCCAGGCTTGTGCTAGCTCCTCTGGTTATTTCTCACCTTGGAAAAAGCTAACTAGCCAGGTCAAAACCTTGCCAGGATCTAGTCTACTGGCTGAACAGCACAAATGGTTGAATCACTAAGCCTGGGAGCACTACTTGGTGCTATTTAACTCACCATTATAGAAACATTAATGCTGTTTTTCTACGAGGTGTTCTTATTGATTTACTTTGGCACGTGAGAAGGCTCATTCACGGGTTATTTTAAGTACTTGTAGCTTCAGTAATAATAGGAGTCTGGGTAGTTAGTTCAGAAACAGCATCTTTTTGTATGTCAGGACATAATGATCCCAAACCAGAGTGTGAGAAAGAACTACATTTCCAAAAGGCATAGAGGGAACCTGATGAGTTCTCCAGAGCCCGGAGAGAGAACCACTTTTTAGGTCGCAAGGCTGGAGAGCTCGCCACAGTGACACCCTTTATTGGAGTTACCAGGACACATGTACTGTCAGTTCTGTGTGTGGTGTTAACTTAGACCTGCACGGTCGCCAGGATGCAGCAATCAGCTCTGAAGGTGACTTCAGGAACACAAAGATTCCACATCACTTCCATCGGGTGCCAGAGAAATCCTTGGTTTAGTGCGGCCCCGCGTTCACAGCTGGAAAGCTGGCAATTGCTGTCCTTCCTTGGCTTCTATCCAACACTAAGTCAGATGGGGGACTAAGAAATACCACTTCATACACACTCTTGTTACTGCCTTTCCATTCACAAATGTAAAAACATCCTTGATTTTTTCTGACAAAAATGTAAACAAGGAGACTAGCTGGCCCAGGGGATCTGTAATAGGATATAGGGCCTTTCACCTCTGTCTTAAGAACAAAACACCATTCCCCTCTGATGCATGTTCAGTGGCTTGTGAGAAGAGAGCTGGTGGTCTGAATCCAGTGTCATGTGTCTGCATCAGGAAGCCACTAGATTTGGGACTAATTAGACTCTTTGTTGGCAGCCCCTGCAGAGGGACCAGTGATAAACTGGTACCTCCTGTGCAAAGATAAGACAAGCTGACTGTGCGAGGGAAACTGGTCTAGCTGATGCTGGTCCTGCATTTTTCCGCTGACTAGTAGCCGGTCTTCGGACATCTGTAGGAAAGCTAATCGCAAGCATGGCTTCACTTACAAGACTGTAATGAAAGACAGCACTGTAAATTATACATATGCTGACAAATAACTTTTTGTAAGAGGGTGCTTGGTGAGTTAGATATGCAATGCAGTATCTGGCAATGCATGTTTTGATGAGTGAAAAAGGAGCTCTAATGTAACGGACTTTAAAATTTGATGTTGCCTCACCTGGCTGTGAACAGTCCTTTGCTGGCTCTGACTGCAGCACTTGGAGACCCGCTGGCTGCCGGTCCCTGAGCCCAGGTGAGGGAATCAAACCTGCCTTGTGTTCACATGTGTGCAAGAGGAAGGACATGTGTCTGCCCTCTGCAAACAGCAAGGCAAGCCCCTTCCACATTGCACAGGACTACCTCCAGCCACAGAGTTTCTGTTCTTAGGGCTCGGAGGCTTAACGTATCCATCATCTGAGGAGGGGGAATTCCCAAACTCAGCACTACTGGTAGGTTACATGGGAGCCCGTTGCTTCCAGCTGTTAAGTACATTAATAATAGCTGTAAATGCTTCTCTTTGTGTTATTCTGTTCAAACTGAGTACTCAGCCTCAGACTCCTGTTCATGCAGCAGTGTCTGTGAATACTCTCTGAGCTCTGCCTTGCTTTCACACTGCTTTCACCTGGGTGCAACAACACTGAATTTTGTTGAATTCTGGGATGATATACAAGTAAATATCTAAATTTAAACTGGATGTGTGACTGACCATTTAAACTTGTCCTTGTCCACACTGGGCTCTACAATGCCCCTCAACATATGCAAATGTATTGAAGTAGGGCCGGGTGTATTTCTGTGGGCACTTTTCACTAATAATAAGGTCCTCACCACCTCCAAAGAAACAAAACAAAAAAGAATTGTAGGAGAAAATACTTAGAGATGAATTTTCCATTAGCTGTCATGGTGGGTCAGGTCAGCAGCTCTTTTGCTGCTCAGTTCTCCTCTTCTGTTGGAGATTGCTGCCTTGAGGACAGAGTCCAAAGAGCAGAACATGCAAAAGGTCCTCAGCTACTTCAGCAGAGGATCTGATAGCTTAGCTCCAACCACCTCCTGCAGAAGCTCAAACTGAGCTCTCAGGGTTGAACAAGCTGTGGGGGAGAGTGGAGTAATATCTTGAGCTACATCATCTGTTCACTGAGTGTATCTAGATCCTGAATTCATCAGGAACTCGAAGAAAAACATTGTGCTAAGAAGGAAGCAAAAATAGACTGACTATTCTGAGGAAGTCTGGGATTGCAGCTCCTCTGTGGGTCCAGTTATTATCCTCCCATTATTCCCCTCCCTCCTTCCCTGGTCACAGCAGGAATTTGCCCTCATTTATCCAGATGTCAGGTCTTCTGTTGCATGCAAGAAAAAAACAAAGACAATGTAGCACTGAGCACAGTAACATGCACTGTGTAAGAAAGACCTTTCATCAAACCCAGAAAGAGGTTGGTAACAAAAACTGGCTGACATAGGAGTATTCAGACTGTGGCTCATCCGACACAGGACGTAGCTGTTTTCTGCTTTTAGTGGTAGGAGTGAGCACTGGGTGGATGCATTACATGATTCCTGATGGACTAAATGCACTGCTAACCATATGCTCATGTAGGCTGATTCAACCAAATTCCTCTGGAACCTTGAAATGGTGCAGCCAAAGGATCTCCCAAGGCATCAACATCCTCTCTGCAGGCTCTGCAAGTTCTGATTTTCCTGGTCTGATGGAAGTAGACAACACAAAAAACTGTGAGAACCGCACCTACTGAGCTGCCAGCTGCCTGACTGGGAACATGGGATGTCAAAACCCCCTAAAAATCCCAGTCCTCTAGAGATTTCTATCTCTTTGTTTTTAGATAAGTCATTCAAGTCAATTAGATTCCTAACCATCTGCTTCTCTTAACAAGCCTGACATTCAGGCTCTTTCATATTTATGTAGTCTGAACTCTTTCTTACTACTACTCTGCCCACACTACAGACATCAGGAACTTGATTTAAGCAAGTAAAATAAACATTTGTGGATATTTTAATTGCAGTAAAAATCCCTGGGTTCTTGATCATTTTTGGGAACGCAACAAAGCCAGAAGACTAAGGATCAGATCTGAGAAAGTTCTTAACAAGTCAAGTCCAAGAATGCACCTTTCAGTGGTCATTTATGCATGGCAATAATTAAAACTTACTGGGGGCCTCCCTGTTCAGCTTGAATGTGGAACATTTGATACCAAACACTCTGGGAAAGAACGTCCTCTCTTTGTGGGCCCTGAGGTCCTGTATTCTTGTTTGCATCAGGGCACAGACCCAACTGAAAAGTGGAGAGGACCTTACCTAGCCAGATGGTTTAGGTACTTTCTTGTAGACAAAGCCATGGATTTGAGTCCCTTCAACCTTAACTACTTAATGGGTCAGTGCCCTATTGACATATCTGTGATATAAAAGGTGGATGTTAACACCAAGGTTGAAAATTTCCTTGCCATGATCGTTCAGACTTAGTGGGAGAACCACCTGACCTGGTTCAGGTGTCCGTCTTGATTTCTAGCAAGGGGTGAGGATTCAGTCATGCTTTTTGCGTGGTGTTTCATACTAGTTACCTATAGGTGCTGGTTGAACCTCACTCTGCTGAAATGCCTCTGTGCTGAAGGGCACAGAAGATGTATTCAAGGGAAGTGGTTTAGGATGTTACCATTCTCTGCCACTACTGTTCCTCTCTGCCAATGCTTAATGAGCAAAGCAAAACTGGAAAGACAGTATCTGCTCAGATCTCAGCCATTTCAGTGAAAATTGTTTAATTTATCTTAAATGGTTTAATTTATTTGAACATACCTTTCTGTCAAAGGAGTGGATTGTTAATTCCAGGAATGGAGTAGAGTGGAGGACTTTTCTTAAACTGCAATAGCTGGAGTTGTTAATGTATTATTATCTGTTCCTTATCTCTCCCCAGGTTTCTTCAAGTTTAGACTCTGAGGGCCTAGTGCCTAAATATGATATTGTAGTGCCTACTTTGCTACTCCCTGCAGCAAGATCAGATAATCACCAATGTACTCCTTAATATTTCATCATCAAAATTTTCCAGTAATGCAGAAAACAAGATAAGCACCATCGCTAAATTACTTGAAATGCTAGGAGAGGACATAAACAAAATTTCATTCTCCTTCCTAACAGACTCCACAAATCTGGCTGACCTTAGGTTTCTTTAGCTCCAGTTAGAAAGTTTCCACCGTGTCTCTTTATCTGCCATTAATGACTCAAAGTCAAGACTCAAATCCCCTTACTGCAAACAAGGAACAATGTCTGACAAATCAATGATGAATGCTTGTGTTTGGGTCTCACGACCATGAAGGCAGAATATTCTGCAAAAACCAGAGAGACTGGACACACAAGTCTGTGCCCTGCAGGATAGATTTTCCCTTGTACAGCTTGGTGTGAGTGTCACAATAGTCATGATCTCCTGCTGCTCTTCGGGAGATGTGAAGGTTCACTTTATTAAGGCATTCATAAGTTTTGGAGGTGTTAATTGATTGCCCAAGCACTGCAGTGCTTTGAGCCCTGTATGTATCTGCCACCCACCTGTTTCGCCTCCTGTTTGTTAACACAGCTGGAAAAATTGATATGCAGGAACCCACCTCATCCCAGAAGTCTTTAAAATCTAATCGCTACTCCTGGATGTCCAGCTAAATCAATCTAAAACAATTAGAGAATGCACAGTTAAAGCAACAAAAGCCGTAAAGCATCCTTTGGAAAGGCAATGCTCACTTGTGTGTTTCTGTGACACACACGGATTTATTTGGATATACAGTGATGATAAGATAAAATTGTAATGGGCCTGGCGGGGACCCAGAGGTCATGATCCCTAAAGTATCACTGGATTTAGGTGATCTGTATCGTGAGGGCTTAACAGTTACTGTTGTTTTTTTAAACAATACCTTTTGTTCTCAGTTAATGTACTTCTTGTTGGCTTTGGGCAGCAATCTAAACAGTCACAGCCACCTGATGATAAGTGTTGGCAAGGTGATAATCAGTTTGTTTGTCTTTTAATCCCTAAAGTAACAGATGGATTAAAAAAATCTTAAAGTGTGTTATAAATTACAGTTGGAGTAATAATGTTAGTTCAATTGTTTGTGATGAGAGAGAAGGGAGAAACCACCTTTTACCAGACTAACTGGTACACCTGCAAACAACAAAGAAGTTTTTTGCCTCACACCCTTGTGTCTTTTGTCCCTTTTCAACTGGAAGCATGGAACCTTTTCTTTGTTCCCTCTAAAACCCCAAATGGGGACACAAAATGCTAAGGCAAAAAGACTGAAGTCCTTGCAGATCTTTACGTGCATCCCAGAGTGGACGTTTGCTCTGCCCTACCAGTGAGAGATTTGGTGGAAGTGGGCTGGGGACATGGAACCTGTAAGAAGCAGAGGGGGCTAAGGGAGATCAGCCATGGACAAGCTGTCCTCAAACGCCAGGAGCAGAAAGAACTTTTTTTCTGTCTCTATGATGAGCATTTTGAGCCTTCTGGCCATCAGCCAGTCCCTCGCAGGCTGCCAAATCTATTGTTGGCGTAAGTTTGGTTTTCTCATGGAGGAGTTTGTTACTCTCACTATTTCACATGAACATTTCATAGAAATTAAACTTTAAGGTGGCACTGTGGTTGGTTGGTTCTTCTGAATGAAGGATTTCCTGTTGATGACAGTCTGGTGCTCTTCTTCTCATGGCTCCAGTCCTTGAGAATGAAAGGCTTTGATCCTGGTATGAAGGCTTCAGCAGTTTTTTTCCTCTACTCTGCCGTGGCTGTTTCTCATGCTGGAACCTCATGGATGTCTCTCTGATCCTAGTTTAGAAGACATCAGCTCCTAGGTTTATTTTCTGTGTTAATTAGCAAAAGCAATTTTTGCTTATTTCTTTATTGCAAGTATACTGGATGATTGAAACATAGAGTGCTAGAAGGCTGTGTGTGGTAGCTCCTGCCATGTATGCTGGCCATTTAGAAAGTGAAGCAGGGTTTCACGGCCCACAACTGGTTGGATACATGATATTAGGGAAACTGGAGAATGAGAGACAGCAAATGACTTGTTAAGTGCCACCTACCATCTAATCCTTCCAAGTTTATAGCTACAAACGTGTGTTTGAACATGACTGAATTTCCTGTGACTACAGTTTAAACATCTGTACCTCACCGGTCACCCTCAACCCCAGCATAGCCAAGGGAGATCCAGTCGGTATAATCAGGAGATGTAGTGCATTATTGTCACATCCTAAAGATGATGCCTTGCTGTGACTATGAAGATTGTATGACAATGCTGACACCCTAAATCATCTCTTTCACAGGTTCAAGCTTCCCACTGTACATCATCGTTCCTCATACAGGAGTTATTTCAGGTTTTCACCATCTATCTTGCCCTCTCTGTATCTTTTCCATTACACTATATCCCTTTTTCTGAGATGAGGGGACCTTCTCTGAGATAAGCACAATTTTCATGATATGGACTAATAGTGGATTTACAAGGTAGCATAATGACATTCTCTGTTTTGATTTCTATTCCTTCTGGTAATTTCTAACTTTTAATCTGCTTTTTGACTTCCACTGCGGTCTACCAAAGTATTTCTGCAGAATTACCAATCATAACCCAGAATTCCACTGCTCAGTAATAAGTCAGTTCATTTTACATGCAAAGTTAGGATTGTTTTTCCCCACATTGGTTACTTGATCTTTTGGATGCATTGACTTTATTTTGATATTTTATCACTCAGTCACTGAGGGCTCAGTGCAGTTGGCCACAAGCAGACAACCTGTGCCAGTGTCAGTACTGGTGGCCTTCCCAGCTTCTAGCCTCTGCTCCAGAAAGGCTGCTGGAGCTCCCAGGTCATATCTGTCAGCACTGTGTGGGCATCTCAGATCCTCGGGTCTCTCAGGTAACACTATGCCACTCTATTCAGGCAACTGAATTACACCTTCAGTCTCTTAAGGTTCTCCCAAAATTATTCGCAGCCAGTCTACTTTGAAAAATACTGAGTTACCGTCAAACTTTCTCACGGCCCTGCTCAACAAGGTCACTTATGAATATGTTCAAATTGCAAGTATTTGCTTTAGGCATCAGTCTGGAGAGGCCTGGCTATTCTGTTTGTTTGACCATTTTTAAAGATAACAGAATATTGTTTTCCACATTTCAAGTCCTTTAAAACAAAGTAACCTCTATGCATTTTAATCAGTGAATAAGGTTTATTCTCACAGATTCAATCCAGATTACTCCTTGATAGGGGTGTCAGTGTCTTTTGTTATATCTTACATCAGAAGACATTCATATTTCTGCCTAGATCCCCTCTTCATTTCTTTAGGTCAACATATCAGTGTAAGGAAGGTGTGAAACTTAACTCCTGTCAGTTTTATGGACAGAAGTACTTGGCAATTCAGCAACATGAGCTGGAGTTCCCTCACACTAAATTTTCTAATACACAAAGATCTCTGGCCTCTTAAGGACACAGTGGTGTCACTCACAGTTTAACACATGGCTATAGAAGACCTACACGTTTTCACGGTCTTGACAGAGAACTAGTTATACAATGAGGTTTGCAGTATCAAAGAAACCCTTCAACAGAAGGGAGAACATAATTTTAGGGTTTCTAGAAAGAAGAACAGCTTTTGTAAGCGTAAGCTTGTGTTTACCAAAGCACTGGAATCCTTTAGAGAAAGGAAATTTAAGTGACTCAGGAAGAAAGTAATTCACTAGGCTGCCTTCCTTTATTTCTTATAAATTCCCAGTTCAAATTCAGCCCTGGAGCAGGAGGCTGGATTAAATGACTTCCTGAGATGCCTTTACATTTATTTCCTGTTATGACTTTTCAAAGCTTATGAGAAATGAAGGTAGAATGAAAGGAACATTCCCCTCAGTTGTGGTTCTTCCAGCCAGTCCCCGAAATGTTTTTTTCCATTGATCTATTAGTCTCCAGGTGAGAAACTGCTGCAGTTGGTACAGGTGATGATTTAATAAAAAACCCATTAGTGAATCCAAAACAATAATCACAGAAATAGCTTGAATTGCAAAACCAATTGATTTTATTATCACAACTATAAAAAATGGCATAGGCAGCCTATATAATGTGCTTCTCTAGTTACTTTGCTAAACAATAATATGCAGCAAATTGCACTATTTATGTGAAATGTGAATAAGCATGTTGAGTGATGTACCTGGTACAGACATAATAACTGTACCTACAAAGAAATTAACTAAAGAAATTATCTTTTCTCCAAAACCATTTGAGGTGACAGGAAGCAATGAGCCTAAACTGCAGACTTGACAGCAGCAGTGATTTTCTAACAGTGAGGATAATTAAGAACTGGAATAGACTGCTTAGAAAAAACGGAGAGGGGTTCACTATCAGAGAGGAGGAATATATGTGAGGAAGTACATATATATTTGAAGTTACATTGGCACAGAAAGGTGGTCTAGATGACTTCTTCAAGCCCATTTAGCAGTATTTCCTGTGATGGCAGCTCAGCCTCCCAGTCTTCCCTCCTTACCTCCAAACTATGATCTGTGAGGCTTCTTCATCTGGAAAACCTAGCTGCAAAAGTTGCAGGAAAATCTGGTGTTACTGAAGTATGCTGTTGGACGATAGACCATAAGCACAGAAAACATGGTCTCAGACTCCCATGCAGCCTCCAGTGAGCCTCCAGTCATTCTTCATGTGAGTGAACATCATCAGCCAAGGTCAGATGCAGTGGGTATTAAAAGGTTGCAGGTGCCCTCTACATGCTTAACATTTCTTGTGATTTATTTTCAGATGGTGTTCAGTGTTTCTGCTGACTCTGGCAGGCATAGGCATGGACCCATCCCTTAATGATGATGTTGGCAGTCTGCAATGGAGTCTGTTTCTTTGTGCAAGAAGTCATCTATTCTGGGAGGAACTTGCTATGACCCCTTATAGAGTGGAGAAGGTAAACTCAGGGCACAAAATGGGCTGTTCAGGTTGACATAAGACATTGTGTCTGGGCTCTGTTTCTGACTCTGTAGCTAGTTTACTGAATTACTTTCAGCTGATCTCTAAGCTCTCTGTACCTTGACTTTACTACCTGTAAGTTGAGGCTGGAAGTTGTGGTGATCTGTCTTACGGTTTTGCAGTCTAGGAAGAGAAATTACTTGAGCTAATTCCTGCATTGCAGCAATGCTTTGAGCTCCCATACTATTACCTAAGCATTGTCTGCTGGCAGTCTGTGGAGTATATCTGGCCCATGGACCAACACTACCTCCCAGCAAACTGGGAGCACGTTCCCCTGATTGGCTGGTTTTCAGCAGGGACAGTGAAATGTGCTCCAGCAAGACTGCTATGGTAGCAAAAGGAAAAGGCATTGGCCGTGACACCTTGCTACTCAGCTGTCCATTATGCCAGCAGCAACTTTGAGAGGACTGTAGATTAAAGAACTCTAGTCCCAAGGTCTGTTACCTCTGGGGACATGAGTTTTTTTCTGTCCTGGTATTACATTTTTAGATGTCTCTAGCACATGGGAATACATGTCCTGAGACTGACATCTGGCTCCTAACTTCAAAAAGTTGGATCGCTTTGAAAGCCCAGAGTAACAGAAAGATGAACCACTAATGACAGCAGAAATGGTATTACCTATATGGTATTCCAGGCTAGAAGAGAGGCAAACTAATGGAGATACACGTCTATTCCTCTCATGAGGAAAAATGAAGGTGTAGACTCAAAATGTAACTTCAGTATATGAGACCAGTTCAGACAGCAGGTCAGGAACACTAAGAAAGAACTCATTGTACAGGATGATAGCTAGTAATACAAAAATACCCTTTTCGTGCTAAGCAGTTAAAGCCAAATTAAATACATACTATATTAAATGTCTGCAGAAATAATGGATGTTGTCTCAAATTTCAGCTATATCATAGCAAAACTGGAGCAAATCTTTTGTTCTCAGAATCAAACCTACTTTATTTACTTTACTGAAAGCATCTGTTTGGAAAACCCTTTAAAAACTGATATGTAACAACATAAACTGCATTTGGCCACCATGTCAAGAGCAGACCCAAGTGTCCCAGGTGGCTTCACACAGCAGAATTTTCTCCCCGCCAACTGAAAGAAAAACACTTCATTCATGCGGTTCAAGGGAAGGAAATAAAATTTATACAGGGTTGTGTTTAAAACAGGCAGTACATCTCTGAGAGAGTAAAGCACAACTGAACTCAGCTGAACGTGTGTCAGAAACCAGAGACCACCTGAAGAAGAGCTGCTGCTTTCTGGATATACGTGGAATCTATATCTGCTTTGGTACTCCACGTGGGTACTGGGGGAATCCCCAGGCAAGGTCTGGCTGCAGTTTAAGCTTTGACTATCCCCTCCTGTATTCTCTGCTTGTGGGACTCCCTGAAATGCTCTTTCCTTAGTAGCAGTACTACTTCTTTTGACGGTTAGCCTGAGTGATACTGCCTAGCCAAGCTCTGCAGGACAGCTGCGAAGGGTGTAAGTGCAGAAAGGCAGCAGAAATGGAGAACAGGATTGTTTGTTTGCAACATCCAGCCTTTTCATTCTGCAGAATGAACTAAGAGAGCCCGGAACTCCTCTGCAGGAGGGAACTTCTGGCTGGAGGAGACCCATACCGATGATTCAAAGTCTTCTTACCTCTCCCCAGTAGCAAGTATAGACCAGGGACAGTGAAGGTGCAGATGAAGCTTGTTTCTTCTTGCAACCCTATACCAGAAGCATGGCCATGAGGTAAGGGAAATAAAGCTATTTTAATTCACAGTGCAGAGTGAATCTGGGCCTACCACCTTAAGATCACAAGAGTTCAAAGGTCAGTGGTACAGCTTGTCCAGACCCAAGGGTTTAATCATAGTACGCCAGTTGATGAAGGAATGAGGAATGAAAGACCAACGGCCAACATTTCCTAAGCAATTCTTGTTATGTTCCCTCAGGGTTTGCAAAGCACACGTGCTTCCTGTGGCTGTGATGGGTTGGGGGGAGACGTTGGGGCAGGGAGTCCCCTCTGCCCAAGCACCTTCCCGAAGAGGGTGGCTCTCGTGCTGCACTGGAGCTCAACCCGAGGACAGCGGTTGCCTGGAAGCCCTGAGCAGTTCCAGATGCGGTGCTGCGGGACGGTGTGGGGCCAGCACACAGGCTGCTGCTTCTGGCATTTGGCAAAACCCAGGAGGGCAAAGCTGGCCTAGCTGCACGTAAATGTTTTCTCATGCTGTCGTAAACCTTGCTAATGAGCAGCCTGGCTTCCTTTGGCTTTCACCAGGTTAATTCTCTGATATGTATTTTAGGTCTTGCTCTATTCTTAATCCATGTATTGTGAATATCAGTGAGTTGTGCCTTATCTCTGTTAGCTCTGAAGAGCCTCATTGCTCTCTGTGGTGGGCCAGCCATCACAGTGGTGACCAGAGTCAGCACTCTGCTGTGTGGTTTGGTCCTAGCTGGTTTTCAGCCACAGTATTAGCTTGAGACCTGGGAAACGTGCAGCCTCTCCAAGATCAAGGTGATCTTGCTTTCGTGAGCTCCAAGTGGGCAGTTAGGAGGGAGGATGAGTCAGTGACCCATTCCCAACAGAGATACTTCCAGAAGTGCAAGTGATGAAGTGCCTAATTGCTGCCAAAACTGTTTCCAGTTTTACCTCTGAATATCTGGGCTTCTGTCTCCTTGTACCATGGCTCTGTCTCCCATTGCCTGCAGATGAGGCTTTTGGACAAGCTGTTCTTGCAGCAGTAAGTGCACGTGTCTGTGCTGCATGCAGTGCACTGTTACGCATCGTAGTGGCTGCACAGCCCTGCACTGGCTTAATGCACTACCTCAGGCAGAGATCATTACTCACGTCTGACCCTGATCCTCTTAGCCTGACATTTTAGCTGGTCCAATTGGCTCCAGTGTGTAAAAGAGCTTAACAAGCTGGTTGCTGTTCGCACTCATGCCATTTACTGAGTATGCATAAACCGAGCTTCTAATGTTTTTTTTTTTAAAAATCAACTGCCTGGAAGATCATTTGAGCTCCGCTCGCAGCTCCTCAAGTTCACGTCAGGTATGGCTGTAAGTGGTAGCTGCAGAATTTATAAACAGAGCAAATTCATCACCGAATGCATAATGAGCCAGGCCTTGGAAATGAAGGACACCAGTTTCTTTCTTCAGCATCCTGTCTGGTCCGCATCTGACATGTTCAAGCCAAATAGACACCATCATGAGCATTCACACTCTGGGCAGCAGTGGAAAAAAGCAACAAAGTAGCATTTCACAGCCTGAGCTGCTGCTATTGTTCTACGCAAGATCTATAAATTAAATAAGGTCTCAAAGCTTCTCATTAAAGACAGACTTCTAAATAAATGCAGTTAATAAAAGAGGGTCTCAGAAATGAGCAAATTTAGCTTTCTGTGAGAGTCCTACTGTATGTTGGCCATGAAAAATATCTTTGTCTCAGTCCTTACTGGTTTACAGATTGATGTCTATGTGGAAACTCATGCCAAAGAGTATTTGAGATGTTGTGTTTTGGGAAATGTATAGAGGAGGTTAATTTAGGTAAATCAGGGAATCCTCTTGAGATTTCAGAGAAAGAAAATCTGGAGGGGCTTACAGATGAAGAACATTGGCCTGTGCTATTTTTCTGAAACAACTTCAGCTGTGGCTAGACTTGAGAAAATTTAAATGAGGTCTGTAGTTGGGATGAGTCCAGGATGACAAGTTTTGGCTCCTCCAGTTCGGTACAGCGGGAAGAGGTGGGAAAGGTGTTGATAAACAGAAATGAACAGAAATGAAAAGGCTGCCACAGCTGGCTGACATTTAAAAGCTGTAGACACACTTTTTTTACTTCAAACTCCCAGTGATGAGGAGTTTTAAGGGCCAGATTTTCATGCTGGCCATACCAAACTAAATGGGGAGTAACTCCCAGACTGCTCCTCGTTTACACCAAAAGACAGATGTGAATCTGGATCTAAAAGGAAAGCTAGACAGGCCGTCACGCTGGGTAATGATGCAATATATCAGAGCTGGAAATCAGGCTCCAGGCATTGCAGTGAGGACTAGAGGCACCCCGCTCTCACACGTACTCCCTGCACGTGTTCAGGCTCTGCTGATTTCGCTCTACATGACCTAAAAGGTTTTACGTTTATTTACTTCAGCCTTTTCCTTGAAGTAATTCCTTAGCTCTCCTTCTGTGGGGACTGATGGTCATGGAGGTCTTGTGTTTGGTGGTTATAAGCCACGTGGCAAGAGAGGGTCGCCTCCAAGCCCTCCGCCTCCCAACTCCCACCCACTGGTTTGAACATCTTGAGTCTGTATAAAGGGAAGATGAAGCCATGAGGACCTGACAAAGGAGTCATTGAATTGCAGCTGTGGGAACACATCCTCTTGGGTTTATAAACAGCGGCACAAATCTCCTGACTGCCACCAGGGATAACTATGGCTTCATTTGGGTTTGTTTCCTTGCTTGTTGAGGAAATCCTCCTCCCTTGCCCCTTTTCCCATTTACATTAGGTTGGGCTGCACACCCACTGCCTCTCCTGTGCTGAGCTGGCTCTGCAGCCTCCATGCGTGGGAACAGATTTGTGAACTGTCTAGAAATAAACAGGCAAGCTATCCTACCCACACAGGCAAATCTGACACTATATGCCCAACATTGCATTCCTTTGGGCTGGAAGTCCTCATTTATTCCTTCATAATTTTATTGCATGCATTTTTTTTCAACTAAAGCAGTCTATTGCTTCTCCCCATAGAACCATTAGGTATGTGACATTTCCACCAAAACAATAATGTTTTCAAATGGTGCCAGTAAAATGCTGGAGGTTTGTTTTAAAATGAGAAAAGAGAGATGTGAGCAACTAACAGTTTATTTTTCCAGCCCCAGAAAACTAAACTAACCTCTCAAGGACAAAAGCTTGCAAACAAAGTTTTGAATTTCTTTACAAATACTCCTTTAAATACTTCTAAATTAATATATCTATATTCATTACTGTATTTTATGAACTATTGCTCCCAGCTTCACACTGCAAATAATAAGCTGATGCACCAGCCTAACAGGAATCAACTGAAAGACCTTGTTTTCTGCATGTGTGGGAACGTGTAATGCAAATATAAATAGTTTCTTCTTGGTGGATTGCTCATTTTCCTAGGGCTCATTCTCACAGCAAAAAAACATGATCTTTTGTGTCCTAGTGGCTCTCTTTGTGATATTATGGACTTAAGAGGAAAAGCCCAGACACAATAACTGCTCTGTGTGTGAGCTATAGCGAAATGGCCAAAATAGTACAAAATAAAACTAACAATATAAGTTGCTGGTTTGCCAGAGCTAGGGGTTTAAACCTCATAGCCTAACTTATTTCCTAAGTGTGATTATTATGGCACCAGCCAAAGACCTGAGCAGTGCTGGAGTCATCTCTTTATAGCTCCTGTGCAGAGCAGAAATAAGACTGTATCACTTGCAAGTGAGGAACGCCACTGATGTATTCCTGCTTGTCTTTTGGGCCTGGAAGGCATAAGCTTTTTGAGCACCTTTTAGACCCTGAAGGCTTGATTTGGTTGCCAGATTGTAGATGTCTGGAGTCATATGAAATTTCCTATTGTGCAGAGCTGGAAGATACGACAGCAGCTACAGGGCATTTGGCTGTCCTGGAGCAGCTGATGGGGCCAGCAGTTTGCCCTGTGGCAGGCTCAGGCAGTCGAATCCCATCAATTCCCTCATTCCCCTGCAGGTGGTCAGATGAAATCAGCCTTAGCAGTTTTATGGAGATTTAGTTCATGCTGATGATACCAAGCAGAACATATTCCAACCAGCAAAAGTTCAAAAAATAAAAATAAAAATCATACATGTACAATTATACCTAAGTTCTAGGATCCCCTCATCCGAAATCCATTATACAAGCCACAGAGCTCCAAAGCCATTGTATGAAGCCCCTAAATTTGTGTTTAGCTAAGAGATGTCCACTGGTCAGGCACCAGACACCATCTGAAGACTTGAAGTGTTGGAAGAGCTGCCACTTCCTCTGCTAATTTGTTCTAGTAATTAATCATGTTCACTGTTAAAATAAAAAGTTCATTTGAATCTCATTTACCTATTATCTAAAATAAGGTCATGCCTCTGGCTTGTCTGGTGAAGCTGTTGAAAATTGCTTCAATTACCCTTGCTTATCTGAGTGTAATCCCTAAAATATCAGATAAGTGGAGCTGCAAGGTAGTGCTGTTGGCATTAAGCCTGCAAAATGAATGATCTTTTTCCCTAGTCCAGGGTAGAATCTTTCCTTTTTACTTATTTACTGCTAAGTCAGTAGTGTTTTGTTTCATTCGTTCACCTTGCTATAGAAGGAGATGTGCTAGAAACAGATAAAAAATGTCATTAGACAAGGGAGGCAGAAATGACAGGGATATTGTGTATTCATTAAAATTTATAGGTATACATCTCAGATGGTCTGATTTACTGTCTCTGAAAAATTATGCTGTAGAGAAATAATTCATGCAGCCTAGGGGTGTGTGAGATTTCAAAACTGTTAAGTGTAAAAATGTCCTGGATTAATGCCATGTAAAAAAGAAAAAATAAACCCAACAGTAAAGAACACCTTAATAAGACGTTGGTTGGAATTCAGATGTGAACCCCAGAATATCTATACTGATATTATTTCTCTCTTGCTTCCAGCTCATCCAGCAAATATACTTACTAGTAAAGACTTGCTCTGGACCCCCTGTTTTAACCAGGAAGGAAACTTCTCATTGCTCTCAGCAGTGCTGTGCTGAGCCCCTTCAAGGGCTCATGCTTTCATCCTCACCACACTTCTCTGAGGTTGGCAAATAATGTTATCTCAAGTGAGCTAACGGCAGAGTGGGGGCACGGAAAGGTTGGAGGGTCCGTCCTCCCATCTGCAGGAAGTCTGGGCAGGAACATGAGCGGGGACCACACGCCCCACACACGGATCTGATGCAGCCATTGCCCTCTCCTGCCCTTTGCTGCGTTCCTTCAGCCAGCCCCTCGGAAGGGAAAATGTGCATATTGCAGGATCTACTATATTTTTCTTTATTAAAATATAAAAAGTTGCCATCTGCTTGTTAAAGACAGTTTGCTAAATCTGGGGTCTCCTGGATTCCTCTTGCACATTATAATTCACAGCTCCCTGACAAAGTAAACGTAATTTTATCTGATTTTTTACAATTTACTCACAGTCATTTTAGATTAATAAGTCTGTGCTGAAAAACCAAATCTCCAGCCCTAAAGGCAAATGATCAAGCAGGAAAACTGCCAGTGATTCAGTAACATTTCTTTTGCATTTGTTGTGGAGTTTAATTAATTGCACGCAACTTGGATTTGCGTGTCCGCCATGCTTCACCTACCCCTTAGCCTCGGCTGAGCAGGTTGTACTAAACCTTTTACGGATGAAAGCTCTCCTTTCTTCCCCAGCTGCCCCATTCCCCGCTCTGGGGCCCCAGGGACTTCACTGCCCGCTATTTTTGTGGTGAGTGTTATAGGTGGAAACAAAAAAATCTCAAAGGAGACAGAGAGGAAACAAAAGTCCCCGCTAAAGCCCCGGTACAGGCAGGCCAGGGCGGCTGCAGGCCTGTGCGTGGCGACAGGGAGGGCTGACGCCTCGGGAGCTTTTCTATCAGCATCCCGCCGCGTATTATCTTCCTACAGTCGAGCCTCTGCACAAAAGAGTTAATCACAAACTCATCATCCTGAAAAAGATCAACACAAACGACTCTTGCTTATACATTGCCGGGGTTGTGCTAACATACATTTCCAGGCTGGGCTCCCCAGGGTTGGATCCAGCTGTGTTAATCTGCTTCTATCCAATGCGGCCAGAAGCAAGTTAATCTTTTCTGTCAGTCTTGCTTTTAAAGGCAATGCGAAAGAAAAGGAAGAGAAGCTCTGAGACAAGAGCTAAACAGCTTTTAAAGGAGCTGAAAGGAGCCTGTTTTATACGATTGCCAATTCGAATTGCCCACTTTTAAAAGCTCAGCTAGCTGTGCTCACGGTAAGGGAGGCAGAAGGCAGCGCTGCCATGGGAGGCTGTGGGGTCCTGGGGACAGACCAGGCAGAAAGGCAGCAATTGAGTCTGCAGAAAGAAATAGTGTAAATATTTTGGCTGCCACAGTAAAGACCATTTAATGGAAGTTAAGGGATTGGGGGGTGGCTCAGGTGGCTGTGGGATGTTTTCATAGACCCTCAGAGGAAGCAAGACAGGACATATTTGACATAAGAGTCCCACCTACTTGAAGTAGCCATGCATGTGTGGAAAAATGCATTTAGATCCTCCTGTTTCCATGCAGAAACAAAGCACTGTTCCCCCTTTTCAAAATAAATGAAGAAAGAAGACGGGAGCTGTCAGGCAAGGTGGGGGGAGAAGGGGATGGGGCAAGATGTCACTGGAGCTCTCCTTCCAGTGAGAGCTGTTTCAGGGCTCCTATGGCCCTGATCTGGTGTCACAATGTCCCACAGCTTAAACTGATGGTGTGACGTGATCCCTATACATACTCCAAGGAAAATGAAAAAAGAAATCCCGCAAAAGAAAACATCCCACAGGCAAGCTGCAGTCCCAGCCCCTTCAAAGCTGAGAGAGGTAAAGCTGCCTGCTCAGTCTGTACACTCTCTGTCCCAGTGCAGTGATAAAACCTTAATTTGCACAACAACATGTGATTATTTACAAACCGTTCCAAAATGGAGCTTGCAAAAAAAAGGAAAGCTTTTAAAAAGATATTAATGCAAAAAGCTTTTCTCTTTTTTTTCCCCATTGAAAATTTCTCTCTGTGTATTTTTCTACCCCCTGGTTTGCTCTGCTAAGAACAGGGATGGCTCCATGAAGCTGAAAATTATTTTTGTGTTGAAATCTATGAGTGGTCCATGTACTGCTGAAATCTGACATAACAGCACAAAATAGAAGTCAGCTTGTTCAGAGAATTGTTTAGAGAGGAGTTTTTCATCTTCTTTTCTCCCACTTGCAGACTGAATAAGGCAAGGATCCCTTAAAGACAGCATGAAAGGTCATTTTAAGAGACACCTTCTGTTACTCAGGGAAGGGTAGGAGCATTTCAAATCAATCCATGTCAGTCCTGACCCTTTTGGTGATGCTGTGCACCCAGAAAAGTCCCACTGGAAGCATTTTCGCTGGGTGACAGCATTGCTTTCCCTTTCCCACAAGTGTACAGGGAAGCTGTAAGATCTTGTATAACCCAGTGTTTGGTGTCTCCCAGGCTGGTCTCAGGTAACCGCAGAGGTCTGAAACGAGACAATCTTTGAACCCCTGAATTCTGTCCATGTCTTGGGTGTTTTGGATCTTTGGAAATGACTCAGCTTAAAAAGAAAGCATACCATGTCCTCTGAGGTTACTCTGTGCAGGGTGCTGCTAAAAAGCCATGCGCTGAGCAGAATGAGCACCCGTCCTGCTCCTCCAGGCAGGGCTGGGCTCTGCCTTCCGTGCAACGGCTGTGGCTGAAGGCACGCAAGGCTGCAGCTCAGCCTGCGCACAAGAGAGCAGGATGCAGGCAGCAGAACAAAAAGTGTTGCCTTTCTCATGGATTTTGGAGTTTGACTGGGGAAGAACTGGAGAAAAACATAAGTATCTCACCATTAGGGGAGATGTATTTAGGACAGCATCTAATGAATAGCATAATTTTGATTGGGATTTGATATTGGGAAAATATTTCTAAAAAGCATGTTTGGCAAGAGCCTGCAAGCTAAATCCTATTGTAAGCAGAGAGAAAGAGTGAGAAAGGGCAAGTTAGCTAGATAGTAAAGAGTAGCTTTGAGGCTTTTAAGAAATATAAACAAATGGGAAACAAGAAGTACTGGGAGATCTACTAAAAACAAGCCAAAGGAAGGTAAAAGAAATTTTATATTTAGAGTAGCAAAAAGAAATACTGAACATTGAATTTTAGTGAACATTTCAACCAGCTGTAACAGAATCTTCAAAGAATATTTGCAGTTGACCAAGGGGGAAAGAGAAAATGCATTCAGATATAAAAAGGAAAAAGAGAAGACAGTTGAGGACTGAGCAATGGGACAAGGAAAGGAGATGTATTAAATCATTCATCTGACTTCTTTATTTACTTACAAAACTGGAGAGCTGCTTAAGACATTGGTTGACATTGGCAAGCAGTGGTAAAGGAAGCAGGAGGGAGGATGGAGAATAAAAAGTCTAAATCAGATTCAGCAGACAAGACTGCCTACCCAGATGCACATTTCTTATTAATTAAAGGCTTAATTTAATGAGTGTTTCTTTCCTCAGCAGGGCCAATTTAAGCAACCAGGATCCCTGATCATGCACATCTATACCTGCATTGCATTGCTGTCTCTGCTGGACCCTTGATGGAGCAGGTCCCGTAAGGGTATTTTAAGACCTCTGGAGGCTGGGAAAGAGCTGAATGAGGGAGATATAGATACAACAATGATCTATAAAATAGCTAGTGAAACAAGAAAGGTGAATCGGGTGAATGGCTGTTCTTTGTCTCTTCGAGTATAAAAACAAAAGGACATGAAATTAAACTAGTAGGTACTACTTTCAAAGTAAACAAAAAGAGGTACTTCATTGACTGCATGGTGCATAGTTATGCTATGGCCTATAGCATGGTAGGGTTGCATGTATTTCCATGAGTTAAAAAAAAATCAGGCAGAAAAATGAAGGAAAAATCCGCCAGGATTATTAAATATAAAAGCATTAACTTTGACTCAAGATATCCCTGAGTCACAAGTCACAGGAGGCTGAGATAGCATTCCTGGGAAGCATTCCTGCATGCTTGCCCTGTCCTTACATCCTTCCTCGGATAACATCTGCTGTGTCTGCTCTGCTGCTGGGGGCAGGACACCAGACCAAATGGACCTGTGCTCTGATCCAGTACAGATGTTCTCGTATTAAGTTTGTGTGCTGCATTGTGAAGTAACTGGGGAATTGATCTGGGTAAAAAATAAGCTAGCGGGTTTTGTTTTTTTGTTTTTTAACCCTCATCAGTTCCCTGACCTGGTTCACTGAGTGGCCAAATAAATGGTTGGAAGGGCTCTGCTAAGGGAGTGGCGGGAAAGAAGGATGAGCAGCCAGGCTTTGGTGATGGGATGGAGGAGCAATGGGAAACAGAAGTGTTGACTAAGCTGTTTTTGTCACTGAAAGAAATTCTTGGGAGGCCAAAAATACTGATGGAGAGCTGGCATGAGTCGGAACCCAAATAATTTCTGTGTGGATGGTGCATGGTCAATAAAGACTGCACAAAGCCACATGTGTCCCAGTGTTATTTTAATGGTTGCACAGGAAAGCCAAGAGAATAAGATCTTCCTTCATACTCCTGGAAGGACTAGCCCGGGTGAGAAGCCCAGCCCTCCCTCCTGCTCCTCTCAGCAGCAGCACCATGTTGACTTCACCAACACAGGCCAAGTGGAGGACATCTGTGCCCTTCCCAGAGCTGTGGGCTGGGAGAGGTAGAGTTTCATTTCTGAGCACTGCATTCTTGTAAGTGATGGAGAAAAAGGCAGTATTATCAGTTTTACAGAGCTAAATTTCTTTTTTTCTTTTCTATGTAGAGCATTAAGGATAACTTTGGCTCTTCACTTAACTGAAAAATTCTTTGATTTTTTTTTTTAAATAAAAATATTGAAGTGTCCTGTACAAAACGTGTAGTATATCTGCTCATATCATAACACGTGTGCTAATGTATTCAGGCCAAGAAGTGAAAGGAAAGGACTGCAGTAGAGATGGCCGTAGCTTTGTAACTAAATCCAGAGGTATTTTTTCCTTTCTCCCTTCAGTGGGATTTCATGGGAACATTAAGAACAGAAACAACCCCAACCTCTACATTTTACAGATGTAGCTTACCTTAACTTTGGTTCAGTCCAGAAAGGCAGTTTCACAGATTTCCCTCTTTTCCAGATTTCTTAAGGGATAAGCCTTACACTTCAGGTATTAAGAGCTGGAAACTCAGAAGTCCTTAGCAGCCTCTGTACCGAAAACTTACAGACAGTCTGCAGGATTAGAAAAATCTGTCTCTCACTGACAGCTTTTGTAGTAACATTAGTCATCGTCACTCCAGCTACAGTTAAATTTCCTTCGCTTGTCTTCATATGGCAGCTTAGATTTACTCCTCACACTACCTTGCACTGCTTTTAGAGGAGCTTTAAGAGTGGCAATGCAAATGCAATGTTTTCCTCCAGCTTTTGTTGACAGTACATCACTGTGCTGTTCCTTCTGCTTAGGTGATGTTTTTAGATCTGCCTTTGAGCCCTGCAAGCCAGTAAATGTGGGTGGCTGGACAGATTTTGTAAACAGCTGATTGAGCCTGCTTTCTAAATGTAGGTAAATAACTGTTCAGTAAAATGTATTATTCTCCTCTTTTCTAATGGCAAAGGTTCTTCTTTGGGGTCCACACTGTGCCAGGCTGTTTTCTACCTACACAGATCACACCTAACTGCAAAGAGAGTTTGCTCCTTATTCAAGTGTCCTGTGGAGATTGCTAAAAAATGAAGACTGACTCTAGATACTCCCAGGTAAGGTTGCAAAGGATATACTTTAATTGCTTTACAACACCTCAAACAGCCAAAAATTTATTAGCAGGCTGTGTGATCCTTTACTTATATGTGCTTAACACAGGGTAAACACGGAGGAAGATATAGGCCAATGAAGAGAGCACTGGGCAGGGATCCAGTAGGTCTGTAATGGATTCCTCATTCTGTCACAGATTAACTGTGGGACCCTGTTCAAGATGATTAATCTTTCCTCATTTCTGTGTAATTAGACAGTAAAGTTCTCATAACAGGAATAGCTCTCCCTATATGTGTATATACTGCATCTCACATGACTTTGTACCTTCAGGTGCAACTAAAATTCAGGCAATGGATGCTGCTAATGTTGATGCTGTTAGTAACAACAATCTAGTTGTAATATTCAATAATTGTAACTGCAAATTAACAGTGTAGCACAAGCTTCTACCATGAAGCCAATTTCAGTCTTGGCAGAGAGAAAGAGAGGCATCTTTACCAAATTCAGCGGAAACCTCTATTAGGATTAATTTGGATTAAAGGGTCTGGAAGGGTCTGGAAGGGACCCTGGGAGATCCTGTAGTTCATAACCCTCCTCCAGGCAGATCCAGCCAGTCCTGAATCACTCGCGGGGAATGTTTGTGTAACCCCTTCCTACAATCCTGCAGTAAATGAGATTCCATGACTTTGCAGGAGAACCTGCTCCAGGCCTTACCATCACTGTTATTGAAAATATTTTTCCAGTGTCTAACCTAAACTTCCATTGCTTGCCTTCAGTCCATGACTTTGTATCTGTCCCCAGCAGGCACGGAGAAAAGAATCCCTCCTTTTTCACAGATATCTTCTGTATTGCAAAATATCACAGTTAGTTACTGCAAACTTCTCTTTTCTGGAAGAGGGCCTGACCGAGTTTCCACAATTTACTGTGTTATCATGTGCTTACTGAGCTGTGGTGTTTAAGTATGTTGGCATGCTTAACCCACCCAACAGAGAAGTGAAATGCTTTGGCTTCACCCAGCCATGAAGGTGCAGCTGATGCACAGATACTCGGCTGCAGACAGCAGTGTGTATCTGTATCCTCAGCCTCTAGCTCAGAAAAAACACTTAATTTTTTGGCTGAAATTTTCCCAAAGCTACTCAACCTAGGCTTCACCGCATCACTGTAATGGAAAATTTAAATTAATAAATGGTTGAAGTTTGACAATGTGGTAATCAAAATGTACAATCTTATAAGGCAATGTTAACAAAGCTGCTATTACTTCTGCTTGATTTATATAGGCATGTGTATCCAGGCAAACACATGGATACTAGTCTCTGCACTTAAATAATTCCCTTCATCTCCTGTTTTTTCTTTAAATATTCTCAAAATGTTCATATCGGATGAACAAGAAAAGAGAAAAATGCACTTTTGTCTTACTAGCTTGGCCTTGAATCTCTGGTAGCATGACTGTGAATCATACAAATGTAGGCTACATGCTATTATGATTAATGCTTCAGCAAAATATTTTCTATTGGTATTGCAGACATCTTAGGAAGTTTTCTGGCTGTATTTTAACTTCTAATTTTTTTTTTGCTTGACATAAATTAGTTTATGTTATTGTTCTATAATATGTAAGATGTAATAGTTTTATTAATGTAAATTATAATAGCTACAGTCTTCATGCTTCTCGATAGCTTTGGAGGGAAAACAAAAAAAAAATCTCCATTGGAACAAGGCTTTCTAAGTTGTAGGTTTAGTTTCCTGTTGGTTTGGTAACTTTTATCACTTTTGTCTCATTGTTGATGATTCTTCCTTGCACAGAAAGCAGTGATGTTTAATATCGCAATCAGGTGTGTGCTGGAGTTGTTAGTGAGAGAAAAATACCACATGCACTGTTGACTGAAGAAAGGTGTGACCAGCAAACTTACTACATGGAGAACTACTGCCCTGCTATTTTAATGGTAATATCGATTTAATCCAGGTGAAACTACAAAGCTTTTAGCATTCACAACAAATACATTTGAGACTGAAACATTCATAAAATGTACTAATAGTAAAAAAATTGCTTGATTTATACATTTACATCTGTACAGAACATAATCACTTGAGGATAAAAAAAAGCATTTTGCAACAATTGTTCTTTGATATATGACACTTTTTGAGGTAGGTAGGCTTTATTCTGCCCCCTCTTTTTTGGAGTCAAGGTAAAACTTATTCAGAGCACAAATATGAGTGTGAGCTGAAGAATACCTATCGTTATAAGCAAACTCATTGGAAAGCAACTTATTTTCTGTTAAACCACAAAGGCCTGGGAATAGTAACATCATGTGTTATTTTTTAGGGATTAAATTAATCCACTTCTAAATCCTAATTCTCCAAGTAAAATAAAGTGGATTATCAGATAGTTCTTTTCTGGTAAAACTTTTGTGGTTTTGACAATGTCCAGTGTGTGGTAAACACAGAAAAATGTAATATACCTGCTTTCTAGTGTATCTTTTTTTGTTCTTTATTTTTTTTTTCAGTATGGTAGGTTTTAAGAGGGATTTAAGGAGGATTTAACTGATGCCTGAATCCTGTGCTACCACTTCATGTAGGGCAGATTGTTGCCCTGTATGAACTCACGTCTGCAATGAATTCCTCTTGTATTTTGTAACAGTTCTGCGTCTTTATGCAGTGGGAGTTTGCTGATTCTTAACTATGCCCTGGAGAGATGAGAGAACAGAACCACCACTAACCTGCTAAGATTTGGTGGGAAAATATATGCTTACTCATTCTTTGCTGGTTTTGCTGGTTTTTTGGTAATGTGCACATAATACCACTGTAGATGCATAGAACTAAAAACCAGTTTTAAATGTTTTGTGGAGTTACTCTGAAGACTAAGGTTGTAGTATCACAAGCATTTTAAGTCAATAGAACTCAGCCATGCTGCTAAGGTATCTACCAGCCCCCACTGGCTCATTCTTACTCCTGCACCATCCCTATGGGAAGCTGACCCACGTTAACATTAAACTGGCAAATAAAGAATGAGTTTGCAATGGGGATTGTTCCTCTGATCTTATTCATGTGGCTAAATCAATGTTTGTGCTGGGACATGGAGGGAGCTGTGGTAAGGCGGGGGTGAACATCTGGACGTCAGCGCCGACTTGCGTGGGTTTACACTGCCTGTGCTTTTATGGTGCCCGAGGAGAATTTTAAGAGGACAGTTTCTCAGCTGGAGCATGCTTCCTTTCATAAAAGAGTCTTGATTTTCTACAGAACAACCCTGCATGTTGCATAGGTGCATGGCACCTCCAGATGTCAGCACCTTTTACATAGGTATCAAAACAGCAGTTGAAAGGCATAGCTTAATCACCCAAGTTAGAAAAAAATTCCCAAATTAACTTTTGCCTAAGGTAACAGGGTTTGTGCTCTACTTATTAAATAAAAGAAGTAGGGCCTGTAGAAAGTATTCTTAGTGTAAGAACATAAAAATACATTATAAAGTTCAGCACCTTATTTTTATGATTCCCATAAAGTCCATGAGATAACAATGTTTGCCTACTAAATTAATTTCCATCAGGCTTCATTGCACAGTCTGTTCTCCCGATGTTTCCCAGGGGCAGCTGCTTAAAGTTCTTGATTTAAATCATTAAATGCTTGATTTATGGTGCATGCTTCCGGAGCCTTAGCACTTTTCCAACTCATATTGCAGTGTATCCTTATCCTAATCATGTTACTGTTTAAATATATTTGGATGGCAGGGGATTAAAGTGAAGCAGCCTGTTCATTTTCTTACAAAGGAGCAAGATTATTTATCTGACAGTTGCTGTAACAGGCAGAGTATAACTCAGAACAGCCTTGTTAGCAAGTTGGAGGCAGACTTACTGCTTCATTGGTGTTTGAATATCATTAGCTGGTGCGGTCTTGCTTCTAGAATATATTTCCTTTGGATAAGATCCTTATCTACACTGGAAATAAGTTATTATTTGGATGCTGGAATAAATTTAACTTTTTTTCTTTCTTGAAACAAGACAGAGAGAAGTCGATACCTCCAAGCTAGGAAGAATGAAGCACAGGTCTGGAGGGCATGCTTTTTCTAAGACATTTCTCTAACCTCCAGCTCCTGCTCAGAGTAACCACTTACCTTTGACTTTCATTTTAAAAAGTAGAGGAATTGTGTGTCCTTTTGCAGTGGGAAAGAAAGATATCGAGAGCGTTGACATCAGCAAAGACCCGTAGCAGCCTCAGTGACCTATTAAAAGGACCTTAGCATCATAACACAAAATTATTACTAAACTATACATTAGAAAGCAAACAGCAGATGAAGATAGTAATTTTTAATGTTATTTCTATCATGATAGACTGAATTTAGACCCACTGGAGACAGTCACAATGCAGCTGGGGACAAATGATATGTCCTTCAATAGCTTAGATTGTGGTGGAAAAAGTTTTTCTGACTACTGACCAACTCCAAGCAATAAATCTTCCTTTTTTTTTTTTTCAGATTTGTTTGGTACAGCGCCATATTCCCAACAATCTTCTTAAAAGCAGGAGAACAGTGAAAGAGGGACCATGAGCATAACCATTCACATGTAAAAAACCACTTCTCAGTCCAAGTGTGTTTGTGATATTTTGTACTCAGTTCTGTGAATATTTCAACACTGCAGCATTGCTGGTGAGAATACTGGTGCAAAGTCTATTTAAAAATGGAATGCTTAGAAATTTGCCGAAAGCAAATATCAAATTGTTCACAGATGGAAGCTGGTGGTGTTCTTGCAAGTCTCTTCTCATTGTTTTCTGTTTTCAGAAAATAGAATTTAATACAGTGGTGCAACTTTAAAAAGAACATACTAAGAGTAGAATAAATCATGCTGCCTCTCTCCCCCCAGCAAACACCACTTCTTCAGCCAGCCGAAAGATTCCAATATTCTGTTTATGTTTGCCATTGATCATTTATTTTGATTTACAAGAACAAGGGAATTATGGGTGCTGACAAGAAAACTGGGAATTATGCTGTAGTGATTTTGGACGTTATGAGTCAGGGTTACTGCCCCATCACTTTGCCAGATGTTACCAGCCCCTTTGGCTAGAGCAGCAGCAGTTAACTGTATGCTTCAGCTCAGCTGCTGCGTTTCATAGCCTGGTGTGTTAACCTCTGCTTTGATTTCTTTCCTTTCCACTGATTTATAGGATTCAGTTGCATCCCATTTGCAGAATGAATAGGATTCAGTTTCATCTGAAAGGAGTTCAGGTCATCCAGACTACACCACAGTGTGAACCAAAGCACAGAAAATGGGAACTATTGGCAGATTTGCTTTGAGAGCACCTACAGTCCTGACTACAACTGTGATGGAGACACACTCCCAGCAGGTAACAATAAATAATATGCAGCAGCAGTGGAGACAAATGGGTGAAGTACATGAGCTCCCAGAAGTAACATAACAAAACTGGATTCTTTCCTTACACAACAGAAGGAATAAACATTAAATCAAAGTCTGCTTTAAGGCCTTTTCTGCAAGATACTACTTTCAGTGTCCATTAATCATTATCACAGAATCATAGAACAGTCCAGGTTGGAAGGGACCTTGAAAGATCAAACTTTCATGGGAGAGGGAGCCTAGATGATTGACCCTGTCCAATCGCATCTTGAAAACCTCTAGTGATAGGAACTCCACCACATCCCTGGAGAGGTTGTTCCACTGATTAATTGTTCCCACTGTAAAAATTTCCTTTTTATATTGAGATGAAACCTCTCCCTGTGCAACTTTTACCCATTGCCCCTTGTCCTTTCCACGTGGCTCCTTGTGAAGAGAAAGCCTCTGTCCTCTTTGTAGCCGCCCTTTAAGTACTGGAGTACTGTGATGAGGTCCCCCCGAGCCTTCTCTTCTCCAGGGTGAAAACACCTAATGTCTTCAGTCTTCCCTCACAAGGCAGGTTCTTCAGCCCTCTGATCATCTTCATGGCCCTCGTTTGGACCCTCTCCAGTCTGCCCACATCTTTCTTGAATTGTGGGGGCCAGAACTGGATGCAGTACTCCAGGCGTGGCCTGACAAGTGCTGAGTAGAGTGGGATGATCAGATTTCTCTCTAGTAATGCCCCTGCAGATGCAGCCCAGGGTCCAATTTGCCTTCAGTGCTGCAGCGGTGCACTGCTGACTCATGGTCAGCTTATCCACCAGGACCCCCAGGTCCCTTTCAGCAATGCTGCTCCCCAGCCACACAGATCCTAGCCTGTCCTGGGCTCTTTGGTTATGTTGTCCCAGGTGCAGGACCTTGCACTTGTCCTTGTTAAACTTCATACAGTTTTTGCTTGCCCGCTCTTCCAGCCTGTCCAGGTCTCTCTGTAAGATGGCTCTCCCTTCTGATGTGTCCACCTCACCACCCAGCTTAGTGTCATCAGCAAACTTGGTGAGGCTGCTTTCAATGTTGTTGTCCAGATCATTTACGAAGATGTTGAACAGAGTCAATCCCTGGGGGACCCCACTTGTGTCAGGCTGCCAGTCTGAATGAAAACCATCGATTACCACCCTCTGAGTGTGTGCCGTGAGCCAATTTCCTACCCATCTCACAGACCACCCATCCTGTCTCTATCTTGCCAGTTTGTCTAAGAGAAGGCTGTGATAAACAGTGTTGAATGTTTTGTTGAAGTCCAGGTAAACATCATCCACTGCTCTCCCCATATGGACAGAAAGCGTTACTTTGTGGTAGAAGGTGATCAGGTCAGTCTGGCATGTTTTGCCTTTTGTAAATCCACATTGGCTTTTCCCAATCACCTGTTTCATTTGTATTGTAACAGTTTCTAGGAGGACTCCTTCCATTACTTTCTGAAGTCTCACTGAAGCAAGACTAATGGGCCTGTGGTTTCCTGGGTCCTCTATTGGGCCTTTATTATTATTATTATGGACCAAATTTGAAAAACTCAAATGAAAGACACTCGATCCAATATGAAAAGACTCCCTGCCTCCAGTCACTGCTGGAGAAAGGAAACCAGCTTCTCTCACCTCCAAACTAACTTTTGTCTTCTGATACCGTATACTGCTTCATAAACATATTCAGTGTGTGTATACCCTATACCTTTTGCTCTTCTCTATCCCTTTCAGGAAAGTTGTGCAGAGCTAAGGCGATGATTTTACTCTCCCTTCTCTCCAGCTGAAAATGCATCCTGGTCACAGCACCGTTGTCTGAAACACTGGAACTCTCTGCAGAGCAAGAGCTTTGTTCATGGCAAGTTGTTCTGGCAGAGCCGAGCTCTTGCAGGGCACACTTGGGATCTTCTCAACAGATACTGAAGTAAATCAAGCTTTTGTAGCTACCAGTCTGATCTCATATTATGTGTTTAAATTAATATTTTCTGCCTTTCTGCCAGTTCTTCTGCCGAGTCATGTGCCCCAATGTAGTATCCTTCTTTGTCTAATGGCTTGTTTTAAATCAAGGGGTTTACAAGGAAAAGGGAGGCTACAAAAGCCAGAGGTTAAAAAGGCACCCCTTACTCAGGACCTAATTAAGTCAATCAGAAATGCCAGTAGAGTTATACTACCCCATCTGTTGAACACTGCTTATGATCTGCAGTTTTCAGACTGCTTTAGGGAGTAAGCAACCAACACTGAAATACATGTGGAAAACCAGAAATCCTGAGAGATGGCAGTAATTAGCAAGACATAAAGATGAGCACAGGCCAAGGCAGAGAAGAGAAGTCAGGTCTTGATGCTTTGGCCAGACCATACTGTTGTACTCGTAAAACAAAAAAAACCAGCCTTTAGCTGGATGCGTTTAGAGAGAGTTGTCTGTTTCCAACCGGAACTCCCTTTAATTCTTTAAAATCATCCTTGTCTTTCTATTTAAGAATTTACTATGAAGCAGGAGTGAGAATCTGCTGCATGCTACCATCTGGCTTTCCTTAGAAATATGGCACTATAAAAGGGAGATTGGCTTTACGATAGGGTTAGCAAGAAAGCTGTGACTGCTTCCTTTTATTCAATGGAAATTTATAGCAATATTTTATATTTTACTTTTACCTGCTTGTCACAGCATCTAAGCTGTGCATGAGAGATTCTGTCTGCTGGCTGAGAAGATACTTCACAGAGACCAGCTTCAGTGAGTGAGGTTTGGTCTCCTTGATTGAAAGCTGGAAACCCCCCTCTGCTCTCAGAAAGTTGGTGCTTTTTATTACATACTTGGATAGTGTTGTGGTTACTACATACTTCTGCCCTTTCTACTTAAAGTCCCGTATTTCAGTACTGTGAGGTTTGTATTATTTTTAGGATGCCAAGTAGAAGATTTTGCTATTTCAATTTTGAGGCCTTTCTTGTCACTTCCTTAAAAATTCACACCAAATTTTTCAACCATTCCCCTTTCTGAAGCCATGGTGACAAAGTTCCTTTTTCTTTCCCCCTTCTTCTTTTTCTTCTTTTAAAACCCAAAGAAACAAAACATTCTCCAGATGTTTTGTGATCTCATTCCTTATTAGCTTCGGAAAGATCTTGCCTACCACACAGATCAGATTCAGTAATCTATGGCTTCCTGACTCCTCCTCAGTTCCTTTCCTACAATACTTCCAGGAATGCACAGATACCTATTTTGGCATCAAATCTGGATTCCATGAGCTCAAACCTTCAAATATATCTACTTACCAAACCTTTTACTGTATCCTTTTCTGAAACAGAGAATCTAATTTCCAGTCAAAACAACCATACAAATTAGGCAGCCAGTGAATCAGTGATTAACCAAATAATCTCCTCTGACATGAAATCTGAAGTGTCCAGAGATCTTGTGCTGATTGCCTGGGAAAGGTGACCATCTTTTTTGGCATTTTTAATTAATTTTACAGTGGATGCCAAGAACAGTGACACCTCCTTTTTTTCCTCTAGTTCAGATCCATAAGCTGAAGATAATTATGGCATCTCAGGCTGCATATAATGAGTCTGGTCTGCAGGATGGAGTCCTCTCATTGTGCCTGTCAAAAGGCTCAGGACTAAGACTAAGTGGTTTCATGGCCTTTTACAGGCTACCTGCCAGGAGGTGAATTTCATTCTTACAAATCATAATAGTAACAACAAAAATAACAATGAAAGCTTTGAGTTTTGTCAGTGTCATATGCTACTGCTATTCCAAAAATATCTCAGAAGGCCTGCTTTTCAAGTGTTCCTTCTGGCAGCTCTTCAGACAATGTCATCCTTTCTGCTTTTTCTTGTCAGAACTTGAGAGTTTACTAAAACTTTGTAGGCTGGCTGCATTTGGGGTTTCTGCTCTGGAAATACCCAGTTGCTCAGCACTCCAAAGACATCTTCATGCCTTTTTTACATTACGGTCAGTCAGAGGAGCAGCCAGAGTTTCCAATCCCACTGCAAACTTGATAGGGGAGTTCCAGTGAGAAGTCCAATTGGGCGTGTATTTGAGCCCTAACTGTAGACCCACACCTGTGCATTTGCTCATGAGTGTGAGTCTCAGATCCAGTTCACAAGCTAAGCTGAAAAAATCAGACTTTCAAGGACTTTAAAAACGAAAAAATTCTCCCTTTCCTTAAAAATTCATTTCTGGTTTGCATAGAGGGCTTAGCCGAATTAAGGGCCCCTCTTCTTCTCCCTTCAGTTTCTTTTAGAATGAAGCTGCTGCCATCACTTTTCAGCAGTTTTCTCTAATTGCAGTGTAGCAAACAGGGCACAGAGGAAACAACCCTGGCATTATTGCTACCATCTCCAGAGTCAGCAGAGGGAAGAGATGCAGCTCAAAACGTTTTGTTAAAGAATGTGCCCATCAAGATAGGTTTGCCTCCTCTTAGCTCTGGGCAAGGAAATACCATACTGTTTTGTCTTGCCAGAACCACAATTTTCTAAGCATTTCAAGCAAAACTGGTTGCTGAGGTTGATCCTGGCAAAATGACGGAATTCATAAACCTGTCAACTCCTCCCACGTCAGAGGTGGGACTGTGTGCCAGCTCTGCTGGCACGGTGCCCTCTCGCCTCTCCCCCCTTCCCTTTGGCAGGTTTGCTCCACGATCTCCAACTTACCAAAGCGCCCGCCAGGAAATGTGCTCATTCCAGTGTCTGGATCACTGCGGCACTGACTTGTGATGCTGGCATCTCCCTTCTGCAATGAAACGTTGCTTTTACAAACCTTAGCAGAGATGGCAAAATAACCCCACCTCTTTTTAAAAGTTATATTGTTCTAGCCTCCCTCTTTGCAAACTGTTGACATTGTTGACTCAGTTAAAGAATTTTGCCTCTTTTGGGTCATTCTGAAGGACTTTCCTAGGTGCCTGTTTTTTTAGGAAGGAACTAGATATATGTAAACAGAGAGTTAGCAGATCATAACTTAAATAACACTCCCTCCCTCCTACTAAGCCATTTGCTTTCCTAACTGAACCCAGTGGTTTGTGATTCTTCACATTATTCTTTTAATGTCATGACCTGTGTGTCAAAGTGAGAGGTTGCTTGTGGATTTTTCTTGTCTTTGAAAGCAATACTTTCTCCAGAGACAAAGAGGCTCTTTTACAACACTCTTAGCAATTGCCATGAGGTGGGAGCTACAAATCGGGCAAGCCTGGGCAGTTGCATGCTGACATTTTTCATTCCTCATGTCCCACAAGTATTTCTCTTTCAACAAGGCTTCTGTGTGAGTGAAAAGGAACTTTTTTGTTTCCTTGATTTAGTTATATTGTGTTTTAAAATTTCTCTTTGGCTCCAATTTCCCTCTGGAAGCTGCCCTGGCCATAAAAAATTTCACACACCCCTTTTAATTTTTAAAATTGCAAATTTGTGTTTTTCCTCTATCCCTATCAACAAATAAGGGACAAATTTACTTTATTTCATTTGCATTTCCAAAGCCTTTGTAAGCTGTTTTCCACAATACACCACTCATAGCTTTGCACCTCAGAAATGAAAAAGTAGGCAGATTTGGCCCTTGAAAAGAAGCCTTTTCCAACTTTTTGTAAACATTAATGACCTATTCATAAAGAAAAGGGCAAAAGCTTTGCACAAAGAGATACTAAAACATTGAAAAACTGCTACAGTCCGTTGGAGAAATAAATGATGGTGATAGCTTTGAGAAAGAGAGAAGAAGGCTACAAATACACCAAATTTAATCTTATGATGAGATTAGGAAGTTTCCATTGATGTTTCTGATGATTTCATACATACATAATATGAGAACAGAAGAACAGCTTTACCACATCAAACATCAAAAATGTCCATGTATCTCAATATTCTGTCTTCAACCATGCCAACAGTGGTTGTTTTTGGAAGAGTGTCCAAATGGAGCAGGGATGCAGTGATACCTCCCTGGCATGTACTCCCATTTCCAGTGGCTGGCAACTGCAAGAGTGCCTGGGCCACCAGTATGTCTTTGCATTTCTTCCAGGCATACCTCCAGCTGTGTTTTGACCTTAGGTATACCGCAATGTCTTGTGGCAGGAGGTTCCACAGTTTAACAGCAAGCTGTGCAAAAAAATAATACCTGCTCATGTTTGTTTTGAATTTATGACCTATTATCATTGGTTAATGTCCTCCTCCTCAATCTTCTGTTGGGAGTAACAGTGATGAGTCATTTCCTATTTCTTATTCACCCTTTCCATTCTACTTATGATTTTACAGTCTTCTGTCATGTCCCTTTTTAGTCATTTTTTCCCAAGATTTAGGAATTCTTATCTATACAGCTGTTCACTGTATCAAAGCTGTTTGGTGTCTTTGATCTTTCTTTTTAGAATCATAGAATCTTTTAGGTTGGAAAAGACCCTTAAGATCATCGAGTCCAACCGTTTTTGCTGCTCTCTATATCATTCTTGTTCTTCTATACACTTGCATAGAAGAAATAGGCTTCATATCCTTTTTGCCTTAAAAATATACTGATTACCAACAATGGAAATGTAACGGAGAGAAAACTCTGACAGGTACTGCTATTTTAGGCCACCATTCAGAAAATTACTATGTGCCATTGCCTTCTGCTGAGGACAGATGTTAGTCGCGTTACTTAATGCAATACTGGAAGGTACTTGGCTGTGATCCAGGCAGACATTCAGGTTTCCAACTCCTAGTTGGACTTCTAGCATCTCACTGATTTAATGGAAAGCTGAATACTCAGTTATGTGTGGTTACAATAGGAACCTCAACAGAATTAAACACTCAGTGTGTGTGAGCTTGCAGGACCAGGACATAATCTCTGAGCATAGTTAAATGGCAGTATTGAAGATTTTTAGAGATGTAAGGCTCTTGATAAACTGAGACTATCAGTGATTATGGGAAACACTTTTTCTCCTGGATGATACACATGGATGATCATTCAAGATGGCTTTGCTCTTTGTGTAGTAAATTGTCACCTTCCTTGGTAGGGAGTGCAGGGAGGTGTTGCCAGAAGAATGGATCCCACAGAAGTGTTGGGCAATCTGTATGAATACTCCATTGTGTTTAGTGATATCCAACATGGTACTCTGCAATATAGAAAAATGGGATGCATGGGATTTATGTATTTATGTAAATGAAAAAAAAAAGCTGGATTCGTTATTATGTTTTCTTGTAAGAGGGCAGGATTAGTAATTACATTTTCCTGTAAGAGGAAAAGAGCATCAGAGGACACCTACCTTTCCCAGCAGCTGATTTCTACTGGTCTGTATTCAGTACACCACAAGCAAAATCCCTTTGGTTACATATGCATTTAAAATCACCTGGCAGGTTCAGTGCCTTGTGCAACCGAGGCATGATTTTCATCCGATTCAACATTTGTCTTCGGTGGGAACTCTTGTGTGGGCAAAGTCTGTGTGATCAGCCGACCCTTCCGGCAACGTGCTCTCTAAGATAGTCATCTCAGATAAAGGTCTTGTGTTCATTTCTGTTACAAAAAAAATGAAACTAGTCAGAAAAAACAAATGTGCCATTTCTTTTCCTCTAGGTTGCAGATTTCCATTTGGAACCCCTCCTTGCTTCATTCATCCATTTCTACCAGCATACACTGGATGAGTGTCTCTTTATACAGTGTGTAATTCAGATTTATGAATGCAGTTCGTGTAAATTGGACATTAGTTGTGTTTCCAGATCCGATGATTCAGCCCTAGAGAATTTGCTTTCCCTTTCCCATAGTTTGAAATGTCATGCCCCATAAGTAGTCTTCTTAAACACTACTGCTGGAAACCATGAAGAATACCAAAGAGGCACTCACTGCATCTGGTAGTATTCTGGGCGTGGGGGATTTCACTATCATCTTCCCTTCCTTTAATTAGCCTGTACTCCTAGACTTTCAGTAGAATAACTAAATGACTAGGGGGCAATAGCTAGAGCTAAATTAAAGATGGAATAAGATACCCAAAGGCACAAGAGTTACATCTGCTATTGTGCTGCTCAGAAAAGTGGGTCAAGTGTTTTATTACCTGATGTAAGGTTGTACTTGCAAGGTCAGGAGAGTTATGAAGGTTGATTCTCAACTGATAAGTCCTGAGACAAATCCCAAGATGACAGTAAATATAACCTTCCTGTGAATGACTCTAGGTAGAAGAAGGATTTCTTCATAAACTGTGACAACCAAAGATTGAAAACTAATTTCAAATCTTGCCAAATGTCTTGCTGCTCTCTGGGAGAGGTAGGGAAGGACTGAAGAGAGAAATTGAAGGCAGAATGAAAAAAGAAACCCTGATGCAGCATGTTTCACAGTGTTGCAACACAGCTTGATGCAACCAATTGTTGGAAGTGCAAATAGCTCTGTGACCTCAGGTCCAAAGCATACAGCTCTGCTGCAAAGAGGTCTGGCAGGCTCTCTGACCTGACTTCAGATTATAATAAATGCTCTACCAATGAGCTGCAATAGCTTGCTAAAAAATATGCAGGCAAAAAAGGTAAGCTGTGAAGTAATGCCAACATGTTGTCAGAACCGTATAAAGAGAGTATGTGGATGGAGGCCACCATAACTACCTGAAAGGAGGTTGTAGTGAGGTGGGGGTTGGTCTCTTCACCCCAGTAACAAGTGATAGGACGAGAGGAAATGGCCTCAAGCTGCATCAGGGTAAGTTTAGGTTAGATATTAGGAAAAACTTCTTTACTGAAAGAGTAGTCAGGCACTGGAACAGGCTGCCCAGGGAAGTGGTTGAGTCCCCATCCTTGGAGGTATTTAAAAGACGGGTAGATGCAGTACTTGAGGACATGGTTTAGTGGTGGACTTGGCAGTGGTAGGTTAACGGTTGGACCTGATGATCTTAAGGGTCTTTTCCAACCTTAACAATTCTATGATTCTATGATTCTATGATAACATTCATAACCACAAAGCCATGCTTTCAGAAACAGCTTAGGTGCAAAGGGTTTACGAGGCAGGTTTGCCTAAGCCAGTGAGTAATCCTGCCCTCCTCTGTGAGTGGCCTGGGTTCCCCCGACCTTGGCAGTGGAGAGAGGCCACTTGGGAGCCTCGAGCATCCCATCATGTGTCCACAGTGCTGCCCCTTGGGTAGCGTGGCCCTCACCCAGGAGCACCTGGCATTGAGTTGAGCACCCACATACGCCCAGGCACATGGAGCTGTATGCACTCCAAAGGGCAATGTTGGCTTGTACCGAAGCCACACTTAAAGACTTGATGCTCCTTATGTACAGGAAGGCCAGGCTCGGGCACTGCTCAAAAGATAATAACAAACTGTTAGGTGTAGGTCCATTTTTCCCTAACCTCAATTTGAATTCCTAATCCAAGTGTAAATTAGTTTCCTGTAGATTTCTCAGTTAGTTTCCATTAAAATATAAGCAAGCCACTATAAAAGAATAACTCTCCAGCAATTTTGTCCTCTCCACAAAGTCATGTTATCACCCACCACTTTATTCAAAGTGTGATGGTACTGTGCTCAGTGACTCCATTTCTCATGTTGATCTAAAATTGAAACATGAGGTCTTAAATACACTACAATTTAGTTTTACTCTTTAATCATGTGCATACACATATATATGTATACTATACACACTGTGTGAACTGAGTACATTAAACATTTTAGAAAATAGAAGATTAGTAGTTGTAACATGACTTGTAAAACAATTTTCTTGCTCTTCCTATTTTACAAAATATATTTAGTTAATTTTATATAAACTTGAGGGTTCTAATGTCTATTCTAAGACCTTAAAAATTTCTGACATCTGAGATTTGGGGAACACTTGACAACAACCAGTTTTTCTGTATTTTTTCTCTCTTTTATCTTATTTCCTTTCTTCTGCTTCTGCTTTTTTTTTTGTCTTTTCAAGCACAGGCTCTTCAAAGCAGACAGAGTAATCAGGAAATTGTATGCTCCACTTAAAACAGAGAATGATAATAAAGATTTGACATTTGGGATAGGCGTTAGATTTCAGAAAATCTGAAGGCACTGTTAGCAGCGCTAGCTCACAGATTTTATCTTCGCTACAAAGAGCAAAAAAGAATATGTATACATATATCTATGTATTATGGTTTTTTTATATATATGTTTGCCAGTATAAAAGCTGTGCTTTGCATGTGAAGAACAGGTACAGCGAAAGTTCTTCTTTTAGGATACCAGCACTGGATGCCAGTTAAAGCCATGGAAACTTGCCATGGGCTCTGCAGCCCGGGGCTTGGCTCCTGTTTTCCCATTGTTTGCTCCGCTCGTGTCAAGCCTTGTTTGAGGAAAGGCGATGGCAAAACTCCCACTGACTGTAACAAAAGTGAGGTTTGGCCCTTGGTGAGCAATAAATGCTCTGTGAAGCCCGGGGGTGGAAGCTCGCTCTGGCTCCTGCGGGGCTGACGTGCGCCGCCAAGGTTAGCTCCCTCCCCACCCCTGCGTGCCCATTCCAGCTCCAAGATTTATAGGGCTCTGTGGAAAAGCCCCCACATCATACTGCAGGGTATACTCAGTCACCAATGAACTTTTAATCACTCTGGCTCACAGCTTCGAAGAAAACAGCCTTGCTGCCATTACATAAATCAAAGAAATTATTAGTTTCTTTTCTTCTGTTTCTGGTATGTTATTTACCTGAATATTAGGGCAGCTTCACAAATGCTATTGGTAGTGACAATCATCTGCAGAACAGTGCAAATGAAGATATGGACACCCCTTCCTGGAGAGTGTCCCTTTCTGTCCCTTTCAGGATGTGGAAGTGCTGTAGGAAAGATCTTCTTCATCCTTGGTTTGGTGCTTCCCTCTGCGAGGCTGACACAGCCCTCCTGGAGCCTTGTGCCTGGCTTCTCACTAGACTTGGTGCACAGGAGCAAGGTGGGGAGCTGAAGCACAGATGTCCAGGTATATAAAGGTCTGCCTGTCTCTGGAGAAATTGCCACTTCATGGGGTTTTAGGTGTTTTTTGAGACCCTCTCAGTACCCCACACATGATGGAAGGACTTTGCTCTTGAGACAACAAAGCTCTCCATGCCTGTGTAATGTCTGAGCCTCCCTAGAAATTATAAAGTAGGAATTTCTGCTCTGTGTTTCCCGAGATGCTCCATCACATATGATCACTAGCAATTGGGATGACTGAGAACCACTTCAGGCCCTGGGGTGAAGGAAATGCCCAAGTCCCTTCACTGATGTTGTCCTGGCCATGGTCAGCATGTCCTCTCCCAGCTCTCCCTGTCCCAGCTCCAGCACCTCCATTTGCAGAGCTGTTGTGGTTTAATCCGGCAGGCAGTTAAACACCACACAGCTGTTTGCTCACTGCCCCCCCAGTGGGACGGGAGAGAGAATTGGAAAAAAGGTAAAACTCGTGGGTTGAGATAAAGACAATTTAATAGGACAGAAAAGGGGTGAATGTATATGGCCAGCCAGAGCAGGCAGGAGTGGGTGGCAGAAAGCAGGGAAGAGAGTGATGTGGGCATTGAGGCATCTCTCAGTTCATCAGGGCTTCCAGTGCCCCTCTCGCCGGTGGCCCCAGGCAGAACTGTCCTGGCTGTCACACCCTTTCTGCAGCCTCCAGGTAGCACCCATTGGCAGGTTTGGACAGTGGATACCATTTTCTTCCTCACACACGCTCAGGAATTAGGACACAGTCGGGAATTAGGACACAGGCAATGACAGGGTGTCAGAGAAGGAAGAAGAGCCCCATTTCTGTACCCCTTATCTCTCCACTGCAAAGAATTTTTATTGCCTTGAATCGATGTCTGCTCTTGCCATAAATCTGACAGTCTCCCAATTTGTTTCCGAACTGATGGCTTACTATTATTCTTTAAGGCTCCTAATATTTCACTAGTAGGGAATAAGTCAATGTTTTAATCTTGTACCTGATAAATTCTGAAATATGCAGGGGAGATATACATGGTTTTGCTTAAATTCATTTGTAATGTTTGAAATTCAGTTTAAGTCACCGGGAGAAATATATGGTCATAACACAAGCAAATGATATACAGACATCACTGTAGCACATGATACGTTCCACTGGCGTTAACATCATCCAGCTTGCAAGGCGAAGAGCAGATAAATCAATCAACATTTGGTTCAAACCTACTGTGGGGACAATACCATAGAAAGACCAATGGCTTGATGAAGATGCAGTTGAATAAAATCCACAATGGCTTTCACTGCCTTCTACATTTCCTTTCATTCTTTTCTTGTGAAGGATGACATGAGTGACATACTGTTCACACATGAAAGAGAGGAGGATCTGTGCGTCTCAGGCTTGTTTTAGAATTGTAGTCTATATAACAAATCTTTTTATAAATGTTCATGTGAGGGAGGGAATACTATGTAGCAACATTTTTTTGTACTATTAGGTGTTGGTTATAAGGGTAGAATAACCATTTTTTGCTAGTTGTGTGATTGATCCTGGTCCCCCTCCTCTATAACTCATCTGCCCTTTTGGTTGATACATAGCAGTGAATAATTTGTGTTTTGAGATTTTTCTTTTGATTCTTCAGAGATCTGATATTTACTCTAAACCTTAGCATGTATGTCCTGTTTGCATGAAAAACTTCAACATAGTTGGCATAGATGTATACAGCTTATGTTGACAACTTCAATTTCCAGTCAGAACAGAAAATCTGGTAATGTTGAATACCCTTTTGGACATAAATCATCACAGCTCTCAGAGCTCCTCATGGAAAAGCTGTAAAAAAGGCACTGATTGGGTGCCTGCTAGAATGAGACAGCAAAACAGTGAATGAGAATAAAGACCATAGGAAAGGCTTTTCTGTATGCTGGCAAAGTTGTCCCAGCAGAAATCCATTGCTCCCGTTATTGTGGATCTTGCAAAATTGTATAGGCATGCTTGGAGTCAGAACAACAGTTTATTTGGTGTTGTGTAAATCCTTGGCTGTTACACAGGCAGAAGAAGTCAGTATAGATTCCAGCCACCTGGAAATGTTACAGCATAAAGGAAAATATCCACTGATTTCACTTGGGGGTCAAGTCTTTTCAGTAACTTAAGGATACAGGGAGAAAACAAATTTCCTGATGACAATTGTCAGACACATTGTAAATGTCACCTTTCAACATTTCTTTAAAGACTACAAGAAAGACCCTGAAAATAAATACTTTCTCTGCTATACACTCTGTTCATAGGCTGCTTCTATTACTTAATGAAATAAGTTGCTGTCAGTTCTGCACACCTTGAGATAGGGTGAGTTGTATAGGTTATACAGGTATTTTCTTTCACTCTACATAGTGGACCTGATCCTGGAAATACTTCTATACTGATTTGAACACACAAGATGAACTCCTGAGTCTGTCTTATTGAAGAATAATTGTGGATGTGGATCAAATTTCCCCAGGGAACTGAATAGAGTACACTGAATTATTAACCCGTCTTCTGTCAAGCATATGAAAAAGGTTAAAGACATCAAGTGCATGGGATCAATAATATTTTCAGGAAATTTGCAGTGCAGCATCCAGTATTAAGAGATAGCTAGTAGACATGCCACTGCTGCATGGGCATCCTTGTATTGCACATTACTGGGACATGACTGTTGTCTTTGCTCTTGGACTTGGTGGACTCAGGAAACTGAGGATAAGGCACTTGCTGGCTCTCAGGGCTTTTTATTATCATAGTTTTAGATACATACTATTACAACCCCATTATCATCATGATCCTAGTGTCGCTTCTTTAATTTAATATTGAAGCAACCTTCCTTCTGCTTTTGTGAGTAACACACATCAGCACAGACAACTGTAGCTGCTTGAACATTCAAACAAAGAGGAACCATGATCTGAAGTGTTATAAAAACTGTAACTGCTTTTTAAAAGCTCCTTATTTGACGACTTCATAAAACTCTCTGACTCTGATTACCCATTTGGGAAAAAAACATTTGGACAAAATTTTAGGTTGATAAGCAGCATATAAATATTAGATACTATTACAACATTTATCATCATTATTATTGATAAAAGTTAAATAACATTAAAAACTGACAAATACCCAGTTTTGGATGTCCAACTTGTGACATTTTAAAGGATTTGGCTTTAGAGCAGTTGCTTAGCGCTTCAAAATCTTGGCCCCAGTTTCCTCCCAACCCTGAATTTCAGTCATATCAACAATATATGGTAACTCTTGCAGCAGCTTCAGAGAGAAAGCTTTGGCCCAAAGGAATTCATGACTCTGAATCATAGTAAATAATTTGCAAAGTTGAAAGATGAACCCATATCCTTCATCAGTTGTAATCACATTCTTCATTATGGAGCTTGCTCCAGTGCCAAAAAGATGTTGTGTTTCTTTCCAGACACAGGGAAAGGTAGTGATTTGCCCAGAAAGCATACAGCATACACAGATAGAGACAGATGTGGGGTGGGGGAAAAAGCACACAAAGAAAGTGATCAGGACAAGTACAGACTCATGACATAACAGCTGTCACTTTGTTGTGAAAAAAATGTAAATCCCCCTTCTCAGTTCTTACCCTTTATTCACTCCCATGTCTCCCAAGCAATTCCCTGCTATCATGTTATTGCTTTCACACCTCCCCTCCCAATACACGGCCTGTATTCTCCCCTCAAATACAAAAGTGACTGACAGGATAAAGAAAAGAGGACTCTAAAAGCATGCTTTGGTCACCTAGTTTCTTGGAAACATTCCAGTGCAGTTTATCTTCAGGAAGGATTTAAGACCCTGATTCAACAAAGTTTTTAAAACTACTGCCTAGTACTATGGGTGACTTTTAGAGCACCAAGTCTTTTGGGATAGATTTAGAGGTTGCATGGAATGATGCTGATTGATGTTTGAAATTCCAGTTTCACAATTTGCGTTTTGTGAATACTTTTACTATTCACCTAACACTCACTGTATTTCCTGATGCTTCTCATCAGTAAATCCACTAGCTAGGGTGGCATCATGAAGCAAACAGAAAGAAATGTGAAGTTGATGTTAATGCCACCTAAGATTTTAATGAGTACTTTAGAATATTTTTCAATTTAGGTGTGGATAATTCATGGATTAACATTTGAATTTTAGCTCATGAACAGTCAGGATGAAGAAGAAAAAATGCTTAGTTCCCAAGTGTAGGAGTTATAACATTTTTTGTTTGTGAATTAATATCAGTCCTATGGGGACAATCACTGAGAGTTGTTTATATTCACTGAAGTCAGAGTTTATGGATGAAGTATATTCAACGGCTTTGAATCAAATTAGCAATGTTATCCACTTGTTTATTCTGTGATGTTAATGAGTCATTCTGAGCAAGCAATGTTTCAACATATTATACATTCGAGTTTCATTCCACAAGATTCACTGCAACGATAAGTAAAGAATGATCTTGATCATTCTAGACACTCAGAGACTAAAAATCTAATAATTGGCAATTCAGATAACCAGAAGAGTGGAAGAATGGTTTTGCAGACTTGAAAGTCTCTGATCATTTCTTCTGACGGCTCTTACAGTCTTCAGATGGATGGGTTTTATTCCTGACTTGTGGTTTGCTTTGGCTCACGTATTCTTTTTTTCTCAACTGCAGCTCTCCACCACTTTTTTCATCCTTCTCTGAAGAATTTCGTTTACCCTGATTATGAACTTCTCACTTGCTTCCCCTCCTTCATGTATGTAACAGCCTCCAGTCTTAAAAATTCAACTAGTATCTGCTGCTGTCCTCATAGATGTGTCCAAGATCACACTTGGCAGTAAGACCATTTGGCTCCCCACATCTCTTGTCTGAATCATCTTCTTTCCTTCATTTGCCAGGGAGTGGATATCCATCTGCCTTTTGTCTCCTTTCTACCATCCTCCTGGATTCATTTCTTCCTTTCCACTGCACCAATGTGGCAAGTTGGTTATTTCTGGATGCTTTATTCCCTTCATCTCACCCACTACACTTATTCCATATCACTGATTAAACAATTCCCTACCATTCACTTAATTCCATTAATCTCCTTTTCAATCTGCTGTACAAGGACATCCCCACTCTTCCCCTGACTTTGTCTTTACAGAACAGTATTCCCTTATGGATCTGAAGCTGAGACCCATCTCTGTGGCCACTGCATGCTGCCCTCAGCAGTGCTCCTCTACCTGCCCTCTCCACACTCACTCCTTCCCTTCCAACCCACCCCTCTGGGCCTTCTTCTGGCTATGCCTCTGCAGATCCACACCGATCTTGGCTATCTCTCTGACAGCACTTGCATGTATTTTTTGATGTATCTGTATTTTTTGGTGGCATTAGTCCTCTGGATTTACATACTTGGACAGTAAGAGCATCAGGCACATGAACTAAGTATGGTGTATTCTCTCCTTCAGCTCGTTTACTTCCCTAATGAGTAAATGAATGTTCAAAGGAAAATCTACTTCACCTCCATATCACTGTCTTCAACATTTCCCTATTTAACTTCTTTTTCTCCATGTTAAATGTGGGCTCTGGCAGCAATGAGCCCATTTTGATCTATCTCAGCTTTTTAATTTCTGTTTCTCAGGGAGCCTTCTCTTTACTTCTCACCTCTCACTGCTCAGGTACCCCACCAGTTGTTTCTATCCAGCTTGCCTTCTTCATTACTGTTGCCTCTAATTAATATATTATCCAGCTCCACCTTCGATACTTCCTTCCCTTCAGCTCCCTCCTTGATTTTCTCCAAGATGTCTTAGCTCTGTCCTACGGCTAAGTATGTGTGACGTCTGGATAAAACCTGGTTAAAAATATCATCACTTTGAAGACGAAAATGTTCGCATACTGTCTTTTGTCCTGTAGACTATTGTTCACTGAGTCTTCAGTTCTGTCCTCTTTACCAGCATTAGTTACCCACATCTTTTCCTACCACCCTGCTGGCAGCCTTAAATGTGGTTTGCTGCTTCTTTCCTTTGGCCTCAGTTATGCTTTTCCATCCAGTCTACCCCACCTACTGAGATAAGTTTTCTGTATCTGTTTCCTAGGGGTCTTCTGCTTTCTCTTTCAGTTTCCTCCTTAAAAAGAAAATAAAAAAAAAAAGAAAATAAAAAAGAAAAGAAATCTGACATGACATCTTTATCTTCCTTCTTCCTTTATCCAACCTACTCACAAACAATTTCTTTGGGTTTTGATGTTGCTCAAGACAATATGACCCAAGCAGGGAATCTTAGGATCACTCAGATTATAAAATGTAGTCTATACTTACACAGTGGTACATACACTTAAGGTATAATTTTGAACATAAGGTGCTATGTAAACAAATATTTTTCAGCACATATAAATATAAAGAATAATAGCTATGTGTAAGACACACCAGTTCTGAACCATTAATTACCGAAAATAGGATACAGCCACTGAGCTGAACAGGACTAAAATTCCTGGAGATTGTGCAAGGCCTCAGCGTTCAGCTGGACAAAATAAGAACAAATCACTCCTAGTGAAGCAGTATGTCCCAATCACCTTAGCCCCACTGAGCGGTGTGGCCTTGGGGAAGCCAGATGGCTCTCTTATACAAACCTCATTTAAAGTTGAACATGACCCTGATTCAAATAATGGCATTTCTGGTAAGTGAGGGTTCATTGTACATCGTTTGTAGGATTAGGCAGAGAACAGGATGCTCATTAAATAAAAGCAATGGAAGACACAAAACAAGACAATTTATAATCTGAGTTTTTCCAACATTTGTGTCGCAGTGAATCCAATGATTCAGTTGTTTTAATTACACCTCTTGGTCAAATTGCAATAGAATAAACATTTGATCTTTTTTTCTGTAACCATAACTTGAATTTTGTTTTCATCCACAGATGGGTAGAGGCACAACCATACCACATGAAAGCCTGCACAGTAATTTAGCATTCCATCAATCTTTTTTCCATCACTAATACTTTCCATATTCTCTCAACCAGTACTTTAGCCTTGAGGCTTTCTTTTGCTTCCATGTTGGCACAATCTCATGAGTGATAACTTATAAACCTTTCCTTCATATTTGTTTTCAACAAGGAAGACTTAACACAGGATGATTTTTTGACTTGAATCAAAATGTGACTTCTGTTTTCTACACTGTCCCAGATTATCAGGGACCTGCAAAGGTCACATCGCACCTTCATTTCTGGATCTGCAAAATGAGGAAATGAGCAGTGTCCCATTTAGAAGGGGTAGTAAATCCAGAGCATAAAAACAGTGAGACACAAAGATTCTCTGGGGATAGGGCTGTGCAAGTATCTCAAATGACTGTGCATTAGAAGGACATAAAGAACTTTCAATTCCATTTATTCAGCTTTTAGTATCAGGAAGTTTCTTTTCCCAAAGAGTTTTTATTAGTCCTTTGCTTCATGTAGACGAAGGATCTTTTATGTCTAGTCTTCAGAAAATGCTGTGCTCACTTCTAAATATATTATTTGCTTTATTCTCATTGTCACATAAAACAGAGGGAATAAAAGGAAATGTTACCTCTTCAAGAATTTATTTCAGTTGTATCTTTATATATTCAAAGATCTTTGCTGTGAATGTGTAGAGGTGCGATATTTCTATCTTATTTATAAGGAATGGAAACTGAAGTCTGTCCTTCCTGTTTGTATTCACACATTACATGGGAATTATACACTTGTCTAATTTGGGATATGCTTTCAGGGTCAACATCCTGCAGCAGCATTGCTAAAGGCAATGTCTGGGTTTCCTTTCATGAAGGCACAAGAGAAGGAAATGAAATGAAACATCCATTATCTGGTCTACACCTGGAGGCTCACTGCTCTATAGAGCTGGGAGAGCTTCATCTTTTCACAATAAATACAAGTAGATTGAATGTTGAGGGGTTTTTTTATCTCACAGGAAGACAGCTTAGGAATAGAAATCTCATTGTCCAAAGCCCATGGACAACATAAAACCTTTTCTGGACTGAAGGTACTTAATTACTTACTGTCTATCAGACAAGCTGCTGTTCTGCACTTAGCATCATGCTTCATTGTCTGACAGTATGGCTGGCTGGAGGCTGAAATTGAAAATCATTTTCCTTTGCCCAATTTCCTTGTAAACAGCAAAAGAATGGTGTTGATATGCCAGACTTCACTGGGAAAGTGCATTGCCAACATGTGAGATCTGTCTCCAGTGGTTTTAAAAACAGGAATGTGATTTGTCTCCTACAGAGCTAAATCAGGACAGCTTCATTTAGTCTTTGTTATGATAGAGTCCCATTGATCCATGCTGCACCAATCATGAATAACTGAGAATACTAAGGCAAAAAAAACAAAAAAATGGTCATATGTTATAAAACCATTTAGGAGAGCTAAGCGAGCTATTGTTAATAGGCAATTTATTAAGTATTCAGTCCAACAAAACACAAAATCAGATTTTTCTGTCTTGGCCTATTTCCACTTCCATTGATACTAATGTCAATCTTTCTTACACTATCTGTAAGTTTATGTATGGCTTTGTAGCGTACACCAATATCAAAACTTTGAATTGACTCCTGCATTTTGTTGAGAATCATGCTGGTGAATTTTGCTTTTCATCAATTTGCAAATAAGCAGAGATAGAACAGTTTTACTAATTTATTTGGAATTCAGGTTAATTCTACAAACACTTAATGCAAATGTATTTCATAGTATTATTTCTGGTGGATTGTTTGACTCTCACAGTACTCAGGTGTGACCTCAGTGACCAGCCGTATTTCATTTCCATTGGTATTAAGTTGCACAAGTAGTGAGTAAATGTGTACTTTTGGGGAGCAGAATTCATGCTGCTTTAGTAAGTATTATGTTTTACTAGTGTTTATTACACTGTTTATAGTTTTAGGGTCCAGCTTTGCTTCCTTTGAAGTCAAATGTGAAACTCCTTTTGCTTTCAGGATAAGCTGTATTGGACCAATAAATCACTGTATTTTCTCTGTGTAGCCTTGAATTTATGAAGATCTGTTAGTTAATCAAAAAAAGACTCATCTACTAACTGGTATAAGTCTGTTCAGAGACTGATTTAGCATAGGTTTGGTAGCTGAGGCCGCATTTGCAAAGCTGTTAGGCAGACTAAATCACAATGCTCCCTGAGTTTCTTCAGATGGTTATTCAGTCTGCTGCATTGCAGTTGTTGTGCTGATTAAAGGCTTATATACATTCTATAGGATGTACTCTACAAGCTGTGCTCAAACTTTCTAGTCCCTCAGGGGCACTTGTGTTGAAGGGCTAACAAAGTTTTCACAAAAAGCACTATTTCCAGAGAAATTGATGACTTACTCACAGACTGCATTTAATATACAAGTAAATTACTTCATAAATATTCATAAATATTCGAGAAATGCCAAGAACGATCCAAGAAGGAAAGGGAATGTCTACAGAAATGCTTTTAATAACTATACAGTTCAAATGTACTGCAAGTTCTGTCTATATCAAGCAAACCAGTGTTTGCATGGCTCTTTCACTTGGTCAGAGAGCTATAACTAAAATGTCACATCTTAGCATTTAATAAAAACCACAGCATGGCCACTTTACCATTGCAACTTCAATGTAGCAGAAACTCACAGGTATTTCTAAAGTAAATCTTTGAAGAAGTTATGGGGAATGGACTTAGGAAAAAAACATGTCCATAAGTTTGGCAAGGTTTTAATGTCTTAATCAAAATTACTGGGCTGTTAGGATCAGATGCTCCAGTTTCTTTCATGTATGTCAGATCAGGACTGTGATTTCACTGTAAAGCACAAGAATTGCTGTGTTCAGATCCTGTGTTTCCTTAGACCTGTCGACATTCCTTACTCTCAAAGACAAGATGTCTGCAGAGCTGGGAAGGACAACTAAAGTCTGACTTTCTTGGTACCTGCATGTTTAAGAAGTCCTTGATTATCTGTAGTGTATCAGAACAAAATCTGAAATAAAACATTTCCAGAAAAAGAATCCAAATGTAATTCAGCGCAAAAGCACAATGCAGGTACATTTAAAGCAAATGCATGTTCTACAGAAGTTCTTTCTGATCTGTAGCCATTTGCAGTGGCATGAGACCGTTTCACAGAAACATCTGATTGAATTTACCAGCTGCTAGTGAGAAGAGTAAGTGAATAGTGAAAGGTAACTAAACTGGTTATCTTTACAGAATAGCAATTAAAAGCTTATTTGAATTCTGCCTAAAGAGAGAATTAACTCCTTTCATTGAGGCATTTTTAAGTCTAGTATAAAATGAAATCACCCTTACATATTAAGGACTTGTCTTTGCTGCAGAAATAACTGATATATTGCTCTTCCTTTGAATTCCACCCACAAACAAAGCCCTTCCATTCAATGTGGAAATATTCTTGCACATAAGTTAACTGGCCCATTGGGAGGTATATGCTACAGCTCAAGTTAACAGGGTTGCTGGATGCTGCTAATCCATTCACTGTTTACAGTGTCTCATCAAAGCCGTGGCTTCTTTTGCTCCAGCTAAGCTAACTTAAGAGGCATTAAACTCAAATATAACGCTCTTGGATTTACTAAGGGGAGAGGTGGAGAAAGGAGATGAGGCTCCCTGGTTTGATACTTGCTGTGGTCAGAGCAGCTGCTGGTACTCGCTGAGGTGTGTCCCGTCTCCTCTTTATGTCATAGTTTTGGTGATAAATCCACTTAATTCTTCAGAACTGCTCTCCAGGCTCCTCTGTTGTATTGGCTGGGGATTCATTCAGTCGCCTACATGCAGGCATCAGGCATTTGAGATGCCCAGTATATCGAAGACACCCACAAGGCCACGGATACAACTCAAAGACCAGCACACATAACCCAGGGCCTATGAGACGCTCATGCTCTTTGGAGCAGCAACTGGGGGTGAGGTGGTACCCTTAGGACATCTCAAATGGCACGTGGTGCCTGTGTCTAAGCAACTGAATCAATCTCTTCATGTCTGTTGATGATAATGGGAGCTTGGATGCTTCGATTTAGACACCCAGACATTTTGACCTGTGTCTGACTCCTATCCTGATGGAGATATTACTTTCAACTGCCTCAGCAAGACTTGCTGGAGCCCATTCGTCAAATCTCTAAGATGTCTGAACAGATGGGTTAGCAGTTTTAAAGACAGAATATGATAAGAATTACAGTGATAATATAATTTTATTTTACCATGTTGTAATATTAGAGCGTTTTGATTATTTCAGGTGACTAATAAGTATTAAATGCCAGGGACTGCTGAGGCTGTCCAGGTGGATCACCTGAATAATGCAGGCAGTGGGGTAACAGCTGTCACAGCAGCTGGTGGCTGCTGCTGCCGGCAGGTCTGAAGGCTCACAAGCTGTTATAAGAAATGTCAATTATTCTTCTACATGAAGTATATCCCACAACATCCACAAACACAACTATTTTTTCCTGTTGAGCCCAACTTCTGCACGACTGCCCAGCTTCATCCTAGGGGAAAGGTCTCTTGTGCAGATGTTGGTCACCGTGTCTGGCTGTGGTGGTTTCAGAAGTTACTGTCCTCAGTCTGGCCTGTCTGCTGGGGCTGATATCCCTGTACCTGCAGAGGACAATGTATGCTTGGACCTTAGCTCCTTCAGGTCAGAGTTTGGTATGTCACGTTAGCTTTAATCTGGTTTCAAAATTACTTTTGCTTTGAAGTAACTTTGCAACCATCAGGACTGCTGTACTTGTGTATACAGGCCCCAGAAGGTTTGGGATTGGCCCCCCTCCGTTTTACTGTTCAAGCTACAAGGAAATGTGACACATTTAAGGTTCATGGGGAATCACAAAAGTTTGCATGAAGTTTCTGTTCCAGCACAAGGCACAGGTGTCCAAAAACCACAAAAGACCGTGAGTGGCCTCTAAGTGGTGAACCACACTTTTCCTGAAAATGCCCCAGAACAACAGCCATGGAAGTCCCCAAGGACAAGAGCCAGTAACACCTGCTGAGTGACAGCAGACACAAGCTTGCAGACAACTCAGCAGACACAGGAGTTTAACGATTCACTGGTGATTTGCAAATGCAGGATGAATTCACAGCAAGTCTGCTTCCAGGCTTTTGTAGTTCAAATGAAACATTTCACACGTCTCTAGGAATTGCCCCTCCTGATGAAAAAAGGGTGAGGCATTTGGAAGTCAGTATAAAGAATGTGATAAACTTCAATTAAAATAAAATGACAGGAAAGATAAAACCAGATTTTTTTTTTTGCTTGTCTTAAAAAGGGTTTGGAAATCATATTCCACTGGGGTGTAGAGAGATTAAACAGCTTTTCTGAAATGATTTATTTGTGATTGTTCAATTGTTAAGTGTGTGGACATTAGTGAGAATTATTTCTGTTGTGGAATGGTTGCAGAATGTGACATATATGGTAGAAAAGGACAAGAAAGTAAAAGATTTTTTTTTTCCCAGAAAGAAAAAAGACAATTCTTAGGTGGTCACATGGTAGATCTAATGGAGGAAAGGAATTCCTGGAAATCAGTGCCCAACAGGAAACAAAACTGCACTTGCTCACTTACTTTTGTCTTTTGATCTTGCACCAAAAAAAGCCATGGAGAGTAGAGTAAAACTTAAAGATGCAGAGGGAAATGTAAATGAAAATGATGCTGATACCTTTTGAAATCCATGAAAACTGAAGGAGGTTTTGTTCTCCAAGGAAAGGCTTAGAAATAAAGTTATGTAGGGACATACCTAGTTATCACCTAATGTCTGATTACGGCCTAAAGAAAGCTTAGAAGTCCCATACCATTGCTAACAGTAGGAAATTCTCATTGAGCTCAAGTGGTAAAGATCCCTGAATCTCAAACTAAATGTCCTGGGCTCTATTCCCATTTTATCTTTGCTGACAATGTCTCATTTATGAAAAAGGGACCATTTTCAATTCTTTCAAGAACTGAGTGATACTGAATTGCTCAGAAGAAACTCTCTTCAGCCCTTCTTGTTTAGAAAGGCAATGATCAGCATGTTATAGGCTCTCAATATGCACTAAAAAGAAAAGAATATGAGGGATTCTTTTGGACAAAAGGGTGTAGATGTCATCCAGCAAAAAACTAGTTATCCACTAATTATTTATAAAATGTTTAAGTAATAATCATTTAACTGATGACAGCAGCAGAACTATGCAGCCTAGAGCAGGCTGTGACATCCAAGAAGATAAATGAGCTACAATATTTAGATTAAACAAAAAGGACCATTATAATAATATACACAATGAGCAAAGTACCGCATTTTCTAGTTAATGGCAAAACTGAGTTTCACAATGAACTGTTTGTGGAACGTTAAAAATATAATTTAGCATATCTGAATAAATTATTTTCCACTATGTAGTAAAAACAGAGAAACACATGGCATAGATTATAGCCCCAAATGCTTGAATATTCTTGGAGTGGAGGCTGCCTGGCAACTTTTGTACCAGCTGGAAGAGTGAGGACCCAGCTGGCTTGGCAGTAGCTACCATATTGTGCCTTGGCTGGCAGATGGCCATCTGACACTCTTCAAGGGTCCATGTTCCTCCTGTCTGCATGTCTGCAGCACCGACAGCCCAAGACCGCGTTTAGGAGGAGTGGGCAGATCATTCCCAGCAATGTCAATCACGTTGGCACATGACAGCAGGGTGCGAAAGACGTGAGGGACTGACGTTCCTGAAATAAGATGAATTACGGTGCTGGTGGATGTCTGAGAGCAGGTTTTTAGGGTACTTCAGCATTGAAATTTCCGTCTCGGAATTGTGAAGGGGTAATGAGAATTCAAGGGCTGGTGCCACTGTGAAGGAAGGGGAAAATGCAAAAATTCATGCAACTTTTGCAAATCCTTGCTCACATAAATGTAGGATGCAAAGGAAATATAATAATTTATGTGTTTTTAATGCCTTTAATCTAACCATTACAGGACTATTAACCCATTGGAAGTAAGCTCCCCACAGGCAGGTACTGATGTTGTCAAGTTACAGAAATGAATGTAGTAGAGAACTAATTGGAACAAACTCAAGTTGCTTAAGCTGTGGGGGATGAAGGCTATGCCCAGCTTCAGATCAAGGAGGGAAGTCAGCTACATCAATAAACAGCCACATTGCCTCCTCAGATCTCTTCTAGTGGAGGAAGAGAAAGACCCAAATTAGGAAAATGTGTACCTTCAGGAGTCCTGGGTCCTTCAGAGGCTTAGATGTAAATAGAAAAATGACCCCAAATGGGTCACCCTTTGCTAGACACTGAAGGATCAGAGAGATCACCAACAAGACACAAATCTGTATGAAATGAAGCATTATTGATTCTACATCTCAAACAGTTCTTGCTTTTTTTTTTTGTTCTTGTGACAAACACAGGAGTTGTCCATCCTTCACAGTATCTTTAAGGCTAAACACTTCCCAGGAACTGAATGCAGAGTCACAGTGACTCAAGCTTGGGTCACTTGCTCAATCCCTTCCCTGCTTATTTCCCAGTCCTCTGGCACTGCTCTGGCACTGCTCTGGTAACCATCTCCTTCCAGCTCCTCCCCATGCAACACATCCAGCAGTAGCTGAGAGGTGGGTGGCTTTTCCTGGACATTGGTGGGAGCTGGTAGAGGAGCAATCAAACCTGCAGTCAATGGGGATTTAATTCCACCCAGTGGCGTGGTTGAAGGAGATCCCCACACATTCCTTCCCACACAGTCTGTGGCATGATCTCTGCCAAACAGCCTCATCTGCAGCTCGTGCTGCTTCAGGGGAAACCACAGACCACCAACAGGCAGAGTTCTGCAGCAAAGCTCTCCTTGAGAAAGTTTTCGTGGTTTGGTTGCTGGTGTGGGTGCTTTGATCTTCAGGAGGAGCACCATCAGAGCTCATAACCTCCTTCTCGTCCCACAAACCCTGAACCAACAACTGAGGTATGGATGCTTATACAGCAATAGTGCCAGGGCCTCATCTACTCCACATCGCAGAGAAACTGCACTGAAGACAGTGAAACTCCCCCATTCATATGAGTGAAAGACCTGTTTAATAGCTTCAGGCTAGGATGAAACTTTATGTTATCTGTTCTGAATACCTGCATCATCCAAAACACAACATTTCAGCCACTAATTCCTGCAGTAGGGAGAATTTGTTCTCCTCCTATGTGAAGATGTCCAGCCCAAAATCCAGAGGTTGGATTCATTACATTGACAACAAAATACTTTCTCAAGGATGAGTAAGCAATGCTTTCACACACACTGAAATTCTATTTTTAAATTGGACTCACAAATTTATTTTCCTTTGACTTTCAATGAGATTTAAGCACCTGTCTCTTTGAAAACAGATCTTTGGCTGCTTAATCATTTAGTTATTGCTGAAAATTGTATCCCATCTGCTGAGGAATCTGACTCGCAAAGTCTTTGATTTACAGATGTTCATATTAACTAAATATTTCTCATATATATGAGTCTTTCCTTGCAGAATGCCTTCAAAATTGTAATGCAGAATGAACAAATACACTAGGTCCTTTGCATAGTTAGGAAGACTAAGACAGGCTTCAGTTCTGGTAAGCATACTATGGGACCTTGTAAGACTACAGATTAACTATCAGCGGACAGTTTTGTAGCACTGAAACCCTGTGGCTTTGCTAGTCCAGGACTTTGCCTGTGGCAGCAAGGCCAGCAAGAGTCAAGATTTGCTAGTGTAGGTGCTGCTGCAAGCTAAGATGTCCAAATGGCTTTGGGACCACAGCTGGCTTGTGCTCTGCCACTAGGCATGCAGGTACGTGTTTTGCAGCTCAGGGTGAGTGTGCTGAGAGGCCTAAATTTATGATTAGTTACAGATTACTGAGTGTAGAAAAATGGTTATTAACTCCCTTTTAAAGTAATAGAGTTGCACTGACTTTGTACCAGTGAAGTATCGCTGACTTAACTGGAAGCAGTCCTGCTTTACCTCCGCGTGATCACAGAATTAGGTTTTATCCTTGTATAAGTGCTGTATCTTAATATTCACCACATGGATCTGTTGTGCTTTCCCATGTTAGCTCAGGCGTATCACACTATGGTCATTATGAAGTCAATGGGAGAGTTACTTTGGAATTAAAAAAAAAGAAAAGGATTGGACACCGTGTAAAATAAACAGAAATGTAAGCTTCTTTAACTCCCACTGCATTGCATTATACTTAAAATATTTTCTTTTAAAATTGGAAGTTGTAGCAGTTACAAATACCTTTCATCTGAGGTTCAGTGGTAAGCTTCTCCTTTCATGTTACTTCTGAATTATAGAGGCATAAAAGAAGAATTAGGCCTTGATATTTGAATTCACTATGAAGCCCAAAATACAAAAAATCTGATCTTTTCTGGATGATGTTGAAGTGTAGGGGAACTGATGTGCTACTTTCTTCTCCACTTCTATAACCAAGTCACTCTAAATATGTTACTTCTATGTATTTATTAAACTATTTTTCTCAAATTGTGGATTATGAGCCCCGGTGAGACCCTGCAAGGGTCTGGCAGGGGTTTTGGGGAGCAATCAGGAGCATCCCCATCCCTTCAAGGTTGTCAGTGAGAAAAGGCTGTAATTACAGGTGAGTGTCTGCAAAGGGCAGTGAACTGCTGCCTGCAGTAATTGTGCATTTTCTCCTGTTCCTTTGGCACGGGGAAGTCAGCGTGAACACTTTCAGCCAGTGATTATTGCCTCTTCTCACTTTTCCACCAGGACAGACCAGTGGTAACTGCTGGTCCAGGAGCAGAAGAAAGGCAGATAAACTGAAGAGGATTCAGACATACACCTAGAAGAGTTTTCTATGTAGCAAAATAAATTAGGCCCTAAAGCTAACAGATTTCAGAGAGCTTTTAGCTGGTGGTGCCCTAAACAATGGTTATCTGCATTTTCAGTCATCAATGCCCTCTAAGGCATGGCCTCAGGCCCAGAGCAGAGGTCCTGTTTGAATAAGAACTTGGCAAGGCCACCCAGGGAATGCTGCTCTGAACACAGACTGAAAATGATTTGAGTCACAAGTGTTTTAGAAGTAGGGGATGAAGTCTTACAGCTAAGCCCAAGTCTTGTCTTTTCACTGACAGAATTTCATCAGTAAAACAGTAGATTTCTTTACATGGATTGATTATTTAGGAATTTATACTCCCCCGGCTCCCGCTGTTTGACAGATTGAATGAATCCTGCTACAAAGATGCTTATCCAGTGTTATCTGCCTGTCAGATAAATGGCTTGATTAAAGTGGTATTATTTTCAATTCCCTTCCCATAGGCAGCTGATCATTTGCTGTCCATGTTCTCCTTTTGCAGGCTCTGGAGCCATCTCATTTATGGCTGCATTCTGCTACACTGCTCACAAGCCAGGCTAATTGTTTCTGCAGACAGCATGCTCTACTTCCACTCCTTGCAGGTTTTTGAAACAGCAAAAGAAAGTTAACAAATGGCAGAATACTTGGTGATATTAATGTTTGAGCAAGTTCTTATTCATATCAAAATTTATGAAAGTTTACCTGATTCATAAATCTGTCTTACACATGCTTGTGGGATGCCATGCTCACAAGTAAATTTAATGCCTTTTTTATATCATAACAAAAAAGCTAGGATGCTTTTCTTATTGCGTGACAATCTCAGTTTACATTTCTGCTTAGAGGCTGTTGTAGCATTCTGCATGCAGATAGGAACTCCTAACATAAATATCTAATGTGGCTTTAATGCACTAATGCACTGCAATCACAAGATCAAAAGAATTTGTACAGTAATCTGAGCAGCACTGCTTAAAATACAGTCCCCTGATTTAATCATATTTGCAGCATAAACAGTTTCTTGAAAGGTAGGTGTTTGTGTGCTTGACACATCCTTATTACAGAAAAAAGAATAGCAAATGATTAGTTTTTCAAAGTGTGCAGAGATAAAACACTTTAGATGTGCTGCTAAGCAAAATTTTATTAATGGCTTGTTTCCCTTCACACAGTCACAGGAAAACGGATACTCCCCCAAAAAAATTCAGTTTCTTTTCTGATTTTTAAGCCCCATTCAAATAAAGGCTAAAAATGAGCTATCAAAGCAGCCCTGAGATAGATTTCTTCCTCCACCTAGTCTATAGCATGGTTTTATGAGATTGATGCCAGCATGTTTGTCAAACAAAAATTCCCCCCACCCCGAAACAGAGAAGAGACAGAACAGTGACTGCCAGGAGGGTGTAAGCCTTGACTAATGTGGTCTCTGCTCAGATGAATTTAGGTAGGCTGGAAGCATCTTATTCCAATTTGAGCCATAAATATGTTCTTCGTATTTGACAGGAGCATGGAGAACTTTGGGGAGCCATGCAGGCTGCTCTGTAGCACTGGTGCTCCAAGGTCTTCAGGTAAAGAGCAATTGCTGAAATTACTGATGCCTCCTGAAATAAATTCAGTAACTGTGGTACAGGCTTAAGCAGCCATTTCTGGCCCCTGAAATGGTGTCTTGTGGATATGGGCTGAAATCTTTAGTGTGCCCAATTATCACAACATATATAGTCAGCACAATGATATACAGCAATATCAGATGTTAGGTTGTCCCTGGTTCTTCCATGGCTTAAGCATAAGCTTCCTTCTTCTTAGCTCCCCCAGAGATGCAAATCATTTAAAGGACAAGGAGGATGGTAAAGCAATAGATGAACTACCTGTTTTGGTCCTCTCACTGTTTGCATTGGTTGGACGCATGCAGAAGTGGGCATGACACCAGTCTAAGGACAGTTTACTCACATTTCCTCCACCTGCCAAAGAGCTCTAGGAGCTGCTGTGTCTTAGCCACAAAATCAGTCCTACAAGACAGATGTTGAATAGACATTCAAGAGGTCTTATGGTCTCACAGAAATGAGCAAGGTGGATGGTCTCTGAGGTCCTTGAGTTTACAGGTGACTGGGGAGCAAACTGGGGGACGAGGGGCTGACCCAGTGGTTTCTGGTACTTCATGGTTCTGTCACAGACATAAACTAGCATTTACCTGGGCTTTGTTTTTTTGTTTTGCTTGAGAGGTTCCAGAGACATGACCTTTGAGCTCTGAATCTCCCAAAGTTGCTGTGTTGCCTCCATATAAAATTTCTGAATGCAGCACCATTCCCTACTGTTACACTTTTTCTTCAGGTTTCAAGTCCTATCTTGAATAACCTGATCACAGAGATCTCCTTTCAACCACTTATCAGAATACAGATGCAACCTTGTTGGCAAATCATAGATAGTAGTGGGCAGCCTAGTTAAGGAATATATTGTATGTGGTCTGTGGTGCAGACTGCCTGGCATGAGTCCTCTGTCCAGGCTGTAATTCTGTAAGCAAGATAAAGAATGAAAGCAAACACCATTTGGCAGTAACACGGGGATTTATCTTTATAAGACTAGCCTGCATGTACACGTACATATTCATGTATGTGTGTATGTGCATTTATGTATAGGTTCGCATGTATTAGTAAACATAAACTTACGTGTGTGTGTGCATCTCCTCTCCAAGTAAGTGAAGGAAGATTATCAATGTAGGCAGAAAGAAAAATAACAGGAAAGAAAGGTAAGATTAGCATCAAGGCCTTTGATACTATTAACAGGGGTATCAGGAGGAACTTCATGATAGTATTTGGTATCTAATGAAAACTCTTTGAGAATGACTTTGCTGGAAAGCCATTGAGGGAAGCCAGCCAGATATTAGGTAACTCAAGACTGCTCGGGAAATCAAAACAAAGTTACAGGGCCATTAGCTCAGTGTTATGCTTTTGGCGGGAGAAAGGACTGTGGAGAAGGGGCCTCCAAGCCTCCCAAGTGGATTTTTTCCTGTCTCATCAGTTCCAGTGGGGACATCTGTTATTTGGAGAGAGCACTACCATACAGCCCCCCGTCATAAGAGTGAGTCTGGGTGTTCTACCTGCCTTGCCCATCTGGCAATGTCTGTTATCTTCTGTAAATCTGTGTGGTGCCTCTTCTGCAGAAGATGGGCACGGCTCTGCCATCCCTGCCGCTGATGAAGGAGGGGACAGGAGTGACCTCCTCTGTCTCCACTCCTTTATTAGCCACTAGAGGGCACAGATGCTCAGGAGTTGGGCTCACCTCTCCATCCTCCTCAAGAAACTCCCCCAAAGGAGCCTTCTAAACAGGGCCAGGCGCTTCCCTACAGCTGCACACTCAGCCTTCAGTCCTCCCAGCTTCTCCTTCCATCTTTGGCTTCCCCCTGAGATATGCTTTTTCTGCTAATGCCCACGTAACATTTCCAAACTGCTGTACACATGAAGCTAATAAACTGCATTACGGGACAGACTCACTGTCAGGAGTAGCACGTTGGCCACTTTGGCTCTCGGTGGGAGCATTTTGCCAGCCAAGCTGAAATTGCAGCTGCACTGGCTTTAGGGATGCTGAGTCTGTAAACATCCCCACATTCTTTTGGGGTTGAAAGTAGGCTAGCACAACAGCAGGGAGTTTGTCTTTAAACCAGCTGATGGATTACCTCTGTTGTTTCATGGCTTTGCTACCTGGTGGCATTTCTCCTTGCAGAGGTCCACATTTTGTGCAGCGCAGAGCAAAGCCCGCCTGTTTGCAATCCCAGTGTCTTGCACAGTCTACGTGCCACACTGATTGCGAAAGACTGAAGAGATGTGAACCAGGGGACTTAGACATTATTAGAAACAGTCATCATAAAAAGTAGGTTTTGTGGTTCTAGGGTAGTTATTTGGGATGTACTGTATTTTTTAGTGCTAAGGCAGTGCTGCTAGGTTTCCCTGTTATTCTTATAGTATTCTGTTGAATTATACCGAATACACAGAAACCTTTGCCAGCCCCAAACTGAGCACTCAGGAATTTTGCAGAAATTACAGGTCTAATTCTGTTATGTGGAGGAAGCTTATTTAAGGAAGCGGTGAGACTTCCAGGAGCAGCAGAAACATGTTACTGATATGCAAGGCTCTGGCTCTGTTCGAGTGACTGCAATTCCTGTTTTCTCATTGAAACATTAAAGGCTTGTCTGCATGGGCAGTTTATAATTCTACAAACTCTGTTGTTATGCTATAAAAAGTGGCCTGTCCATCCAGCCCCTAACTTTGATGTGACTGGTGAACTGCTGGAGACTTATACTGCAGTAATACTTATGTGGTCACATCCTCATTCACATATATTTTCATGGTCCCCTAGCTGCCTTCCTTTCACTTTATGCCCTGTCCCAGCTATTTGCTTTAATTAACAATGTGTTACTCCCTGCTTAAATACTGATGCCCTTCTCTGAGCTCACGAGCTCCCCAAATCCACTGTCCTCACCACTCCTGAGGCCCCAGCCCTGCCGTGCAGCCATGGAGCACCAGGGAGGTATCCTGGGATGGGATCCAGGGTGGGATGGTGGAGGTGGGAAATGACTGGCTGTAGGGCCCGTGTTGCCTGAGTAAAAGAGCAGCATGTTCCCAGTATTCTGGCACAGACACTTTGATTTTGTTATTCAAAGAGAAATGCAGTGCCTTTCGCCTACTTTCTGCTATGTATTTTCCTGCACACCATGGGCATGATGCCACCACGCATGGCACAGAGGAGAGGATCGCCTACCCTTGGGGCTGAACCTGGTGGAAATCCACACCACGTGGAAGTGGGGGCTTGCTCTGAAGGAAAAGCCAGCTGTACTTCTGGATGCGGGCAAAGCATGCCAGTTAGTGTAAAGCAATCACAACTGGAGAATGTCACTTAGACATAAATCTTGCACAGCAACCCTGCTGTCTCTAACTCACAAACACATAAATGCTTTTGGAGATTGAGGTTTGCATGATTATTTGTGGCATGCTTCTTGTCAATTGTCAGGGTCTCTCATTTAGTCTGCATAAGACCTTTTGGTCAATCATCCAACAGAGGTACCAATCCCAAGAAGCTCATTTTGAGAATAAATGAGAGGAATCACTGGAAAAAGCACTCTGTGCAAAGCTGGTTAAGAATCTGGCTGGCTCTACTGGTGCTTTAAATTGGAATTATTGTTACCTAAAGAAGTCACCGTGACACTCACCTAGCCTGGGCAAGGAGCCAGATGAGTTACCCGGCGTCCCTGGCAGGACAGCTTGTCTTCTGGTTGTTAGTGGCTGCTGGACATACCTGGATGCCTTCACTGCTTGTTACCTGTCCTGTTTAAACTACACTCTAAGATAGGAGGACACAGAAAGGCAGTGAACATATCCCGTGCTCTGGAGCCTGCAATTTCTATTTTTGAATGAAGGACTCTGTGGTAAGAGTGATGCCACAGCCATTCATCCTCCTGGGGAACAGGCACATGGACATCGTGCTGGGGACTGTGGGAGGATCTTCACAAGAGAGTGGGAGGCTATATGCAGGCATACTGCTATCGTTTGATCGGGACATTTGCACAATGCGGTGCTGTCAGCCATCTCAAGACTTGGTATGTAAGACCATTCCAAACTGGCAAACACAATTGGGGGCTCCTGTTTTGTAACAGAGCAATTGTGCTGATTTATAGCTTTGGGAAAACTGAGTGAAATCATTTGAACTGGTTGGGAACTCTGTCTTTAAACAGCTCTTTTTTTCTTTTTTTTTTTTCCTGGCTTTTTGGAAACCACTGATTTGTTGAAATCAAAATGTTTTGTGAAATGGGTGGGTTTTGGCAAACTGACAAAACCCATGCAGAGTTATGAGGAAACCCTTCCTGCCAGGAAATCAGCTGCCATCAGAAAATTATTTGGTTTCTTGACAGCTCACTTGGCTCATTGCCAAGATGCACAGCTTCAGTGCAACCTTATGTACAGACTGGGCTTCCTCAAAAGACAGGGTTGGGCTAGTACCACTACATGGGATCTCAGTGCCCAGCCTGGGTACATCATAGCTCCCAGGCTTCCTGGCACTGGATAAGGAACTTGCAAGCCCAGGGAATTGCTTTTCCCATACTCTGCAAATCTCAGCTCAGTGGTAGTCCCAGAGTTTCTCTTTGAAATATATGAACACAATGACTGTCATTGTAAAATCCATGTGGACCAAGCTGCTGCTGACAGAACTCCACAGCTTCGTAGAGAAGGCATCTTTGCGGTCCATTGGCAAAACAAACAAACAAACAAACAAAATACGGATATACAAAATGAAGTGACTTCTGCTAAAGCCTGTTCTAGGGGTAGTGTAGGGCTCTAAGTGGAAGTGTCATTGCAAGAATGGTCTGTTCAGTGTTTGCCACAACAATGAGATCACTGTGTCTTTGGCAGAGATAGCCTTATGAAAAAGTTTTCTAAGGTTTGTAGGTGGAATAAAGGGCCCATTTACAACCCTCCATGGGAAGAAGAAATAGGTTAAACAGCACAGGGTATGAAATTTCCTCTGGGATAAGAGACTACTCTTTTTAGGGCTTAGGTGGGACTCAAATGGTATAGTACAATCACGTTCCTTCTGGGGGTGAGCATCAGCCCCAGCTCTTCTCAGGCGATGCATTACAAAGGGTTTACCAGCACAGCAGAATCACCCTATGATTTTATCATGGTCTGGCATCACTGCACTGGCAAGCCAAGGTTGCAACAGCAGTAAAAATGACGTCATAGAAGCTTTAGAAGAAGCGTTTAAGCAGTGTATTGCCAGTGTTTCTAAAGCATTTGAACCCTGTTATTAGCATATGATAACATTCAGGGTGCTGCATTTTCCTGGCCATTGTCCTCCCTAGCAGGCAGATTACAGCAATTCAGGCACCTTTGTTTTGCTGAGCAGAACTGCTCCTATTGAGAGCTTTGCCCAATCTCAGGTACTCATCAAAAAAGGAATGAATTTGGACTCAAGCTAATTGGGGTTATCTTGGGGAAAATACATAGACACAAAGAGGCAAGTCCATGGAAGGGACGCTCACATCTCTTTGTCATGCCTTCTCAGCTATCGAAAGAGAATGAGTGCCTTCAGTGATGCTAAATTATTTGTTGCCTAATTCCTGCTGAAATCCATTTATTTTCCTTTGAGGTTGAAGTTGCCTCTGATGAGAACCTGAATAAAAAACTGAAAAACAGTCTACTAAGTAGATGATCAGCCATATTTCCTACTGAGTTTTCTTTACTACAGCTCTTTATACAACATTATGTCATGTATAGTGATAATCTTTTTCCAGCTGACCTGTATACAGTATAGCATGATTGATTTGATGACAGTATTTATGGTAAATTATAAAAGTTGTGTGTGGGTGCCAGGAATGGGGAAACACTTGGAACAAAGTCAAATACAGTCAGATTAAGCATCTGAATGTCCAGCTCAATCTCGCAGTCCTCATTCAAGTGAAATTCCTGTGGGATGGCAATTTGGGCTGAGTGAATTGCAAAATGAGAAGCCTTAATCAGATTTCTGTAGATTGGAATTGATCTCTAATGGGTTTTGTGTGTAAATCAGAAACCTTCACTATTGTAGGTGCAGAGACAGCCTTTGTGAAATCTGACTTTTGCAGAAAAATCCTGCTTTGACATTTTCTTAGTAATCAGAATGGTTTGTAGTTTTTCCTCTGTCTAGTTTCTCGGAACAGTGGAATAATCCAAAATGGCATTATTAAAGACAGCTAGAATGGCCTAACAGAGACTTTTCCAGAGGTAACTTTGACTGATTCACAAGTAATTGTGTTGGCAGGAATGCTTAAAATCAGATAAATCAGAGAAATGGAAAAATTCCTTAAAATCAGGATATTCCAAGCTATAAAGTGGGACCTGGCATGATGAACTTGCAGACTTGAATCGAGTGCTTTATTGGCAATGTAAGAACTTGTTCCATGATCAGTGAAAGTAATGAAGCTTGGCATCCCCTGAATTTGTGTTTTATGATCGCTTTTTTACCTGGTTTCTAATGTCTTATGGGCTGGAGTATTCATAAAAGTTCTTCCATGTAAATTCTTTGATATCAAACAGGAGGAGAGCTCCCACTGCAGTATTGATAGTCTCTCTCCCCTATGCAGTTACCAGTTTTTTGAAACCCATGAGGGCTCAGAAAAGTTTAATCCTCTACTCTGTTGTTAGATATGATTGAATTGGCTTACAAGTGGAACACATATTTATCACACAGATAATCATCACACCCTGCAAGCCACATACACACTGCATAATTATCCAGATTGTGCTTCTTTATGAAATTATGCTAAAAACAGCTCCAACTACAGACCATTAGTGTGACTACCATACTGCTCAAGATAGTAGAAACTACGACAAGCATTTGCCAATTACAAGCTGAAAACTGAGGTAAAGATACTCCTGAAAAATGCCTTCTTTAAATTTAATAATAAAAGCAATTATAATATATTAACAATGTTAAAGGAAGGATTGCTGTCTGAGACAGCAATACAGTGCAGTATTACTAACACTGCATGAGGAAAACCCAACCAAGATTTATCACAGTGTTGTGTGGAAAGATCACTGTACACATACATGTTCTGCTTGATTAGGAGCTGGTTGTCATAACATCAACCTGTCGCTGATTTCTAATTGGTATAAATATATGGTATTAGCTGTATTATATTAATCTTTTACACATCATCTGGAATGTTGTTAATAAAAAAACAGTTTGCTTGCTTTAGTAGAGAGTGAGCAATACTGGTGGTTAAATGAATGAATAGGAGTTAAAAGATTATTTATTACTTATAGGTGGTTGATACCAGTGTAGTTTCCTCTATAGAATTTGTTCATATGCAGGATCAGAGTAATTCTGCAAAATAAATGAGAATGAATTTTGGGAAGTTCTGTCACATCGGAGTCCTCCATTTTATAGTAAGAAACATCTAAATGTCTAATAACTAGTGCATAAATAAGAAAACTTCAGCTCTCAATGTCACCATCTTTACAATAGTTCTTTTAGCTGGTTTTATGCAGTAGTTGAATTTAAGATTGTTTAAATTAAATGCCATGCCTTATTAATTAAGTGTAACAATATTTATCTTAATTATCTCTGGAATGGGTTGAGGAGCTTAGACATTATTGAGTAGAACACACACAGACTTGAACCCGAGCAGAAAGGAAATGTTAATTTAATGAAGAAGTTTGCGACATAGCACTTTATCATCTGCTGAAATGTAATTGTCTACAGTGCTACTGTGTCTTCTGTGCACAGACATAGAGCCCATCTTTGTCTTCTGTTGGTGCCCCTCTCTCTCAGAAGATGGTTGGTTGATGCCCTATAAAGGATGAGCTTATGGTCTCATCTGGTCATATTTGCATGAGAAATCCACAAAGATAACATGATATCTGAAATAGATGCATTCTGTGGAAAGGGTCTCACGTATCATTTTAGCAGGGCCAGTAGTGATAAGACAAGGGGTAATGGTTTTAAACTAAAAGACAGTAGATTCAGACTGGATATAAGGAAGAAATTTTTTACAATGATGAGGGTGGTGAAACACTGGAACGGGTTGCCCAGAGAGGTGGTTGATGCCCCATCCTTGGAAACATGCAAGGACAGACGGGATGGGGCTCTGAGCAACCTGATCTAGTTGTAGATGTCCCTGCCAATTGCAGGGGGGATGGACTAGATGACCTTTAAAGGTCCTTTCCATCCCAAAGCATTCTATGATTCTATGATTCTATTAGCTCTAAAAAGGCAGGGGAGATGTTCCTTTCTGATGATATATGAATACTGGAGGCCCACCTGGTTACTGTCGGGCTTTCAGAATTCATTTCTTGTCTCAGTCAGTCTCATAGAAGCTATAAAGGAGACAAAAGATATATAGGGGACAAAAGAGAATAGCTCAAACCAGACTGCTTCTTTGCAAAGTGCCTGAGAACTTTAAAAGACAGTGGCAAGACAGAGGAAAGCCTACGCCCAACGGAGATCAAAAGAAGTGCAGTAGCTTAAAAAGGGAACTCCTACAAGAGAGGCTGTAAAGTTGTTTGTGGGAATAACGCTCCTTTTGGTCGTATAACTGGGTGTCTGAGAGAGCTGGGACAACCATAAAGGGATGTAGAATGCATGCCTGTTTTTTTAATGTGCTTTTTTCTCTACATAGTTTAATCCTGTGGTTAAGTTAAACAATATTTTGATCTACTTTGTCCCTGGTTTTCACACAAATTCTCAGAAAGGAGGTGCGGCTGGTGTCCGAACTTGGTCAGAGCTACTGAATCCACACAGCTCTGTCTAAGAACAGGAAATGTGCTGGATTTCACCCCTACCAGTAGCTGTACCTACAGGAGGGGGGTAAAGGAAGGCCTTTTGGGACACCACTGATATATTGACACATTGGCAGCAAGTGTCACTGATAATGTATGTCACTGTCCATTTTTCTCAATTGAAACTTCAGTGCTGGTGAGCTTTTCACTAAAGGGAAAAGTTATTGACAAGCACTTGAAACGTAGAAGATGTTATTTTTAAAAGGATGGTCCCTTTGTATTTATCTGATTTAATTAATAGATTACATCTGTTGATATTCCTTGTCTTATTTTTTCCTGTCATAACAAAACAAACCAGAGCAATAACAATTATTCTCTTCAAGCAAGGCCTGGGAGATCTCTCAAAGTCTCTCTCCTCATAGTTGCTCAACCCACTTGACTGTGGGTGCTAACTTTCATCAGATCTTTTGTCTATTTACTTTTTCTAGCTTAGTCAGTACATCATCTTTAAGGCCATGATAAATTTCAGCATATAACCAGCTGTTTGGATCCCTCAGATAAGAGGTGGCAATTACAGCTGAAACCTCCTTAGACCTTTAGGCAAGTGCCTAACTCCAGAGAAGAGTATGAGGCTATGAATGCTGCTCCCATGACAGTATGCAAACTATCTCTTCATTTCTTGCATTTGTCTTGGCTTGGTCAAAGAGGTTTTCACTCAGCTATAAAAGACTATCTTACCCCATGAGAGGGAATCAAGGTCCCTGGCTCATGGTTGTGCGTTATAGTGTATGACCAGGGCCTAGATCCATCCCACCTAATTTTACTCCTTTGACAGCAGCATTTACATTAAGAAACTAATGACTGCACAGTTCAGAGGAGCTACATGGGTCGTCTACATGTAAGATCTTTCTTTGTCAGTCTCTGAAGGTGTCTTGCCTCTTTCCATTAATTACAGAGAGAATTTGGGGCAAACAGCCTTGACATCTATGTGGTTTGGTTACATTCCCGAAGGTGTGTGGAATAAATCTTCAAAGGGGTTCCTAAATTTGGAGTGTTGCTATGCTCAATATTGCAATCTCTAGGGTTTTTTTTTTCCCTCAGGAACTTTCATTTCAATGCTGAACTTCTGGGTTTCTATAGAACCTACATTAATATCTAAGGATAACTTCATATGTCTAAACATCTAGTGCCATGTGAGATGTTGTAGTGTGTCCGGTATAAAGATGGCAGACTCAATGCAACACATATGCCTTTCTGGAGAAGCAGCTGAAGGCCATAAAAATACCTTGTGGCACTTCTTTTTTGGCAACTGAATTAATCCCCTATTAGTATGGAGTGAATTTGTAAGAAAGTGAGGGAGTTAGTTACCTTACATCCTGGTGATTCCGACTTTTGCACCTCTGAATATCATAGTTCACGTGTTATCCCTGACATTGGATAACCACTGTGGTAGACATATCTCACTGAGGACTTCCAGCCTCTGTTGGTGCATGGTGGTCTGTCAGCCCATCTTTATAGACTAAATTGTATGTTTGAACAGATGCAGGTCCTGGAAAGCCGCTGTCTATTAAAAATATGTATTAATAGTTTCCCTGAGCTCCCTCTGTGATACCATAGGTCATCAAAATATTTCCTTAGAACAAAAAATATTCATCTTTTTTCTAAAGGACATCTTGACAGAAACACTACCTCATCAAACTATCCTGCATCAGCATGCTTCCCTTCTCTTCCTTTGTGCAATGTTTCACTGTCAGATGTAAAACAGATGTTGTGAAACAAGATAATCTACCAAGTCTGAAAAAAGCCATACAGAATAAAGCAACTGCTCTGTATTTGTAGCTAGAGATAGCTGAGATGGATAGAAAAACCAACTGACTAGCAGCAAGAGGGGAAGCCAAAGCAAACTACCAAGCATTTAACATTCCCTCTTTTCATCTCAACAGCTGTAGTTCAGTAGCCTTGTGTTCAGGGTAAACTCTTTCGAACTCTTTATACATGGACTGGGGGCAAGACAAGCAGTATAGACTAGATCAAAGCCACACCAGATGAAGACGGGATGGATCAAACACACACAGGTGAATCAGATCAATGAAACATATCCAGGCGAAAGAAACAAAGACCTTATTCAGGACTTCGAATGATTTACTGCTGTCTTCATACTGCTCCGGCTGCATTAGCACACCTTCCTTTTGTAGGTGCAAGTCATAACAGTTCCCCAGGTAAATAAACCAACTTCTTGTAAACAAAATTTTTAATTAACCAGTCTGATCCATGCCATGGATGCAAAAGCATGTGAGCAGTCATGTACATGGCCATCTTGAGTGCACTGGGATTCCCTGGTGCAGCTTCAACACCAGATGGACCCAGTTGTGCTGTGACTGGACAGCCGCTGGCCCTGGTTGCAGGATAGGTTCACACATGCAGTTTGGCACCCAGTAGTTAAAACTTGCCAGAAGCACAACCATGGTCTGTGAAATATGAGTCCAGACAGAGGTGGGTGCAGGGACAGAGATCCCTTGTATGAGGAGCTATTTCCAGCCTCCCATTAGCATGGATAACAGGGAGCTGACAGTACTGGCAAAGACCCTTCTATGCTGATATAGTTGGAGCTTGCATTAGGATTTTTCCTGGTATAGATATGACACAAAAGAAATTGCGATTTTAGCTAAATGCTGGTAGAAGTGTAGACCTGGTCAAATCACGAGAGAAGCATTTTAAATTATGCTTAAATCAGTTACAGTAAATGTACAGGTGAAAGTGGCCAATTTCCTCTGTAGCTAACTTTCATACTTTACTATGATTGGCAGAAGATTTGGAAGTTGACAAAAAGAGGACTTTTTTTTCCTTTTTCCTCCTTTCCCCTTAATATTTGCAAGCTCCAACGACTTCACTGCATGCATCATTTTTAAAAACAGACAGGGATCTTATATGTACATTGTATTTGTGTATACTCAGTGAGGTGGATTCATATCACTAAAAAAGCTGATACATGCCAGTTATCCATTTTGACTTACAGGCTTTGAACTTTGCACAAAAATTAAAGCAGACTCATTTTCTTTGCTTCTCTTTTCTGTTACACAGTCAAGAAGAGCACGTGTACTCTAAAGTAGTTAAAAACCACAATTACTGGGTTTGCATTATTTGTCATGGCAATAAAAATATATGAAAATGATGGATATGGTGCAGGAAAGCAGTGCTGGAATCAGATCACCATAGCACTTTTAAAATCTGTACCTGTGTGTATTTTATTCAGTATATGTTGGAGAATGCCTGATGCAAATTAATTTTATAGAAACCTAAGCAGATAGCCACAGCTGCACTTCACAACTGCCAGAGATTGCTGTAACTGGCAATTTTCCAGCAATCCTGCTAAGAAAGAACTGAAAAGTTTACCACAAACAGCTATGCTGAGGCAGACTCCAGGACTGAAATAAACTGGCTGTCAGTTTACCATGGGGTTACTCATAAATGTATTGAATATTGGATTTTGAGTTGGTTTTGAAGTCAGGTTGTTTATCACTCCAAAGAGACATCTTAGAAATCATTCTATCAAAATTCATTACTGGAATTAATTTTAGGCTATTCCATTGCCTATAAGATTTGACATCTTTTGCCTTCCATAATATTTATTCTGGTTCCCAAATGACAATATCTTATGAATTACCTCATAGGTTTAAGGAAGAAGTAATTTTTGAAGTATTACTTTGGCTAAATATTTAAGCCATTTGTGACTACAAGTTAAGCTTTTAATTTAAGTTATAAAATGCGCATTCAGCAAACTGAGGTGCCTCTTTTAGCCTTAATATTTATTGTTCTTATCATATTATTGGCAGAGAAATGTGGTGAGTGAACTTAGAGGACAGGCCTGTCAGGGTTCAGGAGGGAAACTCTACAGAGACAGCCTTATGCTAAAGGTCCTCCTCTAAAACCACAATTTGAAGCAAAGACTCCCCTGGCTTAGTGAGACAACAGGTCTTGGCTCTTCTGCAGTGGGATTTTTGCACAGCCTTAAATCAGGATCTCGAAGCTGAAGAGTATGGGCAATGATGGAGAGTGAAGTTTGCTAAGCATGTTTTTAACAGATAATTGAATACTTCAGAATGGTTTTACACCCAGCGCCTGAGAGCACAAGCAGATCCCATGTTTCTCTCCAGTTCATTTACTGAACCATTTAATCTAACCTCTGAAAAATGTTTGTCTCTCTATGGTTTTTTTTGCCACCAGACAGCTCTGTAATAAACAAGGAGAATATTTGAGACAGGAACACGAATAAATTGTAAATTGTTCTGGTAACAGCTTGAGGTAATGTTTATTTTTCTTGTTTGATTCTGCCTTTTGTGAGAGACATTGCCTACAGTCAGAAGCAAACATCTTTGTGAACAAGTGGGCACAAGAAATTAGGCAGAGGAAAAATGTGCGATGCTAGATACTAGGCTTACTTGTCCTAATTGATCTGATCAGCTCACTTCTGACTGCAAAGTACTGTCTCCTGCTGAGTTCATTTCTTATATTGTAACTGCCCTAACGGTAATAGTAGTGAAGTGAAAAGATAGGAAGAACACATCAAACTAAAAATGCTTACTGGTTCTTCTCATTTTGCTGTAAGAAAAGAGACCCAAAATCAGCAAGTGTGGTTAGTCCAGGAAACTACTGTGTCATTTTTTAATTCTCAGCAGCTTAAATCAGGAATTCATCTTAACTTCATGCTCAGCTGGTTTCCAAGTATGGGAGCCAACAAAGCCTTCTGGAGGTTGATGAGCACTGTATTGGCATGGCCAATTGCTTGTCACTCAGGTCTGGGGGTGTTAGGACAAGTCAGTGGTGTGATGCATTGCTATGGGTGTTGCATCCCCTGCTTGGGGAATATTGACATCCGCCCTATCCAACCCATCTCCGTGGCTTGAGGACACCAGAGCCATCCAGATCGGAATCACTATCATCAGGTGCGTCCTGCAAACACATGGTGGCCACAAACCCAAGTCAGATCTCCTGCTCTTCAAAGCTATGACAGTAGCTTTGGATCTTCCACCTCTGTCTCCCTCCACTAAATACTCCTTTTAGGACCCAATAGGAGTGAAATTTATCTTAGACAGATTCTTAAGACAGAATTTCATTTTGAAGATCTGTGGAGAACCTCAGAGGAATGATGCTACAGGGCAAACTGCTCTGCTTGCTAGTGATGAAAGTGCCTGGACGGGGGGATTAGCTGCATCCCGGGCAGAGGTTGGGGCTTGTTCATCAGCGATATTTTGGCCGACTCCAGCTGTATTCAGCTGGCAGTGAATCTAAACCTTGAACTTAAAATAGCATAGACCTCACTGAGTGAGTCTTGTTTTATCTGAGCAGGTTTGTATATTTCTTCTGTAAATCAAGTACTTACACAGTGTTCACCCATACAGCCCTGAAGCAGGTCACATAAACGAAAACCTAATCCTGGGTAGTGCTGGCCAGGATTTGTAGGTGGAATATTTCTTCGCTGAGAAATAAGAACTTCTTGAAACTGCAGGAAGCGCTGACATTTGTGGGTGAGACAGTGAGCAAAAATGGATGAGAGAAAAGAGAACAAGCAGTCATCTCACAAGTGGCTCACGGGACACAGGGAGAATATCTCTAAAGCAGGCCTAAGCTTCGGGGTCTCTCTTCCTAGGTGGGCAACAGCAGATGAGCCACAGGAAGATTTTTTTCCACATTTTATAAATACGCGTAGCAGGCAAGAAGGGCACTGCTGCTTTAGGCAGGGGTTAGATCAGTTATCTGAGCTGATGAGACCCAGATGAAAACTCTTCAGACAGAGCTGGTAGTTGTTCCACAGGCTTGTCTGAGCTCTCATGCTTTCCACATCTCAATTTCTTTCCAATACGAAATGAAATGGAATTTTAAAATTATTTTAAAATCAAATAAGTAGTGTTGTTTCCAACCTGTCCTTCCACCATGTATAATTTTTTTTTTGTATCTTGGCTGGACATGTCATTCTAATAAAGACAAGGATCACAGGCTAACACAGAATTTATGCTGGCTCAGGCAGCCCCTGCCCAGCTCTTGCTCTCCTCTCCCTGGGGCTTGTCTAGCCCTGCCAGGAAGCAGAGCAGGGCAAAGCTACAACTCTCCCTACGAAGAGGTGTCTGCTGAGTAGCTGTAGATGAGAGGACAGCAGCAAGGGATGAGACCAGGCCTTCTGCTTTCTCCTTGCTACAGTGAGGCGGAGTCAAATATTTTGATGTCAAAATTGTAGAGGGGGTGGTTTTGATAGGTTTTAGCAGAGAAAATGTTTACAGGAAAGAGTCCACAACCTCTGCAAATATAACGGTTAACTACATCGCAGCCTCCAGTGGTCTCAGGCACCGTGACTTCAAGGTAATGCTAAAAAACATTTTCTGGAAAATCCAGCATAGGAATCACAAGTTACATGTACAAAGAGAATAGGTATTTTACAAACCTTACTCATTTACTGAGCATATCTCAAAACTTTTAGCATTTCTCTACAGATCTTAATTTCTCATGCACAGGTGGGCAAGGGAACCTACAACCGCATTGAGAACAGGAATGCCCAGACTAGGACTTTTAGTTAAACCATTTCCAATCTCAGCTCAAGGAGTGACACTGAATGAAAGGAGATCGTTTTGTTCATGGGGATGAGCTCACAGGCACAGAGCGGAGTAGGGGAGCAATGAGAAAACTTGTAAGTGAGAAAACAGCCCTCACTTTCTGTTATCAAGACATCCTACCCAAACTTACGGGATGTAGGGCTAGAGATCACAAGGCCGCAGTTCCTTTTTAAAATGCTTTTTCCAGGCTAGGGTATCATCTGTCCTTCCTTGTTCAAATTAAGCACTCAGTTTTTAGCAGGCAATATTCTGAAGTTAAGGCAAGCATCTGTTTAGGCAGTATCTTCTATGTAAAAACAAACAATAATGCAAGTTATCATAGGGAGGTGCTTGCTGTTGAAGCCACGTTAGATATATAAGACAGAACAAAGAAGCACGGAAAGATTAGTCCTACAAAGTGCAAAGTTTACTAGTCCTGGATGTCCTGAGTATGTTTGTTTATTTGTCTGGCAGTGATCTTGGTAGTTCCATGACTAACATCTTAATTAACGAAAACATGTGCTCTGGCCACCAGATCACATTTATGATGGTTTTTATTTTAAATCTGTGAGCAAGGGAGTTGTTTCCATGAAAAGTCTGCAAAATTATCAGTGATAGATGGTCTTGCAGGCAGAGTTTTTAGTGCGACACCTCAGAACAGGCTGCTCCCAGCTGGCAGACCTGGGGCGTTACACCCCAACTCTGCTCTTTCTGGAGGTGGCTCTGACAGCATAGGGAAGTGGCACCAGGGCAGCTGCCTCACACCACGGCTCACCAGTTTCCTTGGGTTTTTCATGTGCACACGTAAATCTGGCATCACTCCTCCCATGGATGATTGGGCAGGAAAGAGCCATCCTATCCGTGTGTCAGGAAAGAGCCATCTCTCCATCTTGCATACAAGTTTTTAAGCAACAACATTTGGACATCTGTTCCTTTTGCACCTTCCTTTTCTGCAGTCATAACAACATTGTATGAACCTGCACAGGCTTTTATTCCCAGGAATCTGCTTCTTGTTGGTTTTTTATCTCCTCCACATACACTTGGGTTTAATGACCTTAAAGGCCTATATTTTAATATGGCTCTTCACAAAAGGGATTGAAGCTGAAGTTGCAAGTTTATGAGTTTATGACTCAGAACCAGACCCAAGCTGAGAACAAGAGGGAAAAGAGGTTTTTCTATAAAGGCCTAATTTTATCTATAGCAGTAATAAAATCTATTAAGGTCTCTAAAGCTAAATGTCAGGGAAGCTGATCTCTTACTGGCTTTCCTACCCTTGCTCTGCTTTGGGACAATTTGTGCTCTTATTATTACTGTTCTTCCTGGGACCAACTGCCAACTTGCAGGCAGGAGCATTCTGCCTTACTCCTTTCTCCATCTCTTTTCACTCTGGCTGATGCCCCATGAAATTTCAGCCATAAACTCATAGAGTTTACTGGGCTTCCTTCTTGAAACTTGGTATTTTCTACCTGATCTTCTCCATAAGTTTTTTAAGTATCATGAACTCTCTTTTCAGGACTTCCATGACCTGACTCAGCTTCCGTCTTTCTCTATGCCTTACAAACAGACCAAGGTCAATCTTTGCTCCCATCAACTTTTTTTCTCTTTCTGTGTAAAAAAAGTTCACTAACCCTTCTCTGAATTTGCCTACAGCCTATGATCTACTTCCTTTCCTGCCCAGCAGTTCAAATCCCCCCACTGACACCAAATACTGAGTTTAAGATGATTTTCCTCTTTGCTCATAAAAAGCGTCATCAACCTGATCTTCCTGCTCAGGTGGTTTTTAAGACTTCCCCGTGAAATCACCCAGAAAATTCTCCCCTGTCCTCAGCCACCCAGCTGCCCAACTTCCTTCAGACCCTCAACGCAGGTAGTTTTATGCATCAGGGAAGATGATGCCTTCTCCCTTTCTTTTCTGCCTGCCTTTAAGAGCCACGTGGCAGATGCATTCTCCTGCCACCCTTAGGTGACAGTTGCCATCCACCTCCGTGTCTTGGTGACCCTGGGGAGGAACATCAGAGTGTCAGCACGGGGGTGGTCCTTGGCTTTTCTTGCTCCAACACCAGACCCTGATGCTCACTTGCTGCCAGGACAGTATCTGTTCTTCAGCTTCACAGGTCTACAGAGTGGGTGAGAAGATGTCCAGAGCAAGACCTGCCTCCAGAACCTCCTCCCTCCTCCCCAACTGGTCCTACTACAAATCTCTTTTCCTCTTTAGTGTGTCTTTCTGTTCTGCTGATTAAATCATAGGGCTTCTCTCTTTGGAAAAATGATAATGGAGGCAGAATATGGCATAGTTCTATAAAACCAGGGTGGTGTAGGGAAAACAAACAGGGACTGATTGTTTACAGTCTCTCAGAACATAAAGTCTTAGGAGGCACCCAATAAAATTGTCAGGCACAGTTTAAAATAGGCAAAAAAGGGAAAACTTTTTTATGTGGCCTGTAGTTACACTGTGGCTAAGTAAATTAAATAAATAAATTCCAAAAGGGACTGACACATTAATGGAGGATGGGTGCTTTGCTGACTATTTGATACTATGCTCTGGATGTAATTTCAGTCTCAGGAAATCTCTAAGCTGTTGATTTTTGGAGGCTGGAAGGCAGTAAAAGGACTCTATATGCCTTAATTCTCATACTTTTGTTTCAGTATCTGCTAATAATCACTGTCAGAGACAGGATACTTGGCTAGACAGGCCTTTGATTTGACTGGCTATGGTACTTCTTACATTTTTTTAATACATATTGGAGCAACTTTGCCTAGAACTTGCAGTCCCAGAGTTTATTCTGTTCTGTGTGCTGCACTCCTGTTCTTTTGCTGATAGCCAAGAATGACAAATTTAAAATAAGACTTATGACAGCAGCAGCTTGCATGGCACAAGCAGCATGGTAACGGTTTGGTTTTACTAGTTAAATGCTGGAACAACTTTATTTGCTGCCCATAAATGGGGTCTGTACATTCAATCCCTTGATAGTGGAGAGGGCCTGCAGTTGGGATGGATCACAGCTTACTAAGCCCAGCAGCTCTCAGCTCTGCCTAATGCTGTGATTTCAATTCATAGGTTGAAATTCAAGCCACTGTGGCATAACCCCAAAGCCTGCCCACAGCCTGGGGAAAACAATTTCACATGACCCTCTTGTACAGCCCCAGTAGGTAAGAATAAGGATGCTTGCAACAGCTAATGATCGATAAGCAATGATGTTACACACAGTGTTCAGAGAGAAAATGGAAACACCCCACTAAATTCACCTGATCTTTATGATCTGGTGCAAACTCAAATCTCAGAGTAAGTAAGTGAGATGTTTCCCAGGCATGTCTTTTTCAAACCCTGCTCTGAAACGTAGGGCGTGAGGAATGATGATGCGTATGGAGCAGAGCCAAAGAAAATATTCCCTAATATTTGGAGCAATAATGCCATTGCCTTTTGACATTTGCACAGCAGGACACGCAGGAAATTTCAGGGGCACATTAACAGAATCAGTGCAAATGTTGTTCAGCATTTTCAGCAAATACTGGGCTTTTTTCTTATTAGCTTTTGTTTTGTTTTGTTTATTGGCTCTTTTCAATACCCCAGGGTTCTGCTGGAAAGGACAGAAATATAAGAGTCAGACCTGCAAAGTGCTGAAGGCCCTAGTCTGGCTTGGCTGGTGTGGAAGCTGATGATACTCTGCACCCATGGGCAAGGTCCCTGCTACTGGGCAGGATGAGTCCTGCTAACGGGCTGAGGCTGTAAGCTATTGACGCACAGATTCAACTGTCATAAGTCCCATAAAGTAGTAGCATTTGGCAGATCCTATTATTAATGATACTATGTTTGCCAACAACGTAAAACAATAACACTTGCAAGTTAACAAAATTCAAATCATATGAAGATTTTCCTGCATTCTGTCCAAAAAGCTCTTGTAAGAGGCTGATTCATCTGATACCATTTCTATCCCAAGAGCAAGGGAAGATCACTTTCCCACTCTTCCACTGTGGGAAACAGAACCCAAATCAGCACAGATTTAGTCCACTTGGTGATCGTAGACAGACACTACCTTTTTTTCTAACAGTTTCTCTAAGCTGTGCTTGTTGCTGCTTTCTAAAGAAGTGACTGTTCTTTTGCTGTAAGGTTGCTCATATGGTAGAAATCCACCTAATCAGATAGATTTGAAAAACAGCAAAGAACTATTTTCCTTGCTGCCTCAGAGCCATGTGTCTGGCTTGAAGGTCCCTGCAGATTAATGCATGAAATTCAAGCCCTGGCACTATGATCTTTATTTAGGGAGTTGCAAATACATACAGAGCAAGCATTCTGCACTTCCCCCTGAGCATTACAGCAACATCTCAAAGCATTAACAAATTAATCCATTAACTCTTACGACCCCCTCAGAGCCTTTCCTCCCCTTGTGTCATGAACATCTGATTAATATTCAGGACCTTTGAGGACTCTTTTTGTTTCTTCCTCTTTAGGAGGAAACTTTGTTATCACGAACAAGGCATCATCTTCGCTGTCATCTAGTTTACTTCCCATGAGTGGGCACAAGAACCTATTTTCCCCGGGATACTGAGAACTGTCAGTAATTTCTTGCTCAGAAATCCCAAAAATACCACTTCAGAGAAGGCAGAAGTAAAGCTCTGCCTATCCTCTTGGCCAGGGTACTTCCTGCAGCTGCTTCTCATGTCTCTATGATCCCCACAAACCCATGCTCGTACTCTGCTGCTTTCCTATAGGGAAGCACAGTTAATATACTGTGCACACATTGCTCCAGCTTTGGCACATTGGCCCAGTTGCCTGGGGCAATGGCTTTAGTTGTTTCCAAGTTTTGCCTCTACAGAAGTTGCTTAATTGCCCCTTTCATGAAAACCAAAAGAGTGCTCAGGCCACCCCAAACCTGAACAGTGCAGCTGTTCTGGAAGAGTCACTTGCTGGCAGCAGTTTACCCCTTCCCATATAGGATTGTTATTATTAATATTACAGTTGCTTAATGTTGCATGAAGGTTTAGGAAAAAGGCGGCATTCCACTACAAAAGGTTCTTGTTGCCAATTAATGATGGAGTGCCACAGACGGATGAAGCAAATTCAGGAGAGGGAAGGTTAAAGCCAGAAGCATTATTTCAGATCAGTATTGGGATCAATCTCCACTTGCCAAATGCACTCTCTCATTTCAAACTGAGGTGGGGAGCCCAAGGAGGTCCCCATTCTGCTTGGGATGGCTTGTGCTAGTACCAAGTCCCATGGTTGTGTCCTCCTGCCCAGGACTATGACCACAGCAGGAGGAACTGCAAGACTTGCTTTCCAGGGCTCCGAGCCCAGTTCATCATTCTGCAGATGCTGACCAGGTCCTGGACTCTTACACTGGCGTGGCAAAATTCAGTTTGCCTACAGCACCCCATAAACTGGTGGTGTTTTTATGGGGCATGATTTAAAGCTATTTTTATTCTTTCTTGACAGATCTATGGATGAAAGCAGGGCTACAAACATGCTCCTTGGCAAGGACATTTAAGTCCTCCCACAATTCTTTTTGTTCCAGTTTGTGCACTACTGCAGATTCTGGTGGGTACCCTCTTCCCCATATCATCACCCATTCCAGTGACAGCATACCAGCACCACATCACTGTGCTTTCTTCTGTTTTTCTTGTCCCTTGAGCAATTTCTCTGAGCTGTTCTGCAAAGTAGATACCTTCTCTTCATGGACACTTAAAAAATCTTTCAGTGAAGTCATCCTTTCTCTGTCTGAGCTGGGAATGGACTGCTCCTTTCTATATGGAGAATGGGGGGAAGATGGGAATAAGAGATGGGCATCACTTAGTTATCACATTAAAAGTATAAAAATTACATTTAAAAAATAGCCAACAATGCTGTGTAAGCTCAGGATCCCTGAGAGCAACCAACAAGGCAACAGCACACCTGCCCAGTTAAGAAATGTGCCTTTGAGGGCCCATGAACTGTGAGCAGTTTATTTGCATGATGTATCCTATTCCTCCATCTTGCCATCTTTTCAGAGACAGTGTGTATTTCTGCAGTCCCTTCCCTTCCCTTCCCTTCCCTTCCCTTCCCTTCCCTTCCCTTCCCTTCCCTTCCCTTCCCTTCCCTTCCCTTCCCTTCCCTTCCCTTCCCTCTTCCTTTCCCCCTTCCTTTTCTTCTTCCCTGTCCTTTCCCACAGTGAACCCAAGCTCTCAAACTGGCGATAAAAGTAAAAAAAAATATACATTGAAATGACTAATAGGGCTTAGATCGATGTGGTAATGGATGTCACACCCAGACTGACCTCCATATGCTTCTTTTCCCTCTGTTTTCCTCTCTGGAGAACATGATTTAAGTTTTTATCAAATACGTAGTTAAGATCTTCTAGTTTCAAGGAAAAGTTTATTTTGTAATTGGATCTGCTATGGCATCACTTATTTTCTGAATATTGTAATTTTTTCCACAGATTACCTGCAATTTCCATGTATAAATTATACTTTAGAGATGAAAATCCAAATTATTCATTTTCTAAGTATTAATTTTTAAAACAGTTTTCCAGGCTGAGTATTGTAGGATTAAGGACTATAGTACTCGATCTAAGTTTTAAAAAATAGATAATTAAACCCACACATATAGATGTATTTATATAACATGGAAAAATGATTTATGAACTTCCTTCTTCAAAAAAACCCCACATGCAGTAGGGTCCTTAGGGATTTTGGAGTCACTCTTTTCCCCATAAAGGTCATTAGCACAAACCCATTTCCCTGTGAAGTGAAAATATCTTTTTGTGAGAAAATCACTGCTCTAACTGCTTCTGGCTACAGAATGAGATTTCAAAGACAAGGCTACTTTTCCTTACACCTCTTCTAGTCAAGTTAGCTATTTAACTGAAATAGATAGGTGGAAAGTAGAAAAAGATTTCCAAAACTGCAAAGAGATCAACAAAGAGCAACGAAGCTGGTGAAGGGTCTAAAGCAGAAGTCCTATGAGGAGCGGCTGAGGAAGCTGGGGTTGTTTAGCCTGGAGAAGAGGAGGCTGAGGGGAGACCTTATTGCTCTCTACAACTACCTAAAAGGAGGTTGTAGCGAGGTGGGGGTTGGTCTCTTCTCCCAAGTAACAAGCGATAGGATGAGAGGAAATGGCCTCAAGCTGCGCCAGGGGAGGCTTAGGTTGGATATTAGGAAAAACTTCTTCACTGAAAGGGTAGTCAGGCACTGGAACAGGCTGCCCAGGGAAGTGGTTGAGTCCCCATCCCTGGAGGTATTTAAAAGCTGTGTAGATGTGGTGCTTAGGGACATGGTTTAGTGGTGGACTTGGCAGTGTTAGGTTAATGGTTGGACTTGATCTTAAAGGTCTTTTCCAACCTTAATGATTCTATGCTTCTATGAAATTAACTTTCAAACTGAGCTAAGCTGCCAGAAATGCTATCTGCTCTTGCAAATCTTCACAGAGATACACTTTGGTTCATTTTTTAAAGTCTGATTGGCTTTTACATAATTCTTCCATTGATTAAGAATAGATGTAGATCAGAAAACTGATTTTTTTATAGAATCTTCACTACTGCCTGTTGATATTTCCTTACCTTTATGACTGATACTGATGTTTTAACGTCTTTCTCAGTCTATTAGATAAATGGGCAGGTTGAAACAGTCTTCCAAATCTACATACAACATCAAAAGTATATTCAATTTACTTTAGAAACACCACAGAAATACTTTATATTAATACAAGCCAAATTTTAATAACTAATCTCTTTCTGTTGTAATAGGAAGGAATTTGTTTGCAAGTACGATCAGTCATTTAGAAGCAATCAACTGAAGCACTTATGAAAAAACAATTTGTGGATATGCATTTTTCTTTCTTTTGTACATAAAAGAATTCATTTCTATCCTTCATATGGAAAGATGGAATTTAGTCACTTCACTCTTTAAGATGTTCAAGTGCACTGTTTGTTTTAATAAAGTTTGAATAAATAAGAAAAGAATTGATAGGTATCTGAGTTTAAAGACAAGACGATGTAAGGTTGCCTGGTTCTGTTCTTTTTCTTTTTTTTTTCCTAGAGCTCATGAGAAAATGAATTATTTCCAAGAATTTGTTTTAATTTACTAACTGAGATTCTAGCAAGTGTCCTGCAAACTGAGAAGTGCTTACCTTGAGTCTTCTGTCTAAAATGAATGGTGTTGATGAGTAGTTGAGACAGCAGAAAGACAGTAGTTAGACTCTGGGGGTAACCTCCCTCACTGGGGTTCTAATTTAAAAGTATTTAAATTCTTTGAGATCTTTAGTGTGCAGTACAGAAGGGAGCCTGAAGCCTGAGCTTCCTAGGCACAAGAACAACATCATCCATTTGTGGCTTTGCTCTCTTCCTGCCCCTTTGACCCTGGCTGTCTCAGCCACACCAGTTTTGATAGAACGAGAGGAGGGTGTTTCTTCCCTGTGCTCCTGTGGGAGGTTGCAGATCTGAGCTGGAGCTGCCTTTGGCTGAGGAGGAGAAAAGCCTTGAGCTTCAGCTTCCTGGGTAAATGCTTTAAACCTTTAAATTGTTAGATAAAAGCAACAGTTCTGCTTCCCTTCCAGATGCAGGACTTTATCTGGGGGCCTGCTGTGCTTCATGCAGAAATCAGTGCTGCCAATACACATCCAGCTTTTCCAGAAAACACCTACTAGACTGGATCCCCGGGGACATGGGGGAGGAGTGTCCAGTTTGCAAGTCCCAAAGGGCTGCAGGCATGAGAAAGGCACCAAAATGCTCAGTTCTGGAGGGATGGCAGCAGACCAGAGTGTCAAGCACTGGAAGCACCTAGTGAACTTCACTGGGGAAAAGATCAGTGGTTGTGGCCCTTTTTATCCCTTGCAGGGCTAGGCAAGGTTTTGTGGATTGTAGTTTTAGACTTAGACATCTCAATTCTGCCTCCTTCTCTCTTAAAGCACCTCCATCTCTTGGTGCGGTCCCCTAGATCTTAGGTATGCATGCAGGCACATGCCTGTAGGCACTGCCTTTACCTGAAGCTTCCTGAAACTGAGGCAAAAGAGGCTGGATCTCTTGCAAAAGTTGTTTCAATCCATAGGTTATTCCTTGGGAATTTCTAAGCAGGCTATTTGGTTAAGTGTAAACATATTCTTGGCCAATTAATGGAGTCAAACGTTTTAGCAGTTCCATAAAAACCATTATCTGGCTAATTCTTGTCATTGGGAATTAGCAAGCTGACTTCTGCCAGGATCTGCACAGAAAGGGAACTCTGTAAAACAGGATGAGGCAGGACAGAGATTTCTGCAAAGCTGGGGTTGTTTCCAAAATTACTTACTAAAAAAATGGCTATTCTTTTTGTTCCAAACCAATACTAACTAAAATTTCCTTTCTATCTGTGTGTCATACTGAAAAGAATTCACTAAGCACAAAAGATTTAAACAGAGATTTGTGTCTTATGCTGAATGCTCAAAATTTCTTGTGGGAGGTGATAAACACTTCCCTTCTCCTGTAGAAATGAAAAATCCATGTTGTCGCCAGTGTGATCTGGCTTTTTATTTGTAAGTAACGTAAAAATTAGCAGTTCCATTTAAAGCCATGTGTTTGTTTTCTATTTTTCAATGCAGTTTCTCTTGTAGGAAAGATAGGTAATGAGCTACATGATATTTTTCTGAAGCAATACTGAAACTATGCATATGTTCACTAGCATCTGTGCAGTTTGGCATGCTGTCACTTCAGTGTGGATTTTGGGTCTTGACTAATGTAATCACCCTCTTTTTTCATTTGCAAAAGTAAACTGACTGCTGATATGGACTGGATGCCTCAGGGGACAGCTGAAACCAAGAGAATGGCCCAATGATTATGCTATAGGCATGAGGAAAGGTTGACTTTCTTGCACAAGGGTGCAGGAATTCCATAGGAGGGCAAAAATCTCAGGCAGTTAGTCTTTTCCCACATGGTTTTATCCTTCAGGGCCATAGGGCATCATTTACAAAAGCAAATCCAAGTGCCTTAACTTAAAAAGTATAAACAGAAAAACTCTTTAGCTTTGGATATGATGCAGCCTTTTGATCATAGGACTCTCTGTTCCTTCAAAGCCCGTTTCGCCTTTTAATTATCTAATATTTAGTCTTCTAATTCATTGTAGTCCCACAGAGAGCAGGAGAAAATCTTTTGTCCCCAACTTGTTTCTGTTATTCTCTTTTCTGTGCATTCCTGGGAGAGAAGCTTGATATGAAATTTTGCTTACTGTAAGAAAGCTATTGAATTGATGTGTCACAGCTTACGTACATTGCACTTCTCCACTGTGGCCTTGACTGATCTTTCTGGCCTATGACTATCTTTGACCACGCAAATCTAGAGATCAAGATAATTTCAGGATAGCTTAGCTCTTCAGAACAGTACAATAGAAAGCAAACTTACACTGATGGTGTCATTCTTGGCACTTGCGAGGCTGGACCTTGAATACTGTGTTCAGTTTTGGGCCCCTCACTATGAGAAGGACATTGAGATGCTGGAACATGTTCAAAGAAGGGCAACGAAGCTGGTGAAGGGTCTAGAGAACAAGTCCTATGAGGTGCAGCTGAGGAAACTGAGATTGTTTAGTCCGGAGAAAAGGAGGCTGAGGAGAGACCTTATCGCTCTCTTCAGCTACGTGACAGAAGGTTGTGGCGAGGTGGGTGTCGGTCTCTTCTCCCAAGTAACAAGCGACAGGACGAGAGGAAATGGCCTCAAGATGCACCAGGGGATGTTTAGGTTGGATATTAGGAAAAATTTCTTCACTGAAAGGGTAGTCAGGCACTGGAACAGGCTGCCCAGGGAAGTGGTTGAGTCCCCATCCCTGGAGGTATTTAAAAGCTGTGTAGATGTGGTGCTTAGGGACATGGTTTAGTGGTGGACTTGGCAGTGTTAGGTTAATGGTTGGACTTGATCTTAAAGGTCTTTTCCAACCTAAACAATTCTATGATTCTATGATTCTATGATTCAGATTTAAGAAAAGAAGATAAGATAGCTTAGATTCTTTGTCATGGTATTGTAAACCCCCTAAAGCATGGAAAATCTGAATTACTGCCTATAGTTGGAAAGGGTAAACTAAGAAGAATTAGTTGGACATTGAGACTATCAATAGAAGAAAAGAGAATGAAATAAGAGGGCTTCCACCACTTTCCTGGAAATCAAGTACATCTACACCACTACCAGTTTGGAGCCACTCCACTGGTTTAACTATAGTACCCTGGGCTTCTCTCATGTAGCTGAGAACAGAGTATGACTATACATTTTAGATGAAAATGCTCCATGCAGCTGGCATTCAGCTAAATCTTTCTAGGAACTGCCAATCTTATCCTTAGCTTGCTGTTTTTCTTCTGGAAAACTTCATCTGTGTCTGACATGAACAGGCAATGCACCTCAAGAACATCATAACGTTGTCAGTTCCCTCACATCACCAATACCATGAACATGAACCCTCAGGAGACTGCTTTGACAAGACGCTTGGTTCCATCCTAGTTCATGATATGGCTTTTTGAGTTTGATTCCTGGACTCTGCTCAAGAATAGAGATTTTCAGGTTTTCACATCCACAGCTATTCCTAGTGTCTTGGAGATAAGGGCAAAAGGAATTGCTACAAAGGGAATATTTTATAGCAGAATATTGAATGGGGGAGCAGAGCAAGGAAAATATAAATTTATTGTATCATCTTTAAAAATCATTTATGGAGGTTTAAAGTCACATTTCTTGTGACTGACTCACATCCTTGACTCTATATTGGCCTAAGAGTGTTGCTGATGAATCAGTCCCATCTTTGCAAATCTTTGATGTATACTCCTGGAAAAAAGGACATGCTCTCTATCTCTGACCATATGTTAAACTTTCCTCTTTTCTCTTTATTTTATTTATATTGACAGAGAAAAGGAAGGAGGTTTTGGAATATTCCCAGCGATGTGCAGAGACAAATGATTAATGCTTCATATCCTGGATGCTTGATTAATTAATGTAACCTCAGACATCTTGAGGGAAAATGTTGCATGTGTGGACCGTATTTCTAATAACCCCCCAAATCTAAAACCTTGAAATTAGTTAAATACAGTCATCTCTGCAATTAGAAGTTCTGTAAGGTAGTGTCTTCATGGCAGGAATCTGGAGTACTCCAATTAACTAGGATGTCAACTGTATCTGGAAAAGGGTAACCAAGAGAAGACGAGATGAAGCAAGAAACATACAGACTTTATCATCCTCAAAAGGAAAATATATAAATATCACAAAGTTGATTTATAGTCTCTCATTTTGCATATTTAAACTAAATCAGTTCTAGAAACTACCAACATTACGACTGAAAATGCTGGAGACAAGTAATTTTATCCTGAATGCTCTTCAGTGTATTCGTTTCCTGAGAGACACATCAACTACCCTTTGTTTCAGTGTAGAAGACCCCACAAAATGTCTCAGAGTATCCTCAGACTAGAAGGTTTGTACCTATAAAATAGGGGTCCTACAGCCCATGGACAGATATTTCCACCACTTCATTATGTAAGGCCTGTGGCTATATTTTGTGTGTATGCACTAATTACGCGTGGCACTGTGCTGTGTGCTAGTGTGGCCATCCAAGAGTGCTCAAAAAGTCTATTCAGCCTTCAACAAGAAGAAGGCTCCCTCTCCCAACTTTGTAACCAGCATCTCCTGAAATGGCAAAGAATGAAGCAACAGCATGAGTTTCCAGCGCAATTATGCCTGGGCAACAGTTTCACCCACATTAATGCCTCATAAGCAAGAGAGCATTAATGTTTCCCTGGTGCTCTGAAACTCACCCCAGAGTTTGGGTTGGTAAAGAAACCAACTTTTCTTCCCCAAAGATATATTTTTTTGGATTATGCAGTGATTCAATAAAGCAGCAGAAGATTGCCCATATTATGTGAAATCTCTCACTGCACGGGCATTTTGTTGGATACTGGAGAAAGTGAATGACTTCCACCTGACTCTCAGTACTTTACAACTGCTTTACAACTGGTGACTCCATCAGTACCACAAAAGTCTCTCCTCATATTCATTTTGCCTGTCCTCTTATTCATTTTGTCTATGAAGTAGGTTGCCACCCATTGCACTTTTATGACATGAGATTATAATAATATGCTCTTTCTGAACATTCATTTTAGGAAACTAATGTTTAAAGAATTTGCATCTCTATCCAAAGTTAAACTAGTGTTTAATGGCTCTCTATGTAGAGATTAACTATAGAATCAGAGCTGTAGGCTACATCCAGATCATCCACTTAAATGCTGTCATCCTTCAAAAGTCAAAAGATCATTTCAGACTGTGGAGATTTCCAATCTGACAGACCCTGGTTCCTTCAGCAGTAAAGTAAGAGCAATAGGTGATTTGGTACCAGCTGGCTGCAGTAAGGTGGTCTGGATGTGTATGTTGGAGCATAGATGTGGCTCATCTGTCTAAGTGGACAAGAATTAGTCTTCACTTCTCAGTCTGCCATTGTGAAAAAGTCCTGACTGGAAGAGGACTACAAAAAAGTCCCATGCCTGCTGGGAATTGATGCTGCAGAAATGTGAAACAAGCAGGGATAAAGCATGTTTTTTCCTGACTTCGAAACAAATATATTCTTAAATTTAACTCTGATGGAATCAAGACATAGATCTATGCCGGGAAATTAAACTAAAGACTCCGAAATATGCCTCAGACTAGAAAATATCTACATTCACCTTTAACAAGACAAATAAATACATTTTCCAAAGCATATTTTCCATATGTGGTTAAATTGCAAAGCAGTTTCTCACCACTTATCATCCCGATCCATCTGGATGGCTTGCAGTACTGAAGGAAGTGGGGCAACTCTGCAAGCTCAGAAGGAAACCAAAACAATACCAGGAACAGCTTTTGACACCCTGCCACAAAAACCCAGCCCTGCTGCAGCCCCAAAGACTGTCATGTTCTATCTTAATGTTTCACAAATATCATTGTCCAAGAAGGTGTCCTTCTCCCCATGCCTGCCCCTTAGTTCTGCAAGTTATTTAAACACACACACCAGCTAGGAGACACACTCAGGTACGTGGCTTCCACAGGATGAACTGCATTGCACAGGCTGCTGGGGACCAAAGGAGAAATCAGATTTAAGATTAAGTTAAAAATCTTGGCACTACTGAAACAGCAGTTTCCAGACAGACTTCCTGGTTATTTTATTTCCCCTGGTCCCTCCCTTATCCCAGCTTCCCTCCCCCATCACCCGCAATGCTTGTACACTAGTTCTCGCTCAGGATCTTTCCCAGCATGAAGCGACTGGTTTCCCTTGAGGCATAACCCAGCTACAGTTCTAGGAAGGTTTGCTCCAGGGGCTGCTTCCCACTGACAGTATGATACAGCACCACCCACCCCTCCCATATGTCCCCCAGACCTGTATCAGAGGGCTTTGCACACTGAAATCCCACACCACCATCTACAAACACATGCCACCCACCCCAGTGCTGCAACTGAAACCCCTGGGGTTGTGCGGTGAAGACACTGCTCTGGAAATTGTGATGCACACAACTGGGTGCACTTCATGCTGCAAAATGCACATATGCATAAATGTGGTTTATGGCCTCTAATGAAAAACAGTCACTTACACGATCAGGTCTTGCCCTAGGGCACCCCAGGATCCTACTGGAAAAGAGTCTACCTGTGCCTCAATGTTGATGTAAAACTAGGCATCTATTTTTGAATGGATGAGTAGCTCCCAAAAGGTACATAACTCTGTCCTCTGACTACAGAAGGAGGCTAGAGTGAGACCTAATTTTAAACAACTACAGTAAGGTGAGAAAACTCCTACACCCAAGATTTGTTCTCTGAAATATTTGTTAAATAAAGACCGAGGTGGAAGGAATTGACATTTTTCTATGTGAAAGGTGATATTACAATAATATTAACTAACCATGCAGTGATCTAATATTTTATGTGTGCATAACTGAAAAAAGTTTGAAAGACCTGTAACTTGCAGATGTAGTGGCCTCAGTACAAAAACATCTTAGGACCTGAGGGGTTGTTTACTCTTCCCTCTCTCTCAAATGTCTTAATACAAAATAAGTAGATTTTTACCAGTAGCACAAGATAAAATATCAGCTAGTGCCACAGTGTGACGCTCAGCTGCTAAACAACCTTAGTGGCATTACTGACAGGGAAAGAATTAAAATTGTCTGTGTGGTGGTTTTTTAATGGTTCACTTCGGGATATATTTGTAAGCAACACAGCAAGCTTAAACACTGACTGGCGAAACCAATCCAACATGCTCACTTTCACCTCAGGAGGGGTAGTTTGCTGTCCACGATTTCAACCTCCCACTTTCAGAGGTGTTAAAGAGTTCAAAAATCCCTTCAGAGGTGAGGGGGCTGCAGGGAGAGTGCAATTCTCACTCACTTTCTCAGCACAGCACAGTAAATAGTCTCATGACATCATAAAAACCGTGACAAAATCCATTTACAGTGGTGTGCCCACAAATTTTCATTCAGCCTTCCTGTAAGTTCAGATAGGCAAACATTGACATGTTATTTTAGGAGGGAAGGTTTAAAAATACTGACAGGCGGCTGTTAGAAAGGGCCATTGCTTTCCTGGGCCAGGAGACACACTCTTCAGAGCCGAGGGCTCAGGCAGCACAAGAGCTTTATTGTATCCATGCATCATACCACAGGGCTCATAAACAGTCATATTATTCATGTGTAAACACTTTTATTTAATTTTAAGAGTGAGGACTTGTGTATCTTTAGCTGGAAATGCAGTTGGTAGCAGTTTAAATGCATTTTTTTTTCTTAACTAAGTGATAAAACTTTTGGTATTCTCGAGTGGAGGAAGATGACAGAACAGCCTGTTTGTCTCTGGTGTTTACTCACTCAGGACAGGGAAGGGTCTAAAGAAACATCTGGTGTCAGCTTTTTTCCACTGAGGAAAAAAAAAATTAAGCCAGTTAAGTTCTTTAGCCAGAAAAGTGGATTCATGAGTCATGAAAATTCAGCTAGAAATCTCAGAAGTTAGAGATGGTGAAGACCAACAAGGTTCGTTCCTACGTAATCCATAAATGAGAAGGGGGCATTCTTACTCAGATTTTTTTTTTTAATCCTGAATGTGTCTTGATTTACATTTCCAGCTGGGAAGAAGGTTGTGAGAAATTTAGGTGCACAAGCCAGAGGGGAGAGAAGGGCGGGAGCCAGGCTGCCGCAACTGGGAGTTTACAGTGAGCAGAGAGTAATGAGGTGGCAGGGAAATTTCTTCCCCTCTGGCCTCCCTCTCCACCTTCTCTTTTTTTTTTCCCCACTTTGAAAGAGGATGAGGGTTTGAGAGAGGCAAAAGATGCTTTCTTTCCACTCTCTCTGCCCCCTTCCTCTCTGCTCTCCCATAGTCTTCCCACAGGTCACCCCAGGTTTCCCGCATCCTGGTAGGAGCTGCAAGAAAGCAGGACTGAAAGCTGTGGGGGAAAGCCCCCCTGCACCTTGCAGTCAGACACAAAAAGCAGAGGAGGACTAGACCAAAACCTACTGCTGCACCCTGTATTTGGGGCACCCATGACCTTGCATTAGGGGTTTAGGGTGGTATGGTGTGAAACTCCCTGAAGCAGATTCCACACACAAATTTTTATGGGGAAAATTGAGTGGTTGATATGAAAAACTATCTTGTATTAAAATTCCCTCCACCTCAATAACAAAACAGCCTTGCTGGGAAATCCTGTAATCTAAATACAAGCTTAGCACCATCCATCAAAGGGAGGATGTGAGCAGTGCTCGTAAAAAGTTAATAACCTCTGTGGTGGGACAGGGCATCGCAAAGGAAAAGTGCTGAGTAACGGCCAGGAGGAGCCTTTCATCTTCAAGTGAGCTCAGTGACTGGAAATGTGAAGTTCACTTCAGTTAATGGCAGGTTTTTTAATGTCTTTTAAAATTACTATGGATAAACAAACAAAAAGACTCAAATCCAATCTTCATGACTTGAAGGTTGTGGAGTTGTTTTGGGCAGATCAATAGTCTGAAAATAATCTGAACAAAAAAAGTTCAGTTTTCAAGCTAACAGCAACCAACCAAAGTAAATGTCCATTTTTCATTGGCACAAACAAAAGCCTGAAAATACAATGTTAGTGCATGTCTCAAAAACTGAAAAGCAAAAAAAGAAGCCCTACATAGTTTTCCTTTATATTTAATTCCCTTCAGTGTTAAGAAAACCCTGTAAATCCTTACATGCAGTTGATGTCTTCTGAATTCTTGAAAACTGCATCCCCTTTAGAAACCAAGCACACATGCCTACGTGCCCACGTGCACCTAGACCATACACAAAGGAACCTAATTTATTTTGGTGCCAAACAAAGCTGTGAAATACTTTGACTTCATTTTAAAGAAAAGCAAACAATGACCAGTGCTTGTGAAAGCACGAGCTGTGTCATAAAATGCACCCAACAAACCATTTACATTGCAAAAAGTTGCCCCAACTGTTGTTTATATTGGAAGTAAGATTAGCACATTCGTATCCTCTGGCTAGCAGATACCATCAGCTGCAATCACTTGCTGCCCATCAGTGACACTGAAGAAGGGGACACTCTCAAAGTTGAGAAATGCAGAAGAATTTTTTTTTTTTTAAAGCAGAGCTCAAGCACATTTTGGTTTGCTGGAAAAAAAGTGTTGTTAAAAATATAGTAAGTTTTCGAATTTATGTGAATATTGTGTAGAACGCAATGTATGTGTTTAATTGGTTTAAATCAGCATAAATCTACTGAACAAGGCTGATTTGTACAAACTGAGGATCTAGATTCTGATGTGTCCTATCTATATGTTTCTTTGCATTCGTTGATGAAAAAATGTCTGAAGTTGGCAAATTAGTCCCAGTGCACCTGATAGATAAGCTGTTCCTAATGGCACTCCAAAATATTTCTACTCTCAGATGTTTTGGTCTACTTCACATGCTCAAGGTTAGGCTCACTACAAAATCTGGGGCCGGAAGGAGCCATGTCGCAGGCCACAATGGCAGACAGGCAGGCATTTTAGTTTTATGTATTGGTCCTCAACATCTAAGGAATATCTTGTGCTTTTAACCAAATTAATCCAGGACACTAGTTATATCTTTTAATTCTCCTTTTCTTTCCAGGGGAAGTATTTTATGGCTGTGGTGGATTGATTGATCTGTCGAGCCACCTGCACTCTACAGACTTACTGATGGCTATGGGATAAACTTAATAATCCAGGTGGGTTTCTTCAGTTGCATGTTTCCTAGTAAAATATAACAGAGCAAAAAAAATACCCTTAACCTAAAACCCTAGTCCACAGAATGGACCAGCCCTAAATCACACATTGTGAATGGTCTTTTGAACGTGTTACTCTGTTGCGCATGTGCAAGTTTGCAGCTGGGACAGGATGTGAGTGGATTTAGCATGTAAAACTTTAAAAATAATTTAACATTTCAGATTTTCTTTATGCGGTTTGATTTTTTAATTCCCCAGGACAAATATATATATATATATATATAAAAGTTAATTTAGAAATAACTAAGACCATTGTTTGTTTTCAACACTTTTCATTTTTGCAAAAGTTTTGCTAACTGAGTCTGGTAAAGAAGAATTTCATAAACTCTTATTTCCTTAAAGTGGAAAGTGGAGGGGATGTGCATGGGAAGGATGGCACAAAAGAAAAAGTAAAGGGAGGCACAAACCAATGATCCGTGGAGACTCGATGTTGAAGTTACACATCGAACAGATCTCAATGTCCATTTAGAAATTGGGGAAATTTGGGAATGTTTCCAGATTTCACAATTGGCTTCTGTTTTGTCACGAGACCAGCTGAGCCCTCACATCGAAACACTTTCAAACTTTCAGATTCTAGCTCAAACCCTCCAGCCTGTGGTTGTCTCTCAGCAAAATAGAAACATTCATTAAGCATCAAGTGCCCCACTTCCAGCCTGGGATATACATTGAAGTTTCCCATTGAAGTGTGGTTCCCACAGTAGGACAGAGCCCTTTGGGGAGGTGTCGGTTGTCAGTAGTCACTTGTCAGGATAATTCATTGCCTCAGGGGGAAATCTGAGTTGAGAAGCAACAGTCTTCTCCAGTTCAGAGGAGGTCAGCCACATCAAAGCAGAGATGTGCAGTGGCCTCTGAGCAGGGAGGAGTGGCCGGTGCTCTTGAAGTTGCCAGCTTTCCTTTTTCTGTACAGGCTAGGGAGTGGCAGGGGATGTGTTTGAAGATCTGGGGAAAATCTGGGATCATTCAAGCTGGAGCTGAGGAACAAAAGACAAGGGCTCTGATGCAGTGAGGCTTGATGGTTAGATTTTCCTCAAATGGGTTGGAAATCAAGAGGGAAAGAATACGGTGGGGCATTGCTGCTTCACATTGCTTTTGCACTGATACAGTGCAATTCACTTCAACTTCTCTTTTATAGTGGAGTAGATAAGAAAGAGCAGATCCATCTTGCTGAGAGTTAAAGGCTATTCCAGGGGTCCAGGCCATGTCCCTATGGACTGTGTGGTTTTACTAAGAACATATGTCTTTCCCACTCCTTGCATTTAGGGAATTTGGGAGTGAAAACAGCTTACTGAACTTTTCCTTTTTTTCTATTGTTTTTAAAATCTAAGCAAAAGTTTACCAGGTGTGTGAAAAAAATGAGCTTTACTAATGTGTCTGTGTGGTGAGAGAGGGAGTGGACAGGTCTGGAGCTGTCAGGGGAGAGAACGCAGTGATGGGAGAGAGTGGAGATCACGGGGATGGATGAGATAGGGCATGACCAGAAAAACTGAAAGTTGCAGACTTTAGTTCATTTCAAGTTTTAAAAGCTGTTGATGATCAGATCATTATTGATTTAAGGCTGGAAAAGTGATACCTATTCATCCTCTTACATTAAAACATATATACAAATTCTACACAAATCTCTCTCTCTTTGCATACATGTACTTCTGTGTTTTTAAACTAACCAACAACTTCTACCCCCAAGTTCCCTCATTTCAAACTGTCTATCACCAAGGAAGGAGTTATCTGAAAATGTTTCACTGCTACTGAGTGAGTAAACAACAGAAGATGGCCCTGTGTCTGGAAGACTGCTCTGGCAAGGCAGGAAGAGAGTCCAAAGTACAGATGGAATGGGAAAGGATAAAAAAAAAAGGGGGAAATACAGTTCAAAGCATTAAAATGGATTTTGCATTTGATTTACATGGCAGTCATGATTCATTTCAAGCTATGTTGTTGTACAGTCTTTAGAACACATTTGTCAGCCCTTTATGTCTGCAGCCAGATTTACAAGAGCAGCTGTGACATTGAATGGGCTGTAAATATAATGTGCTTTACTGTATAATACTGATTCTGCTGCACAGCTGAGTGCAGCCCATCGAGAGGTGAACGCTCTGTCTGGGTCATGTCACTGGAAAAGATTGCTGGACACTCCTGCTTGTATTTCTCTGCTGGAGTTTTCTAGGACTCCCCATCTCTTCCTTTCCTCACCTTTGCCATGCTCTTTGAGTGCTCCCAAGTCAAGTTGAAGGAAGTTCACCTGGGATAGGCAGCTTAATATGAGTTTCCCTGGCTCTACAGTGACTAAAATGCGTCCAGGATGTAATTGCTCTGTAAGCAGGCAACACAAGAAGGGTACCTGTGTGGCAGTCCAGGGTTTTGATCTGGAACATACTGTAAAAAGGACATAGCGTGATGACATTTATCAGCACTGGGCATCTAGTTAACAATGCTTTGAACAGGGCAAATAACACCTCAAGCTTATTGTTTTAAGTGAAGTTGAAACAAATATATAAACCTGTCTGTCTTACTCTGTGTCTTTGCTTCAAGATATCCATAGCTGGGAGTTTTTTACTGAAATCTGATTATCTAACTGACAAGTAAGCACCCCAAAATACTTGCAGGTGGCTAACATGGCACTGTCTGACTGTGAAATGGTCTTGCCCATTTTGCCAGCTATGAAAGTGTAGACAGGGTACCACAGTGAATTAAACTGCATAAAGAAACCAGGTGGTATGTTACACCTTGTCCCTAAGTTCCTATGCCAAAAAGCCACCTGTGGATATCCTTGCTGAAAGACAGCAGGGAGCACTCCAACTGAATGGCCATGAGAGCAAAACTGACCAACAAGGTCTTCTGAGTAGGTCAAAAGCAAAGAAAACTGATGGCATGTTATGGATATGTTATCCAAGTCAGGATTTCTGGCTGTACCTGTTGTTGCTGTTAGTCTATGGGACTGTCGTTCCTACAAATTTCACACGTATTAAGCTTGATTAAAAACAACTAAAGGAGTATTTAACTCTCAAAGAATCCTTTCATTATGGAGAACACCGAGATGCTTGTTACTTTCACACTTAATGAAGTGCATAAAAGACAGTTGCTGAAATATGTTACACTCTGGCCTGCAGCTCAGCTAACAGAATTTGTGGGGTTTTGTGAAATCTGGTCTTAACACCAAATCTAAAAAAACGCACCCTTTCTGCAAGTACTAATTGTATCTTGAGTAAAAGTATAAGAGGACCAAGTAGGCTACAAATAGCCAAGTAGGCAGAAAAAGCCCCTGTAGAAATTCTGCGTACCTTGGCAAAAAATTCTGTCAACTGCCTGATCTCTTCCAGCAGAGAAGTGGAAGTTTCCATCCTGAGCTCAAATGTTGGTACAGGAAGGTAAAAGAGCAAACGAAGGAATGAATTGCTCATAGTAAGCCACTCACCAGAAAACAGTAAATAGATAAGAGAGAAATATCACAAAGCAGTACATTCTGCATATACCAACATGTTGCAGCAGAAGAATAATTAGCACTTCAAAGAGTTTTTATTAAATCAAGTAATATAAATAATAATAATAATTAGTCTTTCCTCAGGCAAAATGCACATTGAATTTAGCCCTGTAGATGACTTCGGTGCCTCTTCTGCTAGTAGGTGCGTGGGCTTAGTACCTCACAAGACTAGACCCATACCTATGTAACACTGGGCCAGAAACTTGTAGTAGTTTTACATGTAGTTACATTGGGAAAAGCCTACTTCTGAATGGAATACTAGTCAATTTGAGACTGGATTTTATGAAGTGTGTGGGTGGTGGTATGTGTCAATTAGGTAATCCCCATTATCCTAGTGTCCCTGCTGACTTGGAATATACACATCTTGAATTCATTGAGTCCCATGTTGGTCTAGGAAAGAAAATGGAGGGAATCATCTTCTAGCTTACAGATAGAACTGATTCAAGGTTTAACAACAGCACAGACTCAGTTTCTCATTGCTGCACAATACATGCAGACAGAGGATGTAAAGTGCTCTGAATCACCCCAAAACCATGCTGTAGCAACTACCTGCTTGCAGTTCTGGTAGCTCAAACAGCTGAAATAAAATAGTCTTGTCAGGGAGAAGAGGTGAAATTAAAGATTCAATTGTCACAGTAAATATAGAGGGAAAGGTTAAGATTGGTTGGGGTGTATAAGAACAGATGGAGAAAGCCTGAAAATCATTATTCACCTCCATCTTTTCGGACATGGTTGTGGCACTTGCATTCGCCCGAATTTGGAGGACGGCTCTGGACTATTGCTTGGGAGCTAGTCAAAGCTCAGGGGAAGGAGCAGAGAGCACAGCTGACAGGAATGGAGGTACTCCAGCTCATGTGCCTTCTGTTGCCTGCTACCCAATGTCTACAGTCTGGCCCAAAAGGAAAGACTGTGCTGAAAAAGCTATATATGCAAGTTAGCATGGCCTCGGGCATTCATTGAGCTAACCCAAAACTTTCCGTGGACCACTAGGGACTCTCTGGAACATGGGAGGCTCCAGGGATTGGAGACTGGCAAAGAAATAACATCATAAAAAGGAAGGCAGGAGAAAAGCAAGATAGAAAATAGTAAGTGATAAAATTGGCTAATGTGTCTTTACTGCGAACAAATTCTGTCAAACTATTCAACAGCCTACTTTTATACGAAAGCAGAGGAGGGGGAAGCTGTAAACATGCTATTTCTCATTTTGATGGGACTTTCAAGACATTTGACAGAACAATGTCTTGAGCAAACTAAGGACCTATGATCCAAAGGAAGGGGTCAGGTGAACCACTATAAGGTATATGGTTGGTGAAAATATATCGACAACAATTATATGACAGCTGGTTGAAAAAAGAGGTTGCATTTCAAAGTGGGTGTCTCAGCAGGGACACAATCAAGGTCTGTCTGGAATCCATTTTATGTTTGTGGCATTTGGGGATCAGTCAAATGGTGGTTGAAATTTTATTCAAACTCTAGAACATGGTAATGGTACCATAGAATTTGAATCCAAACTGGCCATCATTCAGCATGAGTGATGCTTGTCAACTCATCTTTGAAATATTTCACACAGTTTTATAAAATGTTCCTAAAATCTTAGAATTCCTTTGGAGGAAATTTGATTTCACTGAGCATTTGTATGCACAGGATCTGTATTTATGGAGCTGCCAAACATCTTCAGATCTTTCAGTGGAAAACAACTTCTGAGGAGTCTTATTCTTACTGGAAGTGTGTTAAATGGGAATGCATTTCACAGGGCTTCAGAGTTTCTAAAATGGAGAGTTTCTTATGTTTCTGCTAAACACTCAATCATAATTAGGGGCGAATTTAAGAAGAACCAATTCAACAGTGAGTTTATAGCCATTAGAGATGGAAAAAACCTCTTCTGTGCTCTTCCACCTGTAGTTAGCTCATGGGTGGAAGTTACAAGCAAAACTGCAGAAGTTACAAGATTGGCTCTGCCTGCTGGTCTTGTCTTTAACTTACTTCCTCTGACCACAACCAGTTTTTGAGGGCTGTCAGAGTTGTGGGTTGGAAACTACTTTTCTAGAATATTCTGCTCTTATGTAAGTAATGTAAGAATGCTCCTTCTAGCATTTTAGTGTTTGTATGTTCCTGTTTGTAATGAGTTGTGGCTTGTCTGAATCTTACTGTTTGTATGATCATAATAATATAGGACAATCCATGGGGGAGGCCTCTTGTACTCTTGGATAGACTTACTGTGGTGTAAGAATGGCTTTTTTGGCTTTGATTCCAAGTAACATAGGCTTAAAAGAAAAAACCAAAACAGGTGTGCCTGAGTAAACTCCCAGGAGTTTCATTGATCTAATTGATTAAAATAAACGACTTAGCATACACTAAATAAACTGACATGTGCAGACAAGGCTTTAAAATATGCAGCCCCTCCCTTTCAGAGGTTTGGCAGCAGCAGCAACAGACGATGCCAGCTGGATTACATTCTACATGTATTAGGGCAGAGATAGACAGTGTCTTCCTGATGTAACTGTAACTCTTGAAGGAAATATCCCTGGCTGTTGGCTGCTGTTGTTGCCTCCACAACTGGGGTCATACAAGAGACTGAGAGTGCTATTTGCCTGAATATCGCTATTCAAATATTTCATCTGAAGTTGCCATTGATGAAGATGGTTTGCATTAACCTGGCTGATCTGGTGCTGACGCAGGTGAGGATGCAAAGCATAAAATCTCCTATGGCTGCAGGTATAACAGTGGGAGCATCTTACATGCCTCAGCTATTTCTAAATTGATCTGAAGTATCTGGTGTGTAAAGACAGTCTAGATGCTAATCTTCTAGAACACAATATTGTCCTAGGCAAGTTATTTTAGTAGTTTATCTTATACAAGCAGGTAAACGCAGCTCTGCTATGATATAGTCCTATAGCACAGTATGTTTTGCAGCCTAAATGGATCTAAGGAATGATCCATTTTCTGCTTTTCTGCTTTTCTTAGACAAACATGTGTCCCTGCATCCTGATGACTTGTCCTCCCTGTGGACAAGAGAACAAATCAAGATCAAATGATTTCTATCCATTAAACCCCAGATATTTGCTAGATTATTCCAAACTTTTGCTTATGCCAATGGATTCAATGAAGCTGAGCTAAAAGGAAGGTTTTTCCAACTATTTTAGATGCAGAAGTACTTGACAAATGTACAAAACAGAGGCATCACTTTACCATCATTAGCAATGTGGCCTTGTCTGCCTTGGAAAACATCTGTTTGTTGTTATGCAGCCGTGTTTTGGGAATCACAACCATTAAGAGCAGAGGAATAGCAGCTCCATTCAAACTTTGGGGGCAATTCAATTAAAACGAGTGTTAACTACTGGAATTTATGGAGTGCTTCCTGCCTAATCTGATGAAACATAACATGTAATTGCTATGGGTGGTTAAGACTTTCGTTTTACCTGCCTAGCTGCACTGATTTAAACAGAGATGTAATAAATTAGATTTGAGGAAGTGGCTGGAAAACAAAAGGATGTAGGTGTCCCATGCAATGATGCTGAGTTTCCCGGGTCTTTGCTTATTACCACATAGTGTATCATCCAAAAGTCACAGGCAGAAAACCACAAAGATAATAAGCTTTTTGGTTTTTTTCAACACCAGGTTGATCAGAAAAGTGCATACAGTGCTCAGGAAACTGAAGTCAATGACAGATATATTTCCAAATGACTCTGTCGCTGGTTAGGTATTTGAAAAAAACAACAAGCGAAAGGTATGGAGCGATCGATCATGTGTGCAGAACATGCTCTTGCAGACCAGCACTCTCCCCAACATTTACCAACATGCTGCAGCAATGTATTACTGAAAAGTGCATTTCTGCTGACAGATTCTTTCCACCACAATTACAGAAAGAATAATGGCTAAGAAACAACACCCATATGTCCCCATTAACTTTGCAATCTGTCTAATCTGTGTACTTACAAAGCCCTCATCACATCTCAGATATTATAGTGATAACAGGATAGATTAGACAGACTTCAAAGCTGCGAGAGAAATATGAACATTGATTCCCAGCCATGATTAACTTGGCCAGAACCTCACACTACTTTAAATTAATTAAGAACATAAGGAGCAATCAGAACAGAGACAAAGTGAGAGAGGGGCTGAGCTGGCAGCTGTGGACAACACGCACTACCCAACAGGTATACATACATGCGTGAGATCTTTCGTGCTGCCTGGGGAGCACACCCTGCCTGGGGCATGCGCGTGATTCATTCTCCATGGAAGGATTTTAATCACACTTGCAAGGAACACTGCTATCCAACTGATTACATCGTGTGTTTTAGTCCTGGAACTGAGTTGAACCATCAATTAATTAATTACTAGAATTAAAGACTAATAATTATAAAAATTGTAATTAAAGGTTCTGGCAGCTGCCTGTGAGCATGATTTCATGTTGCAGTATGTGTAAAGCAGCTGGTCTGTCAGCAAAAGAGGAGTAAACTGCTTCCAGTGGGCCAAGAGGCAAGAGTGTGCACTGTGGCAATTGCACCCAGCATAATGCACTATAGGTTCATACTCTTTTTCCCTTGGGGTAACAGGCTGATATGCCAATGCCTCCAGGCAAAGCAGCTGGAGCAATGCTCATCTGACCACAAAGGGATGTGCCATGCAGTGAGATAGCATATTTACAGCTTACTTATGCTGCTTTTAGTGATGAAACCTCTTCTCCCTCCACTGTTGCCAGGACCAGATGTCTCGCTTGCACAGCCAACTTCTGTGCTTCCTGGCAAATATGGATTTGCTGCACATACAGCATGTTCTGTTTTACTGCTTGGGTACATCGTATAGGCAGCCTATGAATCTATCAGGCACTAGAGCTGCTTCACAGGGGCATAGGCAGTCATTCAGCCAATAACCTGCTCCTTGTTCAGCTAAGAACAGCCCGAGGAAAATGGGTGCTGGCAGCATGAGGCAGGTATTTTGGCTCTGGCCTGTGCAAAGTCCTGTGAGAGGCACAGATGGTGCATGTCCAGGGGCACACCTACAACTATCCCTGTTTCATATGCTTTGCAGTAGATGGTATGTGCTCAGTATCTTCTTCCAGTGCCTGCAGGAGGGCAACTTCTTACAGTACACTTGTGACTGTGTGAGCACATCTTGTCCAGATTTTTAATGTGCAAGAGGTGAACTGTATTAAAGTCCTATCTAAAAACCAGGGGGGTACTAAATCAAAGCAGAGTTGCTTTTATTCTGAAAACACATTCTTAATGGAGGCTTCCCACAGTTTAAATTACCACCTTGAAATCTTGGTAATTCACTTCAACTCTCCTGAGTGTCTTTGTGTGCACATGCCCCTGCTTTACCTAGAAGGCAGTCCTGATCAGTTTAAGGTACAGGTACATTTAAAAGCTTCTTTGAGCAGCCTAGGGCATGAGTTTACACTGCCTTAGTCATCATACATTATCTGTCCATGTTTCCTCTCTTACCCTGTGGCAAATGCAATGTAACTAATGACTCTGATGCTGCAGACTAAGCTACCTCACACTTACTGCAGAGCAAGGATTTGCCCAGGGCAGTGCTTATGGACTGTCTGAAGTGCTGTAAATCCACATCTTGGCTTATCTTAAGGTAAATCATGCAAGACCGAACTAAAATGTATCTGGCATAGATCGACATAAAAGTGTCACGTCTCTCTGCCAGTTTGATCGAACCAATTTATTATCACAATTTAAGTGAAGCTTTCTTCTTTGTTCAAGCTAGTAAACAGGAGTTCCAATTTTACAATTATGGGCATAATTTCCTAAGAAACATAAATCAAAACAAACCAAATAAAATGACACTTATACTACAATAAGTAAAATCACAAAGATTTTGGTTACATCAGATAAACTTTTTTGGGTAGACAAGGCTTTCACAGTGCATATGTTTTTATATTAATGTAAACCTGGTTTGTATCTGTTTAGCTTTTATCTTTAATGGATAAAAGTATCCAAAGAGAACTCTACAGTGATTCAAATGGATAGGTTTTTTTGAAAGATGTGATTCAATTCCAATCTCATACCTGGTTTACATTAAACTCCTGGGACATATCCGTGGTAAGAACTACATGGATATGCCTTTTAGGTGGTTTTGTTTGAACTTTCTCTTGGCTGGAATCAAGCACCACAAATTTTGCACCCGAACACTCAATCTCCTTACATGACATGCTCAGCTAGAAGGCAGGTCAGAGCATTAACTATCCACTTCCCCTCCTCCCCCTGTCTCCAGGAAAAGTTGCCAGCAAGTCTCCTTGGTGGTCGTTTTCAAGAAGATGAGATCAAGTGCACACAGAGCTGTTTATAAAAATAACAAGGAAAAAGAATCTCTGTCTGCAGCATTGCTGCAGTATGCAGGTCCAACACATGTGAAATTGTCCTATCTGTCAGGATTTTGGCTCGCTATGAGAAATGGACTATTACAGTCCTAGGACCTAGGAAGGAATATAGCTAAATATAGTTATAGGTATAGATATAGATATATGTATATGAACCCATGTATGGTGGAGAACTGAGGAAAGAAGTGCTATGTGAAAGATGTTGAGCTGATGGCTGGGGGAAATGGCACAGCAGCAGCTATGACTCTTGCAAGGATTCTTGCCCCAACACCAAGGTGTTGGTCCACCATTGCCAAAATGCAGGGTGTATGCATGGGGTGCTGGGCTCACCCTCTGGAGCAAGCTGGTGTTCCTTGCCTGGAGACAGCTGAGGTAGGACTTGTCTGACCAAGTGTGAGCATCTACAAAAGTCAACATTTAGGAAAGGCTGTGCTTACGTTGTGATTTTGTCTTCTCTCAGGTTGTATTTACTTCATAGCTGTCCCTGCTTTGAGCAGGAGGTTGGACTAGATGACCTCCTGAGGTCCCTCTAACCTGAATTACACTATGAGCCGATGATCTGAGCTCATTACTGAGCCTCCCTCCATAGTCAGTAAAGAGAAACAGGCACTTGTAGGGGAGGAAGTCCATCACTCCACAGTGGAAGTATGAAATAGCCATCATCAAGCAAGCTGTCCCCAGTCAGGACTCTTTCTCTCCATTGGCTACAAAAGAAACTCAATAACATCTACAGAGGTAGCAATATCTGCTATAGGTATCTAAAGTCACTGAAATTAATTTCAGTCTGTGAGGATATGAATGCAAGCTAAACTTCCACATAGATAAGGTCTCCCTATAAATAAAAAGTTTACCTTTTTTTCTATATCTTCATTTTCCCAGATTTGCTGTTTCTGCTTTTCTATTCTTTCTGTAGTCTCATGGGTCATGTCTTCTCTCACAACTTATCTGTCAAGATAGAATTTTTTGTGCTGTGAAACCCTGGTTTTTTGTCTGCATTACCAAGTGATTCATTTTTCTTGGAGGAGCCCTCTCCTATGGTCTTCACAGACTTTCTCTTTCGATACTGAGGTATTTTCTAATACATGTCACAGTGCTGTCATGGTTATCCAGGTATCATGTATGCTGTCAGAAACCAGGCCAGCACCAACTCATGCTGGTAAGATGCTGTGCAATTTCTGTGGAAGACAATGAAGATTGAGAGCAGACAGAAGTCACTTGTGGTCCTCAGCATCAACTCACTGGATGGATTCAGCCCATAAGCTACATTCATTAAAAAAAATCAGTATGGAAACTTAAAAGCACTTCTGGGGAGAAGATACAGGCCACAATCTTGTAATTAATTCAGAACAAGCTGCCCATTTAATCTATTTTTAGTCATGTTCACCTCAGTTCTTCATGACTACAGTGTTTTATGTGTCCCCAAAGTGCTGTAGGGTCAAGGCATAGTTAAAAGTGATGATTTCCCTCCTGGAAACTGTAAAATAAATAATTATGTGGGCAGAGGAACTTACAAAATCTGATTTCCTGTGATTCATTTGCTAGCTGTCACTCTTGTGCATGTTCTTTGTGTGAGTTCTCTAATGCCTAAGAATATGACTGATAATGTTAAATTCCAGATATCACTCTCTTGAGTAGTATAAAGCAGCACTGATCACAAGCAAGCCCGTCATGCTCCCTGTTTTTAGGGAACCTTGTGAGAAGCAGCCAAAAAAGATTTTCTCACAACCATTTCATTTCTACAGGGTGTGTCATACCTGGAGCAAACAGAAGTAGATTGCTACCAGGAAAAAGACAGCCCAGCAGGGATGCTGTAAAAGAAGCAATGGAAGTATTAATGCAATGGGTCCTAGACCCCAAGTGCTGTGACTACAGTAGTGTTTGATTCCTGGGTGGTGCTGGTTCTTGCTTCCTGGACATGACAGAAGGAATTAGAAAACTTGTGGGGTTTCTTAATTGGGGAAAAAAAAAAAAAGAAAGAGGGTGTTTTCAAGAGCTGCAGAACTAATGGCATCTACTGATCTCTTGAGAGTAAGATCCCATATGCACGACGTCCCATAAGGGGTGAGCTGACCATGCGTTGTTCTCCTCAGTGGGGTATTGATAGCTTATATTTAATCTAGTAAAAAAAAAAAAAAAAAAAGCCAGGGACTGTTCTTCAATCTCGAGATCAGGTGATGACAGAGATCACACCTAAGCTCTACAGTCCCGCAAACCAGTCTGGTTCCTGCTCCATGCATTTCTCCTACCTGTGTCCAATGTTGTTTGGGGCAGCACTTATCTGGGGTAAAAACATGCCATGGACCATGCTTATACTTGAACAGTACAGAGTTTTATCAGGCACCAAAGCTCAGACACATGGCCTGGGTCTCTCATTTATTTAGTGTAAATTTAACTACAGGACCATTTTCCTCTGTGCAGTCATGGTAACTTACAGAAATTTTAGGGCTATTCTAGAAGAAAACTCAAGCTGGTTTTCTTTGGGAGAGACAGAATCCTTTATTATACAAAATACCATAGAAGGAAGATGGAAGAAGCAGCAACAATTTGGGGCACTCATCCATCCATCAGATCTGAAACTGAAGCAGCAAACTTAGGCTAAGTGAAAGTTGGGAAAAAAATTGGACTATGTTTTAAGTTAATTGTGTTAACTCCAGAGAAGAGTGGCATTTCCAATGAAGCCTCAGTAATACCAAACCTCATCAACAGCTTTCAGTATATTTTGTCTCTTCTTTATTATCTTATCTCTTTCTAAGAATAAAATTCAGACCAAATTTTTTAACAGACAGATTCACAACAGCTTGTGCATCGGGACATGTTTGGCAGTACATGTCTGACAGGATTTTTTCCGCCTCCTAGAAAAGTTCTGCTAAATATTCATGCATTTCCTATTGAAAGAAACCTGATTCTTGGCCAAACCAAAGCTTGCTAGCAGACAGAACAGGAGGCTCCTTCCTCTCTGCTGCACCCCTGATTCCCACAGGTTTTGCTTCACACCTGGTCTCTGCAAACAGATACTCTCAAACCCAAGTTACTCCACTCTGGAAATGGGTTATAACCGGAGATATTGCTAATTCATTGCATTTTTTGAAAGATTGTCTTTTAACTTTTCTGTAGAATTTATAGTTTGTGGGAGTTTCTTACAGTGTTCAGCACCATCTGTCTATCAGAGATGGCTGAAAAATATCTGTGTTTTTAAAAATGTTCAAAACAAAGCGTGAATTTTTCTTTTAACATGTTTTGTTCTTTTGACAGAGATCTCACAATTATATTTGCAATTATATTTGCTATTAATGAAAAACACATTTTATTTTTTTCCAAGAACCAAGAGTTGTTTGAAATACAAAGAAATAATTTTGAGATGAAAATGAGCATGGAAGTGCTATTGAAGAATTTAATTTGTCTAAGAACATTTTCACTAAGAACTGTTTTGTAGTCTTGTTTTCTGCTGAAACCATTTTTTACACAGCCATAAACACGGTGAGGACACAGAGTCACAGGAAGGGCTCTGATTTTTCTGGGTATCAGTACCAGCTGCTGACAAGCTACTTGTGCCCCAGGTCAGGGCAGGTGTGTGGGGAACAGAGATGGGAATGAGCTTCCGTGCAGGTGGGAGCTGTCATTAGGAAGCAGACTGTCAGCACCTGCTTCAGAAAGGATGACAGGAGAATTCATGTTGGAAGGGGTCCTGGAGGTCTCTAGCCTGACCTCCTGCTCAAAGCAGGGGCAGCTCTGAGGTCAGACCAGGTGTCTCAGGAATTTATCTAGAATAGTCTTGAAACCCTCCCAGGATGGAGGCTGCACTGTCTCTTCTGGCAACCTGCTTCAGTGTCTGACTGTCCTCATGGGGAAGAAGTCCCTATGTATACCCAGTCTGAACGTCTTCCCTTTCAAGTTAAACTCAGTGTCTTTCATCTTCCCACCAGGCAGCACTGTGAAGAGCCTGGCCTCATCTTCTTGATGACCTTCCTATAGGTATTAGAGGTGACCTTAAGTGTCCTCCCCTCGAAGCCATCCCTTCTCCAGCTGAACCAGCCCAGCTCTCTCAGTCCCTCTGCTCCAGCCCAAACCATCACACTGGCCCTACACTGAACTTGATCCAGTTTCTTATACTGGGGGACCCAAAACTGGTCACAGCATCCAGACATAGGGTAACAGATGCTAAGAAGCTGTCTCCTAATTGACCTGTGATGAGCCTTTCATGGTCTGAGAGATGTGTGAGGTATCACTCTGCCCTCTGCTCACTCTGTCCCTCTACCAGTGGCTGCTGCCCATAACCCTCAGTGACAGAAAATACACAGATGCACTTCAGCTGTGCTAGGGCAAAGTGGGCTTGAGAAACAGCAGTAATGAGGAACAGTAGAAGGCCATATACGTGTTCTCCTCTGTTTCCCCAGCTATAGAGGGTAGGAACTTCCAGTGGGCAGGAGGACTGGAAAATATCAGCTCTTGTGTAAAGTATTTTGGCCATAAACTTCAAAGCACTTCCCAAAAGGAGGTTGGATTGCTATTCCTGTGCTACAAATCAGGAAGCTGAGGAAAAAGGGAAGGAAGCGTTTTGACCGAATTCATCTAGCAGCTGCTGGCAGAGGCAGGCAGAGACTCCGAGCACTACCCATATACTGTGCCGTCAGGGCACCAGGTACCAGCGCCCGGGGCACCTGTGGTTCCTGATTCCTGTGCTGCCTCTCAGAGCAGGGACCAGCCCCTGCCTCCTCCAGGTGCTCTGCTACGCGATGGCAAATTCCTACTTGGAAATCAGGCTGGTGACGGTATAACAACATCCTTCAAACCGTGCAGATTTATGGCTTCAAAGGAGAAGTGCTGATCAGAAATACCATGAATTAGTCATAATCTTATCAAAAATATTTTATTTATGAAAGTAACAATTATACTATACAACCTATATTGGAAGCACATTGAATAATTGCTAGAATAAATACAGGCAATTAATTCAATCTTTTTATAGAATGAGAGGATTTATTTGACATTTGAATGTTAACCCAAGCTTTAACTTACATCATAAATAGTTAAAAGGCATAGTCAAGTTTTTTTTTACTGTTTCTTTTGCTTTTTTTTTAATACTGTTCTATTTTGTAATCAACATAAATCAACTCTCCAATCATTAACATATTAGTATGATTTTCAAGCAATCATGTACCTCAAGATAATCAGACAAATAAGGTAGTGTGTGTGCAGGTCATCCTACAGCAGAATCTATTAATGTCTGCATAAAAAAGAGAAGCTGAAAATGCTTCTAAGTTCTTTAAGCATCATATACTGATTTCTGCTTTACCACAGTGCTTTTAATACCAAAATCTAAAAAGGGCATGTATCTGTATGCAGCTGGCTTTCTGTTGCTCTTTATAAAGTATATTAGGGCTCAATGCCACATTCCTTTGGCTGGTGAAGGATCGCAAAATTTAGTCCTGAATATTATTTCTTAAAACCATGGTCCAAAATAAATGCCCAGGACTTATTAATAGGCACCAAGGAAGTGACGGATTTGCTAAGGCTTGATGTTTTCTGATAAAAAATTGGCTTCTTTTCTGGTAGATATGCTTTAGTCAAACACAATGTATTGGGCTCAGTACTGGGGTCTATATTACACTGGATGTCAGAGAAGCTGATGTTTGTATTTTCTGTAAACTGTACGAAGGGCACTGCAGAAGTTTTATAGTGACACCCACATTTTGAAAGTGTTGATACATTTTCCTTCCATTTATTTTTTTTAAACTCAAAAATCTGAATTATCTATCTGCTTGGTACTAGCAGACTATGAACAACTATAACCATCAGTGAAGTCAATAGTAGTTCTGAGTGTCCAATATTTCTCCAGATCAGAAACTTTTGACTCCTCAGGTCCCATGTAAAATCAGTGGGAGCTTTCCTATAGCAATGTCTTCTCCAGCGGCTTGGAGGCCTGCCTTGCCTTATGGCTATTGCGCATGCCAGGGATATTACGCTCTCAGCAGAGAAGCAAATTTCCCTTTTACAATGTTATCCAAAACAAAACCCCAAATTGCACATATCTACCCCTTTGGCCTTTTCTATGCACAAATATGCTTGTATTCAAAAACTGACAATGTTGGGCCTTTCCTAATAAATGTCTTCAAAGAGCACATTTAAATGCTTTTTCACAGAAATAACCATTCATCAGTTGCAAACATGCAGAGAGACTTTTTATTCATTCTGTTGTGATCAAAATCAACTCAGCACAAGTTTTGGGGGAGGAAGTATGTTTTTTTTTCCCAAATATATTTAAAAAGCCTAAAGAACAAAATGTTGGGGAGGCAGCATTTTTGGCAGATAGTAAAATATAAAATATGTGATTTAGAAAAAAGTTGGCTTAAAAATACACACACACAAATAATACAGTAATATAAAAATACAACTTAGCCAATGGCCTCTTAAAATTTACCTTTGGCATTACATTTGGCAGCCTAACACAAAAGACCCTTCCTATAAACAGCACTATAAAAAAGAGAAGTTCATAAATTAGGTTGCAAGGGGTTGTAAGATCCTTTTCTCGATTCTCCAAACTCCTTTCCTTCCTGTCCACACACATAAGCATGACCAGTGAGGTATATAGAACGTAACACTGTCAGGCATATGCACAGTAAAAAAGTGCATAAACATAGAAGTTCTCCCATTTTCTTGCGAACAGGTCGAAACTGTGTGGTTTGTGTTTCCCCCCCCCCTTGGAAATAAAAAAAAAAATCATTTTTTATTGTTTTTTTTTCCTTACTTTGGCAGGATGAAAATGAACCCGGAGGAATATAAATGTCCTATTCCCAGCAGCAGTGATCCATTTCCCTTGGCAACATTCATCTGATGCCACAGATATTACAAGGTCGTTGGTGGCTTTACTACTCTCTGGGTAACTTCCCACGGAAACATCATACATCTAGCACCATGTCATAGTGTTGCTCTTTCTTCCGCCTGCCACATTTGGCGATAAGAACAAAGTACAAAGTCAAAAGCATAACCCAGTAACATGCATAGAGTATTGTGCCAATGATGAGAACTGTCTGTTTAGACTCAGAAAATGGCTTTTTTGATTCCTTGTAGATAGTGAAAATTACGCCACCTAGGAGGATTGTAAACCAAATGGAGACTGGAATGAGTCCTATAAAATTAACTACGATGGTTTTTCTTCCTGACGTGCCCCACCCTGCTTTGTTTATCGTGGCAATTGCAAACATCTTTGCTGGCAGTAAACTTGACATGTACAACACTGAGTAGAGTGACATGAAAACCATGACAATGTTTCCCCTAAGGAAGCTGGCAAAGGAAGACTTTACCAGGCCCACTAACTGAACTGTCAACAAGAAGAGGAGGATGTTCCAGATTTTTCCCCTGTAGAAGAGCTGAATGACTGTGGCGATAAGGAAGAAAGGAAAGAATCCAGTGATTACAGCTTCATAGGTCATCCACAAATGGTGCTTGTGGAACCACATCGCATTATAAAGCCACTCTCTAAAGTACGATTTACTCCAGCGGGTCTGCTGATTCAGCCACCTGAGATACTCTATCGGTGTTTCGGTAAGGCACTTGGATCTAGCTGTGTATTTTGTTGCATAGCCCAGACTCAACACTCTGTTAGTTAGATGCCTGTCATCTCCGAAGCTGCACTGAGAGCCCATAAATTCTTGATTGTACCAATCTTCCACAAATTCATGGAGTAAAGAGTTTCTGTACATTCCCAGAGGTCCGCTGATGCACTGTACACAGCCGAAATAGGACTGACAGGCTCTTTCTATGTTAAATGCCATCCAGTATCTCACGCTGCTCAGAAAGGAGATCCAGGAATCATATTTGTTCAAAATCTGCAAAATAAAAAAAGTTTTCATTTTAGATGAGCTCCTGAGACAGAAAATATACACGCTGGATCAATAAGGAATTTGCAGAGGCTAGAGCACCATTAGCCGAAATATAGGGGGAACCTCACTCCTGTGCCCAACTAATGGTGAATCCAGGAGTTACCTATACAGTCCAGGACATTGACAGGCAGGGCGAGGTGAAGCCTTCAAAAGTCTGTTCCACCAAAATGCCTTCTTTTTCCCACAACCTTTCCTATTGTCCACCAAGAAACTTCTTTTCTGGATCATTCTTCCTTTCCCTTCACCCCCAGTTAAGGACCTGCTGGACTCAGCCTTTCCCAAGAGGAGATGGTGGAGTCCCAGACTGCTTCTCTGCCCCCCTCCTAAAGCTATGGCAGAGCATGAGAAAGGCTGAGCACATGGTCTTTGACCTATATATTTGGTATCATAAGACTGGCCCTAGAGGTTTGACCCTGGACTATGTCCCCATATCTGACATTAGGCCCTCTGAGGAACAACCTGTTCTGATTCGTCTCTGCAGTACCAGCCCTGTTATGTTGCCCCAAGACATACTGTGATACTCTGCTAGAGTCTTGCTTTGGCCTGCATAAAGGTCCCAGTCTTTCTCTTCTGTATGCCCCAAAGCTCACCTGAAGCTCAGGCCTACACTTAAAATACAACATAGACATAGTCTAGCAATCTGAACACTCAATGGAGCTACGAGCATGTGCAGATGCCCAAGTCCTTGTCTTCGCATCCAGGTTCTCAGCACACACCTTGTGCTGGGGAATGTGGCAAGGAAGTGTGTAGCAGGGTGGCTGTGCCAGCTCTGCACCAGTGTCTTCTGAGTGAGGGGATTTCAGGGGAATCTGTGACCTGCTATAACTAGAAAGCATTTTCCTGCAACTAGAAAAAAATAGTCTTTTTCTCTGATGGCCCTAATTTCTGTCAGGTTTGAAGGCCAAGGGCCAATCTTGTCTCCATTTCAATTTAATTCCAGAATATTTTAGAAGCAGCAGGGCTCAGGGATAGGCTCAAGCCTAACTCAAATGTACTTGGTGTACACTGGAAAGTGAATCGGGGGAAAAAAAAAAAAACCCAGAGCCTTCATTCTGCCACCTTTCCTCCCAGAGCACACATGTCCTTCCCACCTCTCTCTGCAGATGCTTATGAACCTTCCCTGTCATAGTTGAACCCGTACTGTCTCCTGCCAGTTGTACTCACATGTGCCTGGCATCTCACATGTGTAGGGTGAGTGTGACGCCTGGTTTGTGGTCAGTCCAGAGCTGCAAAGATATTCAGGCTTCTGTGGGAATCTTAATTTCTGGAACTAAGAGCCACATGCCTAAAATACTTCTGACTACTGGGGCGTTCATTAGTAAGTGCTTGCCCATATAGATGGCCCTTTCTCCTCCATCTCACATAAAAGCTCAACTGAGTATGGGGGACCGGTCCTAAGGCCAATTGAAATATTCATATGCATTTTTCTTTATAAATTGCAGCAGAAGCAATTGTGTCAAAAGGAATTAACAGCCTTTTGCTGCAGTTGTCAGCCAAACTGAGCAATGCTGGAAATCCTAACAGAAGTGGAGCTGGGCTGACTTGGGGGCTTTCCATTGTTCTGCCTGACAGAGATGCAGAGGAAACCCAACAATACACAGAGTTAACAGTGCACTGCATTTCAAAAAGGCTTTTATTCCTAACAATCTTGGCTGCCAGTGGTAACATAATTGAAGTGCTTGGGGTGCTGGACTTGGCTTTGGGAGACCTGTTCTCAATTCCCTGCTTCCCTATAGCTTTTCTTTGGTACCCTGAGCAGGCAGCTATACCCAGAGACTCAAAGATGCAACAACAGTCCTGACAACGCCAGTGCCCCACTTTTCACTTATATGGGGGAGAATAATATTCGCTTGTTTTCTATGGGTCTTAAAACCATACAGTGCTCACATCCAAGAACAAGAGTTTCTGTTCAACAGACAGAAGGGTTAAGGTATCATAAGAGCCTCTATAATGGTATCACAGTATATTCAATGCTATTCCAGGCAGGGAAATCTGTTGCAGTGCAAATAGGTGCTGAAACCCCTCTGTTGACCTGAAAATTGTCATACTCACCTGCACATCACCTCCAACTCCTCCAACCATTGGATCTTCTTCTAAAACCTTTACCATCTCCACTGATGAGGCTGGATCAAGCATTGTATCTGAATCACAGACCTACAAGTAAGACCAAACGAGAACAAAAATGGGGTAAGAAGCATACTAGAGAAAAAAATAAAAATCATGCGTGTGCTTGTAGTGACTCTAAATGCATATTATCATGAATGCAATTAAATCCCACTTTGGAGTCTGCACTGATACTTCTGCTAAAGGCCATTTGTATCAGGCAGCAAGGAGTGGCACTGAACGAAACACAGTGCTTGTTAGGGCTGTGCATGCAAACAATCCTCTCTTCTGTATCAGCTCTGTTTGTTTTACTGGCACACTGGGCTGGCTTCTTCGAATAAGAGATACGCTCTCAGAGATGGGGCACTGCAGAGCAAGACAATGTTTGTGGGTGTGTGGCAGATTCCTGCTGAGCCCTGACATAGGGTTTCCCTGCGTCGGCTGCATGGTTGTACCACCCTGGTCAAATGTTTCCCACCGCCATATGAGGGAAGGAGCAAGGAGTTAAATTCCAGACACTTGTTATAAAAAAGAAAAAGTCAGCTAGGAGTCTGAGAAGAAACCTAATAGTTCTTTCACTCACAGAAGGCTTTAGCAATTCATGTAAGATATGTATTTTGGATTCCAGAACAAACTCATTTTTAATTTTAGATGCATGGTGTGTTATTAGTAGTGCAGGGATTTGACATTTGATATATAGAAATTATTCGCTATTTTTTCTCTGGCATTCTTATAAAAAATATCTAAGGCCAGAAGGAGCGAGTCCCGAAGTGCAGTACTCCATGAGACCAGGGCAGAAATAGATGACACGCACAAGGCATTTCAGCCACACAAACACTCCTAGTCAACTAAACACTGTGTACATTAGAAATTGGCTTTCCTCCGGAGAGCAGGAGGAGGGCTCAGACAGGCTGGCCGGTCTGCGAGGCAGCTGGCATTGCTTTCCTTTGCTTCATTCAGGCAAATGACATGGGCTGCAGCCTGTTTAAAACAAGCGGGTGTCTCCTTGTCACAGCTGCTGCTGAAAGCGGTGCCCCCATCATGTGTAAACTCATTTCGCAGACGCCCAGAAACTGGAGCAGAGGAGGCTGTCCCAGAAACCCCTCTGTCCGGCTGGATCCTGCCCTACAAATTCTCATACTGCTTCCAGTTTATCCCCACATTGCATTCCTGTGATTTCAGATGGGGATGGTAGGGGCAAAAGTCAGTAGCTCTGCATGAATAACCTATTAAGTCAGATTCTGGTGAGACTTCACATTGGGTATCCTAATTTTGGTGTCCTTTCATCCAACCTTTTAATTCAGCTTAAGTCCACTCACTCCAGGGGAGTGGAAACCTTCATGTCTTGTCTGTGAAGGGGGAGGAGAGCGTTTTGGGGCTCCGTTATGGACTAGACTTGAGTGAGGACGTTACCCGGTATAGCTGAGCTGCATAGCTCAGGATGCAGCTGAGTGTCTGCCAACATGCTCCTCTCCATGTTAACTCAGAGGGGATTGAGAGGGGAAAGCTGATGAAAGCTCTCATATTTCCATCAGGAGAAAAGCCACAAGAATCTCCAGCTCCTGCTAACTTGATGCATCCAGCTCCTCTCCTCAAAGGACTCATCCTGAGGAACATCTTTGTAACTTGCCCAAGGTGTGCCTCCAGCTTTGGTGGAAAGCTGTCATCAGTGACAGCACTCAGTGATAGAAAGGGAGCAAAACAATTCTGCTGAAGAGGGGAAAGGATGCCTAACTGGGACTTCCTGGACAGACCTGTTGCTGAGAGTTTTGCACAGGGAATCTGTAGTTTGCTGAGTACCCAGGGCTCAGGCAGTGATACTCATCCCATTTCTTGTGATCACGAGTGGTGGGCTGGGATCAGCCGCCTCCTGAGCCCCTCTGCTTTCCCTGCAGTGCCTGTCACTTTATGCAGCTGAGCAGCCCCCACCCCATCAAATGCATTTATCTATAGCAGAAAGACCTGCCCATGAGCAACATCACTAATATGAGATGAGGAATCCTGAAAACACTGGATTTATTTACAGATTACCAGCATGTGTCCTGGGCATGCCAGCACAGCGGACATGTCTGGGTTTCTGAGGCAAACCTGACAAGCCAACATTTTCCACCTAGATGAGGTTTTTGCAGGTGAAAAGAGGACATGCCCAGAGAAAGGCAGACACTTAGGAACCCAAATAAAACACACCAAGGTCTGCCCAGCCAGGGGTGGCCCAGCACAGCCCAAGAGCCAATTTGCCATCTTTCTGCATAAGGGCTGAGTGACCTAGAAATTACTGCCTTGGGTCACAGAGTTGCATGAAAGGGACGTTTGACCTTAGGCGAGCTGTTCAGATACTTGTTATAACCAGTGGCGTTTCATCCAAGCTGCTCCGAGAAGGTTAGGCTGCACTGGGCTGTCCACACAGGTGCCTCCATCAAGCCAAGATGAATTGCACCCTGGCTGCCCTGACTAGCTCTGCACTGACGATATCTGCCAGTTTAACTCCTCTACCTGATTTCTTGCACCCTCCTAACTTCCTCCAGGACAGAAATAAGCCTTCACAGCAGTTTCAGGTATTTAATGAGACGCCACTAATGAGCAACAGCTTGTTATCTGCATTGGTCTGACTGCTTATGATTGTCTGTCCATAACCCCGAGGTGTCTTTTAAGAACCATGAGGCCCACACTTTCAGGGGTGGGCAATGGCACTGACTGGTCCGCTTTTTTAAGAAGTGTTTGATCGTCAATGCAGATTGCTCAGCCCTTAAAATGTAGAGCCTGTTTAAAGTGGTTTACTGTGGGTACCCCCAAAGAACCATTTGAAATATCTCAACCTTCATTCATTCATAAAACAGAGCCACATTTTAGCTGCATTGCATCACGACTGTGTAGTAGCCAGGGCCACCAAGGTGCTGCATTTCTAATATAGATGTGACTGTAGATGTGACTGTGGCATCAATCATTACTGCAGCCTTTGGTGGCTGCTTACAGCAGCATTACAGTCCCTGACACATTCATCAGGACTTCTGAGCCAGGTCAGGAGTTTTGGCTGACTGAAAGACCAGAAATATCTCTTCCATTTTCTCAGTTTGTGCTATGACTGTTGAAAGAGAAACACTTTTTCCAGGTTCCCTGAACAAATGCAAGAGCTGGACGGAGGGAGGAAAGTTGCAATGAATCTGTTTCCTCTCTGCCTTCTCTCTCTGCAATCTGATACTTCTGTGCAAAGTGATTATAAAACCATGCTAATAAAGAAAACCAGCATTTTTATCCCATCATAGTCCCTCACAGCACAAAACCAAAGTGCAGACAATGGAGAGCTTAAGCCCATTGTTTTCAGAGAATAAATCAGTTTCAGTTTTGGAAGTGGTAGGGGATAGGTTTAAAATCTAGCTCCGATAACAGAGTGGTTCCCATCACTCTTCAGTTTCTGCCCCTCCTGTGTGTGGAGGACTCGCTGCTCTCAGCCCAGCTACTGGCAGCCTCTCTGCAACCCTTGGACACTGTGCCCGTGGACGCTGTGCTGTGCAGAGCGTGTACACACACACAGACACACAAGGCTGGGCATGGACCCCAGAAACACATATGGCTCAGCCATGCAGCTGCCCTGAGCCAGCAGAGAGCTTCTGGCGAGGAGCTGCTGCTCCACCGGAGGAGGCTGCTGGATGTTCTGAGGTCAGGAGAAGGTGAGAAAGGCTGAGGGTGGTTAATTAGGAAGATCATCTCATATTCAGTGGGATTAGTCAAATAAGCCTTGCTGGCCTTGATCGATAAGGAAGGGTCCTCAGCGTCCAGCCAGAGACCCTGATCCCACCCGCCTTCCTCCACACACGACCTCTTCCCTTTCCCGCAGTCAGCAGGGCTGTTTGCAGGAGTGAGGAGTGCTTCCATGTGTAAGGCAAAAACATAGAAAATCTTTCATGGGATCCAAGGCAGCTGGAAAGAAATGTGTCTCTGCTGCTTTGGAAACAAGGAGGGAGGACCCAGCCTAATTCATTTTTAAGTGAATAGTGTCATAAGGGCTTTAAAGGCCAAGTCGCGGTGAGTGAGGTAATGCAGCTGTAAGTGATGAAGCAAAAGCTCCTTCAGGCTTTAGCTGAAGAAATCTTTCTTTCAAGGCTGCACGTTGACCCTTTTATTGAATACTATGCACAGCCTTTGAAGTATCCCAATCTTTTTTACAGACTCCACCATTGCTCTGAGGTATTCCCTAGTGCCACCAAATACCTGTCTGTCTGCTTGCATATGAGGCCGCTAACAACCTCACAAAATAAAACCTTACTGAGATCTTGACCTACAGGAGCAGAGAAGGGGTCTTCAGGAGGCCACTGGCTTTGTGTGAAGCAAAACCATTTGGATGAGGGGGCAGTACTGAAGTCTGAAGAAGGATTTCAGATTTCTCCAGTAGCTGGTGCACAGATTTAACATATTCACGGATACGTTGACCATTTTAAAGGGTAGCAAAATACTCTTTTAACGGTCAAGCTGTTTCCAAACAGACTGAAAGGAGCACTGTGTTCATCAGGGACTAGGATGGCCTCTAACATGCTGCACAAAATATACAAAAGCTGCTTTCTTTCAAAGTGTGTTTGAATTGGCACTGACCTGGTGCTCTAATACCTACCTGTACATAATCCACACTTCTCCCCAGTGCTTTGAATGCTGTGTACATTACTTCTCTTTTTCCACCCCATTTCTGCATGATGCAAACACTTTTGTTGGACAGGACCAGCTGAGATACATGTTGCATGCTCTCTCTGTGAGACTCCTCCGTCTCACCTGGACCTTTGTCGTGGAAATTATTACTCCAGATATAAGTGGCAGATTTGTCCCTACCCATGATTTCAGTAAAAATGTCCATCATGTAAACGTCATCTTCCGAGTTCCCATCAATGACCATAACAACTTTAATTCCAGGGTAGGTCAATCTTTTAACAGAAAGTAAACATTTTCTTAAGTAGTCAGGATCCTCTTGATAGGCAGCAATACAAAGGGCAACTGTTTTGTTCAGCTTGATTGGAGTCTCTAGTGACCGCTTCATTTTCCTGTGCTCTAGGAAGGCAAACAGGCTTTGGATGATGAGATGTGATGCCAGGATAGCACCATAGAGTCCAAAGGAGAAGTAGTAGTTGTCTGTTTGGATGAACTGGTAGCCCACAATGTAAGCAGCGGTGATTCCCAGCAGGAGGGACACCCCGAAGAGTGTGGTTCCAAGTATTCTCAGGATACATATAAACCTCTCACAATACATCTGAAAAGAAGCACGGAAACCGTTAGCAGAGCCACCACTTGCTGATATAAGGACTCATAAGGGGTGTGTGTGGCTACAACATAGAGCTCAGCGTCAACAGAAACACCCTGCGCTTCTGGCTGTGTCACAGACTTACTGCATCACCTTGCTCAACATCTCTTTGCAGTACTTGTTCTGTGTAAAGTAAGATTTAAATATACTTAATGTACTAGGGATGTTTTCTACTATTTGTAATGTCCTCACAGAAGGTGCTGTTTATGTCAGCATCTTATTTTGGCAGCCTAGGCTTGCTGTCATATTACCCTGTAGGGGTTGGAGAAGGGGCTTTGGGGCCACCACTCGCTTCATATGGTCACGGGCAAGCAGAACAGCTGAATGTCTGGGTAGCCCCTCCTAATCCCCCATCCATGTCATGACTGCATCCCGCCCTGAATCGCTTCTGTCGCTTAGTTATGTTTGCAAAAATATTGGAAAGACATTCTTAAAACAGATGTCTGAATGTATTTATAATTTTTTAAACAGATGTCTGACTATATTTATAATTTATATTTATATAATCAGACATCTGCTTTAAAAGGTCTTCTCAATACCATGGCAAAAATGTATTATTCATACATTTGTGTACATAGATATATGCACGTGTGAGCATGTGTGTATAGGGCTAAAGCTTGATGGAGATTAAATCTGTGGCAAAAGTACGCATTAATTTAACAGAGCCAAGACTCCACCCTGGACTCAGAAATTCATTAGAACATCAGTTGATTCTGAAAACTTCTGCATATTTAGGTTATGTGGCTGCAAAATCTTCTAACCTAAGCTCTGGGTTATGGAAGAGCTGGCTGGCATGGAGGGTGCTCTGGTATTCTTGAGACAAATGATGCAGGCAAGCAGACAGGCAGAATATATTGCTACCTAACTGCTGTTTGTTGACAGTCACATTAACCATTTTATGCAACAGCTTTCTCAGAATTACAGGAACGTTAATGTTTTATGTCAATTGATGTGTTTGACATTAAGGTCGTAAAACAGATAATGTCTGCTTAAGGCTAACCCAGCAAGTGCATTGCAAGTCAATGAATCTGAAACTCATGCTTGAATATTTTGCTGAATTAGGACCTCTCAGAGTAATGGACTTCATATTTGTGTTTTCTTACTACTATTCATATTTTCCCTGCTGCTATCATCTTGCTTGTCTGCTGATCATGTTTGTTTCACCATCTGTTGGCCAAAGCTGAAGTTGGAACAGCACTTCCTTACATCATATATGTCTTTAACTCTTTCCTGAAAAAATACTACGAAGCTGCAGCAGCATAGCTGTCATCAATTATATTTCTGTCTGAAAAGTTACAGGCTTGGAAAAAAAGAAGTCAACACAGAATCACTTACAAAATAAAAATAAACCAGGCGAGCATAAAGTCTGAAGTTACGAAGACTATGCTTTTTTCCACTGGCTATTTAGGGTCTTAAATTTCAAGACAGGAGGAAGCCTCTTAATAGTATATTTGGAGACACTGTCAAAGAAATCGGACCCTATCTCTAGGACTTCCTTGAATACTTATGGCTGGGCTCCGACAGGTGCTGTAATCACCCACCAGCAAAAGGGACCGTCCCTGCTCTGGCCTGTCTGAAAGTCTTTCACAATGCGGGTCATAGAGAAACCTAATAAAAGACAGCTTACGCTTGCCACCACTATAGGTGAATTAAAACTCAGTGCCCAAAATAGACTCGCTTTAGAAAACAGATTAAGTAATGGATCCCCTCTAGATCACCTTGAAGTCAAACAGCCTGTGTGTTTATTAATCCCTCAAGCACGCAGAAGGTTACGAACATCAAGGTAAATGTTCCATTAACGGTGCAGTTGTACTCTGCTTTCCCATTTGGGGTCCACTACTTCCCTTCTCTTGCCAGAAATAGAAAATTCCTATTAGTGAGCAGAGGCTAAATTCTGCTTACATTAAGAATTATATGACTGAAATCAATGGACCACTTGTATGGGTAGAGCTCACAGGATTTAGATTAAGATCTGGCACATTTACATTTGACTGACTATATACTCTACTAGGCTTCTTTTATATTAATTTGCTATTGCTCTTTCTCTCCTATGAAGTGTTTCCACACAAAAGGAAAAAAAAGAAATGAATTCTCTGATCTTGTCATTACAGCACAGCTTCCCTCCCTTGCAAAAAAACGGTCTTTTAAGATCAAGAAATGGATTTCTGGTCTTAATAAAACAGCATTTTTTTTCTATCCTTTCACTGTCAACCTTGGGAAAATAAACTGTGTTTTGATCTAAATTCCTGGCTTTCATCAAAGAAACTTTCCCCTTTGTATGTGCAATTGAGGTTTTTATCTATAGTCTTTTAACTGACTGAATCTCAGTGAAAGTCTGGAAAAAGTTGCTCAATATTCTCAAGCATTAGCATGTGAGCTATTGATAACTTGCCCAGCAGAACTGATCTTTATCAACTTGAACGTGCCCAAACAATGGCAAAGAAGCCAAAAACTCTCCACCCTTCTCCAATAATTGAGCCAAGAAGTTAAAAGGAAATGACGCTTGTACAAGTCTGGGACCAAAAAATGAACTGCTGAGTCAAATAAGAGCACTGAGGGTAGGGAATAGCTGCATCAGAGATTTTAAGGTCAGACAGTGCTGTTGTGAATATCTAGCCTGGCCTAACACAGTGAAATGTAAAAGGACACCCTTAGTAAGACACCAGTTGAAATCCACTAGAATAATGCCATGCTGAGTCAAGATGTAAGTGTCAAATGCTTGGTGAAGGACAAGCATCCATGTTAACTTTCAAAACCACAATTATTTTTCAGTCATTTCATTGATAATCATTCTTTCTAAGTGCTAGCAATATTCTTTCAGAAATATGTAATTGCTTATATTCAAAGTTGTCATCACTACAGACCTACTCAACAGCTGACTAATTGGTGGGGGCTACCGTACACACCTTGTATGATCAGTGCAGCTTAGTGTTCTGTTTATGCCTCAGCTTAGTGGATCTTCAGTTCCTTGAGGGATTTAACCCAGTAAGTTTGTCCTGGGAAATAGGCACTACAGCACTTAAAAAAAAGAAAGAAAGCACCGCCTAGGCTAGGGATGAGGTACTCGACACATGGAAGACCTACAGCCAGTCCATATTCCTGGATAAACAAAGATAATTGCAGGTCACTTCTGTATACACATGGACCTGCTGCTACATGGGAACAGGTGTTGGAGTGAGGAGAGGGACATGGCTCCTCACCTGGTGAGAAGGTGAGTTGGTGGGTTACCTCACTGTCTCTGGAGTCAAACCTGGACCTTGCACTTTCTGGGCAGGTTTTTAACAAATTCTGTAAAGCAGGAGGAGGAAGATAGTAACTGCAATGTTTTTTCTTTATCATTACTTTTTTTAAGAGTGAAAACTATTTAGCACTGAAAGAAGTCAGAGGGTCCATTGCTTTGCATCAGCCCTGAAGAGCATTTCCACGGGGCACTAAAATTGAAGATTCAAGTTTTAAGTAAGTAGCTGCAGACACCTGTATATTAAAGCCTGCCCTGCCCAGGGCACTGGCTGTGTCAGACTCTTTTTGGAGGTGCCTATGTCCTCATGTACTGCACAGGAAGCCTGAGACAGTACTGCTAATGCTACTCTGCAGTGTGGGCACCTAAATCCTTCATGGGCACCTTCACCTAACCCCACAGTGCTGAACCCAGTACCAGCGTTACACAGTCTCCAGAAGACAGGGTCAGTGTTTGTATGCACAAGATGACTGTATGTAGAGAGACTTCAAAGTCTACTGCTGAGCAATTTGTTGTCCTGATCTTGCAGCTGTTTGTTTCCATGGATGGAGCTGGTCAGTACTAATCAGCCCACCTAGTAGACATCAAATATGAAAGCCATGTGTTAAATCCTAATGCTATGTAGGCTGTTGCTGATTCAGTGACATATTTTGATTCACCAAGCAGTCCCAAGTATATATGTGCCTTGTAGCGACTGTACAGGAGGAAGCAATGTGTGCCTCTTGTTGGAGGCTCCTATGGAAAAGCATGGCCAAGAAATGAACCCTCACATATACGTGACATCAGAGTCTACCTAGTGAACTGTTTGGCATTGTGTCTCTTTTGGCATCCTGATAAAGCCACCCAGAGTATTTTTTTTTGGTCACACCTGTGATGAAGGAGAACTTACTCTACATTACTATTAACAACCAGCATAGCTAAAAGCTGTAGTCTTCTAACATTATTTTCATAAAAAATTTCAGGTTAACAAAGAGTTGACTGATACCTACACTGTAGGTATAATGACTGGGGTATTAACTCTAACACTAGAGATCACACTCCTTTCTCAGACTGAGTAATGCCTTAGATCTCAAATTAGAAGAACATAGCAAAATATGCTTGAGTTCTCTCTATTCTGAAAAATATTTAGGCTAGCATTTAAGTGTAGTTATGGTACAAAGATCTAACTTTAATAAGATCTGGACTCTTGACTGAAATTCAGCAGGTTCTTATGTCCTGATTTGGACTGCTCTTTACTGGGTCTTTACTCAGCAAAGAACACTGCTGACTTCCATGGTAAAGCACCACTTTTTCCCCCCTCCAAAATCATATATCACAGTCCATCCATATAGTTATTAATCAGTTTTCATGCATCACTGAGAGCAACAGAACCTGAAGATAGTTCATCCCTTTGCAAAGTCAGGAGGCAAAGAGAAAAAAAGCTTAATTTGTTACTAATACATCAAGAGGGTAATAAAGAGAATAGGGGCAAATACATATCCAGAAAATCTATGTGTATTGGTGTCTGAACATACCAATATTATCTGCAGTCTGTTCACTTATTCTGCACCAGCTATTGTGTAGCTGCCCGGAGGACTAAGAAAGCAATCAAGTTGTCCCCTGCATCTGCTAATACGGGATGTGGAACCAGTGACTGACGGGAGGTCGAACTGAAGTTAGGTTTGCTTGCAACGCATGGGATGCAGCTCACTACATCATCCGTTTCAGAATTCATCTCTCATGTACAACACTCAAACATATTGCCACGTAGTACTTCTGGCCAGCTTTTCCCCAGACAATTAAAAAGCAAGAGGGATAGACACAAGAAGTTCACACATAAAATGCAACAATTTGGAAGGTTGTTTGAAAGAATTAGCACTTATTAATTCCAAAGATCTGAACACATTTTTAAAAACCTTACACTGCAAAAGTCAATATTTGTTCAGGAGACAACAGTAAAGATTCGGTCACAACTGTGCTTATTTTGTCTCCTTCACCTCTAAAGGTTCAAAAGAGCTGTGTCTCTCTCTAGTCATCTAGGGCTTTGGCCACCTCAGGAAATAGCCTAATACTACAGGAACAGATCTGTAAAAAGGAACACATGGTGCTGAGGGCCTAACTTCCACCCTCCGTACATTTTCATATTTTACTCTGAACTGTTTAGTCAGACCCCATGGATTGAAAACCCATTAGTGTCTGAAAAGTGTGCTCCGGAGGTATATCTTGCAATTAGTTTCATTCAAGAGGAATCCAGCTGGTGTGCCCAGCAATCGCTTTGCAATACAAACCAAAGCAATTTGGTTGAAGGGAAGGCAATGGTAGCATTGGCTTCAATAGCACACTCCTGATTCAAACTAAAATGCTAATACGAACCAACCCCATATACAAGATCTGCACATCAGACTTATCTGCAAATCTTTGTTGCAACCAGAAGTGCTGAGCACTGAAAACCTTTGAAAATGTCTCATTTTTACATGCCTGTATAGAAGCTGAATTCTTGAGTGTCTACTAGTCATGGTCCTCTGAACCTCAGTGCTGAGGCTTCGGATTCAGCAAAGCATGTAAGTATGTCATTAAAGATAAGTGTGCACTTAAGTATTTTGCTGAAGAGGGAAATCAGTGGATAATTTATCTTGCAGTTCTGTAGTGCAGGCATAAAAGAAAATTTCTTTCTCCGTGGAGCTGCTATTTCTGGGATACTCATGATAAAAATGTATGCATACATTTGACAAGTTTATTGTAAATATTAATCTCCCTTATGAAGGTTGTCAGATGGGTCATTGCTTAATCACTGCATTTCTTACATTAGGGAATCTAAGAGTGGGCCAGGACCCAGACAATTTGGCTTTTGTTCCTGGTGTTGCCATTCACCTGCTGGGTGACCTTAGGTAGGTGAATTCACCTCCCTCTGTCTCAGCTTCTTCAACTGTAAAATGGGAATCATGATCACGCAAGAGGTAACACACAAACCCCTTTGTAAGGCTTAGGTTACTGATATTTGTAATGTTACTCTTTCTGGTGTGGTATGGCACCCACCGGTTCTCCAGTTCCATATAACTGTTTTTCCTAAAAAAAACCCAACAAAAAACAACACACCACTTCCTATTTTCCTTAGCTATATTCACCTGAAGGTAGAGCCAATAGGGGTTTGCCTGTAATAAACATGCAACTCCTGCTCAGCAAGATGCCTGAGATCAGTGAGGTTGGCAACATAAAAGCTGGCATCCAGCTACCAAGGGCTGTTTTGCACACAACTAAAGGAAGAGTATTATCTTTTATAAGCCTTAAAAAACCCTCCCTGCTTGTGGGAATAATATCATTGGCTTCAACAGACCAGCTGCTTCAATGACACGAGCGTGCTAGTGTGCATGTGTGTGTGTGTGCATGCACACAGGCTGACACACAGTGTATGTGGCCTTATACACATCCACTCTGTGTGTACACACAAACTGTATCTGAGCGTTACAATTTTTCACACAATATTTAGGTTTGTTCTTAGCCTGATTTTGGCAGCAAAATAAATCATTTATCTTTGAAGTACAAATCATTCCAGGTACACATTAATTACAAGCATAAAATAGCTGTCCAGACTCCCTCTTCTATTTTACAGCCCGCAGAGAGGAAACTGAAAAGTTATGTTACATCTGTACATCTTTACTACAGCAGAGTTACCATATCTGGTGCTTTTGGTTATTTATCACTTCCAGATTTTGTCATGCCATTGATCTTCTGGAAAGGGTTCACATAAGACTAAAATTAACTCTGGGGTTAGGTTTAAAATAAAGAACAGGATTAGTAATGATGGCAAACTGTATCTGCATGCACAGGCTTTGATCAGCAAATCAAGAATCTCCTGTCTGCTCAATGTATGTTTCCCACTAAACTGCCCAAATTTAGTCTCTTACAGGTTTGAGTAACCAATGTGGAATGAATTCTACAGCTGCTGCTTGGATTTGTCCCTAATGGAGACAGTGATACACTAGTTGTTAAATTAACCAAAAGAAGGCCAACTCCCCCCACAATCAAATGCTCTATCAAATAAATCAAGAAGTAAATCATATTTGTACTCAGATATTTTGGATGGCGGTTAAACAAAAATCTAGTTTAGAAATGTTTTCTGGTTGCTGGTTATGAAGTCCATGGATGCTTTTGGCACAAAACTGATTACTCCATGCCTTACTCCAGCAAATAAATATTTATTTGGTGTTCACAGCTTATTATCACAGGTCATATCTTGTGTGACTGAGTCAAGTCCCACTACACTCAATGGAGGAGTAATTTGCTGCATGATACACTAATCCTGAATAGTAACAAAATGAAGCAAATTCGCTTCCACACCACAAATATGAGTGGCTGAGTTTGTTGAGAGTGAACTAACATGGGAAACTCCACTGAGTCCAGTAGAGCTGCTCTTCCCACTGGATAAACCTTTTCCCAGGTTTTTCTGCACTTGCATGTAGGATAAGAAAGATTTACTAGCATGAAATAAAATTCTGGCTTTATTGACACCAGTGACAAAACTCCTTTAACCTTGGTGGTGGCTGGATTTTGAGCAGTTTTTCAGGGAGAGCATAGTTCACCGCCATCACCCCCAAATGAAATGACCTATCCTTCATCTTACGCAAGCCCCAAGGCACCCACATTACACGCAATGTGTGCTGGAGAAAAAGCGCGTGTGTGCCTATGGAAAAATGATCTGTAAGGAAGGAGAATATGAAGCAGAGTGCTAACATGGAGGAGCAGCTATGCCTTGGGAGGCGTGGGGTCACTGCAGACCCTGAAGAAGGGGTAAGACAATGCCCACCAGGAGCGTTGTAGTACATTGGGGTCTTCTCTCAGGGCAGGGAAATGGGGTAAATTCTCTCTTAAGGTCCCTTCCATCCCTCTTTGCCAGCACCGCTGTGGAGTCCGGCAAGACAAGGGTACCAAGACTCTTAGGAGCTGGGTCTCGGCCAGCGGCACGAACCGGCACTCGAGCAGGTGCAGGGAAAGGCCGTGGGGGACAGAGCTCTGCGGAGGGCCACCGGCGGGGTTTCCCGCCGGGAAGGGGCCCCGAGGCCCCGCAGACCCCCGAGGGGCGAGCACCGAGGAGGCGGCGCGGGCGGCGCCGTGACCCGGGCCGGCTCCGCCCGCCGCCGCGGGGCCGCTCCTGCGGGGGAACCCCGGCCCGGCGCCGCGGCCAACGGGGGCGGTGCCGCCTGCGTCACCGTGGGTGGGCGGGGCGCCGGGGGGGATCCCCCGCACTGCCACGTCACGAGGGGGCGGGCACCGGCCGTGCCCGGGCCGGCGGGGGCGGCCGGGACCCCCGCGGGCAGCGGGGCTGAGCGGGGCGGCGGGGCCGTCCCCGCCCCACGCCGGCCGGGCAGGGGGCGTCCGAGGCCGCGCTGGAGCTGCCTTCGCCCACCCCCGCCGCGGCTGTGTCCCGCCGGTGCGGCCCTCCTTCAGCCGGCCCCCCCCGCCCCGCAGCCGCCGCCGGGCGCCGGCCGCCAGCCCGGGTCTCGCCGGCGGGCGCGGCGGGCTGCCCGACGGGGCGGGGCCGGCATCGGGCGTGCGGCGCTGGAAGTTCGCGGGCAGCCTGCAGCTCCCGCCCCGCCGCACCCCTCCCGCGGGAAACCGCCCTCCCCGCTCCGCCCGGGCGGCTCGGGCGCCTTCGCTTCTCCCCTCCCGGGCGGGACTTCAGCCTCCTCCCGCCCGCCGCTGCCCGCCGTCCTGCCTGCAGTCCCATCCCTCCCTCCGCTCCTGTCACGTCCCCCCTCCCGGCCCTGGACGCAGAGGCAGGGGACGGCCGGGGAGAAGCCAGCCTGGGCGGTGAGCGGGTCTCCGTTTTATTTTCATTTTAGGTTTGGTTGGGCTTTTTGGTTTTTTTTGTTTTTTTTTTTTTCTTTTTTTTTGCAAACCTTAAAGCTTAGCAATATCTTAAACGGATTACACGGAGGAGGGGTTGAAGCTGAAAACCTCATTCATCCTCACTACGGTCCTATTCATTGCTGAAATAGGTGTAGCGTAGGGCCGGTAAGATCCTCCCTCAGCCCCACTCGTATTTGGGGGATCTGTTTCAGCTTTCCCCCCTTGAATAGCGGGGATGGGAGGAGAGGGTCTGCTGCTCTTGAGGTGACAGAAGCGTAATCATAAATCACCTACCTTGTTTGTCCTTCAGTCCTTTGGTCATAGAGGGGCTCCAGCCAGCTGTGTGGTCTCACGTACCGTTGCTCCCGCTGAACAGTTTCCAAGTTTGAGGTAAAAGATCAGATCGCACTTTTCAGGGACTTATTGAGACGCTCAGAAATAAAAAATAATTAAAAATGAAAATAAAGAAAAATCGTATGAGGCTATTCAGTCCTACTCATTTTCTCCCACGTGTTTTCACAATTACCAGGTATTTGTCTTTCTCTGCTTCAGTTTCTAGCTCAAAGCTGTGGGATTTGTTTGGGTTTTTTTGTTTTTGTTTTTTTTTTTCAAAAAATAATAATAATTAAAAAAAGTTAGAAGTAATAAATTAGGAGTTAGTTTCTCGTGGTCGAAGCTGAAGATCTTATTTCAAACCCGGCTTGCCAGGAGCCTGAAGAAGTTGCAAGGCAGCGTCTGAAAGTTTGAAAGATGTACAGCATCAGATAAAGTCTCTTTGGTGATGCCTTGCTGACCGAGTAACTGTTTCAATGAGGTTTCTCAGCAGCAGCAGCAGCAAACGGGTAATATTTTCCAGAAGTCTTTTTCTTTCCTGCTGCTGCTGCTTTTCTGCCTCCTCCACGTTATGGGGTCTTTTAACAAGTGAGACTTGAGTTGTTTTAATAGGCGGAGGATGGGAAGAAGGAGGGGAGGGAACTCCTGTAAGGAGGAAAAAAAAAAGGGAACCAACCCTGCCCATTGAAATGATCTCAGCCAAGGACCAGCGGCAGGAATTCAATTAGCTAAGTTGCAATTTTTACAGAGAAATGCAATACACATCTGTTGCCACCACCCGATTTCCTCTTCATGCCCCGCAGTTGGGGGAAACCCCCACTTTTCCCGCTCCCTGCATCTCTAGGCTTGGGGTGTGGGACTTGTCCCTCCCACAGCCACTATTCAGCTGGGACAGTTTTTGCTGCTGCTGGTTTTTATTAATAAGGGAATTGCCTCTATGAATGGATGAACTTTGCAGTTTCCAATCCTGCTTTACCCATTCACTCTCGGAAACATTTGCTGTAGTAAATACCCAAGGAAGCTCCCACTGGCACTAATACCCATGCCACTTGCGTTAAAACAAGCCAGGAAACACGTTAGACAATTTAAGAACTGGAAAAATGTGGTGATTTTTTTTTCCCAGATTTTTTTTTTTTAACCAGAAATGTTCGCTCTGTGCTGCGTTGATGGTTTACAGTTAGCCAGGGGCAGCAGCAGTTAACAGCACACCCCACCGTCTGCCGCCTGCCAGCAGCTTTCGCTCGCACGGACCGGCTCCTTCCCTTTGTAACTCCTCTGTGTCTCAAAGGCGGATTTCCCCACTTTCGAGCCCCCGTTTCCACTTGAAATGATTTTAAAAAGGCACTAGGTGGCACTGTTGAAGTGAGAGGAGCAACGCGGAGCCTGGTGACACCCAGAGCTGGGATGCGCTGCCGGAGCGGGGCCGGGCCGGGCTGGGTGCTGCTGCCCCGGCGGGGACCCTCCGGGGGAGGATGGGAGGGATCAGCTTCTCATTCCCCCGTGCTGTTTTCTCAAGAACCGCAAATGTTGCTGCTTGGAGGCGTCGAGTCCACAAAGGGGACCATGTCCAGACAACGTTGGGAAACCTGGCGATGACTCCTCGCCCAGTTATCACCCGTCATTACCTTCTGGCGTGGGAAAACTTCGCAGCGTTCTGGGGGCTCTTCATGCACAATAAATGGTTTAAAGTCGGTGGTTACCTAGACTGGAGGTTTTTTGTGTACCTCAGGGAACTGGTCAGATTTTTGGGTGTGCTCAGTCACTCCCAAGGGGAAGAGTGGCTTCAGGATGTGCATCGAAGCTGAGCTCCTTGAGCAATTGGTCTGCCTCAAATAACAAGTCTGCCTCTAGTTGAAGCCAGAGGTTTGTGGCTGTTTTAACCTGGCAGTGCCAGGGAAAGCAGCTATCTCACCCTCCTCCTGCTTCGGGCTCCTCATTCCTGTCTCCTCACTGTCCCTTTCCCTATGTCAGGAGAACTGACTTAGGTTAGAAAATAGCCGTTTGGGGAGAGGGAGCAGAAAAAAAGTAAGAACACATAACTTGGGCAGGGAGAAGGCAAGACAACTGCTTTTGGCAGCAATATCTGGTTTATGATGGTTTAGAGTGTCTTTGAAAGTACAGCATAGCTTAGCAAGCATGAAGTCTATCTAGCAGGGCTTTCAGGCATTCCTCTGTTTCAGGCCTTGCTCCCTAGGCAGCACCATTCCCATACTCCAGCCACTTCCAAATGATCTGTGTTACACAGGCTCTTGCTACAGGGCCCAGCACATCTGTCTCATCAAGCAAGGGGCAAATTACAGTGTCTGCTCCAAGCAGGGCCAGAGGGCAGAAAGGTGTCAAGAGGGCTACTGAACCCCCCTGTCCACACTAGCCTTCCTAGCACCCAAATGTCTAGTGTAAGGCAGGCTTATAACATGGTGAACATTTGTCATTTAGCCAGGCAAGGAGCTATCACCAAGCTCTGCTACCATCATACGTGTAACCAAGTCCTTGACATCTGTGTGCAGCCTAAAGCATCGTTTCCTGACATCAGACTTTCTCTGGTGCTGCCAGAGGCAAGAGAGGATTAAGTTGTAACACAGATGTCCCAAGTCCATCCTTGAACATGGCTACCCCCAAAGCTGTGCCTTGGGAAGCTGTTGCTGCCAGCGTCTCTTGGGTTCCCTGGGCACTTGTTTGCCTTGTCTTGATTCAGGGACACATATGTCCTGCACAGGGGACTTCACATCCAGGATAATTTCTGAAATGAGGTGGTGGGGGGGGAGGTTCGTTTGTTTTTTTCTTTTTTTTTTAACCAAATATTACAAATGAACTTTTTCAAATGAGCATTTGTTACAAATGAACTATTCTTTTTTTTTTAATTCCACCTTTTAGTAGTTTAAAATTGGAGGCTGCACGTCTCCTCTACTGATGACTGTATGTTACTCTGGAAATACACAGTGTCCCATTGGCTTAATCCCATGCTCTTTAGATTTGAACAGGGTTCAAGAGACAGAGTCTGGTGAAGCACAAATCTTTGTGTCCCGCTTGTATTACAGGAGCAGCAATAGCAGCACTTAAATCACACTGAAACTTTGTTTTAGAAAATGACATAATGGGAGTGGTGAGTCTCTCATGTCCACAGCTACTTCCTTCTCAGCCATAGCTCATGTTGTGTGATCGTGCTGTCAGGGCAAGCGGGATAATGTAGGTTGCTGAAGCTAGGTTCGCCTACCGGGGAGGAATTAGAAGTAGGAGGATATGATTAATGCCAATCCATGCAGTGCTATAGAAAACAGATGTAGATGTGTTTCATTGGATGTATATCACATCTATGTTTATATGTTATGTTACAACTACATGGTTACCATTATCAAACAATCCTGTTTTCTAATTGGGATTTATAATCACAAGAAGCAGGGAGAAGGGACTTCTTGGCTGTCACTGTCCACAGGCATAGATGATCAGAAGCAGTAGGAGAATAATCTTAATGACCTAACCTGACTTCATTTTCTAATGAGGCAGTGGGTTTGTTTGACAGAGGTCAGACAAAATATATTTTGGGGGGAGTTTGACATAGAATATGGTTAATATATTGGTTACCACAGAGCAAATTAGGGGATGAATTGATGGCCTGTTAGCCACTCTCCAGCAACTGTGGAGTACTTGCTTTTATCCTGAGGGGACGGCTCCATGTGCATTTTTCCTGCTGCTTCTTTCCTGTCACCCTTAAATGTGTCAATCCTCCCCCCCAACATACACCACACAGGCACATCCACACATGTCAGTCTGCTCCCTTGCTTGGGCCAGCAGAGTTTGCAGTGCTTAACTGACTGCTTCAGTGAACTGAACTATGTTGAAGACAGCCACAAAGCATGAAAGCTGTTTCCTATGTGCACATATGAACTGGCTGCCCAGGGTGAGGGGAACGGGGATGTTCTTGGGTGGAAACGAGCAGCCAGTAGTAGCTGGCAGCAGAACTGCCCTAAACAGTGTCCTCAGTAGCATTGCTGCCAGGAAAATACAAAAACAGAGCTGGTCCCTCAGTGAAGCTGAGGTGGCTGAACCCATCCACACTGGAGGGCTCTTATCTCGCATCTTCTCTAAGGTAAGGAAATAGGCACACTCTTTTATTGCAGATCAGCTACTGTGCAGAACTTATCAAAAAGAAAAGCAAGAAGCAAACTGTTTGCAATGCACAGTTGTCTTCACAGTAAGAAAATGAGAGATCATAAGGATCTTTTTCATGTAACACTGAAAAGCTAAAAGTGGAAGGTAGACATATTCAAGCTAGACAAGAGGCACATTTAATAGTGAACTTTCTTTAACATTTGTCTGAACAATGAAGGGGAGTGGTGGATTCCTATGTTTTGAAATCCTCTCGATGCTTTTTTGGAAGCTACATTTTAGTTCAGTGCAATTTATTGAACCCAGTACGAGAATAACTGAATAGATTTCCATAACGAGGATGTCAGACTAAGTGATCTAGCAGTTCCTTCCATCCCTAAACTCCATGAAACTTCCAACAACCAGACTGACACGTCAGGTGTGTTCCACACCTATTTCCACATGTAGCAGATTCTTCTGGAAGTGGGAGAGTTACACAAACTGATATGGGTGTAAGTGAAAAGCGGAATCATGCCCTAAATTATGCTTTTATGGCAACTGACAATCCACTTGCAGATTTTAATATAAATGTCATGGGCAGTTTGAGGCTCATGAAGATGGGGTGCAGACAGACCTAAAACTCTGTCATTGTTTTCAGTATATATGGAACGATTTTAGAGGCTGACAGTGTTCCGGGTGCTTAAATCCAAGATTATTTATAAATGAATCTTTACAGGATCTGGAGAAAACCACTGGTCTTTAAAATGAAATCACTCTTGCAAAATCGAAACTTTCCAGCAGTTTCTCTTTCATATAGCAGAGAAAGCTCTAACTTGAAGCAACAGTTAGAAGTTAATAGCAGACAGGTTCAGACTAGAAACAAGTCATGCACATTTGGATGTGTCCAGAACTCTTGGCTAGAATGGGCTGCGATTGTCAGCAAAAATGCCCTTCAGGACAGGTTGAAGTAGTGAGTTTTAATGTGTAACCAGCATGGAATAGAAGTAAAAGCGGGTCAGTTAGAGATTTCTTTTGTGAAGTCTAATTTAAGAGAAATTACTTAATCGCATGCCCATAGTCTAATGTGACAGTAGTGAGAGCCCAGTTTAGAACGACTCAATGTTATTTTTAAATAGCAGCATTATATTCTGTGTAGGATCCCTAGATAACACTACAGAAAACAAAGAGCACATGAAATTGAAAGACAGATCTACAAACAATGACTGTGCTAGTAAACTAAACTGACCAGAGCTGGGCAGCTCAAGGTTGGCACATGTTCATCCATGCTATTTCACTGCTGCCAAGCTCCTGGCAGGGCTGATCCTGACCAGTCTGGAGGGCCCAGCCATCCCTGAAGAGGACCAGTTCCCCAGCTGGGAGGATGTCAGGGCTCTCACCTGCAATGAGCGGCTCACAGGATGGGGACATACTCCTGTACATTCCCAGCTGCCTTCAGATGGAGAAACTGGTCAGAATAGTGGTTTCTACACCCACCAGCATAGTGATTTTTAGAAGCCTCCATGACTGGTTGGAGGTAGTTGCCTTTATTACTCATCCTCCTGCCTAGGCAGGGCACTGAAGTGGTGCAGCTGGTCACAGCCTGCTTGCAGCATTGCCCTGGCCTCTGCCAGTCTGGTGTTTGGGGTTGTCCTCCCAATAGCTCTGCCAACTGAGGCAGTCCAGTCATCCTCAGCTGGGAACAAGGACACAGGGATCTGGACCCTCTAAGGTGCTTATTTATAACTTAAAAAAAAAATTTAAATAAAATTTCAATTTTCATTTAAATGAAATTTTCATTAACTGAAATTAAAAAAAAGAGTGAGACTTTCCTAGAGTGTATGAGATTTAGGCAGGGGCTCAGGACACCCCTTTTATTCATTTTTAGGGTGCTCTTTTGTCTGTTGCTGGTACTTAACAAGTTTACCCCAACTAGTCCCTTTACATAAAAATTACATGGTCTCTTGCTCACTTCCCAAGAACATGATTGCAGATCAGTGGTAGGAAGGTGAATATTATTGGCAGCCCCTCCCTACTGTCACCGGCTCAGTGAGAGAAGGGTCACCATCCTGCAGGTATCTGAGTAGAGTTGCTGGAGGAGACCCCAAGGGAAGTAGCTGCACTCATACAATTTGGAGGCCCATTTTCTGCCCACGTTGTACGAAAATCTGCCAGAAATCAAAGAGCACATGTATCTCTTGTTCCTTTCTCTGGAAGTCCCACATCAGAGCAGTAGCTCTGAGTTAGTGACACATTTTCCATCAAAAGTAGCGAAAAATCAGGAGTGAACCTAACAGTTGTGGGGTACTGTGCACCTCCCAGCTGGCTGTTGAGCAGCATGGCTGTGCAACCTGTCTGTGACATGCAGACCTTACCAAGGAAGGGTGCATGTCAAGATGAGACCCAACACACTTGTCTACGGCAGCGTCTTATGTGACACCAACAATCAATTGCTGCCCCAGGAGCCTGGATTTGCCCATATTTTTTCTTGCCTGGGATATACTATTAGGCTGTGGGAAGGGTGCAGGTCCTACTTTGTGGAGCTATCTGGCCTTCATGGATTTTCTCGATATGTGGTCTGGGTAGGAGGCTGGGTTGCTGCGTACGACAGCTGAGTTGTTTGGGTTATTGGATGGTCAGGAGGTCACTTAGTTGCTGAAGATTTTTGCCGCACGTTACGCAATGCATCTGGAGTGTGTGAAAATGTCTAGTAGTGTTGCATTGAGGAGCAGGAAATGAACCTGAAGAGAGCAGGCCTGCTTACAAATAACGAATATCAGAGAGTACTAATGATCCCCAGCAGCTTGCACACAAAGCAGGCAAGACCTCATCACAGGCAAACACAAGCCAAATAATTTTCTTGCTTTCCTCCACGATTTGAACAGGGCGACAGTGCCACAGCCCTTTTGCAAACATGCGTTTGAATTTACGTGCTGATAACAAAGCAAACCTGTGAGTAATGACAAGCTGCAGAGCCTGCTGATTCAACTTGCTCTCCTAATCTTTTCCTGAAAATGTTGTTTTCAGTTCTGGTTATGAGGGCAGATTTCAAAGACACTGTTCTTTCATGCCTGTTGTCAGACTGAAGCCTTGATGATGAGGGGGTCTTTTCCCTGACCACAGCCACAGGAGTAGGTGACATATCAGAGCTACCCGTGAATTGACAGAGATTTGGCAGCATTAATGTGCCCTGATGCAGAGTTCAGCTTTTCCTGCTGCTTCTCACTGCCGTCTGAAGTGATATTGACTGTCTGGCCTACTGCGGTCATGGGAAGAGGAAATCCTCCAGGTAGACACAGGTGTGGAAATAATGCTGTGAGAAGAAGCATGAACTTCCATGTTCATCTGTCAGGGAGAGCTGTGAGCCTTGCCACCCCGCTGTCCCCACTGCGGGCTACAGGCAGCCACTGTGTCTCTGACCCCCTGCGCTGGGAACAGCGTGTTAGGGCAGGAGGGGAGCATGTGTGAAGGCTGGAAGGTTTTTCCAAGATCTTCCCATAGCCAGTGGAGGATGGCAGCTTCCTACAGAGGGTAATTCAGAGCTGTTGTGTCATGTTGTGGACTGACTCTTAAAGGCACTTCATGGCTAAAAAGACATCCCCCCATCGCATCTTCCCATGTTTTAGTGTGTGGCTTTTTCCCACTGTGGTTGGAGAGCACAACAGTGATCTGGCTATTAAAATATCTTCAATGCTCCTGGCATGTGCCTGTTTCTAGAGGTTAAACATACCTCACACTACTGATTTTATTAACTTTTTGGAGTAACCCTCTGCATCTCATACAATGGTCTGTGCAGGCAAATACACAATTTAGCATAATGCTCTGATACTGTTATTTAAACAGTGATTCTGCAAACACTCATGTTCTGTGATGAGTGGTGAAAAGTGCCACCCTCCATCTGCCATCCAGCTGGAACACAGAGTCCAGCTGAACACAACATTTAACAAGTCCCTGGTCTGCAAGTACTTACCAGAGAGAGCTCTGTACTCCCATGACATTTACTGTCACCTGCAGAGGTCTCAGCTTTCTGAGGTCAAGAAAGTTTTGGGTTTTTTTTCCTTTTGAATATGCTCATCTAACAGCCTGTCAGGTTATGTCTACTGTACCAAACCAGGTACCTGTACCTGTACCAGCTGCAGGCTCCAGCCCAGTCATGAGAACACAAACCATCACACGATCCTTCAGGACCAGTGGACAGACTCTAATTAATTTCATTTACTGGGATAGACACAGACTTTGTAATATATTAGGCATATGATTGCTGGGACTTGAGTTACAGCAGCTTAAGATTTTGCAGCTCATCACTTGACCCCATCAAATGCACTCAGTCAGGCCATGCTAATCTATATTTTTGTGTAAATCCCTTAGCATTTTTTTTTGCAAGGGTTTTTTTGCTTAGCATATGCTGTGACTCATCTCAGATGTGGTGGCTGGGTATGCACCATAAACTCAATTGTATTCAATCCTACATGCATGCAGCAAACGTTTGACAAATTCCAGATTACAGCAGACACAAGGCCTTTTAACACAGTTGCATTAAGGGCCTCAGTCCCTCTGCTAGTCTTGCTAGATTCACCAAGCCCTAACAGGCTCATTTCTCTCTCTCTTCCCTCTTCAATCAACAGTACTGATGGATTAATCCTGCATATTGCAAGGAATAATAAGTACATTCATGACTTCAAGGCCAAAATCAAGGGTGCAGATTTATGAAGAAGGACATATAAAATCTCTTCCCAAAATCTCTGGATTTTGTGGCATTGCTTGGTACTTCAGGTTGCTACCTCCTGCTGATTCCCTTTCACTAAAACATCCTGGCAGCAAAGTGCCACCAAAAAGATCTATGCCACTTCCTATCAAGCTATCATTGAATGGGCAGTTACATTAGAAAATGAGAGCATAGCATGATTTCTTGATATGCTCACATAGGGATACTCCCAAAGGATTCCCCCCAATTTTCTGCAGATTAATATTAACTGATATTAATTATTATTAATTATTAATTTACTCAATTAACACATTTTTGAAAGAAAAAATGCAAGATGTTCAGCCACAGTGATGACATAAAAGGCACAAAGTCCATACCATTGGTTTGCAGATGGCTGGGTAAGCCTGAAATACTGGGGGACAGCGTCTTGACTTGATTTCTGATGTGAGTACATTGGAAATTGAAGCAACGGTGGCAGCATAAATCTCTAACTGCTGTCTATGACTCCAAGTCCATTCACTCCAAGCAGACTCACTTTGTTGCCTGGCTTTTGGCCAAATCTGTCATGGGGAAGAATCATGTTGTAATGCAATAGCATCCTGACTCTGCAGGATACTGTTTGATCTTGCCTATATAGATGGGGCTAAGCCATGCTATGACGGCATTATGGCAATGTGCTGCAGCCCTTTGAAGATCGGGGGTTTTCTTCATCTGTGTAAGTTGTACTCCTCGCTGGAAGGAGACCCATCCCAAGTGGAGGCAGAGAAATCATGGGAAAAGCAGAACTAAATTAAGGGACAGCTTCTCATAAATCTCTGTTCTCAAGAGAACAGGAGAAAATTTTGCAGATGCCCTTTGCATCCTGGTCCAAGGGAAGTCGCACCTAACAGACATTTCTTTCCCCACTTCCCTTCCAGGCACATCTGCAGAGTCCTTTGAACCTGCAGCCTACCTCCTCCCAGTGCTCTGAAACAACAGCTCGTGGCTTTTCCCTAGATTCACCCTCTGGTGTCGCTGGCTCATGGATGTACTGAGGTTTTCTCTTTCCTGGGACCTGGAACAGAAGGAATTTGTCTCCATCCTTTAGTTACAGTTCCTCGTAACAATAGAAAAAAGAGGGATATTAATTGTTTCTTGTGTTCAAGAAATGTGGGCATGAACATGGATGTGAAGAGGTGATTCGCGAAAGCAGGCAAACACCAGTTGTTGCAGAGACCTGTAACATTTTTACTGCTTCCTTGGGAAGTACAGAGCCATTCCTGAGGGACTTTCCACGCTCGAGCTCAGGTTCAGGCCCCAGCTAGGGATATCTCCATAGCATCTGTGCACCAACACTCACAGTCTGTAATGATGGGGCACCACCTCACCCCTTCCTGAGGTTTGATTGTTATTTCTAGAATGGAGCAATGGAAAAAAAAAAAAACCACCAACTCAAATCCTTCTTCTCAAAGCTGCCTTTATCTTGTATCCTGCCTTTGCGTTTGCTTAGCTGCTCTAGACCCTCTCTTATGGAGGAAGTAAAGGGCCACATGTTTCAATGAACTGGCAGCACTTACTTCCCAAGAGGTGAATTTGTGCCTCTTTACCCTGTTTCAGACAAACATTGTAAGCTTAGTGTAACTTGAAGATTCAGGAGGCAGTATCACATGTTCCCTATAGGAGGTAGCAAAGAAATCAGAACCCCACACCTGCATGTTCAAAGGGAGTTTGCAGGTGCACACAAGAGCTGAGGAGGTTTGGCATGATGACAACTCATGCATGGGTGTCTATGGCCTCAGAGGGGCTTCTGAGCATCTCCTGGGGCTTTAGCTTTTTGCTAATCACCAATCCAATGTTGCAAAGGATTTGCCACGTGCTGGTGCTTTGGCAGCCCTGTACAGCCACAACGCCAGCTCTGCACTCAAAAGAAGGGTGGTTTTTTAACTGAGAGCTGCTGGGAATGCCTGAGTTTGGAGTATGTGGTGTATAAGCAGCCTAGTAGTGCCTACTATCATATCAACCCTGTTAGGGAAAAGATTTGATCCTTGTCCCTGTGGTCTCCATTTACAGCTGAACAAACTGGAAACCTGAATGCCAGTCTTGCTTTCCACAGATAACTCAAAGTCTCATGCTGCTCAAATAATGATGTACTGTGCAAAGCAATGAAAGACAAAGATGCTGTATTAGATTTACCTGTGAATGGGACCCTGAAAAGAAAAGGTCGCAAAAAGGTTAAAATTAAAATTCTATAAATATCATTTTGTATCCAAGTGAGTGATGCTGTGACCATCAAGGCTTGTTTCCTGTCAGGCTTTGCTTCTGTGATGCCTACTAAGGGTTGTGCCCATGTTTATCTCAGCGAGGGAATTGATTTTGGTCTTTTTTTGGACACTTATTTACCCAGTGCTTGGAATACCTTCATATTTTTGAAACTTCTCTCTCTCTCTGATTAATTTCATAGAAACTGGAATGGAAGTTAAAAAACATTGACAAATTAAAAAAAAAATTAAAAATAGAGGAGGTAAAAACAACTTTCCAGAAGTTAAAGAGACAAAGTAATAAACACTTTTGAAAAAATACTCTAATGCATGAATGAAAAATGCCCATTACAGTTATTCCCCTTTGCATATCCCAATATCTTAGCCTCTTTTTGCCTGTGCAATGGAATATCTAGATTTTTAAATGCCAATGAAATTTAACAGCTCTTAGTCACAGGGAGTTGCAGGGGATTAATAATGATTCTGGCATAGCGAAAATTTCCTCTTACAAGTCCTTTCATTTTTTTTCCATCATTAATCTTGGATGATCTGTCCATGTCTCTATCTTCTTCTCTCTTCCAGGAGCCAGTCTTCCCCAAAGCATTTCAGCGGTTGTGTGGGCTGCTTGAGCCGCCCGCAGTGGGGAGGGCAGGGCTGCAAAGTGCCCTGAATCCTTATCTCGTGTCTGCTACTGGGAACCTCCATCTCCTCTGGTGTCATTTGTTTCAACATCTTCTGGGTGGCTGATCAAACCCCTCCGTAGCCGGGTAATGTTTCGGTAAATGCAAATCAGCAATCAAATCCCCCAAGGTGTGGAGCTGGGTAGAGCTAGTTCATGGTGATGTGTTATGCTGGCTCATATCCGGTTATTTCTCAGAAACAGAGAGGAATCTTTCACTGAACTAAAATATAGAAGTGTTTTGTTTTTTTTTTTTACTTTCTGTTTTCCTCTGTTCCTACAGAAACCAGCAGCTCCACTGAATATTTCCTGCTTCCCCCTCACCCTCCTGCTGAGGAGATAATCACCCAAGCAGCACCTTGTGTGGTGCAGGGTTAGGCTTGCCTTATTGTACAAACAACAAAAAGGGCTCACGGGTGCCTCTACGGATAGGAATAACCCCAAGACCAAGCTTAAGAGTCAATTCTCTTCCTGCCCATGTTTCTTACCTGTACGAGCACCTGAGGGGCTGCTTCTGACTTGGCCAATGTGGTTCTCCAGGTAAGTCCCAGAGGCTTGGGGGAGTGCTCGCCCACAATGTGGATGGGCTCCAGCACTTTGTGCCGGGCCAAAAACTTCAGTGTCCCTGTGCTTCATCTTCATATGACCTCTACTCAACAGGCAGAGCTGCCTGAGAGCTTTTCTAGGAGGGGCCATTGCTGTTTAGTGCAGGAACAGACAGGATGTGGAAACCTGAGCTCAGACCAAGGTCTTGAGAGTGTCCTTGACACTCTAGGCTGCTTCTACTTGGTAATTCAGCCATCAGGCATTTGACGATCCTTTTCTCCAGGTCTCAGGTGTCCTTGGGTGCCCTTGGGTTGGGTGGACCCAACCAAGTACACTCGAACTGCCTGCTCTGCTCCCTTTCACCTCCACCCAAGACAGATGTTGGAGGAAAGCAAATGAAGTCATTCCCTTCTGGTGGGGTGTCCTGTCGATGCATGGCATGGACCGGGGAGGTTAGTCAGAATCCACTGGAAACAGAGCAACCTGAGAGGAATCTGCTTCATCACGCAGCTGCTATTGCTTAACATGAGCTTTGCACAACACAGTAATTGGTTCCAACTGACTCATGGCAGAGCCCTGGCAAGGGAAAGTTCACGTCAGGAAGGGTGTGCAGTTCCTATGGCGGGGGACACCACATTTCAGAGATCCTCAGCTGGCAAACAAGCCAGGAAGAGAGCAGCAAGAGGCGATCTGCCACTGAGTGTTACAGAGAGAGTTTTGAGCTGGTCGGAGTAAGGAAATACAACCAGATCCCTGTCTCTGCAATGTATGTGGAGAGCTTACTTTTTTGTCCAGAGAGGGCACTCTTATTGCAGATATTTTAAGAGGTATGCAGAGACAAGCGATAGCACGGCATATTGTAAGCTATTAATAATATTCACTAAGAGCATTTCTTACCTCTGCTCTAAGCTGTGAATATTATATGAGCTCAAATCAATTGCATTTGAAAAGATCCAAAATCTGGTAAAAACAGACTCACGCTTCTCTCTCTGTTTGGTGTTACTGGCCAGTAACATCAGCAACGCATATAATATCCATTAAAAAGGGGATAAGTGACAACATAAATTTAAAGGCAATATGAATTTGGTCTTTATTCATACAGGGGAACATTAGGATTTACTCATTCTTGGTCTGGATTTGTTGTAGCTCTACTTAAGCTGACTTAACCAGGGTGAAACCAGGTTCAAAGCAGCTCTGCTCAGTATGTACAATGGTTCTCATATAGCTATAATGTAACACCTTTGAGTGAGAGGAGTTTTGAGCCATAGGATTGTTTTGCACAAGAGTTGTGCTTTCTGACACTACCCTTTCCAGAGATTTATAATATCAGTGGAATAGCTCTTTCCTTCTCTCTCTTTCCCTTCCTTCCTTCCTTCCTTCCTTCCTTCCTTCCTTCCTTCCTTCCTTCCTTCCTTCCTTCCTTCCTTCCTTCTTTCTTTCTCTTTCTTTCTTTCTTCCTTTCTTTCTTTCTTTTTCTTCCTTTCTTTCTTTCCTTCTGCCTTTCTTCCTTTCTTTCTTTTAAACTGGTTTATATATGAAGGAGGCAGTGCCCTTTTATTTTCTGTCCTTTTTGCTACAGCTCACTGGCTGCTGCCCTTTTTTCCCAGCCTTGTAGTGTTTCCTCCCTTCTTTCCCTTCCCCCAGTCTGCCACAGTGTCAGTGAGAAACAAAACTGCTGAAACCTGAGCTTTCTGGCTAGAGAAGATGAAGAATGAGAGGAGGAGGTGGTAATTAAACCCTCCCCCATATTATTCATGTAAAGGAATTGTCTTTGAACACCACTTCATCCTGGGAGCCACTCTGAGTTCAAAGAGAAAGCTGAGTTGTTGTCATTCTGGGGCCTTAATCTAATCACAGTGTCCCTCTTTGATTTAAAAATCTTCTTAGGAGGTGGCAAATATCTCTCCCCGTCTACCCTTTTGTATTTTATTTTTATTTTTTTGGTCTTAAGAATGTGGTACTTATTGTTTTGGTGTTTTTCTTGTAGTACAGGGTTTTATTGTCCAAGTTAGGCTGGTTCATGTCACTGGCTATCGTTTAAGAGATCCAAGCCTTTGGTAGTATCAAGGACAGAAAAGTATTGCTCTCTGTACCTATGGACAATTCTCTATACATACATGATAAGACCAAAAGACTCTCCAGGAACTCTCCATCTTTCAAGGTATTTCCAGATCCATGCTTTAAGAAGCAGCTTTGATGTAAGTGATGCTTCCTGGGACAGGCATCTACCACCTACCTGAATAGATCTACCATTTTTAATCACTTGGCAGGTAAAGAGCACTCAGTGTGTTTCTTCTTCCTTTTCTTGCCCTGTTTCCTATGAGAAAGCCCAGAAAAACACCTCTGAATGTCAGTCCAGTTCCACACAGACCATAAATGCTACCTCTTACACACAGATATATGCCCACGCACATACACACATTTAACCTGCTTTGTGTTCTTCCTTGTAAGGTCTGTTCTACATCATTAGTTGGAAGCAGACAAAAATCATCCATTATGGTTTCTGAGATTTTCAAGTGAAAGGTCTAGTGTTACTCAAGAGCGTGGCTGATTCCCACTTCCACCAACTGCCCTCCAGCTAATACCTTCCCTTAATGTTAGCATTTATTAGGGCTATTCAGGGCACACTTACTTGTACAAGGTGCTCCTGCAGATTCTTGCAGAGTTTAGACTATGCAGATAAAGGCAAAATTAAGATACGGTCATTGCAGGTTGGATTGTTTCTGAGCACATGCAAGTGAGTGGCACAGTGAATTTTAGCTCCTTGGCAGTGTAACAGTGCTGGAGAATTGCCTGTCCAAATGTAAGCATGAACATGTGGGCTGAGGTGCTTGACTCTGTATGTCTCACCTGAGGCAAGATTTCAGGACATCTGAATCTCGTCCTTTGATTTTAATATAAAAAAGGCAACAAAATTTGATCTTCTATTGTGGACCTATGTGAGGATAAAAAACCTTTAGGCCAAAATCAATAATAACAATAGTAATGGCATAAAATAGATTTCTCCATCAGTTTAAAGCTTTCAACACAGCTTCATTTCAAAAGCACCAAATGCTAATAGCTTCCCTCCAGCCCATATGGCTCTGCTCAGTATACACATCTAAAAAAATTCTTACCACTTCCTTAGATATCTAAATATACACCTAGCACACTTATTTTTGACACCTTGTCTTAGATTTTTTATTCTAACATTTGTTGATATAGATTTACAGCAAAGTGATAGCTATTTTAATCTATATCCAGGTGAAGCTTTTTTGTGCTACTTGTATAATTATAATTTCAAAAGCTGCTAAGTAGTTTTAGCATATACTTCTCATGCTTGAGTTCATCTCTCCTAACTTTGTGTATTGAAGTATTAGATGTTGAGTGTAAGATAGTCACTTAAATTCTCTCTCACTTTTCAACAGAGAGATGTAGACACTGCTGATGACTGTTCATCCTTTCCTAAGGTTGTTTGGATGAGTGTTTCATGAGGAATCTTGGGTTATCATTTAAAGTAAGTGCCTAATTCTTAGGCAGCTAAGCTAAGTGCGAAAAAGCCTGTCCTTCAGATCCTAAACCTTGGCTTTCACAGCAGTCCAAATCTGCTTCATTAATAGTGACCAGTACAGCCATAATGCTGTATAATTATTATATAAAATCTCTGATATTCAGAAATGCTAATGGCAGACAGTGAGAAGGGCAGATCGATAGTCCAGAGTCTGATTTATTTCCTGCTTCCCACATGAAAATGGCCAGGCTGAACACTGGCTGGTTTTGAGTTCAAGCAATGGGAAGGGAAGAGAAGATCAGCTGAAAGATGCCTCCCTCTGTCAAGACTATGTATTCAAATACACACGGAGATGACGTGAAGTAGAATTCATTTTGCAGCAGTCTGGTTGGGGGATAATATTTGTATTTTTTCGATAAGCCCCTTCATATAGCTGAATAGATCTTTTCTCCTGCAAACAGATAGAGCTTGACTTTTTGTGTGAAATACACCATAACTTGCAAAATGGGATGAAACTCTCGTGAACAGACAACTTGAAAGAGAGTAGTTGTCTTTTGGTAAACAAACAGATGTGGGTTCAATTGCAGATGTTATCAATAAAAAAATAAAATGCCTGACAACAGGGAAATAAATAACTGAACAATAACATAAATTCACAATTTTCTCTAAAACTAAGCCAGGCTGTTAGAATCACAGCTTCTGTTTCTAGTAAAATTTTAGATATTGTAATTCTCTCAAAGATGGTTGTCCTTCTCTTAGGTGATATTTATCTGCACAAAATACGCATGAAAAGATACCAAAGTGTTGTCTTGAATCTCTCTGTAATTTTATGTTGGTCAGCTTACAGACAAACTCAGGATGACCTGACCTAATCTGAATGACATCAGGCTATATAAAATCACATAAATATCCACAGTAGAAAAAGCAATATTCTGTTCAGGACAAAAAAAACAAACCACAACCGAACCTCTACAACCAATACCCCAGATCTCTGGTTTCCATTCACAAAAGCCAAATGAAGGAATAGGCAAGGTTATTGAGGTGGCTTCCTGAGCCACACTTCCAGCATAAAGCAACCAAGGCTGAATTTGTGTTTGGATTTGGCTGATTCAGTGACTCCAAATCAAAGTTGTGGGTCTGGTTCCTTAAAATGACCAACACAACTATGATCAGCAATTGCATCAACATTAGGCAATTTTGTAATGTTTAATGTGGCTTACATCTGTGGCTAGAAGGCAGGGGAAACTAATTTTTTTTTACAAGCATTGCTTTTCTTTTTTAAGAGAAAAAACAATGTAAAGCTTTATACCAAAGAAAACCCCAAACCCCTTATCTTTTCAATTTTGTTTATTTATTTGTTTCAAGAATAAATACTTACAAAATGGCTACATCTTACTCTTACTTTTACTGAAATACATTGGGTATGTTTCCTTTGTACTCCTTTATTTGTGATTGACATCACCATAAGAAGACAAAGCCATTATTATCCCTACTGTAAGTGGAAAAAAAAATATTCCCTGATTAAAATAAAGAGTAAGTTTCACATTATACCACAGCAATTCATTGTGTAGCTTGGGGCAAACAGCTCTAACTTTGAGTGGTGGGTTATGGGGCTCTTAATTGAGTTATTCATCAATATTTGTCATCTACAAAATGAGTTTATCATCTTTGAAGCCTTTAGACACTTGTAGATTTTTGTGGTGAAAAGCATCATTATGGTATTGGTCATTTATTAGTTAATGAGTCATTGGGAAGCCAAGGTTACATCAAATCCCCATCTGCTTTCGTTACTGGCATCCATGATGATCTTTCCTTCCATGGTCTGAGGTCAGCCTTGGTGACTTGCACCTCTGATGCCCACTCTTCCCCTCACATTCCCTGAACCCTACTGTCACTTTCCTTCTGATGCTTTTGATTTCCATTTGCATTTTTCAGCTCACTGAACTTTAGTGAGATAAGTGTGCTTCACTGAACCTTGCCTGTGCTGGTAACAGAGGGCTGTGGATATTTTAGGGTGTGCCTTGATTTACACCAACTGTTATATTTTGCATTTCTGTTCGTGACAGAAAACTCACCCCAAATTCCAGCATTTAGTGGCAGCACATGGAGACTCACTTTGATGCTTTGGCCAAACTAGCTCAGTGACAAGACTTCCTTACTTATATCCAAGTATTCATGGACTCCTAGGCAAGATGTGCAAATTTTAGCCATTTTGGTTCAGCAGTTTTTGTTCTCATGCAGTCAGAGCCCAAGGGTATTGCTTTGAATGCTTAACTGGAAATGAGAGCCAGATAAACACAGAGCAGAAGGCCAGTGAAATCCTATTGTAAATCTATCAAGAAAACACAAAGCCCTCCCTGATCATCAGCCTGGTTCCAAAAATGTGGTTAATGGAAGATCCATCTGCCAAAGAACTCCTGTTACTGGATAGTGGGGAGCTGAGATATTACTGAATACTGTGTCTTCCTCTGTATTTCCAGCTATGTGGCTGGACCTCATATCCTCCCCTGCACTGTCCCAGTAGCTGTAGAAACCAATGAATGTTTTACTGAAAATGTGAGATTCACTCGATTCACTTATTCAAAGTATGCGGCTGCGCTATCTTCCAAAACACAGACAAGCAACGTTTAACTTGGCCATAGTTAAAAAATGATCTTAAATACATTTCTGAGGTGAGAAGCTCTGTGATACGATTGACCGAGTAAGCACATTTCATACAACATTCTGATGAAGGAGACGCTCATAAATGTTGCTGTCGAGAGCGCTGCTGGCTGCTGCCACTCGGAGGAAGCCCGTCAAGGCTCATTCTTAAAAGTCACAGATATGCACTGGAAAATCCTTGATATTTATTTTTGGATACAGGGCTAAACCCTGGCTTTGTAGAGGTGAGGAGAGTTTCCATTGATTAGATTAGGGCCCAGACTTCTTTTTCCAGCTTGATTTCTAGCTGAGCCCAGTCTCACGCTGCTTCCTGAAGGAGAGGCAAGGAGAGTTTTGCATTTTGTGTTCACCGAGGGCAGGGTCTGAGGCTGGAAATCATCTTTAGCTACCACTGTTGCACTGACCGAGTGATTAATGGGATTTTGATAATGACACACTCTGAAGGCAGACAGTATAGATTTTGGTTCTGGGTAGCCGCAGATTACTAATCTCTGCAGCTGCTGATGAGAAATTTGTCTGTTAATAACAAACAAATTCTTCTGAGAGCTCAGCTTCTCCACCAGAGGCAAAAAACATTTGATCGAATGGATTAAGTTTCTCATCTTCTTTTATTGCATGTATTTTTAACTTCTTGCCTCATTTCTAGGTGCAAAATAAGAATACCCAGTTCATCTCACCTTTTTTGTTCGTAGATTTTCATCCTCAGAAAGAAATATTTCTCCAAGGAATGTCAGGTTTACTACCCCCTTTGCAGATGGGAAAACTGAGTCACAGGGAGAGGTGACTTAGGTCATCAAGAGGCAAATGGAAAAAACAGTTGCATAAACTGGTCCCTAGAGTCCCTGCCCAGTTGCTAGCTCCCTTAAATGTCAGTCCCACAGGATTTAAGCTAAAGCGAGTGGTGAAACTCCCCGTTGACTTAGATGGGTTTTGAAATCAATATATATACCCATATATATGTATATGATTCCACAGCCTCAAGTGATTTTATCACCATAGTATCTTGACCTCATCTAAAAAGTGTTAGATTGACATGGTGATTACAGTTTCTGAGGTCAGTTAACAATAACGTTATCACCATTGCTGCAGGATGACTGAGGGGTTGACTAAACAGAACTAAAGGAAGGTTTGCCCAGTTAAAGATGCCAGGGTCCCATTGCTATGGATCTGGGTGTCAAGCAGACTTCCCAGAACTAGAGGTCTACCTGCACTGGGGCATTGAAAGGTTTCACTCTGGTTGGATGCTGCTGTGTGAGTGCTCATGGGATGGGTCCAGCTCTGCAGTGTACATGAACCACACCATGCTAGCCCTGACCCTCTCTGGTGCAGAGGCAACATTTTCCAGGAGGAGGTGGAGCCCCCAGAGTTACCTGCCTGTACTGGATATCCAGTTCTTCCTTGCACCTCTCAAATTTCTGCTCTCCCAGATTATGAGGTCTCCTCCGCTTGGCCATGGGATATCTATTGCGTGTGACAAGGTCAGGGCTGGGCAGCATGCAGGCAGCTCTCCCTCCAAGGAGGGTTCCCCTCAGGGGAAATGTAGCACTGCATTCTCCTCCCAGCTCCAGCACCCTGAGCAACATGCACACCTGCTCAGTGTGTCCCAGGTGGATCCCACCAGCTGGATGGGACACAGAAGGTCCCAGAGCAGCAGGGAGGACACAGTGCTGTAAATGAGGTTATACCATGTGGGAGTCTGAGCTGGTAGCCATTTGTCTGTTTTTTCCTCCCTTTGAGTGCCAAATCACCTAAAGAAAAAAAAAATCACCATGTCTCCTTGAACTGCCCAGAAGTCTGAGATATCACCAAATACATGTGTTTCTGTAGGTGCTGTGCTTTAGCTGAGAACTCAATATGGGGTGACCATTGTCACCGCTGAGCTTTCTGGTTCTGATGTCCAGGACATCAGGGGTCCCAGTGAGGCTCCAGGGGGTAAGGTAAGCAACACTGCAGCTCCTCCAAGGTCTAGGTGGGAGGTCAAAGCTCGCAATTGTTTAGGCTGCTCCCTGGGTCTGTTTATGGTCCTTCCTCTGCTCATGATCAATCAGCGCCCCTCTAAGTGTTTTCTAAAGAAAAGGGAGCAATAGCAGCTCCAGGGAACCACTCATCTTTTGTTATATTATTTTTAAAATTTCCCTTTTCCTAAATGTAAGAGTTCAAACCTTCCAAGCCACGTGAGTGCTACTAATCAACATTTTCCTCCCCAGCCTGTTAAAACTTCCACTAACTCATCCCCCCGTTTAAAGACATGATAACATTTTGTATCCGATTTCCCCTATAATTAGATTGTACAAACACTGTTGGTCTTGCTGAGAATGAGACTATCAGTAACAAAACACTCCATCAACTTCCAGCTCTTTAACGAGATCCCCCTTTTTATTTTATCAGTCCAATGTGAATCCCTCCGATTAGGTGTTAACAAGCCAGACTATTTTCCCTTGAGAATCCTCAAGCACTATAAATATATATTCACTCCTTAGACGTCAAATCACATGTACTGTAAAGGTTTTTCAGTTTCCCATTCACTGCCTTATTTTTATAAATCTTTGTTGTTTAAAATCTCCCATGTTAATTATTCATAATCACAGCATCAGTATCATATCTGGGAAGGAGAAAATAGTTGTTTTTAAGGAAAAGAACAGCCCTTATTTATGTTACTGGCATATCACAAGTGATTTATTTGATTTATGTTAGATTATGCATAGATGTAAATTTTTATGAATTCTATCAGTGATCCACATCTATTTGCCAAGAACAACTCATTTTTTCATGATGGGAAAAGTATCTTCAGTGTATCACGACCATACAACAGAAGTGAGCTGACTTCTGTTTCGTCCTTGGAAAAGACACTTCAACTTACTGCACCTGTTGCTCCACCTGGAATGACTGGGGTCTTTTTGAATATATCAGTATCTCTTACTGCCCTTCAAACATGCTTCAGGCCTGGCAGATTCTCCCTTCTGGGGGATTCCCAAAACAGAAATGGGAACTGGACAGAAGACATCAAGTAACTGAAGAGCCCTGAGGACAAAATAATTGTATAACACACAAAATTTGTGTTCAAAATTTGTATAAGGACACAATTAACTCAAGCCTCATTAGAGAGTTTCTTGTATGGTGTTAAGGATGTTAGTATCTCTTGGGGAGAAAAGACAAATAATGACATTGGATAGAACTGTGATCTGGAACTGCACAGATTTTCAGTCAAAAAGCTCTTAGGACTGTATATAACAAAGTTTCTAACATTGTCTCTACCATTCATTTTTCTGCATCTTTAAAAGCTGTAAATCATTTTAATGTTGATTTTTGCCATAGAATTCAGTAAGTCAAGGTCATAATACTTGAAATCCAGAGCCATTGTTTAACTATTTAAATTAATTTAAATATTTAATATTTAAACAAAATATTTAAATTAATTTAAATTAAATTAATTTAAATATTGAATGCTGCACAGAGGAAAGTCTACAGCAATGTTTTCACTTTTCTGGGTTTATATTATATCAAACTCTTTACAAACTTTCCCCAGGGGAACACCACCACTGCCCAGGAGCTCAATATATGAAGATTCTACCCATAAATAATTATAAACTCTTTTCATGCCCACTAGAATCTTGTAGTTAGCACCCAATCAGTGCTAAAGATATTTTTTTCTTAATGTATGGAAAAAAAATCTCTTTTAGTGGACAGCTTAAAAAACATCTAAACATAGATCTAAAAGCTCTAAATCATATTAAAAACAATGGTTCAATTTATGCCAAAAATAGAACAGAAAATGAATCATAAAAACTATCTCCAGAGAAACAGTAATACAAGGTACTTCTCCAATGACATATGGTCCTTCTGCCTTTTGTGTGAAAAACTTTGCTCCCTGACCGCAGTATTACTAATTTCCTTACCCTTAAACCATCCTGGACAAAGAGTGGTGTTGGTGTTAAGCCTCCTCTATAAAGATGAATTTACAGATTCTGGCAATGCTTTTTTTTCTCCTCTGTCATTTTTAAAAGAGTTTTTATATTTTCCTGGTATTTCAGTCTTAAATTTAACCTAGGTAGCTTGCACTGTGAGGCAAAATAAAAATAAAGTGGAGGCAGGATCAACCAATAAGGAATTATGGAACACAATCAATCAATAAAGAATTATAGAACACATTAATGCCAATCAACATAATTTTGTGGAAAATAGGTTTTCTGCTATTTCATTTTTTGATGAGATCACATGTTGGCTAATAAACATAATAATAGTTCAGATTTAGCATAGGTATATTCTTGCAAAGTTATTTGGTTTAGCAGCATAGCAGTTAAAATGTCAATATAGCACACATTAAATGGATTAAGATCTGGGCAGCTGGCAGATTTCAAAAAGTATTTGTCGATGGGGAATTGTTACCAAGTGGATGTGTTTCTTATGGAAATTCCCCAGAGGTCTGTTTCATGTCTAACACTGTTCAATATTTTTGTCAACTCTTTATTTGAACATTTTGTAATAAGCTTTGATTTTTCTTGGTACATCTGACAGATTAGTTAGCATTTACTGATGTACATGTCTTCTGCAGACTGTTAGCCTCTTGACAGGCAGAGTTTTGCTGTAATTCATTCTGTTGCCTCTTTTGGCCTGGACAAAAAGTTTAACTTTTTAAAGTTTGCTGTGAAGGTCCACATAGAATTCTGTCTATTTTTCTCTCAGAAATAAAGGAAGACACTGCCATTACAAGTTATGGTGCTCAACTCAAGCAACGGGAGAGTCCACTCTAATGAGCTGTGCCATGGAAAGGAAGAAAGTTTTGTATCTTTCATCCATGAATGGTTTAGTTACACAGTGGAAGCCTCTATTTTTGACACTTCCAGAGGAGTTCAGCTCCCACTTAGAAGAATCTCTTTAGCTGTAATCTGAATGAGATGCATAATACTGGTAATGTTTTGCACACTTATAATGTTCCTTATTTAAGGATCTTGCAGTGCTGAAAAATATTAAATCATTAGGAGGACAGCATAATAATGTAATAATAATAATAATCATCATCATCATCATCATCATCAAAGCAAAGTCACTGAAAGCAATGCTAGCAATGACATTTATGGTATAAGTCTGCTGATTTGAAGGCTGAGGAGACACCCTGAGTACTGTGAGAGGGAGGTACCCCCAGTTGGTATCTGTTCAGAAGTTAAAGGAAAGAGTCTAGAAAAGGCTAATGGAATAGAATGAAGTGAGAACATTATTTGAGCATTTTTTTTCAGTATTTGGGACCATTTTTTTATGAACAGTCGGATTTTAAGGAGGGAGAAAGCATGGTATCATTCTTCACACTGGGGGAAGAGGATGCTGGGCAGTTTTTAAGTTTCAGAGGATGACAGTGGTTGCATGAAGGGTGTCCTCTGGTTTTGGAGTGAGGAGTCTGTGGATTTTGCCTGTCACCAACCCTAATAAAAGAATTGGATCACAGCAGGGGTTGCTGTGAGAGCCTCCTCTACAGACTAGAGCAGCAGCCCGCAAATTAACAGGCAAAGTGGCAAATAGGTGGTGGGAAAGATTACTTAGCAATAAACCTTGTTGTAACAACTAGCTAAGAGCAATTAGCAGGGCAGCTAACAGCAGCCCTGGTCAGCAGGAAGAGCCGCCACAAACATTTCCAGCAGAAAGCACCCACCAAGAGTGGCAGTAAGGGAAGGAGCATTTGCAAATGGGGCTGTATCTGGCAGTGAGCGCTGTGAGCAGGAGCACCTACTGCTAGCAGCGAGCAGGGCAGTTGCAGAGGCCAGTCAACTGCCACAGGATACAGATAGGGCTCAGGGACGACTCTGCTCTAGGATAACCATCGTCCTACTGAGATTTGTCTGAGTCTGGATCAAAACCCATGAGTGGAGTGCAACAAGAAGAGGATGTCCATGGCTGGCACCAAAGCACTGATCTTTCAGAGGTCTCTCTTGGCTACTATGGAGTGAACAGGTACGTCAAGGGGGAATGGGATCATGTTTCCTTCTCTTGCTTGAATTTTTTAGGTTGGAAGGATGTGACTGGAGCTCAAGCACGTGCTATAGAAGTGTAGTTGCAAGTTAAATTTTATGTAGATTGAAAAATAAAATAAAAAGCACTGTTAGCTTCATGATTTATACTTTAAAAGCACATTACCAGTGGAAAATTCGCTTTCAATTTACTTATTAGGTTCAGATCCCTCTATTTGCACATGGTTTGCCAATAGCTGGTAGCTAGCAGACTCTAGCTTCTGTTTCTTTGCTCTGAGGAACTCTTGGCCATGCAAGAGACAGATGACTCTGATGGGGTCTTAAACAGGCAATAAACCCAAACTCACCAAAACACTTTCACTCATGAGAGTAGGAAATATCCTTTTACCAGGTGTATTACTTGCAAACAGAATTTAATATATATATCCAGACATATCTCTACTTTATTAAGCTGCATTTAGAGCTACCCTAATTAAAACTCCCCCTGTGTTAGATATTGTGTTAAGGCTTTTTGACAGTTTTACTCAGTCTCCTACTCAGATCTGCATTGTGGGACTTATTGAAGAATAGGATCATAGAATCATAGAATCATTTAGATTGGAACTTTAAGATTATCAAGTCCAACCGTAAATCTAACACTGCCAAGTCCACCACTAAACCATGTCCCTAAGTGCCACATGTACCCATCTTTTAAATACCTGCAGGGATGGTGACTCAACCACTTTCCTGGGCAGCCTGGGCAGGATATGGCATGACTTGAAGAAAGGAGAGGTTCTGTCACTAGCAGTTCATAAGATTTGCTACAGAATTTCTAAAGGACTAGAGAGTCGTGTCATTAGCAATAATGTTTCACACTTTTCATATGAAGATCACAAACTGACTGGCAAATATTAAGTACTTCTGTTTCACAACAGCCTTCTCTCTTTGAGACACGCATCTGACTGACTTAAAGGATGAAACATGGAGAAGTGATGTGACAGGCTAGAAGGCGGTACCCTGTTGAGAGGTCAGATCCATCTGTTTCTGCTGAAGCCAACAGGAATTTAAGGGTTTTTGCAGGGGAAGAGTTTCCACAGCCATACGTCCAGTCTCCTGCTCGGCTCACAGACCAGCAGTGATTCTCCTCTGTAATAGTGTCTTATCTCTATACTTTCATGAAGGGACTTCAAACAAACCTCTGTGGTTTTGTAATATTTGTGTCTTGGTGGCCTGTGTGGCATTCTTCCTCCTGGCAATGTTTTGTCATTTGTACTGAAGACTGGACTATTCTAGAAGCCAGATGAACAATACTACTGAGTAATGGCAAACATCTCAGTTTTCTTTAGACTGGTAACATTATTGGCAAATCCAAAGCTGAGCTGCAGACTGCAGTTTGCTCTCTTTTAAAGTACATTGAAAACTGCTGTGAAGCGCAAGCTGCCACGATTGTGTGGTGTAAGCAATTATCTTCTATCTTGACTGGACTGATGTGGGTTGGGCACGCTTGTTTCCATTGTAGTCATGTCATTTCTAAACAAAGTTGAAAACTGGTAGGCAAGGGTACAGAAAAGGTGTCATTAACATTTCAATGTACCTGCTACTGGATGTCACAGCATCTGCCATACTGACCTCCGCTCTCTGATAAAGCAAGAAAAAGAGAGTTCATCATTGATCATTTAATGCAATGCCAGTGTCTCAGGGCTCAGGTCTTCACAGACTCCACTGTGAAGCAAGTGGATTGATTTCAAAGCTTTAGACAAGCCTGAAATGAGGTAAAGTAAGTTATGAAATAACAAGGAGTGAATTGCATTAAAAACTCCCTATTTAGGCATGAACAAAGGATAAAATCAAACAACAGTAAGCAGAGATATGCTTTTGGGGTCTGTTACTGATAGCGCATGTGCTAAGAGGAGAGAAAGGCACACAAAGCATCACCTCCTGCACCCCTGCTGTTTGAGAAAAGATCATGGTAAAAAAAAAAAAAGCAGCAGCATGGTAGGAGACGAGCACATGCTTTTCTCACTGTTTTCCTTCTGGTGGGGAGTCATGTATATGTTGAAATATTTCCCTCTAGCCTCTAGCCCCAGCAGCGTACCCCAAATAGAGGTTTTTTTTGGTTTGGTGGAACAAGATAATCTATAGTAGCACAAAATGCCTCACATAGGTATAGCAGCTTAAAAAGCAGATTTAACCATGGCAGTGAGAAACTCTGGGCTTGCTTACAGAATTGCACAGTCTAAAATTGAAGCACAGACTACGCCTTGGGGTACATGATTCTGGGGTGAAAGTACAAAGAATCTTTATTAATATTATAAAAAATTTTACCCGTAGATGAACTAAATCTGAAGTAAGCCTTTCTTCTGAGGCTTCCTCTGTCTGTTAGGCTTCTGTTTGTTTGTAAAGTTTACATGCTTCCTGGGTTTGACCAAAACCAGGGCTATTGAAATAACTTGAGAAATGTTATCACTCTGATGTTTCTGAGCCAGCTAGGATTAGAAATGACTGGAAATGTTATGGAAGAGCCTGTTTTCATGAGATTTCCATCCAGATATCTAGACCAAAGGGGTTTCTTGCTCTGTGAACTTACAGAACACCTTTCAGTGCTCTTTGATGTAAACTCCTTGTTTCCTGTAGCATAAAGAAAAGTGTCCCCTGCATTGTACCTATGCAAATTACAGCAAATAGATCAATATAAGCTCACCTTTTAAGACCTGACCTTTTGTTTGACCTGAAAGATGGAGGTTTTTCAGTTCTCAAAGCTGGGTATTACAGTTTCTTGTTGAACTAGGAAAAGATTGTGTTATTATCTATCCTTTCAGGACCATGCAATAAGCATAGGAAATACAGTAGTCTTTTAAGTCAACAGAAGCCAGAATGTACAGAGTTAAAGTCCTAACTCCATCTTTAGGGTACCTTGTTTTCTCTACACAATTACCTGTGGTCTCAGTCTGTTAGATGATCTCAGCTCGGCATTTGCAGAAATACTGAGACAATTGACTTAGGGATGAAGTTTCCAGCTTCAACTTGAAAGATCCCTTGTGTTTGTGGATTCAGGTCAGACATTTAGTGTTACCTGAACTTAATTGCTGTTTGTTTTTGCTTTGCATTGTCTTCTAAAAGGCAGTCTAGGGAAAGAGGGAGGCCTGGGAAAAACAAACTGTTTTGCAGACCAAAATGGCTTCAAAAGCAGCATTAGGACCACCTCCAAGTCTAAACAAAGCTCTGGAAGAAAGGTTATCTCCTTGCTCCCTAAACCTCGCCACTTCCTGCAGAAGCTCTGCTTTTCTCTTTTCAGGCCATAACAATCCCAAGACTGCTATTACCTTACTCTTGTCTCCCATATCAAGTTCAGCCTGCTTGTGTGGGCAATGTGGTCCTGCTTTGCCTCCCTTTTCCCAGTTTTGCCGCAGAATTTTGCTTCTCAGTCCCATACAAGGAGGCTGGGTGACTTGGCTATTAGTGACCATCGTTTAGGTCACAGTTATCTCTAGTATCCACCTATGGTTGTCATCTTTGATTAGCAAATACATAGTCCTGCTTACCCTTTCCTGAGTTAGGCCAAGCAACTCCCTTCTTGGTTTTGGACCTCCTTTAAAAATTGGGTCAGTCTGGCAAGCATTTCTAAATGCTTCAGGCACCACTGAAAGAATACCTCCATTTAATGCATTTATCAACGGTCTGGATGAGGGGATTAAGTGCACCCTCAGTAAGTTTGCAGGCGACACCAAGTTGGGTGGGAGTGTTGATCTGCTGGAGAGTAGAAAGGCTCTACAGAGGGATCCGGACAGGCTGGATCGATGGGCCGAGGCCAACTGTATGAGGTTCAGCAAAGCTAAGTGCCAGGTCCTGCTCTTGAGTCACAACAACCCCATGCAATGCTACAGGCTTGGGGAACAGTAGCTGGAGAGCTGCCTAGTGGAAAATGACCTGGGGATGTTGGTCAACAGTTGGCTGAATATGAGCCAGCAGTGTGCTCAGGTGGCCAAGAGGGCCAATGGCATCCTGGCTTGTATCAGGAATAGTGTGGCCAGCAGGACCAGGGAAGTGATCATCCCCCTGTACTCGGCACTGGTGAGGCCACACCTCAAATCCTGTGTTCAGTTTTTGGCCCCTCACTACAAGAAGGACATTGAGGTGCTGGAGCGTGTCCAGAGAAGGGCAACGAAGCTGGAGAAGGGTCTAGAGCACAAGGCTTATGGGGAGTGGCTGAGGTAGCTGGGGTTGTTTAGCCTGGAGAAGAGCAGGCTGAGGGGAGACCTCATCGCTCTCTACAGCTACCTGAAAGGAGGTTGTAGCGAGGTGGGGGTCGGTCTCTTCTCCCAAGTAACAAGCGACAGGACGAGAGGAAATGACCTCAAGTTGCACCAGGGGACGTTTAGGTTGGATATTAGGAAAAATTTCTTCACCGAAAGAGTAGTCAGGCACTGGAACAGGCTGCCCAGGGAAGTGGTTGAGTCCCCATCCCTGGAGGTATTTAAAAGCTGTGTAGATGTGGTGCTTAGGGACATGGTTTAGTGTTGGACTTGGCAGTGCTACGTTAATGGTTGGACTTGATGATCTTAAAGGTCTTTTCCAACCTAAATGTTTCTATGATTCTACAATTAGAATGTGCATTTTGTGTTTTGTATGCATGTACACATTGCGACATTTCTTTTTAATATTTTAATGTAGATATAACAAGTGTTACCTGGCTGTATATTGTAGGCTCAAATTGCAAACTGTATTGACTCAAAATTTTATTTGATTTTATACCTAGTAAATAACTCTTCTTCTGAGTTTTGTTGATAGGGTGATGATCTTTGCAATACATTTGAATGTTTACAAATGATAGTATATGCTATTGAGACACTCGTCTCAAGATTGGCATGTCTCATCAGAATAAGCAGATGAAATACCTAGTTTAAGCCTGAGACATCTTGTTATCATAGTTTAATGGGTTTCTGCAGGTGAGCTGACTGGCAGTAAATGTTTGCGCACATACTTGTAACTAAGACATATAGCGGACAGACTAACTAAATCTACACATGTGGGCAGTTACTATTGCTCTGATGATGCACAGCAACATCTTCAGCCATCATGACTTGATCATAGATCTTTCAGTTAATTTAGCCTCTGCTACAAAGGTATCATAACCTCTCTTTTTTATTCTTTCACAGAGATGAACAAAATGGATTTGAAGTATGTCTGCAGTTGCTAAACTCTCTCACGATTCATATAATAATGATCATCATCATAAAAAAAAAAATCCCTGGCTGAGCTCAGTGATAGTTCTACAGCCTTTCATGAAGAAAAATCTAAATCAAATGAGTGTGACTGTTTGAAGGCGTTAAAAGAAACTGGGCAATTTCACAAAGTGGATTGGAGACACTGCTTACTTACATGAACTCAGCTTGTGATTAAAACAGTGAAGAAAGAATATCTGGAGAGCTCAGTAAATCTTTTAGGAGGAAGTTCTGTGTGCAAGCTACAGTTATGGCAATAAACAGACTCCATTCTGCCAAAGCAGTATAGCAAATGAAAACTGATCTCAGATTTTGTGTAGGAACTCAAGGTAGAAGTTAGCACTATGCAAAGTAATGACCATGCACTTAGCTGCAAGCAGGTTTTTATGCTGACAGCAAAGACTGAATAAAAAAGCTGTACCATGATGAATGCAGCAGAACAAGAACATGTAGTGACAGCAAACCACTCAGGAGAAGACTGACTGACTGGATCTTAGAACAACCTCTAAAAGTAAATGAGGAATATATTGCTCCACAGCATAGGGCATTAGAAGTAAAATGTCAGCAGCCTGAGAGAATTACCCACACATATTTCTTAAAAAAAAATAAATTGCCCAAAGTTGGTAGCGAATAGCAAATGCTTTGCCAAAATGCAAGGAAACAGGTTATCTGTATGTGACTAAAGAGACAAACCACATCACTCCCATAATATTCTGTGAACTGAGAAGACCTGGGACAGTGTTGGTATGGAGCAGGCATGTCTCCCTCCCTTGCTGGGTCATGCCTGTTCAAGCCACTTTCACTCTGTATAAAGAGACTGCAAGCAGAATATACACAATTTAAGAGTACAAAGTATTATTTATTGAGTAATGCATAAGACAGGTAACTAAGAGTAGCAAGCATCCATAAATGTGCTCATTAATGCTTATAAGACACCCGATGGTGGCCTAGCAGTCACCACCCAGGGAAAGGCCAGCCTCAGCTGCTGCTAGGAACAGCAAGATCCTTGATGCTGTTGAATTGCCATCTTTCGACTCTCTGTTTTTTTCTTGGGTCCATATACCTCTCACGTCAGTATTTTTCGTCTTGAAGCCTCCTCCCGAGGCATTAAAAAGGAATGGAAGTACTGAATTGCCATGTAAATCTAGCTTTATATAGAGCTTCACTTTATCAGTGTCTTCCTATTTTGATAACCATAAACATACACAATGGGCTTTCTTAATACTTATTAATATTTAATACCAGCACTTGTTTTTGTAATAAATATGTAAATAAGTAATTACAGAATTATTTAATAGAGTTGAAGAGAAGTAGGCATCACATATTATCATCTCTACAATTGTAAACTATTGATAATGAACAACAAAGCACCTGATAATCATAATTTTGGGATCTAGAAACAGTTACTGTTTTACAAAAGCAACATTCATACAGCATCTTACTGACAGCTGAGATATGGCCCCCAGAAGTTTTATTAACTACAGTGCCAAGGCTTAATGATGGGTTAAATCTTATGACCTGGTCAAACTGGATATAAATGGTTAAACTTTTCCTTCAAACTTGCTTTCCTTTTTGAGCCATAAAACTCATTGTGATCTTGTTTGTCAACTCTTTCAAGGGTTGAAGGATGTCTTTAACCAATTTTCTATGAGCCTTCTATACTCTTTCAATTATAAATTCACATGGTATCATTGCTGATTGTTATTGCTCTTAGAAACACTCTGATTCCAGCAAGATACTGCCGCACAAGAAAATAATATTTACATCTGTTTGACTACTGGATAATTTCATCAAATGAAAAAAGTAATCAAGCGGTCCATTTTTGTCAGTGAGTTATCTATGTAAGTAATATTAATTCATGCAGAAAACTTTTTATTCTGTGGAGTTTATTAATAAATAATTATCATATTCTCTTGAGTCAATCTGTCCAAATGCAGAGACATTAAGACAGATTGTTTTGTAGCTTGTAGTTTGTAAGACAATTTTTCCTCAGTAGGTGAGCTGTTGTATTGTTACTGTTTTAATATACCATTCTTTTATTCCAAAGAAACACAACTCACCACGTTGATGTGATTAACGTATGGAAATATTTATTATAGGAACAGTGACTAAGTTTGGTTCCAAGACAGGTGTAGAGCGTCCTCTACACCATTTTCCTTCAAACTAAACTGTTCTCAAGTTCAATCATAATATCCATTATCCCCTCCCTGAATATTATTTAACTCCATAGTCTTTCAACTCTAAACTGCTTAAGTATTAGCAGCACTTAATTAGTTCATCTCTTTCAAACATTTTTCCAGTTCTGGGAATGTGAGTTTTTTTCCGCTACTGAATTTGTAGCAAAAATTTATTCCCCAGCATGGACCTAGTTTACAGTGAGATAGTCTTCACTACACCCTTACAATCTCCACTATGAAAATCCTTAAATTGTGTTTATATGTTTAAAAATCTTGACCAAAACATTTAATAGATTTATATTGGGGTATTATTGGATAAGCCGAGCAATTTTTTCCTTTCCTTCACTCTGAAGGGGTGGGGTGGAATATACTCTTTGGGTGTGTATGGCTGCACTGCTTACAATGGAGTCACTCTTTGTCTGCCCCATGGTAAGAAGAGTGGATCTGGCTGTATTCTGATGGATTAATTCTGTTTTAACACCAGGATGAATGAGAAAATGGAATTTGGCCCCATAACTGTTAACAGCTCAATGTATACAGCTGTCATCTGAGCCCCACTGGCAGAAACGTACAGACCTACTGGCAGTCAAGGAGTTCGGATCAGATCCTTTATTCTCTTCTCCACCTCCTGGGCCCTGGTTTACACATGACAACTCTTGATTTGTGGATAGTGAGAGTCCCATTGTTTTCCACCTCTCACACTCTTTTTCTCAACACAGTCAGTTTCCCTAGCAGAATTAATTCCAGCTTTGTTCTATAAATGTTAGTCGCTTTCCTCAGTCACACTAGGCATTGCGCCAATGAATTCAGACTAAACAGAGGATATTAATTTTACTTTAGCATACATGTATTACACAAAAGCTGCGATGCATAAGGGTTTAGTTCCAAGAACTACAGTAAAACAGTTGTGTAAGCCTTCAAATTTGAACGTCAGTGATAACTTGCAGAGGGAATTAGAGGCACTTAAGAGGAAGGCCTCTCAGATTTTCTTTTTTTAATCACTAAATACCATAAGAAGATGGGCTGTGAAGTATGACTCCTTCACCTGAAGAAGTGGATAAGATGAATTAACTTTGGGCTACTACCTTTTGATATTCTGCATGCTTGTGGTTTCCAGGTGTGGATTGCAGGAAGGTGGTAAACTCTGTCCCAAGAGTGCTTGAGACATTTTGTAACAGGGAGGGGGAAGACACTGGCTGCTACAATCTGAATGGGACCAAGGCATTCGTTTAAATATAGTTATGGTATGGGGACAAGTGAAACACACCTTTCTCAGCTTGTGGAAATAGCCTTGTAACCAGTGCAGCTGGCCAATCCACACCGCTCGAGAAAATTTGATGTCTGTTAATGTTTGCTAGCAACTGTCAGTTCAATCAGTAGATAAAATTTGCTAAATTAGGCTCTATATTATGAAATCCCCTTTGCTTTGGGGCAGCTTTGGGGCAGAATAGTAGGGATTTTACTCAGGTGTAACTTCAGTAACTGCAGCTCAACTAATAAACATTTTCTTAAGGCAGACAGCTTAGCCATTTGACTGCTGTATTCTCTTGAATAATGGCATGAAAATACTTACCAGAACTCTGGACAAAAGGTGGTCTTGCACCTTCTATTTGTGGAACTGATTGGATTTCCTTAATTGCTCAGAGGTTTTATTGTTGTGGCTTAGCAGAAGCTGTTCAGACTTTATCTCTAGCAAACACATGAGAAATGCAGTCCTAGGCATCCACAACTCCTTGGCAGTGTTATCAGCTGGTTAACAGCACAAAGAAATAACAAACCTCAGCCCAAAAGACATCACAGAAGTGAATGAGTTAACCACTTACAGGGCTGATGAGGCTGACTTCTAGAGAAAAAACAACTTAATCCTGTTTAAAGGCTTTTTTATCTAAACTAAAACTGTTAAAAGAGGATTTGCTTCCTTGAGGATGAAATAGTCATGTCCAAGATGTTACTCTGTATGCCTGCAAAGACACATCTGTTGATACATTTGGGGAACTGTTCTGGCTTAACTGACCAGCTGTACAGGAAATATATGTGGGGATCTTCCTTGAGAAAATTTGTGCCATGTGTAAGGCTGATTAATAATGAGAAAAAGACTCAAGTATTTCAGCCCCAGGCTTTCACCACTGATTCAATGTTCACGGAAGCCAGTCTGCTGAGAGCTGGGTCAGTCTGAACTGGGGGGTGAGAAAGGAAAAGCAAAGAGCACATCCAGTTGTCCACACATGTTTTATAGAAGCACGAAGGAGAGCGCTACATTTTCTCCAATCAGGTACAGCTGGGATGAACCAAGCATCCCAGCTGTCTCTGAAACCTTGCCAGTGCAGGGCAGGTTTCCCCTCACCAGGCACACTCAGCTGCACTGCCGAGCAGCAGCATGCATGGTCCCCATCCACCTGGAAGCACTGGTGCTGCTGGTAGGGGCCCTGGAGCTTGGCATCGGGAACTAAAGTGACGCCTTCTAAAAGTGTAGGCACAACCCTTTGGGGACAAAGTACAGAGACCTATGAGTTAACTGGCTAGATTTTCCAGTTGTAATGTCAGCTGGATATTTAAATGCTAAATATCAGAAATATAGAAGGTGTGATGAGGTGGAGCAGGAAGGCCCTTTCCTCTTTGCCCTTTTCCACCCAACTCAATGGTCTTCCCCTCTTCACACCCTCTCCTCCCTCCACAGCCCTGCTCCTTCACTTGTCTTTCTGTAACAGCGTATCATCTCCTGCCTTGCCACGCAGACATTTCTCCTTTACCCATCTTCTTCTGTCCCTTCACTCCTAGTTTGTTGCTGATCTCCACCCATATCCAATGTCCTTATGAGCCCAGGACCATGTAGGCATATTCCACTAGTTGCAGGAACTGCTTCATTAGTTCACGTCTGAACATTTTGCCCTCTCTGAAGAGGAATAACACCATGTGAGTCAGTCCTGCAGAAATAAGTCTTACTCGTGAAATCTTTGCTTTCCTCACTTGGTGAGGGATTGGTGGGTTTATTAAAAATATACGATTAGAACATGGAGAATCTTGCTTGTCTGTGGATAATGATGTAATGTATGCAGCTGTCTGGCTTACTCCAGGAAAAAGCTAAGGGAGAGCTGTTATGGACAGTAAAACCCATACTCTTGAAATGGAAAGTCAGAGTGAAATGAGGGGTTTTACCTGTCTCAGTCTGACACAGCTGATTCCTCTTTGTGCTCCTGTGTAGACAGAAACAGGGTTCACGAACCTGCTGTGGCCTCTTTTCAGCTCTGTCCTTATAAAGAGCTTTGGATGCTTTGGTCTTTTGATGAGCTTCACTTAATCTACAGACATCACAGAGAAGGGTTATAGGGTTCAGTCGCCAATTGTGAACCTGTGCTAAAGAGCCTGCAGGATGACACACAGTGCATCTGCAATCTTTCCTCATGGGATCTCTCTTGTTTCTATGAACTGAATGAACTCAATTAATTCAATTAATTAGATAGCTTTCCCATCATGGTATACTCCCATCTGTTTTCATAGAAACAGCCTGGGAACTACATCTATTTCCCCATAGCTTCAGTAATAACTAGTCATATAATCATCACTACTTGTTTGCACTACTGTTCTTCAGTGTCTTTGCGAGAGCAGCTTGATGCTGAATCTACATCAGCCTTTTCCCACCTCAGGTTTCCTATCCATGCCATTAGCATGTAATGGAGTAGACCACAGCTCACCTGACCCAGGTAAATCTTCGCAACACCATGGTACAATTACAGTGGCTGCCACTGGTGGTCTCTACTGTTATTACATTAGTGTTGTTCTGAGGTATGGCACTGTGTACTGCATTCAAGGGGTCTGGCTCACTGGTGCATTGCTGCAAAACCTGTGCTGTGCTAGATAACAGTAACAGCAGTCTTACACTGCAGTGACAGAGCCGAAGAAAGAGCAACTTCTACATTTTAAGCTCCTCTTAGTAGTTACAAAAGTATTTACAAAGTTGAAGGACCAAGACTTCTTTGTGATATTCTCTATTAATCATCATGATAGTTTTTAGGACAAACTCCTGCATCTATACAGAGTCCTGCTGGAGTATGTGGGACTCTGTGAGATCAGGAGCTTGTGGGCAACCAGTTCAGGTGTGGCACAGATGTCATGAGGGAACACCGCACTTAGTGCTAAGGTTGTCCAGAAATGTGCAGATGTCACCCAAGAATATACTGTGTGATTCCTGGATCTGACTGGTAAAGCAAAGGGTCACTGGAGGGGGAAGAACAACCAAAGACAGACCTCGCGTCTCCTTGTAGAAGTACTTGGAGGTTGTGGATGAGGATTTCAGAATTCAAGTGTGGGCTAACTGGCACTAATTAGCTGCTAATCCCCAGCAAGGCTTTTGTGGGAGCCAAATGCCTATAGAAATCAGTTCAGCTCACTATGCTGGGAGGAGGGTTAGAGGCAGGGAATGTATGAGTGCTTCTGCAAAGAACACCCTGATGATAGTTGGGTAGGTGGAAGCTGATGCAACAGGTATGTTGAGGTGTGTCTTAATTTGGAGGGTTCTTTAACCAAAATGATGACGTTTTTCAGCCAAAATATGAAAATGTCCATTCTTTAAGAATACCATTTGAAAAGAAGAAAGGATACAGAAAAATAGAAAAGCGTCTGCTGTCAGCACTGACATTTGTGGCCATTTCCCTTAGTCAAATTCAATTTTCTGGCACACTGATTTGATACAAATGTTTTGAACAGCCGTCATTCTTTTTCCTTGAGCAAACATGAAGGAATATCAGTCCTAATTTGTGTTCAGCTCCATTATGTTTCTCAGTTGTGTCAAAATCCAATAGTTGTAGAACACCTGGCAATATTTAGTGAACTGCAGTCCTTATGCTCTGCTTTTGGCAGAGGAACTGTGGTTTTCTTACTCAATCCCAGCTAAGCCTGTAACTAACATTTCAATGTTTGTTCTCCTACTGCCATCACACTGACATTGCCCCAAATATTCTGCAAAGATACGTGGAGGTATATTGCCTTGGAATTGGTCTTGGAAAACATGTGCCATTTGGTTTGTTTGTTGCCTGGCAGCATTGGCACAGGCCAGGAATAATAGTTGTTCTGAGCAAAGATAACGTATTAATACAGAGCAAGAGTATTGTGAACTCAGCTAGGTCCTTCTCATGTCAACTTCAAAGCTCTTTGCATTGATGGAAATGTCATCTGTCAACAAATACAGTCATTATTTTACATGAGTTAATTGTTAGGACTACTTTTTCCTTCGAGGGATGGAAAGGTGAAAGGAAAAATTCTTCAAGGACTTGCAGCACAAACCGAGATGTGTAGAGTCACATATTGATCTTGCACAAACAAAGGCAACAAAAGAAACATATGCAAATAACCACACAGCCATGTCAAGCTCCTTATTACCCCATGTGCCACTTTTGTCGTCATAGTCTCCAGGCTGAGAATATATCCCACGGGAGCTTAGGGCAGAGGAAAGTGATACCTTGCATCATATGATATGAGATGTCAAAAGGAAATAACCTCTACTCTTCTAGTAGTGTGACCATTGCTATGCATGGAGTAGGACAAGGCCATTCAAAACACATTGGAACAAGGGAAAATATGAATTTCCTTCACAAATAGCTGATAGGGACCAGAGGCTACACGTATCTGCTGTGCTGGGAATGGTGGGAAGGGTAGAAGTGCCTAGGAGAGGTGCTCCATCTGAACATAATGTGACTTGTAACAGGGTGCTTCGCCTTGATGAGGCATTGCATTGGGTTGTGTCAGCTCATTAGTAAGGCAGCAAGATGCCTTAGTGCCAGTCTGCAGTGAAAGTGATGCAAAGGCCTGACTCATCTGATAAAAATGTGTCAAAACTTTCCAGAAAGGATAAGTGTTTTAAATTATGTATTTTTTTGGAGAGCAGATAAAGAAAAGGGATTGGTTAGGTAAAGAATCTGCTAATGGACAGAGGACATTCCATTCTTTTGTTGCATCATATGGTAGCTTTTCTGCACGTTATATTTCAGAGACAGCAAGGCTTTTCTATGGGGAGCAAAAATTCAATTCTCATTTTACAGGGACTGGGACATCTTTGAAACTCCATCTGTAATCATGGGTATGATCTTGGCTCTGAAGCAATCCTGATAGGCATACCCTTAGCTAACCACTGAGATAAAGTAAGAGCATCTGCAGAGAGCTGGACTCTTACAACTTCTATGATGCTTCTGTGCCAGCAACAGGGCAGTGTGAGGGAGCTTGACTCTGGTCTGTTGTTTACTCTGGACTTCATTTCTGGATTTCAAGTTTCTGGTGGCCTTTGTTCAGATTCCTAAACGCAGAATTATTGTAAAATAATGAGGGGGCCAAACTTGGACTTGGAAGGGGAATCTCTGGCACTGTTTGAAACATATACAAAAGCATGAGGTTTGGCTAACCTTGCTGAGATGTTGCACAATTGTGTATGTCAGAGATTAGTAATTAGCCCTCATACAGATCCTGCTGTCTCGGTGGTCTTGAGAAAAACATATATTTTTAAGTCACAGTAGTTTTTAATGCCAAAGAATAAGTGTCTGCTTATTCAGATAATGCTACTGCAACTCAGTTTCAACTCAAATGAATGCTGGCAGTCACAGTCAAGTTTCTTGCAGACCCTGACTATGTCTGTCAGCTGTGGAGTCATAATATCACAATCACAATTCAATGAGTGATTCCCTGTCTTAAATATTATTGCCCTTTCTCCTTAGGAATGGAACAACTTAAAATACCCTTCTCATGTAGAGAAGTGTCACTTTACACAAAAGTAGCTGAAGCACCATAGATTCAAGTCCAGGTCTTCAATAATGATTAGTTATCTACATGGTTCGAAGATTAAGTATAAATAGTTTTTCCAAGGTCACACAAAAGTCTCTGGTAAACTGAAGAACTGAACCCTGGCACGCTAAGCCTTTGCCTGCTGGATGAAAGCACTCTCCATTAATATCCTCGTGTTCCCAGTATACTGTATCTTTTTAGTAGCTCTTCTCCCAGTCTTTCATGGATAATATTCCCAAAGATGCAGCGCTGACTTCTGTTTAGAAGTAATTAATGCAAAAAGTGTATTGAGGAATCCGTGAAAGTTAACCCTTTCAAGGCTCTCCCAACTGTTTTTACCTAATTCTTCAATATCCATTATCAAAGCTGCAGTAAATGGAATACACATCTGCCAAGGACTTTACTATCCTCACTGCTACATAAAAAGAGAAGATGTTATATCAGAAATGGAAACTCTAATTTCCTGATGGTGCAAGTCTATGATGACATTTTCTGTTACACAGTGGACAGGCCATTGTGGGCAACAAAGTGCTCAACTAAGAAAAACAACCATTTCCAGTGGGTGATTCAGATTTTAGATGGTTGAAGTGCCACCTGGAGACACTGGTTCCTTTTCTCTATAGAAGAGCCTCAAATTCTTAGTTTTAATTGCCAAAGAGTAAATGGGATTAATTCTCCACTTAAAGCTATATTTTAAAAGGGTTTTTATGTTACTGATTATAGTGTAAAATCTGTCCTTGATGTGTCTGAGAACAATGTTCTCTGTCACACACAGATAAACCCTGTGTTCTCCCTAGCTTGGTTAAAATTCTGGGTCATCAAATATTACAGACATGTGGGATGCACAAATATTTAGATTTAGCCCCAAATCTCCTTTCAAGACAACTCATTTTAGTCCCCTGAGTACCTACATTTCACATACATTTTATGTCGTTGCATGCTTAATACTGACTATTATTCAGAATCAGAATCACAATTGAGTTATTAGAAGACTCACACTTATTCAGATACAAATATGTGCCTAAAAAGTATAGTGGAAAAGATTTAAGTGGTACAATTTGACAAAAATATTTTAGAGCAAAATATTAAAAAATTAGCTGGAAATGTCACAATGCAGAGAAAAAGTCAGGGGTAATTATCACTCCACAGAGCTTGCTTAAATAGAAACTCTTTGACAGATTTTTAAATGAATGACAAATAAAGACAGTGTGACAAACGGAAATCAAGAGTGAGAAAAGGAAGAGAGATGCAGCAGAGCCCCAGAAGAGTAATGTCTGTCTTAGCATGGATTAGTGTCCACTAGGAACAGACGAACCCAATGAAACAATTGGTGTTGAGGATCTGACACCCACACTGATTGCATTTTGGTGAGTTATTTGACATTAGCTCTCATTTGTCCCCATAGCACCCATAGTGGTCAGAGAAGATCACTCCAGGATGGCCTCTTCCAGTCCAGCCCCAACTGAACGGAATTCGGGTCATTCCATCTGAGGTTGCTGCACAATGGGAACCAAAGTGCAGTACAAGGAAATGATGGGATTTGCTTCAAATGTATAAATCTGTTACAACATGAAATGCTAATGTACATGCACCATGTGACATGCAGCCCTGCAATATAGAATGATCTTATGAGGAGGTAACTTCTGTGTCTTATCTCAGCAGTCTGACACCAGCTTTATGAGGAAATTATAGTAGAAGAATGAGTCTGTTCTATTTCAGTGATATCCAGCAATGGTAAAGCTGTACTCTTGCTAAACCATTACCACAAAGAGCACTTACACCAGTGTACTTTGAAAATCTCCCAGCAAATCTTCACTAATACCAAATCCATTACTGAATATAGGCACTGATTTTGTTCAGAGCACACAATTGTCTTGGGAATTTGCAAATGAAAACATCAGATGGGGATAAAAATGAGAATATTTTATTTGGAACCATCTTATTTTAGGACCCCTTCCCCGAGGCAAAACATGACATGATAGGTGAGAAAGAGTTGCCCTTGGGATCCATCTCCTCCAGTGAGAACACCTTTTAAATAAAAATCTCAAGCTAACATTTTGTTTTGAACCTTCGATGTTCACTGTGACCTCTAATGCTGGAATACAGCTGGGACATGAGAACCACAGCACTGCTGTCAGTACTACATGAGCTGTTATGGAGAAGGGAACAGAAGGTGCTCAAACTCTGCCAACAAATACAGCACAAGGCTTGTTCTTGTCTGTGCCAGCATTTACTTCCCACAGCAGAGAATCCTTGTGAGTAGGATAGGAAGGGACCCTGAGAGGTTGTCTTGTCCACACATCTCCCTTTCTTGCCCACCCCGAACTTGATGCTTTCTTGCTTTGTTCACTTCAACTGTGTTGCAGGCACCACGATATGCTGTGTTGCGCAGTCTTTGCCACAGGGAAACAGGCTGCAGCTCCATGCTAATTTAAGCCTGGCTCCTAGTCCTGCCAATGAAGGATCACTCCATTTTGTATGCAACTAAGGAGCCCTCTGTGCTTTCAGTATGCAGCTGAGGTGGTTGCACAGTTTAGATCTCCTGATCAAGAACTGATCGATTGTGCAGTTTGTTAACACGGTGAATTCAACTCCCAGGTTGACTGGGTAGGTTTGCCTTGAAGGTGCTGCAGCATGGAAGAGAGGAATACCTGCAAGGACTGGAGATGGGAGCAGGAGGTGGGAGCTGAATGGGAGAGTCTCTTGTGCATGCCTGTGACTTGACCTAAGCATCCTTTTGTTAAAAATCTTCCCCTGAGCTTGGTGCTACGCTTCCATCAATTTCTAAAAAGCTGCGGTAATGAGAAATTTTAGATGGATATCCACATTAAATATCTTAGATACTTTCAAAGGATGTTTGTATTTTACTTCAGAATACTTTCAGTTGTGAGGATTAGGAGTGTAAAATACTTTTACCAGAGCATTAGCATAGTCTGTTGTTGAAATTCATGCTTTTAGGCAGATGTGCAAAGGTAGTGAGGGGACTTAACCACCTAGACTGCTTACGAATTTTTGTAGACTCCACTTGCTGTGTCTCTGTATTTAGGTCCCTAGCTGCTTCTGTATAGCTGGCCCATGCTGGCTGGCAGTCTATGAACTAATATCATTGACGTTTATTGACTGGAAGCTTTGAATATTTTGTTTGTGTAGAGTTTATTTGAGCAATACAAATTCCTATTTGGCAGGCAGTTTGTGTTCCCTCTAAAGGGACTTGTCTGTATTTGATAATTTTGCCGCTTTAACTACAGTGGTATATTTGAAACAGCAACACAGAAAATACTCGAGTGATTGTCCAGTTATCATAGAATCATAGAATAGTTTGGGTTGGAAGGGACCTTTGAAGGTCATCTAGTCCAACTCCACTACAATTGGCAGGGACATCTTCAACTAGATCAGGTTGCTCAGAGCCCCATCCAACCTCACCTTGAATGTTTCCAGGGATGGGGCATCTACCCCCTCTCTGGGCAACCTGTTCCACTGTTTCACCACCCTCATATTGTAAAAAATTTCTTCCTTATACCTAGTCTAAATCTACCCTCCTTTAGTTTAAAACCATTACCCCTTGTCCTATCACAACAGGCCCTGCTAAAAAGTCTGTCCCCATCTTTCTTATAAGCCCCCTTTAAGTATTGAAAGGCTGCAGTAAGGTCTCCCCAGAACCTTTTCTTCTCCAGGCTGAACAATCTCAACTCTCTCAACTGTCTTCATAGGAGAGGTGTTCCATCCCTCTGATCTTTTTTTGTGGCCCTCCTCTGGACCTGCTCCAACAGGTCCTTGTCTTTCCTGAGCTCCAGAGCTGGATGCAGCACTCCAGGTGGGGTGTCACCAGAGGAGAGCAGAGGGGCAGAATCACCTCCCTCAACCTGCTGGCCACACTTCTTTTGATGCAGCCCAGGATACGGTTGGCCTTCTGGGCTGCGAGTGCACATTGCCAGCTCATGTCCAGCTTTTCATCCACCAGTACCTCCAAGTCCTTCTCTGCAGGGATGCTCTCAATCCCTTCATCCCACAGCCTGTATTGATACTGGGCATTGCCCCAACCCAGGTGAAGGACCTTGCACTTGGCCTTGTTAAACCTCATGAGGTTCACACAGACCCACTTCTTGAGCTTGGCCAGGTCCCTCTGGATGGCATCCCAGCCCTCAGGCGTGTCAACTGCACTACTCAGCTTGGTGTCCTCTGCAAACTTGCTGAAGGTGCACTTGATCCCGCTATGTCATTGACGAAGACATTAAATGGTACTGGTCCCAGTATGGACCCCTGAGGGACACCACTTGTCACCAATCTCCATCTGGACATTGAGCCATTGACCAATACCCTCTGGATGTGACCATCCAACCAATTCCTCATCCACCAAACAGTCCACCCATCAAATCCTTCTCTCTCCAATTTAGAGAGAAGGATATCATGGGGAACCATGTCAAAAGCCTTACAGAAGTCCACATAGATGACATCCATAGCTCTTCCCTTGTCCACTGATGTAGTCACTCCATCATAGAAGGCCACTGGGTTGGTCAGGCAAGACTTGCCCTTGGTGAAGCCATGCTGGCTGTCTCAAATCACCTCCCTGTCCTCCATGTGCCTTAGCATAGCTTCTAGGAGGATCTGTTCCATGGTCTTCCCAGGCACAGAGGTGAGACTGACAGGTCGGTAGTTCCTAGGGTCTTCCCTTCTACCCCTTTATAAAACTGGGTGCGATGTTTCCCTTTTTCCAGTCCCCAGGGACTTCACCTGACTGCCATGACTTTTCAAATATCATGGAGAGTGGCTTGGCAACTACATCAGCCAATTTCCTCAGGACTCTGGGATACATCTCATCGGGACCCATAGACTTATGTACGTTCAGGTTCTTCAGGTGGTCACGAACCTGATCTTCTCTTATAGTGGGAGAGATTTTGCTCCCCCAGTCCCTGTCTTGTGGTCCATCCACTTGAGAGGTGTGGGAAGAGAAGCTGCCAGTGAAGACTGAGGCAAAAAGTTTGTTGAGTACTTCATCCTTCTCCTCATCCATTATTACCAGTTTGCCAGTCTTGCTCATCAGGGGGGTACGCTTTCTTTGACCTTCCTTTTCTGGCTGACATACTTGTAGAAGCCCTTCTTATTATTCTTTTCATCCCTTTCCAATTTCAGCTCCATCTGTGCCTTGGCCTTCCTGACCCCATCCCTACACAACTGGGTAGCGTCCCTATACTCTTCCCAGGATACCTGTCCCTGCTTCCACTGCCTGTGCATTTCCTTCTTGCCCTTTAGTTTCACAAGCAGGTATCTACTCATCTATGCCAGTCTCTTACCTTCTTTGCCTGATTTCTTAAACCCCAGGATCAAGAGCTCTTGCACTCTGTGGAAAGCATCCTTAACGATCTGCTGTTCTGCTCCCTTGTCCCTGAGGGCAGTTTCCCAGGGGGTCCTATTGACTAATTCCTTGAACAGCTGGAATTTTGCGTTCCTAAAATTCAGAGTCCTGACTTTACTCTTTGTCTGACCTGTATCCCTCAGGACTGTGAACTCCACCAGTGTATGATCACTACAGCTGAGGATGCCTCCAATCTTGATGTCACCAATGAGCTCGCTTGCATTGGTGACCATTAGGTCCAATGTCACATCCCCTCTGGTAGGGCTGTCTATTACCTGGTTTAAGAAGTTATCCTCAATGCATTCCAGGAGTCTTCTGGATTGCCTATAGCTTGCTGTTCTACTTTTCCAGCAGATGCTGGGATGGTTGAAGTCCCCCAGTAGGATAAGAGCCTGCAAACACGATACTTCCTGTGGCTGGAGTAAGAAGGCTTCGTCAATAAGCTCCCCTTGATGACGCGGCCTGTAGTGGACACTAACCACAAGGTTCCCTTTGTTACCTCGGTCTCTAATTCTTACCCATAAGCTTTCAACCTGCTCATGACTGTTCTTCATAGACAGCTCTTCAAACTCCATCCATTTCTTCAAATAGAGGGCAACCCCTCCCCCCTTCCTTACTCGCCTGTCCCTTCTGAACAGCTTGTAGCCATCAATAGCTTCACTCCAGTCACAGGATTTGTCTTACCAAGTTTCAGTAATGGCAACTAGGTTGTAGCTTTCTAGCAGCATGGTGGCCTCCAAATCCTCCTCTTTGTTTCCCTTGCTGTGTGCACTGGTGTAGAGGCACTTTAGGTGGGCTGTCAGCTGTGTCACCTTCTTAGAGGAACACCCCTTAATTCCTGTGAGGTATTTCACTGGTGTTTCCCTGTTGGCTCCTATTACCTCAGAAGCCTCTGGCTCATCTCTGTAAGACTTCAAGTGTGCTGCAGTGTACCCAGCACATCTTGGAGCAACAGGCTGAGGGGCCTCGCAAGCACCCCATCCCTCTAACCTTGGTGTGTCATCTCACAGCTTGTCACGGGCAAGCCTAATATTATCCCCCTCCCCCTTCAAGTCTAGTTTAAAGGTCTCTCAATGAGTCCCGCTAGCTTGTGAGCGAAGACCCTCTTTCTCCTTGGAGAAAGGCGAATCCCATCTGACGCCAGTAGGCCTGGTGCTGTATATATCCCATTATTGAAAAACCCAAAATTGTGGTGGTGACACCAGCCATGGAGCCATGTATTAATCGATTGGGTGCATCTGTTTCTTTGAATGTCACTGCCCGTAACTGGAAGGAGAGAGGAAAAAATTATCTGTGCTCCAGATTCCCTTACCATCCGTCCCAAGGCCCTGGAGTCCCTTTTGATGGCCCTTGGACTACACGGTCCAGCTTCATCGCCACCCACATGGAAAAGCAATAATGGGTAATAGTCCAAGGGCCATACCAGGCTAGGAAGTTTCCTAGTGATGTCCTTAATCCAGGCCCCAGGGAGGCAGCAGACGTCCCTAAGAGGAGGGTCTGTCTGGCATATTGGACCCTCTGTTCCCCTCAGAAGGGAGTTGTCTACAACTATAACTTGTCTTTTCTTTCTCATGGAGGTGGTCATGATATGGGGGATAGGCCTTTCTGACGCTGGCAACACCTCTAGTGTAGATGGACCATCGTCCACATCATCCATTGATTGGCCTTGCACATCCAGAGCCTCATGCCTGTTGTACAGAGACACCTGGGAAGGTGAGGTGGGCAAGGAGGGGGTTTGCCTACTTCCCTGAGCGTGGACTTGCCTCATTCACTCCTTTCCTTTAAGCTACTGCCTTCAGCCTGGCAGGGGGAGGATACAGGATCCCCTTGATCTCATGTTTTTTCTAGTGGCTGTTCCTGTTTCTGTCTCAGGGAACGCAGAGCATGGTCCCACCGTTCTGTCTCTTTCTCAGACTCCCTAATGCTCCTTAACCTTTCTACTTCCTCTTGTAGCTCTGCCACCAGGCTGAGCAGATTGTCCACCTGGTCACACCTCACACAGCTGTTCTTACTGCTGTCACCCATATTACCAGTGAAAGGCTCTGGCACTCCCTGTAGCCTGAGACCTGGATGCCTGCATGTTTCTGTGGAGCTCTGCCTGGGTAGCCACATCCATTCTGGTGAGTGCAGAGGACATGGCTTTCTGCCGGGTGGAAACCATAGCTAAGCTCCTTCTGGGAGGGTGATGACCAGCAATTGACTCACCTCTTGAGCTGGTAGGGTGACGACACCCTTCCTGTGTGCCATTCTGCATGACTCCCATGCCACGCCATGCCCTAGCTGCCATGCCATGCGCTGTTGGCATCGCTCCTGGTCACTTGCACTCCCCAGGTTGCTTTTTGTAGGTGTGGGGTGGCCATGGTTGCTCTGACAATGCCCAGGCCTTGTCAGTGTCTCCCACCAGAGCTGCCAGCTCCTGGCGAGTCTCTCTGCTCCCCTGGCATTTCCCTGCCTCAGGAAAACTCCCCGTGTGCCGAGATCTGCTGCTCCACTGTGGATCAGGCCAGCTCCAGAGCAGCACCCCTCGGTGACTGACTGGTAGCAAATTGTTTATATTGGCCTAGCATATTACAGAACAAAATGAACTGTACCAAAATAATGCAGTTTTCTATCAATATATTACTCTAAGCAAGGGTTTTATCCATGTAGATTCCTTGGTCTCAAGTATTCTTTCTAACTGATTTAGGCATATTGGCACAATATAAATTCTATCAAATTTAACACACTTCCAAAGTGAATGATATTCTCCCCTCCTCCCCCAAAATCTCCATGGCTGGCAGGTCTGAACTCTCTGTTGATACTTGCTTGGGCTAGAGATCATTTTTAATAGATCCCTTTGACTCCACAGGCTGCGAGCAATGCTATGAACTCACTGTGGTGTAAATGAAGGGAGAGTGTGGCTCTTCGTTCTTATCTAGGTTGCTTTGATGGCATGGGGAAGATAAAGAACATACTGTTGCTTTTGATGCTGCATGTGAGGAAAGCAAAGAATTAGCACTGCATTACCCAAACCTTCCCTTACGAACTACTTTGAACAGGTCTTTAAGTTGCTTTGATTATTTTTTTGTTTGTTTTCATCTGCTTTGTCTTAAACTAGTCAAATGTCTGGAATAGCTAGAAGATTTCAAAGAAAAAATGGAAAGCAGGACAAGCATCTTAAACAGAAGATTTTGACTGCCTGGACTTCTGATGTGCAACGGATGAACCTTTCTCTGTGCTACTGTCACCTCCTGAAGATCTGACATCTTGCCAAGCGTTTGGAGGAGACAAGCTGGCAGCAAGGGCAGGGACAACAGTGGCACATACAGGTTAAATCAGACTACAAATGCAGGGCAAGAGCCAGGGCTGACTGCCGCAGCTCCATCCTAGGCTGCCTGAGCAGCATATTGGGCTGGGTGTAAAATGAAGCCCTCGGCTCTCCATGTTCCGCTTGTGGTTGCTTCAGTAGCTCCAACACAGTTGGCCAGGCCTCAGAAGATCCCTCTACAGGTATTTAATCCTCCCCATGCTCTCCCCAGAGAGCCAGATAGAGTGGAGCCAGGACTCATGGCACTGGGAATTCCCCTAGGCATTGGCTCCTAGGGTTTATACATTGCTCTGTTCCACCAGGCGATACCTAAATCTGTTAAAAAGTCAACTTGCCTTCTCCTTGATGCTTAGATTCTTTCTTCAAAAGGACTGTTGGCTTCTAAACCACTTACTGTCTTCAGTGGTGCCCATCCATCACTTCTTGCTATGCTGAAGACTCCACATGTCTGTTTACAAAATGTTCAAACAAAAAGGAATTTGGGAGCTGGCCTGAAATCCCTCCTGTGTGCTCTTAGCCTGCAGACCTGCACTTCTCTCTGTAGATTGCAAAATGTTTTATAGCTGGTCTTCTTTTTTTTCCCCACTTCCATTCATTCTTTCCCCAACTCCTTGCTCTCTCCCCTTAGATAACTATGGTCACATACCAGATTAAACCTGAAATGGCAAGTTTGGGGGTTTTCTTGCCTTTATCTTCTGTGCACCACACAAGTGCCCCAAGCAATAAATTCTCCTTAAAATTTTCCCTGCCCATAGTATGGGATGCTTTTCATTCCACCAGTTGTATTCTACCTGCAGAGCCTGTAGCTGAGGTGTCACATGATTTCAAAGAAAGCAAAAGCTGTGTGAATTGTGAAGTTATTTGATGGGAGGGGGGAAATGCTTCTGAATATTTTCCACAAAGAATGTTTAAATCCTTTTGTAATGAGGGGAAAATCTGAAAAGCAACAATCTCCCAAACTGAATTGGATACTAGGCTATGATCAGGCTGAGACTTTCATCAAATATCACCAAAGGAGGATTGGATTGGAACTGGATTTCACAATATGGGCAAAGTTGTGCAGGTAAAAGGTGAATCTATAAATTAGCAAAAGGTGAATCTGTTCTCTGATAGTACTCATAAGGGGGCTAAGACTTGCTGCTTATGGGGCACCAGAAAGGCATTTTGCTGCTGACAGTTTGGCCAGAGATATAACATCAAGTAGAGTCATCAAATAAAACTTTTGTCAAGAGCTTCTTTTTTTACCTGCTGGGGATATTAACTTTCTTACAGTATGTTACTATTACATTACCACATGAAAGCCTTTGCTGCTATGAAATATTAAGGTTTCTTCCTCTGTTCACGTAGGGAGGCAAGAGCAGAGGATCTGGCCCTTTGCTGGGAGTTGCTCCTCAACTGAGATTCAGCCCTGCATGGAGCCTGGAGGATGGTCAGCTCCTCTGCAGTCCTGGTATTGAGCAGATAGAGAGCTCTCCTTTCTTCCTGCCACCCTGACTGTCTCCCATGATCGGTTCCTGTCTATCTGTCCACTTAAATCCTCCTCCTGCTCCCTGACTCCCCTTCTTATCCCATCCCCAGCCTCTCCCCTGTTGTCCTCCTCTCCCCTTTGCCTAGGGTGCCTGGCTCTTCCTGCTGGCCTGCTCCCCGTCTCCCCAGTGGCTGATGTCCTCAGCACTGAGTGGAGACCGACAGCCACTATTTGATATCCCTGTTGCCACATAACCACATCTCCGTATTGTGAGGAAGCTTGCCAAAGTCCTGTTCCTCCCATAGCAAATTGAGAGCTATCACCAGCTGGTAACAGCTTGCAGACACAACTTGCTGACTGGGAAATATTCCTGACAGCAGCAAGAAAGCTCAGATTATCAATCCTTGATATCATGAAAACTTTAAATCAAATCCGTTCCAGCATCTGGTTACTGATCAAAGCAAATCCTTTTCCCCCCCAAAAAAAAGAAGAAAAAAAAAAGAGAAAAAGAAAAGGCTTAATTATTTCCTGATAGGCTTAATAACCTGGAATTAAGGAGAGCATTTATATCAAGTTAGGAGACTGACTCATGACCACCAGTGAAGTGTGAATCAAAGATCCTTCTTAAAGCAAGCCACAGTGACTGCCTTACAAAAGATCCCACCAAGCCAGACACAGCTCACCAGCATCCCCTTTACAGTCCTCAGCAAGTGGAAGGTCCCTGAGTTCATATTCCAGTTTAGCACAGCAGAAGAAACAATGCTCAAGGTTTGTGAATAACTTCCTAGCCTGCTGCTGGCTTTTTGTCACATTCGTGATGACACATGGATAAGAAGTTTGGGCTGTTTCTGACTGATTCACTAGAAGGAAACTGCTCAGTGGTTGAAGACTGAAACTCATTCAGATAACAAAAGAGAAAATCTTTTGGGGCATCACATGGTTATCTTATGATTGCATTTAGGAACCCTTGCCACAGACTGGAGTCCTGTTTTGCTAGGTATGTACAAGCAGGTACATATACTAGAGAGTCTTCAATCTAAGATGCTGCACTTGAGGTAGATCTTCAGCCAGTGACAGCAAGTCTGTTTCTAGTGTCTACGAGAAGTTCTTGATTGAACCCAGTAGAAAATTTCCCTCACATATGCTGGAGGGACAACATGGTGAGAGGCAAGGCATCCAGGAGAATTCTAGAGGATATCAGGAATAACTTCTTCATACAGGTACTGCATGGGACAACCAGGGGTGACACACAGCTGGAGTTGGCATTCACTAACAAGGAGGAACTGGTTGGCAATGAGATAATCAGTGGTAACATTGGCTTTAGTGATCGTGAAGTGGATTGTGAAGGTCCTGCAGCGAGTGAGGAAGGCCAGTAACAGAATAAAGACTCTGGACTTCAGGTAATCAGACTTTGGCTTACCCAGAGAGCTGGTACATTGCATACAGTTTTGCCACCCTCACCCCCAAGTACAAGAAATGCCAAACAGGAGTGATTTCAAAGAGGGCGATTAAGCTGGTCAGGGGCTGGAGTGCTTGCCCTGCGAGGAGGACTGGAGGACCAAGATTTGTTCAGCCCAGAGAATAGACATCTTCGAGGTCACCTGACAGCAGCCTGCCAGGACTGCTGATGAGGTCCTCAAGAAGAAGGAGCCAGGCTCGTGACAGTGGTACATGGCTGGAGCAGAGGTTTGGATTAGAAACTCCCTGAGATACCTTCCAACTGGAATTATTCTAATAATCCTGTGAAAACATATAAGCACCCTCAAATGACCTTTCCTAAAGGATTGAGGATCCAATCCTCAGACCTCTTCTGCAGTCATTTCATTACAGACCATATCTCCTTCCCATTAACCAGATTTTCAGCTTTGGTGTCCTGTCCATATCCTCTCAATTTCTCCTGCTTTTGCGAAGTCCTTTTCCTTCTCAACACTGTTCATATTAAGCCTTTTTTCTTCATGTCTATTGCTTAGGAGTGTTTTCTGTGTCTTCCTGAAACTTCCTCCCCCCACCATCAACACTGGTTACCTGGCATCTTTTGGTTGTCTAGCTACACAGCCTATGCCAAATTGCATTTACAGAACATCACCTTCCTTTCTCAGCATTCCTGACCTCATCATGTATTTTTCTCGTAATTCTTTAGCAGCATCCTAGGTTCACCCTAGCAAGATCAATCTACTGTTACCTATAAGGCTGCATATAATTCCATAATTCCATTTCTTGCTGTTCTGTGTCTTTACAACCAAGTTATTTTATTTTCTTATGGAGGTCACTTTGAAATCTGCTGTTCTGAAGCCTTCCAACAATATTATTGAAGCAAATATCCATTTTCCATCTTGTGTTTCCATTATTTATACATATATCGTTTAATTGTTCCTTATGACTTGTAAATACCTTTCCAAAAGGAAAAGGAGCTTCAGTCTGGGTGGGAAGGTCCATGCAACAGCTGCTGCATAGTGTAGCCTGTAGCACATTCCTTGCAGTGAGTGGTGCTGGTGTCTTAAGTCCTCTCAGTAAAGCTGTGCCTGGATAGTGACTGTGCTTTCCCAAGTGCTGTTTAAGTCAAGAGCACTGCACGTGGCTGGAACAGCCACTGGAACAGTGGCTGGAAACAGTACAGAAAGAGATTATTGAATGTTACCTAGATTTACTTCTGACACTAATCAAGGAACAGAAATAATATTCTGCTTCTTCATGAGGAAGTGTTTAAATGTGTTTTTTGTGTAGAAGGTTACTGTCTGTAGCAGTCAGCTTAAAAATGACCCATCGATAATTTTTATTGAATCCTGATATATATACACATATCAGTGACTATGTGTGTATGTACAGTCACTGTCAAAAGTATTTCTTGTTCTACAGATGCCAAGTGTATTTCCCTCCTTTAACATCCATGCATGACATCGGTGGTTTTCAATATCTGTAAATTAACATCTTCTTTTCCTCACCCCAAATTTTTTACATTTCTGACTTAAACCAATACAGTTCCTGGAAGGCAGGAACTTGGAAGAGTTATATTAATGCATATTCAAAAAGCTATCCATTCATGACAGTTAAGTACTGTCTTTCTTACCCTGTAAAATATTTTAGTGTTTTGTAAAATATAATCTGTTGTTGTACTATATTACTTGCATGATGATACTTGAGAGATACTTGTGAAGATACTTTGGAACAACAATGTGTGAGGCAGCATTGCTTCTGCTGAGGCCAAAACCACTTAAAACAGCCAAGGTAATGAACTTTGGAAAATTACAACTGTTCATATATTGCCTCACATGATAACCATGGAAACTAATGGGACAACACTTACTGACTCCAATAGGGTTCGGATTATGCCTTTAGTCCTAGCAATCAGTATGGTGTCAGCAGCCTTTGTAATGTTTACGCCTTAAAGAGGTGTAGCACAGTGAGAAGCTGATTCTCTCCAGCATAGGGAGATATGCAGGATATTTGAGAGGATCATATCCCACCCCATTTAGGTGCCATCACCTAATCTGATGAGTAATGACTGGCAGGGTGCATTTTCTGACACTTTCCATCTGAATTCAAGCGTTGCTCTAAATGGGGACTTTGTTCCAACATTCAGTGCAGAGCAAATCTGGAGGAGTCCGCCCATCTCAAATGACCAACCACAATAAACTTACACTAACAGCTACAGCAGAAAACCTAGGAAATTTTCATAGACTCATAGAATAATATTCAAAGGGACCTCTGGAGGTCTCTGATCCCACCTGCCATTTGTGGCAGGTCCAGTTACAGCAGGGCTGTGCCCAGTCAAGTTTTCAGTATCTCAATGGATGGAGAGTCCGCTCCCTCTCTGTGTCCCTGCTCCAAATTTGACCACCCTTGCCAAGAAAGTCTTTTTCCTAATATCTTACTCCTATGTTGTAATTTGTGTCTCTTGCCTCTTATTCCATCCTTGTGCATCTCTGAGGAGTCTCATTTTATCTTCTTTACATCCTCCTATTAGACAATTGCAGAGAGTAGTAAGGTCTCCCTTGAGACTTCTCTTCTCCAGGCTGAATAAACCCAGCTTTCTCAACCTCACCTTGTATGTCGGAAGCTCCAGCCCCCTGACCGTCCTGGTGGCCTCCGTCAGACTCACTTCAGTCTGTCAGTGCCTTTCCATGACTGTAACACATGTTAGGGAAAAAAGAAAATACTTCTTTCCTCTTTTCTGATGTTTTCTTTCCTGCCCATATTAAGATATATTAAGGAATACATTAAAGTATGGTAAGGAATGAATGTCAGTTTTACTTCTGAGCAGAGCTGGTTAAGTAGGACAAATAATCCTGACAATAATTACCTGATGATCATGGTTAGTGCAGAGCTCAGGTTATTCTTTGCCTTTGGAATAAAGCAAATTCATCAGAGTTCAAGTCTCCAAAAAAAACCTAAGGAAGGAAGAATTGTAGCGCATCGCTGCTCAGCTTTCCCTTTGGCAGCTGGCAACAGCCAGTGACCATTATCTGCTCACACGCCATGTACATTCACTGCATCCTCAGTCCTCGCCCTCTTCCAACATCACCTTCCCTCCCCACTCACCCCTGTATCCAACTCACCAATGCCTCAAACTTTCTCCCTTTCCATGATACCAGCCTTGTAAGTATTCACATGTGAAGTTTGTTTTCTTTTTGGAAATTCTCTGATTCCTTTCCATCTTTCAGGCTGTTTTCAAATTAGTCCCCCCCTCCAATTAAAAGTGCTGTGACAGAGGCAGACTTTAGCAAGATGCTTTGCTCCCTTCATGTCTACCCTACTTAGACCTGAAAGGGTGTCGGCTGAATATTGGATATCCTCAGAAATCATTCAATTACAGCGAAAGCTGCCAATCTACAAAGCCTTGTGCATTCTCACTGTCCACACACAATATGATTTTTTGGGTTGTGAATCAGGTTCACAGTTACTTACAATTCTGAGCTCTTTGTTGTTTGTTAATACTGTGTTTTCTTTGCTTCCTTGAAAAGCAGTGGGAGTCACCAGTAGCCTGGAACAAATGGTTGGGCAACTGTAAGGAAAATCTGAGACAGAGATTGATTCACAAATCTGGCAGGTGGTAAAGAAGGAGGGGAAAACAGGAGATAAAAGGAGCTGTGCCACATGAATCCCTTGTCCACATGACTCCAAGTAGACTAGTATTGCTCCCCATTAATGAAATAGCATGTAGTTTCAAGGCAATCAGTGAATTTTAGAGCATTTTAAAAAATGGCCTTAAATGGAAAGGGTTTTTACTTTACCCACTGCAGAGCTTTTGGTCATTTCTAGTTTAGTCAAAAACCCTGATGAATTGTTGATGCTTTCAAAAGGACTGATAATTCTTTAGTCATAAATGATAAAATGGCCATTGCTTTTTTTAAACAAATGTATATCAGGAGGGTCCAGCTGATAGCACCACTCAGAAAAAAAACACATTACCTTCATTTTCATGTTAGTTTCTTTTATGCAATAGCTCAGCACAGTCCCAGATGAGTCCTCAGTTGTGGCCAAATACAGAGCTTAAATAGCATTATCTTCATGCTGACTACCTTGTCTAACCTAACATGCATGTGCAACATTTATGTTCAGTAAGGCTGCCTTTTTTTTGCAGCACTCTCTTGAAATTGGAGCATCGTGCAGCCATGAAATAGGTGTGATACAACTGCAAGGAAGGTGAACTACAGTTCAAGAAACACGGGAAGGGAAGGAAGCAAAGGTTTCAGAAAGTGATGTTCCCTGATCTTCATTGCTTTCAGGCTGGAGTAACCTCACATTTAGTGAGATGCTCTGTCTCTCTCCTTGAAATGGTTTCTGTCCCCCTGGTCCTTTGAGCTACCTGATATTCCCTCTCCATCCTGCACATATACCCGTGGAGATGGTCTTGTGATTACCCTCAACTCTTTAGAATGAGCTGCAAAATATTAATTTAAATTGTTAATGAATTAGTTGTCTCATCATTGACTGTTATGAACTTGAAGTTATTAAGCTGTACTCCTGCCTTGGGTGTCATTTTGATGGACAAGGCTGAGGGCCCACTCATAAGAGTGGTTCAGCAGATCGGTCTCCCTGATGAAGAATGCCATAGGCCCCTTCCTCCTGAGGAAGGCAGTGAGAAAGTTGAATGTGTAAGTAAGTCAGGCAGATTAAATAAATTACAATTTCTGTTCATTGAGTATCATCTGGGGAGCTTGGGTATGGCTAGTCAGCACTGGAAGGCTGGACCATTGCTCCTTCTCCCAAGCTTACCAGTCATCAGTTACAGAGCTTAGGTTAGGGATCTGCTGCAGGATCCCAAAGAGAGAAAGGGCTATTGGCTACATGTGTGAATTTCCCTATGGAAAAGTTTCAACTAAATGATAGTCTGCCTCTTATCTGCCTTCAGATAAGAGAGCAGCACTGTGGAAAATCCTGCGTACAACAGATTCTCAGTCCTGACATTTCTTTATTAAGTCAGACCACTAATGACTGATGCCTAGCCAATGAATCAAAGCGGTTGCCTGCACAAAGTATTGGATGAGCTCAAGTTACAAGTAAGCATGTAAAAAACAGGACTTTTCCTTAATCATTAGGGGGGAAAAAAAGAGCTAAATTTGCCAGGTAGCTCATTTATAATGAACAATTTGATTAGCTCCACATCTGGGTTTTCTGGCTTTTTTTCAGGGTAAGACAGCTGGCTTGTCTTGAAAGGGTGTTTTAATGTAGAGTTCTGTATTAATATTATGTTTCTTTTAGGTGTTGTACATTAATACTTCAAACATGCATTGCTGGCAGGCAGTATGAGCATGGCCTAGTTTTTTAATGCAAAAGATCACATTTCCAAGTATTTTTTAAAAGTCCACATTACCACAGTTTCTGTTGGGGGGAAAAGAAAGGAGGGGGGAATTAAATAAATAAAAACACCTGGCAACCTCCATTGTTGGTGTAGAACATATACTGTTTGTACATCAATGTCATTGGCAAGTCATGCAAAAGCAGTTAAAATGAGAGGGTTTTTTTCAGAATTTAATCAGTAAAATTGCAACAAATATCAGCATATTTTATAAAAATTTCAACAGTAAAGGCTCCTGACAAAAAGACAGAACAAGCAAGACTCTAAATGCCTAGAGACTGGAGGAAAGAGAATGGGGGTTAAATAAACTGGATCCTCACTCTTCACATCATTTAAAGAGATTTGAAGTGGCTACTTTAAAAATAATATAAAGTTATAGAATGGAAACATGCATACCTTCTTATTTGCCAAATACGGTCTGAGAAAACAACAATGTGCTTGGAGCAAGAGACTCTCAGGGTTGCTTCCATAAGAGCAAAGCAGCCACTGGGAAAATGTATGGAACAAGCCATCACTAGAGAAGTAAATCACAAATAACCTACAAAAGGAAAACTAGACAAATATAATGACAGTCAGAAGAATTTGCAAAGTTATGATGAGATGGTAGACTCGGAATCTGGGAAGGTCTAGGATATTGTGCCCAGTGACTTATCAGGTATGTGTCTCCTCAGTGCTTCTGGCTAAAAGTTGCAAGTATTGTTGTGTTTTGAAGAAGAGTGTGCCTATAAGCCAGTTTTTGAGGGGCAATGACAAAGTTTGGTGGGTGAATGAGGCCAGGTGACCTGGCAGCGCACTTCAAAGTATATGCCAGCAGGTCAAGGAGAACACATACATGACATGTGAAGTCCAGAGGAACCAGGAGATTCAGGTGTCAACCACAACACAGGAAGAGCATGGTGGACACAGGAGAAACCACTGTGGGGTTCATCTTGTGAACACTACCAGTAGTGAAGTCTGAGCTCAGTGCAAACAGCAGGGGCAAAACACTTATTCAGGCAGTCTCAAGCACTTCAAATGTATTGCTGACAGGAGGACATGAATAAACCACCCTTTGGCTCAGTGCTGTGAATTTCACTGTGTCGAAGGTTTGAGTTTAATAACTCCTTCAAAATAGGCTGCTGAATTTAGACAGTGTTTCCTTGTATATAAAGCACTTAGTTGAAAGGGAATTGAAATGGTAGGGCAAAATAAGGCAGACATGGACTGAACTCACAAGTCTTGACTGGGTATCCAACTTTAAGGTGTTCAAAACCAGACGATTGACTTCTATAGAAATAGAAAGTGCCATTTCTAACACATCTATCTGCCATCCCTCACAAACATAGAATCTGCAACCTGTGATGTGACGACCAACAATTCAGTTACAGCATCACTGAAGAAAACAGCTATCACTTACTGGTGAAATTTTTCTTAATCTATGTTTGGAATATGGTAATGTAATCTCTTTGCCTGTTGACACCTATTCATGAGCCACCAGATCTTTGTATGAACTCCTGCTCTGCAGCAGCAGAAATTTTGCCATTGGCTTCACTGGGTCAGAATTTTATCCTGTAAAACCAAAAATCATTAATAACAACCATTTCTGAGTAGGAGTGTTCCACGTCTTGGTTTCTTCACCTTCTTCTGGTGGTGACTTTATTTCTAACTTTTAAAAGTTCCTGCTTCTTACAGGAAAAAGAGAACATCTGGCTTTATTTTGGTTAATTTTCCCATTGTGGATCCACAATACAACTTCTGCCCTCTCGGACTATTAAGAAATCCACGCTATCATTTTTTCTGCCAGCTATAGAAGATCCTGTTCTTTTTTCCTTCAATTACACATGATTCTATATCATGTTGTCTGAAAGAATGGTGGTACCAGCCATCTGTGGAGGAAGAAACTGGGCACTGCTTCTGTGGGAGACTTGTCACTAAGGTCACCACTGCATTTTACCCATAATGTGTTTTGCCAGGTCTCTTTGTGTATGCATGTGTGGGAACTGAGGAATGCAAAAATCGAGGGTTTATTCTGGCTCCATTAATGATAGAGCTTATCTAAATGCTGTTGGTGATATTCAAGTGTTTCTTTGACTTGAGTCAATGACATTTATCCTTACACCAATAAGCAGTTTCTTGAGAATTTTGGTGCTCAAGCCTTGGAATGAACTTTCCAGTCCTGTTTACTTTTCAAAATGCCATTACACAAAATCTGAATACTTTGGTACATTTATTTTCGTAATATCCTGTGAGCTGAGAAAGGTTCTGTGGAGAAAATGCCTTCCATTTAGACAAGGCTTTAATTATAAAGCTTGTGATGATAGATCCTGTGGTTTCTGAGATGATGTTAGCTGGCAGTGGAATCCTCTCCATTACTTTGAGGACATAAAAATAATTGCCTTGATTTTGGCTCTGTGCTAATAAGACCCATGCTGACAGGATAGCCAGACTATTTGTTTCCATAAAATCCCAGAAATAGCTGGTAACCTTCCCTAAAATAGTGGCCATAGGGTTAAATATCTTTAAACCCTCAAATTTAAATTTAACAGCAGTTTACAACTTACTTTGCTCACAGAAATTTTTTTTTTCCTTTTGCACTTTTACATAAGTCCCACAGAATTTCCTGGAACCCCTGACCTACAGCCTTGATGTACAAATTCTGTTCTCCTGGTTCTCTCTATACAAAAATATGCAGAGTTTGACTAAGTAACTTTTGAAAGCAATTTTATTTGCTATGGGCAGCTGGAGACAAATTTTTTTTGAGGAAGCTAGGCTGCTTTAATAGCTTCTTATATCTACTGAGCCAGTTTCTGATTTTCATGGCTCTTAACTTTTAGCACAGAAATACAGAAGTGTCCTGTCTTTTCAAAGGACAAAAGAGTTAAGAGAAAGAGTTCCACAGAATAAGTAGGACCATTGCAAGCTCTGACCTGTAGTGACAACGCTGTATAGTGTCTGTGTATCTTACTCTTCATTTTTGTCAAAGGACTTCCATTAAAACCATGAGGTGTTAGCTTTGCTAGGAGTCTTGCAATAACTAAATAAAATAAACAAAAATGAGGATTCTTGGGCTTCATTTCTGTTGAAGCATGTCTTCAATATATTATTTGGTTTCTAAACCATATCCAAAGAGATGAGATGCCAGAACAATAAAACATTCTTCCTTGTTTGCAGAACAATTGGACTCTCATGGCAAAATATTGGATGCAGTTGAAGCCTATCCTTGACATGTAGCAGCAATCTGTGGAGAAGAAAATACCCAAAATAGAAATATGTCTGAGCAGAGAAACACTACTAAGGCAGGGACAGATGGTAAGGAGGAGAAACCAAAACATTGGTCTTGATCCTACTTCTCCTCAAGTCAGTAGGAAGACTTCTGAACTCCTACTCCATAGAAGTGAATTTCTACGTACAAAAATGTTCCTCAAGGCAGAGAAAGTATGAAAGTCCTCTAAATGCAGTGAAAATAAAGTAAGTGGAAAGAAAACCTCCCTGCATCGTACTATTCTTTTTTCCATTCTTCAGTTTCATCTGGCTGACATTTAATGTTGTTTATTATTAACAGAGCCCATTTGCTGTAGCTCTTCCAGTTTTAAGTCATGAGAGGGCATAATGCAGAGCATACACGTTTGTCATTAGACCATAACTGTAGAAATTAAATTAAAAATATAACATTTGATCAGCGTCAGCAACAGGAATGCACTGCCATCCCACAAAGAGCCCTGCAAGACTTTGGCTGCAAGACACTGTCCCAGCCACAGCCAAATGTTAAGAGACCATAACAGCTCCAGCATGTCCCTATCTGCAGCATCAGCTGGAACCCAGGAGAGACTGATTTAAACAAATAAGTCTCATAACTAGTGCCAAGCAAAGACTGTCCTGCACACATTTAACTCCAAGATCATAGTAAATAGCATCTGCAGAAACTCAGGAATAAGCACTGTAAGAATGAAAGAGCTGCCATTCTGAGTCAGACCACAGGTCCAGCCAGGTAAGTACCCCAGCTCCAATGGTGACCATTACCAGTTGTTTGGAATAGAGGACAAACCATTATACCTACCGCAGTTTAAACCATTCAGCTTCCAGTAGCTGTCTTTATGTTTCAGTGTACTGAGCACTGGGGTGACTGATGCACAGATGCCCTTTACTACATTTTAGAGGTGTAACCCCTGGGAGATTCCCAAGCCTTTTGCAGTTGTTTTTTTTTCATCAAGAATCAGAAACATGGAGGGGAGGAACAACGAGGCTAAATGACTTGAAACATGTGTGGGAAGTTTACTGTTAGAAGCACGACTGGAACTCAGGAAATGGCTAATCCTTCCAGTCCTCCTTGAGAAGCTGTAGAAAACTGTGGAACACTGACAGCAGCAGGAGTCTAGACAAATTGTATAGGGCTCAATGAAAATTTCTCTGACATCCCTATGTGTGATTTTTGTTTTTCCTCTGTAGAGTTTTAACCTATTTTGGAAAACCAGGATAATCTCCTGTATATTATAGTATTTTTTCTTTGTTTGTTTGAACTGAAAAAATTGCTGAGTATATCTTCCCAATGGATGCTGAAGACCCCCAAAGGTTTTATGTAAATAAAGACTATATCATCTGAGGTTTGTTTCTAGAGACCATCTAAGAGACTGTCTAAGCCAATGGGACAAGACTGCACATGAAGGACTTCACAAGAGCTGGTCAGTTCTAGACACAACATTTTTAATTGAATATTGTCAGCATGTGTTGTTCTGTCAAAGTAAAACATTTTCTTAAAGTTACTGAATTACAATGAAGTTTATGTCTAGAAGAAGTTTTCTAAACACTAGTCAGCTGTATGCAGAAAAAAGTCCAGATTTGATTTTTTAAATAATGTTTTCAATCCTAAGCCAGTTGTATCAACATAATTCTACTCCACAGAACAACTGAGAGGCTTAGTTTTCCTTCCAATCTAGAACAACAAGTTTTTAACCCTGAAAGCTGGTGCAAAACAGAATTGTCACTCTCTATAGCAGGATTGTGCTTGCATGTTACTCCTTGACCTGCTGTCAAATGCAAAATCAAACACCTGTGGCAGATACGTAAGGCTATGTGTGTGCCACTGTTGATCCATCTGCAATATATTACATCCTAATTTATTACTATGGTGGTTTTCAAAGGGGATTCATTAGACAGACAGAGTCCATTGCACAGTTAAGAAGCTGTTTTTCTTCCCACCATTCTAATTTTCTCTTCTTCTCAGGTTTCTGTTTCCTTTCATGCTATGGCAGGCATATTAAGTGCTGGTGAGACAACATTTGGTCCAAAACCAGTCAGTCTGTTCTGGGCAATTAATGTGGATGGTGAACAATACCTGACCTGAGTTTTGTGGGTTGGATAAACCATAAAAAGTGGTTAATTATCTTCTAAAGCCCATATCTGTTCAATGAGGAGTAGAATTTCTCATTTATACAGAATAAACCCGTGAGTTCTGGCATTGTCCTAAAAGAAACAAAGAAATAACTGTCTCTTAAAGGAACAAGATTTTTTCACATAGCTGTCTGTGGGTTAGATCATTAATTTGTGTAGGAGCCATACGTTGGCTCTGGTAACGGTTGCTAATATAGTTTACTGCGTTCTAGGGATACAATTGGGGAAAGATATACCTTGCTAAGGTTCAGCTCCTGATTCAGGTTTTCTATTCGGATTGCTTTCATCTTCTAGACAACAGGTAAAAAATCAGCTACAGCTACATGATAGCAGTTTTTAGCTTTGTGGTTTTATTGTCACATGCAATATATAAACCTTCATAAAGAAAGTACAGAGAATTACATTTGCTTCTACTAAATCTCTCCTTCTGCTCAAAGTAAAACAGTCTCACCTGGTCTGCCCTGTCTGCAGAAATAAAACAATAGACGTGTTTTTACCTAGGCTGGAATTGCTGAAAGTTTCCTTCCTCAACTATATCAGAGTTGAGTCACACATTCAGTATTCACTGTTGTAGTATAGTATGTGGAGCATTTCTGCTTTTCTCTAGGGAAAACCACAGATTAGCAGTTTATGGAGAAATCCAACGGCTAAATCATGAAGTTGAGAGTACTTAGAGCCTGTTGTGACATGGTTTTTGAAATACTTTCCTTTCTCTTTCTTTCTGCCACTCTGGGCACTGCTACACCAAATAAAAATTTCTGTCATTTAAAATACAATCAAAAAGCTCATGCTGCTTAGCCCCAAGTTGTCACTTGAGGTTTTGATGACGAACATTTTTTTGACATCTGGTAACAAGTTGCAGCTCCTGTCTGAAGAAGTCCCTCTGAGGTTAAAGGCTAATGATATCAAAAATGAGGCTGTCTGGTTTATTGTAAGACTGTTTGGTTTAGATCAAGCTCTTTGATATAAGTGAAGCTGCCTCATCTGGGAAAGGAAATGACTTAAAAGTGATGTAGCACTTCTTAAAGGGAGTCAGACAGTGGGAGACGCATACAACTTGGCTCTCTTGCATGCTGCATTTAATTGGTTTTGCTATTAACTCATCAGACGGTGAAAGGAGAAACAGCATTTCATAACAGCTTTTACTATGCAGTTTGCTAAAAATGAGGGAATAAAGTGGGTGTGCAGAAAGCAATGATGCAAATAGAGGAATTTTCACTTTATCATATCAGTCATCACTTTCTCTGACAGTGGAGCTTCCCTGACTCAGACATGCATCAGGGAAACCGGGACAGACATGAATGAGCTGTGAGCCCCCACCCTGCCCATGACACGGTGAACGTCTCCCTCCTGCCTCTGTCTGGGAGGAGGTTTATTTCTGAAGAAAGCTGCCCAGCGTCTAGGGGATGACAAATTCTTCCAGACACAAAAGTTCTCAAGTTCCTTGTGTTAAGGAAGACACTCCCTAAGTGAAGTGTCTTACCTTACATTCCTTCTACAGTCAGATGTGTGCCTCCACATAATTGCAGGGCGATGTCCCCACCAGGGAGCCCTGCTGATGGACCTTCACATAACGAGTGTAATCTGCTGGCCAATGTGTGGTTCGCAGGCAACCTCCATTGACTGAATGTGCCAAGGAGCCCAAGAGAGACAGTGCTGCAGGCTGTTTCCAGGACCTACTGGAAGGCAACATCCCTCCCTGCTGCTGCTGAGCCCCGGGGCATCCTGCTGGCCCATGTGGCCTTACACACTTGGCCCTATCTCATGGCCCAGCTCAAAACTGCCTCCAGCACTGGAGACTAAATCACTGGAGGACTCTCAAACCATGGAAGATGTACCTGAGGCTTGGATATAGTATAAGGAAGGTGTCTTGTCCTGATCTTCAAAATTTATGGTATGTATTGATAATCCCTTAACACAGAGACGGAAGAAGCATAAGGTTTCCAGTCAAACACCTTTTCTGGGATGACTTTTACTCTGAAAGACATTTGGACTCTGGCTCAATGGCCTGAATATAGGCACAAGGTACCATTTCAGGCTCCTCCGGGTTTCTTTCCCAGCCAGCTGCTGGCCTATGGGTGGGAGTTTCCCATAGGTCCTGTTGCATCTGCCTTGTGCAGATGTCTTGGTATCCAAAGCACCTTGGATAACACTGTGTGTATGTTTAGGCAACTGAATTCTCCCATTCTGGACTCAAAACTGTCTAAGAAAACATCTATTTGGAAGTAAAAATATTCTGGAATAATTATTCCCCTTCCTTGGAGGCCCAAGGTACTACAGACATGCAGGTGCAGTAAGTTACTGCTGATTACAGACAGTTCAGGAGAGAAAGAAGTGAAAAGTGAAACTGGAGACTACATCACGAAATTAATATTTTTTCTGCTTCAATTCCAGCCATGGCTTAGTTCACCAACTGCCCCATCCTCCTAGCAATCATATCACAGTATGAACTGCAGAATTACTGGTATTTTTGTATGATTAGAGTGCCAAAACCCCTAGCAGCCATGAAAGTCCCATTGTCCTAGGTGTTCAAAGGTTATACAGTGACAGATAGCCTCTACCTCAACTTCTTCACAGTCTGTAGTGGGGCAGAGATGAGCCAAGGGAGGAAGGCTTATAAGCAGAACTATTTAGGTACCTCAGTCCCATTGAAATCAATAGGGGAGTAGTTGTTTCAGTACTTCAGTGACTTGGATATCCTGTTTTTTATTATGGATCTCACTCTCAGCCATGGCCTGTAGATGTACTGCAGGTGTCTGAATTTTAACTGCATTAAACTAGTTTGGACCAGCTGCTTAGTGTAGTTGAGTTTTGCTTAGAACTAGAGCCGATGATGTTGTTATCCATCCATCATAGGTTACAGGGACTTCTGGACAGTAAGGACATTGCCTCCCCAGTGCCTGCCCGTCCATGTCAGGTATCAATGCAAACGACACGTGGAAAAGTGGTAAGCATTAGTAGGATGTGAATGGCCAAAAAAAAGTGGGAAACTTAAGTGTTAATAGACATCCTGCTGTAATTAGGAATAAATAATAGATTCTTTCTCAAGAGAGACATTTTCTGTAAGTAGCTGGGGGAACTCTCTGGTGATATACTCCAGGCATCTCCTGCTCTAGCTGCTCTCTTTTTTTTCTGCTAGATGCATTGTCATGGAGGATATGATGTCAGACACTTTACATAACCAACATAAACCAAGAACAATATGTGACTTGCTTTAACTCTGAACTTGCTGGCCAGAGAGGGATCTGCAGACCCCACAGCCATGGGTCAGGCACAGTCTCCTTAATTAATCCCCCTTTTCACCTGCCCAGTTGCTCATTTGCCCCTCCCTCTCAGCACAGGCAAGGTACCACAACGTGCCACAGGACAAATGGGACGTCTGTCATAAGGCATCTGAAGCTCACCCTCATTATTTCTGGATATGTTAATAACAAATCAAGCATTAAGGATCACAGGTGACTTCTTTGCAAGCTCCTGGGCAGCTTTCTCATCCTTGCTGCATACTCACCAGCAGCTTCCACTCATAGCAGTGGCACATATGGGTAGCTCCATGTGTCCAGCTTGTTTAGCAGGTTGTGGTTCTTCACTAGGAACATAGCTAACTGCAGGTAGAAAATTAATTGTGTTCTCTATGACTTCTGTGTTCTCTGAGGAGCAATTGCCCGTCACATGGGCCCTTCTGGTAGAAGAGCTCACACCAAGTGTTCTTTGAATGCTGCAAAGAAACCATAAACTTCTGATGCTAGAAATCCCATGCCCCTTTGGCTTGAATGCTTAGCAGCTATTCAGGGTTTTTCTGTGTCATGTTTCTGTTTCGAGGAAGAGCTAATAGACTCCTGCAGAGTCTTTGTGCAATCCCATTTATTTACCAGAAGTGTGTGCCAGGTATCCTTGCCCCACAAAAAATAAAAGCAAGCAGGAGGTGGTTTCCTTGCTGAGAAATCCAAATGTGCCAAAAGCTTGTTGCTTGATTTTTTCCAAATTCAGTATTTTGCATCTCTGGCTTTTTCCTGTTCTTCTGTCTCACACCTCTCTGCTCCCAGAGTTGCGGTTGGTCCAACAGAAATCCTTTCATCCCATCTAGCTTAGCTGCTCGCAGCCACTGCCATAACAATTGGTGCCTTTGGCAGGGACTTCGGTTGTCTCAGTTCTGCCCCAAGGAACATTTTATGTTCCTTCCATTTAATCTCAGTAAGAGCTTTTTCCAAAAGATATGCTTTTGTCACTACAAGAGTGATTGCAGGGTAGTCTTATGGTATACATTAGAAAGGAATCAAATTAGATGATTACAACAGTCCCTTTAGGCTTTGCAATCTATGAATACACCCCTCAGCCTGATAGTCTGATGGCAGTTTTAAAATCTTCCAGACAACCACTGAAATCAAGGAAGTAAATTCAGTTTCCAGGAGACTGGGATCAGGCTGCTTTTTTTTTTTAAACTAAAAAAAAATCTGCTTCTGCACTATGGGCTCAGGTCAGTGTGGGCATAATTGTAAGTATTCAGTATCATCACTAGCCACAGAGGCCATGCTAGGATGCTTAAGGATATGACTGGTTGCACAACTTTCACAGGTGTTACTCAATTTTTTTCTTTCTCAGGGCTCCTGACCCTTCACTATTCCTTGCACCTGTGTGCCTAGTGTTGTAGTATATGCTCACAATCAGAGAAAAATTCAGATGGGCAGAGACCTCTGGAGATCCAGCCCCCAACTGACCAGCCCCTGCTAAGAGTATGGCCAACTTGGTCAGCTTTCTCAGAGCCCTCTTCAGCTCAGTTTTGAGTATCTCCAAGGAAGGATACAGTGTCTTACAGGAAAGCGATGGCTGAGTCATCCTCTGCATCCCTTTCTTTCAGATAAGCGGTCCCCTTTCCCAGCAACCAAAACACTTTACTGCTTTTCTCAAAAATTGTTCCAGTTCCTTAGCACGGCACTCACCCTGTGATGGCTGGACCTGTCTACTAGGTGAGACTGTATTGGCACCCTATTGAGAGTTCATATCTCCCTTGGGTGAGCAATGCTAACCAATGCTCAGTGTAGTCCTTAAAGCTCAGACCTCTCCCATTGCCCTCACACACATTTGGTAAAGGGTGGTTGAATTTGTCTCTTCTGCCTCTACAAAATCAGAAGTCTGACTGTGAAACCTCTCTGTTTCCCTGGAACATCCCCATTTGGGGAAATGAAATCAGACCCCAACCATCCTGCTGAATCCTCAGCCATTAATGTGGGGGACCTCATCTTTGTGCTGATGGACAGGCAGCTGGGAGCCATGCTCATGTCCTGCTTTGGGCAGCTTGTGCTGAGCCATCCCCTGGGCAGCCGGACAACAGCAGCGGCAGCCTGGCAGAGCCAGTGAGACACTTGAAAACCAGGCACATATGTTATTAACATGAACTGCAGAGCCCCACCAATAACTCTGAATCTGAGCCACAACACTGTAAATGCAAAATATACAGTAGTAACGAGCCAGATGGAGCAAATAACCTGAGGCCTCACTGGGAGGGAATATCCCCAAGGCAGTTAAGATGAACCACCTGGGCTGGCTTTTATGTGCGAAAGAGCCACTTTTTGGAGGTTTAGTCACTGATGCTGGCAGGAGTTGCAGCTGCAGCCTGGCAGCCTTATTCCTATCTAGAGCAGCTGGTAAGATGTGCTCCCACCATTCTCTCCAGGCTGAGGGTGCTTCCCCATGCAGGCAGCTTTTTTGGGCTACGCTGTGCAGGATCAGGGTCCGTGCCACCAAAACATGGGAGCCAGAGAAACAGATGTGATTCACAAGTCTCAGGTGGAAGATATGGTCAGGTGGGGACAGTTCCTTCATCCCAGGAAAATTTGTGAGATATTTGAAATTTTTTTCCATCCTGTGTCATAACACAGAAGAAATTCTGACTCCTTTTTTTTGCAAAGGGACAAGGGAAAAGAAGTTTGGGACAATCCTCATGCTTTGTTTATATGTGTTTGAGATACACTGTTCTGAATTTTATCTGAATGTTATTTCTCTAATTAGCTTGCATTATAAATTTTACAAAAATCATTTGAAGCTGAAAACTGGGCTTAAAATTTGATCTTGGCAATCAAAATTAGGCTGGTTTTTACAAATAACAAAATAAATCAAGTAATTAAATCAACTTAATGGCTCCCTCATCAAAAAGTTTTAAATTGATGATTTTTCATTTTTAGTGGAAATTTATGTTTTACATAAAAAATTCCCAAACAGATTGGATACCCCTTTATTTAGCCTTAGTCCCCTTAGGACCTCCCCCATAATGCAGAAATTGTTGTCCCTATCTTCCTGCAGATGATAAAACACCTATGGAGGTCCTGTGGAAAAGTGGAATGAACTATCTACCATTTGTGAACTGGAAAATAAAACTGATAACAAATAATAGAGAACCACCTATTAGAAAACCCAAATGCTGTAAAAAACCTGTGCTCCTTTAGGGAAAAAAAGGGTTTCCTGTTTCAAAATTAGAGGAAGTCAAATAAAAGGCAAGCAAAATATAAACATTTACAACACTTTCTGCCTGCCTAAATGTATTTATTTTAAAATCAAAAGCTACTCAAGGTGTTTTTGAGATACTACACACAAAAAAACCCAACAGTCCAAGTTTTTGTGGAAGCAGAAAACCTCATTGTTTTCAGCATCATGTCTGGCTAATACCCTACCTAATAAATCTCCTCTCAAATTTAATTAAATATACAATTTATTTAACACAGAACTGCACATGTATACATTCAGGAGGCTTAACACCACTTCTGGCCAACTTGTGTGCTCAGGGGACTCCAGCTTCAGCGTGTGGTGGAAAACTCATCCACGCTTTAGCATTGGAGATCCTACTGCTGCCGCAGAAAGCAGTGGATGAATTTCAGATGCTGGGGCAGAGCTGGCAAAAACCTAAATCCTCACAACCAGGGCAAGACCTTTGAAAGTATTCAGCTACCTGCAGCTCTTACTGGGAGAAGCTGGCCGTAATTACAAAGACAAACAAATAACAAAACATGCTGTATAGATCCAGATTCTCAGAAATTTATTGAGCTTCCTAAATGAAAGTTGAGTGTACTGACAGGCAGCTGCAAGTGAGTGAACAAAGCTAAGCCACCCTAATGGTGCACTTGCTCCTGGTTGTGCTGGAGGACCACAAAGTTGGACGCCAGCCTGTCTGTTCATGTCTCGTGACCACCAGGCAAAGTGTGAACTTGCAGTGAGCCTCTCTGTCGGTTGATGAACCATCTGAAGAGAGCCCAGGTATTTCAGTCACTTGTGATCATTTCTCCATTCCCAGGGAAATTGTTTTTGAATACCCAGCCATGATCCTAAAAGCTGAGGTATGCTGAAAATCCTGGCCACAGGGAGGAAGAAACCCTATGTTTCTATTCACTGCTTGTTTTGAAAGGACTCAGTCCAAAACGCAGAGAAATCCAAAGAGTGATTCCCATTGACTTAGCAGGCTTTGAGTGAAATCCAAAGTGCTTAATATTACACTCCTTGGGAGCATGTGCCAGTGAAGCTGGTGAGGACTTCTCGGGCAATAGACTCTTTTTTCCACGGCTATCCCATGCCCAAACATCTGTTTGCTTCTCCATTCTGCCCTTTCTTCCTCTGCAGCCTGCACAGCTGTGGATGGCTCATGCAGGTGAGAGTCAAACCATTCCTTTGTGGATCCTTGCAGAACTCTCTGTTCCTTTCCTCCTCCACTTTCCCCACTGGAAGATTCCCACCCTGACCAACCTAAGCTTTAAACGCTCCTCTGGTGACCCTTCCTCACAACCATGATGATGGTTTTTGGCAGAACCCTTCTCTAATACTCTTCTCCAGACCCATCATGTCCCCATAGCAACTCCAGGTAACAACTGAGATGCATTACGCTCTCTTTCCATTCTTCTGGCGCTTGATTATAAATGTAGCTGCCAGCAGGTAAATTTAAAATGAATAGAAGGCAGGCCTTCACACAGCTGGTAGCTGGCCCGCATAGTTTGCTACCACAGGAGGCCACAGAATTGAAGAAATAAAGTCTGAAATGGGTTGAAATTGGAGTCACTTGTGGGAACCTCATCCCTCTTTTCACATGGGTTTGATGGGCAGAGGAAGCAATCCAAGGACTGCAGCACTCACTCTGTAGAGGATTCAGCTGTGCTGTTGTTACAGTTTCATAACATGAATTTTGTTCAAAATGATTCTTGGCTTCAAAGAGTAGATTTGTGCAAACTATCCCTGTCAGCTGGTGGGGGTTATCTGTCTTACACCTTTGAATGGGGCACAATTGTGAATGCAAACAGTTGATGGCAGTGCCCATAATAAAGTATGTTCATTATTTCTGTTTAAGAAGCACCTGGCAATCCAAACGGACCATACTCTCCCTCAGCTTGACAATCTCCAAGCGCTGGTCCATGACTTTACGATGCTCCAGGCAAAGTCCTTTCTGGGCTTTCAAAGTTCCTGCTCTGGAGAAAGGAGGATTAGCAGATGCCAATGAAAATATTCATTTGATCCGTCCTGTCATTTCGAGGCTTTATGAAGATCTTTTTTCTTCCTGTTAATTCAAGTCATTCAACACAAGGATACGATCATTTGAGCAGAGAGGTCTGTTACCAGCAGAGAAAAAATACAGGCATGAAGCGTTCAGCGAAACAGATGATGTCTGTTCACAGGAAACCCTCCCTTTCAGCTCCTCCATGTAGCAGTGGTGTCTTCTCATTGTCTAAGCAAAACCACAGGAAGGAGATCTGATTGTTTTTACATTAATTTTCCTAAGAAAACTCTTTTTTTTTCACAGGCACCTATTTATGCCTGACACAATAATATTCAAATTTTCAGAAAGCTCTTAAAATCAACTAGAATTGCAAGGGAACTTTCCCTGGGAACACTTTACTGCTTTCTCAGAAGTGGCTGACCTTGCACTTACTGCAAGTGATAATTTGGTATAAAGCTTCTTTTCTCAGCTTGAAATACAATAGGAACTCCTCCCACTTCCACAGAAATACATGTACCAGCACTTAACAGACCAGCAGTCCTCAAAGACCTGGATTCCTTCACCCACCACATGTTCTCTGCCTCCTTCCTCTTCTCCACCCTGTTCTGTTCCATGAGACGCCCGCATCTGGTCAGATAGTCTCACTACGAGAAATGGCAGTGCCATATATAAGAATATTGTCATACCAGCACTTACAGCTATGACTCTATATATCCATTTCTGTGTGACTTATCGTTTTTTCCTGCCTCTCTTTTGCTGTATGTTTTTGCTATATCAGATAATGTTTGAAAAGAACCAGAACTCCCTGCAATGCTCCCACCCATTTTTTAATATAAAACAAATTTTCTCCAGAAATTTTGCTTGACAAACAATCTTGGATTTTTTCTGTCACAGGCTGTCGTGACATACCCATTGTTTTCGCCAAGTGTTGTTTGATTCCTGGTGCTACAGACCAGTTCTAGTCAACGTTTACTACCAGTTGTAACATGGATCTGCAAAACAATTACTAACTCCTTCCACAGGAGCAAACAACTCTGGCTCAGAGGATGATGGATTGCTGGACACTAGATCTGCTTTCAGGGCCTGCCTCTGTTAGTCTCAGACCCAAGAGAGATTTTCCTGCAGGGTAGTAAGCCTGTGGGTTGGGAAGTAGGCTGAGTGTCTGTGCAACTCAGTGTCCCCCTCTCATCTCTGCATCGCAGTAACTTTGCAAGCATAACGTGGCAGGGACTTTCTCTTCAGCCTCTCTGTGCTCATCAGGTCAGGCCCAAATTCATTGCATCTACTGTAGGCAGTCAGCTCCTGTCCTTTAAACTATGACCTTCACCATCCGCCTCCTTCAGTTGGCTGGTGAGGAGGCTTGACTGGAAAATTAAGAACTCACTCAGGCTGATTTTGACTCTAACAATGCTTGTATTTCACTGGCCATGTAAGGACCCTAAGATGGCTGTACTTACATAGGCCTTTCAATTAAGTATTTACAGGTAGGACAAATGCAGGTTGTGAGCACTATAATATTTCCCTACTTGTCCACATTGCTATGAAGTTAAATATATTAGAGGATTCAAAACATTCACTGTTGCTTTGTTAAGGGCCTTACAAGTCAATATAGATATGATCTGTGTGTACCATAACAGAGGAAAGCTAATCAATATATCCATAAAGTATATTATTTTATTACTCATCAAAACTACCATGGCCAGTCTTCCCTTTTAGTACATATCCCTTTATCTAAGTTTTAAAAGCAGTTACTTTTTGATAGCCAAAAAAGAGGTAATGAAATTGCACAGAGATACAGCTATTCAGTAGAAGATTCTGTCACATTAATGACCTACATTTTCTGAAATTAGTAATGAATTTGCAGAGTTGAATATCCCACTAGAGGCATTTCCATAAAGGTTATCTCATCTGAAAATGGGGTGTGTCACTTTTGGAGATGTTGTTTCCTTGTGTAAATTTAAGTTAGAGATCGATTTCTCCTTTGGGACAGAGCTGGAGTTGGAGAGAGATTATTTATCTAGACTACAAAACTCCAGAGCATTTCTGTCTTTTGAGGTCCAGGATATATACATTACTGCAAAGCAGGAAAACACCAGGACACACACTTTTATTCTCACTCCTTATTTTCTGCTTTATATGGTGGTTGCTTTACCACATCTAAGTCTGGGCAATCAGAGGACAAAACCCCACAGAGCTCCAGCAGAAAGACAGAGATACAATCATAACCTGAACAGTGAGCTGAAAGACTCAGCCTGTGAAGAGTTCACTAAAATCCCTTCAGCCATCAGCAACTTCACTGAGAGATGCAGTTTTGTGGTTACTACAATTATTCTTGAATTCATCAAGAGAACATAGGGGTAAAATGAAAAAACTGTGTTATTTTCTTATAGGATTTTCTTAGTGAAATGCTGCAACTTTTAGCTCTTTTATGGAGAGCCTGGAGTGCTCAAAGAACAAGCCAATTTTCACATTTGAATACGGATGTTGTATCTCCAAACAACTGACAAGCAAGGAAGATCTCTACCAAATGCCTTGCAAGGAGCCTATTTGAATTAAAACAGTTAAAGGCATTTAATTCTTGTGGTGGTAAATGTGTGGCCCCAGATTCACTCAGAACTTCTCCTTTTGCACAAGTCCTTTCCTGTAACAAGGCATTACATACCGACAACACCAGAAGGCAGGAAGTGTAGGAAACAATAAATTCGCATTGTTAACACAATTCTCTTTCATAAATTAAATCAGACATTTGCTGACAAGCCTGCCACTAATAATATTCAGGAATCACGACTCCTATTATTAAGGTTCGGAATGTGTCTAGCTACCAATTGCATCCACTAAGATGCGGAAGCCTGTCTAGCTAACATGTCCTCAGGCGATCAGTCAGGAAATGTGATCTTTCATAAAGTTTTTGAAAATGTCTATCCACTGCTGAGCATGTATTTATGAGTGAAAGCATCAGGACTTTACCTCTCCAGTGAACGTTACTTAGACAGATGACTTACTTAAGTGACACCACTTCCAAGTTCACAGCATCATCAGTGATCCTCCATGTTCATGGGAATAAGAGAAGCAGTAAGAGAGGCATTGTTAACTTTTGTCATGTAACAGTGGGAAATCTGATATTGGACTGGTATTACACGTAGTTTCCCTCTGTATTCTGGATTAGCAAGCAAGTCAGGCTCCCTTTGCCTTGAAAAGACTGGCCAGAATTATCACCCAAGGAAACACCTTCTCCTGGCTGGGGGATGCACATGGTCCCACTGATAGCTCTTTGGAGCAGGTGGCAGCAGGAGTTTTGACTCTGTCCTTTGGCATCATTTAGCCTATGGTGGGCCACATGTGCAATGTCACTGGCCAATACTACTCGACTTTCCTCCTCTCCTAACCCCTATATGGTTGTAATCAGGGCAGGGAGTTTCCCTTCACTTTAATTTTTGAAGAAAATTAAGTTATTGGCCTTTCTCCTTGGCCCCTTTCCTGAAAAACAGCATCCTGTTAGTCCTCTGGAGTCTGCATCCAGGATCATTAAAACAATAGCAATAAAAGCTTCATGAGTATCCTTCACCCATCTCAGACTTCAGGAACCAGTGGCTGGTGGTAGCTGTGGGACCTAGCTATACCAACTGCAGAATTTCTAACCTTTTTATGTATGAGAAATTCTAATTTTGTGCCTAGGAAAATAATCTAGTGTTGGATACAAAGTGGTTTTATCCTTCCTGTCTCCAGTTTTCATACCTTCTTCTTTTTACTGAGATTCTCTTTGTTGAGGATAGTCTCAGGTTCAGCTTGTTCCTCCACTTAACTTGTCCTGGATCATGTTTTTTGCCCTCAGTTCTCTTGTCTATGGCAAAGTGGTCTGTAAAGGAAGTTTAATAAAGAAAGAGAAATTGTGAACTCCAGATGTTATGCTATCATTTCTGTTTGTTCTCAGATGACTACATATCCCTGCAGGTCGTCTTTATTTTTCAGTGAAAAAGAGTAATGACATACCCAAGACACATGTGCCATCAAGCAGATCTCTCAGGCTGGCCTGTGTGACAGACTGTGCAAGCCAAAGTAACTGGGATAGTTGGAAGTGGAGGTCAAACAGTGAATCTTGCAGATGAGTAGACTGCGAGAGCATGGAATCAGCCTTGCCCCAGGGTGTGTTCAGTAGAAAGGTTTCGTTGCTTAGCTTCTGTAAGTCAAGTGTGTTCTCATACGATCCATGTCAGTGTTTATACAATAAATGGATCTTTGCAGCTGTGATATAGACACAATATACTTAACCCTCACAGTAAGTTTCAGAGACTCTGTAGTATCCCCTCCATTACCTGCTGAAGTCCTGTGCTGTTCCTATTATTTCTACAACTCCGCACTTCGCAGGTGGCATTTCCGGCAGCGCCTGGCTGAGGGAAGTACCAGGAATCTCTGAAAAAATATACATTAAAAAAAAAATAAGCAGAAGCAGCAGAAAGCTCAGGGATGGAATAATAGCAGGAAACACAAGATTTAGGGACTATTCACAGGTCTTGTTGCTGGCTACAGGCTATGAAAATTGAAGAAGCCTGGGACAGACTTCTATCCTACACGAACCAGAAGGAAAATGGCACAAGTGAACCCATTATCCTTCCCTGGATCAGGCATCTCCTCTCTTTAGTTCTCAGGAGAGAAACTAACGCAATCATCAGGCACAGTCAACATGGGTTCACAAAGGGAAAGTCCTGTTTAACTAATTTGATATCCTTTTATGATAAGGTCACCCACCCAGTGGATGAAGGGAAGGCGGGGGATGTAGTTTTTCTGGATTTTATTAAGGTTTTTGATACTGTCCCTCACAGCGTCCTTCTGGACAAGTTGTCCAACTGTGGGATGAGCAGGCTGAACGGTATGCTGGGTGAACTGTCTGAATGGCAGGGTTCAAAGGGTTGTAGTGAATGGAGCTACATCTGGCTGGCGGCTGGTCACCAGCGGTGTTCCTCAGGGTTCAGTTCCAGGGCCAGTTCTGTTTAACATATTTATCAACAATCTGGATGCAGGAGCTGAATGCACCATTGGCAAGTTTGCTGATGATACCAAACTGGGAGGTACTGTTGACTCTCTTGAGGGACAAGAGGCCTTGCAGATGGATCTAGATAGATTGGAGCATTGGGCTATGATTAATCGGATGAAATTTAAGAAGTCCAAATGCCGGACTCTGCACATAGGATGGAGTAATGCCGGGCACAAGTATAAACTGGGAGAGGAGTGGCTGGAGAGCAGCCCCACAGAAAGGGATCTGGGGGTGCTCATTGACAGCAGGCTCAATATGGGTCAGCAGTGTGCCCTGGCAGCCAAGAGGGGAAACCACATCCTGGGGTGCATCAAACACAGCATAACAAACAGCCAGTCAAAAGAGGTGATTATCCCTCTGTATTCAGCATTGGTGCAGCCTCACCTTGAATCCTGTGTGCAGTTCTGGGCCCCACAATTGAAGAAGGATGTTCAGGTCCTTGAATGCTTTCAGAGGAGGGCAACAAAGCTGGTGGTAGGACTGGAAGGCATGTCCTATGAGAAGCGGCTAAGGACTTTGGGCTTGTCTAGTTTGGAGAAAAGGAGGCTGAGGGGTGACCTCATTGCTCTGTACAGCTTCCTGAGTACAGGAAGCAGAGAGGGAGGTGCTGATCTCTTCTCCCTGGTATCCAGTGATCAGACGCGTAGGAATCGTTCAAAGCTGCACCAGAGAAGGTTTAGACTGAACATCAGGAAGGATTTCTTTACCGAGAGGGTGATCAAACACTGGAAGAGGCTTCCTAGAGAGGTGGTCAATGCCCTTAATAACATGCTTTAACTTTTGGTCAGCCCTGAATTGGTCAGGCAGTTGGACTAGATGATCCTTGTAGGTCCCTTCCAACTGAAATTTCTATTCTATTCTATTCTATTCTATTCTATTCTATTCTATTCTATTCTATTCTATTCTATTCTATTCTATCCTATCCTATCCTATCCTATCCTATCCTATCCTATCCTATCCTATCCTATTCTAGGGAAGAGTCCCTGCAGCCTGTGTCTTTCAGGACCTTCCCACCAATAAACATGCCTCTGGTCCTCTCTGATCCCTCAGGGCTGGGACCCTATTTAAGTCCATCAGCTGGTAGTCTTGCCCCTTGGCTGAATCCCAGCTCCTGTGTGCTGTTGTCATATAGCAGGCCAGCTGCTTCTCCGAGTCCTTTTGGAGAGCATGTGCTCCATTGCAATGGGACATATTTAGCAGGGACGGTACTGGAATGCCAGTTAGGCTTGCAGAGACCTCAGTGGGAACCAGTCTTAGCCCTTGATGCACAGGAAAACAGAAGGTTGCTTCAAGGGCACTGGGCTGGTGTCCAAAAAGAAACAAGGTCAGGAGTGGAAAAGGGGGAGAGGTGTTAATGTCAGGCTCACCAGCCTATACTTGTCACCCCCCACCCCCTTTTTTCCATGGGAACACAATATTAGCTGTCTTCCCTGGTATTTCCCTGGTATTCCAAAATGTGTTAAAAATTAACATCTGCAAGCCAGAGACCACTTTAGCCAGCTCTTGTGGGACCCTGGGGTGATTCTTATTTGAGCTTTTCCTTTAAAATATTTATCTCTAGAAAATGCTGCCTAATGTTGTCTTCTGCTACTAATGTCCTGGAAAATCTGTCATCTTCCTCCTAAGATATAAACTCATCTTGTGCTTTCTAAGTACAGAATAGATATTTATTGAACATGTCTCATCTGCAGCAGTATTAATAAGGTTACCATCTTTGTGTAGTAATAGGCTTACATCATCTTTAGGATTTGCTTTATTACCAACACACTTAACGTACTTATTGTCCCTAATCCTACCAAGCATAGTTTTCTCTGCAATAGCTTGAGCTTTGTGTAGGAGTGTATCTGCAAGTGTATTAATTGTCTTTTCCATTTAGCTTGCTATATATTTTAACATCTGTGTTTATCTCCCACCAGATTTTAATAGATATCCTCCTTTTTCTTGATTGTGGAACTGTATCCCATTGGCTGTTCACAAAGTCCTTCCATCAAAAAATTTCAATTCATTTTTGACTGGCTACATTTTCCTTCCCCATCCACCCCTCTCACAAGTTTCAGCTCTTTAGCCTTTCTAAAACTATCTGTTATACAACGAGACTGGTTTTAGCCTGCTTGGACTGAATATACTCCCCTTGGTAAACATAGGTCCTGCAGCAACCTTCAACTTCTTGATCAATGGTAAATCTTTAACCATTATGCTGAGAACTGAAATAGTAGTACCCAGCTGTGACAGAATTTCTGCATTTTGGCTGTTTATTACAAATATTTAACAGCAAAATACTAATTGAACAAGCACCACAACCTTATGGGGCTTTTATTATTTATTTATTTTAGAAGACATTATGGCTTACGATGAAATAAATCTGTCTTCTGGATATATGAAGTGAAAAGCCAGAGTTAATCCATCTGATCAGCTATTCACTTATGAATTTTAAAGGTGCCATTCAGAATCACAGCTGGCTGTGACAGAGGCCCTTTCCTCCAGTGCTTTTGCTGAGCTCTTGGTCCTAAAACATTTATTAGTTGGGCTCTTAGCCCAGACCTATGTGTACTGGAGATGCAGACTCTACAGTGAGCCATAGGGCTGCTGCACAGACTGATGAATATTTAATGGAGAAACAATAGAAATATTTTTACAGCAACAAGCACAGATACTGATTGGGAATTGAAATTAATTCCCCCTCTGTACAAGTATAGCATTTTATTTTCTACCACGCTTGTAAATTTAAGATGCTTTAGCCATGAGGCCTTTTGCTTTTAAAGTTACAGTAGGAATGATAGATCAACACAGTTTCAAGCCTACAAAGACTGCTAAGCCTGCTACAGGGACTAATGCAGATAAATGGCATCCTTTCCAGGCAGACTTTATGGTCCAAAACCAGACACACAGGACATTCCTGGGTCACTCACATTTTATTGCTTCAGCTGAGATAATTCACGTGATCTGTCTCTTTTATTCATCCTCCCATCCTAGAAGCCACCTGGCTTCTTCATCTTCTGTTTCACAGGCGTTTACAATACAGCTGGTAGTCAAGGTTTACTGAGAGAGAAGCCAGATAAGGGACAGATGTGCATTTAATTGAAAATAAAGGCTGCCTGTTTGTTAGCAATAAATCAGTGAATAACACAGCCACAAGCACATAACTCTGGTCCACTTACTCACTGGTTATAGTAATAACTTGGCATTTCCATAGATCTTCAGATTGCTTCATCTTGCATAGGTCATGCTGAATAACCTCCTCAAGTTGTTTCACAAATGAGGAAGTTTGGGATACAGAATATTTAATTGCCCAGGCCCGTGGAGGTAGTGTAGTCCACAAATCTGCATAGCACTTAGGCAGTAGGCTTAATCCAGCACACAGTATAGTTGGCTGTCACCATGACCTGCTTAAAACTTGTTCCTTTGCCCTGACTTGTTGTGAGAGTCTCTGTAGGGGCAGGACTGTCAGTGTTACTGCCTCTAATGACCCAGGCTCTTGGTGCTAGATGGCTCCAGGGGATGCTGGTGGGATGGATGTCTGTGAGATGTCTTGGGAGGTGCCAAAAAAACAACTGAGAAGGATATGGGCTTGAGAGTGAAGGTGGGGATGGCAAAGGTAAAATCTAGAGAATATTGAATACGAGAGGTAGGTTTTGCAGGAGGGAGAAGGACAGAAGAGGAAAAGGGTGTTGTAAGTGGAGGGGAGGTAAGACTGGGGTATTGGGTACAGGAGGAGGTTGGAAATACAGTGGGTGTCTTGTGATGGAAGTCAGGTAGGAGCTATAAGGCAGGGGAGGTGTGAGAGTGCCAGTTTATATCCGATAGGGTACTCCCCATACATCTGACCTAATTTACTGTGCAGTGGCCGAGTATGCAATCTGGTGACCTATTCACGGTGGCTGCAACATCAACCCAGCAGCTGCTGAGCCAAAGCTGCTGCCTGTGGCTGGACTGGCTGTGAGAGTTTGATGCCTACCACCATCAGCAAAACAGTTAACTTCCATGCATTCATCTATGGTAAGTGCTTTAATTCCTTACAGCCCTCAATGTCTTGCCTGAACCATCTTTTTGGGAGATGAGTGTTTATGAAACATGGGTCACAGGGCTGCAGGGACACAGCTATACAGCACAGGGTAGGCAAGGTGAGTATGTGAACTATATAGTCAAGGAAGGTTATTTTTGTTGCAAAGCCAGTATATTCATCCTAATAACCTGGAGTGAATCCAAATGTCATTCTCAGGCATTCTGGTATGACTGTGGGCAAATAATCTAGCATCTCTGGTCTAAGTTTAGTGAAGAACATAAGCCAGGCTTGATATTAAGCATATAGCAATGGGAGAAACATAAAATGGTATACATATACTTCAAAACTTCTAAGGAAAAGTATTTTTAGAAGAAATTTTTATAACTATTTTCCATGGATGTAAACTATCTAGGAAAGACTCTATTTGGACTTCCTGTGACTGGAAACAACCTTCAATCCAAACCCAAAATCTTTGATTGATTCTTTTCAGCTTAAAGCAAAAAAGTCCAACTCAGAAAACCTTTTTTCAGTATCACTTGGATGTGCTTTTTGCTGCTTGACAAATAAGAGGCTCCTTGACCACAGAGTAGCTCCTGTTCTGCAGAGAGATGTTGCCCTCCCAAGCTGCAGTGGGTTGCTATGAAAATCCCTGGTAGCTACGAACCTTGGGGAACTCAGCCCAGGAAGAGCGATGAGCAAAGAGTACAGAGGAAACTGGCAGAAAACACTCCTACAGTGAGTTGAAATTAAATATTGGTGTTTAATGTAAAACAAACAAACAATCAAAATAAAACCCAGCACAAAATTATTTTCCCCTAAAAAAACATCTTGATGAAAAGCTGTCTGTCAAAGCCTGGTAAGTTGCCTCTTCCTCTCACTTCAAACCAGCCCCAAAGCAAGCTTTTCCTTGAGTGCATATATTTCTGCCTCCTGATAATGGCTTAGCAAGCAGTGAAATGTGGCCACTGCTACTAGTTCACTAATGCTTCATTTGGGGACAAAAGGGACATCCCCACGCGGGTAAAGTGGCACCTGTTTTGTATGAATAGGTAGAGGCCCTTAGCCAGCTTGTACCAGTATAATTAAGCAGTGCAAACCCTTACCCCAGTGAAGAGGCTTTAAACAGATAGAAGAGTAATTATTCCAATTTGATTTATTCTTATGAATTCAGATGAGTAAACCCGACAAGGCAAAGGTTTCTTTTATATATATTCATTTGTTTCTATACTAGATTTTTTTTTATTATTTAACTATTTTGGCTAAAAAATCATGCCTTCCACAACTCCAGTTACTGCAGTTATTACAAAAAATGTGTAGTCTTGCCATCTCTCTCATAACCTGCTTTTATCTTGCTCACATTTTGTCTTTGAGTCTAGGCTCTGTATTATACATTCTTACAGCATCTAGCACAGTATATCAGACATGGATTTTAAACCTCATGATAATATACATGTTAGATTAAAATAATGGAATTCATGGCTTACATTCACTGAGTCACTGCTTTCCACTGCAGAGATTGCGATTGTTTCACCTCTGCTGTTCTGCTCGGGCACTTGAAGCTTCACATAACGATGCTTTGAAGTGCTTCTAAGTTCACAATTTACTGTTTGAAATGTCTGATGTAATGCTATCTAATCTTTTCCAGGGCTTCAGGGAAGACAAGCTTTCAATTCGGTGAAAAATGTATTTCTGCAAGGCGATTAGAATAAAATGAAATAGAAACCACTTGTGGAGTGATCGTTGCAAGGCAGCCTGATAAGGGTCTCTTTTTGAATGAAGCAGAGGCCAACTCCCTCCCCGCTAAAAGCAATGGCAGGTTTGCTGTCAGCCTCCGTAAGCTCCAGATCAAACTACAGCTTCCATTCAGGACATTTTTTTATTTGTTTTTAATAAGGTTGATGTTCGGGAAGAGGTCAAATGTAAAACATAGGACCTGTTTTATAGGATACTTGAATCCCTGGGTTTTTTAAGTGGCCATATAGATTAGAAACCATACGTGGAGGACCTGAGTAATCTTACACCTGGTAGCAATCACTACTCTGCATTATGCACTCCCTTCCTAACATCATATGTGAGCAGATGGGGTCTTTCCTCCAAGGGTGCTTTTTATTCATGTTCTTGAATTGAAGTTATCACTGTGATCTTAAACCATTTTTATTAGAGAGTCTGTTTTCAATCAAGAGAGAAAGGGGGCTTGCAATGAAGAAAAAAGACTGGTGGGTAAAATGAACCACTACAGAGACAAAAATAAACAAAGAGGAATTTCCTCAATGCCCTATTTCATCTTCCTTTTTCCTTTTTATTAAATAAAACATACTAAATAATTTAACATAATATTGTTTTTACAAGCACTGTCATTAAAGTAGTTGCTTGTTTAGAACTGAAAGAAACAGCTTTTCTCTTTCTTTCTCTCTTTCTCTCTTTCTTTTCTTTCTCTCTTTCTTTTCTTTTTCTTTTGTACATATTCAATTCATAATCAGAAGGGAAATAGGAATCCCTTAAGGAGAAAATTTAGTCTCAGGACCCAAACTGTCCCAACAAGTTATAGGCAAGGGACTGTTTTGCTGCTTCATTTTCTTGGTCCTCCTGCATGTGACTCCAAAATGGTACCAGTAAGTATGAGAGGAAAGTCCATGCTAATTTTAAGTGTCCCATCTTTGAAAAATAAAGGTTGATTCAGTTACGAGACAATAGTAATGATAATAATACGCTCTGACAGTGGTAGTTTATGGAAAGTGTAGCTGAGAGCTGGACATAAAAAATGCATGGTTCAAATTTTGCCTAGATTAGGGGAAGTGTCTGAAGATTGATTACAAACTCAGTGTAACTGCAGTGGGGTGGTAGGAGATATTTTGCCACTGCAGTCACCTTCTCTGTTCTTCTGCCCACAGTTACCAGTCATTCCGTACAGGCACAAGGACAGGAAGGGCATCTACCTTCACCCAGCCCAGAGCTAGTAGCACTAATACATGCTCAAGGGTCGATTAAGCCAATGTGCCCAACTGTGGTGTCCCACTGGCCATGTCAATGGCTCAGCTGAAGGAGCCACCTCTCTTGCAAAGCCCTGCAATCTGCCCAGCACAATTCATTAGCAGTAGCTAGCCAGCACTGGAAGTTTAGATTAGACTGCACCAACTCGAGCTGGTTGAGCCCAGATTAGGTTTCAGGTGTTGACATACAGACATAGCAGATGAAACACTGATAGCTGAGGCAGTTGTGGTCTCCAGCTGCCTCCCTGGGTGCCTCACTCTTGTCTATTGCCACCTTTTGTGGCAAGAATGGGCAAATCACAGGTAGAAGTGAACGTCTGTAGTTCACTAAATTAGGAAGTCAAACTGAATTTGTCACTGGGCTGGGGCAGCACACTGCACTCACATCATTTAGGAGCAACTTCATGCATAGTTCAGACTTAAAGGCTTCAGTGGCAGTGGGAGAGAGAGGTGGGGAAGCTACCACAGCTGGGGGTGATAGCCGTTGCCACAGACCGGGTTGTATCCTGCTGCGTTTGTAAGTCAACATCCTTAACCACTTTCTTTAGGGTAAATGTACCATGACCCCAGTAGTTGTATTTTTAGCAAGCTGAGTTACAGCGTGGGCGGAATATAAACTCAGCCATTTTTCCGAGCTCACCTCAAGCCACCTTGACTTGATCCCTACCCTTAAATACTTACAGTCTAGACAGATCTTACAACTGGATGCAAATACATTCGATGATTGAGTTCTAGTGAAATGCTGGGCCCAGCTGGAGCGGACAAAACCAAGATAAGCCTTTTAAAAACAACCCAAACCACATCACATCCTTTCCAGGACAACTGCGCAAACATGGTAGCAGCAATGATTAAAAAAAAATAATGCTGAAAAACACTTTGCTAGCGCTCTGGATGAGTGGGTGAACTCCCACAAGATTTGGGTATTTGAGTGGCCTGTGTACAGTACATATCTCTTATGTTTCAAAGAACCATTCCCCCCACACTGAAATTATGGCCTTTTCTACTTGCACAAGCTCAAATGGCCAAAGGAACTGGTTCTGAGTTAGCTCAACTTTTCCAGGGAAAAAGGTCACCCTAGTACAGTAAAGCCACCTCCGTCCAGCTTCATGCTGGGACGTTGCAGATCTTCTTGAGGATGGGAATAGAAAGCCATGTAAATAATTTCATCACCCACCATTGAAAGGACAGTGAAACAGACTGAACAGTTCCCAAAACAAAATTGTATCAATTTTTCCAGTTTTTAAAGTGGATTTAATTACTCACATGTACTTTCAAAAAGCTTTATTAAAGTTGTGACTGCAAAAAGTAACCTCTTCTCCACTAACTTACAGAACCTGGGATTTCAGTAATTTAAATTCATTATGAAAACCAAGAAATCTTTGATTGTAACTTCCTTTATATACTTTACAAGAGTAGTTCAACAAAAGGTTGAATGTCCCACTTGCATGAACTACATCTCAGGCAGGCCAAGGCCTCTAATGTTGAATATGTCTCTAAATAAATAGCCTTCATCACTTTATTTTTCTAAAGAGACATAGCCTCTCACTATTAATGTTTGAATAGTTGGGGTAAAATTAGCAACTCGAATTTTTATCCCCCACAACACAGCAACATTGCTGAGTTTAAAAAAAGTCACATTTAAAAATAATTTGAATGCCTCTTTTAACATCCAGATTTCAGCTGGAAGTCAAAGAAAGTCAAAGATAGAAGCAGAAATACTGTGAGAAAAAATAAATTCATAATATTTCAAACTGAGTACAGTACAAGAGGTAAGAGAACTGACTTTGACAAGATTAACAGCTAGGCCTGTGTGCCAAAAAATTAAAGGTCTCCCATCGTTATCTTACACTCTCCCTTACGCAGATTCCTGGACCAGATCCTCAGATGATATCAGCTGGTGGGTGCAGCTACATTCATGTGAGTAGCATTACAGTGATTTAAGCTAGATGATAATCAGCCTCACTGGTTTCGGGAAGTGAGTTTTATTATTCATTTGATTGAAAGGTATTTTCCAATTGTTGTGAAGTGGGAAATGTGTTTCGAATTCATCATTTTTTAAGCCTCGCACACATTGTTTGGCAAACAAGGATTGTTTTGGTTGTCCAGGACTCCTCCATTGCATCCTCCCAAATGTGAGATTTCTTTCTGTTCTCCAATAGGCCATTCTGGTCCAGTTAAACACACAGTGGCCAGCTTTGCAAAGCAGTAAGCCTTCTTTAGAAGGACGCCTTTTGGTTTCATCTGTAATCTTTGTGGAAAAACTGGACATTACAGTAGAAGGATTATGCTAAATTGCTTTCTGCCACTGAAGAGCTGGACAAAGCAGTAGTTCAAGGCATGGAATGAGCATTCTGAAATAAGTACTTAGTGACTGAATTCAGTACCAAGAAATTAACCTAAACGATTTCAATTTACATATGTTTGTAATTTGCATCCCAGCTTTACACCTTACAGAGACTCCCTTGTTTGCTGTTACTGTAGTAAATGTTTGTTCACAGGCTGCTTAAAATCAAGCAGGGAGGTCAAGCTGGGACCAAATCCAAGGCTGACTGCCTTGCCCTGTCTGCATGCCTTGTCTGAATATCCTCCCAGGGCTCGAAACTGTTTGGTGGACTTGAATGGTGCAAGACTGAGTCCAAAGACTTTTACTGCAATAAAGGGGTTCCTCAGTTATGCTGGGATCTGTGAATCAAACCAGAGACCTTCATGTGAATACTTTCTCCTACTACCATTATTTTTCTGTGCTAAATTGCTCTCTAGAGGAGACTCTGGCTTTCTCTCTTGCTATTACTCTATAGATATTTTGCAGGGGATGTGTTGTCTTTCCTTGGAAACATAAATTCATATCACCTTCAGATGATCATATCCAATAGACAAATTTGGGTGCCTATGAGTTAGAAGAGTTAACCTTCATGTGCATGGCTTTTGGACTGGTGTCCAGAATTTTATTCCTAATCTTTTTATATCAGGCATTAGCCAGTCTCCTGCTCCTTTCTTCTCTCACTCTTCTCCATCGGATGCATTTGCAGGTTAATACTACTCTCCTATGAGTTTTTACCTTTCCATTTTCCATTTTGCACAGAGTAATCTCCAAATGGAAAATCTCCATGGCAGGACGAGGAGTGCCAATGTTGTGCCCATCAACAGCACCACCCAATTCTGTCCCAGGTAAAGGAAGAAGTCAACCAGGGGTAATGCAAATTCAGATGTCTGTAGGGCCCAGGGGGCTGTCTGTAGCTTTCCAGCTGACACTAGATGATGTAGTCTATGTGCTTGTGCATCTTGTGCTGTGATCACAGCACATGACTCTTTCATTCTCCTTTCAGACTAAGGCTCCCTCTGCCTCATCAGTGAAACTGGATGGTGCAGAGAAGGTTTTATGTTTTCAGGTGCTAAATTCCCTTTAGAATGACAGGATGTTGTACAGCATCTGTGATTAGTGGCTACAGAGATAGATATATGATGTACTCTGGGGTGCCAGAGGGTGTAGTAACAAGGTCATGCAAGTCTATCCCCAGTGTCCGACAGCTGCAGGGGCCCATTTCAAACTGTTAGTGCACTTCAGAACACAGGAATATTTATCTATGCAAAAATAATACCGTTTTACAGAAATGGCCCAATGTTTCTCAGTCAGGGTCATGAACCCCATGAAGGTCACGAGAGCATTCAAAAGGGTCATGAAATTTTAGACAGCAGAAGTCAGCAGCAGCTCAGTTCCTCCAGAGAGGCAAAGTGAGAATAGGCTCTAAGTATTGGCTGTCAGTGCTTGCGATAGCAAGGGAATTGCTAACTACACCACCTTTAATTGCTGTCAGTGCTCAGTTCTGGCAGGGGCAGGGAGGAGAGCACAAGCATGTGCACCCAGCAGTAATACCCCTCTCGCTGTCTCACCCTGAAGGAATGGAGCTGCAGTGGGCTTGGGACGAGACTGTCATGTGGAGAAAGATGAACCAAAAGGGAAACATGCTTTGTAAATGCATGTAGAGTATAATGCTCCTGCATCAGAGGTAGGTAAGGAAAGCAGTGCCTCTGCTGCTGGGTAGAGTCTGCCTCAGGGCTCGGTGTTTGGTAACACCACCTTGTCCATAGTCTTCAACAATCTCTGCCATTTTGTTTATTGCTTTTCTGCTTCCTGCAGTGTTTCATTTCATCAGCTTAAGGGTCACTGCAGTCTTTTCACTTAATCACTATACAAATTATTTAGCTGGCTCACTTATTTCCTTCTTTTCTTTACTCCCATACTCTGCAGACCCTGCAGAGCTAAATTCCGGTGTGAAAGGTTTAAGACTCCAAACAGTTGTGAAACTACTTTGGCAAATTAACATCTTTGGTTGAGATTAGTCTTAAAGTTGTTATGTGACATCTGAAGACAAAAACCTGTAAATCTTTCTAAAATGCTAGGCCAATAGCTTCGATATGTAATAAATACTGAAATTCTGTAAACCATTGCAATCCATTTTATCATCTTTTCTAAACAGAAAGAGCAAAGTCAGGAAATTCATTGCTGAGGAGTTATACTTTTCTTTGAACCTACTTGATACTAAACATTTGGGGAGTTAAAGCAGCCAGGTTTCAATGTAAACAGGCAAATGACTGAATTAAATGCACAAAGTGAACTATTCATTTTTCCTTATGTGTTGAGTGAGCTCTTATGATAATGGGATAATAATGCTTTGTAATCATTTAGTGCTTTCCAGCTAGACAAGTACAGAAAAGCCTTAATCTTTTTAGTGCCACTACTTAAATGTTATCTGTCTTACCTGTTTACCCTCTCGTCGGCTATAAATGTTATATTCCTACCTTCCTGTCCTCTCTTAGGCCATAGACCCATGCTCTGTAGGTGTGCCAGCAAAAGGTTTACAAACCCCAGACATTCACAGCTACCTTATCATCAAAAATTACCACTTTCTCAGAAATGCCAGTTAAACGGCTCTTTGTTCATGCCCTATCAATTTTATTGAAATTAAGCCAGCCTAGCTTAGACTAGGCTTTAAATAACAGACTTCTACTAAGCAAGATTCCTTTGACTAGAATGAATGAAGGAGACATTCCAAGAGCTATTCAGTCCCTACATCTGAGGAGGCAATGTCCCAGATTGGGTGGGAAGCGAGGAGTGGAGAGGATGCTTGGGGATGTAACTGCTTCAGCCATTACAGCTGGAACTTGAAAAGAATGTATGCCAACGACATTATTAGCATGCTTCTGTCCAATCCCCCTGCCTGCTTTTCCACTTTTTAATATCTGCTACTGTAATTTTCTCTAAAAGTTTGGATCATATCCCCTGCTGCATCCTATGCACAAGAAGGGCTCCCCAGTTCCCCCAGTCTGTTACGTTGTCTCTTTAAATCTCACCTCTGCTGTAATGCTCAGTAGCGGCTGGTGGTCTGTGCTCTCTGCTGGGTGCTCTGATCCAAAGTAGTATCTATATCCTTCTGCTCTGCCTGGTATGTCCATCATTTTTCCTTCCTCCTCACCCAGATTGAGCAATAATTTCACATCCTTTCATGCTGTGCTGATGACACCTAGAATTACATGGCCACGATCAGACAGGCGTCCCTAGATACATAGCAAAATAGCAGCAACATCACCAGAGGACATAACTGGCTCCCCCTAATTCATGCAAGAGGACTGCCGCACAGATCGGGAAAGAGCTTGGATCTTTTGTCTGTTATTTGCTGTAACCACATACTCCTCCTTCCTAGCATCCCTCTCCAAAACATACTGACATCAATTAACCTTTTCTTTGCATTGAGCCTCTGCTTTTGCCTTTATGGCAATGGAAACCTCTGTAATACCAACAGTCCCCAAGGAATGCTGTTAAAGCCCAAAGGATAGTGAATTTGTTTATTTTAAGGGTTAAAATCTGAGGAGACAGAATAAAATAAATAGAAAGGACAAATTCACATGCCAGAAATTGTACCTTGCATGTACAGAGTGGAAGAATGTTACTGACTGTCTGCAACTGTGAGGACAGGAAGCCTCCAAAGGGCTGCCTGGTGGCCAGGCTGGGACATATAGGCTGGGATGTACAGTCACTGACTCACCTGGAAGACAAGATTTGCCACAAGGAGTTGTTGCCAAGGGACTCCCTTTTCCAAAAACACTGCCTTGCATCAATCACTTGGACGCACTCACTTTGACTGGCGTCTGCCACAGTCCAGCCCCACAGGCTCCAGGCTCAGAGGCACACTTGCCATTTTAAGGGGACCAGACTGGTGACAAGCCATGACAACTGCCTGTGTTTAGCAATGGCAGTAGTTACAACCAGCATATCACATGAGGAGGCTGCAGCTTTTTGTTTCAGAAAAAGGTGCCTGGGGGGTATCTCCCATGGGACATGCACTTTCGGGCACAGAGATGGGTGTAATTGCACCGATAAAATGCCTAGAGACATCCTGCTTTCAAAACTTTCTCTTAATACAGTCCCCCAAACCATGGGCCATTACTGGAAGTCTTCCCCCAAACTGCAGTTTTTTGCACAAACAACTCCTTTCTTGTCTAGGGGGGGCTTACCAAGAGTCCACCCTGTGCTGTGACGATGTGGACTCCAAGGAGAGCAGTACCCAAGCCTCCTACATTACTTCAGCTGTCAACAGAGCTCCCTCTTGCACCCCTCCCTTGCTGCCTGCCACACACCCTTCTGCCGTCCTCCACAAAGACGTGGTTTTCTGGAGGAGGTCAAGCTCCGCTTACCAATTACATCAGCTCCCCTCGGTGAGCACATATGCTTGCACTTCAGAGCCTTGTTTCGTTTGCTTCTTGTCTCTGTTTTTCTCATTACAAATAACATTTTCTTATTCTTTCTCGCGGGAATGTTTTTGTTGTCCCCTGTTGTTCTCTCTGTATCACTTGCTAATAAAATAATTGGGAAGTGTTCATAGTAGCTGAACTGTGTAGAATTTCTCCCTGTTATGCTCTTCATTTTTTCCCTCCCCTACCGCAAAAGTGGTATCTCATTCCCACTAAAACAAGATTTAAAGATGACAGCTGTCTTCTGTGTGGTGACGATCAGCATAAAGAGGAGAAATGTGGACTGTTTTCTTTAACCCAATCCTGTACACACTCATTACTGACAGTAATACAACATTCTCTACTTGCTGAATAAGGAAGTATCAGAGCAATTTCTAGTTTGACAAAGAGCTATTTGGCTGACTACAGGTTTGCTGGATCAAGCTCTTGATAGGCTCTGCACAAAATCTTTGTTTATTTTGCTCTGCTGAAATTGTTCAAATGGCTTCTCATTATCATTGGGTGGGACTGAAGAGAAGCACTGATGTCAGTTTTGTGACATGTCCTGTTATTTAAGTAATTCACAGTTTAGGCTGGGACACATTTGACCTTCCTAAATAATCGGATTTTTTTTTTTTCTCCTTTAGCATGAATAAATGAAGAAAGAACAAACTAACTACCATTGGCAAGGAAAGAACTTCTAGTAAACAAAAACCTCTTATGAGTTTCTTGTAAATATCACTAAATCATGTAACACCCTATATCAAACCTATCTGCAGAGTTTTTGAAACTCTTCTCTGGGAAGGGACTTTCTAAATTCAAAGGGCCTCAGACTCTGTGCTTTAGGGCTTTCAAAACACCCCAGTCCTCTTCTGAGCTTTGGACCTGTGAGTAGCCACACTGAAGTTAATGGGATTACTCATGTATTTAAAAGTTAAGTACATGCTTAAGCACTTGGTGAGAAAGCCTGGACGCTCACCCTGTGCTTGCAAGAAAGAAGCTGTCCCAAGCCTCAGTGTGATCGTCCTTCTTTGTGACAGCTGCTCCTGAGGCCCTCAAAGATGAATGAGGGGGTCATGTTCTCCCAGGAGGTTTTCAAAGCAAGAAGCTGTGAGTGAGCGTACATCCTTCACGCTCACAATTACACTGACCTGGTGGCTTTGGTGCTCAGGTTGTAATCAGGGAAATTTTAGTTTCACGGTTCTTGTACGGCTGCTCACAAAGACATGGGTGTGATTTTCACATCCACACACTGGTCTAATATAGTGTTCACATTACTGCATCTGCTTATGGTGCTAAAACATAGTGGCGGATTTGGCTTGCACTCTATGAAAGAGGTTTTAGAGGGTTACTGCTGCGTCCAAACATGTTTCACAGCTGACATTTGTCAATGAAAAAGCAGAGCTCAATGAAAAGGCTAAATGTTCACAAGGAACCTCTTTACTGTGGGGTTAATGAGGACTTGAAAGGACTTGCACTCTGGCCTTAGCTGTGTATGTTTGTCTTTTCTCTTACTTTCATCTCTCCTCCCTAAGCCCTGGTCTCTTTTCATTCTTTTTTGCTGCTTTTAATTTGTGCCTCTGTATTAAACCAACCAACCTTCCTTCCTTCCTTCTTTTGCTCCTTCCTTTCTTTCTCTCTTTCTCTCTATCTCTTTCTTCCTTTGCACTGTTTTGGGAGTCCGACTTTGACAGATTGTTAACAACAGAAACCACAAAAGTGTCTATTGCTTGAACGTACTCATGGTCTCCCTTGCTAACATGCAATGATTATTAGTGATAACATTACACGGCAAAGGATGTAATAGACTCAGAAGGAAAATTCTGGTTTTGTTTGAAGATGTAAAGGTTTAACTCTGCAGGGTTTAACTCAGTCTTTTTTGATCTGCAACACATGGCCAGATGAAATACAGTATTTGCCTGTTTTAATGCTTTTTCCTTTCTACTTTAAATATAGTAAGCTCATAAAGAATTTTTACATCTCATACTTAAGAGTGCATAATGTCATGCAAAGAGTACTGTGTATCCTAATGGAGCAAATTATTTGATGTTATTGTACATATACTACCTGGTATGCTCAATAATGCATAGTATAAATAAAAATATGAACCTATCAGACTACTATTTTTTCCATATTTTTCCCCCAAAAGAGCAGTCTAAAAACTCATGCAGACAAGGTAAGGCTGCTATAATATGCAGGAATGAGGTTTGTAAAAAGGCTTTAAATTAAAAACTAAACTTTCAAACATAGTTCAAATGTATAAATAGAAGAATGTCTCAGCTCACTGATCCTAACATCTGTAATTGCATCTAGCTTCAGTGAAGCTAATCCCTGCTCCCAATGCTCTGATGTACCCTCATGTTATCTGCCAGTCCCTGGTTATAAAGACAACATTTCTTCTCCCTGAGCGTAATGAAATTGTACTTTAAAATTAACTATGGAATAATTGGGAAATAATAAATTAATGCTTCACCATGTAAAATGTTTTCTAGGGCAACATACTTAATAAGACATAAACTTAATGTGGGGTTGTAGATAACTGGGTGAATTGACTCACCATATTGAGTGGTCCAGATTCCCAGTATAGATCAGTTATCCTAGTTTCTATAGGTCCTTACATTGCCTTCATCTGTACAGGCTACACTTATACCATAAATTTAACAGTGTGAAGGAATATTCCCAGGCCCTGCAAGTCAATCTCCTATAGTTTTAAATTATTGGAGAAGTTTCTGGCATATTTTTGGCCCATGTCAGCAGTTTCTCAAATTGTTCCCAGGCATGGTTCTGAGATTAGCACATGACAGGAGCCATTCCCAATAGGCAGTCACCCTGCTTTGCAGAGCAAGGTATTTTGATATACTGATGTAGTATTTAATAGAATTTAGTAGTCTTGATCTTGGCAGTGCTCCATACCAGGTGGCCTCAGTGCCAGACAAGAGTCCTGGCCACATTTAATTTTTATTAGAGATGTAGCCTTAGTATCTAAGTACCCACTAGTTGTACATTAAGTGGCACAACTGATAGTATGATATATAACTGCATTAATTCTTCAGGAGAACAGTTAGGACAATATGTAGCCTTTGGCTTCAGCAGACCTAGCATAGTTGCTCTTCTCATTGTATGTACTGTTCCTCTCTAGAGGGCAGGTTGAAGAAATGCAGTGAACTCTATGAAGATCTTTTCTTCCTTGAGGAGTTTATTCCTGCCTCTTAGACAAAAGTGTAGTTTAGGCCAAAGTGTAATGTATCGTACTAGGGAGAGAAAGACCCTTTGTGTTGAAGGAAAAGGGTCATCAACCATATGCCTTTGAAACGTAAAGATTTTTAGGGTATGCTGACATGTAGTAATCTAGACCCTTCTCTTACCAAGGCCTACATTCCCACAGAGATGTCCTCCAACATTCAGGGCTTGCAGAATTTACTTACGTCCTAATACCTTAATGCTTAGCTCTTCTGGGATGCGATAATACACACACACCAGACAGCAAAGGCATGTACAATTGCAGTCAGTTTGTTGTCCAGCAGAATTAGTCAGATCCTGGAGTTGCTGTGGCTGATGGCATTAACAACATTGAGAAATTAATGAGCATTCTTAAATTAATCCCTAAATTAATCAGTTTTCTTTCTACACCTTTAATCTAAATGCATTTTGTACTAAGCCTGCAGAATTTTTCAAAACATTTTTGCTTGCCTACCTGCCTACCCTCTGCTTTGATTGGATTAAGTCTTGGTAAGCTCTGTTTGACCAAAAACTGATCTCATCCAAGATCTGGACAACACCAGTGGAAGAGGTACAGACATGAGGAAGGTAATGCTGTGTCCTCTGCAAATTGACGATGTTCAAATACTTGTCCTCTCTATCAGTGCTCCTTTTGCCAGTCTCTGGATATACTGGACATTGTCTTGGCAGTCACATCTTCTAAACCTAGTAACTTAATAAGTCACCTCCAGGACCTTAATGACATTTTGCTGCAACAGGCCTGTTAGCTGACTGTACTTGTTCTAGTTTTCTGCACTGGAAAAGGAGGTGGATCCCCTAAAATCCTGTGCTGAAAGACTGTAATACCAAACTCTAGTGGCAGCCGTAGTAAATAAAATGCTGATCTGACCCAAATAACTGACAAAGGTGGTAATTATTTGCCCTAGATTTACATGCCAGTAATACAGAAATCTGTATCTAAACTAGTCACAAAAAAAAGCCTAAGGATAGAAACAGACTTGTGCAGAAAGCAATTCTTCTGCTCTGTTTTGTTGTTGGGTTTTTTTTGCCATCTACCTTAGGCTGAGAACAACCGTGTGCATGAAATCATGGCCTATTTGTCTTTACCAACTGTAATAAATGAGCAAATTCCCAGCTCCGATGAAGATGTCTACATCATGGACATCCAAAGATGTTATGAACTCCGTCCCTACTCAAACCACGTTTCCAACCCTATTAGTAATTCTGAAGAACAGATCTAAAGAAAACATATTGTTGAGATTTACATTGGGATAAAATGTCAATATGGCAAATATATGCCTATTCATTTGTATCTTTTTATCATCTTTATAGGTTTTTAAAATCCTTCATACATGATAAAACACAGCAGTGTTCTCTGCATTCAGAGATAAAAATTAAGCTTAGCAGAAAGACTTGCATTATATACAAATATACAACATATACACACAGCCAGGTGTTCATGAGGAAGTTTGAAAAGCAAAGACATTGATAGCATTAGCTCTTTCAAGCCACAGGCCTAGAGGTTCTACCTACACCCAATAAAATTAATTTCTCTCAAGTAAAAAAGCATTAAAAATACTTGATAGAGGGACAAGATAGGGAATGGCTTAAGAGGGGCGTGTTTGAATCAGCTCAATGCTTGCTAATATTGACTACATATTAAAGGAAAATAAGAAGGTTTTATATTTCTCTGACAATCTGTGAGTCTGAGTCTTGTAAATAACACTTAAAACATACATTTGAAACGAAATTGTTTATCTAGGTATAGATTCTGGAAAGGATAGCTGTATGTTTGGGATTATTTTTGCTCATTTGGTTGGGTTTTTTTGCTAAATTAAGGCCTGCTTCACAGAGAATCACAAAGAAAAATGAAGTCATTGTTAGCTGATTTCATACCTATGCAGTCCTGCTTGGAAGTCCTGCCACCAACGACGTGTGCCATATGAACGAAATCTGGGATTAATTAAGTGAGAGTGAACTCCTAACCCATTTGAACTGTCATGCTGAAGGTCTGGCACAAAGGATCTGGGAGTTTACAAAGACTAATCACCATAGCAGGGTCCTGTGGGCTACTCTTCACACAAGTGCCTTTGTAGTAAAATGAGCCTTCAAAGTGACTGTTGCACACTGAGAATAACAAAGACAGCGACAAGGAGATGCTCACTGGACACCAACTTGCTTTTGTTCAAAGACAATTCTTTGCTCTCTTTAGAAAACAAGAAATTATCTCAGCCTTAAAGTCATCTATCTAATCATAGCTCCATATCCACGAACATCCAGGGAAAACATAAGCTAGAGAGGACAGGTTTACTTTGGTAAATCTTTGGTAAAAATTGGTTGCTTTTTCCATGCAGCATATCTGCTGCATTCTGATTATGATAATGGCAGAATTTACAAAAGTTTCTCAGTTAAATCACCTGGAGATCTCAGCAGTAAAGTGAGCTAAATATAAGAGCCAAGAATTTTTTTCTGTAATTCTTGAGTTCAAGCAGCTGCATCATGGACTTGGGCATAGACACCAAACCATGGAGCAGGGTCCACACTGCAAGGTCTCCTTGAGATTATAGGGTCTTTGCATGGTCTATTAATGCTATCAGGTTTTTTGGACTTGTTTTGGGCTGTGATCTAACAGTTCCAACCTTCTTGGTGTCCTGTCCATGTTTCACATGATGTCAAACAATACAGTTTCTGAGTTTGCTTAGTTTTCGTTTGAGAGTTGGGCATTTAAAAAAAATTTGGGTACTTATGCTCATCAAAGAAAAAATAAAGTAATATTGACAATAACATTACTGAGGTGGTAAAGTCAAACACTCCACTCTTAAAAACACAATTAACCAGTGTTCAAAATGGTGAGATAATTACAGCATCCTAGAGGGATTTGATTGAAAGATTTCTGAATTTTTCTGCCACTTAATTTGATAACCCTGTAAGTTCTAAACAAAACCATCCCACTTTAACCTCCTACTTCCACACAGGTTGTTGCTTTATTTGCTGGGTTTTTTTATTAGTTCTTTTACAGCTACATGTAAGTCTTCTCATCAAGATCTGAACCCCCTTTTCTTTATTTGCTATATCAGTGTATGAAGACAGTCAATATACCAAAGAGTTCACTGCAAGAAATCTTGACATTGATCCTCCCAACAGCCCACTCGGACCTAAAGGTAAAGAGAAAGGAACACAAGCATTGGAACCACTGGAATATCTTCAGCAGTGAGAGTTCATCAAAAGATGGCATTACATCAATTTGAAAACACTCCAAGGTTTTATATTTGTTTCAAATACATTTTATTCAGAAGGTAATGTGGGCCTTTGCAGGGGTGGTGGTGGGACACAACACAGGGCTTGTAGAAAAGCTTGTATTAATAACCTGAGAAGCAAAGTTCTGATGGTGCTTTGTTTCATGAAAGCATCTTTAAGGTTTCATTTCTATTTGAATTCTGAAGTGAAAGCAAATTTTAAAAGCAACCCATGTGGCCAACTTTATTTGATGCCTCTGCTTTACTTATGAGGAATACAAGCCAGAGTAAGTGCATTGCTTGGATTTAGGTGATTGTCATGATATACTTCCCTTTCTTCTTTACTCTTTTCATATGCATTTCTTCTGGGTTGCTGTTAGACACAGTGAGTGTGGGCTTGATAGTCCCTGAGAGCCTAGACCAGTGTTTCTATTCCTGTGTTGTAGCACAGGAACAGGTCCTTACTGAAAAGTTTTCAGCAATCAAGGATGTTGAAAAATTTGAATAAAAAAGGCAGAATGAAGTTTCAGTTCTACAGAATTCAGACAAAGAAAAGAAAGCAAAAATAAAACCTTCAACTGTTAAACCAGTTCATCCTGTTCAAAAATGCAAGCAAACCCAAATGCCTAGAAGACAGCAGAGCTGGAAAGATCAAAAGGAAAGCAAAAACAGACCTGAAAACAAGTGAACTTTGCTTTCACATCCTACACTTGGCTCTGAAAAATATGGCTGTGGCTAGACATCCTTGGCCAGCCCTGGCGATGCCAGCTGAGGACACTGCCATAGCCAGCCCACTCCTGTCAGATTGCTACCATGCCCTCGAGGGAGGCTGCTGCCTCCTCAGATCCTCTGTCTGAGACAGACAACAGGCTAAAACCAACCCTTTTCAGTCAAAATAAGCTGTGTAAGAAAGGGCTTACTGTCAATATTCCTTAAACTTGCCTGGCTATGTGGCCACACTGGATGAGGAAACAGCATGCTGAGCTCTGGGGCCAACATGTTGGAGAGGCAATGACCACCGGTGGTGGGGCAGAGACAAAGTGCCAGTGGCCAGGGTGCGGGGGAAAGGGGCTTGATCCCCCCATGCCACAGAGGTGGCAGGTGGTGCGTGAACAGCTGGTCAACTGTTTGGACAAGCCTGGTCAAGGGGATGTGAAGCAACTGAGGAGGCACAAGCCAACCCCCATGATGCAGAATGGGCGCAGTCACCAGCAGGACGAGAGAAGAAACCAGAGGAGGTGGCTTCCTCAGCTGGCAAAGGTGTGTGCAGAGTGGGTGCCTATGCACAGTTTCAGGTTAACAACAGTTTCCTGGGAGGCAAAATTCACACTGGCTGAAAAGGCATACTTGCTGCTCCCCACATATACACAATCTTCTGCTTTGCACTTTTAATAAGTATCTTCCTCTATATGCCATTAATTGTGTGGTTTATCAGAGGTGATAAGAAGTATGGGATTTGGCTCACTGGCCAAGTACACTTTTGTCTCGTGTGGTGTGTGTTTACTTGCAAATTCATCATTTTGGGATACTTTGGGTTCCAGAGAGTTAATGCTGGAAACATCTTTTAGTAAAAAATGGCCTGAGGTTGTTGCAAAGCTATGGGGCAACATGCGGCAATCCTCTGTATAACGGCTGACGGCAGTATTTATTTTCATTTGAGAAACAGCAAGAGCAGGGCCTGCCCCAGACATCTCTCACTCCATTCAGAAAGCGATGTTTATGGACAGCTGCAGGGAGTTACTCACAAGAGGCTTAAACAGGGAGGGGAAAAAAGGGCCATTCCTCCGGGCCCACCCAGCCACTGGGTTTTTCAGCTGAAGGGCAGGCTCAGTTTCATCCCAACCGGCCAGTGAAAACTGAGCCCAAACAACTGTCAGGATCACAAAAGCCCGAGAGATGGAAAAGATGGTGATAAATGTGGTGGCAAGTCGTTCCCCTGGAGCCGCCCGGTGTGCCTCTTGTTTGGACACTGTCGTGGGGTTAACAGTGGTTTGTGGGCTAACATGAGGAAACAAGAAAGGGTCATTCACAGACATCAGAAAGATGTTTGGAAAAATGTTTAAAGTGCTTATTAGTTCAGAGGCCCTTTCAACACCAACAGCTCCACGTGTTTCACCAGAGACGCAGCTGAGTTGCACGAGTAATTCCACGCTCAGTTGAAGCAGCATAAATCCAGTTTGGGTAGTGTTTTGTAGCTCCCACGGTGTTATCTGTCTGTCCATCTCACTGCCTGTTCATCTATCCATGCTGTTTTTCACTGTTACCCATCACTATGTCATACAAATATCTTCTGTATAAAACTGCAGGTTGTGCCCTTATTGTGCATCAGCGTGTCTGTAGCATTTCCCCTGTCTTAGTGTGGGTGGAGGGATAAAAACTCCTCCTAGTAGAATGGGTTTCTGCCTTTTAAGACTTAATGACTTATTTTAATGCTTTACTGGTAGACAGCTTTCATATTTCTTAGATGTGTTTTGGGGTTTTTGCTGTTGTTGGTATGCTGGCGGGATCTGGAAAGGTTAAAAGGAGGGAGTTTTCTCATTGTCATGGCCAAAATGGAGCCAAATCCCAGTCCTTTCTCCACTTTCTGCAGACACAAAGCATCAGCTCTCCCAATACAGAAATGGAGCAACACACCCCACCCCCACCCCCTGCCTCAGTTACTCCACAGTGTGCTGTGATGACTATGTGGGGTCAGTAAATTTAAGGAACTCTCTCTCACTTGACATTTATCTAAGATTTTAGCAAAGATTCTTGCCTTTTATACCACCTACTTGCACAGTTATATGCCATGAAACTTGTGTGATTTATGAAAACATGTGATATATAGTACAAAACAGTTTCTCTTGCATTCTAGGGAAATCCAAATGCCTTGTCCATGAGTACCTTGAAATTTAAAGCAAGATTAAATCTATATTGCCTTCACCTAGATTTTGGTTATGGTTTCATATTAAAGACAGGTAGTCATCTACTTGACCAGAATTTAAGTTGGTTAGGTTTTCATCTTGATCAAAGCTACTGAACAAGCTGGAAAATGTTTCATGTTTCATATTTAATTCTTTGAAAATTAAAATAAATCTGTCAACTATGGAAAATATTAATGGTTTCTGCTCTTTAACATGTGGAGTCCACGCACACACAGACAATAAGATTTTCAGATGCACTTAGCAGTGGTCTGACTAAAATCTTTGCATGTCAGTCTAAAACCAATTACTATTAATTTGCCTCAGAGTTAAAATAATAATATGGATAATTGCATATAACGCATTTCAACACAGGATTCTAGTCAAACATTAATAAGATTTAGAACATTTATGAAAGTGTTAATTTAAATCTGTTTTATCAGTTATCATAAATTCAAAGCTCCAGTGGACCTGTAGGTATTCTGTTCTGCTGTTTCCAAAAAGGAGTTCACACTATTATGTGCCAAAAGCAGAGAGAGGGTAAAAACATGTAAAAAGTGTTCATAGCCATGCATTGATGTGAAAACGGTACGTCAGATTCACCTTGCCACTGCTGGCCCAGAGCCCTGCACTACCAAGGAAGGTAATGAATATTAAGGGTAAATGTCTTCCTACACCCATATTTGGTGATCACTTTGACCCCAGTCATGGGAGAAGACACAACAATGAAACATCTCAAAGAGGACTCTCTGTAGTGTTTCTGCTACTGATTTACCCTGTCTGGTACTCTGTCTCCAGGGATGGTAAGTCTCTGAGACTTCAGAAGACTTGAAACACAAACATGAAAAACATTGCTGAGAACAATGAGCAGCGACGTTTTGTTTTCTAGGACCAAAAGGGAACAAAAATGGGAGAAACAGACTCACAGGACCCAATATAAAACCAGACCAAACAAAGAAGTAAAATACTGCATGTGATAGTTTTTACAGAGGCTTCTTTGACAATATCAATACCAAGCCATTGCTATGAATAAAACACTGAGATTGTCACTCTGCAGTCATGCCTAGCCAACAAAGCTGAACTTCAGCCAGGTCCTTAAATCCCAGTAACATTAAGCATGTCCATAAATGTTTTGCCAAGGTAGGCTCATAAAGAAATACCTGGCAGCACCACTTCAATATCACTCAGTACCCTTCTGTCAGGAGCGTCACCACTTCTCAAGCAAATGCTTCAAGTAAAAAAAAAAAAATCTTTCAAAACTGTGAGAAAACTAGCCTTTGAGTAGATCCAAGAATAAGTTCCCAAAGAAAGCCACAATTCTAAGCTCTCATAGAAATCTCCCCTTGGCATTTAAGGTTGCAATTTTCTTACTTAAAGACTGTATGTTTTCACTATGCTCTTAGATGAATTTTCAAGTAAGTCTACTAGTGGTATGGCTGTTTTTGAGAAGAGCTAGTGCCATATTCTCTATCTGTCTACAGAGGCACTCTGTCTGTCACAGTGAGGTACAAACAAATTGCAAATGAGCTTTCCCTGGGGATCCATATGCTAGAGCAAGTCCAGAGTGCCTGACCCACTGAAATGAGAGTGGCTGCAAAAGGTAGAGTTTGATTAATCTGTAAGACATACAGCACAGGGAAGAACAGCTTACAGGTTGCCTTACACACTGCCCTGTGAATGAGTTTTGTGTTTTTCAGGAAGGATTGTCTGGAGGGGAAGACTCAGCCTCCTTACCCTATCTGTCCTGCTGTTTTGCCTATGATTTCCTGCTTTGTCATCCAACGTAGCGGTAAGCGCAGTATGGGCTGCCCCCATCTGCCTTCAGTACACCTGGCTGTTTTATTGGCATCCCACTGGAAGCTGGTGGACAGTCTGTGGGCCACAAATTCTGTGCTAACCAGCCAGGTGTGCTTGGCCACGGGAGCTCTGCATGCTCTGGAAGGTAAGCTTCAGCTGCTGGACTTGCCACAGTGCTATCTACATAGAAGGGCAGGCTGGCCTTGAGGCAGTGCGGACAAGCCCCAAATGCCATGGTGTTATTAAGGGTGAACCCTGGTAAACAGAAGCTCCATGTAAAATGATGGACCTTGGCTACATGCCCCCACCACCCAGGGAACCCTGCGGGGAAATGACCTAAGTGTACCCTGGCCCTCCACCCCTTCGGCTTGGTTTCCACAAGGAGGAACGCAAGAGCTCAGGCAAGAAGGAAACAACTGGACACTGGCCAAGGCCTTACTCAGATGGCCAGGGGCAAGAGACTGGAAACAGCCTGGTGGGGCTCAGTCGAGGCAGAGCCAGCTCTTACCCATTTCTGATGTGGAGAAAGGCCAGTCTTGCCACTCCTTACTGCCTGACCCAGAACATCAAACCAGTGAGTTAGGTCACTTTTAAAATGTCCATTTTCTTCACCAGCAGCCATCTGCACTGTGAAGCAAGGTGTGACTACTTGTACCCAAGGCAGCTTTTATCCCACAGATTCAGATAACTGAACCACCATGGCTATGGCAGGTCTAGGTTTGGTGTGGGCTGCACAAATCCACATGGGACTGTGGGAACCTCTACAGCAGCTGCTTAAAACCAGACACATCATTAGGCAGAACACAATTTAATGAATAGCAGTGTCTCTCAGACGACATGCCTGGTTTTATCCCCTTTCTAATGCAACTAAAATGCTCACACTAAAATAATACATGCTTAAGCTACCAAAAGGTACTTCACATTTGGGAGGTCCACACTGTCAATTCCTGCAGCTCATCTAGATACAGCCACATATTTTTCTCTGCTAATCTTACCAGGCACCTAGACACTTAAGCTCTAGCTCCAAGAAATACTCATACCAAACTGTATAAGTTTCTGCTGGTGTGAAACAAGGTAGGATATTATCCTGATCTCCATGCAATGTGGGAAACATGCTAAGCTGGACTGAGTAGCTATGTCAATCACCCAGAGTACAAGGGAGATGAAAAAGAGGGCAAAGGATGATCCCTTAGTCTGCACATGAGATTCCCAGGCTATGGTAGGAAAAGAAGGTCTTTTAACTTCTATGTGTTTTATATGTTTACCTTACATGTTCTGATTAAGATTTCCAAAGTTGTGCAAAGATGTTGGACCACCATCCCTGTTAAAGCTTAGGAACTTAATAACTAAATCTCCTAGGCAGATATGAAAACTTCGGCCAAAGTATATCATCTGTAATTCAACTTGTTTTACTGTATTTTCCAATAAGTGGGTGAAAACTCAAAATGAAACTTCCCATGTTATTTTTTTGCCTGCAGGCCTGAGCAAGGCAGCTGTTTGTCCTACCATTGCTGTGGACTCACATATGTTTTCCAGTTTAGATGTTGGCATATTCATTGCAACCAAAAAGGCTCATGCTTGCTCTGAACAGCCCACTTGTTTGAATCTGATCTCACAATGGCCTGTTTTCTTTCAAAATATACCCTTTGAGAATGTTATTATGCTTGTTATAAAGTAAATGAACTTCACTTCCTCACCGCCATAGCCATTAGGCTGACAACGACAGCAGGCGAACGTAATCAGCAAGTGCAGTCAACAACAGATGGAAGCAAAATCAACTTTCTTTTAAATAGCCCTTTACTAATGACAATAAGGAGCATCCAGCACCTCTGATACTTATTTCCAGTTCAGTACAAGAGGAAGCTTATCCAAGATACCATCAGATGTAGCCAAGAAAATCTGCTCGAATTGACACTCCATCCATAACTCATGGTATTGTGGAAAACAAAAAAGGAACCACAGTATATGTTCGAGATAGATAATCACATCTGAATTTTCCCGATGTTCATAGGAGACTAGAGGTGAAGAGGTTATGGAGAAGAAGGTCAGCATACATATTCATGGTTCACATCTTTTTTTTTTTTTTTAATTGTCCTTTTAATATGTTTGTTGAAACTACACTCACAAAAATTGTCCACTGAAAAAAAGTTATAAACAGCTGAATATCCAGTTTCAGCAAGTAGGCTATTTTTCAGCCTCCTAGGAAATCAAGTCTAATAAAAATTATGCAACTCACTCAAAAGTTATGTAACAGTCTAAAATCTTTGACCAAATTTGAATAAGTCACTTTACATGTGCCTGATTTGGGATAATAATTGTCCCTGGAACACCTTGTTATGGAGTCTCATGAACCTACTGGGTCATTTCCCATGATGTGATCCTTCTTAAGTATCTTTGGCTGTGGTTGAATGTGCAGGCCAAAATCTCTGTCATCTTTATCTGCCACACTCACCTATCTTTCATGGAGTAATTTTGTTGAAGCGTCCCGAGTAGTGGATCTTGGAGTTTACAAATTTGATGAGATGCAGGAAATACATGCCTCTTAAAGCAATTTTTATGCCTTTTATCTGTGATGGCTAGAAACTTTCATTATAACATCAGAACATAACCAAAAGACTCTAGGAGCTGCTGTCTCTTTTATAATTGGATTTAGTGTTATAATTGGATTTACTGCATACAATGTCACCTAGCAATCCCTGCTTCAGATCTGTAACTTGTGTTTGAGGTTAGGATAACTTTCAGGGAAGTCCAGACTCTTAGCTTTAGAAGTCCATGAACAGTGGAGAAGATTTATCAGATCCAGGACACAATACAAAAGGGAAAGCCTCAAGCAGTCTCTGTCATGAAAGTTATCATGTTCCCAGTTAACGTGGCAAAGCTGGGAAGCCTGGTTTTAGAGGCTTAAATATTGTGAGCCAGATTCTCAGCTGATACATAAAGGAAAATCCCACTGAAGTCAATGAAAGTGTTCAAACGTATAATGGCTGAAAATACAGCCTGAAATTTCTCTTCTGAGATTTTTCTCTTTGTTTTTGACCAACTGTTCTCAAAGGCACGGTTCTGGAATGTAGCCAGCTAAGGCTGATGTTAAAGGGGAAAAGGAAAAATCCCCAAGCTAGATTTTAGAGTTGCCTGACAGTGAAAGATTGACACAGTTGTTTGATTTAGACACTGTGAAAAGCCATTGAATTAATCTAGTTAATTAATTAGGATCGGGGTTTCGGCTGAAGAAAAATCCCACCACTGTATTTGTTTTCATCAATTCAAATCCCATGGAAAAGTATTGCCTTCCTATTTATTGAAGGCAATAGGTTGCATGTTTGAAACAGAGGGCCCTCACTGACATAATGTATGACATAATTAGATTTCTTCATATGTTGACCTGGCCAATACATTTTATCTCTGAGACAAAATGGTTGAGTTTTTCCCCAGTATACTTTCAAGAAATAATGTGTTTTCTCAGACACACTGTAGTATGCTTCAAAGTCACTCTCTCATGCTAAATTACTTCTGGGGTGTAACTTCTTTGCCTTCAGCAGAAATACACTTCCCAAATGAGTTGATTGTATCTGTGAGTTTTAAAATCAGATTGTTTGTCATATTTATACATTTTCATTAACATCAGAACTCCAACTGGTGCATCAGTACGTCTGTAATGTTTGGGAGCGTCCTGAATGCATCAAAAATGTCAACACCAGCCCTCTGTAGTTCTACACTGAAGATTTCCACATGGACTGGAAAGAAATACGGTCACCAATTTAATAGTTAAATCAAAGCTTGGGAGGTTACCAAATAGTCCAGATGTATCTGTCTTATTGCTGGAATCCCTTGAGGCTTTGCATGAATACAGGGTTCCCTTCTAAAAGTGATTACAAGTGTTTGTGTTTAGAAATGTCAGGAGGAAAAAGGAAAATATTGATAGAAAAGTTCGTGGCAGTCAGCCCTTCATTTCAGCCGCCTAGCACAGTGGAAGGAGGGACTTCTTCATGACTGCATCAAGAGTCTTACACGACAGCAACTGCACATAATTTCAGCAATAGCAATAGATGAAAAATATGTTCATACCTTCCTTTGGTTGCTTGTTCTGTGACCAACATAAATGTCCATGGATAACAAGGATAAGTAAATAAATGGTTTCCACAGTGGATAAGGTATCTGTTTGCTTTCTTCTCTGCCTTTTGATAGCTATTTTTTATACTGTTCATTACTATACCCTTCTCTGAAGCACTATTCTGAATTAGTTCTAGAATGATTTATTATTTGGACTGCAGAAGGGGACACAGTCATGGACCAGAATCCTCGTGTGCTACATGATCAAAGAGAACAAAGTCTTTGCCCCAGAAAGTTTGTAGTCTCTAACTTGAGAAACAACAGATAAAGATACAGACAAATACAGAGAATCACTGAGCATAATATGACTGTATTTGCAGTGGTAAATTATAGCTGCCCAGGACCAGTCGGTGGCTCTAATGCCACCAGGCACACTTATCTTCCGAAACAAGGCGTCCATACTCCCTCCACCAAAAGGAAATGTCCTTGGCCTGCGCTAGCCTCTAAACACTGCCTGGAGATTGTACGGGAGATGAACCTAGCCAACACAGTGCCATGGACCATCCTAACAACCTGCCAGTAGAGACCATTGAGTTCCTGTGTCCAGAGCGATGTTTGGTACTGTTTTATTTGCTAGTATAGATGGAGTCACTGACCATCCTGATGGGGCTTGATCAAAGCAACCCAGCTGCCTTTCCAATGATGTAAAATATAAGAAACTATATACAATGTGTCCAGATCATCTTAATAAAAATGTAATCTCATCAAATAGGCTCACTGTTACGGTAAACCACATGAACAAAATTGAAGTGTTTGGTTTTTTTTTTTTTCTTCACAAGAACAGTTTGTAAAACAAACATGTCCAAGAGTTTTGGAAAGGTTAGAAACCCTCAGGCTTTTGTGCATAAATCAGCCTCTAATGAATAGTGGGTTAGCAGGTGATTTTCTTCCAGGGCAAGTTATTTCTCTGAACAACTTCTTTTTCTCCCTTCAGAACAGATGGTAGTGTTCAATGTCTAACATAGATTACTGAAAGAGATGGACAACTTATGTTTCATTCATGAATGCATTTTTGTGCATTTGCTACATTAGACAAATCTGTTTTCTTGAAACATATCCACACACACACATTCACATTAAGCCTACAACACCCAGGGTTTGCACATATGTGATGTATATAAAACAAAGCCACAAAAGCTATCAAATACACCTTTAAACCATCTATTAGGGTACTGCAGTGTAAACCATTTATGCCTTTGTCTAGAGGAAAATGTCTTCCCAGTCCTACAATCACTATATGTCAATGCAGTGCATCATAACACTGTCTGTCCTGTGGTGACGATGATGGATTGTATGTCAAGGTTGCTACTGTAATCCTACAAAAAGAAAGTGAGGGGAAAAAAAAACTTTTGCAAAAAAATTGGACTTGCTCACAGAAGGATTGCAGTAGATTGAACAATTGTAAGAATTGAAAAAATATAGTCTATTATGTACCTTGATGTGGGTAATGGTCCCTTCATGCTGATAACTGGGTCTTAATAGTCCAAGTGGATCCCTAGCTGTACTAGCACAGTCATACTGCCCTGTGAATGTCCAGGCAAATGGACTCAAACCACCCCTGTTTAACTATGCATTGACCCTTCTCCTTCATGTCCCCACAGCTTTTTTTCTTATTTATAACATTTTGTTTTTTCTTTAGAGGAACATGAAGGAAAAGATCCCTCTAGCTTTGCAGTAACGAGGTAAGTAATGGAGTTTCTGTTTTCATAGTTACAGTAGTAGCAATATTTCTTAAGGAGTGATAGTCACCAGAGAAATTACAATACCAAGATTTCTTTGTGTTCTTTGTGAGTTTTGATGGTGGTTATTTAACTGTGGCACCAAACCCCATTAGCCCTTAGACTCTGCTATCCATTTGTATCACTTCAGTTGGATGTAATGATAGCATCCATTCATGTTCACAAACAAGAACGTGCTGCATGCAGTACAAATGACTGGCAGATCCTTTCTAGACACTATGGACCATTTGGGCCCTTTATCTCCTCAAGATATCACAATTTTATTGGGCCAGCCAGAGACACAGCAGTGATATTCGAATACTATAGAATTTTCTTGCAGCCAAAAGTTCTGTGATTTAGCATCAAGCTAAGCAGTCTATATTTTAAGGAGCCAATACGCTTCAGATGACATAATTTTCTTCGTTAGTGAAACAAGACAGAAGTGTTTTCCCTGAAGACCTGGTGACCATAGAGCTGCTGATTGGAGATATGCTTGCACTGTCCACTCATTGGCAAAGTCAACTGTGGGCTCCCTGTCCCCCAGGTACTGATTCCCACTCCCCCACTGTCCCCTTCCATTAGATCATGGAATGTAGTGAAAATCAGTTCAGTTAAATTATTCAGACTTAAACAAATAAAATCTATTTTTAACCCAGATCATTTCACTAATTCAAAGCCCAGAGTGGGCCCGCAGGTAGTGAGACCAGCACTGAGAAGGTGAGGGCTTCAAGGGACAAGGACAGAGCAGGAGGGAAAGGGAGAGGAAAAGGAAGATCCGGCCATATGGGTGGCTTGAGATGGCATCATCATGGAGAAAAAAGTGGAATCAGTTTTCCTGTATCATGGGAAACTAATGAGCAAAGTACCATTTCAGGAACTGGAGTTGAGACCAATCAGGCTAGAACTCAATTGCTGTGAATGGGGTAGAAATACTTTCTAATAAGCACCAGGCTTTACACTGTGATTTAAAGCATCAAACTAATTAAAGCATGTAAACTAATTAATGGCAAAGCAATGAAAATCAGTAATAATTTTTTTAAAGGCCACAGTGGAAAGAAGCTTAACTGCTGCTTCTTGTTAAGTAAAGAGTTTCAAACCTCAAACATAAGTTGCAGCACTTTTATTAAAAAGTCTTAAAAAATTATACAGAAAATCTGCTCCTATTCTTTTTAAATATAGAAGATTATTCACCTTCTACTATACTTTCTACACTTCTCATTTCTAGCTTACTGGAAACATTTCCCAAGAAATATTTTGGGCTAATACTTATTAATTTCTGAATGCCAACAGGTTTAGTCCTAACCTAGTCTGTCTGATATTTGTGACATAACAGAAGGAGCTTGAGGAGAACCAGAGCCAGCCTTGGACATGAAGCAAATGTTGCTCCCATTAAAATCAATGGAGATGTACAATTCACTGTAACTGAGGCTTTTGTATATTCATTGCTGAGAGAATAAACAGGTTTAATGGCTTTGATATTATGATCCTGTAAGACTCTCCCAGAACACATATTAGTATGCTTTTTTTCAGATAATTTCTTATTTTTTTCCAAAACCAACATGATGATGATGGGCAGAACTGTTTTAGTTATCCACCTGAAATTAAGTCAAATACACCGAAGACTCATAAATTGTTAAGAAAAAAAATCCAACCAAAATTTTCCAACTCCCCTGGACTCTGTCCTAGTGCCATACATAATTTACAAGTGAAATTAAATCTCAAAGCATGTCAGTGAGCTTTGTACAAGGCAAAGACCATACTTAGGTGCAGGAGAAATTCAGTTGGCCTTTGGAAGGGATCCTAGACATGTGCAAGGGCTTATGTCTGCATGGGAGCAGAGCCAGGCAAAGTACAGGTATGAATGATGACAGCTGTCCTCTTTTGCAGCCAGGGCATCTAGGGAGACTCCCTATGTGGTGTAGCCCTCCTCAAACAACTTAATTTAATCCTTTAGCTATGACATCCCTCATCATTCCCTTTTGCCATCACCTCATATATCACAGAAGTGTTATTAATTCATTCATTATTAGCACTGGGCACTGACAAGTATATTTTAATAACATGTATTCCTTAGAAAGGCTGTTTATTAAGCTAATATTTCTAGGCCTCTTTACAATTAATCATAAAGTGTCCAAGACATATTTTCATTATCTCTCTGGCTTTTTGATTGGACGAAAGCCCAAAAAGCTTGTATCCTAAGATGAGACCGTGCTGGCACAACTGCGTGTGTTTCATATCATGTAATTCCATTGCTGCGAGAACAATAACCAATATGGCAACTTTGCTGATTTATTGACTTGGCCAAGTGAAAATGCACCTTGTTCACTTGGTAGAGAAAAAAACATTCTAGTTAAAACATAATTGAAAAAAAAAAAGGGATTAATGCTATTTGTTTGAGAACTGAGATACATAATGTGAAAATAATCTTGAAGTTGACAGCATTTTCACTGGCAGGGCTTTTCTGGTCTGAGCTGCATGTTTTTGAGACAAAAAGAGAAGAGCCAAATTGCCAAGGATTATTTTCCAATATGACATTTTGACTGCAGCTTTAGGTCTGATCAGGATTTCTTCAGCTTAAAGTTTTCTTATCAGAAAAAGATGATTCACACAAATCTGACTTTGCCCAGATATGGACCAGTTTTGAAGACATTTTAATTGAGAAAAAACTCTTCCATCCTACAGACTAGCCAGTAGACCAGTGGCAACATTGGAGGTAACACTGGACACTGACCTGGACGTGGGAAACCAGTTGTACCTCTCCTCCTTGTCCTGGTTAAGGAACTGTAATTTCTGAAAGAAATGCAAACAAATTAGAGATACTGTACTCCTTTTCAAACGTAATTTGGTGACAATATAAATTATTAGTCGTGCAAACACAATGTGCAATAGCAGAAAGCAGGTGTTAGGGAGACAGTAAAGAGTATGGAAATGGCAAATTATCAGTGGGCTTAAAATTAACCCCTTTTCTGCAAACGCATCTTCCTAGAGATATTAATGCTGTGCAAAGTCCAGCTGAGATCACTGGTACACCACATGAATCTGGGCACCCGTTTTGAGGGAGAGGACTGTGGGTTGGTGGCTTGTGTCCATTGCAGGAGTTTTCTTTAGCAAAGCAGGGCACAAAGCCTTTTAAAGTAGACGTTGCTCAGTGTCTTTTCCACAATGTAACATTCTTTGAGTTCACCTGCTGAAAAATGCTAAATAAAAAAAGTCAGGTGTTAGAACTACTGCACAGCCTTCACCCCACAGCAGTTCTCACCTATCACCAATTCAGAGAGATGTCTCTTCAGGTCAGGATCCTTTGTTCTGATGTGTAAAAACAGCTCCTACAGTAGTAAAAAGTGAGAACACTTAATACTAATAATACATACATTATGTATATTTTTAAGGGTTCCTAGATTAGTGTTTTATAGGAAACATTTATCTAGATTGAAGCCATAAATGAACCTTCTTGGTTTCCTTATTTTTGAAATGCAGTAAGTTCTTCCCAAATTGTTAGTCAATACGTTTTGTAATGTTTCTGCAGAAATCTATCAACAATCATTTCATCTGAATCTGATTAAACAGAACAAAGTCACCAAGCATGACCAGTTCCTACTTAGTTTGCCCTGAAAAGCCTAACAAGAATAAAAGTTTCTTACATTCCTTGTTTCCACTCAGCATTGTATTTGCGTGCAAAATCCAGGAAAAAGATCAGATGGGCAACATGAGCATGTTGGGGCTTTCTCTCCTTTGAAAGAAGTTCCTGAAACAAACTCCAGGTACATGACCCTTACAAAACCAGCTCAATTAGCAGCCGTTCAGGATCTTTTGTTAGTCAGTCACTTTCCTTTCCCCCATGCCTTTATAAACTCACACAGGCTGGGTTTCCAGTCGTTTGTGCGAAGCCAGGGATACATTAAGGAAGGGGAGTCCACAAAGGAGCAGGTAAACGGTTACTGAAGAAACATTTGTGTCGTAACCTGCAGCCACCCAGAAGTAGCTGTCAAAGAGCCAGTGAGCCATAAAATGGCAGGGGTCAGCTATCCAAAGGGACCAGTTTTCCAAAGTGAACATAGCAATAAATCCAGAACTATGCTCAGAAAGAATTTGGATTCCTTAGGTCCTGGATACAGATGCTTTCTAGACTTCCATAACATGATCTTCAAACACCCTATTCTTGTAAAAATGTAAAATTCTTGCAAAAAAAGAATGTAAAAACTTTTGTAAAAATGAATAAAAAAACCAAAATTTTATATTCAGCAGTCTTTCCTCTCCTAGCCTTGCTCTATCTGAGATATGTTTGTGTTCATTGTCAGGAATTAAATGCACCTGGCAAATCTGGGATATGGCAGAGCTCTAATGGACACAGAGATGTTAGTTTCCCTCACTGCCTCAAAATAGTGAAGATTTGTTTTGGGTACCTTCACTTGCCACAAGTCTTTCTTTTCAATATGCTTCTGATGCAGTGCTTTGAGAACAGGAGAAAATAAAAATGCACAATGACAGAATTTGGTGGGATTTTTTTAATTAGATAACACCATTGGACTTGTTAATGAATGTGCATTTGTCTCTCTTTATCTCATACTGTTTAAACTTCTTGTTAGCTTTGCTTGGAAATCCCTTACCCATCTCTGACCCACAAGTTCTTGTCACCCTTTTTCCTCAACTGGTCAAGTCAAGCCCAGAGCAGTTATTATTAACCTGGACTGAGTTCTCATTTCAGAGAATTCTCATTTTCTCAACCTGTTCTCATTTCAGACCTGAAGGCAATGAAAGTTTGTCTGCTTTTTTGCAGCTATACTTATTGGTTTAATACAAGATATGACCTCTACCAATACATCTTGCCTCTCTGACTACAGTCATCTGATCCTCTAAGTGATCATCTCAACATCTTCCTACTTCAGCCATCAATATGTGAGTTACTTATAATAAAAAGTGAAAAAAATGGCTGTTTGAGGTTGTTTCCTTATGAGCTTGGAAAATGTTAAGCTTTTGCTTAGATTTCTGATGATATTAATTATTATCTATTAATTTAAGTTGGAAATGCCCGTATTATATCACACGGTTGCAAAAAGGTCAGCCCATTCCCTCAATGGACAAATATACTTGAGCATTGTGGAAGGATAGCAGTTTTATTTATCCAGTTTGTCTTTTCTGTTAGACATACAGAAAAAGATTGTGCTAATCTTACATGGTACACAGGGGAAACTGAATGGAGCAGTAGTAGGGGCAGGGAAGAGCAGCCCCTAACACCAGATGCTCGAGGCCTGAAAGCATAAGTTAAAGAGCTGAAGGACACTGAAGGTACAGGAGTGAACTTGGGGACAGAAGACGAGTGTAGGGCAGCCTGGGTACAACACTGGGGTGGAGTGCAAATGGCAGGTGTGGGATTCTAATTAATGAGAAGTTGTAGAAATTAACTGGGAGCTGAAGTGTGCATAAGTAATTAGTGTTCTTGTCTCTCTGAATCTTTCCAAACCAACCTTCTCTAACTCATCCACCATACTGATATTCATGCTTTCATAGACCTTCATTATCTTCAACTGTTTTGTTTATCATCTGTTGCTCACCATAGGAAGATCCATTTCCAACTCTGAACAACCCACCTTTTGTTTGTGAAATTTCAAGCAGACACTTGAGTGCTTTTTCCCCAAGCTGCCTTCAGTCTCACAAGGAGCTCCTGTAAAGTCCTCCAAATTAAAATCAGCAATCCCTTTCACACTATTTGAGCTGCTAGACTGCTAAGATCATGAATGTGCTGCCTATCTCTCTGACCAATATTGTCTCACTCTTTCTTTATGATTGTTTATATCCATTTATTGTCTCTGGTCTTACCTTTAGTTTGTAATTTCTTGGGGAGGGCTTCCTGTTTGGTCACTGCTTCTCCAGGTCTCAGGTCAGTGGATCATGGCTCTCAGCTGAGACACTCAGGCACAACATTAGTGCCACCAATAGATGAGGATGGCATTGGTGGGGATGGCTAACTGATGCCAAAATTTTTATCTGCATAAGAGTTGAAAATTGCTTCAACAGACAGAAAGTTTTTCAGATTCATACAAGCCTTGAGAGCCAACTGGAGCCTATAGGACCCCAGTAAGCTCACCCTAACACCAGAGTACTCAGGAGAAACCTGGAAGGACTCTTTTCTATGCCTGCTGGGAATGGGTAAAGTAGTACAAAAAGGAAAGGAAAGGACAAAACTCCCACATGATTAAGATCAGAAAATCAGAGAATAGTTTGCATTGGAAGGTACCTCAGGAGGTCTTCTAATCCAACACAAAATGTTAACTTTTTTTGGAAAAAACATCTTATAAATTTAGCAGCAATCTCACTCTTTTTTTTTTGGTGGAGGGAAGGAGCTGATTTAAACTCTCTGGATTGGCAAGAGGACGGTGGCAGGATCACAGGCACAGGTTCTGACAGTCCATTTGGTAGCTGTACACGTAATGGGAAATTAATTGGATAAGCAGGCACAAATAGCACATATAATGCCAAGATTTTCAAATTTATGCCTTTGAATGCCTCCTGTTTTTTTGGTCCAAGTTATTAAGGCATCTCATTTTCTGGAAGCACTGAACATTCGAACCTTTAAAAATCAGGCCCTGGAAAATTGATGCAACTCATGTACCAAAAATGTATGTTTCTAGAACCACCAACTATTTTTTAAAATCTTACTGTGATTTAGATATTCCTTTTGTTGATAATCATTAAAATATGGTGATTGTTACCAAGCCTCTGCTAAATTTCAAAAGAAAACTGATACTCACTTTAAAGTAACAGGAATGCTGCTTATTTTCAGTTTTAAAAAACAAGAACATCCCTATCTAGTGATCCTTCTTAATGAAGCATGTCTTGCATCTCCAACTGCCAGGCAAACAGGGAAATAAGCTGTCCAAATTGCTGTGCAGCCAGATAATTGCTCACTCCAGGACAGCTGCCAGATCGCTCTCATTTGGAAAGAGCCTCCTTCAGTCTGGAGGTGACTTTCATTTCTTCTAGCTGTGGTGGAGGATTTAGCATTGTGTATGTTTCAGTAGGGCTTTATATATGCAACGCTGTCTCGTGTTGTGGTAGGCTGTCTGTTGCTCACTCTCTCCCCCTCATAAGTCTGTTTTAATATTGCTGAAGATGCATTTCCTAGTTGATCCACAGTTCAGTACAAAGAATTGATTTCCCCATTCCTAGTTGCCGCCTTACATGAGATGATTTGGAAATGGATTGAACTATTTTATGCTATTACCTAGAAGCAGCTATACTAGTTGCTGTACAGGGGCTTCCCCCATGAAAGGGAAGGGAGAAAGTCTGATTGCAAAGAGGGGATATGGCAAAAATAGTTTAAAAAATATTTTTATTAGCAGATAAAGACTTCCTGGTCACAGCAACAAAGAAAATGTCAGAGTGGTGGTTCATCTAGCTGTATTTCCTGCCTGTACAGTCGAAGGCAGCTTAGATGTTTCATCTTAGACATCTGAGTCTGATCTCAGACTTCAAGTTTGTCCATAGGTATGAATTAGACAGTGACAGCTACTTGAGTGAAAGGACACCCTCCCTTAGCAGCAGCCATCACAGCATTACTGTCTCTTATGACTCAATTCCAGAGCAGATGTGCTCCAAGGGGTCTGATTTGCTACCCTCGTGAAGAGAAGCACATAACTTGGCAAGGGCGCTCTGAAGAAGAGTGATACTCCTAGTGGTCTTGAGCACATTGAAAAGTGCCACAGATTAAACGGAGAGATATTATAGAAATGCAGTTGGGATGCTTGAGATAGGGGCGTCGGTCCTTTTAAAACAGGAACTAATCTCCTTTTCAGGAATAAAAAAAAATATTTTTAAGTGCTACATAGCAGGGGCATTACTTCTTCTTCACCTAGACAGGATCTATAAAAAGTCATCACTATCATAATATGCATTTTCCATACTCAGTAAAGAAATATGATGACTAGAGTTGCTTGTGAAAAGTCTGCACTTGCCTGAGTGTGCACTGGGGCTGCAACTATGTGTGTACAGGTTCATGCAGATGTGCAAAATATCCCAGTGGTTCAAACCAAACAGTTGCTGCCTTCCGCTGACAGCTGGTGGTGGGCAGTCCACTGCTCTGGGGCTGGAGGTCTCACATCACACCTCTGTCACAGCCCAGGGTGGGTCACCACATAAGCAGAGATTTTCACACTTGTCAATGTAGGCTGTGTCCTAAAAAATAAATAACAATAAAAGTAGCCTCTTAATTCTTCCAGAATAAAATCCTTTAGGAATATTATAATTTCCTTCTGTTTATCTTCATATTAAAAGAAAAATTAAACCAGCAAATCAGCAGATCATGTTATTAGCCATGCTGGTTTCTGACAATCTGTCACCCACCGGGTTTACTGGTTAGTTTGATGGATAAGGATATGTGGACAATTCATTATCGTCTTTGTAATACTCTACTCATCAAACATGTATTTATGTATTGTACGCTTGTTGCTAAACAAGAATAATCCAGAGCGGCTGCTCACGTCATCATCCCAGGTTGCCATGGAGATGAGTCACAACATCTCTCTCTGTCAGGATGGCTTCCCGCTCAGGGAGCTCTTCAAGGGTTTTCCTGCTTTCGTTACACAGTAAAAAGAAGCTTTGTGAAGTAAAATTGATGATTTAGTTCTGCTGTGCAGCCAGAGATATAATTCCTCCAGCAGTGCTAAAATTCTTATGAAATCGACTTCTGTGGCCATTCAAAAGCTCCCAAACACATCTTTGCATGAAAAGAATTTAGAATTGAATTTAAACACTCTCATACTCTTAAAAAAACATGTAGAATGAACTTCCCACCCTTTTTCTGTGCACTAGAGGTTGCAAAGCAGGGCTGGGTAAAGTTGATGGGAAGGCACCCACTTGTGTGTCAGAGAGTGTCTATGGATGAGCTCCAAAGGAGAATTTAGATAAAAATTTACTGATATTTGTGGCTTCCCCATCATTACCACAGGACCTACACAGTACAAGCACTCCCTGACTCCATCTGATTCCAGATCAGTCTCTGTGTGTGATCACACTGCCATTGGTTATGGCAGAGTTTCACAGATTTTCTGCTGAGTTTCATGCCAGCAGCAGGAGGACAGGTAAGTCTTGACCTGGATGAAGCCAGAGCAACGAGGACAGAAAATAAAACTGGAAAATGTAATGTTGCCGCTAACCACGTGCTTTCTGAAAGACGGCATATAGTTTCCCCCTTTCTCAGCAGAGTTCAAGGGCATGAACATCATCTAGTGGGGCCAGTAGCTATACAAAGCTACTGGAGAGTGGAGAGGGACTTAAGAAATCAGCTTGTCCTCTGACATTTCTAGCAGATATATTTCCTCAAAGCACTGCTTTTGGGCAGCATTCTGCTCCTTTGCTGTTACTTGTCAGCTCCAGTCTCCTCGCTCAGTGCACGAACGTTTATCTCAGGCTAGTGGATAGAGGGCCAGGGCCTGAAAATTAAATGCTGTAATGCTGAGATTAGCATTGAAGGGGAATGGATGCAAAGCAAAAACTGCAGGCTGTGTGCTACAAATTCCTGTGCTGTTCAGGTAGTTACAGTCACAGGCAGATAATCACAAGTGGTTTTCCACAAGCGGACATCTGGGCTTTAAAAAATGGGCATTGCCCAAGAACTCTCCTTACGCAGGCATATGGTCATAATATGCATTTTTTTACCTCTGTAATAGGATTTTTTTGTCAATTCAGAACAAAAACCACCAAGTTTTGAAACGTTGTTTAAAAGAAATTGGATACAAATATTGTTGGATTGAACAAAGTGTTTCATTTTGATTTGGGATTTTTTTGGTAGAAGGATATAACATATAAAACAGAAAAATGGCATAAACTCAAGGTTATTTTGAACTGAAAACTCAAAAGGCTCATCATAAAAAACACTGAAATGGGACAGAGATTTCAGCTGTGTCAGACCATTTATTCCTGGTCCACTTTCAAAAGGAGATTCAAACATAATTGCAATGATTTCACAAATGGCATTTTGATTTCGAAAGAACTGCATTTTCCAATTAAAAAAAAAAAGCTGTAGCATGAAAGATTTTCTAATCAGCCCCAGTGAGTGGAAAACTTCAGCAGTCAGATACAACATGCAAAGCCTGGGAAGGGGAATTAAAAGTTCCTGAAATGTAAATACAGAGGATTTTTTTATTTTATTTTTTAGTTTAAAAAAAAAGAGGTTTTGACATTATGAGATATTGGAGTGTGAGGACTGCAGAGACCCCACCCTGCATCTGGCAGACCGGGAGGTAACCAAAAGCCGCTCCGGTCTCCCGTGGGCCGTGTCCTCACAGGTGGAAAGCCTGGGGTAATGGAGGGGGGTTTCTGGGCGAAAGCAGTCAGGAGCACCCTGGGGAGCCCTATAAAAATGACTCACTTGCAAGGGGTGGGGGCGTTTTTTGGAAGGAGGTTACTGGGGAGCAGGCTGCTCTGCTGGCCCTTGGGGACTGGGGCTGTGAAAAGACTGGGAGTTTTTATAGCCTGAGCAGGCTGCTGCTTCTCTTTTAACGTAGGAGGGAAGGGGAAGGGGAGGAGGACGGAGGGAGGGAATTGTTTTGGTTTTTGTTTGGGTAACAAAATCAGGAGAAAGAGTTCGGTAGAGTTATCTAGCATGACTTTTTTTTTTTGCTTGCAAGTTTTGCTGACATAAAGCTATGGGCGGTCTGCCGTAAGCAAGGCTTATGCTGAGGTTTTTGTTAAGTGCCCAATACAGAGCTGTTTTAGCAAAAGCCCCCATGTTTCTGCTGGGAAAAATTGTGCTCTTACTGACAGCTTATTTCACTCAGTCAAAGTGGATGTTAGGGGAGAAAGATCATCATAAGTATGCTGCTAAAAGACCAGTTCTGCCACAGCTGTTCACACTGGAGCACTTTCCTGATTTTAGCATCCCCTGCACAGTCTTGGTAATTGTCTTGAACCCCATATTTATGTGACTGTGATTTGTTTTGCCTTTTGCACTATGGTTGTAAGTGGTGCCATGAAGATTTTTTCACTGTAGTAGAAAACTACTTCAGGTTAACCTGTGTTTCTTGAGAAACAAGGGCAAATCAAATGCTTAACTCCAAATCCTATTTTTCATTTGAATATTTTTCTGGAGTTGACTTTAGAAATAAAATAGAACTGACGTTAATGTCAATTAAACTCTGATCATTAAGTCTGGACTGAATTATTTCCATTTTCTCAAAGCCGAGATCTTCTAGTGACCCAAAATGTATAACTAACATTTTTTAAAAATACTCCAACTTCAGTTGAAAATTAGTTGTCTTCTGATTTCAGGCAAAGTGATTTCAAATAACAGTATTAATTGTGGAACAGAAATTATGCTACTCTCACTGTTCTGCTTTTGTTAGTTTTGTTTTTCATGACTGGCTTTTTTCCAGACCAAAACTGACAGGTATTAGATCAGTAAAATTACAAAAGAAGCTTCAATGAATGCCCTGGGACTGAGACCAGTATAGCATTTTACACAAATTTGAGTACGCTTTGCTAAATCTCCTGTTGTCTGCAAAGACATGGCTAGATTCTTTACAGATTGTCTTTTTTTACCTTTTTGAAGGAATGTCTTGACGTTAAGAGAAGGAAATATGTTTCTAAACAGCTTTTGCAAAATATCAATGGGGCATAAAACCCAACAAAATAATTAAAAAAAAAACCCAAACAAAATAATCAATTTACATCTCCTTTGTTGTATACTTTGGACTTAATGCACCAAAGAAAAAGTACGAGCATGTGACAGGTTAGGATCCAAAAGAAGATGCAGCAAAGATGTATCTTTCATTTTAAATGCGTCCACACACTGCCTTTGGTTATGTTGCAGAGTGATGTGGCCATGCTAACATTAGACTTGCTAGTCCAGATGTTGGTAGCTGTCTCTTCGTAGTGGTTCAGAGCTGAGTGTTCACTAGACTGCTCCAGTGATTTTGTAGCCAGCCTCAGTTCCCATGGATTTGAGGGTGCTGATGGTAGCTTTAGTTAGCTTGAGTATGTCTCCACTATATTGTCATCACTGCCATAGCACTGACTTATTTCTACAGGAAATGTCAAACCTCCAGAGGAAATTTGGTAGTTACTAATGTCTGATATTTCCCTCTTTTTTGTCCTTCTCCCATTCCTGCTCTCCATCCCCACCCCCATTAATGCTTTGCTCCAGACTCACAGCCTACAGCAATATGTGGAGGATATAATATTCCAGTACAACGCCAAACATAAAATGAGATGTGTGACAAATTGTAATGACAAGGTTGATCTGGGTCTGTGTGTGGAGGGACTGTTTGCAGCACACGACTTGGAGAAACAGAGAGCTGGGTTAACATGATGAATGCATTTAAGCCATGGCATCTGAAGGATCCCAGCAAAATAGCTCACTGTCTTCTCCCTTAAATGCTGCCTTTTCAGTACTCAGCTCTATAAATGTGGAAAAATGAGTTCAATATTTGTGGGTGTTTGCTGTTTTGGAACTGGTTTAACTTTCTAATGATGAGCAAAACAATGCGTTGCTTTTCTGGGTGTCCTCCCATGCCCCCGTGCTCCCCAGCTGGTACCCAGGAGCACTGCCTGTTCCTGTCCCTTGGTGGGTGCACCCTGAGGTCTATGGGTTTGTTTCCAGCCAGGCGTGGGTTGGTGGATGACTGTGAAAAGATGGCATTTGCATTTGCACAAGTCTAGGTCCTGCTCCTTCATTATCTTCTCTGTGTGTCCCAGCACTGTCTCGTTTTGTGACTCTCCCACCTACATTTATAGCTGATGGTGGGAGTAGCTCAGGCCTCCCATGAAGCTACGTGACTTCTCTTCTGCTTCCCCTCTCTGTGCTGTGCACAGTGAGTATCCCCACCCTGCGTCGGCCGCTCAGGGCTGCTGAGTCCCAGGGCACCAGAGAAGCCATGGGGCTGTGCAGACAGATAAACCTGTGATGTCCCAGATACAGTGTCCTACCACAGCCTCCCTTCTTGGTCAGACTCAGGGCAGAAGCAGAGCGGAAGCACTTCACCCCACGTGTGGAGCCTTACGATTTAAGCAATTGAAGCCTGAGGTGTCTGATTTCCAAACCGCTGTGCCTGGTGGAGCACGGAGCCCGTACATAAGATGATGCCAAACTGAAACTACTTTGAGTTTTGGGTTTCCAGGGTTTGGGCTGAACTTCATTTACCTATAGGAACTTAATTTCTTCAGCCAACACACATAGACAGGATTGAACTTAAAGGACATCCTTCCTCCCTTATATTCACTTTAAGTGGCAGCATCACAGAAGTGTTCCTGAATGATGAACTCTGTGCCAAAGGCATTACTGGCAAGTCATTTCCTCCCTTTCCCAAGGTTCAAAAGCTGTAGGAGATAAAGACTTATCTCTGTAGCTGGTATTTGTTGGAACAAGGTGAATATAGAGCTGTATCACAGAAATCATGACTCAGAAAAAAAAGTATCTAACAGATGGAAATGAAAGTTTGTTTTCAGTAAATGTCATCTGATTAGACTACTCACTTTTTTGTGTAAGTGCCTTTTTATTGCTTCTAGGACCAAGTTAAGATAAATAGCTAGGAAAAACATTAAATGCCTTTCTTTTGTGTTTTCCTCCATTACATGTAATTGCTGAAATGACAAAAATACACAGAAACTAAAGCATCTCTGCTGCCATAGTTATAATGCCATTTCCCTTCTACATATGGGAGTGCATCCCATGCTTGCAGAGTGCTCCAACCTTTTCGTTGCCAGAAGGTACCAGATTTTGTACCTCAGTCCTGGCCCAGGAGGGCTGTGTTTCACCAGCAAGTATATGAAATAGACATTTATAGCTGGCCTTCATGAGCTGCAGCAATGCAGTTCCCTTCCTATCAAAGGGCTGAGCAGGAAAATAATCACCCTATGCTGTGTAGTCAACAAGTGTCACAAAGTGACAGTTTTTTCTCTCAGTGACAGGAGGCATTCATAGATGGGTCTGCAAGAGATTAGAAAATGCTTTTAATTCACCCAAGAGTGAATTTCCTCTGTTTTCTGGGACTGTTTCCTCCCCTACGATCACTCATGAACTTTCTCCTTTCAGGTGACAGTAACAGGGCCCCAGTAGAAAATACTTCTTGGGATGGTCATGGCCATGAAGGAGACACAGGTCCCTTAACTTCTTTGTAGAACTGCTCGGAAGAAATAACTTATGCTCCAGCAGGCCAGATTAGTTTCGTACAACATCTGTGACATATTCAACAGTGGTGGTGCTCTTACCCACTCGGAAAGCGTATGAGTATCAGAGATCCCATTTCCAGGATGCATTCGGCTCCAGAAGGTTGCACTGCTAGGCAAGCCTTGGCCTTGTTTTTGCTGACCACCTGGACGCATTTCACATCAGGGAGAAAGTGGGGGCAGTAATGATTATACAGTACACACAGGAGAGTTAATAATAGTGCCAAAAGGCAACAAACAAAGGAGTATTGAGACAGGATTTGTTTTTGTAAGATTATACTCAATTCAGTCATTCTATGACTACATATATTCTTCTGTTTATTTACGTAATAAGCTGCCCTTGTAAGGCTCTGGCAGATAGAAAAATGGAGTCTTTCCAGATGTGTGAAAAAGACAGTTACTTGGAGAGGATTTTATACACTGTGTTGCTACAAGAGATTTTAACTCACCAATCATCATCAAGAATATTTGGATTTTCCTTGCTAAACCACAAAAACCTTAATGGGGAAAATCATTAAACATATAAAGTTATAGCAATATAAATATTTGACTAAAACCATTATTGAGATGGCTCTTGGGAACCTGTGTTTCTGTAAACTTTAAGGGCTATAATGAATATACACATGCTCTTCTTCCTCTCTTCTTTCTCTCCTCCCATGAAAGGCCAAAATTGCTTCAAGTTACGGCTGTGAGGCTGAGTAGATTTATGAAGTTTTCGTTCCTTGCCTTGTCCTAAGAACACAATATTCATCCTGGTGTATGGCATAACAAAGGGTATGTTAATGTATGATGAACAAATGTAAATGTTTAAAAATGAGCTGAGAAAGCTATATAATAGCAGAGCCAGGGAGGCCACCTTGTAGCGCCTGTGTTTTATGATCTGTGCTTTTAACAACACAAGTGTGAGTACATTATAGTTCATATTTGAAAGAAGAAAATCTTTTACGTGTCTTTCCTAAAATGTGCGATTACAGCAAAACGCTGCAAATTAACCCCTATGAAGCCAGTCATATGAAGGGCTTCATTATAAAGAAAAGTTGTATGACCTTCAACATCACTGTTCATTTGTTTTGGAGCATTTTTTTCTTACTGATGGCTTCACAGGAATGGAAGAGTTGCTATATTAATTGCGGGACTTTCTGCCCTTTTTTTCTGGAGAAGGAGAGAGAGAAAGGAACTCAGGATTTGAAACCTCAGTTTTTCCTCTACATGGACAAGGAAGCTCACAAGGGAAGAGCTTAACTTGGATTCTATTTTTTGTCATATTTTAGAAGTCTATGTAAGTTTAAAATAAGGACCTGAGCCTATGATTCAGTGAGCACCCTCTGGGAATTACAGCCTGAAACCTGAAGGGATAAGGTAAGGAGAAGTAACGCTGGGCTGTTTCCTGGATCTAGGATGCCTCTCCAGCTCCTCCAGGAGCCAAAGGACTGGGAGATCCCTCTGACCTGTCTTTGAGGATTTTGTCTGTCATAGATATCCCCCTCTCTGACACTCCTTCAACTTTGGAACAGATCATAATAATTTCCAAAACTAAACTTCACAGTTATCTCTGGTAGGACACAGAAGGCCTTTTGATCTCTTACTGGAACAAGGAGAAGCCCTCCGCAGGTCTGCTGGCCATGGCTCTTCACCTTGAAGCTGACCAGTGCCTGTAGGCGCTGACCCTAACTTCACACAGCTACTTTATGTAGGATGCACTGTATGCCTTTAGAAAGGGTTTTTTTGATGCACCCCAATGGTTTCCTTCTCTGTCCCTTTGAAGTGATGTCACTATCGTGAAATTACGTGGTTAAACCAGCGTAGCCTTAAACACAGTGTATTCATGTGCCAGGAAATTGTGGATTTAGTGAAAGCTCACAACAAATCAAAGTATAGTATGAAGGTCTATGTTTTATGTCTTTATTAACAAGTTTAATAAAATTTTAAATTTAATTACTTGTATAATCAAACAAAGGCTCCATAGTCTCTCAGTATATTGCGCAGTTTTAGGACCCACAGATATTGCGGAAGGGGGTATGCCGTTTCCATAAGCCTTTGAGGGATTTAATTACAATCACATTTCAAAAATCATTTCAACTGGAAATGTAACTGGAAGTCATCAAATGAGTTTGCCTTAAGATATAGTACCTGGCTATAGTGTGCTTGTGTGGGAATAATGAAGGATACAGTCTTCACACACCCACCACACAGTCTATGTTCCCTTCCTTATAGTGTATCTTAACAACAACACACAGTAAAGCACTGTTACTGGCTAAGCACCGAATGTCATTATGCCATCCAATCCTTCCCCCTGTAAACTGTGCTATTCAGTAGACACAACAGCCTTAAGATATGTGACCCTTTTGGTACCCTCTTTGCAGGCTGTGTTGTGTGCAGATACTATCTTTACTAAAAACTACTTCTGCATTCTGCTGAAGATATCCTTCCATCAATAGTGTCCCGATTTGGCATCCTCTAGTGCCTATGTGCTAGAAGTATACCTTGACCCCTTTCGGGTTTTGATGCATGGAAAAGTACAGCTTTTCCCATTCCAACATATAGCTGTCTGTAGTTGCATCAAAACTTCTTTGGAAGAGACTGGTAAGTAGAAAAGAGTTAAAAGATACTAACGATAATGCCATTTCTAAGCAAAAGTGTAAAAATGTAGATTGATATCAGTAATGACACTCTTGGCTAGGGAAGAAAAGGTCTGCCTAAGGTATAACATTGACTTATAAGGACAGTTATGTCATTTCTTTGCACAGTAGTCAATAGGAATGTAAATCAAAGGCTTGGGACATCCTTGTCATGCAACAGGAACAAAGTTTGATCTGCCACCCAGCAGCGAATGCAATACAGTACTCAGCAAAGCAAAAATTCATATCTCTCTCTGCAGTTTCAATCCCTGTCAGACCACGTGTCCAACCCAATAGATATGTTCCCTGTGAGATCTTGGCTTTCTCCTATTGGTCATGGCAGATATGGAGGGATTAAGCTGTGCCTTGGCCATCAAGCCAAGTAGTGACAGCCTCCCATAGGCTAAATGAGGTATGCACAGAACTGCTACATGTGCAAGTGGGAATGGGGATGATCACATTAACTTACCCCCCACAAGACTGTAGCTGGCTTGTTGTGTGTAACACCACCACCAACAGCAGCTGACCTGCCAGAAAGGCTCAGTTTCTGTATAATAAAGAATTATTTTCTGTGTGAATGTTTTCAGCTTACTTAGTGGACAGCTGTTGGAAAAACAATCTGGGAAATAACATAATGGATCAAGATGAGAAACCTCTTGACATGGAATCAGAAAGTCATTTCAGAACATCTGCATGTTTCCTGACCACAGGCTGAAACAGTAGAGTTGTTTTGTCCATGCAGAACATCCCTGAAATAAAGAGATCAAAAGAGAATTAAAGAACTAAAAACCCTTTTTCAGGAAGGAAGAGACAAAGTAGTAAGTCTAAGGACTTGCAAGCCCAAGTTCAATAAAGATAAGCTGGAGGGAAGGGCACTAATGTTGCAGACTTTTTTGCTTTTTAATTTTGTTTGCTCTTAGATGCTTTGATTCTAAAATGTTCTTGTGGGATTTTACCTCAAGGCTTTGTTCACTGCTTCAGTCAGTGCTTACTGTGCTGGGATTAAGTCTGAGGCTTAGCCTAGTTTATTAAGGAAATCACAGTAAAGAAGAGGAGACAACTGGCCCGTCTGAGCTATGACGGCTGGAGAGTAGAGAAGAGGTGAGCTTGGGGAGGCCACAGGAGTTAAAGGCTCTGTGTACCCTGTGAACGTGAATGGCACAGGGTGACATTTTCTCTTGTGCACCATCTTGCACTGTAAAGCAACTATAATGCAGAAACCTGTCTTAGGTTTTATGAAATCCTTTGCAAATGGCTATAGAAAAGTTTCTGTAGTCAGAGGTCTGTGCCTGGCATGTGCTCTGTTGGTGTCCATCCTAGACCTTGTGTCATCAAAGAACAAGGTGATGGGAACTGTGAGATGAAATTTCCCCAGTGAAATTCAGCCTGGCAGTTCAGACTGTCAATGAGACACTGCATTTAGAGATACACAGTGAACTTTTCAGAGTTGGAGGCACAGCCAGCCAAATAAGTCCTTCAGCTAGGACTCCCTGGGTAACAGGCAGTTTGCATCACTGTCTTGAACCCGAGCAGTTAAATTCTGCCTTAACTGGCTTCGGTTTTCAAAGTAGGTGGTCTGAGCAGGAACTGCTGCTCCTGAGGAGAAATACAGGTGGCTGACGGCTGAGCTCGGTCTGCAGCCCTGCAAATGGCAATGCAGCACAGTCTTGCTGGGGGCCTCAGAAACTCTTTCTTCCCTCTGAGCACACGTTTCCACTGCTCCCTGTCCCCCAGCATACTGTACAGCCGTAAATCCTGCCCCCGAGCTCCCTCACTCTGCTCAGTTGTTAACTTTCACACATGATTTTTTTTTGCTGGATTTTGCAGTGCTGAAATTTCACCAAGGCTGCAGTAATTTCAAATTTTGGCCCATTTAGCATTAGAACAACTGCCCAAGTCCATTTATTACAAACATATGTTATGAATTCAGTTAAAACAAACAGTCTCTTATTTTCTCAAGTCACAATACTCACACTCCAGACTTACTTAAAGCAAACATCATTTAAAAGCAGTATTTTTTTAATAGCAAATCTGTTCTAGTAGTGGGTCTGAGATCAAAAGGTAGGCAAATCCCTAACGTAGGCTAAATGAAACAACAAAAGCTATCAGAAAAGGTGAAATCATAGTGTTTGCAAGGTTGTCTCAGTCTCTGTCTTCACCCTCCTACTTCTTTCCTTAGTTTTTATATTTAAGACAAAACAAAATGAAACAAAAATAAATAAAGGATCGTGAAATAATGCAATGCCCAGAAGACAGGATGTGTCCCACAGCCAGCTTGGAGCTTTTCTGCATCCTTCCCAGCCTCGGTCCATGGGGATGGTGGCTGAAACCAGTGCCTTTATGCAAGCACTTGTCTGCCCTTGATTTGTTTCAGAAGAAATCACCCCACAGCTTCAGAGTGGTCTAGAAAGAGCGAATGCCTCAGGGTGAATGATGCCATGCGTCTGGTTTATGAGTGCTGCACTCAGATGCGATCCCTGTTGTGAGCTTCCACCATCAGAGCAGTTGAGCTTTTTGTGATGAGACAGACCACTGCCATTCAATGTCACTTTCTTTAAGACAGCCAAGGTTGAGGTCTGGTTTACCTTTATTAGGGGGATTAGTTGGTGTAGCAGAAAGCTTTTATATCTGTTTCATCAAGTAGAGCCAATAAGCCTAGCAAGTTTGGGCGTATAAGAGCTGACTTGTCAAAATGAAGGAGAAAAGTTTTTGCAATGCTCCTACCTCAGGTCAGCACAGGACGACACTGTTGGAAAGGTTTGGCACAGTTTTTAGACTGTAGCCAGTGCTGGTCTGTGCTTTTATTCATCAAACAAAGTTCAGAAGTACCAAGTACCAGTGGTGCTCCCCTGCTGAATAGAGAAGTGCTTTTGGTGTCACTGGGTATGGAGGGTATAACATAGTGCCATTAAAACTTGTTTGGAGGCACAAATTAACTATTTGTGAAGAGTTCTCATGCTCTGTGAAGTCAGATGGACAGCTTTGCAGGCACCTGCCCTGGGGCACAAAACCCTCACAGCCTGGACGATTGACCAGGGTGAGAGTCCGGTTCAAGAAACACACCTTCATTTTAGTCATTCAGCAGGAAAGGTGGAGCAGAAAGTTGAAGCACTGCCCTTGATTATTATGCTGTTCTGTACTTTTTGCTACAGATTTCTGTAAAGATCTGTGTATGGCATCAATGTCTCCCCACATCTCGCGCTTTCAACATGTCATTTCCTCCTGTGGTCACCAACATGACACAAGTGTGACTGTCTTTGAGCACAACACACCAAAACCTGTGACCCAGGCACAGCAAAGAGACTCCAGCCTCCACTCTTAGGTTTTGTCTGGTTTTGCTCATGGTGGGGAGTGCTCGCTGTTGGCGGGGGGTGAGAGGGAGAGGAAAGGATAACACAGACCAGTTGGTGATGATAATTCATGAGGTCATCGACAAAGTATCCAACTGGCCTGGGCTCCCAATATTTTCCATGCCTCAGTCAGCTCCTTTTGTGCATAGTTCTTTCTTTCATCATGATCTCACCTGAAATGTCAAAGGTTTCCCTACATGTCGTGCTTTCAATGACTTTGATCAGGACTACCCTTTCACAAGGAGCATGAGATCTCAACGCAAGGCCACAACAGAGGAGTTATTAAATGTTTCTGCACTTCCCCAGCTCTTCAGTTCATTGGGGCAGGTTCCCAGTGGGTGCTAATCGGTGTTGCTCGCCAGAGCCTGTAGCAGGATGCCATTCTACCCGGGTTGTGCATCTAATCCCAATTTTGCATTCCCGTATACTGCTGTGTGAAGCATCAGCTGAAAATGATGCTACTTAGCATTTTAAAAGGCATCTTCTACTCAGAGTGGAAGGCAGCTCCAAGTAATTCTCCACTTGACAGTTATTTAATACATTTCAGCTCTGGTTTCAGTTCTACATTTAGATTTACAAAAAAAGGATTCCTGACATTTTGTCAGTTTTTTCATCCATGCCTGTATTCCCACTTCATCTCACATTTCCTCAGTTCATTACAGCAACCCCTGCTATGACAGGATAAAGCCATACACAAAAAGCCCTTTCATGGCTACTTCACATCAATATCTATTTTTGAGAGAGAAACTGAACTGAAGCTGCATGACTCTCTAATTCACTTTTTCTCCTTGTCAGCAACTGGATTGACAGGGCTGGGGTACAGACAGACACACTGTCACCTCCAGTTTAAATGCCCCACTGGGACGTAAATTCAGAATGAAGGGAGTGAAAAAATTCCAGCCCAACCAAAATCTAAAACATATTTAATGTATATGCCAGATGAGGACAGCTATCATCTCCTTTTGTGACGAGAAGCTTGATGTTTGCGAGACAGCTTCTGTTCTGAAGAAAAAACGGGTTGAGGGCTCCTTAGATCTGTAAAGGCTCAACTTGCAGTTGTTGCCTGAATGCCAAATAATCTTTGGGCTTTTACCTAGCAGGTATCTTTCTCCCAGAACAGCCTGTCTGTTAGTGACCATTCTCATGTTCATGTGCTGTAACAACTTAGAAGATGGGGACTTTCTTCTCCTACACCTGTTTTAGCCAAGGTGGGGCAAGTCAGAAGGTCACAGGGCTTTTCTGTTTGTTTTGTTGTTTCTTCTGGCTTGTAGCACAAGAAGGAGAGAATCAATGAAATTCAAAGGTAACATATTCAAAATGGAAGCAAGAAAATACTTCTTCACATTTTGGCACCTATAGTGATATGTGTCTTGACACAGCATCAAGAAAATTAAGACCAGGGAATGTTTTAAAACAAGATTATATTTGGCAATGTATTCTGAAGAAGACATGAAGATGCAGATGTTGAAAGTCAATGCCAGAAATATTTTGGAAAGGACAGAAAGATTTTATCTAATCTCTCTTCAGGATTAGGAGGAGATCTTGGTAGGTTTTAGATGATACCTCAACTGTTTTACAGGGGATTGTTGATAGCTTTGTAGATATAACTGGTGTTGATCTTTCTCAGCACCTGATAAAGCAGATAACACTCTTTATTTCAAGAAGGAATTATCACCTTCAGGGAGGTGTGAAAATTAATGCATAAGAAATCACGAAAACACCTCATGGCCACAAATTAATAGACAACCTATTCATGCTAAGCAGCTTGGTCAACTTTCCCATGAGCTGAGGGTGAAACAGCATATCCTTGCACAATCACACCTCGAACACGCATCCACCAGCGTCAGTTGCTCTGTACAGTAATGTCAAACTCATTCCACAGCCAGCGCCAAATTCCACGTCCCGCTACTCCCAGAAGGCCAGGATATGAATTTCAGACAACATATTTTTTGACAGCCCAAACTGGCACACCCACTGACCTCATGGGGAGGTCTGCATATACTTCAAGGGCAGAATATGGCTTTTAAGTAGTAAGTTGTTGTTTATGTGCTTAATGCCTTCTTAGAGTCAGTGTTGCTGAGTAAGAAGATGTGTTCCCCTTCCAGGTCTCTACGCTTTCTCCCCAGTCTCCTCTATCTCCTGTTCTCTTCTCTCCCTCTTCCCACCCATCTCTTTCTCCTTCTGTATTTCCTTCCCTGTAATAGCTCCCAGCTTCCACCATGAAGCAAAGAAGTAATTCATATCTCTATCCTTGGGATAAAAGCTGTCATTAGATTAAACTTATTCATTCAAGATAAACCCACTAAACTGGATTTCAACTAGATATCATTTCCACACATGCAGAGCTCACCCTCTGCTAACCCTTTTGTTTAACCAGTCTGGTATTACACTATTTCAGTTTAAGTAAGTAAGTCCCATAATTTTAGATGACATTCAGGCATTAAATTTGATGTCTAAATAAGTTATATGAATCCCAAACTAGCCTTTCAGACTGTCTGTAGGCCCAGGAAAGCAATTCTGCCACAGTTCCATTAGTAAAACATTTTGCAAAGCTCTCTTGCAGTTGATGCGGTTCCAGAAAGTATATTGACATTTAGTTTCTGTGCATTTCCAAGGCCCTTGGTGATACAATGTCTGTGTTTTCAGATGATTCTTTTCAGTGAAAATGTTGCTAAAATTGCTTGGTTTTTAAGTAGCTGCACCTTATTTTTCTTGTTCAAAGTTCTTAAATAACAATAATTCTTTTCTTCACTCTTTACTTTGTTGGGAGATGAGGAGGGTCAGAAGCCCCAATTAAATGAAGGGTTTTGACCCTGGAAGAGTGTGGGAGAGGAAACGGAAGGAGACTAGCAGGGATATTTTTTTGGCACAAAATGCCCAAAGACCTCTGGGCATTCTAACAAAATAGAAAGCATAACAGGAACAGCAAGGTAAGGTGCTGTAATATTTTACCAGAAGAGGAACCAAGGAGGAAAATAACACAGGCTTTGCCCCTTCCTCTGCAGTCCCACCCATGCTAAAATACAGCCCGAGGAAATATTCAATCAATCACACTCAGTGCAAATGTCCACTGCAAAACCAAGGGTGATTCAAGGGGAATATTTTGAGAAAAACAGAGCAGAGTGAAGAGGGTGGCAGTCAGCACACACTCACCTGCTCTCTTCAGTTCACGTGTCTGTGAAATTGGCCACCAGGGTTAGACCTCTTAATTCTGACTTTGACACTGACCTATGCAGTAACCTTGATCAGGTGAATTTCAGCTCACTCTCATAAAGCCCCAGATGTGTCATTCCTGCAAACACTTCTCTCCTCCATGTGGACCAGCAAAAGCAGTCCCAGGACTGGACTCACCTCCATGGAGGGCACGGTACTAGGCTCGGTGGTAAGAAACTCCTGCTTTGCCAGTAGGCAGTCTACCACTAAATTACCTGATATCTTGCCAGTCCTGGCAGCTGCAGTGGGATTGCTCACCAGTCCTTTCCCGCAGAAGCGAGGTGGCAGGGTCAGGGATCCTTGCACCCCACATGCCAGCCACAGGACTTGGTGAGGACGAGGGCTCACCTGCACCCACTGCTCCTGGAAAAGGGCTCTTGTGCATTGCCCCAAATCCCGACCTTTGGGAACCCCAGAAGGTCAGGCATGTTCACCTCCCTAAGTGCATAGTGCGAGAAGCTTCCCTTTATTAAGGAACTGCTTAAAAAAGCACAGATAGCTCTAAATTAAGATAAGAAACCTCAATGCAGTGTAAATTATAAATATAGACAGAGAGATAACAGGGGTGGGGAGGCCTGTCATAGACTCTCTACATACTTTTGGCAAGCTTTAGTACATTTGGTAAATAACTGGGAAAATATGCATAGCGATGAAGGCGAGGTGTATCATCCTCCTGGCTGCTGGTCTGCCATGAAGTGACCGACACTCCACTCCTGTGAGCTCAGAGAGCTGCTGGAAGAGAACTAAATGGAGGATCTGGGCCTAATTTACCCAAGAAAACAAGAAATAGCTTTAGGAAAAAAACACTTATTCATCCTTATGTTAAATGTGTTTGTTTTCATAGCAGCAGGTGAATAATGTCAGAGGAGGAACTTTAATCACAACCAGAGCAAGTACACTACTGTGGCTTTAATTGAGGAATAATTAATTTTAAAGTAATGCAAGTTACATTTTCTCAGGTTGCTCATTACACAGCATTTGCATGTAATCACCCACATACACACAATGCATCCTGGGACACATTAAACATTTCATTTTCGTGTATTTAAAAAGGAACTTCTTGCTGTTAAATTGCTCACAGCCCTTCCAGAATCCACCAGTATTTATATAGCTTTTGCCAATGTTTATATTAACAGCAGAGGTGCTAACAGATCAGTAAGATAATTTTCCCTCAGGTCTGCATAGGAATTTTCTGTGCTTTCCCAAAGGAATCTAGAAGATAATCCACAATATTTAACAAAAATGAACTCATTGTCAAACACGTTGCTTTTGTGCCAGTCCTGTGGTTTCTTAGGTTATGATTGTTATGGTGGCTGTGTCTTTCTCTCTCATACACAGGCATGTGTGCACGTGCACACACACTGACACAGGACATCAGACATTGTTATGACATAACTACTTTTTAGGGCTGTAATTAGTCCAGATTGTTCCAACTCAATAGAGCTCCTAAAGCAAAAAGTCTTAAAGGCTTTTTCGCCTCTTTCCAACCTGTAGCTTGCCTGGATGAAGGCTTTAGGCACCCTGGCACCAAGAGATGATTGCTTTCTTCCACGGGCAAATGCAAAATCGAGCAGAGACATCCTGCCTGTATGACAGCCGGTAGACTTGGGACTCTCCTTACACAGGACACGGTGAAAAGCCACTGGCTAGTCCATCCTGCAACTTCTATGTAGTTGCAAAATGTGCAAAAAGTAAGAAAACACTGAACGACAGGCTGAAGGGACACTCGGTGCACTTTGTCTCTATCAGACACAAGTGTAATACTGTCCAGACATCTTTATCCAGCAATTTTCAGTTTAAGGAGTGTTTTCATTAGGACTGAAGAGCATGACCTACCATCTTGCCCAGGGTGTAACTGGGCAGGATCCCTTTGGGTCCTCGCCAGGAGAGAGCATCACAAGAGCACAAACAGACATGTAATGGGTACCAAAGCAAGTCTGCATCTGAAGCTACGCCTAGGCTGGCCTGCAGTGAGAATTATGCATATTGGCTAAAATCGAATGAGCAATAAACATATGAGTATTGGATTCAGAAAACATAAGGACACCCAGAAAATCATAAGAGTTTCTGAATGTTTGTCGGGAACATGCAGCAATGACAGTGTAATTATACTGATCCTAGAATCAGGGGAATATTTTTAAGAGCATCTGTCAAGCTAATAGGTGCACAGATTCTGAATGTTATGTTTTTATGACGTAAAAATCACTGTTCAGCAGCAATTGTTCTTTCTTAAGACAGGTGAAATTTGCACTTCTGAATGTTTTCTTCAGGATTCATCATCTTAAAGAAAAACCTAAATAGGCAGGTTATTAACCTGCACTGACTTAACTTACTGAAGAAAAGTTCAGGTGACATGATTATAGATGCAGCATAAGAATTTAATGTATTATGTTTCCTAATTAACAAATAATTCTTACTATTACAAGAAGAGAAGTTTCTTGGAATGTGAATTATTAGCACAAGTTGCTCCCAAAATTTGTTTATGATGTCCATTAATTATTTGGTTTCTGAGGTAGCATCCCAGATTTCAGGAAAAGCAAAAACTGAAGTCTGGAATCCAGACAGGATTTTGTAGCTGCATTAAATGCTTTCATCTAGCTTTACAAAGGCTAGTTACTTTAGTGGGTCTATACCTACTTGCAAAGATACAGCATTCAATACATTAAATCAGTGTGCCAAAGGACACATTTGGTGAAGCAAATCTCTTGAAAAATGACTTTTCTTACCTGGCTATTGTGGCCAGGGATTTTCAGGTTCAATATAGTTCTCAGCACATGGCATGTAGGCTATGTTCATTTCATATATTCATCCCTGTTTAAAAGTCAAATATTCATATAAAGATGTCAGGTCAAATGTAAACCCTGAAAATGGAGCATGTTTGATATCAGAGTACTTTTTCAATACCTGAAACCACAAAGTTTCACATACTGTCTTGATTAATTTTTCCTTTTGCACCTTTCTGACTTTGATAATCCCTAGCTGGTTTACAGGTTGTGTCCTGATAACAGGCTTTGTTGTCATCTTAGCATCTGTAATTATTTTTATCCACTGAATTCATCTTCTCTTCCCTCCTTGTGAGCAGCATGCTTGGTATTTTTGAGGAACAGACTCATTTCCTGAGAGGAAATGTGTTTCATATTAAAAACCTCCACTTTGGTTGTCTCGTTTCTCTGTCTCCTAGCGTACTTCTAGTTTGTTGTCTCTCTTGTTTTCCTCGTTTCTCTTAAAATTTGCCCTTTAGAAGTGCAACAGTCTCACCTATGGTAGCTCCACTATTTAATCCGAACTGTAGCACCTCTAGTCATCCCTTCAAAAATGTTGGCTGCCTTCACCTCCATGATTACTTCTTCCCCTGTGCTTAAGAGGAAATACCATGTATGATTTTTACTTTTGATGCCTCCTCCTGCAGAAAGTTACCTGCAGATTCCAGCTTGCAAACAGCACGATGGGCTTGTGAGGGTGTTTGCGAATGCACAGATTATTGCAGTGAAATTCTTTAGTGATGGACCTGAAATACAGGGCTGTTTTGTCTACCTACCAGGGTGCTGTTTTCAGCACGTCTGTCTAGCAGCCTTCTTATTCCCAGCCTTGTCTTTCCACTCTTGCTGTTGGCATCCTCCTGCCAGTTGGGGAATCTCTTTGCCAACTGCTTTGGTCTTCATTGAAAATGAAAGACAACGCCAACATTCAGTGGATGTATTTTACTTCTGGGAAAAAACTAAGCAATGCGAACTCTCTAAGCAGGTTAAGCAGTCTCAGGAGCTAAGACAAAAGCATGCAAAGTGTCCAATCTAACTTGCACATGGCCTTAAACAACCCATGTCTTCCAGCCCTTTGTTCATAGAAATTTCCCATGTAGCAATTTTGGGGCAGGGAAAAGCTGTCCAATATTTTGTATACATAGAGGCTGTGAAGCTCTCTGTTCAGACAGAAACATTTGAGGAACAAGTGACCCTTGTAACAGGATATGTGTGATCCCAAAAGGCAGTGCATCTACTTAACCAGATGACATCGCAGTCCTGCATATATTATCATAAAGATTGGTACAGGAAGGGATTTAACTGAGAATACAAGTTATCCTGCAGAACAAAGGTGAGTTGAAGGTAATGGCACTTGAGCTATCGCTCCAGCATTCTAATCACGGGACATCAAAGTGAACCCTGGAGTCACAAGCGCCATCGTCTGATGAACACAGGAGAAGCCTGGACTGGATCTGATGTTCAGCTGCTGCATCGTGTATGTTGGGCATGCTAAATTCATTGCTGAAACAAGTCAGCAGAGAGACAGCAGAACAGTTTTAACCACTTATGTTAGAGATAAATTTCTCTTTTCTGAAGCCTTAAGTGCCTTAGTTCTACACATTAGATAGCGCTGAATAAACAGTGTTCCATATTGCTAAAATAAATCCCAAATCATTACAAATATTTGCCTGCTTTGATAAAGGCATTTATATCAAAGCTTAACAACTGTTTGTAGCTGTATTCTGAGCCATTTTAGTGTTCTTATCTTGGCACAAGGAGAAAAAGTAAATCTTTCAAAAAATTTAATGGTTGTTGTGATCATCCATAGGAGACTAGATAAGGACAATTCTCCCTCTGTCTCTTGCACTTTGAGCAAAGGGAGAAGAAAAAGTTTCCCTTTCCTACCTTGGGTTTCCTCCAGGATGTCAGCATCCTCAGAAATGTTTAGTACTTGCCCTCTGCCACACCAGTCTCACGTTCGAGAAGTAACACAGCAGAGTGTGGGTAATTTCAGTGTAGTTGCTTTTATATGTATTGGTAGATGCAGTTAACATGGTTAAGCATAGATGCTGGCTGCTGCTCTTCGCTGGATACCTTCAGACTCTGAAACATGCTTGTGCCAAGATTTTCAAATGTAATTTGAAGTGATCCCTGTAACTCATTGAAGCAGCCCAAGCTGGGAGAAGGTAGAGCACCTGCCTTCTGAAAATTGGGCACTTACAAGGTATTTGAGTTCTGAGTACGGGAAATCTGTAGTCATATATGAACATCTTGACCTCACTCCTTTTCTGTTGAAGTTAAGGTGTCCATTTCACAGTGGTTTATTTTTGTCTTATGTGGCAGAATAAAAACAGCCCATAACCTCATTATTTCCCCAGGGACAGTTTGGGCAAACAATGCCATTGTGTTCATTTTGCTTGCTGTCTCTATATACATTATAAATGGAGAGAAAAGGAAATTTTCTCTATTAACTTATAAAGAGACTTATCAGATGTCAAAAATAAAAGATGTTCTGATGTTAGGCCTCAGTGCTGCACTGATAATGATGTTATTCATTTCAGACCATCTATACTCTTACTTTTTATTCAAATATTCTTCAAGTGCTTCGGAAATGTGAATGTTGGTTCCATGGTGATGGGATGGAAAAAAAAATACAGAGCAAAAGACCCTTTCCAGATTGTACTCATTTCATTCATTTATCTATCCAGACCTCAGAACAAAGAGAAAACAAAAACAAAACATACTTGTTCCACTAATAAAGCGCATTACTGATTTTCCTAATGCTGGTCAGAGATCATACTAATCAGGAGGTCTTGCTATTCCTATTGTCTTTTTACTCATATGAAAAGAACATTTTCTTCAGCAAGGTGAACTTCCTAAAAGCTATTTCTGTGCTCAGCCATGACAATTCCCAAATGAATTCATTATTTTCTCTAGGGTGGGAAAAAGTAATTTATTCTAATTAATTTGCAGCTCTTCAGTTACTTTAGTAATCTCAGACGCCTTGTCACCCTCAGCAACATATGTAGACTCTGATTCATGTGAGTTCATGTGAGTCCTGTGGTCCCACATGAATCGGAAGCAGGGATGAACTAGCCAGCAGACATGCCCTATGACATTTAATTTCTGGGAACTCCAAAAAACCCCCCACCCATGCCTTCGTCCAGTAGCAATGTGATTTAAACTCTGCCTATTTAACACAGATGTGATCATGCTTAAAGATGCTTAAACTATTTCCCAATTGTATTTTTAATGAGAAATTACTGGTTACGTGGGCTCAAACTGCAAGTTCAACTACGTTGGTTCTCTTTAAAGAGAAAAAGAAAGCACATGCATTACTATTCCTGGTGATTTCGTTGCTTCTTGGGCTTCCTTGTACAGGAAACAGATGTAAATCGAAACGTTCCAGCTACCAGAGAAATATGACATACTGCCTTTCTCCTCTCTGCCCTTTTGGAAGACTTAAGTTTCCAGATTCCCTGCTAGAAAGCCCAAATTCAGGGAGAAGGGGGAGAAGGTGGGGGTGGGGGAAGGAAAAGGAAGGAAGGAAGGAAGGAAAGAAGGAAGGAAGGAAGGAAGGAAGGAAGGAAGGAAGGAAGGAAGGAAGGAAGGAAGGAAGGAAGGAAGAGAAAGAAAGAAAGTGCCCTTCTTCCCTTGAACTAGGTCATTATTCTCATGTCACCAATTCACTGCCTAGACTCTCCAAGCAAAAAATCAGAGGGAAATATCCACAAAATTCTTCTTCAAGACCTTTGCTTTCAGAATGCACCTTTTCTTCATTTGGACTTGTCACCTTCAATGGAACATCTTTCTGGGCAGAAGAGGAAGGTTTTTGCACAGGAGCAGTGCAAGGGAAAGGCAAAGAGCCAGGGAGGGATTAGTCAAATTCCTTTTTCATCCATGCACAAGGTGCTGGGGTCAGTAGGCCCACTTGCACTCCTGCTTTGGCCATAATCCTGTGGACAGTTCTGCTGGTGTTTGGTATTGCCCGGGGAATATAGTCTGCTGAGAGCAGTGGGGAGGCTTAGGATTGTAAAGTGAAGCTTTACAAGCTTGAAGCTTCAGTCTGAAAGAACAAACTCCAGGGAAAACTCAGAAATAACTAACAAATCACCCAGGGTAATTATAGCCAGGATGCAGCACAGTGCATCATATCAGTTTTCAATTAATATTTTCTATTTACACTTTGGTATTGCCTAAGGATCCCAGTTTGGACTGAGTCTTAAAAATAGTGTTTTAACTGAGTACCAGATGCACTTGGGCATGCATCCTGCACACATGGGCCTCCCTGTTCTTGTACTGTCATCAGAGCTTACTGCAGCTGCCTCCTGCCCAAACACCCTAATGTGCTGGTTTTGGCTGGGATAGAGTTAATTCTCTTCACAGTAGCTAGTATGGGGCTGTGTTTTGGATTTGTGCTGAAAACACAGGGATGTTTTAGTTGTTGCTGAGCAGTGCTTACACAGGGTCAAGGCCTTTTCTGCTCCTCACCCCACCCCACCAGAGAGCAGGCTGGGGGTGCACAAGAAGCTGGGAGGGGACACAGCTGGGACAGCTGACTCCAACTGACCAAAGGGATGTTCCATACCATATGATGTCATGCTCAGCATATAAAGCTGAGGGAAAAAGAAGGAAGGGCGGGGACGTTCGGAGCGATGGCATTTGTCTTCCCAAGTCACCGTTGTGTGTGACGGAGCCCTGCTTTCCTGGAGATGGCTGAACACCTGCCTGCTGATGGGAAGTAGTGAATGAATTCCTTGTTTTGCTTTGCTTGCGTGTGCGCTGCTTTTGCTTTACCTATTAAACTGTCTTTATCTCAACCCACGAGTTTTCTCATTTTTACCCTTCTGATTCTCTCCCCCGTCCCACCAGGGCAGAGTAAGCGAGCAGCTGTGTGGTGCTTAGTTGCCTGCTTGGGTTAAACCACGACACCTAGTTACCAAAAAAACAAACTGTGAAGAGAGGTAGCGTGTCATCACATCACACAGCTGGACCCCAGAGGTTAACTGGTCCTGAACTCCATGGTTAAATGTAGACACAGTGTCTAGCAGTGTATGAACACAGAGCACTAGAAAGTTTACAGCCTGAGCAGCTTCTGGTCAAAAAGACAAGCCAGATAACTACATATAACCACAAAAGCCACTTTTCGAAAGCTGAATTTGATACAAGATCTGTGTGTGTTTTCCCAGTTTCCTGATCCTAAATCATTAATTTCCCTTAGCATCACCCACAGCATCCGTTTGGCAGTCAAATGCCTTCATAGTCCCCATGCTGTTCAATTATCCACTTTCTCTCCTGTCATATCAACCACAGCGTAGCTGTGGTCATTTTTAGGAGGCATATTCTTTTGATACCATATGACTTCTATAATTGTGGGTGAGTTGGCCTTAGCAGTACACCAGAAAAATGAGTGAAATGTCCTTTGCCTGGAATCTTCCCACAGGCTGAAGTCTCAGCACTCAGAAGATGCAAACCTGCGAAGTGGGGTTACAGACATGATGGAAAACATCTTTATCTCGACATGGACTAAGCATATGTTAAGGGTGATGGATTGCCCATCTTCTTTGCGTTGGATGCTGGAGCATGTCACTTCCACTTGTGATACAGCTGCTGCACAGCTCTCAAGGGATGTCGGAATTGTGCTCATCTTGCTTCCTCTGTGCTCTGCTGTTAAGGGTCCTCTGCTCTCCTGAAATCGAGACATCAGGCCAGACCTTTGCTGTTGTAACTCCTGCAATTGACAGGAGCTGTGCTGCATTGCCTCAGCACTGGGGAGGCTCCGAGCAAATTCTTTTCAGCTATTGGGAATCCTGACAGCTCACCCAATGCACAATAATTTATAAAGCTGTTGTAATTTGACCATACGTCTGGGCCTTCAGAGGAGCCCTATGGTTCCCATCCAGAACAATTATGGCAGTTGACTCTAGGATAATTGTTTTATCCTCCCAAATACAAGAATGGAGTTGCCAGTACTAAGATATACATTTTGCAAGCTACAGATGTGGTGAAGCAACTCCAACTGCAATTGCCTGAATATGAGTCAATGAGATTTGGCATCAGCTAGCTTGGAGAAAAGGTCTTGTTATCAGCTTCTGCATGCTTCAGTTCACACACTTTTTGCATGATTCTCTTTCCTGCCTTGTAACTTAATGACAAAAATCATACCATACCAGGTCTTCATTCAAAATATCAGTCTGACAGAAAGTTGATCTTGAAATACTAGGTGGAGACTCTTGAGGAAGCTTGAAAATGTTTGTTTGTTTGTTTGTTCATTTGTTTGTATATTCATTTGTTTGTTCATTCATTTGTTTGTTCGTCTGAGTTTTCACAGCACTGGCAGGAAAAGTGGTACAAATTGTTTAAGTGTGACTTGCATAGCCATTGAAATATGAATCCACTGGTGTTCTTGTATTGTAGCAAGTTCTTTACAGGTGCGGGGTCATTTTATTGGTGCAGTTATGCAGTTCCTGGAATAAATGCACTTCTAACCCTTCTTAGTTCCTTTAAGTGTACATCTTCTCAAATCTAAGGATGAGACCTTCACTGTGAGGATGACTGAGCACTGGAGCAGGTTGCCCAGAGTGGTTGTGGAGTGTCCATCCTTCGAGATATTCAGAAGCCATCTGGACATGGTCCTGGGTAACTGGCTCTAGGTGGCCCTGCTGGAGCAGGAGTGTTGGACCAGATGACCTCCAGGGATCCCTTCCAACCTCAACCATTCTGTGATTTTGTGATTCTAGCTACTGATAGGACAGCCTTTCAGCCTACAATGTTGCTTGGAAAAAACAAAACAGTTTAGGGGGGAAAAAAGAAAAACTCAATCAACAGACCACGTACCTGTCTAGCTTACCACCATCCAACAGTCCATGTAGGGTTTCTGATACATCCTACTTTCCCGAAACTATGTCAAGGCTCCATAGTCTGGGTGTTAGTCTGTACCACTAATGAGATCCAGATTATTCTCTCTGCTTCATGCAATGTGCTGTTAAACCCCAGTCAGTCTTATGGTCATATTCTTATAAAAATAAAGCCACTTTTGAACTTGTTTCAGCACTTTCATCTACCAGGCCCTAGATCTGGCAAACCAAACTTGCAGCTCAGAGGCAGAATGCAGAAAGTGCATTCCTATTCTCTTTCCAGCGTTTTTTGAGATGATGTTACTTTGCATGGGTGGGTGGTGGAATTGTTTCTGGGTTTGGGGTTTTTTTGCTTTTCTTTCTAATAGCAACTCACGCTAAATGAAAGAAATGTGGGGGTATAACAGAGATTCTGCTAGTGTAATTACATGGTTCATCTCAACTACTCACACACAGCTTTCAGAAAATTATTCTCTACCACCTCCACATTTGCCATAGTCATGAGAGAATGCTATTTTATTTCTATGTTAACCAGGAGTCCCTTAGTAACTTCCCTGTACCTCAGAAAAGGAGAATAGCTAACCAAGAAGAAAAAGTAGGGAAAAAAGTTTGCTCTAATGAGTATTTTAAGTATTCATTTTTGGAATGCACTGTCCCTTTTTTGCATATATTATTTGAACAACTTTTATATCACTCTGTGATTGTGAACTTTGAACCGACTTTACTGGCTTGTGGCAATTTTTGTAATTTCTCCAACACTTCAAAATCACCTTGAGTGTTTATAGTGCACCAAACGTCTTTGGATTGGGTTGTGACTCAAGACACAGCTGTGACATATATGAGTTGCGTTATTACAGATGTTTGTTGACACAGTGACACGTCTCTGAGTCAGACCTCCTTCTTTTTTCATTGATCTAGTGGGTGGGACACAAATTATTGCTAGCCTATACTGTGTCAGCCGTTATAGTAGGGTGGATTAAGAGACGTCTCTCTCTGTTCCTTAACTCTTTCCAAGGAGAGTAAGCAAGCTCACTGTCTTTATCTCTTCTTTAATATTTAATTCTGGTGACCTGTGGGAAACAGATAGTCTAACTCACTGCAACCCAGCTCTAACACTCCTTCCAGTCTTGGTGTCTGTTTACAGCTCATCTGCATTCAGAATTATGCCTCCGTTATCTGACGACTGTCTGGCACTGATTTAGAGTGGTAGATACATATATAAAATACACATCACTTCAAATAATTTGGCAACTCTGTTACTCTGAAACTTGTTTTATATCAGATGTGACATTTCCTGTGTGGGGGACCATGTCTTTCTTTAACAGTATTGAGACCAATATTTTGCTGTTGCTTTTCCATGTGGTCCTTTAACTGCCATTTAGTGGGGAGGGAGGGTAGGGGGGGCAATACCTCATGCTAAATGTAGTGAGTATTTAAATCCCTCCATTGTTAAGGAGGAAGGGATGTGTGGTGTTCTCTATCAATAAATGGGGTGCCTAAACAAAGGGCTTCATTGAGCTGGATGCCAGACTCTCATCCCAGTGATCAAGCACTGCCTAGCTCCATCTCAGGAAGTGCCTGAACATATGGAGATAGTTAGCTTCCCAGTGACGGGAGAGTCAGAAACTGAAAGCAAGGCTGCCAGGAAAATCAAACTGCTGCAAAACCAGGAGATGTGAAAACTGTTGAATCTGTATAGGAACATCCACAAGGACACCCCTACGTACCAGTCTTGTTGTGCTCATTTTCTCTGATGCATGTGTGATACTTGCAAATCACAAAGGTCAGGAGGGAAAAAAAGGAGCTGGAAATGAGAAGGAGCAAAGATCAGATGCCAAAGAAATACCCTGCACACATAGTTTGCACCTACTTTAATGCTCTCGAAAGCAGAGAACAGCATATACCCTGGCATTTGTAAGGTAAACTCAAAGGTTCATGAAGAAGTCAAAGTTGTCCAATTTGGAGCATTATCCCAAGTTACTGAGCCTCCAAGGAACATTTGACATCTGTAGGTCATAAACAAGCTGGGAGACAGGACAAAACATACCAGCCACGGGTAAAAATAAAATACATACTGCAGCATGTTCAGCAGGTAAATAAAGCATTGCTATAAGGATTGCAAGATATTTAGAGGGAGGTCAGAAAAGTTCAGGGGCAGTTTTTGTTTTAAGATGAAGTGCTCCCCAAAGTTCAGGTGTATGTTTCCCCTGGTTCTGAAATTGGTCCCAGCTGCAGTTTTATTTAATGTTTTTTTCTTGCTTTCCTTATTATTTTCCTCATTTGGATATTCTAATCAAAACCAATAGAGTTCCTTCTGAGTATGTGGGAATACAAAAGCGGGCACTCACCAAGCACTTTTGTACTGATAATATGGAGAAAAGACCAATCCCTTCTCTAACTATGATGATGTTTAATGATTTTTACACATTTGTAGCAAGTTCCTTAAGAAATTAGCAGAATAAAGCCATTTTCCTCCTTTTCTTAACAAAAAACTGTAGCACATAGACAAAGACGATACAGTAAAATGATCTAAAAATCTCGGCATTCACCCATTCATACTGGTCTTCTCAAGAAGAAAAAGTAGCCATTTTCTAGTGAGAACTTTACCCTGTACCCAATTTTACACACATGCATAACTTTTACATGCATACGTGAATCAGTCTCACAGTGGAGCTGATCCTGTGCATGAAGTTAGAAATAAAGGCCAAGCTCCTCAGACGTGCATGGAAGAGTGAATCAAGTATACTGTGTTTAGTTGTCTTGACCTCAATGATAACGAAGCTTTTAGACAGGATTTAGAAATGGGAATCTTCTTGCTGAATTTTGTGCGTCTACTTGTGAACTAGTTGTCATGTCTCCCTTTCCAGACAATGTAGGTTCACCCAGTACAATCAGTGCTATGCAAAAGCTGATGGTCATTTCAGGATCAGATGAATCTACTTGGCACAAAGTATGGTGACTGTATTGGTGATCTCCACTGGTTACACAGAGAATGTAAGGTGACTAACACAGAGACAGACACTTTCACTAAAGACATCTACAATTTAGATTAATTCCCTCTCTTTTTTGTCCTCAGGAAACAAGGTCCTCTGGGCAGGAACTGGCCAATATCTGGAACACTCATTGCTTTTCCTGAGCTGGGAAACATGGTTGACGTTTATGGCAAACAAATGCATTTCTGTAAATTATGGCCCAAGATATAATCTTGGAAATACTTCCATACATGAGTGCTACATATCATATGGGCAAAACTACAAAGCTACGGAAGAGTAGTGCTCAGATAGTGGCAGAACGCTGTTTCTGCTTGACTGAGCAGATCAATAGCACCAAAGTTTGAAGTCAATGAAGTGTAGTTTTGATGAGATATTTTAAAACCAGATAGGCCAGATACCAGCAGGAAAGAGCTGCTTGGTATCATCTGCAGAGAGCTCAGCTGAGTCCAACTATTAAATCTGCTTCTGATATTTTTTGCAGTGTGCCTGCATGTTTGAGCTCACTGAGATATTTGTATGGAAGATTGACTAGTATATAAATGCCACTCACTCTGTAAATGTGATAACTATAAATGTAAGTCACCTCATTGGGCAGATCTTGTTGCATCAGCAGAAATCCACTTCTTTTCCTACTCCGGGAGAGAGGGGAGATAGATTGTGAGCTAGAGAGATATCTCACATTTAGGATGAAAGCACCACAGCTCGCTCTGTTTCAAAGTGAATAACCTAACCGTCTCGTGTTATCCCCAGCCTTGTCCATAAATTGGTTGCAGAAGGTTGATGAAACGAGAAACAACGCAAGGCTTCTGGTGACGGAGACACTGAGCGAAAGAGAGACAGATGCAGGCAGCAGCTTGTGCAAGACGGCTGTCCCACCCTCCGCCAGCTGCTGCAGAGCATCCCAGGAACACCCTGCCATCCCAAGGGGACACCGGAGGAAGTGGAGTCATGGCCTTTCACCCACCGCCTGCCTGGCACCAGCTGACGGAGCGGGCCGCAGGCACAGTAGGAAGTAATTATGACTACAAAAAGCCCACGAGGTGACCTCAGAGGGGCCCCAGCTATGCTGATCACACTCCTGCATCCAAGCGTTTTGCCTAGCTCCCCAAACTCTTCCATTGTTTTGTTTTCTATAAAATGAAAGAAAAGAAGTTGCAAGGTATCAAAGATGCTTATGGTGATTGTATAGTAATAGGAAGGTTTAAAAAGATGTCCCTACATGATACACAGTTTAGATAAACAGAGTTTTCAGCCCTACTTCATGGATATTAAAAACTGCTTAGGACCATTTTTGTTCAGAAAATGTTGAATGTGGAAATTAAATGCCTTCCTGTAGTGAGGAGATAAGATGTATAAACAACTATGCATGTTAAATTGCTGCCACATCTTCTTTTAATTAAGTACTACTAAGCCACCCTGATATGGTCCTTTATGTGTCCTGTGAGTCAGTCGCAGCATAAGGATCTGTCGAATTTCTTCTTGATTTGAAGTGGCCAGGGATTAACAGATTCAAATAAGAGAGGAAACACCCTGAACTTTCAAACAGATCTCATACCTGTTTGGTGCCCTGAAAACAGCTTCTTGTTGAATCTGCCTCCAAATTCCCAGCAGTTTTCAGGATAATTTCAGCTTGAATGAAAGTAGACAGACCCCTAGACCTCAAAAGAAAGCGCTCTGTCTTTCTCTCCTTTGTGAATTTTCCAGTACAAATTCAGTGGGCCAATGATGATAGAAACTTTGTTTATTCATTACTGAATGAGTCACAGACTGTCAGTCAGCTGAAATTTCAACTTTGGAGATGAACAACCATTTCTAGGTGGCTGAAGATATAGCTTTCCCTAAAATAGGTATGGAGAGAGTCCTCTGTTCTGCGGGGACTGTTATTATTACTGAGAGAATCAACATTGTAATACCAAGTTACAGAAGGAAATAGAAATTTAAAACTAGTATAATAGAAGAAACATCTGTGTGACCTGTGTTATTCAATAAAAAAAAAATCCTGTTCAATAGCTCCCCTAACATACTACTTCTTATCTGCTTGAGGGTGGTCTAATGGCACTTTGGATTATATTACAAACATAGATGGATTGTTCAAAATGTCCTGTAGGACCCCCTCCTCCTCTCCTCACTGTTACCTACTATCATTTGGGAACTGACCAGAAAATATGTGATTCAGGCCTTCTGTTAAAAGGAAACTAAAGTGATTAGTTGATGTGAGTAAATAATGGGTTTTTCAGATAGGAAAGAAATTTGGTTTGGGTCAAACCAAAACTGAATTTGTCCAAGTTTTACAGTGAAATGAGTGAAGTGAAAAAATGCGTTTTGGCTCAAGCTTTAATGTTTCCTGTAATCTGGAATGAAAAATTTTCTCTCATTGTCAGATTGTTTAACCCTTTTGCTTACTTTTTTTTTTTTTTTTTTAAGATTGGGTTTCTTTTGCTGAGATGAAGTGTCAAATTGGGTTAATTTTGCTGAGATAAGTATCAAATACAAAAACTCAGCACTTCTGACAGAAAGGGGTTTGATATTACTTAATTCTTTCCTCTTTGCTTTTCCCCTTTCTTTTCAAGTCAGAACCATTTGACAATTTGAGGCTGAATTTTCCAAGGAAAATAATATCGTCTTAAAACAACATGCTGTAAGCAGTTTACTATTGGTGAATAGTTCAGCTGTAGGAATTGGTAGCAAATCCTTGCACGAGCGAGAGGCTTGATCCTGCACTGAGGTCAGACCTCCTCCGCTTGCCTTATCAAAGTGCCTGCTATTCTGGCCTATAGTGGAATAACAGGATAATCAGGTCCTAAAACAGATATTACTGTGATGTCTCTGTCCATTCCACTTTTTGCCATGCCTATTGCTGTTTCAGTGCTTCTGTTCACCGAAGGATGTTGATGACTCCTTCAATGAGAGCTGGCTTCAATGGTACCCCAGGGGTGGCTTGGGCTGAGAAGCAGTTGGAAACGAAGCAAATTATGATACTCCACACTGTAGTTAAGGATTTAATACCAATGAAAGTGAAAGAAGAAATAGGCACAAGCAACTTATTTTGCTATCTTAAAGACAGGGAAAGGCACCCATAACAAATGACCGGAGGGCCACTGTCAAATTCATCTACTTACCTGAAAGGGGAATATTGCTCTAATTTACCTTAAAGAATGTATCTGACAGCACTGACAGTGCCAGCTTTCTGCATGTGTTCCAGCAGTGGCTATATTTCCTGATGTTTCCCAATCTTTGATCAACACAGCATCCCAAAGAAGGTAATTCCTAAGTACTAGAAATATAGAAACATTGTTGAAAACTTGTATTAATTAGCATGTTGGTGTGTGGCTTTCAACTTATTCTGGATGTTGATGTCTTATTTCATTTGCTTTCTGGTTTAGGTTCATGGTGTTCTGTTACAACAATAATGGGGGCCTATACAGTATTTTTCAGAGCTTTTCCTGGTGGATACTGAGAGGAGATACTCAGTTACTAATGTTCAGAACATGGTGTGTACTCACAGTCAGAAAGCACCGTCCTTAGACAGTGTACCCGTCAGGCCTGCAGAAATATCTGTCTGCTTTTCAAGAACAAGCCCATGCCTCTGTATTTGCAGGAGAAAGTTGCCTGTTTCCTTGTTAATCAGGTGTTGTAACTGGAAAGCTTCCCTCTCTACTACAGTTCTCTTTGAATCATATTTTAAGAGCTGCAGGGAAGCAGTGAAATGAAATTAAAGGAGGATGTTAGGAACCACAGAGTGAAAAAACGCTCAGTTTAGAGCTGCAGAGTTTGCTGTACGATGGTGTTCAGCTGTTTGAACACGGCACAGATGTGCACCACATGACCACAGGTAAAGACATGATGGGGAAGAGAGTGGTGATGCCTGTGCATGCAGACAACATCCATCCCCAGCATCTACTCCACCCTGAATCATTTGCCCCTTCGGTCGGTCAGCCCCAGCAAGATCTCAGCTGACCACCTTCTCTGCCCTGATAACCGCACTACGGGGGGATTACCAGGGCAGCAGAGCCAGGGGGTTGGGACCTGAATATCATCACTGCAGGTGGGGACATGATAGGAGCAAAGGCTGTGAGCTGAGCAGTTCAGGGTCCCCGTCCTTAGAGATTCCCACTGAACTACATTTTTTAACAGATTTCGAGTGCAATAACCCACAAGATCTTTGGCCTAAGTAAGGTCTGAAGGATCACACCAGCTACCTCAGGATGTTTGATTCTGGACACATGGGAGCAAGCCCTGGTTTGTGCCTAAGGTGAAAGTCAAGTGCCCAGATATAAGCACCTAATCACTCTTCGAGATTAGGTTATCCAGGACATTTGCTTGGAAGCTGGCCAGTGTGACACAGCATCTCCAGGGGAACTGCACCCTTCGGGACTAGGAGCCAGAGGTTGCATAAAATACACAAGACCTTCTAAAATACCTCAAGAAAACCATCACTTATCACTGGATTTTCTTACCTAGTGTCTCATGTCTGGTGTTGAAACTAAGCATGTTGGAAGGTAGGGGAGGGTAAGACCAATCAAACTCCTCTGTCGAGTCTTTTCTTTCCTGATTGGGGAAAAAGCAATCTTTCCCACTCCAGCAGTCATCCCTTTCCTCCTTCCTCATTTCCTTGTCCTGCTGTGGTGTTCCTGATTTCATGTCTGTTTACTCAAATGTTTTGTCAGCAGAGAGTGCAATACAAGTGCATGATTTTCTGCTGAAGAAGATTCTTTTGATCCACAGATCCTCATATGGAAGGGAGAAGGGAATGGATTTTGTCACCTGTATCTGCCCCTGATATATGCCAGGGTTGTCTGCCTTACAGATAGGTGACAGTCAATACCATATGCTCTGGAACTCCTATCTAACGTTCTCTTCAGGACTTCAAAACTGGGAATCCATGAGACACTGCTTGTGCCCTACCATCCAATTTGATGTCCAGCAGTGCTTCCCTTTAGGTAATAAAAGCCACTTCAAATACCACAGAACCAGTATCTCCTACATGGCCAACATGGGTTGACACAGGGTAGGGGTCACCAAGAAGTCATACAATGTTGGATGCGCCATCTGACCAGCAGCCAGCATGCAGTACCCAGTGAAGCTGCTGAAGATGGACCACAGCCTCCAGTTGAATTCAGTGAAATACATCCTTACCCATCTTGTTTGTAGGTGTAGTATGTTTAGGGTTTTTCTGCCAAGTGAATGCACAGTGCTTTTGGTTGTGACTATATCTTTTGCTAAGACCCACCAATTTTTTTTCTTACCCCGATGATTAATTTCCTTTATGAGTAAACGTTCCTGCTTGCAATTCTCTTCCAATGTCAAAATCAATCAACCCTTGTGCTCGCATGATGTTTGGGAGTTACTGCCCTGCATGGAAGCCACAGCTGAGCTACGGGACCGTGGTTGTAGCTGTGTTCACACACCCCATTTCCAGGTGTTGGACTGCAGCTGTGGGAGAGGGAATTGCTTCATCTTGTCCTGTGCATCTGTCAGCACAAAAGCAAGGCTTTTACTTTCATCATCACAGGGATTTTTTTAAATTTTTGCATTTGGGTGGTCACATGTTAACAGATCCACCTGATTTAGAGATCTGCTCTTTCTGTTAGGAAATTCATTTGCTATATAAAAATGCTTATATTTCTAGCTGATTATTGAGCCAACCAGAGAATCAGTCATGGTGAATAGAATTTGAAGGACAATTCTCACTTCCAATCACAGTAGGACAAAGAAAGGGAAAACAGATAGACAAAACAAGAAAGGAGAGAGATCTCTCCCCTCTGTGGAGGAAGCTGTCATTCCCAATTGTCTATTTCTAATGCAGCCAGCATTTTCCAAAGTTCTGTCCTCCCTTGCAATTCATTAATTTCATTTTTACATTAAATTACAAGGCAGGCAAATACATACTTAGCCACTCAAGGATGGTATTTTCTTGCCACACTTGTTAACTATTTTGCCTTGAAATTTAACCTTCCAGCATGAGTTCATACAAAGAGGCAAAGAATACATAAAAGGTATTAGCATACTAGAATGTTAGGCTCAGTCAGAAATATAAACTGACAGTGTTTCATATCAGTGGGAAAGTCCCTTTTGGTAACTACCGAATGCAGAGATTTCAGATACTCTGGTGTGCCCCCAGCAGCCCCAGCAGCCTGCCAGGGCTCAGGGTGCTGTTGCTGTTCCTGCAGGCTGCCAGCAGAGAGAGCAAAAGGTGCCCAGACCAAAACCATTAGTCAGCTCTTGCCTTGTACCCTTGATATACGCAGCACAAAGAGAAGGAAAAAGTGTTTCCTCATGCCATATAGGGAACACAGAATTTTCTCACATATTATAGAAAGCAGGTATAGTTCAGCTACTTAACTGCAAAGAATATGGTTCGTTTAACCCTTTCAAAAAGTTGCTGCAAAGAGGACTGGCACACAAGCTGTGACACTGTGTGGAAGCAACTGCTGTGATTTATCTAGTTGAAGCTCCTGTCAGTGCTTGGATTTCCTCCATCCTGGGGAACGACCTCTGTCCATAAGGTGGCTGTATGATCCCACCATCAGAAGACAGGAACAACTTTAAATCTTTTAATGTGCCCATTAAAAGGGGCTGACAGCTGGGCTCCAGGTTTGCATCAGTCTGTAGGTTGCAGCCTTAACTATTGACCCAGTCTTAGAAACGTACAAAATTGCAGTTACAGTCTATAGCCTGTGGATGGACTGGTTCAAGAAGGGGGTTTGCGTTTCTCTCTCAGCACAAATGGCACTGTTCACACCATCCTGCTCAGAAACACTTCCACTTGCTACCATGTGAAACTTTTTGGCACTTCATGTTAGCAAAAGCCACAAGGGAAAGGATTTGGGCTGACAACTGGAAGCAGTGTTCAAACAGGAGTCAATGAGTGTTGAGGATGTTGCTGGTGTTTCAGATCTCCATAGCCCCCACTCCAAAGCTGAGAAATAACTAGTACAGGTGAGACATGGCAGAGTGGGAACACAGGGTGAGGCGAATGACTGAAAGCGGGTTTTTTTTCCCCTTTTCTCTTTTATAACATTGAGTAAGAGCAGGTCTGGTATAGATTAGTGTTTATGAACCAGACGGTAGTGAGCCTTTAGAAAGGGGATTTGATCATGGTCTTACTAAGTGGCTCGTTAGTCTAAACTCTTCTCACACAAAGATAGAAAACAAAGCAAGGTCTCTGCAGAGGTTTACGGGGTGAGCTGCCAACACCTGCTTTCCACGGCAGGCAGACAGAGGGGCCACCAGGCTTGCTGTGCTGAGTTGCATCGATGGATGATGCATGAACTCCACCAAAAGATTTCCAGCGAACTGACCCTGAGCAGGAGCACAGAGAGGGGATAGTGAGAGGACATGTCTACAGCGTGGGCCGAGAGAAAAAAAGTGAAGGTTTCCTCTCCAGTAGCACTTCATAACCATGAGATTGTTTTAACCGGGTTCATTATACAAATTATTATACAGTACTTCTGACAAACCTGATATCTGAAAGGACAGAAGAATGAATGGTTTCCAAGAATAGTCACTTCAAAGGCAAACTAAAATATGTAAAATGTGAGATAACAAGGAAAGGAACAGCCATCTTCTGTTTTGCTGCCTTTGACAGTGAAATGTAAATTACTGTAGACTGAATCATTCAAACCCTGGGGCTAGGGCCAAGGGAAAAATGTTCTTAAAGTCAGTCACAACATTAAGTACATGTAAACTCAGATAGATGAAAATTCAAGATGGAGATCTTGTTCTTAAATGCTTTAAAAAAGATATTTAGTTACTATTTTCCTCCAGATTTTCATTATGGCTTCAGTCTATTCACTCTATAGATATTTCCATCTGAAATTATTTCTAGCATCTCATACTGGTGTGAAAACAGGAACTCAATTAATTTAGAATTGGACAATGAATGAGAAAAAGACAGTGGAGATTGCATTCTGACCATAATATAAATATTTGGTTGATATAGTCTTGGCCTGAACTGAACTGATCTCTCATGAGTTTTGCAATGCTCTGTATCTCTGCAAATAAGGTCATTTGGAGGCCTACATGTGAATTAAAACTGAAAATTTCTGTATCTGTTTTTTTAAAAAAAAAAATTCTTGTATTTGTTTCATTCCCTTTACTTGCAATGCTGGTCTAAAATATCATGATGTGAACCGTAATATCATGAGGAAATTCTAGAAAAACTTATGAAATCTTGCTCCTCTTTTTGATAGTGATTTCATTTTGCTCATTTTATTCTTATTTCTTCAGATCAATATGAAACTTGAAAGTACTGACCAAATAGTTGAAAACCTTGCCCTTCACTTATATGATACTTATTTTGCATGCTGTGCAATTGTTCACATGTGAATCATGATGATATTTCTGCTCTGAGAGTTGAAGTTTTCCACTATGAGTTTCCATTACAATCACTCACACTAAAATTCAAGAAGAATTTATACCTATGAATGCCTTCAAGGTGTCCTGACTGACAATCAATCAGATGTGTTTGAGTACCAAATCAATCTGTGAATAGTAGCAAATCTCTAGCCTATTTGCAAATCCTTTCTTAAGCTATTTGGTCAGGTTTAATAGAGAAGAAATAAACATTTAAAAATTGAGCAGGCGCCTTTTGCTGGGATTTCTGATAATGTCCAAAAGGCTGTTAATGGTGAGAAATGTACCTGAAGTGTACTAGTTCAATGGTCAGAAATGTATCGACTCTTTTAACTCCTGCTGGTCTCATGCACAGACATTTCACCCAGATGCTCTCTGACATTGCCTCCTTTATTTTTCATTACATTCTGTAAGGTTCATCTGAACAACACTCTTCACCTCAAGGAAACTGTAACAATGCCACAAACTGAAGCCAGCTGGGGCACAATTACACATCATTAAAAGTAGCACACTATATTGGGGTTCTGCATTGACATTTAAGGGTGCTCGAGCCCTTCCTCCATGGTGCTGACTTTACATCTCCCTCTTGTCACTGCTTGGCATTTCTGAACACTTCTGCTGGAATTTTCTCATGAGATTTTGACTGAAGTCCTGAGATCACAAAAACTGCAACTAGGAGCTAAGATTGCTGTTAAATATCTGCTTTTGTCTCAGCAGCGTCATAAGCCCATTTGGTAGGAAAAATTTTAAAGGAAGCAATGCCACAGAATGGTAATGGACATCTGTAACCTGAATGAAATATCAGCAAGTCTCTCTAATGACCACTCCTTCATATCTGGATGAGGCATGGTGAAGAAAAACATTTGGATTCTTGCATTCTGGATTTTAAGTTGCAATCCAGGAGAATGTTTTCCAACATGAAGACAATGAGCAGTACATGTCAGGAAAAGTCCAGAAAACTCTGGAAAATTCTGGAAGACTGGGTTGCCTGATGGTGTCACAGGTGTTGGAGTCTGAGCAGACCTATGAATTTTAAGTTATGAAGCTATAACTGTCAACAGCTACAGTTATGAAATTATTTTTATGATGCAACATGAAGCTGCATGGAGTGTCTTAAAGACAAGATATATATATATGTATATTTATATTTTTATATATCTTTATTCCTTGCCCTTTTCCCTCAACAAGGTCTGGCAGCTCTCCTATACTCAGCTATTACTATCAAGGAATTTACAAAGGGGTCTATTGCCTTGCTCCCACTTCTTCACTGTGGTAGGTAACAGAAGACTCTTCTTGCTATTGCTGGGACACTCCTCACTGTGAGGCTACGCAATCTTCTACAGCTGGGCTCTGACTTCAGAGGAGGCATACAGAGCTGTCTGTTTTGGAAAAAAAATGGAAAAAGGGTGATAAAAAATAAGGAAACAATAGGCAGAAAAGTAGAATGTTCTGGAGACAGGAGAGCCTGCAATTTCCTTTTACATGTTTTCAAGCTATTTCCTCAGTTATACTGTAAGAAAGAGGAATTGGGCAGCAGGACAAAGCCTTACAGAAAGTCTCAGAGCTCCATTTAAGCCCAAACTGGCAAGTGTTCATGCACTGCAAGAAGTGTTTCTCCATCTACAGAACAGATAACCTAGGAGATCACTTACACCTCTGTTGTGTGATCCAGGGAAAGTTAAATAGTTGGCACAGGATGAAGTGCATGGGAAGGAAAGAAGATGAAGGGGATTATGTTCACATACAAAGTTTTCTTGGGCTTCTAGGCTCAATTACAGGGCCTAATGGGCACCCTCATTTGTTTCCCATTAGCTGTAGAAATGGAGGGAAAAAACACTGCCTTCACCTGAACCATGAGATGAAACAGTCCTCCAAGCACTAAAAAAGTTACTGAATATGTTCTGTTTCTCGAAGCAAACAAAATGGGAAGAGAAAATATGTTAGCCTAACATTTTTTCTCTAATTATCTATTAATTTCAGTTAATTACACCAGAGCAGGATTATTTTTTAGTATTTTCCCATTAATTTGAGATCTGTGGCCCTAGTGTTCACAAAGACAGAAATCTGATTAGCTGAGCCAAACACACACAAAAATGGTGTTTGAAGACAATGATTAAGTCCACACACATCTGCATTTTATAGGGCTTAAAGATTTCTCCTGAACTAATATTTGATGTTTGTCTGCTGAATAAACTACTCAGCTTTCATTAAGATCACCATTAAGAAAAACCACAGGCAAGGAATTAGAATATGTATTAACAACATGTATTATTACACTTCTGAGGGAACATTTACGAGCATAAGGAAATAATGGACTCTTTTTTATTATTATTTCCCATACTTTCTTGGTGCATGAAGCAGATCTATTCTGCTAACCCTCACTGAATTTTAAAAAGGAACAGGAACATGCTACTAAATATATTGTTTTCTTCTTTAATTTCTTTTTTTAGTCACAAGAGTTTTGCTCTCTGAAGGAAGCTTACCTTGTAATTTTTCAGTTTCACATTTTTTTTCCTTCATATATTACGATATGCCTACCCTGAGACAGAGTGAATATTCTATGGCTATATCTGTAGTCACAGTGAAACAGTATTGAAAACCTTTGGTTCAAGGGATGGTAATGTACAAGGTAAGGTGCACCTTATAATGTTTTCTCATAAAGAAAAATAATCTCTTTTTAAAGAAAAGCTTCCTAATCTATGAAGAGGCAGCTAATTGTTATTAAAGGGTATAATGTAGTGCTCTTCTTAATCACCACTAAGGTTACTGATGACTTGAACCTGTTTCACCTAAAAAATATTCCACAGTGTATATAAAATAACCATGGTATTATTTCTCTTATGAGATGAGCAGCTGAGAGAAATGGTGGAAGGAGATAATACACTGTTTGCTACAATTAAATAATGAATGGTATTGATAAATAAAAAGCCAAGTACTTTAATTAGTTTCATGGGTGTAGACATTACTCATTTATATTTCTGAATATCTGAAAGAATATTCCTGTGGTCAAGACATTGATGGCTTCACATCTCAGTTACGCATACTCTATGCAAAACAGTGTTCCAGTCCCCATATTTAATGCATGGATAACACTTATTCCCTGACTTCACAGCTGTTAGAAAAATCATGCATACTAATGGCCATGAAATAACGGGGTGCTCAGGTGAAGAGTCTGCATGAATACAGAACAGGAATTCACCCATGAGACTATTGTACTCTATTGCCCTTGTCCATGCAGAATTGTAAACTAGTTCTCTCCCTGTCGACTGGCCCAGTTGACAGGACTCCAGAGGAATCTCACCTGAGATTGACCATGTATTTGTGAAATATAAAAGTGTTTTTCAGTGTTTTTCTGCTCAGACCTGTGGTACCCCCAAGCCACCTTTGTGCCCAGAGCACAGAAAAGCTGAGAAGATTGCTGAGATGTGCTCCTGACAGTGGCACAGTGTGTATGCCACATTCAAAATGCCAGACCACAATGGTTAGTTAAATCTGAGCTAGGTTTACAAGAATTGAGTGGGTTTTGCACATAGCCACATGGATAGCTTAGAGTGATGGATTTTCTATGAACAGCTCGTACTAGCTCTGTTACTGCCAGAAAAATGGTCCAGAAATCTCCTTGCAACATCACCACGGTAAATGTAGTATGTCTCCGTAACATTTTCAAACTTTATGGCATGCTGCCTGCTGGAAACAGCCAATAGGCTGTAGCTTGCAGTAGTACTACAGCCTTTAATCTACAGTTTTATTAAACATAAAGCCTTTAGATATTCAAGCTTGTTTCAAATTTGTGTGTAGATGTGAATGATGAATGCCGGACAAATTGTCAGACCTGTTTAGAAGAGCTTTGATTTCTGTTTCCAGTTGGGCCCACTCCTTATCTGGAATATCAAGCACTGGGATGCAATTTAGAAAATGTCAAACCACAACTTCAAGAAACTTCTACTTACTTAGAGTATCTTTTGCTACTGGCAAAACACAGGACACTCAAAATTCTTACGCTAGACTTAAGTCCTTCTGCGTTTGTGTGAAAAGTCCCTTCCTCTAATCAGTTTCAGATTCTTTTACAGAAGAACCACAACTCAGTATGTTCATACAGTTTAAAGGATTATAAGAAACACTTGCTTCCTTGTGTTATGATTTTTTTTTCTCTTAGAATTATTTTTCTTAGCAGATTTGGTTAAGGATCTGACTCTTGGTTAGTTAGAGATGAAGACCAAGCAATGGAATCAATTAGTAACATTGAACATAGTAGTAGCAATGTAGAATATTTGGGTTAATATTGTATAAAAGACTTCTGCATCCAGATAAGGTCTTACACAATTATTATTGAATAAAAGTGGTGCTTTGGCACCCCCAGTGCTCAAGTAAATCTTGGCGAACAAAATCAAGATCTACACAGGAAGAGTCTGAAGGACCTATCAGCCCTCTGGGATTTTTTGACTGTGTCCGCACGGCAGAGCAGTGTCTGCTCTTCACAGAGCCCTGGCATTGCAAGGATCCAGGCTGTGGATCTCAAATCCCCATACCAAAACAAAGGGGTGGGCACCATCACTTCCATTTTAACAAGACATTAGATCTCATAACATTTATGAACTGACCATATGGCTTATGTGTGTGACCAAATGCATCACATCATTGCCATCAGCTTACGCACACTTAGATTTACAAGTTTTCCAGCAACTGGAAAACACTGTAGTGCCTCTCAGTTTCAAATGCAGTATTTAGTGGCTTTTGCCCTCCATGCCTCATGACAATGAGGACTGTGGTCCTTTTACCAGCTAGGGAATTACAAGTCTGTACAGCAAGCCTTCGGTGGAATGACAACATTTCTGGGCCACAGGACTGTGCCTGATAGGAAATACCGCCTGGTCTCTTTGAATAAATTGAACTATTGTCTTTTTTATCAGGGCTTTAACAGTGACAAAGTGAATGCAGAGACTGAATTCAAACAAAACAAACAGTTCAGGCTGTGTGTTGTGCCTGAGTACCCTGGAAAAAAGAACCAAAACATATTTAATGTTATAATGACTTAAAATATTACATCTGTGAATGTATCCAAAAAGAGACATGCATATAAAAAATGTGGGAATAGGTTGTTTATATAAGCTTGGAGAAGTATAAAACAAAGATCTAGCTACAGTCTTGTAGTAGTATTTTCTTTAAAAATGAGAGACACACACATTCAGGAATCATTGCAAGATTAATAAGGTTTTTTTTTCCTTTAGTCCCATCATACTCTCTTCTCTTCTTTCCAGCTACATATTAGGGTGTCTGTTGAGAGGTCCCATATTTATGGTTTGGATCCTGCAACAGGTCATTTTTTTCCTCTCATTCATGACCTTTCCTAACCATCTGGCTAGTAATGGGTTTACAAGTAATTTCATATTTTCTGGGGCTGCCTCCAGCCAAATCAATGTAGAAATAATAGCAACCATTTGGGATAAAACATATAATGTCAAATTCACCCAATATGACTGATCAAAGACTGAATATGGAAAACTGCTTCCTATAATTTTATGGCATATTTGTTTCAGCTTTTAGATGATCTACAGTTTCCCAGGTCCACCTTCCTAATTTATTTAGAATAAATTCATATTATTTCCTCATACACTAGACAAAATGATTTATTGTCCGAGTTGTTATAGATATGCAAGACAGGTATAGAATATACAATGGCACTATATTTTTCTGCAAGTTATTTTCTGGACATTCCTGTGGACTGACTATATCATTCATCTCATTTCAATATGATCGCATTTTCCCAGGTTGCAGCCACACCAAAATCATGGAGGGAGTGTTTCTGTCTCTGTGTTTCATTCTTGGCATCTTTAACTAAGAGATATACTACATCACCTTGAGTCTGCTGAGTGCCTTATAAAGTGGTGCTGGAAGGACTGGAGTCTGGTACCAAACTGGGCTTTGCTGTGGCAATCATCGGTTCTAACAGCGTTGCTAATTTTGCAATCATTCTGTAATAAGGACCTTTCAGGTTCAGGGTTTGTGATGTGTGAGGCAGACCTCCAAGGGGCATGGAGGCACTCCTGCCCACTTCAGTTGGATGCGGAGATGCCAGTGGCTAACCATGCCTCACAGAGATTCTTCAGATACTGACATTTCTGTAGCTACATGCCCACAGGAGCCACATTCAGATAGTATCAAACAGCAGAAGATAGTTATGTACCTGATCCATGAGGTTGCATCAGTGTTGAAGGAATATAAAAATAGCAGTTCTTTCCTTAAAAGGAAGGGCAAAATCCTGTTCTAGGCTTGAAAGAAAAGGTATCTCTAGGAAAGAAATATCTAACGGCTAGAAGGGGAGGCATTTTTCCCTTCACTTCATGAAAGAAAGACCGTAAATCCTGTTCTCTCTCCTCACTGGTTCCTAATGAGAAGCTTAGGTTGCTCGCTTTGGAGCAAACATCTTTAAAACTGCTTTTGATCAACCAACTCTCCTCATGTCACAAGTGGTCATATGTGGCTTTGCAACAGGAGCACTGTGACATTTTCATCCTTCTTGTCAGTCTTTCCCCGCTTCTGAGTTTTAGAGAGTCTCAGCATCCATTTAAAGAACCTTTGGGCCCTACATGTAGCTGAGAACCCCTTGGCCATTTGTATTCAGAGGTCTAGCCACCACTTGGGAAGTGTGAAAATGCTCTGTTTTATTATCTTGATTTTCTGCAGACTTGTGATTTTTTTATATGTGCTGTTGGAAAGAGAAGATCCACTTTTATTGCTGAGTTGAGGAAGGACTGTGTCCACCAGATACTGTTTGTAGAAATGAGCACAAGAGCATAAGCAGAGGAAGAGAAGAAGGAGAAGAAGGGGGGTCTGTTATGGAAGTGGTGGTTGCTCCTCACAGCAGCATACAAAGCCAAATGGAGACACTCTTGTGCAGTCCAAATTCTTAGACCTGGGCAAAGATTGCATTGACTATTTTTAAGGGAATTTTTTTTGTATGTCAAAAGGCGACTAGCAAGTTTTGATACTGGTAATTCTGTGGCACCACAACGCTACACACAGGCTGTCACCTCCAACAAGAATGCAATTCAGAGCTTTCTGAGCAAGCTAATTTAAAGCTAGCAGTGCTATCTTTACCCAGCTCTGCAGCCATTTCTCTTAGTGCTGTATAAACTTAAGGTTAGTAACTGGGTTTATATTTTTTGTGGTAAGTGTTCCCTGCTGCTTTGCATGAGAAGAAGGTGCTCCCCACTTTCAGAGGCATTGTCAAAGAGTGTGTACAGTTTCCATCAATTTTCATGGCAGGTACATTGCCTTCTGTGGCATGTCCCAAAGGAAACAGCTCCAAATACTACCATGCAAGAAAGCAGCACAGCAATATAGGCCACACTGGTTTTCTGCTCGTATTCCAGGTGTGCCTGAGAGTCCCTGGACTACTACTGTCAAGCCTGTGAAATGTAACTATTGGTATAAACCTGCTTGTTGCTAGGCATAAATTCACTACACTTGAGTAATCCTCTTCATTGGAAAATACTTAGGAAAGACTGAAAATCCCAGATACAAGATAACACTCTGGTCACTTTCCTTGACATTATCATTGGCAATTGACCTCTGTGAGGCTGCACTCTTGGGTAGGATCTGGGTTATTGCTTTAAATGGAATACTTTAAGAGCTGAAACATGCTTCTCCTGCTCTGCGTCTCTCCGTTCTGGAAGACAAACAGGAACACTGAGTGCTACTATGGAGAAGCTCTCCACTCGACACAACACCCACAGCTCAGCCGAGCACCTCCATGCACGTGGAGGTCTGTATCTCCACTCCTCCTCACCCCTTACAAAGCCTGTTTCTGCTCTAGCCCAGTCATCTGTACCTGCATATTCTGTTCATTGCTGGACAGAGAGTGATTCCTGACAGACACAAGGCAGTTTAGACAAAGACATTTAAGAACAATTATGACTTTAAAGTGAAGAAGTTGAAGAACAACTAAGAGTTAAGTATTTGCAGGTTGTCTAAAAGACAAAAAGCTGGAGCAAGACAATGGTCTACAGATATTTGAAGAATGCAAGCAGAGAAAGGGAAAATTATTACCTGGATACAGAAATTGTGGAACTGAATATGAAATAAAAATATAGAGCTTAGAGCCAGGACAATCCCTATCTGAATGGAGCAGACTCCCAAGGGAAAGTGGTAAAAACACCATTTGCAGAGGGGAAATGTTTAAAACAAAGTAGGGCTGCTTCCTATTTCTGTACACAAGGGAACAATTTTTCACTGGCAAGGACATAGATGACATGACCTGATAGACCTTTTCTACCACTAGCCTCCAGGATTGAAATCCAAGAGCTATACCCTGAACTACTGAAAACATGACTCAGGACAACGGTGTTATGCCGATTTCTATCACTTGAAGATCTGACCTTACCTCAATTTTTTAAAGAATAAAACTAGGAAACTCACTTCCTGCATCAATAAACCTGTGTGTGATAAATGTTGCGTGCAAGGAAGTATCAGATGTACTGAACCTGTTCTGCAAAAACATTTTTCTGTTTGGAGGTACCACAACAGTGCCAAAAAAAATCAAGCCTAATCAAACTTGTTGGTGTTTAAAGATTTATAGTTCATTCTTTGCCAAAAGCTGTGGTAATTAGTACCACACCAGGGCCTGGACACAATCCAGTTCTTTAAGGCATAACTAGCAAAGTGCCACACGGAGCAGTTTTGCTGAGGTCAGATCTGGGACATTGTTTTCTACTTGGAAAAAGCAAGACTCTGTCATTCCTTCTTCCCTTTATGGAGGTAATTTTTTTTTTGTCACCAAAGATGAAATTGAGAGTGAAATAGCCAACAGCATAGAGACTGGAGTCAGGGCAATAAGCAACAGAGACCCACCAACCAAACCTCCCTGCTACGGGAACCACCAAGGCTGATGGAAGCTGCATAAATGCAATTCATAAGCGCAAGCAAATTAATCCCAAAGCAGGCAAGAGAATGACTGACATGATTTGTGCCACTTTGTAATGAAATATATTTTTGTTCAGCCCTCAAGAAGTTGACTTGACTGTAAACTAGGTTGGCCTGGCCTTGATAGAACCCCCAAATGATACTGCTGCAAAAGGTGAGGAACATATGATCTTCCCTGAAAGGGGCTGGAAGTTACAAATAAGAAGTTAAAAGCATTAAAGGGAAGCTTAATATAGCCATACAACAAAATCCAGTAAGCCAAATGTTAGTTGAAAGGATGCATTCTGGGTTTGTGCCAAAAACCATCTCTGCCCTTCTTTCTCTAAAGATATCCCTCACAGGTGGCTTGAATGTATTTTTGAGCCCATGGTTGGGCTCTAGATTCCACACATGGTTTACTGACTTAAGTCAGTCTTTGTGTAACTGATACATCCACAGGTCAGGTAGAAAGTAAGATACAGCATTATGATGCTTGCAGCCAGTGCGAAACATGAGTCAATGCAGTTATTTATAGCTGAAGCCCAGTACTTTGTGCTGGGATGTAATATAAGACTGAAACACAAAAATAATAGTGGCAATGTCACTGCAATTTCTGAGGCTGCTCCCTCACTCCTGTAGTTCCTGTACAAAAATGTTTATGGGAAGCTTTGCTGTTGTGTGATGATGGGAAATACCTGATCGACACTTACACCTGGCTGATCTAGGAGAGAAAATACCGTGGGTCAGGCAATCAGGGCACAAGTTCACTGAGGACCTTGACTGAGATAGCACATGACCTTTATCAGCTACCAGGCTAGCCTAGGAGGAAAACCCAAACTCCAGCACTTTACCTCCAAGGCTATTTTTGTGCCAGCTGTAGATCTTTCATTGACTGGCATTTTTCATACATAGATGATGTGCATAAAAAGCATGAGGATGGTCCAGACTTCTGAAAAACATGAAGGGCTTTGCAACTCGGCCTATGTTATGAACTTCTTTGTGTTTTGTGCAGCACTTTGGAAGTTGTTCTACTTTTACAGTACCTGTACTTCTTTTATACAAGCAAGATTTACCATATTCATTTTCCTTTATCATGCAACATGGCTATAGGAGAACTTATTTTACACAAAGTGATGTAAGATTATTTGCTAGGAAGAGAGATTTGAAATTCTTTGAAAAAATATGATTTATTGCAATAAAGGAAAAATATTTTAAAAAACAGATAGAAGAAAGCTTGATTTCTGGCCTCTTTTTCAGTTTCTATTAAAAAAAAAAAGTGCAAGTGACTAGAAAACATTATCTCCGAAAACTTCTCTGCATAGGACAAATTCTGAGGAGTTTGTGCCACGTGCATAGGACACATCTCCACTGGGTATGTATGGATTCTCTGAGGGTCAGATGCTGTGAGCCTCCGGATGAGCAATACAAAAGCAGTTCCGGTGGTTTGGAACAATTTCTACTTCGCTGGGCCATTAAAGGATAGACACTATGATCGCATAAAAAATAGTTTTGCATGACTCTGCTGCCTTTCTGTGGTTTCCTGGCAGCACTGAGCAGCTGTGATCTGTAAGCGGAGAGGAAGGCTCCTACAGAATCCAGAGCGGTCTTCCAGGCAGGGAAGGGGAAATCTCCTCCTTGATTCATCACTTTCTTATGCCAGCCCTTTTTGTGACAGCAGCAAACGATGACTCCTGCATGAGGCAGCATAACAAGAATTTAATGTGGAAAAGGTTCAATTCATAGTTACGTGCTTTAGCCAACGACTACCTATGTGCAGGATACAGACCTAAATCCTATGTGGTAGAGCTAATATTAAACTGTTCTCCCAACTATGGCTGTTTAAATCGGTCAACCCAAATGCTGTAAAATTTAGCCTAGAATTTTTCATGCATTAGTGAGCTAACAGTAGTTTGTTCATATTACTTGTGGCAAGGTTTGGAGACCCATGCAGAGTTCCTTTAGCTCTTGAAATGTCTCTTTCATAGCACATGCCAAGGATAAACTGTGCCCAGCCTCTGGTCTCCCCCCACATTTATGAAAGTGGCATCACTTATCTACTCTCTAAAAGCAGTTTGAAGATTATTTAATATCTGCAAAATGCTTTGAAAAAATAAAGCACTGAATTTATGCAATTTTTTTCCCAGAAGGGCAAGGATTCACCTCACCAGCTTCAGCAAACTAGAGACTGTTCAGACAAATGGAAGTAACTTCAAAAGTCGTCTATTACTTTCTAGTAAGATTTGACAAGGTTCTCCTGAAGTTGAAGAGTTTCCTGCCTCAGAGCATGCAAACCTCATTCTGAAACTGTTCCAGCTTGGAAAGAAAGATTGGGCCCATTTCAGAAGGGCTCTGAATCACAGTGCTCCTTCTTTCTTCACTGACCCATGCAGTTTGATGCTGTGTTACACTGTGTACAATGTAGTTAACAGCCATGTATTTCGTATAATGGAGGGATTACACAACTTTTGCAGTTGAAGAGGGATACTTTACTGTCAGCGTTCACAGCATTATCGGGGGACTGGAGAGGGGAAATCAGCTACTGCCTGAGTGCCCTCTTTTCCCAGAGATTGTCAGCTGCTGCTGTAAAGTGAACGTCCATCTTGCCTGCACAGACCAGGAAAACCCTGTGTATTTGCTGCCGCCACTTGCCCTGACTATCACCCAGCCCCTCCTGTGGCAGGAAAGAAATGAAACAAGGAATATTTTTAAGTCTCAGTAAAAGGTGAGCTCTTTAGCAAGTTGAAAACTTCAGGGTGTATTTCACACTTCACAGGAGGTCACAGCAGTGGAAGTCCACTTAGGCTCAGTGGTGTTACTGTCTATCTGTGCAGCATTTGAGACTGACATTGGGTCTGGTGACTCCAGACTGTGAGGTTAAAATTTCAATATCCCTTTTTTACAGAACAGAGCAGTCACTTGAGCTTCAGCCTGAGTCTGAAACCAGCCCACGAAGAGGTTGTGCTGTCCGCTCTGGTGTGGGAAACTGTGTCCCTGCCTCAGTGAAGTTGAGAGATGATTCCATACTGTATATAGAGAAGTTGAGAGGTGGTACCATACTGTATATGGTACACTATACAGTAGGCTTACCACAAAAGTTTTTGAAATCTTCTGATTCATGGGTGTTTCATGAACCAGTCTGTTAACACAGGCTGCAACATAATTTTCCCTTGAAACAATAGATAAATATGGGCCTGAGCCCAGGAGGTGTACTCCTGGGAAACTCCATCAGTGGCATTTTCATATAACCTGGGGCTATGGGGAAGCAAAATACTATGAATGAACTTCTCTCCAACCTATTAAGACTATCCACCGTGGAAGCGAACAAGCTGTGTAAAACATGCTCTAATTTGGGAGTGTAAAAAAGGAAAGATCTACTTATTGGCTGTCTCTGACAAGAGAACAAAATATATTTGGAAAGGAAGATCCATCCTTCCATGCCTGTTATCTTAATCTTTCTTTGCTACTTTTCCTTTATATTTCTCAGTCCCTCCCTTAGCTAGGAAGTCTTCTTACTCTCACTTGTATTATAACTTTTATGCCTCAGGGTCAGGTTCAAAGATAAGGGGTGTCTTCAACCCTTAGTATCAAATCTCTTCTTGAAGCTAACTCCTACCACAGAAGAACATTGCTCAGATTAAAACGCAGAAATTTAACAAGTAACATTCTTCAGCTGTGCCATAAGTCTGCTCACCTGTCTTAATGGCAAAATAAAAGGGCTAGCTTAAACCAGCACATTTTAGCTTACAATCTAGGTGTGCTGAGAACACCCACGTAGTCAGTTATGGTGGCTCAGCTGCCTTGCCAAACCAGCACATTAAATTGCAGCTGATCATGCCCCCATCCTATAAATTGAAAACTAATTTCTTAAAAAGCAGTTGGTCCAGAAAGATTTCCTCTTCCTTTCTAATCACATAGGAATAACAGTTTAGTACCAGTGCTTTACCTACAGAAACAGGTGCAGACTGAGTGGAAGTCTGTATTTGCGACACATACATGCATACCCAGAACAATTTTAAATTTGTAGCAAATCTTTATTCATTCATAATAATGCAGTCGACATTTATTTGCTCTCTAAAATTCTGTGACAGCTTTTTGGCAGAACTATGGTACTTTGTGTGGTTCAGCATGGAATGAAATGGGTTACCCCAAACTATCCAAAAGTCATTCCTACAGTCTTTTATTTTTACTGTGATAATTTCATTGAGCCCTACTGGGTACACGGTATGGTGGAAATTTTGCTTGGATTTACAAAAGAGACAGAAAAGAGACATTCAATCTCAAGCAGTAGGTCTGGATATATGTGAGCCTGCAAATATTGATATGACATAAAATTTCTCCCCAACACAGCCAGAAGGATATTTCACACAAGTAAATATTTAAAGCAAACAGTATGTTAGATCACCCTGTGGAGTGTGGCAAGACCTGAGCTAGCTCTAAAAGAACTAACTCAGGTACCGGAAGCTTTTTACCTATGGCTTCCTGCTGACTAACTTGTCCAGCTTTGTATTTGGTGCTAGTTCAGGTAACACAGAACCGTGCAGCCTGAACATGGCCTTTAAGAACATCACAGAATATTTATAGATCTTCATACAAACTAAGATTTCATTGTAATCCAACCTCAAAAGACTCTTTTCTCATAAATCTGTCAGGAACTCCAGGACAGAAATTAAAATTACTGGAAAAGGTAAATTCTCTTAATTTCACATTAGATACCACCCTTTGTGAATATGCCCCCCCCATTACCCTTGTAGTAGCGGATAGTCTAAGATGTCATAGATCATTGCCATTAAAATAGATTCCGATAAAGTCTTGTAATTAAAACTGTACATCTTTGTTTTTCTCACTAATCACGTGCAACCCCTTTTAGCAATCTCAAGATGAGTCTGTCAGAAGCTTAATTTGCAATACAGTATGTTTCGTTGTAACAGTGGCTTCGGACCTATAAAATAGCTACAGAAGGATTTCAAAACTCTGTAAGTAATAGAGCTGGTAAATGATACATAAATGAGCTGTAAATGACAGTTATAACGGCATGGGAAATTGAAAAATACTGGCTGATATTTAAATAGAAGTTTTCAGTTTGTGAATGTAAATTTATGAGTCTCCTTATTTACTTGAGTTTGAACCCTCAACCTATAGCTTAGTTTAGCACCTAAAACACACTCATCGAATATTTAAAAGGATTTAACCTCCTCCTTCTTTACTGGAATTAGTACAGTTTCAAAGGATGTTTTCCCCCATTTCTCATGAAAGCTCCAGTGCTTCCACTTCATTAAAAAAGTATTTCAAAAAGTGTTGCAATCCTATCCAGTTTTAGTAGGATCAACTCCATTTATTACTTTTGGCCATCTTTCCTGCTCACCTAAACACATGACTGAAAAGTGACAAACCAATTTTAAGTTAAGCAGCTCAAAACGAAACGGAGATTGATGGTTAAGCATATCCGAGGAGCTTTCAGAGCTACTGGTGACTAAGATTCAATTTGTTTAAATGATGGGAAGTCATTTTTGCATGATTTTTCACAGACACCATTTAATGGTTTAGCTGAAGATTTTAATTAATAATTATAACCAGGTTTATATGTTTGCATCACCACTTTTCTGGGCACTTCAGTTATCCCGGTTGACATAAGAAATGAATCCAATAAATGGGGTATTCTGAAAACAATAGGAAGTGGTACAGGACATAAATTTTATCTCTACTGTTCGAAACACGAGGCATTCTGTTATACTTTTTTTTTAATTACATCAATTTTCTGAAAAGAAAATTGCACTTTTTCCAGGCAAATACCAATAGTGCTTGTTGTATTATAATTTCCACAAAGTTATATGCAAGATCAAAATTTAGAACAGATGAAAGGGACAAGTTCTTTTTGACTGGTACTTTCAATGTAATGCATCTTGGATTTGACCTCATTCCGTCATTCCAAAGAACATAAATATTACTGAAGAAAACAGACTAGTGATATTCTTCAAAATTGTATAAATATATTCCATATTACCTTATGTATATGTGACTCTTGATCTTCCTCTACTGCACCACTGATGTTATTGTTACCAGATGGTTGGCCATGTGCCTTCATTTACCCTGGTTCAGTGGTCCAACAAACAAGGGAGAAAAAGATTGGAATCACATTCAGTGCATATAACTGATGAAATAACAGAAAAAGCAGTATGCCAAAGGAGAAAAACCTTCTCCAATGAACATGAGAACATGCCAAAAACTAAGGAATTTCACTTTTAAAGGCAATTCTAATTTGTGAGCAAAATTCAGTGGCTGTAAGGACAATATGTACTTAATGCCTTCCCCTTAGCCCCTGTGTTTGAGGTTTTTGGCTCTGCTTTGCAAGAATTGCTTGATGAAGGAACCACTTAAAGTGATGAAATACACAATATCCCAATGCCCATCCAAGTGACATATAACAAAGTTTGCCTGCATTATATTATTCTTTGGTCTATGGATTAATCCTGGCAGTTGTTTTCTAGCAAATATCAACCCTTGGTGGATCATGTTGAATCATTTACCTTGAAGTATGGGTTTCATTGTCATCCAACTAAACAATAATGCTTTGTTACTTAACGGGATTCAGGCAGTGTAAGTTACCCAGGATATCTACAGAGTGAATTTTACAGTATTATCTCTGTGAAACAATTCTGCCAACCCAAAAATGCACGTCTGTATTCCTTTAAGACTTTGGGGTGAAATAGGCTCAGTTTACCACATCTAAACATTATGTTGCAACCGTATCCACTTCCTCTCATCGTTTCCCTCCAGTTAGCCCTCAAGCCAACCAAATGTCCTCATCTGAAGCTAACAGAAGATTCTAATAAAAACTACGAATGTGCCTATGCTATACTAGTGAAAGACTGAGCCAGAGGACATTCGCTGTAACAACCTTTATTGCCTGGGTTTAAGAGTTTGAATTTCTATTACATGGTTATTCCCAATACATCAGTTTGGCACTAGGACTTATTGCTATGTATCCCAGAAGACTATCCCATAGAGAACAGAGCCTCGCTAAGCACTGACTTATGATATATGTATAGGGCAAACAATTCTGTTGCAGAACAAATGTTTGAGGAGATGCTTTTTTTGGGGTGAATGCAGAACTCGGGTCATGTATACATAGAAGACTGCATAGATACAATTCACAATGTGACTGCTACATGAAAACCAAATGGATATGAGTCACTTAGAAATAAAACAGCTAGCATAGGAAAATGTGCTTGGATAATTCTGAAAAGGTCCATGGTCAGCTTGAGGTCCAGATATTCTGTGCAAGAGAGCCCATAAGAAGTAAAGAAACATCATGATGCCAAAATATGATGGCAGTCTAGTGTTTAAACATTTGGACAGCCTAGTACCTTATTCTCTTCTAATATCATTGTTGTCAATGAAAAGGTTTCCATTGCATTTGTCTGACCCTCAGCTCATCTCTACAGCTTCCTGAGGAGGGGGAAGTGGAGAGGGAGGTGCTGATCTCTTCTCCCTGGTATCCAGGGAGGTTTAGACTGAACATTAGGAACTATTTCTTTACCGAGAGGATGGTCAAACACTGGAACAGACTTCCTAGAGAGGTGGTCGATGCCCCAAGCCTGTCAGTGTTTAAGAGGCGTTTGGACAATGACATCCTTAATAACATGCTTTAACTTGGTCAGCCCTGAATTGGTCAGGCCGTTGGACTAGAAGATAGTTGGTCCCTTCCAACTGAAATAGTTTATTCTGTTCTATTCTATACACCTACCACTGCATAGCTCTGACTCACGCCAAGACCACTCTGGCCTTGGATAAAAACCAATTCAGTTACACACATTAGTACTTACAAGATTTTATTACAGTGAGCATTTGGTAGGATGAGGGCAAAAGGATATCATGGTGGAAATTCTCTGCAGTGCTTCCCACTGTTTGCTGAACAACGTCTGAAGAACTAGAGGTGAATACTCTTGCACAGGACTGTGCCAGGATAGCAGGGAATTGCTGAATGGGGCTGTACAAGCTAGAAATGAACACATTGGCACTGAAGCAAGTTCAAGAATGTAGGCGATTTAATGACTACTGTAGGCTTTGACATCCTCACTAAACTTGCTAATGTTTACAGTTAATTGGCTGAAAAGTTCTGTGTTATTTTCTGAATGTCATTTGTCCAGGGGACCTCTGTGTCTTCTATCCATTCCACACGGAGTGGGGATAACAAAAGAAAAGGCTGATGTAATTTTTAGGTAGCTGACTGCTGCTCGTGAATTTGAGTTGGCTAACCCACTCGGTTTCTGTATCTCTACTGTTGCTACTTACTTACCAATTTTTGTTAGCCTTTTAGTCTTCAAGAGATTTATATCATCAAATACTTTCATGCAATGCTTCTTCCATATGTATATCTAATTATCTGGTTTTACTTTGCAAATAGACACCACTATGGAGAACAATACATGTTTTTAAAGATAATGAGAAACGAGAACTGAAGCAGTATTAAAGATGGAGCAGTTGGGTATAATTTGGGAGTGTTAGGCAGGTAATGGCTAGGGCCATGGAAGAGGGATGCTCAAGTGTTAGATTATGCAGATAAAGAACATGGAGGGACTTCTGGTGTTTGCCTAATGAAGAGTTCAGTTTCATTTTCTGAACCTGGGCCAAACATGCTATAGCCTCAGTAAATGGCTGGATGGTCACATCCAGAGGGTAGTGGTCAATGGTTTGATGTCCAGATAGAGATCAGTGACAAGTGGTGTCCCTCAGGAGTCCGTACTGGGGCCAGTGCTGTTTAATATCTTCATCAATGACATAGACAGCAGGATCGAGTGCACCCTCAGCAAGTTTGTGGGTGAGACGTGCAGTTGACACACCTGAGGGACGGGATGCCATTCAGAGGGACATGGACAAGCTTGAGAATTGGGCCTGTGTGAACCTTATGAGGTTCAACCAGGCCAAGTGCAAAGTCCTGCACCTAGGTCAGGGCAATCCCCGGTATCAATACAGGCTGGGGGATGAAGAGATTGAGAGCAGCCCTGAGGAGAAGGACTTGGAGGTACTGATAGACAAAAAGCTGGACAAGAGCCAGCAATGTGCTTTTGCAGCCCAGAAAGCCAACTGTATCCTGGGCTGCATCAGAAGAAGCATGGCCAGCAGGTCAAGGGAGGGGATTCTGCCCCTCTGCTATCCTCTGGTGAGACCTCACCTGGAGTACTGCGTCCAGCTCTGGGGTCCTCCGCACAGGAAAGACAAGGACCTGTTAGGGCGGGTCCAGAGGAGGGCCACAAAAATGACCAGAGGGATGGAGTGCGTCTCTTATGAGGAAAGGCTGAAAGAGCTGGGGTTGTTCAGCCTGGAGAAGAAAAGGTTCTGGGGAGACCTTACTGCAGCCTTTCAGTACTTAAAGGGGGCCTACAAGAAAGATGGGGACAGACTTTTTAGCAAGGCCTGCTGCAACAGAACAAGGGGTAATGGTTTTAAACTAAAGGAGGGTAGATTTAGAATAAACACAAGAAAAACATTTTTCACGATGAGGGTGGTGAAATACTGGAACGGGTTGCCCAGAGAGGTAGTAGATGCCCCATCCCTGGAAACATTCAAGGACAGGCTAGATGGGGCTCTGAGCAACTTGATCTAGTTGTAGATGTCCCTGCCAATTGCAGGGCAGATGGACTAGATGACCTTTAAAGGTCCCTTCCATCCCAAAACATTCTATGATTCTAAATACTGAGAAGCAGCAAAACACAAACTCTTTAAACCGAGGCACCACAAAGAAAGGAAAACAAACAAAAAAGGGAGCCACCCAGGAGTCCCATAGTCCTGCTGTTGTGCTCTGCCAGTGAAAAGCAGCAAGTTCAATTTCTGGGGGGTCCTACTGAAAATTTAAGTTACTCCAGCTTGTGCTCCCACCTGGCAACATACATGGAAAACTAAGGTGTACTATCGGGATGCACAAGGATAAGCAATATTTCCCTGCAGGCAGACACTGTATCCCAAGGCTGACAACAAGCATAGTCTGACTGGGGAAAAACAGCAACTTTAAACAACTCGGAAGGACCTGGATAATCAACAACAGAGGATGCTACTGTCTTGCCCCACCCTTTACCCCAACACCAGTGTTTCCCCAGTCTTCCAGTATCACTGTGTGCTGCTTCATTTCATCTTTTGCACCTAGATGCCTTCAGTAGGGAGTGAAAGAAATCACCAAATAAAAAGTATAAACCACATTATAAGTAGGGTCCTAAATCCCCTCTCCCCTCCCCCTAAATCCCCTTTTTCACCCGCATCCTCACCTCAACAGTGTGCCAGGTATACTCTTACTTCTCCTCTTCCCAGACCTAAATCTGATATTCCTGGCTGCACATGTTCTGCCTGCACTAGGAGGGGAATTGCATCCTAATATTAATTACACTCTGGGAAATGAAGGCACTTTATTGAAAAATGAGAGCTCTGGGTTTGAGACCTCTTACTCTGAGAGATCAAGAAGCTCATTTAACTTCCTGTGTGTAACTCCAGGGCAGAAGAAAGCTGCTTCCTCCTCAGTTTGGTCGGGTCAGAAGTTGTTTTAGGAACATGTGTTGTGAGCTGTCGTGCTGTGAACTTTAAGCATAGGCATTTTTCATGAAAAATGTAAAGTGAATTTGTTTACCTCTTACGCAGGATTGCTACTTACGGTCTGTTTCCTAATGCTTCCACTGGGTCATTGGTGAAAGCTCCAAACACTTTCTTTGCTTCCCTTGGAAAGACATTGCATAATAAAACAGATCCCATTAACAGGTAGTCATTAAGTTTATATTAACATGCAGTGCAGAATTACTTTAATTTCACATTTGAATGATGTTTCCAATGACATCTATGGCAAGTTTCTCTTATTAATATATTTTTATTCCTATCATTACTATTTCTGTTTCAGAGCTGGATGAAGCACTAATTGTTCAGGTCTCCATTTGCCAAATTTGTTTCCTACAAAAAACCTACAAGGGTTTCCCTACACTGGGAACTGAGGTGGAAATTCAGTTTCTTTAACTGGCTGTACTGCAGGGTGGATCCTGCCTTCAGAGCCCTGCTTCCTAGACGTACTTCACACCCATGTTAGAACAGCCTCACTCACACAACCATGCAGTATTTCCCCTGCTGAGAACGCTGTGTGACCACGGAGGAATGGGAGGAATGAGTCCTCTTTCGCACTTGATTTGGTAATCTGCTACCGAGAGGCAGCAGTCACCACTGGAAAAAAATGCCTTATAGTAACAAATCACTCAGATTCCTGGGAAACTAGTGGGAAAACCTGCCATCAAACAAGACAGTATATCATATACTCTCATGTGAGTACTCGCCCTTTCATTTTGTAATATTGCATAAGCATGGCAAACAAATAGTCACTGTGCAATATATTCAGATATAAACTCATGTTCTGAAACCCACTCAATATACTTTCTATTCACTGGATTTCATCCTACAGTTTTACTGTATGAGGAAACCATGCTGAATCTTATATGAAAAAAATTTAGTGTTCTGTTCTTATTCTCTGCCAAAATCTTTATACATCTCCAGGTTGTACAAGTAAGTGCATGTTGAATTCTCTATTAAATATTTTTCATTCTTTGGGGAAAAGAATTCAACAGAATTAATTATTCATCAATCTTCCAACAAAAAAAATGAAACTAAGTACAGCCTGAGACATCCTGAACCACAGGAAGATTGACTGTCACATCTAGTGAAAGGTTTGGGGAAGCCAGGTAGACATTGTCTCCCATGCACGTGAATAATTTATATGAAGTTTTTCAGACATGAAAAATCATGGGATGTGGAATCAACCCTCACTACAAGTCAGCAAGCATATTTGAACCTATATCCTCCCAAGCAGGATACCAATATGTTCAGGGACAGAAGCAACGCTACCAGTTTCCATTCCGACACTGTGGGGGTTATTGAGACTTAAACACCTTTTCAAGTCATGATACATGAAGCTGCTTAGTGCCTTGGAGGGCTACAGGGTCTAAAATGATAATGCACAGAAGTGAAAAAAATCTACTGCTGAACTTAAATGTTTAAGTTAAGTTATATTAGCTTCACGAGTTGCTGAATCAGGACCTGCTTCTTCACTGGTTTTTGGGATGGATTCACCAACTGGCAGTGAGATAAACGGGGCAGTCAAAACCTTTCAAGAACATCTGTACTCAGCTGATAATTACTTTGACAGCTAACATCTGGCCTGACATATAAGAAGACAGGTTAGTAAGCTGGATTGCGGCAAAAGAGGTTATGAGTACAAACGATGCTTTGTGCATATTGGGAAAAGACTGAGTTCATGTTTTATTCAACTGTAGGAGGTAATTGTGTGTAGAGTGTACATTATAGCATTTCAGCCAGGCAGGTTACTGCCTTGTTTTTCCCAGAGGAACATGAGGATATCAATAATTCTGAAAACTGGCAGAAACAGGGGAAACAGCAGTAAACACATAGCCCTATTCTGCTTTTAACGTAGACTGTAAGATACTTACAAGGGTGTCGGCCAGTAAAGAAGAGCTTCCCTCATCAGATTTCATGCACAAAAATCAAAGCAAGATGATAAAATTGTAACATTTGAACTCTTATATCCATCTCTGTCTCTCAATTACAGTTGTAAACCAGGGAAGGTTTACATTCTTCAGGGAAGGGCTATTCCATTGCAGAAAAAGCAAGTTCATTGATACATTTTATTAGAAAAATCTTTTCTCTTTTGCCTTTTTTTTTTTTAAGAAAACTTATAAATAGATTAAATCCACCTCTGAGGATTAACAGTGATGAGCAACTTAATCTTGCTGGATGTGTAGACTTTGGATAATGAGGGCTTCTTTGTTTAGAATATTCACAGTGGTTGGGGTTCTTATTAAATTTGGCTCTGTTACTGGTTGTAGCTTATTTATGTTAATTCTTTATTCCTATGGGGCAGATTGAAGGCAGAGATTTCAACAGTCCTTGCCAGTTAATATATCTTGTATTTCATTCCAATTACTTTAGCAGATTTATTGTGTCAGAGAGATAGATGCAGCAAAACTTGTGTATAAAGACCCTTCTGCTAGTCAAACTGCATTATTTCTATTTCCAGGCACCAAGATAAAAGAAATTAGCTGCTCCTTAGTAATCAAAGGTGAACAGGGGTAGTTCAGTAGGGCAGTTGGAATGATCAAGGCCTGCATTTTCCTTTGACTACTTTCTTAGTAGAAAATTGAGCTAACAACCTTAGTTGGTATCCATTGAACATGACTAGCAAAATTTGACTGTTTTTTACAACATTTATGGTTTTTATCTGCTTTTATTACTTTGTTATTATTTGTCTGTGTTTTTATTTTAAAATATTTATCTTGTTGCATGCAGAAATGCTGCACTCAGCTGGCTCTTGGAAATGAGTTGGTAACTCCATTGTAATGAAGAAGAGCTACAAAACCCATTGTCTGACTGTAACTGAGGGCTGTTATTCCAGGGGTAAACAAGTAAGGAAAACCTATTGATCTGGAGAAGTGAGAGTATGTAACATTTATGGATGCACTGGACAGCCCCCTACCCATATTCTTCCCTCATCACTTTATATCTCTCATATGGCCATAAGTACCAGGTTTTACCTCTTCACATGACATCTAGTCAGACAATGAGAGACAACACCATGCAGCAGACATTCTGTCGTGTGGTACCAGGGACTGCAGGGCCCTTCAAGAAAGAAGGCAGAAGAAAGTGTAGGTACTAGCACAGTTCGTCAGTCTTGCAATTTATTCTCTGAACACGTCTGAGAGGTTCCTGAAGAAGAACAGCAACAACAACAACTGACCCACAGGTTCATTGCATAATTATGATGAGCTCCTGGGCTGCGTTCCCCACTTTTCTCCACAAATATATGATCAGAGTCCTGTATTCAAAAAGGAAGACACCAGTCTACCTGAATACACAGTTAGACAACAGGTAAAGAGGAAACAGAAGCACAGGAGATAGGTGACTTGTTCAACATCACTTGGAAGCTGCAAGTAAATCCTGAGTTTCACTGCAATGTCTTTGTCCATCAGATCATACTGTGGTGCCTTGACCTTGGCTGGTTGCCAGGAGTGCACCAAGCCACTCTCGCTCTTTCTCCTCAGCAGATAAGGGGAGAAAATAAGATTAAAAACTTGTGGGTTAAGATAAACGCAGTTTAAGGAAGAAAAACAAAGGCTGTGCACAGAAGCAAGACAAAGGAAAAAGATTTATTTTCTACTTCCCATCATCAGGCGGTGTCCATCCATTTCCTGGGAAGTAGGGCCCCAGTACATGTAATGGTTGCCTTGGAAGACAAATGCCTTAATAATGAATGTCCTCCCCTCTTCTTTTCTCTTAGCTTTTTTTGCTGAGTGTGACATGATATGGTATGGAATATCCCTTTGGGCAGTTTGGGTCAGCTGTCCTGGCTATGTCCCCTCCCAGCCTCTTGCTCACTCCCAGCCTACTGGCCTTTGGGAGTGGGGTGGAGAGAGCCTTGATGCTGTGGGAGTGCTGCTCAGCAGTAACCAAAACACTGGTGTGTTCTCAACACCGTTCTAGCTACAGCTATAAAGCACAGCACTATAAGGGCTGCTATGGGGAAAGTTAAGTCCATCCCAGCCAGACCACATACACATACTAAATAAAATGTACACCTTGAGTCATATTGGAGACAACAAAATGTATTAACAAGGAATCAAAGGAAATGGCAGATAACTGGAGTGAGGGAAAGATGGGGAAATTGATTTGGTTTACTTTGATACAGTCCAGAAAATAACTGCAACAAGAAAACACAAGCTACGGGTTGCACATGATTTTGGACAAGGATTTTCCACTTGACCTACAAATTTTTACTTTGCAATATCCTGAGACTTTCTCTGTGGCTAAGTGCATTTGTACTCATTTGTAGGACGCATTTCAAAATCTGTCTATAGACTGGGCACAACACAATGATACCAAATCTAAGATTAGAGCAGTAACAAATCTAAAAATGATACCATGATCATGAAAGAAGACAAATACTCAGATACACAAAAGACACTCACTGCAAACATGGGGCATAAATAAGTTCCTGTGTTCATTTTGCAGCTGACCATAACTGGGGCCCTTGACATCTTACCTTCTTACCTTGCACAGTTTAACAGGACTGAGTCTAGTTTCTCTCACGCTCTTGATGTTTTGCATGTAAAAAGCCCAGCTCTGAGTCTATCTCTGCCTACTTTGTGTTGCTCTGACTATGCAAGAACATCTGGATTCCAACCTTTCCAGGGTCCATGACTTAAGGTCAGCCCACAAACTAATTACACTGGGGCAATTCATATCTAGAAACAAAGACTTTAAGGTTGCCAGGCTCTCTTCTTGGGGTTAATTTAATTTCTTAAGCAGGGATGTTCACAATACTTCTAGCACTATCATTTTAACCAGTTCTCCTAAAACTGCTTTCATGTAAGGATAGCTGGCAGCATGCATCAATTATTCTAGCAGCTCTGTAGTTTTGTCATCTCTCAAGAAACTGGGTGAAAAAGCTTCCCAGACACAAAAGGAATGTGTCTGTATTGTCATTACAACCTGGTAAATCCTGGACACAGGAGCTGCCTACTGGGGCCAGGGTTATACATTCATGACTTACCCCATAGTCCTCTGTTCTTCTGCAGCCCAGGGCAGCCAGCCCAGAGCCAGACACAGCCCTGCCAAGTACAGCCTTGGCCTGGAGCTCCTGGTGCTCCCGTCCCCCTAGCCGTCTCTGGTGTAATGATTTAGCTCATTGTGTTTGTATGGGCAACATATAAGCTCATTGTTCTTGTATGTTTGCATAGTCCTTTCCCAAACTCATGAACTTCCTGTAATCAATTAATTAAATTTTTGTTTCACTTAATTTGTGTTCTTGTGCTGTGACTCTAAGAGGTACAATACAGAGTTTGGAGCCTCAGAGGAGCTGAAGATAAAAACAACAGTGAGTTACAGTTCTTCCTTCCCAATCCCAGATTGCTCCAGCATGTGTGGAGCCACCTGATATGGCTTAGCCCTGATGGCTGCAGCTTCTGAGGACTGCTCCAAATGGACCCGACAGGGAGGGAGGAGTTTCCTTCAAACACAGCTTCAGTGGAGCTGAACTGGTAGGATCCTGCCAGAGGCAAAACTATTAGGAGTCCTTTACCATGCATAAAAGAGCAAACTTTCCAGCTTTTCACTTTTTAGAGCAGAGTATATATAAAATAACCAAATGGGAAGACAAGAAATACATTTCAGGTATTTATTTATTTAGGCAAGAATATAGTGAAGATTATGATGAGGATGAAAGCAACATCCTAAGATCCTTCCAAACACCATGCACCATTGTCACATGGAAAAGGGTCTCTGTCCAATGGTTAAATTGAGACTAAAACTTCAGTATGTAAGGTCAAACAAATACATGCTGACCATGTTGGTGTTCAGGACAGGTTCTTGCTGGTTGTATAGCAAGAGGCTTGGAGACTCTGAGGAGGTCAAATGTCTTGTCGCTCTGCACGAGAGGTAAGAGCCCAGAAATCTTTAGTTTTGGTGTACCTATGATACCCAAAATATATAGCTTCTTAGGCAAAAACAGCACCAGGAACATGAAACCCTTAAGGCCTATTCCGAACTACGCTCAGGACAACGGCTCCTGCTGTTAGCCTGTTACCTTTTCAGTTGTTCCAGGCTGCAAGGGCAGAACTGGGCAACTAAATCTGGGGGTCTGAACTGTTCGCGATTCTTAAAAAATATCACCCCATTGCCTCATCTCATCATTGTGAAGTGAATCTTATTTTTTTGGAGATAATGAACAATGGCAGAAGCCATTGACTCCAATGAAAACGCGGACTGAGACAATATTTGGTGCCTCAAGTTTGGCAGCCAAAATAGTTCATATTGAAGTTAGAACCCTGAATTAGTAGGCACTTCTCCAAACATTTGGCCTAAGGATCAGTATTTCTTGGTTTTTGAAATGCTAACCCATTTCAGCAAGTATTTTACAGCCCATGAAAGGAACTTTATAAACAAAAAGTATATGTTATTAAACGGACAAGGGAGAAAACTAGTTTCACTCGAATATGAAAAATTATCTAAGAGAGCATAAAGATAAGGAAAAGCTTTAAGGAAGTATTTGCATATGTTTACCAGGAAGGCACAGTAATTCAAATATATGTGCTAGTAAACTCAAAAAGTATGATAAAACAGAGGAACGTATACTTTTCAGTGAGCTCATGTGACGCAAAGCTGAGGGAAATTTGTTAGAATTATTCAGACAGGCCAAAGAAAAGAAATATATATACATCCTATAAGGATTGTTAGAGCATCCCAAGGCAACAGTTCACCTCTTTGTATGGGTGTCACTCAGAAATATGTACAGGCCATGCAATAGTTGCAGGATACACTAATTACCCTGGCATAAATAAAACTGGAGAGGCATTGCCGTGAATTTATACTAGAATAAAGAACCTCTTTTCATGCTCACTGCTTCAGAACAGATGGAAGTTATTGACTCACCTAAATTGCTTCTCTACTTGCACAGTGTGTTACACAGAAGACTGTACTGCTATTTTTCTAGGAAAAGAACATGTTGCAATATGCAATAGCAGTCTAAGTGGATCGATTGGGTCATTTGCAATTCAGGTGTTAGCAGTTAACTGTTATACTCTTCTTGAAAGTTTCCAAGCAAATGAAAAAGAAAAAGGATAATTATTTTTCATGAGCTTTTTTTCAGAGTGAGGGCTCTTCAAGTCAAATTGAATTTTAAAGCAGGATTGTTGCCATAAAGATTTACAGAGGGTCAGAATAAGCCTAATTGTAATGAATTAATATGGGATCTGGCAGATGTTGTAGGCCTTGTTTGCAACAATGCTGTAGAAGAACACAACTGTTTCAGTGAGTCATGAGCACAGAAGTGGATTCTCACATAATGGACCATAGCAAACAGCGAGAGAGTGAGATTTGGAGAATGTCTGTATTTGCAGTCTGGAAATTGTGCTGACTGGTATGTAGTTGCTGCTGGTTGTGCCTAATCAGGCAAAGAGCAGTGGAGAGTATCTAACCTTAATGTTTCTCCTTGCTGGAACACTTGAAAAAGGAAGCAAGGTAATCAGAGATGAAAGGAGCCCCTTCTCTTACCCATCTGCAATTACAGGGTTTGGAGGGAGCAGAAATTGCAGGAGAAAAAGACTGAAGCAAGGAAAGGGATAGTTAGAACATACCAAGAGTGACAAGGGGCAGAAAAGCAATGCTTGAGGACAAGACTCTGACCAAAGAAGGTTTCAGAGTGCTGAGGAAACAAACTCAGGGAAATACATACCCCTCAGATCTGTGTATTTTTCTTAAACTACTCAGGGCACATATCTATGTGTGTGTTATGCTCCGGATATGTACTGTAATCAGGAAGGCTGACACCTCATTGGTGAGTATCAAAGGTGGTAATTTAAGTTACAGGCAAATCTAGGGAATAGAATAGGTTTCAGGGCCAAGGATGGCAGGACCATCCAGTCTTATATTCAAGATGGGAAAACCTACCTTGGGAGGTAAACTGAACTGTACTCTTCTGAGTTCCAGGAGCAACTTGGACACATAGATATGTGGGCTGAGACCCAATACAGCAGATTGGTGAAGGCACAGTCAGCAAGACCTTAAGAGTAAGGATGGACAGGAGACACCATCAGATCTTTCTGTATCTGGAGGCTTCTACTCCACCTATGGCTTTGTGAATAATGGTTAAATGCTTCTGGCAAATCTGGTGGTAGTCCTAGCACTGCAGATTGGCTGCTGGTCACCACCACAGAGGAATTCAACCATGAGTGCTGCTGCAGTCATCTCCATGTCATGTTTGGGTCTGAACTTTGCTTATGTGTACTACACTCTGCCTTAGTTTTACAGCACTTTCTTAAGAGGAAACTTCACTCTTGGTGCCTGTCCCATGATTACTAGAAATTGCTGTGCTCATTATTCAAGTTTTCAGATCCCTTGTATTTTTTAAGTTTCTCTTTGTCCTGATTCGTTTACCTTCTCCTCCTCCCTTATTCAGTGATGCCAAGTACCTTTGCTTCTTGTTGGATAAGTAAGCAGAACCAGATGCCAAACAAGGCTCATGGGGACCTGGGAAATTCAGCTGCCTCCCTCTAACCCCGAACAAGTCACTTGACACACGCATCCCCTTTCAGAAGAGAATTGAGGTTTTGTTACATTTTGGAAAATAATAGCAAAGTCTATTCAGCTGCAGCTTTATCCTGGGCCACTTCCAAACATTACATGGCTATTTGAATGATCAAAACAAAAGCAAAATAAATTAAGAACAAGAATCATTTCTGCCCTATTGAGAATTTCTATTAAATATTGGAAGTCTTTTCCTTTACTGATGCTTAAGGCATGCCTGCAACAATAGAATTGGAAGCCTTTTCTGATCTAAACCCAAAGGCATAGTTGTCCTGTCAAAGTCAAACGGTAGGGCACTTTATGATTGTTTTTAGTTAAAAAACATTGTCTATATGGTTAGCAATATGGTATACTTTTTCTTAAGTGTGTTATTCCATACTTTATAGCAAGGAGGCATTTTAGAAAAGCCTCATTTAGCGGAAAGAGAAAAGCAGGCTCATTTCCTTTTCTGCTAAAGGGGACCAATGAGTGCTTATGCTGGAAACACCAATAAATCTTCAGTTCTTTCTTTCTAGTTCCTTATGTTCTGTTTCCCCAAGGTTCTGTTTTTACAGTAGAGGAGGAGCGCATGGGGTCCTTAAACAACTCTAAACACTTTTACAGTTTGAAGCTGGTGGTAATATTTTTTTGGCCTTCTTCCCTCAATCAATTTCTTTCAAACATAGTGAAAAGGTTGTATGTCATTCCTTCCTTTAGCGAGACTGTTTACAGGGCCTGCTGTTAATTCATAGTGGCAAAGTATTTCCCTTTTGTTCTTCCACAACTCTAAACTCAAGAGACCATTGAACGTGCTTCAGGAAAGAGTGGTTTAATCCACTTCAATTTACAATGCAGCTAAGTTATCGCAGCTTGAGGAACTTCCTTGTGTTTCTGCGCCAAAGGCTCCTGAATGTGCTCCTACTAAATCCTTCCAAAAGTCAGGTGAAGAATTTAAACCTTTTCCGTGGGGATAACTCATTCCTGCAGTGATGTGAAATGGGAAGATGCCTTACTCAAACAGCCAATGCTCAATGATCTATCAGCAGTGTGAAATAAGCCAGCCTTTGGTTGGGAGGTTTAAACAAAAAGTATTCCCTTGGGTAGACCGGGGCTCTCTTCAACATCCTGTTTACTTTTGTCTTTCTAAGATGAGATCAGACACCGGCTTGGAACAGGCCTTCTGCAAATTGTTGGTTAGTGCATGTGGGGATTGTTTGTGAGTCTTGGTGTCTGTTGAACACCTCAACCTGCCTTCATGCTCCCTCTCCTAGGAAATATACAGAATTATATAGGATTTATAATATGTAGGAGTTATATAGCATTTTAAGAAGCTGAGGAATCATTACACCCAGCCTTGCCTCATTTGCATGCCCGCTGAGGATAAAAGCATACAATGCCAACTATGCAGCAGATAGAAATAGAGGGAGTTTCACTCCTGACATGAGTTTGGTTACCTTCATATCTTCTTCTGCAGAAAACCCAGGGGCAGGGGCAGCTGTTGCCAGATGCAAGGTACGTCCCATCTCATGACCTGGGCTCAGAAACCTGAATGACCATATCCTTCCCTCAGTGATACACACACCACGCATCACCTGGTCTCTCCCTTTTACTTCAAGGGTATGCTTGAAAGTGGGCAGGCTGGCACTGGGTATGCCTTGAGGGACAGCGCTTCAAGGCTGCTTTTGTACCACAATATTTAGTCACACAGCATGTTTTTGTTTATAGTCGCAAAGTTTACAATTGTACCATATGGAGCAGATTTTGTTTTACTTCAATTTATCATCAGAAATCAGCTTCTCGGCACCAAGCCCAGCTGATTTTATATTCTGTTGGTTTAAGGGAAGTAATGTAGGATTCACTGTCTGTATATTCAAGCGCTTTAATTGACATAAACAAACAGAAAAACATTGTCTAGCATGAGTGGATGTTTACTCAGCCTTGCAGAAAGGCAAAGCATATCACTATAAAAACCATACTATAAAAATAATCTGAGTTGTGATTGTTCTGAGGAATCCTGCAGCACTTACACAATACGAGATAGAGTTATCTTTATTTAACCAGCACTCAAAACATGAATGCAAGATTGACTGAAAAATATCAGATAAATTGCTATGGTAGCTGTGTAAATGCAAAACCCAGCAGAGTCAACAGTGGGTTCAGGGCCCGTAAAGGGAGTTTTTCATTCCAGAGGCAAAATGAATTTGCCTTTCATCTCTGAGACCTAAAATGGTACCCATATTACCTGCAAATGACCTTATGTACGCCAGAAGCATTAACTAGCCACAACAGCTTGTGGCCAGCCTCACTCAATATTCCAGCTTCAATTATGGTCAAGGGCAGGTATTTTGGATGAAGATGCCCAACATCATAGGAAGATTTTTTCACGAGAAGACATTTTTCCTTTGATCAGTGATTGAACAGCCCATTCCAAGGGAGATTTTAGCAGCTTTAAAACAGTTGGACATGTCAAATATTTTATTCTTGATTATATCTGATAACATTTTCTAGTATTTCAAAAGTAAATTGGGCCTTCCTGGCAGAGTTCAGGGGAGGAATTACTTGGCAAAATGTGGTGTTACAGTACTGGTCTGGATGACACCCTGCTACCTGATGGATTTGCAATCCTAAACTAGGAACCATGACTCCCCATACAGAGTTTGGAGAAAAGTAAGCTTCTGATACTGGGACCTGGGAAAACTAAGATGCTAACCTGGGATCAATCTGACCCACCTAGTAGGAAGTCCTGAGGAGGTGGATGTGACAGAGAGGAATAGGCGCTTAATGGTGGCTGATAGGAAATACCTCTGCCCAGTCAGGACTGGGGGTCAGAGCCCCTACCCTGAAGGAGAACCCTCAATACCGGTAAGTCACAAAAACATGAGTCTTCTACCTCTTTTCTAAGGAACATTTCAACAATGTTTTTTCTGTATAAGGAACTGCATTCAGACGTTCTGCATTGCCAGACTTAAATATCCTCTTATTTGTTTTTAAATACCTAGATGGGCTCACGCACTCTGCTTCGCAGATGCTGTGCTGCCTGGGGTGGGTCATGATGCTTACACAGCATTGCTGCGTCCGGTAGCTGGACGAGTTAATTTGGACCGAGGACTACGCTGGGACCTGAGATTCAGCTTCTCTGCTCTCTGCTGGTTTGAGGCCTTCCCCTGACATAGAAATTGCACAAGGCCCATTGCTCACTGACAAATGACAAATACCCAAATTGCCAGTGCATATTTAAACACCTTTGGCAAAGATAGCCATAAGGTAGTGTTGGTGTGACTGACCGCCACAAGGACTTCAAAAGATTGCTGCAGAAAATTAACTGTCTTTATAAAGTTGTTTTTAAATAGATATCTTCTCTCCCTAGGCAGGCTAATGATAAGATTTTCAAAGGTGCAAAGTTTTTAGCCCAACTCCCTGATTATCTCATCAGTGTTAAAATACTTGTAATGAGTAATAGTACATAGTGATTTATTCTTTTTTATTCTTCCTGAGTATGACGGAAATACAAACCAGGCAAATCCCTGAGGAATTCTGATGAAGTACAGTCACTGGAGTGGAAAAAGTACTTTGCTCTTTAAATCTCAGAGGGCCTTCAGAGGAGCTCTTTTCTAAAGAATACTTCCTCTTAAAGCTGTAGGAAGGACTGTGTGGTGGTAGAAGTTACTGTGTTCTTGCAGTCTATTACCGTTCCACTGGTATGTCCTTCCTGAAAGGAGACATCTAGTCCTTCTAGCAAGGACCAGATGTAGATGTACAGGTAGCAAGTGTCTTACAACATATCCCAGTACATTATGGAATTTCATTCAATATTCTGGGATGAGCACTTCCTTATCTTTTCTGCTAAGCAAACTCAAAATAAGCATTTATAATAAAGAACCCAAATTCAACTCATGCAGTCAACACTATTTAATTGTGTCCATCTATAAAGCTAACAGCTACCATTGAGCTGTCATGAGGAAGAACTGACATTTCAAATTTATTACAGCTCTTCTAAAGGACAGGGCCAAAGGAGGACAGCAGCGTTGAATAAAGTTTCCAAGCAATATTAAAGATTGTACCACATCACTTTCCTTTAACTTCTATCCCTAATATGAATTGGCCTATGGTTTTGGTTTTCCCACCTATGGTTTTTTCCCTCTGTGATTTTTAGTGTGGATAAATGTTTTAAGAAGTGAAACAGAAGCCATGAGAACTGTACAAGAATATCACTGTAGTAGCAATTCAGCATTTTAATCGTCAGCTGTTATTCACAGATCTGCCATTTCAAGAGAAAGCATTCTGAGAAATCTTCATTTAACAAGAAATATAGATCGAGACCTTCTCCACCCTGTTTTCCAGGGTAAGCAGCTGTACATTGAGTTGTCCTAAACACAATGTAAACAGCTCTAAAGAAAAATTAACACAATCTGCTTTTCCTGAGATAAAGAACATTTTATTTTCTGGAATAACAGCTGTTTCAGGAGAGGAGGTGATCCACATTCAGTATGACAGGACCTGACAAGCTTACATTTCTATCAAACACTTTAAAGCTGCTAGTGTCTCCGCAGTCCACTTTCAGTTCCCACCAGTGATTTCTGGAAAAGACCCAATGATCCAACATCCAAATTCCACATCAAGTCAGGAAAATGTTATGTATATGAGCTTCACATCAGTTTCACTAAAATACATTTCCCCCCATGTACAAGGCTTTATTTATGAAACAATACATCTGTGGTCAAGACTTTTGGTACTACGTACAGAATTATATTTTATACTAACTAAACACCAATGCAGTAAAAATATACAGTTATTGTAGGTTAAATACAGCTTTATTTTCCCACTAAATTCTACTCTGTCCAATCCCTTTTGCTTTTTTTAAAAACAGTTTTGATCACAATGATATGACATCACACATGCTACTTCATAGCACATCGGGTGAAATCCCGCTATTAAAGGTAGAATATATCCCATATTAGAGATATGAAATAAAGCAATCATGTTAGCAATGGGCCCTTCATAAGATGGGGGCAGCTATCCCTATCTTAAAGGATACCCTCAGAGCTCCCTCTGAAATATAAGCCAAAGACTGACCATTAAGAAGAAGTTGGTTTTATGTGAAATATTTTTGAAATGTGACTATTGATAGGGAAAAGTCTGTTTTGATCAACCCAAATTTAATGTTTGTTGTTAAAAAAGAGCTCTATTTTAGATGTAATCCTACATTATTTGACCTACAATGGAATTAATATTTTCAGCACATTTGGATATCCCTTTTTACTTTTTAGAGTTTTAAAAAGTAAGAATCAGTTTCAAAATAAAAAATAAAAAAGTTTTGTCTGGAAAATTTCAGTGAATCTTTTTCTCAGAATTTGTTTTCTTTGACTGTTTCCTCTTTGACAAAGTTATCTATCTGTTGGGCTCAACAGGAACTTACAACTTGTCTCAACCAATCCAAATGCGCACTATTTAGCCATTAAAATATTCAAATGATTTCATCGTATCCAACCTATAATTCTACTTGGCCCAAGTAGAATCCAGCAAAAGAACCCTTGTTAATTCCCTAAATGGCTTCAGAAGTGGCCTTAGGAATCCACTGAGTCATGGAGTGTCAAAGGAAGGTCAGCACCCATACCTACCAACTCATTGTGCAAGCCACCTTAGCTTCTCAAAGGAATTAAATCTCTGTATTTTAGCAATTAAAACTGCATTTTTATAAAGTGTACCCTGGGTGAGTTTAAACTAATAAACAGTAATTCATCATATACAATAAACAAATCAAACAATTAAATACCCAAACCAAACCACTAAGGCTCAGAGGCAATTTTATATATACATGGCTGGTGAATACAACAGCAATCAGGGTGTGCTTTCTATAAACTAACATGGAATGTTTCCCAAAAATAAACTGTACAAGAGGACTGTGCAACACCAAGAGGATGATAAAAAGCAATTTAAAATCTATACAACACTAACAGGATTTCAAAGTGCCCTTGAAAACATGACAAAGGTGAAGACCAGCCTTTCTTTTCTCTACCACTGTCCTGTCTAGAAAAATCTCTATGTCTCAGCTAGCTATTTTTCTCTACATAAAAAAAAACCTCCATATTTTTGCTGTTCACACAAGGAGAAGCTTATTTTGAAGTCTACGATTTCCTTGCCAGTTGTGGTTTTCCACCCTCTCACAACTTCAGCCAATTTCTACATATTCCCAATTCATCACTAGAAAGGAAAGAAGCTGAATAATATTATTACACAAAACATTTTTAGGACAAAAACACCCCCAAAACTTGTGCACAGCTTCTTTAAGGATGCCAAAAACAAGAGCATGGGCACTTTCAGGCACATTTTCTTCTCACAAGCTAAACAAGCTTGTGCTACTTCTCATTTGTCACAGTAACACGGGGGCTGCTGTAGACGTCTACTCTCTGCTTATCATGAAAATATTCTGCAACATAATAAAGTTTTCAAAAAAAACACAGAGCCTAGATTTTTTATCCCTAACAAATTTTAAAGTTAGGAATTTAGATGATGAGATTTCAGTATTATGCTGAACTGCACCAAGTTTAAAAAAAAAAAAAAAGGCGCCACATGTTCTTTTCAGGCTACAGGACTGCTAGCTCTGTGTGTCAGCATTGTTTTGTTTCTCCAATGAAAGAGGGAGTGAAAATTGTGAGAAACAATTTTCAGGCATTACCAGCTTTGGTCTCAGCATGTAACCTTAACAAAGCGGGAGAGCAGCTAGCTATTTAGCATACTTAAACTATCATGGGTTGCACTAAAATACTTGAACTCTTATGGAGCAGGCAGAGCTGCACCTGGTTGACAGCCATATATCGGTCTATATGAAATTGATGGCACGTGGTAAATTATAGGCTTCTATAGGGCACACGTGTTAAATGTTAGCCCTGAGAGGCTTGTTAAGAGTGTTACAGCCCTAAAGAGCCCCTTAAAATAATAGGCTTTTATATTCATTGACTTTTGCAAGTACCACAGATTGCATCTTGACTTGTCCTGTCCTGGGGATATAAACATTAGAAGCAAGGAATGAAGATGAGAAAATTTTCATTTAAGCCAGCTACACTTAAATACATATATTGTTGTATCTTTTATTTTTGCTTAGGGTAAAATGGACTAATTATGAATTTAATAATGTCTAACATAATTATTAACAGAGATGTTCGCAAAGTTAAGGGATATAGCTGCATTCGGTAATAGTGAATTACTTTTGCCTCTGAAAATCCAGCCGTATTTCATTTTATTTTATTATAATAGACATGAAATATGTAGCTAAAGGAGCTGATCTGACTGCAGAATGGCAAGATCCATGTTTTCATTGCTATCTTTGTATATCTATAGAGTGAAAACTGGTGCCAATTTACAGACAAACAGAAAAAATCCGAGAGCTTCTTAGCGGGGCTCCATAGACTGCTCTGTGTAGATGGACTTGAACCCTAAAGTTTGGAGGCACATGAAATCTTCCCCAACATCCTATGTGTAGCAATATCTCTCTTAAACTCAGACAACTACACTACTACTTGCTTCCTTCAGGTACTTCCATTTACGACGAGAACCTTCTTCAGTCTCTGCAGTGAGAAATGCAGCCCAGTGCACTCCAAGGGCTGAATTGTTAAACATGACACAACATAGACATTAGATATTTAGGTGACAGAATTTTCACAAATTCAGGGAACATCCTTCATGGAGACTGTAGAAATTGAGGTATGGTGACTGGAGAAAGGATACAGGCAAAAAGAGGATGACTGATAGGGTGGACAGAACCCCTGAACTTTTAGCTGAGTTTCACCTGGGGATAAAGGTAAAATATGACTTTTTATCACCTTTTTTTATGCATATTCTCCAGCAAATTATATGGGAGGAGATCAAAAAGAGCATATCTATGTGAAGTTTGTGTCTGAAGGTTATCAATAATTCAGTGTAGTAGAGATATGACACAAGCTCTCTCAGTTAAGAAGGTGCATATTCAGTGGGAATGCAGCACTGCTTTTACCAGCTACTTTTCCAAACCAGCTGGGTGACTTCATCATAGACTATCCACAAAGTTTCCCAACAAGGCTACAGCAGAGAGCATCACAGTAATTTGAAAAAGTTCAAATAACAGCTAGTATCACTTATGTCCAGGCTGAATATTTGTTATGAAATGGTTGTTTAATCAACATCCTTTGTATTATGTGCAAGGAGAAAAACACCAAGTGTAGATCATGGCATAGTATGCGCATCAGAGGTTAAATTTTGACCCCACTGCAGTCAATGGCAAAGCATGGTTCAATTTCTCCAAGAGTAAGTCTTTTTTTGACATCTGCATTTCCTTGCTTCCCCTTTAACCTAGCTGCACCTTAGAAAAATTAACTACTGTCAGAGGAAATAAGGTATAACTCATTGTGTCAACTACACTGATGTTTAACTTTTAGATAACTTAATTTAGACTAGATGGATCTCACCTTCAGATCCTCCCATGATCAATGGACAGAGAAAGGCGGCTCTAGAGATAAGCTCAACCCTGTCCCAGAAACCAGCCTTAGAGTGGGTTGAATTACACGAAAAGTTTGCCCTCTACTGACTGGGGAGAGAATTTGGTTTACTGGTTTAAACAGTTCAGCCTTTAGACAGTTCATGTTAAGTGAGACAAGGCCAATCCATAATTAAGCCACTCAGAACTGTAATGTAGATCCACTTACACTGTAGTTTAACTGTGTACTAGTTCTGCATATTTTGCTTTCCTCATGGGAAAAAGTTACACTTCTGTACGCTTTTTGGTTATAGAAGATGTGACTATCTTCAGGTCATCTGTCAGAGGTACCTAAGTTAAAGACTCCGCTATTAGTCTGGACAGTTCATGCCCTGGAAAAGGAACAGTCCTACTCTCAATCACTACCCCAAGGAAACTCCATGGGAATAGTCATCACAGGTATGACAACAGGTATTTTACAGGATCTGCATGTTCCTCACAAGCATGCTCACAACTAAAAAAGACCTGTCACTTTTTTTGATATATGTAAAGTAACAGATTATTCGGATATAAACAAGTTTTGGGTAAGCAGAGAAGAAATGGACCCAGAGATCCTTCACTGTTCTCCAGAATTCTGTTCCTTGCAGAGAACATTTGTCCACATAATACAGCAGTTGGCATGTTTGATATGGTCAACATTTTTTACATAGTTGGAATCAAGAAGGAAGTTATAACACTGAAGTGACTGCCCACAAGAAGTGGGTAACATCTCTTCAAGGAATTGAAATAGAACATTTTCTTCCCCTGCAAACGAGGTGTGGATTCCTCAGCGCTGCATAATAGTTGAACAAAGTTTTTCCTTATAATGAACCATTCATTTGGATTTCACAATATCTCATCACTTCAGCCGCAGCTGATGACCATGCCAGGAGCACTTCTCACATATCATTTGCAATGTTTTCTTTCCTATTACTCCAGAGGAAGGAGGGGAGAGAAGCATGGGGACAGAGCTGTAGTTCCTAGTGAAGATTTTACAGTGAATCTCTTTTTTTCACAATAGTGCTACTCAGAACTGCACTGTTGGAGTGCTAGTGAGAATTACACACTAAACAACACTTTTGCCTTGTTATTAGTAGTCCTGCCAGTGTTTGGAGTACATGATGGTACGTTATAACAGTACTTCTTGCAACACCAAACATTAATGCTAGCACTTTCTGTGTATGTGTAAGAATAATAGTCCAACTGTGCCATACCAAAGGTCCTCCTAGATTACTATCTTGTCCCCTACAGTGGCCAAAACAAAAGGGACATGACAAGTTTAAAATGATCATTCTTTTGGAAGACTCTTTTATCTCCTATCAATTAGGGGCTTTCTGACACCCTCAGCCAAACATTTCAGCCAGACTATTAATGTTAACAGCCTCAAGGACTGCTTTTAAACTCATTTCTCCTTTTGGCACCAACGATATCCTAACCCAACCTTCCAGATTTTATTTACACACTGAGTAGGAAACAAAGAAAAAAGAATGGCAGCCTTGCACATTTTTTTAAGTAAGTATCAGACACAATTTTACTCCATGATGAAAAAGCTTACCCATCAGGCTGTTTAAATTTCTATTCTGGTTCAATGGCTGCTATGTGACTTCTAAGAGCCTTTGAGTGGCTACCTAACACTTTCTGGATGAAATACTCAGCAGAAGAAAGAAAAATAATGTTTCATATCTGTTTGAAACATTAGTCGTTATCTTGTCTCCGGCTAAACAAAATCCTCATTGCCAACTTTCAGTGTACTGCTTTGCCTTTTCCAAGCACAGCCTCAAAAATGCTGATTTGTGCAACATGCTGACAAAGGGATGGTCATAAGTGCAAAGATTATTTTTGTGATGAAAAACTATCAGTCAGTATCCTTATCATGCAACAAGGTATTTCACTTACTATAGGTTTGTTCCTTTTCACAGCAAAGGCTGGGGGCAGGCTGGGCTACAGCGACCATGTGATGGTGGAGTTAAGGATCCCAAAAGGAGGGAGCAAAGCAAGAAAAAAGGATCACAACTCTTGAGAGAAAGTTTTGGCCTGTTCAGGGACCTGCTTTGAAGAATCTCATGGGAGATGGTCCAGGAGTTGTTGATTTTCAAGAGTCATCTCCTCCAAGCTCAAGAAAGGTCCATCTGGCTGTGCAGGAAGTCAGGCAAATGTGGCAGGAGGCCTACATGGATGGACAAGGAGCTCATGACAAAACTCAGACATAAAAAAGGAAGCATACAGGAGGTGGAAGCATGATCAGGTCACTCGGAAGAAATACAGAGACACTGTCTGGGCATGCAGGAATGGGATCTGAAAAACTAAAGCCCACCTGGAGTTCCATCTGGTGAAGGACATGCAAGGCAACAAGAAGGGCTTCTGCAGGTATGTCAACAGCAAAAGAAAGACTAGGGAAAATATGGGCATGCTGCTGAACACAGCAGGGGACCTGGTGAGAAAGGACACAGAAAAGGCCAAGCTGCTCAATGTCCTCTCTGCCTTGGTCTTTATTGGTAAGACTGTCCTTCAGGAGTCCCAGGCCCCTGACACCAGTGGAAAAGTCCAGGGCAAGAAAGACTTACCCTTGATAAATAAGGATCAGGTTAAGGAACATTTAAACAAAATGGATAGACACAAGCCTATGGGGCCTAACAAGATGCACCCAGGAGTGCTGAGGGAGCTCATTAATGTCTTTGCAAGGCAACTCTCAATTATGTTTAGAAGGTCATGGCAACTGGGGAGGTTCCTGAGGACTGAAAGGAAGTAAATGTCACTCCTACCTTCAAGAAGGGCAAGAAGGAAGATCCAGGGAACTACAGGCTGGTCAGCCTCACCTTGATCCCTAGGAAAGTGATGGAGCAATTAGTCCTAGAAACCATTTCCAAACATATGAAGGACAAGAAGGTGATTGGGAGTACTCAGCATGGATTCAGAAAAAGGAAATCATACTTAACCAAAATGAAAGACTTCTACAATGAGATGACTTTCTTTGGAGATGTTGTTTAGCTTGGCTTTAGTAAGAGTTTCAACACTGTCTCCCATAACTTCTTCATAGGCAAACCAAAGAAGTGCAGGTTAGAAAAGTAGACAGTGAGGGGGATTGAAAACTGGATGAATTTCCAGGCTGAGAGGATTGTGATGAGTGGCACAGAGTCTGGGTGGACGCCATTTACTAGTAGTGTATCCCCTGGGTGGATACTGAGGCCAATAGTCTTTAACATCGTCATTAATGACCTGGATGATGGGGCAAATCTCCAAAGCTCCCTTCCAACCCCAACCATTGTGTGATTCTCAAATGGCTTCACTAGAACTCTCTGTTTCAACAAATGAATCTACCTTTGCTGACTAATTTTAGGATCTCAGATACAAAGACTGTGGCCTCAGATCATAGGTTCCTTTATATTTTTGTCTGTGGTGTTTTACTGTTGTGCTGCCATTATTACATGTTAACAAAACCATGATAGATTTTACCTGATTTCTCAGCATTCATCAATGAGGTCTCAGGTCCAAGAATGATCAATGAACTTCTATAGACTTAAATAGAGCCAGGATTTTCCTCCAAGTGTACAGGGCTTTGTATCTTGCATAAAGACATTTTACAAAACTAACAGAAATAAACCAGAATAAAAACCATGTAAAGTAAGATCAGAATATAATCATATACAACTAAAGGTACCAAAAGCAAGTCTTCACTGGAAGAAGGAATCTCTAAACAACCTTAACAACAGCAATTTTATTTGGGGCATTAAACATGTAATCAAATTTAAACTCACATTCAGCAGCTCTTTGTCATTTTTGCCCTCCCTCTTTTTGCTTTGTATCCTCCATTATTTCTGCTACCTAAAGATGACAATGTTAAAAAAAAAAAAAAGCCTTCAATCATCTCATTTCACAGTCTGAGAGTTCTACCCATTTAGAGGTCAAGTTTTGTGTGCATCTCTAGTACTGAGATAAAAATGAGTAAATGAGTCATCTTCATATCAAGACTATTTTCCTTAACTATCTCAGTGAGAAACCATTTTACAATTTATTGGAGATCTCAATAAATCTGAACTTAGTTCTGTTGTCTAAACATGAGATGCTCAGGGCAGCCTGCCTGACTTTCAGCTGCTAGTCCAGAAGGCCATGGATCTCCTTTAGGTCCTGTGTCATATTTACCATCCCCTCTGGATATCTCAGATACCATAGGAAGTCTGCCATAGCATTATTGCTTCATAGCATCTGGGCTTCTAGAAGTCATCATGAATGAGGATGACCAGCAGACACTGTACTTGTCTTGCAGACCTCCTTTGTTGGCTGTATGACTTTCAGAAACGGATCCATAAACCCCAGTCACTTGCTAGGTATAGTCCCTTTGGACTTTAATAGTCTATAGAATCATAGAATCACAGTCAAGAGAAGGTTGAGTTTAGACACAACAACAGCCTCCAAAATTGTAACAGATGGTCTGTAGAAAGGGGCAAGTGACCACCTTCAAACTGTAGATACATTTATATTTATTGCATACATTTACACTGGTTATTGCTGGCTCAGCAGGGAAATAAAATTCCATATATGAATGAAGAAGTGTATGCCTTGCTTTCAACTACAACGGGACAATATGTGTCTAAAAATGTGGAGATTTTTAATGTAAATGGATTTTAAGAACCTCAGTGTTTAATCTGAAATCTCTAAAATAATGCACTTACTATATCATCATGAATTACAACCTGAAGAATAACTCGGCTCTTGAAGCATCATACACAGTAAGAAGCTACAAACTGATCTCTCTTCATCTTTTATCCACCAAGTACTGTAAAAACCAAAGATATGATGGTTGTTTGTTTCCTTCATACATACCATCCATAAACATGTCATTAGCATTCAGTTGTCACCATAGTAAATAACAGCTAATGACACACTGGTGCAGAATTCATTAAGAGTCTTTGGTTGTAAGTATCAGCACCAAATCTGTTTAATGTATAATATGGCAGCCTTCATTATTGATAACAATAAGCAACATGTTTCCCTAAGATTTGCTATCTCTTCTTCACACAAGCAAAGCCAACATGTCAGCTGGGTGTTTATTTGGCTTTCCTTTCATGTCATCACAGGAGATCCAAGATAGCTGCTCAGCAGTTATTGTGTGATGTAAGCACAAGCAATCTCTCTGCTTAGCTTTCTGTGACTTATTTTGAACATAATTATGTATAAAAAATAAAACCCAACCCTAAATAAACACAGAGAATCTGATGCCAGCTGGTTAGACCACAGAGGGGACCCAGAGCAAAGGTCCCATTGCTCCATTCTTAGCGCCTCCATTTCTTTATAATTAATAACAGTCTGTACTCCACTCAGAAGGTGAAGTGTTCAAATCTTTGAATGTTAACAGAGTTTTTCAGCTAGAGAGTTACTTCAGGCAGCACATTAACTGAATATCCAACACAAACTATACATACTGTCATGGATTCATCTCAGATAAACTGTGCCTGAGGCTCCCAGCTGAAGTTGGCTCCTTGGCTTTCTTCAGTCTGCAGCAGGAGAGAAAGACAGCTTCAGAGGACTGTTTAATCTTCTTCTCCTATACATCATGTTTCTCAGCATGGGAAGGATAAACCTCCCCAATTAGGGAAGGACTCCATATTGCCAGCTCAGCACGGAGACCTACCTTCCAGAGAGCAGAGATTTATGTGAAATGATGCCTGTTCTTGGAGACCAAAGTCAGCTGTGATGGCATGAGCAGGATTTCAGTCTAAATAAGATTCTTCTCTACTTAAACATGCTGACTTGTTCTGCTTTCTATTCCCAGCTGGGCTACCTATTTTCTTTCTCCAATAAATGGCATTAAAAACTTACTCAGAAGAAAAGAAACTTACAAAAACCGTATAGTTATTTGTAGTTATTGTACCCAACTTCCTCTCCCAGAATAGCTCTGTGATATACAAAATCTATTTACCCATCAGGAGCAACTGATCTGCAGCTCTGCCAGCTGATAGTGGCCTCTCAGAGACACCCTGCTCTTATTTCACCTGTGTTGTGATGATAATTAATGGTCCACCTCCAGTTGTAGGCTTCTCTGTTGGAAGCTGTCTGTGTAATATGTAACACTTACTGCTCTAGTGCTTGGACTTTAAAAGTTCCACCCATGAAGAGGTCTGAGCATTGCATACCATGACACTAACCTGCTGTAGCCCTCCCCTCTGTGCCTGAGTGTCCCAGGTACACCACCTGAATTCTTGATCATGTGAGGTCTACCAAATCTATTTGGTTGTGTGCCTCATGTTACATTCAAAATTTTGTTTATTGTTGAAGAGGAGGCACAGCTTTTTTATTTATATATACCTATATATAAATAACAATAACAATGCAATTAAAATCATAATGTACAAACCTCTTAGTTTCTACCCCTTTTCCTGGTGCTATGCTCACCCTTCTCCTGCTCCTCTGCATGCTAGGGTGAATGGTTTCACGCTGATGTTGGCAGTAGTGGGATGTTGCAGGGAGTAGGCAGCATCTGGAGTCCTTTGTCAGGAGGAATAAGATGTTCATGTAGAGGGTTTCCTCTTCCCATCTGCTGCTTTCTTACTTTTTAACTTTTTTCTTTTTTCCTTCAATTTAGTGTCATTTATATATGTTCATTAACACATATTTCTAGCTTTCTCTTTCTGCATTGGTCTGCTGCTTCAGGTTACATCCACGTTTACTACACATAGTGCCATTTGCACATTTTAGATACTATTTGTTGTCTTTGTTACCCCTGTAACCAATTTTGTCCAGGTCTGCAGCATCTCCACTTCTCAAGGTCCCTCCAGTTGTACTAGGTCTGTGCTTCTTTATGCTTCATCATCATGTTAGGGTTGTAAACATCTCATTCTACCTAGAACTGCTTGTTACTGCTGGCTATATAGAACTATAGTTGGAGGACACAAAGATAAATAAAAACTAAAAAAGTTAGATACAGACACCTGGTCAGTTAGACAAATTGCTGTCACAGCTGAACGAAGTCAAACAAAGCTATAGGCACATCAAGAATGGTTTGGCCAGAGCAGACCTGACAAGCCTCTATCCTGACGCCTCTCAAACTCAGTACAAAGCTTATGGCCTATTACTAGCATTAGTAATACCATACTGCAGGGCTACATGGTTACACTCCTTCTGGCCTGTTAATCCCCTTTTCCTCAAGATTCTCACTCTAAATGCACTTCACAGATGAGTCAAGCATGAGAGAGGGAGAGGAGATGATAGGGAAATATTCAGATATTCTCAAAGCAAGATCTTCCAAATGACAAAGTCAAAGGGAGGAGATGTTTTCCTAGGAACACTTTTTTTAGGAAATTTGATTTTTGTCTGCTGTTTTTAACATTCATAAAATAAAGTTGACAATGAACTGACTTTTAATTTATTAACTGAAAAATCTTCCTTGCTGAGAATTCCAAAGCTAGTTATTTATTGCAAAAACCAGAGTCATGTCAACAAAAATTAGAAAAGGTTTTGGCATTTTGGTCAGTTTATTTCAGGGAAAAAAAGCAATTCTCCCAGCCAGCACTCAGTGTCAGAATGAGCAGAATCCCAAGTCAACCCATGTCATCGAGCACAGCCTGCCACCTGCTCTGCTGATAGCAAAAGATTCAGCATAGTCATGTGCAATAAAGAACTGGATGGAGTTGCAAAGCTCCTCCGAGAAGTGGCAGAGATGACACCCTACCCGTTACCTCCATAGGCAAATGAAAGTTCTTCCACCAGGGACAAAGTGCCTATCAACTGCAGGACAGCCCCTCTCCAGGATTAGGACTCCTCTGCTATGACATCCAGTATCAATCTCTCTTGAAACTGAAAACAAAGCTGAAAACTGATAATATAAAAACATGCTGGAAAACCAAGCAATAGCTAACAAATAAATTGGGAGCTGGCACGGAATAATACATTGCAAACCCAGCTGATTACTGGCAGCTGTTACAAAAAATATTCTTCTTCCCTTTCTCCTCCTCCTCCTCCCCCTCCCCCCTTTTTTTTTTTTGAGATTCAGAGAAGCAAAGAGTTTTCATGCTTAGCTGGCTTTGTTTATTTACTGCCCTGGAGACATCTGAAGTTGCTCACAGCCAGTTGGTGGGAAGTGAAAAGCAATATTACAGGGTAAATAATGAGGTTGACAGGACAACCATGCACTTTAGGGGACAGTTATGTTCATGGGCAGGTTTGTTTCAGTCCCTAGGGAGGGACTAATGCATGACTGCAACAGAATGAGAAAATAAGAATACAAAAAATGACAGGCAACAGACTAAGTCCCTCCTGATATGGAGGATAAGAGCATTACAATCAAATGTTTTCCCTCTTGTATCTCCTAAGTTGTTTGGCCCTGTCAACCAGCTTCATGATCAACCTGGAACTCATTGCCACAGGACTTCATCAAGGCAAAAAGTTTGGCAAACCTAAAGTAGAAGTGGGCATTTATGTGGATTATGAGGTTAACCAGAATTACATTATTAAAGAGTTTATTAACATACTAAAAAATGAAGGGCCATCCATATTGCTTCAGTGCAGAAGATAATCTCCCTGGGGGACTATCTGGTATAACTTTATACAAGTAATAATGATCCATGATCCACTGCAGATATTTTTCTTATAACGCTTCAAATTTTCTGTCACTTATGCCTGATGAAAAAGACCTCTTCAGTCTGGCTACACTCATGCAGTTAAAGCAAATGGTTTCAAAACAATTCTCTAGAATTGAGGCCACATACACAAAAGTCCTTCTTTATATTATTAAACTGCTGTCCTTCAAACTAGGCAAGCTGCACTCGCGTTATCTATTGGGAATGGTCCCTGGTTCTTGCTAATTCCTGACCACAAGAACTGGGTAAGTGCTGACTGGTCCAGGCCAAACCTGATCAAGCCAAACCTGCACTAGTGCCAGGGATCACAACTAATCAGCCTGGACTGGTTCCAGTGCCAGTGCTCATGTTTTGGCACTGTTTAGTTCATCAGTAGAAGAGTTTAGCATAACTACTACGATAGTATTCTCTAGTAGAAGGGATCCAACATGCCAGTCAGGCAATAGCCTTGTGGCACAGCACATCAGAGTCTCACACACTGACAATATATGCAAGCTCTGCAGCTGCCCCCAAGCCTTTTCCTTTAAGACCCTTTTGAACACCTGTCCCAGCCCAGGATACAGCTTGCCCCTGTGTGTAAGCTCAAAGGAAGCATGGCCCTCTTATAAAACAGCTCCCAGTGGATGACAACTTTGCTCAACACTTTACAGCTTAGACCCAATTCCAATGAGAGCTTTTAAAATGACAAACCAGTCATTAATTGGTAGAATCTTTCATAGACAAAATGAATTATTTCAGAGCTAGAAGATGGATTTAATATATCAGTATGTGACTTGACATGATTAATATGTACCCTCAGTTCAGTAAAGGTTATTTTCTTCCCTTCACCTTCATATATGTTCAGTATGCTGCTTGCAGAAGTTACAAGTTCACCTTCATTAATTCAGTGACAACAGCCCCTACCCAGTTTGTATTTTTTCCTTCAAAAGCAATGTATTCATCTCAGTTGCATATGCCTCACGCAGTAAAATACAAATCCAACTACAGATTGTTAAATACATAACTAAGCTATTTACCTTGTAACAGATTAATTAAAATACTTTACATCTGTAGTCAGCCAAGCAATGTGGCCACTGGCACTAACGTACTGCTAACCACTACATTCTGAGAGGCACAAGGGATTTAAAAATATGTACACAAATACTTCATCTTTTCCGTTTACTGTAGCAAGTTTTTTCCTGAAGAAAGGAATTTGCTAGGATATGTGACAATTTCATCATGCCCTGTCTTGTTCGTACATGTTGTCCTTTATTTCCTAAAAAATGTCTGTATAGATTTCCTAAATTGGCTTCCACCTTGAGTAAATATCTGTCATCAGAATAGTAGAGCCGTGGGCATAGAGAAATTCTCAACTCAGTTTCTGTGGAAAAATACAGATATATAAGAATTTAAAAATTATTCTAAACCAAAATGTTTAGCTAAAAACTAAATGTTCTGCTTTGCTTTCTGGATATTTAAAATTACCATTTTTCTTAATTGAGGTCATTTCATAAAATAAAACATCTCTTCATCATAAGAAGTTGAAATGTTCCATTTTGAAAATTGCAAAATATATCTTGACATTTTCTCTCCTATCCCTTTTATTTCTTCCTGAAGGTATTCATAAATTTCCTCTGCATTTATGAATGTTTTTATCTCAAAATGGCATTTTCTGGTAAATCTCTTATTAACCAAAACAGGTTCAGGGACAACAGGCAGATCTTTAGAGAGTTCTCTGTTTCTTATACTGTGGGCAGCCTGCCAAAATAACGTGTCATCTTTTGAGTCAAATACAAAAGCACAAAATTAGGATGTGGGTCAAAGGGAGAAACATCTGACTCTAAATTTGATATTAGAATTGACTTTTGTCTACATTGCCTTGACAGTTCAGCCCTGATGCTGCCAAGTACACTGCACCGCTAGTGTAATGAGATGCTATGTTGGTCTAAGTTTATGCTCAGACAATTGATTAGTAGTTGAGCATTGTAGGTTAAAAGGCAGCTTTTAGTGTGTATCAGCCAGTCAGTGAGGGATCACAGCCAACAATAATAGGCAATGTGACCTATGCTAAAGGAAAACAGGAAACTATCAATCAACTGCAAGGAGGTAAGAAAGGAAACTGTGACCTTTCCTACTGGTTCAATGAGATGGCCCATATGCTACTAAAGGGCATCTCAGAATTTGGCCTTTGGTACCTTAAACTTGTCTGTCCTAGAACCAAATTGAGCTCTTATTTGGGTGTTTTTGTACTCTAGCCAGACATCTTTTCTCACAAAATACAGGTGATCAAGATCTTTGAGACTTCTACACACCTTTCAAACTGGGTTGAAGTGGCCCAACAGGTCCAAGTATTCTCTGGGCTGAGAAGTGACTAACAAGCACACAAATAGACCTCATGAAAGCATTGACTTCCTTTCCTCAGAAAACCAGGCTCAAAAAGCACTAAATTCAAATCCTGCAATATGATGACAGGGAAGGAAGAAGGATAATATTGTCATTTTATAGGAAGGGATCTCATGATGGCGAGACTTGTCTAGTCATCCAGATAAACAGACCAATATTTTCAGACGTGTTTTTCACTCATGAGTGAGACCTTAGACACTCATGTGGCAGGCAGGATGATCTCAAGGTACAAGAAATCTTGGAGCAGTCACAAAGTATTTTGATCACTAATAAGAAGGGTTTAAAGTCCTGTCAGCCACCACCATTAATAGACAAATACACTTGGCATGGAGCAGAAATCACCGTATGTTACACACTCTGTGTGCAAAAAACTAGCTGGATATATCAAAGCACTACATGTTCAATGAACAAGGATTCTCTTGTGTAAGACTGTTCCTGTCTATACCATCCCAATGTAGCTTTAATGGATGAAGAACATATTAGCACATTAACAGTATCCCTAGACTGTGTGTAAACTAGTTTCAGGCATATCTTCTTTACAGGAAAATATTACTAATCAATGTTATTTAAAATAGGTATCTTTGGCACTCTTTTGCTCCTGCTCTGACACAATGTCTCTCTCAAAGGAACAGAGACATTTTCTGATATTCTAGCAAAGCATAGAGTTGGCATCTCTTGTAAAAGTGTTTGTTTATTATACTTTGTGTCTACCTACCTTAACACCTGTCTTGGGGTAAGATGTTTCAGTTCCTGGAAGTACTCATCTCCTCCAGTGCGTAAGGTGAGATCCTGGATGAATAGCTTGGACTGAATATCTAACTTAAACATCTACATATAGATGAGCAGACCTACCTGTTCTACCATACAACAAATGGTGCATGCACTTACCGTTTGTGCCTTTGTTTCTTCCTACATAGTGGGAATGCTAATAAATATTTCCTTAATTTGCTTGGGTGTTTATACATTATTATAAAGAGATGTAGAAGATATTTCAAGCAAGGAATAAGAACTCCTGAAGATAATTTTCGCAGTTCATAGTCATCAGTGTTGTGCCCATTGTGAAAAGAAAAAAAGGTTGCCCTGGCAAGTTTCATTCATCACCCGAAGAAAAACAGAATGTACAGCTATACCTAGGGTCCTCCCTTAGCAGATGTGTGACCTCTAAGTTTGCAGCCACAGTAATAATGGATGGTGAATAATGAGTTCTTCAGGGGGAGAGAGGTGGTCTATGTCCCAGATCCAGGAGATCTTAAAGCATTAAGCAGCACCTTTTGTAAGGAGGCTAGCACATAGCTAGTTATCCAATCAATGGAGGGCATACTTGGACTAGCTAGAGGGACATATGAATGAGGAGGAAGAAAGCCACATGCCATGAACTGGCATCCAGAGCAGGCTATGTAAATGAAAATGGCTCTTCAACTCAGTGAGTAAAGAGTGGCCTGTCCATTCTCTGTAATGGAGATAGTACTCACATGTACCATCAGCAAAACTAAGAAGCCTTAAAATCGGCTTGGCTTCACTTCAAGTGCTCAGACTACTGATGAAAATGAAGGATCCTTGTGGAATTGCTAAAACAACTGTTGACTGTGAGGTTGCTTTAATAAACACAATTCCTTGTACAGTTTACAATAAGCTAACTGCAGAGGCCACATGGGTGTTGGTTCCTAAAGAAATAACAGAGAGGCCTTTGTAAATACTCACGCAATGCAATCTCAATAAAATCGCACCCATTGTGCTAGATTATTTTGTTGCCCTGGATCTAGGCAACTGCATGGTTCATAACACAATGGAAAAGTCACTTTTAACTGGGCCTCTTCAGAGTCTGAACATGCTGCCTTTTCTAGGAATATGCTGGCAGTTACTACATTGTCTTCTCTTTGTTCAGTTCCTGTGCTTCTCCTAAGCTCTGTTTACTTTGGATATATGTGGGCTGTTAGTAGCAATTCAAGGTCACTGCCAAATCCCTGAGAACTATTGACTGGATAGAGACAGTAAAATGCTTTGGCTATCTGCTAAAAACTTCTCATTTTCTCTCACTTCTTCTGTCAAATCTGTAAAATACACCTCTTTAAAGCCCTCTTATTTCCAATAAAACACTCAGAAAGTTTGACTGATATTCTAGAGATGTATGCTTACAGATTGAACAGTCCTTGTGGTATTTTAAGGTCAATCCTATCAAGGTCTGAAAACATCTACTTCATACTTCATTGCTGGCCTAGTGGGCACAGAAATTACACATATGTCCACAGTGTCCAGATCGCTGGTGTAACAGCGATGCACGCGGAGCCCACCTTCTGCCCATGCACCCACTCATGTTTGTGATCCTATTGCAGCTCCCAGAGCTATTGATTAGATCTGTAGATAGTGGCAAATGTCTCTGACTGATTAGTCTTTGTCCTTATTTTGAATTTGAATTTCTGCCAAGCAGAAAACCTAGAGGCTTTCAGCAAGCAAATAACCAATAAAAATGAGAAGCAAAGTGCCAAACTGCTGAAGTCACATCAGGCTTCTTGTAGGGAAAGCTTGCAGAAACACAGGCATTACCTGATGGCAAAGAGGAGAACATATATCTAATCACAACCATGCCTAAAATCCTTGATTTCTAGACATAAGAGTCATTGACTGGCATCAAAAGGGAAATATGTAGTATCCTCTCATGGGAGACTTGTTCCACACCACTAACAGGAAAACCTCCACTAACTTCTGTCAAGTGTATATCAATGCCACAGTACCGAAATCTGAATATTTTCTGGAGTGTGAATGGTAATTCCACATTAAGGACCAATGTAATCTAGGAAATTTCATAGATTTCTCCCTCAAATGAATTTGTGTTTCTTCATTACTTATTAGAGTCCAATAGGAGTATCTTGTTCCTTTATAGTATTATGTATTTTCTGCCTGTTTTTACAGTGCTCTTCCCATTTCATGAGTCTTTATTTACTCTCTAATGGGATGTTTAAATTATGGCTGGAGAAGATATTATGAAATGAGTAGGAGAGAACTGTAAAGTCCATCTAGCATTACAATGAGGATTTGTGTTGCTTCTTCAAACTAAAGTATGAAATAAAAGAAATAAACACCTAAGTCTGTCATAATCTGTAGCTGAAAATACTGTGGGACTTTGCATCCCTGAATGCTACTCTAAAATGGAGGATGATCATCTATCTCTCCTCGAAGCCACCACACTCTTTCACAACAATAGCAGATGCTTTCCTCAAGGCTAGGAAAAAAACCATAAGGGTTGGAGGTTTCTGATAAAGTAAAAGCACATGTACACCCTAGGATATATTTCAAAGCACATTTTCATAATTTGCTATTAGGGAGAAAAATCAACTCCATGTTTCTATGCTGAGATAGATACTCTCCTTCAGTGAATCATTGAAAGGAAAAACCAGCATGGATCTGGAAGTCCATGTATGATCTCTGGAGCACCACTGAGCAGCAGTACTCTAGACTGCTCTTAAATATCTCCAGGAAAGTAATATCTACAGATTTCCTGAGCAACATATTCCTATGTGTTACTGTCTTTATGGGTGTCTCTTGCCAGTACCATGTTTCCAGAAATATTTTCTACTGTGAATCACAGCCACTGACTTCTTGTTCTTCCCCCTAGAGACATGGAAACAAACAATCACAGTCCATTTTACGGAAGTCTTATACATATTGCAAAACTATTATGCACCCTCCTTCAGTCCCCCCTGTTCCAAACCAAACTAGCTCAAATCTGTCCATTTTTCTTCTCACAAGCTTTATTTCTTAAAGGTCTGCTTTATTCTTGCTTCTCCCTGCTGTACTCACACCTTTCATGCCCGATGTTGGAAGAGTTCTCCAGCCCAGGCTCACTGTCACCAAGCAGAGCAGAATCATCACTTTCTGTGTTTTGGTAAAAAAACAACACTGTGCAGAGACATAATAATGGTTGGACTATCTGCAGCCATGCAGAGGGGGAAGAAGGAAAACCCTTAGGGGTATTCTGAAGAGAGCAAGGTGCGTTTGGGAAGACATGAGTTCACTCTGCCTGTACTTCAAGCTAGCCAGGTGGGAGCCATGGCCAGCTAAGAGCCATTCTCCTCCATGGAAAAACTTTTGAGATCAAATCTGGAGTACTGTGTCCAGTTTTGGGGTCCTGTGCACAAGACAGATATTGACATGCTAGAGCAAGGCCATTGCAGGGCCACTAGTGGAGCACAGGATGTATGAGAAGGGGCTGAGAGAACCAGGTTTATTCAGTCTTCAGAAGACAAGCCTGGTTGTCGTCTTTGCAAACATGCCATCACCCAGGTGCTATTGTCCCTAGCCATTTTTGTTATTCCCCAGCCTAACCCACAACCTCTCTTCCAGAAGATAACTGAGAGATCAGCAACCCACATCTGCTGGCTTAATGTAATGTCTTGGCACCACTAGCACAGTGAATGAAGGACTCGGAGCACTGAAGGATACTCACAGAGTCCTGTGAATGAAGCAAAGAAAGCCAAGCTTTATTTTGAAAATATCAAAACTGAATGGTTTGGGACTTTTTTGATTATTTTTTGTCAGAGGAAATCATAGTAAACCGGTCTTTTTCATGGAAAAAATTACTCAGTTGTAAAACATTATAAGGCTCTTCTGAAGAGCACGAAAGAAACATTTCTGTCCCCACCTGCACTCTAGTCTCGGGGCATGCAGGAAGAGAGCAGGCTGAGACATAGCACATGTGAGATGGTTTGGCTCATTCACTGCTCCTTACACCATAATCACCTGTAATTACTTCACATGGTTAAGCAATTCCAGTTAGAGTAGCAGCTGCTGTACATCCCTAGAAACTACTGCAATGGTAAACTCAGGTTCTTTTTATTAATTTAAGTGAGCACAAACAGATTGCTCAAGTCATTAGTTTAGTTACTCTGAAGTTCCTTGATATATTAGACTGTAATTGTTCCTTTGTTTAAATATAACAGCATGCACATCCACCAGATCTCCCAGATAAATGTTTTAAGCTCATATACTAGAGCTGAGAAGGCCTAGTTTCCGTAATAATTATCCAGAATTAACCCTGTGCTAGAAAACTATGTTCTGTTCATCAATAAAAATAACGCATATCCGTAATATATTGTTTTACTACATTCCAGACAGACTGAATGGGAACATGCCATCAATATATCTAAAGTAGACTACTCATTAAGTAGAAAACCAGTCAAATGTTATAAAAGATGACATTGACCTTTGTCAAAAGCAGACTCAAAGCCTTCTTCAAGTCTTTTATTTTTCAAAGAGAATAGTTAATTCCAGATATTTTAATCCTGATTTAGAATATGCACTCTCACCACTGCCATAAACACCTAAATAGACAGACAAGTGCTCACAAATCGATAAAGTCATATAAAACAAAATGTAAGTAACAAGTGCCTGAATACAAGCATAGTTAGACACACAATCTGTATTTTATGTATGTATAGTTATGCACAGCTTGTTTGAAATGGGTGGAAGAAACTCTTCTGAATACTATTACAGGCAAATGAAAGCACTCATCAAAGGCAAATTCATCACTATACAGAAGTGAACATTGCCTGCTGAATCTTCCCTTCTGCGGGCTCCTTTAGGTGTCTTCCTTCATGCTACTTTTCTGCCTCCTCCCTTCTGCAAAAATAACAGCAAAGAAATCATGGGAGGCAAAAAGAGTGGATGTCTTGAGCTGAGTAATGATCTGTCCTTCTCCTCTCCTGTCCTCAGTCTGTCCAAGCAGGCATGTTGTTCAGCTTCTTTATTATGGTCCTTTCTGTGTCTATGGTTCCACAAAATCCCAAAATGCTGACTCTGGTCTCTTAGGAGACCTCTGAGGGAGGGCCTCCAAGGACAGCTATGTAAAAAAGGTCCTTTTTTCCCGCTGTTTCACTGATATGACAGACAGCAAACAAGAGAATATTGACTAAAATTAAAGTTGGTGCTTTAATGTCCCTGGCAGATTTATTTTCTCTCAGGAAGATGAAAGAACTAAATATCTTTCCAAACCCTTGCCAAGGCCTTTATAGCCATGGCTATGCCTTCCAAATTGGTTTGGATTGCTTACTAAAGAATGAGTAAAGAGACAAGGTTCATAATTTAGCTTTTTATTGCTTGTTCTTAGGAAAGGAGACATGATCTGTCTCCTCCAGCACTTCCTCCCACCCCAGCTTTAGCAGGCAAGGAGGGCTTCCTACTCAGCACGGAAATGTCTCTGTTTTAGAAAAATGAGCAGTATTAATATCCACCAGTCATGTGGTCTCTCTGAGACACATTCAGATGTTATGCTCATCCAAGCTGATGTCTCAGCCTAGGTTGGGTCTTGTACAGGTGGCCAGCAATTGCCATCTTTGTGGCATGCCATCGGATTACTGCGAAGCATAAATCCTTCATAATTCCACGTGTAAGGTAGAGTGGAATCTGCAGTTCTCGATCTTCTCCCTTGCATCTCCTCTCAAGGCCATATTCACCCCTCCCTTACCTATCTACCAGTTTAATGACCATAGAATATCATCAAGGTCTTCAGCTAATTTAGGTTACATTTACAGCTACTGTCCTATATCACTGCTCCTTCACTGTAGAAAGGAGCTCGCCCTCAGTGTGAAAAAGTGGAAAGAAAAACATACTCCTATGGAAGTGATTGTTATTATGACTAAAACTAGGCAAAGTATTAAACAAAGACTCCAAGTGAATGACATTTAGTGAAGGGCATGTTTCTGTTCTTCTCAGGGGAAAATATTGTTCTCGTGACAGATGATTAGAAGCAAAGTTCTTTATAGATGCTCTGGGAGGGAAAAAGTGTTTTCACACATGCTTTTCTACTTTGCACCCAGGACGTACTAAGTAGTTTTTATATTATTTACAGACTTACAGGCTCTGTTTCTCTTTAGAAGAATGATTTAATTAACTCAGTTTGCAAGAGCTAGACCAGTCACTTTGGACAAAATAGGAGAGAAAAAATGAACCTGTGCATTCCTGAAGAAGAAAGGCCATTGTTCTGAATAAAGGAACAAAGAGATGACATATATTGGGTGTTTTCATTTATGAAAATATTACTGCCTATGTCAGGGTTCACCCATTATTAGGTGATTTCAGATGAATCAGATATTACATTGGAAAAACTTCATCATGCATTGAACATTCATTTGGCCGCAAGTGGAATTGCTTGAAGACCACACTGTCATTTCCAGGGAGAAAGCTTGAACTTCTCTGTTTTAACATAATGCTGCCAACAGCTTCCATCCCAGTGACTAAAAGAAGTAGTGAGAGTTACTGAAATCATTCTGAAGAAATCAAAAAAGCTGCATTTACCAGCACAATCTTCCTCTATTTTACATAAATCTTCTGTGGAGGGTTTACTTGTGACACACTCCAGAGGGTGCATGAGTCATAAAGGAAGTGCCTTCAGTTGACATTTTCCATTTGCTGGCAGTGGGTTGCATCCCCCAAATGCCAAAACCGAAGCACAAATTAAAGATATAGACATGGGGATTCCTACTCCTAGGATAAAATTGGACTCAGAGCATAATTCCTCATGACCTGAATTAAACAATTGTTTGTTATAATCTTTGAAGGGGTAGGGGGATAATGTTTGATTTTGAGTGGGGCCAGACATCTGCACCACTTGTTGCCTTCAGTGGGGATGTGGACCCTCAGCACCTGCTTGGATGAGACCCTTCAGCCGTTATACAAAGGGAGTGAAGAATATAAAGTTGATGAACAGTGACATCTCTAATCTTTGTGGGGAAAAATAGCTCATGATCACAGCTGGTTAAGATACAGAATGACCAAATGATTAATCAGCAGAAATGTGGGCTGTGTTGTTACTGCATCAAAGCATGCAAGCTCTCAGCTGGAGTACAGATGCCAAAAGCAAGCTGACAGCCAAAAGCCATGTGTTTTTGGAACCTGTCCCTGGAGAATGGGAAGGAGGAGAGATTTTCCCATGCTGATTTGTCTCTTCTACTACTCTCATTCCCTCTCTGGAGCTGATCCACTACTGATGAAGTCCAAATTTGTAATTAGGACCCAGTGTAGAAATCCATGATTTTTCTGGCTCACAAAGGACAACACAAGGAAAAAAAAAAGGGGGGGGGGGGAATAAAGAAGAAAAAAAACCTCTCCACCTTTTCTGTTATGCAGAAGAAGCCAAGAGGAGTTTAAAGAAGGATTTTTCAAAGTGGCCAATGATTTTTTGGACGGTTTGGGTTTTCGGGGAGCCCAGCTTTTAACACCCGAAAGATTCCAAATTCTTCAATAGGCTGAAAATCAGGGCTGCATTTTAAGCCTAAAACTACTTATCACTTGGAAATCTCAGTCACATTAACTACCCCAGCATCACACAAGCAGTCTGAATTAGAAGTAAGAGTGTCTTGTGCCCCAAGGTTAAGAAGTTCTCCTCTCTGTCTTTTGCCCATGAGGTAGATTTTCAAAGAAAGACTGACTAGGAGTACAAAACAAAACAAAAAAACCCAAACCAAAACAAAACAAAAAAGGTTTCTTTTGAACAGAACCCAATGACACCGACTGATGTCTCATCCCTGGAAGTGTTCAAGGTTGGATGGGGCTTTGAGCAACCTGGTCTAGTGGAAGGTGTCCCTGCCCATGGCAGGGAAGTTGGAACCAGAGGATCTTTAAGGTCCCTTCCAAGCCAAACCATTTTATGATTCTATGATTCTATGATTCTATGTGTGAGTACTTGAAAGTAGGACAACAACATGGGGACTGGTGTCATCTGAAACTTACTGAGAGTTTTTGAGAGCATCCAGTGTCTAAGCTACTAGGATTTGCAATTTCTTAAGATTTCAACCACATCATTGTATTGAACGTATTGCAATTTGCTTTATTTGTTATTTGAATTATTGGATCTTCTGAAGCTTACATTGCACAGTCTAGGCATTTATTTCAATACTTTGAAGAGATTCTAGCAATTCTTAGGTAGTCTCTGCTTCGTCTGAATCTTTATAATGTTATCCTCCAGAGTTATACACAAGGCCAGACTGGATTAATAGAAAGGTGCCATACCTGGATTGATAGTTTCAGCAATGTTTTGGTTATAGAACATGAAACATAGGTTTGTAGGTTGTTACAAATTATCCACACACTCAGTGATCTCTCTTAGGTGCTCAGGGAGCTTCCATTTAAACCACACTATTTTAATGCCAGTATGCCACTTCTGCAAGTTATTTCTTCTGTATGAGATTTAGCGCAGTTTCTCCTGGAGAATGAATGAAACACACTGATATGGCAGCATTTCCTGATAACTTTGGGCCATAACATATTGTCCATAAAGGCAAAAAATCTCTTTACTGAAGAGGAACAAGTCTTTGCCTCCATACAGAGCTGACTTCAGGCATGGAAAAGCCAGATTGATAAGTATCAACCAAACTGTACTTCATTATCTTCCCTAGCTTGGTTCATTTGACACTGCAGTTGCTGAGATGAATATATGTTTTGAATATGTGAAATCTTATATGTCTTTCAGAGAAATAGAAAAGATAAGACAGAAAAAATCCTCTTGGGAATGTGCAACTGATCTGCTGACTTCAGAGCTCATCTGGTATGGTAACTGATTACAGCTCTAACTGAATGACTAAGAAACATATTTACAGATTTATAGACACTGTAACAGGCCTTCAAAGAATAGCTCCTTGATAATTGGCTGAAAGACCATTCCTTGATCTACTGAAATTCCTTAAGAGTTGATCTAACCAAGAGCAATAAATTATTATGATTCTTTTCAGAGCAGACACTGCCAGTTTGAGTTTTCACATGCTAAAAGCAGTTTTTATTTTGTAGTCACTCCTGTTGGAAACCAGATAGCCTGTTGATGGTAAAAAATTGTTCGGGTTTTTTTTTTTTTTTAAAGGGCCATGTATCCTCGGGGGACTCTTAAGGTGACAGCCAGCATAAAATCTCTAATTCATTTCTATATTATAGATATACTTTTCCATACATAGCATAGGTAATGTATCCATATATCTATTCCCACACAGAAAAATGTTATCTGCCTTTGCCACAACAATATTTAGTCCCGTTGATGAATCTTGAAACTGCATGCACATTTACACACCAGTAAATTCCTAAAATGTTCTACCAAAGCCAGCAAGGCTCTGAAGATGCCCTGTTTTAATCCCTATTTTACTGCCCGTGGACTAAGATGCCTAGCAGCATATCTTAAATGAGGACAGACCTAGCTAGTTCATGCGGCAGTCACAGGGTTATTTAACCCCCCTATACCCCAAATATGCACAACACGTCTTTTGGCCCTGTTCTGCGGGTTATAAGGTATCCATCTGTTTAGGCAAAGCAAAAAAGGAACTATGGATGTAAATATTTCTCTGTGATGGGAACAACCACCTTCACTGCTGTTTCAAGAACTGATGTCTCTGACATGCATACAACCCTACCAGCGTACAACTTGCTTAAATCTAATCTTTCTGTTTCCTCACACCCCTGTGTTTCCAGGCACCACTCAGCTTGCCAGTATTTGTCAACCATTTAATACTGCTGCTTTATTGCCTTAGGGTTCACAACTATATTTAAGCTCCACGTGAGGAAAGTGCTAACACACTCAATTTAATTGATGGGAAATGGTGACAAAGAGAAGGATGATCATTGGATCAAAGACAGGTCTTCAACCTGAATACCTACACACATAGATATCTTTTTCTTCTAAGCACCTGCAACAGAGTTAAGACACAGTAGCATGCATTTATGATGAAATATGAGCTCTTCTGTAATCATACACAGTTTTGCCACTCTAGCAATGGGACCGAATTTTCAGCTTTAATTTAGCTTGGTGTAAAGCCATTTCTTCTTATTGAGTTGCTGATGGAGGAGGGAGTAGTTCCTGTGATAGTGAGAACACTTGGACTAATAATTCCCTTGCTCTTTCTAATTAAGTTTTATACAATATTTAACAGAAAATGGTAGGGCAGATGCTTGAAGCATAAAGGCTAGGCGAATGTGTGAAAATATAGCCCATAATCTCTGACACCAGTAACTTGAAGAAAGGACACTGCAAGACAAAGTGTATTCACTAATGTAATGGAATTGTTACTGAAACAAACAGAATCATACAGCTGTAAGGCTTTCAAAGAGGTAAGTGTTTATAGTGTAGAGATTTTAACAGTAATATTCATTATCTCCAAATAGTATAACATCAAAATAGCTTTAAAGATCTGTGTAGGTATGTTTTAGGAATTCATTGAGATAAATTTATTATAAACCTGGCCAAGAAAAGAACTAAGGATGATGGTTTTTAATGAAACACAAATTACTGAGTTTTAGAAGAGAATAAGCAAACACTGTCTGATGTTACAGATAAGGCTGTGAGGATGTTGGAGGGGAATCTGCTCCAAATCTATTAACATGCAAGTGGTGAATGCACAAACTAGAGAAAGCAAACAAACAAAGTGAAATCTGAGGACTTGTAAAGCAAGCCACCCCACTGTGGAGAATCCTCCCCACACGGCCATTACTTGGACCTCTGCTGGTTTTAATCTATATAAATGACTGAGACAGATGGAAAACAGTATGCAAGCTGCAGTCACTGATTACATCAAGTGAACGAGCAGAAAAAGGAACTGGGTTTCCTCTGAAATCAGACTTCTATGCAGTAAATAAAACTCGGCATTGACAAACATAAATGAGCACATGCCATATGCAGCAGTAAACAGCCCAGAAGATGAAATGAAACAAAGCAAGGAAAAGCCAAAGAACCTGGAGGGGACCTCAGGGAGACATGGGATTTGTCTCAAAAACACCTTTCGCGATGTATACAGAAAACTTCTTTTCCTTTGAAACCTTGTGTATCCTGCCAGTAAAGAACCTGTCTGGAAAGCTGGAGTGCTGTGTCCCCCCATAGATTTGTCATCAGTGCACTATTAAAAACGTACAAAATCAGCCAGGTGCTGTCTCGCATCATTTAAGATATTCAGGATATCAATTGCCCCTGCATTGCCAAGTCCCATAGCCGTTTCACAGAAACTAACAATAGATCTCAGCCAAAATAAGCAGGAAGAGAAAAAACATTGTCATTTTATATAACCTACTTGAGGTACCAGCGACAAAAGGGAAGTAACTTTTTTACAAATCTGCCGATGAAAGGCTAGGTGTATAGCACCTTCCTAAATAAGAGATTATGAAACAATTCTGGAATTACTTGGGAGATTCTGCATTATTTGCTAAGGGCAACCAGGTTTTGAATGCACATGCTCTGAAGTAAAACAACTACTATTATAACCTGTCTCATTGACTGTGCAAAAGAAGAAAGACTACTCACTTCTTGCGAACATGGTCTTTGTCTCCAAAGCCTGCCCATGAGGATTCATAAAAACTGGAGGCAGAGACAGACTAGCTTAAGAGCCCATACCAGCTTTCTTCACTGGACAGGGTGTGAGTTAGACAGAAGAAATGGTCAACCCTCCTTTGGTTTCACAGACATACCCCTTGAGTGACCTTGGGAAGGCTGAACACAAAAAACATGTCTGGGAGGTTAGGTGGACTTAAAGGCTAGAGTGAAGAGTCAAGATTTCTGCAGGTATGACCATGATCTCATGCAGATAACCTGGATTCATGAGTCTGTGGGTAATCTCATGGAATAGAAAGACACAATGTACGTAAATCATCCTGCACTGTTTTACCCTCCATTATTTCTCTTTTGTAGCAAGACTGAGTGATAAAGATATCTTCTCCTTTCCTTTCAAATCTCTAGCTTTGCTTTTATGCCCATTGAGCTAAACCTGAAATTAAGCCTGTGTTTAACTGCTAGAAAGTCTTGCTCAAGCCCATACAAACTGTTGCTGCCCTGTGCTGCATGTTCCCATTTACCCATGACCCACTTCCAGATGCCAGCATGAGAGTTTATGCCACCACTTGTTGATCCAGATCTTCTGTAAAACCTTCCTCCCACCCCCTCCTCACAGCCTGAAAACCCTCCCAGATTCACTGCATGACTGTTCAAACACTTACACTAGCACAGCGCAGAGGACGGCCAGGGCTGGAGCACAGAATGCTGGGAGAGGGCAGGCAACGGTGTCAGTCACTTAACTAGCATTGCTGAAGAAATGTCACTTACTTAACAGATGCCCAAAGCCTCCTTGGGGAACAGCCAAGCCATTCTCTTAGATTGCTTATCACAAGAAATCTGAAAGGGCTGAAAGCATTCATGGCCAACAATAAAGCTTTTTACCGAGAAGGACATTTGGGTCACTTACACTTCTTGCAAAGCCTTTTTATACTTTTAGAACCTCAGGAACTGAAGCTGTAGATGCTCATTATTGCTGGCTGAAAAATTACATGGGAAGGAGACTGTGGTTTGCCAGTGCTTTTGCACTCTCTGGCACTAGGAGTAAGAGGAGAGTGAATCCCCAGGGCAGATTAGGAGAGAAGGAGCCTTTGTCTGCAATATGCTCTCAATATAAACTCTTACAATCCTAAACTGGAATATATAATTCAGGGAATGTAAAGACTGTCAGAGGAGGGGGATGAGGGAGAAGGCAATTTCACAGTGCCCTTCTCTGTCCTTTTGTACCAGACTACAATGCAAGACAGCAGAACCACAGAAAAGATAAAGTTGCAGACAGGCAGGGTTGTAGGACTAGCACAGCCCATGTCACCCTGTGCAGAGCAGCACAGATGAGCAATCTGGGGAGGGGGGTGATGGAAGTTAAAGGAAATTAAAGGAAAATAAATGCAGAACAGATGTCAGAAAACACATTTTCCTTCAGAGAATAATAAATGCATGTGGTGGCCTTCCAGACAAGGTTACTAGGGCAGGAATAACAAGGTCATTTCATAAACAATTAGCTGCTCTTCAGGGTGAAAGTGAAATGCTAGCAGTGACCAAGTTGGACAGCTGACACAGGAACAAAGAATATATTCTTTCCTTCCCTTTGCACTAGGGACATTCCTCTTTTAACACTCTTGTTTTCACAGTTACTGTTTCCTTGCAAGAATTCCCTGATAAACCTGAATCCCTCTCTCTACTAAGGCCATCAGAAAGAAGCTGGTTAGTGTCTGCTCTGATAGTTAGAGGTAGGGTGTGTGTGCGTGTGTGCACGACCCGGAATATATGTGTGTGATGTGAAGTCTTCTCTGTTAGGAACAGAGGACCACCAACATATTTGACCCACGGGCAGTCGATAACCAGTTTCCAGTTGGTAATAACTTAAAGTTGCTTGTGATCCCGGACTATGATTGAAAAGGCATTAAATGGCTACTTAACCGAGACAGCCTCTCAGGCTATAATAAGGCCTTATGTACATTTCTGGCAAACTTCTGTATTATTAAAATTCTTTCAGGAAAACACTTGAGCTCAGGTACATACAAATCTGTCTAGCTCCCAGTTGTGTCATTCATCAGTGGATCTACAACTGTGCTGTTGCTTATTTTGGTAATTTACTTGTATTACTGGTTAAACAACGCTTTCACTGATGATGTGAGAGTAGCTCAAACAGGGAGGAATCATAGAATTAAATAACAGAATTGTTTAGGTTGGAAAAGACCTTTAAGATCATTGAGTCCAGCTGCAAACCTAACACTGCCAAGTCCACCACTAAACCATGTCCCTACGTGCCACATCTACATGTCTTTTAAATACCTCCAGGGATGAGGATTCAACCACTTTCCTGGGAAGCCTGTTCCAATGCTTGACAACCCTTTCGGTGAAGAAATTGTTCCTAATGTCCAATCTAAACCTCCCCTGGTGCAACTTGAGGCCGTTTCCTCTTGTCCCATCGCTTGTTACTTGGGAGAAGAGACTGACCCTCACCTTGCTACAACCTCCTTTCAGGTAGTTGTAGAGAGCAATAAGGTCTCCCCTCAGCCTCCTCTTCTCCAGACTAAACAACCCCAATTCCTTCAACTGTGCCTCAGAAGACTTGTGCTCTAGACCCTTCTCCAGCTTCGTTGCCCTTCTCTGGACATGCTCCAGCACCTCAATGTTCTTCTTGTAGTGAGGGGCCCAAAACTGAACACCAGATTTGAGGTGTGGCCTCATCAGTGCCAAGTACAGGGGGACGATCACTTCCTTAGTCCTGCTGGCCACACTATTTCTGATACAAGCCAGGATTCTATTGGCCTCCTTGGCCACCTGGGCACACTACCGGCTCATATTCAGATGGCTGTCAACCAACACCCCCAGGTCCTTTTCCACAAGGCAGCTCTCCAGTCACTCTTCTCCAAGCCTGTAGTATTGCATGGGGTTGTTGTGACACAGGTGTAGGACCCAGCATTTAGCCTTGTTAGCCCTGTATGAACCTCATACAATGGCCTCGGCCCATCCATCCAGTCTGTCCAGATCCCTCTGTAGAGCCTTCCTACCCTCCAGCAGATCAACACTCCCGCCCAACTTGGTGTCGTCTGCAAACTTACTGAGGGTGCACTCGATCCCCTCATCCAGATCATTGATAAAGAGAATTGACGCCAGTACTGAGCCCTGGGGAACACTACTTGTCAGTGCCCACCAACTGGATTTAACTCCATTCACCACAACTCTTTGGGCCTTGCCATTCAGACATTTTTTTACCCAGAAAAAATTACGCCAAATCCAAGCCATGAGCAACCAGTTTCTTCAGGAGAATGCTGTGGGATACCATGTCAAAGGCTTTACTAAAGTCCAGGTAGACAACATCCACAGCCTTTCCCTCATCCACTATGTGTGTTACCTTGTCATAGAAGGCGATCATGTCAGTCAAGCAGTACCTGCCTTTCATAAACCCATGCTGACTGGGCCTGATCCCCTGGTTGTCCTGTATGTGCTGTGTGATGGTACTGAAGATGATCTGGTCCATAACCTTCCCTGGCACCGAGGTCAGACTGACAGGCCTGAGGAGGACCATGAAATTACAAAGGATATAGAAAGAAGGCACTGAAGTGCTTCCTTTTTTTTTAACCTAAGGATGTCACTGTTATATTCTTAAAAGCTCATTATTATGCTTGCAACTAAGAATGGCTGGGAGAACTAGCTGCTTCTGCAAAAATCACAGCTAAAATATAGGTTTTCATGGTGCTACGCTTACAAGCATCCAGCAAGCTTCAACAAAATCTAAATATCTTTATTTAGACTGTGGAGCATCTAATGTACCCTATATCAACTTCCACTGGCTACCAATTAGAACACTTTTTATTCTCCAGAGGCAGGTAGAAAAGCTCTTGTTAGAAGTTCATGTATGTATACATATCCAACAGGTCAAAGAGTAGATAAAGAGATTTATTTTCCTTCCAAAACTCTTGTCGAGCCCACTCAAGGAAATAGTCTGTACTCTGTATTGACATGGAACAAATTGATCTTCATATCAGATCTTACTATGCAAAAGGATTTGGTCTGAATGAAAATCAGTTGCCAATAAGAATAAGCTACTATCCCTGAGACTCATCGGCTCTTGGACTCAGACCAAATACAGAAGAAAACAATATAGCAGCACTATAACCCATTGAGAAAGGAAAGCAGAGTTCATTTGAATTCTGTCAGCTTGGTTGGCTTGGCTTGGCTTGGCTTTTTCACTCCATTTTTAAAAGCTACCTGCTTGAATACCCCACTGCCTTTTTGGTGCAAGCAAATAAGGGGTGTGAAGACAAAGGGGAAAAAAGTCAACAAAGAAAGAGAGAAGGCAAAATCCATTCCTCTCACTGTCTGTTTTGGGGGTTTTTTTCAAGTTAGGTTTGAAAAAAAAACCAGCATTTCCAGCAAAACTTAAAAAAACACAAACACCTTTTTTTACTTTTTTCATTCAAAAAAGAATACATTGAATTAAAATGAAGTCTCTGTTTCAGTGCCTAGAAATATTTTGATCAAATCTAGACAAAAGAACTAATTTCTTTTACCTGCAAAAGGGAAGACAGCACAGAGCTCAGATATCCCTCAGAGCATACAGGCTACAGAAAACTAGGAGAGGTGTTGGACTGGAAGTTTTCAGGTTGGCTGATATTTTTCCTTAGGCTAATATTTTTCCTTAGGCTTTACTTTGAGGCCTGGATGCTGAGACAGGTGTTTGATGCTTGAAAAATGGAAAATTACATGGCAGAACTCAGCTAGACATTAGAAATGAGATGGTAGGTTTGTGATGGCCTAAATAAAAGCAGAGCAATTGAACACTTTTTACATTTTTTCAACATAATCCTCCTCAGCCTCCTTTTAGCAATTGTCATTTAATTGTGAGCCCTTGCCCTTTGCAAATTCCTGAGTCTTGGAGGAAGCTCCTGCTTGTTGAATGCATTCACTAGCAGCTTTCCTGCCCTGCTCAGGTGAAGGCTCCCTACCCTCTCTCCATTAAAACCAAGGGCATTAACGCAGACATTACAGACAGCACTTCTCATGACTAAAGCATATTATTCGGCCCACACACAAGCATTTTCCCTGGCAGATTCCTAGACATAGTAGCCCTTAGAGCAGTAGGAAAGAGGAACAGCTGGAGAGTGGGCTAGAAAGGGACATTTCCAGCCACAGATTTTCTGGGAAAGGGAAGGGAGATGTGGTCCTCACCTTCTGGGCACATATATGTCAGGCTGGGGGACATGTTTCTGGGAGGGATGCTGAGAAAGAGGTTAGAGCATGGATGAGATGAGAGATGAGAATATGGCAAAAAAGGCAAAAAATGTGGACTGAATGAGCTGGAATGATGTGAGTTACACACAAGGAGCCATGTATAGGCAAATTAAGCAATGACACTGCTGGCATTCCTTAGCTATAAAGAAAAATATCTATTGCGAGTGATGAAAGTAGAAAAACAGCTTAAAGCATGCAGGGTTGTGAAACAACTGCAAACCATATCAGCTAAAAGAAGTATTCATGGATTTACAATGAACATTGGTTGGACAACAAGTCCATTTAGATTTAAGGCAATAAACCAGGTTCAAATACAAAATGCAATGAAACCCATGCAAATGAATCTGTGAGTGCTGATATCCGCAACACATTTTATCCAGAATGACAGGAAAATATTTAGAGTGAAGAGGATTTACAAGGAAACAAACGGACAAGACTAAGTTAAGGAAGGGTCCATATTATCATAGTCTTGCCGTGGATGCTCACCCTTCTAAAACCACCTTCAGACCTTTTGGGACATCTGTACTGAAAATCAGCACAGCTTTTGCTTCTTCTATCCATTTGACAGCCAACATGATTTACTGGTATGAACATTAAGAATGTGAATCTTGTACCCTTACACAATTGCAAGCTGAGCTTTTCAGAAGCTTATCCATTGCAAAAGAGGTCTTTCTTCCAAATTACTTCAACAGTGAATTCTCACAGCCCCTCAAAAATTCTCAGTCTCCAAGGCCCCCTTCAACTGCTGCATTTGGTGCAGAATTTACTACAGGAGACTTCATACATCAGTTAAAAGTCTCTCTGAACTCAGTTCTTGGACCAGACAATATAAAATCACTTACAAAGTGAGCTCCTGTAAAGTTCTGTCCTGGTTTCGGCTGGGATGAAGTTGGTTTTCTTCCTGGTAGCCGGTATGGGGCTGTGTTTTGGGTTTAGGTTGAGAACAATGTCGATGATACACTGACGTTTTGGTTCTTGTTAAGTAGTGCTAAGTACTTGCTAAGTGGTGCTCACACTGGCCAAGGACCTTTCAGCTTCCCATGCTCTGCCAGGGGCACGGGAGGCTGGGAGGGGGCACAGCCGGGGCAGCTGACTCAGACTGGGCGGGGGCTATTCCATACCACGTGACGTCATGCTCAATATATAAGCAGGGGAGTTGGCCGGGGAGGGGTTCGATCGCTGCTTGGGGGACGTGCTGGGCATCGGTCGGCGGGTGGTGAGCAATTGTACAGTGTACCGCTTGCTTTGTATTACTACTGTTCTATTTTTATTTTACTTTAGTTATTAAACTGTTTTTATCTCAACTCACGAGTTTTCCCCTTTTGCCCTTCCGATCCTCTCCCCCATCCCACCGGTGGAGGGGGTGAGCGAGCGGCTGCGTGGTGCTTAGTTGCTGGCTGGGGTTAAACCACGGCAGTTCTTTTGGGTAGGAACCAAAATGCTGGAAGTTGCATAACAACACTTTTGAGTGTTTTACAATGCAGTCCTTTGGCAAGGAGCTTCTATTGTAATTGATGTAAATATATGATGACTGTGATTCGGGAAAGTCTAGTCAACCAATGAGTCTTGATAATTATAACAAGTGATAGCTACTGAGAAGCAATATGGACACACAAGTAAAATCTCTCTCACTCCAAGGAAAGCCCAGTATAGTTCAAATTGTAGACTATCAGCTTTCTTATGTGAACTGCAATGTGAATTACAAATTATCTTGGCAGCAATATGGGGAATAATATGTATGTTAATAACATGAATATTTTTCTTATATTTATAGGTGGTTGCAATTTGAAGCTCGTGGAAGTTTTTTATTCTTTTTTTTTATTCCAGAATTTGTTGCCCTACCAAGTTACTTGAACAGTGAGTTTTGATGACTCCTCACCAGTACCTTATCTGCCAAGCCTGTGTACAGCAAACATATTCTTTATAATGATAGTTTTTATTTTGCAGATCTCTGTGCCACTTTCTAGCAATAAGTCTTTCCTTCTGTATAACCGATAAGACATAAAAAACTGATAGGATATATATATAAGATAGGACATGTTATAAAATGTTCATACAAACAAGTAATCATACATGAAAAATATCATGTTCTTCTTGCCAAGTAGAGCTTGTTTATGTGTTCACATTGGATTCGGGAATTTTACCTGAACAGTTTCATCAAATTAGAAACTTTGTACTTAGAAATGCAATTTAAGTCTACCTAATTGAGCCAGTTGCTTTGTTATGAAACCTCTATCTGGAATAACAGTGGTTTAGCTTATTGTTACTTTCTATGTTAATAAAAATAACTGGATGGAGTGGATTTGATATCTTCAGCATGTCTGAGTGCACTTTAAAGAGCTCTGAGAAAGGCTCATGTTCTAGCTTTGTTTCTAAAGACTTCAATAAACCTGTGCACATAAAAAAATCCTGACCTTCTTCCTTCCTAGTGCAAAGAAACATTAAATCACAGAATGACATAACTCCCTTCTGAGGTAAGAAAGCCAAGAGCTTGCTATTACCTTGTCATTAGGACAATGAGACACAGGAAAAAAAAAAAGGAAAAAAAAATGCAGAGAGAGAATATAACAAAATCCTGCCAATTACTTCCTGGTACATTCATCATCAATCTCTATTAAATATCAAAAGAAGAATTAAAGCAAAAAGCCTATTACTGGAGAAGCTAAAAAAAGTGTTTTCTCATTCAAAGGAAGTATAATTTCTTTAATTGCTTTAGATCTTTAAAAATTTTTTTCTGAAAATTAGAAATTCTGATACAGTGGCTTTCTGAAATAAAACCATTCCCCAATATCTGTTACTAAGCAGTGAAGTCAACTGTATTGAAAATCTTGCGACTGCAAGCAGCATCATGCCTCTGACCAGCTTGTTACTTTCAAAGTGCAGCTGTTGGCACCCCAAGATTAGCTGCTACAGTCCATGGATTCACAGTTCACCAAGACCTGCCAATGAGAATCTCAAAAACATTCTAGATGCACTGTCCTGTGAGAGATGCTCCAAAATGATGTTCTAAAAATGCCTGATTCCATGGAAGATCAGTGAGTAAATGCTTTTTGTGCTGGCTGCATGGACAGGCTTTTCAAGAAACCATTTAATATCCAGATTACTATGCATGCCAAAATTAAGAGCTAAAATCTAGGAAAGTATAGGTTTATATGCCTGAAATTAGATGTATAACATTTCAGGCAGAAACCTCCCCAGGTAGCTAATGGTGTAATAGAGATATATTGATAATACACAGAGATACACCGGTCTTTTCTGAACTGACTACCCCGGTACCAGTCTCCTGACAAAAGCTATTTAAGATTGGATATTTTTGTACTCAAGTTTCTTCAAGAACATGATTTACTGAGTGTTTTCAGATCATGTCTAACTCAGCTTCTACTGAGTTAAAATACTATTAGTAGTGGGAGTTTTGCATAATGGCTGTTGGATAAATCTCCCAGTCAAGAGCCCAGAAGGTAGAATGGAATTTATTTGAATATACATATTAAAGTTAATAAAGGCAAAATCAGCAGCTCCTGAAAGAGTATTTTCTTTGCAGAATTTCATTATGGATCATCACTTTCTGCTCACTTTTCTTGAGCCCAGTAACCTATGCTTTTGCAAGCATAAATCATTTAGAATTTTTATATGTTGGATAATGCTAGCAGTGATTCAAAATGAAAAAAAAAAAATCTTCATTCATGTAGTATCAGGTGGAAACTAAGGTTATTTTCCATACTAAACTTCAGAGTAGCTATAAATCATTGTTCTTAGGAAAACTGTTCTATAATATTTGGAATTGGAGCATTTTTTCCATGTTTCTAAGCAAGGTGAAGTGCATGGTGCTATTTATCAAATTATTTCCTCATTTTTCTTTTTCTCCACAAGGGATTGAGATAAAAAAAGTGAAATTAAAAACGTCTGCTACTTTTCAGGAAAATCTCATTGTAATTTCACATATGATTTCCATAGAATCTCATTCATGTCCAAGGACATTTTTAACTCTGTGCAATATCTGTCCTGGCCACATCAATGTTTGAGTTGCATTCTCTTTAATCCCTCTTATCCCCCTTCATTTACGTTCTCATTGTATAGAGTCTCCATAAACTTTGAGATCACAGAAATCTGCAGATTTAAAGGTTGCGCTGAAACATTGTTTCTGAGATGAAAATACTCATCAACCACAGCTGTAGACAGAGACCCTGGACACTATTCACTTTAGCTCCCTGGTTTGAACATATAATCAAACACCTACTCTTTGGTGCAGTACGAAATTGTTATCACATGACCAAAATCAATAATAAGTAAATCTATGTTTTAGTAAAATTATGCTCAGTGAAATTAGAATTATTTAGGGTTAAGACTTGATAAAATGTTGAAATGTATTTAATGCTGATTTAAGCTAGCTTACTTGTTTTGAGGCTATAAATTTATAATAAATGATTTCTGGCATACATGTAGAAATGCCATTGAAATCAGCTTTCTTGAAATATTTTAACAGTTATGCTTCTGGTAGCTGAAAAAAAGTTCAAGTGTTTGCAAAAAAACTTGATTTCAAAGGAGAGTTAAAGTTTACAAGGTTAAGAGAGGTGCCTCTTTTTCTTATCTTGTTCATTCACTCCTTCTGTAAGAGTAAATACAGTTTTTATTTATCTGAAGACAGACAAGAAATGAAGTTTTGTATGCACTGTTATAGTCATGCAGCTCCAATAAATCTCCATATCGTGTTGCCTAACATCAGCTTTTCACAGTATTCTGTAAAGTGAGAGAAGTTAAACCTTTATCTTTCTTATTTTACTGCTTCAGCATAACCTGGAAAAGATGCCTTTCATCCAGTAATTTCATCCAAGTCTTTCTCATCGTCTTCTCACCCTAAGCCAACTGCTATCAGTGGACAGGAATGTGCTATTTTAATTTCTCTCCCACACACGGTGGGTACCAGGCTTGATCACAAGCTGCACAACGAGGGCACCTGGATCTGCATGGTGGGTGGGAGTAGGTAAGGATGTGCAGGTATCCCACTGTCCATGGATGGATGGGAGTAGGTGGGGATGTGCAGGGATCCCGCCGTCCATCACAAGGCCCAGAGCCCAGCTGAACCAGCTGGCACCTCTGTAAGGGAATCCAGTCAAGTGGGCATCCAGTATTTATCTCCCTTCATTGGCTATGCATACAAATGCAAATCCACTACATAAAATAATAGACCTCAAAACACAAAGTAGCATCTTCGACCAAAGTAAACTCACTTAGCATTGACAGATTACCACCCAGACTGAGCAATTATATCTTGCAGTTGCATCAGGTAGGAATTCGGACCCTTACTCTGCCATTAACAGCCTAAAATATTAAGGAAATGGGCAAGAGCAGACAATGCACAGCAATCACAAAAAGTCATCATTTTTATTCATTCAAAGTTGGAATAATTTTTACTCTGTGTTACACAAAATATTGACTATAGAGAGTAATGGCCTTTATTCAAAACCCAAGTATAGACCTTTGGAAAAATAGCCTCTTTTTCATGAAGCTGGGGACAAGTATGGATGTTTTCCATGAGCATGCAAGTGTCTCAAATTAAGTTGTGCTTGCAACACTTTAAATCTGAAGTTATTTCCATGGTCATGGTTTACAACATTGTATTCTGCTTGACAATAAGACAAAAGATAAAGTTTAGAAACCAAGGCCACAAAGCTACATTAAAACTTAGTTTAGTGTTTGTGTTTGACTTTTTTTAGGAACCTATCATCATAAATTTGTTTGCATATACAATTTTCACGACTTAGCATCCTTACATTTTTACCTCAGAGGAGTTTTCTTCTTTCTCCACTGTGTCTATTTTCTAAACTAAATAAAACAAAGCTAGGCCCTCCAAGTGCCTGATCCCAGGCAATGTCATCCTGGTTTAGGATCTGGTCAGAATCAGTGAAGTGTAATAAATCTGATCATGATGCTAAGCTATTTCATTTAAGAAAGATCTCTGTATCTGGAAGTGATTTAAGGGAATATGTCAGTCAAAATATGACTGGAGTAGCAGCCACTTTCATATATGAACTGGCTTCATTACCACTGAAATGGAACCACTCTTTCTTAAACTCATACTATATGACAGTAAGACCCCAAACACATCAAAGCTTTCTATGACTTAAACACAAAGCCCACAACTTTACAGCAAAATGACATTGGTCATAATAAAAAAATTAATAAAATGTTTTTCATATTACCAGCTGTAGCAAATTTTGCTAAATAACTTCCTACTCATTGATCATATAAAATGTACCCTTTTGTATCTGGCGTATGCAGTTTAACCATTTTCCTGTCCTATGTGTGACCTGGATAGAAAAGGTAAGCAGGAAAGTTTCAGAAACACAATGTATAAAATTAAATTTAAATTGCCTTTTAAGTCCATGAAAAATCTAAAATGAAATTTTTTGTGATATTTTGAAGGCACATTAGGTGCCATAACCACTCAACTCTAACTTCTCTGGTTTGGGGATATGCTGGATAATCTCAAAGGTCAAAAATCTAATAAAACTATTATGACAATATTATCTTTTCCTGAATGGAAATCCTTAAAAAATGTCCATGGCTTTTATCTTTTGAGGAATGAATCAATAGAGAACAGCTATTTGCCTTTCTTTCTAACACATGAACTAGAGGTCCTCAAATCAAACTAGCCAGTTGTAGATTTGAAACAGGATGCTGCGGGTGCTAAAAGTTTGCATGGATCCAAAAAGTAATTACACTTATTCATAGAAAAAAGATCTATTGAACAATATTAAATATGATGTTAGGCTCAGAAAGTCCCTGAGCTTCAAATTGTCAGAGGCTGGGAAAGAACCATGGGAAAATAACAGTATATGTAGCCCCAGTTCTTATATTGTTCCTTAGGTATCTGGTTTTGGCACAGTCAGAGCCAAGGCACTTGGGCATATGGTATAAATTATACAAGTAAACTACTTCTCCCCACAAATAAGTGCTTTTAAACTACATCTGTCCTGGCACTACAGGTACTCCAGCAATACCTTTCATCTGTAGCCTAGACCTGCGAGAACACTATGGCCTCCAAGAGACCTTGGACCATGTAGGCTTCGGTTTGTGAGCCAGGAAGGAACGTTTTTTTTATCTGTCTCTCTACCCTAAGGCAGGATAAGTGATATATCAATACATCTTCATAAGGTAAGTGAAAAACTCTTGCATTGCACTGTTTGTGCTGATTCTGTTTATCACCTCCTTCATTGCCTGGAAATGAGTGGATGCCTGAAACAGCTTTTTCTGAATTTTACTTACTGAACTGAGATCCCAAAGGCAGGAGCCTGCTCATACTTTGTTCCCTCCACATTCAAGAGGGAGAGAGAGAGCCTGACATCCACAGGGTGATCCATCCCTTCTAACTTTTCAACAGTGACTTACCACTTACTAGGTGTATTAGATGCTTGAATCTCTCTGTCCTTCTCACTCTTCTTTCATGGACTCTAATACTAACTCAATAGATCTGAGTGGATTGCAATATCCTTGTAACATGATCCCCAGCCCCCTCTGTAAATATTCTTTTTTTTTCCCTTTCTTCCTGAGGATAACAGGGCCTTGTTTGTAAAGCCTAATCTCTGCCTGCCTTTTTGGTTCCTGACCATTTGCCATTGACCTACAGTTTTGATGGCTTTTTCAAATCTCTCACATGGTATTACTTCTGTCCTACTGACCACTTAATTGGAGCAATATGCTCTTTCAGCCTCTGATAGCAGAATCAAAGCTCTTACAGAAAGCAATAATCATTTTCCACTACCGTTACACTCACTAACCAGCAACAAAACTATCAGTCTCGCAATACTTCTACCATCAGCCCCCCTCAACTACACGAGTATCTCACATCCTTATTGGTCTAAACCCGCTAAGTTCCAGGGCCTGAACCATGCTCTCAGAGGTATATAGTTTCAGAGAAAGGAAAAGGTTCTTCCCTTCCAGCCCCAGCCATGCAGACAAACCTAACTTATAATTGCTTTACAATACACTTCATAGTACACACAAATGAAAATATAAAATGGAGGTGATTTCAACTAATGTGGAACATCATATCCTGAGCAGTAAGGTTGCCCCCAATGACTGATTTCTCTATTGCCAGGGGAAGGTTCACTGAGAAAAGAGAAAAAACTCCAGAGGAGAGGTGTACATACCACATCTTCATCAGCCATTGAGCAACCTCATCAATAATTGCCTTTGTTTTTGAAGTGACCCTAAACTGTGGAACAGCAGAGCTCATTGTTAAGTATTTTCTTTCCAGAAGGACAAGGAGAATTATTGCTGAAGGAAGAATTCACATACAAATTATAGCCAACTTTGAGGGAAGGGCAGCAGGTCATTATCCTGTGCTGGGAGCAACCTGGATTTATACTGTTTCTCCTGGACTTTCCATAGGTTTTTTTTTTTTTTTTTTTCAGGGGAAGGGAAAGCAGTAGGGAGGGAAGGGCTCTTTCTCTTTCATTTGCTGTCACAAGAGAAGGTCACTATGGCTCTGTGGAATCACGTTCTCTGCCTAAGAGAGCCTAGAGATCATGGAAAGCTGCTAGCTGCTTTCTGCAGGTCTGCACACCAAACCATTATCTTATAGTAAAAGTGTTGCATGTTCTGCCATTTTGCTCATTCTGAATTGTCTCCTTTGCTTTTTTCTGCTCATTTCTCTCTCCTGCCCAGGACCCTCTGAATGGCAGCACAACCCCCTGGTGTATCAGCCACCAGCTTTGTATCATCAGCAAACTTGCTGAGGGTGACTTTGCCACATTGTCCAAGTCATTAATAAAGATGTTAAAGAATATTGGACCCAATATCAATCCCTGGAATACACCAGCAGTGATTGGCCTCCAGCTGGACTTTGCATTATTGACCACAACATTTTGTGTCTGGCCATTTGGCCAGTTTTCCATCCACCTCACTGTCCACTTATCTAACCTGCACTTTTTTACTTTGTCTATGAGGATGTTGTGGAGGACAGTGTCAAAAGCCTTGCTAAAACCAAGATAAACAACATCCACTGCTCTGTCCATGTTCACTAAGCTGGTCATCTCATTATAGAAGGCAATCAGCCTGGTAAAGCATGATTTCCCCTTCATAAAGCCATGTTGACTACTCCCAATCACCTTCTTGTCCTTCATATGTTTGGAAATGGTTTCTAGGACTAATTGCTCCATTATCTTCCCAGAGATCAAGATGAGGCTGACCAGCCTGTAGTTCCCTGGATCTTCCTTCTTGCCCTTCTTGAAGGTAGGAGTAACATTTGGTTTAAAAAATAATTGAGAGTGGCTTTGCAATGACATTGACAAGCTCCCTCAGCACTCTTGGGTGCATCCCATCAGGTCCCACAAACTGATGTTTGTCCAATTCCTATAAATGTTCCTTAAGCTGATTGTCCACTGACGGTGCCTTCCTTGCTGAAGGCTTTCTCACTCATGTCAGGGGCCTGGGATCCCAGGACAGTCTTACCAGTAACGACCAAGGCAAAGAGGACATTGAGCAGCTTGGCCTTTTCTGTGTCTTTTGTCACCAGATCCCCTGCTGTGTTCAGTAGCATGCCCACATTTTCCCTAGTCTTTCTTTTGCTGTTCATGTACCTGCCTTTCTTATTGCCTGTCATGTCCCTCACCAGACTGAACACCAGGTGGGCTTTGCCTTTTCTGATCACATCCCTGCATGCTCACACAGTATCTTTGTATTCGTCCCAAGTCTTGTGTCTCTGCTTCCACCTCCTGTATGCTTTATTTTTATGCCTGAGTTTTGTCTTGAGCTGCTTGTTCATCTATGGTGGCCTCCTGCCACCTTTGCTTGACTTCCTGCACAGCCAGATGGACCTTTCTTGAGCTTGGAGGAGGTGATCCTTGAAAATCAAACAGCTCTCCCAGAAACTTGCTTTCTCCAGGGCTGTCTCCCACGAGATTCTTTTAAGCAGGTACCCTGAACAGGCAAAAATCTGGTCTCCTGAAGTCCAGAGTTTTGCTATGCTATGTTCCTAAAGAGCATCTGGCATGCTCCTAAAGAACCACTTTTTATTTCGTTTCAGTTAAAAGAGATCCAGGATGTGGTCTCCAAGACTGCTCTGAACTGTGAATCCAAGTGTTCAGAAGCATGCTCCCAATCTAGGCTAAAACAAGGATATGACACAACTTGAAGGTAGGGATGAATCTAATACTTTATCATTCCGGTTAGTGAGGTCAGTGAATGATATGAACTTTTTTCCTCAAAGTGCTTCTATTTCTATTTTTCTATGACTCTTTAATGTAAAAAATAAAACAAAACCAACAAAAAACCCACCAAAACATAAACAGCCCAGAAAGAAGGATTAGAAGTCAATTTTCTCCTTTCCTCTGCCCACTGAGCTGCAGCTTTATGCTCTTTCTAAATTACATTAATTATACAGAAAGGTCAGAAGAGCATTTCTGACTCCTTCATCCCTGCTTCAGGCAGGCAGACCAAATTTAAGACAGAGATATTTCCACATCATTTCCTACCAACTGGCAAAGTTATACCCCTTTAGCCCCCTGCTTCTTGTAAATCCCATTCCTGGGAACCTATACCTCTTCATTAACTGCGCATGACACAAGAATATGAGTTCCATTTGTGGCATCAGATTGCAACACTTAAGCACTGAAGTCCCAAGACTTGCAGTGCCTAAGGCACCTTCTGAATCTGTACTGCATCACCTTAACAGATCTGTTGATTTGGGCCAAAGTAATATGAACATCCCCAATAAACATGTCCAAGAGATGGAACTAGACAAAGAAAAGCTGCATGCTAGGATGGTAAAGCCTTTGGTCACTTTATTGCACCTCATTTACACAGCTGACTAGGCCCCAGCAGTTTGTAAAATCTTGTAATCTGTTCATATGATACTTGGCAAATTTCCAAGTTCTTTTGACTCAAGAGTGTTCAAATTGTCTTGTAATGAGGACGAATAAAAAAAATACTTTGTTTTCTTGAGAGTTTCCATGAGAAACTTGGAATCATTTCTGGCCACCTCTCCAAAATACTTCTAGATTTGCTGAGCCTTATATTTATATGACAGCAAAAACCTATACGTAAAGTTTAGTGCAGCACTGGCTCCCTTTATCATTAGTCCCATCTGAATGATAAGGATAACCTCTTCTTATCTAAAGACATATTTATGTGTGATAAAGATTGAGTTCTAGTAGAGCTGGCTAGCAGAGCTAGTAGAGGGTAAAGCAGTTACTTGCAGAAAAATACCATTTGGGTGACTATTTTGGGTGACTATTTGGATCTTCATGAATTCTCATTTAACACCCTGCCCCCCCCCAAAAAAAAACCACAAACCCAACAAAGATCAAGAAAGGAAGCTAGAAAGCATGCAGCCATCAGGAAAGTAGAACAGTGCTACTTTTAAAATAAGAGGTAGCGACCTTTCATCTGAAGGGATTATTTTCATTTTGAAAATTGACAACTTCTACTAAAGAACATTCCTGAAACTTTTACTAGAGGAAAGTTAACATTTCTGGAAGTATGACTTCTTTCATCTCTGAAATAAAAGGTCCAGGTAAAATGTGGACTAATAGCCTAAAACCTTCTCCTAAAATTAGTTGCCTAAATCATTCATGTTGTTCTAAATGTCCCGTGCAATAACTTACTGAATAGGGCATTCACCTGATGGAGAGATCCAGGTTCCTGCCATCATTGATATGATTGTTCCAGATTACTACATGAAAGGCAGTAGCACCATAAGCCATATTTTGAGATAAAAGTAGCCATGGCTGTTGTTTCCGTGCTGAATTCAATAACATTAGTATGAGCAAGGATAAGTAGGTCAAGATTTAATCATTATCTAAAGTTTTATAGCATGGACACAGTCTGGCCGTTTATTTCTACTTCCCCAAGCTGTCTTGCTACTGTATTACACAGCTTAACCACGGGAAAGATGATACAATGGTCAGTTGTCACTTTGAGTTTCATTCAGTCTTCAGCTTCTCTGAGAACCAACAGCCCACATGGGCCAAGCAAGATCCCATTGTTTTCTCCCCTTATTGGTGGATGGAGATCATCTGCCCATCTCCAACAGACCTCGAGTCCCAGAAGGCCTCACTAGATCAGGGCTGTCTTTCTGGCAGTACCAAGCTAGCTAATAACTGAATCAGTGAGGTAACATCCACATGTGGCATCATCAGTGTCCTGAGATGAAACAGTGCTCCAGCACTGTGATTTAAATGTTTTATATGAAAATAAAAATTAACAGCTTACTTTCAGGCAGAGTCTTATACAGCCACGAAATAGTAGCAGGCTGACTAGGACTGAAGTGCCTTTGACTGCTGCAAGCCAAACCAAAAAACTATGTGCTTGGATACATGGCCTTGTCCCCTACTGAATAGCACTGAACCCAGCCAAAACTCATTTAGAGTTGAAAACTGTCAGCAGTTGGCCAAATGATGATGATTCCAGTTGCCTATAAAGATAATTCCTGTAGTTTTATCTCAGAGTAATTTACATCCCATTGTGTGTGCTTCACAGGATAGCATGAACTGTGAACACTTGTAGTATTTATTGAAACCTGTCATGGTTTAACCCCAGCCAGCAACTAAGCCCCACACAGCTGCTCGCTCACTCTGCCCTGGTGGGATGGGGGAGAGAATTAGAAGGGTAAAAATGAGAAAACTCGTGGGTTGAGATAAAGACAGTTTAATAGATAAAGCAAAAGCCGCACACGCAAGCAAAGCAAAACAAGGAATTCATTCACTACTTCCCATCAGCAGGCAGGTGTTCAGCCATCCCCAGGAAAGCAGGGCTCCGTCACACATAACGGTGACTTGGGAAGACAAACACCATCGCTCCGAACGTCCCCGCCCTTCCTTCTTTTTCCCTCAGCTTTATATGCTGAGCATGACATCATATGGTATGGAATATCCCTTTGGTCAGTTGGGATCAGCTGTCCCAGCTGTGTCCCCTCCCGGCTTCTTCAGCACCCCTAGCCTACTCGCTGGTGGGGTGGTGTGAGAAGCAGAAAAGGCCTTGACCCTGTGTAAGCACTGCTCAGCAGTAACGAAAACATCCTTGTGTTATCAATGCTGTTTTCAGCACAAATCCAAAACATAGCCCCATACTAGCTACTATGAAGAGAATTAACTCTATCCCAGCCAAAACCAGAACAATACCATATGTTAATGCATACGTGGATGGCCAAACAAAGACTAATGAGACTCATAAAATATAAAAACTTGTTGGTTGGAGAGGATTTTTGGCATCTTCCACAAAGAGTTTCTCGTGCTTGAAGACTGAGCTTGTCCTCTGGAAAAAAAAATCTACCACATGCAGAGGCACCAGGCAAGTTGCATCACATAGTTTCCCCATAAAACAGCCCTCATGTTACAGGAACTGCAATGATCTGTAGAAGATGAACAAGAAGATGCAAAAAAAAGAAAGAAGACGTTAGCCAAGCTCCATCACAGAGATTTCTCCAAACAAATTTCTGATGTGGTCAGAATTGATTTCACACGTTTGTTTAGATTAAACAAGAATTGTACCCATTTTCATCTGAGAACTCTCAAGGCAGTAAGGAATATTTAGCTTCTATAAAACATGCAGTGGAATTTCTAAACTTCTTGAAGGCAGTCATAATTGGAATAAAAACAAGGAGTTTTTGGAGGCACTGAGCAACTCAGAATGCAAGTACTGCAAAATGTCAGCCAGCATCCATTTCCATTCAGTATCAAAATTCACCCACTTCAGACAGTTCAGCACTTGGAATTCAAAAGGTGAACTTTTCACCACATATAAACCATGGAATAGAACTGCATTACACATGCTGTTGTGAGTTGTCTCTTGGTGATATGGATGTTGATTCCAAAATGAGAGAGCAGCTCTACCTCTAGTCCCATAAAGCACTCATAAAATAATTCTTAAAAAACACTTTAATCACCACTAATCCAAACTTTAAGCTCTGAAAAATCCATTGAAAATTCCTTTGCAATTGATGATTTTTTGTTTTCTTATAATTTCATCCACTCTCTGTCTTATCTTCCCGTTCAAGCTGAACTCAGTAGTGATGTCTGCATCTCATTCAGAGAGGTGCTCAGAAGAATAGTGTGGCTTGATTTGGACTTTGAGGATTACCCTGCCCAAGCCATGCGAGGTGTCTGTGTTTAGCAATGGACTCTACATCCAGCTCAGTTATGCTGGGGTCCTTGTTCTTTATATAGGGCCTTCTAAGGAACCACTTTTGTCTCTCCTCCCAGGCTGGTATATAACTACAAGAAAGAGAACCAGGAAACGAGGTGCAAAAGGGCACGAAGTTGGGAGATGTGTTTGCATATTCAAGCTCCTGTGCAACTTCTGAACACTTGTTGCAGAAAATGTCAGGAAGGCCCAGAAGATGGCAAGCCATGAAAATTAAAGCCATATTAGGATAAAATACTTCATTTGTTTCATCTTTAAAGTTTTCCATGATACAAAATCCCTTGAGCTGAGAGCATAAAGTTTTAAAAAGGCAAGGCTTCTGCTGGATCAGATGGAAAACTTAACACACCCATGATATAACACCGGAGCATGTAATATGTTCCATGACAACCACACATTTTGATACCAAGCCAAAATACCTTCAGTATTTGTTCCAAAGTTTCGAAAGTGACTAGTGATATGACAGATTTAATTTTCAGAAAATCAGGTCTCTCTAAGGGCATATCAGGTTGGACACCCAGAAGCCAATGTATTTTCACACCCTAGGAACATTTAAAGAACTGTAGTGTTGGTTTTAATCTGATATATTTTCTGAGTGTAACCCTTTGCCTCTATGTATAATAAAAATTCTGCTTACAGTCGCTATGCAGTCAACTACTCACAGTCATCATCATGTTTTCCATATTCTATTTAGCATAAAGATAAGTAAAGTAGGGAAAAAAATCAGGGAATTGATTCCTTCTGTGCTGTACCCCTCAAACTCCATCTGTTTTTATCTGAAGAAAGATTAGGTTTTATCTGAGGCAGGATGATGAGACACTGATATTTCCATTTAATCCACACTGTAAAAAAAAGAGTAGCAACTTTAATTTCAAGATTTCAGTGGTAGGATTTGTTTGCTGTGAATAGGCTGACAGAGGTTATGAGAACACATAGCCAAAGCAAGAGGTGGAGGAAAACGTATTATAGGTTTTGTAATTACACACACAGACTTTATTATGCTCATCACAGATACAGACATTATTTTTGGAACAAATCATTTGATGAGCTGTCCAGCAATATCCCTGACTCCAATCTAAAATTATGATAATGACAAGGAATCCAAACTCTTCACTAGAAAAAACAAACTTAGAGATAGAGCTCTGGAAAGTTCCTACAGTAAATTAAATATTAAGCAAGAGTGTTGTAATTGTTTTAGCCTCTGTTGGATGAAAATTATTTTAATTTCATGCAATAAATTCAAAATACCAGAAGAGAGCTGGACTGTGAGGGCCACTCAGTTCACTGTAAACATGATTTGTTTTTAACTTAACCATTCTAGTGCCAAGTGTTGGGGAAAACAGATGTCAACCAGGCATTACAATTCGATACTCAGTTTCTCCATTCCCAGGACTTTTAAACTCCATATATGAAATGTGGAATCAGTACCAGGGGAATGAGTAAGTGGTCAGGCACCATATCCAATAGACTTCTTGTCTTTTATACGTAGTTCTGGTGTAAGGAAGAAGGATGCTCCAGTGGTTACGGCGGCAGTTCTCAATGCTGTGGAGTGGAACCTGGTTCTTGTTCTGCTGCACATTTCCTTGGTCACATCACATAACACTCAGGGCCAGACTGAAAGGACACTTGGGTGTAGTGACTCTTAACACTGCTATGCCTGACTTTCAAGTACCCAACTGCAAGAATTCAATGATGTTGAGTTAGACATCAGGTCAGGTAACCTTTGTGAAAGGCCTCTTTCCACCCAAAGTAGACCAGTGGTCAGACTGGTTGGATGCAGTCCTACAGAGAGATGGCAGGTTTAGATAAGCTCTTTCAAAAGCACCACAGAGGAGAAAGCTTAATACTATAGTCTGGGTTAAGCACACCCTCGCCTACAGTGTAGATGGGGCAGATACGTGTATGGCTGTGACCACTGTACCAACCATGTATCTTCTTTTGCTTCAATAAGGCCAGCTGCAGACAAACCTGCTCCTATTTAAAAGATCTTGTCATCATATACGAGATCTTATACAACTTAGGCAAGGACTTGTGTAGCTGATTCACTTTTGGCTACATTTTGAAGATCATTGGTACAGTACTTCTGTAAGAAGGCATTAAAGTACCAGTAGGTAAAGGCACGGCACATACTTGTTGGTGCACACATGGTTCTAGCTTGTGGTCCCTTAACTGTAGAGTCACAGTCTGGATTTCCACAAGGTACCGGGAGAAGTAGGCATATAAGACTGGGACTCACCAGAGCTTCCATTTTAACAGAGCTTACACCAGTGGGATACAGAGGAGACCCTTAGAAATTTATTTTTGGTCTCCGGCTGATCACTTTTTAGTCTGAGTTTGATGCCTACATAAAATTTGATTTAAAGTCCTAAATCTCTATACATGTGTGCATATATACATACACATGTAGCTCATGTGTTCAGCTAGTGGGGCCAGGCTGTCCTCAGTGTATTCAGATCCATGTCACCCATGTTTACAGAAGTAATGTTCACCTTTCCCACCAAAACAGTGTCACTTTTGAGACAAATGAAACATTCAGAAGATCCAGGGAAAGGAAGTGGGATGTTTCACACCATACGCACCTGTGATGAGAACGTTCACTTGGAAGAGGAGGACCGTGGTTCTCCCAGGCATGACACTGCTGCCAAAACTGCTAACATATTTGACAGTGAACAGTCATAGGACAAAATAAACAATTAACTTGGGTAGCTGGGACCAGAATCCCATCTCCCAGATGAGAAATTTCTGTTGTGTCTGCCTGCAGGTCCACTACAAGTTTGTATGGCTGAAGGGAAGAATAACATTTAAGTAAACCAGTTACCTTTCCTGGGTGAGCCCAGAGGCTATAGGGGGTGCTGTTGACTTGAGGCAGTCATAGTGGGAGAACTATGAAATCTGCCTTTTGGGGAGAGAAGTCCGAGTCCATGGATGAGACCATCCACAGCAGGGTGAGGCTGCAGCAACCCTACAGACATGATGAGGCACTAAATGGAAAATGCCTGTAGCTCTTTGCTAGGGTTGAACAAGAAAAAAAAAAAACAAAAAAAACACAAAATGGGTCCATTTTTAATTCACCCCTCCAAAAGATACTCTATTACCTTAAAAGAAATCTAAGGCTTTGACCCAGTCTATTTTAAAAACAAAGGCAGAAACAGAATAATTCTTTGAGTCCATGGGTATAAGTAGGAGTAATCTCTGCGAGCTAGCAATGAGGAGCAGCCTCGCAGATAAACTGGTGAAAAGTTTATTACAAGTCATTTACAGCAAGAGTGGACAATGTGGTAGGGAATAAATGACCTGGTATTAAATGAAAGTGGGAGTTGGACAAATAACCTAAGAGGATTTTTAAATCTCTAATTTCTTTGTTTCTACAGAGATTATGAAGAAAAACAAAATTAAACCTCTGGCGCAGTAGTTTATATACCACTGCATGGGATCTTAAAATCTGCGTTTCAAAGGAACGTAAACCATGCAGAATTCCTGGCCAGAAAATTTTGTTTCCATTATAAGATAAAATACAAATATAATACACTTTATTCTGAAATGGTGCAGTACCACCAGAGTCACTTCCTTATGCGTCCAACAGAGGAAAGGAGGAATTGACAAAATTCAATTAAAAAGTCAAAAACTTTGAGTTAATCAGAGTTTCTCTTGGTCTAAAGACACAATAGAGTTTTGACTCCAGAACCCCAGGATAAAGGATAACTAGAGAGTGGAATATTATCTTAGCAACATGTTGGAGCCCATCTAAGGTGTAAATCAGCTGCTAGACCTAAGCGCCTCTGTGAACCATCAGCAAAGGAAGATTTCTGACATGAACACTCACTCCTCTAAATGCATACAACTAGGTGAGATGAATCTGCAACCAAACATTACCCTGTTTTGTATTATCAACATGAAGTTGGTGCTCCAGACTCCATGGGGTCCACTTCCTCTAAGCTGAATGGGTAGTCTTCCAGAAAATCACCATGAAGGAAACAGTAGGTTAGAAGAAGAAAAAATGCTTTACTGCAGAGTTTTGCAAGACTTCCACTGCCTTGTCTTTTAAAGGTCCTCTTTAGCACATACTTTTATATCTTCTTCCAGGGGCTTGCAGAGATGTGCTACACCACTGTTTTTAGAAGAGAGCATAGCAGGTTTGCTAACTTCTTCCCTTCTAAGTTAACAGACACAGAGTAAAAATACTAATGCAGATGTCTAGCCAGGAATATGTCTCATCAGTACATCAATAAATATTTTTGGGATACATTAAAATACTCTGAAAAGCTGCTTTTGTCAGGAATAAGTAAGATTGCAGAACTGTGAATTCTGCTTCACCTGATGATATATTCCTTGTGGCCAAGACCAAAATCACCATAAATTGATGAGAAGTTTTAGTCCAAGATGAGAAAATAGCAACCATTGTTTTTTAATGAACTACTAACAAAATTCTATAAAGTAAAAGCACTTCTTGCACAGCAGCTGATTTATTTTTAATAACACAGCTGTAAAACAATAAGCCTGTGCATCTTAGCCAAGTGCCTTGGGTATGCGCGCTTTCAGAAGTGCAAGACTTTGGGCCCGATATCTTGTGGTGTCCCTGAAACTTGATGTGCAAGAGGTTGAGTTGACACTAGCTAAGCATCAAACTCGGTGATCTTGGACTTCTGCAGGAAAAGCAGCCACATCAGCCGTTGGGGAGCCACATCAGCAGTTTGTTCATTTTCCCATCACAAACTGCAACTTTGCTCAGTCTGTCTGGGGAGATCAAAGAACTTGGGAGTGAGAAGAAAGCACAGCCTCCAGCTGATGCTATGTCATGCAATGCCATGATTCTCTCTACTTTTTACTCATATCTCTATTCCTTCAATGTGGGTACAATAGTAAATACAAGTGTATTTCATGTAGTGTTTGGCAGCACTGATGTATTCATGCATTATCTTAATTGTCATAGTGAGAACGTAATTACTGTCCCCAACAAAAAATGTGGAACCTTTGGAAAAGAGATCCTATAACTCTTTGATTTCTCTGTATAAAGCATGATCAAAGCCAAGTGAAACTAATGTAGGAGTACTTACTGGCTTCTTGGGCTTTTGATTAGACTTTTATTTAAATATAAACACATGATTTTCAGATTCTCCGAGAACCTACAACTGAATTAGTTACTCTTCCCCTACTGAAGCCCTGAACCCATTTTTTTCAGGGAAATCATTAAAATTTAAACATAATTCATGTTAGTTAACCCACTCCACACTAAAAAAAAAAAAAGAAAAAAAAAAGAAAAATTTATGAAATATTTTAAAGGAATAAGTTCAGCATCAAGTCCTACCAGCTTGACTATTGTTGTGGTTTAACCCCAGCCATCAGCAAAGCTCCACACAGCTGCTCACTCACTCCCCACCCTAGTGGGATGGGGGAGAGAATCAGAAGGGTAAAAGTGAGAAAAATCATGGGTTGCAATAAAGACAGTTTAATAGGTAAAGCAAAAGCCAGGCACACAAGCAAAGCAAAACAAACAATTTCCCATTGGTAAGCAAATGTTTAGCCATCTCCAGGAAAGCAGGACGTCATCACTCGTAAGAGTTACTAGGGAACATAAATGTTGTAACTCTGAACATCCCTGCTTTCTCCTCCTTCCCTGCAGCTTGTATTGTTGAGCATGACATCATCCGGTATGGAATGTCCCTTTGGTCAGTTGAGGTCAGCTGTCCCAGCTGTGTCCCCTCCCAACTTCTTGTGCACCCCCAGCCTACTCACCGGTAGGGTGGTGTGAGAAGCAGAAAAGGCCTTGATGTTGTGTAAGCACTGCTCAGCAACAACTAAAACATCCCTGTGTCATCAACACTGTTTTCAGCACAAATCCAAAACATAACCCCATACCAGCTACTATGAAGAAAATTAACTCTATCCCAGTCCAAACCAATATAATATACAAGCTGTGGACAGGGCAGAAAGCAGAACTCTGCTGTATTTCCCAGAATCACAGAGCTGATGAGGCTGGAAGCAGCTCTGGAGATCATCCAGTCCAAGTTCCTGCTCAAAGCAGGGTTAGCTACAGCAGGGTGCTCAGGGCCATGTCCCATTGGGTTTTGAATATCTCCCAGGACAGAGACTCCACAGCCTCTCTGCTTCAGTGTTCAACCACACTCACAGTAGAAAACATTTTCTTATATTTAACAGAATGTCTTGTGACTCAGCTTGTGTCCATTGCCATTGCGTAGATACATTTATCTGGGTTGTGGTCTAGGAACAGCTGTGATCCCTCTGGCTAGTTGTAGATGACCTGAACTGCTAAGTGCATTAACTGCATCAAATAGTGTCCAAGAAACATTAAAGGATTCTTTGATAATTGCTCGAATGTAACTATTGACATTTTCTAACATGCCACTCTTACTCCTGAAGGAATTCAGCACAACCTCAGCTGTTATTGTTTTGTGTCAAGTGGCTTATTTGATTGAATGGAGGGAGTTTTCCTATTTCTACAACTTATTGACTTTCACTCTAGCCATTGTTTCTGGTATGTGCTTTCTTTATCCATAGAAAATCACTAAAAAAGATCAAAATATTTATGTCAGCAAATTCTATTGTAAGTCAAGAAAAGTAAAACAATAGCTTTTAGTCAAAATCTTTTTTTTCCCCATGTATCATATTTCTATGGCTGGAAAAACACAAAGCTGAAGCTAAATTTTCTTAGAAAAAACAGCTGTGGTGGGTAATTGTCAATCATTCTTAGCTGAAACGCTTTACTCCACTACAGTTACACATGTTTCCAAATCTTTTCTCTTTAATGTGAAATAAGTGACAAATTATTTGACTGAACAGCAATACAGGAAAGAACAGCCACTTCGTAAGTTTATATATTTTCTGTGCATTCTGAAAAAACAAACACACTACCATGTACATGAGTATGGCTGTAATTCTGTGTTCCCAGTACTGAAGTTAGTTCTGGTCCATCTGTTTTTACAAGGACTGTAGAATCAGACTAAACATATATGTACATGGAAAAGCAAACCATTTCCTAACAATGTCTTAGGAATCAGAGAAAGAAATATAACCTTAGCCACCTCCCACCAAAAAAAGGTGACTCTCTGCAGCAAATTCTCAATTGCTTTCATTCCTGTAGCTGTAAAAGGCTGAATCAATGCAGTTTCCATCACTTCCTTCTGATGACTACAGAGTGCACTTTCTTATGATGACTTCCTGATGTAATGTTCTCTTTCATGCAGTTTTCATTTTCCTTTGTTTTATTTAATCTCTTTTATTCCTACTTGAACTGCTATGAAGCATCTCTTTTTTTGGTCTTTGAGGATATGTCCTTGCCAACATATATCAATTATCAAAACTCCTTTAGTAGACATTTGTTCAAGCAATGTGTGTTAAATTTGAATAATCTTTGCTCATGAGTCTACCTAATCTACTTAAAAGGAAAAACACAGATACAGTATTTTGTGAAAGCCATGTAGGCAATGACTGTGGAACACTGAAAAGTGGGAAGTTTGTATAGGCAACAGATGTTAATGTTATGAATACCATCTAAGGTAAGAAACATCTTAATAATTTCCTACTTGGAAGATTTTATAGGTATTTAGCCCATAAGATTAAAAAAAATGGCAAAAATCTGAGAAGTTACTTGTTCATTATTCTGTTCCCGTTGTTCCTGATGGCTGATATTTCACTTTGCTTCAGTGCACAAATGGCATCATAGCAGTGTCACAATCCACAGGAAGTGGAAAGTCGTGTCGAAGAAGATCCTGAGGTTGGTCCTTTCTGCATATGTATCAGATATGACTTTCCTAATTAGCCCTAATGAGCCCATTTTCCGGTTCCTGCAATTATTCTCCACAACTACTTTACTACATTAACCTCTGTAGCAAACTTACTCTGTAGTAATGCGGACAGAGAGAAGTATAATCCTGAGACAGAGGACAAAAATGGAAGTCAGAAAAATTGTGTAACAATTTCTTACTGAGACAGAAGGGATAGGGCAGTAACTTATTATGTTAGATTGACATGTGTGTATATGGGATGACGAGGATATTTCGATAAGGCACTTTGTGCAACAGGATCCTTCTCACCCTAAGAACTGTGGCAAGGCATGTGAGACATTCAAGGTGATGGCATTGGCAGATTAATTGACATTTTGCCAATGAAATAAGATGTTTTCAAAGTTTTGTGGGTTATAATGGTCCTATCCATCTTAGTTCTACACAAATTCATAAATCAAAATCCACGGTATCAATGGGTATGTTCAAGGAAAGATTTCCTGTGCTGGTTTGAGTGGTAACTTTAACATCTGTTAGTCATCTTGCTTGGCAAGTCAAGGATGCTGTGACTAGGAAAATGATAAAAAATTGCTGAAAAGGTCGAGTTTTGTAACAGTATTTATTTGATTCTAGTATTAACAACGTTAACTTTGCATGTTGATTTCTACATATAAAAGCCTGTTTTGTAATTATTTTAGTTATCTAATCTACTGTTATATAAGAGACTCTGAGGCACCAGTTCCAGAAATACAGAAATCACATCAATTTCTTCTGATTTGGAGTGAACAGAAATCACTTCTGTCCTTCAAGACAGTATAGAGAGTACCTTCTGTTGTATAACTCGCTCAACAGTCATTCCAGGAACAACTGTACTGGTTATACATATGCACATTTTCATATGTGTGTATATGTGTATATATATACACATAAAGTATGTTTAACAAGTGCATATGTTCAGGGTCCTGGAAAATAATCTTTTGAGTTTGAGTGAATTTTGAATAGATTAATGTGCATGTCATAATGTCATATTTCAAATGTCGACATGCCAATTTCAGATATGGATTTGCAGCCCTGGTGTTTCTGAAAACACAACTAAAAGTCAAGTCCTGGCATGTGTAAGTACAGTACACACTAGATGAGATGAATTAGCTACCAGCTGCAAAGATTAAGGTGCAGCTTTGATACAGGTTCAGATGTCAGCAGCAGGGTATGGTGGGAAGGTGTACGCTTTAAGGTCATGGCTTACATCTGGGTAACAGACTCTTCAATAAAGAATGAGCTCCTCCCCACTTCTGTTTCAGTTTGGGAGAGATGAAAATGGAAGATTATCAGCATAGAAAAGAGTCTTCAAATGAAATGCTGCCATCTTCACCTCTGGATTGCAAGAGTTCCTGTTCAAACTGTGCTCGGTGGATACTGTTGCTGAATTGTGCACATTAGTCAGCCTTACAATATGGAATATTTTACAAAAGCCATGACACTGATCCATTTTGTCACAGATGATGCATATTTGGCCATGTCCCATTCCTAATTCTAGAAGAATTTACAATAGATTAACATGTCCAATAATTACAATTAAAAAAAAGAAATAAAAAATATTGATTTATTAACTGCTTCATTCAAACTTAATTGCAATCCCTTTGAAATACACCATGAATTAATTAAAAAACAGCTGCACTTCTAGTTAGCCCACTTTAAAACACTACAAAACCTAATACCTGTCCTGTGTTTTCATACAGCCTAAATATGCATGTACATAGGTGGACAGCAAGAATGGATTTTCCTAATATGTGAAAGAAGGAAATTTCTTCCCATAAATCTTCCCCCAATCATGGTCAGTGAACACGGGGAGAGAGGATATGTGGGAAGAACAATACAGTGAAAAGTTGCAAAGAAAGGAAATGAAACAGTGCTAAGAAGTTCATTTTTGTACCTCCTCTGTTCCTGTCGCATGGCTCTGTGTGTCTGTGCAGCTTGTGCCGGGATGTCCCTGCGGGGAAGGAAAAGGCATCTTTAGAAGCTGGTCAAACAGGTCCCTTTCGGAGAGTAGATTTTCGGGGAGCAAAAGGCTGAAAAAACTATCCAAGGCGTCACAAATTCTGGCCAACACTAGTGAACAGGCTATTTACATTACAAATTAAAATCCACCTCCCTGAATCTGCAGATTCATGGTAATGGACATCTGCAAGATTTTCACCCAGAAGTATTTTCAAGGGACTAGAAAAATGTGTTCCTGACAACAGAGGCTTTCAGGTTACATCTGTACTTGTACACTGAGCAGCAACCTTTCTCTGATGCTGAGGTCAGCCAGTCAGACTCCACCCTACCCACTAAACCCTCTTACCCTCCAAAACAGAGTTGTCACACCCAAAATAGGGATGAGAACGGTCCCCTGCCTGTGCTAACTCTAAGACACACCTGGGAACTCTCTGAGAGTGTAAATTGTCCCAGTGTGACATCAACCAGGTTAACGAGTTACCGGTATAGGCAATTGTGTCCCAGCTGTCAAGGACATGTCCTAGTGTTTTAAGCACTTTTGAAAAAGTATCCTGGGAAATACCCCAGCAGATATACCCAAGCTTGACTGGCTTGCCAAGCTGGTTCCTTTTCATTTAGCTGCAGTGTGATTTTCTGAAATACCAAAGTGTACTAAATACTATTAATGTTGCTTTTCTACAAAATTTGGTGTCAAAAGCCCTACCAGTGCTGCCCGTGCTCGCTGGCAGGCAAGCCCTACTTCCAGATAAACACTTTATCCCTCCACCTCCAATTTCCTTCCTCTGGGTCAAGTCATTCCTGCGAAGAGATGTGCCCAGCTCCATGTCATGTCTCCTGCTCTCTGCAGAGGATCTTGTCTCCCCTCTGCTGCTTGGCAGGAGGCTTTTCACCAGGTTGTTAACACCTGGGTGGGCCTTAAGCTGGGAATTATCCTGAGGACTTAATATTTGCAGCTCAGGGCTTTGGTCCCCGGCACCTGAGCTACCATGGCTGAGCACTGCCCAGTGAGAAAGCAGTCCCTTGCCCAGAGATGGGCTCTCCGAGGGGGTGGCTCACCCTGACAAAGGCAAGAGAAGGTCAAACCTTTTGAAACGTGACCACAGAAGACTAGTGAGAGCCTTGTCCTGCCAGAACATCTGCACAGGCATGTCTGCCTAGTTTTGCTCACTGCTCTCAGCTCTCTGTACTCCCGAAAAGTCCTGGGTGGGATGAGCTGCTCATCTGAACCCTGTCATAGCAATGGAGAATGACAAGGCAATCCAGAGAGTCAGTTGGCCTGTTTTCAATAGCTACTTAAGGAAAAAATGGGGTTTGCCTTAAAAAAATCTGTTTTCCTCCACTGACTATAAGCACACCCCAGAGAAGTGTTATAGGCGCCACACAGAAAGTCCACACACTTTCTACTTGGAAATTTGCCTGCTTTGAAAGTGTGAGCATAGATTATAGGGATCACTGTGACCACCTAATCTGATCTATTCCTTCATAATCTGTTAACCTGAGACATTTTTTTAGAAAAATAACTCCTCTGATCTTAAAGAATCCCCAGTTTCACTGACTCCAGTGACTAAACCCCTACACTGTTAAATGTGTCTAGAGCAGTTTTGAACTTTCTAGCCCCAACTTCCTATGTCATTATAATTTTATCTAACAGACTGAGCAACATATAATCAATGTGGTTTTCCCCCCTAGTGTCAGCACTTATATATTGTGGTGAGGTCACTCCTGTCCCTCTCCCTTGAGTTCCTGGGTGCTTCCATCTATAGGGCACGTTTGTCAAGGGTCATTAAAAAACCAGTTTGAGTCAAATCTCAGCAAATAAATAACATATTAGTGTTGCTTGAGGAACAGATGAGTGAAATATTTAAAATGTTAGGTACTATTTATTATTTTTATTACAAATCCACCATTACAAGACACTGGCTTTTTTAGTAGTCCTAATTTATTCAGGCAAGGGACAAGCAGAGTTTACTGAACTGAGATCCTCAGTTTGTCCTTACCACGTCTCCTCTAAAAACAATTTACTGAATGTTAATTCCAAGTGACCTACACAAGAGAGGTAAATTAAATACCAGCTTAATGACATGAAAATTTTCAGATGGCCACTGTGTACCTTAGCAATGAATGCACACTTTCATGAGTAGAGAGGCTGCCACTTTTAAATCTAAATTTAGAGAGGTGGTGTATTTCTCTTACAAAGTATGAGCTGATTTCTACTCTGCAAACAGACAGCTGGTTCTCAGGAATAAATATCTATCACTTTCCACCATTATTAATTTCCAAGGGTATTGCTGCTGTTTGCATGGAGTTAATGAGGATCTGACCTCTGTTGATCTCTGCAGTCCACTTTGAAGTGCATTGGTGGCCAGTTATTACTGTTTACATGTATTTATAAGGTTTGAGGGCTAAAGGGAAAGCAAGTCCTTTTAGTGCTAGGTGCTGAACAAATAAAAATGAAGGGTGGTCCAGAGGATGAGCCTGTAGTCCAGGAATGGCATCAGAATCTCATGTTCTGCAAGGTTCCTAAAAAGAGAAAACAAACTAATAATATTATTCTAACAGTACCTTCATGCATATTTATTTTATTTATTTACAGACTAATTTTAGCAACAGTGAAGGAAAAGTTTCAAAGGCAAAAAGGTCAGGTAGACACCCTGCCATGGAGGAAAGCCTATGTAAGTCATGTGCCAAATTTCTTTCTTGTCTTCAAAATTTTTTCCCCACAGCTCTACAGGAGTCACATTGCTTCCCCAGGAGAACAGGCACATCTGGAGTGAAATGTTGATACTGTTTAGCACTTGAGCCATCATACACATTATGCATGAACAAGAAGTTAGTAATCGAAGGCAATTAAAACTACAAAAAGATTTGAATTGGCAGAAAAGAATTAATCCTAGAGTCACATGGATTGGAAACAGGACTTCTTTTCTCTGCCAATGCTGGCTGGTTTCCCAAATTACATTTTTACAGCAATTTGTCCAGGCTACTTTCAAAAGCCCCAAGTTATCAGAACTTTTGGCTCTTTTCAGAAACCCTAAAATCATCTCAAGATTACCACAAATTTCAGAATTGCATTCCACATCATTCAGCAATATCTACCTAAATCCCAAAAATATCTTCCCACCTTTGGAGACAAATCTTGTGGATCTGCCTCCTCTTGTCCAAGAGAGATCCCTCACCCCTTTCCCTCAGAGACCATTTGATGGAGTTAGGACAAGCTGGCACAGGGTCGGGCAGAGCGGTGCTGCCTCCTGTAATTGCTCAGACCATTTCCATGGGCGAGGGAAGATGAGCCTCCTGGACTTGTCCCAAAGCAGGACAGTCCACAGCTCATCTGGGCCTTGCTGGAGCATTTGTTTTCCTGTGAGCTGGGCTTGCAGAAGACACTTTTAAAACCTTCCTAACTACCTGGTCTGCATCTTTGGATGGCTAAATGCCTTCAGAAAGTGCTCAGATCTGTTAGTGTCCCTGTATTCATCCCAGCTGACTTCAGCTGTAATCAACAGGGAGAAAAGCACAGCCAGAAGGCAATAAATCCCATCAAGATTAGAAGCCTGTATTATCATGGGGTGGATGGTCCTAAGAAAAGCCTGCGACTTTCCATAGAGAGGCTGGAAAACCAGATAAGCCTTGAAGCTTGATTTTCAGGTGACTGGATACAGTTGAGGTGCCTCCATCTCAGCTCACTACCAGTAAAACAGAGATAACCTTCCTCTATCCAACCTGGGAGATGTGAAGAAAACTCTGTACATACAATGCTATACTTCAATACATAAAATAAAAGATAGCTGCCACTATGTGACTATGCTGATACAAGGTAAGACATGCAGATAACGGTCCAAACAGAAGATCAGCAGCATCTGCAGCTGCCGCAGAAGCACTTTCTGTAACATTGCTGCTCACCATGCAGTGCACAGGAGCCTGACGAAACATAGGACTCTCAAACACCTTGTCCCTGTCATAACCATCATCCCTCCAGTGTCTGTTTTCACTTCATTATAAGATAGTCAGCACAACCCTGTCAGCTGTCAAAGGATCTCACCTGGGTCATCAATATGCCGGGCACCAGCATCTCAGGCTGGCAGCCTCTCAAACGTGGCTGTCCTCTGCAAAATGGGATTCATTAAGTGAGCTGTCCAAGTGGTCTGGAACACATTAAAGTAAAAAGAAACAATGTTGTACAATGAATTTTCATCCACTGAAATGTGTTACAACGCTTATCAGGTATTTGTGTAAGCTGGCTCTACAGTAATATCAAGCCGATAACAATTTGCAGCTCCATTAACTGCTGTTAGGCAGCAGAAAAAGACGACATGCTGAAAAAAGGCAACCACACAGGAACAAGGAATTCCTGGTTTAAAAAAGCCATTTATATGTTAAGTGAATTGCTTCTATTGAGCAGATATGTGTAATAAAGGTAGTGTTTTCTCATGCAGCTAAAAAGACTGCTCTGGATATTGAAGCCTTCTTTTTACTCATCCGACGAATGTGATCTGTAGGAGCATTGCCAATGAAGGGCAACATTCCTCTCTTTTCCATTTCAAGGGAGCAACTTACCACCACTTACACTTTTAAAGTCTTATTTATTGGTTCCCAGGACTGCTCCTTTGTGTCTGAAAAGCAGGAAATACTGTAAGTAGTCCCTACTTCAAAGAGCTTAAAAATCAAGCTCATATATAATACAATGAAAGATCACATATAACAATGAGGTGGAAGTGGAAAAGGGAAGAATAAAGTCATATATGTACTACAGGATAAATGTGGTCACACTGTGACTCAACCACGGTTTTGGCTGGTTATCACAGACAACAAATGTTGGAACTAAAATAAGTGCCCTATGATAAAGCTTTGTTAAAATCACTTCTTGAAGACCTGATGGTAAAATGTAGACCTAGAAGAGCAAGCTGAATGAGGGGAAGAACTGGAGAAGCACAGATGTCTGTCTTTTGCATGAGTAGGATGCTGCACAATGTAAATATGGATTAAACAAAGAGCAAACATAAAGAGATTACAGTGGGTCACATAACTTTTCATGAGGATGTGTCAGTTTTAATGACATCACTGGGCAGATCATGACAGAAAAATCCATTTACCTTCGTAGGTTGATCAATAGCTGTATGGTCAGGAAAAGAGCTACTCCCGACAGAAGGTAGATTTCAGCTTAGCTTCCTATATTTGCCTGAAATGTGGGAGACCTGGTTTCAAATCCTAGGCTGGGGCCAGCCTGGTCTCAAGAGATAGATGATATGGTCTTCACTTGTCCATGTAGGTCCTGAGGGATCTTTCTCAATGGGAATGGGAATTCACTAGAGAGGTTCTCAGTGCAGGAAAAACGTTTCTCCCATAGGACTACGCAGGGCTTGGCTGTCACTATTAGCACTGCAGAAAGAACGGGAGGTGACAAAATATACTAAGCTAGGTAAACAGATGGGTGAAGAGTTATGGAAGGCTGAAACAAGATGGCTGCAAGGAAAGCTGTACAGGGGTGAAGGAGTATGCTGTGAACAGACTGTTGTCTAGGGAGATTTAGACAAGTTTGTTTACACAAATCAGAAAGGAGCAATGCTGGAAACCTGATGCTGATTCTCTTCACCTGACTCATAAGGCTATTCACACATCTTTAGATCATTATTACTATTCATAAACAAATTTTGCTAGAACCTCTGAGGCAACAGCACAAAGTTGCAGTCCAACGCTGCTCAATACAGAGCTCTTAGATCCTGAAGACTTCACCTCCTTCTCACGAGGCCTGGGATTTTTCCTATTAACTGCAGGCACTCAGTTGAAGCTAATTATCAAGGCTGATTCAAAATCAATTAAGAGATAGACACATCCAGGAGGTGACTTACCCTGCTGTGAGACAGGTACTTAATGACACATGGATGAAGGCCAGCTGCTAACACAGCTTTTAACAGATATTCCTGGCTTCTTCTCATCCTTACTGTCATCTTGCAGGTCTTGATAAATCATAAAGGCATTTGAGCAGCCAAGCTGAGATGAGACATGAAGCCCCCATACGTGTCTCCATCAGCTGTCAGTAGTGGATGCCTAGCACAGACTATAAGGACAGTGCAAGAATATAATGGTATTTCCCCAGAATATTCGCTAGACTTCAACAATTTATGGCTCATGAAATTTCTGAGCCAAAGATGGCATCTCTGTACTGAATAGATTGCCATGTATTTTTCTGCCATGAGTTTATTCAGTCACCTTTTGAACCCATATAATCTTTTTCTAATTACAGTGTCCTGTAGCACAGCCTTAGCATCACATTGTTTGGACAAATACCCACCTTTTTTTTTTTTTTTATTTTGAACCAGACTTCTACAAGTTTCATTCAATACCCTCTACTGATCGTGTTATGAGACATCATTTCATACTGCCATTCTTCACGTTTCATGATTTTATAGACTCCTCTGAGGAGTTTCCAGGCTGATGAATCTTAGTCTGCTTATTTGTTTCTCCTAGAGCAGAATATCCATATCTTTGACCATTTCTGATGCCCTTTTTGTACCTTTTTTTCAGTTTTGTTACTATCCCTTTTTATCTAGTGAAATAAGAGAGGATGAGGGAATGAGAAAATATACAATGTATTCAAGATGAGGACCCATCATGGATTTGTACAGAGGCATAATGATGTCTGTTTTGTTCCTTAATCCATGCTAAAAAGTCCCTATATTTGATTTTCTGTTTTGACTACTGCTCTGAGTATGTAAAATTGACTGTGATAACTCCAGAATCTGATTTTTGCATGGCAATGGCAGTTCGAAGTGCATCACTGGATATATAAATACAAGATTGTTTTTCCCTTGTGCGTCACTTTATATTACATGGAGTTTCATCTGTCATTTCATCATCCAGTAATTTAGTACCATGAGATCCTTCTGTAACTCTTTGTAGCTGTCGTCATCAGCAAATTGTCACATCATCCCCTTTCCAGATCTTTATTGAATATATTGGACAGGAATAACCCTAACAGAAGCCCTACGCAGAGCAAATAACACAAGTCCTTTGATTAACTGTAAGTGATGACCGTAAATGTAGACTTATATTTGCAGAAATATATCATCAAATTTCCACACCACTAAAAGGCCTTGAAGTAAGCACATTTCCATTCTCACAGTGTTAGTACTGCCTTCGAAATCCCCTGGATATCCCTTAAAATGACAGATTTAACTCTAGACACCAAAATATCTCTGTCAAACAGGTAAAAAACTGTTCATGTTGACCCAAGAGAGAAATTTCTTTAGCTGTGAGAGTTAGAGCACTTTATGGATGTGTTCTGAATAGATTCAAACTTCATATTTCTGGTGTTCATCTATAGTAGATTCTCCATAGTTGATTCTATGGTGATTCCAGATACCCTGTTCAGAGTCACCAGGCTTTTTCCTGGTTAAACATTTATGATTTAACAATGTTTAGTCAGCTTTACCTATATCCTCATCTAGTTTTACAATACTGCACCCTTCACAGTCAAATTGGATTTGAAAATGATCCTTGCTATGAGGGGCAAAACCTGCATTAAGCATTATTAGCTCTAATATTCCTAATAAAATTTAATATGGAAAGAGGAAAGATTTCCAATCTGACTGTTAAACTCAAGTGAGCAAGAGTTGTTACAGCACTTGGCCCTTGCCTTTTAACAAGTCACAGTTTTCAATGATTTCAGAAGTCATTCAAGCATGAAAAGCAGATGAATTTAAATTCCTGCTTCATTTGATGTTACATGATGTTATTTTTCACTGTACCTCAGCCAGTATTCGTCTAACTTCAGTTAAAACATATTTGGCTCATATTTCTCTTACAGAAATGACCGACTGTACAGTAAGCATGAAACACGTTGGATGGTTGTTAAAAGAGCAGAAGCCACGAAGTATTGCAGTCTTGAAATATCTGGGGAATTCTGAAAAACTTTCCATATTTAAGAGAGTCCTAGTTCAGGAATAATTGTCACAAAGTTAGTTGATGGATGAATAAATGAATGAACAAATGAATGAGGAATGTAAGGTCCCCTGTAGATCTAGTGGCTGAATGAAGATCAGTGTCCAGAACCAAAGCAAAGAGGACTCAATGTCTGTCCTGCCACAGAGTGTTATCAAGAAGACAGGGAGGCAGAGTTTAGACCAGTCAGCCAGTTTTTATCCATGTGTTAACCCCAAATATGTTGGCATTTGGAACACAAAGTAAGAGCACAACATAATTTAACCTAACAACTCGCTGATTGAAAGTAAAACATCCAAATGAAGCTCTGAGGATAGTATGATGGTAACAGAGATGCTCTTTAGCACCTGATTGAGACCACTCAAACAGAACATCCATGTTTCGAGCAAGGCAAAACTGTACACTCAAACTCATTTTAATACCTTCTCAATTATACTATTATCTGTAAATAATTTCTTATTTCAGTTCTGCAATACATCATCCACTAAATGTAAGGCATCGGGATGATTTCTTCTTCAATGTTTCCAAATGTTTAACCTCTGCTATCAATTTAAATGCAAGACTACTGTAAAGCTTAATCTAAACTAATTCCATAGACATTCTTTTGACTGCAAAATCTGTTTTTGAAGATTAGGCATCCACACAAATCTCAAAGTGCCTAATCATTTCACCTATCCTATAGTGGTTAGCCTCCCATGTAACTGCAGTGAAGAAAACCAAAAATCATTGCAAACTACAGAAAAGTAACTGTCTCCACTACATGGTACATGGTAGGAAGTACCATGTACCTCAAATATCAATAGTAACACACTACTGGAATAAGCTGTCCCACCTAGGAGTTCTCACTGAAAAAGTAATTTATATCAATAAGCTGCCTGGGGAGACTGTAGACTCTCCGCAACTGAAGTCTTCCACCACAGGACTGGACAACATCTGTCAGGAATGATATAGGTTTAGCTGAGGAAGACTAGGAAAGCTCTCATGATACCTTACAGCTCTGTCCATTTCTTTAGACAGTTTAAAAAAAAAAAAATCAATTACCAGCCAACTGCTAAGTCTTTCTTTCAAATAGTCTCTTTCCCTTTTCTATGGATGAGGATCTTCACCTGGGTTAGGACAATCCCAAACATGGATACAGGCTGGGCGATGAGTGGATTGAGAGCAGCCTTGTGGAGAAGGACTTGGAGGTACTGGTGAATGAAAAACTGAATATGAGCCAGCAATGTGCACTTGCAGCCCAGAAAGCCAGTCGCATCCTGGGCTGCATCAAAAGAAGCATGACCAGCAGGTCGAGGGAGGTGATGCCCCCCCTCTACTCCACTCTGGTGAGACCCCACCTGGAGTACTGCATCCAGCTCTGGGGCCCCCAGCATAAGAAAGACATGGACCTGTTGGAGCGGGTCCAGAGGTGGGCCACGAAGATGACCAGGGGGCTGGAGCACTTCCTGTATGAGGACAGGATGAGAGAGTTGGGCTTGTTTAGCCTAGAGAAGAGAAAGCTCTGAGGAGACCATATAGCAGCTTTCCAGTACTTAAAGGGGGCCTACAGGAAAGATGGGGAAGGACTCTTTATCAAGGAGTGTAGTGATAGGATGAGGGGTAACAGTTTTAAACTGAAAGAGGGTAGATTTAGATTAAATATTAGGAAGAAATTCTTTACTGTGTGGGTGGTGAGACACTGGAGTAGGTTGCTCAGAGAAGTTGTGGATGCCCCCTCCCTGGCAATGTTCAAAGCCAGGCTGGATAAGGCTTTGAGCAACCTGATTTAGTGGAAGGTATTCCTGCCCATGGCAGCAGGGGTGGAACTAGATGATCTTTAAGGTCCATTCCAACCCAAACTATTCTATGACTCTGATTCTATGATTCTCTGTTTCTTGTCATTTTTGTGGTGCTGTAAATAGATAGAATTCAACAAAACAAAGAAATTTGTTGCATTTCAGAAGTATCCAGTATTTATTTGCTTCTGACATTTTCCTAGACTCCAAAGCCCATTAGTGCTAAATCAACCACACTCATTTAATAACTAACAGCAGTACTTCTTGCCAAATAATGTTCTCTGAGTCTTTTTCCCCCTTCTATTGGAAGCAGAGCACCCAAAATAACCAGTAGAAGTCAGAGGCACTCACTGCCCCTATCAAAGGGAGAGAGATTGTTTGAAAGAAGGAATATGCCTATCTGCAGAGGGAAGATAACCTTCCACCGACATCCTGAGCATTTGCCTACCCCAGAAGAGAGCTTTCCCAAGCACTGCAGTTGTGCTAATACCATGCACATCTTTCAGCTTTCATCCCCATCCCCGACTGTAGAACTGCAGGCAAAGCAGCCAGCACCAGACTTCTTTCCATGGTGAGTTAATTGAGGAGGAAAAGGCTCATTAGAGTTCACTTTCTGAACTCACATTCATGAGGAGAGAGTTTCCAAGTGACTCTTTGCAAGCAGCCAGGCTCTGACAGCAATTACATTATGAGTTTTGACTGAGTAAACAGTAAGGAAGATTTCTGATGTGCCACAAATTTGGAACACCGAGATAAAACACACCGGCTGAGAGCACTGAAGGGGAAACAGATGTAACCAAGAAGTAGTCTGCAGTAGTTTCCCTGATATGTGGTAAATGTATACGTACACATACACACATATATACACATATAGTATATAAATACATTTTAGACATATATACATATATACACATATCCATATATACAAACATATATGTACATATGCATATACGTGTATATAATCACTCATATTTATATATACACATATGTACTATGTGTGTGTGTGTGTTTGTGTGTAAAAATATATATATACATATAGCTCATGATTCTTCTAGAGATATTTTCCATTAATGCTTCTTCCAGAAAGTAATTATTTTGCATTACATGATACTCATGTTTTTTGATTGGTATCTGCAAACTGATAAAGCAGGGTGCGCTGTCCTTCACCTTGGGCATCCACCTAAGTGTAGACCTAGTTCTAGACATTATTCATCATAGTCATGAGTTGCAGAGTCAAAAATGACTGATGATGGCACCAACACAGAGGCTTACATACGCAGTTTCACTCTATCTTTTCCACACATTATCAAAGCGGAGGAGATAGAGCTGGAAGTTGTGTAGGGGCCTATCAGAGTAGGCGGGATGCAGCTACAGCCTTCAGCCCTCTGGAGATTCTTGGCCGAGGTGGAGCCCGTAGGAAGCCCTGGGCTTGTTTCCATGAATCACAGCAACTGAAGATTGCTTCAATTTGACCATGATACAGCTGAGTCTCAGCTGCAGCTCTGAAACTGTTGCGGGAAAAAAGTGAATTTCCTTGAACCTTGTGTCTGCTTGGACACATCACCGAGCCTGGGGCTTTCAGAGTGATTTTATGGAATTTGCAGCCTTCCACCACAGACCAGAACCCTGCTGTGATGGATACTGATTCCTCTGTACATTTTTATGGAGCATAATCCCAAGATGAGAACTCCAAAACAGAGCTGTGCATACACCATAAAGCATATTTTGTTGTCTGGATGTAAGTTTTCAGTTGTTAGAACTTCCACTGTCAGTTTTAAAGTACAGATTTGTGGTCTGAATGCTTACAAGTGAATACACTTACAAGTGAACACATTTAGGAGGTACTAGCACAATTTGCATAAGGTTTATAACTTATTTCACATGCTGTTTATTTACAACAATATAAAATTAATATCAAATTCAAAAATGACAAAGCGATTCCCATATATTGCACTCTAGGTTTCCTGGAGTGTATTCACAAGACTCTGTCCAGATGTATGCCACAATGATGTCATAGACAGGTTGTAATTTTAATAAGGCAGATACATTACTGAGGAGGGCTAAATATGGGGGTTTGTAACAAACAGATAAAAGAAAGGAAATTCAAAAGTCAAGAGCAGCAAACTTTCCTGAAGCTAAGTGCACTTTAGGATCTAGTATCACGGTAAAAGTATTCCATGCAGTAAACATAACTTTGACCCATGCCAGTTGCAGGACTGTTAATTCCAGACCAAGGATGAAAGGGAGCCCTTTGCCTTTCCAGAAACTGAAAACAATCTGGTTGTATCCGACTGACTAATTTTTGTCTGTTTCCATGGTTACAAAAAGATAACACACATGCACTCTGTCGGATCATTTTTGGCAGAAGGGAATATCTCCATAGCATTCCATCTCCATTCTCCTCCACAGACCGGAGGAATTCGGAAGGAAAATCCAGGCTCTCCCAGGGGCCCATCTTCCCTCACACAGCAGTACACTGAAAGGAGGGGACGTGCTTTCAGAGCACACTTATCTCAAGCACAGTTGTGTTTCATGAAGAGAGTCTGTGTGTACAGAAGCTTGTAACTGAGGATGAGGAGATAGCAGCCTGGCATACTGGCCAAAGCACTTGAAGATGTAAAAGCACCGAGGGTTGTACATAGAAGGGGAAGACTTGCTGGGAAACACCCATTCATAAGGGAAGGGGAAGGGTAACAAGGCTAATGCTTGAGTAAACAAGAGAGCTGCTTTCACTTACTGTTTGCATGGGAACCCAAGTGAGGTCTCTATGCAACTCTACTTACTGTCAAAAGGGCAGCACTTGACATCCTTACCTCATAGAATCATAGAATCATAGAATTGTTAAGGTTGGAAAAGACCCTTAAGATCATCAGGTCCAACCGTTAACCTACCACTGCCAAGTCCACCACTAAACCATGTCCTCAAGCACTGCATCTACCCATCTTTTAAATACCTCCAGGGATGGGGACTCAACCACTTCCCTGGGAAGCCTGTTCCAGTGCCTGACTACTCTTTCAGTAAAGAAGTTTTTCCTAATATCTAACCTAAACTTACCCTGGCGCAGCTTGAGGCCATTTCCTCTCGTCCTATCGCTTGTTACTGGGGTGAAGAGACCGACCCCCACCTCACTACAACCTCCTTTCAGGTAGTTGTAGAGAGCAATAAGGTCTCCCCTCAGCCTCCTCTTCTCCAAACTAAACAACCCCAGCTCCCTCAGCCGCTCCTCATAAGACTTGTTCTCTAGACTCATGAAGGTCAAGCTGAGGATTTAGCCCACAACCTTATCTCCCCACTTTCCCATATTTGTCATTATTGACATTCTCTCTGTGTGTTTCCAGGGAGCTTGGCTGTATTCAAGAGAGATATGCAAGGACAGCCCCTTCCAGATCTCCTCAGTTCATGCTTAGGGACATGGTTTAGTGGTCGGCTTGGCAGTGCTAGGTTAATGGTTGGACTTGATGATCTTAAAGGTCTTTTCCAACCTAAACGATTCTATGATTCTATGATTCTGTCTGCCTAAGCTGAAGAGCTCCTCGTTCCTCGCCCCATGAGGATTCTCATCCTCTTGCCTGGCAATCCACCACATTTTCCTAGCGGTTAGGGAGAGATTCTACAAAAAAAGAAAGCACCTGAAAGCCTTTGTGTTGCAAAAAACCCCCTAGATATAAATATGTAATATTTCGATTTCGATTCACTCCTCAGTTTAAATATGTTCTGGAATAATCCAGGATTAATTTGGAAAGAATGGGGTGTTTAGCAAGAAAAGAAAAAATAAAAAGAAGTTTAGGTTATTTGAAATATTTTGCTAAATCAGAGGTTACATCATCTGTTTCCAGGCATTTTCCTTGCTGAAAGGAAAATTACAAAACTTAGGTCTATCTTCACAAGGAGACTCATACACCATTCTCCAACTAGGAGAAGAGCTTCTGCCTTGCTGCTCGGAACTAACAGACCACCAGGTCAGGCAGTTGCCCAGGAAGTCTCCTCACTCTTTGGCTTCCTCAGGCTCATTTCTGGGCCCTAACAGCATTTTGCGCTATAGCTTTCCTGCACATCAGAAAGAAGAAACAGAAGAGAGAGAAAACCGTTGTTCCTGCACCCTGTTTTAGGAAATGGTGCCTACTTTGAACCCCGACTGCCCCAATAAGACTTTCCATTTCCAAATGCTTTCATGAACTGCATTGATTTTATTTTCTCCAGGTGTTCACCCCATCAGATGGGGTGAATTCTCAAGCCTTTTGGCCTCCCCAGGGCTGTATGTCTTGATACATGGAAGACTTGCCAAAAATAAAATAAAAAAAATTTAATAATTGCCCACTTCAGCCCAGCAGAACTTAATTAATGTACAGCAACCTAAATTTTGTCCCAAGTTATCAATTTCACAGTCTCAATAATGCAGGTTTCTTCTTATTCTTAATATGTTGAGGAAAGTTTTCATGTGATTTCCTATAGAAAAAGACTAAGGAAATCCCCTGAAAAATCACTGTGTAGTATCATTCCAACATTTCCATGAAATATCAACTGTGTTGGCACAGCTGGATCCATGGGACAGCTCTTCATTCCTCTTTTTACCTACAGGACCTTCGCATGAAGGTCATGCCTCCATTTCTGCTTTCAGAAGTACAGCACTAAACATTTTACAAGACTTTGTGGCTTGCTAGCCAAATCTATCTGATTGTCGGGGAAGAAAAAAAAAGACAGAGTAAGATTTTGTAGAAGCAAGTCTGGCTGAAGTTTCTTTAACTTCACATTGGTGTGAATTATTGCTTCCTGTTACCCAGAATAATCTTTTACTGTATTTCTTCAGCCTGGCCTTCGTTAGGAATAATGCTGCCAAAAGATACAGCCCAAGTTCTATCACAGTCCCAAGTCCTGAAAGAAGAAGGGAAAATGTTAGAAGTGCAGAATCAAACCAAGGAATGTTTGTGGTGGTTTTATTTATTTCTCTTTCTTTTCCCATCACTGTCTCCCTTTATGTGTTTATGTATACATGCATGTAGATGTAGATATAGATATATGCATAACTATGTCTATTTACATATACATGCATATGCACACATACGGTATTTTGCCCTCTGTATATGTCTGTACTTCATGTTGTGTGTATAATAAAGCGATCAATGAAGAAATGAGCAGCAGCAATACCTGATTGCCTATTCCATGCTCTGGATAGTTAAATCATAAACCCTGTATTTTTGAACAAACTAAAATAGGAACAGCAAAAATCTGGCAACTGAACAATTAAGAAGGTTCTAACCCTCAATAGTTCACAATCTCTTTCTCAGCTGAATGGTGGTTTGCTATCAGTGGCCATGTGCTCTTCTCGTATCCCCTTCCCTCACCCCTCCGCCCCATCACATGACGGAGAGGAGTGCACTTCCAGGAAAACCAAACAGGACCAGAATGCTGATCCTGAGTGCTGCTCATCCAGGCACCACCGAGACTATCATTCCAGCGAGCCTCACTCTGCTGCCAGCATTCAAGGCAGTGCACGAGGGGGCAGAGCGGCATTGACAGGAGGGCCAGTGTAAGAACGGAGGGTGCCCTCACAAAGCAGTGAGAAACAGCTTGCAAAGAGTGAGAGGGCGAAGACAGACAAACACGAGACACTGCATCTGTCTGATTTTTCTCCAGAGCCTGAGTAACGACTTCCCCTCCTCCCCTAAATTCTAGCTAGTTATTTATGTAGGCAGCACTTTAACACTTCTCACTTTCTCATTTGTTATAGATGCATTAAAACACAGAGTACAATACCTACAGGAATTTCCATTTGAGCTGGCTTAAACCATATTTTCTTTCTTCCCCAGTTCTTCCAATTCTTTTTTGCTTAAGTAATCACCAGTGCATATGATGACATTATAGCTATGGCATTATGCTCTTAGTTGGAGCTACAACACAAAGTTAAAATGTATCCTTCGAATCTTACAAAGAATTATGCAATTTGTTTTTCAAAACACGGCCCATTTGTATTTTCTATGGCAGTCCTCACACATTTTTTTCAAGGCCTAATAGGAAGGGAGCAGATATAAACATAGTGAGACTGATTTCTTGAATTATTGCCCAAGTCAGCATGGATTTCAGCTGCATTCTTCCAGAACTGGCACTTTATTGAAGTAGTCTCTTGAGAGGTATCTGACTGTACACTCTTGGCTGATTCAATGGGTTGAGATACTGCTGTATGAAGGAGGATTCCTCTTCTAGCTCCCAAAGATGGGAATAATAAATTCACCCTTTTAGAAGCTGAGTATTCACTGTAATGGGCCCAGATATAAAAAAAGTATGTTCACTGGTGAAACACAAAATAGGTTTTAATTGCAACTTATAGATTTCCTTTTCCTTTTTTTTTCTACAGCATTTTTCTAATCAAAAGCTACAGCAAATATTATAGTTTTTCTAAAATAGCACTCTTATAACAGAGAGTCTGTCTGGAAAGGGGCACTGTGGTTTCGTGCCACTGGATGCCCCTTGTACAACTCAGTGGGCCCTTGACTTTATTTGAGGCATCTGGTCATTGCTGCAGTACAAACAGAAAGCACTTATGAGTGAAAGCGGGCACGTCTGAAGTAGTGTCCCCACCCCTGATTGAAGTAGTAATGTCCTCTAAGATCACGTATGTAGGAGAACATCTGCACATTGTGAGTAAATAGAAGTGGTCCAACGTGATGTTTAAGAACCCAGCAATTCATAAAATCCACACCAAATTTACCTAGAGCTGCCCCAGGACTTGGAAACTCACTGCCAGTACTCAGTCCAGTTGACCCACACTGTTCACCCTCCAAGAGGTGCTGTGGATCTTTTCTGCCATATTTTCCAAGATGGGTGATGTTTAAGACAGCATTGCTGTGATGTGAGTCTGAATAAGATTGAAACAGCACTTGGTAACACTCATGGAGGCAGGTAACAGGGGCTGTGTCTACACTTCTATATACATCCCATCCCCGAGAGCAATCTCTGCACATTAAGCAGACTATGCTTGATCAGACAATCAACTATGTCCACATTGCATAGCATCTGACTGTGCATCTGCTTTGGACACCAAGTCACAATGGAGTGGGAGAAGAAATTGTCTCGAAGTGTCTAAAATACTGTGAGACATTAAGGTGAGGGTGCCCTCATGGGAGATCAGAAGAGTAGACTGGGGTACAAAACCTGTTGGGAGTCCTGGAGGGAGTCTATTGAAAATGTGCACTGGGAGAAACTCCCCAGAAGCAAATCAATGTTTTGTTTTGGAGAAGACTGGTTGACCGGAAAAGGAAGCTCAGGAATGAACTAACATTTAGGCAGGGAACCAGGTGTAAACTAGCCAGAGAAGTTATCTGATAGTGTAAACACGCCCTCTACATCTGCTTCCCAGCAGCAGTGAAGCAAAACAGATTCAAAGACTGGATCAACAGACAGAAATTCTTAGATCTGAGTCCAGTCTGACATCTGAACTCACAGTTTTCAAGCAGTTTACATATGTCATTGTTCACATATCCCACAAACAACCTGCAAACTCTGGGACTTTTAAAAGATGGGGTTTACTAACTTACCACTCCTCTGGCTGTGTGGGGCCACTCCCCAGCTGTGTGCTCACAGGAGTATTTTGCTGGTATTACCTTAAACAGACTGTATGCTCAGAACCAGTTAAACCAATGCAAACACTGTCATAAGTCAACTGTGGAAGGCAAAACAAACATGTTTAAAAATTCTGTTTATTCATGTCTTTAAAACCCTGTCATTAAACAGCTCTTCAACATGCCAGGCATCTACTGATATATACAGATTTACGCATTTATTAATAAAGAGGTATCTCAGCTATGCTTCATGAAACCAAAACACATCACAACAAACTAATGCAATTCAGGTAAATACTCCACAAAATCTTCATTTGCCAGATTTGCTGTATCTGAAACATTCAATTATCCATGCTTCAGGTAAGAAGATCCCACTGCCACTCACATGAATAAAATTTGAACAGGACTGAATAATTAATGCATGATCTCCCTAATCTTACAAAATTGAACATTTTGTGGGAAGAGTAATGCACAAAGGGGATGAAATTTAAAGTTCCCGGATCACATGATCCCTCAGAGATCTCCATTCAGCAGTTCTCATTTGGGGCAAATTCCTATCCATCCTGACTGGATGTCAGGGTTGAACTACAAGTGTAGCATAGTGCAAATATTTTCAGCAGAAGATGGCTGCTTCTATGACTGGTAAGGTGCCCTTCACGCACATACAAAGCAGAAACAATCTAGCTGTTGGATCACTGAGTTTGAAGAACATCCCTAGAGAGCCTGCAGATGTTCTACCATCCTTGACAGCATCTTTCTTGAGATCCCAAAATGAGGGCCAAGGGATGACCAGAGATATATACCTAGCACATTCAGTTGTAAGAGTCCCTTTGGAAAAGGGCTTCTGGCAGCTCACACAGACCCATTGCTCTAAAACTGCTAAGTACTGCATCAGCATTGCAGCAGCTCAGGCTGGTAAGGGTTGTAGCTGGCTTCTTCATAATTCCAGTTCTCAAGCAGATCCCTGAGCTCACCAGAAAACAGCAGAAATACCGATTTCCTAATTTCAACATAACAATCATGGATTTTGGCACACAAATAACTCTTTGGTAACATGTGCTGTCTGGCACGTCTCGAGGACTTCATAGAAATTTTTAAGCCTCTTATAGTCAGTTGATTCCCACTAGAGTCCTAACATAATGGCAATCAAATGCTGCCTCTGTCTTAATGATGGTGGATGTGATGATTAGGGAAAGCAAGTTCCATATTAAACAGTGCCTAGTTTAGGGACCTTTAGATTCTCACCCAAAAGGAAACCTAACTCTAACCCTAAACCCAGCTGAGTACTCATTTGATCAATGAGGTCTAAAAAGCCCTGACAATAAACTGAGTGTGCTAGTCACATAAGTGTGTTAGGCATCATCTGTGTTAATCCGCTAGGTTAACCGGCAGCAAAGTCAGGGTAGAAGTGGTAATGGGAACCGAGGAGTTTCAGCCTCTGCCTCTGAAACACTGCACTACAAAAAATTCCAGCATGCAAAGAAACCCTGGGTCAGAGTGAAATACTGACATTTACAGTGAAAACCTTTCTCCCTCTTAACACTTCTAGCACAAAAACATGTGGGTATTGCCAAGATGTGATACTTTTACATGCCCCGTATTTCCCGTATGGGATATTACATTTTGTAAGTCCTTTGTCAAAATGCAGCAAAACACGTCCAGGGAAAAACCCCTTCTGTCTTCTTAAGAGGATGTAGGATAGAAATTGAAGTGCTCGGCAGCGTTACAAAAGTGAGTGGGGGCAGTAATGAATGGAAACATATAGCTGGTATCTCTAAGCTGGCATAAACAAAACTAGAGACAGAGTGCTAGGTGATATGGAGACGGGGGATCACTGGCGACCCGTCAGGCTGCCTCCTCCGCTGTGTCACCAGGGGCCAGCTCAGGCCGGAACCGAGTGGTGACACGAGATAACACTATCCCATAAAGGCAAAACCTGCACCAAGGCTGAGAGCACAGAACAAAGATCATGGAAACTCTTAACTCATTTGTGCAAGGGAGCTTTTTGCCTGCCATTCAATACCTTCCCAAAGCAAAGGGAACTCTATTTTTTTCATACAGTCAGCCCTTTACCCATATATGAATGATCTAAAATCCTGGTGATCTCAGAAATTATAAAGGATTTTTCTGACTCAGGTAGCAATAACCAGCTGCCCAGATCATCTGAACACAGCAAAACACGTATACTTTGGCTACAGCTATGCCGTGTTTGATCCTCCGTGAATACAAAGCACAAGCAGAATCACACAAAGAAAGGCAGGTCTATGTAGACACAGCTGTTATCTATGGGTTGGGTACAGGCTGAGCACAGCGGCAAAACTGAGAAAAAGCACATCAAAAAAGAGCTACTGACCGATTAGTGTTGTTAGCAGTACAAAAAGATAAATTTGCCAAGTGGAATTCTGCTGAAAACAAGCCCATGGACTACATAGATCCCAAGAGGACATACTTTGAGATGTTATTAATTGATTGATGTTACATTAATATCTAGGGGTCAAGAACCTAGTGTGCTATGTGCAGCTCAAATCTACCAAGATGGGTCCTGCCCAGAAGGCTATCAAATCTAATGCCTTTGCAGATGGGATAATTCTATCTTCAGTCAGCGTTTTGTAATGGATTTATTCTAATTTTCTGTGATGTGAGATGAGGATTGTGAAGGATGCCAGGGAACCATGGACAACGCAGGGACTCCTTCCTATGTGCTGCAAACCCACTGTGAATCTTTATGAGTTGGCTCATGACCATATGCTTGGCCCACTGGGCAGTGTAAGTGACACCTTCCTCACTTGTCAGCATACTGAATTGTTGTAAATACCCAATACAAAGGAAAGTCTAGTAACAAATCTCTCAGAGCTTAGCTGCCCGGCAGAGGAAACTGAGACTCAGTACAGCTCAGTAGGACACAATGATGAAAGACTCCAAGGACAGAGAGAAGTAAGAAATGAGAAATGGCATGGATCCAAGAACTGGCAAACACTTGGTTGTCCATAGTAGCTTGTTTGGACAGGGCTCTGTGACTACTTGGGGATCTAACTGTGCTTGTCGCTTGTTCTTTTGATCCATATTTTTTCTCAAATGCTTTTGTTCTGAGTTAATGGTTCCCAATCTTAAGATGAATTGGTTAGCCCCCATTTAATCTTGGAGAAGAGAACTGCAGCTGCTAAGATGAATTCAAACCTTCTGCAGCAATTGCAATTGGTCAAAGGAGGCAGCCTAAGAAACAGGTCTGGAGGAAGAAAACTGTAGGAACCTGCAGGGAAGAGCTGGCAGCCAAAAAGCCAAGACTCCTCTGAGGCCCTTGAAGGGTCTACAAAGCAGCTAGAGTTACAGCTAAGTTGGAGATTGTGGCGAGAACCCTAGGTAAAAGGGATAAGCATGAAGTGTTTCATTTATGCAGAAATCTACTTGCAGGAAAGCTCAAAGGGAAGAAGAAAATCTATGGATACAGCATAGCCGCCCCAAATCTGATTGCAATCCTACAAACTCTGTTTTGCCTAAAGCTATACAATGCTGTAGCATCAGCTAAATCGTTCTTTTCTCCATAGTTTTGATCCTGACATATTTATAAATAAGCTGAATAAATTCACTTTGGTTTGAAAGTAATGGATATATTCTCAGCATGCAGCCAACTTTATTTCACAGAATAGATACCAAAAAAAACACCAGAAAAAAGAGTGATGGAGCCACACTTTACCCAGGGAATAAATAAATGTGACACTACAGTGCCCTTTTCAGAAGTGTAAGTTTTTGCTGTTTCACTAACTGAAAACAACTTTGTTATAGTGCAAAAAATATATTTTTATTTAACTGCCCACATCTATAAACATTCACAAAATAAGCAAAGGGAGAAAAAAAAGAGATGACCAAATTATTGTGGTTATGAAAGAGCTCTGTAACTGGCATTATAGAAACTAAAACACTGTTTGCATAAAATTGGACTCTGTACTCCTCTAATCCTTGGAGTCCTGTTGATATCACTGGTGTGTTAGAGAGCATCTTTTTATAGGTCCTGTAGAGTGTTATGCCATAATCAGAGTAAAATCTTGGCTCTACTGAAATGAATATGAAAGGTCTCATTGCTTTCCTTGGAAAAGAGATTTTAACCTATTACCTTCTTAGGTTTATACTTGACCTTATGTATTAGGCAAGTAATGCAGTAAACAGTAAACGTTACTCTGGTGTGACAAGTCAGTTGAACAGAGCAGGTCCTTATAGGGAAGGTAAACTCTGTGGTTTTAATATTACACCATCAGTTTCTGTGTATAGACTGTACACTCAGAGAAGTGTATTTATACTTTAGTATGATAAATCCTTCTTTCTTAAAGACCAGACTGGAAAATGAGGGATCATGACTACTTTTTATACAGCTCATGCAAGAAAAGGAAGTAAGATTCAGGACAAATACAGAAGTTGCACATGAACCTCTGTCCTCCACAGGCCCAGGTTCAGGTCGTTTGGACTGCAACAGATACTGTAATGCCCATGCTTTAAGACATGTAAAGACCTATCCTGTACAATACTGTGATAACAGCTGAAGGGAATCTGCTCAATACACACCTTGAAGGGGAATTTTCTCAGTGATTAGGTGAAAAGTGAGGTTTCCTGTCTTCACTGTTCCACCACAATTACGGAGCACATCATTGCATCTCATAATGTGTATTCTCAGTGTTCAGCTTCATGGCTTTGCTTCCCATACTAGAGAGTCACAGAATGTTTGAGATTGGAAGGTACCTCTGGACATCACCCAGTCCAATGCTCTGCTCAAAGCAGCAACTAGAGCACATTACTCAGGGATGTGTCCAGTCAAGTTTTGAATATCTCCAAGGATGGAGAATCCACAACCCCTCTGCGCCACATGTGACTGTTATCCACCTTTGTCACAAGGACACATTGCTGCTCAACTTGTTGTCCACCAGGATCCCCATGGCCTTTTCTGCAAAGCTGCTTTCCAGCTGATCTGGAAAGGGTTGTTCCTCCCCAGGGGCAGGACTTGGCATTTTCCTTTGCTGAACTTCATGGGGTTCCTGTCAGCCCATTTCTCTAGCCTGCTGAGGTCCCTCTAAATGGCAGCACAACCCTCTGGTGTATCAGCCTCTCCTCTCAGTTTTGTATTATCTGCAAACTTGCTGTGGGTGTGTGCTATCCTATCATCCAGGTCATTAATGAAACAGTTAGAGAATATTGGCAATATCGACCTCTGGGATACATCACTAGTGACCGGCCTCCAGCTGGACTTTGCACTGCTGATCACAACCCTTTGATCCTGGAAACTCAGCTAGTTTTCAGCCACCTCACTGTGCAGCTTTCTACCCTGTGCTTCATCAATTTGTCTATGAGGATGTTATGAGAGACATTATTAAAAGTCTGGCTAATGCCAATTTAGACAACATCCCCTGCTCTCCACTCATCCACTGAGACAGCCATCTCATTACAGAAGGCTATCAGATAGATCAAGCATGATTTCTCCTTTGGAAACCCTTACTGACTACTCTCAATCATCTTCTTGTGCCTCATAAGTTTAGAAATGGTTTCCAGAATAATTTTCCTCACCCCGTTCCAAGGGAAAGAGGTGAGGCTGACTGGTCTACAGTTCTCCACATCCTCCATTTTTATAGACAATTCCAATATGTTTGGAAGGTATCAATTTTGCAGTCACATATGTTGTATAACTAAATAAGAAGAAAAGAGACCCAATCGATAGAACATATCATCTGCTCTAATTCAGTAGCCTGATGCTGGCCATTGTTTTTTGTTTATTAGCTTCCTGTAGTTCAGAGCAAGAGATTAAGGATAATTGAATGGGATTCATTTATATCCTTCACTGGCTTTTCAAAACATTGTTCATTTACATCATTCATTTGCTTTTCCATCACAGAAGAAACATGAACTTTCCACATTTTAAAATATTTATATAAATATTTAAAATATTTATATTTACTTATATAAAAATACACAGAGATCACATCCACACTATATAATACATGAAATACTGATTACCAGTATAAATGTATGCATTGTATAAATTTGCTCACAAATTCGTGAAAAAGCATTTAAGTACACTTTGAACAATACTTATCCAGCCTGCAACAGAGCTTATGTGTAGCTTTATGTTTTATGCTGCAGTCAGTTCAAGAAGTTTTACATGTGTAGCTGAAGCTAAACATTTGCCTAAATGGTCTGCTTAATAATGATGAAATACAGAATCAGGTCTTAAAGTTGCTCACTACTACCTGAACTCCGTCTGGCTACCTGAACACCACCTCTCAGCCACAGGTACTTGCACAAATCTTGCCCCTAGGAACAGTTTAGATGCGAGTAACATAACTTATTCCAGCAAGGATTTCAGGATTGAGATCTTTTTTTTTTAACCAAGTTTTTCTTTCAGAATAGGGCTTATTCACGCAAGCACACCGCAATTGTGCCACCACAACATTGGCTTAACTGAAAACATCTTTTGCTAATGGGGCATGGCATTTCCTTGTTGCACCACATTAACTTCATTTCTTTGGATCAGGTAATTAAGGCTAATTGTCTCTTGAAAACAGTAAATTAATTCCTGACAGTGTTGCACTTTCTAAGACTATCACATCCAGCTGTTGCATTCAAAAAAAAAAAAGAAAAAAAGAAATTTGGCCGAGATTCATCCAACTGTTTAAACCCTGTTTATACTCTGTATGTGCTGAACTCTTCAGGCAAATGGCAGTTTGTACATAGTACTTTGTACAAACAGATACAGCTAGGAAGTACCAAAACAGTGACAGATTGTATGGTCTCTCTCTGCCCAGCAATCACAACTGGCTCTTCTTCCACAGCGAGTATCCTGGGAGCTGAGGGGAGTTACCTGACACCACTATCTTCCCCACTTTACAACAGTGGAGGACAAGACACACGAGGGACATTTCAGCAGTGGCTGCAATATCAAATGCAGCAAGCACTTGTCATTAGAAAAGACAACCCAGAGCCCAAATACCAAATCCCTCAGGGGATGGCTTTGCTCATGTCATGAAAATGAGCAAGTTGGAAGTGAAGTGTTCAGAAAACAAACCTGCAAACAATCCCTTCTAAGCTTGGGGGGGGAGGATATAAGCTTTGGGGTTTTTTCCTCCTTCTCCTTCTAAAAGGTATGAAGGGAGAATGCCTTGGCCCACATGACTGTTCAGAAGAGCAGCAGTTTACATCAGGGATGTGCACGTCTGTGCTCATGTGCTCAGGCCAGGGGGAGCAGGGCATGAACAGGGAGCTTGTGCCACCAAAGGACTCAGCTTCCTTGGCCAGGGATATCTGTGACCAACCTGTAAAGAAAAAATACGTATATATTTGTTCACATGCACATGTACCAATATTCAGTAGTCAGCAACAATAAAGACAAGGGAAGAAAAAGGAGACGAAATGTCATTGTTATTTGACAAATGAAGCAAACAAAGTTAAATGAAGTCTTTCTTGAAAGTAACTCAAGGTTGTCTCTTAGAAGTCAGTAAGAAACAACTCAACTTAACCATGAAACAAAACTAAAAAGCTTTATCTAGTCTCTGCCACACTGTGTTGGACAAAACAGTTTCAACTTGGGGACTGTCTTTGGAAGGGAACCCAACAAGGTTCTCCCAATTTGTTCTTTTGTCCTGCCATGCCTTTGGCTTTCATTTTGAAGACTAAAGATGTTTGGCTCCACTCTGAGGACAGTTAGAGTAGCTTCAGGGTGTTGGTGCAGCTACTCTGTTGGTGTGAGAAAAGGAGTAAAAGCACTAGATAACAAAGACTTGGTTTGAGGTAAATGTCAGGGCAAGGGAAAGGGAAATTAATATAGGAGCAATTACATCATTTTAATTAACTATCACAGCAGTTTAAATATCTGCTTCAGATCTCACTTTCCTTCCCTTTTCTTCTCCATGACCTCAGTCCTTATCACGTTGGCTTTATCTGCTGGTGCCCATAGTGACACACAGACTTCCAGAAGACTTTGCAAAACACTAACCTCATTTAGCCGATGCAAATGCCCAACATTGTTCCAGGGACAGAACAGGCCCGCTGATGCAAAACTGCTCTGTTTATTTCAGGAAACTCATTGTTTCAATAAGCAACTTTCTTGTCTGGCCATTCTGCTCCTTGTTTCAGGATGTCAGTCAGTGTCAAAGAATTGGCAGCGGTGGGAAGATAAGACAGCTTATAGTCTCACTGAGTTACATTGCAGCTCCACACAACTATTAATGTTCCCAGCCAGGCCAAGCAACAAACAGAAACTAATTAAGAGTAACTTACCCACGCAGGAGTATTTAAAATCTCACCCAGTTCTCTCTAAGGCAAAAATCCCCTTCATTCCCGGGCTGAGTAACAAGTCACTCATGTCAAAATGTAAGGTGACATGTTCTTTTAGATCATAAAAGGATCACTAGAAAACACATACTTCTCAGTCATTCAGAATCCCAGAAGGACACACTGTGTATATAGTCAGCCTAAATAAAGGAGAGTCCCAAAAGCTCCAAGCTAGACTCCAATTGTAGCACTTACAAATAGATTTCCAAAAAAATTCTGAATTTTTTTCCCTTTCTTTGATGTCTAAATGTGAATAGACCCATTTGGCCAGCTCTGACTAAGAAAAAAATTAATTGTTTTAAAAGATCTGTCTTTGCTATATATCCTTTCTAGCAAGGACAGTGACTAGACACAACATTTGCTTTTGCAAATAATAGTCTTGTGTTTCTGCATGACCTGTTAAGCATGACCAGAGTGCTTAACTGCACCTCTGGAATTTAGACATGATGTGAAACTGTACGTGCACACGTAACCTTGTATCATTATATTCCATTTCTCTGTTCTCATGATAAGTTGGTATTTCTGGATGGTCTCAAGGAAATCCCAGCAAAGATGGACTTCGATTTAGATATTGTTTAGAATACATATACGTATATATTATATAAAATGTTTATACACATATCAGTATTATAAAACATATTTACATGTATGTACATGTATATGTGTATGTACATATGTATGTATATTTATTTCCAGTCCTGAAATCAAAGGTCCTGTGCTACTAAGCTCTTCTACTCTTTGACAGTGACATTGTGCTTTTGCCAGCTTAAGTCCATCACTTCGGAGTGCAAAGACATTGACCATTTCAACCCAATACATCCATGCCAGCACTCACCTGTAAATACAATCTATCAATCCCTCTTCCCAAAACTGTGCCATTTTAGCAGTAGAGCAAATGTATTTATGGAGGTAATAAAGTACATCAAAGAACAAATTTTACCAATATAAGCTGTGTCTCCAGCAGGAGGCTTTGCTGGCAGACTAAGACTTTGCAGCAGTAGCCAGCATCAGCTACAGCCAGCTGCTGAGCAAGTGTCTCATGCTGTAGCCTCTGCAGCAGAAACGGCTGCTTCTTGCCCGCAGCTGCAAAGAACTCCAAGGTCTTCTTAAACAGGCTGTTGATTTCAGCAGTGCCAAATGCTAACAACCTCCCACTGTGGTTGTAATTGGAGCACTGAAACCTGCAGTTTGAAAGATTGTCTTCTCAGAGCAGCAGCAGCAAAAGAAGGAAGAGTAAAGAAGAAGCTGGAACCTCCTCAGGGGCTTCTGGGAGCTCCTTGGTGTGTAAGTAATGATTTTTGGGCCATGCTGAGAACATGGCAAAGAGCAACGGGCATTCTATTGGTTTAAAATTTATTTCTAACTCAGTGAAATAAGAAGTGATATAAAGTACCTTTGACATTTGGTTGGTTCTTCCAAATCTTCTGGAGCTCTCTTCTATATCCACTGCAACCTCCGTGTGGGCTCTCACTTCATGTTCCTGCACTCAGAACAGACAGAATGTTTCTCTAATGAAAGATTTTGTTAAAAGGAGGACAATTAGGGTTTTTTCCCCTGTGATACCACCTAGCTGTCCCAAGTACAAAGCTGACATCCTCCATGCTCTGCACTGTCCAAATATAAACAACAACAGCAGAAACAGAGTCAGCTTTGGGGCAAAACTGCACAGCTACCTGCATCTTTGGGAAGAGGACAAAATGGTCAGGGAAAGACTCTTTTGGAAACCATTTAATTTTCAATTCAGTCCAAATGACTCAAATAATTGCACATAAAAGCAATTAGTCAAGTGACAAACTGGCAATTTGCATGCAGAATTATCCACTGTGTGTAAGTACCCTTTATTCCTCTGTGTACTCTTGATTTTTAAGATTTCATATATTAAATGGCCACACAGTCAACTGCCTTTCACACTGGTCAGTTTACTTCAATGAGACTTTGGCAGTGATTTTATCAGCATGACAACACTCGTGCTGAGAAACAGGATCCCGTTTTTCTCTAGCACGTGGTACACCTTTCTTACACCTCAGTTGGGAGAAAGGCTGAGTGAGGAAATGAATCTATAGTCCAAGGAAGTCTTCCCATTTCTTATCTTTCATACCACTGAGTTCTGCAGAGCAACAGAAGTACATGAAGGCCAGCCAGGAATTCATATTCTGTCCAGCATCATGGCGACTTTGTTCCACTGAAGCATATCCTCTGCTTTAGTAGATGGTGATTCTGAGATTTTATTTAATTAGCATGAACATATAATAGGGCAATCAATTTTAGTAAAAATATTTAATGGAAAGTTGGTAATTGGAACAAACAAATTAATCCTGTAGTAAAATACAGTCTTATAAACTATTTTCAGTTATTAACATTATAAAAATGGCAGGAAAATCAATTAATTTACAAATATAGGCTTCTTATAACCAGCCAAAAAGGATTTAGTGGATTCACCAAAAGCCTGAATAGGCTTTATTGTTCAGAGCTAATTTAAACCATCCTGTGCAGTTTCAGTAATTTGAATACCACTGAGTACAAGCAGAGAAGATCTTACTTGTCTCTGAGTCACATAAGAATCAGGAAACAGTTTAGGTTAGGAAGCATGCTTCACAGTTTCCAAAATATCAACATTCATTCCCATGTCTCCAATCAGCAAAGAAGCATCAAGTGCATACTTTGCCTCATTCTTTGGATCTGCTCTCTCTCTGAAACCATTGCTGGGAACACACTGTGATGAGACAGAAATGCAGAAAAATGTCTTCTGTTGTTTATGAGGGCCCCACTCCTGCAAAAAGTGTTTTGTGGAAACCTACACACACTTACCCAGAGTCCTTCTGACTACAAGGGTTCCTCACTTGAGCTCTGGGATCTGCTGTATGGAAGTTCCTTCAGAGGCATGTAGATGTCCCTGAATATTATTCTTAAACCTGCGGCTCTTCCACACAGTCAGTAGACACCTGCCTCATATAAAACTGAAGTGATTTTCTGGGGAGGCACTTAAATTTGTGGTCAGATTTAAGCATAATCTCAAGTGACATCTGAAGTCACAGTAGTTTTCTAGGCTTGAGTAGCAGATGAAATGAGACAACCTCAAGCCCAAGTGATCCCCTTGAGCATTTGTTGGGTAATGTTCCTTTTTTAAAAAAGCTTTTGTTTTCATTCTCATGACTGAGATTTGAAAGGGAAATCAACAGAAAGAGGAATTAAATGGCACAGGGCCACCTTCTGAGGGACAAGAGAGTGGGTGGAAGGATACACTGAATTCAGAAGGAAAGATTAACTGCCAGAGAGAAACTGGGCATTATTATGCTCAAATGAAGTGAAGTTGACCTTGATGCAACTATGACTCTTCACTTCCCACAGGAGACTCCTATATTCCTGATGCAATAGGCAATTAAAGATCTTATTTTCCATAAAATATATGCACAGCCTTCCTTAGGAAACTGTTCATTAACATCCACTAGACAAGTCATTGGCAGAAAGTGAACAGGACAGGTTAGCTCCCTGCATGGAAATTGGGGAAAGGAGTAGGTGTTGGAGGAAGGAGGAGCTTGGAGAAGATATAGGGAATCTGTGTGCATACGGGAACAAAGCCCATCAAGGCTGCAGCACTTCAGTAAACAAAGCTCATCGTTGCAACTTAAATTCTGAGGCAGAGCAGAATGAAATTAGAGATTCATTTGTGCTTGAATCAGGAAAGAAATGTTTACTATGTTCATACCTAATAAAAGGTTGTAAAACTTAGTTATAAAACCCTCACTTTTAGGGGACAGGACACCTAATCCATTTCACTGGAGAGACTGGGGAAGCAAGCAGATATAGCCCTAGGAAAAATACTTAAAACCTGCAGGGGCAGGTAAACCAAAATAAACCAAGGGACATAATGTTGACAGCAATCAGTAAGGAGCCATGCACTGACTCCAGGTGAGCAATACAGATTGAAAGACAGAGTGATACCTACTGAGAATCCCAATACCATCAAGGGTTCTGCTGGAAGAAGAGTGAAAGAATGAGAAAACATTACACAGACTAAGGGGATCAACTAGATTTAGCAGTTGACCTGTTATGTGTCAAGCAAGACACTAATGATGTGGCAACTGCAGATCACAGTATCCAGCTATGGCAAACTCTGATCAGGTACCAGCAAGTGAATGGCAGGCTAAAGGCTGATGAACTGGAGTCCACCAGGACTGAGGTCACTAGGACTCAACATTGAGGAAATTTTGAAAGACACAAGCAATTGGGAAATGCCTGGATGGATTTGTGTAAAACAATTCCAGCCACCAATAGGAGCAGCCAACTATATGGACTTTGTGCACATTTATCAGAAGCACAGGCTCCTTGAGGCGGTTAAAGCAAAGTGAAGAAATATGGAGAAAGTCATAGACCAAAGAACAGACAGTTGGAAGAGTAAAATGGATCAAAAGGAAAGCATTTGTCATAAAACACCACAGCCTTACAGAACAGCTTGAGTGAACACGTGATGTCTCAGAAGGAGTGTAGGATCAGTGGCTATGGAAAGTCGGCTTACAGCATCTACTAGTATAGCTCCAACAGAGAAAGGAGGTATGCTCAGAAAGATACTGGGATAAGGATATCAGTTATGATATTTAGAATGGAGGGATTCCCTCTACTCAGTTTTGGGTGAATGGCACAAGTTTTATAAAGTACTGTATAAAAGTCAACCACAAGCATCTGCAAGCAAATGCATTTTATGCAGACTCTCCAGCCAAGAGAGGAAGAGAGATTTCTGCCTCTGAGAGCTGCTGCTGCTAGATTCTTTAGGGCAACCAGTAAGGCTCTTTCCAAGACAAGGCTCTGCAGATTATAACAATTCAAAGCCTGAAATTGGCCATCTTAGAAGAAAACCTACCCAGAGACATTCTATTTTACCCCACATAGATGGTGCCAGGATGTATGTGCAAGGCAGGATTTCATTTCAAGGTGGTTTAGCAGTAATCTCGCCAAATTTAAGATCTGACATCATAAAACAGAGGGATGTGCCTATGCGGTAGTCTTGAATACTCAGCTTAAAGCAATCCACATACACGGTGCATTAGCAAAGAAGTTTTCCAGTAAAAACAAAGATTTGACAGCTTTCTGAAATCTCAAACAGATGTTGTGAGAAAAAATTAGAATTGGCATATTCTCTCTGTATGTCAGGAAGCGACACTGTTACAGTGGATTACAGCTCGGGTTTGGAAAAGTGGTCTGCTGGCATCACGCAGGTATCATCTGTGGCCAGTAAACCGAGAGCAAGTTTTGTAACATTATTTTGTAACAGTAAGAGGCCACAGAACAACACAGCACAATTAAACCCGCTAGTGACAAATGGGAATTTGAGCACAAAACAAGGCTAACAATAAAACAATCGGAAAACAGAAACCATAGTAAAAAATCTGACTGCAAAGACAAAACACACACACAAAAAAAAGAACGCTGTTTTGCATTGATATGCACCCCCTCAGGTACCTGACAGTGAGGTTTCAAAGAGCAATGACCGCCAGCACATAACAAAAGTTAGGATAATGTAGGAGACTCAGGTCTAAGGCCAACACACAGGTTGTGTTTCTGAATTCAGTCTCATATAGCTACAGAGCACTGGTAAGGTGCAACTGGCATGTGTCATTCAAGGGAACTGCAGATTTAATGGAGGTAAACCTGAACACAACTGCTGAATAATCAGAGGAAGACACAACCAGGATCAGATCCAGGAGGACTGAGACAGAGATGCTGTTGTCAAAGGAAATAAAATCCATTGGAGCAAAAGATACATTTTTGTTGGTCAGTCATCCTCCAGGAGAACAAAAACAGAAAAAAAGGTGGGATCCAGTCCTGTACCTGCAGTAATAAGAGAAACAAGATGTGAGAGAGTTTCAAAGGCAAAAAAAACCCAACGCAACAGTTAAAGGGCCAAGTGGAGCAAGTGGCATCCTTACAAGCACCACGTATGTGCACACGTGCTCTCACACCAACAGTTCCAGGGCACTGCAAGGCCTGAAAAGCCTATGACAAAATGAGGGAAAAAGGAAGTTGGAGGAGGGAATGATAAAATAATATGCACAAAACAATAAACTGAGAATATTAGAATAGATGAGAATTAATTTTTTGTTAAAAAAAGTAAAACTTTAAAAGTCACAGAAATGTCAGAAAAGTTCCAGAATGGGTCATTTTTCTTCTTAAAAAGAAAATGTTATGAACAACACATTTTTCATTAAACCAAACCAGCAGCATTTGTTTGTCACTGGCATTTTCAGAGCCTCAGAGAATCATCTACAGTGTCAGAGCAACCTAAGTACTGGTCTTCCCCCATTATTCCCATCCTACAGCAACCTAAAAAGCAGGAAGCAACTGTTTGCATTAGTACTTTGCTGTTAGCAAGTCACAGAGCCATTAAAACCTAATGGAGAAAAAAAAAACCACAAATCTTCAGCATTATCTAATTGAGTCCACTCCACCCCCACCTACCTCACATCACTCTCCTACAAGAAGAAAGGAAACCTTTTGGCAATCTTTCGGTGCAGCAAGACCTGCAGTAGCTCTGTTTCTTGTATGTAGGAACTGACTCCAGGGCACCTTTGTTCTGTTATGCTAGGCTATAGGGAGCACACAAGGAAGCAGAGGGTGGCTTTAAAAGACTGCTTTAAACTGCCTTAAAAGACTCGTTGGCACCTAGCCCTAAGGGCCCTGGTGGCTCAGGGGCCTTCAAGACATGCTCCAGGGCTTGCTGAGACACTAGGAAGCTCCTGCCAGGTCACCTTGTCCAGTGATGACTTCAATACCAGATGAGGAAACATGGCAGGGGTTGAACACATCAGGACTGAAGCTATCCAAAGGCACACCTTCAAATCACCAGCTTTAAAACCATCATATTTCTTAGAGCGTGCAAAAAAGAGACATGCACAAACAAAATTTACAGGCACAGGAAAGCAAACCAGAATGGGACTTCGAAGGCTGTTTGGACAATCCCCTCATTTGGATGCCAAGTCTCTCATTTGCCAAGACCATCCCCAACAGATGTTTGTCCTGAAATCTGCATGACAAGGAGATTTCACTGGCTCCCTCAGTAGCATGTTGCAATGTTTAACTGTGCTTATAAAAAATACTTTCCTAAAATCTCACCTGAATCTTCTTTGCTGAAAGGTCAGTTTCTTCTTGTCCAGCTCCCAAATATTCACAGTTTGTCACTGGCCTCTTCATAATAACTTTATACATATCAGAGAGCTGTTACCATGTCAGCTGTGGTGTCCGCTACTCTAGACTAAACAAACTCTATCATTTAAACCTTCCTTCAAAGGTCATGTTTTTCAAGACTGTTGTCATCCTTGTTCCCCGTCTCTAGACTATCTACAATTTGTCCATAGCTTCATAGAAGTGTGGGCCTGGAAATTGGATATAGAGCTTCAGCTGAGAGATGACTAGTGCCAAAAAGAGTGAAAAAATTACCTCTGGTGTCTTACACACAATACTTAGGTTAATACATGCTACAATGAGATTTACCGATGCCCTGACAAAAAAAAAAAAAAAAAAAAAAAAAGGCATTGATCAAGTAACTATACATCTAAGCACCAGTCTGTATGCACACATTTTTTACATATGGAAAACAATATTCCCATGTGCAAGGACTTCTGTCTTATAAAGCTGCATTGCTTTCAGTTATACTTAACACAGGCCAAGTTTTTTCAGAAGTACCTGCCAAAAGCTGGACTTCTAAACCCTCATTTTGTTGCTGAAGTAATTGACTTTGATCTTCACACACCATCAAAATGCAGTAGCACCTAGCTCTGCAATTTCATAATCTCTGCAGGCTGTAAGCACAGTCTTTGAATCTTAATTTTAAGCACATTTTTGTTATTAAGAGCTGAAAGTAAAAGCACTATTCTTTGACATCCAGTTTACCATATCCTAAACTCTACAGCTCTCGTAGACAGAGTCATTTTCTTTTCCAATTCCCACAGAAAAAGCTGGGGAGCAGGTGGTCGTGGCATCTTTCAGCACCAGGTCCTGTTACAGTTGACTTTAAAAGAGGGTCAAATTTAAAGACATCTCAATAAAGAAAAACAAATTTCTCTTAGAGGTCCATCAAAGTTAATGCTTGGGAATTTTGAAAATAAGTCGTCCTCTTGGGAGATAGTGGAGTTAAGTTAATGATCATGGCTAATCTATTTGAGTCAAGGCACTTCCACTACTCCTGGACTTAAACAGATGATGTTCAAGTGGTTGCTGGAATCCCCTTTTATCTTCTGTCTGCAAAGTGATAAATCGTGTGATATACTCTTATAAAACTCCACGAAAAGAAGATAGGAGAAGTAAGATCCCCTAAAACTTACACAGGGGATTTTTTCAGAGCTGAAAAATTATAGATTTTCTTCCTGGGTGATGCGACCATGGCCTGCCAGTAAATCTTGCTATTCTGTATGGAAACACCCAGGTGGCTTGAACAGCTGGGGAGGAAATGTTGGATTGTCTGGCATGCAGCACTTAGAGTGACTCCTACTCTCTGCTGAGAAACATTCTGATCCAAACCCTTCTTTCTTTACTTGGGTATTTTATTGTTGGCAAATGGTTAAAAACTTGTATCCAAAGGAAGTTCTCCTAGTATTATTTGTTTTCCTTTTCTCTTGTTTGGAAGTGGGACTGACTTGGAGAAAATAATCAACTGCAGACAAGCCTTCAGCTTTCCGCTCAGTCCTCTATAGGGATGTTGATGGAAGTGGTATTTACATGCAAGTTGATGTATATGCTCTATCAAATGTAGAGTGCAGTGTCAGACAATGTAATGTTATAAAGTGGAAGATGGAAGACAAATTCTGCACCTGTAATTTCTAAAGAAATATTATTGATTTTAGCAGATTTACCTCAGTATTGTCAAGATGAGACCTGGGTCATTTTTACAGTCACATTCTGAAGAATTTGGCCAGCTAAACAAGCTGTTTTATATGGCCACAGGTTTCCTATCTGACCTCTAGCTGCTGGCGCAGAAGGACATTGAGTGTCTAGAGGGTCTTCTGTCACATCTGCCAATCACGTCTGGATGTCAAGATGTCCCAGGGTATTTCAGATTAGACTAAATGCCTATGCTGAGGCAACCAAATCTCATTCCTGGTATCCAAGAGATAGTCCCTAGTTGTAGACAGATGGTTACACAGACCTTTATCTGTTTGCACACACAGACACACACACCCTTTACAAGCTTACACACAGTCCACTGCAGCTGGCACTGCTCTGAGCCATTATAGGAGCTTCCAGACTTCTCATCCATTTGGGGTTTAGTCTCTGCATTAAGTCAGTTTTTTCCTAGTTTTTTCTTTGTATTGCCACAACACAACAAGCAATCCCATCCTCTTGCTTATCTTGTGTCATGCCATACTGATAAACAGAACATTTCGTTTGTCAGTGCTGTGCATTTTCCATAAGCACAAACATAGAGACAAGCACTCAAATAGACAGTATCAAAGTGGCAGATAATCATCTCCCAAACAGATGCATGCTGTTTATTCTACACATTACTCAGGAACTGTATGTTTTGTGTGCATACACATGCAATACCATGGAGGAAACACTTGTTTATTTCTGATTCTAGAAGTGTCTCTTCTAAGTACATGTGTAAATCTGTTTTCAAAGATATGCAAGTAATCACACTGGCAGAATGAGCACATTCAAAACTCTTCCCAACACCAGTCTGGGAGCCTGGAAAAAAAGGAAACCAGCAGATGTAGCTTACCTTGAGATTACTTTTTTCCAGTGTACTCTTGTCCCATTATTTTTGTCTTGTGCATTTTTGTTTCAATCTTTATCATCTAACAAAAAGTAGTAAATGAGTTCTTTGAAAAAAAAGTCTTTAGAAATTTCAGGAAAGAAAATTATAAGTCCCATAACTCCTCACCTTCTTCTGAACTGTATCCGCTTTCCAATTTGATGGACTCCAGCTGGGAACTTGTTTGAACTTGAATAAAAGGGAAGGATTTTACCATCTCAGTGCAATTCAGTCACAGTTCTCCACCAAAGGTCAGTCTTCCCAGTCCCATCACTGAAGGGGCTTTCCATGCAATTTTTTTCCAATATGAGGAATTCTTTTGGCTCCAGCCTTAAGGGTCTCTTTCTCAAGGTTATTTATTGCACACCCTGTGGGAGCTTCCAAACATTAACTGCTCAAATTTGGCAGAGGAGAACAGAGAGATTTCCCCTCTCTCTATGGAAATTTCTATTGTATGAGCCCACATTGTTACAGAAGTCACTCTCCTGGGAATCTCTGTCTCAGAGGAGGAAATATGGGACAGCTGTGATTTGGCATGTGGTTTCCTTCTTTTTATGGATTTTATTCATGGTTTATAAAACTTCCAGCAGCACAGTTGCTCCTAGACAGAACAGGAGATTAAACCTTACTCTTGCAAGTGTATCTTGCAGGATTTCATAAGGAGTGCAGACAGCAGCCATTTCTTTGATGTCACTTGAATCTGTTCATCTCCCATGTCTTCTAGGATACTGCTGACATTTTTGACTGACTCCAAGTATCAGTGGTTGTCACACAAGCTCATTGGCCCAAAGAAATTCTTCTTCAAGAGCACGGCAGATGAAACTTAGCATAAGATCATATGCTTTGGGGAGCTGGTTGCCATTTCCTTTTAATTGCATTGTCCGCACTAGATGCTTTCAAAGGTTTAATGTCTCCCCTAAAAGATTAGCAGCCACAAAGCAGCCTACATAGGAATAACCCTCTGCTCTATTTTTCAGTATTTCCAAAAGAAACATTGGGATGTTTCTAATCTGTCAGGAAGAGTCATAATTTCTAACTAGAAACTGATTACTCCACCAATTAAATGCTGAAGTTTCCAACAATTTTCTTGACAGTTCTGGTTTTGTCACCTCTGTGGATTTGACACCGCACGCACATACAGCAATTAGTTGCAGTCATGCATTTTAAAAGGCACCACATGCTCTACATCTCAGTGTGTCATAAATCTGGTCTCTAGTTAATATTAACAAATAATACCAGTTATATTACATGGGTATTATTTGCAATAGTATTTAAGTGTAATGGATATTAGCATGAATACATATATACATTAATAGCCTATGTGTGTATATATATGGATGCATGCAGCTTATTTCTCCACTTCTGTGGTACATGGCACATGAAATAAGCAGCGGATACATTATACATGATCCAGGTTCTGTAGCTCTCTGGATGAATGGCAGTAGGTGGCTCTAAGGGGCATATAGCTTCATTATATCTAATCACTTAATGTGAAAGAGAGGGTTGAGCATAAAGATAGGGCTTTTAGATAACACTTATCAGTTCCCTTCAGATTTATTTCTGACATTTAAAGCAGAAAGTTCCATCAATTTGAATTCTTATAAAGCATGAATCTGTCAATTCTCAACTACATGAGAGTACATACTCCTAATGTCAAAATTAGCTGATATAATTCTTCACACTTGGCTTGTTAGATCTCTCCAGGACTCAGAAATAACATTGTCTATGGTTATAAGGTACTATGCACCTGAAGAAAATAGAAATAGATTACGAATTTAGGAATTAAAGTAACATTTGTATCTGTACTTCTTGGCTTAACTGCTGTATTATACTGAATAATATACAGATTATCAGGTTACAGATAATGAGAGATGCTTTCTATTCAAGTTGGACAATTATTTATGCATTCGATCAACATATTTTAAAGAGCAACTCCTGGACAGTACACTGAGTATAATTTGGTATTTGAAAAAACTATTCAGAACTCGTATTCTGTCAGCATTCTACATAAAAAGTCACTGTCATGAAAAAATGCTTCAAACAGAAAAGTGTTTAACAGAAAGCATTTAAAGCAACTCCAGAGTTCTCAGCTGTTAAAAGGTAAATTAGATTAGTTGCTCCATTAAAGTTTGTAACTGAAAAGCAAAACTGGCAGGCTGTATTTTTGCAATTACAGATGAATAATAGCTATGCAGCCAGAAACAATGCAGTCCTATACATCTTGATCATAAATATGGATGTACTTATAATGACCTATTCTCAAATGAATACTTAAACCTCTTCCATCACAGTTTGTTTAGCTGTACTTAAAAGATTGGTACACAGCACAAAGGCATTGTAACTTTGTAAAATATGTAACACTGCAACCTCTAGGAAGCTGTCATCACTTTAATTGCATATTTAGGAAAACATTTTTCAAAGTGCCACATTTTGCAATGTTTCAGTACAGCTCTGACAAACCCTAGAGCCATACAGTTCATCCTGCCCAGTGTTGCTAAGCGTTTTATGCTTCCTGGTCAAGATGATGCAGACAAAGGTCCTGCTGTGATGAAGGAGGGAGGCCCTACTGAGAAGTGCTGAGTGCCCTCCCCTCCCAATAAATTGCAGTCCCATTGGAGGTAAAAGGACCAAATCTGCTCTCCCTGATGTGAATGGAAGGGGGATTAGGAAAACCACCTGCAGCCAGCAATTGAGAGCACAAACTGCTATTTACCAACAGTGATTTATCTGCTGTTAACTTCTGAGTGCCTGTTCAGCACTGCAAGTGTGGTGTGAACTGGTTTATCTCCCTCGAAGGGAGCCCTGCTGGAGATGCACCAGAGAAGAACCTGTTTTTCTGGGCATCAAGAAATATTTCTCCAGCTACATCCATGTGGAATACTCTAACTGGAAGTATTACTCCTTTCTTATATTAAAACTGTGTGTTGTGGTTTAACCCCAGTCGGCAATTAAGCACCACACAGCCGCTCGCTCACCCTCCTCCCCGCCATGACATCATACGGTATGGGATAGCCCTGTGGCCAGTCTGGGTCAGCTGTCCTGGCTGTGCCCCCTCCCAGCTTCTTGTGCACCTGGCAGAGCATGGGAAGCTGAAAAGTCCTTGACTACTACAAACACTACCTAGCAACAACTAAAACATCAGTGTGTTATCAATCAACATTATTCTCCTACTAAATCCAAAACACAGCACTATACCAGCTACTAGAAAGAAAATTAACTCTATCCCAGCTGAAACCAGGACAGTATGTTAACAATTTTAACTTTCTCAGACATCTGCAAAATTATCTACTTTAATCAGCGGTCACTTCTTCATAGGTCACATGCTTTTTATTATTTTTTTTGTTATTGTTAGTCTGTCGTTGTCCTTTGCTAGATAGGTTCCAATATGCTACTGAGCTGAATTCATGGCTCCAGCCATCTGGGATATGACAAATGCTTCATGGAATAATTCGGAAGCTTTTCTTCTAAACCTAGCTTCCACTTTCTTTGCACCCTTTGGTGTTGTTTCATGTGCAAGCCCAGACATGCTACCACACAGCATCTCAAAGTGAGCTTTATGAGCCATGGAAATGTGTGCCTGGTTTTCTGGGAAAGCCGTGGATGGGTAGGAGCTCAGCCTCTGGGCAGACGGGACATTTGGCCAACTACATGTCCTGGTGTGTCTGGGGTTACTTGGGTTTCCAGATGTCATGGTTTAACCCCAGCTAGCAACTAAGCACCATGCAGCCACTTGCTCACTCCCCCCCGGTGGGATGGGGGAGAGAATCGGAAGGGTAAAAGGGAGACAACTCGTGGGTTGAGATAAGAACAGTTTAAGAATTGAAGTAAAATAAAATAGAACAGTTAAATAGGTAAAGCAAAAGCTGCGCATGCAAACAAGGCAAAACAAGGAATTAATTCACTACTTCCCATCGGCAGGCAGGTGTTCAGCCATCCCCAGGAAAGCAGGGCTCCATCACGCGTAATGGTTACTTGGGAAGACAAACGCCATCATGCCAGATGTCCCCCCCTTCCTTCTTCTTCCCCCAGCTTATATACTGAGCATGACGTCATGTGGTATGGGATAACTCTTTGGCCAGTCTGGGTCAGCGCCCCTGGCTGTGCTCCCTCCCAGCCCCCCGTGCACCTGGCAGAGCACGGGAAGCTGAAAAGTCCTTGACCAATGTAAGCGCTACTTAGCGACTATTTAGCGGTACTTAGCATCGACATTGTTCTCAACCTAAACCCAAAACACAGCCCCTTAACGGCTACCAAGAAGAAAATTAACTCTATCCAAGCTGAAACCAGGACACCAGATCATGGTGGTCTTACAGAGTAGTTAACATCAGGTGCCTAATTTTCAATGTCAGATGTGCAAGGTTCAGAAGCACTGAGCCAAAGGCTGGTTTTTATTTTCAAAGATAGCAGTGAGTTTAGAGTTCCTAGAGTGAGAAGCTTCAGAAAGGCTCACTTTACAAGGTAAGTTATGCTTAGCATTTCTGGAAAATTGTCCCCCTTGGCAAAAGCAGAAAGCCCAAGACAATGAGGTGCTCTGTCCCTTCTCAGCTGTGTTTCTAGCTCAGCGACTGTGCTTTTACATGTGTAGCATGGAATAAACTTTAGCCTTACCTCTATGAGAAAATAGCACCCAGCCAACACAAACAGGAAAATAAAGTGCAACAGTGCCCAGCTTTTAATGAGCAGGACTCAATGTAACTGGAAAGATGCTCTGGAACAGCAGGTGCTGGTGTGGGTTGACTCTAGGGCTTTGTGGCTGAGAGAGCTCTTTAAGGCACCGTTGTTATTACAAGGCAGAGAAGCTGCTGAAGCTACCAACACAAATATATCATTGCCCGCAAAATTCATTCCACATCACTTTAATGAAGAGCAGGTTTTCTCTCTCAATTACTACATGACAATAATGACTCCCTGTGGTCCTGTCCACCAAATGACAGGGAGATAGTACTATGAATCAAAAAAAGCAGCAGGTTTCCATAATGCTTAACAGCCTGATCTGCCTTATTATCAGTCCCATGGTCTGGAAACACCAGGAGGATCAGATACCAGTTATGCATACTTATGCACTTTAAACATCCCTAGTCTTTAGGTTTGGATTGTATCAGTCAGGCATGGCCTTGGCCACCCAGCTGGGTGCAAACACATCCCTAACAGTGGGCCTTACTTATTGACTTTCCAACTAGCCTCATATATCAAGAAATATCTGCTCCCCAACTCATTGCTGCCTTTTTTGGTTCTGCAGGTACAACATGTGTATGCACAGAGCAGTTCTCTGCTCCTTTGTGTTTGGCATCAGAGCAGAATTTACAAAAGGAAGGGAAGATCTGTCACCACTGAGATAAATGTTAACATACAGGAAGTTGCAAGTATAGTCTTGTACTTATTTTTCTTCTTTTCTGTCTCTTCACTGTTGAAAACTGGTGCTCAATGGTTCCACGATGTTTTTTTTTTTTACATATGTAAACAAGGTCTTCAAAAGATACACAAGTTAAATTCTGCAGATGAGAAATACCAGCAGAACTATTAATTCTGAACTTCTTAAGGCTGACCAAGGTTTTACAAGATTCAGAGGTTCAGGTATTTTTTGTCAATTGTACTAAATGCCAAGGCCTTTTCCCCCTTAACATTTTCTTATATATATTTTTATATCAATATCTCTAGCAACTGTTCTTTTTTCTCACAGTCTCATTAAATGATCAACTTAACTTCCATTCGTTAATTCTGCCTAGCTAAAAGAAAGTAAAAAGTTCTGTAAGACAGTTAAAACACTAGCAAACCTAAACAACTCGTGGGTTTAGAGACCTGAACTAGATAGATGGGTATCTATTTTGAACCGCCACATCCAGGAGAGGACAGTTGTCTTCTAAGAATGTGTATCTTGTTAGGTCATGTCTGAACCTCAGAAAAATGCAAGAAATATGTGTAAAGAGGACTAGAAATCATAATTCTTTATTTTACACATTGTGATCAGGAGATCCTGTGCCTTCCAAACCAAGATATGCATATGGCAATTAAATCAAGCATCTTTTGAAATGTAAATCATAGCATTACAGGAAATCTTCACTGCCAGAATCTTACAAACTAGAAAATTCAGCTGATACTGGAACTGATGACTTCTTTGGGGACATAATGTTCCACTTGCTGAAGGGAATCTCCATGCAAGTAATGTAACTATGCCCCAGAGGGCAAAGAAATTGATTTTACCCCTTCCAGATATCAAAGAAGGAACCAGCATGATCCTCACTGGACCAATAAGCTGAATGTGAAGCTATGAAGGTCAATTGCCTCAGTGAGACACTGAATAGGCAGATGTTTGCAGTCAGCCAGAGTACTTTTATTTTTTTTCTGGCAATGAATGCGAGGTAGCAGAGACACCACAAAAAAGATAGAAAAATCATGCCTGAACGTGCAGTAACAGATGCAAAGAGCTCCGGGACAAGCTGAGTTCATGCCCCCCCGTACATTTTATACTGCAGAAATATCAGTCCTTTAGAAATTATGCAGATGTTAATGGCAGAGGGAGAGGGGGAGGGCAATAGCCAGAGGCAGCTTACCAGCAGAGCTACCAGCAGCTGCCCTTCATCTCCTTTCCACCTAGCAGCATCTTATTAAGCATTTAAGCCTGTCATCTCACCTCCACTCTCCACCAGAACAACTGCAGCATCCAGCACTGATAGCCTAGCTGCTTCAGCAACTGCTCCATGGAGACACTCGGACCTAGCCAGCACTAAACTGGTCTGTAAACACGATCTTTAAAAAGTTCGCTCCACCTAGGTGCCAAAAAGTGAGAAACCATACTCAGGCGTTTTCCCAGAAAAGTTTATTTTATTCTGATAAACAATTTATATATGGTCAAAACAGAAATCTTTTGATGGTATATGACTCTACTGGAGATAGCACCAGTATAGGTACCCACCTGCAACCCACTCCAGGTGGCTGGTATGCCCTTTGGAAGGACAGATGATATGAGGGTGACATGAGCTTTGGGCATCAGAGTGAGGTCTTACAAATGTTGGGAGAGTGACCTCAGCTGTGAGTTTTATCTCTCCACTAAAATGAACCACGTTTTTTCTGGCCTATGTTCAGCACTACAGCTTGGTTAACACCATAGAGCCACTCTGCACCAGGAGACAAGTTTTATTGCTGAGGTCCCTTGCCTTCCTTTGGAAAGCTCAACTCATATTGAGTGCAATGATGTGAACTTCAGTGCAGCTATCACAAACCTTTTGATTCCAGGAACTCAGCAATCTGGTAAGCCATCATAGTTGTATTATTGCCATGTGTAAGAGGAAATAAAAATTATAGAAGAAGGTACAAACAAGAGAGTATAAGGTATCTGAAATATAACCAGAAGGGTTACAAAACATTATTTGAGAGGAAAACACTATTCACTAAAAGGTAGATCAGATCCAAAGATATTCTCAAAACATCTGACTTCAAATAAGGTTTGAAGGTTCAAATTAGATGCATTAGCACCCAAGCCACTTGGAAACTAGACTCCTAAATCACTCTGGCATTTGAAAAATATCACTCTAAAAATATTAGTAGAGCTATTGCAAAGCTTCTTCTGTGCAACTAGACACTAAAACCACCACCTCGAGTGACATAAAAAGAAACATAAAAATACCAAATATAAAATGAGAAAAAGTAGTACGCAGTACCTAATCACAAAATGGCTACTTCATAACTACAGTACTTTGTGTTTCATTTAAAGAGCCGACACCCTGAGAAAGCGCATTAGGAAAAAACTCCCATGAGAACTGGTTGCTGAAAGAGTCAATTGCATTGAAGCTCCACCTCAGAACTAACTTTTTGGGGTTTCTTCGGGTTACAGAGAGTCTGTGGATTGCATTGGGGTTTTTTTGATCTATAGCAATCCCAATAACCAGGGAACTGGGAAGCATCAAGCGTCCAACATCATAACATCAGAACACCCAACAGCACTAATAAGTGGAACCTCATCACACCCCTCTGAGCTTTACGGTAGAGATACTTGCATGTTTGAAATTAAGCATGTGTATAAGTGTTTGTAGGACTGAGGCCAAAGGTTGCAACAGCAGCCAAGGGAATACCTGCCCAACCTCTTCAAGGCAAGGATATTTTGTTTGTAAAAGGATATTTTAACCTTCAGAGGCCATGGACTACGTAGTGGTAATGTGACCTTTAACTTCTCCAGATCAAATGTTTATACAGGTGCTCTCATTTCCTGAAAGAGGAGCAGAGGTTTGAATATTATACAAACACTATTAATTTAAATATTTTTCCCAGTTGCTGTTTCATGCCATTGAAAAGAAATATATTTATCATTTTTACTCAGATCCACACATGTAGCTTAAGATTTTGAAAATGCCTATGGTCATCTGGTGGAAGTTATCAGAGTACACATATAGGAAGGCACCTTAGTTGCTATCTAGCTTGAATTCTAGAGATTACAACAATGAGAAATTTCACAGGAAAAAGCTCCGAAATTTCCCCTAAGTGTTATGAGGTAATCCTAGTGCTGCAGTGGCTGCACATCGAGTGAAAGAAGAACAGAGGTCCTGGAACTGGGATTCCTGTGGTTCCTAAGTCAGTTCTGAGGCTGACACCCAGGGGTTTTCCTTGTCCCAGTTTGGTGGCAATGTTAACAGCCTGAAGCAGGAACACCAGCTTTCCATGGGAAATGTCTCAGCTACAAAAGTCTCTCAATTGCTCCCCCTCTGCCTGCTTGGAGTTGATAAAAACGCTGTTTTCCACATCTCTTGGCAATGATCTGCTTTTCTATTACCTCAAGACATCCCAGCCAAGATTCTCCCTCCAGATCAGTACCACCGTGGAGTGCTGCATGGGGTTGTGCTGAGTGAGTGTTAGTTGCTGCATTTGCTTCTCCTGTAGATCTAGTTAGCTCAAGTCTGGAAAGCACACAGACATAAAAGCTCTGAAAAATGCTGCACATGAATGATTTCACATCCGCCCACATGCTCTGAGCCAATTAATTAGTGAGATGTGATTTTGGCTGCCACCTTGCCAACTTTGGACCATGTTTCAGATTCTCAGATAGGTGATTTAAAACAGATGCTTAGAAAAGCACCATGTGAATCATATAAGGCTCGTTTGCTCTGCTTTCTTAGCCAGGTTGAAAGTTAAGACAAGCAATCAGGTTGTGTTGAAAACGTGGACAAACCCAGTAGTGTGCTTTTCTCAGGTGATAAGTGAGAAATAAGAGTCCTCCAGAAATTGCAACATGGGAAATTTCTTCCATTTAATTTGCAATCTGGGTCAATTTCCGGAGTGTCTTCCCATATCAGCCTGGAAATAGGAAACCTTTGAGTAAGGCTTGTAATCCACACATGCGACACTGAAGTGTTTGCCTCCCCTCCAAAAGCACACAAACCAGAAGATGAGGCAGAGGCTGTTAAAGCATATGGAGGCTAAAAATACCACACACAAGACAAAGACATGGGCCTGTTGGGAGTAACAGGTCACTCTTGATACGGGGTAGAGATTTTGGCTTCCACAACTGCTGACAACCAGGCTAGTGCCAGGCAAGAGCTGGAAGATGGCTGGACACAAAGCCCTCCGTATCACTTGATCTCTGATGGGACCCTGAATGTTTTGGAGAAGTGCCATTTTCCTTAGCTCTGTAGAGCTCAGGTGATGTGCAGAAAATATTAGGGCAGCATTGCTCAGCCTAAAAAATCATCTCTGAGGAAAAGCCGTGGGGTACTCTGTGTGTTAAAGCAGAGTCATGTAGATATTATATCAAACCTCGTGAGACATCCGTCTTAGGAACAGCAGCTGGGTTTCTAATTAACAGCTTTTGTCTGAAAGTTACTAAGAGTATTCCAAATGCCACATACATCAATGGTGTTTGCAGCAGGTTTTGTATGCATTAAATACCTGTTTACTAAGAAATTACATGGTATTCTCTGAGGATGTCTGAAAAATGGTAGCAGATACTGATCAGGATTTTAGGTTTTAAATTTTAGACAGAGAGAGGCTTTGTTTGATGCTATGCCCTAAGAGGATGAACTTGAAATGTTCTAATATAAATACATATACATATATATGTATGTATGAATATATGTATGTATCAACAGAACTTATAAGATAAGAGACAGTGCTCTCATATTTTTATAGATGAGCAAGCCCTGGATGGACTGTGCAAATGTTTTAAATCCAGCTGGGAAGTAAATTATGGAAAAGTAAAAGTCCTTCTAGTTTCATTGCATTGAAACATGCTGAACTTACTGAACGTTCAGAAGGAACACGGTGTTCTTATTCCTTATTTCCAGCTCCTTATAAAATGGCATGTCTGCAGAGACCTGCTCTATGATGGCACCCAAGACTATTGCATGATGCCTTTTTGGTAGTTAATTTCTTCTAGCATTGTCCATTTGGTTAATGGAAAGCCAATGCTGAAGTTTTTTCCAGGAGACAGAAAAGACTGCAGCTTTCTGATTTCATGATCATTTTACAGTGGGTCCTTTCTCTCAACACAAGCGAAGGGAAGGCACTTGAGAAATTATTCAGACAGCTCTCCCTGCACTTCTTATTCAGGCAGAGTTGGAGCTTGTCATCAGGCTGTATGTACTGAAGGTCTCATGCTGCTCCTCCTGTCATGATGGACTTCTTATTTTCACAGCTTTTCAAAAGTCACAGTGTCCTAGCATTATGTTAATGCAGCTTTCTAGAGGCTGTTTATTCACTAACAGCATGAGCCAAGCTCCATGAAAATCAATGATTTTCACAGAGTAGGGGGTCAGTCTGTAAGTGCATTATGATATAGAGAAGAGCATTGGAAATAATTTGAGACACTTCAAATGAAAGATGTCTCTAACTCAAGACCACCTCTGTGCAAAAATTTGACAGGCCAATTCTGTTCTCCCTTAGAAAAACAGGCAGAAAAGGGAAATGGGGATTTTGAATGAGACATCTGAAGTTTACCTAAATATTCCACAAGGAACAAAAAGAGTTATTTATGGATGTATTTAGGGATGTAAAATTAGCCTTGATTGATCATCTGGGGAAGCACTCTGTTCACAGATACTGCAACTATGATGCTAATTCAAAAGTGACTGTTTGTGGTGGACTTCCTCTCTTCTCTCTGCAGAGCATTTTAGGTTGGTTTTTGAACCTGCTGAGTGAATTCCAGATGTATTTCATTATGCCCAGGATCTTGGAAATCTATTTATTTAGTGTCTTAGTAGATGTGTGATTTTCATGGGATGATTATAAACTCTGGTTTGAGACATGCTTTGTTTTTCTAGCTTGTTTCTGACATCCTTAGAGGTGGATCTTCTCGTGTGGGATCTCTTCTCCCTGGTATCCAGTGACAGGACGTGCGGGAATGGTTCAAAGCTGCACCAGGGGAGGTTTAGACTGGACATTAGGAAGGATTTCTTTACTGAGAGGATGGTCAAACACTGGAACAGGCTTCCTAGAGAGGCGGTCAATGCCCCGAGCCTGTCAGTGTTTAAGAGGCATTTGGTCAATGCCCTTAATAACATTCTTTAACTTGGTCAGTCCTGAATTGGTCAGGCAGTTGGACTAGGTGATCCTTGTAGGTCCCTTCCAACTGAAATAGTCTATTCCATTCCATTCCACTCCATTCCATTCCATTCCGTTCCGTTCCGTTCCGTTCCATTCTGTTCTATTCTATTCTATTTTATTCTATTCTATTCTATTCTATTCTATTCTATTCTATTCTATTCTATTCTATTCTATTCTATTTGGCTGGGAGTGTGAATAAACTTCTGCCATCTCTCCTCTTCTGTCTTTAGTTTTTAGAACCTTTGGTTTATCACTTCAAATATCTTCTTAACTGTTTTACACTTCTTTTTTGTGTGCACAGAATAACAGACTCAGAGCTCCACAGACACAACAAGTTTTGCCAAAACACAAGTCAAACCAGACCCTTCCAGAGGTACTAAAATCAATAACAGAAGCTTCATTACCCATACAAATAAAAAACAGAATTAAAAATAAGGGAAGAAAAACAAGAAGCAGTGTAGCAGTATGGGTAGAGATTGAGATGAAAGAAAATCTTAGCAGCCTTGGGAAATTAAATGAAACTTTGCCTCAGTTTTCAACATAATTGATGATACAGAGTATGATGACAAAGTCAGAATGACTAATCAGAGCGTGTGGATGGAAAAGGAAAGCACCATATCAAGGACAGACACTAACTTCAAACATCTTGATAAATTCCAATTGGGTGTGAAGAGGGCAAATTTTCTCCATGGAGAAACATAGGAAAATATCACACAAAGTACAGGTCCAGCATCAAGGATATTTAACAGATTCATCAAATCAAGGACACTGAAATATAAGTGGAGAGTAGGAAACCCCTTGCCAGTGTTCAAGATATAAAAGAAATGCAATCTAAGCAACTATAGATTTGCTACTCTGACTTCAACAGTATGTTAGGCTTATAGGAAGAAAAATATAAAGAAAAGGTAGTTAAGTGACTGAAAGTAAGGATAAAGTACAACATTATTCTATGAAAGGTTGGACGTAAAAAACAAATTTGATATTTTTCTTTGGGAAAAAAGTTGATTTTCTAGGTGAAGAAAATACAGATATGACTGTCTTAATTTCAGAAGAGCAATCTATACATTGCCATGTAGGGAATTTCAATTCAAATAAGGAGAATGATAAATTAATTTCAGGATGGGTTGTTCTGGAAAGGGATGTTGTTAGTGGTGTTCTTGAAGTACCAGCTTCAAGAACACCTTCTTTCTTATTAGACCAGCTCCATACATAAAATAATTGGGAGGATGCTAACAAAATTTCCCATAGACATGAAGCTGGGAATCCATCTTAGATACAGAGGGTGCCTAGAATATCTCACTGGATACACTTGTGTCCTAGACTCAGAGATATTAGATAACATGCTGAGTTATTGCAACATCATGTGTATAGTCCACTACCTTACACCGATATCTTAATCTGGAGGGAATATGAATGAAAATAGTACGAAAGAGATCCTGATGTTCTGGTAAGTCCTAAGAAAACTATGAACTATCAAAATAACATAGCCTTTATAAAATGCAGTAGTCAGAGAAATGTGAAAGTAGAAGAAAAATGCAGTAGTCTACAAGAGATGAGGCATTACTATCAGGTTCAGAGAATCATTAATAGCATTGTAAATGGCATTGATGAGACCTTAAATGGAGTTCTGTGCTCAGATAAACATATTTGTTTTCAGGAAAGGTGAGTTCAAACTATGGTACTAAAGCATGTGGAGAGCCTTTCTTGTTTACTTTCATTAAATGCACGCTTAGAAAAGATGTGACAGTTCCTTGTAAAAATACCACAGAGTATAAATCAAAAAAAGAAACTTGTTTAGGGTAAACATCAGTGGTGGCAGAATATCAAATGATTGTAAACTGTCCATGAATACAATGGGGAAAGCACTAGAAAAAACTTCCTAGGCGAGACATAAAGGTCTGAAACTGCATTCAAACAAGCAAAATTAGAACAGGAGTGATGTTCTTCGATGATCCAGGGGTTTCTTCCCAGATCCCATGTTTTCAGCCAGAGTGCACACGGAAGACACAAAAGCTATTTAATCTATTTTTAAATTAATTTGACCATGGTCAGTCTAATACCAGTATGAACCATTCCTGAGAATACTTCAGTACACAAATCATCCAACAAAAAGTGGTGAAACAAGTCACTTATTTAAGGAGCACTGTTAGGCCTTTTTCCCCATTTTATAACTTGAAATGATAATCATAGAATCATAGAATCATAGAATTGTTAAGGTTGGAAAAGACCCTTAGGATCATCAGGTCCAACCATTAACCTACCACTGCCAAGTCCACCACTAAACCATGTCCTCAAGTACTGCATCTACCCGTCTTTTAAATACCTCCAGGGATGGGGACTCAACCACTTCCCTGGGAAGCCTGTTCCAGTGCCTGACTACTCTTTCAGTAAAGAAGTTTTTCCTAATATCTAACCTAAACTTACCCTGGCGCAGCTTGAGGCCATTTCCTCTCATCCTATCACTTGTTACTGGGGTGAAGAGACCGACCCCCACCTCTCTACAACCTCCTTTCAGGTAATTGTAGAGGGCAATAAGGTCTCCCCCCAGCCTCCTTTTCTCCAAACTAAACAACCCCAGCTCCCTCAGCCGCTCCTCAGAAGACTTGTTCTCCAGACCCTTCACCAACCTCGTTGCCCTTCTCTGGACACACTCCAGCACCTCGATGTCCTTCTTGAAGTGAGGGGCCCAAAACTGAACACAGTACTCGAGGTGCGGCCTCACCAGTGCCGAATACAGGGGCACTATCACCTCCCTGGTCCTGCTGGCCACACTATTCCTGATACAAGCCAGGATGCCAGTGGCCCTCTTGGCCACCTGGGCACACTGCTGGCTCATGTTTAGGCGGCTGTCAACCATCACCCCCAGGTCCTTTTCAGCCAGGCTGCTTTCCAGCCACTCCTCCCCAAGCCGGTAGCGTTGCCTGGGGTTGTTATGACCGAAGTGCAGGACCCGGCACTTGGCCTTGTTGAACCTCATACAGTTGGCCCCGGCCCAACAATCCAGCCTGTCCAGGTCCTTCTGCAGAGCCTTCCTACCCTCCAGCAGATCGACACTTCCACCCAACTTGGTGTCATCTGCAAACTTACTGAGGGTGCACTCGATCCCCTCATCCAGATCATCGATAAAGATATTGAACAGGACTGGTCCCAACACTGAGCCTTGGGGAACACCACTCGTGACCGGTCGCCAACTGGATTTGGCTCCATTCACCACAACTCTCTGGGCTTGGCCGTCCAGCCAGTTTTTAACCCAGCTCAGAGTGCACTTGTCCAAGCCGTGAGCAGCCAGCTTCTGCAGGAGAATGCTGTGGGAGACGGTGTCAAAGGCCTTACTGAAGTCCAAGTAGACAACACCCACAGCCTTCCCCTCATCCACTAAGCGGGTCACCTTGTCATAGAAGGAGACCAGGTTAGTGAAGCAGGACCTCCCTTTCATAAACCCATGCTGGCTGAGCCTGATCCCCCGGTTGTCCCACACATGCCGCATAATGGCATTCAGGATGATCTGTTCCACGACCTTCCCCGGCACCGAGGTCAGGCTGACAGGCCTGTAGTTCCCCGGATCTTCCTTCCGACCCTTCTTGTAGATGGGTGTCACATTTGCTAGCTTCCAGTCATCTGGGACCTCCCCGGTTGACCAGGACTGCTGATAAATGATGGAGAGTGGCTTGGCAAGCTCCTCCGCCAGCTCCCTCAGTATCCTCGGGTGGATCCCGTCTGGCCCCATAGACTTGTGGGCATCCAGGTGGAGGAGCAGGTCAGCGACTGCCACCTCTTCGACAGCTGGGACTACATTCTGTGTCCTATCTCCATCTCCCAGCTCAGGGGCATGAAAATCTTGAGGATGATCAGTCCGACTATTAAAGACTGAGGCAAAGAAGGCATTAAGTACCTCAGCCTTCTCCTCATCCTTTGTGGCCAAGTTTCCCTCCGCATCCAGCAAAGGAGGGAGATTCTCCTTAGCCCTCCTTTTGTCGCTGATATACTTGTAGAAACTTTTTTTGTTGTCCTTGACAGCAGTGGCCAGTTTAAGTTCTAGCTGGGCCTTCGCCTTTCTAATCTTTTCCCTGCATATCCTCACCACATCCTTGTAGTCCCCCTGAGTCACCTGCCCCTTCTTCCAAAGGTGGTAGGTTCTCCTTTTCTTCCTGAGTTCCAGACAGAGCTCTCTGTTCAGCCAGACCGGTCTTCTCCCCCGCCTGCTCGACTTGCGGCACATGGGGACAGCCTGCTCCTGTGCCTTTAAGACTTCCCTCTTGAATAACATCCAGCCTTCCTGGACTCCCTTGCCCTTCAGGACTGCCTCCCAAGGGACTCTGTTAACCAAACTCCTAAACAGGCCAAAGTCTGCTCTTCTGAAGTTTAGGGTTGTGGTTTTGCTGGCCCCCCTCCTTACTTCTCCAAAAATCGAAAGCTCTACCATTTCATGGTCGCTGTGCCCAAGACAGCCTCCGACCACCACATCACCCACTAGGCCTTCTTAACGATTCACTTCCAGACAGAAAGTTTTGGGTGATGATCCCATCCCATTCAATCTACTTATATATAAAGTAATTCGCTACCCTCCTTCATCAAATTCCTAAATACCAGCATTTCCCCTTACTCTAATCACAGGTACCCAGAGTTATCCTGCTGCCGTAGAATGGTACCATTCTACATGAATGAGAGACCATGGCAAGGAAAATAGCTTGCATAAAGTAGTAAAGCAAACCTATGCTGACCCCTGGATGTGAACTGAGGATAGACTGATTTCTTTTGTATTACTCCAGGCCACGAGCTGTAGGTCTAACCATGGTAAAGCAAGTTTAAGAAGGGTAAAGACCAGCTGCTAGTTGGATCTCATCCAAAAGAGATGTGTGTTCATGTGCTTTCACTACCACAAATGAAGAGTTTTCACTGCCCTGGCTGGAAAAAGGAGCACCAGTGGGAGCTGAGGGGGTTGTGAGTCAGCCCGAATCCTTGTACGCCAGGGCTGGTAGGGCTTTGACATCTCATCTCCGTGGCAGTGGTGGCACAGATTGATCCTGGGCTACAGAAGGAACCAAGGAAAATAAAGATTTCTGAATGCTACTCAGACAAGGAGAAATTTAAGAGCAAATGAGCCTGGTCTGGTGACAGCCAAGTAAAGCAGCCTGAGGAATATCCAGCGGGGATTGTACCACTTTACCAAGACTGACTGTATCACTCTGAAACAGGGGACAGAAAACCATCCAACCATCATTCTTACACTGGCTCCTCCTGTGCTTTTGGAAACTTTACAAAAACCCAGTAAGCAGTTCCTAGTTCAAAGTGCCATCCTGCTTGGATAGCCAAAACATGACACACAGGTTTCCAACTCGCACCCCTGGATGCAGGCAGGGAGGGCAGTTTCATCTGCTTACACCCTCCCAAAATGGGAGCCATTGCTGATGTTTACCACCTCCCTCAATGCCTCTTGTCCTCCTCTTGGGCAGGGGCACCACCGGACTTGTGCCAGGGTCCCTTTTCTGTGAGATGAGTCCGGCCCCTGGGCACCTCCAGTGCTTTCTGGTAGAGCCACCACAGGAGGTCTTCATGCCAGAAGACTCCACTTTGGCTTCTCTTTTGTGACCTGGGGCCATCCTGGGTTGCTGAGAAGGTCCCCCAGCGCTGTAGAGCCTACTCTGTGCATGTTGCCACTGCAGCACTGGACACAGCCATCACCAGTTCCCCAAGCCCTTTCTGCAAACTTTGGGCAAGAGGAACTGCTCCCAGGGGGCTCTGCCTGCCTCCTTCATTGCCTCACACCCACCCCCTCCTGACCTTTCAGAGTCACTGCCATTCGCCCTGACAAATGGGATGCTTTGCTCTCAACTACTAGCAACTCCTCGTTAACACTGCCAAAGAATCATGCAATTGCTTTTAATTTTGCCTTTTTTTTCTTTTTCTTTGTCGTTTTAAACTAGGAGAACTTCATGCCTGCAGTTGGCAGGGACAAAGGGGGAGGCAGCAGTGCGGGAAGAGCAGAGGGTTGGGGAACATCTGTTTCACATTTATCCTGGAACCAAACTTTTTCATTGTGCTTCTCCAGCCTTGCTTGTATATTGATTCAATTACTAGGCCCTGCTAGTGCAAGAGATTTATATTAAAGCCTCATACAAAGCTATTGTGTTTTGTCACACAACAGTACTGAATCAATTACAAACGTGCTCAACATGATCCCTCTCAGTCTTAAGCATTTGCTTGCAGAGAAGCTGTCTGACCAAGACACCGTCTGGGCATTAGCTGATCTCCAGGAAGGTGTAACACACCTAGCTGGCACTTGCTAGCACGATGATCTGCCCTCAGCACATCACCATCACTATCCCCTGGTGCCACCGTTCTCAGCTCTGCCTCATTAACGGTTTGCATGGGGTGGAGAAACAAGGCCAGACACACACGCACAAAAGGCTGGGCTCTGGCCTCAACAGCTGCCTGCGGGTAAAGGTCCCTCCAATGTGCAAAGCAACATTGGTGCTGGCCCTGGGCTGGTGTGATATGACCTTGCTCCCAGCAGCAGGGAGAAGCTGGCCAGTACAATCACATCACAAAAATGGGAAAAGGCACTCGGGTCTGGGTGGTACTAGGGGAGCAGGGGGGCAGAAGACACAGGATCTACAGCCCTCTGAGTCTCTTTTCTCCTAATAAACCAGCTTCCAAGTAGGGAAGTAAAATGGCAATTGCTCTTTGCAGAACATGTCCCTTATAGAAGGGCAATTTGCTGCTTACACCAGAGGCCAGTTCCTGGCTTGGCCACTGAATTGCCATGTAAACACAGCCAAATCTTTCTAAAGCAAATATTTCAAATATAGCTGATAATTCTGGATACTGATAGAATTTCTGGCCCCTCAACACAAGCTTTCTGTAGAAAAACACCAGAAGTGGAGATAACTTGGAGCTTTTTTAAGCATGTAAACCTACTAATTTGTTTTGCAAACTACCCAGGAAACCATACAGTTACCTTACAAATTGCAATTGCTTATATATAAAATAGCAATCAATAAATTTAGCACCTAGAATGATTCCAAACTGGTCAGAAAACCCTGCACAAAAAGCACCGAGGAGCCACAGAGCAGGTTGCTGTAGCTGTGTCAGTCATGCAGATGCTCCTCGCTTACCCACGTGGCTCCTACCTATTTTTCTGCACAAGCAGTGTTTGCTGCTTCTTAACATCTGTCTTTCAAAATCTTCCTGATGGGGCTGTAACCACAAATCAGTTCCTCTCCCACAGTCCATGTGTGCCCAGTTCCCAGGTACATGCAGCTGCCGGGGCAGGCAGTACCTCCCTTCCATGCAGGCTGTAAGGCAGATCTGGGGCTAAGGTTGCGAGATCTCTTGCAACGGGGACTGCTTTGAACTTCGTGTTTCATAAGTAAGCACATCCTGAGAGGACCCTTGAGGTACTAATGTACTTTAATAATAATATTAACGATGCTATACCTACCCAACAGAGACTTCACAGATGAGTTCAAATGATCCATTTAACAGCCTTATTCTTTTTTATGTTCAATAGAGACCCTAAAAGATAAGACCAAAGTCAGGGTTATCCAAGATAAATTCACCTTTTGTCAGACTGATTCACCATGCCAATTACTGCCTCCTGCCTCAGTTTACCTGTTCCTGCAGTGGAGATGGTGTCCATCAGGGAACAGAGCAAAGCTCTTATCACACAAATGGATGGTGTGAAGCAGATACCTATGGACTTAACCCACATGCAGACTTCACTCATAACTCCTCAGCAGAACTTTGTCCTGTGGGTAAAAGCTAATAGGACCCTGTATCCTTGGGAAAGGTTGAAAATATCTGAACAGATGGAACCTTTAATGCCCAGAGATTCCGAGCTAAAACTAGCAGGGCTTTCTCAAAGCCAGACCATAACTAGCTGTGATTAGAGCTCTCACAATGAGCTTTAGCTAATTTTGAGCTTTTTGGAGATCCTTTTATACAAGCAACATGCAAAGAATGGCAGCAGCTGCGTGCCGCCCTGTGCATGCTGCGAGCCAGCCGGATACAAGCCAGCTGCAGCCCAGAAGCCCTATAGCCGCATTATCTTAATACTGGCTCCGAGTTATTATACCTTATTTCTCAGCAGGGCTTTATTGCTTCAGGTTGAGCATCCTGTTAATGTGGCTACCCAGCTTCCTGCTCTGTCACCAGCTGGCAGAGAGCATGGGCAAAACAGGCACTCTGCTGGGTGTGTTGGAGTGAATGGGTATACCCCAGAGGTCCCCGCCTGAAGGGGTGTCCCCATGGCAGACCTGAGGTCCAAGGGCAGCTCGTAGCCCCATGCACCAGCATTAAACAAGCAATGCTGGCAAACTTCCTGCTGGCAAACACCCTGAAGTAGCTTGTGCAGCTACCACTGAAGCTTGCACCACTGCAAGTTATATACAGACTTCACTGATTTAAATCCAGTTCTGGTACTTCTGCCCGTCTGAGCACAACTGAACGCCACTGGATCATGGTTACCCCTGCAAAAGGATTTCTGTCTTCATCCATGACACAAATGGAGCAGCACGGCCATCCTTGAAGGTGAGTTTCTTGTCATCAAATGTGCAGGGCATTCCCATTACCGAGAAATGAAAGTTTCTCAAAACACAGGGAAATGTGGCCCAGGGTCAAGCATCCTCATCTGGCCTGCCATGGCAGGAGTGTGAAAAGCAGAAATAGCAGAAATGGGACTTCTGAGTTCAGGATTTCTAACAAACAGTTCTGAATATACTCAAAGGAGCCATACTGGTATTCTGCCCACTTCTATAACCAATGTCTGTGAGTTCATTTTTCACTACTTTCTGTACATCTGTTTAAAATAAAGAGCCTTTGTTGGAAAACCATGTGTCATAAGTTGACATCTTAACACCACGGAAACCACCCCTTTTCAAGTCAAATAATTTCAAAAGTTTATACCCCTAGAAAAAGATGAGAGAAATATGATCAGGAAAATCTCTTTTGATTGTTTGCTGCTCGATTAACCTCAGTTGCAAGGTATCAACACTCCAGCAATTTGTAGTTTTGCATTGATGTTTGATTAGTGTTGTCATTTTCTTTTATACCTGAGTCATCTGGATCTACTGTACAAGAAATGTGAATTTACTAATGAATTATCTCACATTTCCTGTGTCAAAATAATATTTTGGAATGGACATTTTAAACTAATTAGAACTGGTGGCAGAAATCTCCCAATTCTTGAGAGCAGACAGCAGCTTTTTTATAACTGGGTAATTCCATGAAAATATTATCTCAGTGCCATGGTATGTTATAAAGAAAAACATGTTTTAAGAATTTTTAGGAAAAAACAAATTAGAATCCATCACTTTCTGCCACTGTGTGTGTCTATGCATCTGTATCCTGAAAGTTGTGTCATGTGATCTCCTGACATCCCAGCCACAGAAAGGTATAATAGACTGGAAAAGGTTCAGAAAAGGATAACAAAAGATAATAAAAGGCATTCAAGTTGCACAGGACAGCTTCTGTACAAGAGGTGCCTAAGAGAGGTGACAGTCTTCATCCTGGAAAAAGACAGTCAGAAGGGGATTTGATGGGATCCTACAAAATCAGGTAGAGGATGAATGCAGATTGAATATACACTGCCTGTTGAATGCACACAAGACATAGAGGATATAAAATGAAATTATCTGGAAGCATGTTCAGACCAAATTAAGAACACTTTTCCTCACACCAGAAGCTGTTCCATCTGTGGAGCTCCTCGCCAAGGTGCCAAAAGATCACACATCTTCACAAGAAGGCTGGAGAAATTCATAATCTATCAAAGGCAATTAAATATACAGATGGTGCCTCTGGCTTGGCAGGATGACAAGCTGTAAATTGCTGAAGACTGGGAGGACATTTGAGAAAATATCTCTCTATTTTTGTGATATTTTATATAGTTTCCTAGCTGCATCCATTTGGCACCATCCAAGACAAAATACTGGGCTAGAATGCTGTTTGCTCTGGCCCAGTATATCTGTTTTTATGTCTTTATATTGAGCTTGAACCACTAGTTAAGTTGGGTACTGTTCGTCTGAGAGAATGTCTTTGAGAATCCATACCCAGAGCTACTGCTGAGCGCAGAAACCAGGCATCTTGCAGGATGTCTGAATCATTGCCTGGTGCACAGGATAGATGTACCCATACTTCACCCTACATTGCTCTTCAAGTAAGTAAGAGCTCCCCAGCTATTTTTTGGACTCCAAACCACTGATCATACAAACTGCCTAAATGTTGGCTTACTCCCTGGTTCTCTTTTGCCAGCTAGAAAAAAGCATGCGACTTGTAGATCTGGAGGTAGTTGAAGCTAAGGCGCCCTCCAATTGAGGTCTTATGGTGGATGATGGATAAGGGTGCAGCAGGTTCATTTCCCTGTGCCTTACAAAGTCCTGCAGTGTTCTTCAGTTGGCTGTGCACCTTCATGTCACATCCCAGGGCATGCAGTGCAACCCCTCATTTACATCCCATAGCATATTTCTGGAAGCTGCAGCACAGCTCTCATGGAAACTTCACACTGGGAAAGGGGGTGGGAGGCAATAAGCAAAATCATCATTTTGTCTTAGGTGACACCACACGGAGCCTAGGGGAGACCCAGAGTCAAATGCAAAGGAGAAGGGATGGTACCCTGAAGGAATCAAATGCCCTGAGCAGTCTGAGCACAAGCAGCTTGGCCTGAGGATCAGGGATCGTGACCCAGAGGGGAAGTATTTAGTAGAATTTATGTAGGTGATGTTTCTACTAAGGACACAAATCATCCCTGAAGTAAAATCTGTTTTCACTCTAAAGACTTTATATGCCAAAAGAAGTTTAAGGATCATCCAGATGTTGTCTTCTGACCATCACTACCTTCAGCCTCTTCTTCCTGGCCACAATGAATTGAGTCTGTCTGTGATGTACAGTAAACCAGCTCCACACAGATTCTGGGGTGGTTTTGCTGTTTGTATAACATGGAGATATGCTTGTAGAAATTCAGAGTATGTAATCCCCCAAAAAATCAGCTAACGCTGTCCCACTATAGCATAACCCAGATGTGATCCCAACACCCAGAACTGCTACCAGCAAAGAAGAGCTTAATTATAGCTCCTTTTCCACTGGGTGCTTGGAGTTTCCTGATGAAACAGCTCCTCTGATAGCTTAAAAATATCAGAGAAATTAAGGACAGTCCTGACTATAGGAGACTGCACAGTAATTCTAAAAACCACTCCGCACAACATGAGAGTCAAAGGTCTGACAGAGCCCAGACAGTCCATCAGGAAACATGAGCCGGTTTCAGAAGCCAACGCTGCAGAGGGAAAGGTCAGAGGCACCACCCACGCAGCCACCACCTTACCCACCAGCATCCCAGTACTCTTTTACACTTGGGTTAGACACAGGGAAAGGGGAGAGGGAAAATGTTATCTGTGTTGCAAGGCTGAAATCATGTCTTCAGGTTTGTCAGGGTGCTTTTGCCAATAGGTCACCACACCCTCCCCACATGAAAGAACTGCACTGAAATCAATGCCAATAACTTTTGGCCCTGGGCTGACGTAGCATTTTGCTTTTTCTCTGATGTGATATGAATAAACAAAGAGAGGTGTTGAACTAAAGTGCCCCAGACACTGCAGCATGAGGCATAACAAGGTCCCCTTTTCTGTGTGTTACAATATGCTCTGACATACGGTACTGAATGTACTTAATTATTGCCTAAATTCTGTTAATTTCTGGGAATCAGTAAGGAAGCAGACTTCCAGCTAAGATCCTTATCCTTATATACCCCCTGGAGCCAGCCACTTCAGTAACATATTTCAGCAATACAGTAATGAAGGAGGTCCTTATATGAGGCACTGGATTGCCCTCACTATTTTCCCTCACCTCTTATTTGCCTCCAATAAAATCCCTACCTGGGGAGAGAGAAAAGAAAGGGAAAGAAGGGAAAGCCAAGAGGTGAAAAGTTTTCCCAGGCTGAATCCCACTTACCACTTGTCTGCTATGGTCTGGAGCAGATGATCACAAGTTGTGCTTTGCTGGTTGCTTCATAGCTGTGCACTGGAGGTACAGACCAGGCAAAGACCACCCTCAAGGCATGAATGTCATCTTGGAATACTAGCGTGGGCCACTTTAACCAGGTCTCACAGGTCTCAGTGTAAAGCTGATGAGCTAATGCTGGGCTGGGCTGGCAGTCTGCCCTACATCCAGGTGTCTGTGGCTGTCCCCTAACCAGCTGCATGAGCCGGTGATCGAGACAGCTCTGGAGACCATATCTACAGGTGCATTGTCTCTCCAGCAGAAGATTCAGGGCTGGACAGTGGCCTCCAGGGTCATCTTGGCCTCTGAGGCACGTCGCCTCATGTGTTTTGTCTTGTGCACAAACCTCTGTGTGGCATTCCTAACAGGAGATGTGCAAAAGAGATGTCATACTACAGGCAGAAGAAATAATTTCTGATGAGCTAATAAAGCAATGGGTCATAATGTGCTTTAATGGGTAAACATAAAGCTGTTTGCAGCTCCCAGAGACTGGAAACTTAACAATTAACCTCACTAGCTTAGGGACATGAGGGGTCTGCAGATATCCTGATTCCTGTAGTGCTAGAGGACCATAGCCATTTTGTCTTTCTGGACTCCCTCTGAGCTGTCCCAAAAGAGCTTAGACCTCAGACCTCCAAGAAGGAGGAAGCAGAAAAGTTATCACTGGTAAGAGCTCAAAACAAGACTGAAGAGAGATACCTGTCACCTTTGTTCTCTACTCCAATGGATGTCACTGCCTCTGAAAACAAGTGACGGAAACTAGAAAACTAACAGGGACATTATTTTCCTGGCAGAAGGGTTTCTGCTCCAATCTCCTCTCCCATGTTGGTCCTCATTTTCTATCTATTGGCAGTGCTCTCCTGCTCCATGTCCTCATTCTTGGTGTTTCCAGCCTCCTGCCCTTTCCCTGTCAGACACCAGAGACCCAAAGTAAATACATAAGTTCACTGAATTAATAAAGGAAGTGACTGGACGTAGCAACACAGGCACCTGTCACCTTGGTGGCATCCGTCAGGCTCACTTCACTCCATGGCGGGCCCTGCTGCGTGCTCAGACCATGAGGTGTTTAAGGCAGGGATTATGTCTTCTGAAGTTTGCACAGAGGTGCTGACTGTGGCCTTTGGGCAGTGTGAACATTAAATAAGAGCCTTGTACTAGAAAGCATTCCCACCTGGAAAGGTTCAAAGAAAAGCCTCCTTGTACACGTGAAATTCCTACTTGGTGCATAGGCTGTTTATTTAACAGAGCTTGGCAACTGAAGCAAATTGCTGTGCAAGAACAAGCAGAGACTTCCCATTGCTCTCCACCTGCCCTCCCTCAGCTGGATCCACTAAAATGTGCCTGCTGTTTTACCAGCCTGGGATAAGCGATGAGACGGAGCATTTTCTGCACGTGAAGGTAATCCTACAACTTTCAGAAACATGAAGTATCAGCCCTGAGGAGAAACCAATGAAAATGTTAATGCAAGGGACAAACATCTGTCATTCAAACCATATGTGATGCATTACAATTTCCAACAAAGACTGATACAAGTACATGCTGCAATAAAATTTTAGCATTAATTGTTTTCAAAGATCAAGTGGAAAAATAATTTGTTCTACTACCCTTTCATTTGTACGGGCTGCTGACAGCAATCCATTTGTTCTTACCAGTCATGTGTGAGAGTCATAAAGAGGAATTGAAGGAGGAAGGAATGGATTGTCTCACTGAACTCACAGTAATCAAAGCTTAAGCAAAAACCATTCACTTTTTCCTGTTTCTCTTAGTCCTCCCAGTACTGGCCATACATATCACTCATTAAAGGGTCTCTGTTTACATGATTAAATTTATGCACAGATATTACACCTACTACATAAAAGCAATGCTTGAAAAAAAAAGCAGCACTGTGTTTTAAGCCTTCTGTGATGACTTTATTCTTGAGTCTGTGAATTTCTGGTTTCACCATGTGCAAAATGGGATACATGCCCTCTTACTGCAAATTGCTTTGAGATGTATGGATGAAAAGTGCTATATACGTACCCCTGACTATGGGCAGTTTATTTGTTCCTCTAATAACCAGTTCCCTCAATGAGGAGATTTTTATTAAGATCAACAGGAGAGCAGGGGGAAAAAAAAGGCATTTAAATTGGGGTAGGATTTTTAAAAGTGAAATTAGTCCATGCCCCTGTAATATAACATCTAGGAAAAGAAACATTATTTCAACAGGTGTATTTTATATATCACATGCACGTGCACTTTCACTGCTTGAAGCCCCTCTAGTGAAATTCACCTGGGCAGCAAATGAGCCTGTAAAGTTACGTTATTAATTTTCAGGCTAGCGTTCCCATTTAGATAATCAGCGTCATGCCTTAGTAATTTACTCAACGAAGCCGATTCAGCAAAATTGCCCTTTTTACAGCATATGTACCCCATATGTGGAGGCTGGATCTATCCTTTCTTTCCAGCATAGTAAGTAAGAACATGTTGTCAAGATGATGTAAACGTAAGGCTTACACTAATCAGGCATGATGCACCATCTATGGATTTGACTAGAAGCTGAGCACTCTTTTTATATTTATATGCTGTATTTCTGCACATGTTAGAGCCGATGTAATAAAGCAACATGGTGCTCATGATCAGGCATGGTGCAGTTTGGACTGCACGTGCAGGTTGCATGTGCCACCATCAAAGAAGAATCCGTACTGTGCTTCCACTGCCTAGCCACATCTGGCTGACATACACCGGAGAAAGCGTGAGGAAGATCCGGGACAGATCAGGGATCCTGTGGGACAGGCACTCAGAGCACTTCTAACGGCTTGTATTCAACCCATTTGGGGACAATCAGTCACAAACAGGACCTCCAGAATAGTGGCTAAAATAGGTAGAAGTATTTAACAAACATATAGCTGTATATTAAACATATTGTGGTTGGTATTTAGCCACGGACTGAGCAAGCCATGGTGGCCACGAGTTGCAAGACATGGTGGCCACGAGTTGTAAGCCTGTAGTCTGGTCCTCAGACCCTCAGACCTCCTTCTGACTTAACTTCAGTAATTTAAATGTAGATGCGCAGATAAAGCCAACCCTCTGGATGCCCTTCACACAGAATGGATGTAGAGCAATACTGTCAGAGTGAGATGCATCCAGCTTATTTCAGACATTTGCCTTATGATGGGATAAATTATTCTCTGAAGGAGCCTCGGAGTCTCTGCTGACTTCAGCAGAAACTTAGAGTAGATAACAAACTTTTAGATGGATGAAATTAGTCAGGGTGAAACCCACGCTGAGTTGTATCCACTGGGAAAAGTCTCGATACCAGTGTGACTTCACACGAGCACAAATTTCCAGTCATGCAGAACCAGAGGCAGATGGGGCAACAGTACAGACAAAACTTTAGTGGTGTTTGTTCAGTGGAAAGTGAGAATCAAATTCAGCCCAGCTGAATGATGAACATCATGAAACAGAATACTCAATTTCATCAAAGTCATTATAGTGCAGAATCACCTTACTTATTAGTGACTGTATTGAAGGCTCACAGGAAATTTTGAAAAAATGTCAGTGTCTCATTTGCTAATCGCTTTTCACTGGAATGGGTATCTCATAGGGGAAAGCACCATCTGATCCCAGAAGGAAAAAAAGATGAACTTGGTATAATCTGGTTTTTGCAAATTAAACAATGTGGAAAACAGAACCTCCAGGGACAGCCTGTGTGAAGAGGTTACAAATACTGGTTTGCCCAGCAGGGATGATGTCATGGTTTCTGTCAGAATTACTAAAATACAAACATGTATTTTCTGGAACATGGGCTTAGAGATATATAGTCTTCGTACTTACAGACTCACTTTCCCACAGAACTTCATGAACTGAAGAGTGAACCTTCGTAACACTGTAGCAGCCTACGGCTTTTCTTTCTTTTCCTGTATCTTGTAAAAATCTCTGTTCTTCATGTTAAATCCTTCTCTATATTTTCTGACATTACATCTGAAATGCATTAAAGAATTATTCAAAATTTGGACAGACAAATGCAACAGAACAATTACATTTAAACTTTTTTGATCTCAAATGTTTAACAGACCGCTACAACTTCACATCTACATACCAGACAGTCCCACAAGAGTTTTTCTCTTAGATCTGTTTATGAACTTCATCATGAAAAATGCATTATATCATTTAGATTCACACTTGACTTGCTGCACAGAAATATATGTCTATAGGCATTTTGCAGATTTAACTGATTTGAGATATAAGTGGGTGTGCACAACTTTGATTTCTTGTGTGTTGAATTAACATCCAAGAATCTGAAATAACACAACTGGGAAAAAATTAAGACCAATTTATCCATTTCAAAAACTGATCCCACAGATCTTAACTCTCAAATTTCCTTCCCAAGAACTCCCGGTATAAAATCCCTTAATAGATTTCTTTATTTTCCATCAGAGCAACACTGTGATTCAAGTCAGAGGCCAGAAAGCATGATCCAGGGACAGGATCAGCACAGACAGGGATTTCCAGATCACAGCCCAGACCTCTAGATCTGTGACTGGGCAGGTAGGGAGGGAGAAAGAGGAAACTTCTGTCAAGGTAAACGTGGTAAATGTGGTTATGGTGCAGCACAGGTAATAGATGAATTTGCTGGTGGCAGTTTCCACCAGGTGATTTGGTAACCGCCCATAATTTTAGCAGTAATTTCTGCTGAGCCAGGCCAAATCTCTTCCAGCTGTGATTTGACATAAATTCATATGTTATAGATATTGTTTAATCTGTCATATTTAGACAGTCCAAGCTATTTTTTTGCTGATCAGTTGCTATGCAACAGAGTACTGGCAAAGTAAATGATGAGGATTTTATTATCTATGACGAAGACAGGTTAAAAAAAAAGAGAGAGGAAATTAGCACACGGCAAAGCTGCAAACTTATTGTGTCCTATGCAATACTAATTTCCACTGAGCTTATGCTTCTTGAAGACAATTAGGAGTAAAAGTGACCCATTGCCTTCAGCATGGTGGGACAACAACATCCTGAGAGATGCAATAAATGCAATTCTAATCACTCCTTGTTTTGGCTTTTGTGGCCATAAGCAGTTTCCCTCACCTTAGACTGGCAAATCAAAGTGAGACTGGAGGGCCACCCACATTTCAAAATTAACAATTATTCAAAACACAAAAGTGGCCCAACAAATAGCTTGTATTCTGGTGGAAGGAGAAGACCTACCAGCTCTACAGTAGCTGGCTCCTGGAGGTAGAATCAGTTTTATAGCTCACAAAGCTAGACAAGAACACAACTGTATAGATTAGAAGCATATTTTTTCTTTGTGACCTGCTACAGTGTGTACTTGGTAAGAAATTAATCTATACTTGTTAGAAGTCCATTGCCTTGGTAGACCCATTTTTAATTCTCTGTCCTTGCCTGCATTTGTGATGATCCAGTCATCAAACAGCCCAAACAATGTTGTATAGCAAAATATGTGCTGCAAAATACGTGCTGCAAAATACATCCCACCCCATGGGGGGAATACACGGGTGTCACACAAGTCAGTGAAGATGTTCCTGTTGTTTTATCAATATCCTTAATTCTAAAGAAAGTGGAAGAGACCAAAGACTGATGTAGGAAAAATGGGTCCGTTGTCTTCCTGACTTGGATACATATCACTCTCAATGTAATACCTGTGTTACAAAAGAAAAGCTATGTGTTCTTTGCTCCCAAACTCAAAGAAATACATATATCAAGAAGATATTAATGCTGTATTCTCCCAACAATCTAATTTCTGGCTCATGGAGTATACCTTCCTCATCAGGCACTACTGTAATACCTTCTCACTCTTAATTCAAAACTGAATTTGAGAATAAAAGTGGTTCAGAGTAAGCAGGAGAAATTTGAATACATTAGTGCTGCCCTCCATGGTCTAAAAGACATGAAAAAAGAGACAGCCATGAATTATCCCTCACAGACTGTGATGAAGTAGGAGATCATGGGTCAGAGTGGCATAGACATCTTTAAATACAGAAAGGATTTCCAATTTGGAAACCATTTTCACACTACACACTGTAGCAAATATAAGTATCTTATCTCATCTATGCTGTCTAGCAATCTGAAACCCCTGAATAATCTTTCCTCCTTTGTGCAGCACAAGTCCAATGATGAGGATGTCAAATCAAGAATACAGAATTTGACTGGCACTGTCAGGCTCCTGGAGGAGTCCAAAGATGAACAGAAGAAAGCTCTGAAGTCAGCTCTTGGATAGTGATGAGAAGTTGGACACTTCAAAGCTCACACAGCTGTAGAAAGGATGTTTACAAATTAAGGCTGGCTAAGGTCAAGGACACCTGCTAGTCAAAAAATGTGTAGTTTTTGTTAGTAGCCAAATATGAGAAATCTAGTGGAGCCTTCCTGCTGTGCTTATAAAGTCACACAATGTTCTTCATTCTGATCATTCATGCAAAATTAACTTAGTTCTGTTCTGCTTCCTGCTGTCCCATGACAGATCATAAAAAATTTGCTAATAGTTACTTAAATAACATCCATTTTTCTAAGGGTGATAAAAATTTTGTTTACCCTCTGCAACTGCCAAGGTGTTTTAGTTGGATTTGGATAAATGCTTGTTTGCAACATTAGCGATTTCACTGGGGGAATCCAGCCTGGAAAATTGCTAATTGCATTTTTCCCTCCAAGTCACAAACCACTCCTAGTGCTTTTATGTGGTTTTTCCACTCAGCATTGTCACTTCGTCAGCGCAGCCCTCAAAGACTTTTACCTATGTAAATAATAAACCATAGCCTAGATAATGGAGTACTTGTCTTAGTTTTGCACTGATGTAATTATAACTCTAACTCAACAGGGCATGATTCTTCAGTTTCTAAGCTTAAAAAGATAAAAACAGATAAACCATTTTCAATGGGATAAGAAGGGTATGAACTTGCAGTGCACTCTGTGGTAATCAGCTATATGCATAGTCTCACTTCTCAAGTAACTTTCCCAGTTTATTTCCTTCAAGTCCCGTAGATATGAATGTACTACTGCATATCCCATAGAAAAACACCAGATAGTTCTGGTTCTTCTTTAAAACATCAGGGAGACTTTACCTTGGTGAGTTTTTCCAGTGATTTTGACTTCAGTCCCAAAAGTAGAGTCCTCTTGAACCAAATTTATTTTCTCTATGTAGTCATTCAGAGGCATTCTCCTCAATCCACCACCTAGAAGGAGGTCCTTGAGTCTTGTCTGTAGCATGCTTCCCATTCCTCGAGTAATTCTTGCAACTCTTTACAGGAATCTTCTCCAATTTTTCAGCATCCATCCTCAAGTACAGACTTCAGAAATGGAGTCTGCAGCACATACAGTACTGCCCACTGAAAGTCTGGACACTTTTAAGTGTTATGAGTTGAGTATGAAAAATGGAGAAACCTAAAATTACTAGACACTTTTGAAAACATTGGCCCTAGCGACTGATTCGCTTTCAACATCCACCAGTGTGCTTTACTAATACCTCACCCGAAGTCATTAGTTATACCAGTTTCAGTGAAAGAAGAATCTGATCTTCAAGGTCTGGCCTTAAGCTCTTCGTGCCAAAAAATCGTAAAAAAATTAGCACACACTGGAGTTTAAAAAAAGAAATAAGAAAGAGGAATTCCCCTGCCCTTCCTGTTTCAGTTTACTTTAGTTAGCGATCATAGTGCAAATAAACTAAATAAGCAGCAAAAACAAATATTCTTTCCCCCATCACCAAACAACTGTTGTGTTCTCAGGGTTTGCAAGAAAAAGGAATATATGTTATTAGCCCAGCTAACACAGCTGTGGAGACACGGACAGGTTTTTGGACATGTGAGCTGTTTGTTCTTTATGAAAGCTTGAAAGGCTGCATTAATTCTCTCCTGCCCTCAGCATTTGCAAGGGGATGTGAATTCCCTGTGTTAATAATTCACAACTATTATGATCCTTTCTGTGCTTAAATGCAGAGCAATTGGCTGCCAAATGTGGCATCTGATATGGTGGAAATTTAGGGGGGATTCTGAAGTGCAGAGAGTATCTGCAGGAGGGGAAGGAGATGGGAGTCTGCACTTTGGGCCAAGATATTGGGGTATAAATCAGTGCATTATTAAAAAGTGGGTGATTTGATATGAGCCAGACGAGGAATGCCATGACCATCCTGGGAGGGGACTGGTATCATGACAGCCAGCCTATTGTTGTATATACCTAATGTCTTAAAATTCAAGTTGCAAAGTACTCACTGGAAGAGGTGAGGCACCAGCCATAATAAGCCATGTAGACTGTTTTCTTCTAACCTGGCTTTGCCTTACCTGTGGCTCCTGGGAGAGCCTCCCAGCTCCCGTGGCTCCAACTGCATCCTAACCCCCTGGGAAACCCAGGTGGAGGCAGGCACCGTTCCCTCCCCAGCATCCCTGTCTGGCTGTACAACACACCAACACACAGCCAGGACCCCAGCATCCTAAGACAACCCACAAACTAGACATGCTGAACAGCTCACACATGACTGCTGTTACAGATCTTCCCAGGGTCCTTCAAGCATGTTGACATTAAAATGCCGTACTGGCCAGTCACAGAGCAAAAGCAGGTTTTTCTTCAGGGTGAGTGAGATTTGAACTCCAGAGTTCAATTTGAAGATCTTGTGAGTCTTTCTAGCTTTCTAAATCGTAAAGGATGATGACGCTTTAGCAAGTGAACTCTACAGTGTGTGGATCAGTTGATTTTCAGGTACTTAAATGGCATCATTTGTCATCGGTTAACAATTGCATCAGTGACCAAGATTTCTAACGTCAGGTCTGTGCTCACTACATAGCTGCATGCTAGAAGATGAAAATACGTGGCATTTTTTACCACATTACACATCTGGAAATTCAAAGTTAAGCTACATTTGGAGACTCTGAACTGAAAAATAAACAAAACCTAATCAACTGTGGCTTCATGTAGCCTTGGAAACAGCTATGGCTTGAGAGCAGCTGTGCTTGTTATTTCAATGCTTTCTGATATGCTACAGTATATTGTGTCTCAGTTACAAGGAAGTTACTCCTCTGTTACATCAGTCAGGGTAATCTTCTGCGCTATGTGTTTGCTGAATTATTTGTGGTGCGCCACAGAGCTGCTGACCTGAGAAATCCCCCACCCTCAGCATCAAACTCAACTAATGACAGTGTCCAGCAAATGCTTGCAGAGCAATTGGTGGATCACCCTCCACTCTGACCTCAGCACGCTTGCAGGCTCAGAAGACTTCACTGGATGCTATCTGCAAATCAGTGTTGCAGCCCCTCTCCTACAGGCATGTCCTAGCACATCTCACCACCCTCTATCAGGTGACAGTGCTGTGCTAACATACATCAGGAAAAATTGTACCTCACTGAAAAATATTGTCCTGAAATAGAATTGAAACTCTCTGTCATGCATCTTGCAATTGCTTTTGAGCACCTTGTCCCATTTAGAGCCTGATCTAAGGCTGATAAAATCAGTGAACAGACAACACTTGGCAGAAAGGGGCTTTGAATCTGACAGTTGTGGCTGCCTTACTGCTAGCCACATTACTGTGGAGATGTACTGTATTCAAGGAAGAAGGGGATTTGTGGAAAGTTTAAATGAGGAAGGAAGGGAGGAAGGAAGGAGGGAAAAGAAAAAAAAAAGAAGAAAAAGAAAGATGGAAAGATGGAAAAGAAAGAAAGAAAGACAGGAAGACAGACAAACAGATCAGCAGCTCTGGCCAGTTTCCAAAGTTGCTTTTTGACTTAGTATTTTAACAGTATAAAAGCAACTAGCTCCCTTCAAAAATAATATTTATTCTTAGGAGCCTAATTTGTGCTTTCCAATATGCTGAGGAAACAAAGTCTGCTTCAAGAAGAGAGCTGAGATCCGAAAGGCAAAGAGAGATTTTCTCAGGGAAGCAATAAGAACTGACTGCAGCAATGGCTCCAAATTTTTTTCTATTTTTGCCCTTTGGGATTTTGCAAGCAGTGAATTCAACCCCTTCTTAAGGAGCCCACGCTGTGTAACAGGGCCTGCAGACCTCACAGAAAGGGACACCCGTACGTCAGCACTTTACCATTTATCACTCACTGAGTAGGCTACCAAGGTTACCCCAGTTTACTGAGGCCTCATGAAGGGGTCTCCAGCACACTTGGTCTCTACCCCAGGACTGTGTTTATGTAGTAATTATAGCCATGACAGCTAATTGAGTTTTTCCAATCAATCACACTGGAAGTTTTGTTTGTTTTCCTGTGCTAGGGAACAGGAAGGTTTTACCCTTTTCTAAACACTGAGAAAGAAATGAAGGACATTTTTCAGGCACAAGCTGAAAATTATCATTTAAGAAGGGGTAAATTAGTGACAAATACTTATTTTAAGCAGGAGTCTGTATTTAATGACACTGAGTTTTGTCTACATTTTATAGTAGATAATCAAAAGAATTTCATTAACAGAAGTCAGTTCTGCTTCAGTTGATATGTAGAGAGGTAAAATAGATGTTACAAAGTCACTCCACAAGCTGGAAATAATTGTCATGTCTGTCCAGCACTGCTTTCTAATGATTATTGGGCCATACAGCTCCGGCATCAGACAAGAACCGTGCAGCTGATTGCAGCCAGGAGTATCCAGGTTTGGTTGCCACAACGGGGAGAAGAAGGAATCGTCTTGTTCAGAAAAATCACACCAGCAAGGACAGGAGCCCCTGGGATAAGGAGCTGTGTTTTGCCCTTCCTCTGTGCCTTTGCCAAATTAATTAGTGACTCTGATGGCTGACTAAAGAAAAGCTGTCATAAGGCTAGGGCATGCTCCAAGCCTATGCATACGCAGCTCAGCGGGTTAGTGACTGTTCTGGGTTACTGGTCTATGGGACAAGGCAAATACTCCAGCTCATTGCTTCACTCAGTGGAGTCACACTTCTCTTTTCATGCAAATACTAGCACAGACCATTGCATTTTCTGTCATTGCAGTTTACGCTCATTTTTCTTATATTTGTCTGTTCAGTGCCAAAATTTCTTACTACATGAAATTAAGGTTTTGAAAACAGTTCCTATCTACCTTTATGACTCACTAAGAAATAAAAAGACACAGTACATCCCAAAATGCTGCATGCCACTGTTCTGTGCACAACAGACATGATCTTAATTTGGTAAATATCTGTCAGGAACTTACCTGACAAGAGGGCTAAATCACCTGGTTTCCACTTTTCTCTGCTAGCAGATCCCTGAACAAATAGCTGTGGGGGTGTACCTTCTGTAGAGCAAATTTAAGCCCAGTGACAGCAAGGTTGTCTGACCTTTCACAGACCACATAAAAATCATTTATGCTCCTATTTGCCAAGATATCATGAATCATAGCTGTAAATTATCTGTACAAGACAGCTTATCAAAGCTCCTTCCCACCTTATTGTAGGCATTTCAAATAAAACTGTGTATATAGATGATTGAAAGGTTTAGCATAAAGCAAGCTACAACCTGCAAATGTTCCATTATAGGAGAAGAAAGTTTGCAGCCAGCATGCTGACTACTACCACTTCAGTGGTCACCTTGCCATTCATAACCGAAGGGGAAAAGTTCTGCATCTCGTGGGAAAGCTGCTTGCTCCAACACATGGTGCAAAAAGAGAAGTCCCCAGTGGTCAGTGGATTGACGAACAGGCAGGTCTCCTACAAATAAACAGCCAAACACTGTTGGCTCATGTTCCCAACCTCACACTGGGTTTTTTTTGGTGTGAGGAATTCTTTTAACAACTCCACTTATCCAACCTCTGTACTTAAAAAGAATGAGGAAGCTGAAAGGTCACAACACCAGCTCCACTTCCTTCTAGTCCCAGAGAACAACAGTTTTTTTCCCTGGATGTATACACACGAGGTGATGTCCTACTAGTGAGTCTAACTGACCTGTAATCAAGTTGTAAAATGCCACTGTGGGGAAGTAGAGAAACTAGAAAATTAGACAACAAATGAGATTAAGACACTGTATTGAATGGGCTGCTTTTTCCTAAATGGTCCAACAGCAAGTAGCATCTGACACTGGCTCTATGAAGCTCTGACTGACACCAGCTTCGCCTGTTATTAGTATCACTGAGTAAGGTTGCCGAATATTTCCCACACAAAATCAGAGGTAAAAAACAGGATTTGATAAATCATGAAAAAGAAATGCTACATTTTTACTTTGCTCCTGGCAGGACATGATGCTTATCCCTGGCAAAGGGACAGCAAACTCCCAGTGACCTCCTTAATCCCACTTAAACTATCAAATTTGGCTAAACTGAGATTTAAATGATACCGAAGACTTATGCTCATTTTCCTCCCTGAAGACATCTTTAGCTACTGCATTTGGGACAGGCTGGATACGAAGCCCTACCCCTTCTGCCCTGGGAACTGATCAAAGGCTTCTTTACTACAGTTCATCAGAATTCTTTGAATTTAAAACATTTATTAAAAAATCCATTGCTTTCTGATGTGTTAAATATCTGTCTTGTCTTTCAGTGTAGCAAATGTTGGCTTCCCAGGACATTAAACATTAAAAAAACTAAAAACATTATATAAAGACAACAGATTGCTTATGGTCCAGTGATTAAAAACATAAGTTCAGTACTGCGTTGATCATGATTCCCTCACTCTTTTTGCCAAAATCTCAATTTAATGTGAACTTTTCTCTTGCATGGGCTGTACATCTACCATTGAGATGCAAACAGAAAAACTGGACACACAAAAGTAACTGAAACAAAATCCAAGACCTCAGCTATGCTCGGATCCAAACTCTTCCTTCAATCTATTAATAACACAGAAAATACTAGTTACTTGAAATGTGCACAGAGTTTATATTTAATCCTTTTTTTCCTAATCCTCACTGAGCACAATAAGGGTGATCCTCTGTAGGCGGGCAGGCAGCAGAGTCTTTGATGGCAAATGAATTATAAATCAACAGCAAGTCAGAGATGTTAAGGTTGTATCTTCCCTAGGAAAAAAGATATATTTTTAACTTGAATTAGCTACCACAGTGCTTAGCCCTAATGAAGACAAAGTAGTTGATAGCTTTCACAGAGGTTAGTGGGTCAAAGTAAACCCTGGGGCTGCCCTAGGCTTTAATCACATCTGCCAACATCTATCAGAATTAAACTTTCTTCCTTCATATTTTACCTCATCTTAGTATACAAAGTAAGTCCTCTGTCTTGATTTAAAAATACCCTTTTTCCCCCTAGTGAAAAAGAAGTCTTAGGGGTAAGAATAACAGGAGGTGTGCTGACAGTTCAAGTGGAGGGTAGGAAGGATAGGGAAAAACAATGAGAAAACAAGATGGGAAAAGGAGTAGTTTATTGGCACTGGAGGAAAAAGGTAAAAAAAAAAAAGGAAAAGATAAAGTAGATTTAAAATATTAGATATGAGCAAGGAAGAATAGGTACAGATTTAGCTGGCTGTGAAATACTTCCATATATCAATATTGTAGGATCAAAGAAAATTCAATGAAGTATCTACAGAACTTTTCTGAAATCTTTGATCTCTTCCTTTCCTGATCAATAGACAGACATACAGACAGACAGAAAGGCTGTATTTCACACAGATATTGTCTTCTGAAGGGAACAGATAAGAGGAGAAATTACTGTGTATTTGACCACGTCATATTATCCTTGCTGCTCCTAACTGCCCTGTTAGGACAGTCAGGGGCACCTCCACTACAGATGCCCTCAGGTATGGTAACCATCTTCTGGTTATTTGGTTGTTTTTTCAGATTCTACTTTTTTCTTCCATGATCCCTTGCCACAAGTAGAAACTTTTGGAGTAACTTAATAAAAGCTTTTACTAAAACACACTGTTTGTTTTGAGAGGGATAATACCCTCAAGGAATAACATATAAAACATACATATTCAGAAGGACTGTTTCAGGCCTCTGAAAGCTTAAAGTTTGAAACAGGATAAAAGAAGAGGGGCCAAATCAACTTTCTCTGTGGTGGTCTCCTTCAGTATTTGCTGGGCTGCCCTTGCCCACTTGCATTCCCTTGTTTCCAGACCTATTCACTGTGTTGATTGAGTCAGGAATCAGGAGAAGTGATGTATTAACTCTGGGACCTCCATCTGCTCCTGGCTGGTCCACATCAGCAGTTCAAACACAAGTGTTTGATGGGAATATTGATATTAATTGCATTCCAGGACAGAGCTGAAACATAAAATGGTGTGCCATGTCAATCCTACTTGGTCTAAACAGGCTTTAGTGGCAGCTAACAGATTCAGGTAGGAGGAAGACTGGTCTTTGAGTGATTATAATCTGGTATAAAGACCAAACAGCATCTTACCCTGGGACAATGACTGGATATTGATTGCACTTTGAGTTGCTTTCTCATTCAGCAATAAGAAAGTCACATAGATCCACAGTTAGCTTGGAAATTAACATCTTGTTTTCACAGCACTCTAGCATTAGTCAGTAAGATGAGTGAAGAGTGGGTGATTCAATCAGTCAGAAATCAGGGGAAGTACAGTATTGACTCTGGAGTCTCCATGGGCTCTTGTCTGGCTGCATCTCTGAAGCTTCTCAGTGTTAATGTTTGCTCAGGGAAAATTAATTTCTACTGATTCCCAGAACAGAAAATTGTAGGCCACATACAGAGGAGCCATTTCTGTTGTAAAGAGCACAGAGGCAAAGGCCTTTACAGAGAGAGTGCTACAAATTTAACATCTCCTCCACCGTTATACATGCAACACATTCATAGAATCATAGAATCATAGAATGTCCTGAGTTGGAAGGGACCCACAAGGATCATTGAGTCTAACTCCTATCCCTGCATAGGACAACCCCAAAATTCACACCATGTGTCTGAGGGCATTGTCCAAATGCTTCTTGAGTATTGTCAGGCTTGGTGCCATGACTGCCTCCCAGGGGTGCCTGTTCCAGTGCTCCACCACCCTCTGGGTGAAGAACCTTTTCCTAATATCCAACCTAAACCTCCCCTGGCATATCTTCCTGCTGTTCCCTGGGGTCCTATCATTGGTCGCCAGGGAGAAGAGATCAGCGCCTCCCCCTCCTCCTTCCCTTGTGAGGAAGCTGTAGACCGCGATGAGGTCTCCCCTCAGTCTCCTCTTCTCCAGGCTGAATAGACCAAGTGACTTCAGCCACTTCTTGTACGGCTTCCCCTCTAAACCCTTCACCATCTTTGTGGCTCTCCTCTGGACTCTCTCTAGTAGCTTCGTATCCTTTTTGTACTGTGGTGCCCAAAACTGCACACAGTACTCGAGATGAGGCCGCACCAGTGCAGAGTAGAGCGGGACAGTCACCTCCCTCGATCGGCTGGCAATGCAGTGCTTGATGCACCCCAGGACACGGTTGGCCCTCTTGGCTGCCAGGGCACACTGTTGGCTCATGTTCAACTTGCCGTCAACCAGAACCCCCAGATCCCTCTCCGCGGGGCTGCCCTCCAGCCTCTCATTCCCCAGTCTGTATGTACATCCAGGGTTGCCGTGTCCCAGGTGCAAAATCCAGCACTTGCCCTGGTTAAACTTCATACGGTTGGTGATTGCCCAGCTCTCTAATTTGTCTAGATCTCTCTGCAGGGGCTCTCTGCCCTCGAGAGTGTCAACAGCTCCTCCCAATTTTGTGTCATTGACAAACCTAGATAGTAATCCTTCAAGTCCTGCATCCAATTCATTTATGAAGACATTAAAGAGCACTGGCCCTAAGATGGATCCCTGTGGAACCCTGCTAGTGACTGGTCGCCAGCCCGATGTAACCCCATTTACTATAACCCTTTGAGCCCGACCCATCAGCCAATTGCTCACCCATTGCATTATGTCTTTATCAAGCTGTATGCTGGATATTTTGTCCAGGAGGACACTGTGAGAGACAGTATCAAAAGCCTTACTGAAATCCAAAAAGATTACATTGACTGGCTTCCCTTGGTCAACTAGGTGGGTAACCTGGTCATGGAAAGAAATTAGGTTTGTTAAGCAGGACTTTCCCCTCGTGAATCTGTGCTGGCTGGGACCAATGACTGCATTGTCTTTCAGGTGTTTTTTGATAACTCCCAGAATAACCTTCTCCATAATTTTGCCAGGCACAGAGGTGAGACTGACAGGCCTGTAGTTAGCAGGGTCATCCCTGTTGCCCTTCTTGAAGACTGGGACAACCTTTGCCAGCTTCCAGTCACCTGGGACCTCTCCAGATTCCCAAGAGCTTTGAAAAATCCTTGAGAGGTCTCACTATGATGTCAGCCAGCTCTTTAAGTACCCTCGGATGAATCCCATCAGGCCCCATTGACTTATAGGGATCCAGCTGGAGCACCAAATCCCGCACAAGTTTGGGGTTGGTTGCAAGTTTATCATTCTCACAGTCATGGTTTCCTAGCCTAGGGCTCTGGAGGTCCCAGAGCCATCATCGGTGTTGAAGACCGAGGCAAAGAAAGCATTAAATGTCTCTGCTTTGTCTATGTCCCTGTTTGTGAGGTGACCATGCTCATCAAGTAACGGGCCAATATTATTTCTGGCCTGCCTTTTGTTATTAACATATTTTAAAAAGCCCTTTTTATTGTCCCTTACGGCACTGGCCAGTTTCAGCTCTAATTGAGCTTTGGCCACGTGAATTTCCTCCCTCCAGTGGTGAAAAGCATCTCTGTAGTCCTCCCATGTCACCTGACCTTGCTTCCACTGGCCATACATTTTCTTTTTTCACCTTAGTTCTAGAAGAACCCTACTCAGCCAAGCCAGACTTTTACCTCACCTGCTTGACTTCCGACATTTTGGAATTGCCTGCTCCTGTGCTCTTAGGAGGTGGTACTTAAAAAGTGACCAGCACTGATGGACCCCAGCACCTTCAAAAGCTTTTTCCCTGGGGACCTTACTAAGTAGTTCCCTGAGCAGCCTGAAGCCAGCTCTCCTCATATCCAGAGGTGAGTTCTTGCTGGCAGTTTTCCTCCTGTTACCATAGATTTTAAACTTGACTGCTTCGTGGTCACTGTGGCCAAGGTAGCCACCAATTGCCACCTCACCCATGAGACCCTCTCTGTTAATAAGCAACTAATCAAGAAAGGCACCTTTCCTGGGTGGTTCCTTTAGTACCTGTACCAAGAAGTTATCTTCAGATGGTTTAGGAATCTTCTGGACCTGTTTGTACCAGCTGTGTGGTATCCCCAGTTGACATCGGCAAGTTGAAGTCCCCCACGTTCACTGCCTGTAAATTGCACTGTGCACCCATCTTCACCTTGTTCCATGAGTTGTGTAAGGTATGGCACTACTGGACTTCTAACTTGGTTGTGTTAAAGCCTTGGACAAGTGCATACCTTCTGTTTCCTTTTAGGACATTTCAAATGTAGCACTGGGTCACAAAGGAAAAGGTGAATGTTGCAAGCTCAGATCTGCAGAACCCAAGAATATTACAGGCTGATAATCAAGTCAAAATTCACATGGACTTGACCAGGGATTTGGATGTGTCTTGCGTCCACCTTCAGATCAAAAGAACTCCCCTATCCCAGGAAGAAAAAAAAGTCTGCATGCAGATGGATTGCACAAGGCCAAGCAGATGCCTCTAGAGTGAGACTGGACACTAACACTCACAGGGCTGTTTATCATACATTATAGCCATTCCTGAAAAACAGAGCAAAAGGTGTCTCTCTGGCTAATGAGAGCACTTCCAGCTTCAGGCAGCACCACATTTGCCATGACAGAGGTCTATATTTCTGGCTGGATATGTGACCATCTCTCTGGCTTTGAGTAAATTCAGATTCATTCTGAACCTCATAAGCACCAGCTGTCCCTGGTCCTGCTCTCAAGGAGACCTTTCCCAGGAGTCCCTCATGAGTCTTGCATTCTCTTCTACCCCCAAAAAGTTCCTCATGACATTTACTGCCCCTTGCTGGGATGTTGTGTGGTACCAGGCAATGAGAGAAAACTCTTCCAGTGTGATTACTTCCTTGTCTTCTATCCCTCTCATCCCAACGGATGTGTCTGCAAGTGCAGACAATCCCCAGCTGCCAAGAGTCTAATCATGATAGCCTTTTTTACAAGGTCATGGTGGTCCAAAATGGGTGTTTTCAGTGAATTACAAAAAGCTTCATGATATGAAGCTCAGAGCCCTTTGGAAAGCAGAGCTCTGTCTTGATGGCCTGTGCCAGTGAACACAACTGGGAAAGGAATGCATCTGAATGGTCTTCAGAGAGGTTTCAAGTTGGTGATTACCTAAACCTTTCTTAAAAAGAAAAACCTTCCTTCCTTCCCTAAGGTGACGGGGAAGTCATATTCTGGAAGCCTGGACTGCCCAGACCTAGGACAGGGAGCAGAAACAGCTGCTGGCTTTTCTGTTCTTCTCTTGGAGCAGCTGCTCCAGCTGTAGCTGTAATTGCTGTTCCTGCTGCTGCTTTTGTTCTTTCAGTCAATCTATACTCTGGCTGTGCTGTCTGCCTGTGTACCCCACTGTACCTAAGCCAGGGGGTTATACTGTTATATTTTTCTGGATAAGATGTAGTTCACTGAGAACTTCACCATTCTCCCATTAACTCCTAAAGAGAGGGTCTCATTTTCTGCTGTCTTTTCTTGTATTATCTGTTTCATTTGCAGGCTTACTGTGAGTACACAATGCTCTGCGCTTCATTGTTAGGTTCTTGTGGTAGTACCACAATTCACATTTTCTCTTCAAGAACCTGTTCTTCAAAATGAGTATTCTGGAGCTGCCTGTGCTCCGACATCACTTCAGTAATGATTAATGCATGGTAACAGGTAAATGTGGCAGTACCTGAAAGAAATTTTTAATGCACTGGCACTACCTACAAGGTAAGACCATCCGACATAGGAACTATGACAACTCTGCAGCAGAGTTGGTTGGATCTTACAGCATTTATGCAGCCAGCAAGTATAAATTTTCGTTACCATTTGAAGGCTTCATAAGCTTCATTCATCAGTTAGCTTACTGATCATATCCCTTCAGAGCTGGATAATATCCAATTCTTTGTCTAATCAAAATCTCTTCCTATCATGTCATTGTTGACACTCAAGCATTATATTAGCTTAGACATCATATGGAAAAAAATGTAATTATCCGTAACTGGATGATTAAGTTTAGCCCATAAACACCGATGTTAATGACTACCAGGCTGCCATGTTCTTGTTTGAAGTCTAATGGCTAAAGCTTTGTTTCCTCCTTACAAAAACAAAAACCACTCTTAATGTTCTGGAATAATATGGAATAAATTCCTTTTCCATCCAACACAATTTGAGCATTTTAGCTTCCTCAGTTACAAGCTCTGTTTCTTGGAAAATGTGATGTTCATATGGGTCTGCTTAATAAGGAGGAATTAATTTTCCTCTTCACTGCCTGTTTTGAATCTTTGCAATTCCAGAAAGACCATCTGAGTCCTTTATATACTCTCCTTAAAACTGTGCAACATAATCATTCTTACTAAATGCTCTGATATTCCTTAAAATGCTTGTGGCTATTTTGTCATGGGTTGTGTATGTAATAATGCAGAGTAATCCTCTTTTCTAGATACATGCACGGAAAGAATGAGATCTTTATGAATTACTAATGATACAAAGTAGTCCAAAGACAATAGCAATATCTGAGGCCAGTATTCTAGATATTTCTGAACCAAAATATTACACATCTAGGAAAAGTTATAATAAAATGTTGATCTGGTATTAAAAATAGAATCGGAAATAAACTAGGGTAATCATACATACCTAACCTCTGAAGCCTTATTTAAATGAATTAAGACATGATTGCAGAGCAAGTACAAATGCAACTAGTTATGTCTCCTAGATCTAGGTTTTTTGTCCACTCTTGTCTTCTCGCATTTCCCTACACAAGGATCCAAAAAACGCTCTGTACAGGTGAAAGAGTCCACCATGTGTAATCTGTTATAGCTGTGACACAATATTGTCTCCTATTTGCAATACAGCAATTGCTGCAAAGGCAATTAGGACATACCCCCAGGACTTCGATGGGGGCGGGTATCGACAGGCGTGAAACCATTCCTGAATGCTAGCATGGAGGACTTTTTCCTGACCCAGTCCTTACACATCTGTGATTTCCATTGCAGCCAAGGTACATAAAACCCATGTGTGACTAGAGTAACCTCTAACTGACCACTAGCAAATTGGCAAACAGGTGAATCCAGGGAAAAAAAGGGCATTCATTGTTCAACAGTTATTTTGTAGGAAAATCAGTATCTCCAGCACAACACATCTAGGAGTAACAGATGCTGTCCAGCAAAGGCAGACCCTGGTGAGACTATTAAGTCAGGGAGTGAGCAGTTTCCCTGTGCTACATTCATTCCAAGCATACACACTCTTCTTTTTATTTCAGGCATAGACTGTACTCATCTTTCACAAGATAATGAAAATTAAGTATTTCCTTACTGGCCAAAATAGATTGGGAGCAAATACTTTTGACTGTATATGTATTTCACAGTATAATGCCTCTGTGGTGTAGATTTTCTCTACTTTATTGGTTAAGTAAACTCTTTCTTCTACAAAAAGAAGACTGTAATCATTACGTTTTGCCCTAAAAATATGGTTTTCTTTCTATTTGCAGTTCTTTACCTGCCAGGCAAAAGAGAAGTGTCCTAATTAAAGAAAACAATTAAGAAGGGTTAATTGCCCTTTTCTGAGCCATCCAAGGACCAGAATTAACTCTGAGCTATTTTCTCTTCTTCTGCTCTGCCATGCAATTTGTTTATAGAGTATCCAATATATGTAGGTGCCATCATAATGATTGTCTGCTAAGCTGTGAATTTATGTTTCTTCTTCATGTCTCAGGAGGCACTATATTCAAAATCATCTGGAAAGTCTCAGTGCTGTCCACCTGTGACTCCTGTCTGTCCCATGCCTGCAGCGTTCAGACAACATGCCAGAGAGCAAGAGTTCCGCACATCGAATCCCTACCATAAGGGGTTAATTTGAAAAATGCCTCATAAGTTGATCAAAAGCTGAAAGCCATTAAGAGCAATTTGTTCTTTTCAACAGAAATAAGCTTATGAGAATTTTTGCTTTGATGGTTTCCATTAGCCAGAAAACGTGGTCCTGCAGCAAGTCACCCTGCTAATGCAGTCCTTTTATATCCAGGGCCTCAGTTAGACAAGAGGGTAGGATCTGGTTGGATTCCAAGCTCTGTAACATGAACTGATGGAAAAGAGAGATTGGACCTGATGTATACCATTATTCATAAAAAAAAAAATGCCCATTGGCAGCACAGCAGAAAGGGATGCTGCATGTGTATTACCAATGTGGATGTGGGAATGGGTGAAGACAGATGTGAGCTCCCCTGCCCATAAACGAAGTTGGTCAGATGTAAACCAAACCCAGTCTGGAAGATTTATAGCTAACTTAATGCAGAGTCTGTGCCCTGGCTAATATATCCTGCCTCTCAGCGAGGCTTATTACCTCACACGCAGCTCCCACTACACAACTCACACATCAGAGCCTTTAGCACCTGGAGCATCAGTGCAGGAGTTCAGGTCTGCCTTTAGACATAGCCACTGCCAGCAAGCAAGAGAAGGAAAACTAGGAGATGTGATCACATTTTTTTTTTTTAGACCTTTAAGACATGTACAAATCAATGAGCAGGGACATATAGCTGCTGAGGTCGGACCCTTTTATTGCAAGCATCAGAATCACCTTTATAAAAATATACATCTTCCTCTTTTTGTCCTCGTTTCTTGAGCTGGAAGCTCTTCCAGAGTCTCTCTGCTCAGACTGTAAGAAATTCTTTTCATTCCCAGGCTAAACAGACACATGGGCCATTTATATCCCATTGCTCTTATAGGCCATTTTAATTCTTGTGGGTTTGGATTCAGTTGATTCAGTTTGTGAATTCCTGCCAATACCTAATTCAAGGATGGGGTTTCTTCCTGCCCTATTGCCAACACAAATAAAGAACTAAAAGATAGATCCTACTGTAAAGTGTTAACAGATTTAGACTAAAGGCAACCAATGGACACAGACAGTTGGGAGAGGGTAAAGAAACCGTGGGCAGCATCAGGCAGTGTGATAGCCACCAACAGACTGCTCATGGCCGCATTTTTGTAATGACCAGATATGAGCAAGAATTTAAAACAGGGAAAAGAATCAGCTATGTAAGTATTTGGAAATATCTCAGCCAGGGGCAAAAAACATGAAACAGAAGAGCACATCTGTATTTGAAAATAAAATGATCTGGACCTGCTGGCTGAGTGTATACCCTGGGTGTGCTGGACACAAAAGCTGACTTCTTGGGAAAAGAGATCATACACAATGAGAGGTGGCATAGGAGCTTCAAAGCAAAAGTTTGGAGGAAAGAAGAGGGAGTCAGTAGGAGGAGACTGCAATTGCCTATGATAATATGGGGCCAAAGCAAGATGGGAGTGTGAGAAAGGGACTGCAGAGCTTTGAATGTCCAGAAGTACTCTGTGGCTTCGTCATAGAGCAGATGCCCCCCTCAGAGGTTACCAGGCCTGTGCTGGGTATCCACTAGGATTCAGTGAGAAAAACATCATTTGCTAAATCAACAGCAATGCTTTTGGTTGTGTATATGTTTCTTGGGAAGTCTCACTGCAGACACAGGCTAGACTCAACCCTGCTTAGCTTATGAAGCCTGACACAAGTCAATCCTGCCATGAAATGTATGCAAAACATATTATTTCTTTTGTCTGGTTCTGAGTTATTTTGTCTCTCAGTTATTGGCATTTGTTTTAAATAAAAGCAATTTATCTAAATGACTGTTGTGACTATAGTCTGATCTTCCCATTATTTCTACACTTTCTGAAGCAGTTAGTGGTGAAATTTCCTCCTGCTTTATAAACCAATAAATTATTGAGACAAGATATCACTTTGAACTGCCAGCATTTGACTATCAGAAGCATAAAAGACAGTTGATACAAACATAATACTCCTTTACCTGTATTCTTTTCTAACAGGCAAGAGTAAACCCACACCATTTCTATCAAATGTTTTAGTCTGAATAAAAGTCATCCTTTCTTTAACTAGCTGAAGAGGCAAAGTGTGTATTGCCCTGTAACATGCTTCTGAGAACTGGCAGAGGAAATCATTCTTTCCACCAGAGATTCCAGGCCTTTGGACAGAGTAGCTTGAATATGACTAAAAAGGTTGCAAAATCTTTAAACAGTGTCTCACGAAGCATATTATGTATCCTCTCCTTGCATCCACTATAGCAATTAATTCCAATAAGTATAAACTAATTGTTAACATCTGTGTTAAGTGAGACCAGTGAAGCTGTGTTACTTCTCCTGCAGTTTCAGAGGATGAAGCTGTACTTCAGCTTCCAACAGCCTGGAAGAACAGAGCAGCAGAAGAACATTGGAATGAAGAAACAAAACAAGATTTTTCACTAACGTTTTTTATTCTGACTCCATCTTAACAGACCTTTTGCAAATATAAAAAGGGCTTTAAATCTTCCTCTCACATATCTCTGCCTCACTGAAATGGTAGGTCAGGAAAAAGAAATTAGGAAAAAATTGTCTTTATCAGTGAACAAGGGATTAGTGGTTTCAGATCACTGCCTAGCAGACCATGTATTTACCAAGACCCACTAAATTGGTCTGCAGTGATCCATTGATTATTTTCCACAATGGCAAATTTCATAAGCATGATGTTCATTGATGTAACCACCTAAGCAATGTCACCTCTCCAATCTATACTTTGTTCTAGGGATGGTGCTGGGTACCTCCAAGCAGCGCAATGGCTGCCAGCTAGCACGCACTGTGATTGCTCTCTGCTTAGGAGAATGGCAGAATAGTACAAGCAATGAGGCTCTGGTTTGGAGAAGAACTGGGGGGTTTCATTAAATCTATGCTTTGTAAGGTATGTCCCATTCCGCTTGGAAAAGGTGAGCTCCAAGAAGTATTCTTGAAATTAGGAGAAGATGGTTGTGAGGTTTTTGACTGTCATTTCCAAAATGAATCTGCAGTGAGAGAGAGCAAAGAAAGTCATGTATGGAGACAACAGGCAGTGGTGCACTGCAGATGCTCTACAGGTTTTTCAACTTGTGTTTGCTTCACAGTACCATGTCAGCATGCAGATCTTCCAGCTGGATCCTCCTCAGTTTCTAAAGAACAGCATAGCCATCCCTGCTAAATTAATTGATTTTTTCTTCCCCACAGCAGGCAAAAGAATCTCTACCATGTCTTTCTTCATGTTTGTAAAACTACATCAGGATTAATTTCTGTGCAACATATCAGGTTGTCTGAACCAGAATATTATTCCTATCCCCACTTCTAAAACACCTCTACAGAGGAGAAGTGTATGGGATGGAACTGAGCCAATTTTGAACTGCTTTGGTGTTTTAGGATGCAACAAGTAGAAGCAATGGTAAGACCTTGATTTTTCTCTATACTAGTGTTTTGCTGGGTTTAAGCATCACAGGAATTATAATCCGTGAAACAGTTTTCTCTTTCCAGGGAGATGCTGTAATACCATTCAAAGATACTTACAACATCCCTTCCTAATGACAGTGCAGGTTCCCAGGAACTCTGATTCCCAGCAGCAACCAGGTCTTCACTACCAGCTATGAGCTTCTGTTGTGCCCTTCCCACATTTCAGCCCTGACAATTGTCTGCTGTTATATTTCATTTGCTTGATTATTGCAACCATTAAACCAGATGGCAAAAATGTAGGAAGAGGCATTAAGGTATAATGTTTTAGTAAGAAACTAGCAAATTATGTTTACCCTAACTGTGGCCCAAAAATGCTAAATTCTAGTTAAAAAGTTGTTTTTTCTTCCCTTCATGACCTCTTTCTGGTGCTTTCTTTCAGAAGAACGTATTCAGTATTTTTTTTAAGTCCTCTCCAAAACACTGCACTAAAAAAAAATTGGACATGTGTTCGTGCATTGGGATTGCTTGCCACAGCAAACAGGAACTTCCTATAGGGCACCATAGCCTGAGACATGTCACATTCACTGAAGTACTAGTTTCACCCTTATCTTAGTCAAAGATTATAAGCAAGTTTTTTGTTTTGTACTATGTTTTTGTACAAATGTCACAAATACCATTGTAAAAGAAAATACAGTCATGGCATATGCTGACTGACGTTGTAAAGCTCCTCATTTATCGGGAGCTTTAATAAGGCTCATTTATTCAATGCAAAATGAAAAAATAGCCAGGTGCATTAGATTCTTGGCCTGGATATGAACCTAGTTAGGGTCAGCCATTGGCCAGCCAGTGCAGTGTAAACTTGCTATATTTCGGTTGCACCTCAAGGTTCACAGGGTGTCTCTTTCCTTTTTCTCTACAGCTCCCTGACCCACACAACTGGCCATCCACCAAGTCTGGCTGTCCCACCAGGAACTTTGAGCATGCGTGAAAGTCTGTTAGGAGCTAAACTAACAAAATAACCTGGATGGCACTTGTAACTGAAGCCAGATGGGACAGACCAGTCCATGGAGTGAGACAGCATCCGTGAACCCTTGGTGCTACCTAGATCTCCTAAGGATTTGTGGAAAATGCATCTCTTTGAATCACTTAAGCAGGCACATAACATTATGATGCCCTGTGCTGTTTTGTGTGCATGCCAGTCAGGACGAGCCTTACCATATTGTGCAGTCTAATGGGAACTGACTGTGGCAGGGTGAGTTGAAGCATCAAACATCCAGGAGAAGTCCAGTGATGGGCATGAAATAAAGCCTATCCCCAGAATGCTCTTGTATCCATTGCACATGTGAAGAAGCTTTTACAGCTGAGCTCTTTTGATGGAAAGGATAAGCAAAGATTATCTAGTGTGGCTTTCTCAATCTGTGTGGCTGGCCTCCCAGGGAAAAGCTCTGATCTTTTCCAAGTACGGCACGTGTGTGTAACCCTGGGGCAAATGAGAAATGGAATGTATGTAATTTATTTGTTCAGTGCTTTGCAAACCCTGAACACCCTGTGATGGCTACTCAGTGCTGAATGCTTATTGTTCAAAGGACCGCTCCTCACTAGGACTCATCCCAACCCTGGAGAAGTTGATGGGAATCTTCCCCTTGACTTGAGGGTGTTTTGGATAGAGCCCCAATCTTCCACACTTCATGTTCCCATTGAACTCAGCAGGGTGTCTGGATGTACAAGGAAGGAATCGCTGGTCCTTCAGTTACCCAGTGTCAATAGTAACCAGCAAAGTAAATACAAGCAATGGGCCTTCCCACACAGTAATTAAATATGGTTCCTCTATTCTGTGCTGCTTTTTACATTAAAGGATCTACATTGTTTTGTTTTACTTTAATGATCATAGCTGGGAAGCAGGTTTAGAAGAGGGCACCGTAATCCCATGATGTTAGAATGTGGTTTTTAAATATGACAATAGCAAGGCAGAGCTTAGTAAGTGGGTTTTGCATTGTTTCTGGTCAGCTACGATACACAGACTTCATTCATCCTGTTTATATGCTAAAAAACTGGTTTGATCATACAAGATAACTCATCTTTTTCTGCCATCTAGTGACAAAAACTGCAGCTTAGCAAGTTTATGGACCTTTTATCCAGGTCATTTATCTTATTCAGTCACACACAGGCAATAATATACAGCTATCAACATGTGTTTTCCTAGTCATTCCACAGCACTTCAAATGATCTGAATGTGGGAGAAGGCATAGAGCTTGCATTTTGCCCTTTTACATGTCATCATTTCCATAATTGTTTTTAGCGTCTCATCCTGTACATAATGACGAGGTCAGTCTTGCAATGGAGAAAGAACATCCCTAGGATAGCAATCCACTTGCCATATGTGTCTTCAAAGAAACCTACCTGGCGCATCATCTATGGAGAGTCTGTCTCTCTGAAGAGGACCAGCAGAACCTTTCCTCCACCTTTGACAGGTTACACATGAGCACACATGATACTGTTGTCCAGTGATAATATTAAGACGATCAGTGGCCAGCAGCCACAAGAAATGAAATAGTTGCTATATCTAGCCCAAAGACAGTATATTTCTCTTTCTTTCCTTTTACTGAAATTGAAGACACACTTCACTGATGTTGGTAAAACCATTAATATACTTAAAATGTAAGCACATGTTTAAAATGCTTTGGTCAAGCAAGCCTTTCACTTGCTCTTCCATTAAACCTTCGTTGTGAGGCTATGATATGAAATAAAAAATTTTCCTAATCCTTGCCTAACCATTGCCTTATCTTAACATATGAAAGAATTTTCTGACTTCTTTTTTGTAGGCACCCAGATAGACACCAGTAACCCATTTCTGGGTTTTTAATACCACCTGAGTTACAGAAGTAGTTCTGTAAGACTTTAATATGTTGCATGATTTTTCCCTAAACAAGAAGCCTCATTCAGATCCCATTAAAATAATTTTAAAAATTCAGCAAGTCTCAATACACATTAGGTCAGGCCTAAGACAAGCCCATGGAGAAATGATGGTGACATTCAGCCTGTGTACTGCATATACATGATTCTTGGCAGGACTGGAAAGTAAATTACCTCTGCCTATTTTTCCAGACAATGTCAAAATCATCAGATAAGGTGAGCAAGAATGACAACACACATTAACATATCACTGCTAGCTTTACATTAAACATTGCAGCCTTATTAGCAACAGCTGGCCACCTTGTTATATTCATTGCAGCAATTTTACAGACAAGAATTAACAAAACAAAGCCATTATTTTTGCATTGTTTCCAATGAATGATGGTATTATTTTATTCTCTAATGACAGGGAAATGCTGCAGTACCTCATTACATCTGTGTAAGGCATGGGTGTTATTAATAAAGACCACTGTGCACTTGGGGGTTTTGTCTTATAGGTGTTTGATTGTTAAAGATTTATATACGTGATTCTCCTGGACTGTGACACCAAAATGGCCCATAAAGTCCTTCTTTGAATAATTATATACCCCGTCACAGAAATTTTACTGTCATTTTAATGAAGTTAGAGAGATTATATATGCCAAAACACTGCACTTTTAATTTCAAATAAAAAGAAAGCAGTTCATATAAAAATTACATGTTAATAAGAAGCATTTGTGTGAAATGACTATGAAAACTCTAACTGGCTTTTTGACTGGGGTCAATGGAAAGCAATGAGAAGACATAAAATACTAAGGCATCAGCTGCATTTTATAACAATCTCATAGAAACAAAGACAAGTTCATAACCATTTCTTTTCTTTAGGCAAATGAATGCTATGACCCTTTTGTTTAACTTTTTGTTTTCTTCATTGTCTTCAAGTCTCTTCAGTTACATCATTTTGCGTTTATGTGAGGAATGAAAGAGATCCCTACCATTGAAATAATAATTAAAAAGAAAAACCAAGGCCAACACTGTTTTTGTAGTTTCCATCAAGGCAGAGTCTTGCTGAAACAAAGCCAGATGACTGTCCTGATCCCCAAATACTCCAGTGACACAAGCACAGAGGGTTCTTTGAGAGATCAACCTCTGAGATGAACAAGAAAATACTGACCATAAGGGAAAAGAGATATTTTCAGACACCATCATGCAATCTTACTTTTTTAACTATCCTTTTTCCACTTTGAGATGTTTTCCCACAACCTCCCCTTAAGTTTTATGAATAAATAGACCACACAGAGAAACCTTGGAAGAAATCTCAAAAACAGCTTTTGAAAATACGGAACTGTAATCCTCACTCAATCATGTTTCATTGGTGATTAGTGTAATGCAGCCCCCCTGCCTTTGAATGTCATGGACCAAACCCTAAAAGGACAGGACAAAATCATAGAAAAACTGCTAGTTCTTTTTTTTTTTTTTTGGGGGGGGGGAATATTTGTAACAGCGAATAATTTCCAATTTCCAGTAAACCTTAAGACTGAAAATCCTTTATTTCAATGAGTCTAAATAGAGTTAAGCATATATTTAAGTCCCTAAAACCTTAGGAGCCCTATTTCTATATTTTCACAATGAATAATTTAGAGCAGTAATACTGATGTCTAATAACAATAATTCAAGAAAGAATGACCTGAAGACCAAGACTACTAGTCATACTGTACTGGTGGGATTCTTCTGACTATATCCAGGCACCTGCATATGTGCAAGTCATCCTACTCTCCCTTTGCTGTCAGTGCAGAGCTAGACAGTGAAGTCAATGGAGTTCTTGGTGCGATTCATCTTATCCTAAATTAGTTGCCAATATTTGGTTGACATGAATCACCGTCTGAACTCTGTCAGCTCAGCTGACTGGATCTGCACTCATTGCAGCCCTGGATACACAGGGTTGTAATATCCATATTGGAGACACCTAAAGATATCTCTAGCTTTTTGCTGACTTGTGATGAATTCAAAAGGTTTCTGCTATTCTTTTTCCTTCTCAGCTGACAAGATATAAGCAAGATGATGTGTCCAACATACGCTAAAATTCCACTTCACTGCAGCCATTTGTCAAGTTTACAGAGATGGCTATCTGAGGACCTCACACATAAGATGTTCTGGTTAAAGATGCTGTTTTGCAGGTGCAACAAAAAATAAAGGTGCTTACATGGAAAGGACTGAAACATCTCCCACTTCCTAGAACAGGTGTTTAAAATAGCTATGTCTTTTTATGTTTCCATTAAAAACCATACAATTTTATTTAGACTCTAGGTATGTACAATATCTATCTTGAAGCCACCTTGTGGTATGAATCTCTCTAGTCTTTTTTCTAAATTATACATTAATTAACCAGATTTGATTCCTAGAAAAATTAAGCTATTGCCAAATCACTAGGTAAATCCAGAGGCTAAATTTAATTCCTTAACCACATTCACACACAGTCATTCTGTGCATGTGTTGACCTAATTGCAGAGGGTGTGATCAAGTGTTTGTCTGGCTCAATAACTCCTGCATCAAAGCCCTAGAGAGGAAATGCTGTGACGACAGCAATGCAAAGTGCATGAGTCAGTTGTAATTACATTGCTATTTATTTACTCACTGCAGACACTTGTACTTTTAGAAACAGATTGAGACAACTGGCTGATTTTAAACAAGTCATGGAAGAGACATGGTTATAGCCATGAGCTTGCACAAGGTATGGACATAGATGGACTTGTAGCTTTGTCCCGGTTTTTGATAACATCAAACCTAAGAAGAGTTTAATGCAGTGAATGGGCAGTTCACCACACAGATAAAAAAATCTTTCTAACTCTTCTTTGGAGTAAGTTTATTTGGTGGAAATGGCCAACTGCAATTACAGGTTTCATTAAAAAGTGGTCTTATAATAAAAAAAACACATTACATTTAACTCAGACTACCAGCAGTAACATCAGTCTTATGCTCCCAGTTCAGCTCGTGAAGTCACTTGCCCCAGTGACCTGCGTGAAGCATCTGAAACCCCAAAGATACAAAGCGGCCCAAGTCTGCTTACTTCCAGAAGTGAGCTACAAGATCCCACAGTCACCATGACCAAGACACACGTAAACAGAGTTACCGTGGATTGGTGGCATGTGGTAACTTGTCCATGTGCCCGTGTGTCCTCCCAGCCTAGTTAGAAGGATTTAAGCAGTTATTAGTGCATGCCAGAGGTACTTTCCCAAGGAATTGGGAGGGCCTTGGTTTCAAGGTCGGAGCAGGATTTTCAGGCAAGAAAATACTGTCATATGCTGGTTTACAAGGTATTGTATCTGCTTCTCACCTCTTTCCCCCTTCTCCCTTCTCATGTCAGATGAAGGATACTCATTTACTACAGTCCCAAATAAGCAGTAAATCATTATCCACCATGCAGTGACCACTATGCAGACAGGGATATAAAGGGCATTCCTATTTCTTCTCTTTTTCATGAACATGTAATCCAATTTGCTATCTAGCTGTAAGTTATGGGAATCAGTGATCAGGATTATGTTCCCAGATCCCACACAGCGTCTCTCTGCAACACTGAGCTAATGCCTGCCGTTCCAGGAAAATATTTCAGGCTTTCATTCACCGAGGGCCATAAGAGTCTGAGGGGAGGAGTTAACTGCATGCCAAGCATTATTAATAACATTAACATATTAAAGACTATCTACTTACTGCCAAGCAAAATAAAATTCAATCATGTTAGAATAGTGGTAAAATCTCATTCAATAAAAAAGAACAAAAGCCATGCAATTATTTATTCTAAGGTCTTAACTAGGGAATATAATTTCAGATTTCAGGCCACATGCAATTTTGAGGGTGTTTTCAGTCATTTTCTTCATTTCTTCATCATCAAGCAGCAGGCTGACCTGCAATCATGTTGTCAGCAGGGACTACCAGTGGGTTTTCTACTCATCTGGAACTAAGGGGACTATGAAACACAAGGTGAGTGTCCAGTTTTTATAGAATCACAGAATCATAGAATCATTTAGGTTGGAAAGGACCTTTAAGATCACCGAGTCCAGCTGTAAACCTAACACTGCCAAGTCCACCACTAAACCATGTCCCTACGTGCCACATCTACACGTCTTTTAAATACCTCCAGGGATGAGGATTCAACCACTTTCCTGGGAAGCCTGTTCCAATGCTTGACAACCCTTTCGGTGAAGAAATTGTTCCTAATGTCCAATCTAAACCTCCCCTGGTGCAACTTGAGGCCGTTTCCTCTTGTCCCATCGCTTGTTACTTGGGAGAAGAGACTGACCCTCACCTTGCTACAACCTCCTTTCAGGTAGTTGTAGAGAGCAATAAGGTCTCCCCTCAGCCTCCTCTTCTCCAAACTAAACAACCCCAATTCCTTCAACTGTGCCTCAGAAGACTTGTGCTCTAGACCCTTCTCCAGCTTCGTTGCCCTTCTTTGGGCACGCTCCAGCACCTCAATGTCCTTCTTGTAGTGAGGGGCCCAAAACTGAACACCGGATTCGAGGTGTGGCCTCACCAGTGCCAAGGACAGGGGGACGATCACTTCCCTAGTCCTGCTGGCCACACTATTTCTGATACAAGCCAGGATTCTATTGGCCTCCTTGGCCACCTGGGCACACTACCGGCTCATATTCAGATGGCTGTCAACCAACACCCCCAGGTCCTTTTCCACAAGGCAGCTCTCCAGCCGCTCCTCCCCAAGCCTGTAGCATTGCATGGGGTTGTTGTGATCCAAGTGCAGGACCCGACACTAAGCCTTGTGGACCCTCATACAGTTGGCCTTGGCCCATCCATCCAGTCTGTCCAGATCCCTCTGTAGAGCCTTCCTACCCTCCAGCAGATCAACACTCCCACCCAACTTGGTGTCATCTGCAAACTTACTGAGGGTGCACTCAATCCCCTCGTCCAGATCATTGATAAAGATATTAAAGAGAACTGGCCCCAATACTGAGCCCTGAGGAACACCACTTGTGACTGGCCGCCAACTGCATTAAACTCCATTCACTACAACTCTTTGGGCCCAGCCATCTAGTCAGTTTTTTACCCAGCAAAGAATACACCCATCCAAACCATGAGCAGCCAGTTTCTCCAGGAGAATGCTGTAGGAAACTGTGTCAAAGTCTTTACTAAAGTCCAGGTAGACAACATCCACGGCCTTCCCCTCATCCACCAAGCGGGTCACCTTGTCGTAGAAGGCGATCAGGTCAGTCAAGCAGGACCTGCCTTTCATAAACCTATGCTGACTGGGCCTGATCCCCTGGTTGTCCCACACATGCTGTGTGGCACTCAAAATGATCTGCTCCATAACCTTCCCTGGTACCAAGGTCAGGCTGATATGTAACTAGTCCCCATTTGGGAACCAGGAAAGGCTGCTGCATTGGTAGCTCAGTCCCACAGTGAAAAACCTCCCTTGCAGCAAGACAGCCTCAAAGCCAAATGTCTCAGGGAGAGGGAGGGAAGGAGATGATTGGCACTGCTATCATACAGCCTGCCAGCTCAGCTGACTGTCAGCTTTGTTTCCCAGGAGCCAAAAGCAACTCTATCTAGCTACCTAGAGCCAGAGCTTGCCATTTGCTACTTTCAAGCAAATGTCATAAAAACACTCCAGTTGAAAAAAAAATACAGATTTCTCTGCCTGTGGCCTTTGCATTCTTTGCTGCCCTTTCACACATATGATGGCTGTGGTTTCTCTGGTTCAAGCAGAAAAGCTCATAACTGCTCAGGACTGACAGTACAAATCTACTCGGTCAAGGGTAATAGACCCCATTATTGGTCATAGGACTTGAGATTTGCCTTTGTGCACATCATTCACTTGAAAACAAATGAAATACTACACAAATCATATAATTAGGTGATGTTTCAGGCTGAGTAGGGCCTTTGAATGTGAAGGGTCAGCTCTTACTGTGGCCTCAGACCAGGGGAGGAGTAAGGAGTCAGCTACCTTTATAAATAGGCAAGCTAAAGCAAATCATATCATAAAAGGATCTGAGGAAATATACTGTGCTCTGAGTGCAGACTATGCAGCAAGCAGCAGAGAGACCCAGATAAATAAGGCCTTGATTTTCACATACATATGAGGTGATTTGCATATTTAATACCAGAAGTGCAGAGAGCAAGTCTGGCTGGTACATGGATGTAAATGTGTGTACCTTCATTGCTGGAGGTGTAGGTGTTCTCAAATTTTGAAAATAGATAGATACTTGTGACTGCAAACATATGAAATGCATAAAAAATATACAGCCATATCTGTGATGCCTTTAAAAGTGTGCTGATTTGCACTAATATAAGGTGAAATGAAACTAATGTTCCTCTCTGTTTCTTAATGGAATACTGTCAAGTATTTCTTGATCCTGAGCATTAACAGTCATCTGCTGGAAGCAGAGGGAAACTATTACCATTGAGTAATTGCTGCCTGGAAATTGTGATAGTACTACAGAATGGCTCCAAAATTAGCTTCCAGGATTATGCAGTATCCTTTTATACACAAAAGGCAGTTGAATTCAATAGAAGCTCAGTTTATGCAGCACATAGGAGATAATGTCTGGTTCTGTTAAAAAAAAAATTAAAATCACATTTTGTTTCAATTTTTATTCCTATGAACCAAATCTGCCTTTTTCTTTTCCTCTAGATCCTTACACAGGTGTTGATCTTATTTGTATTATCATTCAGAAAATGCATGTATAGATGCCACTAACTGTATCAGTTAGTGCACTGTCCCTGAGGATCATGTTGGGAAAAACGCTACAGATGAAGGAACAGATGCAGGAATGTTATGCAACATGATGACTTCATTCAAAAAAGTTGGTGATGATAAAGGAGGAAGCAAAGTGCATTCTGCTTTCCTAAGCAGCTGCTGGCTCCTTCAGCCAGGGTCATTTAGAGCCACTGGCCTAACATTAGCAGCATTTTACTGCCAGCCCCAAATTCAAACACTTTTATTAATTTTATTTTGGCAGAACCTAATGTTAGCAAGAGGTAGATGCATTCTTAATAGCTGGAAAAAGAATTTCCTGTTCACATCTATTTACAGTTGTTTGCATTTCATTCTCCCTTATTTAGATGAAGCTTTAATAGTTTACTAGTTCATGGAAGGCTACAGACATTTCCTCTGCCAGATCTAGTCCTAATGAAAGAGTAAAGAAGATATTTTAAAGTAGCATTGCTGACGTACTCTGCTGGTGACATTACACTTGAAGTGGAAGAGTTCTCATAGGATTTCGTATGGAAAGGAAGCTGGGATGACCCACATTCAAATTCCAGTGGTTGTCCAGACAGATTTCTGTTTGTTAGCAATGATGACAAAATGCCTGTTGCTACTTTTACATTGCAAACCATTTTCCTCCTGTGGTTAACTTCTTCCAGGTGAAAGTTTTGGAGAAACTCTGTGTGTAGGATCTACAAATAGCTAGGTTCTTTAAACAGATTTTACTAAACAATATTAAATATAATATTCAATAGAAATAAAAATGGCATGTCGCAGCAATAATAAACATTGAAGGAAGGCAGAGGCAATACCACATCCTCCTGCACTGAGAGCCAGGAAGAAATCCTCTTGGGAAGGTGAAAATGGATTTACCATGGATGAAAGAAAAAGGATATAGTGTGAGAGGATGCCATTTTCTCAGCCTTAGGCAATACATAACACATTTTTACCAGCTGGAAAAGAGTGCTGCTGCCGGTTACAAAATAACCATGGTAGAGCTGCAAGTTTGACTTTGCCAAATTTGAAGGGCCACACTCGCGGAGACAAGATGGTAGGAAAAAAATTTCAATGGGAAAAGAAGACTTCAGTGAGAACCACTGAAAAGGACCGGGAAATTAAATCATCACAAGATGCTGCTCTCTGAAATAACATATTTAGTGATACTGATCATCTGCATCTCTTCCAAATTTTAATTATTTCAGGAGTAAGAGCCACAGAAGAAGCACTGGAGCCTCTTTTGGTTGGACTGAACTCATAGATTTTGTGGGTGGTCTTCTACTGCATATCTCCAACATGTAGAAGGTCTTGCTGGCTCACTTACTTACACTACCGTTCTGTGTTTATCCTACAAACTGAACTCATGCTGTTGTCTTGGACAGACAGTGAGCGTTTACTCTTGACATGATGAAGTTACACAAAGACTTCATGATTATAAACAAAAAGTTTTAAACATGAGTCTTTTCCTATTTATTCAATTGCAAGCACATACTCCCAATCTTACCGTGGTTTCCCTTCAACTGTATTCAGTTCTTCATGGGCTTTTCCATAATACCATCTTAATTTCTAGCTTTCTGGTCCCTGCTCTAACACTATTTTTCAGAAGTACTCACCAAAATCTCAAGCATGCAGCTATCAGCATTCCCAAGGTACTGTTGCTTAGTATGTTTATGGTAGTTTTGAAGCTGCACAAGAAAGCTGCAAAGTCTAGTGTTTAATGTGCTAAATTCTTAACCAATTTATATCAGCACAGCCTCACATGATCAGGAAAGCAATACCATTTTATGTTAACTGGCATTGCACCCACAGCCCTGGTGAAAAAGTTTATGTCTGTAAGCCGAATTGAAATAATGGATATTTGGGTATGTATATTTAAAATTTAGGATTCCTAATAAATTCACAGACATGACTTAACACTTTCAGCAGCATTTTTCCATGTTGTTAGTAAGATGTACAAAGAAGCAATACATAAATTGAAGTGTGGCTTTCTGTGACCATTGTCTATACGTGGTGACTCCTGATTTTTGAAGTATGCCAAGCTATAACCAGTCTTAAACTAAAGGCCATACAGGCTGTTCATCTGTTCATTATAGAACCATAATCCTCTGAACAGGGGAACTAAAAACAACTGTGTGGCTAGTACACCCCTGAGTGCACTGCAGTGTTTGCCAATCTCCAGTTTCACAAACTAGCCCAGGATTTTGAATAAGCTTGATTTGTAAAAGTTCACTGACCTAATCACCCAGAGCACCAAGGTTGTTCAGGGTCTAAGAAAACAGTGTGTTCTTTAGGTCATATTTCTTTGCTAATTTAGAGGAAGACACTTCTCCTGTTCATTTTACAGACCAGCAGTTTCCCAAAAGATGCTGGGTCTTGTCTGTTTTGTCACAACCCTGGTGCAATTCCAGAGGAGTCAATTCCTCTTAACCAGGGAGGAATACGGTGTCAATGTCAAGAACTGGGATCTTCCAGCAGGAAATTTTCAGGGGAAATGATACAAAGATTGTCCTGAATGTATCAGAAAAATACAAGTAACATGTTACAAGTTACAAAACACCAAAACAAAGGCAGTAAGGTTAATAAGGTTATCTCTATATAGCATAAGACATCTGCCCAAGGAAGCAGTGCTTCCCTACAAGCCAGGCAGTGTAGGTCTTCTGCCATCCTCCTTAAGCACCAGGCACTAGCCAAGTCCTAGCCAAACTGTCAATCTGGGATGGATGAAAACCTAGAAGAAAAAGAATACAGAGAAAAAGCACTAATGACAGGTGATGAAGGATGAAGAAAAGGGAAGTGGTGTGAGAGCTGAGAGCTCAAAATGGACTGAGAGGGCACTGGAGGGAGAGCAGAGACCAGAGAGAGAACAAAGCAGCCAAGCAGTGCCCACAGCTCACAGAGGATCTCCAGGCCAAGCCAGGTGGAGCTGGTTGGCAAGCAGGCTGCTCCACATTGGTGCCTCCAGGACAGTGGACTGTGTCCACCTGCAGCCAAGGTCTCCACATGGGGCCCTGAGATAATGCTGCTAATGCAGCACTGCAGGGAGCCAGTTCCAAGTGCCTGAAATTATAAGAGCCCACCCGAGAAGTACATTTTAGTATGATGCCCAGGAAACACATTTGGAACAGGACTTGAGAGTATGGAGTACGGGACCTGCTGGGATAGCACTGAGGGACTATGCGAGGTCCTACAGCTACTGGAGCAAACCTGAGCCATCTTGTTCATACATCTTGTAGGGAGGAATTTTTGAAAAGAGCTACTCCAAGAAACAAATCTGGGTTTTATCCCAGAGGAAAGCAGTTGGTTCACTGCAAAAGAGAAAAGAGCTAGCACATGTATGGAGAGACAGGGGAAGCTAAGTTATTTGACAGTGTAGACATCCTGAAAGTAGAAAACCTCTAGCAGAAAACAGCCATGTCCTTTTATTTAGGATGAATACATTATTCAAGTGTCTAGTTAGCCTTTTTTGCTGAGCATTTAAATAGACAAGTGGACTAATGAATATCCTGCTGTGCTGGAAGGTCTGTGGTTTCAGCCAAAAGCTTTCTATTTTGGGGGTCTGATTTTGATTTACTTCTTGCATGTAAAAGCCACAGAGAAGAAGAACAAGATGTACCAGTGTCTGGGCTCAAGCCTAAGCCTCAAGCCACTCAATTTTTGACAAGAAAAACAGAAAGCTTAGGCTGGCAGGGGTTTCCCTAAACATGACAACACTGATGCAGAGACAGTTCCTCTGGCTCTGAGCTACTCCAGTCCAGGGAGTATTCAGAGGCCATACTTGACAGAAGATTGTTCTGTTCAGATGATTCCCCATCTTCATGACACCAGGGAACTGACTGTGGTCCTTCTGATCATGCGTGCACAGCCTGTATCCAGTGCTGCTTGTCACATGTGTCCTTGGGTCAGGGGCCAGTGGGTCTTTCTCATGGCATGTAGCTCCTATGCATGCAGGCAGCAGAGGAAAGTTGAAATTTCTGACAGATCCATGGAGCTATTTTGCCATGTTGCCTTCAGTTCATCCAGCTCACCTGCTGTTACCACTTGGGACCCCAGCATTACACAACTTCAGGTTGTTTCTGATATAAGAGGGGATGAACTGTGCAGTCCAGCATCTCTTTTGGTAGGCTAGCTATCTGTGAAGAAGATACTATGTTTCTTTATTCCTGGATCCAAACATTTTTCAGCTACTACACAGAAAATTTTTTGCTAGGCTTCTTCTCATCGTTATAATCCCAGTGCTCAGCCTTGTTATGCCCTTGGCTTTCAGGTAAATTTTTATTAGCTTTTTATTAGCATCTTTTTTGTATTTTTGGCTTGTCTACTCACGTCTTCATCAATCCACAGAAGCAATAGCCTGTCGTCTATGTTTAAATTCAATTCAGAGTGAAAACCTTCCAGCCAGCTTGGATTACTGACTAGCCTTGCATATACCTTAATTTTGGATGATGTTTACCATCATTGCAGCTATCTAATTCCCTAAAGAGTGTACTTGTTTCTTACATTTATCCTGAATTAAGGGCAGCTGTTGTACTGTTAGCTTCCAAAGGTTTTTCAACCAGAATGATATGATACGAGCTTTCTGTCACTGGCCATTAGGACTAATAGAATATTTACTTTGAATTCAGTCATTGACATAACCTTAGATTTACTACTTTCCTCTACAACCTACTGGTTTGGAATACCCTCAATCTTTACTTCATGGTCTGTTGCACCTCCACAGCTTTTCTTTCTACACTGTAGGGTCCCTACTTCTTTTCTGAAGTAACCCCTTTTCTGATCTTATTGATTTTCCATTACCTTACAATCCTGTGCACATGCTTACCTCTTCTCAGCCAATATCTAGTTTATCCTGTAAAAATTAAAACCTGTTATTCAAATTCTTAAGTCACACAAACTGCTGGTAACCTTTCTGACCTCTGTCAAAAATTGTTTATTACACCACCTTGTTATGCAGTCCCCTTGGTAGATACATACCTTGGATTTATTACTTAAAAATCTGCCCCATTCTTCCTGATAGGCAGAGGAGAACTTAGTTTATTTTTTCATAAATACTCTTCTTCCTCAGTTAAACACACAAACTTCCCCCAGCTTGTTTCTGATTCATGAAATGGCTTGTGGCTTAGTTTTTCATCAGCCTTGTGTTGAGCGAAACATTTACACAGTCAAAAGAATTCTTCAAATAAAAAATACTAATATTATGTTTAAATTATGGGGTCATTAGCAGCGCTTAGCAATAACAGGATAAACCGAAGTGCATTTAATCATGTTAGCTTTCAAATCCAACTGTGGAACAATGGAGGCAAAATAATGATCCCCAATAATGGCTGGAGAGTAGCTTGCAAATGGACTGGGGTATTTTAATTTCCAAGCCCATGTCTTTTCACAAGTCATCAATACCTATAGCAGTACCTGGCACCCATGCTAGCAACCTTACTGAAGTCTCTGTCCTACAAAGAAGTCCATGAGTACTTCTTATTAATATGGGAATAATGCTATTGCTGGGAAAGCCAAAGAAACAAGATCAGAGAGACAAATACATCGAAATATAGAGTCTTTCCTTGCGAGGGGTGTGTGTGTGTGTGTGGCTTAATGGGCTCTGTACCAGACCCTTGAGGAGAAATCCTACCCCAGTTAATTCAGTGGGAATTTTGCCACTGACTTCAGTGGTGCAGGATTTCACCCTTCCTGTTCACATGGACCCAGATCAGAACCCATGTAAGTTCATAGCCCAGGAGCATGACAACCTTTTCTTATTTATGCCAAGTTTTTCTCTTATTTCTGGATGACCCAAGAGATGACTGTGGATTCTCATCAGTATAAACGAGACCAGTACTTGCTTTGGAAGCTAGCTAGCATACATCTCCACATCTTTGCTTCTTTGCTTAAGGGACTTCTTCCTTGGGCAAACTGTTTCTCAGCCCAGACCACAGAACTCACTTTTTTCCTTTTTCTTTTTCTTTTTTTTTAATAAGAAGTAAAATGCAAAAGCAGTTTCCAGAATCAAAAAATATATTCTTGATTGTTAGACTAATGTAAGCCATGTTCTGAAGACCTGGACATGTTGCAAAACATAGCATACTTCAATTCTTTCTTTTGTTTTCAATTACTGTTTGCTAACTAGTACATTTTTCACCAAATGTGAATCAACTAGGAGATGTATGTTTGTGGTAGCAAACCCTGAATTGGCCTTCATTTTCCACACAGTTTTCTATTCTACCAACAGAAAGTCATGGTAGGCTAGGGGGAATAATTCATTTAGAGACATGTGCTAACAAGTTTGAATGAATAGCTTTCTTCCTCCAGTATCACTACATTTTGGTCTAAAATTAATTACAAAAATTAGTCACTAACAGGAATTGTACAACATCAATCACTTCCAAAAAACTTCTAGAGAGCTCCTGGAAATAATTAGGAAAAGCTACATTTAAAAAAAAAAGAATTTTCTAGGGAAAAAGATTATGTCTTCAGACTCCAGGTTTTAATAAGTGTCTAATTCCTCTGTTCTACAATAGCCTCCTGTTCCTCAACTCTGTTTAATGAGCCATCACACTGTAACAGCAAAGGGGTATAAAGCTCTTCTGATATGTACATTTAATTGAATGCTTCAGTGAGAAAGGGTATTTCATTTAATAGGAAATTTCTTCAGATCTTGTGGAATAATACATCTCTTTTTCCTCCATATTTTTATAGATCATCCAATGAAGGGTGTATTGTAAAATTAAGATGCCATATTCTGCCTTGTGTTAGTTAGATGTAAATCTGGAGGGCTGCTTCCTAGATGTCCTGGTTTTGGCTGGGATGGAGTTGGTTTTCTTCCTGGTAGCCGGTATGGGGCTGTGTTCTGGGTTTAGGTTGAGAACAATGCCGATGATACACTGACGTTTTGGTTCTTGCTAAGTACTTGCTAAGTGGTGCTCACTCTGGTCAAGGACTTTTCAGCTTCCCATGCTCTGCCAGGGGCACGGGAGGCTGGGAGGGGCACAGCTGGGGCAGCTGACTCAGACTGGGCGGGGGCTATTCCATACCATGTGACATCATGCTCAGTATATAAGCAGGGGAGTTGGCCGGGGAGGGGTTCGATTGCTGCTTGGGGGACGTGCTGGGCATCGGTCGGCGGGTGGTGAGCAATTATACAGTGTACCGCTTGCTTTGTATTACTACTGTTCTATTTTTTTTTTTTTATTTTACTTTAGTTATTAAACTGTTTTTATCTCAACCCACGAGTTTTCCCCTTTTGCCCTTCCGATCCTCTCCCCCATCCCGCCGGTGGGGGGGGTGAGCGAGCGGCTGCGTGGTACTTAGTTGCTGGCTGGGGTTAAACCACGACACTAGAAAACAGACCCAATTGTCAAAGTCAAACAAGATAAGTGCTTGGAGACTCTGTAGAGTTCATTAGAAAGCCTATGATAACCCCACAGGAGGTGTGATCTGCTGCTGGACTATTCTAGCAGTAAATTAAGATATCTCTAGCAATAAATTATGATATCTGTCTTAAAACCTTTGGCTAGTTTGAGTCTGTTGTTCTCGATCATTGTGTCTGGGGAGCAAAGATGATCTCTACCCATTCAATTCCTCTGTGCCCACACCTACCCAAACATGAAGAAGAAAGCCTTCAGTGACAAGCCTCCACTAGCCTGCAGGTTGGAAAAAGGTCAAAGTCATGGAGGACAAAACTAAAATATATAATAGGAAAAATGTCACATGAGAAATAAGGGATTCTTCAGACCTTGGTACCAACTGTGCAGGATAACTAGTGGATAACTTCTACGCAACTACACACTATGACTGAGGTTCAGTCTAGATCAACTTTCACTTTGGCATGCCAGGCTTTGAGGGGGAAGAATAATAGGGGATTGCCCATTTTGGGAGGGATGCTGGTGGCTATTACCAAAGGGTATTGCTAAAGACTCTGTTATCCTCAGAAAAATTAAGTGCCTGAAATTGATAGTTGCAAGCATTTTGCCTGGTAGTTGACAGACAAGCACAAAAGAAATAGCTCTTCTGACCTTAAAAAAGGTAACAGATAATCACTAACTGAGCCTTGTCACTGAAGTTTAAAGTGTCCCTAGACTGTGTTTACAGGGTCTCTGGTTACAAGAATGGACACTGAAAAAATAAGCATCTCGGAAGGAAGCTTTAAAAGTCATCTGCACTGCTGTTTTCATGGCTGCTGTTTTTGCTTCCAGAAAAATAAAGCAAACTCTGTCTTTATTTGGCTAGTTCTAACCCAGTAGTCTGAAATAAAATGGATTATATATTCTATCACATGCAAACATGAACTCAAATTTTGTATAAAATTACTTTAAAATCATGTGAGCCTTTATTTTCTGTTGCACCCAAACTATGAAATCCCTCTGGCTGTTTGAAGACAGCAGAGATGTTGACCTAGTAACAGAATCTGGCAACCTATTTGTCCTTCTTTCTTATAATAAAAATACTTCTCCAAGACACACTTTCTGAGAAGAAACCAATCTCCTGTTTGACTTTGTAGGTGAGTTAGGGCCTGTCCTGCCAAAAAGTTCAGAGGTTTGTGATGAGACGTTATCTTGGAGCCAAGTGAAGCTCTCAAGGGGATCCACATGTTAAAATGTCGATTTTCTCCACGGGCTGTATATGCTTTCCTGATTAAACCAGGCCTAGTTAAAGGTCTCTCCCTTTTTGTTGCATTAGCTTTATAGGACCTAAAAGGAGAGATGAGAACCACACCCTACACACACACTTTGATTTTAATGACTATTAAGTCTGCCTTGTAAACAGGTAGCAATAACAAGTAAAGACTAATCAAAGATGATGTAATTTCTCTCTATTCTACCACTTTCATAAATATCTACCCAAACTTTTAAGCAGCTGGGCCAGATTCAAAGCCTACAGTCTTTCCACTGACTTCAAATGGCTGGGACAGAAGTGATGCTGCCTGCTTCACTCAGAGCAACAGTGTTTCCTTATCTTCATTCCCATTAAAGTTATTTTATAGGTAACAAGCACCTATCATTTAATCTTTCAGCAACGTAGTCGATTACTATCACTACTCTATTTAGTCTCGGTCTAGTTTTTCACCTCTCACCTAACCCTTTGAAAGCCTTTTCTGAGAGCCTAACTCATTATCCTAGTTTACAAGTGCTTACTCTATACTTCCACTGAACAAGACTTTCACTGTTCTTTGCCCTTTCAGAGACATAATCACTATAATACAATAGTGTGAAAATCTGTCTTCGTACGTCCATTTGAAACTTTGTGCTTTTTTTTCTTGTCTTTCCTCTTGTGAAATACCACAACATTTTTCAATTAGAGTAGGTTCTTGTTGCAACTGCTATCAAAGCATTGTTATCATAAAACATCTGTCCTAAATGTAAGAACATCTGTTTCCCAAACTCCTTCCTGGTCCCTAGATGACTCATTTCTTTGATAGCTTTTCTTTGTAAGGGAAGTCTTTTTTCTTATTTTTTTGAAGTACTTTGCTTTTAAAATTTTTCCTCTTGACTTAACATGTTAAGCTAATGCTTCACAATACTAAGCTATGCCATTCTGTGCTTTTCTTGTCATTCTTTCTGTATTATAATACTTATCCATGTAATATCATTATTTCAGTTTCTCTTATAAGAACAACTGTTCCTACACTGATTTTTAAGTGCTGCCCAAGCAGCAAGGTAAAGAATCCTGGATTTCATCCTCCATGAAATGCTGACACTGAGGTTATGAAAACAGTCTAAGGACCACTGGCACCAGGTACCACTCAAGTTCATTAAAAGGCAGCCATTTAACTCCTGTAACCTCGCTTGCAATTTTTTATTTCACATAAATATTGCTGAAGCCAAGCATATCAATGCAGGCCTTCTAAATTACTCCCTCAATTTTGCAGTCCAGCCCTATGCAGCAGAGCAGAACCTCATCAATTTATTTTGCCAAAATAAAAGGAAATTAAAGCCTCAGCAAGGTTGCAGCTGAACTCCCACTGGAAATATGGAGCTGACTTTATATCATCCTCACTGAGACACTGGAGCTCACTTTAAGTGACAAATTGTGTAAGCACTATAGCACAATTCTTTCTTGCACGCTACTTCTCCATTCAAGTCCTATGCAAGCACATAACTGCTGCACTGTCAGAAAGGTTCTTAACAGTTATTTCCTTTTTATTTAACTTGAGCTGTGACTACTTTGATCACGCCTTTTAATTCCAAATTACCCTGAGCAGCGCCTTGCGGGCAGTGCTGAACACACCTTGGGTCAATTACTGCTTCACAGCCGTATCATGTCTTGAAGCACGTAACGTTTCCTGTATGTCTCCCTTCCAATTACCGCCCGAGGCAAAGCCAGCTCAGCTGGTGAGATCTGATGCCTACACACACCATGTGCTTTTAACTGAGCTTTCAACAGCCTTATAAAGTGCCATTCACCCACCTGCCTTGTCCATTGAACAAGTGAGATGTGTCGAACCGGATTCCTTCTGGATGTAAATCAGCACCACTTTAGGGAGCTGTACTCAGTCTCACTAAGCAAGGAATGGGCCAGCAAGCAGGTAAAAAAAACATGTTGTCTGCACAAATAACCTTCAAATATTCATGAAGGCCCCTGATATGGGCTCCTGTTTCAGTTGACTAAATCCTGAAACTTGCTTGGAGTCCCTGTAATTTGCCAGGACCTTCACACAGATCAGGGAAATAACCAGATTCTAGCTCTTTTAGTATTAATATTCATTATTGAATTGAAGGTTAAAGGAAACTGAAAACGGCTTGTCCTGTGTGGTTTCTGAAATATTACCAGTGATTCATGAGTGACTTGGAGCTTTGAGTAACTTAAGATTTGGTTAGACATCCAATTCCCTGACTCTGTGAACTCAGTGCTTTCTACTAAAGTAGCTGGGAGTAACAACACCAGCTTCCAAAACAACATTTGCATAGACTAAATCAGTAGCAGCAGTATTATAGCTGGATAAGCTGGACAAGCTGGACAAAAGTGGTTAAATGAGCTTTGTGGTGTTTTAGTTTTACCCTCAAGTACTTTTATGCCACTACATTTTCCCTGCTTTTCTTACTGTGGCAGTTTCTGGAGGTGATCCCTAAAACGTATTTTACTGCCAGACAGTTTTCACCAAGCAGGAGGATCTGTTGTTAAACTTCCCATGTATTACTGTAGTCAGCACGGTTTTTTTCTTGGATTAAGGCAACTGGCTGCGTTCCTCTGAGACTGTGAGTTAACACTTCTTTGTAAATGAGAGTGAAAAAGGCTAAAAACCTCAAGAATTCACAACAGCAGTGACCTATGGAAATTAATACCGAGGTGGTTTGTGGCTGTCTTTTGTGCTGGCACTTTTCTGAAAGGCTGGCAAAAATGCTTGATCTGCTCCTTTGTGGATATTTCTAGAGAACCTGCTACCATAAGTGCATGAGGACTGGGATTTCCTTGCAGCAAAGAAACAGCATCTAAGGCCAAAAAAAGGGGAGAAACTGAAGAAAACAAGAAATTAATGAAGCAATGTAGAAAGGATGTCAGGTGGGGTCACTTGAGGTGAGGTCTAGAAGCTTCATTTCAGTCTTGTAAAGCAAAGAGGGAAAGAAGGAGCAGGGTCCGTCATCAGGTGTAATTATTGACAGTGTGGGTGTTACATCTGACCCATCACCCGCATTCTCTCTGTAGCCCATGGGAAGAAAAAGCACTTCTGGAGAGCAGCACCTGTGTTTAGACTACAAGCATCTGTTTCTCCCCACTGGCCCTGACATGAGCTTAGACATTTAGTCCTGTCAGACAAATCAAAAACCACACGCAGCAGCCCACTCTTCCCTAGATACATCTTCAGTTCCTAGGCACCAACGTTTCCAACACTGAACTCACCTCCGTCTTGGCAGCCCTGAGCATCTTGGCTTGCCTCTTAAGCCTGAATTATTTCTACGTCTACAAACTAGTCTTTCCCTTACCAGTCATGCATCCAGCACTCAATGTAGTAGGTTTTCTTTCAGTACGCTTAGGACATCAAACATCCAAGACTAACCATAAAAAGAGATGGGCCACAGCCTCAGTACCCTGTAGCTACCAGTACTGGTATGGATCAATGGCAAAACACAGAATGGGAAAAAGCAGGGTTCATTTCCTTGTGCTGCCTAAGGGGATCTGAGCTCTTACATCCCAGGATGGTTCCCACATGCTATAATTATTCTCAGTTCCTGAAGTTGTTCCACTTTACATGGAATAAGAAACTACTAATTGAATGAGAGAGGAAAAATATGGGGTTCTCACTTGGGTTTCAGTCTGTGAAGCAATGAATACCTGACAAAGTCTTTGGGGCAGGACCAGAGAACTGTAAGGACTTGTCGCTCCTACTCCCTTTGATACATAGCAGAATAAATATTGTTGAATAAATTATTAAATTCCAGTGACTATTTAAGGGCTGTTGATTCAGCCTTTCATTCATTCCTAGTGCTGAAAGTCACATAATTTGAAACACTCTTGAGTTACTCATCATTTGTTGTTGTGTTTTTAAATGAACACTGTAGATGCAAAAAGATTGTACAGTGAAACAAGCAGATCTCTGAAGACAGTCATACAAATCTATAATATGGCATTATAGAACTGTGCAGGCCAAAGTTTTCTAAACAAGCATGTAAAATAAGGCTTTTAAATTCAGATTTCAGCACCAGAAAAAGAGTCCCAACCAGAACAAATGGTACCTTACCCTGCCGGGTCTTTCTTTGATGACATTCTTATTTAGGTACTTACATTGGCATTGCACAGCCTGACATTAATTGCATGTCTGAAGAAAAAACTCTTGACCCTACTGTGTACTAAATATGGATTTGCCAACTAGCAGTATGTAAAGAATGCAGCAGTTTTAAGCACATAATGACACTCAGAGAAACAAAGCTCTGCAGTGTTACAGGAAAAAGAAAGAGTTGGCTTTATTGGCATTTTTGGCACCCACAGTTCAACCATGAAACTTTGGTTCTTGAAGGTAAAAATTAAGTTTTGAGAGGAAGCTAAAACAGCCATTCTTACCACGTTATAAGTGAGAATATAATAATGTGATTAGAATGACTGTTTTCAGTATATATTCAGTACAAGAGCTGTGCTGAATATATATATACACATATATATACATACATACATATACACACACACCTCCCTCTACTAAAATCTGAGACAGCTGAGTAGCTGTATGTGGAAGAAAATAGGTGCAAGGAGGCTCTTTTCTTGTGCCAAGGAGTCAGTGGGAAAGGAATCAACCCTGCCTCCACACCCAGACTGTCCAGGTCTCCATGATGGAGCCCACTGCAGCTCCTGAGCTGGTTTGGTCTTGTCCTGAATCTGAGCAATGTCTTCAGAGAGGCAACACAGAGCAGAGATGTACTGGCAAAGCAATAGGAAGGACCCTCAGCTCAGACCACCAAAGACAAAAGCTGCTCTGGGGCCTTTCTTACTTGCAAGACTCTCAGTCTTTGCTTTGAGGATTTCCTTACAATGTGCCATTTATTCTGTTGTTTGTATCCCCTGCCCTTTCACTGGGCCTTTTTATTTCAGAACAGTCCTCTGACAATTGTGATGAGGGAAGACTTGATTTCATTTAAATTTTTTTGGTTTTATTACCCAGAGCAGAGCAAAAAATGAGATTTTGAGTCAATGCTCTTGCCATGGTGCTGTTACTTTCCAGAAAAAGAGATGCCTTGGGTGATGTTAGCTTCTCCCTAAATGGCACCATGAACAGCTCTCAGAAGCCCTGTGCCATGTCAAATACGTGACCTGATTCCTGGGTCCTATCTGCCACACAATGACCTTGATTTATGGAGGTATACAAAGTAGTAAATATACCTGGGGAAGCATTGTTCTAGTGCAGAGGCAGGATAGAGACAGACATGAGGATTACAGTTGGTTGACAGCGTGCAGCTAAGTCGACACATTTTTTTTTCAACAGAAAACTGAGTTGTACGAGCATTTTTCTCTGAGAATATCTATCTCCCATGGAGAATTTCAGGTTTTCCATGCTAAAATAATTACCTTTTTTTAGCAAAAAAGGTCCTGGTTTGTGTTCTTCCTCTTTTGGGTATGTGAAAAGTTAAAATTTTCTGAAGTTAAAAGGGAAAATAAAAAGATTTTCCAGTCCGCACTAGAAAAGATGACTAGTTCAAAAGAGAGCCTTACATCTGAGCATAAAACAGACCGGGTCAGTGGTGCCTCTTGGGAGCAGAAGGTGTACCACATAGTGGTGTTCCTGCTATTTAAGGTGGTTTAAGCATTATTTTAAAGACTCGACAGCCACAAAGTACTGGAAGCAATGTGGTACTTACGAGAGGCACAAATTTGCCCTTTGATGGGATCTGGGGTCGTTATTAAAGGTTAAATATCAGCTGTTCCTTTCCATTTGTACACCGTGAGCTGCAAGGCTGCACCCTGCTTTCACCCCATGTTTGGGCCACAGAGAGCCCCAGGTACTCTGGTTGCATGGAGATCGTGTATAGGTTACACAGCCTCTCCACATCTGGGCTCTCAAAATGACTGGAGAGATTTCTACCCCTCCTCCCCATTACTCCTTTGTGCAGCAAGGGATTTCCTGGCTGAGGAACTGTAACCATTTTGATTTATTAATTCAAACTACAGCAAATCTTGTCCATAATCTGCAAAGTCTGGATATTGAAACAAACAATATTTTTAATGAATCCCTAAAGTTCCTCTAGTTCCTCCTAGCTGCACAAAAATAACTATTTGACAAACCCCTCATGGATCAGAAATAGAATAATCTGCCAGATCTTATACTGCACCAGGAAGAACAATCAAAATAGCTGACAACTCAGCTTGCAGCCTGAATATCTGCAAGCAAAAATACTCATACAATACAGACATTGAAGAAGCTTGCATATAACCAGGCTTACTGGTAAATTATTTCCAAGCCAAAAATAAGTAAAAGTTGATATGTCCATACACGAGCCAGTCAGCTCCAGTCATCGCAGGAGCTCTTTTTGTTCATTGTCTTGGGCTCCCTTTGACAGCAGATTGATATGTGTTACAGGAGGTAGTGCAGTGATTTCCCTATCAAATAACATGTGTGGAGAAAAATGTCTGCGGACTGTGGTGGCAAAAGCTCAGTCTGACAAGGACCTCTAGGGCAGTAAGCATATTATCTTTGTCATCTGGCCAAGTTTTCATGGAACAGCAGTTCACTTCTCCCTGTACTTTTTGTCTAAAGCCATGTGTGAGCACCAGTTGTGAGCTGGCTTTAGAGAAAACGAGATATGCATGAAAAGGGCTGTCTGCTATATTTAGCAATATGTTTCAATAACAGCTTAAGTTTTCAGCATCTTAGCACCTATTCCTTTTAAGCCTCAGAAAAGAAAATTATAGAGGTATATACACACCAAAATCTTAGGTGGCAGCACTGCCATCTTTGGAAAACTCTGAAAACAGAATTAAAATTTCTTAGCTTCTCCTTGACTCAGTGTCAAGGGGTACCAAGTACCAAAGCTTTAGGAACATTCCTGTGTAGAGCCAATATTTTGAGCCTATCTCAGTTACATAACATAGCAACATCTCTTACTTAGCACTGAAATAAAGGTTATGTTGTCATATGAATTCTTGAAGTAACATCCGTCATTGAGTCAAATGTACTTGCAGGATATGTGCAGATATCTAATTCTCTTTCTGTGCATCACATTAAAACACATAACCATAAAATCCTGATTGCTATTTTCACCCCAGCAGGATTATGCCAAACAAGACAACAAACATTCACTACCATAGGGATATTGCATGTCGGTGTTATTACTATAACTATGAGAAATGCTGCCTAGTAAGTTACATCCAATAAAACCCACTGATAATAAGAGTGTTATTACAACAATATCAGGGTCAAAGCAAGAACCGGTGCGTATGCCTAACTCTCTTTTATCCCACATGAAACAGCGGTTCAGAGTGACACAGCATGTAGCTCCTCTGACACAGCTCAGTACACAATTGGTAGGGATTCACTGGTTCCCCATCTCTTACCATCACAACTGTATTATCCTGCTAATCAGCAGAGCTCAGAGGCAATGGTATTCATTGTCACCCTGGAGGCTTTGCCAGAACACAGAGAAGCAGCCATAAGGAAGAGACGATCTGGCTTTTTTAGGTTGCTATTTATTTCTGCCCATTTCTCTCAGAAATAGGAGTTTAGCCAGCAGAAGTTCTTTGCCTTTCTGACCACTTCTGCCCCTTCGACCATATTCATTAATTGAACTTGATCTTCATTAGACTGCCTGCATATCAGCAAAAGCAATACACTGAGTGAACGCTGCTGGGTATATGGCAGTGGTAATTCTGATATATTTGGTGTATCCAAGAATAGAGTCAGTCTGTGGATCAAATTAGGAGAGTATAAACCATGTTTGCTCCTCCCTTTCCCCCCTTCCTGCTGCTTTTCAGGTATTGTTGTGTATCTCATTCTCTTCATCATAGAAATTATCTCCAAGAGCTCCATTAAATGGTGTCCCCATGCATCATCATCATGTAATGTCAAGAGGGGACCTAATGGCCTTTAGTCCTTGTCTTTCCCTTTCATGCAATGGAGATGTGTCAGTGCTCCTCACACCTTCTCTAGAGTGCATCCAGCCCTGGGTGAATCATGTAGACCCAATCCTGCATTTTTAATTGGAGGAATTATTCCAGGGAGGCTGAAGTTTTTTGTTGTTTTTTAATTAAATATATCAAGTATATTTTTAAAACAACAAATATAAACAAACAATACACATATACATCTGTGTTTAGTACACATACTGAGGTTAAAGATGGTTTATATTAATGTTCAGAAATCAAAGAATTCTAGAGCAGCTACACTAGAGTTGGAAAAGGAGTTATGGGTGTATTAATGTGGCATTTTAACCCTCTTCTTTGCTGGGGAACTCACTGCACTAACATGGCAATGGTTCTTCAGCTGGAAAAAGAATCCATTTCTAAATGAGATCCCCTAGCTACAAAACTATGGTAGGAGCAAGAGTTTGAATAAATCCCTAGTATAAGCTGTTTTGTTTCAAACATGGTTTCTTGAAACAATTATTTTATAGCTAAATAATTTGTCTGAAAAACATTACTTGTGGGTTTTTTTTGTTTTACTGTGTAATATGCCAGCAATCAGTTCCATATGGTATCCATATACTCTATGATTTAAGGTTTCTGGAGTTTACTCCTCCATTTTACTTCCCTGCATACGTACAAAAATATACTATAACATACATATCTTTTTATCCCCTAAAATCATGTGTGTAATTACTTTCTACTGCTAAGTACCATTGTGTCTGACACAGATGCAAAAAATAGATACTGAACAGTTTTTCCACAGTTCATTTAAATGTACAATATAGTAAAAGTGAAAATGACAATGCATATATAATCCCCTTATACTTTCAGCTAAATTAAGCTGTCTCATGTGCTATAGTACAGATAAAGAGAAGAGAGAAGCAGTTTTAAGCTGTGAGGTCCCATCTACAATCATGCCTCTGTATAACATGGGAAGGTATTTTTAAAGACACCACCCAGACAGAGACTGTGAGAATCCTTCAGAGAGCAAAGCTGGTGGGTCTGTAGCTATCCGGATGCACTGGGTAAACCCTCAAATGGAGTGAAAGCAGACTATAGTGGGGAGACGGGTAAGAGGGGAACCTGAGGCTTTGCAATGCTTTTGCCATTAGTTTAAAAAAGACCCATCTCTCCCAGCAGGGAGATTTTGACACTTTCAGAAGGCTGTTCAGCCCACCCTAAAACCGACCTAAGTGAGGCTTAGTGCTGGAAAAGGGATCATTCCCACCCCACACCCCCAGAGGAACCCACCTGGGGGTTTTGCCTACAGAATGATTTGTCATAAACTAGATGCCTAATCATTCAGCTGCTGCTGTTAAAGGAGATGTTAGGGAGCCCGTCCTCTGCCTTAGTACCAAATAAAGAACAAAGCAGTGTGCTGGGTCTGTCTGGGGCAGCAAGGCAACACCAGGAGGATGACCCATGGTGGTGTCAAACCAGGGTACAGCTGCTGCTGCAGCAGCAGTTTCCTCTCTGGGGTGTCTCCCCACATCACAAATGTTTGTTCTTTATTTCTTTTCAAGCTGACTCCTTCTTTGTTTGAAAAAGAAAAGTCTTTGTAATTGCCCAGCTACTGTTCAATGTAGCTGACGTTCATCTTTTTTAGTGTTAGCATATTTGGGCAACCACCCTCCCAGATTTTTGTACTTGATCTACGCACACACTGTGTACTCCCCTAGGCTTAACAAGCACTGTTATCCAGGACATTTGCCAAAGCTGGGCCATGTGAGCCCCCCCTCAGTCACCCTCTCCAGTGATCTTCCCAACTTTCCCTTCCCAATCTTCTCCAGCAAGTTTTTTTGATTAAGAACTTAAGACGATGTCCCATTGAGTCAGACCAACGGGCCATGTAGTACAGTGGCAATAGGAGATGCTGCTTCAAAGTGCACTATTAGTCAGATTTCCCCAATCTCAGAGGCTTATACAATGTTTTCTGAACCTTTTCTGATTTCTTAACAACAGTTTTAGGCTGCAGGTAAGAGACTCGAACATGGCTTTCAAGCACATTGAATAGCACCTATGCAAGTCACTCAGATACATCATTCTCCAAATGTAAGATTCAAGTAATTTTTCTTGAAATCATGCTTGTGACATGTGAGTAAGCACATTAAAATATGAAGGTAGACAGATAAACACGTCCCAATGCATTAACTCATTGATCATAATACGACTGAGGTATTTAAGTCCCAGTGACACAAAACTGCACTGAGTGTCTGTGAACATGCTGAGGAAGTGAAGAACTGGTGCTGAATCAATGTAAGTGGTGCTGAATCAGCCTTAGAGGAGTTCAGCACATTGCATCATCCTTTATGATCAAAGAAAGTGAGGGAAGCTAATAAGCAGCCAGCACTGCCATCATCCCACACATAAACCATCCTGCCACACACCGCAGAGCACTGCAGAGCTGAGACAGATACTAATCCATGGGAAAAAAGAAGATTCTGCTCACCACAAGCAGCACTGTGATTAGTGGTAGCATCAGAAGAATCTGCACCAGTGGATGAACCCCTAGTCTATACTCTTTCCTAAGTAGATTTCTTAAGTGCCACCTAAATAAATAAAGCTCTGTTCCGGGTTAGCCATACGAGTAAGGGAAAATACTTAAAATATTATGTGCGCCAGCTTCATTCCTGGGATTGCATTTAAATGCACCCTAACTTTACTGACCGCTTTGCTGTCCACCCACATTCAGCCCATTGCCAACCAGAGGTTTTCTACCCTACAAAATTCCCTTCCCAGGTTCTGAGCAGGCACCAGCTGCTTGGTGCCATCGATTTAACTCTCCCACTTTTGTCCAAAATATCTGTTGTGGCAGCAATGCAACAGCAAAATTAGGCAAAGGATCTCCCTTCCAAAGCAAGGCATCATTTAAGGCATCATCATGTCCTGCTAGTTCCTGCTGCCATGGGTAGTGCTTCTGCCCATAGAAAAAGCTGTGGGGCCACGGCAATGGACTGGCAGGAGCCTTAGGAGGCTGGGGAAAGGTAAGAAATTTTCTGGATGTTGGTAGGAGTCAAAGAAGAAAGTAACAGGAGAAGCCAGTGTCTGGAAGGAGAAACAGAGAGGGAGTGTGGGATGTGGTGAGCAAGCCAGGAGGGAATTAGAAGAGCTGGAAGCAACGTTCAAGCTAAACAGCTCCTCAAGTTCTCCATACAGAAGCTGGTGGGAGCTGGTTAATGGAGGTGTGGGGATCAACAGAAGCACAGAAAGCAGGGATACAAATTAAATAGCAATCTAGGACTTAGTTTTACAAAAATAATGGCCAAAGACCTCTATTTTCAAAGGACTAAATATTTGTCATTGTATTGTTCCTCTTCCTCTTAGCTGCTTCCCAGGAAAATCTCCCCTTCTCATCTCCAATATGTTCATTGGCACTTGTGGTCCATTCGTCAAGGGAAACTGGGAGCTGCATGTGGTTGGGTTGTTCTTTATCTGATGCCAGCGATGCCAAAAGACAAATGCAAGGGGAGTCTCCATTTCCCACAGACTGGACCTAAAGCATGTGCTGAATAGCATGGGCTTCATATTAAGCACTATCAATAATCTGAGTGGCAGACCTCAATGTCATGCCTGTCTCCTTGAACCTCCTCACACCCACACAATTGGCTAAAAGCTCAGTGGTGTTTGAAAACTGGAAATTCATGTGGAAGAAAAGTGAAAACATTGTTTTCTAGGTAATGTACTCTTGTCTCCACCCAATTCTGCATTTCAGACACTGAAAGAAAGCAAAAGCCTTTTCCCAGCTGAAATACCCAAGGTAAATTTTAACTCATGACTGGATACAAACTCCAAATGCCAAAATTTGAAGCCAGTGTCACAGAACAAAAATGTTAGTCCAAATAGAGTTACAGTTACCAGACTCTTTCAATAAAAAACAATAGAACAATAAACTCTCAGATAGCAGCTAACAAGCACCTGGATAAATCTTCGCTCAGATACATCAGATGGGTGGCTATGGCTATAGCTATGAAAATAGCTGCTGCAAGCAGTGCAACAGCAAACTCAGCTCTCCAGGCACTGCAAACACACAGCAAAGATGCTGCTTTGAACAAGACAGGCAGAAAAAGGAGTGAGAATGGAAAATGAAGTCAAGAGTTGAAGCAACTTGCCCAAGAGCCAAGAATAAAATACAGGTCTCCCAAGCCCCAGCCTAAAGTCTTTTCCACGCTCCACAGGACCTTGCTGTTGCTGCTTTTTACAATTCAAAATTCCAGCCTGAGGGTGAATTTCTAAGAAAAGGATGATTTTTGTTGACCGTTACTAGCATTCAAAGCAATAGGTCATTCCACTTGAAGTGGGATATGTCCTATTATCGCATCCTGACCTGAGAATGAGCATTTTTGTTAACGAGGCCTGAGTCTCCTCAGTTTGGAATGAGAAGATTAATACACTTACAGATTTTTAAATGGGATACTTGGCAATTCCCTCTTGACAGAGAGGAGGAAAAATAGGAAATATTTCACTTCTCATGGATCCTTAATTATTACTGGATTCTCTCTAATCTCCAGCCATAACAACCATGATTAATTGCAGTGGCAGGAACAGCAGGTCTTCCTCACCAAAACTCCTGCATGCCAACGTTTTGTTAGTGTGTGAGAATGCAGTGAAGTACCAGCTGTTGATAAAAGAGTGACTGTTCTTGTGCACGTTCCAGCTGTGACCACACAATAAAGCTAAAACATGTAAGAACCCACATTTTTGTCTATTCCCACATATGCTTTTTGTGTAACTTCACTCATTGTCTCTGTATATGTATATATAATACCTTTTACCCTATTTCTCTTTTGCACACAGCTGTATGATTTTAAGTAACACCACAAACAGGAGAAGATTACTGATGGAAGTATTTTTATATACTTACCTTACCTATGACCAGGAAAAGAAAAGAGAAAATATTAAAAGATCTCATTTAAGCAAATGTTTGATTTCACTTGTTCTAGTCATTGAGTCATTAACAAGATTCCTTTGGTTCCGATGGACAACCTGAGACCTGAGTTAGACCCTCAGCATGGACTTTGTGCACTCCCTGAGAAATCTCTTTGTAATTTGCCCTGTTTCAGAGCTCTCCCTTCTTCTGTGCCTCGACAGTGCCAAGGAAAGGAGAGTCTGTGACAGGTAGCCACCCATGTAGCAGAAGTTCTAGCCGCTTATGCTAGATGTTCAAAGGACATTCAGCAGTCAGCTACTGCTGTGGTCATCAGAAGTGAGAAGAAGCTGGTACCCCAAACAGGATCTCGGTTTCAGGCAGCTGCCAGGCTCCTCTGCACTGCCTGAGCACCAGGCAGTACAACTCCCTAACTACATCCCACTGGCCTCCTGTGGCCCATGAAGCTTTCTGTGTCTTCAAATAGAAAGTGTCTGCTCAATGTTATCATGCTGGCAGCATGATCTCTTCTCAGTATGGTACACAGGGGTGCTCTCAGAGGTGGACAAATGTCATCACCAGAGAGCCCTAACTGTCAACAACAGCATTTGCTGTGTCAGTGTTGGTGCAGAGAGCCATAAAAAGCCAAGGATAAGTAAGGAGAGTCATCACAGTCAAATTCCTTAAACACTAGTGGGTGAAACCCATCCTGGCCTTCTGGCTACATTTACACTAGTAAACTTAACCAAGATAGGGCACAGGTTTGAGTGCTATCTCATGGCCACCCTTACCATCACCTCCAAATAATGGTTCTGGCCACAATGGAGGATTCATCCCAGTGGGCAGCTTTGACCGACCCCATTTCAAGGGAAAAGAGTTTAGCCATACGTTTATGAGTCATGCTGTGCCGATGGGCCCAGGTAAGAGAACATACCTGGCCCATTGTCTGTGGAAGCATAGGTGTAGCCAAGGAGTAAGAACACTGCATTCCTATCTACATTTCACTTGTACCCTGCATCTAAATTGGAGCTGAATTATTAGATCACTTGCTCTTCACAGAACACACCATAAAAACACACTGAGCTCACACAACAGTTGTCTGCACATCTATTCTGGAAGTGTTTTGGGGATAAATATCCTGTTTACAGGAGCACCAGATAGTAAGGTTCAGTTGCTGCATTGGTACTGTTTGTGCCCTGCAGAAATCCTAAACTCCCCGCCACATTGCATGTACATCACACACCACATGTATGGCACACAGCATTTCACTAGCAGCAACGGCTGGAACAGTCAGATGTTGCAGTCAGACGTGCACTGAGAGGCTGACAAGGAGGAGGAAGTAGGTTTTGCCCATTTAAAGAGCCTATTAAATCAGTGCTTAACCCATGAGTGTTCTGTATCTCATATGCCTCCATGTGGCTTTCAAAGAGCAGATTTTCTTTTCTGTTTCAGAAATGAAAGCTTCAGTAATCAGCAAGCCATTATTTGAATATGCACTTGATGAATTCCTGCAGCTGACTTTACGAATCTGTAATTTCCTCCTTGGTGGCTTTCATAAATGATAGTGAGACTGAAAAGGATAGGTACCCTTCCTTAGAGGTTATTAAAGTAAATATAGCATTAACTGGATTTCATCCCAGTGGAAGTATACTTTGATCTCCAGCCTAGGTAATACTTTTCTTCCTCTCTTCAGATGTACTCTATCTGCTCTCTTTAGAAGTGACAATTGCAAGGCCATCAGTTATTTGAAAGGTCTGCCATGGCAGGATTTGAAAAGCAGACTCCAATGCAAAAGCTGCTCTTTCTGTGGCTGAAACTACACAACTTATTACACTAAGCACTGGAGATTTTCAAGAAAAAATAAGCTAGACACCTGCAGTCTAGATACCCTTTGTCTACTCTTTCCTGGAAAAACAAGATTCATGACTGCAAACTGAAGACCAAGGAGAATGAAGCACTGGCACAGGATTCAAGGGTCTCAATTTCAAAGAGAGATGGTGTAATATTGTGCCCTCAAAAATATTGGGTATTTGTGAGCTAACCTTCATTAAAGATTAAATAATTCTCATTAAAGATAACCAGTGTTCAAGGTTGGGCATGAGGTTGATTGGAAGGTTAGGATCCAGCACCTCCCTACCTCAATTCACAGACCATTCCTTCATGGGCATCATGTTTCCTTCATGCAGTTTGTCTCATTGAGCCTCCTCACAGTACTATCATACCACTTATGAGATCACAGCTTTCAAATCTTTCTTAAGTCCATATGATCTTAAAAAACAGGTTTTCACAATGAAGGCAACACAAAATCCTTCAGAAACCCATCATGATATGCTATGTCAGTCCTTTCCCAAGGCAGCAGTTCTGCCCCACTCCCTAAACATGGTGGAAGATCAAATTCACAGCATCACATATATGCAAACCGGTAGGCCAATGGAAGCAGGACAACTCACGGGAAGGGTTCTACATCCCATGAGTGTTTTACACAGGCCAGGTAGAATCAGTGGAGACACATTCACAAACACTGAGTTTAGCAGCTTTCAGAAAATACGTCCCATTCACTGACCCAGTCATTGATTAACAGTAGTCCTGTCTCCAAGTAAACAAGATTACAGCAATCTTCGTTTAACTCATTGAGTGAAAAACGGTTTCAAGCCACAGTTCAGATGTCTATCAGGGAATACGATATGATGTTCAGCCAAATCACATGACATTGACACTCGAGCCAGAAGGATGATGCGTCACATGTGCACAGCAGGAACAGCAACTTTCCCAAAACTTTCAGAGTGAAATTTTGTGCACAGTGTTTAGAATAATTACATTTTACAATGCTACATCTCTGGGTGTCTCTGGCTGGCAACAGATGATGTGAATTAAACAGTAGATTATGTCAGTACTGTGAGATGTTGTACTAGCCATGGCCCACTCCCTTTGAAGAAACTTTATGTCATGAAACTCTTGACTTGCTCGTTCAAATAGTGATGACTACATAGCCATGCTACATGTCTTGGGTCAGGATTTTGAGTTTTCTCTTCATCCAGAAGGACTACAGATACAAGTCAAGAAGAATGTCCAGGTTTTTCCACACTAAGAGAAGAATGGTGAATTCCTATGAAGTGTCTTGACAACAGCCAGGTCGAGTGATGTGGCAAGGGCATTGAAAATCAGGATGATCAGTTCTACCTCTGAATTTCCATTTGTTAGCTCCATTTGTTAATCTGAATCTGTTCATTGCCTTAGAATTTAAGTCATTTGATACCTTCTCCATTCTCTTCTCTTTTTGTGCAGCACCTTGCACATGGCAAGGGTGGGGAGGGGGGTGTCCATGTACCCCTAGGTTCAAATTATTACAGTATTATTAGTAGATAGAGATATTTTCTTCAATGCCAATGGAGTACCAAGAGAAGAGGCTTCCTCTCCACACAGGCCATGCAGATGATCTGACTAGTAGGGAAAAAATAGAAGCCCAATCCTCACCTGGTGTAGACCTTCATGACAGCACTTACACCAATGGCACTACATGAACTTACCTCATCTGGCTCAGTCTGTGAAGTGTTACAGATCCTGCAAAGGAGACAGAAAGCTAAATCTGGAATACATTTAGACGGCATTCAGAAAGGAGTTCAGCATAACTGAAACATAATGAGCACTCCAGAAAACCAGCCCAACAGCACTGATTAATTGCACTGAGCCTTTTTTAAATGAGGTCTTCAGAAAATCAGATCATCTCCAAATGGAGAGAAAACAACTAGCAAGGAATAAAGCAGCCAAGACAGTAGTAAGCTAGCTTCTAAAAACTGTTGGGATTTGAAAGAATTATACATTAACTCTGGTTATTTAAGTGATTATTTTAACTGTGGCTCCCCATGGGCCTGATCCAAAGCCGATGAAGTCATCATCCGGAAACAAAGGCCTATGGCTCTGTTCTGAAACCAGTAGGCCTTTGTGTAGTGTGCTCTGCTGTGTATGTGTTCCATAAATTACATCTGTGTAGTTTTCTTATTAATAATGATGTGAAACATTACCAAGGCTGAAGCTTAGAGGAAGAAAAAATTGTTGCTCAAGGCCATTCAAGTGATATAGCAAGGCACAACAGGGTAAAACCTAAGCCAACAAAAATTTACACTGAATTTCAGGGGAAAAAAAAATCATACAATAATGTGTGTCAGAGTGTTCAATATCCTCCCCAGACCAGTTAGAAAAAATTCCCTAAGTATTCAGGACCAAATTAGACAAGAAACTTGCCAATATGCTGCAGACAGTGATTCTCCTCGATGGAGTATGTGGCCTGACAAGGTGCTTTACACCAGACTTTGGTGAGGTGAGTATATATAACCCATCTCCCAGATGGTGCCTTGAGAGAAACACATGCCTTCTCCAAGGACTTATGTCACCTCTAATTTTGGAGGCCAGTTCCAAGAACTTGCCTGCCCTGTACACCAATGTACAGCACAGAGATGACATTCTGCTGCTGCCCCAAGCTGCTGCCCCTGTGGTGCCGCATAGTGCTATGAACTCTGAGATGCTCTGCACTTGCCTTATTATGATGTCCACACATAATTAGCTCGTTAGCTTAGGTGCCATGCTGGGCCAGTAAAGCCTCACAACCTTTTCCAGTACTACTAGTGCATCACAAGCCAACTTTGGCACCCAAGCAGCACACTCCGCTTTGCTGGTGTACTGGTTGTGGCTGGAATAGAGTTAATTTTCTTCATAGTAGCTTGTATGGTGCTGTGTTTTGGATTTGTGACCAAAACAATGTTGATAACACACTGATGTTTTAGTTATTGCTGAACAGTGCTTATACAGCATCAAGGCCTTTTCTGCTTCTCACACTGCCCCACCAGCAAGTAGGCTGGGGCTGCACAAGAAGTTGGGAGGGGACACAGCTGGGACAGCTGACCCCAACTGACCAAAGGGATATCGCATACCATATGACATTGTGCTCAGCAATAAGAGCTGGGAGAAGAGGGAGGAAGAGGGGATGTTTAGAGGGATGGTGTTTGTCTTCCCAAGTAACCATTACATGTGATGAAGCCCTGCTTTCCTGGAAATGGTTAAACATCTGCCTGCTCATGGGAAGCAGTGAATGAATTCCTTATTTTGCTTCACTTGCACACACAGCTTTTGCTTTACCTATTAAACTTCCTTATCTCAACTCACAAGTTTTTCTCACTTTTACCTTTCCAGTTCTCTCCCCCATCCCACTGGGGGAAGAGTGAGCAAGTGGCTTAGTTACCTACCAGGGTTAAAACCCAACAGCTGGTTACTCTGGCCTGACCCAGAAAGGGTGTAGTTCCACCCACAGAACAGAGTCCCCAACAGTGTCTCTAATGAACTTTGCTGGAAGTGAAAGAATATGGGGAAATTTTGTTTTCTGCAACAAAACCAGTTTTAAAATAAAAAACAGATTACAAACTTCAAACACATGTGAGAAGCTTTGTGAGAACATCAAAGCTTGGTAATGACCATCAATACCGTGGGTATGAAACTTGTATGTCACGCAGACACAGCAGATTACAAAACAGACAACACAACACAGTAACACAGGGGGAGCCTTTTGAGGCCACTTCCATGATTATTAATGTATCATTGAGGTCATATTTCCTGTAATGAACATTAACTGTTGTGCTTACGCCTACTCTTCTTCTGTAGTTATGGGAAAGAGGCACCTTCAGAAGGAGAGTCATGCAATATGAATCACTGAAGACTACCGTTGCTCTCCCTTGACTTATGGGTTGATTTATATTGCTAGCTGGGGCATTACAATAGATGTTTCAAGTTAAGTGGTCAAAACCATGCCTTGCAGGCCTGGAAGGCTATGGTAGACATCTAAGCTAATGAGTTCAAGAGAAAGAACTGTCCTCAGACCACTGTCAGGTCCTAGATATCTGTTCATTAAAGTGAAGAAGCACTCATGACACTTATATCAGGAACCTGCCACCCTGGACTCTCCAAAAATGACCAGTTATAGGGGGAACAATGTAGGAACCACAGCTACAGGATGCTCAAGTGCTTTGGATTTTGGGCCCGTCAAGAGGATGTGTCTGCTGATGGAGACCACAGCTTCTGCTGCCTTCAGAGCAATGGAGACTAATCTGGTCTTCCATGTCTTGCCTGCAAATCATGGCAGTGATTAATTCCTCCCATTCCCCATTTGCAGCTCACACAGACCCCTGCTTGCTCTGGTTTGGGCAGGTTTGCTAAGACATTGCTCTGTGACTTCCAGCTCATGTTCTGCATTGCATGAGCAGAGTCTACACTAAACAACCAGCTTATTCTGCTTTTCCTCCTGGGAATCACTCTGTGGGTTTATGAGGGTCTTGCAGCTACACAATTTATCATTAAAATGCAGTATCCCATAATCATGCCAGTAGTAAGTGAAATTATGATACACAACTGTTGAAAAGACTCAGAGCTCCATCTCACTACATTGGGTGGGAATTAATTCAAAGAATGTAAGCAATCAACTTGTGGTATTGTTCTAATAAATACTCAAAACGACAACCATAAGGCCTGGCCAATGCAAGAAAAGCAAACGTCCATACAAATTTTCTGTGGTAAGCACTCTCAGCACTTAACATATCCCTAGAGGCTACTGTTTTCATTACTTCGTGTTCCAGTTATTTTGAGTTTTTCCACTTCTATACACTTCTTCAGTAAAGCCCTGTGAACCCATCTACCCAGTGCACAACCTAAAGGGATGTCTAAGGGACAGTTACACTCCACACTATAAATGGGAGCAGCATTTTTGTTTTGCTCCTAGTAGAGCACAGGTATTTTGCAGATGAGTGTTCCTGGTTGTGTATGATTTGCACTAAGCATTTTCCAGCCTGTTTTGTTCCAGTGATACCTGGCTACTGAATTCCCCTCACTTTGAAAAAGAACTTATCAACCATCTTAATTTTTTGCCATCTCTGGCAGCAACATTAAAATTTGTAGAAAACTTGCAACAAAAGGCCATAAAGATAACTTCTAAACTATTCCCCAAGCTTGGGAACAACACCATGTAATGCAGTCAAATAGAGAAATAAAAGGGTAGTCAGTTACTCACATATTGAAAATCTGAAGTTGTTTTTCAAAGGTATATCCATTAATACTAACTGAACACAAAGAAGGATAGTCTAGAAGTTTCAACATTAGTGTGAGACCTGGGAGACTTGGAGGAATATCTGCAAATAGCATGCCTCAGCACAAGAAATCCAACTCATCTGTAACCAAAGGAGGCAAAAAGACCTCAGATGGGACTCTCTCCCAGCCTTTTACACAGGTTTCATATGGGAAGTGAAAATTTCACTGGAAGTAACAAAAAAAGCCATCAAAAAGGAAGATACCATTGATCCAACTTTCTATCTACTTATACAAGTGTGATTCAAGACCTATGGGCTGAAGTCTCTTCAAGTGCAGTGGTGTGGCAGCAGCAGGAATGAGAGCAGATCGAAGTATTGGTTTTTATCCTGCATGGCTTCATTTTACCATGATACAGAGCAAGGGCAGATGGAACCTTGTTCCAAGCTTTTTCACAGAATGTCTTCTAGGAGAAGGAGAATAGCTATTATCTTAATCTAACAAATCAGGAACTGAAGTCTAGAGATACGTATTCTCAAAGACATATTTGTGCTTAAAATACCTGATAGAGACACCAGGCATAGGATGAGATCCCATGCATAATCAATCCAGTGAGCTCACATTCAGGATAAACTATCCTATAATTAGACAAAACTTCCTGTTAGCACAGAGGAAATAGGGCACAGCAATGATATCAAGAACAGCAGTAACAGGAGCAATAACAATTATAGGTGTACCTTTCTGTGCCTGGAAATAACTGTAACTTTTCCATAGTATTCAAATTTGCAAAAATCAGGGGGAGTCTCAGCAGCCCAGCTCTGAAAGCAGGGTTGTCCTTGGTATCACGAATTCCAAATATTGTAGAAAAGCAAAATAATTGTCCATAGGTGTCTGAACCAAAAAATGTTCCTCAATCTTTTTTTCTTTTGGATGATCTCCTGGTTCTACCCACACATTGTACTCTTAATCCTGCTGCGCAGTTTAGCTAAGGAGGCCACAGAGTCTGCATTACATGGGATGAAATGCTGAATATGAAATTCTTTTCCAGTTGTGGGGAAAAGACAAGGACTTTGTCCTATTGGTGTTGTGGCCTTGGGCTTAGAATGAAGTTAGTTATTCTTGGTATGGCACATTTCCTCTTGTTTATCCCTCACAACTATTTAAAAATAGCTTTCGAAGACTCGCAGAATCTCTCAATGTTTGCTATTTTAAAACAGATGCTTCTTTACACAGACTTAAGCAAGAGTTATTTTTTGAGTACACATCATTGTCCTGGACTTTCTCTGTAAATGTATCTCTGCACAAAGACAGCAATTCTGCCCTCAACACTGTTGATGACTGGGTGTTCATGGTTAAGCCAGGACAGACTTATCCTCCAGATCAGTGCTAAGAGCTTTTCTTTCACACCATAAACACAACAGCCTGCTGAGGTCTAAGGATTTGAATCACAAATATCTGTAACAAGAAAACATGTTCCAAAAAAAATGGCTTTCATCTTTTGTCTGTCATGAAGCATACCTACATTGCTCTGTGCAGTCCTGTGTAAGTGAAGCCCTGAAGCAAAGTGTAGATCTGTCATCTCTGGACAGAAGCTGGTCAGGACCTTTCGCTATTTTCTTGGCCTGGGCAGATGCAACACATCCCTTAGGCACACGTAGATCAGCAGATACTCAGACCACTTCAGACCGTAAAAAGATGGTATGAGTTTTAAAAATGCTAAACACACAGTAAACAGCCCAGTATACTAAGCCCAGTAGATTATGAAGAATCTGGCTTAACTACTTCAGCCTGTGAATATGTGCATACTTGCTAACCTAAGCAAGCACCTAATTGACTCGGATGTTTTCAGATAAACCTTGAGCTTGATAAAGTTCATGATGGACTACTCAGAGAGCAAACTTAGACCATGACTACCTTAGACCAGACCATGACCATGTCCATCTTAGACCAGAAAAGACCATGACTATGACCAGCTTAGACTTAGACCAGCTCTAAAAAGTAAACAATAAAAAAATTTCTTTGCCGTGTCCGCTGTAGCTAAGGGAAGGAGTAATGGACTTCAAATACACAGGAAAATATAGCTTAGATGTCACAAAATACCTTCTGACTTTAGGGCTACCAAAGCCCTGGAATAAACTAGAGAGCTAATTATACTCTCCTACAATGCAGGGAAAGTTGTGATATTACTGAATCTCAGTGAAAACAAAAACAACAGCAACAAAAAATTAAACTCCAGAAGCAACTGATCTCACTCTGGAATAGTGCTTGTCAATATTTCATTTAAATCCAACCTTTGGGCTACCCAAAACCACAGAACCCCACATCTGGTCCTTAATGGAAACAGGCTCCTATTCGTGCAGTCACACCATGGTAACAAGCACCTGAATGTTTGCAGTAGGCACCCATACCTCCCCACGTTGAGGCCGCTGCTGCACAGGTCACTGGAGAAATGGGAAGCAAATAATCTAAACAAACTCCATTTCATTTTATGACTCCCAGTTGATGTGTATATTTGGGGTTCAAGCACTTTCTCCTTCCAGGTGTGTTCTGTCTCCGGGATCCAACTGAGTCTTTGAAGCAAGTGGAGGCCTTACCTTTTCCTTGTTTTTCCTTTCCCCTGTCCCTGTCTGTTAAGTATTACCCCATGACCTTTCACTGATTGGCTTCAATTAAGGCCATGGATTTCCTCTTCCTGAACCAAAGTCAGGTTACAGTGCAAGAATAATAACGGCAAAACAAATGTGTTTTAGTCACCCATGCGCAGTCCCCAGACATCAGCATTTGGAGTAAAACTTTACTTGAGACTCCCACATCTCAAGAGCCTCAAGACACAAATTTGCTGGTAGCTTTTTGAAATCTCCAATACTTCTCTGCAGGAACATTTCTTGGGTCTTTTTTCTTTTCTTTTTTTTTTTTTTTGTTTTCTTAATTAAAAAGCCGGGGGGAGAGGGGGGAGCGGGACTACAAGGAAAGACTTATTCTTCTTGGTTTTGCTTAAGCTTGAGCAAGACTGACCACAATTTAGACCTTTGGGTTAATCAGAAGTTTTACAGTGTATGCCCTTTACATTGTTAGCATCACGAGGGATTAGCTGGATGTCAGTAGTGCCAAGAAGACCCAGGTGGGATCAGAGGCCTGAATCAGCTGTCAGCTGCTGGAAAAAATTAATCAAAATGATTTTGCATTAGAAAATTCTCCTTCACTGAAAATTATTCTTCACAAAATCTTCTAGTTTTCATTAATTTACTACAAAAAAACATTTCCTTGAAGCAAAAGGTTTCTTATTTGGAAGACTGTGTTTGTTTTATTCTGGGTTCTATTCTATTCCGATATGGGGGGCTGTATTTTGTTGTTGCTGTTGAGATATCAACTTTTCGTTTCAAAAGAGTTTTTATTTGGCTTTCTTTTCTATTGTTGTTGTAGTCACATTCTTCCTGGCAGCATGTACCTCATGGCATGCCATAGTATTCATCCTTAATAAGACAAATCTTTGGACCATGATAATTTATACAGAGAAAATGTTCATCCACTGAAATGTATGTCAGGACTAAAATTTGATGAGTACAATTAGCTTGTAGTCCTAAAAACCAAACCCTGCTCACTTTTTAGCACCAAAAATCAACTTTTGTGCTTCCAAGTACCATGAGGAGATGTACATATATGAACCTAAGTGTCTTTTATAAAAGTTTCCTTCAGCAATTCAGAAAGCAGCTGCACATAAAGGCTCTCAGTCATTCTCTATTTAAGTGCCACTCTCAGTATGCCTTTAATATGAAGAAGGTAGGTTTACAGCATAAAACATCACCATACAGATTTCCTGCAACACTGAAGGCTGACCCAAGCATCACATTTCAGGGCTGAGGGCTAAAGGATTTCATTCATTCTCAAAAGACCATTGCTCATTCTAACTGGAGGGCAGCAAAGTTTATACGACTTTCTCAAGTTGAAAGGCACAAGACATCACAAGCGTCAGTCTGCATCTGACAACTACTGACATAACCAAAAGCCTTCATGAAAGCAAATCAAACAAATGATGGTTATTTGGAAAAGTGATTTAACTTAATCTTGCTCCACTGTAAAAATTGGATTATGGCCAAGTTGCTGGGGCTATGGTGGGTTCCACAATCCCTCTTTTATGGGGCACAATCAACTTATCAAAAATGATCCCGACTAATTATTTATAATACTGGCTTTCAGATGGTGTTGGTTTTCCCTGGGTTTGAAACCCAGCCAATACCTATATTGCTTCCGTCTACCACCAGGCTTCCTCTGCAGAGGGGATTTCATACACTTTTGAATGGAGGAGACGAAGCAGCTTCTCATGAACTCAGGAAAGGCCAGTGTGTTTTTAGAAGATCAGTCTGCTCCACTTTAAACATTTCATCCAAGAAAATTTAAAGTCTGTCATGAAATTTATGATGTCCTGCTGGACAAATGTTTTCCTTTACTTCATAAGGCACCGGCTACTGTAATATAACAAAGTGGAAATTGCTTTCCAGAGAAACATGTAGAGATTTATCAGAGATACCTCACTTAATCACATTCCAGTGAGCCAGGGTCAGTCACTCATCTTTGGCGGGGGGGAGGGTGGGGGTTAAATTATAACTTAATCCATTATGAGGGCTGTTGTTAAAGATTTTTTGACAATGAAGTATCTGCATCAGGAAATTATGGAAATATTTATATTAGTTCTACATGCACCTTGTAAGCATCAGAGCAATTGAAAAATTCAGTGACAACAAAGTGCTGAAGAGGTACAACTCTTTCTGGTTCCCAAGGAGCATGCATAACTGGGAACGGCTGAACTTCAGCTGTAAAAATCTTCTTTTCTGTTACACATTTGGTCCAATGACCCAGCAAATAACCGTACAGATTAAGAAATTCAAGGACCCTGTGTAACCGCAAGCAACAATGCTCTCTGAGCGGCAGAGGAGATCCTTGCACTGCCTCACCAGATGGACAGCTAAGGGACAGTTTACACTAGCTGACCAGTCTTTTCACATGCTGGCAGGTTGCAGGATGATCAAATACTGAGATGTCCATGTTAGCTGAGAATACACTGCCAGGAAGGGCATGGGAGGGAAAGACAGGGGCCATTGCCCTTGAGTGTAAAGGTGGCCGCACTAATTGGGCATGAGGATGGGAAAAACAGAGGGGGGAACAGTGTTTTGGTAGGGAAGTAGTCAAGCTTGTTATTAAGTTCAAATCTTTAATAGCCCACTAATTCTTTTGAGTCTGCAGCCTGCTTTGTAATTGCATTCAAAATCTCCATGTTCCTCTGCCTATCAGAGCAAGACCGACCTGCCAGAGCCACTCTTCCCAGCGCACAAGCAAGTTCAGCAGTTTTATCAGTTCCCTCTGTAACACCAAATTAAACAAGAGCAAGTCTGGTTCACTGGCTCTGAGGACAAGGAGCACAGCATGACTTGCGTCTACAATGGGAAACTCTCTCCCTTCCAAAAACAAGCCAGCCTCATTCCTAAGGCCTGTTAGGGAGAGCATCTGGCCGGGGCACTGCCTCCACCTCTGCCTGGGCATTGCTTGGACAACGCTAACAGGCACAAGCCAAAGCTCTTCTAGGGAACATGCGAGCAGGCAGAAAGGATGGTCCCACACAGAGCTCAAACCCCAGTTTAGGAGCGACACACAGATGTACCCCCGGGGTCTGGGATGTACTTGTGATTCCCGGCGTAGGGAATAAGCCCGGGCAGAGCTCCATGCATCTGCAGCTAAACAGCTCTCAGCTCCCAGCCAGCCCAGATGTGTCTGTACCAACACAACGAGCAACACCGGCACCCTTTGGGCTCGACACAGCCCGGGACATAAGTTAGAGGGTCTGGAGTGCCACCTTCTGGTACGGTGCCCCTGCACATACCCAGCATGAGTGTGAAAGCAGCCAGACCTGGGGGGCAGATGGGGGGGCCCGGACCCCCAGCAACATCCCCACCAGGGTCCTGCTTCTGGGCTGGTCCTGTCTAGGTGCAAAGCCACTCTCCAGCCCAAGGCCCCCCTGCTGCCTGTGTGCAGAAATGAAATGGAGAACAAGCCTCAGCCACTCCAGAACACAAAGAATGTGCTTGCCTTGTCTGCTCACGTTCACACCCTTGACGTAGATGTCAAAGCAAACAACTTTGCAGTAAATTGCAGAAATTTTCCCGTAAAAGAAAGCCAAACAGGACCCAGATCTCATAGGTATGAGAAGAGGAGAACAACCATTCAAAATATTCAGGCCTTTCCCTGGATTTCATAGAAAAGTGGCATAATTCCATCTCTTTTCTGGTCACCTTAAGTGCAAGGCAATAGATGCTCTGTGGATAATCCATTTGTGGAAACAAGCCCATGATACACAGCTTTGTGCTCTGTGTGAACTCCTTAGCAACATATTATCAGGAGCATTGACAGCTACCCACAGTATGTAATCATGTCCCTAATAATACTTCCTCCAGCTATGATCCTAGCAATCTATAGTTAATGTAATGTGAATGGTATGTACCACACACAGTTCCTGAAAGAATGGGGAAAAAATGCACCACAGAGAAAGATGAGCAATGATAAACAAAAGGCAAATCCTCATGGACATTTCCTGGAACACTCCCTTCATCTTCCCACCACTGATCTGGGGAGCAAGCCAGATGCAAAGTGGCACGTACAATTTCAGTTGCCTGATCTGAAGCAATTTTATGCCAACACCAGAATCTCTAACATGATAAATTTTTATCTATTTCTAATGTAACAACTGGTTATCTGTGTAGTGATGTGTCCTCCCCTTCTTCAAAGCTGTGTGCGCAGACTGGACCCTGAGGCCCTGGACTTTGCTTCTTGCCACATTCTGGGAGTTCAGATTTGTGACAGAACTTGCTAAGGTTCACAGGAACTTGTTATTGGTGCTTCCTACTGCAACTGATGTGCAGAAAAGATGACAAACACAACAGAGGATGGATGCTGGAGGCTCTGGTTTTGTTCCTAAAGGCACTCAGCTCAGCTCTCAACTCTCCCACGACTGTGTTAAGCTGGGCAAGTCACTGAGGGTGGCATTTGTCTCATCTCACATAGGAGAGTCACAAACCTTCCTGGTAGGCTCAATGCTGAAATGGTGATGCTCATCGTGATGTACAGGGTGGACCTGCCTCTTCTTACGACTGGCTGCTGGGGGGACCCACAAAACCAGGTCAGGGTAGGGCACCCCACTCGTGGGTATCTACAACAAGGTGGGGTGAATATCACCTTATGTATCCATTCCCTATCTATCCTGGGGCAAGAATCATTCCTTCTTTTATCTTTTCTCGTTTATTATAAACTTAGTGGCAGCAGGAGGGTCTCCAAACACAGACAGAGATAAAGGCACCCACACAGAGACAGAGGCACTCACAGAGGTAGAGTGGGTACCTCTCACTGTCAGAAAACAAATAAGCAAGGGCTTGCTCTTAACTTGCAAGCTTTAATCACAGCCCTTCATTGCAATTAATAAGTCTGAATAAACTTTCAAGTGTCATGTTAGATTCTCGGTTTGACAAAGCCTGGGCTTTGTATTTGGGGACGTTATGTTGTGGAAGCTAAATATCCTCCATTAATTCACAGTAACTCATAAGAACAGCCAGGAACATCTGATAAAGCCTGTAAAATATTGTATATCTTAGCTCTCCATTTAGGAAAACCGGATCACTGCTACCTCTGCCCTGGCAGTCTGTCCCCCTTCCAGACCTCCTCTAGAAAAGGCATGTGTGAAAACACAGAAACTTTCACTGAAAGTCTAAATCTGCCAAATACTGAAGGCCTTCGTATCTCACTGACAGCAGGTCGTACTCTGGGAAATGGCTAAAATTTCCAGTGATACTATGAATTACCCCCCACTACCTCTTCCCTTGCATCTTTTCAACACTTGCATCTTTATTCAGCCTTTGACAACCTTCCACTGCTCCTGGTTCCAGTAACAATCTCATCTCTCTCTCTCTCTCAAGTAAGCAGTTTTCTACAGGCTGTGTCTACCTTAGGAGAGAGCCACAGAAAATTAAACAGCCAACTACTGACATGCTTTGGATGGTCCTGCCTGCAAAATGAAGTGGACCCTCTTTGCTTCGTCCAGTTGCATCAGCTGGTCTAATGTTAGATATTGTCTGTCCTTGCAGATGGAGGAGACAGCTATTAATCATAAAATAGTATCCATTTTAATAATTGGCTCCACAGTGTTACCCCAGATTTCTCACCCAATAATAAAAGCTCACCAGATTTCAGCAGCACCTCTATTTACCAGCAATGTAAAGAACAGCTTTCTGTTAGTAGTTTGAGCCACTGCCTCTATGTTTTTATTCTGCAAGCAACTATGCAAACACCAGCCCACCCTAGAGAAATTTGGGGAATACTGGAAACCTCACAGCCTTTCACAGCGGTTCAGCACAATGCCATTTCACTCAGTCCTTTCTGTCATTTGATACAGGGTAAATATTCAGTGTTCAGTGGCCTCCACACACACATTTCCACCTGTGTGGCAGGCCGGTGCTCGCCTGCTGGTTTGTAACGTAAAACATGTGGGAATACGGAAAATCTCAAGAGGTCTGTCTTACACTTCCTGTTCTTTATTTACCTTGCTGTGTTCAGTTTGTTTTTCCATTTATATTTAGCACAGATAAAAGCGGGGCAACCAAGCTCATATGTCTTAGTGAAATAATGGGAAGAGCTGGATACGAAAGCCATCAAAAGGCAGGATGAGGTACCTCCACCCCTCAAACAAAGGACAAAACTTTAAGCCAGCTTTGAAACATAGTGCATACAATCAAGTGCTTTTTTCCAAGCCTCCATAAGCAGGTGAAAATCTCTCATGCGTTCACTCCTCACAGGTTGAACAGGTTTGTTATTTTCAGTCAAAGTGTTGGGGAAGAGCATGATTAGGAGACCGCTTTGATCACACCATGCAAAATCCTGCTCTTGGGGCTGGGCAATTACAGGGTGCCCCTTGCAGAGTACGCAAGGCAAAGCTACCTGCAAGCCCCTGATCAGTTCGTTCAGAGCCAGGATCAGGACGCGCTCCAGTTCGATGTGTCCAAATAAAGTATGATGGGACTATTAAAGGGCCTTTGTCTGTCTTTGCATAATGCGGGTGCTCGTTATTTCACAACTCTATCCACACGTAAAGCCATGCTGCCTTGCACCATGCTCTGTTTCCTCCGCCCTACAAAGACTGGCCCCAGATGGTGACCAGACTTGGGATGAAAATGCCAGAGGTTTTGAAAAGCAGCACAACAGAAGGCTGGACCGGTACATTCAAAAAGCATGTCAATGAATTAGCATAGCACCATGCATAGTCAACTGAACACATGCAGCAGACTCACTGAGACACTAGTAAATATCATAAGTATCTAAAACACTTAAATATGGAGAATACAATTAAAAAACCCCCACAACTCAGCTAACTCTTTAGAAAAGCTCTAAAAGTACTGGAATAGCAGTAAAAAATAGAGCAAGGGAGTAAAAGGAAAGGCATTTCTCAGTTCAAAAATGCAATGGTTAGATATACCACCTTAATGTTCCCAGCCACTGTCCAACAAATGAATGAAACACAAAGACAATGTTTGATTTACTTCCACTGTTGCAACAATGAAGCTTTGGAACCATATGTTCATCATCCCAAAAATAAGCTCAGTGGTCTGGCAGCACTTCAAGACTGCAACCATAAATGTCAATGTAAACACATATTTGTGTAAGGATGATAGATAAGAGGCACTTATTTCGGGGACTTATTTCGGTGTGAGTATCCATCAGGAGTTGATACCATCTTGTGACACTGCAGGTCTCTCCCATGATTATAAATCACCCTGCAACAGCTCAGCCAACCCACCCAGGGAAAAAGCAAAGCTGGGCTGTCAGTGAGACTCTGCAGATTGGATCAAAGCATGGGGCTGCCACAAGCCCCTGGTTTATGGTGCTCCAGACTAACCATCTCCTGGGCACATGCAGGAGTGGGTGTAATCATGAAGGGGATGGATCCAAGATGTCATCATATAACACAGAAACCACAACAGGGGCTGCTGATCGGAAGCGGGGACAACAGCCCCCACAGCAATGTTTACTCTGGTGCACACCATCTTGTGATGTACTTCTACCATGACAAAAATCAACTGTCTGTTTCTAGAGCACAGTTTTGTGCATTGGCTACAGGCCATAATCATCTTATGACAACTTCTTTTTATCTTGTTACTATTTCTTTACATAAAAGCAGGAGTATGAGACTTTAATTGAGAAGAGGCTTTGCTAGTCAAGGCACAGGGCGGACACACAGTGAAGGACTACCATGAGAAACTTATAGCCAAACATGGGACAGTATGGGGTGCGACAAACCCAGGCAGCAGTCACGGGAACAGTGAACTACAATAATAACACACCGTGCTAGAATTAACTATGCACATAGCACAGTGATTTTCCTTCACCTCTCTATTTTTTTCAAAGGAAATTAATACCTTTCAAGAGGATGCTTATTTCTGACAAATAATCTCAGGATTTCTCTGCAGGCCAGAACTGTCCTCTCAATAACAAACCATTAACCCTTTCCTGAGACTATCTAGAATTACTGACCAAAAAATAAAATGAAGAAGAATAGGCCCCAAGCAAAAAGGTGTCTGAACTCTGCTAAAACACTAACTATCCCCAGGATATGGAGTTGTGCAGAGACAGAGCTTTATGAGAAAGCCCTGAGAACTTAAGGAAAACTCTACCACATAGACAAAGAGGGACTCGGTAACAGCAATGATTCTACTTTGCCCCACAGGCCCCTATGGCAGTTTCTACCCATTAGGGCTTGTGCATCCACAGGCAGATTTTTCCACTAACTTCAGTTTCGCTTTGAGCTTTTGTTGTCAAGATATTCAACACTTCTGCATTTGGTGACTGTCACACCCAAAGACACAACCCACCTGCAGTGAGCTGGAAGTTTTTTTGGTAGGGTATTTAGTCTGAGGTCATTCCTGCTCCAGCTGTCACCAAAGGTAGTTTTATGGTGTTTCACAAACAGAGCAGAATGGGGCTTTTTACAAGGTGTGTGTAGGCTTTCCGTTGAACCCTGACTGTGGCATTCCTTTATCAGGGGCAGGGGGGAAACATGCTAAACCTTATAACACTATGGTAAATTAGGGATCTGACTGTGCCTTCCATGGAAGGTAAAGTGCAGTCAACAGCTTTCCGTGCTGGGAAGAGACCCCACAGCTCTCAGCTCCCCCAGTACTGTCACCCTCTCTCCCAAGGCACAGCACATCAGACACATGCAGTTGTATAGGAAAGCAGGCATTTGGGAACTTTGGTCCCTGCTCCTCTCCTCACCTTCTGAGTGAAGGGGCAACTCAGCATGACTCTTCTGTGTCAGCCACATTAGTTCTTGCTGTGCTCAACAAAAGTGCAGCAGGCCACCATCAAGGAGTCTGGCCATATAGTAAGAGTCAATAGATGATGTGGTGAGGATCAATAGTGCCTACTGGCAATGCATGTGGCAAGACCCATGTATGCAGGCCCTGATTTCTAGGTACAGTAGTCTAACTCCAGGAAATCCAGTTCAAGGGACAATCCCATGTTCACAGGCTCATCTGGCAGCAACCGTTGGGCTGGGATAGGATTTCACTCCTGGGCTCCTACATGTTTGCTATGAGATGCATTCGTGTTTGCAGAGGTCACCAGAGAAAAGGCTTTGTATGTCACCAACAGAAATGATTTTCAGGAATGTGTTGCGCTGTCTCCTACCTATCATGCCCCAGCATGAACACACAGCAATGAGCAATTCTGCCCGTGCTGCAGGTCCCTGCTTGCGAACCAGGGCTGGCACAGCAACTGCTCAAGGGAGCTTCATAAAGTGGAGTGGAGGATGGGGCTGAGGGATTTGCTTTGAACCCCTGAGTCACGCTACACTTGGCTCAAGTCAATGACTCACTCCAGTGAATGCTAAAGTCATCCACTATTTCTTCTTAAACAATAAAAGTAACATTTTATGTGCCCAGAAAGGGTAATAAAAATGTAATGGACACTCTGTGAGCCTAAATCAAAACCCAGTGAAGGCAATGGAAGGAGCTCTGTAGTTTCCACACACGTTTGATCATGCCTTCTTTACTTCAGTTTTTTCTTCAAGAGACCTTTCCATTTAGCAAGGAGGAAAGATCTTTCTTTTTTAGCATTAATCTCCACCTCTCCTTGAAGCAGTCTCATTTGCCATGGTGCTCTTCAGAACAAGAAAAAAAAGATTAATTTCTTCTTTTCCTCTTAATGTAAAATGCAGTAATATCTTAAGTCAGGACATCAAAATACTGGACTAATATCACTAAGAGATTTTAGGAAAAAAATCAGATCCAAACCTGTGGGAGGTAAGGATTACCCCAGGCCTGGAGGGAAGGGGAAAATTCTTTATCTTAATGACAAAAGGCTCTTCTAACCAGTAAAGTTTACATGATATTAAACATAGCATACTTTTACCTTCTTTTGGGATGTCACATACAAAAAAATCCCACAGAATTAAGAAAAAAGGAACATTAAAGGCTCATGAGTACAGTCAGGTCTGACTGAGTTATCCAAGTAATTTCTATTTATACCCTTTGTTAAGGCTGTTAGTAAGTGCTTGGGGCCAAGGCCTCCTTTACTGTAAATAGGAAAGTTCTGCAGCGGTCCAAGATGCCCCGACTAACACATACATGCCAGATATGCCTCAGCCAAGCTTCTTGCATACATGACTATAACTTTTCAGCTAACCTATCCATTTGAAAAAAAAAGAAAAATCTCTCTTTGTGAACACCACTGCATATTGAGCTGTTGATTTCTAAAAGGAATAAGGTACATAAATGTCTGAGAAAAAATATAGCTTTGAGGTTTATGCCCTTTACTTTGGAGTGGAGCTGCTAAATTCATAATTGAGCAGCACTGCATCTTACAATACACTTCTTTATTCAGTCTCATCTTGCTGCAACCCAGGTATTCTCAAGTAGGGCTGAAATTTCACGAAGACTTCTGCAAGGGTGTGAAGCAGTCATTAATATTTAAGAAATTATAATGAGGGGCAGGTGCCTGCAGCCTGCTTCAGAAGAGCTTCTCAGCCAGCAGGACAGAGTAAGGGATCCACTTCCAAAATGTGGCTATGTCAGGACCACGGTCATTTACACACCTACTGCAGAATTTCTCTTACGCACAAATTGTGCACAGGTTACAGCTTTCTCCTTCAGCTATGAAAGAACATGGTGTTGGTTAGCTATTCTTAACTTCTTATTAACTACCTTTTGTACTATATTCCTTACTTGTCTAGGTCAAGGCAATTTGGGGTTAACAAGTTTATAATTAAAATGTAACATTAGGATACATAATTAGGATCAGCCCAAGCATCTGACCCAGCCTTGAATCCATGACTCTGGCTGGCAGTCTTCAAAAGGATTATTCCCTTTTCTTCAGGAGATGTCTCAGTTTTTTTCTTTAAAGCTGGGTTTTAGTGGGGCAGCTTTCCAGTCTCTGTGGCTTCCCTTCCGGACCTTTTTCAAAAAAGCCCTTTAGTCCCTTGCTCTGTGGTTTCTTTCACATTCGAGACAAGCGCTGTTCTAAAACCCGCATGTTAGAATTTGGGATTAAAAATAGCCACCGCAGACTGGTTAGCATGAAGCAGCCATTCATAGTGCACAATAGACGCTGCTGCAGCCCACGCCAAGTTCTCAGCCCGCGCGGAGCAGTGCAGCCCCACCGACGGGCACGGTGCTGTGCCGGTGCCTTTCCCAGACAGTCTCAGCCCTTTTGTCTCTTCCCATCCGACAGCCTTGCAAAGCTCGTGGAGTATGTCTGCTCTTCCAGAGGAGTGCCACAGCACTCTTAGAAACCTCACTGAGGCTTGTGTTCAGTAACTGCTAGCAAATTTCTAGGTTAAGCTCCTTGAGCCAGCATTAAACATTGACTTTCAATAGGCATAATCTGATACCACAGTGTATTTCACAAGATCCCTGTGAAACTCTGCAACATACCATTACATATGAATAGTTCTAGCAAATTTAGAGAAACACACATAATTACTAAGAGCTGATATGCAAAAGAACAAAATTCCTTCTTCCAGATTGGCCATAAATATTAGTTTGAGGCTGAAAAGCCTTTAACACACCTTAAACCCTTCAATTTTCCTCACAGGATTGTTTCAGAGCAATCATTTCCCTCTTTATGCCCCATGCACATCCCATCTCTTTATAGCTATGCCTCTTCTATATACTTCTTACCCCTTCCCCTGCCCAGGGCTCACCCCTTTCACTTCATTACCTCTCCCACTTTACCCTGCCTCTTCTCTCTACTCCAAAAATCATTAACTCTTCAGTATACCACAGTCCCCCAGTCTGAGACTCTGTTGCCATGATTTGCAGAGTTTAAAACAGGCATATCACTCTGCCCAACCACAATAAAATAATTTTAGAGTCATTTTACATGTGAGCCAAAGCAACAGCAAAAAGTCCAGCTGGGCTAAAAGGTGAAGCTGGAAACACCTCCAGTCCTTCAGTTGGTAGGGCCTTATTACTGGCTTCAGTAAGTGCAAGATCAAATCCCAGGTCCTACATAGGTCCCTAATCCAGCCTTCCTGTCAAAGCACAGCTATTGCTAATGCTAGGTCAGGTGTGCCACAGCTTCAAAATCTCCCTGGGTCCCTGCTCCACTGCTGCACTGCCCTCCTGGTGAAGAAGTTTTTTCTTATACCCAATTTGAATTTCCCCAAAGGCAGTTTTGGGCACTGCCCACCATTATTCCTTTGCTGTATCAGAGAGCAGTTTGGCTCTGTCATCACTGTAACTCCCCATTGAGAAGCTGTGGGCTACTAGCTGGTCACCCTGAAGCCACCTCTTCACCAGAGCACACAAGCTCAGCTCTCACAGGTCCCAGCATCTCCTCAAGGCTTCTGACCACCTTGGGAGCTCTGCTCTAGAGCCTCTCCAGTTCATCCGCATCCGTCTTGAACTGGGGAGCCCACAGCTGGGTGTCCAGTGCTAAACAAAGGGGAACACAGGTTCCCCTTGATCTGCTGGCCACATTACCATTGCTGGAGCCCAGTGGGCAGTTTGCTTTGTTTCCTGTATAAGTGCATTTTTGGCTAATATATTCAGCCTAGTGCCCATCACAGCCCCAAGTCCTTTCTCCCAGGGTGGCTTTTCAGCCAGTCAGGTCAGCTGCTGTGGGGGGTCATCCCGCTCCACGTGCAGAGCCTCGCACCCCTCTGTTGAACTTTGTGAGGTTTCTGTCAAGCCAACCCTCAAAATCCTTTACATTCCTTTTGAACCATATCTTTTCCATTTAGCACATCAATCTCTCCCTCTAATTTAGCTCTATCTCCATATTTTCTAAAGTGTGCTCTGTCTCCTCAAGCAGAGCTGAAAATATGACCAGTGTCAGGGTCAGTATGAATCCCTGAGCTACTCGTGTCAGCTCCTGAGGTACTTCACTTCTTACTCACCAAACAGACTTTGAGCCATTGAGTAACACACCTTGAGCCTGGTGGCCCACACCATTTTTAACCCATTTAACAGTCCATTTTTCCAGCTGGCAACAGGTAGACCCTGTTTTCCCTTAGCTTCATTCTCTCTGCAGTTCTTCTTCCAGGCAGAGCAAAAGAGGGTTTTCACTAATATGATGCTATGCATTTTAATTAAAATTACTAGTTCTCAGAATCCCAGAATTGAAGAATTTTAAAGGTAAGAGCAGGGTGAAAATTGATGCTCTTGTCACTACATTAAGTTGCATCTACTGAGGTCATCTTGGAAGCTCTGACTACAGCTTGGAAACAATCTTTTACATTTTACATAGAGGAGGGAGTTGGCAATGCAGAGACTAAGAAGAGCCAATCCTCCTGGCCCCACAAGCTACACAGCAACAGCTTCATATGGCTAGGAGCCATCAGGCACAAATCACCATACGCAGAAGTCAAACAGGAGGTCATAGGCAGGAGGCACCAGGACCCCATCGGAGACCCACCGCTCCGTTGCAGAGCCGAACTGGCTTCCAGCTGGCTTCCAGGGGGAGCTGGCAGCGTCTCTCTTCAATTAAGCAGTTTTCTGATTTCGTTGTTGAAATCTTTGTCCCTCATTTTTAACTAATACTTCACTTTTATAATGGGATAATAAACTTCTGGGGGAAAAGCCATGCATTTCGGTCTCTACTGCACTAAACATAAAAATAAAATAACAGTGCGTGACTGTTCTTTAGTGGCTTTTAAATTCTCAGGAAATGAGCTCTCCATGAGCAGGTAAGGTGGGGGGTTTTGATGACAACTTATGAATCAGATGACACACAAGGGAAGCAAAGGGAAAGAGAGAAAAATATCCTCCTAATCTGTTCTCAAACAGATTGTCAAAATGTGCTGCTGCTGAAGCCAAGTATTTTAAAATTTAAATGACTGGGCAAAAATCTGGTTCCAGTGTGAACTGACAGCATGTGAACCCTTGTGAGCTGAAACACAGCAGACAATACAAGGAACAGCACTGTGTGTCTCCCACAGCCACCATCCAGGTGAGAACAAATGAGTCAGCAGGATGAGTCTTTGTACATTCTTCTGCTCACACAAACAAACTTCAAAAAACAAATACCAAAAAGGCAGTTAGTCATAGAAGCCATCAGTTGCCAAAGCAAAAACATCAAATTCAGGATATTTGTCTTTCTCTGCAGTGACAAGGGACATTGATCCCATGTTATGGCAGTAAGGTGGCCTTGACAGACCATAGATGCTAAAAAGATTATATTAATATCCAGGTATTATAAAAGAATTAGCCAAAAAAACAAACAACTCTTTTAAGGGTCTGGCTGCTAACCTTCCATGTGAAAAAGAGAAATTTCCCAGGGGCAACACCACTTCCCACAGGACATGTGGACCCTGTAAGTGACTTTGTTGACCTGGGGGACTGGGGAGAGAGGAACCCTCACCTTTCAGCAGTCAGTGGCTGAACTCCTTAAGTTCACTTGGACCAGGACTCCCAAAGGCAGCAGCTGTGGAGGGGCACAGGACTATCGTGGGGTGCCTCAAGGCATCTCTCAGCCCAATCCTGTGGCTTCCCAAGCACCCTCCACCCTGTGCTGGGCACTCACAAGATCCATAGGCTTCACCTCGTAAAATAATACCTGAACCAGCAAATGGCACCACATTAGCACGTGACCTGCAGGTTGCAGCTCAGTCCAGGCTGTCTTTGTTGGTCAGCATTGCAATGCACACGTCTGTGTACAGGAGTAGAAGCTCACTGCTATGGAATATTAAAACTAAGAAAACATTCTCTGCATGATTTCTCCTCAGATAAATAACCTAGGTACAACAGAAATGCATTCAGGCCTTGATCCCACACTGGTTTCTCAGGCAGCCAGAAGTTACTGAGAGTTTTCTCGAATAAAGGCTACAAGGACAGTGTTTTAATTTCCGCCCCCACCTCTGGTATGTTACTATGGTCTGTTTTTCTGTAAGCACTCATTCATTTTGTTTTCATTCATGCCCATCTGTGAGCTCAAAGATGCAGAGAACAGTTCATGAGAAGACATGAATACTAAAATCAGACTCATTTCCTCTGGTGTGGCTTCAGAAGTGAAAAATTAAAGCCTCCCTTTGGGAACTTTTCATGGTGATTATTGTTATAATAAACTATTAAGTGATGGAGTGGTTACTTGATACCTATGGAGACAAAATCCAGTCAGACTGCCTGCTAAAATGGTGGACTTTTTTCAAATATTAATGTGTCTTTATGGGCACTGAGCTTCTAACATCCCTGAGGTGCAATAACCACGTGATTTATGGTGGCAGCACAGAGCTGCTTGCAGGTAGACGTTGTTGACATTTGAGATCAGCTGTACAAAGAAAAGTTCTTCTAACATAAATTGAAATTAGTGTTAAAAAGAGAGACCAAAATTGGCAGAATGTACAATTCTTACAATCCTACCTGGTCTTCCACTGTGTAAAAGGGACCTTAATGATTATGACAGAAATTTTCATAAGAGAAATAATTTGACTTGTTCTGTAAATCAGCTTGCTTGATTCATAATCCCTCAGATATCTCTCAGACAAGGGACCTCCTAGGGGCAGCACTGTGCTTTTATTTGCCCTACCATTTGAACTGACAGCCTGGCCAAGAGTTAGTACTAAAATGGTAATGAGAAGATCTTATTTCCACTCTAATGGAAAAGTACTTCACCATGTGATAATAATAAAATAATAGAAATATCATAGGCTTGTTAAACCTTCTGTAGAAAAGCCTACTTTTAAAAATCATTTTGTAATTCCCTTAAACCCTTCTGCAATCCTGTAGTAGAGATACAATTATCTTTTAATCTTTCCAGGGATTGAAACCCTCCAGAAAAAAATCACAGCCTGTTACACTCAAATAACTTTCCTTTTTCCTCACACCATTGCCTTGTGTTTGGACACAAGTGTTTTAACAGTTGGACGTGATGATCTTAAAGGTCTTTTCCAACCTAAACGATTCTATGATTCTATGACATTACTCTGCTGTTCGCTGAAGAGGAGGGCACCATGAGGACAACATAAAGCTGATGATGTTTTTACTGGCGCACTCAGCACAACATGAAGAGCAGAGAGTTTACCCTCTTGATGGTTGATACTGGCATGAAAAATTACTTTTTTTCTTTTTCAATTAAAATAATTTGGCATCAGTCATCCATTGCCAAGTCTGATAATACAGTGCAGGAAATAGCCGCCCCCAGTTCCTGACAGCGTGCCGCAGCTCTGCCCAAGAGGTGGCCCAGTCACTCCTGGCTGTTTCTCGTAGGAAAGTGTCAGTCAGCACAAATGTCTGTAGGACTGTGCAAGAAATTATGCAAGACAAAAAAAAATGTTTTCTTATCACTTCACGAAAGCCGAACTAGATCTCCAAAAGGAGTCCAGTAGCAATCATTTCTTGGTTTTATTTTTATCAGTATTGAAGGTATAGACAGGTAATTGGCTTAAACTGCACAGAAAACCTGATGAGATCCATCAGAAAGAGAAGCAGCATGATTTCCCTTTAAGTGACAATTAGAAACACATTAGATCCAGAATAGTGCATACAGTTGATGCTGCCTCTGGGCTATTTGCAGCCAGCTTTCAACCTGTATTACCCATATTTTAGTGCATGACCTCCCACCAGCTGCCTTCCCAGAGCCTTTGGTTATCTCACACAAGAGACACTTGAGACCAACACCTGTGGTGAGATAAAGTAAAGGTTATACTGATTTCAGACTCCCGCTGCTGCCTGGAAATGCTGTAATCAATGGAGTGCATTAAATCTACTCCAGGGAGTACAGAAGATGCTCCAGGGTTGCTTGTTCACCTTTTTCCTCTAAGTAGTGTTGGCCAAATTCTTTTTACAATTGCCTTGTTGTTTGCCTCTTACACCTGGCTCTTGCTTCTGATGGACACCTGCCTCCTGCCAGCCCCAAGTGTGCTCACCCGTTCCCAGCAAAGGGGAGCCAGCAGGACCACTCACATTTCTGAATGGCTGAATATCAGCCAGGTCTCACTTTAGCCTGTAAGCATGAAAAACCCACATGCCTGAGTCTCACCTAAATTTTCCTTCCAACTATTTGTAAGGTTTATAAATTATCCCAAGAGGTCAGTGTTGAAACAAGACTTTTTAAAAGCTGCACTTTTTTAAAAAGGCAGGATTTTACTGTGTATTCACCAATAATACCTTCCTTACCTGGGTATTTTACAGGGAGGACTAATCGCCCCATATTGCTCGAAGCTTTTCCTGGCTTTATGCTGCTGGGTTCTGCATCTTTTACAAGTGAGCAGATAGATCTATTGTTGTGAGCTGTGTTTGCAGAAACACTCACTGCGTGGGCTGTTCGCTATTATCTGGTTGCCACAGCAAAACCATGCAAAGGTCTTCCCAGAGGGAGCTCCGAAAATCGTACTGTGCGCAGCATGATTTGGGGCTGTTGTTGTGAGTTTCTTAAATTTTTATAAGGGAACAAAACCACATTGTGAAACACAGAACCTTTCTTACTGAACCCCAACAAAGCCTTGTTTTTGGAACAGCTCCTGAAACTATCATCTCATCAGGTCTAGAAGGCAAAAGAAACAATTGTTAAACATAACAACACAGAACTACATAGCATTGATCTCCTTTCTACAAGCTGGATTTTCCAAGCATGTCATGAAACTGCAGGTGGATGTGGTGGGGTCTTGATGTACTGATAATCTGGATGCCATTAACACAGGCCATTCTGGGAGCGTCTCTCTGCTGTGGTCTCCGTAAGGTGCCAGCACACCCAGGATTCTCCATTCACACCCATCTTAGCCTATTACAATTGTCTGAAAAAAAAAATGGGGCAGAGGTAAAATAATCTTTCCTGACATAGAAAAATCACTGCAAATTCATCTGGGAGATAAAAATAAGTGAAAATTTATCTGAGAGGCTCAGCAAAGCCTAACTTGCAGCAAAAGGGAAGAGAATGAAGTGTCTGAATTTAAAATGATTTTGTGTGCAAACTGCTGTTCCAACAGGAGTTTTTGAAGAGTAGCAGGCAGATTATTAGGACAAAAAGATCAGGAAGAAATCTTATACACTAAGCTAAAGCAAAGAAACCTGAACTGCAAACCACAAATATTTGGCATTTTTTTAAAAGGAGGGGCAATATACTAATGCTTTCCTCAATTTCAAAGAATTTTGGTATTTCAGACAAATTTTTATTCTCTACCGTTACTGAGGAAAGAATCCTACCTCTAATTTACCATTCAGAAGGACTATCTAGGATTGAGTTACTCACCTGATGGGATGAAATTGAGTACTGAATCTGAGCCTCATCTGACTTAAAAATGCACATCTACTCACACTCTTAGGTGAAAAACAAAATGAATGAAGAAAGTCTCCAGAAGCAGAAGTTCTTCAGGCAACCAAAATGTTGCTCTGTAGATTTGCTACCTACTTAGACAAGATTGCCCATAATTCATATTTTCCAAAAATTGCTAATCTGTCTGTCACATGTAGCAACATAATATATCACGTCTTCCAAATATTTTGTATAGCCTTAACAGGTGGGACATTCCCTACTTGTATTTGTTCTTCCCTTTCTGATTATGCTTACTGCAAATTTTGTGTTCATAATGTCTAGGTCCCTTTAAAGCCAGAGAAAAAGAAAACTTTTTTCCCCTTCTTTGCCTCCTGTGATGTGATGTGATTTGCTCATAGCTTTTCCTTCTCCACAAGGTTTAACATGGAGTCGTCCCTTTTGAATTGATAAAACACAGCTGGTCATACGGTCAAACTGCAAATATCAATGGATGCCAGCTAAGGGGTGAACTTTAAACTGAAAAAGGAAGAAATTCAGAGAAATGTACATTTCAAAATGTGAATTATACCTGGACATTCTTTTTATGTTCTTGGTTCAGAACCTCAGCTTTTACATTTTTGTTCATTCCTATCTCCAGTGATCATAAACACACACATAAATTGTGTCTTCATACAGCATATAGAAATACATATGCTTACTATTTCCATTATTACCTTATCTGCTTTTGGGACTATACTCTTGTGTCTGCTGTTCCTTTCCCCTTGTCATATGCTTTCTACTATGCATTTTCTCCCACATCGAAGGGAATTGTGTAACCTTTTCTACTGCTGCCCTGAATCTCTCCCGTTCCCTCTTCTGTCCAGCCATCCTGGCTCTGCTCTTTCTTCAAATCAAAATCTCTTTTCCCTCATTTAAAATCACACTGTACCTGGCTCTTCTTTTGATACTTTGTGTTTTTTCATTATGTGCTGTTGGCCAACATTATCTTCAGGAAACTGGTCTTCCTAATGGCTGTCTTCTGCTCCTTCTTCAAACATGCTATCTGACAGGCAACTGGGAACCAGAAGCTGTTGATCTTGCCATCATCACTTTGCACCATTTCTTCCTTCATTTTTCTCTCTGCTCCCACTTTTTCTTCCTACCTCTCCCCCTGAGATGTTCCCTACATTCCCATCTGTGGTTTCACTAGGACAAAAAAATGAGTCATTCAGGGTGCGTGTTACTGACTGCAAAGATGACATTACTGACAAAATTAATCGCACTTTCAATGTCTCACCCAACTTCAGAGGCCTAAAAGGTAGCTGTCTCTTCTAAGGTAAGTGAGATGAATCCCACCCTGGTTGTGAAAAAACTGTACCAGTAAGAGGAAAATCGTTCACAGCATTATGTTCCTTGCTCTCTTGTACAGGATAGCTATAACTCAGGTCATAGGGGTTATGTCATTTAAAGGTATATTAATGCATCTCCCCCAGAAACTCTTCAAAAAAACCTCTATGATCCACAGCAGCTCTTGGTATAACTCAGGAGATGTAATTGTTTAATGGGTTGTCCATACTGTGAAATAAACTCCACAAACACAGAAGACCATCACATCCCTCACCAGGCTATACTCAGAGCACAAGATTCCCTGGCTTTGCCTTTCTTGTATGTTAAAGGAAAATATACCTTTGAAAAACCAAGAAAACATAAAAACCTATCAAATTAATTAAAAAATTAAGTCATTCCCTGTTGCATTCTTTTTCCACAAGGAGGAAATCTAGTAAACAACACGGCAATGGATATGTAGCACTCATACCTCATAGTGAGGGCACTCTGTAAGAGACAGAAGCAAAGTGAAGAGCAATCCTATGTTGGCAGGGTGTGTACAAGAAGACATTTAATGTCAATGAATAATTAAGCATGAGTAGAGATTTATTGCTGGTAATGATGACCAGCAGCATTGCACCATATCGTGTCTTTTATTTTTGGAAAAAGGAAACATTATCCATCATTCTTTCCTTGCATCACACAGTTTCAGTTACTAAATACACATTTTTCAACTATATTAGTTGAACTGTTAACTGTTGACATTGGCTTCAGAAATACCTCAGACTTATGGGAAAAAAAACAGGAATTAATTGTATTCACTGTCGTTCTGATTGATTTGGCAGCTTTCAGAGATATAAAAAGTAGCAAGTGTGTACAAGATGCTCTCATCTTTTCTTATATTTCAATTTTCAACTAACAAATATCTCTGAGTCCTTAAGCCAATCCTTTGCTATTGCAGGTAGCAGTATCATATAAACCATTTCAGAAACTTCCAGCTCCATCTTAAAAGTCATTCAGGTTTTTAATGATTTTTCAGAGCTAAGCACCTCTTGGGGTTAGGAATTTGTTCCAGTTTTCCAGGAAAAAGGTATTCATCATATTCACTTGACTCCATTTACACACATTTAACTTTAACGGGGAGGGGGGTGTTCTCTCTCTCTCTCTCTTTTACATATTTATGGATTGATCTCTCCCAAGCTTTCAATGTTTTAGACTAAGCAGGACCTTTTAGACCTTTCACATAACATGCCCCTTTTCTTAATTATCTTTATCAGTCCTCCTCTACAGCTCATCTTTGAATGTCCATGACCAGAAGTGAACATAGTATCCCATCCTAGGTCTCTCCAGCGTCTTCTGCTGTGATTCTAATACATAATAAGCCAGCTGGAAATATTTCCTCTAATGTCTTTTAGGACAGCTTTGCCTTTAATTTTTTTCCTTAGATCTAGCAGATTAGCACTACATGAGCATCCCATGATTGATATATGAACCTACACAAGCAACAAATTCCCAGCTTATTAGCAAAAGTTTTAATTAGTCTACAAGAACAGAGGTTTGTATTTTGCCCAGTTGAGTTTCACCTCTTCTGTAATTCTTGTCTGCCAGGGCACCCAGCTCTTTCTGGAAGATAATGTCATGCCATCTCAGCTTCGAGCAACTACAAAATGTCATCAGCACACACTTGTTTTCCAACCTGCGGTCATTAATATAAACACATCACAGTGTCACTGCCCAGGCACTGCCTTTTCCATGAGTGTTCCCTCCTGCCTTGCCGGAGTGGGTGCTCACCCACCCTGGAACCCCTCTGCTCATCCCCACATCCTGCAGCACGACTGAGTTTCCCATACAGCTCAGTAAGAAACCTAAAGTACAAGACATATTGCATTCCTTCTTTTTTAGATAGGGGCCTATCTGTTTACACAGCCACTACACACCTTTGCCAAACCCATGCCACATTTTGTCCCATCCTCAATTAGTGCTGTAGTGTATTAGTAGTAAAACTTCTCTTATTTTCTTTCCCATTGGCTGTTATGACTTTACCTCATAGTCGGTACCATAGTTTCTATTGAAAACTGAATCTAAGTATTAATTTTATTTTGGCGCCACATTTTATTATTCTTAACACTTATAAAATTCTCACTGCATAGCAGACTCATTTCTCTTCCTATATGACTCAAGGTCTTTCTGTTATTTGTTTTAATATCCTTTGCTAGGTCTGTCTCAGCTTGGCATTTGGCAATTTGCACTTCATTCCAACCCATTTTGACCCTTGTGACTGCTGATGACCCTTTTTCCACTCTTTGAAATATCTCTCTTCTCTAATCTCCTTCTTAAGGCAGTTATTTATCTTACTGAATCTGGAGAGCTTCTCTGTAAGATTTTCCTCATGGCTGGAATACAGAATCTTGTCACTTCAACAAAGAAAATTGTGACTGCTCATACACTGGAATACCTGGACCCTGCTGCCATCAGTACCACTTGTCCTCCAGCCTACACCAGACACGTTAGGATATCTCATAGTGTTTAACACAGTCCGCAGTAGTCTGCTTCTCCTTAACACTGTTATGCTATTTACCCATACCTGTTGCTCTCTCTGATACCCTTCTCTCACCCTTGAGATCCAATGCAGCACTACCCCAAGAATTTATTTGACCAAATGATTATGATTAGAAGTAATTGTGCATTATTCTATCCTTACCTTTATTTCTAGTTTTGTTGGACACATTTTTTTCTTTAGTATCGAGCCAGGAATGCTATTCCACTTTAGAATCATAGAATAGAATCGTAGAATCATTTAGGTTAGAAAAGACCTTTAAGATCATCAAGTCCAACCATTAACCTAGCACTGCCAAGTCAACCACTAAACCATGTCCCTAAGTGCCACATCTGCGCGTCTTTTAAATACCTCCAGGGATGGGGACTCAACCACTCCCATGGGCAGCCCGTTCCAATGCTTGACAACACTTCTGGTGAAGAAATTTTTCCTAATATCCAATCTAAACCTCCCCTGGCACTACTTAAGGCCATTTCCTTTTGTCCTATCACTTCCTACTTGGGAAAAGAGACTGGATGCTATTGGCCTTCCTGGCCACCTGGGCACACTGCTAGCAATAACTGCATCAACTACTCAAGTATTGTGTCTTCAATGTATGTCATCCCTTTGCAGCCAATTTCTTTATCAATTGCATAACCTTGTTTACCTGACAGCCTTCCTTCTGTTTCTGTATCCGTCCCAGGAAGAGACATCAAAATTACACAAGTGTTCCCTAATCTAAATAGCTTTCACAATCATGCCTGCCTCATTGGTAAAGTGAGGCCATATTCTGGATACTCAGATAGATTCCCTCCTTTGGAAAAATCAATTAATGCATCTCAGTAGCAGAACAGCCCTGAAACTGAGCCATCTAAAGGTCCTTGTTACGTTGATATGCAAAGCCCTCCTGAAGCTTGGCAGAATTTTGGTAAAGAGCTACCATTGTTTAAAGCTCCCCACCCATCCGGGTATGGCTTCTTAGCTCCTCTCCAGCACAGCCTTGCAGTGTTATTTGTTCCCTTTTTCCTCAGCAGCTTTCTTTTTGTATGTGTTTTTCTTTTTTTTTCCTGGTCCCCACAGAATCCTTTTCAAACTTGCATCCACATGTTATAGCTTCATTCCAGGCACATACACACCTCTGGATCTGCTGACAAGGCCATTGATTTTTTGCAGTGAGGCCTTCCCATTCCCACAGTTCTCCCTCTCCCTTGTGCTAGTGAGTTTGCAGGACTGTTTGTTCTCTCCTCTGTGACAACACCCCCCTTTCGTGCTAAGGAAAAGGAAGGCCAGATTAGGTAAAACCGTAGAATGGAACATGGAAATCTGCTTTGTGATCATAAACAGTCAAAAGCAGCATATGCTAGAAAAGGGTCTTGGGTACTGATTGTCCAACATCTAGGAAATCAGACTTGATAGCAACATCCATTTTACCTATGAGATTCCCACTGAAAAATTACCAATTACTGATTTAGGGTAAGACTAATAAGAGATGTCCGTTAATCATAATTGGCATTTAGGAACCTTAAAGGCAAGCTCCCTCCAAAGGCAGGGTTTGTTCTTCATTTGCCTTCACTCCAGCTTAATCACACTTGCTCTAGTACATCACTCCTCTGACACCTTTTTTTCCCCTTATGTTGTCTCTATTTTCTATATTGTCTCTGCTGCTATTTCACCTCCTTTCCCTATAGCCTTTCAGGTGTTACTATAGTCTATGAAAATTAATAACATTTAACTTTTCTATAATGCTCAGCACAGCTATTCACATGTACATAGACAGAATCCTACCAGGAAACACAGACCTTATTTTAAATGACTGTCTGCCAGGTTGTGCCATCATTTTTCCATTCCATGACATCATCCAAAGAAATAATAAGACAGTAGTTTAATTCTGTAACAAAGCAAATATAAAACATGGTTATTTCTCTAGGCAAAACAAAAAAAAATCTTGACACTACGGAACACAAGCACAAAACTGATATGAGAAATGCAATTTCCACAATATACCAACGACTCTTCTCACAAACAAGAAACCGTTCTCCAGTACATTCTACAAAACTCTCAACAAAGCAGCCTGATGCCAAAGTTATTTCAAATAGTGCTATCAAAGCACTTTTGATAAGAACAATGGTTTCATCTTTCAGTTCCCCTATAGCTGCAACTGAGCAAATAAGGAATAAAAAAAAAAAAAAAAAAGGAAAGCTTTTGAGAATTACATCATATTTTTAAAGAGACAGCAATAATCTCAATTATATTCCCTGGATAAATTAACAAAGAATAAGAATCTCCCCTCCTTTCATTTCTCTTCACTTGACACCTCTTCAGGATGCTGATTTCACCATCTGGCTGTGATTTTTTTATTCATGTCTTATGTTTACTAAAAAATGCAAAGTAAAAATGCACAGGGAACGGGAGACACCAGTATAAAGATCTCAGAGGGATTTCTCAAGCAACTACACTTTACTTTTTCCTGAGCTCCTTTTGTTTTTCCCTATGGGAAAGATTCTTTATCTATACTGTGATATTTTCCGTACCCATATGGCTAACCCAGAAGGTGGAAGCACCATTTTGAAATGTGCCCATTTCTTCAGAAGTTGCCTGTGCCTCCAGGCACTGTGCTTTCTGTTGACAGACCCCCCTCCTACCTCTCACACAGATTCACTCAGGCAGGAGTGGACCCCTAAACCACCTACCTGCAAGCCCTGCCCTTTACATCCCAAAGGAGATTGTCCTCTGGTCAAGAAGCAACAACTCCTCAGCCTGCCTCGTTTTTTCTCCTTCTTCCTTTTGTTTCTCTGTAGAGCAAAGATAAGTCCCCTTCATCTCCTCCAAGCCCAGACACAAGTTTAAGACCAGAAGGCAAATGTAAAGGAATTGCATGGAAGGAATAAAGTACAGCTACTTTGATTCCTCTGAAAAGAATGAAAATAGTTATAAATGTATTATTCTTACCACTGGGATAACAGCTCCAAGAATGGATCTGGAAAACTGGCTAAAGCATTGAAAAAATAATCTTCAGACACTTCTCATGTCCTAACACAGACATGAGTAAGGGAGAAAGAGAAAGCTCATGCAGCTCCCTGTTACCAGGCAGCTTTGCTTTGCATGAGCACCATGAGCTCAGCCAGTGATTCCCAAAGACTTTGGACTTCCAGGTGCCTCAGAAAGACCAATGGCCATTTTTCAGGATGGTCATGAGTTCTGAGCAGAGCTTGCTCAAGGGCTGAATGTTTAAGGAATTGAGCAGGACTTACTTACACCTTTAAAGGCAGCTATGACATTAGTGTAAGGGTTCACTCCTGTTAGCTCCCTTGCCCATCTATATATGCTGCAACTGCTCTAACTGCCAGCACCAGCAGGAATAAAAGCAGTCACAGTATGATCCCATTTCTGTAAGCTCTGCTGGTTACAAGCATCTTAAGAAATCAATGAAAACATCTTAAAAAACATGTACTAAGCATGCAAGTTTGGAAAAAAAAAAAATTAAAAACAGATGAGTAGAACAAGCCTTTGGTACAGAGTGAATATCATCTGAACAACACAGGAGACTTGCACCATGTAACTATATATCCAATGACAGAAAATGTAAATACAGACTGAGGCATCTACCCTGACAAGGTGCAACTTTGAAAGGGTCCTGGGATCATGCAGGATAGAGCTTCAACTGCTCAGCTCATCGAAATGATGATTTAATTGGATTAGTAACTACCTTCATGGGGAACAAAAGCAGATGATGGAAAGCTCTGCAGATGCTTAACAAAGTTCTAATAGCTCAAAGTCTACTAGACAAGCTAGAAAATAAAGACACAGATTTTTCACCAGAAAGCTGAGTAGCTATTGAAAAACTAAACCCAGAGTTTACAGCTTTTTTTTTCTGGGAACATTTCCATCATGATTTTTCTTTCCTAAAACAAAGCTTCAAATGAGAATGAATTCAGGGAAGTCCTGTGACATGTGTTACGTAGGACATTGGTCTAGATTAGCAGTATTGTCCCTTCCAACCTTATGACCTATGAATCTCAAGAAAAAAAGGAAAAAGGAAAAAATAACTCTCAACAGTCACTCTAACTCTCTGACAAACATAATTGTCAACATTTCCAAACAAATAGAGCCAGTTGCTCTTTTCTGCCCTGGAAAAGCTCATAAAGCTGTTATTTGTTTGTGCAACAAATAGCTCTAGTGACCTGAAGATCTAAGCTGTTTCATTTTGCTGCATGGAGGTCCAGTGAAGATATCAGCTGTAGGAATGCCCCCTTCTTACCAATGCCAGAGAAAATATTATAGGAAAAGCACTGAGCTCATACTTTCTCCCAAGGCCATGGTTAGCTTACATCATGGATGCTGTGTATCAAGGTGACTACAATGGAGATGTGATAGGGAAAAGATGAGGGAATGAACTTGGTGAGGTAACTCAGAAGTCTGTCCCCTTCAGTTACCTTTTCTCCTCCTCCAAACTCTCTACTTACAAAAACTTTTACAGTCTTCCCCTTCCCATTTTAACATCTCCTTTTTATCTGGAACCCACTAGGGAGAAATATTTGTTGATAGTTTCTATAGGTGTCTTTGTGGTGGCACTTTACTACTGATCAAAGTGACAGGGCTGCAACTTAGACAACCTAGGAAATTACACACACACACAAAAAAGAGATTAATAGAATAAATTAGGTTGGAATTGACATCTGGAGATCATTTAGTCCAAATCCCTGCTCAGAGCAGTGCTAACTTCAAATTTGGATTCAGAGCCCACTCCAATCAAGTTCTGAATATCTCCAGAGAATGGAAAACCCACAGTCTCCCTAGGCAGTCTACCTCTTCCAAAGTCACTACAAATTTGCAGTCACCTCCCCTTCAGCATGTGCACATTTCCATCTGACATACCACTCCTTGAGAATCCCTGTGCTGGCTCAGCATCGTGCTTGTGATCCTGGTTAAAATGGCTCCTCAGCTCTTGAACATTTGACCCACACCACTGTGTGAGTTATTGGAAATCAGGAAGAAAAGCTGGACCCAGAATCAGTAGTTTCTACCTTCAGGCAGGAGGCAATCACATGTTACTTGTTGGACCCCAGATTTTGGAAGTCTTCCGTGGTAAACTCACGGCACAGCAGAATGTTGTGGCATCTTATAATCTCAGCCTTTCTGAATCAATGCTCTAGCTTTCTTCTATAAAATATTTTCTAGTGAAATCCTATTAAAAATTATGATAGGATTTCAAAAACTTTAACACAGGCATCCCATTTGTGCCATGGCATGACTCTTTCTAGCTATACCAAAACCCCCATTAACTCCATCCATGAAGCAATTGCTGCACCTCGTAAAGTCTTGGGTAGATTTGGGTTGTCTGCAGAGCTGGGTAAAACAGGTTTCGAGTTTGTACTGCAATCAGATTGATTTCTTTTCACCCTGATGAAAAGCTGTTATGATAATAGTTACAGGAAAATGTACAGCACTTGGGCAGCTAAAAGAAGATATGGAAAACTGAGCAGAAATCTGGAGCTCTGAAAGCAACAGTGATTTCCTGATTTCCTTGTTGGAACAGAGCTGGAATGAAACAATTCTAGGCCAAGATTCTAGCGTGAGCTTAGCATCAGACTCGTGACACTGGCACCGAACCTCCCAGCTGGAACATGCCTACCTATTAGACTCTGTGAAAAAAAATAACATTATGGCCAGGATTTTAAATATAGACACTCAGCACAGACCTCTGCCTTCAGATCTATGCATGTAGGTAAAACAGCCTGTTTTTCTCAAGAACTGAGCACTCAAAACCATCAACCCCAAATGCAGCTGCTGGGAGTCATTCAGCATTTTTTCATACCTATTTATTTATTAGCCTAAATAAAAATGTCAGAGCCTAATATTAATCTCCTGATTATGGAAACTCTTGGCTTGTGCCTGTTTCATTTCATTTCTATCCCAACAAAGAAATAAATCAGTCTGACAATTCAAGTCTTTCTGATTATTTCAGAACTGGGAGACTATCAAATAACAGTGGAAAACAGTTTGAAAGGCAACCTGCACGCAGATCACACGTAGGAAACCCTTGTCAGCTCCAGAGAGGTAAAGTCTGTGTGCATTCAGGTAGGGGGAAATACAGCAGTGTTTTTATTTCCAAAGTGCAGGCAGTGAGAAATGGGAGACTCCTTCCAAATTTCCATGAAACTTTGAAAAACGTTTTGTTTGTTTGCAGGAGTCAGCTGAAGTGCAACTGGTGCCAAAGGGAACCAGCTTTAAAAATCAGTAACCGCTTGATGCCTTACTCATATGCAACAGAGCTCGAGCAGAGAATCAGACAGGAGAGCGAATGCCAACTGGAAGCAGGAACCCATCCAAAACATTGCTGGAATTCATTCATTGATCGTTATGGCCCCAGCACCTCCAGTAAACTTCCAAGTGTTCGTTGTCTGAAATGGCCCAGACTGCAGAAGTCATTAGATGATGTTGGTTTTGTAATACCTTCTTGGAAAAATCAGAAGCTCTGTACCAGACACGGGAAGATATTTATCCTATCATAGAAGAGAAGGTAGCATATAACACAAGGAAAGAAGAAAATAAAGAAACGAGTTCCCCTTATTTTATCTTTCTATCGCCATATCCTTTCTGGTATTTCTACACCTCTTTTTAGTAAAAATGGCCTTAATGTATTTAATTTAACCTACTCATATTCACTGATCTGCTAAGGAGCTTACTGCCTGTATTCCTTCCACTCTAAATGCCAGCTCCATGTCCTTTTCTTCTGCAACGCCTCTTCAGGTAGAAGCAGCATTTGCTCAGGCCATGACTGAGCTTTCCTTGCCTTTCCTGTACTAGGGAAAGAAGGTAAAATCTGGATCAAATCAGCTCATGGCTTCAGGAATTACAGAGTCAGACAGTGTGATTACACAGCCTTTTCCTCTTTGGAAACCAAGTTAACAACTTACATGGAAGACTTTAAAAAACAAAAATAACCTATGATCTCAAAAAAGCTTCTGGGATAATGAGGCATCCTGTAGCTAGCTCCCAAATGGTGTGCGGAAGAAGAAGATGCAAGGATCTGACATAAAGGTGACTGCATGCTGGACCTACAAAGATTTAGGTCATTTAGGAAATTTTCTGTAAAGGTGGGCCTGGTGTGAGGGGGTTTTGGGATGCTATACCCAAAAGGCTGCTTATGCTTCAGCCATAACAGTAATCCTGTGTGAAGAGAAATGTAGAACCTACTGCTTTCAGGTTCCTACAAGGTACTGGTTAGAGGTAGCCCTGCTTGAGCGCTGAACCCCATAAAATAAACTACTGGCAGCACTGTCCTAGTGGACGGTACATTCACCCCATAAAGCCAGATATACCTGACTGGGAGCATCTTACAGAGTTCCTCTCTCTCCATCCCTCCCATGGTTGCAACCATGGCCCTCTCTAGCAGGGTTAGGCACATGAAAGGCCCAAACTAACTCAAATCATCAAGCAGGGGCCAGAAGGAACAATTTTCTTCGCTTTGCAGAGCTACCCAAGCAGCAAGCAAAACCACCTGGCCCCATTCCAGTTCCTGCTCTTGGACAGGTCTCCAGGCTCTCTTTCCCTACTCCTTTCATGTGCACACAGTAGCCAGAATTTGTCACCTTGCGGGCATGTAATAGTTACCCATTCTCACGACACCTTCCTATGAATGCTTTTTATTTGTCCTTCTGCAATCCAATAGATCTATAAAATATGGTCAAAGCCAGGGGGTTCTTCAGAGGCTTTCTCTGAAAACTGAAAAAAAAAAATAATAAAGCGATGAGTTATGGTTATTAAAATAAGATGTAGTACTGCCTTGCAGACAATCTCCGGCTTTGTTATTTCAGGCACTCAGCCAACAGAAAGGCAAAGCAATGAGCAAAACTGCAGAGTGCAAAGTCTGATTTGAAGAATAATTATTATCATTATATTGCAAGACCACGTTCCCTCACTGGGACCTGCATGAGAAGTTTCAGTCTCCGACAGACATTTGGCAGTCAGGCTTGGAAGACAGGGATCTGCAAGACTCTTGCAAAAGTTACCAATTGCAAAAGAGACAGAGGGGTAGGAGGAAGATCTCTGGGTTTCAAATAGTGTATGGAGGACATTGAGGGCCACTCTGTCTCCAAGGAGTGGTTGGCATGAAAAATGAGAGCTGTCATTGAAGCAGGGCAGGAGTGGAGGGTGTTTACGGAGATCACAATAGCCCGTATCCTGCCTCCAGGAGAGTCTGGCAAATTTCTCACTAACATCGATGTAAACCTGCAGCATCATCCTGCTAAACCTCCCTCTGCTTTTCTGTTTGTAAAGGGGAAGGTCTTCAAAACTAGTTATGCACCACTTCTGCAAGGGGTCCTGAGTCCAGGCTGGGCAAGTAGTCACGTGCCACCACCCTCCGTCCTGGGCATCACCATGCTGTCAGAGGACAATCCCCAGCATGATGCCCAAAGCCAATGCCGAGCACTTAGGCAGCTCCTCTAGGGCTGGGGGATACCTAGGCACATCAGAGGGCATCTTCAAAAGCCTGAACACTTAGCACTGCAGAGAGCTGCCTGAAGTTAGCTGATAGGAGGTATTAAGTATAAGGCGATGCGTGAATCCCCCCCTCCCACCCCTGCGAGGAGCAGTTAGGGGCTTGAGTCCTTTCTAAGACCTTAAGCATTGCAGGCCTGATTTCCAAAGCTGTGTTATAAGAAGTAGAAGTTGGTTGTGGCGTACATTTGGAAATCCTGTCTGTTGTAGGCACTCTCTGTGTTTAAAAACACAGCCCTGAGTGACGGAGACATATAGGTGAGTCTGGCACTTGCAGCCAGCATGTTTGTAGAGTGCATTGAGCCCCTTGTCCACATTACAGGATTCATTTAATTTGGATTTACTACCCTCAAAATAGGAATACCAGCCCTTATGCACAGAGGGATCCTGACATCATTTTAAAGTCTGACAAAAGTAATACCCAAAGAAAATAAGAGAGCAACCATACAATGCAATGCAGCATAACTCTGTTCTGAGAGAGTAAGCAACTCATCGGTATCAACAGCTGATAGGAAAAAAGATAGTGTTGGCCACAGACATCTGAAATTACCAGGACCCACGATAAAAGCACAACAATGGTAATCATTAGCTGTTAATAATAATTATAAAGATAATAATAATTTTTAAAATTATGTCTTTTAAATGACAAGAACCACAGCAAGAGTGTATTAAAATTCACATTTAAAAATGGTCAGGTAGGATCCACGTTTTAAATAAAAGCACTTCAGCAAGCCTCATCAGAGCTGCCATACTGAACCCAGCTCAGACATGCAGAAGGGAAGTGCCTGGTGAGTGGGTCGCTTTGGGGAAGGCTTGAGCTTTGTAGAAGTGTCCATGAGCTTTGACATATCCTTGACACATGTCTACACATCCTCAAAACACCTGGGCAGAGACAAACATATGGCTCTGAAATCTCCCCATGACCTCATTATCCAAGGGTCACTGGTTCAGGCGGCTCTAGCAGCTCCCATCTACCTAGGGAGGTTTTAACCCATGACTGTTCACGTGGTCCGAAACATTGAAGACAAAGGATTCCTCTCAGGCGGTTAATTGAAAGCAGCCGAACGCAGAAGCTTTGAGATTTTAGCTTGTTCTGAATGAAGTAGTATGAATGAGTGAAGCCAAAAAAATTGCAATATAGCTGTTCCACCACAAATGGCGGGAGAGCAAAACCTGCCTCACCACTGCCCAAGCAGTAAGCCAGTGGGACTCCTGCATTTCACTCCTTATGGCCGTTTAATCTTTGGCCTTAAATCTCCCAAAGCCATTTGTTATCAGCAACTGAGAGAGGACAGAGTAGCACGCTGATGAGAAACCACAAAACACAGCAGCTCCTGGGAAAACAGTGTGTTTTGTGAGGCCAGCTCCCTTTACAAGTCGAAGAGGCAATGGTTCACCTTGGGGAGCCAACAGCCGATAACCAGCAGGCAGAGGGGGAGGAGAGCAACCCCCCCGTGCCCAACACTTCTGCTGAGAGCTGCTGGCAGAGCTTGTGGAGACAGGGCCAGAAATAGCTGGGTCCAACTGCAGCAAAAGCTGCAAGACACCAAGGTTCATATTAGCATGTCAGTACTGAGGCAGAGAGCACACCGGCTCAGCAGGCCAAACCACAGCCACCAAGGCGACGTCTGGCAGTCACCGGCAACCTGCTTTAATGGAGAAACCTGTAGAAAGGCTGGATGAAACAGAAACCAAAGCCAGGAGTTGCACTAAATCACGTACTCTTGTTTCCCTTGGGTGGTAAAGGCAAGTTCTTGCCTTCCTGTAAGCAGCAGAGCAGCCCGCTGGCCAGCTCTCGCCTCCAGCATCCCATGTTCAGTTCTCCCTCTTCCCCACAGCAGCTACAGTATTTGATTATTTGCAAAAATAATATTAGCAATATATAAAAATCCAGAGAAAAATCACTGCAATAGTCCTTTTTATGGGCTTATCTAACCCATTAATTTCAGTAGTTTCCCTAAAACTAAGCTTTAGAGAGTAAGTCACATCTTTACCAGCGCTTCCACATCTGAAATTTGCATGACTTCTTGCAGTTTGACATTGTTTTCCCCTGAACTTGCTGCCATCTATAAACTGAACGATGTTGGGATTCATGGCAAAGAAATGCCTGTGGGAGAGTGAGGCTGCTCCAGACCATAGAGAGAGGTGGCCCCTGGCGGGTGGGGTGGGAGACCAGCTGGCAGGGAAGGTCCTCCCCCAAAGCATGGTTCAGTAGTGGGTCTGAGCAGCACAAAGGTGTAGTGAGAAGGGTTTAAATGGGGTCAAAAAGGGATTGGAAATTCATTAAATAAAAGTCCATAAGAGCTATTAACAGCAAATATACACCTCTGGGTCACAGGCTGCTGGAGGTTAGGAGAGTATTCTGGGGGGAATTTCATATGTACTTTTTCTCTCCTTACAGTTTTTCCTAGACAATTTCTTTGTCTGTTGTTTCAAACACTACTACTGCCTAAGGGGGCATTTGGGTTGACCCCTCAAAAGCTGCTCTGGCTTTTACAGGTTCCTGGAGAAGTAGAACCAACAAGGTTGTGTTAACGCAACATTCAGACGCTCACTTCTGTAATTTCTCCTGCTGAGTAACCCTGAAGAACTGTTGTACAAACCAACTAGTTGGTTTAGAAATAGTGAAGATATAACTCCACACAGCACCGTGCCAGGGCAGGCCCAAGGAAAGAGGCAGAAATACAGGATGAGCAGGCTCTCACAGGCAATAGCTGGAAGAGACTGTCCTCTGCCTGCTGGCCAGTTTTATTAGCTCTCCTGACATACAACAACAACTGCTACCAAAGCCATAATATAATAAGGCATACTACAAAACATAGTCTCCTTTGAACAGATACAAGCATAACACCGACACACTGTATTATGCTGTGCAGATTCACCCAAAAGGTTTTTCCCCATTGTGGCAGAGCAGCTGCACAGGACCTGAGGACAATAACCTGAGAGTGTTTTAAATAAAAAAAAACAAGGGGCAAAGAAAGAAAACCCCTAAAGTTATCAGTGTACCTAACTATAGTCTCCAAAATTTTCTTCTGTGCTTGTAGAAGAAGGAAGAAAATAATGCTGAAGGGAATGGAGAATAGCGCTGCTACCATACCCTGGGCTGACAGTGGCATCAGCCCAAGCAAGAGGACATAGTTAAGATCTTCCAGAAAATTGCCCATGTTATTGTATGTCTGGCATACCCTATGAGTGAATTCCTCTCTAAAGTTACAAAGAGTTTTGCTATTAACCTCAGCTGGGCCAAGGTTTCACCCAATATTTTGATTATGAAGCTCTCCTTTATTGCACTCTTCTGGATATAACATTACTTTATCTTGGCTTCTGGGCCCCACAAAATCCCATTATAATTAATCTTAGTTCTACGATAACTCTGGCTCAAAGGATGCTGTCATAATGACCATGAATATAATTGCCTCACCATGCTGCAAGCTGTAGTAAATCATCAGCCACCATACAAAAGATCAAAGTAGGCTAATTAAACTGTATCCTTAGCTGTCTGCTGCAGACATTTCAAACTGCTTTGGCTCCCAGCTGGAAATCAATGTTTCACGAGGGCTAAAGCAACTCTGAACAAAGACCAAGAAAAATATATACTTGTACTTAAACAGCTGTTTTGTCTGTCAAACTGTAATAAAATGCTGAAAAGACAACTAGTAGATAATGAATAATACAGTCAAAAGCATCTATAGGAATCATCAGATTATTGAAAAATAGGCAAGAATGTACATAAGATACTGAATGGTCTCTTGACTTTAGTCATGTAGAAACAGCACACCTTAATCATCTTAATTAGAAAAGTGTAAAAAGTAGAAGTGCTTGGCAAACCTCTCTGGGTTGTCCACAAATGTGACTAGTTTTCCAATGAGGGAATGATACTGTTTGCTAAGGGCATTTATTAAGTTTAGAACAACTGGAACAATATTAAGGAGCTGATCCTTCATAACCTCCACCTGGAGTTAGGAGTCAGATTAACTTTAAAGAAACTATCTCTCCCTCCCAAAGACTTCCTAAATCAATAAAAGTTTGCAGTGTGAGGTGTGAATTAAGAATGGGTAAATTCATATTTTTAACTAATTCACGAAGAGACTTGGATTTACAAAGTGAGTTATTTGAGTCACATCATAAAATTTATTCCATGTCAATGCAAAATATCTGATGTTTCTGAGGAATTAAGATCAGGCATTAAAATACTCTTTGGGCTTTTCCTTGTTGAGCTGAAGCCCGGCTGGCCGTCACGAATTGCGGTGGGTTAGCCCTGGCCTGTTTTCTACAAAGTACTCACGTGAGCGTTTTCGAGTGATATCAGTGACTGATGCAGATAAAGGTGCCCTGACTGACTCTCACCAGAGTTCGGTATAAACCTCATAAGGCCTGTGGGGTTTTAAGAACTGTTGTTATTTTGCATTTCTTCATGGAGAAATGAAGGCAGTTCACTGTTTCAGTATTGCAGAAAGAATCATTGCTGAGGTGTGATAGGAATAATCTTTTACACACGCTCCTGCTTAGCCCCAGAAAGGGCTGTGTTGCTTTCCCCATTATTAAAAGTGTAAGACAAGCCCCTGTTTTGAATGATGACCTAAAACTAGAGCTAGGGAAAAAAGGGGAAAAATGCATACTTTTCAGCTAGTAATTAAAAAAATAAATACTTTGGTGAAGAATGAAATATTTTTTTTACAAAAGCAGCCTTGATGCAGCTGAGACTCTTTGTCCTATGAATTTCTTTTAATACCACATTTTCCTACATGCACAGCAGCCTCCATCACTCACAGAGACCCTCTTCCTCCCCCTCCCCTCTTCGGACTCAGGGAGGCAATACTTTACAGGGCTCCGATCTTGCAGGGAGTGGTAAGGAAAGAGAGAGCCCAGCAAGGGAGTCCAGCTCACAAAGAAAGGAAAAACTGCGCATTTCAGCTACAATATCTGACAAGGCATCAAAGCAGCATTTCCAAATCAATGTATTTCTGGGTTTGGCAATAACCCAAAATACTTTTTTCTTTTTTTTCCAGGAAGTGGAGTATATGAAAAGAACTTGTTTTCTACAGAACACAACATTAAAAAATTGTGTCAGAAACTATTTCCATTCCAAAGAGGTTGGCCAGAAAATTTTTCCTGAGCTGCACCTAAAAATATTTAGCTGCCAAAAATTCAACATAAACCTCGTCTTCTCTTCAGGGTATAATGTATTTACTCTAAAAATTCTAGAGGAAGGATTCTTCTATTTAATTTCATAAGACATCAGCAAAACCAATTTTTGGCAAGCGAATATATTTTTATTTTACTTATGCCAGCAAAAGATTGATTTTTGTGTTGAAAATCAGCAGGATTCAAAACCTGCCAAGGACTTCTGCTACCCTACACCTCCATTTCCATGCCATAGGCAGAATCAGAAAACCCAGGGAAAAGTTGCTGTCACCAGCTGATCTCAACTCTTAAAAATCCCTCCAGAACTTCACCTTCGTCTCTCATAGTCATGCGCTTGTACAGGCTTCGGTGTGACAAGTACAACATCTACACAGAAAGTAGGGTGAAAAGGAGGAATGAAGCACGTCACATGCAGATGGGTTTTGTAGGTGATCTCTGGTCCCCAGCATAGCAATCTATAACAGGAGAAGCAAAAGTGGAAAAAAAAAAAAAAAAAGATGTTACCATTGTAACCACAGCTATTTCCCACAGCAGTAGGAAAATTAATGTCTAAAGGCCAGTAACAGTTTGAGATTTTTTTTCTTTTTGGTTGGATGATTAAGCCCACACAAATATCTCCATGTGGGTCAGCCCAAATACTATTTTATTATTAATAGAAGAAAATTAATTAGAAAAGTGAGTTTTGGATCAAAATTAAAAGTGTTGTTCAGTACAAAATAGAGCATTGCTTCCCTGTAAGGTTATTTCAATCTTTTTATTAAGCTTTTTCTATATATGTTTATTTTGAAATGGAAACACTGTCTAAAAATGGCAAGTCCAAAAATTAAATTTTCAAAACTTGGAAAGCAAACTTGTTGCCATTTTCCATGGCCATTTTCTTTTGCCTCTCCCTACTTTCGACAGAAGCTCTTTGCTATATTCAACCCATACTGCTGACTTCAGTGCCTGGGGTAGGGATTTCTCTGGCCAAACTGTAGGCCCCGCTGAGATAGGCATCTGCATCTCAGTAAGTCTCAACCCAGCAGAAAAGCGTGAAGTACCTTGGATGAATCACACCCCAGAAACACCTATTTCTGCCACTGACTAAAAAGGGCATCTAAGCAACTAGCTCATGTGGCTTCCTCCACCCTGTCAGTGTTTCAAGGTAGGTGAGTTAAATACCACCCCTTTAACCTGCCCTTTCTGTAGCATTTACTGTTCAGCAGCAACAGGAGTTACCCAGCTGCACTGCAGCACCTTTGAGTGATGGTTGGCATGTATGGTCTTTGTAGTCTGGGTTATTTGAGATTTATTTCCACTCCAACCAAATAGACCTCTTTAGTTCAGCTCCAGTTACTCCGTTTTTGGCCATGAAACAAGAGTGTCCCTTAAGTGGCTCTTTGCTCTTTACACAGCATTAATAAGAAGAACTGTGCTTATTAACTATTTGGAAGAAATGTTAAACGCTGAGATACTCAAGGCTGAGTATGATATTCAAGGCTGTTAGGTAGGAAGCATTTTCCCAGTTATCCGTTCAACAAAAAATAATTCCTTTGTAACTGACTAAAACAACATCTAAATGTTTCTTCAAGCAGCGTATCCTCAGAGAGTATCTTGGGAGTAAAAGCTGAAAAAATACTCAGTATCCATCCTTTAGTATGGTCTGTCCATCCTTTCTCACCTGTCTGTCCTTGTGTCCCAGCCTCCAAATTTTCAGGGTGACACTTACAGTGCAGTTGGACCTGGGAGGGAAGGGAGGACAGAAAGCAGTGTCCAGAGCTCGGTGGAAACCAAGGAGTCATGTCTGGGGCCAGAGAAGGTATAGAGTACATGAAATGTCCTTCAGGGTCCAGCGCTTTGCTTGCAGCAGTGGTAATAGAGGATGCTGTTAGGAAAAGTCCTGGCACCTTTCTGCAGGCCACTGCCCTTGTACGCTACCAGTGTCTGGGGTTACTGGATTAGGGACAGTGGGAGATACGACCCTGTCCATTCCCTGTAACATCCATTTTGTCCATGAACTCATCTAAGCCTTTTTTTGCGCTCGCAGACACTAAGTGCCCTCCAACGGCAGCATGTTCCAGAAGTTCATTACCCGCTGTTTAACAGTTGCTTCCTTATATTTGTTCCAAGTGGTAGATCAGATGAATCAGACACCAGAAACATCTCTTTCTGACCACTGACTTGAAAGGGCACTTAGGTGCATCATTCAAATGATTAAGGAAGGTGAGTCAGTGTCCATTTCTTAAAGAGATTTATTAAGCTTGTTGTTGCTTACAATAACATTTTTCAATGTTTCTCTTTGATTACCAGTTATAATTAAAAAGCAAAAATTCCTATACATATATATGTAGGGAGAGACCTATGTAGGGAGACAGGGTTACATAGAGCTGAGCCGATACTACATTGAGCTGTCTCTGGCAGAGTGGGTCTGCTTTCCCAGCCTCGGTGCAAGCTCCTGCCTGTCCTCTGCCACCATCCTTCCCTAGCACTGCTCCAACCACGGGATGAGTCCATCAAGCCAGCTGAGCAACCGTAAAGCTGTCTGGGGCCCCAGGGTGAGCTGTCTGCGCTGGGAGCAGTGGGAGTTCACTGCCAGAGCAAGGAGAGCAAAGCAGAGCTGCACCTCCCAGCAGCATGTACCATTGGAGTCAACTCACAGCAACACATCACACTCTCCCAGTATGCTCTTAGGAGGCAGTCGGTCACTTCTGCAGTAGAAGATGAAGCTCCCAAGGTATCCAAAGCAACACACATGGAGTTCTAGAGAACCTGTAGGGTTCACAAGCATGTGAACTACAAGAGCAATAGGAGCTGGTGTATGAGAGGAGATAAACAGGCTGCAGAAGAGTACTCCAGAGGACAGGAAGATAGATTGGCATAAATGGGATACAAGAATGAAGCAATTAGACCACCATTTTTACACACAGTTTTGCTTCATCTAATTTTTTGGCTTCCTTTTATCCAAATAGATCACAGTGAGAGCTGTTTGGAAGAGGACCAAGAGACTCCTTTGGACTGCCAAGAAATGGACCATCCAGTTCCAATGTTCACTGTTACAAATATTCCTGCTCATTGTCAGATTTACCTCCAAAGTATCCAGCTGTCAATTACAGTACATTAAATGAGCTACTTTCACTGCCCAGAGCCTTGTGTTAGATTTTGCTATGAATTGCTGATACTTTACTCTTTTACGACACATAAGGAAAGAAAAAAAGCAGTATTAGATAGGAACGAAGTGCCACCCTACCTATGACCTGGTATGCTACAATACCTGAGTCCCAGTGGCTTGTACTTGGTGTATGACCTTGAAACTTTGTTGTGTCCAAAACAAAGAAGTTTCCCTGAAGCAGTGGAGACAAGGTACAGTCATCTCCACATCGAAGCATTACAGATGGCATCAGGCCCTTGTAGAGTTGTTGATTTCCCTTCAGCTGCTGGGAGGATGCATCAGCAGTCATACCTACAGAAGTCCTTCATGAGGAAGCAAATTGGAGCACTGCCATCTTCTCCCCTCCTCCTAATCCATGAGAGATGATGCTGTAAGTGGATAAAGAGCCCATGGCACACATGGTAAATGCACTCTTCAGAGCAGCTGTGGAAAGGGACTCACCTTCAGCTATGCCAGAGAGGAGCTTCTCTGGAGATATTGTTACCAGCTCTGAGGCCCTGGACACTCTACCTCTGAAGTGATGCATCCAGCAGAAAAACAACACATGCTGCCTTTGTCGTTGACATATGAAGTATTTAGGACCCACAGCTCAACTCCTTGCTGGTGCTGTTCTGGGTCACTGTGTCATAAGTATTTATGGACTTTCTGTGTACATGAATCTCCCAGGGAAAATGATGCATGTGACAACTTCCTCTCAGTTTTATTACCTCTCTGACCCAGTAAACCTTCCCACCCCTTTTTCTCTGTGACATGTTTCCTCAAAAGAAGGCTCATGGGGACTGTTCAAGTCTTTCACGCCAATTCCTGGTCCAGATCTTGCCAATTTTCTATACCCTTGCTTTTAAACATGTGACTCATTTGTCCTACACATTTTTCCTCTTTGTGTTTCTACCAGAGCTTACACAAGACATGTTACACATCCTTCTTCCTGCAATATCAGGGACATTCACAAAAATCAGGTACAACCATAAGAATCTGTGTCCAGAAGATTTTTTGCATATGACACTTTAGTCCAACCTAAACATTCCTATCTCCAGTCCACAAATCTCAATTAGCTTTCCAGAACTTCTTACAGAGCTTGCTAGCACTGACCTCAGAGAGTGCATGGATGACTGTGGTGGTTTAACCTGGACTGGCTGCCAGGTGCCCACCCAGCCACTCCCTCACTCCCTCTCCTCAACAGGGCAGGGTGAGATTTTAAGATTAAAAAACTCATGGGTTGAGATAAGGACAGGGAGATCACTTACCAGTTACTGTCACAGGAAAACCAGACTCAACTTGGGGAAAAATAGTTTAATTCATTGCCAAATAAAAAATAGAGTATGATAGTGAGAAACAAAAGCAAAGCTAAAAACATCATTCCCCTCACTCCCCTTCTTCCAGGCTCAACTTCACTCCTTCATTCCCAACTCTTCTGCTTCCTCCTAAAAAAGGCTCTACCAGCAGTCTTAGAAAGCACTTGACTGCATTTCGGTTCATGTTTTTTGCATTTCAAATCCATAAATCTCATATATTCCACTTCAAGACAGTTCTTGACACTTTCACTCATTCTGAATAGTGCTTTCTCTCAGCTACATTAACGGGCCTGCTTGAGTAAGCTCTTTATGAGTGGTGAGAAGAGTGAGAGGAGACCTTCTGGCTTTTAAATTTAGGCTTCAAGTCAGAGAAAAGCAGTAAATACAGATGTGAATTGTCCCACTTTTCTCCCCACCTCAAATAAATAAAACTCCAGCAGAAAAAAAAGCAGATTCCTACAGTTAGAAGAGGAGATTCCCTTTAACCTCTTAATGGACTGCATCCTGAGGTCTGTCAGTAGCATCACACACACATCTCCATTATACACCACGAAAGATCAAGCAGAGAACAGGGGAGAGAATTGATTTCCTGTCCGTGGAGTGGCAGCTCCAGCGTAAGTCAATGTTATCTGGAGCACTAAAGTGGAGCAGGGCACTTTAGGATAAAGGCTTAATGCTTTATCTGCTCACATAAATACTTTCAGATAAAAGAAATTAGATTTAAATAACATTCCAGCTGTGACACCAACTGACAGAAGTCAGGGAGTGCCTGAGATAAGGCCACGTCCTTTACCCTCTGCAAAAAAAAAAGAAAGGGTAAGATAGAAAAGGCCCCATTCAAGTTAAGACTGATATGTCAGCTTCATCTGTGAGTTAGTTATCACCCTGTGAGCCTTCTGTCCAGATCCACATGAACATGTGAAGGCAGGATGTAGATTCACCAAGAGTTATGTTTCAACACCACAGCATTTTGCTGAACATCAACTCTTCCTTCAAAGGCATTGACTTAATCAGCAGTTCAGCAAGATACCTGAGCAACCCCTTCAGATACTCTGCTGGGTGCAGACGTTATAAAACATGCTCACCATCTCTGGGTTTTGACTAAGGGATGGGCTCTTCTCCTTCAGGTTTGCCCCTTCAGTTGCCTCTCTGGCAGCATGGTTGCATTTCTCTGCCCTCTGCCTGTTTCACTCTGTCATCTCGGTACAGCTCCCATTGGCAAAATTCCCAGCTGGATTTACTTGATTTTTTTCTCTTAAAAAGAAGGAACAGATCCTCAGTTCTTATCCCGGCATCATCTGGCAAATGTCAAATTGTCATTTGCTGAGAATTTGCACAAGAGAAGGTTTTATTAAGCTGAAATGAGAAAAAGGAAGAACACATCAATTTGTCCCCAAAATTTACCACGGATATTGGCTGAAAGTTGTGAAATTCTGCCAGCCTTGACCTTATAGAACAAGAAAGGAATACTCAAAAGATGTAGCAGGTAGGAGTAACTTTAAAAACATGTGGGTAGAGAGGAGTCTGCTTTTGAGCGTGCTTTTATGAACAAATACCAAGGATGCAGACAGCCAGAGGTAGGATGTATTACCTTATCTAGTGTAGTACATACATATCGAAATAATTCAGTACAAATAGGGATCTGACTAAGATATGATCATAAGTCATTTTCAGAGTTCCTATAGGTTGTTCATGACAGCTCTCCAGGCAAAGACTGATTCAGAAGACCATCTGAGTGCATGCATAACTCTTAGCAGGTGTCTGATCCTGTTGAAATGTATATGACTAAATTGCTTTAATGAATTGGAACTTCAGTAGCTGTGTGAAATAAATGGGGAACGCTCAGCAAGCACTACACCAAATAAACCCTGAAACTACCCAGACAATTTGTCAGACTTCTCTTATTCTTGAAACGTAACATTAAAGGCATAAACTTTATCGCTGCAAGATAAATGCTGCATTTCTAAGACTACATCCTGATCCTGTCAAAGTCAACATGAAAAATGGGCACAGACAAATATTAAAGCAGAAGGAAGGACTTGATAAAAATTGTGATTGTATAATACCTCAACCCAGTACTTAGTGACTCAAAGTTACCACTGTTTCACAACATTAACAAAGGTTTCACTCAAATATTTTTAAAATAAAAACATTCATGTTTTTTTTCCTTTTATCAGTGGGAAAGAATTAAGCCAAATCACACAGATATCATTCCTTTTACATGTTAATTTTTTCCTGGAACAAAAAAAAACAGTAAACCCTTGCACAACAGATGTATTATGGACAGTCCAGCTTTTTACAGTGCCTAGCACCCTAAGCTCATGACCTTCTAGAGGTCAGAAGATATGCCTGAAATATAAATTTTAAATACTAGTACAAATAAGGTCAACACATATGACTGTTAAGGTGTCAGCTGACTACAGTGTATTGATAAATGGCTTTCAGCCACGTTGGTATAGACTGAAATAAGTAAATTCAAGTTCAGAAAGGGATTAGACAAATTTATAGAAAACTGGTCCATAAAGTGATACTAAAAGGACTAGCCAGGATATTAAAAGGACTCGACTTACATGCTTTCCCAATAAACCATCTTCTCTGCCGCTGCTGGAGATGATATACTAGACTAGAATGACCATTGGTCTAAACAGTGTGGTGTTTCTTATGCTATCATTTGTAACTATTCATAGTTAATTAAGCCTAGCAAAACAATTCTATGCAGCCAAAACCTCTGTCTTCAAAGGTTTGTCTAATCCCTGATCGGGAAAGGCAGCAACATGCATACCCCCACACACTGGGATGTCTAAAATCTCAATCCACGTTTTGTAAACCTGTCAATATGTGGAGCCCTGCTGAATCTCCAGTGTTGATGCAGAACCTTTCAAAGCTTTCCATGCCTAGTCAGCTTTCTGGCATACATATACCTGTTTTGCTAAGTCATCTTTTGCAGACCTCTCAGGATCAGTCTTCAGATTCCCAGGTGTCCATGTGCTTCAGTTTGAAAAACAGTGTATCTTGGGAGAATGAGGCTCAAAATCTGACCCACTGGGCAGGTTGCAGTTCAAAAGTAAGACAGCAGACATCTGAATACAGATACCTACTTGTGAGCCAGCAATCCCATTATATTCACTGGACATCTACTAATCAGTTTGGTTGCCTAAACACTGGGTTTTACTGCCTTCAGAAATGCCTATATCAGGGCCCATGTGGGCTTGGAGGGTCAACACAAAGCTTATAGGAGACCAATACCTGTTTGGAGCAACAGATGGAGACCAGACAAAGGCAGGATGCCTGAGGGCATTTCAAACAATACTCAATGCCTAGAACAACTAAGTGGCCCCTCTGGTCAATTTAGAGAACAGTTGAGCTTATCATGAAAGAGACAGCTACTGGCTAGCTAGCTGAATGATGCCCAGAAGTTTAATGACAGAGTTGAGTCAGTTGGTGAGTCAGTTGCCTAAGCAAAAGTGTGTGGTGCCATTGGAGTTGTCCCAAGGTGTCTGAGACATCCACACAGAGCTGATGAAATGATTTGTGGCTATCCACAGTACCAGCCATACACCAAGGGTATCCTGGACACCTCAGTTATGCTAAAACACTATGAAGAAGCAACTGACTCCTGCCCTCAGCCTCCTATAACAGGAGTTGGACACTTCACTTCCAAATACACACCGAAGTCTACATACTTCTATGTTGAGTGGAATCCTGCCCAGAAGGTCCTTCTTTGGCAGTGAATGTCCATCCAAAGAAACTCTGTAACTGTGACCCACAGGTCTTTGATAATGAGTTCACCTCTAATGTTCCTAAATGTGACTTGTGTCTCCACAATATATTTTAAATGTGCTGAATACAGACAATAAAGCACTGCCTCCATCTCACAAAGGCACATTACATTGACAGCATCAAATGGTAAACAAGATGGGGCACTGGGAGAGGACTATGGGAAGGAGATAACACCTACAGGGGAGCAGATTTTCCATGCACTTAGCAGAGTGGATGCATATTTATTGATGATGTTTAATCACTCTGGTTGATTGCACTGAGTTAGTGTATCGAGTCTTTATTTTTAAAGTCTATGCTGCCACTGCACAGCAGTTCCTATTTCAAGTTAAATACAATTTAATTACAGCCAAATATTTCAGGATAATTTCAGTAGATTTAGTGCTGAATTCTATCAAGGAGATCAAGTCTAAAACCACAATATATAAATCCAAGTCCCAGCCTTTACCATATGAAGTATCATTCAGAGATATGATCAGTTTAGCAAAGATTGTCACTCCTCAGGTCTTTGCCCCTTTCTGTTGACTCCATTGACTGTGGCTGCATAGCTGAAGGCTCAGGCATCCTGATTTTCTTTTGCACTTCTCTGCTTCTGGATTAGCTGCTCCAGCTGATGAGCTGCTTCTCCGCAGAGAAGCAACTTAGCATGCCACAACAAGAGTTCTTGTTTTGTGTTCTGTTTCAGCTGTAGAAATATTGCCTATGGACCAGTTTTCGATCAAAGAGGATGAACATTGCACACTATGTTCCAGCATCTTTAAAATAGGTCACAATTTCTGACGGTCTCCGTTTCTGCTCCTCCATGGCATTGTTCCATGGGAAGAGAAACAGAGGGAAGATTGATCTTGTGAGGCTCCAAATGCAAGAGTGTTTGTAGAAAAGGAGCAGTTGCTTATTATGACTTTCCTGATCTGTTGGAGAAGAGCACATGGTCAGAACAAGAGAAGTCTAGCCAGGCAATAAATATGGAGCGAAAAAATACACTAACACACTCACTTACCACACACAATGTCACATAAATCATGTGGAATGCCGTTCTCTCTGGCTGAACTGTAACTGAGTGTGGTGAGTTTAGCTTTCTAGTCGTTAAGACTGTTTGCATGTCTAAGAGCCTGTTAAGAGCTGAGATGTGAGGTTGACCTCTTTTCTATACAGATCTCTACTGAGGGCAATAACAGCCATATTTTTACCCAGTGCTGGGCAGAGGGTTGCAGACAAGACACACATAAATGCCAAGTTCTCATTTGGACAACATACCCTTTTTCCTAGATTGGTTTCTTCCTATACAATAATTTATATAGGTTGGAAATAAGTATTTATTCTTTTTGTATACGGAAACTCAGCATCAAGATTCTGCAAACACTGCTTGTTTCTGACCTTAGAAAGAAGTAAGAACCCATGGGGTTAAGAAAGCACCTTGCTGGTGCTTGGTAGTGACTGCAGCCACCAAGAAACTTTGTGTACAGTCAGATGTCTACTCTGCAATTTCATGGCACTATCCTCTGACTTGCCTTCTGATTATGGCTCCAGCCAGAATCTTTATTTGATCTATAATTGCAGTTATTTTCTGTTTCAAATTCTCCTTTCTTTTTTTTTTTTTTATTAAACAAGTTAGCCCTCCTGTTCATTCTTTCTTTGAACAGAGAAAAGAATGGTTGAAGCCTCCTTTTTCCTGACCTCTCTCTTACAGCTATATACCCACTCTGTAAAGCACACCCTTGTGGTGCATCAACAGACACTTCCCATCTTATGGAGGAAAGTACCCTTAAAAAATAAAATCAGAAAACTGTTCCTACTAGTGTCAATGAGCCATGAAATCACTCTCAAAAGTATATCAGTGATATACTTGGACATTACAAATGAAACATAATGCCCTAAAGCTTCTGCTTGTTCTAAGAAATTAACCTTCCCTCCACTGTGGCTAAATCCTACTAAGCCACCAACACCATCTGCCACATACCGTCTTGCTTCTGATTTCTCAGAAGTGAAATTTGTCCCCATTTGGAAAAAGTCACCTAAAGTTCTTTATTATAGTCAGTGCAAGTATAAAAACCAAAGAGAAGCTATAGAGCTATGAGTAAAATAAGATTGAACTTGTTTTAGTGACCTGTTTCCACAAGGTGAAGGGAAGTTGAGAGGGAAAGGACCTCTGGTACTTCATTTTAGCTTGCACCCTGCTATATACTCTGGAAGCCCATATTTATACATAATCTGCATTTCTGGAGGGCTACAGAAGTGTACTGCTAAGAATACAAAAAGATACATTTAGAATAAAATTCATAGGCCACTGTTTCCCATTAAGAATCATGCAGCCTCTGCTTTCCGCTGTTCTGCATGTCCAACCTGCACCATTGCAATTCATATTTGCATTCCCAAAGCATAATCCTACTCTTTTTACACACAAGTTATGCTGGGGTGAGTTATTATTACACAAATGAATGAGACTTCCAGGAATATGTCATAAAAAAATCATAGTAACTATATTATGGTACATGCATACCATGCTATTTACTGATAGACCATAATCCTCATTCTGAACCATTATGGTCTATCATATCAATAGAGCTTTTAAGCCCTGGGAACAGAGAGACCACAGCGGTTTCCCTGGAGCCAGTCTGTAGTACTGCAAAATACAACTGTTACATGGGGACAACTTCAGCCCAGATATTCATAATTGCTGAAAATTTTTTTGGAAGGAAATCACTGAAAAAATATAGTAAGCACCCTGTGAAAGAGCAACTGTTGTATTTTTATATAAACACATAACTGTCTACCTCATAGAATAATGGGATTTCAGACTCATAAAATCCAAGGGATATCTCACTGTAATTTTTTTGCATAGGTTTTCAAAATTATACCTGAATGCAGTTTCACTTGCAAGTCAAAAATTTTGATGCCAATTTTGATGTTTGGCAAGATTTTATGGAATAGCTTTATTAAGTGCTTGCTTATTCTAAAATATGAGGATAGCCTTAAATTTACAAGGCAAAACTGCCCTAGCATGCAATCATTGTAAAAGTGAGTTTGGCAATTTACATGTCACCTATACTGTACAAATGCAAATATCCTGATTAAATGTGATCATAGAATCATAGAATCATTTAGGTTGGAAAAGACCTTTAAGATCATTGACTCCAACTGTAAATGTAAAAAAACCATAATGACTGATCACTCTTCCCAGATGTTTGGGACAGTAAAATCACGTTCTAAAAGTAATAGTTTTTTGTCACAGAAGTCATGATAATGGTACCTCATTGCCACAATCTAGCAAAGAGTAACCTACAGCTTTTTAGCTTGTGCACAGAGCTACACGTGTTAATATTTGCAAGCCTGAAGTCTTAGGGCTTAAATCCACCATGGCCATTGATCCATGAGTAACAGAACACACAAAATTTAAGCCTTCTTTTTCCCTAGGAATGTTATTGTTATACTTCGACTGCTTATTAAGCAAATGTTGTGTACCACTCCATCCTATCGCTTCAAGGTTCCTGCTGTCTCCTAATGATTTATCCATACTCCTGGTCACTACAGTCATTATGATTTTGCTAGGACCATGTCTTGTGGTGATGCACCATGGCTAGGCTTTGTTTTGCAAACAAATTTATTTCCTCATTTTACAGCCTCATACATCAGTCTTCATTTTACAAGCAGGGCAGAGACCCCCATGAAGATGAGATGGGCATCTCGGGAGGCGCTCCGAATGAGAAGTGTTTGCAAATAAATAAATCACCCTGGAGCTCAGAGTTTTGCTTTACAGATACATGTGCACACACACACGCTCACAGTTCCTCCTTCCATCTAAGGCTTTCTTTGTTCCCTACCATTTCTTGGTGAATGCAGTATATCTATCTGGTTCCTACCCAGGCTCTCCCACCCCCACTAAATCACTGGAAGTTGTTTTCTCTTGACCTTTGGGAACCTCACAAAAAGTGACTCCTTTTTTTTTCTTAGTAGGTTTAGTAGGGTTTTTTACTGTTTACAACCAAAGACATATGGCCTATGTTGCACATGGCAACAAAACAGAAATCAAAGAAAGGCAACATCCACCATTTAAAAATTCAGCTTTTACTGTCATTACATAACAAAGCTTGTCAGTATGCTCATATTCAAAGTAGTAGTTTAAGTCCATTTTCCTAAACTTGTCTCTTCCTCACCTACACACTTTACCTACAAAATGGCAATGACCTCCCAAGTTCCCTGCAGGAAAGTCCCACGCACACCTAGTGGTTTCTTTCCACATGGTCTGCATAACTCAAGCACAGACAGGACTAAGCCGATCATAGCCCCATCCCCTAGCAGATATCCTGAGCCTGTGTCTTCCTGAGCATGACAGAGGTGCTGGAGCCTGCGCTAGAGCTTGACTGACAGTGGACAAGACTATGAACAAGGGTCTGTAATATCCAAAATGAAGCAAATACTGCTTATTTCTCGTAATGCAATTGCTTCAGGGTGCCTGAGGAAGCCAGCTAGCACCAGGTTTAAAACAAACCTGAAGAAAGCACTTTTTCCTGGTGCACAAGCACAATGTGGGATTCCTTCCAAAGAGCGCTGTGGAGCCTAAAAGCATTAACTGGCTCCTTGAAATCCTCCAAACTTCCTGGATCTATCCATGACTGCTAAAAATCATCCTCTCTTGGATGTGGGAAGCCCCGAACTGCTGGCTGTGAGAAGCGGGGAGGATAAACTATGGAAAGAATCACATAAAAGAGTAGTCAGGGACTTACTTACTTTTCTCTAGTGCAGCAGCTGCTTCTGTCATCAAAGGGTGGTGGGAGATACATGCTCCACATCATTTTAAATCCTTTTACTGCCAGCAAAACCCCAAAACTTTGAACTCAAGTTATGGCTGGTAAGTAGAAGTAAAGTTTCAGTTACTTAGCTTTTAAGTTTTTTAACAGAATATATTCTACCTAGGTTGTGAAATCACTAAAAAACAAATAATAATCATCTTCAATAGAACAATTATTACATCAACATCATTCTAAGAACTTTGTTAATATATGCATACACTTTTCTTCCAAAGATTTTAGAAACAAAATGTTCCCTTTCTTAGTTATTTTTGCTAAAAAAGTAATAGTTAATATTTTATTATGTTCATTAGACTAATAATTTATAAAGACCCCTGAGGAAAAAAAATAGCATTGACAAGAACAAATAGCCTGTGAAATTTTTCATCAGGAATCTTTTTCTTCCTCATTGTGTTTCTTGGTCTAATAAAGGTTTTCACACTGGCTAACTTACAATAATTCTTGTCTTCATTTTCATGCTTTGGTTTGTTTAGTTATCATGTGCTTCATATTTTCTAAAATATGATTAATGAGTGAAAAGTATTCCTTTCATAGTACAGCATACATCATTTGAACCACAAAAATATAAAAATATCGCTGACCAAGATCTCAGACAGATTCTACAGCTAATCAGCCTCTCCCTGCCCTGGAGGTGGGCCCAAACCAAAATCACAGCTCCAGACTGTGGAGACTTTTGGAAACTTGTGATGCAGAGTAAAACACCAGCATTCAAATGCTGTAATTATAACAATCTGGACTTATAATGCAAATGTAGCATCTATCTTGTACCTATGTTGTGTAGAGTCAATGGCAAAACTCTCAATGACTCCAACAGGAGCCAGGACCATCTTCAGAGTGGAATCAACACAAATAATTAGCAAAAAAAAATTAAATTCAGAAATTAATCAATGATGATTTTTTGAAGTGAAAGGCAACACTTTCTGTGCCTATTTGTGCTTAAGTGAAAACGTGCTCTCCTTTAAAAGAAAAAAAAAGATGTGAATGTTTCAACCAGTCTTACCCCTCACAGTGCTGGGAAAAAAAAAAAAGGCATTGTAGATCCTTTATTTGTTTTCTTGCAAAGTAAGATTTTTTTTAATACATAGTCAATCCCATAGTTCTTAATCCACAAATAGTAGCAATGTTAATAACCTGCAGCTTCCTTTTACCTCAATACCCTTTTCCTTCTATATTTCAATTTCTGCATGAGGCTTGTTTCACGTTTTCTGAGCTCTTGAAGATCCCTTGGCATTTGCTATCACTATACTTATGTGTAGATGCTTAAAACACCCCATAACAAGCTGCATGGGTATAAGCATGCTTATAGGAATACAGTCATGCCCACATTGATTTTGTTAGTCTGCTGTAGCTACATGGCTGTAGGGAAAGCAGAAAGTCTTCCATGCAAAGCCTCAGATGCATTTAGTTGTTAAATCTCAGTGCCCACATTTATTTCAGTCCATATCCCAATGTCTGGGGTATAAGTCAATCACCCCATTGAATTCCCATTCTCTTTCCTGCCTTCTCAGTCTTTATGTTATCCCCAAAATAAGTAGATTTTACCCATTCTTCTAAAAAGCCCACAGTGTATATGGAAAATATACATCATTTTCCAGTATGAAAATGTCCCAGCACGCAAGCCAAGAAATGTACATCTTGAAGCCTTAAAGGATTAAATCTGTTTGGCAGTTACTGTAAATACAAAGGAATTCCACAAAATTTATAACCACAGTGCAGTTTAACAAGCCTTCAGGTTAATATCATGTTCCCTCCTTTCAGTTCAGACTGTGTGATCCTTTCAAGAGGGATAAATGATTTGCAAAAATTCTGTAGAAAAATTAAGAGTGTTCATAACCAAGTGATAAGCATTACATTACTAACTGTCTGTAATGCATCTTTAGTGTTCCTAAGTACACATGTGCATTCTCACATTTCCAAAGGTACAGGCTTTGTAAAGTGACTAAACTGCTCCTTTGCAGAAACAAATACACTGCATGGGAAGAAAAAGTCTAGATCCATGAACACTGAGTTCATAGCTGGCTACTGGAAACTGGGTTGGAGGGGTTGTAGAATATCAATGGAAAGATGGAAAGTTTTTTGTACTTGAGATATAAAAGTCTTCATGAAATTACATCAACTTTTCTAATAATTTTCACACCCTGGATGTTGAGGTCAGGGAGAATATATTTGACCTAAAATTCACACATATGAATTCTGTAAGAAACTGCAGAAGGAAGAGGAGGTCGTGCCCACAAATGCCACATGGAAAGTAGGTAGAATTGACCAGAATAGTAACGATATCTTACAGTATATTAGAGCTTTACAATCTTCATTAGGGAAATAACATCATCCCATTGGGGAAACTGGAGTTCCATAAAGGTGAAACACCTCCTGACACCCGTGATTTAAAACTCACCTCCTGTAAACCCACCACGCATCCAGTGTTACACCAGTAACAGTGCTGGAAGAGGTCAAAATCAAAGACTCTGTAAGTGAGAGAAGAATGAGACTTAGTGCTGATCAGACCAAATTAGTGGCTGATATTCCATAAGGAAAATCCATTTTGGCATGTGCTATTGGAATAGGCAGTCATGTCAGCAGTGGATTTGTCACAAATTTTAAAGACATCTAATATACTTGCCAAGTATTGCAGAATAGGGTTTTGCAGCTAAATTCAAGATATCAGTTTTTGGCAAAAACAATTGTAAAAATTTCTCAATCATTATAACAGTTTCTTTCAGCATTTTCTAATTAGCCTTTTTTAACCTTTCATTGTGGAATATTGTTTTAATTCCAGCAATTGCCTAAAATTTTTTCACAGGCTTTTGAAAAAAGGAAAAAACAGGAGTAAAGCATTTGCCATACTCCATATACTTATTTTCTAAAAAAAACTAAAAGGATGTGGGCACAGAAAAGAGAATAGAAAAAATAATTGATTTTCAGAATCACTAGCCAAAATTCAGTCATTCACACATCTCAGTCAATAGCAAGATTATCACTTAGGGACTCCGTTCAGCCAGACTCAGATGTCAATGCCTAACCAGAATTATACCTGTGGTCCCAAGTAATTTTAATTGGGGTAATTCATTCCTTAGCATTCTACACACCGTCAAGAAATTTGCTTTAAAAGAAAAAATATTTAGAAATTAAAATTAGGTTTAGGAAATTGAGTTCCTTTGGTATTTGAAAATATTGATAGAATCACTTATTGATTTTAGCAAAGGTACAATCAAACTTAATCAATACAGGTTGGAAATATTCTTCTCTTTCCAGGTATATCACACAGGAGGTAAAAAAAAAAGACGAAACACCTCAGGCATTACTTCAAATTGGAAGAAAAAGGGGAAACACTGCAAAGTCATGGAATTTTAAGTTTTCAAGTTGAAAGCGGAGCTTTAAATTTGCCTCCTAGTGTCTACATCTCATAAAATAGCTTTTGTTTTTAGATCAGTCTAAATTCAACACCAACTCATGCAGGATAGAATTGCTTTAAAAATTTTGCATACTGCACTGCCGGCCAGAACAAAGATGGTTGATGTTACTATAATTTGTTAATTTATTTTCAAAAACACTAACAGGTAACAATAACAACTTCTAATTCTGCTTGAAAGGTCAGACTAGCTGATTTTTAATTATTTTTTCAGTCATGTCAATCAATAATTTTCCCAGTATGATGTGGTTTGCCCTGTTAAAATCAATGGAGTTGCTCACCATAAGCAAAGGCTCCTGTGTGGCACTTTCACGATGAGATTTGGCCAGGTTTCGTGAATAGCTCAGATATGACATTTCTGTGGGGAATGCACAAGAAAAATGTTATTTGAGTATGACAGGCACACTTCAAAAACCAGTTGAAGCAATTCATTCAAATGCTCCAAAAAGGGTACCATTTGGCCAACCTTCAGTGTGTAACCCCACTGTGACTTTGCTGGAAAGGCACAAACTACTCAGGGTAGAATATGTCCTTGCCAAGATCCCTGCAAGGGGATGAAATGGTGTCTTACTTTCCTTGGTTGTCTTTCTGGGCACCTGAACTTGTGGTGGAGAACAGGAAGGGCAATGAGTTTGGGGCACAACTATCAGCCGTCTGTCTTTTCCCCCTTGGGACCTCAAAGCTGCACAGATATCCCTGGGTCTTAACTCTCCTTTCAGGCAATGTTTTTTAACTCCTTTGCACCCACTAGTCTAATGCCTGTAAGAAAACCTATTCTTCTCCACTATGTGGGTTATATCCACTTGGGGGCTATGGGAGGGGAAATTTACTCCTCAGCCCTGCCTTCCCTCTCTTTTCTCTCTTGTTTCCAGGTCCAGCTTGTTGCTCTCATTGGGCTCTCCTGGCCCTGAGATGCCTCGTTGCTCCCATCTGTGATTTTGTGCAGCAGCTCTGGAGGCATGGAGGTTATCCAAAGGTTATCTGTGGGTGCAGGTTATTTGATGACTTCTTTTCAGTCTTAGTCCCTTTAGAAGAGGGTGGATTATCAGAGGGCTGGGTCATCTGTAGTGTTTGATCCACACCCTGGTGAAGTCAAGGAGCTTTGATTTCCTATCTGACGGCAGCAGCTCTCCAAAATACTTTTATCTGCCTCCCTGTTAGGTCAGTTGTTAGTTCATGTCAATGCTGCATCTTTGCCACTTGTACAGTGACTGTCTCCAGGTCAGAAACCAGGGGAGGGGGGAGTTAAAGCCGTGAGCATACAAGAGAGATGAGCATAGGAAAAAAAAGGTCCCCGCTCCACCTGCTGCCTCTCTCCCTTTTCAGAGCTAATGAAGTAACATCGCCTGATAGTCGGAGCAATGGTGGAGCAGGCGGCATCCCCTTGGTAAAGCCCTGCACCCCCAGCGTGGTGAGCTGCAATTAAAAGGAGGCTTAAAAGCCTATACTGAGCTATTTGACATCTGCCAAAGACTACATAAGCAACTCAGGTCCGAGTTTGAGAATCAGCAGCCTCTCTCTTCCAGTGGCCTAATTTAGCCTCTGGCTACCTTTAAAGTCACAAGAGAAGAAGTAGGAGTATCCTTCTTGGAGGGAAGCGCTGCAGATACCATAACTAAACAGCCTCTAAAATAATGTTGTTTCTTCTTTCTTGTGATGGCCAGCTCGGACGCCTGGTCGAGGTCTCTTCCCTTTAGCCTGGGTTTCTAAAGAAAACAAGGCATTTCTCTTTGAACCAAGGGGGGGAGGATCAATACAGTTGTCGTTTAATCAGTACCACTGGAGAGAGGCATTTTGACCATAGTTTAGATGCATAAATAAATAGAAAGAGAGAGACAGAGAGAAAGAATAACCATGTCAGACAGTTCTGCCTGTACCTAGTCCCATCATTGCTGACTGTCTCCAGCAGCCTAGAGATGTGGCTGCTTCGCGCAGGATTGCTGTGTGATCCCACAGAGAGCTTTCTCACACACACGTACAGGACACTTGTCAGCTGTCTGACAAACCATTTGCAAAGACCTCTCCCTCCCTCCACGTGCGCGCCGCGGGGACCTCCTGCTGTGCTGGAGCAACCCATCACTGGTCACCTCTATGCATTGTCTGAAGGCCTCTCGCCATCTGGACCACCTAGGAGAGAATGTTTTCTTAAAGAGGGGAAGATTAAGGAACGGGGATTTACACCTCGATCCCCAAGGTAATTACCAGATGGCAAATGGCTTGTTTTCACTTGATGAATCAGAGCAACTGAATCAGGCCTACCGAAGCAGCTTGGGTTTTGTTTCCAACAAACCTTTTTGCTTTACAAGCTGAAGAGTTTGTTTCCCACCCTTTAGATAATGATTTTAAGGTAAAGCTAACATTAAAGCAAAAGTCTGGCATTAGGCGGGTGGATTTCAGCGTGCCAGGACCCCAGCCATACCATTTCTCACACCATCTTAACTCTTTGCTGACCATTGGTGGGTCTTGCTAAGAGCTCATGGCAAGAGTCAACTCACCTGAGTAAGCAAAGTAAAATGAGGTCATGTCTCCCAGGGCTTAGGAAAGAGAGTATAAACCTGAGGACTGTCATTAGTCTTTCATTTCAAACTTTATCCTATGGTAAGAAAGATGAAATTAAAGCAGTTGTCTTTTGAGGAATTAAATCTTTGCTTTTTTTTTCCTTTTCAAAAACAGCAGTAGAACAAAGCAGTATTTGGAGTATTAGCAAAACAAAAAGTAACAGAACAAACATATTCAATGGAAATTTCTAGTTAGTGCTTTGGTTTGTTTCCTTTAAAAAATAGAGAGCAAGATATTTAATTAAACCTAAAATGAATGCTCTATTTAAGGCCTTTTTGTAAATATAGGCTCCCAGACCCAAATTAAAGTAATGTGACATTCAAATGTCATCTTCCAAAATGCTAAAGCCAACTAAACTACAAATTTAATGTCTAACTTGGCATTCATAATGTTCCTAAACCTTCCACTGACTTTCTATATATTAGCTGGAATAAACAGCAGGGTTTGTTTGGTTTGTTGGGGTTTTTTTCTTAATTTCTATTCAAAGAGTTTTCTGAAATGAATAACAAATGCAGGCAATCAGCAAAGGGAATGCCAAGTAGGACTGGGACCCTCTCTAGTTTCACTTTGCAGAGTTTCATTATGAGCTTGCTATAGCAATTGCCATAGCAGTTTACCCGATTGTCTTACGGCCTTTTCTCATTCACTATCTTGCCTCATAGCTATGGAAAAATGAATTATGTTAGAGGTTTCTTCTTTTACTCTGCCTTACAGGGCCCATTTTCTCTCACTGATGTATTTTGTTTCTATCATCAGTTTAGATGTTTGTATTAATTCCAAGATTTCAGATTCCCTACTTCCATGTGCTGGAAGGTTCCTATCACCCTATCTTCTCCCCTGGAAACTTATGCCCTGCTGAAAAAAAATACTTTATGCTGAATGAAAATACTGCCTTTTCTTTAATACCCACTTCAAAGCACAGCTCTGCCTATGGAATGATGATTGTTAATCAACTGTATTCTCTAAATCCAAAAGCTAATTGAGAAACACCTTTCTATTCTGGCCCTGAAACAAGCTTTTATTTCCATTGTACCGTCTACCACCCCACAGCTGTTTGTATCAGAATAGAAGGCATGGGTCGCCTTTAACAAGAAAATGCCAGTGTTCTGACATGCCAGATAGCACCCAGCAAACTGTAAGTCCTTTGCTTGTAAAAGGTTTAGGGTTAGGTGGGGCAAGGGTGCAAGGAGAAGGACACTAATAGGACGAGTCAGTAACTGGCTGTGGAACTGGTGTTGGCAGCAGGGCTTTGGGTTCTATAATCACAGGACCCTGTTTGCAGATTAGCATCTGCTTGGGAGAGATGGGATCTGCCTCATTAAGCAGGGCAAAGCTATTTTCACCAACCGGATGGTTGACCTCATAAGGAGGCCTTTAAACTAGGAATGATGGGGGAGGGAAAGAGTAACTGACAGTCCTGTGAAAGAGTGACAGGCAGGATCACTGAGCAAAGGGCGTGGAGTGATGTGACAGGAAGGGATCACAAAATCAACAAAATGGGGCTTAAGCGGGGTGACCTCCAGCACTTCTATGTAGGCAAGGAAGTGCCTACAATGCACCGTTATGGAGAAACACCCCAAAACCTCTCCAGGAACTCAGCATGCTGGGGTGCCTCTCTAAAGCATCTGCATGCTAATGCACGCAGTATGGGGAATAAACCTGATGAGTTAGAGATCTGTGTGCAGTTGTAGAGCTATGATCTTGTTGGGAACAGAGATGTGATGGGATGGTTCCCATGACTGGAGTGTTACAATGGAGGGATACAGGTTCCTTAGGAAGGACAGGATGGGAAGATGAGGAGGGGGACTTGCCCTTTATGTGACAGAGCAGCTGGAGTGCATGGAGCTCTGGATGGGGATGAATGAGGAGTCAAGTGAGAGTTTATGAGTGAGGATTAAAGAGAGGACAGGTAAAGGTGATATTATAGAGTGTGTCTGCTATAAACCACCAGGAAGATCAGGCCCTCTGCAGACATATAGGAGCAGCCTCACATTCACAGGTCCTGGTCCTCATGGGGGACTTCAGCCACCCCAATATCTGTTGGAGGCACACAGCAGAACTTAAGCAGTTCAGGAGGTTCCTGGAGTGCATTGATAATAACTTCCTCCTCCAAGTGACAGAGGAGTCAACAAGGAGAGGTGCTCTACTGGACCTCATACTCACCAACAACAAGGACCTCATTGGGAATGTGAAGGTCAAAGGTAGCGTTGGCTGCAGTGACCATGGACCCTGAGGGCAGGTGACAGGCAAGCTTACAGCCCTGGACTTCAGGAGAGTAGACTTTGGCCTCTTCAAAGATCTGATTGGAACAGTCCTGTGGAATGAGGTCTTGGAGGGATGAGGGGCCTTAGAAAGCTGCTTAATATTCAAGAATCACCTCCTCCAAGCTCAAGAGAGTTCCATCCCAATGAGCAGGAAGTCAGGCAAAAATGCCGGAAGGCCTGTGAGGATGAACAAGGAGCTCCTGGCCAAACTCAAACACAAAAAGGACACATACAGAGGGTGGAAGCAAGGACAAGTAACTTCAAAAGAATATTGAAAAATTGTCGAAGCATCCAGGGATGAAGTCAGGAAAGCTAAAGCCCAAATGAAATTGAATCTGGCGAAGGTTGTTAAAGACTACAAGTACATAGGTGACAAAAGGAAGACTAGGGAAAATGTGGGATCATTGCTCCATGAGACAGTGGACCTGGTTACACAGGACATGGAACAGGTGGAAGTCCTGAATGCCTTGTTTGCCTCAGTCTTTACTAGCAAGAATCCCAGGACCCAGAAACCAGGGGGAAAGACTGGAGCAAGGAAGCTGTACACTTGGTGGAAGAGGGTCAGGGACTATTTAAGCAAACCAGACCTACATAACACCATGGGCCCTGATAGGATGCACCCATGAGTGCTGAGGCAGGTGCAGATGTCATTGTGAGGTCACTCTCGATAATCTTTGACTGATCATGGTGACTGGGAGTGCCTAAAGACTGGAGGAAAGCAAATGTCACTCCTATCTTCAAGAAGGGCAAGAAGAAGGACCCAGGGAACTACAGGCCAGTCAGCCTCACCCCCATACCTGGGAAGGTGATGGAGCAACCATTTTCAGGCACATCAAGGACAAGAAAATCCTCAGGAGTAGTCAGAATGGCTTCACCAAGGGGAAGTCACGCTTGACCAACCTGATAAACTTCTACAGTGAAATGACTGGCTTGGTAGATGAGGGGACAACAGTGGATATTGTCCACCTAGACTTCAGTAAGGCCTTTGACACTGTCTCCCGTAAGATCCTCACAGAAAATCTGTCGATGTATGGGCTGGATAAGCAGACAGTGAGGTGGACTGAAAACCAGTTGAACAGCCAGGCCCAGACGGTGGTAATCAGTGGCACAAAGTCCAGTTGGAGGCCAGTAACTAGAGGTATACTCCAGGGGTCAATACTGGGTCCACTTCTGTTTAAAATCTTCATTAATGATCTGGATGATGGGGCAGAGTGTAGCCTAGCAAGTTTGCTGATGACACAAAACTGGGAGCAGTGGCTGATGCACCAGATGGTCACGCTGTCATCTGGAGGGACCTTGACACACTGGAGAAATGGGCTGACAGAAACCTCATGAAGATTCTAAGACATTCAAAGCTCTGCAAAACAAGGTACATTTTTATTAATCACTTTGGTGTGGCCTTGACTCAGCTTTACTGAAACAAATTCTTGAGCTGTGAGAGAGTGAAAGCCATGCAAGATAAGTAGAAAAAAAGATGGAAAAGAAATATCTGGGCTTGTGACACAAATTCAAGAGAAAATTGTTGAGGAAAAAAGGTATAAAACACTGAGAAAAAAGCAAAGCATTTCATGATAAACGGTGCCTGGATAATAGCGGCCCAAAGAGCTGGTATCAGGGCAGAGGGCTGGGCTCAGGAGAGCACAGTTCATTCCTCGTGTCCCCAATGCCTCTCTGAGCATGGCATGAATCTGCTGCTAGAGGTGCTTGCCGGACTAGAAAGTTGGACTAAGAACCTACATTTAGGTGACCAAATTTACATGAGATTAATCTTACCACGTATGCAGAAGTACTGGAAATTATAGGTCTAGCTAGCATTTTTCATATGCTGTGCCTTTTTACGCTTACCAGTCAAATGTTGGATTGACACAAATTGGCATAATTCTCCTATTCCATTTACACCTTCAGGGGACAATGTAAAAGGGTATTATGATACAGCGATAGTTTAGTCTTAACCATCACAAGTTAAGTGGGCAGCACACTACTGATTATGTTGATCTGTTGGCAAAACATAGATCATATGTTATTATTGATGGACTTCTGCTTTAGGTACAAGTTTGATTACACCAGGCTGCTCATCGCATGTGGGAATCTCTTGGCAACAGAACTTGCTCCAGGTTGATGATACTTGTTTGATACTTGATACTTGTTTGATGAAAAATGTGATATTCTGTCTAGTTTCAGTTAGTACCATATTACACTGTGATTAAGGAAATCAAAAAAGAGCCTGGCCCATGCTCCATGGATTGCAACTGTCTGCTTCTCAGGCGTCAAAAGCTGCATCTATCCAAGTTAAAACAATGGACAAGGGCCGTTTTCTGGCATTGCATGCAGTAGCACAACACAGTTTGCATCCATATGACTACACTATTTTTCCCTAAAAAAAAAGAGATGAATTAATCTGGATTTCCTATTAGAAACAGTCCCTGACCTGTTCCTGAACCATGCCAGGGCTCTGTCTGGGAGAATATTAGCTGGCATGGGCCAACACCATGCCTACAAGCATGCCAACAATTACACAATACAGGCTATTATAGGACAGTGCTCACCCTATGCCCCAGTCTTGTTTAGTTTAGTTACTAGTATAGGCATAGCCAAAATAGCCAGAATATAAGTAATGATTTTCCCTGAAATTAAAAGCTGAAAACTTCAACTCAGCCTCTGTTTGCAGACCACATTATGGGCAGGATCTTCAACATCCCCTAGCAACAGACACTGGAAAGGGTGGTTGAACCTTAGAAATAATAGGAGCAGCACGTGCTGGCAGGGAGAAAGTAGGCAATGCTAAAGCATGTCTCTCCATCCTGGTCCTATTTGCCCAGAGCTGCCTAGCCCTGGAGCCCAATGAAGAGCCTTCCACAGCATGAGCTCTCGGCAGGCACACCAGGCTTGTCAGCCACTGAAAAGCACCCTTGGGGCTCCTCAGGGCCCACACAAAAGAGTGAATTCTCTTCTTTTTTTTTATTCTGTCCTTGTCAAACAAACATGCCCTCACATATGGGCCAATACTGTGTAGCCAAAACCATGCAGGACACTGCATAGCTATATCTCATGATGTGGAAACATGCCCAACACTGAATGATGCTAATGGGAAAGTCACAGTCAAAAAGTACCAGTGGGACAGCACCACAGACAGTAGAAAGCTCCTCAGTTAGCCAGAAAAAGATATGACAAGACATGATGTTTGGCAGCCAATGGGACAAAGTCAGGACTAATAGATATGATGTTAATACACACAGTGTTAATATAAAGGACATGCAAGTCCTTCTTTTTGTTTCCATGCTTTTAAGGAGAAGGATGGGATGACAATATCTAATATACTTTTAATTGTTTCTATGCCTTTATGAATGCCTGCATTTATTTAGGTATGCAAATTAACTCCCCCAAGCCCGCTGGACCAAGGAAGCAGACTGTGAAAGAATCTGGGACCCTGAAGGCAGTGGAAAACAGAAATATTCACTCTGCATTTGAAGGAGGACCTCTAATAAACATTGTGTTTGCTAATGGTAAACACTTTGGAGGCTCTCAAGAGTCAGAGATTACTCTGCTATCCAAAACAAATAATCATAAACCACATTTTTTTAAAACAAAACTGATATAATAAACAGAAGGGAATAATTTATCAAGTGCTCCATACGTGGATGGTTCCCTTCCTCCAGAAATTCAGGACTTGAAGGTTGTCTTCTTCTTGCTGCAAATCTCTCAGTTATCTGCATTTGTGTCACAGTTCTTATTGGAAGTCAAACCTTCACAAACCAGCTATCAGTGCGTTGCAGCATTGTTCATTGTATTTCATCTAATTTAGGCAATAATTATTTTAGACTGATTTAGTCTATGACATCATCATCTATTCTCCTGAATAGCTTTTGAGCCTAAAAGCCAAATTGCACAGAAGGGAAGAAATGTCAAAATCGTTACATTCCTATAACATTTATGTGACCAGACAGCCAGGTCTATCGAAACAATTAATCTCCCACTATGGAAACAATGGCATTATGAGCTCCAGCCTTACTAAACAGCAGAGAATCTACAACTGCACTTACCCTCAAGACACAAATCCTTAGGAAACATAGGTACCATGCTCCTGCCATTCATGGCATTACTGTGCAGATTAGGGGATCCAGGCAGGTCCAGTTCAAAGGAAGATACTTACCCCCAACTAGATGAGGCAGCAATTTAGAGAAGCAGATACCTGCATGGAGCACCCACAACAGTGTCACTTGACCCACTGCTACAGATAATCACAGAGAGCAGCCTGCACTTAATATTACTGTGTCAGATGGTATTAATAGTAGTTTGACTATGGAGCTTAGAGCAGAAGATGAGTATGAGAGTTGGCTTTTTTATAGTCCATTGGATAACAGGCCATGTCCCCCATCCTATGAACTCCCTTTGACCATCTGGTCATCTCCTTAAAGAATCTCCCTTGGTGTTTATTAGACCTCAGCCTTCTTCACGTGGTAGATGGACAACTAACTGGGTAAAAACACAAAGGCAGTTGAAGATCTGCTTGATTCCCTGGCAGTCTAGAGCTCTGTTGAGATGCTTGCATGATCCTTTCACAGCTGGATTTGATTTCTTCCAAACCTGTAAGCACAAAACTGCTCTTCATTGCTTAGCTCCTTCCTTTTTGAAAAATAGCTTGATTGTTTTTTGCCTCATTATAAAGTACTAAATCCAAGAAAAAAGTACCAGTCATATTCTGTTCATTCCTGTCTCAGATGGGACTTCTGTATTTAGGGACCTTACTGGTGGCTTAAGGACAGCACCCGATTGTAAGCAGTTCCTCTGTTCAGGCAGAAAGTTGCTGCTAATAGTTGCATCTAGCAATATCTAAAGGTGGCAAAGATCCTCCACTTATGAAGACTTTGGACAATGGTTCACCTCCATTAAACAAAGAACGGGCTGCCTAGGACACTGAGCTGCTGCTGCATCTTATGATCATTGGAGCTTTTTCAGATTGTAGGAATTAGTTCCTGGAGGTAGAATAAATTGCCAAACACAGTACTGAAAATAATGAGATTTCCTATTGATTTTGATGGGCACTCACTGTTGCTCATGAATCTAAAATAATCTTGCATTTCTGGAGCAAAATGTCCACACACATCACTATCAGTAGGACACAGTAGCAAAACAGCATTACTAAAGTCAGGAGTTCAGGCCTTGTTGCAGACACTTAACACCACTGCCCCCAGCAAGAAACACTTCATGACTGGGATGTAGAAGTCAAAGGCAAAGATGTATTTCAAGCTTTATTCCTGTAGCTATTACTTACAGAACCCAGCCTGTCTGGACCAATAATAGACCAAAGGTCTGGGGTAGACTTTGACTTTAAGCATCATTATGAAAGTCAGAATGGCAGGAGAGAGACTTTGAATTCACAGAGGATTCAATCCATGAGGAATCTAGCTATATATAATATACTCAAAGCACTCTGTGTACACAGGGAAAGCTGAATCCAGCCCCAAGACTATTTTTGTTTGTGTTGTAAAAACATAGTGCATCTTAAACCCTAATATACAATTTACAGTGCAGTTTCCATGACCTGAGTTTTGGTTATCTGAAACATCTTTTTTCCCAGAACTGGATCATGTTCTCTATTGTCTATTAATTACTTTGAAAGTATCTCAGCTGTTTTAAATACATAATTGTCTGAATTCATATCAGCTTCTCTTAGAGATTTAGTTAATATGAATTGCACCACATACTAGTTATTATCAGTTCGTATACTGAAAATGCGGGGCAAGCAAATGATGATAATGAATCTCAGGCAAGTTTTGTGTTTGCTGTTTCTTCTCCCCAGATGGCTCACCCAGCTCTAAACCTTACTAATACATAATACCATTCCTTAGAGTAAACATATTGTAACTCAATTTTCTTCCCCCAAGCAAGCAACCAGATGAATGGCCTTGGTGGATTATTCTGTAACAGAAACACTCATAAGGGGTCTGTGATAAGCAAGCCAATGGAAATGGAGTAGTGCACTGTTTAAAATCATCTAAACATTTTCTCTTAACATGAAACATTTGAAAATGTGGAGCTCAGTGTTTGATGAAACACAGTACCCTGTTGTCTGTAGCCCAGTTCTAGCCCCTTCTTTAAATGTAATCTTCTATCAAAGTCACATGTGTTTTCAATAAATTCACATGTGGATGCAGTTATACCAGGAAAACTGATTCACAACTACTTTAGAGGCTCCACTATCTTTCAGGCCCACCTAAAGTTTCTTTCCATTTTTTAAAATATTTTTTTAGTAAGCATATGAAGGGAAATAATCAGTTTTGCTTGCTTACAACACAACCGCCCTGGTCTGAATCATAAGTACAGCATTGTTCAAAGGAACAGCTGGTACCAACTCCAAAAGTTTAAGCGTTCCCCTCCAAACAAAAAACTCCGTTGAGTCTGTTAGTCATCATCTCCCACAGGTATTGATTCAAGGCTACAGTTCTGCCTATTTCTGCCATGGCTAAAAAGGTTAGCTGCAAGATTTTCAGAAAGGAGCATTTTCATGCACAAGCAAACATACAACTATTTCATTCTTGTCTCCTAATCTCCATGATTATTGTACCTTTTTGAAACTTTTTTAACCACATACAGGGCAATCACACTTTAATAACAACAACGGAGCACTAAGAAGTTGTTTCTGCAGAAGTGGATTTACAAAGATAGTTTTGCCCACAGGAGCTTAAACTACATCGACACACAACTTTGCTGTAAATCTGACTCTATTCTATCAGCTTTTTCTACCACGAAACACAAATTTAAGGGTAGGCTCTGTTTAAAATATATTCTCAGGAACTGAACTCCTATTGCACCAGACTTCCAAAGCAAGTTTAATACAGGTCACCTCCTCATTTCCAGGAGTCTAATTTTATTGCTCCCTCCAAGCTATGCCAGAGACAGGAGCTCTAAAAAAGCACTTTATCCTCTTTTGAGACTGCTCATAGAGTGTGCTTTCAAAGAATTTCTGCTAACAACCAAATGGTAAAATTTGAACTTGTTTCACAGTTTTCTAGGACATTTCCTTGACAGTCAGTTTTCAAATACAATTTGCATTCAGTTATGGTTCATACTGCCTTCATTAGTATCAGAGCCCATCTTGTCCTGTGATATGCAGATATTTCCCGAGACACCTTTCAAGCAAAGCAGTTTAAATATACATCCCTCATAGCCCATGGACTGGTGGTTTGAGCCTAGATACCAAAGTAATCTAACTCCTTCAATTCAGCACAGGAACTTCTAACACTAGAGAGGAATCCAGCAGAAAATACGGATTTAGATGCCAGGCTTATGTGGCCTGGATCGGGTGTGACCAGAATACTTCATCTGTAGCTGAAAACCAGAAGCTGTAAGGGACAGGGAGTTTTAGGAAAATATTTTTATTTCCAGCCACCTTACTGCAGATGGGATATTTCCAAGAGAAAGTGGAAGGAGAGTTATTGCTGGTAGATACAGGAAAGTTCTCGATGCCCGAATCTTTCAGTCAGAGAGCTGTATTTGCAGACTATGTCTGGACTTGAAAAAGAATATTCTTAGGTCGTTGTCTGGCCAGCCTACTACAAAATAACAGGCAAATAAATGGAAAGAGGCTTCAAATGTGCATTTGCCCCATGTTGGTCTCAGGATCACCCAGCCCTTTTCTCCTCATTTTTCTCCTCTCCTTCATTACTGTGAGATCCAATGCCAAGTCAAGTGGTGCCTCTCACACACTGTAGAGTGAGGAGATTTACTGCCCAGCTGTGCTGCTGGGCTGCTCTGGGAGTGGCAGCAGGACACCGTGTCGCTCAACACCACAGCACCATGGCAAAGCTGGAGGAAGCTCAGCCCTGACCATTGCATTTTTCTGACTCTTCAGCAGCCTGTGCAAAAACCATGTGCGGTCTCAAACACCATGCTGATCAGCGCGGTACAGGTGGAGGAATAAAGTGCGACTGTCCTTCCAGGGCACTGAGTTTCCAAAGTCCACATCACCCTCGCTGACCTCTCCTCTGAGTGACTCATGCCAGAGGCTGAGGATCATCACAGCTTAAGTGGTACCAACTATGAACATGGTGATTCACAAGTGATAGAAAATGGGTTCAGACTTTCAGTCTGAAAAGACTTAAATACATGTTTACATTTTATTCATGTGGAATCAATGGGACAAAAAATGTCGTGTAAATTAAAGCATGTACCTTATCGAGGGCAGAGTGTCTGTGCCTTGGAGGATCAGGCTTTATATAGCAAGGCCTTGCTCCCAAAGTTACAGATATACTTCACAGTAAGAAACAGAGCAAGTACAGCATGATGGCAAGGTCAGGGCCAAAAGCTGGGGGCAATCCCTCCAGAATAAGATCAAGGGACACAGAAACCATGGTGCTCCCACAGAATTGGGGCCAATGAGAGCTGTCAGCCCATCACCTTCCCCAGAAATAGTTTGTGCTGTCTTCTGAAAACACGACAACCAACTATGACTCCAGGAACTCACTTTCCCAAAATTACGCGCAAAGGATGAGGATGCCTCAGAACACCCTCAGTCTTAAAAGAGACTAGCAATTAAAGCAAATGTAAAATTACTACAAGCTAATATACCTGACTATACCAAGTACAAAAATTAGACTTACAGTGTTTACCCTGTTGTCCAAGGCTTTCCTCAGATTCTTGAGAAAATGATAACCTTTTAAAATATAGGTGTTACACTTAAAATATGCCTAACCAAGTCTGACTGAATCTGACTTTAGCTGAGTGCATTTATATGAAAAATGAATGGGGAACAGTTTTATAAAATTAATCAGCAGATAACTGCAGTTCCTCTGGAGGACAATCTTCTTGGACATTTCAGTGAGATTTAATCATTTGATCCAGATAATTTGATCTTTTGAGGAATGACAGTGCTAGAATCTCTCTGAATGTCCTCGTCTGTCATTATGTGTAACCCCTGCTTCCTCTTACTCCAAGAAGGCCCCACTCTGTTCAAAGGTAAAATTTCTATACAACTGTATTTATGATATGAAATTCAGAAGACACAATTTTAGTCGGCCTATTACAATCAAAGAATAATAAGCATAATCTACCTAACAGCAATCCTGAAACCATCTTCCAATACTTGTGCCTTCAAATGCCAGCATCAGAATATAAATTCATTTTACCTGAAATTTAAAAAATTTATAACCACTGCAGTTATTTAGTGCAGTAAATCTTGACAGTATATTTGTTTACAGCCATATTCAACTTATTAGTTATTCCAGTGCAAATCCAGAATACTTCCAGGGGATCACAAATTGCATAGATGTGGATGGAGATAAAATATGTTAGAGTTTCAGTGGAAGTGCTGTGGTTTTATACTGAAATAACAAAGCAGAATCTGGTCTGGAGAACACAGTTCCCATGGAAATCTTTATGACAAATTCAGAAGGGGTATAGGTTACATGTTAAGTATAGGTTGATCAGAAATGGTATAAGTGCTGAAGTAGTGGTAAGCAGGATCTTGGACTAATTTATTCCCCAGTGATTGCAAAAAAGGGGTAATGTATGTGTTGAGGAACACAAAGTAGAAACTGAAATGAGAAATGAAGAGAAAGCAAACCATTCTGTTGTCTTGGCTGAAATCCCTCTTATTCTTCGGATGAGGAGCTATTGACTTTATTACAGAGACTGAGCCTTTTCTCATTCCATGCTATTCAGCAGTGATGGTGGTATATGAAGGGAAACTGCTGCCTAAAACAGAGTAAAAACAGCTTCACTGTCTCAGTGTCCTATTACTCTCTACGTACTAGAAGCAATCAGAGGGTAGGACTTTCTGGCAGGGATTTCAGCTGCAAGAACAACTCATCCTCTGGGGAGAAAAATAGAAGAACCTTATGTAAACCTTCATCAAGGGCAATACTTCCAAAAAAGGGGGAGACCATCAAAATGTGAGCGTGTCTACTTGTAAAGGGAGACAGAAGGACAGAAAACTAGAATAATATTGTGTGGTCTCACCAGTAATTTATTTCTTAAGGGGAAAGTCGGGTGAACTCTCCCCCTTCCCTTCTCAGTCTCAACCATGTCTGGTTCTCCGGTTTAAAATTCAGTTCAGTACCTTCCCAGACAGGGAATATGATTTCCTCCCTTCTTTATAGATTTCTCTGGTTTGCATTACCATTCAATAAATATATTACAGAATGTTATTTGCCTCTGTCCACAGCTTTTGAGTTGTTGCAATGATCTTAAAGATATCACAAATTAAATTACTGGATCCCACTCTGAACTCATCAGGACACATTGCAGGAGAGAAAAATCAACCAACCCCATTGCATCTGGTTCTCAGTGTTTATGTGTTTCAGCAACACATGTTCCATTGTGCTAATACCTTTCTGGAAAAGCATCAGTGAGGAAGAAACTGTCCAGTTAACTGCAAGGACCAGTGCTGTTCTCCTGGCCAGCCTGGCAGTCAACACCATGCTTGAGGGATTTTAATGTACACAGACATGTTTTTGATTTGGTGACCTTCATTTTTAGCAGGAACTTCTTCTGAAGTCGGTCAAGGTAAATGACCAGAATCTGGAATGAAATCTAAGAACTGTATGCATTACTTGTGTCCAAGATCAATAGTGAATTCAAAGCAGGGTAGGTGGAAAAAAGGGATAGCCTCATATCAGAATGTATTTTTAAGGCTAAGCGTATCCTGCAGAAACAAATTAAAAAAAAAATCAATCAGATATTTATTGTAAGCAGGCACTTAGGAGCAGCATTGACTGCTCACAAACTGTGCAACTGCTGAACTAATTCTATTGAGACACTTTGGGCATCAGATCACCCCCTAAATGACACACAAAAAAAGTGTCCCCTATAGCAACGTTCCCTTACTGGTTTTGTGTTTCTACTGCAGTGCAGATGCTCTGGGGCCAGGCCCATGTGAGCCAGTGGAAACGCTCCTGACCAGGACAAGTGTGGGTCTGAATGCAGCACAAGCACATCAGAGGGAAACCCTCCCAAGCTGATGATGGCAGGGCCATGGGCAGGCAGCCGCACTCCTCAGCTCTCACACCTGCACACTGTGTGCTGCTACACGGGGACTCACGGGGCCAAGGCAGCAAGCACTATGAGAAGGTGTAGGCATGGTCCTTTGGTATCGACCCTGTCGCGAGCTCTCCCAATGGGCAATGGGTCTGGCAGCATCTCCACAGAAAGAGCTCTCCTCCTGAATCTGCCCCGTAAAGATGCTGACTGACACATCCTCCTGGCTGTAGACCATGGAAATACAAATCAGACCTCAGCACCTTTCCAATGGCTTCTGAAGCTGCCTGTTCCATGGGAAACATGCACTAGCAAGTGGTGAAAACTGCTAAAAATAAATGGATATTAGAGTAGGGTCAGAAGCAAACCCACTGCCATAACCATTTGTGCCTCTTCAGGGGAGTGCAGGCAGCCATTTGGACTTTCCCATGACATGTCCCAGCGTTAGGATGGGAATGTGAAATATGAAAATCATTATTGGAGAGCAATCTGAAATATTTGAAAAGTAAGAACTTTTCTTTGAATGGGCTTTCCTATTTCAGCTGGTGAAATCCATGCAGGTGGACTCACTGACTTTACAGAAGAACTTCTCAGGAGGCTCGAGGACTGCACCAGTGATGCTTTTGGTTATGTCTCGGGTTCAGGAGAGCTGGGCCTTATTCCTGATTCTCTGAGGGGCCTCCATGCCTCATTGTCCTCACTGCCAAGTAATCTAATCAAGAAAAGGGATATGTACCTCTTCCCTCAAGCATTTTTTTGACCAGCTGCATAGGAGAACCACCTACTTTTAAAAGCCAGAAAAAAACCAGATTTTATAAAAATTAATATTTTTACCTATTTTACTTATAACCAACAAGGCTTTTAATTTCACATGCTGAAATCCAACATTGTAATATTATCCAAGATTAACTCTAATGATGGGAAGTAATTTATTGTCCAGATAGTCCATAAAAGTGACAATCCATCTGGGCAGCAGGAAAAATGAAAAAGTTTTGCCAACTGTGCAAACCTTTCATGAATTAGATGACAGGGAGCAGTGTTGTGCAGCTAGAAAGTGAGCAGAAAGGGCTTATGACCTCTCCAGAAAAAGAGGACTGTGTAGGACAGGGAATTATAGCAACTACGTCCTCTGCAGTGCCCCCATGTTAGCATCTTCCCTGTGTTAGCTCTCCTCTCAGCATGACACAGCAACACAGGGCTGAGGCAAGAATATACATCACAGGGAGGTCTTCCCAGCAGACTGCACACCTTGGTACTGGCACTGAAGCAAGGGTTTCAGAATTATCATATTAAGAGGTTTACACTGGGGACTGCAGATACTAAAGAAAAATATGCCTTAGGTATTGACAGGAGCCTGTGGAAACTGAGAAAAACAGAAACATCTGAGGGTGATAATTTATTCTCTAATCTGCTAAAAAGATGCTTTGGAAAAAAACAAATAAACAAAAAAAACACCTCAGCCAACAGAGTGTAGGGTTTGTCAGAGGTATCTCCACCTATTGCTTTGGTGGCTTATTTCTGACAGGACATGTTGGCATCACTCGAGGGTTTTATTGAGGACTGACATTTATCCTCAGATAACACTGGGATCCTTTTCCTAGGACTAGCACCAAAACCACAACCTTCATAAATTAAAAAAAGGCCAGCAGGATTTTTTTTCTGCTGTATTCAGCTACATTTGATTATTTCCAGGAGCCCATTCAAACCACTGATAAAAGCATCTCTCTTCTTCATCCTATTGTTCTATTACAACTCTACAGCCATATTCCTCCCTTGTTTCCTCATCAAACACAAGCTTTCTCTCCTTGCTTTGAAAGTCCTCCAAAACACTGTCCCAACCTATCAATCCAATCCATTCCTACAAGGTCAACTAAAACCCAGGCTTTGCCAATGGCAACAGCCCTAACAGTTTTCTCCAGAAAGCCCTCTAGCATGCCAGTTCAGTACCACTAACCCTAATGGTCCTATTTCTGTGTAAGGGCAATAAATATAAGGCTTTTGTGGATGGTATTTGATAGCACCGGCACAAATAGACTTGCTTGACTGAAATCTTAATGTACCATCAAAGAACATAGGATCATAGACTTACAGGAGAATTAATGGTGGAAGGGACCTTACCAGGTCTCTAGCCCAACCTTCTGCTCAAAGCAGGGCCATTCATAAGACCAGACCAGGTTGCTCAGTGCTTTATCCAGTTGGGTCTTTAAAAAGCCTCCCAGGATGGAGATGACACAACCTCTCTGGACAACCTGCTCCCACATCTGACCATCCTCATGTTGAAAATATTTTCCCCTTATTAAAGTCAGAACCTCACTGTTTCAATTTCGATGTGCCTTTAATCAAAATAATTATGATATTGATATATAATTATTATTTGTAAGAATTAATATTATGTAATAATCCACAGCTTTTCATTCAGCTTTGCCCTCAAAACTTAAGGGGTAGACAAATTTGTATGCCCATTTTAAAACTACACCAGCTGTTGCTTGTTTATTGTCTTAGGGAACAACTAATATACCTTCAGAGCTATTCTATAACCAGATATGATATCTTGCATTTCAATGTCCAGTAAAAAAAAACCCCCAAGCACTTAAACATATATCACATAACTCTGCATTAACTGGCGGTTGCTTCTTTGGTAAAGTCTGGCAGCTGTTTAACCACAAACAGAAAATAAGGGAAAAAAAATTCAGGATAAGACATGGGAAGTACTGCAGGAATTTGGCTTGTCCTTCTGTGGTGATGTTTCACTGGGAAGAGCCGTCATCAATGTTTCGCTCAGAAAAGGTTGTCTGGAACGAAACTCCTAATTCACTTCAATACACCTAAATAGGAAACCTCGTCAACTCCCAGTGATGTTATTAGAAACTCTTGGTTTCTCAGTCTTATCGAGAAGCAGAAAAATTGCTTTTAGTTAATGAAATCCTCATACAAAGCTCCTGCAATTCAAAAATTTCTTTTTGCATTTTCAGTCCTTCTTGAATTGGGGTCTGAACTGATGTCCTTGCAATACGCCTCAGGGTATCTTCATTGTCCAAGAGTGATGAAGAACACAGCCCTGCACCACTTCAAAAGCCTTCACATCCCCTAGACAGGGTCAGAGCTCAAATATTTTAATCTGGTAATGACCGATCAGAAGCAAGGATTGTTCGTTGCTCATCTGCACAGCATGTTCAGATGCTTACCTTGTAAAAGCTACTTTCCAGTGCTTGCTAAATTATTTGTCTCCACCTCTGCTAAAGGAAAAGAATAGGGACACCAAATGGTAAACAAACCTCAAGCTCTAGTTCACCTCCGCAGTATATTTGGATGAGTAACAACAACAAAGATGGTGTATTTTTTTTTCTAGGATTGTTCAGTTCCATGGATTATAGTTCATATTTTCTGGCAAACTATTCAGCTGTGATTGAGCACTCTGTAAATAAGAACAGATGCTCTACAACTTGTCAGTACCCTTCTCTACCATCCCTAGCCAGTGTGCTGGAAGAGGAAATCAGCATAATGCATTTGAGTGTGTTTTTTCTCATTTTAATGGACCATTTATCACAATGAGAAAGAGCGAGAAATAGAAGCAATCAACAACAGCTTTCATAATTAACACAGGGAACCAACCTGGTGACATGATTAGCCAAGAGGCTCCAATGATTTTGCTTTGACATTCCAGGTTAATTTCTCTCCAAGGGTGGAAGATACAATTGGGTTTTCTTCTTCAGAGCAATTTGCAGCACTCACAAAATAATACAATAACCTCAGCATGTTGCCAATATCCTTCAGGAGTGAGCACGTGTTTCCCACCAACACCCATCAACAACACTACATTGACTGTGAGAGAGAACCTCCATCCTTTTCCCATGGCAGAAGGACTTCTCTGGCCAACTTTCAGAAGGTTGGGCCATCAATTAAGGCAACAGAGTGGAGGAAAATATAGGTTCTCCCACAACTCTTGTGCATGGGAGGTGAGACGTACTCATGCTTGTTCGAGGTGTTTTTACCCTCCTGCCACCACTGAAATGGTGTGAAATGTTCACAAAAATATTTGCCAAAATTCTCCAAATTCTTAAAAGACAAAGATCCACACGACATCTGTCAGAGACCTCATCTTACTCTCGTAAATAGCAGGAAAGAGAAAATTCCTCAGCCATTTGGGTTTTTCTTTTCCTCATTGGACAAAGCAAAACAGCAAACATAGGTTTTTGTGTCTAGGTGAAGACAGTAATGATAATAATAATAAATGGATACACTAAATTAAGCACACAGGGGAGAGTGTTTCTTGCTGATAAGACTTATGCACCAATCCAGCAGTGACCTCCAGACATTGATTTCAGGAAAGTCCTGAACAGGTTTAGCTCCCCATTCCACCACATCCTAGACTTGTGATCCTGAAAACAACCTGCAAACAGGTGAATCTGGTGGCAAGGAGAGCATACAATGCCAGTAGCCTTTACAGGGGCATTTCGGGGTGGGGGGTGGGGGGTGGGGTGTCCAAATATTCATTGCAGGGGTCAGAGATTTTTTTCAAAATGGATTTTCAGGTAGGACAGAGATAGATCAGTCAGAGCATTTAAATAGCAGATTCATCCCTTCAGTTTAAAAACATTGCAGTTTGCCCCTGTCTCCCGTAAGTGATTTTTTCCTCTTCTCTGCTTGATACAAATTAGTGTTTCACAAATAAGAGAGTTCCTCAGTGCCAAAGTGAAATCATATTATCAGAAACACAGAAGAGAGTTCAGTAGGCAAAAAGCTAATTCTGCTAATACCCCATGAATGAAACTTTAGCTGTCAATTAAAGAAGAAATGCTTCCTCTTCTTTTTAATGCCGGAGAGCAGAATTAATGCCACAGCCCAATTTCTATCATACAATGTAATAACACAATTATGAAGCTGAGAAAATCCTAAAACTTATTTTGCTTGGCCTCCAGCCTGACAGTTTTCACAACTGTGTGCAATGCATGGATATGTTTCCCATTAAATAATTATTTGTTAAGCTCCATTCATTCAAGATGCAGGAAGAGACAATTCAATGGCTTATCAATTTCATCTGAACATCACTTGATTTTTCTGCTTCGCCTGCACTCACATTACAGTTTCCCTAAGTAGTTGCAACAGCCCATATTCAAATAGCATCTCGTACAAGACAACAATGAATTACAGGCTTGTCAAGTCTCTTGTGCCGAGTGTGGGACTCCCACAGGCTCCCCTCCATAGCTGGGCTGTTTCCTGGATGTTTTCTCTGCAGCATCACACCAAGTTGGCCCAGTTTGTGCCCTGCTAATCCACTTCATCTAGCACAAATGGGGACATTCAGCTCCAAACTGAAACACCTAAAGATAAATGTTCCCGTGTGACTACAAGTGCAATAGATATCTGAGTTTCAGTCAGTAATGATCTAGGGTTCAGTTTGGTGCCATTAGAAATGCCCTAAGAGATCCCACATGACCTTCAGGCACCACTCCAGAACAGGATGAGTCTCTTCTAGGACCATGTTTTGCAGATCCATCCAGACATCTTGAGTACTTGAGAGAGTATCTCCCATGTTATGAAACTGAGCCCTGCCCTTCACCTTGACTTAATCCCACACAAGAGGGGTGGAGGACCAGAGCTTTTCAGCTGGAGAAGGAATCCAGCCTGCACCTGGCAGCATCTGTTTTCCTTGCAGCAAAGTGTTAGATTCATTACATCTCGCTGGACTGTATTCATACACACACACACAAAAAAAAAAAAAAAAAAAAAAAAGAGGGGAAAAAAAAGGGCTGATGCTGTAAGCTAGTCACATTCAGAGCTGGCTCAAAATTTGGAACACTTCAAGATTATGGGCTGTATGGATCTGCGTGACTCCCTTCCTCCCCTGGAAAGATGGGGTCTTTTGGAAAACTAGAAATTAGATGTAGGTTCATAATACTGTTGAAATTGTGGGAATGTTGGAATATTAAGGATTGAGTCAGGCCTGTTTCCAGTATTAGAAAAATACTTGAAACAGAATTCATAAACAGAAAAATCTGTTCAATGAAGTGCATGGAAAATGAGTAATAATAAATCAGCTGCTGTATTTGAAATGGCTCAATTTTTTTCAGAAGTTGCTCAGTTTATCTCCATTTTGGCTGCTGTGCATCCCCATTGAGTGTGATTTGTGATTAAAGCTGCTTGTGATACTTGTCTTGAGGCCAATGCTTCCAGTGCGGCCATTTATAGCACAGCTTATTTTCATTGCCACATGGACCCCAACACTGGGTTAAACCAACCAGGCAGAGGGCATGCAAGCACTCATTAGCAAAGACTTTAACTGGGGAAGCAGGGTAGGTTGTGGGGAAAAGCTGGGACCAGGCCACAGGCTCAGGCATCAGACACCTCCATGGGGCCAAGGCCATGTCGGGATATCAGGCCACAGGTTGGGGTCAGGACCAGGACCATTGAGGGAAACTAGGGTCAGACACAGCTCTGGAATGGCTGGGCAGGGCTGGAGGGATGGGAATGGGCTCCATGGGGCCCATGGCTGGGCAGGATAGGGCTGTGGCAGAGCTGGAGACCAGCATCCTACGGCATTGCTATAGGATCAGCCAATATCTAGACCTCAATTCAGCTGCCTACACACAGGGATTTCATGATAAAGGAGTTGCCATGGAACATGTGAGATACCTGCAAAGTGCTAGCAGATGTGATATAGGACCAACAGTGGACGGGCAGATGGACACCAGGAGCAATTCCCTGAAGTATCAGGTGCCTCTCAGGAACTGTGTACAGGCCCCTGGAGAGAGATCCTGAAAACAAAACATGTTGTCATTGAGCGCTTCAGTTCACCAAACAGTGGATGCCTATTTTAAGGTAAACTGAATCAGTTTTCATGGAGCATATTGGCTCTTGGAGAAGGAATGTCCTGTGGAAGCCAGAATGAGGTGACACCTGAGCTCAGCCGGACAAGCAGGGTCACAGGAAAAGGTGTTAATCAAAAGCAAACAATACATGGCCATCTGTTTAAGGTGGTCTGGTCTACCATGGAGGTGGGTGGAGGTCAGAAGAGAGAGACCGTGAAGCTAAGACAGAAGTAGGACATGGTAAAATGGGTAGGTGCAAGGCCCGTGATGCTGGGCTGAGGGGGAAGAAACATCAGGGGATATCCAAAGAATTTTACAAGTGGCAGCCAGAAAACTCCTGGAGATGATACGAAGGCATAAAAGCTCTGGCACCAGAAGTTTAGGCTGCTCTTTCTTTTTCCCCTCTCCACCACTCCCATGCATTTTCCTGAATAAATCATAGCAGGGGCTTGCTGACTTCTCAGTACACAGCCACAGTCACGAATGGTGTCTTGGTGTCTTTCATTAACTCTTTTAAGAGAGCAATGCTCTCCAAACATATTATCCAACCACAGACTGGTGGATGATCCTTACTAGCAGTTCTTTTTTTGTTTCCCTTCTGGTTTGCATTTATTCGGCCTAATTAATATTCAATCTGAGGAGTTCACTTTCCACTTACTCAGATAAATGAAGCAGAATTCAGAGCAAAGAGGGCTTTTTGGATATATCCAATGATCAGCCTTCAAGTGCATATCTCCTGCTATCTCAGGTGAGAGGTAGCTCATGTGTCAGTAGTGAGGGGGTGAAGTACGAGCACTTCTGAGTCCATTGCAAGGTGCTGCATGGGTACAGACCACAGACCATTTTTTGAAAGGAAGGATTCACTTTCCAAGGACAGGCAAGGGAAAATCTGGGAATCTGGCCTCAATTCCCAGCTCTGCTGCACCATGGTGGGGATTGAGCTACAGTTCCTCCATTTTCTAGCACCTTAACTCACATGTCCATAGGCTAAGGTGCTCTGTGTCAGTCTTGCTACATATTGCATTTAAATATTCTAACAAAAGAAGAGTATTGGGGATTCAAGTTACGGGGTTCCAGTGTAGCACAGGCTTGAAGGCAGGGGTAGCGGAGGGAGACTGCTGACATGAACAGAGGTAGAAGCCAAATATTTTTTTTGGCCCAGAGTTGGAACAGCTCTTGGAGACTGTATCACAACACCTAAGGATTAGGAAGCTGTCCCCAGCTGGGTGACTCAGATCACCAGAGCTGGGACCCAAACATCGGAGAGAGTCAGACATCCCAAAAAACAATGCAGAAAGGCTGTACTCCAAGCAAGAATCTGCCCAGATTTGGGCATCAGGAAATGTTAGCTCTATCTAAACACTTTCCCCAATGTTTTAGTCCTTGTCTGATGCAAGGTCAGCAACATGGACCTCATAGAATGCACTGAGACCTTCCACCTCCTGTGCTGACAGGGCAACTCTAAGGAAGGACACCAGCCAAATCCAAACCAGCTTCTTGGTTTGATGTGAAGGCCTACTTATCCCTACTGTTTTCATATTGAAATATGGGAGGCTAGAGAATAGCAAGGCTGGATCCATCAGATGATTTTCAGTTGCTTATTATTTATACTTGAACAAAGGTGAGGCAGTGGAATAGACTGAATTTGTGTTTCTTGAAATATTTTTCGTCATGCTAGAGCAGAAACTGAAATTTAATCAAAATAAACTTGAACAGTAAAAATAAGGGCTCAGATAAACTTTCTGACTGCCAACTGAGCCATGGTAACTGTGTCCATGTTCTTAACCTGTGGAAAACAGGCTTGTGTGACCTCATAGAATCATTTAGGTTGGAAAAGACCTTTAAGATCATCAAGTCCAGCGATTAACCTAGCACTGCCAAGTCCACCACTAAACCATGTCCCTAAGCACCATCTACCCATCTTTTAAATACCTCCAGGGATGGGGACTCAACCACTTCCCTGGGAAGCCTGTTCCAACACTTGACAACCCTTTTGGTGAAGAAGTTTTTCCTAATATCCAACTTAAACCTCCCCTGGCACAACTTGAGGCCATTTCCTCTTGTCCTGTCGCTTGTTACTTGGGAGAAGAGACCAACACCCGCCTCGCTACAACCTCCTGTCAGGTAGCTGGAGAGAGCAATAAGGTCTCCCCTCAGCCTCCTTTTCTCCAGGCTAAACAACCCCAGCTCCCTCAGCTGCTCCTCAGAAGACTTGTGCTCTAGACCCTTCACCAGCTTTGTTGCCCTTCTTTAAATATGCTCCAGCACCTCAATGTCCTTCTCATAGTGAGGGGCTGAAGACAGTATTCGAGGTGCGGCCTCACCAGTGCCGAGTACAGGGGGATGATCACTTCCCTCGTCCTGCTGGCCACACTGTTTCTGATACAAGCCAGGATTCTATTGGCCTCCTTGGCCACCTGGGCACACTGCTGGCTCATATTCAGGCAGCTGTTGACCAACACCCCCAGGTCCTTTTCAGCCAGGCAGCTCTCCAGCCACTCCTCCCCAAGCCTGTAGCGTTGCCTGGGGTTGTTGTGACCCAACTGCAGGACCCGGCACTGACCCTTGTTGAACCTCATACAGTTGGCCTCAGCCCATCAGTCCAGCCTGTCCAGATCCTTCTGTAGAGCCTTCCTACCCTCCAGCAGATCAACACTTCCACCCAACTTGATGTCATCTTCAAATGTAGTGAGGGTGCACTCGATCCCCTCATCAAGATCGTTGATAAAGATATTAAAGAGAACTGGCCCCAATACTGATCCCTGGGGAACACCACTTGTGACCGGTCACCAATTGGATTTAACTCCATTCACCATAACTCTTTGGACCCGGCGATCCAGCCAGTTTTTCACCCAGCAAAGAGTATGCCCATCCAAGCCCTGAGCAGCCAGTTTCTCCAGGAGAATGCTGTGGGAAACAGTGTCGAAGGCTTTACTAAAGTCTAGGTCGATGTGCTGGTTTTGGCTGGGGTAGAGTTAATTTTCTTCACAGTAGCTAGTATGGGGCTATGTTTTGGACTTGTGCTGGAAAAAGTGTTGATAACACAGGGATGTTTTAGTTACTGCTGAGCAGTGCTTACACAGAGTCAAGGCCTTTTTTGCTCCTCACTCCACCCCACCAGTAAGCAGGCTGGGGTACACAAGAAGTTGGGAGGGGACACAGCTGGGACAGCTGACCCCAACTGACCAAAGGGATATTCCATACCATATAACATCATGCTCAGTATATAAAGCTGGGGAAAGAAGAAGGAAGGGGGGCACATTTGAAGTTATGGCATTTTGTCTTCCCAAGTAACCGTTAGGCGTGATGGAGCCCTACTTTCCTGGAGATGGCTGAACACCTGCCTGCCGATAGGAAGTAGTGAATGAATTCCTTGTTTTGCTTTGCTTGCGTGCGCAGCTTTTGCTTTACCTATTAAACTGTCTTTATCTCAACCCATGAGTTTTCTCACTTTTGCTCTTCTGATTGTCTCCCCCATACCACTGCAGGGGGAGCGAGCGAGCAGCTGTGTGGTGCTTAGTTGCTGGATAGGGTTAAACCACAACAGTAGATGACATTCACAGCCTTTCCCTCATTCAATGAGTGGGTCACCTTGTCATAGAAGGAGATCAGGTTATTCAAGCAGGACCAGCCTTTCATAAACCAATGCTGACTGATCACCTGGTTGTCCCATATGTGCCACCTGATGGCACTCAGGATAATCTGCTCCGTAACCTTCCCTGGCACTGAGGTCAGGCTGACAGGCCTGTAGTTCCCCAGATTCTCCTTCCGACCCTTCTTGTAGATGGGTGTCACATTTGCTAACTTCCAGTCATCTGGGACCTCCCCGGTCAGCCAGGACTGCTGATAGATGATGGAAAGTGGCTTGGTGAGCACCTCTGCCAGCTCCCTCAGTACCCTTGGGTGGATCCCATCTGGCCCCATAGACTTGTGTGTGTCTGTGTGGTGTAGCAGGTCACTAACCATTTCCATTGGATTATGGGGGCTTCATTCTGCTCCCCATCCCTGTCTTCCAGCTCAGGGGGCTGGGTACCCCGAGAACAACTGGTCCGACTATTAAAGACTGAGGCAAAGAAGGCATTAAGTACTTCAGTCTTTTCCTCATCCTTTGTCACTATGTTTCTCCCCGCATCCAATAAAAGATGGAGATTCTCCTTAGCCCTCTTTTTGTTGCTAATGTATTTATAGAAACATTTTTTATTGTCTTTTACAGCAGTAGCCAGATTCAGCTCTATCTGGGCTTTGCCCTGTCTAATTTTCTCCCTGCATAACCTCACAACATCCTTGTAGTCCTCCTGAGTTGCCTGCCCCTTCTTCCAAAGGTCCTAAACTCTCCATTTTTTCCTGCGTTCCAGCCAAAGCTCTCTGTTCAGCCAGGCCAGTCTTCTTCCCCGCTGGCTCATTTTTACAAACATGGGGACAGCCTGCTCCTGTGCCTTTAAGATTTTCTTCTTGAATAATGTCCAGCCTTCCTGGACTTCTTTGCCCTTCAGGACTGCCTCCCAAGGGACTGTCAACCAGGCTTCTGAACAGGCCAAAGTCTGCCCTCCAGAAGTCCAAGGCAGCAGTTCCGCTCACCCTCCTCCTTACTTCTCCAAGAAGGAAAAACTATCATTTTGTGATCACTATGCCCAAGATGGCCTCTAACCATCACATCACCCACAAGACCTTCTCTGTTCACAAACAAGAGGTCCAGCGGGGCACCTTCCCTAGTTGGCTCCCTCACCAGCTGTGTCAGGAAGTTATCATCCACACGGTCTGTGATGCTTTCTGGATCCATGGCACTGATCCAAGCAGGCTTGCTGCCCTGACACCATGGATAACGCTAGAAAGTGGCCCCAGTGCTCCCTTCTCCCCTTCTGTAGCCCATCACCCTGGGATCAGGGAAGCACAGTTTTCAGTTTTCTCAAGCAGCTGGAAGACCCAAGCCCCAGGATCCCATCTCCTGGCAAACAACCAGCCAGCTCTTACACCAACAGCAGGGCCACTTCCCACCCTGGGGAAAGCTCGATTCAGCATCACATAGTAGCTCAGAGGCTAGGCAAGAATCCAGCTCTTCAGGGTGGTATTTGACTGCATTGAACATTAGGCCACACTTTCTCTTTCTCAAATCCCTTTATTTACTCCCTCCACACTTTCCAAATTTTGCAGCTAATGAGGCTGGGACCCTACAGACAATAGCCTTAGTCCCACACCATCTCAATTAACATTTTTCATCCTACGCACTGCATGTAGCAAGTATTCTGTGAAAGAAATAATATATGATAGGGTATAATCTTTTTCTGTTAGCTATCCCTATCCCAAGATGGATTAGTTCTCCATATTATGGGTCCTTTTTCAACCATCCCAGAGAACTATAGCTTTATTACTGTGAGTTTAAATAATTATGTATGTCTATCCTAATAAGAGAAAACATGGTTTGAATTCTGTAACAGATGATCTTGAGGACTTCAAGTCTGCTATGTCACTGCAGTGGGCCATAACTGTCAAACTGACTAGTTTTATTGTAAATTTAGATTATGAAAATCTCATTAAGTTCTGAGCTTTCACTGTGACACATGCAACATACAGATCTTATTTACTTGTTATTCACATTTCTATGGTGCTAATCATCAGAATATCTTCCTGATGAAAGAACATGCCATCATTTCGGGTAGGAAAGCATTGCAATGCCAGGAAAAACTTTGATAACCCAAACATACTTCCTAGGTTGGAGGAAAGAGTATGCCTCCTGCATCAACCAAAGACTGGTAACTTTAGCACTGAGCTGGTACTTCCTCCAGATTTAAAAGGTCAGCTGTCACAAAGAGGTAGATTAGACTGTTCTTACTCTACTGAAATACAGGAAATGCATCTGCTGATGTCTGGGTTGGAAGATTAGTACTTTCAAAGTGATTTAATGACTACAGTTTAATCTATGGAAATTTCTGGACAAATAGGCAGTGGATGTGCGATGCTGATTTGATCTAAGCATGTAGAGTTAAACCTAACACATTTGGGTTGAACCTGCTGCTTTTAGCTTGACCATTGTCAGAGAGGAAAAGTAATAGATGTGTGGATGTGAAAACTGGGATACTTTCAGAGCTTTGGAGGTACTTATGAGCTGAGTAGTGTCCTGAACTATTGTCGTTGAATCACATTTCTCTTTGGTACCTTGTAATTGAGTGATTGCAAAGGTTTACAATAACCTACGTATTGTAGCACAATATAAGACTATAAAATTGCTTTGTTTTCCTGCCAATTATGTGGTGAGAAATATACGGCTGACATGTCTTGCCACATAGGGGAAAAAAAAATCATTTCCCAATTAGCTTTGTATATTTTTGGCTAAGAAGTTTTCTCATGAGTCACAAATCATTTTCTCATGGCATCAGTAGCCTTATTACATATGCAACTAATTTTGTTCTGTAATCTAAAGCAGCAACAAAATGAAAATTTCTGATATGTCTCCTGGCATTCAGTTATGAGAAGCTGCAATAATTGCTCCTTGTCTACAAATAGCAGTAGGTACAAAGGATCTCAAGAACAGGAATACCATTGTGCTTTCAGTTGGCAATAAGGAATATAATGAATAGCATATACAATGATCCTGACCTCAGCACATCAGTCACTACTGACTATTTTCTGTCAGAGCCCCAAAACAATGCCAGCTCAAAAAAAAAACATTTTCATAGCGCTCTTCTTTTACTTATTTATCACATGGAATTAATATTGGCCCCAGCCTATTCTCAGTGAGATCAAGAGAGAATTCAAAATTGGTTTCAACAAAAGAGAAATTAAAGATTCCTTTTTCATTTGGTGACCCTTGAAAAAGAGAGAATACTAGTAACCACATTAAATAAAAACCAATGTAAGTACTTGGCAATCAACAACATTATAAATAGAAAATGTTTCATTTTGATGAACATTAGAAAATCTAAACCTAGTGATTCCTGCTTGCTTGCTTCTTCTGGGTTTGTCTACCTCTGCCAAGAAGTGGTTTTGCTGTCCTCCATGAAAGACCATTCACTGTGAAAATGGTGAGGTTTACCATAGGATGTACGTTTTCTGAGAGATGAGCCACTTGACAATGGAGCTTGTGTTACAAACTGGCTACTTTAATATTGAAGTCTTTGTCCTGAGAGTGTCTTGAGTTGCTGCTCCTTCCATGGTCTGATTGTTTTGAATCTTCCCTGCTGTAAAAAGACGTCTGATGCAGTCTAGATTTTTTTTTTAAAAACAGCCAAACCCTTGTCCATGACAAAAATGCTCCATAATGTCAAACCAATCACAGGTATGTTGAAGTTGGAATACTAAACCTTCAAAGATATATTATCTAGAGTTTTGAGACAAAGGTAAATTATGCTACAAATCTTAGAAAACTTCCCACTGCAGCCCGCAAATGAAACAGCAGCATGACTATTTCACCACAGGCATGAAAATTACTCCAAAGATTTAACTCATAACATGGACCTAAGTAGGAATAACTCACCTCAAGCCTTCCAAGCCTTTAAACATCTCAATACACTCTGCTTTCAGCAGAAACTTTTGAGTGGATTAGCAATAGGTATTTTCAGCTTCATTTCTGAGATGCTACAGAAGACTAGAGATATAGTGTCTCAGATACTACGTTCAGGATGGAGGGCAGGCACCAGCACAGTCAGAGAGAGCCCTGCATTGTCAAGTTCCACTGCATCGCATAGGAGGCCACAACCTCAGCTTTCACCCTGTACATCCAGTACCTCTGTCAGCCTCTAAATACATTTTCATGTATAAGAACTGACGCATAGATCACACCAAATATGTTCTTCAGATTGTCTTTATTGCATGTCTGTCAGCTGTGTTTTAGCAAGGATCAGATGGTTAATCAACGAATTAGGTGCAGACTTTTTCCATACTCCCACATGGGTTTATGCTGGCCCAGCAAGGGCACAGATGCCAGGCTGGCTGTGTGCAATGAAGCTTTCTGCATGGTCATGGCTCTTGAGAAGAATTCTCCTTTTAATATTTTTTTCCTCTTTAAAAATGTTTTTTTTTTTTTCCTTTTCCCTTTTGGAGACTGCTCTCCTTTGCACGGTACCTAAAGAGACTCTACAGACAAAGACAGTTGCCAGCACCATCAGTTCCTCCATTGTCTCTCAGGTCTAGGTTAGCGAAGCTGGTAGCAGGGACCTGCCAGCTGAGTGCAGGAGCTGAGGCAGTCCAGCTGCAAGGGAAGTGTTTTGCTGTAAGATCGGGAAAGACCAGTCCTAGCACACTAGCTAGGACTGTGCCAGTACCAAACTGTACCAGACTGACTCCAATACCAAGTAGCTTGCCAGATCTGGGAGGGAGGGGGGTCGTTAGGATTATGAGCCTGATTCCAAACCCACTAATGACTTGCTTGTTTTTAAAGAATAAGGCTAGCTGTACATCCGTAACTGCTGAGTTCAGTTTCTTCTGCAAACCAGCATACTTTCAGAAATGAAAAATGAAAAATGAACAGAGACAGGAGCCAGTTTTAAGGCAGGCATGCCTCGACAGGAGAGTTCACTCTTGTCGCTCAGAGGTATTTCAGCTCTGCCAGTTTGTTGCAAAGCCCTGGCTGCTCGGGATTCTCCAAGCCCACCTGGCTTCCAGATACTGGTGAGCTTCAAGCAGGAATACGCTGCAAATCAGGGGGGTTTCTTGTCTAGCATCCACCCAAGTACACATCATAGCACTTACAGTCACAATGGCTCAGTCCCAAGCAGTGACAAAGCTGAGGGCCTGTTTCATCTTAATCAACTCACATTGACTAGCTTTAACTACCTCTTATGGATTGGCCTTATAACTCTCCAATTGTACTTTTCCTGCCAAGATTGTTCGTTTCAATGTTTTTCTTTCAAGTGTCTCAAGAGCACAGTTCATACGACTCCATATAAATCTCCAAATTTACAGCATGTCAAAGTTATACACAAGATGGTCAGGAAATTATGCCTAATAGAAAACTGTCAGCAGCAGATTATGAGAGAAGTGTGCGGGACAGGTAACGATAAGGCAAGAGAGAAATACAAAGACCTGCAGGGAAACAAGAGAAGGAGCAGTGGGTCTGGGTACAGAGGCCAAGTCACCAGTTGGCATTTTTACCAGCTTAATGACCTCAGCTGGTAGTGCTATTTTTACATCATTTGTCTATTGGCAAAGCCCTAGCAATTTTACCAGCGTAAAAATATTAGACCTTTCTTTGCTCCAGGAATTTAGGACAACTACACAAACCCCAAATACCTGTTTTGTTGTTTGAGTCTGCCTCTAAATCCAAAGTTTACTAAATCAGCCATCCTACCAGTCCTTCCCTGATGCAGGGATGGGGTCTGGGTGTCCACACAGAAGAAGAGCAGGGGCTGCGTGAAGGCACTGTCCATCCTCCTTCCCTCAGAAGGCTCCAGCACTCTTCAGTCTGAGTTTGTCCATGGGTGAGGACAACATGGCAAGTGAAAATGGGCACAGTGGACCCACACCTGACCACAGGGTAGATGTGCTTGAACCCCCCTCCCTCTCTGCCTTTCCAGACTCTGAACCATTGGTCCCAGGGCAAGCACCCTCCTCCTCTTCAATTGTAGTTCCCATTTGAGTTAACTTCTCTGTCCTGCCAAGATGGACAGACAGGGGGGCTCGTTTTAATAACATGGCAGACAGGAAGAACAGAGCCCAGAGGACCTATTTCTGGCAGCCTTTGACATCTTCCCCTTTTAACCTTGATAAGGGGTGAGCAGAAGAGAAGTGAGTGACTGGGTTGCAAGGCTTTTGCTGGAGAACCATAGGAAGAAACTTGCCAGCAACGGAAGAGTGAGAAAGGGACAGATATGAGCCTGGCAATTCAGAAAAGCAAATCAAGAGGGACACAACAGACTACCAGTGCCCATAGTCAGTGCTTAAAAGTCCAGCTGCCTACTCCTCTCCCATCCTGCCTGCTCAGGTGCCTGGTCATTAAGCCCAGCCATCCCAGAGTATTTTGGTCCCAGCCTCCTCCAGTGAAACTAAGTCTGTTTCCGAGCAGAACCATGTGCTAAGGGAAAACCCTGAGCAGTCCTGCTGGACCAAGACAGACAGTCACAGCTTTCTTCAGCCAAACTGGTTGTGCAGCCCAGGCAGCTGTAAATCTTTGTTCCTCTATTAAACACTTCTGTAGTCAGAAGACATTCAAGGGTGGGTTTTTGGTAGAGCCAGTGGGTGCATAAGGTTAAGCCATAATCATGTGTTCAGCTATTTCTTTTTCCAAGTGAGAAAAAAGGGGAAACTCAGCTTTTTAATGAAGGTTTTGTCTCATCTTCCCCCAGTACCTAGTTCAGATTTCGTTTTCCAGGCAGGACATTTATTCAGCTGACTTAGAGCTGATCAGTAGTGTTTTGAAGTTAAAGCAACTTTTGTAAGTGAATCTTGTTGTGGATAAGTTTGGGTGGGGGGAGGAAGGGTTAATCCTATGCTTTTTCCACTATGAAACCCAAAAAACATCAGCTACTGTCTTTTTCCCTTCAGCTTTTTTTTTCCTCTGCCTTTCTTTCCAAAGGGTTGGGATAGAAGATCCAGATCCCCATCCCTCTGCACTTTTGTTTCTAACAGGTTTCAAACACTCAGTGATGAGCAGTGATTTTTTCCTTCCCTCCCCTCAGTCAGCTGAAACAGAAACCATGTTCTGCCGTCACCTGGCAGAAAAGAGCAGTGTCAGGAAGCCACAGCAGAGAGGTCACAGGTAAAATGGACATGGAAACTGAAATATGCACTGCCCACAAAAGGACACACTCTGGCTAATGGTCAAGACTTGTCTTTGCTTGCAGCTATTTGAGCTATTAACACTTGAGATATTCAGGCCTTGGAAAGCGGTTCTGAAATAGGGATCCAAGGTCTTAGCTTGAAGTCTCCGAGTATTTCCACCTCGAACTCAACGAATGGCGAATCAGGTCCTTAATACAAATACTAGGAGGGAGAAAATACTGACTTTCATTCAATGCTAATATACTTGACCCCACACACGCTTTTCCCCAGCTGATAAATTAGAGCTTTTATTTGCATTTGGGTCCCTCTAGTGGAAAAAGGAAGAAGCCCGAAGACTGCTGCAAAACTTGCATGTGATGTGCTTCGTTACAGAACCGCACAATTTGCAACTTTTCTGTGCCTTTGCTTCACCATTAAGTACCAGGTCACACCGCAGCTTGATACAGATTAAGCTGTTGTGGTGATAGAAGCCAAATATCAGCCCCACATGCTCTGAGGGACGTTACTCCTCTCGGCCTCCTGGTCACCTACATGCCAGGATATACCACACCTTTTCCATCATTCAGGTATGCCGGGACGGAGCAGCCCCATGCAGCTGTACAGACTGGGAGACAGCTGGCTTGGGAGCAGCTTTGCAGAAAAGGACCTGGGACTCTGGTGGACACCAAGTCAATCCAAGTCAGCAGTGCACCCTTCCCAACTTCATACTGAGCTGTAGCAAGACTGAAGCCAGCAGGTCAAGGGAGAGATCCTTCCCCTCTCTTCTGTACTGGTGTAGCCACAAAGGGAAAACTGTGGCCAGCTTTGGGCTTCCAAACACAATGCAGACATTGACAGACCAGATTAAGTCCCACAGAGGGCTACCAAGGTGGTTGGGGGCTAGAGAACACGATGTAGGAGAAGAAGCTGAGCAAGACAACCTTGTTCAGCCTGGAGAAGAAACAGCTCAGGGGAGACCTTACTGCTGTCTACAACTATGTAATGAGAGGGCACAAAGAAGGTGAAGTCCATCTCTTCTCAGAGGTGGACGGTGAAGAGACACAAGGCAACAGACACAAGGCAGAACAAGGGAAGTTCTAAAGAGGCACAAGGAAAAATATTTCACTGTGGGCACAGTTCAGCAGTGGAGAAAGTACCCAGAGAAGGTGGGGAATGTCCAGTGTTGGGGATATTCAAGACTTGATCAGACAAGGCCCTGAGCAACATGCTCTGATTTCAAAGTTAACTCTGCTTTGAGCAGAAGGTTGGGCCAGGTGAAGTCTAGAGGTTTTTCCTAATCCAAATTATTCTGTTTTGTGTCTCTCACGCACTGCATAACTCATCTGGGCACTGACTTTGGTGAAGATGATTTTGAAAAGGAGCAGTGACTATATGAGAAATTAGCCAAATAGACAGATCCAACATCTGAGGTTGTGGAACAGAGCCAATATCAGAAGGACAACTGTCAGTCTGCATTTGTCCCACCTAACCTTAGGTACCCACATTAGGAGTATGACCACCCAGTCCCAACCCAACCTCTATCTCTCCGTCACTGAAGAAAGAAGCTAAAATGCAGAAGAATTCAGTGACACATTCTCATTAGCAATTCAGCAGCTCTGGAGAACAATTCTTGCGTGCTTCAAATCAAGGCACGCTGCTGTTTAGAGATGAAATAATAGGATTTGGGGTGGGGCGGAGGGAGGGAGTTAATGCTTTTCGCATCGCAGCCAGAGTGGCAAAATGGTTGTATTCATTTGGAAAAAAAAATGCTGGCAAACCTGCTTGACACAAGGGTGGTTTCTGTGTTTATTTTTTTGCTAGTTATTTCTTCATTCTTCTGTATTTTATGACTACATGATGTTGTTAGGAATTACAGGCCTGGTTTTGCTGCCACTGAAATAAACGGAAAACTCACTGATTTGTCTACTGCCAAACCGAGATTTTTATGACCCGATGCAGGCAGGCTTCCACAGTGGTCAGCCCAGCACATGGACAGCCTGGCCAAGAGAGTGGCCAGCCTTTGTCCAGGGAGAAGTGCTGACTGTCCTCAACAGATGGCTGTGTGGGTATTTCCTCTCTTAGGCAAGGGCTGAGCAAGGGATTGTTCTCTCATCTCACGTACAACAGAGCAGTCTCTGCCAAACCTTTCAGAAAATATTCAACCTGGAGTAGGAGCACCCAGTAAAAAGTTGTAGTTCCAAGGGTTAAAACCCAAACGAGCTGTGAGTCAAAAGAAGTAATTGGTAACATTACTGCGTACAACACTATGAGTTGCTCCATATTCTGCTGGGCAGTGTTACACCGTCTTGCAGGACTGTGGAGCAAGTGTTGGGCCATCAATAGGAAACCATAGGGCACTTGGAGCATTCCTTCTGGTTTCAAGTTGTTTAAATACTAGTTGAGTGTCACACTGAAACAGGAAAACTCCAGGATTGTACTTCGACACAAGAATCTGCTTGGCTCCAGGCAGAAAGAGAAAAATGTTGTATCTCCCTGAGACCAAAACCACAGACCAGAAATTGAGCAAAGAATAAGGGAGGTGATGGGGCAACAGCTCCCTGCCCAGGTCATCCTGAAGCAGTGATGTGAGCTGATGACATGACCTTGAAAGAGAAGTTTTCTGCCATGGAATAAAAAATGCCAGCATGAATCAAATTAACCCCCCGCCTTCTGTTTTGGGGACTGGAAAAGACCCATCTGACATTGCTGAGCAGCTGTTTCCAGTGCATTTAACACACCAGACTCTAGGAGGTGTACTTCAGTCCTTAAAATCATACAGTTACCCAAAACATCACATGGATTTGACAGCCAACTCCCTGAGCCATTATATTTGAGAGTTCTCAACAGTGTGAAAAGTGAAGAACTAAGAACAAAGTGCTTAGAGGAACCTCAGTTCCAAGGGGTTCCTTACCTACGTAATTAAGTGCTTTTAATATTACAAATGCATACCATGGTATGTGAAGAGTCCATAGCTGGTTACGTTAAGGGAGCAGCAGTGGCCCAAGCATTCACACACCATCCAGGGAGTCGCACACACACCACCCAAGACTTTAACTGGTAGGACCCAAGTCCCTTCGCAGCGGGCAGCTCCACTGAGCTGACGGGTGCCCCTTTTCGACTCCTCGCTCACACACATACTCACCCTCGGGCGCTTCCTCTACCCTCAGGCTCGACCCTAGGTTCCCCTGAAGCAGAGTCTCCGACATGATGTACGCCAGGCGATTTTATTGAGTGGTACAGCGGTGAAGAGCAGCTCGAGCTGGGTGCCTCTGGAGAGTGACCCCGAACAAAGGAATCCCTGGGCAATTATACCCTCTATACAGTCTAAGTTCCCCTCCCCTCATGCAATGGTTCAGTCCAATAGTAATATTTGGGTCTGGGGTCTTCTTGTTCCTTATTGGATCCTTTCCCAGTCTCCAGGCAGGTCATTCGTTTTCTTATCTTGATTAGCTGTAGCTTCTGCTGATGGTTTCGGCTACCTTATCTTCCTGGTTTGCACCAGTTTCAGGGCCTTCCTTCATGTAGCTAGGTAGGAGTTCAGCATATGGTCAGCGTATCTAGGTGAAAGTTCACAGCTTGCAGTCTAAGGCTTCAGCAGGTCTTTGGATCCTTATTTGAGCTAAAAATGACTTCTACAACAGTTAGAAGAAAGGAGCCAGCTTCCTTCATCCACCCCAATAATACCCTTGTCCAACCAGGTTTTCCTGCACATGGGACCCAAGGGAGAAGGGAAGGTGTCTTGCACTGAGAGAGCATGAAGGCATGGCTGAGCATGCAGTTGGGTTTAAGCCCCCAACTCCAGTAATAGCCAGCAGCCTCGGTGGACCTTTTCCACCTCTCTTTGCCTTGACTCAGGATGTGACAAAGCAGCAGGAGATCATGAAGACAGGAGAAATCAGAGAAAGAACAAGAACTAAACACAGAAGCCAAGTGTTAGGGGAATGGGTGCTAGATCTTTGCATAAGCAAATATGCTGCCAATCACTTTACTGGATAGAGAAGCTGGTGCGCCTTGAGCACAGTTTCCCCATCCAAAGAATCTGGATTTTAAGAAAATTCTGCTGGCTAAAAGCTTGCCATGGGACCTTGATCCCTTCAGCTCCATAGCAAGGCATGGAAGGCAGCACATGGACCTCGCTGGTAACCATGCATGATATTGATTTCAAACACTATTATGAGCCTCAGTTAAAGAGGGAGACACAATTGCGTGACATCCGTCTCTCTGATTTCTTTACAGCTGTATGTCCACGTGGTAGTTCTCCACAACTGAGTCCCAACACACCTATTCCACAGTGGCCGTCTTCTCACTTACCTCCTGCCACAATTAACGTACATTGGGGTCACACTGTAGACCCTTCGCTGATCAGGACAACTTTGCATCCTCACTGCAGAGTGTCTTCCCTGGCAGGACTTTCCCAGTCCAAGGCTTTGCTGTCTGGCAGAAGCTGATCCATCCCTCAACCTCTGCTACTGCCTGTCTCTGTGGGATCTCCATGGTGGCTGCACTGCTTTTACCCATGATGGTGAGTGATTCGGTATGGCCCAGAAGCCTCTGCTCCTTTCAGGGGATGACTTCTTCTCTCTTCTCTATGTAAGAGAGATAAGTCAGTCTGTTTGGGAGTTTCCCTGGCAAAAACCTCTGTCGTGGTTTAACCCCAGCCGGCAACTAAGCACCACACAGCCACTCTCTCACTGCCCCCCATCCCAGTGGGATGGGGGAGAGAATTGGAAGGGTGAAAGTCAAAAAACTCGTGAGTTGAGATAAGAACAGTTTAATAATTGAAGTAAAATGAAATAGAATAGTAGTAATAGTAATAATAATATAATAATACAATAATAATATACAAAGCAAGTGATACACTATACAACTGCTCACCACCCGCTGACCGATGCCCAGCATGTGCCCAAGCAGCAATCACTGCCCCCCGGCCAGGTCCCCCCAGTTTATATACTGGGCATGACGTCATACGGTATGGAATAGCCCTGTGGCCAGTCTGGGTCAGTTGCCCTGGCTGTGCCCCCTCCCAGCTTCTTGTGCACCTGGCAGAGCAGGGGAAGCTAAAAAGTCCTTGACTGGTGTAAGCACTACTTAGCAACAACTAAAACATCAGTGTGTTATCAACATTATTCTCATCCTAAATCCAAAACACAGCACTATGCCAGCTACTAGGAAGAAAAATCAACTCTGTCCCAGCTGAAACCAGGACAATCTCCTGGGCAAAGGAGCCGACTGGCATGCCAGACCTGTGCAACGAGTCCTTATGGCCCAGGGTTGATGTCTGATAGGACAAAGTATAAAAGAAATCCAGGTTTAAGAGTGCCAAATTCTGCCAAAGGGTCTCTCAGACCACGCTAAACACGCTGGTGCTTGCCCTGCAAGGGAGCTGCTCACAGATAATCCTTACTGACTGAAACACCACCTCCCAGCCAGCAAAAAAAACAAAATGCCATAGTGGGGAACTGTGGAGATGCCTTAGCTAGGCTGGGACAGGGACTTCAATGATATCCACCTGTTAGCAAGGAGCTCTTCTCTTCCATGCAGAGCTGTCTCTTACTCTGCCAGCGGGTTTCGGAAATAATCACCAACAGAGGGGTTTCAGGACTATTTTACACCAGGATTTGCAAAGGGGTGTCCACAAGGTTATAAAATATTATGTCCCTCATTCCCCCAGGTCTGCTATTAGCAAAAGCTGAAACGTTGGGCTCTGCAGAGCCCTAACGAGCTCAGAGGGTTGGAAAAGAAGCAGATAATGTAAATCTACTCTGAAATTAATAAAATATTTATACTTTCACCACATTTGGCTATAATTCTTGGGAACAAATGAAGATAAATCTTGATGGTAAGATGACTTTACTGTGCAATTTTAGGTGCTTGCTCCCAATACTAGAAGTAGTGAAGTTCCTCAGCAAAACAATTTTAAGAAAACTTTGATGTGAGCAAAGCAATACTTCGCCCCCAAATTCAGCCTGCAATTGGCTGATATTTTCTTCCAAAAATCACAGTCCAAAGAAACAGGAGAACTGATGTTTTTCAGCTGAAGTATTTTGAGCTTCAAGGAGTTTCAAGTGAGAAAAGCAGGTCTTATAGTGGAAAAATGTTTGGCAATACAGGCATAGCAATTACTACCAGCTCCATCTATAACATGTTCAAATTAGTATATACTGTAGAGTCCCTAGTAAAATGTAGATTAGTGAGCCCAAGTGTTTCCACTATTATTTGCGTTGATACTTGCCATGAGAATAGCAATGTTTCATTCTATGAATAAAAGCATCAAGTTTAAGCCTTTCTGGCACTACATATAAAACTTCCCTTTTCTCCCACACGTTAACATGGAGATTCACAGGCAACATGCCAAGAAGACCAGAGAAGCTAAATTCACTGTATAAATAATTCAGGATCAAAACCACTGGTGATAAATCTGGAAAGTCACCATCTGACCTACCATATGTGGTTACTATGGAAATAGCTTTCTCCTTTAACTTAATGTACTCAGTAGTGGGAACCATTTCCTCGTGATTCACATGAATCTCTGGCATGTGCTCCACTGCTAAGTGCCAGTGAAAAGCTGTTTGTTGCAGCAATATTATAATACCGCGACAGGACTATAGGACTGGAAACTGCCACAAACTGGGTCTGAGCTAACTGGAGTGATGTTAGAATACCTGTCAGCAAAAGCAAATCAGAAGAGGACCTGGCACCCAGTATTGCTATGTGGTCATGTCAAATGCCAGTAATATCAGTCCCCAGTTGATAATAAAACTGTAGCTCACAATGAATAGGCCCAGCTTGTTTGCAACCGAGAGATGAGGTTCACAGCCACCTGCTTACAAAATGTGTTCTTGTTTGGATTAAAAAGGGCGGGCTTGTGATTTGAAGGATTAAGTACAGTGGAAAAATTCGAGAACTCAGGACTTCTTACCTGCCTCTGCTACTGCTGCATTGTCCGTGGAGTCATTTCACTTGTCTATGCCTGTAAAATTCAAATACTTATATATTCCTGTGTATACGTCACAGTGTTTTAACAGACTGGATATCCTGGTGATTATAGCGGCAGTCAGGAAGAAAAGAAAAAAATCTTGAGATTAAATCTATTGGAGGGATAGAGGAAAGAGAAGAAGGGTCAAGTACTGGTATAATTCTCCAGAGTTATAGCAAAAACAAGAACAGCACACCAGTGATGTTCAAGATCAGTCCATTTTGAGCACTACTGGGAAGCAGCATGGGAAACTGAACAGGAAAGGAAAGAAGAGAATGGCCAGGTTATTGTTACATGAGTAGTTTTTCCAAAGCCTTCACTTCATTTGTAAGATAAATAGCATGTTTTGCTAAATAGCAAAAAATATTTAAATTTGTGTAATGCCGCTACAGTAGAAAATCAAAATTCTGCATCATACACCCTAGCTTTACAAGGCTGCTGAAATGAAGCCACCTCCAGGATGAAGTGCAGCAGTTGTTACGCTGCTCATATTAACACTCTATCCAAAGGCAGCAGCAGAAGATACTGATTTATTTAATATTTTACACCCAAAGCCATATACAACCCCTGGTTATTAACCAGTGCTCTGCAGAGCAGGCAGGGCAGCCTGTATTGGAGCCTGCCTTTCCCTTGCATGGGCCAGCAGAGATTCCTGTCCTTTGCAAGGACATAAAAATTCCTAGTCACTTGCTATGTGACAAATAGGAGAATGGTGCAAAGCTCTTTAATTTGAAAGGGAAAGGGCAGGAAAGCCCTACAGAAGGTGCACTCCTTTAGGAGTGCTGGGATCCATCAGGCCTTGAAGAGCAGTCCACGGAACGATGGGTAGGCACACACCCTGTAGAAAGCACAGAGGCACATCCAGAGGGCTCAGGACATATCACCTCCTGTATCTCTCTGTGGGCGATATGGCTTTCCCACTCCTTGATGGAATCCACAAGTCTGCAGTCAGATGTGGCGAATATGGACTTTGGAGAGTCACTGGGCATGTAGCACTTTAATAATTCCTGACTCACTCTGACTCCTTACTTCCCCCCAAATCCTTTCCGCTTTTTATCTTGGAATAAGAACAATGGTTTTCAAATATGTCCAAAGTTGAGTAAACATAAAGCACAAAATAAAAGTCCTTTTTGACACCTTTGTAACAACAGTGAGCACAACACCTTGGTGTAATTCAGGATATCAGTGGTGACTCCAGATTCGTTATTTGATATCTACTGACATGGAAAAGTCATCATTTGTGACAGCTGTGTCACCCTGCTACCTACAAACACGATGGCCACTCATGATGGCCACCGTCTGCAACCAGATTTATTACAGGCTGAGCAATTAAGATGCTCTCATCCTTTTGTAGACAGAACTCAACAGTATATTCAGAAGTACTGATGTGACAGTGAAATGTAGTTGTCATCCAGGTACTCAAGCATCCCACTATTAAAGTAATACACATTTCAGTGCCTCTGGCAGAGTTTATTAATGATTCACAGACTCTAGCACAGGTTCCCACCTCAGCTTCATAGGACAGTGTGAAATGGTCAGCTGCACAGCTGCTATACAGGCAAAAATACTTGTCGAAAGTGCAAAATGTAATGCTACGGTGTGGCTCCCTTGAGAAAATTTTGTGTAAAACCTTCCTCAGTGGTGCTCATGATTGAGGTGTCATGGGGATCCACCATCATTTCATTTTCAATGTGCAAGGAGGAAAGGGCATCCCTAACTCTCTCCAGCTTTTGTTTTGAGTTGGTGTCATCTGATGATTAAAGCACAGCCCTGGGAAGCAAGCAGCTTTGCAATACACCTGTAGGAGAGAAGAGAGCACCCTTTACTGGAGGTGTTTTTTTTAAACAACCAGTTGTGGGACCAGTTGTTCATTTAACAGCTGGTTGCACTGTCTAATTTAGGCAGTCATGACCAGACAAGTCCTTGAGATCTTGCAAGAGGTTTCCACAGTTCCCAGGTTCCTGCAGAGAGGCTGTACCTGACCCAGGTGTGGGTGCACATTTCTGGTCCTTCCAGCAGCTGTTTGTAGAAATCCATTTTGCACATTGCAATGGGCTAGGAGGACTCACCCTGCTGTGGACAGTGAACCTCCAGGTGAGAAGGTATTAGGGGACTGTAACAACTATCAAGAATCCTACAGCTCTTGAAAGGCAGTGGCCCTGATTCTCCTTACTTTTAATAACCTCTGTTCATTATTATTTTATTTGTTCAGATACCTCAGTTGTGTCCAAAATGGGGAGCAATACTGCCTTTTACAGTTATTGGGAGATTTAAGCACTGTTCCAGATCCTTCATGTCCAGATATGATGAAGTGTAACACACTTTTTTCCTGAATTCAAAATCTTTTTCCCTAAAAGCCAGCTAGTCGTGATAGAGATTAAAAAGCTAGCAGATGGGTCACCAGTTCTTTCCAGAGCCTGCCCCAGCTCTGTAATACAGAGACCATCACAGTCTACAGATTTACACCCCATTACCTGCGGCACCGATGTGCATTTTTCAGACTCAGGCAAATGGAGTTTGATCACATCTGTTAAAATGGTGTCAGCAAAACATACATCAAGAAGTAACAAAAAACTCGTCACTATGGATAGCAGTGATGAGAAAGTGATGAGATTGCTTTGGTCTAATCTCAGCATTACCTTTTCCCAAAGTACAACACAGAGCACACTGCATTTTGGAGGCAGTGTGCAGATTTCCTGCACTCATCCTCACACCAACATTTATTAAGTGTTGGTGTTTATTAAGTGTTAGCAAAAATACTGTGTGCTATCAACATTTACTGGGCATTAGCCAGGTTGTAAGGAGCAATGCACAGCTCACACTGTCCAGCAGGAGAGTTCACAGCAGCATACCCTGGCAAGGCGCTTTGCTCTCCACCTCCATGCCTGGAGTGGGTCGGCTGCTCTGCTTTCCCGGAGCAGCACGGGTGAAGGACAGTCCCAAAGTGCTGGCAGTCTCCTAGGGGAAAGATGGCCCCTGCACCGCACCTTCATACATGGGGCAGCTGCAGTGGGGACAAGGGTGAAGAGCTACACCCTCTGCAATTGTCTCAGTCTGCACAGATCCATTAAATGGCTGTTCTGCTTAATCAGTCATTACAAAGATGTATAATTAGTCAAGTGAGATGTAAAAATCTGAAACAGAGGCTGCAACCTTGCAGCTGTGTGTGTGCTGAGACATAATCAGTCTATTGTCCTAGAAATAAAATTTTTAATAATCTAGGGCAGCTAGTCACAGGTACTGTCTCAGGTATGTGGGGGTGATCTTGACCTTGGACATAGCCCTCAGCCTGACACCTGATAAGTTAGGTGCACCTCCCCAAGCCGAGGGAGCCCGTCCATCCCTGCACCTCTGCCCCTCAAGCTCTGCCTTCCTAATTTATATGGTGCTGGGGTGCCTGTGTCTGGTCCTGCCTCATCCTCCAGACAGGGAGTGCATGCAGAGAGACCCACGGCAGCACTTTCAGGGCTCATCAGCTCTGGTTCTGCATGGGGCATGCACAGCTAACCCGCTTCCCAGACTATCTCAAATCTGCAAACACCATCCCCATGCTCACGCAGCCCTGCTCTTAACATTAATAAGCTCTGCCAGTCCTGTTTCTCTGGTCCAGTTAACCACAAGGCACCTGAGCTCCTCATGAATGATGGAGGAGGAATGGCGTTGCACTCCCTGGTCTGGGCAATCTGTCTCAGCGCTTTGGATGCCAAATACTTTTCCCTACCAGGTGGGCAGGTAGACCTCTTGTAATTAAGTAATGAGCCCCAGCACCTTTCATTACCTCGCAATCACATACTATTACGCTGACTCTCTTACGTTCCTTAACTTGCATGTGAGAACCGCTAGGATGCTTAATTCTGAAAATGATGGATGATCTCTAAATGGGCAAAGAATCTCAATTTCCTCACATGCGATTAATATTATCTGGCCTAGGCAGACCTGTGCTGCATATCTGAGAGCTCTGCACGTAAAGCTCTGCTTTCCTACAGCCCACAGAAATTCAAAAGCCATCTCAAGATGTCCAAAATGTAAAAGGCACAGCTGAGCATTTTTTCACCTTGTTTTATGGTCTTTATGGCATCCAAAGCAAATCTTTTAGTAAAGGAATTTGTGTGATTAGCAATTATTTGTGTCAGGCAAACTCTGAACTCACAGTTGTAGCTAGGTTCTCTGTTTACATGGCCATGTCACCCATTTCTGGGGGGATGCATAAGCATTCACATTATTAGGACAGCCAAATGTTTTCACTCTCACAAATAGTCCAGTGAAAGATTATTTTGTTTTGCACAAAAAGATTTGGGTTTCATCCACTGAAAAAATGAAAGTCTTTGGCCCTCAACCCAATTCACAGACAAAAACGTTTGGACCTTTAGTTGTCATGATCCAAACAGAAAAAATTATTTGGCTTTTACATTGGTTTGTTTGTTTGTTTCTTTTAACAAAACCAGGAATTTTCCACATCAATGAAGTGATTTCTTTTCAAGCAGTATTTGCAAAGCAATATTCCAACTGGCTTTAGCTGCTCACATTTTTTTCCAATAAAGAAAGGGAAAATGTCAGTGCAAGAGACAAAAGCTGCGGAGTCATACAAGGATGAGCGATCATGAGGAGTGCATTTTACTTGGCTATTTCCAAAAATCTGTTCCTCAGTAAATAATAATTCTTGTTCATCTGCAGATCTCAAATAACATTTCTAAGAGAAGCTTTTATCCTTAAAATAAAAATTCACTTCTTTCACATGCTTTTCAGAAAAGGGATGTACATACACTTCACATGCAAAATTATTTCTAGCCACCCACGCTAACTTCAGTAACCACATATTCCAATTTCCATAACCCATTTTCTTCCCCACACTTTCTCCTCACTGAACTGTCAAATCCTTCGTTGCACTGTAATCTCCTTTTCCATACAATTTCCTTCCAAGAATCTCATTTATTTTCAGGTGCTATCAAATAAATAATCATTTTCAAAATTGATCACCAAAGCTGAAATCTGGGCTTTCTGCTGCTGTCATTTTACATGTAGTTCACAGTCACATACACACGCATGCACAGACATGAAGAAAACTAGGAAAATCTGGCACTAAAATAAGGCATTTTGGGGATTTAAGGACGAATAGTCTTGGATTTTATATACTCCTAAGGCCATGTTACTGCTTGAAGCAGTAGACATTCATTCTATTTCACAAAAAGCAGTAGTTAAGTTGCATGCCTCCATCTCACAGCCTACCCAAAACACCATATTCAACAGAGTCCTGACCGTGTTCATACGGGTGACTAAAATCCCCATTTTCCTGTCTCCCAGGCTCATGCCGGCTTCTGACATGTAGTTTGAGGTACCTGGTACTAAAATCCATGTTAGAAGTTATACGGACAGAGCATCATATATCACATCCAACATCGCAATAATAGACACAGCATACTCTGCTGGAAACTAAATTATTCATTTTCTTATTTAACTTTTCTATCTCCATTCTTCAATATAAATGAAGTTGCTATAGAACCCCTACTCCACTGCAGCCGTATAAGTTGGTTCAGGAAGTACAAGAGGGAATTGGAGGATGACAATTCCCAAAAGCAAAAATTGAAAAGGGGGATCCAGCCATCAGGGCAGCTGAACCCCCTTTAAAACAGTGGTTTTTTCCCACAGACTGATGTAACTCTGCTACTGTTTGCTTGCTTTGACTTCAGGATTAGACTCTCCAGGTGCATTTGGCAAGCCTGTTCCAGAAGATCTGCCTGGATGTTCAGCCCAAGGGTACGCTTACAGTAGCAGCTGGTTGGCAAGATTTTGTTAAAGTATTTTGGGGGCCAAAAAAATACCTGGTTTTGTCATAATTTATGCATTTTCAAAAATCTGTTCATTCTGATAGAATTTGCCCTAGAAAGAAACTGAATGACACACTGTGAAGTTCATGTATCTTATTTTGTCCTTTTGGAATGGGAGATTTGATTGTCTTTCTCCTGAAATGGACTTTCAAAACGAAATTCGGTTACAAAAGTTACAAAATATTGAAATTAAGACCAAACATTTTGTCTCATTTATCTGCTTTCCTGGAATTCCACTTACTTGGAAAGGGTAGTTTTTCCTTTCCAGTTGGGAATGGAAAATCAGAGTTTCCTTGAAACAAAAGATCTAGTCTCCACCCATACTATTTGCCATCAAATGTGCTTACAAATGCTAGGAAAGGATTTTCAAATAATCAAAACCATATCAAAATTGCTCAAAGCTTCATCCATGTTACGCAGAGGAAATAGTGCTGTGGTCACTGTCATCAGGCTAAGTCCCACAGTGGAGCACATGGATCCAAACTGTAGGTTTTCCCCAGTGCCTTTCTCCATTAGAAGACCCCCAGATCAACCGACAGGTCCAAAAGTAACACCCAGCTTTCACAGAATTAGGCATCACAAGACTGATCACATGCAACAGTGCCAGAAGGAGATAGATAGCAACTTTTGCAAATAGTTAGTATCAGTGAGCTTTAATGAAGGTTTGAACCAGAACCCTAAAGAATCTCTCAAAGCAGAGTGGTTGGATTGTCCCTGGATCGGGAGACACTGGTCTGGTTCTCCTTTTATGCGATGAAACTCTGACATGTCTCAGAAGGACATGCTTCCAAAATTCACTTTTACCAGAATCATGAAAATATAATTACTAGAGATATCACTTCTAAACCCAGATAAGATAGAAGATTGGATCCATTGCACAAATAAGTCAATGAACTCACTGGCACCAATAGACTTTGGATCACACAGTGCCAAAACTCGGCGGACTCAATCTTCCCTTTAGTCAACCAGTAAGGGATTGTCCTACTAGATGACGTATCCAGAATTTTTTTTTCCATCCCCAAATAATTACAAGGAAGATGGAAATTCTCCACTGGGAGAAGATTAATGAGTGTGTAAGTACACAGGGAACTGAGAGGGATGTTACCATATCCAAAACAAATGAATCATGGAAGAACACTTTGAAGAACATCACATTTTATGAAATAAGATTCCCGCATTATTCTGGAGTGTTTTAGGACAAGAAAAAAGTACCTGTGACATCACCAGGCCTGTTGGGTACTTCCAGTCTGGGCTTGCGCTGCCAAGTATTCCCAGAGCAGTGATTTAATTTTGGCTGTGCCACTACTGCTATGTCAGCTGTACTGCTGCGAATGCAGCTCTCATGTCGTTCCAGATAGGCTGTTGCTGTCTTTCAAAATCCTCGTCATGTGTGACACTACAAATGGACAAGTCAGCAAGGTACTAGTCACAATAAAAAATTCTAATTGCGTATATGGGTAAGATTAATAATGCTTCAGGATGCATTATCACAATTAGCATTTGTTATGGGGCCAAGTCAGGGGCTAAAACAAAACTAAATAGCAGCCTGAATAAAATGAGCTTTTTGCAGACTCATGCTAACCAGGTGTGTAAATTTTTGCCTGCTCCCAACCTTGGCAGAGCAGCTCGATGGGGAAAGGTCATCAGTGCATGCTTTGCCTGGGAGACTGGGGCTTCTGTCCTCATGTGGATCCTCCAAATCCAGAGAAAAGGTTATTTCTCTGCATTCCACTACAGCAATTAAAAAACATGCCAAATAGGATCTCTTGTCATGTGATTTTATTGGGTTTGAATGGCAAGGTTGGGGGGGGGGGCTACAGGGATGGTTTCTGTGAGAAGCTGCCAGAAGCTTCCCCCATGTCCAATAGAGCCAATGCCAGCCAGCTCCAAGACAAACCCACCGCTGGCCAAGGCCAATCCCATCAGTGACGGTGGTAGCGCCTCTGGGATAATGTATTTAAGAAGAGGCAAAAAAACCAGAACTGTGCAATTGCAGCAGGAGAGAGAAGTGAGAATATGTGAGAGAAACAACCCTGGAGACACCAAGGTCAGTGCAGAAGGAGGGGGAGGAGGTGCTCCAGGAGCCGAAGCAGAGATTCCCCTGCAGCCCCCGATGAAGACTCTGGTGAGGCAGGCTGTCCCCCTGCAGCCCATGAAGGTCCACGGTGGAGCAGAGATCCACCTGCAGCCCATGGAGGACCCCACGCTGGAGCAGGTGGATGCCCGAAGGAGGCTGTGATCCCGTGGAAAGCCTGTGCTGGAGCAGGCTCCTGGCAGGACCTGTGGCCCCATGGAGAGAGGAGCCCAGACTGGAGCAGGTTTGCTGGCAGGACTTGTGACCCGGCGGGGGACCCACACTGGAGCAGTCTGTTCCTGAAGGACTGCACCTGTGGAAGGGACCCACGCTGGAGCAGTCTGAGAAGAACTGCAGCCCATGTGAAGGACTTACATTGAAGAAGTTCGTGCAGGACTGTCTGCTGCGGGAGGGACCCCAGGCTGGAGCAGGGGCAGAGTGTGAGGAGTCCTCCTCCTGAGGAGGAAGGAGCAACAGAGACAGCGTGTGATGAACTGACCACAACCCCCATTCCCCATCCCCCTGTGCTGCTCAGGGGGAGGAGGTAGAGAAATTGGGAGTGAAGTTGAGCCCAGGAAGAAGGGAGGGGTGGGGGGAAGGTGTTTTTAAGATTTGGGTTTAATTCTCATTATCCTACTCTGATTTGATTGGTAATAAATTAAATTAATTTCCCCAAGTTGAACCTGTTTTGCCTGTGGTGATAATTAGTGAATGATATCTCCCTGTCCTTATCTCGACCCACAAGCCTTTTGTTGTATTTTCTCTCCCCTGTCCAGCTGAGGAGGGGAGTGACAGAGCGGCTTTGGTGGGCACCTGGCATCCAGGCAGGGTCAGCCCACCACAGTGATGTACGTAGGAATACTAAAGTTTGCCAGCTCCTCATTTAAGCAGGAGCACAGTAGTTCTCTCTTGGTAGCTCCAGCAGATGGAGCAGCTCCTACCCTGGCGCAGACTCCTGCCATCTCCCTCCCTCTGGACTTCTCCTCCAGAGCTTCACAAGCATACAGTGACAGTCCCTCAGGCCTCCAACAGCATTTTGGAAGAAAAACGAGGAACAAACAGGTAGCATTCACTCTGAAAGACCAATATATACCGAGTCAAGCATAAAATTACAAATGGAGAAGTAGAACTGGTGCTGGAGAGAAAGCAGTTTGTCAATGAAACTGGAGAGAAGCGATGTGGATGGATGCACAGCCGTCCCATGAAAGAGTCCCCTTTCATCTGCTTAATAGCTCTTTCCCTGCAGGGACATGTGAAAACTTAACCACTGGGAACGCAGTAAGCTGACACCCATTTTTTAGATCACACAAATCATCTGACATCATTCAGCTCCCTGGTGGATGAAATGGAGCCGGGGTGTGAATCCCACAGAGGCAGGACCCCAAGGTCCCGTCCCAGCAGCTCATATTGCAGCCTGTCACTGATACGGGGGTCTGGACCAGCCAGACTAGCACTAAGCCAGGACCCGCTGTCCCACCTCCATGCCCTCTTCCTTCTGGGGTCCCCTGGGGACAGAATTTCACCTTCCCAAGACTCCAGAATATGGACCATTTAATGACAGATTGCATGTTGCCATGCTCCAGCTGAGCTGCCCTAAGTGTCTGCATGCACAGCCCACAGAGAGTGCTGTACACAGTCCAAGTTTGCTCTGCCTTCATTAATCTTTTCCATCAGCAGACAGACTCCCAAGCAGCAGAAAATTGTCATAGCAAACACAGGTCTCTTCTAGTTTCTATACTGGGGAAATTGGTGTCCAGAAAGAAGGAACCAGAAGCAGCAGCCTCCAGCCCATTCCTTCTCTCCAGGTGATGGAAACAGGACGCAGCACGAGGCACAAACCACCACGTGATAAGTCAAGAACAAGAAAATCAGTCATGCTATTCAGAGGAGGAAAAGGTGGAAGATTTCACTAGGAACAAAAATATCAAATGGACATCCACCAAACCACACCGAGGGTCAGTCCTCCACTTATACAATGATCTTAAACAATTGAAGTCAACAAGTATTTCTCCATTGACAAAAATGGCAGTATAAACTCTTTCCAGCCTAAAGTGACCCACTTATGCAGTCATAGAGCTAAATCTAAGACTTTGAATTTAGCTATTAACTAAATACAAAGACAGGAAAGCTATGCTCTAGCTGTCTTCTGACAACTACAGGGCACGCATGTCCGTAGGACATATATTGGCCCATTTTGGGTGACATACACAATACAGAACACATGTTCTGAAAAGTACACATGTAAGAAGCTAAACCAATTAAAGAAATTGTGATAGACCCATAAAAAATACAGGTAACCAACAAGATGAGAACAGGTGTCATTGCCGTCAGACTGCTATAATGCATGTTTTATTGTCAGGATGGCTTGTTACTCACTGTGTTTCCTAAATAAATGAACTAGAAGGGCAAACCCATTCTTGAACTGAGGCTGGGGTCAAAGATGACAAAGTGAGGCAGGGTGCCTTGGCTGAAGGTGACGATGACTGTCAAACAATCAATATTAACAGAGGAAGAACCAGTCCTGACATAGTCAAAAGCTTGTTACTATCCCTGACTGTTGGATCCTTATTCTGCAGTCAGTGATTTCTCTGATTAGACTGGAGGGACAGTGGTTTTCCCTCTGGATAATTTCAAGAATATTTTCCCTGTCCCAGAATTTTAGTAGATTAAAATTCACGTACGTGGGGAGACTTCCAGAAGGTCTCTGGAGCTACATGATGACAAATTCCCTCACTACTGCAGTCTGCTTTTGAACTGATCCTGGGTGATGGGACTTTCCTCTTGTGCTTTGCAAGTGCTCAAGGAAGCTCTTTCACAGGCGCAAATCAGGGCAACTGATTTCAGTTCCTGAGGAGAATTAGCTAGATCACCATTTTCAATCAGCCTAAGATCTTAGGGCAAAGAAAATTGTTTTAAATGAGTCAGAGCAAAATCCATCATCCCTTCAGCACTGTGCATATTTCTCTCTACTCTGTAATTTCATCTTTGGAAATTCCAGCAATGTCAATCAGAGCAAACTGAGAGTCCCAAGGAATAATGAAATAAAACAAAACATTCAGTGTCACATCCAGCACAACTTAGGAATGATTTAAAAGCTAAAGTGGAACTTCTACAAAACCCTGGGGAAGGTTTACATTTTGTAGTGTCAGCAAAGCAGGAATAACCATCCTTCCCTCCACAGAAATTCACAAAGAGCTATAAACACCTATAATAAATCTAAGACTTGTGACCACTTCTTAAATTGAATGTGTTGGAGGGTTTTTGTTGCAAATCCCAAGATACTCTCGGTATTATTATATTTTATTATACTACTTAAATAAGCTTTGAAATTTATACACTGGACTAGGTATATTAACTTCCATAGTAGCTGTAATCCAGTAAAGAGTTTACAAAAGGAAAAACCTTAGTAAATTTTTTTATATTGTTTTATATTTCAATATAAGAGCCAATACTGATTTTTTTTAGCCTTGGTATTATGTGTTAAATTAAAAAGTCTGTGGAAACAATTCCCTGATTTTCTAGGAGTTGTAAGAAAAAAGCTAGGCTCTTTTATGTGAACGGATAGCTGAAACAATAGCCACCTCCAGCCTAAACATGGCACACACCATCACCCAAAAGAGAAGCACATACAAAAGGCAAAAGGGTTTTACTTGCTATTCTTCTGTGAACATGCATATTTTAAGCAGACAAACAGGGAGATCAAAGGAAACAGAAATGCAAAGGATACAACTTGAAAAAACCATCAACAGCATGACAAGGTAAAAGAGAAAGCAGAAGTGCCAGGGAAAGGGCACATGGCTTGCAGAGAAAAGTCACTGCCTCTTGTTGCCTGAGTCTTTTGAAGTTCAGAAAAAATGGATTTTGTATTTTGCTTAAAAGTAAGCACCTCTGCCTGAGAAGGGGACTACATTCCTTCCTCAGTTTCTCCTCTTCACGAGAGCCCACTGCTGCCATCCAGCATGTGCCTGGAGATCCCCACGTCCAGGCAGGTCCCCGTGAAGTCTGTGTGTCCCCAGAGGCAGACGAATCCACAGGCAAAGCTCAGACCATGAGGCCAAAGTGTTTGCAGGCTCAGCACGCAATTCCTGCCAGCTCCCAGGGTGCTTAATGTTAAACAGTCCTGCTGAAATCAATGGGTCTGCTCACATTTGTGCTCTTACTCACAGCTCCCCTAGATGTTGCATGCTCGTGTCCTAATTTTAAAAGCCAAAAAAAAGTATCATCAGTGTGGGGTTATGATTACAGAAGTGTAATGTGAAGGAGAATTAGAGGAGTATACTGAAGTGTTAGTACAAGTGGCTATTGAAAAAAATTAAGAAAACAGCATGCTACTGTAAAACTTCAAGTCCAATGGGAGTAAAACGAAAGAAAATTTAATGTTTAAGCCAATTATTATTCATTAAACATTGAGACTGTGATAGGACTTAGAAACCGACTGTGTTGGCCTTCACTGGGTTATCAGTCTGGGAGCTCCACCACCACAGAACACCCCAACTGAAAGAAACATCGCAGTTCAAAAACTCGTTTGCAGACTGCACAGCATCACTCTCCCAGAGAGGCTTTGGGAACCCAGGAGGCACAACACTGAAGCAGAAGCAATCCTGCCTAAGAAGCCTCCCAGCTCATCTTTCTCTGACCTATTTGTGAAAATTCCCCAATGAAGAAAGCTCCCCGGGCAGCCTGTTTCACTGTCCTTACAGGGGTGTCCCATCCAAACCAATTGCCACTGCAGGTTTTGCAGCATCCCACATCAGCTGCAGTGTGTCATGACTCTATTAAACAGGGATTTGGCTGGTGTATGAGGCTTTATTGTTAATGTTATAAAAGTTAGCATGAAAAAATTATCAGGTGAAACTGAGTAAATACACTGATGACATTAGTTTTATTCTCAGCTCCCTTTTATTTAAGAAGTCATTGTTTATTGGCATATTAAGGTGAGTATCTGTTAATTTAGAAGGTTTGCTGGAGAGTGAGAGTTAGTTTACTAACTAGTTCTGTTAATTCCTTCTCTCAAGCGTCCATTTCACTGAAGTCACCATGGTGTCTTTCCCTTAACCCATCTCTCACTTCGAGGGGTCATCCAGACCAGCGCAAACTGCTGTGAATCAAATGCAGATGGTATCGGTCTTTTCAGTCTGCCCTGTGTCAACCACAGTGACAGACTACAGAGCCATGTATAAGTCACATTTTTATATTAAGCTATAATTGTGATATACAAGGGAGTTCAGTGGGCTGGTCAAAAATTGTCCTAGGATTGCTGTCTTGGATCAGAGCAGTGATCCATCTAGCTCACTATCCTGTTTTTTTAGCACAGCAAGTCCCGTATACTTCAGAAGAAGCCTTTTAAAATATCACACAATAGTCAGATACAGATTGAACTAAGCTCTGCATTAAATCTTAGTGTTAAATCTAATTTTTAAAGACTGGATTATCCCAAAAGAGCAAGATTTAGCAATAAACTGCTAAAATCTCAGAGAGCAAAAAATGTAAAAATAGCTTTAATGTAGAAACTAATTTAGTAGCAATGGATAAAGACAGTATTAGAGGGAGATAGGTAGGCTCCAGCTGTCATCCTTTCTGATCTCAGATCCAGATCCAAAGAAGAATTTGCATTATGAACTGCTCTGTAGATACAGAAATCTCAGTGAAATCAGCAGGATCTCAGCACCCAAATGGAAGCCAGGCATGGTCTTGCTCCTTCTACACCAGTTCATGGCAGCCTTCTGTTCCACTTCAGCCAGGCTTGGATGAATCCTAATTCAGAAAAGATTTGTGCAGGTACCTAATTTTAAACCCCAGCTGTACTGACCCCGCAGCAGTTAGACAGAGTCCAATTCTGTATAATCATAGGATCCCAGAATCACAGAACAGCTGAGGTTGCAAGGGACCTCTGGGGGCCATCTGTCCAACCCTCCCACTCAAGCGGGGCTACCTAGAGTATGGTCCCTCTGTCTTCACTGAGCCCATTTCCAAGGGACAAAGTTAACTACTCATGTACCTTTGCGTGTAAGAGCCTCCAGCAGACGCTAAGGGAAGACTTCTGTTCTTACTGCAAGACATTTAATTCCAAATCTTCACATTCACATTAGAACAGACAAATAATCTCAACTGTGGCAATTCAGAGTTTTTCGGTGAGTCACCACCTGAGAATGACTGCAGGCATCTCTCCTGTGGAAAGGATATGTCAGCAACACTGCATTGTACTGAGCGCTACTAGCAAACAGACACTTTCTGAAGCAAGATCAATGAGAAGATCTCATTTGTACCTGTCCCTGAATACTAACCATCTATGACAACGATTGGAAATTAGAGGTACCTAACTTTTGGGGTGGAATTCAGCTCCAGATTCATAGGCAGAAACTTAGTTGTCCACATGTGCACTAGTAGCGTAAATTCACATTGCAGTCAGCTCCAGTACTTGATTTTGTTCAACAAATATAACTGTCTAATGTTGTTTGACATGCTCCAGGGGATCCAGAATATCTACACAGAGCTGGATGACATGGCACCGGACCCATGAGATATCCAGTTCCTCCCTGAGCAGCGTCAGGGGTCAAGCATGATCTCCTAAGCTGATATCCCAGAACACCTTGGACCATGTTTATGCAGGCTGTCTTGATTTGGTCACCTAACACAGGCACCTAGTGCCACCTGTGATGCTTGTCTCCAGCTACAGTTCCAGAAGGGAACAGGCCTCCTTTAGGTCCTACACCATATCTGCCAGCCCCATGCAGGTGTGTCAAACACACTACAGCACCTCAAATGGCACTTGATGCATATGTGTGGACAAACGATATCCCTTTACAGTCAACAGAGAGAAAACAGCAGTTCACACCAACTACTTTAGAGAGCTTCTGTGCGATGACGTGAATCACATCATTGACGCGTCTGTTGCTGTTTATTGAGTATAAAGAGGTTCTAGATGATGAACTCAGATACAGACATTAATGTTGTAGGCATCTTCATCTGATCAGATGAGAAATGCTCCAAGGAACACATTTCCTCATATGACAGGGTTTTTCCTGGGGGATTTCATTCTTCCTGTATAAAACAAAAAAAGGTAATTTTTGCATGGCTGGTTTAAACTTTAATATTCTTAATCATAAAAAAGTTGTGAATACCTTTCATTTGTGAAAATGTTTTCTTATCAGTAAATAACAGAGCAGCCCATTTCAGGAGTGAAAGTCTCCAAATTTTTCACAAAATATAGCATGAGAATTTACTAAATTAAGTTACAATCAAGGGTGAAAGAGAATTGGAATTATTAGATCACTTAAACTGCAGAAATAGATTAAGGGATGAACATAAATAGAATTACATGCCTCCTCGCAGCCTCTGCCAATGAATATTCTATCCAATCAAAGTGAACACATGCTTGATAGGATCAAGCAAAAATGTTATGAGTGGGGTGGCTAATTATTGAATGGAAGGTTGGTAGTGGAACAAATAATGACATCTCATCACTAGCTCATCAAAATGAGCATTTCAATGTTGAACTGAAATCTGTAAATATATAATTTAAGACACTTTAACAAACTCTATATTCCAGGAAGTGAATTCAACTTAAGTACCTAATACTTATTGCAAGACCCACTTTTGATGTTTTTGTGAGTGGGAGGTGTTTTAAGAGGAACAGTCCTTCACAGTCAGTAAGAGTATCACAAAAGCAGCTCACACTATGCTTTCCTTGATTTACTTATGTAAGTTTGGCGTGGGTCTTTGTATACTACAAATGTTGTGTATGTTTATGTACTCCTAAGAGATGAGAGATAATTACTGAGGAGAATGGCAAGTTAACCATTGTTTAAATTTAATGAATAAGATTAATTTTACTGAACAGAACAACAAAAAATATATAGAGGGTGGTTGGGTTTTTTTTTATTTCTAAACCAGGAAGATGCAAACTTATCACACCAAATTAAGCCAAACACAATTCCCTAAAAACTTGGAATCAAATAACACTTTTGCTTCCAGCTTTCATATCAGATTGTAGTCCACAAATTTGGCTCCTTCCTAATGTATGGGAGTAGCAAAAGGTTTCTCAATACAGAAACTTACTGCTTTTAGCCATAGCTATTTGGCCAATAGCATCCTGGCTTGTATCAGAAACAGTGTGACCAGCAGGACTAGGGAAGTCATCGTCCCCCTGTACGCAGCACTGGTGAGGCCGCACCTCAAATACTGTGTTCAGTTTTGGGCCCTTCACTACAAGGACATTGAGGTGCTGGAGTGCGTCCAAAGAAGGGCAACAAAGCTGGTGAAGGACCTGGAGCACAAGTCTTATGAGGAGCAGCTGAGGGAGCTGGGGTTGTTTAGTCTGGAGAAGAGGAGGCTGAGGGGAGACCTTATCTCTCTCTAGAACTACCTGACAGGAGGTTGTAGCGAGGTGGGGGTCAGTCTCTTCTCCCAATTAACAAGGAACAGGACAAGAGGAAATGGCCTCAAGTTGAGCCAGGGGAGGTTTAGATTCGATATTAGGAAAAAATTCTTCACCAAAAGGGCTGCCAAGCATTGGAACAGGTTGCCCAGGGAAGTGGTTGAGTCCCCATCCCTGGAGGTATTTAAAAGATGGGTAGATGTGGTGCTTAGGTACATGGTTAGTGGTGGACTTGGCAGTGTTAGGTTTATGGTTGGACTTGATGATCTTAAGGGTCTTTTCCAGCCATAACGATTCTATGATTCTATGTTCCTATAGAAAAAGAGGAATGAATTTTGTCCTTCCTAGAGCCTGAGAGAGAGCAGACGTTCCATCACAGGAATCCAGAAAGTTCACAGTGTCTGGTTGATTTTTTTGCTTTCAGGTGAGCTTTATCCTTCCTGAAGAAAAAAAAAAAAAAATGCGTTAAATACAATGACTGTACCTTGATTTCTGTTAAAACTTTGGAGCAGCTTAGACGCTGATAGACGGAGACATCTTAAACCACTGCAGCAAGTTTTATAGAACCATAAAACCATAGAAAGGTTTGGGTTGGAAGGGACCTTTAAAGATCATCTTGTCCAGCCCTCCTGCCATGGGGGAGACCCTCAGAGTCCCAGCAGCACGCGCACAACTGGTTGCCTCAGTTTAGCTAAGAGTGGCAATTTCCATGTTGTGACCAATTCCATCATCAACTGGGCAGTGATGGGACCGTGCTGAAAAGGACCCAAGGGTTATGGTGGACACCGACTATGAAACAGCAATGTATTCTCACAGGGAAAAAGGGCAAACTGCGATTTCAGTTATATTTGGAGCAGCGAGGCTCCAAATCAAGGGAAGTCATTATCCTTCTCTGCTTACTATTGGATCGCTGGGTCTGGTTTTTGGCCCCCCAAAACCACACGGGAGCAATGGCAGTAGTACATCTGAAAGAAAAACCTCCCTGGATAGATCCAGGTTTCCCTCTGTACTGGGAAAGATGGTAACAACTCTCTTTGCATCAACAGCTTCCCTAAACTAGCATACACAGAAATAAAAGCAATACCACCCTTCTTAAGTCATTTGTCTCATTGGTTGCAAGTCATATGAGCTTGTAATATTTGTGTTTGTTTATTTCAGGAAGAAAAGGCAGGGGAAGGACTGGCAATCAGAGACACAGCTGTTCTGGCATCAGTGGGAAGGCACCATATAGCTTCAGTCTTTTCAGTAAATTGGCCTTCCTAGGAAACTGTACCTAGTGACAGCTTGAAATTATGTCTTTGAAAGGGAAAAGTAACCTTAAGTATGTGACATGAGGACAAGAACAGTTAAACACTGTTCTTGCCTCATTCACACCTGCAAAGTGCTCACAGTAATACACTTCGTTTTTTCCCCTTCCTCATGTGAAATGTCTTCAGATGCATATTAAAGCACAGCATTCTCATGCGTCTGCTGCAGGACTCGGAGCAGAGAGCAAAGACAGTTTCCAGTGTTCAAAAAGCCTTACACTTTGGGTATCTGGCCCTTCAGATTCAGTGCTCCCTTCATTGATGCTCAAAAGTCAATAGAAAGGGAGGTACATAGTATATGCAGAGCACCATTCAAAACTGTTTACAGTCTGCCTGACTTATTTTGTAGGTGCACAGATTTCAGACTCCAGGTGAAGATAAAAATCATCCGATCCAACTTGCAGCATTGCAGAAAACCAGGAATCTCCTTGCCAGTCCTGCAGCATATCAGCTAATCCACGGTGGGGCTCTGTGATAGCTCCTGCCACCTTTTTAGTGTAAAAAGGATCAGCAATGCACACTTGCTAGAGAGTAGTAAGTGCTCTGTTCTTAGTCTCCCCCACATGTATGAGAAAGTAAATGAAAGCCAAGTAAAGAAAATGGGACACAGAGGACCATATTTTCAAAGTGCAGCTCTTAAGCTGTCACCCATTACAAACCTCATGCACATTAGACCCATTTATGTCACATTTGCACTTGCAGATTGAAGGCCTCTGATGCAATAACTGTTCATTTTACACCAGCAGACCATTGACACCTGAGGCCAACGTGGCCCTGCGAGGAGCAGAGGCAGCTCTGCAGAAGCTGGGTTTGCTTTCACAAGAATTAAACCAGACCCCGCTCTGGTGGGGTTCCCCTTGTTGTGTTTGAGATGTTTGTCCATGCATCGGAAGAACAGTCCTTGCAGTTTTGGTGGGTCAGGTCTCTGCTGGGTCAGTTGGCTTTTCCCCTCCTGCAGCTATGGCACGTGCAGTGCAAAACAGGCAGCTGCATTGGAGAAGTGGGGAAGAAGCAGGACTGCCTGTCCTGGTGGCAACCTACAATCCTAACATGAAGCTCCAGCAGCTGCTTCACAAGCTGTTGAGAATGAATTACCACCATTTGCAGCACAGGGTATTACAGTAAAATGGCTTCAATTTCAGGAATCTTTAGTACATCAGGCTGTAATTCATGGCAGTTCAGATGCTGCCGCATGGATGGCTGAGCCATCCCTGCAAAAAGTGGTGGAAGTCATGCCAACTGTTTGAAAATAAGCTGGACACCAGAAGGGCCAGCTCTGCCCTATCCCAAAAAGCCATGGTGAAACATCTTCCTGCACAAATTCACATTTCAGACACAGAAAGTGACTGGGAGAAAAATCAGAGTTTTATATTGACACAAACAAAGGAAAATAAGTAACAACCATGATCAGAGTTACCAGGTCTGTACCTATCCCAGATGGCAGACGGCACAGCCTATCTGCGTTACAGGAAAAAGTGTTTGGAGTACAGATATTTTTATTTGAAAACCTAGACTATGGAAAGAATAGCCTTGGCCATATTTTGCCCATTAAGCTCAGTGAAGTGCTCTGGGATAAGGAAATGAGCGAGAGAATCCCTGGCCAGATTCCACCTTGGCTTCTATCTACTACAACCAACTTCACAGCTAATTCTTGTGCACCCCTCGCTCCATCAGAGCATTTACTAAATAACTTTAAGTACATAATTATCCCCCTCCCATTTAGGCATTAAACAAACACTCAAGTTTTGCTGGAGCAGGGCCTCTAGTAAGAATAATCATGGACTATTGGCAGTAGCCAACGAAATCAATACCTAATTCTTTGCAGCAGGGCTCCTCGCATGAAGGGCTCTTGTCCAGAGTGGGACCAGGAGTAGAGTTTGTCTGGATCTCACCAAGCTCTCAGGCACAATGATGGGATTCAGTTCACCTAATGGCGGATACTTCCAATACAGGTGTTGACATCTGCTCATCACCTTCCCTTTATAGGAAATGGAGAGAAATAATGTGCTCTTGAACTGTTCTCCATCTGATCTCTCTAGAGGTCTGTCTGGGGGATTCATCCTACACACCGTTAAGTAGCACTCAGTTGGCTATATAGAGGCCAGCTCAGGGTAGACACATTATCTTTAGATGACTCCTTCTACCTGTCTGCTGAAGGAAGAGACTGTCCGTCCCCCCAGGCCCTTGCAGAGGAGCTGAGACACAACCCAGCTCTGAGGGTCAATGGGGAGGCCTGGCCTAGCCCAGCAAAACTGGGGCTGGCACACCTCTTTCTGGGGAGCAACCTGAGCAAAAAACCCTGCCTCTCAGTAAAAGCCAGTCTGCAGCTCAAGAGAAGCCCTGTCCCAAATGGGAGCTAATCCCGTCCCTGGATGTGCAAGGCAAAAGCTCCACAAGAGGGCCCCCAGACAACAGCAGAGCCTGGGAGACACCTCTGCCCCTTTGCACTGCCCACCCAGCGCTGAGATGGAAGCCCTCCTCGTCTCCTTTCCCCAACCCTTGGCCCTGTGGCAGTCCCAGAAACTGCCTCCCCCAACCTCATCTGACAGAGAAACAGTAAGTGATGTCACCATGTGTCACAGCTTTGCATTTCAATGTCCGCATGCATCACATGCAGCTTGCCTGAAGGAGATGCTCCAATAGGAATTGCTTGACAGATATATCTTTAACATTGGCAATGCTGTGGTTTTAGTCCATCAAACTCATGATGAGTTCCTGCTTTCAGGTGAGACTATTCTATTCTAATTCTTGTGTTTATCTTTCTCTACTGAAGTTGTTGACTCTAAGCTGGTTTAACTTGCGGCTCCTGTCCCTGCAGTAAGACTTGGATCTCCTTGGGTATGGTAACATACCCATTATAAAAGTCAAAGTGCAAATAGCTAAGGTAGAGAGCACTATTCCTCTCTCCAATTATGGCTGGAGAGCTGATGTCCAAAGGGACCACTTAGCCAGTGTCACACATGAAGTCTGTAGCAGTAGACATAACCCATTCCTCCTGAGCTTTATCCTCACAGCATTCTAACTAAAGCAAGGACTGCTACCCACTTGGTTTCTACCTGGCTTGCAAGGTTTTGCAGTTGCTGGTGAAAGAGCTGAATCTCCTGGTGGGAGCTGTGATGCCGGCTTGGGCTGCATTGGAGTTATGGAGCTTTAATCAGATGTGGACGTGGCTATGCTGTGTCCACAAGAAACTCTCCCAGCCTGGTTATAAGGTTCTTCATTAAGTCATGCTGAATTCCCTCAGTGCAGATTATTTAATAGCTGCTGGGTTTAGATGTAGTCTAGCTCAGAGGCTGCAGAGATGCTGTCCAAGAGGTTCACGAAGCTTGTGCAAGGAAGCAGGCAACTGCGTTTTCCTCAGGTCAGTGCAGAATTCACTCCTCATGCCAAGCAGCTGCAAACAGAGGTGGTGAAAGGCTTCTGGAAAGCAAGCACTCCACTGATGACTTCCAGGTATCTCCCCAGTGAGCAGGGAGGCCCATATCAAGCATCAAGAGCACATGTGAACAGCTGCCATGGGAGGAAACCACTCAAGTTATGAGGTTTGTTTTCAATTCTTTCCCCAAACTCAGCTCCATATGTTGCTACATTTTTCCAGCCTCTGCAAAGTGATTCATGTGGCATGTTGCCTAACATTGCACAAAGTGTGCCCATACGAGGCCTCGAAAGTGCGCGGGAAGAGCTCTGCACTAAGGCAGGTCGCACCTCTGCAAGGGCAGCAGGACTAACATCGCTGCCCGTAACGCTCCTGCCCTTCTTCAGCTAAATATGGAAATCTCATGGAGCTCGTGCATTTTCCAGCCCGCAGTGCCTCAGGGAAAACCCTGTTTGAAGTTCCCGCCCCTCCTGCAGCTCTGGTTGTGCTGTTGCATCCAGTTGAGGGAAAGCACTGTAACTCTGGCTGCAAACTCTGTCCTCTTGGCCATAAACATCCTGCAAATAACCCTCTGGTGTCTTTGGCCCAGCACCATGCCTGATGCTCCCACATAGATCTCTTTGTCCAAGATTTACAGAGCAACATGATGTAAACAGCATCTTCTATCCGGAAATGTAATTGCAAACTCTCAATTGATTTTATGCCAAAAAGATATACCATAAAACTCAAGCAGGCTATTAATGAGAAAGACGTTAGCAATAAAAACCCATATAAGTCTGCACATAAACATGAGCGAGCATTATGAGAGTGGGAGACAGACATGCAAACACTGCATGCTGTTTACTTGGGGTGATTTTGCTAACATTTGGAGCTCTGATGTAACAACCCTTCACATAAATACTGCAAGACTCCACTACATAATTAGTCCATCTTGAATGTCATCATCTGTACTTTCTCCCAGAATACAAGTGGCTTGGATAATTGGAGGAAATATTTGGGACTCAATCACTCAGTACTGGGCTCAATTGCTTTCACAGCAGCATGAGCGTATGTTGAAGGTATGTCAACTCCAGGGGAGGCAGGGAGGCTGAGAGAATTTGATCCCCGCTAACACCACATCCTGGAGGGTGGGGGGAGTGCAGCACAAAGCTGGCTGAACTTGCGTCTAAGTTAAACCATGCCTGAGCTAGTAAAAATCTGCTTTCTGTGATGAGGTGACTGGCACTCTGGACAAGGAGAGGGCAGTGGATGTTGTACCCCTTAAATTTTGCAAGGCTTTTGACGCAGTCTCCCATAGTGTCCTTATCATCAGATTGGTGCAATATGGGCTGGATAAGAGGACAATAAGGTGGATGGAAAATTGGCTGTGCCGCCAGGCTGAAGGAGGTGTGACCAGCAGTGCAAAGTCCAGCTGGCAGCCAGGAGCTGGCGGTGTCCCTCAGACCAGCCCTGGGACCAGTACTGCTTCTTGTCTCCCCTAATGGCCTGTGTGATGGGACTGAGTGCAGTCTCTGCAAGGCTGCAGGCATCAAACTGGGGAGTGGGATATGCTGGAGGGCAGGCTGCTGTTCAGAGTGACCTGGAGAGGCTGGAAATTGGGCTGACCTGTGCCACTCACAGATGAGGGGCCCTTCCCCAAGTTGCGGGTTCCCATGTGATCCCCAAAGGTCCTACCCAAGTGCCTGAGCACCCCTCATCCAAGGTTTTAACTGTCTCGTGTGCCCATCCCTCCCAAGCACAACTTCGCTGATAAGGAGCCATACTTCATCTCGGGCATTGGGAGTCTAAACAACTTTGAGGGTCTCAAGCCGAGATCCTTGGCCTGAGGCCCTTTGGCTTCAACTGGCATGAGTGTTGAACTCAGGGCAGCCCTCCATGGAACAGCTGGAAGGATTAGGCCTTCATCGAACAGTGACAGAAAAAAGGAGTGAAAAAAACACTGTGAAGAGGGAAATCAAGAGGCTGTTCCGCACCTGCAAGCAACCCTGAGCCTGGCTATTTTCTTCCTCACCTGGGGAAGTCATTTTGGGTATAAATTTGTAAGAAATGAGAGCTTCTCACCTACTTCTTTTAACGGCCATGTCTAACATTCAGGCATTCCTGGCACTCACTCATCCTTTGCCTTGGCTGACGCACTGAACCACTAAGTAGCCCCAAAATGGAGATGTAGCTCCATAGGGGACTTCCAGACCGGAAGTTTCCCCCACTTTTTGCATTTTCAAGGAGTGTGTTGGCAGGAGACGAAATGCCACGTGCAAGCAGGTGGAGGGCATGGAGCCATCCAGCTTCAGTGGGGAAACCAAGGTGACCACTGAGCCTGCCCTTCAGCGCCACTGGTCGGTGCCCACCTTGGGGATGTCATTGGGGCAGACAAGAAGAAATGAGGACCAGAGTCTTCATGCATCAAGGGAGCACCCTGCACATGTCAGGAGAAAGGGCTGAGCCCTTCCCCACTTACAGCTAGGAGCAGCTAAAAGAAAAAGGCTTCCCTCAAGAGCACAACTCAACACCTCGTCATTTCCCACCACCTGGGTAGATGTCTGTGAATCCCAGCGTTGGGCTCCCACACCCACCGTGAATTCCCAAATGGGAGGTGTGAGTTCACAGGACAGCAGGTCACCTAAAAACAAGGCTCGCAGGTACACAGTGATGCAGCTTTTGAGTCATGGTGTTGAACCTGAAGATTTCTGTCTTGATGCATCCATCTGTAAAGGGGGATTATGGTATTCACTCCCCTCCATAAAGCTCCTGAGAGAACATGGGGCTTAAGGTCAGGGAAAGCTGCCCACATCATCTCCACATATGAGGCAGCAGGTCCTGCTAAGGGAATGAGGCAGTTTTAGGTGCTGAATCAAGATTAGGAGGAAGGAAAGTAAAGTCTCCCCCTTTGCTCTCTCTAAAATACAGTATTCATGTTTTTTTGCAGTGATGAATTCTCAAACTACTTGTTTAAGGCAACAAGCTGAGGCATTTAATTACAGTGATGCCATTCATAACATGACAGTTAAGCATCTGTTGGCTTTTATAGCATAATCTTTATTCTATACCAAGAAAAAAAAATTCTCTGGGCTACTCTGGGTGAAGACCCCTGACCCCAGAGCCTAGGAACAGCAAATCCCTCTCTTCAGTAACTCAGATTTGTCCTCTCTGTACCACATACGGTTTGCATGATCATCCACAGCTTTGAGGGTCCTGTAGGGTAAGTCAAACACAAAGGCAGGCCTCATTACATATCACTTGTTTTTCCTTACATCTGGCGATTTAGGCCATATCCTAGTGACAGCCTAATCCAAGATTTTCCAAACCTTCTATCCTATTTGATATTCAAGTTGCTTCACTCAACACCACCCATTTCTTGCACTGCCATGGGCTTTCTCATCTCAGCTTTTCTCAGCCTTTCAATGGGAAATGGCTAAAAGTGATGTGGTTCTGCAGATTAGCTGGACCCCTTACAATAGTCTTACAGAGGGATCCAGGCACAGTTTAGGACGATTAAATGGGTGCCAAGAACAAATTGTATGGACAACCACAGCTCTCAAATGTCCCTGCATTTCTACCATGCCCTCCTGCCCCTGTTGAATACTTTCAGAAAGATGCTCTGAGAGGATAATAGTTGCAAGAGTCACTCAACATATTGCACTATGAGACTGCATTGATAATGTTTTAATGAAGCATCAAAACCTGCTGAAATCAACGGCTTCACCGTGCAAGTAAGACAAGTTGCAAACTAAGCAGAGAGATAGCAGAGACCTCCATCGAGTGCCCTCGCCAGACATACCACATAGCCCTGTGCACCAGCTATGAAGCTCTGCCCTACAAACTGCCTGGTAAATGTTCACAACCCCTCACTCCTCCAGAAAGGTAGGACCTTGGAAACATTCAAGGACAGGCTAGATGGGGCCCTGAGCAACCTGATCGAGTTGAAGATGTCCCTGCCCATTGCAGGGGGGTTGGACTGGATGACCTTTAAAGGTCCCTTCCATCCCAAAGCATTCTGTGATTGTTTCTATGATTCTATGACCTGTCTAGGACAAGAGGAAATGGCCTCAAGTTGCAGCAGGGGAGGTTTAGGTTGGATATTAGGAAAAATTTCTTCACCAAAAGGGTAGTCAGGCATTGGAACAGGCTGCCCAGGGAAGTGGTTGAGTCCCCATCCCTGGAGGCATTTAAAAGATGTGTAGATGTGGTGCTCAGGGACATGGTTTAGTGGTGGACTTGGCAGTGCTAGGTTAACAGTTGGACTTGATGATCTTAAAGGTCTTTTCCAACCTAAACAATTCCATGATTCTATTCTATGATTCTATGGCCTATGTAACTCCTGGCTGCAGGGCAGGGTGGCACAGCATTTTCAGAAGCAGCAGTGGCAGTCCAGGATGGCACCTCCCTTGTCTGCAGTTCCCACTTTACAGGTAAGATATTCAGGTAGCAAGAGACTAGGAGTGATTTGCCAAAAAAATTAATACGGAGTAAGGTTATTTTTGGAGCCCGGTTCTCCCAGGTCCTGTCCCAATGTCTTATCTTCACTGTTAAGCTGCAAAGGAAGCTAAAAAGCCACTAACCTCCACCAACTCTATCCTTACACCACCACCACTGTGACATACCTGTAAAAAGAGAATTGTCCTTTCATAAGCAATTTTTCCTTGACCAATTAAAAATACCTATTTGTGAGATGCATCTTCAAAACCAGGTATTTTTAAATGCTTCCTGGAGGGATGTGCTCAAGCTATAGTGTGATCTGAAAGTTAATAGAGGTGCAAACAAAAAAGATATAAGATCCGCTCCTCAAAATCAAGCAGCAAAAGACAGCTGGGTTGGCCACTGGTCCCTGGGACTGCACACAGTTCACAGGGGACAGAATTTCACTCTCAGCAGCAGAATGGCTTAGTGAACACATACTCTGGGAAACATGCACTGAAAAGTCCAAGTCAAAGTTCAGCTTTTTTGGAACTGTTAATGTGAAAAATAAAACTTTATTATAGGAAAAATCCTAGGAGACTTCCTCACGCACATTCATCGCTCAGAGCAGCTACAAGGAACTTATTCAAACTTTCCATCCTCACATTAATTGTAGCAGCACCTTGGAGCCCCAGCAAGGAGGAGAGCCAGACTGCAGCGGGCACTTTGCACACATACAGTAAAGGAGACAGTCTGTTCTCTGGGAGTTTACCATGGAGCAGATAACAGAAATAAGTAGAACAGCTTTGGAAGAGCAAGCAGTGTGGAAAGCATCAGGTGAAATGATAACACTTTGAGTAAGCTGTGAATGCATGGAAATTGCTTTCTAATTGACATTTTTCTGAAAGCCAAACTATACCGCTTGCCTTCAAGTGGACAGAGCAGTATCACAGAAACCCTCAGTACATTCAGCACAAGCTTGACAGCTACCAATTAGCCCAACCATTAACTGAACAGTTCAGGGAAGACAAAAGGGCCAGAGCATCATGATCCTCAATGTTACCGTGCTGATTAAAGTCTCTCTGTAAATTATGGCTGGGTCACCTGTAACAGTCTTCTTGCTTGCTGTTTAAAGTTTCTCTGCTGCTTTTCGGTTCTAAGAGAAAAATCTTCTGATTATATTAAAACTTAAAAAAATAAATCTTCCTTCTTCAGTAGCACACAGGAGACTCTCCAGCTCACACGTAACAGCAAAACAAAGCAGGTTTGGAGAACAGACACCTGCTTTTATGCCATTTGCTCTACTGAGATGAGGCTTGCATTCGCCTTCTGAGGTCAATGAGAGTTCTCTGACAGATCTCACTGCATGCAGCTTTATAAAGCAATGGTGTCCTCAGTCTTAGTTTTGAAAAATCTGTATTGCTGAGTCCTGGATTCACTTTGTCACACATTTCTAGATCCATGCACAAAGCTTTGCATGCAAGTGCTCCAGCTCATGAACAGCAGCTATGAAGACCTGGCAGAATGCTGCACTTGCAATTTCAGCAGGAGAAGGTATCATAAGAAACAAGAAGGGAGAGAAGATGAGGGAGGAATTCACATTCCTCTATTTTATTACGAAGAACTACAGAAAACACGGGAAGAGAAGAACCTTGAAAGAAAAAAGATCAATTTCAGAAGGAGAGGAGATTTCTCAGAGAAAGACTAGAGGTACTCAGAACCACAGAAGGGAGTGAGAAGCAGGCGTGCAGCACAGAGGACCCGGGTACATCTCCTCGGCCGACTGCCCATTCCACAACAGGTCTGCAAGGTGTCATACAGTGCACTGCAGGGCACGTCCTTATTCTCAACAGTCACTCTTTTCCGCCTTGTAAATATATCCAGACATGCCAGAAAAGAGATCAGAGCCTCTCACCACTTCAAGTCCCACAAGATGAATGTAACATGCTGCAGGACTGTTCATCAAGTTGGTGGATGCAATACTACCAGCTTGGTTCATTGGGAGAATCCCATAAAACACAGGAGAGGAAAGTGATGTTGGGAGCTTACGGATTAGCATCCATGACCTTATTTCTAGAAGGTACCACCGCCACCAGATTTCAAAGGGAACTGACAGATCTAAGTGCTTTATAAAAAACACAGTATAGGATTTTAATGTACTTTTCCTGATTCAGAGCATGTGAGGATCTCTCAGCATTACATGGATGGGGAAGAGATTGCTGCTCTTTTAATGTTTTGGCAGAAAAAAAGGAAACCTAGATTAAAATATATAAATCAAGACTTTATTAGAAAAGAAATTCTTCAGCATGAAAACCCCAAAACCGTATCCTTTTAGAGAAGCTGGTCACTAGGAAAGGACTTTGTTTTCTTTCTTTCTTTTTTTAAGCACATTAAAAATGAATGAAAATGAGCACACATCCCTCCAGCAGCTCCCAGCCTGCCCACCCTCTGGGGTTCAGTTGGAAAATTATGCTTGGAAAACATCTACAAAAATGTTGGCAACTGTATATCAGCTTTTCCCCAAAAGACCTAATGGGCTTTTATTATCCAAACAGATCAGATGGCTTGGAAAATCCACATCTGTACCTAGCTGCCGAATGGGAAATGAGATCAAAATGTGAAGCTAAGAACTTCCGATAGCTCCTTCATAAGTGACATTAAAAACAGACAGAGGAGAAGGAGGTTTGGCTTCTCTGCTCCCCCGCGTTCCCCCAGCTCCTGAAGCTCCAGCAGAAGGAGGGTGTTCATGGAGGAGGAAGCTCCCCAGGGGGGCCTGCGAGCCCCTTCCCAGCCAATTACACAGGGGAGGAACGAAGAGCTTTGGCTTCGAGGGGCCAGCCCTTGTGACAGTCTCGGCTACCAGTGTTATGCTCGAACAGATAAATCAATCCTTGCAGCCCAGAGAGAGAGAAAAATATTAACAAAAGCACTTTCCACTGGTGGTTTTTAAACCATAGATAATATTTTTAATATAAGGCCTGTTTTCACCAATTTAGAGATTCCTTTTTTAAATACAACATTGGGGCTTATTAGAAGGAACGTTAAGATTGAACTCAGCACACAAGTTTCTCTGCTTATAGTCTTTCCCTTCTGGACAATACAAAAAAGATTGCACACTTTCTTTTTTGCTCTGGCAGTGACTGCTGTTGTTATTATTTTCCTCCCTCCCTGCTGATGCTGCCAGTTGAGCATGGAAAGACACCGGAATGGAGAAAATCGACAGGAGAAAAGGCTTTTGGAGTGAAGGTCATCTTACATCACTTAAAGTTGCTAGGATTAGCTCATTTGAACTCCTATGGTGTCGGGAGATGTGGTGTTTGGAGATAAACCCAGCTTTTTCTTCAGTGGTCTGGTTCATTCACTATAATAAAGTTTCCACCAGAATGAATTTGAGTTTAGCTTTAGTCTTCCTAGTTTCTGTTGTGTTACAGCACAGAGTGCTCTCTGCAAACCTGTACGTTTCCTCAGCACTCAAGAAGGTAGGCCCTAACTGAAGCTGAATCCCCCAAAATATAACCAGAGAGACCATTTCTGGGATACAAAAATGAATTAGACACATGCAGCCCAGGGCAATAAAAAATAATGTGAAGTGGGACAAGTTTTTCTGGGCGAACAACTGACTATTCAGATGGAAAAGCCTCATTAAAGGAATAGAAAACTTATAAGTAATCAGATCCACATAATTCTTCATATCTGCAAAACCCAAGACAGTCCTGAGATAAGCTTTCTATATAGTTCTCCACTGATGTGTAGCTGTGATAAAGCACTTGGACTGAATCATCACTTTATTCCCAAAGCCAGATAATGGGACATACCATTGCACAAATATTTATCTTCACCCAGTTAGCAGCAGCAAAGCCAATCAACACCTGATGCATTCCTCATCCCCCCTCTCCTGGAGCCTGTTTTTTTTAGGGAATGTTAATAGCAGCTGGCAGGCTTGTAGCCCAGCTATAGAAACAGGACAAATGTCACGCTTGTACCTCACCCCAGTGCCAGAGAGTGCTTTGGCAAAGCGGGAACATCTTGTAGGTGTAAAACTTGTGTACTAAAATCCAGGCAGATGCATCCGAACCACATTGTGGAGACAACAGACAACATTTAATCAGGCTGGACTTGAACCCATATCTGGGCTGAGCTACACAAGGCTCCCCAGTCTTATCCATCCCCTTAGTGATCTCAAGATAAGCTGCATCAGCCTACAAATTGTACTCCCATGCTTTATAGAGAAAATGTGGATTTCCCATGACCTCGGTGCTGTCTTTATGTGACTTCTGGGTGTGTAAGTTCAGAGTATAGCCAGTGCATAGGGCTAGTACGTCACTCTATCTGAGAACTAGCTCCTGTCCCACTGAAGCCAATGAGATATTTGCCATTTTGCTTCACTGGGACCAGGATTTCAAGCAAAGTGCTTATGAAAGTAGGCAGTAGGTTGGAAGAGAGGAAAAAAGTGTCATCTGGATAGCCCAGGCCCTACCTGTTTACTGGCAACAAAGGAGAGCTGTAGCTCTTGTGTTACAACCATAGCTGAAACTACTAAGCTCTGTGAGTAGAAACTGTGCTGTTCTCCATCCCATGAAACCCCAAGGTTTCCCCCTTTCTCCCATGCCCTATGCAGGTGCTGTAGGTTTCACATGGTGAGAAAACTACGTGCTACACTTTGATGATATGGTCACCAGCTGGACCACACTTGCAATGGTCCTCAGATGAAAATACCACTCGAGTTTCTGGTAGGACTCAGGTCAGCTACAGCTGGAGTGGTGACACCCTTTACACCCATCTGCATGTGTTTCCAGCACCTGGCACACTCAGATCCACTTTCCCCAAATCTCCAAGGTGAGACCCTACCAGTGGTGAGCAAGTCAGGACCAGGCAGGAGCACTGCCAGGGGCCCTACTCAAACCCCTCACACACATCCACACTCAAAAAACATTTCTTCTAACCCTGGCACACATAACTAGCTAAACCAACAGGAGATTCCCTCTTAACCATCCTGTCATTTATCTTCAGCATCTGCTCCATCATCTCCTCCCGTTAACTTCTCTCCAGCAATTAGTTCACAAAAATCCACTTTGACCTCAGCTTCAGTGTTTTAATTGCCCAAAGTTCAGATGAAATACAGAAACACCTTCTCAGCCTGCAAGATCCACTGCTGCACTCTTGGCATTTTCCCTGTCCGTATTGCATCAGATGAAGGATACCAAGAGTCTCACCATTGCCTGCATTTCTTACCAGCTGGTTCACTGGGTTTTTTTCTGTAGTGTGAGTTTTTCTTCATCGTTTGTTACCTCAAGTGCAGTCTCACACTAACGTGATTACACAGTTTCCAAATGATGGTGAACCCTTGCATGGCCAGCTTGGTGCCCAGCCAGAGAGAGCTTGTATCCACTCACAACCTGCTGAGTCAGCATCGTTGCATCCCAAAGAAGCCCCTCACCAAACTCAGCTCTGATTTCAGCTGGGGCTTCCAGGCCTTCTCATAAGACAAATATTTCTCCATGTAAGATCTGCTGGGACCACAGATGAAGGTGGACTGGCTGCATTAGGCATCTATTTTCCATTGCAATCAAGCTGTTTTGAAGTCACTTCTCTTTATTGCTGAAGCATTATTGTTTTACCATCAGCTTCAATGGGAATCGCTATGCCAGAGAAGCAGATGAGGCAGTCCACCACCCTGCCCCCCCTTTTTTTTTTTAATTTTACAGTACACACAAATATTAACATATCATCCTGATAAAGCTTTGTTTACTGGCGTGGCGCCAACCCCTCTGCAGTGCCTCCTGCTCAGCAGCCTAATCTCCTGAAGTTTGAGGGATGCAGTCCAAATCTCTTAGCAACATTAAATCTCATTCAATTAACTTTGTTGGGGGACAAAGTTATTTTGTTACTGCCGTTTGCCAGTCTGCCATATATAATATGCCATCCAGCAGCTAGGCCATTCAGCCTTTAGATATGGCAAGGAGACACAGCACACTCCAGCGCAAGAGCTCTGGTTAGACTGGGTGTCCTGAGCTGCAAAATAACCCACTAGCCAAAAACCCCACCAAGTCCTCAGAAAAGTCCGCAGCGGCAACAGGTCCGAGCCACTGCCTGGGTTTTAATGCCTTCTATTGGTGCCACTTATGGTCTGCACCCAGAAGAGAGACCTGCTCCAAGGCATCATCGCTCCCTTTTTGGATTCATATGGCATCCCCGGCTTGAGAGCTGCTGGTGCAGCAACCGCCAAAGAAAGAGATGAACCAACACAGCATGGCCCTGAATCCAGGCCAGTCAGGTGCCCTGCCCATGATAAGTGTATGAATATACGTCTCCATCTGGCATTTCTCTATGAATAAAAGCTCATTATTGCTTCCAAGGGGATTTCTTTTGTACCTGTAACAAAGCAGGGAAGTGTATGAGGGTGTCTTCCAGGTCCCCGATAAAGAAAAGCAAATTACTACCAAACTCAACTAGAAGATGCTGGGTGCTGTACCCTCTGGGAAGTGGTGGGTTAACACCATCGGCCTCTCCTATGTGTGATTTTACACAGTATTTATGCTTAGTTGCAACACGTGAATCTTTAATTACACATATAAGACATTAAAGGGAAATTAGTTTAGTCCAAATTCATTTTCTTTCCAGAACTAGTCAAAAACAATCAAAGAAGCAGTAATTTGTTTTCACCACACAGCAGGTGGCATTATATCCTTCATTAAATCATACAGATGACTAATATTAATCTTCATTTGTATCACTATCTGTCAAATTCAGTATCCTTCACAGCATCCTTAGCATACAATTTATTTTTAAATGTGTTTCATTAACATGTTATGACATAAGTAAAAGCAGTGAATAGGAGCTGGACAGAGAGCGACCCTTCTCCCACCTCCCCTCCAGACAGTAGATCCCGGCACTTCTCTGAAAGATCTGCACTGATATTACAGCATTAAGGAAATCATTAAGAAAATCTACGCTTATTTTTCATTCTATTGCTGATTTCCAAAAACTGTTGCAAATAAATTCAATAGGTTGGGGAAGAGGGATCCCTTATCTTCATATTTTTTAATATTGAAAAGAGTAGTTCTGAAACCAGATGGCAATTTACAGTTCATAGCCAGCAAAATGCATGTCCATGCCTTTATAAAGGTACATGCCTTTATCAGTTATCCTCTTGGTCTGTCCCCTCCCTGCCTTTTCCAAGCTTCCCCTGTATTGCTACCCATCTATTGCAACTTCTAGCTCCCATTCTGTCTGCTCAGTCCTGGATGAAACACCGTTGTTGGCAGCATGATGATAAATTTAATTTGTGTCTTGTAATGTAAATGTACCCAGAGGTTGAAGCAACAGGCGCATGTTTTTTATAAATCAAATTTTACATACAGTATCTTTTTTTTTTTTCCCCAGACACTCTCAGAGTGCAGGAAAATCAGTATTTTACAGGCAGCACTTGAGTTGAGTTTAACAATCTCTGTTGAAAAATGTGACCGTAAATTTGTCACCTATTTAAGGTGGCTACTGTGACAAAATATTTTGCACTGAGAGGGCTGCCTTTCTGGGATTTTTAAGATTGGGGGAAAAAAATTCCCTTTAGTTGTAGTAAATACACATAGCCTAACCTGTAATTTAGCATGTTCTCCAGCAGCTAGCTTTGCAAATCCAGCTTTCCAAAACTTACAGGAGTTATTACTAGCATGGCCTTGCAGCAAAACAAAATTCCAGAGCTACCCCAGCATGCAGGGAAAACCTATGCGCAGAGGACCTAAGGGCAGATCTCTTACTAAGAGGATGATATGAACTCTTGGCTGAGCCCTGGTAGGATAAAGACTCCAATTTGTTTCTGTGAGCACTGTGATACTGCTTTTATATTTCTGATAGTGGCATGGGTACATTTTTCTGTGAAAGCAGGAAAATTCCTACTGCCACTGCTGAGATCCAGGCCAGTCTTATAAATATTTACCGTAATGCGTAGTGAGCCAAACCGAGCCTTCCTGCTGGTGTCAGCGATGGGGTGAGCGATGGGCAGTGTAGCTAAGCCAACGGGTTTGACTCAGGGGATCTGGTTGTGCCATGGGTTCCTTGCACGGAGTCAGCAAAAGTCGCAAGAGCCCCAGTGCTGGTATTGATTTTTATGAATGCTTGGCCGCAGCCAAAGCCGCTGGAGAAATTGATCTTCAGTTTCCCCAAGCCCCAGTTTCCCACCGGTAAATTGGAATAACCGTAGCGGCTGACAATATGGGTGTGCTGTAAAGCTGATCAAGTTAATCTTGTAAGTACCCTGAGACTCTGGTATGGACGGAGCTACAGAAGCATCGTTATTTTTGAGAATGCACGGCCAAAGACCAGTAAACTAATTGCATTCACCTTCAGAAAAGAGAAGATTTTAATCTTCTCGCATTAAACCTGCCCAGGGTAAACATGCTTCTATCCTCCTGCTGTTAAAATATGTTGCCATAAGTGTTTAGTGTAACATTTGACCTGTTTCTCTTGAATCTTTCTAGATTGCAGTCAAGCCATTTGCACTTCAATAGTTCGGGGGCTGCGCTGCATTTTCTGGGGTTGGAACGTAGCTCAGCTGTAAAAACTTGCTGGAGGCTGTAAGATGGCATAAAGATGCTGAGCAGGGAGTATTTGTAAAGCCAGTTTGGAGGGAGAAAATCCTTATACTTAATTCCTTTTTTTTTCCCTCCTTTTGGTTGTGAGCCTAAAAAATCATGGAGGTCTTCGAGGTCGGCTCCCCAAAATGGTTTAAAGACAAAGCTGCGGCAGCCATTTGCCAGTTTTCTCACTCAACAGGTAAAGCAGAGAGTCATCAGTGCAAAATGAAATGGGCTGATCAGTAATACACTGGGGCTATATGGATCATATACATTCAAAATGGGATGGGGAGGAAGAGATGTGCAAGGCCTGTCAGCCTTATGCACCAGCTCCACCACAAGGGACAGAGGGACCTACAGCAGCAATGAGGCACTACGCGCTCTTCTGTCGCCATACAGACCTCGGCATGGCAGACCCACCGTGGTCCCCTAGACCTTACTATCATATAGAAGTTGCCACAAAGCCTTAATACTTGAAAGTCTAATACTGTGAAAGTCTAATACGTCTCTCTGCACAGTGTGCCACTTGAGGAACTGCATCATTTTTCCCATATTCTCTCCTCCCCTTCCCAAAACACCTCTCAGCTTTGTTAACACGTATCATTTAATAGGCATGTATCATTTAAGTCCTCATAAACAGCACCATGTCTAGTCAGCAACAAATAAAACAGCCAAACTAGGCTGCCTGTTAACTTTCCAGCTCCCCAGAGAGGTGGCAAATTGTACCACCGGTCCCTCTAGAATTGCCAAATATCCCCATCAGTTTTGTTTGCACCACCAGTCTAAAGATGCTATATTCTAATCTAAGGGACAAATAAAGACACATTCTGAAATACATACTAAAGTACAGATAAATATACAAGCTGTCTCGGTGAATTAGTTACATGTGCAAATAGCTTCCTGGAAGAGCAGGCTCAGTTTCACAGTTAAAATCCGATCCGAAATCCACAGGAATCACAAAAAAAAGAAAAAATGCCCTACTTTGAACCAGAGGCTCTGAACCAGGTCTTTGGTTAATTGGAAATGGATAATGCTGGATATGACACCTGCTGAGCAGTCTTGGTCACTAATCCACTCCAGTTGTCCACAAAGGCTTGCGACAGTTGTCACCCTTCCCGCCAGGCTCAGCAGGGAGGTGGGAGATGAATGCCTCGGAAAGCCAAACCACTCACCCCGGGCCTGTTATCTTCTGGATGAGGTCGGGGCAAAGCCACAGGGAGCGTAGGTGAGGTATGCATTGCCACTGGCGGTACAATACCTGCCTCCGAACAGGAAAAAGAGTTTAGTCTCTCGCACTTTCAATCTATGGATACACAGGGGGAAAAAAGGGAAAAAAGTCTTAAAAATTCCAAAGATTTATATTGAAGTAGTACCATAAACTGGTGGAAAAGACTTCTCAAAGCAAGCAACTTTCTCTAAGGAGAGAAATACATGATTTCTCGAGTGGATGCCCCCCCAGCCCTAGCACTGAAGTCTTGTAAAAAGCTCTGGGGAGGGCTTGAGCCTGTCTGCTCCAGGACAAATCCCATCGGCTTGTAGCAGAGATCCCACTTTTGTTAATACAGAAGCTGCTTTTTATTCCTCCTGCCAAAGCAGCCTGCCCTGCCCGGTCTTGCAGTGAGGTCATAACTCAGGGTTGATCACATCACAGCATGTTGCCATGGCGATGCTTGAACTGTCACAAAGGATGTGCGCTATGATTTCACAGCAGATGGGCTGTGAGGGAGGAAGCCCTCATTTAAATTTTAAAAATTGCTTTAGTAATTAGCAAGAGCAATAGAAAAAGACATTAAAAAGAAAAGAAAAATCCCCAAACTGCCACTCTCAGCAAAGGTTACAGAATTCACGTGGGATCTGAAGCCATCCACAGGGCCAAGCTGCTGCTCCGAGTTCACCCAGCTCTTGGGGTTGCTGATGGGTCCAAAAAAGTCTGGAGCCTGCCCGGCTGTGGGAAGCCCAGAGCAGCGGTGGGCGAGCAAAGCCCCCCTGCACATCAGTGCACTTCAAAGCACGCCGAGGCTCGGCCGGCTGCCTTTCGCGAGGGCCTGCTAGGAATGGCAGAGGGCAGGCGGAGGGTGCCGCAGGCTTTATTAAAACACGAATTGCCCGACAGAAGGCGAGGTGTAGTGCCCTGGCTTCAGAAGTTTTCAGCAAGGAGCTGGTTTAGGTACTTCTATGGCCCTTTTTAATACAGCACATGAGGAGCGCAGAGTCACACGGATGTGTTTGCCCTCACATCCTGAAGTGTTACCCCTCCAAGATGAGAGTGCAATCCCTTGGCTCCCTAATTCTCACAGCCCAGCAGCACTGACCCACACAGTAACCTATGCTGGCCTCGCCCTGCATCCTCAGCATCTCTGTCATGGAGCAATAACCCAGTCCCACCTATTGCCCCTGCACTTGGGAACTGAGATCAACAGCAAACAACGGAGGCACAGCAGACGGCATCAAGCTTTCCAGATAGCCACGGTGCAGCCCTGCTCCCCCCTCGGGCTTCTCCATCCCCGGCAGAGGTGACCTTGAGGACGCGAAGCCTCAGGTCCCCATCCCTGCGGCCGCCACAGCTAGTTGCAGAGACGCTGGCATCCCCCAGCTTGCTGCACCAGCTCTCTTCCACATCGCAGCAGCTCAGCAACCTCAAGGCAGAATGAAACCTCTCTCCCCTTCGCCTGCAGCAGGCATCGCACGCAGTGTTTCAGGGACCTTGGGCTGAGTCCTCATATTTAATGGGGAGAGCAGACTTCAATGCAGCATGTTCCTCGTTCGTTCAGTGACTAACTGTTGATCTCTCTAAGAATAAGCCAGATGGTTCCCGTGATAAGTGATCAGCTCTCCTGGAGTTTTTGAAACAGAAAAAGACAGATGCCTGCGTGCCTCTTGCCAGGACCCATCTTAAGCTCAGGCGATGAGTGCAAATGCTTAGGGAGGTTGTGTTCAGGGGATTCTCTCCATCCAGGCTTAGCAACTAATCTTCCCCATCAGCCCTGCATCCTGAAGGGGAGGCATCTTGCCTTCTGACAGCTTCTCCCGGCTTAAGGGCACTACAAATCATAAGGTCAGCCCTTATAATTGGATCAGGCCTTGATATTGCTTTGCTCTCCTGTGCATTTATATTAACATCTCATTTTGCAGACAGCGCATCTGATCGGTGCTCACTGCCTCAGCTTGCATTTGCACACCCCGGCGCTTGAGAACACTGATAGGATCGACAAAGCGTTTTAGCAAAGGAGAAAGCTTGGTTTGGGGAGTTGTTTTGCTGGGGTGAAAAAAAACCAAACCACCCAGGTTGGGGAGTGAGTGTCAAACACACAAGGCTGAAGAGCTTTGTTTCTTGGCCACTGGTCTGCACAACGTGCATAAGCACCGCTTTCTGCCTTCAGCACAGAGATCAAGATCTCCACAAGGAAGGAAAAAAAGTAACAGCATTTATCTGCTGACTTCTTTCTAAATTGTTTTTACCTTAATTTGTCTTGCTGACTGCATAGAAAGCCTAACTCCACTATTGAGTTGTCATTAAAAACACCGAGTGGGAGCAGGGGAATAGCCGTACCTGTGCGGGGTAAGAACAGGGTGGAAGAGGAGTTAGGAGCAAGGTGTAAAATTAGCAATTGAAGCTGAGCCTGGTTCTTCCCGAAACCAGCTCTAAGGCAGCAGCTTGGCCTGCCAGCCCAGGGCTGGTTCACCTCGCCCAGGAGAAGCGAACACCTCCTGAAGCTCACAGCCCACCCCTTTGCTGCTGCATCCTGCAGGCAAAACTCCGCTTGATCTTACAGTCTTAGGCCAGCATAAAAATGAGCAACATGTAGCCACACACTCAACAGAAAATGACTCTCCAGTTCTTTTACTTACATGCCTCTGTTTTGGCTCTTCAAGGATGCACATTCCCTTTGAGGATATTTACTCAGTCTCTTCAGAGCGAAATTCGGAGCTGCACCTCCAAGAGAGGGAATTAGATCTGTAATGCTGACTCAGCCTGCAATTTCACAGGATTAAATAGTCAGAAAGAAACCATTAAGCTGAAAAAGCCTGAAATGTATGTGACTACATATGTCAGACACTCATCTCCTCACCATAAACAAAATATATATACATATCAGTACACAGTTCATTATCTCTGACCAAGGTATTATTTTACAGGCGAGCTTGCAACTTCATCTGAGGGCTTTGCAGAGCAGATGTCACTTTAAATCTAGAGAAAGTGCACAGAGGAAACGGAGAGGGCACTAGATTTAAAACAAGCAAGTGCTCTGCCCTCACTTTCCTGGGAAATTGTGCATGCATGTTCACTGTGCTTTGTAATCAGTGTGGCTTCCATTGTGTTATTAATTAAAAAGAGAGGTCTTACGCAAAAGAAATTTAAAATTACAAATTTCCTTTCTGCATCTCTGTAAAAGCAATTTCCATTTTGTTATGTTACCCTGCATCATTTTAATGTTAGGTTTCTATAAATGAGTTACATATCGAGACTTAGCAAGAGTATTCACATTGCATTCATCACTGATACTTCTTTTTTTTTTTCATAATTTCCCAAGGAATCAAGGCTTTTGTAATTATAAACTCTAACCATAAACACAGTTCTCCCATTCCTCAGTAAATTTTTGAACCTTTCACTTAACTTCAATTAAATTTGACAGAATCAGAGCTAACTGACTAACCACAAGTTTCCTAAAAGGCAGCATCTGGGCAGAGATGACACACAGCCTGTTGGACCCAGTGCTCAAGATTCAGAGCAGGAATTTGATGACCAAGTTGAAAAACATGCACAGAACAGATCTCTGTGCACTATATTTCACACTTCGATGTGGGAAAATGCCAAGTGACACAGGGGCAGGTATCCTTAGACTTACCTACAGGGTCTGAGCAGCTTCTCTAGCGGTGACATTGAACACACAGCGCTCACAAAGTCATCCTTCGTTTGTTCATTTGGGACGGCAATAGCAACTGCTACACTTTTACACCCCCATCCTCCTCACCTTAAATGCAGGGAATTATGCTCCGTTTTTAATGACCTTTCAGCTCATCATTTATGTGACATCACCCAGGGGTTTGGGGAAGGCCGGTGAGCCTCACCGGGGGCCTTGGTGCAGGCATGGCTTTGACCTCGGGTTAGAACTGTCTCTGTTACAACCCAGGCTTGAAGTCTGAAAGCCGGGACCGGCTCCCCTTGCCGGCCCTTTCTTGCACTTGAAAGGCATCGTTAGCTGCCCTATCATCTGATCAATCAAAGAGCCTTTTGCATTTGGCAATGCAAAAAAAAGTTAAAGAGGCCTTAAAGTAAGTGTTAATTAGGACAAGAGCAAGCAGATGGTTTTTTCACCTGCTTTTCCATTGATCTGCCCTTTCAAGAATATTTTATGTTCACAAGCATAGTAGTCTTATTAAAACGCTCTGGCTTTTCTTTTTTTCCAAATCATAGAAAAGGAATTTGAGACAGTAGGGGGAAAAAGTGTATCCTGGGGGAAAATATTTTTGCCCCCTAAAATAGCTCTTTCTTTTTTTTCCCAGGCATTCAAAATTCAGAAATATTTCCAGGGCTGAAGAGCTACTGAAGAGTTAAACAAATATGTATTCGGTAGTATTTATAAGAAAGAGGATTTTCCATTAAAAAACCCCAGACCTCTAGGGAGGAAAACCAAAAAGTTCAATGAGCATCAGCAAGCTCTGATGGTCATCTCCTGTGCCCCCAGCAAGTGCGGGGGGAATGCCCATGCTTGTCCCTTGCTAACGGCTTCGATCTAGAAAGCAGAGGAAAAGTTAGCAGCAATCTCGGAGCTGGTGGCAGGGAGGGAGGAATCCATTCTGTTATCAAATACTTGCAGAGACTGCACTCAATCAGGCAGTCAAAAACACGCCTACTCAGATAAGGGTATCCCTGCAAAGAAATCTCTTGACACTGCTTTGACATATTTACGTTCTTCCGTGATTATTCAGTTGCAATAACTTAGAGCTCCTCTCCTGACACTGTAATACAAAGCCAGTCCCCAGCCCTACAAGGGGAAGGGAAACAAAATGTTGCCCAAGGACGTTACCCAGCTGGGTTAAGGGCGGCAGCCAGGCTCTGGGGCCCCAGTGCTGGTGAGACAGGGCAGGGCGAGAGCCGGAGCAAGTGGAGATTCAAAGTCTTTGGAAGTTTAAGTATACAATTAAAATATTAGTTTAATGCCATCTGATCAAAGATACCGCACCGTAGATAGCACACGCCTGAAGTTACAGGGAGATTACCCTGCTCCTAAGTCCTATTAGCCTGGACCTGTTGGAAGATCTGCTATCTAGTAGCAAGATACAATCGGGAAATTATTTCTTTTAATTAATTCATTGAAGTAAACAGAAAATAGCCTGAGTCCTATCTGTCTACATCTCTTTGGAAGAAAGGCAAGGAGGCACAAGAGTTCAATGACAGTTTTAAATGGGGGAAAGGATTCCTGCGATGCAGCAGAGGAGCAGAGATTATTGCAGCATCCCTTGGAAATACACACCACCTTCTGCAAAGCAATAAGCAACCATCGCCCGAAGCCCACCCAAAATCGGGTGGCTGGGAAAACCTCCACCACCACAAGCCGAGGACGAAGGAATGCCCCCCACCTCCCCAGGTAACCTGCCCCGCTTGGGAGGGGCGGCCCCGGGGAAGCGGCTCAGCCTCATCCAGCCCCCATCATCTCATCGCCGTCCCTGTAGCGGGGGCCCAGCCCCCGCCGTCCCCACAGCAGGGATGCTGAGATGGGGGTCCCGACCCCACGTCCTACAGCGAGGGTCCAGCCTCCGCCACCCCACAGGGGGAGGTCCAGCCCGGGCGGTCCTGGACCGAGGGTCCTCACCCTCCGGTCCCTACACCGAGGGTCCAGACCGCCCGGGGCCGGGGGGGGCCGCCCCCGCTGCGAGCCCCGGCTCCGCCCGGAGGATCGCGGGTGTGGGGGGTCCGCGTGGTTCCGCCCGTGGAGCGGGAGCGGGGGGCGCGACGGGGACCGGCGGAGCGCCCGGCGATGCCGGCGGCCGGGCAGGCGCTGGCCGGCGGTGCCGCCACCGGGGCTGCGGAGCGCCCGGCGGAGCCCACGCGCGCACCGCTCGGGGCGGGGGGGGGGTGCGTGGAAAATTGGTGGGGCCGAGCCGGAGGAGGAGCGGCCGGGGCCGGGCGAGGGATGGGGGGGGCACGGCCCCGCTCGCAACTTTCCGCCGCGCCGAGGGACCCCGGCGGCCGCGCCGGCGGTGGTATCGTATGCAAATACGCACGCTGACGTCAGAGATCATGTGGGTTTTGGCGTAGATCCCCACCGATCGAGGGCTCTTTTTTTTTTCCTTTTTTTCTTTTTTTTCTTTTTTTTTCTCTCTCTCTTTTTTTTTTTTTTTTCCCGCGGCGGGGCCGGGGCGGCGTGTGCGTGCGTGCGCGCGTGGCGGTGCGCGCGTGTTTCCCCGCGGGCCGGCGCGGCGCGGCGGGGGCGGGGGGCGCGGGGTCCCGCGGCCGCGGGCTGCCGCGGCGGCGCGGTGCGCGGAGCGGTGCGCGGAGCCCCGCTGCCGCTCCGCCCGGGACAACCGGTGCCGCCGCCCTGGGCGCAGGTAGGAAACTTCCCAGGCGGGTCCCCGTCCCCGTCCCCCCCCCTTTCCACCCCCGGCGGCGCGGCTCGGCGCGGCGCTCCTCGGCCGCCCCCTCCCCGCACACAGGCGCTCGCCGGAGCTCCCGCCCCGGCCGCTCGCTCCCAACTTTTCCTCCCGCAAAAAACTGTCCGGTTCCCGGGACTCCGGCGGGGGCCGGGGGGGGGGGGCGGGGGAGAGCGCCGGGGGGGGGAGGGAGCCGGGAGGGTTGTTCGGGGTGGGCTCTTCATTTTTTTAGCTGTATTTCTGATTTTTTCGCCATGCAGCCTCCTTCCCCCCTGTCCTCCTCCCCGCTCCCCGCCGCAAGTTTGGGTGAAGGGGGGAAGGCAGGAGTAGGAGGAAAGGGGGGGGGGAGGAAAAAACATGTCTACGTTTGTCTATGTCGACATCAGCAACACAAAATATGGCGTCCGCTTTCGACAGGGCGTTACGTAGAGGCGAGCAGGGCGATTTTGTCAGTGCGGTCTTTAAAGAGGAGCCGCCGGCTTGCGGCGGGGGGCGAAGCCGGCCCGGGGGTGCTGCAGGCGCAGGAGGGGCCCGGGCGCCGCCGCCACGCGTGGCTCCGCGCCCGCGGCCGCACTTGGCAGCGGTTCCTTCTGGTTTAATTTTTTATTAATTTATTCCCCCCCCCCCCCCGTCTGCTCCCCGGTGACGCCGAAGCGCGGGGGCCGCTGCCTCCTGCCCCGCCGCTGCCGGTAACGGGGGAGAGCGGCGGGGCGGAGCGGGCGGCGCCGAGCCGGGACCGCGGCGGGGCAGAGCCGGGCGCCGCTCCATCCCTCCCTCAGCCTCCGCCGAAGTCTGTTCCTGCCTGGGGCGTTTGATTTGGGGAGGTTTGGGGAAACTCGACCTCTGGCGCTTTGCATCCACTTTTTTTTTAGGAGGGGTGACTTTCCCTTTTGTTTTAGCTGGCTTCCAAAGCCATCACACGACTGTCTCCTTTTTTTTCTCCCTCTGGGATGAGGGAGATGGCAAAAGACACAGATTTTTCTCCCCTCTTTGCTAGGAATAAAACTTGGAAGTAGAGTTGAGATGTGCCCGCCTGACTTTGGGGGATCCCTCTGCCCGGCTTTTTCCGGAGCCCTTTTCTTTGCTTTGCGCCTGTGAATCCCTCCTTAGGGAAAGAGCGTGGTGGGGGCACATGGCCCTGATTTCGTTCCCCCCTTGGGCTCCCCAGATGCTGCTCCGATGGAGACTCCCCATACTTTCAGGGCAGGTGCTCCTATTAAACCTCAGGAGCTTGCGAAGGCCTGGCCGTGCAGGGGAACTCAGCAAAAGTTTTGGGTCAGAGGGTGGAGAGCAGAAGAGGGGAGAAGCATCCAAAGAAGTAGGAACAGGAGGGAAGAGGAGGACTCTTGCTGGGTGGGAAGGTGACTTGGTGATCGGGATTGCTGGGTGCCAGCACCTCCTGCCAGCTGGGTCCCGAGGCAGCAGCACGGGGAGCAGCAGGCGAGGGTGTGGAGCGTGCGGTGCCCTGGGGAGCTGCACCTCTGGCAGCACCCGGGATCTCCCTCAGCAATGCCAGGGTCGCAGCATAAGGCCATCAGCTAGGCAAAACTGGTCTTTCCTATCTGATTTATTTTGTCCCACCTCAATTCAGATGCACAGGTGTCAAGATCCCAGTTCAGGAAGGAATTTTAGCCCATCCTTTAGTGGAGCAATGATAGTCACTCCAACCAAACCCCTTTCCAAATTGGGGCTGAGAACTAAAATGTCAAATGCCTCAACGTAATTCTTTTACAGCAAATGATGGTAAATCATTGCCGCTCTGCGTCATCATCCAGCTCACCTACAAATTATCCACACATAGTTGGTCAATGAGTTGTCTTTTTTTTTTTTTTAAAGCTACAGATTAAACTTTGTGCGGGGTTTGTCCCTCCTGGCTGAGGCTGGGATAGCTGTGCAGGCGCAGGTGTGACTAGCAGGGGTCTGATGTCTCTAGCAGAAACCTCTTGCATGTAGCCTTACTGGGAAATGGCATGTGAAGTAACACAGCTGTGTGCTGCCGTGGTTTTATTAGGCCAGTAGAGGAGTAATTTTGTTGTTTAAGAGGTATCTGTGACCGAAGTGCTTTGCCAGTGTAATACATTCCTGTCCCGGTGAAGCCTTTCTAATGTAGATGTGGCTTCAGTCCCTTGTATGAACTCAGCAGCTCTTTGAAACACAGAATTGCAAATTGATCTCCAGGTTAGGGAAAGCAAGGTGCTGGCCAGCAATCGGGAAGAATATAAATGCTAAAAAGCCCATGCATTTTTAAAGTTGTTGGCCGGTCCTTATTTTACTTTGGCAGTTGAGTGCATGTTTATCCTCTTCGAGGCTATCGTATCATGCCTTCGTATCTGCAGAAATGAATAGCCAAGAGCTCTCACATGTTCGTCCTCTCTTCTTGTACCTGTGATGAACTCAGTGCCGGAAAGCGCTTATAGATATGCATGGCTCAGTTATCAGCCCAAAGCCCATGTGATTACTCACCGTCATAAAATGACATTTTCCCTGCCTGTCCACCCCAAAAGTTCTGTCAGAGTTTTGTCCCACAGGACATCTCTGCCGTCGGTGTTTGAAGGAAGTGCGCTCCTTCCAACTGCTCTCTCTCAGAGTACCACTTCTTTTTCCCTTTTTACCCTAGTAACAATCAACAATTTCTAGACAGTGTCTGTAAAATCAATAACCCATTGTATGAGACAGCTCAAGTTGGCAGTATCACGTTTTGGTTCTTTTTTGTTAGAGGGGGGAGTTTTATTGTGTTTTTATTAAAAGTCAAAAAAATAAAGCTAACATTAAATATAGTAAAGTTACTTGCTTCTTTTTACATTTTCAAACCAGTTTCAAACTGCTGCAGGCTGGAATGAGAACACAGCAGGTTTTGCTCATCCTTGTACAAGATGAAGATTTTAATGCCAGGCATGACATCACTGTGTTTGCATGGGCGACATCTTTGGGTTTTGTTCCTTTTAGTTTTGCTCTAACTCGGATGATCCTCAGCGATATTGTTTGGAGTCTCTTCTGATTGGGATGTTTTGACCCATGTCTAAATTATTTTCTGTGTGCCCACTCAAGGAATGAAAACATCCACTGAAAATAAATCAAAATGGTATTTTGATTAGAATTTGTTTAGAAACAGACAGTGTCACAACTGAATTCCCTGAGATTTTAGCATGGCTGTCAGGTTGCAGTAAAGCTGCATCTGCTTTTTGTGCGGAGAGAGTGCAATTGCAGTTTTGACTTCGTTTCAGGTGTGAGGATAATTCAGCACATGTGTTCTTTCCCTAAAAGTTGCTGCAAAGTGAAGGTTGTAACATGCACATCTGCATGATGGTATCTGTTCGTGTTGAAAGTAGGTAATAAACAAAAGTAGGCATTAAAATAATCTATAAAGGCTTTAGCTTAAAGCCGTTAAAGTAATTGCTGGTCTTCTGTCAAGGTGTGTTTACATGTGTCACATCAGCTGGAAATAATATTTGTGGTTTTAGTTTATTTTATCAACCCTTCAAAAATAGGCAGGTCTGAAGCTTACTGGATATCACCATACAGTTCAGTCCCAGGGTAACAATAAGTTTGTTTTTTTTCTGTAAAAAGCAAAAGAGCTGTCGGTTCCAGAATGTTACAAATGCTTTTCATACAGGGTGGTGTTTGAGAATTTGGTTTGCAAAGGTGTAGCGAAATGGAAATGAAGTGAATCGGGCCCTTGGAAAATGAAGGGAAGAGAGCTCAATTCCAGCCTTGCTATCCGGAGGCAGGTCAGAAATCACCAACCCAGCCCTCCCTCCCCAAAACCGCCATGCCTTTGCAAGTCAGGAGTGTCGTTTGATTGTTTTGTTTTAAAAAAGATGCACTTTGGGTTGTTGCAAGAAGCGCTGTGAGTTTGGATTTAAGACGATGCACTTGGCAAGCTTTTCACACAACCGTGAGACCCAAAACCTGTTTCTAAAGTGAAAACTGAGTTTTCTGCAGAATGAGTTTATATAAAACGGCCAGTATTGTGAGTCTGTGGGTGCAACTGGGAGATCCAGTAAAGTTGAGGGATACAGGGTTTTTCAGGGAGATGTGTGAAATGATTTTGTGTATTTAGCACTGAAGAACCTTAAAAAATCTGGGTTTTATTAGTGAGCGGAGGGAGAATGGCACAGGCAAGCAGAGGAGGTTTTGGCATTGGTAACCAGGAGGGGACTTTAAAAAAGCCCTCCTGGGGGGTTTATTCTGCTAGCTGAGGACACAGGTTATGGTGCCACATCCCTTGCGACAGAGGCAGGCTCGTCTCTTGAAGTCGCGGATGAGACACCGTGTGCCCGAGCTGCCTGCGGCGGGCGATGCCCTGAGCAGGGCTGGCGGTGGGAAGGCTCGTCTCGGCGCTTGGCAGAGGGGAGCGTTTGCCATCTGGAGGGCTGACGGAGAAGGGAGGAAGGGTCGGGAAGCAAATGGGGAAGAAGGTGATCTATAACGCCTCTGTGTTAGAAATCACACGTCGGGAGTGGAGGGGGGGGATGTCAGCGAGTTTTGACAACCTTTTGCGAATCGGCCCAGTGCGCGGGGTACGTGCCGGGTGGTGAAAGCAGGGCGCGTGCAAGGAATTCAGTGTCACTCCAGCAACAAGCCTCCCCAGCTACATCTACAGTTTATATCTTCTCCGGGTTGTGGCCCCTGGGCAGGCTTTCCAGCAGAGACCTGATATAGCGAAGCGAAGCCTGCTCACCACTGGCTGACCTCTCAGATTAACTTTTGCAGACGTTTTGGGAGGAATTTGCAGATGTGTGTCCCCTCGCCCCAGACTACAGGTTAAGCAGGCCCATGGTCCAGGCTCACCCTTGGGCTCAGTTGCCATCTACACTGTTCGCAGGCTCTGAAGTGATGTAGGTCTTTTCCATCTCGTGCTGCCCTTCATCTCGCAGCTGGGGCAAGCCCACTGGCTGCCCACCCCCTGGGGCTCTGGCTCAAAGGGCAGCCCCAGCATCCATAGGATCATAGGATCATAGAGTGATTTGGGTTGGAAGGGACCTTTAGAGATCATCTAGTCCAAACCTCCTGCTACGGGCAGGGACATCTTTCACTAGATCAGGTTGCTCAAAGCCCCATCCAACCTCACCTTGAACACTGCCAATGATGGGGCATCCACAGCTTCACTGGGCAACCTGTTCCAGTGTCTCACCACCCTCATCATAAAAAATTTCTTCCTTATGTCCAATGTAAACCTACCCCCTTTCAGTTTAAAACCATTGCCCCTTGTCCTGTCACTTCAGGCCTTGGTAAAAAGTGAGCACATATATATTTCAGACTACTTAATATCTCATTACACAAGGTACCTAGAGCCTAGGAGTGTACGAGCGCTTTGGTGGGGTCAGCATCCCACGACCATGCGAAGAACTTGCTCCTTGGGTGAATTTGCTGGTTGTGGATTTATCCTACCAATGCTGCACAATGAGTTTGATAAGCGGCATTAGCAAAAAATGCCCCTTTGCTGGTGTAACAGCCTTTCTGCCCGCGGGTTTTACCAGCACAGCTACATCAGTGACATGTCCTGCCCTGGGCTGGTACAACCGCATAGTAAGCGTTAGTGGTACAGAACTGACATGCGATGTTCCCATGCAGAGATGTCTGCTGTTGTGTGCCTGTTCAGCTCTTGATGTCTGCACATCAACACTCGTCTCTGGGAAGCCCTTTTTACTGCTTGAGTTAAGCCCGAGTTAAGCCCAAGTTAAGCCCAGTCCTCCCTGCAGGAGCAGGCGTTGGAGGCTCTGGGCCACCGGAGCAGGCACATCCTGGCCCGAGCTCAAGTGGCTCTGTGCACGTCGCGGAGTTCCCTCCGGACCGGTGTTATCTGACCACGGCGTAGTTCAGTTCACTTGGGAGACTCCTCCACAGCCTGAAATTCATCTTCTGTCCTGGAAAAATGTGGCAAAGCTGAGAAGTGAAGTGATTTCCCTTGTGTTACTCCACTCGCTGTCCCCTTAGCTGTGGGTTTGCACGGAAACAATCTTGGTGAGAAGCAACCCTCTGCTTCACTCCCTCCTTTCTTAAGCGAGATATATATATATATATATTTAGTATTGTTTTTTAACTTGCAGCGTTTTGGTGATGTGATTTACAGCGTGGTTCCAGCTGGCACCAAGGGAGGGGACGATTAACTTCACGCAAGTGGGGGGGGGGGGGAACTTCTTGCACTGGTTTCTGTGCCCCATCACGGGCCTGAAATCTTAGTTTTCCTTCCCTCTTTTTCTCCCATTCTTCCTGCCCTGACCTTATTTCCCCTCTTAAATGCTAAATATTTTTTTAAACTTGCAACCTCAAATTACCTGTAGATTTCAGCTTTTGTTTTGTTGTTGTTAATCGTCTGTTGTTCCCACAATTTTCTAGTAAATGTTAAAACTGCATACTTGACTGGCTGTAGCTTAAAACAAACAAAAAAAAAAATGGAAAGAGATTTTCTTGCTTGTTTTGAGTCAGTGACAATAATTAAGGAAGCCTGAAGTTCAGGGTTATTTAACCTCTTGTCCAGTCTCGTGAGCAAAGGAAGAAGTCCCGTGAGCAAAGCTATATAGGGAAAAATGTGTTTCCTTTCTTTTTAAACAGAATCTTGTTGTTTGTGGGTTATTTTAAATAGCACCCAAAAAAAAGCAGGTTCTGAGCTGCTGCTAAAGGCACCCTCAGAGGGGTTTGATAAAATACCAGTATTTCTCAAGAACTCTGCGCCCCTTCCCTTGCCTCCAATGTATGTGTTCCTTTTTCTCACTCTCCAAGCTTTGGACACTTTTTTTTATATCTCTAAACGTAATTTCATGCTTATTAGTTTCAGTTACTTGATGTTACACTTCAGTCAGATAGCAGAAGTGGGAAAATACTTGTTCTTTTTTTAAAATCTTATTTGCAAGAAGAAAATCCAAGAGTAAGCAGTTGGAGCTAGTAAGTTTTGTTGGATTTCAAAGAGTGCCGGGAGGGAGGCCCCGGGAAGCGATGCGGGGAGGTTTTCCGTCCTCTCCTGCCGGGGGAAGCCGGTCCGAAGCAGACAGCGCCGGCATCTCCGAGCTTTGCTGCCAGGCTGGCAGAGCGCTGCTGATTCACTCTCGCACAAAATAAAGGAAAGTCCTGATGGTTCTGGCCTGAAGTGTTTTTGAGGAGATGCATTCCCCACCCCTCTTCCCGCCTCCCACCTCTAGAGCAAATATGTTTTGTTGTGGGGTTTTTTTTTTCAGCATCCTCTTCAGCACAAACTGTCAGGCACCGCAGGGAGTTTTTTCCTTGTCTTTTGTCTCTCCAGAAACTGATTTATTTAAATGATATGCTGGGAGCACACTGCTGTTGCAGGCTTCGGTGCTTGTCGTCCTCCAGGCTTCGGTACAATTTCCTTGAAAATTGTGGAAGATGGGGTTATCCCAGAGGATCGTGGCTCCCCCCTGAAGCTGAGTAAACACCCTGCATTTTTCTAAAGAGGTTCCCCTTCCTGGTCTTCTAAGAAGAGCAGCGCAGGGTCGGACCTGTTTATTTCCACATGATTGAAAGGCGAGGAAGTTGAACGCTCGGCTCCTTCCTGGGGAGAGCGCTCGGTCGCCTGGCTGGGTGTCCACATGGCTGTCACTGCTCCCACCCGTGGTGAGACAACCGCTGCACCAACACCCTCCTTTTGCTCGGCCAAAGGTGGTTACAGAGTCTTTTATCACTCATTTATTTCCTTGTCACCGTCAGGCATCCCCATGGCATGTCTTACAGCTGTCACGTTTATGATGCTACTTCTCATCACCGTCATGTAATGCTCAGTAGCAGGAGGAGTCATGACCTCGCGGTTGCAGATTTTTGGGATCTGTTCCTCGTCTCTCGGGACTGGGCAGCCAGTTTTATTTGAGAGCCAGAACCCCGTTTACCTGGGCTTTCACCTAAGGCACAGGTCTCCCCAACCTGTGCTTAGGTAGAAGCATCTTTCCAGGAAGGCGCCAGCTCCACTGTGCTCCCGTTTTGAGAGTTAGGTTTCATTTTCTTTGAGAAGCCAGCAGTGATAAGATGCTGAAAAAGCCTCATGTGGGATTTTTGAACCAGGGAAAGTACCTGGGGATGCTGCATGGCAGAGTCCCTGGTGCAGCCGTGCCAGGCTGCTGATCACAGGGACTGGTGGCCACTGAGGACCTGCAGGATTTTGCCCAACTGCTGTGGGTAGGAAGTTTCCAGGTACAAATAGTGATGAGTAAATTCAGAGGAAACTGCTGCCTTAGGAAGCCTTTACTTCCCTCCGTCTGTCTGGGATCCTCCAGCATAAGGAAGAAATAGACTCCATGTGTGTTATAAAGCAATTGGAGTGATGAGGAAGAACGATGTGTTTGGAGGGAACTGTTTTCTTAACTGCTCTTAACTTGGCATCTTCTCTTTCTTTAGAGTTAGAGCATCCTCACAATTTTGCTGTTGCTAAAACAGTTTTTACGGGACGCCCCTCCTCTGCGTATCTGCCGGCATCTCGTCTGTATGCCCTGTGGTTATGTCGGGGGGACAGAGGTGGTTTGGGAAATAGTGCTCAAGGCGAACACAAGTTTCAAAATCCACAGTTAATCAGATACAGGAAAAAAAATTTTAGCTCTCTAAAGTATTTTGCTTTCAAGCCTAAATATACTTGAAGTGCCTTAAATTCTCTTTGCTTGTCCTGTTATCCTGTATCTTAGCCTTTATAAGTACCTTATTTTCCTGTTTTACCTTATTTTTACATGTTTACCCTCTGTGTGTGTGTCCGAGCCAAGAGAGGAGTGTCACAAGATATTACTTATGCCAAAAAGAGCTCGTACATAGGGATGATCTTATCCCCGGCCCCATCTCTTCTCCAGCAGCAGATCAGAGCGCCGGGTCGGTGGATTTAAAGTTAATCTCCTGAAATCTGAACTCCTTTTCATTTGCTCTGCTCTTGCTTCTGGGCGAGCGGCAGACAGTCTCGTTCTCCCCGCAGAGCGCTCGAGAGCGGGTGCTTTCACCCTCGGGGTCTGCAGCTCTGGGGTGCGGGGAGTGACCGGGCACCAGCACACCCCTTGCCGGCTGGCCCCAATTCCCTGCTGAGCCCTGTGCACCTCTCCCACAAAATTTATAGGGGACTTAAATCTTTTGTGTTTTTTTTTAAAAAAAAAAAAGCCACAACCCCCTGTCTGCACCTTGTCCCCAGTTTCAGTGGAAGTACATTGTTGACAGCATGCTTTGCATTTTTCATTTCTTTGCGGTACCCTCTTCCTTCCCCTCTTTCCCCACCTGCCTGTTCCCACCCTGACATCATTTTGGAGGGCTCCGTCCACGCCTCGGCGGGGAGCCTGCCATGGCAGGGTGCTCGCAGGGCAGGGAAGGCTCCTTTCCATCCGCTTTTGTGGTGCTTGATGGAGTGAGGGACCTGCTTTGAAATGTGCTATTGAATATGAAGCACCCCCTGAAAGGTGTGCAAGGTACATTGCAAGGAGGATATTGGATATTTAACATTAGCTCTGCTGCATCCCAAAATTGGTGGTGGTGTGGTAGACAACACGGTACTGTATGGCAAAGACTTTGTGGCTGTTTGCAGGCTGCTTTACTCACAGAAGGTAGCAGGCAGCAGGCAGGGATGGGGATTGCCACCCGGTCTCTGCCACGCATTTAACTTTTCTTTGGGATGTTTTATGTGCAGTGGTGTGAGGTGTAGTTTGCTGTGTTTTGGAAACGGTGTATTTTCATAGGAAAGCTGAATTTGTACCTGAACCACCTCTCTGTATCGATTTCTGCAGCCAAGGCTGGAATTTGATCATATTTTTCTATTAGCTTCCTTGGACATGATGCATCCTTTCCTATTTGCCTCTCACTGGCACAAGCAGTACCTCACAGTAGGTGCAGCTCTCACAGGGCCGCTCAGATTGGCTCGTGTTTTCATCTAACATGCTTTTGTTATTGTATTTTATTTTTTAATCTGCCTGTATTTTGTTCATGCCTGTGTAGATAGGGGTCTTATTTGTTCCTTCTCACTCTCGTCCTGATCTTTTTACTGAATCTCAGGGTGGAGGCTGCTACCGTGTGTCACAAGGCTGCCATCACGTTGGGTTTGGTTTGGGCATCCTCCAGAAGAGCTCCCGTGCCGAGCTTCTGGCACAGACTGGCAGGGAGACCCTTCTTGTGTTCAGATTTGTGAGTGCTGATCTGCACAGCGGCGGCAAAAGACTGTGAATTACCACCCTTTATTACTGGTCTTTTACAACATACAGATACCCATCTTGAAACACTCTTCACCTTTCGCTGTGGCCACTTGGCTAGGTTGGGGTTGCAGCTTGATTAATTTTTCGCTAGCATGTGAATGGCCCTTGTCCCTTTGCTGTGTTTTTAAATCAGTAAAGAATCAGTACTCAAAAAGTTAAAAACAGCAAGCTTAACACATACTTAGTACTGAAACTTTTACAATGTAGCTAGAGGAGGAAGCAAAATATCAAGAATCTTGTTATTTTTACTTCTCTTTTTTTTAAATGAAACGGGCAACTAATAGGAAGCTGATTAAGAAACTTTTATTAAACTATTTTTTGACTTGTCTGGGGCTTTAAAATATCCGTTCTTAAGTTATGTAAAATAGATGGTAGGAGGGTGAAGAACAGCCCAGTGCACATCTGGGTTTGGCAGGGTTTCATACGTGAAGTTTCATCCTTAATGTGATTTAAATAGTTCACGGTATTAAAGTCTTTAAATCAAGGTTTATAACGACTTTAAGATGCTCCCCACTTAAAGCATGAAGGAATATTGCATGCTATGGGTTTTAAAAGGAAGCACTATACATTCATTGCTAATTATATGCTTTATTATTAAGTCCAAGTAGTAATTTTTTTTTCCAAGGCATGTTTGGCAAATGATATTTTTTAATCAAATTATAGAATAAAATAATTACTTGAAATTTAACATAATAAACTTATTTTACAGGTCTAATACAGTGAGGCCCTATTAAGGTCACCTTTGATCTGCATTGAAGGTAGGCAGGCAGAGTCTTGTTTGAAGGCAAGCAAAGCCAAGGCCCAGTTTTGTTAAAAACTGAAAGAGGACATCCTGGGAGGTGCTTGTCCGGATCATCCCAGGAGGTGCTTGTCCGGAAGCCCCATGGTTTAGGTGAGAGTGGGGTGTTGATAGAGAAGTTTTTTGTCTCTTTAGTGAGCACCTGCAGATAGATTAGGCAAATCGTAGTTAATTATTTAACAAAAGGCCCAATGCTGCAGTTGCCTTTGACTCCTGCACTACTTAACAGCTCTGGTTTGGAGGGTGGAATTAAGACTATAACTTTGAAATTAAGCTTTTAATTTCCTTTTCTTCTTCCCAAGAAGAAAGACCCCTGGGGGTCTTCAGGGAGTCTCTCTGCTACCAATCTGCTACCAATCTGCTTTTTGTGCAGACCCCTATCAGTTGTCGAGCAGAAAAAGCTTCATCTGTGACAAACCAGATGTGATGTGAGCTGAAATCCAGGAGACTGATTATTCCTGGGAGCAGCGGGACCGACACAGACCTCTATGTTTGACTGGTGAGATTGAATTCCTGCCTGCACTGGGAGAGGGGTCAGACTAACCCTGCATCCTCTCCCCTTCATGGCACCAGTGATGGGGATCTCTTCTCCACACCCTCTCTGTTTTCATGAGACCGGTAGAAAGTTACTGTCTTTGAGATTTTCACCTCTGTCAAATGTGACAGACATTGGCCAGCAGGTTAAAAAAAAAAGTAGTGCTGGGATTGATAAACCCGCATACACACAAACGTGGAAGCAGCCAGAAAACAGCCTCACAGATCCTTTGAATCAGTGATACCGGAAGGGGTAAAGAGAAGGAAACGGAGTTTGGCAATGTCCAAACTTTTACCCAGTTCTTCTTGCCGTCCCCTTTCCATTTTGCCCCTGCCTGGGCTGTAGGGCTGGAGTTGCTCCCGGCAGCCTAGCTGGCAGGGGGCAGCCGATGGCGCTCGGCCTCGGTAAAGCTCCCAGCAAGTGGAGTAACCAAATGGTGACGGCTGAGGGATGCTTTGTACTTTCCTGGCTGCAAACATACAGACAACGTGATGTCAACTCAAAGGCAGGAAAGAGTAAGTACAGCAAAAATACCTTTTCACCGGAGTCCTTGCTGCATGCAAGGCTGAAATCACAGGAGCTGTTCTTTGAAGTCAGCTGCCTAATCGTATTGTGAATTTCGCTTTGAACAAGCAGCTGAGACCTTTAAAAGGCCCCCCACTCTTTTTATTGGCATTTTTGCATATGTACAACTACAGGGTGCACAGACGTGCCTGCACACAGGCATTGCGTGGTCTGACCTGCGTAAGTGTTTGGGACAGTGCACTTGTGTTTAAGTAAGACACGGCACTGAGGCATTTTCACTGCTGCAGATGTGCCCAGAGCATCAGGATGGTGGGTTCAGACCCATTGGAGCGGTCTCCATCCCCGCTGGGTGACAGCAGCGGGGCAGGCGGGTTGGGTGCGGTTCTGCTGGAGGTCTTGTGATCAGCTCCTGGGTCTTACCATGATGGGAAGGATTTGATAAAAGGATCAAGTCATTCCCTCACATTATCACATTGTAGTGAATGGGCGAACACTGCTGTTCTCATCTTGCCTTTACCTCTGAGATCACCAGCAGCTGCTTCATTAACTATTAATGGCCTGCTCATTAATGCTGTAAAAGGCTACGACCAATCTTGCAAATTTTCTGGACTCTTCTCCTGAAATATTTATGACTTGCTCGCTGTGCAGAAGGGCAAGAGCAACAGCAGAGAACATGCTTCCAAGTTTTGTTGAGCATTATTAAAGAGCTCATGAATATGAAGAAGCTGGCAGCTTCTCTCTTTTTTTTTTGGCTTGCGCTACACGTCTGGCTGTAGGGGTTGAATGAGCTGGTGGTTCTCTGAAGCATCGGTGGCTCAGTTGGTCCCTCGGTGAGCCATTACTCCAGGCAACCCCCTGTAACACGTCAGATTCATAACCAGACTAACCTAGTCTACTGTGTGGTCGTCTGCCTTCTTAGCAGAGTCTTGGCTGCTTTATTGATGATCTGGGGTTCCTGTAGTGCTTTCCTTTGCATGGTGGTCGACAAGCACCAAGGTGTAAATGATACCTACAGGGGAGGTTTTATTACTCTTCTTAAACAGATGGGAAAACTGAGGCGTAGAAGTTGAACACTTTGCCTAGAGCCGCGCAATGGGAAGCCAGTAGAGGATGGAAATGGTTTTGCCCAAACTGTAATGCTACTTTTGATTAAAGTCTGGTTAGTGTGAAAGAGGGGGACACTCACCAAGCCTCATCTGAAGCCATTGCTACAAGTTGTTCCCCTCCCATCCCAAACAAAGCTCCTGCGTGATTGCAGAGAGGAGCACCAAGTAGTGCTTTCCCTAGGAAGGTGCCGGTTGTTTTAGCTCCCTCTGGTACCAAGAAGCAGCAGGGAAGCTATTTTTCCCCTCCATCCAGATTTTGGAGATATAATTGTGTTCTTCGCATTGCTTACATCTACCAGCAATAAAGAGTCTGTCCACTAAATCCCAACTGCAGCTCGGCTGGTGGTACGTCAGGCAGATTAAAATCTATATTTCTTTCCCACAGCCATCTGCAGAGCAAACACTAGTGTAAATACATGTGGGAGGCTTTTTTTGGTAAAGTAGGGAGATATGCTTTAAAGAGAACAGGTATGACTCCAGGAGTGAGGACCGATCTGTACAAAGTTTAACGTCTTTTCCATACGCAGCTGGCCTTTAGAGTAAAAAGGCTCCTGTGTGTTTGGAAGATGCAGGGTGTGTCAGGAATGACCAACCTTTAATGCTGTTCAGGCTTCTGGACTTGCAGATAGTGCCAGAGTGGAGCCAGGCGGCAAAATAGATCTGTATCAGGAACATTCCCTGGTACAACTTTCTCATTATTATTTCTTACAGAGTGTGAATATTTTATCCCACATATCAAATTACAAGGAATGCTTCGTTTCTCTCCTGGAGACATTCCTTTTAGTTGATGGAGAGAAGTTATGATGGATCCAGGATAGAATTTCGAAGTCCTGTCCTTCACCGAAGTGGTGTTTAAGGGTTTATCATAGAATCATAGAATCACAGAATACCAGGTTGGAAGGGACCTCAAGGATCATCTGGTCCAACCTTTCTAGCACAGTCTAGATGAGATGGCCCAGCACCATGTCCAGCTGAGTCTTAAACGTGTTCAGTGTAGCAGAGTCAACCACTTCCCTGGGGAGATTATTCCAGTGATTGACTGTTCTCATGGTGAAAAATTTACCTCTCGTGTCCAATCGGAATCTCCCTGGGAGTAACTTGCACCTGTTACCCCTTGTCCTCACCATGGGACTCCTTGTAAAAAGGGAGTCTCCATCTTCTTTGTAGCTTCCTTTTAAGTACTGGTACATGGTGATGAGATCACCTCTAAGCCTCCTTTTCTCAAGGCTGAACAAACCCAGCTCTCTCAGCCTGTCCTCATATGGCAGGCTTCCCAGACCCTTGATCATCTTGGTGGCCCTTCTCTGGACCCCCTCCAGCCTGTCCACATCTTTTTTGTATAACGGGGACCAGAACTGTACACAGTATTCCAGGTTTGGCCTGACAAGCGCCGAGTAGAGTGGGATAATGACTTCTTTATCTCTACTGGTGATGCCCTTTTTGATGCAACCCAGCATCCTATTGGCCTTCTTGGCCGCAGCAGCACACTGTTCACTCATGTTGAGCTTCCCGTCCACCAGGACCCCCAGGTCCCTTTCCACGGAGCTTCTCTCTAGCCAGGTGGATCCCAGTCTGAGCTGCACTCCTGGATTATGCCTTCCCAGGTGCAACACCTTACACTTGTCTTTGTTAAACTTCATAAGGTTCTTGTTAGCCCAGAATTGTTATCTTAACACCTTAATTTTATACTGCTACAAGATGAAGAGCCTACTCAGATATCCTGGTGGTAGCCACAACTTAGTGGTAGAACATAGTCATATTGTGCCCTGTATGACTGCAGCAGGTCCTGGTGGGACTCCATTGTCACATTGATCTCCAGGAGTATCCCAGCAGTGTGCTGAATGCCATCTGATTTTGCCCTCAAAACTAACCTAAGTGTCTCTGGGGAAGACTTCTGGGACTCTGCTGCTACAAGAGTAGCATCCAGATCTTGAGCGACTCTTGTCACTCTTTATTGAATTCCTCCAAAAGCTGGAAAATCGGTAGATGCAGTAATCAAGTCCCTGTCCCTTGGCTGGTGCAGCTCTTCCAGATGCAGCTGCAGTGGGGGCGGCAGAGCAGATAGTCATCATTTTTTTTAGTTACCAATGGTGCCGTTACCTCTCCATCTGTAGAGCTGTCTGTGGAAGATCTGCCCCCTCATCTGACCAAGGGCATGAAGCTCTGCCTAAATTTTGGGAGCCCTTTCCTTGCCTCTTTCTTGGTAGTTAGGAGGAGTCTGCCCAAAACAGACCTTGTTCCTCCTCTCTGAGTTTGGGGTTGAATTACAGGTAAGGGTTGTTGCAAAATCTTTCTTCCTCAGCAGAGGGAAGACCAGTGTAATTCAAAACGTTGGGGGCTGTGTCCTGTCCCTGCCAAGAGCATCAGTGATCAGGTATCAATGATGTGAGAAAATACAGTGATCATTAACATTTTCAGTAAGTAGAAACTTACTATATCCGATGAAATAACTCGAAGAGGGAGGGGTTCTCTGTAGAAACATCAGCTTTTGGTTCTTGGTGTCATAACATGAACAAAAAGAGTGCCAGCGACCAGAGAAATTCCAGATGTGTCTTCTGCATGCCACTCAGCTGTGGGTTACTTTTCCAAGGAAAAAGCGTGTCTGTCTGCACTCTTGGGCAGATTCCTGATTTCAACAGTTTCGGACTGAGGACTGGACCGTGCTTCAGAGGGTGCTACAACTCATTATTCATTTTCACTTTCTGCCAGCGTACTCATGTCTTGTCAAGATAAAAATGATTGCTCACAATTATGAATAGCGGTTTCTAAAGTCTAGCCTTTAAACTGATGTCTTGGCATCTAAGTGATCAGTGGGGTACCAGTAGTTCATTGGGACTTGTGGGTCTCCAGCACTTTTGGTAGAAACCATCTGTTCATTAGCTATATCCATGTTTGCCTTGTGTCACTGGGGGGGTATCCAGGTTTGGAAGTGTTAGCTTAAATCTTCATGTGCATTTAGATTGGTGGGTGCTCCAGCCAGCAGCCACTTTGGTTCACAGTAAATTCTGACTCAGGAAAATGTTATCTAAGCCTAAAATTAAGAGGAAGAAAGGGCAAGCCCAGCCTTATAGTTCATGGGTAAAAATGGGACAACAGGTCAGCTGGCCAAATAAAATGGATCCTGGTTGAGTTTGGGATGAAGCTGTCCTGTAAGACCTGCGAAACTTGGCCTTTTCAGAAGATTTTAGTCATCATTTGAGGTGTTGGTTTATCATTTTTCCTGCTGATGCTGTTTATGTCTTGTGCTTGGCTTGGCTTAAGGAGTGCAAAGTTGCCTTGCGACTGCTGTGCTCGTGTAGTTGGGTCCTTCTGCACTAACGTGACGTGACAGGGCCACAGCCACCAGTGTTCCAGGGGAGCGTGTAAGCCATGAGCGTTACAGCTCCATCCTGGGTGCTGAATCCTCTCCCAAAACAGTGCTCATCTAGAGTTTGCATATCAATCAAAACTGTCCTGCCAGGCTTTTTATAAAACTTTTTATTTCATGGCATCGGCATCTTGACACTTACTTGACAGCATCTGATGGTCCCCACCTCCAGTGGCCTAAGCAGCTCTGTGTGGAGAGGGACGAAGGCTGAATTTTGTATTACAACGCGGGTTGTAATGTATGCTGGGAAGTTAGCTCACATCTCACCGCCTTCTGAAAATAGCTTGGGGTTAAGCCATGCCTACACTACAGAGTTCTGCCAGCAAAGCTATACTGGCCAAAAAGCGTGGAGAGGTGCGATTCCCAAGTGACAGGACTGTGCTGGCACAGCCCCGAGGCACGGCATGCGTACGCTGGGGAAGCTGCCCTATCTCTGGCCTGCGAGGGGCTTGTGCTGAGCTCTTGTAGACCAGAGCTTTGCTGGTTACGTTGGTGTTTGTCTGCTGCGGGAGTGCTTCTGGGGTCTTAGTTCCTGTAAATTTTTAAAGGGGTGTTTTCAGATCCTCCTCAGTAAAAAAGAGGTGAAAGGCGCATTTTTAATGTTGCAGGTACTCTCTCATCATCCTTCTTAGAGGGAAGGTTCTGGTGTTCCCCTCACGCTCCGGAGCAGGGCACAGCAGCAGTTATTCTAGCTATGTGCCATCTAATGCTGGATAATGTTGCAAGATCCAAAAATAAAAAGTGGAAAAATATGCAGACAGAGGAAACGAGGCACAACTTTACCTCTTGGGCAAAGCAACCCCCTTCCTTCTTCCTAGCACAGCTTCACCCCTCGAGTATCAAAAGATGGGTAACTCCGTTGGGTTTTTACCACCTACTCTGTCTTTCCACACCAAGTTTTAATCGTTGGCTCCCTTCAAGAGCTTATGTTGTTACACTGCAGCCACAGGTCCTTTGGTGAAATACTGCCCCTCTCTTCCTCCCCAGCTTTTTAGAGTTACACATTTCTTTGCTTGAGAAAAACATCTCAAGGTCATCCCCAGCCTCACTGGAGAAGCACAGAAGAGAGCAGTTTATCGGTGCTTATTTAATCCCATCTCTCTTAAAATATAAGCACCTGGTATCTGCTTGCATATTTTCCATCCCAGTACTTGTGATACAGAAAAGTTTTGTTACAAGAATTAGGTGTAGAAGCACTGAGGAATAAAACTGATTTACACAAGTTCAGGCAGAGGATTAAAACCTCCTCTCCCATAGCCTGGCTAGGACCATATCATCTTGCCTCTCCTTTTCCTTTGGTGCACCGGTGTCCCTGGGTTATGAGTTTCTGCCTGAATAATTCGGCTTCTCAGTACGGTGTAGGATGCACCAATTTCCAAATGGGTCCCTAAGGATGTGCCAGCTGAGTGCGACGGATGGCAAAGGCCATGTCAGACCTGCAAGTCTCTTATTTATCTCTTTGCTTCTATGTTTAAAGTTACTTATTGCCTTTGGCACAGCTAGTGCAATCATTCAGTCTATTGGAATTGCCCAATTTAAGTCTCAGATCAGATAAAAAGTCTATTGAGATGTGATTATCAACAAGAAAGCATCAAGATCACCAACTTGGCCTCCATGAGGAATGTGGGTTCTGACTTGAAACGAATACGTGGCAAGGCTGTGATTCTGGCTTGGTTTTCTCCCAAAATAAGAATGGGAAGCGTCTCGTCTTTTGTAACAGTCTTTCCCTTCCCGCCAGTGAAACTTGGCATTTTTTCATCCTGCAAAGGGGACCCAGAAAATTATTTTGCTAGAGCAGGGTACAGTCAAGATGCAAACATGCTATGGAGGGAGCTGAGTCTGAAATGTTACTGCTCTCTAGCAAGTTTCCTATGTATATATGCCAATTCTTTTCATAGCTGTGGACAGCAGGGATACCCGGCTTCCCAGGGCATGAAGCTCTCATGTTTAGCCTGTTCCAGTAGATCACAGGAGATGGGACCTCAGTGTAATGTCCTTAATTACATCTCCATTCCCCATTCCCCCTCTTCCACGCTCTCCCTGCAGCCAGGAACTTACCATTACTGTAGGAATTCACACCGGCATCCCAACATTCAAAACGAACACTTGCTATTTTTACCTTTTTATTGCGGGTTTTTTTGGAAGCAAAGTGCTAAAGACAAATAAAACAAACAAGTCAATAAGCAAAGCATTTAAATGAATGTGCAGTCATTATAACTGATATCAGGGCAAAGGAATGCAAACAGGCCAGTCTGTGGCTTGATGCTTTTAGCTCCTGCCCCTCTGTTTTGTTTTTAATTTTGAGCACAGGAAGGGGCCAGTATATGACCATATGCTTACAAAATGCTGGTTACACGTCTTCCAAATAGTGTTGTCATAGTAATGATATGTCATGTATGTGTCACGTTTTGTCACGCTGTCAATGTACCCATGTGACTCCAAACCTTACTGCATTTCCTTCTCCTGTTCTTCGTCACCAGTAATAACAATTGTTTCCAGCCAACTTCTGCATCCATTCTGAATAAATTGGAAATGTGATTTCACTTCATTCAGTGCCGGTGGGAAATTCATACCCTGGGAAATTTGCAAGGGTATTGCAGGGAAAATGTTAAGCATGTGCTTAAGCATCATTGATGTTCATCAAGTTAAGTGTGCTCTTAAGCCTTAGGAGCTATTGCCTCTTTGTAATTGTTGGTCTTAATGGAGGTTTCTGAAAGAAGGAGAATTGATCTCCACTTGCAAGGCCCAAAAGATGGAAGCACACCTTGAGGGGAGGAATAATCAGCAGAAGTTGATGCTGATATTGCTGTGAACATTATCTTGGCCATATCTTTTCATTTTCCAAAGATAAGATCCTTTCCGCGTGATCTAAAGATTCCTTCAATTTTCAAAAGTTGTGCGTTTTTTCTCCCCTTGTGATTTGTTGTCCCTTATTTTTCTTGTCATGTAATCGCCTTTGCAGTTTTAACAAGGTTTTGAAGTTAACGCTACTTTGAGGCAGTGATATCTAGGCCAAAGAGGTTCGCACCTCTTTGTTGTGAGCAAGTTCTTGTGATTTTTGGGGAGGGAGGTCTTGTGATGCAAACATGGAGGAGCAGGGAATCAAGGCTCCTAGGTCCAGATTCCCAGATTCGATCTCTGTGGCTTTCCCTCCTGTGAGCCTTTGGCAAATGAGAGATGAATGCAGACTCCATATAACCATCTTTAAAATAGATCTCCCTTGGGGAGAGTATGGATTAATTAACATTTCAGAGGCGCTTTGAGTTCCTTTGATAGGTGTTGCAGAAATGCAAAAGGGTTTTTTTTTCTTGCTAGACATAGGCTGTCTAAAGGACGGATTTCAGTGATGTTGGTTTACCTCCTAAGAGCTCTTTTTCAAATGGAAGACTATTTAACTTCTTATGAATGTACCAATATGGTGGTTTACTGCCAATTTAAGCCAAATAAAATATGCAGCGTCTGGACCAAGACTGGATTTGGTACCTTCACATCATGAAAGCTCATGCTGATAATTTGCCAGTAGCCTCAGGGCTCTGATAGTAATTTGCCAGATGCTATACTGAACCTAATTTGCATCTGTATTTACATAAATGCTTTAATTAAAATTATATGCACCAACCTGAGATAGATGAGCAGCACTGCCTGCTATTTGTTTACATTCCCTCACAATAAAACCCTGCCTTGGCTGCTTCTTGCTGATTGTACGACTTGACAAGGCTATTTGAGCTGCGGTCTAGAAACTTGACCGATCTCTAGTTAGGCTCTGCTGCAAACTGAGGAGCGACCTTAAGCTTCCAGGACCCAATTCTGCCTTTATTTTAGCAGCAGAGGAGATATGGGCATCTTGATTCTAGGGGTCAAATTTGGTCCATGGATGCTCTAGATTTAGGGTAGTTTTGTGCAGTCAGGATTTCTAGTTTCTTGCAGATGATGTCTGCTTTGTCACACCACACATGCAAAATGCAAAACCCCACTGAGGACAGTAGAAGAACATTTTAAATACAGCTTCCATCAAGAATAAAATTGCTGGGTGCTGTTTGTCTTTGAACAAAGCATTACAGAGCTTCTTGTAAGGCAAAGTGCTCTAAATAAAAGGGATTTTGGGGCCCAAGTGGTGTCCTGGTTGTTTCAGTGGGACATGTGAGAGCTCATGACTGAGTTTGGATGAAGGCCGTGGAGACTATGGCTGAGGTTTCTGCTTAGACCACACATTTAATCTGGAAAATGCAAGTGTATACATACAAATTAAAGCCAAGCTGTGCAGTTTACCTTTGGACAGCAGAGGATGTTCTGGTTGATGTTGCTGTGCTGCTTCCCAGTTATTTGGAATTTGTCATAAAGTGCCACAAAGGAAAGAAATCAAGTGGCAAAGTTACAACCTGTTTCACAGACTGCTTTGCAGATACACGAAGGACAGGCTAAAGAGAGCCATAACTACCCTGCCTGGATTTGGAGGGTTGCTGAGCTTTATTTAACCGTGTTTACTTAATTTGCTCTATATGAGATACTTCAAAGACGCTGTTTCCCTCACTGAGAGGTTGTATATATGTTGGAGGCTGGACTAGATGACCTTTAAAGATCCTTTCCAACCCAAACTGTTCTATGATTCTATATAAATCTGAGCATTACCAGTCACTTTCTCCGGTGGCCTCTAAGTATATTTGCCCATAGTCATTTCTGAATCCAGTTTGAGAGAGTCCGTTCAGGTTCAGCATATTCATACATAAACCCGTTTGCCTGATAGCTCTGTCAAAGAGGATAAACTGCCCCACGTATTACGACCTGCCGTGGGACAGGTGGCCAAAACCTGTTTATTGAAGTCCACGTGCAAGAACACAGGCACAAAATCATCTACGCTTGTTGCAAAGTGGCTGAAATATTTAAATTAGGAGGTGTTAGTAAGCAGGCTGAAACGCACGTCGGAGGGTGCGGGGTGAGTGGCAGTACAGGGTGACCCGGTGGCTTTGCACTGCGGGGACGTGGTGGTCTCAGGCAAGTAATGGGCATGACAAAGCCAGTTTTGCAATCTTGTGAAGCCGCAGCCTTAATTTAAACTGAAATAACATAAATAAATCCAGTCTATCAGTCTTGCTTTACCTCATCCATAATAAGAGGATGAAAACGCTTTCCCTATTAAATTCATTATGGCGGGGGGGGTGCTCTGATACTTGATGGGAAGGTGGGGCAGGCAGCCGAAGGAAAGCAGCCCTCATTTCCCCGTGGTGCGAGGGAGAGGAGGGGAAGGTGCTTGCTGCTTCCTCAGTTCTGCTTTTCTCGGTCACTCACGGGAGCGAGGAGGGCGGGCAGAGCTCGGCGCCTCTCCGCTAACGAAGCTTTTTCGACGTGAGGGGAGCGGATGAAGGAGAGGGCCTGGGATGTGGGGCACAGGGTAAAAATCATTCCTCCAGTGAAAGTGTCCCGTCCAGGTGAGATATGTGTTTGTGTTAAAATCTGCTCTGCAGTTGCCTCCTCCGGCAGGGAGGTCCGTCAGCCAGTTGTCCCTGCTCAGCCCTCCACTTCCCCCTCGGCCATCCGCGCCGCATCTCCCAGCAAGGCCGGGGCCTGAGGAAGGAGCAGTATGGCGGCTGGCGGGCGGGAGCCCCGGAAAGTTGGGGTTTGCAACCCCGCTTCAGCGCTGAAACGGCCACCGGTTTGAGTTTGGAGCAACATCCGCGGTGTTGGTACCAAGTTTGGCTTTCCCAAGGTGACCTCTCAGTGTTTTTTGAGGTGGGAGAGCAAGCCAGGGAGGGGGTTCAGCGAGCAGCCCTCGCTGCTGCAGGAGAAGGTTTCTGTCAGAAATCACGTCCGTCTGATTTTAAAATTGACCGCTAATGCTTTAAGTGTAGTGAGCGCTGTATGCCAACCTTTAATCAGCCTGTGCGTATTTTAAGAATCGTGCCAACTGTTACTGCCTTAGAGATACCTGGAGATTTGGTCGAGAGAAGCCTGGCCTAGTTTTCGGGGTAGCTAGCAACGCGTTTTCATTTCCCTATTTAACGTGAGCCTCCCCAGTCTTACTTTTCAAGGCATTTTCTTTGAAAGGTTGCAAAGCTCCAAGCAACCAGTAAATGCAGGAGGAGGAGAGAAGTCTGGGGTGTAATATAGCAATAATTCTTGCAATTAGAAGTACATTAAGGACGGCACTTCAGCCGTGGATGGGGTACGGCGTGGTGGGGTGCTGGAAGGAGGGTCACCCTCGGGCGAGGGTGCAGCTCTTCTCTGCAGCTCTTTGGTTATAGATGTGCAACACTGGAGGCCTAGTGCAGGACTGGCACGTGTCCCTAATGAAGACGAGGCTTAATTGGGTAAAATCGTGGCGAGAAAATGTTGGGGTTTAATCATTTGCATATCAGAAATCATTAAGCTGTTAGGCTGGGCGTTTTGTTTGTGTTACACAACTGGTGTGGTGTAAACGATTACTCATCTTTCCATCCCAGCTCTCCAGACTGGGAAAATGGAATATAAAAAGGCTGAGGGATCTGTCCTGACAGTCCTCTGGATCTTAAGTGTGCCAGACGGGCATCCCAGAGCCAGGAAAGAAATGCTCGGCTTAGTCAGCCCCCTCTCGAGCTCTGACTCGGAAGCGCGTGTGCAAATGGCCCTGTGTGCGTGGGTCCCTGCGAAACGAGGTCTTGCCAAAGCGGGCACCCACCTTCCAGCAGAAGCACGCTTGCTACTCAGGCTCTTGGGCAACCTGTTATTACTCCCAGCATCACACCACCACCAAAATATGCAAAATGCATCTCTCAAAAGTAAGGACTCCATCCTGGAAAAGCACTTGAGAGCCAGTTGTTTTCACCTTGAGAGCTCTTTGTTTTCATCAAAAGTTAATCAGAATTCCCAGCTACTTTATATATTTTTTCCTGCTGTCATCTGGAGTTGCAAGCAAATTTTCTGAGTCACTCCTACTACAAACTGTTACCTGTTGATAAGCATCGTCCTAGAAGTGTCCTTTCTCCATTTCCCACCTGTGTGTACAGATGAAGTTGATATGAGACCTTCAAGATGTCTGCAGCAAGTCACCTCCTCCTAAAACAGGGTCCAGTCTTTTGTCACCCGAGGCCAGTTCTTATTTATTATTCTATTTCAGAGCGCCTCAAGACACACATTGGGTTGATAAAACGACATAAAGCAAAGCTGGAGGCTGTGCCAAAGAGTTCATAACCATGGAGGAAAATTTGGCAGAGGGGCAGAGAAAGGGAGGGATGAATTAATGGTAAAACATGTGTGTGAGTGTTTTTAATGTGTTTGTCTCACGTTAGCTTTCCTAGATGTTGTCAGCTGTCTCAGTTTTATACACCTAACAGCAAAGATGTTAAATAGTATTTAATAAAAACAGAAACGGTGTGGGAAGAGGGCATTTACTGAATTTAGAAATCAATCCAGATGCTCTTTCACTGTGAGTTAGACTTTATTATAAAAAAAAAATCTACCTTTTTGATTTGGAGTCGCCCAACAAAACTAATCCTTGGCTCAGATGGATGTTTGACTTAAGTTCTGATGTTCTCTTTTTCTTCTTTTTAAACTAAAAAACCCTTAGCTTTAAAAAATGATATGGTATTTGCAGAATCAATAGAAAAGCTGACCCAGATAAAAGTCTGCAAAAATTGGTTTCATGCCCTAGAACTTTTCCTGCATGCTTTTTGATGCAATGTATCTGATCCTTCAAAAAGGAGGTAACATACAGTGATCTCAGCAGCTTTGAAGAATTGTTCTGGAAGAATAACAAGGAGCAGTGGAGAAAGGGGTGTGCACGTGTACCTTTTTTTTCCCCCCTTCATTATATATATTGTGAGATGGAAGAAATTAATGTCATGTTGCTGGTTATGTAGAAGGCTAGGATAAATTTTGTATGAAATCTGGTTTTGTCTGGTTTTTAAAGGGTGAAAGTGCATTTCTCCTGAACGGCTCTTCACAGTAGGATGTGAATTGCACTTTATCTTCCTTGGTTCAAATCTGCTCCTACTGGAGTGAGTGGCAAAGGTGTATCCAAACAGTAGCAGGATTCATCCTCAGAAATGTAATTATGCCCTGGATCCTGAATCAGGTAGAAAGCTGTAAAAAGCATCTGCTGCTACAGATGTATTCCAAATTTTGTAGGAAATTTGTAGATTTGTAGGATCCAAATCTTAATTTGATTCAAATACAGCACTTAGATCTGCAGGAATCAGGCATTCAGTGTCCGAACCTGTATTGCTTTGGCTTCCAAAAACATCCCAGGCTGTTTAGGGCTGTGGACCCAGAGGGGTAACAAATCAGCGTTCAATTGCAGGCATTGCCACAGTGAAGGTGATAAATTGATAGGACAGATTTGTGGGACCACGAGACTGGCAGGCTGTAAGGAGAAAGTTTCGTTCCATCCCTTTGTATTCTTGGCCTTAAAAAAAAAGTCTAGCTGGAGGGGAAGGATGGGCCCAAAGTTACTGATTCTTAACAGAATAAGCAGACACAGTGCCCAGGCTGTGCTGGCTGTCCCCAGGATGGGGAGAAAAGGCCACAAAAGCAACTGCTTCATGGGGATTTCCACAAGCCTTTCCAGTCCTCAGGGTCAGACGCTGTTTTTCAGTGCTCAGAATATGCAGGCTTTCCCCTTTCGTCTGCCTTTGCTGGAGCACAGGTGGGACTGAAGTGCCGGCGCTGGAGCTGTGCAGCCGGGGAGCAAGTGCAGCAGACAGGCGCATGCCCCAGGAGATGCTTGCCTCAAACAGGCTGCTCCGGGAGTTTCTGGTAAGGAGAATGGATGAAGCTCAGCACTAAGCAGGACCGTGTAGCACCATGTAGGGGACTCTGGGCAACCTTTCCTACGGTCTCTTTGTGGCTCCTTGATTACTTGTAGCTGAAAGTAGGTCACCTGGCACGAATGTAGGGGCTGCTGACCCAAGTGTATCTCACTTAACTGTCCAGATATAGACACATGGATGGTCTTACTGAAAATAAAAGATTCAATAACACCTAACGGCGCTGGTCTTCAAGAGCAAATGGAGCACAAACACCATTATTTGAACGGAATGAAGTGATGTCTTGCTTTATATTTACACCCTGTGATCATTTCATTTCTTGTACCACTTTTGCACTGACGGCTGCTGTGTTTGGCAGGAATTTGCAAACACGTCGGTGCTTACAGCCAAAAGTAGGAATGGTCTAAACAGCTGGAAAAGGGAAACCCCTTCCTCTTGTATTTATTTTTATAACAGCAAAATGTAGTCACTGGCTGGCCTTGATCAGTCTTTTTTTTTTTTTTCACCGTTTAAGTTGGGTTTTTTTTTCTTTTCAGCTTGAGGGGTTGAGGGAAACAAAAGAGGGAATGAATTAAGAGCAGGAGAAAAGAGTGTCTGCTGTTGAGCTGTGTCATGTGGTAAGGAAATCAGGCTGAAACTGGAGAGACCGGGCCAACCCTAACAGCGGTACTGGGAGGCTTTAAATTGTGTCACTCTGACAGCGGATCTAAGGGGTGAAAATAGCTAGTGATGTTTCTGGCTGCAGTCTAGATTAAATAGCATTGTGTACGTGTGAAGCGATGCTGATGGGCTGCTGCTCACATCGTTTGCTGTACCTGCCTGCATGGTACCTCTTAAAGGCAGTCTCAAATGATGACCCCCATCCTTTCCAAATTGGCACATGCATTTAGACCGTGGGGACTGATGTGGGTTAGCATGTTTTTGTATTGTGTTCGCTTTGCTTTGCTTCTCTCTCGCTGTTGGCCTTTTCCTCTATAGCACTGCTGTTGTTATGAACTTGGGTGTTTGGAGGGGAGAGGAAGGAATGTGTGATTCTTGTCTGCATCCCCTGTGTACAGCGTACACCATGTCTCTTCAGCAAACTTGTATGATGACACCTGGATGGATCTGAACACAGGGACTAGACATCCCGTGGTGCTGAAAATTAATTAGCAGATGAACAGTCTGCAGCTCAGTTGTTTAAAAATAAAAGTTATTGCTGTATGTATGTTGGGCAGCAAAAGCATCCTACAACAGTGCTACTGTAGCAACTACTGTGTTGGAAAACAGTTATCAATCATGGTTCTGGAAGAGGAGGGTCTGACAACTGTTTTCCAACACGTTTATTACTATGGGCAAGTGGGTAACTAACCAGAGGGTGACAGTCTGAAATGCAAGGTTTAAGAGGAATAATGTGAGATAGTTTAACTCTACTAAAAGCCAAATAAATTAATGATGAACTTTCTGTTGGCCAGAACCCTACAGGACATTGCTCTCTCTCTGGTTGATTTTTCTTACGCGATCAAACATTCTTCTCCTTGCTTTAAGGCCCTTGCTGCCAATTTAAAATAGTATATGAGACTGAAATTTCTCACCCTTCAAGAAAACACTTTGATTTGTTGAAGGAAACTAGGAACAGTTAAGGAGGTAGGAAGGAAAGTAATATACCTTTCTCTGTGCTGACATCTGCAGCTGGGGGATGTGTTGAAAAGTAAATATAATCCACTTTGAGCAACGCTTTCCCATTCTCTTTCATTGTGGTTCAGTGCTCTGCTTCCCGATGAACTAGACTTAACAAGGAAAGTGTGGTGCAGAAAGGCTGTACAACCTAAGCGGAGACACAGAGGATCATCCCCCCACGCTGGGGCTGTGGGGGTTAATGTTGTTGGTTGTTTGCGTATTTTTTAAGAAAGCACTGAGATGAGAAGTGGCAGAGAGTTGTGGCCAGTTGTCTGTCCAGTGCCAGGGACGCCAGCCCAGGACCCTTGCCAGCCCCTGCCTCACCTTGCAGCTGAGGCCAGCCGCAGCTGCTGCCAGCAGCCAAACCACATCTTCTTACCGGCTTAAAGTAAAACTATGGACGGGCATGTCTCAGCCCCGGGCGGCCTGCGGCCAAGGGGTCGGAGCAGTCCCCTGGGAGCAGCGGTCGGGCGAAGGCGGCCTCCGTGGCTGCTTGGGCTGCCTGGCTCAGCCGTCCGCTGCCCTGGAGCATCACTCTCATGCTTCTCCTTGGCAGGATGTAAGAAGATTGGTTTCATCCTGATAGAGAGCATGTTTTCTTACAAAGCTGTAAGAGAAGGGGAATAGTTTCTGTGACAGCACTGCAGTAATGTTGAAAATCTGCCTAAAACTAGGGAACTTTTTCCTTTATTTTTTTTTCGAGACAGCTTATTTGCTTTTTGCTCTTACTTACTCTTACTTTGCTGTTATTTGCTCTTTGCTTATTTTTATGCTTCTGCCTATTTCTAAAACCAGCTGGTAACATTAAGAAGGCCTTGCAAATAGGGGCTTGGTCCATTCCTGTGGTTTATAGACGTTTTCCTGGGGAAAGCAAAGGCTGCAGAGCTGCAGCGTGCTGCGGCCTTGGAGTGACTCCCTGGGACAGAGTCTGCTCGCAGGTACCTGCAAATGGTGCAGCGTGGATTAAGACCTCACATGAGCAGTTGTCACACTGCTGAGGTAGAGAAGGCGACCCTTGCAGGAGCCTCCTACCCTGCCTGCACAACGCCAGGAGCTGCAGGCAGCCTTCCTGCTCCCGGCCTCCCCTTCCTCCCACCATCATATTTTCAGAGGCTGCGGAGCCCCTGGTCTCCCTCTTTTTGTCTGTTTCCGTGTGTTTCCCAGGTCAGCTGGTGGTTTTCCCAGGGAGTGCAGCTGCTGTGGGGTGGAAATAGCCGTCTCCATTTCGGCTTCATTCCAAAGGCTGGAGAAAGGCAGCGGAGCACCAAGGCGGGGTAGGGGTGAGACCACTGGGATGGAGAGGTGCAGGGGATATCCACGGGCCTCTCCGAGCATCACTGCCCACATGGTGTGTGTGCTTATGCAGAGACCTCAGGGCACTTTGGGGTTTTTTAATGGCTTTTTCACTGTGTATTTAGGTATTTGATGGAAACTCTGGATTGTGTTCTATGCGTTTGTCTTAGAGATGGGAGCAAGAATGGGTTGATTTTATTAGCTTCATAAAAAAGCGTTGAAGTGAAGGATGCTCATGAGCACGTTACTCCCTTGTGCTGAAGTCTGCCAGGTTTGGTGAATGTTTAATGAGGACCGGACCGACATCGGGGAGCTGTTGGATCGCTCAGGATCCACTGGCATAACCGGGAATTTCAGCGTGTGGATACAGACGACTTTCAAGAACGCTTCTATCTGCTAATCATGCCATAATAACAGTCTGCAATCTACAGGCTGCAAACCCCCCATTTCCGACACAGCTGTGCATATTTAATTCGATAGAAGGCATTTCTAGTCTAGCGTTAGAAGTAATTCAGATCGCTAAGGTGGTAATTTTGATCATGGTAGTTTTTAGGGAAATCTAGTATGATACAAACAGCGAGGGGTGAGGAGCGGGGACGAGCCTGCACCCCAGCCTTGCCGTATTCCTGCCTCGCTGAGCCAGCAGCAGACGAAGGCAGCATCCCGGGGCTTGTTAGGTTGATGAAGGAAAAGTGGCCCCAATCTATTGCCTGTCCCACCACATTTTGGGTGTTGGGGCAATGGGGATGGGTCACCAGCAGTGCTGGGGGGAGGCACCAAAGCCTCGTGGGGCTGCGGAGGGTTGGCATTACAGGCACGACCTGCTCCATGGCGATACTTTTGGCTGACTGGCAGCAGGGTTTAAGCCACCAGGTGGACATCTTTCAGGAACAGACGTTGGGAGGAGTTTGGCTTTTATTTTTCTTTGTCCCATGCACAGCTAGGGAAAACAAGCGCTTTCAGAGCTCCCAACTCCATTTTTCTCTGTAAAATGTTCTTTTGCAAAATTGATCATTTCCGTAGGTTGAGAGAGTCTCAAAGGAACTTTTCTGTCAAGCATCTTAAAAGTACCATTATTTCTTTTCCCTGCCCTAACAGAAGCTCGAGATTTACATTTTAGCTCACTAAAGATATCTCAACGATCTGTTTTTTGCAAGAAATTTTCATGGCAAACAAAGCAAAATAATCCCATTTTCAGGTGGTTAGTGCAGTAGTGTTTGAGTTGCAGAAACTGTGCAGAGTGCTGGTGTTTTATCAAGTTACATACTTTTAAAAAGTATTTTAAAAATCTGTTTGTTTGTTTTGTTTTGCCATAAGATGTTACTTTTTTTGGAAAGCATCTAGAATAATGAAGCAGCTGGTGGCTGAGTCTCCTGCTCGGTGTGCGGAGAATGAAGGATGGCTGGGGTAGCTGGAGTTATCCTCTGCGTGCTCTGGGCTACGTACACACAGGCAGGCAATTCCTGTGAAGCAGGCGGTGAGTGGTAACTCATAAATCACCATCACCTGGCTCACCAGGACACCGCGTGGGAGCTAGAATTTACAAATCTCCCCAGGTCCTGTCTGTGACTGCGGGGGTGTTTACATGGCATGGCTCATGCAGGTGAGGACATGATGCCTGCATGAATGCCCTCCTGTGGAGTGGAGAGGCCTGGTTTGAATTTGCGTGATCCTGGAGTTGTGATGCATTTCAGGGAACTGATGCTTTCGTGACAAGGAGAGCTGCTTCTCTGCCTTCAGCTGGTTTGGAGTAAGTGTGCCCTCGCGGGAGGCTGCTCAAGAGCTTCCCACGCAGGGATGCTCAGGACAAACAAACTTGGGCAAGACCTCTTTTCTTTTCATTAGTAATTACCTACCTGTTGCAAAAAATTCGGCATTTCTGTATAAAACGTGTTTGTGACTCCTTCATTTCACTATTGCCTAACTCCAGGCTTTCAAAAGCAGTAGCAGATCTCCCAGAACCATGAAATTGTGTAAAAGATCTGAAATATGTATGTGTGTATATATATTACCAACTTGTTTCGAAGCTGTTATGTTAAACCCAAATCATATTCTCGTAGCCACAAGGGGTAGAAACTTCTTGCGTACTTTCTGAAGAAGATTGTGTGGTATGAGTGCAACAGCAAGGGATTTAATAACCCGGGAGATTTCTTCCTGCTTTATGTCTCCCAAAGTGGTGGTCCTTGCAGAAATTTCACTAGCTGGGTCTTTAGGAAAAGCACCAAAAATTGTGAGGTTCATTATACAGTCCTAAGAAGCAATGGCACCATACATATGTATTTATTTTAATGAACTTTCTAAGCAGAGGTTAGAGATTGGGGGAGAGACAGGGCTGTGTTGCATTATAGGCAAATGTATTGTTCTTTAAAACCATTTTATTCATAGGGGTGGTTTTGGTCCTTGTTGGCAAGATGTAGGGTCACTTTTGCACGTTGGACATAACGCTAAAAATATAAGATTTCAGATAGTGGATTCGATGTAAGATAACTGGACTAAGCCCATTTAACACAGAAACTGCTTGGCCCTGGGCTTTCAGCCCATGATGGGAGAACGGGGAATTTGACCCAAAAGAGGGAGGAAGGGCAGCAGAAGGCGGCCTGCCAAGTCCAAAAAGGGGTGGAGGTGTAAATAGCGCAAAATCTGCAGCTATCCTGTATGTTTATTTCTCTTTTACAATTCAGTGAAACTAGCATTTTTTTTGCCTTACTCCAAGATGGAGCAAAGCGGGAAGCAGCTTCCCTTTTATCTATGAATAAACATGCAGCTTTTTCTATTCTAAGCTCTTAAAAAATGATTTTGGTTGTATAACAGCTCCTGGCCTCCCAGCTCCTCCAGTAGCCATGATGCTCTTTCAGGAAATCAAGTTGTATCTTCCTTTGAGAAGAAGCAAAAAAATATCTTCCTAACGTGCTGGGAAGGAGCAAAAGACTCCGAGTGATTTCTTTGGGGTTTGCCAGCTGACCTTCCTCTGGCTAGATAACAAGAGTGTGAAGTTTCAAACTCAAACACTTCAGCTGGAGCTGAAAATGCAGGTTGTGCTCTTGGTGCTGCTGAAGCAATCAATAAGCTTCTACCTCTTTTCTTGAGGGACTAGCAGGGTGTTTTGCTGCATGTAGTTCTTTTACTCAGAACCCATGACCATTTATTTTCTCTTACCTGTTCTTTGCAGACCCACAGGCATCGTGTTTCTCAGGTGTGTATACACACACGTGCACAGCCACTGCCAAAGGGGAAATTTTTTATATCAGTTCTGTTCTTGCAGTTGCTGAAGCTAAACCTTCCTCTCCCATTTCTTTAGGGGGAAAAAAAAAAGCAAAAATGAGGAAAGCCAACTTTAGCTTTGGGACACAGCAGGTGAGTCCCTTTACGGAGGAGAAAGGCAGTTTTGATGTCATTTTGTCAAAGTTCCCAGTAGCCAAACAGAGCTTGTTCTGGTACATGTCTGCTGCAGCAGATGTTTTGTGGGTATTTCCAGTCCGAACCACAGCAGTGGTATCTTTGGACATCAGTGTGTGAGTGCTCTCCACTGTCTGCTTGGCCCAAGAAATGTGGATTTTTTTTTCCCCAAGAGGCCCCCAACATTCATCATGTTACTGTAACAGGGCTGGAGTACCAAATCTTTCAAATTCTGCATCTGTCAGTGGTGGTCAGTGGAAAAGGGAATTGCTGCAATTCCTGTCAGTCAGCATTCCCGGGTGCTGGCAAAAAAACTAAATTGCCAGTCGGAGAGTGGAAGGGACAGCTGCTATTTTCTCCTTTCTTTTTCACCTGACTTATATAGCTTTTCCCTCTTTTGTAGGTATCAGAAGTTCTGCTCACCTTCAGAGAGGTTTAAATACCGAGATTCGCAGGATGTAAGAAATGCAGTGCTGTGAGTAGGTTTTTCTTCTATTTTCCTTTAAATGAGAAACCCAAGCTTGCTCAAACAGAAGGAAGATTTTTTAGCTTTTTTTTTTTTAAAAGACACTTTAAGAAATGTTTACAGCAAGCAGATCCAGTCTTTTGGAACCAGTTGTGTGCCTTTGGCACCTCTTTGCAACCCACAAAATAAAGTCAGCATTGTATTACCACATAGGCTGAATAATTATCTCACTGCAGATATGAACCACATGAATACATTTAACTGAGAATATGGTCAGCAGAATGGACTGCTAGCACCATCTGAAGCTTGTTTGTTGTTTCCAAGCTCTACCAGCCATCAAAAGACAAAATCTTGCTGGAGAGTTGAGACAAGGCGTTCCTCAGGAAGAAAGCCTGCATCTTTTGAAAGGGGAGTAGAGCACAGATTTGCTATGAGGTTGTTTTTGTGTGTGTGCACAGCACCCCAGCCCTGTCATCAAAACAGAAAACTATCCAATATTGAGCTCTTCCCTGATCTGGTAAAATAACTTTGGAGGAACTTTTACACAATGGGAGACACCTGCATGTTTGGCTCCCTCCCTTTCTCCAAAGCAGCTCAACCAGGAGCTTTTATATATATATATATTAAGCATATATATATTAAAAAGTATATATCTAAGGAGCAGCTGCACTATGGCCTTTTCCTATGCATTGCTGACGGGTCTGGGCTGTGATTTCCCAGCAGCTGTGGCTGGTTTGCAGCTCTCCAGGTGGACCTGCTGGGGCTGCACTAGACTGACCTCGGCAAGCCCCGACTGGAGCTCCTGGCTGTGTGCCTGGCACAGTGTGGGCTCCTGCGGCAGCTCCTCTGGGCTAGTGCAAGGCTGGATAACGGGGCTAAAATTTGGATTGGGGGTTCGGATGCCATTGTTCTGGGTGTTTGCTGCTTTTTTGTAAGTAAATTTTCTTAGTGGAGGGGTTGAATAAGGGGGGTTTTTTTGAGGTTTTTAAAATCAGCCCCACTCCCGTCCCATTTTTACCCTGTTCTGTGGTGATGGAAATCTATGGTTACTTGGAAATCAGCAGAGTTTTGTTTCCATTTTTATTTCAGTGGCTTACAGCCTGTTTTCTGTTACAGCAACACAAATCTATTTGGGCTGGAGCAGAATTAAACCCCAAATTGAAATCAGCCTGAAAAAAGAAAGGGCTATGTTTTACTAACAGGAGAGAACCCAGTCCATCAGTGTTTGGTAAAGACATGGTAAAAATTCCTTAATAAATACTGAACAAGCATTCAGAAATTGGTAAGCAAAAAAACTGAGTAGGGAATCCTACTTTCAGCCTTTTGTGAAGGATACTGGCAATGAGTGCAGTTACTGGGAGAAAAGGGATGTGAAATTATGATGATGTTTTGTATTGATCCTCCCTCAGTAAGGTCTGTAGCTCATATTCTCCCTTTGAATCACTAACGTTTCCTCTTAACTCCTTGGTGTTTAAACTGTCACATGAAACTTGCTAATCCAGCTGTGGGGTTTATTTTTTGTCAGTCACGTACAAAGCATTGCACAGGATGGGCTCTGGCCTCTTTTTTTACAGCTGTGTTGGCTTTGGAGTGATGGGAAGAGTAGATACTGATTTAGGTGAAGAAAATTCAGCAGGAAGATGCCATGTGTGCATATGGTGTCTCTCAAAGTATATCCATATGCTAGAAATGCTCTTTGCTCATCTCAAAAGCAAAGTTTGCTTGGTTTTTTGTTGTTAAGTAGGCAGTGTTGAAATTTGGCAAATGTTTCTGTGGTCCTAATGAATTTGTGTCCTAATGCACCCCTGTGGTGGTTGCTTCCACAAAAGGAATAAACAAAGGGACCTGCTCCTGCTCTTCAAAGGTGGACCGCTAGTCCCAGGTAGCTGTTGTCTGTGTTGTTAAGTCAAAGCAAAGCAGTGATGCTGAGGGTGGCATGCAGTCCACGGGTGCCTCTGGTATATCATAGCTGTGTTAAGCAGGTGAGAGAGAAAACAAGAGCAGGGTGCTTGGAAGCTGCCCAGGTAACTTGTGCATGCTCTCAGGTGGCTCTGAAATTATTGCAGCAAGATGCAGTTGTTGCTCAGCAGCGAAAGGCGACTGTAAATTCCTGTTTACCTGTTCCCTACCCCTCTGGCTGCATGCCAGAAGCCTGAGTGAGGAACTGGGGAGCGTGAGATGGCTGCAGTGGGGCAATGCTGACCAAGAAACTACGTCCTGCTCGGAAGCTCAGAGAGAAACCAGAGCTGGAAGAGCTCAATTCCTGTACGTCCACTCTCTGCGTCCCCTTCCAGTATTGTCCTGCAAAATGTTTCAGGACCAGGTGTTCAGCGAGAGATTTGATGGAGAGAGGGGAAAGGAGGCTTCTTTGCCATTTCCCTTTTTCTGTTTTCCCCCAGCACCCAGAGGGTGAAACTTGCTCATGGCTGCTCCCAGAGGTGCTGTCCCCTGCGAGGGGTGGCAGTGTGGGATGCAGCAGTGGTTCAGGGTGGCTCCGGCTGACACCCATGCAGAGGGAACCTAGGCCAAGTGCTGATGTGCTGTGTTATGAGCGGTCAGAGATGGTGTTGGTTTGGGGCGCTCCTGCCACTTGGGGACAGTGGGCTTGGGGACATTAATGAGTAAAAAGAGGCAGGGCAGGGAGCTGTGTGCGGCAATCGATTCACCTGTTAGGCTTTAATTCACCTCCCCCTTGTAAGGCAGCATCTCTTTTCTGCTATTTAACAGCAATACCCTCTTTTTTTATGGGCAAGATCCCCCTGATGGGGTTTTATTCTCTGGGCAGCACAAGGCAGAGCCATCTCTTCCTGGGGGACCAAGCCCTGGGAAGATGCAGGAGGAGGGTTTCCTTCAGGTTGTGTGTGCTCAAGGAGAAGCATCTTCAGCTGTATCATGGTGGTGTGGCTGCTCTCCCACCCCAGGACACTGTGTGTGAGGACAGGTTGGTGGGTTGGCTGCAGATCAAGGGGTGCCTGGGGCAGGCTGCAGCGTTGGGCTGCGGAGGCACAGCAGGTCCGGCAGGAAAGCACGGAGGGCAGAGGAGCACTTTTCATGTGTTGGAAAAACTTGGGGAAAAGTAACTTGGAAAAATTAACTGGTTTATGTTAAGGCTTCTGGATGTGTAACTATAAAGGAGATACTTGTTGCAGTGGACTGTTCTCTACCAGGTAAGATTTAGATGGGTTTGGGGGCTTCAGGGTTTTGGTTGTTTTTTTTTTTTTTATGTTACTTGGAGCTTGAGCAGTGAATTTGCAAACATTTTCTGTCAAAGCAAATAAATGCCCTGACAGCGGTGTGTCCTATGAGTGCCCAGCACTATGTGCGTAATGGCTTTGCAAAACGCGGCAGTGGTGCTGCCTCCTTGCTCTTAGGTGGAGCGAGAGATTCGGCTCCAGCTGGGGCAGCCCTCAAAGGCTGAAACCATCACTTGTACCTGTCACCAGAAAAGCCACCTCTCTAAACGGTGCACTCCTGACAAAATCAATGCCTATTTCCCCCATGCTTGGTCAGGCAACCGTCTGGAAATGTTGGGCAGACTGCGTTTTATTTTTAAAAAGGGGAGGAAAAATACTGCTGTAACTGAAGAATAGAGGTGGGGCGGAGAAGTTAGTTGGAGAGCAGGAGGAATTTAGTCAGGAGAGGTGAGGCTTAGCCAAAAGCCTCCATTGCTTCCTTCATCTTAGACCTGGAAACCAGGCTTAGGCTTTGGATTGTGCCGGTGGTTCCCAGCTGGGAAGGGGTGAGCAGATTTCTTCCATGTGACTGCAAACTTGCCGTTCGTCCTGCAGCCAAGGGGAGGGAAGAGGGCAGGTTTTCCCAAGTGCTCAGTGCTGCCTGGCCTTCGGTAAGGACAGGGTTGCTGCTGCCTGGCTCTCCAGCAGCCCCAGCATGGTGGTCCTTCGGGACCTTACTCCATAGATAGGAATTGATGATGCTTGAAGAGGCGAAAGCAAGTTTTGTTTCAGTCTTCTTATTTTTGGTAATGTCTCTTCTTCCTTTTCTTTTCCATTAAGCATGATGTCACAAATTACATCAGTCCAATAACTGCTTGTGGTTGTCATAGTCACAGCCTGTGACACCCAAACAAAGCAGCAGGAAACTGAAGCTGGCATACAAATGCTGTAATATTCATCACATTCCTTTCAGTTAATAACTACGTGGTTAGGTATTTATTTTCCATTGGAAAAAAAAATAGGGGGGCAGGGTTAAAAGCACAAACTTGAGTCGTTGAGGGGGAGGAAGGTTGTCCCCAACTCCATCTGAGCAACACAGCTGCACTTCTCCCTCCTGGTCCTCTTCCCCTCCGCCAATGTTGCTCTGGACTGCAACTGCCCAGCTCCCTCCTGCAGCCGTTCCCATCATTGCAGACCACGTGGTGATGCCACAGCATGGGTGAAGGCAATGGGAGAAGTCCCACCACCTCTAACACAAGCTGAGTTCCCAGGGAAAAGCCTCCCAAGGGCTGGCAGCGAGTGCCAGCAGCAGCTGTGGGTCAGCTCACTTTCACTGCTGGATGGCTGAGGTTGCCATCTTCATGGTGCATGGACAGAGAGCGTAGAAGGGTTTTTTCAGCTTGGTTGGGGATAAGGTGTGATTGGAGGGGGGGAGTTTGTGGGGGTTTGGGGGGTTTTTTGTTTTGTTTTTATTAAGTCTGTAAAATAAGCTATTCTGGGTGAGCGGCAGAGCTGGTTTGCCCTTGCAAGGTTTAATCTCCGCTCCTTTGGAGTTTTGCACAGTTGGCCTGATGGCAGGAAGGCACCTGCTGCAAGAAATAATTCCAATAACTTAAAAAATTTATATATAAATAGATCTGATGTGAGCGCCGCATTTGCGAGACGAGCGCTGCAGGTGGGTGGTCAGGGCTCGCTGGGAAGGAGCCACATAAGCCCCTTGCTGCCGCGGGCGCATGGGGAGCTGCCATCCTCACGCCCCTCACCAAAACCTCCCTTGCCCCGCGGCATCCCCCTTTGTGCCCCCAGAAGGATGTACTGACCCCGAGCACTCCGGCATGGCTTCCCCAAAATATTTGGGCACGTGATTCCTGGGCTGAGCCTGGATAACTACCCAGCCCTGCCTGAGCCAGGGGCAGGCAGCGAGCGCACGGAGGGCAGAGTCCAGCAGCGAGCGCTGCCCGGCTCGGGGGCTGCGGGTTCAGGCATTTGGTGCCGCAGCTCCCGCGGGCACTTGCAGGGGGGTGCTCATTATATAATAGCTGGTGGTTGATTAATATGCTGTGAGTCAGAAACGCCAGGGTATTTTAGCTTTCTCTAGTTGCTATGGCAACATTATTTTAACAAATAGCTTTTTAATATTTAATTAAAACTCAGCTTTTGGCAAGCTGGAGTAAGAACTATTACAATTGCTACTACAAAGGGTTAGCAATGAGGTGTATTTCAGAGCTGCTTTTTTTCGGTTGGGATTTTTTTCCCCCCTCCAGAACTGTCAGCTTCCCAAAAAAAAAAAGGGGGGGGGGGGGATCAGTAATTCATTAGTTGTGAGAAACATATGCTTGTTCCCAAGACACAAAGCAAATATAAGTTACTGCAGTTACTCTTCACAATTGAAGGTTGTCACTTCTTTAACATATAGTGCCAAGCCAGCTCCGTAAGGACGGACCGGTATGATAGCATTTATTTAATTGCTGCTTTGTCGCTGGCATTTCTTCTTCTACCTTTGCCTGCCGGATGAGATCATTCCCATTTTGTTTGCTTCATGTTCCCTCGGTGTCAGGTTAGATGCTTTTCCCTCGCCAGCTTGTAGAGGAGGCTGGTGCTGTGTCCGGATCAGGCTCTGGACTGGTTCCTAGTCTTTTTTTAGGTGAGCTCCTCCGCTCCCTGGTACCGAACGATTCTGCAACACAGACAAATGAACAGAGAGCTCAGTCTCCAGAGAAAAATAAATATTTAACAGCTCTCTTTGTAAATACCCTTTATTTATAGAACAGTTGCAGGTTCTATCATGCTTGGTAAATGGAGATGCTTTTTTATGCAAGAATTCTGCCTTGAGGGACTCAGTGGATACTTAATGTCATCTGTGATATAATAATGAAATAAATGTGTCGCTCTCATGGGATTCCCTCCCAGCCCCTATTTTCTGTGATTAACTTCAGTATAGCACATTTTGTCTCTATTCACGTTGCATCCCTTAATATTATACTGAAACCTTATTTGGAAGGTAACACCTTTATTTCCAGAGGGGAGGGCAAGGCTGTTGAGTGTTTTGACTCATGCCAAGGAGTCCGAAACTATATGTACCTCCATCACATATCACCGACGTGTCTCGCCAAGTCCCTGGGGTTGATGTGCTTGGCCTCTCACTCTCCCAGGGGCTGGGATGGTTCTTATCCCATCTTATAAATGGAGAAAGGTAGACCTGGAGAGATGGACTAGGATGTGTTTCACCCCAGCTGCCTGTAAGTTAAGCAGTTATTCTATAGTAGCTGTCTAACCACTTCTGGGATCAATTGAGAGACTGCAGTGTTTGCAGAGATGTTTCACCCTGCTCTAGGATGGATGTTTGAGGCAGGTCACAGGTGTAACCCTCAGAGTTGCCTGTGTCCCCCCAGTCACTCTGAGCTATAAATTATATAGGGAAAATCAGGCTAGAGAAGTGCCATCCCGCACGAAAGATCTCCTATACACATTTCTATAGGTGGTCCATAATGGCGTCCCAGGCTGGAGGATGTCCTCACTCATTACACTGCTCTGGTCATGTAGTGTCGGGTCCCCCTTGCAAAGCAGCACAGCTAATCTCTGCCACATGTTGCTCACGGATGGGTATCTGAGATTGAACAGCTCAGACGGAGATGCAAACCCAGTCCCCAGGCCTGTAAACTGAGGTGCAAAAGATTTTCCTGAGCTCTTCTAGCGAGCCAGGAAGAGTGCTAAGGCTTTCCTTTCTGTTTGTGCTGGAGGTGTACTGTTGCAACCAAAATTATAGTGATAATATTATTACTGCTGTAATATTGCAAACCGTATGGGTGTGTTAGGCGGTTCTTAAAAGCATCCTTCTGAGTTGCATCCCATGCTTCTTGATATGCTAAGTTTTTTGATCTCTGTTTAAACCCCTCTGCTAGCTGATGGCAACCTCAAGGAGTCCAAGGAGCTGTGATGGGAGCAGAGTCTCTGGGTGGATAGTGACAAGCACGGAATAGCACATGCTCACCGCCACTCGGGTCAGCTGCTGGTTCTGGAGAGGTCGGGGAAGGAATCCTTTCTGTTTTCTACCAGTAAGGAACTGAACCATACTGCAAAAATCAAATTTGACTGGTTTCATAGCAAAAGTGGGTCTCCATGAGGCTTGCAAGCCAGCAGCCAGGACGGGCTTTGCAGACGGATGGCAGGAGGTCCTGCCGTGCCGGTGGGGCAGCATGGAGGGACAGGCGGTGACTGTTGTGGGGGAAGCTGACAAGCAGATGGATGAAGCTGGCATTGCTGGTGGAGCGGAGGAGGCGAGCGCTGCTACGTTAAAAAACGCAATGAGGCAACCGCAGAGGGGCAAGGAGGGCTGAGAGGTTTGAACCAAACACCCTGACCAAGAGGAGCCTGTGGAACTGCTCTCTGGGAGGAGGTGGGAAGGGTTTGGTGATGGTGACTAGCACGGGTAGGGGGGCTGAGCAGCGATGGTTTTGACTATAATAGGGTGAAGGGTTAAGTAGCTGAAATGGGAATTGTGGTGAGAATGCAGAAAAATAATGTTTCTACCTGGAATTTTCATTCTGCCGCAAAATTTTGAGAAGGATACAGAGAAAAATGCTGCAGGATAGCGATCCTGCTTGGGCCACATGCTGGGGTGTAGGAGGAATGCCTCCAGGTTACGGGTGAGAGAGACGTGGCTGATAGCCAAAATATGGGCAGTAGAGCAGATGGGAGAGCAGGGAAGGTCAGGAGCACGGCCATCCCCGAGCGGAGGCGGTGCGGAGGCGAGCAGAGCGCTGTTGGGGAGGGATGGCCATGCCAGGAGCCTGTGTGGTGGAGCAGACCCGGCTGTGAGCAATTTGGGGAATCCCTGTTGCGTATTGCTCCTGAGTGCCGTGATGGGTGGCAGGTCTAGATGGTCAGATCTGCCCTGGAAAATGATGCCTGAGGAGGGAAATCAGGTCAGTCGGGAGGGGAAAAAAGTAGAAGATGAGAGCCTGTACGTTTTTTTGGGTAGACATGCACTGGAGTCGTACTAGAAAAGCCAAAATGTGCATTGCAAGGGGAAATAAAGGCTCCACTGCAAACACAGACTGATGTAAAAGATTTTTACGTGCTGGGTCCCCAGCTCAGCCTCAACTACTTGGCCTCTCTGTATGGGTGTAATATGCTATATAGACTTCAAATTTACAGTCATTTGGGACTGGCACATCATCTGGAGAGGCACAACATGCGCTCTGGCTGGTCTGACTTTCCCACCCCTGAGGATAAGGGTGGATCCAAGCTGGCAAAAAGCCCTGCGCGGGAGCGAAGGGCACATCTCTCCTGAGGGAGTGCTCAGAGAGATTGCAGTAACAAGGACTCCCCAAAATGAAGCCTGAGGGCCTTTCTTTTTTTTTTTTTTTATGGTGGTTTAGGATCTATGCACACACCTTGTATTGCAAGTCAGTGATGTCCCAAATCCCTTGTAACCAAGCATGTGGTCTTTTCCCCTCACCCAAACCTTCATTCCCTATGCTTAAAGCTAACCCAGGCTTTGCTTGCTTTCCTCTTCACTGGTCCCGGTTGATTTAAAATACACTGCTACTTCCATGTCTGCCTGGTAAGCAAGAACATCATGGGATGGAATAGAGAGTCAGGTAAATTGAAAGGAGACAGATGGGAAGTGACAAAAATTGCAGTGAGCTTTCCTGGGGCTTCCTGTCTCCACCTGTCCCAGACCTTTCCTTTATCTTCTGCTGCCATCAGTAGTTTTTGGTAGTGTTGTCTTCTCAATGGCTGCTCTCTCGCGAGGGTGTCTGTTGGATATCAGGGAGGGCTGATATCCTGAAAGCAGGAGCGCTTGAATTCTGCAAGTCTGCTCGTGTATTGGAGAAGATACTCCAGTCTCCTAACCTGGCAAATGCAATGGGGAGCGAGTATCCCGTGCTTTGCATCATGAATAGTTTCACACAATGCAACTGTGATATTTGCATGGGCAATGTGTACTTAGTCCCAGTTTTCTGTTGGTGGAGTTAGGGTAGAGCATCACATACGCGCTGAGCACAGTAGTGGTCTCTGAGTTGTCTCGGTTTTCACTGTCAACATTAGTCATGACTCAGGTATAAACAATCTGGCATGTTTCCTGTCTGCACTTCTCCAAGCACGGTCTTCTGCTTGCACGCCTCAAACCAGGCTGTAACTGCATTTGCTGCGCTCTGAAATCCAGCCAGCCTTGCTACGGATGAATCAAACCCCGCAGCGCTCAGGGTGGCTGGGTTTCAGATGCTGCCGTGAGTGTGTGTAGGAAGGGTGAGGAGCGAGTGCAGCACTCAGGATCTACTACAGGAGGAGGCTCGAGCTCTAGCAGGATGGGGAATGGTCTCGCATTTATTGTTATTATTTGTTATTAATATTCTATTTAAATATATTTTATATTATTTATATATAATTGTCCTGGTTTCAGCTGGGATAGAGTTAATTATCTTCCTAGTAGCTGGTGTAGGGCTGTGTTTTGGATTTAGGATGAGAATAATGTTGATAGCACACTGATATTTTAGTTGTTGCTAGGTACTGCTTACACTAAGTCAAGGACTTTTCAGCTTCTTGTGCTCTACTGCCTGAGAAGGCTAGAGATGCACAAGAAGCTGGGAGGGGGCACAGCCAGGACAGCTGACCCAAACTGGCCAAAGGGCTATTCCATACCATCAGACGTCATGCTCGGTATATAAACTAGCGGAAAGCTGGCCAGAGGGCCGCTGCTCGGGAACTGGCTGGGCATCGGTTGGCAGGCGGTGAGCAATTGCATTGTGCATCACTTGGTTTGTATATTTTTATCATTATTATTTTCCCTTCCTTTTCTGTCCTACTAAACTGTCTTTATCTTATAACCTATGAATCATACTTTCTTTCCCCCACCGATTCTCTCCCCCATCCCGCTGCAGGGGGAGTGAGCGAACGGCTGTGTGGTGCTCAGTTGCCAGCTAGGGTTAAACCATGACAGTCCTTTTGGTGCCCAACATGGGGCTCAACACGTTGAGATGATAACAAATCTGACCAGAACATGTTGGAACAAATTTATTATAAACATTCACTATATTAGTTTGATGGTCGCTGGTCACAGTGTTGATTAATTTGCTCTCAAAGTTGCTGCGCTTGTTCTCAGAGTTGTGTTACCTAACACCTTACTTGCCATATACATTCCCTGTTGTGCTGTTTGTCACCTCTTGGAGCTGGGCCAAGGTTATAATTTTGCTGTACTTTGTAGCACTGGCTTATGATATGCTGAAATGTCTGGTCATGAGACGGATCTGGTATTTGTACTCAGCATTGCCGTCATCTCTGTACTTTGGGAGTCATCTCTCAGAAACTATTAATAATTATACTTTTTACCTTTTCTCCTCGGAGAGCCAATTTACAAGGGAGACGCCTTCCTTCACCTTCCCCTTCTCCAGGCTAGTTACAATAACTCTTGAGAATTTTTAATATCCTTGGGGTGTTCAAACCGGCGTGTTCCTGTTGCTCCTACTCCTGAATGTGTTTCAGGTCTTGTTTAAAGTTAAACAACTATTTAAGAATACTATCTAGAGATCTACCCCAAGGCTGGATAGTTATGAGTTGCAGGGTGTGTGGGATAGTATGGGCAAGTACCTAGGACAGTGGGCACCTCCAGTGTTCGGGAACTTCACCCCTGAAAAGTGCAGAATCCTGAAAAACTAGTAAAATATTTTGGAAAAAGTATGCTGTTACCCTGGCAACTCCAGAGAGACACAAATCACTGCAACATGCTGGGGCTTGGCCCATGCTTACCGAGCCCTGTTCAACACTATTCAGTACCCTCAAGGGGAAGAGAAGGTCTCTGGATCTGACAACAAAACAACAGGCGCTGCGGCTACACCAGCCCCGGCAACAGGCACTGCAGCTGAACCAGAGAACCAGCCCATGCCGCCCCTATGCACAAGAAGAAATGCTGGAAGCCAAAGTCGGCTCATTTAGTAAGGGATGATGAAAAAGCAGGGGCATCACGAGAAAGAGGAAGAAATCATAAATGAGATGGTAGCCACCCAGCCCCTGTCCCTGAGTGAGCTGTGAGCGATGCAAAAAGATTTCAGTCATCATCCAGGCGAGCACATTGTCACCTGGATGCTCTGATGCTGGGATAATGGGGCCAGTAGCCTGGAATTAGAGGGTAGGGGAGCCAAGGAGATGGGAACCCTTTCTAGGGAAGGGGGCATTGACAAAGCAATTGGAAAAGGGGCACGAGTCCTCAGCCTCTGGAGGCGACTCCTGTCAGGCATGAAGGAAAGGTATCCCTTCAGGGAAGATGTTATATGTCACCCAGGCAAGTGGACCACCATGGAGAAGAGGTATCCGGTACCTGGAGCAATTGGCTGTTCTGGAGGTGATTTATGATGACCTGGACAATGAGCAGTTATCCAAAGATCCAGATGAAGTCCAGCGCACACAAGCCACGTGGCAGAAGTTTGTATGGAGCGCACCATCGTCGCATGCCAACTCATTGGCAGTAATGACCTGGAAAGACAGAGAGAGACAAACAGTGGATGAATTGGCTGGCCCACTCCAGCAATACAAAGTAAGTCTCTCTTCCTCTCTACGGGCCTGCGTCTCAGCTGTGGAAAAACTGTCCAAAAAACTGTCCTGGGAGTTCCAGCAACTCAAAGAGGATAGGTCCTACTCACCACCTGTACGGACCAGTATCCCAGCCATTAGGAGTAAGCGTTCCTCTGCTCAAGAGAGAGGACATGGTGGGTACACACCATGGGCCATGCTGTGGTTTTACCTGTGTGACCACAGAGAGGACATGAGGAAGTGGGATGGAAAATCTACCTCGACCCTAGAGGCACGGGTACGTGAGTTGCAAGGAAAAACAATAACAAAAGGGGCTTCTTCCAGGAAAACTGCTGCTCCAGTTTCCCGTGGCCAGTTCCTCAGACAGAGTAGAAGGGCTGATCTCGCTTCTGATCTTAATGAAGGTACTTCAGACTTGTATTCCCAAGAAGTGAGTAACAAATACTATGACCAGGACTAGAGCGGCTCTACCTCCAGCCAGGTGGAGGAAAGGGACAACCGGGTTTATTGGACTGTGTGGATTCGATGGCCTGGCACATCAGACCCACAGGAGCATAAGGCTCTAGTGGACACCGATGCACAGTGAGTTTTTGGAGAATGCATATTCCAAATTACAGTCTGATTGTAAGCCCTCTCTATCAGGTGACGCGGAAGAAGAACGATTTCAAATGGAGCCATGAGCAATGACAAGACTTTGAACAATTAAACAGGAGATAGTTCATGCAGTAGCCCTCGGGCCAGTCCAGGCAGGACAAGATGTAAAAATTGTGCTGTACACTGCAGCCAGGGAGAATGGCCCTACCTGGAGCCTCTGGCAGAAAGCACCAGGGGAGACTCGAGGTCAACCCTTAGGGGTTTGGGAGTTGGGGATACAGAGGATCTGAGGCTGGCTATACTCCAACTGGGAAAGAGATATTGGCAGCATATGAAGGGGTTCGAGCTGCTTTGGAAGTGATTGGTACTGAAGCACAGCTCCTCTTGGCACCCCGACTGCTGGTGCTGGGCTGGATGTTCAAAGGCAGGGTCACCTCTACGCATCATGCAACTGATGCTACGTGGAGTAAGTGGGTCACATTGATCACACAACAGGCTCAAATAGGAAGCCCCAGTCACCCAGGAATCTTGGAAGTGATTGTGGACTGGCCAGAAAGCAAAGATTTTGGAATATCACCAGAGGAGGAAGTGACGTGTGCTGAGGAGGCCCCACTGTATAATAAACTGCCAGAAAATGAGAAGCAATATGCCCTGTTCACTGATGGGTCCTGTCATCTTGTGGGGAAGCATTGGAGGTGGAAGGCTGCTTTATGGAGTCCTATATGACAAGTTGCAGAAACTGCTGAAGGAGAAAGTGAATTGAGTCAGTTTGCAGACGTGAAAGCGATCCAGCTGGTTTTAGATATTGCTGAACAAGAAAAATGGCCAGTACTTTATCTCTATACTGACTCGTGGATGGTGGCAAATGCTCTGTGGGGGTGGTGACGGCAATGGAAGCGGGGCAACTGGCAGCGCAGAGGCAAACCCATTTGGGCTGCCGCATTGTGGCAAGATATTGGTGCCCGGGTAGAGAACCTGGTTGTAAAAGTACGTCATGTAGATGCTCACATACTCAAGAGCCAGGCCACTGAAGAACATCAAAACAATCAGCAGGTGGATCAGGCTGCTAAGATTGAAGTGGCTCAGGTGGATCTGGACTGGCAACATAAGGGTGAATTATTTCTAGCTCTGTGGGCCCATGACACCTCAGGCCATCAAGGAAGAGATGCAACATATAGATGGGCTCATGATCGAGGGGTGGACTTGACCATGGACGCTATTGCACAGGTTATCCATGAATGTGAAACATGTGCTGCAGTCAAGCAAGCCAAGTGGTTAAAGCCTCTCTGGTATGGAGGACGATGGCTGAAATACAAATATGGGGAGGCCTGGCAGATTGATTATATCACATGCCCACAAACCTGCCAAGGCCAGCGCCATGTGCTCACCATGGTGGAAGCAACCACCGGATGGCTGGAAACATATCCCATGCCGCCACCCAGAACACTATCCTGGGCCTTGAAAAGCAAGTCCTATGGTGACATGGCACCCCAGAGAGAATTGAGTCAGATGACAGGAATCGTTTCTGAAACAACGTGATAGACACTTGGGCCAAAGAGCATGGCATTGAGTGGGTGTATCACATCCCCTATCATGCACCAGCCTCCAGGAAAATCAAACGATACAATGGACTGTTAAAGACTACGCTGAGAGCAATGGTTGGTGGGACATTTAAACATTGGAATACACATTTAGCAAAAGCCACCTGGTTAGTCAACACTAGAGGATCTGCCAATCAGGCTGGCCCTGTCCAATCAAAACTTTTATGTGCTGTAGAAAGGGATAAAGTCGCTGTAGTGCACATAAAAAATATGCTGGGGAAGACAGTCTGGGTTATCCCTGCCTCGGGCAAAGACAAACCCACTCGTTGGGGGGCAGGAGGAGTGAGCGAACGGCTGTGTGGTGTTTAGCTGCCTGCTGGGTTAAACCACAGCAATAATAAATATATATATTTAATTATAATAATGATTAGATATTAATTATTATATACTATATAAATACAAAGAGGAACTGCAATTTTCTTTAGCTCTGTTGTAAAGCATTCAGTGGATCCCCATCCTGATGTGACCTTGCTCTCTGATGGTTTTCTCTTAAGTAAGAGCCTGCTGAGCAGCCATGGACAGGCCATCCCTCTGATACTGGAGGAGTGCAGAGACGGAGCAGCTTTCTTCTTTGATCTTGCTTCTGCCGGAGTCAGTAGCAAAATTCTGGAGGACTTCAATGAGCCAGGATCAGCCCCTCTAAAAATACTCCCAAGGCACTTGGAGAAAGCACTTGCGAGTAGGTGAGAAGCAGCCCATATGTGCCTGCAGGGGGGAAGGGAGCGCACCCTTAATAGGGATTGCTTCATTATAAACATGTTCCTTTTGGTGTATGTTATCAAAAAGAAAGAAACTTCTGCAGCACTAGCGTAACATGTAGTGCCGCCTGTTGCAGCAATAAGTTTTGGTTTGTTACTATAGAAATTGTGCCACTTTTTTTAAGAGAAGATCCAAAAGCACCTCACTTTGCTGTCTGTGAAAACCTGAAGGGTGCATTTTGTGTGTGTCACGAGGATCTCTGAGCATCTCTTTCCAGCCGAGTCTGGCTGAGTAATTGTGTCAATTTGGATGAACTCCTGACTCCATACGTTAGCCTCGCGCTAGCCCTGATTGCCGGAGGTGGCAGTGAAATTGGAGGTACACCTTGTACGTTAAAAGTGGCGTAGAGCTGCCAGAGCTTGCTGCAACGTACATCACCTTCGGGGATCCTGGAGAGGGTTTTTGAGCGTTGGAAGCAGACAGGGCAGGCTGGGGGTTGGGTTTGCATGCCCTGGCATGTGGCGTGTGCCCACGGTGGTGGCACGGGCAGGCAGGAAGGGATGGTGGTGCACATCTCCCTTTCTAGCAGAGAACTGCTCCAATGTGTCCTTAAGCTTGAGTCCAACCAGGTGAAAAAAAATCCTATGCTTAGCCCCCGTGATGGCCCCAGCACTGCTCTGCAGTCATGGTGTATCTGGTCCACGCACGGCTGTGTGCTCAGGGACACAACAAACGGAGAGGAGGGAGATGGAGACCTCCAAACAGCTGCTGTGGTGGTAGTGGGGAAGGAAACAGTGTTTTAGCTGCTCTTGGTTTTGGTAGAGGGGTAAGTGACTCCAAAAGAGCATTTGAATAGCAAAACAAGTAGCAAGTATTTTGAGGTATTCATAAGCTAGTTGCAAAAGGAATAAACGTGAAAAAAAATCTCATTTATAAGGATGGGGAGTTTCTAGGCTGCAGCTCTGAGCAGCATCCCCGGGTTAGGGGCGCTGTGTAGCACAGCGCTTAGAGACGATGGAGCCGTCTGATTGTTCCAGTATGTTGGTTTGCTTCAGGCTCATGGAGGCTTGGCTCCATACCTGCCTAGCACCTCTCTCTGCTCATCTGTCCATGCTCTCCTCACCCGGAGGCAGCAGGTCTGCAGGAGGGGGCTTTTGTGCCAGTGGCAGTGGCTGGGGCTTCCCACTTAGCAAGTATTAAAAAACAAAAAAACAACCAGTAGGTTTAGCTGGTGAATTACCCCTGCAACTCACAGTCCCTGCTTTGGGCACCTGAATTCTGCAACATGTCGCTCGTCTCCTAGCAAATACACAGCCATGCCCATCAGGTCTCTGGCCAGTCATAAATATGTATTGAAACTGTTGCTTCTCCTCCTAAAAACCTCAGTCTATTTACGGTGCTCTGGGATGTGTCAGCGGGACAGAGCACTGGGCTCAGGTGTCGTGTCCTCTTTCGCGGCTGCCTGTAAATTTAGCGGCAGTAACATCAACGTAATGAGCTCTGAGCGATGTGCGGCATCGATAGCATGACAGCTGCTGGAAAATTGCAGAGTCCCTTTCCAAGACCCCTTCCCAACACCCTGAGCACCGAGGTGATGCCATACCAACCACCCGCTGGCTGTCAAAAGCCTCCCTTAAAACATGCTGCTTTTGTGCTGCTTTCAAACCCCAAAATTTTGCAATAAATGATGATTTCAAAATGCATCAGTTCGTGCCCCCTGCAGTGCATGTCTGTGGCCTCCCCTGGGCCCAGAATAGTGTCCGCTGAGGTGGAGGCTCCTGGGGCGTGTTGAGCATTACGGCGTGCTCACGTTTAGTGTCATCACTGCCACTGTCCAGTGCCAGGCCCATTCTTGGGGAGAAACAACCCTTTTTTTCTGCATCCCCATCAATTGCTATCAACCATCTCACTTTGCCTTTCAGGAGGCTAGCAGAATTAGTCTTGCTGGCACTGTCCGATGCCGCTCTGCTCTTCTTCCAACACTCAGTCCTGAGATCTCCAAAAGGAGGGACAATTGCTGGTGTCACCTCCCAGGAGACGGTGATGTTCAAAAACTTCAAGGAATTATCCGTGCTTTCTGTTTTAGATAGCACCAAATCTATTTGAGCAAAGGTGCCAGCCATCCCGTTTGCTTCGGCAAGAGTAGACGGGGCATTACATAAAGACCTCAGTGTGTGTCCTGGCGTTTCCCCTCCCTCTTCCCGCTGGTGGGAGCCTTGGCTGGGATGGCAGCGCAGACCCAGATAACATCGTAGCTGGCGTATTTGCTGGGGTTTATGTGCCAGTGCTGTGTCAGACACCAAATGAAATGTGTAGGACTTCCTTTTTTTTTTTTTCCCAGCACACTGAACTCCTGGGGGTCCCATTAAATTGCATGGAGATTTGGGTACTGGACACATCTGAAAATTAGTCTGTGGCTGCTTTACAAAGGCTGGATTTTATTCCAGGCAATTGGAAGCTGGGTGGGGGGAGGCTTTGTATTCCTGTGAGTTAATTTGGTGGATTTCTTCTTACTTGGTCAAAAGGATGACTGATAGCGTGGCTAGGTCCACACACACTGCCAGCCTGTGCATCTGTTCCGGTGTGGGTTACTGGAGGTGACTGGTGTTCCTCTGCTGCTCCTGATCTGAGACCCTCTTCGGCAGAGGCTGGGTGCCAGATGGCTTTGTGCACCTTCAGCACAGCAGCAGTTAACTCCAGGTGAACCGTGTTTTGTAGGAAGTCCAGGAGGGTGGTCCCCTCTTTGCAAAGGTTGATGTCATTTTGGTGGATGCTGCTTGCTCTTTGCCCTCTGCAGGATGGAAGCACACTCAGCTCTTTGCCTTCCGTGGACTGAAGGGATTGAACAAAATTTATCTGACTGCATGTGTTGAAATTTGTTTGGTTTAACCTTAAAACATATTTGCCTGCAAGGGGCTATTATCAGAGACAGTAACGCTTGGTGTTGCTTGTTGTTCCTGAGCCACCGATTGTAAAGCATCAAGCTTATTTCTCAAAATTGCTGTTTTTATCATAGTATAAATGGTTAGTAGAGAGTTTTGAAGAGTATGTGTTGACTCATGGAGACAGCAATATTTAGCACTTTTTTTTTTTTTTTACCTTCAAAGCAATTTACAGCTAATAATGCTCCTTAACTCCCCTCTGAGCAGGGAAATAGTATGTAAACTCTTTGGGACAGGGATTGGGGCTTGTTCGGTTTTGTAGCACTGGAGCTGTGATTGGGGGAAAAGCTGTTGATCTGGAAAAACCACCTTGCTATAAAAATACTGCCTAGTAATCATACAGAGAAGCCACTTTACATGAATAGCTCAGAAATGCTGGAGAAGATATTGGGATTGGGACGTTTCTAGTGCTAACAGTTAAACTGTATCCTGTCTTTCTCAAATTTATGAAAAGCAGTTTTATCTGTCTCGGGAGGTTTTCTTTTGTTGTTTAGAGTTCCATAAATCTACATGGGAGATCTTAAAATTGGATGAGGACTGTGTGACTAACTGAGGCATTTCTGAGTTGTTATAAATTGAAGCATAAGAAAATAAAGGTTCTCTTGGCTTGTTGCGTTAGTAGGATATATTTGAACCAGTGTGTTGCATGTCATTAAACATATGGTGAATCACATCTGACACACATGCCAAAAAGAGTCTGAGATAATGGGACCAAAATGTCATGCAGTAACAATATTCACATAACAGAGTAATTTCCTGGAATATAATCCTTGGGGAATGTAAAATTGAATTTGAAAATGTATCCCCACTTCTATCTTGCCCCTTGTAAAGTAAAAACACTGGAAATTGTTAACCCCCTGGTTGTTCTTACAGCAACCTGTGAAGTTAAGCTTCTTGCTGGGTCTCGAGTGCCTTTGTCCTACCCCGGCTTCACCTGCCCATGGGCAAAGTGAATCTGTGCACCATCCATCTGTAGTATCACTATACCCATGCTGCCTGTGGTGGAGATTCCCCAGAGATATGCATGTCTTCTGCTTTGTTCTTCATGTCTGCCAGCTGTTCTTCAAGTCTTTGAGTCTCCTGAAACAGTGACCATTTTGGGTAACACCGCTGCTGCGTGTAATGTAATGGACAGAAAAAGATTCTCTGGGCTTCTTTTGAGTTTATAGGATATAGTCAACTAAAAGGCATTGCATGCAGTTAAGTGTATAGCACATTGGTGCTGGCACAAACGGTGGTGTTCTCCAGGGATCTTTTGCACCTTAAGAGAAAGTATAATCTAGTCTAATTATTATTACCTATCCTAAAACTGCAATAATTAAACCTAAGAGATTGCTAAGGTTGTAGTGTAGGGTTTTCTGAAAGCCAGCTTCCAAATCTGCTCAGACTGTCCCTAGTCTGTGTTTTAAATGTTAGCTTCAGCTTCTAGCTAGCCGCCTTTAACTTCCACTGTGTTAGTCAAGTGGCTAATTTACTGGGAACTTTTATGGGCTCCAGTCTTGTTTTCACAGTCCTTATTGAATTAGATTGGAAAAGCGCTGTGGAATTTGAAAGAAAAGCAGAATGTGGATTCATGATCTTTCCTTTCTTGTAGCCTTTTTGAAGGAGGAAGCCTGGGGTGTCTTCATCTATGTGTAGATAAAAATCGCTAGCAAAAATATAGCAAAAAAAATGTGTTTTATCATTGCTGCCTTGGCCAATGTGTTGAGCCTTCAGAGTTGAGGTGGACATACTTGTAGGTTGGGCTAAAAATTGGGCAGGAGCGAGGGGACATTGCAGCTCCTGTGCATTGGGCATGGGAGAGGAAAGCCTGGAGCCCCTGACCAGGGCTCTGCTCGGAGAGGGAAGGGATTCGGCAGCCGCAAGGCTGGCCTTTTGGCCATGTGAGCTGAATTCAGGAGGACTGTAGGAGGCTGAGGGCAAAGCTGTTTCTTATTTATTCTCCTCTTCCCTTCTCTCCAAGTCCTTGTAGCCCTTTGCTGCCTATTCCTTTCTCTCCCCCTTCCCCTTGTCAACAACCCAAAAACCAGTTGAGGTGCAACTCAACACCTGCTGTTTTCATCATCTACCTACAAATCACCCTTCTTCCCCTCAGGAAAATCCTGCTCTGTCATCCATGCACACACACAAAAAATAAACTTACGTCCCCACCAGGATAAATGCTGTATTAAAATCACACATGTAAGATCATCAAAGCTCTGGTTTAAGCAGGGCAGATGGAAAATGCCCTGCTGACCTAATGCCCATTAAAAAAAAATACATCTGTAGCTGGTGTCAATGGGCTGCTTTCTTCTTTTCCTTTCTTTTCTTTTCTTATCATTTCTGTGCTTTTTCTTCATAAGAACTTCAGTGCTGCATTAAAGAGATTACAGGTGCTTTTCATCTTTACCTTTTTTCCCCCCAATTTTACTTCTTCCCAGTAAGCCTCAGGGTTTTTTGTTGTTTTTTTTATTTTAAAGCGATTGATTTATAACTCTCCTACCTGCTGGGAAAGATTGACCCGCTACTGAGCATCTTCAGACAGCCCTTCTTTTGAGTCACTCGGGACTGGAAGCAAACAGAGGGCTGGGTTCAAAGGTGTTTCTTTCCTGGTGCTATTTACACCCTAAGGAAACAGTGATGGTGTGTGCTGGTTTTAGTATACATCCTGTGTTTATGCACCTGCATCTTGAAATGGGGTTAAGGAGGAAAGACTTCTCCCCCCCCCAGTAACACCCTCTTGATTTCTTACTTCAGATCTGAATGAAATCTCATTTTACTTTTTCTCTCATACTATGCTTTAGGTGGGGTTTTGCTGTGTGGTTTTGGGGGTGGTGATGGTGTTTTCGTTTATGCAAGCTTCAGGCAGTGCTTTGGTTCCTCTGAAATGTGAGGCAAGGATCCCATCCGAAGCCCCTTCCAGTGGGTTAAATAATTTGTGGTTCTCCTCCCACTTTGCTGCCCCAGTCTCTCTCTCTGCATGTCTAGGGCAGGAGGCACGGGGCGAGCAGCGGTGCTGAGCCACCATGCCAAGAAGTGAATGGGGAAAGATGTCTTCCACATCAGTTCAGTTCACTGCAAGCTTGATGGACCATGGGGGCCATCCTGTTGTTCAGCATTTGAAGCCCCGAAAAGTATCTCGGGGCAGTCTGGAAAGGGGTTGGTTTGTTTTGGGTTTTCTTTTTTTTTTTCAGTTCCTGCCATCTGATACCAACACTTTGTTTCACCTTCAAAGGGGCAAACTTGACATGCTGAGATGGCTGTTCTTCATCCTTTCTAAAGGATGAACTGGAGAGCACTGAATTTCCTCAGCCGGGTCTTCCGCTTTTATGCGTTGGTCTGAAAACACTGACCTCAGCGGTTAGGCTGATTTATTCCACAAAAGGAGTAAAATCTGTCTGTTCTTGTTTGAATTCAGTTTTGAAAGAATAAGATATAGAATTAAAAACAAATGACGAGAAGAAAACAGAGAGGCCTTTTTTTAACTTGCTTTCCTAGACCTAATATTAAGGCTCCTTTTCTCACTCGCTCACACAACAGCTAAGACTGAATCCCACGGACATCGCCCTTGAACTCTTTTATTCAGTGCCACCTTTCATCATTAGGAAACAGCTAGAGATGCTGCATTTGAACCTTGACAAGTGACAAAAGAGACCAGTGAAGATGTAGACACCAGCCCCGCTCTGAAGATGAATCAAACACGAGGTGACCCATCCTGCCTTGTCTCTCCCGTCCCTTCTTGCCTGGGGATGGTTTGGATGCAGTTAACTGATGTGAACCGCCAGTATTTGGAGAGGAGGGGTTTGGGAGCCGATTTCAGCAGCCGGATCCAATTTCTCAGCAGTGTTGCATGCAATTGGGCTGCGTTTCATCATATTCGCTTTATTTTAATAAGTGTTACGAGAGAACTGCTCAGTGACTGAGTGAGGATTTTCCATTACAGGCTCCACAGCTTTTTCACGCTCCCTGGCTGTCTTTCCTTCTCTTGCAGTACCGTGCACAGGATAACTTTTTGCTTTAGAAATGAATTTTTTCAAAAGGAGAGCAGAGGCCCGTGGCCCGCATGAGCGGGAAGGGTTTTTAAGGGTTTCCTGTTTGTTCCCTCTCTCTCCCCTCTAATTTTTACCCTTTAATTTACTGTTGCAAGGCCACAGGAGATACCAGAGGAATTGAATGCATTGGGTCATATCGGGTCCAATTCCTCCCTAAGCCAGAAGCAGCCCTCCTCTGCAGGGACTGCCTCTATCAGGAGAAGGCCACACAGATCAGGAGCTGTACGAGTAGTTTGCCTGGTTCCTTTTGCCCAAGCTTCCTTCACCCCCTGAACATTTTGGTGGGCGTGGAGAAGGCAAAAGGCATTGGAGGAGAAGCAGATCACTTCCACAAGACAAAGAAATCATGAAGAGAAGATGAACTTTCGGAAGAAAAGACAAAGTAATTCAAGAATTCAGTTTTTCTTCTTGGGTTCCTCTTACAAATGTGGAGCATGCAGTAAGTCTTGATCTAGTTTCCTGAATATCACAGAAGTCTTGAGACAGGAGTTGTTTCAGGAAATGTTCGTGAGCAAGTGTTTCCCCGTCAGAAGGCAACTGATCTGCTGGAACTGAAGCTCTTCACATAAATGTGTGTGTTGCCAATGCTTTTATCAGGGAAGATGCCCAAAGCCCAGGCTGCATTTGAGAGAGGCGATGGCTGATGAATGCTCCTCTGAGATGTGGTTTCAGGACTTTGCCATCCCCAACCTTATCCGTGGGACTGTTGTCTCTCCCCTTCCCCCCGTCTTATTTGGATTTTGGGATGGGGTGACTTCAAATAGTAGCATCAGCTCTTGCTGTGGAACGTGTTTTTTCCTAAACCTCAGAAACTGTTGTGCAACTAAACTTTCACATAAAGCCACAGGAGAAATAACCCTGGACCGCTTCAGTCTGGGTAATCATAGTGCTTAAGGCAGAGTCTTGCAGGTGATAAGACAGGGAGGGAATGCTGCTGGGAAGGGAAGGCAGGGGGAAATCCTTGGGAGCTGGCTTGTGTGTCAGCTTTGGATCCCAAGTAGTTACACAAAGGGTTTGGCTACGTGGCTAGGTTGAAGAGTAGCCAAAGACAAGATGTGCCCGGGGGTCTTAGCTCCCACGTGTCTGGGGATGCTGAATTTCTAAAGTACTCATTAAAGAGCATGGGGCGGGGGATTTGCGTGTTTTGGAGGAAAACTTGTGGTTGCAGAGACAAGCTTGAGAGCGTAGCCTGTGTTTAATTGGTGCTGCAGCAATGGCAGGTTGGTCCTAGCAGAATATCAAATGCAACATCCAGTGACTGCTATTGGAGGCAGCGAGGGAGCTCGCGAGCACCCTGCCTGCCTGCCCTCCACGCCAGCCAGGCTGCCCACAGCAGTGGTGAGCCCAGCATGGTTGTCCTGCCAGCGCTGGGAGCGACACAGGCTTCTGCCTGTCCTCTGAAAGGAGATACCCCTTAGCGAGCATCCTGCTGTTGCATGTGGAGACCATCTGAGAGCATGGCCCAGTTGCCTTAATTCCACTCCCTTCTGGTGCGGAGAATGATTTTGGGACTACAAAGGTAAGTTGCCATGCTGTTTGGGAAACAAAATACCTTGACTGTGCTTTACAAAGCAAGCAAACCAACCAACCTGCAAATGACCAAGCAGCTGGTTAACAGTTGGAGCTGAGATGCATTTCAGCAGTGAGGCTGTAGAAGTCTTGCCTTTCCCCAGTGTTTTCGGTTCCCTGGGGTGGCAGGATTGCCAGGCTGGAGTCGGCAGCCGGAGCGTTTCAGCAGGCTCTTTCCCTGCCCTCCTTCGTCATGCAGTGAAGTCCGTGCAGAAAAGCAGGCTGGGTGCTGGTGGGTTGCCATGGAAAGAGCTGCCACATCACACAGAGTTCATAGTGGGGTGTTTGGGAGAGAAATTTTCACAAATATTATAAAACCGGGAGACAAACTAAATTAACTCAAGCTGGTCACAAAATTGGTGGCTCTTGAAATTATATCATTAAGGATTTCTTTTTTTTTTTTTAACTTCCCTTGGAAGGAGCACACGTGTTTTGGCAGACAAATACTGAATATTAGCGTCACGCTGGATTTTGATGACTGGTTGGTTGGAGCCTGTTTTGCAGCGCAGAGGAGAGAGGGGGAAGGAGGAGGGTTTGCTGGAGCGGGTGGGAGCAAGTGTACGCCCTGGGCGTGCTGCTGCAGACCTGGTCCTGGCTGTTTCTGTGCCTCTCGTGCTCCGTGGCCCTGGCATGCAGCGTTACGGGTTATTAATGTACTGACGGAGGAGTGGGGCCTTCGAACTTCTAGTAAAACTTGGCTCTGAGAGCATGCAGGCTGAGTGGAGGTGATTTCTGAGCCCACACCATACAGTTGATCCTAAATTTTGGGGCTCTCCTGGCACTAACATTTCACAAGCCATTCCTGAATGCTCTCTGTGGTGGTTAGCTCAGGGCTTTGCAGGATTTCCAGCTCTATTTGGCTGCCCAAATGATGGGATTTTTTTGGAAACAATGAGACTTAACACTTCTTTAACACATTCACTTTGCCGGGCTGTGCAAGCAAACGAGGGGGGCCTGAGCCCGCACAGGTCACAGGTACAGGTAGAAAGAGGTTAATGCTTTCCTTCCACCTTCCCTTTGGCCTTTTCGGAAAAAAATTAGCAAGAAGATCATCCATGAGACCAGCAGAGCGACCAGCAGAGCTCTGGAGTTTATAGCAGGAGGGGGAGGTAGGTAGGGAAGGGAACATGAATCATATGAAATAAGAGGAAAACTGAACTCATGAGACTTATGGGATGTTACAAACTTTAAGCTCGCGTCTTGCTTTCCTTCTGTTGACCTAGATAGCAGCGAGAGTGGCCGCCTTCTGAGTTGACTCGTGGTTTTGTGCCTCTGCCTTCCTATGGCTGCTTCATGGTGTTGTGTTTTACTCGTTGGGGTGTAATCTTTCTGGAGAGTAGCTATTCCATTTTTTGCTTCTGGGAGGATATCAATTATATATAAGAAACTCCTCAAAAATAATTTCTTCAGATACTTTTTAATGGAGCAAAATTGCTCAACAATAGATTTTTGACATACCAAAAGGGAACATGAAATAATCAATTGACCTCGTGAGAGGCAATGAAGACGCGTTCCCCCAGGGAGATGTTTTTCGTGTGTATAAACCAGCCTTTGCTTTTTCAAGTGAGATCCCTCCTACTCACCAGAAACGGGAGGAGAAGAAACCCAGTTTAAAAAAAAATTTTTTTTTAGAAAAATACCCTACAGTGAGAAACTGTTTTAAGGAGCAGTTCTCCTCCTTTTCTGCATTTCTCAAGTATTGCTCAAGCATCATTGTTACAGTTTGTTCATCTGGACGCGCTATGAAGTAGCCCCGGGGGGGAATCCAGGCACCAGGGAGACAAAGAGGCCGATGCCTGCGATGCCTCCGGCCCTCACGGGGAATAGTGAGTACACCCGGATTAAAACGTGTGGGAGGAGATGGAGGAGCCTACTTTTGTCACGCTTTAAGGTGTTCCGATGGCAAACGCTTCTGCTGGTAAGAAATAAATGAATGGGAGGTTTTTCTAATTCTTTTTTTTTTGTTTTCCTTGGCAGTTTATTCTTCAGCATAGTAATAATCTGTCTGGGTGAAACATGGTCCCTCTGTGGATTGGGATTGTAAGGGGCATTCCAAGCGGATGCCAAAGCATCCAAGCTTTGGATGGTCCAGATCAAGCTCAGTTTTGGAAGTAGGAACTGGTTTGTTTTGCATCCCTTGATGTTTAAAATGAAAAGTGGAAAAAACAAAATGTGTCCTCCTTTGTGGTGTGCTCTGTGGCAAAAGTCTGCAAAGGCATGGATTGTGCTAGTCTGAGCGTAGTTACCAGTGTGTCGATTATTATTATTTTTTAACACATAATCAGATCTTACGAAACTTCATTTAGTTCCAAAGGTCCTTTTCACTCTCTTCCACTGCATATTTCCAAAAGAAGCACTCTTTCTTTTGAACTGGGATATTAAATAGTTTGTGAATGATCCAGTAGTTACCTCCTGTTTGTATTTCCTGGGTGAAATGAAAATGCAGAGACATTTGCATCCCGCTAAATGCCGCTCTTTTCCAGCAGCATCGTGTCAGGGTGTGCTCACCCTCTGTCCCCTGCCCCCCATATTGGCATCCTTTTCTAGAGCTCCTGGGTCCTGACAGCTCGTATCCTGGCCTGGGGACCCTGGTTGCAAGGGCCAGTTGAGGGAAAGGTGGGACAGGCTGGATTCAGAGCAGTGCCCCAGAGCTGCTGCACTGAAATAAATAAATAAATAAATAAATGCATACGCATACACACATATACACACACATGCTGGCAGATTAAACACAGATGGGGAAATGTGGCACAAAAGAATCGCATGTTGTTAGATCAGATCTATCTGCCAAGTTTCTGGCCTCTTGAGGACAAGAATATACCTGGAAATTGGAGAGCCTTATATTCAGGTGGTCTTGTAGTATCCAGGTACCAAAAGTCCTACAAAGAAACTGAAGGCAGAGCTCCGGCAGTCCCTCAGACCCATCTTTGCTGCAAGTCAGGTTAGAGTTTGCAGGAATTAATGCCCCAAAAAGCGGCAACTGCTCCCCTCTGTCTCCTGCGTCCTGCAGCGTGTGACGTGGGAAGAAGGATCTCATGTTGGGGAGGGGGGATGGTGTTTGGGTTTGTGGGTTGCTGTCGTCAGGGTGTGTTTCTAACCCAGCTACGGAAACCCAGCTCTGTGTGACAAGGGGAAAGGATTGCATTGTGCGCCCAACTTCTGGCACGAACAAAGGTCCTTTGTGGCCGTGCCAAATTCTCGCAACAGCAAAACTGTTACTGTGCACAGAGGGCAGCGGCTCTGCCCTGTGACAAATCGCGGCAGCAACGGGTGCTGCGGGGAGGAAGAGGAAGCTTGTTGGGTCCTGTGATCCCCAGGGGCAAAATGCATTTGTTTGCCATCCTGCCTAATAGGCGCCTGTAGGGACGTTTAATAAACTGTACACACCCACCTGAAATCTCAGCGTACTGTGTGGCAAGGCAGGCCTTTTCGCCATAAGCAAGCAAGGTTTTGAAAGGCTTTGTAACTCTGTGTGTTTTGGGGTTTTTTGTTTGCTTGTGTGTTTTTTAAGAATGGTATGTATAATCTGTCATTATCCTAAGGAAGATGAATATTTGATTGGGAGCATGTTTGTTGGATGACAGAAGGAATTAGAACAGTGGTACAGAGTAGTAATGTGTTACTTGGTGAATAACTTCAACTCCAAACAACTATTAATTTTGAGCTTCAGATGGGGTGGACATCTGGAACATCAGTGATGCTTCAGCTGGCTTCTGTTTTCCGATGATGGACAACAGTTGGTGGCTTTTGGTCTTGTATGAGATGCCTTAAATGCCCAGTAAGCTGGGGGAAGTGTTTTGTGACCTGCAGTGAAGCGGATGCATGCAGATGTTTCAAAAGGTCTTGCTGGACTTGCTCTTTACTGTCTCTTTGCTTATTCTGCCGAACATGCAGTAGGTCCTCTGTCACACAGTTTATAGGATTATACTAAAGCAAAGTGTTTTGTATGGGTATGAGGTCTGGGCGCTTACTAAGAGAAGGAGAGACAATTAAATACGCTTTGAAAACAAAGTGTTGAGAGAAAATTTGAAGCCGCAAAGAGGAAAACAATGTGCAGAGGTGCAAAGATCTAAGTGGGAATTGCAGGAGACGAAGTACAGCAGATGTAGTAAAACAACTTTAGCAGGCACAGCATGTGATTAGGATGATGGAAAACAGCTAGGCATCTTTTAGAGGGTCACTTTTTCAGCATTTGACCTCAGAGTTGACTGAGGAACTGATGAAGGGATAATGTGATGCATGCTAGGAATGCTCAGTTTGTATTACCAACAGCAGGAAAAAATATGCCCTTGACTGAAAGAGGTGTGGCTCAACTCTTCCAGGGTCTCCAGAGCCAGAAAGAGAGAAGAGAGCATCCACAGACTTTGGATGCGATGGGGTTGTCATGAGAACGTCTTCATCACATGAAAATGCTCCCTGCAATACCAGATTTTTCCAGAATTTAGGGGAAAAAAAAAAATGGAAAGGGGAGAGTTCTTGAAGTGTAGCACTGAAGCAAAGGGAGACCAGGGAGAATTGGTGCGGCTTTGCTAGTGATGTGTTTTGCTGCAGCTGCAGAGGAAGGTAACTTTTAGCTGTGTAAGGACAGAAGGAAGTTTGGCATAGTCAGAAGCAGACAGGCCTCTCTGCTGTTACATGCATCTGGCCTGATGAGTGATTTCTGTAGGAAGGCAGATAGCTCAGACCTTTGATCTTCAGACTTTTGCTTCCTCCCATGAGCCTGCTGGTGAGTGAGAGTTGTGGTGGTTTTGTGACTTTGGTGCTTAGTGACTTTCACTGGGACCTAGTCTAAGAGTACCAGCTCCTTTTGCAGGGGCTGTTAAATATTTTCAACTCACGAACCAGGGGGATAACCTGAATTTACTAGAGGATGGAGTAGTAGCCTGTAGCACAGAACACCTGGATGCAGTTTCCAGCACTGCTGAAGACCTTGGGTAAGGCACGATTTTTGCACTGTCGCTACCCCATCCCTTTTGGTGGCAGCAAGCTGTAAATTGGCTTGGCTGTTTAATGAAGCCTCGGCCACACTCTTCATGCCTTAATTGCCTATCTGAGCAATGGAGACAATAGCAGTGCCTTAATTCACAGGCCTGCTGTGAGGATAGGTGCCTTAACAGCTGTAAAGCCTCCAAATATTGGGCCAGTGGGATCCTCTGATCACCATAGGTCATTGACTAAGGCAGACTCCTACATGAGGGGAAGGGACCCAGAAAAGATACATATCTTACGTAGTTGGTGGAAGTCACGTCATTGCTTTTAGAGAAGAAAAGCTTTCAGATGTGGAGCTGGACTCGATGATCCTTGCGGGTCCCTTCCAACTCAGGACATTCTGTGATTCTATGAACTATATTTTTGATGGTCTGATAAAAGGCCACTTTCGAAACAGTCTTTCCTTTAATCAAGTAGAGCACAATAAAGTTTGATGCAAAATGTGACAATATGAGAGTGAATGTTATCTGCCCCAAGATACTTGCAAAGCCGCTCAGCAGAGCCAGATCACCAGGGCTGGAGGGAGACAAGGAGGTCAGACCGATGCAAAGCACTGCATAGGGGAGTAATCCTCCTAGCACCTCATTGCTCTTAACCAGCAGCAGCCACCTTTCCTGCGTGCTGGGACAGGAGACATGTGGCCTGATGATCTTGTACACTGGCTTTTTGTCTCTGTCTTAGTTGGGGGAGTGGGCACCAGCTATGGTTGGGGGGAAATTGCATCAGGTTTGAGGAAGGAGGTGTATTTTCCCAGCAGTACAGGAGTTCATCTGTATCACAGGAGCCTCCTAAACAGAGATCGAGGTAGGGAAACACACGTGCATCATCTGCCAGCAGTTTAAGGTTGTTCATCTGAATTTGGCTCGCAAGCAGGGAACCCAACCTGGCTATGGGCACAGGCACCATGGGTGCCTGCAACGTGCTCCCCCAAGCCGGCAGGGGTACGTGCATGGGCGTCTGTCTGCACCCCCAGACAGAAACATGGCATTTTGATGTGGGATGCCTGAGGTTTGCCTCCTTGGTTCATCAGGGTATTGAACCATGTGAGTTAGGCCAACGGCTGACTGTTCATGTGGTTAAAATTGGAGCTGTCCTGAATCACCTTTGACATCAGATTTGTTTGATATCTTCTGGCTGAGGTTGGAGGACGCTGGGTGTTTGGGTCCTGTGAAAATACGGCTGGCAGTTTCCAGGGGCTGTTTGGTTTCAAAGGAGGTGCGTTGAAATTCCTGCTTCTGGAAATGTCGAGGTGAATGTTTCCATTGCATCGCTGCGCAAGTATTCAGTGTGGTGGGCTCCAAGATGCTTTTTTGTACCCCAAACCTAGCTTTTGGGCTTCCTTTGATAGCATCTGGCACCGTAGCTCAAGACTCTCCATGCAGGAAGTGAATATTTTTAGGTGTTACAATTACAAGCCAGACCTAATGTTTTAAAGGGGGAGATTACTGTGTACTGAAGCTTTTCCTGGCAGTGCAAAGGTTCAGACTGCGTAAGCAGTGTCGGTCTGGACAACTTGAAGTGATAGCCATTGAGTTCACCAGAGCGTATATGAGTGGACAGGGAAATGGGGGCAGGAGAGAATAGTGGTGTTTGGGGGGTATGGTTAAAACCACCCTGTGGGAGGGAGATGTTACGCTAGTCTGCTTGTAGTGTTTTATCCTCTCATCTGTACTCCTCATCGGGGAATGTGAAGATACAGAGAAGCCCTTGGGAGGGGAAGGAAAGAGGTACAGTGACTCATCAGCATTATAAATCACAAACCATCTGCGTTTTTCTAACACATTGTGAATGAGTCAAAGGGGGAGGTGTGCAGCTATAGACACACGCAGGTTACTAATGTTTTGTGTTAATTATTGAGCTCCTTCGTCTCTTTTGGGAACTCTGTAGACTCCTTCAGTGCTGCTGTTGTATTGGATAAGGCTGATGCAAGGGATGCTCTCCATGTTGGACAAATAGTGATGGCCAGGCATCCCGTAAGTCTGCGTGTATTGCTTGTCTCATTCAGACCTGACATCCTGGTGACATGGATTTCTTCTCCTTTCTCCTTCCCTCGAATCTAAACCCTTCTGAGAAGTGGTCACCAAATCGCCTCCCGGCCTCAGCCCTGGTGCTTTCCCCTCCGTCAGGTTCTCTGGGTGCTTTTCTCTTGGTTCCTGCTGTGCTGTGTGCTATGTGCTGCCTGAGCCAAGAGATGCAGGGTTTCAGAGGCCACTTCTTGAGAAATGAAAGGAGGTTTTTTTGAGAAAGTTAGAGCTTTTTTATACCATGCAGCCATGCAAGAGGGACGCCCAGAATGCACGTGTGACTTCTATTTTATTTTCCCTTTGCAGTTCGCCTGCAAAAGCGTTTGTGAGTGCCTTGATGTTTTTAATTGAAAAAATTGACACTCAGCTGACTAAAGGCAGGGTACTGTGGTTGCCAGAGCAGAAAAATTTGCTGAGGGAGACAAGTGGTGTGAGAAGTACTAAAGCAGGAAAACTGTACTGTTCCTTAAGTTTTGTAAGCACATGGAGTAAAGAAATCAAATGTCTTGATTCTATCATAACTCATCATCTTGCTTTGGAGGCTGTGATAGTGTCCCTATAATAACAATAAATCTGAAGAGAGAGAGTATATAATAATACATAAAACACATAGTAATAAATAAAATGTATACAGCTGTACCCTGTCTAGGTGGCAGTGTCATGGAATGATGACACGAAGGAGAAAGGGGACTAGACATCGCTGTTAAGATGTTTGATCTTAACAAATGGAAAATGATTACTTAAAAGTTGCTTAAGCGAAGAGTACTTCTTTTTAACACCCTCCCTTCCTAGAAAAATTCACTCTTTAAAAGCATACCTGAAAAGAAATGAAGCTGAATATTCAAAGAGAATAAACTGTTTTTTCCTGCATAAAATCAAAGGTGGATATATCCAGGTTTTACCCACGTAGCTGAAGATAGTGTCTACAGATAATTTTTGTTTTCTGTCTGTGAGTCTCTTGTCCTCCCACCACATGGTGCAGGATGAAAACTCAATATGAAGAATTACTTAAATCCAGTGACTTTAATCCAGTCCAATGATGAGGATTCAGTGAGCTGCACAGACAAGTAATTAAACTAATTAGAATGAATGTTTTTATAGTGTTTTCATTTCTCTCTTAAGAAATCTGTTGGTCTTTATTTCTCTCTTATGAACATGCAAGTATGCACCCTAGGAGTAAACACACCACTGATTAAAGGAGATAATTTTGACAGGGTACGTGACTCACATTCGGAGCTCGCTGCCCCTGGAAGCCACCGACGGAGGGTGTTAGACAGAGGTTCAGCCCCTGCGGGTGCTGAGAACATCTGCTGATGTATCTGGCTGTATATTGCATGGGTGATTGATACATCATCTTGCCTGGAAGAAGTCAGTTCATACTTTTCCTTCCCAAAGGGGAGCGCGAGGCCCCAGGAGCCCCTTTTGGGTTTTGAGTGTGCACAGTCATAGGCGCCACTGGGATTTTGGGTCCCTTTCTGTCCCTGAGCGTCTGCAACGCTGGTGGAGGGCACCAGCTAAGCCTTGTGTTCAGCAGGACCCTGAAGCAGGTGCCTCTGGCAGAAGCCCACACTACAAAGAAAAAAGGCTTTCCCGAACTGCACAGACTTCAGAAACCAGTGGGAGCTGCAAGCCTCACATGCCAATTGCAGTTACCCATGTGCCCTGTTTCGTGTGCAAGCTGTGGGTTGCCAGCCCTTTTTTTGGAGGAGAAAGCAGTGGCCAGGAAGCAAGGAAACCTGGATTTTGTCCCCACCTCAGCACCTTGGTGCTCTCCCTCTTGCTCATCATTGCCCTGTCCGCTCCAGTGCATGTCCTCCTGAAGAGGGACCATCTCTGGCTGGACCCAAGATTAAGGCCATGTCTTGGATGGGACAAGTGACCGTTGCTACAATATAAATGTTGATTCAGGATGTGAACCAATCTGGAAGGTGATGTTTTTCATCCTGGGTAGATTATTCTGTTATTTTTCAAGGGAGCAAGAAAGCTAAAATAAGGCCTAATCCAGATTTTAGCAACTAAACTTAAGCCTGCATTTAAAAAAGGAAAAAAAAATACAAGCCAGCGATTGCAGTTGAGTACTTATAATAGAAAATTCACAGCACAGGATATTCAGTGTTCCCTTTTCTGGGAAGGGGTTGGCCACTTGCATTCGTACAACGTGCAGCTCAGAAAACCCACCATTTTTCCTCCCATGTCTTTGGCTTTGCAGCAGCATGAATGAGAACATTTCAGTTCAAAAGAATAGCCTGTGAGCGGTGTACTCTGAAATATGCCTATTGCGCGGTACTGCCTGACACAACCTATTCTGGTAAAGCCTACAGAGGCTTTTTTTTTTCCAGAATACCTCTGTTTTCCAGAATAAGTTTCTTTATCTCTACACAGTGGTCACATCGCAGCTGAGCTGTTAACGTAAAGAGGCAGCTTTCACGTGGGTTGGCTTAGGTGTGTAGTTCTCCAGGGTTTTCTACTACTGTTGGTGCCTTTTGAAACCCTGTTTCATCCTACCCTTGGCCCATCTTCACCAAACCCCCTCATTTTTGTTTTATCTATGTATTTTTACAGAGTCTCTCGGTGACCGTGCTGTAGGGGTGCAAGGCAGAGGTGGGATGTGCACTGGGTTTACTTCTGCCCCCGTTCACAGACGTGCTGACATCCAGTTTCACAGGACGTGTTGCTGGAGGAGTCAGGAGTCCTGGAGGCAGTTTGGTTTGCTGACCGCCTTTGAAAGGTGTAAGCCTCTGGTCCTTAAAAGAAAGAAAAATTATCAATTGCTGCTTCTCTGTAGACAAAAATTCATGGCCACGGCACCCTGCTACAAACATCTACGTGGGGTTTTTTCTAATTAGAAATGTCTACATGGACATATGCGAATTGAAAATGTATAGCACTTTCAAATTTATTTTTTCACATGTCTGCAAAAATTATTGCTGTAACGATCTGTATACCTCCCCATTAATTGTGTTTTATTCAGCTTACAAAGAACTGCAGAAGTGTCGGAGCTCTAGGCTGCTCTGACTTAAATGCTGTTTTAAAAGATGTGCTCTGTAGTTCACAAAACCTGCCTTTCTTTCTGTGGTTTTCTTTTGCAAATCGTTACAGTCCCGATCCATCACACAGGAATTATTTGTCCTGGTTTGCTTCTGCTTATTCTCCTGCATATAATTAAGCAATGTTTTTAAGTGTTTTATCACAGTGGAGAGCAACAGCATTTTTTTGCTGTGCTAGCTGATGTGCTTTTTGATATTACTGTAGCAGCTGCATGCTAAAAACAGTTGTAAGGAAGGAAAAACATCACCCTAGGCATGTTCTTTTTTTGCACCATGAAATGTGTATCTCACCTCTCATCCTTGGATTTGTAGGAGAATAATATTACCACAATATCAATGAACGTGAGTTCAGCATCGCTGGTAGGGAGCAGGATAGCAGCTCTGCTCTGTGCTGCGCGTGTTCATGTCGCTGCAGCCCTCATGGGCGAAGAGTAGATGGTCGTGGGGAGGTTATGATGATGCTGTCAAGTAATGTCAATTAACTTCTGCTCTGCTCTAAACTCTATGGGCATGACTTCTGGGCAGCCATGCAGGTTGGAGTCCAGTGTTAAAAGCAGGGCTGTTCACAGGGACACGCGCTTCTGAGTCCTGGGGGAGCTAGGGTCCCGCAAGCTTGGAAGGTGACGAGGGGGAGAGGACCATCGTTGCTGAGGTGCAGAAAAGATGCAGGATTGCGGCATGGGTGGTCACATGTCCTGGAAGGGGTGGCAAATTCTTCAGCTCAGGGAAAATTTGGTACAGGTGGTGTCTCTGCTTTAAAAGCAGCCTGCAGTGTTTGCAAGGCAGTGGACAGCAGGGCCTGGCTGGCATCTGAGGGCAGAGCATGGCATCCACATGGAGGTTTGCTGTGATCCACTTGCTGCATGATAAAGTGGGATAGTATCCCAAAAAACCCAAGGGACTGAAAGGCTTGTCGGACAAGTCTTTTCTAGTGAGCTCTGGTTGGTGCTGTGCTGTGCACCTCCTCTGTTACTTCTGCTGTGTCCCCCAGCTGGGGAAGGGGTGTGGGAAAGCTGTAAGGAGGAGTTTGTACCTTGTGATATTAAACATCATGTTCAGACATGGGGGAGGGTTTTTTGGGGGTTGGGATGGTTGGGTTTGTTTTTTAAATGATAATGGCATAATTTGCTATTGCTTGTCCTGTGTAGCAAAGAGGATGCTGTTTGTGGAGACTGAGCTCCTGAGCAGCAAAGCAATAAAATGCTTTCACCCTCTTTAAACATCAGCTGGCCCATGCAAGTGAAATACCCTATATTTCTGCGCTGATTTGCAGGTATCCTCGTGGTGGTGGTTTCCCTGCTGTTCATTTTCTGATGCAGCCAGATGCTGGGAACTCTGCTAGCACAGGGCAGAGCAAACAATGCAGTAAGATGAAAAATAAGAAAGATTTTATTGGCAAATCACACAAGTGTCACTAAAGTGCTTTTCTTTCTGTTTTTTTGGGTTTTTTTGTTTTCTGGTTTGTTTGGGTTTGGGGTTTTTTGTTTTTAAAAAGCAAGGTATATCTGTGAAAAGTAAAGATCCATTTGCTCTGAGTGGGGGCTTCAAGCTGTTTCAGCCTCTGTTGTATTACTTTCTTCCAGCCCTCGGCTGGAAGCAAGGTGCAGCACAAAGTGGTGGTATTTCTGGTGTGCTTTCCCTTTCTGCCAAAGTTAAGGTTTTCCTTGCTTTTTAATTTGACATCCCTTCAAATTTGGTTGTCTTTGGACAGCATTTTTCAGACTCACTCATGTTTTGGGGTACGAGAGAAGACAGACATCATCTTGCCCTGTCTCTCCACTGCCCTACTCCTTCCCCAGCCATGGCTTGCAGGGTTTTAGCTGATGCTTTGTGCAACCCGGCTGTGTCCCAGCTGCCATGGAAAATTCCTGCTCTGCCACCACCTCGGAGGAGCCCATGTGGGAACGGCACTGCAAATGAGGAGTTCGGTCTCTACCCAAATATTTGTGCTTTTGGGGGGGGGGTGGGGTGTGTAAAACTAGCTGTGTGCACAAGGGAAAGATGGGAGAGAGTGAAAAGATTTCAATGTTCAGCAAAAGAAAGCTTTTTCATTTATTTTTTCCAGCCCTTTGCTTGAACTGTACAGTTATCTTTTGCTGCTGGAAGGTGGCATTGCTACACAGGCAAACGTTTTCCAGTGCCAGCCAGGCCTAAAAGCATGCTTTATTTTCCCTGTGCGGTTCTCCGCAGTTTCCCCAGTCTGGGGCCAGGCGACCAGGTAGGAAGTGTGGCGTTTCCTCAGTCGTGCACAGAGTCACCAAATTAGGTCCTACTTTGTTCTCAAAGTATTCATCAGCTGCAAATAGAACTGAGGAGTTGGCAGCCACTTACAGCGACTACTTCTGGCTCTCGTGCCAATGCACACGCGAGAGGAGCAGGTTCAGGGACAGCGCTGAGGTGGTTATAAACTGTCTGCTGATGTTGGATGTGTCCAGATGTAACTGCAGTGGAATTTTATGTCGTTTGATCTTCATGTCTGGTGGGTACTGGGTGCAGCTCATTATTTACAAGTTTCACAGTGAGAAAATCTGTGTTTGGTTAGACATGAGATCATAGAATCACAGAATGGTTTGAGTTGGAAGGGACCTTTAAAGATCATCTAGTCCAGCCCCCCTGCCATGGGCAGGGACATCTTTCATTAGATCTCTAGTTCAGATTCTCCATTTAATACACTTCTACAAAAATCAATGCAGATCTTACCTACTCTGCAAATGTCCACTTTCCATCCTCCTCCAGTTTGTAAACCCTGGTGCCTCCCCCAGCCCATCTCAAGGACTCCTTGATTATAAAAGATGAGTTTTCCGTCAGGCCTCAAAGTATGATGAATCCAGAGCCTGTTTGATTGGGAAAAGTTGCAAACGAGTCAAGCATTGATTAGAAAAGGCATCTTCTCAAATAGGAGGTTGACATCAGTTTCTTTTTTATTGATGCCTGTTATGACAATTAAATTCCCCTCCCTCCACCCACCCCCATGAATGTGGGTAGATTGTAAGACAGCTGGTGTAGTTCTCCGTTGTGGTTGTGCTGACTGATGTTGACCTCAGATCCTTTTAAAAATGTGTTTTACAGAATTCTTACCTTTGGGAACTTCCAAAACCACTTCAACATATGAATCATGCTTAAAAATGGATTTTTTCAATTCTGTAGGGAGTGAAGTGCACAGATCAGGGCTTGATGGGAATATGAGCAGGGTCACAGGAAGGGATCCTGTTTAAAAGGGATCTAAGGGCTTCTATGACCTTTGCTAGCTACCTCTGTCAATATTGAGTGAAAAGTGGTGTTTTAAGGAAACTTTTGTTCCAGAAAGGACTTGATAGGCCTCCACAGATCTGCTGCAGTTTCTTTGAACCCACCTCTTGTCAAGACACAGACCTTTGAAAATGCTGATTTTCATTAACTCTTCTTTCTGCCTTTACTTTTACAGCCAAGGCAGGCCCTATAGCTTTATTTAGAAATCACCCATCATTAGTAACCACAGTCATTTAGTAGACATATTTACAAGGTAACTGACAGTGGGAAGTAATTAAGTTTAATATAAATCGCACTCAATTTCAAATCTGCAGACTTCAAAATAATAATTAATAGAAACTGCAGCTTCTATAAAAAGATACAGTATTTATAGCAGTATCTTCTTTCTTTTCCAGCTAAACACATTGAGTCTAGTGGAGATTAAAATACCCTGTCTGTTCATCCTATTTGTTTCAAAGCCATTTTCTACCTGTGGTGCACTTAATTGTGAATTATCCACCACTTTTATTCTTCCTGGGAAGATTTTTGACTCTTAAGTTGATGACAGGGGGAGGAAGAGTTCAGCATTGTCCAAAATGGCCTTGTAAATGCATATATCTTGAGCTGTGGCTTTCTGCTAAATCTGTGTTTTATAGATCAGTGCCTAATGATGTGTGCTTTGTTTCATAGGTATCATGCAGCTGACAGGTCTGCTCGTGGAGCTGATGGTCACAGCTGGGGCGGAAATTCTTCATTAAACAGAACAGAGTAAAATAATCAAGGAAGGTTGGAGCCAGTTGCAAGATCTTCGGAGTTGATTGCTCACCCTGTCAAAAAAAGTCACCATTTGGGACGACAGCCTGCTGCCAGCAGCTGCCATGGCCAGCAAAAGAAAGTCAACAACTCCCTGTATGGTGCGAACTTCTGAAGTCATGGAGCAGGAAAGCACCGAGGGTGTAGAGGCTCCTAAAGAGAAGGGGGCTGGCACACTGCAGCAGGACTTTAAAAAAAATTGGCCTTCAGAAAGCTCAATCAAAGACTGTGAAGTGGTTGAGGCAAAGCCCCCAGCTGAAAATCAGTCTAAGAAACCCCAGGGTGGTTATGAGTGTAAATACTGCCCTTACTCAACACAAAACTTAAATGAATTTACAGAGCATGTTGACACTCAGCATCCAAATGTCATTCTCAACCCCCTGTATGTCTGTGCTGAATGCAACTTCACAACCAAAAAATACGATTCTTTATCTGACCACAACACAAAATACCACCCGGGAGAGACTAACTTTAAACTGAAATTAATTAAACGCAATAATCAGACTGTTTTAGAGCAGTCCATTGAGACCACTGCTAACGATGTCACTGTCGCAAGCGGTGGGCTAGAAAATGCAGAGTGTGATGATTCACTTCATGGGGGAATTAGTGCGAGTAAAACGCCAATGATGAAGCTGGGAAAGCCTAAAGGGGAAACCAAGAAGGGTCCCAAAAAGCCAGAAGAGGGAGTTACGGAAAACCATGTAGATGGCACTCTCCCCCGCATCATAACTGAAGCCACTGAAGCTATTGCTTGTATAAATGGAGACCTTCTCCATGATGTGTTAGCCCATGTTATGCCCTCTGTACAGCTGCCACCAAATATTAACCTTGTCCCCAAGGTCCCAGTACCTCTGAACAGTACCAAATACAACTCCGCACTGGACACTAATGCAACCATGATCAACTCTTTCAATAAATTTCCTTACCCAACACAAGCAGAGTTGTCGTGGTTGACAGCAGCGTCAAAACATCCAGAAGAACAAATCCGAATCTGGTTTGCTACGCAACGTTTGAAGCATGGTATAAGTTGGTCTCCTGAAGAAGTGGAGGAGGCAAGAAAGAAGATGTTTAATGGTACTATCCAGGCAGTTCCTCAAACCATCACCGTCCTGCCAGCTCCTTTGACAACTGCAAAAATGCCCCAGCCCATCATCCAGACAGCTTTGCCTTGTCAGATACTGGGCCAGACCGGTTTGGTTTTAACTCCCGTGTCAAATGGTTCAACCGTTTCCTGTTCACCAATTACACTTGCTGTTGCCCCAAACCAGGGGCAAAAGAGGACGATACAGACCTTGTCAAGTGCCCCAGAGGCCAAGCGTCCTCACGTAGTTCAGGTGCCTGAGATTCCTGCCAAGGTGACTGCTGTACCACTGACGCCAGCCAGTGAGCGAAAAAAGACGAAGGAGCAGATAGCAGAGCTGAAGGCCAGTTTCATGGCAAGCCAGTTTCCTGATGATGCGGAAGTCTACCGGCTGATAGAGGCAACGGGTCTCTCCAGGAGCGAGATCAAGAAGTGGTTCAGTGACCACAGGTACCGAAGTCAAAGGGGCATTGTGCACATCCCTGGAGATGCTTTAGGGAAAGATCAAGTAGCACCTTCAGCTGGTCGACACAGCCGTTCGTTTCACCCATACACAGATTTTACTCCCCAGAGATTCAAAGAGAAAACCCAAGAGCAGCTTAAGGCCCTTGAGGAGAGTTTCTTAAGATGCTCTTTTCCTACCCAAGGAGAATTGGACAGGCTTCGAGTGGAGACTAAGCTGAGTAGGAGGGAGATAGATTCATGGTTCTCTGAGCGGAGAAAGATAAGGGATAGCATGGAGCAAGCTGTCTTGGACTCAATGGGATCATACAGAAAAATTAAAGAACAAGGAACTCCCAATGGTGCAATAAGCCAGGCAGAACTGCTGAGTAGCTCCCAGCTCCCTGGTGCTTTATCTGGGTCCTCTACCACGTTTAAGAAAACCCAAGAGCAGATTCATCTACTGAAAAGCACATTTGCAAGGACCCAGTGGCCATCACCCCAGGAGTATGACCAGTTAGCATCTCAGACTGGGCTCACAAGAACTGAAATAGTTCGCTGGTTCAAGGAAAACCGGTCTTCACTAAGAACAGGGTCACTTAAATGGATTGACCAGTACCAGCAGCAGTACATTGTTGATGGTCGTAATGAGCAAAGCCAGAAAAAGGGATCAAAACACATTGAGAGTCCAAAGAACGGTAATGAGGTGTCTCGGCAACATTACCAGGAGCATAAAAAACTGAATGAAGAGAATGGGGGGAAGCTAGTAGCAAGAGCAAAAAGAGACTGTGAACCACTGAAAGACTCTTTGTTGGGGAATCAAGCGGAGGGTACGGACAGGTTGGAGTGCAACAGCCACGACGGCCATGGCAGCGAGGAGAACGAGGAGCCGGTGGAGGTCAACTGGGTGGAGGTGACAGTGGGTGAGGATGATGCTGCATCGGACTGTACGGACAGCTGGAGCCAAACAGCACCTGAAGGCCAGGCAGAGCTGGCAGACTTTGACTCTGAAAGTATATCTGGAGACAATTCCCACGTATAGACAGGTAATGCTGATGGTGCCCTGTTTCTCTGAGCCTGCCTCTGTCTGGGTGTGCTTCCAGCATCCTGTAGCCCCTCTTCAGTATAAATCCCTGGAGCCCATCCCTGCCGGATCCTTGTGCCTGCTGGATGCCTGAACAAAAGGGAGACCCATCCTGCTTGTAAATTAAAGCAACTGCATGGTAGGGGAGGGGTTAGTGCCGTTTGCTTTGTTTCTTGTCTCCTTGTGGGTCAAGTCCTGGATAAGAGAGTTTTGGGTTTGGGGTTTTTTGGTTTTGTTTTTGGTTTTTTTTCAATAAGTGATTAAACCTTAAACTTTCTGCCTTTAAATGACCTATGTAACCTCTACAGCACTTGATGTAAAATATACCAGCTGAGCCACGCAAAGAAATAGTAAGTAACACTAGTTGCTAGTATCCCCATTGCTAACAGATCATTGATCTCATGTGAATAGAGACTGTGCCGGTTTTTGCACCTCGGGTCCTTCCTTTGCAGCATCCTGCCCTGCTCAGAACAAAAGGTTACTGGGGGAAGGGCCCAGGACAGAGATGCTTCTTTATGCAACAGCAAGCAGAAAAAAAAATGTTGTGGGGACTGAAGTGGCTTATGCAAATGTGCTCTCTTCCTCTTGCAGGTGAGAACTGCCTCCAACCTCGCTTTGTTCTGCTTGCTCACTCGAGAGGCTTAGGAAATGCCCCAGACTAAGCTGTGTGGGTGTCTTAGCAGCTCTTCTTCACAGGATCTTGAATTTAAAAGCAAGTTGCAGGGCCTTTCTTTAAGGGGGTTTTATACAATCTTTCACAATGTGAAAGGACTTGTTATTTGGAGACCTGAAGGCTGTTTCTGATCACAGTTGTACAGGTATAAATCTGGAGCAAGCACCGTCAGCATTTCTTGACTTGCATGTTGAATCGAGTTCACTGGAGCCTGTAACATTTTGTGCTCAGTATAACTGAGTCTGTCTTTCCTAAACTGGAGTCTCCTTAAGCTAGAACGTATCCTACAGAAAGCTCAGCACCCTGCATTAACAACCACAGTGATACAACACCTATTTTAGAAAGAGTTAGTAGTTTTTTGGTGTCTAATAAGTATAATGTACTTCAGCATTTCTTTTAAAAAATATATAAAAATTAGAAAAAAAAAAAAGGAAATACAAAAGCCAGGACTGATAGAAGTCCCTCCACACTTGCACTGAAGACTTATACTGTTGCAGCTGGCAGTACTTGAACTGAATTACTATCTGTTGCAGAGGTGCAGTTTTTCTTAGCAAGCCCAGCTGGCTAGCCTAGAGCCCTCCATTTTCTTCTTGTACAATACTTGTCCAAAATTCTCCTGGACATTTTCTCTGAGTTGAAAAGGGAAACGCTGCAGTGGTTTTATTTTGAACTATGAATTGTGTCAGCTAATTTTGAGAAATGTTATCAGAGCATCTGTATTGCAAAGTATCTTAAAGCTCCAGACTACAATGCAAGACACTGTCCTACATTATGCTTGCAGAAGTTGGTAATTAGGGATGTGAGGAGAAGATTGTGTTACCTGTGTGGCAGAGGCAGAGATTAAAGGAGGAGGGACACGGGAACATCAGCCGGACGCACGCTGGGGTGCCACTGTTGTGCAGCCACATAAGAAAGGAGAGCCAGGATCTGATCTGCCTTTTAAAATCAAATGTACGATGAATAAATGCATTGTGGGATTTTTTTTCCAGGGTTGTTATTCCAGATCATTTCCCCTTCCAGCTATAAACGTTTGTACTGAGGAGAGGGAGCAGACCAGGGGCTGGGAGAGGGAATGGGGAGGAGGGCAGGGGAGGGGGAGTTGCCTGAAACCACTATTTCTTACAAACCTCTTGTACCATAAAACAGAGCTCTGCAACAACCCTCTTCCAGCAGCATAGGTTTGGCGCCTGCATTTTTGTGCTTGCGAGCAGCATAGGGTATGTTGAGGTGAGCCTCCTGCCTTCATGCCCTGGCCCAGGTGCTAGCTGTAAAGCTCCAGTGTTATCAGAGAGGAATTTTAATAAGAACTTTGATCTCAGTTAAACTTTTGCTGGGTTATCCTTTTGATGAGGAGCTTTCTAGTGGCTGGTTGTAAAATACACCTGCTGAGAAGAGATGCACTGGAGCAGGGCTTCCGCTGTGAAGACCATGCAGTAAGATCAGAGGACCATTTTGTCCTCTGCTTTTTGCCTGGTTCTCAGCATGCTGGCCTGGGGACTTGACAAAAGCCCAAAGTCTTTTTCATTTTAGTTTATTCTCCCTGTAAGTCTCAGCCCAGAAGCGCAAGTGCCTGCTCTCTGGTGCCTGCATGGAGGCGTTGTCACAGGCGTTGTGGCACAAAAGCTGGAAGCGTTATACCCCACACTGATGGGACCCATGGAAAAATCCCAGCTGCCCGGCTCCTTTTTCCTTCAGGATAAGCTTCCACTGTGAAGCCTATCTTACATAATTTTTAACTAAAACTTTGGTGTTAAATTAATAAGGTGTTATCTTAGGTGACATCCAGGGTATGACTCATGAGCAAAGACTTCGTAAGACCTGACAGAGAGCCTGTTTCTGCCTGTTGTCATGTAAAAGTCTGATTTTTCCTAACATCGTACTCCTTGGTACCTTAGAGGGGTCGTGTCACTGTCCTGGCTGCATGTAGGAGGTGGACCGAAGAGCTGACAGAGGACTTCTCCTCCTCTTGACTCTCACATAGCCACAGGCATTATGTGAAACTTTCACTGCTGAACCCTACATCTGGCAGGAACATGCTCCTTTGATATTCATGGTGTTGCTATTTTCTCAGCTTGATGTACATAGTTTAAAGTGAATGTTTTTCGGTGATCGATCTCCATATTCCTGTTGTTGGCTGAATTTGTTTGTGGCTTCTGTAAAACCTGAGCTCTTCCAGACCATCTCGGTCACTCTCTGCTCTGGTGCGTAGCTTTAGGAGTTTCTGAAACTATTAGGAAGTATTTGTGTTACAGCCTAGACAGACCTTATGCCTTAGAAAATTGAGTTTTTCAAAGCTGATCTGTGTTCGGCAGATTCTCCTGCTGCTGCAGCTAGTGGGAGTTTCACAAGTGCCTGGCCTTGGCAAGAGTGGATTCACACCAGTCTCTGAAATACCATCCCTGGACTAAGAAAAGGCTCTGTTACTAAGTCTGTACCTGAAGCTTTTGGCAAAATTGGATTTATTCCACAGAGCACGTCAGGTTTCCTGAACAGCGAGGCTGGGAGACCTGTCCCTGTAGGGTACTGGGGCCTTCAAGATGTTGAGTGGCTGCTGTAGGGTGCACTGAAGCCATCACTGAAAATGCTCCAGATGCTGTATAATGAAGCTTCTTGTAACGAGGCCCAACTGCTCTATCAAGACAGTGCTTTAGCTCCCTTTCCATCCATAGAGATATTCCTGCCTTCCAACAGTGCTGGTCAAAATTAGGTCTGTTGTTCCCATTTGCACAAGCCTGACAAACAGAAACTGGCCCTAAATTAAATACAGTAAATTGCAGCTCAGACATGAGAGTGGGACCAGAGTGTGCCAGAGTGGTTGGCAGCTACCGCTGGATTTCTTCACAGCATTGTCTCCCCGTGGGGTTTTCCCAAGATCAGTATTTCCTCAGCCCAGAGCTTTGTTTTTTTCTCAGAAGCATACTTTTTTTCCCCCACCATCACCTTCTCCACCATAAACTTTCTTTTTTAGAGGTGTCTTATGACCTCATTTTAAGCCCAAACCCTGCAAGATGTAGGTACCAAAGTCCATGGCTTACAGTGGGAGCGAGGTAGGTGGACACCCCAGATGTGTGCCCTGGCTCTTGATGGCTGTGACCACTGCTCTGTGGAGATGTGCCAAAGGAAAACCGTGTCTGGGAGTTGCACACCAGAAAAAAAAAAAAAGACTCTGAAGGAAGTCACCTCTTGCTTCTGCCGGGCATCGTACTGGGCATCAGAGGTGGTCCTCTTGGTGTCTCCAACCCCTTTTGCTCCACTGCAGGAGCTGAGATCACTCAGTTGCTGGTGGCCCAGTGCGTTCCTTGGTGTCCAAAGCAGGTAAAAGTGACCAGCACTGGTGTTTCCCTCCCTTTCTGCCTAAGTTCTCACTTTTCTTGTGGTTTAGGATTTCATCCATAAAGCTAGCTATAGTGCCCATTACTGATGTGGGCTCCAAGGCGCCATCCTGGAGTCCATGTGGGATTGACCAGTGGTTTTTTGCAGAACTTGGGTCACCCTAAAGCATTTGAGGGAGTGAGGCCGAAGTACGGAGGACTTGCCATGTCCCGTGAAGCCAGCGAGGTGTGTCTGAGACCCCAGCTGTAAGGCAATGAAGGACTTCAGAGGTGCAAGCCTGTGCGCTTTTACTGGGCTCGACCGCATTGCTCTCTGCGTTGCAGATGCCAGACAGAGCTCACTGCTTTCATGGGAAATAACAGACCTGGTAGCAACATTCATGAAAGCTGTGAAATAATGGTTTAGCTCAGGTTTTGGTAAGCGCTGCTGCGGGATGGGTGAGGAGGATGGTGCAGGGAAGCTGCCTCGGCTGCGGCGTGCAGCTCCAGCCTGAGTGGGTGCTTGCACTTCTTGCACATTTACACCTCAATGGGAAAAAACATGATGAACATAATCCTTGTCATAGAGCCCTTGCTCTCTGCTGGGAACTGGGGATATGTGTGGGCGAGTGAGCATTTGAAGGTTGGTGTTTTGGAGGTTATTTTTTAATTTCTGGTCCATGGTGCAGCCTTTATGTTGGTGCAGGAGTCATAGCGGAGCCAGGGAGCTGCTCTGCAGAGCACAGGCGTGTGCAGTTTTTTCCGTTGTCTTGCAGTTTGTATAACTATTTTCTAAAATCATGCAAAAAAAAAAAAAAAAAAGTATTTAATGAGAGAATTGACCAGGGAAGAAGGACCTGAAGTCTTGTTGCCTTTAGCACCATCTGTCCTGTGGGCGCAAAGTGGCTGCCCCCAACCCATGTGCACATCGTCCTTGAGCCAGCGTGAGGATCTGCTCGAGGTGTGTAGTACTGAGGGATCAGCAGAGTCAAGGCTGGGCTGTATGTCCCTATTAGAAATCTATAGGGGGTTATTAGCTGGGTGTTACATACAACAAAAATCTAGCACCCTACCGCAACATCAGGCTGTGATAGGGATAGGCTTGGTTAATGGTTATGGTTACGTAAATGTATGGTTAATACAAAATACAGTGCTACCACATGTGCAGGGATGTAAACTGGACGCCGTGTTAGTTGACAGCTCAAATAGTTGTTTGTAGTGCCTTCAAAAATAATACGCTGCTTTTATAATTTTTGCAGGGGTACTCCTCAGCTGCACTGTCCTGATGTTGAAGGGGAAATGCTGTCTGAAAATAGAAGAAAACTCTATTTTCCTGCCTGGGGTGAGATAGCGTGTTGCAACTCCAAGTCTCAAACCGCACTTGCGGAGGCACAGCGAGAAATACTCTCGTGGAGCATCATCATGGGATCGTTTCTAGTGCCAAAGTCCTACTACTGCATTAAAAAAGAAAAGAAAGAAAGAGAAAAGGGTCCTTGTACATAGGTTTCTCCTTAGCTTCTCTCCCACCCACTTTCCTGTCCAGCCTCTTCCTCTACTGGAACAGATTTGTACAACGTGGAAATTTTGTTAACTTTTTAATAGGTGCAAGTTATTCTTGCATATAATGCCATCGCAAAATTTGGGGGTTGGTTTGGGGGAGGGAAGTGTCTTTTGTGGGGGAGGGAGAGGAGAATTTTTTTCTGAAGCGTTTTAAGACAGATTTGCAATCTTTTGGAGTCTCGTTGGTGCAGATCAACATCTGAGCCCAGATCCCCACCCCGGTTTACATTTCAGCCCACTTAAATGCGTTACGGGGTTGGGGAGTATGGTTCTGGAGTGGTTGGGGTTTGGTTTTTTTTCTTGTTGTTTTGTCTGTTTTGTTTTGTTTTATGGCCACCTGCTACTGGTTGAAGTATTTAAATCTCAGCTTTTCCATGCTCCTACAAGGCGAGTCTTCTCCAGTTCCTGTACTTCACTTTTCACAAGCCAGCCCTGGCTGTGGGTCTCTGAAGATTTGGCTAGAATGCCTTTTTTGTTTGGTTTTTTTTTTTTTTTAGCACTTTTTGTTTAAACACACAGTACAACCCCCAGAGGGGTTGGAGCAAGGAAATTAAGATGCTTCATAATCCGAACTTGTTTGTGTTTCTTCGGCTGGTACAACGATGGACACCATAACCAACAGTTTGCCCTCCAGCTTTAGATGTTGTAGCGCACAACAGAAATTTCTGATTAATCCTTGCCACTAAATTTTTAGATCAGTCCTAGGTTTCCGAGTGCACTTTTTTTCAAATACTGCTAATTCGGATTTGTGTGGGGGTGTCTGTCCGTGCATGTGTGAGGAGGAGGAGGAGGGAGAGCGGGAGTGTGGGTGCGTCGGCGAGCGGGTGCGAGAGCCATCCAGTGTGTTCCTCTGACGAGCTGAGTTCGGAAAACTTACCCACCTTTCAGTACACTGCACAAATACGATGCTAGGGAGTTTGAATAAATCCAACTTTTTTAACTTGTTGCTCATTTGTTGTAACTCAATAAAACAAAGGCTAAACGTTTTGGTAACCTTTTTCTCGTCTCCCCCCCTTTTTTTTTTTTTATTATTCCATTTAAAACCCAGACTCGGCCCCCACCAGCTCTCCTTGGTGCACAAGAGCTCAGTGTCTTTAGAGCTGCGATTAGGGTTTTAATGGGGTTTGCAGTAATCGGCTTGGCAAATGCTAACCAGATTAAAATGAACTTGGGGTACTACTGTCGTTTATTTCCCCCGTGTCAGGGGGCTGGGTAGCACCTGGGAGTGGGGATTTGGGGGCGCCTCTATTTTGCTTGCAATCACAACCTAATGAATGAATGAAACGGTCCCCATGACTCACCCGTATAGAATTACTTTTATTAATCATCAGCACAACATTTAAGTGCCAAGGGAGGTTTGCAGTGGGCGGCAGTGAGTGCTCCGCAACTTTCCTTACAATAACGTTGTCTGGTTCATCGCCGAAAAGAAGTAACTGGATGGGGCAGCGCTTGCGCTCGCCGCATTTGCACGTCACGTGCCAAGGGCAAGAGGTGGGGAAGCAACCTCGGCTCCTCCATGGGCAAAGGCAGCCTGGCAGTGGGTACGCACGTCTGTCCCATCACACACGGTGCTGTGCGTTGTACTTCATCGTACTCCTGCATGCGTGGGGGCAGATGCCCACGCAGTCATGTCTGTACCCCCTGGGCGGGTTGTCAAATCAATGGATGCAAGTGTCAGGTGGCCAAAAAGCAAATGCCTCTGAAGATGCTCCTCCAGGACTCCAAAGTTATAACTGAAACTAATTGCCACTTCTGTCTGCTTTGCTTACATGAAAGGATGCTAATGTTTTAATTGCCCTTGCGCACAGTTTTTAACAGCCACTTGGCGGCTTAATATTCCCGTTTGCCTCTCCTGTCTGATGTGCGCATAAGTCTGTGCGTCTGGAGCGCTGACCTACTTTGCTTAACCAGCAGCGCTCCCAGGGAGCTCAGCAGGAGGTTTAGGAAGAACAAGACCCACCTGGGTTTTTCTGTATTTGTACGGCCCCAGACACGGTGGGATTAGGGGCCAGGCCTGGGACGCTTTAAGATCTCTGCAATTCAAATAAAACAATAGCAGCAGCCCTGGAGTCTGTCATCGCGCAGATAATAAAGCCAAAGCTCTCCCACAGCAAACAAATGGGCTTGCAAAAGACTGGCACGGCCTTTGCCGGCATCGGCAGAACGGCAGCACTGGGCAGTTTGTGCAGGCAGGTTGTGGTGTGATCCCAAACCTTCAGACACCAGGTTTCATGGGGGAAAGCCAATCCGGTGGCCCCTTTCTTTAGCTTAAAGCAACCCAGGTCCCCACAAACATTGCTCCAGCGTGGCTGCCAGAACGGGTTCACAAACTGGGCATTGCAAGCAAGCTTTGTTTTTAATTAATACCGCCGCAGTGACTGCGTTTCTAGGAGAGTCTAAGCGGCGAGGCACAATCGGGACATTGTTTGTACACGGCAGCCATTAGGGACGGCCTTGGCCATGGGGTTTCGTTGCACACGGGTGAAAATAGGCTGCTGACACCGAGTTCCTCCTGTGCAGCCGTGCCTCCCCAGTGCAGGAGGCTGGCATTTGCACCACGGTGCGTGGCTGAGAGCAGGGCCCGGCACCCAGCGAAGCCCCGCAGCGAGGGGATGGCTCGGGACAGCCTTCCCTGGGCAGGGACCACGGGACCTGCGGTCCCTGGTGCTCAGGTTTGGATTGACATTGTTCACAATGTGCTTTAACCTGAGTCTCTTGAAATGTTCTAATCAGAAGAAATCTAGTTACACACAAAAAAGAAAAACCAACAGATTTTTGCACTTGTGCAACACTTGTTTTTTTTTAATGTGGCTTGTAGAAAAATGCATCACTCGGAAGCCAGGAATGACTTGAATTTCTGGCCTTCTTAATTTAGTCTGCTTGTATGCTGACAAGAGGATGGGTTTTCATGATATGCACACATTACTTCTCCTGGCTGGGCCATAAGGTGCTGGGAAGGGTGCTGCTCAGTGAATGAGCTGCCGTTAGCTCCTTACTGCTCTCAGAGATCTGGGGACTCCAAGCACGTGGCACCACAGGGGCAATTGAGCACAGGTCAGGCGGAAGCTGACCTGTGATTGTGGTGAGAGACCACTTGGGCAGCGTAGAGTAAGAGCATCACAGAATGGTTTGGGTCAGAAGGACCCTTAAAAGATCATCTCATCCACCCCCGCTGCCATGGGCAGGGACACCTTCCACTAGATCACATTGCTCAAAAACCCATCCAACCTGGCCTTGGGAAGTTTTGGGGCAGAAACTTCAGCGTATACGAACCTCTCTGCAGCCTAAATGATTTGTTTTTTCACAAATCCTTTTTAAAGAAAAAACCCCACACTCCTCATTTTTTAACCACACCGCTGCAGTGGCACCATTTCTAACCACACATCTCCGGTGCTGACCTTTGGGAATTTCATGTAATGCATTGCTTTGAAAGTCAGCCAGCAAGCGGTGCAGGGAGTCTGCGTCTGCAGGGTGAAGCCCAGCAGAAGAAGGGGTGTCCCAGCACCACGGGGACCATCGCAGGCTGGGGGAGAAGTGCTGGGTTATGCAAGAAATCTGAGTGATTATGACCATAATGATAATTATGTGGTGATAACTTAAAACCTAGAGAAATACACATGTAAAACGGCCACCAAACTAAGTAATATTTATGCATTATATTTGCCATTAGCTGAAATCCAGTCATTGAAACTTTACCTATCATCTTCTCATAGCCCTCAGATATTGTTAGGTAGCAAAATGACACAACCTGAAATCTTACTAGGTTACAGAAGGGGGAAAAAGAATTAATTTTGCAGGCCCATAAGGCAACATTGTAGGAAGTCCATTTGGCAGCCTGATAGCAAGGAAAGAGCACACCAGTGATGGAAAGGAACTTTTTTAATCATGTCCTGAAGAAAAAGAGAGACCTGAGACCATTTAGCTCAGCGAAAGGGAGGACTTTGGTCCTCATTTGGGCAGTAACTAATGGAAAGCTGTTATGAATGGGGCCTGTGGCTCTTGAGCATAATTCTGAAAATATTCATAGTACAGCTGGAAAAAGGAATGTATCAAGAGTAAGAGAATGTGGGATATGCAATGCAGGAATGAAAAAGCAGCATAAAAACCGAGAGAGGGCTTCTTGGGTGTTACACAGCTGAACCATATCCCAATCAGATTATTGCAAGCTCTAGCGAGGATGGAGGTAAGAGCTGAGTGACCGGGTAATTGTCAGACCTAATCACACCGCACACATCTTGAGCACCATAAGCAAAAGCAGGGTTTTTTTCCATTGTTTTGTTATTTCCATCAGACCTGATGCTCCAAAATGGTAGTTCAAATTATATTACAATTCTCATAATTTGTGTACTGTGAAAACCACACAGCCAGCAAATTGGCTCGGGCACAGTAAGTGGGACATCTATGAAGCTTCTTCAATACACAAACTCATCCTCTTCATGCTCTTTTTTTTTCTTTCTTAAAAGTCTATACCATCCCAGTGCAATATACCATGTAAAATTTAGCATGCAGCAATCTTAATCTAAAAAATCATTGGTTTTGCAACACATCTACGAGAGAGTTAAAGGAATAATACCATTAATCCGAGTTTATGGACAGAGAAACTGGGAGATGTGTGTAGTTATTCACAAGACTGCAGAATAAGCGTGCTAAAGGCAAGAGCTGGAGTTCAGCTCGGCCTCGTCTTGACTTCCGGCAAGGAAGCATCATTTTGTATTTGTATCAAATCATTGCCATTTCATAGAATCATAGAATTGTTAAGGTGGCATTTGTCCTGGTTTCGGCTGGGATAGAGTTAATTTGCTTCATAGTAGCTAGCATGGGGCTATGTTTTGGATTTAGCATGAGAATAATGTGATAACACACTGATGTTTTAGTTGTTGCTAAGCAGTGTTTATACTAAGTCAAGGACTTTTCAGCTTCCCCTGCTCTGCCAGGTGCACAAGAAGCTGGGAGGGGGCACAGCCAGGACAGCTGACCCAGACTGGCCAAAGGGCTATTCCATACCGTATGACGTCATGCCCAGTATACAAACTGGGGGGAGTTGGCCAGGGGGCGGCGATCGCTGCTCAGGGACGGGCTGGGCATTTGTCAGTGGGTCATGAGCAGTTGCATCACTTGTTTTTCCTGAGTTTTATTTCTCTCTCTTTTTGTTGTTTTCCTTTTCATTACAATTTTTATTATTATTTTTTATTAATTTTTATTATTATTATTTTATTTCAATTATTAAACTGTTGTTATCTCAACCCACGAGTTTTCTCACCTTTACTCTGCCAATTCTCTCCCCCATCCCACCTGGGGCGGGGGGCTGAGCGAGCGGCTGGGTGGTGCGTAGTTGCCAGCAGAGTTAAACCACGACAGCATTTCTCATTCTTTCCCCCAAAGCCTTTCCCTTTCCAAGAGGCAAAGACACAAGGGCAGAAATGAGTGAGCCGGGACTGGGGCTCCTCAGGGACCCACACCCCGCACGATCCCGCCGGGACATCCCTTTTCCCAGCGCAGCTCTCCGGGTGAAGCTTTCACCTTCCTGCCTTGATTCCCTCCACCTTTAAGTCTCTCCCTAAACACCTTCCCTCTGCCTCCTATTTCCAGTGACCCTCGTCATTTTGGGCCCCCATGGGAGGTGCCAGGCGCTCCCCCCAGCCCGGCTGGCATTTCTAGACACCTCTGCAGCTGCTCTTTTATTCCCTTAGAGGGGGAATTTCGCCTCCCTTTAAAGCAGGAGCTGACGGCGTGCCCCGGGGTGTTTTATGACACATTAGCATGCATGCGTGATTAAATCCATCTTGGTATTAAGAGCATCACTATCTCCTCAGCTTGAGAGCGACAGAGCCTCTTTGGCCTCTCTATACTGCTCATGCGAAGTCACTAATACCAAAAGGCATTTTGCCACATGGTGACATTTAACATATATCTGTACCTGAATGTTTGAATCTGACATATTTTGCTTTTTTGCCACCCCATAACCCCAGGAGTCCCTCTCATCTTGGTGCTGGGGCCATCAGCTAATGCTGGTGGACAATGATGCAGTTCTCCGGTGAGGTGGAAATCCTTGACTTTGCCTCCTGCCTCCACAAGCTCCCAAGACACACATTAAACAGCAGCGTCACATCTTATTGCCCGACTGTTAAACCTCTTCATAAAGGGATCTTTCGCAGCATCTAGTCATTGTAGCCAGGGTTTCACACAAATTCAGGCTTATTTGGCTGTTCTCTAACGGTCTGTTTGCCTACAGCTCTGCTCCAGGTTCTCCCAAGGCACTTTTGAACATTTACCTTCACTTGGGTTGGCCCTAGCTTCAATCGTTGAGCCCCATCGGCTGCTGCCTCACCCGAAGGGCCGTGTTTCCCCCATGCTCTCCCCTAAAACTGCCTCCAGGTGAGGGGAGGATGCTGAGCAGGGGCGCTGGCCCCGAAAAGCCAGGGAGGCAGCCTGCAACCAGGAATTTAAATCAGCACTAAATTTGACTGACTGCTGTTGTTATGAACTATTACTTGTGACACGTTTGGAGATAGAGAGGTAGGGACCGCCCATGCCAAGAGCAAGGGACACATCTGGAGCTGCTGAGACAGAAATCAGATGCCAGTGGTTTCGGTGCCGTTGGGCCCATTATACGGAGGGAGAGCAGAAGTAGCCCAGGCTGGGAAGCACGGCTCCAAACCTGTTCTCCAGCCCTAATACAGCTACCACCAGGCTTCAACCACAGCTGGGCACAGAGCAGGCAGAGAGCCCCCAGGTGAGGGTGGGGGGTCCGGGGGTTTGACCCGCTCTCCGTGATGCTGACAGAGCCCAGGTGAAGAGCCCAGAGCCAGGAGCACAAGCCAAGCCCTATCCCCGCGTCTGAAGGGCAGCATGCTCTAAGGCTCCCTATTAGGGATTTAAACAAAAGGAATTTTAATCTTTTTTTTTTTCTTTTATTTTTAATGCCAGTGTTTGAATGTGGGGGGATGGAAATTTTAACACGAAGCCACACACTGAAGGTCACGGAAAGGCAAGGCAGACATTGTCTTCAGTAATATTAAAAGGAAGACCAACCCTGCTGTGTCAGAGCAAAAAAATGAATACTTCTTTTGATTGGAAAGAAAGTTTCTCCATGCCCGGTTGCGGTGCAGCATTGCACAACGGAGACTGCTGCGGCTGGGAGCAAGGAGAATTAATTACTTTGCTTTTTGAAGCATGGGCTGCTCTGCTCTGCTGTGCCAGCTTCAAGAACGATAAGCGCTTACCCAGAGTGCGGTTGTGTCCTCCAGCACAGGAGTTTTGCTCGTCTAAATCACAGGAGGCCGCTGAGTTTTTGTTTTGTTTTCTTCATACTTGGCCTATGCTTGAACCTGGGCAGCACCACTCTCTTTTCGGACTCACGGACACCAATTTTCTGCTGTCTGGGGGAAGGACACTGGACCAAGCATCAGTGCTGGCCACAAAGCGCCATGGTCTAATTGCGTTCAGCACTGTCCCAGAGTGCCGGCTACCATCACCACAGCACATCACGGCCCCACAGCACTGACAGGGGTTTGCCAAACGCAAATTTATCTCCAAAACACCTTCTCTCTGGGGATTTTGCTTTCAAGGGCATTTCAGCATCTAAAAAAGATGAAGCACGCCTCTCCCAGCGCGAGCAGGCGGTGGGGTGGTGGCACTGAAAGATGTCTTCAGCGCTTTGTCCTCAGCTGGGCAGCAGCAAGCCATGCTGCAGAAGGGGCTTATTGATGAGGTGTTTGGCCTTTCAGGGGGTTGAAGTGTTTTCTTGAGTCTCTTCCCTCACCCCCCTATTCATTTAGAAGGAGATTTTTTTCTTTATACAAGTGACTTGGGAACTGAAGTCATACAGGTTGCTGAAGTTTTCCTCCTCTGCTCACAAATAACTTCCAGGTTGCCCTTGGCAGGAGAGAAATGGTTTTGCTCAGTAAAAGCACCACCCACCAATTCAGGATAGCTGCAGATGCTGCCGCACTGACCTTCAGCAAGCAAAAATCACACGGTGTTTAAATTTTCACTGTAGTGTTGACACCCCTTCTGAAAAAGAGGGATTCCCACCTCTCCCAGAGCCACCGTTTGTGGCCATCTGCAGCCTCAGCCTGCCAGAGTTGTAACTCCTAGCTCTCCTCCTAACCCCAACTTTTTGGCAAAAGCTTCTGATTTACCTAAACAGTTGCAAAAGAACTGGAGGACACAGGCATGGGGCAGTTTGTGCACAAACAGCTCCTGCTGGCCTGTTGTTAATGCTTTCAGCAATGCTCAGCGAGCCTCATCCCAGTTCTCCGTTGGCAGAGCCAAAATCAATGCCTCCTCAGCATCCTGCACACTGAAGTTCTTAATTCATCGCCACAGCATTAATTTTTTTTTTAATATAACAAGCATAAGATTACATATAAGAGCTACTCAGAGCTTATCGGGCTTTTGCCATCCATTTCTTGATGCGAGCTAGAACTGCTCTACTTCCCATGCCTTGCATAACTGATTGTAATTTGCTACTCCTGAACCACAGCCACCAGTATCTAAGCAAGCCAAGAAACAAACTCCCAGACGAGAAAGATCAGCATTTCTTTGGAATGATGTTCTTCCTGAATTATCATGTGCAGATAGCAATTTCTTAATTGACACTTACGCTTGTTCAACACTAGATCAATGCTTCGAATATGACCCAGATTACCAGCTTCTGAAAACCATCACCCTTCAGGTTACAAGACAGATGTACAGGGGTGGGGGGAAAAAAAAAATTATGCCCACATCCTCTCTTGCTGCTGCTATTCAGAAAGAGGGCTTGCAAATCCAGGGTACCAATACACTTCTTTCTTCCAATCTTCTCCCTCCTGCACCTGTGTTCACCAGCTCTTTACTGGGGTTGCAGTACCAGTCAGTGGCTGTTTTCTGGCAAACACATAGCAAAGCTGAAGCCTGACTCACAGCGGCATAGTCAGAAATAAATGCAAGTCCACAGAATTGCCCCATTTTGGGCAACATACTGTTGACCGTTGCTCCCTGCCCGACAGGGAACATCTACGAGTAAGCTTACCTTTTAGCATCCACTTTAGCATAGCTTGTGATTTTAAGATACTCTTCTGGAATGGGAAAAGATTAAAGCTTTATAGACCAGATAGCGAGTGAACTGGGAATGCTGGCCCTACTGATCTGGCCCACAGATTAATTTAGCTTGGGTCAAAAAAATAGCAGCGATACAGCAAGGTACATATCCAGCGAGAGTGATCTTGGCAGTGGCAATAGTGCCGAGTTAAAGATCACCAAGTACAGCGGAGCTGCCATGCGCTGTCCTGGCTGGAGGGAGCCCTGCCCGCTGCTCCGGCCCCTGCCGAGGGGCTCTTCCCGGGCAGGCTGCTTCTCCCGAGCTCCTCCGCTGCCTGGGCCCTCGCCTTCCACCAAAGCCCCCACAGAGCGAGAGCAGGAACAAGCCCATCTCCGTGCATTAAAACCAAACCCACCCACACGAGTGGGATTTAATTCCTTCTGGCCTTTCGGCTACGGAGGCATCAAGGCTAAGCTATTCTTCGGTAGCCTTCCCCAGGGTGAGTGAGGGTGCTGCCTTCACAGGCACAGAGGTAGAATCGCTTTCCTGCTCTTCTTTCCCCTAGACTCCTCCTGCTCTCCCTCCCCTTCAGTACCATGCCCACGCATCCTCTTCGGGGTGTTTTTTTTTCTTTGAACAACGCAGCCAGGGGTCACGATTAATCACGGAGTTTTCCATACTCCATTTCCCTGCTCATTGTCCCGTGCCACTTGTTGAGAACCTTATCTTTATTAGCTGGTCTTATCGCAGCTCGATTACACATTAACAGAAACTCTCCTTACTCAGCAGGATTTCCTCAGGATTGCATCGCTTTTGGCTTCAGAGAGCAGCTCTGTGGCGAGAGCCCCTCCACCGGAGTCAGCCTAGGAAGTTACTGATCTCATTGAAGATGCACGAGGGGACAGAGAAAGCTATAGGATGACTTTGAGAAACTGGCAGGAGCACATTTAGAGGACAAAGCATTTCTATACGGGAGCAAACGCATTAGCTTATGTTGTTTGTATTGGCATTAAATTATACAGTAATTATTTGGTCCCGGTGAGCTGTGCTCTAATAGCAGCTACAGAGCTATCCAAGATCCTTCAGCACAGGGACTGCATCCAGCTAAAATGTCCCCCTATCCACTCAGCTACTCAACCAAATAATAGAGCTGTAGGGCCTATTGTTATCTGTCTGCTTTCAAGAAATTAGACTGATACACTTCTCAGGGATTTACTAGACTTTCAAGTGCAATATCACCACACCAGGTACACATCTGACAGAGGATTTTTCTCCTTCAATGCTACTATCACCTTGCCCAGGAAGGTTAAATGGCATCAATTTCAATCAATTGCTCTTGCTTTTTCTTCTTTTCTTAAAAAAAAAAAAAAATACATGACACAGAAGAATTTATTATTTGAAAAGGACAGAGCGATGGGTGCAAGAGAGAGGGAAAGGCATTGTTAAGAGATGAGGAGCTGTTTCTTAACAGGTGGCTCCGTGAACCTCCAAAATCCATCTCTGGTGAAGTCAATTGACCATTGAAGGACTCCAGAGCCTGGTGAGACCTCCCAGTGCCAGACAGTCCAGGTGAGAAGCAGAGCGCACCGCTGGGTTACCGACAGCTTCCCCTCTGCTCGGGCCATTGCCATGGCCCTTCACACTCCCCTCTGCTCCCAAAACAGCCTACACATGTCTTCATGGGGTGGCTCTGGGGAACAGAAACGAGGAGAAGGTCTGGAGAATTCATAAGACACTCAGTTAACACAGCTAGAAAAAACAATGGGTAAGACAAAGCACAAAAGCTCTTCTGAAATAGCAGCAGCAGGCTCCAAAAGCATGTATGGCATTTGAGGACAATTACTCTGAGTTTAACTAGTTACATTCATCAGACCATCTGAGAGAGCAAGTAGCTGATAGCCGGAAAGCAGAGATGGATGTAAGCAAGGGAAGAGGTATTAAACTGGTTATCACCTACGGGGTGAAAAGAAAAAAAAAAGAAAAAAGAAAAAAAAAAGAGAGAGGTTGGTAATTTACTACCTGCATGACAGCCAACAGAAGAGGCAAGAAAAGATTATAAGTTGCTATAAAACCAATATTGGTACTGGGCACATGATTTTAAGTATCAAGACTCAACTTCTGAAAATGGTTTGGAGCTCTTCTTTATATACAATGGCTGTCACAGCAGGCAATGGATGAAGAGTCCCTGTTACAGCCCGCTCAGGCTTTCTAAAGTGATGAGGATTTACATTTTGCAGGTGCATCCGATGATTCCTGTAAGTCTTCCCTGCCTCTGCCGAACACAGGCAACGGGTGCAGGTACGATGCCGTAGAGCTGAGAATATCCCTCTTCTTCCTCCTGTGCTATTGCAAAACATTAAATTTGGACCCAATTCTTTGAGTGCACTTTCAGTTTAAAAAGAAGGAAGGGAGATTTAAATGAAATACTGCTGCTCTCACTAAAATATACAGGAAAACTAGAAATTGGATTGTAACTACCCCAATGAGAGCAGCAGACGTGCTAGGAAGCTTTCACCAGGAATGCAGAAAGGCTCTGCCCAGAAGCTATAGGCTCTTAAATCTCTCCAGGTACTCCCGGCTCACAGAGCAAAGGAGACAGAAACCTGTTGACAGTGATCCAAGTTAGGCCTTTTTCCAAAGTGCAAGTCCTGTCTCAAGCAAAAGTCACAAATTTTTTTTTTTTTTTTTTTTTTTTTTACTTCTTGCAACGAAAAGCCACCACCACAACGCTTCTGGAAACACAGGCTGCAGAAGTGTTTTGCCCCAATCAAAATATTTTCTAACCTAACTGAAAAGTCATTTTAGAAATAAAAACCTGAAGCATTTCATCCTCATCAGAATAATCCAAAGGAAATATTCTCACATTGCAAAAACAGCCCCACCACACACAGAATTTCTTTCCGATGCGGTTCCAGTGAAACCAGCACATGCTGCAAGCACACACAAGTCTGCTCTCCAGCTAGGAACCTTCCCTCCGCACACACCGAGGTTTTGCCCCTTTATTTTCAGATTAGGAGCTACGTCTTCCCCTCTACAGCCTTCAGGAACAGCACACCTAAACATGCTCCTTGGGGAGCCCCTGCTCCTGGCTACGTGCACCTTGGACTACTAAAGCCAAGGCAGACATTGATACAGCTAGAGAGGAGTACATCCGTCCCTGTGAACATGTGCAGACTGTGCTTAGGTTTGAACGTTGCTAAGACAGAGCTGTAGAATAGAAAAAAAAAAAGCAAATATTTCTGTACTGCCTGATCCAGAGCACTTCTAATTTCAGCAGAAGTCTGAACTCTTGCAAAATTCTTGCTCTCCTGCTCATAGATCCTGTCCAGGATCTTCCAAGAATATCAATTCCTGCAAGATTTAATCCGTTTTCTGAATTTACATAACATAAGGACTGAAAGAACAATAAAAGCTTTTTATGCCATCGGTTGCATAAAGCTTTGGGATGTTTGAGCTTCTTGATGCTGCCCCAGAATCTTTGCTGTACTTTTTCAACATTAATTGGATTTTTATCTTAAATTACATACCTTGGGGAAGAAGGGCGAGACAGAACAGAGAACAGGACAAGACTAACTTTCCTACTTGTTTATACATTAAAAAACCCAAACCCTCTAGCATCTGGGCTTTGAATCAGCTTTTAAGAAAATTAATCTATATGTAAAGGCTCCTAAGTGAAAATACTGAAACATTAACATCAGTTACAGTGAACTCCTTAGCCTGAGCCCCTAAGACAAACAAGGCCAGCTCCCAAGGCACACACATTGCCACTGTCTTTTTGCAGTTGCTTAAATTTGTAAGAGCAGTAAGCACAGGCAGTTCAGAGTGAATACCCAACCCCATCTTGGGGAAAAAGCAGTTTGGAAAACATTCTTTGATCAGACAATGAATACAATCCTTTTCCTCATTCTCAAGTCCAGTTAAAAACCAATTTCTCAGCATCTTTAGATCCCTTCCTGGCTGCTTTAAAATATTTTTTATTCCAAAAATCCATACCTTAGGCTTCTCTACCTCATACATCCACCAACACCATACACACTGTATTTTCACTAAAATAAAAAGCAGCAATGACATAACCTGAGTTGCATTCCTCTGTCACAATATTCACTCCCCACAGCCCGGGGCTATACGCACACATCACTGCCCAAGCATCATGCAACCTAAACAGTTTTGATCGCACTGATCTGAGACCCTCTCCTTTCTACAGGAACAGCAGTATGCAGGAGGAGCACTATATGGACGGCAAGAAGGCAACAGCCCCTCCAGCCTCATCCAAGAGGAAAAGCACACTGGCCCACTGCACAGGGAGGGACAGGCAATGAGAAGACCCCTTGATCTCCCCTCTTACGATCGTGAAATTAACTTTCTACCTAATTGCCTGCTAGAGTTTTTACAGCACCAACGCTGAGCAGTGCCAGTCAAGTAAATCTTAATGAAGACAAGTGCTACACAAAGCCTTTCCAGTTGGAGCATCGTAGAACATCTCAAGTTGGAAGGGACCCATAAAGATCATCGATTCCAACTCCCTGCTCCTTGCAGGACTACCTAAACCATATGACTAAGCGTCGTAGCAGAGTACGTGAGGGTATTTTGATTTTAAAAGAGGCCGAGGGGTCTGTTAGGGTTAACTACGGCTAACCAATACCCTAACTTGAAAGCAAAGGGAAACACTACTGCAAAGAAACTTTCTACATTTAACTAGCTATTGCAAGGTGACCTGAACTCTGTGGTGTGAAGAGATTTACCAGGCGGCTTGGCAAGTGCAAGGGCTGGTGCAGGCAAACATCCTCACACCTCCAGTTGCAATGACAAACCAATTACGCCATTAATACAGGGATCTGCCTGCTGTCCTTTAATCCATGGCCAGTCCAGGGACTAAATACATGTTTCTTTTAAGAAACAAATGTAAACATTCAGATGCAAGAAGACTGCTTGTGGCAGTTTTGTTTTTAAACGCCGCCTCCAGTTGCCATGATCTTCATCACGGAAGACCTATGGCTGATGGTCAACAGTCCAGAGAAACGTGGCCTTAAGAGCCAATTTGAGCTCTAATGGCATTTTGCAAGGCCTTTGTCCTCTGGAGGGGAAAAAACAAAACAAAAAACCCCAAACCACCTTCAAGCACCAGAATTAAGGTTTCATCACCATGTTTTTCCCCCAACATCAAGAAGATTCTGCAGAGGCCCTGCCAGCATCCCACAGTTACAGCTCCTTTTATGTAACTTTTGCTCACAAGTGTTGTAATCACTCCTCCTAGACCGTGTTCCAGATGATGAAAGGGTGAGCCACTGCTGCGAACAGAACTCCTTTCATCACCAAAAAACTGTGCTTGAAAAATAAAAGCAGCTGACGTCTTTTCATCTTTTCAATCCTAGAAAACAGCACATCGTCACCTTTTAGATGTAAGTACTTCTGCTTAATACGCACATATCACATATTTAACTTCATTAACAAAACCATGACAATAGACTCAATTCTGAGTTTCAAGTCACACTGTTACTATCATCCATGGCAAAACAAGAATCTAGGGACACACAAAACAAGAAAAGCCATTTACTACTGCAGATGATGGCAATGCTAAGAACATTTTCACCAAAATTAGTGCTCTGCCATACTACGGCAAGTACAAATTGATCCATCATCCTAAGCCTAGCACAGAACAAGGAAGAATATGAATCATCTTCATTTTATGGATGCAGAACAGGATTACAAAGCCATTAGGTGACTTGTAATATCAGAAACTTCAGACTGTAAATTAGTATTTATCTCTCCAGCTCACTGCCTTAACCATCAAGGCAAAGCAGTCTTCCTCCCTGATAAGGTACACAGTGATATACAAACACAGAAAGAATCTTACGTTGTATTGCAAACAATATGCTATTCTGCAAATTAAAGCCTCTCCGTTTTCCTAACGCAACAATTAGATGACAAAATGAAGCAACAGGTCCAGTTCCTCATTAAGTCACTGGCAACACCACATTAGCGAGTTGTGTTGAGAGAGGAGCTGTCGCCAAGACAAAGCGATAGGAATGAAAGATGAAGCATTTTAGACGCATTTGATTTCATATTCCTGGCTTTTCCGCTGACTCTTTATGCAGCTGGAGCAAAACTGAAAGGCGCACACTTGCCATGCTGTTCTGTCTGGGGCATTTAGTATGGACCAAGACTTTCCAGTTTAAGGAGCACAACAAATTCACACAGTGCCTTATGTACCAAGTCCATGATCTTCTTTGGTGCCTCTACGGTAACAAACAGGAAAAGTGCAGTCGGATGAATGATGAGGACTAGAAGCGTCATCCAGAGGATGCTCAATGTGTCTCCAAATCAGTTCAGAGCCTCAAAAGGAATTCTGGCAGCTGTGCACATCTGGCTGGACAGAGAGAGGGTAATGCAGAATACCAAGCTTAGCCCTGGAAAAGTGACCTTTATCAATCCCACAAAGTTTGAGGGTGAGTAGAAGGATACTTCCTCCCAGAGGACAATAAAGAATGAATCACTGCGTATACAAAAAGAAGCTGTGAAATTGTAATAGCCCAGGAAGGACACAGACTGTCAAAACTCACGGTGATAAACAGGGACAAATAAAATGCCTTTATGATTTTGCAACCGATCAGAGAAGACAAGGCTCCCACCCAAAAGCAGGTCATTTTCTTGAGTACTTTTATCAACAGCGGGAGGTGGTGTCACAGTGCAGCCGTCAGACACTCCCCGGAGACGCACAGATCACAAGGCTTGTGTTGAGCTGAAATATGATTTAGTGAAACAGAGACAGTAACAGAGATCAAAACTTTAATTTAAAACTTTGCCAACAAAAATTGATTACAAAAAGGGAAATTACCTGTACAAAATAAGAAAGGAGGTACTCATTTACCAAGAGACTGCCATTGTCAGCGTACGCTGGAGGACAAACAGTGCTTCAGGTCAAGTGATGAGTGAGAGAAAAACAAACCGAGCTCGTAATACGGAATCCTGAAGTGAATCTTCCATAAACCAAAGTAAATTGACTTGAAGCAGCTCAAAAGCTAATCAAGACTTATCAGAAGTCTATTTGCCTTGCAGACCTTTTCCTCTTAATTTATAGAAGGAGGATGCACTAGAAAGCAAGCCTAGAAAGCACAGTGCACTGGGCCAGGACAATGACTTTTGCCATCCTTCCTCCCACCCAAGCCTTCTTTCTGGCCTTCTGTACAAAGATGTTCTGCAATTGGAGTGTGCCAGGGTTTTAGCTGAGTCACAAACCATTGCATCTTTACTTAAGTTAGGTCCCGACTCAAAATGAAGACAAATGCTTTGGAGACAGTGATTTTACTATGGCTAAAAAGACCAGCTGCATCATGACTCCTATAAAAATGGTGGTTCTCGAACTTCTCAAGTTAGCATCAAATAACAGCTGTCGGTCAACAATAGATTAGTATTTACAACACTGCAGTCCTCTTTTCTACCTATCATTTTATACAAAGGAAGAGAAAAGAGCATCTTTAAAACTTACACTGGATAGACAAAAATGGCAGGTGATTTCTGAACTCCAAGTTCCTGTAAAATCTAAGCCCGCAATATGATCATTACCAGTTTTCTACATTTTTCCACAAGCCGGATCAACAAAATTGAGTTGCAGTGAAGTAACGAAGCACGCATTTTTTTCAAGCAAGCCAGCCGAAAACTTCCAGTCCGACTGCTTATTTTCTACTCAGTTTCACATCATGTAGTATTTACAAGTTTTTAAACCTTCAGAACCCAGGTTTAGTGAAGAAACAAAGTAGTAATAAAAATGTTTTGGCCCAGATTCACTTCACCTACTTATAGATACCTGAGATACCTAAGTTGGGCAGAACAGCCTCTGTGCCCTACCTACCCAGTAAAAAGACAGACAAAGGGAAACGGAAATTCAGTCTTGAATCTCATCCTAGTGACAGTGCTCTTCTTCCTCCAACTATAAAACGAAAAGGGAGCAACTATATTCCAACTTAGAAGTCTTGGTTAAGCTTAGAGTAGTTGTGTTCCTAGCTTAAGTGTTGTTGTTTATGTGAACCTAAGCCTTACCTTGCTCACTAGTGGCTCCCACCTAGGGAGTCGGGGACAGCTGCCTTTTAAGAATGCTATGAGACATGCATGAGTCCTCCTTACAGCTGCGAAAACAGAGATAAGCAAGAAGTTTGCTCAAGTCCATGCAGTGAGTCAGTAACAAGCGAGCATTACAGCTTCCTGCATCTCAGCCCTGTGCTCTGCCCACGGGAACCCCATATGAAGAAAACTACTGTACAGAATCATTCCCTTCTCCATGTCAAAAAATCTTACCAAAAAAGTACAGATACTAATAAACAGTGTACATAATTTCTTATTTGACAATGAAAGAGTCCTGTAGTAAAGCAATCTGTTCTATTGTATCTTGACCCTGGAAAAGTTTATTTCCAGCTTTGATTCTTTGATGTCTTAAAGCTTTTAAGAGAAAGTTGAAGATTCGGTTAACAAATATAATGCTGCCGTCAGTACCCTTTACATTAACCACAATGATATGTTACATTTTCTAGTTTAAGTAGTATTTGTGCTACCCAGTTTTGCAATCAAAATAGAAACCTTGAAGCCAAGAATTCACAGATCTCGGGGGGGGGGGGGGGGGGGGGGGGGGGGGGGGGGGGGGGGGGGGGGGGGGGGGGGGGGGGGGGGTGGGGGGGGGTGGGGGGGGGGGGGAGGGTGGGGGGGGGGGGGGGGGGGGGGGGAACAAGCCAGACAACTTCAGTTTAAACAGAGCAAGCCTTGTAACATGCCATGAAGAGTTCAGAGATTTCAATTCTGTGAATATCTGTTATTGCCATTTCAAATGAAAGCCCTCATCCTTAGTTCTGCCCATCCCCTGCTGTAGCAGGTAGAACAAATGCTGCATGGCAAGAAAAAACTCCCTTCAAAATACAGCTTAATAAGGGAAATGAAACATTTGCACTTTGCTTTATGAATGCAGCAGAGAGATATCACTTAAATAATGTTTCCAAAGATTCTGGGACTTAAGCACACCTATGGAAAAAGTCAGCTTCCTAAACTTTGGGGTTAGTTTGATCCATCTGCCTCGCACTGGATTCTTACCTTACCACAGTCAACAAAGCTTTTAACGTACGAGGCAAGACAGAACACCATTAGCTGGTTCCATCACATTACGGAACAAGACAGCATAATGGATGCCTGTTGTGACAGACAGACAATACTGTAAAAAGAAGGCTGTTTTTAATGGCAGAATCAAATTGGACACTACTGGCTAACCTGGAGCAAGATCTACATTTTTCCCTTCTTGAGTTTTTAATTTTCTCTTGAACTAGAAACATTCTTTCTAATCAGTTAAATCCAACAGTACTACAGAGAGCTCAGTTCTTAAGCGTGCTCTGCACCAGGAAGGGTCGGTCCTACATCCAATTAAAACCAAAGAGTTGCTGTTTTCCAAGGGCAGGAGTTCTTCACTGGTCACCTAGCCGGAAACCTTGGCCCCAGTTGTGTCTTCCACCACCCTGCTGATCTTCTGCAGCTCTTCTCATGCTAGCAGGTGGGACACCAAACCCCGACACTCCTCCTCTCCTATTTGGCAGCCAGCGGTACCTAGGAGAGGTCAGAAGAGAAGGAGAGAGTTTGAGAAACAGCTGTACCTTGGGGGTAAATGCCAGACTACACACTTCTTTTTAGCTGCTAGACTTTGCAATAACTCTGGCTTTTCACAGCAGTACTTCACAGAATTCTCTCCAAATCTCAGCCCTCAGCACATTGAGAAGTGGGAATTCTGGGGATCTTCCATCTCTGAGATATGGTTAGATACAATAATCCAAACAGAGGGAAAAAACCCACATAAGTGAGTCTCATTGTTGAGACTAAATGCTGTGATACAAACTTAATTCCCCTAACTTCTCTCCCTTTTTTCAGGGGAAATAAAAAAAAAATCCAAATAACTTCTGAGCATCTCTCTCTCCAATAGTTACAAAGCTGCTGTTATCACAGCATCCAACTATCTCACTGCTCTCTAAGTAAACATTCCTGAGGAACTGAGAGCCAAAGAGACTAAGGGAAACAGGCTCAAGCAACTAGCTTGTCTGAAATCAAAGCTCAAGCAAATCAGAGCTATAGGAACTTATCATCCAACTTAGGCTACCATCTAAATAGACAGAGTGATCTAAAATACAGCTTCTGCATTTCACAAGGGATGACATCAATTCAGAGTCATTTCAGCTCTACAATAGTTACACCAAGCTCCTGCAAATCCCTTGCTGAATTTGACCATGAAAATCTGAGGCCCAGACATAAAACCCAGATTCCTTTCTACAAGAAAAATGATTCTATATAGAAAAAGTTCTTCATTATTACATTAAAGGTATCTGTAATTCATCACAGCATCTGTTTTTTTTAACAAAACATTACAGTGCAAAGACAGAATTTATCCCTCTTTAGAGATGTTTGCGGTACTTCTGTTCCTGCTTCTCAAATATGGAGAAAAATTAAATACACATATAAGGAATCAAGAGAATTACACATAACCAACAAGACTGATGGCAGTTTCAGAGATGTTATTATCTTGAAAGATATTTTAAAACAACATTTTGTCTTCTAATCTTTATGGAAAATTAGGTTTACCAGAAGGGCTTGCAAACACAAAAGTAGAATATAAAGTTTCCCTGCTCATTAAAACTTGTACAGAAAGTATAGCTGTAATTCAACTTTATATCTTACAATTAACAGTTCATCCTATAAAAAGGGTTAACCGAGTTGCTAACTAAAGTTTGGTAGAGAAAGAATATTTACAACCTAAAAGGATGAGGACAAGGGCAACTGAAGCTACAAACTTTGGCTTCTGATCATAGTATTTCAATGCCAAAATAACGAACAGATCGCAAGAAAAAGCGCTTCAGAAACCAAGACCTGGCAGTCTCGGTCAAGGTGACTGGTACTGACTGCAAAGCAGAATACATATTGCAGTCCTGAACAAGTCTGCAACTGACTCCTATTATCGTTACAGGTTGCTGAACTGGTAGCTACTGTAATGATACATGGAAATACCGATAAAAGATCCTTTACAGAAGAAAATTTTTTTTATACTGTTTGGTAACTGTTAGGTAGTTCTCTTTACTACAGCTCAAATCACTAGCAGAACTATGACTTTTACCCTCACTCTTAAGAGTGGGTAAAGGACATAAGCCATTCGTAGGGGTAACAAAGAACTCTTCACATTTACAAGAAACAACATTTTTGATGACTCAGCAGCACAGTCAATACAATAGCCTGAAGCAGGTTGATTTAGCAACGTATTTTACACCTTACAATTCCAGCAAATATGTCTGATCAACAATACAGAAAACTGGACCAAACAAACAGTGAGCTAAAGAATAAAGGCAGCTTACAGGAACTGAGGTGTGGACAGAAAATTCCTTCCTCCCAAATCCATTGGATATTTAAACATTAAGAAGAAATACAGGTGTCCAACGAGATTTCCTATCAGCTCATTGATGACGCTGCAAGGCAAAAGAAAAAACAGTTTCACATGCTGTCTTCACTGAAAATAAACGAATGACCGTCTTCTGCCAGTTACTACTGTTCACCTGCCATGGGCATTGCTGGGGCCACGAGCCACAGAAAATTTCCCCTTCCCTCAGCATTTTGCAGCCACTACTTCAAACGGGCCAAACGTCAGTGCCAACACATCAACAGGCTGTTCCACCCTCCCTTCCAAGCCTTCTCTACAGACTGTACTGAAAATGCAATTAAATACTTGTTTACATCAGGGAATTAGACCGTACGGCTATTAGTGTCTAAAATAATAGTCTGTGGAGCTTGAGAAGTTACTGCTGTTTTCACTGGACAACCTGTCTCCTGCTGTACTGAACTGTTTTGTTCCCAGTTTTGCAAAAACACTGCTGAATGGAGGCCCTTGAGTATCTTCCGTCATGCATAGAAACAGCAGGTATCTAACAGCAAGCAGTTTTCCTCAAGTGACGGATGAGTCAGTAGGAGGCACGGCCAGAAAAGGGAATTTGGTTCTGCTGTACTATCTCCTCCTTTTATAAATCAACCACGTAACTTGTTATTGTCACTAATTGTGTTACAGCGGCACCAAGAGGCCCCAACCAACGCAGGGCACCAACGGGAAAGACTGCACAGAGGGGATTTCTGCTTCCACGGAGTTTAGTCAGAGAAACCCAAGACAGACCAACAAATTCAGCAGGTGCTAATATGGCACTCTGTGGGCTTGGTATTGCCTTTTTCCCTTGTTTCACAAGCTGAAAAAAACATCACGCTGGGCGAGACTGTGAAGGAAAGAAGTAACAGCACTATCACAGTCAAGCTAAATTTGTTTCTAAAACCAGTAATGATGGTTTGTCATATGGGATGACATCTTTCTTTACTGTGTGCATTACTCTTTTAGTAAGGAAAAGGCCTAATGCATAGATTTACTAGAAAATAAACCAAATTTTTATTGCTTTCCCCTCACCTACATTCTCTAGTTCTCACATGCACATCTCCTCCTTGCTTTTATCTTAAATGACCACCATGTGACGCCAAGCATTATCAGTCACATTATACAGCTTTAAGCCTCTTATTTTAATATTGCTTCTAAATTCAGCAGTAAGTCAAATAGCTGTAAAAGCTTTTTATAACTTCAAATTAGCCATATAAGTAAATACGCACGATCCACCAATGATGTAGTTGAATCCCAGAATAACCCATGGAAGGTAACAGGCCTGAGAAAGAACAGAATGGAGACAGAGAAGTTACAAGTACAAGTTAAGGACATAAACCTGCTCAACTTTCTGCTGCACTAATAAGCATGATTATAATCTCAGTGTTTTAGGCATTACACAAATCCTGATACATTCACTTAAGCAGATTCTACCTAACAAGGTAGGATAGTCCAAACTGAGCAACCACTAACATTTTTAGACAAATCATACTCATTTAAGCATTGTAAGTAGATGCGTCTTTTGCACTCTATGTTCCACAGCAAGCTTACATCTGAAACAAAGTCCTAATATTTCTGATTTTGAAAAGGTCTGGAAACAATGATCAAGAGTCTTCACTACCAGACCTGGCAGAAACAGAAGAGGTTGCACAGGAAAGGACAATTTAAAATATCAACATTTTGTCCCTACGGTGTCACTACGTTCAGCTTTTGTGCAGGTTAATGTAATCGGCAATTTTTTCCTCTTTTCAGACCAATGAATTTCAGTTGTCAGGACATCTTTTCAGTAAAGCCACACTGAGTGACACTGTATGGAAGATCATGAAGAAATCTGTCTTTGCTGCATCTCAAGGAGTATATAGTTATGTGAAAGCATGGGACATCTTTAATAAGAGAAAATATTTATATTTTGCCCCTCACGGCCTTCATGTGCATCTTTGGGGAAGAAACCTTTTCAATATTGTGTCTGACATACCTTAAATCTTGTTCCAAACCAAAACGATACAATCATGTCTCTGTTCAGCTGGGCCCACACGTAAAGTACTGACATGATGAGTGGAATCATCAGCAACTGCAGTGTTTTTAAAAAAAAAAAAAGGGCAAGAAGTTACCATCACTTTAACAGAAGCCTGAAAAACTTAAACAGGCAGCTTCAAAAATGGCTTGTAAGCATGATACATCAGCAAAATCTTTGAAAATTGTCCCAGAATCTTTGCCATCATGTGTCATGGATCTGTTAAAAAGCTATTGAGAAAGCCAAGCAGGAGAACCTACTTGGTCATTCGCTTTTGCTAAGGCCATGCCAAAGCAAAGGGCTCCAACTTGCACCAGGTGAAAGAGCAGCTGTGGCGAATTCCTCTGCTCCCAGCTGCTTGGTAGCACACCTACAGCAGTCAGTGACATATTTGTGCCACAATCACTTCCATTCACAACCCAGGGCACTAACCCAAACCCACTCACTGGGGGCCAAGCTAATACGCCAGATGAAGTGTTACTCCATCGAATTGCCAGCTACATCTCCCTCAGAGCACCAGAGAGGGAAGGTGCACCAGTAAATCACCGTTTCAGAGTACTGCAGCCAGCCTTGGCAAAGCCACCTTGGCAGAGCTTGGAGTTAACCTGTGCTCCATGCCAGGAGATGAGATTGTTTCAAATACCTCCTTACTGTGACTGTATATTAGCTGATTGGACTATTTCTAGTGAAACAAATATAAGGCACTATTTTAGCTATCTGCTGATCTCTAAACTGAAGACAGAGTGTGCCAGCAGCATTTCCCTGACCTGGTTTAATGCTACGAACCAGCTCGTGTGCTTGGAAGAGAGGTTAAAACTCATCCCTTCGGGGGTGCCGCTATTTAACAGGTTCCACGTCAAAGCTGGCACACCAGCATCAGCCCAGCCTTCCTCCAGCCCTACGGTGCACCAGCAGTGTGACTCATCACACAAGTACCTTAGGGTCTTTATTAAAATCATTTTTATTTTACTCAAAAACCAAAGTAATACCTAACTTCTGAAAGTATTTGAGATGGGAATAGAGGCCCAGCTATCCTACTTTATCTTCTCCCTTTCAAGCAAGCCACTCAACACAAGCAAAACAACCTTATTTCTAAGAAAGACACATTTGTATATCAACCGATTCTCTTTTAAGCAACACTTTGTATGCTGATATAAAACCATTTTAAGTACCTTTTTAAAAAGATACAAATCAACACAATCAGTCTAAAATTCATACAATGTATGGGCGACTTCAGCATGCTTTTGAAGAATTCTGTGGCGTCTTCCCCACAGCAAAAAAAGTTGAAGTCTGAAGTTATGGACAGCCCTTAACAGAACTCAGTCCTGACTGCAGATACATGATTGCTATGTTTGTCTACCAGGGGAGCCTGATAAGTGGTCTAATAAATACTAAGATAATATTGTACAGAATATTAGAGATATTGGTGCAGGCTTTGGGTGATGGGGACAGAATAAGATGAGAGAATAGCAGAGGCAGGCTGAAAACATGCAGTTATCTGATACTCTGTTGTGTCCAAGGAACACTCCCTCATTTTTCCCTGTAATATGTGGGGGGATAAGAACCACCTCATTGACAATGGTTCTTTAGACCACTATTTTAATCATTCTTGTGACAATTTTGAACTTCACAGTTCTGATCTGAATTTGAAGCTGCACTTTTCACAAAAAGATCGGCTGTTGGCAAGTAAAAGGCACACTGAATTTGAGAAGACTAATGAACCCAAGAATCATTTTTAGATAAAAAAAATGCAGTTCCACACTCATTAGAGGAAACAGTGCATAGGTGACATCTTGTGTCCATTTTAGTAAAAGGCTGAACAGTTCCTGACTGCACAAAGAGCCAATTTTCACTCCTTGACTCCCTAAGTTAGGAGCGGCAGAGTCAGATACAGGCTTGTGATATTAGCTGAGGCTAACCCAAACTAAAAAACTAAACACACACACACACGGCAGTCCATTTTAATATAAACTAAACCAGCCCAGCTTAACTATATTCTGCAGTTATGCCGATAATGGTCTCTATAAAGTCATTAAGTAGTCAAAGTTCCATAAAAATCATTATTTAAGAAACTGCACTGCACTTACCTGCATGTCCATCGCCAAGCCAGTTATCTGTCATTGCACCATTAAGGAAAACGCAGCAAAACCTGATAGACTAGGATGACAAAAAGATGCTGCACACACTGAACACACATGCAAAGGCCTTTAATGTTTAAAATTAAAACAGCGTTCCTCTGTAGCATTAAGTTAACCACTGGAAAAAATGAAAAACCCCCAATGACCTAGAGACTTACACACTTAGTTTCAGTAATTGCTTTTCAGTAGCCTTTTAAGCCACCACCTCAAGTCATTACCCCGAGGGCTGACAGATGCTCTGGCCTTCCCTCCATGATGAAACTGGCTAACAACAAACTCAATCAGTCTGTGCATAAAAGCATGTTACAGGTTTAACAGCTGGATTCTTTCATTAGTTTTTTTAGAGACTAAAATGTTGGGTTTCTAACTAAAGAAATACCAGATCATAAGAAAATATCAATATATTGCCACTGACTCACAGAAAAGAAATAATTTCTTGAAGTGCATCAGTGCAGGCTTTTAATACTACTCTCCTACCTTGGAACCCAAAGGATCTACTTGCTGTAATAACTGCTGAGTAGAAACAATTGCTGAAGAATTTTGCTATGATCAGAATGCTTTTAACAGTTCATGAATGCATATAAAATGACACCAAGCATTTTCCCAGATAATGCATCCAGGTTGCTTCTTTCATCATATAGGGAATAAGCAACTGGAAGCTTTCAAATGACCAGTTTGAAAGTCAAGTCACAATCAGATTCATCTAACAGCTCACAGCCAACAGCTTGCAACCACAACGAAGCTGATAACATAACTAAACCCATATTGTTTTCCTAGTTACTGCTGTGGCTCAACAGGACTAGCAGGAATAGCAAACAGTGGAATGCAACTAGAGATAGATATCAATAGATTTATCGATAAAGGCAACAGCATTTCTACACACTAACTTTCCTGGCTGTATGTGGTTCACACTGATGTCACCACTCCCTTTTTTCCACATGCTGTGCCACTGCAAATTGTTACAAGGAACAGCACAGACAGAATGGGAGCATCTCCAAGGATGGAGGTTCCGCAACCTCTCTTGGCAACCCATGCCAGTATTTGACTGCCCTTACAGTAAAAAAGGTCTTTTACATTTAAATGGAATTTTCTGTGCTTCATTTTGTGCCTGTTCTCTCTTGTCCCACCACTGAGCACGACAGAGAAGTCTGGCTCCATTTCCTTTACTCCCTCCCCATCAGGTATTTATCCACATGGATAAGACACCCCTGAGCCTCCTGTTCTCCAGGCTGCACAATCCCAGCTCTCTCAGCCTCTCCTCACGTGACAGATGCTTCAACCCTTTAATCATCTTCATGACTCACCCCAGCATGTCCATGTCTCTCTTGTACTTGGGAACCTGGAGCTGGATGTAGCCCCCCATATGTCTCACAAGGGGCTGAGCAGAGAGGAGTAATCACCTCCCTCAACCTGCTGGCTAATGCGGCCCAGGAGGCTGGTGGCCACCTTTGCCACAAAGGCACATTGCTGGCTCGTGGTCAACTTGGTGTCCAGCAGGACCCCCAGGGCCTCTTCTGCCCAGATGCTTTGCAGACTGTCAGTCCCCAGCCTGTCCCGGTGCCTGAGGTTGTTCCTCCCCAGGGGCAGGACTCTGCAGTTCCCTTTGCTGAGCTTTGTGAGATTCCTGACCAGCACATTGCTAAAGCTTGGTCTTTGAATGTATTTTAGGCAGAAATAGAAGAACCAAAATATTCTAAAAGTTTGATGACGAGCAGAAGGATACAACAATGCAGATCCAATTAAACAGAAGCATGAACATGTAATCTGCTGGCCTTCCATCAAAAGCCCCTGTAAATAAAAATAATTGTTAGGAAAGGTACTGAAATCTTGAGAAGAAATTAAGACCTTTTATTTTTTTACTTGTAGGAGTCTAATAAAAGCTCAGTTAATAACAGTTGCCCTACATGCAGTCTGTGGTTTATGATTTTTATTTTTTTTAATTTTAAAAGGCCTTATAATAGAACAACCTACGGGACAAAAAAAAAAACAAACAAACATTCAGCCTATTGCATTAATGCACACACAGGAGCTCTACTCAAAGAACGCACTTTAACTCTGGAGATAAGTGATTTTAACTTCACAAGACTTCAAAATGGAGTTGGATCCCATCCTTCATAAGAAGCTGCCAGCCAGAAGCACACAATAAGGAAATATACTTGCACAGCAAAAGCAGAGACACCAAGTTTAATGATCGAGTCCTGTGAAAACCAGTCCTTACTTAGGCAAATTGCATCCTCTTTCGCATCATCTAGTCAGACTCAAGAGATACAATAGATTTTACACTCTGGAAAAATCAACATACACGACAAGGAGGGTACACAGTTTGCAAACTGCGGTAAAAGGCTGGCAGGGACCTCGGCATTTGAGCAAGACTCCTATCAACTTTCATATAGCTCCATGCAGCCAAGGACAGCCTGAGAATACTGCTGAAACAGACCCAAACCACACAGTGACAAACACAGTGCACCACGAACAAGGTGAACAAGCTAAATTATGTCCTAATAATTAAACATCAAAATGACTAGAAAGAACGCCATAGCTTAATGTTAGCACTATTTGGCTTCCTACAGCTATTTTAAATGTAATCAAAAATTTAAAGAAAGAAAATCTATTTTTAAGCATTAACTTTTTAGAATAACTAGAGTAACTTAGCCTATGTAAAACAAAATTTATATTTTAGTCATTTTAAGTTTATTATTTAAGTTCATCCATGCAAGTTACACAACAGAAAAAAAAATTTGAAAAAATCTTTTGGAAAGTTTTGAAGTTGAAGAACTACATAAACTGGAGTTTTCTCCTTACCATCGCCATACAACAAATAGAAACAAATAAAGAGAGGTATCTGACTAACCCTGTAGAAACTCCAGCATGAGAATTCCTCCAGAATAGGAAGAAATCAAAGCAAATCTTATTCCCTTAAAGTTTTTCACTTCTTGTTATCTAGGAGATTGCTAACAAGAATATTAGACAAACTATTTAAGTTGACTTTCCAATGAATATCTAAAAAAACTGAGCTACAGACTGCCAAAAAGCTCAGCACAGGGGCGAGGTGAGCTCTAGCCCACTGGGTCCTCCAGTAGGGTCCCTGGTATAATCCAGTCATCGGGGAAGAGCTGCAGACTCATCATCTCATCATTCGTCCTGCTGAGGAGTGATCTCTGCATGTTCTGCTTTCACTGTTATTTCTTGTGTTCTTCTCCAACAGAAACAAACCAAAAACACATCAATCTCCTTTTCCTCAGGAAGCTAGAGGTCGGTCAGCTTGTTAGGAAAGCACAAGCACACTACAAAACCATATGGATATTTTTGACAGCTAAATTTGAAGCTAGCATGTAACACCAGTGTATGCTCAAAACCCACATACAACCCTGAAAATAGAAGTTTCACTTCCTCAGTTTCACAGACAAAAGGAGGTATAGACCTAAGCTGATTTCCACCTGTAAACATATAATCAGCAACTTGCACACCTCCCACTTTCAGAAGGATTCAAGCCTTTTTTGTAGAGAGGAAGGACCGACCTAATCAAGAATTTCATTTATACCCAGAAAAATGACTGTAATATAAAAGAAATGCATTGATTCAAACAACAACACAGCTGAGTTTCCAGTTTCAAAATCCAGATGTGTTGTATACCAGGAATGTAAATTTACTGCTGAAAGAATTGACTTCCTTCCATGAGGCTTCTGCCACAGCATACTAGAGCATTTTGTAAGTATATGTACAAGCAGTGATATCTTATAATTTGCATATATTAATCAGGAACTCTTACTACATGTAGCTTTGCACAGTAGAATGTTGTAACTGCCAGTACTCGTGTGTTCATAATCTACTGCAGGAAGGCTCAAAGAGAAGGAGGAACCATTTCTAGCTATTAAACTACTACTTACTTTCACTAGTAAAACAACCAAATACCAATGTCACCACTCCTCCCTTTCCCTGCTACTCTTGTTACAACTTAAATAGGATTTCACAATACCCTCTGGATGACAGGTTTACCGGGGATCTCTTCTCTATCATGGGACTTCCCAAACATCACCTTGCAATACATTTCCACTTACACCATCAGTTCTAAGACTCCATGAGAACTACACAGAAATTCTTGTTCATAAAGGCTTTCAGGAGGAGCTTGGCTTTGCAAATACTTTAGTTTAATTATTTACATCAATGGAAACCATTTTTGGTTAGTTTTAATGAACTGTGCAATGCAAAATGAAACCAGTTTTGAAGTTACCTTGTAACAGCAATCTTTTCTTTAAGAGTAATGATCCATTATTTGATTTCCTTTCTTCCACTCTTAACTTCTCCCCCTAACTGAAAATCCAACTAGTTCCTTAACTTTTTCACATTTCTATTTGACAGAGGGGTACACTTCATTTGTACGAGGTATCTCTCAATTCAACATAACCAATACACAGGTAAGCAACATTGCCTTTCAAAAAAAAAGGCAAAACTGACATTGTTATTTTTGCAAGAGGGATATACCCATTCATACGTTCTATCATCCGTCTGTGTAAAAGGACATCAGGCACAGGAAAACAGAGGTAACATCATCTTTTAGTCTCTCTCCCTCACTCCTGAAATCCAACAACTAAAAGCACCAGGCCCTCCTATTGAAAGGAGTATCAAGTACAGACCCTAAATGAACAGGCTCCCTGCCAAAGGGAAGGAGCCAGTCACAGAAAATCAGTTTTCAGAGCAGTTTCCCACTGACCAACATAAGTGGGCACAGAGATGAGCCAACTTTCTCACGATTCTGTCCGAATCAGCCACAACCCCGTCGCCATGAACATTCCCAAAAGAAGCTCTATGTGACAATGCTTAGTCTGTCAACTCCGGGCAGAGTTCACCATGTGCATACAACTTAATGGATAACATACCTGTTTCTAATCGTGATGAATATTGATACAAGAAATACAAATTCACCAAGTAGAGAAAACCTGTTCCAGGTCCCACTGGGAAGAAGAAAGTTGCAGTTATCGGCCGCCAGATCTGTCCAGATCAAAAGAGAAAGATATATTTATATGCTGTATAATGAACTCATATGCACGGGTTTATTGTTTTCATTCATTATCCATTACTTGCAAGAGCAAGGAGATTAGAAATAGCCCAAGTATGAATTACTGCTGCTTCAGCAGCTCTTACAGTTGTTGTTTTTTTTTTTTTTCAAATCTGATAAGCAAAGCTATTAAGATTACAACAGAAATCACACACAACTTCCCAGATCGCTTCCATCGCATCTTCACAGTATTGAGTCTTTATTGCAGTGCAAAAGGGATATACTTGCAAGGATGCTGCCCTGTTTTAAAAGCATCCATACAGAATCCATTCTTACATGTGGAACAGAGGCCAAGGAATTCACACAAAGGCCGTTAGCGTACCATTCCAGACAGAACGCGCTGCTCTTAACATTTTTGACCTGCTTTAGAGAGTCTCCCAACTATCAATGTTGGGCACAGCCAACTGCATGGCAGCATATAGCAAGGACAGAAAATGGCTGGCCATTTATGAATGAGCTCTTTAACCAGCAACGCTTCCAAACAAAGTACTGGGATCCTGAACCTCACAGTTCCAGAAGGAATAACAGAACTAGAGGAAAAAACAGTCATTTAAGCTACTAAATTTTGGGGACAACACATGAAATAAACTACAGATAGAGCTGTCTTTTTATTTTTTTGCACTCTGTCTTTTTCATTTAAGATATAATGAGCGCATATAATAGAAATATAAAGGTTAGGATCTTTTCCTTCATTTTCATTTTCAGTTCATGCAATGGGCGCTCTCCCCCTACACACCTGCATACCTAAACACTGAACTTGTAACCTCCCAATGCAAGGAAAAAGACTATGTCTAGTTTGTGACCGCTTTTGATATTACTAATGCATCCGGAAACACCGTACATCTGAAACCTCACGACCTCAGTTGTTTATGTCAACCATACCTAGGCACAGAAGCTGACAATCCCAAACACAAGCTTTTTCAAATTCCAAGCAAGAAACGCGAAGAAGGTGCAAAAGATGCACTTCTATAGCTATGCCTTAATGTCTCCAGAGCCACCTGCGGTTTAGGACCGTTGCTCACCTGCCTGTAACCCCTTTTCCCAAATTGCACCCACACAATCGCACAACGGCGGCTGGGCAAGTCCCCTCAAGCCACAGCCACAGGTTTCAGGAGTACAGAGTGCCTTGGCACAACAACCAGTGCCAGCCAGAACAACCCCCAAAAAAACACTTAGGAAAAAGAGGGACCAGAGGGAGATGCAAGACAAACTACCGGGCCTGCCAAGGGCCACAGCCCTCCTCGGCTCACCCACGGGCGCTGGCAGGGCCGGGCACCGCAGCCCGTGTCACCTTGGTGGGGAGCCCGGGCCCTGCGGAGGCAGGGCGCTAGCTAAGCCCGGGGCCCAGTTCGCAGGCCTTATTTAGGTTAAGCAGGAACGTAGGCCTGGCTTTCCGCCGGAGGCGATCCGGGTCGCTCCTACGGGCTGCTCGGTGAGCGGTTCCCTCCCCAGGCGGCGGCGGAGGCCGGGGGAAGGGGCCAGCAGCCCCCGGCCCCGCAGCACGGCCCGCCGCGCACTACAACTCCCAGAATGCCGAGCGCGCCCCGGACCAGGCTCTCTTATAGGCCGGGCGCCGCGGGGCACGCCGGGACCGGTAGTGCGGCCCGTACCTGGAAGCGATTGATGAAGGCGTCGGGCCAGAGGAAGAGGTAGACGGGGCTGACGAGGCCCAGCTTGCCGACGAGCGGCACCGCGATGGAGCCGGCGAACCAGTAGCGGGTGATCAGCGGGATGCTCCGGAACCAGTCCCCCAGGTCCGACATGTCGCCGCCGCCGCGTCCGGCCGCCGCCGAGGCCTCGCTACGAACGGGCCGCTGAGGGAGAGGAGAGAAGAAGAGGAGAGGCGAGGGCCCGGCCGCGCTGCGCCCGCTGCTCCCGCCGCCGCCCTGGGCAGGGAGGGGAGCCCCGGGCCAGACGTGGCGCCGCCGAATTCGGCCCAGCCGCCGCCACTTCCGGCCACGCCCCTTCGGCTGCCAGGGCAACGGCAGCGCCGGAAGTCCCGCCTCCGGGGGCGGGGCGACCCGCCGTTGCCGGGTGACGGTGCCGCCGTCCCATTGCCCCGCAGCTGTGTTTGATAGCGTTGAATTTAGCTGTAAAACGTATTTCATGACGTCGTATTTAGCTTGTAAAAGCTGTATTTAGTAGCGTTGGTAACAAGAGTGAACCGGCAGTAAGTCCAGCACTTGCGAAAGCCTGAAAAAACGTATTGAGTGTCCCGTTGCATTATGTTATAAAAATACTTGCCTGCTAGGACGCGACATTATATTAAAAAAATACATTTTTTTATAAGGAGTGGCCTCCACTTTACTCATTCTCCAACGCTGACGGCGCTCCGCTCCTCTGTTCCCGCCCCGGCCCCGCGCCTGACACCCACGAGGGAAACTACAACTCCCGGCAGCCCCCGGGGCCTCCGGGCGGTTCCATTCCTCTGGGGGGGGAGCGCCCGCCTCCTTCCCACTCCCCTCCACTGGGGAAGCGGGCGCGGGCTGTACCCTGCGCGCGGCGACCCCCGCCGCGGCGGCCGTTGGAGGAGCCCTGAGGGGAGGCGGCGAGCGCGGGAGCGGCGGCGCCGGGCCGAGGATGGAGAGCTCCGACCTGGGCGGCCGCCAGTGCGGCCCCATCTGGCACCGCAGGCCCGGCTCGGCGGCGCGGCGCGGGTAACGGCCACCGCGGGGCGGGGGGGCACGGCGGCGGGGCAGGGGCGGCTCGGTGCCCCCAGCCGTGGCCGCCCCCAGCGCTGCGCCGCGGGGGAGAGGCGGAGGGAGCGGGGAGGCCGAGGGCAGGGAGCGGGCAGGCCCCAAGGAGGCTGGGAAACCTCCGTCCTCAGAGGTGCTCACAACTCGGCTGGGCAAGCGCCTGGGCAACTCTCCCAATTTAGCTTGCTTGTTTTAATTGTATTGAACAAAACACCACAGGCGAATTCCCACAACAGTTTAACCAAAATGTGAAATACTAGGAGAACACTGCCCAGCCCAAGCTGAAGAGCAGCAGTCTGAATGCTGCTTTGGCATACCTGTGTACTGCTTGACACGGGGAATCTGGATGCAGCTCTGTGAACTCCTGCCTTCCTTCTCCTAGGTTAGGTTAGTGGTGAAGGAACTTTTGAAAGGCAGAGGGTGGTGCTGAGGAAGTCTGGGAGATGCTGTAACTACACTGATAAGTACATTTCAGGGTGTTTTTAGAATCAGAAGTCATAGTTCGCTTGTGGGGTTTTTTGTGACATTAAAGACCTTAACATCACTAAATTTTAATTACAATTTAAATTAGCTTAACGTCGTTCTAATTTCATTTTTATGGCCCTTCTCTTTTATTGCAGAAAAGAATGGGCTTAGCAGAATGAGGTACAATTAGTTTTGTCTCTATAGTCTGTACCACGGCTGCATGGCCCTTCTTCTGATATTCACTCACGCTTTGTAACGTAGGCCAACAGTTGCATGCAGGTGCTGGGTTGCATATTCTGCTCTCTTAGAGACTGGTGTCTCAGATAGCTATCAGCATCTTATGTAGCCATGGTCACAGTCTTCTGCAAGTGCCCTGCAGTCTTTAAGCAGCCTCCCAATATCCTGTACAGTTTTAGATATTTAATTTCAGTTTACATCCAAGTGATGATAGAAAGTAATTGGCTTGCCCAGCGTTAGCCAAAAAATCCAGGAGTAGTAGATCTCCCAAATCTTAATGTTCTGCTTCCTGGAAAAAACTTCCTCTTACGGCGTAGTCTGCACATGGGCTTCAGTTCTGCATTGGGCTCCATTTTATGCCAACAGCATGGTACAAGGATAGAATGTGAAAAAACAGCAACTTTTGTTCCATAAGATCTCAGATGAATAATGGCAAAAATGGCTCGCTTCATGCTTTTGAAGACTCTGGAAAGAAGTGGTATTAAAACTGTTTTTCCCCCCACCCCAATCTAATCCGAGTCGTTTCTTACAGTAATTCATAGCTTCTCAGTTTTCTGGCAAGTTTCTTTACAGTGACAATGAAGAGCCAGGTTCCTTGCTGAGTGCTGAATTGGGCTTTCAGATACATTGGTAGATGATACATCATATATGTTAGTGTTATTCATTAATAATGTAATTGAAAATCGAGTAACTAGGAGCCACATGAAAGGATTGTGAATGGCAGATTTCCCCCATCTGCTTTACATGTCTCCTAACTACCTTCCAACATAGTGAATGAATTCCTTTGTTTAGTATATTTTTTGTATTAGAAATATGTATTTTTCATGGAAGAAGATTTTTCATAGAACACTATGAATTATTACAATTGTAAAACCATAAGCTAGGAACATTTTAATCCTAGGTCTTGGAGAAATGTGATAGTGAAACAGTTCTAAGCATGGTGGTTTTGCTTGCTTTCTTCACAGAGTTATAGTAAACATAATTCATAGTGTCAAAGGATACCATTCAAAGACAATACGCTTTCTGAATGTGGCTTTTGACAGTTCTGGAGATTCTTTACTCGCTGGAGACCAGCAAGGGAATATATATGTTTTTGACTTGAATGGAAACAGGTAAGAGTATTTCTATCAAGACATTTTAATTGTCTTGACATGTGTAACATTCAGAGGTATGGAACTTGCCTGGACAGCATGCCACAGGTCTGATTTTAACCCCCAGTTTTCCATGAATGTGGAAATAGATAGTGTTTTTTTCAGAGCTGAAACTGCAAGCCCCTGTAGGTTCCCTAAATATTATTTTATTAGGTTAGCTGCTCCAAAAGATCGGTAGTTTGTAACTCTAAACTGAACAAACAGCAGTTTCATAGAGCTTAAGCGATTAAATACTACCACAAGAAGTTATTCCTTGAACGGTACCGATCAATTAATAATACAAACCATGAATTACAATAAATTAGACCTAGTAGTGTCATTTGCAGAAATATATTATTCAGTCTTTTCAATTTTTCACTACTGAGTTTTAATATTTTTATACTTATCATAATTAGATATGATTTTTTTTCTCTCTTTCGAGTTATTTTTTCTCTCAGTGGAATACATTGAAACTGATTAAGTTATTACTTCACTTGACGTTATGAACCAAAGTTTCCTAACACAAAGAGAACATATATTTTTAAATAGGTTCAACCTTGTTCAGCGGACAATGCAGGCTTGCACTGCTTTGGCATTTAATCTTCGCAGAAAGACAGAATTCCTGGTGGCTTTGGCAGATTATTCCGTTAAGTGCTTTGATACAGGTAAGGAGAAATTTAAAGGCTTTCTATCTGGATTGTTGTAAAAAACTACATAATTTTAGTTTCAATCTCAATTTTTTGTAAGTTTTTTTGATGGAAATATTATTATGTATTTCATGCCATCTGCTCTTCCAAAAAAAAACCCCACAGCTTGGGCCCATGGGGGTTATAGTGCTGTGGGTAAACAAACCCTTTGCTCTGTCAAAGTTTCTTGTTCCTACTGAGTCATGCAGGCATCTGTTTAACTGAAGTCTAGCACAGGATCGCAGTTACATATGTTACCTTTTTTAAAGCAATTCTGTATGTTTGCTTAGAATGAGGTGCTGTATGTAAATTCAAACTAAAATCAGTCAACAGTATGTTAGTTTGCAACTGAACCAGTTGTTAACTATATTTACAGTAAAATATTTGAACAAAGTGACAATATATACTAAAAGAACTACTGGTACTTTTAAGCATGCAAGTAGATCTGTATCCTTATTCAAAAGCGATATCTAAAATTAACTTCACAGGCCACAGCTTCACACATAGCTGTGTCTTTCTGTCTTGATTAGAAGTTAAATAGTGAAAGGCATTGACAATTCATTCTTCATAAGTTAATCTTAACCTATCAAAAAGTGCAGATGTAGTGTCTCTCATCATCTGGATTTAAATCTTTTTCAAAAGCCATAGAAATCATTCATCTACAATTTGAGGGTCTGATATTATTAATGAAGATTTTAATGAAACACCCTGTTTCCCAAAATAGAGGAAGGGTTGTTAAGGTCTAAAATCCTCTGCTTTTTCTTCTCCTTACAACCACAGTAGGACCAAACTTAGATTTTGGATGCACTTAGAGAAATCTTAATTATTCCACAGAGTCCTGCGTGTTTATATGGTGCTGTTTCCAGATACCAAGTCATACTAAAGAATGTCTTAAAATATAAATGTTACTCACATAAGTCAGTATTGGGTAAACTATCCTTAGAGGTGTATTAGATAATACTTAGTGGGTGGGCTCCATCCCCTGCTTTCAAAGCCGTACTCTGTAATCCCATGTCATCTTCCGACATGACAATAGCTTTAAGCACTCAATTGTCTGTAAGCACAGCAGAAAGTTTGACTGCTAGGCTTCATGAGCTGCTTTATAGCCATTTCCCATCTTTGATGCCACAGCAGCAGGTCAACTGGAACCACCCCATGGGCTGTCAGGCAAACTACCCGACATAAATAGTGTAATTGCCACAAATATAGTTTGGTTGCTGAGGGAAGATTAGTGGTCACGCAGTCACAAGTGGGAGACAATGTAGTCAGAGGAACCATTTCCTTAGTATGCAATACACAGCATAAAAATGTTTTGGACTCAAAGAATTAATGAGGTGTTGCTTTCTGACTGTGCCTTTCTATAGTCATACCCTGTTGTCATTAAACCTTTCTTCCTTGCACCTCTAAATAGCTGCGTAATCATCCATACATATTGTCCACAAGTAAAAACAAGTGGAGAATTCTAACTTGAACATTCAGTCTCAGCTTCTAGAGATTACTGCGGGTGTTCACATCAGATAATCTGCCTATGAGGCATGCTGAACTTGCCTGATCACAGTGTTCATGACTTTTTAAGATTGATTCTTAGGCTAAATTAAACAAGTCTGTGCAAGTTGACTTTCTGTGTAGAACTGAGAATAACTTATGAAACCTGCTACTCGGAGATGAGGAGATGGTTATATTTCTCTAAGGTATAATAACTATATGAAGACTGATACCTTTGTTTCTTGTTTGTTGGGCTGTGATGGTAAATGGTCATATACTAGGTACGCTTAAAAGTCTCTTTCACAGCATAGCGTTGAAAATAAAGGGTAGAGTAGTAGTTGTTTCACTTTACATGACTTTAATATGCTTTTAATTTTTTTCATCAACTCCGCTGCAGAAACCAAGGAACTGGTTAGTTGGATGAGGGGACACGATTCTTCAGTGTCTTCCATCTCTGTCCATGGCTCGGGCAGGTATGCCATCACCACGTCCACTGATACAGCACAACTGTGGGACCTGGACACCTTTCAAAGAAAAAGAAAGCTGAATGTTCGTCAGTCTGTGGGTATACAGAAGGTGAGTAAAGAGCAATTGCTAAAGGGTGAGCGAGCATACCTCAATAGGAGTAACACCACATTTTAAAATCCCAGTACTTGAAAATATTTTTTTAAAATACAGCTGAATCGTTTCTATGTTCTTTTGGCATATCTCCTTAACTGTCATCCTGTCACGTCACCCAGACCACTGGAATCATTTCTCAGTAGTTGCAGAGATCTGCTGGGAACTTTTAAGGAACCTCCATCTTTAGAGATACTCACAACTGGGTTGGGTATGACCTTGACTAACCCAATTTAACCTGGAAGTTGGAGCCATCTTCTAGATTGACCCTGCTTTGACCTGGAGGTGGGCTGAGAGGACCTCCGGAGATTGATTCCAACCTGAAGGATACTGGGATTTAAGGGTATTGTTAAAAAAACACTTTTGGTGTCATAATGGTAACTTCAAACAGTCGCCACCACCTACCCCATTCAGCTGCTTATTCCAAAGCTGCTCTCCTTTCTATGCATGCTAAGCACTGAATGTGGGAACAAACAAAGCTGAAAAGTAACTCAGCAAAAAGAAATTGCTGCTTTTCAGCCTAGTGGTTTCTTTGCTTTGGTTTGCTGCACAGACACTTATACTGGAACAACAGGGGATGAGAAGGATGACGTGTTTGTGTCCGTGTTTGTGTCAGGGAGTCGTTTAAATAGGTCTTCCTTAGCGTTACGCTGCTTTAAACAGGTCTGCCTGCGCCACCAAATGTCAAACTTTGGCATAAGTACTACAGAAAGTACTGACGCAGTGCCTGAGCATTGCTTACACACGTGCTGCCCTGCAGTGAGCAGTCTTACAAACGCCACTTCAAACCAAAGTTCTCATCAGGCTGCTCACTAAAAAGCCATGCTGATTTTGCAGAGAACAAGGCTATTCATTTGAGCGTCTTCACCGTGTTCTAGGTCAGGCAGAAATTTTGTCAGCCTGAAATAGTCACCTGGCAATTACTGTGGAATATCATGCATAAATTTGTTTGTTTGTTTTATTAAAACTGTTGTGTAGTGCATGTTGCTAAAATAATTGTTATGTCTTCCCTCCAAAGATGGCTGCATTTCTTTAGTGGACAAGATTTTTCTACTGTTCAGTATCTTTGTGTAGGCTATGTGTAGGGGCTTCTTATTGATAAATGGCTTTTGGAATTTGGTAGGATCAGGATGTTACAGTATGGAAACAACCTTTAAATCCAAACAATAGTGACTATGGTTGAATGAATAAATCACTGACCTTTCAATCTAAACAATAGTGACTATGGTTGACTGAATAAATCACTGTTTGGGAATCAAGAGCCTGAACTTTTGGTTTGGCTCTACCATTTCTGATAGGATATTATGCAAATAATCCAATTTATCTGGATTTCATTTTCCCATCTTTAGAATAGAGATGATGATACTTACTCCCATGCCATGCTTTAAGACATATGGCTAAGTGCTTTATTAAAGATCAGATTTATTATTAGACTACAACCCTGACACTCACTGTCCAAAGTTGGATTCTTGCTTGCTGTCTGAGCCATCATAGTAATGTCACACCAATCTCTGCGGTGTACTTTTTGGTGCCTCTTTACTTAAGCCCAGTTGCACTCCAACATGCACCTTCTGTTAAGCCGGTATGGGGCAAAGCTAATTTAAAAAGACAGAGACTGAGCTGCACACTTTAAGGATAGCGGGTGAAAAAAAATGAGAAAGAAGAGCTAAGAGAAGACATTTATAATGACCGTTTTCAAAGCATCACTACTTATTCAACATCTGCTCGTGACCATCTTGTGGTATTTTTCTAGGGCAAAGCAGAAAATGAGGAACTATTCAGTACTCCACTTTACCAAAATGTAAGCTTCATCTGCTCTCAATTCATTGTCTAGACTTCCTCAGGGTCCCTGAAGGAGGACAGGCAGCTCAGTCTGAAGATAAATGACTCTGGTAGGTGAGGTGACTTCTTCCCCACAGGTAACTTTTGCTCACTGTCAAGCGATTAATTTGGCTTGAACATCCAGCTTTCAGTCACTCACATTCAGCAAGATGAATCCCATCCCACGTATCCAGAGTTACCGATTTTCAAGTCCCCAAGAGACCATTCAGACCAAGCTCTGAAATTCATAGCACTGGCTGTAAATCTCAGCCAGTGAGTCCTTCAGGTAGTCCTTCAATGTTCAGATACCAGAAGACATTTTCAATTTAATCTTCAAAATTTTAGGTACAGGGAATTTGCTGAAGTGGCATGTGCTGCCACCAAAATAGAACCTCTGATCTAAACCAATGATTTGTCATTAAGCAGGAATGTATCTGATGACATCCAAAACTGTAAATAATCCAATTTTTTTCTTATCGAAAGAGATTACATGTAAACAATAAACACGTTCCGAATAATTGAAAAAATATATTTACAAGCTTTTTGGTTTTATCTTCATTCATCTTCACAGTAAAATCTGCATTTCATAGTTGGAGAATACACTGCTAAACTTTCTACATTTTTTACTTTTAATAGTTGTATGTAAAACTAAGAAGTTTAAGTCTAGAGATGAATGCTTCATAGAGTGCATTTGCAGGCTCTTGGTACTATTTGAATGCTGAAGCCAGTTTGTATAAGATGCAACAAGCAGTTGCTGAATGAGCAGTTCTGGCTCATGTCTTCCACCCCCTCCTGCTCCTGGGTTCATGTTCCCACCATTTATATTACATCCTCTCTGGCACTCATCAGAAACCTCCACAAGATGGTTTAACAGTTATAAAAATAACACAGATAAAGATTTTGGTGAGTTAAACTGGCTCAGGAAAGGTACAACAAGTTCTGAACCAGTGCAAGGGAGAGTGGGCCTGCATAGGCTGTAAGAGGGGAAGGGGACCCACTGCCTGTGGGATCTAAGCCTTGCTTTGCAGCTGCATTACGAAGTTATAGTAACAGCCATACTGTCATGGTTTCTTGCTGTGTTTTATTCTGCCATGCACTTTGGTCCAATTTAAAGGGTACTTCCTTGACAACATATTCCATTTTTTTTCTTTTCCATATTCTTCCAGGTGTTTTTTCTTCCATTGAGTAACACCATCCTCAGCTGTTTCAAAGATAATTCTGTTTTTGCATGGGAATTTGATACTCTTCACTGTAAATACCAGTTGCCAACTCCTGTAGAAGGTTCTGTATTACTTTATAAGGTCTTTGCAGTTACCAGGTAAATTGCTATTTTAAACATTCTAAAGGCAGACTACAAAAATTGTAGTTTTAAAACAGGTTTTCTTTCCTTATTTGTAATGTTTTATGGATGTATTGAGCTATAGACTATGATAAGCTTTTGAACTCTGCTGTGACTGATAGTTTCAGCAAGGATCAATAGCAGTTTTTATTACAGTCCCATAGCACTTGAAATAAAGGAAGTTGATTTTTAATGACCATGAAAATAAGGTTTAAACTATCCTTTACAAAAGCAAATTTCATTATTTAGGAGCTATTTAGCTCTTTCAGGAGAGCATGACAGGAATAATGACAGATTCAAAAGTGATTTGAGGGCATAGAAGGAAATGTATGATCTCTTTCTTTTTAGCTAATACTAACTTAAATTATAGTATTCTGATGGAAACTTTGCCTCACCTGTGATCCAGAGATGGCCGGATTTTTGTAGCTGGTGGAAAATCAAATCATCTTCACGTATGGTGTTTAGAATCAAAGCAGTTGATACGAATAATCCAGATGCCTGCAAAAGTACGAGCTGTCCGTCACCTGGAATTCCTCCCTGACAGTTTTGATGGGGGCTCCAATCAGGTCGGTTTTTCTACAAAGCTTAAGACTGGCGTGTTTGGTTAGTTGATTCAACACATATACTTTGAGGGCTTTTGGGGGACACTGGGGATATGGGCCCATACCATGCAAAAGGAAAGTTACTGTGCTAAATGTTTGCTCAGTTGCTCTTTTAGCTTAATGGTATGTCATTGCTGAATGGGGTATTCCTCTTTGTTTTACATTGACACTGTTAATTGATGAATCCTTTTAACTTATAGGTCCTTGGAGTGTTAAGTCAAGATAATATTATGAGATTTATCCATATAGAAACATGCAAACTTCTTTTTGACATTGGGAGTCACGAAGAGGGAATTAGTACAGCAGCGATTAGCCCCAATGGCCGGTATATTGCATCAGTAATGGAAGATGGTAGCCTTAATTTATACAGTGTCCAAGCTTTGACTCAAGAAGGAAATAAGGTAGAGTGTTTTACATTTCTTAAAACAGCAGGAAATCCCATTAAACTCAATACTTGTCTACATAACTTCTGTATCAGCAGTAGTTTGCAGACATGTGTTGGAGTGCCATATTGAACACTACAAATAAAAAGTGGTTTGTAGAGTTCCCTTCATAGTTACTCCAGCCTGTCAGGTAATATGATGTTTTTAAAGTATATGTATCACTGTGTTTCTGGTGTTGGGAGGAGGGGGAGATGGTATTACTTTCTACAGCAATTTGTATGGACCAGTTTCTCTTGTAATGATGTTTCGGGGGAGATGGAAAGAGCATAATTGTGCTGCTTCGGTTCCATTTCCTATAGGAAATGTTTTGCAGCTGATGCTGTCTTAAACTGCGGGTATGAATGGTGTTTTTGTTACTGTGATTTTGTTCTTCTTACTGTGTTATTGGATACCAGCATCCATCATTATGGCACAATCATACTCCTAATCCTTCCTGAATAACAAACATTCTAAATACCAGTTCTTATTTTATTAAAGTAATTTATTAATGAGAGTCAGGTTTCTAAATCCAGAATTCCATATATCTTTAATCACCATGTCTTTGAAGTAAACAGTAACCAGCTTTGGATAATGATGGAGTTGGAGCTGAGGATGTGTAAAGATGTCACACACACATTCCAGTTGCACTTTTGCTGACGGTCTGACATGAACTGGGATATCCACTTTGTTACTTGCTTTCCCAATCTCCAACTTTGAATTAATACCTCCCTGACACTGAGGACTAATTAAAGTTTGTAGAGGTCTTTTGTATTCTTTTTAACTGGTGCTATAGAAATGCAAAGTAATTTAGTGACATTGAGGAACACGCTAAAGTAAATAACCTGAACAGTACATGATACACGTTTATGCTATCCCAATTATATTTTAGTGTTTGCTAAACAAGGAAATAACATGATGTTTGAGTTGGTTTGGAAGCTACATAAACCTTCTCACGGTCTTTCTAGTTTATTACAGCAGTTTTATTCACTCATATACTTATTCAGGAGTATACAGTCCATATATATTTATTTATGGTATAAACGTGTCTCTATTCTTCTTGCTGTGGCCATCAAGCTCAAAAATATGGCATATAAAATAGAGTAAACATCAAACTATAGTGTTATTTAATCTGTCTTACAAGATGATAACCACATTATTTTCACTTAATATTAGCCTCCACCACCCACGTTCAAAGTAGTAGAAGATTGGTCCAAGCGCACGTCAGAGGCAAATAAACTGACAATGAGAGTGACTTCAGGAAGGTCAGAGCAGCCTTGGAAATCTAAAGGAAGCAAAATTCAAACCAGATTGCTAAAACTGCAAGTGAACACATCACTTGAAAATAAAGAGGTAGGAAGAAGTTGCAAATATTTTGTTCTCCAGTCTGCAGCATTTAAATTTCATTGCAAAAAAATATTTATCCGCTTACTTTAAAGAATAAGTTCAAGCACTGTATCACTTAGATGCTTGAGCAGAGAGGGGACTGAAGGAGTTTTAGTACCATTGCCTCTCTTTGTTTAGCCCGTACTCCAGTATTACGTGGCACAGCCAGAGCTGCCTCCAGTCAGCTTGGGGTACCTCTGAAGTTGCTCAAGCAACTTGTGACACATTTGGATATTTGCTCAATCTGATCTGCTTCCCTGCTAGCAAACTGGCACCTCTAAAATGTCTGCCTAGAAGCCATTTCATTTTTTGTTAATTATTTAGAAGATGCATTACTGTTACATTTATTTCCTTGCTGTCATCACTGTGCCATTGTCTCTCTCTGTCTTTATCTGGCATCTCATATGTCTATATATTCTCATATATATACACACACACATATATACACACATATCTATATCTATATCCTCCTGTAACATTCATCACAATATGATCTATTCCTTATGTCAATATTCTTTATGGTTTGGCTATATCCATCATTTAATTACATATAGTTTAGTTAGTTAGGGTCTGATTTGCTTCTGACTGAAATCAGCGGCAGCTGTTCTTTGTGTTCAGTAGATGAATGATCTTTTGAATTATCTTTTTTGTTGTTGAAATACCTAGGATTATCTAACGGATAGCAGTACATTTTTTTTTTTAATATTATGTTAGTAACTTCAGTAGTTAGCTACTATCATCAATTAGAGTGCAAGGAAAGAGATTATGAAGGAGAAGTCCTTACATTTATTGTTGATCCCCTATTTTGGAGAACGAATTGCCAGGTGGATTAAACAAGAAACGTCTGCGGGCCTTATTGAAAGGATTTGGAGAATATCCAGCAAAGTACAGGTATGTTTATGTGCATGTTCATGCTTGCACAAAGTAAAATTGCTTGTGTTTACTGGCCTGTGAAAGAGAAGTTGCTTGACTAAGTCTGCATTTTAATTGCAGGATGTTTGTTTGGCGTTCCTTATTACAACTTCCTGAAAACCACTTAGCATTCAGTACCCTAATAGATAAGGGTACCCACAGTGCATTTGTGAATATTCAAAACGAGTATCCAATCAAAAGTAGGAAACTACTGAGAGTTTTACAGAGGTAAAGTATATATTTATATTTAGTTAAATATTAGAGATTTTAATTTTTGTATAGGGATCTGAAATGTATCCAATAGGTGGAATCAGCTGTAAGGAAAATTCTAAAATGAAATAGTAGTTCCCTCATGCAGTTTTGTTTTTATAACTTGTATAATCCTGCATCTATCTTGAAGCCTACAGTCTTTCTATTTTGTGGTTCTAAAATGCGTGTTATATTTTTCTTTGGTTTTGGATCGATGTTTTCTACACCTTTGTTTGCCTTTGCATATAGGACCTTATCAGCTCTGGCTCACTGGTCTGCTATCTTTGCTGAGACGCCTTATATTCCTTTGCTAGCATTCCCATTTGTAAAATTATTCCAGAACAACCAGCTGATCTGCTTTGAAGTTGTTGCTACAGTAGTAGGTAAGCAATGATTTTAAAAACTCAGATATGCTGCAACATGTTTAAGCTTTCCCATGCAAAAGAGCTTTTCATGATGAAATGAATGAGGTATTTCCTAAGAGGTGACCAGGCTGTCTTCTAAAGGTGTTGCCAGGAATTAATGTGTAGCAACTGCATGCTTAAAAAACCTGCTTGTAAATAAAAATGAGATATTAGACTTCCTTTTGCAGTGTTTCTAGCAAAAAGTTAGCAGTTTAACAGTATTTGTAACATCTAATCTGTAAAAACAAAAGTATCTAGCATAAGTATATCATAATAACTAAAGTCTCTAAGACATGGGAAAAGCAGTCACACACCACACACCCCCCACACCCCCCCCCACTCCCAGCAAAAGGGAATGATCTCTATTAAAGTTTTACTGTGTTTAGTTGTCCTAAGCATGTGGTAACTCAAAATGAGACATTTGGCTGAAAGCTGGCTATGGCTGTCTTCTGAAGAAACATTCTAAATTAAAGTGCTTTACAGTTAAATTAGTTGTTGCAGCTGCTGCTAAGTCTACAGAAGATATGTGCTGCCAAGCATACATACCCACTTTGCAAACACATGCTGTTAGTGAGTAAGTATCCAAGTTTACGGAAATTATTCTTAGTATGTTAAAAATTACTTGATCCAGGCTGTAGTTTCATGAGACAGAAATACCGGTTTAAGTATTCCCATCTGCCTCCAACTACTTAGTCCCACAGCACACAGACTTTTTTTCATTTTCTTTTTGAGCCAGATTAGTTCCCCAGTCTGGTTCGCAGTGTACTGACACAAACACTCATGCCAGTACAGCTTGAGGAGCAGTGTACTGTGGGAGTGGTTTAGGAATAAATGCTAGGAGAGTTGGGAATAGCTTAAGCAGGTTTTGCTGCCTAAAACTACCTCTTAAATTCATAGCCTTTATAACCAAACCCTGAGGTTGTCAAGAGTCTATCACTCTGATTGCAGTGGATTGTGTTGGGCTTTTTTTTTTTTCTCTTTCAGTTAATTTTTGTCAGCACTGGTTTGAGTATTTTCCCAATCCTCCAGTTAATGTCCTTAGTATGATGGAAAATGTTCTGGCACATCATGACAAAGAACTACTTCAGCATTTAATAAAATACAATGTGACTTCACAGGTAATATTCTAGCCAAGTTTTGTATATAAAATGTCACTGCAGTGAATGATAGTGCATTAGTCTTTTATTTTGAAATAATTCTTTTTTGAGGAAGTTTTCATTAAATAACAGCGAGTGATATGGGAGTGTAAAGAATATATCATTGCTTTCCTGCAGCTTTTCCTTTGCCATGATCATAAATCTCACATACGTGCTACTGTAGTTCTTAGAAGAAGTCCTTTGCTTTCAAGTCCACAGTGCTTGAAAATCTACTTATCAAATCATAAATGTACTTTTATTTTTTTTTAAAGTAGACATAGGTGTGATGAATTAATTTTGTAATCTCTATTTATCATTAGGGATGAATTTATTTTCACAAATCTAAACAGAAGATTTAGACATCCAGTGAAATAAGAAATTTATTTATAATCACCCCGTATTCATTTTGAATGTTTATAGTGGGTGATAAAACTTATCTTCAAGTATTCTGGTTTAGTTCCTGTTTCTTTCATAAATCAATAGATTCTTGGTATAAGGCAAGAAAGATTCATATTATTTCTTTAAAAGGAATGGTAAAATTGTACTAACGGATTATTTTGTCAATTTTCTCAAATAATGTAGGTTTATGCTTGGCCTCTTCTAGAAACACTGTTCTCTGAGGTTCTAACAAGAGAAGAATGGCTGAAAGTCTTTGACAACATCTTCTCCAACCATCCTTCGTACTTTCTAATGATTGTCGTTGCCTATATTATATGTTCCAGAGCTCCCTTGCTTCACTGTAATCAAACAGGGGATTTTGAGGTAAACATCTTCATATTTAAATCAGTCATATGAAAGTGTACCTACAGAGACGTATAAAACATTGTATCTGTTGTTACAGAGGTTAGAAGGAGATGTTTCATTTCCACATTAATATATTATTACATGTTTCTGAATAACGTCATCTAGTACTTGAAAAATATACAATGAATGAATAAAATATTGAGCAATTTCCTGCAGTTTCATGCAATGAGATCTTTAAAAGCTTTCATAAGCTTTCTAATGCCACTAAAAGCCGTTTTGTAAATGTCAATAGTTCATCAACCACAAAATAATTCTGCCTCTTTTTTGGGGATCTAATATGGACTTGTGCCTGTGGAGACAAGACACAGTCATTCTGTCATGTTTCATTATTTTGCTTTCAGATTTGCAAAATTAGGCAGTATTATTTGACATTCTGTGAAGCTAAATGAAAATGTTTCCTTATGTTTAGCTTTACCTGGGAGGAGGAGGTTTTTTCATATGAAAACATCTCTGTAAGCAAACAAAGCATTCCACCTTGAAAATGTGCTTGTGAGCAGTCAGTTTGACAGACATCAAACAGACAACATTATTGCTACATTGAATAATAACGAATTTAAAGATTTTCTTGGTGAATAAGATCTTTGACAGAAAGAATAGTCCTTCAAGAAGAGGAACTTCCAAGCTTCATGTTTGAACACCAGAAGTTGAGGGAGGTTTATCCAGTGGTTAGAGTGTCTGTGTACGTAGCTGGACACTCTAAATTCACACCTAGCTTTCCAGATCCCTTACGCAACTGCCATTGGAAGAGAAGGAAAAGAACCAGAGCGTACTTTTGCAACTTGAAGGGGTTTGGGTCAAGTCATTTGAGCCGGTGATGTTTTACTAATTGGTAGGGCTAACTTAATAATCCTTTTTTAAATCAACTTTTGGAATATAGATCTTGCTAATTTACCTAATTATTCCCAAATAGGTATATTAAAAACTTGCTTAATCTTTTGTAGAATGTAAATGGAAGCATGTCTCTTACAGTATTTCTTTCATCATCGTAACAACCTGGACATTAACGTTGTGATTAAGGAAGCTTATCATCTTATGGAGGCTACACCACTAGATATCCATCCACAACGTATGCTTGATGACTTCATACCACTTACAAAAGGACAGTACCCTGTATTTAATAAATATCCCAAATTCATTGTGGATTATCAAACTCGGGAACGGGAGAAGATCAGACAGGATGAAATTGAATACTTACGAGAGAGGTATTAATGGGAAAGTTGAAGACAATATCAGACTGGGAGGGACAGGTGGACACAATTGCCTTTTTCTGTTGTAATCTGTATGCTTGAGAAGAGAGAGAATTAAGAAAATTCAGGAAGATTACTTTAAATAGCTGCTAAATGTTAAGAGTTATTTGGTCTGACACATTTTTAGGTTAAATTGGTAGTCTTAAACAAAAAATGTTTGTTAATTCACAGAAAATATTGGGCCATAAGTCTTCAAACTTAAAAGCTTGTAAGTCAGAGCCTAAACCTCTGTTGACTTTGTAGTGTCCAACTTTGTGAAGGGCCAGGAGTTCTTAGCTTGCTGTTGAAATCAGTGGGTACCATGTTGCCACAGCACCTTGAGAAACTATTTTTTGTTAAGAATGTGAGGAAAAAAGTATCTTCACTCATCTGAAATGCCCTGTTGTCTGTAACAGTCAGTATTGTAACTCTTCCTCGTGTACTTCCTCAGTACATAAAGGGCATGCCATACTCTTTCATGACATCTCATTTCAGCAGTTCTTTGCTAGTACAGTCATCAGTTTCTAAGTAATCAAGTAATTTCTTGATACTTGGCTTGAATTCTTAACATAATCTCCTTCCATTTAGACAATTAGCACATGAATTAAAAGCTAAAGCACAGGAACGGAAAGCAGAAGATGAAGCCTGGTATCGAAAGCAGGAATTACTTCAAGAAGCTGAAGAACAGAGGCGAAAAATGCTACTGGAAGAAGAAGAGAAGCTGGTGGAACAGAGGCAGAGGTATTACAATACAAGAAGTATTAGGGGCCTGGCTACTGTATCCTGCTATTACATTTTTAACCATGAGTAAAGAAGAAATAACCACTAATTTGTATAAATTGTAATGTGGGAAAACAGTGTGGTCTGGTGGGTCAGATTTTGGTGTGGGAATGAAGTGATCTGGGTTGTATTAACTGCCTTGCCTGAGGGAATACAGCAGATTAGAGGCCAAGTCACTTCATATTTTTGTCTCAGCTCCCAGCCTTTTGTCTGGTCTCTTTGGATTGTGAATGCTCTTCAGCAGTCAATTGCTGTGTGTTTGCACACTGAGACTTCAGACTTGCACTGTGGGCAGACTCACGCTGCAAATACGAGAGTCACTTATAGTATCAGTGACTGTACACATTCTTGTATTTCTAGTGGATTTAGAAAAAAAACCTGCTTTATATATCAGTTGCTGAGCAGAGCTGTGATAGTGCTGAAGCTGAACTGTTAGTTTGTACATTTTGCAGTTGTGAAGGTTTAAGAGAATTTCAACATCTCCATAATTTTTTAGATCAACTACAAGTAATCATAGAACCATAGAATCATTTAGGTTGGAAAAGACCCTGAAGATCATCAAGTCCAACCGTTAACCTAACACTACCAGGTCCACCACTATATCATGTCCCTAAGCACCACGTCTACAGGCACTTCTCTTAAACCTCTGTAACCTACAGAGTAATTTTTTTTGTTTTTGTAAAGAGGGCAGTGAGCCTTTCTTTGCAAACTAATTCTTGAGTTTGTGGTTTTGTTCCTTGAAAGACTTTGATATTTTCCAAATAAACTTAGGACTAATTTTGTGCAGAAAGAGGTAGCAGGACACTGGCAGTTATTCTAAGGAGTAGTTTCCAGTTCTGGATCATTGCAATAGTAAACTAGTGCTTATTAAAGCAGAACAGAAATAGGGTACAGGACTTCAAAGCTTAACTGGGGACATTGCCAATAAAGGATGTCTGTGTGTCTGTGAATTAAATTTTGTCTTGTAAATGAAAAATGGATGATTTAAAAGAGTGAAAGCAACTGTCCTAAGCTTTAGAAGTTAGAGATTAGCTCATAGTAACTAATGGATAACTGCAGTGCAAGTTTGTGCTCTTTGGTACTGACCTTTCATATATACAAGTTCCCTTGTTTCTGTTTGTTTTGGCTTTGAAGACTAGCTGCTGTGAAAAGAGAACTGAAAGTAAAGGAACTGCAATTTCTAGATGCTTCGAGAAGGCGTTTTCTGAAATACCAGCAAGATCAGCGTCAAATGGAACTGAAACGTCTTGATGATGAAATTGCAAGAAAGGCTGAGTATTGCTCAAGCAATTCTTTTCTCAAAAGTTTATTAGTGAAAATAAACAAGGAAAAAATGCATAACTAAAATTTCAGTTGATATACTGTGATTTGTGAGCCCAGGGGTGTATTTAGCATGCGATGGTAAATGCATAATTTAACAGTTTTATTTGGCACTTACTATGTTCCACTGGCTTGCTTTAACTGGCAAAATTCCTTAGAAAAGCCAGATTCATCTGTATATTGGCAGTGTTGAAAAATGTAATGAGCTCCTTAAAGGAGTAGTGAGTTCTCAGCTGTCTGTGGGCTGTATGTCCAGATTGCAAATTAACTCTGCCATTGATTGAGAGGCTCCGCAGCGGCCTCTGGCTAGGCCTGGCTCTGCTCCCGTGTTACTAGCTCGAGCACCGTGGCATGCAGATGCTGAGAATGGAAGCTTTTGAACCTTGTGGGCATGAATTGAGTCTTTGCAGGGCCATTCTTCATGTCTCAGCACCACACTTTGCAGAGCGCAGTGCAGCTGTGTGTTTGTTTCCGCAGTCAGGGCACTGTAAGATTTGTTAGCTCCAGCTCAGCACAGGTTCTGCCAGGTGCAAAGTGGCCACTTCGCTATCTATGTACTGTCCTCCGCAGCATTCTGGGTTCAGAGACTCCTTATTCGATTCGGAGCTGCATCTGGCAGAGTAGATGTGGTGCTTGAGGACATGGTTTAGTGGCGGACTTGGCGGTGGTAGGTTAACGGTTGGACTTCATGATCTTAAGGGTCTTTTCCAACCTTAACGATTCTATGATTCTATTCTATGATTATTAGCACTAGATCAAGCCTGACATTTCCCTAATATGCTTGGCTGGATGCAAAACTACTCCTGTGCCTCTTTTTCACCTTGCCCTGTACTTTTGATATGCAATATTTTACATTATTTGTGGTATGACAGAAAGTTAACTAGCATTTAGAAGTAGGGTGTGGTTTGGGGTTTTGGACATTCTTTCTTGATACTGTTTTTTAAGCGAGAAAAATTTCTCCTTTACTGTATTTTCATGTGTTTCTCTTCTCCTCAAGGCTTCCATGAGAGAGCAGGAAACAGCTGCTACTGTTCAAGATGTAGAAGTACAACGGATGGAACTTGAATCACAAAGGCAGCTTTTTGAACAGGTAGTTATTAGGGAACTTTACATATGTTTATATTTAGTGGTTCTTCCTTTGCAGTTCTCAGATTCAGTTGTGTTCATTCAACCAGACTTTGTGAGGAAAAAGGGGGACTTTTTTTTTCTTCTCTGACACCTTTTTTAGAATAAACCCTCTGTTGATAAAAGCATTAGTAGAACTCACTGTTACCTGTTTTTCTGGGAGAAAATACCCATATCCTCCCAATTTTATTCTTCTCCTGTGCAGAGGTATCGTTTGGTTGCTGCAGGGTTTAGCTGTGTACTCAGCTGGTTGAGAGAAGTGAGGAACATGTAAATAAGAAATAAGTCTATAACAATATGTTCCTCATCCCAGAAACTCCCACCTTTTCATCTGTGGTATCCAGATATATCTACGTTTTCTGGAGAGAACAGTATAGCAGATTGATGTAGTTGATCAAAAAATATCTAATTGCCAACAGCATCATTAAGCCAAAAGGAATGGATGGTTCGTGGGGAATGTGCGGTTCCTTTCTCAAATGACTGACTTATAATTCAGAAAAATCACTATTCAGTAATAAAGGGTTTTAATCAATAATACTGTTTAAATATTAGTTAATTATTATAAATAATTAATGATTGAAAGGCAAGGCTGACAATGGAAGGCTTCAGTAATGACCATTTTGGTTAGAAATAGTAAGTTAAGTGTTTAGAAATCACAGCTACATGTGCCTGTCCTGCATACCTGCAGATCCGATGGAATGCAAGCAGAAGTGGACACCAGATAGCTAACCCTTATTTTGAAGCATGTGTCTGCTTATATTTGGCTTTTTAAAGCTTTTGGCCATAGACTTTTTATAACCCATGCTGAGCATAACTGGGCTAAATTGCTTTTAGCATCTATTTATTAAATACACAGCCAGCTGTATTGTGGCTACATAATGCAAACCAGGCTAAGCTCATTTCTGTTCCAGTACATGTAAAGTCAGCTGTTTAAGGGAACTAATTCTACAGTGATCATCCTCTTCAGGCTAGAAAGGTAGCAATTATTTAACTAACTGAGGATATATGTCTGCCCACAAGAGTCTGTGTAGGCAGGCTTTCCCTGCCCATGCCCTGAACCGACGGTTTTACTGCTGTCAGTGAGGGGCTATATTCATGCTTAGAAGGCCGTGTATGTTAACTTTGCTTCAGTACCCTGCTGACACAGCTCAATAGATCCTGCAGGCCTGGGAGGGGGTCATGTCTTCTCCAGAAAACTGTGTAGATGTGTCCTGATGAATGTGAAGAAAAGGTGGTGAGAGTTAAAATTCTATTTCTAGATCTACTGCTGATTCGTACTACTTTGGCAAATCATCTCTGCATTCAAGCTGCAGATGTGTTTAAGTCCCTGTACCATGAAATATGGTTTATATTTGTGAAACAGTTTGAGGTTTTGGCTAAAATGTGCCATAAAAGTGCAGAATATTTTCATGATGAATCTAATTAATTTAAGTTGGAATTTTGCTTTTATGCTCCACTGTAATCCAGGGAATGGAATTACATCAGTATCAACCAGCAAGACCAATGTGGTGACTCAGGCTTAGAGTAATTCCAAGTGGATAAAACAGCAGGGACTATCACTTTGTTGGACAGTTATGATATGTAGTGGGATAAGATGTGTGTATATGTTCAAATACTAGTTTAATGAAATTCTAATAGATGTTAAAGAAACAGAATTACAAATGTGGGTTAGTAGCTTAGCAACAATAATTTATGTTTGTGTGTTTGGCAGCATCTAATCAAAGATCAAGAGGCAGTTACAAAGGAAATGAAAGAAGAGGTGGATGCCCATCGAAGAAGGGTGGATCTGGAAGATCATCTTGTTCAGAGATTGATGGAAATAGATAGAGAAGAAAAACAGAAAGCTCAGATAGTAAGATGGTTGGATCTTAACATGTATTTTGGGGAGTTAGTATGCTAACTAGTACAAGTAGTACTAGTTAATAGTATTTCAATTGCTATTAACTAGTTCAAGTTGATATGAAAATATTTTCTAAAGAAATCTAATTTCTAGATACCTACATTAATAGATTATGACAGTATGTTTAAAGTTTTGAGGTTTTCAAAAATCTGACTGAAGTGTCCAAACAGCTATATAATACTGAAATTCTCTGTGCCTGCCATGAGTATTAACCTTTCTTTGCTTCTCAGAACTTAGAAGGCTTATAAGGCTCAAAAGTGCTTTTCAGAAAGACATCTTCCTGTTAAGGAACGTGTTTTATTTGTAACCATAATAAAACAAAAGTAAGCCTCAAAGGAACTTTCAGTTGGTAGTACTTGGCAGGAAATTCAGCTTCAGAAGACAGTAGAAGCTGTCTTCTAGATCACAGTAATGAATGTGTGTAGCTTGACATTAGGAATTGTTCAGATTTTCAAGCTCAGAACTTGTAACTGCACAGTTGGAAAAATAGTTGCAGCTAACCCACTGCCCATATGCTTGGCATCTGCATTTATATTTTGTCTAGAAATAAACATATGGGTCTGAATTTTTGTAAACAGCCTTCGATTTTTGGAAGCAGATGGATGTGGGTGGAAGTATTGGCATCCAGGTATCAATCTTATGTTAATTGCACCTGTAAATCATATTAAGTCCGTGCTAGGAAAGCAAAATCCCCAAAATCATGGAGAGGTTGATGCTTCTTTCCAAAAGATTATAAAAAAAAAAACAAACCACCAAACAAAACAAAACAAAACAAGACCCTCAGTAAGAGAAAGAATAAGAAGGATGAAGAAGAAGCAGAAGAAAGCCCTGATAGATAAGGCAGCCTGCTGTAATGAATGGAGGAGTGGCACTGCAGGTACAGTCTCTCAGCAGGGACGTTTAACTGTGACACTGGAGAACACTTCAGTTCATCTTACCTTATCTGTATGTAAGGCTGCCTATTTGAAATAGAGTAATGGGATTCCTGGTAAGAAAGATGTTTTATTAGGTGGCTGAAGAAAATTTAGCCAGAGCAGAGCAGAAGCGCATTGACACCGACTGGAGGTTGCAAGCGTTGCATAAACTAAGGCGTGACGATCAGGACCGTGAGAAGCGTTATGAAGAGATAGCCAAGCTCCTGCATGACAACAGGGTGAAAGAAGCTGAACTGCTGAAGGCCATGAGGGAAGCAGAAGAAAAAAAGGTATTTGCGGTATTTCTTTTTCTAAATGGGACTGGCACAAAAGTAATGGTCTTTTGCCCATAACATGGTAGAGCATAAAACTGAAAGGTATTGAAGAAATGTTTTGTTAAGAATCTCCTTTCCTGTTTTGACTGGAATTTTCTGGAATCACTAGAGCAAATTGGTGAGGATATTTTAGGCTTAGGAAAGCAGATTCCTAATTCTCTAAGTTTCTCTCATTTTTTTTTTCTCTAACCCAAGACTTTTGCCCTTCTCCAGGTGTTTGAATGAGAACTTTTTCAAAAAGAAACATTCACTCAGCTTAATAACATGTATTTTGATTTAAGGGTGAAGTTTAGTCTGTAGTAATCCAGATGGTTTTACTTGTTGCTTTTTCCTTGCAACACATCTGTTGAGGACACATTTAATATCTCTGTTGCACAGTGGGAAGAAGTTACACAGAAAAAAGCTCAACTGGAAGAAGAGCAGAAGGCCGCTGCTGCTGCAGATGAGCACAGGAAGCAGTTTTTAGAAGACAAAATGAATGACGCATTAGAATTGGCTGAAAAGCTGCAAAGACAAGATGGCTATTTTGGTGAGTGTATAGATAATGCAGTTCTCCTGTGTGGATGTTGGCATGAAGCATTCAGCAACTGAATACAAACTAAAAGTGTCCAGTATTGGGGATAAACTTAAGCTTAACCCCTTTACATAAGTACTTTTTGGCAGTATTCTTTCATGAAACCAACCTATCAGGCCAGACTTGGAAAGGAATCTCAGTTTGATATCTATCAGATGCAGCAATATAAATGGCATTTTTGGTAGGAGCACAGGTTTAGATCAGCTTAAGCTGTTCGTAAAATCGCATCCCCTAGAAATCCTCTGTCAAATAATGTAAAGAACAGCAAACTCACTGCCAACAAGTGACTTTGCCAAGTGTTTGTTCACAGGAATAAAACATTTATGCACTTCCAGAACTGGCCAGTACATCCTTCTCAAATGCTGCATTTGTGTGTTTTTGCAGATATTTCTCGTATTCCCCCATCTCTGCAAGGCTCACACAAAATTAGTGATTCGTATTAAGATTAGGTAATTAATATTGCTTTGGGTGAACTTTTTCAGACTTTGCCCTTATTTGCCTAATGTTTTTAATATGGAGTAATTTGCAACTGCAAATTATTAAAATGGGTGTCTCCTCCTAAAACTGAAGATTAATTATACAGGAAGAAACAGCACATGTGGAGCTGTAATTTCTTAAAATGAAATGCAGTGATGCATAGCTTTGACCCATAGACTAGAAAAATTGACTTCTAATTCTGAGCAAATTGTACTTGCCATTAGCTGGAGTGAGTGAGTGTTCCAGTTTTGCTTCCCAGAGAAAAACTGTTCACCTCAAGCTAGAAAAATTCACTGGAAATTTAAACACTTTTAATTTACAAAAAATCCTTCTCTCCATTTCCTACAGAGAGACTGCATGATTTAAAGGCCGGATGTACAGAGAGAGGGGTGGAACTCCAGCAGGTGCCAAGGTCTGGAAACATCTGTCTGAACAATTTGTCTGCATCAGAGTCACCATCACACAGTAAGTTTCTAAGTTAGGACCCTCCTTTCTTTAACGTTTAATTTCAGAAGCATTACCGGAACACCTCATTATGCAATTGAGTCATTAGTTGTGTAGGCGTTTAGTGGATAGTAAACCAGTTTATTGTTGTATGCTATTTCACACCGGAAAAAATGTCTTCACTACCAGGGGCAGCACAGGTAGGAAGTCCCTGAAGTGTGCCATGTTGTGAGAATAGTCGTATTAAATCTCAGCCTACTTCAGTCTCATTCTGACCTGATCATTTTACCTGTGCTTCTGTCTTCATAGTTATGTATGATTTGGGGATATTGAGAAGATGTAGAACTGTCTTTCATTAAAATCTTACTGAGGGTTATAGTCAGGAATTAGTCTGTAATCATTTCCTCTGGGCTGTCTTAGCCGTTATGGCCAGTGAAAGCACATTTTACAATCAGTCACATGCATCTTATGGACAAAACGGTACACAATGGGAAACGTGTATCTATGGACCTGCTGTAGCGACCCGTCAGCATCTGACCTTTTTGTAACAAAACACAGGTACCACTTTCAAAGAACTTGGGAGGAGTTGTTCCTTGCTTTTACGGGTGTGAGGGCTGTCTCGCATACAGTGGTACTAATAAAACATGGTGTTCCTATGCAGGAGGTATCCGCTTTCCAATAAGCATTCATGGTATTTATGGAAAACTGTTAGTTGCAATATTAAGTCCGAGTTTCTTGCACTTGAGTGTCTTTAGACAGAAGACGAGAAGAACTGGCGTGCCAGGAGCGGGACCTGATGGCAGAAGTCAGACGGCTCAGGCAAAAGCTTACCTCACGGGCTCGAACTAGCCATCCTCCAGCTCGTTTCCAAGCTACAAAGTGGACACCTTGAGGTGGTTTGCTCTGGACCTCATCTGTATTTTCAAATTATTAATCAGTGAAATGCTAAATATGTATAGTGTGATTAAGGGCTGATCATAGATTGTTTATTATAAAGGTCTTTGGAAATATTTTTATATAAAAATAAAATGCTAGCTAGAAAAATGTGTGTTGTTTGTAACCTTCTCATTATTTTCTTGGTAACTATAATGCTATTTTTACTTTTAAAATAAACTCACTTTTTACCATTAAGTTACTACACTTGCAGTATCTGTGTACTTTATTTGTTCTGGTGAATGCCATGACTTGAAGAAACAAACCACTGTTAAAATGTTTTGTCAGTGATGTGTAAGTGGATTTTACAAGTTGCAACAGGGAAATTAGCAATTGGAGGAAAATATCCTTTCCATTGAGAGCCAAACACTGAAAGTAAGGCCCAGGGAGGCTGTGGAACCTCCGTTGCTGGAGATACACGTAATTGTTATACATATTAGCAAGTACATGTTATGGTAAAGAAAGGGGACAGGGGATCTACATAAAAAATTATTTTGTGCTGCTAGGCTGATTTTTGCTGGCTCTCGCATTAGCATCCTCTGCGGCTGGAACCAGAAACAGTCACTCTGGCAACCGGCAGCCAGGGAAATCTCCTCGCAGCCCTCAGCAGAGCGCGGGGAGGAGGCATCGCTCCTTTCCAAGGGGAGAGAAAGGCAACAGGCAATGATCATCTCTGGGAGGCAGGAGGAGATGAGAAAAGCGCCTTGTTCTGATGCCCGGCTGGGAGTTTACATGTGATTATTTCTATATTTACAGAGAAAAAATAAACCTACAAAGTTTTTGGCTGGCACCTCGTGCCATATGCGTACGCATTTATGGTTTGTAAAACCATGACCGCTGTCGATGTGCACGGCCCAGAGCGTTTCCCGCAGCCGGACCCCGCCTGCGCCCCGCCGAGCGGGGCCCCTTTCATTCCCAAACGCTGCAAGGGGCCCGCAGACGCCCGAGCGCAGAAACCCCTCTGCCGGAGCCTGTGTTTGTAACGATATACGCTGCCGAAATAACTTCCGTGACCGCACAGGCAGCAGGCAGAGGCCCTTGCCTGCGAACTACAGCTTCGTATGTCACGACAGCGACGACAGAGCTGAGGGGTCAGCGAGCAGTTTTGTGGGGTTTGGGGGCAGGTAAAAGCGCGGGGGCCGCAGGAAAAGAGCTGCCCGCCTTTGCCCCGTGTGAGGATCGAACTCACGACCTTCAGATTATGAGACTGACGCGCTACCTACTGCGCTAACGAGGCGGCTGGAAGCAACCCCTCCGCGCCGGCCCTCAGCGCCACCGCTCGGCCCCGCCCCGGTGGCCCCGGGGCCCGGCCGCCGCCTCAGCCCGCACCGCGGGGGACGAGGGGCGGCAGGAGCGGCAGGGGCGGCGCGGCCCGGCCCTTCCTCCGGCTGCTCTGGGGGTCCCGGCCGCGGGGCCCCCGGCTGGCGGCGTGGGTCTTCCGAGTGACCGTGTGGGACCCCACAGTGACTGAGTGGGGCCCCGTGGGGACGGTGTGGGGCTGTGTGGTGACTATGGAGCTCCAGGGTGACCGTGTGGGTCCTTATGGCGACGGTGTGGGGTCCTGTGGTGGCCGTGCGGGACGTGGGAGTCACCATGTGGGACCCAAGGGTGACAACAGGTGTTCCCTGGGGTGACAGTGTGAGGCCCCATGGTGACAACCTGGGGTGGCCTGCGTGGGGCCCAGCTGTGACTATGTGGGGACCAGGGTGACTGTGTGGGACATTGGGGTGACCGTGTGGGACATGGGGTGGCCGTGTGAGACATGTGGTGACTGTGTGGGACATGGGGTGGCCGTGTGAGACATGTGGTGACTGTGTGGGACCCGAGGTGACCGCGCTGGCCCTGGCTGGGGAGGGGGGTGAGGGCCCTGCTGAGCACAGGGAGGCCGCGATCGGTGTTGACAAGGCGCGATCTTGCACGTCAGGTTAATTAGGCGGCATCATTTTCAGCATAATTGCGCAGAACAGGTCAGTAGATAATTAGTGACTTTTGGCCGCGTCGGACAGCTGCAGGCGGATGTGGGGGGAGGGACGGGAGAGTTTTTAAAATCATGCCAGGAGCTGGGGGACGGGCCCCGCTGCCTCCTCTCCTCAGCCCCTAGGTGGGTGTTTCCTGCCCTCCGTGGCTCCAGGATTAAAATCTGAACCATTTCATAGCCTTTTCTCTTTTCATATATATATATGTTTGTGTCGTCCTCACGTAAAATTACTTTTTTTTTCCCCCATAAGGCATCTGACGTAGACGCAGACCCAGAATCTGGGAAGCTACCCTGGAAAAACTGGGCCTGTGTCACTCTCAGTGGCCCTGAAGACGTCCGTGCTCCTGAGTGCATTGGTCAGATCGGCAGGACCCTTTCCCTGCTCAGACGTGCCCCCAGCGGCCTGTACCCCCGTGCAAGAGCCCCGACTGGCGTGTTCCCTCGTGATCCTGCACTGCCCTCCGGAGCTGTGGCACACCGGTTTACGGATGCAGAGCTACGCAGGGCGAGGGCAAACTCAACCTGCGTGAGAAAACTGTGTCACACGTGCCTCTGTGTAAAAGCATGCACACAGGTATTTATGGCATACCTCAGGCAGGGTGCCTTCCCACCCTGCCTCTCGCCCCCGCGCAGTCATACCAGTCGGCCTGGCTCCCCAGAGGCACTGCGCCTCTCACCCCACTGCGAACCTGAGCCTCCATCCTGCTAATGACACAGCAGCCAAGCTGCCACGGGGACAACGTGACTCCAGAAGCTGCAGCCTGGAAAAAAAAAAAAAAAGAAACCAACCAAACAGCCCTAAATGTGCACAATCAAGTGATGAGTGTTTGTATTTCTGATGCTTTGAGGCCAGGTCACAACCCTCCCTCCACATAATACTCAGGATGTTTGGGAAGGGGTATTTTTCTTTTAATAGGATGGCGTAGTCACAAAGCTTTAAAGAAATAAATGAGTGAATCGTCTATAGTAATAGCAACATACTACGAACGGGGCACAGTGACGAAGTTCAAGTCTATTTTTAAGCCTGCCTGGTAGCATGTAGGTGCAGACGAGAGTCCAGGACCCTTTCTGCTGTTCTGAAGCTATGGACATGGCTGATGTCTCTGTCCCAGTTCAACACCAGAGGTTTTTTGCTCCCTAACGAGTACTATGGGAAGACAGAGAAGCCTCAAGCTGTTTTGAAGATTGTGCAACGATGCTTGGGAGCCTACCTGCTTTTGCTTGACTGCTTTCCTCGCTCACATTTCACAGGATGCGACAGGAAAGGAAATACAACCGAATCGGGCGGCCCTGGTAATCGTATGCCCTGGGGGTAAGGCGGGTGCCTCTCAGATAAGCAATCTAAACAACTTTGCACTTGGGTCCCATCTGGAAACTGATTGTTGCCAAGGTACACCACCACCTGAGAAGCAAGCTTCAGGTTTTTTTTTGAAGATAATTGTACCAACGAAATCAGGGAGTGTGAATTTGCCAGAGGTAATAAGATCTCTTTATTTTTATTCATAGTTAATTCGTTCAGCTGAGGCGATTTCACACCAGAATGCAGTCTCCAAACAAGAAGGACGATTGCGCTGCCTGCGCTGCGCATATGCATGGTGCCTGCCCGGCAGATCGACTGCTGCGACAAAGAGCCATGAGCCACTCCAAACACATGGGCAAGATAAGGAAAAGGCTAGAGGATATCAAGAACCAGTCCCCGAAGTTCACAAAAGCGGATTTCAGCCACAACGAAAGCATAAGGCTGGCCACCGACGCCTTCCTGGACGGTGGGACAGACTCTTACCTCGAAACTTTAAGCAAAGAGGGCGAGGTGGATTTCCTCTCCTCCGTGGAAGCTAAATACATCAAGGATAACGCCAGGGAGTCCTATTATGCGCAGGAGTCCCTGGCCGCTGACGGGGCAGCTGTGCCAAACCAGACCGATGCTGGGTCGCTCCCTTCGGGGACTTACTTCCCCACCATTTCTGACAGCAGTGAGCCAGCTCTACTGCACACATGGATTACAGCAGAGAAGCCCTATTTAAAGGAAAAATCCACCGCCACTGTATATTTCCAAACAGAGAAGAACAGCAACATTAGAGACATCATACGCCGGTACATCAACAAGACCACTCAGGTACGGGGAGAGAATTGCTGTTCCCTTTGCACTCGGTTGTCTTCCTGCTCTTAAAAAGATCAGGTAAACTCAGTGTTTGAACCAAGCCAGCCTCATGCATTGCAGTGTAGCTTTGCTCTAGAAAGTGGCTGTAAAGAGCCCGTTGTTGAACACAGGCAGTGCTTTTTTTTTTTTTTTTTGGTACTCACACTAAGACCTTTTTATGTTGGTGACTTTAAAAAAAAAAGCATTCCCTCTTCTTTTAAACTCCCATTAACCTGGCAGAGCAAATCTACTGTAGAAAGGGCAGCAGAGCTCTCTCCCTTCTCGTGCATCACCAGCAGGATGGTTTGCTCTGTTCAGACCATTGCACCAGTAATGAGAATTAAGCTGAAAGCTTGGAGCCATTAGTGATTGTGTTAGGGGATTCATGGGAGATGTGGGTGAAGGGGAGACCGGAGAAGGGCATGTGTATCTGGTGTGCCAGCAGCCGTCCCCAGAGGAAGGAAATTATTCAGAAAAAAGACCTTTCTTCCCTAATATGTTGTCAGCGTCACTAAAAATGCCATGTAGGCTCTATACAGAGCCTCTGCAGCGTAACTTGGCACGTGGGAAAGGTGCAGATGATGCCCCTGACAACAGACAAGTGACAGGGTGGCTGCAGAGAGGTGCCAGCCGCAAGCCGGGCTGCCCACGCACTGGGAAACGAGCTGGAGTGTGACAAAACGTCCCTGTCATGTGTGTTCTGGCAGCTCTCCTGTTTTCCTGGAAAAATATATTTGACATTTCAGGGCTGTGTTTACCATCATCCGGGATTTTTCCCCTTGTATAAACTCGAGATGCCACTGGCAGTTTCACAGGGGAACGGTCAGGAACAAAACCAGGCTGTAGTGCCTGCTGTCCGGCACAGGCTGCGGAGCCCGCTGGAGTTGCAGGCTTTTGCTTTATTATTCTGCTGCAAGGGAAAGTGCTGGGTCTGACAACACCGAGTGTAATGGCAGGGGAGAAGAATCCCTGTTGGCATCTGCCCTGTCAAAGGCTACAAGTGCTCAGCCCATCAGGGGAATTATGAATCAGTCATTTTAAGTTGGCGGCATCAGAAAGATACAGCAACAGAAGAAATGTCTCTGGAATAATGAAATAAGCATCAGGTAAAGTATCAGCCCAGGCCAATTTTCTGCCCCAAGAGGAGAAAACTTGTAGGGAAATAAAGTGGGAAATGTGATATAAATCCATGGTTCACATGACCTTCTTATCCACCTAATTTACATTACAAGAGGGTGCTGGAGCAACGCTTACCTACAGTATAAATTTTGCAACTGCTTTTTGAGTACAGTTTTTCAACGGCAGCATTTATTAATTAGTATCTGATAAGGGTCTATCCTGGATAGCCTAGTATTTGATATATCTATTACTGACTTAAACAACAGAATAAAGACTGTGTTTGTGGATGGCATCAAGCTGCAAAGGATTGGCGAGTAGTACTGTAATCTTAGCACATTTGTGGAATAGGCACAAATCATAAAATGAAATTCTGAGAAGTACTGCGAGAGGAAAGTCAGGTGCAGAAATACAAGTTGGGAACAGCTGGTGAAAAAGCAGTACTGGAGAGAGTGGTCTGCAGCTATGGTGAGGCTGGATGCGGTATTGTGCCGTTTAAAAAGGCAAGGTGAGTTAACAGTAAACATGGATGTGAGATATTGGACATAATAGTGCCGCTTCCCTAGCATTGGCAAGGCCCGCTCTGAAGCACCGTGCTTTGGCAGCAGAAGGAAGGTGTGGGAGCCTCGGTGCTCCGCGAATGATTCGGCTTGCCTGAACAGGATCTTGGCCACACAGGATGTGCTTGGCCTTACAGGATTTCCTCAGGGGGTGAAGGGAATAAACTTGCTGGCAGGTGTGGGCACAGGCTTTGGAGTAAGATTCAGTGCAAGTTGGAAGCAATTAGTAAGGCATCGGCAGAGATACTGAAAGGTTTGTTTTGGTTGAAGATGATATCCTGTGAGTGCAATTATCAAGGGTTCCCTTTCTGGTCACTAGCGAAATAGGCAGCTTCTGAGGATAAATCAGGTATGAGCTGGGCTGAATTGCCCTAGGGAGATGACCCTTTCCATGGACAATAGCGGACATCAACGAATACCAGCACCTTCATGAGGCCGTGCGCAATGCTGAGCGTAGAGGCTAGAGTATGGAAGTGGGTTTATATTGCATTTACTGTTCCCTCATTCCGCGCTGGCTGGAGGCTGTGCATTTAAGTAGCTGTTGGGGCTTTTATGCCCAGTCATGAGACTGTCCTGCCAGTTGTGAATTGGGAAGCATGGATGTATGGTTAAAATTAAACAATTAGTTTATAAATCATTATAAAAAACAAAAAAAGATGGAGCTGTTGCAGTCTATCACACCACCACCAATGACAGAGTGAGGATTTAAAGCCGGGACCGTTCCCGGTGTAAGTCATAACAGAGAAAGCGTCATCCAGTGATTCTTGCTAAATGCATGTTACTTACGAAAGCTAGTCAGCTGTTTGGCAAGGGCTCTTATTTTAGCTACGTCCTTATTATTCTCCGATTAACACTTTAATATATTTCCTAGTGCTGAAATCTCATCTACAAATTCATGGGTCACTTTGTGTTTTATGATTAAAAGAGCTTAACTGAAGTGCATATGTTGCGTGTTATATTGGCTTTATATGAGCAATAAAACAGTGACGCAATGTCTCTCATCTATTTACTGATTCAGGCACTTAGGGAGAAAACCAGAAGAAATATCCACCTATATGTCTGAAGATTTGCATTTGTTGGATTTTTTTTTTTTAAATAAACTACATTTCAGTGGCCTCACAGGCAACCTTAAGTTATGTAAATTGACTCTGCTAATGCCTCTGCTTTTCCCCCCCTAGGTGCTAGCTATTGTGATGGATGTGTTCACAGACACTGAAATTCTTTGTGACCTCCTGGAGGCAGCTAACAAGCGCATGGTATTTGTCTACCTGTTGCTCGATCATGGCAATATAAATCTCTTCTCGGAGATGTGCGACAAGTTGCAAATTGCTGAGGATCTCTTCAAGGTACTGTGGCTCTGTGAAGCTCTTAGGCTCAGGTTCGTCTGCCTAACTTTAGGCACTCTGAGCTGGAAGCATGGTTATGCTAGGGTCAGTCCACCTTGTAATTAAAAGGGAGCAAGAGATTTCCAGAGGTAGCATTAGCGTACCTAATTCCTCTCTGAAGATGCCTACATTTTTCCATGGATGTTACAGGAAGTTAAGGCATTTCCATTAGGTCCTTAGATGAAACTAATCTGGGCCCTGAAGTCTTAAAACAAAGCTTAATTTCCCTAGTAGAGTTGTCTAACGTAAGCATTACAACTGCTTCTGTTTAATAACAATGCAGCAGCTGTGGTCTGGCAGCCATGGATAGCAGGCACACAAAACTCTTTTGCATGAAAATACCTTGGTTGCACTAGGTGGTTTCTGATAAAACATGTTGTTAAATTTCTGTTTTAAAGATAATGCCTCAGATTTAGCTGGCTGTTAGCTTAGTCCACCTTCATCTCTGCCAGAGGTAACTGACCTTAAAAATAACCTCCTAGGGACCATTTCAGTTGTTGCTTGAGATGCTGTGGGGCACCTGTGGCATTTTCGTGGGGATGGCTGATACTGCAGAGGCAGCGGCCTTCTGGAACGGCAGCTGGAGAGCAGGCAGGAGACCTCAGGGCATCTTGCACCAGACACCAGTATTTCAACAGCTGAATTCCACCCCAAACGTATAAAGAAACTGAAATTAATAAAACATGCTTATAACAGTGTTTGCATGTCTGTAAACCCCCACTCCTTAGGAAGAACAATCCTGTGCTGTTTATTGTAAGCATGCTGCTACAATACACAGGCTTCAACAACGTGTGAGCCAAAGCCTTGGAGCCACTCATTTACTAAGGCCTTGATTCTTCAGAGCATGTGTACGGACAGCAGAGTCAGGTCTGGGAGCCTGGCCTGCCTTAAATGCGCTTGCTCAGTCAGGTACAAGGACAGCGCAGAGCATCGCGTGGGCCAAATTGACCTGCTTCTCCACTCATTTGCATCTGATCCTGCAGGGCGGCATTCGTCTGGGCTGCACTAGAAGAGCAGCATGTGCGTCCTTGCAGGCCCAGGTGGATTGGCAGAGGAGAGGTTTTGCCCTCCTGTATTGTGCCATAGCCAACGTAAAACAAGAGAGCTTACAGCTAGAGCAAATTGTTGCTGGGGTGTCTGCGGAGGTAACAGACTGCTCTTAGCTATGAACACATCTTGTACTTGTTTTGGTAGGGGTAGCAACAGTTATCGTTACACAGCACAGCTCCATCTGGGTGAATTTCCGTGCAGGTTTATATCCCTATTGAAACAAATAACTCTGTGGCAGGTGAGAGAGCTTGGCTAGGTTTTCTCTAGCCCCAAACGTTCAAATATAACATTGGAGAGTCCATGAAGAAATCATAACAGACAATGGGGGAGTGGCTAAAGGCACTGGTGGGGAAAGGGCCCTTCTGATTTTTCATTTAAAAAAAAAGGAATTCACTGTGTTCATTTTGTTTTTCTTTACAGAATATTTCAGTCCGCAGTGTTACTGGAGAGGTCTACTGTGCCAAATCAGGCAGGAAATTTTCAGGACAAATACAAGAAAAATTTCTTATCTCTGACTGGAGATACGTGCTCTCTGGATCTTACAGGTGAGATAAGCCATTGCAGTTCATGTCTCTGTGCTCTTTTATAATTTTTAATATTAATTCACAAAAAAGTAAAACTAACGTAAAAAACTTTGCCAGTGCAGCGCTGGAGCAGAGCTAGAAATATATATAGCTTAATATTATGCTTTCCTCATTGTTTGGGTCCTCAGATGCTGTGATCATGAGACATGATACATTTCCATCTCCCTCAGGATCCCTTAATGTAGCATATCTCACTTTTAGCTTATCTGAGGATTTGTTCTCCATATGACAAGTTTAGTGATTAAAGGGAAAACAGAAATACTTCAGAGACTTACTGTTTTTCTCTTGTGTTTCATTAACAGGTAGGCAGTATGTGTCTAGCAACTGTTGTACCTTCCCTTTTTTTCCTTTTTTTTTTTTGTGAGCTGAGTCTGTAACTCTCCGCTTTTGTGCTGCTATAATTATTTCAGGTAAAGGATGTAGCATCTCAACAACTGGGTTTTTAATTAAGATCCAGGATCCTCAGGTCAGGGAATTTCAGGAGACTCTGAGCTTGCATCTGTCGTGGTTTAACCCCAGCCAGCAACTAAGCACCACACAGCCGCTCGCTCACCCTCCCCCTCTCAGTGGGATGGGGGAGAGAATCAGAAGGGCAAAAGTAAGAAAACTCGTGGGTTGAGATAAGAACAGTTTAATAATTGAAATAAAATAAAATAAAAAATAAAAATAATAATAATAAAATGGTAGTGAAAAGGCAAACTACAACAAAGAGAGGAACAAAACCCAGGAAAAACAAGTGATGCAACTGCTCACCACCTACCAACTGACACCCAGCCTGTCCCCAGGCAGCGATTGCTGCCCCCCAGCCAACTCCCCCAGTTTATATGCTGAGCATGACATCATACGGTATGGAATAGCCCTGTGGCCAGTCTGGGTCAGCTGCCCTGGCTGTGCCCCCTCCCAGCTTCTTGTGCACCTGGCAGAGCAGGGGAAGCTGAAAAGTCCTTGACTGGTGTAAGCACTACTTAGCAACAGCTAAAACATCACTGTGTTATCAACATTGTTCTCATACTAAATCCAAACCACAGCACTATGCCAGCTACTAGGAAGACAATTAACTCTATCCCAGCTGAAACCAGGACAGCATCAAATAAAGTTCCTGCGCTAATGGCTACATAGATAAGCTTCACAAATGACCGAAGTGTATCCTAGAAATCCAGATACAAAAAGATGAGAGAAAACAATTACAGAGGTGATTATTTAATTAAAAGGATGAGATTGTTTTTCTTAATCCCCATTTATGATTTGGAGGCTTAAATGCCTCCAGTCCGATAAAACCATGCCACCACGAAGATTACATAACTGTAGTACCGACGGTAAAGGTGAGTACATGGGGTTAGCGTAGGCTGTAGGAGCTCAGCTGTCCACGGAGGCGGGCATCTAGTTTTCATTCAGTTTCCAAATGAACCATCAGACAAAAATGAGTGAACACTCAGAATATTTTTTTTTATCGGCCGCTCTGTGGTTTTCTGGTTCTTTCAGGTTGTTTTTTTTAATCCTTCACCAAAGATGTGTAGAAATGCAACAGCAGATTTATATAGAGAGTAGAAGTGAAGAATGTGTGGGAGAAGAGGAACAGAACGAGATCTATTTTCTTTAGCCAAGAAGCTTCCTTTTGGCTTCTCTTTTCAATCCTAAAAAAAAAGAAAAACCCTCAAAGTCCTGTGCAGAGTCACTTCTGCCATTCTCTACTGCTGTGGCAATATCTTCTAACCTCAAGAGCCTTGCCAAACTACATAATCCCCTACCCAGCCAGCAAGCAGAGAGCGTGGTGAGGAACAGATCTATACGCTATTTAACTTCAGCATGCTCAGGACCAGTTTGCAGATTCACGTGGGTTATAGCTGGCTATCAGTACATGGCATTTCTGCAGGCTTGCTAGCTCGCGCTTTATTAATCTGAAAGTTTTCTGTTATCCCTAGACTTTATCCACCAACATCTGCAGGTATAAACAAAAATGATGTTGAACAAAACAGACTTAAACTCTTCTGCAATGCATTTGTTGGAAGTCAAATTGGAATAGATCTTAAAACTAATACAAAAGATCTTAAAACTAATACAACAGCAAATTTCACTTAAGTGCTGTCCTCTGTATGATTTTGTAATAGTGGTTGGGGGAACAGGCTGAGGAAATAAAGCAGCCCTTTAGAACACACTGCTCTAAAAGGGACCCTGGCTCACTGCTTCTAGCCAAAGTGTTTGGGGACAAAATATATTTGCCTAATGGACAATGAAGAGGACTGAAGCGGGCAACCAGTTAGAAGCAAAGGAACCACTACCGAGTCTGTGGCATCTCTGGAGTGGTTTTTAAAACCACGTTAAAAAGCCGTTGATGGGGTCAGTGTGGATAAGCATGGTCCTGCCACACAGGGCAGGCTGGAGCTGAGAGGCTTCTGAAGGCTGTTCCAGCCATGTGTCTGCACAAGTGCAGGCATGAGTAAGTGTTTTAAGTTACAGTTTTCTTCTCAATTTTTATTGCCAATGTCTATGGTGTGGGGTTTGGATGCAGTATTTCGTTTTGCTGTCTCTGTGTTATGCTACTCCATCCTATGATAAGTATGTTATTCTTTTTTTTTTTTTTTAAATGAATTTGAAGTTCGATAGTGCATGAACTCAGTGCTCCTAAAGAAGGCAAAATGAAAACAGCAGAGAGCATAGACCTCGATCCTCAGGGGCAGCTGAGTACCTCCCCGGCTGCCACTCTGAAAGCCACCGGCCTCTTCAGAGCCGGTATCTAACACCGAACACTGGGGTGCTTTGCCAAGAGCACTGGTTCAGGTGGGGCAGGTTTCTCACACAGAGGTTATCCCACCAGCAGGCAACACTAACGCGTAGGTTAATTCAAACCTGAGCTCAGCTGAAAGACCCAGTCCTTCCATTTCAGGTTAAATCCGTGTAATGCTGCACGTTACTGTAGCACTGTAACCACAAGGGATGAGAGCATCCGTAATGGACTGCAGCTGCAGTAACACAGAGGGTACACTGAGAAAAAAACAAGTCCAGTGCAAATGAAGATTGGGCAGGAGAGGTGAGGTTTGATTCAGACAATCATAAATGAAAGGATCCGGAACAGGACGTAGGTTTTGGGACAAAACCCTGGAAAGATGGCTGAGAAGTATCTGTTAATGACTGAATTTGTGATACAGCTTTGGCCTCCAAGCTAGGCAGTACTTCTTTGTGCTTTCTCTTCTTTCTGATGTGCTTCACTCAAAGAAGCCTGGTAGAAAAATGATCCTTCTAGGCAGATAGTGACAATAACAGACTTCTCTTAGCCCTTCCCAAAAGAGCACTCGGAATTGTAAACTAAGGAGCAAAACAGAGCCTAAAACCTAAACAATGAATTTCCTCTTAGAAAGAAGCCAATGAAAACCTGTTAAGTCTTTGTGTCAAGTTCTGCTTTGTTCTTCAGCAAAGTGCACAGAATGGAAATTGCTGTGACTCACTCCATGAAGTCCACAAACGTGTCTAAAATCACGCAGGTCTCACCGTGTTACTTTACAGCTGACCCATTTGCCATCAGTCCATGGAGAATCTTTGGGCTATTCATTGGATCCAACTTTCTCTGCTTGCAAGGGTTACAGATACGATCAATGAGCCACCAATGAGTATCTGTCCGTCGGGTACTCCAGGAAGTTACACATGGGAGTAAATTATCAAAATTGGGTGCAACAGTTTTTTCCTCTGATTTTGTTGGGGTTTTAAAAACCATTTGTAAGTGTAATTGATTTTCATTTCTCTCTAAATTTTCTTTTATAAACTAGATATATCTCTAGCACATGAAGTATAAACCTGCCACTCCACACCTCAGCCCTTTCATGAGTTTGTAACCTTCAGTGTAGATATCCCAGACTAATTGCGCGTGTTTTTGTATTTGTTCCCGGCTTATTATCTCCTTAAGAGTTATGCGAAGGACACACAAAGGTTTGGAGTGCTTCTTAGTGAATAAAGGCAATGTTGAGCTAGCACAGCAGATGTTACCCACGCACCAGGGAGTTAGCTTGCTGTGCTGTTTACCTTGGCTCCCAAGGTTTTGTCCATATTTAGACTGATTTGAACAAAGTGGATGAGAAGTACCTGTATTCTGGTAACGTAGTGTATATTTTCATGTCCAATCATAAAATGGACAGTATCCATTGTTGGGTTGCCCAGTGGCATTGATTTCTTCACTCCTCCCTTGCTCCTGAAGCAACAGTACAAAAGCACTGTGTGCCCCAAACCCAGCCCTCTTTGAGAATGCTCTGAACGGGCAGCTGTAAATCGTCTGTCTTTATTCCCTTAGTGTCAGCTCAGGCTGTCAGTCCCACTGTTTCACAGGAGTTTTGTCAAAACACGTCAAGAACAAGATGTAAAGTGGCTCTCGGCAATCCTTGCGCAAATCCAGCATGGCTAATAAAGTCATGCAGGAATAACCAGGGCAGAGTTTTGTCAACACAGAATAACCTGGGGTTCAAATCCAGCGCTGCTCTGTATCCTCTGCTGCACGGCTCGAGCCCCAGTCAGCTCAGGGAGTAATTACATTTCATTCTCTCAACTATGCTCATTTTATTGATGCCGGTGCTGCTCAGACATGGCAGCCTGCGCAGCACAACCAAGCTGGCTTGTGGTTTTGTGAAAGAGCACCAATTTAGCTTTGCCAAGTGGATTAGGGAAGCACATAAAAGCAAAATGATTTAAAAGCTATGGAGTGTCCTAAGGTGTGTCTCTGGACTACCAGAATGAAAACTATTGCGGTGTTTCTCCCTTACTTTATAGCAAAGTAGTATTTTTATTTTTGGAAGGGCTGTAGGAAATATTTATAATTTCATTTTCTCTGTAGTGAAGAAAATAAGCATTTGTCAGGTGTGGCGGTTTGTTTTGTGGGAATGGGGTGTGACGGGGAGGTTGGGTTTTTATGTTTCTCTTGACCAATGCAGAAAAAGTACAGCAAAATGAAAGCAAAGGATGGTTATTTTTCGCTAGTCTTTCTAATGTCAGTTTTGAGTGGGTGAGACTTACCAACTGGCACAGCGTTCTGCAGGGAAGGTACAGTTTATGTGTGTGCAAACAAGACACGGTAACACCTTAATTTAAATGTTGTGCATGGAAGAGAGGTACCCAAAATAGGGGTCTAACCTCCTTTCTATGGAACAGACAGCCAGACCTTGGGTATTGTATCTGACATTTAGTCCTGCAGTGGATGTGGATTACCACTCCCTTTAGGAGGTTGTATAACTTTACAAGGTTTCTTGAAGGTTTTAGAGGCAGCTGAAATAACAAAGGTTGATCCAAGTCAAAGAGCACTGATGTGAACTGACCTGAAATTCAACTGTGACACTATCGTCATCCTGTGTTTAGACAAGAAGCTTCAGCAGTAGAACACATTTGCCTCTCGCACCACCCCTGCGGGGATCTCCAGTTCCTAATGGCTGATGTTAACGCTAATCCTTACCTTGTCTCTCCATCCAGCTTCACATGGTTATGCGGCCAGGTTCACCGCAACCTCCTCTCCAAGTTCACGGGTCAAGTTGTGGAGCTGTTTGATGAAGAGTTCCGACACCTTTACGCGCTGTCCAAGCCAGTGAGGGGACCCAAGTCTCCACCGCGCACCATGCCCTTCCTGTTCAGCAAGAGCTGGGCCCCCCAGCGCAGCCTCCCCGACAGCAACGAGGGAAGTGCTAACACCCTTTCCGATCCCTTCAGCAGCCTTTCAGCTGGCAGCACCCACCAGACGAAGCAACCTCCAAGAACTCTCATATTCAGCAGCAACTTCAGCCCCCAGTCACCTCTCCATAGAGTTAATTCCTTCCACAACTATGTCTCTTTCACGCTCCCACCACCACAGAAGGCCATCCAGGCTAACTACTATCAGCCACACTATGTGGCCGATAACTCCGCAGTTCTGTATAACAACATGAATGTTTACAGACCTGTAAGACTTAGACAAGAGGAACCAAAGAGGACAAGGTTAAGCTCACCTTGGAGATGCCTTCACAAAGCTAACCTGTTTGCATAATAACCACCTTGTTTTGAATTGCAAGTACACATAGCGAGGACCTGTTTAGCAATCGCTTGTATACTGATGAATATAGAAATTCTGTATAATACAAAATGAGGATGATTTCAAGCCTCTTGTTTTCTTTTGCTGCTTATGGATGCTTCGTTTCCCTAATTAAAAAGCCAAGCCTGCTAACATGTAAACCTTGGGTGCATCACGATCCCAGGAAGAACTCATCTAAATAATGCTGCTCACAGTGCAGCACTGGTGCTGCCTGTCACCTCTCCTGGGTAGCATATTTGTGTAGCAGGAGATTTAGGTGGTTAACTGTTTTTCATATGGCCAGGCACCTGAAAGTGGGGTAAGACACAGTTTATTACTATGCATGTTATGTACTTGCATGAGGAGACTGAAGGCTGCTACTTATGTGCCAAACCAAGGCGATGCTGGCAGCAGCAATCTACCTTCGTGCTGTCATCACACCTTAATCTTGATTTCGGAGGACTGCTTTAGGGCTGATGGGGAAGCACAGTTTCCACCATCGCACTGTCTCCGAGCTGACTGCTTGAGGCGCACAGCAAGGATGCCTGTTTGCAGTGTTTCTAGGAAGGGGCCTGCTAACCGCGACGTGGACCGAGACCAACAATTCGGGTGACAGAGGACATCTTGCAGCCACCGTATGCTCACGCCCACTCATTAGCAACACGAGTGTGTTCCAGCACACTTTGTTACAAACCTCTGATCCCACCAGCTCAGAGCAATTTTCCTCATTGCAGAGCAGCTGTGTAGATTCAGACTGGAAAATGAAGCTGAGTAAAGAAGCAAAGTCCTACTAGTAACGCACCAGGACTGAGTTCCAGTTCATCTAATAGCACACGGATGTTAAAAATCCTCTCAGTGGTCATTTGACTGAATGTTAAGTTAGAGGTAAGGATGCTTTATTTCAGAGTTCTTCAAGGTTTCTAATTTTTAAAGAGAAACTGGGTGTCTGTAGTGCCCATTGAATACAGAGGGAGTTACAGAGGTTCAGCAGCTTGAACCAAAAGCAGAAAAACTTTCTGCCAAATAATCCGTGAAAATGATGGAAGCTTCTGTAAGTGAAAGCCAAAAAAATAGTAAGAAAATTAATGAAACAAAGGATTTCCATTCAAATCCCAAAGTTCCTAGATGCCTAACATCTATGGATTTCTCAGTAGATTATTTTTTTACACCTGCTTTCTATCATCTTTCATCTGATCCAACAGAAAACAGAAACCTAAACACATTTGCACACCTGGCCCATTTTGCCTGACTTCTCACCTGCTCAAAAAGGAATACAATTTAATTATTTAGGCTGTGGATGATGAAAATTGTACGCAGCAGCAAGATCTCAGGTGAGGAACGTTTCTCATCCTTGGAAGAGCAATCATTTTGAAGTGTACCGGTAAAGGTTGCAGAACATTATAAAAAGTACAGGGTGGACACATCCTGCTCTAGCTTCGGTGTGGACATTTTTACCTGTGATATCAAATTTTGGAGTCCAGAATAACAGTAAACTATTGCATATAATTGTAAATTCTGTACATAACAACATTTTTTTGATTCCTTGGGAAGAAGGGAAAGTCGATTTTCATTCCTATGACAATTCTCCTTAGCTATCTAAATATGGCAACCATTCAAATAAAAGAGACAACTTTCATTAAAATCTCTTTGAGAATCATTTTGTTTCTTCATATTCTCTTGACTTGTGCACCTTACTTTCTTCTCCTCCAAAAGCTAAGTGAGTTCCATACGGTCAGAGTCCAGGTGAAGAGGAAACATTTTGTTTCTTCTGAAATCAACAGGAACAGAATTAAACATACGTGTCCCCCCAGCCTAATTAAGATTTTATTTCTAAATATGGTTCAGTTCCCTGATCCCATTGTGGCCCAATGGGGGGTGGCACAGAGCGGGATATGGGGAGAAGTTTGTAGACCGCTACCTCTGAAGCCTTCATTTCCTCAGGCTATGACCCTTTAAATCCATGAAGGAGCTCTTCTCATCTCTGTGGGGCAAGAGAGTTTGCCTACACAATTTTTGGAGAACACAGCAATGAAAAGTAGATAAGGGACAAGCTAATACCCCAGAAGGAGCACTGTGAGTTAAGAAGAGCCAATTTCAGTCCTCGATCAGGGATACAGCTTGTGCAAGTCCAGATGACAGCTGAACTTGAACATCAAATGAATGCAATTGCAGTTTTGATGGAAAACAATTGGAGTTACAACTTCAGCAATGAGTTATGTGAAAAATCTTAACAGGCCCCTCACAAGCTTGATCATTCAGTGATGAGGGGAATGTGTGGTTACAGGCAGCTGCAGAAACTACCTGTCAGGAAGGTGACGGCAGGATGCTGACGTACCTCGTGCGCCTCCTGCGAGGGAATCGCTCGAATAAAAATTGCTACCATACAATGCACTCTCAGCAAGCTTGGGAATGACACCAAGCTAAGTGGTGCAGCTGACTCACTTGAGGTAAGGGATGACGTCCAGAAGGACCTGGACAGGCTGGAGGAGGGGGCCCATGTGAGCCCCGTGACGTTCAACAAGGGAAAGTACAAGGACCTGCACCTCCATCGGGGCAATCCCTGTTATCAATACAGGCTGGGGGATGAAGGGATTGTGAGCAGCCCTGCAGAGCAGGACTTGGGGGTACTGGTGGAAGAAAAGCTGAACATGAGCCAGCAATGTACCCTGCGCTGCCAACCAGTCTTCTTCCGCTGCTGTAGCCACCCCATGGGGCATTAGCCACCATCCAGGAGTCAGTATAGAGATCGAGTACTGGCCACTTTCCTCGTTCAGCAGGCTCTAGGGCTAGCTGGATGGCTTTTGCTTCTGCAAACTGACTTGACTCACCTTCTCCTTCAGTAGCTTCAACGGCTTGTCGTGTGGGATTCCACACAGCAGCCTTCCACTTCCGACAGTTTCCTACAACACGACAGGATCCATCAGTAAACGGAGCATAACGCCTTTCACCTTCTGATAAGTCATTCTATGGTGGTGCCTCTTGGGCATGAGCCACCTCCTCAGGCAATGCTCCAAAATCTCTGCCTTCTGGCCGGTACATGGTCTCTTCCAGGATTCCTGGGAGGTTTCCCCAGTCGAGCCCGTTGCGTGATCAGCGCTGCCCACTTCCTCCATGTAGCGCTGGTTGTGTGATGGGTAGGGGGACGTTTCCTTTCAACCTCCAGCATAGCACGGGCAATGGCAGTGCCACGAGGAGCCATGCTTCTGTACCAGCAACTTCTGAAGCGGCTCCAACCCCCTCATATGCTGCTAGGATCTCTCTGTCAGTCGGGATGTAGTGGGCAGGGTAGAGAGCTCTTTGATCTTCTCTGTGTTCACAGTGGCTGCACCAAAAGCCCACCGGTACCCGCTTGGGTCCTTGAAGTACCCTCTCCTGAGGCAGCGTGTGCCAAGGATACAAGGGGCCTCTGGGCCGGTCACAATGGGGTGCTTTTGCCACTTGTCCCTTGTTAAGCTCAGCTCAGCCTCCAGTACAGACAATTGTTGGCCTCCCGCGGCACTCCAGAGATCCAGATGGGTTCTGTGCCCCAGTGCCCTGATGGCACCGGCGCACGCTGTGCACCAAAGCCTTCTACTTCCGTGGGTCTGATGTGCCAGGCCGTGCTGGTTTGGGCGGGGATAGAGTTGATTTTCTCCAGAGTAGCTTGTGTGGGACTAAAAGTTTTGCGTTAGTGCCAAAACCAGTGTTGATGATAACCCAGGGACGTTTCTGTTATTGCTGAGCAGTGCTTACGCAGAGTCAAGGCCTTTTCTGCTTCTCACCCCACCCCACCAGCGAGTAGGCTGGGGGTGCTGAAGAAGCTGGGAGGGGACACAGCTGGGACAGCTGACCCCAACTGACCAAAGGGACCACTGACAAGCTTGAGCAGTGGGCCCATGGGAACCTCATGAGGTTCAACAAGGCCAAGGGCAAGGTCCTGCACCTGGGCTGGGGCAATCCCTGGTATCCATAGAGGCTGGGGGATGAAGGGACTGTGAGCAGCCCTGCAGAGAAGGACTTGGGGGTACTGGCGGAAAAAAAGCTGAACATGAGCCGTCAACGTGCTCTCGCAGCCCAGAAGGCCAACCGTATCCTGGGCTGCATCAAAAGAAGCATGGCCAGCAGGTCAAGGGAGGTGATTCTGCCCCTCTGCTCTGCTCTGGTGAGACCCCACCTGGAGTGCTGCACCCAGCTCTGGGGACAGACCCTGCAAAGGCCCCTGATTGCCCTCCAGAGCACCCCGGGGCCTCATCCGGGCTTTGCTGGGGCCCGTTGGAGGCCCCTGCTGCCTTCCAGAGGTCTCCCCATTCTACAAAATCTACAAGGCAAAAAAAAAATCACTTGTAAGTACAAATTCACTTCTGTAGATATCCTGGAGGTTTGTAGAGGCTACATTTATTTATGCTTCTTAGCCCCCGTCACCCACATCGAGATCCTCTTCATCTTCCTCCGGAATAGGTGAGAGACTAAAAATATAATAACGAGGATCATCCTGGTTCTCCTCTTCCAGGTCGTTATCTGAATCGTCTTCGGCAAAATCAGAGGGGAGGAATCCTCGTGTGCCGTCCGCCAGCTCTCCCACAGACCAGCCGGCTTCACCCACCTGTCCAAAGACATAAACATATTGCCCAGCAGTTAGAGGAAGCTCCGGTTCAGGCTGCTCACTGGGACCATCACAAGGATGGGAGCTGTATCAAGCTACGGATGCTCGAAGCTTTCCCGGCACTTGTCCCAGCACCTGCAGGATGAGGGGCTCTTTGTCTGCTGCCAGTTCTTGTGTCTCACGTGTGGGGTCCTCCTCTGAAAGCAGGCAGGACCCAGGACTGTCCTCTGCCCAAGCTGACTCGGAGGGGCTCGGAAACTGATTCTCTGGTTCGCTCACCTGGGCTCCAAAGGGTTGCCTGGCTTCTCCGTGGTGCCTTTCTACTTCTCTCTCAGCACTTTCTGCCACTTCTCTCACGGCGTCCAGTTTGCGCCCCGCAGCTTCCAGCTGGGTCTGAAGACGGCCGATGGCTTGGGTGACAGAATTTCGCTCCTCTGCCGCTCGCGCCAGTTGCCCCTTCAGCTCAGCGTTTTCCGCTTGAACCTTTTCTGCCCAGCTCATCTGCCCACGGAGGCGAGAATTTTCTTCAGCCAGTCTGCTGTTCTCACCCCTTGTCTCCAGAAGCTGCGCCTCTAACTCCGCACACCTTTGGCTGAGGCGGCTCACGTAACGCGAGCCCTCGTCTTCTGCAGCCAGTTGGGCCTGAGACTTCTCAGCCGCCTTCTGCGAGGCTTCGCTCTGCTGGTCCTGTGCCAGCAAAGCTCCGGCAGGCTCTCTGCTTTCTCCAGCCCGCTGCTGAGGAAGCGCTTTCATGCCCGGTTCCTCAGCAGAGCTTTGGCTGGGCAGTGGCACCGGAGCGTTCATCAGGTGCCCAACGGTCTCCTGCAGACGCCTGCACCTTTCTTTCAGCCGCTCGGTGAGGGCAGCCAGCTGAGCATTTTTCTGCTGGAGGCTCTCTGCCTCCTTGCATGCTCCTGGACAGCTTCCCCCTCTCAGGAGGCGGTTCTGCATCTCCAGGGCACCGCGTTGCCTCTCCAGGTCTTCCAGGGCCTGCTGCAGGCGGGCGCTCTGCTCCAGCAGCCGGCCGCAGGCGCTGCCGGGAAGCACCGAGTCTTCCCGCGCAGGCTCTGGCAGCTGGAGCAGAGCATCCGCTGCAGCCGGGCACGGCGTCTGCTGCCCAGCGCCGTGGCTTTTGGGGGGTCTCTCCCGTAGGGCCAACCTGGCGGCTGCCCAGCTCCCGCCGGCGCTCCTCCTTCTGCGCAGGGCGGCTGGGGGCCTGCGCCGGGCCCCGGGAGGCCGAGGGGCAGCTGCGCGCCACAGGCCCCCAGCCCGCGCCGTCCCGCCTCATGGCTGAAGGCTCGGGGAGCGGGCCGTCAGCCACCGAACGCTGCTGCCAACAGTCGCCACCGGTCGCGTGCCCTGGGTCTGCAAGGGGCGGCAAAGCCCTGGCCGCATGTCGGCTGCTGCCTCCCTTCACCAGGCAGGTGCTGTGGGCCAGGGGTGGGCGAGTGCCGCCTTGTATGTGTGACCTGGCCCCCTACACAGAATGGAGGGGCGGGGCAGTATGGCTCTATATGCGATGTCCTGGCCCCCTCCTCCTTTCTCTTAGCTTTTATTGCTGAGCACAACATCATATGGCAATGGGCTGCATGAAAGAAGTGTGGCCAGCAGGTCGAGGGAGGTGATTCTACTCCTCTGCTCTCCTCTGGTGAAACTCCCCCTGGAACAGTGCGTCCAGCTCTGGGGTCCTCAGCACAGGAAGGACATGGACCTGTTGGAGTGGGTCCAGAGGAGGGCCACAAAAATGATCAGAGGGATGGAGCACCTCTGCTATGAGGAAAGGCTGAAAGAGCTGGGGTTGTACAGCCTGGAGAAGAGAAGGCTGCAGGGAAACCTTATTGCAGCCTTCCGGTACTTAAAGGAGGCTTATAAGAAAGATGGGGACAGACTTTTTAGTAGGGCCTGTAGCAATAAGACAAGGAGTAATGGTTTTAAACTAAAAGAGGGTAGATTTAGAATAGATAGAAGGAAGTTAGTTTTTACGATGAGGGTGGTGAAATGCTGGAACAGGTTGCCCAGAGAGGTGGTAGATGTCCCATCCATGGAGACATTCAAGGTCAGGCTGGATGGGGCTCTGAGCAACCTATCGAGTTGAAGATGTCCCTGCTCATTGCAGGGGAGTTGGACTGGTCAACCTTTAAAGGTCCCTTCCCACCTAACCCATTCTATGATTTTGTGATATTCCATACCATATGATGTCATGGTCAGCAATAAAAGCTGGGAAAAATGAAAGAGAGGGGGACATTCAGAGTGATGGCGTTTGTCTTCCCAAGTCACCATTACGTGTGATGGAGCCCTGCTTTCCTTGAAATGGCTCTAAACACCTGTCTGCTGATGGGAAATAGTGAATGAATTCCTTTTTTTTTTGCTTTGCTTGCACCTGTGGCTTTTGCTTTACTTATTAAACTGCCTTTATCTCAGTCCATGAGTTTTCTCACTTTTACCCTTCTGAATCTCCCCCATCCCACTGTGGGGGGAGTGAGCGAGTGGCTGTGTGGAGCTTAGTTACGGACTGGGGTTAAACCACAACACAGGCTATCAAATCCACACAGTCCAGTATACCCGTTCATCCCTTTCCTCCTCCTGGCCAAAGGCAGGGACCCTCTGTTTCTATTCCTGGTTGGAGTATTTACTGTCTGACCCTTTCAGTCCCCTCACCAGGATCAAGGGAGGTGATCTCAGTCCTCCTGTGTCTGGGAGACAGCTGATTGCCTTCTTGTGTCTCTACAGCAAGTAAGCTGACAGCCTTGTTGGGTGGCCTTTTCTTAACAGCTGTCTTTGCTCTCTGTTCATGTACATGGGCTTCCAGCTTAACGGTGGTTCATTGTCCCTCTTCCTCATGTCCTCCCCCTGGTGACACAGGAAGGACCAGAGTGCCCCATGCAGCATGCGCCTGGGGCTCCCTTTCCCTGTGGCTGAGGCAGGAGGGGACTGACATCTTGGGGCACCCCTGACAGCCAAGGCAATGGCCTGTAGGCATGAGGAGGGATGGAGATCTTCTTCAAAGTTTTGGAGCCAAGAAGATGCTCTCTTCACAGCTGGTGTATCCGTATCCAGGCAATACATCGCTGCCAAGCTGTTAGAATATGATGCTGGGTCATTTCAAGTCGCCTTCCTCCACACGGTCCACATGAACAGGATGTCTTCTGGATCTTTGGAGACCTCACCATTGTCTAGATTCACTGTGGATGACTTCCAGCCCCACTAATTCTCTCAGGTACTGGATGCCTTCATCTGCAGTAGTCCACTTCCTTGGGTAGTTTGCAAGATCTTCCTTGAATGGATATCTTGCCCCCACACTTGAGAGGAGCTGTCTCCAGAGACTGCCAATTGCTGCCTCTTTTCCAATTCCTCTCTCACTTCCCTGCTTTCTAGCAAGGGATCCCACCTGTTGGGCTTCCTTACCTTCCAGTTGCTGACTGTTGGCCCTGCTATCCCAGTTTTGGAGCAGCCAGGCAGCAATCTGCTCACCTGGCTGCTGGCTGTCATCTTTCCGTATCTCTTGAAGTTCTGATGATAAGGTCAGGGGCCAGGTAGTTTCTTTCTCCTGCCTGATTTCTCTCCCTCCTTCCTCCAATTTCTGTATTGAAGGACCGGCTTCTTGATCAAACCTTTCCTCTTCTCCTCCTCCCTTACTAATCGATGATATGGACCCATTGACCTCCTTATCCACTGTTTCTTTTTCACTACTGGGGCAATTACTGTAGTTGTTATTTGAGTCCCTATCTCAACCATAGCATCATAGAATCATAGAATCATTAGGGATGGAAAAGACCTCTGAGATCATCGAGTCCAATTGTTAACCTAACTGCCAGGTCCACCTCTAAACCATGTCCCTAAGCACCACATGCACACGTTTTTTTGAACACTCCCAGGGACTTTGATTGCACCATTTCCCTAGGCAGTCTGTTCCAATGCCTAACCACTCTCTCCGTGAAGAAATTTTTCATAATATCTAATCTAAATCTCCCCTGGCACAACTTGAGCCCATTTCCTCTTGTCCTATTGCTTGCTACCTGGGAGAAGAGACCAGCCCCCACCTCACTCCAACCTCCTTTCAGGTAGTTGTAGAGAGCGATAAGGTCTCCCCTCAGCCTCCTCTTCTCCAAACTAAACAACCCCAGCTCCCTCAGCCGCTCCTCATAAGACTTGTGCTCTAGACCTGTCACCATCTTTGTTGACCTTCTTTGGATGCTCCCCAGCACCTCAATGTCCTTCTTCTAGTGAGGGACCCAAAACTGAACACAGTACTCGAGGCGCAGCCTCACCAGTGCTGAGTACAGGGTCACTATCACCTCCCTGGTCCTGCTGGCCACACTATTCCTGATACAAGCCAGGATGCCATTGGCCTCTTGGCCACCTGAGCACACTGCTGGCTCATGTTCAGGTGGCTGTCAACCAGCACCCCCAGGTCCTTTTCCACCAAGCAGCTCTCCAGCAACTCTTCCCCAAGCCTGTAGTGTTGCATGGGGTTGTTGTGACCCAAGTGCACGACCCGGCACTTAGCCTTGTTGAACCTCATACAGTTGGCCTCAGCCCATTGGTCCAGCCTGTCCAGATCCCTCTGTAGAACCTTCCTACCCTCCAGCAGATCAACACTTCCACCCAACTTGGTGTCATCTACAAACTTACTGAGGGTGCACTCAATCCCCTCATCCAGATCATTGATAAAGATATTGAACAGGACCAGCCCCAATACTGAGCCCTGGGGAACACCACTCGTGACCGGTCGCCAACTGGATTTGACTCCATTCACCACAACTCTTTGGGCCCGTCATCCAGCCAGTTTTTTACCCAACGGAGAGTGCACTTATCCAAGCCATGACAGCCAGTTTCTCCAGGAGAATGCTGGGGGGGCCATTGTCAAAGGCCTTACTGAAGTCCAGGTAGACACCATCCACAGCCTTCCCCTCATCCACCAAGCAGGTCACCTTGTCATAGAAGGAGATCAGGTTGGTCAAGCAGGAACTTCCCTTCATGAACCCATGTTGTCTGGGCCTGATCCCCTGGTTGTCCTGCACGTGCTGCATAATGACACTCAAGATGCTGTCCCCAGATGCAGTTTGGATCTCTGTCTCTATTGTCATGTCCTCAGACGTAGTTTGCATCCCAGTCTCAGTCAAAGCATTCTCAGAGGTGGTTTGAGTCCCTGCCTTAACCACAGTCCTCTGATAGTACTGAACTGTGGCTCAGAAAGCACAGGCCAAGGCCCAGGACAGTGCTAGAAGCTACTGGTTTTCATTGCGGTAGCCAAGGCACACCTCAGCACTACGAGGGCTGCTACAGGGGAACTTAACTCCATCCCAGCCAGCCGCAGTATGGCCTTGCATGGTGTGTCTTGGCCTGCTGCACACAAAGGAGAGGTGCGACTTGTTACAGAAGAAAAACCTAAAATGTAAACATATCTTTGAAGACATGCGAAACAGGGCTTGACTGACAGTGACCTCGCCTGAACAAGTGGGTTTGCTGATAGAAGAAAACAGATGAAATGCTCAGAAAGCAGCAAAGTTGCAATAAAAATCTGAAGGGCCGTTGTGGTGGGTTGACCATGGCTGGCTGCCAGGCGCCCACACACCATTGTGGCAGGGGGCCAGGACATCGCATATAGAGCCATACTGCCCTGCCCCTCCATTCTGTGTAGGGGGCCAGGTCACACATACAAGGCGGCACTCGCCCACCCCTGGCCCACAGCACCTGCCTGGTGAAGGGAGGCAGCAGCCGACATGCGGCCAGGGCTTTGCCGCCCCTTGCAGACCCAGGGCACGCGACCGGTGGCGACTGTTGGCAGCAGCGTTCGGTGGCTGACGGCCCGCTCCCCGAGCCTTCAGCCATGAGGCGGGACGGCGCGGGCTGGGGGCCTGTGGCGCGCAGCTGCCCCTCGGCCTCCCGGGGCCCGGCGCAGGCCCCCAGCCGCCCTGCGCAGAAGGAGGAGCGCCGGCGGGAGCTGGGCAGCCGCCAGGTTGGCCCTACGGGAGAGACCCCCCAAAAGCCACGGCGCTGGGCAGCAGACGCCGTGCCCGGCTGCAGCGGATGCTCTGCTCCAGCTGCCAGAGCCTGCGCGGGAAGACTCGGTGCTTCCCGGCAGTGCCTGCGGCCGGCTGCTGGAGCAGAGCGCCCGCCTGCAGCAGGCCCTGGAAGACCTGGAGAGGCAACGCGGTGCCCTGGAGATGCAGAACCGCCTCCTGAGAGGGGGAAGCTGTCCAGGAGCATGCAAGGAGGCAGAGAGCCTCCAGCAGAAAAATGCTCAGCTGGCTGCCCTCACCGAGCGGCTGAAAGAAAGGTGCAGGCGTCTGCAGGAGACCGTTGGGCACCTGATGAACGCTCCGGTGCCACTGCCCAGCCAAAGCTCTGCTGAGGAACCGGGCATGAAAGCGCTTCCTCAGCAGCGGGCTGGAGAAAGCAGAGAGCCTGCCGGAGCTTTGCTGGCACAGGACCAGCAGAGCGAAGCCTCGCAGAAGGCGGCTGAGAAGTCTCAGGCCCAACTGGCTGCAGAAGACGAGGGCTCGCGTTACGTGAGCCGCCTCAGCCAAAGGTGTGCGGAGTTAGAGGCGCAGCTTCTGGAGACAAGGGGTGAGAACAGCAGACTGGCTGAAGAAAATTCTCGCCTCCGTGGGCAGATGAGCTGGGCAGAAAAGGTTCAAGCGGAAAACGCTGAGCTGAAGGGGCAACTGGCGCGAGCGGCAGAGGAGCGAAATTCTGTCACCCAAGCCATCGGCCGTCTTCAGACCCAGCTGGAAGCTGCGGGGCGCAAACTGGACGCCGTGAGAGAAGTGGCAGAAAGTGCTGAGAGAGAAGTAGAAAGGCACCACGGAGAAGCCAGGCAACCCTTTGGAGCCCAGGTGAGCGAACCAGAGAATCGGTTTCCGAGCCCCTCCGAGTCAGCTTGGGCAGAGGACAGTCCTGGGTCCTGCCTGCTTTCAGAGGAGGACCCCACACGTGAGACACAAGAACTGGCAGCAGACAAAGAGCCCCTCATCCTGCAGGTGCTGGGACAAGTGCCGGGAAAGCTTCGAGCATCCGTAGCTTGATACAGCTCCCATCCTTGTGATGGTCCCAGTGAGCAGCCTGAACCGGAGCTTCCTCTAACTGCTGGGCAATATGTTTATGTCTTTGGACAGGTGGGTGAAGCCGGCTGGTCTGTGGGAGAGCTGGCGGACGGCACACGAGGATTCCTCCCCTCTGATTTTGCCGAAGACGATTCAGATAACGACCTGGAAGAGGAGAACCAGGATGATCCTCGTTATTATATTTTTAGTCTCTCACCTATTCCGGAGGAAGATGAAGAGGATCTCGATGTGGGTGACGGGGGCTAAGAAGCATAAATAAATGTAGCCTCTACAAACCTCCAGGATATCTACAGAAGTGAATTTGTACTTACAAGTGATTTTTTTTTTGCCTTGTAGATTTTGTAGAATGGGGAGACCTCTGGAAGGCAGCAGGGGCCTCCAACGGGCCCCAGCAAAGCCCGGATGAGGCCCCGGGGTGCTCTGGAGGGCAATCAGGGGCCTTTGCAGGGTCTGTCCCCAGAGCTGGGTGCAGCACTCCAGGTGGGGTCTCACCAGAGCAGAGCAGAGGGGCAGAATCACCTCCCTTGACCTGCTGGCCATGCTTCTTTTGATGCAGCCCAGGATACGGTTGGCCTTCTGGGCTGCGAGAGCACGTTGACGGCTCATGTTCAGCTTTTTTTCCGCCAGTACCCCCAAGTCCTTCTCTGCAGGGCTGCTCACAGTCCCTTCATCCCCCAGCCTCTATGGATACCAGGGATTGCCCCAGCCCAGGTGCAGGACCTTGCCCTTGGCCTTGTTGAACCTCATGAGGTTCCCATGGGCCCACTGCTCAAGCTTGTCAGTGGTCCCTTTGGTCAGTTGGGGTCAGCTGTCCCAGCTGTGTCCCCTCCCAGCTTCTTCAGCACCCCCAGCCTACTCGCTGGTGGGGTGGGGTGAGAAGCAGAAAAGGCCTTGACTCTGCGTAAGCACTGCTCAGCAATAACAGAAACGTCCCTGGGTTATCATCAACACTGGTTTTGGCACTAACGCAAAACTTTTAGTCCCACACAAGCTACTCTGGAGAAAATCAACTCTATCCCCGCCCAAACCAGCACGGCCTGGCACATCAGACCCACGGAAGTAGAAGGCTTTGGTGCACAGCGTGCGCCGGTGCCATCAGGGCACTGGGGCACAGAACCCATCTGGATCTCTGGAGTGCTGCGGGAGGCCAACAATTGTCTGTACTGGAGGCTGAGCTGAGCTTAACAAGGGACAAGTGGCAAAAGCACCCCATTGTGACCGGCCCAGAGGCCCCTTGTATCCTTGGCACACGCTGCCTCAGGAGAGGGTACTTCAAGGACCCAAGCGGGTACCGGTGGGCTTTTGGTGCAGCCACTGTGAACACAGAGAAGATCAAAGAGCTCTCTACCCTGCCCACTACATCCCGACTGACAGAGAGATCCTAGCAGCATATGAGGGGGTTGGAGCCGCTTCAGAAGTTGCTGGTACAGAAGCATGGCTCCTCGTGGCACTGCCATTGCCCGTGCTATGCTGGAGGTTGAAAGGAAACGTCCCCCTACCCATCACACAACCAGCGCTACATGGAGGAAGTGGGCAGCGCTGATCACGCAACGGGCTCGACTGGGGAAACCTCCCAGGAATCCTGGGCAATTAGGGCCCTGCAAAGGCCCCTGCAGAGCCCAGGGAAGGTCCCTGGGGCTTTTCGGTGGGCAACTCTTCCATGTTAGAGCACCAGTACTGCTGGCAGCAGTGGGGACCCTCCTGTCGGGGCTGGTTGCTCTGCATGTCCTCGCCATGGGGAGCAGAGTGAAGAGAAGCAAAACAGTGAGTGGCATTGCCCAAGTGACCATCTGCACAGGCATCACTCACGCGCCAGGAAGGGAGGTTTGCGGGGCACCTTGAATCCACTGCTGGCCCGGTGTTGGCAGCCTGGAAGTAAGCTGAATGAATGGGCTGGGCTTGGCCAGGGCTTTCCAGAGCATCCCTGTGTCCCTTCCCCAGCCCGAACCAGCCCTGCAGGTCTTTTGGCTCAGAGATGCTTCTGCTGGCTTCCTGCGAGTGCTGCCCATTAAGGCACTTCTGGGTGTGAAGCCCAATGCCGGGCTGCATGACTGCTAATGAAGCACACCTCGTGCGCACATGTGTGCGTCCGCGACTGCTGCTCACACACAAAGTGCCCAGAGGAGCATGTGCTCAAGGACATCCCCTGTGCTTGCTGCTTGTTCTCCTTGGCAGCATTTCACTGGCTGCTTCTGCCACAGGCTGCTTTTTTTCTGAAAAAAGAGAGCACCCTGGTCTGCCCCTGTTGCTCCTCCTAGAAAATACAGAGCACCCAGGCTTTCCTCCTCCTGGAGCACTGCACACCACACTCCTGTGCGGCCAGCCCCCTTCCAGGACCCTCGCTAGGCCTGCCAGCTGCACCTCCATCCCTGAGGAGGTGATGGAGCAACAGATCCTGGAAGCAACTTCCAGCTTGTCCTGTGAAGGACAAGAAGGTGATGGAGTAGTCAGCAGGGATTCACCATACAAGGCAGTTCTGCCTTATACCGTCTCGCATGTGAGGCAGGATCAGATGAACGTCCCAGGGGCCAGTGCTCGGGGGGTGTGCCCTCCAGAGCTCCAGCTGGCCACTCATCCCGACAGAGACCTACAGCTCGAGCTTTACTGAGTCCTGAAGTACCGCCAATTTTCTTCCCGTTTCCCAGAATTCCTGCCAGCGGCAAACCCTGTTTTACCTTACCTATTGAACCCCCCGTGACCTGTGCTGCCCCCGGTTCTGGTACCTTCCCAGGGAATGCGGGCGCCGCAAGGACGATTGGGAGAACTCACCCAGTACCGGCTGTGGCATAGGCTGTTGCCATGCTCAACGGGTTGGGAACCCGCAGAGTCCCACCTGCATCGCCAAATTGTTACCAAAATGGATTTGCTTGCATTTTTCTTTTCTTCTAGTTTGTGTGCGGGTACCAGAAAGAAGGCAGGAAAAGCAGGCACTAGCTAAACCCCCTTTCTTATTGCCAGCAATAAAAGCTCTTAACTGGGAGCATGAGCAGGGCCCCGTGTTACAACTCTTGATTCCTTATAAGCAAGCTTAAGACTATTCATACTCATTTTTACAATGACATTGCCTGCTGATAGGAAGTAGAGAATATTTTTTGTTGTTTTCCTTTGCTTTTTCTTTATTACTCTGCCTTTATCTTGACCCACAAGTTCTTTTTTTTCCATCTTATTTTCTCCTTTCCTGTTGTGCTGAGGAGGGGGAGTGATAGAGCGGCTGGGTGGGCACCTAGCAGCCAGCCAAGGTCAACCCAGCACACAGTGACAGGACAAGTGGCAATGGCTTTAACTGAAAGAGGGTAGATTTAGACTGGACATAAGGAAGAAATACTTTACTGTGAGGGTGCTGAGACACTGGAACAGGTTGCCCAGAGAAGCTGTGGATGCCCCATCATTGGAAGTGTTCAAGGTCAGGTTGGATGGGGCTTTAAGCAACCTGATCTAGTGCAAGATGTCCCTGCCCATGGCAGGGGGGTTGGACTAGATGATCTTTGAAGGACCCTTCCAACCCAAACCATTCTATGGTTCTGTGATGGAAAAAACTGTGTTCATGTCGCTAGTTACAGCACTAACGTTCCCTCACCTGAAAACCAGTGGTATTCAAACACTCAATAGCAAGACACACAGTTGGATTGTGTTTGTGCACAGCAATCATTTCAGAATCATCAGAACCAGGGTCAGAAGGTCCTTCCCAAAGCGTCTGTAACATGAGCAAGTGTTAAAATAATAAAATCAAACCTCAGTAACTGTTAACGGATTCTCACTTGCAGTTTGCAATACTAAAATTTGCTATTTAACTCAGCGTGGAGTACTGGTGCACTTACCAATACCAATAATAATATCACAAGAGCCAAAACATGAAGAAATCTATTACAGGCAGATGTAGAATTATGCAGAACGCAGAAGCAACGATGAGGCATTCAAATGCCAGACTGAAACGCAAAGCCCCTCGTGAGATATGAGCAGAAACAGAAAACTGGAGTTAGAAGTGGCATGCCAAAAAAGCGAGGAGCAGGCCAAAAAAGGAGGAATTGAAGTAGCTGAGATGAGAGACAGCCAGGCACAAGTGGGACAAAGGAATATTTCATAGCCCCAGTGCAATAAACACTGGTTATTTGGAACAGTAACTATGCAACACATTCAGAACAACATTCTTCTTGTTTTCTTTGCAGTAGTTAAAACCAACATTTTTGCTTTATTGTTATGTTTGAGAAAATACTGCCTGTTCTTAAGAACTGCCACTTGCCTTCCATTCCCGGAGCTGGTGGGGAGTTAACTGTTGTGTTGCCAGTCTAAGAGACAACCTCAAGTCAAACAATCTGCACGCACACCAAAAAGTTTCCAAATCACCTTGGCGAGCCGCTGTGTATTTTGGACATCTCAGTCACAAAATGACAACATTTGGCAAGTATTTAATTTGCTGCTAAAACAGCTCCAAAGCTATTTCCACTTTTTAAACTGTGGAGCCAAATCATTTGGCAGGTTCCCATTAAACATCTATATAGACCTGGTTCCACAAAAGCTGTGTTCCAGTGTCCGAACTACTGAACCTACTTGAGAGCTGTGGCAAAAAAAGATCATAGCCTTTTTATGTGGCTACTCATGACCTTAAGCTTAAGAAGAAACCGGGAAAAGCCCCTGTTCCAGTTTTTTGCTGACATATTTGGCATTAAGCTTTCCATGTTTGCTGTGTCTTTGCTTTAAGACATCCTCTGTTGATGCCAACATCATAATTAATTTACAGCACGTTATGGTCAGTCTCTACTGAAAATTTATGACACCAGTTAGTCTTAAAAGCATCCCCAGCCCTTCAGACTGGCTTCACTGCCATCCAAATATAGCACTCTACACACGCACACAAAAATTTCCACCTAGCAAAGCACATGCATGACTAAACCAAATATTCTGCAATACGAGTGCATTAATGCTTACCCAAGTATACTTGCCAAGTCATCATCTTTTGTAACAAGCTGACCAGGATGTGGTTTAATTGCATTAAGTCACCAAACTATCAAAGATAATTTGACATGGCTGAAGGCGATACTCCATTTTTCCAGACAGGTTTCACAGTCAACTTCACAGAGGGCTATACCATACCAAGGGTTAGCGATGGCTTCCCTAAAAATATCTTATATCTTTACAATTCACCTAAAAGCAGCAGGTACAAGGTGTGTTCACATACGGTGAATTACCATTCAATTGTGAGTTATTTAAAGTTTCAGCACTCTTCAGTACTTCAGAAAGAAAACACAGGAAAACATGAGGAAACATCACACCAAATTATGTCTAAGAGATTTCTGGTTTTAAACTGTATCCATTAAAGAACAGTTTTACAAAAAGCTACAAAGAATTTAAGTCTCTAAGAGAAGATGGGGGAAGAGCACACCTTGTTTGCCTGAAATGTAAATTATTTCAAGCAAAACAAACTACAGGATAATCTCTGCCGCCTTCTGTGGAAGCCCAAAGCACGTAGCATCGATGCTTCAGAAAGTAAAGCAAAGTGGTGTCATTATCAACTGAAAGCATAACATAAGGAGCTGTATGATGCAGAAACAACACTGCCAGTTTTCACAGCAAAGATCTTCTTCCTTGCAGGGTTATACAAAGGATATGATCTGACTAAACACTCTTCAGTACATATAAACAACGTTGACAGTTTTTCTCCTCCCTCGTCTAAGCACACTGAAGAGAAGACTGTAGCTACTTCTACGCCTGCAAAAAACACTTAGCTTTGAAGAAAGAAAATCTCCTTCCAGTTGTAAGTTAAAATATTTACCATTTAGATTTTTTTTCTAAAACATATGGAATTATTCTTGCTAACAATTTCTCAGCATAAATATATTTAAGATTTCTAGCTATCCAGCTCTGAGCAGGAAATCACTATAATGTCAATTAATCAAGAAGTATTAAAAAAAATGAATTAAGAAAATGGCTAATTCCATGGCTCTAAATGCAACAACATAGAATTTGATACCAAGAAGCTTTCAAACTGGACATCATAAAGGAAACCTTCCATCCCACCAGCACTGCAGGCCCCAAAAAAATCACAGGCGCTTCAAGCACAACACGGTGAGGTTCATGATGGAAAGCTACCTCTGAGAGCTGAACTGAAAGCTTGATTTTATACTGGATTCCTTATTATTTTAAATACAAACAAATCAGTGAACAAAGAAAATGATGAGATGTTAAGAGCTTAAATGCAGAGATTTATATATATTCTTAAAAAAATATACAATAAGAACTCTTAAAAAATGTCATATGAACTTTATTTCATTTATCATTCCATAATCGCTTGGAGATATGAGAATAAATACAACAAAACCTTTAAGTTACTGAAGGTGGGAGATATATATCTGAATAGAATTGTCTGTCAAAGTGACATAAATCATCTTGGAGATTACCGAACCATTTCATTTCAAATTCTGTGGCTGATGCAGTTACCAATGATGACAGTGCTGAAGGGCCTATGCACTTTACCTCACCCTGAAATTCCTCTTTTAGTTTTTCTGGTATAAGATCCTGCCCCATAACCTGCAAACAAAGTAAGAAAGATGGGAAACAAGAAAATAACTTGCAGAGAAAACGGCAAATATGACATAAATAACAGATCTTTACAAGAAAAGCCCTTGACACATGAATCACATGCTGCCCGGGAGAAGTTTCCAAGTCATGATCAAGTTGTCTGCCTGTTGCATTCTGCAATAAACACGGAGAACTGAGAACCCAAGCTCCAGGCTGCACAACCCCGCCCAGCTTCTGGCTACGCTGGTATTGGGGGGATTTTTACTCTCTGAGTACCAGCGGAAATCTCAACACCAGCTCTGCATTCAATGCTCATCTTGCAACAGCACCAACACTCTGACCTCTTCCTGGTGGGTCTCGGACCAAGTGAGGCAAGGAGAGAAGTTTCTTTTCCCAACCTTTTCAAAACCTGAGCTACTCTGCATGCTACTGCCCTCTTATGGATGAAATCCCACAAGACTGCCTGCCAACCCAGCAATGGCTTGGCTTTCACTAACTTAAAGCTGTAATATCGACAGCAAAATTAGAATCTCGCTGGCTTCCTTTTATTCCTAAACATACAAGTTAGGAACTCTATAAATAGCACCAAAAATGTTTAATCTTTACGAATAAAGTCATGCAATGTTACCCTCCTCCTTTGTATTTCTTTAAAACTAGAACCCAGTACATCAAACAGAATGAAGAAATCACGTAAAAGGATGCCTCTGGCTTTTTCTGAAAATGTTTAATACTTTTTTCTGGAAGTGTTTAATACTGCTGTGGCCATCAAAGTAACCTCCACTTCCATTTCATACTTCTGATTCACTTTGTGGCATCTAAAATTCCTGAGATAAAATCTGCATCCCGGGAAACGCACAGCGATGACGCATCTGCAAATACAAGTCCAATGAGAAACTTAACAACCCTGAACATTCCCGAAAGGAGAATCTCAGCAGAACAGAGATACACCTGCATGACACAAGCCAGGGCTATATAGGTATCACTGTCCGTTCCAGATAACACACTACCAGGGCAACCCGCCCCAGCTAATTTACCCTGCTTCCTGGCACAGTTAATTAGCTCAAGGGAGCGTCACACTTGCAGGACTTTGTGCCTGAACTGGCTCAGGTACCTCAACCAGCTTTCATACAGCTGAGAACTTGCACACAGTGAAACATCCCCTTACCTTGGTCATTAACAGCAAGAAATTTTCATTGAAACCAAGTCGTGCCACTTTGTCATCAATTTCTTTTTGACCTTTCATGTTATTCTCTAGTGCAAAGGACGACTGTTGCAACTGGGTAAGCTGAAGTAAAAGCCTGAAATGAAAAAGGCAGTTAACAAAAGGCACAGCTGGCAAAAGAGTAAGTCAGTAAACCTAAACCCAAACAAAATACAATACTTTAAAAACAGCTCTTCTTCCTTTTTACACCTGCAAAAACTGCAAAGAAATGCATACATCCATATCAATCTACTATGGGCATGGTATATCCGTGCTATGACAGAAGTACTAAGAAGTACTTTTGAAAACCAACATGCCAAGCACCTCTGGTTGCTCTGCACAAACATTTTTCTCCCCATGTATTCGTCACACAATTCAAAAGCGAAGCTCAGATCTGCTAGGGCTAACTGCAGTACATCAGGTGTCCCACATCCTTACTAAGGCCTAACGAGACAGCAGCACATTTTTGCCTATGGCAGTGATTATCTTTGCAACCTGAAAAGCTAGAAAATTGGGGGTTTTAGACAAATATCAAACATCCTCCCCACGTAGGCCAACCCTGGAATATTTTCTAAAATCTTTCATCACAGTTTTATGTTCAAGGCAGTGCCGCAGAAGTCACCACCATGATTCGGTGAAGGTTAGATGCTGTGCTCACAACGTGGCTTCACATCACGGAGCGACCCCATCACCAACAGCTCGACCAGAGAGAGCAGTGGCAGCTTCTAGAGTCCTCCTCACACAAGGACCATAAAACACGTCAGCAGAGGAAATACCTAAGTATATTCAACCAAGGGACCACTGGGACTTAGTAGTATCGCTACTGAAACTGTTTAATTCAAGCTTTATGCATAAAGAACAACAAGAATTTTTTTGTATCACATTTACCAAAGTTAAATGAAGCACGTGTTGTAATAAAGGTGTATATTTTTATGAAGAGAAGACAAGATCTTAGATGAAAGTTTTCATTTGAGCATTATAAACATAAAAATGTACAAGTCTGAGCCAAAAACACATTTGTAGATTCAGTAAAGTTTTGACTGGGAAATTCAAAGTCACGTATTTTTACTATTTAAAGTGTTTTTGTTTCAAAATTCACATCAACATAATGCAAGAAAGAATGAAAATTAAACAAAACCATTCTTCAATTTTTTTTTGTTGACAAAACTAGAAGAGCCAATTATTCATGATGCTTTAACACACCTTATTTCCTACAAAATCCCTCTTCCAGGTGCAATTTACCCTGCACATATGTTTATGCAACATCCACACCTCACTTAAAATCCAACAGACCTGAAAATATTAGACAACCTAGTTAATGCATAGGCCCCGGGCAGAGGAGAAGCTTCCCCTGGACAAGTGTATCTGCAAATGTAAACCGCAATAACACTTTGTGAAACTGTGCAGCCAAGCAAGGAAATCCCACGATTTATAATTGTCTCAATGCTGAACCACACACACTGAAACAAGCAACACAAATTATTTTAATATGAATGTAGCTTTAATATTCAATATCAGTACTAAATCTATTAACTTCTCCCAAGTAGCAATTAAAGTTACCATCTCTTAGTCTGAGTACAGTGAAAAGCTACTATATCTTTTTTTACATTTCTTAAATCTTGCCCTAACAGGACAGTTATAAAGTGTTCTCTGCAAACATTTTTGGAAGTTCATAAAATGGCTTTAAGTATGTTCGGTGACTAATACATTACTGAGAGGCAAGAGGGGGAAAAAAATCCAAGACTATTTTAACAAAAACAGTTCCTAATTATCCCTTTGAGAGATTATGTTTTGGGGATTTTTGTTGTGTGCAAGAGTTTTAGGAAGAGAGGGAAGAAAGAGCATTTTAATGCAGCTCTGTCAATCAGCTGTCACAGAGTTCATTTTTCAACCTCATCCATTATGCAGATTGGGGTATTATTATAAAATACATTTTCGCTCAAGCGTGAGGCTTCAAGCAAATAAGACAGGTGGCACTCGCAGAAGGAAGACTGGCTGCCCTTCCCTTTGGGGCACTTCTGCTGCTGCATCTTTAATAACAAACCAGGAAACAGCCATGCTCTAACAGGCTGTTGTATATAATTACTTGAAAAGATTCATATAATAAGGTCATTAAAACCCGCTTTACTTCTCAGCAGTGCATGACACTGGTTTACTCTTTCCACTCAGATTTAGGTTGTTCACAGCTACCATGCTAGTGGATTTTGCTTTTTAGATCTGAAGCAATAGCAGGGTGCTTCTAAGTCAGCATTGCCAATGCTGAAACAAGCACTTAAATTGAAAACATAAACTGCAAATATTAAGGCTGGGAAAAATATGCTTTAAAATGTTCTCTACTGGGAGAAGTTAACATTGTTCCAAGAGTACATTTAGTTACCTTGCTCTAATAAAGGAGGCACATGCCTTTATCCCAACTTTCTTGGACATGTTCTGCTCCCAGGCCTCAGAGGCTGTGCGCTTCCCTTCATCTGTCCTTTCCGGTTCTTCCGAAGTGCAGAGGAATTCTTTTACAGCTTGGCTGCTCCTACAAGTCACTGCATTCTCCCTCTTTGTTTCTGTAGCAAGGCTGAACCGAGGGCCTTCTTTCTGGCCATCTGATCTGTGAGGCTGCAAATTAATCTCTCTTCCAGTTGATGTTTTGAAACTACTATCACTTACACTAACCTCTTCAGACTGATTTAGATTTGTTTCTGGAATGACTAATGAAGACAAACTCTGTAAAAGGCTCGTATAAGCTTCAGCAAGTAACTTCCAGTACCAAGGATTGAAAGGATGTAAGCAGATCAGTTGCTGCAGACACGTGATCTTTTTTTCTACATTTTCCAGACCCTGGTAAACGGCAAACTGCAGGTTGAGAACCGTCGTTAAGTGATCTGTGTTAGTAGCGCTGTTTCTCTAGAAACAAAAGACAATAGATTAAAAACCGGAGTAGAACAGTATCATCCTTCAGAGCCTAAGAAAATGTCTCCCTGAATAACACACAAATATCACTAAAGGTAATTTTTAAATTGTGCAAAACTGTGCTCTTAATTTTAAATGATACAACGTGACAGAGATCATGCACGATCAAGCTGACAGCATTACCTCTAGCTGCCCTGTCCCAGTCTGAAAGGCAAGAAGGCCCCACATGTTGTCATTTGTTTATTTGCCTTCAGAGTTTTATACAGATGCCCTTCTTTGTAGTATAAACACCTTTTGTATAAAATAAACAGCAACAGTAAAATTCTAGCAGACTTCAGAGCCTCTGGACTTTTTCCTTTATGAGAAAAACTCAATTTGTGGTTAGATACTCTTCTTGGTGTCAGTTTGGCAGCAAGTATATGGAAATAAAAGGGAGTTTTGAACCATCGCTTTTATAGTGGAAAGATTTAAGCATTGATTTATCCCCTTTCTTATAATTCCTATTATATTACATTAATTCTGCCTGGCAGAGCATGATATTTAGTCCTTTCCAGGACTACCAGCCTCCCTGCACAGGGAGCTCATTGTGGTACAGGGTGTTCTGATTTCTAAAGAGTGATTATATCTGCGGTGACAGTTACCCTCTGTTTACCAAATACTCGGAGCACTGAACATCCTGAAGGATTATACACTTGAAGATTATTTTTCCAGAAAATGGTCCATATAAAAGAACTACTGGCAATACTTTCAAGTTCAAGGCCTAAAAGAAAGATTACGTTATTTACCATTTTTTCTGCAATATCCAGAGCCTCCTTGTGCCTTCCTAGGCGAGATAAACACCGAGCCTGGCCCTCTTGGACATCTCGTCTCATTGCAATGTTACTGGGAGGTAAGAGTAGTAAGCAGTTTGAGTATTCACACAGGGCTTTCTAGTAGTGTTGACAAAAAGAAAAGCCAAACAGAACAGAGAGATTTGCATTTAAAGGTAAGCCTGACAGTGTGTTTTGTTCATGACTACAGTCACAAAGGGAATTCAGGAGCTGAAGCCCACATTTTCATTTCTCTGGACTCAGCTACCACCTATGCTAGCAACACACGAGGGCCCCGGTACTACACAGCCAAGCCTAGACGGTGATGAGCAACCTCAATCCTAACTCGTGTTTAAGCCTTGGCAGGATTCACCACACATCTGTCCACCTCTCCGCCATCAGGCCTAATGCAGAAGGGATCATCTACCGACCTGGGCAACATGTGACACAAGGCATCTTTCCCCCCGATACCAACTCAGTGATCAGAGCACTCATCCTAAATTTGGGGGACTTTGTTTCAAATCCATGACATTCTCCACGGGAAGGTTTGAACCTGAAAGTACCTCACCTCACACAAATAATCAGCAAGTTGGAGAATGCCACAGGGAAGGTGAACCTCCATCGTTCCTGTAGGGTGGTTCTAATTTGCATGAAATTATTAAATATTAATTGGGCTAAGGAAAAAGACAAGAATGAGCAATACTTCTGTAGCTTAATGCTCAGGGCACTCGCCAGGACTCCAATTAACATTTAAATACATTAAATTAAGTATTCAGTGAAGCTAAGACTGGAATCTTGGTTCCTCCCCCTCCATGTGAGTGCTCAGACCAGAAGACTAAAGAGCAGTGCTCATTCTCCCATCTCTCAAAATGAATATTTAATTACTCCTTGCAAACTTGAATGGTTCTAACAGAAAGAGCGCCCAGGTGACATACCCTAAATACTTCCTAGCAAAACGGCTGAAATATTTTTCTTCCCTAGTGTTAAGTTCGCATTCCTTCTCAAGCAAAAGAGGGAGCTCCCCTCTGCCCAGTGAGTGCAGCAGCCACTGGTGAAAATGTAATTTCATGTGCAGTCTGGTTCTGGTTCTGTCACAGTGATCCAGGTTAGCACTAAAACTGAAGACTAGACATTTTTAACATGGATCACTGCATCAGAAGAGGGTTAGGATGCAACGGTCTGTTCCCCTAGCAGATCCGAGGGGGTGTCATTCTCTCCTGAGAGGGCAGCACAGCGCACAGAAAGGAGCAATCTGCTCTTCCTGAGGGTCAGCAGCCATGTCTGGCTGCAGCCTCAGGCATCTCTCTTCTCAGCACACTTTTATGAATCCCTTCAGGGCGTCTCAGACGAGACTGGAAAGCATCTGGCGGGTATAGACAAGGCAACAGTAGTGCTGGAATAACATTAAAAAGCAGAAGTCAGTGCCCACTGAGGTACAAAAAGATCCAGAAATCTGATGGGCAAGGCAAAGGAGTGGAGTCAGAAGTCAGACTGAGGGCTTTGAAATCAGGGAGCCTGTAATGCAAACCATAGCCTGGAACAAGATGCTATTACAGTTGAGACAAGGGCTGAAGCAGCTGATTTCAACCACGAAACAAGGAAACAAAAGACTGGATCCTGCAACTAGGACTACAGAGACAGGAGAGCATCGATAATCAGGAATGTGGCTCAGGAAGTAGGCAGTGAGGACAGGGTCTAGGACTACAGCAGGCAGGAACAGAAATGGGGAACATAAATGCACCCCAAAGGCACAACCAGCCATCCAAAGCGAGGGGAGGCAGCAGAGAGGTCGGACAATTAACGATGAGGCTCATAAGCCAAATGTCAGGAGCCTGACAACTACAGTCAGCTTTCACCTGACAGCGGGGGGAGCTCTGAGAAAGGTGGGCAGCAGCGATCTGACAGCCTCTGTGGGACAGGGTATTATCCCCAGGAGCAGAGAAATCCACATGCTTAACTCTGGCTGACCATGACTTCCACCACCACAAACACCAGCTCTGCTCACTGCTGAACCACTCGGATGTGCGAGCCTGACCTGGATCAGCTCCGGGTGCAGAGCAGCATTTCTGGCCAGTTTACATCGACTTCACGCTGACTCCTGGAAAGATGATATCTGGCTGGGGGAGCTGGCCAGAACACAGTTACCCATCGTGGCCAGCCCGCAGCTCAGCCGGCAGGGCGGCTCTTTGCCAGGTCAGCGCGACTGCCCATGGGGCTGTTGGGCTTTCAGCACAAGCGAGGAGCCATCAAGCTGGACGTAACCACACCACAGAGCCTAGCACCTCCAGGCCGTGGCTCAGCCGGGCAGCTTTTATATAGATATACGTACACATTCACTCAGCACACCGGGGCCTACAGGATCGCCCCAGTTTATATCCCCACGACTTCCACCGACCAGGGCCCAAGCTCGGCCCAGGCCGTGCGAGAGCCCTGGAAATACCTCAAACTCCTGCTGCCGGTAGGCCCAGTCCGCCCGGAACTTGCTGGCCGTCAGCCCGCCGCCGCCTTCCCCGCCGTCCGCCTCGCTGCGAAACCACTGCGGGCACAGCACAGGCCCGTCAGGGGGGCCGAGTCCGCCCCCGCCGGGCCCGGGCCGCCGCTCCGGCCGCTCCCGCCCGCCGCCCCCCGCTCCTCACACGGGGCTCGCAGTGCTTGGCGCCGCAGGGCGGCCCGGCCCCGCCGCCCGGGCCCCTCTCCCGGCTCGGGGCGAAGAGGGAGTCCTCGAACTGCCAGCCCAGCAGCGGCTCCATCCCGCCGCTCCGCCCGGAGCGGCCCCCCGCCGCGCGGCGGCAGCGCGCCCCCTGCCGGGCCGCCGCCCCGGGAGGGCCACCGAGGGCGGGGGGGCGGCGGACGCGAGCCTCCGGGGGCACCGAGTCAGGGGCGGCGCGGGCTAGAGGGGACGCGGCGGGCAGCGGCCATCTTAGGCCGGGCGGTGGGGGGGGGGGGGGCGGCGGCGCGCCGCCCGCCGGGAGCTGTAGTCCGACCGCCGCGCCCGGGCCCGGCTCCCTCCGGCCCTGCCTGCCGGCTGCCTGAGGCAGGCGTCCCCAGAAGGCCTCGACCCCCCCCGCGGCTACGCGGGCAGGAGATGCGAGCCGGCTGCGGTAGGCAGTCCTTGTGCCAAACCGCCCCCCGCAGCCGGGGAGCGCCGCTAGGCCGGAGCGCTGACTGGAAACGGGGGCGGTGGCAGCCCGGGCGCCCCTGGCCTTGCCGAGGGCGAGCCCGCCGAGCGAGTCGAGAGCAGAGGGAGGCCCTGCCTCAGGGCAGCTTGTGAATCCTCCTGTCTGGCGTTTGCCCGATGGTTGTAGATGGGTGGTAAACGGCTGCGGCCTGCGCCGCCCCACAGGCAGCAGGGCCCTTGCGCCAGCCCGGCTCTGGCGAGGAGTTCGGTCACGAGTCACCGCAATGGAAATGTTGTAAGATCCCGTAACAAATACTTGAACCAAAGTGTCCCATGCTTTGATAAATTAATTGCATAATTGTAGAGTTGTTCTGTTAGTGTCTTGGCCTGGTGCCTGTGCGGGGGTGGGTGGGAATGTATTTTGGTAACTTTTCCATTTGATTTTGGTTCTGCCCCAAAGCAGAAGAGGAAACTTGTGAAATCTCAGGCTTTCCAAGACAAGATTTCCCAAAGCCCCCTGCACTGTGCTATGGGAAAAGGGGACATGTCAAAGTAAAGACTGATCCTAGAGCTTTGTCAAGACGTAAAGACTCTCAGGCACACCGTTGATCATTAATGGCACCTAGGTCAAGTTGTAGCTACCCCAGCTGTACACCCTGCCTCATGATACTACTGTACACAGAATGAGTTGTGAGTGTACTGCAGTGCTGTTTCCTCTCTCTGCCTCGCCAGTCCGTTCATCCAGGAAGGTCCGTTTTGTCCCATCTAATCACCATGCAGGTTCGGAGGTGAGCTGGAAAGTCATCCTTGTACTTCCTTAACCTGAAAAATGGACTCATGAACCTGTCTATACCAGAACAGCTTTTGAGGCCAAAGCATTGCTTGTATGGATAATTTAAAGGTTTCCTTCTAGTGGATGTATAAAATACAGGTTCTGCATTTGGGTTTTTTTTGTTCTTTCTAAGTGGATACATGCTCAAAATATCCTTCCATACCAGCATAGCTATGACTGGATGTAGCATCAGCTGGCATAAATCCCTGGGTAGAAACTCAACTTTGGCAGGTAGATTCGATCAGAAAATAAAGGGGATTGAGGTTTCTTTTGCTTTTAAACTTGCTGTTTGGCAAATAAGCCTTCCTGAACATAGGAAACTGCTTAGCAAGTAAGTCTGGAGAGAATCAGGAGTTTGCTTGACATGCTTCAGTCTTCTTGTTACAAGTGTCAAGGCAGGCAAGCAGAGTCGGAGCTGCTTGCATATGCACACCAAAACCATCTGGCTTCCTCCTGCCTGCAGACCAGTGCGACGAGCTCCTGCAGGACAGAGGCAGAGCGCACAGGAGGCAGGCTGCGGAGGTTAGCATTCGTGTCTGAACAGTTACAGCGTCTGCACTCCTCCTCACATACACTGGACATACGTGTTCCTTTCCCGCTCCTCCAGGACTGCTGGTCACACTGCAACACACCCGTCTAATGAGCAAAGCACAAAAATCCAGCAAGACGATTAAGAGCAAATCAAAAAGAAGAAAAACAAAAAAAGCAACATGAGTGAGTAATCAAAGTGAAATGTGGCCCCAGCTCAAAGTAAAACACATAAAGAGCAAGGCATTCCCAGGGGAAAATCCCAGAGCAGCCGGTTGGCTGCCAGCTTGGATTGCGGAGTCCTTCAGGGCTGGGGGTTTCAGCCATCATTGCCTCTGAGGATACCAGCGTGGTCTGCAAAGGCTCTGTGTTGCAATGCAGAGAATGCCTTTGTCTGGTAAATCAGTGATAGGAGAGTGGTGATTCCTGAGCACCACGCAGGGGGCCGAGCAGCTGACTGCATGGTTTCAGTCATCAGTCATGGGCATAATACCGCCTCTCCCTTCCTCCCTTGCCTGGCTCTCCCCTTCCCCCACCTCCCCTCAGACATTTAAAAGGCTCCTCATCTATTAGTTACAGAAATTAAAAAAATGCAACTTTAGGAAATTCCTGTGCCTTGTCAGCACTGGAGATTTTCTCCATTTCTCCCCCAAGACCCGAGTCATCAGCGTAGCTGCCAGAATACAAATTCCCACTGTACTTAGGTAAAGCTGTTTGCCTGAGTTTGCGTGGTGTGATTTGCCGTGGTGCCGTTAGCCTTGGCTTCACGCAGGAGGAAACGACGTCTCTGGAAGAGGCAGCTTTGAGGGGGATCAGACATACATGAGCCCTACAAGCACCTGCGCTGCTGCAGCTGCTCTGTGTAGGCAGCTTCGGGGATAAAAAGAAGCCGTAGATGAATCTCTTCCTAAAGGCAGCCGAGGTCTTACTCCACTGCCAGCCTAACCACCGGCTCGGCACATGAACATCGGACCAATAAAACAAATGGGCTCCAGTAAGTTGCGGTCGCCGAGCAAGTTCCTGTGCATCAGCAAAGCTATTGTAGCTGTTCACACAAGCATGCCTCGTTACGCTGGCGGTGAGGTGCTGTGACCCAGCTTCAACCTCGGTGAGCGGTGCGCAGGCTAGCGTGCTTCATCTTGCGGTCGGGGGAGCCCAGAGAAAGTCTGGGCAGTGAAGACAACTCAAGCGATAGGCAGGAATTTGTCATGCTGCCCTATTGCTTGAGCCTTTTGGCCAGGAAAAGAAAATGCAGCGTACCAGACAGAGCTTGTCTAGATGCCGACAGCCCTTCTTCTCCCTGCTTCTCAGTCTCCTCTGAGGCAAAATTAATTCAGAAGAATTCTCCCCCAGTGTTTCTTTAATTACTGAAGTTATTATTTGTATTGTGATAGCCTCCACGGGTCCTCGCCACAGCCCAGCCACTCTTGTGCCAGGAGAATGCACACCACAAAGGTTTCAGAGACCATCAAGCACACGCAGTAGAAACAAGAAACCTCAGTCAGCAACTAGGGCCCTATCTTGGTAGGCACTACCCACACACGTCGGCTAAGGAATAATGCAGCTCTCACATGGTTTATAGCTGTATTAAAATATACTGGAAAGGAGCTGCCCTTGGAAGAAAGCGAAGAGAGACTAGTTCCCTCCTCAAAGCAAGAGAGCTGCCTGCAGTGAAGAGGGCAGTGAGGCCCACAGGCAGCATTCCTCAAAGGGTGGGTGGCTCCTGAATCGTTAAGTGGATTCTTCCAGACATTGTGAAATATTCATACCTTGAGGGAAGATTAGTTTTCTTTTCTGACAGTCATAACATAGGCTCTTCCCTAAACAGTTCAAGAGGAGCAGCACTTTATTTGCTGACATTGTCTCGCTGTGTCCTTGCCTCTTGCCTTTTATTTAGATTGCAAGTTCTTTACAGCAGAGACTATCTTTCATCCTCTTTGCATGGTGTCACACATAAGGGGATATCGTCCATGACTAACGCAGGAGGGTAATACAAATAACAACATTTCATGGCTAGGGGCATACAGAGGTTATCACTACTACAAACTGCAGTTAGAGCTCTAGCAAATCTTACTACGATGGTCTGAGATGCAACTGCAGAGCTCAAGAGCAATCCTCCTTCAACAGTAACTGGTCACACTGAGGGCAGCAAAAGACTGAGCCCCCTGAGCCAAAGCTCCCAGAAGCCACTGACCCAAATTTCAGAAAAAGAATAATTGTCTCAAACTCAGTACACCTTTAAAGGAGCGCTGGTAGAATCGGGATGAACCTCCATCCATCTCAAGCTAGCTGAGAAACCAGCTCAGCCAAACGTGACCAAGAGGAAGCTACATTTGCTAAATCTAGATCTGTCCTTGAGGAAGGTAAAACCAGGACTGAGCAAAGGCAAATGCAGGAACTAAAACGGCTCCTTACTCCGAAAGGGAAAAGTGCTCCGGCCCTCTCTCGCACTACGGAAGGAGGAGACTACGTTGAAACCAGGGCAGGGTTAAGATGAGAATGCAGAGGCCAGCGGCTGAGCAGAAGAACGGCATCAGGCAAGAAACCAGGCAGGAAGAGGTGACTGGGGAGGTGGGGACAGCCAGAGCAGCAGCACTGCGCCAACCAGGCGCCGAGTCCAGCGGGCAGGGAATCTCCTTTTGCTTTCTCATCTCTCAGAAGAGTAAAACCGTGGAATCCACCTTCTTTGTAAATTATCAGCCCACCCCACAGTTCTAGTAAGACACAACAAAAATGAGTGGGGAGGTGAAGGGCTGTGCGTCATAGAAATCAAAGAGTAAGAACTGCTTGTTGTTAACAGAAGCCAAAAGCTTTTTAGGGGTCCTCAGGACAGACAGGAGAGAACACATCCCCCAAAAGATGGTTCATTTGCCTGCTCTACCTTAAGACAGCGCAACCTTTCAAACCCCTGGCAAGCCATATTAACTAGGCCATAATCCTTCCCCCTCAGGCCTCGCAAACCCAATAAAGTCGTTATTGCCAAAAGGGTGCACTACGCACAGATGTGTTCAGCTATTAATGGGTTTTGCAACTATTTTCTGTCTAGTAAGATAAATGATGAAGAGAATGAGCACGCCCTTGGGTTTGACCAGAATGCTGTTGAAAAGAGAAGAGGAAAAAAGCTTTCTGGAAAGAAAGAAGGTGATCAGGTGCTGGGGAGAATCGTAAAGCAGCCATCTTCCCATGCAAGCCTGCACATTTCCAGTACTGATGCGAATCACGTGTCTGAACCGCTTCACTCAGCCGTGTAGTACAAGCACCGAGGCTGTAGCTTGATGATCTGTGGATACAAGCTTGATGCAAGAGTCATCACAAAGGGCGGTATCTCAGATCTACTGCTCTAACTGGAAAAAAAACCAACAGACTCGCTGTCGGGCACGGTGAAGTTTGTATGCCTCCTTCTATGCCCTTTTTTCAGTTTTATCAGTTTGTCTCTGAAAACTCATTAACTTCCCCTGGCCACAGTTACGCTTGTTGCTTAATTGCTACTCATGATGAAACCAGGCCATGGAGACCACAGCGGATTCGTTACCTCTGTAGGTTAAAAGTTTACTACTGCGAAGTTTTCGGGACTGGGCAGGACTAAGTAACACTGGTGGCAACTCCTCTAGGACACCATTTAAGGAGTCTTGGCTGCTGTAGACCTCTATTGTAGTAACATCCATTAAACTGAGCTGACTTCCTACAATATTGCTGTCTTGTAGAACAAAGAGAAACAAATTTAAAGAATTAGAAAAAAATATGCTACGTTGAAGAAGTATACCCAGGGCTTCGGGACTGCCCTTGAGCAACCCTCGTAACTCGTGGGCTTTTCCAGTCCTGCTCTCGTTCTCCACATGGAGGCTGTTGGGAGGCTGCCTCCACAAGGGAAACAGCCAAACTGTTTGTTGATTCTCTCCAGTGCCTCGTTTCCCATGCAGCTTTTGCGCTGCTGGAACGGACCAGTGGAAACTGCTATTAAATTTAGCTTCTATGGCTTCATATTTGCCTTGTACAAGTATCAGCACCCGCAGAAAGCATGAAGCAAAGCAGAGGGAAAGCACTGCTCAATGAACAAATGCAAACAAAATGCAGAAATCAAGAACGGACTTTGCCCACAATTGCTCCCCTCCCCCAATCATTGCAAGTGAAATGAATTTAGAGCAAAGAACACCACAAAACATACATCAGCGATGCAGTTTTTAGCTTTGTGGTGTCACTAAGAAAAATGATGAGCCACTTCCATCACAGGGCTTCCGTGGGCCTCCATTTCTGCACTCGGTGGGTGCTGGGTGCGATGCTTGCACAGAAATCCTTGCCGCTGGACTTCACCTGGAGGCTCTGCCAGCTGCTGGAAAGAAACTGCAGGATTGAGAGCAGTTACAATTGCAATATTATTTGTACCATCTCCTTCGGTTCAGAACACGTCATTATTAGAGGCTATTTTGTGGGCCCTCTTCCATGTTAGTCTCTTAAGACAGGCTTCACTGCAATTATGTTTTTTCCTATTTGGCTTTCATTTAGGAAAACTGAAAATCACTAAGAGGAGAATTACTGCCAACACTGACCTTTATTTTCACCCAAAGACACAAATCAACTAGGTGCGACACACACTTTCATTCCCTTTTTCCGTCTTTTTTTTCTTTCTTCTACCAAATAAATATTTTAAGGTAATGAACATCAGCTCAGCACTGAGCCTGTAAAGAAACACACATGGGAGAGGAATTAGTCATAATGCTAATAGTTCAACATTATAGCAGTAGAAACATATATTCAAAGGTTTCATTTTACAGTATTTGAAGTGCAACAAGCAATTTCACAACCAAAAATGTTAGAAACCACCACCGACAGACTGAAGATCACCACCAGCAGTATTTCAAAGCAACGCCAGGCCCACAGGGAGTAATTTAACATCGTTCTAGAGGGGACTTTCTGGCGTAAAGAGAAAAACGAGGCAGTGCACAAAGCGGCTTGGTATTTTAAATTCTTAAAAATAGTAGTTGACAGTATTGTTATGAAAACAAATGGAAGATAGAAGGGGCTGGGAAGACAAGGCTGGGAGAGGGGAAACAACCCACAAGGCCAGCTGGTCTCTTGTGAAAATATCAACTAAATTGCAGCATTTTGGAATCGCTGATAACACTGTAAATAAAAAAGGTAACTGTTTAAAAAAAGGTGACTGTGTGCATAATCCAGGGCTTTTCATAACTCCCTCATTAGCTGACGGATTCTTGAATAAGCATTCTTTTTTTTTTTTTTCCCCCCTTCTCTCTCCCTTTTTTTCACTGAACTGAGTAAAACTGTTTGGCCAAACACCAAGCTGTACTGACTACCAGCGCTCATCTCCAGGCCTGTGCATAGGTCACTACTTCAGCTAGGGATGTAATTTTTTGGGACTGACCTATGCTACAGCACAGGAACGATTCTATTGCCTTAAACATCTTTTTCTCAGGTGGGGATAGGTCTGTAGGCATGATGCCGGGCCCTTCAGGGGATACAGGCACTCGAGCTCCTCTGGCTGCAGCACAACAGTTGAAGCAGACGGGTGCGACGAGTCACGCCGATGCAAGACAGTGGCACCACCTCCGGCGGGGAGCTTCTGTGAGCAAGAGCAAGTCAGGCTCGCCGGGGAGACGCAGAGCTCAACAGAAAGCGCTCATCTCGGACCCTTCTTCTCTGAGGAAAAGGCACATGTTAAAAGCAGCCACAAAGCGTGACATCCAACTGACAGGGACTTCAGCAGGGAGGTGGCTCCTACTCGCTCCTAGTCTTCCCACCCCAAATATTTTAAATGCGATAATAAAGAGCATCTGCCTTAATGAGAAAAATCACGTGAACGTCCCTGGCCTGCTGACACAGCAGAACAGTTCAGCAACGAGCAGCTGTACTGACTCGCACGTGAAGCTGACCTCACGCTGGCTGTTCAGCCAGCTAGTTCTCCGCATTCAATGCATCTGAGGAATTGGTGAAATTCAGTTTTGTGTAACAGGAAAAAAGACATTTAGGAAGATCTGGTTTGTGACATTTTCATACAGACATGGTTCCTGGTTTCCACACCACCTCTTAAAACCACACACACTCAGTAAGGAGACATTTATTCCATTATTTCTGTTTTCAGATTTTTGGTACAAAGTTTATTTTCAGAAGTTCCCACATGATCCTTTCTTCTACCAGCATCTTTTAGGATTTTTCTATCTCTGATTTATTTTCTTTATCTGTTGAAGCAAAAGCAGTAATTGCTACAGAAAGCAATAATGGCAATATTACAAATATTTTACAGCAGCATCCATTCGTCTCTTTGCCTCAAAAAAATAACAAAAATAAATCCAAAGACAAGATCCGTACTGCCACAAAGGCTTCGGTTTGTAATATCCAGAAGTATGCTGCGTTCCCATATATGAGTTGTACAAGTCCAGCACAACTTTCCAAGTTTGTGCAGAGCCTGATAAATAAGACACAGAAATATCAGTTACGTTATACTGTTTCTAAGAACTTTTACTCTGTAAAATGTTTGGTCACTCAAAGCTATAAGCTTAATCACATATCAAAGAACACAGGCAATAAAGCCCATCTTACTAGAACATATAGTATTAGGCCAAACAAAATATAAGAGGACAAAATCTAGTGGTCACTGAAGCCTCTTCAAAAAAGGTCTAAACCAGAATGTTTCCATCATGTATCAGAATAAAAACGTACTGTATTAAAATTTGATTTTTTTTTTTTTTTTACAAGCTGTCTTTTAATCAGTCTTCTATTTACAGTGCAGAACTTCTGCCAACTGCAGTAGTTTAACTTTGGCACAACACTAAGTTCCAATCCTTTTGAGTATTCAAGTCCTGTGTGTGTCCAAAAATTTTCTTGGTTTCACGAAAGATTAGGCCCATTCACAGTTAACCAGTTATCTTGAACTTTTTCAAGAATTGCTTCCCCTTCACCACATTGGGCAGCTACAAAGGAAAGACACTGTAAGCTATTGCATCATTCAAAAGAAACTCTTCATTCTAAACAGTGACAGTATTGTTGCTTCCTTTAACATCACATACACCAGACAGATCACACAGACGGCTACGTACTGGACACCTTCTAAAAACCTTGCTGGTCGTTAGTGAATCGTCTTCCTCATACTTCAAATACATAACAATGCATTAACTTAATTTCATTTCACATGTCAAACAGGACATTTAAATATATTGCAATATATTATAGAAAATTGCAAAGCGCCATCATTTCTGTAAACGAGATCGACACCTGTTAACTCTCCTGTGCATGTGAAGAGCAGTACCTAGTGCCACATTTTCTATACAATATAAAGCCTTCCCAGGTAGGGCAACTCATTTTAGTGCATTTCTGTACAGACTGTAAGCATACATGCAGATAGCCAACTATGCAAAATGGGAAACACTTTTGTGAGCTGGAACTGGAGGCGGGGGGAACATTTCGAAATCATAATGGAGCTCTTGTGGTTGATCGTTTCATATCACAGATGAAGGCTTGAATCTTCTGTCATTCTAGCATATTCTTTAGGGAAAGTTTCATGATAGATATCTAGTATTGAATAAGCATAAGGAAATACCTTCATTGACTGGGACACAAATATTATGTGTCTTAACACATTCTAAGTTATGCACAGTCCAATGTTCATACAGTAACCTTATCTCTAAAACACTTGAGAAACCCCAAATCATTTTTATGCCACAGTATTATAACCAAGGATCAGTTACTTTATCCGCCACCGTAGTGCTACCTGCTCTAGAATAAAAGCAAAAAAAGCATAAAAGCAAAAAAAGCAAAAAAAAAAGGCCTCACGCTTCCCAACAAGCGTCAAGTCGGAAGCAGAGGCAAGTACCATTGCTAACCACAACGCCAAGATCAGTGCTGCAGTCCAGCCAGCACGCTCCCAGGCGGAGATCCATCTCGCCTCATTTCAGATGTCTGTGGTGTCAGCGTCTGCCTGCACGCCCCGTATAACAGTCAGCGGAGTTTAGGGTGCAGCTCATCTGACCAGCTCCAGGCACACAGGATGAGCAGGTCTGCATTCATTAGGTATGCCGACCAGCTACAGTGTCCTGCTCAAATGCAGACATCAACATGCAATCAGACGAATCCCACCTTAATTCATGAAAAGTGCTATGGGATCGTCAGTTACCACTCTACATTTTACAATGTTGTGTAAGTCGGTTTTGCAATGACTATCCACTGAAAAAGTGCAGATGCTCTTCACTGCAGAAGGAGAAAAACCCCCCAAAGCTCAGATCTTTAAACTTGAAAATACTGGCTGTAACCCACTTGTGCTTCAAAATCTCCCTTTCCAGAAGTGGGAAAACAATACAGAAAGTTGAGCTATTGAGTGTGTATACGTAGCTATTGAGGGGATTTTTCACTTTCTGTTGCAACTTTCATTTTAAAATATTTTCCTACCGAATTTTAATACATCACCAAACCTCAAGTAACTTGACCCGGTAAGTTTGTGTCATGCTACTTGGTAAATCTACTTATCCTAGGATATCACAAGCTTTATGGAGAACACAGGTGTAACCCAGCACTGTTCAGTGCCGGGAACCGAGCCCTCTACCAGCCCTTCCCATCTCTAATGTCCACCATCATCCAAGGCATTATGAACACCTCTCAACAGTTTTACTGCCCTCTGATCATTGACACTATCTTTTCATTACTACTAAATGTAGGCAAAATTATTTTCCAAGAAAAAATAAATTAAATCAAAGAAAGTAGCTATATTTCATTGCACTCTATTTTTGTGCATTCAGGTTAGGGCAGGGATATTTAATATTACAGAAGCTTAAAGATTACCTTCTCTCCTTGGGAGATATGAATATAGACAGATACGGGACTCAGGTGGAGGACGCAAATCGATACTGTCATATTTACAGAAGCAAATAATGACATCCAGCCTGAATACACAGTACTGCATTAAGTGCAAAAGGGAAAATGCTCCCCACCTTAAACTACAGCTTGGTTACTCAGCAGCCAGAGACTAGTTGTCAGAGTTACTGCTGTGCTCTCCTTTCAGAGGAAAACGGAGGAGGAAGAGAGCGTCTGCATCTTTGGGCTTTCTGGCCTACGGGGACTGCATAAGGCCATGAATCACTTTGTATGGGCTCCAGAAATGCTTTCTCTGCTCTGTAGAGGAGAAGGGAGTGCATTTGCCTGCCTCAAGAATTCCTTGGCGAGCAGGGAGAAAACAGGCTTTTGCCCAAAGTCAGCAAATCATGCATTAGAAAAATTATTTCATGTCATGTGCGGACATTGCAAGAATTTCCTTCCCAATAATCAAAGTTACAGCCAGACAGCATATTGCATATAATGTCATGAAAAAGCAGTTTTCAAAATGGTACTGGACAAGGTTAAAAAAGGCAATGGCCTCACTTATTATAGTGTATTAGAGATAATCCACTAAATTCTAATCATGAGGTACTAGATATCTTGCCTCTCCTTTACTTTCAAAACAAAGCAGGCATTTCTATGTGCTAAAAATGAGTGACTGCAATACTTGTTCTGTCAGAACAGCAAGAGTAAAACTTGTTCTGCTTATCAGTTTCTAGGTAAGTGAATTCTGCAGGGCAAGCAAAAGTCAAGAGCCTTCAAGCTTCTGCATTTTTTTCTTCTTTCCACTTCTTACAAGCCTGTTAGTTCATTCAAACCTCCCGGGAGGAATAGGCCTGACTTTCTTTTTACAAAGAAACACTAACCTCAGGGTCATTAAGAGGTCGATACTGAGAAGACAGCACTGTTTAAGATGGAACTGTGCTCTTTCATTGTACTCAGAAGCAAGAGCAAAACATGCCGTGAAGCACCACGATACAGTGACACTGGATGCTTCACCCGGTTGTGACACTGCTTGCTTTCTTTTAGCCCTTCTCCCTCTCCATTCTGGCGCAGGATTATCTTTATTCTCGCTTAAGCTGAATTCCAGAGACAGCAGTAACTAGCATCATCAGACCACGTACTCCTGGTAGAAACAGCAGACGAAGAGGAAATCTCTGCCTTAGCTCTAAAGGAACTGATGCTCACAGCTGAACCGTAAAACAGTGCTCCCAGCGAAGACTGAGAACAAACCAGCTACCTACAGGTAAGATCTAATCAAGATCAAAGAGTTTCTTCATCTCCCTGTCAATGACAATCACTGAAGCCTGGCTCATAACTAGCTCAAACCTAAGAGGTGAAGCTCCACAGAAATACAGAAAACATACCACAGGCTCATCGACCCCCAGCTCTTCACCGAGCCTGGAAATCAACAAAACCCCACGTGGACACTCACCGCTGAGTAGATGTACTTTCTTGCCCCTTCCCTCCCCACTGTCAATGGAGCTCAGTCCAAGACACTTTAATTAAGACACTTGCTGAGGTTCAGGGAGTTTCCTGTATGGAACTGGTAGAATGAGAAGGTGCCGTATCCCCTCCACCTGCCAGGTGATGTCTGTTTCTCTCAGGTGACTATATAGTGTGCCTTGGGCACCTAGGTAAGGAGCACGGCAGCCTAAGGTTAGGTGAGATGAATCTAGGCTACACTGCTGTTACTGGTAGCTTTGAGTTCCCACAATGCACAGATAAAACAGACCAGCATGCTGACAGCTCTTTCCAACGCTTCTCCTGTCAGTCCTGATGCGGGAGGCCTCCGGAAGGAGTTTCCCTCTCTCCCAGTATGCAGTGCAAATATCCGCATGCTGTAAACATGAAATAAACTGGTAATTAATGGACTCTGTTTGTTCAAACAGAAATAACAGACAGATTATGAGCAATAATGAATGCATACAACTGTTGTCTTCAGGCTGAACCCACCCAGATTCTTCTCATCCTTGGCACAGCTGAAAGGCTTACAATGTGCATGTAGCCCCAAAGGACATGTGGGTACTGTGCATCTCTCATTAGCCGACCCACAGCACATGGTTTAATTTAAATTTTATATTCTGCAAAGAGATGATGTTCCTCAATGGGCTGTAAATACTGTTATAACCACTGGAATACATGGAACACTAATATTTACAGCAACTGAAAATCTGGCCCAGTATACATCAGCAACCATCTCTGACCATTTTACTGAAAGAAGACATCCAACTATATTTAGTCTGATAAACAATGTATTTCCTCTTCCTGTGTTTTTCAGACCAGATGTGCTAAGGCCTACCATTGTAGCTGAGTGTTATTTAACAGAACACTGCAAAAATGGAAGATTTCCCAGTTTAATCATATAATTAACTTGGATCTATATTTTTTCCCATCTTTTAAAGAAGGTGGGATTTAATGCTAACCTTAATGCAGTCTCTGCTAACAAAAAAATGGAGATGTTTATTTGGACAGGTTGCTTGGGTGGGTTTTTTTTTGTTTGGGGTTTTTTTTTGGTTTTTTGGAAGAAAATTAATTCTGGGTCAACCTTAAGGATTAAGGCAAATCCAGCTTTTGCTTGCTAGAGGCATATTCCCAAGGATTTTACAGATTTGCTTTAATATTTTTGGAAACTTAAAAATAGCATCTCTTTCCCTACTAGCTTTGTCCTTTCCCACTCAGCAAGCACTGATTTTTGACCCTGTATTCCCAGCAGAGCTTGAAGCTAATGTGAGTCTTTCTTTTATCTGCTGGCATCTACAACAGCCTCAACCATACCATTACCAGTCAAACAAGAATACCTCCCAATCACATGTAGCAGTCAATGCTGAAAAGACCCAGATCTTTCTTACACCACCTCACATCCAGCGTCATAAGCACTCCAATGAAATATACTGACAACACGGTTTTGCTTCTCCCCCACCCCAAAGTTAAACTGAAGGATCCTTGGCTAGTCCTCTCTAGCACTGCTGGCCTCTTTGTGCCTCACTGATTTGAGTCTTGGAAGCCAGGAAACAGTTTTACCCTCAAATTTGTGTCCCACACCAAAAGCCATTACCCTTTTCTTTCCAGCAATCTCAAATCGTCAGAAGAGCTCACCCTAGTAAATGGCTTTCATACAGAACATCCTCCTGCAACTCAGGCAGCCTGGTCAATCTGGGAGCAGAAGGGCAGCTACAAGTGTCCAGAGAGGAAGGTGAGTTAACAGCATTTTTTTTGTCAGACGTTATTCCCTTTCTTGCTTTGACCTGGGTTTCACCCACCATCAGGTATGAAAAACAGATCGAACACGGACTCCTCTGCTTCAGAAAATCACGACTAAAAGGACTTTCTTGGTCTTATGACAGTTATCACAGTGAGGAAGAAAGAGTAATTCCAGATTAGGTTCTTGGAAATGTGGAAACATTAGGACACATTTTCTCTATGCTAATCTGTCTCTCATTGGTCATCAGATGCAGAAGCCTACAGAGAAGATGCTGACAGATGTGCAAAAGGAGATTGCTAGTATCTTTTCCGTTAGTGCTAATGTAAAAGCAGACAACGCTGGCAACAGCAGCACCAGTTCATCATCATCTTTTGACATCTAAATATAAAGTAACTTATCCCTAAAAAATGCAGACCAACAGTAGCAAGAACACAAACTACTATTCCTCAGAGTACCAGTTCTCTAGGATGCCAGACATCTACCTAAACTGACTTCCATGAATTTGGCCCATTGTTTTTAAGTTGGTAATTCAAACTCTACTATGATTTCAATGTCTAAAATGGCTCCCCCCTGTTTTAAAGACACTTATTCAAGATTTAGATATTTTGTATCAGACGAAACTATTTCTGGAGTTCAGTTCAGGTAGATCAAACCACCTCTAAAAATAAGTGCCTTCACCCAGCAGCCCTAAGAACAATCAGCACAGTGGCGAGCTCAATCCATCAGGATGAATTTAGGTTAAACTTGTGCACAAATCATTCAACTGGGCTATCGCTGAAGAACAAGTAAACACTAACATGTTTATCATTCCTAAGCATCTAAAAGCCATATAACTTCATTTTGTTTGAGAACTAAGCATCATTTCATTGCCACAACTTACTTGAAAACCTTTCTTACTAGCACCCAAAGATGCTTTTCATCTCTGTATCTGTGTATTCTTACAAACCCCACAGCAACTCTGAATGACTTTTAGGCAGTTTCCACCTCACGTTTACCTTAAAATTCAGTGTTTCAAGAAGTTATTCTTTTTAGCTAGAAATATACATACTTTTCTTACCATTTCCAACAAAGGAAAGAATGCACAAGCTAAAAACGAATGTTACTATCAACTGCATCAAGTCTGTCAGGCATTTAAATTAAAGTGATGTAGGATACACTGATTAAATGTAACGAAAAGCATCTTCTAGCATTAGACTCATTCAGTTAGCTCATAGTTATCAACAAGGAACATTTCAGCACAAGTTCTGTAAACCCAAAACACTCTGAAGATACGCAAAAGGTGCCAATATCACCTCATTTTCTTAAACCAAGCAATTCTCACCCCTAGGTTCATTGATTCCTTTGTCACACCTTTCCCCTTCTCTTTTGTTTTGAACTCTTTCCTTAAGAAATAAACCCAGGCCTTGAAACTTCCAGGTGAAGCGATGTTTGCAAAAAGACATCTTAGGTTTTTGTATTTTCTCCTTCATGAGCAGGCAATGTTCTCCTACATCAACGAAAAAATGTCTCTGTGTTTTTTTTGGAATTAAACAACATAAGGCAATTAAATATTGAGAAGCAGTCATGTGAATGATAAACATGAACCTTCCCATCAGCAATGTGGAAGAGGAGGAGCTGAACTGGATCTGATTCATAACTCCATGTCCTAGGCTAGGCCTGAGGATGTCCATCTCTTGTAGCAAGGAAGCAAATAGTTGTTGCCTGCAACAGGTAGCATCTTGCCCATGCTCTTTTAGGTGGAAGGAAGATGCTAAGCAGGTGCTTGCTAAACTGAAGGCCATGAAAAATCATTTGGCTCTTCACCATAACATCAAACCTAATTCATAGGTTTTTGGCCCCCAAATTGCACATCAATCAGATTTTGAAAGTTTACGCTTAACATGTCGGGGGGGTTCCCAAGTATCGCTATCATCTGTTTCTTCCTCATCTTCCTGATCTTCCAGCATTTCATCTTCCTCCTCGTTCTCATCAAACAGCTCTATTCCAAGTTCTAATCGTCTCTGCCTTTCTGCAAACCACTCTCTGACCTGCTCATATCCCATGTGAGATTTGGCTACCAGTTCATCAAGGTCTTGCTCATTAAGGAATTTGTGCTTCATATAGTAGTCCTTCAGGATTGCTGTTCCAGTTTTGAATTTTATGACAGACACACCTCTGTCCCAGCAATTTAACCTCTTGCTTCCCCGAGGCCTCCCCCGAGGCCTCCCTCTCCCCCTCCCTTTTGGTCTTCCTCTCCCTCTCTTCCTTGCAAAGCCTTGGCCGTTCAGACTGTTTGCATTGGCGCTCTGGTAATAGTAATACCATTTCAATCCACCATTTTTCCAGGCGTAGCGAGTATCTCCAAACCAGCTCACAATTTCTGATCTTGGGAGCCCAGTTTCTTCTGCCAGCTTGTTGTATTCTTGCGGAGATGGCCACTGAGTACGGACAAAGGAACTTTTAAGCATGTGCAACTGCTCTGGTGATTTTTTGCCTATTTTGCTTGAAGTGGAACACCCTGATTTTGCTCCTGCTGCTCCATCTCCCACAGATGTCTCTCCAGCCTCTTCTTTTGAGCTGCCAGCATTGCTCTCATTCAAGTCAGCTCCCTCTTCCTTCAAGACACTTGATTTCCTTCTTTCTGTAAACCAGGCATCAATCTCTCTCCTGGTCAGTTTGGTTTGGGCTCTTAACCTATTCATCTCTTCATCAGCAAGGACAGGGTTATTAAGAAAACTTGCTTGGAGGACTTGCAGCTGTTCAGCAGTCTTCTCTTTGAATTTCTGTGGGGTGAAATCAGGAAAAGCGCTCCATGATGACTTGCTCTGTGGAGTGACTCCCGTTGGGGACTCATTCATTTCATCGCTTGAATCAATAACAATAGTGGCACATGAATCACTGTTGAGATGAATCCCGTGATTATTCTTTGAGTTTCTCTGATTGTAGCGTGTATCGCTGAACCACTTTTTGATCTCTCCTTTAGTCAGGCCCGTTATTTTCATAAGTCTAACAATTTCTGAATCTTGAGGAAACTGATTTTTAAGGTAGCTGACTTTCAATTCTGCCAGTTGTTCCTTAGTTTTTTTTGCTCGGATGCCGAAGGAGTCAGGATTCATCAGCACGGATTCATTTTTGATAGGCTGAGGGGCTGGAACAGCAGCTACTTGTTTGGTTTCTGCAATAGGCTGAGCAGCATGAATCTGACTCTTCTGTAACTGTGTTTGGTTTGGGACTCCCGCTACAGTCAAAGCTATCGGGGCTGTTACTGGTAACGTATTTGCACCTGCAACTTGAGTGAGAACAAGTCCTGGCTGACCAACTATTTGGCATGTCTGTAGAATTGAAGGTAAACCATTGCTAGCGGCAGAAATGTGTGCTGGAATAACGGTAATTGTCTGTGGCACGGTATGCACTGTGCCATTAAATTGTTTCCTCCTTGCTTCCTCCACTTCCTCTGGCGTCCAGCTCACACCGTGCTTCAGACGCTGAGCAGAAAACCATATTTTAATCTGTTCCTCTGTGTACTTCGCTTGAGTGGAAAGAACAGTGATTTCTGACATGGTTGGATATGGGAATTTGTTGTAGGTGTTAAGCAAAAGAGGATTGTTATCCAAAGCAGTATTATAGGCTGGAATGCTATTTACAGGTATTAGGACTTTTGGAATCAGGTTTGAGTTCTGCGGAGCTGTAACAGCTGTTATAACCTGTGCCACCCCAGGCTGAAGCACTGGTGCTGGAGTCACTACCGCACTAGCCACATCTGCTGCACTGCAAACAACTGAATGGCTCGCTTTTGACTCGGGACCTGCCGGTGGTGGGTTTTCTACTACTTCTTCAGAGTTTGGCTCATTTTCAGTTCCCTTTTCTTCACCAGGAATGTCATCAACTACATTGTGGAAAACAGCGATACGTTTTGTCTCAGTTTTGTTTTTCATCATTTTCATAATAGGAGTTTTGCTAATGGAGATCCCTGATGAGGGGACCTCAGAAGAGTCGGCCTGTTCAGCGTTTTCTTCTCTAACAAAACTCCCATCAAAAGTGAGATCATTTACTGTTTGTTCAAAGATTGTCTGATTATTACGTTTCACCATGGTCAATTTAAAATTCTCCTCTCCAGGGTGGTACTTCAAATTGTGTTCTGAGAGAGCATCGTATCTTTTGGTAAGGAAATTGCATTCTACACAAACGTAAGATGAATTTAATACTACGTTGGGATGTTCTGAATCCACATGAAAAGTAAACATATTGAGATCTGGAGTTTGAAAAGTACAGTATTTACACTCGTAACCACCTTCTACTTTATTTGTATTTTTCTGATTGTCTGAATCCACATACTCATGAACATCCTCATCACTTGTTACGCTCTCTGCTGTAGGGTTATCTGCGGGCGTGAGTACAGGTGGGCCTTCCTCCAAGTCTGATACCATTTCTAGGTCTGGATCCTGCTCGTTGGCTAAGACCATGCATGGTGTTGTTGATTTTCGTTTACTTGCCATGCCTGTTATGTGAAAATGGTACTGACTGGTCAGATACAGACTTAGCTTCAAGCTCTTCTTGATTAATAATAATGGCTTTCGGTACTTCAAGTCAGTTCTTGTAAAGTCTCAACATTTATCCCATTAGCAGCTTTTCTTTTGTAGTGCAATCAGATTAAAAATAGATAGTTGAGGATGAAATGTTGAGACACACTGTTTTAAAGTCCACATCCACCACCTGTAGCAAAGAAGAGACAGCGGAATTAGTTCAATTTAAAGAGCAACTTCTATTCTGCTACATATTTTGGCTTAAGGTAATTCAGTCTTTTGGGGTTCAATCCACCACTGTTCATCCCTGAAACCAGCAGACCCATTCCAAAGAGAGAAACTCGAAGCTAAGTTAAGAAAGGCAAAATCCAATCCACTTATTACAGGCTGAAATTTGTTTTAGTTCATGTCAATGCAGTGAAAGGCATAAAACACAGGATGGTGTAAAACAGGTAGCTTTCTGGCTGTTTCCCTTTCTTCAGAAGCCTTTTTCTTGGCACAATGCTGAGGTCAGTTGTCCTACATCATTTTTGCAGTCTTGCCTTTGGACTGCTTTGCCTATGCTATGACAACTTCTCTCGACTGCCCTGTGAGCTCAAGTCCTTCCTATCACAAACTCGACCCCAGTATGACACCTCCGCTACTGACTCCGTCGTGTCTTTCGTGTCAGGGGTTGTGAAGGGTCCGAGAAAATGCAGGTTTAGAGTGTTTTTCTAGTGCATTATATATGCAGGGCCTTTCTCCCAAGTCTGAAAACAGGCAAAACAATGCCTTTTTAAGGCACTTTGACAGACAAAAGAAGACTATCCTTTCTTCCTAGCTCCCCACATGTCATTCTCCAATTGAAGACCAATCCCAAACCAATAAAAGTTGATTGCTAGCACATGGCAATTAACTAAAATCTGTTTTCATGCCTCTATGCATTAACAGGGACATGATTGATTGTGTGAACTGTACCAGAGAGAAAAAGCATTGAAGACTGATAGAGCAAGCAGAAGCCAAAGAAAATTATGTATTTTCTGTTCAGAATTCCTTGTCCATTTCTAAGAAAAACTAAAGCACCACCAAATAAATTTGAGGCCTACAGAAATTCAGAGAATAAATATCATCTTAAATAAAAAAGGGAGTTTTAGCCCACAGGGACTACAACTAGTTTGCTGGAAATGATGCACAAACTTCTGCAGAGGGTTATAAACTGTAATAGTTTTCTTCTTGAAATAAAATCAGACACTGATTTCTCATACCAGAAATCCCATAGGTACATGAATTTTTAGACAGTTGAACATCATCTACTTCCCAAAGTGGGGGCATGCTCAAGTTCAAGGGGAATACTCAGTAGCTGTTTCAGAAGGTTGGGAAAGGGAACAGCATGTAAGAGGTTAAAAACAGAAGGCCAGCTTTGTTCACCACAAAGTCTTAAAGGAAAAAGAACCATGTAAAAGGAAGAAAGGCAGTTACAAGGAATGAGAGGGGGAAAAGAAATACTATTTTTCACCGTACGACAACATGATTCTTTCTTCTTGATTATGGGAGGGCAGAGGCTGTGGATAGGAAGAAAGATAAATAATTCCTAGCTTCACATTTTTTCTTTAGGCAAAAGACAAGAGTGTTCAGCCATAGCTGCCACCCAGTGCTGCTCCATAAGCTCTGTTTTTGAAACTGTGCGCCTCACCTCGCTTTTTCATAAAAATCCTCCCCAAATGTTTTTAACAGTCACCCTCTGCACTACTTCTGTGCCTACATTCAAAGTGCGCAGCCTGACATGATGGGCTTTTCATGCCAAGGATACGGTTACACGGCATTAAGGACACTGACAATGCTCAATAAATCCTGGGTAATCATCATTCCAGGATGACAATTATTTAATAGTACTGGACTTGAAAGATACCCTTTTTCCACCAGTTCATGCTGGCAGTCTGTAAAACTGCACAGAAGTGTAAAAGATATTTATTTTAATGTACATAAAAAGTATGTATTGCAGGCCACCTCATTTATCTTTGCAGTGAGAGAACCATGAAGCAAAGCTAAATGGATCCATTTGTCTCGGTGTCCTGGGGGACGAGAGGTAGAGCATTATTAACCATACTGCTTCTCTGTGGGGCTGAAGGGCTCTTCACAAAAGAAAGACAACTGCCAAGACTCAATGTTGAGTAATGCTCTTGGGGAAGAGCTGGGTGGTATTACCTAATCTTTCTGCCATCTTGAGTAAAATTTCAGAAATGCCAGAAATATCCATTTTCAAAAGCTACTTAACAGCTAGTTTTGCTGACTGAAGTTGCAGTTTGAAAACTGACTGTGGTACTCTGCAGTGCCTCATCCCTTGCGCAGCACGTGGGATCTATACCCAGGGCAGCCTGAGTGAGCTTGCTGAGGGTCCCATTCTGGGATGCCACAGAGCGCAAGTGAAAGCAGCATTTGACCTGACAGGCAGTGTTGAAGCACGCTTGAGATAAGGCTGGAGGTAACGAATAAAATGGGAAACCTGTCCAACAAATCAATAAGTGTTTTTCTCCAGTCCCCTCATTTACCCAATAGCGTTCACGGTGCCTGTAAGCCTACAAGTCCATGTGCAATTGCATCACCTGCAGCCTTTTAGCTAAATCTCTGTATCACATCTCTGTCTGTTGTGGTTCAGCTTCGTTCACGGTGCACAGGCAGATTATCCTGTCCCTGCACTGTTTACCAATGGAGCAACGCATTTCTTTGATGCAAGCAGGTCTCAGAAAAAGAAAGCTGCATCTACGCTCTTCTGACTACACTATGCAAGATGTTTTGTTTTTTTTTTAAAGGATGTTGTGATTTCAAAACCCTGTTTAATTCAGGGCTGTGAAGAGCTATGACAGCATTCACTAAAATCTCAACAAAGTGAGATGCTTGCAACCCTTCCCAGCCTTCTTTCCTCTACAGACTTTACAGAAACCTCTGTTCCCTTCTCCTTGGTGCTAACAGGATTATTCCATCTGTAGCACCCTGCTTGACATGTTCTCTCAGTTTACCAGGGGATTATGAAAACTCACACTCAAGTAGTTTATCAAACCAATTATGCATCACCCTTGTACTTCATTTCCTCTAAACCACCTCTCCTGTACTCCTTACAGGAATGCCATGTGCGGCCTTGCCATGTATCTTGACTTCAGTAAGGTCTGTAACATCACATTCCAGTAGGCCAATTACTCTAGCAAAAAATGAAATCGGATTGGCTTGACATAGTCCGGTTTTGACAAATCCACCTTTTTAAGAACCTTGTTACAATTCTCTAGGTTCTTACAGACTGATTTTTAATAAATTCTTTCTGTATCATCCTGGGAATGAAGATCCCGTTAACCGATCCGTGATTCCCTACGTGTTCTCTGCTCATGCCTCTCCCTCATTTAAGACTAGGTTCTATGTTTGCCTGTCTCAAGTCCACTGAGACCTCCCCCCATCCTCCATGAATTCCTGAAGATCATCACTAATGGTTCAGAGATTGCTTTGGCTTGTCCCTTGCATACTTTAGCATCAAATACATGACTTAATATTGTTTAAGATTTTCTGGTTTTATCTGGACTGTATTTTTATCCCTCGCTGTTAATATTGAAATTATATTGTGCAATTTAGTTTGTAATGAAATATTCCAGTTGTTTGCTTTATGTCAAAAGCAGCATTTTTCAATGAAAGAATCTGGAGAGAAACTTTCAATTAGTTGCACTCTTCATCTCTCAAGGCATTCATCACTGCAATCCCCTTCTGTAACTTTACCTCACATTTTCATACAATTGACATTCCTAGCAAAACCAGCCCATAAAACAGACATTCTTCCAGGAACACAAAAAAGGCATACTTTTTTGAAGGTCCAGGATTTTATATTTCATCTTTGAGCAGGCAATTGCTCAGGACACTGCTCTTCAGAAACAGACCATAAACAGTTAATAATACCAATTAATTAATAATTATATTAAGACAGATTTATTCCAGAGTGGAATTCAACATTTAAAGTTGTCTCTAAAGCAGATTTGGATAAAGACTTATATAAATATTTTCTAAAAGCAGGCAGAAACCTTCTGCCTCTGTGATTATAGTTTGAGAAGGAAAAGACAAAGGGTTGTCAGCAGAAGACACACGTAAAAGAATCTGTTTCTAGCACAAATTTTTTACCCACCTCTTCCTTCCCTCCCCCAAACAGGAGTAGCTGATGCAGCAAGAAAATAAATGAGGTTACAGAAAGTGTTCACTGGGTGTTCAGGTTGTATGCTTCAGGAAAAGGCATTTCTCCCTGCTTGCAGTATGACACTTTCAGCCAGCGTGAAGGAAAAGCGTGCCAACAAAAAATCCAAACCCAAATAATGTGATTTTAAGAATATGCATAAGCAGGGTGGCTCAGGAGAAGATGAAGCAATAGAAACTGGTTCTAACTTAAAATCACCTAGATTACAAATTGCCTACGATCTCTCTCAACACAGAAAACATTGTTTTGTCTTCTCCTTATAGCTTCTGATTAATCCATGACAATATGCAATTGTTGATCCTTTGTTTAGCCTCCTTCTAACTATTACCATTTATTCAGCGTAATGTATCCATGTCAAAAACTATTCTACACAGAGCTCAGTGTAGCCTAATCTGCTCTGATCTGTGCGGCCTCTCAGCAAGAAGGGTGAAGGACTTTGTTTTATACTGCCATTTTCTTCAGTTGTTCATTATCTGTAAAGTTCAGAGGGCATTACTGCTTATGACTCCAAAATAAAGCCAAGTCTCTATCTAAACCCTTCAATATTCACATTTGATTCCCATTTTAAAATGAGATCTGGTTCTAATTCAACATGGGAGCGAAACTTGTCAAACTGATTTCAGCAGGACTTTCACGTGTGCTACAAAGAGAAGGGCATGCTTAGGGTCCTTGCCGCATTACAATTTGTAATAAGGGAGGCCCGTACCAAAGCTACTGTACTGCCTGCCCACACACAGCTTCAGGCTATGCCAAAACCAGACCCGTGCTGGAGCACTGGGATGGGACACAAAGCCCAGCGGAGGCTGAAAGGAGCCTGCCACAAGACATGCGACTAGACCTTCTCGGTTACCTCCCATCCCCAGCGGTTTTAATAGGTTATGAGCAGGTTCCATCAAAGTAAACTTCGGAAGTTCAGGCCAGAAGTGACCACTAAATGACCTAGATTATCTTCCTCTATTACAAAATATTCCCCAGGTACCTCCACAGTGAGCACAGTAACTTGTGCCACTGCTTTTGACACATAAAGCCATAACCAGTTTTTATGCCCGATCATATAAAAGCTACTGATCAAATGTGACAATCAAACTTAACAATCACAGGTGCACTGACAAAGAAGTACCTTTAACATATATGGTGCGTGTCTCTGTTCCTCGGTCACATAAGCACGTATTTTCTACGTGATTCGGTCACCTGGGCAGCTAAACCTCACACAGGCAGTTTTTTTTTTTTTTTTTTTTTTTTGACCTCTGTAGTGTTCAATTCAAATTGTGAGCACTCAGTACTTTTAAACATCAGACACGTCTGCATGATTATTCTTGAAAGTGAGTATCAGACTTATGGAAATGCTTATCATACCCAATAAAATGGCAACAGAGTTAGGGATACTTCTTTTGCACAGTTACAGCTCTGTTTTGCTTTGCTTGCTGTGCTGTTACATAGAAAAAAGAACGGAGGAAGAAACAAATTATTGACCTGAAAAGATTTTTAAATGTGTTTTGCGTTGAATATACCTTTAATTCAACCCCCAAAATGTTTCATATAGGCTTTTAAAAAAACAGAACAGTAAAAAATGATGCATTTTAAAAATTGTTTATCAAAAAAAAAGTTTCTCCTTAAAACATCAAAACAAAAGGTTTTCTTCTCCTGGGATTTCCTTCTTTAAAATGAAATAATCTGGCACAGACAGGATTTCACAAAATGTTCCCTTCCACTTGAATCTGCATTTTTTTTCCCAGACAAAAAATTTCTAGAGATCTTTGTTTTCCCAGGCCCCAGTCTAGAGCTGGAAGTACAAGACCTTCCTTTCACTTCCCGGAGTTCGTGTCTCCAGACACCTTTCAGCTTCTTCACAGACCAAAGCAGCAGTCCTACAGATGGTCTCCTTTGCTAGATAGTCCGACTCATTCCCTAATCATCCCTCGTGCTACACAGGAACCCCCGCTTTTAAAGGTGACACAGCTCAGCACAGATTGTCTCCCTCTCCTCTCCCCCTCCTCCACTGATTGCAACGAACCGTACGCGCCCTCGTCACATTGGAAACCAGATTTCAAATTGGCTGCTATCTGCTTTCCTTAATATCTGCTTGTCACCGTAGCAAAATGGTATCTTCTCAACATCAATTAACAGTCGTGGTTGCTCTCTACCCTTAAACAAATGGGACTAGGTCTCAGGGCTTACCAGCTCCCAATGCTTTTACACCTCCTGCTAGGCCAGTGGCATCTGCAGGAGCACAAGGAGGAGCGGCAGCTTAAGGACTATGCTGATGCATGTCAATACAATAACCTAGATAGATGGAGGAGGGGAATCCATTTAATACAGGTGGGTTAAAGCAGTCTGCCTGTGTGCACGAGAGGCATAAAAGCATGATCAAGAGCAGGTAGAAAAACATCCTGCAAATTCTACCTTGGATACAAAAAGGTGGTGATACATGATGACTCATAATTCTGCCTCTTTTTTTTTTTTTAAAAAAAACAGTGGAATGCATTTCTCAGACCTCAGGGCTAGATCCTTGCCAAATTTCAAGTTCCTATGTCAAATCCCTGAGGCACAGAGCTGTTCAGAAAGAGAAAGATAATACGGCTTTTACATTGAGATTGCCTCTCTTCCGCTCCTTGCTTCCCTCCTCACTCTGTTAATTTTGCTCTTGAACCAGCTGAATGTTTCCCGAAAACTCAATGAACAGAGAACAAAACCAGCCTCCAAATAGAAACAATGCGTGAGAAATTCTCATGTCAACCATCATAAGAAACTGAAAACAAGGACTTACAATGGACTCACCAGGTGACACTAATAAGCACTGCTACATGCTCCACATGTACACACAGACTTGCACACACCAGGATACAGACCCATGATTTAAGTAACTTGCAAAGGATCCCAAAATACTTGAAATAAATATATAAACCCAGTGTTTGTATGAGCCAGTGTTTTATGAATGAGGAACAAGCAACGGCTTGGAGCGTCACTTGAAAAGCAAAAAAAAATTCCGTTCTATTGCATGGGCCTAGGTTAGCCCATGTCAACGTGAAGACTTTAATGCACACTATCAAGGCTGCAACTACTCTTCACAGCCTCATCCACCACCGAGGCCACTGTGGGCTTTTGCTCACACCTGCTTCCTCAGAATCTCTTCTGCATGCCCTGGACCCACCAGCTTCCCACCCCATGCCCTCCTTAAAGCCTCCTCCAGCCTCTTAGGTCTGCTACCACTTTGTGAGAAGGTCAAGGAGCGCAGTGTGCATAAAAAGTCCTTTATTTTCTTTGCCACATGATTTGCTTCTCCACTTAAGAAGTAAAAAATGTGACTTCAGAGCTGATATTTTTGAAGTTTTTTTTAATGTGGCTCCAGAATGCTTCCAGTGTCACATAATAGCTTGACAATTGTCAGCTGAATCACATAAATTAAGGACAGACAAAACCAAGAATTCACCTCGTCCCTACTAACAAACTCCTCCATACCAGAAGGATGTAGAAAAATTTTGTCTTCATGCTTGCAAGCACAGGTGATCTTACAGAAGTTCTTCAAGATGTTATCCTCTGACCTGATCCAATCAACGCTGGTCATGCAGCAGCTTTCACTTTCACAACACAAATACAACACAGCTTTCCCTCTCCACATTCAGGGTACTTGGGCACTGCCATTAAGTGCAAGTATTGCCAGTGCAGCACTGAATTACTGCCAGGACCAGTGTGAGAGTGTCAAGCTAGCTCAGGCTTACCTGCCTCTCACTGCAACACCAACACACTCTTGCTCCACTACAGGTGAACATCACTTTAGGGGCATGGTGATGGTAAGAGTAACAGCATCTCAGCACTGGAGAGGAACTGTCACCAGTTGCCTGGAGAGGTTGAGGAGATCTGCTGGCAACTTTTACAGAATTTCCATCTGTGGAAGTTTTCAAAACTTGGTAAGACCCTGAACAACCCCTCACAGTTAATTTTGCTTTGAGCAGGAGACTGGACTAGATGATCTCCAGAAATCCCTTCTACTCTTAATTTTTCTCCCCAGGATTTTGGGATGGTTCAGTTTAAAACTAAAACTGACTACCTAGTTTCACTTTTTGTCTCTCACGTACTAGTATAATGGTGGAAAATTAGCACAACAGGATTTAAGTGGAAAGTATGTAGTTAACTAGAATATTGTGCTTAAAATGAATAGCTGTGGGCTGCTTTCTTCTTTTTTGCATTAGGTTTAAACACCATCAAAAAATCGGTTTAGTTCTGTTTTAAAATAAATAGGTAGTTTAAAGCTGCATAAATATCCTAGGGTCAAAATCGTACTCTCACTGATTTAAATGAGAATGGGCAGTAGAATTTTATTAAAAAATACTGTATGTGTTGAAAAAACACATGTAAGAAGCAACATGAAAGCCTAAAAAATTTACACAGCACAGAACAGGACAGCATCAGAGTTGGGGTGGAAGGAAGAGAAGAATCAGTATGATGTTTAAACCTCCTATTATTTAGAATAGGGAAATCAAAATCAGTTTTAGTCAGAAACACTTTGTTCATTTACATTAATGTTTCAAAACCACACTGAACACATTCCCTCATGTGAATAACACCTATCTAATTTACCAACATTAAACCAGTCATCCTCATTAAGAGCACTGATGACTGCCTGAAGTACTGTCCTAACTGTAAACAGGTAAGTTTTTATTAATGGCATAAAAGCACTGAGAAAAAAAAAAATCAGTATTAAACCAGACAGTTTTAGTTCATATAATTATTTTTTTTTTAGAAGCAAGTTGTCTTAGTTAACCAAGTTGGAAATTCTTAGTGAAAACACTGAATTAGTGGCAGTCAATGACTAACCTTATAGACAGACATTCACACTGTAGACATCTGCAGTCAGTGAAGACATGAATTATTTTCTGAATGACAGAAGTGTCCTGCCTCAAAGCTGAAAAAGCAGGACAGGTTGTTTTCTAGGCAAGATCTCCAATTCAGGGTTGAGCATGAGCTCTGCCAGGGCTAAAATCTTAACAGACTTGGATACGTCATCACAGAAACAGTAAATTTAATCTAATAAGTATAAAAAAGTATCATCTTTTGTCTCATAAATCTGTAGGTCTAAAAAAACCCAATACAGTCATGCTTGAATAAATGTATTCTTAGATATTCTACATATTTACAGCAGTTTAATTAATAATAAAGAAGTGTTATGCTGTTTAGGGGAATTTTTAATTAAATTTTGATTTTCAACCAAATGCAGTCTGACATAAATTGGGAATAACAGGAGCTAATCGTTATCGGAAAAACAAGAGATGCTTAATTCACTATTTTCTAAGAAAATGACAAAAAGTAAAAATTAATACTCGGAGTGAGTGCATGTTGAGATAAAGGACTGATAAAATAAACACTCACCGATATAATTTATCCCTTTACAAAACAAAACTCTGCAAACTACCACAATATCAAACAATGAGAATAATTTTCCATGTATGAAAGTTATCAAAAGCACAAATGCAAATCAAGGTTAGAAGAAATCATTTAAATCAAGGTTCCCTACATGCAGATTTAAACAGTGATTGAATCACCTATTTTAAACCATTTTGACTTCTATCCATTATTCCAGTTCCCATAGATTAGGATTGCTTTTGAGTTAATGCATTAGTTAAATGATATCTGGGGAGAGATAGGGGAATACAAAGATTGGTAAGGAGAGGCAAGATGAACATGTCCAGTGTCGTTATTAAATCAACCAAATTAAAAGAGCCCAGGATACGACCGGGGTGTGGTACTCAAAGAGAATGTTTATGAGAGTGTCCAAGTTTAGCATAAGAGAATAGGCAGGCCTGGAAACCCCACGGGAATAAGATGCATCTGTTGTTGTAGGCAGCCCCAGCAAAATGTTACTGGTTCACTAGCCTGGGGCAAGCTTTTTTTTTTTCTTTCCCTTTTTTGACAGCCAAGTACAATATTAGCTTGCCTTTTTTTTTTGTTGCCATCATCAAGCTGAGGCCGGGTGAGAATATTTTGTGTCTAGACTAATAAATGTTTGTAAGGATTTTGCAAGACTGGTTTATGGGAACAGAATCCACTTTTTGTTTTTCTGCTGGAAAAAGCAGCATTAAAAGCAAATGAGCGCCATCATGCATTTGTTTTAAATTGCATATTACAGCACTGCTATTTTGTGTGCAATCAATACATAATTTGGAAGAAAAATGCTTTTAAAATTCAAAGCTATCCCTGAGCAGCTAAGGTTCTCTTGGAAACTGAAGGAGGAGTCTGAAATTATTGTTCTTTTGTTTGCATCCCCCAGTGGGAAAGGCAGCACACAACTAGAAACCACTGTGCTTTGAGGCAGCATGAATCATTAAGAATAAAGATCGACCCCCCCTTCATTTAAACATTAGATATTAAAACTGAATCTAGGACAAAGGTAAATCAAACAGACTCTTTCCTTCCCAAGCAGTTATTGGGTTAAATAAAATATCAAAGGGATTATATAAATCTTGTAACTTCCTCCACTGAAATTAAAAAAGATACTTGTATTTTGCAAAACATGGCCTGCCTAGATCCCAATTACAAGCATCAACTTCATCAGTGGAAATTACTGGGATATGCATGGGCCAAAACCTACATTTTCTTTTTAATATTTGTTTTGGAGGGCGGGGTATCTCAAGATGAAATGGCTGACTGAGCTTTTTATTTCATTGCTTTGGGTCGAAATGACTGAATCTTTCCACACAAAGTAGTGCTCTGGTGCAAAGCAATCTTCAGTCCCAACCCTCCAGCAAACTCTCACCCTCAGCCCGCCTCTCCCGAGAGTCAGCTCTCTGCAGCATGCGGACTTAAACATTGCCTGGTAAAGAAGAGGGCTCCTGTTCAGTAATCCACAGATAGCAACTTCAGGCAGATTACATCCAGAAATACAATATTCACTCATATAAAGGAGCATATATCCACAAATTCTGCCCTTAGAACTCCTTTGTGCCCATATGCATCTGGCCTAAACTGCAGTAAAAGTATTGCTCGCTCTTTGTCAGTAAGCATGTGTGACCACAGGGTACGGTGTCTGCACTGTCATCATCCAGGCAAATATTAATATACTGGAAAGCTTTCAAAGCAAAGGATTCTGAAGTAACATTTCAGTGTATTCAGTAACGTAAAACTTCTCCCTCCCTGAACATTATATACGATGATTAATATATGTATTTCTAAGGATGTGCGCACGTGACTATTTCTTTACTATGCGTGGAAAGAGTAAACTTACTTTGCTTCAATATTACTCTTTTTTCTCACCTCTTCCCTCCTTTCCCCAAAAGGAACCAACAGCTGGTATTAACCAGGCCTTATTTTTCCCCTGGAGGAACCAAAGAACTACAGAATTTCAAAAAAACAAAAAAAAGCTACTTGTCAAAGAATCAAGATTTAAAATGAATGTTTGTGGCCTGTAAGATAAAACACCCAAAGCTGTAATCATTTCACAAAAAACAAAGTCTCCTTCCATCTTAAATTATTTCTTTTAACGAAATAAAAAAAATTAGTTTTCTACTCACCCACAAACTTCTCCAACAAATTTAAGTAAAATGTATTAAAAAGTCAAATTTGAAAAACACTCATAAGATACAAGGAGTAAAGTTGTGTGGGTTTGCATTGTATTTAAAGGGATACCTACAATGCCAGCAGGGATCTTGTACGGGCACCAATTCCCTCAACTGATCCACACACAAAAAAATTGAACTCACATGACGCTCCAGGTGTGGTGAACCTTTTGTCAGTCCAGATCCCCACTGAGAGGGCCGGAGGACAGAGAGCCGTAAGCATTCAACACTGCAAACATGGCTGGACATTGTGCAGTGCTGAATGCTCAAAAAATTCCACCAAAGCTACAAATGTGTTTCATCTTGCTGAGAATCCTACTGAGAAACAGAAACCCCCTGAGTTTTCACACTTGCTCCATCTAGCTCACTTGGCAACTGCTGCCAAGTGCCTAACTACTCCTGATACAGCTCTGATTTGCAGGGCGCCCTCGGCTCCAGCTGATGTTGCAGAAGACCTATGTATGAAAAGGCGGTATTTTTCTACTTAGAAAGTATTCTAAAGATTAACTAGGAATCTGGACTTTTTGAAGAAGCACACAGGTGTAACTAAGGTTTAACTACCAGTCTTTTACAGCCCAGGTAGCAATAATTGTTCTTTCCTGACTCCTTCCCCATTGTATCCCCTTTACTCTTTTTAGGACATACAACATTCCTAGATCTCATTTTGACCTAATTACCAAAACAGAGCCTTACACCCATGCACAGAGCCAGCAGAAGAGTTTTAAAATCAACAGCGTTTTGAGATAGGAAGCATGTCTTTCCGTTGTAACACAGCGAGGAAGGCAATCACGTTAGTATCATGTTTTGTTTAGGCTAATATACTGCAATTTTTAGGAAAGCCAAGCTTACAGTCCTCTACCAAGACTGCCTTGGATTATACAAACATGTATTTCCATCCATGAAGTTCTTAGCACCTTTGTAAGGTAAAATAATGTTAAAATAATCACACTCCCACCCTATAAACAAGGATTGAAGCCTTAAAACGTATATAAAATAATTGCTTAATTCACAGTACTCATTGTAACCTAACAGCTATTTCCATCCAATATATGTGGTTCATAAGATGCTTTAAAGATTCAGAGTGCTGAACATGTGGAACTTTTACCATAACCATTAGAAAGTTCAAAAGCTCATTTCTGTCCTTCTGTCTGGTGGGGTGAATTTGGCGCTCACAGCACTCACAGCACTCACAGAACGATGCTGGCTTTGCCAAAGAGCGAGGGCTGGAGTTATGCATGCCTCATTACACAGTTCTGTCTGCCCACTGTTTAAACAAAACTGCCAGCCTTCAAGGCTTGCTTGAGCAACGACTTCAAACTGTGGGTCCCCTGGCAGCATGTTAAATTCCTTCAACTCCTAGTGAGACCAATGGATGAGGAAGGTGAGCAGCAGACTGCAAAACGCCACTGGGGAAGGCCAAGTTGCACGGAGTGAACTGAAAATACCAAACTCGCCCTCTTAAATGGCTCCGAACACAATCTGAAGCCTGTTATTTGGAAGCAAAATACATTGAGCTCCTTTAGGCCCGTCAGGCACAAGCAGAGGTCACGCTGCTAAAGATGTTTGCAACATTAAGCTCTTTGCTATCTTTGACGCCATTTAAGGAGTGCAAAAAGTAGCATATTCAAAGTTCTTTACCATTTTTCCTAAAGGTTCTCCCATTTAGCCACATTCGTTCCTCTTTTAGTCATCAGCAATCTTCCTAGTTTCTGTGCTTTAGCAGGATACTGCCCTTTTTATATTTTTAACGATGCAACTACATTCCAGTTCTTGCCCCTTTAGATCATACTCTTTTTCATTAAATTCTATCAAACGTTAACGTTTACTATGATCTCAAAGCTCTTAAGGATAAAAGAGTGGTACGCATCTTCCCACAAGCAATAACAGCAGACTTTTCCTCAACATGGGCTGATTTCTGAAGCTGGTTAGAAAGGATCCGCTGGTAGCAGGGACACTGTTCTAGGAAATACATTACAGTTCACTGAACTCTGAAGGATATGAGAAAGATTTGAGTGGACCTTCTGAAGTTCCCTCCAATTCCTTGACAGAAAGACAACAGAACTGGAAATGAACCATCAGTTAAAGCGATGCAAGGCACAGAATTATGAAATATGCCATCTGGCTGGTACAGGATAAGGAAATGTATCATTTTTGGTGGTTTCCACCTCCACAGAAAAAGAAACAACTGTTTATGCAGCAAAGTGGTTTGAATATTTGGGAAGGTCCTGAACTAGCCACAAAAAAAATTTTAAAAAGAGAGAAAAAAGGAGAGAAGATGAACTGGAATAAAGACAATAAATTGGAATTAAGAATAATAATGCTGAAAACATAAGTAATTGCATCCCTTTGATAGCCTGAAGAAAGAAGCTGCTTTAGTGCTTAATTTGACAATATTGAAACTTAAATAATAACAGAATCATATTCTTATAGGTATATATTCAACATCGGTGATGCTACTGACATGTAGCGGGGAAAGACATGAGTAGAACACTAAGATCAATATTGCTGCCTATTTAGGAACTAGCAAGTAAACAAAAGAAAAAGGGGAAATGGTACTATATTGAAAATTGCATCACTTGTTTACAAGTCACTGACAGCTTGGAGGCAAACCATCTTGGACATTTATGGATCAATGACCCCACATCTAAAGCGCAAGAAGAGGGAATATTAACCATCAATACACAGAAGAGAACAGCACGTCCATGCACTCAGCTAAAAATGCTCAGAACCTTCCCCCACGCCATGACCCCAAAACTGTTATCACACAGGACTTTAATTTAATAAACAAACACTGAAGAGATCATTCTGTAAATTCTGCAACAGGCTCAGGGTTTCTAAAAATTAGAAAACATAAAAATACTGAATTTGACACCGCGGAACTCTTGACTAGACCTCAGCTTGACAGGTAAAGAGAAACTGGTCACCAAAATAAAGATTAGCCATCGCTTAGCTACAAGTGATTGTGCCTTGGTTCTATTTATTACATGCAAACAGAATTAAACCCCTTTTATATGTACTTGGTGCTTTAAAAGTTCCAGTTTCACATAGCTGGAAAAAATCCTGAACTCAAACTTGAGAAAAGAATCTGACTTCAAAGATAGATGACTATTTTTTTTTAATAAGACTCTTCTAAAGTCACATCCGAACAAAAGGCTCACCAGTGTTAATCATAACTAGACGAAAATGTTAACCAAAATGTAATCCTCTCCCACAGACTACGTACAAACAAACGGGGGGAAAAACAGGGGGAAAGCTCAAGGATAGCAATAAGCTACAGTGAAATGCTATAGACTGCTCAGTGAAGCAAAAGACACAAGAAACCGTCTTTTCGGTACATTAGGAACATAACAAATCCTAACAATAGTAATGCAGTCCACTATTTGATAGAAATTCTTCAGTGCTGAGAAATCTATGGCAGGCAGAACTGTTCAATACACAGCTCTAACAGCCTCCAATGACATATTGGTATGCAGTGATAAATATTGTCTATTCCCATAATAACCAACACTGATAAATGACAGCAATTAAGGCTAGACACCAGGACACTGGATCCAGCTAAAGCACACACAGGCCATCAAGGGTGTTGCAAGAGAGGAAATAATCCAGAAGAGAGTCATAAGAAACACTAAGAGAGTAGAAAAGTATGCCTCACAAAGAAAAGCTCTACCTCCAACTGCTATGTTTTACAAAGCCAAGTTTGGGGACAATCATAGTATACACACACATTACCCAAATGGGATAGCAGAGAGCTTTTCAGTCTAACAAAGATACAAGAACCACTAGCCTGAAGTTAAAAGCAAATCATCTCAGTTATAAAAAATGGCATCCACTTCTAATCGGCTTAGGGGAATTCATTTAACAACACAAGTGAAACAGGCTGCCTTGCTGGCAATGTTTAAAGACAGTAACCAAAGGGTTTTCTACATGATGCCTGCTTGCTCAAAGAGGTCGTAATTCAGGGCAGTCCTATAGTTTGCATCATGCAGGTTGTTTTAAACAGCGTTTCTGTAAGTACTCACAAGCTTTCTTTTTTTGCCTGAAATCCTTCTAAGCAAAAACAAACAAAAGCCAGACTGCTGGTCAAAACCGACAGCACAGCTTTTAAAATTCCTCTCTCATTCCTACCTTTAATGGAATATTTGTTTTCACGTAACAAGTTTCGTAACCAAATCCACTTTTTATTTATACAATGTTTTAGATGCACTTTGACATCCCCAATATGCTCTCTGTACATCTCTCTCTCAAAAATAAGTGGCACCTATTCCAGCTTGCACATCAACAGACATCTCAGCCTTCGCTGCTTTCCATGACACTTGGTGCCAAGCAAACTTCTCCATCCTTCCGTTAACTATTTAACCTACCAGAAAGCCCAAGCAGCTCAGAAATAAAGCACGAGTACCTACCAGATAGCGTTCACTATTGCAGATGCTCTGAGCCCTTTTAGAGATCCAGGACTGCCTCCATTACGTGGTTTATTGAAGTCGGTGTTGATCTCCAGTGCTGCACATCCTGATCTAGGGGAGAGCCGAGCGTCAGAACGCACCCCAAAACCCAGACACCCCCAGAGGAGTAAACCAGACATCTTCCCCAACTTTGCCTGCACATACACCGCACTGTTCCTCCGCGCTCGCCCCCGCTCCGACACGCCACGGGATACGAGACAACTCCGCAGCCAGCATTTCATGGCTCGTTGGCTGCCGGCAGTCTGTCAGTCGGTCCGCCGGCGTGGGCAGCCCGCGGGCACCGGGCGGGAACTCGCCAGCTCCTCCGGGCGCACCGGGATTGAACTTCTCGACTCTCCGCCCGCCGACTCAGACCGATCTTCCCCCGCCCTGCGGCGAGCGAAGCCACACACAGGCTCCCGGCTTCACAGCTGGCAGAGGGCGGAGGAGGGACGAGCGGGGAGAGGAGACCGGACTCGAGGGGGTTTCGCCCCCCGCCGGGCCGGGGGCGGCAGGCAGCACTCCGCTCCGAAGTTACGCCCCGGCTTCTCCCCCGCCCCGGCTCCCCCAGGCTGCTCGGAGCCCGCCGCCCCCGGCAGGCGATGCCCCCCGGCCGCGGGGACAGCGCCGGCCGCTCGCCCGCCGCCGCCAGACAATAGGGAGGCGGGCGGGGCGCGGCCGGCCCACCGCGCCCACCCCGCGGGCGGCAGCGGGGCGGCCGCCCCCGCCGGGCCCGCCTCGGCCCCGGCTCGGCCCCGGCTCGGCCCGCCCGCGCCCGCCGGCCGGGAGGCGCCCGTGCCCCGGGGAGGCGCTGCCCCGTCCCCGCCGGGAGAGCACCTGGCCCGCTCGCCGGGGGAAGCGGGGGCGTGCGGGGGGCACGCCTCCCCGGGGTCGCCCTCCCGGCGCCGGCAGCCCCCTCTCCGCCCGCGCCGGAGGCGGCGGGAGACGCGAGCCCCTACCTGACGGCACCGCTCCGCCTCGCCCCCTCCGCCCGCCTGCCTGCCCGCCTGCCGCCTTCGCTCACGGCCGCGCCGCCATCTTGCGTTTCACAAACTACTGCACTTCTTTTGGGGCGGGGGGGCGGCGGGTGAGCCGGGAACTCCCAAGGCCGCCGGCCGCCCGGGCCCTCGCCTCGCCGCCGCCCGCAGCGCCCACTCGCATCCTCCCGGCGCCTCGCTGCCCCGGGGCGGGTGCGCGGGGAGGCCGGGTAGCGGCGGCCGGTGCCTCAGCCTCCCTGGCAGGGAGCGGGGGCGGAGCCGCTCCGCCGCCGCCCCGCCCGTCAGGCGGCGGACACCAGCCGGAGGGCGGCCCGGCCCCGCCGAGGCAGCGGCCGGCAGCGAGGGGCTGCCCTGGGGCCGCCGGCGGTTCCTCGCTCCTTCGGCCAGGCGGGGTGCGGGCGCGCAGCGGCCGCGAGGAACGGGGGCGACGGGCCGGGAGTGCCCGGGAGGCAGCGGCGCCCTCGCAGCCCGCTCCTCCGCCGGCAAACTTCGGCTCCGCGCTGGACCCTCCCGGGCTCGAAGGACGGCGGCGTCTCCGGCCCCGCGGAGGGCGGCTGTGGCTCCGGCGCCAGCCCCCAGTTCCCCTCAGGCGCCCCGAGCTGTCGCTGAGGGAGGACCGCAGGGTCCAGAGCCCCAAACCGGGGGCGGGTGAGCACCGAAGTCGCGGCTCTGAGGAAAAAAACCCCCACAAACCTCCTTTTTTTGTCATTTAGTTATAGAACTCGGAGAAAGGGGACCTCTTCCTTTCGTACACACCTAGATATTTTAGTCAAGATGTAGTTTTAACTCCTGCTGCGTACTTCTCAAGAACGTTGCGTTTTTTTCATCACTGTTTGCCATTTTGGTTCAGACACTAAAATCGGATTTTTTTCCTGACAAAGAAAAAGATGTGGCTTGTGGGAACCGTTAAGAGTTAACGATTAACAGTTGGTCATGGCAGATCAAGATATACACAATTCTAAACATAATTTTTAAAAAAACCCTGTATAGGTACAGTATCCTGCGGAGACTAGTGACAGGAAGGAGTTTGATCAAAGCTTCGAAGAGCAAAAGTTTGGATCCAGGAGTGGTTCTGGTTCCTCGTTTCCACCCTGTCCCTCTGGTTCAGTTTTTCAGTCATCTCGGGGGACGTGGTCAGCAAACCACCCCCACCGCCCCATCGAAAACCCACGACAGCAGCCAAGGTGGAGATCAAGTTAAGGAAAAATGACATTAATTCCTTTATTACATTCCCAATGTAATATACATTAAAGTGTACATTTTCAGTACAGTTTTTCTTTCTCCCGTGCTTGCCTTCACCATATAACCAATACACCAAGAGCAGGGTAAGCTGCTCACATGCAGTTCTTATTTTAAAGTCTTAAGACTTGTGCTGGTTTTTAAGTGTAAAGTTGTTAAGGATCAAAATTATTCTGTGATTAAAATAGAGCAGACAAAAACCTCCAAAAGGATGATTCGTTTCTTATTAATACCCATCCAAACAATAAGATAAAAGAAAAAAATCTGCATAGTACACAAATGTTTGAACAAACACACTAGAAAGAAACAAAAAAAGAAAACTAAAACATCCATAGGAAACCAAACACAGGCAGAGGGATGGCACAGTCAGGCATTCGGTATCACCAGACCTTGTGTACACAACAGCAATGTATCAGGCCACATATTTTATCGCAACTGATACAATTTTTTTTCTCATAAAATTAAACTTTGCTTATCTTATTCTCAGTTTTTTCAAAAATAATTCTGTCAAATTAACTGAGAAAAATTTTCCCTGCTGGTTTGAAGAGGAGTACATCTTCAAAACAGGGTATTGCTTTGCTTTTACTTAAATATATTTATCACCAACAATATATTCACTTTTATGGAATAAACAGATATAATTCTCTCCAGGTAACTAGAAAACTATTTACAATTTAATTCAACTGCAAGCCACCTGACCTGCAACTAACAATTTATATTAAAATGCAATTCTCCAATATCAAGAAGATTGTCATTATTACAAGCAAGACTAAACTTCACCTTAGAAAGTTACAGTAGTAAAATCTTGCTTTGTTTCAAGTTAGGGTTTTTTGCCTGTCAAAAAATATGCCACAGCAAAAGTTCTTATGCTAGTGGAAAGAGTGTTTCTCCCACATACTTTCTTTAGGTTGTTAATTCTATGAAAGCCAACTTGAGGTGCTATCAGGTAATTAAAAAAAAAAATTACCTCTGAACTGCATTAAGAGGTTTCTAATGGGTTTACTTTTCATATACCCAAATGAGATTTGGTTTGAAACCTTTATGTAACAAGCAATGGACTATATAGCACCACAGACTACTTCAGAAAAATGTATTCCCACAAGCTGGAAAACGATGATAAAGGTTTATCAAGTTTTTGATCATTTTCTTTTAAAGAGAGGTACTGAAATTATCTGGGAGATGTTCAGATCTGCAGCATTCCAAAAGCAATCACAGCAGTATGTCACATAAAAATACACAGAGAGGATGAAAATATAAATTAAAAGCAGTTAAAGGACTTTATTTGAGCTTTCTCAATAGATTTTAAGATATATTTGTTTACTGTATGTGTAAATATATATGTAGAAGTAATCCTTATTGAATTATGCAGATAATAGCAAGCGATGAAAACAGAGTAGAAGTCAAGTACGCTGAAATCAAGTATCACTGAGCATTAAACGAAGGCTGCAATTTCTTTCTTCATTGCCTAAGAAGAAAAAAAGACAAACTAGCAGTCAGTGTGAATAAAAGCTTAAGAACCCTGTTTATTTCTTCATAAAAAGAATAAAGAATCTGTACACACATAAAATTGTTAGTAATATTTAGCAAATACACGTGCTACCACCATCGCAATGTTTTTCTATACCCACCAGCTTCAAACGCATCCTTATGCATCCAAAATCTAGAGTAGGCCAGAGAGACACTATGGATCTGCATCAAGAGACTATGGATCTGTATCACCAGTGGTTTCAACAATTAGAAAGAGGAGACAGTTCCTGAAAAGCCACAACTAAAAGCTGGAAATGTTATTTTCTGCACTCTGAATAATGACTTGTTAAGGTCTCTGTCTTCATACAATAGAGCTTGCTCCTGACCGACTTGCACGGTCACTCCGAATGGGACATATTTTTTTGTTAAAGCTAAAGGTAGAAGTAGAAAACAAAGAAACCAAGTCCCTTTTAATTGAAGCATTAAAAGTTAAGTCACAAAAGCTCACGAGCCCTGCAATAACATAAATAAATCCCCTCTCATGCTAAAACATGTCATTATACTAGATGAGAGAAGGGTGCATTTGTCAGGAATGGCCTCCCTGCATCCAAATAATCCTCGCTGTTGCACAATCAGAACGGAGCGTCTGTTCTGCCTCTTTATCAGATGTGGAAGAAGAGATCGAGATGACCAGGGCTGAAGAGGAGAGGCTTCCTCTTTTTTAAGGTAGACTAAGAGGCATAAAAAATTTTATCTATTCTCAGGCACAAGCATCTCAAAGACAAACTGATTCAAGGATCTTGAATCTGCAGACTGAATATCCAACCTATCTAAATCGACTCATTACTGGGAATGCCTGACTGGGACCAGGGGTGCCTCTGGAAGATTTCTGCTGAGTTCTGACACCTCAGAAATCCTCTCTTACAAGAAGAGATGAGAGAATTTGACTCATTAGCATTAAACCAGCACAGGCAGAAATCACCCCATATGTCAAAATAAAAGATGCTCGAGCCATGCTAGTTAAGAAGAGATTATGGTGAGACTAGAGAAAAGTCTCGACCTCTTGTTAAGTTTCATACTTCATTTCTTTTCAAGAACGGACTGACTACTATACAAAGTATTACCATGTCTGACTGCCTGTAAGGGGAGAAAGAGGAAGCTACAGACTGAGAAAAGCACCCTCCTTTCATAGCCCCCCACCCCTAAAAAGGCTCTGGAGAAGGACTGTTGACGGACTGAGGTTAACTGCTTTGAGAGGGCTGTGTGGGTGGACCCATTGTCTTCAAGCTTAAGCCTTTTCCTGCTGAAACTGCCAACCATTATGCCAAATACAACAGTGGTGTTGCAATATGGATAAATGTCTTCCAGACTGAAATGAAAAAGTCTTGTAACACAGGCAGCTAAGCAGTGAAGAGTAATGCTGGAGAAGCGTGATGTCCGGAGTGCACACAATACCTATGCATAACACACACATGCGTAACAGTGATGGAAAGTGCTATAAGACAAAAAAAAATTTACCTTCACTAATTCGGTTTTGTCGTAATCTTCCCGATGGTGGTAAATGCAGTGACTGAGAAGAGCATAGAGTTTTTCCAAGTGAAATATATCGAGGTTCTTCGTTACCACAGTGACAAAATGCAACAGTTGCTGAAGAAAAACATGGAAACTACAAGTTCAGAATAGTGCAAGATCCTTTGAATAGGTTCTTTATGTGTTCAGAAGCTAAACAATAACAATACAAGTGACATCCTGCTTTCTTATATTGTTAAATAAAATATGAGTGACACTTCAGAGAACAGATTAAATATCTCACAAGATTTAACTGGAGAAAATGAGTTAATTTTTCATACTTCAGAGAAAAGGATGGCTTAAATTTCAGGCAATATTTTATTACTAATCAATCTATCACATCAACGATCGTAATTGCGAATCAGCTGCTTCCAGAACAGCAGGGAATGACACAAACCACTTTGCTGTAGAGTTGCTGCCACAGCAAAGCCACTGTTGCATCTCATTAGAGAAGCTGTTGCTGCAATGCAGGGCACTGTAAAATGGATCTTTGGAAGCCAGGCTACAGGTCTTCCAGGTACAGCTGTGCCAGCTGGAAACAGAAGCATCCTTAGGTGCTCACCTTTATCCATCAGCTGAACGTGTACCGTGCCTACAGCTCTGCTGGCAGAACACACTGCTCAAGTGCCTGAAGCAGATCGGTTAGCTCCTACCTTTAAACTGGAGAGTGGATAAACTAGCAGGGTGACTCTGCCTTTAGCAGATTACCACTCTCTCACACAGTCGTTTCTGTTACCAAAGATGTGAATGTGGTAATCTTTGGGAAAGCAACAGGAACAAGCTAGTGGCAGCACCTTCCTTCACTGCTGCGGCTGTTCAGAATCTGTGTTGTGTGAGGCTGTGAAGCTGTAGCTGAAGAGAGCAGCCAGGCCAAATGCAAATATTGCTGCCTCACAACTGCCCGCCGTCAAACTCTGCCTTCCTCACATCAGCTAGCACAAAATTTGAGTATTACCCTCAACTTCATTCTATACAACGTGCAGATAAGATGCACAAAACCCACGCGGCGTGCTTTCAGCTGCTGCAAACAGGAGGGGCAGGATGTGACAAAGGTGTATGGCCAGCATCCCATGTGAAACTCTCTTTAATTGCTGCGACATAGATGACTGCATGCTCTTCTATATGTTCATAAAGTTCTAGGCCTATTACCAAGCAAATAAACAAACAAAAAAACCCCAAACAAAATCTAGCAGCTACATTTTGGAGGTTCACCTAGCTTATTCACTGCAGGTGAGTTCCAAAGAGGCACTCTGGTATGAGCAGCTAGTTCCAATGGCACCCGTGTTAATGAAACAAGCTTTCTAAAAGACATGTTTCATGACTGTAGTTCTTCTCATAGCTGAAACATAGATAACGGCTCTACCGTACCACTTCTCCAATGGGCAATAGCTTTGGAGCACATGCTGCTAGCACCCTGACTCTGAAAAACCTATGTGGCTTTTCTACCTACACAGGCAGACACGAACAACAACGTCCCCTGAAATCTGCTTCCTTAGGGAGCCAGCTTTAAAAAGTTAGTTTCACCTCTACAAATAAGGTCACAGCTTAAAAATGTGACAGAAATTGTGTTGACAAGCCCCTTCACCAAAGGGGATTCCTGTCTGGTCACGTTCTCCCCACACAGGGGAAACATCCATGTAATACTCCCTTTCTCATCATGGCCGGTAAACTAGCAGCCCTCCTCTGCATTGGCCATCTTCCAGGACTCCAACCTAGCAATTTTCCTGATTTTCCTCACTGCAATATCCCCTGAAAATCAGGTCCTTGTTCTACCCTCTCCAGTTCATGCAAAGGAACCTCTTTTACCCCCTGTAGCTAGGCCCATTTTTAACCCTTTCCCCAACTGTAGCCTAGGATAGCAACTTCTCTCCTATGAGAGGCTGGAAAACCCTTCTAACACTGTACCTGTATGAATGCAAAATTCTAACACTGGATTTCGAAAGAATTTCAGAAAAGTAGGTATTAGTATTCTATCCAAGATGAGCTTTAGGTCAACCTGCTAACTTCAGGTTTAAAGTCATCACTGCTAGAAATAAAGGTCCTTTTCAGGTTCCTAATAAGTGAAAACATGCAAAACCAAACCCAAACCAAACCCCTAGATCCATCATAAAAACCGTTAAGACATTAATAACCAACAGTACTAGCAGGTTGTCAGTGGGCTATTTTAAAATTCAACAAGCCCTTTTAAATTAAAAATTAGGAAGAGAACCCAGTCTCCTAAAATTTAGTTCACCAAAGGCAAGAACAGCAGTCTACACCAGGTGTGGAAACACAACGGTCATAGTCCGCTACAGGTTGAATTATTTCACAATCTGTCCTTCCCATAAATTGTTTTAATTGGCATTGATTAACAACTGGCTTAATTTAAAACTCTACATGTAGCAAGAAAATGTCCTACTTCAGTATTAACAAAATTGAAATTAGACTTACTTTGAGCTCATAGTAATCCACAATCACTGGCTGCGTGAGAATTTCTGTTGCTTTCTCGACCCCTGTCACCTGTTGCTCTGCCATCCGAGAAGATCTCGCACGAGTCATACGGTATACACACGAATCTGGAATGACACAAATTTCTTAAGTCAGGACTTCTGTTTATCTGGAATACAGTATCAGTGAAGTATCCTGTACCTGGAATACAGTCTCTCTCTGCAATGACAGAGACAGACCTGTTACCATTTTATCACTGAGAAATGCTTGACTTTTACTTTCTTTCTCGCAAAAGTCACTGCTCCATAAAAATTAGAAACTCAAACACAAAAAAAAGCACTAGACAAAAAGGCGGGGTAAAACCAGGAAAAAATATAGTCACATTGCCATTACAGCACTGCATGGTAAAACTCCAAAGTAATTTAGGTTAGGAAACACATCTTACATTGCAAACATTAGGACATAAGTCTTCTATTCCACATGTGACTCTGGGTCCACATGGCTTGAAGTACAGCTTTTTAACTTACGCTGCTCATTACTGGGAAGATGCTCATACAATAAAAGAAAGTAATCGATTGTTTTTCAGTTAGGTATCATATGAAAAACAAACTTCAGAATCAAAAAACCAGCAGCTGCAGAAAAACATGAGTTTGGCTAGCATAACTAGAGGGGCAGCATCATTTATGCAAGAAACCCTGTGTGCTGATTTTAGAAAGATACAACAGAAATAACAGAAGGGAATTAAAGGCTAAAACCTAATAAATAGTGTAATCCTCCTCAGGAAGAAAAAGGAGCTAAATGACCTGTTTGACGTTTCACTTACCATTTGAATTTTCACCTTCCCAACGTTCTGTTATTGGGCAATCTGGCATTTCACTCTCCTTTCTTAGGCCTGAATGTTCAGGAACCATGACACTCCTCCTTTCAGAAGCAGATTTAGCCACAAGGAGAGCTCTCTCTCTTTCATTTTCTGTCCCATATTTATTTTCATTCCCATTTTTCTGTCGTTCTTGAAGTACATTTTCGTTTTCTTCCATAGAATAATCCTGTGTAGACTCAACTTCACTGTGATCTGTATTAGAAACATGTTTTTCTTCAGAGTCTTCATCACTCTCTACTTCATTTTGGTCTTCTGGAACTTTATTCTCTTTATTGAACTGAAAATTCCTCCTCTTTCTTGCGATACTTGAAGACCCTTTGTTCTTTCTGCGTTTTCTTTTTGACATATCTACAAAGAGATAGTAGAAAAACTAATCCAAAACTACCAAAACAGTTCTTCCTTCAAAATCCTGCAGCATCATCTGACTTGACTTACAAGGAATTTGCATGTCCAAAGAAGGGCAACAAAGCTGGTGAAGGGTCTAGAGAACAAGTCTTATGAGGAGCGGCTGAGGGAGCTGGGGTTGTTTAGTTTGGAGAAAAGGAGGCTGAGGGGAGACCTTATTGCTCTCTACAACTACCTGAAAGGAGGTTGTAGTGAGGTGGGTGTCGGTCTCTTCTCCCAAATAACAAGCGATAGGAGGAGAGGAAATGGCCTCAAGTTGTGCCAGGGGAGGTTTAGATTGGGTATGAGGAAAAACTTCTTCACTGAAGGAGTAGTCAGGCACTGGAACAGGCTGCCCTGGGAAGTGGTTGAGTCCTCATCCCTGGAGGTATTTAAAAGACGGGAAGACGTGGCGCTTAGGGCCATGGTTTAGTGGTGGACTTGGCAGTGCTAGGTTAATGGTTGGACTCTATGATCCTAAAGGTCTTTTCCAACCTAAACGATTCTATGATTCTATGAAAATGATCAAAGGAGCTAAAGTCTCATTGTCTGTCTCCCTACATATGTCTAGAGAAAGAGTTGCAAGTTAATGAGGTGAATTTGCTATTAGATTTTATTTTTTTTTATTAGATTTTAGCTATGGAATTTCATTCGCAAAACCATCAGCTTCAAGATTTTATGAGCAGAAAATTCTTACTTTAGATAGGAAGTATTACGGCAAAGCAAGGTCATCAGGTGAAGTTGCTTACTGTCTTATTATATGAAATAATATAGATGAACAACAGAAAAGAGTTTGGAGACGAGCCCTTCTTCAAATCTGTTATAAAGCCGTAAACTTCAAAAGCTAAAACACATGTTGGGCAGACTTAGAGACAATTTTAAGGGAATATTTGCTGCAGAAAAAATTGTCCTTAAAGACTTACACCTCATATGCTTTCTGATTCAGTTAACCTTGTTTAAAACAAATGTCGCATTTTTTGCCTTCCAGAAAAAAAACACCATTCTTTGTATTCACGGAGTACTGCACAAAGCATATGGGTGAAGTGAATGGCAAAATTCCCAGTCATGCCAGTGAGATCAGGAAACTTCACACCATGTCATGTGTTTTAACTGAAAGAGACCCAAGTCCCTTTGTTATTTCACGTCCCTTTCACAGGCAAAGTGAGGAAATAATGATCTTTCCTTTACATATCTATTACTATTGCTCCCCTATTTGTTTTCCCCTTTCCCCCTTCAATTGGAAATCACAGTAAGAGGTGGCATAGATTTTAGCATTTGAAGGCAGGGAAGGGAAAAATACTGTTTCATATAACTAAGTACTAGTTGAGTATTCAGAAACTGCCATGTACAACATTTTTTACTTGAAGAGGTAGCAATTTAGGAGCTGTTAAATCTCATTTGGGCCATCAAGGCCAGTGTCTTACAATGTAAACCAACCACTGTACTTGAACTTCATAACCATATTGAATGAATGACCTCTGGATTGGTCTCACATTTTGAAACAAATTAAAAAAATGTGATGCCTCTGGCATGAAGAATCAGGCATCACAGAACCCTGTTATGTCACAAGAACAGAGAAGGTATCAGTGACTTTAGCAGCTTCTCCAAGAAAGTCTGAATAAAATGCAACTTGCCGTTAGAGCGGGGTGTACTGGAATCTACAGGCGCTGCTGGCATCTTCGTTTTTTCATTACACTTTCGGTCTGTTTCTTTACACCCGGGAACAGAGTTCTGCTTTGGCATTACATGGTAGTAAGATGGAGCATACTTTGAAGAGCTACAACCTTGCAATAAAGAACAGATAGCACAGAATTGTCTGTTGGTTACAAATACTGAGAACAAGTCTTAAAATCCTCAGCGTCAAAAAAATACCTCTTCTCTCACGAGATTCTTTAATTTCTTCACAGTTTTGTTCAAAATCTTCATCCATTTCTTCCCTCACTATGGCGTATGCAGTATCTCTCAAAGTACAAGCTCTGTGCCTAATGAGACGATCTGAAATTTCAGAGTCAGAACTGAGTATTTTCTACCAGCCAATGAAATCCTTTATTTTGATTACTTAGAAAGATTTTGCTCTTTTCATAGGTAGGTTCTGAAAGGTTATCTCAGTGAGTATTTTCAGCATAACAACATAAAAGTTAATTATTACAGCAAAAGCTCTAGTTACTGATCAACACTTCTATCACAATTTCACGCCTAAGTAGTTTAATGCTACAACATTTACAACCTGGCAAGAAATTCTCTCTGTGGATGTTTAAAATGATGTAATCCCAAGTCTACTGCCCACAGATGACATTTATCAATTTATACATTGTAAATTTTTCCAAATTAGGGATAAAAACACATCCTCACCTCCAGGATCTTTAGCTGGGTTGTACTCTAAAGCATTGCTACAGATTAGATCGATGTCTTTTAGAAAATCTCCTGCAGTTAGGTACTGGTGCGAGTCAATTTTAGAGAGAACTGTCGAAAGGTCCATGGGCTGTTTAATAACTGTGTCATAATCGGGTACCTACAAATGAAATATACGTGCTCAGAGATTTAACAGAGTATCTACCAAAATTAATTAATAAAGTCAAATAAAGGACTTCTTAAAAACCGCAAATATTTATGACACATCCAAAGATATGGAAATTAACCAGTTAGTTTCTTGAAAATAGAAGGGATATTTCAACTGACTTTGAAGAGACAGACCAGAAGAGGGAAAAAGTAGAAGCAGGGAGGTCAGAACCATGTGTGGGGCAGAGAAGGGAACAGACACCCAGAGTGGGAGTCATTTCACTTCGCTTCCAAAAATCACAGCAAAGAAACCTTTCTTGGTAAAGTCACTCGAGATTCACTTTGCTGTTGGTGCAAGAAAAAGGCTGCAGGAATTGCACCTTTGAAGTATCTGTCCTAGGCATCTACTTTAGAATGAGATAACTGGACCCAGACGTGCCCATTTCTTTACACAAAAGGAGCCTAATGACTAGTTTAGATGAGGATATCTATGTTTGTTTAGATCATTCACATCTCAGAAACTATAAGTAATGGGAAAGACAAGTCAGTGGATGCTTAGGGGAACAGGACTTTGCTGAAACGCAAAGCTATATTAAAACTACAGCTGACTTTGAAGTATATGCCCCTGGCTTACACTTATTCGATCAATTAAATGAGAAAAAGAGACATAAGAAGTGTATGGGAGGAAGAAGAAACCACACAGCCCTTATGGTTGATCTTATACTGAGGAGCCCCAGATGAAATAGAGAATAGAATCTTAAAATTGATTTTAAAAACTGCTGCTTCTACTCCTGTTTGCACAGAAAATATTGACAGTCAATTAAAGAGCTTTAGGCTTTATTAAAACAGTCCTATAGATACTGTTTATAATTATAAAGAAAGAGATCTCTCTGGTTTTCAGTGCTGTAACACGCCTACATATGAAAGTTTCTTCATCAGCAAGCTGTGTTGGCATTTGGTCTAAGTGGCAGTTGGACTAGGTGATCGTTGTAGGTCACCTCCAACTGAAATATTCTAAAGTTCTACAGACATTTTAGAAGGAAGCCAGGGCCTTCAGCAAATACTCAAATAACAGACATTTGATAGCCTCAAGGAGTCAGCAGAAGTAAAAGCAAAATTCACTTCCCGCTTCTTGAAAAATCAGCATAGTACGGTCCTAAAAACAAAGATAAACCTTCCTATAAAGAGCATATGAACACTGACAAATAGAAACACGTAGACATTATGAATATACACGGATAAAATGGTATTACAGATCAACACTAATGTACCTCCACTGGGTCAACAGGCTTTGTAAATGCTCTGAAACGTCTGTCAACAGCAAGTCTATGAGTAACATCCCTTAAGAAAATCCTAAGTTCACGCAACGTATCTTCCTCCAGCTCCTCCAGCTTTCTTATTTCTTCCTCTGTCAGCTGTCGAGGCTTAGGCGGCGGTGCTACAGGCAGTACTTCCAATGCCCGCAGAGCTTAAATTAATCAGAAACATTTAGTCAATTTATGGGACTCAAATACAAGCATACAAAAAATTATTGATAGAAAATTACCACCAAAGCAAATACTGTATAGCTATTAACTGTATAGCAAAGTTTTATATGTAGAATATCCTCACCGTTGTTTTTTGATGCAGGAGGTTTAGCAGCTTGATTTACAATTAAGTCCTCAAAAAACGTTCTTCTTTCTTCACTAGTAGGCAACTGGATTTTGAAAACTTCATTATCCTTAAAAAACAATTCTTTTATCTAAAGCATGAGGAGAAAAGATATTTCAGATATAAGGCCACAGAAATTCATATTCTATTCCAAAAAGATGAGTACCTTTCTAAATTAAACTGAACAATCATCTGGATAAGTCAAACTGGGAAAAGTTATCTCCTTGGCCTTAAAAGGCTAGGTTTTCATAGGTTAGCATGGCAAATTAAAATACCTTCTCTAAGGAACACCTCTAGAGTTAAAGCTCAATGAAGGCACCATTTCATACACTGATAAAGTGGTGACATTCACCACCTCGAAGACTGCTTATTTAGTATTTACCGGCCTTGCTGTCCTTCAGTTTGAATCTTTATGGCAGCTATACAGGGAACAGGCAGGGTTCAGGAGACAAGTGCAGGCTTTTTGGTATGGTGTGGGGATTTTTTTTTTTTTTAATTAATTTAAATGAGGTGCCTGAAGTTGCATACTTCCAAGTTTTACTCCATTTTTCAATCTCTACTACCAAAAAGCATGGAAGGAATTTCAATACTTATTTTAGAAGGAATTTATTAACAGCATAAAAACTTCTGTAGAAAGTTAAGCCCTTTCAAAGCATTTGATGATAAACACATCTAGGTAAACCCCACAGCAGTAATTGAGACAAAATAATCAGAGCAGCATATTCACATTTCGAACACCTTCCTTTAATACACACTCTCAGATGTCTAGAAAGCTGAGCATGTACTCTTACTGAATTTTGTTAAAGAATACAACTAAACATTGATTTCTGAGTTACTTAAACAGAAGCTGGAACTTCGCTTTCTAATTTGTAAAGCTTTCACCTATATGAAGAAAGCAATTGAAATTTTTATTAAAGAATTTAAATTTGAAATCCATCATTAACAGTGTGACCACCGTACTTTTTCAATAAAAATATCTTTCACTTTTCAGTAAAAATGTTTTCAGTAAAAATATCTTTTATATTTTCCCATTTACATTTCAAGCACCATATATTCTTGACTAAGTACATACCCAACCATCTTGAAGTCACTGGAATTATTGTCTGAAGTAAATTTATACATCTGTCTAATAAGCATGAGTGTGTGAGAAGGGGGAAAAAGTTGGATCAAAGTCAATCTCTTTACTCAGAAAACACTTTAGACAAATGCTTTCAGCATTGTTTTGTCTAAGCAAATTTTAAGAGGCCTGGTTATGGTTAGGGTGTCTGAGTAATTGCAGTATGAATTTGCTGAAGAGTGCACAGTACTCCAGTGCTTAAAGGCTTTATAAATTAACAAGAAATTGAACAAAAAGTAAGAAAAGTATCAACAAATACCTCTTGTGGGAGATCTGTGAGACACACATCAGATGTTGCAAGCAGCAAAATTGGAGCAAATGTTGGGATGTTCTTCAGTAGTGTTGTAAAAGTAGCTTTCAGGGTAGCTCCAACAGCCTCCCACCACAAATGGATATGTGGGATATAAATTATACTTGGTGCTGTTCTTTGAGCTTCACGTATCAACTGGTAAAATGAAAGCTTGGATAAGAAAACTAAACCATGTAGAATAGGCTAATAAAAAACTACCTATCAGTCAACTATCTTACGAAATAGGAGTACATGAAGCCATAACACCAAAACAAACCAACAAAAGAACAACTCCTTAACAATAAGGTAAAATTTTCACTTTGACTCAGATATAGTCATTGCTACACAGACAGAAACAGACCTGAATCTCTGCCTGATTTCAAAACTACTTAGGTGTAAGATAACTCCTAAAGAGCCTCACAACTCAGCTGGTGTGGTGGTGTGCCTGAAAAAAACAAGACTAACCCTTCAGCGAGATGTATTAGTCTGGGTAAATGGCTACACGACTGCGACTACACCATTTTCAGTTCAGAGCAGGCACATATCCGAGTCAGTCTGGAGCACAGTCTGAACAAACAAAGACCTATGTGAAAAGATGAGGGCTGACACTGTAAAAGAAGCCTGCTTACAATTCATAATTTCAAGTAGAAGAGGTGACTGGTCTTTAGCCTGCCTGACGAGATAAATCACTCACAGCCTGTCATTACCAAGGGATCCATCAGACCAGATGATGTGCTTTGGAAGACCACAAGCCATTGCCTACAGATGGTACCTCAATCGCAGAAGAGGACATGCATCTACCGCACAAGGGAACTGGCAACAGTCCTTTCACACGACAAATTTCTCCGTGTCCCCTTTCAGATTATCAATATTCAAGGAGTTCCCATCACAAGATGGGAAGCGCATGTGGTATATCCAGGCAGTGACTAGATGTGGTAGTTACATGACTGCAGATGCAACCATCACATAACAAAAAAGGAATTGTTCCTCTTATGTGAGAAATGAGTATCCAGTCATGCAACGTGTCCGTTCTTACTTGTACAGCTCTCAAATGCTGCTATACTAAAGGTCAAAATATTTTAATACATTGATGCCAAACAACGAAATGGATTTCCTGCCTAAAAGTAAAAAGAAAAACAGCACTAAATCTGCTTATATTTAATTTTCCTCCTTAAGAAAAACACACCAGTGCACAAATGTAAGCATTCCATAAATTGTAATGCTTTTACTGCATAAACTGCAGATATGTATATGTAAAAAAAGAAACACTTCTTTTCCCCAAAACCTTGATTGCCTTACAAATACAATAAAAAAGAAGGCTACAAAAAGTGCATGACACGCAGTCAGGCTGATGCAGAGCCATCTACTGGGAGCACAGTGTCTTAAGAAGCAACGAAGACAACTTTCTGGATCCCATCCAGATGGGCAGAATTTCTTGCCATAAAGAGGGGTTTATTAGCAGCACCTCCCAGCTTCCCAAGCTGTTAGCAATATCCTCACTGTTTAATTTGGAATGGAAAATATGGCCATGTACAACATCCTTATTCGGAATCATTCGATCTAGAAAAAAAGTGGGTTTTCAGACAGAAGTAAACATAACAGCACATTCAAACCAGGCCACCTCCGTTAACAACAAATTTTGCTAACTTTACTAGTTTAGATACAGTTTATGAATCCTGTGAGATTAAAGAGAAAAAAAAGATACCTGTGCACATGCTTCTTCTGGTGATACGATGCTAACAAACAAAACAGATAGGTCTAGTGTATGAACTGGAAACTTTTCCAGGGCATGTATTACTGCAGGTGCCAAATGAGAAGCTTGCCCGTATCCTGGCTTTCCAACTAGTAAGAGCCGTGGCCTGCAAGATGTTGGCTGGAAATAAGCATTTCTAGAACAATAAGAAGAAAATAAGTTTAAAAATGAGGTGATAAATAGGCACACAGATGTTAAAGGCTTTTTCCTATCCTTTTCTTTTTGGTAAATACTCTCCATATTCTAGAAAATAATAAGCTGGTCTGTGATCAGGAAGACTATCAAAGCCCATTTTCTTACAAACTTGTACCATACCTCCCCTAGGAAATCCTGCCAGTCCCCAGCATGTCTGCTCTTTGTTTGGCTGGGTTAGGTAACAGCTCCTAAATCAGACGGGGGACTGTCCAGCTAAATACACACACAACAACTGGTCAGTAACCTGATATGCAGGAGAATAAGAACTCGCTCGCTCTCTCAGCCCACACCAATCTGGATCTCTTCACCGCCCAAACACACACCAATTTTCAGTAGGTCTTGAGTTTAAGTAACTGAGATCTCTCTACATCTGTCAAGTTTAGCTGAAATTTGGCCATGGTTATTGGAGATAGTGGGAAGGAAGGAACAGAACAACATTTCTAGAAAAAAATTAACGTGGGCACTGAAACACATTAGCTGGATCTGAAGAAGTACACAATTGGACTGGTTCAATTACAGCAGTACACAAAATACATATAAGATTTGTATTTATTTTATTCAGTCATTCTAATTGGTTCATCTTTGAATTGTGTATTAATTTCTTAGTTATCTTGCTTTACTAACACTTGTGAAGAGCATTTGTTTTTTCCACCACAATACTGTTGTGCTGGCTGAAGTCAAAGATCCGAGAGACCTAACCAAGCTCAGCAGGTCAGAAGATTTTCTGGACAGCACAGCAACAGAAATTGAGAAAAATAACTGACCCAACAGTGACAACAACAATCTGTTTTTTCAACTGTTGGCTTATACGACTTTCACATTAAAATGTCAAAAGATTAATATAAACTTAGTAGGTTAAAGGCACAAAACACAGACATTGTTGAAGTTTTTCTCACAGTGTTTTAACAAACTATTTCTCGATTTTGTTTCTGCTACATAATTCACTAATGGTTAAACAACCTTGGAAGGTAGAAGGGCAAAAGATGGCTACACAAATCCTTCCAGGTTTTTTCGTTAAAAGGACAGACAGCACATTTCTTTGGTCTTGAGTCTTTCAAGGAACACCATGGATTAAATCAACACGTTCTAACAGTCTGTGGACCACTTTGACTTAGGAAAAGAGGGCTGGGCTGTTCAGTTTGATGGGTTATGGCAATGTACTCCATTAGAACATTAGTCCCCAGCTGGATCTTCTCTCTCACTTCTTCCAAATCTTGATCACCCCCGACACACATTTTATTCCTTCACGTACCAGCCCTCATGCCAAAACTGTTTACAGACCCAGCCATCTTAAAAATGTGAACATAAAGGGGACAAACATTTACCTGCTGAAATTGAGGAATTTTTCCTTTTGTATACCAGGCATGTTATGCATTGGGTTATCTTCAAAGATTGATGGTGATTCCTCATCACTGTCAATTGCATCATTCCTTAAATTATGATTTAAACTGTCTGAAAAACAAAAGAGGTTTGTTAACTTTCCTGAAGAGTCCCTATCTCACTCTTGCATTAATACAGCTTCTAAATCAGTGCTGGAAAACCCTTATCTTGTATTTCTTCCTTTGAGGGCACACGCTGAATGCTATTTTCTGAAGAGTTCATCTTACCACAGATCTAAGGAGACTGCACAAGTCTCTACAAAGCTGTCCTATGTCCCATGATTTGCATGAAGTGTATCTCTCTGTTGGTGAAATCTTTAGTCTAAAGAAAAAACCTCTAAGTTGATTAGGAACAACTTCTGTAGTTCCTAGACACCTGAAAAACCCAACAAGGCCACTTCTTTTTGGAGCAGGTTCCCCCACTGGAGGTGAGGGAATTAAGTGAACGTGATGGCCACAGACTTCCATTTGTCTAGGACCAGTGAGTCAGAATATACAGACCAACACATCTTGTAAATAAGGCTCCTCAAAGATCACCAAAGGAGGAGATAATGGAAGGCGGACAACAGAGAGGGGATGCAATTACCAATCCCCTAGCTTCTTTGCTTTTATTTTGCTGGTGGATTTCTGCCTCTATTTTACCAATGCAAACCAATCTCCCAGCTCTACTTGGAGTAATACTGGTAGGATATTCTCAAGGGATTAGCATAATAACTAACTATTTATGGATCTCCATTAAGCAGGAGTGGAGTGAGTTTATCAATTTATTTGCACTCACCAACTGACAGACTAAACCTGCTGGGGGCTGATGCAGTCAGGAGCGTAAGCTCACGTATACTATGCAAGCCAAGCCCCAAAGTATACACTACTAAAACATTCCGATCTCATGTGCAAGTGTACAGTGTGATCCACAAACATTTAAATTAAGAGACTATGGTTAAAAATCATGATAGCTAAACCAGTATTTAGCTTAAACCACTTATACTTGTATTGTGGTCCTGACATTCTTCAGACAGGAATTAGAAGCATTCATGTAAAATGCCCTTCTCCCCCCTTGTAAATATTTACTTTGAAAGAGGTGCCTCATACATTAAACCTTAAATCTGTCTCTACAAATGACAAATATGTTAGATACTGTCATTCACAGCTCCCATCCAGCACTTCAGTTTAGAACCCAGAATAAAAACTATGCACGATATTCCTGAAATAAAGGCGTGCACATGCATATTATAAAATTCTACTGTTATTATGGCTGAGAGGTTTGTGTATGTTGATTGCACAAATGAAAAGTGTTTGCTTTGGCAGAATTTTAAAGAAGTGGGTGTTATTGTTATACCTTGCTGTTGGTCCTTCTTTAGTGCAAGCTCTGCATGGGGAAATACTCTCTGCAAGGCTTGTAAAATCCTTGCTAGTGTGTTTTCAAGCAGTGGTTTTGAAATAGGTGATAGCGCTCGCCCAGGTGAAGCCACAGCCCTCTGTGAAGCTGGAACAGTCTTCTGCATAGCCATGACAAAATCCTTTGCTGTTATATTAATAGAAGCGATATCTAGCTGCAGTTTCTCACTACTTCTGTATATCTGAGGGTAGCGGCGGCGCAAAGCACAGAGGGCAGCTTCAGCACATAAGGATTTAATATCAGCACCACAGTATCCTAATAAACAAAAGAAGAATCAAATGTTACGTCAGTCTCGGGCAACAGAGAAGTCAAGGCCAAGGTTTCCAAAGTGCAACACTGAAAGACTTTGTATGCAGCCAAAAATTAACAGGTTAAGAGAGAATTTAAAGAGTTACTGCACTGCAGAGAAGTTTTGTGACATGGCTCACAGTCTGATATCCTGCACTTATGAAGCAGCCTCCTAATCAAAACTTTGCTCCTGACAAAGATGCCCCAAACCCATTCAATGTTCTGAGAGACAAAAAGAAAATTAAAAGAAAAAAGCATCTAACTTTGCTCCCAGGGCGTGCCAGCTGCCTCACTGCCTCTCTCTGCAGCAAGGCACAAGAGCTCGGGTACTGCCGGGTACAAGCTCAGATTCCTTAGGACTCAGTCACATGCAGTAACTCACTTTGTTTTCAAACTTACCAACACATTCTTCAGCTAGCTCTTCAAGAAACGTGTCCAATGGCTTAGGGGTCCACTCTCTTGTGTGAATCTTGAAAATCTCTTTTCTAGCCTGGAAACAAAATACTTACATTTTAGTTTGTCCTAAGTGTTCTCTCAAAAAAACTCAAACCAACACAAAACCCAAAAAACCCTCACATTAATACAAATACTTTTCTTATCTGCTAAACTTTTAAGTCTTTTAAAGTTCAGTTAATATGCTCTCTTCTTTTTCAAGCAGGAAAGTTAATAATTCTCAATTTGTTATATTAAACTCTTTCTGGGGGCCTGCAGTGAAATAAAAGGCATTTATAGCTTCCATAAAAGTAAGTTTCCCCAAGTAATTTCCTAATGATCCTGAGGAAAAAAATGTAGTAAAAAACCCATTTGCAACCACAGATTTTTCAGCAAAGAAAATTCTCGCAAATTTAGCAAAATTTCATAGTGAGTCTCATTAGTTCATCAAATTTGCTTTTCTGCCAGTTCATTCAAGGAAAACAGTCCTAGCACTACATTTCAAATTGCTACAATTACTGCAAAGAAGAACAATAATTATGACTCAAACTACTGTCACTGATCCAGAAAATGTCAAACATTGCCTATCTTCATCTCTGATCTTAGCAAGACTTTAATTTAAGTATTTCCTGGTACACAGAATAATTATGGCCAGATTTTTAGAATTCTTCCACAGTAGGGAAGGATATATTATATCTGTTTGATGGTACCTCCTCTCCTGTTCCTGAAAGCAGATAAAAATGAGACAAATGTTTGTGTTAAATACACTGTTCAGTGCACTTTTACTAGCCTTCAATCCAATAAGCATTTTATCCTTTTTCCAAAAAATGCTAATAAAAGAAAAATAAATATCAGTTATAGACAGAGAAAAAACACAAAAACAGGGTTTCGGTTTTGCACGCTATCTTCCCCCCTAAAATATTTTTTGGTTGCTATGTACCTATTTTTTCATTGCTTAGCTATTGCCATTGAACTAGAAGCTCCCCAAGCCCTGCACCTGTGCAGTGTACTTCACATCTTTGTCCAACAACCTGTTAAGAAGTGCCAGCAAGAATGTCAGATCCCAAAATACTTGTAGGTATCTCCCAGGATACCCAGCCTGGGAACAATCCAACACGGGTACATCCACTATCCATTCATAAACCAAGAACTGAGAGCAAGAGCACTTCAGAGTGAAAGTGCCTAAGTGGATTAAATAAGTAAGCAAACATGAACCACTTTGGGAATGAAAAATTTTCAGTTGCTCCAGCACCAGCCTTGATAAAAGTTTTTGTTAGCGAAAAGGAATTCTTGTGCGCACATGCGCACACCATTTCTTTCATTTTCAAGATGAGATAGCAGTAATTTATAGCTCATTCAGACATTCATTCTTACTTAAACATTTCAGTGACTAGCAGCATCCCATTTTCTTGGCTGGTCACAGTGAAACCAAAACTAATTATAGAACTAACTACTTGTTGAAATCATCTTCATCATATATATTCAGTACGAGATCTGCCCTCCACGGTACAATGCAGTCTCTCCAGATATCCCTCTTTTGTCCAAGTTGTGCAACACTGATTTCGACTTTAACTGCTCCGTGATACTGCGTTGTTACGTGGTTTTGTTATAAAGATGGACTTTGCCACATTAGCATTAAGGTTGAGTTTAAGTTCTGACCTCTTTATTTGGCAAGGTGAATAAGAACTCTCGATCAAAGCGTCCAGGTCTTCGTAAAGCAGGGTCTATCGAATCCAGTCTGTTGGTCGCTCCGATTACCACAATCTCTCCTCTGCTGTCTAAGCCATCCATAAGTGCCAGAAGTGTTGATACAATAGAGCTAACAGAAAAGTATAATTTTCAGTCACTGGTTTAGTAAATTTTGTTATGTTCTACATGACCTTCTCCAATGATCACTCAAAAAGGACAAACTTTTCTTGATGAGATGCTGATTAGTGACTCATTTTAAGACATAAAAAAATAGCTAAGGTAACACAGGCCTTCTGCTGATATCAAGCTTAGTGAATTGTTTTCAATTATTGTTTAAAAATCATCTGAAATTTAGCAGCATTGAATTACTAGTTTTCAGGACAAATGAACGTGTCAAATAAAGTAAAATAGGTTGTGGTCTTCTTTTCACAAAGGTCAAGCAGCTTCTATGTAGATATAAAAAATGTACTACCTATGAACTTGGTCTTGTTTACTGGACCGCACAGGAGCAAGACCATCTATCTCATCAAAGAAAATAATTGAAGGTCGCATCTGGTAAGCCTAGAAGGAAAACACAGGAATATTCACAGAAGTAAAACAGCACTATTTTAAAGAGAAAATGCATGCAAAACGTTACGGTTGGAAAGTCACTGGAACTAGATTTTTCAGACTAGCATCAGGGATCTCTACTAATTGAGCTAATGGAGTAAGTGGCACAAGTAACAGAAGACAGCAGCCTATGTCATCCCACTGAGACTGGGTGACAGGAAACAAATCGTACCAGTAGTTTTTACAGCTATTTGGCAACCGCCGAGAACAGAGCCGGGACTTAATTCAATTACAGGTTCTGGAAGCAGGCTTCTGTGATGAATTTACATGACCATGCTTTCAGCCTGCATCTGTTTCCCTCTGATCTACAACCACCATCTCTTGCCTCTTGCAACCTTTTTTGTGGCTGGTGGGTTTTTTTGGGGGGAACACACGGACGTTTGCTTTGCGAGGTTTTCTCACTTGTTTTATTAATCTTTCCCAATACATCTCAAGATTTCAAGCCCCTAAAAAACTCACTGAAAAAGGAAACACTGACAAACCCATTTCAGTGGAAGGAACGGACAAAACACAAAAAGAAGTGAGGAGTTCTTAAAAATATTGACCACAGAAAATTACAGTTACAACTCAGACAGAACACGTGGCACATTTCAACCTTACCTGATCAAATAATAAACGAAGCTGTCGTTCAGATTCCCCTACCCATTTACTCAGGCAGTCGGCACCTTTTCTCATAAAGAAGGCTATTCTCCTGTCACCTTGGCCACATTCATTAGCAAGTGCACGGGCAACCAGTGTCTTTCCAGTCCCTGGTGGACCATAAAATAGACAGCCTCTGCAATTTAAAAAAAAAAAAAAAAAAAAAGATTCACATAAGAAAAAAACATCATGGAAAAGTACCTATTACAACCCCCATCCCTAAACCACACAACTCTCCTCTCCTAACCAAAACACTTCACCTATGAGATAGTGGTAACAGCTGAAGTGTGAGAAAAGTCAAAACAGATGCAAGCTTTATGTTCCTACACAATTCAATGAGGCAGTAAATGAAATGAATAAAGAGGATAACACGGATGTACAAAACCTTAAGAAAAGATCGTAGTGTCCCAGAAGGACACTGCCAAAACTGCTGACAAACTAACAGCGGTGTTTACAGCACAGCAGAGCCAAACAAGAACAAACCTCAGCACAGAATCTGAGACTGGGCTAACTTATGAATCACCAGTTCATTCTTCAATGACACACTGCATATTCATTCTTGCTTTTACAAAAAGCAAGATTTGATAGTAAAGCATTTTGTTCTCCCTTAAAAAGTTTTAAGTTGCTGGATTTGGTCTCCCAGACCATCCATTGCTGATGATAAACGAGGAGGAAGTCTAAAGCTGGGAGGGTATTCTGCATTTCCAGATAAATATAGCCATCAACTAGAAAAGCCAAGACACTGCTGTTTCAAAAAGAATTTCAACGAATAGAGAAGCAAAACACTGAAAGATTTTCTTTTCATTATTTGTAATACTTTTAAAGTTCCTGAAAGCAAAGAATTTAAAGTCATATTTCAATATACCATGATTGAGTTTTGCTGACCAGGAATATATAAAGCTAAAATCTCTGATCATTTCATTTCATAAGACAGAGCTCATTTAGCTGTGTAAGAGGTGGACAGATTCCTGTTTCAGCCCAAGCACAACAAACACTGCAAGGTTCTAGTTGCAAGTCCTATCAATTCTAAAATTGATACTTGAGCACTTGGAAAAAAAGAGTCAGCGGGAGAGACAACTGGCCTTCCAAGCAACAAATGACAGCTGACCACCACTAGATAATTTCTTCCTGCTTATAAACTAAGCAAGTTGACTCGTACATAGAACTCAAAACAAAACCACCCCAACTTCACCTTTTAAAGGCAAGGCACTTTTCAAGTATATTCTCACCACACAGTAAATCTTTGAACCTACATATATTATGGATTCTATCCATTTTTAAGAAATTATTTTTTACTACTGCTAAAAAAACCCATCAACATTGCTGACAATTTCGAAGCATGGAAACATATTGATACCTCAGTTGAATATTCTCCTGAAAATGGGTGAATTAGAATTTATAGTTTTAAACAATGTCTGTTACCTTGGAGGTTGAATTTTGAATCTCTCAAAGACTTCTGGGTAAAGCAATGGAAAAATGACCATCTCTTTTAAAGCTGAAATGTGGTCAGAAAGACCACCCACACCATCAAATCGTACCTAAAAATAAATTCAACAGAACACATTTCTATGATAAAGAAAGCTGCAACCGTGATAAGGTTCCATCAGAAATTATATGTTGGCACAAAGGAAATGTTCTGGGCAATTTTCAAATTGCTTGAGAGAAAACTGTAAACCAAGGTAGTGGACAGCACGTTATTGAACGCTTTCATAAACACTGGAAACATCTCACTGACACAACGAACTAAAAATACTTACTGAACAATCTCTTTGCATTGGATCAACGTCAGCCAGGCTTGCTCCAATTTTCATTCGATCCTCACGAATTCCCTGTAACTCATCTTTCCGAAAGTTCAGTGGAAGACACCTGATTTGAATTAAGGAGAAAGAGAAAGGCGCTTTCTAACTTAAGATGCAGCTAGAAGATTTTTGCTTTTATAATGATGGCAAGTGAATGCAGAAGACCTTATAAATGAGCATAAACTTCCTAAATAGTTAAATATTCGCTCAGATTGGTTTACATTTAAAGTCCATGAGTAAAAAAAGGAAAATGGTCTCTTCAGACATTAAACCGAGTTAATTATTTTAACAACTCTCAGCACTTATGAATATCCATGCCAGTCACCACAGCACATATATGAATGCAAGCTTAGGACAAGTTATTCTGTACGTGCAGACTGTGAACTGACCTTGATTTGTGTGACGCAAGAACCCCCCAAAACACACTGACATCTTTCAACGATGTTTTGCTTACACATTGAAAAAGTTACAGCCCAAGGGGATACTTATTTCAGTGTGGATTAACATTATAAAAGCTGCCCACCACTGCTGGTCCTTCCCAAGGACTTTGCGATGTGTGTGCCAGAAGACAGAAACGTCTAAAAGACATCTGGCTGAAACCTTATTTGTTACATTGTTATTAAAATAGTTTTTCTAGAGCATTTGTTAAGTAACAAAACTGATGTCATTTCCTCCATTTATAACATTTTCTGTTATGGTGGTTTTCTTTCTGAATAAACTACTGTAAAGCACGGGGGCAGTAGAATTTTAGAATTAAGAAATTACACTGAAGTGTTCCTCCCCGCATTCCTGCCTAGAAATCAAATTACTTATTAAAAATCAATTCTAAAAATCCAATTTTAGAGAGCCCAGTTACAGTTGTCAGTACCAACAGCGATGATTAAATATTGCTGCAATTTAGAAACTGTACAAGATAAAGAAGATAACACTTCACAGTTCGGCAGATGCAAACTCCTCCCCAGTAGATTCCTCCCTCCCCTATTCTCCAGTTACATTAACCTTCTTAAATCTCTGTTACAGCTGTGCTTCCTACGCCTCTCAAAATGCTCGTCATCATCAGATGAGGAGGATGAGGATGCAGAATTAGTGTTGTGGACTGCGTGTCCCCGTCTGCAAACATTTAAACAAACAAGTAAAAAAAGACACAATAAGTAATATCAAAATTTAAGTGAATTCTATCTCAGAGATCTATTACGTTTCCCGATCATTGTACTCCTTATGAATCTGGTTTCAAAGTACATGACATGATTTTCTTTGTGACAGTAAAATTTAATTTTTCTTAAGAAGGTAAAATGTTTAACTAGTTTGCAAAGAAATTTTTTAAACAAATTACTCATTTTGTCCACTCTCTCTCTCACACACACAAATCAAGTTTCACTTAGCATTATATATTCACTCTGTGAAACATAAACCTTTTTAACTTATTGAAAAATTTGGCTCCAAAAACCCTTCCTTCCTTAACTGTCTGCTTTCAAGGATGCTAAACAGAGGGCTCATATCTAGCAAGAGGTGGCATTCTCCATGCTCTAACTGCTTACGGCATCCAAAACCCCTTTGTCATTACTATTGCAATTTATAATTTAGAATTTCATTCAGCATTTTTCTTGTTTAAGGATAGTTTCATACAGAAACATTAACTAGTTCCAAAGAGAAACCAGAATCAGTATTGGAGTGATTAATAAAAAAAGCCACTAAAACTCCCATAGAGGCTCTCTCTCTAACTACATTATCTTCAGTTTTAAGAAAATCGTTTGTATCCTTCAAGATTAAATAGTCTAAGATTTTCAGATGGAGATTCTGGCTTCAGTTCCAGAACAAAAGAATTTCAGTTACACAATCTCAGCCACAACCTCCATAATCACCTTATCAGTGACCACAAATACTGCATTTAAAAAAAATCTAATGGCTAATAAAAAGTATAGTCTCCTGCCCGCAACATTGGTTTTCTTTATACCCTCAGACTACCACAGCAATAATCATACTATTAATCTGTAATTACCACCAATCTGAAAACCCTTGAAAGCATTATTCAGTAATGTGACTGACAGCACCATGGATAAATATTGATAAATAAGAACTACCACTAACCCTACACCAACCTGTTAGTTCTTTTGCAGCAAGAGCCTTGTGACTGAGCACTCCTAAATGGATATCTCTGTCTGACAGGTGAAGACCGGCCCGAAAGACGTTGTCTTGGTTCTGTTGAAAGCAAAGAATTTAGAATAATGCTAAAAACAAGTTTAAGAGAAAGCAGGATAGTGAAAGAGGCAGAAAATAGGATGTGTTTCACCCATCTCAAATTTCAGGGGAACTTTCAAGTGACTGGAGGTGTGTTTGTTTTTTTTTTTTTAGATCAGTACACGGTAGAATTGAAAAAACACACACCTGCTTTTGAAGGAGAACTGAAAACCACAAGAGTAAGATTATCAAGTCTGTTTAATTACTATTCTTTCAAGGATACATAAATCATTTTTTTAACTGAAAACCAACAATAAGTATGCCAAATGGCAAAGAAATATAACATGCACAGAATACATGCACTTAATAAAATTTACTTGCAGAATGAAGGTAAGAAATTTAAACAGAAGTTGAGTGTGTGTATATATTTTCATTAAAAAAAATAAATCTCACTTTTATGCAAGAAAGTAGCTCTTAAGAGAAACTGTGCGTATAACCTACTTTCCAGTGGAGCTTGATAGCGCTCAACAGCTTTTCTCTGTCGAAAGTCATAACGCTTTCGAGTGTCTTCACCATCATCATCTTCTTTCTCTTCACTTTCTTCTGATGAAACTACCATACATCAACATAACATTAAACTGTTTAAGTACTGTTGCAAATTATGTTAAATTCAAAATGCACTACAGAGATGCCTACAGGTTTTACTATTACCTGCATGTTAATGACACAATGTATCTGAAAACCTGCAAAACCTTAAGACCAATTTATGCAAGACACATTCCAGAAATTACAAAACACAGAGGAGCATACATATAGATATTGTTCTGTCCTCGTTGAAACTGCTAGGTGACTTCTCATCAGTCTTAGTAACAACAATTCTGTCATCTTGCTTAGCTAAGATGCAGCTCCTCTGAAAACCACTATTTCAGAAAGTCATTTCTTGTTATTTTGAGAAAGTCTTGCAAGGAAAGGTTTTTAATACTCTATAATGGTAAGACTAAGCATGGTAATCTAGCTCCAAGTCCTAGCTCTGCCACAGATTACATGAGCAATAATGGGCAAGTCACAGGTCTGAACTTTCCCAATCCCAAGATAATGTCAAATGCATACAGTTTATGCCACTAGCTTCTGTACAGTAACTTGAAGTTTTTTCATGAAATTTGGTAAGAATGCAAAAAACAGAGTATAATCATCTAGCAGGTTCTTAATAATACCGTTTCACATTAGTAGCTGGACACCAGCTGAAGAACGTACATGCTCTGTTCACCTACCTGCTCACTAAAATGATGTAAATTTTATTCCTTGGAAAGCACTACCCTTTTTTTTCTTCCCCCCAAAAGGTCACACTGCTTTCTGAATGTAAGATAAGTTACACAAGATATATAGACAGCACATGGAAAACTGAAAAATTATTTTGGCATCACTACCATCCCCAGTCCTTGGTACTCCAATGCCCCTGTCACAAAGGCATGAATTTCTCTGCTTTTCTGCTGCTCTAGTCCTTCCCCTTGCTTCACTCATCATCTTTACACCAAGACACTGACACACTTTCCCCACTGCTTCCTGGCATGCTTTTCATTATAAAAGTATATTTTAGTTTCTTCCTCATGTACAATTCCAGAGTTTTCACTTTGATCACAAAGGAATTGCCCCATCCTCTTCTTTCCCATTCAACATGCTATTTATAATTACTTTCTGCAAGTCTCTCCTGCCCAGCACCCTGAGATCCACACCCTTGAACCAAGCCATAGAGTTTCTCCCTCCAAACCGCCAATGCCTTGTATTAAGGCAGCTCTTATTAAGGCCTTGAGTTGATAGTCTCCTAACTAGATCTCCAAATGAGGAGTTAGCTGTCCTTCTCCCTTAGCAGTCAAATGTCCTTGGCACACTTGATCATGTTTCTGTTTGTTGCCTTGCCCTACCTCGGTTTCTTTACATCAGCCTCTCGCTGGACTCCTGTGGCTCCAAGTGTTCTCTCGCTGCTCTACAAGGAGGTCTGATCACCGAGGTGCACACCTGGGAGCCACATGCTAGCTCTGAACTAATAACAGGCCTAAAAACAGGCCAGGGACTGTTCTCTGGCTTGTTCATGATTAGGAACAAGTGCTCATTAACACCTGGACATCTGGCTTGAACCTTTTTGTAGGTCTCCATTGCCAGCGGTCAAGTCTTACACAGTCTGTGTAACATGTACAAGGGTACTGCATAAATCATCTCTCATTCAAGTTCTGATGGTCAGAGAGGTGATCAGGGCATGTTCAGACACGCGTACTGACCAGAAAACTATTTACATGGGACTGGCCCTTTTTATCTCCTTGCTCCTCTGTTTTTCCACTCTTGTTCCTCCCAAAATCACCTAAACCCCTCCCTTTGGTTCCTGCCCTAAAGATCCCATAAGAAGTCCTGTGTGAGCTGCTTTTCCCCTTCATCCCACAATGTCCCACCCCTAGGCAGTAACCCCTTAGTCTGAAAGGTGATCTGGAGAGCTGCTCCCCATGACTCATCCAGATGGGTTTCACTCCCAGACACTGGGGCCCATGGCTTGGCTGGGACAGCCCTTGAGGGGCCCAGACAAGGTGGCTGTTCCTCCTTGATTTGGGTCCCTGCCTGCCATTGTGCACCTCTGTGCTCCTGTGGGCTTGTGCAGATAGGACTTTGATGGGCTGATAGCCCTGGGATGGGCCTGGGAGTAGCCCGGCGGGGTATTATTTATTATTTAACGCCGCTCCGTTGCGGGTGCGCAGAGGAGGTCTATCACAAAACCTAACACTGATCGGCTCAACTACCACCACATCCTTTTCTCTCCTTAAGTACAGTCTCACCCCATTCTGTCCCATCCAGAAAGCTCCTACAAGGATTGTTGGACTGACTGCCTTAATCACAACTACCATTCCCCTTAAAACCTTAAAGTTTTCCCCCCTCACTTCAAACATAAAGTTAATATGGCCTTTTACGATTTAACCTTATTCCTCATGTTATTTTCCACTAAGTACCAGGATGACAGCTCCTAATTACAGGCCCAGACAGCAGCTTCCACTGACTAAACACAAAAATGAACACCACTATCTTCTCCCCTGCTGATCTTCACACTTGGGAGGAGCTTTCCATACACATCTGGCAGCCTCTCTTACTTCCAGAAAACTCTTGCTGGGCTGCTCAAAACCGTGAAAACTGTCCTGCTCCTGCTGTAGCGAGACCACTCTCTCTCATTCTGAGTAATACCATCCATTTCTTTGTATTCCCACCTGTCCACAGCCATCTGTTGCCTTTTATCTTGTAAGCATTTTGGAAAAGCACTGATTTTTTTTCCTCTGAATACATGTTCTGAGCTCACTACAGTACAGCCCTAGAGTCTGTGACTATGGCTTGTAGTGTCAATAGCAACACAGATTTTTTTAAGAGATGAAAAATACCAATTAGTTCAGCTTCCCTCAATTGTTTAAGACAAAGCTTTTGGCTAGAGCATAATAAAGAAAATTTAAAACAGAACTAACCTACGCTGCCACCTTGATTATCAGCTATTTCTTTGTCAGCTCTTTGGATTTTTTTCTTTCCTCGGGAGTACATACCAAGATTTTCCTAATTAAAAGAAACAAGAAAGATCAGTCACAAATATGCAGAAAACCTGACATGGGCATATTTGGTGCCTATATAGTAACATTATCAAGGCACTCCATATACACAAAAGATTAAATTAAGGTACAGGAGGAGAGAATAGGAACATCATTCTGGCACCCAGGATTAGTAACAAGAATTTCTGCTCTAAAACAGCGTTTAGTACATGTGATAGTTAAATACTTATCCAGATACAAATCTGAGTGTATCAATTAATCACAGGTTAATAATCCAAGAGTGTGGCAGAACCCAGGAAAAAAGCAATTCCTAGCAGGCAAAAAAACATTCATACAGGCATTTGAGAGATGATATATAACATTCTATGGACAATTCCGGTTTCATTAAAAAAAAAAAAGGAATTCAGATCTAAACAAAAAACTATGAAAGCAGTCTATGTAGATGTTTAAAAAATGAAGTGCCTGTCATTCAAACAGACAGTAGAAGGACTTAATTTAATAGAGCAAAACTAAGACAGAGGAAATATGATTGCTGTATATAATTTTAACATAAGTTCCTCTAGGGACAGAGACTACTTAGGCTTACAGCCATAAGAACAAACACAGATAAAGCAGACATCAATTAATTCAGTTTTTTGTAAGATTTGAAGTGAAAACCCAAGCCTGAAACAGCTGTTTGTAAATAGCATCCATTCAAAAATCATAAGGCAATTCAGAAAGTGTAGTCTAAGACATGTATTTCAGCATATCACTGCTATTTCATGTCTTCTGAAGAAGATATTTCCTCCACTCTTGGAGCATGTCTGTAACATGACCATAACAGTAAGATGTTAAATTATAATTAGAGAGCAAAAACAAATGTTATTTTAGACTACATTATTCTTGTGGAAGAAGTTATTTCAGCTAAATTAAAATTACAACTAAATAATTTCCCTATGTGAAATACACTACTTATACAAAAATAGTAAAATAAATTAGTATCTACTTCTGCATCGTGGAACACTCCAAGGTCTTCCATCATTTGCCGTCTACGCCTCTTCTCCATGTCATCCATTTTTTGCAAGACTGCTTCTGCAGTACTAAGATAAAAAGTTGACATGTAAGAGCAAAAATAGGCAAGTACAAAAAAACCCATTTAAAACAGTACACATAATCAGTATGACACTTTAATACAGTACACACAAAGCAAGAGTCATTGACACTTAATCAAGTTATTAAACAGTACTTAAAAATTAGGTCAAATGTTTACTTTTTTATAGAGAGATTTAAGAACAAGTGTTTGAGGATTTGCAAACATACACTGTTTTCACGTTTATTTTCCCCTCTCACTGAACACAGTAAAAAAAAAAAAAAAAAATGTTTTAGCAAGAAAACAAGAATTCTGAAGATCATAGTAAGATAACAGAAAGAAATGATGGCGGTTTTTAATAGCACTTAAGTTGCTCTGCATGATAACATTAAGTCATTTTCAGTTCACAGCCTTCCTCAGACAACAGGTTGCTTATTCCTCTCTTAACTGAAATTAAAGTTTAGTGTTGGTTTTCCATGACTAAATATGCTGCAAAAAACATCCCACTGCTGCTACGCTTCACAAACCTCTCAGAAAACAATGTCAGTCTGGGCTTCACAAAGAAAATTAAGCCATGGACAGACAGGCAGAAACACTAGGACTCCCTTCACTTTGGCTGTATCCAGCTTTCCTCAGCATCTTAACTCCACCGAGCACTATAAAAACATTCATAAGCATGGAAGAAAAGTTAATTAAAAATGAAGGTGCTTTCTGATGCTAAGAAAATTGATTTAGAGGGTAAGTTAAATCTACTTGAAGTCACAACATAAAGCGATTGTTTTGGTTCACAAGACAACACATAAACCCACCCAGCCCATACATAGTATGAAGATCTCTCCACAACTGGCAATCCCAAAATGAAGACACCAGTGACCAATTTAAACATTGGCTGTGCTCAAATTCTTTACACATGAAGCACCTTCCAAATACATCCTCCCGCACACACTCTCAGACCTGGAAGTCTTACACAGCCACAAGCACCTATTTCCAAAAAACTCAGGTCAAACAGCTTCCATGCAAAGTACAAAGGCTCATACCTTACAGAAATCAATGTATTAACAATAATTACAGGACATACTGGTGCAGGCAGGCCGTCTGATCAACGGCCAAGGAATGTTAGGAGCTGTTGCTAACAACATCCTGAAAGTTCCAAGCCGACCCTGGTGGAACTCTGCAGGGTGGGCACCTGCAGCCCAGCAATAATCACAAGGACGAATCGTGTACATAGGTGCACGTAGGGATGTCTCAGCCTAACCACTGAATACATTTAGCTCTTGCTGCCAGGAATAACAATACCTTTTTCTGTTGTCAAAAGGAGGAGAAAGTCCCTAGCCAATATTATGCCATACCACAAAGGCTTGCTAGTAAGGTTGATTTTAGTAGCTTTGCAAGATGAGGAAAAAAACCCACTTACTTTGTTATAAGTTTGTCAAACAGAACAGATTGATTTGTAGTGGTGTAACGACTTTGTCGAAGTCTGCAGCTTCGGCGGACCTCCAAATCCCCATTTTCTTCATGGACTTGTTCTGCAGCTTTTGCATCAGCTCTGGTCTTCAGTGTTCTGGTGACTAAAATGCATTAATATATAAAATATTTTGAGACAGAAAATATGTTATTCCCTTTCTTTCACTGTTGCTCTAGTAAAGTGTAAAAAAATCTGCAGTGGATTGATTTTTTTCTTTAAATACTGAATTAGAAGTTATTGTCATGACCCATGACCGCAGCATTCAACTGAAATTACTGATGTTTAAACTACCTACTTAAAAGCATGACTTGTACAGCAACTTTTTAATAGACTGGAAAGCCAATCTGATCAAAACAAACACGCAACTGTTATTCCATGCAGGAGGCAAGTTTATTCCAGTTACTTCTTTCTGGAAAAGTGAAAACAACAAGTACTTCTCTCTAAGGTGTTTTTACTCCATTCATATAAAATTGTATCTTATTAGGTTTTTTTAAAAATTGTTTCTGTGGGAAGTCTCTTCTAAAGATGCATGTTTTTAGTACGCTGTTTAAGCATGCATCACTTTCATTATCTGCATCATGACACAAAAGCTCTAGAAGAGATGTCTCAAGATAAACTCCCAAATACCAAGGAACTCAAATGCTTGCTTGCTTTAAAAAAAGATCTGCCCAGTATTTACCATGCAGCATCCTTTGCCACGGGTTCATTACTTCCACTGTCATTAAAACAGTTAAGAGAGGTCAGTGAGAAACTAGTGCACAATGAGAACTTGAATTACTACACACACAGTGCATTTCAGACCCCTTCCTGAGTTCAGCCCACGGCTGGCAGGACACTGCCTAGAAGTAACAGATTTTCCCAGCTGCCAGCAAGCGGCCTGACGGCACCAAGCCTGCTTGTGTACTCAGCACAGCAATTTGGTTCCAAGGTAAATCGCTGAACTTCAGTGACACCTTCCCCATGTCAGTGTGTTTCTGCGTCTCATGATGGAATTACTTTTTAACTCACAGATAATACTGCAATATTCCCTCCTATGTGCAAGAACGATTTTCAATTAATTTGTGTCCTGCAGACTCCAGAAAATCGATGTCACAAAGAAACCTGAGCTAAGAAACAGATTCTCTAGTACCTAAGAGCAGGCTGGAATTCACACTGCATTCTCCCCAAGCCTGAAAGGAATTAATAGCTTATCCTCCTATTTGCACCTACCTCTTTTCATAAAACTCATAGAAAATTCACTACCTTTGAGATACCTGTTCTCACAACTTCAGCTGACTTTGGCTGATGAGTTCAGAAGTTTTTGGGGCCAGGTTAAATGGAGTGACCAAACGCAATCCTTCTCAGAAACCAGGCTAAAAAGGAATCCTGGGGAGTTACCACTACTTACCTTCTTTATATTCTTCTTTTTTTTGGTCTGATTTCGGCTTTGCCAACTCCCTACATTAAGAAAGAGGACAGAGGAGAAAAGGGAGAAAAGAATTACTGTATTAGAATTATTGTATAGAAGTATTGTGTTGTATTGTATTGTTCCCCATCAAGACTAGGGAACCTGACCAAGTTTATAATCCAGTGCTCCACGTCATGCAAAGAACAGCCTGTGGACCACATGGAGGATTCGGATGCCAAGTCTGCTGCATATCATATGCAGACAGTTCCATAAGGACATCAATTTCCTAACGTGCTAATCTTGAAGTCTCAATAGCACAAATAACATCTCAGTAACCAAAGTGGAGGAGAGATCTCAAAGGAGCCGGGAAAAGCTGCATGTTTTTTATACAAGCAGAAGACTTTTACTAAGAAGAGTGATTCTAGTTCTAAGATACTGGCACTGACATTAAAATCACCGTATCCCCCTGCAGATTTTTAGCTGTAGATTTATCATGACATGACTCATTATGCATGCTTTCACTTTTCCTTTTAATTCTATGAATTGAACAGAGATTGGACATCTAGAAATACAATACCTGGTAAAGTATCTTCGATTGACATTTTCACTTAATATTTCCATGCTTTTGTCAAAGCTAGAGTCTGAACAGGGCGGCGTGTTTTTTCTCATTGATCTCAAACAGTGTCCATTGAAGCATTCTATTTTGCCAGAGGAAAATTCCTAGGGAAAGAAGGAAATAAGAACATATTTATCTGAACCACATATGTTATGCTAAGAAGGAAATTCTCCCTCATTTAAGCAAGTTTATTCTGTAACTCTCCTGACTTGACAGTGGTGCAGCTAACGGCAGGTAAGCCTTGAGCCACTTCTGCACCAAGAAGTCACTCTCAGGAAAAAAAAAAAAAAAGAAAAAAAAAAAGAAAAAAAAAAAAAGAGCTTTCAAAGCTAAAGCTCCCCTCCACCACGCTCTTCTTGTGGACAACTTGAGCTTAATATCCTTTGAAAAAATTATTGCGGCAAAGCCTTTCATATAAACTTAGCATTTCATGGGGGGGAAAAAACAAAACAAAACAAAACAAAAAAACAACTTTTATTTCAAAATTGGTTCAGAGGAGCAGCCAAGCTTGACCCTGCATGTCCTGAGATTAAAATCCAGTTAGGAGGGTTTTTCTCCTATCTCAGTTCCACTTATGACTACATTTGGAAGGACATTAAAAGATTTCCTTCAGGAGGACAGCATTTATCCACAGTAAACCAAAGGGAACTCAAGACACTTTTTTTATGGCTGTTGATCCGTTCATCTTGTTCACATTGGTATTTCTGCAAGGAGGATGAGTACTACCACTTTTACTACGTGAGGAAACCTGTGATGACCATGAGCGGTGGCTTGTTCAGTTTACAACCCAAAGTTTCATGAACAGTACGCCAAACTAAATGTCACACTAAAAAGGGCAGAAAACAGACCAGACTCTTCTACTTCTTGACAATAACTTTACCAAGAGGTACTTCCATTAGTAGCTGATGGAGATGATGACAGAAGCGTGAAGTAGGTCGCTACAGGAGGGCAACGATGCCTCAGAGGGCCCTTGCGGGGCCACGCAATGAGAGCTATGGCCACCGCTGCTGAGCGGTCAGCCCCAAGCCACAGAGCTGGGCAATCCTGTAGCTGTCTGATGGTCTTCTCTTCAGTCAACGTTGAACAAGCCATCCCCAGTGTTCACCTGTGTCCTGGTTTCGGCTGGGATAGAGTGAAGTTTCTTCCTAGTAGCTGGTATAGTGCTGTGTTTTGGATTTAGGATGAAAATAATGGTGATAACACACTGATGTTTTAGTTGTTGCTAAGTAGTGCTGACATTAGTCAAGGACTTTTCAGCTTCTCATGCCCTGCCAGTGAGAAGCTGGGAGGGGACAGAGCCAGGGCAGCTGACCCAGACTGGCCAAAGGGCTATTCCATACCATATGACATCATGCCCAGTATATAAACTGGGGGGAGTTGGCTGGGGGGCGGTGATCGCTGCTTGGGGACTGACTGGGCATCGGTCAGCAGGAGGTGAGCAATTGCACTGTGTATCACTTATTTTGTATATTCTTTTACCATTATTATGATGATTTTCCCTTCCTTTTCTGTCCTATTAAACTGTCTTTATCTCAACCCACATGTTTTACTTTCTTTTTTTCCAATTCTCTCTGCCATCCCACCTCGGGTAGGGGGGGTAGTAAGCAAATGGCTGTGTGGTGTTTAGCTGCCTGCCAGGTTAAACCACAACAATCTGACAACTTCTCAGAAGACAGACCTTTTGCACGAGGAGGATTTCAATCACCTTTCCTTTATCACTTGTTTTAAAGAGCACCTCCCTTCCTGCAGTCCTCTGCGCTGGTGGAGCAAGGCGTCACGAGATGCCTCCCATAGCTGGCTTTTGAATTTGGGCATCTGAGATGAAACCCCTAAAGACATTTTCTGCCTCTCAGATCCAGTGCAGATGGATGTAACAAGACCTAAAGCTTAATGAGAGGCAGTCTTATCTGTCAGAGTCACCTGTAACATTTTTCCTCTCAGAGGTTTAAGAAAGAAATCGTAACAGGAAGCCTTTCAACTCATTTTTAATTTTACAGAGCCCTAGGTTTATTTGAAGATGGCAGGTTTTTGTGCACGCTCACACACGGGTATATAAAGATTTAAACCAATACTTTCAGCATTCATCACTGAGACAACTAGAAAAAAAAAACCCTAGACCAAGAAATAAGGATGTTTTCTCACCTGCAAATGTACTCAACGGTATTCCTACAGCTGGTATGACTACGGCTTATATATCATCCTATAAAATCTATAGGCATGCCTGGGAACTATCTATAATGTTAGGTTACATGATTAACGGCTAATCTGCATAAACAAAAAGCAGCGGAGAAGCACCGGTGGGCAGAGGCACCCCAGTAACGCAGTGCTGGGGGAGCAGCCCAGCCCCGCTCGGCCATCGGTCAGCCCAAGGCCTGGCTCCAGGGTGAGGGACCCGCCAGGGGCGCAGGCGGGAGAGGCCTCAGGGGTCACCTAACAGACCGCCTAGGAGACGACTCATTGCGAGATGCCCATCACCACACCCTGTCCTGGCTTATTTATTTATTTAACAGTGTTTCTATCTGTCGGGGCACAGACATCCAAGTGCCAGCGATGGGAGAAGGGGCCACACCATCACTAACAGACACCAAGCCAGCGCAGCTCGGGTTAGAGGCCAGGGTAGGTAGGGTCAGAGTTTTAGGAACCAGGTACTGGAAAGGCCACGAGTCTGGGCCAAATACTGGAGAGACCGGTGGGGTCTGAGCCAAGTGCTGGGCTGGAGGGCAGCTGTTGGTGAGGCCACAGGTCTGGGCCACGGACCCCTCTGTGTCTGTGCATGAGGCAACTGGGAGAGCAGGCCACCTGGGTCCAGTTACTGGTTTGACTGAGTGTCTAAGGACAGTTATAGAGGGTTACGCATAGTACATGCGTGCGTGAGCACGCACATCGGGTCTAAATACCAGCAACTGGAACAGGGCTGTGCACCTCTGGGGCTGACAGCCCCTGGGGAGACCCGCACATCTGGGAGCAGCTACAGACAGACTGGGTACCCAAGATCAAATAATACTGGGATCCATATTACATATATGCATCTCTGTGTGTATTTTCCCACTAACAGGATTTCATCCTGACCAGCCAGAGAGGGAAGAAAGATCAGGCCATTTGTACTGTTCATAGGGCTACCAGATTCAGCCACTCCAAACATACAGCACTTTCAAATAAGGACAACTTTTCAAGTAAGCAGCTTTATTTCTAAATACATGATCACTTGTGAAATTAGGCTCCAAAGTTGAGAGCAACTCTGGAAGATCTAGCTTGCCAAAACTCCAAGATACATGAGTTATAACTGCCACTTTGGATATTTCTACTTCATTGATCTAGAAGTAAATATTCCTCGGGAAAAATCTTAAAGGTTTGCCATATCAGTTAAAAGATGACTGCAATAATACACTTTGCAAATCTCTGGGCCAAATCCCAGACTGAAAGAACAAATACTTAGAGAATGTCAGCTCAGATGTTAGAAAAAAAAAAAAAACAGTATAGTGACCTGGGAAATCTTTCTTATGTATACTTATGCACTTGTTTGCTTTTTTTAATGTATTTTTAATGCAATGCTCACAATACAATACTTGTGATATTTGTTATCCTCTGTACTGTCTCTTTACCTTAATCTTGGCTCAAATTAGGACACAGGCAAAGCAGTAACAAGGTACATTGCTAATTGACCATCCTCCATTCATAGGAAGGCATCCAGTTTGGTGAGATAGCAGACACCAAGAGGTTAACTCCAGCAAGTTGTCAGTAGAGCAAGAGTAACTAACTCTTATCAGCCCTATCAGGCTGAAAAAACACACTCAAGAAGTGAAATTCAGTAGAAGCAAGTGGCTAAACTGGAAGGATAAGGCAACTGGATGAAAGAATTTTGTAAAGTATTTCAAATGTTGGAAGTGTTTCATATTTTGTTACTTTTCTCATGCTATAGGAAGTGATGAGCAATTGTTTCTAAAAAGTCTTTTTACAAAGACTGTGTTTAGCTATCTGGTATCTCTGAGGAAGTAACTCTGTGTTGAAGTGCTATCAGAACAGATAAACGTGCTTCAGCAACAAGGCTGTGAGCCCTGATGCTGAGGTCCCTATACAGACGAGTCTGAAGGCTTACCCTGGAAAAGTGCCAGTTTCCACTTTGCCCAGACAAAAAGGGAACTCTGGAGCACGCTGCCCTGAAATACACAAGGTCACAAGACAACAATCTTGTTCAGCCTAGGGAATTACACCAGGGTTACAGACCTGCACATACACAGCTTCCCAAGGGACAGGAACCACTTTGGATCTGCCATGGGACTCCCTGGGACTGGAAACTTGGAAGAGGGTAAACCCATCAGATGCCAGTTTACCTTAGACCTTCTACCATACGTTCCCTACTCTCTGTGGATGAAATAAGCTGAATAACTAGAGATAAATTGCCTGCTGATATCAGAAAAATTGCAAAAGCTGCCACCACCAAGTCCTTGTGCATCAACAAGACAGGAAAGAGGCATTAGGACTTGAACATGCAGCTAGCACCAGCTGTCATCTCAGGCACTTCTGCATTGTCTCTGCAGTTACGAAAGCTCCAGCAAAGCCCGCCCATCCTACAAATGAAGTAAGAATAACTCCATACCTCAAAGCATGGGAAAGGTCAGGAAAAGGAAGAAAAGAAATGAAGAAACCAAAACAAAGAATAACCTTACAGCCAGTTTCATAATAATGATTCTGCTTTGGTTTCAATGAAAAATTTACATTTAGCTTCCTCATTCCTGTTCTCCACACTGAACACACGTGCCAGCTGCTTTATCTGCCTAACTTTGCACAGCCTTCCCCCATGTGCAACAGGGGAATTCCCTCTGACAACCATTTCTAGTGTAGACTGCAAAAGCAAAGCAGCTATCTTCAAGCAGATTCCATGACTGTTTACAAAGAAAGAAAACAACAAAAACCACCCCAGGCATTTCTTCCTTCTTAGTTGAGTAGTCTTTAAAGTAATGAAAAAAAAAATTAATCCATACAACTGAAAATCCTGAAAGAGTTCTGCTGGAAGGAAAGAGAGTACACTACAAGCATCACTCTAAGGCAGGGCTCCCCTGAAGAGCAGACCACTTCGGAGCTGGATCTGGTTTGCCTTTATTTGCTATGGAAAGGCAGGACACCCTGTGGAGAAGAGCCTGACTTGGAAAGAGCAGAGATGAGTTTTAGCTTTTGAAGGCTACATTAAAAAAAAAATGAACTTCTCAAAGTGAAACAGTTCAGTTATTAAAGTAACACCACTGATACACAGATAGCATGGACTACTTAACATCCTGTATAATCACGTAAGTTGTCTCTTTTCTGCTAGTTTTTTTTATACAAAATTATAAAAAGCTTAAGTAAAGTTTTCACTATTTTAGGTTACGCACATATGTGCTTCAATTAAGTACAAATTAGTCCAGATTTCTAAACAGAGCTTTGTTTTTAAAGCATCCAAAGCAGCACCTATATACACTTGACTAAGGAGCATTTCACAGGCACTTCAGGTCAGCTAGAACACAGTTATAGGTCACGTATATTTTGTGCCGAGCGCCGGTTTTGACGCATTTTTGCCATCAAAACAGCGAGTGCTCTCCCTACAAGCGTTACCACAATTAAAGCAAAGCGGTCTGTAAGATCTTTTTAAGATAACTTTTTAGGTAACAAATTTAATCAAAATAAAGAGGAAATACAGATAACACACCAAACGATGAGGCGATGTGAAAAGGTTACGCTCAGGGGGCTGCCGGCGGCCCAGCCACCGCGCCCCGGGCCGGAGGAGTGACCGGGGCGACCGGGCCGGCTGCGGAAGGCGACCTAAATGCTCGGTTTTTTCCCTTATTTTTTCCTCCACGTGACACCGGTCTCCGGTGCTCCTGCGCGGAGACCCGGCTTTCCCAGCTCCCCGGGGCTCCCGGCCGGCACCGGCTCCCCCGCCGCGCCTCCCCGGGCCCACAGCCCAGCGCCCGCCCCGCCGGGCCGAGGCCCGTCTCCCCGCGGAGCCGGCGCTCCCCCGCCGCCGGGTACTCACGGCCTCATCGGTTCTTCTGGTCCCCCTGGATCTCGCGGCCCTGGCGGCGGGCGAGGCGGCCCCGGAACGCTTCCAGAGGCGGCGGCTGCCGAGCGAGGGGGACTCCAAGGAGATGAACTCGGAGCTGGAGTCCATCAGGTCGAAGGGGGGGCGGCGGCGGCGGCCGTCGCGGGCCGCCGGGCAGGGCGGGCGGGCGGCGCTGCTCCGCAGGACCACCATGGCGGGGCGGCGGGCGCCCGGCCCCGCGCCCGCTGCTGCCGCCGCAGCCCGCGCGCCGCTGCGTCGCCGCCGCCCTACCGCCCGCGGATCCCTCCGCCTCGCCGCCTTCCTTCCGCCTGCCCCGAGGGCCGCTCCGGCTCCCCCGCCGCTCTCGGCTCCGGTTCCGGTTCCCGCTCCCCCGCCGCCCGCCCTCCCGGAGGCCGGCGGCGCGCGCTCCGCCCCGCTCCCCCCGCGGCTCCTTTTCCCCTCCGGCAGCTAGTCCCGGCCCGGGCGGCGGAAAGATACGAACTGCACTGCGGCCATTCGATATTTTTGGCGCGTAAAAGTTGGAGCCGGTTGTTTTGCCGGCGCGGGATTGGCTGGGCGGTGCGCGCTGCGCCCGCCCCTCCGCCGCTTCCCTCCGGCAGGGGGCGGGGCCTCCGGGCTTGCCGGGGCCGCCGCTTAAAGGAGCCGCACCCCGCGCGGCAGCGGTGGCGCAGCTCCCCGTCCGTCCGCGCCGCGCCTGAGCGGTCCCCGGGTGCGAGGGGTTCCCGCCCCGCCCCGGCCGCTGCTCCGGCGGTGCCCGGGAAGCGCCTGAGGCTAGCCGGGATGGCGGCCCCGCCGCGCGGCCGCGTTTCCTCGGGGAAGGCGTAGCCGGTGGCTCCCGCCGCGCCCGCCACTTCCTGCGCCGCCCGCACCCCCCCGCCGCGGCCGGCCATGGCGCGGCCGGCCGCTGCCTACGAGGCGGCGGTGCCGCCCCGCCCCGCCTGCGCCTACACCAGCTGCTACTGGTAAGGGCCGCCGGAGCCGGGGCCGGGGCCGGTGCCCGCCCGGCCGGTGAGGCGCCGAGACAGCGGGCGTCGAGGGCGGTAGTCGCGCCTCCTGTCAGGCTGCACCTCGGCTGGGAGGGTCGGGTTAAACCGGTGTGAGGCCGGGAGAGCCCCCGGCCACGAACCGCACCGGGTGGCTTTCCGGCAGGCATCGCCTCTCGGCTGGCTTCTGCTCACTGGAAATGGAGTTGGGGGGGGGATAATCAATTCTGGTGTTTTACAGCGAAGAAAACGTGTGGAAACTTTGTGACTACATCAGGAGTCAGGATCAATACCCTTTAGAAGAATTTTATGCTGTTTTCATATCCAACGATAGGAGGATGGTGAGTGGATGAGGTGTGATCTGAATGCAGCTATGGAGAGATTCAGGCCTTTAGACCCCAGGCCAACATAGGTGAGATGTGGACCCAGGCATTTTAACCCCAGCCTGACATAGGTGAGACGTGGGCCCCGGCCTTTAGACCCCAGCCCAACCTGTAAGTGAGACATGGTCCAAAACCCTCTCGTAGCTCAGTTTGGCCGAGAGGCGTGCAGACCATACCATGTAAGGTCTTTTCATTATATCTGATGCATTCAGTACCATGGGAAGAGGAACGATGTTGAGGGTGTCCAGAGAAGGGCCACCAAGATGATCAAGGGTCTGGGCAGCTGCCATATGAGGACAGGCTGAGAGAGCTGGGTTGGCTCAGCCTTGAGAAAAGGAGGCTTAGAGGTGATCTCATCACCATGTACCAGTACTTAAAGGGGAGCTACAAAGAAGATGGAGACTCCCTTTTTACAAGGAGTCCCATGGTGAGGACAAGGGGTAACGGGTACAAGTTTCTCCCAGGGAGATTCCGATTGGACACGAAAGGGAAATTTTTCACAATGAGAACAGTCAATCACTGGAATAATCTCCCCAGGGAAGTGGTTGACTCCGCTACACTGGACACATTTAAGACTCAGCTGGACATGGTGCTGGGCCATCTCGTCTAGACTGTGCTCTTGCCTAGAAAGGTTGGACCAGATGATCCTTGAGGTCCCTTCCAACCTGGTATTCTATGATTCTATGATGTCTCTGTGAGCTGTGGGGGAATTCTTCCCTGTAATCTGTCAGTTTAGGAGAATGATTATATTGTGCGGTCCAGAATAGCATCTCCCACTTCATGCTCCTGAAAGACAGAAACTAGAGAAAATTTTCTGACTGCAGCACAGATGTAAGCTGATGAAGTGGATAAGTTAGCAAAGAACTAACAAATTAACCCCAAATTAATCTGAAAGGTTTTATTAGCTTCAGATTTATTCACTTATAACTTTCAGATTCCACTCTGGAAGCAGAAATCTGGACATGGAGATGAGCCTGTTGTATGGGTAAGGCATTCTGTTCTCTCTCAGTGATTTCGAGTGCGTGCTTCTGTAGTTTGTATCTGCAGGATCAGACATGGGTTGTGTCAGCCATCTTTACTGTAACTAACTGCTCCGTCTGAACATCAGGAAACACTTTTTTACTGTGAGGGTGATGGAGCACTGGAGCAGGTTGCCCAGAGAGGTTGTGGAGTCTTCATCCTTGGAGATATTTAGAGGCCGTCTGGACATGGTCCCGGTCAGCTGGCTCTAGGTGTCCCTGCTTGAGCAGGGGGGTTGGATCAGATGACCTCCAGAGGTCCCTTGCAACCTCAACCATTCTATAGTTTTGTATTAATATTTATGATTCTTTTACAACAGATTTATAAAGAGCCTAAAACAGGTGCTCCTTTTTACCATTCATAGTAAATTAATAGCGAGACAGCCAGTAAAATCTACAGGTGACAAATGTTAACATTGGTAAGAGTACATAACAGATTTGTGAAAATTATTTTCTGGATATTGTTGAGACTACCAGCTTTGTAGAATTTTAAGTAGATGTCTGTACTTGTAAGGAGTAGATGTGTGAAAATATCCATGTAGGCCTGACAGGATAGAAAAATACAAGCATTATATGTAGTCAGGTGTCAGCAATTGAACTGACCCATAAATGACGGCTTTGGAGTGTCATTTGATCAGTGAATGTAATTCAGTAATTGCCTCTACAGAACTCCTTTCAAATGTGTATCATTACAGAGTTCTTTCAGTTATCTGGCATGGAAAAAAATCTATTTCTTGTGTCAATTTCTTTTTCTGAAATTCTGCAAAATAATCTGCAAACTTCTGAAGTTCTGTGATTTCTGAATCATTCATTCTCTTCCAAAATATCGGTATATTTATAGTACAAAAAAAGGTTTAGTTTAAAAAGAGATCCAAGCGTTCCATGAAGGTGATCTAAGAAGGAATAGGAGAGTCAGGAAAGGCCACCACAGAATGTGGATTTCTGATAAAAACTCATGGATCAAGAGGTGTTTTAACTTTGATGTTTCAGTGGATCATAGGATATGTAAACCTGGTACTTAATTTTTCTTATACTCTGTAACAGATTCTTCTAAATATTGTTACATACAGTTGTATGTATATATTGGTCTGGCAAAATAGCTTGCCTAAGATCTTTTTCATTCCAATCCCTTTGTGGTTAGGATTGTTTAATATTGAAAGTGTCAGAAGACAGTGCTTCAAACTCTTTTTGTGAGTGGATTTAATGTGAGCTTTAGTAAGCTGCTAACAGCTACCTTCAGTTTAATTTTGGAAAACAGCAGTGTATGTACCTGACACCTAACATAAGTAACTCCAATTTCCCCAAACCTCCACCACACCTATGTTTCTTACAAGTTAAGGAATAAAACTGCACCTCAGAACCCAAGTGTCAAGATAAAATAGTTACCTTGAAAAAGTGTGATATAGTGCCCATAGGTGTTTTTTCCCAGCTTCAAGAGCTACTGCAGGAATTGGTCTGGCTCCTATGTTCCTCTTGATCTGAGCCGTTTGCTGCTTTTTCAGTTGCATGCTGTTTTTTCAGCTGCTTCTGGCAGCTAAACACTCGGCACTCAAATTCACAGACCATGTTACTGCAAGAGATACAACATCTCTTATTAGAAAAGATCGCTAGATAATTTTAATGTTAAGCTGCCATCATATGTTGCTGTGAGCTTTTATTTAGGACCGGGTCTAAGACAAAAATGCTTATCCCACTCAAATTCTGTGTTTTGGTGTGGGATGTGAAGGAGATTTGTGATTTTTCTTAGGAGTAGCATACACTTTAGTTTAGCTGTCCAGGCTTAAATCAAAGGAGACTACAAAGGAACAGGAAGAATACCAAGGTTTCTTGAAAGGCATGACGGGTGAGCCAGGCGTTAGGAAATCTCTCTCCTGATGCCAGAAATGTTACAGGCTTAATACTTCAAGGGCAGAAAGCAGGCTTTAAAGAAAGGATCTGTAACTTCTGCTTTTAGGAAGCATTTTTTTTTTCACTCCCTTCGCCACTTTCTCATTAACAGCTGTTTAACTAATGGCAATTACCCTTATTCCCAGGACTACCATGTTATTCTACTTCATGTTTCCAGCGGGAAGCAGAACTTCATTTATGATCTTGACACAGTGTTGCCGTTTCCGTGTCCTTTTGACGTGTACAGTGTGGAGGCCTTTAGGTTGGATGACAGCCTTCGTCCAGAATTTCACAGGTGATGACATAAAATATAAAGACCAGGAATGTTATTTCATGAAGTCAAAGTTGAAGTTCTCTTTGTGGATGCATAGTGACATAGGGTTTTTTGCTATACTCCAGTAAAATAAATGCGCTGTGTTATTTTTTTCTAAAGTTCTGTACCTTAGTCATCAAAAGCCCTTTTCTTTCTTACTGTAGTTTCTTGTTAACTAGTTAAGTGCTTGGCACAATATTGCTGATTTATATATTTAATGAAATTAATGCTCCTTGATGGGAGGAAAGGGCTCCTGTTCTGAGTGACTAATGCAATATTGTATACATGCATCTTTTGATACAATTTTGTATTATTATTTAGGAAAATCAGGATGATTCGAGCAGATTTGTACCTGAAGACATTTGCTTCAGACAGATCTCATATGAAAGATGCAAATGGGAAATGGCAGAAACCTCCTCCTTCATACCCTTGCATTGAAACTGCAGGTAAGCTGCCAGAGCTCCTTTTTCCTGCTTACAGTGTTGAATGACATAGTCCAAGATGCACACAAGAAATAAATATGCTTCCTTAACATGTCTCCGGAAGCACATCCAGCTAGCTGTCGTGGTTTAACCCCACCTAGCAACTAAGCCCCACACAGCTGCTCACTCACTCTCCCCACAGTGGGATGGGGGAGAGAATCGGAAGGGTAAAAGTGAGAAAACTCGTGGGCTGAGATAAAGACAGTTTAATAGGTGAAGCAAAAGCTGTGCATGCAAGCAAAGCACAACAAGGAATTCATTCACTGCTTCCCGTTGGCAGGCAGGTGTTCAGCCGTCTCCAGGAAAGCAGGGCTCCATCACCCATAACAGTGATTTGGGGTGACAAATGCCATAGCTCTGAATGTCCCCCCCTTCCTTCTTCTTCCCCCAGCTTTATATGCTGAGCATGACATCATATGGTGTGGAATGTCCCTTTGGTCAGTTGGGGTCAGCTGTCCCCGCTGTGTCCCCTCCCAGCTTCTTGTGCACCCCCAGCCTACTTACTGGTGGGGTGGTGTGAGAAGCAGAAAAGGCCTTGACCCTGTGTAAGCACTGCTCAGCAGTAAGGAAAACATCCCTGTGTTATCAGCACTGTTTCCAGCACAAATCCAAAGCATAGCCCCATACTAGCTACTATGAAGAAAATTAACTCTATCCCAGCCAAAACCAGTACACTAGCTTATTATTTCATATGGAAAAAAAATAGGGCTATGAAGCATTTGGCACTTCCTTTTCTGAACATGTAAAGTCTCACATGCCTTTACACATGCATTTACCATTATTAAATATTAATTACTGATCCTCATAAACTGAGCAGAGAATGAGAGGTAATACTTTTGTCTCGTTACAGCAGGGAACTGAAGCAAAGAGGCCAAATAACTTGCTTAGGGGTCACAAAGTGTATTTTTAACATGCTGATTATACCACACTTTAGCTGGCAGGTCCCATCCTGCCAGAGCAGGTTATTTTGACAGGAGGAAGTTTTCAGGCTCCACTCGGCACACTAGGTTTGCCTGCATGAGATGTTTGAGGTTTTCTTGCCAGATGAATGGACCTGAGGACACTTTAAGGCAAACTGGCAAGTCAGCAAATTTTTCCCCAAGCCTTAAGCCTCTTTTAAGTGACAGTCTAGATAATAGCCTCTGGGCCAAACAGAGAGAGAAGTAAAGACTTGCCATCTCTTCTATTCCATAGCGCTGCTTAAGCCATTCTTATCACACAGCATTTCAGCTTATTCTAATCATGTGTTTGGCAAGCTGGCTAACATTCGCCATGTGTTTGTTCTCATTTTCTTCCCAGATGGAGAAAAGTGTGGTGAAAGAGTTTTCATGTTATTGCTCTGCATGTTTGGTTTTGTTGCTTTTTTAATAATGCAGTACTGCTATGTATTTATGTTAGAGAAGGCAGGGTCAAAGAAACATGTTTTGTGTTTAGGTCCAAGTTTATCGTGGTTTTCAGTTGCTGGGAAGTTGATTCTCAGTCTTTGCCTTGGCTTCTAGGGAAGCTTGGTGTTTCACACTAGAGTAGAAATGAATTATGAATGTGGGCAGGAGCACAGATGTAGTCTTCCTTGTAAAGGTTTAGGTGTTGCCTAGATAATCCAGGTTATGGAGCACCTTAAATTCTGTGTCTTGGTCCTTACCTCCAGCAAAGGTTTATACGAACGTGGTGTAGCAAGTGGAGAATGCCTGGTCTGCAGTGGACGGTTCACTGTTAGCTGGAGCCTCCTAGGTGCTGAGGACTTTTTGCCTGTGGAAACCTTATTCTTGTGATAGTTGAGAGCTAATGAAAGTGTGAGGAATATAGATCAGGCCAGACCAGGAAGGTGAAAACTTCTACTCGAATGAAAATAATAGAAAGCATTACTTGGGGATAGTCAATTACAGAATGACTCAAACAGTTGCAGATGTGTACATGTACCTCCAGCTGTAGGGAATGACTCTGTAGCTGCAAACCCTGTAACTCTCCACTTATCTGTCTTGCTTGACTGAGCTTTACCTCACTGATGCGCAGCAGCCGCGTGGTCTCAACCAACCTCCAGATTGTCTCTGTGATGTTAATAGGTAGTGACAGATACATAGATCTTCTATTTCTCACATGCTTTATTTCTTTGCTCTGTATCTTGCCACGCTGAAAGGAACATCCATAGGTCATCCAGTCCAACCCCTGCTCAAAACAGGGATTGCCTAGGGCTCTGTCCAGTCTCACCTTGAATGCCTCCAGGGATGGAGTTTCCACCATCTCTCTGGGCAATCTGTTCCAATGACCACTGTCATGGTAAAAAAAAAAAAATTCCTTGTACCTAATCAGAATTTCCCATGTTCCAACTTCGGTTCTTTGCTTCTTGTCCTGTTGCCAGGCTCCTCCAAGAAGGTTCTGGCTCCATCTTCTCTGTGTCCTCTAATCAGGTAGGTATAGACAGCAGAAAGGTCTCCCCTTCATCTTCTCTGTTTAAGACTGAACAGGCCCAGTTCTCTCAGCCTCTCCTTGAATATCATGTTCTCCTATCCCAAACAACTTGATGTTCCTTTTCTGGGCTCACTCCAGTATGTCAATGTTTTGGGTTTTTTTTTGTACTGAGGAGCCCCAAACTGGACAGAGGTCTCCTGGTCAGTTGGCTGAAACTGGTTACCCTGCACCCACTGAAGGTGGAAGGTCATTCACTAGGTAGCTTCAAGATCTGGGTCAGAACAGGAATAGATTGTATCAGATCTACGATGTTTAGTTTGTCTTTCATTCAGTGCCAGTTTCTCCAGCTTTGTTTTTTGTCTTCCCTGTATTCACTTGAGATTTCTTACAATGACGTGTGCTTCAATGTGCGCAATGCTGTAAGTCAGTGAGGAGTCCGGGTTTAACTGTTGTGGAACAAGCATGTGCTTTAACTTTTAGCTGAATATAAGTCCTGCACTTCAGTGATGCGGTTCCATAGATGAGCACGTCCTGCAGGCCAACATACGGGTTTAGAAAACATTGCTGTCAACGTGTGGAACTGGTAATTCTCTTCCTTTAGAGGCTGGTAAAGTAATGTCTCAGCACAGTTTTATCAGGCATAAAACCGCCTTATTTTAAATTTGAAGGAAAACTGGGTGGCAGACCTTTTGTTATCATAAAAGAGCCTGGGGTATTAATGTTCACATCCATGCCAAATTCCATTGCAGATAACTGTTTTCTCCCCGTTGTTTCACTTCGATAGAGTACTCTGCTTTCCATGTTAATTTGTGTTTGCACAAGATTAAATTGCTTACATATTTCATATTAGAGGTTACTGCAATTTAATGGCTGACAGAATTGACCACATTGTTTTAGTATCAATTTATTTGTGAGGCACATTTAGATCATAGCATTATATTCATTTAAATTATTATTATTTATTTATTATTTTGCTGTCATTTAGAGTAGCCAAATTCCTAAGCTCTTGAGAAGATAATTACAAAAGCTGTGGTGGGTTGACCCTGACTGGATGCCAGGTGCCTACCGAAGCTGCTCTATCACTCCCCTCCTCAGCTGGACAGGGGAGAGAAAATATAATGAAAGGCTTGTGGGTCGAGATAAGGACAGGGAGATCACTCAGCGATTACTGTCACAGGCAAAACAGACTCGACTTAGGGAAAATTAATTTAATTTATTACCAATCAAATCAGAGTAGGATAATGAGAAATAAAACCTAAATCTTAAAACACCTTCCCCCCACCCCTCCCTTCTTCCTGGGCTCAACTTCACTCCCGATTTCTCTACCTCCTCCCCACCAGTGGTGCAGGGGGATGGGGGTTGCAGTCAGTTCATCACACGTTGTCTCTGCTGCTCCCTCCTCCTCAGGGGAGGACTCCTCACACTCTGCCCCTGCTCCAGCCTGGGGTCCTTTCCACGGGAGACAGTCCTCCACCAACTTCTCCAATGTGAGTCCTTCCCATGGACTCTGCCCCACGCTCCAGCGTGGGTCCCCCGCAGGGTCACAAGTCCTGCCAGCAAACCTGCTCCAGCCTGGGCTCCTCTCTCCACGGGGCCACAGGTCCTGCCAGGAGCCTGCTCCAGCATGGGCTTCCCATGGGGTCACAGCCTCCTTTGAGCATCCCCCTGCTCCAGCGTGGGGTCCTCCATGGGCTGCAGGTGGGTATCTGCTCCACCGTTAACCTCCATGGGCTGCAGGGGGACAGCCTGCCTCACCATGGTCATCATTGGGGGCTGCAGGGGAATCTCTGCTTCGGCTCCTGGAGCAGCTCCTCCCCCTCCTTCCTCACTGACCTTGGTGTCTCCAGGGTTGTTCCTCTCACATATTCTCACTCGTCTCTCTGGCTGCAGTTGCACAGGGTTTTTTCCCTCCCTTCTTAAATATGTTATCCCAGAGGCGCTACCACTGTTGCTGATGGGCTTGGCCTTGGCCAGCAGCGGGTCTGTCCTGGAGCCGGCTGGCATTGGCTCTATTGGACATGGGGGAAGCTTCTGGCACCTTCTCACAGAAGCCACCCCTGCAGCCCCCCCACTACCAAAACCTTGCCACACAAACCCAATAAAAAAGCGTAGGAAGTTCTTATATTACTTCTGTGTGCTATATGTCTTCTTTGATGTTAGACAAATGCTTGAAGACTGAAAAAGTACAATAAAAATATATCAGTCTTTTTTAATATATGAGCAGTGTGCTGTTAAATGGGCCCATGAGCTCTTGGTATTTAAAGGTAATCAGTGCTCTGGTACTACTACGTTGCTACAATTTGCTATGTGTTAAAGCATATTAGTTACACTTACATACACTGCTGCTCTTATCCCACCAGGTTTTAAAGCTTTGAATAAACTTAAAAAGGCAAGTATGTTTACTCTTGATCCTAAAATATTGCCTCTTCCAGAGCAGGGCAGCTATTAAGCCTGAATATAGCACTTTGGAAAAGGAAATTCCATAGTATCCAAGTCAAATCTCAGTTCAATAGGACTATAGGTAGGGTAATGTAATTACCCAGTGTGGAGCTGGGACAGGATACTGGGACCAGTGATACTTTTTTATGAAATATACTAGGAAATGTTTAATGACCATGAAATTCCTTTTGGAATGGAATCAAGGAATCTCTATCAGTAACCAGTTCAGCAATTTTTTTTTCTTAACTCAAAAGGAATAATTCGTAATCTGTATTTGTGCTGCTCATGGGGTTGCAAAATAAACCTTCTAAAACAAGCTTCAGTCATAAATTCCAGTCCATGCTTAAAAAAAATGAAGTTGGAACTAGGTGATTTTTTTTTTTTTTAAAGAACCTTAGAATTATTTAAAAAACAAACAAACAAAACAACCGCAAACCAACTGACTGAACAAAAAAACCTGAAACTCCTCAATATCTCTTCAGAACTCACATGCCAAGTATTAGCCTTTTGCAACTGGGTCTAGTCTAGCCATTTCCCAGTGCCAGGCCTCTATGTTTCTTATTGGCATTGCTCTGGCCTCTGTTCTGCTCTGCTGCTATGCATGCCAGGAGAAGCCGGCTAACCTAACCAGGTGCGTGGTGCTTCTCACCCAGCCCTATCCTCAAAGCAGCTCTGCTGGAATAAGCATATCTGAGCTGCAGCAGATTCCCCTGGTTCCACCTGGTTGCCAGCTGAAAGAAAACAGGGGTGAGTCTGGTATTTTGTTCAAATAATAAAAATAATAATTTGTCAAATAATAAAAACTATTTTATTAAATAATTATTTTTATATTTACATTATTTTATATTTAATTATTTTATTAAATAATATAATAATAATAATAATAATAATAATAGCACAGCCTGAGGTTTTCATTTAAGTCTTTTCTCCACAAATTAATGAGGTCTGATTCTGCTTAGTTCATGAGTCCTGATGAGATCAGCCCTCCTTACTGCAAGCCTCTGTAAAATACAGCTTGCGCGGTGCATTTCAAGATTACTCAGAACATATGGTCTTACTGCTTATATACAACTGTTAGCATCAGCTCTAACACCGAAAAGCATTGGTTTGAATTTCAGTTCTCCCTAGGTGTTTGGTAGCACACTGGCAGGATTGATTTGTAAAGGGTTTTTGTTCTTTTATTATTATTAAAATCCCTGGTAGTCATAAATGATGGGGTTTTACTTGCGGGTTTTTTTTGTTTTGAAGACCATGAGTAGGACAGCTGAGAAATTGTGGAGGCACTGTGTGTAACCCGTCTATGTAACAGGCAAGCTGCTAGACAGAGGCCAGGCAGATGTCTGCAGTTTCTTTCTGTACCTCCTCTCTGAAGTGGTGGTAGGATCCTAGTGAAAGCAAAAAAGCAGCACTGATAGGGATATAAGTAGCTCATATGCACTTCATGGGAACCTTCTGCTCCTCTCATTTGAAAATAAAACTCCAGTCTGTCAGGTTAGGTCCTTACTTCATGAGCTTTTGTGGAAGTAAAGAATCAAGTCGGGATAGAGGCAATAAAGGTACAAGTAAAGATAGAAGTATTTAAATTCTGTGAGTGGCTTATTGAAATTACACTGCTTTCTGTGAAAGATAATTTAAGGTGACCAGCTTTGTTTTACACCGAGATGGACCAAGGTGGTTTGGACAGTTGGTTATGTCTCAGCTGCAGGGACAGCACCCTCCAGCTGAGTGTCCTGACAGCCTTTCCGACTCTGCCTGCAAAAACACTTCTCTCCCTGCTCAAGCAAGGGAGGGGGCTCTGAAGAGAACTGTAGATGCCTACACAAGCCTGTGAAGAGCCCAACTTTCAAAGTATTTTAGGTGCCCCCAAGGTTAGGCAGCAGCAGAGCTGATCTTGGAGGCTTTGTTTCAGACTTGCTCGCCTCCAGCAGCTATCATTACGCAGAGTTAGCCCAAGGTCTGTGAGCCAAGCCGAGGCTTGGCTGAAACAGTGCTTTCTAACTACTGCTGGCAGAAACCACAAGTGTCGTGGCTAACAATGCCATCTGATAGTGCGTGGCCTTTTATTTCATCCCTGCTTGGGGCAAAATTGACAGACTTGATTAAAAAAATAAAATTATGCAGGAATCCCAGAACGCACCAGCTAGGTCTCATTGGCAGTGTGTGTGCGTAACAAAGTGGGTTTCGTTGAAGAGGAAGCATTGGCTCTGAGCATGCACAAATGCAAGCTAGTATAATAGCCACAGCACCTGAGGAGGACTGCACATGTAATGAGAATCTTTAAAAAAATTAATTCTGGTGCTCTTGACCTTGTATAAATGTTACATAAAGCATGCTCCTCCTTGCTTTTGTGGAGAAATCATCTTGGTTTGTCCACTGTAGCATCCAGATGTCTCTTTTGTAAATTCTGCTGTTTGTCACTCTTCATCTGCTTTGGGAAGAGGACTTTGTGGTGTTCTCATGCATTTTTGCTGAGCTGTTTCCTAAAGCTGCAGGGTCTAACATAACATGCGTGGCATTCAGATACAGCACATGAGTAAGAAGAGCGGCGTAGAGAGACTGTTACCTCCTGAATTTAATAAAACGGGAGAGGTCTCGCTGTGTTTTTTCCTATGGATACCTCTCGTACTGCTTCAGTGCCATCTACTGACCGGTTCTTAGACCATCCACTCTTCACAGGAATGTTCCTGTTTGCTTTGTTAAAACAATTTTTCCTTTCATTAAACTTCTCTTATGGACTGTGTTATGCTCTGCCACAGTCCACCTGAGTTTAAGAGAATATTTCATTTCCTACAGACATTGTGACAGCAACTTCCAAGTTGTTAACAGCAGCAGCTGCTATGTTTGTAACTCTACTGGAACAATCCCCTTTGGGCTTCTTTACCATTCACAGAACAGTTTTATGAAATTATTATTTTACTATGCTCAGTGCACATAAAGCAGGGAATTATTTATCTTTCAAATCTTAAACTATATGAAGAATCACATAAATATTAAAACAAAAGCATCTGGGAGAAAAAGACAAGTTGGGAATTGGAAAGCAGACTTACCAGTCTACCATCAAGCAAGAGCTGTTATCTGCTACTAATTGTTCTTGAGTTACAACAGCAAATCGCTGCGATTGTGCGATTTTAAGTCCCCACATAGTCAGGCAGAAATTGGCCCTGTTCTGCCAGACTCGCTTCAGCAGTAGGAAGATGCTTGGCTGGACGTAAGGATTTTCAACGTGCAGAGCCCAAACAGGTTAACAAGAAAGGAATTAGGGGCCAGACCTTGGAACTGGTGAGAGCTGGGATTAGGCAAATCACAAAGCTGTGCCATAGTGTAGATGTGGTGCAAACAGAGGATCTGGGATTAGGCAAATCACAAAGCTGTGCCATAGTGTAGATGTGGTGCAAACAGAGGGCTTTGGGGGCTGGATTATGGCTGGGACTGCTGGGTCTGGGATTCCCGAACATCGTCTTCCCTTCCTCGCTTACGCTCTCCATAATGGTAAGCCTAATTACACAAGCTTTTTGCAACTGAAGCAAATTCCATCCTATGGATTTTATAATCCATTCATTAGAGCCTACTCTTGTTTGGTTCTTAATCCTTAAATGTGCACATGAATCATCCATGTTAAAATAAATACTTAAATACAGCGGAAAAACTATAACAGTAAATCCAATGGCACTCCCACTCTGTTCTTTAAACTCATTCTCTTCCAGTTTTGTTTTAATGCACATTTAAAAAGATTATTTGTGCAGATCATCAGTGGGAACATAAAACAACAAGCCCACGGATGTTTGTAGTCAGAGCTGACTAGGCTGAGGAATCGGAAACCTCTGATCAGCATGGTTCTGAGTCAGCAAAGCTGGTACCAGGCCAGCTCCAGAAAAAGGACGTATAAGGCACCTAAACCCAGAACTGCACACCAGCACTTTCCACTGAACTCTCTGGGATCCATGAATGGGACAGAATGGTTTCTGCCTCTCCTGCAGGGTCAGAGCAGATCAAACTCCTGGCAAAGAGTAGAGATGGTTACTTTTCTATTGAAACCATGTCAGTTAACCTTTTCCCCCTCTGACTTCATTCAGTGGTTCAGGATTCAAAAAAAAAAGTGTTTGCCCCCAGCCTACGTTTGTGCCCTTCCTTGCCTGAGCATCCCTCTAGCCTGCGGGCTGGGCTACCTCGGACGTTTCCTCCGGTCTGCATATTCTGGCCTGGCAGTGGGCCGGGCCATGTACAGCAAGGACAAAGTTCAGGGCTGGAGGGAAAGCAAATGCAGAGCAAATACTGTAGTCTGGGGAGCAACAAACTGTAGGTTTGCCAAGGGGGTAATCGCTTCTGAGAGACACTAAGCAACTTCCAATTCTGGCTGCTGCTCTGATCCAGTTCCGCTGTACTCAGTGCAAAAGCTGACTCAGGTGACTTTGGTTCAGAACTCAATGGGGGAATAATATCTCCCCTGCTTTGGAGTAACCAGATTGGTGTGCATGCAGGAAGACTACAAGCATCTGTTGCATTGCAGTTGCCTGTGCTGGTTGTTATTTGCACTCCAGTTCTCTGACACTACTTGACCCTTCTAGGCTGCTATTGCAGGGAAAAATCTTACTCTTCCCTACGCGTACTAGTTTCTAATGACTAAGGATGCTTACTGATCCGGTAATGTGATTATTGCCATGGGCAGAGAGAGTGATCAGGGGCAAAAGCAGTACTTCAGGGACAGGAAATAGATGTTTTTGTAGCACCGTACAATTTGCAGAATCTTGCAAGTGTGCTATGAACTCTTCGCTATTTTGAACTGAACTATCAAAGAGGGTTTTTTGGGCATTTTCTTTATAGATGTATACCTGTGCTACAGAAGCTGCATCAGGAACTTAAATATTTCCCTTTTCTGGTCCTTTTTCAGACTCCAAGATGAACTTGGATGATTTCATCAGTATGAATCCCAAAGTGGGATGGGGCTCAGTGTTTCCCCTTCCGGACTTTGTGCATCGGTTTGGCAGGCAGACTGCTTACAGCTATGCCTTGGAAGGACAGTGAAGTGAACAAAGAAGTTCTCCCTGCTTCTGTTTTGAGTGGGTGTGTTTTGTTTTGCTGCTCTTACACTGTATTTATAGTTCACGTTTCTTTACCTGGAATAAGTATATGGGCAAATAGAATACCCAATCAGAAATATCATGAACTGAATAAAAACTTTTATTTTGATTATGTAAGAACGAACGTGGTTTTTAACATGTCAAATCAAAGGCAGACATCCCACCGTAAGCATATTACTTTTCCATCTACTGTGTCCAAATTGAAAAGAGCATTTACATGCTATAAGAAAAGCTTTTGGAAAAATATATGCATAAAATACTTAACAAGTATTTTATATTATATAATATTATATATATTATATATTTATATTAACAAAATTGTTAAATGTCACCATATTTTAGAAGTGAGATACGGTATTTTTTCTTTATGTTATGATTTCTATCAATCACTTATATAAACAGACGGTGCATCTTAGTTTAGTCACTAACTTTATCAATTAGGCTTATTTAGCAGAAGCCTAAAGGCCAGACCCACAAAGGGAATGTAGATCTAGTAGTACAGTCCTGAACTCCCAAGCACTATGTAAAACCAAGTAACCATCTAGGTTTCTGTGTTGTACGAGGGGAGAATTAAATGCCTGCCATTTCAGTTAAACTGTTCTAGTGCTGACAGTTGCTGGAAGATGCAGTTGCTTTTCCTTCTTACACTGGCTGCACATTCTCACCTGCCCCCATGTGCTTGCACTTGGCATTTGCCTGGCCCCATGGTAATCCAGGGTAGGAAGCTGAACCGGCAGAAAGAAGTAATATTTTTTTTCTGCCTCTTAGCTCCTTGAACTGGCTTGCCATGAGGTCAGACAGCTGTTCTTGCTGGCGTAAGGAGATCAGCAGGAACATACGGCTGGGGGGAAGGGAATGAGAAAGCCTCTCCCATACAGGGTCGCTTGCTGCTGAATTTCCTTCGAGGTGATATCAAGCTGCATCCTTGCAGGGGAACCCAGGAAAGCCGTCACATTGATTGGGGCTTTGGAGCAAAGTCTCCCATGTCTTAGAAGAGTGCCCTAAACATGGGATTACAGAAACAGGCTAAGATGAGGTATTTAATTCTCTGGTTTTGGACCTGTTCTACTTTACACACTAGCATATCATAGAATCACAGACTGGTAGAATAATTCATCGTAGAAGGGTCAGGCGGTCTCTAGTCCAATCTTCTGTTCAAATCAGGTCAGACCAGGCTGCTCAGGGCTTTATCCAGTCAGGCCTTGGAAACCTACTGGGACTGAGACTACAACAAAGATTTGTGATGGACTTAAGTCTTGGTGAGGAAAAGCACAGTAACGGTTTTAAGTATTAAGGGCTCAATTTATTTGTAAGCACAGAAAAATATAAAAACTTCAAAGATACTTATATGTATATTATTGTTATATAGGTGTATTGTTATATACATATTCTACTACTGTATCTCCCATCGGTTCCAGAGAACTTACTCAGCATGTTAACAGCAGAGACAGACCGTTGAACAACTGTGGGATTGATTCACTTCATCCAGACATTTCTTTTTCTGTGTCATAAGGGCTGGCTGAATGTAGAAACTTGCACTTTCTGTTGCCAGATGCAGCACAGCTGGTTGGCCACGCAGATAGGCTGCTACCAGCAGATTACTTGGGTGCCAGCGTGGACTACGGACAGGAGGCCAGTTGCCGGGGCACTCTGCGCAGAGGGAGAGTTGATCTGTAGTTTCTGTCTCTGTGAACCAGCTTCACCAGATGAGATCAAGATGATAGAACTCGGAATTCCTGATAAACTGGTGCTCAGAGCTCTCCTGAGAGGGGGCAGCTCTGGATTTAACCAGATACACCTGTGTAAAACGTCTGATATATCCGTGTTTGGATGAAATGGCACCTCTTTCTGCGTGACGCTGATGTGGCAGGCATGCTTTGAGTGAGTGAAGATGTTGTTACTTAGTATTTTTGAGTGATGTCAAGACTGGTTGTGAATGTGCGCAGCAGCAGAAATTTGCCTGCTCAGCTCTATATAGATGCTAACCCAGTGCCCAGGGCATTGCATGCACTGCCCAGGTTAGGCAAGAGCAGAACTGAGAACTTAAAGATCCACATTTTAGATGAACGGGTTATGTTAAGCACCTTTTTATCCTTCAAGTAAGCGATTGAATCTCATATACACAGAGTTCCTGTGCATTGCTCAACAGACCCTTTAAGTTGTTGCAGAACATTAGGTTCTCATGCCTCCTTACCTGAGTCATCTGATTTAAATACTGAGCTGCCATCCTCAGCTGCTTTCCAGTGCCTAAAACCCATGACATGCTCCCTTTAGTGAGGCTCAGACACAAGAATTTGCCTGGTTTAATCTAGTTTCAGGATCGAGGCTGTTAAGAAGGAGAACAGTCACAACCATTATTCAGAACATGCAAGTTTAAAAAAAAAATCCATGTGAAGAGGCAGTCCGCTTTCTAATCCTTCTGAACAGATGCTTAACTTTACATGTAGCAGGCTGGGTGTGTGTGATGATAGCTTTTCTATAATTAACGATCTTTTTGTAGCTCTTGTGAAAAGTTGTCACTCCAGAGGGATAGGTAAAAGCCAGAGAATGGTTTCATTCAGTGCTGAGGATGTTGATATTGCGGTGCTGTCTCTGTAGCCCTTCAAGCCTGCTGGCATTTCATCGCCATTTCAGAAGGTATGCTATCAGAAGGACAGAATTCAGGAATACACCAAGTGCTCATTTAGGGCCCTAAATACAAGGAGGAGCTACATGCTTCACCATAATTAGCAGAGACCAGCCCTTTTTCTAATGCTGATTAGCCCTGGTGTCCCATCGGAAGGACTGAGTGAATTCCCTCCCCTTTTTGCTCCTTTCTCTCTCCAATTAACCCTCGTCCTGACTGTTTTGGGGAACATGCTGTGTTTAACCTTCTGCTGTCACCTCAGACGGACGGGTGAGGTGGCCCCGCCAGTGTGGTTTACTCACTGAGCACCACAGTAAGTTGCAGACAGAAAAGCCAAGTTTGTTGAGAGCCACTTTGCCAAGTGCCTGCAGAAGCAGCGCACGTCAGAAGTACGAAGAACTGCCACTGTAAAGCTGATGGCGAGGAGGCAACTCCACTGCCACAGACATCGCTAACTATCAGCTCTGTGGTCACTGATGTATTTAAAGTGATTTTATACCACAGGCATACATAGCTATGGGGTACACCATACAGCAGAGCATGACTCCGTGGCCCTCAGGTACAGCTCCAAGCTGTAGTGCAGCTTGCTTTCTTAGTGCAGCTTTGCTTTCCATTCTGCTTCAGCCTTCTTTATCTCGTCCTTTCCCACAGCGAAGTCTTTCTGTTGTCCAGTTACTACAGTATTTATGTGCTGAGAGCCCCTAAGTGGTGGCTTTTTGGACTAGGTCACCTTGAGTCAGGCATTGAACAAAGCAAGGAGAAACCCCCCTGCTCTCCGGTCAGTTACTCACAATCCCACAGTCTCCCAGCTTCTGTATTCTGTTGGTCACTGGAAATTCTCCAACACTTTTACTTCTAGACATCGTAGGATAAGACCCTGATAGCCTTATACTCGTCATGGGGGGACATCCTATCTCATGCGTAGTTCCTCTCGCCTCCAACAGCCTGCTGATGAAGTAAGCTGCAGCATGAGATAGGACACCCACGTCTCTCCTGCCCTTTTCTCTTCTTCGCTGTTGCTTTTTAGTTAAGAAGATCGTTTATTTGATAACTAACCTCTTTTATTTGCCTGTTTGGGACTTTAGAAAAAAAAAGCTGTTTTTTCTGGCACGCATTTGCTTGGTTGGCGCATTTTTGCAAATTTACACATGACCAAGCCTGTCTTGAGGACGTACCTTCTCTCAGTTGGCCAGCAGAGAGAGCAGTCAGCATTTGGTGGACGTGCGGGTTGGGACGCTTGGCCAGAGGCGCTCTGCTGCACGCTCAGCCCTGCCAGTAGCTCTTACAGTTAAAAAAAATAATTCTGACAGCAGCGCAGAGATGATCTGTGTCTTGCAAGGTTGGGGCTAATGGGTTACTATTGCCCTTGACTGCCCGAGTCTGTAATGTCAGTGCAAGTCCTTCCTGCGCATCAAGGGCTATGTGCCAGCATCGACAAACCACCTACCAATTTTTGGGGATATGTTCAACATTCACAATCCCTACCGAAATGGGTGTGGGACACCTGGGAATATCAGACTAATTGTTTCGCTGTCAATTTATGGACTTCAGAGGTACCTGGGATGCTGCAATCTGATCTGCACTATTAAGGAGGCCGGGAGGCACCGGGGTGCATTTGCATGAATCAGATTCCAGGATGAGAGCCCCGGTCAGGACATTTTGACCTGCATGGCCTCCTAACCCCCTCATCGCCCAGCCAGAGCCTCTTGTGTTCTCCGAAGCACTGTTGCTCTCCAAACATCTACTGTACAACAGTTATCTCTAGGGTTCGCATTTCTGTTGTTAGAATGACTTTGGTCCAAGTTCTCTAATTTTTCGTAGTTTTTTCCCCCACCTTTTCAGCAAACACAGGTTGTAGATGGAACGACCTGAGAATGCCATATCAGGGAATAGGAAGGAGGTGGGACAATCCCACCGTGTCCCTGCAGTAGTCACAGTTACCTCCCACCGGGTGCCTTGCAGAACCATGACCGAGACACTGTCCATGACCCAGGTGGTGGCTGTCCCCCGCGACTGGCGCGAGCCACGCTGCTGGAGGGGAGGACCTGCAGAGCATCACTTCACGCATCAGCCGGCTGAGCAGATGGCTCCAGGCTTGGTGGGGCTGCCCTCCTACGACACTTTGGATTTGCAGGCTTGGAGAATCTCATCTCCTCTCGAGGTGAAACCTGTCTGGATGTCTGTCTCCCTTCAGGTAATTACCTACTCAGAAATTTGAGGGAGGGAATGCTGGTGATTTTCTTCTCCCTTCTGGCTTCCTCCATATGCAGGAGTTGGCCCAGTTGAGGCCAAGGTTAATGAAGCATGCCCAGAGAGTGAGTGTTTGGAGACATCTGCTCACGTTTGCTCAGCACCTGCGTGTACCCTTCCCCGTGGAGCTCGGCTCTCAGTGAAGGTTTTCATTTGTGATAATGGAGTCAGAAGCGAAGCACTCCATACAAACGCAGCCTTTCAACAAGTTAAGTGCAGCTGCAGTAGTGGTTCTGGAAAATCTCTCCAGTTTGACCTAAGATAAACAAATATGGTTGCTTAAGTATCCTCAATGTTTCCTTATACTTACAGTAGGAAATACCTTGGATACTGAGGGCAGCTAAAACAAATCTTACTTAGTTATCTAAGGCCTCTGGCAAGTCCCTGAGTTTCTGAGCAAGCTAAGCCACTTCCTAGGCATGAGGCGTACCGAGCTTCATTTTATAGCAATAAAAATAAGCATTCAAAGGACCTGAGCTGTGAACTGTCACTCACAAAGTCCGAGTGAAGCAGCATTATTCACCTGAAGCTCATTTCGAGTGTCTGGCGCTGCTGCGGAGGGAGATGAGCAGGGTGTTTCCGACGAGCTGGATTCCTGACATTATATTACTTAAAAGCAGGAAATGCTCATTTGGCCTGGTTCAGTGTCATACCGGCCTTCCCATGCAAGGCTATATCTGGAACCCAAACACTGCAATAAGGCAGGAATCATTATATGTTATTTTTTTTAAACGGCCTACACAGTAAGAAGATGGTAGTTATCTCAGCCTTCCCTTCTTTTTAGTATGCAATTGTGGCGGCGTGCTTCCCACCATCTCAGCTTGGCTGCTGAAATGGCAACGCACCAGCTCCACGCTTGGAGCCATCCCGAGAAAATGTTCTGCTGCGGCTTTTAACCATTTAGCTGTAAAGCTCCCTCCGCTTCCACCGTTTCTAACTGCTGGGGTGAAGCAAGGGTTTCCAGTCCTTGTTTATAGCCAGTGTAATCAGTTTGGCTATTTATACTGTACTCATCACAGAGCACTTTGCTGTATGAAATGGTCACAGTTATATCAATGCAAAACCAAAGTCATCACAAATCGAGGAGGCGACATTCAGAGTATTTCTTCCTTGCTATGTGATGCCATTTCTTCAGCAATTCGAACTTTTATCAGGCAAAGTCACACTCCTAGGAAGAAAATACTGCCTGCTGTAAGTGAAGAATCCCACCAGTGTTTATCTGCACTTGTGTTTTTGTCTCACGTGAAGTAAATGCGACTATTTAGTCAAGTAGCTTCTCCCAGCTGCTACTTCGGTATGAATATGCGGCACTGCCAGCAAAGTCCATAGAGTTGTCTTAGTACAGCTGAAAGCAGAGTTTGATCCGCCCTGCCAGAGGTACTAAAAATACCTTTTAATATGCTAAGGTATGTGTCTGGCCAGAAGTTGTTTTCAAATGCATCATTCCATGGAGTTGCTACAAAATAAACAGAGCCCGACCAGCTCGGTCCTGAGATGCAGAATAACCAGTGCTGGGACCGGCTGCGGGGGTCCAGCCTGGCTGGGGGGCACTGGCACGGTGCTCTCCCCACCTTGTTCCCAGCAGTAGGTTGGGAAGAAGGGACTTGGAGGGGATTTCCAGTGCCCTACCTGCCGTATTTGTCAGAGGTGTTTTACTGGGAAGATTGTTTCCTTAATCCTTGTTCTCATTTAACTTATTTGGTAATTATTAAATAAAAAAAACCAGGTTGAGTATTTTTGATACCTGAAAGGCCAAGTGAGGGACTTGTTCCCAGCAGAGAAGAGCCACACAGAGTCCCAGCAGCCACTGCTCGCCAGCCTCTCCAAGCTCACACTGTGCACGCAGGTCAGATCCATGCACGGAGGCAGAGCCCCAGCCTCCTCCGAGCTGCTGCCAAAGGCTGCACGAGCAGGGGCGAAGCAGTCACCCTCCCCGGCAGCTGCACAGCCCGAGTGAAACCTTTCTGCCGATGTTCTCTGCAGCCTTGCTGCTTTCAACCGCTGCGGAAACCCATGGCTGTGGAACGGCTCAGCCCAGCCCTGGCTGCACGGGTGCAGGTCCCCGGCCCTTGCCGGGGGCCACCGTGTCCCTGTCGCTGGCTCCGTGCAGGGGTGACGTAGGCAGTGGAACTGTCAGGACATTACCACCCCACTTGGGATGCTTGCTGGGTTTACAGAAATCCTCAGAAATGGGGATTATTTGTGCTCATTCAATGAGCAAATGCCCTAGCTTAGCAAGTGGCGTCCATGGCAGAAACCCACACGTGGAGTTTGTCCAGCCTTGAGGACATCTGAGGCCCTACACGTGACAAAAGCACACATGTGGAGTCCAAAAGAGGCATTGCCATCTTCATCGTCACTTAGTCTTGTCTGAGATGGCATCATTGTACCTCACAGTAAGGTCCTCTGCCCCACCTACATCATGCAGTAGAGCCTGCTCCCAAATAACGTTATAACTACTTCTCGCTGCTGCTTAATGCCGTTGTTTGGAGAACGATCTATGGAGCTCCAGTGGTACGGCCATTAGCACGGCTGGATTAGCAAGTGAAAGCTTTGTTTCGAGCTTTCTGTAATAAAATACCGCTGTGCTGTGGCACACAGGCTAGCTAGGGTTTCGCTGCCAACTTAAGAAAATGAGGGCAAAGGGTGATTAAATATTAAGTGGGATGCAAGATCCCAGCTGATGCAGTTCATCTGGTAACCTGAGGATGGGCTGGAGGTAAAAGTGGCTTCCTGAGATACCTGAGAGGGTATTGCAGGAAAACGCCCTGGCCAGCAAGAGGAGCTTTGGGGTTCCTCCATCAGTTTCCGACACCAAGAGACTTCAGGGGTAACACGTGTGCTCATGGAGAGGGACCAAAATGAGGACCCTTGGAATATCTGTGTCCTTTTCTATTCGGATTTCCACCTCCTCCATAAATCAAACACCAATTCTGGCTGCATTAAGACTGTAAAGCAGGCTATACTTACATCAGGCAGAATATATGCACGAAAAACAAAAAAAAGAGGTTTGTGATTAATGCAGACACATTCCTTCCCCACCGCAGGATGAGCCATGTCCTAAAGCCTCTCCTTCAAGCCAAGCTGCTGCTGACAAGAAAATTATTGCCCTTCCTTACACTACAGAGCCAGGCTCCTGAAAGACAGCTTTTATTAATCGTGTGTCTGTACGTCTGCACGTGTGTGTCTGTGTGCTTCTCTATGCATATGTATATAGACGACTTCTTTCAAGGCAGCATGTTTTGCAGTGAGTATCGGCTCCCCTGCTTGCTAAGCTCACCTCAGCATTAGGAATGAGTGGCATTACATTATATCCTCACTGCTCCTGTTGATAAATTATAAATTATAATTTATCCTGATAAATTATATCCTCCGACTCCAAAAGCAGTTGGCTTTTCCTGAGGAGGACCCACACCTTGGCTGCTGCTCCCTGGCCGGGTGTAAGTGCTGCGAGGGCTGCTGCCCCACGCCCTCCCTCGCTGGCACAGGCACGGGCGAGTAAATCCGGATAAAGTGAGGCCTTTTTCCTTTCCAAGCCTCTCAGGCCAACATTTTACAGCACTCCTAGTGATTTTAACTCCCATCACCTCCCTCATCCTGTACCCCCTTGCAAACATTTAACAATGGTATTTTCTTCTGATCTAAGCCGTGCCAAATCTTGGTTCCTTTAGGAAGAGGAACTGGCAGTGGAAACATTGACAGGCAAATATTGTATTGCTTAAAAAACTTTATTTAGATTGCTCCATTGCGAGGGGAGTCGGTTGTTTGTTGGCTGTTTTTTTTTTCTTTTTGGATGGTGCTAAAGACGCCATAAAATTAGCTACAGTATTATTCCAGTGATTTGTACACTTCATATTCATGTGCCTTCAAAATTAAAAGCAATGATGATAAAAATGAAGCAAATAAACAGTCCTCAGCGGGACCTAATGCCTTTCCTCCATGCTCCCAGCAGCCACAGAAGCCAACGGGGGTCCCGGGAGGGCAGGAGCGGCAGAGCCCGGGCTGAGCGGCGCGGAGGATCCTTGGGAAGGCTTTGTTGCTCTGCCATGAGGGTATTAATGTTTCTGGCCAGCTGACAGCATGTGCGGCGAGCATAAACATTTGGCTCCAGCAAAGAGTTGCAGCCGAGGGAGGCAAGTCATGCACGAGATAAACTTGGTCCTTGCGATAGTGCCCAGCTGGGCGAGGGCTGTCTCCGGCGGAGGGCCACAGATGCGAGCGGGATCGGACGCCAGGGCCTGCAGCACCCTCGGGGAGAAGCGGGCACGGGCAGAGGGAGATGCAGCCGTCGGCGGGAGGACGGTGGTTTTACAGCAGGGCAGGACGCTCGCCTGGTGCCTCTGCTGGGGCTCCCGGCTGCTGGCTCATCCCCGAGCCCCACGGGGTTGAGAAAGGCTTGAAAATACACCATTGCAGGTGTGTTAGGGGTCTGAGGAAAGAGCTCAGGAGCAGTACTGAAGATGCTTGCAGTACCACTTTTCATCGTGGTGTGTTTTGCATCCAAACAGCAGCCATTTTGCAGGGGGGCGGGGGGATAAGTGGGCAAAGAGCACCCAGGCCTCTGCTTTCCAGCTCTTTCTGAGCAGACCAGCTGTTCGCACTAGTCCAGGCTTAATTCGCGCTCTGGGTTCATTGCAACAGGCTTTTGAAACTCGGGTCTTACCCTGTATGTCGGTGGACAGGGCGGTATTGCTGAGCTGCCGCCTGCGGTAAGCCTTCGGGCTCTTACTTTCCTGAAGGGCCAAGCGAGGGAATTTTGCATTTTTACAGTCTCTAATTCAAAGAAATAATTTTGTAAACCTTTAAAGAAGACCTTGAGGCTTTAGGCAGCCTGGAGAGAAGGGGTGTAAGGTGCTGTTACAGCCAGGGGGGTCACAGACCTGCTCTGCCTGGCTCCATGTGCTGGAGGACGGGTGGCACGTGGTGGCTTCTCTTGCAGCTATCGCACGTGTGCGTGCACGTGTGTGAAAATGATTAACTGGGCTTTTTTTTTTTTCTTCTGAATGTTCAGCATAAGCAGGGAATAATAAAATGCAACTTTTCAGCAGGGACCAGAGGAAACAAATTACTGCCTGGGTGTAACTTGAGGGCAGAGTCTGGCTCATTATTTTCTGTGAAATAATTCCCACGAGTCCTTGTGGAAACCCAGCTTTTTTTTTCCCCTCATTTTTCTGCTTCCTTAAACTTTCCAAAATACTCTGCTGTAACATATTTTCCTCAGTCACATGTGTTAGCGAGGAGAGAAAAGGTTAAATTCTCCTTTCGTACTATAATGTAATTCATTTCCTGTTTTTCACAACTGTCTAGACACAGATCTAACGAGCATTAACCCTGAATCCCACCATTGGGTTAAAAATAGAGGCTTTAAATATAAAAGTGTGTGGTACGAGAAAGATTGTAGGTTTCTACCTACTGCCAGGAGCCAGCTCTTTTAAAGGAGAACCATTTAGTTGTCTATAAGCAAGAAAAAAACAAATAAAAGGACTTCAGTTTCAGAGGTTTAAAAGGCTCCTGGTTGCTTTATATACACCACCAGCAACACAGGCACTGCTGAGCCATGGCACAGACAGGTTGATTCCCCTTCAGGGGTTATATTTGTCTGGATTTACACCTCCAGCTATATCCAAAAAAGAAAGAATAAATTCCACTTCATCAAGAGAGCTATAAAAAGACCAGGAGAAAGTCATTTAAGAGAGAACCCATGTTGAAAACCGTGGTCAGGTTCTGGCAGGAGATCCACAGACAAAATGTCCCCCAGGCCCAGCTGCGGAGGGTGCCCCAGACCCCAAGGGGAACAGTGATGGCTGTGGTACCAAGAGGCACCTTGTGGGGGGAAGGCAAGAACACAGTGCCTTGGGTCCCAACCTGCCAGAGCATTTAAACACTTGCTCAGTCATGACCAGACCCAACGGGACTCTCATCAGCTTAAGCTGGATCATGGTTGGGCTGGACATGGGCCCTAGGCTAAGCCTGGCAATGGCCCCGCGGGTGCGTAGCCTCCTCTGACACTCTTGCCGCAGGCTGGGCTGCCGCACCAGAGCAGGAGGAAGGAGAGAAGGAGATTTCTGGCCCATAACGTGAGCTAAACCCCTCACAAAAGGGTGAGTTTCGCAAAAACAAGGAGAAAATAAAACTGTAGCCCACCCCAGCCCGGTGCTGGGCGCAGGCAGGGAGCAAGGAGGCTTCTAGGCCGTCGCTGACAGTTTGTCACACACACCGTTCCCATCAAAGATTACCCACAGAGACATCATTTTTACGTACTTCACAAATAAGCTTATTCTTGTAGGCATGTATTTTTAACTCAACACTCAAAAGCCCTGTTAAAATAAGTCTAAATTCATGGCATGCCATGAAGAGGAGGAACTTGCATTTCCTGCACTATGTTTCTCTGTCTATAAACGCAAACCCTGCAGGGTTGTTTGTTCGTTTGTTTGTTTATCCCGTGAAGCTAGGAGTGGGCATCTTTCCTCTCCCACCACCCATTTTCAGCAGTCGCATAAAGCAGCAGCACCCCCGGGGTGCCGGGCCGGACCCGCCACCTTGGCCATAACGGCTGCGGGTGCTGCCTGTTCTGACCAGCACCGAAACCATCCAAGAAAAACATATTAAAAAGACATTAGTTTGTTTGTTTTCTACTAAAAAGCACAGTATACTATGCATCAAGAATGGTGAGGAATGAACTGGTGTCTTTCCAGCTTAGGGAAGGCCTTTGAACCCACACGAGTTATTTATAGAGCCTTTTAGAAAACAGCTCTCTCCCATTTCTGCAGTTTTGACAACAGGAGCAGCTCAGGTTTTGTCACAAATAAAGCAAGCTCCTGCGTGATTGACTGGGGTTCACCCCACATTCCTCATTAAGCAGAACTGGGGATTAGGGAAAATTGGGGCAAAGCTGAGTCATGATCTTAATATTTGTTGTGCAAGTAGTTTTCAAAATGCTTTTTGCCTAAACTCTGCTTCGTTATTAGGCTCCAAGACAGACAGTGAGGGCACTTCAAGGGATTATAGAGGGTGACTTGTTATCCTTGACCAAGGCAGGACCTCATCCATGCTGCAGGCTGCCTTGCCATCCATCCATGAGCACTCTTAAAAGGGTGGAGGTGCTAGTGGCAATACCATAAAAATGGGAAGGATTATAGACAGACCTCACTGACCCACCCAACACATTCCTAAAGAGATCAAGTATTCCCCTTAAAGGATTTAGTCTAGTAAAATAAATAGAATTGAGTACTTTCACAAAAGTTTGAGTAAGAAATGTATCTTGACAACAGCTTTCTTATCCCCTTGTTGAAAAGGCTCTGGTGATCTTGTAGACTGTCCCATGTTCCCAGAGACTTTCATCTGGGAGCACAACCCTCTAACTACACTCCTGAGGCACAGCATAACTACAAAAAGACTTAGGAAACAACTTAAACATAGCTTACTTGACAGTGCAAATGAAATTAAAAACAAAGCATCTGCATTTTGTGCTTATTTTCATAGCTGGCATAGCTTTCATGAGGCAAGTCATCCTGTTTTACCAAGATAACTTCTCCTGTTCCACTCTGAGAGACATTTCATTTGCCTTTTCAACTGCTTTTCCCCAGTTTACTAGGAGTCCCTTCAGTGGGCTCCTACTTGCATTCCCTCTGAGCAGGAGCCCAGGTCAGACTGTTGCAGTCCTGACTCTAACCAGATGCAATTGTAACTGAAAAAAGGTTAAAAAAAAACCAAACCACAAAGTCACTTGGATAACATGTCCAGAAGAACACAACATTTCTGTAAGCCACAAGTTGGAGCTGAAGTTATTGGACCAGTGTGAGCATTAGTGATCTCTTTTGGGGCAAAAATCACCCCTGTGCTTTGGGAAGAATACAGATCCACGAGCACAAGCTCCACATAAGCACTGTTTTTGCTGGAAGTGAGGGCTCCATTCACCTCCTTTTCTTTGGAGGTACAATGAAGCAACAGCTCTATCCCAGGTATTCCCCATGTACCTACTGCCACGACAACCCACGTTCTGGATGTTCTTGCAGAAGAGTCTCTGCTTACAGTCACCAGAAGCTCAAGGCTGATAAGGTCACCAGCTTGGAAGCAATGAGACAACCAACTCTGTGGTTCACATTGTTTGAACATTTATTGCAATTCAGTGTCAAAAATGTTTTACAAAAATACATTACTGTCTGCACAGAACAGCTGTAAAAATCAGAGTTGGACATGCAAGGGAAGAAGAAAAAAGTGTGCAAATTTATAATGGAAGGATTTTAACCACACAATAATATTAAACAGAAGTCTTATTATACAAGGGATGCCTTTCACTTCATATCATCTCTAGTTACAGCTTTAAGGAAAAACAAAACAGAACACACGCTCTCTTCCATATGTAAGTAGGTATTTATAATTACTGTAGATTAGTTCCTAAAGATGAGCATATTTGCTATTTCAAATTAAAATGTTCTCTTGGTAGCAGACCTGTTAGCATTCTGTGCAGCACAGGACAGCTGAAGAAATGCGAGTTCCACCCTCAGCTGCCCTCCCAGGAAGAGGAGCAGCAATGCTTGGTCAATGGAGGGGGAATCTCTCTGGTGTTCAAGGTATTAACATACTAGAGTCTGCATGTGTCAAGGACAGGATGGATTTGTTCTCCCTGGGGCCAGAACCTGCAAAGCCGATTTGCTACCAACAAAATCACTGGAGGAAGACATGGGATAGGAATCAGGCACTGGTAAAGACACTCACGCAGCCTAGCAGCTGTGTGGATGGCTGGCCACATCTGCAGAGCCTTTAACAAGCATCTTTATAAGCAATGAGCTGAGAAAAGCAGCACAAACAGAACACCAGAGTCCCAAACCTTGTAACGGGGAGTCTTTATCAACCTGATCAGCCATCAGCTCCACAGGGTCTATGTTTTTGCAAACAGGCCAGCTAGGAAGAGTGGCATTTTAATTTAAAGCTACGTCTTTTTTGGCAAGGTGCTGATCTATGGGGAAGCTGTGCAACGGGTTTGTAAGAGCAACCACAGAGGACAACGCTGGTTTGCTGTACCGAGCAGGAGATAAGCATGAAACAGCACATCTGATTTATTAGTTACATAACAGAATTTGAAGTGTCCCTGCTCTAAACCAAATTTTAGCTACTAAGGGCCAAGGAATCTTCTGGGCAGGAAAAGCTGGTGTAGTACCTGCATATGTTCTAGAGGTGATAGCTTCACAAGAGTAACTGAAGTCAAACAGAAATGGGAACACAAACAGTTCAAAACCTGGAGGCAAAGAAAAATAATAAAAAAGATATTCCCATATACAGAAAGTGGCAGGGTGCAATTAAATGTTTACATACAAAGCAATGTCTTCAGAGCAATACAAGTTTTCCTAATTGCTTTACGAAATAAAAGGATCTAGAAACTCCCACAATTAAAAAAAGAAACCCAAACAATATAAGAGGAGGTGCACACGTTTTTATGATCAAACTTTATCATACCATAGTTAGTATAAATGGCTTAAGGTATGTACAGCTGAAATTGTGCCTCTTGAAGTGGCTATCACATTAAAACAAACGCCAAATACCTGCCCCTTCTAGAAAGCTGAAACAAATATCTCTGGCATCTCTCCCTTCCTAAGCCTCCTCCCCTGCACAGATCTATTTTTCCTCTTCACAGCACCACATTCTACACTGTTGCACTGGTTAACACATCCTCTGAAGATAATGAGATTTCTCTGGATACGCTGGCAGGAGAAAACCCCAAAGAGAGCAAAACCCCCTCCCTTCCTAGTATAAGAACTGATGCATATCTAATGGGAATGCATCAACTAACTGGAAGGTGAAATGCCGTTATGAAAACAACGTTCTACTTCCAAAATACACGTAAAAGCCTGTTTTCCCTTCACAACAGCTTTGCCACAATTGTGCTAAAATAAAGAGGTCGTTTTTGTGCGAGAGCAGCCTTACACCACCCTGCCTGGAAGCCCCTGCTATCACTGGCAGTTTTGTTACTCTGCCATCCTCAGCCAAGCAGATGCCTTTGCGCTGCTAAAATACTGATTGCTTTGTTTATAAGTGGTTAGACTAAGGTATCTGGATGCAACAGCATTTCGTTTTAAATACAATAAGAGAGTATTGAATTCACCATAATATCTCCCTGTACCAACCACTTGAGAAAGAATGAGTCTCCCAAAGAGATCAAGGTCTTATTTGACAGTTGCTGTAGCAGGAGGGTAATGACTGCAGCAGTAACTGAATGAGGCTTATTCTGTTTCCTTTTGTTTAGTCCACTTTGTTCTCCGGTACAGTAGATGCTTGGTTTTCTGCTGCTTTGGACACTGACAGCAATATCCCAGGACCCTGCCCGAGCAACACACTGTATGTATGTATTAACAAATCATCTTCAGCACTTTGACCCTTTAAGATCTACACAGTGCTAAGAAATCAAAAAAACATTAATTGAAGTTTTATAAATAGGAGCCTCAGCTGCACATGAAGTATGTTGTCAGCATGACCCATGCTCTCTGGGCAGAAGACACAGACTACACTCTGCTCAAGACCAGCGAAGGGCTGCTAGATGCAATGACTAGAGCTGAGACATTCCCAAATCACAGCTGAACGCTGGGATTTTCTGTCTTGCTGCGCAGGGAACGCACTAGGCTAGATTCAAACCTGAGCTTAAAATTCACCCAGTGTCACAGTCTCACAGTGGATAAGTGTCATCTGCTAAGCACAGACTCAGACTAGGCAGAACCCCCTGGCATTTCCTACTGAAATATCATTGCCTCCCCATCACAACAGACTGGCTCGCTATGGGTGGCAGAGGCAAGACTATGGAACAAACAAACCCCAAGTCAGAGCTGGAAACAGAAGATGCCAAGGGGCACAGGTCCTTTCACTGCTAGTGAAAGGAACTACAAAAATCTCCAAATACAGCGGCAATGCTTCACTCACTTCACTTGCAGGTTTCTGTCCTTAATGTCCTCATTCACCAAGCCAGATTTCAGCCTCATCTACCCGCTGCCATCAATGCGGGAGTGAAAACAGAAACTGGCCTCCCTCACTCACAAACATCCCCCCAAACAAGCACAAGTTCATTTTTCCAAGGTAACAGCTTTTAAATCACTTTCAGTTGACATGAATATGACCAGCAGGCTTATGCTTTCCACCAGCCATCGAACACTGATGGATGGGGCACGAACACCAAGATAAAGCTCCCTATCCTGCACGTGTTTTCTCCTCATCTCTGGAGAGTGCCAAGCTCTGGGCCTCGGCACAGGCTCAGAGAGCTCTCTGGAGAGCAAAAGCTTGGTTTTGCTGTTGGAAGACAGGAGAAGGGCAGTTCTTGTCAGCATTTTCCTGGTTTTCTCCTTCCCAGGTTTCCTCCCCCCTTCCCCACTGCTCCATCCAGAGGCAGCTTTTTTCCCTTTTTGCGTCTCTTACAAGAACATGCAAAGTGATTTAGTTTGCAAAAATTCAAATACTGTCAATTTTTTAAAATATAAACAGCTGCAGAAAAGTGTTGAAAGTCAGTTATAAAAATGTAAAAAAAGGAACAGAATATTTAAGAATAATTAACTCAAGTAGTTCTTCCTGAATTGTCCTGAGTACTCCTCTTCCTCACAATTCTTTGTACATAGTCACACACAACCCGCTAAATATTTACCCTTCCGAGGCATCCTGCTTGTATCACGCACAGAGAAAGTGCTATACAGGAAATCTACTGGCAAACAGCAAAAACTTTCCACTGCAGGTTTTCAAATTGTTATATACGAGCTGGGTTCTTCTAGCTCCACCGTAGGGAAAAGTGAAGCACTGTATGCAACAGAGGAGACGGTGAGCCGGATCATGGCCACAGTGCAGTTAGGAGTTTGGCCACGTACTCCATAGGATGGAAAACTTAGCTCTGGGCTAGCGTTAGAAGATCCCATAAAGAAGGTCAGCACTGGAAGCAGAAGGGACTAGGCTGGGTCTTTGCCACTTCCTTGGCACAGAGAAATAACCAGAAGATGTCAAGTGCCATGTTGGAAATCTCTTGCTTACCCCAGTCCTGACTGCTGTTTTTAGGAAAATGCTGACCGATTTCTTCATGCTGTCTCACTCATCACCCTGAACTCCAGGAGTCTGAAATTAAACACGGTGCTGCCAGTCTTCCAGTGAATAAAAGCCGCATCATTTCACTACGTTCAACAGCCCAGTTCTCCCTACATTTTACCAGCTCCAAGATGATTGAATTCACTTGACAGCAGTGGGAATACAAAGCAGTGTATATGTTGGAAAACTAGGAAAACATGGGCTTGAAGAACCAGATTTTAACTTCACTTGATATTTCAACCAGTGCAGTTAACCTAGTGGAGTTGATACGAATTTACATTGCGAGATTAAATCCAGTCCTTTGTTTCCCTATAATAGAACTTCCTCCCCTTTAGACAATCGTCATCCTTGTGGCTTCTCTTTTCCCTTTTGCTTAGTCTTTCATAAAACCAACAAATTAAAAGAGGATGGAGTAAAGTCTTAGGTATTTATATGGTGCCTATCATCTAGGCATTCAAGCACTGAGTAGAGCAAGAAAACTAACGTAAAGAGGTAAGCATTAATACCAGAAAAGATGCTTACTATCACAAACATTTCCCTTTAAATCATTGTACAAAATACAAAAGTTCACATTGTACACTGGATTTTTGTTTGAAAGGTACTCAATCTATCAGAGGTAGAAAGTGGTATGGTGCGATTCTCTTTTGCAAGTAGGCTAGAGGTCTATCCTAAGTATTTCAGAATGTGTCCTTTTTAGAAACATAAAAGTATTATTAAACTTGTCACAGGGATATTTTTCATAAATATTTTTAAAACATCATATTTATAAATATGTATGCTAAATAAAACCAGATGGAAAAAACAGTTCAACAGTCCTAGCCTCATATTGCTTTCTCTCTATTAGAAACAAACCAAAAGAGTTCTCAAATGGTTGTGGGGCAAATTCATTTTTAACTTCTAAAAACAAAAAATGAAGTTTTTGCCCTGTATCTTGTACTCTGATCATAAAAAAGGGACTCTGTACAACATGCTGCATTTATATACCAGTCCTACAGAAGTCTGTATTCCTTAAGTGCTGCACGTCAGCGAGCAATTTCACCTTTCATCTCCGAGATCCTCTTGTTCCTTGACTCAAGAGCTTCAAACAAACATGAATATTTACACTATTTACAAATGGAGTGTCCAAGCTCAGTGGCATAAAGTGTCCTGTAAGAATCGCGTAAGCTGCGGTAACCCAAGTTCAGAACCTGAACAAGTTGATAAAGTCCTGTGGCGAAAGAGAGGTGGAGCAAGTCTCGGGGTTGTTGGCTGTGCAAGGGTGATCAGTACCCTGTGAAAGGAGAAAACAACTCCATTTAGAGAAACGCGGAAAGGGTGCCAGAGCATCAGCCAACTTAGCGCTGCCCTCTGCCAGACGTCCCGCTTGCGAATAGACAGAGCAGAGCCCAGAATACTATTTCTACTCTTGCCAAAGCAGACAGCTCAGAACCAGGCTTCAGATTCTAGGGGCTACTGGCAAGTCAGGGGAAATAAAACCAGCAAAGATCCAATTCATTCTTTTCCCCTGTTCTGAGGGAAGAGAGGCTGGAGCCTACCGTCAGCTACAGGAGCTTAACTCCAGAGCCATGCCTTCGGTATCAACGCAGTGGTCAGCAGATTTTTGTCCTGGGCTGTTTTGTAGCCATCAGCTCTCATTCCAGCTAACCCTGCTGCCAAAACCTCCACCCTCCATGTAACGGGTGGCAGGAGCTGCTGGCAGTGCTAAGATGATCTACTGCAGGCAGCCCTACAGTATGGCCATCTCCCTCCCCTCTGGCCTCGATGGCCACTACTCTTGTTCAATGTAGAGAAGATGGGACCTCTGAAACACAGAGGAGAGAGGGTTTTAATAGTTGAGGGACTGTTAAGATATAGGAAAACACTAGGTTATGCAGGCAAAGAAACTGCAGCACCCTAAACCAGCTGCAATCAGAGGAAGCACCGAGTGCCCCGTGGTCCACGCCCCAGTTGAGTTTGTCCCCCCAGCACCTCATACCTTCCAGGAGAGGATGTGGCAGTGCCTGCACAGCTGCAGCGTGTCCCCATACTGCTCCTTCCGTGGGTAACACCTTATGAGCTTGAAGTACATCTTCTTCCAATCCAGCTGCCCCTTGTCAGATAAGATTAGCCATTTACGAATCTGAAAGAAAAAAATTATCAAAATTGTAGCAGGTCAAATAATGTTGGCTTTTTTTTTTTTTTCAACTCATGTTGTTCTCCTCTCCCTTGCATAAATGTCATCCTTGCCGGTCCCGTTATAATTCCCTTGTAACACCAAGAAAACTTCTGCTCTGAATATCCAGCTATAACCAGGTACCATTATCAGGGTCTATCCCCATTTCATGAATATTACTGTGTGAAAGCCTGAAATCCTGGGAGCTATTTTATACTACTTTAGCCACTGTTTCTGGCTGGCAGGACAGTGAGTATAGTTGCATTTTACAGCTTCAGAAGTTAAAGTATTTTGCTTTTTCATTGACTCTAAGAGTCAGTGATTTGTCACATTAGCTTGGGAGACACCCATCTTTCTTTTAGGGTTCATTAATTGCAGAGACTGGATTTGAATTTACTTGTTAATAGAAATAACGTCCCCAGAGTCACTTCCAAAGTCAGATCCAGAGTGAGCAAACAAAGCCAAGTCAGCAGAGAATCTGGCACGTGGTCCCTGAAGTGCAGAGGTCTGGTATAAACACCCCAGACATTCACCCAAAAACAGAGAGGGGGATTTTTGGTTGGTTGGTTTTAAGTTTAGAAGACCCCAGATGATTACCAGCCTGCAAAAGGCCAAAGATGTTTACACAGGTACAACGTGGGTAGCGGCAGGGCTGTTTTCCACATACCGTCCTGTCACTCATGAAACAGCTCAGAGGGGATTTCTTGCTCTAAAAGGCAAGAGAGTACGACTCATCACTCATGGACCACATCCACAGAGATTCTCTGCGAGGGTGTCAGTCCCTGGGACACCGGGACGATTGCTGGAGCTTGCCTGCACGTTTTCCCTGCACACGTGGGGCGAGGGAGCAACTGCATGACTTGCAGTTGTTACCACCTGGATTAGGGTTGAAGAAGTTCACCGTATGACTAATTCCTCAGGCTCCTATTTCAGGAATCATTGCTGTGGCATGCAAAGCCCTCTACATAAGTCATTTTCACAGCCATTCTCATGTCAGCCTGTATTATCAGCTTGCAGCACAGCCCTTAGATCCAAGAGTTAGTCAAGCAAGAGTGTCCTACCCGTGTGCGTTCATTTGCTAGTGGGTTACAACAAGCAACCGATGGCAGTTTGCATCCCTCCTTGTACCTGTCTGTCCGTAAAGTGATACTGGCAGAGTTTCTTCCACAGCAGCCGGTCTTCACTGAGCACTTGCAGGTCAGGAGCCACCTGACCGAGGCTAACCAGGTCTCTCCCATCACTCAGTCGCTGCATGATGTTCAATTGTAAACACAACGGCAGGTCTGTGAAAGTGGTTCCTTTAAAGGCAGGCTGGAAGAGACAAACAAAACTGAGCTCACAGGAAGATGAAAACCCAAGCGATTCAGGCTTGCAGTAGAGTTACTGCTTTTGAAGCATTGCTCTTCACATAGAGAATAAGCAGTGGTTCCCTTTTCTGAATAAGGAGATATTTTAGAGACATTTGACCTTCTGCCCCAGAACAGTTTGAGATATCCTCAAGGAAGAGGACATGTATTTGCATTACAGTAGTTAGAAGCAGAGTTGCAGTCCGAGCCTCCTTCTCCCCTTCTTGTCCATCCCACATTCATACTCGTGAGACTATGCTCCCAGAAGCACCACCACCAGCTTTCACTACAGCAGGGCACTGACTACGTTGTGGTATCAGCTATTAAGCATCCAGGTCTCTCCACCATGAGGGACACTGGCATTACTTCTCCAGCTCAGCCTCCTGTTGCACACATTGCTGGGAATCTCATGCTCTTCTGATGTGTTTTAGCTCATGTCATCACAGGATCCTGCTGTAACCACAGCAGCGGCTGATGAGTACCCACAGCAGGATTCTCCCTGCATGGCTCCCAGGTCACTGCGGGCAGGGGTAGTGTTTCCTTTGTGAACATCTGAAGGACCTGCCCTTTTCCCATCAGCTGCAGCCATGGTTTTCCAGGGTGTTCAGTCACACCAAAGCACATCCTAGCCTAAAGAGCCAAAAGCCACCTTCACCCCCCATACGCCTTCGCCTGGTCTACACAGGGTCCAGGACCGTTTTGCAAGTTTGCATAGCAGCACAGCTCCAGGCCAAGCTGACCACAATGAATCAGCGGGTCCTACACTCAGGGGAAATCCAAAGCACACATGGGAGCAAAGCATCAGCAAGGACCACAACCCGGGCTCCGGCTGCTCCAAAACCAGCCCCAGCCTTATTAAGGCAAACAGCAGCTTTTAGGATTGGGCCTCAACAAAGAAACAATGTTAGACAGATGTGCCAAGTTTATCGTTTACCCTGCACAGAGATGCTGCTATTTTAAGTCGCAGAGTCACAGCACCCGTCTCGCAACTGGCAGAGCTATTAACCGTTTCAAACAAGAAGCACGCAGACCACCATCCGCAGGGGAACACTGCATGAGGCTGCTTTTAATCGCAGTCCCATCTCCAGCCACCCCACTGCACGTGAAACTTCACGGGCACAAGTACGTCTGTACACAAACAGCTCCCACCTTCCCCTCAGCGCCCCAGTGACCAGCCTGCCTGGACCATGCAGCACTGCCTGGTACCTGCGAGGACCACAGCTTTTCAACCAAGGCATCATTTTTGGCCATCTCCACCAGCAAGACAGGCCTCAAACCACCCCTCCAGGAGCGAGCTGTCTCTGCCATCTCCAGGGGGCCTTTCTTCCCATGACAGCTTTAACACTACATGCTGAGAGTTACACTGCAAGCACGCTGCCTGGTTACATGTAGATGCTTCCTCGGTACAATCCACAAGTCCAGACTCAGCGTCCCTGCCCGTCAGTGCAAACTGAGGCCATATTTTAGGGTAGGAAGAATGCACCGGAGCCTTGGATCACCTCCTGTTGATCTCCCTTGCCAGCCTGTCTTTTGCACTCTCTCTACATACAAGCTTTCCTAGGGCACAACAGGCAGGACTAAGCTCAGAGGCTCTTGGGTCAAAAAAGCCCGAAGCTTATGCTTATGTCTTATTTCTGAAGAAACCAGTCTGACTCGAGCAAATCCTTACAGGTTTTCTGAGTCAGGGCCAAGGACTTATCTACTACTTCTTTTCCCTCAGTACTCCTTTCCAGGACTTTTCAAACATTACTTTTTTTGGAGAAAAACCACCGATTAGATCACAGCAGATCAGTATGCTGTCACTTTCTGGACCAAGGTTTTTTTAAAGCAGCTCTAGCACACACTCCATATTTTGCAAGGGTTTTTTTTGTTTGTTTGTTTTTTAAAAATTTAGGTCTTGGCTGTTGCAAGACATCGCCCCCCCTCCAGAAACACCAGAAGCACTGAGTGCACTGTAAGCAACTGGCTGCACAGAGCTGTGCTTGTTCTTCCTTCCTCTAAACTCAGCTGGTTTTGTTCTAGCTTGACCTGAAGTCATCTTCAGTGGTGTGAAATTTTTTTTTTTTTGCAAGCGTGACATCTATTTTATTTGTTTTAGAAAAGCGTCTGTAAACCTGTACGTAAGTAAGTACACATAAAAGGCAGTTCCATTCACCAGCAATATTTTCAGACACTTTTGTCTGGATAGGCAGAGTTCTTTGAAATGCTTATCTGGGTTTTATGAGTGCCTAAAGTACAGAGAATAAAACACATCGTACTACTGAGTTGAGCAGCAGGAGGTAGGTCCTGGCCTGTGGTGCCCTCAGGGCAGCAGATGCGCGGGTGGAGCTGGCCCTGGCAGTGCCCAGGCACAGGGCAGCTCCCCAGCTCGCAGCCCTGCTGTGCCCCAGCAGCCAGCCCACCGCAGGGCCAGTGCTTCCCCTGCAGGGCAAAGGGAGCTGCAGCCCATCCCAAGAGCTGGACACCAGGAGAAGTGCGACAGAGACCACCATCAGATAAGGCACTGCTGCTTTTGCAGCTCTTCAGACTCCCTGGGACCTCCCAGAGTTCATCTCCTCCTGTGTCCTGCTGCCTGCATTACTCCGAAGGGCTGGAAATTGTTTCCTGGGGTTCCCAGGGAACACAGCCATGTAAAATGATAAAAGCAGGCCCTTTGCTTAATCCTTTGCAAATGCCTCTCTGGTTGACCCACCAGGGAAAAAGGTGCTTTCTATATTGCCTCAAACCATGCCATGGTCTGCCCAAGTGGGAATTTCACAGTGCAGTTCACTGCAGGAGAGTCCTACAAGGGGAACACCAACACAGAGGTCAGCACTGGGGAAAAGCTTTCACATTTCTGTGGAGCAAGTATCCATCCGAGGTGGAAAAAAAGCCCAGACATGGTTCTGGGCAACTGGTTGTATGTGTCCCTGCTTGAGCAGGGGGCTTGGACCTCCAGAAGTCCCTTCCAACCTCAGCCCTTCTGTGATTCTGTGAAGTGGAGCAAATTCAGATTTGATTCCCATGCAAAGCCAGATTAGGAATTTATGAACTAATACATCTTTCCCATCCCCACAGATGCTGTTGAAAACACAGATGGTGTAAAAGCAGGACTCATCTGGCTGGAACGGGCAGCTCCAGACTACTGGAAGAATCATTGATATTTTCAGCCAGGAAGCATGAAGTTTGCAGCTATTTGGAAATTTGCATTTAATTTACAGATTAAGCAAATCTAAAAACCCCAACTATCTGATAAACAAGTTTTGAAGGCAGTTTCTCAGTTTGAGAAAGACCAAGTTGACTTTTCGTACTGAGGCCTAATCTCTGACGACTCTCAAGAGGGGGAGAAGCTTTCCTGCCCAGTTCTGTTTGCACAGCACTTCATGGCCATTAAGGAGTCAAGCCACAGTCCGTGACCAGTAAAAGCGAGCATGATCCTGCGTTGTGTACGTTGAGTCTGACTTAAGGGACACAAGCAACGCTAGGAATGCATCCACTTATTTTGGCAACTCCAGGTCCTTCCCCAGCGCAGTGCTTGCACTGGGAATACAGTGGGATGCAGTCACCCAAATGAGAGCTGCTACATGAGAAGGTTTCACAAAGGAGCCACATTATTTTTAGCTTTCAGGATTTGTGCTTACCCTGGTGATCTGAATGTTGTTCAGTTGCTGCTGCCAGTGGAGAATGCTCTCCATCCTGTGCACCCACATGTTGATGTTTCCAACCAGGACAGACTTGCCCACCCGTTGAACTAACGTGCAGAGGGACGTGTAGAGGGTCTGCAGCAATTCCCGTATTAGCCTGATGTTCTGCTGATCTTCAAGGACTTTGGAGGAACAGGAAAGGTTAAAAATGGGAAATGCCCAAATCCTTTTCTGAATCTACTTGTTTCTCAGGCAACTCATCTGCTATAACCTCACAGGCCAAAGAGAGCCAGCCTGTGCTTTTCCTTTGAAACATTAGCCAGACATAGCAGGTTAGACAGCAGATGGAAAGAGATCCTCCCAGGATAAGCAGATGAGGTATCTGCCCGTTCTGCAGCACTTCCCATTTCCAGCTGCTGGCAACCGGCCAGTTTTCCCCTCTGATACATGTGAGAGGTTATCTATGTGCACCTCTTCCCCATCTACCCCAGCTGATGTGCAGGGAGACTGCTCAGGATCTCCTTTCTCATTATGTATACACATGCTAACAGGGCACTCTCAATTCCCAGGCTTCAGCCAGAGCTAAAGCATCAGGGAGGGAAGCTGCACATCTCAACTGCAATTCAGCCCCCTGGCAGGTGAAGGCAGCCCTCGAGCTTTCCTTCCCTCCGGAGCGGTGGGAGCATTGATGATACAGCAAACTGGCAATAAGGCAGCAGCAGAGACTGCAGATGTGCCAGGCTGGGGGCAGGAGCAGCCATCTCTTCTGCAGTCAAAAATAGGACTCAGTAGGATGCAGAAGGAGTGGTAGCGAGGAAAGTTGGAGAAGGAGGAATCGCCTCTCAGATACCTACCAAAATACAGACATTTCTTCCCACTTCTCCCTCCCCCCAATAATCCTCCACCGAGGGAAAGGAAAGTGGAACTGTACTACAGAAATAGGCAGCGGTGCCCCTCTTCACCCGTCTCGCGTTGCCTGATTATTCTTGAGGATGTGGTTCACACAGATTAAATCAGAATCCTCCTCCTCCCCCTCACTGTTTCCGTTTCTTACCTTTCTGCACCACTTTTTCCAAAATGTTCATGTAGTTTTTCTGGGCAATGCCACTCAGTGACGTCAGCTGAGACTTTGCTATCAGCTCCAACAGCTGTGGATAAAAATAGAAGTTGCAAGCCTTAGAGCACAGAGATACCTTTCTAATCTTGACTCCTGGTCACGTGACACAGCACAACAGTCCCGAGACTTGTTTGCTGCTTGAAAATAAAAGGGAGACAGAACGACCGAGCAAACTAACGCAAAAGGAGGAGGAGAGCAGAGGCCAAATAATTAAACCCACATCGAAAGGGGTGGGGGAGGGAAAAAAAAAGGCATTCTAATGATCTTCAGGGGGAAAAAAAAAAACTTGATTTCATGGTTCAGAGACACAGAGAAACCACAGAGCAGTGCTCAGACTGACAGCCTCTGTTCACGCCAAGGGAACAACGAAGAGCTGACATCACCGTCCTTTGCTGGGGCATAAACAAGCAGTGTCATTAGGGAACACGAGCAAATGCCTGTTTGGATGGGGATACTATTGATGGGGCATTAATGAGAATCAGACTCCACAATTTACGTCAAACTCCTGGGTTGCATGGGTTTTGTCAGAGTGCTGTCACCACGACAGAAAGGTTAAGCACTATATTAAAAACAAGCCCCCCCACCCCTATTCCCCCAAGGTTTCCTCCTCTCTGTTCAGCTCTTACAGCTGCAACACCAAACCACCCTTCTCTGTTTGCCCTGTTTACTTGTTAACCTCCCCTAAAGGAAATCTCACTTTTACTTCCAATTAGGATTTGCTTCCCATCGCTGATCTCCTGACTCGCGTGCAAGCCGGACGCTGAATTCGGGCTGCAGTTGCTAAAGGAAGCATTTCCCACAGGGAAGATGCCCTCTTCTCCCCAGCTCTCTACCACCACAAGAATAGCTGTGGAAGTTTCCTATGGATCGTGCTCTGCAGAACATGTGGCCTGTGATCTTCCAAGCCTTCCTCCCTTCCCCCAGCATTATATAAATACACAGACCATCCACGTGTCAGTCCATTTGTTTTGAATGTACATAGCCTTCTGTTTTAATTTAGAAAGGAAAGGAAAAACCTTTTATGCTACAAATCAATCAACACGTTACCGCATGACTAGCTTATTAATCCTTTATCATCTGCGGCTACGGTATCCCACTGCTGGCACCGCAGAGAGCCCAGAGAAGGTGCAACTACTTGTGTCGAGTAACTAAGATGGCTTTTGACAAGACTTGATAAGTCATGAGCTGAACTGTTTGCCCCGCTATAAGAATGACAGGAATGTATCCAAAAAGTCACCGGCAGCTTGCCACGAAGCGGGGAGCTTGGGGAGAGGTAGGACTGGAGCCATTCACCGGCTCTGCTTGTCTCGGGTGCTGGCATGTGACTGCCAGTTCGGAGCAGTGAAGTCGCCTAGAGTGACCGATCTCTTCTTCCGTTTAATTTCCAGGCCGACACCATCATCAGATGGCTTTGAGTTTACATTCTATTAATATCTTGCACCTCACATAACCAAAAGAAAACAAGATGAAAAAAGACCTGCGCTAACTCCTCTGAAGGGCAGAGGAGTCGTCTTGGCTCATTTGGGGGAAACAAGAGACACAGGAGAGTTGGGTAGTATTTGGTGCACAGGCATCAGTGGATCTTCTTGCTGTATCAGCTAAACTGAGACCACAAGGACTAGATACTCTTAAAAACAAGGCAGTTTGCAAGATGCTTGGAAAGTTTTAAAAAAGATCTTCTCTTAATTTCATGAAATACTAGAGGAAGAAGAAGAAAAAAAATCAGTGTCCCAAAGTAATATGTAATACTCTGCTTACACTAAACTATTTAGCCTTCAGACCTTTGATTAGAGCGATCAACTTGCCAGACTCCATCTGTACATTAGCCACACATGCACCCAGATCAGCTCTTCTGTGCATAAACAACTGCTGTCTCCAGATTGCACCATTCTGGAACTGGCACAGAGACAGCTTCCTCCAGGCTGGGTGTTAGCAATGTTGTGCCCGTTACTGAAAACACCAAAATGCACCCAGCGATAAGCATCATGTAATGCAACACCATAAGAGCCAGACACCAGGGCCATTCTTTAAGAGGAACGAGGACAAAAATCTCAGTTCCGCGAGAAGCGCTAAATTGGTACAAAATTAATTTAGCCAAAGGAATAGATTCAAATTTTCCTTGTCTGTGTTTATCAAGGTTCAATTTATGTTCAGTGATCCAGCTCAGATACCATGTGTCACCTCTCTTCCCCTGCAGCAATAAACACAGGATGAAATTCCATCTGAAAACGATGTTGTGAATACTTCTAGGACTACTCTGCTTCCCAGGGACTGCTGGCTGAAGCGACTGGCTAGCCCTCCAAATCAAGACATTTTTTTATTCTTCTGTGCTCATATAATACACAAAAAACAGGTAAGCAATACAGTTCACCCATGCCCCAGATGCTCCAGTGCACTGAGGGTCTTTTAGTGTCGGCACAGACCCAGCAGAGTAGGGTCTCAGTTAATGGACTGACAATCCATAACCAGGGTCTACAGCATTATAACAAAATAAATCAATGTTGCCACTTGCATAATACAGACTAAAAGCAGACTGATGAATTCAGATTAATGCTGAGTAGGGTAAAAAGGCTGGAGAGCTGCAAGCATGTGTTATGATGCAGTTGCATTAAGTCCAGCCCACGCTCAACTGAGAGGGACAGATGGTAGGAGAGAGTGCACAGGGAAAGGTTAAGAGCAATTTTAAAAGGCCTGCTTTTCAAAAACACTAAGTGATTGCATTCTAGCCAATTTTAACTGGAGCTGGGAAGTCTGCATCACCTGTGGAAAACAGGGCATTAGATCCCAATTCACTCTTTCAGAAGATGAAAAAGGTGACCTGGCAGTTTCCCCAGGAAATCCTTCTTACTGCCTTGCCCCTATTTTGTTTGCTCTCAGGGGTCTGCAAGAGCCATGGAGAAAAGACAAGAGATGCAGTGGGCTATTCCAGAGCCTCTGCAAAGCTGGCAGGAGGCAGCATCTTCTGCAGCAGGGCAATAACCTGCTCACTTCCCCAGGAGTGTGATGGGGCTCCTGCTCAAACCTCACCAGCAGTTGGTGCAAAGCAGTCGGTGCAATGAGCCACTCGGCTCCAGGAGCAGAGCAGGTCCTCCTCCCATAAGCACAAGGGAAAAAGCTGCAAACACAACAGTGCCACGTGGCAGGGAACAAGGGCCCCTGTTGCAGGGCCGTGAAAGCATGCTGCCCTGCACCCCTGACTGCTGTGCACAGCATCGCTTAGACCTGCTACAGCCAGATGCCACTTCTGCCACTGTCTCAGTTCAACACCAGGGCGTGCGGGCAATCCGTACCCCAAATAACCCACAGCTAGGGGCTTACAGCACAGACCCAAAAAATCCTCAGCAGGCCTGCTGCACCAAGCAGGAGGGTGTAGCCTTGCTTCAAAAGGGGAAATGCTTTGTAATAATTAAAATCACAAGTCTCAAACTACTGAAGTGTAAATCCCCCTTTGAATACCCCAAACCAGCTACAGGGAAGCTGGACTGCACCCTGTGGGGATCCATAAACTCCTCCTGGTTGGGGATGTGGCTCCTCCCATCTGGACTGCTTAGAGAAATGTATTCCAATGAAAAATTCCTCCTCCAGCCCCCCCTTGCTCTCACAGCCCTTCACTTTCTGTGGCTGAAATGTCACATTGGCTTTCGGCTGGGAGGTAGAGCAAGAGCAAGGCGAGTTATAATGATTTACAGCGCAGGTGCTGACAGATCTCCACGAGGCAGCATCGAGCTGATATTCTTTCAGCACAGCATAAATCCAGGACTCCCAGAGCTAACTGCTATAAAAACTTAAGAAACAAATTTAAGAGACTACTTTAGCAGGCAGCACACTATCAACATCATGTTATTCCAGAAGAGTTGTGCCTGTGCAGCTTAACCTGACCTAAGCTTTTATGATCAGAAACAGGACCTTCCCTTGAGACATTACTACACAACCATCATATGACAAATCTTTCTGAAGGAAGCAGCCTGCAAAACCTCACTGTCATCTGAACAGAGTGTTCCCAAAGGAGAACCAACAACTTCTGGGCTGCAGGCACTTTTGTCTCTGCTCATATTACTTATGCTTACCGAACGCTTCCAGTCTTTTCATTAGATCTCTAAGACCAGAGAAATCAGGACTGCTTCAAGACCAAGAACAGTTTGGGTCCTCTGGGTCAATCACACACTTCCTTACTAGCTCTAAAAAGGGAACATGTAGGCAGATGCTATAGTTTAAAAGATCAGCAAGGACCAGGTCATGGCACCAATACCTATACTCAGCACTTCCAGCACTATATCAGCAGACTGTCAAGACAAGATTGATGTGGGGAGGAAAATTTCTTCCGCTTCAGTTACATGAACTCGCTGGCTACAGCCGATGGTATTTGCCCATGAAAAATACCTGCCAAGCTTCTTGCAGCTCACACCTCCACCTCACTTGAAGGAGGTGCCCATTTTATCAGTGCACCATTAGGAACTCCAAGAACTTAGTTTGGGTGTATCTTAAGAAGCAGGCACTTCTGTATGACAAAAAATTGGCACTGAAAACACTGTAGCACTTAAGTTCAGAGAAATTCAGAAGGGAATGCTTTGAGAAAGGCAAGTTGATGTTCAGCCTGAAAGCGCATTTTGCTACCAGCAATGATGTAGCTTATTTCTCTATAGGGCAGGTTCAGGTTTTGCCAGCAGAATCCCAAGCCTGCAGCTGTTCCTCTCCCTTCTTCCCCTACAGACATCCTCATATTCTCCCCTAGCCTTCGACTCTAAACTTCCCTCCTTGGAAAGCATGTTTGATGAACTAAGTAGTGTGACATTGATCAGATACCCTGAGCAACGGGTGGAACAAGGAGAGGTAGGGAAGGGAAAAGTGTTTTGCCTGCCAATGTTCAAGGCATTTTCCATGTGACAGATTGCTCATCTTGTGTGCTCTAGGAGGCCTGCAATTTGCAAAGGACCATAAACAAGATCCACATCTAGGCAGAGCTTTTCATGAGTAAATCTGGCACATGAGGCATTTTATGAGCTACTATCCACCAGAGACTTGGCCGATACAAGCCTTTCATTTTAAGAAGTCAGTTTTATATTTGATCCATGGTACCAGGTTTAATATCTTCTTTAATCTGCCAAACCACAAGTCAGCCTCAATTAGAAAGCTTCTACTTCTCAGTAGTGCTGTATCCTTAAAACTACTGGGGGAAAAACTGCTCTTAAAAGCTCAGAAGAGAGGCAATTTGTAGAAACAAGAACACATGCCGACTTCCATACAGAACACTGCTATTTTGGATACACAGCAGATTTGGGATGCTTTTATGAAGTCCGCATGGGATAAAGGGGGAAGAAGGTCAGCCTGAGCCTCCCCACCGGACCATACCGACTTCACTGAAATTTGAGTTTGCTCTTCAAAAAATTTAATGGGACTTCTGCTCAATCATTGCAGTCCCATGCGAGACACCCATCACACTGGGCTGAGCAGAAGCCCATCATGTGGCACAGCACAACCTGAGGCCACGCTTAGCAGAAGTCTCTGGAGTTCTTCGCTGTCATAAGACAAAGTCTGCCAAAAGAATCTCTGGAGCACCAAATACAAGTTTTATTTTCTTCCTTTATATTTGACTAAAGGGTTATAGCCTTGGCATGACCTCTTCCTTCCACAATGATCCCCCTAAAGATGACATGGCTGTGTTGATATATATCCAGCATCAGAAAACACAGTACCCCAGTGCTGGTGATCATCTTCTCAGTACAAGCAAGAAAACAAGTTGTCCCAGGACCAGCAGAGCTAGGACAGCCTGAGTTTCCATGGACTTGCATCCCGCTTTGCCTCCCCCAGCATCCCCACTCCCTGCCACCACCCCTGCAGCGGGACATCCAAGTGATTGGCAGTGCCCTTCCTGCACAGCGGGTGGGTGATCACCCCCAATGCCTGTACCCTTCCCAGGGTGACAGAGGTTTCCACAGGCTCTTTGTCACCTAGACAACAGGTGAACAAACCAAGGTGAACTTGCTCAGGTCATTTCTTCCTTAGACACTTTTCATGACACATGACTCTGCAAAGGGAAAGCAATACCAATGCTGCTTGCTCCAGAACCTAAAACCCAAACAGCTGGTGCCTCACCAGTGATCAGCTGCTGATGAGATGTGAAAAGGAGCTGTTTATAAACAGCCTCAGGTTAATAACAGAATTTTTTTTAAGCTTATTGAATTCCAAACCTTGATAAGCATTCTGAAATTCGAGATCAATTTGCAGATCACATGTGCATAAACATATAGCCCTCGGGACAGTAGCCCCTGCCCCCCAACCACTGCCACCCCCCTTGGTCACCCAGAGCCAAAAGAGAAGCCCTCATCTGTCATGGAAAGCCAGAGCATGGGGAACCGGGGCTGATGACTCCTTCCTACCAACTCAGGGTGTCAGGACTAACCAAATGCTTTGCCCACTGACACTGCTGCCAGTCACCCAGGATTAAGAGCAACCATGATCCTTAACGAGAAGATCAGTGCCTCCAAGAGGTTCAGCCCATCCTCTCATTCCCAAAACACTCAGCTCCCCAGAGTGTCTCCTGTATCACTTCAAAGGAGACGGAGCTCCACAGCCCTCGTGGAGCTGGAGCCTTCTGTGCAAAGAGGTCCCTGCTGCTCCATGGCATCTGCAGAGAGCCCATGCTCCTTTTGGGGCTACAGGAATCGCATTTAGAAGCTGAACCAAGAACTCAGGAAGTAGAAGCTAAGTTTTCTGGGTTTCAGAAGTGAATTTCACAACTGAAAAGTAGTAGGAATGCTAGGCTAAGGACAGTCCATCTTCTACATTACCACCACCTCCCTCCCTGTTTTAACAGATCAAAGAGGTGGTTTTGGGCATCTATCCACACAACTTCCATCAGTTACTTCATACAGCAAAGCCCAACACCCACACTCACATGCTTGGGCCTCTCTTCTTTGCCAGTGCTTCCCATCACCCAACTGGTGCTCGGTTCAGAGCCTCCACCACCATCACAGCAAAATAAACCCTGGCCTTTCACTCACCCTCACAACATAGTTGAATCGCCTGGAGTCCAGGATAGCACTGGAGAAGTCAAGTCGGTTGAAGGCTTCTCCCAAGGTGCAGTAACCATGGCGCTGAGAAGAAAAAACAGTCTGGGTCATGTTTTGGCAGACACGAGTACAGACAGCACTAGGAAGACGTGACCCAGGGCAACTCAATTTAGCAAGCTAATGGGTACAAACCATGGGACCAGCTCACCGCCGGAGGAGGCAGGCCTGTCTCCCGCAGAGCCGCTTTTATTGACGTCAAGAGCAGGCACGGCCCAATATAGATTATGGTAGTTTCCCAAGAGTGACCCAAGCTCTGCTCATGACCCATGGATTTGCGGGTGAGAGTGAGCCACACATTCCCGGGTTTCAATATATAGTGCAAGTTCAGAGCAGTCTTGTACAGGCTGCTTCTCTCCATGAGCGCAAGCGAGCTGTTGTGATGAATTCCAATGATTTTCCATGTTAGGACTGTACTGGGTGAAAGCCAAGAACAGTATTATGGCTTGGTCTGCAAATGGCTGGTTTTTTTTTTTTTTTTTAGCTGAGAGAAGCAAACAAGTCATATTTTAAACACATGTACAGAGCCTTGTACAGCAAGCCCTGGCTCCCTGATTGAGGCTTAAAATCATTACTGAAATTCCAACCACAAGCCAGATCTTCCACTTATCTCTTAAGAGCTTCTGCTGATTTATATCAGCACAGGATCTTCTATCACTTGGAAAAAACAGTAGAAAAGGGAACAAAGAAGCTATGGGAAGGCACTCACCTCTTTTGTGCTCCCCTTGTGAACATAGATCCACTTCTCCTGGTGGAAATCTGTTTGGACAAAGACACATTTTGCTCAGTTCATCTTCTACCTCACAGAGGGCTGGATCTCTGTTCTGCTCACAACACTTACTGCCCTTTTAGTGCAAATGAAGTTATTTTGTGTTTATGTCACTACGCTTGAAACCAAAACTAGCAACTTGCTGAGCTGCTTTGTTTCCATATTGCTTCATTTGAGACTGCAGCCCTGAGCCTTCGCAAGGGCTTCTGTTTCAGTGACACAGCTCAAGACTGTAAATGTTTAATCTGCCAGCCACAGATATACCATAGCACCTCCTCTTCTTTGGTCCCAGACAGTAAGTGTGGCTGACAGCCAGGTTTTGTTGTTATTGATTTTATTAACTATTCATTACCTTGGTTACATGCTTGGGATTGAATGTCAAATTTGAAGTTGAGCAAAAATGTCATGAGACACCAGGCATGTGGGAGAGACCTTTTAGCAGTGAGGTCAGGCTCAGAGGAGCATGCTTGTGCTTGCAGCTAACTTGCTAAAAAAGAGAAACCAATTTGGGACCAAAATTTTCCTATTTCTAATTGCCCCTCCCTTCCCTCAGAAATGGGAGTTGTCCCATCCACTCCCCAAAATAACTTCTCTGTACCCACCACATGCTGCTAACTCAGTCTGCAGAAGAGCCCTTACTGTAACAGCAGTTATGCTGCTTGATCCTTCTTCCACCCCATTCTCACATGGGCTTTTGACCCTTCTTCCACCACACATGGCAATTCAACAGCTAGTATAAGACATTCTTCTCCCCATCCTGCTTGACTCCTTTCCCTAACGGAAATATTGTCTTCCTGGAGTCTTTTTCCACCTAAGGATCCAGCGATGTACTCCTGCCCGGTACTGTGAGCCCAAGGACAAACCCAGTCTTAGTTACAGGCATGCAGACCCTGCATCAGGCCCTTTTTTGCTGTAGGTCACAGCAGAATCCAGCCAAAAACTGTCATGGTAACATTTGTTTGTTCAGAGAACCAAATGCACAGAGGGGCCAGAATTTGGCATCAGTTTCTGAAATCCTGGGGGATGCACAATGAGCTAATAGTAGTGTGGGAATTGTAACTCATTTCCTCTGTGTATGTTTACATTTGTAGCCTTCACATCTAACTCCAGTACCTATCTTGCAATCAGACCAGCACAGACCTTGCTATCCCTGCAGGCTCCCCAGAGTCCTCCCACAGTTGCCATCTGAGACCCCGGCTGCTCACTGCACATACAGAATGATTTCAAACCTTCCATTGTTCTGAGTGAGCTAAAAATCTTATTTCATTTTTCATGCACTCCACGCACAGAGATAGGATCAAAGCTCACATTCAGGCTTGTAGCCTCCAGTAATGTAGATTAGTACTCAACATGCATATGGAGGGAAGAATAAATTTAGCCTGTTGTGCAGAAGGAAGTCTACAGGGGGAAAAAAAACTGGAACTGGTTCATTTGAATGTACCATAGGAAAAAATTACCCTCCTTCTGACAAACACAAATGACAAAAATTTGAACACAACAAGCACAACTCCTCAGAGCAGGGATTACTAACAGGGGCATAAATCTTCACATTAAACTGCATCCAAGTTCTCTACTTAGGTCAAACATGGGCACAAAGCCCTTTGAGACACTCTGGAAGACTCCTCATGTGCTGTGCAAGAACCATAGATATGAAGCATTTTCCATTCTCCTGCAGCAACTTTTATTTAAAAAAGCCCAAATAGACATCTTACATTGAATCTTGGCTTTGTTATTCAGCAGGTCTTTTCTTCTCTTCTTGGCAGCCACATCATAGTTCAGACTGTTGAAGAGATTCTCTTTGTTGTGATCATCCTTTTTACAAAAGCTGTGAATGACACAAAGCAAGGATTCTGTTTATTTCTGCAGTCTGCTGAACACTATGTTTCCTGCAAGAAGAGAAAATACACAGGTGTTTGTTGTGAGCTCCAAAGCTGCCTCCTTGCAGGCTGCTCTCCAGAAGTCTGCATGCAGTTTTTGCATCCAGGAATAGTATTTTTAAATGAGCCTCTGGTGCCTCATTTCTGTGCTAGGTAAGGTAACAGACAGGAGCAGGTAATACAGATTGCACAGTTAGTGCTGGGACACTGCTGGGCAGTATTCTTCTCCTCCCTTTAACCTGTTCTTATCTTTGAGTAACACCATACCCTCCTACTGTAGGCAGTAGATTCCTCTGAGACAGTCAGACTTCTACAGAAGGACATATTCAGACATCTCTGAGGACATACATATATGAACTCAAATATTTATTAACAAAAGAGTCTCTAGAAAACATTCTTTCAAGCTTACAGGAAGAGCTCAGCTGAGGTTCAGACTTGGCTGGTGGTTTTCCAAACGCCACATAGTAGCAACTGTACAAATTAGCAGCTAGGATCTCTTGTCCAAGACTGCCCATCCTCTGCATTTGCCAGAGCTCTGCTGTAACTATATTATTAGTGAAGGGAGCTATAACCCCTTATTTTCTTTAAGGGCAATGAAAGAGTATCTATAAAGAGCCTGTGCATCTCTACATTCTGCAGAGCTGCAAATCAGCAGATCCAAGCAGCAATGTGAAACTGAGAAGCCCCTGGGCAGCCACAGTGCTGCAGCACAGATCCCTGGGGGTGGCAGGGGAAGGCAGCACCCACCAGCAGCTCTCAGCAGAGGCCCACCTGCACACCGCATGCTGCCCAGGGCTGTGGGGATGCCTCGCAGGTGCTGGGGAGAAGACGGGCGATGCATCTAGGAGAAGCAAAGAGAGCCGCCCCCACTGCTCTAGCAGCTGGCAAGGGATGGGAGATAGCTATCTGCAGGTCTAAATGCAAAGAAGGGACCCAGGCACCTCGCTGCAGCTCAGCTGCTGTGGCAGCACTGGTCTGGGACACCCCGGAGGTCTGGCAGGCGCTGAAACATGCTGTTGATGGCAGCGCTGGGCGAGCTTCCTCTGCAACAGCCACAAGGACCCTTCCATCAGGCTGCTTCCTCTGCAGACCTCGTGTTTATGCTGTTTAGCCTCAAAACAGTAACACGAGCACCATACCGACTCACATCTCCAAGAGCTATTCAGCACAGGCTCCTGCAAACGGATAAAACCTGCGGGACAAGGCTCCTTGATTCGCCCTACTGATAAACAGGATCACCAGCGCAGGCCCGCAGGCAGGAGAGGGAGGTTTGCTGTCTGTCAGCGCAGCCACCAGCATGCGCAGAAGTCAAGTGGCCAAGTCAGAGTTTCAGCCCCATGAGGGACCCGGACCTCCTCCGGCACAGTCCGGATGGGCATTCTGGTTTGACACCAGAGGCGGAGGAAACCTCCCCCAGCTCCAGGACACCACAGCCCCAGCTCCCCCTTCCTCCTCCAAGTGCCCCCTCACAGGGCACCGCAGCTGCGGGGAAGGCACCGCTCCTGCAGGCTCTACCGTATCCCTGCGGAAGGGGAACAGCAGCAAGGCAGGTGGGACAGTATTCACAGCAACAACAGCTCAGGGAACCAGACACTTCTGCCAGCTGGAGCTGGCTCAGGAGAACCTAAACCTGAGAGCGGAACATCTCAGCTGCACATTTCCCCCATCCAGGTGGCTTTCTGCTACGAGGACCAAAACCCCAGAACAGAGTATGGCAGTAAGGAAGAAGTGGTTTTGAGATGTTCGAGCTCATATTTTATCAGGGTTGCACAAAATCAGTGATAAGCCAAGTTAACATGCCCCGTGCAGTGGCACAATCCAAGCCCAATAGCACAAGACAGATCTGCTTTAAATCTCCCATGTCAACAGGGCACCCTTGACTGTTGACTTCCTACTGAATGACTCTGTAATCTGAAACCTTCATAACAACGGCACTGGATGAATTCCAGCATGGGAGGCAGATTATTCCCCTGTTTATGTACTGCCAGGTTTCTACACGGTTCTCCAAGGCATCCTGACAGGTTGAACAGTTGGGCACCAGGACCTGGCACTGCAAGGACCTCAGTCCAGGGCCAGTACATCACCTCCTTGCTTTTTAATGCGAAACCCGTGCCAAACTCAGTATTCCCAACACAATCACCCTACCACCAGCCAGACATCTTCCTACCTATTTACAAATCAGATCCTTTGGATTCTAAACTTGATTTTTATTTACAGCATGCATAAGAGAGGGCAAGAGATACAGACCTGCTACATAAACCTCCTTGCACAGTAACATCTCAGCAGCGGTTCACAGCAAATTCCTGCTTGCTCCAAGTCCCTTTGCCATGGACATTCCTGACCCATCCCTCAAGCCCAGTCCCAGCAAACCCAAACCTGACTGCGCTCAGCTCAAACCAAGACGCAGCTCTGCAAGAAAAGTTTGGTTTTGACAGGAGCGATCTGGCCAGAGACCATTACACCCACGCTGCTGCAAAGGCTTCCTGCCCGCAGCGACGCAGCTCCGCCGTGCTTCACCATCTTGGGGGTTTTGTTGATGTTTTGATGCCAGATTAGTCAGGCAGCACGCACGGTACATTACTCATGGTCTGGGGAAGATTTATGGACACATCAGCCTTCTCCAGCCCGGGAGCCGGGAAGCTCCGGGAAGGGCTGTTTTGGGAAGAGGGGGGGGACCCCTCCAGGGCCCCCCAGGAGACACTCAGCAATGCTCCCCAGGGCACATTGCCCAGGCCGTGGGGCAGCGCCTGTTTTCACCTTTTCCTCGCTTTTTCACCCCATCCCACAGCCGTAGGGAGGGACAGCCGCCTCCGTGCCCAGGCGCCCCGACACCCCACCGGGGCTGAGGAAGACCCCTTTTGCGTTCACAGCAGGCCCGGGGGGACGCCGCCGAGCCCCTCCGCCGGCGGGCCCGGTCGCCTCAGCGACGCCAAGGCCCGGGGTTACCGGTAGGCCCGCACAGCGACCACCCCCCCACCTCAGCGGCCCCCGGAGCTCAGCGGCCCCCGGCCAAGGGACAGGATGAAGCGCCGCCGCCACCCCCCGCCCCCGCCCCGCCGCACCGCGGCGCCCCCTGGCGGCGCAGCCGGGGGAGGGGGCCGGAGCCGGCGGCGATACCTGCTGATGTCGCCGACATAACCGCCGCTCTTCTCGTCGAGGAAGCGCGTCCAGCCGTCGGCCGTCTTCACCCAGCTCTGCCCGGGGGAGCGCCAGTCCTGTCCCAGGAACGGCATGGCGGCGGGACGGAGCGGGACCGGGAGCGGAACGAGGCGCCGGGCGCGGCGGGGCTGCGGGCGCGGCGGCTCCGCGCTATTTATGCGGCGGCGGCGGCGGCGTGTTGCCGGAAGCGCGCGCTGGCCCCGCCCCGCCCCGCCGCACGTGGCGGTGTTTATCGGCACCGCCCCCGCCCGCCGCCAGCGGCCCGGGGCGGGGCCACGGGGGGCGGGGCTACGGGGAGGGGCGGGGCTACGGGGAGGGGCGGGGCTAGGGGGAGGGGCGGGGCCAGCGAGGGCTGGGGGCCAGCTCCATCTGTAACTCCCGTATCCCATTTACTGAGGCAAACGATATAAATATTTGCCCAGGCACGTTTGTGTATGCGTGTCGATGTGCTTTAGATATTTGTGTATCACAAAATTGTATCCTATCTAGAGAAACATATGGAATCTACACATACAGATAAATGTAGAACATTGTGAGAACGTACAGAATATGTTATATCTGGTTCCATAGAGAGCATTATATAGAGAGACAATATTATATATAGAATGTTTTCTAAATGTATGTTTCAAATATATATAATCTTATATGTGGTTCTATATAGAGAACATTATATATAGAAAGAATATTATATAGAGAGTGTTTTCTAAATCTACGTTTCCTATGTGTCTATTTTATATCTGTGTAATGTTTCATATACACACATAGTGGTGGACTTGGCAGCGCTAGGTTAGCGGCAGGACTCAATGAGCTTCAAGGTCTTTTCCAACCTAAACGATTCTATGATTCTGTGCCATGTTTTATATCTGTATGTTTTATATATGCATGTGCTTTTATATGCATTATGCTCATATATGTTATTTTAAAATATTTTATAGGTAAATATGCATGGCAAAGATATATAAATATCTATAAAGCAATATTATTTTTTTAATGTATAATATATAAATATAGCTTATTAGGTGCATGCACTGGTAGGTGTTGGAGAAGGTCTCATGTATTGAACATTAAAACCACGGGGGTTTTTGCGTTCCAGCCAGGGCTGAGGTGTCACATTCACAGCCAGGAACGCACTGTAGCTCATTGCATAAACGTAGGACATTTTGCGTTAGGATTACGACACGTTCGCCCTGTGCTATGGTGTATGCATCTCAGTACGCCGATGTTCGCAGCGCCCCGGGGATGTTACTTTGGGGCAGCGCATGCGGGGCATCCCCGGGTGGGGGAAGGGGCAGGTGGCCGTCAGTCTGTCGGGGCTGAGGGCCGAAGAGACATGGCGAGCGGCTGGCCGCGGGGATAAGCTGCCCTAATCCGGGTCACGTTGCCAGCCCTTCCCCAGCTGCACAATGGGCCGCCGAGGGGCATTCGGCAACATCTGGCGCTTGCTAGCGACGCTGTTACGTAGTCACCCTCGAAAAACAAAAAAAAACCTGATAAAAACAAGCACTCGAGGCACAGTGAAGGTGGTGCATGCAGAGGGGTGACACGACGCTGCCAGGGCCGAGGGCAGTGGGAGCTCTGGTGGCTGCGGGGCGGGTGTTGGCGATGCTGGGAGCCCCGGCAACCCCAGCCACCCCGGCTCTGGCTCCTGCCATGGCTCGCCAGGGCGGGTGTCGGGGATGCTGGGAGCCCCGCAGCAGGAGCGCTGGCCGCCCCGGCCACCCCGGCTCTGGCTCCTGCCATGGCTCGCCAGGGCGGGTGTTGCACGGGGGTCAGGGGAAGGAAGAGTGAAAACCCACTGGCTAAAAGCTGCCACGGCTGAGAGGTGCCTGCAGCCCCTGGGGACAGAAAGCACTTGAGAGTGACGATGAGCCACAGCACATGCAAAAACTAAAATCCAAATACAAGGACACTGGGGCCGAGGTCTCCTCCCTCTGCCCGTCCGATCCACCCCTTCGGGGCAGCGGTCCCACCTTCCCTTACAGGCAGTGCCAGCCATTTGTTGAGTGGCAGGGGATATTGTTTAAGCTGCAAGAGTGCTTTGAGCTGCAAAATCATCTTTGGTGGGTTTCTTCTGCAGTTTAAGCATCCCATGCGTTCGACAACCGAGCCTCTTCCAACAGCATTGCTGCAGGTGATATGGCCTTCCAGGAGACCCCGGAGGGGACCGGGTCTGCAGTTGTGGAGCTGCTTGGGCTGAGGCCACCTCCTAACAGTGTCATGGAGCTCAGTGTGTCCCCAAAAGGCTGCGGCTGCCTGTCACCCGCGTCCTGCCCTGCCGAGTGGGTTAAGCCGGGCAGATCTATGCCACTGGAAATATCTTTATCCTTTCAACGAGGATCTCTCAGCTGCTCTGAAGCGCGGGTCGGGTTCGGTCTGCAGAAGGGGATAGCGAGAGAAATGAGTGCTAGGGAAGGCAGGTGCAAGGATTGATTTGTCCCATCTCTTTTAAAAGCCATTGTGATCTGGGGCGATAACCCACAAGCACCGTCAAATGCTCGTGAGCGGCCAGGGAGCCACCGCTGGTCTGCAGCAGGCTGATTGAAAGCACCGTGTTCAGACCACGAGCTGGCGAGAGCCATGGATACAACCAAGCAGGGGGCATGTGAAAACCTTTGGAGATTTTAACGTGGTGTGGCAGGAGAGCTGCCGCCATTGGCCCTGTGGGATAGCTCGAACTCAGGGTAGAAATTTTTGTGGTTGAAAAAAGACAATAAAAAAAAGAGTGAAACTCTCTGCGCAGACATGCAGGTGCAGAGCCAGGGTTAGCCGGGCTGGACCCACCACAGGCACTGGCATTTTGGAAACAGCGGTGCAGACAGAAATCAGAGCTGCTGCTCCGGAGCATGGGCCCTTTCCCCAGAGACCAAAATAGATCTGCTCGTGGTCGAGCTGCTCCGCTCCCACCGGCTGGGGACAGCGGCAATGGTCTGCACGGAGCGGGTTGCGGAGCGGCGGCTTTGTGAGAGCTGCTCCTCCAAGTACATTTCCATGCCGGGGTGTTGCAGGGCAGCAGCCTCCACGCGCAGCCTTTCTTTACTTAAGCCTTTACTGAACAGGTACCAGAGGTGCTCAAACTCTGCCTGCAGTCCTCCACAGGCCGTTGGCGTGCAGGGGTTAATGAAGCAGGGACAAACCCATGCAGATGCCTGGGAAGGTGCAGAGATTTGCAAACCAGCTCAGAGGAGGCATCGGTTTTGTCCAAAGCTGGTACATCTGTAACCAATTGTGGCTCTATGTTTACGGATCTGGGAATCGGCAGCAGAGGGATTAAAAGCGGCGTGTTTAGCTGTGAAAGGAGACCTTCCCCCTCCCTACGCCAGCGCGGTGGCTCTTGTAGGAGCCTTGCTGCAGCACGTCCGTTACGGCTGGTGTTACTGGCTCTGTAGAAACCAATTGCACGCAGCCGGCCTGATGCGCATGTGTGCATGCACATTGCACAGACATCAAAGCAGCCTCTTATGCCTCCTCCTGCAGCTCCTGCACACAACCCCACCTCCCCAACCTTGAACCCCTCCACAGCTGGGCTCCCCACACCGAGGAATGAGTTTTATCTCGGGGCACGCAGGAACCGGGCAGGGCGGCTCTGCCATTGCCCACAGCTGGTTGGAGCCAGAGGGAATCCTGGCAGCACAGTTTTGAAGGGAAAAACTGAATTTTTGGGGTGAGTTGGGTACAGGGCGACCTTGCTGAGCAGCCACAGGGCGCAGCTCGGGGTGGGCACAGTCCTGGGGCAGTGGTGCAGCCGCTCTGCTCAGGAGGTGGTGAGGACTTTCTTCCAGCAGTGTCTCGACTTTGACCTGTGTAGACTCACGGTCAGCACGTATAGATACCATGGGGCAAAGCTAACAGTGGAGACCAGCTCTGGCAGTGAAAATGGGCACTGAGGCTGCGGGTGAAGCGTGCTGCACTGGGCAGTGTGTAACAAAACCCAGCAGCATTGGTTTTCAGAAAGGCAACAGGCGTTTGACTTTTGGTCATGACTCACTCAGGTTCCCACAGGTAAGTGGACTTTGGGAGAATCATCGATGTGGTCGTTGTATCATCAATGTCTGCATTAAAGGATGCATTTCCCGCATGGGGATAAAGCCAGGAACTCTCTTTCAGAGAAAAACTCTGGGCAACAAACCCTCGTTTGGCACGGCTTATGGGATCCTGCCTGCGCCACAGGCTCAGGCCATCCCAGACCTGCTCCCACCATCTGATGGGGAGAGGTGAGGAGCCTGTGTTTGGCTGCAGCAGCCTGTGCTCTCAAACCTCAGAAGCAAATGTGCCTCTCTTGCCTGAAAAATGATCCAGCTGATGGATATTTCCTTAGGGGGACAGGCGTGGTATCCTCCGTGCCACCATCACCCCCAGCTGGGCACGCTGATGGCTGAGTCGGCGTGCCGTGTCTCACGCCACTGCAGGAGGGTTTGCCGTCTGGCAAAGTCGCGCAGTGACGATGAAGGATACCTAACTTTGGGAATAGTGAGTCATGGTGTGGCCCAAGCTTTATTTGCCTACACCTCTGTTCCTTGAAAGCAGCGACTCACCGAGCAAGAGGAAATGCCGGGAATGAGCTTGGCTCGCTGGCATGTGTGTTATAGGGATGCTTTAGGGGAGCTGATTTTCTCCTGGGACTCTCTATTTCTCCTGTCTGGATGCTCACAGGTGTCCGGTGGAGCCTTATCTTTCCGAAAATTCAATAGCCCTACCCTGGATCAGGTCTCCCTTTGGCCCTGGGCATAGGAGGGGATCCTCCTGCCCCTGCCTGGCAACCTCCTGGTGACTACTTGGTGAACGTGGGTCCCTCAATGCACCTGACAGTGAATCGCTCTGGGATCCTCCTGGGAGAGGGAGGTCACATAAACGCCGATGACATAAATGCCTCTCACCAGGCACTCCTGCCTGAGCATTGCCAGAGCCTGGTCGCAGGTGGGCAGAGCACAGGACAGCAGTAACAGTGGTGCCCAGCAATGTACGCTGTCCTTCTCATCTGCAAAGCATTAGCTGGTAGGAATGAATCTTCATACCAGGCAGGCGAGTTTCATGAGCGTTGCTCCACAGAGAGACAGAGTAAATGATGTGATGAAGGGTGAATCAGGTCATGGCTGCGATGAAATCACAGCAGTTCCTGCCTGCCCGTCCCGTGACCATTAGACCTTACGTACTCATCAGGGAGGTAGCTGGCATCCAAGGAGGTGCGGGAGGCAGCCCCTCCTCTGGCAGCAAGTCACGCAGCCCGTGGGGAGGAGCTGGGCCGTGACTCACCTGTGGAAGCCGGTTCCAGCGCTGGATGTGGCCGGGGCGTCACAGGGTGCATCCTCTGATGGCTCGCTCCCAGGGTCTGGCAGTATGAGACCACCCACTTAAGGATGCTGAAAGGCCAAGGGAAGCAGCTCCTGGCAGGATCGGGGTGCCAAACATTTTCTATGTTGCCTTTGAAAGTCTGAGCATAAGATTTTAACCCTCTGGATGGGGCCTTGGCTGCTGATATTGGGGTGAGAGGGCCGTTTGTGTAAATCACTAGTGGGGACTCAAGCCAGGAGACTGGCCCCAAGGGCAGATTTGGTCTCACCAGCTGCTGCTTGACCTTGGGCGAGTTGCTTGATCTCCCCGGGGAGAAGCCCACTCCGCACTGAAATGGGAGCAGTGCAGAGCAGCAGCTCCTTGGGAACCGAAGGGAGAGGAGTAACATAGTTTCCTGGGAAAATACCTGCAAGTGGGTTTGGTGTGAAAACAGAAAATATTTAGGAAAAGTAAAATGACACCCTGGCTTTACCTTAGTTAGCAGAAACGTACCCCTAAACACAGGGTGATGTGGTTAGGACAGATAATAGAGAGGAGAAAGCCGCAATAGTACTGGCAGTTCCCCATGCGCAAAAGACAAACAGCGGGGTGTTGTCTGTGAGCCAGCTTCCACGTACGTCGCACGTGATGGGCCAGCCCGTCCTCCCTCCCCATAGGTAGCTCTAAAGGAGGAAAGAGGCTGGCAGCAAATTAATGTCAGCAAACCGATTGAAAAGAGGAGCAGTGTCTTGTCAAATTGGAAGTATATCCAGGAAATATTTCTTGCTTATAGTAAATTGTGCACAATGTAGCTGACAGCAGGCTTAGGGATTTGATTTCATAGAAAATATATATTTTGCATGTCAAAGAGTGTCTCTGCCTCCCGCCCACTGGGTTAAGCCCAGGATTTTGCAGCCAGGAGTTGCTAGTACTTGACATTCAGTTCCACAACGGAGAAGAGCAGTTCAGAGCTACGGTGGGCAAGCGGCCAGCGGCGCCTGAACCGGCCGCGGCCACAGGCCTGCAGGATGCAGGTTGCTCTGTGGGACAGCAACGTGCCAAGCCAAGAGCTGGATCAGCTTCAGGGCCTCCCCGTGGTCCACGGCGGTGCGTGTGCTGCACCGCCAGTGCTGGGGAAAGCAAAAGGCACCGAAAGGCACTAAACTCTGAGGGCATTGCACCTGCGAAGGTCAAGTCAGGAGCGGGGCTGGCTTGGCCTGGCTGACCTCCTAGAATAATCAGTGAGCTCCTGTAATTACCCTGGGGACACCACGTAGTGGCCATGCCTTTCATCTCTTCCGTCCTTCTTGTGGCACATCACGGCTGTGGCTCTTATAATGGGTCTGGAGTTTGTTATAGGTGCTGCAGTGTTTTCTGTGGCTTTTGTGGCCCCCTGTGCAACAAGCATCGCTGCCTGGTTGCCTGCGGTCTCAGGGGACCCAGTCTGGTGACCCAGTTTCTCCCTTTTTTTGCCCACTGCTCTTGTTCTCTGGATGCCTGCTACAGGGAGGCAGTTAATGCCAGGTACTCCCTTTTGCAGCCTCCTTGCATCTTAATTTTCCTGTCTCCTAAGGGATTTGGAGCCTTCAGAGGTGGAAGGATGGTGCAGTCCAAGGGCAGAGCCTGCTGCAGAGGACGGAAGGGAAGGTAGGAACACAGATGGAGGGAACAGTGTGACTTTTCCACCCTTCTGTCCCCCCAGCAGCCTGCAGAAAGCAGCTGTTTCCATCGCGTGAAGAGCCATCCCCGGGCAGGGCAGTTTCCGAAGGTGAGAAGTGGCCCCAGACAAGGTCTGGGAAGGTGCCAGGGTGTTACAGCCCTGCCCATCGGGCATGCTGCCTGCTCCAGGCCTCCGTTCAACACGATGGGGAAGAAAATCTGAAGGTAACTGCTTGCTGTTGGACCACACAGCACATCTACCCTCTCTCACGGGCTCTGAAAGGAGTTGTTTTTCTCACCGGTTGTTAAGCAAATGCAGATTTCATGGTCATGCTATAGAAACTGCCGCAGGGGAAGCAGCTGAAGAAGTTGTTCCTGGCTGGATTTGAAGGTGCCCCTTAGCTGACCCTCTTGTCCCTTACGTGTTTCTAACCCAGAACTACCTGTTTTACAGAACAGTTCATTTTTCCATATGTGAGAAAGCCCTGTCCTGCACCAGCAGCTGCTTTCCACGAAAGCCAGAGCTTCGACTGCTCGGTTTCAATGAAGAGCCCATGGGAGTTTCTCGGGATCCTCGCCTCCGTGTCTGTGGCAAGCTCCAGCCTGGGTCGCTCTACATTTTGCTTACCTCAACACCACCCTGGCAGCGTCAGCGGGATGCAGCGAGCATCCCTGCCTGATGGGGCGGGCCGTACGGAGCTGCTCCGGGATGGCTGGGTCTCATGGGTGGCCAGTGCCCAGCCCAGCCAAGGGAGCAGGCTGCAAAGGGCAGTGGGGCGATTTGCTGCGTAAAACCCCCCGTGGAGGGAGGAGTGTGGTTATTAGAGAGTTCCGATCCTCCTCCCTGTTGGTAGGATACACAACTTTTCATAAACACAGCCTGTCCAGCTGCATTCCTGAAGCACACATTCCTTGCTGGCATAGCTCACCCGGATTGTGGCCAGGAATAGCGCTGTGGCTTCATGTGGGACCTCTCCCAAATACATCTTTAATTGAACAGGGACACTTGGCCTGTGTGCTTGAACTCAGACCAGGAGAGAAGTATTGTAATTACTGGTCTTTTTGCCATTTTGTACCCAACACCATCTATTCTTTATCCCTCACATCTATGACTTATAAGCACCATCACACTTTCAGCTTCATTTTCTGTTTCTTGAGCATCTGATGGATGCTGTGCATGTACCACTGCCCTCTGTTGGGCTGTGCATTGGGCCAGCACAGGTGCCAGTGAGCAGGGATACCGGTGGAGCCACCTTCTTGAGTTAATATAGTTAAGGCTTGTTGTCATGCAGCTGGAGGTACTAATTTCTGTCTCTAAAATCACATAGCTGAGATTCAGCTGGCTACTCATAGCCACAAAGAATGCTTTCCTGGAAGGGCAGTAGATGGCTTTGACTTTTATTGTAAGTCTTGTGATAGCTGGCTGTCTTTTGACAGCACCAATATCTGGAGCATGGTTTTGGGGTGAGAAGCTCAGCTTTCAGTTTAAACCCCAAATGTACATTTGTAGCCCTGACAGTTGCAGAGAGAAGCTGCAAAGTGACTTCCAAGCATGCTCCTGTGGTTCAAAAAATGCAAAATACCCCATGCTTTGGTTAAGAAGTCAATCAAAAAGGAATATTATGTTTTTTAAGGCTAAGTTGTGGCCCTTGAGTACTTGGCACTGGCAATCTCAGGGGAAGATTCCAGTGTACCAGGCCTTTTTGTTATGGAGAAACTACCCATAATTTTGAGATCCAGGACTGCAGGGATTTAGGTGTCCTGGAATAGGTGACAAATTCTTCCCTTCACTCCTAGGAAGTGCTGAGAAGAGCAGAGCTGCAGTGGTGAGCTCAGTGGACCACCTCTCATGCCCAGGACCTTTTAGAGGAGCAGGGAGGAGGCATGAGACCAGTTTGGCTCCCTTCCCTTGCCCAACCTGTCACTGCCCACAGGCAACCTTAATGCCAGCACTCTTCTACTAAATACATACAAGTAAGATATTTTTATAACCCTTTTCTTTTTTTATGAACAGTTGCATGAAAGAGGAACATTTTCTGATCAGACCTCCTGCTGAAGACCATTGCACATCTGAGCTTTTCCCTTCCAGTAGGTAATATGAAGACATATCTTAGGGGCTTTGGCTTCATTTCTCCCAGGCTTGGTATTGCTCCAGTAGAGGCAAAGACTTCGTGGCTTAACAACCACAGTTTTTAATCCGCTTTTTTGCTCTTCCCTGTGCTGTGTGCAGACATAATCACAGTGGTCAGTTCTTGCTTTCAACTTCCCCCTTGCTGCCTTGTGATGTTTACATGGCATGTAGTGTTCTGCAAGCTTCAGATAAACAGAAATAAAAATCAGCGTTGGTTTGCTTTATAAGAGTAACCCCTGAAGTCAACAGCCATTCACTGGTTGTAACCTTTAACTCTCGCACCAAGAAGTGACTTTACAGAAGAAATAAATAGACTTAGGGTTCCCATGTGTCACACTGTTTTCACATGAAAGCATTAACAAACTAAATGCAGCACGGGAATGAAGCAATAAAGCATCTGGACTTTCTTGGCCAGGCATGGAGTACAGCGTGCCTGATTTTTCCAGGAAGCAAGTGGATTTGCAGAGAAAGTGCCAAGGAGTCACAGCAGCATCACTGTTATTACAAGGAGGCAAATTTCAGCACACACTGTGCTGAAATGATGATGGGCAGCTACTACATCTTTAGAGTCTTTTAGTCTTTCTGCAGGCAATGGAAGCCCAACTCCTAGAAGATGCTGGAAAAGAGGAGGCAGCCCAGAGCGAGCCCAATATCGATACTCTCCAAGGTGTTTTCCATCAGCCCAGAGCTAGTAGCTGCAAGGAAAGGGCACAACACTGATACTTGCAACAGGAGGAATGAAATCAGAGTTTGAATCCATTTTTCTTTGGCTGTAGTTACCTCTTTTCCAAGTTTTAGCTGGGAAAGAGGCAGTCTTCTCCTTGTAAAACAGAAGGAAGATCTAAGTAATACCAGATCTCTCTTTACTGATATATATTGAGTGGCTTGATTTTTAAATTTTAAAATATACTTATTGAAATATTATTTAATTTATTTTAAAAGGGGCTAACACTGCAATTACACAGCCTTGTGCTGACTTGCTCGCCTCAACACTTGGCTGATTGGGCAGAAGAATTTTTTGGAGAGTATCACAGGTTCCTTTCCCAAAGGTTGAGGTATGAGCTGTGACAATCCCTCAAAGTCACAAAAAGGCCCCTTTATACATTGGCAGGGGTTCAGGTGTTTGGGGTTCACGGAAAAAATAATTCATCCCTGTCATAGTAGAATTGCGATACGGGGCTGCAGGATTCTGAGTAACTCAGCAAGCTCAGCGGGCTCATAATTCAGAAGGAGCCCAAGCAGGCCACCTGCATGGCTGGAACATCGATTTTGGGTTTTTTATTGGCAAGAGCTGGTGCGCATTAAGAGCCTCTGAGCTCTGCAGAAGCAGTTAGGTGCTCTACCCAGCCACTGCACATCAATCCTAAAGGGAAAAAAAAGTTACCTGTCATCCTTCCTTGGCTCACAGTAAGATATGTGAGCTGCCACGTTACAATTATAGGCCAGTTCAGGAGAAAATTTTGACCCTCTGATCCAAAGTGCATCACCTGGCCCAGGACAGGACCTTTCTTCTGTTTTTTGGCAGCCGAGATGCACAATCGCCTGGGTTGAACAAATCCCCGTGCAGGAGGAGAGCTGCAGGGACGCCGTGGCTCTGCTCTTCGCCTGCACCAGCTGTGGGGTGATGCAATCTGCCTCCCCGCTCGGTAAATGAGGTCAGATTACCTTGTGTTTTGCTGGAGTCAGAAATGTGCTTGGGGACAGTTACCGTGGCTCCGCTCACAGGCAGGAAATTGTTAAATTTCAGTAATTAACTGCAAGAAGGAGGCTGGCAGATGAGTCCATACCAGACTGTTCTTTAGGTTGCAGGTCCCTGGGAGCAGGAGTTGCTTTTTTTCAAAGCTATATTCTCTAATGCGATTTCCCACCCATATTGCATCAAAAAAAAAGTGAGTCCTCCTGAGTTTGCATTTAATTTTAAGGTTCTTCTACTCTAACTCAGCAGGGGTTTGCCCAGGCTAGGTGGGACACAGTAGCTGTATCAATCTGAGAGTGCAAAATAGTCTCCTCTTCTGCTGCCAGAACAGCTAATTTGGCCTCTGCAGCTGCTGTTGGCGACTTTCCCACTGATATTAGTTGAGCAGGTTTTGTTCTTAAATTTGAAGTCTGTGTCCCTAAGAAATACTCTAGCTTGAAACTTTGTGGTGGTTCAAATGAGGCTTTTTGCTGACAGCTGCAGCAGACCAGTAGTCCTCTTCCTCCAGCCCTGGTGTCTGAAGGCAGAGCTGGTGGCCAAGAAAAAACATTTCCCAGCAGATACCATGCTATTTATTGGAGGCTGTTGAACAGAGTATGCTGACTTTTAAAGTGTGACCACTCTAAGTACACCAGCTGGAGCACCAGGAAGGAAAACGCTTCTAGATCCAAGTTTAGTGATCAGCTATTCCATTGAGCATGAAACTTGTGTAAGAGCTTATAGCATTAATCTTTCTGTTGAACATCCAACAAGTACTGCAGCAAAATTAATTCCAGATAATACAATTGAGGTTAGCTTAATGGAGAAAAAACTTGGAAAGCTTTTTTGGAAGGGGATGTGTTGTGTATATCTAGATATCTATATCCATTACGGGAAGGACGTTAGCTCTGGTGTGGGAGGGTAATGACACATGGGGCCTAACAGAGGTCTCATCATGTGTCTGTGGAAAATACATATCGTCTAAGGCAGTGTGTGTAGCATAGGAGAGTTAGGAAACCTTGAACAGGTGACAGCTGATTAAACAGCTGAATTTTTAGGTCGCTGAGCTATTTGAAATGCAGACATACATCATAAGACAGTTACCTACCTTAAACTGCCTGAACCCAGTCTTTTCCTCCTGCTCCCAGGCGCTGCAGCTTACCTTGTACAAAGCTGTTATTGTTTAGCCTGTGCAGAAACAGATTTTGTCATCATATTGGAGTCTAACTCCTCCAGCTAAATTAGATCACTGTAGCAGTGTAGACAATATACAACCCTGCAAGCCAGAATGCAAATTTATTACTTTTCCCATAAAACTAATTTCACAATGTTTTTGGAACAAGCCTTCCTGCTGTCTTTTGAATAGAGCGTTTAAGTTGAAGGAAGAAAGAGAAGGTAAATTCAACTTAAAATCTTCGGACCCAAGATCAGCCCCAAAGTGTTCGTGTCATCACAGTCAGAAGACACCTTATCTTCTGGCGTGGTTTCACTGTAGCTGAGAGCTTACAAAAATGGCTGATACCATGAGAACAGTTGATCCCTTTTTCACTCTTCCCCAGTGCTGGGATTTGTGCAAGATTACATTCAAATGTATTTCTCAAGAAAAGTCAAGTGGGGATACCACTCAACTCCCTTATCTTGATGGATCTTCAAAGCCATTCCCCATCCTAGATACCCAGCCTTATCTGGATATAAACAGAGATTCCTAATGCATCTCTGGTCATGGTCAGACTGTACGATCATCAGCTGTTTCAGCAGCAGAAGTTGGTGTAAAGACAAAACGGCTGAAAGATTTGTAGGCTGTAAAGAAGGGACAAAATGCAAAGCACAGATGGATGCTGTTCCCAGAGAGGAGGGGAGCGTGTGTGGGGTCAGTTGTGCTCCCTGTTGATCCTCCTTCACTGGGGTGCATGGGGTGTGGATGGATCTTCCCGAGGGGGCCCAGGGTAAAGACTTTAGGATCTACATGATGTCAGCCATGCCATAAATTCATGCGCTATCGCACACTGTCAGAAAGAACACAGTTCCCTTTAGAAAGAGGAACCCAGTTTCTCTCCCCCCAGGGGCTGAAGTACGGAGAGCAGAGCGTTACTGCACTGATCTGACTAAGCTGACATAATAGGCTTCAAATAAATAAGTCCGAGGCAGACAGTAATTGCAATAACGTGGGCTTAGTGGTGAAAACGCAGATCGCCACAGGTATGCCCCAAAGGTGAAGGGAGGGCATTGTCTCTTCCTTTGCTCCTTGCCACAGAGGACTCCATTTTATAATTTACACTTATAGCTTGATTGGCACCACAGACCAGAACCAACAGATGAAACGAAACCTGATAGTCGCTCCCTGCTATTTAAAATAATATTCCAAAAATATCCCCCTGTTCCCCAGGCATGGATAGCACAAAGGGCAGAAGAGGACATCGCCTCCCAAATTCTGCCTCCATCTCTTTTTCCCCCAGCTGTAGCCCGGTCATGTCCTGACTGTCCATACAATGTGCAAATATTTCTATATTAACAAAAGAAAGGAAAAAGAAAAGGGGCATCTTCTATCAGCAGGCAAAAGGTCTGGCTGCAATGTTTCCAGCAGGAAAAGGCTAAATTCAACTTCAGGACATTTTTCATGAAGTGTCTGCTTTCCAGGGAAACTCTGGGTTTAGAAATATCAAGAGTTCGCTGTCACATTGATATTACCTCAGTGTGCCCCAGGAGGCGGGATTTTTCTTCTCTGTTTTTCTATCCTTTTCTATGGGCTGTCCTTCTCAGCCACAGAAGGTCTTCTGTGGTGCACCAGTATCAATGACTCTCATAACATACCGTTTTCCTTCTCCAGGAGGACAGACTTCAGTGCTTCCTGGGGGTTTTGGTCTTTACCAGTGAAATGGCCCATACAGTTAGCAGCATAAAGTGCATTAACTACAGGTTCCGTAATGTTTAACAGGGATACAAAAAAGTCAGCACAGGAGTTATGCCTCTTCACATGTAAACCTAATTTTCTGACCAACCACGTGCATGGTTTTAATTTACTTTATTCTGTACAGGCTATCAGCAGCAGTCAGTCTGGTAGCAAGCTGTTGGGTTTTTTTCCCTAGAAAAAGCAACACAGAGACGATGTACAGGGTCAGGGCTGGGACAAACTAACCTGACGTAAAGGACATTCAAAAAAACATAAAAATGAACCTGGACGTGAAAGCTTTAAGTGGTGCAGCATGATTTCTGCAATTAAACTGACACAGTATCAGTCAGACCATTGATCTGGTTTGCTGGACTAAAAGAGGAGGATAAAAACTCAAGTTGGCAGATACCAGAGTTTCGGCCCAGAATTTACTTCTTGGACTAAATTCCAAGGCTAAAGTACAGCTCTGAATGCAGGAGCTCATCCAGTGATTGATTCCCTCTTCTGGGAAGCGATAAAAGACATCGCTTTTAGCAGTGAACCAGATGGACATCTCTTCTCAGAAAACACTGTTGTGAACTTCAGAGGCATCATGTTATGTGCAGCGTTCATCTCCCTGGCATGTTGTACAAAAATACTTTATCCATAATAACAAGGTAATTGGCTGTAATTTAGCATATTAAGCAATCTGGCCTCAAAAGTCATCACACAGTGCATGGGAAGATTTAGCCCCTAGTAGGGTGTGACTATCAACAAACCACTTGGCCATGGCGTGTGTTTTAGTGGTGCAGGTAGAACTGCCCCCTCTCAAACAAAATACAACATCCTGGGCACACAAGTGGCATGGATCCACTGAGACCAGTATTTGGAGCACAGAAGAATCCTGCTGGTCCTCCATCACCTATTCCAGCCAACTTTCTTCTTCCCCACCCAGATAAAATGCCCTGCAGATCTAATGGTAGAATTTGGCTCTCAAAGCTAGAAAGCTCCAACTGTAGCCAAAGTAATATCCTAAAATAGAAAGAAAAATGAGAAACCAGAAATGTTGTTTTCCTCTTTCAAAAGTTTCAGTAGGAAGCTAGCAATGAGAAACCGCTAAAATGGCTCTCTCCCAATTACTTCTCCTGATCTGGTCATCGCCTGAAATGCTCAAAAGATCCCTCATCCTAAGGTCCAAAGGGACCTTGATTTCATGCCTGTGGCTCTGGTATCACTGGAAAACACCTTAAGGTAATTGAGCTCAGGATTTGGTCTTTCTGTATGAATAGTTTTGGGGAAGCTGACAGCTACAAATCCCCGTGTTTTTGTTCTGATGAAAACAGCTTGAAGATCTAAATTTAACAGTTGATTTCACAATGCTCATTTTTGACTGTAAGTAAAATCACCCTTGAAAAATAGCTTATAATAGGAAAAGATATATTCTCCGGATGCTGGAAAAGCAAACCAAAAAAACAAACAGGACAAATTTATCCTCATTCACAATTTAGATCGCTTCTGATGGAAGCTTTCTATTCTCTGCTTGGGATCTTTGGAAGAATACTGTGAATAAAAATAGTGTTAGTTACAGAAGACATTCATAATTCCTGACCCCATTTCAGAGGAAGATACAGCACAAATTTGTGGTGTTCGGGTCAAGGGAAACGATGCCTGCAGATTGAATCTGTGATGTGAATGTTTTTTTCACATGAGGAAACCAGAAAGAATATTTTTCCAAGATGAAAAAGACTCTTCTTTACGCACACAGTTATTCTGATGAATTTCTCATTGTAGACAAGTTATCACTATCACTTACCCCACAGTCACATTACTATACTTTAACAATGTAAAGAGACCATAGAGTGGATGTAAATATAATTTATAGTTGAAGAATGGCATAAATCACCCGCACATTATGAGGTGATTTATTGTAAATGAGAGTAGGGCCTCTACAGTGAAAATCTGCTCCCAAGAGTGACAAATGGCATTTTCTACTCAGCGCTTTGTATTTGAAACAAGGTCTGCTTTCACATATGCCAGGGAATGACCTGCGTCCTTCTCCTCCTCGTGCCTTGTCAGCAGTTCACCAGGCTCCAGCCATGCAAATTCATGGAAGAGAAGAAGATGTGCATGTGACCTTGGAAAGACAGTTTTTATTTGGGAACATCCTGAATCTCAGATGCCAGCGGCATTCGTCAGTCCAGCACTTAGGAAAAAAGTCATTGCACTTATAAACTGAACGCAGCAGAGACCAGCTACTGCAAGAAATTACACAGAGGCTTTTATAATATAGTGTGCCATGTCACAGACCCCCCCAAAAATAGGAGATGTGCACCCGTTGTAGCTCAGGGCCTGCCTTTGGCCTTGTCCAGGGGGTGACAGAGGTGTCCCCTCTGCTTGTGCAGGTGCACATCTGCATGGACACCTCTGAGGAACCGGTTGGGAAATGGGTGCCAAAGGCACAGGCAGGGCTCAGGCTACGCTCCTGGGCCAAGTCCGGGGCCTCCCCTGTCCTGGGCTCCTCAGGGTGTCTCCCAGGCTGGTAGGATGCTCCAACGTGCAGGGTGACCTGAGGCACCCTTCTCTTGCGCTTCCTTGGAGGTGATTGTCCCCCAGACCTTCTGCCCACTCTGGTGAGGGGTGACACCTGCGGTCCACCACCTCTGAGAGCATCTTCTTTCCTGGAAAAGCTCCTCCTGCACCCCCCAGGAGAGCTGCTGGCGGGAGGACTGGTGCTGCAACACCCACTGTCGATGTGGCAGGCAGCTGGGTGCAGTCGGATGAGCCACACTCATGGCAGAAGAATGTGATGTGCCTCCCTGGGCTGTGAGGCAGCCCGCGGGCAGGCTCAGCACTGCGGCGGCTGCACGGCCAGTGCATTGCTCCATCCGCCGCATGACGGATGAGCAGGCGGTATGGCATGCCGCTGCTCTTCAGCTATCGGTGGGGCCCGTCCAGAGAAGTGGGGGGCTGGTGTCAAGCATGATGTGTGCTCAGATGTCTAGCTGGATGGACCATGAGGCTCTACCTGGGCTATCAGCTCTGCTTGCTGACTGCAGCTAGCTCCTTGGGAGAGGCAGGGCTGATAAGCTTCACCAAGAGGAGCTGAAGCAGGGCTGATGTTTGCCCCATGATCAGGTCTATGTAGCAGTCCCACCAGCAGTCCCACCAGCAGTCCCACCCCCTGTTGCTGTGCTCCATCCTGCCCCCTTACATCCCACTTCTGCTTCAGGTAAGTCTGGTCCTCAAGACATAAACAGCAATAAAAATAACTTTTTATAGTGCTCCTTGACCTCAACCATGCCAGCCCCTTGGACCTTTGGTTCAGAGCAGACTGCAGCTTCTCTAGTCTGCTTCATGGCTGCCTTGACTTGAGTGCCAACCTCCTAATCCTGCCTGCGCTCAAACCTGACCCTACTCTTTGGGCTGGATTCTGCCTTGCCCTATTCACGCTTACCTAAGAGGAGAAGGTCTTTCTCTGTTCGGTCCTTGCTCTTTCCTTGGGGGACAAATTCTTCCCACTCTGATGGAATTGGTGTCTGCCTTGGAGAACCCATGAGGTGAGGTCTGAACTCCAGCCACCAGCAGCCCCAGGCTGCCATGGACCGCCTCTTTAGGGCCTGGGAGTCTGGAGGCACTTGACAGCAGACCTGTTGTTTTGGGTATTTCTCAGCACACGTTGCCTAGTCCTTGTGCTAAAGCTACAGCTTCATTCCCCTGAACAGTCTGAGGTGAGGCTGTTAATGAAAACTTAAAAACATAATACCCCATGGTATTATGGGGTACCATGCGGACCCCTCATGGTACAAGAACTGGTTTTGTTGACAAAGGCCAGCTCATCGGCTGGAGTTAATTGGTTCAGCATCAGTTTAGCATCAGTGAGGCTTTGTTGATTTGCACACACAGAGGATTTGGCCTCAGTGCCTGGTCCATATTATTTTACAGCTGATAATGAATGCAGCATGTCATGCTTGCTTTTCCTACCCTCCTCTGAAGTTGCAGTGCTACTGACCTGAAAACATTTTCCCACTATTAAACTTTCAGTCAGGACATAAGTCCTTTTTAAGATGCTGAATGCGACATGATGCCTTCTCCTTGTGTGCGAACAGCTCTGCTGTACCAAGAGGAGGTGTGATCTTAACTTTATGGGATAGAGATTCCTTGTGGCACTGACTCATACGCTGTACATTTGCGTTCATTTTCACATCTTCCTCCTGATCCTGTTTTAGGCTGCGTTTCCATTACTCCTCCACCCTGGGGGAGGAATCCTCAGCCAACACAGCTCTAACCCGGAAACCACAGAGGATGAAAAGACCTTTCATAGCAGTGATGATGCCATGTTCCTCTCCTCTGCAGCTGCATTTCAAAAACAAAAGATCAGGAGGCAAAGTCGCCACCCACAAGCAGAACTTGCAGCTCCACAGCCATCGGGGACTGGTGCAAATGGGCCTAACTCAGATGCCAGAGACATGCTTCCTATTGACACCAGGGAACAACAAGAACCGAAACTATTACGTAATCTAGGGCGAGAACAATGTCTATTTTTGCATATTTAGCAAGGATGGGCTCAGGCCATAAGCTGAGAATTAGCTTTGCCCACACCCTAAAATCTTCACATGCTTGTAATCAGCTGTTTGGGTCAATCTATTGTAAAGACTAGGGAATGTCTGCAAAATAAGGTGGTGGATGCACTTCAACTTCGTTGTACCTCAGTAGATACCCAGGTCTATGCACACATTCCCGCTCCAGCAGCCATGAAAGATTCCTCATCAAAAGGACAGCAAGACATGTGGAAATGCATCCAGTAGTTAGGTGAGTCTGTTGTTTAACACAAAGTGTATAAGAACAGGTTGAAGGCCATGCACCGATGACCTCATTTTACTACAGCATATTGCTAGGCCAGGTTTAGCTGTGCATTTCTGGGCTAAAGTGCTCCTTGGGTCTTGATTTTCCAGCATGGATAGCACTTTTGAACTGGCAAAGGGTAGGTGATTGACATCAGACAGAAGGCCTGATTTCATCAAGGCTTTGGCATGCCACTTGCTGGAAAATCTATTCCGATAAGTGCCATCCAGTGTTATTAAATGTGGCACTGAAAGGTAAACTAAGTCCCTGCCAAGGAACTGCCACTCTGGACTTGTTTGCGCTCTGCTCGTACAGGCAGGCCTGGTGTTAGTCATCGATGGGAAAAGGTCAGTGGGACTAGGAAGGGTCTGGCTTTAACTTCTGAAAGCCCCAGCCACATAGCAGCAGTGTAATCCTGTAAGCTTAGTATGTAAAAATCCAACTCTTCCTTCTCTTGGACAGGCTCAAGAGCATGAATTGGAGGTAAACTGTGACTTAAAGCTCTATGGTATTTCACATGCGCTTTGTGTGCCAGTGCCCACATGAGGGGTAGGAGCGTGGAGAACCAAGCTCGGTGTCCACGTGAGACACTGAAATGTCTATGGGAAGCCTTTCTGAGCTTCCCCAGAGACTGCGTTTCAAACCTTGTGCTAATTGTTTTCTTCTTGACCTGCTCTGAGTTCACTCCCATAGCTGCCCAGGGCTTGATAATCTTCTCCGGATCGCAGTGCTCTGCTTGGACTTCTGTCAGTGTCTCTGTGTGACCTGTCCTCTGCCAGGCAGAAGCCTGCAGGGTCACACGAGGTGCCTGTGCTGAGCTGGAAACATGGGAATGGGTTATTTCTTCTGAGTCGAGTGGGCCCCTAAAATAAGGACCTCATTTCAAATAGCATTTGGCATGGCTGAATGCATTTGTCTTCTCCAATGTACAAGGTAGGGAAGAGCTATTTTCTCCCCGGCATGGAAAGGAAACAGGAGAACTGAGACACCAACGCCCACGTCTATGGAGGTATTTAAGCACTCGCTGGGATCTGCACATCGTGGCCAAGCGGTTTGTTGATAGTCACACGCAGTCTGGGACAGCAGGTGCCTAAACCCCGTGTTTCCAAAGTCCTAAGGTACAGCCCTTATCGCAGGGTCGGGTTTCTCTGAAGCTCCTTGCAGGACCAATCCTAGGAAAGGGCTGATGCTGTGGGTGCCAGTTGCTCTGTTTATTTCCATGGTGCCCCATCCCTGCAGACACTTTTCCACCCTGTGCTGTGCAGACACCTTGGCAGAGGTTGCTCTCAGCACCCAGCTTTGCTCATCCCTCATGGGTGCCGTGGAGGAACCACCTGTTGCTCTAAATCTGTCGGTGTTTCCTCGTCTCACCTGCATCCCCATTTCACTTCTGTAACTACATCTACGTGACCTGTCCTCTCCTGCTATGTAGAAACTTGGGCAGTCACATGGGGACATGTGGGGTCACTTGTACTCCCCTGACCCTGTAAATGTAGAAGGGTCAGTTTATTTCCAGAAAGTATGGTTTACATATGGTTTTCCTTTCATTATTTTAGATGTCAGCTAGAAGGGCTCTGCTTGCTCCCTTCAGCAACAGCAAGTAAATACCTGACCTGTTTAGAAAACCGTAACACTAGAGACCTGGAGAAATCTTTGGATGCAAGATGCATGTTGAACTGTGTGTGACCCTCTGAAGAGAAACATTAGCTTAAAATATTAGTAAATGTTTTTTAGTGAAGATAAAAGAATATTAGAGAAAATATACAAGGCTTGAGGTCAAAGGTCCCTGTGCAGTCCATTTCCCATTGAAATCAAATGGCCAAAATGAAGAGGTCAGCAGAAGTTTGCTTGAATTCAGATCGAGGAAAACAAGGAAAGTTCTTTGCTCACTCCAGGCAATGCTGTTATCAAGAGGATCTCATCATAACAGACCGAGGCCAGGATTTTCAAAAGCAGTTAATTGGTTTGCTTGCCTCGCTTGAAGCGTGCTGAGCGGAGCCGGTTTTGGGAAGGTGTGAGAAACAGTGGAGCACCAAGGAGTCCCATGCTAGTCCTCGGAGACTTAGCCAATGCCCTGAGGCTGCTTTGAAGCATTTGACCCATCTACTGTCAGATCAAACTCCAGGGGATAAATTAGGGAATTTTGAATCATAGAATCGTTTAGGTTGGAAAAGACCTTTAAGATCATCAAGTCCAACCATTAACCTAGCACCGCCAAGTCCACCACTAAACCATGGCCCTAAGCACCACTAAACCATGGCCCTAAGCACCACATCTACCCATCTTTTAAATACTTTCAGGGATGGCGACTTGACCATTTCCCTGGGCAGCCTGTTCCAGTGCCTGACTACCCTTTCAGTGAAGAAATTTTTCGTAATATCCAACCTAAATCTGCCCTGGCACAACTTGAGACTGTTTCCTCTCATCCTATCACTTGTTACTTGTTAGAAGAGACTGACCCCCACCTCGCTACAGCCTCCTTTCAGGTAGTTGTAGAGAGTGATAAGGTCTCCCCTCAGCCTCCTTTTCTCCAGGCTAAACAACCCCAGCTCCCTCAGCCGCTCCTCAGAAGACTTGTGCTCTAGACCCTTCACCAGTCTCGTCGCTCTTCTTTGGGCACGCTCCAGCACCTCAATGTCCTTGACTTGGACAAGCGCAGATGAAGTGTATGCTGTTGAGTCTCCTGGGTTGCCAGCTTGGGCTTCTCCACACTGTGTCCCATTTTGTGCCGAGACAGGCACACAGAGGCCAAAGAATGCAGATGCCTTATGTTAGCTTTAAGATTTCAGGATGAGTTGAGCTTACCAAGACAGGTGGTGAGTGCAGGGACCTAAGGAGTTGTGCTTGGAAGACAAGGTTGAAGGACCCCTGCAGTTCACAAATGCTACTTGGGAACCGGATAGTCAAGTACTGCCAGTTCCTAGGATCAGCTTAAAGTTAATAGAGTGATGGCAGGTGCCCAAACATCCTTGCAATCCTATATTTGCAGGCAGTTTTCATCACAGAACAGCCAAAATAAAATGGTTTTTAAAAACAACACACCCTGCAGGTCTCCGTCCTTGCCACTGGGTATATGAAATTTAACCTACTAAAAAAAAAACCAACCTAACAAAAAAAGGGAATGGATTCATATAAATAATGTAATGGGAGAACCTTGAAAGTAGCAAGAATGTGTGAGACTGATGCATTTTTATCTTTTTAAAATAAAACAGATGCTGAGGGGAGGTTATAAGAAGGCGTCTCAGAAAGGCTGGTGCAAAAACATTGAAAGAACTGAAAAACTTGCTTTTTCCAAGAGAACAAGCAAGGACCTGGTCCTGCAGACCTTGGATGTAGAAATGCATGTTATGGAAATACCATGTTTTGGCATGATCTGAAATTGCAGACTTGGGAATGAAATGAGTGCATGGAGTGCTCCATACATCATTACTCTGAATTTGAAAAAAAGTTTCAGATGACCTCAAAGGGATGATATTCATATCTTCAAGCTTACTTGGGAGATTGCCTCCAAGCAGAAGAGCCCTTGCTTAAGTAAAAGCATTTTACGTCCATGGGCATGATCCACCTGCAAACCCTGCAAGTGTTTCTGTCCTTTTCATAAGGCCCGTTCTCCCAGTGGGTCTATAACTCCATATTCAATCCATCCTTGATTTCCGTGGAAAGCAGTGTACAAAAACAAATTGTAGGAAAAGGAGGTGGGGCTAACTTCAGCCCTATTCTTTATAAAAGGCTTTTCTTAACACTGGTAGCCTTTAAAGGAGCATTTACATTTGTTTGGGTTTTTTTTGGTGGGGGTGCAGGGTAGTGTTAGCCTCAGTGAAAATCAGACCCATATTCATTTTATAAGTCTTTGTACTTATCCAGGTGATTACCAGTTCATTTAAGATCATCATTATATTAATTTAAGAGCACTGTTTCTATAGGTGTGGTTACTTCCTAAATAGAAAGTAGCTGCAGTGGGATTGTGCAACAGCAGTCTTTGGCAATTCACAAAAGACAGCATTTTTCAGGCTTTAATGGATTCATTCACAATGCCCTTATCGGGTTGGTATCATCCTTATTTTAATGATGTGGCAATGGAGACATAAAAGAAATAACATTTTACCCACAGTCACTCAGCAAGTCCCATCCTTTCTCACTTGACTGATGGTGCCACCTAACTCCACTGCTGATATATGCTGGCAAACTAACTCTCATGTCCACCATTAGCGATAACCAAGAGCAAAGCATGAAGTAAGGCAAGGAATGATGAACAGAAAGTCCCCTGTAATGAAGGGACTTGTTTCCCCACGGGTGCACATCCAATTTATCCCTCCCAGTTTCCCCCATCAAATGCACTTGCACGGCTGCCAGGGGAGTCCCACCCGTGTGCCAGGCAGGGAGATCAAGGTCTGGCTCCACAAGAATGCTTCGTGCTGTCCCAAAAGCATAACTTAATCCTGTGAGTGGATAAAAAGCAAAGCAGTGAGGATAATGCACTCTTGAGTTTCTGGCTCCTTTGCCTCCATCCCTGTCTTGGACAAATTTTCTCTCATCTCCAAGGAGTTAACTGAGTACAGATCTCAGTATTGTCCTCCCTAGAGTTTATTATGGATTTATTAAAAAAAAAATCCAATCCCTTCAGCTATGAAAATTACCCTCATTTGTCTATAAATAGGCTTAACCTCTTAAACTGTGTCAGATGCTGCTGATTCACCAATCTGATCTAGATCTTCAGATGTTCTCTGCTCCTACAGCTCCAGGGCAAATGACTCATACTGTTTGCAAGTGCCATATCCCACTGAGGCTGGCAGTACCATGATTCTGCTAGCAGTGTGGTTGCAGATTTTTACTAAAACCTGGGCCGGGATTTTCTCCTGATCAAGCTGAGCTCACCAGCATCCGGCAGCCACAAAGCAGTATGCTGTATTTACATGAAAATCCATGTATTTGCATTAGTCCAGCCACAAATCAGCAGATCTAGAATCAAACAAATATGATAAAGGCAAAATCCTACTGATCCATGTAATCATTTCCCCAGCTGCATTTTCCTTCCGTGGTGACAGTCCTAGGAAGGTTGGGCTGCACTCTATCACCTTACCTTTGAAATTGCTTTGGAAATATGAAAGGGAAATGCCAATGTATTTTCAGTCAATCTAAATGGCTTTTCTAGTTTGTTCCTGGATATCAGGGAGCCCTGAGCTGTCTGAATGTTCTCTCCTCACTCTATAAAACATTTGTTTTTAAAAGCAGAAGGGATCCACTTTCCCAGTTGTGTGCCCATTCCTAGAGTTGTCCCAAACCTTCCGCTACCTTTCCTGGAGAAGGGGAAAATCTAGATGTTGAAAACCAGGGAAAAAACTCTTCTCCTAGGTATGTTTTAGGGTAATAATGCCCTTCTGGCTATGGGGCACCTGGGGACAGAAGAGGTTGGTGTTAGACAGCTAATGCCCATCCACCACGTGTTGCCCGAGTTTCCAGGGAGCCCTGGGCCTTGGCGCTTTTTTGATCGCATTTGTGTGCTGATCTGTGGGATGCGCTGTGGACCAGGGAGCCACAGGGAAGAGCTGATTTTTTTAATTTTTGAGGTGTACTTCAGTTATCCAGGTTATGACATAAGGTGTTGCTTTTGCCTAACATATGAGCTGGATGCTTTGAAACTCCAGCTGATGATGCTCTGAGGGTCATCTGTGTCCTCGGCTCCAAATGTCTCATAAGCTCTTTGGAGTAAGGACCTGTGTATTTTACACTACCATCACAAATAATGGACTCTCAGCTTGAAATCCGTGATTGACTGTGCATGTCCCATTTCATGCCATTAAAAACATAAGCTCAAGCTTGGAAGGGCAAACATGCTTTTGGCTTCTCTGCCATTTGTATTTCAGTCTGCAGGCACCACTTCTTTCACTGCGTGTTGCTGTTTTTCTCTTGAGAACATTTCCAGAATGCCCTATGCCTGGAGAAGGAACAGACTTTATTTACTGACATTTGTTCCAAGTTATAATGAGCAGAAAGACAACTCTTGTAGGCTCTAAACAGGATCTCTCAGCTAGAAGCCTCCAAGGCTTCAGCCAGCACCCCCCAAGCCCAAAGACTGCCTTCTTTTAAAAAGGTCTGAATTATCCATTAAATATCACAGCCTCTTGAAGAATGTCTATAGGACCTCTCTGCTTTCCTCCTTGGTCGAGGCTTGAGCTGGCGCCCAGTTAAGCTGCTGGGAGTCTTCTCCTTAGGATGCCATGGCTATGTGTGCATTGCTTGCACAAGCATGGGTTAGTTCACGCCGTGGGTAGGGGGAATCTGGGATCCCATTAATGGCTAATTCAGGTGCAAGCTCCACTGCAAGGGAGTCCCAGGGCTGAAACGTGTCCTGAAGCATATGAAGGCACCATCAAGACAGCCTGGGCGATGAGGAGCCTTTTCATGCTTTCGCACAGGATGAACGCCGGGCCAACACCTTGGGGAAGAATCGTCCTCTGCCATCGGCTTCCCATCTGCGAACCTCAGTGTATGGCAGGGGAGTCTCCTCCGGCGGCTCATCCCTTTGCATGTCTCAAAGGGATGCCATCCTGCCAGACGGCAGCGGGCAATAGCCGTGCAGGCCCTGACCCCCTGGGCTGGCTTCCCATGTCACGCTTGCTAACGGTCCTCATGCCAGAGGCAAAGTTTTCTTGAGAGGGGCCATATTCTGCAGTGCTCAGGCTGTCTCTAAGAGTAAGAGCCCTACCCAGGGAACAGATAAACAGAACAATGTTTGAGCTTCTGGTACTCTTTAATGTCATTTTCAGGGAAATATATGTGTCATAACAACATAAAGCAGGCATAGTTCCCTTGCTTTCGATCTGCCTGGTGCCAGGGTCCACGTCATTTCAGCATCAAAACAGATCCAGCAAGTTCGTCGCAACTTTGCTCTGCCAAGAGCTGCCCCTTTTGCCCCCTTGGTTTGTATTTGTCTCTTGTCTTCCAGCAGCGTTCCTCACCCCTGTCAGGGGATGTCACATACTGTTATGGTTAACTTCTAATTTTCACTGGAAGCCCTTGGGAATTGGGCCCTTATCTCCACATACCATGCACATCAAAACGGCTTAATCAACCCTATTAATTCCAGGGCTTGCTGCTGATCTGGATAAAACACTGCACTTTCCCACCACTGAAGCTTTGTAGCCAAGTTTCACGTTGCAGCACCCTCCAGGCAGTTCGCTCTCTGCTCCTCAGGGCTGGACATGTTCCCCTGCAGTCCCCTGGCTCTCACAGAGAGGTGTCAGGGCTCTGCTCTAAGGCTCGGATTGGTTTTGGCTGATTTGTCAGACCAGGAACATCCCATCAGCTTGAAAATTTGGACTTAGTCCTTGGCATCACTTCCCGGTGCTCTGGGCAGTCATTGACACCTCCAAACGTGGGTGCAGGGCACCTGCAAAGCACATCTGCCCAGTTGTTTGGCTGGAGAAGGTGTCCGAGAGCAGGGAGAAACCTCAGCGATGCACCAAGACCAGGGCAAAACTCAGGGTATGTCATTACAGCTGTGGTCCTGGGGGAGCTGAGGAAGGGCACACGCTTTGCCCTTGTCCCAGCATGCCTGCTTTAGGGAAGAGTGGTGGGACATGGCTTATTCATCAGAAGACACAGCCTGATCGAGAAACAAACTTCAGAGGACTAGATATGGGAGGATTACACATAGGAGGATGGTTTGTAGACATGTTCCTGACCGGATGAAGAAGTGGACCAGATTCTGCCACCTTTTCCCACTTCCAGCAGTATTTTACCCCATGGCTCACCTCCAGCCTAAAGCCAAATGTCTCCAACAGCTGTGAGGATGCCTCGTGTTTAGAGCAGCCACGAGGCATCCACTTAACGCCCCAGGGCTGCTTGAGATGTGCTGCTCCTTGCTTTTCTCAGAAAGGGTTCTTGCAACATGAAAGAAGTGCAGGGAAACAAAGAGCCCCAGGGAGAGAAGTGACAAGCGGCAGCTGGAGCCGGCGGGTGACTTGCCGAGTGACAGAGCAGTTGGGCTCCTCGCTGCTCTGCTACTATTTTGGAAACTTCAATAAACAGAAGAGGCCAGATCAATCTCTCAGTGCTCCAGCACAACCCCTGAGGAGCCCTGTTGACACTGGTGGCAACGGCAGCCTAAGACACCAGTTTCTCTATATGCACTGTGCTTCGTTTGGACCCAGGGCAAACTCAACAGAAATAGCCACTGAAAACATTATTAGCAGCCCACTAATTAGCAGGTCTCAGCTCCTTTGCTGGGGCAAGCTTGCACCAAGGAATTAATGCTCATTTGTGCCACGGAGAATATGACTGTTTAACTTCTGTGTGGGAGCTTTCAAGCAGCTGGGAAAAAAAGTATGGATGTTTATATTTTTAAAAAGGGATTGTTTTTGCCGCTGTCAATTATTAATGGCTCTCAGGTCAGGCTAAGGAACAATGCCAGGGATAAATTACCCTGTACGCTATTCATATATGCTCTCCCCAATTGTTTCCTTCTCAACTAGAGGATTCACCTCGCAGTGAACTCCTTGGCGTTTGGAAAAAAAGGACTGACGAAGCGATGAACTCGGAGTGCCCGTTTATTTATGCATCAACATCTTTCCTACTTTGTCAGGTGTGTTTAATCAAAAAGAAGCAGGAAATGCATTATAATTATAAACATATTACTGCGCAAGAAAAAGGCTGCCCTTGGAAAGAATCGTATTGTTTGATAAACGGTTACAGTGAAAAAACACAGGCTTAACCTACGAAGCTCTTTGCTAAGATCAAAGCAAAGCTGCCCGCCACCACAGGCTGCCTGTGCAGCAGGATTCAGCTCTGAGTTTGCAGCAAGGGAAGTGGAAGAAAGTGAAAAAGAAAATGCAATCTCTTCCTTTCCTTTTCTTTTGCCTGAAACTTTTCCCCTAGTATAAAAAATGATTCAAACATTAAATATTTGCTCTTAAAATTAATTGAATTAGTGGAGAACCCAGCTGAGAGCACAATAATTACGGCCCGGTCCAAAGCCCCTTGCTGAAGCCCATGGAGAGACTTATTGTTTTCAGTGGGATCTGGCTCGGGATCCTGGTGAGCCAAAGCAAAGATGGAGTTACGGCATAACCCTGGGAGATCCTGGATCTCCTGCAGTCTTTCCACATGACCTTGCCCAAACTTGCAAGCATTCCTTATTCCCAAGCATGGTCGAACCCGAGTCAGTAATCTGCTGCTGTTGCTGCGAAAAGCAAAAGTCCTTATGGGCTGAGAGATCGGGAGTGCTGTAGGTAAGATGCAGAAAGGGTTCATTGCCCTTCTCAGCACTGCGAGGCTGAGCCACGGCCTTGCACTTAAATAAAAACCAAAAAAATACAGACAAACTGGAAATTGTCCAGAGGAGAGCAACAAAAATGATCAGAGGTCTAGAAAACATGACTTATGAGGAAAGATTGAAAGGGCTGGGTTTGTTTAGTCTACAGAATTTGAAACATCCTAAGAAATGTTAACGAAGTAAAAAAATGTATGGTATCGAAAAGGGTAATCAATTGCCCTTTATCTCTGTGGGGATGGCAGAAGGTACAGCAAAGAAGATTTAGGATAGATGGTATTAAAAGCTGTGAGGTTAATAATGCAGTCAAGTACGTTACTTAGGGAGGGAGCAGAGTGTCTCTCATGGGTGATTTTCAATGTGTCGGACAAGTACCTGCCATAAGGGATTGGGTAACTCACTGTCCCATGGAGCAGGTTGCTTTCAGCCATGTGGTCCTATGGTTTCCACAATCTGTCTTGGGACACCCAGGAATGAGGCCTTGGAGGTGATGAGCCTTCACAGCTCTCCCTGATTTGAAAACAAGCAGCCGGTGCTCAGCCCTTCTAAAAGTTGACCCTGAGATCAAAGACCCTTTCTTAAAACCCTCTTTTCCTTGGCTTCCATTGTTATTAAATAAAGAGCAATAAATTGCCAGCCCTTCATGGGGCTGTCATCATATTTGTGAAGTACCTTGCTGCTCTCCCATGGGGGATTCCCATCTAAGCGAGTGCTCATATGCTAAAATATTAGGATGATGAGACCTCTGGAAAAGCATGTGGTGACTCAGAAGGTGTTTCAGGTAGTGGCAGTCTTGCAAATCCTGCTTGGGAAAGTCCCCTTCTGACATTGGAAAAAGGGGCACCTTGGTCAACCTTTGCTAGAGTGCTTTCCCTCATAGCACCACTGGGTACAGCGATTGCAAAGCACTCAGGACAGTACTAGGTATTGTTCTGGGTGGGCCAGGTGGTGGCCAGCACCTGATTAGAAAGGCAGCATCCCTTCTCCCCATAGCGTCTGCCCCGGGGCTGCGTATCCCCTGCCCTGAAGCTGCATGTGCTGCTGCCTCCCTGCGACTGAGCGACTGTGCCGTCCCTTATCTGCCTCAGTAAGGCTCAACACTGTTCTCTGGTTTCAACCCGTTTTGCAAAGGGCCCTAAAAGCTTTGGTCAGAGTTTGCATCAAAGCCAATCGACCACAAGACAGAAGTCTATCAGAAACAGGCTTTGTATTTACTGCCCAGCAAACCCAAATTCTTTGAATTATGGCCACGAGGTGAGGAGTTTGTGAAGGGAAGGAGCACAGGGCTGCAGCCAGAGCAGAGCTAACCATAGCCCTTGGTATCTCCAAGGAGTTGGGAGTGACGTGAGGGCTCCCCGAGGGCCTGGGGAAGGATGCTGTGCTCAATGCTGCTGCGACCGTGCCTCTTCTTTGCACTCCCCATTTCCTGCCCAGCTACAGCTGTGCAAGGTACTATTTGGTCCCTGCATGAATGCTGAGAAAATCACTAGTTATATGATACGGGAATTAAAAAAATCTGTTTGGTTCCAAGCGTAAACCAATGACTGTGGCAATGGTTTGCAAACATGGGGTTATGGCCCCAAGTCAGCTTTTTTTCCTCGGTTCTGGGTACAGTCACGAGCCTGGCAGGAATCCGTGTCAGCTAAAATGCATGGCAGCAGCTGGCGTCTCCTGGAGTTTTGGAGCTGAGTGGGGTCACAACAGGAAGGAGTTTGGGAAGGCGGCACTGCGGAGTTAGGAATAAACATCTCCCTGGGGCAGACTTTCCATAATTGGCCATGACAAGGCTTCTTTCTCCAGAGAGCTGGAGCTGGCCTGTGAAGAAGCAGAATGAATCACTGCTCCGGTCCAATTTGGCAAGTGCTGTGATTTAGCCCTGCTTTGCACAGGGAGGCGATGATGATATAGACTGAAAGACAGAGGAGAAATGTAGCCAAAGGCTTCTGAGCTGGGAGATGAGTTTAGGTTCCCACTCATTTTTTGCAGGTTTACTCAGATCCTTAGAAGGAAACCCTGGCAAAAACCACTGGTACAATAGCAATTCCCTTTATCAACAATATAGAGGGAACAATGGGGACTCCTGAACACAAAGCTCATACAAACAATAATAACCATTTTATTTCACATTGTTAAAACACCAGTTGATATGCAATTCTTCCTTCCAGCCCCCCACTTTGTTAACTATTTCTGTCACCCTTCTGCTCCCAGATACAGATTTATGGGAGGCGATCTTAGCGGTTGGAGTTGGTGTCCTGCAACATGGTGGTGACCACATGGCTGTGCAGCCTTTTGTAAAGAGGAGGGTTGAGCACGGTTTCCTCATGTCACCCTGTACCCTTGGAAAAGTCCCACTTTCTTTCAAATATGAGGAAAAAGGTGTGTTGTTTCTGCCATCCTTTCTCTGGATGGTGGTCATCAAGAGCTACCTTTAAAGCTCTTCATATCTCAGCAATCTCACCAAGCCTGGTGACCCGACAGCAGTTCACAGCCTGTTCAGTATCTGGTGATTAATCCCCTCCCTTTAAAAATATGCACTTAGTGGCAGAACCCCACAAAAATATTGGTGGAGCCAGAGGTGCTTTGCCAAGTGGCAGACTTAGACTTGCTCTTCTTGGAAAGCTGGTTTCCTGTCACTGGCTTTCTCTCATTGCTGTTTTCCAGTGGTTTGGAGAGAGGAGAAAGGGAAAAAAAAATTGTTCCTCCCAAATACCTCTTCTCTTTTACATCCCCTTTCCTCCATGTGTCCTTTCTGCTATTCCAGATTTCAGCAATTCCATCAGCCAAAGGGCTTCCTAACTAACCCCACTGCTATCCCTGATGCGAAAGGAGAAGCAAGCTCCCTGCAAAGCAAGATCTCTCAATAAAGAAGATGCAGACAATCTTCATTTCCATACCACCTTCTCCCGCTTCCTCAGAGAGCAGGCAGATGGAACAAAAATCTTCTCTGAACTGTGAAAGAGTGGTAGCTCAGAAAAGCCAAATCTGCATCTTGTTGCAATGTGAGAGTTCAGATCAAAGCATCAACCTTTTGCTAATTTCTAATTTGATGTTAGGAACATTAAAATTGTATTTCTTATGAGATGACAACCATAGCTAATGCAGGTAGCTGATGCTGGGCTGGCTACAAGACTAGAGCTTGGGGCTCCCTATTCTAAACACTCCCACCACTCGAAATGGAAAGCTTGGTTAGCACCGAGCAGCAAAGGGCTGCGGCATGCAGCTGAGCTTGCATGCTAACAAATGCAGGTTACCCAGATCTGACTTTCCCTGGAGATACCAGCATTCCTATTCACCTTTTATTTTAAAGTCTGTTCAAGGCCAAATCCTGCACCAGGTTCTTACCCAGTATCTTTTTTCTCTTTTCTGCAGAGACTCTGGGTAAAGCCTCCAGGCTGGACTTAGCAGCACCACATGCAATATTGGTCAGGTGAATACAGCATGAGCACAAAGCTCATGACCTTTCTGGCAGAGCATTTGAGGAATGACTAACGCTGCTGGTGCCTTCAAGGTCAGGAGTTTGTGGGACCCCATGAGGGTTCCCCACCTGCTCTCTGCAGAGCAAGGTGGGTCCTTTCTGGAAAGGAAAGCACAAAATGTCCTGGGAAGTACCAAAGGTCGTTTAGAGAAGGTTAGAACAGGGGACACACTGGAGTGTAAGACATCCATGGTCAAAGAGTTTGTGTGGCAGTTTTCCCTTTGGTGTCCATGTGTCAGTCTCTGGATCATAGCAGTCCAAGGAATCCAAGTCCTCGATGACATTGTCCGCAGTGAGACAACGTCCTCCGGTGACGTACAGCTTGTTCTTGATGACAGTGGCCCCGTGATGCATTCGTCTGTCCTTCATGTCTGCACACTTCACAAACTTGTTGCCTTTTGTATCATAAGCAATTATTCTCCGGGTGTACCCTAAATGCAAAGCCAGAAGTGGAACAGAGAGATGGGAATTAGAGTTTATGGCCAGCAGAAGGAATGATAATATATTTCCTGCTAGTCTTCAATAAAACCTATTATACTGGTACATAATTTGGCAGAATTAAGATATCTAAGCTGGGAAGTGATGATGTGTCACAAGAATGCCTGTCTGTCTATCTTCCCTTCCCATTTGTCCTCACCCTGTCTCATAGCACCTTGGCAAGCAAGGCTCGACGAGCACCATAAAACCCATCAGATCAGGCAAGCAACCTGCCAAACACAGTTGGAGCTTGCAGGTTTCTGCATGTGCCTTCAAACATCCTGAAGTATTTCTTTTCACCCAACAGACTCCTAGAGTTTCACTTGGAAATACAGAAACCAATGGCACATGGGAAGGGAGCAACAATGCCTTGTTGGGTTGGAGTCATAGCTGTCTACTGAATGGAGCTGGGTACTCAACAGCACAGTGCCACCGGTGATCGCTCCACTTCCAAAGCCCTCGGCGCTGTGCCTCTGCTGGCCACCATGCCAGTGACCCAATGGACAGCTCTTCCACTGAGGGGTGATGTAACCTTGCATCTGCTGAGAGGTAAGGGCTGGTACCAGGGCCATTGCCCTGAAGCAATGGAGGTGTGGAAGCTTGGTACCCAGCAATACCTTGTCCATGTATCCCTGCAGATAATCAAGAGTGCCCGTGGCAAACAAACTGCTTTGGGCCATGTTTTGCAGCCCTTGAAGCCACTTTCCCTAATAAAAATCAAGGTCTGTCTTGCCTAGGCCAACCCCCTCCCCTTTGTTATGATGCGACCAGTCATACAAAGAGGACCTGAAATGTGATGAAAGCTATTTTTAAAAGAAAATGTTATTTTTGTGGGGTTTACTGTTGTTGATAAACAAGGAGTGTTTGGCCAATGTTTTGGCACGGAAGCTGGTAAATAAAACCTGACCATGATGAATCTCACTACTTTCAAGCAAAATGAAAGAGGTTTAAAGTTAACATGATTTTCTGTGGCTTTTGTTAGATAAATAAAAAATAAATTGAGAACTTAAGCTCAGCAGCAGCAGACTTGGGTCAATACAGGCCCTTCAGATTAATGCATTTGAAGATAAGAGAGTTGAAAATACTGTATTTTGGGCACTGTGGTCTGAGGTCAGGGTAATCTGCCACACAGGAGCCTGCTGGTCTTGGACCTTTTGACTCAGATCTCCCCTGTTCTCTCTGCAAAGGGTAGCAGTGGCCTCCCGCTGAGAGATGACACCATGTTTGAGTCCTGTGTGATTTGGGTTCAGTCCTCTGCTCTGCTAAAGCTTCCCTATGTCTCATTTTCCCTTAAATAATCTAACACATGCTTTCTTGTGCCAGCCTGTGGTCAGGGGAGCTGCATTAAGGACTGCAGAGTGCCAAACTACCGGTGACATGTGATCCAAGTGCCATGGGCAGAGGCTGGTCCTCAGGTTGAAAAAGACACTGACAAGTTTCCCCTCTCTGAGTGTTTCACCTCCCTCTCAGGACATTTCATGATTACCCCCAGGAGGCAGCTACGGGACTGATCGACCCCTCATAGCCCTGCAGCCCACCCATCCCAACAAGTCGTCCATGGCCTTGTGGTAACCATGCTCTCCACCCTTCCAAGAAGAGCAGTCAGGGAGGGCCAGGCTGTGAGTCAGCAGGGGAGGAGCAGGACCCCCATGCCCTTGGCGTCCTCCTTTCTTCTGCAGAGCAATAACTTGCATTGGCTTTTCCCGTTTCCCCACACCCAGGTCCTGCTACTTGGAGTAAGAAGGTGCCTCATGGAGAACTTGTCCCTATTTCCATGGCCATGAGACCCCATAAGAGACGTGTATGAAGGGTGGACACACTCCTCCTTTCCTTCTCAAGCTCCACGTGCTTTTTGAGGCAGCACTCCAAGCAGGAAGGCTGCGAAATCCCGCAGGAGCTGGGCAGGGCAAGGCGGGAGGGAGGGTGAAACGGAGCCCTTACCACCTACGATGATAATCTGGTCTCCAATCACGACAGCTGGTGCACAGACATTCTTCACCACTCTGGTCTCCATCCGAAACCACGTATTCCTGGAGACATGGTAAACCTGACGAATAAATAAAGATACACATGCAGCTGTTTATGTTGCATTTTAACTGGCAATTGTAATTACAGAGGAACTTATGGTTTTTATTTTGTCCTAATGAACACAATCCTCTGGCTTGAACTGCTGGAAATCCGAGAATTTACCCACTTTTTTCCCTAATATGTCCCCTTGGAAAGCATTCTAGTTCTCCAGGCTCGTCTGCTCAGGAGATGCTAGCACACACATTAAGGCAGAGTGTATCTGCCATAGACAAGCTTCTCGGCTGTAAATCTTTGCATGGCCATTAAATCACTGTAACTCCTGGATAATGCTCTCCCAAAGTGCAAGCCATTTCATTTCATTTTCCAGTTAGCGTATTCCTGCCTTAGCCTTAGCAATTTCCTGGGCAAACAAACCTCAACTTCACCTACCTCTGCTGGCAGCCACTGTGTTTGCCCAGCTGCTATATTTGTGCTGGTGGCTGGTATGCGCTCAGATTGGCAAAGGGACTTGTTGATGGGACTTAGAGTGGTATCTAAGTCATCAATTTATGTGAGAAAAAGAGCTGTTGCCAGATGATGATCATTCAGTTATCTGTATTTGGGCGACGCAAACTTTTATGTCATGTCATCTGCTTCTTAATATAGCAAATATCTCCAGGACATCTCCCCACTAACTGATAAATAAATTTCCTTCCCCCTGATAATCAAGTAGCGTTATCACTGTAAAGAAGTATTGCTCATATGCTGGTTGCCATCTTAGCCTTTAATGATCCGTCTTAGCTAAAACACCTAAACCAGTGAAAAACACTCATGGGGAAAGTAACACTACAATGTCGCTAAAGCATCAAATCAGATAAGAAAGGATTTCATGTATTTTTTCCTCCTAATAGAGTGCAACCGCCAAAAGCAGGCAGAGAGCCAGCAACATGTGGCAGGAGCCACATTTTTAACACAACTGTTTATATGAAATAACTGTCAGTTTAAGTCCTGGCCCTTTGATGAGTGAGAATCTAATCTCTCTAATGATCGCGAATCTTTGCTTTTGCTGCGCACAAGCAGGTGCACGGCTGAGACCCCAGCTCGGCTGCCAAGTGGAAAGCACTGATTTGAGTGAGATTGGCTACAGGCATGAAGCCAGGCAGGGGGGTCGGCTGCTGCCTGCCATAGCATCACCTGCAGCAGCCCTGGCCCCAGTGCCCACCAGCGGCAGAGCTGACTGACACCCAGAGAAGCACCTCGGGGCTTGTGCCTGAAAAACACTCAGAGGGGAAAATGAAAGAGTTGCAATGCTCCTTGCAGACAAGACCTCCCTGAAGCCATGTGTCAACTCATCCTGCCTCTTGCTGCAACTCACAATAAAGGTTTTTGGGGGGGTTGATTTCCTCAGGGGGGTGATGAACTGCTGAATACCTGAGATGAAACTGCCTACAACAAGCAGGACTGATCATTACCTGGATCAGCCGGACAGGGTTTTGCATAATGTCTTCTCCCCCAAAGAGGTAGACCCTCTGATCTTTGGCAGCAACAGCAGGGTGAAGGACAGCAACAGGCATGTTTGCCATGTTCTCACAGGTGTTGTAGACGCTATCGTATCTTTCCACAGAATTCAGTATTTCCTGGTTTTTGCCAATTCCACCGAATGATAAAATATAATTTTTATATGCCAAGCTTCTGTGGGAGTAACGTGGAACTAACATGTGCTCAACCAACCTCCACTGATTGAGTTTGAGGGAGTAAATGTAAATATTATCACTGACCGGGCTTTTCTTGTTGCTAACAGGCATCCCTCCGAGCACACAAATATTGCTGTGTAAGGTCACTGCAGAGGCTTTGTACAGGCGCATGGGAAGTTTGGCCAGGCTTAGCCATTGGCTTGTCTTGTCATCATAGAGCAGGACATCCCTTGTTGTCTGCTGGCTGTCCTTCCTGCCACCAATGATGATGAGAAACTCTTGGTTGGAGTACCTGCGAGGAACATGCAGCATGGGCTTGATGTCAGGTGCGTTGGTGCTGTACAAGGAAAACATATGTCTCCGGACTGACTCAAGGATGCTCCTGCAAGTGGGCGAGGACTGAACGAGGGAGTCGTTGGCGATGAAGTGGAAGAGGAAAGTTGGATGGACGTACTGAAGCCGGACCTTCTTGAACAACTCTTGGATGTAGCCTTGTCTTGCCTGGAGGTCATGCCGGATCCACACCATCAGTGTCTCAAAGACCTGCTCCTCCTCCCCGCAAAGCTCATCGTCCCCAAGGTAATCAATGAGCTCCAAGGGACAAAGGTCCTTCAGGTCCTCAGAAGAGGCCACCTCAGGAAAGCATTTCAAAGCCATAGCCTTGGCTTTCTTATTCAGGGTTTGGCAGTTCAAGACTTTTGCCAGTCTGATCATGCTCAGACAGTTGTCAGGAGTCAGCTTATCTTGGAGGTAGGCAGAGCAGGCCTCAAACAGCTTAGTGTACTGCAGCATGGAGGCTGTCTCCAACAGGCACAGGACATTCTCAGCAGATATAAGAATCTCTCCTGTGTAAACGTAAAGGATAATCTGATCCAAAATCTCGGCGTCGATGCCCTTCAGGATGACTGTAGCCTGGCGACTCTCTCTGAAGTCATTACAGAACATCGCCTTGAAGTATGGACTGCTGGAAGCCAGCACATTTCGGTGGCAGGGGATTTCGAAGCCCCCGGAGCAGAGGGTAACATCAGTCAGCATCCCGCTCTGCCGCAGAGCATTCAGCTGTCTCAGCAGTTCAGAGGAGAAGTCCTGGTCTTTGAAGAGAAACCTCTCAGTGGATCCCTCCATAGCAAAATAGGAGAGAGATGAATTCTGGACTTGGCAGAAAAAAACCAAATTCTTAGCAGCTTTTATGGAAATATGCAGCTCCAAGGGAACAAATCAGGACTTTGATGTTGCTCTAAATATCCATTCACTGTTACACATAAAAATGGAACATGGGTTAAGCACAGTGGGAAAATAATAAAGAAGCTAAGAGGTCGCTAAGACCCTTTAAAATTTTCATAAAGTTATCAGATAGGTTGCAGCTCTGAGGTCAGCACTGCCTGTATCCCTGGCAAGAAGCAAAAGCACTGAAGTTATCTCACTGATTTGGGATGAAAGCTGGATGGCTGAAGCAATTGGTTTATTTGTTTTAATCACGTTGAATAAATGCGCTTAGACATTTATTCTCTATTTTAAAGTATTAGCAGTTTAGTAGCTTGCGCCTCTTTCCCCTAGAGTTAGTCACTCCCAAAGAATGTAAATCTGGCAGAGCTGAACTCTGCAGCAGGGCAAACGAAACCCTAGAGACTGGGAATCTGCATTAAAACGGTTATTTATTAACTCTGCTTAGCTGTGGATTTTTTATGTTAATCAGACACACAATGACTAAATTAAGTGCCAGGCAGAACAATATGATGAGTATCCATTGTCATGGCTAACTGCTCAACCTGCAGTGAAACGGTAGGGTAGAAACGTTTACCTTCTGTTGTCCTTCACTGCATGCACTTACTCTCTGTCGTTTATTCTCTGCTGAGATTTTCCATAGCTAGAGCCTGGATAAAAACCTATAAACCCACAGGACGTTTCTTTCAGTAGGTAAGTGATTCATAGAGGGTGATTTCTGGACGTGTTTATTCTGAAGTCACTTTTGCCGCTTTCGGGAGCTGTGCGCAGGAGCGGCGAGGCGGTGGGGCATTGTATACATTCCAGCGCTAAGAATAGGCGCACACGGGCTTCTCGCTGTTATCACATGTGACGCCGCCGTTGCCTTTTGCAATGACCTGGCCGGTACTGAGCATGCCCGAGTGGTGTTTTTCTGGCAAATGTTTACATATAAAAAATAGACACGGAGAGGAAAGTTCACTTATAAAAGTCCTGGCCGTCCATTTGGAAACAGCGGCAGGACCCTGTCCTAAAGTGCCTGGGAACTCTAGAAGCCTGTAAACAGTCTGCAACGCCTCACGCTAGGTAATGCACTGTCATCGTAGTTTCATGGAGAAAGAGGGAGAGAGAAGGGCTTCCAGGGACTCCGGTGGGATGTGCCGTGTCTCCACCTTATGGAGAGATCTGGGGAGCGTCGGCCCATTGCAGTCTGGTGGGAGATGCTGATGCACCAGGACCCCTGCGCCAAGGGCTGCCCCAAGGTGGGCAGGGAGAGCCCAGCTACCTCTGCCAAGCAGAGAGTGAAGTTCGCTCTTGGAGCAGTTTATCTTTATGATGCTGCTTGATATTTCATATAGAAAATATCAGGTTATGGGCTTTTGTGTAAGGACCGCAGCTCTCTGAAACCCTTAGCAAAGAACTTCTCAAGCAGGTGGCTTGAGGAAGCTCAGCGTTAGGGGTGGGAGGGCTGGAGCAGGTCGCTGAAGTGAGTGCAGCAAGCTGGAAACCAGGGTCCCAGGGTGGCGGGTCCCAGGGTGGCACTTATCTCCCCAGGGCAGACACCTTGACGGGGTCCCTAACTGCAGATGCCTGCACATGCACAAGGCATCCGAGCTCCTTTTGCAGCCAGTGAGGTCTAGTCAATACAACCAGCTCTGCGGAGTTATTCAGGTCACCAGTAAGTACCACCTATATTTGGGCAGGTGAACAGTCCTCCGGGCACTGCTAGGTCTCCACATGTGCTCAGCTGCCTCAATCACATGTAGGTGTCCGTATTTAACACTCCCATGTAGGTATTTGCGATGATGAGCCTAAATCCATCCCCAGGGCTAGGATCAGTCGAGTGCCTCATGCCAGCGGAGGACCCTCCACAACCCCAGCTGGCCCCCAGCTGGGGTCTCCAGCAGGTCCAGTGTGATGTGTCCCAGCTCTGTGCCAATTTCCTGGGTGTTTCAAGAAAAATGGCATTGGCTGCCCATGCCAGGGTAACTGGATTGGGCCCCTCATCTGTGCTGAAATTCCTCCCTTTGTTCTAGGATGGGATTGAATCCAAAATGTTGTTTCTAAGCATCGCTACCACAGGGAAACACAAGGTTAAAGCAAAACTCCTTCTCATATTTTCAAAGCCAAAGCTCACGGGTGACTCATGTCTGCGTCTAGTCACAGCGAGGCAGATGAGCGAAAATCGTTGGGAGCCACAGTGCTCTTATGTCAACTCCCATGCCGCACTGGTGTTTGCAGTCCTCCATATGTTCCTGCCCCTGCATCCACGGCCCAGCAGACTGCTGGGATGGGGGCAGCCTGTTCCTCTAAAAACAGCAGCAGCACGGGTCGTACTGTACGTGGCCTTTCCCAGAGACTTTTCAATGCAGCATAACAACATGGTGAAATGCCTGAAGGCTAGACAAAACCCTGAAGGCCCGGCCCCATGTTAAAGACAGGGTGGAGTCGGGCTGGCATAGCTTTTTGGAGGCTTTGGCATCTTCCCTTCCCGCACAATCTGTGCGTGTGTGTGCACACACCCATGTGTGAACGGCCAGGCGAGGTGAGGGAGGGGAAGGGCAGGAGCCACTGGACTGGGCTCCTGCAGATGAGTCACTTTGAGGGTAAACATAGTGATGTGAAGGCTTTTCCTTCTCCTCGAGTAAAGAGACGACCCAGAGGATGATGTTGGGGCGCTGGGGAAAATGCGCCCTCCGCTCCCTACTCCCCGCCGCTGCTGCCTCACCAGCTGGCCATGATCTTGCTATAAATATTTAGAGTGGCATTAAAAACCCAAAGGAGAATTTCTCTCTCCTCATCCAGAGAACATTAGCTACCCAAACAAAACACCCTCTCGCTTGCTTTCTTGCTCTGTATGTATATGCTCTCGTTGCGGTCCGTTTTGATGATTGATTTAGCTTTATATCTCTGTTCTGGCTCTAACTCTTTGCTGCCTGTTTAGTTCTGCCTCTTCCTGGCAGTGGCTGTGGCTTATTTTTTTAACCCTTAAAGAAACAAATGATGCTATCTGACTTCACTAATGACACTGTTTTATGGGGTCAGGGAAGGGTACATGGGATGTTCTTCTGCATTAGATACTGATAAATGTGGCATTTATTTAGAAGATCCCAGGCTCGAGGGCTTTGCACGGTTATGCAAACTCCTGCTAACCCAGAGTACAGCGTGTGCTGTTTAAATAGCTTATTGCTCTCGGGGGGGTTGCTGCTCCCTGCTGAGTCCCCACACAGGTCCCTGCCAATTTGGGGCCAAGGCTCCTAAGCAATGAAGCTCCTGCTGCCTGCTTTACAACTCTCTCTTCTTTCTTTCCCAGAGATTATGGTTTCAGACACATCTCCAATCAAGTGGGCACATCAGCACTGCTTAGTTAGGATTTCCTTTATAAATAAACTAGAAATCATTTTTCACGGAATATCCTAGAACAGTGTGTCCTATATGGCCCCTACTGCTGCAATGTGACCCCCTGTGAGAGTGAAGAGCTGTTTCTTCTGTGGGACAGTGTAACTTGCCTGAGAAAGTCTGTTTCTGAATGAGTTCTTGAGGCAGGTTTCCCATGTTGGCATGCTATCGACAGAATCAGGTCTGAGCAGTCTTTTTTGGGAGGACAGGATACTGCATTAACCATGGGAGTGGGCTGTTGCACGGACAACAGGCAGGTCTGAACACCATGTGCAAATGGGAAAGTGGGCTCGTTCGCAGGTTATGTGACCCAGCAGCACCGCGGGATGAGATGCTGCAGGTCCTCCATAGCCCTTGAGGGAGGCTGGAGCCACTGGGGGCTGTTAAAAACAGTGACACGCTGCAACCACTGCTGAATGAACTCCATTGATGGCCAGCTTCTAGAAAATGGAAATGTCTACCAAAGAACGACCACTTTGCTGCAATGCTGTATACTCGCCCTGCTCCTTCTGCTCTCTCTCCTTAAGTGTATGGGATTGCTCAGTTTTGGAATTAGGATGGCTGAACCTTTGATCTGACCCAGAGCAGCTCTTCTTATGTTTTAATGTAATGGGATGATGAAATGTCTATTATCATGCACTAAGCAACAGAGTGGAAAAAAGCTGTAATCTAATCGGCCAGCAGACAGGTGCACAGAGAAGACTGGTGATGTCAGACAACTTCTAAAACTCATACACTGATCCTATTACAATCCAGGTGAAAATGAACAAATATGGATAAGGAAAAAGGACCATTGAAGGCAGAAACTTCACTGAACTTACTCAGTGTTACGTGCTCTGCCTCGATGACTACCAGCCCCCACAGTTATTAAGAGAGATATCATCGCTTTCCCCAAATTTGCAGTCTAAATAGACAGGGGGCAAGAAAAAATATTCCTTATTATGGTCTTTATAAAACTGGGAGAGGGAACAAAGCCCAGGATTAACATTCCTCATTGTAAAGAGAGACAATTACAGGGATTGTAATTAATCAGATGCCATGAGTTGGAGAAGATGGGAAGATGCCCCGAGCAGCAGCGGTGGCTGGCTGGGGTGACAGCCTTCAGCCCAGGCTGGGAGAGCAGCCAGCACTGCCTGGGATGCTGCGTGCCCTGGCAGTGCGGAGCTTGGTCAGTGGGCGCTGACCAGGGCAAGATGGGTACCTGACACCATTTTGCTTATCATAAACTGGAGGGAAGAGAAATACAGGAGCAGAAAGGAAGACTAATGTGTTGGGGAATTATTAGATTTATGTAGCGCATATTTACACATGGATGTAAATGTATATAATGAATATGTGCATTAAAACAGCAAAGATATGTCTATGCTAGCAAATTACTATCAAGAGATGGCATGGATAGGCACCTTCCTACTCCACACGTATGTCTGTATCTCACCCAGCTCATAACACCACCAGGAGACCTAACTCCACATGTGATGTCTGGGTCAGACCTGTGAAGGAAATGTCTCCCCACACCCAGCACCCGGTTTTGGACTCATCCTGATACTCCCCACTGAAGCAGCCTCCCTGAGTCCTGTCCATGCTCAGCCGGAGCCCAGTGTGGATTTACTATTTGCTTCACTGGATTGGGAAAACAGCCCTTTGACCCTGTCCTCTAGCTTCCTGGTTGACATCTCAGGTTCACTGAAGGCAATGAAACTCCCCAAGCTAGCAAGTAGCGGAGAAGACATTGAAACGTAAACAGAATCCAGTGTGAGCATGGGGAATTAAGGGACAATCGTATGAGACAATAAGATGAAGTCCTTCGTGTTACTTCAGGCAACAGAAATACAATGACTATTCCACACGGCACTGCCAGGTGTGGTATCCTGCTCACAAACTACCTAATTCTCCTAGGGTCACGGGAAGATTGGGCTGGGGAGCCCTCAGGAGCTCACCTAGTGCAACCTCCTGCTCACAGCAGGGCTAACTTCAGGGTTAGATCAGGTTGCTCAGGGACTTGTCCAGTTGAATTTTCGAAATTTTGAAAGATGAAGATTTCACAACCTATCTGGACAACCTGCTCCAGTCTTGAACCACTCTCCTGGTGAAGATTTTTTCCTGTACGTCTGATAGGAATTTCCTTTGTTGAAACTTGTGAATGCTGCCTCTTGCCCACAGAGAAGTCTGCTAACTTCCTCCTGCTACTACTAGTTGCCAACTGTCTGGTCTTCTTCCTATTCTTTAAGTCCAGGTACCCTTATGATCCTTCTCTCTCATTCCTCTGTAGCTATTGCATTAGTAATTTTCTATTTAGCTCCTCAGCAAACATGATTTCCCTGAGTGCCCTATCACCACAGCTGTCGTTGACATTGGTATGATACTTAATTTTGAACTAAGGCTTAGTTTAAGACTTGATCGAATCTGGGTTTGGTTCTGATTTTGTAGATGAGGTAATGGACTACATCTGTAGACACTGGTCTTAAATCTTAACTTGAATTTTTAAGCCCTGACCTAAACTTTTGTTATAGAGCCATAGGGACAAGTTTTAGTCTTATAGCATTGGAGACAGAGAGCAACTTCAGAAGTGTCACTGCCATCACTGTATGTATTGTGTACAGATAGAGAGAGATAGCATGTAATTCAATAATGACTTTGGCCCAGTATGTGTGGGTGTGAAGATGTGTGGGCTCCTGGCTTGGTTTCAGGCCAATCTCTAATTAAAGAGTGAAAGATTAAGATGAAAGCAATTGTACTCTTCCTTCTTTAGTCAGAATGACCTACTAGCGTTAATTAAAACAGTCTTCAGGCAAAAATAAATTTGGCTGCCAAAGTTATGCGCTTCACATTAAATAAGGACATAGCTGGGTTTAAAGTGTGCTGAGCTTCTAGAGGTTTCACAGAAACCACTCATATAGCTTTGGGCACTGTTGTTGGAATATTTTAAAACAAATCCTTTGCCTAAACCAGCTCCTTCATGTGCATTTCAGACACCCTCTGGCTTTTTCTTCAAACGACATCATTCGAGAATGGGTACCTGCCAGCTTATCTTGGACTGAACATACAGTGTGACCTCTGGAGGATAAAATATCACCAGGAACACTGGACACCTAAGTAGATTATTCATCTATCCTTTCTATAGTCTCTGGTTACAAGAGCCCCATGGCAACAGAAACAAGAAGATACGCAGATCCTGTACTGCTCTGCTTTTTCTGGGTCTGAACATTAAAACACCTTTGATAAAGGCAAATCTGGAATCAGATGGTACATTTCAGGTTCAGGATCTGCCCCTCATATTTTTAGGTTGCTAGAAGTGTTGCCAAAGGAGGATAAGGCCTCTAAAACACCGGAACATCCTGTTACACCTTTGTGACATGCAGTGCATCGTTCTTAAAAGCCCTCCATCTTTCCCATCTCCCATTTATTTTGCCCCATCTTTACAGACTATAACTAGAGGGCCGGGTGCTACTGCTGTGACATTGATACAAGCAGGGAGAAACAGGTCCAGTGCTTCAGAAATACTATTTTCAATGGGAATTTTACATTATCAGCTGTCATACCTTGGAGTATCTGGGTCTGAAAGATCATTCCCCTTGCAGAGCAGTACACTCAAAAGGGGGAAGAGGCCAGACACAGAGAAACACTCACAAGCCCATCTCTTTGACCCAGACTCTTCTCTTTCTCTTCTTATTTGTCAGACCCTGTCATGTTATTTTTCATCTACATCTTCTCTCATACAATTATAGGATTTTAGGGTAATTCAGGGAAGACTGGACCTCCAGTGGTCTCTAGTTCGACCTCCTGCTCAAAGCAGGGTGAGCCATGAGATCAGACCGGGTTGCTCAGGGTTTTATCCAGTCAGATCTTGGAAATCTCCAAGGATGGAGACCATGCAGCTGTCTGAGGCCCATGTCTGCCTCTATGGGAACAGCATTTCCCTGCCTGACAGATCCACCGCACGAAGCCCCGTCTCTTCCCCAGCTGTGATCCTGCACCATATCCCAGCAGGTGGTGCCGACGGGGACTGCAAGTCCATATCTCCTTCATGGGATAACTTAGGAGATGACTATGCTGAGAGGGCAACTCACAGGCAGGGAAATCACTCTGACCTTCCCCGTTGATAGCAGGATTTTAATCAGGGCCTGACTTAAATCATTAATTCATAGCCCTCAGGTTGTTTAAAGAGCTGTGATAATGGGCTGAGAAGAAATTACTATCCATTTTCTCTTGGCAGGACTGTAATGGCATGACATGGCACCCATCGAATTGGGGAAAGAACAGGGATAATCTTAAGAACGAGAGAAAGACAGAAAATCTACCCAGAAGAAACAATGACAGAAGATTCCTCCACATATGCAAACACAAAGAGGTCAATTTAGATTTAGTTTTTTTAACATGTCTTTATTGCTTAAGGACATTTGGCGAGATAGCCATAACATAAACCTCACGTCCAGCATTACTTGGCAACACATCTCCCAGCTGGAAAGAAAATAAATTGGATTTTTTTCTTTGTGCTAATGCCACATTTTCTGGATGTTATTTTGGAAACTAATCAAGATGTGGCTGCTCAGCATGCCTCTTCATTCTTGATGGCTTTTTAGTGCAAAAGAGCCAGCAGCAATTTTCTGAAGTCCCCAGAGGTATCAGATCGGACAGCTTCAGCTAACGACTTCTTGTACATTTGCTGGAACTTCCCCTTTATTGCTGGCAGGTCACTCTGAGGAGACACCAAGAGCCTCTTTAGAAGAGTGGGACATGCTTCAAGTAATACGCCCTACTCCTACCAGGACCCCTGGGGTCTGATCCAAGGCCCACTGCACCTGGTGGGAGGCAGAGAGGAGAAAGCAGGAGCTCTAAAAATCTTGGAGGACTTTCAGCTTACCACTCGGATTTGAGGTAAGCCCATGTCAGATGGTGTGGTATGGGGATGCTAGCTGTGAAGAGACCTATGGGCCTGCGTGGAGAGCTGTGCCGGGGCGGCCAGGGCATCCCTGCCTGGCGCTCAGTGGTGCCATGCGGGCACAGCCTTGGTACCAGACAAACTCACACGGCGAGCTCCTGAGGCCACTCTGTGGTGGCAAGCAGGGGAAGAGGCACTTCCAGGAGCATGGCTAAAGAGATTTGTTCCACCCACGAAAGTAATTTTCTGGTTACTACAGGGGGAGAATTAAATGCCATATCTCAAGCTTTCCTGTGAAAAGGCACCCATTGGCACAGTTCTGATCTTTATCACTGGGGGTTTTAAATGTTATCGTGATTGGACCGTGTCTTAACAGAGAGACTACCCTGGGGCCTAATTTCTCACCCTGCCCACCATTGAGAAATACACTCTCCTTCTCCCTGTGAACGACTCCTCCTCCGTGTCAAGACTGAAACAGCCCTGTGGTTACAACCTACACAGCTTACAAGGAAGGAAGACTTAAAGACTGTGTTTAGGATCTCAAATGTCTTGTGCAGTTTTGTGCTTTTTAAAATTACAATCACCTCCTTTGGCTTTTTATTTTTCTTCCCTCCTCCCCATCTGTTTTTCCCAGCTGGAATCAGAGAGAACTGGCAACATATCTTTATAGGCAATTCTCAATTTGGGAACTGCTGATTTATCATTACTTGACTAGGAACTTTTACAGATTCTGTTGGGGTGAGACCTCCCCATGGATTAGTTTTAACCAGGTACAGTTGACTCCACTTGAAATTGCCTGCATGCTTTCTGGTTTAGTTCTTTTGAAAACAGAAATAGATGCAATATCAAAATTAGAGTTGCCTGGGTACAAAAGCAGAGTGTGACCACTGATGTCATTGGGCTGAAATGAGTTGACTGAGCACATGATCTACCAGGACTCACTCCATACCCTCTACATTTGTATTTCTCCCAGAGCTGATGTGAGGTATTACAGGTCGCAGGGTACCCTACCTCAGCCCTGGTCACAAGGATGCGAATCAAGGTCTCTTCATCAGTCCCACCTCCTTTCATCGACTTGTGCAGAAGTGTAGCGAAGTAACCTGGGCAGTCTTTGGCACAGCTGACTACAGAAAACAGTAAGAGACGTCATTATACCTGTATATTTACACTGTGTGATACATCTTCAATGAGAAGGAAATAAATAAGGAAGAAATAAAGGAAACTCTCTAGGGTTTATGCTCAGACATATGAGTTGGTAGGCCTTTCATTCTGTGACTGGTCCCCTATCAGTATGCAAGAAGAAGTCTTGGAGTCTGAATGGGGACATACATTTCTCCACAGGGAAAGCATTTTACACTGTGAGATGATCAGCACTGAGTACCCTGCCATTCCACAGTGAAAATGAAATTAATGAGAACAAGCATTTGCCCCTCTGCAGTTCTTCTTGCCCATCTATTCTTGGGGTAGCTGCTCACTCCACAGCTCACAGGGGCAAGATTTGGGAGAGTCCAGATCCAGATGGATAACAGCAATACCAGTAAGCTAACCAGAGCCAGGGCACAGGCTTAAATACCAGTCACAGTCATCTCCAATGCTAAATTGCTGTCGAGGATCCCGTACATTTTTGTGGTGGCTGGCTAGCACACTTCTGACAATGCCCAGGCATCTGCTGGAAGTTATCAACAGCCATGGCCTCAGGGGCAGCTTGGAGGTGGCCACCCTGTGTTAGAGGGCACATAATTTAGCTGTGTAGAGAGGAGCTGTGTCTAGCAAGTTTTATTTCTAAACCCAAGGTGTCCAAATCACTTCTGAAAACTGTCTCTTCTTTTGCCGGCAGATATGTCAGCTCAATTTAGGGCTATCTCAATGTCTGTCTCCAGGCTGTACAGAGACCTCCAACAACCAATGTCAGACGATGGTAAGAACTAGAAAAGAAAGCTCTTGACACTTTTTTTCTTTTACCAAGAGTGAGATAAGCCTTCTCCAGATCTCCAGATGTTTCACTTTTAATGGATTCTTCTATGTCCTTCCCACACACCTACGAGGACAAGAAAAACGAGCCATCAGAGCCGCTGTCTGTACATGTCATCCCACTACCATAAAACCAGCATCAGATTTAGGATCCAATGGCAAAAGGCCAATTCAAATCCTTCAGAGCCTTTCCAAGGGAGTAGTTCAAAGTTCTCCTCTGGTGTAAGTGCTCACAGATCCACTGGCACCAAGAGAAGAAGGTCTATGTGGCCAGGTAAGGCACAACAGTTAAGAGATGGACAACCTAAATCAAGCAGTCACATGTATCTGAGGGCTTTGAGGACAAAGCTTCAGCTTCTTCTTGAGTGAGCCCTAGTCAGGAGAAACTGAGCTTCCTCTAACCCCTCTATCAAAGGCTGTGGATGGCTCCCACACAAATAAGATATTTTTTGGAGCTTTACCAGCTCTATGAAGTTTTGTTACTTATTGTCTTTGGCATCCCAGGGAAAGTTTACAAGTACTGCAGTTCCCGAGTTTTTGTATTTTTCTGTAGGAAAGGGGAAAAACAGACTGCCACTTCAAAACAGAGTTTATCCTGATTTTTGTGAACGTCGTGAACCTCAAAGCCTTTTACTTTGTTCTGTTTTGCCTGTCAGGATGGCCCTGCATGGTTCAAGACTCCAGTGGACTTCTAGGTCAGAGCTGGGAGACCACGGGTACAAGGCAGGAAAGGGTACCTTCTGACAATTTGAGCTTAAGTTCTGCAAACACTCAACCTGATTTAGATCTGGCCCTATTTATCTGTCCAAATACAGAGAAGGACTGATGTTTGCATGGCTCTAGTCTTGGTCCAATTCTACTTCAAATACAGTCAGGCAGGATGTGGTAGATCAGTTTGGGCAACCTGATCTGCTTGGCTTTAGGAATCAGAAAGCCAAGGTAGCTTGGCTATTGGAGCATTTAACTGAACCCCCAGGGTTTGGGCCACTCCAAGAGAGAGAGTTTCAGTTAGTGACTGGTTTTGTTCTCCTGCCAGCAACAAACCAAAACTTGGATTAAGCTGCGAACATTTTTCCAACTATGGGTTCCTTATTGTGCTGACACTGAAATATGGCCTTGACTGGAATTTTTTTCATCTTCAGTGCCTAGGGTTACAGTTTTCTGATGAACTCAGAGTCATCCTAGGGAACTTCAGGACTATGAGACAGAGGCTGGAAGGGGTACCCTCTCCTGAGAATAAATGTCTCTGCTAAGCTTCCACCTCACTGCCAGGAGAAGGACCTTGGATCTCCCATTGCTTTGACTTTCACAGGTCATTTCCAGGTGAGAGGCCTCAGTGGAGGTTGGTTCCAGGTCCAGGCATGAGTAAAATGACCCTGGTGAGTGACACACGGAGAAGTACCAGACAGTCGGGATCCTGCTACCTACTTTGCCTTATGCTTGGAGATAGAGGAGAGTGCAGCAAAGTACCTGCACACAGGCTGTCTGCCCAGCATGGGCAGAGAGGAAGAGGCTGGAGATGTACTTTCAGTACTTAAAGAGGGCTTATAAGAAAGATGGGGACAAACTCTTTAGCAGGGCCTGTTGGACAAGGGGTAATGGTTTTAAACTAAAAGAAGGTAGATTTAGACTAGATATAAGGGAGAAATTTTTTATGATGAAGGTGTTGAAACACTGGAACAGGTTGCCCAGAGAGGTGGTAAATGCCCCATCCTTGGAAACATTCAAGGCTAGGCTGGATGGGGCTCTGAGCAACCTGATCGAGTTGAAGATGTCCCTGCTCATTGCAGCAGGCTTGGACTAGTTGACCTTTAAAGGTCTCTTCCAACCCAAATGATTCTGTGATTCTATGATTCTATGTGCCTCTGCCCAGCCAATATGAGTGTGTGAAGCAGGGGGATCAGGATGACAGACCTTGTCAGGCTCTGCTTTGGAGAAGGAGAGGAAAAGACCAGAAAAGCAAAACCCTGCTTCAGGGTAGCAGTTTGTGAACCTGTCCTTTTGCTGGTCCTTCTGCAGGAGTGGGGACACGCACCGTTGTGCAACTGTGAGAAGGAAACAACATTGTGACATTTATTTGGCTGGATCTTGTGTGGGTTATGAAGGGTATAGGTTCTATAGATCAGGATCCAGTCATATAGAAGTGTTTTTCCAAGATTCTTAAAGCATTCAGAAGTTTTAAAATGGCAAATGAGGGCTTGCCTGCTCTACATGTCGTTGCAGGGTCTGCAAACTACATGTCAAGCCCTATGCAACCAACATAGCAGAAGAGATTAACTCACCTTTTCATAGGCTTGAAAAGTAGCTCTCAGCTGACTATAGCTTCTCTTTGCTAAGACCACATTGAAAGCCAGCTCCTCTGTTCCCCAGCGGCCTTCTCCTGCCTTAAATATTGAATGTTATTTTTTTGAAGTGGTTGTTTATTCACAGTAGAGACAAAAAGTCAGCCAGAGCCCTTGATCCACCAGACTCCAGCCTGTGCCCCCCTTGTTCATCTCCTTCCACTGCCACTGCCCCCATACTTGGTGTGTTTAGTCACCCCCAAGGCAGCCCTTGCTGCACAGCACAGGCCAAACGGGGATTTTTCCACAATTGCACTTACTTTATACAGATCTGTGGCATCTTGCTCAGCGAGCTCTGCGTTGACCTGTTGGGTTTCATCTCGGGTTGCCTACAGGAAAGGACATGACAGTGAAAAACCCAGACCAAGTGCCGGTGACATTTCATAGTGGAAGGGAAGATTGTCAGCTCGTGGTCCTCACAAATATTTTGGTTATAGTTTTGCTGCCATCTGCTGACAATGCCTAGTAATGGGGCACGGTGGGACTTGGTGGTACAGTTTTGAATGGTTTGTTCACGTTTACCACAGCCCCTGGTCTTGCTGACTTTAGAGGTGAAGCCTGTATGGTAGTGTTTATCTCCCAGTTTTATTTGCTGTGTGCTGGGACCCTTATGAGGCTGCAACTCTGATGCCTCTGGAGCAGGATGGGGCTATTGGGGCTGGGCACCATCCCCTGCAGATGCTCCCCTGCAGCAGGGTGGCCTGCTGGTCCCCCTTGTCCTCAGCCTCCTTGCCATCCCATGGGTGTTCCCGCTCTCTCTCCCAGCCAGCATGTGTCCGGAGCAGAAAAGAAAATCAGAGGAAAACCTGATCTGAGTTTGGAGTTAGCCTTGCTTTGAGGAAGGCCGGACCAGAGGAGCTCCAGAGGTCCCTTCCCACCTGGCTTGTTCTTTGGTTCTGCTTCCTGCCATTTTTTGTGGCTATTTTGCCACTGGTGGGCAGTGGTAGTGTGCGTGGCCAGATGATGGGGTGGGAATGGGGCTGAAAAGTGCAGACAGAGCTGGGGCAGGACTGCTCCAACGCGGCCTTTGGTTTCACCCCCTGAGGGCTGAGCTGCTGGGTACATACAGCACCCTGGGCTCAAAGTGCAAAGTTTCTTAGGAGAAATCTTAGTGTATCCATCACCTAGCTACTGCAAAAAGGTTCCCAGTACCTGCAGCGAAGTGCTGATGCTTTTCGTGGTGCTGGATATGCCCCGATAACTGCAAAATATTTTCCTGACTAACCTATATACTCTGAGCATCCACTAACACTGTAATTCCTGGTAGAAATTATGAAGGACAGGTCTATGAAAATAATCTATGAATAATATGTATTTCTCACTCCTGAAAATACAACCCAAGAAGTTGAAAAGAGATGTGTCCATGCTTTCCAAAATGAGAGTCTAATTGTGGTGTATTTAGCAATGTGACTATTAGGTCTTTAAAGCTTTTTCTGTTTATTGAATCTTTTCATTTCTAAGGGCTGTCTGCTCAGACTGGACACCACTTTGCATTCCTAGGCATGATCCTATTCTTCTTAGTTGTACTGTGTCTTTATGGAGATGGTAATTTTTTTCAAACCTGTCAGAATTCAAGGAGCATCTGGACAATGCTCTTAGTCATATGATTTAGGTTTAGGTAGTCCTGCAAGGAGCAGGAAGTTGGATTCGACGATCCTTGTGGGTCCCTTCCAACTTGAGATATTCTATGATTCTATGAAGCTGTTTAAAATAACGTGTGTACTATTGGAAAATATGCTTTTTTTGTGAATGGAAAATTAACAGCCATCTCTTTCTTACTTTTTCTGTATCTATCTGAATTGTAAATTCCTCAGTTGAGATGGAAATCAGAATTTGCTTGGTTTAGGCCAAATTCAGCATAATGTAGCTATGACCTTGAGTGGGTATTCTAGCTTTTACCGTGGTATAACTAGTAATAAAACAATGCTGTTGTCTTTAAATTATTGGAATTTATAAAATTAGTTCTGATTTTATATAAGTAAGTCCTTTAGTTATATTAAAAGCTATAAATATGGAAGGCTCTCATCCTGAAGAATGACTTTTGCTTATTATAATTACCTCATTATTGTATTACATATCACAATTACATTATTATAAACACCAGATAATACTTATTATGATTACCCAAGGTAGACAGGATAGAGAAAAGGAAATATCTCTATCAGGTAGACGCATAAGAGGAAAGCCCCCAGCCTTACCTCTAGCACAGTGACTAATATCTTCTGTAGGGAGCCACTTGTCTCACTTTTAACATCAGACTCCAGATCCCTATCAAAGACTGTGGAGAAAAAAAATCTGTGAGGGTTCACCCAGCAGTAAAGGCTTTAAATGAAGGTGTTTGAAAGACAATAGTACTTACGCCGTTTGTATGCCTCCTTTATGTTTACAATTTCCTAGGCAAATAAATGAAATAAATAAATAAGTAAATTAATGAGGGAAAATGTAAATAAATAAATATAAATAAATAAATTTAATTAATTGATAAATAAGCAAACAAAACCCCAACAAGTCAGTACCATGCCTGGGTTGCTTGAGGGATAGCAGGCATGGAGGTAGGAGAAGCCAAGCTCCCATTTCCCGCTCAGGCTGGGACTCACCACAGCGCAGAGACACAACTCCAACCCAGCCCAGTTCAGGACAGCATTTCCAGGGATGCCTGACTCGTGCAGGCATCCCTCTAGTTTCACTTGCATTAAGGTGTAAGCTAGATGGCTTTTTGAAGAGAATCACATTCCCGTACCTGGTGGGAACCACCTCTGAACGGTCAGCGCAGTGCCAAAGCTCCCTTTACCAGCCACCCAGGGATTTCTCTATCACCAGTGTTACCTCTGTGCCATCTATGGGAGATGTGAGCCAAACCAAGGCAGGAATTTGAATTATATTTCTCTTAACTCCTACAAGAGTTTCAGCCCCAGTAGGGCACCCTTACGGCTGCAACCACTGACAACAGGATTTCAGCCGCGGAAGCTGGTCTGATCCCTTCTCCTTCCCGGGGGATGCTATTGGCGCTAAGGAAGGTCATGCATGGTGTCCCAACCTTATTGTTTCGTGTGCAGAGAATCTCAATCAGCAGTGACTCATTCGTCCCAGCACCCTTCATTGCCTTCTGAAGCTCTCGGGCCTCGTACTCGCAGGGCAGGTCCAGCAGAGCCAGCACAGCCTTTTCGAAATTCCCACTCAGGTCTCCCTTCAGGTCCTCTTCCAAATCCTGCAGGGATAGTTGGAAGGGTTAGCCCAAAAGCTGAGGTAGGATTAGAGGGCTTCTTAATTTGTTTTGGGGAATTTCATGATTTCAAAGCTTCTTCTGTACCAAAAAGGGACAAAAACATAAAAAAGCCTTTAAATACATGGACTTTTTTTTAAAAAATATTTTCCCTAAAAATTTTTGTTTCAGATTGAATTAAATGATTGTCCTATCTTCAAATACCAGCCGGTATCAGTCCAGTTTTGACTCTTACTTGCTTTATTAAATGCAAACTAATGTTTTTAAAAGCGTAACAGGAGACTTTACTCTGAAACACAACGCAGAAACTTCCTGCTTTGAAAGAGCTGCAACAGAAGGGATCAAACTTACCAAACTTCTCCTCCAGTTTTGGTTAAAATTGACTTACTGGAAAAAGCAACAAATTTCTACAAAGTGCTTTGGTGCCAAGCGATCAGCATTTTTTCCACCAAAAAAAAAAAATCAACCTTCTGTGATCTGATCTACTTAATTCAAAATTTAGTAAGACCTCAGAGAAGAACTAGCTAGTGTATGTATGCTGAGAAGAATGCCTGCTGATGATTTATTTGAAGCCCTATCTGCAGTTAACATTTCCTGCAGTATGGGAAATACTTGACAAGTTCAGAACAACAAAAGAGAAGCCCAGGTCTAAATCTATTGTTCTTAAATATGCTCTTACACAATCGCAAGTCAACACTTAATCTATGGAAGTCAACACTTGACATCGGTGTTGGAGCAGTTTCAACGCATGCACCATGAATCTCGCTTCCTTGAGCAGCAGGACAGAGAAATGGTCCAACTTGCGGCTCCTTCCCCAGAGATTCAGGCTGCCCAGGCAAGCAAGAAGGGTTGCCACGTGCTGATGTAACTGGGATGTCTCATGGCATTTGCTCATTTCTAATGCCTATTTTTATTAATCCTCATTTTAGAACTAAATCTATAGTATTTATGTAACCAAAATCTTTATTATGCTTGCTGTAAGTTTTACATATAGAAGGCTTTCAGGTTCAGTGCTGCCTGTCTTATTAACATTGATTAACAACTAATGAGCAAGCAGACCTTAAGAAAATACTAAGTTAATAATAAGCTCTGCAGGATTCAGCTGTTTACCTAAATAATATATTGGAAGCTTTATTTTTCTTACACACAAAATCATTAAGGCAGTCTACATTTCCTCCTCCAGAAATCATGTGCCCAATGAGACTTCTCAGTTTTACAACGTGTATTCTACTTCATCACTGGAAGAAATCAATACTACATCTATTAAACTCAATAAAAATCTAATGATGTAAGATCAAATAGTTCCTCTGAATGTGCATCTGGTCTGAGAGGGATTCTGACTTAAAATTTCCCCTTTATATTAATTAATTTTTCTGAATGTGCTGAAGATGAACACAAGCTGAAATATTTTTTTATTTCAGTTATGAATTATTTTCTAGCTCTCCCAACCTTGCTTAAAATGCTCTGATCTGGTTAAGGCTGATTTCAAGAAGACTCTGAGGCCTAAGATTAGAAAGATAATTGATATTTTAGGAGATAAAATAAATTTCTGAATCAGAAACTAACTGGTGTCCTCCTTGAATCCACTGTGCCCTTGATAATTTCAAAAGCAGAGGCCTGTAGGCTGTATTTCTAGCAGGCATGCGGTTTGAAACAGAGAGGCCATTTATTTTGAAATACCTTGCTATACAGAGCCTTGTACGTCTGTTTTATTTGTTGTCTCTGCTCCGATGTTCGACTTGACAAGACTTCAATAATTTTCTTTTCATCGGTTCCTGAAAAAGAAATCAAGAAATTGAGTCTTCTGTTTGAGAAGTTTGGACACTGCTCCTAAAATAAGGATTATGCTAATGCCTACAGGCTGATATACACGTTTTTGGTGGCAACGCTTGTCTGGGTAGTTCCAAGGGATCCCGCACCAGAACCAGTTCATTAAGTGTGCGAACGCTTGTGCCGGCACAACAGAATGAACCGTGTGGGGCGAGACGCCGGGGTAGATGTGGATGTGTTTAAATCAGCTTCATTAACCCACAGCCTGAATGTACAGCCTGTACAAAATGGGTTGTGCTTTGCGCTAAATGGAGTCAAGAAGAGGAACAGGAACCGGCCTTCGTGGTCTGAGTCTCTGCTGATGCTGTTTTGCTTGGCAAAAGTAAGTGAAAGTGAAGTGGGAGCATGGGGTGCCCCGGTGATGGGCACCGCAACAGCTGCATCTCCTGGGAACCTGTGGGGGAACTGAACACCCAGCACCCCTCCAGGAGAAAGCCCTCAGCAGCTTTGAGCTGTAACTTATGCAATGGATGGAAGCAGCTTACTAAAGGCAATGACCTTTTTCTTGTACTTTTCTTGCCCTCAGCCATATAAACAGATGCTTGCACTAAACAAAGCTGCTGGAAGGCATTCGTTATTTTTGTGGCTAAAGGAACAGGACTGCAGCGATGCTACTTGGATGCCCGAAAGACACAATAGACTAGCTACTGCATTAACACACGTTTCCTGGTGCACTTCCATCTCAGGGCCAGCAGCTTGCCACAGGCATTATTTCTTCAAGACAGGTTTTGAAATGGAGAATGTGTTTCAGGAGGGACCTATGACCCTGTGTGTGACGGAGACTGCCAAAATGCCCATTGCATATACAGGGTTTAGATCGCTGATCAAAGGCATCAAGCCGTATGCCAGGTCTGCTGATGCATGCATGTCACGCTGGTGGACTCTGCCCCATGCTCTCCTTGTGGTCTTCCATCTGTTGCATCCACCTACTGGGCTTTGCGCTGTGCCTCATCGCAGGCTCTCAGGAGCAGGGACCAGCAAGGGTTTCTGAGGAGCTACCAGTACAAACGATAAAAATACAGATGATACCGGCATTCAGCAGCAGCTGATGCGTTTTCACCCCTGCATATCACCACCGGGTACATACAGGACAAGTTTAGGGCATCTTGGCCAGTTCTTCCTGCTTAGAACCAAGACAGAAGGCATGGTCCAATTTTAGAAGGAAAAGCACTGCTATCTGACAAATGCGGGGTTAAACTCTCAGTAGGAGAGTCCTCCGGAGAACTGTCTTGAGGGGACTCAGTTGATAGGACAAGAACAATTCTTAAAATTCAGGCACTTAACTAGCTGATCCTGAATGTGCTACTCCAGGAAGAAATGCTTAAATACATGTTTACAGTGCAAATGCCTGGAGTGGACCAATAACTTATTGTTCTCATGTGCTGCTTGGCTGTTCTTCCTGTGCCGGGCATTGTCACCTCCATGGACCTGAGGATCCCATGAACACTGTGAATTCCTCATTCATGTCAGTGCAGTCAGCTAGCTTACTTTAAACTACCTTAGAAGATGGTGGGACCCAATATTTTTGGTTAAAAATCACTGATGCAGATTGAGGACCATCATATATTCCTTTCAGATGATAAAGCTGCAGTGAGCTTCAATGAGCATATCCAGGTGGTGATGTTTTTGATCGGTCCTTGAAGGCCTGGGAAAGGACATATAACCATGACCTTAATCTGACCTGCCTAGCTGGACTCCATATCTGTCACATCAGACTTGACAGCTTGATGTTCCTATTGCAGGGAGCAAATACCATGTTTATCCCAATCCCCTGGAGCCAAGCAATTATCAAACTAGATCTTACCAGTCTTTGAGGAACAAACTGGCTTCCCTTCCCATTTATCTTAATCATATAAAACTTCATGGGTGTGCATGTTCTTTGAGTCAGTAAGTGACAGAAAGCATAAAGATTACCTGAAACTGGTTGAAACAGTTGTTTTGCCCTGAGTTTATGTACATGCTCTTTATAATCTTGAGCTGCCTTTTGTATAAAAAAGAAGAGCTTTCTTACCCGCTCCTTTGCAGGCACTATGTATTTTCTTGGCATCTCGGTCTGCATCAAAGCCATGATGATGGTGTTTATTGGTTGACTAGGAAAACAGAGACACAACAGATACATGGGAAACAATTTTGCATTAGTCTTTCTGAATGACAGCAGTTTGGGCCAGGTTCTTGCTTGATCTTTGTTCGTGTCATCTAAACTGTAAAGTTTGTGCTGGGCTTTACTGAAATACTGTATCTGTCACTAGGGCTCCTAGAATCGGTCCACAAATAGCTGTCACCACATGACACACAGTGCTGATAACAAAGTCATATAACTTTGTTCTGCCAGTTCAGGCTTATTCAAATAATTTAAAGGTAATAACTTCATACTAGGCATCTTCATGCCAGATCAAATATTATTTGTTTGTGCCACATAAACAATAGGCCAATATAAACGCCTTATCAGATGCATACAGAACCATGCCCTGTCTCTGCAGTGCGTTTGTAAGTACTAGGAGCTTACAATCCCAACCAGCTGAATAAAAACTGGTCCTGCAAACCCTTCTTGCATTGATGCATTCATACAAACAAGATAATTGGAGATATATAATGTGATAAAGCTGGTGGTTTTTTTTTTATTTTGGCAAAATAGTACATGTGGTTACCTTGAGCTAAATCTATCAGGGATAATAATTCAAAGTCCACAGCCGCAGCAGCAGTTTACAGCCTGACATATCAATGTAAGCAGAAAACCATGCCTGTTCCTACTCATCTGACAAGCTGGTCAGGGCTGAAATGCTGGTACACCCTCTATTCTGCTGTTTCTCAGACAAGGGTAGAAGTATCTGAGACCAGGAGGTCAGCAACGTTTTCATCCCCTGGTAATATCATGAATCAGATCTTTTAAATGCCTAAACTCTAAAAGAATACTGGATAATAGGTCCTAGGCTCCTAAATCAAGTAGAACTATATGCACACCATGTACTCGGGGGGGTCTAAGCGGGCATTTCAAGTGCTTTGGCATTTCCATTCAAAGAGCAACTTGTGGATCAGGCTACTTGCTTTGCAGGGCTGCCAGGCGCTGGCACCACCACTGTTAATTTAGGGTTATGATACCCCAGGGCATGGCACTCTGCTCTCCACTAAATTAAGGGTTGTGACACCCCAGGGCACGGCAGTCTGCTTTTAAGCCCTTCTGAAAATGCCACCATCCTGCTGAAAAGCAGAAGAGGCTAAATGGCTGATTAACCTCCTTGTCTTTGGGGATAGCACAGGGCAGAGACGATTCCTGAAAGACATTAGGCACAAGATCATTCTGCTTGTGGGATAAAGAGAATTTAGCCATATGGCTGTGGGCCATGCTCTGCCACATACCCATATGGCCAGAGAAAAACCTGTTTTATTTACAAGTATATATACAGCTTGGAAGTCTGTTTGTTGGTATTCTCCAAAAGTTTCATGCTGCGATCTACTAGTTCTGGTGGAAAAGCTACAGCTCTGGATAAAGGAGTCCTCTGTCAAAAGCCAAAGGGGTTTATCTCAAGGAGAAGCCCCAAATCCAGTCCCTACCCTGCTTTACCAATGTACCTTTGTGACAGACTAAAGATCCTTTAGGTACCTGGCTTTTCTAATGCAGCTAGCAGCTAGGATACAACTTACTGCTAATGGTAGCTGCTGTAGTGCAGCCATCTCACTGAAATGGAAAGTTATTTTTACATCAATAGCAATTAGTAAGGTACAATAACAATGCAATAATTTATCTTGGTCTCTACAGCACAAGCTAACACTTTCATTACCACATCACTATCAAAAATATTGCTTGTAAACATGTATCCTACTGTATGCTCTGACACACACACACGCTTCTCTAAACCTTTCAAATAAGGTGGAAAAAGATGCATATAAGTAACTAATATTTTCTAGTGGGAGACTTTATTTAACGGTCTTCACATTTCTCAGGAATTTTGTGAAAAAGGAAAGGGAAAAGCACAAAGTTAGAAAACAGATGCACTGATCACTGTCTTTATCCAAAATGAATTGCATTCACATTTTTCTATGATGATAGGGTGCATGTGCTTCTCGTGTGAGGGAATCATGCACAAAGGATATCTTTTTGCACAACATGCTTGAAAATTAAGTAGCTCTAATTTCTTTCTTTTCTGATTGCTATACTCTCATTTCCATTCTTGAGAGACTAAAATTCACATTTGTTCTCTGTAATGCCACAACAAACAATGACAGCTAACCAGACTCAGTGGGTGACGAATCTGGGGGAACAGAACAATGGCATCCCACAATACAAGAGAAGTCTATTCTGGATATACAGCCCCAGGATGCAAATGCTGCATGCACAATGGGCCTCTCTGCTGGGGAGTCGTACAGGCACAGTGTTGACACAAGGAGCGTGGTCCAGGTGCTCCTCAACGCGTGGCAGATGCAATGAGCATCGTGGCGTAGCATACAGGAGGATGCCCTGCTGCCTGTTCAATTGAGTGTGCCCTGCGGACAGCAGTGTGCGGTTGCCAGTATGGTTTTCCCCTCTCCATAATACCAAGTTTAACACTTGAGTCCACACTTTAACATATGATTGGTAGTATAGTCAGAGTTACCACTGTGTTGGGTAATGCGCTCCTAATTACTTCTTGCCTCTGTATCATGCACCCTGGAGCAATCCCAAAGGACACTGTAAGCTGGAGAGACAGTATCCCTGCCTTCCCCCTGCGCCAAGTGGAAAGCTCTTTGTAGGAACAGGGTACAATATTTGAATGGAGTAAACGATGGTGACATTAAGCTATCATTATTTTGGCTCTGTAGCGTTAGTATGCTTTTCAGATGATGTTCATGCCACTCATATGGTTGATGCAGCTGTTTGTGTTAGGCAGCCAGTACTGAAGTTATTCTAGAGTTGTCTGCAAAGCATTTCTTTGTGAAGGTAAGGACCAGGGAAGCAGCTGAAAAATTGGCAAAAAAAGGGACAATTCTGGAGCACAAAATACAGAGAAAAGTGCTAACATATCAAATGCATAGATCTGACTACTCTGCAGTATCCAAATGCTATTCCAATTTACGGACCCCCAAATTCACTCCAACAATATGAGTTGCGAACTGTTGCTCCACATGCATTTCCTCCTGGCCTGGGACAGAAGATGGACTGGTGAGAAGTGAGAGGAAAACGGCTTCGTCTGGCATTCACTCCCACTTTTCAGTCATTCAGCCTGGACAGAAACACCTACACAAACACCCAAAGGCAAGGAGCGGGTTTGTACTTTGCTTTGCCTAACCCGCCAGCGGCGCTGGGCTGTGGGCATCGCCCTTGTCATAGCAATGCTGCTGCCTCCTCAGCTCCCGCTGCCCCAGCCCTATCAGAGATCCACCTGGCCCTGGTAATGCCCGTACAGGACTTTGGGAGAGTGGTTTGCTCTCTTATGCCTTGATGGTTGGTCAGTTATGCTCAGATTTTAGTGAGTCCCTAACTCCTAGGTGCCACTTGGCACTGCAGCTGTTGTGTTTGTGTGTAGCACAGTTGCAACAGGCAGGAAAATGGTAGCACCAGCAACTGAAATAAGATTGTGGATTTATGAGGATTCATAAAGACATAAATAAAGAAACATTTCTTTTCAAGGGGAAAATCATGTGGAAGGGAAGGAAGGCCTGTTTCTTAATTATCTTCAGGACATGTTTGTTTTAAAGCACCAGAGGAACCTATTGAGTCAGCTCTGCTAAAGCCTCTGTCTTCAAATAAATCACTGTAAAACATTAAATGATGTGCCTGGGGAATATAATTCTTATAGCGCTGTGTGTAATACTGGCATCAGCTTTATAGATAGGAAATCTGATACTCTAGGTGACTGCAAAGGCCAACTCCTGGGTCATGCGGAAAGTCCTGGTTAAAATTCACTACCTGCGGGGTCCCAGCCTTGATCTTGCCCACTGACGCAGCCTTCCCATGCAGGAGAGGGAGAGCTGTGTCAGAACTGTACTGTTTCCTACCCTGTGGATTTTGACAGGTGGATTTTTCTGCAAGGGATAAATGGCAAAAGAAATTGATGTTTGATATAATTTGTAACTTGTAGGCATTTTTCTTTTAAAAATATGGGCAGAATCACTTCAACATAGTTCTTGTTTTAGAGTTAAGATCTTAGATTAGATTTGAGTAGTGTGCTGGTTGAAGATTTTCAGATTTTTAATGAGTTACAAGTGTTATAGCAATTTTGGTGATAGCATGATGTGGAGTCTGAAATACCAGGTGGACAGATTGCATACAAATTTTGCAGCTGGACATAGGATATACAGGAACTTGCTTTCATAAATTGGTCCAGCTCCATCTACTCAGTTACTTCACTTTCTTCTCTATTTCTCTCCAATGCTTCTATATTAATTAGCGTAACTGGAGTTCTGGTGGTAAGAAATCCTCTATTCCCTTCCAGCCTAGCTGTATTCATGGCCTGTGTCCACTTGTTTTTTCTGCCAACAGTGTTCCTTAGCTTGAATAGTTTTTGCCTCACTCAAGCATATTTTAGACAACAATCATTTTCCTTTCCAGCTTTGGCTAGAATTGCCACAGATTTATTTCTATTAAACTGGATAGATTATAACTGATGTAAAACTAACACTTCTACCTTATTGTAAAGCACACCAAGCAGTTTCTCCTACTGTAAATTACATTTGATTTTAAGGAGATGTAAGATGAGTTTGTAGTTGAAGATGGTCTGCAATGCTTAGAGAAGCATTTGGAGACTGTTCTTTGATATTTCAGCAACTATGTGGAGGCCTTATGTTGCACAAATAAACAGTTTAACGAAAAAGGTCAGCAAAACCAAGACAGACATGGAGGGGGGAAATAAGAGCTCTGGTGGATTCAAGGCATCAGTGGTTAGAATTGGTAGGATGTTGCAATACATTGCAGACATTTCTGAAGACAAAATCTAATATCTTCCTTGAGCTAAAGACAATTAAGCTTGCAGTAGATACAAAGTGCTCATCTGTGAGTAGGCAAGAACAGAAGAAACACTACCATGAGCATGCCAGGTAGCTTCCTCTACTGCAAGAGAGAGAGAACGTACTCTACCTGAAAATAGCTGATAATACAGCTAAGCAATCACAGATATTTTTCCATTTCCATCATCTCAAGCAGATGCCACAACCATGCTCAGGAACAGAGGTTTATGGAGGAGTGCTGTCAAAACAACAGACAGGGTAGCCGCTCGGGATGCTGCTGACAGTGCTCACCTGCTGCGGTTCTAACGCCGATCGATGCTGATAATGTACATGGACAAATGCAGACGCAGACCCTTACAAGCAAATCGCTAGGATGAGCCAGCAGGAATGTGGCTGCTGACCAGAGCAGTCACGATGCAGGCCTAATAGTGATGGGCAGAGCTCTAAAAAGGGCTGGATTGATCCAGGGATGTTGACTGCTTACCCCAGTCATCATTTTTGCCAGGTCCATTTTATGTGCTTTATTTAGTGGACACCTAATTTCAAGCCTCTCTTTGGTTGTTGTCTTCATTTTTCTTTGGCTTAATAGGAATAAAAATTAAATCTCAAAATGGCAGCACATAGAAAGTGCAGACTGACCCAGCCATGCTCTTTACAGCACTGACTCCTGCATGCGAGTGGGGTCTCGAATAAAATTAAGGGCCGTATTCAGTTGTCTAAACGTAGGTATCTGGTGCCGTTAGAGATGTGCCAGGGTAAGCTGCCCGCTGCCTGTCAGAAATGAGTGGTTTCCTGTGGGACCTGCATCTGTCAACCCGGTGCGGATGTCTCACATACCTGAGGGCATCACCAATGGTTACTGGAGGTGGGCAACAGAATCACGCCACAGCTATCTCACCAGTTTTCTGATTCATCACATATATTTAATTATGTTCACAAAAATGCATTGGAGAAAACCAAGGTTTGAAAAAGAATGACATAAACCAGTTCCATATGGAACAATCTGAGCTTTCCTTTCTATCAAGCAGGTGAGCACCAGAAACCCCTCTGCCTGGTTTCCCACAGCTTTGCATCTCCTGTCTGGCTGATGTTGGTGCCTCTACTGCCTATTGCAGCTGAAGCAATTCCTGTGATGGGCACAGGCATGATGGCCCATCACTACGTGGATTCTCTGGTGTCTTATAAGGGCTGAGCTCATGCCTCAGTCTTTTGTTCAGGGGATTTCTAATACAGTCTCTCTCTTCTCAAGATTTTCAAGAAGTGTAACAGGCACCTAATAATTTTGAGACTAACACCCTGCTGGTAAATTCATCTATGAATTGTCCAGTGGGTTCAAATATTTTTAGCTAGGGTAGCAGATATATACATACTGCAGTGTCATGCATCCTGTTTCTTTAGGAAGCCAAACCCCAGACAATCCATAATGTCCCAAAGGTGAGCACAGGAATGCCAGAAAAACAAACAGACAAGCCAAAACAATTGAAAACCCATCACAGATAGGAAACTGTGGAACCTGTTGAGATTTCTCACCGTGCACAGTCACTGAGTCACCAGTTCAAAGACCTTCCCAGAGCCTCGTCTCCAACTAATGAACCAGTTCTCCTCCAGCTCAGTACTGCTAGAGCTGTCAGGACTGGTTTGGGCAGAGCTGATCTTGCTGTAGGCAATGGATAAGTGAGCTGACATCTCAAGGTGCCTTCCCATTCTATGATTTTTTGTATTCCTCTTCTGCGTGGAGAGGAAAATTTATTTTCTCTGTCTACCAAGAAATGTCCCAAACCATCTAGTCACCTTGTTAGCATAATCAACGACAGGACTGGGGTGTTCATCCCATTAGTTAAATTGTATCTAATATACTAGGATCATGGAAGAAAGCTTTTGGCAAATCAGCACCTACCTGATTAATTTTTTGTCAACACAGATATACTCAAGATTAATTATTTATCCTGGCAGAAACCTTTTGTGAGCTATAATGCAACTGGAATCCAAGGTTAACTAGACTAACAGTACTGGATAGGAAAAAAAAAGGGCATGTTTTCTTAGATCTTGTGGTTTTAGTCTTCTAGTACGTCACACATTGTCAGGATAACATCTTGTTAGCAGAACAAACTGAACTCCCACCCAAAGGGGCAGTCTTAGTGACAAATAGCCCAGATCTCATCTCTCATTTTCCAACATTTCCGTGTGTTAAGAATAAAACACAAGAACAAACATGGGAGTAGGCTGCTGTATTTTGATTCTGATCTACTTCCAAAGACAGACTGAAAACATGACGCTACGTTTGTACTTCATCAATAGTCTGATTTACTAAAACAGACATTGCCAGTCACAAAAATTGTTTTCAACCTATTGTAATGCTACCTTAGGTCCCTTTGAACTGGGTCAATTTTTGGATCATAGCAGAAGGCATGTGCATAACAAGAATAGTCACAGCCTCCTACCACTACATATAGGTATATATGTATATATACCAATGTATATACATACGTATATTATTCTTATATAATAATGTCACCCTATTTTAAACCTATGCATTCCTAATAGAAAATATATCTTCCTGCTTGTGTCAGTTAAAAATGCAGTTGAGACTGGAATGAACATCAACAGAGAGGAGGAAAAGCGATTTCAGCAGTAGCATCCAACCTGCCTGACAAGCGACATGCCCCCCTCACCCATGGCAAAGAGCCTGGAGACACGCATCACACATCTCGGAGCTGTGGGTGGGAGAGCTCTCGGAGCCGGCAGGCAGAGGATCGCCCCTCCACCAGGAGCCTGTGGCTTTCCTGTGGGATGTATGAGGGCCCTGGGGCAAGCTGGCAATGGGGCCCAGTGACCTGTGGCTGCTTTCTGCGGCAGCGAGGTCCTAGGACACCGGCACAGCCCTGTTCCTGGCCGTGTCAGCCAGCCTGGCACAGGGCTGCAAATATTCCTGGGGGATAAAAGGGTGACTTGCTCAGAAAGCTCCAGACCATCAGTCAGAAAGGGCAGAAAAGCAGATAAAGCCTACTTCATATCTGTGCATAGGTACTTCCATTAGAAAAATTTCCAAATATTAGAGCTCTTTAATACAGTGGAGAAGCAAAAGAAACAAAGAGCAATTACTGGTAGGCAAGGTCAGGTCTCATCTAACTAGGAAAGGCTGTTCAGGGGTGAGGATATCTGTTCATTAGCAGATGGTGGTTTCACCATCTTCTATCATCCTTCCATCAAAGAAAGATGTTCTTCTGCAAGCTCTTCTTCAGTGAAATTCAAATAAATAATTGGGCTCAATTATTCAGGCAGGAATTTATGTGAAACGTAAAGGCTTGTAGCACACTGGTCAGAGTAGATGGGCGCTAACATTTCAAAGCAAACAGAAGCAAAGATCTGCGGCATGCTGGCAGTGGGGCAGTATCAACAAACACCAGGGTTCGTGCTATGGTAATAAAAAGGTGGGGCTGATTGATAAACACCTTTTTGACACATGTCAATTGGCGAGTGCTACCTTAAGGACGACCTGTGTCCTGCTGACCAAAAGGTTTCTTCCTCTGCTATTTTGTAAAACGTACCTGTCATTTTTGTTTGTTTGAGCAATTTTCTCAGTCAACCACAATATGTAACTGGAAAATTGCCATCTGCCTCCTTGACTGCTCAGAGAATGGTATCAGTGCCTCCGAATGCCGTCCGCCATCTGCCAGGCAGGCTGTCACTCTCCCAAATCGTTACGGCTGTTTTAGGTCTAACAGCTGTACGACAGCTACACGCACCGTCAAGCTAGCTTGTTGCTGACAGTTTGTTGCTATCAAGAACAAAATAATTTCTATATGAAGTCTATACTGGATAATACAATATATGTAAGCCATGTAGATTAGACTTCGTTACTCAGCAGCCTTTGCAATGACTCAGTGACACTTTCCAAACTGAGAGGTGCAAATAACCTTATTTTCTACATCTGAGACTAAAACTACAGTGACAAAAAGATCCTGATAGAATTAGTCGCATTTACTTTTTCCTGTTACAAACAAGTGGCAACAGTGAAGGTAGTTGCTCTGACAGTTATTTAAACTGCAAAATTAAAACCATCTCTCTCCTACAACATCCCTCCTGTTTCTAAGTATCTGTTAATATATCATCTCATAATAGCTTATGGCTAATTTTTTATCCACTCAATTTATTCATGCTCATCAACACGATAGAGAAGTCCACAATGAAGAGAAAAAAAGAGTTTGGAGGACTGAATTTTACATTGTCCAGTTTTAATGTGTCCAAACACTGGTGGAACTTCTTAAAGCAGAATACATTTAAAATCAGTTAGTGAGCAGGGTACCATACAGTGGGAATGCCCAAGTTGCAAAACTACAGCTTTTATTCCTAGAGGGCTCAAATAATCTGCTTAAATACGGACACCTTTGAGATGTGCCGGAGCACCCGGCACCTGTGTGGGGCTGGCAGAGGTGACACAGAGCTGACAGGGACCTGACTCCCCTGATGCGGCAGCTGAAATCAAGGCAGAAAAGGATGCTAGAAATCTCCAGAGACACCATGCCTGTGTTTAGTCGTGAGTCGCACCTCACATCACTTCCTTTTAATAGTTATCTTGCAAATGGAAGCCACAAAAAATAGCAACAAACAAACAGCTTTATTCACATAGGACAAATCTAGAATTCCAACTCTGGAATAATTCTCTGTTACGCTGGGGTGGACTTGTCTACTTTTATTTTATTGACCATAATGCCTGGTTGGAAAACGCTTTGTATGCTGGGCCGTTAGAGATAATGATAACTAAAATGATTGGAAACTGGCACATTCTGCCTGTTTTTCAGCCGAGATACCAAATCTTTGACTTGCATACTGATACAGAGGTAGCTCAAGTGGTCTTGTGTCTTATTAAAAATAGTACACTCATTACCTCAACTAAGACTTGTGATGAGTTATGGTAAGTTAACATTGATGGAACTGATGTAAATTCTTGTGTATGCCAGCATGAAAGCTAACATGACTTAAATATACCTACGCAGGGCTGAAAAACATGGACACAGTCATTGGGAACATCATGCTGACTCTTTCATGTATTCGAAAGCTGAATTATTTAGAAGGAGAAGACCTGGAAGGATGTTGCACCCCATCAGGGAAGCCCCAAGATTACCTGCTTCTCCCCTTGGTCCCTTCATTGTTTTTAAAACATTCCTCTGCAAGATGCATTATCTAAATACCGTCTATATATTCATAGACACATAGAAGGGCTGTTACAGACATGGCATGTTTAGTGTGTCTACTTGGAGGTTTCTGTGTCTAACTCCTTTCCACCTCACAGGGTGGAGGAAGTCTCAAGATACTCCCAGGTCAGCTGAATCACCCAGAGCAGCCGTAATCAGTCCGTTGCTTCAGCCAGTAGTCATAATTAATCATAAAGGCAGAATAATTTTTTTTTGATAGTAACAGCAAAACTTGGTAGAATATATTAAAAATATTGTATACAAAGAAGGTTAGAGTCCAGATAGTTTGGAATTTTTTATGTTTTTGTGTTTTTGTAAAACATAATTGTTTAACCTGTTTACATTATATAAAACGTAAATGTAATGACCCTTTGATACTTCAAATGGGTTCTTTTTTTTGCCACAAATGCATCATAAATTTTTCATGGGTAGATGCTTGTTAATACCTACCACAGCTGCACTCACAGGACAGCCTCAGACCTAAAAGAAACAGCAAATATCCTGGATAAAAGGGAACCATGGAAACGAAAAGAATCTGCCACAGCTCTTCCTCAGTGTTGAGTGGCTGAACAAGAAGGTATTTCTGTCTTCTGCTGACTGTGGGCTTATGGCCAGGGACTGAACAAGAATCGACTGTCACTGAGTATTGGTCTGCCAGGGGAAGCAACAAATAACCATTGTTGCGCTTTGTGATGAGATAATAAAATCACGCTGTAGTAAGTAATACTTGTACTAAGGAAACATTTCTACAAGGGTAGAAATGTCCACAGGCAACACAGAGGCCCTTGTGTTGTTTGTGAGCTTATCCCCAAGAGGACCCCTCAGGCAGATGTGCTCTCCAGGTTATACTTACTTTTTTACCTTCAAGTTCTCAAACCATCTGGCGCACGACAACCTGCCACCCCCTACTTACGTTATAGTCCTCCCTGGCAGAAGGCTTGAGCTGCTTTACAATGAGAAGATGAAACTCAAGGGACACCCAGTGAACCTCAAAAAGTGGTTTAAATTAAAAACAAAGAACTTGCCCAGCCCACAGATTAATTCACATCACAAACATCACAGAAAACAACACAATAGCGCATAAAAAGTCTTGGATTCTTGAGAGACAGAAGGTTAAAAAACAATTACACAATTTCACAAAAGTCAAAATCCATCAAACTTTTCAAACCATCATATCATCAAAACCTTTGCTGCTATTCCCAAAATGTTGCCAAAGCACCTTGCTTACAGCAGAGCAGCTACCCAGATTTTGAGGTGGATTGATTCTACTTGTGGTAATTTTGAAGACAGCAGAAGTACAGATAAGCTTGATGCAAGACTGCAAACAGAGAAAATAATTAGAGACTTTAAATCTCTAAGGATGTGCAGTCAAAAGCTTTGTTCGATTGAAGAAAAAGGGACCGGATCAAGTTCAGAGAGCAAAAAGCATGTGGAAATATGCAGATTCGGAGCTGTAATGTTGCATCAGGTGCAGCTCTTAATTGAGAGCTCAGTTTCTAAGAGAAAGGTACACTTTAGAGCTGGTTGGAAATTTTTTGTTGAAAGCATTTTTTTCAGTAAAATTTGTTATTTTTGCTCAAATTAACATGTTCAGGAAGATATTAATTTTCATGAAAGCTCCATTTTAAAATGAGACCTTTTGATATAGTTGAAAAGTTCCATTTTAACATCTGCATAATGGAACCTTTTCTTTGAACAATGCTTAGCTTTCAGTGAAAACTTCACTTAATAATGAAATTTTTTTAAAAAGTTTTAAAACCTAAATCCATTGAACCAAATAAAATACCTCATTTGACACAGATGATTAATTTGATATTTCTCCCAGCAGAATTTGTGCTATTAAAAAAAAATGTCACTTCTGAAGTGTCAAAGCAGACAAAATTTTGGAAAGATGCAGTACTCAACAGAACGAAACAATGCAATTTTACCCAGCTTTCCAGTGTCAGGCTTGACCATGAAAGAGGAGTTGCCTTTGTGCACTGCAGTGCCTCCCAAAGCCACCATAAACCACAGCAACATGTGCTGCAACACCACGGTGCCCCCTTCATCCTTCATAAAAAAAGTGCTTACTGGCTCATCTGCTGACAAACTGGTAGTCCCTACGGTTGGTTTCCGTTTATCCTCTGCGAGTATGTAAGATTTGCTCTGGAGGTGTAAAAAACACAATACATAAGACGCTCATGAACCTATGGTTGCAAAACACGAGATTAGGAGAAAGAACAAACTGCAGCTGAAAAGCTCTGTTAAGAACTTAATATTTTCAGGCTGTTCCAGAAGCGATTCTCTGATACAGATGCAGGCATTTCTCCAAGATTACCTGTAATTTCCTAGGGACAAACACAGAATGATGAAATTCCCAGATGAGTCATGGGCTAAATGATAGGATTCTATTCCAACACGGGCTCACACCTCTTCCCACTGAAGCCTACAGCACAGCTCCGGTGTACTGCACCTATGTCCAGCCTGCCTAGTCCAGCACGGAGCTCATACAACTGCTAAACCCGCCTGAGATGCAGTGCTGAGATCTCTTTTGCCATAGATAGACCTCAACTGGCTAGTTTAAACATAAATTGAATACGCTTGCTCTACAGTGCACTCAGTGAAAGGCTCTCCAGGGTCAGGAGATGCCTGCCAACAATCCTACGGTGTGTGCTGATGTGGACACACAGGGCTGTGCAGCAGGAGCCTTCTTGGCCTCATGCAAAGATAGGCTGCTGAACTGCTCGCTTCTCTCCCCTTACGCAAGCAGCCAGGCCACAAAAGGATGGTGAGGAGATGAGGCCATCTACCCTTTCATAAGGAGTCAAAAAGCTCCTTGGCTTAGTAGCTGGAGCTTTGCGCAAATGGGACAGGCTCCCTTGCTCAGTCTGGCAAAGAAAATGTCCTGAAGAGCTGGTCCAAAAGCAGCAGAGGCTCAGTATCTCTCAAGGCCTTGCTGAATTTGAATTAAAAAAAATAGTCACGTAATAAGATAATATAAATCTTAGAGAAACTAACATAACATTAGCCTGTATCAGCAAACAGGCTGTCTTCTGTTGATACATACTGTAAAACTGCAGGTTTTCAGCATTCAAGGAGAAAATGCGCTGCTGAATAAGTACTGCCTTTTATCCATTAGGTTTAAAATTGGAGCTAAAAACCCCCAACTTCTTCAGCACAAGCTACTTAACTTTGAGAAGGACCAATCATTCACAGCTACCACACACAAACTTCTGATGATCAGGTTGTTTTCAGGTTAAATATCTTTATGCAGATTTAGATATTTATTATTAAACACCCAAATGTTAGCCAAAATTGTCTTAGTCAAAACTCATACGGTAATTTGACGTAGTAAATCCTGACAGCTGGATTTTAATCAGGTCCTTCTGTGAGCATCACACGTTGAGATTACTCCTGTCCCTACTATTCAGTGATAAACCTAGCCACATTTTGGAAGTGTTGGCCTTTGGGACAGGAAGTTTTTCATACATCTTTAGGGAATTATTTTAGTGTTCAGAATGTTCCAACACAAATTTGCTAAACTAACTAAAATTAGTTTTCCCATGACATCCTACACATAATTTATTTTTCTCAGACTTAAAGTGCTGCCCTTTTTAACTAACACACAATGAGCATTAAAACATTCAGAACCTGTGTGTTACAGTAATAGCTTCATTATTCATGTACTGCAATTAAGCGCCGTTACCAGCTACATACAAGTTTCCCACCCACGCTTAATTTTGAGGTTAGATTTTGAGGTTAAATCTTCATTTGCAGCTGTATTAATGTCATTTAAAGTGAAAATGGATCAAAATAAAACCAGGAAATTGTTGCATTCTTGACAATCCAAATTAAATAACTACTTACATGTGAACTGCCCATTTTTGCTTAACCTGAGTGTGGAGGATGCAACTCTTCTGCTCTTCAGTAAAACAAGCATTCAGATGGAATAGTCAACTTTTACTAGAGCAGCTAAATCCTACCCAACCCTGGGTTAATCAATAACTTCTGGTATTATTTAAATTCTAGTCATTTCAAGGTGGGGCATATTCATCATTACATGGTGGCTTATCATGCCTACTATCTAATATCACATCCTGTTGGGTCACGGAGCTGGCTGGTTTCTCCAAGGAAAATCAGGACTTCAAAATATAAGCCTCAAGATTATACATACACATTTATCTAATTGTTATTACGATTTAAAACATATAGCTATGATAGTGCCCAACACAAGCTTTCCAAACATTTTAGAAAGAAGGATGCCTCCTCTGAAGAGTTTATATCGGATATCGTGGGATTTAGCGGTATTTAATATGTCATTGAGGACCCTCAGCTCCTACAAAATATTTTGAACAGAATATCACTGCTGTTATTGGGTTTGCATGGCAAGGTTTTGGCACTTGGAGGGTTGCAGGGGTGGCCTCTGTGAGAAGAGACCAGGGGTTGCCCCCATGCTGGACAGAGCCAGTGCCAGCTGACTCCAAAACGCACCCACCGCTGGGCAAAGCTGAGCCCCATCAGCGACGCTGGGGGTGCCTCTGTGATAACTTATTTAAGAAAGGGTAAAAAATAACTTCACAGCAGCTGTGAGAGAGGAATGAGAAAAATGTGAGAGAAACAGCCCTGCAGACACCAAGGTCAGTGCAGAAGGAGGGGGAGGAGGTGCTCCAGGCGCCGGAGCGGAGATTCCCCTGCAGCCCGTGGATGAGACCATGGGGAAGCAGGCTGTCCCCCCGCAGCCCATGGAGGACCCCATGCTGGAGCAGGTGGATGTGCCCCAAGGGAAGCTGCAGCCCATGCAGAGCCTGCGCTGGAGCAGGCTCCTGGCAGGAATGATGGTCCATGGAGAGGAGCCCACACTGGAGCAGGTTTTCTGGCAGGACCTGTGACCCTGTGGGGGACCCATGCTGGAGCAGGGGAAGAACATGAGGAGGAAGGAGCAGCAGAGACAAAGTATTATGGACTGACTGCAACCCCCATTCCCTGTCCCCATGCACCGCTCGGGGGAAGGAGGCAGAGAAAATCGGGAGTGAAGGAGTGAAGTTGAGCCTGGGAAGCAGGGGGAGGAAAGTGTTTTTAGTTTTGTCTTTGTTTCTCATTATTCTACTCTGTTTTTAATTGGCAATAAAGTAAATTAATTTCCCTAAGTCAAGCCTGTTTTGCCCATGACAGTAACTGGTGAATAATCTCCCTGTCTTTATCTCAACCCATGAGCTTTTTCATCTTATTTTCTCCCCCTGTCCTTTTGAGGAGGGGGAGTAGAGAGCAGCTTGGTGGGCACCTGGCAGCCAGCCACGGTCCTGCTTTAGACCTCAGGTAGGACACGCAGAGAAAATAAGAGAAGAAAACAAGTATACTTGAATTTATAGCAGTTCAGGAGAAAAAAAAAATCTATGTGATTATCTAAACAGTAAGCAAAAGCAAATTACTGTGTGACTGAAAGTGCAGTAATAATTCCATGTTTTAAATGGTTTGACAGACAGTACTTTCCTGCAAAGACCTCACTACCATTCAAACACACTTAAAAATAAATGATCAGCTTTGATGATGGTGTTCAAACACATGCAATGTAAAAATCAAATGTGAATATGAAAAATTTTATCCAGAATTCAATGCTTTGTGGTAACACAATGGGAACTACCCACTTCTACCCTAATATTTTTGGGAATAAAGCCATCCCAACCGACTTTAAAGGAAATACTAAAGTTGGAGAGAAAGCAACTGCAGGGTTTCTCTGGAATCTGTCAGGTCGGAGGGCACTCACAAGCTCAAATACAGACTGGCAATCCCACTGCTTTTACTGGTTGTGAGTGAGATACCGCAGCCCAGAAGGCGTAACTCATTAAGGATTTAAAACAAACAGCAGATTGAGTCATACTACATCGTGCTGTGCATGCAAATGGTCTACCTAAGCATGCAAATAGGGTATCAGTAGGAAAGCTATGTGCTACTCCCACTCACCAATTTGGTTGACTTAGTATATGTACTGGGAGTTTAAAAGTTTGTATAATTAACAAAAATTAAGGATTGTATGGTACTTCTCAGCTTTGTAAATAACAGGACTGACTCCCTGCAGAAGACTGGAGGACCATACTCCTGTGGGTGACATACCCCAGGCAATGAGATAGGGACATCTCTTGCTGTCTAATGAATGGAGTCTGCCTCCATCTATTTCTTCCTTCTTTTGCCAGCAGGATGGAAAACTGAGGCACGGGTATTATGCCACAGCAAGATCAAGCAGGCTGGATGCAGAGAAGGCACAAAGGGCTTATCAAAAGTGTGCCTATAAGCAGACGTTCTCCTCTGAAAGGTGGAGTGGAAAGAACTGAAAAAGGTGAAAAGGAGATGAAACGTTTTACCAGGTAAGAAACACCACACACTGCAGAGAGCAACTGTAGACTGATAACACTGCTACTCTGGAGAGTATTGCTGGCTACCACCAAGCGAGTCTTTGCTCTAAAGGTAACCACAGAATTGGTTAAAGCTGATGGGCCTTAACTGAGGCTAAATGGAGGACGCAATTAAAATCTTCAGCCTAGTGAAGTAAGTGAAATAATAAAGGACCAAGGTGGTAACAGGTAACAACTAAGTGAAGCTGAGCTTTGCGCTTTTTGCAGAGGATATCTGTGGTAGCAGCGTGCCCACATGGCTGGGCAGCGGGATGGTGCTTCGTCCATCTGCAAGAAGAGGCAGAACTTTCCCTGGAGAGACAGGTACCTGGATTTCTGTGTGACAGAGAAACATGGCTTGCGGAGTACATCAGAGTCAACAGAATGAATGCCTTCACCAACCTTGACTGCAGCATTGGTATGAGCTGTGAAATGGCTCTTACAGTGGTAGCAGTGCCTGGTGTTCCTGTTCAACCCTGCTGATCCCTGGTGAACCTGTGTGAGACTGAGAATTTGCAGAAAGTAAAGCCAGCCTCAAGAATTCTAAACAGTTATTTGGAGATTTATCCAGACCAGACAAAAAGGGCAGTGGCTTGACCAGAGATTGATCAGGCACTATCAGGGACAAAAAGATTTTCAGACAGGTTTACCAAGACATTCACCAGCAGGGATAAGCTGTAGGAAGGCCTTAAGCTTTCAAATGTTCACTTTGGAGAGCAATTTAAGGGGTTGAAAACTGGAGTGGAAGTCCTAAATAAACAATTCAGCCTGCCAACAAACTCAGCTAAACCCAGGCATTTACAATGAATTTGTCTCCAGTTGGAAGTCCTTGACGGAAGTCACTGTCCCATTCCTGGATATGCAAAACCCCATTATTTCTGAGGAAAGAATTCCCTGGGAACTGTTTGGTCTTGAGATTTGATCAACAGTTGTCAATTTGAATAAGCAGCTCGGGCCTTCTGCACAAATCACTCCTGAGAAAGAGACAAGAGTCATCTTGGAGAGCAGATACTCTTCACATGTTGGTGAAGGTGGCATGCAGCTGATCAGGCTTCTAGCCAGGACTAGAAGGAATGCGAATAAGAGATCTCATTGCAACTCCTCAGTGCAGGTGCTCAGTTCAGAGGAGAGCTGCACTGATTCAGCTCAGCTCACTCATTCAGAGCACTGTATTTTACTCTGTAGATATGCCTCAGCTACCTGTCAGTGGGAAAAGCAAACTGGCGGGCCTCCACCAGTCTGTCAAGCTTGTTGAGCACACTGGAATCAACTTCTGTCTCTGGAAACAGAGAAAGTCTTTAATAGTCGGACTGATCATCCTCAAGGTTTTCATGCCCCTGAGCTGGGAGATGGAGATAGGACACAGAATGTAGTCCCAGCTGTCGAAGAGGTGGCAGTCGCCGACCTGCTCCTCCACCTGGATGCCCACAAGTCTATGGGGCCAGATGGGATCCACCCGAGGATACTGAGGGAGCTGGCGGAGGAGCTTGCCAAGCCACTCTCCATCATTTATCAGCAGTCCTGGTCAACCGGGGAGGTCCCAGATGACTGGAAGCTAGCAAATGTGACACCCATCTACAAGAAGGGTCGGAAGGAAGATCCAGGGAACTACAGGCCTGTCAGCCTGACCTCGGTGCCGGGGAAGGTCATGGAACAGATCATCTTGAGTGCCATTATGCGGCATGTGCGGGACAACCAGGGGATCAGGCTCAGCCAGCATGGGTTTATGAAAGGCAGGTCCTGCTTCACTAACCTGGTCTCCTTCTATGACAAGGTGACCCGCTTAGTGGATGAGGGGAAGGCTGTGGATGTTGTCTACTTGGACTTCAGTAAGGCCTTTGACACCGTCTCCCACAGCATTCTCCTGCAGAAGCTGGCTGCTCACGGCTTGGACAAGTGCACTCTGCGCTGGGTTAAAAACTGGCTGGATGGCCGAGCCCAGAGAGTTGTGGTGAATGGAGCCAAATCCAGTTGGCAGCCGGTCACAAGTGGTGTTCCCCAGGGCTCAGTGTTGGGGCCAGTCCTGTTCAATATCTTTATCGACGATCTGGATGAGGGGATTGAGTGCCCCCTCAGTAAGTTTGCAGATGACACCAAGTTGGGTGGGAGTGTCGATCTGCTGGAGGGTAGGAAGGCTCTGCAGAGGGACCTGGACAGGCTGGATTGTTGGGCCGGGGCCAACTGTATGAGGTTCAACAAGGCCAAGTGCCGGGTCCTGCACTTCGGTCATAACAACCCCAGGCAACGTTACCGGCTTGAGGAGGAGTGGCTGGAAAGCAGCCTGGCTGAAAAGGACCTGGGGGTGATGGTTGACAGCCGCCTAAACATGAGCCAGCAGTGTGCCCAGGTGGCCAAGAGGGCCAATGGTATCCTGGCTTGTATCAGGAATAGCGTGGCCAGCAGGACCAGGGAGCTGATAGTGCCCCTCTATTCGGCACTGGTGAGGCCGCCACCTCGAGTACTGTGTTCAGTTTTGGGCCCCTCACTTCAAGAAGGACATCGAGGTGCTGGAGCGTGTCCAGAGAAGGGCAACGAGGTTGGTGAAGGGTCTAGAGAACAAGTCTTCTGAGGAGCGGCTGAGGGAGCTGGGGTTGTTTAGTTTGGAGAAGAGGAGGCTGAGGGGAGACCTTATTGCCCTCTACAACTACCTGAAAGGAGGTTGTAGAGAGGTGGGGGTCGGTCTCTTCACCCCAGTAACAAGCGATAGGACGAGAGGAAATGGCCTCAAGCTGCGCCAGGGTAAGTTTAGGTTGGATATTAGGAAAAACTTCTTTACTGAAAGAGTAGTCAGGCACTGGAACAGGTTGCCCAGGGAAGTGGTTGAGTCCCCATCCCTGGGGGTATTTAAAAGACGGGTAGATGCAGTGCTTGAGGACATGGTTTAGTGGTGGACTTGGCAGTGGTAGGTTAACGGTTGGACCCGATGATCCTAAGGGTCTTTTCCAACCTTAACAATTCTATGATTCTATGATTCTAAGTCACTAGAGGAAGCCAAGCTGCTAGTTCTGATCCTAAACAAGGAGGAACAGGTTGAAAATTCAAGGGGAAGGTAGCTTGTTTGAAAGTGGTAATGACACATGAAGTTAACTTATGGCAAGGAAAAAGCACAAAAGACTTGGAATAAGGAAAAAAGCAGACTTTTGCAAAGTCAGTGAACCAAAAAGTAATGTCTTTTGAGAAGGTGATCTCAAGAATGAAGGCTGCTGTGAATAACGGGAAGCAAATATATTAAAACCCAAGAAGCAAATTTTCTCTATAGAAAGGAAAGATAGGAAGAATAGTAAGAAAAATGTGTAGCAAAAAGTCTTGAACAAGTGCAATAAGTTTCATTTTTTAAGAAAATGAAACTCCAAAGGACAATAAACCGTAACTGAGGCTGCAAGTAGATACAGAGAACAAGAAACACAGGAATCAATTTAGAAAAGCAAATGGACAGAACGAGTTATGAGCAGCAAGAGACATCAAAGACATCTCAAAAGTAAGGTATAAATAAAGGTAAGTAAGTGGAGATTTATTACAGAATGTGGAAGGGGAGCAACTAATGGATGATGCGCACCAGGCTAAAGTTTCAATCCTTGTTTTGCTTGTCCTTACAAAGGAAGATTATTCCTCCCAGAAATGAATGCATTTAAGTAAGTAGTCATGTGTACCAACAAGAATAGAAAAAAAAAATTAATGAATATTCATTGTATAAAGTCAGCAGCACAGGTCTACCAAGTGTCAAACTAGGGGTAGCAGTATCTGAACCAGGGTTGATTACCTGTGAGCACTAATGCAAGCCAGGGAAAGTCATAAACGACTGGAGGAGGCTACACATAGTGCCCATGTTCCAGGATAAATCTGCTCATTGCTGCAACTGCCTGAAGGGTCAGCTGGAGAAATTGTAAACCGCGCAGCATCCTACACATACATATCCATCCTGAGGAGCAGAGCTGGGAGGGAGTGGATGTGGCTTTAATGATAACCTAAGGTTTGCAAAAAAGCATCAGTGGCCTGATCCTCACTGCTCACTGTATTTTACCTCCACGATTTAAACCAATGTGATTATAACTTCAGATTTCAATGACCTCAGTTGAAGGTGCAGGAGTTCAGAATGTTTTATCTATGACCTTCATTTAGAAAGCGAATTTGAATCAGTTGTCTGCAAATTCTCAAACTCATTAAGAAACACAGAACAATTTTGTTGTACGGTACCCCTTCTGGTAATAAATTAAAATCCTGTTAAAAATCAAGTACTTCCACTATCGGCTTCTAATCACAGCTCTGCTCAATTTTTCTGCCTCTCTGAAGATCTACCCCATGTCAATAGTTTCTTTCTAATTGTCTTGTTTTTTCTTCCCTTTTGCCAGTGCTATCATTGAGAAGTCTGAGGCAGCTGATAGGAATAAAATGAAATAGGGATACTGCACACATTACTGCTATTCTGAGCACCTGAATTTTTAGCTTGTGGATTCTCATATCTGTGTCTTAGTAAAAGTATTATTCAGGAGCTGGTGACACTAAGAAGATAATTTACCTCAGAACCATCCAAGAAAAAAATCGTCCTGCCCTATTATGACGTGTGTCTAATTACTGATATGAAAAGCAAACAGACAGTACCAGCCAAAGACTTGTACCATCTGGTTTTATGTGGCAATGGGCAAGGCAAAAAGGGTTTCTTATTAATGCCTTTTCATAGTTTATTTATAAACCAATGTAGGATGTGACAGAGAAAGGCTCTTAAGAAACCCGACGACTGGGGTTAAAAGAGTTAAGGATGAGGTCAGGTTGGCAGGCTGTGACTCTGTTCCTGGACTGAATCCTGCCGGTGATAAGAGCAGGGAGGCCTTATCTCATACTCTGGAGATTGTGTGAGCTGCTGACCACCTCCTCAGCTGCAGGGATCTCTGCGTATCGGCACCATGGGGCACGTCCGCAGGCTGAGGCTTTGTGTCTCTTGCAGTCTCTTGCAGAGGTGGGATCCTGAAGATCAGTGAGGCCGAAGAAGAACTGGGTCTGTAGTTCTCTGGGGACCTACTCAAAGATAACAGAGCATTGAGTTTCTTTCTATTGCTGTTGGTTCCCTTTCAGCTCTGTCACCACTGCTCCAAGGTTATTACCGAGCTTGCAGGATAACAGCCTTAAAAATAAAATGGCACGAGTGATCAGGGGCTCACTTGTTTTGTTTATTCTACTTATCTATCAAAGTTTATTCTACTTATATATCAAATCATTCATTCACTAAAATGTTCTGTAGTGTTAAAAATATAGAGCCCTTCCCCTGTCTGTAATTCCCTGACACTTAAACAAGAAAATGATTCTGCATGGGAAGTTGGCACTGATTTTGACACTGGTAAGACTTTAAATGACTCACAAAAACCTAGATCCTAAGACAAGGAGGGGCACCTGCTGCTATTTTATTTGAAACAGCTTCCTTGATGATATGAATCCACTTGTTCAAGACCTTGTATGAAGAGGACAGGCTGCTGTCGGTATTGGGGCCTGCAGCTTTGTCCGCACACCAGGCAGACCACAGGCACTCAGTCGGCATAGCCCAGGGCCACTGCTGAATGAAATGATCTTGCTCATTCCTCGTTGTGAAAGGCTTGCTTCTGCTCCTGCACCTGCCCTTGCTTTGAGCAGTCATTAGCATTTCTCCAGGTGTACCGTGAGCTGCATTAGAAAACTAATGTTAAAACTAACCAAGCGGGTAATGGGTATTTGAAGCTCGGACCAGCTCCCAAGCAGTGCCAGCCCACAGACGGCTGCGCTGGAGCACGGGGTGAGGGATAACCTCCTCCAGGCGCCAGCACAGCGCCTGCCAGGCCGCGGCCCTCCCGCCGCTGGCTGCTGCTGCGGCGACCGAAGGCGCTGGCTGCCAAGCACGGCCCTGGCTTATTACAGCCGACCCAAACACCCTCGCCGCGCTGCCCTGCCGCCCGGCCGAGCGGGGGAAGGCGCCGGGCGAGCGGGCTGCCCCGCTCGCCCGCCGCCGCTGAGGGGCCGCCCCCGGCCCTGTCCCGCGGCCCCGCCTCCCCGCTCCCCGCCCGCCGGAACTGACGTGCCGCTTCCGGGGGCGTAACGCGGAAGCGGCGGCGGGCGGGAGGTGGCTGCGGCGGCGGGGGGCCGAGGGCAGGGCGGCCCTGGGCTGGAGCGCCTCCCGGCGGCGGGGCCCCGCGGCGCGGCCCGGCCCGGCCCGGCCTCCTCGCCATGAACATCGACGTGGAGTTCCACATCCGCCACAACTACCCCTGGGGACGGCTGCCGGCCAGCGTCAAGCAGGTGCCGGCCGGCGGGCGGGCAGGGTGCGGGCTGCCGAGCTCCCGGCCCGGGGACGCGGAGGGCGGCGGGGGGAGTGCGGGGAGGCGCGGGGGCTCAGCCCTGCCCGCCCCGGGGGCCGTGCGTGGCTGTGGGGAGCGGGGGGATGTGAGGGTGTGTGCGGGGCTTTCTGTGGGGAGAGGGGGGTGCGGGGAGGGCGCGGGGTCTGCGTGTGAGGAGGGGGAGAGGTGGGGAGTGCACGGCCCCTCTGTGGGGAGAGGGGGGGCGTCTGTGTGGGGAGAACGGGGTGTGCGGGCGGTGTGGGGTCTGTATGCGAGGAGTGGGGGATACACCTGCGTGTTCGTGGGGCCTCTGTGAGGAGAGGGGGGCGTGGGGGCGGCTCGGGGTCCCTGTGGGCAGAGGGAGGTGTGGGGTGCTGAGGCGGGTGTCCCTCACCCAGCCCCTGCATAGCCTGAGGTGAACCAGGAGAGGTGTCACCGGAGACTTGTGCAGCCAGGGAACTGTTGCAGTGAGCGGCTTGTGGACAAGAAAACCTCATGAAATTTTGATTTGATGGATTTAGTGGGCCTCTGATAGCAGAGGGGAGATACTGTGTCAAGTCAAGAGGGGGTTCACCTTTCCAAAGTCTTACGCTGCTTGAAAGCAGGTGAACAATTCCTGCTCTTGCACAAAGGAGGGATGGAGAGGATGAGTAGTGGCTGTAGGCCCTGGGTAATTGAATTCCTCGAGTTTGAGATTTCAGGAGCTGTTAGAGGGGCATGAATGATGATTTCTCTTTACCTCCCCAGCTGAGTGCCATACTGTTGGCTATGTGATTCAGGATAGAAAATATATCAGTATTTAATGCATTATTTTCTTTAATGTAACTTCTAGAATACTGTTTTGTTTAATGTTAGAATAGTCCTTCATACTTTTGCACTTGGAGCAAATACTTGGATCCCTCTTTGGAGATTTAATCAATTATGGATCCTGTCTGTGATACCAGGTGTTTCTTTTCTAATACCTGATTCTGCAGTATTTGTGCAACTTCTTTGTTTATCCCATATATGCAGTAAAGTAGTTTTTTATCTAAGGATCTTTTTTTAATATGAGCATCAATTAGGGAACCAGGAGAGGGGGGGAGAGGGGAAAAAAAAAACAGATTGCTTGTTGCAGATGCAGAGTAGGAGAGTAATATGAAAAATTTTGAGGGGACAGTTTTTGAAATAAGTAATTTAAAGCATCAACCAAAGTTCTCTTTTTATCTTCTTGCATGATAGTCAAGTAATGTGCTGTGCTTATGCCTTAATCTTGTGACCTAAGATCACTTCATTGCCTTACTTGTGTGAAGCTACAACTTGAGCTGTTTCATTATTTATTTTTTGCATTATAAGCTTCTTAGGTGCAGCAGTTGAAGCTTCACAGGTCATTCACCACGCTTGGTTTATGCTACACTAATTCTGGGTAATTCTTTAAGGCTGCAAGACACTGAATGCTTGCTAAAATGCTTGATGCTTCGTGTCTTCTAAAAGGTGGTTTAAAACCTTTGGTTTGAGAATTAGATGCTCCGTTTTTTATCAGAATGGTACTAGGAAAAAAAAATCTAAAGATTATTGCTTAAATCTGCATCCTGTGTAGAGAGATCTATTTAACTAAAGATACTTTTGACCTGTACAGAGACCAAAGATACTTATGGCTGTATCAAACTGGGGACTCCCTGAGTAATGATAACTGCCTGCATATGTTTCCTCATAAGGCACTTGCGGTCGTTTAACTAAAAGAGGTTTTGTGCATGTCAGCTAAAAGGCCTTTCTGTTTTCAAGGGTCTTGGAAACTCTCAGAGGGAATATGAAAGGCAGGTCGTACTCTACAGCATCCGCAATCAGTTACGATACCGGAATAACTTAGGTGAGTAAAGAAGCTAAATAACTTCTACTTGCTACCTGATTCTTCTGTGTGGAAGCTTGTCTTTACTGTAAAACTGCAAGAACTAGCCCTGTTCAAAGGTCCCTCCTTCCCTGAAAATAAATATTTTTAAATGATAAATCACCAAGAAAAGCCTTGACTTTTGAGTCTCTTTGGTATCTTTTCTAGTAAAGCACTCTTTAAGGTTACCGAGTTGGCAGGTGGAACTGAATTCCTGATGTAGTTATGCTGCCCTTTTCCAGGAAATTAAGAAATGTTAACAGAGTATTTGACTAATAAAATAAAGCCTGTCACTAGATGAGATGCAGACAGTGGCCCTGACTCGCATGAGATATTGGCTATGACTTCTTTGCGGACTTTCAATTTATTTTGCATTGACTGCATCCCTTTGTCTTCCCAAAGTAGATAATAGTTTCACTAATTAAAAGATAATTTTCTACAGCCTGCATGAGTTCTGTCTCAATAGGCTGCTTCCTGGTAACCTGTAAAATAAATCTGCTCTGTTCTAATGTCATCCTTAAAGGCTCTGAGAGTACTTGTATCATCTGTAGAAATACTTGGATGCTGAATGCCCTGCATTACTCCTTTGTTTTTTTGTTTTCTGTCAATTACCATTATATTATTTTTAATACTTTTGTTGTAACACTTTTTTTTTTTAAATTGAACTTCATAGAACAGTGTAACTTTTTTTTTCTCCCCTTGTAGTTAAGCATGTCAAGAAAGATGAACGTAAATATTATGAGGATTTGTTAAAATACAGTCGAGATCATCTCATGTTGTACCCTTATCATTTGTCTGACATCATGGTAAAAGGTCTGAGAGTAACACCGTTTTCATATTACACGGGCATAATGGAGGTGAGTACAAAACTATGGTGAGAACATGTTGTTTTCTGTCCTGGAGATGTTGTGATGGCCCTGTAATGCATATGAGGCAGTGTCATGTAGTTTGTTTGCTTTCGGGTAGGGTATGCTAACAAGTAAGGAAACTTTCTAGAGAACTACTTGTACCTGCATTTTTTTCCCCTTTGCCCCCATAAGCCTTTCAAGAGCTGGACTTTGTCATGTGGGACTCACTCTGAGGCCAGTCTTTCTCTTTTGAGGTTTGAGATTGTGACTCGTCACTTCAAACTGTAAAAGAAATAGCTCATTCTGTTAGATTAATAAAACAAAGAGAATTTCCATATTTAAAAACCAGCACATTTGAACGGTTATTTTCTTTTCTGTTCTCTTTCAAAAAGGACACTTAACCATATTAGAAGCTTTTTCAAAAGCTTGAAGCACATCCTTTTCTATGAGAACAAAGATGGTTCTGTTTTCTGTCAGCACTCTGGCAACCGTCATTTATTTTCATTGGATATCAGAAGTGCTTTTTTAATTTTGTGTATAGTGATTGCAGACATAATGGATTAGTTGTTAGCTTATTCTGTTATTACTGTTAGCAATTCTGTGTGCTGGTGTTTGGGGTTTTTTTTGCAAAGACAGATACAGGATTTTATCTTTATTATTCTGTCAGTCAGCATTTTTCTTTGTAAAGCTTATATTAAACAAGTCCCTTTTTTATGTTTTTAACTTACTGTGTAATGATTAATCAAGTAATTGGCAAGTTTGATAAAGTAACTGACTTTAATAGATTTGTTTTAATTTCATCTTGTTCTTAAAAAGCAGGCAGAATTTTGGACCTGCTTGTCTGAAACGACAACTTTCTTGTTGCAATTAAGTTTTCTTGTATTTTTAAGGATATAATGAACAGTGAAAAAAGCTATGATTCGTTACCCAACTTCACTGCTGCTGACTGTAAGTATTATCTAGTTGCATTACTGCTTCAATGAGTTGGAAATAAGGAGCTTAAAACGGTTTTGCAGGCATCTGTTTGCTTGAATGTAAGTGTGTGAATGAAGGTGTAGAAGCACTTAAATAGTGACATTAAGGAGCGTGTGCTCTCCAGACAGAGTTCTGTCCGTATGGTCAGCACTGGAACTGGGCTAGTTTGAGTACAGATAGGCATGGTGCAAAATCTTGTGCAACTTCTGTTCTTGCTTGTATTGCATTCCTGTTTGGTTGGGCTTCTAGGTGGAAAGTCTTGCTGGCTGTTATGCATCAGCAAACTGAGCTGCTGGTCCTTTCCTAATGTGTTTTTTGGCATGTGTTGGGCAGAAAGCATTGGGAAGACACTGAAAGGCTGTTGACACTCCTGCTAATTAGCATCAACGTAGATTGGGGGATGGTGTACCAGAAAAGAGAGAAGAGAATCTGGTATTTTATGACATTCTTGGATGTGCCAGGTGTTTTATCCTGCTTTCTATTAGACTGTTGTGGGGAGATTAGGAAAGCAAAAACATTGCATGTGGTGGACGAGAACAGAGTACGAGCAGTAGCCTACTGATAAGTCTTATAGAGGAAAATGCAAACTGCTGGCATAGGGAGGGTGTTAATCAAACCTGCCACTAAGACGTTATTCATAGCTAAAGGCTTCATTCCTCACCTTCTGTATGAATGTTTATAGTTCTCTTTGAGTTGTGTGTAGTGAGGTGAGGGATAGCCTGCAGCTTTTGAAAACAGTTGGGGTTTTTTTGTTTGTTTTTAAAAGGATATTATCAGTTAACTGTACTAAACTACCTCTATGTAATGTTCACACCGGGAAGACTTTTTTATTCAGCACCATGTAGCTTGTTGGAAATCTAGTGTTACTCAGGAGTATGAAGAGAGGAAAGACTTCCCTGGGTTTTTTTTGTGTTGTTTTTTTTTTTTTTTTTAACCTAGCAATTCTGTTATTTTAGCAGCAGCTGCAGGTCAGTTGCCGAGGTATAATTAAGTTAAACATCTTTATTAACATTTTATCATAAAAACTAGTGTCAAACTAGAAAGTTGGACTTAACCCGTATTCTGTCTCTGTTTTAAAACTAATGAGTAGTTTTCCAGTACCTGTTCAGAGTTCCTTAATGGTTGAAGGCTAGAGATTATAGAATTAAATTCTGATTCAGTTTAACTCAACTACATTTTAATCATCTTCCTTAGACACTTACGTGGCCTTTTGTGCTCTAAGTCTTAGTTTAGAGTTCTAATCTAGTGCATGGTGTGGCATTTATTAGGGGGAAGAAAAGCTGTTGACCAAAATCTGGTACAACTTTAGTTCTGTTAATTTGAAGCATAGTTATTACCTGTTGATGTGAGTGTAGGAGAGAAAGGGGTTGGATTATTCCCTGCTACCCTGTGACTTGAGAGATATGAGGTATGGGGTTTTTTTAACTTATACAGACTAAATTAATAGGAATGGATTCTGGGTTTAGATACACGTGGTTCTCTGTCAAATTCAGTTAAAACTGAATTTAGCTCCTGTAACTATCCTTTTATTTTGGGAAGAAAGAGTAATTAAAAATATTATTATAGAAGTAGGCCTGATTCTTTGAAGAATGTTTTATGTATCTTCAGCTTAAACCCATCTTAAGAGAAATAAAACCTTACTTATTTTTCAGGTCTAAGACTTCTTGGTATAGGAAGAAACCAGTATATAGATCTAATGAACCAATGTAGGTCTTCAAAAGTAAGTTTGTCTTTAATTTCCTCCCCCTTTCCCCTTCCCCTTCCATTATTTCATAGGAAATGAAGACTGGAATAATTTCATGGATCTGGTTAGTTTAATAGTATGGCTAATTGAATGGGACATAGTGTATTGCTAATTATATTGTGTTTCCTGAAGTTAATAAATCGCTTTTTAATTTAAAATCAAAGTATACTAAAGAAAAAGTTAGTCAGTACTACATCTCCCTGCCCCCACCATATATTTTCAGAGCTATATTTACTCTGTGGCACCAGATATCTAATGTCTTCTGGCCAGTATAAACATGGAATAATGATACTGGTTCTGGAAGAACTATTCCATGTTTCTACAGGTGCAGTTGAGATCAGACTTTATTCTGGGCTGGTCCTCCATCTAGCTGTAATTTTTTGTAGTATGTATGTTTTTCTCTGAGAAAACAGTAATGAGTCTGAACAGGCAACCTCGCATGTGAACAGCACGTGTGGAAAACGTTGGAATGACTGTTGGTAGAAGTAGGCCCTTTAGTTTGCAACAGTTCCTTCCTTTCTTCAGAAAACTCGTAAGTGCTCTTGCAGTAGCTTCACAGTGCTCCTGCAACCAAAAGTGTGCTTATCAAAATACGAAGTTGATAGAGTGAACCGAAAAGTAATGGCTGTACAATGGAACACAGGCTATTTAGGTCTATGAATGAACAGTACCCTCCAGTTTTTCTTTCTTGGACTGAAATTCACTGTACTTTTTTATTGAGAATGTGGGGCACTTTGTCCTTTAAAGTAAATAAAATGTTCCTGAAACATGTTTTTTTTTTTAAGATCATTGAATTTCTTTGAAATACCCCATTTGTATACTTTGTTTGCTATGCTTTCTTACCTATTCACATTAGAAAATGTCATAAATAGTTTAAATTTAGACTTGATCCTAATGTGTTTGAATAGTGTGGTTTATAATTAGCGACACATGAAATATGCATTTATTTGAAGATTTAACAATAGCAGATGTGAATAATTTTTTCCTTCCCATTTTCATATGATTTGAAGGAAGACAAACTTTTTTCCTGAACAAGTATATGCTTTTACTAAATAGCAAGGCTAATAGTATTTGTGTGTATCCAGTCTGTGAATATAATTTACTTAAAAATGGATGTTTATAAAAATCATCTTATATAAAAGTAAATGACTGTCTGCACACGTGAAGTGCTCTTTATTACTATCTCAAATGGACTGTACCACTGCAGAAATTTTTCAGAAGGAAAACTGCTCATGATCTGTTACCTGTGAAACCTGTGGAGATTGCTATAGAAGCTTGGTGGGTCGTGCAGTCTGGCTACATCACTGAGGATGACATCAAGGTATTTTAGTATGGATTGCATCTCTAATTTTGGTTTAATACTCAGTCCCTGAAAACAGCAGCTTCCCTTCTGCCCTGTGTACAGTGCTGAGGTGGTTTTGTGTCAACCAATCTGTGCGAACTAATGTGTGTGATGATATGCTTTGTAGGGAACAAGCAACAAAATAGGTTTTCTTAAATTTCATAGTTAAGCCCTGACAGCTCAGTTTTGACTGAATCTTCACCTTCAGTATAATTAGAATGTCAGTGGACTTTTTCTTATATAATGTCGTTGTTTCTGCTCCTTGTGTGTCCTTATATTTTGAATTGTTTGCATGTGAAAAACTTGTGAGCTGACTTAATTCTATTTCCATTCTCAGTTTCTTTTTACAGTCAACTAGTCATTTGATTTGGATTTAATTCCTTCTCTGGAAGTCTTTTGTTTAGATTGTAATGTATTTAAAGCAGTGATGAAATCTTTTTTTGGCTATTGTTGGGAATATCTTGGGCAGTGGCTACTTATATTCTGACATCCCATCAACCCAGAGTAGTTAACCTGAGACATGTTACTTTGTTATTGTAATGGACATCTTTCTAGAATGGTTCCAGTTGTGTGGCTGAACACTCAGTTTGGGAGTTTTAAAGAGCAGACCTGTTATACTGTGGACTTCACTTGCCGAACGCCTGTACAATTAAGTACCATTCCTAGAGCATGCATAATTTTGTGTGGGGACAAAAGTAAAAAAAAATTAAGACTTTAATGAGAACTGCGATGAATTCTTCAGTGCAAATATTTTGATTAAGAATATGGGTTACTGCCTATATTCTATATTACTTATGATTGACTTGAGGCTGTAATGTTTTTGGATTTTTTTTGAGTGGTATTAAATAAGTTGCATAGACTCATTTCTACAAAAGACTAACATAACTTCTTTTACCTAGATTTGTACTACATCGGAGAAGTCTGCTATTGATAAGATAATTGATTCAGGTCCTCAGCTTGCTGGTTCATTAGACTTCAACGTAGTTCACAGTAAGTGTTTAACAGACATTCTTTTCTGTTTGTAGACCTTGCTCAGTAAATTCTGAGAGTAGGAGTAAAGGGATGTAGACAGCTGAAGCGTAAGAGGAGTTGGAGGCAAATACTCAAGAGCTTGTACAGACTGCAGTCTGGATCTTGTAAATGGTTTAACAGTGAGCCATTACCAGCTGTTGCTCTGTTATTGATTCAACAAATTCTTTCATTAGAAACTCTCAGTAGAGATTATGGGGGAGGTAGATGAGGATAAGAGAAACTAAAATTAAAAATGTCAGAGTCGGTAATTCTGGGTGGTAAAACTTCAATCCCTGCTTTCCAAAGAAGAGTTTTTGTAATTTTGTCCTGTTTGAACACCATGAAAATGGGGCTTAAATCTAAAGGACTATTGTTTCTCAAAGGTCTGCAGCTGTTACTGAAAAATGGTGTGCACATGTCTCCCTGTTTCAGCACAACAAGTATTAGATATAGACAAATCATACAAGTCAAGGGAATACAAATTCACTGTCAAAACTCCTCCTTGGGAAGTCTGTCTGTAAATGCTTGGCTTACTACAAGCAATTGAATCTGTGCACTGTACTTCTGTTAAGAAATTGAGGCAGAATTCCACTGCCTGTTACTGAAGCAGAGCAAAACAATAAAAAGAAAAGTGAGGTAGGTGAAATTCAAGCTCTGGAGTGGATCTGTAACAGTATAGGGCTTAAGAAAATTTGAATTCAGAAAACACTTAATGATCTTTCTCTATACAAGGCCTGGTGTTGCTTGCAGAGAGGGTTACAGCTCAGGTTTAGTAGGTTTAGAAGGATCTAATGTACCTTTCTACCCTAACTCATGGGTAGAAAAAGAATGTACAGAGGATTAATATAATGGACTGCCAGTAGGATGGAATTTTATGGGGAAAGAGGACTGTTTAGTCCAAACTATGATGTCATCAGTGCATTTCAGGTATGGTAAGTAAGAATGTATCAACTATGAGAGCTGAACCTGAAGGAGAGAAAAGCACCCTTGGCATGTTGATGGCTCGTAATGTCATCCTGATCCATTAAAGCTGGTTTGTTGATACACATCGTTTTGCATAGCTGAGCATATGTTACTGCCCATGCTGAACAGCAGTTGTATCAGCATGAATTCAGGTTAGTTGTTGATGTACTGCAGGCATTTTTAGTTAATACCTGATTGGGGGTAATAATTTTACTACATGCATTATAGATATATACCTATATACACACACTATAGCTGGACTAAGCTGTGTGTGTGTGAAACATCCTGACAATTTTGCTTTGTGTGTTTAATAACACTTCACCTGAGGGTTGTTGGCACACTTCCTCCCTGCTGTAATGAATATGATGTAGATGGAGTAATCTTGGGTAACATCAAAGGAACCACTGACGATAAATTTGGTGTATTTTATACTGTGCAATTTAGCTTTCTGCTTTACTGTTAGAGTACAGCTGTTACAAACATCATACTCTAAAGATAACTATGCTGAAATGTTTTACCCTTCCTTAAAAACTTATCCCTGGCTTATCTGCTCTGCAGAACTTGGCTGAGATGCTTAGTGCTGAAATCAGTCTCATGTGGCGAAAATGTCATTTAAAATCTACCATATTATTGTCCTTTTTGTATGCAGTGTCCCTCTGTATCTGCTGCAGTTTTGCTGACACCTGGTGTTGGAGTGCCCCAGAATTTATTTTTACAGTTGTGTAAAAAAAGACTTTCGGTGAAGATGTGTGGGAAGGGCACGTGAGGACCATCAGAACTGATGTGATTTAGTTTGTATCCTTGCTACGAAGTGTGTGAGTTCCAGCCTCAGTTAGGGCAGGACCAAAATGTAGCCAGCATCCTGAACTGACAAAACTAATTCAGGATAAAAAAACCCCACTTCTTGACAGTACAGTGATGATGGTGAAAACTAAGTTGACATTTTAGGCAGGCACATGTTCATTTTTGTCAAATGTAGCTGCTTCAATCTGGGGCCGTTCTACTGTGCTCAATTGTCCCAAAAGTACTTGTAGAGCTCCAAGTGTACTGCATTGGACTGCAACTAAAGAGCTCTATTTTAGGGTGACACCTGTTTAATATTAGATGTGGTTTATTGATCCATGCATTGCAAAGTCATATTCTACTGCGGAGGCTATTAGGAAAAGTTACTTCAAATTCTGAATTGGCTATTGGGGAAGTCTACTTTTTATCATTAGTACTCTGGAAAATACTTTTTCTAAAATGATGTGCTTTTATTTATAAAGGTTTGTATAACAAAGGATTTATTTACCTTGATGTACCAATATCTGATGACAGCTGTATAGCAGGTAAGTAAATATTTAATGGTATTATACCTGTGTTTTCTTGAATTCATTTCGGTTGTTCTGTAGTTGTCTGTCTTGGAAGCTGCTTGTCTGTGTGCACGAGTTTGCTTAAAGAAAACATTTCAGCTATGAAAATTTTTCCTGAAAAAGTTTTCAACCCTATTAAAACATGGGGTTTATTGTATATAGGATTTATTTCAACTTGAATTCTTAGGTTATTTTGTATACCTATTTAGGTAAGATGAGATTCTTTTAAAGATTCATGGCATGAATCAATAAGTACCCTCCTATGTATCTGTAATGAAAAGGAAGAATAGCATAGAGAAATGTAGTTGCCTTGCCAAAAGGACATGGGGTTTTGACTCCTATTTTCTAGACAGATGCAACTTTTTTATAGATACAGGTTCCATCCTTCATGGTCTTATCACCTCAGTTATAGTCATGTGCTGAGTCTGGGGACTACGTAGGAGCTTAAACTAGCACAGCATATGGCTGCCCTTTGAACAACTCATTATGCTATGCTAGGTCTCAGGGGTTTCCAATTTCAGTATAATCTGCAAAGACATAAATCGTTTGGAACCTGGCCATGCAGAAGTACCTGTTGTTGCCGTAGTAGAGATCAGTTAAGTGAAAGTCCTCTAAATACAAGAGACTTGCTGCTTAAATAATAGCTTTGGGAGTTTCAGCTCTGGAGTGTGTGGGTGGAGTAGGTTTTTTGTGTCCCACTCCCATCAGAGCCATGATTTAATCTCTGTCCACATTACAAAATCATTTTGTGGGCTGGGTGACTGGGAATTATCTGTAGTGGATGAGCTGGAGACTGCAAGGCTATGATGCGAGGTAGAGTGGCTTTAGTTTTTGTAAGAAAACACACTGACAGTCATTACTTTTCTTAAGGAGTGGGAGAATTTTAAATACCATGTATACTATTTTTAGACTTTCATTTTTTGTGACTGGGAAATCCTCAAAATTACAGGTACCATGAAAACTAAATAAGTGTAAATTTATTTTTCTGTTTTTATGCGGTTTCAGTTTAATAAAGAAAGTTACCAAATTGTAATTTTGCAAGTAATTCTTTTCAGTGCCACCACTTGAAGGTTTTGTGATGAACAGAGTGCAAGGTGATTACTTTGAAACGCTCCTGTACAAGATATTTGTTTCGATAGATGAACACACGAATGTGGCAGAGGTAAGTAAAACTTGAAAGGGCCCACAGCACACTGCTGAAAATACTTAAGGCAGAGATATGGATAGATATCAAGTGATTTTATTCAGAGGTATTGCCAGGCTTAAGATCCAACCTGGTTTTTTAATCTTGAATGTAACTTTTATAGGCTTGAAGGAGTAACTTCAATTCAGTGAAACAATTCCATCAGCTGGAATAAATTTATACAGGGGTGACTAATGTAGACTATTTTATGTGAGCTAGAACTGGAACAGAGTCTGTTTTCCCACTGGCCTAACAAGATTGGTTCTGTTTTGCTAGTGTGAAATAAAAAAATTAAATTTTTTTTTTCTTTGGCAGTGAAAACATGCAGGGTGTTGGCTTAAAGTAGGAATGTAACTTTTGCATAAGTATTTGTAATTTTAGTATGAGAACTATGTTTTCATAAGTCTTATTCTCAAAACTTGGAGAATAAGTACCTGAAAAATACCTGTTAAATATATCGAGGATTTGTTTTCCTCTTTGCATGTCTTCTGATACACATGGTTAATCGAGAAATTACATAGTGGAAGATAACCTCATATTTCTTTTGTATGCTTTCAAGTGGGACAGTTAGGAGACTTCATCCCTTTTTTCATCACTTTTGATGAAGACAAAATTGCTCCTACCTGTACAGGCTGGGTTTAAAAATAAAGAAAACAAACAAAAATATGCCAAAGCCCACAAGTGGTGAATTACCCTGCATTGTTAATACTGTATTGTTGATTCTTCTTTCTTCCTTTTTTTTTTTTTAGCTTGCAAATGTCCTAGAGATTGACTTATCTTTAGTAAAGGTATGTGTCTATAATGCATCTGTTGAACTTGATGTGGAAGGTTCACTGTCTTGCAACCTGGTTTCATACAGCAGTTCCTTATGACGTGTATGTGTGTTCCTTCAGAATGCTGTGTCCATGTATTGTCGGTTAGGCTTTGCGCATAAAAAAGGCCAAGTAATAAACCTGGATAATCTTCATCCATCGTGGAAGAATGTTCCTTCGGTAAACAGACTGAAGTAAGTGTCTCTGTTCTTTCACAAGGCTTATTTTTCTCATTGAAGAGAAGCTAGAACCAAAATCTGATTGTAATGCTATTGATCGCTTTCTTTGACTTCTGCAACAACTAATCCCACTTGGCTTTCTAATGTATATAATGGCAAGAATATGTGATCTTGAGGATAAGGGGTGGTAATTTACCCTGTAAGTTCAATGTACTATTTTTATTGCTGTTACTTAGTGCTGGCTTTTTGACCTTTAAATGCCTAGTTTCTCACTTTTGACCTTTAAATGCCTAGTTTCTCACTTTTGAAGTCCCTACTCTTGGGACTAGAAGTAACAGCTGTTACTGTGCTAGTACAGAGGCAATGTCTCTTGGCACTGCTGTCAGCGAATACATACATAAAGTTTGCTTGCTTGCTGTCAGGTACCATTGCAGTTCTGTCATTGACGCTCTCACATATATGTATATCTATACCAAATCCTGGGAAAGTGATGTTAATACCAGTCAACAAAGGCTCTCCAAGTTGGAGTGCCAAGTTGCATTAATTAAGAATTGTCAGGTGCTTCTAGTTTGTTTTCTATTAAGCCATTTAAAATGACCACTATGCCTAAGTTTTCTTTAGTGCTAATTCAGACTGTGAGAACAGTGAATTAGATTTTTTTTTTTTCCATTGGATTCTTCAACGAAGGTGGCTTGATTTTTTTGGATTTTTCTTTCAAAATCTGGTATTTTCAACCCCCCAAATAAACTTTTCGGCTGAAGCGAAAGCAGGACTCTGAGGGACATCAAGCTTGACTGGTTTAGGGCTTAGAAGTATTGAAAGGCATGTATTGGGTATGCCTATGCATGAACTACTAGCACTGGAAGGCAGAGATACTTCTCTGGTGCTACAGTGACCGATAGATGTGGATTTTAATTCACATTAATAGGACTACTTTGGACCCTCAAAAGATGCTGCTTTCATGGGACAGTGGGGAAAACAGAAGTCCTATACAGGAAGCTGGGTCATCAGCCACAGATACAGATACCAACAGTCAAGATGATCCAGGTTAGCACTAACAATAAATTTTAATATGTTAGGATTAATTATTTTTATAGTTCTTGAGTGCCATAGACTGTAAAGGGGTGTAGAAACAAGTGAAACAGATTGCGTAGATCCTTTCTTCATATGGAATATACAGCGGGGGAGGTGGTGTCTACTTCTTGGTTTAAAGTTCTTTGGCCTCATCTTCAGAAAAAACTATTTGGCTAATCTGTATTGTGGATATCAATTGACGCAAAGATACCAATTTCTGAATTAAGTCAGTCAGTAGTTTAGTAGTGATCAGGGAATTCTGTTGACTCAGTGTGGCAATAACTAACGTTTTTTCATTTTCTTTTTTTAAATAGCTTCAACTTAAACTTGATGATTTTATTTTTAAATAAAACAAATGCAATCATATATATTTTCTTTTTGTTCTCTATTAGCTGAAACAGCCAGCGTGAGCAGCCTGAATCTGTCTAGTGGACACACAAAGCGTATCGCCTTCCTGTTTGATTCTACTCTCACTGCCTTTTTAATGATGGGAAATCTGTCACCCGTATGTCAAAATTGTTCAATGTATTATGCCAAGAATAAATATGTAGAGCTTTAAAATACTTTGACTTCAGTATAACACAGCTGTAATTATTTTTAAAAACTTCTGTATTGTTTGTTGTTAAGAAATGCCTTTGCTTAATAAAACTTTAATTTGCCCATTCCATTCTCAAAGAATTAAGACAGTTTTGTTTTGTTGTTCCAGAACTTGAAAAGTCATGCAGTCACTATGTTTGAAGTTGGGAAACTGTCAGATGAGAGTCTTGATAGCTTCTTGGTGGAACTGGAAAAGGTAATCTGTTACATGTTTGACCAAATGCTTTTTCAGCACTTGAAGTGTGAAGGGGCCAAACTCCCCCCAGTATTTTCATTGTGTAAAACTGCTTATTTAGCAATACAATGATAAGAACAAACACCTTATCATACTGAACCTAAGTGGTTCAGTTAAAATCTTTCTTATTCACAGCATTTTTACCTCTAGTGATTTTCAGGGACACACATGAATGTGATGAGTCTGGTGAGCAAAGTGAGTTAATGAACTACATTTGCCCGAGTCTGTGTGTACACAGACCTGTGTTAGGGCTTATTCAATGGAAATCACTTTCTTTTTAGTAAGGTGTTAATATTTCTGAAAGTCTGCACATCATTTTTGTAGGGAAATTTGACCATTATGTGCTGGAATGTTTAACCTATCCACCTTTTAAAGATAATTCTAGAAGGAGAGCTGTAGAATTATATAGGAGGACTGCTGTTAATTGCTGTATTCTTTTATACCAGTCAGGATGACTGGGCATTTAAACATTTTTACCTAAAGACTGAGTTGTAGTTCTGATTTATAGATGTTGCCTTTGTGCACTTTTTGACGGTTTGACTAGCATGGCCAAGACTTGCTTTTCATTTAATAGTTGCTGCAAATCACCTTCGCATATAAGCTGCGGGGTTGTTACGCAGTTACAAAGCTTTAAAATGCTAATTTGTTAATCTTTCTTTTTGTGTAATTGATGTTTTTAGAAACAACATGCCACTTGTATGCATTTATTTTGCTTCTTGTGTAGGTTCAAAGCACAGGTGAAGGGGAAGCACAGCGGTACTTCGATCATGCACTTACACTGAGAAACACAATACTGTTTTTGCGGCATAACAAAGACCTAGGAGCACAAGCGGTACAGCCTGATCAACCAAATAACGGTACTGTGAACACTTCTGAGGAAATCCTTCTAAGTTTGTTTACTTGTCTGGCATGGACTCAGCTTTCTGAAATAGCAGCTTAATCAGAAAGAAATCTGTATCCTAGTTTTTAAAAAATATTTTGCAGCCAAAACATCACTTTTTCATCATCCTTTGAGCCTGCGTTACTGAATTTGCCTGTTGAATGACAGATTTGGTTGCCAAGGCTTGGACTTAACATCCAAAGAAACAGGTTAAAGCGTAGTGATCTTAAAGGCCTTTTCCAACCTAAATGATTCTATGATTCTGTAATGATGGCAAGACAAGCTGAACTTGCGGAAGAGATTGGTTTCAAATCATGTGCTTCTGAAAGCCATAATAAAGGAGTCACTATTTTTTCAGACAGAGTTGTTCTGTCAAAGAAACATTTTTCAAGTCATGAAAGGGAGTGTATTCTTCTAATGGGGGTAGATTTAATTTTTTTTTTAATCTTACCTAACTTCCTTAGTATCTCTGTCCTTATTTCCTAGGATCACTTAGTTGACATGAAGTGAGCTGTAGTGCTAAAATTATGTACAGATTTATTCAAATTCACCCCAATAATTTAAAACTTAGTTGTGGAAAATACTGTATTTATGGCTTAGCAGGGGAGAATGGAAAATCTGAAGTAATACTTTGGGTTGTATGTTCCATCTCAAGTGATAATTTAAGAATCTTACATTTTCAAATTAGGGTTTCCCTTGGACCTCTTACGATGTGAGAGTTTGCTTGGCTTGGATCCAGCTACCTGCAGCAGAGTTCTCAACAAAAATTATACTCTGCTGGTTTCCATGGCACCACTCACCAATGAAATTCGACCTATTAGCAGCTGTACACCCCAGGTGAAAAAATACTCTTCCCCCCCCCCCCCCGTATTGGGTAGTATAATATCTTCTTAATAGCTTTGTTTTGGATACATCTGTTAAATGTCCCTTTTAAAGAGACTCGATTATTGACATGTAGAATAGTATTGCAATTCATCTAAAAAAAAGTGTTTATTGAGGAAAAATGTGAATATTTAGTAAATTAAGTTTGTTTATTAACAATTTATTTGTTCAAGTAGAGTCAATGACAGATATTTTGTTCTTGAATTTTTATTCATAGGAAATACATTACTATCACCTTTCTGTAGAGTCTTGCAATACTGGATTAAGTACTGAGAATATAATCAGCAGCAGAGTGATACATTTGAACTCCTGTGCTGCAAAACTAGATTTATATTTCTTTAAAACTGTTGATTTTTAAATGATATTTGTACATACAACTGTCGCAATATTAGGTTCTTTCTAATTTCTTGAATAATCTCTTCAGCATATTGGACCTGCGATACCAGAAGTCAGTTCAGTTTGGTTCAAACTATATATTTACCATATAACTGGGCAAGGACCACCCTCTCTGTTGCTCTCTAAAGGAACACGTCTTCGAAAACTTCCAGACATTTTTCAGGTAGCGTATGCATGGATTTATTCTCCCTCACTTCTCCAAATGTTTCAAAGATATGCTGTACACTATTCGGGGATAACAGGTGAAGTCAGAGGTATAATGCATTGTTGATGATGTACCTTTTCTAGAAGCAAGTTTTATGCAGTATCTTGGTTTGCTACTTATGCAAAGTAGCATAAATGCTACTTATGTCTCTCTTCTTGTCACAATGTGACTCCAGTGTATTTGATGCCACCCCTTTCAATTTTAGTGTAAAATGTGGTACTGCAGTCATTGTGAATATAGGTTGTAAGCCCACCCCTAGAGCGTGTTACAAAGATGTATGTAGAAGAGCTATATCAAAAGATAGAGACAGTATATTGTGCTCATTCTAGTATTGTATAAGAAAGGGACACCTCTACATACAACTTGGCCTGTTTTAGAAGATGGCTAAGATGATCGCTTCTAGTTTGTCCACTGTAAAAATCTGTGGTGGAGACTGAAGTTCTAGGCTGTAATTCTCCATGCAGTTTAAATGCCAGAATAATTTAATAAAGGTTGCACTAGGTCGGACAAAAGGCCTTCCTAGCCCAGTAACCTGTCTCTAGCAGTGACTGGTAGTAGGAAGAATAAGCACAATAGGTAATAGTTCCTCTTAAGACCTTTCCAGCCCTCCCCACGTTCTGGTCTGCAGCTTCCTGAGCTGTGATTCTGTGTATATAGAGGTTGTGACTGGCGTTCTTGTCTCTGCAGTGATCAGTTGCTCTCCTGAATTCCTTCCAGCCTTGAACCCACCTAACTTACTAGCATCCATACAGTGCTTTGGCAAGGAGTCCCACAAAACGGTGCAGGTGATCAACTCATGCCTGAAAGACTTCGGATGCTGCCTTTTCCCATTCTGTCTCTGAGATGCTAATAAGGACAAATGTGCCACACAGGAGTAGTTAGGTATTCTGTATACTAGGCAAACCTAGGTGGAAGTGGCCATAGCACTTCTAAACTTGCCTGAACCAAAAAATCATTGTATCTTTTGGCTTTGATTTGAAATGCTGCAGATGCTTAGCAGTGTTTGGGTCTTGCTGCTCACAGTGGAATTCATAAAATAGTATTGTTCAAATTTATACCTGCAGAGAGGCCTCTACAGTTTTCATCTCATCATTCTGAGTAGATACTTGAGCTAAATATTAAAACGGTATGGAGACATTCAGAGAGGGATGTGCATTCTTCGGTGTACCTACATCAGTAATCATCTCTGGCTCTAGGATTTGTAGATGTATTTTCCATTCCTCAAACCTCTTTCACCTGTCCCTTCCCTTTCTGATTTCAAAAATTTTATAGATACTTCTATTTCTAAGACTTACTTTAAGGTCACGTAGGATTAAGTGAATCAAGGCTTCTAGCACAGAAGGCATTTTGTAAGGCCATTGGTGATGAGCTTGATTCAAACCTTAGTCTGTCATTAGCTTAAACTACCAGTAAGCGTATGGATTGTGCATTTTTATTAGTAAAAAATATTCAGTGTGGTAGCCTTGAAAAACTTTAATACTGCTTGAATCTGTGTGCTGATAGGTCAGGTTTTCTTACACTGAATGATCTCACATTCTGCACTATCACAAACTTACTGGAGCTTTTTTCCCTCTGCGTGCATATGTGAATGCTTCTCTCCTGCTACTATTTTGCAGTGTCATTTTTTTTAGAGAACTGTCAAGACATTTCTAGAAATCTTAGAGATACAGGAGAATTCAATCTTGAAAACTGAGAAACTATGAAATTACTTCCTAGTCAGTGTTCTTGTCTTCCTGTCCCTTCCCCTTGGATAGGTATTTTGTTCTCTGTTGGCGGTGTTAGTTTATCTAGATTACGTTTTGCTTTTAAATTTATGTGGGATTATTTTCATCTCCTATTTGCTAGGAGGCTACTGCAATGGCCACATAGTCCTATAGGAACTGGTGACAGACACCTCCTGTTCAAAATAGCATCTTAACTTTGAGGTTGGCAAACTTCTGTCTTTACCAGGAATATGAACATGAGTGATCCTTGGTACAAAGTATAACACTATAGAGTTGTAGTTACCTGTGGTAACTTCCTAATTGTAATAATATGCTAATGCCTAGCTCTACTATTTCACTTTATGTGCTTGGATAGTCCATTACTACTGTAAATACTCTTAATTTCTCTCTTCTAGGGTTATGATCGCTTACTAATAACATCTTGGGGTCACGACCCAGGAGTAGTTCCTACTTCAAATGTGCTCACAATGTTGAATGATGCTTTAACGCATTCTGCTGTTCTAATTCAGGTACAGAGTGCTCTGTATAAATGATGAAAACATGCATAATTTTTTGAGTTAAGCTATTGCGTGGTAGAGGAGATTAACAACGTAGGAGAGCTACACTTTTGCCAAAAGCTGAAAAATATGTTGAACTTCTGTAGCCAGTGCTGCTATGATTCAGTGGTGGTGAAGACGTGTTTTGAACTGAATGCATATTATGTATGCATTATTGTATTATGGGCAGACATAATAGAGTTTTGCTAGCTAAAAATGAGATGTGGATTTATGAGAGTGGGAATGTAAGAAACTGGAATGAAAGTGAAAAGTCCACAACCTTTTTAGACAGCAGTGGTATAAGGTAGCTGGGAGTATGAAGTGTTATTCAAGAAAATGCACTTTCTCGGAGTGCTTGGTATTTAGCTCTCACAGTAAAGTATGAGCAAAACATGCTCTTTATCACAAACAGCAGAAACAGAGTGGGTTTGTCTATTTGGGAGAAGTAAAATAGCTTCCTCTTCCGTTTCTTCGGTTCAGCTGAACTCTCAAAATTAATCATTCAAATAAATAGATGTTTAATATTGTAACAAACATAAAATTACACATTCTCAAAGGCCCACTTGTGACAGCCTTTACTGCTCAAAAATGTTCTGTACTTAGGGGTGGAAACTCTGTTTTGCTCCAGAAGTGCTCAGTGATTAGGAAATCCGTTTATAACCAGTAACTGGAGAGAAAAATTGCCCCTCTTCACTGAAGTTTAACTTCATTGTGTTTACTCACATGCATTTTAGGGGGAAGGGTGAGGTGTTTTATTTAATTGCTTATTTCAGGTACGCAAGAACTTTAATGTATAAATATCTCAATCTGCTTATTTGTTTCATCAACTTGACTGGTACTCCCTAAAAGGGAGCACAAGTAGGACTAAGCTAAGCTGATAAGTATATTTTTCTGTTCCTAATTTAATTTCTTGATGTTCAGGGGCATGGCATGCACGGAATGGGAGAAACAATGCACATACCTTTCCCATTTGATGAAGCTGAGCAGCAGGGAGGTAACTGACTGTCTTTAATATAATCTCTACACCACCATTTCTAATTTTCTTGCACATTACCTTGTGCAGTAAGGTTGCATTAATCCTTTTAATACAAATTTTCTTGGACATATGAGTCAACTTAGATGAGGAAAATTGAAAAAATATTTACATGGTTGACAAGTCTGTTCTGAGCTTAGAGATACGGTGGTCTTCTTTCTGTCTTCTCTGTCCTAATTAGAATGTGTTTTCTGGCCTCTCTTCTCTCCTAGCACAGATGTAAAGAAGTAACTTCCACAGACACCTCTGAATCTTTTTTCTTTGTGCATACTTGCTTATTAACTAGCATGTTTACTAACTGCATAAATAAATCTTCTGTGTATTCTATTCAGCATCTCTTAGTTGTAAGACAGGTGAGACCAAAACTGAATAAGCTTATCTTGATTAGTAGCACTAGGAACTATTGTGGAGTTTTTTTCCCCGGGAAGAGCTTTGCTAGCAAAACCTTCTGTTGCCTCAAAGTCTGCCTGGCTGAACTGATTTTGAAAGGCAGGAATTAACATGTTTGAAATACTCCTTGATGAGTAGGACATAAGCTTTGGATAGTTGAGGCCATAGCCTTCCCAGCTGAGAGCTGTCATAAAAGTATGAATTTCCAGATATGAAATCTAAAATTATTCAAGCTGCCACTTAGAAAAATCTGAGCCAACTAGAAGTAAAACTTATTTCCTAATTTAGTTTTTACCAGGTTCAAAATTAGTTACTTTTATATTTGCTCTCTCTGGGATGTCTGTTTTCTTCTGACTTGATGCTAGGTGAAAAATCTTGAAGGCAAAATCTCTAAGTTCTAGCATGAGCAACTCAGTGTTGAAACTCCTTGTTACCCTCTAATACTGTACTCTAATTCTTCAAAATTTCAGATATGTGGAATGTGTATCTTGTATTGAATTTGCCATAAGACACTCTGGCACTGAAAGAGCTGGACATCTGATTCCTAGCTGAACCTTGCCTTCTCTGCTGTCTGTATGTGTCTGTGTGTGAGAGAGATCATCTTCTGTTTGTATGTTTCTTCGTCCTCAGCTCTTTTACTGTACTATAAAATACCAGTTAGTGCTTGGTGTGGGAAGACTGTGATCACTTATGTGTTATCCCAGATCTACCAATGTGATCATTAACCTGGAGCATTGCAAGAGAGGAAAATCCAGATAAAAAACTTAGCTTGGCCTAGAGACGAACTATGTTATTATGGAGGAGGCTTCTAGTAAAGTAAGCTGGAATATGTGTTGTTTTCTACTAGACTTCTCTCGTGTGAACATGGGCATTCATACGGCTTTAAAAATACTGAGAAACAAAGTCGACTTGCAGCATTTTTGTGGCTATGTCACTATGTTGAATCCTACAAGTCAGCATGCTAACAGAAAGCTGAGCGATGCTTCTGATGGAAGAGGTTAGTTACCAATAATTGTCTTTTTTGGCTGTGTTCCCTTAATTTTGCACACAATCACTTCAGCAAAGTTGAACAAAGGATTACAATTCTTTGATTTGGAACTCTACAAAATACTATCCAACATAGATAGGAACCCTTCTTTAGTGTGAAGCTATTGGTGGTAGGCTTACTTCCTAATTCTTCTTTGTGACTAGCTCAAAAATAGCAAATACAGGCTGAAAATAACTCGACTAGAACAGTCAATAGAAGAAGAAAATAATTTTGAAACATTAGAAGTAAATTGTGCCATTTTTATATGCCAGAACTTAATCTTTAAGTGTGTTGAGGATCCTTAAGTGGCTCTTTAGTCCTAAAACGAGTTAGGCCCTATGTTTCTCCATATCCCTTCCTCCAGTTTTATAGCTGTATGGTCTTTGGGCAAAACTTGTGTCATGTTTCTTACATCAGGTGGTATCTAAACTTATATTCACTTAAATGTTTATGTAAGAATTACTTTACCTTTAGGAGAGGCTGAACTAGCATCAGGATCTGATGTAAATGGGAGCACAGAATCATTTGAGATGGTAATAGAAGAAACCTCAATGGATTCTGCAATCAAGCAAAACGTTGAAGGTAAAAACATGACAAACGGCGTGTAGTAAACATTTTCAGTCCGATGAGATATCCTGGTTTTTAAGGATCCGAACACATATTGTTGTTTGATTATTGTCTGGGATGGTAAGTGCAATGCTAAGTGTTCTTCCTCCTTAAAATTCACATTCCCTTAAATCCTTGAGCAGTTCAGTAAATGAACTGTGTTTAAAAAGTACGAACTGTCCAATGAAGCCTGATCTGAGAGAACTGGTTCTGGGATCAATATCCTTGCTTTGTCTTTTCTTAAAATTTGGTTGTCTCATGGTTTTCTTTCTTCAGTACCCACAACAGAACTGGAATGGGTTCCCCTGGAATTATGCTTTGGCATTCCACTCTTCAGCTCTGAGTTGAATCAGAAAGTCTGCAGAAAAATTGCCACTCATGGATTATGTAGAAAAGAAAGGTGAGATTGTATGTGTTATGCCCAGAGCTTCTGCAAAAAGTGATACCTACAGCTCGATGACTATAGGAGCAGAACTGAGCTAAGTTTCATGGAGTACCTAATTCTAGTGTGTAAGGTGGCTGCTTTTTGGCTTATAGATACAAGCTATGATGTACAATCTGGTAGTCCTTAGTTGTGGTAAGATTAAGATTAGGCTGTTTTTGTAGTTTCTGCAAGGCAAAAATTAATTCTTTGTAGTAAACTGTCTATGAACAGATCAGAAAAAAAGTAAATTTGGGTACCTTCCTACTCGTTTCCCCTTCCTAGCCTCGCACAGGCTTTCTTTCCTCCACCTAGCTCCCCTGCCCCTGTTCCTGCGGCGGGGAGGGGAAGCTTGCTGGTAATGCTTCGATGTAAAATGCATTTAGCTCTTGTGGAAATTTTCTTTACCATTGGTATCTTATTTGCTAAGTTTAGTCATGGCTTATGATCAAGCTATCTTCTGCTTCTTACTGTAGCTTTTCTTTATGAAAGACTGCTCTTTCACCAATGGGTTTTTTGGGTTTGTGTTTTCATTTGGGTTTTTTTTCGTCTTTTTTTCTAGAGCCTGGTTCTGGAGACCAAAAATAAGGCTGCTTGAAAACATGGCTTAAGGATTTATTATAGTAGTTAACCTGCTTTTTAACAGTGTGTCACTAATCTGCTTCTTAAAAGTCATGTTACCAGCCTGTCCTAGATAAGAATGAGTCCTGATAAAGTCTAATATATTAATAGCTTATGCAAAATAACATTTTTCAATGACAATAGTTTCACTTTAGCATGGTGTAAATGATAGGGAAAATAGCATTTAGCTGACTGGACCCAAGAGCAAATGAGATGAGTCGAGCAGCTCATCAGTGATGACAATATTTTAAAAGTTTTCACACAGAAAGCTTTATCTTTGTCACATGATGTTAGGTGCTACTGGAGTTAATTGTGAGCAAGTTACTGCGGTGTTACTTTACTAGTAAAAATTTGCGCACCTTGGACATAGCTTTTCTCTTTTGTTTTTTACAGCCTTCAAAAACTCTTACATTCCAGTAGAAAGCTGTCTCTTCAGGTCCTTAATTTTGTTCATTCATTCCAGGTAAGGAGCAATAATCGGGATGTAAATCATTCTTTATGGTCTGTCATCCCTTTTTGCCCTCCTACTTGCCATTCTTGGGTGTATGGAAACACACATGGTTTGTTTTATTTGCTTTTTCTTTAAATGGTAACTGTATTAAGAGCACTATCAACCTCTAATTCTACTGTGTCATGGTTTAACCCCAGTCAGCAACTAAGCACCACACAGCCTCTCTCTCACCCTTCCCCCCACTCCAGTGGGATGGGGGAGGGAATTGGGGGGGAGGGGGAGTAAAACCCATGGGTTGAGATAAAGACAGTTTAATAGGACAGCAGAGGAAGAGAAAATGATAATGATGATGATAAAAAAATATACAAAACAAGTCATGCACAATGCAATTGCTCACCACCTGCTGACCAACACCCAGCCTGTCCCCAAGCAGTGATTGCTGCCCCCCCCTGCCCCGCCCCAGCCAACTCCCCCCAGTTTATATACTGGGCATGACATCATACGGTATGGAATAGCCCTTTGGCCAGTTTGGGTCAGCTGCCCTGGCTCTGCTGCCTCCCAGCTTCTTGTGCACCTGGCAGAGCACGGGAAGCTGAAAAGTCCTTGACTGGTGTAAGCACTACTTAGCAACAACTAAAACATCAGTGTGTTATCAACATTGTTCTCTTACTAAATCAAAAACACAGCAAAAATACCCCAAAAACCAGCTACTAGGAAGAAAATTAACTCCATCCCAGCCGAAACAAGGACATACTGGTAGCAAAAAGTACTTCCCTATCCCTTTTCTAGCCTTATTTAATACTTGTCTCTTAATTTCTGTGGTTGCATCTGGTGTGTAACTAGTTTCATTATTTTTATGGGACTTGCACAGCAAAATTGTTCTTCACTCCTCTTGTTGTAACACAGCCTGCTCTGCTGGTTACTTGGTCTCTTCTTAGATCTGTTATGGAGATTTACTGCAATCCATGGATATGCTAATCTTTTGAGGTTTTATCTGCATCTCAAGTCAACTGTGTTCCCTTAGGAAAAAATAAAATATATTAATATGTATTTCATACCAGTATACTTTTTGCATTTGTCCTAAGATCCTCTAGAACTTGGTGTTGAATGAGCATAAATACGGAAAACTGCGTACCCTGGGAGGATTTTTTTAAGAGCATAGATAGAGAATAGTGTGTAGCAAGCAAGGAGGAATGCCAGGTCCGCAGCCTGCTATAATTCTGCATGGAAGTGTATGCTGGCAAGGCTTGTCCACATGTGACATGGAATCTGCTTATGTCCTATGATACTTTTCTCTAAAATTCTGCCTTTTCAGTAAGGTAAGGAACTTGCAGGTTACTTAACCAGGTAGTGTTATGGATGGTGTGACCTTGAAACTGCTTCCTCATGAGAACGTTGGAGATTCCCAGTAGGTCTGAAGCCTTGAAACTATCTGTTTCAAGTGACTCCTGTGCTAATCTTGCAGAAATCTCTGAGATACACTTTTCTTGATGATGATTTGTATAGAGAGAAAAAAAAGAAGGTGCTAAAGTGATTTTTAGGCTGAGAAAAACAAACTTCTGGGAAATACAGCTACTCAAAATACGGTCAAGTTAGTGCTTCCAAATATATTTATAGCTCTTAGCACAGTATGGGATAAATAGCCGGTACCATAGCCGTCCTGAAGACTTTGTAGCTTTATTTCATTTTGTTAGTTTTTTTTTTTAAGCCTCAGCCTTCCCTGAAGTTTTCTTGGAAGCCAAATAATGCATGCACAAATGCAGCTCAGGCAACTGTATGCTTATTTCATGCTTCCCTTTGTTTATTCTGGTTTTATTTCCATAATGATTTGGCATTTATTGGATTAAAGTAACACACTTCAGAAAGACTAAGTGTATTTGCAGATTAGATTAGCCTGTCATATTCTACCTGTTAAATCCTTCATTATCTGTCTTGTTTTTAAGACACTATTTTTTCTTCCTTTTGCTTTTAGGAAGGTGTTTCAGCACTGGATCAGCTCCATGATGCTGGTTCTTCCAGTTCACTTTTGCAGCCTATTTCTGCAGATATGGGTGTTCCACTTCCTGCCAAGAATCTCATGTTCAAAGAAGGTGTATTATCTGAATGGAACGGATGGTCCCCTTCCGCAGTTTTTTTCAACCACACCTAAGGAACAGGTCAAATAGGGATTCTCATGCATTGATCACTAAATGCCTTTCTTCTATTATGGTTAATTCCTAGTGCCAACCACTAAGAAGTGTACTGCTGCTGCAGCATAACCCACGTGAAAGTAGTGTTACAAAAATGTGTTGTGTTGCAGTATTGGGGAAATGCTTAAACCGTCTAGAACTTGTTACTCATTACTGCATATCTTGCTGCAACAGAGAGCTTTTTAGCTGTCAGCACTATTTTTATCTTGAGACAATCTTTCTTTTATAACTAAACATGCCCTTTCTAGGCTTTCTGATGATTGTTAAATTTCTATGCTGTCACCACAAAATTGCAATAGTAGTTTTCTATGTTCGTTACTCAGACATAAATTCTGTTTAGTTTTGTACTGTACTATTGAAAATCTTTCTGTATAAAGGTAAGCGATTTGGCTCTTCCTCTGAAAGCTCAGTGATACCTACTGTTAAAAAAAATAAGTATCATGGTGGTATGGGCATTAAGGATTGTTGAATTCTGTAGGTCAGCTTAACACTGGGGCCTTGACAAATCAGTACAATGGGAAGAGATTTGGTGCTTACAGGAGGCTGAGTTAATGCAAACTCAAAGGCCTGCTGATGACTTAAGGCCACTTTGAAGATGAATAGTACGCTTTCATCTCTGGCAGAATTCGATGGAGGTGTGGAATTACGGAAGGGCTGAAGTGGTTGGCTCTGTTCATGGGGTTCTTCATGATAATAGATTCATCTTGCTCTTTGTATGAAACCAGGAATGTCTGAGATTTGATCACACTGGGAGTTAGTCCCTCATTGTTACTTGAAGCTGGTGATGATTGCTGTAGGAAAACTCCTGATGTCATAAGTTGAGTTTAAGGTAGATAACTAGATCTGTCCTGTTGATTGATGTTTGAAAGAACAGAGCTCTTGATTTTTCACATGACAGTCATTAGCAAAGGAAGAACAGCAGAGGATGTGTAGGCAGAGACTTCTCTGAATCTGTTTTCCTTGAACCATTAGTTGCTGATTATGACAAACATTAACAGTGAGCTATTTAATCTAAAATCATGTTCTGGCTCTGTTTGTAGGGGATGATTTTATGTAGCATGATTTCACTTTGTTTATATTAGGCATTAACAACTTTTTGCCAGCTTAAAAATAGTCTGTCCAGTTTAGCACACAAGGAGAACAAGAGATGTAAAATGTTAAGACTTCTAACCCAGCTGTCTAAAGTACTCTGCCAACTCTCTTCTTTACTGGAACTGCCTTGTTTTAAATAGTCATAATTAAAAATGAGACTTAACCATCCTGTCATTACTAGCCTACAATACATAATGGACCAAGAATCTGTGGCACAGATGGTGCTGGACAACAGCAAGGAGAAAAATGGCAACATTTGGGTTTGTATCTGTTCTGCATGGCTGTAAGAAAAAACATGACAGAAGTTTGAAAAGGACAAACATACCACGATAGGATAATGCAGTGGCTTCAGTTACAACTGTGAAAATTCCATTCTTCTTTTTTCCCTTTGCTTTATATACATTCCTAAAATGTAAGTGTAGGACTTGCGCTCTAAGAAACTGGAGGTCTGTAGTACTTCAGTTTGCTCAGTGCTGCTTTCTGACATCTGGTTTGGTTTTGTATTTTACCAACAGCAGCTGAACTTGTATTCTGTGTATATTAGAGCTACATTATCTATATAAAGTTGATCATTTACACTACAGTGACTTTTGTACTGGATGTGCATACTCTCCATAGCAGTTTTTTTTAAGTTGCCTTATTTCCTTCAAAAGAAATTAAAGAGGAATCGGATGTCAATCTGCTAGAAATGGCAGAGGAAACATTTACTGTGAGAATTGTTATGTTGAGATTAAGCCAATATCTAGCACTGTAGAGGAACTAAGCAGTAGGCGAAGGCTTACACTTTCAGTACTGTAGATGTTACTTTAAGTGCTACAGTGAGCTGTAGTAGATGAGCTAGTTTGGCGTATTGTATTGGATTTTGCCATGCACTGTCTATACTAGTATGTAAAGTGATGATAGCGCAAGTTGTGTGGAAGTTTGAAAATGGATGAAAATTTCTTGTTCTCGCTGCATATTCTTCAGTGTTACTAAGTGAAGGATACCCTTTGTCATTAGGTTGTCTAAAGTAAAGTTTCTAAATAAAAGTAGCCTGCTCTTCAGAGTTGTTTAATACCCGTAAATCTTACAGTTAATGGTGAGAATTCCAGATATGTGGCAGTTTTTTAGAACTCAAGCCACTCTAATTTAGGTGCTTCAACTCTAGTTTAGAAGCTTAAATGTTCAAGTCTGCATATCTGAAGTTTACTGAATAGATTGCAACCAAAGAAGCGCATAAAATACCTGAAACTTGACTACAGGTCCAGTGCTTGGGATGGTTCAGAGGCTTTACTCAAAGTACGTGACTTTTGTTTTAAATATGGTGTAAAAAAATAAGATCTCAAAGATCTTCATACCAAAAGACTCTATTTTATATTGTATTGCAAATAAAGACAAATTAAATCAATTTCTTTTCTTCAGGTAGTTTTATTGACAGTGGGGAGAATCACATGCATTACACATTATAAAGCTGTTTAAGTTTCCATCTTCAGCAAGATTTTTAACTTGCAGAAGAGAGGTTGGTTTTGTGCTCTGGCACAACCCAAGTAGTATTCAATCTAGATGGATATACCTGAAGATGTTCAGGAGCCAACTAGAAAGTGTGCTATGTTTGTCTTCAGGTTTTTCCATCATGACTTATTACATCACAGTTCTTTTTTCTCTTCCATCATTGTTCTCAAATTTTCCTTGTTCAGTGTTCCAAATGGTTTGTATTTTGAAGGTTTTAAACTATGATTGTAGCGGAATACAGTTGCACTCTTCTGGTGTGACGTTGTTAATATGATACATTGAATTGTACAAAGTCTGTGTTTAATTAAATTATTGGCACATGTAAGAAATGTTTACAAATAAATGTGATGTAGGTCAAACCATGTGCAGAATCCTTCACATGCAGTAGTTCTCTTCCTGGGCACAGCACTAACGTCACTCTCTCACTGTAGTGCTCAAGACTGCCAGATGTCATCAAAGTATCTTTTTCCCGTATGCATGCAATCCTGCAGAAGTGCCATTTTATTGATGGAAACCCCTTAGTTTATTGTAGTCTTCTCCATACCACACGCTTAACCTCTAAGAAGAAGGGAAAGTACAAGAGAATGATGTGTGCTCTGTCTCTGCTTCAGCCACAATCTAAACCTGTAGTATTTGATACTTGACGGCACTTGTGTACGTGGTGTCTTATCCGTTTTCTTTGACAAAAGACATTTTTGACTGGGAACTTGGAAGAAATGAGACCAAAATAGCAATTTGTTTGTTTCTTTAAAGTAATCCAGTCCCAGGATTCATCTTGGCAGTACAACTGCAGAGAGTCTGACTGATTACAATATAAAGAAGAAATACAGAACTAGATGGTAAAAGAAACCTAATAACCTCTTTCTTGGGTTTAAACCTTCCTTTATTCTATCTCAGATTTTCTTGAGAATGTGTATGTAACTACCTTTCCCCCCCTCCCCCTTTCCCCTCGACCCCAAGTCCTTTTGTTCCACTTGAATACCCGAAATGCATGCCTTTGGCTTTGTCACCGTGAGCTCAAGGCTCCTTTTGGACCACAGATGAAATGTATCTGGTTTTATTGTTCAGCACTTAAAGCTAATATTAATCCTCTCCCCCATCCCCTGGAACAAAGCCGAGCTTTGTAATGCTTCTTGAAGAAGGCTTTGGGTGACTTTGATAATCGCGATCACTTGCTTAGGAACTACTTGGTACAAGATGCCTTTTGGAAACGGGCCTTCTGGTGAGCTGGGACTGGGCAGGCTTTAGGAACTGAGCTGGGCTCAGAGACATGAAGTATTTCTGGGGCTGCAGGGAGGTACGCAGCTCTGGTTCCATCGGTGTCTGCAGCAACGCAGGCTTTAGGGTTGCAGGGAGCTCCTTGTATCCTTGGTTCTTTTGTTAGGTGATTTTTGCACAGCTTCACAAAAGTGAATGAAAAGTATCACCGTGCGAATAGGATGATGGAGGCATTCGTTTATGACTGCTTTAATGAATACTGATGTTGGATTCCTGCAAATTAATGGAGACCTTATTTGTTTAATCGTTGTCTCTTTACATGATGGATCTGTGTCCCGTATCTCTAGGCTCTCCCTCTCCATCCTTTGCTTTCCCCTCCATCCTCCCAACCACTGAAGGAAAACTTGTTCCAAGTCCAAGCAGAGCTGTGACAGAACCTCAAAACAGGTGCACAGGTGACCCATGTTTTCTCCTAATAGCTTTCTGTACTGCAGCAATGTAATTTCTTAAAATTGCTTCTTTGTTGTTTTTCTTTTTTTTTCTTTTTCTTTTCTCTCTTCCCGCCTCTCTCTCTCTCCCTCTTTTTTCCCTGCAAAGGATATAAGGAAAAGCTTTTTTTGCAATTAAGACAGTCAGGTACTGGAGCAGGCTGCCCAGAGGTGGTGTGCAGTCTCCCATCCGTGGAGGTTTTCAAAACCAGACTGGGTAAAGCCCTGAGCAGCTTTATCTGATCTCGTGGCTGACCTTGGTCTGAGCAGGAGGCTGGGCTGCAGACCACCTGAGGTCCTTTTCAACCTGCATTACTCTATGCTCCTGGTTATAAAATACATGAAGTGATTTTATACACTTGTTTTTAAGCAGGGCAGGGTCAAATGCTAGACAAAACTCAAACTGTGGGTTTGGAGAACACTAGTATAGCAGAACATACAGCCAGTAACACAGTACAACACGTTTTTTGTAAAACTATGCGGTTCATTGCTACCGAACTATCAGCATTAGACTGGCTTTATGAACATGGTGTTTGTATGGTACTGGCTACTTTGAGCCAGTGACAAGAAAACTTGATAGCAAGATGACTGGGGCTAGAGCCCAGGGCAGCAGCAAAGTGCTGAGGATGGAGACCTTGGAGGAGGAGACGGTAGATGGAGATGGTGGCGATCAAATGCTATGGAGCAGGGGGGTGATGCTGCTGAGAAGGGCAGCAAGGAGGCCTGTGGCCACAGCAACTTGTAAGTTGTCAATGTGCTTCCAGGGTCTGCCTCACCTGCTGGTGTCTGCTATGGGGGACTTGACTGCTTTCCTCGTCCAGCAGCGCTGAATGGCTTCTGTGGCCTCAGGCTCTGGGCGTGAGTTTTGCTGCTGAGAAACCTACAACGCTGCTTCAGCTGTGGCCGTCTCGCAGCAGTCAGTTTTCCTCTGTGGCTCTGGTAGGTAGGTCAATACCAGAAGGTTTTTTGGTGGTTACTGGGCAGCTAACCTGATTTCCTATTGGAAAGGGGAAAATGGCTGCTTTTCTATTGACTTTTCTGTCCCTTTGTGTTTGTGTTTTTTTCCTGATGTGAAAGAGAAATGCTAATGAACTGGCTGAATCCTTTATTTCTAGATGCAATGTACCCATAGGAAACATCCCAGCTGAAAAAATGCACCATGAGAAACTGTTGAGATCTGTTGCAAGGTTGTCGTAGGTTGTTCCGTTGTGTCTTCTGAATTGCTTCTGCCTTGTATGAATCAATGATAATATCACTTGAGAACAGTGGTTTTTGTGTTTGTCTTGTTTCAACCTATTCACCATTTTGTTTGTAAATGAATAAGGGTTTAGTTCTTTTATGGTTTTATCATCATGGGACTCGAACTTGTTTTTCCTGGGCTGTAGCTTTTGCTTGCTTTCCTTCTCTAGACAGAAAAGCTATCATGTTTTCTGTGGTGCCCATTTTCTTCTTGAGGTTTTGTTTCCTGCGGGATTTTGCATTGCAGCCCCAGCTTTTTACCTGCGGCTACCCTCCACGTCTCTCCTGGTTGCTTTACACTGTGCTTGTGCAAAATCTAACCTTGAATCTCCGCTTATGTTTCTCCTTTTTATTAATAATCTCCTTATTATTAATAATCTTTATGTGGGGTTTTTTCCTTGTCTAAAGCCTTTGGCAAGCTCAAAACTTACTTTCATCTCAGTTACTGCATAAAATCCTATAAGGGGGTGGGAGGACCTCTGTTACTCTGTTTCCATCACAGTGCACATGGGATTTTGCCCCAGCCGCGAGTCCCACTTACGCCACCCGTTTGAAGGGTGGCATTGCAGACACTGATAGCTCTAAATTTCTGTGAGTTATCTGGACCTTCACTTCCAAGAAGCTGCTGAATTCAGACACGGGTTCTGATTGAATGATTTGGCTTGGCAAGACACTGTTCTGTTGTTTCTTTGATTTGTAAGTATGCTTCTTCAAAAGCTACAGGACAGTGGGGTCCCTGGTCCTGAGAAGAGAGAAATTTACAAACAACGGGAAGAATTAAGTCACTCGTCAGGAATAAAATGTTCAACGTGACATCGATGCTAAACTTGCAGTGATTTGTAAGCTGTTCTGTAGTGTGTATGGCCTGTGACACATATAGCATGTATATAAGCCATGAGGTTGAGAGAGTAGAGTCTTGGCCCAGTGTTGTTGACTGTAAAGAGTCATTGCAATAGAAGGACTATATTCAACTGGGAAACAGAAATGGAAATGAAAAGAAGCTAATGGTGAGAAGGGGGAAGGAATAATGGTCTAGAAAAAGTCCTGGGAGAAGGGGGGAAGTGTCTGTCTGACCTGTTATATCCTAGAGCTCACTCTTACAGAATAGAGACCTGGAAATGAACCTCTTCATTACAAGTCCTAAGGGACTATTCCTACCCCAAAAAATCTGGGAAAGAAGTTAGACACAGAAGTGAGAGGTCCCGAGCATGTTAGCAGGGAGTAGAAGTAGAATTGCAAAAGTACTCCCATGGTTTATTTTTCCAGCTCTCTGAACTCCTTCAAACAATCAATGTGAATTGGCCTGGATTGCATTTCCACTCGATGTATAAAAACAAAACATGTTTTGCAAATGAGTAACGAGGTATTATTCCAATCATTTTTTAAAATTAAATCAGATGAAGTAGCTGTCATACTCTGAAATCATGTGCTTGTTTAACTGGACCGTGCAGTGTGAGTGATGCAGCAGGACTTATCAGGTTGAGGTTTCTACGCACACAAACGTCTTGCCCTGTAGGTGTCAGCACTTCTTTTGGTATTGTCTTCCAGCAACAGGCAGCATCAGGAAAAAACAGTGGATTTGGTGGTGGTTTTGTTTTTGGTTTTTGTTTTTTGTTAAAAGTATTCTTGAAGCAGATGTTTTTTGCTAGTGAACACTAAGGCAATTTTATGTAATCGACAGAGCTCTGCTTACTCGATAAAGAAGCTTCAGAAAATAGACTTGGTTAAAATGTTACTTGCAGAATACCATACAGCTGTTTCTAAAACTAAATAATAGGACTAAGCCTTTGGCAAATATTCATAGAATCATAGAATTGTTAAGGTTGGAAAAGACCCTTAAGATCATCAGGTCCAACTGTTAACCTACCACCGCCAAGTCCACCACTAAACCATGTCCTCAAGCACTGCATCTACCTGTCTTTTAAATACCTCCAGGGATGGGGAGTCAACCACTTCCCTGGGCAGCCTGTTCCAGTGCCTGACTACTCTTTCAGTAAAGAAGTTTTTCCTAATATCCAACCTAAACCTCCCCTGGTACAGCTTGAGGCCATTTCCTCTCATCCTATCACTTGTTACTGGGGAGAAGAGACCGACCCCCACCTCGCTACAGCCTCCTTTCAGGTAGTTGTAGAGAGCAATAAGGTCTCCCCTCAGCCTCCTCTTCTCCAAACTAAACAACCCCAGCTCCCTCAGCCGCTCTTCGTAAGACTTGTTCTCTAGACCCTGCACCAACTTTGTTGCCCTTCTTTGGACACGCTCCAGCACCTCAATGTCCTTCTTGAAGTGAGGGGCCCAAAACTGGACACAGTACTTGAGGTGCGTCATATTGATATGATGAATGACATTCATCAGTTGTAATGAACTTGTTGATTCCATAAGCATTGCCATATACAACAGCGTCTCTTAGGTTAAGCATTAGCTCCAGGTTGGCCAAGTTCTGGCTTTTGAAGCAGAGCCAGGCACCTCTGAGGGAAGGATGGGGTACAGGACTTTGCTACTCCTTACGTGCAACTGGTTCACATTCATGTTTGTTCGTTTGCTGCAAACCCAATGAGGGCAGGCTTACTCTAACTCAGCTTTCCTGAGGGGCTTGAGTCCAGCTCTGGAAAGGTGGTTCAGCGCTGAGCAAATGCGTGGGACTCGACTGTCTGAGCAACCTGGGTCTGAAACACCTTGGAAATAGCAGGAATGTGGTTTTAGCCCAACTCTGTTTCCACAAGATTTTTTTCTCATCATGATTGAAGAGCGAGTTTGAAATGTCTTAATGCATAGATAGAAAATCGGCATGGAGCATCCTCTCTCTTGGACCTGGTACTCCCTCGGGTGCCTGGCAACTCTGACAGTGCTAGTGTAGCCATTTGATTTGGAAATAAATTAGGATTTGTATTCAGAAGACAGCTGAAGCTTGGGTTTGTGGTGTTCCTTGCACGTGGCTGGCAATTTGTCTAGACTGTCTCTGTATTTCTGACCTTGGGAATTACCGAAGAGAGCTCTTTTCCTTGGCGCTTGCCTCCAAGGCAGTCTGATAAAGTATTATTATTCACTGAATTTCCATACAGCAGTTTCTAAAGTATTCATTTCTTTGGCTAACAAATCTGATTATGTTGGCTCATATTCTTCATTAGACCAGTGTTTCTTGCCCTCTTCCTAGAGAGCTGATTTTATAGCTATGCAGAATATGTCCCGAGGGGAGTGACTATGGCAGTGATGAAACTGAAGGTTTATCCATGGTAACACACACGTGATAATGTTTCAGAAAGGGGAAGGAGATATTGTGTTTTCATTTCATTTCTAGTCTTCAGAGCGGATGCATCTCAAATCCATTATTAAAGATGGCAGGATCTATAATGGAGGTGCTCTGTATGTTTGTCTTCAGGCTAGCTGTACAGGAGGTGAAGGTGCTGTGGGGTACGAGCGAAGTAAGATTAAATAAAATAGAGCTGGTTCCTCTGGACAGGATGGTCTGGAGATTATCTTTTGACTTGAGTTCATGCACTGAAATAATGAATTTATTTATGTCAAGCCTGTGGACTGAGTTGGTGGAGCCAGCAGCTCCTGGGGATGTCGCTGAGCTTGTTTTAAGTGAGGTGAGTTTGGCAAAGGCAGCAGCAGCGGAGAGCTCGGCCGTGGCCACGAAATACACCCATGAGGCTGCATAAATACACAGGGTGCCTGAGTCAACCTCTGCTTACGGAAACCGGTGGAGGGCTGAGGTGAGAGACCCAGGTCAACCAGCTTGTGCCAAGAGAGGTGCTTGCATGAAGCTGCACATGGACGCCTTCTCTGCATGCTTTGTGTAAACTTGCACTTTAGACCAGCAAAATTGAAACTGGGAGCTTTTTACAAGCAATCTTGGATAGAAAATGCTGATTTGCTGAAAGGGAACTTCATGGGCCTGAGATGCCTGTATGTGTGTGATGGACCCTTTTTCCCTGCAGCAGAGAGATGTCTGCTTAATCCCTGCTCTGAACCAGGTGTGCATTACTCCAAAGTGGTAGGCTCTTCTTTGCTGTAACTAGTATAATTCATATAAATAGCTGTATATTATGGAAAGAAACTCTGTAGCCTACAGTTAGGGGGAAAAAAAATCAGCATCCCATGCAGAATTGTTTATAGTCCTTGCTCTGAGTTGGGCAGAACAGCTGCTTCGTTTATCAAGGGAAAAATCTAGATAATGCTTTCTTAGGATGGAGAACAAACTGTTACTTTTTTCATAAACTGATTTTTAACTCTCAGCCAGTGGTACCACTGCCCTGCTGATACTGGAAAAGTACGAACTGCCTGACAGGGTTTTAATAGAATGCAAACAGCAGGCAGGGCTTCTCCAACAGAGAGCAGGCTTGCGTTTAAAAAAAAAAAAGCGACTAATCTATGACAGAGAAGTGCTGTTGTGGCTGTTCCTCCTAGGTTAGCAGCGAGAGCAGCTACCCAAAAGCTCTTGATTTTAGAAAAAAGTACTTTTGTTTTTCTAAACAGGCCCTCTCCCCTCCTATCCCTGTTGCTGGCTGAATCTCTGTCTGCAGAGAGTGGATGAGCTGCTCGTGAAGGCGTTAAGTTTCTGACTGCAGCTCCTGGCTTGGCTTCTCGCTTTTACTTGGGCTTTGCAAGTGTTCACAGGGCAGAAGCGGCTTCTCGCTGTGTGCCGGTGCGGTGCCTGCAGCAGTGGTCCCTAGCTGTCCACTGAGGACCCCGGGAGGTATCGGTTTGGTGTGCCTGGCAGCCTGCGAGCCGCATCCCCACCTGGCCGATTGCCTTTTCTCAGAGGTGATGGTTTGTACTGCTCAAGCAGCCCAGCTGCCAACCTCTGCACATGCTTGCTTGCAGTCAGTGTGAATAAATCCAGGGGGCAAAGACCTTTGCTCCCTTTGCACTTAAAAGGGACCCCTGGACCACTTCAGCAGCGCAGCCCAAGTAGACGTCCCCAAAAGCGGAGTTTCATCCCTGTGTCCAACCCCTTTGGACCACCCAACGTTAGCAAAACGAGGCTGGATTCCCTGCTGCGCTGGCAGTGGGGTGGCTGTTGGCTGGCTTGTTGCAAACCCAAGCTGGTGGCACGGCGTGATGATTATCTTATGTTGTTTGTAGACAGGTGTCCCCTGGGCTTCGGGTTATGATTTGTTTTTTTGTGGGCTAACAGTCAGACATACAGTCAGGTAATATTTTGTGGGAGGAGGGAAGGGGAGAGAGGAAGAAATGATTCTTAGTGTGTAGATCTTATTAGACCTGAAGAAAAAAACCTTAAGAATTTTTAATGCTCTTAATAGATTTCCATTTGCTTGAGTAGAGAAGAGCTCAGGTGGATTTCTTAAAATATTTAGATGATCAGTTTAGTGTGATTGAACACTACGTGGTCTGCCACTGCAGAAAGTTGCCATGATGGAAAAAATCTCCCCTTCTGAGATCACTTAGTCTGCGCTGAGATCAATTAGCAGCACTGGTGCGGTGATTCAAGGGAAGGAGTCTGACGCTGGGGTACCTCTGGGCTCTTAGCAGGGCTGCGGGGGAAGAAGAGTAGAAATAGATGGTACCATGCAACTGAGGGGACTTGTAGGAATTTTATTGCTCTCACTGCTGCATTTCCGTGCCGGGACTGCTGGGCCAGGATTGCTTTTGCAGATCTTTCCATTCCATTTCCTCTGGCTCTGCTGTCAAACCCATGACTTGCTGCATGTTGCTATTCCAGCACACAACAGCTCTTTGGAAAGGGTTTTTCCCCACGACAGAGCTGTGCTGTGTCTCCCAGCCGCAGCTCCTGCCTGTACCTCGCTGCGTTCCTCCCCTTCCCTCTCACAGCGCCTTTACTGTGCTGGATGAGAAGGGATGGAGATGAAATGCATCCCAAACTGCTCCTGAACATCTCAGAGTCCTGTCATCTTGGATGGCTTCAGAAAAGTCTGTCCAGGGACCCGGGGCTGGAAGGGACAGCTGGGCCACTGGGCAGTTGCGGCCACCGCATGTTTAATAACAGCAGAGAGGGCTCTGATGGAGCTGTACTCTCTCTATAAGAAGAAACGGTGTCTCCTGAGTGTATGTGCTGATAACAGAGTCTTCCAGAGCTGCAAACCTGTATGTAGCCATTACATTTGGAAGGATTTCCTCCATGCATGAGGAAAAATAAGACTGATGTTAGCAGAAGCCTTGCAAAGTGTTAGAAGACATGGAGGGTTACACGTGGGGGAAAAAATGCAGCAAGCTTTTTTTTTTAACGCCATGGACTCCTTTTAACTGTTATGTTGTATTTGTGTCACTGAAATAAATCTTTCCAATCATAATCACTATAAAGTTTAATATTTCTAGAGCGGGGAATTGAATGGCATCTTGGGAAGAGGTAATTATGCTTCAAAGTGGAGTCATCATTCTGGAATAGGGTTATTTTTAATCTGGGATGAGGTGCCCCCATGGGGGAGTTACACTGGCATACCTGCACTGCCTGATCGCTCTGCTGGAGTGTTCCTTGCCCCTTCCTCTGTCCTCCTGTGGTCTTACAGGTTTCATCTACTTAAAGTTTGCTTTGTCCTACATTATGGTCCCCAAGGTCTAAAAATAGGAGCTAACTTCAACCTGCCAATCAAACTTTACTTGCACATCAAGGGAAAAATGACAGAAAACCTTCAAATGCTTCAAAGAAGTAATCAGATGAGTCTAGCTGTCAAATAAGGGCTTCTTTTTTAATCATCATATATGTTTGGTAATGACTGTAGCTATCCTCCTGGGCCAGGCTTAGCTTGAAAAAAAAAGCGATTTTGCAGAACTGGGCTCCTAGCTCCAAACTAGTTTTGACTTTTGCAGATAAATTTATTGACAGATGGTATGCAACCACCCTTTCCTGCCTCCCATCCCATGTTCCTTGGCGAATTTCTGCCCCGGGGAGCTTTACAGAGGCTGGACACCCTGCAGAGTTTGCTCGCTGTGCAAAGCTGCTCCGCAGGGACCCATCTCTGTGCAGAGACCGGTCCAGCCTGGCTGATTTCAACCTGATTTAATGGATTATTGAGAATGCGGCTCCAGCTCCTGAGCTCACCTGGTGGTAAGTCAAAGCAGCGGGGTGGCTGAAATGGTGGCCAGCTGGGGCTTGGCGGCGGTGGCTTCGTGGATGATGCCACCATGGGTGGCTGCTGTGGTTGAGATGTGCATAGACTGAACGTGTTTGTGCTCCTGTTCCTTCAGTTTTTATAGTCTTTTTATAGTCTTTTCTTTTAAAAAACATTTAAAGGAGAGGGGGAGGGAATGGCCAATGACACTGAGGTGTCCCTGGATATCACTTCCCACGTGGGAATATTTCATGCAGAGTTTTGGCTTTCTATAGCGGCTCCAGCAAGCCAGTTTGCTGTCTCCACTTCTCAGACACTTGACACGTGCGTACAGTGGTGGGATGAAAAGATTTCCTCTTGGGTTTTCTAGAAATCCTAGCAGAAATTGTAAATCTACATTTTGAGCATGGTTTGTATATATTTAAAATGTCCACTGTGAGGATGTATACCTCTCGGCTCCTTGCTGTGATCCCATAGCCAGATACCTAAGGGTCCCCTGGTTTCAAAGGCCAGTCCCAGGAAAGTGCTTTCTTGAATTATATGGGGCTATAGAGCAATTACAGCCTCAGCTCATTTTACTCTGACAAAACAGTCAAAATTTGCATTTGGGGAGCACTATGCAATTCTTTTTTGCCCTGATGTGAATGATTGACACTGGTGGTTTGTACTGGGGGTGAATTAGGTTCATTTACTGACTTACTGCTTTGCAGAACGATGAAAGCGTTGTCCCTGGAGCAGGTTTACTTTTTCATGTGGCAGGTCGGGGGGAGCACTGCCGCTTGCTGACTTTGGAAATGTCCTGCTTTGGAGCAACTGTGGGAAACGATCGAAAACAAATTTCCTGGCAGCAAATCGGTTTGAAAAGGTTGTGGAAATTGATGGGTGCAGGAAAAACTGGGTGCAGGAGCTCAACTTCTGACATTAGCCCTGCCGCTGGCTCCTGGCAGGCCTTTGCAAGTTGCTTCTCTGCCTCTTTTCTTGTCTGTGAGGTGCAAATATAACATTATTGGCCTCGCTGCCGTCACCTCTGCAAAACCTCTCACGGAGGAGACAGGTAGTATAAGAGCATTTCTATTGCTGCAAGTGCAGCGGGGGGAGCCCTGCTGAATTAGCTGCGTGCTTGCTCTCCTGGGGATGCTTTGGCACGGCCGGTGCTTGCTGGGTCCTCGGGTCAGCTGTGCTGAGCTCCCTTCTGCTGCAGGAAAGCTGCTAGCTCAAATCGGGCTTATCTTAGGGCTTTGTGATTTCAGGTTCAGTTTCCTTCCCTCAGAGGAGCTCAGCAAGGCAGCACGTGGGGAGGCTGGGCTGGAAGGCTTAGCAGCGTGCCTGAGCGCCCTCACCTATTTAATAAGCCAATCTAATACACTTAACACTCAGCTCATCGGGACTAGTTGGGGTTAGGTACGTTTCCAGCCTGAGGACAACCGGGAGTGATCTTGTACCCTGTTGTTCAGCTGCTCTTGTATTGCCTGACTCTGACAAACCATCACGGTGTTGTGGGAGTAACAAGCGCTGCCCTTTGCAGGTGCTTTCTCATTTTGCCACCCCTGAGCTACACGGCACTTTAATGTAGCCGTGCACTTCCCAGTTATGATTGTGGAAGGCAATGCAGAGGTCGGGATGCTTGAGATTCAGTTCATTACCCTAATCTTTCTGCACCTCTGTCATCTTAACTGTGAGCTACAGTGGGGTGAAGGAGAAGAACTGGAGAATGGTTGGCTTTGGAAATTTAGAAATTGAAGGGGTTTGGTGGCGCTGAAGGGGACAAGTTTAGTGGCTGTCCCCAGGAGGCCCCCAGTCCTGCACGTACAGACCAGGGAGGGTGCTCTTGAATTTCGTAGCAGCACCTATAACTGTCTGTGTCCAACCCTGATCTAGACGCTGACATTTCTGTAGGTAATAAATACAGTCACCAGGATCCCAGTAGGCTTTTTCTTTCCTTCTCCAAACAAATCTAAATTTCTATGTAATGACAAATCCATCATGCTAATTACAGCTGTGGAGAAAGGTTAGCCCTGTCTGCCACCAACTCATCTGCATTGCTGAGGCACAGGTCAGACCCAGGAAGGATTTATTTCTGCTTCAGGTCTGTATTTAATCATGGTAGCCATTCTAGGCTTTATTATTATAACAGCACAGACACCCTCTGTTAATTCATGTTGTATTGCTCTGCCTGTCACACATGGGCTTGAGGCTTCAGTGCTCAGCGGCTTCTCAGGCTGTGTGCGGCTGCCTGCAATGGGTGATGTGGGGAGTGGGCTCAGGGCAGAGATTGCAGCTTTGTGGGAACGAAAGGGTGCTTAAACCAAATGAAAATGCATGAAGGTCTTCTGAGGTTTGGGATGTCTTATTAATACTTCAAAATAGAGCTCCTAGCTCTGAAAATTACAGAATCATGCTGTGTATCAAGTCATTTTGCTGCAGGCTTATCTTTGCCCTAAGTGGGACAGAAGAGAATGACTGTGACTGCATTGTGCCATTTTATTTGCAAATAAAAATAGGTGGATTACCAGGAACCTTGCTATAAGCAGTATAATAAAATATTATATAGTAAAATATTTAATAATAATAATAAAAAGATACTTCACCCCTGAAGGCCGCATTTCTAAGGAATTATGACAAGGTCAGAAAGGTCTTGCAGCTGGCACTCTGATGTTTGCATGGTAGCTGCAGAACACAGTGTCAATGCTCTAGAAGTGATGGAGACCTCTTCCCCTCGACTTACCCCTGGGTTGCTGCCAGAGCTCTTGCCAGGGCTTGAGTCAGCGGAAGGTCAAATGTGGATGAATGGAGGGAGATGCCCCAGGAGATGCTCCAGCTTTGCCCTGCCTCTGTACTGGACTGGGTCTAAAAAGCACCAAGCCCTAAAGGAATGAATTTGCCATAGATTTGCAAACTTGACTGAACTTACAACTTTAATTGCCCAGAAAGCTCCTGGAAAGTTGTTCTGCATCCTGCATAGCAGGGACAGCCCCATCTTTGTTGTGAAGAGCTCTATGTAATGTTGCCTGCTGCTGCTGAAACTTAGGCGGTCTGATGGATAATTTTGTATGAAGCTGGTAGGGAAGTTGTGTACCTATCTGTGTAACATACATATATAGTGCCACATGTGTTCCTTTCTATACCCTCTTTCCCTGCTCTGAAATGTGTTCCCTGTCAAATGCCTCTGGAGGAAATGCTCTCAGACTGGTGAGTCTCTATGTATGAAATGCAGAGAAGCCTCCTACGCTATCACCATGTCAAAGACCCTCCCTGGGGGATCCACATCATCTGTTTCTGTTAGATACTTTTAAGAGACAGATCTTAAATATATAAATTCATAGCAAAAACTCATCTTTGTCCCACTGGTAAGTTGATTAAAAGTCCTATACTTAAATACTGAAGAGCAAAGAAGAAACTCAGAGATGTTAATGAATAGCTTGGAGCTGATTAAAATCTAAATCTGGTAATCCTCAAAAACAGCTCAACTTCCTGTGCTAGGTGCTGCCTCATTTCAAGACAGATGATACCAAATTCACATGAAGTGACTAAAATTGGCCAAAGTGGTCATTGTTCCATGTGCTATTGGAGACGCAGCATTCAAGTGTCCAGCCAGCATGAGTCTTCCCAACCTAAAAAAAATCATGAAATATGAGAAAATTATGTTGAGGGATTTTTGCCTTTGATTTTAGAATTGGCGATTTTTGTTCAGATCATGGGCCAGGACTTGGTTTTCTAAAACATGAACGTGATAATCGAGAGCAGTCATGTGGCTCCGGGAGGAAACCCTGAAGCTCTTATTATCCGTGGCACCAATTATGCATCAAGACAGCTTTCTGAATCTGTCGCTTTCAGCAATAAAAAATGGTTATTTCTATCACAAGTGGCAATGACAATAAAACATCAATTCACAGTCCAGATCCTTCTTCTCTTAATTTCAAAGGATGAGAAGTATTTTAAGGAAACAGAGAACTGACTTTTGCAGAAGACGCTGACCTTTTCTTCCCCCCATCCCCCAGAAATTTCTCTTGCAAATTCTTTAAATACTTTGCACGGTCAATTAAAATTATTCTTATAACAATTTATGATGGTTCAGCCTGGTGCAGCAAAACACACAAGTGGGCACTTTGCTAAGTGACTGTAGTGGCATGAAACATGGGATTATGCTTGGTTTGAAGGTCACGTATGTGACTCTGCTTCTTGCTGGGTTTAGGTTTATGATGGCATCACTGAACACAGGTGACACTTTACACATATTATGCTGGCTGCCTGCAGTGCTATGTAAACCTTGTGAGTAAAAGGCTGCTGGTCTGATTTCTGCTTGGTTTAGGGTCTTGCTCCTTTATCAAAAGTCATTTTGGGCCAAGAGCTTGAGGCTGAAAAGAGGAAGGGTGCTGCTGGGCATGGCAATATGCACTCCCGTGCTCTGGTGTCTTTCTGCACAGCAGAGCCCCGAAAGTTTTCGATTGCAGTTAGTGAAGTTACAGTCCATGGTATGGTCTGCTCTTGGCCACACTGACGGTGTAAAGCAAACACCTCAGGCAAACACTGGTGTGTGAGGCAAACGCAAGCAGAAAATCCAGCATCAGTGATGCTGTGAACACCATGTGGGAGATGCTGCTCCGATACAGCAATAAGTAACTGCAGAGGCAGCAGTAATATTGTCAAAAACGTGCTGGGGTTTTGTGGTTGTCCAAGACTCATGCATGATGTCTTTTCTGTATCAGGTGCCAAATTTACCTTCATCCACGTTGTGGTGATAAAGAAGGGCAGACCTGTGAAGTTCCTGAATGAGGCGGTTGAGCTGTCTGTGTTGTCATGATGATGAAGGAAGAAACATGTGAAAAGATGCAAAGGAGTCCGTGTGACCTTCTTAAAATGGCAGGTCAGGGAGATGCCCTTTGAACGTTTGAATGGGTTTAGCTGAAAGCACTCAGGAAGGCAGCAAGGAGCTTACCGAAACTGAGCTGAGGTTCTCCAGGCTGGACAGCAGTGAGGGCGCTCACAGCATGAAGTGGGTCTGAAACACTTGTCTCAATATGGGACTGAGGATGCCAGATTCGTGAACAATATGTTGTCGTTGTAATTTGAAAGTTTACCATAGTCTCTGCAGACTTCAGCTGAGCTTCATGGCATTTTGCTATCATATCTCATATTTATTTTTTTACTGTAAATATTTACCTTCTCAGTGTGATTTTGTGAACCAGCTGCCCTGGACTCAAGTTGGTATTTTCATCAGACAATTCTGATGGCAAACTAATGAGAATTAAAACCCAAACCAGATATATGATGCGTAGTCATACTACAACAATTTATATCTTTAAAACCTATTAGGCTGTTGTAGACAGAGGGTTTTACTGTGGTTTGTATGTTGATTTTATGCACAGGAACATTAACTGGTATTATGTGTGTTAGCAGCTTCTGGATGGAGTTGCACTTCTGAGAATGGGAACAGTAACTCAGAAAGGATCAGAGTTTAGTATTTGCCTGCAAAAAGAGTAACATTTAAGTGGCTGTCTTCCCCGTGGTGTTTAATCCCTGCCTAGCACCTGCTGTCCATAAAGCTTTGGCTCTGATGCTGGTGCCGTAGTTCTCTACAAAGTATTCAAGAGCTGTACAGGGTGCTGGCGTTGCTGTAAATGGATTTTAGTTATCTGCTCAGAAGAGGTTGAAAAGTCACTGAGTTAGCCTCTGGAAGAGCTGTTCCTAGTTTTACAGATCATTTGAGCATGACACTTGCTTTTTCCAAAAAGACAACTACCTGAAATGAAAATTTTAAGAATAACACAGTTTTTGTATTTTGAACAACAACAAAAAAGAAATCCAAATAATATTTTAAAGTTAGACACAAAACTTTTCAACTTTTAGAAATTTATTGAGTTGCAATTGCAAATCGAGCTGGTAGCTGTCTTATGTGGTTGAAGTAGATATTCGGTGCTGAAAACACAGAAATGTGTTTGGGAACCTGAGTTACAGTCGAAGGTCTGTTGGCAATAGTGATACTATTATATTTGGTTCCAAGGATCAATGAGGTGAGAACGGCCTTTGTCAGCACAGAGGTTTTCTTAAGTATATTTACCTACCTGAATGTCACGTCTTGAGCGATGATATGGGAAAGAAAAGCCGGTGTGATGGCTCTGTTGGACCCTGCTCACAGCATGGGCTGAGCTATGGCAGTGCCAGGCTCTCACCCACTGGGACATCAGCTCTGGGAAATGGTAATTAAAACATCCCCACGCAGGGCTGGCTGGCTGACGTAGGGTATTTCAGCTCCAACGTTGTCGTGGCTGGAGAGGAAAGCACACAGCCCTGTTTGCATCCCGAATTTCACGTGCAGTCAGAAGCGAGGTGTGGGGGACAACAGGGTGTCTGGCAGGGGACGGAGAGGGCAGCTGGCAGGGTTTCCAGCAGGGACGGGGCTGTTCTTTCGCTTGCCCAGTACAGGCAGGGACTGAGACTGCTCCTCCATAAGAAATACTATTCTGTGTTTTGTATTCCTCCCAGGGGGATGTCACATGCTGTCCCCTGGCTCTTGCTTTGAGCTCAGTGCCAGCCTGCACATGCCACAAACTGCAGCGTAATCCACAGTGAGCCTGGGCTGTTACCTGCCTTGGGCAAAGCCGAGGAGAAACCAACTTCTCTGGTGGGTTTTTGGAGCAAAACACACAAATGTTTTATTGGCCAAGATGTGCATGGCCTCCTGCTGGTGTTATGTGTCAGATGCCCTCTGGATGTTTTTAGTGTCCCCACATGAGAAAGAAGCTGTGGATGAGACAGCAGCACGTATGTGTATTCTCTAGTCTGTGTTTCAGTCGTGCTTCCTCCCTTTATAATTCCTTGCTATGGGAATTACAGCTGAAAAGGTGTTGTATGAGGAATATGATCGAGACAGTTTGTGCCTAGGAGTATCGGATGTTTAATTTAAGGGTGCTGTGAGCACTTCTTCAGAAACAAAAATCGCTTGAAGGTCTTCCTTTGATCATATTTTATTTATTCTGAAATAGGTAAAGTTTCATTTCCACAGCCTGCCATCTCAAACTCTGAAAACTGGAATAGTTTTTACATCTGCATGGCCAGCTAGGGAGGAGGAGATTTAGCTGCCGTGCTGTGCACATCTTCTGCTGTGCCGCATACCTCTCGCAGGTGTGCTCCGCAGGCTCTGCTTTTGTCAGCTTTTCCTTGGGATGAATGCAGACAGCAGGAAAAAATGAATTGTCTGTGTTCTGCTGCTCAGATTTATCTAGAGATTTCACCCTCACTTGATTAAAAAGTTTGCAACCCAATCTGCAGTCCTGCGCAAGGAGTAGGATGGCAAAAAGATTCATGCCTGCGCCAAACTCTAATTTGTTTTTATCACTCACATCAGAGAATATGGATAAGTGGTATTTTCTAGAGAAATGGAGTTAATCTTTTTCAACGCAGGGCATAAAACAAAATTAAACAGAAAATTGTTGAGGCAATTTTATCTAAGAAAGGAAAAAAATGCTCACACTAATAGCAGAGTGCTTATTTCAGGGGTATGTTATGGTTTATGATCATCCCTAAAAGAATCATCATAATATTTTTAAAAAATTCAGGCTGAAGCATCACCCCGTTTCCTTTCTGATGCAAACAAGCCGGTTCAAGCTGAAGGCTGGAGCTGAGACACTCTATTTGAATGACATATTTTGGACAAATCATTTACCTGTTGAAAAAATGTAAATGTAACAGGCTTTTTTTTGCTGAACTATTTGCTGATTTCATCAAAGTATATTCCACTGTGAAATATTTTGCCTACATTTAAATTTGAAAGGTAAAAAAAAATTAAATAAAATCATGCTAAAATAGGCATTTCATTCAATCTGAAACTGATTGGGGTTATATTCTTCACTCCACCAGCAGAACTGAACTGGTCCTCTCCTTTCGGTCAGTGACACAACACGTGAGACAGCCGCGAGGCCGCGGTGTGTTCCCCAGCATCCGACAGAGACCAGTGCTGGCTGCTCCCCCAGGGAGAGTCCTGATGGGTCTGGAGGCACAAACACACGTTCCTGCATAGATCTATAGAAGTTGCTGCTTTTTAAGGGAAGAGGAACTGCATTAAATTTGTGGGGCAAATTTCCTCTTCTCCAGACCCTTTTGGTTCAAACTCCCCCATGGGAGCATCCTTGCAGGGAGGGATGCCCGGCTGGGGCTGCTGCCGTGCCCCATCCCACTGGCACCCCCGTGGTGCCCACGCCTGATGGAGCAGCAGCCACAAACCACGATCAGTCCATGGGAGCTGGTCAGCAAGGCAAAGTGCTAAACTGAGATTGTAACCGTCTACGTCAACAGGTTTTTCCGTTGGAAACATGTAAAGGGCAAAAAGGTTTTAACTCTAGGTAGTCCCTCAATTTTCTTGACTTGCTGAAGAGCAGTGCTGTGTCTGTGTGTCATCTGGCTGGTACCTGGAACAATGGTACTTCGGAATAAGGAGTAAAGACCTGGATGAAAATAGGAGGACAGAAGTGAAGGGAATTCCTAATTACAGTGGTCCCTACCAGCCTCTTAGGACGGACTCATTCATCAGCTTCACCATCACATCAATTTCATATATGGCATTGTGGTAGTCAAATAATTCCTTTTATTTTAGAGGAAAAAAGCAGAGATCTGGATCATCACACTGAAATGAAGAAATGTTTATTTCCTAATTATGCTGAATGCAAGATTGCTGAAAAACCCCAAAGCCGGTATGGTAACCACAACAGCGAGTTCACCAGAAGCAACCCGGGTAATGTGATCCATAACAATAAAAGAGGCAAAATGTCTTCCAATGCACCAGGTTAATTCCAAAAATAGCTTGCAAATTCCTGTGTCTGGTAGTTTCAAATACAGCTGTGTTTGCATAGCATAGTTTGAAATGGCTCTTTGGCAGAGAGTAGGTGTATTTCTAAATAGACAAACAAAATACACTGTGGCCTGCCTTTCTGGCAAATATTTGGTTAAAAGGATGTTGTTGGGAATGTGCCCTGCTCTGCTGTTGTTGATACTAAGGATTCGTCAATGCAAATTAGAGGACAAAGTGGTCGATGTTTCCAAAGATGGGGGGAAAAAATCCACAGGTTTGTTCCTGAGTGCCGGTTACAGGAGAGTTTTATCCCACTGTCAGCCAAAATGGGGATTTTATTCTTGATGTGTACTTGAATCAGGGTAAAAATGCACAACTGATATTTAATTTGATGCTCCAGTCATTGCTGTATGATGGGACAGATATGTATATACAAGGGCTAGCTTCAGCCGTGCTAACCCATATCTATAAGGACCCTTGCATGCCTGAGTTATTCAGGCAACTGCTGGCGAGATTCGAGGCTGAATTTATCTCAATATCATAAATCCACTGGAGCTTTTAAAAACACAAGAGACCAAATAACACTGGTCTTCAACCAGCCATGTCATCTCTGCTCTGCCAAGGAGATCGCTAACTGTTTTTTCTGGTTTTGGAGGTAGAGAGGCTGCAGTCATTCTGGAAAGAGAGATGTGGGCAGGCAATTGTTCAAGGTTTGCCCAGCCATGGATTTGCGTTATGGGAACAGCCTGCAGTTAAATAAATCTGGAGAATTGTGCTAGTGAAGATGCCCTTAAGAACCAGCCCAAGAGGGAATAAAGTGCAATGAGAAAGCCCCGGCATCCTGGGAATTGCCATCAGAAAAAATAAAGGTGGTTGTATTTTTCTTGCAGGCAAACTGGTTTTGGAAGTAGCTGACCTAAAAATAAAATAGAAAACACTGACACCACCCCTCAAATTCTTCCAGGGTGCGTTTGCTCAATGTTCAGCACTGCCTGCCTGTTCACGTGTTCTGTTGGTGTACTGCCTTCCTGGGCTGCCCCAGGGCTGGGTGATCCTGGGCCATGGCAGCATAGCACCTAAGGGACGGGGCTGGCAGAGATCTGAGATCTTTTTTATTTTCTATTTTGTTCTGTTTGGAGAACATGTTTGTCTGCCGGCTCCGAGACCCAGCCTGGACTCAGCCCAGCCGAGGGCGGTGAGCCCGCGGCTGCTGCAGCTGCAGGCTGTCTGGTGCGTGCACGGGTGCGGGGAGCCCCTCCCTGGCTGCCCTATTAATATGTTAGTATTTAGATAAAGCAGAACCACCAAGTTCAGGAGAGACTGAGACTCATGTTTCCTTTCTCTTTTCATTTTTTCCTAAATTCATATGTCATGATTAGCACATCCAGGCAGGCTGCAGAAGGCTCACCTTCTGGTCGTGTTTCTATCGGACAACGGCTTGACCTGGCATTTCCCACATTTTTATAGAAATATCTTAGCAGGTGTTGAGTGTCAAGATTTTATCATGGAAAGCTTCAATTGCTGTACAGGCACTTTAGATGCCCAGAGTTTTTGGAAATAAATGTCATTTCAGATTAGTAATTGGCTTTATCCAGCCTCTGATAAGGGGATATTTGGCTCCTGAATATATATATTATGCTCCAAGATACAGTGTTATCTGCAGCGTGTGGTCACAGCTCTATGTGTGTTCCTGGTGCTGCAGCTGAGTTTCTGTAGCTGTGGTGGAAATGAATCCCTAAGAAATGGGACAGGGGCTTTGCTGCTGCGGCTTTTGGGGGAAAAGGAGAACGTGGGTGGGCTCCGGGCTCTGCGTGCAAATGGTTCTTTACTCAGAAAGAAAGCAATTAAGTGACAAAGGATTTTGGTTATCCTTCGCAAAAAAAGCATCAAGCTTTCTTCCCTCCAATACTGTTCTGTGTTTGTGTGAAAACATAATGACAGTTAAATGAGCTTTGTTAAATCTTTCATAAAACACGTTAGCTGTGGAGAAGGCAGAGGAGTTAAAGTCTAGCGTTTTCCCTGCAGGCTTTCTCACAGAGACTCCTACAAATACTGAGGTCTGCAAATCCATGATTCTTACCTGCAATTGCTCATTTTTGCACACAGAAATTCCTGCGAGTGGATGTTTTGAGAGAAATCTCACAGATCCTGAATTTTTTTCTGTTCCATCTGAGGTCATTTGTCCCCAATCCAATTCCATCTGAAGTCCATTTTCTCCATTTTTCTCCATTTTTCCAAATGGGAGAAATTTTTGGTGTAAATGTGGCAGTCCACTGGTTTTTCGTGAAGGATCAGCTAATTATTTTTAAAGCATCTGTACAGAGAAGAGGCAGGCTCTTGGGGACAGCTCTACATTTCTTAGATAATTCCATTTCCTGGGTATAAGTGGTTTGATAAACTACCCCTGGATATGAAACCCTGTATGAGAGCAATCCAGGTGTGCATTTTACAGAGATTTTGGAAAAAGCAAAGGCTGTATGTGCTCAAATGCTGGTGTAAGTTAGTTATACCACAGGTGACTGACAGCTGCATTTCTAAGTTCAATGGTTATCACAGTGCTGCTTGGGTTTGTTTTATACTAATTAAGTTTTAACGTGTCAAATTTGTGTTATATCTTTTTATTATATTAATATCTAAATTCAAACTGAAAAGCATGGCTAGCAGCCTACACAGTGCCTTTCACAAAACGAATCTATATCTCTTGAAAAAAGGATTTAAATTCACGTTTATTGAGATAACTGACAGAAAACTTCTGTCCTCTCTCTCTTTCTTACTTGTATTCCTAGATGCCTATTTTGTCTGGCTTTCAAATCCCCAGTGCAGTGGATTTTTGCTGCTTAGAATAAAGCAATTCCTTTTTAGGCCAACAAATCTGCTTCCAAACCAGGAAGACAGAAGTATTTGGCTCCTATGCTTCACTAACCTGTGCTGATGCGGTGAGGAGGCGGGTTGCTTCTGTGTTGGTCCTGGCAGTGTTGGCGTGTTCCATAACTAGACATCTCCGCTGTGACTTACGGCAGTTCAGAATAGCAAATATTATCGCTAACTTCATTTTGTGCAGAATAACTGACACGAAGCAATGGAACTTTTTGTGTGCCTCCTTGTTTAACAAGGGCTATAATTTGTTCAGCACGTGTTTGGTGTGGAAAGACAATTTAATGGAGGCATATTTCCTCCCATTTACAAATCAAATCTTTCTAATAAACAGTGAGTCAAATCACGGGGAGCTTAGGGAGATGCTTCATCTCTCATATGCTCTTTTCTTTCCTGGGTAGCGGTGCTTTGAGGCAGCAGCTACATTTGCCTGTCTTTCTGACAGTCTGGACAGAGCTTGGTGAACTGTTAGCTTTAACATCTCACAGACTATTATAAAATGAGCATAGAGGTGCCCTGTATAAAACAAATCATCTCCTCTTCTTCTACCTTTGCCTTTCATGGTATTTTTAGTATAGTTTGAGGCAGTGATGGGAATGAAGATGCCAAACTCGCACTGTGAAACCAATTCATCCTGCAACCAGACTTCATATTTGGTGTTTGAAGAGGGATGGAGTAGTGTACGCCACATACAAGCTCCCTTCAGCCCTTGGTTTTGGGCTTAAAACTCTGGATTAAAGCCCTGGGGCCAAAATGCTCTTGTCCATTCTTTGAACTGTCAGCAGGGAAAAGATGCTGTCACAGAGAGCTTGGACCCACGTTTCAGCCAGCTCAGTGCAGGCAGTTAAAAGCCACAAAACGAGAGAACAAAATCGTGCAGAGTAAGAATGAGCAGAATTCTGGTCATTATAATTATCTCTATTAAGGGTCAGGGTCCCTTGGGGCAGGTTTTGGGTACTGCAAAGCGAAGGGGCAGCCTCTCTCCCACCTTTGTCCCACTGTTGTGGAGCACAGCCTGGGTTGACTGTCCCTTGCTGGCATCTCCCCCTGCCTTGGGGACATGCTGGTGCTTCTGATATTTCCATTTTGCACTGTTATCTTTTATGACTCAGTATGGTGCTGTGGGTTACCTCATTCATTCTCTAAAATGGGAGCTGAGTGGTCTGGGCTCAATCTGTGTGACCTTCCTGATCTCCTGTTTTCTTGACCCCTTTTTTTTTTCTTTTTTTTGTAGTAAAATAGAGTTCTTTCTTCCACCTTGTCATTTTGTAAAACAGTTTTATATGTGAGTGACATGAAAAGTGAAGCCTATGAAGAGAAGGCCATGCCACACTGTCTATTTATATGTCAGAGCACTTACTGAAGCATACCCTAATTTTCCTCAGATTTTTAAGCGTTTTGGGACAGGAACTATGTCTCTGCATAGGTCTGAATGAGTCCTAAGAAGGTGGCACCCAAATTTTGAGTGGGGGTTGGAGTGATCACTCTTGCTAAAAGAGACACTAACAAGCACTTAGCAGTTGCTGAGGCCATTCAGGGAGATGTAAAATACTCGTGTTTGGGCAACAGCATCTTTCTGAAGAAGAGATTTGAGTGACTGGGGAAAAACTTATGAAGTGCAAACATGGGCCCAGGAGGTGCCTACTGGGGCAAGGCTGGTGAGATCCACAAAGACGACTGTGGATGACAGTACATGCACATACAGACTGGGGAACAAGAGGCTGGAGAGCAGCCCCGCGGAGAGGGATCTGGGGGTTCTGTTTGACGGCAAGTTGAACACAAGCCAACAGTGTGCCCTGGCAGCCAAGAGGGCCAACCGTGTCCTGGGGTGCCTCAAGCACTGTATTGCTAGCTGATCGAGGGAGCTGACTGTCCCGTTCTACTCCGCTCTGGTATGGCCTCATCTCAAGTGCTGTGTGCAGTTTTGGGCACCACAGTACAAAAAGGATACAAAGCTACTAGAGAGTGTCCAGAGGAGAGCCACCAAGATGGTGAAGGGTTTAGAGGGAAAGCTGTACAGGAAGCGGCTGAAGTCACTTGGACTGTTCAGCCTGGAGAAGAGGAGACTGAGGGGAGACCTCGTCGCGGTCTACAGCTTCCTCACAAGGGAAGGAGGAGGGCCAGACACTGATCTCTTCTCCCTGATGACCAATGATAGAATCAGAGGGAATGGCAGGAAGATATGCCAGGGGAGGTTTAGGTTGGACATTAGGAAAAGGTTCTTCACCCAGAGGGTGGTGGAGCACTGGAACAGGCTCCCCTGGGAGGTAGTGACGGCGCCAAGCCTGACAATATTCAAGAAGTATTTGGACGACACCCTCAGACACATGGTGTGAATTTTGGGGTTGTCCTATGCAGGGGCAGGAGTTGGACTCGATGATCCTTGTGGGTCCCTTCCAACTCAGGCCATTCTATGATTCTATGACTCTGCTGGGTGATGTTTGCCAGCCTTGCTGTCTCCTCCATGCTCTGATAAGAGAAGTGAGTCCACGGAGCCAGAGAAACCACTGTCCTGGCTTTGCATATTCCCATCTGAAGTTGCACCTGAAATCGTGACTGTGTAAATACACATTTGCCCAAAGCACAAGGAAAATTCTCATGGCTGCAGCACTGAAATAACAAGATACTTCCTGAAATTTAGCTGCATGTTTGATATTGACTCAAACTGGTCTGAACACACAGTGTACAGGGGTGTTGACACACCAGCCTGCTTGGCAGAAACTCCATGTTACATCTCGATTTTATATTTGTACCTGGCCCACCATTCAATACATGCTATAGAAGCTGGACCACATAACAATCTCAATGGGCTCACAATCAAAAGGAAGCCAAGAACTGAAAAATAGCCATTGCAAGGGGAAAAACTGAGTGCTGTTGGCAGAACTGTAGATGGGAGTTTGCATTACATCTCCTTCCCCTTCTCCATGCTGTGCCTGAATAATTTGCAATAATTGTGTCAAATTCTCTGATCTCTTAGGGCTGATTTGCACATGTGGGAACATTAAAAACTGCAAACCACCCAGGGGTGGAGTGCCCCAAAAGGTAAGACTCGGAGTTATTTCTTGATTTCTCAGCCTGTAGGTGGTTTTGCTGCACATGTGGATGGGTTTTTCTCTGCAGCCAAATCATGCTAGAAATGGAGGGGAGTATTTAAGAAAAGGCTAAGATTCTCAGGTGATATTGTTCCTACAGCTCAGGCTATTTAAAACACACAAAAGGAGGCTATGATATCTTGTAAAACCTCTAATGATAAAATCATGCTAAAATCAAGATAAACCTGGTGGTGGAAATAGTTGTGAAAAATTTCTAGCATTGATCCTGTCAAAGTAATGACCTTGTGCCCTACCCACTAGGAAAACCCCATCCAACTTGCTGCTTTGGATATCAGAAAATGCAAACATTTGTCCATAATTTTCTTTAACTGAATTGAGCTAGGACTGACTGAATAGTTGTCAAGAATTAATGAGAGCTGAACACCATCTGGGATGCCTAAATCGGGCCAAGTTATTAGATGTTCAGAAGTGCTAGTGTGGCTATTTTGTGAAGATGTTTGCCATGCCCAAAAGTTAACATAATCATTTGGAAAGCTTGTTTGGTTACAAATTCAATCCTGAATCAGCAGAATCAAAAGTTGCCAATTCGGAGACAGCGTCGGCGTTTTCTAGCCAGTTCAGCTGCATGGTCAGTATATGGAGCAGAGGAGCGGTTCACAGGAGGAGCCTTTGCCTCCCTTAAAATCAAATGAGGGGGAGAGTGACACCTCATATTGTAAGTGGGACCACACCTGAGAAGTCTTTATCAACTGTATTGGGAGTTATTTTAGGGGCTCTGAATTACAGTGTTTGGGGGACTGGGCATTTTAGGGACAGTAGTACCTATGCTGGAGGCTGAAGAGGCTGTCGGCATCTGGCCTTCTGCTGTGTTTTGGTTTCTGGAGCTGGTCTGCAATGATGTTAGGGCATCAGGAAGAGAGACTGCTACCTATTACTGCTGTAATCTCCTGTTTAAGACCTGCATGCAGCTTTGAAGCAGAGCCATATGAAGACATCACCATTCCGGTCTCATTCTGGTTTGAAACATCACAGAAGAAAATTAAATAAGGAGATAATATAACAACTGCTTTACAAATTATCCCACAGGTATTATGAAGGCGAAGCAGTGCAGATAAAATACATGGAGCAATTCCAAATCCATTAGTAGTGGATGTGCTTAGAATCCCCGTGTCTATTATGGAAATTTGTGGGCAGGTGTCCATAAATTGATAAAAATGCATGCTCCAAGCAATGCTCACAAAGCTGAGGCTGTGGTACAGTAGTGGGGGGAGCTGTGGCAAGGCACTGACCGCTACGTATTCTCCCATAACTATACACACAGAGAAACAAAGATTGAGGCTGGGAAAATCAGAATTAATTGGCAATTTAACTAAACGAAGGAGAAGTGATTGTTTCATAAGTGCTTATAGAAGGAATTAAGTCTGTTTAATGCCGAAATTAGGGAAAAAGGAGAAAAGAACACTGGTATAATCAGGAGCTCAGTCTGACTCACACCAAAATCAAAAGCATTCAAAGGGTATAGCCTGTCTTTGCTTATCACGCCTATACTATGAATAAGGTCTAAACACAAATGAAGAAGCACGTGCTGCTACAGATGCAGTAACTACCTGATCATGCATACAGGGGAGAAGGTATACAAGATAATTTCATGGGCAATGTTTAAAGCAACTTGTTTGTAGAAAAAGTAGGTTCAGGGGCAACAGAGGAGGGTAATGAGATGAATTTTGGAAAGGAAGAATGAAGAGATGACTGTGGGCAATGCTGTGTGAGGTTTTAAAGCACAAACCACTCCCTCATGCATATGACCAAGCAGCTGAGGCTTGGAAGCTTGCCTAGAGGTGGGATTTGTATTATGGACACTGCTGAGAAAATTCTGTATAAACTTGTTTCTGTTGAAGTAAAAAAAGCAAAATAGGCATCTGCTGACATATGAGCATAAAAATGTCACCCACAGGATTTCAGATTCAATTTAAATGAATAAACTTGTTGTGGATTGAATAAACCAACGGAGCGTATCTGTACGGGATATCGAGAAGTGCAGTTGCTAAAAAATTTTCTTTCCCTTTTCTAATGCAACACAGCTGAGGAAGAAAGCAAACTGACTTTATCATGTTTTTAACTACAGTTGTGCAGACGCAACTGTTTGAATGGTTTATACAGAATTTTATCACAAAGGGAAACCAAAATATCTATGTCTGAGCTGCATGGGAATCTGTAAGAATGCAAATGAGGAGAAGAAATTTATTTGATTCACGTGGGAGAAATCCAGCCATGTAAGTTCCAGTCTCTCCGTGTTGTAAGTAAAAGTGAGAAAGGGATGCACGTGAAGCAGAGACATCTTTGTATGATACCTTCAAACCATTGGGAAGTGCTCATGTAGCAGCAGTAGGGTATCCAGGTACAAGCCTTTGTAGGCTACATTTGATTTTATTAAGTAAAACTATGTGAAGGACGTGGTTGAACTTTGCCTGCGGAGCAGACGGATAAGGTGTCAGTGATCACACTGCAGGGCAGGGCAGTCTGGTGCATATTTGCATGATGTCCTTTCTACTTGACGCCAAAATCAAACATTGCAGAGCTCTTGCGTGGTGTCAGCTAATACAGTACAGGGAGACTGCATTTGTAGCAAGACTAGGGTGGTCTGGTGTCTTGAGCTTGATGGCAGTATGTGAACAGGAGCTACTCCCTTCATGGTGTTAGTTATTAGATATGTCTTCTTGGTATGGCAGTAAGTGTAATCTTACTACACAAGACTGGGAAGGACTATTGGGTCTTTTATTCTCCCCTCTTTCTTGGGCCATGGCTGCAAATGTTAAACTCGAGCCTGCTGGGAGATCTCGGGGGTTCCCTTGGTAGATGTCCACACCTGCATGAGCTCTCTGGAAATGTGTTAGTTCAACCAAGCTCTCAAAATTCTTCTTTACCTCCATTGACCAAGAGGCTCCAGATGAGTAATTCACATGCGAACATTTAGTCTGCAGACATCTGGAATTAGGAGAGATGAATCTCCCCTCTGTCATCCACATTAGGTGGATCATGACCTAGCAAATTGTGTGACTTGCAACACAACTCCCTTCTCAGAGGAAAGAGGAGAGAAAACAGCAGAAGAAAAATAGGGAATTTGGCAGCAGGATCAAGTTCCTCCTTTTATGTTAGAGTTGACCTGTGTGTGGCTGTCTTCATTTTGCACCTTTTTTGTTAGGTTTGTGGGTGAGAGGGGAAATGGATTGTTTTAAGATGGAGGTAAGCTGATGAGATAAGTGAAGTAAAATGAAAGAGCCTCTGTGTCTGCAAAAATGACAATATTCTGGAGACTAATACTGTGTGTGCTTTCAGCAGAATTACAAATACTCCTGCTGTAAGGCAACCATGTAGTAGGTGGGTTTGAGTGAGAGAAGATACCGGTGTTATAGGAATTACAGCATGGGCTACAGAGATAACAGATCTTTGCCATGTTTGTTTCCTGGTGCTTAAGCACAGCAAGTCAGGGGGAAAATAAAACCCAGAGCATTTAAGGCTGTCATGTCAGGGAGTCAGAAATGTGCCCAAAGTAGCATCATGACTACATAGCACCCATGCCCCGGGGTGCTCAGCATCCAGGCCTGCCAGGTGCTGAGCACCCATGATCCCACTGCAATCACTGGGAGCAGACTTTGCCGAGCAGTTTCACATGCTCCAGCCCATAAGTTTCACAGTGGTACAGCCCTTCTCCTTGGCCCTGTCATAACTTGTGCTGGAATGTGGTGCTCAGAGTTTCCTGCGGTGGTCAAGAGGGCTTCGTGATGGGTAAGGTGCCAGGTATGCAGGGTATGCAGGTACCTCACTTGCTCTGACACATAGCTGCCTGTGGATGGAGGAGCCAAGCATCTTGGTGGCCACGTGGTTGCTGTGGGGCTTGGGACAGATGCTGCTCTGGGTGCTGGAGAGCGGGGCCATAGAGGAGGACAGGACTGTGGTGGTCTCTCTGACCATGGTTGCCTTCCACACCAGCTGTGACTCACATCCTGCAGTTGTGTGACAGATGCCTGGTTCTCTCTTTGCTGTGCATTTGCAAATGGGGATGTCTTCCCTTGTGGTCAGGCTGTGCTGGTGCTAATGAAGAGGGGCGGCCCCTCCTAAAACCCTTGTGGTGGTGGAAGCTGAAGTTTCCCCCCCTCAGAAAGGCTATAGGGGAGCAGGGATGGTTCAGAAAGAATGGCTTTGATAATCCAAAGGATAGGAAACAGCTGGGAACAACAGAGTTTTGTGACTTTTTGAAGAGAAAAAGAGATGAGGGAGGGCTTGGTAGAGGTCTATAAAACCCAGAGTGACCTGGGGAAGGGGTGGACATCATGTTCACTGCCTCTTCCAATGCAAGAACTCCAGGCCAACCAATTGCACTAAAAGACAGTGTCAAAACAAATAATGTTTGGTTTAGGCAAGATTTAGGCATCAGGTTTAGGCAAGCTGTGGAGCAAGTGACACTGGGGAGCTGTGGTTGCTAGAGGTGCTCGGGTGAAGTGCTTTGCTCTTCCTTCTCTCCCCTCCCAATTCAGCTGCTACAGACCAAGAAAATCCAAGCCTTGGGGGGCTTGGCCCCCCTAGCAGGGTTTCTCAGGAGTGTGCCCTGCCATCATTTCCCAGCAGATATTCCTCTTGCCATAACTGCTGCTATCTCTGCTAACTAATTCAGAGAAAAGAGGCAGGGCTGCTCCTTACCTCCCATTCTCTGGAAGGCTTGGACCTCCAGGAGACTTCATGCCTGAACAACTTCTAGCACAAGTTTTCCTGGAGAGGGTGGCCCAAGCTTATGCTTTGCCCAGGCTGTGGCAGGGCAGAGATGGGCTGCAGCCTCCCCAGTCTGCTCCAGGCTCCACACCAGCTTCAGTTAGGCAGCATAAGGTGTTGTCTGTGTGCCTCGGGGAGTTCCTGTTCAGAAAGCAGAGAGAAAGGGGCCATCAAACTTTTATGGCAGGTTGTAGTTAATTTACATGAGAACTCTTCTTCCATTTCAGCACATGGAAAATGTTTTTATAGTAGCTGTGTCTATTCCAATCCTTTTACGTCAATAACCATCTTTTCAGGACTGAATTTATTAATGAAAACCCAGCAACTTTCTCCGAGAAGTCTGAACTGCTAGAGAAGCCAAAAATGATGATCTATTAATTGTGAATTTAAAAAACCTTTGCTTTAAAAACCTACTATATTTGAGAACCTTGTCCTCTGTGCTCTGAACAGAGTAGTTTTACTCTGAATTTGTTCTGGTATATCAACATTACATGGTCCTGCACTAAGCAGCAACAGCTGAACTGCTTCATCTGTTCAACACTGTAGTTATGTATCTTATACAAAATGCTTCTACAATGAGAAACTGTGAACAAGAGTTTCCTGCTCATCTTTGCCATTCCACTAATGATTTTAGAGGCCTTAATGTATCCCACCCACTTGTCTTTTCCAAGCATCAATGTCCTAATTTTTGTAGCTGTAACTTGTCTGGAAGCTACTCCATGCCCTTGGTCACCTCAGTCACTCTCCTCTGTCCCCTGCCAGTTTCTACTGTCTTCTTTTGGGAGGACTGCACAGAATATTAACACTAGGTGTATAGAGTGGCATAATACTTTTTGTCACAAAACGAAGAAATGATGGATGCTTCATTCACAAAAGGGACTCTTAGACATGACCACTGCATAAACAAAATGCCTTTGTAATGAAATCCCCAAGTGAATTTTCACAATAAACCATTTGTTCTGAAGTGTATAAGAACATTGCCAGCTTTGCATCTGCCTGGGTGGAGCCCTTTTCCTCATTGCCTGTTTTCCCAATTCTGTCCAGCAATGTGCTTTACCCGGACCGTGCTTCTCCTTGGCGTTTCAGCACACTACATTACGTTACTCAAACCCTTGTTTGCAAGCGTAATGGCACTGTTCAAAGTAATAATGATAACCGTATAATGAACGCTAGCCACACCTTTTGGCTAATCTCATCTAAACTCTCTAATCAACTCACCCCGGCAGGGGCTGAGGAAATATTAGTGGGTAAACACTTGAGTCACAGCGATTTCTAGAAGTCACCTGCCCGGGAAGCAGGAAAGTGCCTGGGCTCACATAATCCCTCAGCCAGAGAGCTCTCCACAATCAGCATTGCATCGCTGGAGGTGCGTTCAGACAGACTGCTTCTGCCTTTCCCCCCCCCATAGAAACACACAATGTTTTCCATGTATAATCATCAAGTAGCTGTTTTGAAAAAAATGTTCATGTGTTGTTCTTGTGTTATTAGTGTCAACTGATACCAAAACCAAATCCCACTGTCGAAGGGCTGCAGGGAGCCCGCTGTGGATTTCAATAGAGTCAACCATTATTGACTTTTTATACTGTAAAAGTCTATTTATACTATTAAAACACCCTGCCATTTCTATGAGTATGTATTAACCCTAAGTTATCGGCAGAGTGAAAGCCTGGTATTGACACACTTTTCCCCTTCCTTTCCTCCCTGCAGACAACAGACCATCACCACAGTCACTGCTTATTTTCAGCTCACAGTTAGTGTTTGCAGCCTCCTCTGCCCCCGGGGGGTGTTCAAATGGATCAGACAGACCTCGCTGAACTCCTGGGTGACCTCCTCCAGGGCACTGAAGTGTCCCTCGGTTTTGCTTTCATTTATTTCACTTCCAAACTTAAGCAAACCAAACCAAATTACCGTCATAGTAATTCTGAGCATGGTCTCTAACACAGAGATTAATACAGTTGAATTTGTCCACTTTAAAAGTTAATTCAGGTTAACTTCCCTGGCCCCCGTGCAGTAAAAGCTTCAGTGGGTCTCCCACAGAGCCAGGAGACTGCTTCTTCCAGGGAAGTTGATAAATAAAAATACATAGGGTGAGATTAATGTCCCTGAAGCCATAAAAGCCCCTTTCTAGTCCATGCAGGGCAGTGAGGCACAGCTCCCGCTGGCCTCCTCTGGACAGGTACATTAGAAGCTCCCTGGAGTGGTGAATCAAAGGCAGCTGGACTCGGATGAATTCTGGCGCCATGTGAGATAATTGTCCCTCCTCAAGATGGGTCAGTATCCTAAATGTGAAGGGAAACTACATCAGTTCTGTAAGGTAAATGATCGGTCGTGGCTATAACATCCACTGAGATAATTGTGCTCCCAGAAAAATGCCCCAAATAATACAAAGTGAAAGAGCCCAGCACTGTGAAAGGCAAAGTCCCTTGAATGTATGAGCTGGACTGACTAAGAATAGCTTCAAATGACTTTCCAAAAAAATCCGAGTTTCCACCTTTTGTTGTATTTATTTGAATCAGTTCTCAGAATCAGCGCTGCAGCATTACCTACTGAAAATTAGTGTGTCACACACAATCCCCCTAATCTCCTGTAATCACATGCAAATGGGAAACTGTATAAACACAGGCATCTAGCGCCACTAGAGATGCCAGGGAGCTCAGACCACCCACAATGGCTGGCAGGTATAGCACGGATCCATAGGGACACCCACACATTTCTGGAGCAGTGAAGGCAGACCAAGCGGGATGTCACTTAAGCATCAGAGATGGCACTGATTGCCCCTGTTGGGGCAGAAGTGCTCCCTTGCATCCTTATTTCTGAACCTGGGTCCTCTCCTGTCTCCAGTTGTTGTCCTGATGACCACCCACCTAGACGTACCTGGAGTCCTACCTCAGACAAGCTGCTAGAACCACTTTGTCAGATAAACTTATCTTTGGGTGAAGGAAGGAAGAAAACAGCTCTCCTTGTACCTTCTTAGGCCTCACAAGAAAATCCTTGAGATCTAGAACAAGTACTCTGGAATTGTGGTTTCATCAGCATCTGAGCCAACCTGATGGCTCCATCTTCCCTCCTAGTCCTTCCTCCTGCTCCTGCTGCGTGATGGGTCTCCCTCCTTTCCTCCTGGCTCCAGACTCCCTGGTTCCTCCTGCAAGATAGTTCCAAATTGTCCACTTGCTTCTGGTGGATTAGTGAGTTAAACTGGCTCAGAGCAGCATTGCCCACAGTTGGTGGCAGCATCAGGAACACGGCTGAGAGCAGAAGAGGGGATTGGTAAGGGCAGTGATGCCCCCATCCCTTGTCAGCAGCAGTGAGCTGTTAAATTGTCTCAGATTACTGCATGAAACACCACCAATGATAAATGTCTAAACTAGATGGTACAAACGTGTCCCTGTTTTGTTTGCAGATGACACCAAGTTGGGTGGAAGTGTTGATCTGCTGGAGGGTAGGAAAGGCTCTACAGAGGACCTGACAGGCTGGATTGATGGGCTGAGGCCAACTGTACGAGGTTCAACAAGGCTGAGTGCCGGGTCCTGCACTTGGGTCACAACAACCCCATGCAACGCTACAAGGCTTGGGGAAGAGTTGCTGGAGAGCTGCCTGGCAGAAAAGGACCTGGGATGTTGGTTGACAGCCAGTTGACAGCTGGTTGACAGCCAGCAGTGTGCTCAGGTGGCCAAGAGGGCCAATGGCAATCGTGGCTTGTGTCAGGAATAGTGTGGCCAGCAGGACCAGGGAGGTGATCATGCCCCTGTACTCGGCACTGGTGAGGCTGCATCTCGAATCCTGTGTTCAGTTTTGGGCCCCTCACTACAAGAAGGACATTGAGGTGCTGGAGCGTGTCCAGAGAAAGGCAACAAAGTTGGTGAAGGTCTAGAGCACAAGTCTTACGAAGAGCGGCTGAGGGAGCTGGGGTTGTTTAGTTTGGAGAAGAGGAGGCTGAGGGGAGACCTTATTGCTCTCTACAACTACCTGAAAGGAGGCTGTAGTGAGGTGGGGACTGGTCTCTTCTCCCCAGTAACAAGTGATAGGATAAGAGGAAACATCCTCAAGCTGTGCCAGGGGAGGTTTAGGTTGGATATTAGGAAAAACTTCTTTACGAAAGAGTAGTCAGGCACTGGAACAGGCTTCCCAGGGAAGTGGTTGAGTCCCCATCCCTGGAGGTATTTAAAAGATGGGTAGATGCGGTGCTTGAGACATGGTTTAGTGGTGGACTTGGCGGTGGTAGGTTAACAGGTTGGACTCAATGATCTTAAGGGTCTTTCCAACCTTAACGAATCTATGATTCTATAATTCTGTGTGTTTTCCTTAGCACCTAGAATATCTGTGCTGACTAGTCAAGTGCTAAACCAGCCATAAAGCCTAGAAAATAAAATAAAATAAAAAATCCTAATAAATGTTGATGCCTTTATTGTGTCCCTCTGACACAACCTGTTTTTTAACAAAAAAAATGGTTTGGAAACACCAATGTGATGTAAGACATTCCTCTTGGCTGAGAGATGAGGATTTTTCTTTTCTTCCCCATTTGTTCCTTAACACAACTCTTTGGCAACACTTGAACATGAATTGCAAAGCTACTGAACTGAGTAGCAAAATGACTGCATATGCAATGCACTGCACGGTGAGCCAGGTGTCCTCTTTTTGTGCTAATTGTATTAATTGCAGCAGTTTATTTACGCTCTTGTGTGAATGGCATTTTTAATACATGAAACAGGTTTACTTTTGCAGAACTGTGCAGCACAGTGAAGCATGTATGTATTTTTTATATGAGAGTTGAAATGATCAGCTAGTCAACACCCTCTGTATTTGGTCAGCAGGTTGATGTTCATTTTTTTAATTAGGTTAAGCAAGACATTGCCTAAAATATGCTTGTGCTTTGTCCCAACGTTTACATTTGTATTGTTCCAAGGACTAATGGAAATGTTGCATTTGCTGTATTGCTGTAATACCATAGATCACCATTTACTGTATGAATAATTTGAAAAATGTATACTGTGCTTGCAAAAGCCCCAGGGAAATAAGGAACTGGAATCATCCCCATATTGCAGCTGCATAAGCGGTAGTTCAGAGAGGATGGTGTGACTTGTGGCGTCACAGTAACATCAACATCGCTACAGGCAGCAGATTTCATCATCAACCAACGCTGTAAATCCTGATGTACCTGCACACATCCATTACCAGTATCAGGAAGATAGGATCGTAGGACAGGATCACAGGAGAAATGAGGCTGAAGAGCCCTCGGGTGCTCTCTATTCCAACCTCCTGCTCTGAGCAGGGTCATCCATGAGTGCAGACCAGGTGCTCAGGGGCTTTGCCATCAGTGTATTGAAAACCTGCAAGGACAGAGACTGTACAACCTCAGTGAGTACGTTGTTCTAATGCTGGACTGTCCTCATCATGAAAACTTTTTTTTTTGTCTATGCAGAAACATATAGGGAGCAATATCTCTGAACCCTGGAGGGAACTCAGCTCCAGGCTTTTTCTTGTGCCTATCCACTCCACCAGTTTCTAATATCTTGGCCAAACTCCCACTGATCTTGTTAGGATATTTGTACACTGGGGAGAGCAGTCTGGACTAGGCAAGTCTGGAGAGAGGGTCTGTGCATGTGGAAAAGGAGTAGAAATTGTATTATTAGTGCAGCAAATACCTGAACTGCATGAAGCCCTGTGAAAGGAAATGCATACCCCATTTTGACATCGTCGCACCCCAGAACATCAGGCTGTTGTGTTTCTGGAGCTGGTTTATGAGCCAAAATGCTGGCTGAATCATAAGCTCGTTCCACCTGACCGTAGCAGTGGGGAGAACCCACTCGTGACAGAGGAGAAAAAAAACATCTCTGTAAAGGAGCACGATGAGCCCAAAACCACAGAGTTTTGCAAGGCTTCACTAAGCAGCTAACTACACTTGTACACTTCAGTGCCTTGGGAAAACCTATCTAGAATGAGTCATGTATATAATTAAGTGTTTATATAGCCTCACCCTACTGTGGCGGATATCTCGGTGGGTTAATCAGAAACACAGGCAGAATCCCTATGGCAGCCAAGGGAACAAGAGTGGTGTGCCTTGCAGGTGCTGGATGAGTTGCTGAAGGCCATTTTGACACTGGACAACAGGAAAGCAACAGGAGATGGAGGAAAAAAAGCCAAGGTAATGTATTTTCTATTTTTCTTTTTTTTTTGGCAGTGAAAATATAAGACATTCTGCAGTGAGAAAAATGAGGTTTAGAAATACTTAAAGACTTAGGCTTTTAACATTGAGGTGCTTGCGTGAGGGTTTCACTTATGTCAGAAAGTTTTGTATTTCTTATTTTTATACTTTAAAAGTCTTTAAGGAAAGATCATTAATTCTACTGAACTGCAAATGGGAGATTAATGTCTCTGGCAAGCATATTTCTTGTGTCTTTAGAGTTTTCTTTTCCTGTCCACTGTTTTTTAGAAGTGTAGTGTCTTCAGGAGTGACCCTGGTTCACACTTGGTGTGCATCAACCCAGTAGTGCAAGTAGGAGAAGAGAAGTCAGCTGGAGTGCCCTAGTCCAGGGCTTTGGGGCTCGAATGTATGACAGTGGTTTCTATGGCCACCTCAAATAGTCTAACATATCTGGTATCTCTCCCTGCAGTTTTGTGATTCTGCCTTGAAGAAGTATTTAGGAACAACATGCCATGTTTCTTAGGTACAATAAACGCATGTATGCTTCACTTTACATAGTAAGACCTTCTTTTGACTTCAATGGGATGCATCTAAGAGCAAAATTTGATGCTTAAATCTTTTAATGCTCAGGTGCAGCAGCTGGAAATAATCTTATTTTCCTGAAATCAATCCAATTTATGAGCTGAGGATTAGCTCTATTTGTGAAGCACTTGTTTTTCATAAGGAAAGGCTACTGGCTTTTTGCTGAAAGTGAACAGAGGAATCTATGGATGTTTGTGCCTGTGAGTGTATATGCATGCATATAACCATGTTTATTTGTATGTTTCTGTATTTCTCTTTACAGTAAGATTATTTAATTAGGATGTCCTGCTTACAGTGTATTTTCTTGTTTCTACCTTCTTTTGCAGTAGAGCTGAATGTGATACTAGCAAACAAATTTTGCCCTGGCTGTAGTAGACCAAACCCGGAACTTTTTCATGGATTTTGTAGCATCCCTACAGACTCAGAGATGTGGAACTGAGACCAAAGCTTGGTCAAAATGCTTAGAAGATTTTCTGAGAATTTGCCATAAATTCATTTATATAAATAATAAATAAATAGCAGTGGTTAAATAAATTTAATGTAGTGACAAATTTTAATTTGTGCCTGCACTAAATTCTAGGACAACTGCAAAAGGTTTTGTGTGTGAAGAGAAAGCCATGTTTTGTTTCAATAGTTTGCTTCCTTCATTGAAACAGTCTAGGGAAATGTAACTAAAACTAATCTAGCATTAGCTCTGGTAAGATTTAGATCAACTTTTCTGTTCCTTCTGCTGAAATGGATTTGTTCTGCTGACACAGCTACATGGTTTTGGAGCCCAAGTCATTTACTGTCCTGTGGGTCTGATCCTGCAGACAACAGAAATTGTCCCTGTCAGATGCCTGTGGGTGTTGGATTAGTCTCTGCACCAGAGAGTTCCCAGGTTCAGGGTTTTTTAAAATTGACTCTAAACAATTTATTAGCTTTGGAAAGTGGTAATGGATTTTTTTTCCATGGATTAGAGACATCTCATTTCAGTTGATGTAGCTGATTTTTAAGAAACCATAGTTGCAACAATGCTAAGTGTTGTAAACCACTTGGGAATTTGAATTGTTCACAAGGAAAGTGTGAAATAACACAATGACATGAATCCAATCTAAAAATATTAATATCAATTTCCTGTGGGTCCTTTGCTTAGATTGCTCACTCTGACATCAATAGATTTTTACTCTGAGGATGCTGAAGTATTTGGTATTTCATTCAGTTGACCGGCCTTGTTTCTATGAGATGCTCTTTTAACTTGGGAAGTGAATCTAGTTTCTATGGGTACTAAGGAAATACGGGTAATATCAGAGCTGACACTCTACCTATTGATTCTGATTTTATCTCAGGTGGAGTTTTGGGATAGTTCTAGAGAAATAAGTAATTGCTTCAGAGTTGCCATCAGCATACCTGACAGCAGGATTTGATCCACTAAAAATAAATGATGTGACTTCAGCTATTTTATTAAGGTGTAACTGACTGATTTAAAAAAAATTGCACAATTATTATAAATGAGACCAAAAATCAATTCACAACTGAAAACAAAGCACAGTTGTTCCCAGTTGTGTATATCTCTTTGCCACCCCATAGTCTGAACACGTTGAGGCTGCTGGCATGCAACCATGTTGTGCGCAGCACTGGAAGGAAACCCAGATCATGAAGCAGCTTTGGGCTGAGGCAGGCACAGGGAGTTTGTTAGAAAAAACCCACAGCATGCAGCAAGGAAGGAGCGGGGCTACCCCTTGGCAAGTTCTGGGTGGCTGCAAGAAGCATCTGACTATGCTGACACTGCTCTGGAGGAGGGTTTGGGTTTCTCTGTAAGCGCTCAGGGAATTGTAATCCCTCCTTTTTCTGCCCTGTGCTATGGATTATCATCTGCACCACTGCTGAGGGAAAGGCAGGGGGAGAATCCTCTCACAAGCTCCCTGGGGAGCATTTTGCTCTCATCAGCCCTGTGCCTAATGGCACAATCTAGTCCTTGTGTGTAAGCATGAAATGAACATCTGCCGGGGCACTGGTTTGTTTAGCTGGATTGTGATGGTGTTTGGCATCTTGGGGCTCCATTGCTCAGTGTTGCAGGTTGACTTCTCCTGACTTGGTTGGCTATGTCCAAGCATGGGATTTGGATGCACTCACTGCCTGCAGTTTGGCTCAAGCCAGCACATCCCCAGCTCCCACGTGTAAAAGTTCTGGCACAGGAAAAACTTGAGAGTTCAGATTTAGAGCTCTAAGTATTGGGCCATTGCTCAAGATGCCCTTAATTCATAGCAAGCTGTGAGCTATAGACACAAGTCTTGCTTGCTGGGAAAGGTAAAATCCAGCTTGAGGGTTGTATGACCTGTCTGTGTAGAAGTAGCTCCTGGTGTTAAGCCTGTAAACACAGTGGAAAACCTCCTGCAGCTGGTTTTGCACCTGGATAAAGTGTGGTGGCTTATGAGGCCCAGAAAGTGCTCTCCACCGAAAAACAAACAAACAAAAAAATCAATGGTACTCTGAAGTATTTTGAGCAAGTATCTCCAGAACGCTTTTTGCCTCAAGGATGCATAAAATGCAGCCTTCTTCCCTTTCCTCATTACATGCTTTGAATCCTTTTTCATGGGTCAGGGTGATGTACAGGCACTGGAGAGCAAGCCTGTGTCTCCAACAAGTGACCTGGGAAGTCTGGGGCAGCAAGGTCTGGGTTTCACTCTCTGCAGATGGAGAAAGCTGTCCTGGGAGAAGGGGATCTCCTCCAGTCCGCTTTCCCCTGGGGAATGTAGGAAAACATCTGTGATCTGCTGTGACAACCAGCAACTTGCTATGCATGCAGTGGCGGTGAAGTACTGGGACATCCCTGCCAACGGTGAAACCGCTGCTCTTTGAGTCAAGTAATTTCTCTTCTTCCTGACTCCGTGTTACTTCTTTATTGCTAGTTGTTTTCATTTTATTGCCTTTTTATTATTTATTACGGAGCTACTGTAAAAGCTCTGGGAGGCAGGCATTCAGGTCTTGCTCCTAAAGCTGCTAACGGTATCACTGAATAACTTCACCTGACTAAAATTAATTGCATGGATAGAAAAGGTGACTGGTGGTGAGTTCTTTGGACAGGACTTGGAGAACACGCATTGACTCCCCGTGTGTAACACCAGCCTTGGGTCCTGCCTGCAATGCACATGTTCTGTGCACACCTCAGGGAAGTTTTGCTGAATTGGTTCTGATGCAGCTTTTCCCCCATCATCCCTTTCTGTTTTATTTTATGTTATTTGAACCAATGTTTACTTCTGCCTTAAACTCTTTATTACAAGCCCATCAAATAAATACATTCAACGGGGACCAGGACTATAGGCATCTCCATTCCTGCAGAAAGCTTGCTACTCACAGGACACAACTCAGCCCTTTTTATCCTCAAAGGATGCCTGTAATGACCCGATGGGGCTTCGAAGAGGCACCACCAGGTGGCATTTGAGGACCAAAGCACTGGTGGCACAGACAGGCTCTGCAAAGTCACTTACTCCTCCATCAGGGACAAGGTGATGGATAATCTCACTTTGGAGTAGGGAGATTTGCTGACTCCAACCATGAGCGGGCAAGAACTCGCACCGCTGTCTCCCCTTCACCGACCCAGAGAAATGCTGACATCAAGTTACTTGTGTAGAGCCCTGAAGTAGAGCTAAACTGATCATGTTCATAAAAAGATGAGCTGTGCTCCATGTGGGGGTCAGTGCAGAGGCAGGGAAACCATTACATTTGGGCTTCTCAAGTGAAATCCCCTGGATTTTACAAAAGCATCTTTTTTTTGGCCTCGAAACTCTCTATACAATCTCTCTGTATTTGAAATCTCTGTCTCATTAAGAAAGTTTGATATATCCTTTTTTGTTGTTTTTTATCCCTCTTGCTTGGGCTTGCCACACAGGGGTGGGATTAACCTGGACAAATGTAGATGTCTCAAGTGTCTAGACTCCCTTCCCAGTTGATGGGGAGAAATGAACACTTCTGGTGCCTGATTCATTTGGATGTATTTCTGGTGTCTACTTGATATGTATTGCTTGGGATGACTGGCTGGGATGTAGCAGCCTACTTCCAGATATCTGAAATTAGGTGAGATGAATCTGTCACTGCGCGTCTAGATGTGTGGCAACAGATCACACTCAAATAAACCCCATATTGTGACTTTATGGGGTCTTTTTGTCTTTATCCTCTTATGCTTTCTGATGAAAGTGCTGGCCAGGTGGCTGAGTGGAATCCAGCTGGTGTAAGTGGGGAAACTGTCAGAGGGACTGTGCTGCTTGACACCAACTGAGCATCTGGCCTAAATTTCTTTTTCAATGTTGATCCATATTTCCTACTTCGTTTTCCTGTGAAAGTCACCCTGGAAGTCCTGTTTCCTGGGATTTTTTTTTTTTCTTTTTTTTTAAGCTGCACCTTTGCAAATACGAAAATTGAACCAAAGTGTATTTTTCCTGCTAGATTTTTACTCTTACTGCCTTCCAAGGAGATGAGGTGGATTTTCTGAGTGTTTTATAGAATTTCTGAAGAACACAATCTTTTTTTGTCAGAGTGGGTATCTTAAAATTTTGTGTTTCTGACTGTGTGGGCTTGAGCCCTGCAAAAAGCCTGGAAGAACATTATCCAACCTGTGCATGCAGACTGAGGGTGAGAAAAGCACACTGTGCCTGATCAGCAGTAGCTCTGGGCTTCTATACTCTTAGGAAACAGGAGATAATTGGATTAAATTTAGCCTGCAACAACAGACATATTATGTGAAATTACTTGGCATTTCCTGCAGTTAATGATCTGTACTGATACAAAGCAACTCAATTGTGTCTGAACCCTGTTCTCATCGGCTGTGTCTCTTCCAAGCTGTAGCTCAGGGCTTTGGCTAGCTCTAAAATGATGGGTTTCTGTGAGAAACGCTGCCCTGGTAGAAGTGGCTGAAAAAGGCACGTCCCTTACAATGGAACCCACAGATGGAAAACTACCAGGCTTTGGTGTGGCCCTGCTGAAGGCAAAGGGGTTAAAAAGTCTGCTGTACATTGTGGCTTTCTCCAAGACAGAGATGTTGTAGGATGGCCTCTCCACTGAGAGCAAACGGCTGTATTGCCTCTCCCAGAGGGTCTCACATTGCTCCAGCTAATGTTCATTCATACCAGGGATTGTTGGTGGCAGGGAATTATAGAAGATAAAAAAGAGACTTGCTGTAATGCATTGCTTGTGACAAAAATAAGTAATCCTTTCTAAAGCTAAAATCAGCTTTCACTTCTCACCTTTTTTCACATGCCTTAACTGTGTCCTAAATAATCCTGCCTTTTGGGCGAGCAGATAAGAACTGCGAGCTATGACTTATAGCCTAGCGTCTGTAGGACCATTAACGTCTCTGTTCCTTGACTTTACCATCTTTAAAAATGAGTCCATGCTTGCCCTTGCAAAGCTCTCTGAAATCCTCAGAAGAAAGGATTTCTAGTTATTAGCAGACAGATATTTCTGCTGCATTACTGAGGAATATATTTAAAATAAACAAAAGGACGAGTCTTCTGAAAAGGGCTTATCACAATAGAAAGGCAATAGGATGCTGGATGGGATTATTCTGATTAATTTTAGGTATTATATAGTATCCAGGCTGCTTGTTGTCACGGAGGGAAGTATTCCTCCTGAAAGCAATTCACATAATACTAGATAAGCCTTTGCTGTTAAATGCTGTCTGGAAGAGCCTGTCTGTCTCCACTGGTCTGCTAGGGGGGATCCTGCCTGCTAATATGGAGTGAGACCCTCCCTTCCTCAACCTCAGCAATGGTGAATATAGTGGGTGACTTTTATTTCAAGTTTGGGATAACAGTCCTATTCACTAGAGCGCAGCAGCTCTGTTAGGGGCTGCAGCACAAGGAAAAGCGAATCAGTTGTGCTAGGGAAAAAATGTTTTTGAAATAGTGGATATGAAAAAATGACTTCAGTCATGTATTGATTTCCTCCTCCAGTAATATGACACCCTCAGCAAGTTTGCAGATGACACCAACCTGAACTGATTTGTTAGTGGGAAGGGATGCCATCAGAGGGACCTTGATGGGTGACCTGTGTGAACCTTGTGAAATTCAACAAGGCCAAGTGCAAGGTCCTGCACCTGGGTCGAGGCAACCCGCGATGTCAATACAGACTGGGGGATGAATGGATTGTGAGCAGCCCTGTGGAAAAGGACTTGGGCATACTGATGGATAAAAAATTGGACACAAGACAGCAACATGCACTTGCAGCCCAGAAAGCCAATCGTATCCTGGGCTGCATAAAAAGAAGTGTGGCTAGCAGGTCAAGGGAGGTGACGCTCCACCTCTACTTTGCTCTTGCAAGACCCCTCCTGGAGTCCCCTGCCACCACTGCGTCCAGCTCCGGGGTTCCCAGTACAAGAAGGACATGGACCTGTTGGAGCAGGTCAAGAGGAGTGCCACGAGAACTCCTCTCCTAGGAGGAAAGGTTGAGCACGTTGGGGTTGTTCAGCCTGGAGAAGAGAAGGCTCCGGGGAGACCTTATTGTGAACTTTCAATATATAAAGGGGTCTTATAAGAAAGATGGAGAAAGATGTTTTACCAGGGCCTGTAGTGAGAGGACAAGGGGCAACAGTTTTAAACTGAAAAGGGGTAGGTTTAGATTGGACATAAGGAAGAAACTTTTTACAATTAGAGTGGTGAAACACAGGAACAGGTTGCCCACAGGAGTTATGGGTGCCCCATCACTGGAAGTGTTCAAGGTCAGGTTGGACAGGGCTTAGAGCAACCTGATCTAGTGGAAGATGTCCCTGTCTATGGCAGGGGTGTTGGACTAGACAATCTTCAAAGGTCCCTTCCAACCCAAACCATTCTATGATTCTATGAATAGAAGATTAATTATTTGCCTGTATGTTTATACAAAAGGGGGCATATTAGTAATTCCTCCAACAATGTTTTTTCATATAATAATTTGTATCTTATTTCTTGTTTGTTTGCTTTTCTTCTTTATTAAATAGTCCCAGTAAAATATGAATGAAATTTGAAGCACAAGGGTTGCAGACCTCATCTTTTGCAAGGAGGTTCATTCCAAATTTTTGTTTGGAGACAGGCTCCTTGCCAGACTATGCAGACAGCTATTTTTAACAAGCCATTTCCATCTCTGATACTAATAATGTTAGTGGCAATTGCTGGAACTTGGCTGCTTCCAAACACCTTGAGAAATACTGCAGTAACTGAAAGTGCTTGGTTCAACCAAATGTACTTATTGTTGACAAAGTGTGAATCATACCCCAGAACGGCAAACTCCTTTGAGTTGCACCCTGTGAAGGCAGGATGCTCTCAGGAACATTGATGGGAAGCAAATATTGCAACATAAAGATGTTTATTTTAGGTACTAGTAGTACTCTAGTCATTTTATACAGCCTTTGTTTGAACAGCTTCCCTCCAACATGAGTAAAGTAAAGGAGCAATATTGATGAATTGTGTTGTACTGATGGCTATGATAAAAGCGGAGAGAGGAGATGTTTGTCTGGGAAACTTTCAGGCCCTCTCATCTGCAAGATACAGCTGGCTTTGAATGAAAGGGTGGTCTCGTGGAAGGTCTGGGCTGGTTGCACAGTTTCTTTTTACGAGTTTGGATTTTCTGGTAGCAACTGGAAAGTGAATTGCTGCAGCACCAGTGGAGACTGTTTTCCAGTCCAGTTTAAAGGCATTTGGCAGCATCAGCATGAATCACATGTATTTGTGGCTGGCCATTGCTACCTCCCTGGTCAGCAGCCCCGGAGGGTCGCCTGGCACTGAGTGGCAGCAGCCTTGTGTCCTGTTTGTAGCCCTTGGAAGCTCCCTGGGATTTGGCTTGGGCAATAACCTACTGCTCTACAAATAATTGTTCAAGGTGATATTATTTTTTTCTCTCTCTCATGACTAGTTCAGGACCGGAGAAGGAAGGAGTTTATTTGGCCTGGCAGGGTACAGGCTATCCATAGTGAAAATCAAATCACCCTGCAATGACTGCTGTCTGAACTTGGACACAATTACTGTACCAGCTATTTCATAAAATGCTCAGTTTAAACTTGATATCTACAGAAATGCTGAAGGCAGCATCTGCTCTTCTGCCTTTCAAGAGATATAAGTCTGTTGTGAAGATAATCCTCTAAAATCATACTGAAGATTAGTTTGAAAGTTTTGCAGAACAGGAGGTTATTCTGGAATATATGACTGTTAAGCTCTAGCATTTCACAGTCCCACTGAGCCAGAAATAAATTAATTCTTAGCACTTCAAGAGGAGTGGGATATTCATCCTGTTTCAAGAAATGTCAGAAACACCTGCTACTAATCTCTTCATCTAGGAGCATCTTTTACATTGGTCAATGGCTGTCTCGTTACTCATTCAGACTGGGACTGAAGTAGGCACAAAAAGAACAGATTTGTGATGGAAGGATAGATTTAAAAAGGAAAGAGATCCAGTGTTGGTGATGTAGGATCATGGGGACATAGGAAGTGAAAAAGTGCTGTCAGCACATGGGCAATGCAAAAATCATGACTTTAACGTCATACATAGGCAGCTGTAAATAGACAACTATATTATGTGCTCAAGAATTGGCAGTAACTTTTGGTAAAACTCTGGGAGGGCAACCTACATCCCTTATCCTCCACATCTGCCCATCAGGGTCCTTGCATGTGCCCAACAGGTCTCTTGCTGCTGGACCTCTGCACTTGTCTTGGTAAGGCGAGCTACAACCTTTCTGAGGCTGGAATAAAAAATGGCTCTCTGCCAGGTGGAGTGACTTCTGAGCTGCTTTGTGCTCAGACACCTCTTTGTTTATAGAAATCAACCTGCTTGGCCTCCTGAACAGTGTTCAAATTTCATGGTAGAGAATCTCACCGTGTATGTGATGAGCTCAGATGCTGAGCACTTCGCACAGCAAACAGTCTGGTTTTGTTCCTATGCCAGAAAGGATTCATTTGGGATTAATACTTCCCTGCTGAACAGCCAACAATTACGTTCCAGTGCAAACAACGTGCTGATACAACAGAAGCATCTTTGCAAATGTCACTGTTTAATTGGCATTCACAGAATATTTTATGTCATCACTGGAGAGTGAGGAACCAGCCAGCAGTTTGGGGGTCATATTGGTGGGCTGTAGTTTTGAGCCATGAGCCCTATCTGTACTGAGCAGAAGGCAGAGCCTTGTTTCCCCATCAGAGCACAGGAGACCTCATGGCTCTGCCTTTGGGACAGACAGGGTTTGATACAAAATAGGGCAGCCCTAAGGATGTTTCATATCCATGGCTCAGGCAGCCTTTGATGACTGGGAACACATGTATAGGGAACGGAGGGAGAGGAGTTAAACCACAGTGGCTTAATTCGTATCTTGACAAGAGACCAACTTCTGACTTGGGACTGATCCTACAACTATGTCCAAACCTTAAGTACTATTGTGCACTAAGTTCACTCAGATGGGACTTGTTATTCCTCTCCTCTTCTGGCTCCACAGTAATTTGCTGACAAATCTTGCCAACAGTCTTTGGAAAGTCGAAGATTAAGAATGTTGGGAGTACTGCAAAATAACAAGTCCCTCAGGGAGAAGCAGGATGCACAGCTGAGCTGCAAAACACGAGCTTGAATGCTGAGAGCCGGCACTGCCTGTGAAGGGTTGAACCACCGCCTGTGAGAAATGGCTCAGTAAGGGATACTTGTCTGCTTGACTTCACGGGAGCAAAGCTTGGTCAGGAATGGTTCCTGTCCAGGATGGAGACCCAGGCTTGTTTTTACACCCACAGGGCACTAAGTGAGGTATCAGCACTGATTATAGGCTGATTATAGACCCCTCCTGGCTGACCTGGCAATGAGGCTTCTCTCTGCCTTGCCGGCTGAGTGGGTTTCTTTTGCAGACCAGCACAGACCCAAGCCTGTCACTGATGCTTCATTACTTTTGTAGGTATAGTAAGTTTTTATGACATTGCAAAAGCAGAACCAAAAGCATTAGCAAGGGTCTGAGCCACTTTGTGCTACCTGAGCCACTCTGCAGCACTCGCTGTACAAGCAGGTAGGCGGGAGGGGAAGCAGGGGCGCAGAGACCTGCCAGCAGCTGCTCGGCTGCCCTCAGGCAAAGTTGGGATTACAATTCAGGGCTCCAGAATACGACCCCCTCTGCACTTCGGTATGTTTTTCTCCTCCTAAAATAAAAATTTCTAGTAAAGGAAGTGCAAAAAGATTGAGTTAGAGATCATAGATTCATAGAACGTCCTGAGTTGGAAGGGACCCACAAGGATCATCGAGTCCAACTCCTGTCCCTGCATAGGACAACCCCAAAATTCACACCATGTGTCTGAGGGCGTCGTCCAAATGCTTCTTGAATATTGTGAGGCTTGGTGCTGTGACTGCCTCCCGGGGGAGCCTGTTCCCGCGCTCCACCACCCTCTGGGTGAAGAACCTTTTCCTAATGTCCAACCTAAACCTCCCCTGCCATATCTTCCTGCCTCTCCCTGGGGTCCTATCGTTGGTCATCAGGGAGAAGAGATCAGTGCCTGGCCCTCCTTCCCTTGTGAGGAAGCTGTAGACCGCGACGAGGTCTCCCTTCAGTCTCCTCTTCTCCAGGCTGAACAGTCCAAGTGACTTCAGCCGCTTCCCGTACAGCTTTCCCTCTAAACCCTTCACCATCTTGGTGGCTCTCCTCTGGACACTCTCTAGTAGCTTTGTGTTCTTTTTGTACTGTGGCGCCCAAAACTGCACACAGTACTCGAGATGAGGCTGCATCAGTGCAGAGTAGAGCGGGACAGTCACCTCCCTCGATCGGCTGGCAATGCAGTGCTTGATGCACCCCAGGACACAGTTGGCCCTCTTGGCTGCCAGGGCACGCTGTTGGCACATGTTCAACTTGCCATCAACCAGAACCCCCAGATCCCTCTCTGCGGGGCTGCTCTCCAGCCTCTCGTTCCCCAGTCTGTATGTACATTCAGGGTTGCCGTGTCCCAGGTGCCAAATCCGGCACTTGCCCTGGTTAAACTTCATACGGTTGGTGATTGCCCAGCTCTCTAATTTGTCTAGATCTCTCTGCAGGGCCTCTCTGTGATGTGATCATCTTGTGATGATATCATAAAGCCAAGGTCGCCCTGAGTAGGGCACTGAATGTAATATTTCACTTCCACAAAGCATTTATTTTATTTATCAAATTTGAAATATTTTCCTTTACATCAAACATCCATCAGTTCAATATTCAGTAAGAAATGCACTCACTGAGGGTAACCTGACAGCCTTGCCCCACACCAGCCAGGACTTGCTGCAGCGAGCAAGTTCTGGCTTTCCATCCCTGGCTGACCACCCTGCAACACGCTCGCCGGAGCTGCAGGAAGCATTGGGAAAAACGCTCCTGCTATGGTCCTGTATGGATGCTTCCACATCTGCACTGCTCTTGGCCCACAATCTTCTTGTGGCATCGCTTACAAAAGTCAAATCCTGCTTTTTATACTGGGCTCCATCAAACGTCTTTATTTATTTTCAGCTAGATCATTAGCCGGGTGCCCCTGCCTAGTTTTTAACGCATAGATTCCTCCCTCAAAAATTACAGTAATCCCATTTCTCGGGCCACCCAGTCACTGAGATAACATGCCAATTTATACCTGCTGAGGAGGTGGCCTATTTAATCTTCTCAGTTTTTCTAACCAAGTATCTTGTTCTCTTAAATAATGTTGTTCCAACACTTTGAGGACCCCCAGCAGCAGACGATTTGTGGTTTAGGTTTGCTGACATACAATAACAAGAATTAACTCCTATTTGTAGCTGCTTGCATTTGTCAGCAGCGTGTCCAGTTTGGGACCATTTGGCTCAGTGCAGATCCCACAGAGCAAAAGGCACCGGGTCCCTCAGGGTTTCAAAGGTGATTGAGAAAAATACTCTGTACCCATTAGAGAAATCCAAAACAAAACATATGAATCACTAAGTGCCTATAGTAGTTGCGAGGAGCCATTTTGTTCAAGGGAGTCTTTCCTTAGATGTACCAGCCCATCTCAATAAATACTGTGGTTTTGATCAGAGCACTTCTCAAACAACACTGAAGTCTCCAGATGCTTTTCCTGTGGCACAGGTAAATGTTTTAAATCCATTAACTGAACAGGCCACCCAAAGCTACATAACTTTATGAATGTGGCAGGAGTGAACCTGGAAATAGGCTCAATATCTTGACTTTCTTCTTATCCCTTCCCTTCCACTGGAGACCTGGCTTAGCCCAGGACTGGTCTGCTTTTTTATGAGAGAAGAGGGGCTGAGTAACTTTTTTAACATTGACTATTGAAAACCTCCCCTTATGTAAGCTTTCTGTTCCTTTACACTCCTAATCATCCTCTAACTTGGTGCTGGGCACAGTCCCCACCTCGGTTTATCAGGCAGCTCAGAGGAACACCCCCTTTGTAAATACAAGGGAGTTTTCTGTTCAGCCTCAGATTCATAAAATGAAACCCCAGCACTTTCTGTTCAGGTGTTCCTGTGGCACCGAGCACTTCATCGGACAGAGGGATTACTGCCCTGTGCTGCCTTGCACAGCAGGCACAAAGGCATCGGTGCTGTGGCCGGCGGGTTGATGCTCACAGCCCAGCACTCAGGGTGTTTCTGCTGGACGGCAATGGGAGATGCAAAGCACAGTTGGCCTCTGAGCACAGCAGGAAAAAAATGAGTTCAACAAATATTACTGGGGATGGATTCACTAGGGGAGGGGAGAAAAGCAGCAAGGCTCAGGGAAATGTAGCCTCTCAGGCAGCGATTTCAGATGTGAGTGCTTTGCGATCTGTGATGGATGGTTGGTGAAGGCAGGGTGCCGGCAGCGCTGTTTGCTGTCGCTTTCCTGTGTTAACACCACAGCTAGAACCAACCCCCTTTATTTCACACCAATTTCAATATGATGCTGTTAACCACCTGCTGAAGACAGCTTCAGTTTTGGCTACCACCCCCCTGAAGCCTGTTACCCCAACCCTGGACACCGTGCCCTGCAGAGGGCATTTACTGTGTGCCACAGCAATAGCCAGAATTACTCTGATGACATTTTTCACTGCCCTTGAGGCGATGGCAGGTAGAGTCCAGGACCCCACTGTGTTTGGGCCAGGTTATGTGCACAGACAGAGACAGTCTCTGTCCCGAAGAGCTTTTAGTTTCACTAGTGAAGACAGGCAAAGGGTGGGGGGAAAGGAATTATCAATACAAAGGTCGTACAGGTAAGAAACATCGCACAGCCTGATTTCAACAATTCAGCACGTATCTTCTGTAGAACAGCCATCACTTTTTTAGTGATTAATAATAAAAGGAAAGGGTAGTTCCTAGCACAAGACTCTCCATTGTACCAGGTGCTCTGCAAACATGGATTGATTTCCGTGTATATATAGACACATATAAGGAGTCTGCTTCTGCCCTATTTGTTGCAGCTCTGGAAGCATAAACTTGGGAAACATGAGCAGCAGTTGCAGCTGGAAGCATAGCAACGTGGTCCTTCCCAGCAACAAGAACAGGAGATACCACCCTCACAGTCTTTCCCTGCTGTTACTACACTTAGTTATAAAACAGTCAGTGGGACTTCTCCTCCATGCCAACTCTCGCCAGTCTGCAGGCACACGGACTGAGGAGCAGTGTACATGTGGACATCCATATCTCTCAGCATTAAACCTCCTCTTAAAAAAGCCCTGTAGGCAGCTCAAGGCAGGCATCCCATGTAGCCTGGGGGCTGATTTACACCTCTTTGCACATTGAACTTTGTCTGCAAGTCTGTAAGTCTGAAAACATTTCCTATACAAAATGAAACAGTCAAGACACACATACTCTCTGCATTCTCCTTCTTCCCAACAAAGTGTCTCCTCTTTAGACCTTTTAATCAAGAGCTGGTTTTGTTACTATCTCAAAAAAAAACCAAAAAAAAAAAAAAAAAAAAAAAAAAGAAGAAGAATTAAAAAAGAAAAAGAAAAAAAGTCCTGATTAGGACAGAGAAGCTGCTAAAAAGTTGCCTCAGCTTTTGCTACTCAGGTACTAATTGGGTGGTCAGTCTAGAGCCACTGTTTCCAGCTGAGGAAAAGGGATGCTTGCTGGCTTGTTTCAGGTCTTGTGAGTAGTTTTGTGCGCTTAGGAAAGACACTGTTTGGGATCCAGATGGTGTAGGTGGCTCACAGCCTGGCAGGGAGGCTCTCAGCCTTCGCAAGGAGTGTCTGGTTGCCTGCCAGGATGCTGGTGAGCAAAACCGATCAGCCTTTTTCCTGCGGAACTGCCAATTCAGCTTATTCAGTTGCAAATTTTAGGGTAAAAGGTAGTTAAACCATTCTGTATTGGTAATGAATCATTTCTGAATTCAGCCCTGCAAGAGAGATGGGGTTGGATTTTTTTTTTGTTGGGTTTTTTTTGGGTGTTACCAGGCTGTGAACAACCCTTCACGGAGGGGACTCATGGGCTGCTCACGATGCTTAGGGTTTCATCTGGAAACAGTGCTTTAAAACCTGGCTTTGGTGAATGGGCATGAAGTGGCAGTGTTGTGTGGCATGTCCCAGAGACCACCCGGTGCTGCTGTCAGCCAAGTCTGCCTGGACTAGATGTGCTATTATACATGTTGCTATACCCTTCCTTAGCGTAGCTTATGCTTTTCACTGAAAAAGTTATTAAGCCTTTTAGGGAATTAGAAATCTAAAGCAAGAGTAACTGCCTGGGGCATAGGCACATCATCACCCAAACCGAAAGCATGTGCTGCTGGTGATTTCCGTTATTTTTTTTTATTATTTCTGTTATTTTATTTTTAAAACTACTGATGCTTCACATGCTATGGGTACTTCATCACAGCAGGGAACTTAATCATGTATCGTGGGAAGAATGAATCCCCCTGCTCTGCTGGTGTTCAAATACTTAATTCCAAAGGTGTCCTTAAAGAGATGTTCAGCCTCATGGTAACATACTATCCTCTCTATAGGTCAGTTCCCATCAGACAAGGTTAAGAACAGCATGAAAATGGCCTTGTGGGAAGTGCAGAACAAAAGAGGTCTTGTGCCTCTATAACCTGTTCTCAGCAAGGACTGGAGTTTGTCCAGGAGGAAATGTCAAGGAAGTAGCTGTACATACAAGACTGGAGGCAAGAGCTGTGAATAATGTGAAAGTTTACTAACTAAAAATAACATATATTAAGCCTTTTAACAGGGGAGGTGGGAGGAGTAGAAGGGGGAACCACAATCCTTAGCCTTGTACTTTGGGCTGCAATGGAGAGAAGTCAGGCAAGTTATGGGTGGAAAAGTGAGAAAATAGAGAAGAAGAAATTATGTTCTTACCAAATAATAACTGGGTGTAAATACATGAATACTTAAAATAGGCCTATTTTTCCAGAGCATGGTTGCTTAGTCTGTCTGAAATCTAAACCTTTTCAAGGTGTCTTGGTAGGTGTGAAAAATCTCGGTGTCCTTTTAGTTTGGAGCTGTTGCTTGCTGGCTTGGTCCTGCAGGTCTCCGCAGAGCAAGAGGAGTTAAAGTTTGCACAGGGATAAGTCTTTGTTCTTGTTCAGTGTTTACCAACTTGACAAACCAGGCACCACATTTGCTGCCAGCAAGCAGCAAAATTAAATGCAATCTTAAATGCAAATATGAGCTTGGAGAGCCTGTTCACAATGTAAAAGGTAGTGACTGGAAGAAACACAGCAGGATGGAGCCCTCAACAGTGGCACCTCAGGCCCACAGGTATGTCTAATACCCTCAGGGAATTCTTCCAAGGTTTGAGTTAAATTCAGCTAATTATATTTAAAGACTTCTTCTTGAAGGAAAAAGAAAATAAACAAGTCCTTTAATGCTTGTTTAACTGCTCCTGGCAGATGTGGTTATTATTGCTGGTATTTATCTATTCCATACTGCCTTGTGCTTTCTTTAATCATTTCTACCTGCACAAAGTCAAGGGAAGATGTTCTGAGACCAGCAGGTGATGGCTCAGGCTCCCTGTGGAGAGAGGAAAGGACTCTAAGTGGTGCAGGAACAGGAGAAAAGAACCCCCCATGTGTAATAACTGCATTCTTTATTTTGTGGGCATATGTTATTATTTAATAGATCTGTTACCCAGTTCTTGTGCATTGACATAAGAAAAGTCATTGAATATGACCTCTAATTTGCACCTGTTCAGGATGTGGTTTCTTTGCTGTCATGAGTCATGATGTATAAGGATGCTAAATGTGTCAATAAAAAGTTATTGCTTTTCTGCAGAAAGGACAGGATTTGAAAGAACCAAGGCTGTATGTGCCTGGGTAAATGGCCAGTGTTTGCAAAGGTACTGTGCTGTGGCGTTGTTCAGAGTGTGTTTGAATGTACCTGGTATTTCTTCTTCTAGATCATCTTTTAGTCTTTCTGCATATAACTGCATCTAGGGAAATAATATTTTTTAATTAGAAGGCTAAAAACATGGAAGCAACTGGGTCAAACCATAAGGTCTCCTTCACCCCAGTTTCTGCTTCTGAAGAGGGGCCAAGGGTGGACACCTGGGAAAAGGGTCGGTGTAACAGGTATGAGCAAGTTTACCTGAAATCTCTTTGAATTCTTTGGTCTCAACAACCTTCCTTGCAATGTGTCTTATGATTTATGTGTCTCATGATTTATGTGTCTCACTGAAGAACACTGCTGCTCATTTGTTTTAAACTTGCTGCCTGATAATGTCATTGAATGCTCCTGTTTTGTGGTCTGGGGACTGAAAGTGAGAAACTCCTCTATTCATCTCTCCATGTCACTCACTATTTTACAGCTCATTTCCAAACACCACTTCAGCTGCAGTTAGAAAATACGGTAAATCCAGGTACCTCTCAAGAACTCGGTGATCACATCAGGCCATGCTAACTGGGGATGAACTCACCTTCCTGTTCAAGTGTGTTCCAAGAATGGATTAGTTTTTTCACTGTCAGGCTTTATGCTGGATTAGGTATAATTCTGGCAAAAGCTTGTGTTGTGTGCTTTGATCATTCTGACAGAAATGTGATAATGAACCCATACCTGATTCAAATCCAGCATGACTGCCAGGTGACCCAGCCATGCACAGGTCTGGTATTTATGATCAGGGAACCATCAGAACATGAGAAATACCCTATGAAGTCAGATCCAGTATCCATCTGGCAAGGTGCTCCGTCTTCAGCAGTGACAAAAGGAGGTGATATACAGGGAGAGCACGTGAGCCTGGCCACTTTCTGTGGTCCATTCCCCCCAGCATCCAGAACATTTTTATCATGAATGTTAATGGATACATCCCTGTCTGGTCCTTTCAGTACTTTTAGACCTGTTTCATCAAGTGCGTCCTCATTCTAGAGTTGTGGGTTTTGCTGAGTAACAAGCAGCTCTGCTTTCACCTTATTCACAAGCTTAAATTTACAAACTTTGATCCTATTCCCATTTAGTCATCCCTTCTCCAAATGAAGAGTCCAAACTGTTTCAGTCTCTCATCAGGTGGCTTCTCCCACCCTTTTCTGTGCCTCCTCTAACCCCGTTATTTTTTCTTGAGATATGGAGACCAGAGCTGCACACAGTATTTGAGATGTCAACCTGAATTATTCTGTGATCCAGTCTTATGATCTCCTGTGGGTTCACCAACACCCACTGGCTTCTTCCCCAATATCCATCCTGATGATATCTAGCACTGTGTTGGCTTTTTTTGACCAATGCTGCACACTGAGCTGCTGACTTCAGAGACCACCAGTGATGACTCCAGGACCATCTCCTTGAGCTTGATTGCTGGTTCTGAGTTCAGCACTTCTCAGGCATGCTTGATTATTTTTACCTCGGTGCACCACCTTAAAAACACAGTCTATTATCTCTTTTCCAGGCTGAATAGACTCTGCCAGGAGCCATTACCCTCCTCTGATCACACTTAGCAGTGTTTTCTGCATGTTGCTGAGTTTTGTGCTCTTTTCAAGAGGAGCCAATTGGAGCAGCAAGCAGCAGCCAAAATGCAGTAATTTAGTGGCATGTGATGTTCCCTATCATAATTTTATCTCATTTCTTACACTTCCTAATGGCTGATTTCAGTTTTTGACTGCTGCAGTGCAATAAACCGAAGTTTTATAGAGAATTATCCACAAAGACAGCAGAATTTCTTTCCTGAGTTGTAATAGCTAATTTAGAGCATATTACTGAACAAACAGATTTAGTGTATAACTAACATTGACCACTGTATTGTCATGTTGCAATTTTGTTTTCCTATTGCTGATGAGATATTAATAGTTGAGACAAGACGTGTAATGTCATAGCGTCACACAGCTGTGAAAAACCTCAAGCTTCAGAACCAATACCTGTGTGTGTGTGTGCCACAGCTGTTTTTTATATAGCAGCTTGTCATACAGCATTGTGTGTTTACCTTCTTGAGGAGCTGAAGCTTTTCCATTGCAAATCCTTGAACCTGTCAAAACAGCAGAACCAGTGGGAAATCAGGAAAAATGGAAACAAGTTAAGACAGCTAGTGAGAGCTCCAGGCTGTGAAAGAACCACAGCAGAAATAACGGATTTGGGGATAAAGGGAGTTTCATTACTGAATCAGGATAAACTATCTGACAATATACTGTACGAAGCAACTCTGCACTGACAAAGGAGATAAATTAAATTAAAAAAAACAGAAAAAAATCTTCCCTTAACTTCTGTAATCCCGAGAAAAAAAGGCATGAAATGAGTACATCATTAATCGTTCATTAAGGTATTTCTTGCTTTCCATATGACCAAGTACACAGAAGCTATTTTATTCAGCCCACTTTGACAATTAAATGTAATGCAATAAATTTCTTTCCTGGGACTTCATTTGTTATCACAAATGATGTACTAGCTTAATAAAAAATGTTTCTGAATTAAGCAATTATGCTCGCATTATAGTTTGAGATTGATTAGGCTTTTTATTTTGAAGCTCTATCTTTGTATTGTAATTATGTTTTACTCTTTGGGATGAGTGGTTTAAATTATGAGATAATTTACTTTTCCTTTCAATTTCCTTGACTAGTACATATTGTGGAAGTGATAAAATGAGCCAAGAGTCTTTCTTATGTTTTTGCATTTAAAAAGGAAAGATAAAACATTTTTATCACCTAGACAATTATGTTCTTTTTGCTTGTGTGTGTTTGATGAAAATTAGAACTAATTGTATGGAGATAATTATTCACCTGGTACAATACTGGTTGATCTACTGCAAAACTCTTTGGAAAATTAAGTCTTGTTGAAAGAGGAAGAATTTTAAGGAGCTGCAAAAAGTACAAACCACCTTACAAAATGCAAATGACAAAATGCAAAGATACAAGCCCTCCTAACAAATTTTACATTCATGTGAGAGAAGGCTGAAGGCTGTTTTTCCTCTTTCTTCAGTTTCTAACACTTTCTCAGTCAAGGCAGTCACTGTACCCATAGCTTTACAATCCTTAGGCACTGGAGCTGGCTCAGATCTGAGCTGCACAAACCTTTGATCATCCCTAACTAAATCATTTTGATGGTGCCAAAAAGTTTGCTGAGACTGATGCTTCCAGGGAGGAAGAGACTTGGAGGAGGAGAAAGCAGGGCAGCTGCTCCAATAAGGAATTTCTGCTGCCAGAAGCACACTGGCAGCTCACTCACCCTGTCCCCATGAGGACTTCTGGATGGTCTCTGGAGACGTACTGGATAAGGGCTTGTTTCTGCTCTCAATGTTTCCAAGTATCCCCAACTCCCACCTCCCTGGTTTCATTCCTCTGTGCCCACCATGAGCAGTTCACACACGAGCACTAGGGAAGGGCATCCCAAGGCTCATGGCTACAAAAATGGGCCTTGACAAGCATCTCAGTCTAATGCAGGTTAAGCCCAAGACTGGCTTTTGCTGGAACAAGAGGTAGAAAGCTGCACTGAGAGGGGGCCTTGTGGAAGGGGACAGAAGGTCCCTCCTCAAGCTACACATCCCTGTGTTTAGATGGCTCATGTTGTTCTTCTGACTTTATAACCAATGGAGAAGTGATTTCTGCCATCCTACAGTAAATGTCTAGAGCGAGTCAGATAACCTTCATCCTAGAAGTGCCCATTTGTTGCTGGATGGTGTGTGACCATTCCCACAGCAAGAAGCTATTCTCCTCATACATCAGTTCTCTGAGCACACGGACTTCCAGAGGATTTTGCTGGGAAAAGAAACTAAGTTTAAACAATGTGGAAAAACTCCAAGGAGATTCAGTATTTAGAAAGGTCACTTGTACTCTTGCTGACAACTCTGAAGTGCTTTTTTTTTGCCAGCTTTCCTTTAAATTAGACTGCAAATTGCAATTATCAGATATCTAAGAGAACATTATGCAGTGCAAGAAGTGATCATGAAGCCTCTGTGATGACGGGACAGCTTAAAGGAAAAAGAAAGGGCATGAAAGGATTTTTTTGAAAGCTAACAAAGCTGGAATGCTGGAAGCTGCCATGGACAAATCTTGATGAGAGCAAAATATAGTTTGTGAGTCTTTTTCAAAGTGTATGAAAATTAACTCAGAGACCCAGTGGGCCTGTGGCATTGATAATGGGAAATGAACCCTTGTATTTACAGATTTCTGGTGCAAATCTGACACAGTCTGAGTATAGTCAAATGCTGTGGTATGGTTGGTGTCCACTCAATTACTATTTGTATCAGGGAAACCCCAATGTATCACAGTCATAAACTAGGACCCACATTGTCACTGTACCTATACACAAGTAAAAAGGTTGTCCTTACTCCAGATTTTTTTACAATCCCCTTGTGGAAGGATCTGGGAGACTCAGTCCTCTTTGAACTAAGCAATGTTCTTGATTAGCCCAGATGGCTGATTTTTAATTGCTTCTAATCAAGGCACTTACAACGGGAGACCTACAAGGTAAGCATGTTGTTAGCCTGTAGGAACTCTTTCCTCCACCTTCTCTTTGGACATGAATTTGTTTTATTGTATCTTAAATTAGCTTGTTGGCTCCAAGAAGGAACAAAATCCTTATCTGTATTTGTGTATCATGTAGCACATAGGGACTAAATCTTCACAGAAGTTTGTCAGTACTACCATGATACTAACAATCTCCAACCTCACCACGGGTCACAGATGAAAGACTTTCTGCACCCCAAAGGATCTGCACCCCAAGTCTCTCCTGATTTCCCAGGTTCTTGCAGTGCTTTGTTTGTGCCTTGCTGAGAGTCAGAAGGTCCTGTGGGGAACATGGGAGACACTTCCTCACATCATCTTTGGGGTCTACCTAGAGGTGGCACACTGTTTTATGCCTGGCTTAGGGATAACAGATGGGTGTGAATAACTTTAGGGACATTATCAAATCTTGTGAAACTGCATGGAAGCCTGAAACTTTCCATTCTTGGCAACATTCTCCTGTGAAAATTTTCACAAACTCAGGGAGAAGGGAAGGAGTAATTTTCAAGTTTTCAGCAGCTGATTGAATTTATGTTGAAGCTGTGGTGAAAAGAAACATTCTTTGGGAAAATTTGAGGAAAGATTACTTTTTTTTTCTTTCCAAGAGAACAAACTTTCTGTCACAAAAAGAGTATTCACAGAACGTTTTTAAGAAGCCTAAATGATTTTATTAAGTATCGTGGATGTTACCCATGTGCACATTATTTGCACATACGCTGACACTAGATGACAAGCAGTTTACATAGCAAAGTGATGGAGCCTCTCTGTTGCAAGAGATTGATACCTTCAGTTTCTGGAAAACTTCATTTACTTAGCTTAGACCTTTACAGAGAAGATTTTCTCTGGCAAATCCCATGTATAATGGACGCTGCCCTGCCATCTTGGCGAACAACCCCATGCTCTTCACCTTTCCCATAGCTGAGCCTTGCAGGTGGCTTGTGCTTGCTGCCTCTCTGGTGCTTTCAAGGGACACTTCTCTGCGTGGTCACAGCTGCCCTTGGCTGAGGTAACTGGTGGGGCCAAGGGTGCAGGAGAGCTCAGGTGCGCCCTGATGCCTTTCTGTGCCTGAACCTCTGGCAGACTAAAAAGCTGAGACTGAAATCTGGTTTGCTTCAAAGATAGATTTTGCTCTTGGCACCTGTGGAGTTATCTCAAGCTTGGCCATTTCTCTTTCTGTCACTCCATGGCACCTTCTGCAGTTCTGTCTTTAAGCAGTTTTGGTGTTATATAAACACAAAAATCATGGAAGATGGCCTGGTTTCCACGTCAGGCTTTATTAATGGCCATTCTCTCCAGTTGCCCTCTGACTCCTGCTTTCCTTGAGCCATTTTTTGTCTTGGTACTACATTTCCACTCGTACTGGTCGGGTTTTGGAGTCCTTTGGCACATGGAAGTTGTGTGTTTTCTGCGATTGTGCCCAGCATTGCTAAAATTCCTCTTGGGCCTGGCTGGTAAACTTAATTTGCTTCCTCTGAATACAACTTTTAAATGTTATCAGCTTCCCTTTCCCGTTTGCTGTAACTTTTCCTCCATAGCTAAATCCACCTCAAGTTTGCAGTTGATTTCAGATGTTTGAGCACTGATTGCTATCAGGTTTGCTCAGCTTGTAGGTGCCTGCTTGTTTGGGCTAGTTGGGCTGTGCGCTTCCCCAGGTAAGTTTTTATTCCTACAGCAATTTAGGCAAACAAGTCTTCTGATGATAGGGGAAAAAAAATGTGCTGAATGTTTATCACTACATGCTTGTGGCCAACAGAGAACCTGAAAAATGTTGCCATTGTACTAAATCCTTTGTGTTTCCACTCTCACCACTTGTCTTGTTTGTCAGCAGAGTTAATAGCACAGAATCCTTGAGCAGCATAGGTTGTTTCTCCCTCTGAAATACGTGGCATATTTGTTTCCTTGGAAATACTGTAGTATGAAATCATGCCCACAGAGAGCTCCTCTTGAACTAATGTGACCAATAATTGAGAAAATAGTACAGAGCAATACACTATATAAAAGTGAAGTTCTAAGTGGGTTGAAATGCACCACTGCTCACAAATTTGTGTGGGATTTAGTGAATGTTTCAGCTCTCAAAATGAGGTGTAAAGAAGTATATTTTCAAAATATAAAAACATGTAATTTCAGCATTTCAAAATGAAGTTTCAGATATGCTGAAATGTTTTTCTTGACATTTCAAATTGGAAAGGACCAAATTGCCTCCAAGTAGAACCACATATTTCACTACTATATAATATGAAATCTGAACTATGTTGATTTCAGCAGGCAGGTAAGATCCAAAAAGGGATTTACATTTTCACCATCAAATAAAGCCAAGTGAATTGTTTGCAATGACTTTGGATTTCTGAGTATAAGTCAGGTTGGTCTGGTTAATCCAAAATGATAAGTCCACAGGTTTTTATTTAATGAAAATAGCCTCTCAAGCTTGGTTTGGTTCTACTGATTTCTTTTCCCATTTTTTCTTTTTTGTTTTAGTTCAGGCATTCAAAGCCAAGAGTCCATTATTACCCACTCCTATTCCAAGCACTGTCCCGTTTACCATTAAGGAAGAAATTTTGTTTATGTTTCCTGTGTTACTGTGACTGTTTTACCAGACCTTGATTGGCAGGAAGAAAAGACATGTGCAGACTCTAAGGGTCATTATTAAACACTGGTTCAAGCCTCCAGAAACCTTCAGAAACCTGGAAAAATTAAACTGCATGCTCCAGCGCTCAGAGATTTGATTTCCACTCCCCACTCCCTTTTGAATGATGAATCATGTGGCTTAAAAACACACACTTTGTAAAAGGAAAAAAAAAGATAAGAAAACCATGAAGATAAACAAAAACCAGCCAGTCCTTTCCCAAAGTGTAAGGATAACTGTGCTAAATTCCCCACTTTAATCTCTCAAGGAGGCAATTGCAGGACAGCCGTCTGCTTCCCACCCCTTCTCCAAAATCTTGGGTTGAAAGGGGCTCTCTGGGCATAGCTTTAATGTAGAAAATGGTGTTTCTCTTCCACGTTGCTAAGAAGGGATGCTGTGCTGAGCCCTACTCAGGGGCAAGGGGAAGAAGGTCTATCTTCTTCCCACAGCTTTCCTTCTCTGCAGTGTATCAGCTCCTGCCTTGGCTGTAGGGTATGGCAGAGCAGGAGTTGGAGCAGTAGGTCAGGTGTGAATTGGAGACTGTTAAAGTTATGAGTCTTGTAGTCATACTTTGTTCTGTGCTTGCAAAATGTCAGAACAGCATTGGTGTCCTATTGCAGGACTGGTGCTCTTGGACCACGACATGGGGTAAACAAAGAGTTTGGTGGGATGAGGCTGGCTGGCAACCAAGAATGAGGGACTGGTGGCTATGGGAGGAAAAAGGAGACCCTTTGTTGAGGGGAAAATACTGTATGACATTTGTAGAGATAATTCCTTTTGCCCCCCTCTTTAAAACCAACTCTACAAAACACAACTGCTCTTTCTCTCTGCTCTCTGTACTCACTGAAGAGCTGAAGGACCAATGGAAGAGTAAAATAGGAAAAGGACAACCAGCGCAGACCTCTGAACAGCCAACCTGGGCCTGTGCTGTTGCTGGGAGAGGTGCTTTATCTTAGCTCAGCAGCTGTACCACCTCCCACCTTGGGGCCATGGGGAGTTTTGTCATCAGTCTCCCAAGAAGCAGGACTGCACCGTGGGTCCTTGCTAAATGTCTTGACATGTTTTATCTGTGATGGCAACCAAACTGGAGCCATGCTTCCCTGCCTGTGTCTCACCCCACGAATGCAACTCATTCCTGGATGACTATGGTAGGCTCCTGGCAAGGAGTTGTGGCTAAAATTGAGTTGAATGAAAGGAATAAGGAAGTTCTAATGAGGCTATAGAGCCACTTTAGCCAGGCATGATCTGAAGAATGACCTCACCAAGCTTTAACTGGGTTGGTTAGTTTTAAGCTGGATCAATTCCCTAATCCAGTATAGAAAGAAGTGGGAGGCAGAAAAGCCTCATGCAGTGGTAGCTGGGGTTGATGCTGGGCTGAAGCATCTCTGTAACACAGCTTGAGGAGAAACCCTTGTCCAGTCCTGTTCATGGGTTTGCTGCTGGAAGGGAGTGAGAACTAACTAAATAAATGGCAAAAGCTGTTGTGGTGCATGTGCCACTGATACGGTGGGTGTCCTCACCAAGGAAGTTGACACAAATGCTTTTATGTTTATCTTAATTCACTGGAAAACTGCTTTTCATCTGGAACCTCTAATTTGTGAGAAGCTTTTATTTCTAGTCTTCTCACAGGCATAAGAATTATGTGTGTGGGAAGTCACTAGATTGGAAACTTATCTTGGATTTCCTTTCTTTGCCTCTTGCTGTCTTGGTTTGAAAAGAAGTTTTGGCTCTTCTCTCAGTATGTACACAGCCAAATTTTAAAAATAAACAAAATTAGATGAAACATAAAACCAGAGCTTTCTCTTGTTTGCTTTCAATAAAAGGAAAATCAGAATATAATGATCTCGCTTGGAAATCAAAGCTCCCTCTTAACAGCTCCTTGAGTTAAATTAGAGTCCATCACAGAAAAGGGCTTGAAGATATTGCACTGACTGCTTTGCTTTACTTTTTCAGAAAGGGGCTGTTTGCTGGCATAAAGCTGAAGAAGAAGAAAAAAGGCGAGAAAGGGTTGACTATTGCAAACAAAGATGCACTGGGTAAGGCCTCATAAATCAATATTGCAACTGGGAAGAGCAGGTGGGAGATTATATTATATCTAATTTCATGTGAACTCATTTGAATTGTGTTTTAGGGCTTAGTATTGATACAACAGGCAGTAAACTCCTTATCGCTCCCAAGTAAACAGAGAGCTAATTCTTTTTGCATTAACTGTTTCGTTAAGTCCACCTTCAGATTCTGTGAGTTCAGACTGCTATATCTGGTAGAGTAAAACAAAAATGTCAGCTTGACTCTTACCATAGAGGGATGACACATTTCTGAAAGTTTTTTCCTACTCTAGAGATAGATAATTCATTACAGGTGTGTAATTCCTCCAGATGATCTGCTTCTTCTAGAAACCATAAGAACACAACCTAAGTAGGCTCTGATAGCTGGATGGGCTGGCTTGATAAAGCTGGGAGCTTTACTTAGCAGCAATTGTCCTCTTAAATGTATGGCAGTTCTTTTATTTTATTTTTTATTTTTAATAATTATTTTTTATTTTTAACAGATGTGGGTATATCCATAAGACATGCAGAGTCTCCTATTTCTTTCCCTTAATACACCATTAGTTTCAAAGCTAAGGATACATTCCCCTGAACATCCTACCACTGTCATTTTTCTCCTGTCACCACACTCCTCCCATTCACCAAAACCTGTAGTTCAGCCACAACAAAGTCTTCACCTTCTGTAGTTTTATTTTGCAGTCTCATGCCTCAAATTGCATGGAATTTTTAAAACATGGACTACTATGTGTTTAGTGCAGCCCTTGAATTACAGTGTTGTAATAAACTAGCCATGTGTGTCTTGACTTACTGTTGGGCAGAAACAGGAATACATATTTTGTGCCATAAGCATTGTTTAGCTAAAGGGCACTACTTTTAAAAAGATTGTCTTACAGCAAGGGGTTTGGGCTTTTGGAGCAGAAAAAACCTAAAGACCATTAAACTTCTTACTAATTACAGATGTGTTGGAGTTTATTTATCTTATGCTCCATGAAATGTACCATGTTCTACAGTATGGTAGTCATGGGAACTTGGTGCTACAGATGCAAAACTATGGACAGATGCCTTTGCCTCAAGGGCTGAAAATCAGGCTATGCCCACACAGATACAGACACAAGTTCACCTTCCCTGTGTTCTAGGGAGGTTGGACAAGACCCAGAGGGGCAGTCGGGGAGCATACATGTTACATGAGATTGCTAGCGGAGTAACCTTCATTGAGCATATATTATATGAGATTGCTAGTGGAGGAACCTTCACGGAGCTGGCTCATGCCTGGCTGCCTTGCAACACAAGCAAAAGTTGTGTCTGTCTGTACCTGTCTGGCGGTTCACCTTGGAGTAGGGGCTTGTGGAAGGCAGCCGATAAAAGAACATTCAGACCCGATGAGAGCTGTCCAAGTGAGTTTTACTGTATAACGGATGGTCCTTTGCTGCCATCGCCAGTTTCTAAACACCCCTCAAGTGACCATACCTTTTCAAAGAGACAAGGAAGCACTATTGTGCTAATATTAATAAATACTAATACTAATACTAATAAAACACCCTTTGTCTAGTTTTGTAGTGGGAGCACAGTGCTGTAGAATACTTGCAGAAAATGCACTTGGATGTGTTCAAGGTCATGCAGAAGGTCACCTAAGCCCCTGGGTATTGCTGGGCTAGTCATCTTTACTGTTGCAGGCACCACTCGACAGCTTCTAGACCAGAAATAACTCACGTCCAGAGTTACTGAACATTTCTTGCTTATAAATGTAATTATTGGGATGAACTACAGGCACTCAAACTTTAAACTTTCACCTAAAACACATGGCTCCCTTCCCAAGGCAGGTATTGAACACAGACATGTTCAGCAAGGGACAGAGATGCCGGTAGGACTTCTGTCAGACCAGGAGTACAAAGCAGAGCAGTGTGGGAAGGGTTTCTCTGGCCAAATGTAGATGTGTTCATCTGAGCTAGTTGCTGAGATTTTCTTTATGGCCAGGAAGAAAAATAAGCACTTCTGGAAGCAATTTGTCTCGTCTGAGTATAACTCTGTACAAGAGATCCCATGAATCATGCTCTTAAACTCTTTTTCTGTTCTTGATCTTCCAGTTCATCATCTCTGCAAAGAGGAAAGGTGAGAAATGATTTCTAAGCTAGGGTCCACTTTGGTCGCTTGGAAGGGACTGAAGTGTTTCACTGTTACAACAAACCATGGATGGCAGACTCAATGCTGCAAAGTAATACGTGTAAAACCCAGCAATAATCTGTCTAACTGTCTTTCTAGCAGATGAGAGATGGGGCAGTTGGATGCAACTAGTGTGCATGTGCCTGTTGTGGGTGCACATGGGGTGAAGAGAGCAGCTACAGCCACGATTTATATGGTATATGATTTTGCACAGGGTGAGCTGCTGCTGTAATCAATGCTGCTCAATACAAATGACTATTGTATCTCTGATTGTGATACCTAAAAAATAAAATATTCAGTTCATGCTGATGAATTCACTGCTCTGCTCAAAGTTAGCTTTTTGCTAGTAGAAATCAAAGGTTGGTTTTACTTTCTTGATTGTTTTCTTCATCAGGTGATCATGATGAAAGTGCAAATCTTCACCATGACACTCTCAGAAGACAAGAAGAGGGAGAGGAAGACTTAATGACCGGCGATGCACTGTCCAATGTTTTTGGATCTTTAAGCCCAAAGAGGAAAAGGTGCTCCTTGGCATACCTTACCTGACATCCCCCAAAACACCTTTTCTATCCTTCTCGGGAATGGCATTGCCCTAGGACAGTACCTTTGCTGACAGAAAATCCATTTGCTGGCAGCAGTGATCCCTTCACTCCTGCTCTCCCACATGACAGAGTAGGATGTACCTGTCAGCAAAATATTATCAGCTCAAGACAGATTGTCACCAGATGCTGTCCAGTGCAGGGAGAGATTGAAATGGATGCTGAGAGTGCCTCAACTGTGCTAATGAACTCTGCTAATGAAAATGAGCCAAAAGAGACAGCAATCTCTATAGCCAAGAGCTTGTGTAGTTGTTTTTTTCATGCAAGGGAGGAATAGAGTAAGGTTTGATGGGATCAACAAGTGAAATCATTCCCATGCATGGCAGGTAGCTGCACTGGTCTGTGTGGATGCAAAACAATTCCCTATTACCAAGTATATGAGAAAGACAGAGAGGGTCTCTGCTGATGAAATCAAGCCTAACAGTTCACAACAAAGCTACCTGCCATAAACAATGCTTGCTTAGTGACGAGAGTCTTTCCAACATGTGTCCAAGTACCAGATCTTGCCTAGAGATGTCTAATGACGTGTTTTGTCATTCAAACAGGGCAAAGCTGGTGACCAGAATTCACGAAGAGGAGATGAAATCCCAGAACTACCAGGTGAGCAGGGACTGATGGTCCTTATGCGCCCGTGAAATCCCCAGGCAGGCTTCACCTGAGCCCAGGAGTGCATGTGGTGTCCTTGTGCCCTACAGATTGCCATCACCATCATCGAGGCCAGGCAGCTGGTGGGTGAGAACATTGACCCTGTGGTGATCATCGAGATAGGTGATGAGAAGAAGCAAACGACAGTAAAGGAAGGCACAAACGCGCCTTTCTACAATGAGGTAGGTGCTTTCTCTTGAAGAAGGCACTTTCTTCAATGGCTCTGGGTGGTCTCCACCACTTGGTAGCTCAAAAGGGGACGAACTAAGCTTGTAGCACCTGCATGTCTGAGCAGGGAGGTCTGTCCAGGAGCTGTTTGAGTTTCAAGCTTGGCCAAGCACCAGCAATAACTCCCTTGGGTTTAGCTCTATTTGCTCTTTCTCTTTTCAAGCTCTGTCCATCCTGTTCCCCGCTCCCTCTACCACGTCCTGCCCTGCTACCACTGCCTCTGCATTTTTTCAAATGATCTATTTGGGAGCTTTGTCTAAACTGCCCCCCCAACCTCCCTTTTCTATCACTTCACTGTTTCAGCCTTTCCTTGACATGTATTTGTCCCAGCTGGTGACAAATGAGACCAATACAACTCCCAAAACCAACTGGTCCTTTGGGTTTCCTTGTGCCTCCTGTCCCTTTTGACGATACCCTCTGATGCAGAGTGAGGGCCACAGGCATTTGTGAAGGGCAGTGCTGTGCAGCCATGCAAGGAGGAAAGTAGAAAACAGGTCTGGGCCACGGCAGACAAGAGCCAGGGAGCAAGGAAAGGGTTTTGCTGTGTCCACCACTGCCTCCCCAGCACCCCCTAGAGTCTCACCGGGGCTCTGTGTGGTAACCCAAAAAGCTATACCATGCTGCTGACAGTGCTGGCTACCAGCACAAGGATGATTCTGATCTGCTGTCCCCTTTTCCCACAGTACTTTGTGTTCGATTTTGTTGGACCGCAGGTGTTCCTGTTCGACAAAATAATCAACATCTCTGTAAGTACCTAGGAAAGCCTAGCACAGTAAGTAAACATCATTGTCGTTTGTGTCACTTCAGCTCTAAATGATTCTTCTTAATGTAATTAAAAAGAGATATAATTTTAGGTACCAAGAGTGCTATAAAGTCACCATGAAGTATAGGAAAGAGAAAGAATAGGGGAGAGGAAAAGGAGGAAAGGCAGCTGGCAATGATTTGAAGGAACATAACCCTAAAGGAAGATTAAGTGTGTATTTTCAGGGACACTCATTGCTGGCTTGGCAATCTGCAAGGTAGAATGAGAAAATTCAGCTTAGTTAACTCCTGTTAGCATTGTCTTCATCCCTCTAATTTTCAAGCTGCCACTTGTTTCAAATGGCTGAGTTGAAATTTCTGGCTTATCTCAGTTCCTCAGATACAACTGTTTCTAACTAAATTCTCCAAGTACCTTGTCCTCAGCAGAGGCTCTTGGGCTGTCCAGGAGTGTCATCGGCTGGTTGCTATTAGCATGGGAGGGGGCTCCAAGTGTTCAGTGCTGTTCCCACTCCTCGCTGCAAGTAAAGTCCCAGCGAAGCTATGTGACATCTCAGAACAGCCCTGATGAAGACACACATGGTCTTGGACATGGGGCATTAGATAATGGTTTGCAGTTTGGTAGGCCAGGTCTATGGAGGCATGCTAATTATCTTACCTGAGGTTCCTGAGGTTCATCACCACATTTAGCAAAGCTGCTAAGGAATTAAGGAAGATCTCAGGAGGCTCTGGACAGTGCTGTATTTGTATTACTTAGAAATATCACAAGCTGTGCCATTCATGAGCTGTTTTTGCATTTCTACTGCCAAAAGTCCCACCACTTGGCCAGAGAAATGAGCAGTGAGTTGTTGCCCCAGGAAAGGTTCTTCTTCCCTGAAATGCTTTGTCCATTTCAAAAAAGTACACCAGGAAAGGGTCTGTGCTGGTTGTGTATGACAGAGACAGGCAGTGCTCAGGAGCTATAGGAAACATCTGTGCAAAACCTCTTAGAGATGTTCACCATGTACCGGCTTCGCTGAGCTGCTAATAAAGTGACTTTTCCCAGCTACAGAAATAAAAACTGTTCATTTACACGTGGCCAGCTGGACAACTATATTTTCAATGCTGGTATTAAATTAACAGTCTGAATCCTAAGCTCCAGTTCAAATCCACTATATCACAGGCACCACTCAAATATATGAACTTCATACCTACATAAGGTATCTGCAGATCTGACCTTCACTTATCCCTGAGGATGGAATTTACTACAGGCTGACAATGGCCTGTCTTTTGCATGGGAGTAGATATCATCTCACTGTTATGACTTATATCGCAGTGTGATATAACACATATATGTTTCTGACATGGTTAGTATCAGCACAGTACTGAGGCATCAACTCTTGTGAGCTACTGCTGCTTGGGGATGTACAGTTATTTTTCTCCAAGATATGGCCAGTCTTTCCAATCTCACATTCTTTTGAAGGATTCCATATATCCAGTGGTGGAGGGGAGAGTGCCAGCTTTCCAAGTGTGTTGAGGGTGTGGGGAAATGTGTCACCATTACCTGCTGTAAATCTGCATAGTTTCATCAGGCTCAGCAAACTTATTTGATTTATAGCTGGAGAAGGTGCAACACTAAGAAATTAAAGGTCTTCTAGATAAAAAAGACTTTTTTTTAATTAAAAAAACCAAACAAACCCAGTGCAATGCTCATGTATGCTACTGAAAACAGAGATTCATTACCTTGCAACATAGTTTTGGAGAATGCAATGTAACAAGTGAATAGAAACCAATAGCGGAAATATGTGTGCTGGGAGTGAAGGAACTGCTGGGGGATGGAAAGTTTCACAGCACTTGCTTAGCATGAATCTCACTTAAGAAGAAACAAGGATTGGCAGCCTCCATTACCAGCAATCATTCATGCACTGAATTAGCTTCCTCTGTGAAAACGAACTCATCTGCATATGGAAGCTCAAGGGAAACAAAAAAGATTAGTGCCGTTGTCCATCAGTTCAGCAGTTAGTCTAGCTGTATTCTAACCCTGCATTTGAGGGGAAAATAAGTTTTTTGATTTCTCAGCACCTGCTAAGAGATTTTTTCTTCATTAATGTCTTCCAGTGCATTCCAGCAACCTTGTAGTAATGCCACAGTAAAACTGAGATGCCCCTTTCATGCTAGACCTGTATCTCCAGTACTGAAATATTCCCCAGTTTAACACTGTGCGTGCTTGTCCTCATTCAGAAAATCTGAAGAAAATCCTTCAGTCATCTATAGAGTAAACCAAATGTGAAAAGACACAAACCTTTAATTAGATATGATGTAGATATGATGCTACAAGAGGTGGTTGCTATAAGCTATAATCTTCGTGTTCACTTGCTTTGTTACATTAGAAAAAATATGCTTGGGAAAAAAGTACCAGGAAAGATGCAGAACATTTAATAGAAGCAGCAAGTTATTTCCTCAGCAGTTAAAAGCAACGTGTGTACTACAGGGAGCGGAAACCCCCATCATTTCAGTGGGAACAGAGGGCATTTACCCAAAGGCACCATGTTTCACACAGCAAATCTCAAGGACGGAGAAGTGAGGTTTACACATTTAACGCTCTTTGAAAATGCTGTCATGCCTTGGAGAGAAAATGCAAAGAGCAATGAGACAGGACCAACTTGCCTCACCACATATCCTCCTCTTGTTTCTGCTCTTAAAGAAACTTCTTTTTTTTGGCTACAGAAAGGCTACAGCCTTCTTCCCCCTTCCGTCCATCCCGTGTTGGATCAGTTGGTTTAGGTGAGCTCCTATTTCCATGTAGTTCCTCCAAAGCTGTAATTTTGCCTGGCTTCAGGATGAAACCCACCAGTTTTCATGGCTTCTTCCCCACCCCTGTGTGCCCTAGTTCAACCTCATAGGAGTGAGGGTTCAGCGCTATGATGGGACCTGGCAGCATCAGGGATTGAGGAAAAGCAGCCCTAGTGCATGAAGCATTGGCTTCACACTGGCTCCTCTCCCACATGAAGGTTGCTTAATTTTTAAACTTTAATAGTAGAGTAAAATAAAACTGCTCCTTTGTCTGCTTTTGATTCTTCAGCCCTAGAAACTCCTTCCATGTTGAAGTGAGGAATTACCAAGGACAACTGAGTGTGTTCCCTAAATGACAGGCGCACAGTGGCCCCAGGCCTTTTACAGGGAATGACATTATGTTGCAACAAGAAACCTCCTGAATTTTCTGGTAGATCTTGATGAAGGTGTCAGTGATCTTTACTTTGGAACATATGTCTCCTGGTCTTGAAGAAAAATGCACAAAATGAAGTCACATGACAAATCCAATGCAAAATCACAGAAGTCTTGTATCCCTATCTAGGATGTATAGGTCCAAAGCCAGGGTATGATGTCTTCCAGATTCCTAAAATGCTCTCAGAGGCTTGGTTGTTTAGCTCCAACATTTAGATTTAGCTTCTGTGAACTTGAATCCCGTGGGCTTAGTTTCTCTTTGCAATTTGGCCAAGGTGTTCCAGACAATTCAGCCTGCTTTCAGAAGCGTTTCCACAATCAAGGAATAGGTTTCAACCTTTTAAGCTATTCTGAAACCAGGTGAGAGAGATACATTTTTTGAGAAATACAGTTCTAGAGCCATTCTTCCCTTAGAAGATGTTGCTAGCCTCTGCCTTGTCTGCAAAGTGAAGCACATGTATGTATTTGAAAACCAGACACAGAAGTACATAGATCCAGGAATCATGACAAAGGAAAAATACTAATTAAATTTTAATTAAATTAAATTAAATTCATTACTTAGCAGGAAGGATAAGGAGACAGACTCACTGGGGCCTGCTTGCCATCTCATTTACATCTATATCACTCCTCTGATTTCATTAATATTGTGGGAGGTAAATCAGAATTGAGTCTCTTGGTTTATGTGCACATTGAAGTGTTGCAAAGAAACACTTGAATTCTTTCTCCTCTGGGTGTACTCAGTTCTTATGGCAATTCAGCTATTGCACAGAAAGTGATATGATTTCTGCAGCCTAGTGTGAAACTAATTATGCCCCATGTGTTTATATTCATTATGATTTATTTAAAACTGCCAGGATAAGTAATATAACTGCATCTGCTCTGAAGATACATCCATCTGATTCCCATTCTATATAGTCCTGGGACCTGAGATGAACCTGTGTGATTCCACTTGGATGCAACTATATTGGTTTCTAAATTGAAACAATATTGGGTAAAGAACAGATTTCAAATGCTTTCTGTATCTGCTGTGGCTATGTACACCCAGTTTTGAGTAGTGTTGGGTGTCGCTGCTTGTTATCTCTGAACCAAATATGATCTTTGTTTGGATTGTTCTTTCTTATGCTGGGAAGAGAGATAGTGACATTCTTTAACCAGCCTTTTTCTAACAGGTTATGCACAACAAACTGATTGGGAGTGTGTTGATAGGCTCCTTTAAAGTAGATCTGGGGACTGTGTATGGTCAGCCAGGTAAGTGGTGCATTTTCTGCCCTTTTTGTTGTTAAATGAGATGTGAGGCAGGGAAGGAAAGGAGAGAGAGGTGTGTTGCTTTTCTACTTAGATGCTTGTGGTTTATGCCAAGGACATTTTTGGAAGGGTTGCTTTCCTATTTGGATACCAGAGCACCAGCCAAATTTTTGGAAGAAAGTTCAACACTGAAAACACCTTGACAATCTGCCCATTGGTAGGAAGTACTTGTCAAGGACGGCTTTTCTTTAGGGGGTCAGAGTGGGAAGCTGAATGCTCTACAAACCCAACTCAACTCATTCGTTACAGAGCATCCAAAGCTCTGCTGCGTGTGTTGGGGTAAAAGGGGTGGAGGAAGGGAGAGTGGGATGATGCATGGAAGGAACGGTGAGGAGGGAACAAGATGGGAGAAGGAGCAAACCATAACAGGAGAGAGAAGAAGGAGATGACAAAGAGGTGACTGTGGGTCCACTTGACCTGCCATCTTCAGAGCTGACCAGTGCTTTCTGAAATTTGAAGCTAAGAAAAGATCACCTACCCCTTTTTTGGCCTGTTTTTACAACCATCCACAAAACATGTGTCTTTCTCACTTCCATAATTACTCAAGGACCTGGTCTTTTCTCAGTCTTTGGGAATACAACGTATTTAGGCCACTTGCTATAGATGTCACCCAGTTACAGCAAAAGTGTAGAGTCATTCAGGCCACTCTCTCTTCAGGGCTCCTGCAAGAGTCAGCAGAGAGAAATGGCCTGACTGAAGTGAGCAGTCTACGTCCGCACTCAGACTGCATTAGTCTCTGAATTCTGCCCTGTATTTCCTGCTCATACTTTTACAGGAGGGTGGTGTCTGAGGGTTGATCATGAGCTCATATCCCTGGTACACTCTGGTCTCTCCTTCCCACTCCTTTACATACCCAAGGTGATGGCCAAGGACATAATGCAAGGTTTTTAGGACCTTGCTTGAGGGAGGTTGCTGAAGCAGGGCTGCAGCAAGGGCTGTCGTGGGTGAATTGTCTTGCGCATTTTCCCATTGGAAAGATGGAGCTGAACCTGCTTCTGGCTGCTTCTTCTTCCTCTGATGGCTGTCCATCCTCCCTCCTCCCTTTCTCAGCTGGCTGCCAGCATTACACCTAGCCATAGCCCCCACCAAGGGTTTTTCTGACGGAGAGTTCTGAGATCTTCAGACAGTTCTCATCAAAAAGTTGGCCTTTCCTCATAAAGCCTCAGCCTTAATTCAGCTGCTGAAATCTCACCCAGCCTTCCACTGGTCTTTAGTCACTGATCTTACTAACCATTGATGAAAATGAGCTTGTTCCTGACGAGCTCTGGATCAATCCTTTGTTTGCTTTTTTTGGTCACACAGCATTTTGGACTCTGTAGATGTTCCTGGTAAGAAAGTGTACTTCAGTGTGATCCTCCTGAAAGGACAAATGTTGTTTGCATTGCCCTTTCTGGGAGTGGAGAGGAGAAACATTTGCATTTTTTGCATCCTCTATTTGGGTGTTTAAGTTCCTCCATCTTACAGGTCACCAGTTTTGTGACAAGTGGGCGCTTCTCACAGACCCTGCTGACATTAGGACAGGAGCCAAGGGATACCTGAAGTGTGACATCAGTGTGACTGGGAAAGGTGATGCAATACAAGCTACGCAGAAAACAGCTGATACTGAGGAGCAGATTGAAAAGTACTGCAACGGTTTCTTTTTTACTGTTTTCTTATTTACTAAGTACCTCAGGAGTCCTCTGCCCTCCTTTCGGTCCTTTCCTTGCTAACTCAGAGTTAACAGTAGGATAGCATTATACACCTGACTGTTCTGATGTGCTCAAAGAGAGTTTTTACAATCCTCTTAACTAAATTGAAGGGCATGTTAGGGTCACTTCTCTGCAGCTGATAGAGTTGACCATGCCCTGTGGCTAAGTGCCAGATTATCCCTGACAGAAGGTTCATTGATCTGAAACCAGTTAAATATTTCTGAAAAGCAGTGAAGTAAGAAGAAAATATATGAGGAAAAGCTATTCCTTCTCCTCTATCAGATGTGTGTGCATGGATATTTTCCATATCCTTAGATAAACTCAAGTGCATTAGCATTCTCCTTGTAAAATACAGAAGTTCAAGGTGGTAAAGTATGCTGCCAGCATACTTCAAATTTTACAGGAGCAATGTTTCTGGTCAGTACTGACATACTGGACCAAGTCCATGGAGAGTCACCAAGATGATGGAGGGCTGGAGCACATGGTCTACAGGAAAAGGGGGGGGTGTGTGGGAGGGGGTTGGTTTCTTGAGCCTTAAGAAGAGCACATTAAGGGGTATCCTACATGAAGAGGGCAGAACCAGACTCTTTTCAGAGGAATACAGTAGAAGGATGAGAGACTTTGGACACAGGTTAGAACAAGGGAATTTCAGAACAGATACAAGAACTTCTTTTTACTATGAAGGTGGTCAAATGTAACAGGGTCCCAAAGAGAGTGGGGAATCTCCGTCCTTGGAGATATTTAGAATTTACTGGACAAGGTCCTGAGCAACCTGATCTAACTGGACCTGGTTCTATATCACACAGACAAGTTTGCTGAGTAATGCTGTATCATTTCCTCATGGCAACCAGAAAATGCTTTGGTTTAGATGCAGAACCAAATTCATACACCTTTTTGTGTCTTCTCAGGGCGCAAGCTAACTTGAGATGACAATTTTGTTGGAAAAAATATCACTTCATTGTCTGAGTTTTCAATTTTAAGGAAATGGCTCTTTTTTTCTTTCAGGAACCTCTTGATCCCCAAAGGCTTTCCATCTGAAAGACCATGGGCCAGATTTTATGTGAGAATTTACAAAGCAGAAGGACTTCCGAAGATAAACTCTAGCATCATGGCCAATGTCACCAAAGCATTCATAGGCGACAGTAAGGACCTTGTGGATCCCTATGTGGTGGTCATGTTTGCAGGTCAAATGGTAATTGGGATCCTCTTGATCACAAATGTAGTCCTTCTTTCCTATTAGCTGTGCTACAGGCAGGTGATTATGCTGATGTCCTTTAACTTACAGTTACATAAATTAAGAAAAACACATATTTCTGTCATCAGAAAGAAAAAATTCAGTTCTTAAATTATGCAGGAACCAAGTGATGGAAACACTTAATGCCAGCAGATCTAATATCAGCCTCACAGCAGTAGGTTAGAGTCAGGCAGTAGAAGGGGAAAGAGAATTCTGTAGATCTGTTACTAAAACATCAAGTTACAAGACAGTGAATTACCCAGTGTGGTATTAGGTAAGTGTTATGTTCTGGTCTCCCTAGAGTGAAAAAAGGAAGCAGGGCTGAAATCAGTAAAGATGGTTCAGTCTGGATTCTTAGGGCTGAGTATTTGACTTCTGAATTACTCTGCTGTAATTCAGGGCCTTTGCAGCTTTTCTGTGGGTAGCAGAAGGAGCAGCATTAGTGTAGACTCTTGTCTCAGTGTTGCCTGGCTTCATTGCTCCCAGAGCTCCTTCAACATCAAACATGGTGCTACAGAGAGCTGCTGAGTGGGGCCTTCTGACTTCCGTGGAAGAGGAGCACAGAGGAGGTCCAGGGGCCTGGTTCCTCTGGGGTACACCCATGAAACACGGTGTCAGGGAGCTTGTCTTGATTATTGGTGTAAATAAGGGAAGAATCAAACTGTAAACGATTTTAAGCCAACAGTGCTTTCCGCATGCAAGGAAGCCTTACAGAGCAGAGACCTCCAGTTAGTCCCTTATAGATGTTGCAGGCATGAGAATGAGGCCCTTAGTGCTGATCTCATGTTTTGTTGTGAATCCAAATTACAAAATATTACATCTCAAACTAGTATGGGTTAAAACAGTCAAATGCATGCAGCTACTTCAGGTTTAATAGAGGGCTGAAGAAGACATAAGAGTGGGTCACTGATGGGAGTTTGCACACTGGTGTGTAAAATATGGGTTTAGAGGTATCGTTGGTGGGTTTCCTGACTCGATTCTCCCCACCAAATGTGAAAGCAGAAGGCCTGCCACAGTCTGTGGCTGCACGGACTGTGACACAGTCCTGCCATCTCCTCCAGACTAGGAGGAATAGCTCTGGTCTCTACATCGCTAGCACACAAGCATATGTCCAGAATGCGAGCCACAGTAATCATATTTTATACTGGATAAATTGCCCTATTTAAGGTAATTCCATTGGTACATGCAGCCTGACAGCTGTAATGAATTTCATCTTTTATGAGACAAACTGCACTGCATTACCACTACCCAGGTATTTCAAAAACCATTTGAAGATGTGCAGTTTCTAGCAGAAATGCCAAAGTCTGGCTTCACAGATATGGTTTGTGCATAAGGGCCCTGAAGAATTAGATCTTATTCCAGGCTCTGCTGTGTGCAGGTGAGAATTCTTTAGCCATAATATGGTCTTTTATTAGATATGGAGGGGAAAATAAACAAGCTAATAGAAAAGCCAAAGTACTTTCAAGATAGGATATTTGTGCTTTAAAAATGACTGGAGAGGTGTTGCTAAGTGCAATTTGTGCTATACTCATTGCCATTCTCCAGAGTCTGACCCCAGAGTCAGATTAAATTTGTTGGACTTTCATTTCAGGGTCGCACAACAGTGCAAAAGAACTGTGCAGATCCAGTATGGCATGAACAGATTATCTTCAAGGAAATGTTCCCTCCACTCTGCCGAAGAGTCAAAATCCAGGTCTGGGATGAAGGCAGCATGAATGACGTGGCTTTAGCCACCCACTTCATTGACTTAAAGAAAATATCAAATGAACAAGATGGTGACAAAGGTAAAGGGGAAAATGTCTGTTCCAGAATATGCTCTTAGAGTAAAATCTACTTCCTTGGAATCTGGGCACTGGCTAATCCCATTTTCAGAATGCCTAGAGCTCGTGAACATCCATAGTTTTTGTTGGTTCTGGGAGACCTTCTGTTGCTTAATTTGAAGTTATATCATGTTGTGCTTGGTGCATGGTGGTCTGCCACTGCCTTTCTTGTTACAGGGCTGCTACGTAATTTGGTACCTTCTTTGTGGCTGTGGCAATGGCCTGCTCTAGTCCATTAGGGATGACTGATGTAAGTTTATAGCTTGTGCAAGTTTCTGTTGGGCAATGAAAGCATAAAGTGCAAATCACAGGCAGAGCAGGCTTGTGTTTTTGATCCACCCTGTAAGAGCAAAGTGTTTAGGTAAGGCTCAGCTGGGTGCTATCATAGCTCAAGGAGGTACCATGGACTAGTGTGTTTTGTCCTCATGTATGTGAGGTAAAGCTCACTATCTGGAGTCTTTTCACTGATGGTTGAGTCTACATATATAGCCTTATTTACATTGTGTGATCTCCATGTGGAACATGGTCAGTTATCACAGCTCAGCAAAGGCACAGTAACTCCTTAAACTTGGCAATTCAAATGTGTATCTGAGTCCTTAATCAGAAAATAAAGGAGAAATCATATAAACTGAGTAGTGACATGGGCTTGGGAACAGTTTGGACAAGGTGAGAAAGCCTCCATTCCTCTCCCACCATGTCCCAGCCCTCAGTCTATGGAAGCAAGCTCTTTTTTCCAAGAGGTGCAATAGGCCTCATGCCCCAGCATGTGTGGTACAAACACCTTCTGAGAAAGAGCTCCATAGCAGCAGAGTCCCTGGCTGGGTATTGGCAGAGGCTCCTTAGTGACTAAGAATTGCCCTGCAAAACAATGCTGTATATGAGGTGGTCCCCGCCTGCATAGAAATGGGTCCAGGTTTGGCTTTTGGTGTGCAAGAGACGAGATTTCTTGGAGCAGACAGTGAGGAGAGCATGCTAACACCTAACAGAAATGCCATAAAAGGTGCTTTATCTCCAGGGTTTTTGCCTACCTTTGGTCCTGCCTGGATCAATCTCTATGGCTCACCCAGGAACCACAGCCTCATGGATGACTACCAGGAACTTAACGAAGGTTTTGGAGAAGGGGTCTCCTTCAGGGGACGTCTCTTCATTGAGATTGCTGTGGAGATACTTTCAGGAGGAGCCCGTGAGTTGAAGTTTTCAAGTATTATCAAAGATATCAAATTGCCATCAAAGGATAAAGAGTTCAAACCACCCAAAGGAAAAGACAAAACTGAGAAAGCAGGAGAGGATCGAAAGTCAGCTTCTCCTTCAGATAAGACGAACTCTACTGAAGTGGAAGTCGAGCCATTTGATGTGCCTTCAGAGGTTGGTATGATATTATGAGATTGATTGACATGTGTCCCTAAACCTCCGAGGATGGCACTGATGTGTGTATTTGGGTTTACGCCATGTAATACTGCTTTTCTGTGCTCCCTACAGCTTCTCCATGCCTCCATGGTCTTGGGACCTTCCCATAATAATGCAGCACAAATGGAGCATTCATGCGTACCTGTAACTCATAAAAAAATCTCAAGTAGGACTTGGTTTCCATAAAACTTAGTCTCCTGTTCTATTGTCCCTTCTGCACTAGCTGCATCCATGTGTTCGTACTAGAAACTTATATGATGTAATATCTGCTAAATGACAGAGAGTCAGTGGGGGCAGCTGGTAATTATGAAGTCTGATTTCCTGCATTCATTTGAGAACATCAGTAGCTGTCAACTGGAGTCAGTAGGGAATCACTGACATAGAATTTGTGCAAATTCAGAGAGATATGGGCTAGTCTGTTTTACTCTACTCCTTTAACCCTGCATTGTCAATGTAGTTTTAGATTGCTGATCTCTTTAGGAGAGGGGCTGCAAATCATGTGCTCAGTCTCAACTGGTGTTAACCGATGTTATTGTCCTAACTCCACCTGTGGTACTGGGTTACATCATGGGAAGATCTGTGCTATGATGCTTTCAGAAGGTTGTGCAGCTGTGGCAGGGCATGTGGGCTCAGGTGCTGAGCCAATACTTGAGCTTTGATTCTCTGCTCCGTCACATCACTGTCTGGGAGCAACAGTACATTGGTGCATACGCAAGCTCTATTTTTTTTTACCCAATAAATAGGAAGAAAAATATTCTCATAACAAATTTTCTTCTCACTTCAGTACACCATTGATCAAAATTTTGGCTTTTGTAGTGGGAGTCCCACCTCAGTGCTTAAGGCACTTGTGTCCTTTATTAGGTCTGATTCTTGGTCTTTTGACTCCATCTCTACAAGTAAATAGGAGAGGAGAAATTGTTCTTTGGTCTTGAGGCCTAGCCTTGACAAGTGCTCTTCCTTGGCCTGTGCCCGGGCATGGCCTGCACGAGTGCTAGCTGGAGCAGGTCAAGGAGTGCATTAGCAGAGAAATGGCATGGGTCATTGCAAGCCAGTTTTGTGAACCTGTGCCCTGGTCTCGCTTTATATACTCATATAGTTGTAAATTGCCTCTGTCCCTCAGTTCTTCTCTGAAGATTGTAATAGACGTGACATGAGAAGAAATTTATTTCCATATAGATTTTCCTTTATATGGAAGAAATCCATTATTGTGAGTGGCTCAAACACTATGGTCTTAGATGCTAGCTAAATACTCCAGGCAGAGGAACAAACCCTGCTGTAACACCAATAAATATTAATAGTAGTAATAAAGATTTATTTCTGGCTACTGTGCCTCAGTTTCAAATACAGAATGAGTAAAAGGCAACAACATAATACAGTGATGCTTGATATTCTTTTGTTTTTGACATTCAGCAATATTTCATGCTACAGTAGACACAGTAATTGTATTACAACTCTCTGAAAGGAAAAGCAGGAGCTGGAGACATTGCAAATAAGGCAAAAAATGTCTCATAGAGCCTCTGAGACAACAGAGGCCAATTACCCAGCCCCACAGCACAACTTTATTGACCTATTCCGGCAGCAAGAAGACATTAAACATTTGCAATTTGCTTTCTTTATAATGGGAGATAGATGTGTGTGTCGTAGTTTCTGAGCCTCAGCTTTATTAGGCACCCTATGCTCTGAGTTCATGCTGAAAATAATCAAGGCGCAGGGAAGCTAAAGCTACTCTGGAGCTGCAATCTGTTTGTGGTGTTAGCTTTGATATGAGATGCTGCTAACCCTTTCACTGAAGACCTATGCCCTTTTACTGTGTATAGCAGAGGTTTTTCAAAATGAAATGATCACGGGCTGTGTTAAAAGCTGTTTCTGCTTTGCAGAAGTCAGGGAAAGAAATATTCATATGCAAGTGATGTTTTATTCATTGCCTCACTCTTGAAAAAGAAGCTAGTACTGATCTTGCGTAATGGGCTTCAGTATGCTCAGGTCCATGCTGTGAAATGAGTAGGGTTTACATTGGAGAGATTGTGGCAGTCAGGGTGTAAATTTGGGGAGAACTCAAATGATAAAATATATCTCCTTTGAGCTTAGTCTTGGTTTGGGGCTAATAGTTTGTTTTGTTAATGACCCAAGAGTGCTAGAGGTGTTAGCTGGCCTTCCTTGAGTGAGAGTGTGTGCCAGGGACAAGCAGATGTTGAGTCTCCAACAGATTTAAACAGAGCCTAACAGAACCTTAAAACTCCACAAAAGGTCATTACACTTTTCAGGGTGTGCTGCTGTGCTGAGACCCTTTGGTTCCTGTGCTTCCAAATTCTGTCAAAAGCTGAAAACAAGGTTACTGGGTTACTGGTTTCTGTGCTGTGATGCCAGGGAAGGCAAAGAGTGGAGGACCATACCCTCCCACACTGAGACCCCACCTTTGGGCCTGTGGTTTAAAACACAGCAGAATAAAAAAAAATGAAGGACTGCTTGATTTCAGTAGGCTTCTGCACAGGGCTGCCATCTAAAATGTGGATACCAGAAATCTTTGTGTCTTACTGGTGTCACTGGGAGCTGAGTGTCAAAGTCTTGACTTTGAGCAAGGTCCAAGTCTTGATAGTACAAACACATGGGCAGTAAGTTAAAGTCATCCTGGGGAAAGCAGAGCTGGGCAAGCACTTCCCTGCCTGGATGCATTACCATAGCAGCATTTACTATTGCAATGCAAAGGAAGACTACTGACACACTCACTGATAAGTGACTTATATTGGGATGGTGATATTTTGTTGCTGTTGCACTAAAAGAGTGCCCTTAAACTGCTCTTGAACTGCCATAGATGTTTAGTTTGAATGATGGTATAAGAGCATGTGAAGATGCTGAAACCATTTAATAGCAACTACTGGTGAGGCAGAGTATGAAGTGAGGGGTAATGACTTTCATGTAACCAGTTATGATATAACTGGACAATATTGGCAAGTCCAAAGTCACACAGGCTTATCTCTTTTTCCAATCATCAGTTTTGCAGAGAAGAGGTATTACTTCTTCCTACAAATTGTGCCTCACTGACCACCTCAGACTGATAGATCTATGACAGTAACACAGCTGCTAGAGACTCATAAAGACTCCTCTGTGCTGTAAAAAAGAGTAGAAGGTAAAATAAATGTAATTTTTCTGCCTCCTTCTTCTCCAATAGATCTATGAAGAGAAATTTGAGGAATTCCTTCTCTTTGGGACATTTTTTGAAGCCACAATGATTGATAGGAAGGTTGGGGACAAGCCAATAACCTTTGAGGTTTCCGTTGGTAAGTGTGTTAAGTTCTTCTCCAAAGCAGAGAGGGAGTCTCAGGAGCAAGGGGATGCTACGTGTTATTGACAGCTGTGCCTCAGGGCCCAGGAGTCAGCTTCAGAGTAGGGCTTACTTTTGAATTAAACCCTGATCATCATTTCTCTGGATAACAGTCCGGCTGGGCATACTGATGCCTAGCTCTCTCTACTCCCAGATGCCCTGTGTTAATACAAATCCTCTCACCCACTATATACAGCAACTCACCTAGTATAATATTTATGCCTCCTAATCTCTTGGGAGACCAAACTCAAATAATATGCTTCAGGACAGAGTTCATTCTGTGGTGCCCATTGCAATTAATCCATGGCTGTGAGGGAGCCCCTTTGTAGGGAGGATCCATGTGGACCATCTCGGCCAACCCTGTTGAGCTACATGTGGGTCTGGGGGTGATGTACAGCCAAGCCTCAAAATGCATGCACCAGCTTGTCCTCTAAGATCCTCCTGGTAAGTCCTGCCCTTCTTCTGAGTAAAGCAGGACTGTACTGTATGAGGGACCTCCTCATGGTGGAGCTGAATTGTCCCTGGGAGCAGACTAAAGAGAAAATGAAGACATTTTCACAAACATTGAGTGGATCTTTTCAAAGCAGAAGAAATTTCCCTTAAGAGAGAAGCTTGAATTGGTCTCATTTCCCTTGCAAGGGTTTGCTTATCTCTGTACTAGCCCCACTTAGAGTCCAAGTGCACAGTAGCACCCTGGCACTTCCCATCTTTGTGCTTGTGCACCTGAGTGTGCTCAACTGTAAGGCTACGTGTGCAGGGAGAGATGTCTGTGACAAACAGGGCAATCAATGAGTGGTATTGATTCCTGCTGAAACTTAGCGGGAAGCAGAGCTGAGAATAACAAGAAACTCATTTGTATAGTTAGGCAAGAAATTATACTGATTCTTGTCAGAATTAACACTAAAGATGAATTTGGCTCTGAATTCTGGACCTGAACATCTACCAGCTACCTGTGCAGTTGAAATTTGGATCCAAACTTGGCAAATGGCCATTATTTACATGAAAGGCTGAACCAAAAGTCCAGATCAGGATGTCGTATGAGGTGATGCAGCACATCCTTCTCCTGCAGGGAATGTTTTCTGCCTGTCTCCAATAAAATCTATAATTACCAGTCTGATGGATGCACCTCTTTCCCAGTGCTGATAATTGCCCTTTAAGGCAAAATCCTATCAGAGAAGACGGCTGTATCCTTAGCAGACTTGTCTAGCATTAGGCTTGAAGCTGGGGCCTCAAAGCATTGTTATTACTAACTCTGCAACCCTACTATGCAAAATTTACTTCTCTGAAAATGAGCTTTAGCACTTCTGAGATCAGACTTTGAAATGATCATCCATATGTTGTAAAGAAGTCATACATTTGCTGTGTAAATCAAACACATATTGGGGCTCCTGGGTCTAGAAATATCAACAGCAGTATTGGTTTTGCTTCTGAATTTCTTTAGCAAAAGCAGAAGGTTCTGGGGGCCAGCAACCAGAGGATCACATCACTTAGTGATGGGGGTAGTACACTAGGTATATATCACATAGGGCAGGTAAGGAAGCACTGTCCTGGAGTCTGAAAAGTCATTGGGACGGACATACCCTGTAAGGACCTTTATAAACTGTGGTATGGCCAGAACAGCTAAGGAACAGGAGGGAACAAAGATTTTCCACTGGTATGACTGATCTTTCTCTTTTTTTAAACCTCCTTCAGGTTTATCACCTCCAAGTAGTCATCTCTTCACTTGTAACCCTGTGTCTCTAGGTAACTTTGGAAATATTACTGATGGGTTGTCAGCAGGAGCTGGAGGGAAAAAGAAGACATGTGATGGAGAAGCAGAAGAAAGCCTGCTGCATGAGGGGGAGGATGAAATTTCTCATGACCTTGGAGTACCCCTGATTTCCACCACACCCCCCGAGAAGCCACTGATCACAGGTGGGAACAGGTGAGGATCTGTGTTTTAAAATCTTATCATGCAGGACTCTGGTTCCTATTTCATAATCTTGCAGGACTCATTAATCAACCCTGGCAGCATTAAACAGGTTGTATGGAACTGAAGCTTTCAAATCCTCAATTACATCTTTCACAACAGTAAATTTTCTAGGCTCCACTGAAGTGAATGGGCTCTGAGCCATTTTACACTCATCTTCTGATCTTGGTCTCATGGGCTCTTGAACTTCTGGTGTTTCTAAAAGGGCTGCGTTATACCAACTATACATTGGAAAGCTATAGGAAAGTGGAACTCCTTCAGTGTTATCCTTATTTTAGGGTCCCATATTCTGATCGCAAGTTAACATCCACCCGGTGCCCAGCTCTAGAAGCAGAATAACACATCAAAAATATTGAGATCCGGTCAAGACAAAGTCAGCTTCCCAGAACACTTTCCAGAGGTAGTAATTATAGATGTAGACTTAAATAGCGATTAGTAACCAAAGTAGGAGGAAATAATCCTTGAAAAAAAGAATGGAGCAATGGATGAAAACATGCAGAACAATTCTTCTAAATGGCCTTGTTTATAAACAGAAGTGTAAAGGTTTAATTCATTTCAAATATGCTAATAAAAAGAAATATTTTCTTTGTTGCTTTGGTACGTAGAATGATCCCCGATATTACTGAGTGCCAAGACTAGATGATACCTCTTTCTTTAGAAGGCCAGGCACTGCCAAGCAGTTTACAGATATAAGGACCAGGTGGGAAATATCAACCTGGATCTGTTTGGTTTCTGGACCTCCCTGAAGTTAGAAAGTCCTTTCATCCTTTCTTGCAATCAGTGGCTCAGTCAGATTGAATAAGAGTGAGTGGAAGAAAACAAGAATGAAAATACCACAGTAGAAATTTTTGTTTCTGCAACAAATAAATAAAAAGAAGGGGGGGAAAAAACAATGTTTGACAGAAAGATAGTTGCCTTTCCTCATTAAGAGGACTGCAGATTTGGGTACATGCTGGGTTATTATCCTCCCTGAAAGACTGTGAGATTTTTAGTTTTTCCCTTAACAAGAATTTAGATTTAAAGAACCATTGTAAAAGAATGAATCATTCTTCAATTCTGCTATTTGCTTCTTGGCTCACTCCAATATTAACAAAGTTTTCTCTCATTAAAGATCCCTTTCCCTCAAATTTATGTAAAATGCTGCATCTTTTTTTCCCTCCTGTGCTGTCTAAAACAGTTTGGCCAGCCACAGATATCAGCTAATGACTTTATGACTGTCATCTCATATTGGCATCTTACTGGTCTCATCACTGGATATTTTTAGTATTGATCAGTACTTAATGGGATATCCAATAATTTAGATAAATTCTGTATTTTAGAATCATAAATGAACAATAGAAAACAATAACAAGAGTCCATTTTGGAGATTAAAACCACTAACTAATTAAAGGAGCAGGCAGAGCAATAAGACTTCTAAAGCAGACACCATGAAATTGCCAGGGATTTTCTACATTTATGTCAAAGTGTATAGCAAGGATAAGCTAACACTGAAAAAGTGGTTCCCCAAAATTCTCATAGAGGGAATAGTAGACATGAAAGTTGTCTTCCATGTGAGTTTTTTCATGGCTATATAATTTTCTTAGTAAACCCTATGAAAAGACTCATAAGCTCTATGAATTTCAGGTTAAGACATTCTGGCATTGGGACATAGTTAAATTTTTTTCCCTCTTATGAAACTACCAAAATTAATGATTTCTCGAGACCTGTGTAGCTCTGCTATGCACCGAATTCAATGGGTAATGCTCACCTTGCTGTAGGTTATTAAGCAGAAAGTAAATGGGAAATTCTGTTTCTCTTTTGATATCCCATAGGGCAGTAAAATGAAGTTGCAGATAAGATCTTCATATTTTTAAACAGAAACTTTCTCACATAACCCTATTAGGGATGTATGGAAGTTAGGAGTTGTGGACAGGATGCTCAAGAGCGACAAGTGATTTGGTTTCTGGTGAAACACGTGCCCAGTTCTATCTGAACTGACTGAGGGTATCTGAGGCAGCCTTGCAAGCAAACATGAGACACCCAGCCCCTTCTAGATGCGCATGCTTAGGCAACTCAGCCTATTGGGGCCCTGGATTTCAGGAGCAGATGATCAGGACTTTCTAAAAATTTGGCTGTGCTCAGATAGAGAGACCTTGAAATGGAAGAAGTGAAGTCTTCTCTCCATACCAAGTGCACTTTCCTTTCTTGGATACCACAGCCTCTCCCAGAGGAGAGGAAATGGAAAATGCAACCATTTTTTCTGCCAGTTGTTGAACATTGTGAAGAGCAGGAGGGTCAGGCAGTTTTATTCTTTATTATTTAGGGAAGCAGTTTCTGTGTAGAAATACTGAAGGGTCACAAGGCAAGTTGTGCTCATTTTGACTGCAACAGAGTTAATTTTTTCCATAGTAGCTAGTATGGGGCTATGTTTTGGATTTGTGCTGGAAACAGCATTGATAACACAGGGATGTTGTCGTTATTGCTGAGCAGTGCTTACACAGGGTCAAGGCCTTTTCTGCTTCTCACCCCACCCCACCAGCGAGGAGGCTGGGGGTGCACAAGAAGCTGGGAGGGGACACAGCGGGGACAGCTGACCCCAACTGACCACAGGGATATCCCATACCATATGATGTCATGCTCAGCATATAAAGTTGGGCAAAGAAGGAAGGGGGGGACATTTGGAGTGATGGCATTTGTCACCCCAAATCACTGTTATGGGTGATGGAGCCCTGCTTTCCTGGAGACAGGCTGAACACCTGCTATGCCAATTAATTAGTGAATTAATTCCTTGTTTTGATTTGCTTACGCGTGCGGCTTTTGCTTTACCTATTAAACCATCTTTATCTCAACCCACAAGTTTTCTCACTTTTACCCTTCTGATTCTCTCCCCCATCCCACCAGGGAGGAGTGAGCGAGTGGCTGTGTGGGGCTTAGTTGCCAGCTGAGGTTAACCCACGACACAAGTATACACCAGAAAATAGCTCTCCAGTACAGCCTCTTCTCAGCTGCAGAGCACGTATTGGTGGCATTGGGTTAGAGCCATTCCCAGAAAAACATAAAGCAATTTATAGAGTTTCATATCCATTAAAAAACTCTCCACTGTCCCATGATTAGTAAGGAAACTGATGAGACCTCTAGTGTTAAATCCAGTATGGCTGAGCATGGTGTTTCATAGGGCTATAGTATTTATATAAAGGGAGGACAACGTGCTTATCAGGTACATGGTTTTGACATAGTGTCTGCCACAACTCTAATCAAAACATCAGGCTTTGTGGCAGGTGTGCATTAAAGTCTGCAGAGCCTCTGGTTATGCTGGTGTCTTGCTCATTTTTCTCAGTACAAGACATCATACGGCTGAACACCCGAAGAAAGCAGCATTACAAAAAGAGTCAATATGGCAACTTGGACCTAAGATAAAGAGTGAGAAAAGAGAGAGTAGCAGATGCATTTTATCACTGAGTTATTATGAGTTTGTTATTATCACTTTTACTAAGCAGGGTCCTGCAGATCAGCTTCTGCCAAGGAATGTTAATCTTCACTAGCTGTTGCTTCTGAAAAAAAGCATCTTGTGAAAGTAATGTGGTGGTGAGACTCTGCCACGCCTCTCCCGCTGTGTAGTGTGTGGAGCCATTGCTCTTGAAGAGGTGATCAGATTTTAATCTTTGCTCCTTTTTCCCTTGTTGCTTCCCACCATTAACAGTATTTCAGAGCTTCTCTGCATGCCTCTTTGCCTGGCTTTTCTCCCACCCTGGAAAGCACTGAAATTAGATCCATTGACTTCAAGCTTTTTCTCTTCAGGGATCTCACAGTTAGCATAAGTGATGTTTGTGTTTATTCTTCCGAGTATTTACTGGTTAGCACATGTGAACACATCCTGTTGTGTCTTTGGTTTCTGTGCTGTGAGAGAGCACCAGTTTTTCTTTCCTGCGCTGCCCCCTTTATGATCTGCTCCGTACTTTGTTTTCACAGGAACTACCAGTACCTCCCGTACGATGAGAGGAAGCCCTGTATCTGCGTCAAGAGCTACTGGGGCGACCAGACCTTTCGTCTGTACTCTTCCAACACTCTTGAGAAAATGGCGGATCACCTGGTAAGTGGCAACCATCCTCCCAGGCTCGTGTATTCAGCAGAGTATGTCAGTGAGAGGTCATGTTCCCCAAAACAGGCCTTCAAAGTTTCCCCCAACTGCATTCCTTCATTTTGTGAAAGAGTAGCTGATGTCAGCGCCTTCTCTTTTTTTTTTTTTCCAAGTTGCTTTGATCTGTTAGAACTAGTCAAGTATTCCTGCCCACAATTAATTTTTTTGGCCACAGGGCTGTCTTCTTTCTCAGAAACATTCTATTCTTTGTAAGACCAGTCAAACAATTTAAATATGAGATACAGAATAATTCTGTCTCTTATGGCTCTTTCTCTGATGTCTTCTTGCCCAGACCACATGGTTTAACCTGTGTTTATGCTGGACACTCTTTAAAGGACACTTTTTGGTTTTAGTTTTCCTAAAAACATTAATAGAGACGAAATGGCATATCATCGCATGGACAGTCACTGTGGTGCCCTAGTCATAGTGTTTTCCCATAATGATGTTTTTTTCTATACTTGTTTAAAGTTGACTATCAACAGTCTCAAGAAAGTAGTAGTATTTTTTTTAAAGTGACTTCTAATGTTGAATATTTTAATTTGGGGCACTCAGATTAAGAGTCCAATTCATCCCTCATTTGTCCTCATATACCTCATGAGCAACAACACTGAAATCATACTCATGCAAGGATGTACCATGAGAAGACAGTGGCTTATAGGCCAACATTTCAAATCCAGGAATTTGAAAATAAAACATCTGAATATATACATGGAGAGATATATTTGTCAGTGTACCTGAACAGCCACAGGCCTTGCTGGAAATCCAGCCGCTTATTTTAGTTTGTAAGAACAGACTCCGTTTCTCAATGATAACAGTAGGTGTTGCAGTAGACCCTGCATATGGATTCAGGTGCCCACTGAAGTTTAAGAAGTTAACTCCAGAAACTTGCTAAATTTAAGCAGCAGGGATAGAAACAGAACCAAAGAGAACTACAGTTTTTCCTCCTACCTAGTGGAGAATGTTTCCCACTGACTGATCTTCAGTAAAGAAGTGAGGAAACAAAGCTGCTCCAAGCAGTAGTAGCTTGGACTAGTAGTTGGAGACACTGGTGAAAGGTCAAAATAAATCATGCTGCTGGAGTCTTTTCTCTGTGCACTTCAAGTGTAGTGATATACCAAAGGTCCTGTTCTCCCTCATTCTTACTAGTCATGCGGTGAGTAATGGTGTTATAACACTGGCAGAATGACAAAGTGCCCTCTTTTACATAACAGCTTTTTCATGTGTTTTTCATAGGAAGAATCATTAGAGCAAGCAAAGGACTTGATCAAGGTTTCAGAGATTGCATCTGAGGAGAAAATGAGGATGACCCTAAATGATTTTATCAATCAAAGCAGGTAACTACATTTACTAGAGGCATACAGAAAACTGACTTTATATGTTGGCTACAAATTCAAGGCTAGACAAAGAAATTTATGATAATTCAAAAAAGTACAGTACACTTACTGAGATATAGATTTTTTTTTCTGCTATAAAAGCAAAGGCCTTTCCAAATTGCAGTTTCTATTTATACAGAGAAAATACTTTATTGTTATTTCCAGTATTCAGTATTGACAGTAGACTACTGCCAATCATTGTCATATTATTTTGGCTTTCTGGACTCTAAGAACAGAACGTATAAGTAGGGTTTAACAAAGTGTGTGATAAACTTACTGTAAAAAAGGACAAGGTTAAGATTAAAAAAAAAGGATTCCACATGCTGGGATAAATCACCCAGTGGGCTCTGTGTCAGATGACATGATTTGGCTCAAAATAGACATAAACCCTAATTTCTAGATATTAACCCTGTTTCTGTGAAATGTGGTGTAGAGTTTTTGGACTCTATTCTTTGAATCTTATAGGTGCTCAATATTTATTTTAGAGAATTTCAGTATCTCTGTCTTCTGGTTCATGTACTGCACCAGACAGAGAACATTTCATTTCAATGTATTTTAGCAGCTCACATTAAAGAAAATAACACATTTAAAGAACTTGTTATTCTTGTGTCCTAGGGCCTTCATTACCATTGCTGAAAAGAAACCCAAAGGGTTGAACTACACTGCTTTGGACAAAAAGAGACTCATGCTGTTCAAGCAAGAGCTGGTACGTGTTTTTTCCTTTAAGCATTGATGCAATGAAGTTAACTGAAAGCACGCTGGTTGTATACATTTTAATTTCTAGTTGATTTCACCATACTGGAATGCTTTGTAATTAATATGAATATAGTATCCAAGAGCATTTTTTTAATAAACCCCGCTGTGCTTAGTAAAGAGTTGTAAGATACCCTAAAATAATTCAGAACATGTTGTTTTTAAATACATTTAAGGCATACATATAAAATAATGAGTTGATTTTTCTTTTCCATGCATCTTAAAATGGGATGATGCTGAGTTCAGTGGAAAAACACCAAATTAACACTGCTGTTAGGCATTTAATTACTGCGGTGGGGCTGAACTTCAAGACTAGTAAAGTCTGGCATTTGATATTCCTGCACCTAGTCACCTCCTCCAGGGACCCAGTGAGAAGAAACCAAACTTGACAGAGGTCATCTGAATGTTTATTAGCTTTATTTACTGCTTGTAGCACAGAATTTGGTTGTGACTTCTGTCAGGACTGAGGCCCGATAATTCTAGGTGGTAATCACATGTCTCTTGAGACTTCCATACATGCAATATACATACAAACAAAGAGAAAATGGGGGACATTCACATTTTATGTTATTCAGCTCCAAAGAGTTGATCACTTTCTGTTGTGACAAGGAAGGTAATTGCTACCTTGAACCAAGTGTCTTCATCTTCTCTTTTCAACTTGAATTGAAGACTGTTTTCTCTTTCTGTGTCCAGTTCAAATTACTTGATAATGCATAAAAAATATATATTGTCTTTCCTGACTGCAGGAAACAATGTCCAGTGATGCCAAGGGAATTGTTCAGCAGCAGAAAAAGAAGATGCCACTGGATGAAATTATGCGTGAGACTCAGAGCTTTATAGATAAAATTCGATTCTTGGTTGATGAGGTAATCCACACAAAAGTTCAGATAAATTTAAAATCCAGAGCTTGACTTTGGTTTTCATAATCCCATGTGAATGACTCCTGGCCCGGTTTTCCAAAGAGTTCTCCTTTGGATATCTGGACCCAATCCTGTTTTGCATTAAATGTAGCTGTTAACAGGATAGAAGAGGAAACACTGGGATATGTGGTATGGGGAGGATGAGGTATGGAGAGTTTTTCTTCTTTTTTTTTTTTTTTTTTAAATACAGTCCTCCCATATGTGTCTTAGTGGTTTGGAGACAGCCTGCTTTCTGATCTGAATTCATGGCTCCACTTGTATGGACGTAGTGATTTGGACTGGTATGAGCTCAGGGGTCTCTATACTATACGTCACTGTACAGACACTGCTTAGACATACTATTAAGCCTGAGAATAACAGCAGAATGGCCATATTTGGTCAGGCCAAAATCCAGCCAGTGGAGTGCTGTCTTTCTGAGAGCTGTCTGTGCTGGCAAACTAAACAGGACCATGGCTATTCCCTGGCTCAGAGAGCAAGTGGCACAGCCTGGCATGGTTTGCATCCTATGCCCAAATTCTCTTCCTTCCCAAACCAGAGTGACCTTGCTCACAGTGCCTCCTGGGAACAGCCCCTGGGCTGGGCTTCACTTCGAACCACCCTCAGGCTTTCCTTGGGAAAATGTTTTTTGGGGCAGGGCAAGGCCATGCCATGGAGCATCCTCACAAGCAGAACAGATGATCGTGTGCCAGTGCTTGAGTTTGGCCCTGGTCTTTTTTGGTCTGCTGGTATAGATGAAGTTGATGAGTATTTCCATGGTAGGTACTTTCAGCTTACGCAGTCTGTGGGTAAGTTATTTCCTGAGACAGAGTTGTACCCAGAGTTTTAGTTTTAGTTTCTCCTGAAATGATTTATAGAGTGGGTGCTCCTTAGTCACACTACAGAGCTCTTTACCTTCAGCTGTGCTTGGGAATGGAGGTTTGGACTGCAAAGCATGCAGTGACAGCCTCTTTTATTCCGGGTGCACATCTGCCACTCCACAGGAGCCATGAGGGAATCAGCTCTTGGTAGAGAGAGTTTTAACAAAAAATAATGGTGGTGGCTCATAGAAAGAATTCAGTTTTAGTTCAGTATTCCTCATCATTTAACAGCCACAGAATACGGTGCCTGATGTGTTTATCTGGATGCTCAGCAGCAACAAGAGAATTGCATATGCCAGAATCCCAGCAAAAAACATACTCTATTCCCCAGAGAAAGAGCAGAGAGGCAAGGACTGTGGGAAGATTAAAACCCATTTCCTGAAAGTAAGTCTGGGGTGCTCTGCAAACACAGGTAATGCTTGGGGAGCATTCGGTATTCAGATTTCTTCCAGGGATTGTATTTTACAGGCTCATCTTTGTAATATACTAAAAATGTGTACACTTTTATATCCATCATCTATTAATGTTTACTACTTATATTTATGCTTATCCTTCTTTAAGCACTGTATAATTGCCAGGCTTTTGGTGTCTGAGTAATTAATTCTCACTTGTTATGGCAAGTTTATAGCATTGTTTATCTGTAGCTCTATACATAAACAGATAGAAGAGGTACAGCCTCTTTGCTGGCAAAGACGTCAGAATGCAGCGCATGAAAGTCCGGGAGGAGACTGGTAAGAGATCAGCATGCAGCAACACACATAGCAAGGAAACCTAGGTTTTCAGAGGTAATAGAGCAATTATTTATGCTTGCTATTTAAAATGTGCCTAGGTTTGTGCAATATATGTCCAAAATATTGTTATGGGATTTTTCATCTTGAAGGAAAGTCTTAGTGGATACACTCCTATAAAGGCAGTGTGACTGGTAATACCCAGCAGTGGAATATTATACAATTAATTGTTACTATGGCCAGCAGGAAAAGCCCAAACATGAGACAATAGTAATTTTATATAATGACTTTCTAGTGTTTTTTCACCGGAGCTGCTGGGAGCACTCCCATAAAGCACAGCTAAAGAGCAGATAGAAATATCTAAGCTCCTGATAGTTGCCATAGGTACTTGTTAAGCTCAGTACCATTTGCCTGCACGAACGAAAAAATACCATAGTTAACTCTCCAGCCCCTTCATTATCAAGAATTACCTTAAGAACAGATAATACTAAACACTGAGCTTAGCAGAGCTAGATGAAGTGGAAGGGGAGAGGAAGGAAATAATAGTATTTTTTGTCAAGACAAATAACTTTTTATACTGGAATATGTTTTCTGACCTACCCAGTGGGGTAATATTTTTAGTAATACATGGGACTAACTATCGGAGACCAGCAAAACTACATGAAATATAAAGTGGGCTGAAGTCTGGGAAAAGTAAGGTACCAGCCAGCACTGATACACTTGCAACTATTAGCTAGTCTGCACGAACCTCTGCATATTAGCCAGTACACCGTTTACATAGACTTTCAACCAAGGAAACGACTCATTTCTTCCCTAAGAATCACAGAATTTCCTTGTGATAAATGGGTCTCAGGGCCACTCACTGTGGAGAAATGCCATTTTTCAGTATATCAACTCAGTGAATGCTCCTTTATTTCACATTGTCTTTGTAGGACTCAGCATCCAGCCACCTCACTTTCTTGAGTTTGTTGGTGATGGGTGGATTTTTTTTCTTCAGTTACCAGGCAAGCGCCCACTGGGCTGGACTGTGCAGGCAAAGGTGGACATCTACCTCTGGCTTGGACCTGCCAGCTTTGCCCATAACATCATGGAGAATTTACCTATAGGATATGAGACCGAAATACCATCCAACACCAGCTCAGGGCACAGCATGGTGCCCTCACCTGCCTGCTTGCTGTATAAAAGTAAGGCACTGTTTCTTCTCCATATTAGCAATTAAGAGGGTTTGTAAGAAGCACATGGCCCCAAAAGCCCTAATTCAGAGGGCTGCAAAACCTCTGTTAAAAGTAACTGTTCTAACATGATCACGGCTTAGCATCTTTTGGTCAGAAAAGGCTGGTTTCATTGCCAAGTCATCAGTCCTGCCACTGACATTTTGCAGATGTCAGGGAAAGAAAAGACCTGTTCTCTTGCAATTTCTGTTCCCTGTCCCATGGGTCTGTCTCCTCATAACAAGGAAACATCTTTCAGTTCTCCTGATGAAGGTACTATGTTGAACACCTAGTAGATAAACCAGTGATGGGAGATGAAAACTGGCGGTTAACCTTGCAGTAGAGACTTAGGTCAGACACTGATTTTAAGCGAATACAGAAGTCTTACACAACTTCTGAGTGTCTCAGGTGTTTCATTAGTGAGACAGTGCTAGCAACAGTTCCCCTTGTCAGATCTTGGTTGGACGGCGGGTGGTGAATCTTCCCTTCCTACCTATGATGTACTGCATCATTTCCATGAAGCTGACATTACTCTTTTCTTTGCAATGATGTAGCCCTGCACTTCTTCCAGCTGAGAGCCCACATGTATCAGGCAAGGGGGCTCATTGCAGCTGACAGCACTGGACTTTCTGATCCTTTTGCAAAGGTTACTTTCACATCACGCTGCCAGACCACAAAGGTAAGTTCCAAAGTCTCTTGCAGTAAAAGAAAACACAATTTTTTTTCCAATTAATCCATGAAAAGGAAAATTCTTGGTTTTGCAAAGAGGTACCTAGCAGGAAAAGGAAGATGCCTGCTGTTAAAGGGCAACTCCTGACAGTCCACTGCAAGCAAGGCAAAAGTTTAGGTGTAACCCACTACTCTAACATGAGGTGCAGTAGTACTAGTTTACTTTAACTCCTTCAGATGTCAGATTCTCTGGGGCTGCTGGGCCTCTGCAGCAAATGAATTACCTTTCTCTACAACTTTTTCTATATGTTTTAAGTTTAGGCTGTTGTCATTGCTTGGTATGAAGATGAACCCTCGTGGTTCTCTTTTCCCATAGTCTATGCGTGCAATGATTGAGCAAAGAGTGAAGACCTTTATATGGCTTCTGTAGCCATGTGAACAAGCGTGGCTCTTTGCGGTGGAATTTGGCAAAGCACACTGTTGGTTTTAGAGTAGCAAAGTTGAAATGAGCTGAAAACAGAGGTGTGAGACTTTCTGCATCACTTAAATGCTGCAAAAATGTGCCCATAGGGAGTGGTCTCACATCTCCCTCAGGCATCTCCAGGGGACAAATGGTCTGCTGTAGACATTTGATGGAGCCTCTAAAGAGAAGGAGGAACTTCTACAGAGCTCCAGCGAGAAGGGTTGAAGTACAACCCTGGCAAATGAGCAGGATGATGGTCCCTCACAGAACACGAGGACTGACTTTCAGAGGTCCCGAGACCTCTACAACTACCCTAGAGTTAAAATGGGACTGGGAGTTCTGAAACCCGTGCCACAAGCAGAATTTGCTAGGCCAAACTTGCTTCAGAAAAAGTGTTTAACCACTCCATCCAACCCCTCTCCCAGAAAACTCCACAGAAGACTGTTTTAATTTAATTAATTCTAACATTCCTCTGACACCTTCTTTTCTTAGGAAGCAAGTTCTGTAGCCTGTGCCTAAGGCAGTGGGAAGCAAAAACCTTTCTCTGCTCTAAGTCATAGGTGACGGCGCTGCTTTTGCCTCAAGGATACAAATTGATTTTTTCCTGTAATGTGATCGTAACTTCTAATAAAAGTTGGTGAATGAAGCCAATGAAGTTGGTGTTTAGATGCACCAGATTCAGGAAAGTAGAATTTGGCCCAGGAAAAATAATATTTTATAGGCACAGAGTATTAAGTTTATTCACTGCCTGAATAAAATATTACAGCCAATAACTTGCATGCTTTTAGAAGACTGTCAGCCAAGTGCCAATAAACTGTAGTCGAGAGCCTTATTTCCATTCAAAAGAATGATAGCAGGTTATGAGTCATTTTGCAGTTGGCATATTTTTCCTCTTTAAACGTTATCTTTGTTAAATATATTTCCTGCCGAGACAGTTAAAACATTGTCTATGATGAAATGCCATAAACATACACATAAGCCAAATTACAACAAATTAAAAACTGTTGATTTGTTATGAGTGATTAATTAAAATATATATTTTTTCTTTTTTTTAAAAAAAAGTGTTATTACTTCAGTGTCATTACACTGAAGTAAAAACAAGATTGAAAAAATGTACCCTGGAGAAGTGAAAATGGCCTTGATTTAGGACAAAGGCTTTGTTTTAATAGCATTGGGCATGTGCCTGCTTTCCTAAACCAACAGCTTTCCTCTAAATTTAATACTGATCTTTGTCTACAAAGACTGGTGGTCATGTATTGATATGCCCGTGAGGTGTCTGTGAGGCAAACAGGGAAATGAAGACACCAAAGATACTGGCCTCAAAGTGAAAGAATCATATTTTTCTGGCTGGGAATAGCTGCTGAAAAATGTGGTGCCTCAGACAAGGAATTGTTCAGGCCGTGGGAAAAGACATCACCAGCAGATCAGCACATCCTGCTGAAGGACTCCCAACCAACCAGTTCATAGCTCATTAAACATTTCCTCTCTTTCATTAGATCATTTCTCAGACGTTATCCCCCACCTGGAACCAGATGCTGCTTTTCAACAGCATTGTGCTTCATGGCGACAGAGAGGAGATTGCTCAGTTCCCTCCGGAGATCGTTATCGAGCTGTATGATGATGATGCACTGGTAAAGTCAAGATCCTTCTTAATAAAACCCTGGGCTCTTACATCTTACTGCCAGTGTGAAAACAAAGCTATGTCATTGAATAGGCATTAAATGGATGACCTTGCCAAATGGAACTCAGTGTTTTGCAGTTTAACATCTGAAAACAGCCCTGAGACTCACTTTATGTCCTTGCAAAGCTGTGGTCTTGTTTTTTCCCAAGTGAACCTTGCTCCCGAAGACTGGCTTAGAGAAATCAGAAGCATCTTGCCCTCACCTCCCTTGCACACAAGTGTAAATATTGTGTCTAAGTCTGGAGAGACATGGATTTATCTCTGACCATGCAAACTCTGACACAGTCTCACTGGTTGAATGTAGAGCTCAGAAACTTTGGATGCTTTGAAGAAGTAGTAAATACTCAACTCCTTCATTTTCATAGCTGCCTTGCATTTTACTTTGTTGTTTACTTCAGGAGAAGGGTATCCTTCACAAATACTAAACTCATCTTGGTTCCTGTGTCATCTTGGCTCCTGTGACAGTTGTGAAATTCAAATGCATTTGACACCTATATTCTCCTTTATTTAGGGTAAAGCAGAATATATTGGGTCTACAGTGGCTGCCCCTGTGGTGAGACTTGCTGATCAAAACTATGACCCACCTAAACTTTCTTACCACCCAGTGTATTGTGGAAATCTTTCAGGAGGAGACCTTCTTGCTACATTTGAGCTTCTGGAGGTAAACTAGACTTTCTGGACCGTTACACTTTTATACCTTGGGGTCACAAAAACAGCCGTGGCATCAAGGCCCATCACCCTCTTGAATTAGTGGGAATTGCAACTGGACCAGGATCATTCTGCTGTTGGACCTCATAGTCCTCATGCAACCTCTGTCACTGCCTCCACCCTGCCAGGGGAACAAGGGCCACTGCCCATGCACACACCATCGCCAGCCCCTCGCATGCTCTGAGTCTCATTTGCCCATCACTTGCCCTGCCCAAAATTAGGCTCTGGCTTGAGAAACAACTGTGAAAATCCCACTGCCATTGCAAGGAGTTGCTCTTTGGAGTAGCACATGGCCCTGACTTTAGCAACCTCAAAGCTCTCAGTACTACTTTCCCTCTTAGGAAAAGGGAGCAGTGAATAATAAGGATTGGATTAGGGAGACTGAGATTTCAGATACCCCTAACATATTAAGAGAAATGCTACGCTGGTTTCCAACTGCAAGACAAAAGGCAAATTCAGCATACCTCTGGGGCTAGCCTGGCAGATGCATCAGTGGGGTGTATTGTGCCTGGGATTTCAGGGAATTTCAGTGGAATCTGCAGAGCCACCAGTTAGAGGAAACCTCTCTGCTGAAAACCTACAGCAGTTTATTCTGAAATCTGAAATAAGAAAAATGTGGAACTCCGTGACACATTTTGGAGATATTCCCAGGATAAAACAGGCTTTTAAGCATGATGGGCTAATTATGTTCTTGGTGAGAGCCAGAAATATGACACCATGTGGAACATTTCCTCATTAAGGTGGGTACCCAGGGACAGAGTCTAGTACCTTAGCTATAATTTTCCCACTTTTTTCATGAAATCCACTTTTTGGTGAACAAAGGGAGCATTGTATTTTGTTTTGCCATCTTTTGGGACAAAGGAAGCAGCACTTCTTCTAGGATATACTCAAATATACCCCTAAGACTTCTCTAGAGAGTTGACAAGAACTGTAAGTGAAAACCCTGCAGTCCTTATTTTCACGCTCTGTGTTACTCTTCTCAGTGCCAACACTCTAGAGCATCTCACATGGCAGATAATAGCAATATGGACATTAAATAAATTTTCAGGAAAAGATATATATATAAACATCTGCAAGGCTTCAAAGGACTCCCAAAGCTGGTGTGCCAGTGCCTCCTTCCAACATCAGGGGCTTCCTGATGATGCTCTGTTTGAGGATGGAAACAAAAATCTCTCATCACTGATTTATCCTCATTCTGAGCCCATAACCTTTCCCATGACATACTGTGCTCAATAACTCTGGTCTGCAGGTACCGTTTGGTTCAGCTGAAGAAGTGTTGTGTAAGAAGTGAATGCTCCTTTCTCAAAATGAATGCTGTTATGCTGGGTCTTGCTGGAGGGATAAAATTATTCTTATAACTAAGCATCCTGGCATTTAGAAAAATAGTAGACTAAAAAAATACAGACTAATGAATACCAGGAGTCTTGATTTTGCTCAAAGTGGGCTCATGATTTACTGAGTTTGTTTTTTTTTTTTTTAGTCAAAAGAGCAAAATCCCCTTGAAAACACACTTTGTGGTTAATTTCCTCTACTGTCATTTGAGTGCTATATCATTCTTTACCTCTTGTTCTGTGCACTTTCATTGTGGCCATGAAGTAAAATCCTTTCTGAGTTATACCAAGCTAATTTCACTGACATTAACAGAGTTTCACTGTGTAATACAGAAACACTCTCAAACAAGTGGCTGTTAGATCTTGGAAAACTGGGGACCTTCCTTGCAATATATTGGAGAACTGTTCAGTTAACTGCAATACTTAAAAGGAACAAAAGTGAAGATCCAGGAAATCTTGATTTGATATCAGTATTAGGTTTTGCAGTCCTGGAGTGCAGTTTAATAAAACTGTTTATGAGGCAGCTCCATTTTCAAATGTGAGATCTTGCCAGCCTTCCTCTCCTAAGCCATGTCCTTTGGAACTAATCCCTTCTCACAGCTGTAAGAGGAGACACAAATAGCTATGTATGTCCTACTTTAAAAAAAAAATTAAAATAGGTGGTGCAGTTTAGAAATTACATATGCATAAGTCACTGTATCATGCAGATTAATATATTTTTCTTGATCACCTGTCATCAGTATCCAAGTCAGATAATGCAATGACAGTGGGTACCCTGAGACGTGAATGGTGTGCAGGGACATGACATCTGGTATGTGACGTGGTTCAGGTGGTCTTTGCCTCTTGTTTTATTTAAAGTACCAGTTAATCTATTATGGGGTAAATTTTTGGAGTGTTTAATGTCCATTAATATAGAGTTGGAAGCTCTGAATGTAATTAAAGCTGAACAGGTAGATTTCTAGACAGGCAGTTATTGTTCACGAAGTTGTGTGTTTCTGTTTGGCTTTTTAAACGGCATCACAGAGGTGGCTTATAGAAACCAGATACATTGGGGAACAACAAAACTAGACCTAGATCTCTGGCCTCAAGTTCCATGAAATCTATTAAATGAATTGTTTGGGATTTTTACTGATAAGAGGCAGTAAAGATGTGCATGTGAATTATTGCTGTTAATTATGTGAATACTCACATACGCTGCAGGTGCTATGCTAGAAGATACGTTTTCCATCCATCTCCTCCTTCACCTACAAGGTACTAGGGAACACATCCTTTCTCCCTCATGCTAATTAAACTCCCACACAACTGTACATAGCTGCAGATAACAGACAGATGGCCTAGTTAAAAGAAGCAGACAACTTCAACTTTACATGTCCTTTGAGAGCTGTACCTCAGCTGCTTCAACTTTCAACAGTGACAAGTTAGCTTAGGAATGGGGAAGCACTCCAGAAGTTGTGTTTCTTTTTCCCAGAAGCCATACATACAGTACGCTATACACCATACTTCATGTGAAAGCTGAGGAGAGCTCTGTCTGTAGGTTGTTAGCTCACCTGTGAAACCTGTGTTCCTACTGTTCTCTGCTATCACAGCCTGAGCTTCTGGTAGGACTCATCATCAGGTGCTGGCTTCAACTATTTTATGTAGAAATTTGCTAAATTAGGCCAGGCTTCAGATCCGCCCTGCATGGACTGAGAAGGTCATAAATACAGTGTTGAAAATTAGGAAGGGATTGGGAAATGAAGCCAGGGAGCTTTCCCACAGAAGGTGAACCAAACAGGCAGCAGAGCCTGGAGCACGGCAAGAGGCAAAGAGATGGTCAAGCCTCAGAGCTGCGGTGGAGCGTGCTCTCCTCCCACCTAGCATGGGGCAGTCATGTACGCCCAAATGAGCTCCTGAACGTGGGGCAGGCTTACGTGCAAGCACACGCAAAGAACATAAGTGCTGCCTGCCGCAAGATTTTAGTAGTTGCATAGAGAAGACCCAGCCCTAACTCTGGAGATGTGATTTGCAAGTTCTCAAATGCCAACAGCATGCAATAATGCAGGACCGCTATTCCACAGTGGCCGAGGAGCCTTATGTCTGTCTGGCAAATGTGTGGTTTAGCTGATGTGTACTGTCTGTTCACCAGCCTTTTTTAACTAAAATCAGATCTAGAATTTTCCTGTGAAAATCTTCTAAGCAGTTTTGCACAGGTGTTTCGTTAAATAGAATTACCATGCATTCTATTTTTAATAAATGGAATTACCATGCTTCAGTACATGCATGTCTTTAGGGCAGGCTATGTCCTGCTAGGACAAAGGAGACTTTTTTTGGAAAGGTGCATAAACCCAATCTATTGAATACTCTTTCTGCCAAGTGTTTTAGTATCACAGCATGACAGACGGTAATTCAGGTCAATTCCTCTCACAGCACAACCTCTCTGATCTGCAACAGGTCTTGTAAAACTGCATTAAATTGATGTGTTCAATGTACCATTCACAGATACTTCTGATACTGGTTTTATTCTTCAAAAAACAGCCTAGATTTTGACTGCTTAATTTTTCAGATTCCTGAGTCAGATCCAGACAGACTTCCCCCACTGGATCCACCAGATATTGGCCAGATTTACCCAGTCCCAGCTAACATCCGACCTGTTTTAAGCAAGTACAGAGTGGAGGTGAGTTATTTCCATTTCCAGATCTCATCTCCCTTTATTCTCTTACTGAACTCTAACAGTAAGGGATGATGATTTTAAAATCCTGTGATCACGTAAAATAGCATATGGATACCAAAATATACGTGGTAAGCTCAGATCAAATCGATTCTCAGAGGCTGGGCATGGGAGGCAGTGCTTCCACCTGAGGCCAGCAAAGGCTATGCCTCAGTCCTGACCTGCTAGGAAGGGACTGCTCCCACGGCAGAGCGTGGTTGATGGACCTGAGCTCTGTGCAGCCCAGGGAAGTGTCTGCAGAAGATGGAGAGCTTCCCCTTGCAGCTGACCTCACTGGAGGTGAAGTTCTACAGCAGTCACCTCCCAGGCTTTTTCTGGGTCCCAAACTTCAGCCAAGCGATGTGACCTGCCTGTGTACAAATGTTTGCACCTTCTCTCCTGTCCTCTCTTGCACCTGTGAGCAATCAGCTCCCATTTGGGCCCAAATGTTAGAAAGCAGGGAAATGTGGCAGCTTTTCATGTCAGTGTAATGCCTGGATGCTGCCCATCCTCACCACTCCCTGTCGCTCATCCTACAGCCTTCACACCAGCTGCTTATTTGCCCATTTAGCTGTGCCACGTCAGACCCTGCTTGCATAACCTGGTGGCCCTTCCCCAGAAATACTCATTTGGGAGCCCAGAAGCAGTTCCAGCTTTGCCTTAAAAGATCAAGCAACTGAGCTGCTGAAAAGGAGAGAACAATTGTTAGCTCTGCTGTATCATTTAGTTAAACTCTTGTTCTCTGTACATAGGAAAGAGTTTTTGTTAGCAGTATTTTTTTTACACCAAAACCTCTGCAAGGTGAACAAGCCCATGAACTACTCTGCTGATGCGAGAGGGACAACTTAAATCCTTAAACTTAAGTGTTCCTCTACGTATTGTGCTATGAAGGCCTTCCCACTGCCCCTGCAGTACGATTGCTTTGTGTTGCTTGTACATTTTCTATTTTACACTGCTGTGACATTCATCCCAATGAGCTCTAAGGCACCCAGCTTACAAGCATCCTCACTGTAGGCTTCCTGTTTGGGCAGCTGAGAAGAGCAGCAGTCCTTCCAGAGTGATTCAGATCTTAAATAGATTAAATTATGTTTTCAAAGTGCATCTCTGTCTCCTTTGCTTCTGGAGGGAGCCCAGGACAACTCCACTCCTCAGTTTGATACCTTGGGTGCCGTAAAATCAGGGAAATCACATCCAGATCCAGACAGTTAAATTGCTACAACATTTGGTTTATAGTTGAAGTGCATGTACACATAGTGAAATATGAACTCTGGAGAGTATCCAGCAGGGAAATAACACAGAATGAATATAACACAACTATTTTTGTTAAGATATTATAAACTGTATCTCACACTGGTGGAAAAGGCCATGGAGCCATTGTAACTACAGAAGCGTGCCCCAATTTTAACCAGGAACCTCCGGCAACAGAGCAGGATCTTGCTGATACTCCAGTGCCCTTGCCACTCCCTGACTCACATAAATCCCCAGTCCTGCCAACGTTCAAGTTGTCCACAAAGTCCCCCATGCTCCCTTTTGGTTCCAGTCTTCATTTCAGGTTCATGAGACTGGCAGCTTCTCTCACCAACGGTAACGTAACCATCTGTTGCTGCCCCAAGCCTCTCCTTCAGGGCCCCGCAGTGTGCACTGTATAAAGTCTCATTTTTCCTGCAGACCCCTGTTTTACAGACCCAGTCTCCTTCTTGTCCTCCAGACCATGAGCATGGTCCTTTGAAGGAAAGTTGCTTGGAGACTTCCCGCCATCCATTGGAGACGTGAGGGCTAGCTCAGCTGGCAAACCTCTGTGAATCAGCTCTGCTTGTATGGGATCTGTTTTTTCCTTCAACAGCTCTGACACTTTAAACAAACCGAGCCCCTGCTATTCAGATGAATAGTCCCCTTGCCCTGCTGAAAAGACGACTTTTGCAAACATGATTATTATGGCTTACTGTTGGCAATAACTCCTTGATAACAGCTGGATGTTATTAATTGCTTTAACTTCCACCATAATCCTGATGGTTGTTGGATACCAGATTTAAGTTGTCTGTTTTTTTCTGGTAGTCCTGCATTCCCAAAGGGATACGAGGTGATGGGATCCCAGCGGTAGCTTCCCCCAGACTGAGGGGTCTCTGCAGGCTACTGATGTTTCTCTCTGCCCACGATAGGTCCTGTTCTGGGGTGTTCGAGAGCTGAAGAAAGTCCAGCTCCTCTCTGTAGATCGCCCTCAGGTTCTCATCGAATGTGCAGGGAAAGGAGTGAAATCATCTGTCATCCAGAGCTACAAGAAAAATCCCAATTTCAGTGGCCTTGCAGACTGGTTTGAAGTGGTATGTACAGCATGTACAGCATGCTGCTCCTTGCCTGTCTGTTCCCTGGTTAGGCAAGGTGTTAGTTACTAATTTCCTTCCTTTCTTGTCAAATAATTTCCTCTGTGTCTTGATTAAATACTAAGGGACATCAGTTCTTATGCAAAAGCTACTGATTTGAAGATGCTTTAAAATAATTCTGCTACAAATGTATGGTAAAAGAAGATGATGTTCCTCATGTTATGTCCCAAGTAGGCATATGGAAAGGCAAGGAAATATGTTGCAATCAGATTTTTACTGATAAGTTGGAACTTGTTGGCAGATAACAGGGATATTTTTAGTACTTTTTCCTCCTCCTTTCCCTTTTTGCAGGGTAATGATCTGTTTCCTTTATTTTCTTTCAATTCTTTTAATTTTCCTTTCTGTGTTACTGGGCTGTTATGGGGATTGATAATTTCTGGCTCATGAGCTCTGGACCTTTTCATATTGTAACACTAGCTGTTATGAAATTTAATTATTGCCTATTGGCTGGGTTATAAGAGCTAGTACTTTCAGTGGACAAAGGTCAGCAGCAGAAAAAAATAGTCTGTTTGATTTGCTCTAGTTGCTAGCATTAAGAGAGAAGTTTATTTATAAGACAAAAGGATCTCAAAACACTAACCTGTATACTGAAGTACAATTTCTAGAGTATTTTTAGCTTTTATTGTATGTCACATGTCCAAAGAGCTGTTTTCCCTTTTGTAATTCATTGTATAAAGCATGTAACCACCCAGCATTCGCATCTCATGGTTGGGCAAACTGAGGCAGAGAGGGTTAATAGCCTTCGACAAAGCAGCAGTGGCATTAAGACTCACAACTTCCAAAACAGCATTCATTCCTTCTGAACATTCCTGATTCTCTCAGTTTATTCTAACAAGAGATGCTTGTATATGACAGCATGGGACTCAACTCAGTAGCACAGTCCATATGGTCCATGCTGTATTCTTAAGGACAAGGCTTTCTCCAGACTTTGCAGAAAACTGTGAACAGAACTATATTGCCTATGCTGTATGCATTTTATATTTTGAGTATGTTAATAGCTGAGGAGGAGAAGGGAGGGAAGAGTAAAAGCCTCATTGCTGTGCACAACATATTCTGTACACGTTCTATATTTTCTAGCAATTCTCATGCTGCTGTCTGTCCTCCTCCACTAGGAGCTGCCTGAAAATGAACTCTTGCATCCACCACTAAGCATCTGCGTGGTCGACTGGAGAGCATTTGGGAGGAGTACTCTTGTTGGAACGCACACCATCAATTGCCTTAAGCAATTCCTATGTAAGACCCAGTTGGGTCCTCAAGCTACACCAAACAGACTAGACATTGTAGAAATTGAGGAAGGTAAATGTCCAATCCTGACCCCAAATAAAAAGACAAAGGACCGACTCAGAGGCTTAATACTAGGCATGGACTTGGAAGATATGCTTTATTGTGTTGAATGGAGGGTCAAACCCTTATTGATATGAGCATTTGATGATCACCAAATGTGATAATAACATTTCTGACAAAATCCTACCTAACTTGCAAAGTTTCAATTTCAGCTTCACCTGAGTCATCCCAGCCTGCTGAGTTATCCCAAGAAGAACCATTTTTAGGTGATCACATCTACGCCGAGGTGGAGCAGGGAAAATGTAGAGTGGTAGAGCCAGACCCAAATCTCACAACACTTCCTGCTTCTGAACCAGAGCGCTCTGCCTCTGAGCCAGGGAAAGACAGAAAACAGAAGGTGGGTATAGCTGAAGCTGCCAGCTAACTTTCTGTTGCAGTCTTGCAGACTTTAGCCCTTCCTTATAAAATGGTAATCTCTTACTTATCTCAGGCTTAGAGGTTCTGGGTACTGATGTTAACACCCATGCTATCTTGCTGGCCCTTGAGAGAACTAGTTAGCAATGTGACTTTGACCCCACGTAATTTCATTACTTCTATTAATACATACTTCCTTTCTTTCCTTTTGTGCTAGATGGTCTTCTCATGGGCAAGTACTACTGGAGTAGTAGGATTTTTCCTTTTCCTGGCCTTGAATGATCTACTTAATTGCAAAACTCTCACTGTGAATGACTGTTTCTGTGTCCATGGTGTTTAGGCAGGGATGAAAGCCCCCTTGTGTTAGATGCAGTACAAACGCGGAACAGTAAGTCTGTTTCCAAAAGATCTTATGGTCAAAGTATAAAACTGGTGTCAGTCTGTGGGTAGAAACAGATAAAAAAGTACAGGAAAACAAAGCAAATCTGGTCAGCATGGTGTTTACAGTACAATATATGCTCTAGATTATATACATTATTTTTTGTTCAGATGCACATGCTCCTCCTTTCTCTGTAGTTTCTCCCATCACAATCACTCTTTTATTAACAACAATAAAAGCAGAGATGCAGGGATGAGTTTCATTTCAGAAGCTGTTTCTGCAGCTACATAAAGCATCTTTCTTTAACCTTTGACGTTTCAGTGGTCAGATATTTCCAGCATCCTTCATAATTAGGAGGTCAAAGAAACTGCAGGGATGTCTTGTCCCCTAGATGTACACGCCAGTCTGGACCTTTCATCTGGTACAGAACAATTTTAATGTACAACAGCAAAGTATAGTAAGAAAAGAGTCCTAGAGGGAACCCTGTAATTTAACCATCTGTGTCATATTAATTATCAATCCCACTTATCTATCTATCATTCCCAATTATCTGTCTTTGCTCCAGCCTCCCCAGCCAAGCTGACAACTCTCTGCAAGGATGTAGGATGAAACACTCTCTTTAACAAGGGCCAATCTTTTGGCAAGAATGAAGTTAGTAAGATTTGCCACATGAGCAGGTGGTCTTCAGGATCTGATTTCAGCTTTTTTGTGGGAAGAGAACAGCCAAATTGCAACAACTATTGGGACTCTTTCTCCTTCCAAAAGGCAATAAAGTAGTAATGGGAGTTCTTAAAATACTTGCAGACTTAAGTGAAAGAAACCGATTTGTACCTGAATTTTTAGATCCCTTAAAGCATCATTATCTATTTCTCTATGTAGATTATCTATTTTTCTATGTAGCCTGTTGCCTGGGTTGCTCCTGTGGCAATGTCTCAAATGTTCAAAGTTTTGAGGTCACCAGTAGGTAATGTAGAGATAGCTTTAATAATATGATGATCTTAATTAAGTGTCTTGGAATGAAAGACAGAGATGCTAATTCATATTGCATTTTGTTTAGCTCTTGGAGGTTGAAATTTTCTTCATCTGTTCATGCTTGATGTCATGAGTCAGGTGGTTAGTTATAATCAGTTCTAGAGTTCAACAGTGTTTTCCCCATGCTTTGGTAGGATATGAAAAAATTAAGCCGACGGTCAACAAAGAGGAGAAAAAGAACAATTGCAGAAGAATCAGCTGAAAATGTTATCGACTGGTGGTCAAAATACTATGCTTCTGTGCTCAAAATAGAAAAGGTAAGTCACCCAGCATGCCCAAAACTCTCATGGATTGTTTAATGTTGTAAAAGTAGATTTACTGCTGAATGATTCCTTTTCGGTGTTATATTCATAATAAGGAGCTTGTCCATCGTCTTTTTCTTTTGAAAGGCAAAAGGAATTCTTTCCAGTGAGGGAAAACCTGAAGACAGTAAGTAAATTACTTGCATTTTTCTATTATTTTGTACTACTAATACTTTTCTTCTCTACTATTTTACCATCCACAATTAATGCCTGGTAACAGAGCACTGCCAGTATAAAGGATTCTTTCCTTGACAGCTGATCAGATGGTGGGTAGGTTAAAAATCCACAGGCAGTGTTGGGTTAACATGAGTTTCCTGTCATTCAAATCTCATGCACAAAGATTTGCAAAGTCAAAGTCCTAAATGATAGAAGGTGGAGACTGTCCTAATCTTAGATTGTATTTGCAACAGGTTCAGAAAAAGAAGCTTCTCTCAATTTTGAATCCAATTCAGGATCAATGACGTAGGAACAGCTTCTGCTAGGAGATTCCGTAGTCATGTGTGTTACTTCCATAGCTGAAAAGCTTTGTGTCTAGTTCAGGTTCTAGCGGAAAAATTTTTGCACAAGAACCTAAAAGAATTGGCCAGAAATAGGCTTGGTGTATGTGCACGTATATATGTATCCATACATGTATGCTCCATGGCTTAACAGGTCATCCCACAATCAAACAGAACTCTAGAAAATTTTTTTTTTTTTGGACAAATGTGACTGTTTGAGCAGATTGGGAAAGAAAACAAAAGTTTACTGTTTACACAGAACTGCTATTCAGAATTAAACTATAGCATCTTCCCATGCCAGAACTGACTGCACTTCACTAGTGACTGAAGTGATTTCTATTGTAAAGCAGGTGTTGAGATTGCTCTGGATGGAAGACATGACCTAAATGTCAGATGGTATCATTCTGGAAATAGCAGCTGATGGTGTTTCAGTGATCATCAGGGCTGCTGAGAGACGAGGTGGAGATCAGTTTCTGAGTGAAACTCACTTGTCCACATGGAAGAAATATTTAGATAGAAAATGTTCTACAAAGGTGTGATGTTCACTTACAATTAGAAATTTACTTGACTTTGTGACATCCACCCACATGCTTTTCAGGTAATTGTAGCGTATTGTTTTTGACTATGACTTCAGAGCTTGTAAATTATCTTCTGATAGTTTTTGTTACATATTTTCACCTATGATGATAAGCATTATACATACAGGACAGAACTGATATATACATATATATATATTTCCGAATATTTAGTGATATCAAACGTACATGAACTACTCAAAAAATGAAAGTAAATTGAACTCAAAATCCAGATTTCAGCCAAAGAACTGAACCATCTCAGTGCCATTTTTGAGGGCCCACCCTCTATTTGTTGGGAAGTCCCCTCTCAGTGTTCAGAGGCTGGCTTGAGGCTGGTTGGATACCTCCTCCCATTTCTCATACTTCTGAGCTTTCCCAAGGTGAGATACACTCTATTTTGTGATGCCTTTGAACAGAGAAGCACTTGGATCACCTGATATCTGAAGTACCAATCAACCTAAATAATGGCTTCCGATTTTAAATAAGCCTTAAATTTTATGTGAAAGCTGTTAAGATCTGTTAGTTTGCGCCTGGGAGGAGTCAGAAAGGAAGGAAAAAGGTTTTCTGGGAGATGGCCATCAGGGAAGGACTGATACAGGACACCATCACACTTGGTCCACCAAGCTCATCATGAAGAGTGTTAGCCACAGAGAGGATAAAATGCCACCTCTCTGCTTGGAAGGAGTAGTGGGAAAAGAGAGGACCCTATGCTTGGCAGTAGAAGAATGAATAGAGAAGGAGCGAGGGAGAATCTTCAAAATGTATTTTGCATCCTTATCTGAAGTATTTGATGTGCTTTGCTTACTGAAAATGTACATGATGTCATGAAATCTCTGCAGATAAGCAGACTTCTGACCACATTGCATTGATCATAGAAGATGATCCAGACAAAAAGAAGAAGGATAAGACATTGAAAAGGAAACAGAACGACACTCCGAACCTAGCAACACTACAGGTAAAAGAGAAGTAAGGCTGAGGGATAAGGCTGTTATTCACTGTCTCCCCAAAGCTGAGTTTAGCAATACCCTCCTTACATTTATTTCAGACACTTTGAAATGAATAAACCACACAAAACGATAGTGACAATGCACATCAGCACATGGGGCTCAGAGGAAACCAGGGTCTTGTAGGGTGGATGTGGCCCACTTGGCTTTAGACCTTCAATTTAGACACACCCAGAGACACTCAAGTGAAAATTCAATTTTGTTGTTCACCTGTAAAACACTGAATTTGGAAATTCCAAATTCCATGTTGGAAATATTACAGCCTATTAAGAATGACTTAAAAAAGAGTATGGAAAGCATCGCTACAATTGCTAGTGCATCCTTCCTGATGGGGAGGTAATATTCAGCTCACATTAGATTTAGTTGGGTAACGACAGAAGGAATTCAAAGAAAACTATATGGGTTATGCAAAATGACTGGAGAGATGAGGAAGTTTTAAAAGATTAGGACTGCTTGGATTAGATTGTAGGTGAATAAAGGGGAATTTGAAACTGCTGTTTCCATTTTTAAGAGATGGCACTAGTCTAGGCCCTTCTATTTCACACTGAATAACACTTCATAAATTAGAGGGGGAGAGTGTTGAAAGAAAAAAAGGTGCTTTTAAAATGATTTGGCCTTTTTACCTATCCTAAAGCTCTGTCCCCACAGCACTTTATTAGAGTCCGCTTTGCTCTCATGTTCTGACATATTAACAGAATGGGTCAGTACATCAAAGGCACAGTGCAGAGAGGAAACCAAAGCAAAGAGCAGCACATCCACACTGTGCTTATAGATGTTCATTCTGGCCCTTCTAGAGCTTCTACCTGCTGCATTAATGTGCTATTCCAGTAGTTGGGAAGGACTTTGGTTAAAGACAAAACTGCTCCTGTTTTAAGTGAGGAATTAACTTTTTTCCTTCAAGGACTTTTGTGAAACCTTAGTTTTATTAAAATCTGTATTTTGAGTCAAAATGGATTTCTAGTCATCCTGTAATAAGAAAGTTGCTATAAATATATTCACTGCACCACAAAAAATAAGCATTCTCCTATTTTCAAAGATTTATGAAGGAGACTTGGAGAGTGAATTTAATAACTTTGAGGACTGGGTGAAAACTTTCCAGCTCTTAAGAGGAAAATCTAATGACGAAGTTCATGCTGACTCTGAAGACAGAATAATAGGAAAATTTAAGGTGAGCTTTAATGTTGATTAAATGGGTAATAATTTAGAGACTTTATGTTGTCACGCATATTTCAGCTATAGCAAAGATGAAAGAAAAAGACATTGACAGTCTGTTGTAAATAGTTATCTCTTTTATTGCATCTAGAATCATATTTTCCCTTTCCCATTATCTGATAGATAAAAGCAGCATCAAGCACCAGGTGTTCACTGTTGTTTTGAAACAAGGAATTACAAAAAATTTTCGATTCATAGAAGCGGAAGAAGAGATATATTATGTAGTCCAGATTCTGCTAATGCAACTTTATTACTGCACTATCAGTTACAGCACCTTATATGTAATTTTCAGTAATTTAAATGGAGGCACTTACAGCTACTCCAGTTGAAAACAATTGCACAGCCTGATCCAGGGCACCATTAGGCAATCTGAAAATGTAGTTCAAAGCATGAATAATGTTAGTAGGATTTCAAGCACTTTGTAGTTTAGAGGAACTGATTAAACTCATTGATACCTCAATTAGTTTATAGCGGAAATTTCTGTTTAAATGACTTGCTAGTTGCTTTCAGGCAGTATGAGCTATTCAGCAGCATGAGTCAATATTGATTTATAGGAGTTGTACAGTGGCTGCAAAAATACAGTTGGATTCCAGTCACACTATTGTGAAACTAACTCAGTGGAATTATCAATTTGCAAATATAGAGTTAAGCACAAAATATTATATTTAGGATATCAATACTAAGAAAACTAGATTTAGAACACCTGCAGGTGTTAGTCCTTTAAATAATAAAATAGAGAGCTAAGAGCATGCAAGTACTTCTTGCAATCATCTAGATGTGATGATAGTACATTGTTAGAGAGCAAAGACATTTTATAAGATGATGTTTAGTGCACTGAAGCCTTTATTCCCTTTGAGTGGTACCACAAAATATGTTGTTTATATATATGTGCTGCAGCACAGGCTGCATGCACGATGTTTTATTTGCATTCAAAGGATTGTTTTTGCATTGCACTTGGTCTGTGTTTGAGGGAGATAAAAGACAGTGTATTAGCAGGGCTCCTTCTGCATATACCCAAGTCCTGAGGATGGCAGCTTGCTGGACGGAGGGCAGCCCCGCATCCTGCAAGGGATACCACCAAACCACTCCGTCAAAGTCCTCATCAGGGTTTATATTGTGGCAGTAAGTAGACAGATGTTCTTTTAACCTTGAAATAACTTGGATGTTTCTCTTCAACTCAGTTTACCTCCAGTGTCTTTGTGGTGAAGCCTCTGAAAATCCTCATCCATGTGCTAGAAATTTTTTTTGTCATATTTTAGACAATGTTCCATGTTGTGGAAACGGGTGTTCAGAGTAGAAAACATTACATATTCCTCATGATAAGTCACAAGACCGGAGAATCACTTTGCTTGTTCAAACTGAAAGGGCTAGAGACATAACTAACATAGTATGGACAACCTGTTCCAGCCACATTATGCAAATGCATCCAGTTTTAATCAGTAGAGTTATTTCAAAATGACAGACATTTAAACAAAACCTTCTCATTAAGGGGGAAATGGGAGCATATTTTTGAGTGCTGTGAATTGCATGTAATCAAAGCGGTAGGTGTTGTGAATAAGTTATGGGGTGGAGAAAGAGGTAGAAATATAGAGGACAAGATGATGAGGGAGCATGATGTGAGAAGTGAAAGGGGTAGAAGGAGATGGTATTTCAGAGAAACAAGAGAGTTGCAGGTGATCTAAGAGGGGAAGAATGGAATGCAAAGAGACAATGGCAAATAAAACAGAAGAGAAGAATAAGAAGAGGTTGCTTTATTTCCTGAATATAAAGACTTCCAGTCCGTCTCGTAAATACAGTCTGAAGAGTTGTTTTGCACTGTTCAAGGATCTGGACCAATATTTTTGGGAAACTTTTTCTGAATCTTACATGCACTTGTGCAGCCAGATTCTTCCTCAGTGTTGCCTCTCCTGCTCATCTCTTTTTTCCATCTTAGTTGTGGGACAGCACTTACATCTGCTTCACCTTTGCAAACTCTCTTCTCCTCCAGATCATCTTTTCCCAGTAGTCTGAAAAGCTAAATGCCAGATTTTGTATTACACAAGGCAAGTAAAGCCCCTGCACTTCTAGAACGCACAGGACTGGATAGGAACCCCACATTCCTGTGTCGTGACCATGCTGCATTTAAGCAAGCTTCCTGAGCATGCAGTCTTTCTTCCTAACAGGCATTTAACCTCAGCCCAGCTGATCCAGATGGCAAATCAGATCCCTACATTGTGCTGAGACTGGGCAACACAGAAATTAAAGACAGGGAAAACTACATCCCCAAGCAGCTAAACCCAGTATTTGGAAGGTCAGTGATGGCTTATTTTCTTATTCAGGGGTGATTTCTGCTTTATCACTTGCCACCACTGTTGCTGTTACTATTACAAAGTGTTTGTTATATGCTGATTTCTGCCTGGTTGGATATTTCGTACTTCTACTGGTTAAAATGTTGATTGAGAATTGGTGTCATCCTGTATGGTTACAAATTATTTCATTTTCATAGCAGTCAAAAGACATCACGGAATGCAATCTGTGAGAGGTTTTGCAAAATGATGCATGAGAAGAAATGAGGCAACAAATTATCTTGTCTGTGCAAATTAATGGAATTGTTAACTTTAAAGTGAAATAAATATCAGTACAGTAAAATGTGATTTCATAATCTTTGTTGCTATTTCAGGTTGAACAGAGTGTCAAATAAAGCTCATAATTTTAGGACTAGGACCAAAAAACCTAGTTTTTTGAAGCCACACAGTCTTCTGAATGGGGGAGCTAGGGGCAAGCTGTCAATAAACATCAACTGTATATTATCAATGATGCTTTATACTTATTTATATTGTTAATGTTAATAGCTGTGATTTTTTGCCAGTAAGTTTCCCTGGTTTAAGAAGGTTGAAAATGTTTTGAATTGGGATGGAGTTATTCTGTAAGAGCATTAAGACAGAGAAACTACACTACATTGGACTGAAAGCTAGGCTAGAGTCCTGTTTGCAAAAGCAGATACTTAAAGAAAAAAGTGTAAAGAGAAAAGACAAGACTGGAGTGGTCCCTCCGTAGCATGCCATCTCAGTATCTGTGATTTAAGCTCTTCCTTAGTAGAGGTTGCAACTGAACCATCATTATGATAAACTGTAAAGCACAGCCATTATAGATGTATATAGACGGAATGGGAAATTGCCACTGTGTGTGTTTTAGACAAGGTTAGGAATGGGCTTTCCATTTGGATAGTCCTTGCTGCTGCTGCCAGTGGCAACACTGGGGTGACTGGACCAGCAACTCCTTTGCAGCAGTAGCATCAGTCATGGTAACCACCTCTCATCATCCTAGAAGCCCTCGTCAGCATGGCATCATCAATCTCTAGCAATCCCAGACTGTTCCCAAACCTCTCTCTCCTCCAAAAACTGCTCTGCTGTTGCTACAAAATTGACTTTGGTCACTTTGAGAAAAAGGAGAAAATTCGTCCTTCAGGAGACAAAGCTCAGTTTTGCCTCTGCTTTGGAGAAATCTGGAGCCAGTGTTGTGCTGATGAGGATTAGTTTTCCACTAATTTGTCAAATCCCTTTTGAAATCACTTTTCTATTTTCAGCTCCCCTAAACATCTCAACAACAATGATTCCTGTCCCTGAAAAATGCACTGAGTGAAAAAGGAGTTCTGATCTTTGCTTTTTTGAGACTTGTTTAAAGCTTTTGCCTGATCATTTTGTTGGGTGCCCCCAGATTCCTATATTCAATATTTAACCTGGAGCTTTTGAAAGAAAACAGAAAATACTCAGATGTCCCTTTTGAGGGTTCTGAAAAGCATGTGAGAACTCTTACATAGAGCTTTGTTAGCCTTGTAATTTCCATACTTCCACCTCTATTGGATTCAGGATAAATCACTGCAGCTGACCCATTGCTCTGTCCCATTGCTCTGTCTACTGTAGGCAGGAGCAATCTTAAAACTGTACAGGGGGTGGTAGGGAAGCAGGAGAAAGAAAATGCTTTTGCACTGTGTGTTTCCAGTATGTTCATATATTTCATTGAAACAAAAAACACTACAAAAAACCCCCACTGCTTATTAGAAGAGACACTGCCCACACGTTGTTTGCACAGTATTCATTAACTTAGTCTTTTAGGCTTCAAAACTGATTTGACTGCATGTAGGTCTCAATTTTTGCTGTAGATCATTTGAAATCCAAGCTACATTCCCCAAAGATTCCTTGCTCACAGTCCTGATCTACGACCATGACTTCGTGGGAACAGATGATCTCATTGGAGAGACTAAAATTGATTTGGAAAATCGTTTCTACAGCAGGCATCGAGCTACCTGTGGGTTACAAAGTCAATATGAAATGTAAGTACATCTTCAGACAGCAACAGAGCACACAGTGAATGATTTGACTTGAAGGTGAAATTCCAGATGTGGCTAAATATTATGCTTTCTCCAGCACAAAAGTGCTACAGGAGGTATTTTAATTAACATTCACCAAAGAGCTTATCAGTGGCTTTGGGTAGCTGCCAGCCTCAGTAGGAAGTGGGTATTTTAAAATTAACAACACTGCTTGTTCACCAAGTGTTTTAGATAGTAAACAGCCTGTGTATAACATACCTGCTAGATAAACTGCCTTTGGACAGGCATAAAGGGCAAATGGAAAAATACCTGTCAGAGAAGTTATGACAGGGCTCTACTCTGCTCTTCATTATTCACCTGCAACTGGAGTGAACGCAGCAAGGCCAGTGGGACTGGCGTGGCACTGAGGGGAGCGGGAACAGAGCAGGGCTGCTGGCATGGCCTCTGTAACAGAGGTGAGTCACAGGGCGGTGGTGGTGAGCTCCTGGTCCCTGTCATACGGCTGCGCTCTCAAGGACATTGTGCACAAAGATTAATTAATGCAGAGAAAGTCAAACTAAAATAACTCCATTGCCCTGGGGTGGAGCACTGACCTGGGAGATGTCCACAAACAAAGGGTGGGCAACGTAAAAAAGCAATCCAGGAGCACAGACCTAACCCTCCAGTGTGAGGTGTTTCTTTATGTGCTTGTTCCAGGTCCCAGATAATCTCGGCTTCTCCTCTGCATGTGGGAGCCACAGAACACTTCTCCTCAAATGGAGGTAGAACATGCAGACTTGAATCCTTTAGGCAGAACAGGGAATGAGTTCTGGTCCTTTTCCTCTTGGGGAGCATGCCAATGCCTGGGCTACTTTACCTAAGCTGTGGGTAAGGCTGCCTCAACTTCTCCTGTGTTTTAAGAGAAAAGATCAGTTGGCCATAGGACCTGAGCAGACAGAGTGGGTGTCTCAAGTAAGATGTTGTACTGGACAATTGAAAGGAAAACTTTGGCTGAGCAGATGTCAGGGCCACTGACCACGAAGCAGATCTCTGCATGGGAAGTCCTGATTTGCCAGTGCACTTTGCTGAAGGAAAACCCCACCCATTTCTCTTCGGTCTCTATTCCCTCCTTGCAGAGAAGGGTACAATGCATGGCGAGATGCAACCAAACCAAGCGAGATCCTCACTAAGCTGTGTAAGGACTACAGGATAAGTGGACCCTTCATGCGGCCAGGGGAGATAAAAGTAGGAACAAAAGTCTTTAAGGGACAAACAGTCTTCACAGAAGATGAGAATGGTAAGGAAGTAGTTCATCATTCTTCAGCTGCATTGTAGCAGTACCAAGATCCTGCCCAAGCTGTAGCTGGGGCCCCATTGTGCTATGTACTCTAAACTCAGATCACCGGAACCTGTCTCTACTTTGAAATACTCATATAACTGCAGTGATGAAGGCTGTATCTATATTAGCTATTGCTGTAGCTTAATTGCAGAGAATCTTTGGGGTGAGACAAGTATTGCTGATGACCTGACATCCCCATGGTAGGTGTTAGGGCATACTTTGGTCTAGCTCCCGCCTGATCCCAAGGATTGCCCAGGATTGGTTGGAATGCAGGGGATCCTCTTGGAACATGTCTTCTGTCTTAGTTTCTTCTGAAAGGAGTCCAGTTTGCATGCTCTGAGATCCTTCCACACAGCAAATCAACGCATGGGAAGTCAGGGAGAGTCTTTTCGAAAATTCATTTCCTATCTAAACTAAAACACTAGTATAGACAGACCCAAGAATTGCGAAGAAGGGGGAAGGGAAATACAGATGTGAAGTGAGTTACTCAAGGTCAGACAAGTCCTCTGTTTGACCACAGTTAGGTCCCAGGCCACTTACCTGGCAGTCCTACCTTACCTACTTGTCTTTCCTCTCTGTTGCTTTTTTTCTCCACTTGATTATTACCACTCTGACTGCTCTTCTGAAGCACCAACACAGCACTGTGTAAATCCAGTTATCTGTGGGAATCCAGAGGGCAGGACAGAACTTGCTTTCAGAGCTCCCAGATTAAAAAGGCAGCAAAGCTACCAGGAAGTTGAGTGTCCATACCACATAGGGTTGGAGTGGGACAGAGCTATCAGTGAAAGATGTCCCTACCCATGGCAGGGGGGCTGGATGAGATGATCTTTGAAGGTCCCTTCCAACCCAAACCATTCTATAATTCAGTTTTATACTTAGGGTAAGGAAAAGAAGTGTGAGGATGGAGACTTTCAAGGGGGAACAAAAGGAGCTGGTCTTGGAGACAGTAGTGGACGCCGTGGCAGTGTAGGGAAACCTCTACTTCCTTATCTGTGTTTATTCATCTTTGATCAAATTCCCCTTGGCAGCTACAAAATATAGCTCACACCTCAACTGGAAGGCTGCTCAGGTAGCACTGTTGAAGGGAGAAGAGTTGATCCATTTTTGGTTTCTTGGCCTGAGAGAGATTTATGACTCCAATATTGCTGTTTCATTTCTTCACTAGCAGACAACTGAGTGAGCCTGCCAGCAACAGGATCTCTCGATCAAAATTCTGGTTCACTAAAATGAGCTTCAGACAAACCAACATGAGACAAGATGATGGAAACCAAAAGCAAGGAAATACAGAAACAGATGGCAAAATCCAAAGTACTTATGTACACAAGTTTTTCAACATGTTATAAAGAAATAGTTTGAGCATACAGTCGTGATCCTTATCCAGACTGCTGTTCTGACAAGTACATCTGGGTGCTTATTTCCTGCTGGGTTCCTGTGCTGGTCATCATTTGGGTCTATAAAACTAACAAAGACCACAGATTTGAGCTATACAGGAGTACCAAAAAGAGGGAGCAGTACCATTTCCACTTTACAGGTGGAGAAAATTACACTTGTGGGTCTTACATCCAGCTTTAAATTGCAAGGGAAAGAATAATTTAACTTTGCTCTAGGAGCATAGAAGCAGAACAGAATAGAATAGAATAGAACAGAATAGAATAGTTCAGTTGGAAGGGACCTACAACAATCATCTAGTCCAACTGCCTGACCACTACTCCCAGGTAGTCTAGGACTACCTGTAGCCAATGGGAAGAAATAAGCATCTTCAGAGGGTGAATATGTGTTATCATGGGACAATCTGTCCTTGCTATTGAGGCTGCCTGAGTGAGTAGCTCAGGCTAAAGACCTTGTTTTTAGCTGGCTAAAATTAGATGAAACACGTCACATCTGAAACACATGTCAGTGCACAAGAGGGAACTAGGACTCATAACCATGGGGTCATCCTTCCTCCCTCTCTGAGTCATTAGGAAGGGTTTAATACCTACTGTTTAAATCCCAAACAAACCTTTTGTGTCCTACTGACAACTCGGAGATAGCAACACTGCAGGAAAAGCGATAACTGTTTGCTGACAGAAAGAAGTCTTAACTTTCTTCTCACTTGGGTACTCCTGTCCTAATCTAGGAGACATCCCTCTTCAAAAGTCTGTGTTCCTTTTGTGTGGATCCCACACAAAAAGGGAGGAAAGAGAATCTCAAGAGTTCAAAAGGCTTTCTCTGCTTTCCAATATCCACCCTACCTTCAATATCCTTCCTTGAGGTGCTGTTCTCCGGGGTCTTCCTTCCTCCAGTGGCCAAGCTGAGCTGGTCAGGAGGTGACATGTTATTTCCCATGGACTGAAACCCTCTTCCTTTGAGGTGTGATTCGGTTCTCCAGGGGAGTGTTTGCTGTTGTCATCACAAGGCAAAATGAGGTGTCGATATAACTCCTAGTGCCTATTTACTGTCAGCTCCGTCAAAATCCAAGTCTCCTTGTCTTTCATGAACTATAAAAAAGCCTCACATTTGCAATTTTATGTAAAAAGCGTAGCTCAAAGGTTTCTTCCACCTTCCTGTTAGAAACTGCTGCTGTAATAGTGAAATGGTTCACCGTGTTTTATGAACTACTGCCTAAGTGCTAATCTTCCAGTTACATTGGTGGGTAACCTTATTTACAAGAATTAAATGTGTTTCAAGACCCTTCTTTACTTAGCTGGGATACATAAAACCTTCCTTTTAATTCAAGCAGATTTTAAATGACCATCTTTAATAATTAATGGAACATATTACCAAGTGGTTCAACCTTATAATTAAGGTCTCTTTGTTCTTTTTGTTTTACTTTTTCCTATAGAGGAGCCAGTTGAATCGTATGAACATCTCTCCTTAAAGGTTTTACAAGCTTGGGAAGAAATCCCTGGAGCTGGATACAAACTGGTCCCAGAGCACATTGAGACTCGGCCTCTCTACCATAAGGATAAGCCAGGCATGGAACAGGTAGAGCAGCTCAGAGATGGTTGTGATGGTAGACCCAGGAGCAGTTTTCCTTTCCTCCAGTTATTGTGGTTTCTGTTTCTACCTGCAAACTTACAGAGACAGCATCCCAATGGTGTACCATACATGAGATTTTGTACATTATCAGTCTGGAATTTGTCACACATATATGTATACAGCCAGTTACCTACATACACAGTAATCACACAAGGTGTGAGTGCATATTTTCATTCTTTTAAATGCTTTAGTTTATTAAGTTAACACAAACTCTGCTTGTATCTGGGTTTGGTTCTTTTTTTCCTTTCATCACATCCTATTTTTATATGGATTTTACTTTGAAGTTGCCAATGTTTGAGCTCAGTTCCAACTTCACCAAATTCCTGAGAGACTGACAGAATACATCTATGAAAAAAAAATATTGTATAGTAAGTTTATAGATGAAATCATAGTTACAGGATAGTGAGCTGGTTGGTGCTTACAGAGGAAGTGGTGGTTTTGCATGTCAGAACTACATTTAAAGCCTTTTAAAGTCTCTCTAAAATAGGGTTACAGAGATGTTTATCTCTTTGTTTTCAAGGGTCGTGTACAGATGTGGGTCGACATGTTTCCTAAAGATATGCCTCTGCCAGGACCCCCAGTGGACATTTCACCAAGAAAACCCAAAGGGTAATACTCTATGCTTTCCTCCCAGCACAGTGGTATAAATCTTCAAAGACTGAGTCTTTCTTAAGTGTCTGGAAAGAACTATAAAAAGAACTATCACAAACAAACTTCTGCGATCCTGAGAAAAGATTTCTTAGGTTCACATGACTTCAAGTCAAAAGAGAGCATCTAGTTTGTTCTCCTCCATCAAACAACTCAAAGAACTGTTGGTGATTTTTTTCATCAAGGGCTATCACACACCTCTTTTAGAAAGATATGCCTTTTTCATATAGAGATTGCAGGTGGCTAGAGGCAAGAGTCCCTTAATAATTCTGATGTTATCATCCACTTGTTGAGCTGAAAGAAGCAATTCTGCTTTCACTACCTCTTTCAGCTAGATAACTTACTTGACCCTGATTGAGATCTTCAATCTGATGCAATAGCATTACATCTATTGGATTTCCAGCACTTCATTCAACAATAAGATCAAGAAACACAGCAACAGAAACAAGAGATACATTTGGAATAACCTTCTCCCAAATTTCATACAGATGCTTATGCTGCTTTATGTGCAACACTACACATAGTTCTTCAAGCTAATTGAATGTTTGTAAATGAAACACAAAAATGAGCAAGAGTTCTCAGCCCATCCTGTATCTGCTTTATTCCAGTATTTTAGCAAGGCTTTTCCTGAGAATTTTATGTCTGAAACAGCATCAGGTACTATTCTTGTATTATATACGTTTGAACAAGAAACAATGTAATAAAAACTTGTTTCTTTTCCTTTCCTTTTACAAAAGCCAAGATCTGACAAAAATAAGAGCCTATGTAACAATTACTTTCTTCAGACCAGAACTTTATAGAAAGGTCCTTAACAACAAATATTTTCCAGTCCAAAAAGATTTAAAACTAATCATACCCACAAAACCAAATTGTTACTGCTGTTTTTGTAGCCTACAAAAGCAGGGAAAAATATTGTCAAACCATTAATTATGAGAAAGAAAGTACACATGCAAACACGAGTTACACATTTTGCTGAGAAATGCATGTTTGCTGCAGCAAAACAGACTCCAGGCTTCATAAGACTTCAAACACTTTGTGAAAACATTTCTTGTTGATGATCTTTGACTGAACAAGGAGCTGATGGAGCGCTGCAGATGAAAGCTTCTTTGGCTAGTGCAGAGGCTTGGTTTTCATAGTCAACATCTCCTTCAGAGCTCCATGATGTAGGGTATCTGGTAACTTCTGGGGCAGATTGTTTCACACCTGAGATTGAGGCTATTTCCAAGACACCACATGTCATATCTGAAAAATATGTTGGTGTTCTCAGACATGGGGTTTTTTTTATTATTTTGCAGTCACACAATGACACAAAGTATACCTAAATTTTTGAGTATCAATTTTTTATGTCACCTGCAACATCTGTATTTCAGTTCAAGCTTCTAGAGGTTTGGGTGGCCACCATAAACGTCTCTATATAGGGAGTGGAAAGGATAGGAAAACTTTAATTTCCTTTTACTGTTGCTTCTAAAGATGATTGCAGTTGCTTAAATGCAAGTATCTCTAAACAGTGCTTCTCTTCCCTTTTAATGCACTGGATTGCACCAAATACAAAGTTTTTAGGCATTTCTTCTGAAAAGCACCTCCCAGGGAGCTCTGGTTTTTATTAGGAAGCTGCTCACTGTTTTGGGGACTGCTCTGATGATGTTGTTCAGATCAACTTTGCCTTGTTTCACTGCAGTATTTTTGTGAAAAGAATTGAAAAGGAACAGGCACATAAAAAGCAAGGAATTTTCCATCCCTCCAAAGCTGACCGTGACCCCACTGTTGTCCAGCATGCTCCAAGGGCTGAGAGGAGCCACCATCCCCACTCTATCTCTAGACTCTTGTAAATAGAAGAGGACTGAGGCTGGTGCTATTTTAAGAGTTTTGCACAAACACAACATTTCTCACGTTATAAAAGCATGATTTGATAGAGGTTTACATTAGTGTCTGACCAGAGCTTGAGTATACACAGGCCTACTTTCTTTTCTTTTTCAGCTATGAACTGAGGGTAATAATCTGGAATACAGAGGATGTAATTCTAGAAGATGAAAATATCTTTACGGGGCAAAAATCAAGTGATATCTATGTAAAAGGGTGAGTTCTTCAGGACTTGTCTTCAAAAGAACTTGTAGTATTTCATTCAAAATCAGATGAAAAAATTGTGTTGTGAGAATATCTGATAAGCTATTTCTGTGACCTTGGCACTTTGCTCTAAATGCCTGCCCATATTACTGATCTATATTGGATACTGCTTCTTTTTTTTTTTTTCCCCTGTTAAAATCAAGTAACTGTAAAATGGCACTGGTCGTTACTTCCCGCTCGGGCAGAGATGGTGTGAGAACCAAGCCCACAGTTTAGCTAACAGAGATCAAACACTTACAGAACTTGAACTGTAAGAGCTTACACAGATGCAGAGAGGTTTGATATAATCAGAGAAAAGGTAATTATGACCACAACAGAAACAAGAAAGCAGGTGTTTGCCAGGCTATTTCTACGGGAAATATTTTCTAACCTCATGTGGGGAGCATGTGTGGGTGAATGACCATGGCCATGCTGAGGAGAACATCATGTGGGCACTTTCTGCTCTCCATCTCCTTCTTGCTGCAGACAAAACGTGCGTCACAGCTTCACAGATGATACTGGGATGATCAGTAAACCCTATCACATAAATAAAATGAAAAGAGAGAGAGTGAAAGGGGAGCTTGACACTCAAACCAGCTCTTTCCTGAGATTATAGAAGGTTACTTCTAAAATTACTTGCCTGCTTTGCAGTACTGCTTTGCGCTTGCTGCTTCTGAGCAGGATTTGAATACAAGTACCAGAGAGGGGTGGGGGGAAATTATGGCATAAGTGGCTGTAGGAAGTATTGTAAATCTCAGGTGTGAGACCGGTCTTAGATTTCGTGCTGTGTTTCCACCACTAGAGAGTAATATGCCAATATGAATTGTGTCATTGTGGAGTCCTGGAAAGATCTGAATTTGCAGAGCGCTAGGTATATGGAAAAATAAATTTCCCTAAAAAGCTGTTGCAGTATTGCCAACGACCAAATGCAAAGAGCTGGAGGAGGGAGCACTGGGACTGATGGAGCAGGGAAAGGAGTTTGCCACTTTACAGGTTCTGAAAATCATGTGAACATAATAAGAAATCCAAAGTAAGCATAAGGACAGGGCAGCCTGGTAGCAGCTCTTACTCCTGTGTAGGGTATATCTACATGCATTTTACCAGGGAAATTTGCGTTGGCTCTGACCAAGCTGTGTGGGGCACCAGGGGTCATACCACTTGTTTGGAGCAGGTGATATTAGCCCCGGTGAAGCACGCACTAGTACAACCGTATGGCCCCCAGCATGCAGCAAGCATGGTTATTGCCCACAGTGGCTGAGCAAACCTCCCTTGCAGCTCCCTGAGAGGAGCTACTCTGAAATTACTGGTGTTCACACAGATATATCCAACTTAGCAATAAACTAATGAGCTCAGAGCAGTAGCAGAGTAGCTCTGAGAGCACAAAATTGAGGAAATAAATAGGGAGCCAGCCTTTGTGCTGAGCTGTGTGATAACATGAGGACATCACTATCAATGCCAGAGCGGTCTGACAGGGAAAGCCAGGAGTGGATAACTTTTTGCTTCTGTGCTTTAACGATGAAGACACAAATCTCATTCTGTTCAGACACTGCATGTGGCACTGAATCTGTCACCAGGCATGGATTTGCACTGGGGGCAGTGCCATGCTTTGGATTGTTACTGTTTTTCCTAATTCCTTTTTGAAATAATGAGGCTTGCAGGGGAAAAGCCACTCTGGATGCAGTGCAAAAATGCTAATCTTTACTCAAGCTGTGATAAATCATCTTCAGAACTAAAACATACCTAGCTGGATCGTTACCTCAGTGGAGCTCCTCAGAAAAGAAGATTATGTTTAGGAAAGTTTTGTCCTTTTGCAACATAGCATTGCACATCAGATGTTGTGCACACTGTAGCAGAAACCAAGAGGAAGTCACCAGAAAAAACAAGGAGACAGGTTAATTTATTTATGGCATATTTATATGCCCAAACCACAACTGCAAAGGGTTTAGACTCTAATACTGAGCACTTAAATCAGTCTTGGGACATTGACACAGAGTTTATGAGTGTGGCACAACATGAATACACGGTGGTTAGTAGTGGATAAATGAATGATGCTGTCTTTGCCTGTCCCAAACAAGACAGACGTCTTGGCCAATAGCAAATGGCCAACTGGTATTTTGGGGTCTGATCTAAATAAAAATCACATTCTCACTCTCAAATTTTGATCATCACTGGCCACTGCTGCAGCCTCTGCCATGGCTCAGAGGTAGCTGAGATCCCCAAGCCAGGGCTGTCACTGTTTGTCGCAGTCCTGAACGGTGTGTTACCTAGTACTGGTTAGGGAGGAATTAGTAAGTTATCATGCCTGTAACTGAATAACGACAATCACAACTCCAGCTCCCCCTGTGACAGCAGTGTACTACACTATGTTCTTGCCATAGGTGGATAAAAGGCCTGGAAGAGGACAAGCAGGAGACAGACGTACATTACAACTCCTTGACAGGAGAGGGCAACTTCAACTGGCGCTTTGTGTTCCCGTTCTGCTATCTCCCAGCAGAGAAACAAATGGTGGTTAGTAAAAGAGAAAACATATTTTCCTTGGAAAAAAACAGAGCGCAAAATACCTGCTGAACTGGTGCTGCAGGTGTGGGACTTCGAAAGACTCTCTTCAGATGATTTCTTGGGTAAGTATGCAATGGATCTGTCTGAACTTCACCTGAGGACTTGCCAGGCCTGTATTTTATAGAGGTATGTACAAAGAGGTATTTGAGACCCAGCTTTTGCTTGTTTTTCCTCTGAACTACCACATTGCAAACTTACACATTTCTTGGAGAGGGAATAATTAGGAACTCAGATGAGACAATGTCAGGGCAATACAAATGAATGGCTTGTGGTGCAGAGAGATCCCTGGCTACGAAGCTTGGGCCCAAGCTGCTGCATTGCTCCATGTATCTTACCTGGAAGTTGCTGTTTGAGTGTGTTCATATCTGTCTGGTCTCTGAGTGTTGTCACACTACTTCTCCCTCCAGGAACTCTTGAACTGAACCTGAATGGATTCCCTCGAGCAGCAAAGACAGCCAAGAGCTGTGACCTAAGCATGGTTGTGGCAGCAACTGATGAAAAAAAGATCTCCATATTTCAGCAGAAGCGTGTCAGAGGCTGGTGGCCTTTCATCAAAGCTGGGGAGCTCACGGTAGGCACCTCACAACAGATGAACAGCTTTTCTCTGGGGCTGATGTGGTCTGCTGAGTTCCTGAGACAGATGCTAATTTTGCATGTGGCATCTGAAGAACCACCACCACTGGCAATGCATAGGACTCCTCCAAATGCTTCAGTGGTCCGCCATAGATTTTGTTCAGATAATCCCAGGCAACCAGAGCACTTTGTACTTTTTCTTTGCTGCTTTCTTCCGCTGTTCGTCTCCCAGCACACCAGATGGGTAGGGTGGAAAATCAGGTGTCTCCAGCCAACTTTATGTCAGCTGAGGAAATCCTGGGAGGAATCTCACCTGCTTATTTATTTCTTTTCTATTTATTTCTCACTTCAACCAGGGTGAAGGAACTGATTTTAGAGTCTACCATTATTGCCCTTGCTAGTGACACATCTTAAGTAGAAAGAGCACAGTTCTCTCTTCCTGTTGAAGTGTGCTCACTAAGCCAATATTTTTTATAATCTGGAGCTACACTGAAATTCTCAGTGTTTAACACAACTTCTCCATTTTCCCTGTCTTTAAGACGTCTTTGTACTGTTACAGCAGTACAGGGATCCTCAGTGTAAATGAGACAGCTCTGCTCCTCTGTTTCTTAGGTGGAGTGCATGTATCTAGGCATGAAGTAAATCCCGATAGTTAACTCTGCACAGATCACTTCGGGATCTTGGACCTGAACCTGGGCGTCCCTGCAGCTCAGTTCTGGGATTAGTGTGGTTAGTTACAGAAAAGATATTTATGAGTCTGGAAGAAAACATACTACCTGTCTTTCCTCATGGCCCTTGAGCATAAGTCAGGAATTTGGTGCTTGGGTTTTCCTTTGTGCTTTCTCTTTATCTGCAAAGACTTCATCTCATTTTCTTTAATCAAATTCCTTCACCCTCAGCTCATTTCATAATTTCTCCACAAGCTGAATCCTGCTGTGAATTAATTATAGTAACCCAGGATTGGATGCTTACGTATCGTCTCTCTGATTCAGGGCAAAGTGGAAGCTGAGTTTCACTTAGTCACAGCAGAAGAAGCTGAGAAGAATCCAGTAGGCAAAGCTCGAAAGGAGCCTGAGCCCTTGGAAAAACCCAAGTGAGTAGGAGCATACTCATTAAACAAGCTGGGGCAGGGGCGTTCAGCAGGAGACGGGGAAGAGCAGGTCTCCTTGCTCCTCTCCTGGCTTTTCTCCTTTTTCCTGCTGTAACTTTGAGCAAGCCATTTGGCAACGTGTGCATCACTGGGCTCCCTCGTGACGGGGCGGGCTGCTGGCGCTCGTAGCTGGCAGCACCTTCCAGGTTAGCAGAAATGCCTTCCTCTGGAAGCCAAAATAAATCTGCCCATTTGTCCTCAACTATAGTTCACATGTGGGCTCACTCCATAGCTGATCTGGCATGTGATAACTTCTTAAACCATCATAACTTATGCATAGATGGATGATATTTATTATATTAAGAGGATAACTATAAGCCATTAATGTTTAAGTTCTTTGAAATGACTGTATGAAATATTTCCTCTGTCTAGTTGTTTTGTAACATGACCATTAGGAGACAGAGCCTTAGTATTAGGAAACAAGAATTTTGGGTATTAGGAAAAATTTCTTCACCAAAAGGGCTGTCAAGCATTGGAACAGGCTGCCCAGGGAAGTGGCTGAGTCCCCATCCCTGTAGGTATTTAAAAGGCTTGTAGATGTGGCTCTTAGGGACATGGTTTAGTGGTGGACTTGGTAGTGTTAGGTTTACAGTTGGACTCAATGATCTTAAGTGTCTTTTCCAACCTAAATGATTCTGTGATTCTGTGATTCTATGATCCTAAGAATTATCTGTACACATTTAAAGGTGTCTTAGTTGCTACATATCCATGGAAAACTGACTTATGCTTACATCTAGTTATTTTTGCAGGAATTAATCACTTGCAGATAAAAGCACATAAAACATGAAAATCGGGTCATACAGGAATGATACAACTTTAACAAATCTATCCAGTGGTTTAACAAAGGCAGATGACCTAGAAGGAGCATTTTGTCTTTCAGAATTTGTCACATTAAAAAAATATTATCAGCTGAGATTTTTGCATTCAGAAAAAATGTACATCTAATCTATTTTGGCTCAAGTACTTTGTTCTACTAAAGTAATGAGCTAGATTTAAAAAAAAGAGAGAGAGAGAAATTGATGTTGTATTTCCTGCTACCAATGCTAATCATAATGGTAATCATTGCACATTCTGTTTAATTTTGTTGGTTTGAAATATATCTCAGGATAAAATGAAAAAGGAGAAAACAGCATAAAGGTGGAATTGCCAATACGCCTACAAACGGTATAAATTTAGCCTGAAAATTAGATGTATCAGAGACTTGTTGAAAATTAGCCTTTGAAAGACTTCAATCAATCATTTCACCCAACATCTTTACTCAAAGGCAGGATGATCTATGCCTGACAGATGTCTGTATGAAAGATTCCCAATAATGGAAACTAAAGCAGTGTCTTACAGAGAAGAGAGGACTAGGATAGCTCTGAAATACATCTGGTGGGAAGCAATCAGCCTAGGCAGTTTTAAGAGGGAGTGCAGTGTGTAATAGAAAGATTACGTGTCCAGAAGGTTGTCAACAGGACGTGCAAAGGCACCCTCTCATTTTCCTCTCATTTTTTCAGGCCCAGCCCATGCACCCCAGGCAGCCTGGGGCTCCAGGGCTCCCTGCGTTTTCACCTCAGGGGCATTTTATCTGCAAATGTGCTGTTGGGCCAAAAGGTTGTCACTAGCCTGGTGGCCGCTTTTCTGCTGCACAGCCAGCCTGGAGGTGTTTTGACCCAGAAGCCACAAAACCAGAGTCTTCCTCCAGATCTTGCACTGAGTAATCAGAGAGGCTCCACATCTAGGTTTTTACGATGAAATACACAGTGAACACATGGCTCAACCCAGTTCTACTCTTAATTGAGATGGATGCCTCCATTAAATTAAAATTAGGAATCCCATTTACCTAACACATATATCTTAAGGCAGGAGCTGGGGAAAGAGATGAATTGTCCTCTAGGAGGTCCTTCCTCTCCACATGCACAGCCCACATGACTGACCAGGCTGGACATCTAAGTTTTAAAGTTAGGCAAAATAAATCCTAAGGTTACTAAAGCAATATCAGCATGTGGATAGTAAATACTATTTTAGCTAGACACTCACTTACTGGAAAGAAAATAAACTCATAGCTGAAGACATTAAGACATAAAGCTGGTATTAAAGTGTACCAGCTCAGTGCCCCTGAGTGATGGAATATGTGGTTCATACATGCAGAGCAGTCTAAATCAGCTCAGAGAGAACAGACAACTATTTCTGCACTTCAAATGAGTTCACTTCAGGAACAATTGGATCTCAAGAGGCTTTGTGTCAGGACCTCCACATCTCTATGATGGTACTGTACGTTCACATTTTTTTTTGCTAATCATGTAGGCTCACACAGAGAAGCAGAGAAATTTTCAGATTGTTTTGCATAATTAATTTTTTAAGTTAAGAAACAAAATAATTTGAAAACCAAAATTATCTTCTAGGAGCTACTAGACAGTAGCAGACTCTTTAATGTACCAAAGCAAAGGTGGACAAAGATTGAATGCCTGGGAGCTAAAGAGAAACATGCAAATGAGAAATAAGGTGCAGTGAGTGTAGTATCCTGCTGGCCAAAGCACCATGAGCTTATCCATGTCTTCATCTCTGCCGATCAAGACAGGATGCTTTTCTGGATGCACTCTGTTATAACAAATATGCTGCTATAACTGGTACCGAATTCTATTGCCTATGTTGCAAATGAGATGAGCAAGAGTCTGTTTTTTTTCCCCTGTGTTTAAAGGCTATGAAAAGCCCTTAAGTAGTTGGAACATGCAGACTAATGGTTTTGTTACTCAAGTCTGTGATTCAGTAAGTTTTATTCTTTAGAGTATCCATTTTTTAGTAATTCCTTTTAACTTGGAGGGCTTATTTGTTGATTTATTTCTGAGTCATTTCCACCTCAGTAAAAACTGCAGTCTTTAATTAAAAGATATTCAGTTGGCCTTTTAGATTTATAGACTTTCTGTCACAGTGGCATTCACTTCCACACACTGAATCCTGAATTCTCAAGATGACTAAGACATTGCTTAAATTCCTTAAACAGCTTTCTGGAGTGAGACACGACCATTGCTTTTTGTGACCCTCAGTCTTAATTTAATTCTTCTTACTGCTGCACCATCTGCACAATTACTGTGATAAGTGATATCGGACAAGAAAGACAACCTGTACCCAATGTTGCAGGTGTTAATGTTGCTCCACACCACTGTACTCTGCAGGTCATCCCATCGTACAAAGCTGACAGATGTTGCCTCAGCTCATCACAGGGGTAGGGATGTTGAAGTCAAAGGCATAGTGACCTCCCGAGCTGGGTGGCATGCCAGAGGAGACACTATGCCAACATTTTTCCTAAGGAGAACATTGTTTTCCTCTCTGTGTACAGCCAGCTTTGCTGTACAGTGTGAAGAAACACCTGGTTATGGAGGAGAATACGACATGGGGCAACATTTGGAAAAAACTTAGGATTGTGGAGTGCAGATATTCTCCACCAGAAGAACGTGGCTCTTCTTTATGTACCCAGGCAAACTACCTAGATTTTGGGCTTCATCTCATCTCCTGTTTTCAGGAGGCCTGTTTTAAATTTCCTTCTGAAAATATGCCATTTTGGGCCGTATGCCAGGCCTGAGCTGGCTCTGTCTCTTATGGCACCATGACTATCACTGAGCAATCAGATTTTTTTGTAGTGGCTCTTTTTTTTTGCAATGTTAAATTCCTTGCAATAATTAGAAAGCTTTCGTACTCAAGTTCAAGACATCTGCATTTCTTCTTTAAGATTTATCATGATCTTGTCTGTAATTTTGAACCCCATATCTTGCCTTAAATTGGAGTAGTTATGAAGTGTGAACTGCAATTTCATTCCGAGTGGTGTGTGGAGCTCGGGCTTGGGGACAGATGGAAGAAGAGTGACCCAGTAGTATATGACACTCATGGAAGTTCCCTCTAAACTCTTTACTGGGTTCCCAGGAGTTAAAGGTCCTTTTTAGACTCAAATATGTATTTTGCAGTGGGGTACCTTTGCAAATAGCTGGATCTGCCTTTACAAAAGTTTTTCTCTTTTTCTTTCTTCCCCTTTAGCCGACCAGACACATCCTTCTCTTGGTTTGTAAATCCCTTCAAGTGTTTGTATCACCTGATCTGGAGAAATTACAAGAAGTACATCATCATCGGCATAATTCTGCTTATTCTCGTTGTCTTTCTGGTGCTCTTCATCTACACACTGCCAGGTGCAATCAGTCATAGGATAGTTGTAGGATGAGTGTAGGTTATGGCTCTCATTGTAGCCAATCATATACAAACACTTCAGTACAAAATAAAAGTCAGGCATACAGAATTAATCAACCTGAAACACATCTCATTCCTTGTAAAAAGAAAACATAGCTACTCATATCAGAAACTGGAGCTCTCAGAATATTTTAACATCTTCTTTGGCTGCTCATTCAGACCCAGCTTTAATGTACATTTTCATTAACACACTGCTGCAGCTTTATTGACGACGAAAGTTTGATTCTGCACCTAAAATTGAGTTTGAAAGTAAATTCCTTAAGGCTATGCAGAAACTGATTTGTCAGTCAAGGTTTTATTATTACGGACAAATGATTAAATATTAAGAGCAAAATCTGTACACAAAGGTAAATGTATAGTTCAGTCTTTGCATAGTTTTTTAATTAATTATTTGAACTATTTTTCAATGACCTTATAACAGTATGATTATTTTGAGATAAAAGGTTTATTAAAAAAAAATCTAAGGTTAAATTGTCTCATTTGGTGTCATGTGCAGAATTCACCCTGCACCTCTCAGTAGGAGCTCTGTGCTCTATAAAGACGTCTCACACACTTATAAATGAGGTGTCGGTGACAGGGGGAGGTAGAAGCAGAGATGGAATGAACTTTTTTCAGCTGCAGTTTGAAAGTGCTGGAGGTCACTGGAGGAGAGGGATCAGAAAGATGAAGACACAGCCACAGGCACTGCGGTAGCAAATGATCCTTGTAAAGGAGAGGGAACAGGGGGAATCCTGCTGCTTGATGAGCAGAGGGAAAGAGGAATGGAAAAGAAAAAGGCTGCAGAGTGGAACAAATCATGAAGGATTAAAGAAAACAAGGAATGAAACCTTACACAGTTGACAGTGTGAAAATCCTCATCCTACTTAAGAATACAGAAAATGCTGCAGCCTGTGACATGCACAAGGCAAGGCTTGATAAATAATGACCCCACTTGGTCTTAAAATGAGTCAATATGAATTTGAAGTGGCTATACAAATCTTCTCTAGTCTCATCCATGATTAGACATGTTGCAAAGGTGACCTTTGAGAAAATGCTTTCCATCATGTTCTGCTCATACAAAGTGCAAGCACCCTTTGCAAATTGTAAAGTATCAAAAGGCAAGAAAAAGAAATCCTAGAAATGCTGATAATTCTGCCAAGCTCAGGAATAGAAACCTGCATCTGCATCATTCTCAGAGGCCACTTCTATGGGAAGCTTGTGTGGTACTGCTTGTACCTGGCCTGTTAAGGCTGTGCAATGAGTTCTCTGTTCCCCTCTGGCTTACAACACAGGTAATTGCGTTATTCTGAAAAATGGATGTCAGTGAAAATTCCACAGAGAAAATATTTTACATTTAAAAAGCATTTAGAGGCTTATTTTGGATGGGATAAATTGCTCTAAAAGTGCCTCTTCTTCATTCCACTGATGATAGAGGCAGATGGCTAAAGGCAGGCTGAAAGCATCCCATCCCCACTCCATCCAGCAGATTCTGACTCAGTATTTCTTCTAAATTTCATATTCTGAGTATACAATAAATATAACTAAAGTATTCAGGTGTGTGGGTAATTACATTACAACTAGACATGTGGCAAAGGACCACACTGGCAGGATTTTACTGTTGGGCTATTTTCCTTTAGAAGTGTATTTAATACGACCAAGAAATTAGAACAAAATTACATGGTTGAATCTGCACTAGTTAAATGTAGCAATGCGAGACAGTGATGTGGAAAGGTGCTGATCATCCTTGAGTCCCTCTTCGTCTCATATCCCTCTGCACTGGGCCCTCGGCTGGTGCCGTCTCTGCTTACACAACGTGTGACACATTCCTCTGAACCCCTTGTTTTTCAATTTTGTGCTATTTTGGAATTGAGCCGGTATGAAACAGAAAAGGAAATGTTATTTCTCCTAATATGTCTCACCATACCATTAATTTTGGAAATGCAATTTAAAAGCTCCAATAAGAGCAAATAATAAAATTATTTTGGTGCAAAAGGTGGGAGACGAATTGTGACAACCAGAGTATATTGTGACAACCATAAAGGCAATGGCTCTGATTTTTTTCTGGTGTGTCAGGGCAGTAGGCCTGATCCTGCATGGCAGCTGCTGTGTCCATCTGTCCTTACTCTGTTTGTTTGCCCTTGCTGCCATGGACTGTGTGAAGCACTGGACTGTGGCTTGAGTGCCCTGCCCTTGCCGGAGTGTCCTCCTGCATGGCTCCAGGACCAAGCCTTGGCTCTGGACCCCAGCAGCAAGCACACAGTGGCAGCAGCACTGTTAGGACAAGATGGCTGAAATGACATCCCCCTCCAAGTCCTAGTCTGAGTCTGGATGAGCAGGGACCATGCAAAGACCCTGTCCCCCTTTGTCCCTTGCATCCCAGTGCAAATAGCCATCTCCTTCACCCCTGCTGCCCCTGGGGTCTTCAATCCCCTGCAGCACAACCATTCCTGAGCCCCTTGTATTGCTGAACACCGAGGTCCCCTTACCCCTGCATAGCCCTGCAGTCTGGGCTAAAAAGGGCATCACACAGCCAAAAAGCAAGCAAGCTAACACTTCCACAACTCTTAAACTGCCTGTCACTACACTCAACACATGTAGGCTGAGCTGGATAGCGTTGTCTTATGGGACAAAGCTAAATCAAATACCTTTTCATGATCTTCCAGATGGCTGCAAAGTAGCTGGAGAGGTAGGGCTGTCAGTAAGTATTAAAGAGACAAAATATAGCAGCACTCAATGCTGGACTACTCATACAGATGCCAGATGTTAGAGTTTTGCATCTTAAGTGAATTTATGATGACATGGGCTTTGTGGCTAATAGGGAGTGAGGTTTATACCGAGGATTGTTGTTATTGTCAAGGGTTCCTATCTATTTCATACAAAAGGAAGAGATCCTTATCCTAAGCAGTTATCTCAACATTAGTCTGCAATTATGCTGGCTCAGTTTTAAGGCCAGCTGGTACAACCTGGAGTTTTATCAACTGGCTTCTGACCACAAATAGCTCATTAAATAGCTGAGTGCTACCATTGGCAAATGCAAGATCTGTGGCTATAAGATTGTGCTCTTGGAATGGGAAGGCTAGCCAGGAATCCAAAAAATATTTGGAAATAATACCCTACCACTGCTGATCTAAAAAAGCATGTCCTGCTTTGAGACATTTGGCTTGCAGCAATAAACACTGCTTTTTGCATACAAAAATCTTCTCAGGTGAGAGCAGATGTTATCCTTCTCGGGGGGCAAACCTGAAAGATGGAGAGACCTATGCCTGAGCTATTGAAGACAGACTCGGGTTTGGGGTGTAATAATTTCTGAATGTGCAATTTCAGGTACCCTGTGTCAGATTTTTAGACACAAACTCACCTCCTGCTGGTATTTAAGGAGTAGAGTGGGAACAGAGTCCCATGATTTAATGTTGTGGAGCAAGTTGGGCATTGATCACCTCTTCCTGCTCTAGACTCCAGTTGTAGCTGATTCGACCTATGAGCACATCAAGATGGGTGACTGGGGACAGACACGCCAGAGGGTTGTGCTGACCAGACTGAAGCCAGCTCTAGCCTGGAAACTTGTATTGGTGCCAAAGCCTTGCTGCTTTCAACAGGACACATGAGGACGCAGAGCCAATAGTGGCCTGGTGTCACCCACGCATGTGGCCATTGTTGCAGGTGGATGTGCTGCACTTTCAGTCGCCAGGGAAAACTTTGCACCAGAAGAAATTGTACAGCTTTATAAATGCTACCAGCAGATGTCCAACAGCACAGAGGTAGAGATGGGGCAATGGGGAAGATGGACCTCTGCCTTGCTCTGGTGATACAGCTGGAGAACATCTGAGTAAAGGAAATTGAAAGTCTGCTTATAAGAAGGAAAACCAAAGCAGAACCTAATCAAGATAGGATGTAAACCATGAGAAGAGGAATGGTCCTCTGCAGAGAAAAAGCTCAGCTCCAGGCATATTCATGGGCACACTAAAATGAAATCTTTATAAAACATTATTATTACATGAGTCAGAAGGAAGAAACATTACTGCCATTGCAGAGCAGAGATGTGAAACTGCTCACTTTAACAGAGCAGGAGGAAAGCGATAGAAAAATCACTATCAGATCTTTGCTGTCAGGGCCTCCCATAAAAGGGAACAATACTGAAAAAAACCACCAATGGATTACCGAATTGTGAGTCCTTGAACAAAATATCTATTCATTTTACCTCTGTCATTTCTATTGGCTCCGTTCAGGAACATACAGTGGCATGGTAATACTACAGGCAAGCAAGAGCATGAAATGCTTAAGAAGCAGCAGAAGTTTTGAGCTCATCCAGTAAAAGCAGACAGTTACCAGTAACACCAACACAGTGAGGTTTGCCACAGTCTTGCCTGATTTCCTACTGTAAGAACAGAAAAGAGCTGTTATCACTGTTTTGGCTACATGATGACCATATACATGACAGTAAAAGGTGAGCCTGATGGGTATTGACCTCTTTTGACAATTTTGCATTTCTATATAGCTAATTAGAACAACAAAAAAAAATCTTGTCTCTCACTGCACAGCATAGCAGCTCCCAAAGAACACACTTGCTAAGTCTGCAGTAAAAAAACAACATTTACCTGTGTATGCAAAAGCTACCCCAGCCCAGCTGCTGAAGACCAGTTGTTTATGTGTGCTCGTCTGGAACACAGTGCAGTGTGAAATGACCACTGGACTCACTGGGAATTAAGGATGGGGCCATGTGCAGCACCCATCACCAGCTAGTCCCAACTCATAACGTCCCAGCCCATCACAAAACCCTCAGGAGAACTCAAGCATAGGCTTCCCTTCACTGCCACCACAATTTGGGAGCTTAAATACCACAACATAAAAATGGATGGGTGAAAAACCCCATAATTTCTAATTCCCACTCCCTGTCCATTGAGTGAGACAGAGAAAAGCAGCACATGATTTCCCTGCGAGCCAAGTTCCCACCAAGCCGCCACTGATGCTGAGCTGGCCAGCAGAGCCAGGACAACCACAGCATCCCAAGCAGCCCTGGCTCCGGCAAGGTGCAACCCTGAGGCTGTGCTGGAGGATGAAGTTTCAAGCCCAGGCTCATGCTGGCCCAGCCAGAACACGCTCACTGTCATCTGCAAAGTCATTTCTGCAAAACTCCCCAGGGCCCTGCCAGTTTCTGTGTGTTGTGCAGCTAGTCTGCATTTCATATAGCAAGGTAATGTCCCAGCAGCGTGCAGGACAAAGTTGGTACATGGGTTGTCCAGACGGGCTATGCTCATATCTGCAGCTTAGTACTCTCTCCAGAGACCTTCTCTGGAGATCTGATTTCCTTTCTTTGCCATGTGGCCCCTTGGCGCTGGCACGGACCCCTTGGCAGCAGGTACATCCCTCTCCTGTCTTGATGTGATCTTGGCAAAGGGCTGATCTGCTTCTGCTGTGAATGAGGCAGCGTGTCTGCCTCCCTCCCAAAACAGATGGGCTTGGGCGGGGCGGTTCTTCTGACAACCTAGCTGATGGACAAATGTTTCAAGGTCCTGTGCTGAGTGTGTGCTTGCCTCTCCCCCCACACCAGTACAAGCCAGGAGACTTGGGAGAGCCTCTGCAGCCACCATGAGAGGTGCTGGCAGACTCTCAGGAGCTGCGCCAGCCCAGCCTGGCATGTTGGCCTTGCATTGCTCAGACTCTGGAAGAGCAGGACACAGAGGGGAGCAGGAGCATCAGAAGATCCCTTTCGCACATGGGAGAAACTCCAGCTACTCACAGACTGTGCTTCTCATCAGAGATTTTCTAATTTGTTTCCACAGGGGAAGGAAGCTTTGCTGGCTGTCGTTTACGCAGTTCCTCCCGTTTTCAAGGGAGTGATGGAAATACATGTTTTTACTGACTGCCCCAACCCTTTAGCCACCCCATTGCAGCAGCTGGCATCTAATTTGCTGCTGGACCCCCAGCAAAACAAACTATCAGCCTGTATCCCTGAAATGTTTCAGGGAGACTAAAGCCTTCAGGATAAACCAGGCTTCACCTACGAGGCAGAGCAGTCCTTTCCTACACAGGGACATGACCACGTGTCAGGCCAGGTGCTGGCGTTTGAATCCTCTGTGTAGAAAAACACCACAAATAGATCTGACATCATCTCCTGGCTCTGCCATGGACTCCTCTTTGCCTTTTTAGAGGGCACAGAGAGTCAGGTTTTCATGCAAACCATGAAAAGCATCAAGAACTGATTAAATCTGTAAAAGTTCCCATGCAGAGACACCTAACTATTGACCAAATTGTGATGAAGGTGAAAGGGCAGCTTTCAGAAATGTATCCTCTAATTTTCAGTTCTGTCTTTTTATTTTCTTAGCTTCTTGCAAAATTTTAAAAAGTGAAGATAGCAAAGGCAGAAATTGTGGATAGCATACTCAATTAGTTTTGATGGGATTACCATACTGAGAGTGGCCATTCACAGCTAGACTGCATTAATGTACTGAATATTGAATTTGTGTATTGGCAGAACAATTCATCCTACAAAGCAAAGGAAGGGGGAAAAGCTAAGCTCCAAAATAGACTGTATACATCTTTATCCTGCAGTTATCATTCTTCTGAGACAACAAATTCGACAGCTCTGTGACTCTTGGCAGACTTAATTCTCCGTGTTTTTTAAGTCCAATATGAAATAGCCTGGATCTCCTGGATTTGGAGAGTTGGGCATTTTTTGTTTAGTTTGGGGGTTTGTTTTGTTGTTTGGTTCCGCCCCCCCCCCCCCCCCCAACTTTCTTGAAAGTTAAGATTCTGGACAAATTGAAGAGATTTTACCTGTAAAGAGACTTCTTTCCTACTCAGAAAAGTTTTGAAGGCATTATGGTTGATGTTCATGTGATCGTAGCTCCAGAAGTTAGTTTATCTGGAGGTTCAATACCTGGGGGTCTCCCTACCATTACACCTACCCCCTGGAGGTCTCCCTTTTTACATTGCATGTATTAGACCATCTCACACCAGTCCTGGCACCTTGCAGTAACTGCAAGGTGTCCTCCACTTCCGCTCTGATTTCAGCACAAAGAAAGGTGGTCACCACCGCCCAGGATATATTAAGGACATATCAGAAAAAGGAAGACATTACACAGACCTTTTTGAATTGTATTCCTCACCTAAAGGTACCTTAGAGCCTTTCATGTTTAACTATCACCACTCTGCTGTCCATATAGATAAGAGACAGCTGTATCCGTCCTACATGGAATACTATTGCAGCCTTTCAATACTTAAAGGGGGCCTACAAGAAAGATGGGGATAGTCTTTTTAGCAAGGCCTGCTGTGACAGGACAAGGGGTAATGGTTTTAAACTAAAAGAGGGTAGATCTAGACTAGATAGAAGGAAAAAATTTTTCACGATGAGGGTGGTGAAACACTGCCACAGGTTGCCCAGAGAGGTGGTAGATGCCCCATCCTTGGAAACATTCAAGGCCAGGCTGGATGGGGCTCTGAGCAACCTGATCTAGTTGAAGATGTCCCTACCAATTGCAGGGGGGATGGACTAGATGACCTTTAAAGGTCCCTTCCATCCCAAACCATTCTAAGATTCTATGATTCTAATATTATAAATCAAATCTCCATCTCAGTGCACCGAATTGTTCCACAAAGCACAGAAATATCTTGTAACATTGCAGTTGCTGCTGCTTCTGAGGCGTTTGTTGGGAAGGTGGTTCTGTCGGGATCATGAAGCCAGTGGGGTCGGGGGAGTCTGCAGGGGGGCTGCCCTGCCCTGCTTTCTGCAGAATATTCTGTGCCTTGCTCCCAGCCCATGAACTGCACTGCACCCGGCAGACTGGTCTTATAGTGACTATTGACTACGATAAAATAGCTTTTACATTTGGAAGAAACAAATCCCCTGATGAGGTGGTATAAGAATTTGTTTCCTCCACACGTTAGTCACAGAAACAGCTTTTGATTACCAGGAAGAGCTCCTCATTGTTCTGCGTGCTGGCTGTGAGCTCCAAAAGGGATAGTTATGAGCTTGGCTGAATAGCTTGTTTGTCTTCAGCTCCAAAGTGCAGAGTGCTGTCTCCTTCCAGACTAATTTATACATTTTCTACCAGCTATTTGTGACTGTGGAAAAGCTCAACCCAAGATCTGGTTCCAGACTCCCAAACATTTGGTATATGACAAACACCTCTCCCTTCCACTTTCTAATTAAGTCCCCATCTCAAAAGCAAACAAACAACAACTTTTCATGTATTTCTGATGGAGAAAGGACGATTTATAAAAATCTTCCAGACTGCATCTCTTTTAATCACTTCTGCAGGCAGGTATGGAGACTAATCGGAGCTACATTAATTAGCAGAAACTATGCACCTGCTTCCTGGATGGCTCTGCCATGGCTACAGGACTCCGCGGCAGTAACGGAGGCCACCTTCATTAAGACCAAGCTGAAAAGATCTTTGGCTGTTCCCTCCCTCCCGCTGACTGAAGAGTGGCCGCGGCTGAACTCTCTCTGATGACACTGACAGCTAATTAACAGGCTAATTCCAGCACCCTGCTCTTTCTGAGTTACCTGCTCATCACAGCACAGAACTTCTTTCATATTGCAGCTCCTCAAAAAGGCTGTGCTTGACCTGCTGGCGCAGGAGGACACCATTACCAGCAATGCCTCCCCCTTTTGCTGCACCAGTGGCTGGTATGCTTTCTGCAAGCAGCTGGCTCCTGCCAGTGATCAAGATGGAAAGCAGCAAGTCCACTGCATGCAAATGCTGGAGTGAAGGGGAGGCTGGCAGAGGGGAAGGAAACCATCTCCAATTTCCATGTCCAGCCCCAGCCTGTGTTTTCCTTTGCCATTCAGACATTGAAAACATGACAGACTTGCACATGGTGCAGGTGCTACAAGACTTCTTCCTCAAATGTCTTTTAAGAAAGGCATGTACAGAAATTTGGCATCCATTAGTAGTCAAAATTGAGAGTCACTGGAGATTGGTAAATACTGTAATATATATTAAAGTACATTAAAAATACAGACCAAGAATTCTTCAGATGTCTACATTGCTAGGTGGGATGGTTGAACAGTATAGTTATACTGCCGACACCTTCCTCCAGTGGTTTCCTTTTACTCTAGTTCTTTGTTGTTTTCTGCAATTCTCATCCAGAAGGGTCTCTGTAGGCCCTCGTCCCTGAACCAGGGCAGTGGGCCACCCTGGACTATCACACCTCAGAGGGATTCCTCCACCCACTTTTGCTACCTGCAGCTTAAGTGGCTACAGCTGGTCCAGCTGCCTCGTTTGGGAGCCCTGCCTCTCCAGCCTTCATCCTTGATCAAAGCACCTTGCACCTATGAGCACTGGTTACAGCTGCAAGCCCCTGCTGGGCTAAGGGACAGATTTCAGGCACAAAGAAATCCAGATAGGTTTGTCATGCCCCGAGCACACTGGTCCACGCTGTTTAACTCTGCACTGCAACTTACATGCCAGATTTCAGGAAAATATGAGAAAAAGAGCCAAATGCAAAAGCAACTCCAAAGGCTGTTGGCATGTCATGAGAGACAAGGATTAATTTTTTTGTTTACTTATTTGTTAGTGATGTTTCTTTTCCTGACAGAAAAGCAATAGTTAATCCACTCCAGAGACAGCACACAATTCTAATATACTGACAAAACATTGGCCTGTCAATATGACTGTATAGCAAATAAACGTTGGTTGCGTTTGGTGCATGTGATGACCTTTTAATTAGCCATTGGAATAAAACTTCACTGAAACACTAAACAAAGCACTTTTCAAAAGCCTCCGGCCTCTTGACACCATCATTATGTTCTTGGCTCTTGGTGTGTGAATAGCTTCACCCAAGAGAGCAGCTCTGCCTTCAACCGACGGCTCTCCTGAGCTGGTACCCCCAGTGCAGACAGATGCACTCAGCTTGTGTGAAAGTGCTACACTATAGCAGCTTCAAAGGCTATTTTAGAGCCTTGAAACACAAATGAAGTGAATATCATACAGTAAAGTCAATATATTAAGCAAACAGTAGTAATAAGAGCAACCTGTTAATCACAGGATTAGTGAGAGTCATCTTGTTCTGCTCAGTTCACACATTTCTCCACCTTCAATATCTTTATTTTGAAATGGTTTGCATGTCCCAGGCTCTGTTTTGACTGATTCCTGATGGGGTGCAGCTTATGCAGATGCCGCATTGGCACCTATGACCACAAAGAGGGCTCACTCATGGCTCTGGGAGCATGGGTGGATTTTGATGTACCAGGGCCAGGTCTTCCTGTTCTTGGCACAAGGAGCTGGAGCAGCTATTTGTGAGGAGCTCTTATGGACTGGATATGTAAAACGTGACAATATGGAGGCTGGGCTTCAAAGCCAGGCACTGAGATTTCCCCTCCCATGAGCATGGTAAACCCTCAACAGAGCTGAATATCTGCCTTCTTCAGTGTTGTCTGTGTGATCCTGGGTCAGCATCTCTCACCGGAGATGCTCACTGCCCACCAGGACAGACCTTTAGAGGGTGGGGCCAACGCATGTGCTCAAGAAATAGGAATTTATTAGCTCCTCCAGTTGTTTGAGTTTTGGACATGAAAGGTTTTTCAGCCTGAAAAGAGAAGCTGGGATGCTTTGTCAGCATTTTTTTTTTTTTTGTAACATCTGTGATGGGGAGAAGAAAGAAGCAAAGGTTGAACCCTTTTTACTCACTCCATGGGCTTTGGTCAGGGTCTTTTTGGTTTGTAAAACCAAAGATTGTCCAGGCAGCTAAAAAGGGAAAGTTTGGGAACAACTATGTTTGTAGTCAAAATCCCATTACAGGCCTCTCAAATTCCAATGACTATAGAGACACTGCAGCCCCTCAGGTCAAGCCCCAAAACATCGTTTTTTCCAAGAACCTCACTTTCCCCCAAATCACCTTCGATTTTGGGGCTGAAATTTTATAGATTGGCTTTGGTGTTTCCATTTCCATTTAGTGGTTTGAGAAGTCAGCTGGATTTAGGGACAGGGAAGCGCAGACTGAGCAGAACATGGGGCTGCTGCATCAGGTTGGACCATGAGCCATCAAACCCGGTTGCCCACCCAGCAGCAGCTGGCAGGGATGGTGGCAGAGCTGTGCACAAAGCTGTATGAGGGGTACAGTCCAGGCTAAGCTCTTGCATAAATCCTTGGGGGCCTGTATCACAAACATGCTCCAGACAGTGAGACCTTGCGCAACTGAATGCCCCCTTGCCAAAGCTGTTTCTTCCTACATCAGGCAAATTATTTCCCAGCAGGTGTTAGGTTATCCAAGGTGTTCTTCCCATTGGACCCAAAAAGGGAAGTTGCACCTGTAAATCACTTGCACCTGTAGTCACTGGGATGCCAACTGAATTCCCTGTGGCACCCAGGTATGTGGGGCATCCCCAGACATTCAACCACTTATGCCAGAGACAAAACCTTTTTTAGGAACAGGAAAAAAAAAGGTCTGACATCTGCCTGAAAGGTTGTTCCACTTGGTTGGTATTCAAATATGATGATTTATTCATGGCAAGAAAATTATCTTGCTGCACACAAAACTAAACACTGACTGCTGCTGACACTTAGACAAAAAGTGATGGGTTTGGCTCTGAATTTACTCCCATTCATTTTGCTCTCCCTGCGAGGGAGTTCCTCATAAGTCACTGTGAGCATCCTGAGGACCTCCCAGACAGGCTGGGGGACCAACACCTGAGGAGAGAAACATCAATTCACTGTTTGAATCTGGTCTTGGAAAAGGTGTAGTATTTAACAAGCCCTGCTGATCATGCCTTACTTTGTTAACTGATCCCATCCGACAGGGCTGAAGGACGAACAGAGAGTGAGATACAAATCCTAACCGTTAATTAACTTTCAGACCTCTCCTCTGCATGCTTCAAGGGCACAATGCTTTCCCTGCTGTCCCTGATCACAAGACAACAAGGTTTCTAAATCAGTTTTCACTGCTAAAATTAAACATTCACCATTGCCAAGTGATTGGCTAAACCCTCTGTTTCTTTTCCCCTGTGCCACCCGTTCCCAGTACTGCCAGAGCAGACAAGTAATTTCCTCTTTGGAAGAAAGCAACCTCACGGGTTCTTCTTTCATTTTAAATACTGATGGAGCAGGCTCATCTTCCACCAGCAATGAAAAGTAGATGCACACCTGGTTTAACTGGGCTCATCATTGCTTTGTGTGGTACAAAGTACCCACAGCATGTTATTTACTGATGCTGTATTATTGACTTTCTTCAGTTATTGGTTGTAAATTAAAGGATAAAAGCAGGTGGATCACATCTCTGCAGTCATTGGGACTGGGAAACATGCAGCCTGCTTGGAAATAAGTGCAAATGAATTACAGAAAGTGCATTTTACAAGAAGGTTTGGCAGCACAAATCAGACCCAGACCTGGAACCCAGCTCCTGTGCATCCCAACCCACAGCAGGAGCACAGAGGAGGAACCAGCTCCAAATTTTGCAGCTGGTCCTGCTACCGCCAGGTTTCAGAGCAGCTTGAGCGTGACAGGAGCAGACTTACCAGCTGGACTGAGGTGCCCCGTGGGATGCGTGACAGAGGGTGGGCTCTGATGCTGCCGAGGCTCCTCAGCACTGATCAGGATCAGCCTTTGACAGCACTAGCCCACCCCTACATGGCCTGGTCTCATGTCAGCTCTCTGGGTTCAGTGGCATTTCAGTACTTTTGCAGGTCTTTATGCAAGTTTCTCCCAGGCTGTGGTGGATTCAAAACCATTGGCAGTTTCTCTTGGAACTGAGTTGAAGAAAGGATGATCCCTGTCTCAGAAAAACAGGGAGTATTGTTTTGTCAGTGCTTTTGAGGGGGCAAGACAAATTTGTCAGTGAAAAATGTTATTTTAACCTGGGGCAACTTGCAAGTACTTCATATGTGAAAGCTCTTTGATTGCACTGCTTATAATTACATTAACTCAGAGCTTTCACTGGGCTCTTGGCTTATGAATATGCATGACTGTGATCTCTTTTTTTAATCCATCAAAGTACCTTCAACCCAGGGTCTCAAGGAATTCTTGTGAGTTAGTTTTACTTGCTACCATGTACCTCACTGAAAGCGAAGCAAATGGAGTGCAGCTCCAAACAGCATGTGTGCAGTTGCAAGTCATCTGCTGAGCTGCACGCAGCTGGTGTGCGTCCTGCTTGCACCTTGCAAAGCTCTCATGGTGAGACCAACCATCAGAGCAGAACTCCTGAAATATTGGTACACCAAGCAGATAATATGGTTTCTGTGGTCAGTCATCCCTGGCACAGCTTAAATATTAATCTGAAATGACTCTGTGCCAGTGTTCAGCCCCAGTGTAGCAAAGCATCACATGGGGAATCAATTCTGCTCTTGCTGAACACTGTGGGAGTTTCATTTCTGACGTGTGCGGGGCCTGAGTTTGCTAGACTTCAAGCAGTCAACAGATTAAGTAACTTTGCTGCTGAAGGCTTTGGAAAAAACCTGTTGCTCTTCATCACATATATGTGCTTCTGATAGTTTTGTATGTGAGTGGAAACTGAACACACAGTAAAGAAAGAGACACTGTGATCAAATGCTGCATTATAAAAAAGCTGCTAGTAGCTTCAAGATTTCACATTTTCAGACTTTTGTTGTGCGGGACTCAAGATGAGGACTGGGGAAAAAAACCCAACAAACCTCTCTTAAAAAAAAAAGCTTCTCTAAACTCCTACAGTTTGATTGCAACCCTGGAGATCAAGTTGCCTCAACCAGGTTCACCAGGTTCAGCTCTGAAGCAGTGGGTGGCATGTAGGAACATCACTTGGGAAGACACCAAGGCAGGACTGGCATCAGATGACCCATTTGCACTGCTATCGTGGCAGAGGCACTGAGGCAGAGCAGAAGGAGGACAGTCAGTTGCACCTCGAGTACTGTGTTCAGTTTTGGGTCCCTCACTACAAGAAGGACATCGAGGTGCTGGAGCGTGTCCAAAGAAGGGCAATGAAGCTGGTGAAGGGTCTAGAGCACAAGTCTTACGAGGAGCGGCTGAGGGAGCTGGGGTTGTTTAATTTGGAAGAGAGGAGACTGAGGGGAGACCTTATTGATCTCTACAACTACCTGAAAGGAGGTTGTAGTGAAGTGGGGGTTGGTCTCTTCTCCCAAGTAACAAGCGACAGGACGAGAGGAAATGGCCTCAAGCTGCGCCAGGGGAGGTTTAGGTTGGATATTGGGAAAAACTTCTTCACTGAAAGAGTAGTCAGGCACTGGAACAGGCTGCCCAGGGAAGTGGTTGAGTCCCCATCCCTGGATGTATTTAAAAGATGGGTAGATGTGGTGCTTGAGGACATGGTTTAGTGGTGGACGTGGCAGTGCTAGGTTAATGGTTGGACTCGATGATCTTAAAGGTCTTTTTCAACCTTAATGATTCTATGATTCTATGACCCCACCATCCCCCATTGCAGCACCTGACGTGAGGACCTCACCAGCCCATCCTCACCCACAGATGTGCAGATGCTTCTCCCAACCTGGATATGAGCTATTGCTGCAAATTACAACTTACAGGACATATTGAGATGGGGCAGGTGATGCCACAAAGCATTTTTAGCAGTCAGTGGCTGTGGAATTGAACCCTCCTAGTCAAGAGCACTTCAATGCTGGAAAAAAAGGAGCGTACAGCACACACTAGGGCAATTCGAAGTGATTGCAGAGAGAGATCTTCTGAGGTCAGATTGCTTTGCATCAGGGACACAGAACAAGATGTTTCAATAGACCTAGCAATCAAATCATCATGGTTATGAGATGGTGCTGGGTTAACAATCAGAGAGTTCAGCAGAGCAAGGCTGGGCCAATAGACAAACCTACTGCCTTCCTATGTTGCTGATTTCAGTCCTTTTACTGCAAAAGGTGGAAAGAAGTCTAATTAAATCATTTCTCAGCTGTGGTAAAAGAATGAGTAACATTTCAGTTTGAAAACAGGTAAAAATGGAGAATATGACCAAATGAACAAGGTGGAGAAGATTCTAGCACGTCATTTGTGATTTTCAACCACATCTACCATTTTTATTGGGATGTCAATTTTTATTCATAATCTGGGCTGTGCTTTCACTGATCACCTTTTATTGTTGACTGAAATGGAGCAGACTCATGCCAGAAGTTTCTCATCTCATCATAACTCCCTGGAAGTTTATATATTGGCTTGCCATAACCCAACTGGTAAAGCATGAAGTGACCAGTTTCATTAAGGGGCGAAATTTGAGTCACCTACCCAGAGTATTACCATCTGTTCCTTTTTCCTCATTTCCTGCTTGTAGAAAAAGTAATTCATAGCTATATGCAGTTATATTTTTTGAGTAAGTCTTTTAGCAGAAAAGCTGTTACGCCAGTGCAGTTACCACACTGCAGGAACCCTAAATCCACCTGGCCTAATGAGGATATTGGTGATGCAAATGCATTACTCCCTACACTGCAGACAAACTGCAGCACCAAGCTCAGTCATTCTGGCACCCTAAAGCAAATCCCTGCACAAACATTTCTTTAAAAAATAAAGAATATAAAAATTATTAAGTCAAAACAAGGTATGTAAGTTAAGACACCATCTCTTTTTAGACCAATGAGCGCAAAAGGAAGAATTAGGCAAATTTTTGGTCACACAAGAGCTTCTTCAGATCTGCAATAGAAGCAGAAAGCTTCACAGGCACGTAACAGCAGAGAAAAGTTGTCACAGTTCGATGAGCTGTGTATCAGACCATCACTGAAGGAAATGTGGTTGGTACGTCTCAAGTGGAGAGATATTAACAGGATGGAGATAGAGGTGCTGAGGTAGATATTGCCTGAGGAAAGAGACAGCAAGATACTGTAGAAAATGTCAAGCACAGAGAGGTTATCAGGGAGAAGGGAAATTAAGTGCCATAAAAGCAATATTACTACAGAGCCACGTATTTTTGGTATGTAAAAGGAATATGAATTTTAATTCCCAGGCTCATATTTCACAGAAGTTTTGTAAGTTTCCCTAACTTGGTTTTTGAGAGAAGAACTCGGAAGAGTTTGGATTTTAGGAAGATTTTTAAAAGTCTCTACATAGCAGTATACCTTAGCAGGAATGTGTGTGTGAATGCAGTATACTTTGCTACTGCTTGAATACCATGTATATTCAAATAACATCTTCCCATAACCCATCACATTGTCTTTAGGGAAGACTTGTATCTGCTCTGAAGAGGACATAGCCAGGATGGTGGGTTGTGCTCAATGCCCTTGTGTGGCTACTGGGAATGGAAGCGGCTGCTTTAACCTTGGTGGAACCAGATTGAAAAATACATAAAGTCTGTATGATTACACTCTACTTGCAAGATCATTTCAAGGCTGAGAATTTTTAAGGTTGGGAAAGGTTACTCCCAATGCGCTGCCTGCCTGAGGTGGGCATAGGGGATGGAGACAGGATTTCTGGGTGGTCAGTAATTTCAGGGAGCATACTTGCTGTATGAAAATTCACTATTTGCAAAGAGAGGCTGAATGCTGCGACATTGGGCACTCGGGTATGACTCGTAGCTGAGCACAAAGGCAGCTCTGAAGGAGCTGCAGTAGCTGTGGCAGGGGGTACCCATCCCTTCTGTTGCTGGCTTACAAAAGGCTGCCTCTTGTAAACAAATAAACCATAAACTGCGTAAATAAATTTACCACCTTTAGCAACTCTGGTGCTTTCATTTCACTTGCATCCATTTTTAGCTGTACCAGGGAAAGTTGCTGGAGGTGGAAACTCAGTGAACATGCTGTCTGGAAGAAAACAAGAGCTGTAGTATCTGATGCACTTTTAAATTACTTCTAAAAGCTAAAATTTTCTGAGAGTTTTACAATAACTATTCTGATTCTTCCAAGCAGCAAGTTTGTTTTTCAGATCCCCACTGCAGAGGAGCTGCCAAATCTCACTTTTAATGGAGAGTAGTAGGGACTGTGCAAAAACCACCTTTCTTCTTTGTGCCAGGAGTTGAGACCTAGTAGTGCAGGACAGTGGGGCTCCAGATTATATGTCCTTGTCTTCGCTGCAAATGCATTAGTGAACCAAAAGTCGGTGTGTGTCTGGTTGTCCCTGGCTGACGTGTATGAAAATGGGCATGTACTGTATTGCCCAAATTAGAGACAAGTGAGCTCCATGGCTTTGAGACTACCCTCCTGCCTAAATCCTCTTAACATGCTCTCTGCATATCACCCGCAGGACCTCTTAAGCTTTTCCTCACTGTACTGATCAGTCTGAACAGTGTACGTAGCCTGACCATCCTACATCTTCCAAGTCAGAGATTTCTGCAATGCTACCAAGCCCTGTAGTCTTTTCCAGCTCAGAAATCTCACATCTGATCCATCATTAGCAACAATAAGGGCCCTTCTGTGCTTAGTCCACCCAAAGCCCAGTGAAGCAATGGGAGGTTCGAACCAGGCCATATTTATACTCACTATATTGTGCTGGCCTTGGGAATCGTTGCACTATTTTCAAAATATACAATTAGAGTTGAAAGTTACTTGTTCTTCTCTGGATGTGTTTGCAAATGAACACTTTTAAATAACAAATTTTTGCAGCAAAACTACTGCAGCTGCAAACCTCTCCAAAGACCATTGTTTTTCTGAAAAACGTGAAGCTTTTCTTTTGTATTGCGGAAAACCCAGCATATGCTCTTCTCCTGACTGGATGCTCAGCATGGCTGGATCTATGGTGCAATCTGAGGGTTGTTTTTTGACCTTGACCACTCTGGGCTTCTTCTAAACTTCCATAGCATCCCCCCTCACACAAGCATTAGGTAATTAATGCAAGTGACCTGATTTAAATGCTTTATTGAGAAAAAATAATGCAGCTGTTCCCTTTAGCAATGACTTCTGCACTGAACACCTAGTCAATGATTTGGAGAATGAAATATTTGCAAAGCTAAACACAAGCTAAGCACAGGCACACGTATTGCAGGAGCCTGAAGTGGGATCCATATTTCAGAAAGAAGTTTACCTTCATTTCATCATCTCCTGAAGCTGGCCATGGAGTCATGCTGCGATGTGGTAGGGCACATGAAAGCACACTGCTGCCTATGGAGTACCAGAGCTGTTGTCACACTGGTGCCACAAAGCAGGTACACAGCCCTGGCTTTAAGTTGTCTTTTTCAGCATATTTATTCTTATGGGGATGCAGAAGCAAATAGTCCCTGTGCTGTTCACGGAATTGGGAGACCTTGTAAAATGAAGAAAAGGTTCCAATTGTTTCAAATTGTGCCCTTTGTGTCTTGTCCTGTCACTGAATGCCACTGAAAAGATCCTGGCTCTGTCTTCTTTATTCCTTCCCCATCAGGTATTTATACACATGGATAAGATCCCCAAAGCCTTGTCTTCTCCAGGCTGAACAGTCCTAGCTCCAGAGAGGTGCTCTAGTCCCTTAATCATCTTCATAGCCCTTTGCTGGACTTGCTCCAGTATGTCCATGTCTCTCTTGTACTGGGAGCCTGGCCCTGGGTACAGCACCCAGACATGTCTCACCAGTGCCGAGCAGAGGGGAAGGATCACCTCTCTCTACCTCTTGGCAATGGTCCTCCCATACAGCTCAGGGTGCTGTTGGCCTCCTTATTACTTATACTTACAACTTCTGTTTCCATCTGTAAAAACTGACGTTTTATCAGGGAGGTGATAAAACTCTTTAAAGAGTTTGAGGCACTCAGAAAGCGTGCCAACAGAGCCCTTCACAGTTATTTAAATCAAGGAAAATGTTTTGCTCTCAGGTAGTGACCAAAGTAATAAAAAACCCTTCAGCTGCTTCCCCCATACCCCATGGCACAATAAATAAGTAAATACTGACTTCCCAGCGAGCCCTCTGAGAGGTGTGTGGGCAGGTGTCAGAGTGAACAGTTTGGACAACTCCGTCCTCCGCATTAGTGATGTAGCTCTCGGTCCCTGTGGAGAGATAAAGCTCAGTAGGACCGTGGGTTGCCTACAGTGTATGTACAATAAATGCATCTTACAATGTGTGATTCATTACAGCAGAAGGAAGCTCCCAGCCAGAGAAGACTCTAGAACTGAGGGGCTGCCTGGGAGGACAAAGGAGCTCCTGTTGCATTTGCATGTTACACCTCCAAGCCTGTCTCCAGAAGACATGACAAGGGAAGGTGTCAGAGCATATGGTCCTATATAACAACAGTCTGAGCCACCGAGTCTGTCTTCCTATTACAGAGAAGAACCAGCAAGAGAAATTCAAATACAGCTGGGAAAGGAGGTCCATCACAGATAAAAGGAGCAAGAGAGAGCTCAGCCACAGCTGCCCTGAGAGGGATGGGGAAGGTGTTTGGTTAGGGCTAAGACTTCAGGGGTTGAACCCCTTTCAGGGTTTGAACTCTAGACAGCAGCATGCAGGGAGGTGAGTGGGGATGCCTGAACTCCTTTCTGCTCTCCAGCAGCTGAGAAAAGCCTTAGGGCATCTCAGTGACTACCAGGGAGGAATATTTCTGCACAAGTAGGATCTGAGGTTGGGTTCCTTTATTCTGCCTTTCTCTTCTGTTATCTTTTCCCCTCTTGAAGCGCAGCTACCTATCCTTTGGCTTGGCTGAAATAAACCTGTCACATTGCCATCCGTGCCTTGCCTGGTGTTAGAAGTCTTGGGGAAGTGAGAAGACTCTTCAACAGTAACACAGCGAATTAGAGATGTGCACAGGCAGCACCACTGGGACCTGCCACCCAGGATGAGTGATGGCATGTCTCCTGCAGAGACTTAAAGGCAGTTCATAAGGTGGTTTTCCCTGGTGCCAGCTCCCAGACAGAAGTCCCTCTCCAGCAACTGAGGGACAGCTTCCAGCTCCAAGCACCCTTCTCTCTTCACCTGCTCTTGTCACATACCTCACTTGTTTGAGGGAACAGAAAGTTTTATGCAAGGCAGTCTCCAAAAACACTTGGGTCTTTCCTGCCTCAGAGTTTGTTTTCTGCATTTTGATCCTGCTGAGATCACAACCCATGCCCAGCACAACTATCCCAGCAGGTATCTCTGTCTCCACACATGGACTGCATTGCCTCATCTCAGCCAATGTGAGGACATGACCCTATCTGAGATAACCATGAAGAAAGGAGGAATTATCTCAGCTCCATATTTGACCAAGTGAAAATACCGTTATCTTTCTATTATCACAGCATTTATCCATCAATCTCTTTTGGAGAATATGCGCTATCTGTTTATTTTTCTTCAGATGGTGATATCATTGCTGCATTTTCATAACTGTTCTGATACAGGGTTCAGGGTATTGCTATTCTTTGAGTAATCAGCCGGAAAATCATTACAGAGACTTCAGAAATCAAGTATGCTCTTCCAATCTGCTAATTACTATTATTAAAGTTAACTAGCTGAGGAATTAAACTGTGCTGCAAATAGGTGTTTGATTGAAAAAAAGCCCATTTCATCATGAAACCAGCCCAGAAGCTGGATGCTGGTTCCATGAACGGCAGCAGGGAACAGATCCTGCTCAGAAAGGCTAACAGGATCCGAATGACCCTCTCCCCCTGAAAGTATCAGCGGGGTGCAGATGAAGGCACAGGAGCTTTATACAGCACTATGGCAAGAAAAGCAGCTGGTCTAGTGACCCTGGCAGACTGACATCAGATGGATGGCAAAGGCTTGTGCTTCATCTCAGTTTCCAAATTCAAGGAGAGCGTTTAAAATTAGGGGGGACTGAGATAGGTCCTACACCAATTCTTGGAGAGGTAGCCATGCTTGTGACACTTTTTCATTTGGTTTACAGGGGAAAAAAAAGCTGCATGAGAGATATTAAAGGTATCTTGTGATGCCTTGTGATAAGACTTCCACATACTGTGAAAAGTAGCAATAGAAGGAACTTCTCCGACACCTGATAAAACATCATTTCAAGAGCCATTAGGCGCTGAGCTCGAACCCCTGACTCGAAACAGAGTCTTTCTGTTTGATAACCACAAAATAGGAATGTCACTATTGGGTATGTACAAACAGAGGTTTTGGGTTTTATAAAGTAGCCCCTCCAGCTTGGATTTGATGACAGAGGACAGCAAAGACTGCAATTTTCCCAAACCCAATCCTTCCAGTCCAAGTCAGCAATGGAGCCAAGAGAACTGGTGGAAATTGAAACTTTGTCGCTGCAAATTGTAGGGTTGGAAGGATCCTGCCTTCAGAGCAGACAAGTAGGTCATTCCTCATCATTGATCTCACAGAACGTGTCTTCTGCTCTCCATTTTGTACCTTCTTCCATGTTTCTTTGATTACTTCTTATCCTGCCCATCATGGGATGGAAATGGAGAGTACTCCTTTCTCCCTTGCAAGAACTTGATGTGTATTTCAAGACCTTTTTAATGTTTGTGGTGGGTTGACGCTGGATGGATGCCAGGTGCCCACCAAAGCTGCTCTATCACTCCCCCTCCTCACTTGGACAGGGGAGAGAAAATACAACAAAAGGCTCATGGGTCGAGATAAGGGCAGGGAGAGATCATTCACCAATTGCTGTCACGGGAAAAACAGACTGAACTTGGGGAAATTAATTTATTACCAATCAAATCAAAGTAAGGTAATGAGAAAATAAAACCTAAATCTTAAAACACCTTCCCCCCACCCCTCCCTTCTTCCTGAGCTCAACTTCACTCCCGATTTCTCTACCTCCTCCCCCCGTGCAGGGGGACAGGGAATGGGGGTTGTGGTCAGTTCATCACACGCTGTCTCTGCTGCTCCTTCCTCCTCAGAGGAGGACTCCTCACACTCTGCCCCTGCTCCAGCCTGGGGTCCCTCCCATGTGACACAGTTCACCATGAATGTCTCCAACGTGAGTCCTTCCCACGGGCTGCAGTTCTTCAGGAACTGTTCCAGCGTGGGTCCCTTCCACGGGTGCAGTCCTTCAGGAACAGACTGCTCCAGTGTGGGTCCCCCGCAGGGTCACAAGTCCTGCCAGCAAACCTGCTCCAGCCTGGGCTCCTCTCTCCACGGGGCCACAGGTCCTGCCAGGAGCTTGCTCCAGCGCAGGCTTCCCACAGGGTCACAGCCTCCTTTGAGCATCCCCCTGCTCTGGCGTGGGGTCCTCCACGGGCTGCAGGTGGGTATCTGCTCCACCGTGCACCTCCATGGGCTGCAGGGGGACAGCCTGCCTCTCCAGGGTCTTCACCAGGGGTTGCAGGGGAATCTCTGCTCCAGTGCCTGGAGCAGCTCCTCCCCCTCCTTCCTCACTGACCTTGGTGTCTGCAGGGTTGTTCCTCTCACATATTCTCGCTCCTCTCTCAGGCTTCAGGTTGTTGTGCAGGTTTTTTGTCCCTCCTTTCTTAAATATGTTATCCCAGAGGCGCTATCACCATTGCTGACGGGCTCAGCCTTGGCCAGCAGCGGGTCCGTCTTGGAGCTGGCTGGCATTGGCTCTATCGGACCTGGGGGAAGCTTCTGGCACCTTCTCACAGAAGCCACCCCTGTAGCCTCCCCGTTACCAAAACCTTGCCACGCAAACCCAATACAATGTTTCTGCATCACTGCCTCTGAACAGACCTGAGTGCGCCAGCTGAGGCCTCATCCATGCTGAACAGGGCAGCAGGGAAACCTTGAGGGCCTTGTAGGCTAATTGCAAAAGTCACCTTAATAATTAGCCTTGTGTGACCAGCTGAGCTGTGTTGCTTGGGGAAGGGTGGGGGAGTCAGACAGGTCCAGTCATTTACTCTGTTTTCTGTGTTTTGTAGGCATGTACTGCAGCCAGCCCAGGAGAAGGAAGAAAATGGTCAAAGAAAACTGTTTATTTTCCCCATCATTAATCTCAGTGGATCTGTAAAGCTGTTATTAAAACTTTTCAGTAGAAAGGTGCCTGGGGAGCATAAGAGCATAAGGACAGATGTGCATAACACATTGGATTGTGGAAGATACCTTATTGTATCAGGCCACTTCTAAATAATTTTTACACCAATGTGTCATTGTATGCAGGGACCTTACAGACTACTATATGCAGAATCTGAGCAGAAGAGATAGCAAGAGAAAAACTCCCATTTCAGAGGTTCAGAGAGAACATGGACACTTCAAAAACCAAGGGCAGACATGTGGCTTATGTGCATGTCATCTAAATTTTATGTCTTGTCCTGACCTCAGATCAGATCACAATTCTTAAGTGAACTTTGTAGACCAGACACAAAATGTCCCACATAACAGTATCCCCCAAAGACTGTCTCCAATGCAAACTCACCCTCCCACTTCTGTTAATAGTGGATTACTTGTGACAGGCTAGGCAGAAGATTGATTATTGTTATAAATTATTTTATGATCCCTCTTCTGGTGCAATAAAAGGCAGTGATTCAGCTATCCAAAGAGCAGTGAATGAAAAGAAATGAAGGACTTTTAGTTAACAGTAATTCTAGATCAGAAATTGGTTGATAGAAAATCGTTGAATCCATTTAAAATTCCACTCAGTTATTTTTATTTCTGTAACATAACTCCATCTGAAGTACATCAGCTATAAAGCCAGTAGAACTACACCAGCATTCCACGGTGTGAGGTTATACTAACCATAGCCAGTGAAGTTTTTTTGAACAGTCTATTTCTATTTTAATGTATTCTTCTGTTTAATCAGATTAATATTTTCCCAAGTTTTTTACAGAGTACTGCAGTTTCTTTATCTGTGTCAATGCAGCATAAAAATATTCCAGAGGCCGGAAGAGAGAAAATACAGAAAAAACAGAAACTGTTTTCTACTAGTGGAAGAAATTAATGTAGTGGTTGTAAAATGGATTCTAGAAGGAAATTTAAAGTGGATATTAAAAGGATATAGCTACATATCAATTCAGATTTAAAAGGTTAGGCACAGAGGATTTTTTAAGGAAAACATGCAATATTGCATCAAGTAAGCCCCGGGAGTGACCCAACATGGAAGAGTCTTAAAGATGAGTGAGCGAGGTCCATGAAGGGGACCAGCAGCACACAGCATCCCAACACCAGGACTCAAGCCGCTTGCCCCATCACTGAATCCCTAGTCCTGAGCTCAGCACCTAAACTCTCGGTGTGATGCATGAGTCATATTACACAAGTACCACAGTGGTAAATAAGAGTGGTGCAGTCCCTAAGCCACAGCAGAGCATGTGACAGGGAGGAGGAGACAGCTGAAATGCCCCTTTCTCTGTGAAACTTTCCCTGGTGTTAATGCTTCAGTCAGGACTATCCTTTCTCACTGAAAATGGTGAAAGAAGTTGTTTCTGTCCCATCACTCACTAAATGGAGCAATAACCCCATGATGGCAACACTTCAGCTGAGGAGGGCTGAGGTATAAATCCTGTTTCTTTCTTTTCTGCAGTTGAAAATCAAATCTGAGTTTTTCTTTTTGCCCAGTTTCTCAGTCATAGAGCAATCTCGTTTGATTCGTAAGAAAAAGCCACTTCTGTGGACTTGAATATAGCTTAAATAATACCATTTTGTGTATGCAGACTCCATGTTGTTTGAATGAGCAGGTGACATATTACATTGTCTCACTGTCGTTTTTGCTCTTCCCATGCCGACAGAAGATGATGTAAATTCAGTTAGCCCCCTAATCGCTGTTGCTGGGATACTGTAAGCAAATAAGTGCGAGACAAGGCAAAACAAAAGGTGTGATACTGCAACTAGCAAGTGACAAAACATCACAGATGCAAAATTTTGCAGTAAAGGACCTGAAAGGTAAATAGAAATCACTTTATTTGGGATTCATCCATATCAAGGCATTTAAAGATAACCAACTGGATGTCAACAACATTTTAAATTGAAAGGAAAACACAGTAAAAAGACAGGCTGGGATCTTAAGACTGAAGGACCATCAAGCATGTTACAGGAATTACCCTGATCCTGTGGCTGGAGGCTTGGCCAGTGAGGTCCTGAGCAAGAAGGGTTGTCCCCTACATACAATAAACTTTTTTGGTTTTCTTCTTTACCTAATGTGGCAATAAACTAATATAACCTGTATGACAAGGTCCTAGGGTTTTCTTTGTTATCTTAGCCTGTCCAATTAAAACAATGGTGCAACAGGTTAAGTGATTATTTACATATGTAAAAGCTAAATGCTTTCAACTGAGAATTGAGAGCTGGTATATATAGTATCTAGGAATAAGAACATTCCCCTGGGAATCAGAGCGCTTTTGTCAGATAAAAAGGGTATTTGAGTAATGGTTGTCATATTTACAGGAATAATGGTCTTAAGTAAGGCTTCAAGAGGATTTGTAATGTCACTTGGTGTTACCGAACCTGATATTATTGGGTTTGCTTTTACTGACTATCAAAGCCATAACCTGAAAGCATTTCCATGAAGTGTTCTTCTTCAGACAGGGGAGAAGTATTTCTCCATACAGCTGTATCTCAGGTGTCGGGTACCAGATCTCAAGTATCTCCAGCTGCCATAAATCCAGTGCCAAGACCATTGCCTCTGGCGCTCTCTGCCAAGGACTGTGATGGTGGCAGCCTCTTTAAGCTGCTTTTGTCAAGCTGGCCAAGAATTGGTTGTTATATAAAAATTCTCATTAAAAGAGATGGTCTGTCTGTAGGAGAGGGATCATAATTAATTAGATTTAGGGTATTACATCTGTCTGAGGGCGACTCTAAAAATTACAATGTGGAATTGAATGTAATTACTACAGACTCAGTGATGAGAACTGTATTAATAATAAGAGAAGCCAGGTGGTCTTGTAGCCTGGGTAGGTTTGCACCTGCACACCACTCCTCTGAAAGGCATGGTAAGGAGAAATGACTGGGGCTTTTCCCAGGTCTTTCATTCAGAATAGGGGGAACACACAGTCTTCAGGAAAGGGAGCAGCTTTCCAGCCCGGGAAATTGCTCTCCTTCACATATTGGTCAAGTGTCATTCCACGGTTAATTGTGCAGCTGAGATTTCCACTTACCCATCCATCACTGACTGCAACGCTGACTTTGAAGGCTCCTTCCTAAGGTGAAGAAGCCATCACTTCACTCACTGGGCTGTTCACTTCACAGATCAGTGTTGTGAACCCTTGTCAACTAGCAAAAGGACTAGAGCTACTATTTGATATTCACTGCGGGAGAAGGATCAAACTCCACTGCTGGAGTTGCCAGGAGGTCTCATGTGCCCAGGGAACATGACATCAGACATATTCTCAGATGCAGAGGACCAAGATTATACATTAAGAAACAGAATGTAGCCCAGAGTCTCTCAGACCCCAGTATTTTCTCAGCAATTATTTCTGCCATCATGAACCTCCTGCAAAGCTGTAAAGGCAGCCTTAGAAATAGTTTCCTCAACAGCACTGAAATATACCAAGGAATCTGCAACTTCTCCAAGGTCATCCCAGCACAGCACTTTTTTAGGTCTTATTTAGATTCCAACCATGAGCATGTAAAGATGATTTCTCTCCAGTAGCACCCTGCTGAATACCCACAATTTGTTCATACCTATTTTTCATCCTTGGTTGCAGTGCCTTGCCGGAGCAAGCCCAATGACCAGTGTAGACTTCCTCTAAATCATAGACTCTAAGAACAAACACATCAGGATTCACATTGCAATATGTCCCCATGGACCTAAGAGAAGAGGATAGGCCCCAGTATAAATCTTTTTCACTGACTTGCAAATGCTTCTGGAACTTAAGGGAGTCTGCCTGACACCACTTGTAATTCCCTCAGGGCTTGTCACCTCTGAACCTTTCACTTCACTTTAAAATCTTTTTTTTTTTCTTAGCTTGAAGTACTTAATTAATGTCTGAAGTTCTGTTAAAGCATCTAAGTCACCTGACGTCTGCAATCCACAGAGAAAAAGGCTCCCTCCATTAACTGGCACATGGAGAATTGCAAGCATCAGATATTGTGAAAAACCATTTTCAGTTTCAGTAAGTTTATGGGTTGAAAGTCCTTGTCCCTCAGGGCCTGCTCTGGGCTCCCTGATCATGACCTGAGGGCAGACTCTGCTCTTTCAGCCCTAAGCAGGCAAGGAAGGATCACCCACTGCTCCAGAGGGGATCCAGGCTCAGACCACTTTCTCAGGTTCCCAGTCAGAAGCTTCTTTCACTTGGTCCTCCAAGAAAAATCCCTTCCTCCAAACTGGTGAAGAAAATCACATAAGCACTGCTAGCTCCTTCCATGTCAAACATTGCTCTGGGCTGGGAGCAACCTGTAAGGCACAGACAACCTTGGCACCAAAAATTCTGCTCTTGGGATGAGGGCAGCAGTACAACTTCCATATCTTGACATTCGGCACTTGGACACCAAAACCTTTCGCTATTACTCAGTGATACTCTGTTGGATCTCACTATATTTCTCTTTTCCAGAGCATCCTGTAGAGACATCCTGGAGATTCCCCACTTGGGTTGCTAGCTGCCTTAAGACTTAAGGCAGGGTTCAGGTGACTGAATGTAAATGTCCAAAGATACAGATTTCTACCTCTGAGCTAGTTAACTCAGATTTCTCTTGGAGCTCATATAATCCACAATTCCATAGGTGTAATTTCATCTGATCCTATGGCAGCTGTATGAAATAGCTCACATTAATTGCACCTAGCTTTTTATCTTTTCATTAAAAAAGATTTTCCAAGATATATGTTCATGTGCCTGGAAATGGTTTCCAGGATTCGCTGCTCCATCACCTTCCCGGGGATCCAGGTGAGGTTGACCAGCCTGTAGTTCCCTGGGTCCTCCTTCTTGCCTTTCTTGAAGATAGGAGTGACATTTGCTTTCCTCCAGTCTTTGTGCACTTCTAATCACCATCATTGATTAAAGATTATTGAGAGTAGCCTTGCAATGACATCTGACAGCTCCCCCAGCATTTGTGGGTGCATTCCATCAGGCCCATGGTGTTACGTACATCCAGTTTGCTTAAGTATTCCCTGACCTGATCCTCTTCCACCAAGGGTACATCTTCCTTTCTTCAGATTTTCCCCCTGGTCTCTGGGACCTGGGATTCCTGAAGGCCAGAAAAGTATCAAGCAGTAAAAAACATATGGAAAAGAGGGCTGATGAAACTATAAACTGGATAGACTCATTTAGCAATGAAGAAAAAGTATGTTCAATTTTTCCCCTCAAACAAGAAATCATATAATTTTCTTGTGCATCCATTTACATATTCTTCTAATATAACTCACCAAATGGGTCTTGACTGGGATTAATCATTCTTAAATAAAATCTTCCTGGATATATCTTTAGAGTGATTACTTCTGAGAAAATGAAATAAAAGATCCTGGTTTATTCTTTCTCACAGGAAGACGTGATGCTCGATGTTCTCTGCATGTTTCCCTGTGGCTGTTGTGCTGATGAAGCCTGGGAGGAACCAGTAATGCACAGCTGAGCACTATCCCTGCTGCATACGCTGAACTTCATCTCATGTCCTCAGTGTGAGACAGGTCCAAGCTTTCATCCATGGTATCTGGATAGGTTAGGAGCAATTACTCAGTTGGTTTTGAGTAAGCTGGCAAAGTAAATTCATTAAAACATACACTGTTGTAATGCCACTATTTTTAAACACCAATAACCACCATTTCAATGTGCAATTCTACTTTAAAACAAACAGATTAAATTAATCCAGGTAGTACCTCTTATAATTCATCCATCCATAAACTGGAGGAGGGTGATTGATAAATTGAGGAGGAGCCAGGGGGATCCATGTGTCAGTACCTTTGCAGAAAAAGCATATGGGCTTATATGTTTGTGGTACATTACATAGACGGTAAAAATGACTTAGTGCCTCAGCAAAATGTCTGTAGCTGATGGCTGCTCCATGTCAGGAAACCAAGGCATGAGGTCTAGAAGGTCCTCAGCCAGAAGGACCTAAATGGTGCTCCCAAGAAAACTTACGGGTTTTAATCCAGTGACGGTTTGATGTAAAGCTATGAAGAGTCAGGGATCGTACATGTGCACACCAAACCTACCTGTTTTGTTGATACACACAAATAGAGAGCACAATCAGCTTGACACATGGGATGGCTGGGGAAAAAATCCTTTCCCTTCTTCCTGGAGATGGGTGGGCTGGGGAGAGGTGATACATCCATCAGGTGTCCATTCACATGAGGCCATTTGTCTGCTGAGTGTCAGATGGGCTCCATGAGTTTGTGGCAGACTCCAGGGTGACCAGTACTCCAGATTATAGCATGGTGCTCTTTAAGAATGCACAATATGGAGGGAACAAAGTTAAAATCCATTTTTCAAGCCCTTGAAACTGGACTTGAAAACTGTGCTACACTTTAAAGTAACAATGTAGTTTTCAGGGAAGGCCTTCATCCTCTAAGCATGGGTTTCCATAGCTGGGGAGCACAGCTCCCTGCCAGTATGTGACAATGGCATGCAGAGGAAAGCTTATCTTCATGGTGTCCCAAAGACATCTGTGGTTGGTGCGTGACTGACCGACTGACCTGTCTGCATCCATGCCTCTCTCCAGCCCAGTCCCCTGCTGAGACCTTGACTTGCACCTTCTGCAGGGCCATCACACCTGTCTCCACTGCTCAAGGTGCCTTTGTGCTTTCTCAGGCACTACTTGCCCCAGGCTTGGAGAACTGCTCAACTCTAGGGCTAACTCTTTTTCCTCCTTCAGCTCCCTCCTTGCTCCTCTGTTACAACACATTTAATGTAGTTTATAATGCTGATATTCTGAAATTGCCACCTTACATGCTGGCCAGTGCTATTTTATTGTTGTCTGGCATGTCCGAACCAGTCCGTCTGTGTCCATTATCTCTTATTCTGCCTTTTTCATGGCATTCATCTCACCTAACTGTAACCATGTAACATTTTCTGTTGTAATAATACCTGACAGCAGTTTCAAAGAAACCAAAGGAAGGATTTATTAAAGTTACACCTAATTAAGCTGTGAACTCATTGCCTCAGGGTGTTATGGGGGGTGAAATGTATGAAAGGATTCAAAGAAAGGCCAGAAGAAATTTATAGCGGAACAGATACATCAGAAGCCATTTAGCATGATTTTTCAGATGTAAACTTTGTCTTAGAAAGTCCCCCAGATGCTGCTTTCTGGAGGTTGGAAATATCGTAGAGGGAAGTATCACCCTTGTTCCCCTTTCTTACCTTCTTCCTTAAGCATCTGCCACCAGCTGCTGACCGAAGGGCCCTTGGATGGGCCTTCGCTCTGAGCCACTGTGCCAGTTCTCATGTTCTTACTCAAATAGTTTCCACACAATAAAATACCATGATTCATTTGGCTGTCATGGTCTAATTTAAACTGATCTAATTTAAATTAAGACAGGTAACTTTTCTGACCATCTCATCTACATCAAGCTAAATGGAACATGAGGTCCAGAGGCTTGGTCAGCCCATGGCTCAACGAGCCATGGTCCTATCTGACACAGCTCTTGGTACCTCAGCACCTCACCTCTGCTAAGGCCTGGGATGGGGTCTTGGAAGGGCAACCTAAAGCTGTTTCCACAGTACCTAGGACAAAGGGAGCCATTCTGCAGCAGCAGATTGGTATAAAAGGGGCTGAAAAGAAGTGAGGATCCTTACTCTGTGAGGGTTCAACCTACTGCCCTTGGCACATGAGCTCGTGGAAAAAGGAGGAGGCTGTGGTCCTCCCCTGCAAATATGCATTGCATGGGCCATGCCTCTGAGATGTGTGAGGCAGAGGGTAATTGCATGATTCTCAAGAGTCCATATCTCAGCCAAACTGTGTACTTCAGTCTGTGTCATCTTGTTACATGACATTATAAAGTAACAAGAAAGACCAATTTAATCCCTCATGTATCTCCAGGGACACAAGAGCTCATAATTTTCCAGTGCTGAGAATTCGGTGAGGACAGAACGCCAATAAAACCTCCTTCCCAGCTCCGAGTTTGTTACAGCTTAATTTCTTTCAGTCAGCAGTATCTAGCATTCATTGAGCTGCTGAAATTTGTGAAGTTTACATTTTCCTCTGAGTTTGCAGCCTTGTATTCTTCAGTAAGAAAATCTAGCTATTAAAAATGTCTAACTCCTTTTTTTTTGCTTGTTTTTGAGGGTAGAAGGAAGAAAATCAGTGAAACTTTAGGTGAAAGGCAATGAAATGTTCAAGAAAGAAGCAGAGAGAAAGAGAAGGGTTCCTTTTTCCTAGGAAAAAGGGGCACATCTGGAAAATGTGGATTGGGAAAGCAGCTCTTCTTCCTGGTACAGAGGCATAATACATATATTTTCTCATTTATAGCTCACACATAATTCTGAACAAGTGATATGGCAGGTCAAGAGTGCTCTAGGAAATAATGACCAGGTGTTATGTTTTTGATCCAGGGAGGAGAACTGCTGAATGAGAGGCACAAGGGAGGCAGAATAGGTTAGATGTGGATGTGGGAGGCCCACTGCCCAGTCCCAGCTATGTTACTGGTCTTCTGGTGACTTGGGTCAGCTGCCTCCCTCTACCCCAGCAAAAGCTGGCTCCACTTGGAGGTTTGTGACTCGCTCTTCCTGGCTTCAACTTTCCTCCATGGAAAATAAAATGAAATAATAATTTTTTTCACTTGAAAATCCAACATAATTCCTAATTTTTTCTTTCCTGGAAAATTTTTCTTTCCTCTCTAGCCAGGTTTGCACTCTTTCACACACTGGAAATGTGTGCTTAGGAGAGTTTCCATCTCTTTCCATCTCCGGTGCACAGAAGTCTTAGAATTTGATGGAAACAACTTGATTCATGCTCCCACCTGAATTTGTTTTTCTTTTTTCCCCCACTATCCTGGCTGCAATAATGTCTTTATTCTCAGAGCCATGAAATTAAATCTAACTCTCTCTCTCTCCATAAAAAAATTCAGTGTGAAATGAAACCTGCTTTTCTGTTTTCTGGATGTGTTTTGAGTGCAGTTTATAGAAAGTGCTGCACAGAGGGAGCCATTGGCAGGGCACGAACTTCTCCCCAGCCTGGGCCACCCTGGGACTGCTCTGGGTATTCCCCAGTGCCATCTGCTGGCACCTCCACCGTGGAGCTCTGGTACACGGAGATCAGGCAACGCTCCTCAATCCTGAGCAGTCCCCAAGGGTTTGCACAGTGCTGCCCTGACGGACAGACATGCTGCAGCCCACAGTGAGCCTGGTCACTCCATCACCAGGTCAGAGGCAGTCCAGCTGGAGGGTGTATAAATCACAGAAGGCCAAATCTTCAAAGATATTTAAATGCGATCATGTTCAGCTTTGCCTTCTTCTAGAATGTTTCACCTTTGAACCTGTATCTTTCCTTCCAGGGATGGGGATTTATGAACATAGCTGTCTGACGAGCCACTGACAGGTCCCAGCCAGGGCTTTATCCTCTATTTCCCTCCACGTCACGTACTTACGTGTCCTGTCTCCTTTCTGTGAAACGCCCTCAGCGTCCCCCTCCCACCCCTCTTTTCTGCTCATATTCCTCCATCCCACCACATTTATATAACCAAGTACCTGGTACTTTTTTGAGAGAGATCTTTGTTGCCTCTTTTCTTCTCTGGTCATTCAATAGGAAGCAAAAGGTGCCAGAAGGATTTTCTGAAGCAATCTGTTCAAGGCAAATCATGGTGTGAGGCCTTACCTGCAGCTTTGTGGGCCTTTAACCCTAGGTAGGTTGCTGTAGGGCACTGTCAGTGGATTTGTAAAAGCTCAGTGGCAGAGGAATATAATGTCTGAGAGACTGGGGTGGCAGGCTGAACTGTGGAAGAGCTGGCAACACACACATGGCAGCCTGCCTTGCCTAAAGGGGTCGATGGGCACCAAATATCCCTGAGAATTTGGGTCTGGGTGTACAGGAAGATGTCACCCCATGGAAGTGTTGCACTATGGGTTCAAATTCATGAAACTCAGTGACTGGAGAGTGTGGTAACAGATGCAACTTCCTGCAGTGTGTTTTCTTTTGGTAGTGAACAGATACTACAAAAATGTAGAACAGAGGCACACAAATCAGAAGGGAAAAAAAGGAAACTAAAACTACAAAAAGGAAAACTTGTTCTCTGTTGTAACAGTAGGGCACAGTATGAGAAGAAAAGATGACTGATTTCAATTATTATTATGGGCCTAGGTACCATGGCAATTAAATAATTTGAAAGAAAGATGGTAGGTTTGTAGGTTGCTGGGGTTTTTTTTTAACTTTTCTTTCTCTGTTTCTTCTCAGACCACCAAGGAGATGGCTTCTTCTATTCTTACTGCATTTTCTAACATCTCAACAGTTTTATACTGTCTCCTGATTTGGGTACTTTTAGGTTGGAAGAGAACTCTGGAGGTCATCTAGTCCGGCTTCCTGCTCAAAGCATGGCTAACTTCAAAATTAGATCAGGATGCTCAGGGCCTTGGGCAGCTGAGTTTTGGAAATCTCCAAGGACAGAGATTCTTCCATCTCTGTGGGCACCTGCTCCTGTGCTGAACCAACCAACATGCCCCCACACACTGTTTTGTCTAAGCAGTCTCCCCTCCGTAGAGGGACACAGGGACTGAACGTAGCAGCACAGGAGATCCTTGTTTTTCTTCATATTCTCATCATGTTCATTTTTAAATGGTTACAGACCTGAATTAAGAAATAAAGTCGCATGTGTAAGTAAATGAGCATCGTGAAGAAATCTTATTGTGTCTCTTTTTGTTCTTAGCACTGGCTATTTCTAGATATTCTGAAAGCAGATACAGCATAATGCTTCATATCTAAGGAAATTCAAGGAGTATTTCAAAGGCACTGTCAAAGACACAGCTTGAGAAAAACATACAATTTCTGCTTATAGATTACACTAGTAAATCGTTTAGTGCATTAGAGGACCTTACCTAGGAATATTTTATGTTGCTAATGGCCTGTGCCTTTGTGCAGAAATCCAGCATTTACGATGCAGATGTTAGACAGTATATATAAAAATCCATCAGCAGACAGTTTGGATCCTCTATCATAATTCTGTGGGGAAATGAGGCACAATTCAGCTGCTACTGAAATAAACACGTCTCCCCAAGGATTTCTCAGTGGAATTGGACTGAGTACAAGGGGCTTGAAGGCATGTCCATCTTTTCAGAAGCCTGTTTCTGAAAATAGCCAATACAGGTATTTCAGCTACTTCCAGACTCACGGTCCATCTTTCCTTCCGCTTGTGGTCAGCGGGTAAGGTCTAGAGCAGTCATCTCTCTGGATAACAAAGGAATCATTCAATCAACCAGCTAGCTGACATTTAGACAATAAGCATAGCTTGACATCTGAAATTGTTTATTCTGCTCATGCTTTTGTGTAGAGCAAACATGATCCTGTACTAAGACAGTGATGTCAGTTAATGAGCGCTGTGAGATGAGAGAGCAGGCAGAGAGTCAGTTTTGAGCTACTCCTGCTAAACAAGGTATATGTGACTTGTAAGAAAATGTCAGTCCACTGGGACACTCAGCACATGACTTTCAGATTTGGCTGAACAGAACACAAAAATCCTTTTCTTCTGGGCTTTTTACTTTCTCTCACTGTTTTTTGGCGTTTTTTTTGTTTGTTTGTTTTCTTGTTCAGCTATGAATTCAATCAGCTCAACTTAGGAGAAGAAGATGATGACATTAGAATATCCAGAAAATGTGCTTATACAAAAGTTCTCCTGGAAATGGACATGATTTCAAGCCCAGCGTGACTCAGATAGATAGAGCTGATTCTGCCCTGCTCACACAGTCACAAGAAACACTGTAAAACCCAAACATATTCTTCCTTTACATTTCACTTTACTGTTTTATTTTTGCTGACCTGGCTTGCAAAACTGACACCTGTGTAAGACTTAACCCAGAAGAAATGGAGTCCTTATTATTTGAAAGACAGATGAAAACTGAAGTGATGATCAAACTGTCTGCTCTTTATCTTTCTCTCATGTCATATATGCAAATGAATGTCTTGATTTCTGAATACAGTATTTGCTTCTCAATATGATTTCATCTTTCCTGGTTGATTATATCAGAACTTTTTATCTCAATAATTAATTCAGCCAAATGGATATGATTCTTTAAACAAACCCATCCTCCCGCTCCATTAAAATTATGTCTGAGATGTCTTTTTTTTTTTAATCAGGAAGAAATTATAGTATTTTATCTCCCTGTTTCCTCTAGTTAAATCAACACGGCCCTTTGAGGCACAGCTAAATGGCTCCTGTGGAACTAAGACTATAAAGAGGGACTCAAATGGAATTCGGGAATAACTGCCTCAAGATGTGTATCCCAATGGCTATACAGGCGAAGATGGAATGACTGCAATTCGTCCCAGCCGAAGATGGCTGTCTGTGCTGAGATGAGCTGTCTCACAGAGTTACGAGACACTTTCCACACTGCTTACTCAGAAGATAGGGCTTGGGTCTTATTTACTGGAAGATATAATGAGTGAAAAGTTCTTCATTTTGAGTTTATTATACAGGATTGTAAAACTGAAAATAAAGAAAAAAGGAATATGACATGTTCATGTTACCTAGAGATCTTGGTTCTGCATAGTGCCAATCCTGCAACTGCTGTTTTCCAAAGCAGCGAGCAGGACCGAAGGCAGGTTCTGGTAAAGCAAAGCAGTTAACACTGAGTAAACTTGATAATCGGTAATTCAGAACAGGACATTTCTTACCTGGGATTGGCAATGGCCCAAGCTTGGAAAAATCTGGATGTCTTCAGAGATGTACACCAGAATGTAGTGGGAGGGAAAGACATGGCTTTCAGTAGTCACAACAGTCTACAAAGCAATTTCTTGTCCAGTTTTTCTTTTTTCCTGTTGTTTATCTTCCTTAGCCAAGGCTAATTGGTTCTAAAACTCTCTATAAAGCTGACTAATGTCATGACCACGAAAATGGTCCTTTCATCTTGTTTTGTCACCCTCTTACACAAGTTCTGGCTGACAAGTGGCCTTTGTAGTCAACTACTTGGTAGAACTTTTCAGTTATAAAGTTTGCTGAATCCATGAGATAAGAACTACAAGTTGCACCCAAGACCAAGCAACATCAAACAAAAAGTCTCATTTGTACGTTGGAGCTGAGTCTGAACATGATGTACATCACACAGCAGCAGGTAGTCTTGATAGTATATCAGAAATAATCTCAGAGAACACTGGCATTTATCACAATGGATGAAATGCAACTCACTGAACACCAGCTTCTAAAACACAGACATCAGTTGCCAGGTTAGGCATCACTAAATTACCTTTATGATCAATGGAGAGGAATAGCTGCTGTTCATCTCATTCTATCATAGGCATGATGAATCATAGTCTACTTCTCTCCGCTGACTGGAAAGGAAACCTAGGGTGACTAGTTCAAATGGAGATGTCTAAGTTGGGTGAAATGATTCCTTTCCCAGTCTTCAATAAGAATTGCTCTGTTGGGTGACCCATAGCTATAGATGAGGCATGTGCAACCAGTTAAAACTAAACATGCAGACTTTTAGATGTGTAAAGTCTGGCATAGATGCTGCCCTACAGGCCTTCTTTTCCCCTTCTGTCTTAGAGACTTCTGCCTCAGAAGAATGAGATGCCAACTTACAGACATCGTTGAAGTTTTTTGAGAAACACGAAACATATGAGCTATAAGATATTACAATTATTCATTTCACTTACAGATGTCACAACAACAATTTTCTCCCCTGAGGACTGAAGGTGCAGAGAGCAGACTGGGAAAGAAAGGAAGGAAGGAGGAGGAGAGGTTGAAGGTGTTTTACCAGTGAGATCCCTCTATAGAGCAACGTGGGAAGAGGATGCCAGTCGAGCTTTGGCCTGAGTAGAGCTTACCCTGACATGCAGCTGTTGCTCACGGAGGAAACGTTAGAAGGCCAGGACAGAGGTGAAGTGAGGTGATGGCTGCACAGTCCCCATGGGACTGGCTTACTCGGCAGTGCTCCGCTGGTTTTAGGTGGGACCCAGAGGGTACTGAAGAAGTTCATATTCAATTGTCCACAATATAAAATATCCTCTCCCTCTTGTATCTTGAGCATGCAAATATATGCACTCATATTCCTTTCTCTAGCATATGCACAGAACAAAATCCCTTTGTACCCATTGTGCTCTTTCTGATGCTTCATATCCATATTTTCTATGAGCTAGAGAAAAGCTCTTCAAATTCACTTAATCAAATCTGTCCCTTTATTAGGTGCATTGGTTTACACCAGAGATGCATTTAACATTTCCTACCTTGCCACAGAAAAGGCAATAACAAGAACAAAGACACTTCATTAGCATAAAAAGAAATACAGGGAAAATGCTCATCACCTGAGTGTGCAAATAAGGTCATTACTGGCATTACAGCATGACATTTTAAGACTGATCGTTACTTTTTAATTGCACTAACACAGAAAGTGATTCCATATTTTACAGCATAGCTCATGACCAGAAGCCATTTGCCAAACAGACATCGCAATAGCAAATAAACTTAAAGTTGCTTTGAAATTGGAAAGGCAGTCACAATACACATGCTACTGTTTATACCAGCTACCCATAGGCTATCTGGGGAAAAGCTATTTGAGTAAAATTAGCAAATGTTACAGAATAGCATGCTGGCAAAATAATCTCTCTTAAGCCAGTATCCTCTCAAGTGAATTTAGTGAAGAAAGTCGGAACTGAATAAGGAGATAGACTTCATTAAGTTGTGGCTGAAAATATCCTAACTAACAACTTTCCTTTGAAAAATATTTGTTTAGTGGAATTCAAACTTTCCTCCTTAATTCCCTGGCACACAGCTACATCTGAAAATGTCTGTATTGGCATAAAATTTCAGATTTCCAGTTTTTCTTTCTGGTTTGGAATGAAAGGTCAGAAATCCTAGAGTTTCCCAGTGGTGGAAACTCCATTCCTGAGGAGCTCAAAGGACAGAAGTGAATAGGGAATGAGCTCCTCAGATTCTGATTTCAGGCCTACTGCATGCCTTTCAGATCCCCTTGAACAGATACAAGCTTGCAAAATGAATAAATTCTGTGGAAAAAACAAAGAAATGGCAAGGAGCTTCAAGAGAAAGACAAGGAGAGCAGGATACATCTACACCAGAAGCCAAGTGGAAATTAGTCATCTAAATACCAGAGTATACCAGAGTGTGCTACTGAAGACCAAAGGATCTGGGGGGAACTTATCTATGCCTCAGATCTTCACAGGCTGATATATTACTGTCAATACCTGTTTCATCAGAATGAGAAAATAGTAGACTGTCTGTCCTAGCAATATGCTGTAAGGTACTCTGTGAAGTAGAGCTCTTGCAGTCCTTATCACTATTAGGAAGTGAAACGGGTAGTGCTCAGGCATGCCTGAAGATCATAGAATCATAGAATTATAGAATCATAGAACAGTTTGGGTTGGAAGGGACCCCATCCTCCTTGCAGTGAGCAGGGACATCTTCAACTACATCAGGTTGCTCAGAGCCCTGTCCAACCTCACCTTGAATGTTTCCAGGGATGGGGCATCTACCACCTCTCTGGGCAACCTGTGCCACTGTTTCACCACCCTCATCTTAAAATATTTCTTCCTTATATCTAGTCTAAATCTACCCTCTTTTAGTTTAAGACCATTACCCCTTGTCCTATCACAACAGACTCTACTAAAAAGTCTGTCCCCATCTTTCTTATAAGCCCCCTTTAAGTACTGAAAGGCTGCAAGAAGGTTTCCCCACAGCCTTCTCTTCTGCAGGCTGAACAACCCCAACTCTCTCAGCCTTTCTTCATAGCAGAGGTGCTCCATCCCTCTGATCATTTTTTTGGCCCTCCTCTGGACCCGCTCCAACAGGTCCTTGTCTTTCCTGTGCTGAGGGGTCTCACCAGAGCAGAGTAGAGGGGCAGAATCACATCCCTTGACCTGCTGGTTACGCTTCTTTTTATGCAGCCCAGCATTTAAAAGATACTAAAACAAAGTTCAAAAAGAGACCTGCTTCAGATGGTGCTGCCCCAAAGGCATAGGTCTGTTCCTAGCCATAGTCCTCCCAGTAGATGTTGCTCTGCCTGGGGCTACCAAGACAAAGGTCAGATGATACCAGCTCTAGCAGATCAGTCAGGTTGTCCCAGATGACTGTCAAACACTGTGAGTTAAGATAAACCAGCATCCCCAGATGAGGCAGAGGGTTACAGTTACTGGGCAGTACTGGGAGGCTACACAGGCCAAGCTCTGTTATGATGAACTACTCCTTTGGTGGGATTCATGTGATCAAGAGAAGAGTATGTCAGAGACATTCATTTGGCTTCGCTTAATAGTGATTTCACCTAGGCATATCAGTGTCCATTATCTCACTCTGAAGTCAATATCTAAAATACACTATATGAATCATATTTAAAATTGCCTACTTTTTCTTTCCATTGACAGTGGCAGGAGCTTACGATGTGAAGCTCAGACGGAGATATGTGCACTACAGCCGTCCAGACTCAGGTATGATGTATCTTTCCCTACCTAACCACAGCAGAGGTATTTTTGACACAAAAGTCTATGCTCAGTCTGTTTAAAATTAATTATCTGCAAAAGCATGTACTTTGATGACTTGTTTATTGGTTTGCATGTAGCATATAATCGATGAAAATGCTTTGCTCTTCTTGCAATGCATTGAGCTTTATTTGGTTACACTGCCAGTAAATTCCTGTACTGAGAGTGCGTCAAGGCTGTTTGCTAAGAGCCCCTTGGGAACCACTGATAGATTGCTCTGGCCGTTGTTTGTCTGCTTCTGCCTATTCCCATTTCTGATATAATCCGGTTACTTTAGGAATAGATCCTTCCTTGCTAGAGGCAACTGGCTGCAAGCATTAGTAGGGATGCAGATGAGTGTTTCAGAGCCCTGGGGAAACTAAAAGAAAAAAAAAGGGCCTACTTTGACATAGGCAGTAAATTACATTTGTAAGAGTATCTGGTCTCTAAGTAACCTCTAAAACTGGGGGAGCAAAGAGGACATCAATACACTAATTGGAGAAAAGGCAACAGCTCATATTGCACATTATCTTCATTTTCCCAAGAAAGGGGATGCTCAGCGGGAAGACAAGAAATTTCCATGTGCTTTCCTGGCTGCTTCTGAATCTGAAGAAACAGAAAAGCTGGATGAAGATGGTAATTTTCCTCCACCTTAACGTTTCAAACAAAAATCTGCTGCAGACACCTGCTTGTCTCCAGGACTTTTTGTTTTGCCTGACAACTTCTATTTTTAAACTGCCTGAATTCCTCTCTGTAAGGAATTACCACAACTACCGTCACCCCACCTCCCCCCGCCCCCCCCCCCCCCCAGTCCTACCCTGCTCTGGGCTCTGGATTACGTTTCCTCGTACGTTGTGGTCTTGTTGCTATTTTATGACTTTTGATGGGGTGTTTCTCCTGTTCCTTCACAACACATGCTGCATGGAAGTGACTGGCATAAGGGAAGGAAAGGCAGAAATGTGTCCAATCCTTTCTGCATGTCTCCAGGCTACAGAGCACACTGAATTTTGCTGCTTGCTATTTTTACTTTTTTTTCCACTTCTTTCCTCTGTCCTTATTTAAAATATGATCTTCATATTTGATTACGGTGGTTTGTAATTGCCCTTGACTTAATAGTGGAAAAAACACAGCTGTTCAGTGAGTTAGCTTGCAAATTTTGTTAGCTTTTGCAGTGATTTATACCTCAAGCAATACTCCCCTAATACACTGCAAAAAGGTCATTTGAGTATTATTGCTCATTCATTTACATGACACTAGGCCCTGTGTGCCACATGCATGACCCAGGATCTCATGGTCCTATGTGTTAATCATGAATAAATGCAAGTATTTTTAGCACAAGTCAACAATTGATCTGTTTCTCATCTGAAATTTTTTAGTCATTTGCTTTTTCTCTAATTACTATGCATGAATATATATTTTTCCTCTGAAAGACTGATGGGAGCATACAGGCAGGACAGGTCACAGGATACAGGACCATGCTCTGTTGCACATCTCAGTCATGTTCTGCATCACGCAGCACACAAAACAGCTCATGGAACTTAATGAGATTTGGAAGTGCTGTGTATAATTTCCCATTACAAGTGTATACATCTCCTGTGAAGCACTGCCTCCTTTGTTTGTTCAAGATATTTAAAACCTGGTTTTAATGTAATTTCTTTCTAATGCATTCTCTGCAACCGCACATTTGTGGTCCAGTTTTGAGAACTGAAGCCCCCTGCCACTAAATGATTTTATGATTCTATAAATGCGGTGAGAGCCAATAGTTTTGGAAATCCAGGTCAAAACCTGAGTGTAGATAGGTCAGGACCAAAACCTCAGCTCTGAACACAGGCATGAGAGAGCCTTCATATGACCTGTGCTCGGACTCATTTATCTCCAGATGGTAAATTCATACAGGCAGGGATTTTGTTTAGCTTTTTTTTTGTCCAGTGCTTAGCACGGCCTAATCCCGGCGTGTAAGACAAGTAATAAATGTTGAAAGGAAGTTTTTCACATGGGTTCAGGTCAAGCCAAGCCCTAATCCTTCATTTCCCCAAACTCTGTGGTTTCTTTATCCTTATCCTTATGTCTGATTACATGCCTACCTATAATCTGTAACAAAGAACAGAAGAAGGAAATTAATGTTCACTACAGCATTCAAATCTTTTTCAGTCCCTCATTACCACTCAGTTCCTGTTTAAAGGAAAATTTCCTCCACCCTCTTGATAGCTTAGTCTTTTAAACAGGTGTTAATGAGGGGAAAAAATTAAAAACCTGTCTTGCACATTTCCATACCATTAGATATAGAAGCCCACCACACTGTGAAAAAGCAAGAATATACATACAGATAGGAATTTAATTAGTAATATTACTTTCTGTCCCGATCCAACACTGAGATCATAGAAACATAGAATCATTTAGGTTGGAAAAGACCTTTAAGATCATCGAGTCCAACTGTAAGCCTAACACTGCCAAGTCCACCACTAAACCATGTCCTCAAGCACCACATCTACCCATCTTTTAAATACCTCCAGGGATGGGGACTCCACCACTTCCCTGGGAAGCCTGTTCCAGTGCCTGACTACCCTTTCGGTGAAGAAGTTTTTCCTAATGTCCAGTCTAAACCTCCCCTGGTGCAGCTTGAGGCCATTTCCCCTTGTCCTATCACTTGTTACTTGGGAGAAGAGACCGACCCCCACCTCGCTACAACCTCCTGTCAGGTAGTTGTAGAGAGCAATAAGGTCTCCCCTCAGCTTCCTTTTCTCCAAACTAAACAACCCCAGCTCCCTCAGCCACTCCTCATAAGACTTGTGCTCTAGACCCTTCACCAGCTTCGTTGCCCTTCTTTGGGCACGCTCCAGCACCTCAGTGTCCTTCTTGTAGTGAGGGGCCCAAAACTGAAAACACAGTATTCGAGGTGCGGCCTCACCAGTGCTGAGTACAGGGGGGACAATCACCTTCCCTAGTCCCGCTGGCCACACTGTTCCTGATACAAGCCAGGATGCTATTGGCCTTCTTGGCCTCCTGGGCACACTGCTGGCTCACATTCAGCCAGCTGTCGACCAACACCCCCAGAATCCACATGGCCACCCATGGTCCCACCCTCCTGCAGGGTCCAGTTGCTGGTGTAGGTCCACAACCACCCTGCGACATCAGCAATTTCAACACAAAATCACTCAGACTTTGCAACAGTAAAATGAGGCACTAAGTCCCCAGTGTTCAGCACATGGGCAGTGCTTGGTGTCCAGGAGCACAGCCCAGAGAGGCAACAAATGTAGCAGAATTAGGCAGTAGCTGAACAGGGGATAGTAAAGAGCCTCTTGATCTCATACACTTTTTTTTTAGCTCCAGCCATGAGCTTTTGTTGGCCTTTCTGCAATGGCTTTTATGCCATTTAAATGCTACTGCTTTAATAGTCCTTGAGAGGGGACTTCCTTGCTAGCTGTTCAACCCATCCTATCCTCTGAGACACGGTTTATGTTTTGCATATTAAAGACTTAATGCATCTTGGAAAAAGATATAATGCAGCCAACTTACATACAAAGGTCTTGGCTTCACAAAGGCATGGGGCATCCTTGTCTTCACAGCCAGCCAAACCCAGCCTCAGAGCCAATACAGCTCCAACTGGGGCAGCCCAGAGTAGATGACATGCATTTACTGTATAATTGTTTGATTTGGGTTTTCCTAGCCCAGAGAGGCTAATGAACGAGAGGAATGGCCCAGTCTCTGTGACTGGACTTTCCGCTCCTCAGAGGCTTTTCTGGAGGCTGCCACATGTCAGCTGTGTAGTTCCCTTGGGTCTGCACCAAGGTGGGTGCAGAAGGACATCCCCCTTGGCACTCCACCTCACCCCACTGCTCCCATGGGTAGAGCTCAAAGTGCTCTTTGACTGCAGATTGGCAGCACTAACCATGCCAGCGAGGGCGTGTGGGCAGTATCAAATGTTTTCCCAAGACGTGTAGAGGTCACGTACCTCCTGGCTCGCAGTAACACAAGAATTGTGCAATGTGTTGGGAGATGGTTCAAGGACACCCAGACATATGCTGCTTTCTGCTTGCAAAGCACGGAGAGGAATGGACAGGCTAAATCCTATGGGGGTGGCAGGAGGGGCACAGAGACGGGCAAGGTCTGTGGTACTTTGTCCTGCACTGATTTGGCATGCTTAGGTCCTTTTCTCCCATGACAGGTGGAAACTCTTCAAGCCTGCAAACACTGGGACCCCCTCCAAAACACACTGCCCGGGCAAGGAAGGGGCTGGTGTTTGCCAGCTCTGGCAGTCCCAGTGCCAGGTGGAGTGGACTGGGGACAAGAAGGATGGGGCAATCCTCTCTATCAAATTATTTGATGATAACAGTTTCCCCAAATCTTTTAAATAGCTGTCTCTTTTGTACAGAGATTGTGAGGGGAAGGCAATGATAATTGTGTGTCCAGACTCTGTGAATTCTCCTGACATAAAACCCAGTGTGTAGTCTGTTTGCTTGCTGCGTATTCCTTTAATGAATGCTGGTGTCACATGAAGCAGTTGTTTAAAATAATACAGGTGAAATAGCTCTACCTCTTAGAGGAAGAGGAGGACATAACAAGATACAGCAAGAAAGAGAGCGAAGACAATACTTGATCCACATAGAATCATAGAATTGTTAAGGTTGGGAAAGACCCTTAAGATCATCGAGTCCAACCGTTAACCCAGCACTGCCAAGTCCACCACTAAACCACATCCTTAAGCACCATGTCTACCCGTCTTTTAAATACCTCCAGGGATGGAGACTCAACCACTTCCCTGAGCAGCCTGTTCCAGTGCCTGACTACTCTTTCAGTGAAGAAGTTTTTCCCAATATCCAACCTAAACCTCCCCTGGCGCAGCTTGAGGCCATTTCCTCTCGTCCTATCACTTGTTACCTGGGAGAAGGACCAACCCCCACCTCACTCCAACCTTCTTTCAGGTAGTTGTAGAGAGCAATAAGGTCTCCCCTGAGCCTCCTCTTCTCCAAACTAAACAACCCCAGCTCCCTCAGCAGCTCCTCATAAGCCTTGTTCTCTAGACCCTTCACCAGCTTCGTTGCCCTTCTTTGGACATGCTCCATCACCTCAATGTCCTTCTTGTAGTGATGGGCCCAAAACTGAACACAGTATTCAAGGTGCAACCTCACCAGTGCCAAGTACAGGGGGACAATCACCTTCCTGGTCCTGCTGACCACACTATTCCTGATACGAGCCACATGTTGTGGAAGATTTTTTTATTAAACATAACATCTTTCATGCTTCAGAAAGCTCTGGAGACTCAAACACAGGATGAAGGGAACAAGATGGTCTTGGGCTGGATTAGAGAGAGAGTGACGTTCTGGATTCAGGAGCTGGAGAGAGTAGGGCAGCACAATATTGATCATGTTTGGCAGTGAGTTCCAAATACCTGGGGGCTGGCAATACATGGAAGGACAGACCTAAAGGACAGCTGGCCTGAACCACAAGGTGAGACTTGACACTAACTGACTGCAACACCTCCAGTGGAAAAAAAATGGTGTACATATACCCTGCAAGTTTTAGGAGCTTGGTGATAGTGGTAGGAGAAAATGCAGAAATGACAAGCCACATTCATTAATACCCATGAGCATGATCCTCCACCACCAGAGGTAATAGGTCCTTTTATTCACATTCAGTGGTTGCTAGATCAGGCCTCACTTGCACAACAAAATAAGTGGCCTGTGCGTGTGACTGCATTGGCTGTGCTGTTAAATCAGGGCTATGTTGTGCACGTTTGCAAAAGTAAAACTAACGTACATGATCTGGAAGAAGAGTCCAACTTAAAGAAAAGCTCTTAAAGTCCTTGAGTAATTGAATTTGGTTTCAGAGCATGATTACTACTAAATTAGTTTTATCCTCTAGGTACTTTTCAACCTAATAAACAATACTGCTGAAAATCAGCATGAACTTGTGGTAATACTTTTACAGACTTAACTCTAACATTTTGAAGGGTGTGGGAGTTCTGCTGTGCACCTGTGATCAACTCTCCAGTCTTCAGACAGATCTTCGAAAATCACCCAGTCTTTTGTTATTTTTGCAGATCAGCAGATCCAAAATGAAGTGGATACTCATAAGCAACTGAAGATTCAGATATACAGCATATTAAGGAGCCTTAACTGGGTAGTACAGTCGGGATTCATCTGAGTAAATACTGGCTTCTATGTTCCCCATGTCTCCACCTGAAGCGCATCATCTAGACACCCACTGGAGTCAGCAGAGTGGACTAGGCAGATTTAATATGCAGTTTGTCTCTTTTTACAACAGTGTTTAAATAAGCAGGATGACTCGCTCCCTACAAGTCCCTATCTTCATTGACTGTCAAGAGAGATTGAGATGCAAGGATGTTCTGTGGGCATAAAAAGTTCAATAATTTTGATGAACATTAGTAAACTTGGCTACTAATAACTGTCTATGGGCAAGCTACTAGCTCTTACCAGTCAGAAAGTAATGTGACATGCTTTTTTACCTGGTGCTTAAAGATGGTCTATATTGTTTTTCATTGAATTTTGACCTACTACCTCCTCTTTGGGGCATTACCTTTTATTGTAGTAACTTGGACAGGTCTACAGTTCAGTAGACAAGAGGTGACTTGTTCCACCTCTGTTGTTTGGTTATTGTCTGAGCCAGACAGTGATTCTGAGAAGTCCAACCTTCATCTGCAACAGCCAATTGAACATGTGGTAATTTTTTCCATATCTTTGGACAGAAATTCTTTACTCTGCATTCAGAAAGTTAGGCAAAGTCTACAAGGAACATAGATTTCTAAACAGGCTTACACTCATTTTTCTTTTTTTTCCACCTCATCATTGCAAGCCTGTTATCAATTATACAACTTAACATAAAAGACCCATTTAAAAATCCTCTTCCAGCACAGGTTTTGAATGATTGCACTGCCACATGGAGCCCTAAGGGATGGCTTGGCCAGAGACAAATACATATATCCGAAAAAAACATGACATTCCTGACCTTGCAAGATGTGGAGGAGGCACAAGACTGGAAGCTTGAAAATCTACTTGAATAATGAGATGAGAATTAATTTCCTGATGAGAGTACACCTTCAACTTGTTCTTCCACACTATAGATCAGCAAAAGGAGGTTAGAGAGAGATATTGTGGCATTGATAAACCAAAGATCAATCGGCAGCAACAGCCATGGGGCATAACACACTTTGTAATCTGTGTGTGGTCTAAGTCAGACCACTAAATACAAAGGTAACAAGTCAATGTGGTTTCAGCACTGGCTGAAGTGAGTTCCTCACATAGATTTGTTTGCAGTCTGCAGCACTGAGTCACCAAGAGCAAGATAAGACAATATTTACAATGCGCTATCCATACAGTGCTGTCTTTTCATTCTGTTTGCTTGGGACCTCATGTCTGTCATGTAGCATACTGGTCCGTGCCCAAAATTAGGCATCACAGTCATGCAGTCAGCCAGTCTGGTGGGGTAAAATGTGTAGGTATGTCTCACCTTCTCCACTGTCAAGCGCTGGAGCAGAGCCAACCATGCAATAGCTCAAGAAAAAGTCCTGCTCACACAGCTATGTTCAACCAGATAGAGTAAACAAAAAAGTGATGCTTTGTTAACATTCCAAAAAATAGACCAAAGTTGAGAAGTAGAAACAGGAGGCATGACCTTGCCTCTGAATCAGGAGACCTCTGATTTGAGGGGAGTCTTTCTGTGGCAAAGCACTTGTTTGCATGCTAGATGGTCCCACTGTCCTCACACTGTGGCTTTATCAGAGGTGGGAATGAGGCAGAAAGGTCATGAATGGCCCGTTATCTTCTCCACCTGCACCAGCATGGCACAGGGCAAGTTAGAAAATTTACAGGTACACCGGTCATTTCTGTTAGGATATAGCGCTAATTTGTGTTCCCAAAACCTTTTTTGCTCATCTCTTATACACAACCCATGTTTAGGACAGGGATTATTTTCATAACACAGGGAAAAAATAAAACCAACCTGCTTTTAAACAGGGCTAGAAAGTGGTGAGGGATGAGTTCTTGGTGTTGCTCCAAGCATGCTGTCTCACAGGTCTGTGTCTGGGTTGTATGTTTGCTTGTCAGAGACAGCATGCATGTAAAAAGTCAGGAGCAAACTGGAAAGCCTTCATGAAACATCTGCTTGATGTCTCACAAGCAACCTAAAAGTGAGCATCAGTCATTTAAAATTCCTGTAGCAGCCAACTCTTGGGGCTTTACAGTGTATTTTTCTGAAAGCCCCTGATCCTGAGGTAGGTCATGTTTGGCAATGAAAACATCTCAATTTTTCTTTAAGCTATTTCCATTCTAAACCTTTGTGTGGAGCTGAGACTCTTCTGCCTGTCTGGAAATCTTAACAGAACCAGATGTGTTTCTGGAAGATTTGTTTTACTCAAACACATGCTCTTAAGCTTCATCCAAGAGTCCCAAGGTGGAAGTCTAAGCTCCCTCCATTGAGAATGTCACAACCAATTATTTAACAGCCTTTGCTGGCTTTAATATTTATGAATTTAAATAATAAAAACCAGATGGTAAATGAAAATAATTCCATTGGCTTTTGTTGTTGTTTTTTTTAAATAATCTTGTGGGGTTTTATCACTTTCCTACTTATGGAATATTTGGCAAAGTTGATACTGGCTTCACTCTTCAGCCTGAAAATATTTTTCCACTTATTTTATATCTAACACCTACAATGCAAAGAGATCTGATAGTCAGTGGGATAGATTCAGTGATGAGTATGAGCATAGCATCATCAAAGGCAGAGGCCCTAAATTGTATCTTTTGATGAGAGCCAGGCCTCAGAAGTTCATTTAGCCTCACTACATCCGCTGTTAGGTTTAGTGTTACTATTTCGGGTTTACAGATGGGAAAAGAAGGTACTAAGACGTTATACAACATCACTATGGTCATTCAGTCTTTCATACAGCTGGGAATTAATGTGATTTTAAAAACAAAGACATTTGCAGCCATTTCATGGCCCATATTCGCAATGCCTGCACGAGCAAGGATGAGAGCATTTGGTGCTGAGGTCTTTTCCTCTATGCTGTATGTGGCTAGGGGTGTGTAATTTTGATGAGATTCCATCTGGTCCCCTGGACCACACGTCTCTATCGGTTGTGTTGCCCCAAGCTGCCCAAGGAAAGCTCTTCCACAAACCTTTGCCCCTCCACAGGCTGGCCCAAGAAGGGCTGCACTGAGCTCGCATGTGCCGTGCCAGCGTCGGGAGCAAACCACCTCCCTGCTGTCACCACCCATGTAGGGCTGTGCAGGTGGAAGCAAACCCTGCTACTGCTGGTGCTCCTGCCTTATTTCACTAAGAAGGTACCCTTTATACAAAAATATCCCATACGACCTTTGTACAAACAGCTGGTTTCATCACTTTGGAGAGGGTTAGATTTCACCGTGGAAACAAGCCAGGCTGTAAACTGACACAAAGCTCTTCCTTTGCCAAAAATTCAGTTAAAAAAAATAGAGCGTCTCCCCAGGCCCTAATGCATCTCTGTTATCTCCCTGTTTATGAGTCCTCCTCAAGTGGGATGCAGCAGGACACAGGATCACGGACCGGAGTGCACAGCAGCTTCAATAACTCAGTCTGGCCCAAGGGGCTGTCTGCAGGAGCTCCCCAGAGCTGCCCCGAGGCTGGAAATGCAACCCCTCCTGTGAGGAGATGGCTATGCATTACCAGCAGAGCTGTGCAACCGTGCTCTGCAGTTCTGGTATTTTCTAGGCAGCAGGACAAATTCTCCGTGGAAGGAGAAATTTACCAGAATTGATAAGCACAAGATATGCTAGTCCCTGGGTAAAGAGCTCTCAGCTGAACCATTTCCATATTAACTCTTCTGGAGCATCTTTCTGAATGCTAACTCCAAAAGTTCAAAAACCAGGAACCAGATGCAGAAACTGTGTCTTAAAGCTATCAGATCTAGACAAAAAAAAAAAAAGAAAAATCCTTTTCATTTGCTTTCTGTCTGGTATTTGAGTAATGAAATTTATTTTTCAAGTTCTTCTGAAAGCAGTAGGAGCTAGGAGCTCAGACTGTGTTCAGGAACTAGGAGTATATGAAAATAGCCAGCAGAAGATGAGAGGTAGAAATAATCAATCATTTCAGACATCTTTCTGAATAAGAACTGAAACCAAACAGACAATTTTGCAGTTACTGTAGATACACCGTGCTCCTTTGACTTCTTCTGATGTCTTCAACATCTTTGTTGTTATTTATCTGTCCAGGACTCAACACAACAGGGTGAGAATGTCGTTTTGAGCTATTAGATAGTGTTCATTAAAGATAAAAATAATACGAGTGAAAACAAAAGGCAAAGGAATTTAAATGTGCTAATATTGGGTTCCCTTCTTTCTGCATTTTATCCATATTACATAAATCATGGTAACATCCAATTGTAGACTATCAGCAAATGAAAAGTTTTATAGCACACAACCCACCAAGGACAAGGATTAGAGTTTTATCACCCAGGGAGGTGATGATTTACTTTTCCCAAGAAATGTGAAACTCTAACAAGTCCTAAATTATCAGATCTTTAAAATTTAGCACTATGTTTTATAGCTGTTATGAAATGGCATATGGAATGATGGTTTTAATGATGTTATTGCTTTATTCAAACAAAATTTATTGGGTTCCGTTCAGGAGTAACTTATGAAATTAATGGCCAATGATGGCTACACTAAGTTCCAAGCTGTCTTGCGCTAGCAAGAGTGAGAGACTTATAGGCATTAAGGTGCCCAAAAAAGTTAATTCCATTCCATGTAATTTTAATGTGGATCTTCAAAAAAATTTGTTTCAGTTAGTCAACAACCATTAAGTCTTTCTTAACAGTCTGCCTGGCAAGTTACAGCACTGTGCAGTTAGTGTGGGAGCAGATGCTCAATAACATCTCAGAATCCTTTAACCATGGTAAAAATTAGCTTCCTCGGCTTCTTCTTAGAAGTGTTAAATATCCAACAGAAGATTTATTTATTCAGACAATGAATTACAATACCATGCTGACAGGTTGGAAACAGGCCCTTTCTCCTATATTAAGCCAAAATGGTAGAAAGACAGGGTCACACTGCATGTTTCCTCCTGCTTGGCCCAGCTTTGTGTATTTGTAGGGCTGAATGTACTCACACAATCGACAAAAGAATAAAATTGTCAAGAGCTGGAGCAATCCTGCTGATCAGACATGAAGTGGAGAGACCGAAATTTCTGATGAGTATTAATATAAAAGCCATTCACATCTTCCTTTCAAACATACGTGCCAGCTGAGGACATGCTGCTCCTCTTATTATTTTCATTTAGCTGTCTGTCTTGTGAAGGCTTCAATTATCAAGTTGGTTGATTCTTTAGTAATTAATAGTTTGAAGTTCTTTATATATCTCAGCAGACATCATGACTCAGAAAACAGCCCACTCTTCTGAATGGATCTTTAAGATGAAACAGTTCCATCATCATTCTATGAGCCTTTGAAACATATCCTGGTTTGCCTAACCATTCTTCTCCTTTGGACTTCCAAGCACAATTACATGATGAGAAGGGCGGATGGATGGCATTGGGCGTGCTCTGTAGGCAGGAGGTTACTGTCACAGAGCCTCTGCACCAAAAATGCAATCTTTATGGTAATCCTTATTGTCTCCTATTACTCTCCAAGCCATGGTATTTGGAGCATACTGGAGTTTCAGCCCTATCCTTTGCCCAGAGTTTGCACAGTTTTTGGTCAACCTGACCCTGCGCCTTGTTGCTTTTGATCAGGGAAATTGTTAATTGTGCAAGTTAGCTTGTATGTGAAATGGAAGAGTTTATTTCAACGTGAAATAACTAGCTCGTTGGATGGAAACTGCCTACTGTTGTAAAGCAAACCTACTTTAATTGCAAGTGGAGCAACTTGGTAGCGAAGAGGGGTGACAGGGAAACAAATGACTTCTTTAGAAACTTTCCAGCGGGGAAGAGCTCCTCCTTTCTGGATGGTGTTCTCTGTGTCACTCCGTGTGGGTAGCAAATTACGACTTCTTTGTTTTCATTTCAGCTGCCGTGACAAATGATGCAAATGTCCCACGTTGCACAGCAGCGGGGCTCTCCGTTGTAAATTGCTTTGCTTGAAAAATGCAATCTGTTAAAATAAACAGATTGGCCAACAAAAAGGATCTTAATATACTTATAACTAACGTGCTGCTAAGTGCTGTCAGCTTGATGTTGCTGAAAGTTGGTATAACACAAGGTAGGCCAAGTAAAGGCCAGTGGTGTGATGGAGCAAACAGTGTTAGTGATGAATCATTAAGAGAATTGTGGCCTACAAAAAAAGGATGATTTTTCTGAATATTCTGCAGCTGCCCCCTCTCAATGCTGGGTTTGCTTGTGTCTCCTTGAGTCACTTGTGGTTCTGATGCCAGCGTGGGGGGCGTATAATAAAATATTGAAGAATATAATTGCAAAAGAAGAGAACACAGAAAGGAAATAAACCCTCCTTTCAAAAAAATAAAAATTATTAATTTCATTAAAATATCTGAATAAATGACAACAGCAGGGTTTTAATCTAAACCAGTATCTTTCATTCTGGCAGTCCCACTGCTAGTCACAAAGCTAGAAGGTTTCTGAGTTCCATCTGATAAAAAACACTTCGGCGCAGGTCCTGTATTGACTTGACTCTGTTTTAAACTGAGTCATGGTAAACAGAAATGATAGATTTTGCGTGGTTTATTTCTTAATCTTTTTATTTTCCAGTTTAGTAAATTAGGATGCTCCCCACGTGTGCAATCAGCCTGTGAAAGAGCAAGAGCTGCCGTTTCTGTTTTGTGCTTGCCATTCTAAATTATTATTGAGAACAATAGTGTGGGGTTTTTTCCTATATGATAATATAATACTCAGCACTTCTTAAAACTGTTATGATATGGTTCCTAGCTGGATAAATGCTGTTAAGATGGTGTCACATGTAAACAAATAGTTTCTTTTCTAACTCTGAATCTAAAATGGGAAGAGTTGTTAGGATGCTCTTTCTTGCCTGCCTTAATCATAGAATGGTTTGGGTTGGAAGGGACCTTTAAAGGTCATCTGGTTCAACCCCCTGCAATGAGCAGGGACATCTTCAACCAGATCAGGTTGCTCAGAGCCCCATCCAGCCTGGCCTTGAATGTTTCCAAGGATGGGGCATCTACCACCTCTCTGGGCAACCTGTGCCAGTCTTTCACCACCCTCATTGTAAAAAATTTCTTCCTTATATCTAGTCTGAATCTCCCCTCTTTTAGTTTAAGACCATTACCCCTTGTCCTATTGCTACAGGCCCTGCTAAAAAGTCTGTCACCTTCTTTCTTATAAGCCCCCTTTAAGTACTGAAAGGCTGCAAGAAGGTCTCCCCGTGGCCTTCTCTTCTCCAGGCTGAACAACCCCAGCTCTCTCAGCCTTTCTTCATAGCAGAGGTGTTCCAGCCCTCTGATCTTTTTTGTGTCCCTCCTCTGGACCTGCTCCAACAGGTCCATGTCTTTCCTGTGCTGAGGACTCCAGGGCTGGATGCAGCACTCCAGGGGGGGTCTCACCAGAGCAGAGCAGAGGGGCAGAATCACCTCCCTCGCCCTGCTGGCCATGCTGCTTTTGATGCAGCCCAGGATACGGTTGGCTTTCTGGGCTACGAGAGCACATTGCTGGCTCACGTCCAGCTTTTCATTCACCAGTACCCCCAAGTCCTTCTCTGCAGGGCTGCTCTCAATCCCTTCATCCCCCAGCCTGGACTGATACTGGGGGTTGCTCTGTCCCAGGTGCAGGACCCTGCACTTGTCCTTGTTGAACCTCATGAGGTTCACGTGGGCCTACTTCTCAAGCTTGTCCAGGTCCCTCTGGATGGCACCCTGTCCCTCAGGTGTGTGAACTGCACTGCTCAGCTTGGTGTCATCTCCAGACTTGCTGAGGGTGCTCTTGATTCCACTGTCTCTGTCATTGATGAAGATATTAAGCAGTCCTCGTTCCAGTATGGAGCCCTGAGGAACACCACTTATCACCAGTCTCCATCTGGACATTGAACCATTGACCACTAACCTCTGGATGCGACCATCCAATCAATTCCTCATCCACCAAACAGTCCACCCATCAAATCCATATCTCTCTAATTTAGAGAGAAGGATGTTGTGGGGGACCGTGTCAAAGGCCTTACAGAAGTCCAGAGAGACAACAGCCATAGCTCTTCCCTTGTCCACTGATGTAGTCACTCCATCACAGAAGGCCACTGGGTTGGTCAGGCAGGACTTGCCCTTGGTGAAGCCGTGCTGGCTCTCTCAAATCACCTCCCTGTCCTCCATGGGCCTGACCACAGCTTCTAGGAGAATCTGTGCCATGATCTTCCCAGGCACAGAGGGGAGGCTGACAGGTCAATACTTCCCAGGGTCCTCCTTTTACCCTTTCTAAATATGGGTGCAATGTTTCCCTTTTTCCAGTCCCCAGGGACTTCACCTGACTGCCATGACTTTTCACATATCATGGAGAGTGGCTTGGCAACTACATCAGCCAGTTCCCTCAGGACTCTGGGATGCATCTCGTCAGGTCCCATAGACTTATGTATGGTCAGGTTCCTCAGGTGGTCGTGAACCTGATCTTCTCCTACAGTGGGAGCGACTTTGCTCCCCCAGTTCCCGTCTTGTGTTCCATCCACTCGAGAGGTGTGGGAAGAGAGGTTGCCAGTGCAGACTGAGGTAAAGAAGTTGTTGAGTACTTCAGCCTTCTCGTCCGTTGTTACCAGTTTGCCAGTCTTTAGTTTGATTTATCCCTCCACCCCTCCAGTGGTGGAATCACTCTGCTTGGCTTCAACACAGGATTTCACAACTCAAAATGGCATTAAAAGATGTGTCTGTGTCTTGTGCAGGTGGGGAAACAGACACAGAAAGGACAGGATACAATTAGATGTGGGGGTTTTTTAATTGAATTCAACTGAAACTATAGATTCTTGCTGCTGAAAAAAGTCAGGACCCACTTTTTCAATGATCTGAGGCATGCATCTTTCACTGATGGCTAGATGGCCCCTAAGAACAGTGAAACTCCTCCAAGGCTGAGCTGTCACACCTGGGCTTTCACTAACCACAAATCTTACTGTAGTCAGGAAGGAAGGAGAGCATCAGCATTTGCGTTACAAAACTGAAATCACCATTTTTGTAAACCAACTATTCCTCTGAATATTGCATCTCATCAACAATCTTTAATGTTCTTTTTTTGACTGATTGCTTACTGAGAAGCAGATTGGAGACTTGCAAGTCTGCCTTGTGGTCTGTTTCTCATTTGCTTTTATTTACTTTTTTATTACCCCAAACCAGATGTTTAAGTTATAATTCTGAAGCTTAAGAGATTTTTTTCAATTTTTTAAATCTGTCGTCCATACATTGTACCTACCTCCTAACATTCCTCTAGGAACATGATCAACATAATGTAAAATTATGTGTAGTAATCAACTGAATAATACCAGCATGCTATTAGCATATGATTTTAATGTTAAGTGATCAGCAAATTAAGAGCAAATTCAATGAGACTCCTGTAAGAATTCATGTTTCTCAGAAATGCATGATGCCAAAAACATTCCCAGGTGAGGTGGAAGTGAACAGCTGCATTTAAAAAAATCTTTGTTCAGGCCACAAAGTTCAGCCACTGTTGTAATCCTTTCAAGACTTTAAATAAATATTTTAACATCTTTTTTTTTTTGCTTCCTGCTGCTTGAGCCTGTACATTTTGTTCTGGCTGTGTTTTCAATTTGTCATGCAATTATGGAAGAGAGAGACTTTTAAAAACAGAAAGGAGGGAGAAATTATTATAAATATACAAGAAATAAAACTTCCCAAATAACTGCCTGGAAACCAGGATCAACACCATGAGAATCAACAGATTTTTGACATCTTAAACCATGAGATTTACCCTTTCCAGACAAGAGGGTGGTAGGCAAAGAGAAATAAATGTTCATCAACTATCAGATGTCACAGCAGGCCTCAGCTGAAAAGGAGAACTCACAAGACAGGAAAAATGTCTGGCTTTTGTCCTGCACTGTCACTGTGGCATTTGGAGCCAGTTAGAGACAGAAAATACTGTTTCCTACATATATCCTGAATTTTTTCATATGCTCCTAGCACATGAGGGGTAAAACAATTGTGAACACCAGTATATCTTTGCATCAAAAAAAGATCAGACTTCAGAATTTCTGTGTTGCTCTGTTTTTTTTCTCCTGTTCTGGTGTATCAAAGCAAGGCAGCTTTTGTGTGCTGCATTGCTTTGAAAGAAGGGAAATTCAAAGCCTGAATCTAATCCTCAGTCAAGTGTAAACCAGTGAATACTCATATACAACCCTTAAGATTTCTACTATTGGATCAGGAGGAGAGGACATATACCATGAAAACAGATCCCTGCAGGAAAAAAATTTCAAACCTTTGCGGCAGCCATGAAAAACAAACCCATTTTCCACCCAAAGGCCATTTTCCACATGGCCACCATGAGCACCTCCTCACGGTCTCACTATATGTTGAGGCCATTTCCTATATTTAGGTGCACTAAATGCATTTTATGCTTCTATCCTATCTACATACTAATGGAAAGAGATAATCTATCTCCCACCCTCCCGTTTCAAAGAAAATGAATCCGCTGAAGTCAAGGTGCTCATTTGTCCATAACTGTATAATGGTGAGCCTTCGTGTGCGTTGCAGTTCACATCAAGAGTGCACTTCAGAAACAAATCTCTTGATCATCTTGACTTACTGTGCTTCAGCCTGTGTTGCAGTGTTGCTGGACAGGACCTGGGCTTCTTTCAGCTGAAATAAAATCTTGAGTTGTGCTCCAGGAGCACCTCAAGTGCTCCCACTGCTGATGGGTGTTCAGTCCTTAGAGCCAGACTGGAGCTAGTCAAGATTACCCCCGCCCCTGAAATAATTATAATGTGTTTTAATGAGCACTTTGGTGATTTCTTAGACAGAAGCTTCACCCAGATATTTGTGTCTAATACCTACTGATAGTCTATTACTGTGTGAATTTAGCTCTTCCCTTTTGGAGCCTGTTTGTACTTTTGACCTCCTTCAAGAAGCCCAACTGTGGAGCTGCACTTCCTATTAAGCACTATGTGCTTTGCTTTGTTTCAAACCTATTAAGTAGTAATTTGTGTTCTACCTGTGGCAAGTATTATGAAAAGTAATGAATACCTTTCCACCTTCTCCTCAATGGTCATAATTTTACAGACTCCTGTCACATGCCCTCTCTGTTGTTTTCATTCCTTTTAAAGGAATGAAAAAGGTCCCTTTTAAAGTCTTTCCTTATGCTAAAGCAATGAGATCATCCTTGTTGCCCTTCTCAGTTCTGTTTCAAGTTGTACTGTATCTTTTTGGAGATAGGGTGACCTGACCCACATACACTATTCAACATATTGATGTATTAAGGATAAGCATGATTAATCAGTCAGTCCTTTGGGAGAAAACCTCACTCATTTATTTGCTGCACTGATAACTCTGGCAGCACCACGGCAGTTTGAAATTGGATTTCAAGAGAATACTGGGAAAAAAAGGACTCAAAGTCTGAAATGAGAAAGAGGCAGAGGCACAAAAGGGTTATCTGTATCATCTGATGTTAGAGTAAATGAGCTAGGGAAAGCCACAAAAGAGTTGGAAGGCAAAGTGTTGAATTTGCAGTCTTTGAGGAATCATCTCAATTTGATTGTCAACTGAATGCTAAAGTTACAAGTGACTGAATTTGTTTATCTATTAGGAAAAAAATCAAGTGAACAAGCTTTCTATGTCACTTTTAATTAGGGCAAATCTCAGCTCTGAAACACTGAATTCTGTGTTGGAGACAAGCAGTAAATCTGCCATTCAGCCTTACTGAGGTGTTTTACACCAAGATGCTGCAGCACCAAAAATATTATGGAACTGATCAGACCAGAGAAATTATCCTTTCCAAATATTTTCACAACGTGCGTGATTCTGCCCCTTTATAGTAAACGCTATCCTTGTCATTACATTCAAGACAGGCAAGGAAAAAAGTTTCTCAGGAACATTTTCAAATCCTAATTTCTTATGGAATAGAAGTTTATAATTCAGCCATATGAAATGGTCAAAATGCATTTCTGTGCTTTCTCCTGCTCTGTCACAAGTAACTCACCCTTCTTGTTTTGTGAGACAAGTGTATTTTCAAGCATTATCAGGAGCACCCTGAAGCTGCTTCAGAAGTTGCTATATGAGGCTGACTATAAACAAATGTCTATGTGCATCTTTTAATACCACACATTAAAATTACAGCCATTACAGCTCTAATTCCAAAGTGTCATTTCACAGCTGAGAATAATAACTGTTCATCAAAACTTTCTGAGGGATCATGTACTGCTTGCTGAATATTTCCCAGATTCTGCCAACTTTCCAAACTCCTTCAAATGAACCTCTTTTCAAATTCTTACCTCCATTTGCAGTTCTTGTGTGGTCTGTGCATGAAAAGCTGGAAATGGATGATAATGTCAGAGGGGGATAACAATAAAAGTAAGGAGAATAGTTAAAGATGAACCTGCGCTTGGAGATCATTTACTGTGTCCTGTTTTGGTCCTCACAATTCAAAACAGACATGGACAGACTGGATAGGGTCCAAAGGAGGAATACAAAGGTGATCAAAGGGCTGAAGAACCTGCCCTGTGAGGGAAGACTCCTTGCCTTCTGACCTGAGTAACCACAAGGTCAGAGACAGCCACTGAGCTGAGTAGCTAAAAGGAATCAGCTGTGGTGCCTCTGCACTAAAAATTACCTCAGCACAGCATCCAAGTCCTTGCTTGTTAGAGTCTGGCTGCCATGAAACCCCCAGGGATGGCCCCCAGCTGGCAGCTTTGTGGCATGGCAATATCTCAAGAGAAACAAATATCTCCAGAGAAATCCTGTTCTGTTGATGCCTGCACTGTTTATCATATTATTATCAACATTAATGTTTAATATCTTCATCAATGACATAGCGGGATTGAGTGCACCCTCAGCAAGTTTGCAGACAATACCAAGCTGAGTGGTGAGGTTGACACACCTGAGGGATAGGATGCCATTCAGGACAGGCTGGAGAAGTGAGCCCATGTGAACCTCATGAGGTTCAACAAGGCCAAGTGTAAGGTCCTGCACCTGGGTCGGGGCAATCCCCAGTATCAATACAGGCGGGGGGATGAAGGGATTGAGAGCAGCCCTGAGGAGAAGGACTTGGGGGTACTGGTGGATGAAAAGCTGGACATGAACCATCAGTGTGTGCAGCCCAGAAAGCCAACTGTATCCTGGGCTGTATCAAAAGAAGCATGGTCAGCAGGGCGAGGGAGGTGATTCTGCCCCTCTGCTCTGCTCTGGTGAGACCCCCCCTGGAGTGCTGCGTCCAGCTCTGGGGTCCTCAGCACAGGAAAGACATGGACCTGTTGGAGCAGGTCCAGAGGAGGCCACAAAAATGATGAGAGGGCTGGAACACCTCTGCTATGAAGAAAGGCTGAAAGAGTTGGGGTTGTTCAGCCTGCAGAAGAGAAGGCTCCAGGGAGACCTTCTTGCAGCCTTTCAGTACTTAAAGGGGGCTTATAAGAAAGATGGGGACAGACTTTTTAGTAGAGTCTGTTGTGATAGGACAAGGGGTAATGGTCTTAAACTAAAAGAGGGGAGATTTAGACTAGATATAAGGAAGAAATGTTTTACGATGAGGGTGGTGAAACAGTGGCACAGGTTGCCCAGAGAGGTGGTAGATGCCCCATCCCTGGAAACATTCAAGGTGAGGTTGGACAGGGCTCTGAGCAACCTGATCTAGTTGAAGATGTCCCTGCTCGTTGCAGTGGGGTTGGACTAGATGACCTTTAAAGGTCCCTTCCAACCCAAACTATTCTATAAGTCTATGATTCTATATTACTATAACCTGATGTCATGGTTTAACCTCAGCGGGCGACTAAGCCACACACAGCCACTCGCTCACTTTCCCCTGGTGGGATAGGGGAGAGAATCAGAAGAGTAAAAATGAGAAAACACGTGGGTTGAGATAAAGACAGTTTAACAGGTAAAGCAAAAGCTGCATACGCAAGCAAAGCAAAACAAGGAATTCATTCACTACTTCCCATCAGCAGGCAGGTGTTCATCCATCTCCAGGAAAGCAGGGCTCCATCACCCGTAACGGTTACTTGGGACGACAAATGCCATCACTCTGAATGTCCCCCTCTTTCTTTTTACCCCAGCTTTATATGCTGAGGATGACATCATATGGTATGGGATATCCCTTTGGTCAGTTGGGGTCAGCTGTCCCTGCTGTGTCCCCTCCCAGCTTCTTCAGCACCCCCAGCCTACTCTCTGATTGCATGGTGTGAGAGGCAGAAAAGGCCTTGACTCTGTGTAAGCACTGCTCAGCAGTCACGAAAACATCCCTGTGTTATCAACGCTGTTTTCAGCACAAATCCAAAACATAGCCCCATACTAGCTACTCTGGGGAAAATTAACTCTATCCCAGCCAAAACCAGCATACCTGATAGAGTGAAATGGGCTCCCCCCCAGGTTTGTGGCATGGATTAATATGGATAATATTCAGATAAGAACAGCTATCCACTGTATTCCCCTAATGCTGAAGCATTAGATGATTTAAATGAGGGTGATCAATGTCTTGCCCTCAGTAAAGGCTTTAAATGGCAACTTTTGGCATTAATTTAATATCTGTGCTTTTAAAAGAATGGAAAATAAGGGTAGTATCATCTCACCTTTTTTTTCGCCTGCAGCACAGTCTCAAACCAGCAGCTCGCTCAGAAGGCTGCACAGAAGGTGGGAAAAATGGGAACAAGAACAACTGCAGACACAGTGCAAAGGCAACCTCACCCCCAGCTGAGAAGACCTGGCTTTGATGGTGATGCTGATGCCTTCAGGGATCTCTGATCATTTCACTTCTTCTTTGTTTCATCTTTCACCACTTAAATGTAAGAGGTCAGAAGCTCTGTGTATCTTGCCTTTACATTTTTCCTAGTCCAGGCAAGTCAAGAACAGCCCCCACCTGAAAAAAAAAAAAATCTTGGGACAGATTTATTTTCAAAGTATCTCCCCCCCAATAATTCAGTGGTGATGGTTTATTACATAAAGACTTGAGCAGATTCGGTTTTAGAAAATATGGAATCTGGGGCATTGTGTGAAAAACATAATTTATTCTTATTGTCTTTTAAAATTCAGTGCAATCCCAAGATACTCCCTCCCCTACTAGCAGTGAATATATTCCCAATATCCTCATTAGCGAGCTTTGGGAGAAAGAAAGTAAAAAAACCTTCAAGAGATATAAGGGGGAGAAGATAGGAGAGTACAGAAGAAGTTCCAGCCAAGCAGCTAAGAATAGCTAAGAATAGCAGCAATTCAGCTCAGGCTAAAAATATCTTCATTTCTAGCGATGGGATCCAGACGTGGAATGAACGCCAGTTCATGTCACTCAGCTCTGACCCAAGCACATGCGATGAGACTATAAGCAAAGAAATGATGATTAAACAGAGTTATAAAACAGTGACTCATGGGATCACAAAGAAGCTGCAATCCAGTTCCCACGACAGAGAAACCCAGCTAGCTGGGCTCACTCATAAAATAATAAAACAGGCCAGTGCTTTTTATATCTGATAGCTTTAATACACAGGAACGTCAAACATGCCTTTGCCAGAGATTAATCTCTGCTTTCCAAGCTTGTTTCAGCTCTCCATGTCAGCTCTGAGCTCCTGAACTCACTGCAGGTTTCCTGCTTTGCTTTCACCGGAGAGCAGAGCTGGAGAGCTGTCAGCCTTTCTGGCCAGCTGCCCCGGCGCTCCGCCACCCTGGCCAGCCCCAAGGAGCACTGGGGAGGACAGTTTGAGGGGGCAGAAGAGCAAAGGGAAATTTCTTTTCCTGGAAATATCTTTGCTGACTTGCAGTTTCCCTGTGCTGGTGTTATTATTTCCAGCACAGCCGTGGGCCTGATGAACATGGGCCAGAAGTAATTATGGTGGGTCCAAATTGCAGGGTGCACATCACGTTAGATAATGCTGAAAGAGGAGGGCAGGGAAGGACTATAGCCTTGCTAAACTCCCCCTTGGAAAGATGTATAAGTGAAATCAAAATTATTCAGCTGCATAACACACTTGGGTACACTCATGGGGACCCCCCACCTTGGCAGTATGCCCTGGCAAGACCTAACACCACAATTTTAATAGAGCTTTGCTTTAGCAACTGTGCCGGGTGATACTGGGGCAGAAAAATTGGAAAGGCAGCTGACTTGGACTACAGCAGAGGGGAGAGAGCCCAGCGGCACAGAAGAGTTCTGCTTGCTCCTTCTCCCCTACTCTCCTAGGGAAACAGGATGAGCAGCTCCCACTTCTGTGCTCCGTTTCTGAACCCATAAGGGTGAGAATAAACAGGGAGAAAAAGGCTGCCCTATTGATGCAGATCTGGGAAATAGAGAGGACCTTCTTGTGACTCCCCTTAGTCCTTGGAGAAAAACTTCTGGGGCTGCAAGACGGCCAAAGGAGCAAAGAAACACAGAGCTCCTTTGCTGCAAGGAGCCACGCTGGGAGGTGACTCCTTGTACCCTCCTCCAGGTTGCCGTTAACTGGACTCAGCTGAATTACGTGGTGAGAACTGCAGCTGTGGGACCCAAACTCCTTTGCATGGACGTATCCTGGAGACCCGGCAGCACTGCAAACATCTCAGCCTGCAAACATTAGGGACCAAAAGATGGACAGAAGAGATATTTAAGTACCACTTTGGAGATACTTAAACACCACTTCATGGTCTTTTTTTGTGTCCTTTTTCTTGTTTGTGAGCTTTTGGGGGCTTAGAGCAACCTGGGGCAAAGGGAGGTCCTTGGTCCTTCCTTATGGAAGGAAGGTCTGGAAAGGTGAGTAGGGAGCAGGCAGGGTGCTCGGTGTAGTCCAGTATCTCACAGGCTAAGGATGATGACTCCAAAGGGAGGCAGAGCTGTCACAGATATGGCCCTGAGTCCAGCTCAATCACATTGCTGTTCAAGTCATACTAAATTGTCAGTCTGTGAGCAGAATGATGCCAATAAAAGCTTGGGATAGCCAATAAAAGCAACCTGTGTTGCAGGTAACAGGGAATTAATCTGGCACATCGCTTCTTGCTTGTGGAACAAGTTACCTCTTAATTGGGTGCAGTAAAAGCTTGCTGTATCCTACTTTTACAGCACCTTAAATGCACAACGAACTGCTTCTCTGAACCTGGCCGTGCCCATCCAGAACACAAGATATAAACGTCATTTTTTGGTTTGCTCAAGGCATAAAGCAAACCAGGACTACCAGAACAGATGAAGCCCCAGGCAGTACACTCATGCTGCCCAGTGCCCTCACTCTTGTAGGGAAGCTGGAGGGTCAAACCAAGCAGGTAACCAAAGAGCTTGCACTGACATCTTTATTGCAGCAGTGAGACTGACTGATCTCTCTCTTCTCTACCTTTCTGAAACTTACTGGCACTAAGTTCCAGGCTCCTCATCTTTGTTGAGATTGGTCAAAAAGCTGGATTTAAGAAGTACTGGGAGGCAATGACTCACAGACAGAGGGAAATGCAGTTGCATAAGCTTTGTCCTATTGGAAAAAAGGCTTACAAAATCCTCTCTACTAACCTTGTTATCACCAAGATCACTTCAAAACGAGATAAAAATTAAAGTGAAAGTGGCTGCTGCTTAGAAGAAGTTATGTTGGGTGTTTCCCCCTGTATTTCAAGTGACCAAAAGTCTATCCAGTTTACAAGAAAAACTATTTGTTAGGAGGTTTAGGCTGCACCCCCAAGAGCAGGAAAAGTATGGTTCTGTCTGGTGAGTAACATTGCAAAGTGCATCCATTCTCCTTCCAGATTGTCAAAATTTAGCTGCTTTAAACTGTAGCAGCCAACCGTGCATTTTGGTAATGGTAATTCATTCATAGAAGAATTATATCAAAGCTCTTGATAGGTTTTTTGACCTCATGGTAAATTATCTTCCCATTTACAGATGTTTCAGTGGTTATCTATGGAGTTAATTGTGTGCCAGAACAGTCCTGAATGATGTACTTCAACCTACTTTCAATGTATCTGAACAACATCGCTGGTCATAGGAGTAAGAGTGCTGGAAAGCACCTCCTTCCTCATAAAATTAACCCAACTGTCTTTCTGTACCACAAGGACTGCATTAATTTTTCACTCCTTTAAAATACAAGAACAGCCAATGTAAATCCCTTCCAAAGTGAAAGATTCAACAAAGAAATTTTACCTCCTGCTAAAACCTCCAGTATTTTCCAAATTCCTCCCTTCAGCTTCTTCCCAGCCACTATTGAAAACTTACAGTCCCTGTAGACTCTCCAGAAGGAAAATAAAGGTCAGAGTCAAGGAGACATGGAAATTTGTCCCATGTTTTCCCCATTTTTTGAAGCTGCAGTATGTGAAAAGGTGAATTATCATGAAGATCAGCACTCAGTAAGCTGACCTCTCTCTTCTCTCTTTCTAAATGGCATATGCATAGTTTGGCCAATTTTTTCTTACAGAGCATGTGCTGTTACAGCAGCTATGAAAATGGAAATTTAATAGTAGCTGTGTGGCTATTTTGAAGTCCTGGTCGCATCCCAGGAAAACCTCTATTCCATCCCATTTCCCCTCTGGGAAGAAATCCATGTAGCTGTTTGAAATGCTGGTATGGCATATGCCCGTGTCCTGGACCACTCTGACAACTGCTATGGCAAATAAAGCAGATCAGCCCTTCTTTCTCTGCCTGGCAACAATAGCGCTGGAAAACAGCACTGGAAGGAAAGGACAGAGAGGACCTCACTGATCATGCCTGCGCTCAGCACTGAGTCATTTCCAGCTCCGCAGCTCGCCCCAGGCCAACAGGCTTAAAGCTGTGTCAGGCCACAAGACTGCAAATCTATAGGGTGTTAAAGCTGCCATCCAGATTTTCAAGCCCAGATCACTCTGCCTGCCTTTTAAAAGTTTGTGATGGGTGGGGGATGCTTTGCTGCCTATCAGGCTAGAAAGGTTTAGAGGAGACAGGCAGCAATCTCTGTGCTCAGCCCAGGCGCCTTCGTTCTCAGTTTGAAGTGTGACGGCTCAGCCTGTGATCCAGCTGCCTGCCTGTAAATAAAAAGCATCAGAAAGCATCTTTCATCAGGCTAAAACTGAAGAAGATAGTTTTACAGAATATATATATATACAAGTAAGCAGAAATGTAGGCCAAGAGTATTAATAATTACTGACTAATGGTCTTTTTGACACAGTATTAGGGGGGAAGAGGTAAAGGCTCAGTGTAGTCCATTAATCCACCCAAGCAGAGTACCCACAGTTGCAATATTGAATTAGCCTTTTCTGTGACCCAGATAAACTGGGGAAGGAAAATTTCAGGCTGGAAAAATTGTCGTTAGGATTTTGCACTGCCAGATCATCCAATAACTACTTAATTTTCATCTTAATAAGAAAATTGTGACTTGCCCCCTATTCAGCACTTTTCACCCTTTTGGTTTCAAAGCATTTTGCAAAGTCAGCAACTGCTGGGATAATTTTGGCTCAGGAAACACTTCACTCACCACTAAAATCAGGCGGTGTGTTGTAGAGATGTAAGAACAAAATCACATAAACAGTGCTTGCTCTCTCTTCCTACCCAGAAGCACAGAGGGGTGCTACATAGGTGCAATGGAGCCACTCAAGCTAGATGCCAACCACAACACATCCTCATGACAAGCACATCACAATTTTTAATGCTTTTTTCCATCAGGCCTGTTATTTAGATAAGACATATAGCAAGCAAGGACTACTAGGTCAGCTCCACCCCATACAGCGCTCGAAGCCCAGTCCTCCATCTCTGAGAAAGGCCATCTCTGGAGGACCCAGAAGGTTGAAGATCTGTCCGGCAGGGCAGTCATGCAATGATTTGCCCTGAAAGATGGCTTTCTTCAATCCCCTTTCAGGTATGTCAATATAGCTTGTGACCCAAAACTATGAACTAGAAATCCATTCCACAAATGCACAAATGTTTTTAATCTGTCTATTGTGATTGCAGGTACTGCTGTTATCGAAGCAGTTGCCCTTTCCTAGCTCCTTTTCAATTGTCCCTGAAAATCAGATGTTTAAAATACCCGAGCCCTGTTCCTCTGGGATATCTGGTCCATTCCTCTGCAGGAAGCTTCACTGCAGGGACAAGTATAATTTGGATTTCTACATACTTAGGGCCACAAAAATGATCAGAGGGATGGAGCACCTCTGCTATGAGGAAAGGCTGAGAGAGCTGGGGTTGTTCAGCCTGGAGAGGAGAAGGCTGCAGGGAGACCTTATTGCAGCCTTTCAGTACTTAACGGGGGCTTATGAGAAAGATGGGGACAGACTTTTTAGCAGGGCCAGTAGTGATAGGACAAGGGGTAATGGCTTTAAACTAAAAGAGGGGAGATTCAGAATAGATATAAGGAAGAAATTTTTTACAATGAGGGTAGTGAGACACTGGACCAGGTTGCCCAGAGAGGTGGTAGATGCCCCATCCTTGGAAACATTCAAGGCCAGGCTGGATGGGGCTCTGAGCAACCTGATCTGGTTGTGGATGTCCCTGCCAATTGCAGGGGGGGATGGACTGGATGACCTTTAAAGGTCCCTTCCATCCCAAAGCATTCTATGATTCTGTGACACTCCCTCTACATATGCTGTCAATATTTCTTTCTCACAAGGGGAACAAGAAGTCCAATCTATAGAAACTTGATGAAGCATTTCTATTCATAGGATTAAGGATTTCAGTCTTCAGGCTGTATACTTCATGTCTGTTCCTACATGTTCAAGTGTCCCTTGAGTCTGGTTGCTTTGGCATCTATAATGCATGTTGACTTAGAGCATTGCAGAATGTGCTGGATTTCCTACAGTTGTGCAATAATTTGCTGTTCATTTAATGTCAACCATCTGCTCAGATCTTACTTTTCTCCCATGTGCAGCCTGGTTGAAATCAGAATTGACAAAATCAATATCTATGGAAAAACCAGAGAAGTTAACAAAAGAGTTAAATGTTCAGGGATTTTGAAGCCAGCACAGAGTTGCTCCATTTTCCTGCCAGTTATCTTAAGTTTCTACAGCATTTGAGTTATACTCCTAAAAAATGTATCTACGAAAACATCCAAGCACATTTTGTTCCTGACTTTTTTGGCTGTGCAAGAAAAGTGACCAACTGGCTTTAAAATAATAGCTGTATATATCTCTTCTGAGGTATGTGCCTGGCAGAAAGCAAATCTCTGAGTATTGACTGAAAGGTGATTAAACTGCATCTGCTCTAGAAATAATGTTAAAATGACAAATCACACAACGGGAGGCCGCCTGAAGCCTCTCTGTCCTCCATCACTCGCAGGACAGATTCCCGCTCTCCTTCAAGCTGGGAGGTGAGTTGTAGGTAAAGACTTGGCTGTTGACCAACAGCGGTGGGGGGCTACTCTTGGGCTGTTCCCCCGGCTCCTCGTGTCTGCCATGGCACACGCCTCTCCCGAGGTACAGGGAGAGCCAAATGCATCAGGACTTCACCATACAGCTGGTGGATTCCCAAGCCAGCACATAAGCATGTGCTGGGAGGAGCATTTTAAGAAATTAATAAGACACTGCTATAATTATAAAGGCAGAATATAACTTGTAGGGCAGTGCACTGGGGCTGTCTCTTGTGCTGGTATCTAACCATTGTGTCTCTTCACCTGTTCCCTGTATCGCTGGCTACCGGGATTTTTCTTTACAGGTAATGGGTTCAACCAGCCTTTACAAACAGGAATGCTGTGGTTGGGTTTGTTCATTTCCATATGAAAAGCACAAACATTTCAGAGCTGAATCAAGAGTTTCTATCCCCTCTCTATGAAAGGGAGAAGGTTGCATCTGTCCATATCTCTCACCCAGCACCATGAAGATATGCCACAGAGCTAGATGGGAAGAGGGAACTGTTGAATGGGCACCTCTTCTTATGAATGATATATTTCTGGAGACACCACCCTGCACAGATATTAAAGATTCCTAATAATCTTGAATGTTTTACTGCAGGTTTAAACAGTTCATTTAATCAGTGAGCCCTATGGTCAGTGCTGCATGCACTGTTCGCAAAAATCTTGTGCACAAGTCTTGTCCCAGCAATGCTACAGAAGTGAAATACGCAGGAATGACATCAAGTACAAAGGCAGCAGAAATCAATTTAGTGAGCATGGCTTTCATAATCTGCAAGGATGAGTCACACCTTACTAAAAATTGGGCAGTAAAGTGCACGCTCCAAGGTATATACCTATACACACATAAAATAAGCAAGTGTTGAATATGGGGGGGAACATATTTGTTTTGTCAAGTAGCAAAAGAAGAAAAATATTCTCAGCTGAACAGAAAGCAGAAAATAAAATAGCAGGCATCAGTCTTTAGGATTTTTTAAGCTGTCTTGTTAAGAAATAGTTAATCGAGGCTTTGAATATTATTGTGTATTTAAGAATAGTTATTTAGAAAAAGATAAATTACATTAATTGTATAACTATAGGAGTTTTCTATTAATCTACATCCATGCTCATTTTGTCCCTGTATAGTCCTATCCCACGGCTGGAGTCCTATCCCATGACTGGATTAATCACCAGCCGAGTTAATCAGTAGATAAAGATAGATGTAGTAAGGAAAGACAAATAATTGAACATTTGATTATGACATTTTAATTGATGTAGACCTTAGATGAGAATAGGGGTAGGGTAAGCATTCATAATATAAGTTAAGCGGCCTGATTCTTAGAATTTGAAGACGGTTTTAAATAGATCATTGTAAAACTTAGAGGGAAATAAATGACTTTTATGATCTCGCATTGGACCAGTGGTTGAAGGGGTCTACATCGTTGATACACAGGAACTGAAACGGAACACAAAGAATCGGTTTACCGATGGGAAATCAAGAACTGTCTGCCGACCAGAAAAATGAAGAATTGTTAATGCAGTGGGAATGCAGGTGGACTTTGATAATTGTGCAATTGTACAATCATGTAATTGTTATAGGAATATATATAAGGTGACAATTGTAAAACTTGGCAGCCACTCACTGAGGTGATGGCCCAACTCTGAGTTGTTAATAAAGCAAACCTAGAGATACCCACTTTCTGGTGAAAATTCTTCATCAGTCTACTTCTGCTGTTGAATCGGGAGACAGAAGGGACCTTTCATTTTTTTTGAAATCCATTCCTTGATCTTTCTGCTGTGTAAAAGGGAAGGCAAAAGGGTAGCATGATTAGACCAGGCCAGAAAGATATATCAAACTTGGATACAAAAAGCCCTTGGCTAGCAAGAAACCTCAAGGGCTTTTATGGATGGAAAGGCCACAGTTTGCATACAGCAAATTCCAAATCAAAATATATCCTCACCTGAGTGGGTGAAAAACCTATCATGTGTATGGGGGCAGTATCTAATAATTAAATACCAAACCCATTAACAGAAATTGTTATTTCTAATTTAGATAGAAATTGCATTTTTGATGGGATATCACTAGTTTAATTTGTGATGAATCCAGCGCGTATTGAGCTGTAGTTAGTTACTTGGATCTGAGTAAACTCCTGAAGGATGCCATGTGATTACTAAAGGTGCTTTAAATCTCTTTTCCAAAAGAGTTTCATGCTCCTTCCTAGTTTACCAACAAATACTCACTAAAGCATCATTCTGTGACCTTATTCATATTTTTTTGTTGTTGAAGTTTAATGCCATTGGGATGGGATATTTATAGCAACTTGAGAAATACTAAAGCCTTGCTTACAGTGAGACTAGAAATGCAAACTTTCCTTAAAACTTATTCATGACTCCTTTGCTCTTTACAACATAGTTAGTGTCACATCCCATTCAGAAATCTGAAATTATCTCCTGTTTCATTCTTTTCTATGTAAGAATTTAGTATCACCTTTATTATCCCTCTGCTCAAGTTGTTTTATAGCAATTCATATTTCTTTAGAATCCCCATTGATGCATGAAGAAAATATTGAACAAGACTTGTTTTAGGTTCAATAAATACTTTTTTCCTAATTTTTGCTAGCTCTCATGATTTCATCATAAAACTCTTAATATCTGGTGTTTTACTTAAAATCAGATCTTCTGAAATCACATGGTGATATGAACACTTCTGCTTTAAAATAAAAGTTTCTCCCACATGGTTGCAGAATAAAACATTGAAAACATTTATATGATGGGTTTTGGAACTTGATTTACATTTACAATTTTAAGAAGGGGATCCTTTCCCCACCTAGGTAAATAAATATTTGTATTAACAGAAATAAAGCAAAAATCTTGTTTTCTTCAGAGGCATTTTGAAAAGTAACTACTGCTGTTGTCTTTGTAAACCACAACAATTTTTACTTTGACCTTAATATTTGACTGCCCATCCTGTTCATAATATTTCAGCCCCTATTAATACTGACCGTAGGGAGGTCTACAATAGAAACTTATTAGCATGCTCAAGACTATTTTCAGCTCAGCATGAGGTAGGATGTCTCAGTACTCATTACAGTAACACCCTGCTGGTTTTGAGTCTTAATTAGTAGTTCATAAAGCACTTTTAAATCTTGAGGTGAAAGATGATATACACTTCCTAAATATTATGACTGATTTGCTTACTTTTCTGTTCCTGGATGATCATCTTTTACATCATCATTTCCTATTTTAAAAAGAAAAAACATGAAAAGGCTGTTTAATGAGCAAGCTGAGCTCACACTTCACAGATAATGGTTTGTTCACTCCTCATAGTATTTTATGATAACGCCAGGTGCACACATCTCTCTAACAGCTACGTTGAAATACTGACCGTTCACTTACTGATTTGAAGAACCAGTTTATAAAATTTACTGTAGAGGCAAAAAAAAAGTAAAAAAATCAGTAAGGTGACTGCATACTTCTCATGTCAAATGATCAATGAATGAGCCAAAGGAAATCAATCTACCAAGGAAATGTTTGATGGGGTCAAAATAAGAACTGCAGCTACAGCGCTAAATAAAGTCTAAGTCAGTTTTGATTCATTTCCCTATACCCTAAATACACTCAGATTGTAAATAGAACAAGGGAGGGAAAAAAGGTCTAGGGTATTTTCTGTATCTATGAACTCATGCCCATACCCTGGCACAAACAAAAGGTCACATTACCACATGTGCTTACATGCGCTACTGCTTGTGTCCTACCACTGCTAAGAGCCTGAATGCATGCTAATAATAACCACTCAATCTAACCTTCCTTAGGCCGGCATGGAGTAAAAGTGCTAAGTACTGTATGACAAGGCCCAGCACACTCAGAAAAAAAATGGGCTTAGCTGGGCAAATTCAGGAGTCATCACTCTGTTTGATATCAACAGCAGTGGGTACAATCAAACCAAAGAGCTCACCTGGACTAAACTGGTGAAAAGCTCCCAACAGATAGCTTTCAGCATCCTTTTTCCTACAGTGCTTCACATTTGATTCCCCTTCGCATGGGCAGCCCATCCTCCTGGGATGTGGCTGCAGTGGGAATTCCAGGGAGAGCGGTCTCCGGGGATGCTGGAGAAAACATGTGATACTGTCAGAAATTTCCTCAGGTCTCCAGGATGGGGAAGCCGTGTTGCCTCTGCAGCATGCCCAGCTCACCTGCTAGACTCCAGGTAAAGAAATGACTGGTATTTCTGGTCCTGAAGTTAGCTACAGCAGTATGCTGTTGGAGGGCATTTGTCTTGGTGTTGAACAACCCTCCAACGAGTGCAGCCACCAACAGACACGCAGAGCCATGCGGTGTGCCTGGCTGCACTGCATCAGGATTTTGGGCAATACACAGGAGATAACAAATCAGGTCCGTGAAGTGGGTTTCCCTTTCCATTGCAGAGTGATAGATGAAATATCTCCTGGTGCTGCCTCCCTGCCTCTCCTCCATCTTGGATGCTCAGTGCACATCCCCACAGCAGTTCAGTGCTAACAGGTGTTAGGCTAAAGGCAAATAAAACCTGTTATTCTTTCTCTGATAATGGCCAACAGCAGATGCTTTAGGAAGAAGGACAGGCAACCAGAACATAACACTGTCCTGAAGAGCTCCAGCAAATTGCTGCTCAGCGGCTTTAGAAGCTGAGAGTAAGGTTTGGGGGCTTAATAGTCATTGATTCATTTTTCTCCCATCTTCAAGAAACACTTTTCCGGTCCCATGTAAAATCTTAGTATTCATAATGCTCTGGATCAAGAGTCCCACCGTTTAGCTGTACGTTGCAGGAAGAAATCTCTCTTGTGTTTCTTTTGAACCTGTGATGCAGTGCTCCTCATTCATGCTGTGAAGACACACTCATCTTTTGTTCCTTATTAACTTCCTCTGTCTGACCCATGATTTTACAGGCTTCTGTTGGACAACCCAGCAGATGTACCTGTAATCGGGGATGCACCGCTGACACCAGTGATGGCTATTCCCTAGTGATCACAGGGACACAAAAGATTTTCAAAAGCTTCAGGCAAGGACATTTTCCTCCCAACCAACATACTCATACTGGCAGTGTTGCTGTGCCGATTTTGTTTCCCAAGGTCCTACCATACTCTCACTTCCTTGGGAAATGAAGATATATATCAAACATAACAACTGTCCTACAGCAAGGAAAGAATATGTTATTAAAGGAGCAGATGTTGGATGATCACGGGGTGAGCCTTTGGCAACTTAAATGACCAAGAGAAAGGTGATACAAACAGGCTGGAAGCTGCCCAGCAAACATTTCTGTTATCAATGCACAGTGTGTTTTGCACGCTGTTTGAGAGGCCAAGAGAGGCATGCAAGTGCTGAGGATGAGGGATGAGCCATCTGCTGATTCCCAGCAGCCAGCTGAGGGGCAGGCACAAGAACTGAGAGAAGCTGAGGCACTGGGAGAGCAAGGAGAGCCTGAACCACACAATCTGACATAGCTGCTTGTGGCAAATCACAGTGTGATGCTTTGTGCTTGTAGAGTCAGGAGCTGTTTTTTCTTTCCTTGGAGACCCCTCCATATCAGAAAGAAGGAGTTATACTGTGCACCTGCACCAGAAGAGAGGAGAACTTGGCTTTCCATGCAACAGGGATGCACGCAATGTCAGTACACAAACTGCTCAAAAAACAAAGTGCCTCCTGGGACCCTGTGAAAGTGTGGAGGCATTTGGTAGTCCTACTCTCCACTGGAGAAACAGTCTTCCCAAGAGTTTTCTGATGCATCACACCAAGAAGAAAAGGTGTATGGAGAAGGAGGAGAAGGTTGTACCCAGTACAACACCTCCTGAGACGGCTCTTTGCCTCTTTGCTCTCTGTCTCTTTGAAACACTCCATTTTGCTGTGCAGGGATCTGAAGGACAACTTTGCATACCTCTTACTGCTTTTCTCTCTCTTCCAGACCTACTTTCAGACTCTGAAGCTTCATGCTTTTCTGTTAATGTCTCTTGTTATATATTTTCTCACTTTATTATGGAAGGTCTCAGTGGGTATAGCAAGAACAGCTCTTCAAGATACTATGAGCTCCAGGGTAAGGCAAACAGCCTGTGTGTTGTTGCTAAATTCAAGAGGTTAACATCAAAATATGAATATAACTCCCCAGAACACAGACAAACAAATTCATATGAGTATAGATATTCCCATATTCATGGCTGTTGAACAGCAGCAGAGCTCAGTGAGACCACGGGCACACTTCTGGGTCTCCTAACAGGGTGGGTGTGGATGGGCTGTGTGACTTGAGGGAAAACACAGTGCAAGCTATGAATTTTCTGATGTGCAATGCAGACCATGATGGATATATGCTTTGGGGACATACTATATGGCAGACAATGTCTGAGGAGTCCTCTGGCTGCCCACCACCATACCTTAATTACTGTCCCTCAACGATCCATCCTCTCCAAGATCTCTAGAGATTTGCGTAGGAAAGGTCCCTGAAGTGGTGAGAGGAACAAGGCAGCTCTGCCTACGAACACCCAGACTGTGAGCAAACATCAGCTGGGTGAAAAGTTCAGCAGAGTTTTTCCAAAGGAGCTGAAAATTGTGCAAGCAGAGATAAACCACAGCCTTTACAAATGACAAAAAGCCATGATCCTGGCCAAGTTACACCCCTTCAGCAAATCAGGAATGTACTGGTTTGGCTGTTTTCAGAATCTAACTGCAACATCCAAATAGTGAATTATAAAAACTTGCGTTCAAGAACTTTGCAACCCTTTTTTTCTATAAATTCTTTTGGTCTGGATGCACAATTATTGGTTGTTCACAAATCCTTTTCTAATTCCAGCACATTTCTTTGTTAGAAGAAAGATACTGTCACCATAGCTACCCTGAATGCATCAGTACTGCTCTGCACATAGCTTACCATCAGGGAAAGCTGATTTATTCATTTGAAATATGTTTTGTTGGATTACATTCCCACAAAAGCCTGAGTTTTTTGTGCAACAAAGCTGATCAGAGAGTACCGACGTGGGAAGACATTTTGGCTGCTCTCTCCTGGTTTTACTTTGTTGGTCCTGCATTGTGCTGCCAGGTCATGCTCTTAAAATTAGTGAGTTATTTCAATGGCAGAATTCCTTTTGTCCCTGCCAATGCACTGTCATCTGCCATCCGAGCGGGGAAAGAAGGTGACTTTTTGGAGACTCTGAGAAACACATGAAAATGAATGGATTCGGTGAACCCTGACCCTGTCTAAGAAGGTAATTTGTCATTCTGTTCATTGGAGTATCAGCGAGGTCTTGGCTCTCTGATGATTTGTATCACCTCCTTCCAGCCAATTCTCTCTCCTTCTCTGCCTGGTCTTGCTGGAAAGTGATAGTGTCACTGAAACACTGTTTTGCTCCGAGCAGGAGGCTCTGTGAGGAATGGGCACACTTCCAGGCACCACAAGTTCTCGGCAGCAGGGTTCAAGCATGAACAAAAATGCAGGGCATAGGAACTGCAGGATTCTTGCTGGAGGAAGGCAAGCATGGGTACTTCAGCAAACAGCCACGCTTGGGGCTAGTAGGAGGCACATTTCACCCAGCAAATGGGTTTAACATCCCTTGGCAGGATTTCAGTGTGCTGTCAGCATGACTGAAGCTGTGTCTGCCAGCCCATGAGGACACTAGTGAGGCTGGTGCAACTTGGTAGGGCAGGGCAAACCCAGGCAGAGGTGTTACCCAGAGTCCTGCAAAGCACACGCCACATGGTACTTCTGGTACCTCACTATCAAACACCTTGTAATAGAGCACTGTAGGTAGAAGGCATGATTCCGCAACCTTTATGCACAAGAGTAAAGCAAACAGGAATAGCCACCTGCTTAAGCTATATTCACAGACTGAACCATGGCAGATTCAAGAAAACATTCAATAAAACATTGGGCCAGCAGCTGAGCTGGTGTGAGTACATTAGCATCACTGAGATCAGTGCTCTTGACCTATTGACTATACCAATACCGCTGCAAGTATGTTGAAGAGTCTAACAGGGACAGAGTAGTAAAGACAAATATCTACATAAAGTCTTTCTAAAGAAAAGCCAGGTTTCCAAGAAACCACTAAAATGAAGATGGGTAAAATTACACCCTGCAGTTAGGTTTCCTCAGTCTGCAGATGGGATCCATTTTTCCTAAAAATCCAGGTGTTGAGAGACAATTCAAGCTATCCTAAAAGCAGTGCTTAAGTCGCCTGGGATGATGGTTCTTCCAGATGCACTTGTCTGCCTCCCTTGGCTATCTCTAAAATTTTAGAAGGCTGAAGGCAACCGAGATGATTTCCGTGCTAAGTGAAACTGTATGCAGTACCTTACTGGGGTTAGGCAGAAGATGAGCATGGAGCTTGTCAATATTTTACCAGTCTGGCATCTCAGGATGGTTCGCTGTCAGTCTCCGATCAAGCAGGAACCTCTCCATTACAGAGTTTTCCTTTCCAACAGCTGCATTTTCTGCGGAAGATGGCTTGTGCTGACAAATGGGGACAGAAGAAGCAGAGAAGCAGTTTCAGCCACCATGTTTTCATCTTGCAAACAGACTTGTGGACACCAATGACGTAAGAAACACCAGGACCAGATCCAAGAGATGTGCTGCAGGTTGCCTGGGGCTGGGTTCTGCTCCGCAACCCTGCCAGCATGGCCTGTGGGGGACAACAGCTGGCAGCTCTTCCCACCACCCAAAGCACAGGGTCTCTGTGTGTGTGTGTGTCTGTACCAGACACAAAAGTCTGGTACTTTGATGAATACCCAACACCTGACCCATATGCAGCAAGATGGAGACATCTATGCCATCAGGCAGCTGCTAGTCTTCTGACTTTTCTGCCTTGCAGGAGAAGAGAGGAAAAACCTCACCATACTGCAAGCCTAGATGTGTGCCTGCCTATGCCAAAGTAGCTGATGTCATATTAGAGAATGACCTCAAGGTCATGATCTGCTCAAACTAGGAGCACGTTGCTGGCATGCAACTTCAACAAAATAGGGCAGGCTTGACCGTAGGCCTCAGTTTACACTGACCTCCTGAGGGATTTCATATGCAGAGGAATAACACCAGGAGTGTTTACAGATCTTTGACTACCACATGCAGCTAAGTCAAATGCAGAAAGTAGCCACCATACACTAGAGACGCTGAGTGCTTTCTTTCAGAGCCTGGACATGGATAAGGGTTTTTTTGGGGGCGTGGGGGGTTGTGGGAGGGAGGTGTATTCTCTCACCTGCTTAGGCACATCTACAGATATTACAGGGAATCACAGATCAATCTCTCCTTTCATTCTATGGAAGGACACCTGTAAATTAAAGGAGAGGAAAAGCAAGAGCCAAATGTACCTGGAAGTAATTCATTATCACCAGCCAGTCCCATAATGATAAGAACTCCCTCCCTCCAAAGCCTTCAAAGTGGAAAGCTTTTCAGTTCACCCCCCACCAGCCTCATCAGTTCCCTGAGTTGTCCCACGCCCTGGCTGTCCCCTCAATCCCATTGTAAGGAGAACAGACCAGCTCAGGTCAGGGGTTGTCTGTAGCTGAGAACATTCAGAAGCTGGGTCCCCTGCTGTTGCTATAAGCTTGCCCTCAGACACCCCTAACCACACCAAACCCAAGTACCAGGCACCATGGCAAGCACAGGCAGCCAGCGACCAGCAGCACTGCCTCGTTCATGCACTGGCCTCCAAGAGCTTTTGGTTGCTTCAGTCACAGAGGAGTCAGGGAGGCTCAGTTTCCATTCTTCCAGCTCTTCTTGGAGAAAATTTCTTCTGGACCAGAGCAGCAACCTGGCCAGAGGGATGTGGATCCCTGGAGGATCTACCCGACTTGGTCCCTCGTGGTTTGCAGGACAAATCTGTAACAGCACAAAGCTCTGGGTGACATGAAGGTTATAAAGATTTGTCAGCATCACTCTGAAGTCACCCAAAAAACCTGCAGTTGCTGCAATACTCTTCCACAAGTCTTTAACAGAACCAAAATCTGTGTCTACCTTGCCATAATCACAGCTCCACCTGATGCTCCTGCCAGTTCCTTTTCTTGTCAATTTTAAAGCTAATTACAATGGCTAAAAATGCACTTAAATATGGGCAAAAGCAATGGTCAAATCAAACCTATTTTTCCTTATAGGACGTTATCATCTGAAGGATCCTGGCTGAGGGAATTAGCCTACAGGAGGATGTGAACAGCATTTGGGGATCTCTGAGCAACTCATAAGCTGAATTACCTGGCTAAAAATTAATTCATTGACACTCCCCTTAGAGGCAATTATCTTCCACTGCCTATTAAGACAACAGTTGATGAGATTATTTACTACCTCATTACACTGCTTTGTGTAATTCAGCTGCTTTGTTTTGCACATTAAGCACTATTAGAAAACATCTACTTTGTGGCATCGGCTGGCTAAATGATATCCACAGGCTTTTAGTAACAGTGTGGAAGGATGATAAAATACTGAACAACCCCAAATTACACACAACTATCAAGGCCGTATTTTGGCCAAGCACCACAGCCACTGCTAGACATCTGAGAATATTCATAAGAGACTTTGTCCCCAAAAGGGATTAGCCTTGCAAGCTGGCAGGGAGATGAACTCCCCAGGCTGCTGCTTTTGTGATCAATGGAAATCTTACCCAGTTGCTTTCCTGTCTTGGGGATAAAAAAGTGATTTTTAAGGCTTTTCTCTGTTTCTAGATCAAGACAAGTCAAAGTCTTGGAAGCTTGAAAGTAAAAGTCAAAAAAGCTTGATGTCAGTGGAAAATATTTTGGTCATATTACATTTGCCAAACATATTAGCTTAAATAATTAAAAGCCATTTTGAGCAATAAATATCATCTTTTTGTGTTAAAAATATCACCAGGTCTTTTAAAATTGAAATACCTGTCAAGGCCAATGTTCTCCTGGGAACAACTTCAGTTTTGACAAGTAAGAATTTTTTTATCTATTTATTTATTCAATAGATACAAATTCTAAATGTGTACATTTTCTGTAAATCAATAATGACCTTCACCAAAGAATCACTCCCAGATCACTCATATATAGGAACAAAGAACCTACAGAACCTATCTGGGGAACATTTCAGAACAAAATCTGTTTTTCCCTATTTGCAATATGTGCTTGGAGATATTTAATGTGCACAAACAGCACAGGCATTTTTCTTCATAATGTGGCTGTACATTTTGATCAATCACAATTTGTTCAAAGTGTCTCAAAAAATGAATTATATGCATTTCCTGAAAAACCCAGCAGCCAATATTTATATTTCTATCCAATTCACATTCATTTTACATTGACTAATCAGTCTCCACTCAAGGATTTGGGGGGAGCAGACTGGTTAGTTTATAAGTGTATATACACCACATAGCAGCATGCTAATCCTGGTTTTGGTCAGGATCTTTGAGCAAAGCCACTGCCTTAAAAAAATGCCAGTTTGATTATTTTTTCTTAAGAATAAGACAACTGATATTTGTGTAGTCAGAGGTGCTACGTTTCATTCTGGCTCAGGAGGTATTCTGAAGGAATACATATTTCTTTCCAGATCTTGACTGAGTTCAACATGTATTTTGGGACTGCAAGGCAAGTACATAATACTCCAGGTGATGTATTGTTATTTCATGGCTAGAGCAGAAAAGTTGTTTTGCATCTTAAGTTGCATAATTGTATTAAGGCAGAGCTTCATTTGCATTTAAACCACATTTTTTATGCTTTGGGCATTTATTGCAAACCTGCAGTAACTGAAATATCAACATGATTCTGCTTCCACCAAACTCCCGGGAATGGAGTTTGGAGAGTTTGGTGCCGAGTGCCACGGAGTTTTATATTTGTTCCATGAAAATGTTTCTCGCCAAATATTTGCAAATAACAAAATTGTTCAGAAGGCCAGCAAAATGAATGGACTCCTCTTGTAGCTGAGTAGTGGCCTCAGGGCTTAGGCACAGGAAATTGAGTCTGTCTTTGGGCTCTGAAACTTATGTATAATATGAGGTAAATTAGCACAGCTCAGTTTTCCCCTTGTCTCAGACTAGCAAATAGTCATTCACCCTCTCAGGTGTGCTGTGAAGATTAATTACTCAAGATTTTTTTTTAGTCCTAAGAAGCCCTGAGTGCTGTTAATGATTATTCCCATAGTACCGTCAATCACCATAAATCTCTTCTAAGTCATGGTCTAGCAAAGGCAGCCCAAGGCAGGCTTCCAGGTATTTCTGAATTCAGAACCTAGTCATTAGAGTAACTCATCATACACCCTTCACCAAATCTGTTAGATGCAGATTGTAAGGGGTATTTAGGCACTGCAGGATGTAAATGACTGAAGCCAATATTGAAAATGGGACTGTGAAGTTACTCTGCTCATTGCAAGCCTAAATGAAGAGACATCAAAGCATCTCAGTTCTGTACTTTGCCAAGCAGGACAAATGCAATCTATCCACTACGGAAAAAAAAAAAAAAGAGAAATAATGCATGCAAAGTGCTTTGAGAGTTTAAAGCAGATATAAAATGTATCCTATGTTATTGTCATCACAGTGTTAAGGTGTAATACTTAAATAGAATAGGCATTGCTTTGGCTGAGAGCACTTCTCTGGGCTACCTGAGGCAATGCCTGAGAGAGAATTCAGGGCACAGACAGACATAGAGAGAAAAACGCAAGGGTTTCACATGAGATTTTTCTATTGGTGAACTTATGAAGGATACTTTTCGTGCATCACATAGGATGATTATAGCAGCTGGAAACTTCCATAGCAGCCACCGGTCCACACTTTGTGGCTTTTGACACATTCAGATGCCAAATCTGAATGGTGATGGTGAATCTGCAACAGCCTGAGAAGCCCCAACCTCAAATGCAAAGGCATCAATGGATAGGGCAGGACGGATTGAAACAGCATTCCCAAGTCTCCCAACGTGAAACCAGTTTTACTTCTTTTTCAAAACTTCTACAGGGTATGGCAATTGCCCAGTCAATAGCCAAGTTATACTGCTTAATAAAGAAAATAACTTACTTTCTTTATTCCAAGACTGATGAGAGTTAGAGGCAACTTTTCATGTTCCTTGGCCCATGGAACTGCCATATGTATTACAAAACATATCCTGACTGGATTAAGGAGGAGATCATAAGTTACTGTGTTTGCCTGGGGCAAAGTTAGATTGTTTAATTAAGTAAGAGACTATTTTGTGTGTTAGAGCCTTTCTGATAGAGCTTGCACCGTGCATAACATAACAATTTATAAACTTCATGCAAAGGGATGGTAAGTGTCATTCCATATACATGAAATGAGACAAATCAATGGAAATGGGCAAACAAATTGCCCATATTGGTGTCAGTAAATTGCTTGATTTCGTTGGCTTTGTTTTAATGAGATTATCTAATGAACAACCTTTTTCTTTATTTGCCTACTAAACAGCCAATGATTATGAACTGATTTTTTAGGCTTTTTTTAACTTCAACTGGTTATTTCAAATGAAATGCCCATTTCCTTACTTTAAAAACATGGTGCTGTTTTGCATTGATATCTGCACCATCAGTGATGGGACGAGCTTTGGGCCATGGTGGCACATGTTTACCAGCCAGCCCACTGTCTGAACGAGTCTCATAAGAGTATGAAACTCAACAGCAGCTGTTATAAAACTTCAATGTAATTTCAGGGAAAATGCTGCCCATGATTGCTCACCACATCATTCCTGTCTGGTTTAACTCAGTTCATTTCACAAGTATAAATAATAACCTCTATCATCTTCCTGCTGCCCTTTAAATCAGTTATACATAGGGCCACATATACCTGGCTGCATTATCTTACTTCCCAAACAGCAAAAGGCATGGCAGACAGGTCTTGTCCTCCCTGTACATGGGATCAATCCTCGCTGCAGCAACGCTGCAGAAGCCCAGGAGTTCTGAGCACACTTGGTTACAATGCACTGCATTATCCCCCATGGGATGCAGCACAAGTCTTCGAGCTCCTTGAAGATCTGCCAGCTGGAAGCGGCCCAGTGCAGAGCATGCAGGCGAGAGACTGGAGCGTGCTGCACCCGTGCAACCACCTCCTCTGCTAGTGCAGCCACTGGGGTTTGTGTGGGGAGGGCCAGTGGGGTGCCAGCCCCCTGCCTCTGCAGCAGTGTGGTGCCTCCTTCCCCCCCCCCAGCAACGGGTGCTCCCTGGGGCAAGTCCTGCTGTTTTCTGTCCCTTTGCTCTGCAGCAGACAAAAAAAATGTATCCCATTTGCAGTAAAACCTTTGGCCTTCTGAAGCAACTGCAGATGCTCCATGAAAGGCAGCGCTTGGTAGCTGAATCTGTCACCACTTCTAATGGGAGCTTTTGGCCCCTTGAGAACTAATCTGATGACCTGAGATCTGTAATTGCTGCTCCCTGAAGCTCCAGTAGATAACCCTATGCATAAATCACCATAGCAATCCAAACACCAGAAAAGCACTGCTTTTTTTTCCCCACTCTCTAATAGCTCTCCCAGCTTCTAAGCATGACATTCAGAGAGGAGGAAGGTCAGGGCAGGCTAGCAGAGAGTATTTTTGTGGGGGTTTTGACCAGAAAGGTTCTCATTACTAAGCTGTACAACACAAATAGAGTTGCACTTGTACGTTTAAAGTGTTAAATATTACAGCTGGTGTCTCACTGAAAGAAGTAAGGACTGCTATGGTTTCCCTACTGCTGTTTAAAATAATGCATTCCTTTACAAAAAGCCAGCAAGTTTATTTGGCTGATGGAGAGAAGAGAGTTCAGGTCTTCTCTCCTGTAAGACAAGGCAGGAATCACTCTGATGCTGCCGTGGGGGGGTTGTGCCACCGTGGCAGCAGCCGCAAAAAGAGTAAAAACAGTGGTAGCAGGTCTGGCTGTTCACTGCACAGTTTCTTATTAGGAAAATCCCCCCTCAGTCACTCCTAAAAGCATCAGAAAGCCCTTTCTGCAGGTCCTCGTGGTGCTCGGTTGCTGCTCCAGCCTCCGGGAAGCGACAGCGTTGGCATCTGCTACCATCATGATCTCTTTTAGTCAGTGTCAGTTCACTGAGTTCAAGAAGTCCAAATGCACATAGATTCACAGCTCCAAAGTCCCTCCCGTCAGGCACATAAATGCAGGATGCTCTGAAGTTTCAATCTGCTGTAGATTATGTTGGACTCAAGCTGCCACGGGCTGATAAGGACCTCAACAGTTGAGCAAATGTTCATGCAAAACATGCAATTCTGTTTTAAGCATTCATTTCCAGAATAATTCTGTAGTTTCTGGTGGCCAATAACATTAGAGGATTCCAGTGTTTAAAAGCTTGTTTAAGAGGAATTGCCAGTTTCCTAAGTGGAAACCACCTGGATTCATTTTTAACCACATTCATTTCAAGAATGTGGCGCTAATTGGTTGCTAAATCACTTTTTACAAGTGCAATTCATAAATAAATAGTAACAAGTGTTCCTAGCTACTTTGATGAGGATGGAGGAGAAAGTTAGAGGCGAAACTGAAATTTTTTCATTTTTTTTTCCCTGAGGGCTTGAGTTTTGCATGGGAAGCACATATTTAGCCTATTTACAAAGATTCTTTGCTCATTATCTCAGACTTCATATAGTCCAAGTAATCTCTGTTGTTAGCCTGAACAGACACATTCAATCTAATTCAGTGCATGGAGAAAACACAAAGAACACAATCCAAACAGTAATAGGAATACAGACAGCCTCTCCACATCAGGACATGACTTTTTGGGCTGCAAGGCAGCTTGCGTGGCCAAGACAAACGTGAAGCAGGATCCGTGTTGACAAACCAGCTGGCCAGCACTGTCCTTGGAAAGCCACCCTGCCTTCACCCCATATCTTATCACCCCAGAACTTATATCCTCTGCTGTCAGGCTGTGTGCCTCATGTCTTTAAGCCAAACTAATACAATGCTCAGCTGCAGTGGACCCTACTGCTTTCCTTGTAGGCTGATCTCACTTACTTCTGGGCAAACCAAGAAGGCAGGGAAAGTAAGCATGTAGCTCACTGGAGAAAAAAAACAACCTTGCTCTGTGCTCCTCTATGGTCTGGTACTGTTAACGTTCCCCCATTGCAGAGCTCTTTGGTTGGATACAGCCTGAGACTCGGGATACTTTGTTCAATTCCCTGCTCTTCCACAGACTTCACACCTGATCCTTGACAAATCCCTTTGAAAGACGTTTAGGCACCCAGTTATCAATCTCAGCTTCTGAGCTTGCCTGCTCTGACCTTCAAGAGCCAGCAAGATGTTCCAGGCCCCATCAGCCCTTCTCCTTGAAGGGATTTCAGCAGACTCTGTAATGGATTTAAAAGAAGGAAGCTGGTATATTCATTCGTTTGATTTGTATCAAGTTCTGTTCAGCTTCGTATTTCTTCAGGGCTTTACTTTACATCCTTCTACTTGCCCCAGTGACAACATCCCATTTTATGTGTGATGCATGTACAAATGCCCTCATATTTTCATTCAAACTTTTCCATTACCTTTCACACTTAACCTCTTTATGCACGTCCATCTCTTCACCGTAAATAAATCTACCCTTGACCATCAGCTCAGCTTTCCTCCCCTCTCAGTTTCTAGTCTATTAGACATGCAAGACTGAGTGAGTCAGCTGGTCAAAAGTTGGGGTTTTTTTGGTCACTGGAGTATGAGCAGCAATAAACTCACAAATTAAATATATGATCTAACTATAGAGGTAGCTACAGTTGTGTTGGTCATCCATAACTCACTTTCTAGTCAATGCAGGTGTCTGTATAGGAATCACTTTCTCTTGGCTGACTATAAGGGAAGGTAGCTAGCTCCTTGTGCCCATACCAGAGACGTTGGTCAGATGAATCCAGCTCAACAGGTCTGCAGGCACTCCCCAGCTCTGTGGGACACAAAATCTATAGCCTACATCTTGCAGTCTGCTGCTGCGAGAAATCGCTTCTTTCTCCCCCTCTTGTTACTGCTCATTCGTTTGCTCTGTAGCTCCCAGACACATGGCGTGCATGGCCTGGGCTATTTACATTTCCCTGTCTGAGTTAAAAAATAAAAAAGGTGGTCAGGATACTATTTCTCTGAATCAAATCAGGAAAACATTCTCTCCTGTCAGGCAGTGTTTGACAATATGCACACAAAAGTCTACAGCTCTGCTCTGGGTGTCTGAATTTACTGCCGTTCCCAGCTGTGCTCAGTGGGATTGCAATTCAGATGACCAAAAGAATAGATCATAATTCTCTTCTTCCATCCCAGACTGATAGCCCAGATTGCACCTTTGCTCCATGCAGACTACGTCTTTATTCATTTTTAGTATGGTTAGACATTTAATCTGGAGAAAGAAATACCAGGTCAGAAAATGCAGAGGCTGTTCTGAATTATGATGATGTTATCACTAACAGCTCTTTGGTAACAGAAAACAACACAGTATGCTGGGTGCCGGACAGATATGAGATGAAAAAATAGGTCTGAACCACAAGACCTTAGAGAAATAGTTGTCACACCCTGTAAACGATCACCCCCCCACTAATTAACTTTCACTACATAGCACATATGGGCCTGAGCAACCCAAGAGGCAAGATTTTGCCCTCTGCTAAGCTATATCAAGTTGTGCTAGTTAGGAAGCCCCAGTTCTGTTTCTGCTTCTTCCATTAAATGACCGAGTCATCTGTGAGTTACCAACCCGTGCTTACCCACCGTGGGTAAATACTCTGAGATCTCACGCTGGAAGCCATTATAAAGGTAGGCATTATTAACTGAATGCAAGACTTCAGAAAATATGAAAAGAGCATGGTATTTGAGCAAGACTAATGGCAACATGGAAGACAGCTTTTTAAGTGTAACGCGGCAGGGATGCGGCTCTGCTCATTGCTTTCTGCCCAGAGTTCCTCCAGGCAGCTCTCACCTCAGATAAGGCTGAATCCCTCCTAGCTGAAAGCCACGTCAGGAAGGACTCGGCATAACAAGACTGCCGCCAAAATGACAAGTAGGGGATGGAGTTTCAACCTTTGACAGCAGACAGGATGACTGGCTTGGTAACTGAAGGTCTGTGGAGCAAGGGCAGGGAAAAGAAGATTCACTCCAAGGAGGTGTCTGGGCAGCTTCCTCAGATAAGTCAAAAGGCCTAAGTTTGTATGAGGGGAGGTTTTATATATTTATGCATGAAAAAAGTTTTCTAGCTTTCGGGATAAGGTGGCTAGAGACTTTTGCAGAGGCAGAGGACATTTAGTGGATGCTTATAAACAAGATTCCTGGCACACCCTACTCACAGCGCTTTGGAAATTGCCAAGATGAGCATCCAGCACTGTATGACTGCTCCGCTGCTCCTGTTCCTGGAAAATAAGGGACTGTAAAATGAGGAAATCTTTCTTGGAAAATAGAAGGACAATCAAATTACTCTCAAATTCATATGAAAAAGACCTCAAATTTGGGTCAGTGAATCACCATTCCTGGCAAGTAGGTTTCACATAAGTCACTGTTTGGATGCTTTGGTTCCCGTGACTCAGTAGCTAACCTTTGGTACATAGCCATCAGCAGAAGGGAGGAGGTACATAAAGCACAAGGGCTTTTGCATGACAGAGGGTGTCCTTTTCCAAAAATGCCAATCTGGATGGCAGTGATGACCTCACATCATCCCCCTTAAAGAACACATACACATGGGAAATACCACTCACGTCCCTACTATTACTGGGGTTCGAACTCCTGAAAATACTGCACAGCAAAGCTTGTGCTTTTGTAGCAGCTATAAAATGTACATAAATATAACACACATTTTCCTTTGCCTCTTCCTGCCTGAGTGTACTTTGGCCCAGTTATTTCTCTATGTCAGATGGCAATTTATTGTCAGCAGTAAGCATAAGAAAAAGGCACAGAGGAGAAGTGCACAAGGTCACTCACTCACAGGTGCCCAGAGAGACAAACTGAAAGCTTCCAGTGGGAGCTATAGGACTTGGTGTTGTTATATTGTACTGTCTTTGCTATGCGGGGCTGCCTACCTTTGCCATACGTAGCTCTGTGTGCCAGTGCTTGCTGGCTTCTTCTGCAATGTGAGCCACACAGTTGCTGGAACAAACACAACATATGTCCCTGATTTTGTTTCCATGCCCTGCTCTATAAACAGAGAAAATGGTGAGACGCACTCATCTTTTTATGAAAGCAGAAAGAAGCCACAATATGTTGGATGTGAAATTTTATTAGTTCCCTGGCATCATTACCCCTCCTGTACAGCAGGAGTAGATGAGAAAAAGCGTCCTCGATCTGCAGAGCAGGGACCTGACTCCAGCTCCTCCTTAGCCCTGTTGAGGCCCATACCCTTGAGAGCCAGCCCCACACTGAGCAGTGGAGCCCAGGGCAAGTCATGCCCAAGTCTCCGCCTTCCCCAGCTCTGAGGCTCATGGGACATCTCTTGAGGCTCTCACTGATGGGAAGACTTGTGTAAGTTGATGCCCTACAAGCATTAAGTAGCAATGTCAAGTTTGAGTATCACTTTCCTGATGTCACCACGTTAGCTCCCCTGTGGTCTGACCACTTGAAAGGTCTTAGCAGGACAGAAGATACTCCCTGACTTTCTGCTACGTAATGAGCCAGATGAGCTCCTGGAGCTCACGTGGAGGGGAGAACAAAACCTCAGCACCACAACTGAGACTGAAACCTCTGCTATGCAAAGGGGTAATTCTGTTTTGTCTGAGTTTGTAGGACTGGAAAAACCTCTCATCTCACCATTCCTTCTGCATGGGAAATTTTCTGAGCAGCATCTTGCAAATGTTGCATTTCAGCATCTCATCAACAATTCAATTTGTGGTTTTTTTTCTCTTCAACCTCTTTTTTAAAATATCTTTGAACATTGAAGATGAATAAGCTGATTTGGGAACACTGATGATACATGGCTATCTTGAGTCAGATGTGAAACAGTTCTGCTTGTGGTTTACGCTTATCTCTCACTGAAATTTCCTGCCCATTAAGAGAGGCATGAAACAGATGACAAGTTTTAAACAATGTAATTTGTGCAGTATAATAATAGGCCAGACTGAATATTCAAGTTAAATCAGAGCACTGTTTCTGGCAGAATTACTCCTATTATTTACAACAACAAAGACACGCCATGTGTATTTATCATTATTCACAGACTCTGCTGCCTTCACTCTCCTCACCATCCCTCCCACATCTGAAAGAAAGCAACCTAAATTGATACTGATTCTGATTAATAAAAAGTTAATCCCTAGGAAGTGTAGTTCAAATGCAGCCCGTATGTCAGTCTTCACTGGGCAGTCACATGCCCTTGTTTAGTAAAATCCCAGGAACACACTAGATTCAAGGCTGAGTTTTTTCCTGTTGTTATTTCTGGTGCATGACAAATGAGCCTGGGACTTTCACCTTAATGATCTGGACGATTTACACACTCTTCCAGGACAGTTTTTATCAGCTGGGTTGTTGCTCTTCTATTTTGCCCTCAGTTGATTCTACAAAACACTTTTTTTTATTTTTAATGCTAAAAGCTTTCCAGTTAAAATACGGTCAGATTTATTTAGGAAATATGGATGCCTGCAATGCAGACATTTACCTCTGTGCTAACCATTACCTCCTCATTTCAGTCAGCACAGAGCAATAGAGTCTTTCAGGGTTCTGGTCATCTCATCATAATGCAAATGCCTAAAATGAGTCAGACGAGCCCTTCAAGTCCCTGTTTCTCCCCAAAGCTTAGAGGGAGTCTTCATCAAAGATATTAACAGCCAAATGGGAGTTATCACAATATCTTTGCTCATATTCAGCAGCACATATCCATTTTATAAATGCACAGATATACGTATTTATAATACAGTTCATGGGATTTAATACATTTATAGATATTTAATTTTATTAGCAAGCAGTAATTCAATAGTATTTGATTGTATTCCTAGTATATATGTATATGCAAAACATCTGGACCTAACCACTTGAAAATCTTTCACTGTGTCCTACAGGAGGTTGGGATGGTCATTAATGGCTCTCCCTAACCTCAAAATCTCTTACTCCTCAATGGCATTTTGTAGCCGTCTCTTTGATGTACTCATTACCAATTCATTGCCCTGCCCAAGCCAGACTGAGCCACCACAGTGCTTACCATGGGCAGGATCAAACCAACTCCTGTTGATATCAGCAAGGAGGAAAAGACTCCTGGTCCTGCTTGCGGTGTGTGCTCTGATGTCTTACCTAGCTAGAAAATGTGCATATCCATCCCAGTTTTCCTCTGTTAACAGACTGGAAAGTTAATTAATTTACCTGTACTGAGTGGAAACTAACCTGACAGTAGGCTCTGTTTTGCTGCACAATTAACTTAATACACAGGTGTGAATTTGTTCCATTTAGTTAGTGCACTGAGTAACTCCCCTGACGTCCCTTGTTTGCAGAAAGGGGTTTTCTTACATAGATGCGAAAAAGCCATCTGTTCACCTCTGTGTAGAACCTAAAAAGGTACTTGATAACTGCATTAGGCTATGGGTCTACTCAGCAAAGCCTTCACAAAATAAATGTAATTGGTATTTTTATATTAACAGAGTGCAGTCCTAGATTAAAATAGGATGATGATTAAAATGTTGAGGATATTTTAATGTTTGCTCTTGCCCCTTTATGCAGATTTCCTCACACTTTTTCTCATAAGGTTTTTGAGACTTTTAATGGTCTCTTCGTTGCCACCAGGACTCACCACTCATCAGTGGGGCCTTAGGCTTTTTTAGCCTTTAGGCTTCGTTCTGTGTAAGAGGTCCAAAACGACCAGTTACCTCTGCTGTTGGGTGAGAGCTGCAACCTCCATAAACACATGGGAAGAAACACCCCCTTTCCCATAGCATTTAGTTGAGGTACAATTCAACTCATCTAATACGAGCCTAAAAGGATGCAGACAGAGCTCATGAAACTTCTCAGCAGTTATTTGCTTACTAGGGTAGCTCAACTTTTTCCTCTATTACTTAGTCTACAAGCTTGGTTTTAATCTCAATTAATGTGATCACATGGAAATCAAGCTCTAGCCTGAGAGACCCACCTAAGCGCCTTGCATTAGTTGGTGGGCACTTCCAAAGGAAGCACTCATTACACTTTGAAGGGAGTAGCCAAGGCAAGTGGAGTCGGTAAGTTCCTATCTCTTTCTCAAGGTTATACTCAGAACATGTAAAACCAGTTGAGAGGAGCTGGCTAACTCTTAGATAGCTGGAGATGGATGGATGCACCCCCACCAGCTAAGCAACAGGGGCAGATAGCACCCTGTAAGGATTTAAGAACAGTTGCGTTTTCCTGGTAACAAGCATATAGATTGTCAAGGACCCTTCTGGGTTTCCTAAGCAGGGTAGAGCTTAATATAGGGAGACACAGCCCACCACTTCGAGTCGGTGCGGGAAAAGAAGCCTTTCCCTTGCTGTCAGGAGAGGTGACGAAGCAGGAGAGCCTCAGGCAGAGGATCTGCCACCTGCTTCCTCCCAGCTGTTGATCTCACATATATATGTTGTGAACTCTCTATAGCATGGACCATCTCTTGCTATACACAGGTGCACTCTGTCTGCTGCAGGGAGATCCCAGTCCTAGTACAGACCTCAAAGCAGAACAGTGGTTCATATGACTAATAATGATGATGATAATATTAATAGTAGTAGTAGTAGTAGGAAGAAGAAGAAGAAGAAGAAGAAGAAGAAGAAGAAAAGAAGAAGAAAAGAAGAAGAAGAAGAAGAAGAAGAAGAAGAAGAAGAAGAAGAAGAGGAAGAAAAGAGGAGGAGGAGAAGAGGAGGAGGAGGAGAGAGGAGGAGGAGGAGGAGGAGGAGGAGATAATGCAGTACACAGAGGAAGCCTTGGGAGAAGAGTCCTTGGAAGCTGGGCTACTACTGGGACAAGACTGTGTCCATCTTGCTTTTATCCTGAGTTTCTATGCATGTCCTCAAAATCCTCATTTCAGATTTTGCTGCCTAAAACAAATAAATGAGCCTGGAACACCAACGATGCTTAGTGCCAACAAACCTGTGGAATAAAAGCCATCAGGATCTCAAAGCTGAACTGACCTGTGGGGAAGATGATAGTACTGCTCACAGGGCAGGAAGAAAGCACTGGACCAAGGGGATGCTTTTATTTTCCAATAGTGCTCTGGGAACAGAGGTGCCCTTCAGGGCTCAGAGGAGCTTTGTTCTTGACATTATCTTAAAAAATATTACTGACTTGTTGGCTGGGGATACTAAGGAGGTCAGACCAGCTACAGAGTAAGTTCATTTATAACATCTTATGAAGAGTTTTTATTTTTATATGGCTTTTGATCTCAAAGTCTAAAGGAAATGTCAATCCACACACACAATTCACTGTAATGCAAGGTCCAGCAATGCAGACACATCAGACATTTCCATACCAGCTGCAAGACCTTTAGAAATACACACGTGCTAGCAGGGCTCTCTCTAGCGCAGTGTGTGTTAAAGATAAGCAATGGACAGATTGCTTGTCAGCAACAGTGGAGAGAAAATTTTACCAGCAACATTTTTCTTTCATCTGCCCAGGGATGAGAGATGAAGCATGAGTGTGCAGACACTTGAAGTGGGGGGGAACCTGCAGAAGGGCACAGACTGCAGTCAGAAGGTGGGATTTTTCAGCTTTGCTGTGTGAGTTCAGAGAAACCAGTATCCCATTTCGGTCCTCCCAGTTCTCTTTGATGGCCTTGTTTGTGCAGATAACTCCCTCCTCCTGCAGGAAGCTTTTGGGGCAGTGACCTGTGGCTTTCCATTGCTGCCAGGCTCTCCTCTTACTATGGCAATATTAATAAGCTTGCTGGAAATAGACTTGATCAGTCCCTGAGAGGAAATGAGAGCCTACTAAAAGTCTCTGTCTTTCACCCAAATGCTTTTATATCCCTGTAGCCTTCCCCTGGCACAGCAGGTGCTTCTGTGCCCCATGACCTGACCTTGTAGCATTCAGCTCTTCGTCAGACGTAAAATCAAACCCCACACTGCTACATCCCTGCAGAATAAGTAGAGCATTGTCCTGGTTTCAGCTGGGATAGTGTTGATTTTTCTTCCTAGTAGCTGGTACAGTGCTGTGCTGCTGATTTAGTATGGGAATAATGTTTGATAACACGCTGATGTTTTAGTTGTTGCTAAGTGGTGCTTACACTGGTCAAGGACTTTTCAGCTTCCCATGCTCTGCCAGGTGCACAAGAAGCTGGGAGGGGGCACAGCCAGGACAGCTGACCCAGACTGGCCAAAGGGCTATTCCATACCATATGACGTCATGCTCGGTATATAAACTGGGGGAGCTGGCCGGGGGGCAGCGATCGCTGCTCAGGGACGTGCTGGGCATCGGTCGGCGGGTGGTGAGCCAATTGTATAGTGTATCACTTGCTCTGTATATTATTATTGTATTATTATTATTATTATTATTATTATTATTACTATTACTACTATTCTATTTCATTTTACTTTAATAATTAAACTGTTCTTATCTCAATCCACGAGTTTTCTGACTAACCCTCCCAATTCTCTTCCCCATCCCACTGGGGTGGGGGGAGTGAGAGAGTGGCTGCGTGGTGCTTAGCTGCTGGCTGGGGTTAAACCACGAGAAGCATTAAGAGCCGGGCTGTATTCTGTATGGAAAATAAGTTAACGGGGTTTCTTTGGTACTTTTTAAAAGGATGTTTTGTATTGAACAACATCCTGAAGTCCCAGTTGCCTCTTACTGCAGCATTATCCTCTGATCTACAAGCTGTCAACTGATCTGCTTGCTGCTCTCAGAAAATTAAGAGACCATGCATCTGGAGTCACAGCAGTTCACCTGCGGGGAGCTGGGTGACTAGTTTCACGACAGCCATGTAATTAGCGGGCAGTCTACTGTCATCACACTAAAATCAGAGGATGCTTAAGAGGAGACAGTTTTCATCCTAAGTCTTCAATGCACTTGACAGTCAGTAACTTTATTTTTTAATGAGGCAACAAGGCCCTGGACATTCACATTTCAGAGAGGTAAACCATCTCAGACAACCTGAGTTCCTAAAATATTTCAGCAGCTCCTAAAGATAAAGCAGGGCTCTAGCTCCAAATAGCTTGTTTTCCTGGCTAGCATTACAGCTCAGGAAATTAAACAAGCAGGTAGCAATGTGTGGAAGGAAAGCAAAGGCTCCCCCCGGCGATCCCGCACAAGCTTGGGGCTGCCGGTGGGGGGTTGGTCCCTCTGCAATGGGGCTGCTGCAGATGGAAGAACCAGATGCAGAATGGGAAGGCTGGCCTCTGCTCCTGACCCCTTTCTCATCCCAGCACAAGTACAAGAAAATGGCATTGCAGAGAGGGAGCTCTAGAAAAAACTAAAATGGGAGTAAGAAAAAGACAAACTCCAAAACACAGACAAAATGCAATGGCAAAACAGTTGCTGGGACTCGTTGAATGGTAAATTAGTGCTGTTGAAAGGAAATTTAATCCTTGCTTGGGGTTTGTAGCAGGATTTGTGAATGATGATAAAAATGAGGCTTCCTTCCAAACACACAACTGCAGCAGACCCAACACGATTTGTTGTATGTGGGAAACAGCCCATGTCTCCTCCTCACCCGTTCTGGTTTATGACTTATCTTTCCCATACAGCAGGGCTTTGTAAAGACTGACTGGCCCTGCCTACAGGACAGGATGGCAGGATTAAGCGACCCTTTGAAATCTTTGCTGCAAACTGAATCCCTTCTCAGCATGCTGGGAATATAAACAGATCCGTTCTGTTGTCACCACCACACACAAACCATCCCTTTCAGAAAGGAAGGGAAAAGGTGTTGTTCGAAATATAACCTAAAGCAGAAGTCACAGCAGCACCGAACTGTTCAGGCTGGAAGGACCTGGGGAGGTGCCCAGCCTCTCAAAAAGAGGACAGAGACTGCACAGCCTCCCTGGGCAACCTGCTCCAAGCTTAGTTATTCTCATAATGAATATTTTTCCCTTACAGCTAATTCAAACCTCCCCATTTCCATCTCTGACTGCTGCCTCTTGACCCCCTGCCATGCACCACATCAACAAGCCTGGCTCCATCTCTTTAATAACCCCCTCACAGGCATTGGAAAGTGCTATTGGGTCCCGCTGAAGCCGTCCCTTCTTCAGGCTGAACAAGCCCAACTCCCTCAGCCTCTCTCCATACATCATGTTCTCCAGCCTCAACCATCTTAGTGACCTCTGCTAAACTAATGTAAGTTTTTCAACAACTTTCTTGTGCCGGCGGTCCCAAAACTGAATGCAGTATACTAGATGGGGCCTAAACATCACACCTTTCCCAGGGGTGGTTGCTTTGCAGACATCTGACACACTAAAGCCAAAAGAGAGAGAACAAGAATGACCTCTTCTACAAGGGCAAAAGTTTACCAAAAGCCCAAACACATGTAGGTATGGCAGAAGACACCTTGCAAATGCTTTTCTGGTCTTAAGCTGAGAGACCTCACCACTAATGTTAAGGTTGCCACAGGCGCCGTGCTGTAGTGTGAAACCTGGCTTGTTGGAGTTAACAGCTGCTGGTGGGCCTGGAGGCTCCTGGTCCTACACATAGGCAGGAACAATTGACTGCACAGATCCTCGACGGGGAGCAGCTGGTGACAATGGCTCAGGAATGCTTTGAGCTGAGAAAATGGTAAACATCCCACTGGGACATGAAAATAACTTGCAGGTGTGATAAGCGATCCTTGCACATGCTAGTGTGCTGGTGTAAGGAACCATCATTTGTACTACAGGCTTAGGATACATGATGACCAAGAAGAGCAGAAGATCCCTATGTGGCAAAAAGAACAACGTGTGACTGTCCTTAATCTGGTGATTATGTGGAGGTCACGAACAAGAGGCAGCATACATGAACTCCAGGTCTTTTTGCCAAAGTGTGAGTGACACACTAGAGTGTTGCTTTGCAGAGGCTCTTTGGATACCATGTGATCTCTGAGACATCAGTGGAGACACTTGTGTCTGAAAACAGTTAATGCTGCCAGAGTTATGTCCTGAGCAAGTCAGAATATCTTTTTTCCTGGTGAACAACCCATCTGATGAATTGAAGCTTAGATCACTTTGCTCCTGCTCAATTTACTTTGAAATAACAGTACGTTGTTCCCACGTACTACATCATCGGAGAACTGATCTCTGCAGGCTCGGTTGCAGTAGGACCAGGGGACCTGACTGACAGGACTGATGGCCAAGACATGAGGCCAAGGTCTCAAGATGATTGTTGTTGGCAGAGAAGTGTTTCCATCTGACCTCAGAACCTTCCAGTAAATTTACAATAATTCATCATATTCTGAACCTTATTTAACAAAGAGCTGGTTTAATTGGTAAACACCCCAAAAGATGGTTGCCTACGTGGTTACATCTGTTTCTACTTGTGTTTGTGCATAGAGGTCAATAAGCAGACTTTTCCTGTATTTTTTAATACTCCTGAAACTCAAATGCTTGCCTTACGTAAGGCTTGCTTCTTTTTCAGATGTCTGCTGAAATTTATTAGGAACAGCATTTCTTTTTTTTAATTTAACTGAGATAACAAGACAGTTTATCACTTCCAAATTTAATAGATGTCTGGAAAATCATTACACGGTAATTCAAATAAATTCTTGTGCTAATAGATTTCAGGTAAGGAGAAAAGCTACAACTCAAAAATCAGACTGTGGGTCCAGAGAAAAGGTAAGTCACCTTTCCTCATGTATAAGATTGTTCTCATCTCTAATTTTTCATCCCTTTCAATCCATTGAAGGGCTACACTTTGACTGCTTGATTCAAAAACTGACATGAGTGGGGTCGCTGGTACAAAACAAGACCCAGGTAAGGACAGGATTAAGACAGTAGCTGTACACAGGAGCTCAGTTCACTTCTGCAAAGCACTATTTTACAGCATTTTCCTTCTAGTACGAGAAAGGACTTTGCTTTGCTCTTCAAAGTGACAGAGAAAGCTGTTTCAGAGCGGCCCTTCCTCTGTCCTGAGTCTGTAAAAAACATAAAGCTTGTACACGTGTGAATCGGGATTGATGATCATTTAATTGTTCTCCCTTTCTCCCACTCCTACTCAGCCTTTACACCTCTCTTCCTCTTTTGCCTGCTTTCCTTTCCTCTTCTCCTACTCCTTCTTCACCCAACTCCACCCTCCTCCCTGTCACCTTTATGGCAGGGATTGTCTGTATGGCAGCCCCATCTGGTCCCTCAGCTATCAAGACTTCCATTTTAACTCTGTATTTCATAATTAATGGAGATTTGCTCACACGGTGCATTTGCCATTCCACTCTCACTGTTTTTCTTCTCTTTCCAGTCTTCCCCACCAGCAGCCATGCCCCCACTGTGGCTGCCTGCTGCACCAAGTCCACTGTGCCACCTTTAATGGAGATTTCATCCCTTACAGCCAGCCTCGGACCACTCGCCCCATTTTAAACACTTTGCTCTTTTAACCCATGCCATCAGTCCATCTCGGTGTTCAACTCGCAAATGATGAGAGCTTCAACGTGAAGGTTTCTCTGGGTACCTGCCATTTACAGTAGGGACACGTGGGTCACTGGGCAATGTCCCAGTATGGGACATCTTAATTCCAGTGTGGAATAGCAAGTGCCAACGGACTGGTCTCACGTGGCTTACCTCAATTCACAAGTCTTCTGCAAATAGTCATAAGGCAATAGGTAAGAGTAACAGACTAACACTCACTCACAGACCTGTGCAGTCTCACTCATTTGTTATCTAGTGTCATGGTTTAACCCCAGCTGGCAACCAAGCACCACACAGCCACTCGCTCCCCCTCTCCCCCACTGGTGGGATGGGGGAGAGAATCAGAAGAGCAAAAGTAAGAAAGCTCATGGGTTGAGATAAGAACAGTTTAATAATTGAAATAATGTAGTAATAGTAGTAGTAGCAATAATAATAATAATAATAATAATAATAATAATAATAATAATAATGATGTAATAAATAGGAAAAAAATGAGAGAGAGAGAGAAACAAAACCCAGGAAAAACAAGTGATGCAATGGCTCACCACCTGCCGACTGATGCCCAGTCAGTCCCCGAGCAGCGATCGCTGCCCCCCAGCCAACTCCCCCCAGTTTATATACTGGGCATAACATCATATGGTATGGAATAGCCCTTGGGCCAGTCTGGGTCAGCTGTCCTGGCTGTGCCCCCTCCCAGCTTCTTGTGCACCTGGCAGAGATGCAAAGCTGAAAAGTCCTTGACCAGTGTAAGCGCTGCTCAGCAACAACTAAAACATCAGTGTGTTATCAACAGTATTCTCATACTAAATCCAAAACACAGCACTACACCAGCTATGAGGAAGAAAATTAACTCTATCCCAGCCAACACCAGGACATCCAGCCTCCCTGATTATGTCTTCCCAACTGAAGACAAAGCCCTCGAACAGAAATGATGCTTTATGAAGCTGACCTAGTTACAGATCAGCAAGCTGGTGAAATCTGCAACAGGGTAAAGAAAATGAATGAACTCGATGTGCAGCTCTATCCAAACCCCAGCCTAAAGGGCCTCAAGAGATCACATTAAGATGGCAATTTAAATAAGATTTATGGCCTTCTGCTCTGTTCCTGAGGCACCAAGGGTTATGAAGGCTAGTCAGCACACTCAAAATCGCTGTCAGTACCTCTGAGCTTCCTCTGTGTGGTCTGGCATAAAAGCAGCATGGTGGGGGAGTGATTGGCAGCAGGGAGCTAGTTTATCAAATGAAGATAATGCCAACCAGGGGAAGGATCAAAGGAAAATGCATACCATCATTTATGCTGGTCCTTTGTTCCTGCTAGCAAAGAGGCATCTGGTGGGACCACAAACCCTCTGGGACAGGGACTGTGGCCTAGATCTGCAAATACACATAGATAACAAATTCCTACTGGCAGTTATTTGTGCATTAGGGGCCTAAATACCTTTGCTATAAATCCAAGCACCTAAAAAAGTTTCCTATATTTAATCTCATAAGTATGCCTTTGTATATAACTTACGCATATACATGTGCGTGCATGTTTTCAGTTTTACCTCTGGTGACATAAGGACGTGCCTCTGTCTGGAGATCCCAAAGGAGACATTCCCTGGCATGGGAACTCAATTTTCCATACTGTTAAATTGTAACCATAATCCTGGCACATTTTTGGCCCCCAGGCCAGCAAGCACTGTCCCAGATAATCCCGAGGCATGGCTCAGGGCTGTGCATGGAGCAGACACCATTGCCAACAGGCAGTCTGGATGTGGTCACACCATGCAATCTGAAAGTTTGCCTGGAAGACACAGGCCACCCCATGGCAGCTGGGCTCAGCAGCAGGGAACGGGTACAGGCAAGTGCCTTTAGCCTCATCCAGACACAGTCATTAAGCAAACTGGCCAGGGTCACAGGAAAAATCTGTGGCAGGAGAGGAAACATTGGTGTCCAGGGCCCTCCTTCCCATCATGGAGTGAGAGCGACCTGTGGGGGTGGCCCAGCACCTCTGAGAGACTTGGGCTGTTTCCTTTTCAAGGACAAACATCTTTCTTTCCTTCCCACTATAGTAAAGCTTTGCTGCTCTTCCAAAATATGTAAGAAGCTGAAGCTGCTGTAATCAAGCACAAATGAAAAGGCTGCTACCCCTCTGCTATATTTATATCCTCTTTATTAGGAGGAGTCGAAATGCTTTGCAAATGCACCCTATTCCCTCCAGATGATGATACAAGGCACATGTGGACACTCTCCATGCATGGAGTGAGGCACAGCAATGCAGGGATCTCTTCGGGAGGCTGCAGAGGTTGCTGACCACATGCTGCCTTGCAGAGGTGCCCCAGGTATACAGGGTTTGTTGGCTTGTGTTTGACACCAGGCTGTCATGGTTTAACCCCAGCCGGCAACTAAGCCCCACACAGCCGCTTGCTCACTCCCCCCGGGTGGGATGGGGGAGAGAATTGGAAAAGGAAGAAAACTCATGGGGTGAGATAAAGACAGATAAAGTAGGTAAAGCAAAAGCCATGCACACAAGCAAAGCCAAAGAAGGAATTCATTCACTGCTTCCCTTCTGCAGGCAGGCGTTCAGCCATCTCCAGGAAAGCAGGGCTCCATTACACCTAACAGTGACTTGGGAAGACAAACACCATAGCTCCAGACATCCCCCCCTTCTTTCTTCTTCCCCCAGCTTTATATGCTGAGCATGACATCATATGGTATGGGATATCCCTTTGGTCAGTTGGGGTCAGCTGTCCCAGCTGTGTCCCCTCCCAACTTCTTCAGCACCCCCAGCCTACTCTCTGATTGCATGGTGTGAGAGGCAGAAAAGGCCTTGACTCTGTGTAAGCACTGCTCAGCAGTCACGAAAACATCCCTGTGTTATCAACGCTGTTTCCAGCACAAATCCAAAACATAGCCCCATACTAGCTACTCTGGGGAAAATTAACTCTATCCCAGCCAAAACCAGCATGCATGCTGGTGCTGGGGCTGGCTGCCTTGGAGCATGGCACAGGCAGGGGCAGGGGCAGCGGTGGGGGGTGGGGGTGTTGCAAGTAGAGGTGAAGCGCCCAGGTCGCAACTCCAGATCTGATGTTTAAACCACTCAATAGTATTTCTCCTCATGGTTTACCTAGCGAAACCAGGCTGAGTTGTTCTGTTTACACAGATTGGATTCAGGATGTCTTTGGGCAGCTGAAATACAATGTACTGCTTGAATTGACTGTATTAGTTTGATGAGATCAGTTGTCTCTTCACAACCCTGTACGCCCCCATGTAAATGACCTGTCTGACCTTTGTATCATCACTTCTCTCCAACTTTCATCCTCCATTTTCCTACTTCCCCACAGTGAGATCTCACTCCCCCATTCTCCTGCCACCACATGCTGGCCTGAAGGAACAAGCCCTGAATTAACACTGAGAAGGTGAAGTAAGACCAAGTCACAGCTATTACTGCAAGAACTGTTCTAGGCCAGAGCTCAGATAAGTGAGCAAGTGGTTTTGAAATCTTCATCTGTTTCTTTTATGCCTTGTGTCACTCAGGACTCAAGACCCAAACGTATGGAGCACGCAGACCAGCATCACTGAAGCCAGAGGAACATCACCCCTGCTCCTGCCCGTCTTTTCTCCCTAGTCCATTGTAGAGGTGTTATAATACAAAGACCTTATCTAATGTAGTTCCCTGCCAAGTTGATATTCCCACTATGCTAGGTATTTTGTAAATCCATTTAAGAGCTCCCCTGCTCCCAAAAGCTCATAGAAATTAACTGGCTGCTCAATATTTATACACCCACAATCCTATAGAAAATGGCAGAATTAGCAACAACTTGGGTCTCTTGACTTGCCTGCAGTGCTCCCAGCTAGAGGACAGTGCTGCCACACAGCGTGGAAAATGATGACTCCTCTCCCATTCAAGTGATGTCCAGGCACCCTTTGACTTCAGTGGTACAGGCAGAATAAAGGTGCACGCTGACCCGCTATTCTCAGGCCCATGAGTCTCCCACTCATGCTAGTGGGACAGGATTGTGTCTGCAGCTCTTACCTAACACACACCAGTAACAGCCTCCCTGGGAAATAATTCTTCCTCCCTGCCGCCAGACTCTGTCACTATATATAACTCCACCGTTATTTGTGAAGTCTAGAGGAGGCAGAGTGAAAATCAATCAACACGAGCATTTTAACTGAATGCAAAAATACGTTTCAAAAAATAATTTTTGAGGCTGGGGGGGAGCAATTTGTTTATATAACATGTTATTTTCGGATTAGTGGATGATTAATAATAATCAAGGCTGACTGCAGAAGCAATCATTTCAAAGGCAGACCAGCTTTCAAGCTTGATAAAAAATCCATTCAGGTTTTGTACTCAAGGCGATCCCATGTGGTTTACCAAAGGGAAAGTGGGGAGAATCACCAAGGCTCAGTGTTCAGCTGAAAAGTGAAGAAACTGGGGCCGTAAGAGCAGTAGACAGGCACAAGCTGCCGCAGTCTTGGTCATCTCGCAGGTACACACACACACACACAGAGCAAGATCCTGGGAACACTGTCTCCACAGCCACCTCAGGAAAGAAGATAGGATGGAGATTCATGGATGCAGCTGCATTTACATCAGTACCTCTGCTTGTAATTATGGCAGAAGACCGGCAAGGTGCTTCGCAAAATCTTCCCATTCATTCTGCAGCACAAACTGAGCTACCAAGCAAGCTTTGCTGCAAAGCTCTCTCTGTGTATGACTTTGTATTAGAAAGTCAATTTATTCATTGGGGTCAGATGGCTGGTATGGGGCTTTTCTTTAACTGAGCAATGGATTAAAACCAAGCCCTTTGCAATAAACAGCACCTGGTGTGGCAATAAAGCCGGCCTGATTTTCATTTCCTGATAAAGCTCTGCCTATTTTCTCTCCCTCCACTGCAAAGAACTTGCAGGATCTGTCTCTCTATGGCTCATTTTAATTTCCTGATAATGTGATTGCCTTATAAAAAGTGAAATGGTGCTGAAAAATATGCACATAGGATTTGATGTGTGTGTCAGATTAGGAGAAAAGTGTACTGCAGCTTTCTATCGTTTGTCTGAGATGATGTGTGTTTACCCACCTCTACACACCATTTTCCATATTTTATGGGCTTACAGCTCCCATCAAAGTAGTGAGAGTTATTGGTGTTCTTCACACCAGAAATAAGTCAGCTTATTAAAGGAAACTCATTCCAGCATAAGGGACTTTACAGCAGCACAGGACACCCATCAGCTCCTTTTCCAGGAACCTTTTCCAGTAAAGTGACCCAAAGCACAGAGAAAGGTTTAGGTGCAGGCAGCTAGACTCTGCACTCAGGTACAGGCAGCAGCTCATGGTGCAGCTCATATCATACAGATGGCTTTGCTGAGATGAATCTTCTGTTCAAACGTAAGTTTTCTAGGTAAGGTATTAAGAAGGCACCATCTCGAAACCTCCCCTGAAATATTTGCCTTAGTTTCTCTGAAGTCATGGCCATTGCCTGAAGTTCCTCTTCTGTACAAAGCAAACAAGTAGGTCTGCACTAACGAGCTTGCTGTACTGTTACGGTCCCACCACTTGCACAGCTTCCCCTGACACAGAGTCCACCTCTGGCATCACAGTCTGCGGGCTGGGGTTGTTTCATTTGCCTATAAGCAGCAAGTACCTATTAAATATAATACTGAGACCGGCTCATCTCCCACCAAAAGTCTGAAATTATCCTGCTACAGTGCTGGATCACAGGGAACCAACACCTTTAGTCAGCTTGACCTAAAAGATGGTGATGTTTTGCTCCATGGAGAGAGCGAAATGGATGATATAACTACAGGTGGAAGAGAACTGCAGGAGGAAAACAGTAAGAAAGGCATAGGAACTTACAGACAAAGATACTATTTACTAAGCCAAGAAAAAACAACCTTTCCTTTAATTTACAAGTGGTTTCAGTGGTGCCATAAGCAGAGACTGAGCCATATTAAGCAAAATCAGTTTTGCAAACAAGCCCATAATAAATGCATTTATTTTTGACTGTCTGTTAACCAGTAATAAGATAGAAGGACTGTTTAATACATTTATTTGTTTAATGTTTCCTGTTTATCGAAACTTTCCCTCAACAGCAGTTTAGGAGCCTGAAGGAAATGCCGGGGGCTGCGTATGAACCCCGCTGCCTGCCTGGAACATCATTCTGGTGGTGTTTCAATATGGTTCAGCTGTGGTGTGGGTAGATCACCACTTTTACTGGAGAAATGCTGAGTTATTTCAATTGCAGGTCTTCAGGGAGCACACACTCGGGGGAGCACGGTGACTGTCTGGAAAGTCAAAGTAATTTTATGGCTTCTTCACCTCACCACAAGCTGCTTTGGGCTGTGCCTAGGGTCAGAGTCGACCACTCCTCAGGAGGTGCATAGTCAGACAGAAAATCCTAGGTGCAACCGAACTGCAGCTTTTTGCACTAAACCATGTTGATTTTGGTAACATTTTGACATTAAAATCTTCAGATCAGCTCTCATCAGGTTTAGATGTGTAGGTTTAGACAGACAGTTGCCAGGCTTGTTGTATCTCTGTTCAGCTTTTCAATTCCCAAATGACTGTGAAATATATAATATATGTAGTACTATTTTATACCACGTAGGTACAGACTGTGCCATACTGGTCCTGCACGCTGTTCCGCCAGAGGCTGTGGCAGAGGAAGGCTGCCTGCCTGTTTGGGCTGGGAGCTGTGGTCCATGCACTGTCGATGCTTGAGCAAGTGCCCCTGTGCCCGGAGAGGTGTGGAGCCCGCTCCAGGCTTCAGCTTGCCCATGCCAAACTGGAACTGAAGCAAAGGGATATATTTAACCCATGTGATGTTGGTGAATGCAGTGTTCAACCCACAGGAGGAACAGAGGAGGAGGTGAGGTGCCATCTGCTAAAATTTGCAGCCAAGAGCCTTAGAGGGAGGAACCAGAGATGTTTCAATGTCTCTGGGAAAACTAGGGAAATCACCATGGGGCTGAAAAGCTGCTGAAGCCTGAAGCTCCCAAAGAAGAAGAACACAGAATCATAGAATCATAGAATCATTTAGATTGGAAAAGACCTTTAAGATCATTGAGTCCAACCATTAACCTAACATTGCCAAGTCCACCACTAAACCATGTCCCTAAGCACCACATCTACATGCCTTTTAAATACCTCCAGGGATGGGGACTCAACCACTTCCCTGGGAAGCCTGTTCCAATGCTTGACTACCCTTTCAGTGAAGAAATTTTTCCTAATATCCAACCTAAACCTCCCCTGGTGCAACTTGAGGACAGTTCCTCTTGTCCTATCGCTTGTTATTTTGGAGAAGAGACCAACCCCCACCTCTCTACAACCTCCTTTCAGGTAGTTGTAGAGAGCAATAAGGTCTCCCCTCAGCCTCCTTTTCTCCAGGCTAAACAACCCCAGCTCCCTCAGTCACTGCTCATAAGCCTTGTGCTCTAGACCCTTCACCAACCTAGTTGCCCTTCTTTGGTCATGCTCCAGCACCTCGATGTCCTTCTTGTAGTGAGGGGCCCAAAACTGGACACAGTACTCGAGGTGCAGCCTCACCAGTGCCAAGTACAGGGGGACAATCACCTCCCTAGTCCAGCTGGCCACACTATTCCTGATACAAACCGGGATGCTATTGGCCTTCTTGGCCTCCTGGGCACACTGCTGGCTCATATTCAGCTGGCTGTCAACCATCACCCCCAGGTCCTTTTCCACCAAGCAGCTCTCCAGCCACTCCTCCCCAGGCCTGTAGTGTTGCATGGGGTTGTTGTGACCCAAGTGCAGGACCCGGCACTTCTTATTGAACCTCATACAGTTGGCCTCAGCCCATCAATCCAGCCTGTCCAGATCCCTCTGTAGAGCCTTCCTACCCTCCAGCAGATCAACACTCCCACCCAACTTGGTGTCATCTGCAAACTTACTGAGGGTGCACTCAATTCCCTCGTCCGGATCATCCATAAGGATATTAAACAGAACTGGCTCCAATACTGAGCCCTGGGGAACACCACTTGTGACCGGCTGCCAACTGGATTTAACTCAATTCACCACAACTCTTTGGGCCCAGCCATCCAGCCAGTTTTTTACCCAGCAAAGCATACGCCCGTCCAAGTAATGAGCAGCCAGTTTCTCTAGGAGAATGCTGTGGGAAATGGTGTCAAAGGCCTTACTAAAGTCTAGGTAGACACCATCCACAGCCTTTCCCTCATCTACTAAGTGGGTCACCTTGTCATAGAAGGAGATCAGGTCAGTCAAGCAGGACCTGCCTTTCATAAACCCATGCTGACTGGGCCTGATCCCCCGGTTGTCCCGCACATGCCGCATAATGGCACTCAAGATGATCTGTTCCATGACCTTCCCCGGCACCGAGGTCAGGCTGACAGGCCTGTAGTTCCCTGGATCTTCCTTCCGACCCTTCTTGTAGATGGGTGTCACATTAGCTAACTTCCAGTCATCTGGGACCTCCCCGGTTGGCCAGGACTGCTGATAAATGATGGAAAGTGGCTTGGTGAGCACCTCTGCCAGCTCCCTCGGTACCCTTGGGTGGATCCCATCTGGCCCCATAGACTTGTGTGTGTCTACATGGTGTAGCAGTTTTCCCCTTGGATTATGAGGGCTTCATTCTGCTCCCCATCCCTGTCTTCCAGCTCAGGGGCCTGGGTACCCTGAGAACAACTGGTCTGACTATTAAAGACTGAGGCAAAGAAGGCATTAAGTACCTCAGTCTTTTCCTCATCCTTGGTCACTCTGTTACCCCCTGCATCCAATAAAGGATGGAGATTCTCAGCCCTCCTTTTGTTGCTAATGTATTTATAGAAACGTTTTTTATTGTCTTTTACGGCAGTAGCCAGACCAAGTTCTAGTTGGGCTTTGGCCCTTCTAATTTTCTCCCTGCATAACCTCATGACATCTTTGTACTCCTCTTGAGCTGCCTGCCCCTTCTTCCAAAGGTCATAAACTTCTTTTTTTTTCCTGAGTTCCAGCCAAAGCTCTCTGTTCAGCCAGGATGGTCTTTTTCCCTGCTGGCTCGTCTTTAGGCACATGAGGACAGCCAGCTCCTGAGCCTTTAAGATTTTCTTCTTGAATAATGTCCAGCCTTCCTGGACTCCTTTGCCCTTCAGGACTGCCTCCCAAGGTACTCTGTCAACCAGGCTCCTGAACAGTCCAAAGTCTGCCCTCTGGAAGTCCAAGGTGGCAGTTCTGCTAATGCTTCTCCTTACTTCTCTGAGAATCGAAAACTCTTATCATTTCATGATTGCTATGCCTAAGATGGCCTCCCACCATCACATCACCCACAAGTCCTTCTCTGTTCATAAACAAGAGGTTCAGCAGGTGCCTTCCCTAGTTGGCTCCCTCACCAGCTGCATCAGACAGTTATCTTCCGCACACTCCAGAGACCTCCTAGACTGTTTCCTCTCTGCTGTATTGTATTTCCAGGAGGCACCTGGTAAGTTGAAGTCCCCCACGAGAACAAGGGCTGGCGATTGCAAGACCTCTCCCAGCTGCTTACAGAATATTTGATCTGCCTCTTCATCCTGGTTGTGTGCTCTGTAACAGACTCCCACCATGACCTCCAAGCTGCCTTGTTGGCCTTTCCCCTGATTCTTACCCATAAAAACTCAACCCTATCATCACCATCACCAAGCTCTAGACAGTCAAAACACTCCCTAACGTACAAAGCTACCCCACCGCCTCTCCTTCCTTGCCTATCCCTTCTGAAGAGTTTATAGCCATCCATTGCAGCACTCCAGTAGTGTGAGTCATCCCACCATATTTCTGTGCTTGCAACTATAGCATAATTTCCCAGCTGCACAACGGCTTCCAGCTCCTCCTGTTGTTGCCCATGCTGCGTGCATTGGTGTAGATGCACTTCAGTTGGGCTACTGATCCCACCACCATTTTTGGGAAAGAAGCCCTAATTCCTATGTGACCATTCCCAGGCACTTCCATGGTTTCTAACACATCAATAGCCCTTGCATCTTTGCTGCCACATGGATCTCCATCCCCTGCTTCCACTGAGATGACAGACCAAAGGACTTCACTAGCACACTGTCCCTCAAACCTTGGCATGCTGCCCCCAGGCTTATCTCTAGCGAGCCTGGGTTTAACCCTTTCCCCCTTCAAATCTAGTTTAAATCTCTTTGAATGAGCCTGCTAACTCCTGTGCAAAGATCCTTTCCCTCCTTTGAGACAGACGTACCGCATCTGTCACCAGCAGGCTTGGTGTTGTGTAGACCCACCCATGATCAAAAAATCCCAAATTTTGCCTGTGACACCAGGCTCAGAGCCAGGTATTGATCTGCTGGCTCTTCCTGTGTCTTTCCTCATCATTCCCTGCAACTGGAAGGATAGAGGAGAACACTGCTTGTGCTCCTGATCTCTTAACCAGTCGTCCCAAGGCCCTGAAGTCTCTCTTGATTGCCCTTGAACTTCTTGTTGCAACTTCATTGCTGCCTACCTGAAAAATCAATAATGGATAGTAATCCGAGGGCTGTACCAGGGTAGGAAGTTTTCCCTTCACATCTTTAACCCCAGCCCCAGGGAGGCAGCAGACTTCTTGTCGTGGTTTAACCCCAGTCAGCAACTAAGCACCACGCAGCCGCTCGCTCACTGCCCCCACCCCAGTGGGATGGGGGAGAGAATTGGAAGGGTGAAAGTCAGAAAACTCGTGGGTTGAGATAAGAACAGTTTAATAATTGAAGTAAAATGAAATAGAATAGTAGTAGTAATAATAATAATAATACAATAATAATATACAAAGCAACTGATACACAATACAATTGCTCACCACCCGCCGACCGATACCCAGCCCGTTCCTGAGCAGCGATCGCTGCCCCCCCGGCCAACTCCCCCAGTTTATATACTGAGCATGACGTCATACAGTATGGAATAGCCCTTTGGCCAGTCTGGGTCAGCTGTCCTGGTTGTGCCCCCTCCCAGCTTCTTGTGCACCTGGCAGAGCATAGGAAGCTGAAAAAGTCCTTGACTAGTGTAAACTCTACTCAGCAAGAACCAAAACATCAGTGTGTTATCAACATTATTCTCATTCTAAATCCAAAACACAGCACTCTACTAGCTACTAAGAAGAAAATTAACTCTATCCCAGCTGAAACCAGGACACTTCCCTAAGAAGTGGGTCCAGTCTGCATATTGGGCCTTCTGTTTCCTTCAGAAAGGAGTCTCCTATGACAATGACCCATCTTTTCTTCTTTATGGAAGCAGTTTTGATGCAGGGTGTAGGCCAACTTAACCTCAACACCTCCAAGCTAGACGAACCATTGTCCTCATTATTGTTCAGTTCCACTTCAGATTCTCGTACCTATTATTCAAAGGCACCTGGGAAGGTGGGGGAGTCACAGAGGAAACGTGCCTGCTGTGCCAGGCAGGAACTTGTCACCATTGCCCCCTATCCCTTAAGTCACTGTGTTCAGCCAGGTGGAGAGAGAATAGGGAATCCTTCATATCATGCATCCTGTCTGCCTGTTGGGCCTGTCCCAGGGACATGGTGACCCCAGGAATTGTACATTGTATGAAGGCTACCCTGGATCACTAAAACAACCATTTCATTTAGGGTCTAGATCAGCAAATCTGAGGGGCCACACTGTAACGCAACATAGGCTTGCGAAAGGAAGATTCAGGCATTTTCCCAACAAGATTACAGATCTATACACTATATATATTCTTGGACCCTCCTGAGATGCTTGACTGTTATGTGGTATGTTGTTCAATCAGCCTGCATGGGGGAGCTGTAGGCATTAGAAGAAGCATTAAAGGCTGGCTCACGGATGGGTCTCCAAGTGCAAAATGGGCTGACATCTGTTGGGTGTCAGAGAACAAAAGTTATGTCTATTAGAAATATTCCTCAGCATGTCATAAACTTTAGCCTGAAGGGTGAGATTTGCAGAGACAACATGCTCCATCAGAGAGTGCTCCTTGACATTTTGGAGACAGCAGGAAGGAGCAGCGCGCAGCTGCCTGTCTTAATTCTCATCATTGTAATTTCCCCAATATTGCCAAAGAAATTCACGGCTTTGAACATACACCACACCAAAAGATTTGTGATGAGTTTTTAACTGACACAATTATTAACATAGAGAATTAAGAGAATGAGAGATGTCAGAAGAGCAAAAATGTACATGCCAGTCAGAAAAAATATTCTGATTAATAAGAAAAAGCAGTTTGGAGCATGATATCAATACTTCAATTTGCAAAAGCCCCAAAGCAATGACATTAAACTGACATGAAAAGTCTTAAAAGAGCAACATTTTTAACTTGAGTGATTTGATCTATTTATTCTGTCTTCTCCTAATGGAAAATAAGAAGTTTCCCAGGATTGACAAGATACACATACACAGCCCACCTCAGCAAATGATCTATTACTCAATGAAATCATTGTGCATGTTTATCTTGTAGCTAAATATTCAGGAAAAAAACAAACCATTCTAGGCAGTATTTTAAAATACTTATTTCAAGGAAGCCAATGCCCTTTCTGAATGAGTTATTGGCAGTGGACTTCACAACTTTCTGTCTTTGTGAACTATTGTATCTCCACCTCCAGGAACCCAGGGTGAGACCAGAGGACAAGCCTTTAAGATACAACTTTCTTTCATCTCAGTTTATCAAATACATATTGCTCTCCCTGCAGCATCAAGCCCTGCCTGGGGCCACGTAGCAGAAAGGGGTCACCCCGGGGCCCCAGCTCCCCCTGCAGCACCCAGCCCATCAGCCAGGCTGGGTGGAGGGCTGGGGCTGCCTCAGGCACTTGCCAGCATCCACACCAACGCGTTTCTCAAGTGTTTATTTTCTGATGTCCCCACATCCCAGGAAACACCGATGTCTGCGCTGATTGCTGAGGACGCTTCTTCCTGCTCCTGTGGGTCTTCCAACAGAGCTTTGTACCTGCACCCATCCCTTCTGAGCCAGGTCTTTGGTACCTCCGGTACTTGCTGCTTGTGGACCTCTCAGTGCAGTGTGGAGATGGCTTTGGACCCGCAGTTATGGCTCAGGCTCACTGCCGGCCCCCTGGTGTCTCCATGGCTGCTGGTTATCAGTAATGGAAGACGGGTTCTTTACATCCACATGCACAGGGACACGCTGTGCTCAGAGAGTGTCAGCAAGCACAGAAATGTCTCAGAAAGACAGAGCTCTTCCCCCAACTCTGCTGTTCCAGATAGCCACTGAACCGCAAGCCTTTGTGGTGGTTTATTTTGCACACTTTTTTTAACAACATCTTACTTATCCAACAACACAAAACTCACAAAAATTGCACCCATCTGAATGACAGCATACCCTAGAGCACCGCTTCAGACTCACTTCACTGAGCCTCATGAATAGAATCATTTAGGTTGGAAAAGACCTTTAAGATCATTGAGTCCAACTGTTAACGCAGCACTACCAAGTCCACCACTAAACCATGTCCCTAAGCACCACATCTACCTGTTTTTTAAATACCTCCAGGGATGGAGACTCAGACACTTCCCTGGGCAGCCTGTTCCAATGCTTGATAACCTGCACAAGAGTTATTTCACTCAGTTTTATACTTCTCATTCTTAGCTGGTTAGTGCAGGCTGTCTTTATGGTCAATGTAAGGAAATAGGCCCCTTTATCCAAACGATTTATTCTAAATAATGCTCTCAGACACATGGTGTGAATTTTGGGGTTGCCCTATGCAGGGACAGGACTTGGACTCAATGATCCTTGTGGGTCCCTTCCAACTCAGGACATTCTATGATTCTATAAAATATGTTTCATTCTAAATATTTCTAACTATAGTTTCATTCTAAAACTATGGAATGAAATGAATGAAATCCTGAAAGTCCCAGTTTTCCTCCATGGACTGTAAAGGGGGTCTAGATAACTCGCTCAGATACAGATGTACAGTTGGTGAGCTGAATCCCAGCAACACGGTCTAAACACAATGCACACAAAATTACAGGCAGCACATCAGCACGGCACGCACCAGCCAGCTCTGAAGCAAGCCAACATCAGTCACGACAGCCGTGCTGCTCTGCACAGGGAAACACCATCCCCCTTCACCTCTGACAAATGGGAAAAGGGTGCAAGAGGGTCCTACCACAGCCTGCACGGTCTTTTGGCAGGACTGTGTGGTGTGTCCACTTCAGCAAGTGGTTAATGTTCCTGTGCACCATCACAGGGTGTACTCACAAGCGGGCACGCAACCTGGACAGTATTCACACCACTTATTTTTCTAAGGGTCTGCAAACATCTACTGCTATCTGAGCTCCCAAATCAGGCTCCCTCAGCAAAGCTTCCATTAATGCTTTCTCAATGACATCGAATGTGATGTTATCCCTAAACAAATCATCCTCAGCGTTTCTTTACTCCCAGTTTCCTGCTTTTTTGCCTCAGTTTGGTGTTACACTCACCCTCCTACACAGGGAGGAGACCAGAATTGGTGCCAGGTTCTTTGGGGACAGCAGAACTTCCTAAACATTTTCAATGATGTGTCAAAGGGATAATAAAATGGTTCCTGTGATAAAACATTATAAATAACCATATCCTCTTCCAACATTGTACCCACTAAAAGGTGACTTTTACACTGTCTTTTTTTTAGTATGCTCCTGAGACATTCATAGGCATGCAACATCTCCTCCCAGCTCTTCAAGACTCAGGAAAATTACCCCATAAAGAAAGCGATAAAATCAGCTTGCAAGCCTTGGTGCTTTTCCTTGTGCGTTTTTTTCTGGTTGAACAAGTTTTCTTGCACAGTCCCTGGGGATGGGTTTCCTTTAACTACAGTATGCATAGCAGTTCATTTCCCCAGGCTTTCTTTATAGTCTATGGAGAGTAACAGGCACTTCAGGTGATGCTAAAGGAGATCTAACAGAGGGCAGCCGATCGCAGTGTAAGAAAGAACTGCCTGAGCCGCTTCACAGCCTACGGAGGGAGCCAGCAGCCACTGTCTCACATGAGATGGGCTCCACTTTGCGTTTTGGACAACACTTGTGCCATGCTGCTGGTGGTTGCTTCTGGCATTCTGTCCAGCCCGGTTTCTGCTGCACCTTCTCCCCATTAGCAATCCAGAATGAGGTTCACGGCTGAAGGCAAAGCCCAGGAGCTGCAAGCAGACATCAGCTTAACAAAAACCTCCACCTGGCAAATTCTGCGCCCAGCTCAGCACGTGCAGAAACCTGCTCTTGCGTGGTAACACCACTGTTTTGCAAACACCACGCTATATTGCATACTCATACAGCAAATACCCATACTGCATGCCCAACTGCATTTGACAGTTTTGACTTTCACTCACTCTCCCTAGTGATCCCCAGGCTTGTCCCCAGAGAGCTCATTTCCCCATCCATTACTGAAAGGAAAGGCAGTCTGATGCCTAAGTATGTCATTTCTTTTGACATGTTTTTGTATCATCCTGCAGATAGGCATTGCTTTGTGCATGCCAGACTCCTGGCTTCGTCCGCAGTGAGTCGGTGGCCCTGATCTGGCTGGGACACCCAAGCTCTTCAGGGCCACGTTGTCCACTGTAGGTGAAGTGCAGTAAGGTGAGGACAACGCAGGTTGAACTGAGCCTGTCCTTTGGGGTAACTTTGTGGTCCTTCTTACCCTTGCACTCTGACACCGTTTCCCCTGGAACCTAGTGGTGGCCCTGCAAACTCTCTACCAGGTAAACCTGTGGACAGCTCATGAATTCTGGCTTCAGCCTGGCTCCAGCCAATGCCTGCACAGCCACACCAAAACAGACCACTTACCTCCTACCCACGCCATGACCATCACTACTCTGACTGGTCTCAGAGACAACAAACTGCTCTCACCGTGGTGTCACTCTTTTAGTTATAAATGTTTATCTATCGTTAGCACTCACAAACACAAAAACCACTGAGTGCCCCTTGTGCTGGGGGCTATACAAGCTTAGGACAGAAGAGACATTTGTCCTCTTCATGAGGAATGCCCCCCCTAAAATAAAACCCACAATCCATTTCACCCATTAATTTTTAACAAAGAACATGGGCTTTTGACCTTTATTACTCAGCATTTGAACCAAGCACGATCTGAAAAAGAAGGTCTCCATCTCTGCTTATCAGAGATGTTCCCAAAACACAGAATGAAGTTCCCCATTAAGAATGTGTATTCCTTATTAATACCTTGCCATCAGCAAAGTAATTTCTGCCATCATAATTGGTTTTACTCAAAATTTTCTATATAGTGCAAGGAAATGGTGTAGTAATTGCTTATTGCTTCCTTTAGCATACATTTTCATGGAGTAATCAGGATTATCAAAGAAAATTTGTTTATGTAATACTGTCCCCTCAATTAGTTTGCCAAAAACTCTTACATTCTAAAAACATCTTCCTTATCTGTATTTTTCAATCCGCATCCTTTTGCCTGCATGCCAACCCCAACTTATTTACAATCTCACAGAAAGCCTGTGCTTCCATTCTCTCCCCCTGCCCTGGGGGAATAAAAAAAGAATAGCTCAATTTTATGTCTTAGTTCAAGAAAATGAACCAAGTGGAAATGAGTACAAATTTTGCTACTGTGGTGAATTGCTGAAAAAATGAAACCTGAAATTGAAATTTAGGGTTCATCTTCATTCAGCATAAGAAATACTTTCTGCTCATTGTTCAGAATACATTTCTGCAGATATTAATTTTTAAAAGAGGCCTGCTGGGCAAGAATTTTTAAATTCTGTTTTACAGTTGAATAAACAGAAGTATAGAGAGACAGAAAGAAGATTGCTGGTTTACTGTAAATATTGGACATGTTTTTCCCCTCTCAGTAGAAGCAGACAATGTATATATTTCATATTTAAGAGATCCCTAGCAGACCTGTTGTAAATTAGCATTTATATGCAAGTGCCCTTTGAGGAATTTGGCTACTTTACTGTTCAGAGATAAGAAGTAATAGGTCAGATATGAAAGATCACTCTTTCCTGAAACTGTTCTGAAAACTGGTGACATTCCCATAAATGGGACAAATCCCATACTGTGCAGTAGCAAAGACAGGCCAAGAAATCCTGTTTTTTCTAACAACCTGACTTTGTATCTTCTCTATCACTTGCCTACAACCCAAATCAAAACACACTGCAGTCAGTGAGAGTGTTTCCAGTGATGTCTTGAGCAAATATATAGAAAATAGATTATACTTTTGGGGATCCTATGGAGCTGTTTTTAGGGAGGAGGAAATAGAGGATGGAACTATACATGTGAGTGAAGTGTAGGCAGCAAAACATGGGGACAGCTTTTATATGAGTATAATATTTATAGAACTAAGGTGCAAACAGGGTCTTTTCATTTAGCTTGCAAGTGGTTTCTATGCCATAAGAAGAGACTGAGCCCTATTAAGCAAAATCAGCTTTGCCAGCAAGCATGGAAGTATGCATGTGCATTTCTGCGGTGCTGATTAATGGCTGGGTGAATGCCATAGGACATCTAAGAACTCTGGAGTACTTTTGTTTGCTTAATGTTTTCCGCTGATGGCAACTTTTCCCTTGCCCGACTGCTAGGTTATGGGTGAGCCATTCCCCACCCCAACGCCTCTGGCACAACAGTCTGCAAAGAAATGGCATCCACCAACTCACACCTCACCTCCCAAAAGGCAATGTGAGACACGTTGCCTTGAGCATTGAGAAAACATGAATTCAGGCCAGAGGTGTCTAAGTATTCTTAGGCTAATTATGAAAATAAAGTCAGTGAGACTCTCAAAACCACCCAGCAGAGGTTTGTGTACTCCTATTGAGTTCAAACAAATCAGAGTTAGCTCAATACAGGCTGAAGTTCTGCTTCAGAGAGGCTCATTTCAACTTGGTAAAATTCAATTACTTTTCCAATTTCTACCTGACAAATTTTGTTCATCCTCTTCCAGATTTAGGAACTGGGATTTGTACAGCATTCAGTAAATCAGAGCCCTGGAATCAGGGCACATGCTTCCACCATAAAATACAGCAAGGAGGACATGTAACCATTATATGACTCATCTGAGACAGAATCAGTGCAAATCAAAAGAAATATCCAATTGTAAAATCACTGTTGCCTCAGAGATTGTGATAGGCAGGCCAGCTGTTAAAAGAGAACCGTCTCTGTCTTTTTCACACTCAGACATTTGCTGCTTTTCAAACATTCAAGTCCATTTGTTCCCTTAATAGAGTGTTGATCGATTTGATGCTGGAGATAGTGGGTTTGTAAAGAGCATTTTCTTTCCTTTTGTACCCCTTCCTCATGTGCACCTGCCTGTTATGGTACAAGATTACACGGTATAATCATCTATTATTTTTTACTCATTTTTTTCAGCGATATCTTGGCTGCTGCACAAACAAGAACCACGTTTATTACTTCTAGGTAAGCTGATAAGAGAATTTTTCTGTCCTATTATTTGCTGCAAAGGTTTCTCTTTTATTCGTGTTTCCAGTCAATCCCGTAAGATCGCTCCGTTTACGGAGATAACGACTTTCGGAGTAGAACCGAGCATATAATTTGTGAGATTTGCTGTTTAGGTCTAAACTCTTCATGGTGCTCTTGCAATAGTAACACACATTGAGGAGCTGAAGTCAATATAGGAAGTCTGAAATCCTGATTTGTATGGGGAAGGCAGAGGGGGATTTCAGTGAAAGCATCTAAAAACTAAGTTTTTCAGGCAGGCTGTTCCTTAAGGACAGCACCTATGTGCCTAAGCTTACCTTGTCTCCCACACAAACCTGAAGGAGGAGTTGCATATTGTTAAAGTGCTCTGAAACTGCAACTGCAGATTTATTTCTTATTAGAGGTTTTAGGTTTCCCAGCATCGCACGTGTGTTGCACAGACCCCCATCCAGCAGCAGCATCCCAGGACCCCCACCGGACTACACAGCGTGAAGAGTTTCACCCATTAACCTCTGCCTGTAACTTCTTAGCTGCAGCACATCCCATGGAAAAGCTTCCAGTCCTGCCTGGCAGATTTCTAGTGATGGGGAGCAGATTTTTTTAAATAAAAAAATCACAAAGCAAAAATACATCCATTTGTATAAAGAAGGTGAATCACGGATATCAGCTGCCATACTCATAATTCACGGCTTCACTCTGCTACTGTAATCGAGATTTGTAAACTGCAATTAGTTTTCTGCAGCTTTTTAATCATGAGTAACCGCAGGAAAAAAAAAAAACACCACTACTTTTGGATGTGATAATGTGGGGAAATGCACGTATTAAAAAAGGATAAAAAGCGGACTTCCCCTGCTGTCGGAGTGGGCCAGAGGCAGCAAGTCGGGAGGCAGGAGCCATGTGGGCTGCTGGCCTGGGGTGCAGAGGTGTGGAAACTGAGAGCTTCAGTGATACAGCGTTCTTGCATGACTTTAAGGAAAACAATTTTATCCCTCTTCACCTCTCATCTGTAGCCTGGTGATATCAGTAGCTTCCCATCCCTCCTCTTATCCCACTTATTCGCAGTATGCACCCTTTGGAGCCGCACCTCTGTTTTGGTATGTATTTATACAGTGCCGACACCAGCTCAGCTGCACGCGCAGAGTTGCATCAGTACCAAATCCCTGATGCAAACAGGGGAGAAAACATCATTCCTGGGAGCTGCTAGCTCACCTTCCCGTCCTGCGCTTGCGTCTCCCTGCCTCTGCAACACAGGTAGTGCATAATAAACTGCTCTCGGTCTCAAGCACGCATCCCTGAGCAAGTGTGAGGTTTCTCCTCCTGCAAAGACTCTGCAGGGGACTGGAGGTCTTCACAGGTATTTAATTCACTTCAGATTTTAACTGAGCATCTCAAAATAACAGTGAGAAGGAAAAACTACTTATGTTATAATTAGATATGCCAGAAATAACCTCAACTTTTTCCTGGCACTGCTTAAATTGGTATTCATTGAGCATAAAACACTGTGGATAAGCTAATGAAATGATTCATTTGTTCATTTGCCTATGCATGTTGATAACTATATGCCAAGAACCCAATGATTTGTTAACAGCCTCATTTATTTTAAGGAAGCTGCTGTCATTTATAAAGCATTGGCCAGCTGCCATGCATCCCTTCACCTTTCCCTCCTGCCTTCATAAATCTCCATTTAACCTCTCAAGCATCTTAGGCATTTTTGTGAGGACAACAGCAGCATCTGTTTGGAGACAACTGCTGCTCATCCGCTCACCTTGCAAAGGTTTCTTGGCTCCTGCCCCTTCCCCTGTCCGTTGCATCCTGCTGATGCAGCTCATTACTTCTACCCTCCACAGACATTTCTCATCATCATTTGGTGCTTTGGCATTGCTCTGTATAGGAGGAGAGGAAGCCGTAGCTCTCCTCCTCTCTTAACCAAGCAGCTAAGATTAGTCATAAACCAGATTGTTTGCTCTCAGTTTGATTTTGAACAAAGCTGTTAAAAGCTGCCATTATTCTCTGTTATGCACAAGGCGCACACAAGAGCTGTCCCTCTGCTCCTGAATTTGGCGGGGAGGCCAACAGAAACCAGTGATTGGCAACTTTCCCAATCACAAGTACTGTCAGTGCTGATCCAGCCTCTCTGGATATTTCTGAGCATCCACGTGAGACAAGTGAGTCGGTGCCATTATCTCATTTTATAAGTGGGCACTTGAGGCACAGAGCTGAAATAACTGTTCAAGGTCACGCACGAAGCCTGATCAAGAAATGGGGCATGTGTTTTCCCCTCCCCTAGATTACATCAAATCCTTCCATTTGGGGGGAAAGTGAGCATCTCAGCCCAGCCTGCTCCTGGAGTCACAGGAGGTTTCAGCAGGATAAATAGAGATGGGTCTCTCTTGGGAAAACCTCCCCTGCTTCCAAAGCTGGTATCTCCAGTTTTCTTGGTGGAGCAGAGCGCTGGGGTCACTAGGACATACTATTTCAGGTTCAAAGGAGGTAACCACACAGCCCCAGTACACACAGAGAAGAAGCACTTCTACATCAGTTGCATAGGCAAGTCCTCTTCTTTCCCTATCGTATAGGTCCCCTCACAACCAGCCTGCAACAGGACAGTATTGATGAATATGGTAGGCTCCATTTTTGCCACCACTGAATGACATTGTCACCATCTGCTAAACAGTGTCACACAGTTACTGGTCTTATTTTGCATTGCAATAGTTTTCAAACTATGGCACATGTACCCTTGATGTCTGGTTAGCTGTCTGCAGCTGGCAGATTTTACGTATTAAACACTCACACTTACAAACTCATCAATTAGAAGTTGGATGCTATGGACACCTGGCAGCCCACCAAGTGCTGCAAGGGAACAAATGGGTCAGCTCCAAAGTGGCTTGGGTTTGTCTGGATCCTTATTACTAACAGGAAAAATATCTGCATCCTAGCTTGTGTTCCAGGTCCATATGGCATGTTTTATCAAAATGTTAATAAAGTAGAAGAAAGATACTGGGCTACCAAGAGGAGTTGAATGCATTACAAGGAATGGAAAATATAGAGGAAGGGTACAAAGGAGCCATAATGGTGGAAAATCATGAGACACTTATAGGGTGCAACTTTGACAACAGGTGAAGTGTTGGTTAAATCCTGTATTAGTCTTTATAGGAAGGGGGATAATCCTGGGCCTGGGTGTGCCCAGAAACATCCCTTGGTCTGGATGACCTCAGGAAGTCACTCTACTCTTCCCGTCTCCAGAGTGAGCTCCAGGACTTCTCCTGGCCCTTCCCTTGGTGCTGCAGACAATCCATGCTTATGGTGGCTGCTGTGAGCCCCACCATGGGAGGGCTTCACAATGAGAAGCACCCTCTGATCACAACTCCTTGGGACCGATTAAAGCTTTTCTTGCTATTTTCCAGTTTCCTATCTAGATTGAAGCAACACGTGTTCAAGGACACTGGTGCACTAAGACGGACTGGAGTTTTGTGGTGATGATTCTGTAGTCTCACTAGCTTGCAAATACAAGACTGATGAATAGCACTGAGATGATCTTTATCCTGCACACCTCACCTTCACGCTGTGCTATCCCCAGTGTGGGATGCATCACTAGGATGTGTTTGGAATGAGAATCAGCAACCTGCACAGTGCGTTAGCTGATTGTATACCCAGAATGGGGTATACAAACATTTGTTTCTTCTTCTGCCACCTCCCAACTAACTGATGCATGAGTCTTCAGAGGGGAAAAATGCTTCTGATTTCATTACTTATGTGTTAACCTGGTGTTGTGAAGCAACTGAAGGAAAATTGAATTGTCTGGCCCTTAGCGTGTAAAATGATGGAAGCAGATCGGATTTATGCTGCTTGGCCTTCTATCAAATAATACTGAAATTACTCTCACACAGGAGCAACAGCAATGTATTCAGTCCTTGACTTATACTGCCCAAGTGGAGTTGCTGGCACATCCTGGTACGGGCAATTGAAGGTTGCAGGCAGAATTTCTCTTGCCAGCGTCTTTCAGCAGCAAGTGTGCCCTAAGAAAGTTTAGTGCCAATTCTACAGAAAAGTTTTATCAGCATAATATGTAGATGGATTCCAAGAACAAATTCAGGGCTCTCACATACCCACATACAAGCCCATGTCACCTAAGGCTATTACTTATAGAATCACAGACCAGCTCAGGTTGGAAGGGACCTCAAAAGGTCATCATCTGGTGCAACCTTTTGTGGAAAGGAGAGCCTTGATGAGGTTATCTAGCACCCTGTCCAATTACATCTTGAAAACCTCCAGCGACGGGGACTTTGCCACATCCCTGAGGAGGTTGTTCCATTGATTGATTGTTCTCATTGTAAAAAATTTCTTTCTTATATCAAGATGAAAGGTTGCCCCATGACACTTGTTGACTGCCCCATCAGAAACCCATTGCTCTATTCATTTTTCCAGGGTGCTGTTACTTCTGACTGACTTCCACCCCAGCATGTCAGAATACTCAACAGACATTTGGGATGCTGAAGGATGCTGGTACCTGCTACTCCTGCAGCAAACCACTGTCTTCCCTTTCTCACTGCTCCTACAGCAGCCAGTTCCAGGATGTGTGGTGAAAATAACTTCCCAGCGCTACACACCAGTGTGAGATTTCTACAGTCACTTTAGCATGTTTTTGGTCATTTCATTTTCAGATATAAATGTTTTTGTTTATGGAAGGACCTGGACTGTCTCTAACTGCAGTCCATCTGCCCAGGGACAAAAACTCTCCTGTCCTTACACACACCTCACCTCAGCTGCTTCCTAAACCTCTTCCTGCTGTGATGCTTCACCGCCTGCATTACAGTGTTAATGCTCTGCACAAGGAGAGGGGGAAGAGCTCTTCTGGCAAGGATGACAGCAGAGGCACCAGGTGCTTGCTCACATCTGTCTTGTGCCTTGGGCCACCTCCTTGTGTCATGTCCCCTCTGTACAGGTGATGACTCCTGCCTTCTGCTAACTCCTCTTTCAAACAGGGCTGCTGTGGCTCTTCAGACATCCCCCCACTGCCCCAGCACTGACTAGAGGCTGACAAGGACTACAGACACATTTAGGTTACAGGCATGAGTTGTAGCCATCAAGTTAATATGGCTAAATGATGATCTTTCATCAAGTGAGCAATCAGGTGAGCTATACATTAACTACATTAATTAGTCTCCTCCACCCGTCCCAGCTGTGCTCGTGGCTGATGCTGAAGTGACAAGTAACTCGCTGCGCTCTGGCAGCCCATGTTCCCTGAAAGGCAAAGGCTGTATCCTCCACCCAGGGTAAGTGTTTCTGATTTACCCAGAGGGATATAGGTTTTACATCCATGCCTAGTAAATCACGAGATACCAGATCCTAAAGAAGATCATTTGAAAGTGAAGTATTAGTTTTAACATTTTTAGAGCTCCTAGAAGGATTCACTTCCACATATTTCCCAATCTGAGCAGCTGGACATATGTTACTAAGCAAACTAACTTCACAGCAAAAAGATACAAGAGAAAGTACTGGTAAGGAGTTTCAAAGTCAATCCATTTTCCTGTGAAAGTCTGATGGAAATAAAACGGAGATGTTCCTTTAGGGGGACCCATATAATTCATGCCAATGAAATATTTATACCAGCTACATATCTGAAAGCGAGAAACTAAACTTCTGCAGTTTTCTTAAATTTAATGGAATTCAAATGGTAACTGAATTCATTTGAAGCGGGTATCAGTAAATGCTTGTATATGTGATTCTAAATGACATTTTGTTTCGCTTTGATAGCTAGATTTGCCTACAGGCAGGATTTATCTCACTGAAATTTGGCTGTTCCAAAAGACAAGCACAAGTCCAGCAGTTGCCTGGGCTCTTCTTGTCAGAAGAGGAAAACGGGCTCCTCCAAAAGCAGATGCTGCCCATCTTAATGCAGGTGGGTGCAACAGCTAACCCCTGGAGAGGTCTGCCTTCCTCCACTAAATATGGGGGACTGCTGGGGCTAGGCACCACAAGTCTAATCCTACCCTTAATTTAAAAAAAAAAAAGTAATGACAGAAAGCTAGGGGGAAAAAAATTCAAACATTTTTTAGCAACAACAAAATGAAGTTGATAAAGCTTAACAGAGCATCTTCCTTGAAAAAGCACAAACCATTGATCAAAAGTGTATTGGCTCAGACATTTATTGCTTTGTCTGCCTCTGCCTGTCCTGTAGCTTTCTGTTTGACAAATTTAAAAAGTTGGTGTGGTTTCCAGTGTAAAATAGTGGAAATTGTAACTGAAGGGTGTTCTCAGGTTTTAAATTATAGGGAATATTACTCTGCTGTCATTACTACTGATTTAATGATGATTCATATGCAAAAGAGATTCTGACTCACTATAGTTAGCCTCAACCAACCAGATGACTTTTATTTAACAGTCTACAGAATTAAAAAGTGAGTTTTAAGGAAATCATTTATAACAGATGTAGATCAAGCATAAATCAGTTGATTAGATCACCAACAAGAAGGATGACTTCAACCTACAGAAGTTATGCAGGCTGAACTACCAAAAGCACAAGGCTAAACCAAACCAAATGTGACCTATCAGGATGACCCTTTCCATAAAAATACCTGCCACTCTTGTGGAGTTAATAGTGAAGGAGACTCTTCATGACAGTGCCACTGGGTCTGTTCGGAAGCTGTCAGCAGCAGACAGTAAAAGCCAGCGCTACTGATTTTCATGCACATTATGTCGAGAGCTTCATTTCCATAAGATGACACCAAAGTCTACAGAGTTTCAGGACATCCTACTTCAAAATGCATGTGCAAAAGGCCAGAACAGTCAAACTCTGAAAGACAGCAGAAAAAAATAACAAAGTCCTCAAAGGATGGTAACCCCATAACTGCCTTTAAATGGCAAGGAACGCTCTCACCATCACTTTATTTCCCAGTCTCTCTCCCCTCAGCCCACTGCCATTGATGAGAGCAGCCAGAGGGTCCCGCAGCCCTTGCAGGGTTCATGGAGGAGAGCACTGCGGTGGGGCTGGGAGGTGGGTTAGGATTAGCCTGTGTGGATTGCCCCATAAGAGAAAGCCAAATAAAAAAGGATGTGCACTGGGGAGGTTTCAGCACATGAAAACAAACTGCATAAATAAACACCTCATGTGTTTAAACTGTTTATGCAGACAAAAAAAGATGGACTTAATAACTTTGACAAATAAAATGCTGGAGATCCAGACTCAGACATACACATTAAGCTGAAGCTAAGAAGTTCAAGAGTTTGTTTTGGTTTTTTTTTTCTCCAAATCACTGCTTCCTGCCTAATAAAAATGTGTCACAGCAATATGTTGTGTTAAGATAGATGAAGAACTTAATATTTTGAGAAGCTGTCCCGGGAATCCATCAATCAAACTTTGCCTTTGAAACATTGAAGTGATTAAATCTAATGTTTGCTCATAATTTTTAATGGCATAATAATAAGCCATAATAGAACAAAAATTATTATTTAATCTGGAAGGAGTTGGATAGAGAGATAAATCAGACTATTTAATAAGAATTCATATCTGTATGGGTAACCACAGGAAAGCCAGATCAGAATGAATTAGCTATATGCATGTTTAACTTGAAAATGCCATTTGTGAGATGCATTTAACCTATGTTTAACCTACAGGCATAAAAACATTTTTTGCTTTGTTATTTAACAACCAGTTTAGGGCCCAAGTGACAGAGCTAGCCAGGGAAACTTAAAATGAAATACAGAAAAGGATTTTGGCTATTTGGAATGGTTTTAGGGTGTAACACACTTACCTAAGCCCAGAGTAGAAGATTTGAATCAGTGCTTATAAGGGCATTTAAGGTCATCTTCACCAGGGAGAAAAGAAAAAAATTGTTTTTTTTGAAAAGGTCTTCCCTAAACGGCCGAGGTCCTGCTGGGCAAGAGGCTATTGAAAAGCTCAGCAATGTGATTTTTGCTTTAGGTGCTTGTCGAAGAGCTGTCAAGGGGACCTGAGTAATATGCTGAGGAGTCTTGATTGACGGCTATTGGCAGAGTCATTTGAAATTCAGTTAAAAAGTGTAGATTTAGCATTTTTTATTTAGACCATGCCAGAGATAACTACAGCACCTTATCAACGTGAGAAAGGCCAATTACCAGTGCTGGCCTCAGCCACGCTGTACGCGCTACAGAAATCTCCATGGGCTTCTGCAAGCACAGGAGTTCTCCTGTGTGATGCCCATCACCAATTAGGAATATGACAGTGCAGGTCTGGAAAGGTCTTGAATGAAATCCCCAATCAACTGAATTTAATCAGATTTCTGCTATGGCTTTTTTCAGTGAGCCCCAGATGGCACCCATTAACATCAGGGAGGGCTTCACCCTGGGAAACACAACTAGTAGATCTAGAGGTCTGTAGCTGAATCACTGTATCACAAGGAAAGGAAAACCGGATAAGCAAAAACAGGGCATTTTTTTTTCTGTTCAAATGAACTATTAACGTGCAATGTTTTGTCTTGTTCTACAGATTATATTTTCTTACCCAGCAGTGATTTTCTTAAAGATACCATTTATCTCTGACCACCTCACCAGCACTCTTCCCACTGGCTCCGTTTCCAAGTTCAATGGCTTGCACACTAATGCCACTAAATATTGGGGAAGGGGCTAGCTTTTACATCAACCACCAGTTCAAATAGCCACAAACCTGATCCAAAGTTGCTTATTTATGGAGTTAGAGAACATGCCAAGGCTTCTGAGAAAGGAGATAGACATTTTAACCTGTTTCCATTATTTGTGTTGTCTTTTAGTCAATGATGTGTGCATAATCAGCCAATTATCTTCTCCCTTTACAAGAAAATCCTTACAACTACACAGGGAGAAACAAGAAAAGCCTTTCACAATGGATTTTAGGAAATTACATATGAAGTCAGATGTTCACCTGGCAAAAAGCCAGTATACGCTTCACATTAATTGCACAATATTTATGCCAAATGAAGATGCGGCCCACTCTCTAAGGAAAGCTTCAAAAATTCAGTAACCCTGAAAAGAACATCTGAAATCTTTCTTTTTTCCCCAAGGCATGGAGTTACTCTTTAAAATTCCATAAATCTCATTTGCAGGGTGTTACGACCCGGCCTGATAGTCAGGCTCGGGGAAGGTTCGAGATGATCCCAAGGGCGAAATTAAGACACAAACGAGGTCATATGCCGCTAATCAGATGTTTTATTAGGTAAATATAAAAGAGTAAAGCGATAGGAAAGGCAGGAAATATTAGGAGGAAAATAAGCAAGCGATCAGAGAGGTAAGCAAAGGATAGTCACCACCCTAGATCCAGCGGCGTCCCGTTGGTCCTCAGTCTTCAGTTCTCCAGTGGTGGAAAAGCTTTTACTTCTTTTAGTTCTTCAGGGGTGGAAAAGCTTCTTCTTCTTTTAGTTCTTCAGGGGTGGAAAAGCTGCTTCTTTCTGCCTTCTTTCTGCTTTCGTTGTGCTTTCTTCTTTCAGCCCTCGTTGTACTTTCTTCCTTTTTTCAGCCCTCGTTGTACTTTCTTCTTTTTCAGACCTCGTTGTACTTTCTTCTTTTCACCGACCCTTCTTTTTTTTGCCTACTTCAGGTTTCGTTGTACCGTCTTTTATCCCATGTTGGAGAGGGAGTTTCCCCTCTCATTTGCATTTGGTTATCATGTATGCCACACCTGCACATCCAGTCACACAATATGTATTGCTGGTGGGCAGGTGGCCTGGCCCGGATATCAATTGGTGTCCCATTCTTGGTGGTGCCTGATAAGCCAAAGAATGCCCGGCTGCTTCAGCAAGCTTGCATGTTCCCTTGCAAGTTAATGGTACCTGATAAGCCAAAGAATGGCCTGCTGCTCCAGCAAGTTCGCACATTTCCCTGCAAGTTAATGGTACCTGATAAGCCAAAGAATGGTCTGCCCTTGGGCCTTATCAGACAGAAGAGTGGTCTGCTGTCCAGTCTTATCAGATAAACACACCCAAGCAAGCTTTGAGACAATTGTTCTTAACACTTCAGACTCTTACACAGGGTAAGTAATTTTCAGTCTTTAACAAACACCAGATGTATCTTACAATCTCTGGAAATGAGAGCTTCTTACTGCTAGATAAATTAAACCTCCAGCATGACTGGTGCCACTGTCAGGAATTCCCAATCTCCCGAGGATGGTTAGTCATGATGCACAAACAACACTCACTATCCTCTCCTCGCTGCCCGTCTGTTCATGCAGACCTGAACCATGGTCCCTGTGAGCAGTCACTACTCTTCAAGTCACCTGCTGCCAGTGATGCTCTGCAGCAACGCCTGCATCTGCGTGCAGCACCCACCAGACTCACTCTTTGCCCAGGATGCAAAGAACAAGGAGGGAGCACCGAGTGTGAGAGCAGGGAGATGGTCTTGGTGTCGTAGTCTTCTCAGGAGGAGAGGACTGAGACATTTTCCACTCCATAAACACACAGAACAGCCGAAACAGGGAGGTCCTGCTGCCATCTCAGCTTCCAGCACCTCCCACACGACCTCCAGACACCCTCCCCTGAGCTGCTGGGAATGGGGAAACAAGCTGCAATACATTATCATGCAGTCATTTATCAAGAAAAGCCATTCATGTCTCATTATATAGATATTTTTATGCATCAAATATTTGTTTTCCCCTACCAAGTTTGTAGAGAAAGAGCTGTAACAGCTAGAGGGTCCTGGCTTTGCAGGCTGTGGTATAATGAAAAAATTAAAAATTAAGTCAGTGTGGTGATTTGGTGGAATTCGTTTTCAACACTTGTTCAGCAAGGCCTGAATAATTCAGTGGTAGATTTGCTTCCTATGAATAATGTACTCAGTCTTGAACTCGTGCCAGTAAAAACTTGTATTGCATCATTGTGAATTTTCTGCTGTACACAACACTAGCAGTGATGCTTACAGAGAAACATCTAATGGGGTTTGAGTGTGAATTTGCTCTGCGTGTACTCCAATACAGGCATACCCTTAGGAATAACACCTGCTTACCATTACTTAAATGCTCACATGACACATTTAACTATAGTTTTATGTACCCCGAGTTGGTTCTTGGCTTGGTTGCCTGAGATGGCTCAGGAGTCCCAGAATTTGCTGCTCCATCTTCTTCCTACTAATTCCTGGGCACCCTGTGACAGATGCGCTCGACCCCTTGACCAGACTGGTGGTGGTTTGGTGCAGGCTCCAGAAGAGGTAAAGGCCTGAGCCGTAGCCAGGCCATGAACTCCTTGTGTTTCAATCTGTTCTCTGAAAACCCACAAAGGAGCAGAGTGACACAGTGAGCATTGATGCATATGAGCTTGGCACACTGATCACGCTTTTGACACATGAATAGCGGGTGGCTTTTCCAAGACTCCATTTATCAAGGAACAAAGAAAGCTGTGGGTACAAGGAGTCTCCTACATACCTTTTCTATTGCGTGTAACTTGACTACAAGCCAACCACTTTATCCTATATGTATGACAGCCTAAGTGAGCTTTCTTTGAGCTCTCCCTGCTAGGTAGCGTGGCTGCATGGTGGTGATCTCCCCTTGAGCTGGGACACCTCCCAAAGTTGCTCCTCGAGGCAGAGAGACCTTTTACCAACAACAGATCTTTGGTAAGCAACCAATATTGCGCATAACCTTGTAGTACAGTAACTTTGATTTTGTCTTGGTAACTTTGATTGCATGCTGAATTGATGCTAATGAAACATTATATAAATTTTGCACATACAATCCCTTAGACATAAACTGTCGAGCAAGTCTGAGACTAAGATTGGACCTAGCCGCACTTAAGCTCCATTAGGAGTTTAGAAAGCAAGGGGGTCTATTCTGAACTTCGTGACTCAACGGGAGGGTCTTCCTTACTCTTTGTATTTCTTCCATTAGACATAAATCGTTGTCCAAGTCTGAGGCTAGGATTGGATCCAGCTGCACCTAGACTCCTCTCTGAGGAAGGAGTTTAGAAAGCAAGGGGGTCCTTTCTGAACTTCATGACTCAATGGGAGGGTCTTCCTTACTCTTTGCTTCTCCAGTCTCTCTGTGAATCATTTTAACTCGACTGTAACTCAATTTTCCTTTGTATGACTGCATGCAGTAATTAATAGAGTGAACCTTGCCATTGAACTTTGTTAAGTCGCACTTTTACGACATCATATTAAAACTACTTTTGCTGATACCTTTGTTGGTGATTCCTTAAGTGTTCTAAATCACCCATTCGTGAAAAATTGGCGTAGTTGGCAGGATCCTAAATCAGGATTTGCAACACACCCCAATTTGGTTTTTTGACCACTGTGGAGCAACCAAGCCAATGTCTTCATAACACAAGCTATCATAGCCCAGGCACATCACACCTGCGTGGTAATGGTCAGCCCAGAGCCAAACATTTTGTCCATGAAGTTAGGATTGGGTTTCACCACGTATATCCCTGTACATTTACATGTATTGAATCTCATGTTTTTCTGCCCAGTCACGATGCCTCAAAAGATCCTTCCTGAATTCTTCACAACTGGTCTGATTTTTTTACTGCCCCCAAAAGTTTAGTGCCATTACTATTCATGCCCCTTTTCAGTCTGTTATGAATATATTGAGCAAAGCATTCAGCTGCCTTAGCCATGAAATCATTCTCTCCTTCCACAGGTTATTCATTCTTCCCTGTGGTGGTGCATTCCCCCCCTGCCTTTTTCTTCTTCTGCACCTGGCAGAGCATGGGAAGTGAAGCTGCTTTACAGTCTCAGTAACTCCTGTCAAAACTTGGCCTTTGTGCAATGAGTTTGGCGGTTAAGCATCCCTTGACCGTATCAAAACTCTTACATGGCTGAGTTGGAAGCAGCCCTGTCTGTACCAGGGAGGCAGCCCCAACAACCTTGGAACCATATTTTTCAGCTGTACCAGTCGCCATCTGGCAGCCTTGGGGCCAATCTTATCTAGGCTGTAACTCAGGAGGATCTGTACCGGCATCGCTGGAATTTTTGAGAACTTTAGTAATCTTCAACACAGGCTGTGAAAGCAGAAGGGAAATTTACTGATGCCTAAAGTCAATCATCTCATGACCCTATAAACAGCGATGCCAACCTGAGACCCTTTGAGCTCTCCTGGACCACAGCAGGCTGCACCAGAATCTCCCTCGGAGTGGGACGCCTCTCAGAGCAGCGAACTCGATCTGATCTCTGGCGACCCTTGCTCCTCAAGATTTGACTCTCGCCTGATCTTCGGCGATCCTTGCTCCTCAAGGTTTGACCCTTGCCCACTGAGACAGTCATTTAAAGGGAGTATTTCGCTAAACTGGGGGGAATTTTTGTTGGTACCTCTAACTGCACAGATAATGAGTACTTAGGCCTATTGTGCGTGTGTGACATAAATATTGTAGTAAACCTCATTTAATCACTTTGTAGATGCTAGAGTAATTAATGATTAGTTATTTCTGAATTTTTGTGATTCTCTCCTTGCTGCAAACAAACCTTAAACTGCTGCTAAACATATATAATCCTTAGACATAAATCGTTGACTAAGTCTGAGACTAGGACTGGATCCAGCCGCACCTAGGCTCCTCTCTGAGAAGGAGTTTAGAAAGCAAGGGCGTCCTTTCTGAACCTCGTGACTCGATGGGAGGGCTCCCCTTTTCCTCCATGTATTTTCTTCGGGCTTGATTTCCTCTTTCTTTCTCTTTATATATATATTCCATTCATTTAATAAGTAATAGAGTGAACCTTGCCATCAAACTCTGTTAAATCACACTTTTATAGGCTTCTATTAAAATCACTATTTGCAAATATCTTTGATGGTGATTTTTTAAGCAGCTTAATCACTCATCCATGACACTCCCCTGTATGCAAGTTGAAAGAACTGAATTTTGGAGAAGGATGAAAGACAGAAATTGCAAAGTCAAGGTGTAGAAAAAATATGAGCAGAAAGAAAATTACCTGAAAATACATAGAGCTGGGAAAGGAGACAGCTTTCCTCCCAGCTTTACATCATCTACCTGGGACACAGATGGGGCTGGATCTGTCCTACGTGCAGCCCTTCCTGCACCATGGTGGGACAGCACAGGGCCACCTCTCCACGACACGGCTCTATGCACATGTTCACGTGTGTCTGCAAAGGGGACGGCAGCATTTCAGTGTTCCCCTGAAGAAGGGGCTCGGTTTGCCTTAGTGCTGAGCAGTGGCACCACGGTCGGTGCCTGAGCAGTGCCCGGAAAGGGGATTATCTTGCTTGCCAGCAAGTGAATTATTTTGAATAAATAAATCCACATCCTAAACACATCCAGAGCCTGGCGTCTTTACAAAATGACAGCATCTCTTCAAAACTAATTGCTTGAGGCCGATTGCTGAACATTGCCCCTTTGGCACATCAGGTCCCAAGCACTCAGGCCATGACTGCTTCCCGGTGGACCAGAGAAATGCTGCATGGCCTCTGAGAACAGCTGCCTGCGGGAGGGCAGCCATCAGCAATGGTACTCCTGCACCACATTTCCACGGCAGGAGGCCTGGGGCCCTCCAGCCATCCCCTCCACGCTGTGGAAAGGAAGGTGGAGGTAGATGAAGCTCTGCGATATGTGCCAGATTCCTCCTCTGTGCCTTAGAAAAGCACCAGCCTCCAAACGCATCACTTTTCCCACCTCTTGCAATCATTCATACGTCTCCTCTTCTGCGACCAGGGTTTATCTGCCATTATAGTCCACCTCAATCTGTTCAAGCTCCAACACCCAAGCAATGCATCAAGTGTCAGTTTAAGGGAATAAGATACAGGATTTAGAAGAGAATAAGAAAATGAAATTCCAGGAGTCCATGAGACCAGACTATGCAACTTCACAGCTGCTCCAAATCCTTATTAAAAAAGCCCCTAAATACACCACATCTTAAGATCAAACATCATCACAGCCAAGGTACATTGTATTTATAATAAATTCTCCTAAAAAATGTGTTCTTAATCAGCACAAATATTGCCGGTAGTGCAGCTGACAAGAAACTTCGACATTTAAACTTTTCTTTTAAATGTGCATTTCTTACAGAACAAACTCTGTCTCTGCTCCTTCTGGCACTTTTCATTTGCATCTTTTCCACTCACTCAGGTTAGAATATTGTATTACACTGAAGGGAATACAATAATGTCTTTGCAGACCTAAGTCTAAATGAAACATTTTGGCACTTAAATGGAAGAAAAGAGGTTTTCCAGTTAAAGACCCATAAAAATCAGCAGGTCTCAGGTAAACATTCCATTTTGATGAAACTACACTCTTCACTGGGAAGCTATTCCACCTGCAGCTTGGATTTATTCTAGTTAATAGTTAGAGATACCTGTGAACTGCTGCAAAATACAAAACCATTAAAAATGCCCACGTGCAAGTGATGACTACCATTTGGTTCTGGTCATTCACCTGTGTGGGATGGCTGGCTTGCAGCACAAATGTAGGAAACACCTGGATCATACCAATGCAACCAGCCCATCATTCTCAAAAACGTGGAAGATCCACATCTGATTTGCAGGAGCGCTGCAGTGTCTGTTGGGTCTGCCCAAGGGCTCGGCTGCTAAGCAGGCCTGGTGCAAATAGTGTTGGACTCCAGGAGAACCTGCTAGTGAGACCCAGGAGATTGCTCTCTCTTCCAAAGACATAACTAATGATTCATATATTTTCATTTTGCCCTCCTGTTTGCTATTCATTTGTTCAGATTTATACCAAAACCTCAAAAGCAATGCCCAAGGTTTAACAGCAGCCCTTCCAGAGGTTACAAAAAATACAAATAACATTTAATTGCTCACCAAGCTGCAAATTCCTCATTCTGCCTCCAAATCATATTTGTTCTCAAATCCACCTTGTCTAAAAGGCAACAAACATCATGGGCATCTCTGCCAGGTTCAACTCAGCAACACGTCTGTGTTTGGTCTTACAGCGCACCAGAGATTCCCTCTGCCGAAAACCTGATGCTCTGAAATGATCTCTGAAAGTCTCCCTTCACCTGGCTCCTTTTCCTTCTCCTGGCTTTCAAGACCAGGCTGTAACCAAGCCATGGACAGAGGCAACAGCACACTTCCCTGCTACGGCTGTGTGGCTCGCTGGATGCCTGTCTTCTCTCTCAAACTGCAACTAAGTCTCACCATTCTCTTTTCTAATTATCACAGGTGTCTAAACACTTTTTCTTTCCATCAGCATCCTTATTAGAGTGAGAGCGTCTGAATGAGTGACTCCTGCTCGTGGTTCCTCTGTACTTAATGCTGCTGGTCTCATGGGCTCTCACTTCTGGTGATGGGTTTAAGCACCTTCATCCTCACCACGATTTCCTTCTATATCGGTCACCAACCTCTGCTCATCTCTGGTCGTTGTGCTTTCTCAGTCTTGACCAGCGCTGGGAACAGGTTCAATGACAATTCAAAAAGCCTCTGTACAAAGGCACAGCAGATGATTACCCCAAATGGGAAAACCTTCATGAAATGGTAGTCACCAACAGCCTGAATAACAGATTGCAACACAATTTCAATTCTCTTTAAGCTTAATATTTACATTTACTTTTAAAAACAGACATGGCCTTTAGCCCCTATGATCACTTGTTTGTTTACAAATTGTTACAAACACTTGTCAGCAACAATTTTCCAGCGTTTAACAAGACCAGCCTCATTTCATGCTGAATTTTAAATGTTCAGAGCCCAAGGCATCCTCAGACACTAATGGGAAGGAGCTCTCACCAGCAGTTCAGTGCCTGTAAGACAGGACTGAACTTGCAAACAGCAAAGCTCAGCTCTTGGCATGGCTGCTGAAGGAGTCTCACACTGAAGTGGTTGGCCCCTGGGAGACTTTAAGGACACACACAAAAGCATTTGTTAGAAACGAGATAAGTCTTTATACAACTGAGACTCTTCCTTGGTGAGTCCTTCATTTCTAGGGTTCAGATACTGCCAAAGCACTTATAACAGTTTATTGCAAGTTTGTACAAGAAGCACTCTTTCTTTGATAGGGATGAATTTGCAAGCATCAATGTTCAGGAGGCATTTTGCAAAGCCCATTAGCTGTGGATCCTCTGAGTTTCAAAAGGTTTGGAAATCTTCAGTTTTCTTCTGAAGTTCTGGCTTAGGTCGTTCCAGATGTCCAGAGGCATTCAGGATCCAACCCTGCCCCACTCCAAGTGAGCCTCCCATCAGGCAAACTATTATTCATAGTAATCACTGACTGTCTCACCATCCTCTCTTCTTCTCCTGTATTTTGGACCCTGCCTCTTTTGCTATCTCCAGTCCTGGTGCATGGTGAAAGCCTCCCGCAGTGCCTGGCCTGAGTCCAGAGACAACAGCTCACACCAGCTCTGCATCAGCCTGAACGTTATCTGAGTGCTGAGATGGTGCCATAGGGGTGAGCATCAGCGTGGGAAACATGTCCTGAACCATTCTCTGCCCCATTGGAAATGACTCTTCATCACCCATCCCTGGAGCTGCTGGGCAGGGAAATGCCAGGGGCCTGCCTTTGCCATGAGTGCTGTGAAAGTCAGTGAGGAAAGGGTGAAAAAAAAAAAAGGATCTATCACCTTCTTGTCTATGCAAGAGGCAGCAGGATTTCTTTCCTGATGGAGGAATCCAACCCTGCATCCCTACGGGTAGGGATCAGCATAAAGTTTCTACCACTCACACAGAAAATCCTGCAGAACAAGCATCATTTTAAATACTCCCAAGGTACAGGTTTACTGCAGGATCTCCACTCAGACTCAGGCTCTGGTATAGAGAATTCACGCTACTTCCAGAGGGGCCCAAAAGTCTTGACTGTAAAAGAAAGCTGAGATCCAGGAGCGTAATGCAGACAGCTGGAAAAAAAAAGGGTTTGCCTTGTGTCATGCTCCTGCGTTGCCCAAGGTCACTCTGCGGCTCTGGGTACAACAGTTTAACCAGAACTTGTTAGCGCAGCTGCCTGATGGCCTCCCTCACATTGCCCAGACATCATAAAGCAGCAAAGGAATGAAAAGCAGAATTAGTTGGGAAAATCAGGGTTGATTTGCAATTAAATAACGGCCTTTATGTTTTCCAATAGTTTTATTCCAGCAGCTTTAAAATCTCATTGTGCACAAGACATGTTTCTTATCTAATATTTGCATAAAGCTGACGATGTACAATAGTTTTTATTAAAAAAAGCGCCTCCTCTCTGTTTTTTTGATTTACAATGATAAATATATTTAGAAGAAAATTCTCTTCTGCAGCTGCAGTCCCACAGCCCACTCACATTAATTACACTGGGAGTGCCTCAAACCCAATATTACTATTTAGCAGATGGTATTTCAGAAGGTGCTGTTGCTAATCTCTTTTTCACTTGCATTACAACCAGTCTTTTCCTTATGCCCACCACCAGTCAACCGCAGACTATATCCCCACCCCAGCCACTCTTTAAACTATAAATTAATATTGAAGATGGTTGAGAATAAAATTCTTCAGTTTTCTTCTCTCTCCCCTCCAGGCAAGAAGAAATGCCCGCTCCCACTGCTGCCACCTCCAGATCAGACAGAGCCCTCAAAATCTGCCAAGTTACTCTCTTCCAGTGATCAATATTCTCCAGCGTTGATTAGAAAATAACCGCTTTCAGAAGGATAACGGCCCAGAGGGTAGGGCTAATGTTAAGTGGTTGCAATGAGATAAGCTTGGTCTGTAAGAGAAGAGCTATTTCATGCCAAGCCCTGCAAGCTACAGAAGGATTGGGCTGCATTTCTCACGTGCACTCCAACAAACTCATCCAGAGACATCAGACCTTGCAGCTGTTGTACCCCCGGCCCGCTCAGAGCCAACCAACCTGGAAAGCCAACACCTTCGGGGATCCACACACAAAAAGGGAAGAGAGACAGAAATAAGCAACAAATCAGAGATGCATTTAAAAAGCAATAGAGATCCTGGTCCTGCTTACTGCTGGCAAGGAGCCACAGAAGCCAACAAGCTCTTCTAGGACCACCCCCCCCAGCTGTGGTACATTGTACACAAAGGTTACACCATGTACGTGGCATGCTATTTGCGGGAGCTTCTTCCCGCTAGGAAATTCAAAGGCGCTTCTTCCAAACGAGGCTTCAACCACCAAAACCCTCCCAATGTAATTCAAAACACATATCCTTCCTTCTCTGACAAGAACTGAGAATCCTGTAAGAGGTAAAATGTGGACTTGACCATAGCAATGTTTCCAAGTTCTAACTACCAATGAACTTTTAGCTACATCGTGCTTGTTTTCTCTTATTTTTCACTGAAACCCTCTGAACAATTGCAGTTTCATTCCAGTGAAGAACCTTTTTTCACAGGATAACAAAAATATATCCTACCCATAGAATCACAGCATGGCTGGGGTGGGAAGGGACCTCTAGAGATGGCCTGGTCCAACCCCTTGCTGAAAGCAGGGTCACCTACAGCATGTTGCTCAGGGCTGTGTCCAGTCAGGTTTTCAGTATCTCCAAGAAGAGAGACTCCACAACCTCTCTGGGCAACCTGCTCCAATGTTTGAGCTCCCTCACAATAAAATGTTGGGGTTTTTTTATGTTTAAATGGAATTTCCTGTCCCGACGCTGGGAATCACTAAGAACCATCTGGCTCTGTCTCCTTTATTCACCCCCAGTCAAGTATTCACAGATGGGTAAGGTCCCCCTGAGCCTTCCCTTCTCCAGACTGAATAATCCCAGCTCTCTCAAGCCTTTACTTATACGACAGATGCTCCAGTTCCTTAACCATCTTTGTGGCCTTTTACTGGACTTGCTCCAGTATGTCCATGTCTCTCCTGTACTGAGGAGCCCAGCTCTGGACACAGCACCCAGACGTGTCTCACCAGGGCTGACCAGAGGGGAAGGATCACCTCCCTTGATCTGCTGGCAATGCCCTACCTAATATAGCCCAGGAGGCTGGTGGCCACCTTTGCTGCAAGGGCAGATTGCTGGCTCATGGTCATCTTGGTGTCCTCCAGGGCCTTTTCTGGGGTTGGCTCCAGCCTGTAGCGGTGCCTGGGGCTACTCCTGCCAAGGGGCAGCACTTGGCATATCCCTTTTTTGGACTCCATGAGGCTCCTGTCAGCACATTTCTCCAGCCTGTCCAGGCCCCTCTGGATGGCAGCACAACCCTCTGGTGTATCACCCACTCCTCCCAGTTTCCTGTCATCTGCAAACATGCTGACAGAGCACTCCACCCAATCATCCAGATCACTAATGATGAGGTTAAACAGTACTGGCCCCAATATCAAGCCCTGGGTCACCACTAGTGACTAGTTGGACATGGCTCTGGGTCCAGCCATTCAGGCAGTTTTCAGTCCACCTCACTGTCCACTTGCTAAAGGCGGGATAAACAACATCCATCACCCTCTGCTTGTCCACTGAGCCCATCATCTCTGCAGAAGGCTATCCAAATTCAGTTAAAACTATTGAGAAATGACACACGTACCACAGGATAAATTATGTTATTTTAAAGTTCAAATAAAGATAATCCTTGAAGTGATTCAGTTTATATGCTCATCTAACACCACATACATTCATGTTTTGCTTAAGAAGAATTAATATAACATCAGAGTGAGGTTTGCATTATGAACAGTCAGGTGAGTAGCTATTCCTCCCTATATCTCCCTTGGAAAAGTACATTTGCTGGAGCTCCAACAGAGACGTCATCAAGATAAATGTGCTCTTCGGTGAAAGAAATATACCGCGGCAATTCATATGCTGACTTAACCTTGTTGCCTCTTGACTGAAATCCATCATCCATGTTAAAATTAATGATGAAGATTAAGTATGTGTTCTAAAATATGCATGTTAAAGAAGATGGCTTCATTTGAAGCCTGTTGAAAGGGAAATTTCTTGACTTCTATCTGCTATTGAGCTATACAGATTTTTTTCCCCCAGTTTATTCAATTTCCATTTTGAAATGCAACAAAGCGCACCCGTCTGCCAAATAAGTCATACATTTGCAAAAAAAACCCCTGAGATCATAAGGAAAGCCGTGCAAAATCCCAACCTTTCAATTAGGTTCATCAAAGCAACAAAATAGAGTCTCTCAAGCTCCTCAACCCAAGCATCTCTGACTTTCACAGCAACACCCGCCGTCAGAGCTCAAAGATTACTGGCAAGGCACATCCCTGCACTCCTGCTGCCTGCCATAAAAGACCATACACCCCACAAGGTTTTAATATAGTTGGCTTGTTTGATAAGATTTTTGAAGCATCTTTTCTTCTTTATTTTTTTCTTTTAATTTCTTAGAAGAGAATTTTCAGTCCTCCTTCATTTCCCTACCCTCTGTCCTGCAGACTCATCATTTTTTCCCCCCATCAGCCCAGTTTTTAACACCCAAACACTGTTTTCTCTCTCACTTCCCTGTTTGACCCATCCATCCTTTGCACTCTAAGTAAAGCTCCACAGCAGCAGGCATCCCGCACATATACACAACGTCCCTGTTAAAAAATATTTACATTTCATTTCAGCCACCATGACTTTTCAATGCTACTTTTCATCCTGTCTCCCTTTCCCCACTGGCTCCTTTTCCCTTTCTGTTTTTGCCAGATGTGGGCTTCTGACAATTTTTAGGCCTCCCTCCCACAGCACCGAGTGTTCAGTGTGAGCAGCTGGACTTAGCACAGTGCTGCAATGACAGTTATTGTTGTGGCCGGTGCCAAACTGATTTTTAAAAGCATCACAGCTCTGTTGCTGGTGCGAACTCAAATCTCTCCCGGTGACAGATTTGGCTGGTATCAACCCTTTGCCGTCACTGATGCTGTCTGCCAGCAGCTCCCTCAATGAATGAGTTTCTCCAGCAGACTTCTTCACCCACATGACTACAGGCTAAACACCAGGTCAGCAAGGGGTTCTGCAGCCATGAGAGGATGAGTGAGTGTATCAGATGGGCAGAGGACAGAAACACTGTGAGACAACAGGGGTGGAAACTTTCCATGCTCTCAATGTCATTCCAGGATCTGTCATGTTTGTGACAGAAAAAACAGCTTTTCCATGTCATAAGGATGAGCCTTTAATACCATTTGCTCAAAATGATCGTGTGCCCACAAAAAGACGTGGACCTATTGGAGCAGGTCCAGAGGAGGGCCACAAAAATGATCAGAGGGATGGAGCACCTCTGCTATGAAGAAAGGCTGAGAGAGTTGGGGTTGTTCAGCCTGGAGAAGAGAAGGCTCTGGGGAGACCTTCTAGCAGCCTTCAGTACTTAAAGGGGGCTTATAAGAAAGATGGGGACAGACTTTTTAGCAGGGCCTGTAGCAATAGGACAAGGGGTAATGGTTTTAAACTAAAAGAGGGGAGATTCAGAATAGATATAAGGAAGAAATTTTTTATAATGAGGGTGGTGAAAGACTGGCACAGGTTGCCCAGAGAGGTGGTAGATGCCCCATCCTTGGAAACACTCAAGGTCAGGATGGACGGGGCTCTGAGCAACCTGATCGAGTTGAAGATGTCCCTGCCAATTGCAGGGGGGATGGACTAGCTGACCTTTAAAGGTCCCTTCCAACCCCAACCATTCTGTGGTTCTATGAAAAAGTCCTCATCTTCTAGGTTAAAGGAACACTCATACCTTACTCTCTGTTGGTGCTGTCCCTCATGTACTGTGAACACTTTTGCAAGGAGACATTGAACAGTATCTTCCCACACCTGAGTGATTCTAGCTTCAAAAGACTGGACCCTTAGTACTTACATATGTATTTTGATGTTAAAATCCCAAGTGAATTGACAAATTATAAGCCTACAACATTGCAGAGGGCAGGAATGCACCATATCTATGGTTAGATGCTCTCTATCTATGTACAGATCTCATAGGCTCTATCAACTTTTAGCTAAAGGGCTAGTCCCAAGAAATAAGAAAGTGGTGTGGCCTCAGTGCAGATCTCAGCACAGCACAGGCTTGCCCCATGTAGACACGTCTTCTGTGCACGAAGGTTCTCACCCTGTGGCAGCCATGTCTTAGTCTCACATTTAGCCAGGGCTTACGCTCCAGGAAAAGGGGCCTCCCCACTTCCCCAGACCCCCACCGCACGCCCTTTATGAATACCACCCTGTGCTAATAAAACCTATTCATCTTGTATGGCGGAGAACCAGACCAGCAGCCACTGGACTGAGGCCCTGTCGTCCGTTCAATGACTTTCACATAAGTCTTAGCACATTTTCCATGTACTAGTGTGTTCTGGATACACCCCTGCCAAATCTGCTTCAAACTGCCTAGAAGACCTGATACACCATCACCAGTTATCTGTTCTGGCCCAGTTTCCCAAGCTGTACAGAGAACTAGAGACTGTAAAAGCAGCTTAGCAAAGAATCTGAGCTACTTTTCCAAAAGTCACTTGATTTAGGACAGCAAGGCAAATCTCCAGTATGGATGAGACACTATAGATCTTTCAGGCCAAGAAAGTAACAGCCTCCCTCTTTTTCCAGTGAAGGACAGCAGCTTTTTTGTTGCTTGCCAACAGAAATGTGAGTCTGCCAATCCCACACCATAAGCAGAAATAATGCCTTTATTTTCAATTTAGTAGCTTCTAGTCCTGAAGGTGAAAGACTTTATTATAGCTTTGAGCTTGCTCCAAGTTTGGAGCACGGTCGTGTTAAAATAAATTGTCTCATCCACCACTATTATTCTTCTCTTTGCTTACGCCAATTGCAGAAGCCACTCATCTTCCAGACCCTACAAGCCATGTATCAAAATCATCATACAGCCAAGAGTCACAGGAGTCAGGGAAATGAATGTGGGACAGCCCGAGGGGTTATTCAACAGATCTGCAAATGCAGACTTCGCTTGGCTGGGCCACCGCAGTGACTCAGGTGTACAGCGGGCTTTGCTGGCTCATCTTCTCCCAGGATTCAGATGACTGGGCAGCAAACCTTCAAGCCCAGCCCCACAGCCCACCACAGGGTGTACCATGGGCACAGGATCCAGTCCTGAGGAGCCACAAAGCTGCATGCAGTTCAAAAACCATAAGGTGCCAACATGGGAGTTACCTCACCTCCATCCACAAGTCTAAAATTTGGGGCATAATGTAGTCAGCTAAGCTTCCTCTTTGGAAGCAGAGAGACACAAGCATCATCTGGAGATGTCTGTCTGCCTCTCTTGAGCGGCTCAGAGGTATGTATAACCTCTAGACAGCCACAGTTAAGTGAGACAAATCCTACCATCCATACAGAATGACAAGCTGATGTGCCGTAGGTTCCTCCAGCAATGTTATTAAGTGACAAAACTGCCAGTTTCTATAAATTGATTCACTATTTCTAAGATCAGCAAAACCAGAGAGTTTCCCCTTGTGGGTTGAACATTTAATAGTTCTTGAAAATTATGGGAAAAAAAAAAAGCACTATAAAAGAAAAAGAGAGAGAAAAAGATTGTGGAGAAAACCAGCAAAAAAATATTGATGGTGTTCTTTGCATGGGTAGTCAGTAATGCCAAAAATAATGACGGTTTGACATAATTGCCATTTACAACACAGAAAATAAAATATTAGTGTTAATAAATAAATAAATACACTTTTCCCTCAACTGCTGCTCACAATTCTGCTAATAACAGGATACTGTAAGATGGATTCAAAGAGGTTAGGAGGAAATCCAAACATTTTTAATAAAAAATAAGATCTAATTGCACATGTAGAAAGAATTGGGAACAACCATTTAGTGTTGAGAGTCAGTAGGGCTGGAAGTCAGAGGTGAGAGAAAATGGAGAACATTTGCTTTGTGCAGTAATGAAGGCTGAGACAGTTTTGACTGCACAGACAGTAATATCAGGAGGAAGGAAAACTAATGGCAGTAAAATTTCCCTATTTGTTATAGCTATCTTGTGGCAATCCCTGAAATACTCCATCCTATGTTTACAAGCGCAGGAAAACCGAGCTTATTTACTTGCAGAGAGGACAGCATTATATGGGATTAACAGGCTGGCAGAACCGATATACAGAAAAGAGCAGTATGTTTCAACAGTGACCAAGAGTGGTTAAAAGAAGGGATATCTTTTCAATATATGAATATTTTTCAGTGTGCATATACACCAAACATGGGGAGGAATTACTTAGTATGACACATTGCGGAGTACTAATTCAAAGCAGCAAAGTGAAGAACAGTCAAAAATTAAGGTTAGGGGAAAAAAAAACACTACTGAAAGCAAAACATATCAAAGCCGTAGACCACAGTTTGCAGAAGAACTACAGCATCACCATGCCTGCAACATCCCAGACACGATACTGCCAAGTGCAGCAAGAACAGTCATTCATGGACAGCAGCATCAACAGCTAGGGGTGTTTTTTAATTTTTTCTAACATTTAGACATCTCTACAGCATCCATGCAAAGACAAAAAGCATGTTGAGAAAACACAGAAATTCTCCTGCCTTTCGTTCTAATCCTCTGTGCCTCCACTGTTCCCTCTGCGTTTTCTTACAACCTGGAGGAAATAAGAGCAATCACCCCATCACCAACATATCAAAAGGAAGTTACCAGCAAACTTTGCCCAGAATAAGATCAGATGAGGATGTGAGATAAAATGTGCAAAACCCACAATGTGTACTGAGTCAAAGATGGTTCTAGACATAGGCAAGATCAGAGAACACAAACCCTGGTATGTCAGAAGACATTGACCTATCACTTCTTCTGCAGAAGACTGTTTCTTTCTTAAAAACGTGCTTCCTGGCTGCAGGAGCCTTCCAGGCTCCCAGTCTCTGCACTTGCCCTCTGGTCTCTGCTTTCACAGGCGCAAAGCGTGGGCGCTGCCCCACGAGAGACTCTGCTCACCACGGGAATTACTGTCGACTTCACCTGAGCTCATCAGAGCTGTCAATGTGGCAGAACTCAGGGCATGCGGTGGCACTGGTGCAACATGGACACCGCGTCTCCTGAGGTGCCATACCCAGGCTTACAGACTGCACATGGGCGTCAGAGTCCCAAGCCTTCCACTCACAGAGATGATTTTCTAAATCCTTCCTAAAAAAACTACAGGAACCGAAACAGAGATTCATGACTCGACTAGACCAGATCACAAGTGTGTGTGAGTCATAGTGTATCTTGGAGACTCACATTTAAAGGGCTTTCATCAGAACATTTTTAACCTGATTTGCATGAATTGATGACACAAGCCAGCTTATTTTTGTGGTGGATTATATGAAAAAGTCTCTTCTACAACATTCAGGGCCACCTCACCGGCACATATATAAGATCAATGCCATAACAGAAAGCCACAGAAGGCTGCACGCTTAGTTCAAAGAGCAAGAAGCAAACAAAACCTATGAAACCAGTATGGTAACCATACAGTGAACAAGTAGCTAACATTTTATCTTCCATTGTGGCTGGAAAGGTCTTTTAAAGGAAACAGCCAAATCATAAATAAAGTGCACTAATAATTGCCATCACCTAATCAAAGTGAAACATAGACTACCAATAATTACCCATTATGGCTCTTCTATGTGGGTGGCGATGAGGCCACAACACATAGTCCAAAGGCAATCAAAGGGTCTTGGGACAGTTGGTAAGGGAATCTGGAGTGCAGGTAATTTTTTCCTCTCTCCTTCCAGTTGCAGGCACTGACACCGTAAGAAACACACACACACACAGTCTATTAATACATGGCTCTGTGGCTGGTGTCACCACCACAATTTTGGGGTTTTTGATAATGTGATGGTCTACACGGCACCAGGCCTGCTGGTGTCAGATGGGATTCACCTTTCTCAAAGGGGGAAGAGGGTCTTTGCTCATGAGCTAGCAGGGCTCACTGAGAGATTTAAACTAGACTTGAAGGGGGAGGGGGGTAATATCAGGCTTGCCCGTGACAAACTGTGGGATGACACGCCAAGGTTAGAGGGAGGAGGTGCTAGTGAGGGCCCTCAGCCTGTTGCTCTGAGACTTGCTGGGTATGCTGCAGCACACTTGAAGTCTTACAGAGACGAGCCAGGGGCTCCTGAGGTAATAGCAGCCAACAGGGAAACACCAGGGAAATACCACAAAGGAATTAACGGGTGTTCCTCTAAGAAGGTGACACGGCCAACAACCGAGCTGAAGTGCCTCTACACTGATGCACACAGCATGGGCAACAAACAGGAGGAGCTGGAAGCCACCATGCTGCTAGAAAGCTACAACCTAGTTGCCATTACTGAAACTTGGTGGGACAAATCCCATGACTGGAGTACGGCTATCGATGGCTACAGGATGTTCAGAAGGGACAGGCAACGAAGGAGGGGTGGAGGGGTTGCCCTCTATATCAAGAAATGGCTAGAGTGTGAAGAGCTGTCTCTGAAGAACAGCCACGAGCAGGCTGAAAGCTTATGGGTAAAAATTACAGACTGAGGCAACAAAGGGAACCTTGTGGTTGGTGTTCACTACAGGCTGCCTGATCAAAGGGAGCTTATTGACGAAGCCTTCTTACTCCAGCTACAGGAGGCATTGCACTCACAGGCTCTCGTCCTGCTGGGGGACTTCAACCACCTCAACATCTGCTGGAAAAGTAACATGGTGAGCTTCCTGGAGTGCATTGAGGATAAATTCCTAGAGCCACATAATAAGACAGCCCTACCAGAGAGGAGGTGATACTGGGCCTGATGGTCACCAACGCAAGTGAGCTAACTGGTGACATCAAGATTGGAGGCAGCCTGGGCTGCAGTGATCATGCACTGGTGGAGTTCACAGTCCTGGGGGATATGGGTCAGGTGAAGAGCAAAGTCAGGACCCTGAATTTTAGGAAAGCAAACTTCCAGCTCTTCAAGGAGTTAGTCAACAGGACCCTTAGGAAAACTGCCCTCAGGGACAGGGGAGCAGAACAGAGCTGGCAGATCTTTAAGGACATTTCCCATAGAGTGTAAGAGCCCTCGATACCCAGGTGTAAGAAATCAGGCAAGGAAGGCAAGAGACGGGTATGGCTGAGTTGAGACCTGCTGGTCAAACTAAAGGGCGAGAAGGAAATGCACAGGCAGTGGAAGCAGGGACAGGTATCCTGGGAAGAGTATAGGGATGCTGCCCGGTTGTGTAGGGATGGGGTCAGGAAGGCCAAGGCACGGCTGGAGCTGAACTTGGTAAGGGATGCAAAGAATAATAAGAAGGGCTTCTACAGGTATGTCAGCCAGGAAAGAAAGGTCAAAGAAAGCGTACTCCCCCCATGGATGAGCAAGACTGGCAAACTGGTAACAACGGACGAGAAAGCAGAGGTACTCAACAATTTTGTTGCCTCAGTCTGCACTGGCAACCTCTCTTCCCACACCTCTTGAGTGGATTGACTGCAAGACGGGGACTGGGGGAGCAAAGTCGCTCCCACTGTAGGAGAAGATCAGGTTCACAACCACCTGAGGAACCTGACCATACATAAGTCTATGGGACCTGACGAGATGCATCCCAGAGTCCTGAGGGAACTGGCTGATGTAGTCGCCAAGCCACTCTTCATGATATGTGAAAAGTCATGGCAGTCAGGTGAAGTCCCTGGGGACTGGAAAAAGGGAAACATTGCACCCATATTTAGAAAGGGTAAAAGGAGGACCCTGGGAAGTATTGACCTGTCAGCCTCCCCTCTGTGCCTGGGAAGATCATGGCACAGATTCTCCTAGAAGCTGTGGTCAGGCCCATGGAGGACAGGGAGGTGATTTGAGAGAGCCAGCACGGCTTCACCAAGGGCAAGTCCTGCCTGACCAACCCAGTGGCCTTCTGTGATGGAGTGACTACATCAGTGGACAAGGGAAGAGCTATGGATGTTGTCTCTCTGGACTTCTGTAAGGCCTTTGACACGGTCCCCTACAACATCCTTCTCTCTAAATTAGAGAGATATGGATTTGATGGGTGGACTGTTTGGTGGATGAGGAATTGATTGGATGGTCGCATCCAGAGGTTAGTGGTCAATGGTTCAATGTCCAGATGGAGATTGGTGATAAGTGGTGTTCCTCAGGGCTCCATACTGGAACGAGGACTGCTTAATATCTTCATCAATGACAGAGACAGTGGAATCAAGAGCACCCTCAGCAAGTCTGGAGATGACACCAAGCTGAGCGGTGCAGTTCACACGTCTGAGGGACAGGATGCCATCCAGAGGGACCTGGACAAGCTTGAGAAGTAGGCCCACGTGAACCTCATGAGGTTCAACAAGGACAAGTGCAGGGTCCTGCACCTGGTCAGAGCAACCCCCAGTATCAGTCCAGGCTGGGGAATGAAGGGATTGAGAGCAGCCCTGTGGAGAAGGACTTGGGGGTACTGGTGGATGAAAAGCTGGACATGAGCCAGCAATACACTCTTGTAGCCCAGAAAGCCAACCGTATCCCGGGCTGCATCAAAAGCAGCATGGCCAGCAGGGCGAGGGAGGTGATTCTGCCCCTCTACTCTGCTCTGGTGAGACCCCCCCTGGAGTGCTGCATCCAGCCCTGGAGTCCTCAGCACAGGAAAGACATGGACCTGTTGGAGCGGGTCCAGAGGAGGGACACAAAAAAGATCAGAGGGATGGAGCACCTCTGCTATGAGGAAAGGCTGAGAGAGTTGGGGTTGTTCAGCCTGGAGAAGAGAAGGCTGCGGGGAGACCTTCTTGCAGCCTTTCAGTACTTAACGGGGGCTTATGAGAAAGATGGGGACAGACTTTTTAGCAGGGCCTGTAGCAATAGGAGAAGGGGTAATGGTTTTAAACTAAAAGAGGGGAGATTCAGACTGGATATAAGGAAGAAATTTTTTACGATGAGGGTGGTGAAAGACTGGCACAGGTTGCCCAGAGAGGTGGTAGATGCCCCATCCTTGGAAACATTCAAGGCCAGGCTGGATGGGGCTCTGAGCAACCTGATCTGGTTGAAGATGTCCCTGCTCATTGCAGGGGGTTGGACCAGATGACCTTTAAAGGTCCCTTCCAACCCAAACCATTCTATGATTAAGGCAGGCAAGAAAGAGCATCCTAACAACTCTTCCCATTTTAGATTCAGAGTTAGAAAAGAAACTATTTGTTTACATGTGACACCATCTTAACAGCATTTATCCAGCTAGGAACCATATCATAACAGTTTTAAGAAGTGCTGAGTATTATATTATCATATAGGAAAAAACCCCACACTATTGTTCTCAATAATAATTTAGAATGGCAAGCACAAAACAGAAACGGCAGCTCTTGCTCTTTCACAGGCTGATTGCACACGTGGGGAGCATCCTAATTTACTAAACTGGAAAATAAAAAGATTAAGAAATAAACCACGCAAAATCTATCATTTCTGTTTACCATGACTCAGTTTAAAACAGAGTCAAGTCAATACAGGACCTGCGCCGAAGTGTTTTTTATCAGATGGAACTCAGAAACCTTCTAGCTTTGTGACTAGCAGTGGGACTGCCAGAATGAAAGATACTGGTTTAGATTAAAACCCTGCTGTTGTCATTTATTCAGATATTTTAATGAAATTAATAATTTTTATTTTTTTTGAAAGGAGGGTTTATTTCCTTTCTGTGTTCTCTTCTTTTGCAATTATATTCTTCAATATTTTATTATACGCCCCCCACGCTGGCATCAGAACCACAAGTGACTCAAGGAGACACAAGCAAACCCAGCATTGAGAGGGGGGCAGCTGCAGAATATTCAGAAAAATCATCCTTTTTTTGTAGGCCACAATTCTCTTAATGATTCATCACTAACACTGTTTGCTCCATCACACCACTGGCCTTTACTTGGCCTACCTTGTGTTATACCAACTTTCAGCAACATCAAGCTGACAGCACTTAGCAGCACGTTAGTTATAAGTATATTAAGATCCTTTTTGTTGGCCAATCTGTTTATTTTAACAGATTGCATTTTTCAAGCAAAGCAATTTACAACGGAGAGCCCCGCTGCTGTGCAACGTGGGACATTTGCATCATTTGTCACGGCAGCTGAAATGAAAACAAAGAAGTCGTAATTTGCTACCCACACGGAGTGACACAGAGAACACCATCCAGAAAGGAGGAGCTCTTCCCCACTGGAAAGTTTCTAAAGAAGTCATTTGTTTCCCTGTCACCCCTCTTCGCTACCAAGTTGCTCCACTTGCAATTAAAGTAGGTTTGCTTTACAACAGTAGGCAGTTTCCATCCAACGAGCTAGTTATTTCACGTTGAAATAAACTCTTCCATTTCACATACAAGCTAACTTGCACAATTAACAATTTCCCTGATCAAAAGCAACAAGGCGCAGGGTCAGGTTGACCAAAAACTGTGCAAACTCTGGGCAAAGGATAGGGCTGAAACTCCAGTATGCTCCAAATACCATGGCTTGGAGAGTAATAGGAGACAATAAGGATTACCATAAAGATTGCATTTTTGGTGCAGAGGCTCTGTGACAGTAACCTCCTGCCTACAGAGCACGCCCAATGCCATCCTGAACTGGACACCTACTATACATCAGGTTCTCCAGTGCTGGTTTCTGCCATATACCAAGGGGTCTCAGGGTAGGTAACCCAGATGAAGTTGCCCAGCTGCAATACTGAAAGTCTACATTTAGGCAGAGAAATCCCATTTCAGGAATCCCCCTAACACAGACGAAAGCTGAGCCTTGAAGCCTGCAGGCTATCTACAAGTGACTGAGTTCACAAGTACCCAAACCATTCACATGTCATCTGAGTGACCCATAGAAACACCACATGCAACTGCGTTTTGGCTTTCCCAGGACTTTGTAATCTGCTAAAACATACAGCCAGGCCATTAATCTACTGTAGAGATAGGGAGATGGTTATCCTAACAGATGTTAAGGTTTCCAACATAGCCTCCTCTTTTTTTAATACCTGGATGAGGGACCACCCTGTTCCTCAGCGTGTCAGCGTAATAACCCTCAGCATAAACTAACACAATCCAACAAAACAATTTCTTTTCCCAGAGGAACTGTCCCACTGGCTGCCTGCCTTTACAAGGTAACTGAGTAGGACTATAAATGAAGATAAGACTGCCTCTCACAGCACTACCGCTTCTTGGGGTATTTTCCCACACGCAGTGGCTCCGGGCACAGTCTCCCTCCCAGTCCTGCCATCCCTTAGGGCTTTGGTGCTCTCACAGAGGAAAGGGGGTAGATGGAAAACACCACCCTTCAGTGCTCCTACACAAAACGGGGCAAGTAACTGATCAGGGGAAACCATGCAGAGAAAAAGTCACTTGCAGATCTGCATCAAAGCCTATCTGAAACTTCACAAAAAGGGGCTGTTTTCCTTTTAAGATCTAACTGGCTTTTAATGTGGCCTTTGGTGACTGGGCAGTTGTATTGCAAAGGTAAATCACCTGTAATCACTCTCCTCTTCCTATTCAAGGACTCCTGTGTTCAAAAGGGGGTATTTTACTATCATTTTTCCTTTGACAGTTACTTGTATGCAGGGATTATTGGCAGCTCAATAGCCAAGATGTGCAGAAAAGCCACTCTGAGGGAGGGAGGCCTCATCAGCTCTTTTCTCCAATCTCCCAGCATGTTAAAAGCCCTCTGAGGCACAGAGAACAGCAGGGAAGTAGCATGAATGCAAATCATTTGTTTTCTTTTAATAGATCCTCTATGCATCCCCATGTAGGGAAAGTGACCCGGCAGAATTCCATTCTCTTCCCTTTCCTCCTCCTTCCTACCTGGAAGCAACAGATAAGCCATTTTCAGCAAAAATAGATAGCGTGACCACAGTGCAAACAGATCACCCTGCCACATCCAAGCAGCAGCGCTGGGCGAAGACAAGGCGGCACTCCATGTTACTGCACTACCATCCTGCCCAGCGGCAGTCTCTTCCCAACAGGAACGGCAGCTGTAGGTCCAATGCAGCAAATCTTACTCTCTGGATACGTGTTTTCTAACCAGTGAATGGTCCCATTCAGTACACTTCATAATCCATTGCAAAATAATCTATTTACTGGTAGATAATATCAATACTTACAGGTTTGCAAGGGCTTAAACCCTCTAGGCAAAAGTGTGAAGCCCCCTTCATAATCAAAGATCTATAAATAAGACACTGATAAGCACAGTATCAAGAACAGAACACAAAATGGACACAAAATCCATCAGGTTGAAGTCTCAAATAATTTTGGTATTTCACAGCAACTTAGTCTTTGCACACATACACAGAAGGAGCAACTCACGAGGCTGCGGAGCAGCCTTCATAGCTGCATCGTTATTCAAGCCAGGTGCTTAGATACCTGTGGACTCGAAGACTGCCCTGCTCAAATCCTAGTGACTACAATTCCTTGGGGAAGAAGCAGGGGGGAAGCACAGAGGTCTCTCTAGAAGGTGGGGGTTGTTTTGATCAGGAGAGGTAGTCTTTCAAAACAAAACAAAAAAATCCTTCTGCATGTATCTTGGCTGGCTTTTAAATTCCAAGTTTGCCCCAAACCCTCCACACCCACCCCCACACACAATGCTACTTTGAAGCAACACTCTGGACACCAAGGGTCCTGAACACTGAGACAAGGGTAAAAGCCTTAACAAACATTAAATAAAGACTTTAAAACAGGAGCTTGAATTTGTGTTATGAGAGCATTAACTGCAACCTGGAGTAGCTCTAGCTATTTTCTTAATATTTTAGGTTAAAAAATTCCAGAGGCATAAGACTCTCAGAGCAGGATGATAATTCCTCAATACTTTATTAAGGTCTTTAGTTTATACACCGCCGCTCTGTCAGCTTGTCACTAGACCATGTAAAACATCAGAGAAGAGGGAAACATGTTGGCTACAAGTGTGACAGACTCTCTGAACAACATTAATGAAGAGTTCTACTACACAATGCAATCGGAACAGATTAACGTAACAGCCAACCCACAAAGGTTGTCAAAATGAGATGAGGCCATCCTTCCAGTACAGATGTTTTACTCACAGCACTTCTTTATGCACAGACATCCACAAAAGGGACTCACCAAGGAGTGGAAAAAAAAAAAGTGAAGAGCTCCAAAGTCCAGGAAAGTTCAAAAAGGCTTAGTTTGCATACAAAAACTCAGTTAATTCCAGAAGTTTGAGTGCAAGTGGACTTCTGACTACTATTAATCACAAATACCACCAATTTACCATGCAAACATTTTATTTGTTTAAATCGCTCTCTTCCAAGCATGAAGAGACAGAAGTACCACTCCACGGTGGTACCTCCTATGACAGTGAGAAAGGACCACCTGCTTATAACAAATAATAAATTCCTGTTTTGTATAACTGAGGCTGAATACCCACAGGATATTATTAACATTTCCCCTCCAGCATCTGGTCTAATAAAGAAACACAGAACAGCTTTGCTGTAGTACAAAAGTTTAGAGAAAGTTCGACAATTTAATTAAAGACAATACAAAATATCTTGTCTGAATTCAAATAATTTATGTAAAAGTACATGAATGAGAAAACATTGGCGAGGAGATTTAGGTAACCATATTATCAGATGCATGATCTTTGTCCCTAGAGATAACGTACAGTCAAAAATACATTTATCTTTTAGGTTACAATAAAAGACAGCATTTTAAAATAAACACAATTCCAGGTCTACCAGCCCTTTAACGCAAAAAATTCCTGTTAACACAGGACAAACCGATAGAATAAAAAAAAAAAAAATGGAGCAATACTGAAGTCTCTGAATAAGCCTGTAGTGTTTGTTTTTCCTTTTATCGAGGAGGGAGAAGACAACAGACAACAAAGTGTTTTGTTAGTGCTCTGTCTTCTCAGTTAAGTGTTTTAAAGTTGTGATCAGGGCATCAGGGATTACTTTCATCCATACACCCCAGAAAAACCCACTCTCCTTGTGAGGAGAGTGGGTACAGATCAGGCACAGATCTTCCCTTCCACATGAAGCAGTACCACATCCACAAAAGAGCGGATCCTGCAGGCAAAGCAACCCACCCCTACCGTACTCGGGGTGGCAGCTTGGCCCCAACAAGCACTTTCTCTCAGCCTCCAGCAGAACCACTATTCCTCTCAAATCGTGAGTTGTTTCTTCATGTTCGTCAAATATTGAAACCCCAGAAGTCACTTGCTTGACTACAGTATCAGACAACAGCCTGAAACACCCAGGATTTCTTACCATGTGTCACTTGCCCTCCACATTTTTGTGGTCAGCTAAGTAGTTTAACAAGATGACACATGATTAATTTCTTTGAAGATTTTAGTTCATTAATTCTCGATAAAAGCATTGGTTGCAGTACAATAGTTTGACATACAGCAACAAAACATACTCAATTTACATGCACAAGCTATTCAACAATAGTACAGGGTCTTTCCTATTGCCATTATAACATGAGCACTACTATGACAGCTGACACAGCCTTCTGATTGTTCTCATGAGCTCTAAAGAAGTGATGAAAACAGCGTTCCAGTTGGTACGACGGCAAAGAACAGAGGTCTGGCCAGTGCTGGAAGATGCCAGTATCGTAATGGGAAACAGTGTTGGAATTACTGTAAAAACAGCTACAAAAAAATCTACACTAAATTGTTTTGATGTGTACTCCAGTTTAAAAAAGAACATGTGGGAAATACTTACAGCTTTGTACAGAAACATACCAGAAACAAAAGTACACGCAGAGGAAGAAAAGTTAAGAGTTTAAGGCAAGACAAATGTGTGGATGACTAAAAAAAAATCTGAAGTACTGTAAACCAGCAGCAATCTGTTGGGGAAAGAGCGCATAATTTTCTAGCAGGATTGGTTTTTGTGGGTTTTTTTTTGTTGTTGGAGTTTTTTGTTGGTTGTTTGTTGTCTTTTTTTTTTTTTTAAAAGCTTCCAACTTTGAAAATGCAAGCCAAAACTCCTCTGCATTTGTGTTCTATGCCTGCCTGATTTCTTTCAGTTTTACAGTTTGGTCCAGATTCTCATGGTTTAATGTACAAAGTACGGTACATGCTACTAGGACTACTCACTGCAAGTTTTCAGAGTCTGCTTTTCAAAAAACAGATACATCACTGTCACCTTCATTAAAGGTTGATGTTACAAGTTTCAGTACTGCTTTTAAAGGGCTTCTAGAAATGAGAACAGAGAAGTCAGATTTATGACCAAGATATAAGCAATGAGCTCTGTAAAACATACACATTACAATAAGACTTTTCCTATAGCAAATAAAAGTCATCAGGGGAATTAATTTTTTTTTTTTAATAAAAACATTTCTTTCCAGGTTTCAGAAGTGCTAGCAATTCCAGCAATAAAACTTTCAAAGTGCCCTGGCTGTGCCTCTCTTTTTAGTGTCTTTTCCAAATGGTATTCAAACAGGTAAGAAACTCTCTCCTCTAATCAACAGTTGTCAGTTTATCATTATGCTATTGGCAAGTCAGATCCTGAAATATTATGAATATTCAATAGTTGTAATCAATTTATTCATGACCCTATAAAAAAGTACAGTTACTTGTGACTGCACTGTCAGATCTATAATACACCAAGTAAGACTGCAAAAATAAAAGGCAAAAAAGGAAAAAGGCCTCAGGTCTCCTTTTTTGTTGGTTGGTTGTGGTTTTTTTTTTTTTACTAATTGTCTCACAGCAAAAAAAAAAAAGTAGCAAAGGCTTAATCTTAAATACAAAGTTATAATCTGCAAATCAGGTCCTCTAATCCAGACTGACGGTACACTTTATTGTTTCAACTGAACCACCCATTACAAACTTGCAATGTCAGCACTCATTCATACCCTGAAGCGTTCCCCGGCCTTGTCCACCCAATCAACTATTCAGCCCTTATTTTAAGCAGAACAATAAAAACAGTTGTCATTTTGACATAGTTGGTCTGAATTCTTTAATACCACACAAAACTCAGGAAGACAAATTTAAGGATCTCTCAACTCAATTCTCAAAATATTGTTTACAACAAAAAAAAAAGGCGTGAATACGAAGTACAGAAGGTGTTAAACCACCACTAAAAAAAATGGACTTGGTAAAGAGCCTACACTGGAAACACTTACCTTGTCAAAGCATTAAAATGATCATCTCAGAAGATAATTCAGAGACACAGTCAGAATTGTGAAAAAATGCAAACTAGACTGTTGTAGATCACTGAAATACCTAACCTAAAGGCAGTGCAAAATGATGGCTGGTGAGGGGGCAACCAGTCACCTTGCAAAGTGAGGGACTTCGAATTACTCATCACTGACCTCCTTAATAATCTGCATTGAAGGACCTGACGAACAGCAGTCAAATTTTTGTCATGCAATTACAACTGTTAAGCAACCAATATGCAACTCAAGAGTGATACTGTCATCCATGGTGGATTATTAGAGTAATAATCCACTAAAGAATAAGGTCAAAGGGGAAAGTGGTAAACATCAGTTGCCATTAAGTGAAAACACTTCAAAAATTTACAATTAAATAAAAAGTTAGATGATGTCTTATAAAAAGAAGTACTGAACACAACAAAGCCACAATAAATTAGTGTTTCCATAAAACGACATGCTGAAGGTTTTGTTCCCAAGTCTATACATTTTTTTTACTGTCTGTTAATTCCTAAATATTGACAGCATAATTGAATAATTGAGGTACAGTAGTTTACATTTGTATATGTCTTGTAAAAAGGTTAATTTTTTTCTTCCAGTTTTTCTTCCTCATCGCCAAAGAACAACAAAGGAAACATTCCTAAAATGCACCCAACGGTCACTCCAATAGCTTTACCCTGGAGAAAGGGAGAAAAAATTAAGTTTCTCACTGATCAGTTGTTACTTGTGCTCTATAGTACCAGCACACCCAGGAAAACAGACCCTTTGTTCTAGCTTTTGGTTGGGAGCCACATTTTTCTTAGCATGCAGACTAGAAACACAATCTAGGAGAGAGACACAGATATGACAAGGTTAGAAACAGCGTGTGCTCTGATAAAAGACAATTCTGAATAAAAAGGAGGGGAATGACCCATGAAGAGCTGCAAAGGTGGTAAGGGAGGAGACAGAGATTCAAAGGATTATTAGGATGGCCAGGAAGACAGAGAAGGGGGGGGTGGGCAGGAAGAGAGAGAACCAAACTACATTTTAGGTGCAGTCATAATTGCATCTGCTTGCACCTGGTAATGCAAATTATCATCAAGGTCAGGAACAAGAAATTCCCTGGAAACATGACAATTTGCAAAGGCACAAGGTGGGGGGGGGAAGACTGGAAAACATTTCACAATTGACCTAGATGTAAAAGTCAACAGGAAAGGAAAGAAATAAGAAAAGGCAACATCCAAACCACATCACAAGCAGTAGGTGGACAGTGTTGAGGAACTTGAGACAGCGGATAAAAAAAAAAATGCCAGCATGCAGGCTAAGATGCTCAGAAGCCTTTTCACAGAAAAGTGCTGCGCATGAACTGCAGTGCAATGACAGGCTTTTGCCACAGACTCAGCTTCCACCAAGAAAACTCATGTTTGACAGAGTAGAGGGCAGCCCACTGACCATGTGCCAATTCTTCTCCGCTCAATGCTTTGATCTATCACTGTTAAAAGCACTTTTTTCCCCTCCTAACTTTTCCTCAGCAAGTGTTATTTCTCTTCCCTTAAATCTGCAAAGATATTTTTCCCCATAAAGGTTCATTCTGGCAAAGTGAAAGAAATATGTTTCTTCACTCTGTTTCTTTAATCAAAATAAACTAACACTTTCATTGCTGAAGTGGGACTGCTTCAAATGTTTAAATGTTAATTAAGTAATCATCCTGAAAATGAATCTGCAAGATGAGTGTCCCATAACTGTAAACCCAGGCAGTGAATATTACTCAAATGCTAAAAAGTTTACCCAGGGGAAAGCTAATTTCATATCCAAGCTAATTATAGAATACTAGAAATGAATACATACCAGCACAGGTATATGAATAGCAAGCACTTGACAAAAAATGTAGAGGAGTAAACTACTAAGAGGGCATGACTTTCAAATAAACTATCTTATCACAGTAGCCAGAGCTCAAACCAGGGATCTGCATAGCACACGTGAAGTCATTGCAGAGACTATCCATGTCACTAGTCACTCGTGGCTTGTTGCAGACAAAAAACCACCCACGCCTGAAACAATGCAGTTTCATGATGCTCCTTGACACAGGCTCACAACTAAACCTTCCAGGAAATGTGCAAAATGTTGGTGGTCGTTAAGTATTTAATGGCAAAAGTGACAAAAAGGATTTATCACTTATTAGTTTAAGTAAAAAAAAGCTCCATGCAAGCAGTGCCTACCTACAGGATACTCACCAAGTGTGCACTGAGACGCGTTTGCCACATATCAGCTTGTTTGGGTGTCAGATCAGGGATTGACAGACCCAGTCGTGAAGCTAAAGCTTCTACATAACCTGCAAGACTGGAAGAACAAGAAACCAAGAACAAACCATTTTGGATCTGACACTATCTTCTAGTGAGGACTTCGAAATATTTGAAGCACTGAACTTAAAATGAATAGCTTTTCCTTCAACATACTGATAAAGCCATCAAGAGGTAAATATGGGAAAGTGTTCAGACTTCTGATGATCACATTTTGCAATCTACGATAACTAATTTTCTCACTGATTTAATATGCAATATTTCCAGAAAAACTTTATGCATTAAGACAACTGGTGTGAATGTTACTGTATTTTTGCAGAGCTTGTAAGTAACCTTTACTGGAGGAAAGGTTACACGCACACACTAGTTAGTAATAAGCCTTGTTATTTGCAGAAAAAAAAAAAATAGAGGGAAAGTGGGGAAAGAGGCATAACAAACAGCTTTCGGCAATTATTCAGAAATTTTCTTTAAAAAAATTAAAAAGTCAGCTGCATCTGTTTATATCAGAAATAGGTATGCCTAGACCTGAAGACATTTCAGATATATAATTGTTTTATCTGAGAAGAAGGAAATGTCTTCAGATCTATGCATAACAATCTGAGGAGGTACATTAGGTATATTCTATCACAGCAATATATTACATCACAAAATAATGTATTTTTCTATTTGTATTTTAATGAACGCACTTTTTGTAGAAGTTTAATACTTCCTTAAAAGCAAGTGTTACCTACAGACTACATTGAATCAGATTAAACAGCAATCCCAATTTTATCACTTAAAATATATAATACTGTAATAGTAGGAGAGTTACGCTGTTTCAGAACTACATTGCAGTTTTAACCTCAACGAGAACTACCTAATATTCCAACTTTTTCTTAGAAAGGACAGAATACATGTAGTTTACTCAAGCAAAATTCAAGAGCTAGGAAAAAAAATAAAGCCATTTCAGCAGTTTATATGCTTTAGTTCAGTAGCACCAACAGTGTTTGCAGGAGAGGAAAAAAACATTATGTTCTTAATACAAGTTCAGACATACCCCAGTCCAGCTAAATCTGAAACAAGGTTTCCCAAAGCTGCAGCTGGAGGGAGGATGAGGAAAGAGAAGGGGAGAAGAAGGCAAAGTATTATTTTAATTACAAACAAAAGCAACTGGCACCTTCCCCCCCCCTCCAGTGACCCTCACTCTTCTCAGTATATATAGCATAAAAGACTAGAAGTAAGTTTCTTTTAGAGTTTTTCTTCTGACCTTATTACAGTTTGTAATAACAGCAGCAGACTAACAGTAATAGGAAGCACAACTATTTTTCTCCACTTATATGAAGAAAACTTGACAAATACAAAAAGACAACACTGACACCTGGAAATCAATGTAAAAGCTTTTCAGATCAGAATTAAAAACAGCCACGTGTGGTTGCCAGTTTCGTACAGCTAACGCTGGACACCAAGCAAGGCCCTCCAGTGCCTGAAGAGGCACAGAAGCACTGGAAATAGAAGGAGCTGTTACTCACGTATGTGGCTTTGATAAACATTTCAACATATCCATGAACTGTGTCAGTTTAGGAATAAATACTGTACGTATGATTTAATAAAGTTACACACTTAAAATACATGATTTCACAGCAGATCTTATTGCAATAAGCTTGCCTGTGACTGTCGCGCATTGCAACACAGGGCTGCAAATTTCCAAACAATTAACATGTTCTGCTATATACACTTTCATTTAAGCTATCTCGTGCTTTCAAGCAATGCTGCACCTGCAGTTGGCAGATCCACGAGCAGTTTCTTTTCCTCTGACATTGCAGAGGCACCAAAGCTGTCGAGCAGAGCTTATCAGTTTTGGCCCAGTGCAGGAGCAGGGTGGCTGCCTGGCCCTCCCGCGGTATCGCACGGAGGCAGAGAAGCCAGCGAGAACACCGGCCAACGCAGTAAAAGGACACCAACACTGATCTGCACTTAGCACTGCAAGCAAACAGCAACTTACAAATACATATATACACATACATAAATATCAGACCCTAGGGAATTGATAGCAGTTCCAATACAGGAATGCAAATATACTTTCCTAAGTGACCCAGGATTTGAACTTTTAGATTAAAACTGACAACAAGCATTTCAAAAACTATTTGAACTGAAATTCCATTTCTGCAAATGGAATATGTCCTTGCTTCAACCATAGATTGTTTCTTTATTAGGAAAGGCAGCTGCAAGACCAAGGAAGAGCCGTTTCCAGCCCTGTAGCCCACTTTCAGCCCAAAATATAGGAATGTGCCATATTAGTCTACACATACTGCATTTTTATTACTTGCCTGCCATAGTTGAAATTCCTAGGACAACTCCAATTGACAACTCTATTTGGGTTCCCTGAAAAATAAGAGTTTTCTCATTATTTGAGGGATTTGGAGTTAAACTAGATTATATTGATTCAACTGGCAAAAGTATTGCTTACTGCTTGTTTATGTTCAGACTGAAAGGATAAATGGACATTACTTCTACTAGATCTGCACAGCTCCTACCCTCCTAGCATATGTATTTCCCCCTAGGACAAAAGCCTACTTCTGATATTCTTTTAATATTTTATATTGTTTCATAATGGCCACCTAATGGACAAAACAGTAATCCCCATCTCTGCATACCATTTTCCCCACCGTAATTCTTAGCTGAATGCACAGCTCTGAATGCAAACTCCTACAAATACTGAGCAAACAAATAAAACACAGTATCATAGCTCCTTACTTTTTCAGTTGAAGAAACAAAGTCACAGTGAACTGCATGATGAAACAGCAGTACATGGTCCAAAGATGAGAGACAACGTGCATACATCAAAACAAGACATGTTCCGGTTGGATATAGGAAAATGTTTTCCACTGTGAGGACAGTCGACCACAGGCACAGGTTGTCCAGACAGGCTGTGCGGTCTCTGCCCTTGGACCTTCTCAAGACCCACAGGATAAACCCATGAACAACTTCATCCAACCTTAGAGCTGACCCTGCACTGAGCAGGAGGTTAGACTAGAGACCCTGAGAAGGTCCCGAGCAGGAGCAAGACTAGAGACCTAGTGGGTCCTGCGGTCCATTCCCACCCGAATTATCCCATGATTAAGATCACACTGTCAATGATAACTCTACACAAGGAACAGTATCTTTGGCCTTTATCCATCTTCCTGTTCCGCTAGCCTGTTTCATCTTCCAAATGAAGAGGAAAATATCTCTGTGTTACTCAGAAATGCCAGGCTACATCAGTACAAATCAGCATCAGCACTAACACTGCCTGCATCACTCAGAACAGAGGAACACATCAGTAAAAACCCTGAAGACCTATTCATCAACACATTATAATCACATTATCATCAGTCGGTACAAAAAAAAGTGTATTAACTACATGATCATAAATGTGTCTTGCAGCACAAATTAGGAGAGGAAAAAAAGGAATCCTCTTCTCAATTCAACAGAATTAGCTACAATACTGCCCTCCAGAAGGAACAACACTCCTGTGCATTCTGCAAAGGCTGAATAGAGCACGGGCATTTTCTTTAAAAAAGAAAAATTAAAATAGAAATTAGTGAGTTGATACAGAGGGAACAGAATCTTCCTGAACCTCTCATTTACTACTTGAACAATATGAATCTTACTGACTTGATCAAGGAATTAAATAATTAACTTACCGCAGCAATCATAATTGCGTTATCCAAAAATCCAAACCCTACAAAAGGTAATGCATTGTGGAAGAACACTAAAAGAAATAAGTAACAGAGAAAATAAATATTTATAAGAGAGTTCACTAGTTCACACAAACTACTGAAATGATAGTCTAATACTGCCTTTAAGAGAAACAAAGACGACATACACAAAATCCCTTTCCTACTACTTCTATTAGTGACCTCTTTATGTCTGGCAGGTTTGGTAAAACCCTTTGCTACTCCTAAGTGTTACTAATGGCTTGCAAAGAAGTTAAACCAACTTACTCTTTGCAAAAATACCTGTACAATTGTGGATGGAAGCCACTTATGCCTACTACTGCATAAGAGAAATATTTAAAACTACACAAACTTCGATACTATTTGCAGTCCTTCCAACCGATGTTGCACTATCACTGAAGCCTGCCAAACTGTCTCACCAGACTCCCTGCATTCTTCTCTTGCTCGAAATAAAGCCCCCTCCTCTGCAAGTCCCTCTCTATTCCTGTGCAAGACCTCCATCTTCTTCACGCATTCCTAAAAGTTCGTATTTTAAGAGTATTGCCTGGAGCTAGGCAATTCTTAGCAAAACTCCTTCAGCTAAATCTGCAATGCTAAGGTGGTTTTCACTAGTGTGTCACACAGTGTTAATCATCTCACTATTCAACCCAAACTTCTGTAACTTGATTTCGTCTGGGCACTATGATGAGGACAAGTTAGACTTGAAGCTGCTCCTCAATACCTTAAGAAATGAAGTTCCACTTTTTGTTTCATGCATTTCTTCTTTTCACTCCTGAAACTCCAAGTAAACCCTATCTGAAAATATTTTCTATTGCAGGAACTTGGAACATGCTGGTCTGACTAATTTCTAACAAGCAGCACAGTGCTACTGCATCATTCTTTTTTGTCCTGCATTATTTTCTCTCTCAAGTTTTAGCTTAAAAGCTTCTGATGGAGACATGATTGAATTTGCACAGCATTGCCTCCAGCTGAGTTCCAAGGTGCTAGCATCATAAGATTAAATACAGCACCAAAACAGGCTACATAACTAAAAATACAGCTTAGAAAGTTAAAACTTTTCTTTTTTTTTTTTTTAAACATGTAAAACACATCAGCTATTTAGGGTTTTTTCCCACTTCAGGTGGGACCAATAATTTCCTATATTTTATAAACTTAGAGATGCAAATATAGGAAGAGAGAAGATAGAGTGCATGAACCTCACAGTCATGTGAAAAGAAACTGGTATGAGTCCCTTTTGGGTTTACCTCTCACAGACAGCATGAATCCATGATATCAACAACAAAGCCACGCTCGAGAGATCTTTCATGCTCAGGTACTAGAACATGTTTGGACTTCTGTAACTACTTTGTAAGAACACACATACCTTCTTAAACGCACAGGTAAAAGACTAAAGCACAGAACATATGAAATTTTCTGAATTATTGGGTTTTTTTAAACCCCCGCAGGACAAAAGCCCCAAAAACATAAATAACAAAAAAGCACAGAGACATAGCTAGTATTTTCAAAATGTGTGCACCAAACTCTGGAGCTACAAAGGAAGCTCAAATTCTTACTGAAGTTGACAGAATTTTGGAATCCATGGAGCAAACAGAACCCCAGGAACCAAGCAAAAAATCCAAAGAAAAATAAGTGTAGATACCTAGAACAGGAAAATGTTCAACCAAACACATTTGCTCACTGACAGAGTTTAAAAACACAAAAATACACTGATTTGGAAACTAAATCAGAATTTGAATGGCCATGGTACTATAAAGAATACCAAATCTATTTCCAGCTTCTCTGCAATTTTATCCCACTTCTCAGTCCATTTAAAAATATATGCAACGAGAAGCAAGTCAATAGTTTTAAGCTTAAACACAGAAAAACCCACAAGGTACTGCAGCATCAATGCCGCTCAGCTTACAAAAACAATGTTTGCTGCTGGCTTTGAACAGCGCGGTCTCATTTGGGCTTTCTGTCCTACTTTCACTAAATGGTACGCATTCTCCAGCTGAGGTGTTATGAAATAAAGCAGGCAGAGTGACTGCTGGTGCTTGCTTTGGTTTTCTGTTACTCCGTACGACAGGGATGAGGACAGACCAGCACTCGTAGGAAGAAGATGAAGCAATTCAAAGACAGACTGCACAAGTACTGAACCACATTCAACAAACATTCTTCTTTTACCATGTTTCAGTTGTCCTGGAGATGGTGGTGCAACCTCCAACTTCTCTAGAGAAGTCAAAATGAAATGAGAAAGTTAGCTAGTTCATCACAAATTCAGTTTATTATATTATAAAGAGTTCATCAAATTACCAGCAGGCAAAAAAGCAGTTATGTTATTTAACAGCTTTAAAATTTGAATAAAAATGCTTCACATCTACATTTTTATTAGTTTTACAAAAGATAACATATTAAAAGCCACAAAATCTTAGAATAATATTACAAGATTAAACTAGTATAGTGATTATGCAAAGTAACAGCACACATTAGAAGCAGCCCAACAGCCATCTCTATTACTGAAAATTAGAAAAACACTAAAATTAGAATAACCAGGACATCTAAAGAAAATTAGAAAAAAAAACACTAAAATTAGAAAAAACAGGACATCTAAAGAGAACTGTATTTTATTATTTGTTTTTAGAGGTCCTCTAAGCATGCATCAGACAACCTTCTTTCCTCCAGAGACAGTCTGCAAAAAAACCCCTACCATTTCTGTTCTGACAGAAGGCATCTTTTAATAACTAGTGTGAGAATAAAAGAAAAATACTACGACGACATTAGAGACCACTGATTTCAGTAACGACAGATCAAGTTTGGTCATTTGGTGCATGTTTCAAGTATCCTGGCATTAAACCATTAAGAGCTTGGAAGGACAAGGACGTCACTCCTGAACCTGCCAGAGTACTCCATAGGAAGCTAATGCAGCCTGCTAGAGGTGATGCACAGAACGCAGCAGCAACACCTACCCATTTCACAGGGGCAAGGGAAAGAAAACAAGCTATTTTTTTAGGCTTTTGTTGTTTTGTGGTTTTTTGGTTTGTTTTTTTTTTTTTTTTTTAAATGTGGATATTGAGCATAAGACCCCTTTTTAAAGCAGGAAAAAAAGTTGCCCCAATACCTTCCAGTGTTATGAACCCTGAGCTTTTGACAAGTTGCTTCCATACTTTTGATTAGGTAACTTCTATAGGCAAAGGTAAAAAATAGTAAAACATGAGAGGAGCCTACAACACTACCTCAAGTATTCAGATTTTGCTTGGGGCAGCCAAGCACATGAAAAGACAATGCTGCAAACACAGGCTGTGAAACGTTTGAGCACGTCCGATCTGTGCAGACTAGAGTATCCCTGCATCCAAGTCACTCCTATACACAAAGCTATTGTAAAGGAGAAACTAAAATATTCACTTAAACAACTTTGGGGAAAAAAAAAAAAGTTAGACCATAACACCAATATTCAGCCAACCAAAATCACTGACTTCCAAAATAATTTCATCATTAATTTAAGGTCTTAAACTATAACAACCTTCAAGCTTTAGCAGTTATTGAAGAGCTGCTTATTCCCTCTGCCCAATAAACAAACTACCTAAGCTCTGCAAACACCACTTGTACTCATCATGCAAGTGGGAGAAGTACAGCCAAATACTATAGAAATACAGATTTTTTTTTCCCCCTAGAAAATGCGAAGGAATTCACAGATTCAAACCTCAGGCAGGAGGAGGAGCAAAAGACCATCCCATGGTAAACAGAGGGGAGCCCTGCAAGAGCCCATCTTCCAAAGCCGCAGGCATCACTGGTGCCCGACAGCCAGAAAACGTCAGACCAAAATTTTCAGCTTGTGTTCCAGGAGGATGGGACTGAGGGTGGGACCCATCTTCCCAACACAAACTCCTCCTGCACTTGTCTGCATGTGGTCTCCCTCCATCCTCACAGGTGAAGTGAAGCTTTTATAGAAGCATGGAAAATAGAGAGTTGTCTGTATATACCAGTATTGCGCTTTCAGCAGCTTTTCTCAGAATCAGCAAATTTGGACAACACTGGGGAAAAATAAGAGCCACTTTGAACGAAAGAGATTAACTGAGGCCACACTTTCCAAAAGCTCTAGATGCCCTGGAGGTGGCCAGGCAACCTAAGCCAGCACCATCACATTCCTGATGAAGCTTTCCCAACCTCCTCTTGCTCCATCCTGCTGGATGCCAGGGAGAGAATGAAAACCCAAAATCACAAACTCAAGCACAGGAGGTCACTGAGAGTGCTGCCCTCCATGGCTTTCTGCTCCGATGGGAAGCTATCACACCGACCAGCGTGGTTCCTTGGCTTCATGGGACACTGCCACTGAAACCATCCCCACTGAAGTACCATCTGCTCTTCCAAGTCTAGTTCTCCATATACAAGGATTTAATGATAAAAAGCCATAACAGCATACATAAACTTCCAGGAAACACTCTATTTACGTCTGAGGAAGACACCTTTTTGAAGTATTTTGGGTACCAACACAGAAGACAGAAGACTATTTGGTTTGTCACACAATACTACAAATCCCTAGACCATCAGTCTTGTGGATTTAACTACAACTGATGTTTGAGTTTGATAGCACATGGCAGTCTACATAATTAAACTCTATTCAGTGTAGCTAGAAAGCTATTAAAAAGCTAAAAAACAGTGCATAATTGATTTTAGAAGCTTATTACCAAAAGGAGGAATTGAGGAGAAGCATTTAGTAAGAGGAAAAAACCCCCATCTTTTACATCTATGAATAATGGGAGTTTCAAGTCACATTAACTAAAAAGGACATAAACCTCCTCCTTTAGAGCATAAATCAAGGATTATCTTGGGTTGGTTTTAGAAGGAGGGAGGCTGGGGGACACTGCTTTGGGGGTAGAGGAGAAATGAGTTAGTGCAAGGTAGAGGGAAACAGCAAGGCATCAAATATGAGCGAAAATTATTTCACCACTGAAGTAATTCTGAGGTAGTCACTGTTTTGTACTGGTTTGGCCTGGGATAGAGTTAATTTTCTTCATAGTAGCTAGTATGGGGCTATGATTTGGATTTGTGCTGGAAACAGCATTGATAACACAGGGATGTTTTCGTGACTGCTGAGCAGTGCTTACACAGAGTCAAGGCCTTTTCTGCTTCTCACCCCACCCCACCAGCGAGGAGGCTGGGGGGGCACAAGAAGTTGGGAGGGGACACAGCTGGGACAGCTGACCCCAACCGACCACAGGGACATTCCATACCATATGACATCATGCTCAGCATATAAAGCTGGGGGAAGAAAGAAGGGGGGGGACATTCAGAGCGATGGCATTTGTCTTCCCAAGTAACTGTTACGGGTGATGGAGCCCTGCTTTCCTGGAGATGGCTGAACACCTGCCTGCCGATGGGGAGTAGCGAATGAATTCCTTGTTTTGCTTTGCTTGCATACACGGCTTTTGCTTTACCTATTAAACTGTCTTTATCTCAACCAACGAGTTTTCTCACCTTTACCCCTCCGATTCTCTCCCCCACCCCACCTGGGGGAGCAAGCGGCTGTGTGGGGCTTAGCTGCCGGCTGGGGTTAAACCATGACAGGGATTCCTGCTAAATACCCGCTTTTACGAAGCGGGGCACCTAAGGTGGTTCAACACTACCGGCAGTCAAACATTAAAAGAGAGGTTCCTAAGGACAGTATGGTGGCACCATGCTCTGGAGACCAGACTGCTCTTGTCCAGCCACAGGGAACTCTTGTACAGGTAATGGCGTCTTCCTGCCGCATCCGTAAAAACTTTGTTTTATGAAAGAGTCTTGCTAAACTCATCAGGAAGTGTGCCTGACAGAGTGTCGCTCATCATTGAGATAAAAATTAATCTGGGAAAAAAAATCTGGGATCATATGTATTAATGAGACAGGGACAGAAGTCGTCTGACAGAAGATTAGATAACTAAGTGCAGTCAACCCTGCTCACGCTCCAGAGAGGGAAGCTCCAGACCTGACACTCTCTGCCCGAGCCAGGCCACAGGTCTCTAGCCTGGAGAGGGCATCTAGTCCCACCCTGCTCAACGCAGGGCCAAATCAGACCAGGTTGCTCAGGACCTTGTCAGCGGGCACGCCGTGGGACCAGGCTCAAGGGAAAAGCTGTCCTCTCTGGAGCACCAAAAGCAGCCTTTAAGCACAGAGACGACTCCACCGACAGCTGAAGTACGCTCTGCCACTGCGAGGGGCAGAAGGGGAAGGGGGCTGGACCAGCTCGGCTCTACTTGCAGAGGCCAAGGCTTAGTTTAAAGCTGGGACATTGGGACAAAAAAAAAAAAAAGAATTAAATCAGAAAGAATTAAATAACCACCATGGCATGAAAGCAAGTAACCTTTTTACAGAATCACTTCCAATTACCACCTCTTTAAAGCATAACATACTTTAAAACTCTGCAAGATATGAAGGCATCAGGGGAACACATCTCTTAGAGAGCCAGAAAAATTCTTTAAAGCAATTTTTTAAAACTCTAGATAGAAAAGTGTATTTCAGAATAGGGTATTTATTCACAGGAAGCTGTTCTGACTATTTGAATTTTCAAGGCTCAGCAAAATACCAAGAAAAAAATCTTCAGAGAGTACAGCAAAGGAAACATACCCTTCGCTTGTTTTACTGGAGGGAAAACAAAAATCCTAATTGCAAAGTCCCCTTTCAAGAACTGAATTCAGTCAGAATCTAACAGTTCAGAGTTTAAATCACTGGGAAAAAAACCTGGAGTACTCCAATATTGCATTTCATGACAGCCATTCACCAGCTCATCCTGTGCCATAGTGCTGAATAAGAGACCAGAATTCATCTAATCGCAGAAGGAATAAAATGAAATGGCAGAGTAAGGAATAGTGCTATTTTCTAACTGACATTCATTACCATAAATGAAGTTATAAACCAAGGTTCAAGTGCAATACAGGTCACGAGCACTGAATTAGCAAAGTCTGGGGAGCAAAAAAAAAAAAATAATTTAACTACCTCTTAAATCTGCTCTTGATCTTTTTTGAATTTACAGTATCACTTTTTGGTAACTAAAAATTCACTTTTTTTTTTTTTAAATAGATAGAACCTGGGGTGGGGAATATAAATCTGTCAACATAAATACCACCATTATCCACAACTTGGCCCAAATCCAGCAAGTTAAATTAACTCTGCCAACTGTAGCCAATTTAAACCAAGACAGTACTTGCAATTTAGTTTTAAGATTATTATTTTTAGCTGACAAAACCCCTAACTGACTAATAGGTAACGGGGGTGCATTTATTCAGACAGTTGGTAAAAAAAAAAAATACACACACACACAAAACCATCACCAGTTTTTGAATTATCAATTTTTTAAAGAACTAGCATACAAGGGAACTTGCAAGCTTAAAGGCATGTATTATTATGTTTTAGTCAAATTGCAGCTAACACTGCCATAAAATTTTATAGCTTAATCTGTCACTGTCACCCAGGGGCAGAAAACACGTACCAGTGATAACAGGTACTATGGCCGGGGCTACCCTAGGACGATAAATGCTACAGCTGAGTATTGTTAAATCTAAGACAAGAATACGAGTAGTGTTTTATAGATTTTTTAAACAGTGACCAAATTGTTAAGATTAATGATTTAACAATGAATATCAAGAAGGTAAGGAGAAGGAATATAAAAAAATATTATTAATCTAGATCCATTATAACCTCATTGTAGGCTCTGAAGGTTAGTGTCTCATCTGGAAGTTACGGAGGGTTTTGTCTCAAATGCATCAATCTGTTTCCTCCAAAAAGCCTGTCCGGGTCACTTCAGCAAATCATTCAGATACACATCACGGAGGCAGCAAGGCCTTCACTTGCACAGAACAAGAAATCAAAGCAATTGTTGTGTCTATTAAAAAGAGGTACTCCTTTATACATGAGTTCATAAGAGGATCTTTATCCCCAAAATTCAGGATTGGAGCCTAGAAACAAGATGTGTGTTATTGCTTTGCTCAGCATCTAGAGGTGGAACCTTAAGACTAAATTCTGGCTATGATGTAAGAGTTCATTCATGGAGTAAGCTCATAAGGCACATCCCCATTCCCCTGTGCTCCTCCTCTGTTTTTCTTGAGGTTTTAACAAAAACTGCAAAAACCTCAGCACATACCCCAAAACACAAAGTTGAAAAAACATGTCTATTGATCTTCAATTGGGTTCCCTTAATTTTCCAGATGGGAAAAAATAATCCATGAGTCGACAGCAAAGAAAAAATTCTGCATCATTTGTTATAACTCGCAAACGGTTTCCTGTTACTACAGCAATTAAGGCATGAAAGGATGCTGACTCCAGCAGTGCTAAATATAAACTTGGCTGTTGGCCCATTCAGTCACATGCACACAAGAAGAGAAAGCTGAGTGAAGCACTAGTAAGAGATGAATGCACAGAGGACATGATAGAATAATTTCTCTACTACCCCTGAAAAGATAACCATGTCCAAACAAATATTCTGCACAGATACAAATAGGACACTATGGACATTAAAGACCATTTTTATACTCTCCCTAACACTGTAGAAAATTGCACAGTGATTATGTTTTATCTCCCTCCCTGAAAAACTTTGAAGTAGCAGAAGAGATTATCATCTTTATTTGAAACTATGGTTATACCTAGGGGATCAAGTGCTGAACAAGCTCTGCAGGAATGCCGGTCACTCCCCGGTTCTCTCCCAGCATCAGCCGACCAGTTCCCTTCAGAACAAGACTCCGGAGTGATTTCAGGGATAGTTCACTCCTGGGATCCCATCCTAGCAGGGGGGCAGCCTGGACATGTGGGCCCCAGGACAAATCCAAGGCTAAGTGCCACATACAATAGATGCAGCAAGCCTGCTCCAAAGGAGAGAGGGAAAAAAAAAAAAAAAAACCAAAACCACACAAAACCAAAACCACCAAACCCCTATGACTGGGAGCAGAACTACTCTGTACCACCTCATCTAGTGGTCAGCAGTTACTCCCTAGAACAGATGCATTTAGCAACAGAAATGTGCATTATTTCTCATCAGATGCAGGATAGTCTAGGTTTAAATACCATAGAATTTAATTTCAACTTTATTCGCAGTACTTGCTGGATGTTCATCATCAAACACTGTGAGTATACAATACGCTTATCCTATTATCCCTTCCGAAAAACATGATACACCATTCATATTCTCTTAAAGATATTTAACAAAAGAGACCTAAAGTGGAAAACCTGACCAGAAATCTAGGAGAAAGCATAAAATGCAAACAGGTATCCAGAAATCCAAATCACCGTCTTCATCATTAAGATTTTTTTTTCCTGATCTAATCCAATTCTCTATCAGCATCTTATAAACTTAAAAGCCTTCATGTAAGCCTTTCATGTCCACTCAAGCAGGTTCACGCCAAAATAGGATTTGCAGTGGTTTTCTTAACAAGGTCTCAAACCACAGCTGAATAAAATTACAAATAAGATGCTTGCCTCAAGATCCAAGAGGGTTAATCAGCTAAAATGACAACAACACAGAAAGGACTTGCAGTTTGTAATAGAGATGGAGGGTAAGGATAGAAATACGGAGTTTGAGCTGTCTCCTTCAGAAAGAAATGGAAAATGTCATAAAAACAGCTGAAGTGTTTGCATAAAAATGCCAGAACCATGATAACACTGATAGGAGAGTGAACAGGAACAATAACGTGGTATTCTGATCTGTGCATTCCAGAAGTGAATGGTTATATATTATTTAACAAAAAAATAAAAAGTAAGAAGTTATTTGAGTGCTGCCAATAAATAAGCTGGCTGTAGCAATTCCCTGACTGGAGTGAGCCATCCACAGAGTCAAAATTTTCTGCCTCAAAAAAAAAAAGTAATACCCATCATCCCAAATGGAGGTTGGCTCTTCTTTCCTTCCTCACCCTCTCCATCTCAACGCTCGGGGACTGCAATGAGTTCCCGGGAGCTAGAGGAGGGACACCTCCTAAAGGCATAGCAACCTCTTCTGTCTTTGGATGAACAAATCTTCCCCTGGGATTATTAATACCCTCCCCACTAGTTAAGGAAAAAAACAGATAACTACTTCAGACTAACATTAGAGTGGAATTAATCTCATCCAAATATACTCATCTAACTGTTTCTCAGTAAGATGAGGTGTTGGCACTTCTCTGTCAGCACTGATTTTTCTTGGGCCTCTCTGGTTCAAGGTAAGGATCTATCAATCATTTCACCTGTTTGCAGCTGAGCAGAGCAGCAGCTCAGCAACTGTGTTGAACTGGAAACAAATAAGATCACAGTATCTATGCATTATCAGGGTGCGAGATGAGGTTTTTGGCTGTTCTCTGTAGGAGATTCATGTAAGAGGATAAGCAAAGCAATTCTGTGGGACACCACAAAAGATTTGTTAACAAGAGTTATCGGAGCTCTGTGCACAACCAAAGAGATCTGATCTAGTAGAGGGCTTTTACCACCTTTAAATAGAAAAGCATTAGACATCATTAATGCCTACATATTAGTGCTCATGAAATATCTAGGGAGGTGTATAAATAATTATAATATTTATTTAACAATGTTCCCCCAGGCCCTGTTCATAAAAAGAAATCTGAGAAGTTGAGAGATTATTTTGTTTATTCTCACCCCTCTTCTCCCTTATGCCCTTCTCCAACCAGCCCAAAACCACACTTGTTTCCCCAAGAAAGAAGGGAGGGGTTAAAAAAAAAAAAAAAAGGTAGTTTATGAAGAAGAGGGAGCAGCGTTGGTTGCCAAGCCCAGGGGCACGATCCCGTGCTCACAGCCAGCAGCGTAACCCCTTGGAGGACGAAGCTGACTGACAACAGCCTTTGCAGCACCCGGGGGAACAGGGACGCTCCCTCCCCACTGCCCCAGCGTGAAACACAGCGTATTCATAACATGGAGTGCTTGTGCCTCGTAGCAGCAGCAGTGGACAAGGTCCACACTATACTCACTGGCTTTTTCCAACACATTTGCTGTTTATAGTGTCATTCTCAGGCACAGAGTGTGAGCTTTTGCCTTCTGCAATACCCAAGGGTCTTGAAATGAGGAAAAGTGACTTGGTTAGTACCAAGAGAGATGCACAGCAATGCTTACTGTAAGAGCAAATCCAAGGCTGGCAACAGCAGTGCTTCCCACAGCCACTGGTACCAGCAGCCCCCGTACTCGGACAGCAACAACGCTGCAAACAGGCAACACCATGCGCAGGCAGTTACGGCAGTGCAGTAACACCAGGAGGACAACTGGTAAATTTGATGGATTTGGTGGAATTTTTTTTTTCCCCTTTAAGAGAACTTTACTATGATCTTTACAGAAAGCTGAAAACAAACTGCTATTAAATCACCTACCACTAAGTATCAGCCTTTTCTTAAGCAGAAAGTTTCATTCCCCGCCCGAGGATAACCTTGGAAGCAAGTAAGACTGCAGAAAGAAGCTTCTCTCTGAAATAATTTTAAATGCATATAGAGTTTATTGTTCTTCATCTGTCTCAGAATTAAGACAGCTACCCAGAACGAGAGAGACAGAGTGGACAGATAAACTGAATGATGTTCAAACATTTCGTTACAGACTCACATTAAGTGTAATTACACTTCTCCTAATTTTTCACTGCATTGGGGCAGTCAAGACAAAAGTATGAGCTCCCCTGAAGTCCTTAAGAAACTATTCATACCTGTCAGCAAAAAAGAACACCGTAAGAAACCACTGACAATTTAAGTTCCAGTCATAAATTACACTCAGATAATTTGCACCTCTCTATATAAACACCTAATGAATACAGAACACAGCAGCAATGAAGCTATTCTTAACTCTTAACCTACTGCTAGAGGCAGCGCAGTAGATTCACCACTTGGGTACCTTTCCTTTTCCCTTCCCCACGTAATTTAGCAAAGCCTCTGGCTGCATTTGTGAAACTAGTCAGACTTCAACATCTGACACTCTGCACAGTCAAAGTCAAGCTGCAATGTCAGCTATCTTTGGCAAATGGCTGAAGGAATGAAAGTTATATGATATAATGTAAAAATAGATAAAATACACTTTACGTGGAACTTTACCTCAAAATGTTTTCTTTTGGCTTTTATGTTAGAAGAATACGGAGTATCTGCTGGGTTGTTATGCAGCTGCATTAGTTAGCAATTTATTCTGCACGTGAATTTGAAGTTCTACTAAAAAAATTCACTCTGATCATGAAAATGATCCAAAACTACTAAGATTGTTGATTTTGTAAATAAAAGTCATAAGCAGAAGACAACAAAGACTACTGGGCTGTACTATTCCCATAAGTGAACAGTTCTGACTAATTTAACTTTTAACTCTTTCAAGCAATTGTCTTTATTCTGCAAAACAAAACAGGAAAATTCTTCCCCCTGTCAGTGTTTCGGCAGCCTTTGGTAAGCACCAGCCTTCCCTCGGGAGGATTAACCAGCTCAGCTGCAAGTGTATCTCTGCAGCTTCCAGCGGCAGGGCTAAGGCAAGCTTCAGCCCACATCGCACCACTGCAAGTCACAGCTGCGCACACACTCCCTCTAAAGCTGCTTGGGGACCTCTGCTCTATGAAGTACCACACAGCTGATCACCTGTTTATTTAATCCCAGTGTTGCTTTCTCTTCCCATGAAACTACCCAATGCCAGTTTATGAAAGACTGGGTTCCACCACTTAGCACAGTCTTTGTTTTTCAACTTTGCATGTTTTCCCTTTTCTACTGCTAATTTTTTTACCTGTTCCTTTGTCACGGTTTCAACTGTGAGCACGCAGCAGATTCCTGTGAGCGTTGAAATTACATGCGCCACCTCCAGTTCTGCTAATCAGCTTGAGAATTATTAAATTACAAACACAAACCCACAGCTGAATCCAAGGTTTTCTGCACACATAAGCCTGTTTTGTTTTCTACATGGGAGGAAATACGGAATCTTATCTATTTAACACCTTTCCCCTTGGCAGTGGAAAGTATGCTGTGGCACTAGTGTATTGCCTGCATCAGCAACATACCTGTAAAGCCAGTATTTACTGGAGACCTTAATTAAATTTGCGCCCCTACAGCTTTTTTCATGCTGCGCGATGGGGACTGATCTCTGTGTGCATTCCAGCATCCTTCCCTCCCTCATTCGCAGCTGCTTCTCCAAAATCTGGGCAATGTTTACACAGCCTCTTCTCCAGCAGTGAGGAAGGGGATGGATTCAGGTCGAGGATGCCTTTTGCAGTGCTGAAGCAAAGCGCTGTGTGATACAGGGGGGCAGCCACTGATCCCAGGAGGAATAATCCTGGATAGAAAGCCAGAGGAAGGGAGAAGAGAGACAGCTCCCTACCTAGTCACAAGATGAATTCTGAGGTCAAAAATGCTCCAATATAATTGCAAGTACTTGACAATACTAAAAAAGTAACCTGGGAGATCGAAACTATTGCTTACTAGTGCAAGTCACCAAATGTGCTGTTAGTGACACAGAGGGATCCCAGAACAAACTCCCACCTCGTGGCACCTGCCATGAGAAAACAGGAAAGGCAGAACCTTAGGTCAAATACAACACTGCACCTTGAAGTGATCTAAAGTCACGTTGCTGCTGCAAGGGATGATTCAATACTTTTCTTGCTGTTCCTAAAACCCCTCCTTTATTCTAGCACTTGTGCCCGGTGTACAGCCAGGCCCAGCGGAGCAGCAGTCCTAGCATGGAGAGCAGAAACAGGACTTGCACACCCAGAGGTTTTCGGGGCAGAAGGGATGAGAATGGGATGCTCCCTTTGCACAACCTGGGGGAAGCCAACAGTAAATCTGCACCATACAGACAAGTCACATCTATTACACATCAGCTCGTCCACAGCTCAGCTGTGCATGCTCTTATCCCACAGTGGGGAAGCCATCTGGATGCTCTTCCTCCATGGCTGGGGAAGAATAATTAAAGTGAGCTTTTTTTTTTTTTTTAACTGAGCTTTTACACAAGGTCAGACATAAGTCGCAGTAAAACTCAGCCATATTAGTCTCCAACTGCAAAAACTGAAATAAGCAGCATCTGGAAACAAGGCTGATACGATAGGTTCCTAGCATGCAACGCAGAGAAGTAAGCCAACAGCAAAAACATTACAAATCCAAAGACTTTTTCTGATAAACCAGATCCAACAAATGACTAAACAAGTCACACGTATTTCCCACTGGAACCAGTCATCTCTGACACAGGCCATTTGTGCTGTATCACAACCACACACACACACACACTTTTGTTACGTTCCTTCTGTTCAGGGAGAGGGACGCAGAATCGCAAGGGAGAGGGACACAGAATCACAAGAAGTCTGTCTGACATTTCAAGATGAAAAGGTCACCAGGCTGATTATAACACCACTGCCACTTTTGCAGTTACTTATTTACTTTACTCCATGAAATAATATAAAATAGGTAATAGGAAAATTGATGGGGGGGATTTCAAGCTGTTCTCCCATCTCTTTTCTCTAGCAAAAAATCTTTATTTATTAGGCAAGATGGCTGTGCATCCATCTGGCAATTCTTACATCTCTTCACCTTGAAGAAAACTGTTAATTTTACATTTGTAACATCACATCTTCACTTGTGCTTTGTAAAAATCAGCCCATTGCCAGGACTTAATGAAGCAGAGAAACAGCTGGATTGAAAGGCTGTTTACAATCCGAAAATACAAGCTGATGGTATTTAAAAGAGCAGCTGACTAAAGAAATCAGTTTGTTCCATGCACATTTCTCTCCAGTCTTCCGTGAAGCCCAATAAAGCCAATAAAACACAATTTCTACCCATTCAGATTGCCATGAAAGATGGGATAATATCCTAATGGAGAGTGATGATCCACATTCGTAGTGTAAGATGAGTTATAGTGAACTGGCCAGCAGTAAGGGATGGATCACTGCATAGAGCCAAAAGCTATCAAGAGCAAATAACTGAAAGCTATGAATGAAAGTTATTTTAACAGTACAATAACCAGAAACTGATGATGTCTAAAAGAAAAATGCAGCAGGTCAAAATGCAACAATTACCTGTTGGTTCACAGCAAGCATTTAGAGCTGAAGAAAATACCAGAGCTTTGTGGCAATACAGCTTTACACGTACCAATACACCCCGAAGCAGACAGACCTCTGTCCGCAGCACAGACAGGAATCACATGCCGTGTCCCGTGCCTCCTTCTAGCCCTGCCCGAAGGCTTCCCAGAAGTTTTGAAAGAACTGCTGGTGTCCAGCCGACAGGTCCCAGACTGTCTCCAAGAAGTGAGCTTTGAGAACCAAAGCCCAGGCCACCGCTGAGACCCATGTCTCTGGCTCCCTTCAGTTCAAGCTGGCCTCACTGCAGAAGCCTTTTTCTCTCAAACTTTCCCATACTTTTTGAAATGAAAAAGATTTTTCAAGGCTCTGTCCTTCCCCCAGGTCATGCAGGAGCCTTTCGCCAGGATCACTGCCACACAGTAAGGCAAGTTTTAATTCTGGAAATGCCTATGCTCCTATCTGACATCCTAAAAGCTATGAAGTATTTAGCAAGTGTTGAGAAAAGGTTTTATCCCTTGCTCCTTATGTCTGCTTTAAGGCAATACAAGAGCTGCCACAGAATATGCCCCATCTCCAAACAAATAACATTGTAGTCTTCAAATATGTTCCTATTTGCTCTTTTTATTACCTAGAGAGAAATGTGTAAGTTAAAAAAAAAAAAACTGTTGGAATTTGCCATGTCAGTTTGTCAAAATTAAATTAAAAAAAACCTCAAAGAATACCCAAAAAAGCAATGAACATGAGCCCATCACATACAAATGGAAACCAGCAAATGATGCAGCAAAAAAAGTATAGCAAGTAGCAAGTATCAGTATGTATTATGGCTGCTAGGGTGGATATTTTATTAATAATTAACATACAAATATCTAAGAATCCGAAGTAAATGAACACTGGAAAAAACAGCTGATATCATACCCTGTAGTTTTGAATGAAATATGCACTCTGCTGGGTTAAAAACTGTATTTTGTGGGCTTTGCCTTAAGAAGCTCCCCATGTTTCAGAGGAAGCAAGGGTTTCATTTCAGGCACGGGTTAGTCACGTCCCAAAAATTCCAAGGGGCAGATTCGATGTTAAAGGAAGTTCTCACACACAGCAACAATACGGAAACAAGAAGGCATGCCTTCAGGTTTTTGAAATAACACCATGCTAATTTAAGGAGAAAGAAAGAGGGGAGGGGGCACCAGACAGCTCACACACACAAGGCCAGCTTTCCCCAGCCCTAGACACTTCCTTACCAGAAAAAAAAAAATAAACAAACAGCAGAGAGATCCAAGACAGCTTCCCAAGTACTCTGTTTGCCTGATATAATTACCTCATTTTTCCATTTACTTTTTCTTTTTAGAAAAGATTTTCTGGTGGAGACACCAGCTGCCTCTGTAGTTCCGTATTTGGATTGATTAAATAATAAATAAGGCCAACTAAAGCTAAGAGTTTTCAGTTGAATGAGTAAGCTTTAAATAATTTCTTTCTTAGAGCAACTGGTAGACTTCATTTTCTTTTCATTTTGATTACACACTGAAACAGTACCTCTGTCTTCACAGAATAAATACGATCTGTTTCATTCATGCCTAGTACATGGAGATCTAAGTGTTTCTAATCTATCACTCTGAAAGGTTTAAGTTGCATTATAAGTAAAAGTTGCATTTCAAATGATCTTTCCTAAAAGGACCTAAATCAAAAGCATCCCTCCTAACCAGACAAGACAGCTAAAAGGAAAATGTCTCGTGATAAATATAAAATATATTATTTTACATAAGACAGAGTTGAAGAGCAATGGCTCAAGGTTTGGATTTTTTTTAAACTCATGATTTACAACATGCTCGTGCATGACAATTATTTTGCACACAACACATGCTTAAACACATGCAAAAGATGGAAAACAAATTTTCATTGGAACAATCTTCTATTTTACCTTTTCTAAAACATTAATTGCAGGGAAGGGCAAAGGCAGCTAACTAAATGATTTTTTTTTTTTAACAGTAATATTATTTCTGCATTAGGTTTGGACCATGTAATTTAATGCATGGCACTTTCCTAGGCAAAGGCATAAGGTAGATGACACTGAGCTTCTTCAAGTAAATGAAGCTGCTTCACAGTCTGAAATTTCTGGTCAAGTATTATCTAGAAACTATGGTATAGCTCAGGAGAGTTTCTGCAAGATCAGGACTTGAAACACTTCTTCAGTCACATTAAGAGTAAGTCCATGAAGTATTACAGGTATCACTGAAATTCCTGAGACTGAAGACTTTATATTAATATAAATAAAGAAAACCTGTGTACTTTTATTTCTTGTAGCAATACATGCCAACTGCATCAAAACAAGCAAGCGGAAAGTCTGTCAAACCAGCAGCCTGCTGGCCTTATGCAATGCCACGTCTTAGCAAACACACTTTTTTGCTTGGTTTGGTGGTTTTTTTTTTTTTTTTTTTACTGTACCAAAAGTACTGGTCGCCTCTGGTGATACTACCTCCTTCGCTGGCTTCTCAAGTGGTACCAGTGGTTTAGGATATCTGGATGCTACAAGGAGTTTTCAAAAGCAAGACAGCAGTAAGTCATTATTTAAAATTTTCCAATCAACACTGCAGCATGCACCAGCAAGGAAAGAGCCTTTATAAACACTTAAGACAACTGGATTTCGCTAGGTCTTGCGCCAATTCCACTAGAATGTTTGCAGGCTCTCCTCTGCAAAAACATATGGCAAAGTTTCTGCATTTAAGCAGAGAACTCAGACTAGAACCCGCTTTAAGTTATATGTGCATGTAAAATTTCAGAATATGGAAGAAAATCAAACCACAAGAGCAAAACCTTCTAATACTTAAGTAATATATGCATGGCCCTGTCCCAAAGTACCATCTATATTAGCACGAATAGAATAAGCCTCACAAATGGCGTTTAAAGCAGAAAGAGTATTACCAAATGTATTCAAAGTTAAAATTTTACAAAATTTTTTCTATATATAGTTAACATTTCCAATAAGATGCACGTATTGAGATGACAACATGATGAAAAATTTAACTTCCCCAAGCTACCCATATTTGCAGTCTTATTGTAACCTACAAAAGGAAGTCCAAATAAATCATACGCATCCAGTTGAAATAAAGCTTAAACATGGAGGAGCATTGCAATAAAGACATGCAACGTCTGAGTGACTAATGCAGCATAGGAAGTGCTAGAACGAACAGTGAAAATAGAGATTTTCTACTGCCCAAGAGTACATTTTGGAGGTGAGGTTTTGTTCATGCTTTTTTTTTTTGCTTTGGAGTTTTGTGATTTGGTTGTGGGTTTTGTTTGTTTTTTTTTAAAACTACACTTCCACTTTTGGAAGGTTTCCTGGGGAATGGGACCTACCTCAGAAGCATTAAATCTCTTACCTAAGGCACCCCCATGCAGCACCCAGACCTTCCCACACACTTTGTCAGCATAAGGGGCATCCATATTCTTGAGACAGGATGTAAGAAAAGAGAATCTGAAAAAAATTTAACTAAATTTCATAAGTGAGAATCCAATCTCGGGATAAAAAGGGGGTGGAACTCCCACCTCTACCTGTTACTCGAAAGTAGCTGCAGGGTTCACTTGACCAACTAGTCTCATCCCTGGTCACAACAGCTACGTAACCACTGTGAGCTGTCAGCAGAGCGAGAACCCAGCTCCCCCCGGCCGGGCTCCGTCCCAGCTCCCTGAAGAGGGCAGAAGGCAGAGCCCTGCTCTTCAACAGCGAGGCCTGGGAAAGCCACAGCGGCTTCATGCATCGAGTATTACAGATATAGAAGCACATGACAGCTAAGGGGCTGAATGCAGCTTATGATTTCTCCCTCTCTTCACCAAGGCTTAAGAAAAATAGTGTCAGAGCAACTAGAAAAATATATAACTCCTATTCCTTGCTCCTTTTCCTTTTTCCCCTCCTGGCAAAATGGTATCAATTTCAAGTAAATGGCCAGGATTTAATATCAGCATTAACTAACACACAGGGGTCAACGCCTTTTATAGTAGTTAACCTTATCACAGGTAATAAAATACTTGGCATTACACAAGTGACCACCATTTAAAAAAGAGAACAGTTCCATCTGTAGATTTTAAAGAAAATGATCAGTGAGCCTGTGTAGCACTCTTCCTTCTGCACTCTACCGTCACGAGAGGGCTCAATGATTTTGGAAAGAAAAAAAACTTGCGGAAGCAAAGAGAGAAGTAGTACGTGTTTCCATCCGAAATGTAATATTCCTTTCATCACTGAGTATTTTTGACTCAGCAGTGAAATCAGCAACAGCCCTGGTGTACGCTGTGATTGTCTAATAACACAAAGGGACTGCACGCAGGCAGGCCCGTAAGAGTTTATCATTTTACCAGCTTGATGGGGCACTTCAGACTTGCGAATTAGACACTTGCCAGCAGTCTGCCAGAAGACCTTTCTCTAGAATAGCAATCAAACACTAGAGTTTAACAACAATTTCTTGACTTAGGTCACAGCAAGGGAGAGGTAGATGATCGTTCTCCACACACAGCTCAGAGTTTACCTGCGTACGTTGGGCCAGTAGAGGAGAGAGGGGGAAAGACTCGTCCCCACCAGGTGCCGTCGCACCTGCCAAAGCAAACCAGTTCCTTCTCCTCTCCGCTCAGTGGGCTCGGTGTCCTCCCAAGAAACCTCATGCTTCCACCGTGAAATCACTCTTTACAGATCTTGATCTTTACAGATCAAGACCAGTAATTCCAGAAGGATCGAATCATGCTTTGTTGCATTAACGCAGATTAAGTTCTACCTGAGTGGTATCTAAACCACCACAGCAGGTGAACTGGTTTGTTTGTATTAGCAAGAAGTGTCTGACTCCTGCAACAAAAGGAATCTTTTCCATAGGAGATCACATTTGGAGTGTCTAAAAACCTCACTGAAATCCCTTTGTCTTTGATGACATCTGCAGTCCTACGAATTAAATTTTCTTTTTAAAGTTGTGGAAGTAGGGGCATCTAGGCTCTAACACTTCCCTAAGCCATTCCAGTAAACTGAAGAGTTCATAAATTTAACACCAGATCATAAACCAGAGATATTTCTTCTGACACCAGAGTAAGATTTCACCCAACAATGGCTAAAAGCTTGCAAATTCCTGCAAAAAGTTCTTGCCCCAGCTGTCAGCTCTGCTGAACGCATGGAGGTGGTGCCCTTTACCCACAGCACTAACTCTTTTTTTTTTAAAGCAAAGATGCAGTAACTTGAAATTATGGACATTTTTCTGTCAGAATGCACCAGTTTGATCAGATTATCTATTAAACCATCTACGGTATGACACACCAGTGCCTTCAAAGAGAATCTAGCTAGAGACTGCGTTCTCAAAGACCTGCAAGTGAAACCAACAAAACTAGCTGTCAAGACTGCATTGCTACTGGGTTTTTGCATGTTTTCCAGTTAATACACAACCTCAACAGGCAGCGAAACAAGCAATTACACTTCAGAAAGCCTTTTGTTTAGTGATCACATCACAAAAGCTTTCCATTTAAAATATAAAATGCAACTTGGTGCTTTCAAGGAGTTGTGTTCAATGTACGTACATTATATATTAAAAAGATATAGATTTTAATATATTATATATACACAAAGATATATATTGTATATCTATTTTATGTATATGTACACAAAGATGGGAAAACAGGAATTGTTTTACCATCTTTGCAACAAGATATGGGAAAAATAATGGCTTCTCTCACTACCAAGACCCAAGATTTCTTAGAGGCCCTAGATAGCCATCATGTTAGTAGTATTAATGGAAAATGGTTACAGTTGGGCTCAAGAATATTTTAACCCAGCACAGATAAGAACAACAGTACCCTTAGAAGAAATAACGATGCAGCAGACATGATAAGTTTAATATTTCTTATCTAAGCAAGTCAAACCCTTTTGTCTTTTTCCTCCTTGTTACCGAGTTTGCTGCACTGCTTAGAAGTGCTTTCATGAATCATTTCATATCATAGCTGGAATCTAAAAGGTAGAAAACCTGAATACAAGCCCCTTAAGAAAGAAGTTACATCTCCTTTCTAATACCACTCTTCTATAATGGAAAATTGCTATAGAAGGTCAGAGGCATTAAATCATTCTCCACATTGCCAGTAAGATTTTTATACTTTCATCTTCCCCATGCAAGAAATGAGCAACATGAAGGAGGATTTGACTGTCTGTTGCCAACAAAACTAAGCCTTGCTTATGGGGCAACACTTCCACAAACAGGAAAGGAGAACTACTATACTTAAAATGAATTGGCCTACTTGCTACTTCAGTGTTTCTGTAACTATGAGAAAAAAACCCCACAATATTTGTATTCAAGTCCACATGCATCATCTCCATCTGGTGTGGCTGACATGCTTACAAGAAACAGAAGCTGAAATTTAAAAACTGTTTCAAACCTCTTCTTGGGAAAATGTGAGACCTTACGCACCTTTCCAAGATTGGAAAGAAAAAAAAAAAAGGGAAGGAAAGAGAAAGACTTAATGAAGAAGGAAAACTAAACCCAGTGGGAAGGTCTTGCAGCTTTCTTCAAAAAGAGCAACTTAGTGATGCTTTGACTATATTTTAAGACAGTTAGCAAAATACAGGTTATAGTCTAGAACAGGACAGTTCTCAAAATATGTTCCGAGAACAATTCCATCAAGATTCAGTTTCATAGCCTTCCCCACAGCTTCTCCTATACAAAACCCATCTATTATTTCAACTTGGGCTCCCAGGTAAGCAAGCACAGCTTCACAGCCATCCTTTATCATGAGCTCACAGATAGAGCTCTGTCTTCTGACTGAAGCACTAAAACAAACAGAAGAATCTCACTGTTTATTAATAGCATCAAGTTTCAACAGCTTTCCAGAAGTTAAACTGTTTAAAATGACTGCTAGTGCTCGGCATCTGGAAGCTCTAAGTGTCCAGGCATAAACATCCAGGTCAGACAGGTGACAAGCTGGTGGCAGGAACATATTCCATGCTACTCCGTCACAAACCTCTCCCCACCTACGGGGTTGTGACTACAGTGCAAACAGATGCGTTAAGTTTCAAAAACACTTCAGAGACTCACCTAACTTACAGGTCAAGGGCTACGACTCACCTACCTGAGGACCGTCCTTCAGCGTAGCAGCCGCAGCAAAGGATGGGTTTCCCTGTACCCTCTGCCATTAGCGGAGGCCACAGATAGTGTGTCCTGTCATATTTCGCGCTAGGGCAATTAGTTGATGGAACTGCATCCTTCTGGTGGTAGGCCTGGGAATGGGCTGAGGAACAGGCCTCATTTGGTTCTTGATGTGCCCAGGTCTCCCCATATTGCTGACAGCTTCCCCTAGCTGATATGGGGTCTGTTAGGGCACAGAAGAGGTAGTGAAGGAAGAAGGTCAAAACTTAACCCAATAAGGACTGTGTTAAGAAGGGTACGGACTAAGACCTCCCTTTCCATATAGAAGTATGAAAAGATCACAGGCACGAAACAAGCTTAAGCACAGTGGTAAAACTGCGCAGGCATTTCACGATCGAGGAGAGATCGATTTTCCGGAGTCAAAACAGGACATGGGAATTTACTCAGCAGGTAGACAGGTGGATTTGAAGGCTGCATTTGGATCACTTTCATTGGAAATCAACACAAGAATAAAATTAGCGATCTCATCTAAAGAATCAGCTACTGGGAGGTACAGCATGCTGCCACTGCATGAGAAGATAGAGAAGAAACCCAACATCTCCAAAACCACTATATCTTGATTGAATTCATCAGCTGCAAAAATCAAAGGTGACACTAGCAGACTGGAGAAAGTACTTGGAAAGCAGGGCACAAATACCTCTCACCCCTCATCTGCTACTCGCAATCACAACCTGTGTACCTAGTTAGATCATCCCTATGCAGCTGTCATTTCAGCAGCAGGAAAGAGCAAACATACAAAATATTATCTAACTCTAATAAAGCACGTGAAGTACAGAATATCAACATCTAGCCCAGAAATCATATCATTTTCTTTCCAGTGCAGCCCTTCTATTCACCTTGCCTTCTTCTGGCACTCCTTGGTGTTGAGAGCGATGGTACACACCCGACACTCCTCAAGACCCTGGCTCTATGTTCACTGCCTTTCTTCACGTACAATCTGAATTCTGTCAGTATCAACCCTCCACAGAGAACAGCTATGGGCAATCCACCCCCCCCCAGGGACTGCTGGCATTACCCTTCCCTTCCTCAGCCCAGAGCAGCTCGCACACACACACCCCACAGAGGATCCAGTGCTATGATGGGTGCATCTAATGAAAGCAGAGCATCTATTTTACCAGCATTGAATGATTTCTTTGCCACGTTTCCTCTCTTGTTCATGTGATTTTAGTTCTCTAGAATATCAGGGAATGTACACGAGGTACACACTATAGTTTTAAGATTTTTTTTTTTTAAAATTTTTATTCAACAGACTTACTAGAAGCCCTTTGTGGTTATGATTTTTCTTTTTCCACAACACATGAAGAAATATAATTTCTCAGAGTTAAAAGCTGACAGCTGTTATCATGCTGCAGTCTGGTAAAATAAAACATGAATGGAGCTGGCTAAAGGAAAAGGTTATTTTCAAAGAAGTCTTATCAAGGTATTGATGGGCAGATCAAGAATCCGACCCCAAGGATCGAAGTCTGATGGCATTACAACACTTCGTGCAGCCCTTACCTGTGAGACTAGGAAGCCCACAACTGACGTTTTGTTGAAATGATCTCTCTGCTGAGATTAATGCTCACAGTTTCAGGCACAAGTGAACTGCCATTTCCACTAGTGGAATAAATTTGCAGTTTACTAGTAAGGTCCCATGCAGTAAAGTCTCTAAACTCAAACTAATGCTTTTGTTACTCTGCCTTCTAAATCCTGAGTCATCAGAGAGACACAGTATTTTATAGAAACAGACATTCATACTATAGCTAACAGCAACTGAGCAACAAGATATTAAATAGGACCATCTGTTGAATTATCTCTGTATAAACCTTGAGACATTACACTGAAATGCAGTTTAAAGTCTCATTCTTGATATCCACTACGTGATCCCCCACGTACACAGAAGGACTGCGAGCAACCCAGTTACACCTGAGCAACAACTGCTGAGATAGAAACTCACACAAAAACCTCACGGCAAAAACCCTTCAGAAGCTGAGAAGGATTTATTTAGGAAGAGTATTAGTTGTTAGTATTCAAAAGTTAGCATCAACTTACAGCTCAAAGCGTACTTCCCACGATGTTGGAAAACAAACACAACCAATTCACACTCTGCAAAACAGCAGCGCTGCTCCTAAAATGAACCATCTAAGTGAACTACTCTGGCTCTGACTAGTAACACCAGTGTTTGTATGCAAGCGTGTTACAAACAAAACCAAAGAGGTACCTGAAGAGGTTCTGTCCCTTCACAAAAGCAGCATTTCTATGGCTGACCCCTGGACCTGTTCTCTGCCCATCACAGGATTTCTTCCAGACATGTACAGAAGAGCCACAAGGCACAGAAATGCCCTTTCCAAGGGCACGCTACTATCAAAGTCACAAAGAGGCCTAGATCAAATGCACGCTGGTCTCTTAAGTACCTGCTATCATCTTTGCTGCAATAGGGATCGTAGATTACAGTTAAGCATCAGAACCAGAAGCACTGAGGTTGTAATTAAGAGGATTTGGTTTTGGCAGGTTTTTGATTTGTTTAAGCGAAAGTGTCAAGTTGGCAAGAACGGTTGGATCAGACAAAAAAAAAAAATCACCGTGGATTATTTTAATTGGTGTTGCATAGCCACACAGCATATTCAGAGGTAAATCTATAAGCCTCCCCAGCACATAGACACCTTCCCGCATAGGAACCGGCACTTCCAAGAAGCCACGCCAGCCAGCAGCCAGCTCTCTGTGCGGGGAAGCGCAGTTCATGAATGAGCTCCCGGAGTAGCAGCAGCCCAGCGCCTCTTCAGAGGTCTGAAATCAATTTACTGCCGCGCTAGTGTCGGGAGGATTTTATGAGAGAGACTTTCCTGCTCCCATTCCAAAAAATGGCCACCCGCACCTCTCCGAAACTCCTCGAGAGATGACAGACACACCGAGGATTAGGCACGCTGGGCCCTTTTAAGTTCTGGAGGTGCTGCAGATGCTTCTGGAAACTAAATTTCGGGCTGTGTAGATAATTTATACCCGATGACACTAAAACACACCGGCGTACGCCTCTCGACGCCTTGTCCTGCTGGGAGTTTCCCACCGGCTCGGCCGCCCGAAGGAGCCGCTCGGGCGAAGCGGGGAGGACCCGCCGCAGCCGACGCCAAACTTCGGGGGCTCCGTCCCCGGCCCAGCCCGTCCCGGCCCTGCCCGTCCCCGCGGGGCCGCCCCCCACCGCCCGCCCTCAGCGCGGCCCCGGGCGGGGAGGGAGGGCCGCCGGGCCGGGGTCTGAGGGAGCCGCCGCTCACCTTGGGCGATGGCGATGGACTCGAAGCGGTGCAGCTCCCGCAGCAGGCAGCTCCGCTCGGTGGAGTGCAGGCTGTAGATGAAGTCGCGGGCTCCCTGCGCCGTGTTCAACGCCTCCATCGGCTCCTTCTTGGGGTGGGTACCCAGCGCCCGCCCGGGTGGCGGCGGCGACCCCCGCGGGAGGAGCAGCCCCTCGGCGCCGCCTCGCAGGCTGCTCAGGCGGCGGCGGCAGCAGCAGCGCGGTGGGCCACGCAGCGAGCCCAGGCAGGAGGAGGGGGCGGCGGCAACGGCGGGGCCCCCCCGGCCGCCCCAGCAGCAGCAGCGCCGCCCGGCCGAGCCACGCCGACATGGGGCAGGGGAAGGGCGCGGCGCTGGGGCCGCCAGAAGAAACGCCCGCCGCCGAAGTGGCCGGGCCGCGCTCCCGCGGCTCTCACCGGGCCCGGGGGATACCGCACCCAGTCACCGCCCCGCAGCCGCTCCCGCCGGCGGCGGCGCCGCGCCCCGCCCCGCACTCCGCTCCGCGCCGCTCGGGCCGCCTCAGCCGCTGCCGCCCATGGCCCCGGCCGGCGGCGGGGCGGGGCCATGGGCGGCCGGCGGTGGGAGGCTCCGCGCAGGCGCGGTGGCGGGCGCCGGCGCGGCCTCCATCGCCCCTGAGGGGGCGCCCGCCCCCTCAGGGGCGATGGAGGCCGCGCCGGCGCCCGCCACCGCCTCAGGCCCGGGCCCAACCGCCCTCGGCCCTTGGTGTGGCGAAGCTCCCTCCCAAACTCGTCGTATTCTCTCCGTGATTAAGCCCCGTCAGCCCACAGGGCTTCTTCGCGGCAACAAAAGGCGTCCCCAGCCCGCCCCAGTCCCCAGCATCGTACCGGAGTAACAGAAAGAAGGTTTTGCTTGGCTTTCCCATTTTCCAGGCCCTTGCCTTAAGGGTGTTGCAAACATCCTGGTTTTGCTTTAGTGCACTTCAGCTGCATATAACATTTCTATTCTTTTTAATTAATTAGCCAGCATTGTGTTTGAACCACTGAGAATTGTTATATTTTTAAAAATACGCATTTAGGACACAGTTTACATCTTGGAAAAAATGGAGGATGTTTTAACACCAGATTTTAAGTATTCTGCCACTCTTTCTGAACGCTTCCCCGGTACATAAACCATCCTAGGGGTTAATCCAGGCTCTGTTTTTTCAGAACACTGTATTCAGAAAGTATTAGATTTTGTAATTAGACTGCAAAGAAGCTAAATAACCACAAGGGACTCCCTTATTATATGCCTAGCTCATTTAATACTAAGGTAAGCGACTTCTGGACGCACAAAAATTTATTGCTATATGTCCAGCTCTTTTAATACCAAAGGCAGCAGGCTTCTGGAGCGGGGATGTCCATCCAGGTGGTTTCCTCAGCAGGCGGGTCTGCTGCCTTCTTGGAGGGAAGCAAGCAGAAAGTTTTAACTTTAACTTCTTTACATGAAAAAGCAGCATTTTCTCTCCAGTTCCACTGCTGCAGAGCTAACGCATGGTATAAAGACAAAGATCTCATGATAAACGGAGGTGTCTCACCTAGGGTATGCGTTCAATATTATGGATATTTACATGTAGTGTGCGTTCTGTAGAGAGGGAGAAGAAAGTGAGCGCAGAAATAGAGAAAATAGATAAAGGCCTGGATATATGATGTTATAATTTTCACCCTGTTAGAGAAATAGTGGAGATAGATGGGTGTCAGCTACTATTTCCAGTTAAATGCATTTTTGCCATGCAGCTAATAGATCCTGCCTCCAAGATGAGATTTTTTACAGTTCTGTAACTCTTTTTTCCAGTGCTTACTCCTGATCCAGAGCCACTAAGCCTTTGACGATGCTCAGAACTGTTCTTATAGAATCATAGAATCATAGAATTGTTAAGGTTGGAAAAGACCCTTAAGATCATCAAGTCCAACTGTTAACCTACCACCGCCAAGTCTGCCACTAAACCATGTCCTCATATCTTACCAGGCATTTTACTGAAAAAAAAATGGTATTTTCTGCTACTCTTCAGGGGCAACATGGCAGTCAGTAATAGTTTTCTTTTCCAGAGAACTGTAACAACGGAGTTCGTAAAAGTGTTCAAAGATGCTGTTAAAGTTTTCTTAATCAGGTAGCTTTTTCAATAAAAATGGATGCTTCCACGCAGAGATGCAGGACATGCAATGGGACTGCCAAGCACCTGAAAAAATGCCATCTGAAAAATAAGGAAGAAACAAGCTTTCCAAATGCCAAACCTTTAATACTTCAATTCGACATATTTCTGATTGTTTATGTTATATTTGATTTTATATTCACACAGCTTGATTGCACCAGACGACAAAGAGCAGAGAAGGAGCACTGGGACCTGGCAAGAAAGGAGACTTCCTATCTTTCCCACCAGCACAGCCCATGCAGGCCACGCTGTACATCTGTTGCAAAAGGTGATTGCATTTGGATTATTCCTGGGGTGCTTTGACAGTACTCAAAACGTTGCAGGTGTTTTCAGGCACTGAAGGAGAGAGTTTCTTTGTCTGGAGGGGCTGGCAGTCTATCGTGCCAGTCTCTAAAGGATTTCTCTATAGACGGGACCCTCTGCCAGCGTGGATCTCTGATGAAATGGATATGAAATCAATGACAATGACTGGGGAGTTTCTAACATAGCCTTTAGGTATTTGCTGTGTAGGAATATCAACCATATAGAGAGGTGCAAGGGCATTATTTAAGTAGATATGATATAATACCATTACGAAAATAAAGTCATTACTTGTATGTCAAGATAGAGATTAGGGTTTAGCAGGCTGTAAATTCTTCTGTGGGCAGCCTCTGTGGCTTACGCCTTTCCAAGCCTTTAAAACTGCATTGGACAAATTGGAATAAAAACGTCTTCAGAGGGACTGTTCTGCAATGACAGGAAATGAACTAGATAACTGAATAGGTTTTTTCCATAATTCTTTGTTGGAACTTTTATTTTATGAAAAAGTTAAATTGAAGCCATTGGCTAAACTGACACTTTAATTAATCAGATTGCCTATTTAACTCGATTCAGCAGGTGGTGTAGAGTAACTTTCATTAGTCCCTGACACTCCAGCAGAGCTTGTGAACCTGCTGAAATGCATATTTCTCACCATGTTCTGAAAAATGCAGAAGTTTCCCTTTATTTTCTTGTTTTCTTGCTGATAGGTTAATTTTCTCCTAACATGATTTGTGGTATGAGTGACCAAACTAATACAGCTGGTTTCTACACCAACTGACAGAAGTAGGAGGAAATTGTTTAAAATACTGTACAGAAAATTTGGCAATGTTCAGGCCTAAAAGCTAGAAAAATGCTTATGTAGAAATCAGCAGAAAAGTGCCAACCATCTTTTAACAGAATTTCTGCAAGGCTGCCTAAGGACTGCAGAGCTGAGAAACAAGTCTTTTTGTGGAGACTGGCAGGAAATATTAGGCAGCCCTCATCCTATATAAATACTGGGTGCACATTTAATAATTACATTTTTGTGTGGTGAAGTAAGAGAATATGATTCATGAAGGAATTTTCTGTTAAGGGAATAACATGATTTCTCTGCCCAGTGTAGAGGTAAGTATTGTTAGCTAAGGCAAGACCAAGATTTAAAGGTTGGTAAATGTTTCCTGCCATAAATTGCAACTATGCACAGTCTGTGATTTACCAGTTAAGTACTATATTTAGGCAGGTCAAAATTTCTAGGAAACTTGCAGATAAATAGCTCCAGAGAGGCAGGGACAAGCTACTTTTCTTCTGCCTCACATTTCTGAAAAAGACTCTTCTTTTTGGCTCTTCTGGTCCTGCTAGCCCCGCCAGGGTCTGATCCTACAATTGTTTGTGTGCTGGCAGATGGAGGGATCCACAGAGAACGCAACACAGTACTCACTTAAAAAAGGAGCCCTGAAATATATTGGCCACTTGCTAAAATTAGAAATCCTATCTACAGCCTAAAATATGAATGTAAGACAAGATTGGGAGCTTAAAATATCATTACTTGTTGAAATAGTGCAAAAATGAGTAAGATCTTGTCATTTAGCAGTAAAAGAAGTTACAATAATCTTGGGAAGTGGTAGGAGATCAAGTGCAAACAGAGCATCTTTCTGACCATCACCGTTTCCCTCCTTATACAGCTTTATGCAGTCACATGCATTATTATATTGCAGTCACATGCATTATTATATTGATAAACACTTATACATGATTTCAAGACAATTTTTGCCTTAGGACTCTGTACTGGCTTTGGCTGGGACAGAGTTAATTTTCTCCATAGCAGCTAGCATGGGGCTATGTTTTGGATTTGGGCTGAAAACAGTGTTGATAATACAGGGATGTTTTAGTTATCGCAGAGCAGTGCTTACACAGAGTCAAGGCCTTTTCTGGTCCTCATCTTGTTCATGTAAATTATTCCATGTTTCTAACGTTCAGGAAGCAGACAGGCACATTGTGTGGTTTAAACAAAGCTGAGGATGATGGCAGACAGTCACTGAAGTGAGCTCCCTCTGGAACACTGTGCCTGAAAGGGATAGTATGTTTTTTGGGTATATAAACATGGGGTTATCAAATACAAGATGAGAAGTTTTTCTGTCTTTCAGGGTAAATGCTTTTAGAATATTGTATTCAGCTACAGTGTCCTCAGTCTAAGATAAATTGCACATAGGTCAAAAAAACTGTTGGGAGAATTATTAAAGGTTTGGAAAAATGCTTCTTAGTAAGAGACTCCGAAGATCAATTTATTCACTTTAGTAACTGGAAGTTTATGGGTTTAACATACACATAGTCTCTAAGTAACTTGCTTTATAAAACAATGTTTTCAGCACACAATAAAATTATACATTACAGTCACACCCATCAATGTATATCGATGTATGGCAAGTCTTGAAGCTGAAACTAGGCAGACAACTGGAACAACTCTCTAAAGGTTAATTTTCTAAAAGATGGGATCTGTTTCATATAATAATTAAGTGAAGCCTTAGCTTAGACAAGCTCTTAGCTCTTCTTTTAACTTAGAAGAGCCGAAAGTAGGTGTTTACTATAATTCCTCCCACATTTGTAATATATAAATGGGCACAGCATTTCTTCAAATGAGTCCTGGAGTTTTTCACGCTTAACACAATAGAAAATTTTGCCCTTTGTCCTCTAATATTTGTGTTCCACTTGAAAAAGAGAAAAGATCAGTACATCCTTTGAGTTAAAAAAATTATTATTTTGTTAATAAATTGGGTAAGGTGAGAGGGCTGAACTGTTCCAGTTAGTGAACTGCATTAAAGTGTATTAGGGGAAAGGTATGAAAGAAGAGAAGTATTCCAAAAGAGAGTAGGGAATGTCAAACAAAAGCAGTATATAGAGCTTACATTTATTGGGCCCACTTAGCTGTTTTCTGTTATACGTTTCTCAGGACTCAGTGGTCTAAAATTGTCTTTGGGAATTTCCATTGTACAGAGGGTCTCCCGCATCAGTGAGACTATCATCAGGGGGCACCCAAACATACTTTCAGGTTTGTAACATTCATTTTTGGGTATATAAAAATGCCGAGCATGAGCTAAAGTGGCAGCCCTGCTGTGAGGACTGAGCAGCTCCTGCACGGCTCTGAAGTCAGGTGAACATACAGATGCTGTAAAGCACCTTTGCCCAGCACCTGCGTGTGGCCCCTACGCGCTGGGGTAGCAGATCGTGCAGAGGATATTGTACCATTACCTTTCCTTTGAAGCATGGAAAAAAGGTAAAGCTCTCAAAGCGTTATGAAGCAGCTGGATTAGGACCTTGGAGACATTCACCACTTTGCGGTGTAAAGTGGATGAGATGACCTATAGTGACCCCACCTTGATAATTTTTTCCTGTGACTGAAGCAGCCGTTCCCTTATGCTATATAAAACATTTCCGTCAGCATTAACTGTGTTGCCCCTTGATCCTGTTTACCTCTATTGAACAAAGCTTGTTAGTGACAGAAGATAAGAGATAAATACCACCGATAGGGCAGCCCAAGCCCTTGTTCAGCCTATTTACACACTCGGTGAAAGGGGTGATGAACCCCTTGTTGGGGTTATGTGGGGGCTTTGTGGGGCCCCCAACATAAGAAGGACATGGACCTGTTGGAGCGGGTCCAGAGGAGGGCCGTGAAGATGATCAGAGGGCTGGAGCACCTCTCCTATAAGGAGAGGCTGAGAGAGTTGGGGTTGTTCAGCCTGGAGAAGAGAAGGCTCTGGGGAATCATAGAATCATAGAATCATAGAATTGTTAAGGTTGGAAAAGACCCTTAAGATCATCAAGTCCCACTGTTAGGCTACCACCACCAAGTCCACCACTAAACCATGTCCTCAAGCACCACATCTACCCGTCTTTTAAATACCTCCAGGGATGGGGACTCAACCACTTCCCTGGGCAGCCTGTGCCAGTGCCTGACTACTCTTTCAGTGAAGTTTTTCCTAATATCCAACCTAAACCTCCCCTGGCGCAGCCTGAGGCCATTTCCCCTTGTCCTATCACTTGTTACTGGGGTGAAGAGACTGACCCCCACCTCGCTACAACCTCCTTTCAGGTAGCTGTAGAGAGCAATAAGGTCTCCCCTCAGTCTCCTCTTCTCCAAACTAAACAACCCCAGCTCCCTCAGCCACTCCTCATAAGACTTGTGCTCTAGGCCCTTCACCAACCTTGTTGCCCTTCTTTGGACACGCTCCAGCACCTCAGTGTCCTTCTTGAAGTGAGGGGCTCAAAACTGGACACAGTATTCGAGGTGTGGCCTCACCAGTGCCGAATACAGGGGCACTGTCACCAACCTGGTCCTGCTGGCCACACTATTCCTGATACAGACATTATTGCAGCCTTCCAGTGCCTGAAAGGGGCCTACAAGAAAGCTGGGGAGGGACTTTTTACAAGGGCATGTAGTGATAGGACAAGGGGTAATGGCTTTAAACTGAAAGAGGGTAGATTTAGATTAGATATAAGGAAGTAATTCTTTACTATGAGGGTGGTGAGGCACTGGAACAGGTTGCCCAGAGAAGTTGTGAATGCCCCATCCCTGGAAGTGTTCAAGGCCAGGTTGGATGGGGCTTTGAGCAACTTGGGCTAGTGGAAAGTGTCCCTGACCATGGCAGGGGGGTTGGAACCAAATGATCTTTAAGGTCCCTTCCAACCCAAACCATTCTATGATTCTATGAATTCTGTTTGTTACCTCTCACCAGAGGTTTTCAGGCAGTTTTACATCACAGGTTTTTCTGTCTTCCTTGTTTTTCCTCTTCGTCGGTTGCTTTCTTTCTCTTACTTTCTCACTTTCTACTCTATGAGTCTTCCACCCATGTTATCCTGTTAAAATACTCAGCCTGGCTGTTCCTGGTCTGTTACTTGAAATGGGCCTACAGCTGCTTTTTGGAGGCTTTCACCAGTCCATTGTTGCTCCTTGCTGATCCCCTGCTGAAGTCCTCCAGCTCCAAAACTCAACCCTTTCTCCTCTCTCCAAAAAGAACTAAGCTCATCCTTAAGCAACCTGTCATCCACTCTAACATGCAAATCATTTGCTCAGTCCTGCATTCCTTCTCTTCAACATATGTGTGTTTTAGATTTAGGCCTCCGGAGAGTCTACATGTAGGTCTGAAGTTCATACCTTGTATACAAGTCCACAACCATGCAGTATCCAAATGCCTTCCCCAGGATTTCAGCGCGATCACTCCCTCTTTAGCTAACACTCCCTTGCAGGCTATCAATACTAACTCTTCTTCTCGACAGGAATGAAGACAGACAGGTTCCTTCAAGCCATGCCACAGACTCCCATATCGTGGTGTGTTTTCCTTAGAGGAACAGGGGCTGTTCCTCACTTTGCTTTGTGAAATTGCTGTTTGAGTGTCAGAGCAGCAATTGCAGAAAATGCGGAGCAGAAGAAAGACTTGAATGAAATAATGTCCAGGTCTAAAGTAAAAGTTATTCTACCCAATGCCTAGCACAGATAGATTCTTGTAGAAACTGGTACACCCCCTTTGCTCCTTGAAGAAGTCAACAGTGTAATAGAACATCTTTCTCGCCAGTAAATCTTTAGAAAAAATTGCTGCCACATTTTGCCTTCTACTTTCCTTTAATTCCTTACCTTTCCTGTAATTCCTTTTTACCACTTTCACCACTGAAATCATAGTGGATATGATAATTAATTTTCCTCTCTTGGGGATGGGTATGTATTTGAAAATCCTTCCTCCCCGTTCCTCGTGGTTTGTCGGGAAAGCATGGTGTGACTTCATCTTCCCATAGTTTCCTTCAGTAACTGTGGCAGGTTAAATACCTTGTATTGAGGTCCCCAGTACAAGATTTTCAATCACCTCCATTTACTCTTTTATTGATAATTTTTATTATCAATAAATATAATTATTATAATAGCTTCAAACTTGCTATTTGAAGCTGCCTTGTTATACAAAAGCAAATATGATTATATACCATGACAATGTGATGGGTCCTCTCTATAATTGTGAAATTTCATAGCCTCAACTAATTTTAAAAATTCCATTTTAAAAGTCACATGATATATTAAGCTCTGTGAAGACAAATTAGGATGCCAATCAATTAACTGAGTCTATCACATAGATAGTTTTCAAGAAGGAAATAAGCAGGCGTGAACTGCCAAAAAAATCCAACATCTTATTGTAAAAGTATTTGTATCCTCATTGTCTGGAAGCCTGAGAGCCTTCTAAACCGGCGAACAAACTCTTTTCTCAGCAGGGTCACATGCCTATGTCCCCGCAAATTAAAAAACAAACCAATAATCACAATAGATTAGAATCCACATTTGGAACTTTCCTGATGAATCGCTGTTGTGCAGATTTAACTGCTGGATTAATTCATTAGGAAAGTGGCAATGAATTTTTAATTACTATCTATTTAAATTTCAGAATACTTGCACTGTTCCAGTGAGATCTTCCAAAGTTCTGTTGCATACAAGATGCTCCATTTATTTAATTGTTTATAGAGGATATAGAAATCTATTTAAAATAGAGAGATGTGTGATAACAGAAAGGTGAAAAGGAAGGAGGAGCAGAAACAGATGGTGTGTAAGATCCTGATGATAGTTTACACTAATATTTCATTCATCAATGGAAAGAAAAAGCTACAGGCAGTTCGTAATAACTACAGAGATACAGTCATCTCCCAAGTGTGCAGGTGACTCTCAAATGCTAAATCCACCATCACACCAAATGGTGTTTTTTAACACGTTTTTATGTTATGGTGGTTTTGTTTTTAATTAACCACTTAATTTCTGTACAGATGAATAAAGACAAAAAAATTCAAAGTCCTGATTCCTCTTTCCCTTAGCAATAAGAAAATAAATTAGCTTCCTAAGAATAAGAGTTACAAGGTACAGAACTTTTTTAGTAAACTGGCCACTCACAGAAAAGAATTTGAATATGCATGTTATGCCTGCATGACTGTCTCCTGTGCAGATAAAATAATGATGAGTAATTCCAGCCGACTGTTTTTAGTATTGTATGCAACCTACTTTCAAATTGAGCTATGAGAGGAGGCAACTAGAGGTTGTTTGTAAAGAGAAACTCCTTCACCTCCAGAAAACCAGATGCAAATGCAAAATAAAATCAGTAATGACCAAAAGTCACTGCTTTGCAATGGCTGGACCAGTATCACAGCCTGAGCTCGCTCCTGAACAACACCATTTTGTATCAAAATAGAAACGATCGTAATTGTCAGCTGTAGCTGTGTGGCTACAGAGGCAGAGACTGATGCGCTGCTTCACTGTTACTTAGGGATCACTGTCGGCAATCCCCGAGAGAGTGCGCTTGCTGTACCAGGTGTATGAATAAAGCAGTATTCCTGGGAGCAAGATATGAAGTCTTGCCTTGGCACTAAATTCCAAATGACCCAATGAAGCTGATATCCAGCTGTTACAGGAAAGGTATGACTATTGCACTTATTTTATAATATTAGCATGTATTCTGCAAAAGTTAGTATCTGTTATGTTTTAGTATTTTAGGTGACACTTGTAATAATTATTAATATATTTTCTAAATAAACAAAAGAAACAAGCTGGTTCCCTTCCCAAAATGTGGACCCACCAGTCTTACCCAGGAGACCTGGACGAGCAGCCGAGAGATGGAATTCTCCTAATCTCACGGGCAGCGGCAGAAAACTGGCAATATTCGTTGTAGCAAAGTATGAGGTTTTGGGCAGTATATCTTGGCTCTTTTCCCTGTGTTCTCTCGGCGTCCACCCTCACCCTTTATTTTTCCCCTGTGCTGTTGCTGAGAGCACTGCTATAAAACAATACGCAGGGTATGAAATCTGTCCTCTGCAAGCTCTTTAAGAAAATGCTCTGAGCTAAAGAAGCGTCAGAACAAGGTAAGACACTTAGCAGAATGGCTATTAAAATTAAATATGAAGAAGTTGGAAAGGAGAACGAACATTACGAGTCAGGACTGAAGCCAAACTTTAGTCACAAGCCACTTTATATGGAGAGCAGGTTATTCCGTACCTACCTGTTGTGGGCTTTCTTATATTCATGCAAAGGTCAGATATCGATCACTGTCAAAGATGAGATTAGTGAACTAAAGGGACAACGGGCTGCACGAACGATGTCAAAACCGATGCTTCTGGTCTCTCCCGCATCCTAAGGTACTGGTCTGGAAGATTAAGTTAGAGTGGATACACAAGCAAATAGTCCTGTGTAATAAAGGAGAATGCTTGCTGCCAGTTGTCTGTATCTCGCTTGTGAAACCCAAGGATTTACCTTACTTTTAAACTGCTTATCTTTCTTTTGAATTTTTCAGCACCTCGATAACCTGTGGAAGAACGGAGTGCTGAATAAAGTGACCCATATTCTCTCAGACAAAGAATTGCCACTGTTGAGGGTGGCTGAATTGTTCATTGCTTTGATTTTTCTAAAGAAAAAAATGGCAGATCTGCCTTGAGTCTATTTATTACCAATGCAATAGGTCATTATTGTACTCTTGTTTTCCTCTTTTGCTCTCAGTCTACCGCAAAGACTGAATTAATTTCTTTTCAAAGATGGGTTGAATAAATGTACAGAATATGCATGTGGGCATAAAAGGTGTTACAACATCTGAAAATATGTTTATTGATTTATTGACCTGTTCTCCTCAGGTACTTTAATGCCATACAGGAATTCTTTTCAAGCAGATTTTTCTGTTAAAAGAAATAACAGATGGGGAGGGAATAAATTGCCTTTGTGGGAATTTATGTGTTACATAGATATTAGTATTTGGTAAAAATCAGAGGGTTTGAGCCACTGTTAGGTGCCTGAAGGTAAATAGGAGCTGTGACGCTTCTATCACCCAATGTAATACTGAATAACCATTCAGTTTATAGTGTTGCTTTAACAGGAAAAATGAACTGCAAGTTTATATTTCTATTTTTGTTTGTTTGTTTTATTCCACTGTCTTTTTATATGCTTGCACAACTACAAGAGATAAAGATCTTATGTTAAAAAAACTTTGCCCCCAACAGTGCTCCTCAGGATTTAAGACTGCTTGCCCATAGCAAGGACAGCCAGAGTCTGTCCTGCCTGATTTCTTTACAACTGTGTAATCCAAGAAGCTATCGATTTTGTTTTATTACTGTGTTTCAGTATTGCCCAGACCTCAGTGATCTCTGCCAGGCATGCTAGGTCATCTGTTTCTTGCATTTCAGCTTTGTGCTGCCCCTTGGAAGTTCGCCTCTTACTCCCTGAAGCCTACGTGGTCTGGATCAGCAACGTAAACTTTTACAGTTTTGACTCTGCGTTACCCCTGTAGACTTTCTGTCAGCCTCCGTAGCCTGCCTGATCTGTAGTTTCCCTCCTGGGCTTCACTGCCTGAACTTCAGATTTCCATGGACTATAGAGACTAGAGCGACCAGTTCAGATTTAGATATCTAACTTTTTAGATATCTATGGTGGCATCTACGGTGTAGATGTCTTGTGTGTAGGTGTCTGGGCTCCCAGTACAGACAGGAGGGGATGCAGACCCCTCCGGAGGGCAACTCACTTGACTTACCGTAGAGGCCTGTCTGATGGTGAGCTTAACCACCCTCTACTCGTGCCTGGTTATCAGCACGGACTGTAAAGGGAGTGACTGTGACTTAAATGCTTAACGTCCAGATGCATAAGCTTTAGCAGATGAGTCTTACTCAAAACCACCTGTAAAGCACAGATACGTTACCTTTTCCTCAGATTCTACTTCACTTCTAAAGCAATTGCTTTTTCTACTGCTTTCCAGCAGGAAATAAACACACAGGACAACAAGATGCGGGCTCAGTGCACGGGATTTCAGCTGGTCTGCCGATCTGTGCAGAACAAGGGATGCTGCATCTTGTATCGGGCACATGGCAGAAGGTAAATCCCACAATCCAAACTAACTTCCTCCATATTTATCCTGTTCTTTTACATTCTTCACTCTCAAATTAATTCAGAATATAAACTTCTCTTGTTAGTACAATTTGTTACCCGAAGAACAACAAATATTTTTTCTGAAAACTATGTATTTTGGCCAGAAAAAATATTAATAGGCCTTTGTGTATGAACTGGAACTGAGGGAGAAACAACTACTTTTCTAGAAGTTGCTAGTCATGAGGCACCGTAGAAGCTATTTGTTGATACCAAGCATTGCTCTTTTCTGCTGTACTGCCACTAACAAATGTGATTTTTAAATGGTTTACAAAATTATTCCTATAGAGGGTTTGAATGCACATTTTGCGTGACAAAAATAGGTGGTAATGCAGACGCGATGTTAAGGACCCAAGGCAAATGTTCATCTGTAGACATATTGGGCATATGGTGGTCTCCAGAGAAGCAGCTTCCAAACCGGAGCTTGCAATGCCACTTAGAAATACAAGTGGAATCATGAGCAGAAGTTTTGCTCTTGGTGTTGCGATAAGCAAAATAAATGATCAATAACATAGCAGTGGTAACACCAGTCATCGCAATACAATTTTTCCAGATTTCTGTCTCTCCCATATGCAAGCCAATTACGTGATTATATAAGGAGAAAGAACCAACTCTTCAATATGTATGACCAAAAAACACACTGTGTGTTCACTTGTGTTCATTGTGTATATTGCCTCTTCATTTTTGCAATTCTAGAAGCTGACTATTTTCTCTTAAAAAAAATACTTCACAAGGCACAGATACCAATGAACTTGAGGTTTGAGGCTTCATTGTTTAACATGTGGCACATAACCCATAAAATCAAGATATGAGATGAAATTTTTCAGAATAAGCAATCTGAAGTCTAGTAATGAACAGGGACCTTTTTTTAGTAAATTGGCAGTGTGTATCATGTGCATGTGAAGAGTTTCAGAACAGGATAACATTGGATTCCCAACAGTAAAAATTGCCTTTGGTTTTCCACAGCACAGAAAGTTGCAGTTGTTGCTTCCATGGCTGGGTAATTTCATTACCAAAGCATGGCTGGCCAAAGAGATCTATAAACACATGCAAAGGATTTTGGAGGTAGAATACAAGAAGAGCAATTTGTTAACACATCTATAAACTGGGAATAGCTTCAGAGAATCAGCGTCAAAATACTTCTGTAGGTTTTTTTATTCTGATCCAGTCTCTGTCAGCCATTTCGCACTCACACGCAGCTCTTGCTTAGGTTCAAGACCTGGAAGACACTGGACACTTTAAAATGAGCTTACAGTCTGCACCTAAATCAGAGGTTTGCTTAGAAACTTGTGCTCCCTTCTCTTTACAAAACATCTTTTAGGTTATGTTCTTTTTTATTATTCTCTGGGAGTTTGGGGCTCATAAAGTGCATTCTGTTAATATTTTCAAGGCTTTTGCCGTCATCACAATGACTAGAAATTTATATAAAAAGCCAAAAATAGAGACTGTCCTGTAAACTTTAGACTTGAGCTCTCAAAACCCCCCCTCTACTGTATCATGAGAATCATATTAAAATGATTATTGTTTGCCCAGACAGGAGTTTTACTATATGGTAGAGAGGCCTTGAAACTGCTTGCACACAACTTTAAGATTTGCTTAGCGTTACTGGCCTCATCAGCTTCAAATGATGTTAAGGGGATCCTCAACACACCTGAAGATCAGACAGCAACTGAGACAGCAGAAAATTACGGTTACGTGTACTCTGATTTGAAGGTCAGAGGTACGTACAGAGTAACCTGGCAGTTCATGTGCCAATTTTGACTTTACAACTCTGTTTGTAAATATTGTTTATAATCAAATGAGTAAATTAAGGTTTCTAGAAATGTTTTGAACAAACTATGCCAAATTTCCAAACTATCTATCTAGATAATTAAACTTTCTATCTTAATGGATTTCTGAGTGCATTTGATCTTAAATACAGATCTACAACTTAAAACACTGAAATTAACCTTCTACCAGGCATATTGCTAGTGTTTGGCAAAAACAAGATCAAAGGCTTAATTTTTTATTATGATAAGGTCCCTTTAAACCACCTTGACAATGTAAAATATCTGTACAGTTCAGGGAAAGGAAGTCTACACCCTTTAAAAGCCCCATTACTCTGCTATTGTGCAATAAAGGCATCTTACTGTAAAAGAAAATTTAAGGGCCAAGAATTTAACTCAGAAGAAATCAAACATGAGGTCTTAAGAGAGCACAATCAGCCAGGATCATCTAGAAATTTGCATATTCTCATATAAAATATGAAATTACATATAAAATATGTTACAGAACTTGTTTTGAATTCTGTTTATGTATGCGCTTTACCTCTGGGCGTGTTCGCTCTTGTTTTGGAAGATCTGACTGAAACTTCTCTTTTCTCCATCCCATTCTCAGCAAATCATCAGGAAGGGAATTGCTCAATAGCAGATTTAACAACCAAAGAACAATTACAGCTTGTGTAGGATTCCTTTATAATCAAAAAATGAAAGAAAAAAACTTGGCTCAGTATGTAGAAAGATATTCTATAAGGACCCCGTTACATGGAAGTAGAGAATTAACACCAAGTAGGTAAAATTCCATGGGTAGAAGTACGTGAGAATATACATATTGATCAGGATGTAATACGTAATCATCTGTAAGGATTAAATTACAAGCACTACTTTTTTTTATTTGTCTTACTGGTTCAAAATATCCGCAGAAATATGATTGCTGCAGCTGCTGCAAACGTGAGGGAATAAGGCCCTGACTCAGAGAGCTTTGTGCCAGAGAAGTCTGGCGTTGACTATCCTATCAATAACCTTGATACTGAAACTATTATGAAATGCCAGTGATAAGAATACACAGCAACCAAGGATTCACAGGTAAATTTTCTTCTTGCCGTTCTGATAACACGTTTGTATAGCACTTCATACTTCTAAAGAGGTAGATAAACATCAGTGAATTAATTCTCACTATAAGGAGATGCTTCCACTTTATTTTACAAGCAGTGAGAACACTAATAGCGAATCACTGACTGAAGACCTGCCCAGTCTCGTGCACCGCATGTGAGACTTACTCATTGATTCCCTCTTCATCATCCTCTGCTGTGGCACTTCTAGGTCAGGTGCTTGCTGTACGGCCGCATCGGCTCCCTCCTGCTTTCTGATCCCACACGCCAGGCGCTGTGATCTGTTTGCCAGCTGCATCTTAGATCTGTTTGCCAGCTGCAGCTTCTGTGTAAGATATATATATAGATATATATATATATACAGGTGAGCCGCTCTGCTCTGCAGCTGTGGGTCGTGCCCAGCAGCACCTGATGCCAGGGAGCCCTTCCAGGAGCCAAAGCCCTCAGCTGTAGATTTGCATCATGGTTAATGAGGCGGGCTTACCTTGTCGTGCGATCTGACACACAGGCGTACAGCCCAGACTTGGAGGCGGTGGACGGAGGACAGCCCTGCCATGGGCGTGCAGTCACACGTCCCATGACATGATCAAACACAGCGGACTCCCCCACAGGACTGGAAGAACTGTTAGCCGTACCTTACTTGGAACATCTACCATAATATAAAAAATTCAAGCCAGGTTCAAAAGTATTTCAGCTAATCCTGCTTTTAAAGCCACTGAAGTCCCACTGTAGGTCATGGTCCAAGCAGCCTGAATTTGGCTTTAAAGCCTTCTAAAAATGGCTTTTAAAAAATACAGTAAAAAAGTCCAAGCCACGTAAGGCTTTGTCTCCACAGTAGCTGCAACAGAGTTTAAAACTGAAAAAGCATCTTCCCAGTGTGCAGTAGGTTTTTAAAACTGATAGTAGCAATTACATCTACCCTGGAGTCTCAGCTTTGCCATAGTCCTCTACAGAGTCCACTAGAGGCCACCACCTCTCTGTAGTAAGAAATAAAGGTGTTAATAACAAACGTACTGTATCATGTTTTGGGTAGACTTCAAAATATTCCCGTTTATTTAAGTGTGCTTGAAACTACATATCAATATAAACTGTTTAGGTTAGTGATTAATATTGATGCACTATGCACATCTTCTTTATCTATTTCTATATTTACCAATTAAAATACATCCTAAGACAATGATCAAGTAACACAAAGTCTTCACTACCACCCTTGGAGAGGGCCACATTTGTTCCAGCCATGCAGAAGTTCTCTGTGCACACTAAATATGGCCTTGTTAGCAATGTGAACTCTACCTCAAAAAACCCCAGAGCTTTGGGAGAAAGGATAACACAGAGGAATGTGTTTTAATAATTTCATTCATTTTTAGGCTTGCTATGGTTTCCATTGTGCCGTATACAAAATTAATCCCATATGAGCTGGGGACAGATACAGGCAAAAGAGGAGCAGCTTCTGCAAGTGTTCTTCAGTGCAGGAAAATCACAATGTTAAAAACTGTCAGCTCTCTCCAAAGAAAATAGTTACTTACAGACAACACAAATAAACGGGTACAGCATGCTGTACAGTAACACTCACAGACAGGCCTTTTGCTGAAAGAAAGTTTGTAAATTCCCCTCCTCTTCTTTTCTCCATTTACTTTAAAAAAAAATCTCTTCTTAGATTTGTTATGCCTATGGTAAGAATGAGGGAGATTTTGGAGAGAAAGAACATGTGCTCTTAACTCTTAATAGAGATTTTCCACTGGGTTATTTTTGAGTAGTCACGCGATGGTGATTTGTAGACCACAAAGCTCTGACGATCATTTCCTCCACAGATGTTGGAGGAATCTCCAGTATTTTACAGGAGGCGAATGCTTCTGCACACTGATATTGGCATTTCACTACAGATGAGGAATCACAAGCTCAGATACAATTAACTGTCTGTAAAATTTCATTTCCAAACTGGCTGGTCTCCGTATTCCTCTTTAATTTCAAATTAAAGCTACATTTGACAACTAAACCACCTAGCTCTTCATGTAATCATTCAAAATAGCAAACTTGAAAGTTTGCATTACTTGATAAATTTGCAAAAATAAAAGTCATTTAAAGGAAACATCAGTTACATGAATTTGAAAACTTGTTTCTAGATCCACCATACCAAATTAGGCTATGCCAGGTAGACGCTTGTTTATCTTGTCCAGTGTCTGATTGTCATCAGTGAGAAAGATATTAGGCAACAACATGAAAAAGATAAATGTCTTCTTAACCATGTGCCGTTAGTGGTTTCCTCATCTCCTGAAACATAAAGGCTCATATCCATTTTCCATATTCGTATCGATGTCCAAATCCTCATCCACATAAATATTTAGCTCTTTTCAGCTGAGCTGTTTCATTCAGTGTCATCCAGCAGCAAAAATACATTAATCTAATCTAATGTAATGTAATATAACTAATATAATATATTTACTGATATTTGCTTTTCTTTGACCTTATCCCAATTTCATCTGTTCCTGCTACATAACTCTATTGTGCATGTGTAAATGACAGGCAAACTCTTTTTCTGAAAGCCTCCGAAGTCCATGAATGAAGACAATTTTCTCTCCTTGACTTACAATAAGAGTCTTTCACTGACGGGCTTTATGCCACTGCATAGACGCAGTGCAGTAGTGATTGAACTCAGCATCTTTCTTAACATACCTGTCCCCTCACTTCTTTTATCCGTGACTAATGGTGGCACTGTTCTTCCTGCCACCCACACGTTCTAAACTGGGTGTCATTTGTTTATTGCTTTTTTGGAGCATTTCCTTTTCACCATCATCTTCATGAATGTAAAATTTCTCATTCTCAGCTTCACAGCCCTGCAGGACGCCCCATTATTTCCCTTTTCCCTTCTTCCTGCATTCACTAACTATCCCAATTCTTTCGTGCCTTTTCATTCTCACAGTTCAAGCCTCAGTATTGAATCTTAAAGAAGAAACTCCGCCAGCACACCGGGGCCTGTCTCTGATGACCCGCTCCCCTCAGACTTCTGGCCTGCGGCATCAAGAGTAACAGCTGGATTTAGAAATATCGTTTGGTTTGCATGCATGGTCAGCCCGACACACGTGCGGGCAATAAAATATAAATTGATGTTTTATGTGGCTACAAATATTTTAGGAACAGCAAATCACCCTTGAATTATTTTGATGTTGCGCTTGACATTTCATGTTATTTTTGCTAGTTCTGGAGGAGGGAAGATGGTGAGGGGGAGTGAAACCTACTGTCAATATTTTTCCTGTGAAGGTTCATGGCATCTTTACCATTAACTGTCTTCAAACACTCTTAATTTTGAGATAATCGCTTTACTGCGCACAGTGGGCTGAAAGGAATAGCATATCTTTATACAGATTTGATTGATTATTATGAAACTCAGAAGCTTAATTTTTGTATTGTGTCGTGGATTCAAATTTGCTGTTCTCTAAATTTCCTTGCCCCGGAATATATTCGAACGTTGGACTGTCACTGCAAATTTTTTTGTGGACTCTCATCAGAATTGGAAAGATCCCATTAAAATGCCGTTGTTCAGACTTAGTTTTTGATGTTACAGAAGGATTTGTTAGCACCTCAGCTGAATTCAAACCCAGAAGAGGAATTTTGGTTATATGTGAAAATGAGACTGTTAAGTTTTACCTTAGTTCCTGTGTGTTTTTAGGACACCCCTGTGGGGAAAGAAGAAAGCCGTTTTCTCAGCCTTTGCTGTGGACATTCATTTTACAGATTCTAAATTGGTGGAATGTGCTGCTGATTGCTTACTGACAGAAATATCCCATACTAAATTAGTTCACTCAAAATCTCTTCTATTATCTGTCATGAAGCTCCAGTGTCCAAGTCAGTGATACTGTATTAGCAGCTCAAATGGTTTAAAAGCAATCGGAAAATGTGGGATTTTATACGAGTTTATTCTTTCTACTTAAAGTGGTTTTCTCCTTATTTCTGGGAAAGCAACAGAGGAACTCGAATATGTTACATTAGAGGGGATAATAGAGAGGATAGTATCTGTGGCACGGGTGAAGCTGCCAGGCGATACTCCGCAATACTTTTATCCACAGTAAGTTAAGGTTAGCCGTGTGTTACAATGCAGAAAGAGCAACCTGCTCCGTTCAGTCAGCTCAGGAGGCTGCGGCTGTTGCACACAATTACTTCTGCTCTGGTCCTGGGTGGGAGTGGAGAACCGGGAGCAGGGAGGATGGCAGCCCGGGGTCTTTCAGACCCCAATCCAAGCCTGCAGTAGCAGACAAAGAAGGGGCTGGGCAAGGGCTAAAAAAGATGCAGAAGCTTGCGTGGGGCCTGTCTAAAGGTGAGCAGGGCAGGCAGGTCACTCCGCTCTTCAGAAGCCACCTAACCGGCCAGCGTAGACACAGCTAAGGACACACCTCTCCGATGCTTTCGTATCCCCAGCCTGCAAAGCCCGAACAGAGCGCTGTGCCTGCATCCATTAGCAGCTGGAGACGTCAGCCTGCAGCCTCAGAGCCCAGGCACTTGGGAGCCACTGTGCATGTTCCTCTGCCTTCCTTTTATTTTAAAAGCAAGTAAAGCCTGAGTAGGAGTTTGGTTTTCTCTCATATCAACAATCCACAGCCACTGATACCTGAGAATGTGGATAGAGGCTCCTGGGTGTTCCCCTTTACCAAACACAAGCTCCTGAACACTCCCCTCTAGACAGCTAGGCGACCCAAGAACGGGTTTGCGCAGAAGCAAAGGTCAATCAGCAAACACAGTGAGGAAGACTAGAGCCTTCATCTGAAGACCCCCAAAGACCACCTGAGGACCACCATAGAGGATGACTGCGCATGCAAATCGGACATTTACATATGTTAATAAGTTCCAGGAAAACTCATGTTTATGTAGAAATCCTATGAATATGTATATTTTCATAGTATATAATAACTGAAAGTCCATCAAGCCTTCGGAGCACTTACGGTGGAACTATCCCCAGTGCTGCCCGGCGCCGCAATAAAGAATGCCTGCTTTCTAAAACTCCAAAATTAAATTTTAGAGAGTGAATTATTTTGCCGCTTTCTGGTAACACCATGACTGTTCTTGCAACACCTGATGAGTTAACGAAGACGAAGGGGGAGAGGCATTATTCAGATCTGTGTGCAGGCATTAGGCAGGGCTGGAGAAGGGGAGGAGGGCTCGGAAGGCTCACATCTCTCAGGTGACACGGAAACCACACCAGAAGTACCAGCACTGCAGCTGCAACCCTCCCGTCCTCCCACAGGGGAACCACCTCGCCAAGAAAGACGTGCCAGCCTGGAACTGGCTCCAGCAGACAAAATGTGTGGTAGGAATGGAAGGAAACATTAACACAAAATCCTGCCCCGGTGAATTCGGTTGCAAAATTCTCTTTACTTCAAGGGACGGAGATTTTATACCTTCCACTCCGCTATAGGAGTGTGTCTTCTTAAAAGGATGAGGAGAGGCTCAGCAATCACTTTCAATAGCCCATTATGAAATAAATGAATCCTAAAAATCTGCTGGCTCCCACCTCCTGCTGTAACTGCTTGCTTAAGCGAATCTTCCTGCTTCATGTAAGTGAAGATTAAAGAGGATGGTAAAAAGCCGCTAAGAGCTAAGGAAGGAGGTTTTTTTTTTCTCTTCCTGGTTACGGTTCAGCTTATTTCATTACGTTGTTTACCATCTCTAATGATGTCTAAGCACCCATGGAAGTGGGGGACATTTAGGAGACAGCAAATTGGGCCTTGCTCCCACCACCTCCCTGTGTACGCAGCAGCAGAGGTGATAACGTGTCCCAGAGCAGGAACTTAATGACTTATCTGGTGGAATATTACTTTTCAGGGACAGAGAAGCGAGAACAAGGGGGTTTATATGGCTAATTGCTTAAATAATGTGAAAACTGGATGAGTTGGAAAACTGCCTGAATGAGAAACTGTGCAGAGGCAAGGAGAGCAAATGACTCACTTTTTGCTTCTCTATCAGATTAGTGAAAAGCTGCCAGGTGTTTGGTGCAGAAAGTAACAGTCAGTGTATTAAACTTTGTAGCAGTGGCTGGTTAGAGACAAAACCAGCTCTGTGTAACACAACATTCACTGTTGTATTCTGAATTCTCGCACACAAAGCATTTGGCTGAAAAGAGAACAAATTCATGCTTATCACGTGCAGCTGCTCACCATACTGACGGTATAAAGCAGACATCTTTCTGGGAAATGAAGGGTGAAATATCTCTCCACGTAATCACTGGGAATTTTTCTTTCAGCTTCAATGAAGCAATCCAAAGACATTAAGAGATGAAGAAAATTAGCATAATCAGCTCATGATGTTTAATCCTGCTCGTCCAACCCAGGAACATTCTCTGTGTGTTATTGGTTAACACCTGTATCCAGGCCAGGTTTATATGATCTGTAATTTCCCTATTGCACTGACTGTTACAACTGTCAGATAGCTCACAACGCGCACCTTGGATTTTACAAAAAGATGCACTACACACAATATATCTTTTAAAAGTATGGTTATATTAAGTATAATGGAGAAGGGAGAGCACAGAACAATATGGGAGCTACAAAAGAAAATGCTTTCAAATCTGATTATTTTATGCAGGTACAATATGCATATGTTTTTGATTCCTTCTTTTAAAAAAGCTGCTAAGATTTGCTAGTGACTGGAGTGACGACCAGGACGGAGGTCAGTGATGGATGACAGACCGAAGAACACAAGAGGAGAAGGCGGGCTCGTAGTAGAAGATTTATCAGAAAACCAAGGAATCTGTTGAAAGCCGTGATGTTTCCATCAGACAGCGTGAGCACCGAAGGCTCAGAACTACGACAGGTAAGAAAATCAGCTTCTCTTCGGCAAATATTTATGTCTCACTTAAGTAATGCTTGGCACCTGTCACTATAATGTTTAAGTCACTGTGATCAGAGACATAAAGTCCTCTCGGACTTTATTTCAAATACAAGAGCTGTAAATCCTACCCCTCGGTTCAGTCAGTGGCTGAACTCCCACAGGTAGCTCCATCTGAACTGCACTGAGCAGGCCCTGCTTGCAGGCCATGCAGGGCGTGCCACAGTATTACGAGAACAGAAATTTCATACAAATTACTGTTATTAATGAAATGCTTGCTGTTACAGTAGAAGAAGGCAAGTTAAATGGCAGTTGTTCTCTTGAGAGTTGAAGAAAAACATTTAGATTCAGACACCTCTGCTTGATTTTGTGTCGTTAAACAGAAATAATGCCAATTCTGTAGAAACTTTCCCCATTTGTCATGGACTCAGCTGGTTTAAATCAGTTTCCTTAATTTCCACTGAGCTCAACAATATGGCAACAGCTGATAATTTGGCCTTAAGGCCAAATGTTATTCCATTATCTAAAATCTGACTGTTATTCCAATACACGAAATCTGAAAGAGGAAAAGGTAAAAACTTAGTATATTATGCCAGTTGCTGAGACATTAATCTTGATAGAAATGGAATATTAAATCTGGCAACATAACATGGTGGGAACAAGAAAGGGTGACTCAAAATGGCTCTAAGAATGCTGAACAAGGATGAAACAATACCAAAACTATAGGTGGTCCCTGTATAACAGATTTTGGGCAATGGCTACAATTATTTTATACTTTCTAGAAATTAATTTGGCATTGGAATATGCCACACACACGTACCTGTGAATCATTTTTCAATGGCACATTTATAATTCTTACAGATGTGATCTTCCAACACAAGAAGAAAACCATTCCAGTTCATGACAGTTTCTATTTTTAAACTGGCTTCTGGGGGGAAAAAAAAAAAAGCAAACAAAGTGCTACAAAAATCAGCAGCAAAGAGAGAGAATAATAATGGGATGGGCCACTCAGTCCTTCACAGTCAGATGCATTACGCTGAGGTCTAATGTATCCAGGCTCTTTCCATGGCTTCCTTCCCCTCCTCCCGCAATCGCCAGCAGCATGCGTGGGCAAGAGTATGAGCCAGTCAGACCAGATAACGCTTATTTTTTTCCTGTGAAGATCCTAACCCAAAGGGATTACAGGGGGTTTACAGCGTTGGGTTTTTTTATTTCAATATTTTGCTTTTGTTAAAAAGTCCAATTCTGACTCCAAGGAATGTTCCTTCTGGTTAATTTTTTTGTGGAAATGCTTTAGCTTTTGCTGTTTCAGCTGCTGATGGAGATTATTTTGTTTATTATAAATAATTAAACTACAGAAAATCCACATATTCTTCTTCCCTTTATGACTATTTGATTTTTTTTCAACTCACCCTATATATATATATATATATATGAGGGAGGTGATTCTGCCCCTCTGCTCCGCTCTGGTGAGACCCCCCCTGGAGTGCTGCATCCAGCTCTGGGGTCCTCAGCACAGGAAGGACATGGACCTGTTGGAGAGGGCCAGAGGAGGCCACGAAAATGATCAGAGGGATGGAGCACCTCTGCTATGAGGAAAGGCTGAAAGAGCTGGGGCTGTTCAGCCTGGAGAAGAGAAGGCTGCAGGGAGACCTTATTGCGGCCTTTCAGTACTTAACGGGGGCTTATAAGAAAGACAGGGACAGACTTTTTAGCAGGGCCAGTAGCAATAGGAGAAGGGGTAATGGTTTTAAACTAAAAGAGGGGAGATTCAGACTGGATATAAGGAAGAAATTTTTTACAATAAGGGTGGTGAAACACTGTCACAGGTTGCCCAGAGAGGTGGTAGATGCCCCATCCTTGGAAACATTCAAGGCCAGGCTGGATGGGGCTCTGAGCAACCTGATCTGGTTGTGGATGTCCCTGCCAATTGCAGGGGGGATGGACTGGATGGGCTTTAGAGGTCCCTTCCATCCCAAAGCATTCTCTGATTCTATATGTTACCAGGAACAAAAAAAGATAATGGGGAAGTTATTGAAGCTGTGAGTATCAATAGTAACAATCTTTATCATATGTGAACTACAGGTTTTTGGGCCATAGATGATGAAAAACAGTGTAATCGAGTTTTCAAAGGTTGTCCATTACTGCTTGATGAGGTGGATCTGTCCTTACCCCTTCTTCTTGTGCATGATCCCATCCTCTTCCTCAGGCCAGCAGTTGCAATCATGTGTTCAAGTGATAATCCAAATCAGAGAATTTATCTAGGGAAAAAAAGGATGCTCAGTCCATAGTGTGGTTCATTGTAAAGCCACGTGAGCCCCATGCCGGGATGAAGGGAGGCCACTGAGCCACGTTGCCAGGAGCTAAAACCACCCGTTTCACCAGCAGCATGGAAGTCCATCAGTTCAAACTGTTCAGGAAGGTGCACCCAGGTGGCTTGATCCAAATCCTGCTAAAGCCAGCGCGAGCACTCCATATCATCTGTTTGGAAGGATTTCAGAGATGGTGGACCAGAGAGAGTGTGACTCGTACAGCAGCACTACAGACACCCTGGCCAAAATACCTGGGAACAGGAGGAGGGGGCATTCAGGAGCCAGAGCTGCTCCTGCAATCATCCGTCGCAACTTTGGAAAGGTTTCTCACAGCACTGAGCAGCAGGGAGCGAATCCTGTTTGATCAGCCTCTGGGTAGGGACCAAGAATTTGCCTCAGAAAGGAGAATACGGCATATTTTTTGCTGACAGGGCAAAGAAAGATCCTTTTGTAAGAATTGTCATGCCAGACAAATATATTTTCCATAGTTGGTATCTGCAGACTTTTTTTATCTGGGGAAAACTGAGGCTGCAATTCCAGGAACGTTTCTTCAAAAGCAGTACTGGCACGTGGCTTGCATGGAAACATCGAGCTGGACTGAGGAACTGCCCAGCCAGTCAAAGGATAACATTTTTGCCTTCCAGATTTTTTTCCAGCAGGATGTCTTTTCCAGCACCATGAAACTATGCTGTGTAGCAGAATAGAATAGAATAGAATAGAATAGAATAGAATAGAATAGAATAGAATAGAACAGAACAGAACAGAACAGAACAGAATACAACAGAATACAACAGAACAGAACAGATCAGAACATAGTGGCATAATACAAATGTTAGAAACACTCTGTCATTTTCTATGTAGATATTAATTATGAATGTTCAGTCAATACACTGATGCAAGTTATTAAAATAAGTACTCATAGTAATTTTGATCCAGTTCATCACCATCTGCTAGTATCAGAAATACCAATATGCTAAGTTTTTTAAAATGAATAATGACGATCCATACTCTTGCTATACTAGGGCAAAAAGCATTAAGACTATTCCTTTTAGCTATTTCCCTACCCTGCTGTTATAAAAACCATCAACGGCAGAATTTCCACGACTCACTAGGAAGCTCGTCTCTGTGCTGAGCTGCCTTTGTCGATGGAAAGCTTTCTGTAATACCTAACTGAATAATCCTTTACTGCATATTATGTCATCCTCTGTTTTTCCTGCCCTCAAAGGTGATGCAGAAAATGTGATCACCACTGGACTTTTTTTCCTCAAAAAACCAGCTGGTATATGGATATGTTTTGTTTTGAAGGCTGCAGTGCTTTTAACTAAAAGAAACAAATCTTATCTTACATGAAGTAATGGGGGTGAGGGGGTTATGCCTTCTTCCTCAACCTCATGTATAACACCATCCTTTGCAGGAATATTTGAAACTTCTTGTAAGGCTGCAGTATTTTCAAATAAGCAGAAGAAATCTGTCATTCCTCTACCCTTTCCACATGTACTGCTGCATACTGAAACATCTAAGGCTTCTGTTTCATTCCTTGTTGACGACATTCCTAGCTGCTCAGAATACGTATATGGAAATCAGGTTAACAAAAGTCATAGCCATAATGAAAATGCATGGAAAAAACCCTTTCCCCTCTTTGTGGTAAGTTCTATTTTGTCTGTATCAGCTTTCTTTCCCAAAAATCCTTTCCTGCTCTTTAGTTCCACTGCAAGCACAGTGATTGGATAGACTGGAGTTTTGGGGCAGCATTAGTGTTTCAGCCCACCCTGAGCAATGACGGAAAACTGAGCTTTCCACAGGGGATCCATTCCCTGTCCGGTCCATAAGTGAATGTAGCCCCTGGGTGACTTGGTCCGGTGATTCCAATGCAAGCGCTAGCAATGCTCAAATCGCACACTTCTGCGCCATCGCATACCGTCACCACCGTGGCTTAGCCTGCACAGACCATAACTGAAATGTAGACTGAAGCCCACAATCCCGCCCCACAAAAAAGTCAGTGGCAATGGGAAACATTTTGAGCCTTTGCATCTCCTGTTGAAAATGCACATCCACAATTCATCAACTTCTTAATTTACAACTCTGACTCCTCACTAGTAGCAACTTCTCACATAGCTACCTCTGCATTATTGTTACCGCCTCCATTGACGCAGGGGGCTCATCCTGTCCTGGAGGACAAGGACTTGGCTTCAGTTATTCACACATCTATGACATCTCAGCCGGATTACAGCGATACAACATACAACTTTAGGTTGGAAAAGACCCTTAAGATCATCAAGTCCAACCGTTAACCCAGCACTGCCAAGTCCACCACTAAACCATGTCCTCAAGCACCACATCTACCCGTCTTTTAAATACCTCCAGGGATGGGGACTCAACCACTTCCCTGGGCAACCTGTTCCAGTGACTGACTGCTCTTTCAGTGAAGTTTTTCCTAATATCCAACCTAAACCTCCCCTGGTGCAGCTTGAGGCCATTTCCTCTCGTCCTATCACTTGTTACTTGGGAAGAGAGACTGACACCCACCTCTCTACAACCTCCTTTCAGGCAGTTGTAGAGAGCAATAAGGTCTCCCCTCAGCCTCCTCCAAACTAAACAACCCCAGCTCCCTCAGCCGCTCCTCATAAGACTTGTGCTCTAGGCCCTTCACCAGCTTTGTTGCCCTTCTTTGGACACACTCCAGCACCTCAATGTCCTTCTTGAAGTGAGGGGCTCAAAACTGAACACAGCATTCGAGGTGCGGCCTCACCAGTGCCGAATACAGGGGACGATCCCTTCCCTGGTCCTGCTGGCCACACTATCCCTGATACAAGCCAGGGTGCCATTGGCCTCCCTTATCTAGGGAGGAGTTTTACAGAGAACAACAGAGACTTAGAGAGGAGTAAGCATTTGGCTCAATGAAGTTGCATTGTTTTTCATTTTTGTATTTCGATAGCATATTGGACTGCAGTTACATGTCTGGCTTTAAAACCTTTGACAAATGTCTATGTAATGTCACCCCACCTCTTCACAACCCTGTCCTTTGCTCCCTATGCCAGTTTCCATTACAAAATGTAATTACGTTCCAGACCCCTGTCCCGACCTCTGGGGAAACCAGCGAGCTGTGCCCAGGCTAGCTGAAAGATCAGCTGAAGCCTACAAATGAAAATCACTGCCGGCAGTTCAGCTCTCCAGTAAGGTGGAGTATCTTACCATTAGAGTAAAGCTCCTTGGTCTGGAAAGTCACACTTCTTGCAGTCCTGGTCGAAAACTGTGAAATGATCTCCCACAAGTTCAGAGACATTATGAGCATCATGAACTTCTGCTCTAGGTGGTATGTGTATTTCTTCAACTTTGGCTTCTGTATGGAGTATTTCCATGCTGAGGAATGCCAGGTCAGTGAACAGGAGCTTTGTAGAAACTGAATGTTCGGCCCCTGCTGGGAAGCAAGTACTTCACTCTCAGTTTGCACTTCCAGCCAACTCAAAAATGAGCTGATAAACTAAGAGCTTTATCCAGTCACCAACAGCTGGAATGTAAGCAGAATTCTTCTACTTCTGAGGAAGTAAAAGGGCTGCTTGCAGTTCTGGAAGGGACTGAGAAATTGCCGGTCTTTGACAGCTGAGAGGGGCAAGTGTCAGGCTGTGAAGCAGTATGCAGATGCGCTGCATGCTGATCCTTGCCCCTCCCCGTGCTGAAGTTATGGAAGGAACAAAGGAAATAGTAACAGGGCAAAGCAAAGAATTAACAGCAGATTATAATTCACTGTAACGTTGTACGGCGCGACAAGATACCTCCTGCCAGTTGTGAGAGCAGGTGCTGGATCGGAAAGCCCCGAGTTGCACAGAGGCGTTGGGTAATATTTGTAACCTCACGGTGTGGGATTCTTCCGTGGCTTTTTCAGAACCGCTGTTCCAGGGCCAGGCACCAAGCGCGGGCAGCTCGGGTGCAAGACGGGCACCACGCCGCGTCGCTCGGGAGCGCGTCCCACATCAGCGGGGTCGGAGAGGCTCGCCCCCCCCGCCCTGTACCTGTGCAGCTGTAAATCATCACGGGTTTTGTATCTTCTGCTACCTTACAGTTCAACCACTACAAGGATAACGAAAATAACATTCACGTTCCTAGTCTCGACTGTGAATTATTTCATTCCTACAGGCAGAACACCTGTCTGCTTGGCACGCTTTCCTTCCTCCCACAAAACACGCCTGCCATCTTCTGGCCAGGCCACCAAGCATCCAGGGGCTGGCTGGAGATGCGCCTGAAGTGGCTGTACCGAGCGGGCTTTTCCAGTCGTTAAGGCAACCAACCGAGCAAGCGGGTTGAAATTAAATTTTGCTGTTGGATGTGAAGGTCCCCTATCACAGAAGAGTTGAGCCGTCGAGCTGTGCAAAACTCCTCTCTCTTGATTCATAAGGATTTGCATGAGTTTCTCCTTTTATCTTCATACCTGCAAATATCCTGAGAGTTTCATTTATTCCGAGTCTAAAGGAGACATTCAGCCAAAACAGTCATTACTAAGCTGGTTTTACATATAAATCACAAGTTTCAGTGGCTCTTATAGGAAACCCATGTTGATCAAAACTGGAATTATGGTTTTCATGAATATTTATTAAACACCAACGTTGCAGGGGAACATAAGGCTGAGCAAAGTTCATGTGGTATCAGGTTCCAACGCAAATATTTGATGTGGCTCTAATCAAGGCCAATGCCAGAGTTTGATAGCGCCTTAGGAAGCTTCAAGGAATTTGCTAACTAGGAGCAGAACTTTGTTTAGAAGTCAAGCATTAAGTTCCGAAAACAATTCTTTGCTCCTCACAATCTTCAAAACAAAGCTGAATCTCTGTCTGAAAAACATGAGTTATTTTAGGTACAAGAACCTAAAGGTTGATATTTCACAGCCTGTACGCAGCACTCACAAATACTCCCTTTAAACTCTATGACTAACCCACAAGAGCAGAATGATGATTTTTTTTTCCGGGTTAAAGCCATCCTGCAGGAAAATGAAATATCAAAATTGAAACGCTTCACAAAACTGCACTGCATTAATAAACTTGAGAGAAAAATGAGAAAAGGCTATGATGCTGTTTTCAAAACAGGACACTGATTTGGATTTTCTTTTCAAATGTAGTATGCAGTGTATCTTTGTCATATATGCATATAATCTACACCTTATATGCATATCATACATATACATGTTATACCTATCAATGCAAATAATATTGAATCTTAAAAATAAATACTTGAATTGCTCAGAATTTTTATACTTTCAATGCCTCAATTTTAAAATATAAAACTGGTTCATAAAACAGAAATCTGTGCTCCGTATCCCTTGCAGTTAGGAGGGGTAGCATGGGAACTGCAGCCACCTGTACCAGCACATACAAAATCACTCAGGTGAGTTTCAGCGCCCTCCCAAAATTCACGAGGCCACGTCTTTCATCGTGTGGCCAGCAGGGCGAGGGAGGTGATTCTGCCCCTCTACTCTGCTCTGGTGAGACCCCCCCAGAGTGCTGCGTCCAGCTCTGGGGTCCTTAGCACAGGAAGGACATGGACCTGTTGGAGCGGGGCCAGAGGAGGCCACAGAAAAGATCAGAGGGATGGAGCACCTCTGCTATGAGGAAAGGCTGAAAGAGCTGGGGCTGTTCAGCCTGGAGAAGAGAAGGCTGTGGGGAGACCTTATTGCGGCCTTTCAGTACTTAACGGGGGCTTATAAGAAAGACGGGGACAGGCTTTTTAGCAGGGCCAGTAGCAATAGGAGAAGGGGTAATGGTTTTAAACTAAAAGAGGGGAGATTCAGACTGGATATAAGGAAGAAATTTTTTACAATGAGGGTGGTGAAACACTGGCACAGGTTGCCCAGAGAGGTGGTAAATGCCCCATCCCTGGAAACATTCAAGGCCAGGCTGGATGGGGCTCTGAGCAACCTGATCTGGTTGTGGATGTCCCTGCCAATTGCAGGGGGGCTGGACTGGATGGGCTTTAAAGGGCCCTTCCATCCCAACGCATCCTGTGATTCTGTGATTCCACCTCATCAAAGCCGAGTGTCTGAGGCAGTGAGTCTCTGTCTCTCTTCACCGACTTCTCCAGAAGCCTGGACAGTTAACACAGAGTAGGCTTTTAGACAGTGCTCAGCTGAGAGGAATCCTACCCCAGGCGTCTCGAGATGGTGATAAAACCCAAGAGCCAAAATGCCTTTGAATGAGCTTGTTTCTCTCCGTTAACAGAGGAATTGAGGCTGACTGGATGTCTGGCCTCACCTTTCCAACATCAGGCAAAAGTCTGCTGGACATTAGTTCAGATTCCTGCATCAACCCCATGAAATTTATCACTGTTTATGTTAAGGTCTGGATTTCCCTGGGACAAGAAAGGCTAGACCGGTCATCGCTCCGAACCTTCTTCCGCACAATACACCAAATCACTCACGCTCTACTTCATGTCAGACAAAACTACCCTCTTCTTCCTACCCCCCCATCAAGATGGCAGCGACAGGCAGTCTGAGTCACACTGATCCCTCCAGCCCAGCCTCCTGCATGGTTAACACTCAGAACTGCCTTTTCGCTGACCAGATTCAATGATTTACAAACAGGTTGCTGAAGGCTTTTCATGGGAGCAATGTTAGGATCCTCCTCTGCCAAGACGACCACATTTTCTCCCGTGGCAGGTCGAGTTTCCAGTATAATTTTGTATTCTCCCTACTTTTGTCTCTCACATTGTGTCTGTGAATAAATATCTCCAGATCAGCTCTTCTGAAGACTGAAATAATCCTGAGAGATGTGCCATTTTAGCTAAAAACAGAAAATTAATCTTTCCGGTATGCTTCATTAATAAAAAAAAAAAAGTGCTAAAATACAGAGCAGCTGACACTTCCAATTGGTTTTGACTAGTTTTATATCAGCTAACTGGTGTTACCTAGCTTGAAGCGGTCTCACTGGTGACCAGCAGTACCACTCAGGCCTAGGAACCATTTTCAGTTATCAGGAACTAGCTAAATTTAGTAGCCCACCGATTAGCAAATAGCCCCTGTTCGGGACTGCGTATGCAAAGGGCAGGGGAGCTAGGGGCAGGGTTGTTCTGCACGTGACTTCAGAAAACTGAGCTTCTCCACTATGTCTTTTTCTGCTAAGGCTTTGTACTGGTAGTGGAGTTCAGCGAGACTGGCAATTACAGCGTGAACCTCAAGAGCGGCAGTGCTGAACACGGTCCTACCGAGAAGCGGAGGACAGCTCTGGCAGACAAGGCTCAGCCCACTCATGAGATTAATGTTTCCACAGCTGAGATTTCTGCTACGAACACGGATTTTTCAGGAAGACCACATTTTCTGCTGTGGTATGTCTAGTTTCCAGTGTAATTCTGGTTCTCTCCACTTTTGTCTTTCACAGAACAAGTAGTACAAACGTTAAAATGAATGCTGAGCCCCAGCGCTGAAGGAACCTGCCTTGCTCTTTGTTATTTCACTTTGTTGCTAAATATCTGAGAGGAACAGTTCTACAAGGCCTCTGCTTTGCATATATTGAATCGGAATAGCCAGATCTCACCTTTCAGCTGTACAGCTCACTGCATGCAGCCGTGCAGCACCTCATCAGTGGAAAAAAAGTTGAGTGTAACATATAATTATTTTCATTAGTTATAAAAACAACAAATAGAGCAAGGTTCTATATGTACAGCTGCTATGTAATTCATGTTTTCCAAGGGAAAATTTTCATTAATGAGGTTAAAAATAAACACTGGACCTGCATTTTATTTATTTCATTTACAGCTGTATAACACAAAGCGTGGCTGAGGTCAGAAAAACTGCTCTGATGGCAGCACTTGCTCTTCCATGTGCTCCACACAAAATATCACAATCATTTCTATTTCGCCCTCTCAATCAGGCACACCATTTCTAAATCCTTGTCTGGCATTTGAAAAAATGATCTGCACTGGCTGTCAGGCTTTTCCAGCTTCCCACTTTAGGAAAGACCTGTTTTTCTGTGAACAAATAGATATTGAGCTCACAAGAAGTAATAGCCAAGAACATCTGAAGAACAGAAACTAATATTAAAATCCAGAAAAATATTGAATATCAATTCCTAGAACAAATTTCCAGCTTCTGCTCTGAGATACTTTAAATATATTTTACTACTTTAACATTCTAGAGTTATTTTTACTATGTAATTTGTAATAAGGCATGCTGCCTTTTTGGCCATGGATTAATAACAGGATTGGGGGGCGCTGGTGAAGCTGTTAGGAAAGGGTACGATACCCAACAGGCAAGCACATGATACTGCCTGTCTCTAGCAAGATGCACTTGAAAAATCAAACATCATGGCAGGAGGAAAAAAGCATACTTGGCAGTCATAAAGAAAAGGATCTTTAATCATTCTTTCTTTTTGGTTGCTTAGTTAAGTCTTTAAATCAGGTCTGGAATACATAGTTTGCAGCTCTGGAAAAGAAAGCAAACCTCTGCAGAAAGCAAACCTCTGCAGCAGAAGCCACAACGTGCGTGTGTGGCGAGTTATGAAAGCTGGACATTTCTCCATGCAGTGCTTGGAAAACAAAACACCACCAACAAAAGCAGTGTAGGCGAAGGATCAGGGAGGAGCAATCTTAAGTACTGCATTTCCCAAAGGCCCCAGGACAGAGGAGAACTGGAGCCAAGAAAGCCAGAAGTGAGCGCTGCCCTCGGCAGGGTACCTCCGGGCAGGAGCTGGGCAGCGGGGCTCTGCCGGGCAACCAGGCGGCGATGGTCTGCCGGTCTCGCAGAGACGGGGCCATGGCAGGCAGGACACCAGGAGAGGGGCTGCAGTCCTTAGGTATATTCCGTGTCGCTCTCTTTTCTTGTCTCCTTGCTAAGTATGCTGGTCATTGTTAGGAAATGAGATAAATATGTCAGTGAGCAACTGGTAATGTAATTTGTTCTCTTTACGTACTTTTTGCACAGGTGGGAAAACTCAAAGGCTCTTTCTCTGCAGAGTTTTCTAGAAAATTGTAAAGCCATAAACAGCAAGGCCTAACCCATTTGTTTGCAATCATCTCTCTAAAGAGAATGAGAAAGTTTCTCATTAAAGGAATATGGGGAAGATCATAGAACTAAGAGATTTTCCTCCTGCAGATGATGGATGTATGTGAGCCTTGTCTCCGGTCAGCGATGACCCAAGACTCGTCCCTGTGTTTTGACCCTCCAGTGCATGCCTTGCTTTGTTAAGACAGAAAACTCGTCTAGGCATTTTCACCTTTCCAAGTGAGCATTCTTGTCAAACAACAAGCATAAAAATGCCTTCCTCCACTGAGGGAAACAGAATGAGCGTTCATGTGTTACGGGGATTGTCACATCGCGCAGATGTGAAATCAAAATCAATCTTTCACACAAACAACTTATTACAATTTATTTTGTCAAATGTTTACTATGAGTAAATTGCTTTCTGCTTTCTTAGCTTCTATTAAGAAGTGCTATCTAAGCCCATGGCATTTAGCTGTAGAGAAGGAATAAAAACCAAACTTAAAACAATAACTAATCTTAAACACGCTAATTTTTATAGGGAAATTCTTAATATATTGAAAAGGTCCCTCTGCCAATAGCAATAATTACAGGTTTTACCTTAGCTTTTCAAATGTTACCTTGATTTGCTCTTTTTCTCTTCAGACGAAGACACAGATATAAACTATTCTTGGGTAAAGACTACCGGTGTCTTTAATTATAATATTAAAAATAGTCATATCAGTGTAAATCATTTCCATTGAACCTTAAGTAGTAATACGGTAGTCTTTAAATATTTTTCACGTGCCACACTGGAAGTGCCACGTACGAAAGCTGATCTATACCAAACTGCCGAACAGCAAGGCAGACGCAGGGAAGCCTACGCGCCTATCTGCATTAGCTGGCAATTCATTCTCATTGGTAGCGCGCACACCGACACAGCCACGAACACCGCGTTCAGGCAGGCAGAACTGATGACACAAGCTGTCCTCCGCAGGAGGCAACGAGCAGCTTCACCAAGGCACAGCTGGGTGTCACCCACATGCTGAATCTGCCAAAGCCTACATTAAGAAAACACTGATACTTGGCTTTTAAATAAATGCAGATACACTGGTCTCTCTCATGCTAGAATATCATCCTAGGAAAAGAAAATCCGCTTTAGGTTCCTTTCATGATTCTTGGGTTTTGTTTCAGTCCAAAATATAGACGTCCTTAGTGACTGTAATGAAAAAGCTGTTATGACAACATGAAAGAAATATGGTACAGAGCTTTAGTCTTACATAAGGAATGCAAAATGATATCAGGTAATTCACCCCAAAAGTATCCAGGAAGAAATGAAATTGGGAAATAGTTCATGGATTGCTACATTCATTGCAAACTAAAACGAATTTTTGCCATGCACATTTTGCAGTGTTTTTCTTAGCAGCCAACTGTTTTTCGTTCTTACAAAGTTTATTGTTATTGTATCAGGCTAAATTCATTTGTGGTATTTCAAGGAAAAGATATTGTGTGTATTTAAAGCTTTTCAGGATCTTGTAGTTAGAAAACACTGCATTTTTATTCTTTTCACTTATAAAAATGTGATTTTTGCAAGACCATGTGATTTTGTAATACCTGATGTAAGCACTGGCATTAACCCAATAAAGCCTTTGGCTTGAAGGGCTCATGAGAGCACTTAAGCAAAAGGAGGAGCTTTAAAATCTCAAAAGTTGTTTTGCCAAAAAGTGGGTTGAGATGTGGCCATCCTACATGGGCAGAGACCCCTACACGTGGCCGCAGCAGACTGGTATAGAAAGTAGGCAGTTCTACCATCCTGTAAGGTAATAAAGATTGCTTTATGTCCGGTCATTTCAGCGCATGCTACTTACACAGCTGTAGGTCGAGGAAACCATCGGACCCTGCACTTGGTAATTTGTATTTATGCAGCTCCTCTTGTTCTAAAAATCTCAAATTGAAAAATGTTAATAGCTTTTGAAAAAATAATATCAATTTTGACCTCTCTGAGCTGTCAGAAAAAAAAAATCATGTTTACGTGACTGAGAGTAAAACCCCAGCCTTCTGCCACATGCTGTGTAGAACATCAAAGAATTCAGTGACTTGTATTTGTTATTGAAACAAACTGATCTGTGAGTTTCTAACTCATAGCCTGATAGAGGAGGTGTGTTAAATTATTCGGAAAGCATTTTCAAGTGTTATGTTCTTATTTATTATGAAACAACTCCCTAGGGCATGTTCTTGTGCGCTGCCTTGTCATGGGGTGTAGGCCTGACACTTGACACGTTTGCCGAGGCAGGTACGCACAGCCACGGCGACACGGGGAACAACCTTCGCCTTGCAGTTCGGGACTATCTGCCCTTAACAATTAATCTATGTAGGCAAAGAAAGGAGCTTTCTGCTTAATTTGTATGTGAGTTTATGAACAAGAAATTGCAGAAGTCCCCAGCTAAGAAAACGTTTTTATAGGAGTATTAATATGAATTTACTTAGAATAGGATTTAACCCCCAAAATTTACAAAGAAGTTGAGACTGCATTTAACCCTAGAAATAAGATGACATATTCTCCTGAATTTGTATGTATAACTGAAGTGAATTCAGTAGTTATGCTTGTGTAACACAGTTGAATTTTGTTTATTAGTCCACAATTGAAACTATGTAAATTGCAAAATTAAAAATATCCAGTAGGTGTCATCTTCCTACATATTGTATGCATAATAATCAAGTTTAGTTTTTTTTTTTAATTGAACTTGAAAAGTAGGAGTCTTAAACACTGCAACAAGTTTTCTGAAGAACACACATAAAAAAGTGTATGAATTTGATCTGAAGCGCTTTACTAACACTAGGAGTTCTGGAATGTTTGCAACCTAGAACTGTTTATGCACAAAATAATTTGCAGATATCCATGACTGTACTTACGTGCCTAAATAACATCTGTAAAATACGCCTGTAAATGCACGTATTTAAACCTGAAAATCCATTTAATGGATTCCATTTAATCCACATGTCCTTAAAGCAATATAAATACGTACTCCAGCATTGCCTCTGATCCTGAAGCCTGTATTGCAAAAATAGGTTTAAGGTCCTCTTTACTGATGAGGATATTAAATGAAGCTGGAAGGGCCTCGGGAGGGCAGGGAATCCATTTCCATAAATGGTATTTTAAGTTGTTGATTTCTTGAAATTACACCTCATATAAATAAATAAGTATTTTTGTGTGGATTATTGAGCATTATCAGGTGCCCAGATCTACTTGATTTACATTGCTTTTCACTTCAAATCAAATACTTTTATTTATATTCAGCAGCTTTATACTTAGTTGAGGAGTAATTATTCAGGCGAGCCTGAATCAGTGTGATTCAGCCATCTTCAAATTAAGTAAAATAAACACTTTTCACATTTTAAACCCTAACCTCTATTATTTGGCATGGGGATACTTACTAGGTCAGAGTTATGCTCTTCAGCATGTGATTAAAACATGCACTTTGTCCATGTCCATGGATTTTGTAATACAATCCTTTAGCAATCTGGCAACATTTCTGGCTTTGTTAGCGCGGGGCATTGCTTAGGAAAGTTCCTATGCAACGCTGTTGTCGCCTGATCCAGAATCCTTTGAAAATAATAGGAAGACTTCCAAGGGCTTAAGCCGTGAACTGGCCAGGCCAGGGAAAGGCTGCGCTGTGGCCGGTGGGGCTGGAGGCGGACGCGGGCAGGACACGGCAGCGCGGCCGATGCCAAGAGGCGCCGGAGCTGACTGCAGCTGTGGCCTGAAACCTGCTTTTAATTGGCACAAGCCATGGGGTGAGAAACGCCCCTGTTTCAGATGGACTAACATTGATTACGCATTCGCATTTAATTTGGTTTTTAATTTTTTTTTTTTTAAACCAAGTCAGCTTGAAGTTTCCTAAAGTTAGTCCCTGTATCCGTGGCTTCTGTGAGGACACATGAGGAAGGAAAGAGGATTTCAAAGGAAAACGCCTTTTTTTCCACCTGATCCAAGGGTTACGCATCGAGTCGGACAGGGCTTTTGCACCACACGCGAAAGAACAGGAAATTCTGCGTAACCCTCCCCTAATTAAAAGCTCATTACTCGTTCGAGGTGAACCGCTCCCTTCACAGTCAGGAAGGGATTCCCCGGGCAGCGGGGGGCAGGACGGCGGAGCGGTCCCGCCCGAACTGCGGAACGAGCGCGCCTTAATGTTGGAAAAGGATTCTTCCCGATGAAGCAGGGTTTTTAGAAATATGAGGAATGCATCCGTGTTTATCTTTTATGTAATAGCAGATGGCGCTTTTGCTTTGCTACCGTAGACACGCGGAGGGGAGAGGTGAAGCTCCCCGGCACGGCAGGGCGAGCCCCCCCGCCGGCTCAGAAGCGCCCCCCAGACCGGCAGGGCTGCACCGCCTTGTCCTCGGGGAAACCGGCCCCGCCGCCGCGCTGGGGCGGGACGCACCTCGCACGTCCCCGACGCCCGGCTCGCCCGCAGGGCCCGGTGGGTCCGCGGCGGGACGGACGGACGGACACCGGCGGGAGGGAGGCCGCCCGCCCCGCCGCCCCTGAGGGAACGCGAGGCGCCGCCTGAGGCAGCGCGCGCGGCCTGGCGAGAAGGGCGGTAGCGCGCGCCGCTCGCCCCCTCTCGCGTGGGAGCCGCGCGGGGGAGGGGGCGGGGCCGCGCACTGCGACGCCCCCGTGGCCCCGCCCTCCGCCCCGCCCCCGCGGCCCGGCGGGGCCGGAGCTGCCGAGGGAGCGCGGAGGAAGATGGAGGCGGCGGCGGCGCGGCGGCGGCCCCGGGCGGCGGGCGCGGGGCGGTAGCGGTCCCCGTCCCGGTCCCCGTCCCGGTCCCGGCGGCCGCCCTCCGTCCCCCCCGCCCCCTCCGCTCTTTAAGAGGCGGGCCGCCTGCCCCCGCGCAGGGGATGGCGGCGCCGGGCCCTCCGCAGCTCCCGTGCCTGCGGCTGGGCCCGCGGCTGCGGGCCGGGCTGGAGGTCGCGCTGCGGGTGCCCAGCCTGTTCCTCATCGACGCCATCTTCAACTCGTCCCCGCTGCCGGGGGGCTCGCTGTGCGCCGCGCTCCTGGGCGTGCTGCTGCGGCTGCTGGGTGAGAGACCTTCCCCTCCCGCCCCGCCGCCCTTCCCCGCCCGCCGCGGAGCTCCGGCCTCCGCCGCCCGGGCCCGGCCCGGCCCCGCCGCCGCCTGCCCCCGCCGGCCTTGTTTACGGCCGCGGGCGGGGCACGGCCGCCGCTTCTCCCCCCCGTCCCCTCGGCCCGCCGCCGCCGCGGCCTGCCTCGCTCTGCCTCCGACCTGCTGCTCTGCCTCTCCCTGCTGCCGCCCGGGGCTCGCCCCCGCCGGGGTGGATCTCCCCTCACCGCTCCGCGCCCGCTCCGCGCCCGCTCCCCGCTGTCCCCGTCCCCCGGCTCCCTCCACCGAGGCCCCGTCCTCCCGCTCGCCCCCGGCCGTGCCGCCCCCGGAGGCCCCGGGCCCGGGCGGGGCGGCGGACGGGCGGGCGCCGCTCGCCATGTGCGCGGGGCCGGGGCTGCCGGCCCCTCCTCGGCCGAAAGCGTCCGGCTTCGTGGCCCTGCTCTCTTTATCGTCGTAAAAAGCACTTTGGGCAGTGCGATGTCTTCCCGAAATACGCTATTAAGTCCTTATTTTAGCAAAAGCGGTTCAGAAACGCCGGGAATTTGGTTCCCAAATGAGAGGGAAGTCTCCTGAAACTTGCCGATGGTTATTTTTAAGCTTTTTTTCCCTCCCCTAGGATAAAGGTTGCAAACCCCGGTATAACTAGGTGACACTATTTTCAGTGTCACTTGTAACCGTGGGTGTTCGCGTAGCCTGAGCTGGGTCGGAGCTGCTGCCTGGTGTGTCTGGGAGTCCTCGGGCAGGAGGGAGAGGGGAGTCCAAAACACAGCGAGAGGGGTTTTTTGCAGGCCTGCGACACGTTGATTTTGTGTTTTGTTTGATGTTTATAGTAGAAAAAAAAACAGGAAGGAAATAGGTGGTATGGCTGTTGGGGTAGGAAGCTGAGGAGAGTGGTTCAGTATTGTGTGATGCTGGGCTTAACGGATGAAGGCGCTTTTCAGGATTCAGGATTGCATCTGTATGATCACCCTTCTGGAAGGGTTCGGGGGAAGAAGTGGGCAATCCCTCCCCTGCCTCCTGCAAAAGAGCTTTGGGAAGAGTTTATGCCAAGAGACTTATCTTGTGCTTTGAGAGAAGTGGTCTCTGGTTCTTGGCTTTCCGAAAGTAAGGAAAAATTAAAATGTAACCACTGACAAGATGATGTCAAAGACCTTCTGTGTGGTTCAGACAACAGAGCGCTTTTGCATGTATTTTTTCCTCGTCTGAATTTAAGGATTACAGGGTTAGGTTTTTGCTGCTGTTCAGATAAACTGAAATACTTACTTTGGATGGTTCTGTATTTAAATAGTGGGGAAATTGCCCTTTTAGTTACCATTTGCAGGCTTTGAAAGACTGATCCAAATTTTTCCTGTAGCACAATACTATTTAGCGTAGGATAAATGCACAACTTGTCCTCTAGATACAAAGATTGTAGCTCTGGAGAGATTTGATAGCTTTCAGGGGTGATGTTGAACAGTTCTGAAATATTCTGCGAGCACAGGTCTTCAAGAATGCTAAGAGAGATCTGTATGATTTTTAAAAAGTTTTACTGCAGGATTCTTCAGTCTGGTTCTTCCATCACCCATTTTCTACACGAGTACATAGAGTTGTACACAGCACAGAACCAGGTTCTACAACTGGAGTGCAATTTTTCTTTAACCTTTTTGATTAACCTTGCTTCGTCTCCAATGCAACATTTACCTTTCATACCTTTGCATGTGTTGTTTTTTTTTTTTTTGTCTCGATTCCAGCAGAACCACCGCCCCCAGGAGTGTGAAACTGTTATTTCAGCCAGCAGTCCCTCCTCAGCGAGGACACTGATTTTCGAGAGGGTTACTATAAATACCATAGTCTGTAGAAAGATGTGGAAGCAAGTAGAATGGCTGGGGAAAAAATAATTTGGCAGTTCCACATGATGGAAGTCGAATCCTAGGTAGCGTGCTACTATAAAAACACTGACAAATTGCAGGAGTTAAAGGAAAAAATGAGAGGAAGGGATTCATTGTAACACAAGAAATGATTTTAAAAGTAAATGCGTGTGGCTTGATTAAATGCTGTGTTTGGAGGCCGTACTGGAGACAGTTGGTGATGGGGTGGCATAGACAGGAACAGTAAGGATGAGCAGCAGTGTATACAGAAACACGAGACAGATCTCCTCAAAGGAGGAACTGCAGCATTTCCTATCAGAGGGAAAATGGGAGAAGATTGACTGCTTGGTGAACACTTTGCAGGGCAGGGGGAAGTCTGGTCACGGCAAGATGGACTGAGGGACGTGAGGGGAGAGGAGGGCGAGGGCTCAGCTCCCCTCCGAGATCCAGTTACCTCCTGTGGTCTTTTGAGGTTCCTTTGGGAGGGTCTTGACTTGTCCACGCAAGTGCTGAGGGAGAAATGCTTCACCTTTTGTTAGTCCTTCTTTAGAGGAACCAGTAGGTCTGGCTTTTCTATTGACTCATTGTACTCCAGCTTTTAGGGATGTGTCTTGCATGTGAAACGTCATCAGTGTTTTAAGATGACGTTAGTGTTTTAAGATGACCTATAGTATCTAAATAGAGGCCGGTTACTGCAACTGCAAGGAAGAAAAATAGGTTTTGTTTACAGGCGTGTTTCAGAGCAGCCTGCTTAGTGCAAAATGCATCTCATTCAGCTCAAATGCTCAGAATTATGTAAATAACGAGCTTGTTACAGGCATTTGAGCCTTTTCTGTGACTTCTGAGACAAGACAGAGGGTACAAACGTGTCAGCAGTGTTAGATTTCCCAGAGGTGTTTATGGTGGTATGCATGAACAGGCAAGGAAATTGTCAAGCTTATTTTTAAAAAAGTGCTGTATGTAAGGAACACGCAGCTTTTCATGGAGGAACCGAGCTATGATACAAGGCGCTTTCTGAAAACCGACTGAGGCTTTTCCTCAGCCTCACAAGGTTACTAGGTTAATGATTAGTTACAGAGAATGTTTTTGTATCAGCCAATGCTGCGGGCAAGGAATACTGTTAAGGTGCATTAATAACTTTATTTGTAGTCTGCCTTTTGCTGTTGATTCATGTTGACCCTTTCCCTTCTTACTGAGTCCTCCAGGGTGGAGGGTTTTTTGTTTGTTTGTTTTTTGAGACAAGCAGCTGGCAACACTACTGGTGCAATCAAATGCTGGTTCTTAGCAAAGTTTTTTATTTCCATGATCAAGATACCATGGCTTAAAATATTTTTTTAAACACTCGATTATGGAGGATTTGGAACAATCTAAAATACAATCGTCAGAAAAGACTGATGCTGTCCTCCAGTAGAAAGAGGATTACTTGTGATTTCATTAGTTTTAGTACAGAGGTGGAAAGCAACTTACAATCAAATACAAGTTGTAGAGATCGAAATCTCTCCAAACTGGTCTGGATGAGAAAGCAGTTGCATAGGCTAGAAGCTGATGGAGAAGCCCAAAACAAAGGCAGTGTGTTTCCTGAAGAAAAAAATGTTTAAGGAAGTGAAGCTAGCGATAAGTGCCATTTCATTTAACATCTGTTAGGTAAGAGCCCGTACCTACATAGTACAAAGTGATGAAATTCATAAGTGACGCTACAGAAGGAGTTTACTGCAGGGTCATGAATGCAATACCAAGGTACTATAGATGCTACGGTAGGATTTCTCATAGGAAGGCGCAGACTTTCCGGTCATGGTCAGTATGAGGGAAAGGTTAGCAAACGGGAATTTCAGGATCTCAATCTGACTTCTAGCAAGTAAGACGCAAGCTTGTGCTGGCATTGGCAAAGAGGCGACTGGTGCAGTTTTGGATTCTGTGTACAAAAAGCTTTATATTGCGGAAGGTCTTCTCCACGCGACTTTCATTTCAGGATGCCTTGTCAGAAGTGAAAGCAAACTGAAGGGAATTGGAAGAGCACCTTCCCCCCTAGTAAACTACAGCAATTTTTCAGGATTCTCCCATTAAAGGGTTTAGCTAAACTGTCTTGGCAACTGTTCTCTTTAGTACTCCGGCTTGGACGTCTGTAGTTGAGTGCTTTGCTCAAGGGAATTAGGGGACTTAGTAAATGTTACTCATTTATTCCTTACTAACTTTGCCTATAAAGGTGATGCTATATGTGTTCATTCTTTTCTGCTTTTAGAACTTAAATTTCAAGACTAAGGCTGGGAGCTGTGACTGCTCTGGTCTGAAACCACAGATGAACTTAACAGTAATTGTGACTTAATGCTTGCATTGGCTTTATGTCGCAGCTGCGGTGCACAGATGTATTAAATGCAGAGATTAAATCGTCCTCATCTGTTCTCTGAAAAGGGCACAATTGGTAATGCAAAGTTACGAGTGACTAATTGGGAAGTGATACATTAAGTAAATGTAGCTCCAAAGCTAATAGGTTAAAATCTGTTGTTGAATTTCTGCTGAGAACTAAATGATTTCAATCTGGTTTTAGGTGTCTTTGTATCCAGTGTTGTTCTGGTCTTACAACAGCGAGCACTTTTCAAGTTTTATATGATCACCTCGGCATTTCTGCTGGCTGCCACTTCAGTGTTGGTGAATTACTATGCTTCTTTGCACATAAACTTCTACAGTGCCTACTACACAGCCGCGTTCGGAATTCAGATCTTCCCTCATAAAGGACCTTCGCTTTGGATGGCACTTTCCATCCTTCAGCTTACCTTTGGAATCGGATACGTTACACTGCTAAACGTGCAGTCCATATACTCTCAACTCATCATCCTGGATATCCTGATTCCTGTAATCGGCTTGGTTGTTGAATTGCCTTTAAATGTCCGGCAGATACTAGTTTTTATTTCAGGCCTAGTACTGACACTAAACACCACAGCCATTTTAGTTATGAAAATTAAATGTTTCTATTATTCGGTGCGGTACGTTTATCTGCTGGTGAGGCACATGTATCACATTTACGGATTACAGCTATTGATGGAAGATACATGGAAGAGGATTCGGTTTCCAGCTGTACTGCGTGTCTTTTGGCTAACGAGACTTACAGCACAAGCTGTGGTATTAACGTATGTTGTAAAGATGGCTGAAACTAATACAGAAGAGAAATTCTTCTTGATATCGTGGGATAACTGTTGGGAACTGATCTGCAGTCTGATCATAAGTGGGTGTGACTCTACGTTAACCGTGTTAGGCATGAGTGCCGTCATTTCCTCAATAGCGCATTATTTGGGACTTGGTATCTTGGCCTTCATCGGCTCAACCGATGAGGATGACAAAAGGCTCGGTTTTGTAGCGCCCGTCTTGTTTTTCATTTTGGCTCTGCAGACTGGTCTAAGTGGACTGAAACCAGAAGAACGATTAGTTCGCCTGAGTCGAAACATGTGCCTTTTGTTAACCGCAGTCCTGCATTTTATCCATGGAATGACAGACCCTGTGCTGATGTCCCTCAGTGCCTCCCACGTGTCATCCTTTCGCAGACACTTCCCCGTACTGTTTGTTTCCGCTTGCCTTTTCATCCTCCCAGTTCTGCTCAGTTACATCCTCTGGCACCACTATGCACTAAACACGTGGCTTTTTGCAGTTACTGCGTTCTGTGTAGAGCTTTGCCTAAAAGTAATAGTTTCTATCACTGTTTATATATTGTTTATGATTGATGGCTACTATAACGTGCTGTGGGAAAAACTTGATGATTATGTCTATTATGTTCGTTCAACTGGCAATATTATTGAGTTTATATTTGGAGTAATCATGTTTGGCAACGGAGCTTACACAATGGTTTTTGAATCGGGAAGCAAGATTCGTGCTTGTATGATGTGTCTGCACGCATACTTCAACATCTACTTGCAAGCAAAGAATGGCTGGAAGACTTTTATGAATCGCCGGACTGCTGTTAAGAAAATAAACTCGCTTCCAGAGGTAAAAGGAAGTCGGTTACGTGAAATAGATGACGTATGTGCAATCTGCTACCATGAGTTCACCACCTCTGCTCGCATTACTCCATGCAACCATTACTTTCATGCACTTTGTCTTCGGAAGTGGCTGTACATTCAGGACACTTGCCCGATGTGCCATCAGAAAGTGTATATTGAGGACAAGGAAAACACCAATATCTCGAACAACAACGGGTTTGTGGCACCAAATGAAAATCCTGTGCAAGTTGCAGAAGAAGCTGCTGATGCTGAAAATGAATTAAATGAAGATAATGACAGTTCCGATAGCGATGAGGAAGACGATGACTGCGTGGCGCAGCACTTGAATGAGACTCTTAACGTTGACTCTAACTCTCTTGGTGATTAAGATGTCCTTTACTAAGCCGTGAGGTATTTGTTTAAGATTGACTTAAACAGAATAAAAGTATCACTTTGTAGTTATTGTACTTGAGCACAACAGCAGTATCTCAATGTTGAGTCTGTGAATGGTGGTTGTTTACTGTGGTGTGTGCTACTGTAAATATACCTCTAATTTTTGCTGGTCTCTTTCATGACCACCGTAAAATTATGTACATTATTGTACATGGAATAAAATGTTTTCACATGTTTTTAAGATGGTTGGGAAAACACTCTTTAATTGATGTAGTGATAATGCTGTGCCAAAGACTGTATACCAGTAACCCCTGATCAATGAGGTCTGGATGCAAATGAAAAATACTGGTGAAAACAGACTGTTCAGCAAGTCAAATCAGAAATGAAAAGCCTGAACCAAAGCAGCTTTACTTACAAATTCAGTATTAGCAGAGCTTTATTGCTAAAAGCTAGTGAGTTGTGTTTTAAAAAAAAAAATAAATAAAAATTTAGGTTGGTAGACTTAATGTTACAGCATTTGCGTATTTGGAACAAAAGATGAAACTGCTAAGCTTTCTAGTGAAGTAGTAAAGCATGCCATTGATGTGTTAAACACTTCTGAATTACCAGTAGTAGCTTGAAGTGCTCTACACGTGAACTCAGCAGCCCGGTGTTCATCTCGTAATGCTACAGGTACTAACAAGAGTTGCTAGCTTGGGCTAGCCTTGAAATTGATCCTGAATCTTGATGGAAGGGAAGCAGGGCTGAGAAACTGCACAAATGCAGACCACCTTTTCAAAAGCAGCTTTAATCTTGTACCATTGGGGGAAAAAAAAAAAAAAGCACTACATATTGGCTTCCATTGATAAGAACTTGCAGATATGATAATTTTCACGTTTTGGCAATATATTTGCTCAAGTTATGCTGAATAAATGTAAGAAGAACAACTTTATATATTTGGAAAGAAGACTTTAATAGTGTTGTTATATAGAGTATTGGCCAACTCAAGTGGGTCATCTTCTCTTACTGCTGCCATTATTTCCAGTATTTGACTAAAAAAGAAAGATTGGTATTAGAAGACTCTGAAACTCCGTACTGAATATACTTCAGACTGCCGCATGTTTATGTACGAGTCACTAAGATTAACCTGGAATAAACACATGCTGAGAGCAGCAGGGCAAGGTGCGCAGATATGCAAATAGCTTCACTTTTAAGTCACTAACTGCCATTCCCTTCACACTGAACACTGGTTGCTCACTGGTACAGATTCATCTTTGGTTTTTTGACTTTTGTTTGGAGGTAATTAAACAGCTTTCTGTTTCAAAGAAAGTGTCATTTTGTGGGTGTCTTTATCAGTAGTATTCATTTTTCAGACTGAAATTCATTAGCCTTTCAAGGCTAAAGCTGCACTATGAATAAACTGGTCTATGGTTAAGTTCCAGATACAGCCTTATCCGAGAGTACAGCTGCCAAAGTAACACTCATTTTTTCTTGTAGTAGAAATAAAAACAACTTCACAATGAAGAGTAAGAACCTCAAGCTTGGTGGTAGGGTTTGGTGGTTTTGTTTTTTGGATCTTGCCCCTTATGCAATAGCTAAACTTCCTTTTGAGGAAGACAGAGTAGAAAAAGTTGCTCTTAACAATTACTGGAATGCAAATATTTTCCTAGATGCAGAATTAGCCCATTTCATGGCCACTCCTGTGCTTTGCAGCCAAACGTCTTCTTGATTTACGGGGATGTTCAAGATGAGATAGGGTGAGATCAGGCCCTACAGAGAAACGAGTAACGAATACCACAGAATTTCACCCTTGAAGAGTCTTGTTAGGGCTTATGTAGCTATCCCCGCTTGGATGCAGTAGGATGCTACGTTACTGTAACACTATGAAATTGCTGGAGGAGGAAAAAAAAAGCCTCTTGTGGCTAAAATTTCAAAAAAATAGCTTCCAAGGGGAGTAGTGCCATTCTAAAAATATATATAAAGTGGAAATATCACCATCAAAATTGAAAGGTGTCCAGCACCACCAAAAAAAGACAAGTGGAAAATTCCTCCTGCCAACTGAGCTATATTAAACAGTACATATACCCTGAACATTAAATATACTTTGTGGCCCGAGGCTAACTTTCCCCTCACACCAGATCTTGCTACTTGAGATGTTAAAAACCACCAGTTCTCAGTTACCATACTTCATTTTTCTTAAGGCTTTAGAGGTTCTCAGGTCACTAATCTACAATTAGTACAGGTTATAATTAATGTTAAAGGGACAGTAATTTTGAAATAAGGTTGAACAAAACAAGATTTTGTTTTATAAGAAAGCAAAAGCATTTGTGTACCGCTCTAGGATGGACTCCCTGCATTTCCAGTTCTGGGGTTTCTGAAACACTTTTTCTGTAAGCTACAGCTAAGGCAGCAGATACATGGGGGTGTTGCTATGGGCTTGCTGAAATAGCCTTATGCAGCAATAGTAGAGATCTTCACTCGTGATGAGAGAACTATTTTCACTTGACCTCTTCCCCTACTCCAAAATCATGGACTGACCCTAGAAGGTCTTAAAAAAATACTGCAGAAGCCCTTCCGTGCTCATGTGTGCGCTTCGTCTTTAAAACACATATAAAATCAGTTCCAAAGAGTATTGCAAATCAACATAACTGCATAAAATTATCTCAGCTCTAGGAGATGTCACCATGTAAACTTAAACTATGCTTTTAGCATGACCAGTGGGCTTTTAGCATGACCAGTTTCTTCAGGTCTCTCAAAAAACCAGCAGAATTCCCTTCAGTTCTCAACTAAACTCTTGTTCAAGTAAATAAACCTTGCTGAATACCTGAATTCTTTAGTACTGCCCTGAGCAGTATTTCAAAAGCTAGTTCCAAACAGGTCATTTACACAGCTTTTCATAGAAATACATACAAACTTCACAGCAAAAAGCATCCCAACTTCTGATGAAGTAAATGGGCTTTGCACCTGGGTAGGTACAGCTGTGAGCTTCATTTGGTGAAAATTCATTCATATACTACAGTGCAAGGAGAAACCTTCTGAATTCCTTTTTCTTTTCAGGCAGGGAGTTGATAACGCGATGACTCAGAAGACTGGCGTAACTTACCCACCAGATTTCAGTAACAGTTGTGAAAATTAAGGCATTTCATCTATCAATCAGTGCTATTTAATGGAGATAACTAAACACTTTCCCTAGAGCAATGATACATTTCCCTGCTTTTCACACCTCTGCGAGGAAGCGCGTGAAAAGGCGGCAGAAAACCATTTCTGTACTTTCTAACTCTGTCTGTAAGCCCCTGGAGTTTTCTTTCGCTGTTCTCTATGTTGGCTGCTGTTCTTCGTATCTAAACTTCACAGGATCACAGTGTTCTATGAAACTTAATTTTTTGTTTTAGGCACCGTAGCAGAATGAAGCAATGACCCTAACCAAATTCACGTCATGGCAGTTCATGTCGCAGGCACTGTGACACGAACACAGGCACAGGCCCTACTCAGGGCCTCGGTACTGCCCGCTCCGCGGAGCGCTGCGCAGCTCCAGGGCTGCGTCACCTTTAACAATCACTGCAACAACAACTGAGTGAAATTTATTCAAGTCAGGTTACTTTACGGGGTTTAACACCTTCTTCTATCAAGTGAAAAGATAAGAACAGTACTGGTTTCACTTTCAGGGAGCTTTTTACATCCAGAGTTGCTGAAATGGGAAAATTAAGACACTTAAGTTTTTTCCACAGCCTATAAAGCAATGCATTGCACAAGTTTCAATAAACTTAGAATTCATTTTTATATACTATATTTCCAGTGAACTGATTTTTTTCTTTTTTTTTTTCCCCTGTGAGATTTGAAATATTTAAAATAATACTACAGTAGTACACTTACATTATATGGCAGGGTTCATTTCTGTCCTTCAAGCAGTGCCCTATTTCCCATTTCTTTTTTGTAGGAAATGTAGTTTTAATGTATTTTGATCCAGCATGAGTATTTTTCACTCCACACCAAGGCGCATCTAGTTTCATTTGAAAAAAAAAAGAATTAAGAGTATGCAATCGTTTCAGAATAGCATGAGATAGTTCAATCAACTACTTCCACAGACAAAAGTCTTTGCAATCTCTTTCTAGCAGCGACTTCCAATTCAAAATGGAATTTAAGAGATCTGGGCAATTTAACATCTTCTCAATCTTTGAATTTTTATACTGTTACCTTCAAGATTTCACATTTTAAAGAATCAGCAATAATAGTACATACCACTTATTTCCTCCAACATGATAAAGATAGCTAGATACACCGCATGTATTCCACAGAAACCTGTATACTTTGACAGGTCTGTACTTCATGTGTAAATAAATTGAAGGATTTAGGCAGTTTGTGGTTTTCCTTTCTCAGATTCAGAAATTAAAATAAATACTGTATTTATAACTGCCAGTTATTGATAACTTAAATGAACATGCAAAAAAAAAAAAAGGCATCCCTAGTCATTCAATTAAAATCACTGCTCATTAGGCCACGAGGGGAATTCAAGTGTTCTTCCACCTTATTCCATTTAAAGAGCTGTTGTTTCCAAATGCTCTTACTGCTACCAGTGGCAAGATCATAGCCATTGCCCTGTGCTGGGCACGTCTCCAGCAAGCTAGATTTTAAAAGATTTTCAAGCCAGATTCTGGTACCTAGGTACATTTAAAAATCTGGGCTTGTCAGTTTGTCCTTTTCCTCTTCCCCCTGCAATGTCAGGAACTGACACCACAGCTTATTCCTTCCAGCAGAAGGCTGAAAAGGAGTATTTCTGGAGCCTGTAAACTGCTTTCCAAAGTGGAGAAACAACCAGTCCTTTTTCTACTCCGAACTTCTTGATTCTGCCTTATCATTGCTATACAAGCATATCTCCTCGCCTCGTAGTGTTTAAGTCACAAACTGACCAAGATATAAAATCTTACCAGTCTCTATCATTAATCGTTCACTAGGAATTGATTTCAGTGTTTCCAAGTTGGCTTCTGTTTTCAATGAACTAGAAAATCAGAGTTTGGTTAAAAAAAAAAAAAGCATGTAAAAGTAATTACTTTGCCTGTTGAAACATTTTGCAGCAAAGGCAGCTTCCTAAATAATTTTGTTAGTGAATAAAATTTGCTTCATTTTTAACAGTGCTGCCTGTAAATTCAAACTTTGCAGAAAACAGCTAATTTGGAGAGTTACTCAGTGAAGCCGTCTCACCTCAGTAAGCATGCAGAACCCCTGCCTGCACTGCCCGCGCTTGCCTGGCCTCGGCAACCCATGCAACTTCGAAAGTGGTGCTGGCTGGCTTTTGGCCAGACGACTGCTGAGAATTCAGACTGCCTAGCCAGTAGATAAAGCTGCTCAGGTTACATTTGCATCCTGCATTTGACATGGCAGCTTAAAATTATGCTATTTTTTAAACACTTCTCAGAAGGACTGCTTCCATGTTCAACAACCTTATTTATTTACAAACAAGGATTGACCTGAGGGTAGTAGAATGGCCCTAAGACTAGATTACCTCGCTGAGCTGTGAGTGAAGAACTTTTTATGGCTAATAGACTAATGAGTGCAATTCTAAATCTGTCAGATGATTAGGAGTCTAGTGAGCTCTGAAAACTTGACCTCATTGTTTAAAAGAAAGCAATGAGTTCACTACAGCTGACGTTTTAAAATAGCTTTATTTCTTGTTAAAGAACTTACCAGCCATTTATTCCAATATAAAGATCCAAATCCAATATAGCTGCTGCCTCTTCCTTTGTGCCATCAAAAGAATGTACCTAGAACATATATAAATATAGATGCACACATATATACAAATATACGTACTTCATTTAAAACTCCAATCACTTAAAAGTACGTATTAGTTTTTATTTGTGTAATAAATACCTTTGCTAGTATGCATTACACATCAATACAAACAAAGATGGGACATGGCTCAGTTGATTCTGAATTTGGGCAACGTTGAGGCTGAAGTCACTTGCATACTGCAATAGAAGTGCTTACCACGTTTTATGAGTGATAAATATGTGTAGAAAAGGCCTTTTCTACATATAGTGATAGGACTTTTGGCCCAGGAACTTCCTGTAGCTGACAGCGGGGAGACCATACACAGGAAGTAATTCTGTCCACATGGAATTTTTACATTCTTTCCTCAGTATTCCCTACGGGGGACATATGTCAGGGACACAGTAAGAGCAGCGTGATGTTCTCCACCCATTTTAGTCCACGGGAACTAGAGAGACAGTCTCTTTGGGCATCCCAGGGACTAAAGAGGCAAGTGGTAGGTCACAAGGTGCAAACAGCGTAACGCAGCTGGGAACCGCAGCTTCTCTGCCCGAGTGGAGTAAAGACGCTGTCTGCTTCCCCATGCTGCGAGGGGGACAGTCAGCTGCAGAGGGTGCCTGCTTGTCGTTTCTCTAGTAGTGACCCGTTTGGCAGAAAAGAGAAAGGAAGGAAGGCGAGACTGCGCAGTATTGCGTAAAGGCACAACATGCAAAGTACTGAGCTAGGGGAAGGTTTTTGCAGTAACGAAGGGGAAACCTGGGGACTGAGATGTTATTGTAGGAGGTGTGGTTTGATGTTAGTAGGATAGAATAATCCAAGCATTTATTACTTTTGGAAAACCCTGCCATAATGGAAACCTGAAAGAGTGTTGCTGGACTTTCTTCATCATTTCATCCAAAGTTTTTCCTGTTATGCTTTTGAATTAAAATACATGATCTGAATATCTAAAGACATAAAGCAATCAAAAGTTACATCTGGATCTAATTTGAAAACGATGTCTAACGTCAGAAACAAATGTTTGAGGTTACGGCTTCCACTGGGAACACGCATCTAAATTATCTGTGGTCTGAACACACTGCAGTTACAGCCACTGAAGAATTGGGAAAAGGCCAATGTCAATTATAAGGTGCTTAAACTGTCCTTCTGACAGGCCAAGAAAAACTGCTCATGTCAGCTGCAGAGCTTTTTCTCAGCCTATCTTCTTACCTTGCAAAAAAACTGTTGAATAAGCAACGAAAATAAAAATACTAGAAGGGACTGGAAAACACTTATTAATTAATAATAACTTAAATCGTGTAACAGGAAGCCTACCCAGATTCCGTGACAAACAACAAGTTGCACATTAAGCAACAATATCCACACACATGCATATAAAAATGAATGCTACACTGAAGTCCATACTTACCACCCCTCCTACAAATCTCTCTCTGTTTCTTCTCATTATGTCTATGAAATGAAACAAATAAAAACGTAAGACAGCTTTATAACAGGGAAAGGTGAAAGATTCAGGTTTCCAGATTCTCCATACTCAGAATTTGCTCTGAGTATGAAATTCTCAAACAAAACCCACCTAAAAATTCGGCGTGCGAGTTTCTACAGTGGAGAAACATGGGCAGTTGTGTCTGTTCTGACAGGTCAAATTGTTTTTCAAAATACCTGTGAAATAAAAATGACTTTTAAACAAAAACTTGGTGTAAGAGCAAATAAAGACAGAAGAAGAGTTTTTTCCAGCACTTTTATGTTTTAGTCCTCCAAAACTAAAGACAGAATTAATAGATTTGCCATGCAAAAGCACTTATTTGTGCAAGGATTTAAAAGGAACTCCTTCCCATGGTATATTCATATAGTAGTGATCTATGCTGGAAGACGGGTAAGAAGTGGCCAAGAGCATCGACACTGAAGAATGCACGCATGTATACGCTAAGCATGTACTCTCGTGTAGTGTGGGTTTGTTTTTATTTATTTATTCTTAACAAGAGAGGAACTGACCTCTCCACAAAGTTTTGAAATGTCAGGAAGGGAGAGTGTGGATCACACAGAAACCGCTATTTCAAGAAGCACTTGTAAATGCAGTGAGGGCGAGTGAGGGAGCACTACGCAGGCTTCTATAGCCTCAAACGGCCAAAACTGCATCTGAGCCGGCTGGCCTGTGAAGTAACAATCCAGACTTTTTGCTTGCTCTTCCATGAAGGTCAGACTTCCCTCTCCTGGGGTGGAACAAGTACCAATATCGGGCATCTTACTTCTGCCCCATTCTGCCTATTGTCTTCACTCTTTCAAAGTCTTCCACTGTTTTCCCTCCTTTCCTTTGTGTGCTTGCATCCTGTCCTTTTCACTCCTTTTTATCCCTCTCCTACCTTCTACTCCTAGTATTCCCTTTGAAGGAGCGGTAACAGCGAGGCAGCCATCCTATGAAGAGACATCAAAATGTAGGCAGAGGGAAGGTAACTAGGTAGCCGGTTTCCCCAGTGCAGTTTCCAAAGGAAACTAATTAGCACCGAACTAACACATCACTTGTCATTTGCGGCTAGTTCTGATCCCAGAGCATTATCATTTACCATTTCTGTCTGCCACACTACACCCAGGCATGCAAATTACCAATGCTCAGGAAACACAGCAGAGGAACTTAACGCGTGGCAGAGGGCCAGCAGCACATAGGTGTCTCAGTATCCACATATAATTTGTAAGATAACATTATTTGGACAAGGCAAGGACAACATTGCCTGTCCCAACAGGCTGGGGCTGTATTCACATATTGGATTTCTTTAGGTGTTGCTGTTAAAAGCAGACCAAGGCACTGGGGCATTCCCATCGTCAGGTATCAGAAACATTTCAAAGGCAAACTCAAGTGTCCACATACTGCTGTGTATGATTCACATACCAATCAGGAGGAAGTGGCAGCAAACCATTAGTTTGATTTACATTTTCCTAAAAAAAAGACAATGCAACTGGTCATTTCGTTTTGTGCAGTTTTCACTATTTTCTGTATGTTACAGGCTGATATTTCTCTGATCAAGTTACCTTCCCCGTTTATCAGTGCAGATCATTCAGATAAAACAGGTGGAAGAGAAATCTGTTGTAATGTTAAAAAACTGACATGAAAATTCAAGAGGATAAATTACACCTGCTTTGAATCTTCTTTGTAGTCTAGATACTGCGCTTAGTGTAGCTTGTTTGACTAAATATAAATTTAATTGCAACTCATGATTGCTCTTGCGGTTAAATAGCTACAATTCCTTGATTATTGGCGGGACTTTTTTTTGAACAGAAGACTTGTTTCATAAAGAAATGAGGTTTTAAGAGACTGAGCTGCAAATAAGCTCCCTAAGTAACCTACTGCCAATTCAATCTAATTTTGAGCAGGGCAGTGGTCTTGAAAGTACAAAGTTTAGGCCCCTACAAATGGAAAGGCAACTCGAGCTTCTTCCATTCCTGGCCAACAATGAAGCCCAACACATGCTGCTACTTGCTCTGTCAAAGAGAAAGGGGAGGTGAATGGGGAAGTTCTTGGAGAGGAAAAAAATAAAAAAAGAAAAACAAAAGGAAAGAGAAACCCTGGAAAAGCATGAAGAAACCAGACATATGGTGATGAGTCAGCAGGATACTAAACGTTACTATTTCCAGTGCTGAAGGAACAACCGTTTTCTTTGGGTGAGCAGACTGTCATTCAGTATATGCTGATTCTATGTTGCTTCTCAGTAAGGAAGTTTGAAAATATTTCTGCGTGGCTGGCTGCTGGTTTAGTTTTGACTGTAAAGTTCAAACACTGTGGTATTTTCAGGTTTGGGATCAAGACACTAAAGGAGCTGAAGCAAATTGGCCTTGCTGAGGTAGAATATCCCCAAACGATTCTGGATTAATGTATGAATAATAGTGCATGTGATTTTGTTCATCCTCTCCAATTTGATTAAAACTCCTGTTTCCATGTCGCTAAGCCCCACAAACCCCTCCCAGTAGCAGAGCAAAAGTGAAACTTTTATATACTTATTGGTTCATTTATAACATGACCTTCACCATAATATGAAGGCAGTACCTTCATCTAACTACCATTCAAATCACCGTTTTCTCTTAGAAAAGTTATGAGAATGGAGAAAAATTCTGACAAAAAAAAAGTTCTTAGGGCTGCTTCAACGAAGGAATTTCATCTTTATTAGCTTCTCATCTTTATTAGCTTTTCAATCCAAGGATAAAAAAAATGTTCATTTTTTACAGGTGAAAATTACCCAGAAGAAAGCACAGCATAACTAACTAGAAAGTAATGATTAAACATTAAACAAAACGGAGGTCATGCTCAGATACTACCCAGTGGGAAACTACCATACTTCTACAGGGTAACTCTGCAGCTGCTTGCTAGCTATTCCAGTGACTGCTACAACACCCGAACTACAGATCAGCTGAAAATCAGTGACCTGCCTCCATGCATGTCACACTTTGCCTTCCTTTTTTTTTTTTTTTAGTTCATTTATATGCATACAATGGATCTTAATTTGAAGAACTCACCATCCAGTCTGCTAAAGGGCATGAAAGCCAAACTGTATCCCACTCCATAGCATTCAATTAGCAGAAAGGAAAACAACCCCAAACCCTGACCTTATTTCACAAACACATGGAGGATGAAGAGCAGGGAAAGCTGTCCATTTAGAAAATATGGAATTTAAAAACACAGTGTTTGCAGGCATCTGTCCTTGAGGCTTTCAGTATTTCTTCAGGAAAGACATGGACCTGTTGGAGCAGGTCCAGAGGAGGACACAAAAATGATCAGAGGGATGGAGCACCTCTGCTATGAGGAAAGGCTGAGAGAGTTGGGGCTGTTCAGCCTGGAGAAGAGAAGGCTCCAGGGAGACCTTATTGCAGCCTTTCAGTACTTAAAGGGGGCTTATAAGAAAGATGGGGACAGACTTTTTAGCAGGGCCTGTTGCGATAGGACAAGGGGTAATGGTTTTAAACTAAAAGAGGGGAGATTTAGACTAGATAGAGGGAAGACTTTTTTTTTTTTTTTACAATGAGGGTGGTGAAAGACTGGAACGGGTTGCCCAGAGAGGTGGTAGATGCCCCATCCCTGGAAACATTCAAGGCCAGGCCGGATGGGGCTCTGAGCAACCTGATCTGGTTGAAGATGTCCCTGCTCACTGCAGGAGGGTTGGACTAGATGGCCTTTAAAGGTCCCTTCCAACCCAAACCCAAAAATGATTCTTCACTCCCTCATATTTCTTGCTTTCTGTTTTTTCCCCTCAATCACCTCCTTCCAACTGCAATTTCCAGCAAGGGCTCTCAATAGATCTCTTAGAAACTAGATTTATATATTTCATATGATTTACTGAAATAGCTCAGCTATAAAGACTTTCTGTCATTATCAACCTTAATTAGAAAGGACTCACCTACCACTTTAAAAGTGACTTCTGTTCCACCCTGTCACCTCCTTCCTCACAACCCAATTTCAGTGCACTTGATTGGAAATTTTTCACTACAGGTCTTCAGCTGTAGTCCATCAGATAAGGAAAATGAGATTTTTTTTTTTTTTCCCCTCCCAATAACATCAAAGCAGTAAGGATCTTAAAATATGATACTCTACCAGTGTTTTAGTTTGCCACAGAAAAGAAACAGCTTATGCTCCAAGGTGTGCTTTGCTGAACTTTGTGTACACTGAATTCTACCAGGAATTCTACCAGTCCACTTTGCTGAGTATTTGACTACATGACTGTAGCATTATGAAGAAAACTCTACCTACTGCTAACACGTGGCAATTAGAAAAAACACAACTAACCACTGCCCCCCAGTGACTAATTTACTCAGAACAGTAATATGCAGGCACAATTCATGAATCACTCATCTTATTTGAATTTATCACTTGTATCTTTCAGTCAGTTCCCTCTGCAGACAGTTCTCACTACAAGAATGCAAGCTGATTTTAGGGGCTGTGCTAGCTTCTTTCCTTTCAGTATCTATGCTGCATATATTACTTCAAAACACAGATCTCTCCAGCTCCTGAGATCACCTTTTTCATCAGTTCTCAATTTTATCGGCTCCCAGATAACACCTCCCTTAAAAGCCCATTTTTTTCCCTCACTGTTGATTTATCGTTTTTGACAGTTCCATTCCCTTCCCCATGCCTTTCACTCAACCTAATCCTTCTTTCACACACTACAGTTATGTTATTCTCCCCATGAGCCTCTAAGAGTTCTTGAGTATTAGCAAGAATGAACATCTGTCACACCCAGAAACCCAAAAATTCTCATCAATTTTACAGAAAAAGACATGCTGAGTCAACACCAGGCAGGTAGCAAAATTTAGCACATAGCACTACTTGAATGTAGACATCTTTCTTTAAAGTCCCATTTCTGCCAAAAACCCTAGATCCAACCCTGCAAATTGCAAGCCTACACCTGACAAAATGTTACCGGGTAGAACGCAAGACAGAAAACACTCCTGTAAATTGCTACAAATCAATTCATAGTCATCAGAAGTTTCTTACTTGAGTTGGATGTCCTTTGGGCAAAATTCTAATCTATCAAAATCTACAAATAGAAAGAACAAAAACCCACTTAGTGTTTCAGGATTTTTTTAATGTATGTCTAGAAAAAAAAATTACTGAAGTACTAAGATAACACTTACCTAAGCCACATTCTCCAACTGCTATTACCTTTGTCTTATTTTTTTCAATCAGATTTTTTAATTCAGATAAATACTGTTCAGGGCTACTCTGCTCAAATTCTCCACAGCGGGTAGGATGACAGCCAACTGTACTGTAAAACATGTCTAAAGCAAGATAGTATTAGAAGGTTTTAAGAAAAAAAAAAGAAAATTTATATAAGGTATAGACAGTATCTGTATCTGCACTTTTTTTATTGCTCATAATTTTAAAAGAAAACTCCCTTTGAACAACTTTATCTAGGTGGTAATTTTATTACACTGATATTTTCTGCTTTAAGAAATGTATCTCTAGTGGGGGTATGTGTGTGTGTTTCTTTTTAGTACACATTATTTCGTATACTCCAAAACTGCAACTCAAAGCTAAATTATTCTGGTGGAGAGGCCCTCAACAAATCATACAATTGTTGAGGTTGGACGAGACATCTTGATATCATCCAGAAATACATCTCGTTCAAAATGCATCAGGTTATCCTCAGCTGTAAGATTAGCAGACAGCATGCGATTTCCCTCGTGTGCTTCTGCATTAGCTGTTATGGAATTTCGCGAGCAACATCTAGCCTGACTTACCTAAGTGCCTAACCTAGACTACATTAGTGCCAAAACTAACATTTCTGCTAAGTGCCTTTATGGAGAATATAAAAGCATGGGGGGGGGGGGGGGGGGATGACACACACGAATGACTCTATAGGGCCCCGAGCAACTTGATCCAATATTAAAGCTTGTCCTGCTTTGATGGAAGGGGGGAGGTAGATTGGGTTGGACCAGATAACCTCCTCAGGTTCATTCCAACCTAAATTATTCTATGATTCTGTTCTGTAACTAGTACTTTAACATGTGTTTTAGTTCAAATACATATTTAAGTAATCAGTGGAATGATATTTGCCTTTTCACAGAAAGAAAGGGAAAGCTAGGAGAACCATAAAGCGAAAGATAACTCTCTTGTTCAAGCTGGTCATGATAGATTGGCAAGTGAAAAAAAAAAAAAAAAAACAACCCACCAAAAACATATATTCCACACCATATAAGCATTCCAGCTTATTTCTAGAAGAGAGCCTTTTAACAAAATTTTTATTCCAGAAATTTCCTGTAATTTCTTTTTTTATCTAGAAATAGAAGTTACAGGAAAGACTGATTCCTTCCAAGACCCAGGGATCTAAATAGCAACATACAGAAACTCATACACAATGCATTCATCCCATTCTGAAACACCATTTCTCATTTTAATCTGAGATTCTCTAAACACCTCCAGGGGCAGGTCCTTTTGAACTCTTAATTCTGAGAGTGGAGGTTGTATTTTTGACTGACAACGTAAGTTTAAAGTGAAAATACCATTTGTCTGTGCCAGCTGCAATGCATCTTTACTATCTTGTAGACTCCCACCTGTAATCAAAAACTTGGAAGAAGAAAAGTACTGTCAGAGAGTATGTTCTTCTTTGAACATCAAACAGAATGTTTAAGAAAACACTCAGAGATAAGTAAGACTCTAGACAGAGAACATCAGAAGACAATTACTAATGTATATATGACAAAATTTCATAAATCAGTAACAAACCTCAGGAGCCGGTAAATACACTAGGTATCAAAACCTGATTTTTTGCTTTATCAAGTATTTTCTATGCTAAGTATTTAAACCATTAAATGAGTAAAATACTTCTATTTGCAGCAATATTAACTTCATCAGACAATGACTCAAGAAACTTTATTTGCATTCAGGAAGTGATATTCAGAAACGTTCTCCTTGTCTCACAGGTAGAGAAACTAAAAACTCCCAAACACCCAAAACAAGACATGAGTAAGTAAGTAGATAAACCAACAAAGAAGTCTGTATCAGAGTCAGGATTACAAATTTAAGAATTTCTGGCTCCAATCTTCTATTTTTACCTTAAGATCAAAGGTTATCACACCAGAATTGTTGCTTACAGTGTTTTTTGAACCACCACTTGCAGGATCTTGCACCCTAGGTCCTAATAAATCATGACTACACTGCTTTTGGACAACTCATCCCTACACATGCTACACCAGACTCGGTCAGCACCAAGTCAGACATTTCTGCAGTATGCTCCATTAGAGACTGACACATTCCAACAGTATCACCAGAAGAATAAGTTAAGCTGAAATTGGCTCAGTGTGCACACAGCACAGGGCAAAACTTCACAAAAAGTTATCATAAATCAGCAGCTATATGGAAAAATAGAAATATTTTCAAATAAACAGATTAAGCTTCTAGGCAAGTAGAAGCAATCTGGGGTGGAATAGACTTCCGACACCGTACAGGCCAGTAGCAAGACGGAAAACATAGCTAAGGACACAGAACTGCTGAATTCCATTTCTGAATCCACTGTGCATCTTGAAAAAGTTATGCAGTGAATCCATTTTTGATGATAAAATAGGAAAATTGCCACTTACTTTCAGAGGGTGGTATAAAGATTAAATAGTACTCATACAGCACATATAAACACAGTCAAAGTGACTATGATTCTGTGTTTACTGCAGTGTGGTAACTTCTCCATCACTAGAGTTTTCTTTTTTTATCTCCCAGTTTATTTCCCACTCTTTTCAGATGAGAGCCTTTCAGCAAACTTCCGAGACGCCTGTTCCTCTTCTAGAGGAGGGTTTATTTCTTTATTTCTAATCCACCACCCTTACTAGTGCAGTAGAACAGTTTGTGACAGTATGCTTTGTATTCTATTTTAATTCATATTTTTGTCTTGACAATTTATTCAGTTTAGAGACAGAGATATAGGCAGGCTGGTCTACTGTAGCTAAAGGAGTGTGGTCCACTGCTGAAAACACCAATTTCAAGCTAAGAGTTACAAACCTGCTCATAACGATGCTGTTTGTTAATACACATAAGCCAGTATTTATTAGCAGACATTCAGATATCTCAACTGTCAGAATTTGTGGGCACTCCCAGCTCTTCCGCAGTTACCAGTTTCCTTTACAAATAGAAATATCTGAAGCATCTCAATCAGAAGTTTTCAGGCTTTGATATGCAGCAGTAACTGTTGAGTAAGAGTCACACAGGACACAAGAAGAAAGGAGTGGTTGCCTATAATACAACTAACATGGAAAACTACATAGCAGTTGATTGCAGTAGGAGAACATCTTTCTGTTGAAACTGTACAAAAGAACTTCTACATACACATCACATATGATACCACTGAACTTAAATAAACAGCATCTAATGATGTGTGCAAATGAAAGACAACACGCTGCACAGAACACTTTTGCTTTATGCTATTGAAGAAAGTTACTGCATTTACCATTGCAAGTTCCAGAAACATTTGTTTTAATAGGGGAGCACTAAAAAACCAAAGTATTAGAAAGCAGTTTAAAATATTAAAGAAATTTTATTATAAGAAATTACCTTTTTAACGCCAACTTTGACTGCTCTCTCTACCACATCCAAAAAGTCATCTGCAAAAGTTCATGAAAATGTCATAAATTGACCTTAAGGTTTTACAGCATAATTTAACTACTTTTCAACTAAAATTCACTTTCATGCAGTCAAAATGCCTATCATGAACAACCTTTAAACCACACTTGATTAATCTTTAGAAGACAATAGCAAAATGCAATAACTGAAGATCCAATTTAAATCCAAGAAGTCAATGGAAATTTTTCCACATACTTTAGGAGAATCTCTGGTTTTACATCTATATCTAAAGGCCACGAGAGCAAAAAAAGCATCCGTTATAATCAGTAGCTATGATTCAGCAACGCAATACTTTGATAGCTTATTGTTCATAATTCTCAGATCAGTTTTTCCCATGCAATCCTAATACAAATAGATCAGCAATTGTCCATTTTGCTCTAGAAGCAGAGTTACCTGTATGACAGCTTAACAGCAATTAAGAGAATGTATTTTGCATAGAACATCTAACTTATTTTGTCACGCTTTCTTCTTCAAGCCCTAGTAAATAATAAGCATCCAGTTTTTGAGAAGAAAAAAAGAAACTCTAACCTCAGGTTCTGACATGCAAGAGGTTTCTATTTTAACGAGATGGATCCTGTCTTTCAGCAGATACATAGCAACATTTACCTTGATGTTTTTGTGTTCCCCTGTAGATTCCTCTGAACATAGGATCTGTCAGGTTAATACCAATATCTGTGAAAAAACCAACAGAGAAATTAGATGTTATAGTTGCTCTACATTTCATTCTGAGCATTAGCCAACTAGGGAGGACAATGGAAAGCATATCTTAGTAGTCGCTGACCACCACATTGACAGGTTAAAACACTTACAAAGCTTAAGTGTAAGTTTACTTGCATAATTTGAGAGCTTACTCCCTACTAGAAGTGACAGAAAAATAAAATTTTGGCCTTCTGTGCAACTCCAGACTTATTCTATGAGTGTTTAAGACACGCTGTCATAATCACCAAAGCGAATGCATATATACTGTTTATTGCAATTAATTCCACTTTTCACATGGAAATACAAATTCATCTCTGCCCACAAGCAGTAACGGGGAAGGAAAACCACAGCAACTCGCATACAACTTTTACACGGGTGGAAGCAGGAGCAGCCTGCCTCGGAAGAGCTGCCTGCTCTCGGCGGCCACCGGGCCTGGCCGGCAGCACCAACAAGAAACCCTGCAATGCGGTCACCGACCGAAGCCGCTCCAGCCCCAGCGCAGCCTTCTGGACTTGGTTCCGGGGCTCTCCCTGGGCCTGGGCCCCGGAGCAGGGCTGGAGCACAGGGACGGCCGGGGCCCAGGCTTCCAGCGGGAAGAGCTCCAAGGTACCATCAGGCTGCTCAGCCACACATACAACTTCGACCTGAACCCACCTTCTGGAGTTATTTACATACTTCCGGCCGAATTTCCTAACAACATTAACATTTCCATCCAAGCCGACTCCATACAATTAGAAACGACCACGACTAACGCGCCAAGGCGAAAAAGGGGGCTGAGGGGCGGCCAGAGAACCCAGAGTTTAGGGACAACTCCGAGGAGCCCCGCCGCAGCCCCTCGGTGCCCTGATGGCATAAACGTTCCCAAACGCTTCTTGCGGGCTCGCAGGCAGCCTGCACCTCGGCCCCGAGGGGGACTCCGGGAGAGGATAAGCCCCGGGTGAGGGACTGACCCTGTCACCAGAGCGGCCCACGCCGCCCGCCCGCCCGCCCGCCGCGCTCGGCCCCTCAGGGAGCGGGGGGGCGGCGGGGCTCCCCCCGGGCGGCAGCGGCTGTGGTACGGAGGGATCTGAGGCGAGGCGACCGGTCCGGCCGGGGCCCCGCTGCCCCCCTCCGCTCTCCCCTCACCGATGAACTTGGCGCGGCTCATGGCGGCGGCGGCTGGGGCGCGAGCGGCGCGCCTGCGCGCGGCGACGTCGTCCCCCTTCCCGTCAGCCCCCGCGCAGCGAAGGTGAGGGGTAGGGCGGCCCGACATGGCGGCCTACCTGACGCACCAGCAGAAGGTGCTGCGGCTCTATAAGAAGTCTCTGCGGCACCTGGAGTCCTGGTGCATCCACCGGTGAGAGGCGAGGGGAGGTGGGGCTGGGAGCAGCGGGACGAGGCCCGTTCTTCCTCGGAGCGGGGCCTCTCAGCTCCGCGCATTGCAGGGGGGGGGGCGGCCTTCTCCGCCGAGACGGGCGTCGGGCTTGACTGGGGCTTTGTCCTCGCTCCTTCCCTTCCCCCAGTCGTGACTGAAGGGGTGAGGAAAGTCTCTGGGCCACTTGTCTGTGCCCGCCCCAGAAAGGGGCGATGTGGGAACAGGAGCTCCGCAGAGCCCCTGGCCAAACCCTCTCTTTGGGCAGGGGTGACTGGTGGTGTTGCCAAGCCTTGTTTCTATACGTGATTAGTTTTTTTGCTGCATCATACATCCCTGTGCTTAACCTCTGTCTGTAGAGACAAGTACCGCTACTTTGCCTGCCTCCTGAGAGAGCGATTTGATAAGAACAAGGATGTGAAAGACATGGTGAAAGCGACGGAGCTGCTGAAGGCAGGCGAGGAGGAGTTCTGGGCAAACCAGCACCCTCAGCCGTACATCTTCCCTGACTCCCCTGGGGGCACTTCCTATGAGAGATATGAGTGCTACAAGGTAAGGTGGCCTGTAAGGTTGTGTATTGCTGTGCTTACCTTACTGTGCTTTTAGTGAATGTAAACAGAGTGCTTTAAGTGGATTTTCATAGGGCTGCAGCTTGACTGCAGTTTTGGGTGCCACAGTACAAAAAGGATACGAAGCTACTAGAGAGTGTCCAGAGGAGAGCCACGAAGATGGTGAAGGGTTTAGAGGGGAAGCTGTACGAGGAGCGGCTGAAGTCACTTGGTCTGTTCAGCCTGGAGAAGAGGAGACTGAGGGGAGACCTCATCGCGGTCTACAGCTTCCTCACAAGGGGAAGAGGAAGGGCAGGCGCTGATCTCTTCTCCCTGGCGACCAATGATAGGACCCCAGGGAACAGCAGGAAGATATGGCAGGGGAGGTTTGGGTTGGATATTAGGAAAAGGTTCTTCACCCAGAGGGTGGTGGAGCACTGGAACAGGCTCCCCTGGGAGGTAGTCATGGTGCCAAGCCTGACAACATTCAAGAATCATTTGGACAACGTCCTCAGACATATGGTATGCATTTTGGGGTTGTCCTATGCAGGGACAGGAGCTGGACTCGATCCTTGTGGGTTCCTTCCAACTCAGGGCATTCTATGATTCTATGACTCAGCTGTATCATTTCTCTAATAGTTTACTGCTGCTGAACGCCTTGCTGCTTGCTTGGGAGAAGCTGTCCTGCTTGTCTGATCCTTGAAAATGGAATTTGCTGGTCCATCTGAAGACAGCTAGCTTCTTTTTGGTGGGATAATCATCTGCTCTTTTGCCAAAGGGAAGCTGCTCTGTGATGGGTCAGGCACAGTGAAAGGGTTGGAGCTGAGCTGTGAAAGTAAACGAGGTGGAGGAATCTGTGCTGCTTGTTGTGGTGCCATCTGGTCACAGCCTTGGTTTCCCTCTGGTCTTGTCAGATGTTGGCTTGGCTGTTGGGGGACTTCTCTTCACTCAGTCCCATCGTTCTTCCAGCATTTTGAGTAACGATGCAAATTATCATTTCCCTTCATACGCTGTAGTGCCAGATATGTATGTGTGCGTCGCTGTGTGATAGGTGGTATGCCTAAAAATAGAATCAGTATTCTTGGAATCTAAGACACTTCTAGAGGCCTTTTTCCAATTGTTTGATTTAGGAGTAAAGAAACAGGTTTCATAGAAAAACACAGGGTTTTCACTTTCTTGGCATTGGCTCCTAATGCATTGCAAGAAGTTAATATTAACCTAGAGTGCGTGCACCCCCTTTCTCCTGAATTTGAAGAAAGCGCGTACACAAGACTAGATCTGATCAGATCTTTGCACACAAGAAGCCATGTGAAAGGAGGAATCTCTCATAGATTTATGAGAGGCAGAAAAAAGAACATATGAGTGAAAAGGGAACAGGAGGACTTAAGCTTATGCCAAGGTCGTGGGCCTTAGCATTAATAGAGAGAATAGTGGGAGAGAATCTGGACAGAAAAAAGGCCAGTTGAGCCTGGTCAAGATTAGTCTTCATATAGAAATATAAAGTGGTTTACAGGCTCTTTTCTTTGCCCTGTGTGAGATGCTAAAACTGTCATTTAACAAAATGGCTGTCACAAGGATTTGGCTTGTTGGTATATCAGTGACTGTCCATTGTGGCTGCTGCCACAAAACGTAATTTTTAGATCTCAGCCTGTTTGATGGTTTTAATTGTTATTTGGTGTGGGGATTTTTTTTTTTTTATATTATTATTAGCAGCTCTGCTATTTCTGTTCAGTCAAAGGTATACTCAGTGATGAGAATCACAGCAGGAAACTGGAAGTGTAAATGTTACTGGATGAATGATGGTATTGGAGCAACTTCTTAATTTTCTTTTTTTTTTTAAGAATTGGGTTTTTTATGGGGTTTTGTTTTGGTTTTTAATCAATGTTCCTGCCTTTAAAATGCTAACATTCAGTGACAGGCTGCTGCAGAATTTTAAATTTCACTTTTTTTCTTGACTGGACATCTTAGAGGTCAGACCGTTATCAAGATCTTAAAGGCCACTAATTTTTTCATTAGTTGTAGACAAGTGGAAATGAGCTGTAAGGTTCTGTCTCTGTCAAAGGAAATGAATTAGTAGTTGGAGAAAAGGATCTCTCTAACCCACTGCCTTTGGGAGAAGGAAAAGAAGAAATGAGATCTTCTCTTCCACCAGATGGAATTATTTTGAGAACTTTAGTGTAAACCGGGATGACCCGGACTTGTCTTTGGGATGCTGTGATTGAAGCAAGTCACTGGGATGTCTTCCCATGACTTAGGACAATGTGCGAAACAGATCAAAAGTACTGATCTCTGCCATATAGTGCCTTGAGACTAACAATAGTCAGGTGGCTCTTAAATGCTGGGTTTATGTAGTACTTTATTTCCTAGGTTATTTATCCATTTTAATACAGGCTTCAGTGATTGTGTTTAGTTCTTTTGTGTGTGTGCGTGTATTGTATATGATTTAATACGTAAAAATAATATATATGAAACTTTTTTAATTGATTTAACAGATTCCTGAATGGTGCTTGGATTACTGGCATCCTTCTGAGAAGGCGATGTATCCCGATTACTTTGCCAAACGAGAGCAATGGAAGAAGCTGCAGCGGGAAAGCTGGGATAAAGAGGTCAGTGCTTGCTCAATGCAAAGTAAAGCCTGCACAGATGCCTCGGCGTTACAGCTTCTTAAAGGCTGTGAAGGGAGTTTGAAGTTAGAGCTGAACCCGCAACCGTGTTTCAGTTAGTGCAGGGCTGTTGTAGCAGCTTTGCTAAAGGAGATCCCAAAGTGGGATGAGAAGAGATTAATGACCAGAGAATTCCTCTGCTGCTGCTGTGAAGCTCTGACACTTTCTCGTTGTACCTTTGAAAGTGACTTAGCAGTGCTCGCCACTGAGAACTGAGAATAATTTCTGGCCAACCTGAACTAGGATTCAGTTGGAAAAAGTTGATGTTCCTCAAATAGTTCTTTAATTCAGTTGTGGAGAAACAGTTGGATTGTACATAGTAGGGCACTTTATCAGAATTAACATCGTGGCAGCCAGCGCTTAGGCTGCTTCAAGTAACATGTATGGAAAACGTCCAAGGGCTGCTGGGGGCACGCAGAAATAGGGGTCTCCTGCTGACTGGACTGGAGGCTGTTCAGGACTTGTCATTATCTGTCAGCTTTCAAGCAGCAAGGGGATGCAGTCTGCTTATGTTGCAATGGTAGACATGAATTATGTGGAAGTAAGGACCTTTTAAGTAAAATTTCTCGTGTAAATCACTTTTTACTCCTAAAAATTCCTTCTTAATTAGGTAATATGAGCCTGCAATGATTACTGAGTTTAAGTGAATACCGAGAAACACGGAGCCTGCCTGTCAGCCGAAGGGGTTACTGCTGGTTCTTCCCTTCTGAAATGGGGGCCCGTTTCGCTTACCGCCTGGGCGCTGAGTACCACGTTACGGAAGGTGCTTGTATCTACTAAAGCCAGTTTATGTCTTGCCTTCCAGATCAAGCAGTTAGAAGAAGAAACTCCAGCTGATGGTCCAAAAACTGAAGCTTTGCCTCCGGCTCGTAAGGAAGGGCACCTGCCGCCACTGTGGTGGCAGTATGTAACAAGACCTCGTGAAATTCCCATGTAAAAGCATTATTTCACGTGAGAATTAAAGCGGTCTGTCTTCTGTAGGCAGTGGACATGTCGGTGACCGCGTGCTACTCTAAGTAATACAAAATCAAGCCAAATAAAGTTAAATAGAAGGCATTTTTCTGACGTGCTGTTCTTCTATAGCGTGCACACGCTTCCAGTTTGTGCAGTGTAGAACAGACGACTGTTAATGCCTACACCATGTACCCGAAATGTCAGAGAACGCTGACCAGCCCCTGAAGAAGTCTTGCTGGATACTGACTCCAGAGCGAGTTTTATAACGGTGAACGTGCCTTGCAGCTTTCACAGTAGGAGTTAGAAAACTCAACTATGAGACTGGAAAAATTGGTGACGTAAAACTCCCGTTCCCAGAGGAAGAATGTGAGCTTAAAGGGGCGGGAGAAGCAGATTTACGGGGGGACTGGATGGAACGGTGGGCAGCTAAAGTGAGAGTAACGCTGTGTGGCCAGAGCCTGCCTCCCGCTGTGGAGACGGGGGAGGGAGGGGGCGGATGAAGATTAATAAACAATTCGTATCAGCCTGGTAGCTTGGAATCTGGTACTAAACACAGGCGAGGTGGCACGTGCTGGAGTTTCAGAGTGCTGACAGCAACGGAGACAGGCTTTGGCTGCTCCTGGAACGAGGGTATTTCTTTGCTTAGGGGTAAAGGCCTCTTGCCCTCCCTCCCCACCTCGTTAGGCTTTTGGCTGCGTTTTTCACGTAGGTATCAAATCTCGAAGACCTAAACCTCCCTTACATCGTCATGCTTTCTTGCCGCCGTGGATAACGTTGCTGTAGAGCACCAGAAGACAGTTTGCCCCCACGTAAACTGAATCCTAAACCACTACAGAGCTCTGCCAGTTCAAACGAGCAGCTGGGGAACGTGGCTCTTGGGTGCTCATGTATGGGTCACAGCAGTTCCAGCGGGCAGCGCGATACGATGAGCGAGATACAAAAGCTCCTTGCTTCCAGCCACGTTCCCGAAGCATCGATGTGAGACACGGGAAGTTTTACTACTGCTCCCAGTGAGAGAATAGCTGGGATACAGCCACCCGGTAAAAGCTCTGAGGGATTGTTTAGTTTGGAGAAGAGGAGGCTGAGGGGAGACCTTATCGCTCTCTACAACTCCCTGAAAGGAGGTTGTAGTGAGGTGGGGGTCAGTCTCTTCTCCCCAGTAACAAGTGATAGAACGAGAGGAAATGGCCTCAAGCTGCGCCAGGGTAAGTTTAAGTTGGGTATTAGGAAGAACTTCTTTACTGAAAGAGTAGTCAGGCACTGGAACAGGCTGCCCAGGGAAGTGGTTGAGTCCTCATCCCTGGGGGTATTTAAAAGACGGGTAGATGTGGTGCTTGAGGACATGGTTTAGTGGTGGACTTGGCAGTGGTAGGTTAACGGTTGGACCTGATGATCTTAAGGGTCTTTTCCAACCTTAACAATTCTATGATTCTATGAAACCTTCCTGGCTCTTCTGCTGGCCTCCCATTTTGAGGGCTAGAAGAGAGGAGCTTTGGGTTACCCAGTCTGACTCTCATTCTACCGGAGCTGTTGGATTGTACCATATTTAACCCTAAGGCTTAATTTTTCCATGAGCTCCAACTGAAGGCTTGAAGACAACAAGAGATGGCAAAGGTGCTAACTTCAGCTGCTTTAAGGACTAAGCATATTGAGCCTGGGGATAAGAAAAGGCTTTAATCTGGCTGGTTTTTTAGAAATTTTTGTGTTTGGCACCCCTCGCCTCCAGCCTGGGCGCCTGCTCAGCGCCGAGCTCCGCCTTCTCTCCACTCGCATATCGGTGCTTTTCTCTGCTGTTTTTCAACACTGAAGGTGCTTCTTTGTAGTGAGAGTTCCAGCCTGCGCCCCTGTTTCTAACTTGTCACCGTTTCCTAACAACAAATGCTGATTTGCTTTAGCAGCTACTCGCATGAACCTGAATGCGAAAGGCCAAAACCAGATGTGGGCGAAATTCATAGGGAAATACAAGACCCAGGGCAAACCCGCCTGCCCTGCCCTGCCCCTGCGCCCGCTTCCCCGTCTCCCCCGGCCCGGCAGGAGCAGCCCTCGGCCCAGGGCTGTAGCAGGGCGAGCGCTGGCGCGGCTGGTGCCGGAGCGCTCCGTGCCCTCGCGGGGCAGGGCCAGGCACTGCGGTCGGCGGCTGTGTGCCGAGCTTAGAAAAGCTGTCCCCTCTTCCTGCGCCTCACCTTCCCCCAAACCCTATTCCTGCACTTTGCTTGGCTGGTGACTATAGTCAGAAATTATGCAAACACCAATTACTCCTTTTTTAATTATTATGTGCGATTTTGCACCCTCCCAGTCAGCCAACAACCACTTTTAAAAAATTTTTTGGCTAGAAAACAGAGGAGAAAGTCCCTCCTGACTTTTACGAACGCCTGAGCAGCACCTGGGTTGGGGCAATCCCCAGTATCAATACAGGCTGAGGGATGAAAGGATTGAGAGCAGCCCTGAGGAGGACTTGGGGGTACTGGTGGATGAAAAGCTGGACGTGAGCTGGCAATGTGCACTCGTAGCCCAGAAAGCCAACCGTATCCTGGGCTGCATCAAAAGCAGCATGGCCAGCAGGGCGAGGGAGGTGATTCTGCCCCTCTGCTCTCCTCTGGTGAGACCCCACCTGGAGTGCTGCATCCAGCGCTGGGGTCCTCAGGACAGGAAAGACATGGACCTGTTGGAGCAGGTCCAGAGGAGGGACACAAAAATGATCAGAGGGATGGAGCACCTCTGCTATGAGGAAAGGCTGAGAGAGCTGGGGTTGTTCAGCCTGGAGAAGAGAAGGCTGCGGGGAGACCTTATTGCAGCCTTTCAGTACTTAACGGGGGCTTATAAGAAAGATGGAGACAGACTTTTTAGCAGGGCCAGTAGCGATAGGAGAAGGGGTAATGGCTTTAAACTAAAAGAGGGGAGATTCAGACTAGATAGAAGGAAAAAATTTTTCACGATGAGGGTGGTGAAAGACTGGCACAGGTTGCCCAGAGAGGTGGTAGATGCCCCATCCCTGGAAACATTCAAGGCCAGGCTGGATGGGGCTCTGAGCAACCTGATCTGGTTGTGGATGTCCCTGCTCATTGTAGGGGGGGCTGGACTAGATGGCCTTTAAAGGTCCCTTCCATCCCAAAGCATCCTATGATTCCCTAACATGATGGATACCCCGCATCCCAGCATTAAAAACAACAACAAAAATCGCCCACCCCCACAACAAAAGAAACATTTTGCAGGCGCAGCTGCGAGTGAATCGGATTCACTGCAGAAGCAGCAGGGATAAACTTCAAAATGGGAGTGCCTGGCCAAGCAGTACATGAGATACAGCCACGGAGAGACGGGGGAACGAAACTACCCTCCTTTTGGAGACGGGACCTATTTCCAGCCAAACCACCTTGAGTTTTCCTTTAACTTCTTCATGACAAATGGAAACCTCCGGACAAAAATGAGTATCGCAGTGGCGAGGAAATAAATCAGGCCGCTGCGTGGTAGCTGCAAGTGGGAGCAGAGTCCTCCCTCTCTGCCTGTGCTCCTGAGAAAGCCGAGCAAAAGAGAGCTTCGGTCGCCGAGGGGCGTGTGGGAGACGGCACCGGCACGGCGCTCGATGAATTCTGGCTGCAGGCACGGGCAGCGTTGCCAGCAGCAGCTGCCCTCCCCGGGCAACAGCTCCAGCACTGAGGCAGATGCACAAACGCGGCGAGTTCTCCCTGCTTCCTGGCCGGGTGACGGCAGCGAGGGACAGGGCAGTGCCATCAGTTATTATTGAACGGGAATTTCTACTGTTAGCACTGCACCTTCGCTCTGCTACTACCCTTCCAGTGCGCATCAGGAAAACATAGCTATATGCCATTTTATTTACTTATTTTTTAATTCCCTCTTGCTTCTGTTACGCGCAGATGGAACCTGCCTGCTCTTCAGAAGCCTGGTGATGATCAAGGGTCTGGGCAGCTGCCGTATGAGGACAGGCTGAGAGAGCTGGGTTGGTTCAGCCTTGAGAAAAGGAGGCTTAGAGGTGATCTCATCACCATGTACCAGTACTTAAAGGGGAGCTACAAAGAAGATGGAGACTCCCTTTTTACGAGGAGTCCCATGGTGAGGACAAGGGGTAACGGGTGCAAGTTTCTCCCAGGGAGATTCCGATGGGACACGAAAGGGAAATTTTTCACAATGAGAACAGTCAATCACTGGAATAATCTCCCCAGGGAAGTGGTTGACTCCGCTACACTGAACACGTTTAAGACTCAGCTGGACATGGTGCTGGGCCATCTCGTCTAGACTGTGCTAGAAAGGTTGGACCAGATGATCCTTGAGGTCCCTTCCAACCTGGTATTCTGTGATTCTATGATTCTATGACACCGTTGATACCCAACGCTCTGGAAGCAGAAAGTCTTTAAGAACTGAAATACAGAAGTTTTCCAGCAGTTCTTTATTTATAATGTAGGCTTAAGCAATCATTACAATGTAGAAGGGAGACACACATACAGCAATTATTTATACCAGTTTAGAACAAAAAACTGCACAGGGAGAGGTCAACTCTCAGTACAAACTAGCAACTAAACCACAATAATTTACCATTAGAAACATTTTATTTTTTAGCTGTGACACTGCTTTTACAATATGCAAAAACACAAACAATAGAACTATCCAAAGTGTTTTGTCACATTCTTTCTACATTGAATTTGGCAACATTTTATATTAAATTTTACTGATTATACTAACGTTTAAGAACTAAACAAGTGAAAAGCTGTACTCAGGTACAGTTACATCCATTTATTTCAAAGGTTTAAATAACACTTTTAACTATTGAGATTATCTCCTAGCAGTTTTTGTTTATGCAAAAACCATCTCAAAGCCTCATCTGCACAATGCATCAGCTACTGTATCAAGATTGGTGGGCTACACCACAGGCACTACTGTTTATTATATTCGGTAATAAGGAGCTTGTTTTTCAAAGAAAGGAAGGTTTAATATTTTCTAAGAATCATGCCTTTTTTTTTTTTTTTGCTTTTTGCTTTTAAGCCATAACAAAAAAAAAAGTTAGCAACCACAGCAGTGTAAAATGTTATATAGAACACAGTGACTACACAGTTACTAGAAGTTTCACATCCAATGCAGGTATGTATTAAAGCATAAGAGGTTATGTAGGCAAGTCTAGAGCCAACAGAAACCTGCAGAGCGGGGGGTGGCACCTAGCCCCTTACCGGTATTATTTGGTGCATTTTTGCCCAGTCCCGGATGGGCGCGTCTGGTGTCCATCCGCGTGTGGGTCTGTCTGTCCATCCTTCAGGGCTGTCTGACGGCAACGCGTCTCGTGCCCTGGGGTCTGCATATTTCTGTCGGCTTTAGGAGACGGGTATTGCAGCAATAACTTACTTTTACTTTAAGGAAAAAATCCAACTCTTAATAATTCTATCAATAGCGTTCCAAAAAACATGACTTAAAGTACAAAAAAAGAGAAGATAGTGGTCAGACTCCCGGTATTATCAAAAAAACCAGTATCTCTCCCCACCCCCCGCCCTTCACCCCTTTCTTTTCGGTATTTAAGAAAAGCCAATCAACTGCCATTTAAAAGAAGTTAAGAAAAACAAGCCCCTGTATTGGAAAGAAACATTCGCAGTTTATTAGATCCCAAGCTGGTTACACCTGTCAAATTGTTAAGTGTTTTCTCAAAATATTTGGGCTTTCCAAGGTGCCCAGCCTGCTGGGCACAGTCAGAAAAAGGCATTTTGATAATATCTAAGAACTCCCTGCTTGCATTTTAAAAATGTTTTCACATTTGTAACTGCCTTAAGCCTGTCATCCTTGTTTGTATTCAGTCGAAGGATGAGTGGAACAAAAAGCGAAGGTGGAAGAACCAAGCCTACACAGTTAAGGCTGCATGCATGTGACTGAGAGTTGTTGCTGTGCAGTCAAAAAAGAAATGTGGAAAAAACCCGGTCTTTAAAACACCCTACAGAAACAAAACACTGCAATCCAATATGGCTTATTCTGATGCATTTACCATGAAGCTACTAGTAATTAATCCTACTAGGCTACTTTTGTGCAACAGCATCTGCTATTTCGATGGCATCTCCCTCCCCCCACAACCCCCCAAATACTCTACCAACTGCAGGTTTCTTCCTTGCATTATATTGCTTTTATTGTCAAATTTTATTCCCGCTTTTCAAACTTTTTTTTAATACTTAAATGAGGATCTGTTCCTTACAGCTTGACTTAAACTTTAAAGTAAGTCCCATTGGTTTGTTTTGTTTTTTAACCTCACAATTACACGGCGCTCTACAAAAGCTTGCAAAAAAGCCAAATTTTCATTAAATCCCTTTGCTGAAGTTAACTACTCGACAATTTTTTTTCTCCTATGATTTAAAACTTTACAAAGAGAGTTATAAAAAAGGTAAATGGGATTTGGCACCTTCAGAAAAAATTAAAAGTGTAACTTAGATCAAAAAAATGCAGAAACAGAATCATTGATATTTACAAATTAAAACACCAGTGAAGATTATGTCTTACTACGCTCTTTCACCTTGTTTTCTCTTTTAGAGTACTTTCAGACTGTCTGTTACCGAGTATTTTAAAAAATTCATTGATTACAGATTGGAATGGATAGAGACTAAATTAGTTTCCTCACAGTTCCTTCTCGGTGGCTAGTACTCTGGCAGCTTTTCCACTCCTAGGAAATACGAGGTGCTGAGCGATCATTCGTGGTCGTCTTCTTCAGTTTGACACCCCGCCGAATGGCGTTCAGCATGTCTTCACCTTGCGGGACGTCCCCAGGACTCAGCTCCCCGGGCTCGAGCTCCGGCTGGCCCGCGGGCGCGAGGGTGCTGATGCCATCCCGCTCGCTTTCTTCCCCCTCGCTCTCAGGAACCGCTTGCCTCTGCTCGTCGGCAGCACTCAGTTTCTGGCTTGACGGCGGAGGGTTGACAGACGCTTGTCCGCTCCATGAGGATGAGGGCATGCTGGTGACACCTTGCCCACCGTCTCCTGCTGCCGGAGACTCGGGACTTTGCTCAGGACATTCTTCTGTCCCGGCGAGGGTGCCAGGCAGCCCCCCTGGGATATCAGGGACAGTTGGTGTTTTGACAGGAATCACTGGCGTCTTGATCGGAATCGGACCTCCCCCTATGGTACCGCGTCTGACTGAAGGCTTGGTGGAAGGGGTCCGTCTGATGGTGGCGACGCCGGGGGTGACTATGACCGGTCCAAGCGTGGTTGGCAGACCTGCAGTGGAAGCAGGACGCTTGGTTTGAAACATTCTGCGATAGGACTGGCTAATGTCGCTGTTTCTGGGGATGGTGGAAGATTTGTCAAACTCTTGTTGTTCTGCCTCCTGGTCACCACTCACAGAGAAATAATCATAATCTGAAACTGATGCCAAAAGACAGAGTTAGGAACGAGCTGGAGAAGACAGCTGAGTTACGTCGGTAAGTCCGAAGTACGTATAACCAAAAAAGTATATATAACCAAAAAAGCCTGGAGGTCAATAGCAATTAAGAGAGGTCTCACCTTCAGGAGGAAGAAAGCCTGAGATATTGTGACCAAGATTCTCAGACTGCGTGGCTGAAGGCACTACAGCAGACCGACCCTAAAGCTGCAGGGTGCCCCCATCTCTTGTGAAAGAGAACTGTACACACTCAGTACCTTCTCTGAAAATAACTAATTAAGTAACAAAGACTCAATGTTTGCTGCCAACATTAAGATACCAAAACCAGCATCCTACAAGCCATATGCTACCGCTTGTAGATACAAATACTTAAAACAGCCAGTGACTAAAAAGCGTACTTTAAACTAGGCAATGTTGGGCTCGGGGGACTGTGTACCAGTGATTTCAGCAGCAAATTTGCTTATTTTGCAAACAAAGTAAATCCCAGCTGTCAACTCTGAAAACTCAGCCTCAGCTTTAATAATCGCATCGGGTTCCTTCCTTTCCACGTAACTGCTGAGCCAAGCTAGGCCCTCCGCGAGCCCCACTGCCTCGTGTGATTGCACAGCACAACCGACCTCAGCTGAGCAAACAAGGCGGTTGCTGAACTGCAAACACCAAACTCGGTTCCTCTCAGCTTGCTGCTGGTTCTGAAACAGGGTGCAAAACCCAACACCTTACTGCAGCTTCCCAGGTGTGCCCAAGTGAAGGTCTCCAATGGATTCTTTTTCCAATTACAAAATTTCTGCTTAGGTAGGAAATAAAAGGTTACAAAGGGAAAGCAAGAGCAGATTCAGAGCACTGACAGAACGAGAAAGCAAAGCTCATGAGTGCGTATTTGCTAAGACAGTAGCTCAGAAACGACATACTACCACACGAAGTGTATGATGCAATACCAGTGTCATTCCACTTAACCCATGAAATATAATTCCAGCATCTTCTTTAAAATTGTAGCCTCCTTAAGCTAAAACTCATTCTAGTAACGCACAAGAAAATACAATCGTTCAGAGTACTGTGTAGCAATCCAGGTTTCTTTTTAGTTAATAAATCCAGACTGCATTCCAAGCTGGAAAAAGCTTCACAACAGCAATGTTCATCCCTTTCTCCCCAGCTGACTACAAAGCCAGTGAGCGATAGCTGCTGGAATACAGCTCCTTGGCACTGCAGGGTGAGTGTATGATGGCCAGGCTGCGAACGCTTTGAAAAAGAACTTCTCTTGGATGGGTACCTTGAGACGGGATTGTGTCCTCTGAACAGCACGGAGTTGTCGTCTGGGTGCTGTAGCCGCTGGAGCACTGCAAGGAATCCCGACTGCTCCTCTGGGTGTCCAGCTGCAGCCCTCTCGTCAGAGCGAGCGCCAACTCCTCGCAGGCCTCCATCTCCTCACCCTGCTGGTTACACCCAGAAAGGAGACTCATTACATCTAGAAAGGTTAATCAATCTTTGACGACTTTTAGCTGTTTCTCCTCCCAAGCAGAGCTTGTCACCATCGCAACCCAACAGGGTTGTGTCCACCCATTTACTGGGGCTTCAAAGAAACAGATGCTTCTTTGGATGCCGTACGGCATATTCTCTCATGCTCACGTCACTTCCACTGACCACCCCAACACCACACCAGTCCTGCCTGTTGGATAAAGACGTGCCAACACGAAGCACGGCAAAAAAGGACTAGCAGGAGCTAGCACATCCACTTCTGTTGCACCAAATAGCGTATTCAAAATCAGAGCCTCACCCTTGTGGCAGCCGACACCGTCATGCTCCGAGGTCTCTGGGCCTCTTCAGGGGGCATGGGTGGTCCGCTCTGAGCTCCTCCATTGAGATCTGGTTCGCGCTTTTCTTTGCGACGTTGCAATGTGTTCACCATTGGTTGATCGTATGGGCCTGGTTTGGCCCAGTCCTAAGGAAACGTGCTTGTTAGTGATAGTTTTCATCAGTAATTGTGCTTTAATTATAAGTAAAACTATGCAAAAGGGCAATTTTAATGCAACAGATTATGTATCAAACTAGATATGGCTTTCTGAATAAGGCCAGAAATAAATTAATTTTGAGGATATTAAAAATCTTCACTTATAAAACCTATCTCCTTCATTAAAGAGAATCTAAATTTCCTATTCTACCTAAGTGTTCTTATATGAAGATATTTAATATTTTAATACCATAGTTTTCTCTAAATGAAATTCCATTGTGTTAAAGCCTATATTTTCAGAAATTCAAATGCAAAAATCACTGGCACACAGCAGAAAATATACACAAATATCCAATCAGCGATGTAACTGTTCTAGATGTACACAACTTCTAGTATCATGCGCTGTTATGCATGTCTTCAATTCTGAAAAATTAGGCTTGAACAGATTTTTGATACACATTAGAGGAGCAAGTTACTCTGAGTAATCTCTCAGGTTACTTACTAGCTGAAATCTAGTTTATAATAATGATCTGTACTGAAGAAAGACTAACTTCACTCTGAATTACGCCACGAGGGCTGTATTCACTCCGGGCTCTATTAAGCCAAGTCCTGAGGGTGTCCAGAAACCACACGCTGCACACAAAGAGCAGGACTGATCAGCGACCTGTGCTGGGACACAGAACCACTGCTAAGCAGCAGCTCCCCAGATGCGAGCTGCTGCAGGGGCAAGCCCAGTCCTAAGAGAGTTTTCCCTCACGAAGACAAGGGGTGCTTTAAAAACAAAAATAGAAGAAAGAACTTGCGTGTGAGAACAGGCTGCGCACCCCACCACCGGCAGCAGCTGGCTGCTGGGCAGCCTCCGCACAGCCTTCTGATAAATAACTGATGACGGGCTAAGACCACACTCTAGATTTTTACTGACGTGTCTCAGTCCAAGGTATGAGAAGTGCAAGGCAGCTGTACGGACAGAAGCCCCTTGTGCAGACAGGTATTTTGGTTTTATTAACACATATGAAACTCTGCTTTGCCTTAACAGCTGTGTCTTTGCTGTAAGTGTTTTGCCGTGAAATATGTTGGCAAAGTGCTTCTAGCATAGACACAGCTGATGACCCTGAAGCCCCAGGACCACTGTGGCCACTCTGTGTGTATGTCTCAACAGTCTCCAGCTGCTGGAGAGAGAGATTAGGGGGATCTGTAACACGGTATCTCAATTTACACATATAAGAAGGTCCCATGGTGCATGTGCAGTATTGTATCACCATCCACAGGCATCTAAGACCTGTGCAGCTACTATCAGCCGCACATCAGCCTTGTGAAGATTCAGGGCAACAGACATGAGACCTTCTCCCCTTGCGCCGGGGCAGAGTCTCCCAGGGGAATCACCTGGCAGGGATGCGAGTCAAGACTCTGGCAGAGCAGAGGCATTTTGATGCCAAGGAAGATCCCTGCAGATCCAGCTGGAGCAACTGAAAGAAGTTACTGCACTCTGACTTTTTTGGTGGTCTCACCCAAGAGAGCAACACAAGCTGGGTGAGCAGTTTCAGTCTGTGGCAGTAAAGCCAGGATGGCTTCAGTCACCGCTTGGGTTCACCTGGTGACAAGCGCCTTCTTAAACCACTCCAGCTAGACCTACAAGAGCATGCCTGCCTACAGCCAAGGAGGGGGCCGAGCACAGCTGCCACAGTGAGAACACCATGTTGTTCAATGTATGGTTTCACTAAGCCAACCGGATGCCAAGCCTGCACCTCCCTGCGCAAGTGAGCGCTTTGACGGTGCTAAACAAGCTCTTTTCTCGCTGAATAGAGCCCAGAGTGCTTTCACCAACGTTCCAGAGTTAAACTATTCCTTCCTACCTAGGTGTTGTCAGCTTTAATATGTTTTAGGCAGTGCCAGAATGGACAAGGTCATTCAGAAATATCCACTACCGGATTTTAGCTCCCTGATTATCACCATGCAGTGCCCATTCAGAGTGATATTAAACAGAGCAAATCAACGAGTAATTACATGGATCGAAAGGCAGCAACAACTGCTGTGTGCACACTGTTGGTATGAGGAGGTGAGGACTGCCACAACAAAAGGAACACAAACCTTCCAGCTAGGGATCTTAGATGATGGTAACATGCCTGGCCCAATGGTGTAATAATGAACGTAGTCTGGAAGGAGGGCTGAGGGAGCCCGAGTCCACGCGCGGGAGACAGGCGGGAAATGAGGGAAAGGACCTGCACCAACTGAAGCTACGGATGGGTCACTTGATAAACTACAGTGATAAAACCCATTAGACAACTGGAAACGAAACAAATAAACAAACAAAAACAGAGAAATTAATATAAACAGAATGAATACGAAAATATACTGTGACTCTGATGCTCTAGGGAGAAAACTTCTGTATCTTAAAACAAAAGAAAGAAAAATCTTAGCTTTGCTGCAAATAAACAACAGAAAATTGATACAATGCTTGGTTCAGACGTGAGATTGCTTGAAAATTGTTATTTGGTATAACAAATTTCAGACATCAATCTAGCAGTCATTGTCTCCAGGCTGAGCAGCTTTGCCTTCTGTCCATGAAAGCGGCACACTGTGAAAAAGCCTTTGCAATTTAGGTAACCTGCAGACTGCGGACATAGAAACAAAACATTTCCAATACTTGAGGCATTTGCATTGGTGGCGTTTATTCTATGTAGCTGGACAGAGAGGAAAAGCATGCAGCCTTCGAAAATGACGTGTTCTGGCTGTGTGATGATATGGAAGAAAAAAAAAAGAAAAAACCAACAGCAAGGATTTACCAGATGAGAATGGAGACCGCTATTGCTTCCTCCCCCGATTCAGAGTGTATCCCCCGTAATTTATTCCAACCATGTGTGTTTTGTTTTCCTTTTTGTTTTGGTCAAAACCAAACGCCAATTGCTCAGTGTAATGCATGCTACCTAACGGGAGAAGCCACAAACGGTACAACCTGGGCAAGATGCTCTTTGTTAGGCAGCCAGCTGGGTTTGGGCAGCGTTCCGCAATCTCTTTGAGGAGAAAAGGTAGAAAATGAGCTTTTCTAAGAAAATTACCTCTGTAAAATGCCCCATTTGTAGCTTCTCCCTAGCAGCTAGTTTAAAGGCAAGTGTCGCTGTGGTTTATTCAAACAGATTCATTTCTAAGGGAGCGTGCAACAGTTCCTATTCTCATCTTCACAGAGAGGAATCCTGGCTGCGTCCCATGCACGTTTTTTTTTTTTGTCCAAATGTTGCTGTGTTTGGATAACGAGCTAGTAGGTTTGTATGTCTTTGAGATGAAGTTTTTCACCTTATCTGTGGAGGCCCAAGCCCCCATGGTGGAGCCTGAGCTGACTGAGGTGGGGGAACTGCACTCGCTCACTGACTGGCAGGTTTCAGAGGCTTCTGAAGAGGCAGAGCTGGACGAATTCTGCAGCGTAAAACAGCACCGCAACGCAAGGAAAGGATACACAAGCCACCAAAAAATAAAACAAAAACACACAAAAAAAAGACAAAAAGCACATACACAGAGACACACACAGGAGAGAGGGAAGGATGAGAGAAGCAAAGGGTTAGGGTTTTAAAAATCAATTAGAAACTGCTCAAAACCATTGCTAATGTTCAGGAAATCTATGAGAAACAAAACAAGCCATTTGCTTAATGCGAGAACTTGCCACGCTGCTTGAGAATGACGGAATCGAGGCAGCGTTCTCAACTCCTCATTGCAATTTCAGTGTCTCAATTCTGTTAGCTTTCTCAGAACAAGAAGCTGAGGGATCTGAGAGCGCCTATGGTCCAAACATGCAATATACTGAGACAACCGATTTATACAGAAAAGCAGATCATCAGTACTTCAAAGACACAAAGTTTAGATTTAAAACATGGAGCAGCAAACGGCACTTACATTCACAAGTTCTCGGATATTCTGATCTGCAAAAGTGCTTGTGAAAAGCTCATCTGAGTTCAAATATTATGGAACAGAGAAAGAAGTCATACTTACCAAAACTGGAGGTTTCCAAAGTGCATTATCTGTATGCATGTGCCTCTGTGGGTAGTATGCATACACCAAAAGCACTCTGACTCAAACTTTTCTGCCCAGCAGCCAATATGAAGGTACATGTACTCTGCTGAGTGCATAAATGGTGGCATGCGCTTGCCACCCGATTTCTCTTAACAGCAGAGAGAGAAAATATCACAGGCTTGGATGGAGAGCGAAGGAAAATGCAGGACATAGAGTGTCCATCAAACACCTCAAACATTTTGCTCCTAGCTAGCAACTTCTCTTCCAATTTTCAGTGCACACCTTTATGTACATTTGCTGCTGTAAGACCTCTACAACAGCATCTGACTCACCTACAGGCAGGCGAAGGTGAATAACCACATGGACCATTTCACCAGCTACAATGTTCTTATATATCTCCCCCTTGAAAGTGGCATCCGCCTCAGTAAGGGTGTGCGTGCAGGTCCAACCGAGTGCTCGGAAATGGTCAAGGATCCTGGCAAAGTTGTCAGGGCAGTACTGAGCTCTATTCACTGTCAGGAAATTCAACACTAGCAAGACTGATTCATCCTTTGGTAGTCCAAGACCTGTGAAGCAAGTCTATCTAAGGATAACCCCGGCACTTTATTTTATGACAGCAGAGAGAATGCGCTCTTGTATCAAGTTTGTGTAGCAAAGCCTCAGATTTCAAGGAATGACATTTTGAAGAGGAAGAGAAATCTCATCTGAAATAAAATTTCATCAGTCAACCTTAGATGAGATGTTGGGGTGAGTCTGCAATAAAAAGAGGGCTGGATAAGAGACGCTGTAGAGGAGTAATTACTGCTAACACCCCAAAGTTGTCTCACTGCTCACCAGAAGCTAATTGCCTAGATAAAAGGAGATGCCAGTGTTCTGAGATGGGACACTGTCACCATAAGGATTTTGGTGAAGACTACTGGGGCTGCTGAGAAGCCAATACACTATCAGCATCTTGAGCTTATTAGCAAACTCTGGATTTAAGTAAAACTTTGAAAAGGCTGTTAAAAAAATTTTAAAAAAGCATGTAATGTGGTGGATTATTTTATAGAAATAATGCACATCCCGACTTACGCTGACATGAGATCAGATCTACGGGTGACCTGTCAAATGTGTTTAGCGTACAAGTGAGCTCAGCTAACAAGGCTTGTATTCAAAGTGCAGTAGAGTTGAGGTGAACATAAGATCAGAAGAAACTACAACATATGACATGTAGCTATTAAGGAGAGAAGTGAAAAGTATGCAGTGGTGTCCTGGTTTTGGCTGGGATGGAGTTGGTTTTCTTCCTGGTAGCCGGTATGGGGCTGTGTTTTGGGTCTAGGTTGAGAACAATGTTGATGATACACTGATGTTTTGGTTCTTGTTAAGTAGTGCTAAGTACTTGCTAAGTGGTGCTCACACTGGTCAAGGACTTTTCAGCTTCCCATGCTCTGCCAGGGGCACGGGAGGCTGGGAGGGGGCACAGCTGGGGCAGCTGACTCAGACTGGGCGGGGGCTATTCCATACCACGTGACGTCATGCTCAGTATATAAGCAGGGGAGTTGGCCGGGGAGGGGTTCGATCGCTGCTTGGGGGACGTGCTGGGCATCGGTCGGCGGGTGGTGAGCAATTGTACAGTGTACCGCTTGCTTTGTATTACTACTGTTCTATTTTTTATTTTACTTTAGTTATTAAACTGTTTTTATCTCAACCCACGAGTTTTCCCCTTTTGCCCTTCCGATCCTCTTCCCCATCCCGCCGGTGGGGGATGAGCGAGCGGCTGCGTGGTGCTTAGCTGCTGGCTGGGGTTAAACCACGACAAGTGGGGTACCCCATGATGCAGTGGCTTGATGTTTTGTGGAACTTGTCACATTCTTGATTTAATGCAACTCCTTTTACAGGAGAAAAACCTCTCAAAATAAGAATAGTGACAAACATGAGCTGCAGTTGACTCTGCCATCAGATATAACTGAAGCATATAGTACACTAAATGGAGATGAGCCTAGTTTTTCTATCCTTAGAAAAAAATACATTATAGAAAATTAGCTTCTAAAATTCCAAGTTCTGCCTGACATTCCCGGTAGCTCAGCAAAAGAAACTGTTTGAGATGCCCCATGAGAACACTCACACTAATGTTATGCTTTGGCCAGGGGGAAAAAAAATGAGAGAAAAATATAATTTCAGAAAATGCTTTCTGAAACCTCATGCTTATGGCCTGAAAGACCCTCCTGGGTCTGCATGCTCTGCACATGGCAGGACAGACAGTCAAGGGTCTGAGTTCCAAATACGATATCACACCACCTTGTCTTCTGCAGATGCCCCAATGATGACAAGTGAGAATTTGGAGTTTACATCTGAGAGACTATTCCTGTTTATGAGCCAGAAACTTCCCAAGATTATGTCAAGCAATGGTAGAAATGGGTCATAAATGAGGTTTATTAGCAACAAAGCTGCATGTAGCAACTAGATGGAAAAAGGCCAAAAATGCAAATTCTGAAGATGCAGAGAATTGTTCAATTTACTTGGCGTATGGGGAAAGACTGGAAGTAGTGAACTTATTTTTGCAATAAGGTGACTCCAAGGTGAAAAAAAGATGAAAGAAAGGACTCTCCCACTAACTCAGCGTGGCCACTTTCAGCAGGCAAGGGATGAACCAAGATGCAATGGAGAAAACACCTTGGTAGTTGAAGGAAATGCAAGAGGTGGTGGTAGAGAACCAGGGTCTGCTTGCCTTGAGAACCTTGCACAGCACAGGGAAGGGGAGCCTCTGATCTTGCTAAAAAAAGGATTACTACAGTGAGAAAATGATGGAGAGGGAGGCAGAAAAATACTGAACTCCTTAAGGAAAAGTGTAAAGAAAACGCAAGCGGCAGCAGGTCAAAGGCTGCCTGGATCAGACTGCAGAAAAGTCTCGAATGGTTGGACTTGGGTGTGGGAAGCACAGACCGCCCTTCGTTTCTTAGCAGAAAGTACATGAGGAGCTGACAACAGAAACTGCACAGCTACTGCTTGGGCAAAAAGTCTCCGAAGTTTTGAGTGCTTGTTGTAGATGCACGCTCACCGGCACACGCGCTCCTGGCAGCACAGGCACAGGCAAACACTGGGCAGAGCAACTTCTGCTCCACATCCCGAGGAGTGAGAAATTTGACTATGGGATTTTTTCAACTTATTTTAGTCGATTCCTTTTTAAAATGATTGTTTAGTTGGAATAATTTTTAAAATTAGTTCCTTCATTTTAGCTATTTTAACCATGGGAGATTATTTTTTTTCCACAGCTGTGATAACGGTGGTTCTGCTCCACTCAAACCATCTCTTCTGAGAAAAAGTTTGAAGTCATCAGTATCAGCAGAAAGCTAAAACTGTGCTCTGCACAGTAACAACCAGTTCCTCAAATGTATGTTATATATATGTAGCTTGGTATCTGTTCTCTTAGATATTGTGCTACGGCTTGTTCTTGGATAGTGTCCTGCTGCTTGGTGTGGTATGTATGAATTCCAGCAAGGATGTAAAAAAAAAAAAAAAGGCTGCATTTTGGGCTACTGGACTGTATGATTATATTTTCCATCTGTTGCCCTACTAATCTATAAAAGGACCACAGTTATCTTGGATTACTCGCATCCTTTGTTTCCTACATTTTCCATTCAAATACAGTATTGCTTTCTTAACCCCTTCCCTTCCTCAACTACTAGACGGGGCTTCCCGGGCAAGGTTTTCCCAGGAGACCAAATCCTAATGAAGAGCTCGGTCCAATGTCCCTCTGCAGTCAGTGGAAGACTCCTCAGTCACCTTTCGAAAAGCTTTGGATAGTGACTGAAGGTCATCTCCTCACTTTGTCTCACTTCCAGGAACTTGTCTCTACTGATCCCTTTTTTCTAGTCAGGGACAAACCCTTGGGAAACCTAATTTGAAAAGGAAATTTAGGAGAAAAACACCTGGTGATAACTGACAGATACATTCCAGTTGTTTGTTGAGGTTTTTTTACAGTCTAATTTAGAAGCATTTCTTAATTTACATGGAAAATGGAATAGTTTTAACAATGTATTTCCCCTATTCTAACTTCAAGCTGTTTCAAGCAATGGAGTCTCCTCAAAAGCAGAATCTTTCCAGCTTGCTCATTTGTATATGTGGAAGCAAGTTCACATCTAGGTTCCCTCTACTTCACTGTTTAGGGAAAGCGATTTCCAGAATATTCTAACAATGAAGACCTAGTCCTCTGCTGCTTGACAGCACATCACCAGGGTTTTTTTTTTTTCCATCTGCTGCTTTCTATTTCTCTCCCCTTGCTTCCATCCTCATCAAGTCATAAGCAGCCTCTAAAATTCAACTGTATAATTGCTTCCCTGTGCCTGTTCACTCCAGGTCCAGTGGATCCTTCTATTACTATCTCCCTAAATCAAATGTAACTGTATTCTACCATACTACTTCATCACAGATACCCACAGGCCTTTGTCTACTACATAGGGCAATGTGGAGGTTTAGCGGCATCAGCCGTGTTGGATGTTCATCCAAGAGCTACTCCGCGCTCCCAGCAGCAGGTCTGTCAGAAGGGCTTTATGGGTCAGTACTTGCCATGGGCAATGCTGGCCAGGGCTGACCTCAAATCTGGCATTTAGAGAAACTGTTCCACTCCAGAAAGAGACCTGTGATGCTTTTCAGCTGTTCAGCTAACCCAAATGCACTTGCTTAATTAAGATTAAAGCATTTTACAGTGACCTTCCCATATGTTGTGCTGGTTTTGGCTGGGATAGAGTTAATTTTCTTCATAGTAGCTAGCATGGGACTAAGTTTTGGATTTGGGCTGAAAACAGTGTTGATAACACAGGGATGTCTTTGTTACTGCTGAGCAGTGCCTACACAGAGTCAAGGCCTTTTCTGCTCCTCACCCCACCCCACCAGCGAGGAGGCTGGGGGTGCTGAAGAAGCTGGGAGGGGACACAGCTGGGACAGCTGACCCCAACTGACCAAAGGGATATCCCATACCATATGATGTCATGCTCAGCATATAAAGCTGGGGGAAGAAGAAAGAAGGGGGGGACATTCGGAGCTATGGCATTTGTCATCCCAGGTCACCGTTATGTGTGACAAAGCCCTGCTTTCCTGGAGATGGCTGAACACCTGCCTGCCCATGGGAAGTAGTGAATGAATTCCTTGTTTTGCTTTGCTTGCACATGCAGCTTTTGCTTTACCTATTAAACTACCTTTATCTCACCCCACGAGTTTTCCCATTCTACCCTTCCGATTCTCTCTCCCATCCCACTGGGGGAGAGTGAGCAAGTGGCTCTGCGGTGCTCAGTTGCTGGCTGGGGTTAAAGCACAACACATGTCCAGTTATCTGATAGGGGCTAACACTTTTACTCCCAGTGATGTTAACAGCAATGCTGCAGAAAAGAGATCGTACTAAACCAGTGTAAGGGCAAAGTCTGGTTTATATAATTGCTCTTTTTCCTGTCTTCTATGCAGAGTGTGATAACTGTAAAGACTTACTACTCAGCAAGTCTAGGCTGAAAAGCAGTCTTCATTTTGCCAGTCATCTCTCCTCTGGTATAGTCCGTATCTTGTTTAAATCTCTACTTAATCCTTGTTTGAGATTTCCCCCTTCCCGCATCTGTGTTTTTGAAAAAATTCAGTTTAATTTTCAGTGACGCTTGCTTGTCTAAAAATGCAGGTGGGAGCATAAAAGCTTCACATAGCTCATATAGTCTCATTCCCATAATACGGGAATTTTATGTGGCCCCCTTCTATTTTTTTTTTTTAAATCCATTGTTAAAAGAAAATGGGCTTTGTTGCCTTCAAAACTACTGCTGCCAGTAGATGCCACCGCATGTAGCTAGCAAACATCAGCAAAGTGTCCACCTGTGCAAGATATATAGCTTTAGATTTCCTTTGTTGATTCCAAAGCTTGCCCTTCTGCTTTCTCAGTGTCACTACTAGAAACAATGACATCAGTGTTTTAGAAACAGTCAGCAGCCGATATCGCTGCTCCTCCCCACCCACCACTGAGCCTCAAAAGCACAATACCGCAAGGAAGATCCGTCAGTTGGTTAGAGACACACAACATGAAATAATGCTGTAAATTGAACAGCTTCTCGGTAAGCTCACGATCACAATTATCTGTCAGCACAACACACACATATTTTACTTAGTGCTGAACATACAAAGCAAGACACTTAAGCAAAGGTGAAGCGGCCAGGCAATGATCTGTTACCTTTTCCTCTGCGTAAAGGTATACAGAACTAGAGACATACAGAGCACATACCTATTTGTTATACCAACACACTACACTTGTCAAGTCAACGCCACACCGCTGCAGCCTTCTACAGCTCATGAATAGCTCAAGTGATGCTTGGATCAGTTTGCAACTTTATGGACAGTTTCTAAAATGAAGTGAAAGCATATGAACTTAGCTGGTGTAAATCAGCATGACTCCCATCAACTTTCAGGATGTTCTGCCAGCTGATACCAGCCTAAGTTCTCTCCCCTGCTTAACAGGGGAACTTGCAAAGAGAGGTGTTGGGTTTTTTCCATGCTAAGGGCAATTGCGAAGTTACGTCCTCATCTGCAAACAAGGCATCATCATGTAGATTACCGCCCTTTTATGCAGGTGCAGTGGATACTATGAAAACCAAAGATGATGCTAGCATGTATAACTGATGTATGTATCTTAAAAGTCAACTTCCTTACCTTTTTACTATTCCAGTTTACTTTATTATTGCTCATTTACTTTTTTGCATTTCACTTACGTTAGCCATAGCCAATCTAAACAAAACATTCATTTTATTAGTGTGCACAAAGTTCTTCAGCATGTCATCTATAAAAAAATGCTGATGTGTCCAGACTGGGGACAGTGCAGAAGATGTAGTCATTTGAAAACAAAGCATTTCTATTAAAATGAAAGAGGCAAATATATTAAAAAACTGTTGAGCTTCCCTTGAGACCATGTTCCAAGCCTAAATGAACCAGTGTTGTTTCAGATGATACCCTAAAAATTTCACTAAGGGTGCTACTTACTAAATGTTGTGCAAAAAGTAAGGGTCTGTGTGCTGTCAAAGGTGGTCTAGGAGTAGCTTGAGTGTGCAGGTGACACTTGGTAACCGCTAAGACTGAAATTGTTGGCTGCTCGCTGACTGTGAGGATTAAAGTTATCATTGCCTACAAAACCACCTACTCCCCAACACATGAAAAGGAGTGCAACTACAGTTATTAAACTAAAGGACAATCTTCTCCAGTGACCTCAGGGTGTATTAAAAATGAGTGATACTCAACAACAGGATATTAGGTCCACTTCAGTTTGTAACTAAGATTTACGATGGGATTTATAATGTGAGATGGCAGTTCAGCCTTGTTTAAAAAATATATTGCAGTTGCCGTGTGATTTGTTAAAAAAAAACCAAGCCAGAAAAGAGAATTCAGGTGCTGGAAAATACATGCCATGGAGGCATGCAAATCTCCACCTGCAGGTGGCCAGCTAGTTTTTACAGGAATGGTGCCGTGAACAAATAGAGCAGCAACTTCCTTCTGCAGACCAAAAAACGCTCTGGAAAAGTTTTGCTTATATTTATACTGAAATCCTCTTAGTTTGACTGGGTTCAGGACATTATCATATATGACTACACAAACACTCATTTCTTATGAGTTCCATAAAGAATTAAAAATACCTCTCATTTTCATACAGAAACCTTATTTCTGCAAGGTGCTCAACTGAGAGTCAAAAAGAGCAAGCCTATCCACAGAAAGGGACGTCATAAAAAACGGCAAAACCAGTTTCACATGATACTGCTAATGGCATTTTGAGTATTCCAGGCCCTTTGCAGGGGAGGAATAAGAGTCATCTCTGATGCCAAAGCCACCAGTATTAATACTAAGGCTGTCAGAAGGCTGTTCTGGCACCGATATTTGTCCATTAAACAGTAAACAGCCACCAGATATTAACAACTTGCAATCTGTGCAGGACATTAACTAGTAACCTCAGTGGGTAAAGTGAGTATTATTCTGTAAGGTGGGACTTCGTGCTCTTTCTCGTCTGTACATATCTGAAAGTTAGGCATCTAGGCTCCCTCCAGGGCCAGAGTGAAAACCAAATCTCCTGAGAGCGACTCATCCCTTTCTTCCGTGCTAACTGCAAAAGCAGCATAAACACTCCAGCTAGAGGCCCAACTTCTAGATGGATGAAATGCAGTGAGACAAACATTATCCTCAGTGTTTAACCTGACTCTGAGGTACCCTAAAACCACACCAGATCCTTTTTGTGAAAAGTGAGCCAAGTTACAGAGTCCAGCTCACGCTCAGGTTTTTGTTCTCATGCTTGCACATACCTGGTTAGGTGCTTCTGGTGGCATGGGGGATGGCGATTTGGACTGGAAAGCATCCTGGGACATGAATCCAGAATCATGGGAGGACACACTGGACAGCCTCATGGGTGCCTGCTGAGGCAGATTGGAGCTGCGATAGCGATAGTGTGAACTAGGTGAGTGCGAGTGCGAGCCACTGGACCGGGAATCACTACTGTTAACGCTGTTCAGACTGCTGTGAGAGACAAAAGGAACAAAGAAAGGAAAGGGGAGAGGAAAAGACACAAGGGCGGGGTGGGGAGAGACCCATATACAGTACAATTAACATTCCACATGTCTCTAGCAACAGGCAGCATAAACCAGAAAAGAAAAAATGTTGACAAATTAAATTTAAATCTATATATATATGCACATATATATCAGTAAAGAACCATAAGCAGCTGCAGTATCCCTTGCAACCAGACAGAAAATGGCATTTTACCTTGAATTTCACTCAAACGATCAAATTCTGTAACGACTCAGAGTTCAAAGTCAGGTTAGAGATGAAGGGATCGCTACATGCCCTCTCTAGCATTTGCACAGCACTCGCACAAAAATATCTGCTGACGGCTCTCTCCTATTCCTGACTTACACCTTGGTGCTCTTGTACCACAGCTCAAATTTTCAATGCGATCTCTAGCTAGCAAAGGCATCACAGTTTATCTAAAAGTCTGCCTCTAGGCATGCCGTTGCAGTCAGTTAGCAGGCCAACATGTGAGACTTTTGAAAGCATCACCAAAACACCATGCTTCAGAGTACCTGGGACAAGTTTCGCTCACATGAAGGCTTTCTACCAGAAGAAAAGCATGTGACAGCATATTAAGTGAAGTCAAGCCTCTGGGTATGTAGCTTTAGTTAGTAAGAAAGGTGATCAGAGAATTAAAACCCCAAATTAATATCCATGAAAAAAAAATTATTTTTCAAAGAGATTGATTTTTAATCTCCAGTATCCATGAATGACAGCAACGACATGCCAGACACAATGTGGGAGCCTTTGAAGCTTCCTGCTGGGGTGGCTGAGCAGGACTAGCAGGATGCATCAATCTGAAGGCAGCTTCCTGCCTTTGTTGGCAGGAGCCCACTGACGAGCTGAAGGGAAGGCTCTAAAGGATACATGGGTGAGGACTGCACCTCCTGCTCACAAATTCCACGTAACGCACAAGATGTACAAGTCGGCTTGGAGCAGGGGAAGAGGAGCTCTGCCTTGTTTTACCCATACACAACAGTCTGTTGCCATACAGGTTTACCACACAAGAAGATGAGGTTGATTAGGAACAGATGATGGATTATTATTTTTTTTTGCCATTTTCTTTTACAGCTTCAGGATATTGCATCTTTAAGCCTGTGCTCATTGCTCTAAATATGCATGTTTTCACATATATATATAAAAGTACTGAATTTTTTTTATATATATCTGCATGCAGAGACAAGTAGGTACATAGAATAAGTCATGTTCACTTGCTCTGACATGCTATAGGTAACTTTGCTCATACACAGGGAACCTGTAGTACGTTATTCATAAAGCAAACTAAAAGGTAATCATTCGAGAGCAGCTAGAAAGGTGTTGAGCAGAATACACAATAGGATATCTTCCTTTTCAGTAAAAGGAAAGAGTAAATGTAGACACCAGGGTATGGGGGCGACATGCTGATAAACTGTTTTATGAGAGAAAACAGTTTTTACAGAGAAAGCATAGACAGAATCCAGTGTTTCAACATATTTCAGGACAGCATTAGACAGCATTAAACAGTCAAAAAAACTTGTATCAAAAAAGCATTTCCATCTACCAGACTGATAGGGCAATTGCCAAGGATGTTTTTCCTTTTCAAACAGTTTAACTTACTGATTAGTAACAGCTACTTAGAATAATCTAAAAAGTCATCACATGAAAAACAGAAAAGGAAGTTATGAATGAACAATCTCAGAGCTTAGATCAGTACAGTCTGCTCTTTGATCTGAAACGGATTCAAGAGAACTGAATCAAAAGCATCTTCAAGTTGTCTTGAGTTTAAAAGTTGTTCAGTCATGCCCATCCTTTTTAATATTCCCAGTCACACACTTAAATGGAGAAAGACCATGAGGGACTGATTTCATTAAGAGTTGTTATTTAAGACTTAAGTATGCATACAAACCCATACCACAGTCTGAACTTGCCTCCCTTTGCCCCCAGACAGGTTAAAATTAAATATTACCAGCTACTTACCTGCAAACACTAGATTTTCTGGACATGGTAGTACTGGGAGAGGATGGAGGAGTCTGATAAGACCAGCTGTAATCAGAACCTTTCAAATCTAAAATTACCTGATGAAAGATAATCAATAGCATCAAGGACATGGAAATTTTTTTCCCCTTATTAACAGAAAGCATCTGCTTGTCATACAACATTCGTCACCACTACAAACTTTCAGTGCCAGTTGACCCAGTCCCAGTTCTCTTCCAGAATTACACTGTGTATCTTACACAGGAGAGTCAGCTTCATCCTTGGCTTTCCAAGAACTACCATACTTCAACACTAGGGCTGCTATCGCAGAAGGGAAGTTCAGATTTGAATGGAAAAATCTTTAAAAAGTAAACTGGAGATTCATTTTATGCATGCTGTAAGCAGTTTTGCTTTGTTTTGTTTTCCTTAAAAAAACTATTACAGCCTTAGAGTTTAAAAACTGTTGCATTTTAAAAAATTAATCGAAGATCCAATATTCAGCCACAGCAGAGCTTCCCTCCTTTACACTTCTAGGTCAACTCTAAGGTGAGTAAGGTATAACAAGAAAATTGAGTTCACACAGCTGGGTTGGAGAAAAAGGTCCTATTTGGAGTCATTTAATGACACACATTTTCCTATGCATTTTAAGGAGAGCACGGAAAAATGCTCAAATGTCAGACTCCATCAAGCTATCTAATCCCAGCAATCTTGCGACCACATAAAGACAGGGACGCTCAAATGTAGGGCGAGGAGGTGACACTCATTCCTCATGTACTCTCAGCAGAAATTAGGCACCTTCATATATTTCAAAGTGTCACTACTACCACTTCACACTGGTCTCACCAAATACTTCAGGAGCACTCAGCTGGTACTTCAAAATCAATTTTTTTTAAATTGCTTATGTTAAAAATGACCTTGCTGCAGTGAAGCATCTACAGAACATAACATTAAGCCACTAAATGCTAGTAGTCAATATTCCTCATAACTCAAAAGGAAAACCGGTACAAGCTACAAATAACAACGTTTTCCAGGTAACAAGAGCTAACCTGTTCACTTGAAGATGGTAATTTGTGTGGATCCATGGTGAGACTTTTCAGGTCATCTGATATGGTTTGTAAATGGGTTATTTCTCCTAGCATTGATATTTCTTCTTCCTGAAAAGACAAAAGAGCAAGGCTAATCACAGCCTTGGGTTTAAAAATCAGACCCATAACACAATACGTGACCTTTTTTTTTTTGCTGGTGACTGTGGGAGTGCCCAGTGGAGCTGCTTTTCTTTTGTCCATTAAGCAATCGCTACTTATGAAAGAGGGTTGGAAATATTAATTGAGAGTTTTATAACTACTTTAAGATTGCTGTAAGTTCTGGCGCCTAGAAATCCTTTCTCTCATCAATGAGATAAGTCTCAGCCTTATTTTTGTGACATCTTCCAAAAAAGTGTCATTTTTGCTGCATTTGGAAAAGATTTAACTCTTCTATGTATACTCACTAATGTGCCCTAAGGATTTTAACCTTGAACCTAAACAGGTGTTAAACTCATACTTTTTGCTAGTTTTTTGGAAATTTTGAGATAAAGGCACTATACAGGTACAGAGCATTAATACATCTATGATTCAGTCTGGCCCAAGCTACATCAACAGCTAACTCAGACGAGTCCTGCACCGTAAGTTACCATAGTAATCCCTTAGCTACCATGGTAATTTCATCCAGGTCCTCAGAGTCTGCAATTCATCTCCTCCTGCTCAGCCATCACTTCCCTACTCCTCTAACCATGGTTTTCTGTTGAGACTGATGCTCTTTGTAAACAAGCAGTGGGAACATTTTCCCAGTACGCTGGAGACCCTTCAGAAATGCATCATGCTTGCACAAAGCCACAAACGATTCATTGCCGGGCTTCAGACAACCTGAGATAATGAAAATATACTTAAACCTTTTCAATGAACTGAAAAAGCTGTCATGTAGGAGGAAAAGAGCTGCCAGAAAACTGCATGGAAGCAGCCTGCAATCTGTCAGATAATGTCATTATATACACAGGGGAGGTCTTGAAACATTTATCAGTCCTAGCACTGGAGTAGGAGTAAGGAAGATTTATATTAAAAAGTGATGTTAAGAAAAAAAGCAGTGGAAAAAATGCATTAGCAATGTCTCAGGTCGGTATGCATACGGAACTCAAGCCCACTTAGGTCTTTGTGCCCATTGTTTTCCCATTAGTCATCTTGAAAGCATTCAGGATCTTCGGTCGCTGAATTATTCCAAATGCCTACAAGAAAGAGCCCAGTTCTTGTCACTTCCTAGGCAGAGATGCAGGTTGAATTTTGGCTAGTTTCTGTGGCTCTAGAGATTCATTCCTAAGACATAACAAGCTACTCTTTTTACAGGCTTTTGGCCACTTAAGCAATTCGTGCATTGTACCGACTTAAAACAGAGAGCTCTTACTATCACGGGTCGCAGCATCGAGATGAAAGTACAGAATCGACCACGCTCCTCAATCAGAGCTTTTCTGACAGCTTGCTTCTCGGTTTCTTCAAGCAGCAGGTACTTATCATTGACATCTTGTAGAGCACTATCCAACTGGGGCTGAATGTCACCCCGTCCTGTATGCAGGAAACAATCAAGAGTACATTTTGTCAAAACCGTGGATCTCCATAGAGGAAGACCTTATTTTCAGCCAGCACTGCTGCCAGATTGTGCTTTTGCAATTCAAGTCTCAACCAGCATTTTCCCTTAATTCAAATTAGTAAGGTTTTTTTTTTCCCCAATTAAATCAAGCATTTCACAGCATTTGTTTCCTTTTGCATAGAATAGAAATCCATCTCAATTCAAAAGGTTTCAACAAGCCAAATACAGCATTTTATGTAAGGACTTTCTCGAAGTGTCAGCTGTATAAATCCTTCCCATCATCCTTGCTGAAAATCAACATCTCACTAATTGGGAGGATATTAATCATTAACCCCAGGTATATTCCTCTTCCTTCCTACTTTTGTGCTTGGCAAGGTGCTAATGACAACTTTGTAGAGTCATTAAAGGATTGAGTGAATCTCCTATATGAGATGATATTAGGAACATGTGGATCATTGGACCAGTAGATTCAAGTACTCTACACAAGCAACTGCTAAAACAGTTCTCTTTGTTCCAAAGTCCAAAAGCAGAAAAAAAACCCCTATCAACATCTCAAATACATATTAATGTCCAGTATTTGTCCATGGAAATAAAAAAATCCAATGTTTTGCAATCAAAAAGCTTCACTGTGTTAATTATAGTCAACTCATAATACCAAAACTTTCTGTGACAGTTAAGTATCTTATTATACACCAACTGCTTACTCTGCATCATGCCAAAAATTTATTCCTTTAGGAATAAAGAGCTGCTGCTTAGCCATAGTATTACTGAGTCAACAATGTTGCAGTTGCAAGATGTTTTCATGCAGCTTACACCCCTAAATATTCTAAAGAACCTCAGTTGTGTAAATTTGTCTCAAATCTCCCAGAAACACCATCACATGCAAATTAAGCATCCAGGTACATATTCATGTCACTGTTGCTAAATACCAGGAAGATAACATCGAAAAATGGTGGGTGAGTTGCAAGCAGCTAACCAAAATCAATTTTTATGGACAAAAACTGTTCTGGATGGAGCATTTAAAGCTATGAGCAAGAGGAAGAAAAAAGTCTCTTGATGTGCGTAGTACACAATGCAGATGAATCAAGGTCAGAGTTACAAAGGAAAACCTTTGCCTTATTATCATACGTAATTCTTCAATACTCCAGAGCGAGGTGAAGTCATCAGCTCCCTTGCACTAATACCCACCCAGAGCCGCAGGAAAGAGAGCAGCGATAGAAGCAAAAAGAACCATGCTGGCTTAGTGGCATTACAGACGGGATATATCCAAATCTCTCTGTACAGAGTTAGACATAGTCCAGATAAAACTGCACAGATACCCACAAGCAGATCTCTGTGATGGATCCTCGAAGAATCATGTGCAGTGCGACACCGGTACGGCCAGCAGGAACACCCAGTGTCTGATCCTCTACATCAGGCTGACCAGTGCAATGTGCCCATAGAACTGTTTTGGAAGTAAGTAACTTCAAAAATAACTGACTCTGAAGTTGCAGTCACCTGCTTCCTCTCAAAAATAGCATCTGCCAGAAACAAGTTATGGAAGAGTTTTGGATAACTCCTGAAGGTCCTGTGCCTTCTTGTCTGTCATCCTCGGGAGACAAACTGAGCCCTTCTGCTTGAAGACCATTCTGTACATTTCAGACCCTTCCCCATACTCTCCTTTGCTATCAGATGCAGTGATTAAACATTTTATACTTCTCTGAAGTTGTTCTTTCAAATTCCTGAAACCAAGACTTGCATTATTGCTCAGATCCCTTATTTTGAGAGCTGCCTGGAAATTACGACAGGTGCAACAATCTCACATTGTTTAAACCTAGATGCTGGCTGACTAGCGTTGATGTACCAAATGCAAAATATATTACTTGTGAACTAAATCACACACTCATTAGTTCAGCTCTGGAGAACTGCTGTAAACGTTCATCTGCTCCACCATATGATCATGCACTTAACACAGTAAATCCTTGTTAAATGCATGCACCTACACAGTGAGAAGACACACTTAGAACTCCATTGATAAAGTGGGTTCAATTATAATGAATTTTGGTAATTTATGGGGACCTCACAGAGCAGCACGTCTTTGACCAGAGCAAGAGAGCACCCAAAACATGGGGCAAAAATAAACCTCATTTACACCTGTGTAACTCACTCAATTCAACAAAGTTATCCGGATAATGTTCAAGCTGTGTATTTTAACCCTTTGGCAAAAGCACGTGTAAAACTGCATCGCTCTCCAACATCCTCTGCACCTCTACGAAGCTTCCATTTTATTGCTTTAAGTGAGTCAGGACATTAACAGACATACCATCTCCTCACCGCTACTTTTACGGACCCGTTTGTATGCCATGGCTCTTGGGCACCTATGCAGTCAGTGAAAACACACAAGCTGTCTGGGGTATAATTCAGAGCCGGAAACAAGCTTAGGTGAATCATTTAGGTGACGCTCTGAAGTCAGATGTTTACGTGGCATGAATACAGCTCTCTCCTGATATCTCCTTGCAACTCATCTTTTAGGAGCAGGAAAGCTTTATTTACATCCTTTGAAAGCTCCATAATGCAGACATCAATCTAGCAAGTCTTTTGAAATCAGGCATAACTCTTTGCACTCCCTGAATCGCCAGCTGCCTGCCATGGCACTCAGACAGCTCGGGAATTTGAGGGACAAGATCTCTGCCCAATTTAATCAGTTTCTTTCGCTAAGCAGAGCAGAGCACAGCCCCTCGACAGCAGTCCTACACCCAGAGGACACCGAGGACATGAGGGCCAACTGCCGATCACCTCTGCTCCTCACCCACCTTGGGTCTCCGCTAGTTTGAATCCACTGCTTATCTCAGAAGGGAACATCAACCACTGGAGAGCAATGCAGTTCTTTTCCCCTTTGAACTACGAGGGGAAGGTCACTTGTCTATGGCATCCCTGACAACTGATTGCACTAATTTTGCTGTGGACATGAGGCACACTTTCATAAGAAACATCAGCAATCGATTATTCTCTCCAGCCCACATTCTCTGGCCTTTAGGTTACCCGTTTGGAAAAATTTCCAAACCAACACAACTATTATAATGACAGAAAACAGTTCAGAACAGTCTCATCATGGAGCAGCTGTAAAACTGGAAGGACACTCCTACCCCAGCTGCAGACAGGTCTGAATGACCCACCAAAGCAATCAGCATTAGCAATGGTCAGAAGCATCTAATGTAGTCACAGGGCTGCAAACAGCCAGACACGAACGTGACGCAGGGATGGTTCTGCAGAGTGTGTCCGGTTGCACTCGGAAGAACGAGTCAACAGTCTGAAAACGGAGGAGAAATTCAAATCCAGCCCTTCTCAAAATGGAGCTTTGGTCTTGCAGAGAGGAGCAGAAATGCAAGGCCAGAAATTGTGGACTGACTTCTCCAACAGCACCATGCTCCAACAGCCCTGGGACTTGTGGCTTGACGCAGACAAGTAACTGCTAATGAACCACAGAGCTGAACTGCTTCTCATGAATATTAACATGAATCCACTGCTACTCCAAGGACAGTCTTAATGTTACCTTCAGAGCAGGTGCTTCACATCATTACCATGACGTGCAAGAGCTTTAAAGGCCCAACACGCATTAAAACCTCAGTTTTAGTGTTCTGTGTGACTCCCGGCTGAAAGCTTCATGCAGCTTCTTAAATAACCATTGTGTGAAAAGAACTTTAGTAAAGGAAACGTATTAGGGAAAAGGAAAAAGGTAAATCTAATTTTCAACCCAATTTCATGCCTATATTTTATAAGACAACTTAAACTAGCAAAGGTGTCAGCAACAGCAAAGGAGAACAATGATTTTTAAATGCTCTCAGTGTAAGTCTGACCGCTAAAGTTAATGCTGTTATTGACAAAGTAATGCAGCAATATTGGCGAAATTATTATTTTCCACATTCTCACTTAAACAGTGCACTTTTTTAGGTGTCTGCACAGAACTTGAATATTCAATATTGGACACTTTACAGAGTGGCAGAATTTACACTGTATAGACAACATTGGGTACACCTCTACTCGTACAAACCAAAGCAGGCTCCAAGTCATTCATTCCCAAATCACCTTCTTTACAAGAGCATACCAGCTGCCAGGATTAATAACCCCCCCTCAGTCCTGCACAGTAAAGCCAACAAATAAATTAATATGGATCTAGGCTGAGAACAGAAGAATTCTGCCACCCTTTACAGAAAGGTGGGAAATCTCATTGCTGGGGTTAACTTCAGACCCCTTCAGCAACCAAATCTGAGTCTTTCTGGTGGCTACTGGAGATCTGAATCAGCTGCTAATGTTCAAAAATGCTAAGTTGTCCCTTAAAAGAAAAGTTCCAAGTTACCAAAGGAAACTTCCAGAATGAATTACAAACCAGGAAAAACCCAAAGCGTGGTTTCAAAGAAGGGGACAAGCAGCAGGCACCACAGTGCCCAGCTCCAGGAGCCCAGCTGAGGCGCCTCGGTTGAGTCTCCCGATCTAATCAACCCAGGCCTCTCCAAAGTGCAACACCTACATCGTTACACCTACAAGTGCAGGTATGATTATTTCTCTCAAATTCAGAAACACCGCGTTTCATTCACAAGAAGATCTCAAGGCAGCTACTTTAAATTTGCAATACAACTGAAACAGCACTCCAATTTAAACAGACTTGAGATGTGATCAGGCAGCAGAAGAGGAGACAATTGTGATGCTGATTTCCACCCCTTCCCCAGCATGAAGTTAAAAATAGTGATTTCTTATCTATCGGTTAAGAAAGGTGCATGCGATTTTCAGAAAAAAAGGGGGAGTTGGATCACAGGTTTACAAAGAACAACACTAAGGACTTTAAGCTCTAGACTTTAAAAGTCATATTAACAATAAGATAGTCAATTATTTGAACACCACCTTGATGACGTGTCTATTCCATTTAACTTCTCTCCCAAGTGTGACGTGATTTATCAGTCCATGTTAATCCCTTTCTAAATTAAACCAGAGGTTTATCTACAATACTGATTTTCTTCTTTTACGGTGTTCCAATTAGATGCCAAAAGAAAGTAAATCAAAAGATGGTTTGTTCATTAAGATTAGATGACATTTTAGTTTCATTAGAAATTAAAGTCTAGGCAGTTAGTGGAGACCAGACACCATAAAGAGGCCACAGCAAGGGCTACAATAAACCAGCCACCAGGGTTACAGCATGGCACAGACTTACCCAGAGCCTCAGCTGTCAGGCAGGTGCGCATGGTGAGAAATTGCAGGACACAAAATTGACACAGAAAGGAAAATAAAAAAAGTCAAACTGGTATTCTAGCATTCCTAGAGTTTAGACATTATCATCAGTGCCAAGACAAGAGAGAGAGCAGTTTGGACTAGACTATTTTGACTTCTTCCGTTGCTGATAAAGACAAATGCATTAGCTTTGCTTCCTGATGAGCTGTTGCAAATTAAACTCACAGTTATTTACCATACAGTTTTATTTTAAGAGACTTAAACCAGTTTAGGAACTTTGTTTAGCTTGCAGATTCCTAGGTGAGAACAGGTTAACCCGTGCTTCAGAGACAGTGCACAACACAGACATCTGTCAAACCCTGGTCGAGCTGATGAAGTGGCACAAAACTCATCCCCTCGCAGGGAAGAAGGAACTCAGGAACTTGCAAAACTCTAGGCGGGTGCTACGTTAGCAACCACAGCGCTTTTTGATGTTCTCTACTGCAATTACATTAATAGATTGTTAATTAAATGAAAAACTAATTGCTGATGCAATGTGGAAGAACATCAAAAAGATTAACCATGATATGTGTATTTTAATTAAAAAACTTTATATATAAAGTCTTACAATAAACCTGGCTTGCTGTCAAAAAGAGAGGAACTATCAAGAGGCATTCACAACTCAAGGAATGAAAATAAATCAAAGAAATATCTCTGGTCACTGATTCTGGAACATGTCTTCATTGAATTTTTATGAAGTGGAGCTTACATTATAGGCTTGCAGGGAAAAAAAAAAAAAAAAGAAAAAAACACCAAAAAATCCCCGCAGACACCATGGCCTCATCCACACAGGGTTTTTTCCCTGCAACAGATAAGGATAATTTGCTCATTAGCTTCCCTCCTTCTGAGCTGTATCATACTGACTCCACAGTGAGTCCTGGCTCTCACTTCAGTCATCATGCCACACTTGATCAATTTAGAGCAATAAGGCTGTCTCTGGAGGAGAAAGGGTCTGGCCAGGGGTCCTCCCTCCCCAGCCTGCCACTCCAGACAGGGCAAGCGCCAAGTATAGAAAGAGTGCGAAGTACTTGAATGAGAAGGTCACCATTTGCTTTAAGAACTGAGATGTTCCTCGGTTATAATTACGTTGAAGAGCTTCATGTTTTTCAGTTAAGAGTCACAGAGTTTGCTCAATCATCCTTGAGAGGAGTATAACAATATTATAGTTTCAAAGACCAGACTGTAACACAAAAACAGCTGCAAAGGCTCTAAAACACAAACAGGTCATCTTTGCTAACCGGGAGGAAGGGAAGAAAAAGCACTTTTGGCAGTATTACAGTAAATTAATAACCATGTTCTACTCTCTCAACTTCATTAAAAGTAAGAACACTTTCCAAAACTGCTGCATACTCAAAAGTAGAGGTTGTGAGTTTGGATACTCAACGTTGATGGGGCACAAGATGAAATGTTGTGCTGAATGTTAAGGGCACTCTGCAGAAACTTCCATGAATGGCTTAGAGAGAAAACTGTTTTCACATTAACATGTGTTATATTATTGGGAGCGTTACATAGAACTCCTTTTCACAAATCTGCTTGGATTTAAACATTTTCCTCAAAGCTCACACACAGTGTCACATGAAGAACCTGAAAATGAAACCTACCAGTCAAGTTATAGGCGGAAGGGAAACCTGTCTAGTTAATCACTAATAGCCAAGCTGAAATACAGAAAACAAAGCCAACATGCACTCCAGATTTTACATATACATTCAGTTATATTTTAAGTTAATCACTTGATGCTTTTTTTTAAACTAAGAATCGTGCATTTTGTTAGCCTTCCAAAATGGTTACATGCAGAGCCACAGCTGCTGTCTCTCCTCTGAATTCAATATAGCATCAACAGCTTCTAGCAGCTATGGATCCACTTATGAGGCCTTGACTCAGCAGAAACCTAAACACGAAATTTATTTTAAATATATTCATAATTATTCTGCTGACTCAGGTTAGCTGGGCTGACTTCTGATGTCCAATGTTTGTCTGAAAACAAAGAGCAATTTAGAAGATGTATGCAGTTCCATGCACTGCGTAGGTTCATCTGTTCAAACAAGAGCTAAGTTTCAATGCTGGGGTGGGCTACACGTCCTATGGGCCTGTTCCCCTTGGGAACAAGGGCGTAAGGAAAAGGACGCACCTTGAAGATCACCATGATACTCCCAGGGACAGCATGGATCTGGGGGGTGCAGCAGGATCCTATTTAGACTACAAATATGTAGACTTCATATGGATTTTTTTTTCATAGTCAAAGACAACAAAAAGAATGAAAACTATACCTGTGAGGTCTTTTGAAATGCAAGACCTTCATTTACACACAGACTTGTCATTTTACCAGATATACTCTAGCAAACTTCCAACAAGGACCCCTAACACCTTTTTGTTTTGTTTGGAAAGCTTGGTGTTTTCCCCATCACTTCAAGCTTTGGAAACACCTTTATTTCAATTAACACACCTACTCTGCAAATAATAATTTCTAATAAATTATCTTAAATGCCCAGCCTGAACTTTCAACTTGACCGCATGGAACCAGAACAAACAGACCATGCACAAGCCAGAGAACGGGCAAACCCCAAGGTATCCAGCCCCTCAGCGCTAAGGTGGGGTGCCCAACCTGCAGCGCTCCTGCCAGGACAAGCCACGCAGCCCATGGCCCTTTCTCCCAAATGTCCTTGGGATGCAGGCAAAGAGCAAGGAGCTGCTACGCATGCTGCAGCCGTCGGCTACGAGAGGGAGCCTCTGCAGCCTGATGTGGCAGGGAGAGAGGACACCACTGCCATGACGCGAATGAGAAAAGCAGAGGGTTGTATTTGAGTTCCTAGATCTGAAGCTGCCCACAGCAGAAGAAAACCACTTTCCCATCCAGTCACAGCAGAAAAAAGCTTGAAGAATGTTTTTAGTAGCATGCACAGTATTTAAGCAAATCCAGAGTTCAGCAAACATCTCACTTGCCCACAGATGATCATACGGTTAATTCAAAAATATTCTTACAAGCGCTAGGAAGGGAATGAATTGGTTGTTTTAGAGTTCCCATAGGTGAGTCAGTAACTTTACAGAAAAATCAAAGGGACAGGTCCTGCTTGAGGAAGAACAGAACAAAAAAAGTATGTCTGAGCAACAGGGAAACAGGAGAGTTGAAGACACCATAAGACATTCATGCATTCAGCCACATGCCTGCCAGGACAGTGCCACCCAAGAGTTTCCCTGCCCGTAGTTCAAACCTCATTTGTGACCTAAAGCAGAATCACTTCCGCAGCTTTATCATTTTATTAATAAACCCCTTCCTGATTTTTTTTATCCCTCAGTGACAGCAAGAGCAACATACTTCATTACGTAGCACATTAAACAGATCTGTCAAGGTGGGTACATACAAAAGTTTTTGTAACAACATTTGACATTGCACTCAGACCAATGCTTTATTCCTTCAAGGTAGGGATCAAAAAGGCAAAGAGGGGAAAAAGCATCTGCTACTGTTTTTTTTCCTTCTACATTTAAGCAGTGTAGATAACTTGCAAGAAGACAGGGTGAACTTCCTCCTGCCTCCCACCCACTTTTGCTGGGAACCCACCGGGCCAGCAGCTTTAGGCATTCATTCTCACACCCGTATGAGCCTCGGCACCTCACTGTATCTCTCCTCCCCAGGGGCCGTGAGAACAACTCTCAGCTCCTCAAAAATACTGCAGCTCCTCCTTTCCCCTGTGCTGGCTACCTGCGAGCCTTCATCGCTGCCACCGTCCCCATGCGCATCCCTGTGCGACCAGCTTTGACCCCACCTCAGTCCCATTGTGTTTGTGCTCTGGACCCAAATACCGTGTGTGTGACAGCAGTTCTGAGGGATACAGCACAGAAATACAGCAGGTTCACTGACAACTCCAAAAGCATGTCGCAACAGCAAAATTAATCAAGGGAATGACATTTTAAAAAAAAAAAAGTTTGCAATCATAGCATGGCTGCTACAAAAATGATAGCAAAATGAGGTCTGTTCCAGTCCTCGCTCAAAGATGTTTAATCCTGAAGGAGGACAAGACACCAGTGTGCTGACCCTCGTCACTAGACATGGAACACATTTGGGGAGGGAGATAGGAACCCAGAAAACCCAAGGAGAAAGTCCACTTGCTTTAACCACTGCTGACAGACACCTACAGTGGCATCTGCAGTATAACAGTGGGGTTTTTTTTCCAGAAGGCTTTAAGTGCTTCTCTCCCCTTTTTCCACCTTACAGAAAATGCTGTCTCCTCCTCCAAGACTGCAGATTGATTTATTCAATACTCAGAAGCAGGATAAAAGGGAGATGGAGCCAGATAGCTATCAATTCATAGAAACAGGTTCAAAAAATGGTTCCTTCTTCCCAGATCATGGACATGCTTTTCTCAGCTCTCACCTACCATGCACTGACGGGTTCTTTGTATCACACAGGGACAAGAAGCAATGAGACCAGAAATGGGGGGAAGAAAGGAAAAGAAACGGAGGGAGTATCACACACTCTCTAAAGCTGTTGGTCTGAAGTCAGACAATTCGTCACACAAGATGAGAAACATGTTTACGCATCACCCAAAAATAAAATCTTATCACAAAAAATCATGTCCCCCTAAAGCTGACCATTCTGATTTAAACCACTAAACTTTTCCACGGACAGACAGACAGACACACAGAGCCTACTGAGCTATGCTCCCTCTTGCTGGCTTCCATCTCTCCCTCCCTCATCCCTTATCTACAGTCAGCTAAAATTCAAGAGCAGTTTTCCAGTCATGTGGCTTTCTACTGGTGTAATTATTGACTCACCTATTAGGAAGGACAGTTAGAGACAGCTCACCTGTTCTGGATAACACTTAGACAATTTAAAAAGTTCAAGAAACTCCCCGCCCCAGCATTTATTTTGCTTATCCCTGGGCTTACAGTTTTTAGGCAGGAGGGGAAGCACAAGTTGCAACCTGCAGGCTGAGAGCTGCTCAAAGAACGCTTCCTACCCGCCTGGGAAGAGCCCGGCGCCAGGAAAAGGAACCAGAAAGTCCGCTTCTGTACAAGCTTGGTATCACTTTTCCAAAGCTTGGTGGGGTTTGCCCTTGTAAAACCCTTAGCGATGGCAATGCTGCAGCTATCATTGATGCACGTTTCCATTAACATGATGATGAAACTCCTGTGACAAGATGGTGGTGGGAGAGCAACAGGAGCATGAGATTCAGCTGCTAAAAAAGACAGATTGCCTTTGTGGAGAACTCCCTTTCTTTTCTTACTCATCTTTAGCTTTCTATGGTTGCCAAGTGCCCTCCCCCTGACAACAACCCATACCACCTTCTCACACTCTGAGGAATAATGTAAGGTTTAGGAGATTACAGGCTGTTAAAAGACAAAAAGAAGAAAGGTGGTAGAAAGGGAGAACAGTGAGAAATGTTAATAGTTACAGAACATTTACATAATGGCTTTTTTTGTATTATTCCAAAAGATTCTAGAAAATTTTCCAGGTATCCGCACAAGTCATGTTACAGTGTCAACGTTCCTAACAGGAATAAGTTAGCAGCAAGTGCTCTATTTTAAAACATGATTGACTTTGTACAAACAGTTTTAAGGCTTTTGTATAAGAACATTAGACAGCAGCTTCAGAATATGATTTAAATGACACATAGTAATTGTACCCTGGTGTTCAAGTACGTACCAGGAATACATTACAGGGGACCGAATTATTACAATAGAAAGTCCTATCACTGTTCAATCTTTGTCAATGAGCACAGCACAAAAGGTTTTTAACAGTACAAGTATGAAGCAAGTTACCTTTCTTTGCTTTCTTCTGTAGCTTCAGTGTGTCAGACGATTTCTTTTTTATCTCTTGGCGGGCTTTTTTGTATTCTAAAAAAACACACAGTCTCTATTATCAACATACTCCATGTCAAAATTAATGTTTTTCACAGAAAAGGCTATGTTTAAAGACATTAGACTACAAATTTTAAGAGGACAGCTACTATTAATCAAAGCGACTTAGAACTCGCATTTCTTAGTGCCTATACGTTTGGCTTAATATAACATTTTAGGGTGTGAGCACATTCACATACCAAAATCTTTCCCAAATAAACAAAGCCTTTACAGAAATAACAACTGAGAACACAGTACAAAATTAGAGTGCTTTTCATTTCAGAGACTCATCCACTCTCAGGAATGGAAAACAGAGATGACAGGTTTCTCGAAACATCTGTGTTCAAAAACAAGTATCCAGAAATGGCAAGGCAGAGAATATCCTGTGATCCCTCTCCAGCATGAGAGTCAGGCAGAGGGAGAGGGTGCTAAAACTTTGCCCAAGGAAGGGTCACATTGCCAGCTCTTTCTGATGAAGTGGAGCACACTGCAGTTGTCCTCATTTTCAGATGAGCTGCAAATCCCAGGAGATTTAAAATCCCAGAACAAAATATTCCACCTCTAGTCCAGGCATACTAAAGGTACCAGATATGAAAACTGATACTTAAAAAAAAAAAAAAAAAAGATAAAAGGTATGTATGCATGTATATACATATACACATACACTTTAACAAAGGAGGCCCATGTTATTACTCTTCTATAGACGGAAAAACAGAAGCAGGGTGTTGGTGGGCACAGGAACTGTACCAGGGTCAACTGTATCCCCAACACCCAGGTCTACCCACTGAACCCTAAATCTCACTGCCACTTTGGCCAGGGTCACCCCTACCTGCAGGAACCCAGGTGATTCCTCCCTCCTGCTCACTACCTGCTTAACACTCTCCGCAGCACAAGGTGGAAATTTTTTCAAGAGCTGCTGATTTAGCTGCTTCCATTTGACCACAGTAATAGTGGGGCAAGAAGCAAATCCTCTTTTGGAGGCCAAGCACACTCCCTCCCATCAGTTCTCACTCCCCCAAAAATAAATTATAAATAAATTGCAGACATAGCAAAAGCCTTCAGTTTTCAAGGGTCAGTGGTGAACTGTAACCTGCTTTCAGCACCCATGCTAGAGGGTCATCATCCCGAATACAACTTTTGCAAAGCCAAACGCATCTACCCACATGCTCTTGCTGTGCAAGACTTTTCTGCCTCCTGCTCATTCCCCCAGGAAAGCCTCTGGAGCCATCATCAGCAATGCAGCTCTGAGCATCCCATGTCCAACGACACAGCTTTCCTGTTCCCCAGGTGCACATTTCTGTATCGCATCAGATATAAAATAACGATGCTGAATGTTTTACAGGGCTGTGCATTCTCTGGAGGACGCTATGTCTGAGATATAACATGATCTTACAGTTAGCTTTTAACTACACCCCGGGGCTTTGCAGGGATAGATGCAGCAACCCCAATCCTCAGCACTACCGGAGATCATACGGTGAGAGTGGGCTAACAGAGTTAAAACTAGTCACTGCTTACCAGTCTAGAAAAACAACCCATCCCTTGGGGTCCTGCAAACTAAACCTTCAAAATGTATATGCAAGTGTTAAAAATTTGTTAGGCACTTTGGGAGAGGAGTGTTTTAGAAAAGTTGCTATACATATTTAAGCACGTCATTCAGTTCGCCAGTACAAACATGAAAAGAGGAAGAAAAGCTGATATTACAATCTTACTCCTATTAAAGAATTCTTCCTCTGTAACTACCTTTTGCATGGTCTTTATCCAGTTGATTGGCCACTTTCTTCCACTCTTCCATCTGTTCTTGAAGTGGGTTTATCAGACAGTCAATTAAAGCACTAATTTTGTTGAAAAAACACAAAGAGCAATCAAATCCTGCAGATGCCCCTATTCTTATATAGAGAGCCAAGGTCAATATTGGAGTATTTTTACTTTTTGCTGTGACAGCTACCAGTGCCACAATGTAAATATCAGAACATAAAAATGTTTACGCTGGAGAAAGCAAAAGAAAGGACTGGATCAAAAAAAAATCCACATCACAAGATAACCAGAATTACTGCACAGAATTTCAAGACAGTGAGAAACAGAGTGTAAACCAGAGGAGCGACCCGAAACAGGGCCAATGTAAACAGTTAGATCCTACTCATCTGTCACACAAAGAGCAGTTTAAATGGATACTCTGGAGACCAGAAAGGTTCATGCAGCCATGAAGATTATAAACTTAAATAACACATGTATATGCACAAGAAGACAGAGCAGTTGTACAAGTGAACAAGATTCTGCCCACCGATGTGCCTCACCTCTCACCAGTGGAGTCCATACAGCACTAGTAATGCTCCACTAATTATTGAGATTGGGACTGAATCATTTAAACAGCTAACTCTGGGGTAACTAGAGACTAAAGTTTTCTTCCTCACACCCAATTTTACACATATCTTTATTTTAAAAGGGAAAAAACCATCCCTGGTCATCATGCAGGTGAAGAATCATTTTGGTTCACCTCAGGTCAAGTATAATTTTTAAGTCTGGTTAAAAAAGGCACACGTGCAAACTACTACTTACTACAGGAGTAGGTTGTTTATGTATAGCCCAGCTTACGCATGAGTTGATCCTCTCCCATTCCCTCTACAGTCTAACTTTAACTGCAAAAAAGGGATGAGAGAATTTGCCTTTTCCATAGTTGTCTGTTGAAAGTTTCTCTCTTGGCCACAAGCTATTTGGGCTCTCCAGTAAGCTGGGGAAGCAGCACAACACTTGCTGCTGCTTTGAAACTTAGTGACAAACCTTAGTGTCCTGAAACAGACAGGTTGGTCACATCAGCAGCCACCTGCTCAGCACCGAGCAACAGGAACCGACAGCGGGAATTTGCAGCATTCAGAGTGATTTGAGGTGACAAGGCCAGTCCCCAGAACATGCAGTAAAATCCTGCATGTTCACAACACCTAGGGTACTGCGGGGGAGAAAAAAACGACTGCTGTTCTCAGTGACAGGGTCAGAAATCAGCTGGAAAGCCAATGCTGGTGAACGGCTTTAGGTGTTCCCCGGTAGCAAACAAAAGACGAACCTCGAGCTCCAGGCCAGGTACAGAGCCACTCACCTTGAGAACTGCCGGAGTTTGGACTCTATACTTCTGTGCCTCATACACATCCTGGTGAGAGCAGACCCAATCTCTCTGGTACCACCTGAAAAACAAAACATGAGGGGAGGTGAGACCCCTGATGAGATTCCTGCCTGTGGTGTAGGCTTCTCAACCAGAAGGCAGGTGCCAAGTCTTCCAGAGCAACTGTAAAACAGATTCATAATAACTGTAGAATCGACCAGGCTATTAACCAGGCAGACCTCAGGGATATCTACCACCTTGGGAAGAGATTAATTCTTGTTCATCCAGAGACCAGAACTAAACAATTAAACACGATTAAAACACAGTTCTTCCCAGGAACTGTACGTGCCATGAAGCCAAACTCCTTGGCAGACGAGTTAAAAGGGTTTCAGATGTTAAAAGACAAGAAGCAAAGCTGGCAAGCAGGTAGGCATCTACGGCCAGTTTATTTCCACATTTTGGAAATAAACCTAGGGGATTCGATCCAATTTTCCCATCTCTAGATTCTTCAGACCCAATGCCTCAAAAGGATTTTGCTCCTCCAGAATATGTAACTAACGCTACATATTGCCTCATACATCACTGACACATACCATCAGTGTACATCACATGTACCTGTCATCTCAGATCACACATATATTTTTCATTACGTTGCCAGAAGGTGGCACTATTTGCTCTATACCCCCATCTCGGTTTCTGACAACTGCACAACAGCAAGAATAATTTTTTGCAAGTGTTCCTCCTCCGAAGTTTTCCCTTTTAAAAGCATGCATTCCTCCATTTCCCACTTTAATCAGCCTTACCAACTTTGATCAGCCTATTAAATTTCAATATAATTTTGTTTTGGTTAGTGTTAGTTTTAATAATTGATTAGTTCCTATTTGCAAGCCAAATCTACTATTCTCGGGGTACAATCATTAACCTTCGTACAAAGCTTTTCCGAACTGTAGTATTCTCTGGAATGGCGAAGATATCAGCATCTATTTAAAAGTCTCATTTGATTATTAAAATAACCTTAGACTTGTAATATACAATAAAATATTTTCCTTAGGCTTTAAAAATGGTATTGCACAAGTAAAAAATATTTTCCTAATAAAGAAGCTTGAAAATTTTAATAATTTTATTTATTTTTTAAGCACGAAAACAAGTCACCATCTTCCTGCATTCTTGCAGAATTAAATCCTGTGCCCACGAAATGGCTCTGGAACAAAGACACTAAATAACTGGAACAAATTGTGGCTATTTGGTATTTTCCATTGTTCAAAAAGATAAACAGAAAGTCCTTTGTCACTTGCCCAATTACTCATGTTTTTATAAGGAGCTTTTGAAATGATATTATTTGGTAACACTGAAGAGCTGTAGCCTCACTGCGTATGGGTGGCTGGGAAAAGCATACGGACTCAGCCTGGACCCTGAGCCATCTCTTCTGGTGATGCTGCACTTGCACAAGCCACGATAGACTCTGGTAGCTCAAAAAGCAATACAGAAGATGAGGAAAGGCATAAGGGAGAGAAAGCGACTGGAAGAAGAGGACAATGTCCACAACAAAAAGTGGATCTCTGTTCCAAAACACAGGCATTTTTCTTTGGAGCCACTGCCAAACAAAAGTAACTCAGAGCTTAATGTGGCACAGCTCCAACGGCAGAGATGGAGAAACGAACCAAACACTTCCACGGCCATCACCAGCACAATTCCCAATCGAGTTTAAGCAAAGGGCAGGTTTTTCAGGTTGAAAACTCACTGAAATACTGGAATATTAAGGACTGTCAATGGTTAAGTGACACTGCTTTCCTAAGCCCTTTATATGAAAAAAGGAAGAGCCGTTTCAGAACAATAAGTAGGAAATAAGGCACCATGTGTTTTGGAGACTAGGAAACAAGGGTCAGTTACTATTAATATTAAATTGCAAGGTAACAAAATTTTAACTGAAACCCCAATAACCGAAGTATAAATATATCCCCTCAACACGCAATACAGATGGATGGGCAAGGCCAGAAAACAGCTATACAAAGTTAGGTCTATACATTGGCAGTTGTGCTTGTTTAAAAAAAAAAAACACAACAAAATAAATAAAGCCTGGAAAAAAAGGTTATTGTATGGAAAAAAAGCCACGCCCAACTGGTTGGGGATGAGGGGGGTCACTGGTTCTTCCCACCTTTTGAAACTTCATGTTATCCATAAGTGTTTACAAGAGCATGGAAGTATGAGGTGTTAAATTTTATTCTGTGAATAAAGACTACTCTAACAAAGTGAAGGAAAAAGGAAAAAAACGGGTTTGAGAAGTTTTTAATGCCCCTTCTGGAAACAAGCTGTTGCAGAAGATGGGTTTAGGAGCCTGCTCGGGAAGGGGAATGAGGGGTACACCGGAATGTCTGGGAGGGCTGAGCCAGCGCCGCGGCTCAGTCAGCGCGGACCCGGGGAGGGCTGCGGGGAGCGGGTCGGGGCTGGCCAGGCTCCATTGTAACGTCCCGCGCCGAGGTGTGCAGGAGTCGGACAGTGCTGGCGAGGGTCAGGGAGGTGATCTGAACTCCTGAAGCAACCGCTCTTGCCAACCATTTGTTGAGAAAGGTGCTGCTTGGGCCTCCCTAAAGAGCGTAAATCCCTCCCAAACAGCACTTAAAGTATAAACTCAACCTGCCTAAAAACGAAGCGCTGGGGAACACGATCGCTCCAAATGGCTACGACAAGAAAGGATTCCTGTGCCACTGCAAAATCATAACTCGCTACAATCAATAAACTGAGTTTATTAATAAATAAACTGAGTTTACAATAAACTGAATTCAGAATAAACCAAGTTTAACTACCTTGGAAATAAGATTTCCACAGTACTGCAAAATATCAACGTAATGCTTGCCACAAAACGCACGTCCCCTATACAGTCTTTCCAGACGCCCTCTCTGCTCCTCCTGCTGTAGGACCATTCAAAGAGTTCTCTGCAGCCTCTTGCCACAAAGCTTACAATGCTGTTGGACGCAGACAGGAGCGAGCTCTGGTTTTATTCCTCAAAGCCTTCTCATTTGCAGCCCACTGCCATCTCTCCGCGCGCCCGGCAGCTGACGGACACGCGGTGCATCGAGGGGGGCAGGTGGCAGGGGAACCAGTCTCCATTCAACACACGCTGCACAACAAAGTCACTATGCATTTCCAATTCTCATTTAAAAGCTAACTTTACTGGTATCTAATTAAGTGTAGGAGAGGGAACCTTTGCAAGAGACAAGGGGCTTTTTAATTTTGGCACTTGCTGATCAGCAGAGGCAGGAATCGTGTCCAAGTGTCCCTACATACCTACCCAGGGGAGGCAGCCCACGGAGGTACAGACATACCTCCTGCAGAGCTTCTGGATGCCGAAACGGCAGCAGCAGCATTTCGGAAAGGATCACCTCCTCGGATATGCCAAAACAATTTGCGTTTTGGGGGTGCCTCAGAAATCCCTTGTTAAAAATCAGCCACCAGACTGAAGGAAGGGCAGTACCAGCCCATCTCCTCCCACGCCTGAATCCCACCGCTCCTCCTCCATGTATTAAGTGCTCCAACAGCACCGAAGTTAAACAGAGCTTTACCTCCCTATTCCCAGCTATATTAATTGGCGAAGAATCAAAATGCTTCCCGAGAAGGCAAAAACAATTAAACTGTATTTAAACCTCTCGCCACCCCTTGATTTATTGAGTTGGAGCGCCATGGCCATTACCGACGTGTTCAGCAGCCCTTCCAGGAACAAGTGTGGTGCAAAGGGTTTCTCTCAACTGCCAGCAGGTTTCTGCAAGGGCTGGTTCCCACCAGCAGAACTGCACTGATGCTCCTGTTTCCAAAGGGCTGGAATCAGCTGGCTACACAAACTGGCAGAAGGGAACCAATTTGTACCACTGCAGTGGTTTGAAAACGTCCAAACATAACAAGGGATGGTAGTTTGGATTTGCTTCTTTTACCCAATCTCAGCCAGACAGCCTTAGTGAACAAGAGTGACATATGCTTTATATAAATTATCCTTCAATGTTACAGTAGTAGTTTACTCACAGAAGGAGCGGGTGACTCTGCAAACAGAGACGGACCTTACAAGCAACATTAATGTGTGTGCAAGTCCTGGTATTGGCTATGCAGCTGAGCATTCAAAATCTGGTAAGAAGTTTATTGCACTGGGCTACGCCACAGTCATACAAAACCTGCTTCAGCCTCCAAACTAATTTACAGTTTATCTTTGCAAAAAGACCAGCTCCCTAAGTGACCACTTGCCCACTTCCTCAAGGACAGAGCATGAGGCAGGGAGGCAGAAGACCAAGTGGAGGTAACTCCTTTTTCAGTGCTATCAACACACAGACCTGGTGGCAAAAAAAGCATCTGAAACAGAAGTGCATCAGGAGTATGCTGAAAGCACTGCCCGTCTCCACTTCACTTACAAGCAGGTCCCTGGCAAAAAGTCATTACATTCTCCAGTAGCTATAATTTCCTGAAGAGAAATACTGAGGCCACATTAGCAAACGTTTCATCAAACCAAGAGTATGTTGGGTGGGTGACCTGGTCTCCATTCGCTGCTCTGCAGCTATGCAAGTTAAACTACTGTGCCTTGGGCTCTCAGTTTGTAAAATGAGGCTGTGAACTGTCTGCTTCTCTGACATATTACAATAATTCATCCATTAAGGCAAACAATGCTTGGGAACAGTGTAAAGTAATACTTCGAAACCGGAGACGAGAGTCGTATTCATCAGAATTCCCACTCAGAGAAAGTGGCTTAACAAAATGCTCCTGTCAAATTTGATTAGAAAGTGGGTGATAACATCAGCCTTATTTCTCATAAGTAAAAGGCAACTCTGCAAGGCATAACGTGCTTTCGCTCTCACCTTCCCTGTTTCTCCCTATTCCTGTCTATGCCTGTAAAAGACCAAAACCCTTTTTCATGTAAGATAATTAAACGAAAGCCTGTGGACCATGACACTACAATGAGTCGGCATAAATGGCATAAATTATTTTCTTTTGATGCTTGCTTGTCATTGAACATTGCGAAGAGACAACAGGGAGAGACTCAATTGTTTTATTGGCATCATCATATTTGTATTTAATAATGATAATATATCAAGGAAATGATTATATGATGAAACGTGCAGCTGTACCACTGCACGGCCTCTGTGTACTCCAAACAACCCACTACAATCAACCTCTTATCTTCCTCCTCTCTCTTCACTGTTGAGCAACCCCAGAAGGCTCAGAAGATGACTGCCTTTCAGAAAGTGCCTTTAAGGCTCCAACTTATTAACAAGCTCATCTTTATCTTCAAGGGCAGAGTCCAAATGTGCCAGCTACTTCCCTCTTTCCCAAAAGGGGGAGAATGATGAAAAAATGGGTGTAATACTTCTGTAATTTCAAAGTTATCAGAAGAGGCTTCCATTTTTGAGCAAAGATTAAAGCAGGAGCGGAACAGAGGCTAGATTATTAAATACAACTCTGAACACGGAGGCTATGACAGGATGACTAACAGTAGGACATTTTAAGTTAATGGTCATTACTCAACCCTTATCCAAACTCACGCTGTTAGAAGAGCAAGCAGTTTCCATCACTGATTACACGGGGCACAGACCTTGATCTTGCAAAACTGTTTATGCGGATGCCTCTGCGAAACTCAAGGATGATGGGATCAGTGCCAAGGTGTTACAGCAGACAGGGAAAAAAAGGAGGGCTTTTGCCTAAAAATGACCAGCACAGGGGTTGTAAGCATTACCGTGGGGACAGAAACCTGGAAGTGGAGCTATGGTAGCGCTTTATGTTTCAGGGTGTCAATGGCCTCCAGGTAAGGCTTGTAAGTTGGACAAACACATCAAGAACTGCAAACAACAGAGGGATGCTGTTCAGCATCTACCAGCCAGGAAAACAGGACACCCTTATTCCTACAGCTACTAAGAGCCTTTCTGAGCAGCGCTTGGCAAAGTCTCTGAAAGCTGCTGCTCAAAACCAGCTAAAAACCATTTCCTGAAGTATTAAAAAAAGAAAAAGTTTTAATTTAGACATCTTTCAGAGAAGACTGGATCAACATATGCAGATTCAAGGTCAAACTCACCTAAGGATTTTAGATTAACCAAACTTAATAAAACAACTGTGGCAGACCATTGTCATGTACCAAATCTCTGCGGTTGCCATTGCAAAGGAACAGCTTGCTTGCAATGTTCAGTCACGTGCCCTTTTAGGCAAATTACTTGGAAAACATATTTATAGAGACCTGATATGAAGTTGTCGCATTTGCTAGAGCACCACGCAGTCCACATGATCCTGAGAAGAAAATGCGGTAGGTAGTTTATTTTCTCTTCTGCAGAAGAAACTAGCATTTGTTTATGGATGGGACTGGTAGGATCTCAAATTGCATTTGCACTGATTTTAAAGGAGGAAGAAGAGTTCAGGAGAAGAGCAGCAGTGGCAGCTAGTTAAAGCAGTAAAGAAGCAATAGGAACAGGAAACCTGAGCCATCCCTAGCCCACAGCCTGCCCTGGCATCCGCCAGCTTTAGGAAGTCCTTAAAACAGACTATGACCATGTTCCAGTCAGTATGTTACAGAACATGCAAGAAAGCTCTTATGACTTCTTCTGATCTAGCTTATTCCTCTACTCAGCAGCATTTTTGCTTACCCTAGCTGTTCTCCTAGCAGAGCACTGGGCAAAATCCTCGCCCCATGGGAGTCAACAGAGTGTTGCCATTAAACAAGCAGGGTCAGAATTTCACCCATGCACACGGAGGTCACTACACAGTCCATCTGACATATTAAAGTTGGTCATGAAGCAGCCCTGCTATGATCTTTGGACAGTTTGGGTTTAGTCAGCCTTCAGGGCATGCTGAAAAGCTCACCTGTGGCCCTCTGCTTTTACAGAGGATGTCACACACACAGGTGGCTGAAAATGCTTTGGGAAGGTTTAAGTTAAGTTATCGTAGGATGCATCAATTAAATTTTGGAGAAACCAAGAGTCTGTCATTGATTCACAAACTCGTAAGAGATACAAAATGCATCACTGAACCGTGACATCCTGGTAGAGAGCGGTAAAAGTCAAGCCAGAAGTGCTTCCCAGAAACAAAAGCCTCAAGTTTGAGCATGTTTGTGTCAGGAGTGCAAGCTGGCTTGGTCCCTCCTCCTCTCCCTTTCATAAATGATGTTGCCAGCACAGACAGCAGCATTTGGCTTCTGGAGATTTCTTTCAAAAATTAATATCCATCCCTCCTCGCAAGTGCCTGTTGTTTGTTTTTATGAACCCAGAGTTCCGCACCAAGGTTTTAACGCCACAAAAATAAAGCATCATTAGAAACAGATTTGCTTAGAAGAGCAAATACCACCCTTTTGTTTTCCAAGGGACATTATTTACATTTTGTTCTTTGGAATACAAATAATTTCATTACTGAAAACATATAGGGTCTATTAAACATCTGTATGTGCAATGAAGCTGTGCCCACTAATATTGTCCATACCTTTTCCCCATTTCTTTTCAAATTTATAGTCGAATGTATTTCCAAAATCATTCTATGAACAGCTATGCAAACCTAATGGCCTTAATCTGAGCAGATCCAACTGCTTTGCTCCAAATGCTACACCCACTAACGGCTTAAGAAAGGCAGGTGACGTGAGTCATCAGGCTCGCTCTCCAAAATAAAAAGGAGCACACTAATAAAAAAGACTCTTTATAATGAAAAGGGAATTCCTAAAGAACACGAGGCCAAGCCTGCATGCTAATTTGGAGTAACCCCTCACCTGTGCAGCATCCCAGAGCCGAGTCGCAAGCCGATGGGTATCTAAAGGCCAGCTCCATCAGCCAGGGATACTCACTGCACTGAGGACCACGCTCCACTGCGTGCTCCAGATGGGGAAAAGATGGAGACCTGGTTCAGACCTATTTAGACAGCCAGACCCATTGATCTCCATACTTTCATGAATCTAAATGAACACTTAATGTCAACCCAATGTGTGAAGAAGGCAGTAACTCAAGATCCTTATGTTCTTCTGAAGTACAGCTCTTTATTTTGTCTGGGTGCAGCTATGAACTGCAATGTAATCTGATTAGACGCCAGCAATATTCAATGAGGGGAAGGGATAATACACTTACAGTAAATGGGTTGGAACACCGAGTGCAATTCCACTGCACGCTCAGCAGCACAAGCACTGCTTATTTTGAACTGGCAACCTCCACAGAGACTGTGAAAAGCCTACAGGTATCTTTCCTCTTTGTGTTCAGCTATCGGCCTTGCAAACATCTCTGGCCCCAAAAGTCAAAAGGTCCTTAACTCAGGTCTTCCAACCTACCTGTGCTACTGATCCCAATCCAGCAAGGATTTCAGCTACAACCAAATGGCTCCTGCCTCCAAAGCACAAAATCAAGCATGACCAGGACAAGCAGGTGCAAAAAGCAGAAGAAAAAGGTTTGTTTTTTTTTTAATCCAAGTCAGCAGATCTAACTGAAACCCCACAGCAAGCAGATCTGCAGAATAAGGCAGTGCTATTTTTACATGCTGTCACTTCTTCCAACACAGCACGCTTCCTTAGTGAACAGAGGGAAAGATCACAGAGGGACAAAGGGGGGTAAAAATCATTTTAACTACCTTAAGAAATTATCAGTTCAAGAAATTTTAGAGAAAGTCCATTATGCTTCAGTTAGTTATACAGAGATACAGCATCATCAACCCGTCAAAAGACTCAACGCACACCTAAGCATTGAGCGCAGCACCTCCGTCCCTGGGCGCAAGGGGAAGCTCTGCCCCTGCCCCAGGTATTCAGGGACATGGTTCCCTCTCGCTGGGGCAACCTCGTGCCTTTGCTCAGCGTTAATCATCTCTACTGCAACTGGCATATATGGGGGGATGGTGATGGCAGGCAATAAATCCTCTTTCTGGGACTTTCTCAAGGCAGCTGCTCTGTGTGCTCGAAAGGCCATTGAAAATCATCTCAAATATGTATTGAAATATCCATGGCTCAACCTCATCCCCCGATTCACTTAGTGCGTCTCCAGACTCATTTCAGCTTGGCCTGGTAGGAGCCTGGAGGTTAAAAACACACTGCCTTTGCAGACTTCTCCTCTAAAACTCAGGAGACTCGTCAGCAGCCACACGGAGAACCTGCACACCTCTCGAATCGAGTGGCAGATAGCGAAAGGGTAACAAGAACCCGGGGCACTAGTGTTTACAGTTATCCAGGCTGCCCCAAAGCTCATTTTGCCTGGTGCTATATATAAAGACAGTTGTGCTGTTCATCGGGTCAGCTCTCAAACAGTTAACCAGCTTTGTCCTCACTGATAGGACTTTTTTTTTTTTGGCAGCATCCCACTTATTTTCAACTTCAGCTTCCTCAGCCTTACTACAATATAATGAATTTTCACAAAAGCGAAGGAGAATGTCACCGCATGGGTTTGACACCAGCTGGCTGCTTAAGCCCGCAGTATGAAGGAATTTGATACACAACACTGAACTCGGCTTTAAAAAAAAAGGTAATATTCCACCTGTTACAGAAAGCGAAATGAGGACAGTCATCTCCAAGCAGAGAAACCAGAGGTCTTTGCGCTTTTGGGCACAAACTCAATAAACAGGTGCTCAGAAAGACACCGCAAACTGCGAATTCAAACTTTTGAATTTATAAAAGGTACGAGCATTTTCTCCTTTACTTGTAAGGAGCAAATGAAGCAAGCTTCACACACCAACAAGGCTGCATGCAGATCAGGTGAGACAGCTTACAAGCACAGGACCGCACTCCCCAGATCTTTGGCTGCTTTGAACGCACAGATTCACACGCTCTGCATGCAAACTCCTGTTTATCCTACAAATCCTTCCAAACAATCTACGCTGTCACGCTGCATTTAAAGTGTGCCTGCTTAAACCACGAAGAGTGCGGCAGGAGAAAAGCTTCATGAGTTCTTTGATTCACAGAAAGAAAAAAGGACATCTTGTAGAGAAGATCAAATAAAGCTGCAGTGGTGTACGGCATTACAAACACAGCATACAGCACGACACTTCGCAGCGCTGATTGGCATGCGAACACCAAGGGCGTGCTTATCTCTATCTGTGAGGACAGAGCAACTGGATTTCTTCTTCCAAACAAGCACTGTTGGACTGTAGCGAACGCATCTGACCACTGGAACAGCAGATGCACGTAATTCTGCTGTACTTGCCCACTGCGACGCACACACATGCGATGCACACCAGGTTTCTAAGATTTGTGCAAGGAGGCTAAGTTTTAAAATATCACTCAATCACCCTTAGTAAGAACAACTGCAAGAAGCTTCAGGAAACCAGGATCTGAATCAGTGAAAAAGACTAGAAACCAAAAGACAGAAGGAAGACGAAGATGAATTAAAAACAAGCCCTTGCAAATCCTGAAATTTAAGCCTCGAAAGGGGAGCTGAAGCTATCCTGTGCCCACAGAAGCTGCTTTACAGCACTGCTTCTCCATCATTTCAGCTGTTCCCTCGTTGCAGTACAGAATGCCTTTTGTCCCTCCTCCCATTGAACAGCCCCTAGGAGAGGAGTGGAGGGGATTCACACCTTACACTCCACACAGGACAAACCTTCAGAGTACTATTACCATTCTAGCCAATTTCTGTGCATCTTACAGCCCCTAATCATTAAACCAACTGGGGCTGGGCAGTTTTAAATAAGGCTGCCATCCACATACAGAGTGCTGCTAAGGCTTTCATAGCAATAGCATGCAAAACTATGTTAATACCCTTCTTAGGGGATGCCCCTCCTTCCACTGTAGGGAAGTCCATGTGCCGGTACTGTACCCCTCCAAATACCAGTGTAACGTTCTTCCTTTCAGCATCTCATGCAAAACAGAGATACAAAACAGCTCGGGCTGGAGGTGACCTTGGGAGGCCCTGTGGTCTGCTTCCCCACTAAAAGCAGGGCCAACTTTGATGGGGTTCCTGGGGGCCTGTCCACTCCAGCTTTGAGTGTCTCTAGGGGTGGAAATTCCTGGGCTCCTCTTCCAGTTGCTGACTAGTACCACTGTGAAAATTGTTTTCCTTACCTAAAATCCAGAGTCCATTGTCCCAGCAGTTCAAACCCGCAGTTTTCCAAGTGCCTCTTGGGAGGCTGTGCTCCCCTGACACTGCTTCATCAACATAACACAGTAAATATACGTGAAAAGTGTTTATTGGTTTTATCCAAGTAAAAGCTTTGATGCCAAAGGAATTCAAACATCCACCTTATGGGCACAAAACAGCATTGTCACAACCCAATCTGGGAAAAAATGACATCTGTGGTATTTTCAAAATGACACAAACCCAATTAAAGTTCACCTACAAGAAGTGGTCAGCCCAAGTGCTAACTTGTTCAAATGCATCCATGTATGTTTACTTTTATTGCATTTCTTAGGGTTTCTCAAAAATGAATTCACAGTACTTTAAGGTTAAGCTGATTTTAGTACAGAAACATTCATCTGGTCATTTGACATCTCTGGTAATGCAGGAAATCCATCTAAACCTCACAGCTCCTCACACGCTCGGATGCTCCCTTGTTCTTCTAACAGACCTCATCAACCCGCACCTACAATACACAGTTGGCTGTGACCCATTGCTATTAATTTCTCTATTAAAGACAAAGGGAAGTGTCAAAGTTGGATGGAGGCTTTCTGACCTAGGCTTTAAGCACTGTAATGCACAGGACTAGCATATAAATTACAAGTTTAGAGGAAAGTGCTCAGAAAGGGTCACCTCCTATTTAGAATTTATTAACTACTCCCCCCAGAGACCACCTTGATTTAGTACCACGTAACCCATATTCCCACATTTCACAGTGATATTGTTACACAAAAGGTTTCTCTTCCTTCTATCCTGCTCAGCCATGTGAAGTGGGAACGATCAATTCACCCAGCTCTTCTCCCAGCGATGGTCAACTTGAGGGACAGGACGCTCAGAAATGACACACACGAACATGCACACAGTTACAGAGAGTCTGAGGAAACCTACATTTATAACACTGTGCTGGACATGGTGGGGAAGAAAAGCCTCGGATCACTCAACAGAAAGTCATCTTACTATGGGGTCTCAAAACCAGTTTGTAACACACAGGGCCAACAGAGATGACAAGATTTTATTTTGCTAACCGAAAGGAGAGCCCCCGGGTTTTGGAAGCTTTAAGACTTGGGCTCTAGTCCCAAATCCCCAAGCGTAAGCTTGACTCAAATCCATCTGCTGCTCACCAGTGTGTTCAGCTCTGTCCTAGACTGAAAGGCAGAAATCTTGGAATACAGTGAAGAATACAGTCTGCAGAATAAGGATGCAACCGCTCTGAAAAGGTGTGCAGGAAAGAGGCAGTTACTGAATTGCCCACCTTCCCCTGATGGGTAGTAATGCTTTACGGCACTGATTCACGAGACGAGCTTTCCAAAACGATGGCGTGTACCCTACCCCTAGTCCACAGGCAGTGCCAAGCCCAGGCTGCGAAACAGCTGTGTTGAGATCATGGCAAACCAAACGCAGTAGAGGACAAAGCATCTTCCCACCCTGCACCCATCAAGGAGCGACCCCCACGTGAGCTGCTCAACAGCACCCGCGTGCCTGTATTTCAAGTCTGCGCTGAGAAGTAACGTATGGCTTTATATATGGGGAGCTTCTTGAAAGAGGGAAAAGCTGCCTCAAATTGTTTTCCCCAGAGTAAAGTGCATCTGCAGACAGTTCTTGAGGAGCAGCTAACACATGGGAGTTTAATAACACAATACCGTTCTCATTCCTTGACATTCTCGCAGGCATTGCAGGGTCAACGCAGGCAAAAACTTTTGCAAATTTGAAGCTGCAGTTAAAAAGAAACACACACACAAACACACTTTTCACATCATTTCTAGACCAGACACAACTTGTTCCAGAAAGAACCAATCCTTTTCTCCCACTTGTACAAATACCCACCAACCAACTTAACCACGCTAAATGGCCAAACACTTGTACTGGTAACTAGTTTTGTTACCACAACATGCCAAAGTGAAAATGAACCTTAATAATGTGATACAAACAAGATTTAAAAATATATAGATTTTTAATGTGCTCATTTTTAATGTGGTCAACTTCTGCAGTTACACTCCAGTAAGCGTGATGCATCATCAGTCTTAATAGACTTCCAATGCAACAGCAGTTTCTGATTTATTTCCCCCATCCCACATCCTCTTCGGAGTCCATTTCTATTTCAAGCATCAGTACCCAATGCTTGCAACATCTGCAGGTTGCCAAGCCAGTTTATCTATGGAAAAATGGATGCGAACTACTTGCCAACAGAAGAAAATACACCCTGCGCTGAAAACTATGGCTAGCTCGTGCTTTTTCCATCTATCGATAAATACGGCAATGCCAACTGCTAATTAAAGCAGACAGGTTCAAATAGTGTAAAAGCTGTAATCACAATATGACATGTGTAAGTCTCTAAATATATGTATTAAAAAATGAGGCTAAAAGTCCTCCAAGTAAAACCCTGTAAAGGGATAAGCACTCTCAGCTTTTTACACTGCGTTAAGGAGAACAGAGAGCTGCTGATAAAGGCTACCCTGTTTAGAAAGCACAAGATACGCAGCAGGGAGCACAGAAAACGCAGACCGTGAGATCTGCCGTTACATGGCACTGAAGCCACGCTCTCCTCAGGCTCCCGAGGAGCCCTTCGGCTGCCGGAGTATCTGTCCGTGACGTAAGCTGACAGTAACTGCAATGCAGCACTCGCACGGGCGCCGATTATCTCGGAATTTGTCTTCCGAGGCAGCAGCACTGTCACTCATCCTGAGCGAACTCAAGGGCATGCCATGATCAGAATTAATTGCCACGTTTAATCTGTCCAGCTGCAATCCATTTCAGATACAACCGTTTGCAATAGGCCTCAGCCTAGATTTTTGTAACAGTTTGTTTAAAGTAGGCAAAATAAATGATTCAATTAAAAAGATAGCCCCCAAAGAACTGGGTTTTGGTATGGGAGTAAGGACGGTATAATTGTGTCTTGATGTAAGCAGTATTTCTCTGGTTAAGAAAAAAATCTGTCCAAAGAAAGTAGTTAGTCTCGTTAATCTGCCATTCCCAAAAGGATCAAAAGGCCATGAAAGGCATGGCTTGCAGGTCAGACTATAATAAAACAAGAACAAGGTACCTCAGTTGCCAACAGGACAAACCAGCAATACACATGGGATATATTCTATGCCGTGCATTCTTTTCCTATCCAGATGTGGGAAAACCCTACAAGCAGCAGAGGTGGGAAGCACTAAAAAATCCTGTGGAGACTGATGAATTGTAAACCCTAATAAAAACAGAATCACACTCGAGGAGCTCAGGTTTATCTACTAATGAAGCTTTACACCAGGTTTGCTAAAATGTAGGCAAGCTAGGGGCAAATGTAAGCATGAAATAATGAAAAAATGTATTGAGCTCCAAAGAGAGACATGGCAAGTTATCTGCTATGAAAACAAAATTAAACCTAATGCTATTTTAAAGCACTTAAGAAGGTGATTGAAGACAAAATAGGTACAAATCAGCATCAGCAATTACCCATCCAGTGTCTCCCCCCGCTTACTAGAGGCAGCTCTTACAAGTCAAGTCAGCAGTTGCGATGGGCAGGAGGAGGGAGAGGATCCTCAGGGACATTTTTTCTACCAAGAACCGAATGTGAGAAGACTCCGCTTTAAACCTTAAGTGCATACAGAAGGCAGTACGATATGGCTTCCTTTGAAATTTGACTGCCTTTTGCAAAAGGAAGAAAAAATAATATCGAAAGAAATGAGCTTGCAAAAAAAGGTGAAGAGATCTTTTTAGCAGAAGCTATTTTTCCGAGAAGGCACCACCTTCCTTCAGCCCGACCCCTGCATGGGGCAGCCTCCAGGGAGTCACACGGACAGGGTGCTCCTCATCCAAATGCAGCTGCTGGCTACTAAAAATGCACCTTTCCTTTAAGGTTTTCTTAATAGAGTTGTGCTGGACACATTTCAAACAACTTTGATGCTACCGGGCTTTGCCAGGCAACAGTGTGAAACACTGACCTCTCTCTAACCTGGAGAAGTCTAACTGGGGGGGACCACGACAGCTTGTGGCAGGATGACCACTTACCTTAGTCATCTCTCTGCCAAGGCGCGCTCCAAGCAAAAATGTTCTGACAAGCAGGCAGAGACCAAAAGTGAAAGTCCCATGCAATTTGTTCATGTAAAAATATATCCCCCGTCAATTTATTCTGCCATCTGTTAGCGAGGTCAAAGGTCAATCCGAAATCTAGGCAAGCCACCAGCCCTCACGGGTGAGGTGCCCTACTTTCTGCAGCCAGCAGCACACAAGTGTTTGATGGGCTCAGGATCTCAGCCAGCTTCCTTTGGCTCTCCGGCCAAAGTGACGTGGTGCATCTGGAGCAAGGCTGACCAGGGACAGCCCGAGCCACAGTGCAAACCCAGGCACAAATGTGGGTCTCTGCTTCTGCAGCAGGGTGCTGTTATCCACCCTATTCCTTTAGAGGTTTTGGCCCCTTCTGGCATCAACACCTCCCAACAGCAGTTCTGTAGCCCTAGAAAAGGCCACTAGCGCATCCAAGGATCCCTCCTAAAAATAAGAAGAACCACTAGAGACGAGAACACCAGAAAGATGGGCATAAGGACAGAAATCAACACAGAGCATCTCCCAACACCTCATCGGATGTCAGACCAAGGTCCATCCTCCCTCAGGTCACGAAATAGCTGTCTGTAGCCCAGACCTCTCCTCTAGATAAGCGTTGCTCAGCTTCACATGCTTGCTGGCCACCAAGGTACGATAACTTGGCAGCCAAGAGGAAACACGTTGTTCCGGCACCGTGCTCTCTCTGACCCATTCTGAAAGTAAGGAAACGGTCAAGCTCAAAATATGCCGGTGATCTATCAATTTAGTACAGCCAACACTTCCGAAAGGACAACTTCCAGGCTTAAGTCACACACAATCTTTAACCCAGCCTCTCAAACACACTAATTCATTTATAGCAGGATACGCTTCCTGCCATAAAACATCCATATGCAGAAAATATTACAAAATTCCCTGAAAATCTATATTTAAATTGGCGTGATAACGCACTGCTGATATCACTGCTGATATTCACTGCTTATCACTGACTTTTTAAGCGAGCTAGAGGTTTAGAAGCTTTAGCCCTGGTTTCTGTTATTCGATCTGCAAGTTTTTGTCCATCACCATCCAAATGCTCCTCCAGAAGAGCCGCCAAGACAGACACCATCTGTCCTGGCAACTCACAGCAGAGCATGGGATGCGATCTAAGCAGCATGAATCATCAAGAAGAGCTATTTAAACCAAGTCCAGCATTTTGATAAGAAAAGTGTGTATCACCTTCGTCAACCTGGAAGGCTCTTTTACAGTAGAGAGCATGGGAAGATCCGCCAGGCAAAGAGCCAAGTCCTCTCTCTACGAAACCTTCCTGACAATTGCTTCGGTGACTGCAGGGACAACCACAGGGACAGAAATGACAGTCCTGTCCAAGTGACACAGTTCCCCCGCTCACCCGCATGGACAAGTTAACTCCAGAAAGAAACAGTCTGTTCTTTTCTCAGCCAACACAGTAAAACCAGAGGTCTATAGTCTCTTTAGGCAGAACCAGGAAAACCCTGCTTCCTGTAAGATGCTCTTGACCCAGTGAACAATAAAGCACTATTAAATCCAAAATACTGAACACATCTGGCTGTGGGAATAGGGACCTGAGCTCCAGTTTTACTCCTGGAATTTCCTGTGATGAACGAGAATGAACCCCCCCCCAATATCTGTGATTCAAATTTTAGGAGAATTTGATTCTCTACCGAAGGCCAATGCCATACTGGTGGTGTTTTGGGGAAATTTGGGCAAAGCTAAGGCAACATTTTTCAGCATGGCCTCTCTCATACATGAATGCATCGAGGTCCACAGTGTGAGCCTGAATGATAAGTGTGCTGAGCCTCATCTTCAGAATATGGATCTCCAAAGAACATCTTCTCGATTTCCCCTAGTAACTTCAGACATAACACTGGGGGGGGGGGGCAGGGAGGCAACACTATTACAATTTCTATGACTATGACCTTTAAATGTTTAACTAGCAATCTATTCTTTGCAGTCAAGATAAAGCAGCAGGCGATTAGCTTCACTATGAGTCACTATGCCCCTGTAGTGCAATAATTCAATTAGACACTTTAACAGCCTTCAATTTTGTTCAGGATCTGCTTACTAGAGCCATAGTCCCATTGCTACAATTTTGTTTTGCCTCGCAAGCTAAGCAGGGTCAGTCCAGGTCAGTGCTGGCTTGAAGGAGAGGTCTTGTAGAAGATCCCAGATGTTTGAAGAAATGGGGCCGGTGTTTCCAGAGGAGGCACTGCGAAGAAGAGCTCTGGGAGAAGGTCTGGAGCTTGTGCCTGGATACAAGCTGCAAACTTTCAGTGAGCTACAACTGAGACCCTGACCTCTCCTACTCGCTGATCTCAAGATACATGTATTTCACTTGCTCAGGCTATCCTCCAGCTGAATTGGACACACCATTCTTCATTTTCTGTTGTAGCTGCTGCTAATACACTCTTAAAGGGCTGTGTCACATCTCCAGAAATGGCTTCAACGTGGTGGTCTGTGAACACCTACCCTCCTTCACCTTTGGCTTGATCCATTCCTCAGCTGGTGTTACAGTATCAGGAAATTGCTGGTGCTGCTGAATAAAGTTTCCCATGTAATATGTAATGCACAACTTCATCGTCGTTCAACCACACCTGGATTTCAGAAGTTATACAAGAAAGTATCTGCAAGCCTCAATTGTTTTCCTGACAGCCAAGGCTCTTCCCCCTCCTCCAGAGTAATTTCTTTTTCCCCAACAGCTTGATAAGCAATTCTGAAAAGGAAAAACATATTTCCCTCCTCCCCAGAGCTGAGTCAGCAATGGCAACAGCAAACTCCCAGAGCATGCATGCACCCTGCTGACCTCTGGACCTCTAAAACTGTTTCACTTTCCTTCAGCACTTGAGCTCTCCAACGCCAGGCGCAGGCACGTGTACTCGAGTTGCACTCGTGCTCGCAGGACCAGCCCCTGATTTCTGCTCCCAGTCCAGAGGGTTACCAAAACACAAAGATAAATTAGCGGGAAGGGTAAATGTTCTTTCCATCAACCCATGGCCAAACAACGCTTACCGAGAATCAAACTACACACAATACCTCCTGTTCTAAGCCTGCACCATGGGGCACACAGGTTAAGTTTAAAAATTTACTGTTGTAAGTTTGAGCTTAAAAATTACCTTTGGTCACCCTTTACTGACCATTTCGTAAAGCTTAGGAATCTGTTAGTGGCTGCAAGCTAATATATAAGTACTTTAGCTCAGACATCTGCTCATGGGTTTTGATCGGAGATCCTGGGTTCAAACTCCACTGCCATGGTCCGTCCATTAGGGTTGTGTAGTCGTAACAATTAAGGAAAAACAAATGACAAGCTTTCACAGACAGCAATGAAACATTTTTGTTCTACAGCAGGTAGTTCAATCAATGCCTTTTATTAAATATTCTTCCACTTCTTAAACCAAGTGTTCTGCACTATGGAAAGGGTTATTTTTATCTCACACCTACCCTGGCTGTATTTATAAGGCCACGTTTAGTATGATATGTTTTTTTAATCCAGGATTAGACTCACCAAGAGTCTTATCGACACATCGGTCAGGGGCTTGCAAGGAAAATATTTGTACCGTAAGCTCCAGCATGTGTGCACATAGCTTCATTAACATACACACATTCGTTCCAGTAAAAACTGCATTTTCATTAGGCGTTGCACTGCTATACACAGAAGTGTTAAGGCAGGGTTACTGCTTAATGGGTCTAATATTACCATGACATGGGGAAGCCCTAATGAGAGCTTTGCAACACTGTATTGCAAAAGGGCTCCAGGATCAGTTACAGCAGGAAGATTTATGTCTAAGACATCTGTACCCATATGAACGGGAGAGGTGTAGTTTTACAGGGGTAAAAAATTAAAACTGTGGCCTCGTAATAGAAAGTGAATCAAGACACAAAAAATTTATCTTACACAGCAAGAAGATAAGACAGCAAAAAATAAAAGCAGGTAAAGAGTCATTTATCAAGCTCGTGACTAGGAAACAAGAAAGATGCAATCTATTTGGCTTCCACTTAAATCCAAAATCTTGTATTTCTTTCTAAGAAGGCTTTAAATTGAGACTCTTATCTGCCATTATAATCTTGTACTTTGGTTCGCACAATAACAGTAAAGGCACAGCATGTAGGCACCACAATCTTTCTGTTTCCAACTCTTCTAAAATCACTTTCAATGCTTCAACCTCTCAGCACTCCTACAAGAAAAACCTGGTGAGTCACCACAAGCAACCAAAACGCCCAAATACCTGTGACCTGTGCAGACTGAGAAGCTCTTCTACCTACAAGATTTCATCTCCCCAACAGACACCAGCTGATTCTGAGATGGCATTAATGCCTTCAAAACTTGAGCTGGTGACTTCTGGAGCTTTCTGCCAAAACGAGGTACACCACAGGCGTCACAAGTGGAGGTTTATGGGGGGAGAAGTCAGAATAAAGCATATGTTTAACAGCTGGGCTAGGAGAGGCCATGAACTTTTCCTTTCTAAAAGCAATGACATCTCTACACCGCATCCCACATCCCAGGAGCGTGGGAGCAGATATGGCCCTGGCACGGCAGCCTGGGCTCAGTATGCTCTAACTTGAGCAGCGCCTGCCTCTGGTGGTAAGACTTAAAAAACACTGTCAGCCTGAGAAAAGACACAGGTTGTGCTCTTGTATGCTCAGCACATGGGAGATGGTCCTTTCCTTCAAGGAGCACAAGTGACTGACGTTTGGTCAATTAGTTCTCTATTAGCGTGCAGCCGGGGACCTGCTAACAAGAACATTTTTTTTTCTTCTTCCTGATTTGATAGAAGAGACTTCGAAACATGTTTTAATCTGCAACACAGACTGATAAAACCAACTGCCCAACAGACAGTCTCTTTCACGAAGGCTTAATTCTCCTCAGAGAGCTTGAGGGCAGCTTTACTGCCTGCCAGATAAGTCATGTTTACAACAGATCTTCAGAGCTGCTCAGCCTCCTGGATGAATTTAGAAATCAGACCAGAGGGTAGATTTGCACAGCAGTAATTAGCACAGAGACAATGGAGAAGCAATGGAGAAGAATAATTTAGTCTGTGTCAACATAAGGTCAAGGTCCAGGGGGCTTGTCCAAACTTCTGGGCAGCTCATGGGGTGAAAGGCAGGGAAGGATGAAACGAGGCGGGTCTGCACTCCAAAAAACCAACTACTCCCCACAGACCAGCTTGAGCAGCCTTAATCAGCTTTGCAACTCTTCTTCCTTCCCATTTCAGGGCTTTTTTTGCTTTGTGTTAAAAAAAAGGCAGGTAGTGGGCACCCCTGACAGGCAGTGCTGCCACGTTGCCACAGTGACTGTACCAGTACATGGTCTGTTGGCAGGCAGAGTATTTCCCCACTACTGCCTTTCTGCTAATGAGTCAGCAAGTGCCTTAACTTAAACATGCCACCAGTTCGATCAGGCTTGTTACTGTGCAATTGCACCCCAGCGCAGAGCAGATGGGAAAGCTCCTGTTGTACCAGCTGGATTCAACCCCACTACCCTCTAAAGCCACTTCCAGAAAAAAGCCAACACGGGTAACTCCAGCCACCATTTGCGCAGAGCTCAGCATCATGATTTCCATCTTGGATGGACTGCGTCAGCATTGAAACAAAATAGAGAAATCATTAGACAAAAAGATACAAATATGAGATATAGATACAGGCAGACTTGCTTAAAAACAAAACTCAGGTCAGAGGAAGGCCAGGAACCATCAGGCAGTGCAGCTCCTTCTGGGTTCTCCAGATCCAAAACAGAGCCACAGCACCAAAACTCATACGTACCCTCTCATGTGCAAAGAGGCTAGAGAATTTGTCAAATCAGTGTCTGTAGGGCTGGTTTATTTGTGCTTCTCTCCACCCCCAGGGACTAAGCATCTTCTTTTTTTAAGTCAGTAAGAACCTATTACTGGCATTCCAGCTACAGACAGAAAGCAGTACCAACAGTGTCAATACCAACACATACTCCTCAAACTACTGCTCCTGGAATTAAATTCAAGAACGCAAGTCCCAGAGTACACACAATAATTGCACACTCAAGAGCACAGAAACTAGCAAAAAGGTTCATTTACCTTATGTGAATAGACAGTTCGTATTCCTTAGACCCTACTATGTAGAACAAGACATGCAGATCCCCAGAAGAGCTAAATACAGAGTCACGGACAGATCACCTAAGAGGTGGACAGGTCTTACTGCCATGAGTATTTATTGACTTTCTGAAAATGGCAAATGTACATTCATTCAGGAAGTAAAAAGCGGTTCCAGAAGATAAACACCACCACAAGTAAAAGGAGGAGGGCAGACCCAGCCCTTTCCAACTTCCAACCTGCCCCTGCCCTCTCTCCCATTTTCCAGGGCATTTCCCACCCCCATCTGCACCTGGTCGAGACAAGCTACTGCAAATCTGACCCAGGAGACAGTCTGCCTACCGCTCCCATTTAACAGAGGCACAGCAATTCCTGAAAAAAAAGCCAGGCTAAGAATAAATCCCAGTAGCCAGAATTAAGTATGTGAACTAAGTACAAGGCACACGTAAGAAGATTTATTAGGTCTTGCGCTGTAACAGCACCGTGAATCATAATGATGTCCTATTTGCTATCCACATGTGCCTGTAAGTCAATGATAAAAGTTCACTTGGCACAGAAACACACCATGCAGGGTTTCACCTGCAGTGTTTTACTTCTAGCCCTTCCCAATTCACTTGTGTTAATCCAAAAAATGGCTGCTTTGGTGGAAAAAGATGGAGCAGTCCTGCAGTGTCTCCGAGTTGGTGAGCACATAGGGTTGACAAGAAATTCGCAAGGCTGGGACTGCCCCGCTATGTCCAGTAAGTTCAGGATACACATTGGACATGCCAGTGAGTCAGTGATCACAGGGAACGCTAACAGCAGGCAATCTCATCTCCAACAACTCCTTTTTATTAGGAACTTGTGGTCCAAACCCTCAAAAGTCAAGGCAAGCAGTACAGGAATTGGTGCCAGCGTTGCTGTTAGGGCCAGCCTGCCAATGCTGCTGGACAAGGTGAGCTGGGGGGGAGGATGGACTGTTCCAGTCAGTCCTGTTTGCAGGCAAAACAAAAGGGCCAGCAAAGGACCCCACAGAGAGGATGCCACAAAGGGCAGGACTGTCGCTACCAGCAGTAAACGGCCAAAGGAAACTACAAAGAGCACCAGGAGGAAGGGAGAGGGGAAGGAAGAGTGCCTGCAGAGCACAAAGCCACTGATAGTAGGTCTGGTTTTTCCTCCTTGTTTTCCACACAAAATGACTACACAATCTGCCATCACGACCAGACTCCTCTGTGTGGCAGGTTTGCTGTCTCTCCTCTTGAGGCTATAGAAGATTTAGCAATAAATTTTCATAACTTACACCACAGAGCACATACGAGCCCTCTGGTGCTAGGCGTATTCAGAGGCTGCCCCTTAGAAACGGTATTGGTGACAGTGACCTTCTAAGAAGTGACATATCTCATGTCCTTTTGTACAACCTGGCTTTCAAGACTAAATACAGACAAGCAGCACAAGCTCGTTTGCTGTGCTCCACAAGCCTCTGTCTTGCTCTTGATGGAAGCAACACCAACATCATTTGATCTGAAGGGATACCCATGCCTTCAGTTCACAAGCAGACACTTCCATTCGGCGCTAACTTTGGTGCTCGCTTCTCTGCTGGGAGCAGCTCTCAGGTGGGAAGGGGATGGTCATCTAATTTATTTGCGCAAGCCTTTGAAGAGCTTCAACGGTGGAGCGATATTCAGTCACTACCAGTGCATTCCCAGTTAAACTATGAAGTACAGCTAAGGACCCTGCACCCACACTTTGTCTCCTAAATCACCAATTTCCTTATAAATCAATGGCCAGACAGATCGGGTGCTAATGTGTGTAAAAAAAAAAAAAAAAAAGAAAAGATAGTGAAGTCGTAATTGTCCTTCCCATCCAAATACATCTTGTATTTGCTGGTCCCGCATCCCAATTGTGGGAACTCATCTGGGATCATTGAGGGGACGGGGGAAAGATGGAAATGTTAGTTCTGAGGTCTACGTACTTTTTCTATGATGAAAAGGGTCCCTCCAGGGCTGGGTCAGACACAAATCACGGGAGGTGAGGAACGTCCCAGCTAATGCCCAGGGATCTGTTCACATTCACTGCACGTGCTGTAGTACATTTGCCTACAGCGTCTCTTGTTTCACAACAGGTCCTCCCATTCGTACAAACCTCATTCAACCTTTGTTTGCCAAGGACAAGAGAACTGAACAGCACACCACAGTGCTCCCAACCAGCTACGGCACAGCTTTGCCTTTACTTCTCTTGTTGTAGAAAAGACATAAGGCGACCAGCTCATGTGAGCGGTCAGGGAAAAATAGTCATCTCCTCCGGCATGCAGGGTGGGCTGCAGGTCTTGGAGGCACCATTTCAGCTGGAAAGCTCCAGATGCTGAACAGGGAAACAGGAAACAGGTTGGAGAGCGAGAGGCTGGAAGGCAGAGAAGGGGCTGCGCAGCAGCCCCGCGTGGCCTGAGAGCACCAGGGCTCACGACTGAGAGCGGCTCTGCTGTGCGTTCAGGATTATTGATTATCCTCTCTTAATCTCATGATTGAGTGCCCGGGGCAAAAAAAAAAAAGTTTTATATTATATACAGATAGATAGCTATTTAAAATCATTAACAGAGATTTATATCTCTGAGCTAGTCTTCCGTTCTCTGGGGAAAGCAGACAGCTGCATAGTAAGAGACTGAAAGCTACAATAACATGAAGAAATGTGCTTCAATAAATCATTAAGCTAAGGCTCATAATGTTTATCTGCAATGTCAGGTCCCCACAATCTACAAAAGCAGATGTGTAACTTTTTGTTTTTCTTTTATCAACTATTAAACTGTCATGTAGCTATTACAGAAGATTGAAACTTCTTTTTAAAAGCATTGAGCATCAGGGGTTGCAATTTCTTTTCATGGAAGGGATACTTGCATGCCAATCCATATCGTGCAAGAGGAACTGAAGATAAAATATATGGAAACAAACCCTTGAAGAAGAGGCTGTTCACCTTCTGCCAATGTTCTGGCAGATAGATGTGCCTAAAACTTAACAAGGCAGCTCTGTCGGATCAATTTTACCAGCTCTGCTCCATCTGCCCTGATTTATTTGTCTTCCAGTACACCCCATCCCTACATTTTCAAGTGTATTATATATACAACGAGGCACAGGCAGCACTGGAGCTGGTTCAAGGCCCCCCAGCAATGAAGGCCAAGTCCTATGTGGCCATGGCACTTCTGCCCAGGGGAGGTCACGCAGAAAGGCTGGAAGAAGGCAGACCCACTTCAAGAGCAGAAGGAGGTTTCAGGGTCAGCAGTCATTTTCCTGCACCCTCCCTTGCAAGCAGCACCGCTCCTTCCCCAGCCAGCCCTGCTCTCCCTCCCAAGCCCCAGAATTGCTGGGGAGACTGGAAGAGCCACGGCAGCCACTGCAGGGATAAGCTGATGGCAGACGCAGCTAGCTAGGGCAGATGGCACAGAGGGGGGCAGCTGCAGCCGGAGGAGGCACGCTGCCGTCTCCCCAGGACTCAGTGGTGACCAAGAAAGGGGGCAGCCAGCGTTGCATCGTGAGCAATGTGCTTGCACGACCTCTCTGTTGCGAGCTCAGAGCTCTTCCCCTCCCAGGCAGCTCCATAAACACCGCTGACATTTTCCAGCCTTGCACTGTAACACACTATGGACACAGACCCTTCACCTCTTCCTCTGGAGCTCGACAAGCAGCTACCAGCACAGAGGGAGGGGAAATCAGCCTTACAGGTATTTCAGGGATCCAATTTTTTTTTTTTTTTTTAAAACCTTGTTTCCTTTTTTTAGAAGGGGAAAGCTCTCTGCTCCCTCAGGCTTGACATCCAAAAATTAGCATTTTTTTGTTTTACAGAACAGGACTTGCTCTATCCAATTTAGACCCCATCTGTTAATCTACAAAAGCAAATAAATACTGGAATTATGACTAAGGTGGATTTCAAGAGGCCTACACATTACTGTGTTTTTTTGAGGTATTACAAATGGAGTCTTGCATTTATTCTACTGTATTTCCTGCTGGCACAAATGCAAAATTTGAAGCTGCTCTGCTGCTTTTGTCTGCTGCTGCTGCTGTAAAGTGTAACTACGCGTTCAATCCAGCCTGGGAGGGCTGCTCTTTAAAAGCTAATTTGAAGCATGATTTCCAAAATCCTGACCGTACCAATCCGCGAGCAAATGTTCTATGCAAGTCCTCAAATTACTGCTATGCTCAAGTCCTTGAAGTCCACCAAATTAACAAGCTCTAACCCACATGACTAAGGTTCACAGAAGTTCAACCCCAGCTTATGTAAGACACAGAATTGGTGTGTTTGCCTTTAAAAAAACACCAAGATAAATACTAGGGTCAGCAAACGTGCTGTGCAATATTTAACAAGAAAAAGCTGGGACCCTAACAGGATTTGCAGCCTAAAACTGCTCCTGAAGGCAACAAACATGACATGATCATTCTGACAGCTGTGACAAATTAGGTTTCATTTGCCTGAGAGCCAGCAATGTTCATTTAACTGCAATTACTGGCACATCATGATCCCCATGCTGGAGAACGCACCCAGACATCCAGGGAAACAAAGCATCTTGTACAGATCAACGCATTTAAATGGTTCTTCTGTAACAACACCAAGTCTTCAAAAACAACCATTTGTTAATACGTGCCAACAGCTTCTTCAGGTGTTTATGTGGCTCTTTTTCAATCAGTGGAACAGCAAATCTGGTTAAGATGCTTTAAACTCTGCACCCATTCCCTGTGTGCCTGGTTGCCGAATGCAGTGCTCGCAGGAGAAGGTGCTAGTTAGAGATGTTTACTCTGTCTGGCCTAATCCAGGAGATTTGAAAATAGTTTGTTTCATCCAGCCTGAAATATGATTTTGAAAGACTAAACATATAAATTCACTCTTTTTTTTTGTACTTGTCTTTATGCCTGAGAACATATCTGGACTTTGTGATCTTATGTAGAGCAAAATCCCGCACACATACCTACAATTTCATTAAGAACCCTTTCCTTATCCCCTTATACTTCGGCCCCACCAAAGAAGAAGGCTTCAGTCGATTATACATGCACCATTTCAACATATTTAGTTGGTGAGCTAATTTAAAGGAGGAAAAAAAAAAAAAAACCTCCAGGATGTGACCATCAGCTTCCTTAAAAATTCCTAGATAACACGTCCGTGGCATGTCTAATCCATTTAGTCATGCCACAAAACATCACTCATTTTTCTTCAAGAGAAACTTTATTTCTGAGCAGGACTTTACAAGCCTATGTGTTCTGCAGGCAGGAATGCAGGAGCCCTCATTCATCCGTCCGTCTGTCCATTTGCTGTTGAGGCACCAGCTGCCAGCAGTAACAGGTGTTTTCTGGTTTTCTTCTCAAGAGAAAATCCCAGGCACTATCTCCAGTGGAATGCAAAAAAACAGCGTGGCACGTAGGGCCTGACACGGAGCGGCATTCCTCTCCGAGCAAGCAGGCAAGAAGCCCTCCGCCGCAGTGCCACTAACTCAGATGCTTTCCCGGGGAGTAAGCTGCGTTTGGGTACACGCACTCAAAAAATTCAGCCAAATCATCACTCGGAAGGCCGTTTTCCCCACTTTTTTTTTTTTTTTTTTCAAGGAAAAGCTACTTTGTCAACAGCTGCAGGGCACAGTACATTTGCACAGTGCAACATTAACTAACTCTCAGGAGGCCACAGGCGGAGGCTGAAGACTCTGCCCTAGCAGTAGCTAACTTCTAGTCAATGTTTCTATGCAAGGAAAATCTTCAAGAGTTATTTTCAATAACTTTTCTTTTTCTTTTCAAACTCTTCAGTGAGCCAAAATAGCTCAAATTTCTGAGGATATGCAAGAGAAAAAAAAATGAAAATAGTGGGATCAAGAAAAACAAGTGGTGAAAATGAGGAAAAACATGGAAATGGATTTTTGATAAAAAACTGCAAAATTACCCGTGACCAAAGCAAACAGCCATGCGACATGCCACCAACATCTTCTGAGGAATACTTAGCAGCGAGGCATCACACAACTGAACACAAATTTCAAAATGAAATCAAGTTTCTGATCTTCAAAGGCTTATAAATGCATTAACCTTTACTCGCTCTGTGTAGCCCTGCATATTTACAGTGAATTAAGCTAAACGTGGGCTTAACTAACTGTAGGATTCCAGCTTCAATCATTCTACATGGAGTCCTTCTCATCCTGTGGTACTCTGGGCATTTTAGATAGCAGCTTTCTCATGGTGGAGACGGATGACAGCACCTAACATAGTCCAAATGGGAATGCAATACAAGCAATAAAGCAGCAGCCCAAAATCTAGTCATGTTGCCTATGTTTACAATGTAAAAAGTTATGTTTATCCTGATAAACACAGCTTTTGAAAAGGTTATTTCCCTGCCCCTCTGCAAACAGAAAAGGTTAACTTCATCATCTGCTGCACACGTGTCAAACCATCATGCAAAGGAAGGAGCTGCAAAGAGCACAGCCCTGCATTCCTCTGCAGCAAAGGACCTGTCAGAGCATCCCGGCAAAACGCCCAGAAAACCATCCTAAAGTTATACTAACCTGCCTCAAGCTCCTCTGCCACAGCCTGCTTGTTTAGTGGACTTCATTTTGAAGCAAGCCTCTGCGGCACGGGTTTATGAACAAGTCCTTGGACCAGTAAATTCAGAGGCAAAACCCAGCTTACCTTTTCATTTAGTGTACTCAAAAGTAAAGTGACAGGAGAGTTCCTCCCTCTGCCTGCTTTCAGATTAACCCCACCAACACAGCTAAATCACAAAAATTTACTTATTCAGTCATAAGTGACCACTGCACTGCTGAGAGCTGACTCCAACTAGTGTTTACCCTTATGCCTTGAATTTTTTTTTTTTCCTTAAGATAGCACAGGATGCCCAGAGGGACATCAGTACTGTAACACTAAATACAGCAGCACTCACAAGCTAAATTGCTGCCTACGAGGTGTATCAGCAAAGTTCAGAACAACCATTTCATACACAGACAGGCAAGATCCTCAAAATGTTAGAGGTCATTTCAGCAAAGCCTAGAGATGTGGGAGCTGGAGCTCCTTTGACAGTTGCCTGGCAACACTCCGTTATCTTATATTCATTTATGTTATTTTTAATGCACTTACACTTATCCCCAGGTCTCACCCAGGGTTCTCCCCAAAGTGAGTTGGGCATTTTCTGTCGTTGGGGGGGGGTGTTTGCTTGCTTTCTACAAGTCTTCTAGAAACAACTGAGTTCTGCCAAAAAGAGCACAAAACTCGAGCGCTTTCTGAGAGCAGTTTTAGGAAAGGGCTGTCTGCTCCTTCCAGCCTCAGTTTTGCATCACAACGTGCATTTTGGCAAGCTGTTTCTCAACAAGTACCTCTCACGGCTGCTACCTTTCGTCAGCATCCAGCCAGACACTCAGTGCATTTCATGAAGAGATGGGCTGCACAGACTCCGTTAGCTAAAAATATCAGTTAATGGGAAGCTACTGTAATATTAAAAGCATTTTTATGCTTAAAAAGCATTCAAGTTTATTCCCTTGTCAATAAAAACAAGGCAAACTTAAAATTCAAGAGGACCTTGATGTGCTAGTAGGTTTTCCAAATTAAAGAAAAAACATTCAATTATTTATTTCTGGGGAGAGAAATCTCCCCCCATCCCACTTCCCCACTTAAAGAAAAAGAAAACATAAGCAGTGTCCACACAAAAACCACCCTAAATCCCTTTGGGCATGTTTTGAAGAAGCTATTTAGAGTAAGGAACATGGGCATTCTCTATCCTTGTATTTATAATGAGGCTCCACCATCCCCAGGAGCTAAAGCAGAATGAAAATGGGTCACATATCTAATTAGCACTATTGAAGCGTGAAGCATCCCTGAAATGTAATAGATATTTTTTTTTTTAATAACTCCAGCTTCATTAGAATATCCCACAGTCACCTATGTGAGATGCCAGAAGCTTAAAAAAAGGGTACCATAAAGCAGGCATGTATGCGGCATCATGCTGCTTTACTACTGGGGAAGGAGAGACAGTGCTTTTGACAAAATCTAATCTATTAGCTAAAAAATGAAGCTATTAGTCAATCAGCCTAGCACAGCCTGTTCTTTAATCACTTTTTATTATTAAAAAAAAAAACCACCACAAAACACCACAACCCTCTTGACTACAAAAAACAACGTACAGATCCACAGGCGCGGATGAAGCATGTTCCAGAAGGGCAGTTTCTAAGCAGACAGCCGGACACAAACAGGTGGGTTCCCACTCCTTCTCCCAGCAGATGCCCACGCGCTGTCCCACGCATTGCCCCTTCCCCATGTTTATTAGCCACCCGGTGAGGGCTCCGCAGCAAGCCCCCACCCACCACGTGGGTGCTCCGCATCCGCGCCTCCCTCCCACACGCAGGTATCGCCACCCAAGCGTCAGACACCACCAGGCACCTCGGGCTGTCGTAGCCAAACGTGTTTAAATTACAGGTGTGCGCGCTGGCAGAGAGCACTAATGAGCTTCTCCTCCTGCTTACCAAAGAGAAGGCACAGGGAGATTGCATGGGTGGGTGGAGGGGAAGAGAGGCGGTGGATGACTTTTCCTCGGGTGTGTTTACAGTACACAAGGCTCCAAAGAGGGTGCATGAGCACCTGCACGTCAGGCTGCCGTGCTTTGCTTTCTCTCTGCTTCCGTAGCCCGCTGCTTGCTCTCACCTCCCAGGGCTTGCTTTTACTCCGGGCAGGCTCAGCCTCCTGCACGCAGCACCCAAAATTTCATTTGCTTTGGGCTAGACAAATGCCAGTGAAGCTATGGGGAAGCACCGCCAGGGATCACCCAGCAGCTCCGTCCACCCACCCAAAAAGACACCCAGTGAAGACTTCCATGTGCAAACCCGCTCTCTTTGTGACAGCACTCTGCGCTTCATTTCGATCAAAGTCAACAAGCCATAAATGCCACTCACCCGTGAGGGTTTGGAAGTCACTACAGCCTTCTGGAAAAAAAAAACACCACCAAAAAAATCAGAGGGGGGAATTAATTGAGCCTGCAGCTGTCTGCTCTACATATCAAACGTCACAAAGTTCATGTTGCTGCACGGGATTTTTTTTTTTGTACAAGAGATGAGCAGGCAAAAGCTGAGCAAAAACCAGAACAAAGTGTTTACTCTGCCCATCCGTGACCACGCTCTTACCCCACAGGCGACTGTGTCTTTTGTGGGACTTGGCACGTGAGTGCTTTGATGCATCTCCTGCACCCATTTTACATTTGTTTATTACAGTGAGAAGTTTTTTTCCTTTTTTTTTTGTTTCAATTCTCTCATCACAGTGGAGAACGAGGCACACAACTGCATGTGAATGAAACCCACAGTATTTTATTTGGTTTAATCTAGTAACTCCCTTACCTGCAAAGGGAAGCAAAAATAGACACTTATGCTTTGATTATAGAGACGTATAAAAATGTGTATTTTTTTTAATGGTGTAACATGGCAGTTCACAAACCGCCAAACTCTCCCAAACCGCTTACGTGTGATGGAAGTTAAAGCTAAAGCAGAGCAAACAGCGATGGATGATCCATGCCAGTGATGGAGACTGGCAAAGGCTGGAGATCACCGGTCCAGCATCTCAAGTCCAGACCTCACATTATCACTGCTGGGGTAATAGTGGCCATTTTTATTGCTTATATTGGTAGAATTTCCATTACATTAGTAAAAACACAACTTATGACAAAAGTTACTCTTCATAATTTCTTCAGTAATCAAAACTTACTCTTCATCACTTTACTATAATACCAATATTAATGATATGGCCGTGAGGAGACTCAGCCACTAGCAATCCTTTAAGTGGTTCGGATTGTATAATGCTTGACATGCCTACTTTTTTTTTTCCCCCAAGCAAATTGCCCAGCAATTGGTTAAGGTGGCTCCAGAAGTCCCGAGACTGAGTTTCATGAGAAGCTCAGCTTCCACTGAAGCTCTCTCTCACCAGCTGAGGCAGCTTGCTCCGCACACCGTTATCAAAATGTGGCCTCTTGCTTAAATATCTAACTGGAAGACGACCTGTGATGCCCTTCCCACCATGTTTGATACCGTGACCTCCAGGTTGTGAAAACTTGCCTTTCCATACGCCCAAACCGACCTCCTTGCTGTCCGAACTGCACGCTCAAGGTTTCCCACCCAAGGCGATGGACACAGCCCGTGAGGAGCCAGGAGCAGTGTCCAGAGCCTCTACCACCAGAAAGCCCCATTCACTATGGAACAGAAATAGCAGAGGGGAGGCTTTCAATGGAAAATGTGATGAGAATAGAAAGCAAGAGAGTAAAAGCCCTGTCAGCACATTTCATAGACAGTCTTTTTAATGAGGAGATAAACAGATAAAGCTTTCAGTCCATGTATGGAGCTTTTTTTTAATTTGAAAAGAAGCTAACCAAGCACACAGGATTCAATAGAAAACAAAGGCTGAACAAAACATTTTCTGACAAGGCCTAAACAATCTGAAAAATGTCAATTCTAGTGCCACAGAGAAACCAAAGGTTTCCCCCACTGCCTACCCACCCTATTTATTTTCTTTAATTACCTCTTCCTTTCAGATATCTGGCTGTGCAATGAAGTTAACAAGTACGTACAAAAACCAACCCCCAATTCTGCGCAGGACCCCCAGCTTTGCTGCAGTAGCACTGGAAGTCAGAGCAAAGACTGGGCGCAAGCTACCCTTCCCTACCGCAGATCCAAGCCATGCAGTTTGGATCCAGACCTCCCCAGATGCCAGAGAGCTCCACCAGTGTGGCAAGACTTCGTTCTTATTACACAGGTGCTGGCTATAATATCTGCCACCCTCTGTAACCATTTGATGTGCAAAGAAGCTGTCCTGCCAATAACATGCTAACTGTTTCTTCAGTGTGATGCAACACATTTAAATCAGGTGTGTAAATGGAAAGTCAACATTCAAAAGTCAGCCTGAAGCCATTAAGCAACAAGAGAGATTTCTTCACATGAAGATGATTTTAAACACAGAATTAAAAAAAAAAAAAACCACACCAAAACCAAAACAAAACCCATGAGGTGGGACCCAGACAAGCAACTTTGCAAAGGAAAACCCTCTCTTCAGGTGCCATGCAGCAACAGCTAAGAGCTCTCCCACCAGGTTTCTTCCACCGTAAGCTGGAATGGTAACCCCAGACCAGGGGTGGCAGCTTATCCTCCTTGAACATCCCCCCCTTCCCATTATCATTCACCCTTTGGGTGGAGTCTCCAAATGAGTTATCTCCCAAGCACAAAGAGATTAAAAGCCAGCAGCCTCCAGTGAAAGGCTTTATATCCTCTATGCCATGCTCTCCCGGTTAGCTTGCAACACCTTCGAATTTCATATACGGCATCTTCAAAGATAAATGATTTAGGGGGAGTTTCAGCACAATCAGAATCTGCCCTGCAAGTACCACCACAGCTTTATCCCTGCTGTTGTAAGGAACTGCATGCATACGTATAGCTATGGACTCTTCCCTAGGCAAGGTGATATACATCTACACAACCCCTAAACTTAAAAATGGAAACAAAACCAGTTTAATACACAAAATCCAACTAAGTCACAATCATACTCTACAGAAAAGAGATCTTCTTGTTTTGGGCTTTTTATGTTTCAGAGATTACATTTCAGATTAGCAGAAGAAAACCATATCCTGAAGAGCCAGCCACAGAAACCCACTACAAACGCATATACACTTAAATATGAGACATTGCTGCCAGACATTTTCAACAAACTGCAAACTTACTGCATATTCAACCATCCTGAATAGTCCCTGGGGACCACTTTCTATGGTAATATTCAAGCTGTGTAAGTGTCACCATGTAGGAAGCAGCACAATCCCATAACCTGTTACCCAGGTTGTACACACCATGCAATTCAAAGCATGTAGGTTTTTATTTTGAAGCAGTGAAGCAGGGCTAAAAACTGCCGCCTGCATATAGTTATTAATACAGAAAAGCAAAATTAAATCATTGCCTACGTGTCAGATGAAATAAAGTCTAATGTGGTTCCTAATTTGTAACAGCTGGGCAAAATTATCTCTAGACATAAGAGCCACAATCAGAGGAGCGACTACACCATCGCAGACCTCCAGAGTGGCATTTCAGACTGCCCGCACCGCGAGGCCGGCAGACTCTGGCTCCTGCAGGGCAGAGCCTGGTTTTAGACCCACTGGTACAACGGCCTAACCCAGATGCCGTGCCCACCTCTGCCTGCTGCCTGCAAAAGGAGCCGGCAGCCCCATTCAGCAGGAAGCCCATTTTGCTCCTTGTTCTCTTGAATGAAGATGCCATGGTACGTGACTATGTGCATCTTCGTCGCTGTATAATATGGTCTGAATACAACCACCCCAACTCTCCCTTTCTCATCTGGATTTGTTCAAATAGCTAGTTAGAAGGGTATTCTTCCCAAACAACAGCATAAGCGAACATTTGAGTTTGTTTTACAAATCCTTGCTTTCTTGCTTCTATTTTGCAGAAGCAAGCTGGGCTAGATTAACAAGAGCTGCGTACCAAGGGAAGCAATAAATTCAGCACCACTCAGGCTTCCGAGTCCGGAGAGATTTGAACAGTCTACCCAAAAGTTTTGGGCGCAAAAGCTTTCCTTTCACACCAGGGAGATCTCATTACAGGAATTCCTATGTGAAATTCTCAGTCTGAATTGAGTAAGAGATCAGATAACAAGGACACAGACTAGACACAGACTGTTTTCAAAAGCCTCTTCAAAATACGCATGCTCTCTGAATAGATGCAAAGGTTAATGTATCTACCTAGGACTACAGACGGATACATCCGCGGCACCAGTGATTGCTCCTGAGATCATGGAATAAGCCCAGATAAATGGCAAACTGCACAATGGAAGTACCCACAGCAAGCCCAACTGTCTAGAGTGTCCTAATTTATTATAATTTATTATAATTTTTTTTCATCATAACCCTAACTTTTGAACTATACCATGTACTGCCTTCCTCCAACACCTTTTTTCAATTTGAAAGCTGACTTCGGTATTGAGAAACCTGCGTATGCTACTTATTAAATTTTTGAAAAGGAATTCAACAGTTAAGCACTTTTTAACTGGGTATTTCATCTGGTCCAGAGCATTCACCTCTCACTCCCATCAATAAAGGAATTTGTTAATGGACTTTACTTCAGTCCCACTCACTTTCATGGCATACATCTACAGCAAAGAAGGTTCTACACAGATGGCAAATTTCCAGCATTTGCTTTCAGGCTGCTCATCATGAAAAATACAGACATATTCCTTAAATATTATATGAATCAGAGCCATAACTCAAAGCCAGAAATAATTACCTTCTCTGGACAACATTCAGCAACCCATTCCCTTTTTCCCTGGCCTGCCAGCTGCCTTCAGCACAAGCAGCCATGTTTCTCCTTTTAATTGCCTGCTCCTTTGTTTCTTGTGGTTTAGTCTTTTCCCATTTTTCTCCTCATCTTTCCCACTCCAGCTTTTTACAGGGGTTATACAGGGCTTCATCCCCAGGCTTTTTGCTCTCTGCACTCTGCTCAGCTTCCTCCTGGGGGACCAAACTCCCACTGAAATACTTTTATTGTGATCAGCAGGAGTGCAGCAACCTCAACGCTTGGAAAAAAAAAAAAGAAAGAAAATCTCTGTTTTCAGTGTTCTCAAACATAAACATAAAATAAACAACTTGACATGGATGACTCAGATTAGCTCTCCTTTTCAGTCTTGTTCTCCGTCTTAAACGTCTTGGATCACTTCCATTTTTTGATGATGTTCAGGCATTACTTTAAGTGAAACACTGCCAAAAAGAAAAGGCAGACTCAAAACATGCTGTAGCCCCATTTCCTGATCACTGGAGACATGGCCACCCAACTGACAGGCCCAGCTATGGGGGGCTGCTTTCTGCTTAACCCTTTCTCCAGTTCGTTATGTCCAGGCTGTGCTTTTGGATTCCTTCTGAAAAAGCAGCAAGGATGTGCTTTTCTCATCCATCCTAGTACTGAAGCTCATAAATAAGTCTGTGTTTCAGTAATGCTAATATCTTCTTTTTTGATACGTGTACCGCTGCTTTGTTCAGATTTAGCTTTCCTTCCCAGGACTGGCTTTACCAATGTATTTAAAATCATTGCTTTCCTTCTGGTTTTGCACTTCTTCAGTACCTCCATCAGGCTTATGCTGTTTTTGACCTTCAAGGCCTACATCGTGCTATTGAAGTGTCAGCTCCAGTCACAGGTTGGCCAACCACTCTAGATGCCATTGCTCATCTGGTGAATTCACAACATACACCAACATGGTTTTTCTCTAATGTGCTAACTGTTCATTTGGTCACCTACAACACACGTCTGTCTGTCCTCGCAGCTTTCGCTATGCTCCATCAGTCATTTTTGGTTCTTGCCTATCATATTAATACTGTTGTCATGGTTATATACTGTAAGTATATGGTGGAAAAAAAGAGCTTTCACTGGATTCAGCGCTGTACAATCTTGACTCAATACAAGCCAAAGTAACCCTACATTTATTAAAAACTGGCCACAAAATAGCTCAAAATATTCCCAAATATTATTACAACTGAAAATACTCCCAACTATTTAATAAAAAACATTCCCTGCCCAATTGCTGCTTTTTACTTTGGAAGTCTGTCACAATAATAGCAGCACTGATACCAGCATATGGAGCAGACTGCAGTATTTTAAAGTTGCCAACAAGTTTAAACAAACAAATTGCAGAAATTAAAGTTCTGCTTAAACTTTCTTCCCAGAAACAAATACTGACACTGGATACAAAATATGGAAATACCAAGCCAATACAAACACTGAAGGAGACAAAACAAAACCAGGCAGGAATTCCATTTTGGCATAAGCGACAACAGTTTCATGCCTGGATCACAAAGCAGCGGTTTCACCTCTGAAAAATGAAGCGTCTGTACCCCCAGGTAGGTGGTGAAGCGCCCGGCAGGACCGGGGCGGACGATGCGGAGCGCCGTGTGCCTCTGCCCAGTGACTCACCGGGCAGACACTTGCCAGATCTTTCCTGGTGGTGGTTTAATTGTTTCACGCAGGGCAGACTGGCAGCTCCCGGGGGTAGCTCTTCCTAGTAAATACTACGCCGGCAGATTACAGGCTCCACGAGTGGACAAGCCTTGGAGGCAAAACCTGGGGTGTGCAACTTCAATGATAGAGACTTGCTTTGATGTGACCTATAGGATTAACTGTAATCCCGGTGTGACTAAATATGTTATTTGCGATCTTTATTGCCCAAGAAGGAAAATGTAATGACACCCCTACTTTTTGCTCTTCCAGGCTAGCAAAAGACTGGGCAAAAGATAATATGCAATACACTTAGACCCTATTTCACCCTAGCTGGTTACTTTTCCCCCTTGTTTGGATGGATACTGAAGCAAAATTTAAACTATCAAGACACTAATAAAAGAGCAATCCAACTATCAAGAAATTAATAAAAGAGCAATCCAACTATCAAGACATTAATAAAAGAGCAATCCAGGCATCCTTGTTAGTATTTCCTCCAAACAAAACGCATTCTCTCATCCTCAGCCCATGCGAACTGTTGCCACACACTTAAGCATCTCCATTTGCCTATGCAGACGCTGCACAGACAGAGCGGAGCCCCTGGAGTTACCTAACACAAGCCATTCTAATTAAAACACGCATAACGAAAGCAACTCAATCTTGAAGTACTGTCGTTACATTTCCAAGCCAAAATGCAAAAGCTATGCATCTGAATAGCGAGGCCTGGCTGAACCAACCCATCACCCAAAAACGCTGCTTTAAGAGAACACTGAATATAGCACAACATTTTGTTAAGTTATTTTGCTACAGGACACAATCACTTCAGACTAACATTAAATTTGGCCACTGCAAGAGAAGCAGCAAGCAATAAGGCAGATTGCAAATAGCCAAATCTTATCTCATGACCTTTTCAATCAGATGCTAAATAGCAGCTTGTCTCAGTGGCAGATCATTGGTATCATCAAGGTTGCTCCATCAGATTCTTCCTACAGTCCAGTCTAATATTACATCAGCAAGTCAAGTGAGGACACAGCCATTTAACTTTCTCCTTTAATTGAGACTTTGCAAGAGAGAAGCAATTTCTTCAGGCTTTTTTCTCTGCTCAGAGCAGGCCATCATATTCACACTTAACTATCTGTAGCGCTTAAAGGCCTAATGGTCCAAGACCAGGCTGTCTCAAAGACATTCCCTATGGGCTGTTCTACGCCACTGCTCATCCTGAGTAGGGTCTGGGTACTCTGTGTGGGACTGACAGCATCTCATCCAGATGGCTTCATTTTAACAGTACACAACAGACTCTGGCTTCTTTAAGTCCCTTCTGGCCATATTTTCTAGAACTAACTTCCATAACTTGAGGGAGGGAGTCTCATCTATACATATCCTGGCTTTGCCTCAGCCCAAACCCTACAAGCCGAGAAGTTTTGGTTGCACACAGTGAAACGGTGGATGTGAAACCAATCACTTCAGGCAGCACTTCACCATTATTCAGAAGCTATGCAGATAGCGAAAACCAGGACCATAAGAACACACAGGCTCCTGAGCCCGGGCAGATACTTTTCAATTTAATTGCTTTTCCTGCTCTGCAGATTACCCCAAAGTCATTTGTCCCAGTCTGCATTCCTTCGACTGCTTGCTCATGGTAAGTACCTGCTTACTTAGCTGTCCTCAGTCACGTACGCAGCTTGCACAGCTCCCTGCCCAGGCTCCGCCTCTCCTGGAAATAAAGCAGCTCCTTTTCGAGCTGATCTTAAGTAATATTACACTCTACCTCACGGTTGAAAGCAAAAGTCATACAGAAGGTCTGACAGGCCACAAGAGGGGAAAACAGCACCCAGGATAAAAAGGCTAAACTGCCCTGTAAAAAAACTTTGCAAACTCCTAGGAGGAAACCTAGTATAAGTATTAGAGGCTTTAAGGAATGGGAAATCACATGCCTAAATAACCCTGTGGAGTTGTACCCTCATGCCAAGGCTTGAAGGTTTTAGCCTTACATTGCAGCATAGCAGTCTTCTTGCACAACAGCAGGCTGATCCCGGGAAGAAAACTCAGCTGTGCCCTACCCATATCTAAAAGGAGGAGGTGCTTTGTTTAATTGCTCAGGTTCAAACAGCCTCACAGAAGTCTAGCTCAGTAGCTCCTATCAGAAGCTATAGGATTTCCTCAGTATACATTAGTCTATTATCTGTTACAGTCAATAACGTGAAATTCGGCACTGTGTTTACAGGGAGGGCAGTGACTGCGCAGCAGGCTGCTCTCCAGCGTTCCCAGCAATCTGAGCGAGGCATAAATACCAACTGCTACCCACTTCTGTCCCTGATAAAACTCCCAAGATAGGAAATCCCAGTATCCACACCTTTGCACTTGATGAAAGTGGAGGGGCGATTCATTCATATGCATGCAAAAATTTTTTTCTTTTTAATTATCAGCCTCACATGGACATTTTTGCCACACAGCCTTGAATAACCTAGATGGAGGAATTAAATTCAGTTTCACTTCTCACTTGCTGTTACTCAACATTAAGTCCCGCTATTAGTCAGATGTAGAAACTTCCATTTTTCATAGAAGTGCCTGGATCTTCATTCCCATTCATAGTACCCCAGTGGCCACAGCAGCTACGCAAGGACCACCGAAGCAGAGAGGACATAAAACTTTGGTACTGCTAACACACAACACATCAGGCATTTTATCAAGACTAAACCACAATAGCTACAGCAAAACCCAATCTCGTGCCCATTTATCACTGCCTGCATTTAAGTCTGTTGCAGCCTGTCAAGTATCTGGAAGCTCTTCCTGCCATCTGTTTCCTTCCTCCAAGGGTGCTGCAGTTTTCCATCACTGCTCTCTCACAAAAAAAAAAAAAAAAAGTCTTTCTTTCTGTGAATCTTAAGAATTATTTTTTAAATGGGCTGTGTATTTTGAACCTCCCTATGCAGATTGTAACAACTGTCATTTGCTTGGATTGATAAAATTCACCCTGTTACCTGTCTCCCTCCTCACAGAGTCACACCGAAATCTATTTTCCCCACCCTTGCTTTGTGAACTGGTCATATTAAACCCAGCCAGTTAAAATGGCAAGAACATACCAAGCCACTTCCAGAACGCAGTGGTTTGCTGCTCCCCCAAAAAGCTGTCACACCAATTACCAAACCAATTAACAGCAACTAAGCAAGGAGATACATTTGTAGAAAGACTTGCTTGAGTTTCAGTGCTGAGCGGTGCTTTTATTGTTGCCCTTTGAACACCAAAGTTTACAACAGATTGTTAATGGTACCTTTTCTGCAGCACTGAGGTTCCTGCAGATGCGCATCTGTCTCCTCTCTGTATGTAAATATTGCCCTTTTCCTTACTTCCTGCAGAAGGCACCTAAGGATTTTACCATCTCAGGAAACAGGCTGCCCTAAATATTTAAGGATCCTTTTGGAGTTTTACAGCAAGTAGCCCTCAGTGTACATAAACATCTACTTGTAGTTATAACAAAGTCTAGTTTTTCCATAATGCGGGAGGTAGATTACATAGTGAACTGTCCTTAGAACAACAAAAAATAACCCAGCACCTTAAATTATAATTAATACCCTTGAAGAAACAGTGAATGAAAAATGCAGGTCATTTAAATAATTTACTTTCTGTAGCTACTAGCTTTGATAACCAAAAACTGAGGATGGCTGACTACTTTGCATTCATTTTCCATTTTGTTTTATACTGCAGCCCTCTTGCAGAAGTAGCAGCATGGAATTTCTCACAGGAAAACATTTTCATTTTAAACTTGAGGTTAAATGACTTGTAGTGGAACATTTACATTAAGAATACCATTGCAAAAGAGTCAGCAGAAACACTGTGGTGTTAGTATCACATTTGGAAGTGAAGACTAAAAATGTGTTTAGAGTATACTTTGCAATAGGACCTCAGAAAGCAAAGGGGAACAAAAAAAAAAGTCCTGCACCAGGTGCACCTACTGTATTTGAGAGTTTTAATAATAACATCTTTACATAATCTCACTGGAAAACACCGGACCAATCTGACCTACATGTTTTAAATAACCTGCTGCTTCTACTTTATGGAGAAGCTGGTATTAAACCATTAAGCTAATAGTCAGAGCTGGCTACTGTTTGGGTTTTAATAAGATCTGGCCCCAGCTGATAAGTACAGTGAGAAAGAGCTTTGCAAATGGAAGCTTCGCATGAAAACCTGGTCATGGTAACACCAACTCAATTTCCCCTCTTAAAAAAAAGGCCATAAAGCCAGCACACTAAGCTGATTTGCTCCATCTATTACAAAGATATCAATACCTACCCATATTCCAGCAGGTTGTGGGAGCAAAAGCATTTACAGCACAAGGATGTTTCTCAGAAGGGTGTATGCTTTGCAGTTCACGTAAAGAGAGCTGAGCCTTACCCATATTCCCCATGTTTTGAATACTGAGGAACTACTCAACGTGAAAGACCATGTGCCATACTACCTGCTAAAGCAAAAAACAGCAACAAAATCCAGCAAATCTGCCTCCAGAAACTGCCGAAGTGGTTGGTAGAAGCCAGAGCTGAAATATTTGTAATTGTGAAATTCTGCAAGAAAATTGGGAGGAGGGTATGTTGACAGAAAAAAAAAAAAAAACCAACACACACATCCTTCACATGAACTCCAAACTGCCAGGCACTGCTTGCCTCCCTTTTTCTACCCTCACAAGCTCCCCACTATGAAAGAGCAGCCTCGGCACAGCCGTCCCTCCGTGCCTCCCCACACGTCAGTACCAAGGGTGTTTGTATCCTCCAGGTCGCCACTCCAGCATCACTTCTTTCACACGAACAGAAAAGAGCAGTAATTCACAGCATCACTAAATAGCATACTGGGATATCTCGGACAAATGAGCACTGTTAGATTGGGAATGCTACAGAGTACAAGATGACCCCCACGATTTGATCTATGACTGCGGGTCTGGCTGAAGCTGCTGCCTCTGCTTATTAGATGAAAGGGCTGCCTCTCTTCTGTCCTCAAATTCCCTTCCATCTTCTACCTGGGCTTTCTCCAAAGCAAACACAATTCTGGACAGAAATGCCTAAGATGTTTCCCCAGGGGTTCATTTCATGGCAGGTCCCGAATGCTGCATCTGAACAGGCCCAAAGAGAGAACACTGAGCTGAAGGCTCAACCTTGCTTAATTCCATCATTTTTACAGCAAAGGCCTACCCATGACTGCAGCACAGCCAACGTCAGTGGTAAAAAGGTACTACAATTTAAGAAATTGAGCTATCTTCTAGTTTTCTAGCATTTGCAGCATATTCAGTTCACAATTTCTCCTCAAGAATTCTGAAATTCTTTTTAATCAAATATTTCATAAGATTCGCAAAAAACTGCAGAATGTGGAATGAATTATTTGAATACAAGCCCAGTAACACCCTGTATTTGTAGCATCCCACAAAGAAGGCCTTAAAAAAAAAGGTCGTCTTTAAAACAGCAACCAAGTAGCATAGCACTTTTAACTCCTTAAAGGTAGATTTACGTCGGGGTGAGCTATGCTGTCTGCACAACCCTAACCATTGCTTGCCATCTGGATTTCCCTTGAGGAACATAATTAACATCAAGTTAAAACCCTACCTCCAGCATCAGGGAGATAATTGAAATCCAGGCAATCCCAAGACTCTTCTCAAATTGAAGAGTTGCTAAACCAAAATGTAAAGCTGCGGCGAGATGTTTATATTAATTATACTAACCAACCATCAAGGGGCTCCTATCTGAGGGCACTTTTCCATGGATAATTCATGGCAGCTTTTGAATGATCGTCCATAATACACTGTGCATTCCTCAACAACATGATCAAGCTGTTACAGCTACTTCAGGCTTCCAGTATGAAAGTGCAGTGGCTGCTTAACTTCCCAAGGGAACTAATCTCAAATATTATCTTGCAGCCATTCCTTTGTGAAAACAGAGGGGCATTTCATGGTTTAGTTTCTGGCAAAGTACTGCCTTATAACACCCTTGATTTATCACCATCCAATGAAGATACCTATGAGCTAATAGCCTGAAATTTCAGGCAAAGCCATCTTTGAACTTGTTTTTTAAAAAATACCTCAGTGTTCAACTGATTTTTGCAATGCCTTCCCTAGTAAGGTTTGGTCACTTTGGGTTTTCCCCTTGAGGTTCTGCCCAGCAAAGCTTTTTGCAATTCCTCTATATAAAACTACACAGAGAGTTACACCAATACAGTGGGTAAATATGTCCCCTTTATATGAGTAAATCAATTTAATTGACTAGCTACAAAGTTAATCAATTAGATTAACGCTTGACCTAGTTAAAGATAGGGAAAAGTATCTGATACTTATTTTCTAGAAAACAACATGCAATACAGCATCACCATATAAACAGTCGGGCAGTCTAGCTAAAGCAGGCTGAAGGCTAAGGGCACGCACAGTAGTAGAAAAACACTGGGTTCAATGGAACGCAAAGGACTCCATTTTACACTGAAGCATTTACTTGAAGTTTGCAGTCGTGGGGGGAAAAAAAGGCACTGGGATGAACGCTTGCCGTGAAATACAGACAGTGATCCACTCAACACACTGAGTTTTTCCCAATAGGGGCAACTTAAATGATCAAAATTTCCCCCTCTGGATTTTCTCAGAGCTCTTCAGAGTTTATGGTTTGTGGTTTAACAAGTAGAGGGGAGAAGCAGCAAACGCTGCAATTCCCTGTGCCATGGCTAAGCTTGCTTTGAAAACCTCTCTCAAGAAGCCAACCACATGAACTCCTGTGAACCTGCATTTCACACTGTTGCATCTACGCCCTTACAAGCCATCCGTCCTGCAGCAAGCTACAGCAGAAGAGTTTATCTGCATTCACCCTCAACTGCAGTCAGCAGTTATCTCATTGCACACACTGCTAAGAGCCCCTACTGCTGTCTAGGGATCAATTTATCGGACATCTGATTTTCTAACCCACTTTTTCCTGTTCAACTGACAGCATTTTAGGGCCATCCTACATTAACAGCTGATTCACACTGTTACTCCAAACTGTTTGTTACATTGGGGGAAAGCTACAGGGCTTTCATTGTTGCCTTTTTGGTTTTGGAATAAAAGGCTTCGTTGGGAGAAAGAGTGCTTCAAAGGTTACGGGTTCATGCTCCACAACAGGGCAAGCAACTGCAGCTTCTTCACTAAATCAGTCTCTACCCAACACTACAGCCTCTTCGTCTGCAGTGTGCTTTCCCACCTGCATCACTGGATTAAGGCAGTGACTACAGAGCAGAAAGCCCGTTCAAGTCTTTCGATGAAAGGCTCCTGTGGCAGTGTCACACCACTCAAAAAGACCTATTTGTACTGGAAGCTGGAGCAATCCTAATAAGTCATTCCTTCAGCTATTTGTCAATCAACAGACGGGTACATTGACGAAGGTTGCGCCGTCTGGTAGTGAAATGTGCTTTCTTTCTGTGCAGTCAATCTGAACATCATAATTCTAGCTCATATCAGACTACGTGTAACATCACTTATAATTAACAAACCTGAAAAGCAGCAAATAATTCTAATTATGAAAGACAACTGAACAAATGATGTCAGGTTTTATGACAAGGCAGTTACGCCAGAGGCAATGCATCAAACAGCTACATGACATTAAACTTTCTTCTGAAGAAACATTCACCTGCTCTCTATTAATTTACTTATTTGATATTTAAGGACTGACAGCACTAAAAAATGTGTCATTCCATTAGACAGATAGCTGTCCTGCCTCTGGGGGAAATGCCGTTACTGTAATGGAAAGAGATTTAAGGCTCATGTGCCACCAGCCCGGGTCTGCCCTGAGCAGCTGTTCAGAAACCCCGTGCAACCATTCCTCAGGAAACCACAGACTCAACGGCATGGCCAGAAGCTTCCAAAAAATGAAAAGCATCTCTCATCCCTCAAGAGAACATGGGTCTACAGAGAGAAAAACGAACAAGGAGGGGAAGGCAGAGGGAATAGCTGGAGTCAAAGCCAGCTTCTGCAGAACATCTCTTGCATGAGGCAATTCAAGGCGGGAGGACCTAATGAGAACGACTCTGCTTTGCAAGGTAAATTAGGACAATTCACTCATGGTTCTTGCAAATATGTACTTTGAAGGTAGTCCAGCATATTTCATTCAATATTTAATATACACAGAGAAAAATGAACTTATTCTTTGTATTCTTATTTGGTCCCAAGAGTATCCTTTCCTTCCAGTTATGCAAAAATAAACAAACTGTCATTTTGGCTTATTGTATTAATTTTTTCCCAGCTTTTCTTCCCACTTTTCCCAAAGGCTTTTCCTGAGAGACACTCAGTCTTAGATAGCTTCAGTTGCATACTTTCCCTTCAATCCTGGTCCCCTCAGTAAGTTTTAGGGTCTTTTCATAAGATGCTGTCACACAGTTTAGTTCCCAGAGTCATCTAAACAGTAGTGTTGTTTAAGTACAGCAGCAGTCCTTGGGATGGATTAATTTCACCCTCTACCAACAGCAATTTCAACACCCACAATGCAAGATGAAAGCTAAGAAGCAGAAAAACAAATGCTTGGGGGAACCTGATTACAGGGGAGTCCAGCTACTAATGCAGTAAGCAGAGCCTCCTGCCATCTTGTTTTCTTGATCTGTTCAATGATGGCATATCTTCTCCCCGTCCACAGAGGGGGTACTGCTACTCCCTGCTGGATGGGAAGTATGCGAGATAACAGATCCCGACTATTGGGTTGCAGATTGTACATTAGTTCCTAATCCTTTCAGGCAAACTGACCACGTTGTTGCTTTTCTGATGCCTGGATTTGTTTCCTGGCACATACCTACTCCCTAGCTTAGAGGTGTGAAGAAAGCTGGGTTTGATATCTTGAAAGCAGCATGCCAGTACTTCTCAGCCCTTCCCCGACCCCTCTATCTCAAAAGCAGGAGTGTTGCTGGTTGAGTGCCATCCCGACCAGCTGGCCCTCTCAGCACTCTTTACAACTGTCTAATATCTTTGTGTGACCTTCACGGTGCTAACCAAGCGCAGAGAGGACCAGGCAAACAACTCAAGGAAGAACACTAAAAATATCCCAAACTTCCATTCGTCACAGCCCTGCTTTTCCAGCTCAAAGGGATCTGCACACCAAGTAAGCTCAAACTCTTTCATTTGGGTTATTTTAAAACGGCAGTGAAGAAATACAAATCTCTACCGCTGGGTTTTGTCCCATGACCAAATCAGAGTATTAGGAGGCAGCTCACTGATCCCAATCAACAGTGGCATAATTCAGCGTTCAATAGCTTCCTTGTGCCAGTGAACCACCACATCAAAGCTCTGCCATGGTGGGTCATGCTCCCGTGATTTAGTGAAACCAGGCTTCCTCTCACCAGTTTGTCAGAAGACTCGGCTGAGGAAAGTACTTGCTCAGTCCTTACCTTGGAAAGATACTCCCCGCAGACACAGAAACCAAGCCATAAATGCTTGATACTGTGTTAGGGAATACCAGGAGCTACCGGGGAACAGTCCACAAGTAGATTCAGCTACTTAATTCCCATCTGGTTAAAATAAAATGCAACGTTAAGGATGGATGGGGGCTAAAAGGATGTAAAAGAAAATAAGTATGTTCCCAGGCTAGAGAGAGTTTCAAGGATTAAAGGGCGAGCAAAACATCTTAAGAGAGGGAGAAGCTGACAAATGGATATGAAACACAGCATGAAAATCAACTTTTCCACTAATGTGAATGCTTGCCTGCAAATGAAGCCCTTTCACCACTCATAGAAAAGCTGGTTATGGTAGAAAAAGCATCTGTATGTTCCCCTCAATTTTAAAGCAGCCACTCACAGAAACGCCTGTGCATCTCCCAAGCACACCAAACTTCGGTGATCTTTTAATAACCTGCAACAAAGCCTCCCAGCTCGCCAGTGACCTGCAGGCAGTTCGGAGGAAGAGGAGTGTGTGGGTGCACAGAGGATGAAAACTCCCTTTTGTCCCCTGCCTTCCCCAGCAGCTGGTGCTGTGGAAGGGCTGCGGCTGCAAGGGCTGAGGGCAGCTGCTGTAGGACATAAATAGGCAACAGCTGTTTGGCCATATGCTCGACTGGTTCCAAAGGGTTAAACTCTGTCACCACCCGAAACTCCTGCACACGGAGCTGCCTGGCCCAAAGGCAATACCCTTGCCTCTGCCTGCAGCATTACTGCTTCCACCCTTTGGGGCATGGGGAGGGGGATGAGAAGGGAAAAGGCTGTGTCATTCTCAAGGATCAGAAAAATTTCTCAAGATGCAACCTGTCACTAATGCAACACTGTGTGTGTCAGTATTATTTTCAGACCAACAAATTCAAGCACGTTTGAGTGCATGGTGACAGGTGTCTTCAAACACAAGAGACACTTTTCTCCTGCTATCACTGCACAGCTGGAAGCAGCTCCACACCCTGGAGCACCTCGCTGCTCCAGCGCACCCCCAGGGAGCACAACCGAGCCTTGCGGGCACACCTGCCAGATCCCTGCTGAAGCCGAAGTTTGGGGTTTTGCTTGGCACCCTCCTCTTTTTGGGGGACTGGTTGTGACCTTCCTCCGCCTGCCACCACCATCCACAACACTCCAGTTTCTGTTGATACAACCTCCCGACTGGGGCACACAAAGGAGGTGGCTCCTTCTGGAAACAAACTCCTTGAGAGGAGTTGAGGGCAACCACAAACAGCAGCTTCACAACAAAATATAAAACAGGGCCTCAGCCTAGCCTTCCTGTCAGCCACGAGCACAAGAAAAGGAGCATTTTGGGGGAATCCTCTCAGACTGGGGTGAGACAGACTGACCCGCCGGGTACACAAATATAGCAGTGTACGGAGTGTTACGGGGCAGAACAGAGCCTAAAGTGGTTTCTTAATTGTGAACTTTAATCCTTCTCAAATCCTTCCGACCCTGTTGCAAGGACAGCTTATTGTTGTTTGTTGAAGTAACGGACACAGCCCTTCCCCAGCTTCACCCTTCCCGTGGGGCTGGGACAGGCAGGCAGAGCTGCTGCCGCAGCACCCCACATCCAGCCATGGCTACTTACCGTCCCAAATAGTTTGCATTCTGCATCTAATGCCAGGAATGCATTCCTCTCATCATGCAGAGGTCATGCGAGATTTAATGAAGACACACACCACACCTGAAAAAAAGTGACTGAAAGAAAGGGATGAATTATTTAATCTACCAGTGTATCTCTTTTCCCCATCGAGAGCAATCCCATGAATGCCCTCCTCTGATATAAACCCTTATCAGATAACCATCTTCCTGGAGCAGAGACCAGGAGTGAACTCTGCTTCTCCCCAAACCAGATTGATACAAACATTAAAAAAAAGTGGCCTCCCAGCCATCACAAAGCAATCAACACAACCAGCTGCCTCCCAGAGCAGCGAGGAGCGAGAATCACGGACACAACAAACCACCATACATTAACAAGAGATGCTATTTCTGGTAGAAGCTTGGGCCCCTAGTTTCTTTTCACTAATGATGATAACAGCATTTGGCAACAAAAACAAGATCAAAATATTTATACAGAGAGTTTATAGCACATTTTGGAACCTCTGCAGATATTGATTTCACCAAGCCAGTACCATCCCCACCGCCACTGAGAAACACAGACCACAGAAGAGTCCCAGGGAAGCAGAGCTTGGGGCTTGCAGGGGAAATGGGCATCACACTATAGGTTTACACCCAAGTAAAGCAACTCCATCTCACCATTCCCTTACATGCTAAGTTCAGTTGCAGTGAAAATCTTAGTGACAAAACACTGTGCAAAGAACCACCCTGAATTACCAGGAGGAAAGTCAGTTTTCCCCATATCACCCCATCTTAAGGTGAACTGTGGCACGTGGGCCAAAGCTTCAGTTTTAAAAAAAAAAAGCGAGGGGGAATAGTACTGCGATGTTCCCGTAAGAGAGGCCAAAAGAAAATTGCAAGTGCAATGGATAGGATTTGGCTACAATTTTTCCATTTACTCCAATGATGTCACCCCTGTGAAGAGATCCTATTTATCTCATCGGGCTATATTTGGAACATCGTATCTTATGACAAGCTGTAATCATAATGTAGAAGACCACAGAAGCCAAAATGGTGATTCCCCAGGAAGAAGGTAAGCAAACTCATATTTTTCAGGTACTGTAAGGGAGATTTTTAAGTCACTGGTGCAGAGAAATATTTCCATTTGCTAAATCTGGTCAAGACAATCTACATCATTCATAAGTGTGGCTACACAGTCAGTCCCCAAATCAATGTCTGGATGCACTAAATAAATAAAATCACATGCTATAGCATAAGGTGGGGTTCTCACGCAGCAAGCGCAGTAGCTGGTGAAAAACAAGGACAGTATTGTAGAAATCACCGAATGACATAAATACTCACTCCCCATCACTAGTATTTCACACTACTTGCTGTGTTAGCATGCCAAACAGAACACACAGTTCTGCAATAAACACCGGTGCTATTTATTCTGGTGCTTTCTCTATTTTGGGTGTAAACACACCCGTAAGAACCTGATCACGAGAACTATCCAGCTTTATACAGCTTTTTCCCTGTCCCACTGAAGTTACAGGTACCTAGCACAAATTATTTTGCCAAAACTGGATTTTCAGTAAAGCCATGGCATCAAATCTATTTATCTCTTATCAGGCACTCCAGAGGTATTTGTTTCCCCAAAACAATGTCCTTAATCAAGTGCAAATCCTTTTTTATATCTTTTTGAAAGTTAATTAAAGGTAATGGAATTCACTGCTCTAAGTGCATGGACCAAGCATGCTCACCACTCCTTACGGAGCAGACAGCTATCTTCAGAAAGTAGGGTAAGCAATACGAGGAAGAATACTGGGATACATTAACCCATATAAATCAAGTCCTGCTAGTCTCTAGGAAGCAAACAAGACTGTTAGATACCAAAGCTTTACTCTTGCTAAAATATTATAAGTTCATACTGTTTACAGTTTCACTGTTCATTGTGTTGCTATATTTAAAGGTCCTAGGAACCATTTAACCAGCCAACAGCCTCCCAGGAGGTTACAAGTCAGACTGTAGACAGCTGGTATCAGCCATTTGGCAATTGCACACACGTGCATTTTGGGGGAACAAACTTGAGCTTCCTGGAGATAGGCAAGGATTTTCTCTGGACTCTTCATAAAGTGATCGGTCTCAGCAATTCAAGGAGGATACGCTTTCATGGAAGCCATACAGCCTATTTTAATCCTATTTAAGTAGAAGACAGCAGTATTTCCTTACAGTTGGTCGACATCAACAGGATGCAGCTTTCTGCTAGCAAGCGCGGGTTACCTCTGTCCGAGGGATATCTTCCAGAACATATTTCATGCCATTAAAGCACTCACATTTAGATTAATGTATTCTGTGTGTCCCATTGTTAAACTACTTCTCCATAGCTTCCTTCCCAGGAGTTCATTTTCCTCTTGAAAATAGCCACAATAAAATGCCCCCTCAGAACTAAAGGGATATTCAGTAATTAATGCATAAAACAGGAGACCTATTTGAAAACTCCCTTTTCCAAACCATCAGTTTCTGAAAATAATTCTTTTCCTTTCACAAATTAACTGGGCACTAAAAAAGTCTTTTTTTTTGTAAACTACTACTGGAATAGTTACAAACTGTATTAATGGTTATCAAGTGTACCTTTTTATGGTAGTGAAAAACCAGTTCCAAATTCCAGAATTGATGCTGTTATTAGACACTTGTTTGGCTCGAGAATTGAATGAGAAAATGTAAGCTTCCAAGTGGCTTTCTATTTGAGGCTTGGGTGACTAATTATGTATTCAGATGCTGCTTGATTTAATATCTACTCAATTTCCATTCTCTTTCTGTGGGAAAGAGACTCAAAAAACTTTGGAAGAAAGTTTTCCTGACCATGAACCAGAAATTTATGATGCAGTATTTTAAAAGGAAAATTAAATCTCACAATTGGAGCAACATAAACTAATCTACTTTTTGGCAGAGGAAGTCAAAACGTTTCTGCTAGCAACATGTGAAAATGGATAACGATAGCAAAAGCTGAACTATGCCCTAATCCCCCCTCCTGCTTAATACTAGCAGTGCCACTGTGCTACTTCAGCATTATTTTAGTTCTGAGAAAATGCATATGAAGAGCAGCAACTGAAAATCAGCTACCTCAAAACCCAAAGTTTCCCTTTATTCTACTGAAATATTAATATTCTGTTGGATCTGAAATCCTTGAGGGGGAGGTGGGAAAGAGCCCAACCTCTATGTGAACTTGAAAATTAACTTGAGTTTACATCAAACTAGAAGGACTGAACATCCCTTTTACATGCCTGGGAAGCCTCGAAAGTAATTCCCCAAAATTTGTTTCTTTGTCATACAGATTGAGAATAGATATGCTGTCCTGCACGACCAGCGTCCCATTCAAGCTCTGGTTTTCAAATGTGTCAGAGGCTCCAGAAACCCATTTTTGGTTGTTTAACAAGTATCCAAAGCTAAAAGCAGACACCTATTATACCTACGTGGGTGTGCAAATATAGCAAATACACTTTTTTGCAGAGACTTGTCTCTGGAAAAAACATAACCTAAACACGTCTGTTACTGGTTACTTCACTGCAAATATGAAGTTTAATACACTACTGTAATTATATGAGTAAGGCAGAACAAACAAACCATTTAATTCTTTAAAAAACCTGTTACCACTAAATTCGCATATCTGTTTAACCCTTATTTCTTCCACCCCCACATGAGGTTGTATGAAACTTCTCAATCTCTCTGTCTCCCTGTTTAAGATGTTGATAGCTTTGAACATTTACTGTTGGGTGGACATAGGGAATGAGAAGTCAAAACAATTTGTGTAGTCTTAATTATACAGTAACAGATTTACATTTTGCTTCCACAAAGACTAAATTACAGCATTTCCCCCAAGATGAAAGTTACAGGATGTCAGATTCGGCATCCATGCTTCTTTACAGACTGTCATTTAACTCTAAAAATGGCCCCAGCAAACAAGGGTGCGGCACCAAGGCACGCTCTCAAAGGGTGACTTATTAAGGCCACATCTCACGTGCAGCATACTGCATCCACTGGCAACAGTTGGCGCTTAACCCAGGAAAAGGCAGGTTTATTCTTGAATTTTAAACCTTTACTCCTACTTACTAATTTTTTTAAAAACACACGTGGACCAATTGAGCCAGACTTGCTTTTAAAGCCACATGAACTTCAATGAATTTGAAGTTATGAATTTGCCGTTGAACTCGCTTGTTTTCAGTGCAGATTGCACTGAGTGATGTAGAACACCCCAGACAGTTTAAGTCATTGCATATTCCCATGTTTCCTCTCTTCAAATTAAAAAAAAAAAAAGTAATAGTGTAAAACAATCCAACCCAACTACAATTTTTTTCTTCTTTTGGGCACCCAGGAGCAAGTTCATGCTCAAAGCAAGTCAATGCTGACACCTGCAATGCGTTTGCTGCCACCTTGAATTCTTCCACCTTTCATCAGAAGGTTTATTTGAACCTTGTCTCCTATTCTGTCCAGACACTGGAAGTCCTGAAGTCGTCCTCCCTGCCTCACCCTACCCCCTCAGACACTGTAGAGACTACAGCGACACTCACTTGAATCCGAGACACTCATGTCATCTCTTGGCACCCGTTCCCAGGTCAGCTGTGCAATGCTGCTTCCCCTCAGAGGAATGAGGAAACCTTGCCAATCTCTTTTCCTCCTCTCATTTTTAGTCACTATTTCACAATTAAGCACAACCCTCATGACACTTAAAAATAAAAATGTCCTACCATCAATTTTCTCTTCCTCCCACCAGCTATGTGTTTGATATGTTTACTCAAATATTTAAATTGTGAGGTTTTCCTGTGCCTGAAGTAGTGATATTTGGGGTATTACTGCATTTTTTAAGAGATGCAGGTGTACTCAAAGTAATTAGCAGTTAAACACAGATTCATCTTTTACCAGTTATTAAAAAACACTGAGCAGTGCTATTTAAATAGATAATATCCTGCTACCAAGAAAATATGATTAAAAATGTATGCTAGTGAAAAGGATCTAATATGTTATTACAAAAAGGAAACAATAGAAACAATAAGCTCTGCAAAATGCCCTTTTTTAAATAGAGACTGTGTTGAATATAATGCAGATTATCTGGGAGAGTATGCAGATATCAGAAAAGAAAGATGAGATGGGTATTTTAACTGTGACAGAGAAGATTTAGCAAGAAGTTAAAAAATAAATTCTTTGTCAATTGAGAGAAAATTGCTCGAACAACTGTGGCATCTGATACCAGTTCAAGGCTATTTGGATACTACAGGATTCTCCTTTTTGTCTTAACTCGGTCTGTGTTAGGGACCACACAAACATTCTTCTGCTAGGAGCATTTGTTTTTTAAAGTTATTATTAGCCATGAAGATCTAAAGCAGATCTGTTCTCAGCTACATTCATAGCCCAGATGTGGATATTGTGAAGACTCTGCATGAAGAATCAAAGCCAAGATTCCAGAGTCCCGTACAAGAAGGACCCACAGGAGATGAAAAGAAGGCTGTCTTCAGCATTTCCATCCTACAAGCTATTTAGGGGACTATGACTTCATACTTGTTTGTTCTCAAGTAGCACAGATGTGCTCTATCAATTCATAGAGTTGGAAGACGATGTGTAGAACGAGTGTAAAGAAAAAAAAATTCATTTTTGCACCCAAAGTTGCAGCAGTACAAACATGGAACCCATAGGATTTGCTCTATTGTCATTGGGGCAGAATATTTATGTACATAAATACTTACATTATATTTTGTCTGACCATCATGTCTGAAGAGATTCTAAAGCCAACAACAACAAAAATCTATAGCTGGAAAAACAGTTATTTTGTCCATGTTCCCAACTCGTCTAAACTGCAGGAACAAGTACTGTCTGAATTAGCAGCAAGCCTTTCTTTTGACATGTATGCTAGCTGCACGATATTCATTTTCAGGGTTTTTTGGTTTTATTTTTAAATCAAGTACTGTCACTTTTAAACAATACATCCTGTCTTCAGAAGTCAGAGAGATAAAAATTTAAACAAAAACCGAGCAACCTCTGTAAGAGTGAAGATACTAGTAGGTCCAGAAAATTGACTTGCTGTGCCATAACACAACTTCCAAGTATGCTAAAGAGGGTGTAGTAAAATCCCTTTTTATGTTGCTGTAAGTTTGCAATACTTTCTGCCAATAATGTTTATGGGAAAATACTCTATAAAGCAACCAATAAATTTCCCCTTCCTATGATTTCTCCTTTACCTACCACATTTCCACCTCCCTTGCACACATGAAAGTTACATTTGCCACCAACCAGAAAACATAAAACATGCAAGCACAAAGATCAAAATGTGTGATGAATTCAAGAATTTGCATTGGGATGTCCCTGAACACCCGGATGCTGCCCCAGAAGCCATCCTGATTTACTGGAGTCTCCTATGGAATATCACACAGCATCACGTAGTCACAAACAGAACTGCCAAAATTTAAGGGATACATTCTCAATACGCTCCCCGTATTCCAGTCAGTGGTACAAATTAGCAAGGGAGGTTCCTTAATTACAAAGCGCTAAATTTAGGATTGCAACTTATTATGCATCTCAAAGGGTCACAGCCATGTTTATTCCAGCAGCTACAAAAATCTACCTTATACTTTAATGCTGTGTGTATTACAGTGTATGATTTACAGCACATAACATTTAGTTTTTAAAAAAAAATTGCCTCCACAAATGTGAACATTCCCTCCCATTTTTCCTCCCCCACTCTCCCACTTCCATTCAAATGAGGTTAGCTAAGAAAAACCCTATTCATAGGAATTAAGAGCTAAATATCCAATCCACTCTTGCAACGAACAAGTAGCCTCAGTCAGTGTCTGTGCCATAAACCTGCTCTGGAGGTTTGTAAACAGGCCCCTGTATTTTTTAATTTGAATGAAACATGTCTGAGCTATTAGAGATGCCCGTACCAGTAAGACCTACTCAAGAACTGCAAGACCTGTGTTTTGCATTACCTTAACCGAAATAAAACAGTTGCTTTTAAAAAAGAAATTAAGATTCACGGATTCAAAGAAATCATGCTCCTGGACTAAATCCCTACATTTTCAGTTACTTCTGTGGTGTAAATGTCTCGGGAATTAGAAGAGCTAGGAGGTTCTCAAGCTGTTACTCTGATGGTACTATGAACAAAATCTCTCCTGCCAATATTCTTGTTCCAAGGCAAGCCCAGCCACATACACAGTGCCGAGCACGCAGGCACCATCTCAAAGGTCTTGTAGTCAGAAAGTTTATTAAAAACACTGTTAACTATTAACCTCCAGTTTACTGACCTGCAGTTGCATTATCACTCAGCTTCCATGCTCCTCATCCAGCTCTGAACACAGTTTAGCCTCATCTTGTTTTCAGAACATTTAGCAACTGGCAAGGCCAGTGCCTTGACAAAGCTCAAAGCATGGCAGACATCAATTGAGCACTAACTCTTCCTCCAGAGTATCCTAGTTAAAATAAAGCACTGAACCGCAATCCTGAGACATAAACCTCTGTAGATCTCTGCAAGTCCATCTTCAATCAACCAGCAGGTCAGAAAAGCTCCTCTAACCACTAGGATGACCACTATTTACTGCCAAAGAGGTCCCGCATGCCTAAAGCAGCAAATTCTGCAGGAGAAGGATATTCTGAAGGTGACCATACTTTCTACTTGGCTCTGCAAACCTTGCTCATGAAGAAAGATGATGGTCCAGCTGGGTAACGAGGATGCTGGGATCCTCCACCTTTTACATACTGTCTCGGTCCACAATTTTTTCCTGCCTATCACAGCAATTAATCCAGTGGATCTATTAAGGCACCACACCAGTCATTTCCATCAGCTAACTCGCAGGAGCTATACATCCTTTCAAAGAAGCCTTAGAATAGCTTATTTCCAGTGCCTTTACAGCAGGTGATGACAGGTCATACCACCTGCGGTTTTATGACCCGTTGTGAAGGTACAATGTAAGACACATGAAGGTCACAGCCTGTTGTACAGACTAACTGTTCAGGTCACAGGAACTGGAGACAAGCCAGAGATCTAGCAGTTGAAGTTGTTTCTGCTTTAACACCAAAAATACAATGCTTACCGCTGAAAGACAGGCTCTAAAGTGAATAACTATCTGAGACTACTAAATGTCCAGCACAAGAAAGTAGGCTTAAGATAGTATTTCAAGTGTCATGTAATAAAAATATTCCCTAGCAGCTGCATAGAAGCACTAGCAAATCTGCAAGGTCTAAGGCTGTTTTCTGCAGATATAGTGGACATTTCCAAGTGAAGTGGTCTGGAGTGCAAATCAAAATTGCATGTTACAAGCTGCTGTACATCTGTTGCCAAATGATCTGTTAATTCTTCGGAGTCTTCTTAAACAGAAAATCTCTCACCTTCTATAAAAAGAAAAATCATCTAGCAGTAGTTGATATAATTAAATTTAATTCAATAAAAAATTGCCCAAACTGTAAGACTACCCCATAAATATGTAAATTTCACTGCTATGAAAAGACTCATCAATCAACTCCATGAACAGATACTGAGATATTAACTTGTTTATGTTAAATGCCCATCACTTTTGTCCAGATAGTTGAAATTTCAATTTGCATACGCACAAAGTAGTATTTTCTCCTTTCTTTTTTGCAAGCTGAATAGAGACCAGCATCTCGTTTCTCTCCCATTAAAAAAGAAATTGCTGAATATAGTCAGCACATTTTCTCTCTAGATGAGAATGACAAATACAGTCAGTAATGCATTGTGCTGTATTTCTGGTCTTACAGCTGCTTAAAGCCTCTGCTTCCAAAAGGAAGCGTCTCTGAAGCAGACAGCAGTGAACGTAACTTGCCCTATGCAAATGTCTCCAACTTTAAAAGAAAACCAGTTCCCTCGATGCCTAGCTCCTTCTTGTAGTGCAAATAAAGAGGAAAAGAGAGGAAAGACAGCATGCTCAGATTCCCCCTCTCTTATTTCAGGGAGCTGTTTGGGAGAATAGCTGCTCAGGCTCTGCATTTCAGAGTAGCCTGAATTACCCAGCCACCAGCAAAGGGCTTCTCTTCAGCCAAAGATTGTGCTGTGTCCACGCACTCTTCAGAGCTCCTTCTGCTGACCCTCATGACCATTCCTGGAAACTATTATTTGTGCAATCCAAAGCACGGCTCCAAGTACATCTCTCTAGTCAGAACAACACATGCCTAACAGTGTTATAAACCACTCTGCACACAGTACGAGGGAATCCATGCAGCTCCAAGGCATTTTGTAAACAAGCAGACATGCTGCATACCAGACAGAAAAATTTAACAGCATACGAGAACTAGGAATTTAAAATGCATACAGGACATCACTGACTTAATTATGGCAACCATCACACTTTCTCCCCCCCTTTTTTAAATGCTTAAGGTTACTTACCTGACTTATTTAGCTTTAAAATGTCAGAACACAGGCACAAAAAATGGGTGCTAACCACATAAATAAGCAAAGCAGTATGCTGCTGCTTTTCTTCTTGTTGTACATTTTCATGCAAATAACACCTGCGACTTTTCTTCTGTTTCTCCACATCCTCTAGACAGCAGAGGACGAATGTGCTTAAAGCAACACAGGAAAAAGTACCTGAAAGACTGACCACACTGGCAAGGCACCACCTACATTCATCCCTTAAGCCTGATGCCATTTCAACTCTCACACTTACACAGACTTCTGGCTAAACAACGAGGCAGCAGGAACTGGAGGAAAGCTATCTTCAGTTACTCACTGTTATTTTATATTCCTGCTCTCATTTCTAGGCAAGTGGACTGAAAAAAAAAAAAAAAAAAACACCAAAAAAATCATCACAAAGCATCAACACAGATGGCAGTTTGGCATCCTCTAGCCAACCTCACACCTGCAACTTCCATGACCCCTACTGCAGCTGTGCTTTTCGTCTCCTCTCGTACAAAAGCTGCAAAATACGCAAGTGTTAAGTGACCCACTACCACTGTCTATTTCATTATTGAAATAAGTCCATAGGAAGTCAGGATGCAAGCCTCCGCTGTTGGCTCTGCTCCCAGTGACGCAGCTCTGCTTGTACCATAGGAGGAGGTAGTCTTCAGGCAGTTTGGTCAAGACCGTTTGTCGTGGGGGCGGGAAGGGGTAGGTTATTTTTAAATCTCAATCTGACAACAGAGGGAAAAAAAAAAAAGCATACAAAATTGACAAATTCTGAAGAGAACCTGACAGTCACCAATAGCAGCATGAACCACAGGAGCTCTGTGCTAAACAGGGCATCATGAACCCTGCAAGGACAAAAGCTGATCTCTTCACTGCAGTTTTATTTAGACTCTCACAGCTAACCATAACAAAATGGAAGTTACCAGCTCTCTCCACAACACATTACTTATTCCTAGCCATGGCATTTCATCCCAGGCCATGGCTTGGCACGGCTGTTTCCATGAGTACCATGAGATTCGCATGTTACAGAAGGCAGTACATACTCCTGCCCGCTCTGAGATGTGGCAAGATCATCCCTCCCCTGCCTGTAAATTTTATGCAAAATGCACAGATGATAGACACCACCAAACCCAATGTCTATATTTCCTTCAGGACTCAAGTCAAGGAAGGCAATCCAAGCAAGACTTCTTGCGGGTACTAGTTTGGTTAAAAAATTTTTACGTATATTTTTATACAAAGAAGATGCAGCCAGAGCATTTTCCAGCACATCTGCGACTCCACAGACACTGCCCGTTCCCACGCCTCTCTCTGCTGGAGGGCTGCAGCCATGGCTGCATCCAGCACCAGGCTTGCGGTAGACTCAGCCCTGACCAGTCCTCCAGAGATAATCAGGTTAGATGATCTAATGGTCCTTCTGGTCCTTAAAAAGAAAATTAGCTGTGAATCACTTCGATGCTTTGAAACACTGGTACAGTTTCTCCCGCAGACTGAGACCAGCCACTGCAAGATGAAACTCACTCAAAGCCAAGTTTTATGTTTGTGGTCAGCAGCACATGGCTGCAGCCATACATATTTCAAAACCAAGGTGAAGCAGATGACCAGGGAAGAGGGGTGAAGCCAGACTGGCTGCTCTCTGTCTGTAGGACACAGAGGCATTCAGTTGGCTAAGATACCAAAAGGCAGGGAGACAAGGAGCCTGGGGGGGCTTCCTGGCCTGATCCTTTCCATATGCAAACCCCAAAAAGGCAGTCACCGGTCTGCCTCTGTTCATTCACTCACCCCTACTGTTCAAAGCACAGTTCTCTCATCAACTGGGCAGAACTTGCAATCTTTGTGTCTTGGACAGGTGACTGCAGTGAGTAACTGGTCCTCTAATCATGTTTCACCCTAATACTTTAAAAAAAAAAAATCTGAATTATGCACTAGGATGGCTATTAATAAGGATAGCTTTTTTTTTTTAAGCTTAGACACTACTTTTTTTCCAAGATCTGCCTGTCCAGTTGTCCATACTAAGGTGGCTCACCGATATTTAAATCATACGAGGCCATCGCTGTTTAGCGCTCCCACAGAAACCTTTCCAAACAGATTTAATCAACTGGTAAGTTATACTGAGAATATATCCATCCAACCTAGAGATGCTGTTCCTCACGTTCCTGCCAAAGCAACTCTACTCCTACTCTTCCTCCAGCATAACTGAGTCTAAAAATAGCCTTATAAAAATACTAAAATGGTTTTCATCATAGCTTAAACTAGTGAGATGGCTTTGACAACTCTTCCCACAAAGCAAACTCCCTGTAGGCCTTTTTTAAATATCCTAAAAAGAGTTGCAGCTCTACCTATAGAATTGAATCTAAAACAAGTTAACAGAAAACAAAAGAGGAGGTAAATTATTACAAGCACAGCGTTCATTGCTGCATGGAAAGGTCTTTGTCCAAATATACTGCATTTAAGAAATCTTAATATCATGTAATTAAAACCTGAACTAATATGGCCAGGGAAGTTGAGCTTTAAAAGCAAGGCTTTCAGGATTGTCTAGTTTGACACCTCCTTTACATGGCAGAAACGAGTTTGTCTGCCTTAATCCTTCCTATACAACCACTGAGAAAGGTCTTTATGTGTTATAAGAAGAGCACCTGAGGTTTTTAGGGATCAAGAAAGAGTAACAAAACTGTAGCTAGGCCTAATCCCATTCAAACAATCAAGAATACTGCATCTTGTTCACCTCTTGTTATTACCGGTCCTCTTGCAAAACCAGGCTATTCTTCAAGCTACGTATTTCTGAGTCATCCAACTTAATGCAAATATGCTGAAAATGCTACAGGAAACATGTAGTGCCACAGAAAGAAAGGAAGAAGCACGGAAACCCACAAAAGTTGAAAACAAAAAACCACAGGTGAGCCTCTTTCCAATAAAAACAAGCACTACCCACTGCAAAGCAGAACGAACTGAACCAGACAGAGAAATCTAGACAGACCCACAAAACACTAGAAAACAACAGTTATCCCAGACTACTTTAAAAAAAAAAATGTGGGAGTGTAAAAACCTAGTTGCCCCCAAGATCCCGTGAACAGGTATCCAGCTGTTCAACCCCAGTAATGTTTTGGGGTAGCTCTGGGCATGCAAAGCAGCCTATCTAGGATCCTAAATAACGCTACTGAAGAAATTAGGTAGCAGGAATTCCAGACCCTACATTTTTAATGTAGTCAACTTCGCAGGAGTTATATGGCATCTCACACTGGATCTCCAAAACAACAAGTAATTAACTTGCACAAACTTTGTAGATGTTAAGACCAGAAATTCTCATTACTATAAATAGGCCATACAAAACAGATGCGCCTGGCAACGTTTGACGTCCAAGTCTTGTGGTTAAATTACCACTTCACACCTCCATCCCAGGGGATGTTCAAACCTCTACAATCCAGGAATATTCTTGGAAGTCTTTATTTTATTTATTTATTCTTCCTTTAACTAGAACTAAATCCCCCTTTAACTAGAAATCATTGCAATTATGTAAATTGCTGTTATCACATCGCTGTCTTTAAAAAACAAAAAAAAAATTCAAGTTATACTTGGAAATTATGAATTCTGTGCATCTACACACTGGAACTATTGTTTGGGGCAAAATATGCCATTACAAGAAAGAGCTAAAGGAAGAGATTAATATTTGCTTTGTGTCCTTTCAACCTTTTCTCTTTGTAACTGTTGGAAGCAGTGAATCAAAGGTAAAATGAACTGACTTGCCCCAGTTTGTTTCCATGCAACTTAAAGCTGCATCATTAATGTTTAATGTTTACTCCCATTGGTCATGAGAAGCTTTTTACATGCTGAATGTGTTTCATCTAAGAGACCTTTTCTCTTAAAGAAAGCGAGAGAAGACAGCTATTCATACATCCTTCAGCTTCTGGGTAGACCTAGAGGGTACAAATTTTGATTCCAGCTTCCTTTTTTTGACAAAAATCACAGATGAAAATAACCCTGAACCAAACTGGGACTAACCTGATGAAACAGAAGTTGAGCATTAATGCAAAAACATACATTGCTTTATCCATGATGATCATGACCTCAAAACCTGAGATCTAGAGAGGCTGAAATTCTGACTATTTTCAACAGATTAGGCAACAGTCAAAATAGTACGTTAGAGACAGGGAGCTTTGGAAAGGATACTGAATAGTTGTACTTTTTAACCTGACCACGCTTTAGCCTTCATTAACCAACCTCTTCACAGAGCAATGGACATACTTCTTGCTACTCTGGTTCAAAAATCCCTTGGCAATATTCATGATGGGCAGATGGGTGGTTGTATGCACTTTTGAAGGCATTGGCTTTTTTCCTGTGAGAGAACCCATTAACTCTAACACAAAGCCTTAACAGGAAAGGTTTATTCTAACAAGTACATTTGTCTTAAAATACTCACGTCTGAACTTTAATCCCAATTACACTATGCATAAAGTCACCCTACAGTAACATCTCAACCACCTTCTTCACAGTCTCTATAGATGCACACCAGAAGTTCAGCACTTCCACCCTAGTGGGAAACATACACCAAGCTTTTTTCCCCACTCCTAATTTTGGAAGCCATGTTAAATTAGTAAGGTTGCCAACAAAGACAATATATTGTGAAGAACAAAGAGTCTCTGAAAACAGGCAGCCACTTCAGAGACGATAGCCAAAACCATTGTTAAAATGCAGCTTGAGAAACATGGGAGTTTGTAGCTCCTGCTAAGGCCAGCCTCAAGCTTACAATGAAAGATTAAAATCTGTTAGTCTAAATCAATTATCCATCCTGAATGCACATGGTGCATTTGAACCACAAAGTCTGGACAGGGCTTTGCATCATGGTACATACTCAGTGACAGCACTCATTTCCCCAGCAGCAAGCTAAATTTCAGCTTAATAGCTCAGACATTCCCTTGACTATATTCATAACCAAGGCTCCTGCCTCTACAGTAGCTACAGAAGAGCTACACATGAACTCTTTACCTTTGAACCAAACTGACTAACGCTCACGCTGAGCTGCTATTCTCCATGCAAGATAACCTAGATTTAAAATGAATACACATTCACAACGGCAGCAAAAGGAAATGTGCTCTATTGGACTCCAGTGATTTTGCAAACTAGCAGAAAATGAACAAGAACTAAAAACAGGGATAATCCATCACAATATGCACTTTAAGTATTTACTAAACGTACTTTGGATTTAATTTATTTATAATAACTCAATGTTCCAGAGTTGCATCACTACATTGTGTAAATATAACAAATTCTTATTCTAAGACCTCATTTCAGCACTCTGCTTAGTACCTGCTTGCAAGAAAGGGAGATTTTTTTACTTCTACACAAGTACGCAAATGAAGAGGATTTCTCAGCAACATCACTCATTATATTCTTGAATGATAGTCTCCAATCCTGCTTCTCAAAGTTTTAATCTGGTCATATCTCAATGTCAAATTATCTCAGATTATTCAAATGCATCATTACTCTCTTGATGCAACCAGCTTAATCCAGTAATATTTTTTTTTTAATCACTGTAATACTTTTTACTATGGATCTGCATATGTAAACAGTGAATATAAAAGATGACCTGTCTGAACAGATATGTTTTTTAAATAAAAAGCCTCATTTCTTCATGAATATGTAACTGATGTCCCCCTAAATATTCCCAGCACAACACATGCAGCTCCTCTTTGTCCTGCATCCATTTCTTCCTCTCTACACTCTCCTTCCTCAGCTCCCTACAGCATCTCCAAATACCAAACAAATAAGAGGCTGCTCTTGGGGTGGCCAGGCAAGGCTCCCCTTGAGCTGGCTGAGCAAATGGCACTCCTCGCTTAACCACGTGTGCATGCCTGCAGGTGCATAAGACATACAACTTCACCCTCTCCTCAAAGAGGTTTTGCTTTTGGGGGGAGAGGGCTTGGGAGAGAAGCAGGGGGAGCACATGCTCATACACACCTCCTTTTCCAGCACAGCCATAAAAACTGACCTTCACTCATACACAAAGGCATCCTCACACTTCAGACTATTTCGTCAATGCCATAAACTTATTTTACAGTTCAAGCTTGGCCTCAACATAATTCTGGGGAACTAGTGGAGTGGGGGAGAGACCAAAACGATTGCTGCCTGCCTAGCTCCAGTTTCTGTACTTAGAGGACTTCTCTGGACAGAGACCACTGTTCTGCATTCATTCCTTAACTCCATCACATGATGGAAGCTTTACTTTGAGAGCGACTCTAAATGAAGATTAAGTTTCATTTTCATGCACCTGACCCCACTATGCCTTTCTGGACTACTTGAAAACTGCGCAAACCAGGTTTTCCATATTGCCTGGCACCCTGAAAGTCTACAATCTACAAGCCAAGCTTCAACTCTCTCCATCCCCTTCCCTGCTTAACCCTGCAAAACAAATACATTTAGTAGGCGTGCCTGGGCCTAAGTGAGGGCAGAAGCTGGTCCTGCCGACGAAACCGCATTAACAGTGCTATTTATCATGCTCAGCAGAACAAACACCAGCTCTGCTTCAAAACAGAGTAGTGGCAACAGCAATGGCCGTTACTCTTGGGAGAAAATGGACCCAGTTCCTAGGCTTATGTTTCACTCTGGGGTGGGCTGAAGTGACTCCAGAACAAATACTCATCAGTGTATTCTTCAATGTTTCCATTCAGCAGCTCTCCCTCAGGGAAAAGAAGGGGGGAAAAAACGGGGAGGAAGACACCCCCACCTCACCTCCAACTCCAATTTGCAAAATACCGATTTTTTTAAACCTCAACATACGTGCCGAGGTGCACAGCTCTACTACTACAGCAGCAATGGCAGCCACAACCTCTGACTTCTTGTTTGTCATCAATCAAATACTCACACAGGATTGCATCGAACTGCAAAATACGCTCAAATACAGCTCCGAAGCGAAGTCCCAGCCAGCTCCTTGATATTAGTTACTATAGAAACCAGTCCCTTGGCACAGGCGCTCACAGCAGGAAATCATGCAGATTTCAATTTTACATAGTAATAAATGCTGCAGGAGAGGAGAATTTCACAACAATTGCAGGGGTTGATTGTACAAACCCAGACCTCTTCTACCCCGTGACACCACCACGCTGCAGATGAGCATGCTCTCCTCCCTTCCCAGGCGCACAATTGCCACTGCTATTGGTTTTGAAGTGGTTTCCACAAAGCCTGTGTTGGGATGGCTGCTGCAAAGGTTGCAGCATTTTTCAATGGCTTCATTAGATTAGAAAACATACTCGTTTTTACATACAAGAAGCCCAGGTGAAAACAACAATAAAAGCAAAAACTGCAAAGCAGTAGAAAGATTTAAGCATATATAAATATAAGTACACAGAGTCCAAATATTTCACAGGAAATACTGTCAGGTCACAACCCAGAGCTCCTTTGGAAACAATCCATCCTCCTTTCCTTCTCCACCCTGTCCAAAAAAGCAACCTGAATGGAGGGCAGGTCACAGATTAATTTGTAGGAAAAACCGCTGTAGAAAGCACAAAGAGGAGGGCTCTGAGCCCTGAAGTGAAACAGTGAGGTAATTATATTATTTTAACTTTTCAGAAGTAGTTCTACAGGTTGGTCTTCATCAGGCGTGGGAGTGGAAGAGGAAGAGACAGCACAATGCACTTCTTGTCCTAGGCAGATGCTAATTTTCTAGTGAAATTCAAGCACCAGCGAGGACTCTTCCCCACCTCTCCAAATGAGCCCATAAGCCTGAACGGTGCAAGTTTTGTTACCTCAACCAGGGAAGAAAAGAGCAGGGAACTGCTTCACTGAAGAAAACCAACACGTAGGGGAGAAGGGAAGGGGTGAACAGCTTGCACAGCAACAGGGACAAACATTTGTGCTGGCAACACCCGACAAATCATCGAGCAAACAGAAGGACAAGAAAATGAAGGAAGCTGGTCTATTTTTAAGCAAGACCTCATTATTACCATGAGCATGCACTGCTTCCCTGGAAGCAGCAGGTATGCAAACATGAGATGAATCATATCACCGAGTAAATCACCTGCCAGTAGGAATGCTAGTTTGCATGGACACATGCAGAGCAAACATATACGATCTACTGTCCTGACACCTCCGAAAGCACGTGGAGCAGCGTCCTTCTGGGAGGCAGACTACATTATGGAGAGCAAAAAAAACCTGTTAGACAATGCAAATGTCACTGGTGCTTTTGTTAATGATTAAGACAGAGCTCCATTGTTCTGGACACTCCACTCAACATTAGTCTGCTGGAGCTTGCAATTTTGCTTTTTGTACACCTCCTATGTCATTAGAAACAAACGTAATTTATGTCCAGCCAGGGTAGGAATAGACTTAGGGAGCTGGAGAAGACATCCCAAGTCAAAACACACATTTTTATACCGCAGCCTTTGCACAAATTGCCTTGCTGATATAAAGAAATGCCGCAAGTGGTTCAAGGACCTATGGACTGGGATGCAATGAGGTTGAGGTAACTGCCCAGACTCTGCTCAGGTCCACGCTTGCTTCCCTGGAGGTCTGGTGAGTTTGCATGAAGCCAGTTGACTGCACCAACCTGATCCTTCACCAACACTTTATCTCTTCTTGGAAGCCGCCTCTGAGGTGATCAACAAGAGGACAACCACTGAACCTGCATTTCAAGACAGCTGTAAGGCACAAGGAATGAGGTAGCAGAAACACAGCAACTGCTCTGCTGCCTCCACAGCATGTTATGGGCAAGGTCCACAAGGCAAGAAGCGCTACCCTACTTTACAGGAAACCTAGCTTAGTCTGAATGGATTTTTTAATTCTCCTCCCACACCACCTCCCTTTCTGTCTCATGGCAAATAAATAAGATACTAAATAAAATGCAATGGAAACAGATCTTCAGCTACCTTTGCTATCCAACTAGTGACAGATTAAAAAAAAATAAAAGCTGCAATAATTCTCTTGTTGTGGTTACTACAGAATTGTTGATATGTGCCAACCAGCAATTTATCACATCAAAAGGCTGACTGAATTAGCCTGAAAGGGGATCTCCCACCACAGGAACATGTGCTACGCTGGGAAAACCAACCGCCAACCAAAACCTCAGCCTCCATTTTCAAATCGACATCCCATTATCAAAAGGATGCTTTTGCATCTTTGCTTCTAACCTAATAAATTATCCAAAGGAAATTCTCAGAGCCATTTGTGATTTATCCTCATTATTTCCCAAACTGGAGGTTTAAGACACTGAAAGTTTGTTTCTATTCCTAAGACTGAGAAAATTCTTCAGAGCAACAAAACCAGTATTTAGTTACCGAAGTGTAGGTGCTCTGTGTGAAGATGCCCACAGAGATACAAAGTCGTCATGGAGTTGGGAACAACAATCAATCCATCCATCCCAAGTCTGCAGAAAAGCCTGGACCTGATATTCTATCCTACTAAAAGCAACACAGCTGCGTAAAGAAGGGGAGCAGAACTATACCTAAGATGGAGTATATGAAAAATGAACTCTGTGCTGTTTCCCCCTTCTCACACTCCCAAAGATTTCTGATTCAGACGATAGTGAACAGATTTACATTCAGTCATGAAAAAAAAAAAAAAAGGCCAGCCACTCCTATCTTGACACACCTGCCCACTCCTTGGATGAAGTATTAAAGCAGCTTATTTGCTTCTTCCCCCCCTCATCCTTCTATTTTTCTCCTTCACAGAAGTTAGTCTTGCATTCAAATTTTCTGTTTCTGTCAGCATACACAATCACCTGGCAGCTTTACCCCTTTCCTAACAACACTTCAGTCTCTTAGCAAAGCACCTTAAGCTCAAAAATAATACTGGGTTGTAGGGCAAATACAAACTCTACTTATGGATCACACTGTGCACCGTACCAAGGGGTACCTGACTACCTAAGTTATTATAGCAATTATTTGCATCTATTGCTCTGGAAATTTCTCCTTAGGTACGAGCATCAAAGCAGCACAAACATTGCCAATGACCCTGAACTAGATTTCGCCTTGACCTTAAGGAAAAAAAAAAAAAAAGGACATAAATAAATAAATAAAATTTCTCTATGCTGCAATGCATACACTCACCCAAACAAATGGCAACGATAATGTTTTACATGCAGAGCAGGTCTTTTAACCTCCTAAATATAAAACCTAGTCATTAATAACCACTTTTCTTGTGTTTGGGCATACAAGATTTCAGTTTTGGGCCCCTCACTACAAGAAGGACATCGAGGTGCTGGAGTGTGTCCAAAGAAGGGCAACAAAGCCGGTGAAGGGTCTAGAGCACAAGTCTTACAAGGAGTGGCTGAGGGAGCTGGGGTTGTTTAGTTTGGAGAAGAGGAGGCTGGGGGAAGCCCGTATCACTCTCTACAACTACCTGAAAGGAGGTTGTAGTGAGGTAGGGGTCAGTCTCTTCTGCCAAGTAACAAGTGATAGGAGGAGAGGAAACATCCTCAAGCTGCGCCAGGGGAGGTTTAGGTTGGATATTAGGAAAAACTTCTTCACTGTTTAGGTAGTCAGGCACTGGAACAGGCTGCCCAGGGAAGTGGTTGAGTCCCCATCCCTGGAGGTAGTTAAAAGACATGTAGACATGGCGCTTAGGGACATGGTTTAGTGGTGGACTTGGCAGTGATAGGTTAATGGTTGGACTCGATGATCCTAAGGGTCTTTTCCAACCTTAACGATTCTATGATTCTAAGATGTTCATCCCATTTTGACTGCCCCAGCCAAACGGGCTCACATCAGCAAGAGTTCTCAGGGTGCCACGCTTGTTGAAAGAGATGGACTGACATTTGCTACTTGTCTGGAGAAATACAGGAATATGGAAACAGAGAATAAACATAGCACTGCCCGTTAGATATGTGTTTTGTAGTTTTAGCACTTGTAAGCAGCATTTCCAAGTCCCCCTTCTCAAAATGCAACAGATGTGTAATATGCATCCAGCTTCAAAATTATCTGCCAACGATTTTGAATTGGTCCTGTGTTTTGCATCATCTTCATGAAAGTATAATGGAAGACTGAATGGTTCATTTAAATAATTTTCTTCCTGATTATTTCATATTTGAAAATCCACAAAGAAAAAGCCTGGACTGTATTATTTTACTTCAAAGACTCCATAGGAGGAATAAGTGCTTATTACAAAGTCTTATCTTAACTGACAGGAAGCTCAAACAAAGGTTTCGTTATTTGAGTACGAGCATCTGAAGTTAAGAGGAGTCAGAAAGACAAAAGAATTGGACAATGAGAACCCCTTTCCTCTCGTGCCCAGCTTCGTTTTCACTCTGAAATTACACACAGATCATCATCACAGCTCCTCACATCACATAGTCAGGAGCATAGGAATTTATTTCCAAGACGTTATACAAATTTTAGGTGTACTGCTCTAGATTGTGGTGTCTTTCCCCTCCCCAAGCTCCTTTTTTTTTTCCTCATGAAAATAAATAAATAAATAAATAGATGAAAAGCCACCTTTCAGTACTGTCCATAACATTTTGCTGTGGCACCAAGGATTTAGCCCTGAGGTCATACTGTGCCTTATTTGCAGTGAGTGAGATACTGGTTCAGAAGGCCTAAGCACACTTACTCGGGAGATAAGAGATGCTAATTCCAGCACTGCAACACTTTGTGCAGCTTGTCACCTTGGAAAACCACTTCAATACATACCATTTATATCCTGGCTAAGATGACAACGCAACACCCAGAGTAAGGGCTACCTGAAGGTGTACTCACACAATACCTGGAGCTACACAGATGCAGAGTCTGCCCAGGAACACAGATCTGCAGCAAAGGTACTATTTTAAGCAGCTTTATTAAACATGAAGAGCAGCCACTGAATACTGCAGTACAAGAGTTACCTGAGGCAGACACTCACAGATATTAATCAGATTTAATTTTGTAAGTAAAATGATTAAACTATATTTACATTTCTGCGTGGTGATAAAGTTTAATGGGGCCTGAAAAAAGTACAGACACTTTAACGCAGCACTTCTTCCAGGCTGATATATCCCTCACCTCAAAAAAGGCAGCGTTAAAATGGCTGTGCTGGTTTTGGTACCCTGTCACTGCTGTGTGCCATGCAGGCTCGGGCTGAGTTTTGCTTCCAGGTCTGCTCAGCGTCCCTTTGTAGCTGGTTGACCATCCACAGCTCCTCCCTCCCCGACCTCAGACCCTCTCTGCCCACCAGGCACCCTCAACTGGAATTTCCTGCAACTCTTGTCAGTAGCTCTGCATTGCCTCAAAAGTCCTCTCAGACATCTGTAAAATGAAAGAGATTAAAATGTAAACAGCACCAACCAGCATGACAGATGTCAAAATTACCAAAGGCAGAGAAAACATACCTTTAGTAGCACGTGCCAAGTTAAAATGAGGCAACTTCAAACAGCATTACAATCCATGGAATCCAACCGGCCAGAGAACACCATGTGATACACTGAGATGTATCTTGAAGTGATTTAACTAATCTGCTAATATCAAACCCATCTACGTATATGTAAAACCCTTCAATATGAATGAAAAACAAAAAACACACAAGAGTGGATATCAGCTGCCTCATTAACAATCTCATTTTGAAGATCAATTTTAAGCTTCAGGGTAAATCAAAGCTTTTAGATCCTCCTTCCATAAATTTTAATTTACACCTGTGAAGATGCAGGTAGGCAAGACTGGAAAAAACCTGCCTCACGGAAGAGTCTGACAGTGTATTAACTAGGTATAGAAGATGTGTGCATGTCTTCACGTTAATCTCCCTCATAAGGAGGACAGTTACTCTTCTCACCTACTTTTTCAAGTTCCTGAATTCTAGCACTTATCTACAAAGGACATTCAAATGCAGCCGAGGCAGACGAATACTAGCATACAAAAAGGAAAGCAATTTACACACCTCCTTTTACATACTGTTCAAACCCAACTTACAATATGTTTATATGTGATATATGTTTATATTTGGGATGCACAGTTCTTGCTTTCATAAGAGAATAAATTTTTAATGCACAAAATATCAGGTAAACAGCTACTAAGTGAAATCAGACTTAAATGTCTTTCATGCTTCAGTTAGAATTGATGTGGATAAAAACATGCAAAGTTTCAGATATTGAAAGACTTAAGCCATATGAGAAAAACCCGAAACTCACAAGCACATACCTCCCCAAAAGGAAACTTCACTGAGGTTTAAAGGTATCCTGAAGTATCTATTTAATTTAATACTTTGTGAGTATTCACTTTAATAATCATAGTGAGAAATAATACCAGATTCCACTGCAGACTATCAAGTTCTGGCAGGCTGTATGCCAAAAAGATGTAGCCTGAATAACACAAACTGCTAGATAGATGTGCATATCTTGTAAGAGCTCAAAAGTCAAAACATCTGAAGGAATTTTGTTTTTTAAAAATCTCTGGTAGCAGCAAAAAACAGCACACACTGCTATATAGCTAGCATTATTAGAGAATTACCAATGTAACTTGATGGAGTCCCCCATCCAAATGATGTTTTTCAGATGATCAGACCCACAGAAATAAAACCTTTTGGCAACAGATGCATCAGAACTACTTGCCCCGTGTTTTTCCTTGTCAGGTTGAAAGCAAAAAGCATTGAACTGAGGGGAAAAGAGAGACTAAGTTTTGGGTTGATACACATCTAAACAGAGAGACAGCAAAGAAGGAAGCAAAAGCTGAAATGAGCTGGTCAAGAAATTAATTTGTGTATTGAGTCACCACAAAACACCAGGTACTTCACATTCAGGGCTTTTCCTACCTCAAAAGCTACAACATAAGAAAAATACAGCAAAGTACAGGTTATCTGACTCATACAACCATAGGTTTTACCATAGGCGGAGCTCCAATTATGCCCTCTATTTCAGCTCCAAATGGGAATGTGAAGATAAACATCATTACCGTTGCAGAATTAGAAGGAAGTAAACAACATAGAAAGAAAGATGCACCAAAAGGGAAAAGTCAATGTTTGGGAACAGCGGTAATGCCACACGAGGTAGAGAGATATCAGCTGGAACAAGGACTGGAGATGATGGAAATAAGCTCTCATACTTGAACACTTGGTGTCTGCAAAGGTAATCATCTCCTCTTGAGTGTGTGTGGACATGTACATCCATGTGAACACTTTTTCTTCTTTCAAAGCTAATGCTGATGCAAACAGATTAAAGAGTAGCCAGGGAGTACTTCCGCTGACTGATAAAACGCTTTCATCAGCTAGATCAGTGGGTCTTAAAAATAACAGGAAAACCCTATAAAAACTATAAGCAATTACAAATAAAATGCAGCACCCAGCTTCACAACACATCGGTCATCCTACAAGGCACTAACACTGACCTTCTGAAACAGGCATCAGCTTCAGTATTTTCATACACAGTTCCCAGAAGCAGCATTTGGCTCATGCAATGATAAACCAGCCTTATGATTTAAAATATACCAACCCTCCCTGCCTTTGTCATGGAAAATGCTACACAAGTCTTGTATATCCCCAGAAGTTGAACATGAACTTCGCTGACTTGGTTAACCTGTTAACTGAGAACCTTCTAAACAGCGTGAACCATAGCCAGGTGTTTGATTAGACAATCAAATACATTATTTTATAAACTGGATAAGTAACATGCAAATTTAACAAAGAATCATTCCAAGTTAGATAACTCCTCAAAGGGAAAACTGGGAGCCCATTAATATCCCCACATCAGAGAAGAAAAACACTGTTTGGTTTTGTTTTCTGAATATGGCTGTTTATACTAACAGCAAAATACATTTTTATGAAATTGTGCCCTAGTAAGTCATAGGGAGTTTTGCCATCATCTTCAATGGGGCCAGGCTTTCATCCCTGTTCGCAGCAAGCTAGAAGGATTTGTATTTGTTCAAGGACCAATGTGCAACCTCAGAGATGTTCCAAGGCAATAGACTACTTATATGTAAATACTCGAATGGGCACGAGTGGAAGTTGGGTTGGGAGGCAGATCAGAACCACCAACTAGTTTGGAATTTTGATTCTTTGCCCAGAACATCACTTTCTAAAAATAAAAACAAAATTCCCTTCTATCCTTTCAGTCAGGGAAGGCAGAAAGACAGAACAGAGGAGCTATACAAATTTGGCAGGCCTGGATTTACAGAGCTCCTTTTGTAAAGGATGTGTTCGAAGAGATAAGAGACAAGACACAACGCTTGTTGGACATGGTCCAAATAACACAGCAGAAAGTGCAAAATACCCTTCAAAAACCCGCACAAGCCATTTTTGTCAGAGAGTAGGAGAGTTTCAATCATTCTGATATCTGAATGCATGTTCTATAAGCCTGCCAACACAGCCAGAAGACAAGTCTCAAGGATTTTGGTAGGGTTTACTTTGTTTTCCCTTTGGGGGAGGGAGAGGAAATAGAAGAGAGCATGCTTGAAGGAAAGACATGTTAGAAATCCAAGTTAAGTTCTGCCTTGGGTCTCATCCTTAGTTTATTCCACTTTCTGGAGTGTTTATTATTTTACATTAATAGATTACCCATAATTTACAAAAGGTATGCATATAATGAGGAACTTCTTATCAGAATGTAAATATTAGCTTTAAAAAGGAAAAAATATTGTTCCCTCTTGTCATTCTATGGTTTGATACTTGCCCCAGCAGCTGCTACTACTCCTGTTAGCCAGAAATGGAAGGAAACTGAAGTCTGGCTGAGCTTGCACACTGCTAATGGAAATGCACTCTCTTCACATTAGCAGTATTACTTTCTGACTCTGCAAGTCCAATGCCAAGGACACATTAGGACTTTAAAACAATGTTACAAAATCTCTAAGGTTAGAGGTGACCAAAACCCACTCACTCAGCAGTGATACATGCACTTTGGATTCGCTCTTCAGGAACAGAGCCCAGGCACACGGCGACCATGGGGAATGTCCTACCGCTGCAGACACATCTGCGCACAATGCCTTGGTCAGTGGGCATCCAACATCAGAGAGCAGCATCCTTTTGTTTCCTTCCAACTCAGCAGCCTGGAAAGATTGCCAGCTGCACTATTTTGGCCTCCATACTCACCAACAAGCTTAGACTGTCACCCAGAGAAGCTCACAGCCCAGGAAAATTAATTTTGACCAGTAATGTCAGACTTAAAGAGGAAGGACAAGCAAAGACTTTCCTCAAAGACAGAAGTACAGGCTACCATCATCATTATCTGCAGACCCCAAAGGCCATAGCATCAGCTGGTAACAGCTCTGTCTTCAGAAACCCTACACTTATTTATACCAGCTGAATATCAAGCCTTTTACATTTACTTAAGGTACAGAAGTGCCAGTGAATACAGATTTCAGTAAATCTTGCTTTCTAAAATATTATTCATCAACATATAATTCAAATGGTAATTAAGAAGTGTTCACATGATTGATGACACATTTAAATTACAGGTTTCCAGCATTTTTTTTTTCAGTAAAGAAAAGACGACTTCCTTTTTCATGTGCCGCTTTTTCAAAGTGCAAGTCCATCTAACAGATGTCTCACAGATCTGCTTGTCAACGTAACAAGTTAGACTTTTTTTTTATTACGACAAATGGTATAAACCACACAGCATTCTGTTAAACTCAATATTGACACATCTGCTTACCACGTGTATTAGTAGCCATGTCAGCCACTTTCTGAAAGGCATCCAAGAAGGCAGCAGCTGCTACTACTGTAGTCCTGAAATGCATACAGATAACAAAACATTAGCAGTGTCTCATTGCTGCGTATTTAATTATTGCCAAAAACATTTAGGTTTATAAAGAATACCACTGTGAACTTGCAGAGGCCACAAAAAAAAAATCCTCTTTTATATCTGAATTTAGCCTCTTCCCTCCTTCATTTCTTAATCCCTTCCTTGCTTTGTGTTAGCACTATGGACTTGGAGGCAGCCACTCTAATTCCGCGCTGTGAATTGCACAGGACAGGTGCTATTTCAAAAGAGCACAGCCATCCCCCTTCTAGCTGATTTCCTCTGATGAACTAATATTAAGCAGTCAAACATGAAAAACAAATCTAACACACATTATACTGCACCCATTAGTGTACAAATTACAGCCACTGCTAGTTCCAGGGAACATGTATATTTTAAGAATAAGCACACAGGACTTTCCTTTTATTTAGGATCCTGGCCAAACACTTTCCTGAATTTCTCATCTGAGGAGCATAAGCATCCCTTGAAACAGAAAATAGCAACTTCTTGGAAATCAGACTGGTCTGGAGTTCTTGGGCAAATGGGAAAGAGGGAAAAGAACAAAAAAAACACCTTCAAAAAAACCCAACCCCAAACCATCCCCAAAATAAACAAAACGCCTTTCTGATCCAGTGCTCCTCCAAGCAGGCCCCTTCCCGCGAGGTACACCAGCAATCTCGGAGACTCCACAGTCCGAAGCATCAACCTCACTAGCCCCATCTCCCTCCAGGTTTGGAAAGCACATACAGACCACACGTCTCTTCAAGTGGACAGCAAACGTGAGTTACAGTTTTCCAAACACGTTTGTTCCACATAAGCAGGCCCTAGAGCCCTAAACACCTCAGGTCGGTACCAGATTTCTGATGGGTTTATAGCCTGGTTGACCCAATTTAAGTGAAAGTAGGCCAGGGCTCTACAGGTAAAGCACAACTGTGCCCTCTCCACAGTTACCTCATGGTTCTGTTTCTGCACATCTTTTCTACCTATAACTCTGATTTCCTCTCCTGACGGTAAGTCAGCCTCTCCAAGCAAAATCCTGAAGGAGGACCATCAACTTCACTTTGTTTCAAGAGCTCCTTGCTACCTTCCAAAAACCCAGGAGACCTGCAGAAAAGCTGATCCTCGGCCAAAAAGACCACAGGACTGCTTAATTAGGTCAGATTTTATGCAAGCCTCACTCCAAATATGCTCAAGATACAGGGGACATAACTGGCAGCATAATAAATGGCCTACTGACTGCACAAAAGATTTGAACACAACAAAAACCCCACAGGCTTGAGAGGACCAACCAAAGGCATAAGGACTCTCCACATGCCCAGGAGATTAAAGGGAAGGAAAAAAACCCAAACCAACAAAAACCAAAAAACCCTGACAGCTAGCTAGCAATATTGAGCCCTGGAACTAGATAATCTTTTCTGGGATTTTTCCTAACAGTGTTTGTATTTTTCATCTTCCAAACTTGTGGGTCATGCTGTTATTTGTGTACCATCTTGTTAATTATTAATTATATTGCTAATAACAAAGTTCCATTTCTCCAGTAACAAGATCCAGGAAGACCTGGCTCCAGCTCAGGTGACATCTGCTCTCCTTTATCAGAGCACACAGAAATGAACCAGAGGCAAAATGCTAGAAATGGACAGCAAATCCTCGAACACAGGCTTTCAAGCTGCCTGCTTGCATGTTCCTGTAGCTAGAAAAGCACTACATTGATTGAATGCAACACCAACCACAGGACTGGGAAATAAACAAAACTATCCCTCATGCCTTCCCAGAAGGCCTGTGTATAAAGAGTACAAAGGGCTAGGAAAGTTCTCCATTTCTCTTCTTTCACTGCTTCCTCTGCTTCTTCCACACTCAATGTGACATGATTGCTGGAAAAGGAAAAACCACATGCAAGTGTGATATTCTAGGCCCAGTGTGGCAGAACAGCATATTCCAGTTGTTTAGGGCAAATGAGCCTAAACCCTAACTTCTTCAAAGACAACTCACAATGCAATGCAGAACTGCAAAATAGACTGCCAATAACCATACCTGTTACCACTGCTGCCACTGCTGTGAAAAAAACACTGATGCTCTGGAAAGCACAGCAGAAATTGTGGTTCAGGGAGAGTTGTGAGGAAATGGAGCTTGTATTCATATTAGCAGAAAAAAAATTTACAAGTGAATGAATTCTAGAGATAGCAGAATTGGTCTGAGTATAATACATGTGGCACTTAAGTAATCCAGAATGCCATTTGCAAAGTCTACCCCAATAAAGTAAGTTTTAATCATCACCGATAAATGATCCAGCACAGGAATTCCCTTTGTTTTTAAGGCAGAAGAAAGTATTGTTAAGGCTACCAAAGACTGTTTAATATTTTGAGTCCTCTTCTACTGTAAACCTGCTGTATTCCACACTAACAAAAAGGACAACATAGGGCTAACTCCAAATGTGTGTTCACTAAACAACAATAAACTATCTTTCCAATTTTCCATCAGAAGCCATGAAATGTAGCTCATTTTATGTTTATTATGTACAGCTGGTGGTAGATTATGTATTTTCCTAAACACATTAAAACAGCAGTCGTAGTAGTATGTTAAAAATTACATGGGTGTTGACTATGAAATATGCACAATTTTACTAGGACATGCTTAGCAAGTTATCCTGGCAGAAGCTGCATTTAATCTTAGTGTTTGCACATACAAGGAATTGTAGGGGATCTTGACTGTGTAACACAAAACTTACCGAAGCTGAGACTGCAGTTTCCCAGCTTTATTTATAAAATCTTCCCACACTGGGTAGCTTCCCTGCAAGAAAAACAAAACACAATAATGAATACTTAATTTGAGCATTCTGGTTTTGATACTCCAGATCAAATAAACTAGAAGTAAAGCAATAACTAAGACTTTACTAAATTCTAATCTGTTAACACCAAGATATATTTGCCCAGCAAGTTCTCTCTCACATCCTTAGACACCAGTCCCAAGCAGATGGGATGTCAACTGCTTCTGAATCCAGATGAAACAGTAGGTCCTCTGAGGAGGCTTTACAGATTTTCCAAATAGAAATGCTGTGGGAAAAGAGGGATTTCAACTGAAGCCAAGAAAAGAAACGCCTTACTTCAGATGGATACAGCAAAAACAAACCTATTAGAAGTGGGGCACTAGGATATTGCAACAAGACATACAGAGAAGCTCCCAAAACCAAAGGCAGGACCCCAGTTCTTCTCTACAAATGGATTCTTTGTCATCACCAGGTTCCCATCCTCTTTTAACAAAGAAAAAAAGAAATTAAAAGCCTCTACGATAAATGTCTGAGTTGACCAACAGACCACCTCAAACACTGTCTCAGGGTAACTCAGCAATCAGGCACAGAAGAGGCACAGTAGCCGTAAGACAAGAAACTTTCCCAACAGCTGCCCTAGAACTGCAAGACCTGCTTCCAAAACAGTCCCGAGTGACCTTGGAGCCGATTTCTGAATTGAAGCTGATAAAGCAGAGTGGCATTGAGCATCTGCAAAGTTTTTAAGAAGGTTTAATTCTTCTTGACTTCAAGTCTCCTGTAAACTCTTTCCCTATTTTTAAAAATTGTGTTAAAAGCACAGGTTTTCATTTAGAATATGGACACCAAGTGTTCTTGCAAGTTCTGATCTTTATTTTCCAAAGTTTAAAAAAAAAAGTGTACTGATTTTTATGATTTTAAAAAAAAAAATCATCCTTTTTAGACCAAAAAAAGGTTAACTTGCCCTCTGCAGAGCAAGTGCAAATTTTCTGCTAACAGCAAAAACCGTGGTAGAAAGGAACCTCAAAATTTCCCTTTGATTGGAGTCTAGAGAGTAAAATAAAATATCCCTGCTTCCTTTAATAAAGGTATAAGACTTGCTGTTACCAGAGCAACGACACAATAAAACCCAGATAAGGCAGATCCTCAAGGCTAACATTACCCCAGCTCTGACTGGAAGAGGTTGCAAGCAAGCGCAGTTGCTTGGAGCAAACTCGATCCACCCCGATAAACTGGTCCGGTTTTTGTGAGTTAAACAAAATCCATTGCCCACACTGCCGTGAGAGGCTGCATCTTGTCCGAGGCAAAGACAGCCCCTTCCCCAAAAGCTTACAGCCAAATTCCAGCTCCTCAGCGCACCCCAGCAAGGCAGCTCCCAGACATTCGCACACCATGGGGGGAATGCACTGGAATTAGACCTGGAGCTAAAACCAAAGGCAAATCCCAAGCCTCCCTTGTGACTCTGGCCTTGGTCACAATTTTATATTCTCTACTTATCGTATTTTGAAAAATACGATGTTTTTGCAGAGATGTCGTGTGTGCGTCTCCCACACAGTCACTGCACAGCAGGGCTGTGATACACCCAGATGTAGAAGCTGCTGCCATAAGGCCACTGTCAATGGTACTAACTGGCACTCTACATATTTTTCAGCAAGGGTTGTGGGTTTTTTGCTAAAAGGAAAAAAAAAAAGATACCCCAAAACCCTAATGTAGAACAGGTGTTCATAAAACCTTATTATACCTACACAGAAGGGAGCCAGTGGGAAATGCAGAAGGGGACAGAGAAAATAGCAGTTATCTGGGTGGCGAGACCTAGAATATAAAGTGCTTTGTGCTAAGCAAAAACTGTCAGACATTTAAAAAAATGAAAGAAACCCACCAATTATTTGAAAGAGGAAAAAAAAAAAAAGCCATTTCCTTAAACCTATTAGTCTTACTGAAATCCCCTACTCTGAACTCCGTCTCTCAATGTTTGTCTGCATGCCATATATGCATTATGCATGTGTATGCCAGGAGCCCTGAAAGCCTTGACAATTAACAGCAGGGCCTAAGGCTTTACTGGATTCTCGAGCAAAACGCAAGCCGGCAAGCGGAGGATACCGAAGCAGCCTGATTATGTTTCCATCTCGGTGGTGTATTATCCAGCTAAACGTGCCTGATGGCATGCAGGAGACTGACACCAGCCTTGCGTTTAGCTGCTTCACAGGGAAGCTTAAGACACTCCTATCAAAACACAGCTCAGGAGGAAAACACCTTTTTTTTTTTGCCAGGCTGGCCACAAAGTACACAAAATTGGAATAGTCACCAAGCATTTCCATGACTATTGATTCCTTGTCTTTAAAAATGTTGTTCTCTTCAAGCCAAGCTTACTTAAATAAGCTGTCGCAGCTCACTTAAGTTGTTTGCTGTACTTGTTTGGTTGAAATCAATGCAATCTCTTCACCTGGGGACTCCTACATAAGTCAAGAGCACCTGATCTCATTTTGAACAGTAGAAAAATGCAGCATTTTTTTTAAACAATGTCACTGAATTAATAACTTGGGTGGTGGGTTTTGTTGGGGTTCTTTTTTTTGTTTTGTTGGGGTTTTAGTTTGGGGTTTTTTTTTTTTTTTTTTGCAATTGTTAAGGAAACCTTTCAGCAGGTTTGCACCAGTGACATGAATTCCTGCATTATCTGCTCACCTTGAGGTATCTAGATATGTCTTCTGCAACTCTGAATTCTCTGTAATAAACTCAGCTAAAAATTAAGAGGAATTTATTTCACTTTTCCCTGCTGAAGCCACATCCACAAGCTCATCTCTCTCTCGGTAGCACACAAGTCTTGCACATAAATTCTGTCATCCCTTTGAGCTTTTCCAGAAAACATTTCCACCATCACATCCCTGCTGAAACCAAAACCCCATCGATTCCTACCTGCAGCAGAAGCACACACCACCTACCGCTTCGCAGGCCCTAATAACGGGGGTTTATCCCACCTCCAGCACCGGGGAAGCGAGGAAGCCATTTAGCAATGCTTGTGGGGACAAACCAAGGAGACGACACAGGAATCGGACCAGTGCTGTAAATACTGCACGGCTCCAGTACACCGGGGAGCAGCTCCTTCTCCGAGACCTCTTTGCGTGCCACCTCGAGCATGGCAGCCCCGCTGCTGCTCCGTGTCTCACCTCCACATTTGCAATAATAATTCTTGTTTTTGTCAAAGTGGCCATCAAGAGAAACATTAACGGTGGTGGAAACCACACACTAACAGAGCCAATAAAACTTCATCCTTGATTTGACATGTATTACTTTCTCAATTTAAACACAAAGAAACAGCAGGTGGAATTCAATGTCTTTGTCTAAGAAGTGCTTTCGCGACGTAAAGCCACTTTCGAAGAGTAATAACACAGTATTTTTAAATGCTGTCTCTCCCAGAGCTTCCTCTGTGCCTTCTACAATTTCTGATTTCAACCGGCTCATAGAGGAAATCAGTTTTTCCCCCTTTAAATGTCAGGGTTACTCAGGCCTGGCCTTATCTGTGAAAGCAGCAGGCCTCCTCCACCTCCAGCCCTGCTCAGAGAAGAGCCGCTACAGCAATCTGGGTCACAAATCCTCTTTTTAGCTCCTCATGGGTTAAAACAGAAATCAGTTATGGTGTGCGTTTGCTTAAATGGGTTTCATGAAATTGTTAATGGTTTAATCCAGGGACTATTTCCCCCAAAATAACTTTGTGCCCAATTATTTCTTCACTGCCAGATGAAGAAATTTGACATGTCTTCTGTGAAATGGGTGTTTCACCATTACCATACGGCACTCCATGGTGCCAAGTCCCCTCAAGCTGCTCAGCATGGCCCAGCCCTCGGCTGCCCGCCCGCACGCCCGCCCACCCATGGAGGCATGTCACAGGTAAGCCATAACATGCCATTATCCTACCCTATTGCTTAATTAGTCAGTTTATAGGTGATTAGTCACCTGATCCCAGGGCCCAGCTCCAGCTAATCTACGCTGAACACAGGCTGGGAGCTGCCTTTCTGCCTCAGGGCTGCAAAACAAAATGGTGCCTCGTGCCTGTCACCGACGTAGCCAGCCCACAATTAGGGACATGAAACAGCCTTCCCTCAGGGACAGGCACCACAGTGCCTGAGTGTTTGAAAGGCACCAGGCTGAGCTGGCAAAGCACCCGTAAGTGCCAGACACCAACACCCAGACTCGCCAGCGTCCGGCCAGACAGCGTCCTCCATAGTAGCAGCTCCTGGGGTCAGGTCCTCCCTGCCTGCCGCTGGGGCGGGAAGGAGAGCAGGCACCATCTTCATTCACTGAAATCCCATCTGACATCCAGACCCATGGACGTGGGCAAATGTTTTAATTTTTGTCTGTCGTCCTCACCATTCAAATCTATTTTAATTGGCAGTAAATTTCATCTTCCCCAGTCGAGTCTGGCTCGCTCATGACAGTAACTGGTAAGTGATTTCCTTCTCTTTGTCTCAACCTGTGAGCTTGTTCATCTTATTTTCTCCCCTGTCTGGTTGAGGAGGAGGAATGAGAGCGGCTGGGTGGGCACCTGGCAGCTGGCCAATGTCAGCCCACCACACCATGGAAGAGCAGGCAATCCTCACTAACAGGCAGCTTTGGCAGGAGCATTTAAACCCTGAATGGATGAAGAACCTTTTTTTTTTGTGAACCAGCACAGTCACCCTACACAAACCCAACTCTACAAGAGTTTTATTGAAGTTCAGTTTTCCCTTCCTTTCAGGCCAGCAATCCTGCAGTAGAAGTGAGAAGAGACCCGGATGAAAAACTCAGCGATTTCTCAATAAAAGAAGGGTAGACTTGCAGCAAAGGATCATATTTACTGAAATTGTTATTGATTACATGTAATGGCAAGAATAGGAACCCAGATTGTTGTATTTATTTAAGATTACAACTTGAGTATCAGCAGTCTTGACAGTTTAAAACTGTTCTGTCACTCCTTCTGCTAAGAAGTTATGATTCTTCTTTTTCCATTAAGAGAAAAGACACTTACTTCCTTTAATAATTTATTTCCATGCACCCCAACTCCCACAGATGAGACGCATCACATCTTCTAAAAAACCCTTGACAGCATTCTTTCAAGTGCTTTCATTTATCAGAAAGGCTTTTCAGCCCTATTATCAGCTCTTGCTGGGACACGGAGTACAAAGACAGCAGAAACAGTTTGGTATCTTGTTCACAGCAACAACCCATCTAAACTTTCAGGGCAGGGGGAAAGAGACAGAGAGCTGCTCTACAGTAAAGCAAATTCAGAATCTAATTTTGGCTGTTCCAGCTAAAGAGGTAGGAGAGAAAGGGACCAGGCAGGCAGTGCCTTGGTTTTATCTCACTAGTTATCAAAGCAAGAGCTGTATGCCTTCCAGAAGAGTACTGAACAATGACTATCTGCAGACTTCAATAAAATGGAAAAAAACACTACACAGGTTACAGGAGTTATGACTTCTACACCTCAGTCTAGTCGTTCAGCTATGACCAGTTAAAAAGCTGAGTCCCAAACACACATCACTGTTATCGAGCTTCACGCCCTAGTAACACATCCAAATACCATACATTTATCTTTGGAATAAAAATTGTAACTTTGCTCCTGCACATGTCCTCCTATCCCTTCCAAAGTAAATGATGCTGAAAACAAAAGATTTTTTTATACAGTTTTATCAGATATCAGAATCACAAGGATTATTATGAATGTCTCATTTCTGTGGCATTCACTACACTACCTCCAAGTAGCAAAGAGACTTTATTGTGCTAGACATCATGCAAAGTCACAGACGTTACACACAAAGAATGGCCTGGATAAGCAAGTATGGTTTGCACATAGAGACTATCACTTTTCCAAGGGGCCTTCAACAGGCAAAAACAGGAAAAGTGGAGGGGAAGGGGATAGGAAAACAATGACAGCCTGAAAAAAAAAAAAATGGTTCTGGCCACAGATGTCTCAACACATGGGAAGATGCAAGGGTTGACAATCAGTTTCCCTTCCCAGCTAACATCTGGCACTTTAAGTTTCTCCTCTTTTCTAAAAGAATCAGTAGTCAACTGGGGAAAAGGGCACTTGGCCAGCCACAACTGCAAGAGTTACAAAGCACTACCAAACACTAATACGTTCCTCTGTGAAATCCACAGATTTAGCCAAGTCCATGACTCATGAATAGGATTGCCTAGTCCTTTAATAAGCCACGAAAGCTCCTGCAACACACAGGTGAGCAGAGAATGAACATCATCTTACACAAAGTTCATAATTGCTCTTCTCCATCCAAAAAGTTCTGCTTGTTGGCTTTGCCTCTTTCTAGGTTGAAAAATAAACAATTCAAGAGCCTGTCTCATGAAGCTGTCTAAGCTGCATCTATTTCCCAGTCACTCACCAGAATAGTCTCAATCTTTCAACAGACTGAAACAAATTTTGCTGGCGAGGGAGACTTCACTCTTTATGAGGATGCAGAGGTGTACACAACACTTTTTCCATGACTTCTTTGGTTTCACTTACCTCATTTCAAATATACAGAATCATAGGATGGTTTGGGTTGGAAGGGACCTTTAAAGATCACCCAGTCCAACACACCCTCCCCCCCCCCCCCCCATGGGCAGGGACATTTTTCACTGGGTCAGGTTGCTCTAAGCCCCATCCAAACCAGACATGAACACTTCCAATGATGGAGCATCCACAACTTCTCTGGGCAACCTGTTTCACTGCCTCACCACCTTCATAGTAAAAAAAAAAAAAAATTCTTCCTTATGTCCAAGCTAAATCTACGCTCTATATCTACTCCCTATTTCTTAAATTCAAAACCAGAACTGAATCAACAAAGTCCCAATACTGATTCCAAGAGCATCCTATAGACTGATGTTGTCTATCAGCTGTTTTCCAGTAGTGCAGAACAAGAAACAATCAGTTTTACTTGCAACAGAGAAGTCTCAGGTTGGACAATCCATCCAAACGTAAGACCAGTTAACAGGCAACTCCGAAAGGTCAGGGAGCTTCCTTCCCCTGGAACTCTTTAAAGAAGAGTAATACATTTATATAGAGGTCTTCCAGGAAAGTGTAATACTCCCAGCAAGGCAAGGGGCTACCCGATTGCAAAGTCCCTTCTGTCTTTCTAAGCTAAAGGTATTGCCATGCACAGGGGAAGTTTGATCTTAGCTCCAGCAGCAAGAGGGACTCTCAAATCATGCAGAATGCTTGCTGGGCCAGGAATGAAAAGTCATCAACAGCAAAAGACAAGACATGAACTTCACAGGATTTCACAGCAAGAGCTGAACGCACGCATTACTGAATGGAGGAGGTGACAGGTACAAACTCAGGGTTCGAGAGATTATAGTGCGTGCAAGAGAAAGTAAAAGCAATGTCAAAGATCAGATTAAGATGTCATTTAACCTGCAACTACCCTTCAGGAAAGAAAGCAGGGGTAATTAAGATCAAAGCCTTATATCCATACATCTATTTCCATTATTTCTGCCACTTGCTTAGGGAATGGCAGGGTTAGAAACGAGTTTCCCCTCAGCATGCACAGTATAAATAGGCATGCCAAGCTTTGCTTTCACAAGGTAATACATTATCACAACATTGCAAATTATGCAACAAAACACTACTGAAGACATCTCATACGCTATTAAAAAAACTGTCAACTAGATATTTCTTCTGTGCATCACAGAACCACTCGTTTAAGTATTTTCAAAACTGTTTGATTTTCAGTCTAAACAGAGCATTAGGACATTGAGAAGAACAGATAATGGTATGATATCTTGAGAAAGCCAAGACTAAAATCCAATCAGGAAAGTCCAGAAAAGGGTAATCACCCCACTGGGGAAAAAACACATAGATACCATTCCCAAAACCACCTGAAGAACTATAAAGAATGCCCAGTTCCCTGAGCACTGAAATGCAGCACTTCTTAGCAAGAACACAGGTATTTCTTAGACCTCACTAACCATTTAAAGGCGGGAGGGAAACTAAGTCTGGTACCATTCTGTTGTTGAAGCTCTAGAGTCTTTAATTTGTATTATAATAAAGCCTGCACTGTGCTAGCCCATATTTAAACATCCCCAGTGGAGGAAACCAGTTGCCCCATGGTTGTGACTTCTGTTTGTAGCACAGCAAGGACCTGTGAAAACTCATCCCCCTTGGTTGCTGCATGGCCATCTTGGCTTACAGCCCAACTCGTGGGCCTCCTTGCTACGTCAATAGGGACCATGTCAAATCTGTACGATCCACAGCCCAGTTTCATAGTTTGTCAGATGAAGAAACTCTGCTCCAAAGCAGCCACTCTGTGGTTTAAATCCAAGATTAGATAATTAGCAAACAAAAGTTATACTCATACTGTGAGAAGATACATCATGCATAAACATACAGTCTCTCCCTCTCTAAACACAGGAAGTTATTCACAAGAGGGAGGGGAAGGGAAAAAACAACTAGCCACAGCTTCTAGAGACCTTTTATCCCATGCTACATTAAAAAAAGCTGGACATTAAGTAGTCTTCCAGAGGAAGCATTTAGTTCCACATTCTTCCCTGCAGGTCTAAACAAGTTTGCAAGCCTGAATAGCAGATTTCTCCTCAGAGACTCATCAATACCACCTTTCATCCACTCAATCATTAAGTGGCCACTGTGCATACTTGGCAGCTGTTTTCTAAACCCACAGTATTTCAGCTGGATCAAAACAAAGATAATTAAAATATCAGGAGGCACTCATTCAAGTTAAGGCCTACACAGGAGAGCCTCAAGCCAACAGCCCTGTGCTGGTAATGCCACCAACACCACTGGGGTCTCATCACTTCTTCCCAAGCAAGGAGAAACCTTCATTTCTGAGCATTCACTGCTTGATCTCAACACAATCTCCATCACGCAAGCAGTCAAAACAATCTCCAGGACCCAAGAAGTGGCAGTATCTGTTGCCAAAGTACTGACAAGCATCTGAGTTGACCACAGAAGTATGGCACAGGGGAAAAAGGCAGCAGCTAGGTAGCAAATTTTTTAGTGCTTTATGAATTTCGGCTCTTGCCAGATAGTAAAGTGCAACTACACTTGTCACAGGCTACTTTCTCTCCATTTCACTCACGGAACAATCACTTTCAAGCTCCACGTTAGACACTTGATCTGCTCACAGACAACGAGCAACCACAAGGTTTGCTCATGGACAATTCTGTTAGGAGGCATCTCATCACAAGTGAAGCTTTATTAATGAAAAATCCCAAATTAAGCCACTATTCAGCCACTACACAAAGGGCTTCAGTGATACTGCTAAGCACACATCTGACTTACCTGGCAAAAAAAAAAAAAATCTCATGCTTGCGTGGGAAGCGTGGTGGCAGTTTATAGGGAAGACAGAAAGGGGAACAGAAGAATATGAACCTTTTTGAACCGTGAACCAAATTTCTCTAGTTACACACTCATCGCTAGCATTAAGCACACCAACAGAATCAGTGTTCACAAGTTCAATCCTGCAAGTGTTCTTTTTAAAAATATCTACAGTGATTTGTTAAATGCTGTTTGTACACCAGCTAGCATCCTAGAATTAAAGTGAACTACACAACGCTTATGGTTGTTGACCAGAAGACTGAAAAATACAGAGCTCACATACAGCCTCACAAGACAGCCAGATTCTTCATGCCTATGGTTAAGATGCTCCAGTCAGACTTCTCCACTAAGAAACTGAGATGTCCTGTAATTTCAGTTACAAAAGAAGAGTTCAAGACACTTGTGTTGAGAGTTGATCAGTCATTTGTAGATGTCATCTCTTCTGCCTGCAAACACTGGGTTATCACGGTGGGAGGGAACAGCAACACTTCTTAAAGTAAGAACAAAGTAGTGTGTCTGTGTAGATAGAAACGTGTATTATACTGGGACCTTGAAAACCATCCCCTCATTAACTCCGTGCTTTAGACGCACTCAATTCTTTCTTGTCCTAGGGGAAAGGAGCAGAAGTCACAGAACTTGCAGCCATAGCTTGCCTTTCTGTAAAATGGGATCCATTCTTTGGAGCTAAGTCACACACTGAGCACTTTGAAGATGAAAGCTGCTATGGTCTTAACCACAAAGCTACCAGACATTTTGTCTCCAATCCTTCGAAACATCTTGGTATTCAAGCTATCTCACAGCCCAGCAGGAAGAAGTCCGTCAACATCCTTAAAGGTCAGCACAGATGCCACTGAACAGGGCAGTGCTTGGCACCTTACAGTATCAAGGTAGACATAATTTTGAAATGGAAAACATATACTTGAAGAGGGAAATGCATTTCTATATGTAGCCTAAAGAGGCTACTCAACTCTAAAGAGTAGCCTCTTTACGGTACTGACTCAAACCTCTCTGTACCCATCTTTGCATGCTCTGAAGTAGACCAAAAAACCTTTTTAGATACAGTTCCTATTCTGCTCTCTGCCATGTAATGCTTTCTGCTTATCTTCAAGACCACACTGTCTCTGGGTAGACCACGAACCTTAAAAATGTTTTTCAGGAACTGAAAATACACGGGCTGTTAAACAGAAGATGCTATTTACAGATTCACAGAAATACTCCATCGACTGTAGCAACTTCTTTGAAAAAAAAAAAATACATAGCAAAAAAATTGATGTTTTTAGGTATTTTAAATCAAAGATTTTGGTACAGGTCCTGCACACTCAGAACTAAGGAAGGAGCAGCAAACTCTCCCGAATATCACCTTCTGTTAGGTATTAACCAGCGCCAAGCCTGTAATTACACAGACTTCTTGTCCTCCAACATTTGTTCAGTCAATTGTGTTTCATGCAGCACTGCACAACTCCTTCCACGCTTACGACCTCGCAAACCCTATTATGTAGCCCCTGGCGTACTGCCAGATCCAAAAGGAGTACTCTTAAAAGACATTCAAAATCCTTGCCCTGGGTATGCCACAGAATAAGCCAGCCTCGTACACATTTACGTAGCCAATGCTCGGCAGTTGTATGAATTGTTAACACTCACACAAGAGTATTTGGATCAAGGAAGAATGTGTCCCTAAAAAAATAAATGATTTGTGAGTAAGTATGTTCCCAGCTATGCCCTGTTGCATGAGCCCCAGTATTGAAGCAGGCACGCAGTGGCCGTCTTCCTGCACCACCCTTCAGCCTTTGCTGCACGTCGATCCCTCCCCCTCCAAGATGTTTACAGAAAGATACTGCAACTGCTTAGAAAAGGCAAGAAATTTCACTGTACGCAAACCAACCATTTGGGCAAGCAGGTTTTGGGAGGCAGCGGGGGTAAGAAGTCAGTGCAGCCAGCTAAGCCCAAAATGCCTTGGTGGTACAACCTTAAAAAAAAAAATTGGGAAGAAAAGCTGCATAGAGCAGAAATGAACTCATTTCACGCTTTTTGGGGAAGGGGAAGAAATGTCAGTTCGCTAGGTTTAGAATAAATCAGTTGCCCTAAAGACTATCGTGCAAGGGACATACCAGCGCAACGCAGCATGCGTGGGAAAGGGAGGACAGAGATGCCCTTTCCTGTCCAAGCTTGTACCTGTCTGCTGCACATGAAACATTTGTTTTTCCTTACAATAGTTACCAACCTTAACAGCTAGATTGAAACTAGACCTTAAAATCATTGAACTGAACATTCCTAATCTCCACAGAGATCCCAAGCTTCAAATAAAGCACAGCTGCAGAAGAGCTGTCGTATTACGACATGTCAGGGTAAAACAAATTTGCCCGGATTCTCTGATACATGTGGGCTGTCCCTTGGATTAACACAAATGCATAGGACCTACAGCTGTACTTGCCGTAGAAACTGTCTCAGCATTTCTATTTGTTCCAACAAATATTTTTTTCCCCACTCAGTTTATATTATTTGTGTGAATAGCACAAGGCCATCCCTCGCAAGCAAGTCATGCCTACTTAACAAATGGCTCTTGATCCCTCCCCAGCTCCATCTTCCACAAAAAGCAAGGTTAAAGTGCTGCTTCTCACCAGTCACTTCCTAACAGGAGATAAGAGGCTACAAAAACATAAATGTTTCTCATGCCCATATGTTCATCTCTTTCTCTTCTGCTTTGACCAAAAGCTTTGCATGGCAGAAGGCAAAGGTGCACCACCCTCTCGTCCAAGAGTCCCAGCTGCAGCAACGGAGTGAAGGGAAGGGTTCACCTCCTTTATAGGATTAAAGTAGAGGCTACTGCCAAAAGCAAAAGGTTGATTTTATTGAGTTTTCAGCTAAACAACTATAAATAAGGCACATACACTTAAAATAAAAGAATTCCCAAAATTTTCTAAAATTTCACTCCTCCTTTGGGAACATTATTTTTGTTCACCAACAGGATGACGTTTGCAGTCCCCCTCACACCTGCACATCCCTCAGATGCGGGGAGATGAGTGACACCAATTGGTAATCCGCGCCAGACCCACAAAAATCTAGTAAATCCTCCCACTTGGTATAAACAAAGTCACAGACAACCTGTGATCGTCCAACTTCTCATTACTCATCTTCCCCCCATGCCCACCCCAGGGGCGTTGGGTGCCACATACATAGAGCAAACCCCGGCCCTGCCAAAACACATGCTGGCAGAAGACACGAGACAAAAAGAACATGCAAAAAGGAAAAGAACCAGCATCAAGCAAGCGATGAACTACAAACACTGCCAATTTCAACATTTTCAGAGGTGTTTTCTTGTTTTCCTTTTTCCTTCAAGATAGCAGAGAACAATGTGGTTATAAGAAATGTAAAATCGAGACTCGGAGAGAAAAGCAGCATTAAAGAGAAACTGCTCTGCATGAGAAAACAAGATCTTTTGAAACCCATCCGCAACAGGCCCTCCCAAAAATTATCTGCACTGATTTGCTTTGCACTACAAGAAATACTGAAATTAACAGCACATTACAGCATCTCATTTCTCAATTGCCAGAAATGAGTTACAAACCATTCAGATCAAATACTCCCTTCCCACAGGGAGCCTCAGAAAGTATGCTGCGTTCAAAGAGAAACCGCATAGCATTTGAATGCAGCACACACAACTACTCCTCCGAGGGGACATACACGTTTTATTTTTGCTTTTATAAACTTCGATTGCTTTGAAAATGATCTTGCATAAGAGTATAACAAATTGTAAGTGCCACCTACTCAGTGATGTATCGTTGGAAACACCAGGGCTGTGACAATGGACCAAAACTTAAGGATGGGCAGACTTTTTCCCACCTTTATGATTCTTTAATCTGATCTTGAAATCTCAAAGCATCGAAGCCCGATTCTAGAGCAGAACGGCCAATTACAATTCACATTGTGGACCTTCCACAAACAACCCTGTCACCATGTACACCACACAGCACTCAACAAATGTGACCCTTGTTCTGCATGGAAGACATGGACTTCCCTTGTCAGGAGACTGAAGTTCCAGATGTACACTGAAGTGCCATATAAATGGGATGTTTATTATCCATTTTTATATTTAACTCAATAACATCGTTTCTCTAAATCACTTAGCTTTACACTGAATTATTTTGTAGCTTGTTTTGTTGAATATTAACCACAAAACTATTTTTGGTAGAGGACGGAGAATAATTTACAGTTTCTGGAGAAAATATTAAAGGCAGTTCAACAGATAACCGTGCTATCAAAAAACGTGATCTGTCAGTCACGCTGGCGTATATTGCCCTCATTAAGTTTCAAAGTTAACACAGTACAGAGACAAATGGAAACAATCACATTACTCAGGATTATAATTCCAGTTTCTGTAACCTTATCGAGATGAAGGAGAGCTCAAAATTAACAACAGGTACACCTGAGCTAGTTCTGCATTAGTGTGAACAAAGAGAAATATCAGTCCACGCGTACTGTATCTTCATCACCTCGGCTGCAGCACCCATCTGCATCCGCTGGCAAGACTTCAGAGTAATTGTAATACACTGTTGATTAACCCTACCATCGTTACAACTAAGTTTAAGGCAGAGCAATACATATGATAAAAAGAACCTGCAAATTATTTAGTTAAAAAAAAAAAAAGGTGGATGCTGCAGCAAATCCCTCAGCACTGCAGGGCATGCGGGGCCTTGATCACAGCTTGCGATGAGAAATAGGCACAGATAGTGCACTTGGGTATGTGTGGGCAGACCCCTATGCAATGTCTCCAAGATTCTGCCAGAAGCCTGCCCACGCAGACCTGGCTACGTGAAACGGCACTTAAAATGCTAATTTTCACTTTACTACTAAAGGTATGGTGAGTTGAAAGGTTCTGGTTAGCTGTCAAAAAATAGCTACTTTTTCTTGAAAATTGTCACGATCCTTTGTGCACAATTCACAAAGAATCCTAGTGCATTTCATCAGCAGTACGGCATTAGCTGCATCAAACTGAACTACAGGTAAAAATTATTTGTTCTACTCATGCTCAATAACGAGCAGATGTTTTAAACCTTAACAACCACCACACTGCTAAAGATCTGCTGTGATTCCTTCCAACCCCCCCCCACCAGTAATTGCCTGTTCCCAAAACAGGTTCCACTGCTATGGTGGATTATGAAAAAAATATTCACACCTGTGCCCATCTCCATAAGCTCATGTCAACATGTTTCTGATGAGGAGCATTCCCATGCAAGGAACAATGTGTAAGGGAAAAAATAATCCACATGGCAAAGGCTCATTTGCTTAAGAGGAAGAAAAATCAAATGCATCACTTATGGAAAGAAGCAGAGAGTAAACATACTCAGTGTCCCTCCGTGCTGAAAGCCAAAACCGCGCTTCATCTGGAACAGAACATCTCCTGCGCGTTCCCCGCACAGCCCACGAAAACAGTTCCAGGATTTGTGATCGTTTCCTGCTTTTTTGGGGGGGTGTTGTTTTATTTTAAAGTGCGGTCGTTATTCAAAATACAAGGGGGCCGAGAGCCCGAGGAACACCACCGCCAGGACTGCAGCATTGTCTTGACAGATACACACACACACACGCTCCCCCTCCTCTCCACAATCTGCCTGCTCTTGACAAGCCATGCTTTTAATTAAATGTCTCCTAAGATCTGCCGAGAGGAAAGTGCATATGAACCCCTGCCAAAAAATAACTTCTAGTGCAAACAGCTTCTCCACCCCCCCCCAAAAAATACACTAGAAGCCGTTCACCTCTGCCAGGCTCCCTCCTAGAGCCTGTCCTCCTCCACCACTACTTGGCGGCTCTTTCTCCCGCAGCCCTCCCTGCTCATCAGCCCTGCACCGATTAAAACACCCAAAGAAATCCCGTGCCCCTGGCCGGGAGAAGCGCAGCGTGCACGGTCGCTGCTCGCCGCCTTTGAATTACAGCGGTCCCCCCGTTATCCCTCAACATCTCCCGACAAACTGCATCCTCCCCAGCCGGCCCTGGCAGAAGACAAGCTGCCCTTGTCCGGGGAACACTGCAGTATTCTGCAGTACGGCCGTGCGCCGGAGGCAGGGCGCCTCGAGCCCTGGGGTTTGGGGAGGCATGACTGGCAGAACACAGCAACGCTTTTACGCTATTTATTTCCAATGAGCGAAGGGCGGGAGGCATCTGCTCATCCAAAGAAAACCCTGCAGAAGTGCCCTTGGCTGCCAAGGATACATTGGGAGCGCCTCTCTCACAGGGACCCTTCGGCAGAAGGGGTCGGCGCAGGCTGAGATTTCTGGTGGCTGGCAGGGAGGAGAGACCGGCGACTTGAGACCTTTGCCTTCATCCACAGAAAGAAGCAAATGCCACCTCCGTGAGCATACACAGCATGAAAATAATACCACATAAGCGACTGAGCAGAAATTTTAATCCAGGCACACGTCAACTTTTGAGCATCTCCAGGCTGAGATTTTTCTTCCCCATCAGCATGGCACAGAAACCCCTACGCTGCCCTTTCCAGCCCCACCCCACGCCTGCCATGCACCGTGCCCATCTCCTCCACACCATGCTCCCGCCTCGCCGCATCTATTCTGCTACCGATCTGACAGCCCAAAACAACAACAACAAAAAAAAAAACCAGAAGGTGGAGGAGGAAAAAAAATTGGGGGGGGGGGGGGGGAAGAGACAGGTTTGGAAAACGCTGGTGCAAGATAACAGCTTGCATGTTTGAGCAGAGAAAAGAGGGAAGGAGGGAAGGTGGTGTCCTGCAAGCAACTCGCAAGCCCCAATCCATGGGGGAGAAGCATTTACAAGGAGCCCCTTGCCAGGCCGCTTCCCCCGGCGGGGGACGCGCACCCCTCAGCCGGGGCAGGGTCCCCCGCAGCCGGGGCAGCCCGGGGCCCGGTGGGGTGGGAGGTCAGGCCGCCACCGCCGCCCCCCGGGCCACCCCCCGGCGCGAAGTTTCCCCGGGGCAGGTGGGGAGAGGTTTCCCCTCACCTGGGTCCCTCCCCGAACCCTTCAGCCTCTTACCTTCATGTCGCTTATGATGGTCTGGAAGAGCCCTCCGAGCGCACTACATTCCTTCTCTATCACAGCCTCCATTTTCCTCGCCTGAACGCACTGGAGGAGGCAGAAACTGCTGCAATTTCACTACTCAGCTAAAGAAAAACGAGACACCCCGGACCCCCACCTCATGCAAAAAGAAAAAAAAAAAAAGAGGGGGAGGGCAAACAAGCCGATAGGCAACAAGGGAAAAAAAAAAACCACACAACACACCTGCACCCCTATCTGCCTGCACCTCTGAAAATTTAAAAACGGGGGAAAAAAATAAAAATCCGGTGCTGCCGGCGCCTCTGCCCTACGCGCACCTCCCCGCCCCGCTGAGGAGCACCCGGGGACTGGGAGCCGAGCGGGCAGTACCCTCCCAGGCGGGGGCGGCCCCGGCCCCCATCCCTGCGCACGGCGGCCCCGGCCCCCCGCGACCCCGGCACGGCGGCGCGCTCAGGGCGGCGGGAGCCCGCAGCCCGCCAGCTCCGCGGCGCTGGGCAGCCGCGCACGCCAAAAAAAATGAGGGGGAAAAAAAAAATATATATCTATATCTATAGAAAAAAAGATGAGAACGCGGGTGAAGCCGCTCCTCCGGGCGCAGCCGAGGGGGTCTCTGCCGGACCCGGCTGCAGCGAAGGCACCCGACCCGCTCCCTGCCCGCTCCGGGAGAAATCCGCCCGCCCGCCCGACCGCGGCACCGCCCCCGCCCCGCGCTGCGCCCGCCCGCACGGCACGCCCCGCCCCGCCCCGCCCCGCCCTGCCCCGCCCCGCCGCGTCACCGGCGCGGCCGCTGATTGGCCCCGCGCGGCCGAGGCGCGAGCGGAGCCTCGCGGGGGGCGCAGGCGGGCCCCGCCCTTCAGGGCGCGGCGCGGCCCGCGGGTGCGCGGCGGCCGTCGCCCCGGTTGCCCCGGTTGCCGGCATTGGGCTGTTTCTGCTGGAGAGCGCCTGCCTCGGCCCGCCGGCTGGGAGCACCTCCGCTGGAAGTGCTCCCCGAAGCTACAGGCAGCTGAAGGCACAACCCCGGCGTGGTACAGCCGACAGCGGCTTCAGTCATAGGTGATGTGGGGCTGTCTGTTCGTCCTGCCCCACTATCGTGAGGCGATACTTAAGAGTCTAAGTTATATAAAACCTGTTCTTTTAAAGCAGTTCAGTTTTCACATTATGCCAAATTTTGCAAAACATTGCAATGAAAATGATGTATTTATACACACACAGAGGGTATGGCTCAAATCCTGCAAACGCTGAGGCGTGTGCTTATCCCAGGGACATCAGCAATGTACGCTGGACGTACTGAGGTCCCCAAGACTCTTCCTTGCATTGAATTGTCCAAAGAAGGGCAACAAGGTTGGTGAAGGGCCTAGAGCACAAGTCAGGAGGAGCGGCTGAGGGAGCTGGGGTTGTTTAGTCTGGAGAAAAGGAGGCTGAGGGGAGACCTTATCGCTCTCTACAACTACCTGACAGGAGGCTGTAGTGAGGTGGGGGTCAGTCTCTTCTCCCAAGTAACAAGGGATAGGACAAGAGGAACTGGCCTCAAGCTGCGCCAGGGTAAGTTTAGGCTGGATATTAGGAAAAACTTCTTTACTGAAAGAGTAGTCAGGCACTGGAACAGGCTGCCCAGGGAAGTGTTGAGTCCCCATCCCTGGAGGTATTTAAAAGATGGGTAGATGTGGTGCTTGAGGACATGGTTTAGTGCTGGACTTGGCAGTGATAGGTTAACGGTTGGACTCGATGATCCTAAGAGTCTTCTCCAACCTTAACAATTCTATGATTCTATGATTCTATGAAATTAAGCATGTGCTCAACCATTTTGGGGAGCTCGGGCCTAAAGATGCTGTTGTTGCTGACCCCAAGGGAACCACGCTCCTGGGGAAGCAGGCTGTGTCACCACACGATTTAGTCAAGGCCAGATGTAGAACCAGGAAAATGTAAGTATGGAAGAAGAAGTGAGGAGGTTGGGTTTTTTTCTGTCTTCATATATACATGCACACACAGGTACATGCACAGCCATGACTGAGATGGAAGTTTAGAAATTTATTAAAATTAAAAAGTTATGAAATCTGTTTATCTTACAAACTCTGCCTGAGAAGAGCCAATGTGGCGCACCGTCATATTTGCTTCTTTTCCACCAATATCTAGGTACGTGCACATGACGGATTACATTCTCCGTGTTAATTTAGCATACAAAAAGGCTGGACAAGTGCCCTGCCTCCAGCAGCAGCTGCTGCAGCAATTTCCCTGCTGTTTTTCCCCACTTCACTGCAGGGAGGAAACACCCACCCAGGTCTGACTGAGTGATGTATTGTGTGGCTCTGTATGACCCTCACTCCCAAAGACGAGCCCAGCAAACGTCCCCAGCGGCTTGTGATAACGACACCTGCTCATCGCGCGCAGAGCTTCAGGTGCCGTCACATAACCAGCGTGACAGCGTTCCCCTGGGACAGGGTCTCATCCAGCAATTCGGCAGGGAAAGTCGGTGGCCTACTTTGCTTTCTTCAGCTACTCTGTTTCTGGGATGATCCTTGTTTTAGCACAAGCAGTATTCTGGCTAACCTCCTTTCTGGGAAGGAGAATTTCCAATGTAAAAGGTTGCAGAGTACATGATGCACGTGGGACAGGAGGGAGGAATATCTTCTATAAAGAAAAGGCTGTTGCTTAAGGACTGCGTTAATGCTTTAGTTAATAGATCGGGGCTGTCTGCTCTGTACCAAGCAACAGGTCTTCATACAGTGATGCAACAGCATGCAGGTATACAATAGAAAAATGAATTAAGCATTTCAAGCCTCGATAAATTATAACAAGTAAATTAGGCATACAATGTAAGAAAGAGAATGGTTTTTACCTTGCAAATTTGAAAGGAGAAACCGTGCACATCACTGGTTATGATGAGTAACTTGCTAAATCACCGTAATGCAAGTGTACCCAGTCACAACCTAGAGAGACCTTATCAAAACTGTTCAGGTGGAATATTTTTCTGTCAGAAGGTGCTAGGTTGTGAAGAATGGAGACATGACGATTTCAACAAATTTCATATTCGTAGGACAAAAAAATCAAAATGCAAACAGAAAAATGTTTGTTCTTTCCAGTATTTTTTATTTTAAAATCGATTTTGTTAAGTTTTCATTGTATATGTCACTTAGAATAATGACTCTGTTAATTTTATATTTTAAAATTTTTGTTTGTTCGTAGCATAACACGGCTAAAAATAAAGCAAGGGCACATAACCTAAAGGCATCAAGATAGGATCCTGATAGCTGATTTTTTTTTTTCTTTTGCACTGTAGGAAATTTCAGACTTTTAATTTTATTCTGCCTTTCAGTGACTTTTAATGATATAATTTTCTGCAGGATGACAATTTAGCTTCAACCAGCTGTAGAGTGAGAGCTAACATTTTTCTTTAAAGACCTGAGTCCAAATGGTTGTTTAAAGTGCGAGTGAAAAGTAGTTTGGTGATGTTGCGGTAACGTTGGGTTACCATCTGTCACATTATTTCTGGGATCTGCTTGATTGATTCCTAGCAAATCACTTCCTGCAAGCATTATTTGCGAAATTTTATTATGGGCAAAGGCTATTTCTGTGTTCGTGAGCCATCATTACTGGGCGACGTTTCATTACCAAGTGATGACATTCTGTAAAATACCCTGGTGCATGGGCAAATGCCAGCACCACTTCTTGACAGTGGGATGGCTGAGTGCATCTTACTCGGCAACCCCCAACAGATGTCAACCTTAAAATTTGTCAACGGCGCAATAGTAGCCCGTGTTCTGACATCCTTCAACACGTTGGGTGCTCTGCTGACAAGAAGCCTATTCCGCTGAAACCTCAAGAAGGCTGATGGTTCAGAAAGAATTTCTCCAGAGATAAGTGGTCAGGTTGAGCAATGACTTGGTCACTTTGCCTGGCCTGGATTGTTCCTGCTGCTCCTCCCATGCCAGGCACAAAGTACGGCCGGAGTGAACCAGGGCACAAATCCACGAGGGTCAGGAGTCTGCAGCCTGCTCCCCAGTCTGCCAGCAGACATGCCTGATGACCAGATCGTATTCATGCACATTCCTGTCCCTTGCTTTCTCCTGTAAAATGGAAATCCCAATTTTTAAAAGCATTTTGAGTGTTTTTGCACCAAGCACAAGTGTGAAATGTCATTGCAATCAGGACAAATATATACTCTGTCAATGTGCCATAAACCATTTAACTGTGGTGCTTATTTAGGTCCTGATCTTACAGAGATTTAAGCCCACTTATGAATGCGAGTAGCCCCGTGGAAGACTAGATTACACATGCACTTAAGTATTATCAGATTGAAGTCATAGAACAACAATCACAAAAGGTACTTAATCACCTTTAAATTACAGTGTTCCTAATTTAGCTAATGTTATTCCCCAAGGAAAAATTGCCTCATCTAGCATACAATCAAGAAAGAATCAAGGGCTGTTCCTCCGAGTGGCTGACAGTTCAAAAAGAGATACGATTTTAAAAAAATAGGTTGCTAAAGGCTGGACTATTTAATTGAATTATCTCCTTAAGAAATTGATGCAAATTAATATTATAATACTCCATTATATTGCCACAGAATCTTTCATCCTCAAGCCTTCATAAAATACATTAATAAACTTGAAAAACAAATGTATACTTTTTTTTTTTAAACCAGCATTCTGTCCCTGTTTGACGCTTTCTAATAATGATTTATATTTTGAAGGATGACGGGGTTTTCCTCTTTATAGATTGACAAAAAAGAGCTCAAGAGCTTCCAAGAGACGGAGTCCTTGACATGATTTCCTTCAGTCCTCAGGGTGCTCACCAGGTACAGTCCTGCTCTGTCCATAAAAGCAGATGAGCTCACTTTACGATGCCTAATTGGATGGAAAGGTAAGATAGCAGGCAACACAGCCAGAAAGATGACAAAAGGAATTGATGAAAAATGGAGCAAACTCAAGAGAATCCCTGTGAGCCAGCTGTCCCAACAGCATTACAAATATCAAATAGTGACCCCCTCCTTATCCTAGTGAAAAATCTGTATTATATCTAAAGAGGCTTAATTATTCACTGGTCAGACATAGAGGTGGGGACCTGGTGAGGGAGAATTCACTTTTTTTTGGGAGCAGGTGTTTACAGTTTCTGGTTTCAGAACAGAAGAAATAACAATGTTGTGGTTCTGCAGCTTTATTTGGGTTATTTCTATGTTCCAAATTGTTTTTAAATTACCAAGTAGCATTGCTGTAGTGGGGGTACCGCTGCAATAATTTCTGCTTGCTGCTTCCTGGCAAAATAACAGCTGCTATTGCTTTACCAGGATTGATTTCCATAGAACAGCTCCATCTAAAGCCTACCTACAGGCAACAACTCTGCAGCAAAATATCAATGTGGTCTCATTTTCGGCTGTAAGCTTTCCTCAGAAGAAAAAAAAAATACATTTTCAGCAAAGTCCAATACGGGATGTCATTCATTCAGAGCACATAGAGGACAAGATGCTTATTTTTAAGGGACTAAATTTGTCTTCCACTTCTCCGTTCGCCAACAAGTCAGAAGAAAAAGTCCTTCCCCCAGCTATCTCTGTGCACAAGGCACAAAAGCTGAGAATCAGGGTTTGCATATTGTAGCAAGGGCTTTACAGATAGGCCACATTTTTCAGCAGTGGGTATGTGAAATGTTCTTGCTCACATCTGCCATCTCAGGCTGGTAGATTCAGAAGAGGTGCTCAGGTCTATCAACTCCTTCTAAGCAATGCACCTGTCATTGCTCTTATAACTCTTGCATGATGAACCTCAATAAATGGCCAGTGGGGTTCCCATGGCTGAGGTTATGCGGGCACTTTCATCCTGTGCAAGTCCTAGCACCGACAGCCTATTTCCACGCTCACCACTCAGCTGTGGCCTCTTTCCTACGCCGTCCCGTGTCACCAGCACCGGAGCTAGGCAACCGTATGATGGGTCACGCAGGGACCTGATTTGTTTGAAAACTAAGCCTACAAAGAAAGATTATTTTAGCCCAGAGGAGGACCCTGCCTTTTGTGTTTCGTGAAGAAGGGGCAGCCTGTACGACCATTCCCATGCTCATTCCCCAGTAGATGATACCTTCTTGTTTCTCATCTACAGCGAACACAGGTTCAAATATCCAGAACTGTGGATCTGAACCCTCTTTCAAACTGGCTTCGTTACCTTATATCAGGTTCTGGCATGGACACATTCATTCCACAAAAACTGGCCTTGCTTTCACATTTTAAAGCTGTTTAGCTGATGCATCTTAAAGTCACGCCCTAAATTAATTTGGATAAAATTTCCTGAGTGCACCTTTCTAGACAAGCAGTAAGTTAAAAAAAAAAATCAGGTTATACTTGCAGTTACATACATGCTTAAACGCTCTGAAGAAGTAAAGCCTATAATAGGTGTCACTTTTGCAAACAGGTCATGTTCTCTTCTTTAAAGCAACATCAACTTTGACTTCAGTATAATTACACATATATATCAAAGTTGCTGGACTCTATCTCCAGCACATACATTAGTCCAAGCCTTGTCAGCCATTTCTCCATTTAGGTGTGATATAAAATGAATCTGCGTTCTTCTGTACTTCCCATCAAGCAACAATTTTTAGTAGGTCACTGTTCCTGAAGTCTCTAAGATCCGTATTTATTGGTATGCACAGAACTCAGTGTGTTGAACCACCTCAGGACATGGTCATGTGAAACATAATGCGACACTTTCTCCTATAAAAGAAAACATTATTTTTTGCCAGTCCATAAATCCACCTTTTAAAACAAGCATTACATTCAGAAAGAAATGGTTTAGAAAAAAAATAAAACGTATTAGAAAAAAAATAAAACATATTTCAATGGGCAGACTTCCAACTCTGTGTAAGTGTGGAATAGTCAGGCTTTTTTTTCTCCAATCTCTTTAGTTATGTTTAGTTTTTGAAACTCTGATGAAAACAATTTGAACGTTAATCCTCTTTTCCAGACCTAGACACCTGGGATGTCAGTAAGGAGAAATTGTTAGGTAGAGGTTTCTGCTATGAGTCCAAGTTAAAGTTCTGCTGCAAACTCTGTGGCAGAGAGTATTTTGGGGAGATCAGATCATGCTGAGAGCCTGCTAGTGTACAGTTGCTTCAAAAAAAGAAACAGAAGAGTTAGAAACAAGAGGAGCCGTTCCAATGAAGCAAAGAAGATGGACAAAAAGAAAAATCTAGTCTACTGATCCAAATAATACAGGCAGACTAGCACGTACTGGAATGCGGGACTAAAACCAAAGAGAGCTGACATGAGGACATACTGCAGGGAGGGACAAGCACAGCGATGAATGGTGCCATTGTGTGACTATTTTAATTAATTTTTGTAATGAAGCCAAAGCTCTAATTTACCACATCCCAAAAGTAAATAGAAAAGGTTATGACCTTAATTTCAGAGGTGGGGAAGGAAAACCTAATTGCTAAGTAGTCAGCTGTCACTCGTTACTGCAATTGGATAGATACACTTGGTGTGTTACTATGAATAGTCCAGATTCAACAGTCAAAATAGTGGGTAATGACGGTTTTGTTCTCTCTCCCCTTCATCTTCTTTCCAAGTCTTTGATTAGTAACATTTTGTACCAGTTTTATCACGTGGATTGCAATACTCCCAACTCCACCAGACTCTGAGTAAACCTGTCTGGGCCACATAATAGCCTTTTTTTTTTTGTCTTCTTAGTACACAGATGTGTGCAACTTTAGCAGGATGCAAAACATACAGAGATACAGGAGGTCCTTCCTGCCTTCTTACTTTCTGCTAGCCCCGAGTACATTCCTATACAGGAGCTAGCGATGGAAAGACAGTTTTTCAATGTAACATGTCTACAAGCAGAAAAAGTGCAAAAGCCACATCTGTTTCTAACCATGGCCACTGAATAAATACAATTAAATGCACATTATATGCTGTTCAAAACATGCTTCTGTTTGCATCACTCAGACTTTGCACAATGATCCCTGTGCTTAACTCGTGGCGTCATTTCTATGGGCCAAGTAAAGATGCATGGACAGATCTGAGATTGGTGTGAGGTCCTTATGTCTTATCAAATGCTGTACCTCTATAGGTGCCCACATAAAAAGAGTACAATACCGTGCGCTCGCTAAATGAAGTGTTTTCTACTCTGGATCTTTTTGTTCTTTGCCCTATAATGCCAGTTTGAAGAGGAAGTTATCCAGCATCAGAACATGGAGGATTTAAGCAGAGGTGTTTGTAATAAAAAATGCCATTCTAGCAAGTTCTGCTACAGCAGAAACAAAGGAGCGATCTGCGTTAGGCTGACTAATTCAGACAAAGCATAATGGTATTAGACAGGGTGAATATGATTAGATTAACACCTATAATGTGGTAGCTATCATCCAAAACACAAGTAACAGATAGTTCCTGCCCCAAAATCCTTGTGTTAATAGCTGCCCTCCTTTCTCAGCATATGCAGAAGCAGCTGCCTTTATTCTAGAAACATGAACATTTCTTCTGGCACAGTCCTTTTCTCAATATTCCTACTCAAAATCCTGATTTACAGGGCACTTCATCTATAGTATGTCTTTTAATCTTCAGTGGCAAGGCAGGTTAGTTAGCTGGCTGGCATCACAGTTTAACAGTTTAGGTCCTGAGCACAAAATTCGATATATTCTTCTGCCAGGAATCAAGATCATCAGGAAAATTCACCTGGTGCTTTCAACAACTGAGAATAAACCTCATGAATGGCTTTCTAGACTTCTGTCAGTAGGGAACTAGCAGATATTCCCTCTTCTGTGGCTGTCAAATCAAGAGTGGACTGTCTTTTTTTGAAGGACATGTTTTAACAAAACACAAATTAGCACAAATCCTGATGGCCTGTACTACCTGACAGGATGATCTAACGGTGTCTTTTGACTTTGAAGGCTATGGCTGCGTGAATAAACCTCTAAAGAAGACGCAGGGTTTAGCACAAATCTTGAGAGACAGCTGTCAGTCTTATTGATGCTCAGGGATGATATACAGGGAAAGCACTGATCCTTGCATGCTCTTGTCCCAGTGGGTTGAGGCATAGCAGCAGGAGGGAGAAAGATCCCATGATATATGATCTGTGCATGCCCCATGGGCAGCGTGCTGGTCTCCAGAGCTGTATCTCTTCTGAGGACACGAAGGCTGTTGGCAGAAGTAATATCTTTCATTAGACCAACTAGGATATTTGGAAAAAGTAGACAAGTGTTCGAGTGCATGAGCTTTTCCTAAAACCTGCGCAAAAAGCGACAAAATTCAAAGCTAAGTGAAGACATTTAAAATATGAAAATGATTTGTGGGTAACATTTGACGTTGCTCTCACGTGTGAGAAAGCAAAGCATCATTTTTTAGAGGAAAGCTTCCACATCAGTTTTGGTGTTAGGGCTGAAAATACTGTCCCTGGATATCTGGGTACTTGGTTGACATCCACATCTTTTGGCCTTTTGTATCCGAATCCCATGGCAACGCTGATTTCCCAGCCTGTGCTCCGCCGAGCAGGGATGGGTGAGCAGGGCCGACGGGCGTTAGTTCCAGCCGACGGAGGCTGTGGCGCAGGGTCCCCTCCCGTGATGCCGCTTGAAAGGGGGAGCGGATTTTACGCCCTTCAGTTGCAAAAGGAGCGCTTGGCTCCACTGTCAAGGCTGGCCTTCGGCTCTGTAGATCTCAGTCATCTGCGAAGAATTGCTGCACGCTGACCTAGATACTCCGCCAGCTCTGCTGCAGCGCTGGCTCGGTGATGAGGCTGCCATTTCCCTGGTCTCTCTGCCCTATATCCTGCCTTGGAGATAAAAAAAAGAGGGACGAATTTATGTTAATCAGAATAGCATTTTCCTCTGATGATTTTTCTGGAAAACAGAGTTTCCCAGGGCAATCTGTTGCCTTAATCTTCCCCTACTGCTCCCCTTCCCTGCCCTCTTGTTACATTGCTTTATCTCAGCAATCCTGCCACTTTTCAAACATGCGCTATCCTCAAGAGAAAAGAAACGTGCCACCTCCATCCCCTCCTTTCCTCACATCTCCACCGTGTACTCCATACGGCGTCAACAGAGAGTGGGGAGGGCAATTTCTTAGATAAAAAGGGGGGCCAAGAGTGAGGGTAAGCCAGGGCCTCTGACAGCAGCCATGTGAGATGACCGCATTGCGCTCCGGTGGCGTATTAATAACAGGGCACTCAGTCCAGCTTGAGAAGTACAGCTGATAATACGACAGTGTCTTTGTAGCTGCTAATCTGTACTAGATAGGAAATGAAAAAAGCCAAAACCCAAACCCTTAATTGCCTCTAAAATTTCACTAGAATCAAATTCGATTGGCAAATCTAATTTTTCCTCTAAATGAATTAAGAACTGTAAAGGTACACCTGGGATTACCAGTAAAGGGGAATGTCCATCCTTGCAGTCTTGCTGTAGAGGGCTACAGGGGCAACACCAGCAGAGCATCCCAGAAGGCAAACTTTCTCCTCTTTGTTTGCTTCGTGTGACAGCGTTAGGCCTTGAGAAGACACAACACCCTGCAGCGCGATGAAGCACGGCACTGCGCTGCCTTGCCTCCCTCGGTACTTCAGGGAGAAAAGCTGCCTGGACCCAGAGACCCCTTGGTTGAACCTGGTGCACTACAGACTGCTCTGAATAAAATCCCTGCTCTCCCTTCTGCTCTGAACCACGCAGAGACACAGGCTTGGTTCTCTGCTCCTCCACACCGTTTTGTGTGGCCTGAAGTGAATCATTCAGACTAAAATGCTCAAACTCCATCCCTTGGCTTCCTATCTTGGTTACGAGGCTACTGCAGCCTCAGAGGGACCAGCCACCCCTGTGCACTGCACCAGAGCTATGGTGGTGTCTATCCGGCGAGATGGAGGATGTGGTTTTGGCTCGGCATTCGGTGGGACTGTTCGCTCAGTCCCACCGGTTGTTCAGCCATGTACGACAGGAGGAGAGGCCATTACCAACAGGTTTTCTTGCAGATTGTTCAGTTAAGTGGGAAGAAAATACTGCAAGGCAGAGCAATAAACAACGTAATTCACTTGGCAGGATTTGCAGGGCAGGGTGAATAACGCAGAAGCGAGGGGAAACAATGCGACTTTATTCCAAGATATATAAAAATAAAACATTGGAGCCTGATAATTTCTTAGAATTAAAAAAAAAATCCTGTAAAGACCAGCATCTTGAGAGAAGTGAGGGATTCCTTGAATTCAGGAGACATCTTTTCCTAAAGAAGGGGGAAGCAAAAAGGAGGTGAGGTCTGACAGCCCTGCCCTGCGCTCTTTGGCAGATGCTTTTCTTCTTGAGGTAATAAAAATAACAGAGTTTTCAGAAGTGCTCTTGCTGTTGGAGTAACTGTGACAAGGGCTGTTCTGGGGAGATGTCAGCTCCATTTTCACCTCATGCCACTTCTATTTCCTCCCTCACCAACCTCTGATTAAAAGGCATCTTTTCTTTTACATCCACGGTCTTGCCAGGGCCATATTCTCAACCCCACAGTGAAGTCTGAGTGAGGGAGTGATGGGGAAGCTGGGTGGCAGCAGGACTGGGTTTTGAGAAGAGCTCCCCAAGGAACAAGTGTGTACAAGATGGTTTCCCCCTCCCCGAAGACTTCAGAGCATTTCTGTTGTTAGGGACAGGGGCAGGGCTTTATCAGAAGGAGACTGGCAGCCTTGAAAGCCAGTGACCGACTGACTTTTGCTAAGATTGTCAAGTGACAGAGGACACTATGTCTGAAAAGTTTGGTGCCCCGCTGCTTGGGGGGAAGGCTTCGCCACCCCGTGCCACATGGCTGCATTTCAGCTGAGCAGAAGCAAACTGAGCTGGACCTTCCTCCGGGACAAACCAGTCGCATCTTTTGTTTCCGTCTTTCCCACAAAGGGCTCCTGAAGCTGAGAACTGACTTGCTTTTCCCACCTCTCAGTGCACATTGCAAAGCCCGTCTTCCCCAGGCTGCAAAGGCATCCAGCATGATGCGATCGAAGATGTAGGGCTGGAGGCTGCAGGATGTTTTAAGCAGGCATGTGTGATTTGACAGTATGGACTATATTTGGGATTTTTTTTGAGGGAGAGCCTGTTATTAGGAGCTTTTGTATTCAAATTGTTGAATTAGAATAGCTCACTGACAAATATAGGTGTTTTATTTTTGTATAAAAAATACAAAATACACTGCAGAGCACTGCAGTGGCACCAGTGGATTAAAAATAAGGTAATATGAGAAACCAGTGAGCTGGTTTGTCTGTCACCTGCCAAGAGTTTAACTTTCAGTTGAATTCAGCAACTTTGCTCTTAAAGGTACTGAGCTTTCCAAGTAATAAAGTAAATGCAAAGATGGCAAGCAGTGCATTTAAAGTATTTGTCAGGGCTAGTGCAATAAATATATTCCATTCTCCCATTTCTATTTATGAGTTTACTTAAATGCAGCTAGATGAAGTAATTTTACAAGCAGCATAATATTATTCCCTTGCATTAATCATGCATTGATTGCCAATGCAATCTGAGATAGTGGTACCAAAGAACAAATAGGAAATATGCTTCCAGATTTGTCATTTCTCTCCCACTGTGGTCACTCATTGGGCTTGCTTTCCTTCTCCGTCCCATCCCTCCAGCGCAGGCGAGAAGCCGAGCGTGCCAAGGAGGAGCCGTGGTTTGCCATGCATCTGTGCCACACTGTCGTATGAAAGCTGGTCCTCCTGCTCCCACGTGGACCATCCACAGAGGGCACATTACATGCATGGCTGCTGCAGCATAAGCTCTTTGAAACACTATGTCAGCTTGTGTCTCTGATATCCCAATAAAATGGAGCTTTTGGAGCATTAATTTTTCAAGATGTGGGTGGTTATTTATACCATTGCAGCCTATGCAATGGCTGAGCCTTGTTCTGCCAGGTTGCTATTTTATTTCTTCAGGATTCAGTGCACTTTCGACTGATGCTAGCAGCAAGTCTCCCACTTACATTGCTGGGAGGGGGACTCGGCTGTTGTGATAATAGCATATTGTATGTGAAATCTGATAATGAGGATTTTGTAGATATGGCACTGCATTGATTTAATTGATTTAATGTCTTTTCCGTGCACTGATCTGGAGCAAGACCCTCTCAGCTAAACTTAGTCCTTGAAACTAAAGCAGATTTTTAGCAAATTTTTTTTGCAATGGTCAAAATAGAGAAGGAAAGAGGGATGGTTTATATGCTGGGGGCTCCTGCATTTCACAAGTGATAGGAAAATTTCTGCCTCAAGAGACGCTGAGGCTTTTATCTCCAGGTGGGAGCTGGGAGGCAGGAGCAGGTGTCTCTCACTTTGGCAAGCTCTGTGAAAGCCTGTGTCTACCTCTGCGCGGAAAGCTCAGCAGGCGTTCCTGCAGTCCACAAATTGTTGCCAGCTGTCAAAGTGAAATGGTTCAGCAGTGAGTCTCCCGGGCTGTGTTCTGGCCAAAATTCAATTGGATTACAAACCAATTGCTCCAGCCTGTCCCAGAAGCAGGAAACCACCATCAGCCGGCTGGTGGGATCTGGTCTCAGTGACAGACAGGTCTTACGGATGCAGCTCTCCCTCCTTCCCCAGGCGGTAGGAATGAAAAAATTAAAAAAAAGGAGGAGGAGAGGACTGAAAGGTACATGGCTGCAAACCACTTTTCTCCAAGCAGTGATTTCTTGGTGTGGTGGGTTGTCTCTGGCTGGATGCCAGGTGCCCACCAAAGCCGCTCTATCACTCCCCTCCTCAGCTGGACAAGGGAGAGAGAAAATATAGTGAAAGGCTCGTGGGTTGAGATAAGGACAGGGAGAGATCACTCACCAATTACCATCACGGGAAAAACAGACTCAACTTGGGGAAATTAGTTTAATTTATTACCAATCAAATCAGAGTAAGGTAATGAGAAAATAAAACCTAAATCTTAAAACACCTTCCCCCCACTCCTCCCTTCTTCCTGAGCTCAACTTCACTCCCAATTTTCTCTACCTCCTCCCACCAAGCGGCACAGGGGGATGAGGAATGGGGGTTGCGGTCAGTTCATCACATGCTGTCTCTGCTGCTCCTTCCTCCTCAGAGGAGGACTCCTCACACTCTGCCCCTGCTCCAGCCTGGGGTCCCTCCCATGTGACACAGTTCACCATGAATGTCTCCAATGTGAGTCCTTCCCACGGGCTGCAGTTCTTCAGGAACTGTTCCAGCGTGGGTCCCTTCCACGGGTGCAGGCCTTCAGGAACAGACTGCTCCAGCGTGGGTCCCCCGCAGGGTCACAAGTCCTGCCAGCAAACCTGCTCCAGCCTGGGCTCCTCTCTCCACGGGGCCACAGGTCCTGCCAGGAGCCTGCTCCAGCACGGGCTTCCCATGGGATCACAGCCTCCTTTGGGCATCCACCTGCTCTGGCGTGGGGTCCTCCACAGGCTGCAGGTGGGTATCTGCTCCACCGTGGACCTCCATGGGCTGCAGGGGCACAGCCTGCCTCTCCAGGGTCTTCATCAGGGGCTGCAGGGGAATCTCTACTCCGGCGCCTGGAGCACCTCCTCCCCCTCCTTCTGCACTGACCTTGGTGTCTGCAGGGTTGTTCCTCTCACATATTCTCACGCCTCTCTCCAGCTGCAATTGCACAATTTTGTTTCCCCCCCCCCCTTCTTAAATACATTATCCCAGAGGCGCTACCACCGTTGCTGATGGGCTCGTCCTTGGCCAGCAGCGGGTCCGTCTTGGAGCCGGCTGGCATTGGCTCTGTTGGACATAGGGGAAGTTTCTGGCAGCTTCTCACAGAAGCCACCCCTGTAGCCCCTCTGCTACCAAAACCTTGCCATGCAAACACAATACACTTGGCCAAACATCTTCTGAAACTCCAGGCGCCACATCCTCCCAAAGTGCTCGTGTAACTGAAATAGCAAATATCTTTCACCAAAATAAGAAAATTGCTTTTATTTCACATACAGTTTGGCTGTGGACAGCCTGGCTGTAGATTGTCGTTGAACTTGAATGAAAGAGACCCAGCCAATTCTATAGGTAGCAAGACTATCTAATGATAGTTTGTAATAAAAAAATTTTGGAAAAGAGAAAGAAGTTTCCCATTTGAGGACTAAGTCGGGCTCTGATTATTTGTGATTACAGGCAAGACATTAATGAGAAACAAATTGTCATACATGCACCTACCTGTTGTGTTTCTTCCCTCCCCCTCTTCAGCACTGACTGCCTGGGTGAAGGACTTGGTGACGGATCTTAGTAGCCAAAGCCAAAGCCCCACGTAAGCCTACTTGTAAGCTGGACCTTCAGCAGGACTTATTTGGAAAAAGAAGTCATCATCTTCGCTTCACTTGTGGGCTCAAAGCAGTGAAGTAGGTATGTGTCAGTCTTGCCAACAATTTAAGAGTAAGTCTAAACGTGGATAAGAAAGCAGGATGCTGTTGAGGCACTTGGCTGATCCCGCTGAGTAAGAAGTGCCAGCAGTGGAGCATTACCAGGCTGAGGCAGTGGGCTGCCTGTGGGGCTCCTTTGCACTGAAGGGATGAGACCTGTAAGAGCGAAAGGAAGAGAAGAACAGGGAGATGTGGATGCCTCAGGGTACAATCAGGAGCTTCGCCCCATGAAAGGGATGGGGGAGGGAGGCTTTGATTCCTCTCTCTCCCACGCACCTTCACTTCCCTTTCTTTTCCTCTCTCTTTCTAGTCCTGTGGGGAAAACATTGCTATTAAAGCAAAGCTCCAGGGAGCTAAAATATACGTAGGGATTCCTGGGAGGAAAACTTGGCTCTGGTGAAGTCAACAGGAATTTTGGAACCAACTTCAATGGAGCCTGAATTTCACCTTGCTGTAATACTGTCCTAAAATGTTTCCAGGACCACGCAAAACATTGCCTGCTTGATGCTGGCCTTTCCATCACAACTGTATGGAGCCTGGTACCGTCCTGTGAAATTCTCCATTCTTTTGTGATAAATCACATCCTTCTCTCAAGAGGTAACGACAAATAAATACCCCTTAACCATTCTGAGAACGGGATCAACAGTTTCACGTATCACTGGGCACCGTGACCAGATCTTTGTAGTTTCAGTGGGAAACTGCTGGAAATCGAATGTTTCTACAGAGGTTGTTTATTTGAGGGACAACTGGAATATTCCAGTGATCCAGATTTAGTTATTTTTGGTGTCCCTTTCCATAGGGAGTTGGCAACCTATTTAAATCCAGGGGACCATGACTAGCTATTCAAGTTTTGCTCTGCTAGATTTGTGCTGTGTATATTTTGGAAACAATGTCTGCTCTGAGCCGCAGATAGAGCGATGCCACAGCCCACATCAGTGAAAAGCTCTTGTGATTATTTTTTTTTCCTCTTCCATTTTCAGTGAAGGCTGTCCTCTGTTCTCCCTCTTTCTATATTTTATTGCTAGTGTGGAATGCTTTAAAAATGCCATTAAGGAATGTGTTACTCAGTAGGATCTACACTGCATTTCACTCTCTATGCTCTTTCCAACAGCAGCCAAGCTCTGAATCTATGATATCATTCTGATGATTGAAAACGCACAAGCATTTTCTGTTTGCTAAGTGTAACTCAGGGGCTATTGACAAGATGCTTCTAATGTAATGTGCAGAGCCCACGTTTTCTTAAATGCACAGTGATTTTGACATGATTGGCCTGATTTTCCAAGGTACTCGAACATCTGAGGATCCCAAGCTGATGGTCTTTAACTTCTCAGCAAATGAGACCAGACACTGGAAATTCAAAAGTTAGATCCAAAGAATGAGCCACACAAATTTGTGAAGTCCAATGACTTTACATTTTTGCTCATCCCCACTTTCCCTTCCCATTCCTGGGAGAATTCAGCCTGATTTCTTCACTTGCACTCTACTTTTCAAAACCACTTCTGGAGCCATTACTTCACCAGCCTCAAAGGGGCCAGGGATAGGGGAGTGCATCAGCAGCAAGGGGTGACTCAGCAGTGAGAAGTGGTTTTCAGTTACAAACCTGCCTCCCACAGTGACTCTGAACGAGGAGTAATCAGCATATGCGTGCAAACACGTTCATTCCTGGCTCACCGTGATGAAATGGCAGCCGGTCCTCATGCAACATCTGGCTCCGCTGTCAGTCTCTCACGTATGCCCACGTAGCACCATCCTCTCCGCAGCCAGGCACTGGGAGCGGATCTCTCCTTGCTGTCCTTTCCCAGCTGGCAGCAAAGAATCCCTCGCCTGCCTCTTCCCCATCTCCCTGCTTGCCTGGCTCCGGTCTACGTCTTCCTGCAGACCTCTGCTACTAGTAGCGGGGATGAGCGCTTTGGGAAGCCCCTGGCAGAAGATGGGACTGTAGTCTTTTATACATTGCATGCTTTTATACACTAAGATGATGTAATGATATGAGGTTTCCCTCTGCACTGCTTTGTCACCCCCAAGCCCTGCCTCAGCCTGGTTTGGCTGTGTCCTTTGGGACAAGATGGCAGTGGGACTGGAAACAGACTGGCTGCACAGGAGCGGCATGCTCAGAGACTTCTGCCATGGACTCACTGCATGAAGCTATAAGGGCAGGTAACTTCTCTGTTCTCTGTATTTAAAGACTAAAAAAGCAACTCGGACGTGCTGAGATTAAAATAACTTAAGAGCCTGGGCAGTGTCTTATTAACTGATCATTGCCAGAAAAGGAAGAGAAAAAATAAGCTGGAGAAAACGTCTTTCACTTGCCTTGTTCTGTCTGTAAAAACAACATTTGATAAAAATGTCACTTGAGCACATAGAATTCAGCGACTCCACTGCCACCTAATTCCCCCAACCTCTACCTGCCTCCCTGGGCCCTTGGATCTCACTTAGCCCAAGCAAAAAACTTGATCGTCCCACCAAGAGACAGAATCCTGGTGCAATGCACAGGGAACCCTATTGGGCAGCTGTTCCTAAGAGCATATTTCATTAGAAATATTGGCAAAAGACAGAGGAGGTGGATGATGAACCAAGGGCTAGCATGGAGCGTGTCCTGCAGAAGTCACTAGAGTGACTTTGATGTCTTCGGCAGGAGTCGGACTGGGCGCAGAGTCTGGGCCATTTTGTAACCTCCATCTTCTACTCTTGCGAGTGGTCCTGGGGGAGGATGGCTTTAAAGTCCCTTTTGGACAATTTTTGGCTAGAGAAAGGTGCTTGCCCAAGATACTACAGATGTTTAGAATTATTTTTGCTAGCACAGTTTTCTCAGAATGTCCTTAGTGATACATTGCTCAGTTCTTTGTTCTGCGAGTTATAATGTGAAAATAAACATTTCTCTCTAAATAGAGAAAGGCTGGTTTGTCTGTACTGAATTCCCAATGGGTAGCGCCAAAGCTGTGGCCTCGAGAAGCTACAAAGGTTTTGTCAAATAGGGCTAAAAGGGTCTAAAGCCTAAAGACTGGCCTCCAGTCCTGGAAGAAGCACTGGTGGGATGCCATATGCTTCAGCACTTTCCCGTGTTACTTCCAGATGCTGTCTTTCTCCAAGCAGATGTCATCCTCGGTTCAGTACCTGGAGTCTGTATAGTTGACAAGGTAAGCAGAGCATTTCCAGATTGCTGGGAAGGGAAGAGATCCTAATTCAGCACTCCCGCAACCAGAACTGTGTCCTGCCTTGTTTCCCGCCGGTGTCATGGGTTTTACTACGGACTTGCTGATTTCCATCACAGCCACTCACTCCTCACGTGCCGCTGCTGCTTGGCCATGCTGGCCCTTTATTGCAAAGACGGCGCCTGGTGGTGTAACATTTTCTGCTTGGAGAAACACAAACCCTTGCCACTTGCATAAAGAAATTCCTGCAGCATAAGTCTATTTGCGTGTGCTTTTCCTCTGTGTACATAACCTATAACTATTTTTATCTATCTAGGCACAGACCTTTAATAGTTATCTCTGCTTATTTTCAAAAACCTTAACATTTGGCACGTATCGTATTGGTCCCACTGATTTTGTGTTGCTTTTCTTCCCTTTTCCCTTCATTCCTTGCCTCCTCTCCTCGGTGGATCCCAGCCCGTGGTCTCCTCCCAAACCGGCACAGGCTGGTTTCAGCCCTCTCTGCCCTACTCTGATTTAACCTAGCCCCTTCCCCCAACCCCAGATTAATAAAACCTTCCCACAATAGTGCTGGTGGCTTATTTCCAGCGCTTAAACTTACAAACCTATTTATAGCTCAAAAGGCTTGAAAAGAGATCATTAAGGGAATACATTTGCAAATGTAGAACAAAGATCCGATTCTGGGATTTTCTTTACGCAATTACTTAGTGTAAATAATAATGTTTGACACCTGCTTTCCTCTCCCATAGAAATCTCAAAGCAGTTTACAGCTATGAATTCACTAAGCCACTCTCAACCCGAGTGCAGCAGAGAGAGGAGCCGTCCTTGAGGGTCTTAGAGTGGCACCGTGTTCAGATCTACTAATGTTATTTTTCTTTTAAATTCACTGACTTGCTCGTACTCTGTCTGTGACCCCACTCACGCACCTCCTCACTTCAGAGGCTGAAGCATGAGTGAATTAGACCTTCACAGATTTGAATTATATCAAAAATGTACCACTACAGTACTCAAAGGTGACATTCAGTGGAGACCCCGAGCTCCTCTCTTTATTCTGAAGCCATTAAGCATTATCATTCAGCTATAAAATATAGCACAGTTACACACTGATGCAGAGAGATTATTTTTTCCCTATTTCTTCATTTCTCTTAACTATTAATGTAATGTGAGCATCAGAGTGCAGGGCTCAGGAGCTCCATCCTAGTCCTGCTCTACAGTGACAACTTAAATACATTTTTTGTGCATATTATGGTTTTTTGTTTACCTTTGGTTCTGTTGAAAAACTGCAAACTTGTAGTTAGTGTTTGAAAACCAGTGCTAAGTTGGAAAGTTCATGCATTACTCATGGAAATGAACTTCAAAACCAGAAGTTTTCTTCTGGATCGTGTCCCCACCCAGAGAAATTGGGACTGAGTTAAAAATGACAGCCCCCAAACAGGAACCAAACTGAGAATGCAGCCACATGAGCTTACCATGGCTTTTTTATCCCCAACTTCAGATTTTTCCCGTTTCCCTCTCACCCTTCAGCTCCAAGCACCACTTAGCTGCTGGTCACGAAAGCTCGGCTGTGATGGGTGCCTGTTTGCAGCTTCTTTCCATACAGTCAGGCCAGTGTTACAAGGATGATCACGTTGACTTAACCAAGCAAAGCCGTCCACCTGCCCCTGATACAGCCTGACAGTTGGTGAAAGCACAGCAAGGCCAGATATTTCAAACACTAGATATGTCCTTTCATAACCATTTTTCACAAGGTATTTTCTTTAAACTTCAAGCCCACGTTCTCCCAAACAGTGTCTTTTGGTAGAAGGGTTGATTTGCTCTGCAAAGTTTCTTGTTACCATGAATCATCCTTCTCATTGAATCTTTACTGTGGGCCTTGACAAAGCTCTCAAAGTCCATTTTGTTTTCCCTGAGCCATCATTGACCTGCAGAGCAGAGGCTGCATTCTGAAGAGTGTTGGCCGTGCTTGGGCAGCGCTGTGAGTGCAGGACCTCTATATTACATAGATGCACTCCCCTTGGACCTGGATAAAGCCTAAAAGACACGTCAGTGATATTTTAGATAGTAAGTGGGGTAAAGCGGGGAGGAGAGGAGCTAGAATCACAGTTCTTTAGGGCACCATGAGGTATGACTTGGGGGTGAGACCAGAATTGTCTCTGTAGACATCAAGTGCATGTCTAAACCTCGTCAGGTTCCACAAAGGTTTTCTACTCCTGTGCAGAGCTTGATCTGGTTGGTCTTCTCATGGCTCATGTAATGAGCTGGATTAAAAACCCTCTTATCCTTCTACTCCTTCAGCCTATTTGTGCAGGGCACAGTCATTTTGAAACCATGATGGACTTGGCAGAAAGGCTCACTGAGATTCTTTAAATTAATAGATTCTTCCTTGTTGTGTTCACTGGGCTGTGTTTACATGTCTTTGTCCACACCATGTGCCTCACCACTTTTACTCCACCTGAAATGTGCCAACACTTAAACTGAGTGTTCAGAGGTTCGTGATATCCTCCTGTGTCTCATCCTCCATCTTTGGCCCAGCTATACCTCCTTTAACCTGAACAGAGACTCTGGAGCAGAGACCTGTTGGCTCTGTGGAGGTGCCAGCTGCTCTTTAGGGCATAAAAAAATTATGGCCCAGAACGGGGCCAAGTTGCTGATGAATAGCAGTGGCGGGTGCCAAGTCGCTGACGACTCTCGGGCCTGTTGGCGACTCCTCTGGCTACACCTGTACCAGTGAACTGGTGCCAGTGCCCGCTCTTTGGTCCTGAGGCCAGCTGGCATAGTCTGGCCATGTCTCTACTTTTAGCTTCTCTTAGCTTCCAAAACAAGTTTGCAAACTTCCTACTGTTGGTATTACCTGGTCCAGGCTAACTCCTGAACCTTTGCTTATAAGAGTGTGGCTTACCCCAGGCCATAATCATGCCTGAGACCACTCCAACAGCTTCACGGTGTTGATGTTCCAGTGTCTGAGCCTGGTCTCCGGTACTGTTCATGCCAAACAAATGCTGACTCGCTTTGTGGTTTAGCAATATCTTATTCCCAAACATGAAGGATTTTTTTCCCTGCTCGGTTGGTGCTAATTCCTGTGAATCCCCTCATTGTCTCCCAGTTTTCAGTGCATGTGTCCCCTTGGCAGATCTGCAGCAACGCTATGTGCGTGTCTTCGCTACAATTAAAAAGTGGCAGCAGTCTTGTAGAAATGGAACAGAAATCTCCAGTTTAAAGGAATCATAAATCATAATTCAGCACTTTACTTATTCGCAGCAAGATAAACCAACCCCTGCCGAATCCCAGGCTGCACAGCCAGCTGGTATTTCTGCAAGGTAGACACATCCTACGCCCCAGGCCTTCCAAGGTTTGAAGATCCTAGAGGATCAGGTCCTAAACAGCTCACTAAAGGTCATGAAGACAGTCTGAACAGCATGTGGAAACAGCTCTTCCAAGTCACAAGCTAACATGGCAGCCCATGGAGCGCATTTTTCTCAAATTTAATAGGTGATGGGGCCTTTACGTCCTTTAAATTTTCTTCCCACTGTAATAACACACAGGACCAACCTTAGTTCATATAGGCCAGGGCCATAGCTCCAAAAGCAGTCAGAAAGCCAGTCTCAAGGGAAAAGAAGGAGCCCCATAGGGCAGCAGAATGCTAATTCAATAGTCCAAAGGCCTTAATTGTATATGTGTTCGTGTATTACAACTCAAAGGTAAGTAAAACAGCATCCATGACAGTTATACCCATGAGAAGGCTGAAAAAAAAATTAATCCTGGAAAACAGAAAGAGTGAATAAAACACAGAGCAGTAGAAGAAAATGGGGATTTGTCTGTTGTCCTTGGCAAGCTCAAAGTAGGACCTTGTTAAGGAGGGGCTGATAGGGACAAAGAGGCCCCTGGCACCAGGCAGGGGCCGGGAGGGCTTGCAGAGGTTTCCTGCTCGAGAGAGGGCTGGGAGGGCAGCGCACCGGCAGCACGGGGAGAGCAATGGGAAAGAGCAGGGAAGGCCAGGTCCGCACCATGTCATCTGCAAAGAGCTCCTGCAAAGGGAAGTCCACCCAATCTTTGCTAACTCTAGCTTGGTGGATACTCCAGTGAAGACGAGAAGTAGCACGTGTAGCTCCGGGCACAAGAGCCCCCTCTGCACGGACTGTGGGCAGCTCTCCAGCGTCCGCGGCGGACAGAGACACCCAAGGGCAAAGCAGGTCTCATTAGTGACAGCTCTGGTGGGTCCTGGAGCATCCCCTGGCTGGTGCTCATCACATTCAGGTTGTGGCTTTCAATCTGCCTGTATTAGCACTGGGGAAAAATTAGGGTAACCCTCTTCATAACACAGGGCTCACCAATCTCCCCATTTACTAAAACAACAATATTTTAAAACAAGCTTTTTATTTTCTACCGTAGCTGGATCCTGGGGTCTTATTTTATCTGTCATATCCAGTCTGGTAAGAGAGGCAGTTCTGTATCTTAGTCTGCGGTATGATTTTCTGTTTGTCCTTCTGAATGACTTTGCCCAAAGGGGTGACAATGAAAAAATGTGAAAGCTGGTGTCAAAATAATTTCTCTGAGCCTGGAACATACATTTTTTTCATTATTCTTGACATTCTCTTTTATTTGTGTCTTTTCTCTTCCCCTCTCCACTTCTGTTCAGTATTAGAGCAAAGTAAAACACATAATACAGGTAATTCTGCTTTCAGACTTCTTGGCTAGCATTGACCCACTCTCATGTGGATATGTGGGAGCTCTGCACATGACATACCGTCTTGATATTCCTGCGATTTATGAAGACACACAATTTTCCATTCACGAGTGCACAGGAGCATGGTCATATGGAAGATCCTTTTGACTCCTGCTACTGGGAGTTCTCCTGCTATTTAGCCAGAGCCAAAAGCTACAGAAGCATCCCAGAAGCAATCTCATCCAGCAAAAAAATAAAAAGGAAAAAAATTAAAAAAATAAAAGGAAATGCTCCATATTGTCATACAGATTATCCAAAACAGATTTTATTAGGTCCATCCATTCTGCTGGCCAAGTGGGGTGATGCTTCCAAGACGAGGGGAGCTAACCCAGTGCTTCATGCTCGTTATTCATTTGGGTGGGAAGCTGGGATCTGGAAGGGCTTTAGGAACAGACTCTCCCTCCGCAATATTTAGAAGGATGTTAGGGATGTCTGGTGTTTTCTTGTTATATGCTGTGGCAAAGAACTGAAAGGAAGCGGGCTCGTGTTGCTGAAAGGACGGGTTTATGTGCTGTCAGGCATTAATTGTCCCTGGTAACATGGTCTGTAACGAGGCGCCAGTGTCAATGCTCCCACTCCGCCTGCGTGGCTCTCGGAGGCCCTTGTCGTGTAGGGAGCGGGAGCCAAATGGCAGCTGAGCGAGGTTGGAAAGGATCAAGAGCAGATGACATTGTTTCAACGCTAATCCCCAAATAAGGCTGTTTTAGGAAGAAAGCTCGTCTCGTGGTGATGCCATATTAACACATAACCGCTGGCACAGCTGGCGGGGCGGTTTCTCCCCCTCTCAGCCCTCTTCATCTCTTTCTAAATTCTTTCCTTGCTACCCCAGATTTTCTGTTTTAAAGCCTACTGTAAAGGACCTGGCCTGCTTCTAAACCCATTCACGGGCATTTCACGTGTTTAGCAACAGCAGGGGCTGATTTTTGAACGAGTGCCACCATTTTGACATTTGTGCTTGGGAGGTAGCATCTCTGAACCTGTACGTCAAGGGTGACATCTCAGGATCAGACGTGGTTTGGCTGACGCCACAGCTTTGTTCCTGGGCATGGCTGCTTCTCCCAAAGGCAGTACAGGGTAAGCATTTGTGCTCTCAGGCTAGTTAAAACATAAGCTGACATGTTTTTACCCTTTAGTATTGACATTACAGCAACTCTTTAAACAGCATATGAGATGATGTACTACATGATGACATGGAGGACACAGTGGTCCAGCTCCCACACCAAAGACAATGAAAAATGTGGAAAAATGACAGATGTGCCATGTGGGGCTATTTCAATCTACCTGTGTCTTTAACATCCACAGCTAAAAAATGGTTAAAATGAAAATTATTTTGCACTCTGGGATCCCTGGCAGACCGTCGTGCCACAAAGCTTGTAAAAATGAATTGGATGCTACAGTCAATTGGTCTTAGTGAGCTACTGAAGTCATTGCAAAAATAGGATTTGCTTCGTGGCTGAAATAAGGGACTGGGAATCTCCTGGCATTTGTTACAGTCTCCACCACGGATTTGAAATGGTGGCTTAGGGCAAGGCTTTGTTTTTCTGCCTCGCTGTTCTCCTGCCTGAACTAAACAGTATTTTCTCCCCTTACAGAAATGCTTGTGCTGGGAGATTAGCAAGGTGTACCGAGAGCCTGGCACAGCGTGGACGCAGCTGGAAATTCCAGGGACTGTTTGCTACAAGGGCATGTGTTAAATAATTGTGCTTTTTTTTCATTGTGGCTGTTGCTGTCTGTCAGCAGCAATGGGAACACAGCAGTGAATGCATCATCACTGTCCTCTGACATAAGTATGGGAGATTTATGAAGATAGGGGGCACAAATGGTTTTTACATGGCGATATACACATTTTCCTGGCACGGGTGATGCACGCAACGTGAACAGTTCGGAGAATTGCTTTGAGCGGACACGCTTTGCAAATAATGTTTGTTTTGTTTCGAAACAAACAGGGAGTGATTGAAACGTACAAAGGTATCGGCAGTGCCACAACGGGAAAATTCCGAAGGCACTCACGCGTGACATGTCAACCGCGTTCACACGCTGGGCACCGTTGGAGGTCGGATTTGCGGAAGAACAGAAGAGAACTGGGTCTTCCGATCCCACAGATATTCAGTGGGGTTTGAGTGCCCAGCTCCTTTCAGCATTTAAAATAACAAAAGCTTGATATGAATTTAATAAAAAAATGGGCATTAATGCACTTTCCTCAGCTCAGGCCGATGATTTCTGGCTTGGGCTGCAGAGTCGAGGAGACGTTGTCAGAGGCTGGTGTCGGTAGTTGCAGTGTGGCAATGGCCAAGGGCCCTGCTCCAGACTGGCTCCCACGCCGGTGGGGCTGGCAGGAGCAGCCAGGAATGGATTACCCCAGAGCAAAGGATCGGGTGTGCTCCACAGGAGAATAAATCAGCCACCTGTAATTACCCAGAGGCAATCAGGCAAGGAGGGAAACTGTTTCCTGATTGCACAGCAAACCATCTGTTTTTTAAAGATTTTGGTTTGATTAGCTCCTCTCTCAATATACAGAATTTCCCTCTTATTTGTTCCCAAATCCAGCCCTGTAGTTCGTCAGACCATTCCTCCCAGCAGGTAATTCTGATAAATAGAAAGTGGCTGTGAGGTCTCTTCGGGACACAGGGATGACTAACCCTGTGACAAGTATCTCCAGCATAGATCAAGCAATAAGATTCAACCAAAGGACTCAGAAGCAGGTTCTGGCTGCCTTTACACCAGCTGAAGTCTCAAGTCACTCCAGGAGCTTCAAAGGATTTATCTGTCTTGTATAAGTACAAATAGTCCAAAATCTGAACTGATCTCCTGGCTGCATGCAGCAGCAATTCTGTTATATGGGCAAGAGTGGATCCTACCACAGCTGGTTTTGGAATGATCTCCATTTTATACACTGCTCTGGCAAACAAGGTCCAGTCTGGGGTAACCTGACCCACTTTGAGTTGTGCCTTACCATAAGATCAGCTTTGAGCATTCAAAGTATGAGGTTCCCCTTGGTGGGCTGCCATCCCACCTTTCTCTCAGCACAGTGTTTCATAAATAGGATGTGGTCCATCCCTCGCTAGCACACAGGTGGAGGGATGAGTAACTGAGATCATCAGATTGAATGACCTAAATTTTGCCCTTCATCACCTTTTAACCAAAATGGTGACTTGGATGAAGAAAGAAGAAGAGGAGAGCAACTGGGAGAAGACTTAATGAGTAAATTTAGGTAATTTCAGTATATAAGTTAAAGTTAGGGTTTACTACTGTTATACATATTTTGGACTGGACACACACTACTCCGATGCCCCCTACTACCACAGTCTGTAAATGTCAGGAGCTGCCTTAGCACATTAGAGAGGAACACACCACACGGGATATTACGGCATTATCTTTTAGAACAAAACTCACCTTTTCTCTTTTCCTCTGATATTGCCTACAGGAAGAGTTTGGCCATCCCTGGGTTTTATGTTATCTGCGGCATGAGTCTCATTTTCCACCTCAAGCTTTACATGGCAGGATGCGATTGTCAGACACTGCTCTGCTTGCTCCATGCGCACTCTGACAGCACTGACGTGTTTATTATGATTAATAAACATTATTATTCATAGCACAGTGGCAGCTAGAGAGTCTAATGATACATTAGGGCCCTCTTACTCTAGGCCTGGTAGGAACTCATAGGAAGAAGCAGTAATTTAAACAGACAAAGAATGTTATTACTGTTTTACAGGTGAGACCCAGAGAGATTTGAGAATTCGTCCCGTGCCTCACAGGAGGCTTTGCCGAATCAGAAGCTGAACTCGCATCCCCCGAGCTCCAACCTCTAATTTTACTGAGACGGAAACGCAGGAGGAAAACCACTGTCATACAGCCAAGCGCATCACAGAGATGCAGCACTTCTGGGTTTTTTGGGTTTGTGTTTGTGTTTCCCTTCCATGGTGATTATTTCTTCTTTACTTCTTTGACTTTTGCAGTTTGTGAGTCATCGCTGCGCGAAGAAAATTTTCATCCGAAACAAACGGAGCCCAGTTTCAATCAGGAAATCAAACACTATTTCTTTTTCTTCTTTTTTTCCTTTCCCTCCCTTTTCTTATATCAAAGCAGTACCAAATTGGGCCCTACAAAGAGAAACCCAGGTTCCATTTGCACCAACATTTGGTTGCCTTTTACTGCACCTGATACCAGTTCACTTTCGCAAAGGCTGGTGTGGAGCATTTTAACACCTCTTTCCTGATAGATTTCCTCATCCTGCTGGCAGTGGGGCTAATCTTGTCCTGTAGAGGACATTTGGCATGATCCCATACAAATATCTCAGTAAGTTGTCTCTAGTTCACTTGAAGCATGAAGCGATGCCTCCATGATCAATACCTCAACAACTCAGCTAAGATTCAAATCCTTCTCAAAAACTTAGCCCTGTCCAGCTATTCCTGAGAAATTTGCTGACCCCTGTGTCCTGTTGGGCAGCAGCTTGAGAGCCACCTCTGTATTCTGGGCTACATCTCACCATGACTGTGCCATCCTGTTTTTCCTCATCTACCCCTGCTTCAACTTACATTTTCAGCCCCCTCAGTGCAGGTCTGAGCACTACCAGAAATCACCTTGCCATTGTATTTTGGGTGAGGAAGGAGGTGGTGAAGGGTTGTCTCTGCATCAGCATTTGCTTTCCTCTTTCTCTTAGCAGCCATGCTTCATTTCATGGCATCCTCAGCCAAATGGGTGCAATTATAACCTTGCCAGTCTACACCGTGCTGTGGATCCTGTCCGAAATACTGCTAGGATATAGCCTCTTTAAAAACTCTGGCAGAGCTGTGGGCCAGATGGGGACATCCAGGCATTCAGCACGTAACCTGGGACTGCTCCTGGTGTTATTCCATGCGTGGGATTTCCACGGATGGAGAGAAGTCATCCCTTCTTCCTTCGGAGAGGCAGCTGCTTTAGGATACCCAGTACAAGTATCATCTCCCACAGCTGCTTGGAGGAAGGAGGAACCTTTCTCTGGACTAACAGCCTCTGCGGATAGCGAGTGCTGTGGATCAGTAAGGCACTTGGGGCTGTGATCACAGAGGCTTTTCTTCAGCAGGGGAACAGGTTAACAGAGCCTGTGAAGAGCATCTGCTGCTGCAATGGCAGAGAGCCCTTGGTGGGTAGAGCAGCAATGCCCGTGCTGGAGCTGGCCGGGGTACAGAGGCTTACAACACTCATCTCCTGCAGAAAGCTAAAACAACATGAACCTGGCTACAGGCAATGAGTCGAGATTTAACAACATGCAGTTATTGATATTCCCACACTAAAAAGCCTACAGTACCGACTCCCTCTGGAAAGATGTCCCTTCAGCACAGAGCGGTGGCTTTCCGGCACTGCTGCTCCAGCTCACATACCACTTGGTGTGGACACCTTTTAGAGGCTATAAATACGTAGATGCCAAGACACTGGCAAATTTGGTCAAGGACATGGACTTGTGGGTCATTTTGCCTCAGAGCGTACTGCAAAGCAGTACAGCAAAGTGCTTTCCTCGTTACGATATTAATTTTTGCAAGGGAGGTAAAATGAAGCAGACTTGTCCTCAGAGGAAAGAGAGCAGATGGCAAAATCTCAAGGCATGCTGGGTTTTGAGTAAAAAGAAGGCATCACGAATGGCTGGATTTGAAGACAAAGACCAGACATGATTCAGTCTGCTCTCTCCTATTCCCTTTATTTAAGGACAACAGCTGACTGCATTTCCACTGTATTTCAAAGGGCTGCTTCAAATGGCACGTTTCAACTCTAGGCATCTGCTTCTCCCAAAACACTGAATAGCCACGGTGCTTCCTAACACCGTTTAGAGCTGAGAATTTCAGGGGCACTAAGCACCAAGCCCAAAAGGCTTCCAGGTGGATATTCAAGTGTGGAAACACCTGAAAATATGTGACAACTTGAAGACAAGGGACTACTTTTTTTTTTCTTTGGAGAAATCAGACTGTTTAACTCTTCCTGTTCAGTGCTGAGCAGGTCAGACATCCACAGATGTAACCATAGATGCCAAGTAGCAGGAGGGTATAATGGCTGTGAAGAGGCACGCTCATTAACACTGCTGGAAGCCTTCGAGCCTGCTCATCTGTCCCCCGAGGACCTGCTCCATGGAGAGGCTGACATTCTTCCTGCATCTTTCATCTCCCTTGGGCACGACAGACTTACCTCCTCCTGAGTGCAAGAGAGGTAGCTCTTTGTGGACCATCCACCGAATACACACCAGGAAGGGAACTCTTGTGCCATTCTCCCTCCAGCGTCCTCATGAATATAGGTCCTGATAGACTGGAAGGAAAAACTGAGATATTTCTAATTGTAGCCTCAGCTTACAAAGACAATGTTTCACAGCTTTATGTTGTTTGCATACCTTGACAACGGTTGCATCGCAGTTCCCGTATCTTTGTGGTTTTGCTTCCTCTGTGCTTTGGCCTTTTAAACCAATAATGTCGAAATAGACTTGGGCTTTCCCAAATTTCCATTTTTGATGGCAATCTTGTCAGACCTCACAAACCACAAAGACGTACGGGTGGTGAGGGAGTGCTGTGAACGCGCAGACACTGCGGGGAGTGGTGCTGACTGTTCGGCATGTCTCACCCTGAGTCACCACCAAACCTATCAACGGAGATGGGGAAACACAGTCCTTGTCAAGGTAATGTGTTCTGAACAAAACAGAAAAACACACCGTGGATTTGCAGATATTAAAGCTTTTGGGGAGAAAACATTGCTATTTAAAATTAAAAAAAATAAAAGAAAGAGCTCTGCTGGATCAAGAAGTCCTGTGGGGAGAAAGACTGAAACATTACCTGGTGTCAGATCGCTTAAAACACTAAATGAGGAGTTCACCAATTAGCAGCGTATGCGAACAGCTCTCTGACCTAAGCTCGCTTTACTCAGCACACATTATCTGATGGCTTGGAAGTGAGAGGGAAGTTGTTATCCCCAGGAGGCAGAGGGTCACTGTGATCTAATGTCTGCACTTGCAAAGCCAAGACTTGTTACTCATCCCTTAAACGTCTATTTTAAATAGTATTATTTTTAAAAGTAGCCACGAGACAGACTATAAAGCAATTCCTTGTAAAAAAGTTGGTTCAAAGACTAGTATGCAAGTCGCCTTTTCACATTGTAAATATGTTCTGTGCATTTCAGATTTCCCCTGCAGTAAATAATGGATTAAGTCATGAAAATCACATTATAATGAGAATGACATGATGCTTTAATGAGACCAGAGCTAGGAAAACTAAACCAATTTTCCGTTCTCCTCAGAAATCAGGCTAAGGTTTATCATTAACATATCATGACCAGCTTTAATTGAGTAATTAATTACAGTAGCAAGATAACAGCAAGGTTCTTGGCAGTGTTATTCTAGCTGCTGTATAGACACATCACACAAATCTGAGCTTTGTCTAGAAAAGTTTACAACTCAAGAGAGAAGACTGGAATGGGAAGTCCACAGCTGCCAACCTCGGGAGCACCCTAACTACAGGCTGATGACAAAGTGGACTCTTCCCTACCCTTTCTGTTGAAGCCGAACCCTACATGAAGAAAGACCAAGGAAGAGGTCTCTCACTGGTGAGTAGCCACTGGCACTCCCCGCCAAGGAGGAGCAAGCCTAGAGCTCTGCTCCTCACTCCTAGTGCTAGTTATACATTTCATACCACGAAGCAGGACCAGAGGAGTCCCTGGTGCAAGGACCAACCATCACTCCTCATTCCCTACCCCAGAAGAGCCCAAACAATATGCCACAGAGGCAGGATCTCTTTTGCCTGCCTTCTCTTGCAGAGGCAAAGCCTCCACTCCTTTTTGCACAATAGCCCAGCTACAGTTAGGGATGTGGAGTGTGGGGAACATTTCCATCTCTCACTGACCTCCAGCAAACCCGTGAAGACGCTCGTGTGCAAAGGGATGCAGTGGCTTTGACATCTCTCAGGTTGAGGGTATGAAACCCAGGTCTCACCGTTTCTGGGCAAGTACTTGAACTATCAGGCTTTTATAAAAAAGAAGGACTTATCTGTTCCAATTATGTTCAGGGTGGAAAAAAAAAAGCTAGCTGGTAATCTCTACCCAAGGGGAGGATTATGGTCATGTATGGGAGTGCTCTGCAAATCCCTAGTCTGGACGATTGCCCTTGCCACCTCCTGACTGCGTACCCAGGGGACATGCAGCTGCGCAGCAACCTTCCGCTCCCTTCCACTCTCCAGCTTCCACGGGAAGGAGCCATGGGTCCGCAGAAGTCATGACCCATCCCAGCCAGGTCCTGGCTTGGCTGTATGGAGGACTACAAGGTGAATTGTGGATCATCGGTATTCTGCAGCCAGACAGCTGGATGTCCCAAGGTACAAGCTGACACCTAATCTGGGCTTTCAGGTAAATACCTAAGTCCAAGAGAAAGGTGGCATTTTCAGGATGGACTTCTTCACATTTCAGACTGTCTTAGCAATGTCCTGCTCAGCACCCTCAATGTTGTGCGCCCCATTCCAGGCCACCAGCTCTCCTCGTTGTGGCAGTGCCGTAGGTACCTTAGCCCATTTAATGCTAAGGGCCTTCTAGGTGCCATTCTGTAGCCTGCCTTTCACTTGTGGCTTTGTACCCTTTCTCCCAAGCTGCCACAGAAGTGTTTTCCAGAGCTTCTGGGGCAGTTGTTTTCCTCTGTTGTCAGTTGTTTTCCCCGGTTGTTCTCACACTGTTGTTTTCATGCTGTTATTCTCATGGCCTTGAACCTGCAAACCCTGATACTGTTGTTAAGGTGGGTTCTCGTGGAGAGCAGTTGCCACCAGGGTGAGACTCACGCCTACCCTTTCCCTTCCCCTTGGTGGTAGCTTTCAATGAGGGGACCCAGCAATACACAAAGATTAACAACCAGCCAGCGTGCAACACCCACCCTCATCCAAGTGCGCTCCCAACGGCATCGCAAGCAGGAATAGCGCACAAATTCCCCCCAAACAGTTCCTGATGAAAACTGTGTAGGTATTATGGAACATTATAATGGGGGGACCCTCCTACGCTGGAGAGGACACCCAATGGGGGGCCCCATCAGTTGTCTTCCCAGCTGGCCGCTCAGAGAATTCTCCTTTTCCCTTATCTCTCTCTCTAAAGCTTGTGCCTTGTTGTCAGTGATAGGCTGGTACCAGCAAGTGCTGTTTGATAAGGTGATTGCAAACATGGCGCCCTAACTCAGGATGTGGTTATGACTATATCTGAGAAAACTCATACATCTAGGCACTTGTCTTCACAGTTCATCGTTCTTTCAGCCAGGCTGATTCAGAAACGTACTGAGCACTTTCCAGGAAAGGATTCATGAGATGTTCAGCCCAACTTAAGATCAGGTCTTTAAAAGAAACTTTGTCCCCCTATTTATTATAAAAAAGACTATCAGCATTGCCAGTTATACAGTGATGGCTTGTGTTAAGATTTCATGATGTTACAGAAGTGCGGACCTACTTCCTTGGTGCAAACAATGATGTCAGTTCATGACTGATGAGGTTTTTTAATCACCTTTATCTTTAGGCCCACCTGGTAATTAAGACTCAGAAAGGAACTGTACAAATATGTTTGCATGCAAAAGATGATGCTCTGTGTGGAGTAACTGATTATATTAGCAGCTTCAATCCTGGCTGAAGAGTTCCTCAGTCCTGCCAAAACTCAGGAGTCCATCCAGCTAAGAAAGATATGATTTCTTTGTATCTTTTCCAACTGCTGTTGGAGATTCACTTCAGCCAGAGTCCTAACCAGCACAAACCCAGACAAAGCACTGGGAACGCTCGGAGACAGAGAAGGCTCAAACTGAAGAGAGTCTAACTTCCCAGCGTCCTGGAAGACAGCTGCGAGGTGTTTATTAGCCATGATGATACATGAGATAGAAGGGAAGATGACTAACAAGCCTTTCACTTGAAATTGTGGCTGAGTGTCTCATAACCAGTAACACTCAACTGCCTCTAGGCAAACCCCTCCATCAGTCCCAAAGAGCAGACAGTGCCGTGAATGAGTAAACTGAAGCTGGGACACGGCGATTTCTCAAATCGCTTGCCATTACTGATTTCCACCCCTGCTGCTTTGAGCTCTAGTGTGCAGCTAGCAATGCCCTTGCTCCAGAATCATTATTGGCTCGACGACGTCTAACATAACTCACCCATTACACATTGTCTAGGGTTCGGCTGTCATGGCTATAAACAGCGAAATAAGGTGAGATAAGAGACTACCCAGATTACTGGCAGCAGTAGAAGCTGTAGAGCAACCTTGGCAAGGCTGCTTTTGCTATATCTGGCAGAAAGCTGAGTAGAGAGGAAAACAAGGCTCTGCCCGTACTGGGGGCACGGTCCTTGGCATCCTGCTAGGAGAGCTTGACACAGGCTGCCATCACCCAGGCTTTATGACGAGCCACCCTTTCAGCTCAACAAGTCTCTGTACAGGCTTAGGGCATCTCCCCATGCACAACGGCATGGCCCCGCTAAAGGTTCGGACATGCAATGGACTTACTAAAGCCTTAGGAGGCACCACACGGCATCGGGGACCCTCTGCTTCATCATTTGCTTACCCTGAGCTGGTGGCAAAAAAGGTTTATGCTAACACACACCGCAGGGGTTGGGGTCACTTCAGAATGGGAGCCCAGTGGACGCTCAGAGAGGTGGTCAGCTGAGCTGTGGTAACTCTTCACGTACGCGCTCTCACCCCTCTGCAAGTAGCAAGGAAAGCACGTTCATCTAACCCTCTTCCACTGAGGCTTAACATAATGTGTTTTACCTCATGGCTGCCGTAGGCAAAGTGTATGAATCAGTCAGCTATTGCAACGCAGCTGACATGTAAGAACAGCCATGTGTCTCAGCCCTCTGGGCAAACTATTGTCACAGTGTCCTTCCTCCTGCACTTGTCTCGGCTTGTGGATGACCTGCGTGGCTGGGTCACATCAGATTCACTTTGTGCCTTCCCTTAGCAGGAGCCAGGTTCCCATTCCATTTTTGCTATGCAGTTTTCAGCTTTCTGGGCTGCTGTGGTTTAGACTCTTCTCCCTCCATACAGGGGGGTGGTTCACTGAGCTTTAGAAATATTTCTTATGATTTTACTTAAACCCTCCATTGCCAAGCCTTTCTATTCATATTCAGACGTGTTCCTCTATTGCTCTTCACGCAAGTAATAAAGCTCTCTTCATAAGCAAGCAAACAAAAAAAAAAAGAGCTTAGCACCAAAAGCTGTTTAAAACAGATAAAGTTTAAAGCCTTACATAAAAAGTGGGGCTGATTTTTGCAGTCCTCATTGTACTCAGCGGAGCATTTTGTCATTATAACTTTGGACTATAGCAAAAGAACCTTGCAATAAAAGGCTGCCATAAATTGACCTTTTGTTGCAAATTCTGCCATTCAAGCATAAAGCAGCAAGAAAGGCTACATAAGCTGTGTTAAAAGTAGGTCACTGTACATCCACTGTTACCGCGGCTGGTCCTGGCTGCGTGTTACTAACTGGGTTTCTTGGTTTGAGCAGCAATACACACGCAAGCGAGACGGTGAACTCGCTACACAACTTCATACGGTGTAGAAAGGCCAGAGTGATGTCAGGGGTGATTAAAAGCCTTGTTCCCAGGTAGGGCAGGACTGCGGTGGACCATCTATAAAGCCTCTTTCTGAGAAACAGGGCATGCTGGTGGCAAGGATGGTGTTTCTGCAAAGAGCCTGGTGGCTGGTGCTGCCACCCCTTAGGTAGGTCCTAGGGCTGCAGAAGTGACGCCAGGAGCTCTGCTGGTAATAGTACAGCGCGAGATGCAGCAACAGTACTGCAGGTCTGCGTTGCCTGGCCTTGCTGAGCCTCTCTCTCCCCTCGCTGTGCTCCTGTCCAGAGCTGGGACAGTGCTGCCTGCGCGGGCTCCCTGCCCAGGGTGTCTTCCCTGTCCCCAGCAAAGTGCTTGCTCTGTTATGCTCTGGCAGGTACCAGGTAGAGGGAAAATCAAGGGGGTGAAGAAATGACTTGTGCTGGGGATCTCATCTGTTCCAGTCTCATCTTTTTAGTCTCCACCATCGCATAAAGTCACCCAGTCCACTGTAATATTAGCTTGCTTTCAGCTAGAGAGCAGAGAGGAAGAAACTTTTACCTCCTCCACAACTGTCTGAACTGTCATGGATTCTTCACGATTGGTCCTCTGAAACATTCAAATGGTCTCAATCTCTGCAGCTCCAGGTCAGTCCAAGTGAAAATAACAGAGGTGGCTTAACTCACCCTGTCCCCTTCCAGGGATACATATTATGGGTGATGCCTGTTAGAGGATCCCTGATTTTTTTCAGCATTGTCGACATTACTAAAGAGAAAATTGAATCCAAGCCTCCAAGAGTCAACAGGATCTTTCTCCATTAACTCCAGCAGGATGGCTACAGACATTACCTCAGAAAACCACCACGCTCCAGGAAAATGCTTAAGTGCACAAAGCTCTAAAATGCCGTCCTCAGTAGGAGTGAACAAAGCTCGGGGTCAAATGTTTCCTTGACTCAGACCCTAACCAGCATAATACAGATAATAAAAACTGAGTGAGTCATAGGAACTCCTCAAGAAAACAATTATAACATCCATGTTTCCCCTGACTGTCCAAGCTTATCTGACTCAGCTGCACTAATTGTCCCAAAACAAGACTGGATTCAAGATCCAAGCTCCTCCTGGAGATTGACAGCAGAGCCTGGAAGGTGATGGAGAGCAAAAGCACTTCCCCAGAACGGGCAATCCCAGTGCCAGCTCTGCCTTGTCCTCAGCTCAAGGGTTTCGTGTTAAACCAGCAACAGAGGAGCCTTCATTTACTATCCTTGACATAAAATGACATGATAGACTGAAGAGCAGAAATTGTTTTCCTTTGTATCATCTCCATAGACTCACACAGTGAAATAATATGCAGCCTTTGATCTTGTTCTGCTTGTGTTCTGCATCATCTTTGCAGCTGATTGAAAAATAAAATATAGGATGTGTAGATTTAAAGACGTTCAAAGTAACAGACTAGCTAGGCTTTATGATTTGTGCTGAATTATTTATTGCACAATAAATGACTTATCTGTTTTAGTAGACAATCTGTCCACCCATCCCCTTCCATGGGCTGCTGTTCAAAAGGGTTTAAACACTGTCAGAGGAGAGAAGAAGAGATGGAAGCAAGCAAGATGCTGGTGCCCTGTCAACAGAGGAAGGAACAAAAAGTGGAAGTTGTTTTTTTTTTAAATTATAGCACTGGATAGACATTAAGCAGGAAGGTTGTTCCCAACATTTCTCTGCCAGTTGTGAGTGGTCCCGAACAGAAGTACGGTTCCCTATACTGAACAAACATGGGCTAGGCAGAATGGGTGGCCCAAGATCCCGCAGAGCTAGAACACCACGAGTTGGTGAGGGACACTGTAAGGCAACCAAAACCTGGTCCGACCTGCTTATCTGATATACAAGGTGTTGAATTTAACGTGCATTTTCTACTAGTTTTGAAGGATTTGCACCAAAGTACATTGAATACACTTTTAGATATTATATGCTAAAAGGTCTGTGGCCTGTATTGCACAGAAGACCCAAACCTAAACATAGACTGATTAAAAAATGCTCTGCACACGAGCACCAAGCTTTTTAACTCCTCCTGAAACAAGCATCACGGTATTTCTGTTATCTCTGTAAGCCTGATTTCCTGAAGAGTTTATGCAGTCAAGCTGTGTGTTCACATGTGTATATGTACAGATGTGCCCACCCCGCAGAATCACAGAACATCTGAACCTGGAAGGCACCTTTGGGCACCATCTGGTCCAACCCCTGGTCAAAGCAGGGGCAATTAGAACAGCTTGCTCAGGGCTGCATCCAGTTGGGTTTTGAATATCTCCAAGGATGGAGACTCTACAGCCTCTCTGGGCAACCTGCTCCAGCGTTTGACCACTGAACAGTAAAAAAGTTATTTCTTATGTTCACACAGTATTTCCTATATTGCTACTTATGCCCATTGCCTCTCTGGTGGTGTCACTGGGCACCACCACTGAGAAGTGTCTGGCCCATCTTCCTTATTCCTCCTCTCCCCTCCAGTCAGGTATGTATACACATTGGTAAGGTCCCCTGCAGCCTTCTCTTCTCCAGACTGAATAATCCCATCTCTCTCAGCCTCTGCTTGATGACAGATGCTCCAGTTCCTTAATCATCTTTGTAGCCTTTTGCTGGACTCACTCCAGCATGTCCATGCCTCTCCTGTACTGGGGAGCCCAGCACTGGACACAGCGCTCCAGATGTATCTCAGCAAGTTGAGCAGAGGGGAAGGATCACCTCCCTTGACCTGCTGGCAATACTTTGCCTAATCCAGCCCAGGAGGCTGCTGGCCACCTTTGCCACAAGGGCACATTGCTGGCTTATGTGTCACTCCTCCCAGGTTTTTATCATCTGCAAACATGCTGAGGGTGCATGTGGCCCCATTATTCAGGTCACTAATGAAGAGATTAAACAGTAGTGGCCCCAGTATCAACCCCCCAGGGTACCTCAATGGTGACTGGCCTCCAGCTGGGCTTTGAGCTGCTGATCACAACCCTCCGAGACCAGCAGTTCAGCCAGTTTTCAATCCACCTCATTGTCCACTTATCTATCTGTATTTCCATATTTTGTCTTGGGGATGGTATGGGAGACAATGTCAAGAGCCTTGCTAAAGTCAAGATAAACAACATCATTGCTCTCCTCTCATCCAATGAGCCCATCACCTCATTGTAGAAAGCTATTGGGTTGGTCAAGCATGATTTGACTTTTCTAAGTTCATGCTGACTACTCCCAATTACTTGGGATTATTTGCTCCATCACTTTCCCAGGAATCACGAGGAGGCTGACCAGCCTGTAGTTCCTCAGATTCTCCTTCTTGCCCATGTTGAAGACAGGAGTAACATTTACTTTCTACCAGGCCTCAGGAATCTCCCCCAGTTACCACAACCTTTCAAAGATAACTGAGAGCAGCCTCGCAATGACATTGGCCAGCTCCCTCAGCACCAACGGGTGCATCCCATCAGGTCCCATGGGCTTGTATATGTCTAGTCTGGCTAAACATTCCCTAAATTAATCCTCATCCATCAAGGGTAAGTCTTCCTTGCTCCAGACTGTCCTGCTGGTTTCAGGAATCTGGGATTTCTGTAGGCAAATATTGCCAGTAAAAAACAAGGGAAAGAAGGCACTAAGTACTTTGACCTTTTCTGTGTCCTCTGTCACCATTTTGCCCGCCGCATTCTCATCACCACTGCAACCAAGGCTACCCCTGACCTTCACACCACTGACCTTGTTGGTGAGTGTCAGGTAGAGCAGAGCGCTTCCTTTTGCTGGCTTCTCCCTCAGCTGTGTCAGGAGGTGGGTTACCATCAATGCACTCCAGAAACAGCTGTGATTGATTGCTTGAACCCCGCTGTGTTGTCCTTCCAGTAGATATCAGGGTGGTTCAAGAACCAGAACCAGCAAACATGAGGCTTCTTCCAGTTGTCCACTGCTTCTTCCCAATCAGGTGACCGGTAGCAGACACCCACCACAGCTGCTCACATTGGTCTGCCCTTTCATCCTGACCCATAAGCTCTCAGCTGGCTCCTCACCTCTCCCTAGGCAAAGCTGCATGCACTCCCACTGTTCTTTCACACGATGTTCTCACACCCTCATAACTTCCGAATCTTCTAGTGGATTTCAGGGACATATCTATCATCTCAAGCATGTGAAGTTCCTACTACATTTTTCATGGAAATGTGTCTCCATAGGTGGGGGAAAGGGGTGGATGGCCAAACACACAACAGGACAGTGGGATGCAGGAGCATCTCAACCCTTCTTAGACACTGGAAATCCAGTTATAGGACCCAAATAAATGGGGACCCAAATAAAGGGGAAAATCAGACTACATTATTTCTATTGTGTACAAAGCAGTTCTATGTTTTTTTTATAGAAGCATTGTGAGGCTTTGGACCTTCTAAAATAGAAAAAATCTGAATGTTATTCTCAGAAGAAAGGAACAGCATTATAGGATATCCCAAGGGAACTGAAGAAAAAAAGTGAGATGTTCCTTACACAGCAGGAGTCCAGATCACGAAGTCGTTATCCAGTCCTATCATTGCCTGTACTTCCCACAAGAATTTTAACTGAGCTACAGCCCCTTAAAAATAATGTATGGACTTACGGATTTTGTACTATCAGAGAAAACATAAAATATCATTCATTGGATCATACACATTGGGGCTCCCATTTCTAAGTATCTCATGAGCACTGGAAGCTCCCACTAGTGTCGGTCATTTGTATAGTTTTGGCACCACACAAGCTATTGCCGCTTATTTGTTCTTTACTAAAGGCCAGTGACACGCTTATACCAAGCTTATAGAGAAGAATGAAATAAAAAGCCCTAAGACTCCAAATGTAGAGACACAGCTCCCACTTGCTGTTTCAGAGCCCCTCGTCTCTCAGATTTACACAGGAGGAAGAGGGAATGAATCCAGTCACTTCATGAAGCTACAAACTGCCCTTCAAATCCTGAAGAATTATTCCGATGGCTGTTGACGACAGTATGTTTATTAGTTTCCTGGTGTAAACAGCCATATGTTCTGTGGAAAAAAAAATTGGACTTAAATCAGAGTTCCCACAGCTTGTTTGTGAATATGAACTTCTTGGAATTGTTTTAAAGCTTATCACTATTTCTGCTTTCTAAGTAGGCAGGAATGAGGAACAAAAACATCAGTTGTTACCTCAGGCAGGTATCTCCTGCAACAGAGCTACTCAAGTGCCAAAGTCCGACCTCGATGCGGGGTTGCTGCAGGTCGGCCGTGGAAGGAGCCCTCAGCACTGGCGTCCTGCTGAGCAGAGCTCGGTGCTGCTCCCAGCGCAGCGAGAGTGGCCCGCACCCCAGGGAACGATGGCAGAGCTGGCCCCGTGCTGAGGAATTAGATGCTTCTCTTTTGAAAGGGTTCTTTGTTTCCATAAATAATGGGTAAAATTCTTAAAAGTGCAAATCTTTCTCAAAAGTAACAGGAAGCCCTTGAGCTCGAGTCTCCAACGCAGCTGCAGCCGAGTTACCTGATCACAGGGCTCTGTAGGATCCAACATGCCCAAATACTTTTGAGGATCTGGGCCAAGAGCTTGAGTTTCACCAATAAGAAATGGAACAGGGACTCCAAAGTGCTATTTTTTTTTAGAGTACTTAGCTGTCCTAATATGGCATTGTGAAACACATCAGTAGGACCAAAGCACCCCTTGTAGTTATACAGCTAAGAACTTTTTTCTGTGTCTGGTCTTTGCTGGTTTTGAAAAGTTTACCCCTAATCTATCGCTACTCGTGTGCCTGTCCAAAAGCGCAACCATTCCTGAGAAAGATCTGCCATAAGTTACAGCCTGCGAATTGTAGAATCATAGAATAGTTGGGCTTGGAAGGGACCTTTAAGGTCAAATCATCTTGATACCAACGTACATGGTGGCTAGATGCCTCCATCAGGCCAGAACAGTACTTTGCTAGGATTTTGTATGAAGTAATGTTGCACAGGGGCAGTCCTGCATAACCGTGCAGTCTCTCCATTACTTACCATCTCTCCGTTACTACCAGCATTAAATACCAATCCAGGCAGAAACAAGAGGGTGTCAGATGGAGGCTGAAAAACAGCCTTCTGGGCTCTTGTAAATCTGTCCTGTAAATGCAAGTTGGTGTCCCAAAGGGCTTTTATATTACCTGCAAGGGGACCACTGCAGGGTCAATGTCAGGAGATTTCTGTCACCACAAATGGTCCTCCTTAGAAGGTCTTCTGCAGCTCTCAATCACTCATAATGAATTATTGCCACCATGGTCACAGGACATCTTAAGCACAGATGTCCTCTCTATTCTTACAGCCAACATTCAGGATGTCAGTTTATCATGTGTTTCTCTAAACCTGGGAGCAAAGGTTTTCTCTGAGGTACAAAGAAGCACCTCACGTATTAAACTTACCTCCAGTAGAATATTGCATTTTGTCCTCCAAAGAGTTCTTCTGATACGAAACCCTACAGTCATCCAAAAGCAGTGAATAGAACGGAAATTTTTTACTTAGTTATAAATACGAGCAACAGGTAATATTAAAAAAAAATTAGAAAACGACCCACTGAGCTGGTATTTTCATTCTGTCGCATCTGCCCACACTGCTTCCACATGAAAATGACAAGACTGTAGAATTAAATACAAAAGTGATATAAAAGAAATTTCATCTAAGTTGAACCATTTTAGTAGACCTGAAGCTGACCCGGGCCTTTGTGGATTTTTTTGCTAAATCAGAGGTGTTATTTTTCTTGTTGCCGTGTCCGTGGGCCAGCAGAAGCTCACGGCGGCTGCATGCCGCCCTTCCACAGTGACGTGCTGGAGATCATTCTGCAGGAACGCCTTATGTTAGCACTACTGCAAATGACATGATGTGCTAGTACAGATGTCAGGTGAGAATTTCACAGTTACGATAAAAATCAGTACAAAGCCTGTAGCTGGCCAGTGTACCAGGAAACCTCTGCAGACTTATGCAATCCTGTTTGTTCCAGTTACGTCAATCAAAATTGCCCTGGCTCAGGAAAAATAAAGCAACTACAAACAATTATTTTCAAATAACAGAACTCCTAAAATGTAATTGAAGAAACTCTGAACTCTGCTTTATTTTTATATAAAAAAACATTCCATACATATCAGGGATTCGCCAGAATTCCCCTTCCTCTGTCTTGCCTTCTTGTAAAATTTACTTTTAATAACTGTCAGCTTCCTGAACCACAAAGCTCTCTCTTCTGTTTTGCTGTTATTCACTGGGGCAAAATAAAATGCTAAGGCAAGAAGAGAACACAGGTGTGTTTATCCTGGGTCAGGGCAAAGGGAATTTGCACTCCGGCAGGAGTGGAAACACAAGCAAGGGGCTAATGAGTTGTTTGCAGCCTTTGCCTGCTGCAGTGGGAGGTCTCCTAGAGGGGCTTGCTGAAGGACACCAGCCAAAACTGCACCTCCACCTGCACCTCCTACTACGTGCTGCCCACTGTGATGGCTTGTCTTGGACTGAATGTGGTCATCCTCTTCCTAGTGTAGGAAGTCCCAAACTTGCAGAGAGCAGAGGGGTGGGAGGCATCTTAAACCCTGCAATTTCCCCCCCAAGAAACCATCCCGCTTCCCTCGCAATCTGAAACCTTATCATTACAATCAGGGAGTAAGCGCCAGGGAGAGCTTTCAATGCCTTTCATCCCGCCGGTGTTTCCAAATGGGGAGCTTGGAAATAAGTGCAGATGTTACAGTGCAGATACTGAAAAGGTCTCCCTCTTACTGCCGTGCTCTCCTGATGAGCCACAAATGGCAATACCCTTATGGAAGAATATGATGGCACTGCGCAGAGGTGACAGGCCAGGTTTTAAGAAACACTGAGCTCACTGCAGAGGTAGATAGGTCTTGGGGACAGATTTTCAATAGCGTTTAAATCCCATCAATTTCCATGGCAATTAGGTGTTAGTCACCTTTGAAAACTCCCACTATGCACCACTCCTTCATACCCTGCCATTTAGCCAGCAATGGACAGTGCCTATAAAACCACATTTTCCATGTGTGTGGGATGAGGGTTCAGGCAATTACTTTGCTGAGAAAGTAAAGGGAGAAATTAAGCTTAAGAAACTGAAGCGAAAAGAATTACACTTTGAACCTACCATGTAGAATTCTATATAAAGCATATAAAAATACTGAGAATATAGTGGCCAGTTCAGGCAATGAGCATTTTTTTTCTATACTTTATAGACTTGCTACAAAACTCTTGTACAATTTCATCTAACACCCAACAGAATTATTTCCCAGACCCAGCTCTCTTTCTTCAACGCACACGCAGTGTGTCAGTGCAGTAACAGGCTATTCCTGGTGCAGGATACATCTTTGGTACATACATAGTGTCATATTGACCTGGAGTATTGACTGCAGACCCACATCTCATTATGCCAGGAGCTGCACAAAGAGTGCAGAAAGAACTGAAGAGCAATCAGAGAGGACCCGTGCAAGAGCAGGGAGGGAATCGGTGCGCCTAGTGCTTTTACGATCGCTTGGCAGTTAGGTAGAGTGATCTCTTTCCAGTCCTGGGAGGAGGAAAAAAGCAGTTGTGAGACCTGCTTCACATCTGCTCTCCACAATACTGACTAGCCAGTGGTAACTGTTCTTCTCTAGAGAGCTTTTCCAAGGTAAGCACATTTCCATAAGCCAGTGTCAGTACATAAACACCTACCACGCATGCAAATGAGGTATCCTCCTTGGTCTTTAAATCTGTGACCAGTGAGAGCATTCATGCTAATTCCTGGTTACAAACATAATCTTAAATTATGAACAAAATACTGTGAAGGAACGCTGCATAGATAATAGGCAAATATTAAAAACACATGAAAAAGGGCTCTGTTTTCCAAAGTAAATTCAGCAGTTGGTCTTCAATTACAAACATGATCCTGCAGTTTATTATACCACTTTGAAGCTCATCGCTTGACCTACGTATAGACCATACATGATCTTATTTGAAACTGTCTCAGCATAAATGCTGGCATTTCTGACCACATTTTTAACACCCAGTCTCCTCACCAGAAGATGTTTTAACTTGCTAAGGATATTCTCACATATGGGTTTGTTTGTCAGGAACATCTACAGAAAGTTTTCTGTATATATTGCAGAGTATTACAAAACCAAAAGCCAGTATCCTGCCAAAGCAAACACCTGAAAAACAGCATTCTTTGTGTATACATGGGGACCGTTAGGACACTTGTCAAGAAAGTGGGAGCTCGGGGCTCGTACCCTCTCAGGTTGCCATTAGGCTGAAAGGGAGAATCTTCCTCCTCTCCCCCAAACCACACTGCTGCCCAGGTACATCAGACATGGATTTGAGTGCATTTGATTTCCGATCTATACCTTTGGGAATGAATGGGAGCACTGGCCTCGGCTCCCAGGCAACTCAATGTCTCCATTTTCAACTATCAATTGATTTCAAGGTTCACTTAACTTTTGAGGGCACATGAACAGCCTGAATAAAGCCTCAAATTAAGTATCTCAAGTCATGACTAGGTGGAATTTAAGTCTAGGGTAGTTCTCTATATTCAATAGGAGCAGCTCAAATGTTGACTACTAAATGCTTGTAATCAATTTTTCACAAATATCAAGGAAAGAATTGATAGAAAATATTTAATCAAAGTGTAAAAAAAAAAAACCCAAAGTGCAGAAAAATGTCATCTACTCATGAACAACTTACGAGTAATAAAGTTACTCTGTAAAAAAATTGACAGGAGCCATAGCCTGAACTGTGCCACAGATGCCCTCAAACACTTTACTTTTATCCCAACTAGAGCAAAACATCTCCCAGTCCTTTAATACCAGAAGACAAGGGGTTGCTCTGTAGATAGAAGTGAGCTGTACTATCATGAAAAATCATCGCCTGCAGGGGCAGGCAGAGCAGTTCAAAGGTTTTCTTTTTTTTTTCCTGTCCATCTGCAGGCTGGTGGGCTCAAAGGAACACGCAGCAGCCACTGAACCGGAGCCACACGAGTTACCCTCCCCTGAAAGCCAGGATGCAGAGGGCTTCTGCCTTCTGGGGAAGGTCCAGGCACTTCTTCGTGCTTCTCCCATGTCACTGGGAAGTCCCACACAATCCTTTTGCCCTATCCTGTTTGTAAGGCAGGAAAGCCCTGAAGAAACCCAAGTCTCAACCTCCTGACTATAAAATACAGACTGAGGCAGCCAGCATGTCCGAGTAGGCGTATGCGTGACAGGAGAAGGCAGCTCAGAGATAGGGGAGGAGAAGACTGGGACAAAGGCAAGGTGAGTAGGCTGGCAGCAGCAAGACTGGGCAGGCCCAGCTGTAGCAAGGGTATGAAGTTCAAACAGGGTGATGCACAGTGAGGTGCAGGTTCTGGCCTCCTATCCACAACGCGTGGTGGCACTAGGGAGGAGTACGGCCTCCTGAGATACAGCAGAGAGAGGAAAGTCAAGTCAGGAACACGGCCTGTGAATGAATACCTTCTAAAGGTTAGTGCTTTGAAGAGAATCATAGAATTGTTTAGGTTGGAAAAGACCCTTAAGATCATCAAGTCCAACCGTTAACCTAGCACTGCCAAGTCCACCACTAAACCATGTCCCTAAGCACTACATCTACCCGTCTTTTAAATACTGCCAGGGATGGGGACTCAACCACTTCCCTGGGCAGCCTGTTCCAGTAAAGAAATTTTTCCCAATATCCAACCTAAACCTCCCCTGGCGCAACTTGAGGCCTTTTCCTCTTGTCCTATCCCTTGTTACTTGGGAGAAGAGACCGACACCCCCCCCGCTCCAACCTCCTTTCAGGCAGTTGTAGAGAGAGGGGTGATCTGGAAACGGTGGTGGTTGATGGGGAACAAAGTGGACTCAAAATCTTTTCTTATACCTTGCTATAAAAGTATGAGCAGTTAAACTACAGACTGTGTCTCCAATTCCTCTTTCCAGGCATTATCATTTATAGACATTTAAAAAAACCCACCAAGTTCCATCACATTATCTATTAGGCTATAAGGAAGCACAGAGAGGGGGATCCATCATTTCCCTGCCTGCACAAGGCTAATCTGTGATCAGAAGTTTGAACTCAAATGGTCCAAATGATCACTGACTCTCCAAACATCATTTCTCCTTCCATTAAAAGAATTAAGTACTCAAATGGCAAAACCCCTAAATCCATTAATAGAGAGGCAAGCTTTTCTGGGGGTGCCTTGGCCCTCAGATGCTGTTTTGCTAAATTAGACATTAAAAAGAGAGAAAAACCTGCATAACTAAACGTGCCCAGGCAATGGTAACCTGGTCATCTCTTTCTCTGCCTCACGCCTGTGCTGACCAGCAGCAGCACACCCCTGCCAAATGGCCAACACGGCCTGCTTCTACAGCCCCCACATTTCTATGCACGTACCATCCTGCAGCGTTACACTTTTCGGTCCCAAGCAATGAGGCCACAGGTGGGTCTTTTCCCACTTCGTGCCCCGTGCAACAAGGCAACTACTGGCCCATGCTCTTTTTCTCTTTATTTCCTGCATTTTCAGCAGTTTGCAGAGTTAAAAGATACTCAGTTGCTTAACCAGGGCCATCATCTGGAACACAATCAAGATTAGGAAATCTGCATTTTGTGTCTTTCTGAACAAAATGCCTTTAGGTATCTTGAGATAACAGACTCATTTTCAGCTCTGTGTCAGCAACAATTTTGTCTCACCCCCTCCATATTTTTGTTTTGTTTTAATATGAAATGCATTTAAACAGAACCCAAATCTTTCCAAAGCTAACAAGGAAAGGATTTCTTCCTCTGATTGAAGTAGAGTTAGCAAGGTTGTGATGAAGTGCTGCGTGCCGAGACCTGCACGATGCTGGCAATGAACATGTATTAAGATGAGAGGAGTCATTGTAAAACTCTGGGCAAAGGGATTGGGCCCATCTCTCTGCAGCCTCATGTGTACCTCATTATTTCAACAGCAGACAAACAGCAAAATCAGATTGTTTACAAGAGCATGGAGGTAAACCTTGACAGTATTTTGTTTCTTCTGTAGTTAGTGATGACAGAACAGGTGATTATGAAAAGCAATTGAAGTATTTCTTCTCAGATTGGATGATTCGTAACTCCTTGTTGATGCCATTGTCTCCAAACCAAAGGTTGTTGAGTATGGTGACAGGAGGAAGAAGGAAGAAAAGAGAAGGCACGGAGAAGTAACACAGTGTACTTGCAGCAATCTCTCTGCAATCCTGAGCCACCCCTACGTGCATTCCTTAAGTTGCACGTACAAATGAGCACGCAGTCCAACACACAGGTAGGAACAGGAGTAAAACATTAAAAAAAGTACAAAACCAATACCTACATGGAAGGCAGAAGATTAAGTGCGAGCAACAGTCTAGACGCTGGGTCATGCACTTGAAGTCCATTCATAATTTCTCACATTAAATCATCACTCAGTATACCCCAAAATGAATAAGCCTGAGTAAAGCTCAGAAAAGTCTTTGTCAGAGCACAGGGACCAAGAAAGGCGTAGGTTAACATGTGCTACATCCTCACCTGCCTTCGTCAGAGTAACTAGAACAAAGCCAATGCAGCTGTGCCAGTTTACACCAGCTTAAGCTGTGACCTGTTTAAACATTTTTGGACAGAGTCCAGTGATAAAGTCTAGACATTGTTATTCAGAAATAACTTGATCTTCATCTTTTGCTTTTGTACAGAAAGGAAGAGGAAATGTATGTCACAAAGCAACATTTCACGCAGAACAGCAGGGAAAGACAGGATGGTAACCCAATTAAAGGCAGATCAGAAATCTTTCAAAGCTGTTTATAAAGAAACATAAACTATCTCCGTCCTCCTGTGACTGAATGAAAAGAGATTGCATGGAGCAAGGAATCAGGTGATCTGCCTTGCAAAATCTTCTTCGCCTCAGAGAACAAAATTCAAGAGGCCATTTCATCAGCCTTGCCCCTTCGGTCACTGCTGCAATCTTCTGCTTTTATCTTCCTCAGTTCGTGATCTGGCAGACCCAGCGTCCAAGAAAACGAGTCTTGCTACTGTCTGCTATCTCATGTTTGCAAGGAAAAATCTAAGGAGCTTGCAAGGTCTTCTGTGTTTAGGGGCTATGTCAAACTACTGGGTTTTTTTGCCCCTAGTTGCTTACTAGAAAGATTGTCTGAAGCAAAATACCTTCTCTAATTCTAATATTTTGTATCTTTCTGGTCTTCATTGCCTCTAGGTCTCCTGGTCACAAAGTTTTATTTTTGGCTTACTTCTCTTTATGTAACTTCCATGGAAGAATTCGGCATGCTCCTTCCACAAGAATATCTGCACTGAGAGCAGGGAGATGAGGGATTCTTTGAAAGGAACATCTGTGAAGCCTTTGTGCTACGGCTTCCTGAAGGCCCTGACATTCTGTCTCTTCCTTTGCTTCTACATCAGCTTCTTGTCTCTTCATATGCAGCTTTTAAGTATATTTTTAGACGGTTGAACAATTCAAACAGTTTGCCTGGAGCCAGCATTTAAACTTAGACCTATATCTTCAGAAAAATAGATTTAAAGTTAGAATGGTTATTTAGAAGTTTCAAAAAGGTCAATCTCCTACTGATATTTTTACATACCTTATTTTTGTAGCTGCTTATGTTTCAGATGAAAAATTTGTACATTATAAAGAAACATATCGTCTGTTTCAAGAGAAAGAAAAAGAGGTCACTAAATTCCATCATAAAATGGCAGATTTTTATTTATTTACCTATACTTGTCAGGCTAAGCTCAGTGGGACTGCTTTAGTACAACCCAGACTACAATTTGATGAGATACTGAAGTCTGTGTTCGAGGTCCTAGTACTGCATCTCAAATATCATGCACACATCGTGACAAGCATTGGTTCAAGGAAAACCCCTCAATTTGCTCATTCTTTTTGATCAAAAACATTTTTATAGATTAACGTGGCAGGGGTAAGCAGTATGCTGCACTGCATGCTGTCTGTTCTCCTGTAGCTGGCCAAAACCAGCAAAAACTGCTTGGGAGCCTTTGCTAGTTGAACACAAGCATATTCACAGCCCACACACTAGCCTGATCCAACAGGGCCCAGGTTCTACTTGCAAGTGGGGAGCCACAGGCTTAGAAGATACACAGAGAAGAAAGCCTCAAAAGATCTCAGCAGCTATCAGAATGGATACAGTGGTTCGATATTCAGGAATAAAAATGCCAAAACACAGCCCCTCATTGCACAGCTGTGCCCCATCTCAGATTGCAGGATTCATTGGAAGACAGCAATCGAGCTTGACACACAGATTAGTTCTCCTTTAACAGAACTCCAGCTATCACCACCACAGCCTGTCTTCCAGGTCCAGGGAACCCAAACTTCCTGACCTTACTCAGGTATCTGTTGAGAAATTGTCTCCATCAGCCATATGAAAACACTACAGAGAGATGAAGGATGGTGAACTCCAATGGATTTTGCCTGGAGAAGAAAAGAGTGGTTCCCCAAGGACCTCACCCCTTCCTGGCCGGACAAACCTGTCTTAGGTACCCAGCTGGCCTCTGGATGATCTGATGATACCAACCTCAGCAGATGAAGACTTGCTTCAGCAGCAAGGTTGTGCTGGCCCTGGACACCGTGTCATTACAGGAGTAACATAGGAACTGCTGGAAAGCTACGTGTGGCTCAAGGGTCACAACACAGTTACTGCTGTCTTAGCCCTATCTGCTTACCATTGGGACTGGTGCTGTTATCGCGCGCCTACCCGCTCCCCTCTGTTGCTGCTATTTCATTAAGGCTCAGACTGCTAGTACAAAACCAAATAAAAACCAAACATTGCAGTTCCTTCCTTTCTTCTGGCACCACTCCTGGTCTGACTCATGCACCAGTCACCTCTTCACTTTATACTCACTATTTCTGCTGGTGCTTCATGTCCCTCTCGTGCCTCCCATACAAATGACACCAGCTACCATCCAAACATCAGGATCTCCAAAGGCTGCTACAACTGCAGTCTTGACGCTGGGATACTTCCCTTCCCCACGCTGCTAGCGGCATACCTTGTCCTGGCAATTACTTCGGACGTATCCCGTGATGTTGAATTAGAGGAGATTGAGCAGAAGGAAGACCAGAACACCAGTGGGGTGACTTGACCTTGGCAGTCAAGGAAAATAGTATTTAGGTGACTTGGGTAGCAGATGGAAAGGTTCAGACAGCATGGGACTATGCAAAGAAAAGCAATTGTGATGGGGCTGTACTGGAAAGACAATTTGCCACTTTTCAGCTCATCTCCAGGTTTTCTCCTCAGTAATATGTTCCTATCTACAGCACATGTAAAGTAATCCAAAGAAACTTAGTCTTTTCATGGCCTCAAAATGGAAATCCAAACCAACTGGATCTCTTTGATATTTGCTTATCTGAGCTTCAGCTCTCCCTTAATAAACCAAGGAATTAAACTCTTCTCCAGAAAGGTATGAAAATGAATTCAATATTAATGACAGTTCTGAGGACCACAGAAGAGCCTGTTAAAAAATTAACATTTGTGACTCTGATGTAGTATTAAACAGAACCCACTGGAACACAGTCTGAAGCTACACAAGGAAACTGTTGAAGCTGATCATTCAGCAGACATCATCCCTCTTTTGCACTGAACAAAGCAAGCATCACATGGAAAATACAGCATGTAGACATGCAGTAAAGCCCTGTATCGTAACACATAGAAAGGGTATAAACTAAGGTAACATGGCAAATGTTAATTCTAACACTTATCTTCAGAGTACTGCGTTTGTAATTCAATTTTCTTCTAATACAGCTTCTTGGATGAAATATCGGTATATGTTAGAAAAAAAGAAATTCAAACCAGACAGCTGGACGTCATTTTTTCCCCCTCTAAGGAATGTCACGTTTGGAATGGCCCAGTGGGCAAAGGCGAATACATAATGGTTATTCAGAAAGCAATTAGATTCTGACCGCAGGGAAATGTTTTCTGAATGGATTGAGCTTTAATAGAATAGACCCAATAGTCTTTTTTGTTCCTCTATTTCTTATATAAGGAATCTTTTTTCCTTAGAGTTAAGATCTGGGTTAACGATGAACACATAATTATACTCTTCACACAGTTCTTCACTATGAACTCATACATATATCTTAATAGTTACAACGGCTGCATTCTAAGATAGATATAAATAAAAAAGTAGCTAAAGATATTTTGAGGTAAATGACTTTATACATGCCCTCAACTACAAGCACAGTTACGCTAGTGAATTTTTAGCCTCTTCATTTACAGAGACATGGTATCACAGGAGTAGTCAGTGTTTTGGGCTGATACAAACAACAAAAGCAAGTCATAACCCAAGCCAAAATTAAAAGGAATTTATTTGCCTTTGAGCAAATTCTAATGATTTAGAAATCTCACATCTTCTCGTGCTGTTTCTTTCAGTTCTAAGACATGAGAAGTTACACTGTATTTAGAGAGCTAATAAATAACAGGCCTAATTCTGCTCTCAACAACACAGGCAAATCTCAAAGCAAAGCAAGAGGGTTCAGGCACTTTATGTAAGCCAATGCTACTACCAGACCTCATCAAAGGCTAATCAGCAGTGGAAAACAATAAGGCTGCTATAAATCAGTGTTTGATTATATAAGAAAAGTTAAGTCTTTACAATACCTAATCTCATACCTCTGTAATGACAAACTGTAAATATCTACGTTACCTGAATAACCAGCAATAGGCAAGATTACATAGTAAGACAGCACGGGCAGTACAGACACTGAAGAAGGGTGGAGGGAATAAAAAAGTTTTTTCTCTGTTTTTCTTGAAGACATCCTCATATTAAGGGCAGGCTGACAATTTGCCCCAACGTCAAAAGTGCAAGGCGATACAGAATAGAAGTAGCTTTGCTGCATAGCTACAGAGCAAAATATGCTCTTCTAGGTAGTGAAGTCTCATCAGCTATACTTTTTTCTGCATAAATTACTATTACTGGTTTTGCATTATTCCCAGATATTATTCCATTATATCTTAGAGGCTCCACTAAAACAGCACGTTACTGCACCACCTCAAAAAGCACTGATGCCTCACAGACTCATTTTTCTAGGGGGTTTGTCAGTTCCCGGTCGGGGCAATTATGTACAGCAGGGCTGCTTCATGCAGGTTTGAATGTGCCAGCTGTTGCTGGCTTTCAGACAGAATCCATTTCAAGTGTCTCTAATTAGCCAGTGAGATCAGGTGCTCTCATCAAAGACTGCAACATTGGCTCAGCTTCTTGGTGCATCGAAGCCAGTCTTTGGTGTTTGGGAGTGATCAACAGCTGAGGTGTGAGGGAAAATGCCTGAGGTTACATCATCTCCTTTTTTGATACCAGGTATAACATAAGGTGGATAAACCTCTTTTTTTCCCATTTTATTGAATTATTTCTTGTTTGTAAGTGGAAGAAAAAAACCCCTCTTTATCATTAATACGTTTCTATGTCTGAGCAGCCAGGATACCTGTACATCTGTAGCACAACTCAGTTTTGATGTCTGTGATGATTTAAAAGAAAAAAAGACTTCCTTCATTTGGTAGCAGTACCTATAAGAATAGTTACTCTGTAGTGAACAGTATCCAGTTATAGAATCATAGAATCATAGAATAGTTAAGGTTGGAAAAGACCCTTAAGATCATTGAGTCCAACCATTAACCTAACACTGCCACGTCCACCACTAAACCATGTCCTCAAGCACTACATCTACCCGTCTTTTAAATACCTCCAGGGATGGAGACGCAACCACTTCCCTGGGCAGCCTGTTCCGGTGCCTGACTACCCTTTTGGCGAAATTTTTCCTAATATCCAACCTAAACCTCCCCTGGCGCAGCTTGAGGCCGTTTCCTCTCGTCCTATCCCTTGTTACTTGGGAGAAGAGACCAGCCCCTACCTCTCTACAGCCTCCTTTCAGGTAGTTGTAGAGAGCAATAAGGTCTCCCCTCAGCCTCCTCTTCTCCAAACTAAACAACCCCAGCTCCCTCAGCCGCTCCTCATAAGACTTGTGCTCTAGGCCCTTCACCAACCTCGTTGCCCTTCTCTGGACACGCTCCAGCACCTCAATGTCCTTCTTGTAGTGACAGGCCCAAAACTGAACACAGTATTCGAGGTGTGGCCTCACCAGTGCCGAATACAGGGGCACTGTCACCTCCCTGGTCCTGCTGGCCACACTATTCCTGATACAAGCCAGGGTGACATTGGCCCTCTTGGCCACCTGAGCACACTGCTGGCTCATGTTATTAAGTAGAAGAAGAGGCTTTTTTGTTATTAGCGACATGCAAATAGTGAATGAATTCTAATCATGAAGGTTGTTTGTAAGAAAGATAAAGCACCTGCTTGGATAGACACCAAAGTTAAAACACATGAATGATATCACGCATCATCAAGTGATAAGATCTTGCTCTTATGAAGTGTTTTTCACTGGTATGCTCAGATCGTAAAGCACACTTAAAGGGAAATCAATACTATGGAAAAACAATTGGGAAGCTGGTAGACAGAGAAGTGAAAGACATACTCTGCCAGCCAAGAGGTCAGTGGGAAGAAAATCCTTGTCTCTCAATTCCCTGATCAGATTTCTGTCCATCACACTGCTGCAGACTACTGTCGTTTAATGGTGTTTTTTTAAGATACAACATTAAACAGACAAGTGCAAAAAGACCAAAAGAAAAATAATCCTTGTGGACCGTCCTTTCAAATTATTACAATACGGTAATGGCAGTTTGTCCACTGAAACCCAACATCCTCCACATCACCAGCTCAGACGTCCAGTAACACATGGGAGAATCGTGTTTTATGGTGTTCAAATAATGTGTGAAAGAAAACATATACTGTAAATGTTTTTACAGCCACTCTTCAGCATATAACCACCTTCAGAAAGGATTATCAGGATTATGTTCTGGTATTTTTGAGAAGTGTAAAATATATATTGTCTTCTTCGATACAAGTCATTTTAAAGAAATGCTGGAAGAATGGCAACTGTGTTTTCATTTATTTTCTGGCTCTCTGTGAGACTGAATATAATGGTTTACTGCCTCTTCCTCCCTAACAGACCATTTAATCAGAAGCTGATAGTCTAGTGGATGAAAATATTAAAAAGCCCATAGAAATGTATTTAGTCTCTTGGCTTTTGCAGGCAGGCCACAATAAAATCAGTTGTGAAGATGTGAGGGCAACTGATCTAGAATTGGAAAGACTGACCTCAAATATTTTTGACACATAAAATATCTGTGTATTACAGATGTTGATGTTTACCTGGTTTATGATCTTCCCTCTAAATCTCTCTGTTTGAGCCCATTGGGTTGGATCTGGGACGGGCTGTGAATACCTGAAGTTAGACTTGGGTGGTGTTTAGGTACTAACTTCAAAATATGCAAATCTCAAAAATTTCACTTAGCACTTCAGACATATGAAGTCTGCAGACATCTGAACTTTCACTCATAAATTTTCCCAGTAACTTAAAGTTCTGCTTCTGGGCCTGCTCAGAAACACCAGTTGTGCTGGTTTTGGCTGGGATAGAGTTAATTTTCTTCACAGTAGCTAGTATGGGGCTACGTTTTGGATTTGTGCTGGAAACAGTGTTGATAACACAGGGATGTTTTCATCACTGCTAAGCAGTGCTTACACAGAGTCAAGGCCTTTTCTGCTTCTCACCCCGCCCCACCAGCGATATTAAACTATCTTTATCTCACCCAATGAGTTTTCTCACTTTTACTCTTCTGATTCTCTTCCCCATCCCACCAGGGGGGAGTGAGCAAGTGACTGTGTGGGGCTTAGTTGCCGGCAGGGGTTAAACCACGACACCAGTCAAGCTCTACAGTCAGATCATCCCCGTACCTCCATTTCCTGAAGGTCCTGATCCAGTTGCTGTGCTCACTTAATGAACACCTATAACATCCTTTTCTTCCTATGACAACTGCAACTTTTGTTTGGAAACATGGCTAGCAGAAACCTTCCAGAACTTACACAACTTGTCTTGTAGTTAGATGCTCTCAGGGAAGGACAGCAAGGCGTTGCTAGCAGACATGAAGAAGAAAGGGGCAACCTTTTCCTGTCTCCTCAAAAGTTCATCACGGTTTTCCCACAAAGAATATTGTTGATAAAGAATTGCTGTATATGGCCTTAAGGGTCTCTTCATTTTTCTGTTTTTCTTTCTTTTTTTTTTAAGCTTGGTTGCAAAATTAGGCATTTCTTTGTTTCTTTTTAGAAAGAGCAGAACAATATTTCTATTTGAAATTTTTTTCATCTTTCCTGGACACGATAGGGATTACCAGTGGTGTTACAAAACCTGTATAGAGTGTTTCTGAATTGTTCTCTGTGGTCTTCCAAGCTTCACAGAGCTTCTTATTAAAAAGAGACAATAGCAGAGAAGGCAATTTAATATCATCCATAGGACTTAGCTATGCAGCATAATTTTTTTGGAAAAGTACTTTATACTGGATGTTACAGATACAGACAGTTTTTAAAAGTGTTGTTTTAAGAAGTACACGAAGCTCCTAAACCAGCATCCTCTCTTTGTTCCTATTCCAACCTCAGTCTCAGTTCTTCTTAGATGCCCCATGATATGAGTCAACAATGACACGTAAATCATATCTGTATTGAAGACAAGGAAAATCTGCAACAACCAACAAGTCTGTTGTCTCATGATATGTAAATGCATTAGCTGAGTAACTACACCATCATCCTTGGTATAAACCCTCCTTACTGTTCCGCACTCTTCTTTCTCTGATCTTCCTGACTTTTACTGTATCTTATTCTTAGGTAAAATCTGTAATTTAATGGATTCTTTTAGTATACTCACGTTTCCAAATTCAAAGCCAAAGTTTGCAAGTAGGTTCTTAGTAGATTATAAGGTGCCTTTCACCATTTTACACATAGTAAAATATTACATTAATTTATTATAAGAATATATTGCTACAAGAGTTAGTCTTGAAATCATGGATCATCAACCAGAGGTCAGAAATTAGCCATCTAATGTACCCTGTGGGTTTTATCTTTTGTGATAATCCTGGAAAATGTTTTACAGTTAATTTTAATGCACTCATTGGGTCCATTTTGAGCTGCAATTTGTCATGCATCATTAATTTACAAGTCTAAACAAGACCTGATATTAATTATTACTTCACAGCAGCCAAACATTTTATAAAGCTATAGTAATATTCCTGTTCTTCTGCTCTACCTGTAAGCATCCGGCTGCTGAATATTTGGTACTCGGAGCTTATTTTGTCTCATACTTTGAATTTGTTAGTCTGCACTTACTAGGAAAAATACTACAATATAAAGCATGCAATTATGATATTCATTCTTTAACCTTCTGTGTGGTATTTGACACCCACAGAGATTTTCCCAGCTCTGGGAATTGTTGAGTCAATGTTGTCTCAGCTACAGACCAGCAACCATGGCAAATGTTTTCAAAGCTGTCAGAAGCTGCACTCTTAAATCCATTATTTATACCCTTGGATAAAAGTGATCTGATTTTTAGAAACATGAAAAACCCAATAAATTCCCAACTGAAATCAACGAAGAGTGATTATTAGCATGCCTAATTAGCAAATAGAAACAATAGTCTATATTGACTCTTATGTATTTGTGTCTACTCATACCTCTTTTACCTGTACCAGTTTGGCCCAGACACTCCCATTAAACAGCCTGTTACATTAGAAAAGTGGTTCTTAAGCTTGGGATTAATATTTCACAGCAGTGGCCAAAGGGACACCATAATCCAGGTTATACCAATAAATGAATTGCAACCAGTATCTCAGAGAACAGATGTCTAATAGTTTAGAAATGAATGTGAGTGGATAAAAATACCAAACTGTAACACGGCTCTAAGAAATTTTCTTTACATGCTTAAAGAATTTGAGAATGTTTTAGTTCTAGAGCCAACCAATAGCTTTGTGAAGGCTGATAAACGAAAGAAGGGGAAGACTATTGTCTTAAAGAATTGCCTGGAGGACATGGTGGGAGAGGTGAAGACTCCTTCCCGTCATGAAGCTAGCGGGTGGAGGTTTCTTCCTTCGCTGCAGTGGCTCCTCGGCCTTTCCTGCCACCCTGGCCACCCGTCCTGTTACTGCAGGACACGGAGATGAAGGCTGCAAGTGCCACACTGACCTCCCAGCCCTGTGAGCACAGAGCTCTCAGCCACTGCTGATGTTGCAAGGGGAAGGGAGGGAAGGAGGAGGAAAGCACCCCGATGTCAGGTGGGGTAGCAGCAAGGGGAAGACACAGCCTTCCTCACCCTGTATCCAGACAGCAGCTGGCAGGAGGTACCTTCATCCCGCCTTGGAATTAGGTCTCTGGTTTAGCCTACCCTACCTATTTAAGCCGCCTGGGTTTATGTTTCCTTCGCAGCAGTAATGCAGCCTGGCCAGTCTGGCTGACCTCAACTGGCAAGCCTGCAGCTGAGTCTCATTATAGCTCATGGTGATATGCTGTACTTTTATATCAAGAGCTGAAATAACAAACTCGGTTCATGCAGGGGGCAGAGCTTTGGACTCATCTCTGCTTGAGAGGCCTGGTTATTTATTAATTATATTTAAAGTTTTATAACAGCTTAAAAGGAATGTGAGCCAGAGGCAACACTTCCAGTGAAGCCTCCCTTGTGCAGTGCTTGTGTAATTCTCTGGTTTTAGCACTGGTTTGTGTAGCTACGAAAGGCTCCAGTCTTTTCCCTTCTCGAATGTCTCCACTGGTCCTGGTGATTTCTTCATCCTTTGGCATGGGAGTGTTCTGACACACAGACCCCCAAAAGCACTACTTTGTTGTGAAATCCCAGCACATGGGAGTCCAATGGGCAGACCAATGCAAAACCTTGCCCAATCACTTTCTAAGGAAAATCTGTAAGATTCCTGACTTTTAATACCCACTTGGTGAGATTGGAGAGAGTGCTTTGCAGCCACTTCTCCTTGAAATCCCACTCACCATAACAAGGCGAGTGTGGTTGGTAGGCTGCAGGATCCACGTTTCTGATCCAGAGCCTGCCAAGATTAAAGGGTGGTGTAAGTGAACGAGTTAAGAGTTGATGTATATGGGCTCACTGAGTCAGGAAGGGCCTTCATAAACATATGTATGATTTGCCATGGCCTTTTACTTGGTGCAAAGTAACCATTTACTCGGTAGCAGGCACTTCTGAAGTAGAAATTCCCTGCTGTGAGTGGTTTGGGCTTCAAAACACTGCACGGAGTGGGAACGGGGAAACTAATTTTGGCTGAGCCTATTTGGGGCATGGATAACTAAGGACTGGACTTTGCCATAAGGCTGCTCGTAAAGGTACCTGGTGTTAATCACTTCAGTGAACCTACTTTGGGCTTGCTCTGGCGGAAGGCATCCTGGGAGCCTGCCCCGCTGCGGGGCAGCTGCTGGCATCTACAGCCACCTGCTGGTTTGCTTCTGCATCCTCAAGGTTTCGGCACTAGCTCCTGCAAGGCACAAGAAGATTGGGTGTCAACCTTTCTTACCACCAATGTCTTTTTAAACAAATTTCACCTATTTAATTTGAGAGCAAGTTCTCGTTCTGAACACATCTTTTGAGATCTTTATTGCCTTTGTGTTCTCTTTTTTTATATACATTCCCTCTCTCTTTTATACAAGCCAAGAGTTACTTGCAGACACTTAGCGCGTATTACCTAATGAAAACATTGCAGTTTTGCAAAGCAGATTAGTATAATTATGCCCGTTTTGCAGCAGAGAGTACTGAGAAGTAAGTCAGGTGAAGGTTCAAGGTCTCTCAGCAGCATTATTGGGATGGGCTCTTGTCCGACCATTCTTGCCTACACCGTTTGATACTTGCTGGTGTTTCCTGAGATGGAAAGAAATTCCCCAAGGAAGGAGAGGCTGGGAAATAAGATGTGCTGCACCCTGTTAGGAAGTATATGAGGAGTCCCTAGAAATCGTTTCACCCTCTGTCCTTCCCTGCTGCTGAATTTAGCTTTGCAGGAGTGCAAGCAGGAAAAGGCAGGCCTAAGAAACCTGACATAAATTCAATGTATTGTAGATGAGCTGCGGGTTGTACTTTGATTAAATGAATTTGCATAGCCAGTATTAGCTATATCCTAATGTATTTTAAAAGATGTTAATCAATTAAGAAGTGCTTAGAAAATGATATGCAAACTAAATAAAATACGGCATAGGAAGGCATGCTTAAGGGAGTGGTTCCTGAGAGGCTTCTTCAGCTTGCTGTCCGTGGATAAGATGCCATCCTGCTTCAGCAAGACCTTATCAAGATAAGCCAGTAAGTGACTGCTTTGATTTTAGCAATAAAAGATATTATCTGTGTTTCTTGATTTGTTTTAAATTAACATGCAACTTTCTGTAGTAATGTTACAGGTTTCATAAACAAACCCAGCAAAGGTAGCAAATGTTAATTGGGCCTACTAAGCTCAATTTACTATTACAATCAACATCTTTTGTTTTTTCCCTTCCTGTGTTGCTGACTGTGGCATTCCTTCCCTATTGCCCTGCTTGGTGCATTAACCCTTCAGTTACCCCATTGATTTAATTTTTCCTAGGAAAAAAACATCCTCCTGGCCCATTATGCGTCCCTTCCCATCTCTGGCCTTTGGTGCTATCCAAATGAATAAAACTGGAACACCTTGTCCTACAGCTCTCGCTGTCTAAGACTGTTACAAAAAAGAAATGGATGAAAAAACTGACCGTGGTGGCAATAAGGAAATAAAAAAGATGGCTGTGATCTGAAGTCTCAGACCAGTTTCAGTCTGTTCCTGCCGGCTCCCCTCCGCAGATATCCTCCTAGTAATACCACTGGAAGTCTACTTCCTAACCAAGGTTCAAGCCTGCACATCATCCTCATCCACTCTGATGTACCTGTTGCCCCTGACGCTACTATCAATGCTTGTCCTTTGATAACTTGTTGCATTGGACATCACGACTTTTCTATGCTCTTTTTCACTCAGTCTAGACTTTCTCTCATCTCTCTGCAAAGCTTTTCCTCCCACCTCAAAGTGTAGCCCCCTCAAAACTCCCTGATGTCCCTTCCCCCCACCCTCAGTTCTCTGTCCTTGGGTGACCTCTTCTGCTGATGTGGATGTAATTATTACCTCTGTGCGAACTACCTTTAAAATACTTATCTACTGCTGATCTTCTGCACACTGGTTTCGCATCTCACTGCCTCCATAGTGCTACATCCTGACAGACAGCTTGCTACCAAGCTTACTGAGATCCAAAAAAGGAACTCATTAAAAAACAAACCCAACAACACAGCTTTTCCTATCTCTCTGGCCAGCAGCCAGTGTGTGTGTCAATTTTAATGTCTTTGATATTTAAATTTAGCTCCCTCTTACTGCTGATACCAGTTGGCAGAAGGTGTACTTACAATATTATTCCCAAAGCTATTCACCAGGCATCTCTTTGCTACACTCAAACCTTCCCAGGAATTCACTTCTGTGAATAAAAAAATGTAGGAATGAGTGAACTATCAGTGCTGTCCTAATTGGCTAAAGGGATGATTTTCTTGTTTTCGCTGTCTTCTTTCTGCTCTTTTTATGTTTGTATGCCGTATCAAGTCTTCCCTTCTAGCTGTCTTTAATTGTTCATGACGTATCTTCAGGTTTCTTGGAAAATTAATGTGTCTTTGTGCGGTTCTTTCCTAGAATTACAAGGAAGAAAAAAAGTATGTTAGTAACAGGACAGTATGACTATACAGCTGCAATGCTGAAATGTGGTATGAGAGGCAGAGGTATTATCTGCCTGAGAATGTTGTATTTCTAGGTCCAGGTTTGACAGTAGTTGTGCAAGGTACCACAGATTGGACTGAAGCTTTTCACATGTTGAATGTCTTGGTTTAAGAAAAGAAAAATCTAAGTTACCTGACAGCTAGACTCAATAAGATTCTTTTGATTATTTTAGGGGTTTTTTTTCAGGAAACTTCAACACTTCAGAGTTGTACAAGTATTACCTTCCTGTATTTCTTAACTTATGAGTTCTTCTTCACTGAGGTTCCTAACGTCTCTTTTGAGAAGGATCTGAGAAATTATTACTCTTGGTTTATTAGGACTGAATTCTGTACGTTTTTAAGACATTACAGAATGTTGAAGTTACACAACTGGAATTCAAGTGATTCTATGTAATTGTAGGTGTTTTTGACCAAAGTATAGGTGTTATTCATTGCAATAAATAAATAAATGCATTTTGAAAAAAGAAAAAATTAGTGACAGTTACTTAGATGTAGCCAAAACCTGAAGATGTTTATCACACCTTGATACCAACATCTATGTCATTACAGCACCCAGATACTTTGAATTTAGATAGAAACCCCACTGAGATTCAGGGGACAAATTTTTTGCCCCTCCTATTTCACCTGCAGGATTTGATATGATGTATATGCTGACATGCAATTCCATACAGCTGTGGCTGAAAGAGTCTGCCTTTTTTCTGTAATAGCTCAGAAGTGAAGCATTCATCTAGACCTAATTCTTCTCCACTTTTTACTCTAGGACATTGGAAGTGGCTAGGTAAGTGCTATAATCACCCAGCTATTCAGGGGAGAAGTTCTAAACTGCTTTCCATCAATGCTTAAATACTAACAAGAGTTGGGCACAACAGCCACTTCTTGAATGCTCTAATGACCATATTGTAGTATCATACTCATTTGCTTTCTTGTCCTGCTGAATATTCAGGTATATGCCATACAAAGCTGAACTTCCACAGGGGACCAGAATATCCTGCAGCAGATGGGTAGAGTGACAGCCAAGAGGAGGGAGCTCTGGATGTAAACCTTCTCCAGAATAACGGCACCTGGACTTTGGTGTCCCACATCCTGAGTGCCTTACCTGGGCAGCGAGATAATTACCCTGAGCATTTAGGTAAATGGTCAGTTCCTGGCTATCCTTTGAAAGGGCTGATGACCTTTATTCAATCTCAGAGGAGTTCTTCCCAAGAGGAGAATTATACGTCAGTATGTGCAGAATCAGAACCCCAAGTGCAAATGGTTAGAAAACAGGAGATATGGTAAAGTTCCCATTGATAAAGCCTTGTAACTAGATAATTAATCTTTTATGAATGACTGCAAAAAGGTCTCCCTTTTCTCTTGCTCCCTAGCCCTTTTTTGTTCATGAAAGCCTTATTATTAAGCTGTAGAGAAGTCCTGCTCCTTTTAGCTCCTTAAAACCACCCAGCAAGAACTTTAGCAGGGGATAATTAAAAATGCAAGTTACATGTTAATTTTACGTAGTAAATTTGGCAGATATAAAAATTCATTGGTTCTTCCAGCAACACCTCAAGAACAGTATTTAGCTGTGAAGTCACCTATGACTTGTTCTGTATTGCATCTTTTTCTTACACAGTTTTGGTTCATAAAATAATCTAAAGCCTGTTAAATTTAGCAGGAACTGTGTTGTTGCTTCTGTTGGAAAGTTTTTCTCATGGTGCTTTAAAAGCTCTGCAGAAATACAAGCAGCAAAGTTTCAGTCTGAGAAGACTGCTTGACATAAATTAATTATTGAACACAGATTAATATTCATAAGGGACCCAATTATCTGGGAAAGTCATAGTGATCTTATTTGCTGATTAGCAAAGAAAACACTGACATGATATTTTTCTTAAGTTCACCTTGTTGACTAAAATTTGTGTCAAAGAGCAAGTGCAAGGTTAAAATGCAATAAGAGGATAATCACACTGGTGAGATAATAACTGCTGAAGTAAATGTGATAGAAATGCAACTGAGTGATTTTTCAGCATGTAAGAATCAGAGTCATATGATAATTTAGTTTGGAAGGACCTCTGGAGGTAGGTTGGTCCAACTCCCCCATCAAAGCTAGGCCAAATTCAAAGTTACATTCCTCAGGGCCTGCAGGGGACACTGCAGCATGAACAAAACATGAAATGGGAAATGCTTGAGCAACGGAGGTAGATATAATTAGGTATAAAAGCCATACTTAAGGGTAGTTCTTTGGAGTTTCATCCAAGGAAAAACGTTTTTTGAAGTCATCAAGCTGTCCTGTTTGGCCAGGCAGTGTTAAAAGTAAGTGAGATAAAAGGCTGAAACCTGATCTAAATTGAGTGCTTTAATTCTGATCATAAGGGAAGGTCTCCCAATTTTTGCTAAAATAAACCTCAGACTTCCTAGAAAAATGACAGTGATTCAGGACAGCCATGAATGCAGTAAGCAGCAGCTGGGCCTTATCTAACAATTCAATTGAATAGCCAGCACCCCCAAAAACTCTGGCTCACTTAATGAAGGGCCACTGCAGAAGTGGCTCTCAGGAGACACCTACTGCAGGTCTCCAGGGATGAGAAGACAGATTCACAGCACAAATGTGTAGGGAGAATGGCCAAGCTGTACCAATGTCTTCCTGAGACCCGGCGTGTGATGAGCAGCAGCCCCGCACGCACAAACATTACCATGTAATGAAGAAGAGCAGCGCTCCCTGCTCACACGCACGCCTCCTGACGCATACTCACGCTGCTCTCCATCACATATATTAACGCCAGAGAGTACCAGTTTATTCCCATTCCTGGGAAGGGTCACCACCTCAAGATTTTATCCAGGATGCATTCAACCTTGTTACAGCTCTGCCCACTGCTGTTTATCCGACTCACATTGTGGGTGAGAATCAAAGGCAAGTGAAGTTCTTGCGGGAGCTGACCGTGTTCAGCAGGGCTCTGCCATCTTCAGACAATTTTCAGGTTGCCTCTATACAGCAGGAAAATGCTGACTCATTTGGTTGTTATGATGCAAAAAAGGTACTCAATATCTTCCATGAACTTTAAAAATTGGATTTTGGCTTATATTATTTCCACACTGAGAATGTTGCCATTTTTGCAGCTGAGATGGGGCTGATTTGACAGCTGGGGAAAAAAAAAATTATAAAGATTCTTACAGAACAACTTGGACTTTTTTTCCCTATATCACTTACAATTTTTTTGAAAGCCCCAAAATTAAAAGACTGGGAAACTTACTAACTTATGTGAGACTTTGTGAATGCCTAATTTCTCCTTACATTTGCTCCTTATTTTTCTCCCCATTGTTTGCTTTCTGTTTTGAACCACCTCGGCCAGCACAGCCTTACTGACTGCATGTTTCATTATTCAGGTCTGATGTATCGGTGATGAAATTTTTGGGATCTGCCAGCTATTCTGTTGTCCCATGAAGTGCTGTAACACTTGCTTTAATTTTGCAATGAAGGATTAAAAAGACTGCCAGTCCGAAAAGCATGTAAAAGTCTGATGAAAAGGTTGTCTTTCCAGTGGTAGCTTTTGGATTTATGTAAGAACCATAGATTGAATTTTTTGTCCTTTCTGAAATGTTTACTGAAACATACAGTTTGTAATGTGACCTCTCCAACACAAGTTTTATCAAAAGACTACTGTGGGTACAAAGGGAAGATACTGAATAATATGAATTTGCGATTCTAAAATTACTAATTTAATCTCAAATAGTGTCTTCTCCATGCTGTCTTGAATTTAAAGCATCAGAAGTTCCAGACTACCTCCCTGAGAAGATCAGCTTGAATAGCCCCTCAGTCCAGATCTGCTTTCAATTGACCAGGAATGTACATAGCCAGAGCTAAGGAAGATAAACTAAGAAAGGTTTTAGTGGTTCAAAAAAAAGAGGGTGGAGTAGAGCCTGTAAGCTATGAACATTAACAACAGAAAGGCAGGGGAAAGACTTCTGGGTGTGATCTTGAGAAGCTGAAAGATGGTCTTTATGGGTCCAGGCCCTGGAGTCACACACGCCCACTTTTATGGGCAATGAAACTTCCTACCAATGTTTGCTTCTTCTGCATACACAGAAACAGGATTTATGCACATTTTTTGCAAATAAACAAGATTACACTAAGAACATATCTAATTCGTATCAGCAATTTTTGTTCAAGTAGGAAAAAAATCCTTGCAAGGCCTTGCAATTTGATGATCCACTTGAGTGGAAAGGGCAACATTATTCAATAACATCTCAAATGCAAAACTCTTCAATAGACCTTGAAATGCTCTGAAGAGTTGACTTTTGATTAGCATTTTCTTCTGCCACAGTCACAAAGTAAACTAAAACATCACATTACGTTCCTGTTTTTTCTCAAATACTGAAGAACAATGTGTGTGATTATGCACAATAATAGAAGACTGAAAGGAGAATTGCTCAAAGTGATCTCCAAAGCAGGCAAATCTGGACACAGCAGACAAGGAAAGAAACTGAAAAGATTTGGGAAAAAAATAAATGAGAATTGGCAAAAAGTCTGAAAATGGTCTAGAAAGCTCAAACACGTTTGGTACTGCTACAGCAAAGGCAGGACTTTCCATAATGGGAACTTCTACAGAGCTAATTGGAAGTGCAAAAGAAAATTTTAGGCAAACAAATTTCCGAATTCTTGGCATTTATGACTATGGAAACTTGTGAGACACTGAGAGAGAAATCTTTTTTTGAAGGCAAATATATACTTGTGTGTATACATATACGGTTTATTTATAGATGGAAAATTTAAAACTGTTGGAAGCTAATAAAATGAAACACCTATTTACTTCAGAAAAAAGGACTGATACAAAGTTTTCATAGATGACGATAAATCGGATTAAAGCAGGATTTTCTTGCAGCTGCAGATTCACCTTTAGGTCTCTGACACATACATACTGACAGATTAAATCTGGTTGGCTGAAATTGTTCTGTCTCTGGCTGTGTGCCGAACCTTTACGGCAGAGCTAATGCCACAGTGTTTTAAATCTAAAACCCCAAAGCGAACGAACCCTAAACACAACTTGCTTTATCACAGTAGCCTGGAAACTGCGGTGGTCCAAAAACTGCTTCACTTGCCATTTGCTTATCCCACAGCAGGGTGAGGCACATATGTGGGGTGGGCTGAATCTGCCATCAATTTTAATCTGCCATCACATTGTGTTCAAGCATTAAGTACAGTTCTGCTGCTGCCAGAGAAGAGGAAACTTCAGCCAAGAAATGTCATTGGACAAGACAAACTTGAGAAAAAATGTTCAGTCTGATCTGTGAGGAAAAACATACTCAAGCACAAGCCAGAAAAGCTGAAGTTTGTGGGTGAGATCAGTTCTGTAAAAGGTATTGATTTATCTTTAACTGCTTAGCCCATCACCTCTATCTGGGAACAGGATGTAGAGGAAACAAGAAATACCCTTATTCATGCAGCTAACTCTTTTTCTTTATAGCACTGTAGCATGAATGTGGCCAAAACCATTTCGACCTTAGCTAATGACTGTTTTCACAGCAGAACTGCCCACTGATTCAGACACTCCTTGCATGGTTTGCTTGCCATTACAATCCCTTGCATGGTTTTGAATGTGAAATCAGGACTTCTGTGGGACCTTCTCTTTGGCTCTGGATCCAAATAACAAGAATGCCTGCTGGTGTCCCACACAGGGGAAGTTAATGGACAGACCGCACTTGACTTGACTCTAATGACCATGTTTTGTCTTTGCTACTCTCTCAGTAAAGTCCCAGCACTGTTTTCTCAGACCAGATCTCCCAGGAATATTTGCATTGCTACAGCCCATTAGGTAATTACAGACCAGGATTCCTCAAATGCCAGAATGTGGTCTGAGTTCAGGCTGTGAGTAAATCAGTTTACCAAGGTCTGGCAAGACTGAGGAACAACCAAGACCATAGGAAAGGCTTGGTCAGCAGTGCAGCAGGCACTGGGCATAGGAGGACAGGCTGCTTGGGCTGCAGGGAGCATCCTACGTCCACTTCCCTGAGGGGCTGGCTCTATGACCCCTACTTGTTCAGTCCTACTACCACTGGCTCTCCTGTCAGAGCACCCTGAGCCCCTCTCTGAGTCCCGCCTGATGCCTGCATTTGGCCCTTTGGTAAATAGCAAAGGATGAGGCTCATCTCACTGATACCCACTTTTAGCACTTCAGCTTTGGCACAGAAGCTGTTGTCCAGCAACACATTGCTTGCTTTTACTCTTGAAGCATCCCAGCCACCAGTCAACAGGGCTAGAGGTGGTGTGGGTAACAGAGTGAGCATCTTCTTGACCTTGGCAGGCTTGAGGAGTAGGCCTATGCAAACCCCATGAAGTTCAACAAGGCCAAGTGCAAGGTCCTGCACCTGCGCCAGGGCAATCCCCAATATCCATACAAGCTGGGGGATGAAGGGACTGTGAGCAGCCCTGCAGAGAAGGACTTGGAGATACTGGTGGGTGAAAAACTGGACACGAGCCAGCAATGTGCACTTGCAGCCCAGAGAGCCAACCGTATCCTGAGCTGCATCAAAAGCAGTGTGGCCAGCAGGTTGAGGGAGGTGATTCTGCCCCTCTACTCCGCTCTGGTGAGTCCCCACCTGGAGTGCTGCGTCCAGAGCTCTGGGGTCCTCAGCACAGGAAGGACATGGACCTGTTGGAGCAGGTCCAGAGGAGGCCACAAAAATGATCAGAGGGCTGAGAGAGTTGAGGTTGTTCAGCCTGGAGTAGAGAAGGCTCCGGGAAGACCTTATTGTGGCTTTTCAAGGGCACTTATAAGAAAGACAGAGAAAGGATGTTTACCAAGGCCTGTAGTGACAGGACAAGGGGCAATGGTTTTAAACTAAAAGAATTAGATTGGACATAAGGAAGAAATGTTTTATGATGAGGGTGGTGAGACACTGGAACATGTTGTCCAGAGAAGTTGTGGATGCCCCATCACTGGAAGTGTTCAAAGTCAGGTTGGATGCGGCTTTGATCAACCTGACCTAGTGCAAGATGTCCCTGTCAATGGCAGGGGGGGTGGACTAGATGATCTATTCTATGATTCTGTGATTCTTCACATCCAAGCCCAGACTGTAGCAGTTAGAGAGTAGATGGAAAACAGACATTAGTAAAAGGGAACTACTGTATCAATAAAATAGAAGAATTCCCCCTTTTCTAGGCTCTTCTTTGTCCCTCCAATGGATTTGGTTCAGAATTGCCTTGGCTTTTCTCATCTTCTTGCAGTTACTGTATCTTTGAGAGTTCTCTTTACAAGCTCAGCTAAGGTACCTGCTCATGGAGGAAGCAGTCCTCCCCTTTTCCCAGACATCCTACTGGTAGAGACATATTCATCTTCATTTCATTACGTCAGCTATCAAGAAGTAACCGCTCACTTTTTCTTCTGAGCGGTAAAGCTGCATTTTGCTTTAAGGTTGCCAGCTAGCATTTTCAAACAGGCTGTTGTAACACTCACCTGCTACTCTGCATGTAGCAGCAAATCTGACATTTACAGGTGTCTCTGCTACAGTCAAGTACTTAGGTTTGGGATTTTTCTGAATATTTCATTTAATCAGTATCTCTTGGCATTTTATAGATGCTCACAGGGTATCTCAGGAGCATGAGGAGAACTCCTTCCTTCATCAAGTACTTTCCTCTCACACTGGTAAACAACTGGTTTTGAAACCACAGGAGAATACAAATTCATAGAATTAAGTTCCAGGAGGCGACACAGTCATTTAAACTGTCACATGTAATACAACCCATCTTGTCTCAACCAGTTATCTCTGTATTTAACCCAATTACTTGTGCTGAATAAAAGCATGGCTTGTGGTTGGCTAAAAGATGTACAAGGTGACACCTAATTTACAGATATAAAGAGATGGCTTTATCATCTCTCCTGGGAGCCTGTGCCAGGCATTAATCACACTCAGCATTAAACATTTTGGCCTTATTCCTCATTTGAATGACTCTGGATCTGTTGGCAGCCATGGCTTTTGAGCCACTGCTGTTTCATTAAAGCACCCATTGGCATATAGGATTCTTTTTTTACCTGAAGGTGTTTCTCTGCTATAATCCAGTCACTTCTCAGTCATTTATTTGACAAATTCATCACACTGAATTTCTTATATGTCCTACAGAAATGCATTTTCTCCGGTCTAAAAAATCAGGCGTGGTGCTCTTTTGCTTACCTTTTTTCAATTTTGAAGGTTGATTTTTGCCATTGAGAACACAAATTCCCACAGGGCATTCTGGTATCATTGTCAGCAATGCCATATACTACAGTAAAAATAATTTTACTTTTCCTACTCACTCTGCCCATTTATACACCCAAAGATTACTAACTTTAATACCTCTTGCTACAGCACTGTCATGGATGTGCCTGTTTAGTGATTTTCACAGTTGCTTCTTTCCATGACACAGTCCCTCATTTTATATTGACTGAAGTGTCAAGAGAGCTTTGAAGACCTGTGACCCTAAAAATAAATAAAGCATGAGATGAGCATCAAGTACCCATTAGTTTTTAAAAAAATTCTGCTTCAAGCAGTTAAAAGAAAACTAAAAAGCAGAAGCTAAAGACACAGATTAAGAAGTCCCAATAAGCAGATTAAATTGAAAATAAGTTAAATTCCTCTACTGGAATGGCCTCCCGTCTAGCTTTGGTCCATTTGTATTGCAAAGTAGTGCTGCAGGCAGCAGTGTGGCTGTGAATCAGACCCTGATTCAGAGACAAAATATGGGAGAGTTTTGGCATGTAATTTAGCAGAACTCCAGAAGAGGGGGGTACTAGCCACAAGCAAAGCCTGCTCTGAAAATGTGACCGTGATCTGACCGCGTTGGTCTGCGGAGGGCTTTGCAGGGAGGCTTAACTTAGATGGCAGCACTTCTGGGGGCTCTTTGGAGATGGAGATCCAGCCCAGGGTGGCTGCTGCTTAGACAGCCCTACCCCAGCTATTTCAGGATTCTAAAGTAGCTGAAATACTTTCTATATAAAATAGTTGATAATTACATGTGCTGAAGTAAACGTTGATTGAAACTATCCTATCAGTCACTTCAGCTTTGGACATAATAGGAAACAAACTCTGACTCTAGAAAGAAATACAGCTGCACTTAACAGCAGAATTTGTTCCCATGACTTTATAAGAAAGGAAAAGAAATAGATATCCCTTTTTTACAGGGAACGTCACTGAGTCAAAACTACAGATCTAATTTAAGCCAGCACTGTCCACATATCGCAGCACCATACAGAACAGTATCTCTATCCATATTTAACACCTTTTCTTACCTTTTGGCCCCAGATAACTTTGGGTGGTTTTTTTCCAAACTTGAGAGTTTGAAACAAGAAACTCTCAAACTTGAGTCTTGCAAAATCTGAGTTTTACATGCTGATTTTCAACACAGCTCCATTCACTTTTTTTCGATCCTGCATGCTTAGTAGAGAAGTACTTCTGTAATCAGGACACTGTGATAGCTGCATATCTGCGGAAGAAAAAGCTCAACCTTAGGGTCCTGTTGGGTTCATTTCCAGACAATCCAGCACGTACAAATTTCTCCAGCACTGACGGAAGCTGAAAGAAACCAGCATTCTTGAAAGTCATCCCAGTTTTAGCTAAGAAAAACAAACTTGAGATTGTACCTGAAAGAACCTTTGGAGAAACGTGTAATTTCAGGTAAATTCAGTGTGTTTTTGTTTCTCGATGTTTATGTTTCCCCTGCAATACATTTGTACTCATTATGCACTCCTTACTCCTTTTGAAAGCTACATGATTACTGGTTACCTCTGCTCTTGCCCTGGTGATTAAGCCAACCCATAGCTGTTGTAACTCAGACCTATTACAAGAGATTTCAGTGGGAAATGCAGTAACTGCAGCCTAAACTGGTCTGGAGGAAAGGGACATGGGCTGTTGTCCCACTAGAGGTGACTATCAGCTCATCACATGCAAGTAGGGAGTCCCGCAGGAGGCCACAAATGCTGCTAAAGTGCTTCCTACAAGGGTTTCATACAGGAATATTCATCTACACTTTGACAGCAGAGCTTGAGAGCATTTAGAGAGTGACCATGCTCTACCATGGGTAGAGCACTTTTGGAGACACTGCTCATCCCACCAGTCCTTGCTGTGTACCTGCTAACCACTGTGTTTTTCTCCTCGCTCTCAGTGATCGAGCCAGGGAAGGAGGATTACCCAATTAGAGTGTGAGTCCTCTTGGCCTTCCACCAGTCCCCAGTGCCTGCGTTTGTGGCTGGTTGTAGTGGCCAGCTAGAATACAGACAGCAGCTCTACAGAGCCTGCCCTCCTCAATGGCTGTACGGAGGACGTCCATCGCCTGCCCTGCACATCGTTTGTCAGGGACCCAACCGCTCCCTAGAGGAAGAGGCAGGCCAGGAAGGACCATCAGCAAGCCTGATTCTGCTCGTCAGCCTTGACTGAGCTGAAAGAGGCTGGCATTCTTAAAAATCAGCCTGGTCTTAAATGCAGAAGAACAAATTTGGGAGCCAGGGACCTGCCCTAAGCTAGGGGAGACAGAATCCATGGGACGTGGACTTGGCACTGACAAAAACATGTGCAAGAAGCTAGAGCAGGGGTAGAGCAAGAGCAGGACATTCAGCAGTCACCACTAAGAGATGGTGAGGCGGACAAGAAGGGCAGAGATAGGCAGCGGTTTCATCAGCTGTCTGTTTATCATCGTAGCAGTGAAGCAGGCTTGAGCCATGGTTGTGGGTACCTGAAGAGTCCCATCATAGAGAGACTACCTAGTGAGCGTCATTTGAGGTACAGGTAACACCCCTCTGTTGGAGGAAAAGTAAGTTAGAAGGCAGTGCAACCTTTCATCTAGGGGTTCCTCTGTCTTTCATCCACAGCCAAGTTTGATGTAGCACAGCTGAGTGAATTTCAGTCACTTTTATCAAGAAAATTGTTAAGATGTGAAAAAATACATGAACTGAAGCCTTGCCAGATAAGAAAAATAAAAAACAGAAGTGAAGCTGTTGAAATAGTAACAGTTAGCAGCATAAGGACTAGAGGAGAATTCTGAGATTAAAGGTATAAAATCCTAAAAAACAAATCAGGAGATCAGAAGACAGCAACTCAGCAACACTGAGGATATCTCTGCTCCACAGAGCAATGGAGGTCAGCCTCTCCCCACTTGACGGATGTCCTTCTGAAGAGCAAAGAGCCATAGCGCATCTCACCTAGGGCAGTGAGCATATGCTTAGCCCAGTAGCTCGTTAGTTCTAGCTCTTTATTTGTTGCATGTTTTGGCCAACAAATTCTTGGGTTTTGCTCTTCATTTGTGTTTATCCTGCCTGAAGAGTTTTTGCTTAAACAGTAAAAGTTACCTGAACACAGCCCTGAGGAGAAGGACTTGGGGTGTTGGTTGATGAGAAACTCAACATGACCCGGCAATGTTCACTTGCAGCCCAGAAGGCCAGCCGTATCATGGGCTGTATCAAAAGAAGCGTGGCCAGCAGGTTGAGGGAGATGATTCTCCCCCTCTACTCTGCTCTGGTGAGACCCCACCTGGAGTACTGTGTTCAGCTCTGGGACCCCAACATAAGGAGGACATGGACCTGTTGGAGTGGGTCCAGAGGAGGGTCATAAAAATGATCCATGGGCTGGAGCACCTCTCCTATGAGGAGAGACTGAGAGAGTTGAGGTTGTTCAACCTGGAGAAGAGAAGGCTCCGGAGAGACCTTATAGCAGCCTTCCAGTACCTGAAGGGGGCCTACAAGAAAGCTGGAGAGGGACTTTTTACAAGGGCACATAGTGACAGGACAAGAGGTAATGGCTTTAAACTGAAAGAGGGTAGATTTAGATTAGATATAAGGAAGAACTTCTTCACTCTGAGGGTGGTGAGGCACTGGAACAGGTTGCCCAGAGACGTTGTGGATGCCCCATCCCTGGAAGTGTTGAAGGCCAGGTTGGATGGGGCTTTGAGGAACCTGGTCTAGTGGAAGGTGTCCCTGCCCATGGCAGGGGGGTTGGAACCAGATGATCTTTAAGGTCCCTTCCAACCCAAACCATTCTATGATTCTATGAAAGTGGTCTCTGATATCCTCAGCTGGTCAGGGTGAATCACTGTAAAAATCAGTATCCTCAAGGAGGTGAAATAAGAGATTAGAAGTGCCACTAAACTAAGCTTGGACTTCCGAAGAAAATAATCAGTTCTCTGATCCAAGAGTATTTTGTCTAGGAGTGCTTTTTCCGGTTTTTAAAGATTAAGAAGCAATTGCACCTCCTAATGAAAAATTAAATACAGAAAAGACTGAAAAGAAACAGGGAAGATGGACGGCAGGGAAAATATACAGAACTGAGTGGAAGAACTTCTCTGCATCTTGAGGTGATGAATTTTCAGAAGTTTTTACCACATGCTCCTACAGTCTAAAGAGGCAATCTTTGGTTTATAAAACAACCAACCAAACAACCAAAAAACGTGCTAAATGGAGCTTGCCAGCTGTGTGGATTCTCTCCACCAAGTTTTGTAGGTCAGGCATCTTGCTGTAACGTGCCCCTCCAGAGCCTGTAATTACAGGCCGTCCCATTTTTACTGACATTTCCAACCCATAATTTTCAGTCATAAACTTTACCTATCCTTGACATTTATAGATGTCAAATGATTTATATGTAAAACACTTTTATTGGCAAGCAATATTTTTTGTTATGAAGTCACGGGGAATTTAGTATGTGGCAATTAGTCCTCTTGGGAAGTAATTTTGCTCTGCAGCAGGAAAAGTTCACTCACAGCAAAGTTGATGTGGATTAATTCCTGTCTCAAAAGATTTTTTCGTATTTGCTGAGCTCTCTCTGCTGTTCCCTTCTGGTTGTCTGGCTTGTCCTTTCTATCTGCCCTCGAGAGCTCACCTGTTCTGAAATTCTAGTGCATGGATGGATTATTGTTGATGTGTAATTTGCAATTCCAGCTCATGGGAATACACAAATGTGAGCTGCTTTTCTATTTATAGAGCTAGTGCACCTCTTGCTTCAGCATTGCTCCATACTGAACTTGAAGACTCGATTGTCTTCTGGGTGAATGTGAGCTCCAGCTGTGCAGAAACAAACTGCTCACTGAACAAATGATGGAGAGAAGTGGCCTCTGGGATCCAAGCGAGGTCTGCCATAAAGAGAAGGAATATTGGAGGAATTTGGATTACATGTGGAGAGAGACATTACAGAGGCTGCATTTCTGTTAAATGCTGTGTAACTGCACAAAAAAAAAGACTTTTCAAATAAATGCCATTAGCACATTGATATGCTGCTCTACCCTACCTCTGTCTTCTGGTTCTTTAACCTCTTTTTCCTTTCTCAGTATCTGTAGTCTGTCTGCTATCTATTAACCCCATTCCCACATCGCCACCTTCACACCGCAAGCCTGAGGACTGTATATGCCTGTAGTGTCTTGTGAAAACATTCTGCTGTCTTCAGCGAGGCACAACTAGGAAACATTTGTGGAACAGAACTTCAAAATCAGATTAAAACACAAAACTCTGTCACTGTTGGTGTGCGGATTGTCATTTTTAAAATAATGAGTTAGCCTTTCCCCTTTCCTTCCTTCCATCCCAGTCAGCTGACTTGTGATTATGGATATCATTGGCTGAATGCTCCCTCACTCTATATAGTAAGAAAAAGAGGTAAATGCATTGATAATATATTAAAAAATTGCAATATGCAATCTAAGAGGTAAAATGATAGAAAAATGGACAGCATAATTCCAACCTTACAGGGAAAACAGAACCAAGAAGGGGGTGAGTGCTTATAGATGTAGCTGTTGGGGCTGACAGAGGGGGCTTGTGGCCACTGGCTATACCACAGCCTGTACGTTGCCTGTATTCCTCAAGCCCAAATAACTTGAAATTACAGCCTGGACTCCCCAGGCATTACAGCTTTGCCCCCAGAGAGGAGCCCTCTTAAATATTCTGTACTATCAGACTGCAAAGAACATAATAGCTGTTGGCTTTAATTCTCTAATTATGCATTAATAAGAAACAAATTAATTTACAATCTTCCTGCTGGGATAGAGAGAAAATATTGCAGAGCATCCCTTTGAACACTTTATAAATACAGTATGTCATCAGGATGAACTTTCATGCATAATATTTTAAACCTTGTTAGTGGATTTCCAATTCATGCATTACATATATATTTGATAATGTTTTTGCTGTTGCTCAGATATTAAGCTGTTTTTTTGACATTTATTTAAAACATACTGGAAACATCTGCAGAGTTCTTCATTGTGATCAGTCTTGAAAATATCCAACTGCACGGCACTACTTTGTTAGAAACATTAATTAAACCACCCAGCTTCTCAATATAATAAAATCCCCACATGAAGGATAACAGGTTTGTATCCCGTCACACCCCCACTGATATATATGCAACAACGATTACAGCTTTTTTTGTAACTGGCCTCTTGCTTCAAAGCTCAAAGCATCTCTAATTTGTAATGATTGCAGTTTCATATAATCACCCTTCTCATTTTTCAGGAACCCTACCACCTTCCTCTTCCAAACATTTACCAGGCTCTGCTTGTTCTCATGATGATTAGTGAAACGTAAGGATAGATCTTTTTCTTTCACCTTTTAGTCTACACACCGACTTTCTCCATCTATCTACCAGTGTGGGTAGATGGCCATTAATTGGATACGCAATGAGATCAGGCTCTGCCCACGGACAGCGAGGCTCAGGCTCATACAGCACGCGCTGGTCAGTTGTGCAGCGTATATGGAATAGGTCTGATACCTCAGGTACTGGTAGTTGTGACCGCAAACTAGGGGTCCATCTTGTGTTTTATGGGTCTGCATCTTAAGATGGCATACATACGATGTCTGCTTCCGCACAACTGGCAAAGTCTTCATCAAGTGATTTATTTTTTATACCCTGAAGTTCAGCCAACCATTTCTGGTTATTCCAATTTCACATTGCTGCCCTGCCAACTGCTGGTTGTCTCAGCCTGAAAACAGCATTTCACTGAGTGAAGCTGCTTCTGGAGAAGGGCTAAGGGAAAAGTCTGCTCAACTCAAACCTCTTCTCAGCTGCCTTTATTTCCTGGCTGTGAAGTTGTTATGGAATTTTAGAAATTCTTGTTTCAGCCTGTTCATATTTGCCACTGTGAGAATTAAATCATTAGATGATGTCTCATACTAGTCACCTTGACAGTGCTTCACAAGCGAAGCAAGAAGTTTCATATTCTAGAAAGTTCTTAACAAAGAATAAATACAAAACAGCATAAATACAAAACAGAAAAAAACAGGTTGTTTTGTAAAGTTGGAAAATAAGGCCACAGCAAAAAATCGGTAGCTCTGCCTAACTATCTACAGACATACCTTCTTATTTACAATAATGTAAGCAACAAAAGATAGCATTTACCGAGAACAAAGAAATGTCAAGCTTCCAGGACAGTGAGAGCAAATGACGAGGTAGTGGGGAGCCACCCGCTTTCCATGTCTTGGCTGGAAACATGGAGATGTTCTGATGACACCTGAGCCTCAACCAGATGCCTCTGTGAGTGGTGAATTCAAAACCAGAATTCTGCAATTGCTTCAATTCCCAGCACTAACCACTCCAAATACAAGCATGAAGAAAAATGGCTCATGAGTTACCTAATCCTGAAAGACATTTTGCATGAGTATTTCATCAACAGAAGGTGATTTCTTGGGGTGGAAGGAGAACAAGCGTGCACTTTTGTTGGTCACATAATGAGACCTAATTACAGCCTGCAGCCGAAGAGACACCCACGTACCAGCCACGTATTACTGCCCTCTCCTCTGGCTCAGACACAGTGGCTACACGGTGACTTGGATGAGATAGAAAATTGATGTTCTGTAGTGGGTTACATGTACACGTCACCGAGTCGACACAAGTAACCTTACAGCTGCATAAAGCAGAATTCACGGCTGGTGAAGAGGGGTTTTGGTAGTTTGCAGTAAAGGAGATGAAATTTTATTTTAATGTTAAAATCATCATATCATTATCTTCATTCACATAATTCTGCTTCAGTCCGTTTTCTTAAACACCATTCTTCTCTCTGTCAGCCACTTAGGCTTGCTCTGGCCCTTGGTATGGTTCTGACTATGCACTTGCATTACTCTGGCATTCTTTTCAGTAGTTGCTGGTTCAAGTATGTCAATTGACATTTCTTACTCTTTAGAAGGTTTGCATTGGTTTCAGTAACCCAAAGGCTATGCTTCTTCTTACGTTTGGTCTCTACCATGAAATGCCCAGAAGGGTTACCCATGCTTTAATTTGGTCTTACAACGTACTGAGTGATTCTGTGGAGCTCAGTCCATAAAAAAGGCGTTTTTAGCAGGCACAGGGAACATTACTAATCTGAACACAGGAAATCAAGTGCAGATGTATTTAAGAGGTTCAGTCTCAAGTGGTTTAAATATAAAACTTGCTGACAGCTGTAATAACCCTTGTTCAACCAGGGGAAAAGCAGCTCCTGCTGTGAACACGTTTTTACAGGTAGATGCCTGTGATTAGGGATGCCTCTGTGTGACAGGGACACTCTGCCCCCCCGATGAAGATGGGGGCATTTAACACGGTGATCGCCGGTTCTGCGTGCCTCATTTTCGTGCCTTTTATGCTCTCCTGTGCCTGCGGCAGGTGCAGACCGTGGCCAGGTGCCGACCATCCCGCACACACCAGGGCTTCAGAGAAGCTTCTGGATCATGACCAGTGATGACCACAGCTCAGAACCCACCCAGGGTATACATGGGGTGCCACCAGAGACCCCCTTGGAGCGGTCTTCTCAGAGCAGCGTGGATGTGTTTGAAACCTCTCCCCTTGGGCTGGGATGCTGCCTGAGGAAACTTCCCAGGATCGAGTGCCCTCACCTCCTTTGGGTGAGTGATTGCTTCTGGAGATGTCCTTGAGTGAGCCCTCGCCCTTGCCCTGGGTGAGCAATTGCATCTCCTGGGTACCCACGAGAGAGGGAGTTTCCCCCCTTGTGAGTGAGTGAGTGAGTATGTGCACACTTTGGATCATCATTCCTGTGTGTATTGACGTGTAGTGACCATACCCCGACTGACACCTTGAACCTGTGAAGCGTTAAATGTTATCAGAGTGTTGATTGATTTGGGTTTACCCCTGTTTCTCATTGGTTTCTGTTGTGTGGTTTTGGCTGTTTTATGAAATAAAGTCGTTTGAGCTTGTCCTTCATTTGGGTTAGTGTACCTCCATGACACTCTGCTGCACCAGAGTTCACTTCATCATCGAGGGAATAACGATCATCACTGGATGAGACCCGTGTCTTTACCATATAGAAAAACCTGTGCTTGACCTCTCTAGCTCACGGGATCTTTACTTTTAGCCTAAACTGACTGATCTGATGAATGAACCAAAACCCCTTCTCTTACTGGCTCCTGTTTTCACCTGTATTCATTCAAGTCTACCCATTTGTTTTCACTCTCCTGCATGAGAAACTACTAAACGTTTTCCCCTCTTCAAAATCCACCCCATTTTACCACTGCAAGGACCTTGCCTCCTTTCACTCCGTTTGCATGTGATTGGTTTTGCTCATTGTTTTATCAGTTCTGCCTGGAGTGGGGTCCTGACGTGCTTCATAGCTTCATCACTTTTAAGTGTTATTACACTGCGATAGAGAGGCATGTTGGATATCGTTGTGCTGCGACAGGTAGGTAGGCCAGGAAAGGTCCCTCTCTCAGAGAAAAGGGAGGGCCACAGGTGTGTGCCGCTGAGGAGCTCAGTGCTAAAAAAGGATTATTTCTGAGTTGTTTGTTCTGTCCAGCCATGCAAATCCCCACATTCCCCTTCCCATCGGTAAGGCTGGGGCACAGCAGGCTCTTTCTTTCCTTTCTCCCATCTCTTCCATGGGTTTTGCCTCTCTGGGCCCTGTCTGCAGCTGAGCGGCTGCCAGGCTGCCCCTGCCCCTCTGGCTGTCCTGCAGCCCCACCCTCACGCCTTTCCCTTGGAAAACCTTTTTAAATCTCCTCAGGCTGCAGGACGCTGCCGCCCCTCAGGACCGACCAGCGCAGGGACGAACGCCGCCGCCGCCCCCTCCTTCTTTCCGCTGTTCGCCCTCAGCCTCCTGCCCGCCCCCCCACACCGAACCGCGCACGGGAGGCCGCGGTGCCGCCGCCCGGCTGCCGGGGCTGCCCTCAGCCTCCCGCCCGCCCTCAGGCAGCCGCGCCGCTGCCGGCGGCGGGAAGGGGCGCGGGAGGGACCGCTCCGCCACCGCCCCTCATCCCGTCACCACGGCAACCGCAGCGCCCCGCCCACCCCCGTCGTCACATCGCCCTAGGAGCCCTGCCGGCGCAAGCCCCGCCTTCCTCCCGCTCGGATTGGCCGCCGGGCCATAGCGCCATCTCGGCATAGCACCGCCGATTGGCCAGGTGCCGCTGAGGCACATGGCGCGCGGTACCTCGAGGGAGGTGGAGGCGGTTGCTCATTAGCATAGCCCCGCCCCCAGCGGCCGGCCCGCTCCCCCCCCCCGGCCCTCGCCCTGAGGCGCCGCCGGGGTCCGGGGCGCCGTTGCCCGGCGGCGGGGCGGGAGCCCGGGCCGCGGGAGGAGGAGGCGGAGGAGGAGGAGGAGGAGGCGGCGGCGGCACCGCCGCATCCTCCCGCCGTGAGGCGGCTGCGGGGGGCCCTGACGCGGGCAGGTAGAGCATCAACCGCGCCCCCGCCGGGGCGTCAGCCTTTCTCCGGCCGAGCCGCCCGCCTGGGTGCGTCGGGGGCGGCCCCTCGGCAGCGCCGTCGCCTCCCTCAGCGGGCGTGGGGGCTGCGGCCGCATCGCCGCCAACGGCTGCGCATCCCTCCCGGCAGCCGAGGCGGGGCTGGGCGCGGCGGAGGGGGGACCCCGGAGGCGGTGGGGAGGGAAGCGCCCGGGCCGCGGCGGGGACGGGCTCCAGCTCCGCCGGCATCGCGTGTGGCGGCCGGCGGCGGGCGTTTCCTTCAGGTGCTGTGCGGAGCTCGGTGATTTTTAAGAAGACGCTTTATATTGATTTTTTTTGGCGGTTTTGGAACCTCTCTCCGGGCTCCTGTGGCAGCCCAGCGAGGTGGGGCTTGTTCCTCTACAGGGTTTTGTGGAGCTCCTTGTTTTTTCATTGAGAACTCCCTCCCTTCCATCGCAAAGGAAGCCTTTGCGTTTCTATACGTATATTTTTTCATACCTCGCACAAACCCCCGTTTTGGACAGCATCCGTCGACGGGAAAGCTTTGGAGGAAGCATCCAGGAACAGTGACCAGTTCCCTCACGATGTGGACCTTTCTGGGTATCGCCTCCTTCATCTACGTGTATAAAAAGTGCGGAGACCTCATGACTTACGCTAATAAGGAGGTGCTACTCTCTGTGTTAGTGTTTTTCTCCCTCGGCTTGCTGCTATCGTACAGGTACCACTTCAGGGGGCCCAAGCAGCAGCAGCAGCAGCGGAAGACCCATGTGGGGATGCTCTCTGATGTTCTCTCAGCTTTACCGCTTGTTGGCTTCTTTTGGGCAAAACCCACCCCAGGATCTCGTCAAGTCGAACAACCCAAATCCAGAAAGGTAGGTTGAATTCAGACGTGGCACGTGGGGTGCAATGTCCTCCTGCTGTTCCCTCTGGCCACTGACCCTCTGCCCTGATGAGGGAAAGGAGCTAAGAAGGGGTTGGAGAGGGTTTGTCTTTAGATGCTGGATGTCTGATTTGTCATGTTTTGTGTTAGTTTTAGATGACAAAAGAAATAGTGAAACTTATTTAAGGGGTTTTGTAGAGAAAAATCAAATGAGTTTGAAGAAAGATTTGTAGTAAAGGATTATTGTACTAGCAGAAAATTATCTTCAGTTGGCAGTCTGTTGTGGAGATGAAGGACTGGAGCATCTCTCCTGTGAGGAGAGGCTGAGAGAGCTGAGACTGTTCAGCCTGGAGAAGAGAAGGCTCAGGGGGAATCTCATCAATGTGTGTAAATACCTGAAGGGAGGGTGCGAAGAGGACGGAGCCAGGCTCTTTTCAGCGATGCCCAGTGGCAGGACAAGAGGCAGTGGGCACAAACTGAAACACAGGAGGTTCCCTCTGAACATCAGGAAACAGTTTTTCAGTGTGAGGGTGACCGAGCACTGGAACAAGTTCTCCAGAGAGGTGGTGGAGTCTCCATCCTTGGAGATACTCAGAACCCAACAGGATGTGGTCCTGGGCAATCTGCTCTAACTGACCCTGCTTGAGGAGGGGGGCTTTGGACCAGATCACCTCCAGAGGTCCCTTCCAACCTCAGCTATTCTGTCATCAGCTTGCTAATACTTCTGTGTAAAACACTGCAGATACAGTTATTTGAAAATTATTGCTAAATTATTGCTTGTACAATAGCTACAGGACCTGAGCTCGGGTAGTCAGTCTGTTCCACTTAGTCAGCGTGAGACTTGCTGTGAGACAGTGGAGAGAGCTGTAGTTTTGTGGCTGGAGCTTAGCTGGAGTCCTGCCATCTAAGACTACCGACTGGACGTGCAGATTCAGTACATCTGTGGGTCGGCACTGTTTGACTACTTTCCTGTGTGCTTCTGGGCATTTTCAGCTGGGCACTGACCCCTTGCACAAAAGAACTTGAAACTATTTTTGGCTGCAAGTCAAAGGTTCTGGATTTTTATTTTGCTTTTCTGGTAAAGCTTGCCTTTACCCCAATTTCTTGCATTATCTGAATTCAGATAGTTAGTTTTGCACACCCTTGCTGCGTTGTAGATATAAACATGACACTATGCCACTAGAAATCCTGGTGTCAGTGTTGTTCTGGGCATTTGTTTCACTGATGCAATCATATTTTTACCACTGTCAGCACTGTAGTGCTGAGGCATTTGTGAAAGAGTGAACTGGACTCTATTCCACCAGCTGGAGAAATGACTTGCAGGTTTGCACTGGAATTGCTCTTACAACTTTTTTTCACTTTGAAGTGTATGTGATTAGATGCTGTTGGGAAGATACTATAACACAGCTGGTCTTCAGGTACCAGTTTATATGTTAACTGATAAGTAATCTGATGTATGTCAATTCTTAACAGTTTTAAATGAATGGTAATTTTGCCTGTACTATTGACTGTCTGATGAGTTTTCACTTCAGGACCACTTCTTTATAACATTTCCCAGGTAGCTGCTTCTGCTGACACTTTTCCATGCTGAGTGTTACCATAAGCTGTTATTGTGGTAAGCAGGTTCACTTACAGTAAAATTAAAGAGAAATATATTGTCCAGTGAATCTGATAACCTTTTTCATTGCAAATGCTATGGCCTCCGTGTAGTAGTGGCTCACTGGTATGAAGGCATTGGTGTGTTACTTTATAGATCAAGAATATGGGACAGCCATGGCTTACTGCTTTTTACAGTAACTTGACTTTCAGGCTCTCTGAGACTATGTTAGTGGTTTGCCTTTGATCAGCAGGGCAGTTTTAAGCAAGTATCTTGATTTTGTTTGGGGGGGACGTGGTTTATTCTTTTCTCTGCTTGTTGTGTTTTTGTTGCATTGTAGAATACAACTGATTTCATTTTGGACAAAAATAAACTGGAAGATGCTCTCCAACTACCGATGCACTCTGTTCCCTGGGTCAAAGTAGAACTGTCCAAAGTCAGCCCTCTGACAAGGTTATGGTACAGACACATTGGCACATGTAACTTTGTTGGCTTTCTTTTCTCAAGGGTAAAAGAGAAGTAAACTTCTCAGACGTGTATCTGACAGAGACTGCTCCAAATACAACATTATCGTCCCAATATGATCCAGAAATTATCATTGTGGGATCAGGCGTCCTTGGTTCTTCCTTGGCCACGGTGCTCTCGAGGGATGGAAGAAAGGTGACTGTGATAGAGAGGGATCTGAAAGAACCTGACAGGATAGTTGGAGAATTGTTGCAACCTGGAGGTTTTAATGCACTTAGAGACTTGGGACTTGAAGGTGAGTGCATTTAAAATGTAAATATATCTATAACACAAAAGTTACTACACTCAATTATGTGTTTAGAAAAAGCATGCCTACAGGGAAAATGAAGAAATAGATTATCTATGCTTAATATTTGAATTAAAATTGCTTGTGTATTTCCAGTCTGCCATTTTGAAAATATTCATCCTTCAACATGTGTGTTTTGTTTAAGAGAATCAGACTCTATGTAAAGAAATACTTTTCATACATAATTAAGCTTTCTTAAAACCTTTTTTTAACTCATCTATTGGCTTGTATTTTGCAGATACAGTAGAAGGTATTGATTCACAAATAGTAAACGGTTACATAATACATGACAGAGAGAGCAAGTCGGAGGTTGAAATTCCTTATCCAACATATGATGATGGCCGTGTGGCCAGTGGAAGATCTTTTCATCATGGCCAGTTCATCATGGGTCTCCGAAGGGCAGCGATGGCAGAGCCCAAGTGAGTCACCTTGTGAACATCACAGTTGGGATCCAGAGATTCAGAAGCACTGTTCCCAGCATCCGTGAGATTCCTTAGCCACTTCACTCTGTCCCAACACAGAAGGGTGCAATGAACAAGACTGAGAGAATCTAACAGCTATAGTTACTCGCTGTGATTTTGGTAGACATGTTCATGTGTTGCATATACATCATACGTTAGCCTTTGGGACAAGTTAATCTTTAAACTACGGGAATATAGGCTTTAAATATTAAGCAAGGTACTGGCCCACCCGTGTGAGAGAACAGTTCAAGGGTAAAGAGTTGATTCTCTTCTACTGATTCTTGGGTTTGGCATTTTACCAGACGCAGTGACCTCTTCTTAGTGAGCAATGCGTAGAACTCCTTTGGTAAAGAAACAAGTGGCAATTCTGGTATAGTTTCTTAGAATCATAGAATGGTTTGGGTGGAAGGGACCTTTAAAGGTCTAGTCCAACCCTCCTGCAATGAGCAGGGACATTTCTTTCTTCCACTGGTGTTATCTGTGATGCCAGAAATCAAGCTTCTTTTACATTTGCATGTTGTTCTGCTTTTTCTGATAACAAGAAGTGAAGCAAAATACCTAGAAAGGAGCAATAAATGGAAGTAGCTCTTTCCAGTTATTAACCTCTGTTTTTCAGAATCTTGAAGATGCCTTCTCTTCCTAAAGAAATAAAAATTAGTGTTTGGTATTTCCTCTTTAACTGATTGCTTGCTTTTATACAAGAGATGAGAAGGAAACTTTCATTGAAACAGAATAGATTCTAGGTGCTGTTTTCTGTGGCGTGATTTTTGTCTTGTCTTTTTTCCCCCTAAATAATGCTTACAAGAGGAACAGGGCTTTATCATCTTTTTACCTTACATGTCTGTATTCTGAACTGGAAAATTGCATTCTCCTATCATACCTGTTATACGAATTATTAAAAGTAGCACTAAAAGATAGCAGCTCTGTAGTTAAAATTAATGACAACTGTGTTTACTAGCTATAAAAGCTAAAGCTTTGTTGTTGAGGCTTCAAGTTCAGTGGAATTTGGGCACCTGTTTGTTCAACTTACGGGAAAACTCCAGTAGCTGTACACAGTTTTTGAAGCAGAAATTTACAAAAGCTAACATTTGTGACCTGAATTCAATTCTTTTCCCTTTTTCCACACTCTCTTTAATGTTCATTTTGTGTATGTTTGCTTTCCATTTTAATTGTAGCATAGAAAACTGCACGTTAAATTAAGGGGTGGGAGAGATGAAGAACTCTTAATAGTGCCATGAGGTTTTGTTTTTCATCTCATAACTTGTGAAAATATAGGGGATAATTATTACTGATTAATACATCCTCTTTATAAGTACTAGGCAATATGAATTTATTTCAGGTGAGTAAAATAATTTTGCAGAGGAAAGAGGTAGGGCATCATTAGTTAATTATTTTTATAGTGGATGAGAACCAGAAAAAGAAGTAAGTACTTCCTTAGATAACTGAAATGACAACTACAAAAGAAATTTAAAGCTGATGATAGGATCCGCAGAACTCTGATTCACCTGCTGTTAGCCTGACATGTTGCTGCCCTCCCTTGCTGTTGAAGTTTCTGTTAGTATGCTTACACATAACCATTCATATTTTGGTACAGCCAACCTGCAGGTTGCCTGGCAACTTAAGCCGGTCATGATCTGCTCTGAAATTTCTGTGCTGGCCAACATGTAGAAAAAGACATGAATTCAATTCCTCATGTTCCCTCTGAGAGCCTAAAATATCAAGCTGTTGTATTCTCACGTGGACCTTTAGCTCCTTTCTCCAAGTTGTGGAATTCCATCTGGGTGTGAGAATATTTGTGAGGGAGAGAGAGAGTGTCCATTTTGAGCTGCTAAATCTGAACTGCTGGGATCAGGTCTAGCAGCTCAGACCCAACAAGGTACAGAGATTTAATTTGTGAAACCCAAATAGCCCTGGTTGGGAGGTGGAAGTTGAGGATGCTCAGTTCAAACTCCAAACATAAGCATTAGCAGAACTTTAAAAGCATAAATAGCCAATAAAAAAGTGTATCCTGTATTCCTGAGGCGAAGAGCTAGATGTCTCTGTCCTTAACAGATTGGCTGGATTATTTTGGACTACTCTGAGAATTAGGTATCTCACTTTTACCTAGTGTACATGTTAAGTGTTGAAGTGCTACTTCGGATCTTGCTCCTGAATTCTGCTTGGAATTAGGTCTTACCTGCACTGTCAGCGTTCCCCACCATTTAGCAGGGGTGACTCAGTCAGCCGCCTGATTTCTGACCATTATTACATCTCTCACATGGCCATGGAGCACCTGAAGCACAACTGGGGATTCTGCTAAGTGTTAGGGTGTTTAAGATAAGCACTGCAGTTTTAGAATATTCTCAAGTATCAAACCAGATGGTAGTGTTGAACTGAAATTAATGACAAGCACTTTTTGACGTTCAATGTGGCTTCTGAAGGTGGTCAAGAACACATCTTTGTCATCAAATTTAAACGAAGTGTTTGTGTTGGCAGAGACAAGATTAGTGAAAATCCGGTTTTCCTTCTGTGTCTAGTGCCTTGAAGTGTTGGCATCTTAATCCTCTTCCCTTCTGTTCTAACCCCTCTATTTTATTTCAGTGCAAAATTCATTGAGGGGACTGTGTTACAATTGCTCGAGGAAGATGACTGTGTCGTGGGTGTTCAGTACAAGGACAAAGAAACTGGAGACACTAAGGTAAGACAGTTTTCTGTTACAATCTTTGTTAAACTATTGAGAAAATCAAGGGTTGGTGTGTGTGTATATATATATATAGATAAATATATAAACTTTTACAAAACCTGTATTTCGGAGCACTGATACAGAAATAATGCAAGTATCAAGAAAGCGAGAGCTTTAATAAAGGGAGCTGACTTTCCAGTGGGTACAGTCCTGGCATATGGGAATTCTTGTTATAACTTCTTGTGCAGCTTCTGCTTTCGGTGTCTCTGGAGAATTCAGTTCATTATTTATTTCAATATTCACATGTCTGGAATTTAAAATCTTTTGAGAGTTACTGGTGGAAAAAACAATATATTGAGGTTTATGCTTTGCCTGTGTGTAACGGTCTACATTTCCACGTACACTTCCACGAGAGTTCTGGCCTATTTTAATTGCATCACTGATTTGATTAATGTTCTTTGCCTCAAGTAATGCTAAACTGTTGGCTAAATGCTATGAAGCTGTATGAACTTACAATAAAAAGTTTAGGAGAGAACAATGTAGGTAGAATCTATGTGCTTGAAGTTCTGCATATACTGCCTATTCTGTAGAAGAGCCAAACTTGAAATCTCCCCCTTTGTTGGCTTTAAAATTGCTTTGCTCCCTAAAGTTATGTAGCCATTGTGTTCTGATGTGCTCTGATGGGGAAGATAGGAATCTCCTGTCTGCGCTCTGCCACCCTCCATACAAGATTGCGAAAGTTCCTGAGTAGCTGGAAAATCCTGCTCAGAGCATTACTAACAAAATCTCTCCTCTTTAGGTCATTTAGAAATGGAAATGGTGGTATAAAACCATATATAAAAGAGCCTTTTAAAAATACTTGCCCGAGATGTAGGAGAGCTGGTTTTAGACCCTCCTCAGGGGGCATTTCAGCCCACTTGATGGCAGTGCGGTAAGTAGGAAGCTGTAAGAGAGCAGAGTGGAAACAACATCCTTGGCCCCTCTTGAGGTAGCTGCAGGAATCATAGAATGTCCTGAGTTGGAAGGCACCCACAAGGATCATCGAGTCCAACTCCTGCCCCTGCATAGGACAACCCCAAAATTCACACCATGTGTCTGCGGGTGTTGTCCAAATGCTTCTTGAATGTTGTCAGGCTTGGCGCCGTGACTACCTCCCTGGGGAGCCTGTTCCAGTGCTCCACCACCCTCTGGGTGAAGAACCTTTTCCTAATGTCCAACCCAAACCTCCCCTGCCATATCTTCCTGCCGTTCTCTCGGGTCCTATCATTGGTCTCCAGGGAGAAGAGATCAGCGCCTGCCCCTCCTCTTCCCCTTGTGAGGAAGCTGTAGACCGCAATGAGGTCTCCCCTCAGTCTCCTCTTCTCCAGGCTGAACAGATAAAGTGACTTCAGCCACTCCTCATACAGCTTCCCCTCTAAACCCTTCACCATCTTCGTGGCTCTCCTCTGGACACTCTCTAGTAGCTTTGTATCCTTTTTGTACTGTGGCGCCCAAAACTGCACACAGTACTCAAGATGAGGCTGCACCAGTGCAGAGTAGAGCAGGACAGTCACCTCCCTCGATCGGCTGGCAATGCAGTGCTTGATGCACCCCAGGACACGGTTGGCCCTCCTGGCTGCCAGGGCACGCTGTTGGCTCACATTCAACTTGCCATCGACCACAACCCCCAGATCCCTCTCTGCGGGGCTGCTCTCCAGCCTCTCGTTCCCCAGTCTGTATGTACATCCAGGGTTGCCATGTCCCAGGTGCAAAATCCAGCACTTGCCCTTGTTAAACTTCATACAGTTGGAAGGAAGGAGGAGTTCCAAGTCCTGTTCCTTGGTCTGTCTTACATGTCATGTAAAATTAATAAAACCATATTAGGAAATCCTCTCTAGTAGAATAAGGCATTGAATCACACATGGGTACTGGAAAGATAGGGAGTTTGGAGAGGAGGAGGGTTTTTTTGGGGGGGTTGAGTTTTTTTCCCCCAAATCCAATTGGCTTTATCATCCAGGAATGTAGAAGGGGTTTTTGTTTTGTTTCGTTTGGGGGGTGGGGAGGGATAGTGTGTGTTTTGCTTTGAGATTTGTTTTTAAGCTTTACACATTTATGGATGTTGTTGTAATTTTAAGTGTGACTGATTTGACCAGCAGTAGGGTGACCAGTGTTTTAGCCTGCATCTTTCCTGAGAGCATAGATGTTGTTCTTAAGGCTTTGAGTTTCCTATCTGTATAATGGGGATAAGCAAATTCATGTTTTGCTCTGAATGCTGAAGTTCTGTGGCTGGAAAGAGCTGTTTCATTTGCTGGCCTAGATCTCCTTTGACTGTAGAAATCTAGTGTAAGACATTTCCACTAAACATTTCTTCTTAACTGTGTTTCCCTACCTGTGACTTTTTACAGCTTTTTACAGGGGAAAAAAAAAACCAACAAAACCAAAGCCTGTTTACATTCCTTGGCCTGCTTTCATAAAGACAGGCCGCTGATCTATGTTGTCTGTCTGTGTTTTTCTGTTCTCTCTGTCCCCATTGTCCACCACATTACCTCTGAGATTCTTATTCTCTTAAACGAGGTTGAAATTAGCCAGTATGCTAAAAATTAACTTATAAAATTTATCAAAACCAGGCAACTGAATAAAGGTCTTAGTATGTTGACTGTGGAAGAATTGTAGCATGAACGTTCAAATCATTAGACACCAGGGAATCCGTATGGGCACGTGACCTTGCTCTAATTGCAGGAGTAATTAGAGCTTGCAATCATCTGAGACAGGAATCCAAAGAAGGAGGTTTCATTAGCTCTACTCAGGAGCTCACTTCTATAAGCTCAGACACCATAAACGTCTATTGTTTTGCTCAGCTCTACTCTCATCGGGTTTTGCCTGACTTCCCTTCACACAGCAACAGATGTAAGGATTGTGTGACGCAAGTGACCGAGTCCGTTCCTATGCAGGAGAGAACAGCTTGTAGGGAAACCCATTCATGTACTGGCACGCCAGATGCTTCCATCCAATAGTAAAATATTTTCCAGGAGTACTAATGAAATGCGGCGTGCTTTTTTGCCTTGTTACTTACATCCTGAAAGCTTAAAAGGAAAACTTTTTTTTTTCAGCTCATGCCAAATGTATGAGATTATTGAAGGCCAAGGACTAATGCTCAATATAAATCTATAGTCATCCACAGTTAAATCGCTGAATATACAGACATTGAGAAAGCTGTAGGTAGAAGGAAGCATCTACCTTTAAATGTTTTCTAATATAATAATGTTGTTATATTACCATAACAGTAAAATGCTTAAAAATATATTTTAATAACCAGAATAATTTGCTTATGTTGGAGAACAATGTATGTGTTAAACATCAGGGATTTGTGCATACGTTCAGGCTAAACCTAATCAGTTTACTCAGATTTTATTTTGTATTTTGTCTATATACACTATTTGTTCTTATAGTTCCTAAGTATACTAGGAGGTGCTCAGAGTTCACTGCTTGGTCTTCTAAAGAAGATCTTGGTAGGCTTCCTGCATTTCAGTTTGTTACACTTCGGTTTATTTTTGTTTAGTTGTTTATGCATGGTTCTTTAGTTTAAAATTTCTTCTTTGTTTTCTTTTTTCTCCTGAAGAGCATTATAGGCTGAAGGGAGCACTTACTCCACTTTCTTGTCTTTTTTTAATCCAAGTTCGTACACAGTCCCCATAACTGTGTTATCTGATTGCATGTCTAAAAAAGCTGGAGTATATTGTTAGATCAGCTTTTAGAGGAAATAGAGTTAAAAATGAATATGTGGACAGAAAAAAATACTGTATTTCTTAATACATATATTATAAATATGGTCTGTGATCCTCTTACATGTTTATTGTTTTGTAGAACATCTGATGTGCAATTGAAAATGAGAGCTTGGGAGTTGCTTCCCACTGTTCTGAAGCAAAATGGAAAATGTCATATCTTTTTTTTTCTTTATGCTGCAGGAACTTCATGCACCACTTACTGTTGTAGCTGATGGACTTTTCTCCAAGTTTAGAAAAAACTTGGTCTCCAACAAAGTTACCGTTTCATCCCATTTTGTTGGTTGCATTTTGAAGGTAACTTTTATGTGTAATATTATATAAGCCAGTATGCTACCGCTTCTTAGTGTGGGTGTGAATTTCACTGAATATGTTGTTGTTCATTATCTTTTCCAAGAGAATCAATTAGAACTGTGCTTTTAGATATTTGTCCAGCTGTTCTATCAGTTTCTGTGTCCCTCTGAGGAGTGCTTGGAAATTTTGGTCTATGTTAACTCTTAAATTATTGATGCATGCTCCATCCCAGCTCTAGGATAGCTGAACTTGCTATGTCAGACCTGACATATTTGATACAGTTACAGATCAGATTTTCAACTCTTAAAACACTTTTAAGTAACTGTGAGCCAGTTTTGTTGTTTTGTTTTGTTTTTCTTAAAGTGGAATCATAGAATCATAGAATCATGGAATTGTTTAGGTTGGAAAAGACCCTTAAGATCATCAAGTCCAACTGTTAACCTACCGCTGCCAGGTCTGCCACTAAACCATGTCCTAAGCACCACATCTACCTGTCTTTTAAATACCTCCAGGAAATTGGATATTGTTGCTAGAAGTTAGATTTCCCTGGATAGAAGTGCTTTGACTGGTTTATGTTAAGATATCAGTAGCTAAGATGGCAACACTCATTTTTTCACAATAGTTACGGCACTTGTTCAAGGAGTGGAAATCTTGAGTTTTAGATCATCCTGGCAGCTGTGGGTCAAACCACCTATGTTTTATACGCCAGAAGAATACCCAAACTGTGCTCCTGCCTAAAGGTGGGGTACCTTGTAACCAGGTACATAGATACCTTCAGGACCTATAAACTTTTAAGAGAGAAAGTGGGAGTCTATGTTGGTAGCTGGGTGGTTGGAGAACTCGGGTAGGAATCCTGGCTGGGCCTTTCCCTCTGTGGCTGCTGCAATAACCATTGGATTAACAGCAAAAATAATTAAGGGAGAAGGAACCAAAACTGCAGAACTTTCACTGGGCTGGGAACACTGGCTTGGAGGAACTTTCACAATTCTTGGGTCCCTACTCCTATGGTTACCACTACCCAAGTGCCTCCTCTTTCTCTGCTTCTGGAAACTTGTTTAAGACCTGGTTAGGACCCTATGATTCTTCCTCAGTTGCTGTCTCCATGTAGTCATATACAGACTAGTGTATTTCTTTCCCTCCCACTATCTTCTTTATGAAAAGAAAACAAAATGATCTTATGGAAAACTACTACATTGATTACATTACAGGTTTTCAATGGCATGTATTAAATATTAGTGAGGTGTTCAAATGAAATGTAGAGCTTAACATACATTCTAGTAAATATTAAAATGTATCGCCCGAAGAATTGTAACTACACTGAGGTTCAGAACTTTCTTTTTGAAAACACTTCTCTTGTTCATTTAAAGAGAAAAATAACAAAACATAATATGATATGGGATTTTATTTCAAAGTATTTCAGAAAATGATTTTGTATATCTGAAGTTTAATATCCTTTCATTAATCGGTCTCAATCTTTCTCCCCCTTCTTTTCTTTCTAAGAATGCACCACAGTTTAAAGCCAATTATGCTGAACTTGTTTTAGCTAAAACTAGTCCAGTGCTAATCTATCAGATTTCTTCAACTGAGACTCGGGTCCTTGTTGATATTCGAGGGGAAATGCCAAAAAATGTAAAAGAATACATGATTGAGAACATTCATCCACAGCTACCTGGTAAGTCTAGAAAGATTGCCATCTATAATTGCCACAATTAAAGGTGCCAAAAAAGGCACATTTCATTGAACCCATTGAACGGTGTGGGCTTTTTCCACGTGTGCAGTTACTGTTTCAGTAACCGTTCATCCTTCTTCGATTCCACATCAAACAGCAGTTTGTTCGGCTCACATCTGTGAGGTTAGCAATTCGGAAGGATTATACCTCTAAGAATAGGTTAAAATGGGTTGTGGGCAAATTATTTTAGACTCTATCTAAGTAGTGTAACTAAAAAATTTGGTTATTGCAGATCACTTAAAGGAACCATTCTTAATAGCAGTTCAGAATGATCGTTTAAGGACTATGCCAGCCAGCTTCTTGCCTCCTTCAGCTGTTAACAAAAAAGGTGTGTATTATGAAATAAAAGGAGGGAAAAAGGCATTATAAACTTCTTCTGGGACTTAAGGCTTTGTTGTCATAGATGTATGTTTGTTGTTCAATCCAACTGTCTCATAATTCTTCTATGAAAAACAATATTTTGAAACTATGCCCAAGGCACACATTTTAACTGGAATGTTTATGTTGACACCAGACTTCAAATCATTGCCTGCTTTATTTTTAAGTTTAAATCACTCACTTGCTCAAGCTCATACAAGTGTGGCCTTTTTAAGGAAAACTTGATCAAGAAAGGAAAGAAATTACCTTGAAAAGTGTGTGTGTGTTTGTGTTCTTTGACACACACATGCATACCTATAGGGAAAAAATATTTTGACCTTGATCCTCTTAAAGCCTTTTTTAAACCTGTTAATTTCAAGACATCCTTTCCCCCCCCCCCTTTCTTTTTTCTTTTTTAATTTCTAGTTGTTATTCATCTTATTTTCTGGTGGGAATGAATTCTTAGTAAGTTTGATTTTTAAGAAAATAGAGGATTTGAGGTCTAAGATTACGTAATGGTCATGCGGTATCCCATTCATTTTTCTCTTCTACCTAGGTGTTCTTCTTTTAGGAGATGCATATAATATAAGACACCCTCTAACTGGTGGAGGAATGAGTGTTGTTTTAAACGATGTTAAAATATGGAGAAGTTTGCTCCAGGATATTCCAGACCTTTATGAAGATTCTGACGTTCTTATGGTGAAGCTTTATTTTGGACTTATTTTAGGCAGCTTTTGCTGCAATTTAATGACACACTTTTAAGTTTTATGCGACTTGGGGACATGCAAGTTATTAGTGAAGCACAGCTGTTTTCAGAGCTCTGGGTAGATAAGTCATACATTAGGCACTCACCAGTAAGCAGAGCTGTGATTTGTGAGTGCTGTGTGGCAGAAGGCAGATTCGAAACCGTGCTTACTGACCTGGTGTGTTTTGCTTAGGGAGACTGGTGTGCTGTGTCTAGTCAGCGTATTTCTCTAGTATAACCTGATATTCCCATATTAGTAGTGTATTTGTAACATAGATTGATCTTAAATGGGGTGGGGTTGGAACATTACGCTTGTATGAGTGGTACTTAGAGAATAATGAGCATGTGTACTGAGTTTTTCAAGACGCATCTCCATGCTCCAGTAGCCTCTTGACTGCTGCATTGATCTCGGAGTAGGAAGGTAGAAGACATCCCTCTTTCCCAGGAATCAGCACCATCAGTGTTGATGCTGGGTTTATTTTTTCAGTGAGATTTATACCCAAAATTCTGATGAGTAATTTAATAGATCTCTTACTCATTTCTTTACTGCTTTTAATCAGGTTAGGCATATTGTCTTGGCTAAATTACAGCTAGAATAATTATAGACTGCAAGTAAATGATTCAAAACGTGTATTTAAAAATTGAGAGGTGCTTAGAGGGACCCTGAATGTCAGGACAATACAGGACTTACCTGACCAAATGCAGATACTTACATCTCAGCTAGTCCCCTCAGACTTTCAGTTATTTCCTACTTATTCTCAGTCAGAGAGAACTAGGTCAGTGTTATCCTTCAAATTCCTGACCTACTGCACCCATCTACTCTAGGATGAGACGAACCACACCCTGGAACTATCTTCTTTTTTTTTTTCCCTATATTTAGTGGAACATGATCCTAGATAACTGGTTTGACAAGTTTCCGAAGTTCCTTAATGACCTAGCTTGGAACCAATCTAGTGTGTCCTTAAATCCACTCTAGACTTTACGAGTATGAGTCTTAGCACCTCTTCGGGAATCTTTTGAATGCCCTTCTGTATTTACTGACAGAAATATATTTTTTTTTTCCTTTTTCAGGCAAAAAGAACATTTTACTGGTCAAGAAAAAAATCTCATTCTTTTGTAGTGAATGTTCTTGCCCAGGCACTTTATGAACTCTTTGCTGCCACAGATGGTAAATATATTTTAAAGATAACTTATAAGTAATTACAACTTTGTAAATAAATATGCCTGGGGAGGGGATGTGTATGTGTATGAGCATATGTCCCTGTGTTTGTGTGCATATATTTATATATATGTGTATGTATATACATATATTGATATATATAAAAAACATATCAATCAAAGGATTTTAATGAGTTAGCTTGTGTTCTCTGCCTAGTTGATTAGTTCTAGTGTTACGTAAGCTAGCGTTACGAGTTTTAGCAATGTGAAGGCAAGTCTGGAGTTAGTATTAAAAAAAAACAAAACCAAAGAAAAACCCCACAAAGAAAAAAACAGAAAACACTTGTTCTTGTGTCAGTTACTATACAAGAATATGTAGATATTCTATAAGACTATGCTTTAGTTAATAAAACTAGCTCAAAATACAGCTGAATTTAATAGAACAGATACCAAAGTACCAAAGTCCTGGATTTAATATCACTGTTGCGTATGCTGAAAAAGTTTTTGGTATGTGTTGAATATCTTTTTTGAGTCATTTTAATTCATTTTGTAGATTCCTTGCATCAGCTAAAGCAAGCCTGTTTCCATTACTTCAGACTTGGTGGAGAATGTGTCTCGGGTCCTGTGGGATTGCTGTCTGTGTAAGTTCAGTGTGCTGGCAATAGTTAATGTGAACCGGGTCGAGCATTGTGAGCACTGTGAGGATCTGCTTTGCTCCCAATTGGTCGGCTCTGCACAGGCTGAATCGTAGAATCGTTTGGGTTGGAAAAGACCCTTAAGATCATCAGGTCCAACCGTTAACCTATCAATCACTGCCAAGTCCACCACTAAACCATGTCCCCAAGCACCACATCTACCCGTCTTTTAAATACCTCCAGGGATGGAGACTCAACCACTTCCCTGGGCAGCCTGTGCCAGTGACTGACTACCCTTTCCATGAAGAAATTTTTCCTAATGTCCAATCTAAACCTCCCCTGGCACAGTTTGAGGCCGTTTCCTCTCGTCGTATCACTTGTTACTTGGGAGAAGAGACCGGCCCCCACCTCGCTACAACCTCCTTTCAGGTAGTTGTAGCGAGCAATAAGGAGCTGGTGGAGATGTTTCATGTTTGACAGCTTGAGAATAGTAAAGGATGAGGTCTTCCAGAAAAGAGCATGAGGAAATTGGTAACTCAAGGTGTTTTGAATGACCCCTCAGAAACTAGTGAATGCACAATAAATCATACTGCTTTGAACCCGTGAGAATGTGTGCATTTATATTTCTCCCTTTTGGAGAGCTAAAACTGAAAGAGCCTGTTGAGAATCATCCCCTGGGGGTTGCTGAAGGCAGACGCAGGCTACTGGAAGTGAAGAGAAGGCAGCAGCCCGTGTTGGCTGTACTGTAGGCAGGAATACAGGGGGTGTGGCAGCGCCAAGGCAACCGAGTTCATATTTGCAGTTGAGATGGCAGGGCCAGGGCTGCCTAAATCAGAAGACTCTGTGTAATCTTGAGTGGAGGGGTCTATTTGTGAAATGAAAATTTGTCAGTGCTTTCTGACTCTGTTTATTTACATGTTTTATCTATTTATTTTTAATACAGGTTATCTCCTAAACCAATGGTGCTGATTGGTCACTTCTTTGCTGTGTCATTATACGCTGTTTATTTTTGCTTTAAGTCAGAGTCATGGATCACCACGCCTCGAGCATTTTTCAGTAGTGGAGCTATTCTTTACCGGAGTTGCTCTATAATATTTCCACTTATTTACTCTGAAATGAAGTATTTAGTCTATTAACATCTGGGGGCAAATGACTGGAGGAGGAAAACATGAAAATCGTGATGCCTTCAAAATCTTTGGACATGTACTATTTCATATTGTATTATGTTTTCTTCTCTTCAAAATGTGATTTCCTTGATAAGGATTTGACTTAATTTTGGTTTTGTGGTTATATACATATATATTATATGTAAATATTCTTTTCTTTGCAATTAAAAGTCAAAAAGGAGTTAGCTGTTTACAAGGGCCATAATGAAGTGTGGACATGTGGTAGATAATTGCCAGTTTTGTCAGAAGTTCATTCCTTGCTTTATCCATTGCCGAGTACACCACTAATATTAATAAACTGAAAAGTGAAAACTGTAAACCATACGCTGCTACTATCCTTCATGCTTCTTTCTGTTCCGTAGTTCCATACACCGTTTCTTCATTACTGTGAAATATTGTAAGAACACTCTTGATTTGGGTTATTGCATTAGGATTTGCCTCTTTTTCAGTTGCAGCTAAGATACGAGTCTACTGACGCTTAAAAGGACACTGTAAAGGATTTCAGATCTTGAAGTGTCACCGTATCTTTAACTTCTGTCACTGTTGCAAGTGCCACGTTGCTCTTCTGAAATCATTCTTTACACCAGAATTAAACTAAACACGTAATAATCAAACCGTAGTTATGTTGGCTACTGCATCGCCCTCAGGTACTGAAAGCACGTGGTTTTCAACCTTTCTTCCCAGCTCACTGCCTTTTAAAAACGTAGGGGCTTGGTTTGGGGGTACCTGGTGTGTGTGCAATTGAAGTTTAACACTGCCACGAACTGAAGCACAGCAACAAACCGTATCCACTGAAACAAATTCAGTCCAGGCTATTTCCAGCAGACAGTAAAGTAATCTTTAGTACTGCTTCTTAAAATTCATGACAAGTACCACGAAAGTGTCCTTTTAATACTTGGAGTATGGGGGTTTTTTTCCTGTAGAAATGACTGCATGCTACTAGAGTTCATGTCTTCTACTGTTGGCCACTGTTCCTCTCAGTGTCACCTTTAGCAATATGCTTTCCTTTGTTCTTGTGTATTTTCATTTTCCCTTACCTTCCTTACGATTGCTTTGTGTCTCGCTGTACGGCTCTCCTGTTTCGGCTTGCCTGAACAGTCACACAGCAGTGCAGCCAACAGGCTGGAGAGCAGTAGCAGATTACGTTTCTCTGTACCCGCGAAACTTTGACTATTTCTTTTGAAAATGACAAATTGCCTAAGCTGTACATGAACATACATTTTATGTTGGACTGTGAAAAAAAAATCTGTGGAGAGGCTTTTTTAGTGTTTGATTTGATGGATATTTCAAATGACCTGTTCTTTTCCAGAAGCAAAAGTATGTATATTTTTCTAACCATATCACTTTTGATACCCTCTTGAAATTACAGGCATCATGAATATGTCTATGTTTAAACTTCAGGGTAAAGTACTAATATTTTCAAATATCATTATATATGGTAACTAAATGATGCCCCTTTAAGGGTATACAAACTTTGCAGAATTTATACAAGTGTTTTCAAAATTTGTGACCATTTTGGAAATACTGATTAATTTTACATTTTCTATTTTTTTTATATTATTTGCAGTCAGTCTCTTTAGAGTCAAGGATAAACAGTCCTGAGCCAAATACGCATCCTCAGCTAACTTAAATAAAACGTTATGATACCTGTAGATTTTTTTTTTGTTGTGTATCTCTGGTTAATGAGTTTTGTTAGGTCCTGATTTATCAAGAAGTACCAGTGTGCTTAAATTTACATATTATGTTTAAGCTCCTTTTTTTCTTTTCTTTTCTTGAACTCGGTGCCTGGTTAAGTGTCTTGATGATCGGGGGTAATGATCGCTTGTTGGAAATTGCTGTGGGGGAGAGAAAAATCTTGCACGGATGTGTAAGGTAGAGCAACCTGAAACTACAACTTGTGACACGGTTACGTGCCTTGTCCTCAGGACTTTGAAGTATGGTGCAGAGCGGGATCATTCGGGCACAGGACAGCACAGGGTGCGGGCTTCTAGCTGAAACGGCTGCTGAGTCTTGGGTAGCGTCCGACAGCACTGGTGGGCTCCTGCTCCAGCTGGTCGGTGGCACGCAGCAGCACTGTGCCCTGGCGAGGGAGAGGCGCAGGGCGGAATTTCCAGCTGTGTTCCATCGTCCCTGGCCGCGGTCTTTTCCTCAGGGACACAGAGGGAGGTTGGGGGCGGGGGGAAGTCGTGACAGAAGCGGTTCTTGAGCCAAATGAGAGTAAGAAGAGTAAAGTTGGCAGCGAGTGGGCCATGTCTACAGGTGCAATGGAATCTAACAACAGCTAACACTAGCCAGAGTACGCAGCAGACGGTCTGTAAGAGTCCTGGTTTTCATTTTCTACATCTCTATAGAATCACAGAATTGTTAAGGTTGGAAAAGACCCTTAAGATCATCAGGTCCAACCGTTAACCTACCACTGCCAAGTCCGCCACTAAACCATGTCCTCAAGCACCACATCTACCCGTCTTTTAAATACCTCCAGGGATGGAGACTCAACCACTTCCCTGGGCAGCCTGTTCCAGTGCCTGACTACTCTTTCAGTAAAGAAGTTTTTCCTACTATCCAACTTAAACTTACCCTGGCGCAGCTTGAGGCCATTTCCTCTCATCCTATCGCTTGTTACTTGGGTGAAGAGACCAACCCCCACCTCTCTACAACCTCCTTTCAGGTTGGCATGTATGGGGCAATGAGAGGGTTTTTTATTACAGCTTTGAAATGCCTGCTAGTGCAGGCATGCGGTGTTGGATTTCACGTGACGAGTGACGCTTGCTTGGCCCGCGCGTGCGTAATGCCTCCTCTAGCTCCAGCGCAAGCCAGTAAAAGGCAGAGCGGTGGTAGTTTCCCTCCCACCTCCACTTTAATCACCTGGAATGAGGAGAAAGCACTGGGTTAGTCCTGGATCAGCTGATGGATTTTGTAATTTATGACTGGATTGTGCTTCTGAGACAGTGGCAGCATTATGTGATGCTAGAAATCTCCAGCACAATTACAGAGCCTCTCTGGGGAAGCGGATGAACAGGGGCTTAAACGGTCTCTTCCGTGCCTGAAAAGAGGAGCACATTGTTTTCCGGAGATGTAAATGGTTCCTTAATGATGTCTGAATGGCACTTGGAACACTTTACACTTAAAACCATCCCACTGATATCTGCACTGCACTTGGGGAAAAACCAGCAGCCAGCAACGAGGAGCACGTGCTGCTCCTCGTCCGTGTTGCCCCAGCTCTGTTTCCATTGAACAACGATTTGGTTTTGAAGAACCACCCTTGAGTTTGGTGGTAATCCAGCTGTTCCAAAGCCTGCGCAACATCAGCGCTGTTGCTCGGGTTTCCAGACATCTGTGGAAATCTGAAGAAAGGGGATGATTAAAACAGATTGCTCCCTCTCTGATAAAGCCACTTTCTGTGGTGTCTTTCTCCCTCATGCTCGTGCCATACGCCCGCTCTCTGCCTTCTGCCGCTCAGTTTTCTGGTCCTTGCTCCGCACTCACAGCCAGAAGCGGGCTGCAATACAGGACTCGGTCGCTGCGCTGCAGGAAGGTTCGTTAGGACAGGGGCGTTGGGCGCGGTGCCTGCGCCGCTTCCCCACGTGGAAGCTGTGACCTGTGCTACTTCAAAGGCGGCTCGCATCTCCCAAAACCTAGGTGCTGGTGGTTACTGCTGATGCACACGGGCTGGTGGTGTCAGTAGGGCAGGCGTTTATGGTTGGCTTACGCAATTGCTCTCTGGAACTGGCTTGTGTATTCTGGACAAAAGCAAACCCCATTCAATCCGGAATAAATACAGGCAGTTGATAAATTATGCATCCTGAAATTCTGGCTTGCTCAGCATGACACGACTGCATGGCAAACAGCGTCAGCAGTTCCTAAACTGTTCCCTGTGGAGCTCCAGAGCTGCGCAAGCTCCTGTACTGTGCGTAGCGAACAGCAGCATGACAGGGTTCGCTGAGATAAAGTTATTCAAGGTACTGAAAATACAGCTGATGGGGTATTTTAAATAGTAACTGAAATCCACTGTTAATATAAGCAAAGTAACATAAATAGAAAAAATAATCCTGGTGGTGGAACCCAGCTGTGAGTGTCCTGGAATCACCACGACCAGTCCTCTCCAAGCTTCCACTCAGTTTGCCGCAGCAGTCAAAAAGGTAAACAGGCTGCTGGGAATTGTCAGGGACGGGCTGAAGCAAAAAAAACCCCACAATTCTGCATGAACTGAGCCTTTGCACCACCTGGTGCGTGGCAGAGCAGGAGCTAGTTGTGCTTCGGGCAGGGGCATGGGAGATGGCAGCGAGGCCTTGGGCCTTCGCTGGTACCAGGTTCCGCAGGTAAAGAGAGGGCGAAGAGCCATGGAAGGAGAGGCTTCTGGTATCGCAGCCAGGTTTTCAAGCTGGTCTTCAGGCACGGGCTACCAGGCCAAGCCCAAACAGCAACACTTGTTAGCGTTAAGGCGATAGGCACATACATAGTGAGCGATTCTGGAGAAGAATTAGTGGGATGTGTTGCGTTCTCATATACGATTTTAAATCATAGAATCATAGAATTGTTAAGGTTGGAAAAGACCCTTAAGATCATCAAGTCCAACTGTTAACCCAGCACTGCAATGGTTCCACCTGTGCTATAGCAGTGGCTAATTTATTGGTTTTATTTATATATATATTTTATATACATTATATATTTTTTTAATATATCTATTTTTTTATTTATTTTCAAATTTGTTTTTCCATGGGAACGTTTGGGTTTTCTTCAGCTCAACACCTTGTTTACCTGTGGGTCACTCTTAGGCAGCTGCTGCTTTTTGGGCTTTCTGTGCTGCAGCCAGTTCCTTCAGATGCAGATTCATGTTCTTCAGGCAACGGCATCTTAGCGCTGTCTTCCCAGGCGCGGTTTTTGATAGCCCTAAGAGAGGGGCTGATACATACACAGTCCTGAAAATTTACATTGTCTAGTGAAAGTATACAGAAGTTTCTATACAAACACCAACGTCTAACTGCTGCCTGCGTACTTAGGGCAGTGCTGTTGGCGTGGGTTTGACTTCATGGGTCCTTCTAGCTCCGAGACTGGATTCTCTAAGGGCGGGAGACGAAGGGGAGGCTCGCACCAGAGGGGTGAGAGCCCGCAGTCCCAGCTGTGGCTTGGTGGCCTGAAGGCTTCATCTACACCGGGAGACAGGCCAGGGCCACGGCGGGCTGTCCCCCTGCGCTGGCGCTGCTGTCCCCAGCGGTCTCGGCACAGGCCAGCTTGGGCGCCTGGGCACGGTCTGGAGGGGAAGGGGAGCAGCATGGAGTAGGGATCGCTGCCAGCAGCGGGTGGATCAGGCTGCCCTGTTTTGGGTGTGAGCCGTGCTGTGCCAGCGGGTTCCCACGCCACAGGATGGGTCCCGACACGTTCTGTGAAGCTGTGAATACCCAGGTCCTGGATGTGAAACTCCACGGGGGCTTCCTTGGGCACAGTGCCGAGCCCAGCGACAACTGGTGCATATACTGCTTGTGTGGGAAGTATGGCATAAACATGTCCCTCACCTGTATTTCAACATAAATAAAAACTTGCTATTAAGGTTTTAGGTTAGGAAACTTTACCACCTTCCTTATAACTGGATATATTTGCTGCCTCTGCATTTTCTGTGCCAGGACAGGGGTCATTTTATCAAGTGCTTTGTCCTTGTGTCTGCTGGAGGAAACTCTTGCAGAAGAGGACACTGGTAGCAAGAAATTGGTTGCTGTTCTGATAATGTGGTGGATGTGCTTTGACCTTGGCTAATTTTTGCTTTGCTTTTTGAAATGTGGATTGAAATGGTGGATTGAAATGCATTTTGTTGACGACGCTCACATTTTGATGCACACCCTGTTGCAGGCACTAAAGCCCTCCAGCATTTGAGATGAGATACCACCATGTGCAGGAAAACGCCTTGGCTGTCCCTGCCTCCATCTTCTCTCGAGTCCTTACTGCCACTCCCGTGGTTGGAAGCGATTCTATTAACCTCGAGCCTTACACCACTTTTTCTAGGCGAGTTTTCTCTTTCAACTGAGAATCAACAGGAGGCAGGAGAAGTTTCTGCCCCAGGCTGCCTTGGGATGCCTGGGGTCACTTGTGCTCCCCGGTACCTTGCCCCATGCCAGAAAGCTTTGCTGACTAATGACTGCCGTCTATATTGCATTTATGTCTGTCCTGGTTTCAGCTGGGATAGAGTTAATTTTCTTCTTAGTAGTTGGTATAGTGCTGTGTTTTGGATTTAGGATGAGAATAATGTTGATAACACACTGATGTTTTGGTTCTTGCTGAGTAGAGTTTACACTGGTCAAGGACTTTTCAGCTTCCCATGCTCTGCCAGGTGCACAAGAAGCTGGGAGGGGGCACAGCCAGGGCAGCTGACCCAGACTGGCCAAAGGGATATTCCATACTATATGACATCATGCTCAGTATATAAAGCTGGGGGAAGAAGAAGGAAGGGGGGCACATTCAGAGTGATGGCATTTGTCTTCCCAAGTCACCGTTATGCGTGATGGAGCCCTGCTTTCCTGGGGATGGCTGAACAACTGCCTGCCGATGGGGAGTAGTGAATGAATTCCTTGTTTTACTTTGCTTGCATGCACGGCTTTTGCTTTATCTATTAAACTGTCTTTATCTCAACCCATGAGTTTTCCCACTTTTCTGATTCTCTCCCCCATCCTACCAGGGGACAGTGAGCGAGCGGCTGTGTGGGGCTTAGTTGCCGGCTGGGGTTAAACCACGACCATGTCCAAGGTCTCCATCTCTCCTGCCATCACCAGGAAGGAATCAGATCCAGTACCCGAGTTTTCAACTCCAGTTGCCTTTATCTCTGTCAAATGTGAGCTATAAAGCAGCAGCGCCGTGGCTCAGGTTTGGCCATACGGTAACTCGGTAACCACAGGTAATTACACGGCGGTGGAAACTGGATGTTGACTTACCATGGTTTCCGTCGCACAGTGAGTACACTTGCTAATTATTGTAGAGGATACACAGAGCTGCTCTGTCTCTCAGCGTATTTGGTGTCTGCGTTTTTATCTTGCCAAGAGCTATTTTCTCCTGCAAACAACATCTGGAAACAGATAGTGCATATAGATGTTATTTGCAAGCCCAGCTTGCGGCATTTAAATCAGAGGTCTGTTGGTTTCATGTGTCTGATCACATCAGCATCACCCAGCGCCATTCTACGCCATACAGTACCTACGCAGTACCTGTCAGCTACTGTAATTGTCACGTACCGTCTTTATAACCCAATAAATTAAAACCTGTAACGGGAAGACATTTCTCATCTCAGGCTTCTGCGTTACCAGTCATCACTGCCCGATGCCGCCAAGACAACTCTTTCGATGCCCTGGAACAATACGCTGGGGAGCTGCACACCTTAAAAATACCCTTATAACCTGCTTTGAAGGACCAGCATACCTGTAGAAAGGATTATCTTGGTTTATTCAGTTATATTTGGACAAGTAAATTAATGTGCTTATTTGCCAAATGCAAAATGGAGAACACCACAGCATTCAAAGGTTTAAAAGACATGAGCATGCAGAAATGCGATTGTATCTGCATTAGCCTGGAAGCCTTGTTTTCTGTGGATTTCTACTTATTTCGATTATGTGGAAGAATGAGAAAATATCATGGGTATAACCAATAGACATCTGCTGGAATCATACCTCTATAATTGAGTATTAATTTTTCTGGTTTTGTCTTGAAGGAGCCACAGGAGTTAAAATTAAGCATCACAATTAAAAATGGCATAAATTGCATTTTAACTCCCATGGCACGCTACGTACCGGTCGGTCTGTACCCGCTTGAAGTGAAAGGGAATCCCTGCGCTGGTGGTTTATACCGGAATAAAGCATGAGATGGTAACTTCCAGGGAGGGATGCCGGTTAGCTCTGGCATCGTGGATACATCCCAAAGCAGAGGAGTCCAGAGTCAGGTCTTCATAAAGCATTATTGAGACTTTGGCCGTAATATAATGTTTTAAAACAGAGATGCAGGGATATGTTCCCTGCTGAGGCATACTGTGATGAACGAGAGCACAGGAAAGATGCCTGCTGATCGTTATGGGCTCCTTCAGCTGCAGAAACTAATTACAAGTATTTTTCCAGAGTTTTTTTCTAGGCTGCCTGTGACCACTAGTTTTTCTTAATAATAAAAATCATTATTGATTTTTCTGCTTGCTGAGTCACAGCAGTAATTTACACTGCCCTTGAACTGCCCCTCGTAATCCGCTTTCCCCCCAGGGTCCAGTGTAATTCTTAAATAGGACCTAAAACTTGAAGCTTAATCATAAATAATTACATTAATAACAAAAACCCTAATGCGTTAAGAGTTTTCTGTGTGTTTTAACTTAACCAGCTTTAGGGAACTGCACTTCTGTGGTGGGGACAGGATATTTGCATTTGTTTTGGGGAAGTTTAGAGTTTTCTAAAGGAAAAGCCTAAAAATAAATTAAAACAGGGAAAAAGTAGTTTGACACTAGTTTGTATTCTTCCTCTGTTGCCTTTGGCTTTCCTACCCACTAAAATAGGATTACGCAGTTCTAGCGTGGGCTAGATATTACAGGCTTCAGGTTATTAAAGCTGGGTGGTACCTACTCTCCTCCTCCCTTATTTCACCCTATCCTTTTTTTCTCTGCAATCCTATCATTGTGTGATAAGATCTTTCTCCTGCTGTACATCTCCATTTGCTTATCTGGTGTCACAGGTGCATTGTTAAGAGAAGCCATAATTACGAGGTTAACTGAAAGAATTTTATTAATCACCAAATGATGGTCAACTGGTAATTGACGACTAAATGAAAATCAGATGGTAATCAAATGGTGATTAAGCAATAATTGAATGTTAGTTAAACAGTGATTTATATGATGATTTAGATGGTGATTAGACAGTGGTCAAACACTCTACTACTTACTACACCTCTAATAATAGCTGGATATATAAAGGTTGCTAGCATACAATATACCTTTAGACCTAATGTAAAATGTCGCTTACCTCATTATAGATACCAGACGCCAGGTAAGGGATCTCTCAGCCTCGAGGAGTAACCTTGAGAGCCGCCCCTGCCCAAGGGGAGACCACGGCCGCGCAGGAGAGATTGATGGGCTTGGAGGGGCTGCAGATTTTTATAGCGTAAAGCGATTGACTTGCAGTCAAACCCTCCATTGGTGCATGGGCAGGACTGCAGCTGTAGTAGTTTTAATTATGTCTCGTCTCAGCTCAGGCTGATGCTCTTAGCTCCTGGTAAGCTGTGGCCTAGACTCCTTCGTTCCCGAGAAGATGTATCCTAGCACAATTCTCAGGGTTTGCACAGCGGGGCTGACTTCAGTCAGGCCTTCTCGTCGGTGATGCCTGAACCAAAGTGCTGTTCACTCACTCGGTGGGGGCATCCATCGCACCTGGAGGGAGACGTGGAGGCCAGAAGGGCACTGGCTGCCGGCGGGGAAGCCTACACGCTGTCCCGGCTGGCATGAACATGCCAAAGCTCTTGCATGGGCAGGGAGATGGGCGTTGGGCAAGCCTCTGCCTGCTGGAGAGGGAAGGGCTGTACTCCCAATGAAGCCAGCTGCTGGTGCAGAAGGCAGGAGTTAAAATCCTTCCCCCTGAAAGCCAAGTTACCGTGACACAGGTTCAGCTTTTGCAAAGGTTGAGTTGGGAATAGGTGAAACAACAACGCTTGGCAGTGCTGAACCCTACAGATCAGTACTCGGTCCCTCAGCAGAGCAGGACCAGGTCTGGTAACATTTAAACAACGTGGGTGGCAGGTGTCAGCACGAGGCCGCTCTCAACTCGTGAATGGTGGTGGTGGTCCTGGGGCCTGGATGACCGCAAACATCACTCCTGTTTTCAGGAACAGCAAGGAGGAGGATGAGGGAAGCTGCAGGACGGCCAGCCTTACCACGATCCCTGGGAAGGTGATGGAGCAAATAGACCTGGAAACTAGTCCCAACAGGGACTTCTCACTTAATTTCAAATCAGTGGAGACGAGAAGGGTACAGCCCAGCACTGCGAAGCATAGACAGGGATCAGCTAAACAGGAAACCATCAAAGAAAGAGTTCAGTCCCATTTCTTTTTCTAGTGGTTTTTCTCCTGAGGCTTTCAAGCTCTTACATGCAAAAGCACTGAGAGTGCTGGCTGTGCCAGTCTGCACACAGTATTCTAGAATTTAATTTACAAATGTAATAAAAAGCCAATAAAAATTAATGTTAATTCCAGGGGCCTGAAGCAAGCTGAGTATGAGCACAGTGTTGTCCATTCTTGAATTGCTACCATTGCACGATGCCATTCAGCCCCCGGCTGCTCGCCAGCCCTTGTCGGAGCTGCCCATAAGGCTGCTAAGGAACTTCAGCTTTCAGCACTTTACAGCCAGCACCCTGCTGCACTGGCTCCCGAGTGGCATCTGGGTATGCGGGATGCCCTGGCTTCGAATCCATCTGTAGATGCCATTGACACCCAGGTGCGCAAATGTTTTGTGGGCCCACTTAGCGAGAGCTTCGTCATCGGGTGGCAGAGCATCAGAGGACGGGGTATCAGGAAGAAGCGCCATGAATTTGACCTGATTGATCAGCTGTGGCGCTGTGCTCCTCACTTCCCCGACACCCCGGGTGAGAGAAGCATCAGCATATCAAACCCACCGGTGTAAATTCACGCATTTCTGGCTTAAGGGCTTCCATAAATCCTGACACCCACTGTGGCTTCCTGTGTGTTGTCCAGCTGCCCGCTTAGCACTAACCCACACAGTTAATGCCTTATACACCACCCAGAAGGCAGTATGTAACTCAGGAGTCTCTTCTAATATCAAGAGCACGGCCATTAGTCCTGCACACTGGCTGCTACCCCCATCTTGCTGCGTAAGCTCTGCTTGGCTGATGACAGGCAGCTCCTTCCACCGCTTCATCCCCTTGACATATTTTGCTGGGAGGGGAGGTGGGGTGTGGGTACGTGTGTCTGTGCGTGTGGCAGGGCTGCCTGAGCCCAGGCAGGGGGAGCTGCCTGCCTTCACCTTTTAGCCTCAAGCTCCAATGTGCAAAATCATCTCCTGAAATGAGGACATCCAGCTCAAAAGGTTTGCAACGCTGCTTAGGTCCCAGTGCAACCGCAGGGCAGACGGTATGCTGGGATTGTTTGAAAGCTCTTTTTTCGTCTTTCCCCCATACAAACTGGTTCCTCTTTCTTGCTGCATTATACAGGGGCCTTAAACCTGTGCTTAGCATGGGATCAACTGGCACCAGTACCCCAGTAATCCTACAAAGTGCTGCATGTCAACCTTGTTTTGGGGCTCAGCTGTACGAAGTTTTGTTTGTTTCCGTAATCCAGCAGGCTCCTTGCCAGATGATGCCTAAAAATTGTACTTCATTTGCTGGTCCTTGTCCTAATTTCCCACCCCTGCCCTCAGATGGTGCCCACGACACTGCTCGGTGCCTCCCTGAGATCCTGCTGGGTAGGTCCAGTCAGCAGGATGTCGTCAACGTAATGGAGCGGGTGACACACTGGGGACAGGCTGCACGCCTCCAAGGGCTGAGCCGCAACCCCGTGATGGATCGTGGGGCTGTGCCGGTATCCCTGAGGCAGCGGCTGGTGCCATTTGAGGGCTACAGGCTTGGTGGGGGGATCAGCACAACGGCGGGAGCCACAGTCCTCCCTGGCACAAGCTCCAGGGTCCAAGCTGGTCAGGTACCAATGGAATATTTTCCCCTAGTAGGGGACGATCTATTAACAGATCGTGCCCCGTGATACGTTCAGGCACTCTCGTAATCCTCCCTTGATCCACAAACTTGCCCTGCTAGTTGCAAGATTACAAAATCTTCTTGATCCAACCCTTCCTCCTTTCCAAATTCATTAGTATTCATCTGTTTATTCTTGTGGTGATGGGACTGATTTCTATGAAATAAGGCTGCTTCTGCACCTGTAACCAGCAGGGCCCTAACCTGTTATTTCTTATGCTAGCTCCAATGTAGTACCAACGGAAGGGGTGGACAGCCATCTCCCTCGCCAGATCCCTTCATCAGCCATAGTGGAGGGGGACCGCACACTCCCTGTTCTTGTTTCCAGGGAAAAAGGTTGGGGTAGTTAGGGGCAGGTGAAGACGACCCATTTTTGCTGCAGACAGAGGCTGAGGCAGATGGGACCAGTGTCCTAGGGCTCTGCACTTCCCTTTGCCCCTTCTCCTTTGCTCTTCCTTTCTTAAACAAGGAGTCGATTTGCCACCTAGCCATGCCAGCCTGCCTTAGTGCCATAAATGCCTCTTTCTGAGTAACTTTTCCCTTCAGCTGTTGCATTTGCCTCTTTTCCAGTCTGATAATCACCAAGCTGTCCCAGTGCTAGAGTAACATCCCCCACTGGCTTTCCGACAGCAGCCCCTAGCAAGAAAATTACGCCAGATGTAAAAGGTTCCATACCAAGATTGAAAATTACATGAATAAACATCTTGCCCCCAACATTAGTCATGTTACAGTTGCACTAGAAGAAATATTTGTGCCTTTAAATAGCATGACAGGACTTTTCAGCTATGGCTATTTAATCATTTTTCTGTCCTCTGTAGAGGAAAACTAACTTTTTGTAGTACAGAGACAGAGAACAAACCTCTGTTCACTGTATATTCATTCTCGCTAATGGTTCTTTTAACAGGAAAATTGACACTTTGGAATCATCAGTCCTGGCAAACTATCCAACACCTTTATTTCCAATTTCATTGTTCATTTGTGATACAAAAGTCAAACTTCCACAAATAGCTCTTCAGAACAAAAAACTAAATGATTTATACATAAACAATTTCATACAGCATTTATAATGTGCAGTACAAAATGTACACTGTTCGGATGAGATACAATTGCGCATCATGCCAAGATTTCAACAAGTGTTAACTATATAGACTAGTGCTGATGGTTACATTTCATAGAGACAGTCGTAGGTACTGCCTTAAAGCACAGAAAAGACACAGTTCTGAAAAGCTGTACCTGTCTCATCCTCAGTCCCCAACTCCCCATTTCAGGTCCTTCTCCATATTCATAGAACAGTTCTGAATTCATCAAAAATGAAGCTAGGCACATGTGCTTCAACAACCTAAGGCAAACAGGAAAGCACAGTCAGGTATATTCTTCATTATTCACTGGTATGCTCTCTTCATCCATTAACAAGCATATCTAATCTCTGAATCAACACTACTGAGCTGAACCAGCCCAGCTTTAGGATGTGCTCCTGGGTGTGTTCCTGCTCGTGCGCAAAGCAAGGAAGGAACACTGTGTCAGGCAGGTAAGGCAAGCCCCAGTCTGTCAGGAATTGCCGGGACCGCCGGTACTGTGTGAGACTGGAGGAACACTGACACCCTCTCTGCTGTTTCTCCACACAGCACCAGGCTGAAGTGGACGCTGGCACAGGTACCAGATACACGAGCTGCAAGGGGGCCGTGACATGGGGACTTTCTAGTACATTGCACTGTGGGGTGGGAAGAAGAGAGAAACTGGAAGAATCTCTCTCTTTTAGTTGTATTAGCTGGGAAATGGCTTCTTCAAGAATCATTGAGGTACAACCTACAGCAAATAGGATAATGACTTATTTTTAATACCACATATAAATAATATATCATCATCAAATGCAGTTAAGTTGCATTTAACCCTAAACTAAAGACTCTACAAGCCCAGACTTTCAGAACTTTCCTTGCATGTGAAATAAACAAGCTGCCTGGGAAGCCATGCTTTGGCAGGAAGGAAGGAAATCAAGGACTGGAGATGGTGTTTCACCAAAATTTGGACTTGCTAATTAGCTTTTTGCCCTGCATTTAGTAGACTGCAAGTTTATTATTACTCAATTCTGCAACATCTCAGAACTTCTATTTTATTTCTTCTGTTCCCAAAAGGCCCCCAGCAACGTACAGGCTCTCTGAAGATTAAATGGAACAGACTCTTTTTAAATCCGCTCAAAGTTGAAATCCTTTCTATATTTTGTATCCCCTCCGTATTTTCTAGAAAATTTTTCCATAAGGATACTATGACTAGTATAGGAATAGTTACACAAAGTATGCGAGTAACATAATTTGTCGTTCTTACAGGGTAAAAGAATTCGTTATGACCCATTGCTATCAGGTAACAGATTTTTCATCTGTATTTCCTTTTGGCAATCTTTTACAGAACATCTGAAAAGGGTCAATACTGCTTTTTGGAGAAGGTTAACAAGTCCATTATTTTGGATCTCTGTTTACAGATGATGCAATGTTCCAGAGTAGGTACGCGTGATCAAACTGCTAGTACATAACCACAGTGTGAACCAGGAGTTAGCTCATCTGAACAGGACTTGGGCTCAGTGCTGCATACGGGAGATGTGGAATTCTTTCTTACCTTTCTTGGTAACTTTGTGTAGCGAATGTAATCTTCCAGGAACATGAGGGCACCCACTACATCAGCAGGCATTTCTGGTATCTTCTGGCTAAAATTAAACCACCATGAAGATCATACTCTTACTAGCTGATCAGTTATTTGGATAAAATTACATGAAAAAGCCAGCCTTCAAATAACACCGTTTCCACTAGGTAGCATGCGATTCCATTACAAAAAGAAACAGTATTTTAATCTTATATTTAGTCAAATATATTGTTATTATTATGTCAAATATACTCTGCTAGAAAAACATACTGAAAAAGCAGTGATAATACTACTGAAGCCCTCTTCACAGAGGTGATACTTAGGGAAAAAGTAAAACACGGATACCTTGTGCACTGTTCCATCGTTGAACGAATAAACTGACCGATCAGAGCCAGAAATTGTTCTGTGTATCTTGAGTGAAACTGTTTCAACAGGGTAAGAAGTCCCAGAACTAAAGGAAGCCAGTCAATTTGATCAGCTGGCCGCTTGCACACCACTCCTGCACAAAAAAAAAAAAAAAAACCCACAACAAAACAACACGTTTATAAAACAGAACATATTCTTTATAGCAGAAGTAACCTTACGTAATATACTCTCATGAGGTTTTTTGCTGTGCCTCCCCTTCTGCTTGCCCACACATAAAAATCAAAAAGTAATTTAACAACTGCATTTCTTCCACAGCAAATGGCTTAATGATATTAACTAAGGCATAGGATGGAATGAGAAAGTCAGGAGTTTGGATTCTGTTTCCTACTCCATTGTTATTTGGCTTCAATACTATAACAAACCTGCCCAGACATGATGGACTAAAGTCAGAAACTGAGTATTTTCTATGCAGATAATTTTACTATCTTCTCTACAGATAATTTCACATAGGTTTTCATTAGATTTAGAAAAACAACAACTTATACAATACCTAAATTTCTGTTGTACTGAAGTTTTGGAAACTGGGAAATGAGAAACAGGAAGTTGACAGTGGGAAAATATGGCAGACGTTTTGTTGTTATGTAGATCTGAGGGGAAAAAAAAAATAAGAACACAGTTTTTTCCACACATTAATTTTTTTCTCAGTTAATAATCAATAAAATAGAAACAGCAAACTGTACCAAGCACCAGAATGTAAGCCTGACCTTATTTAATGGATTGTGAATGCCAGCTGCTTCCAGGTAAGCTGTGATTTCATACAAAAGAGTGTTGTCTTCTTTAGGATAAGGTAGTGATGGGTTCTGATAATGTGCTTCAATGTCAGCCAGTATTGCTCTACAAGGAAATTAAATTGATTATATTAAATACTTATTTAAATTATCCCCAAATAAACCTTACATGATGTCACATGTCACATTAATTTAAAAAATTCAAAGACACAAAACCTGTAAATGGTTACAAGCAAGACTAAACCACCTTTTTTGGAATATCTTTTTACAAACACCATATTTGTTTCAAAATCAACACCACACATTTTCACTGTTCTTGCTTCTCATCCAAATATGACCTCAAATCCAGGTATAACCAAATGCAATTAGAAGCTGCGTTGTCCACTAGCATGTTCATAAAAATTACTTGCCAAGTTATTTATTTTTAATGTTTTTGCGGGGTTCAAATTCAAATGCTCATCAACAAAAACCTGAATACAATCAGACTCCATATTTTGCTGTAATTTAGATTTTAAGGATTGGTGGGCTGATAATAATTATATCACAGTGATACACGCAGCTCTTCAGCACATTTTGCTTCTTACTTATTGAGGTTTTCCAAAGCAGCAGCCAAATGCTTGGAGTCAAACCTGCAGGAATAATTTAATTCATTGGTAATCTGTCGTCTTAAAATCTGCATCTGACCAACCTGTTGAAACAAACAAACAAACAAAAAAAAGGGTGGGGTGTTACACTGAACGCAAGGAAGGAAAAGTCAAACTACGGAAAAACTTAATGAGTAACAATTTACAGTTAAATAGATGACACAAGTCCCCATTACACTTAACAGCCTTTGTAGGGCTGCCCAAAGCAGGGACACACATAGTGGTTGGAGCTCCTTCCTCATTTTGGTAACAGAGCACTGATTCAGATTGCCTGCAGCTGGAACTGACAGACCCCAGCTGTGCAGTGCAGTCGAAGGAGAGGCGTATTCACAGTGCTCAAGATTTACACACAGTTCATGGTAGCAAATACAGGCAGTGTGAAAAGGGCACTGAACAGGCAACAGGTATAAAACCCCAGTTACTTGTTTTTTTTTCATTGGTCAGTGAAAATGCCTGTACTCTTTTCCCCACCTCTCCCTAGACCCTGGCAGCAATGCCAGGGATAAAAACCAACGGAGAGGCTTGTTGCAGACAACCTTCCCCTTCCTTCCCTGACCTTTCCTCTTCAGTAACATAAAGAAACATTCACAGCACTCTGAAAAACACAGGTCGCAAAATATCGTTACAAAGACAAGACAAAGAGACACGTTAATGGGACAGCTTGTTTAAATTTTCAGCACGGTAGACTGCCTGCTGCATGAACAAGCCAAGTTCAGGAAATGCTACTGCTCCAAACTTTAGTCTTAGGTACATTATGTTCACAAGGTGCCTTGGGGAGTCTCAGAGCTCCTGATACTGAGCGCTAACTTGGTCTTCCCAGATCAGACCTCTAGTGCCAGACTCCATTTTTGGCAAACTATTAAATATGAATCTCAGCCCTAAGCACTTTGTGGAGTGTGAGCTGTCCATACAAATGAAACTCAGGAGCTCTTCCAAATCCAGGCCTGCTTCACTTGTGATGTTACAGAATTCCAGGTCAACATAGTACAACATTGGTTATATACGTTAATCTGCTTATTTTACACACAGAATTCACTCTAGGCTCTTTGTATCACAAAGTCACGTAAACCTACCTTCATTATAGAGTCTAAATATGCTGTCCAGATCTTCTGAGTTTTTGCAATTGCTGCAGAATAAACCTTGTTTGAATTAGCTGAGAAAAGAAGAAGGGTGAGGCATTAAGAAAAGAACAATTGAGAAGAGAAATAAATGCAAGTGTACAAAGACAACGGCTTTCTTCCATCTTAACTAGTAAGCACTTACCTATAATTCCTTTGAGAGGACTGACAGCATTCATAAGTGCCTTTAAGGTATCCTGTACTGTCCTGTCACGCAATATATTCTTCTGAAACATACTGAGGAAATTCTAAATAAAAGAAAGAAATAAGTAAGTAAAATCCTCACACATGAACTCTATGTTTAATCTTGGTGGTACAAGAGCCACATTTTTTAACAGCACAGAAAGAATACTTCCACAGATGAAGAGTTGAGGAATTCTGTAGTTAGACTTTGTGCTTTTCTGAGTTATGCTAATCAGCGTTAGGACAATTAGCAGATCCCCCTCATCAATATGTAATACCCACTGTAGACAACTACTAATTCAATTTTTGAGGAAGAACTGTCTTCATCAATACTTATTTTCCTTAAAATCTGTAACCAGGCCAGGACTGGGTTCTTCTCAGAAAACAAAAAAATCTTGGTTTCACAGAGAGGTATTAGGGAAAAAGTCATTATATAGAATTGACATCTTATTTATATCATGGTAGACTCAAAGAACCTAATTCTTTGTTGATATCTAGACAGAAAAATAGAAGTTAACCTGAGATCAGCTTTTAAGTATACACAAAGTGTACCTCTTCAAAAGGCAGTCCTTGCAAACCACTGTTTAATGCAACACATAACCTGGTGCTACACCGCACCACATATTCAAGAGTATCAACTTTCATAACTATATCTTACCTTTGGGTTTGAACACACGTTTTTCAAATGCTTTTGATTTCAATTTACCATTTCAAAAATTAACAGTTTTTTTTAATTTCACTAGAAGTTATTAAAGAATAAAAGCATCGTGACCTTGAGAAACCAAAGTTCAAAGCTTACCTGCAGTTCCTTTACAATCATGAAACACAGCAGCCTGTCTAAACCATTGAGACCGAAGGTACCTAAAGTATCTTGGATCTCTGAGAAGAGACGACTATTGGTTACTTCCTGATGAGTTTTGATATCATACCAGGTGTTCATTTGGTCAATGTAACATGTGATTCTGAGGAAAAATTAAACAAACAACTACTTCAGAATAAGGTGCAGACAGTTCCTGTGATAATCTGAGTAATGCGTTATCTTACTCAGGCAGAGATTAGAAAGACTCTCTAAGTATCTCAGGTGACGTTTAGTTACTCCTCTCTCCGCAACGGTTCTGTCACCCTTCCCTGGTTTCTCTCTCCTCTATTTGTGTAACACAGTTTACCTTCTTAGACTAAAATCACAACTTTTCTAGACTAATATTTAAAATGCACAGGATGGATTGGGTAAATTTGGTTTTAGATAAAGATGGTGATATGACAGCTAAGGAAAAACCATTTGTTTTATATTTTGTTTGTATATGGTGGAACTGGAGCAATCCAACACATGGTGCTATAACACAAGCTTGTGACACACAGTACTTACTTTGGGTCTGTGATCCTCAGGATTTCTCTACAAAGCCGACCAATAAATGTTACAGATTCATCCACAGGTGTGAATTTTGGTATAGGAATATGGGTAGACTGGTATATGCTTTGCCAGTCTTGAATCTGAAAAATATGTTTTAGAGTAATTTGCAGTGTTACTATTGCATGTTTTTAATTCGCTTAGAAATTTTATTCCTTTTTTTAAATTTAAAAGTAGTACACCATAAAACAATATTGTACTTTACACATGGCAGAACACTATAAAAACAGAATAAAGCAAAGAGAAGAATAAGTCTTATGACAAAGAGCAAGCAGAAGATAAGTGTGGAGGCTGAGAGAACTACCTACCCTCCTGGTGAGAATTCCATCTGCTCCTTTCTGCAGCAAGACTAGCCACCATTTTGTTAGCTAAATTTAAGATCTATTCACTCCACCACTTGTGAAATATCACAAAAAGAGCTGGTAATTACTGCAATCTTTCTAAGCCTGCGTTCTCACAGCTAACAACAGATACAGAGAGGACTACTGTGATTCAGTAGTTACCTTCTGTTTTCTTTGAGAAAGAGAGGAAAGGTATTGTTAACTTGCAAGAGATATTAAAATAAATAAATAAAAAGTGTTAACATCCAAATATAAAGACATTTATCAACTTTTTACTCATTCTTGTTGTTGACTAGCACCTTTGTTCTTAAGAAGTTATTGCACTCCTGTTCCACATTGTAGTTAATAATACGAGACACTTCCTCTTGCCAAATTTTTAAACCATATATGTTGACATAATCCTGGATATATTCAAATGATCGATGGAACCCATCCATGGTAGCTGCCATTTCTTTCAGTTTGGGCATCAGTTCACTTGGCTACAGATGAAAAAAGAAGATAAAAAGAAAACTGTGAACAGGTAGAATACATAGAAAATGTAAAAGGCTTCTAAATGCTTTTACACAGCAACCTCTAGAGGATTTCAGTATGCTCCACCCAGAACTGAAAAGCACTGAGAAATTTATCAAAGGTTGTTTGATATCTGAAGTAATTCTTCTTACTAAATATTTTTTCCTCCTGCTTTTAATGTTTATTTTAGGCTTCAGTGGTACTATTGACTGATCTGGGAGACTCAATGCAGACAGGATCAAAATAAAGAGTCACACTCCCTATTCTGTCATTGCCTTTCTATGTTTACCTGGCTTATACATATCCTGTGTTGTCATCAGTCGTCACAGACAAAGATAAAACTGTGAACTCAGAACTGATAGGACACTTGGCAATAGCATAATTGAATTCTATGTACTCTTAGCAGTTTATAAACTTATTTTAACATCAAATAAGGCATTCCAAATAACCTTTAAGAAGTTCAAAAAGTGTACTTCTTTACAAAAATGAAATCTGCACAGAAAAGTACGAATTATTTTCTAGAAGGTAGTATAATAAAATAGGTCCCAGCAAACCCAAGATACATAAAAAAATCAAATCAAATCAAGCTGTTACACACCTTGGCTCTAGGATTAAAGATGAGTCCCCTGTGAAGAGCTAGGGCTACCCGTTTTACTAGCTCCTTCCTTATTCCATCCTCTAGTAACTGTTTTGGGTCCACCTAAGTAGAAGAAACATTTTTTTGTTAAAGTCAGAAAGGTACAAAAAGATACAAAGGATTTTGTTTGTACCGAGACAGATACTAAATACTTATGATGAATTGGAAAGCACTGCTAACAGACGCATTTTCCCACCAGTGCTTGTCCAAAGAATAAATATTGAAATACTTCTGCATAATAAATGATTCCTTTAAGTTGAGCGGCAAAGGTTTGTAGTTCCCATATTCAACCTTTGTTAATGATCCATTGACAACGGCATACAATTCTGAGAAGCCAGTATGCATTAAGAAGTGTATACTTCTTCAAGAATACTTGCTCTTGGCCCTGAAAGAGGTATCTTAATGTAGGAAGAACACTCTTTGCCAATGGAAGAAACAGCTCTTCAGAAAAGCTTGCAGTCATTTTTCCAGTAGGGGGAGGGGGGGGGAAGAGTGTCAATGAAGGTTGATGAATCTATTCACAGTGAGGACTGTGGGTTCTTAACAACCTTAAATAATACAGTTCTTATCTGAATGCCAAGTTAGGCATCGCCGTTTGAAAATTTGTATGCAAATTTATTTTTTCTTGTCTTTTTATCTTTCCTCAAGGTCTTGCTTAATGTGCTGAAATATCTGTGATAAAGTGCTAATTGCTACTGAGTGACTTTTTCCTACTGAAATAATGGAACATTACCTTGATGATACCAACTAAAGTAGTTTTCATCATGAGGATACCTTCAGTGAAGATTGAAATTGCATGGGTTAGCTTGGCAACCTTCAATAGAAAGAGAAAATACAATTTATTGAAGTGATTCAATAGATTCAAATAATTACTGTAAAAGGATATACGTCTTTCCCAGTGACAGCTTCCTATTTTAAAGTAATCTGTACTGATACAATTTCAACTTTACATCTTGTTCTAGACTTACTTATAGCACATAGTACAATAATAATCTTTCTTTTCATTAGATCAGTATAGGTATGTTACCAGTAAGAAAGAACAGGTAACTGAGGCTTTACAGAGATTACGGGAGGAAAGACCTAGCTGGCTATATCATGTGTGTACAAAACATCATGGACAAAACTCTAACTTGGTCCCTTTGAGCCGACTAGGGACACAGCCTGAAGTAGTTATTCCATAATAAAGCCTGCTGCCAGCAATGAGTCCACTTCAATATTTCCACTGATTTAATACAGTAACACATTCACTTAGTTTTAAAATTATTAGGTGAGCATCTTTAAGCTCAGAGTTCAGACAAGCCAGTCTTTTGCCTTTAAGACATTTACAACATAAATAGAGACAACATAGTTCAGACTTATAATTCTACAGAAAACAAAAGTGAAAAGCTTTTGTGTGAGATGATTAGTTTCCCCTCTACCTCCTCAAAATAAAAGAAATATTACTGAATACTGCCTCTTCCTCCATCCCTGCCCCCCCCCGCCAAAAACCCTGTCTTTACAAAATTTAATGGGGGAGTCTAAACCTAGTGTTTAGGTCTGAACATCAGCTTAATCCAAGACCACAGCCTGTTTGTATAAAACTCCTAACAAGAGACCACTTTGGCAAAAACTGCTGGAAAAAGATGGCACCTTAACGGATAATGGGAGAGCTAAAAGATACATTCTTTAAGGGAAAGAGTTACTGGTCTACTCAGGGTTTTGCTCCTCATCTTCCTCTGTTAAAAATAAAACCAAATAATTTTAATGTTTGTTCACTCTTCCAGACTGATAACAGTGCAGAAAAAAACCCTACAAAAAGCCAATGATGCAGAAAAAAAAACTACAAAAAGACAATGAGCAATAGCAGCTTTATCTGATCAGATCAACTGCCTCCATCCTGTCTTCACATTTGAGGGCAGCAAAAAGCTTAACCCTGCTGGCTTATTCAGTCTGCAACCTTCTTCTCCTGGAACAAGCATTCCAAATGTGGAGAGCTTCATTTCAGACTTGGGTTTTTAGTTTTTTTCTTCCCTCCTACCTAAATAAATCCAAAAATCTTTATCCTCATTTATAAATATATTTAGCTTTCCTCCCCTTTTCTACAAGGTCAAAAGTTTAAACTTTTACAAACAGAAGAGCAAAAGTTACTCATCTATCCTCAGGAAACCTTAGGTATACTCATGATACCACTAGTCAATTTTAATTCTTACTCAGTCAAACAAATCCAACTTCACCGTTAAAGTATAACTCTACGGAGCTGTACCTATTTAAATTTAGGTTGAAGTTGGCCACCTGTGAGATATGCTTTTTCAGAATTCCCTATTTTAACTGCACCTCGTATCGTGGTCCAAGCTGAGCATAATCTCGTAGCTTGTCCTTATCAAGGCGAGTAGGCACTTCAATAATATCATGAGTCTGAAGCTTTATAATTTTGAGAAGAGATGTAAACATGCTTTCTGGAATTATCTGTAGAACCTTTGTAAATGAGAGATGAAACAAACATAGTCAGTATATTCTCATTACAATTAATAAATCTTCAATTAAGGAAAAGTAATTAGAGAACAAGACAATTACATCTCTTCAAACGCCTACCTTTCTAACATAGGAAACCAATTCGCCAGAATAATACTGTGATACACTGAGAAGATCGGGACTGTTTGCTTGATTGATGCGGAGAAGTGGCAAGTCAAGAGCAGAAGCAAGCTAGAAATGAAGTCAACACTTTAAATCCACATGTCTGTTTTTCTCATAAAAATTGCACACTTGAACTCTCTTGCTCAGACTCTTAACCTACAACTCAAAGCACTAGATTCTTCCTAAAGAGCAGTGTTACAACATCAGGTTTGCCAACAGAAAAAAAAAAAATTCTTAAAAGCCAAGAAAGTCCAACAGTCTATAATGCTACACTCCCCTCACTCATTTTTTTAAAATCTTACCAGTTGTGTGAATATTTTTTGTTGTAATTTTACACTCCTCCCCATGCTATTTCCCATTCTTATTTCTACAGAAAATATTTTCATCTGATGCCAGATCTTCATCATGACAGACAAAAGGCATAGCCAACACAAAACTTTTGTAATTCCTTCAGTCTTCTCTGATACATATGCAGAGGATCCCATCTATGCACCAATGACTCCAGCAAATAGCTGTAATGGTTAGAGGCTGGATGATGAGACTTATTTGCCTAACAGCAGAAATATAATTGGTTGCATAAAAAAAAAATGCATAACTTGCTTTTATTTTCTTTAAAACTAACCTTCAGCTAATTTAATACAGTCTAAAAGATCTGCATATAGAAAAAGTTGGTAAAAGGAAGTTTTGACCCTTTTGTGACTTCACAGCCTTAAGGCCTATTTAACAAATGCTTAGACAACTTGCAGCGTTCAAGTACATTCACTGTTGTTCATACTTACCTTTAGGAAAGTGGCTCTGAGTTTAGTTACCATAGACGGACTGACTCTTATGCTTTCCTGCATAATAGATGTAAAGCTGGGGTAGGAAACAAACAAAACAAATCAGCTTCTTCCCCTGAAACTCATATTTTCAGCTCTTAAATCATATGTCACCAGCACCAGTGTAATCTAGAAGTGGCACAGGAGATCACTAAAGAACTTCACTAAAGGAAGATTTTGGTCTGAAGAGATATTGGCGAGGAAAAACCTGTGAGATAAAGGGGCAGGCGGGGCAAAAGAAGAGGGCATTGGAGAGCGTTAACAGCCAAGGTAATGAAGGAGCAGCTCAGCAAAATCACATCATGGAAAAGATGTTCTCTAACATTTCTTCCCTTGTTTGTTCTTGGTTGAAACAGGAAATCTAGTATTTTGGAGAACACTTAATTAGACTAAAGGCTGGAGACAGAAGCTTAACAAAATTGTTGTAGTTAGAACAGGATAGACAGTAAAAAGTTACAGCATCACTTAACCTGCAGCTGACAACATGACAAGGATGGCTGTTAAATCTTATTCAAGTTGATGAGAGTTAAATATACTCAACAACTCATAGAAGAAGGCTTCAAGATTGTTTTTAAATGGGAAAGTTTATAGTATTAATAATATTTAGGCATGTTATTTCCCACAAGTTTCGCGAATGATGACTGATTTAGAAGAAAAAGCTCCTGCTAAGATACCTGTCAATTAATTGCCAAGCATAAGAAAGATCACCAACTATCTGCATGGTGATCAAGACCTCTTCTTTAATGTTGATAGTTCGGATCATCTGATGGAGAAATTTGCGGGTGTCAGCCAGAAACTGGCAAACTTGCAGGTTTGTTTCCAGCTGGTGAAACTCTTGGACCTATATTTAAAAAACAAATGAACAAACCCCATAAAACAACGCCTTTTTTTTCTGTTCATCTTTAAGGACAGTAATACAAATAGAATCAGTAAACTGACGTATTTCTTCAGGATGTTATTACAGTAAGACACTTAACAAATCCTCGCCTACTTTAGAGTGCGTTAAATAATAAATTTCACAAAGTTACTCGAGGAAGTGTACTGTGAAACACCATACTGATTATTCTTTTATATCCTGGAAGCAGAAGAAATGTACACACAACAAATACGGATATTTTTATTTTGCCTTTCAAATTACTCTCTCTAGCTTCAAATGAATTTATTTTCAGAATTTCTAATAAAATGAGTAATGTTGCTAAATAACGTTTAATACTGAATTAATTTCTTTGAAAAACCCTACTAATCCGCAGCTGCAGGTGGCATGATTTTTCACGCTATATCCCTTATTTTACAATCACAAGGTCTATAAGCAAGTCCTGCTGACTGTATATATAAAACTGCAAAGACCTACAGGCTTAAACAATTCTTCAAATGCAGATCTGTTTTGTAACTCATCTATCGGAAGTCAGTGCATGTGTATCAAATGCTATTTTTCAAAAGGACGAGGTCATTTATCTCAAAATTTCTTTGCCATACCTCCTCCAGTGCCTGTATTAGCTGCACAGTTTTTCTGCCTGCTGCAGTCGAATCATCGTAGTTTAGAGACATTATTTGCTTGGAGATTTCTCTGAACCAAGCCTGAAGATTTTCTATGTAAGAAAAATTTCATCAAATCTTTGCATGTATGATAAGCAACAAAGACACAGGGAACTCGCTAGTCAAAACAAACCAAACCAACCAACCAAACAACCTATACATGTAGGAAATTATTTAAAAGGTTTTCATTTTACTCTTACATTTCTAGTCTTTCAACATGCAGACTTGTAAAGTGGCAAATCCTCAGGTAAGTTTCACATACAACATTAAAAAAAAAAACAAAAAACCAACTACCAACACAAATGATCATTATAAAATCTATACTAAGACGATAAAGCCCTTTAAATCATGAATTTGTGTTTTATGAACTGTTATTTGCCTTGGCAGTTGCAATTGCTATGTTTTAGCTACAAGTTTGCTGACATCAAAAAGATAAAGGGAAATATTTCAGTAAGATAATCCTGCTTTTATTTAAGTGGAAGTAAGTGAGAAAATTGCCTGTATTCTAAGCTTTGTTGTTTTGGATTGATCACAAATATTGCCCTTACATTGACACTTTATGCAGTGCTCCTGATCAAATGAGAGTGTGATTTACAATTCTTATTCTTACACCAGTTCAAGAAAAGAAAAAAAAAAAAAAATTTCAAAAAACAGAGCAAGAAATTTGGAAAGAAATACAGATTCAATGCTTTTAAGTCCTTGGAGAACTTGAAGAATACCAGTAAGTGCAGGTAAGAAGTAAAAAAAGGTTTGAAAAAAATGCTGATACAACAGAAATCCAGGTTACAGCTAGGGAAAGAATGAGAGGAGAGGTTAAACCAGCCCCATATTTAACGGGCATGATCTTCGCACTTCTTTGTACATAGAGCACAGTAACGTGAACTCCATTATACATAGAAAAGTGAACTGGCATTTCACAGTCTTATCTGGCATATCTAAATAAAGTGATAAAAATATTTTTAAAAACATGGCCATCTAAATATTAGGTACCTAAATATGACTTACATATGGAATATACGCAGAAAACCTAGATAAGACAGCATGTAAGAGACCTCTGTGGCAGCTGAGGGACGTGAAATTTTTTCTTATTATCAGTATTAGCCTCAGGTATTTTCTTTTGGTATCGGCTTAGAAATAAAAAATAAAATTACTTTTTTTCCCACAGTTTAGTTTTTAATAATTACCATTTTTCTCCACTCTAGTAAGAGGTTTAACTCCTGAGAAGACATCAGCAAGCTCAGTCATCCTTTCAGATCCCTCTTTTTTATAGTTCTCCCATTTTGTTTGTTTTTCTGACAGCATCTGCTTGAACATCTATTGAAAAATGAAGCATTTGGTTTACAAAACTTGCAAGAAGGCATACTACAATAGATGAAATAAAATTATGAAAACAGATGGAACTGACTTACAGTGATGACTACATAACTTCAAGATCTTGCTAGAATATTAAATACAAAATTAAAAACAATAAGAAATACAGCCAGTGTGATGGACATACAGTGACAGAAATCAACTGAATTTAAAAAACAGTATAATGCAGATATTGTTGATTTTTAGTCACTTATAAAAATATTCAGTAGCTTTTTTAGCTTAGAGATCCTAGAAGACTGGTCTAATGTTGACTTATACTTCACATAGTCATCTCAGCCTATGCAGAGAAATCCAATTCAAAAAAGCATGCACTTGAAGTTAAGCATACTCATATATTCTACCAGGTTAGTATCAGAGCATTAATGGGGAATCTTTCAGAAATGGCAGAACTTCATACATAGGTGTAAGAGTTTTCTTAGCAGCTTATCCTCAACATACATAGGCTTTTGTCTCTGTTTAAAAGAAAGCCTGAAAAAGAGAAGTATGGCAGGATAAAAATTTACGCAGCTTCCTCAACAGATTTTATTATGCCTGTTATCAAGATGTTCATGCAAAATTCTGAGTAAATATTAACACATTGGGTAAGAATGACAACTGTCAATTATTGAGAAGACTGCACAAATCACTTCCAAGCAACAGTAGTTTGTAATTTTCTACAGAAAACTCAAAATTAACAAATCAAAATAGTCATTCTTTATGTAAGTGGACTGTGTGGCAAACGTACCACTACTACTCAAGTCTTTAGCTCTGTTCTGCCATTCAGGGCGAAATACTGAAGGCGGCAGTGGCACATTACCTCTTTTAAAATGAATTCAAATTGAGCTGTATCCAGAAGAAGCTGGAAAAGGATCCTGGGATTGTACCTTGAGTCTGTGAGAATTTGATCCTTTATCTGGCGGAGACGTTTGTTATTTGGATCACAAGCTGTGAATGGAAAGACAACATTTCTCCACTGTTACAGAATTTGGCCAAGCTTTTCAATCTTTGTAAATAGACTCTTTTATTTTTTTTTTTTTAATAGCTTGAAAGCAAAAACATTTTTCTCTGATATGTAAGTCCCCACTTGAGACCCATGTAAATGGAGAACACCACCCTTGTACAACCCTTCCTTAGAACAGGAAATAATTAAGGTTTCTGCGGTGCTTCAGCCTTCTTAAAACTCTTCTGCTGGCTTCTGCAAACTAAATGCGAATTCAGTACACCTGACTGAGAAGCCCAGAAATCAACATTTCTGAAACCGTTACAGAAAATGCATGGAGGTGTAACAGAAGCCCTCTCACATACCAAGAAGCCGCAAACACAGCACAAGCATTCAACCAAGAGTATGTCAAAATACTTTTACAGACCGAAACTCATGACAGAGACATTAGTCAACAGTTTTAGTTGAATTTCAGTTCAACAGAATAAAAACCTTGGTTTTAAACTATTAATTACTAAGATATTAAGAAGTTGGCTACTGCTTTCCTTTTGGTCCTAGGTAAAACTTCCAGAATGATGCTTTAAGTGATAAGGCAGAAAAAGATAGAGTTCCCAGACTTTTTCTGCAGAGTATTAACAGGATCGTGACTTCTCCTACCACTTTTTATACCTGTGTCTACCTCACGAGAATTAAGGAAATGCACGTGTGCTGTTTCAGCTGAAGATTTTGGGAGACTGCTAGCAAAAGAACAGCTCAAACTCTGAAACTCTGCTGACTTCAACAGCAGCACACACTGAACTTCCATTGGGATGTAACATGAAGCACCAGTACAGCAGGAGTGACAGCTCTGTAATAGAAGTCTAGCATGAAGTCTTACCTGTGTCCGCAGTGTGAAGCATCAGCCAGCGGATTGCTACATTGCAGTCTCGCAGGCAATTCAGCAGCTTGGGAATATTGTCCAGCACCAGCTCTTCCCTTAGACAGCCTTCTTTGAGAAACTGCTGCACCTGAGTGTGCACTCGCTCAGTGACTGCAGCATATCTGCTTGCCTTAGAATATACAAAGCTTGCATCAATATAATCCTTGCCTCAAATGGAATACATCATGTACAATGTGACTGTGGCTTCTGAAGAACTTGAAAGGCACACAGATCAAAAAAAGTGCTATAAAAATTATTATCATTACTAGTACGCAATATCATACACTGCAACTGCATGACAAAGGATTCAAGCTAAATTTTAAAGCAAAAAGCCTACACAGGAAACAATGTTTCAAAAATGCAGACTTGTAAACTTCCTATATTCACTTATGTACTCTCTAGAAATCATTCCTAAAAAACGGTACTAATATTTTATTGCCTAATGTGAAAGAACAACAACAAAAATCTATTCCAGAATGGAAATACTTTTTATGAATTAAATGTCAGTTCTACTTAGTGAAATTCTTCCCTAAAGACTAAGGAAAAATGTCTGCTCATAACCCCTAAGTTTACTAGACAATATATAGTACAGTTCTCCTAATTAGACACTTCTGTATGTTCTTTCCTGAGCACTGGGGTCAGATTCTAAGGAGGCATTTAGCTATCATCAGTCAACTCATTTGTTGATTGGGCAAACAATCAACCAACTCAATATTACTCACTGTTTTTTATGCACGAAAAAATGATTTCACATAAAAAGAACTAACTGCATTGCATCATGCAACATTGCGTTATCATTCTTTTAAATCAGATGCTTTTTCCAGAGTATCGGTTATCGAATTTGGGAGGCCGCCACACACTGGCAGCATAAACGTGTAACTTCTAAAACTGTTATCTATGAAAGACCAAACACTACAGTCAGCTTAAGACATCCCAATACTGAACAACATGGCAATGAGTGCTACCATCTGTTCAGTCAGGTCACAACCCTGAAATTTTTAGGACAAGCAAACACCGGCAAGAGGAAGTGAAACAAGCAGTGCTGTGAAGACCAGGTTTTGAAACTTTGAAGTATTTTTAACTCCAAGGTATGTACTCAAAGTATTGTACTTGAATGTAATACAAATAATTGTATGCAAGAAAAAAAGACCTGTGCGTTATTGATGTCATATAATACTCTTGAGATGCCCACACAGCTTGAATCTTGCTAGAAATACTTAACTCTGGCTTATGTACCTGCTCTTTGACATTTGAAAGATCCAGCGTGTAGTTGAGGGCAGTTTTAGCAGCTTTGTAGGGTTCCCACGCTTCTGCTAGATTTACAGTGATTCCCATGTAAATGCTAATAACCTAAGATTGAAAGCAGAAAAGAAGAAGCTGCACTTATATTTTATTAAGAAAAAGACATACTTTTCATTTAGCATTATAAGTAGAAAGCGATATGCTGTGGGTATAAATATGAGACAACTGAACTTTTTTGGTAGCTATACTTTTTGCTCCATCACCTTTGGAAATCAAGGAGTAAGAAGACTTTGAAATAAAAGGCACTGAGTTACCTAGAGGCTTAGTTCTGAAAACAAGCTGGCGGTTCTTTCAGTCACTGTGTATGATCCTTGGCCTCTATTTCCCCGCCCCCCCCAAACTCATGACTTCTTTTTCATTTCCATGATGCTATGCAGGAAACTGACAGTCAAAGCAACTGGGGAAATGACTACGACGGGAAAAAAAAATCCGAATTAATCCTACTCTAAGAATGCCCAAAGGACAAAAATGAAATGTAATGCATCTTCTATGGTGAACACAAACAGAAGGAAACTATGATTCCACGCTGTGATTTTTAGGGAGCAAAGAGGAACTGATTTCAGACCCCTAGCCCAAGTTTGAGTGTGATTAAAAACACAGAATTGTGATTGACTTACAAGTGTTTGTAAGATACCTGATTAAAATGGAAGTCTTGGGTTACTGACAGACGGAGGATATATAGAGCTGTGGCATTATGAGCTTCGTCACACTATTGCTCCAATATTCGTCCATCCTGGAGTGGTAACATCTAGAGGGACACTGTCGTCAGCCGTTGAGCTCTTCTGACAGTGTCAAAAAGGAAGCCAGTAAAGGCAAATGAGACACTGGTCTGCTGATATGAGGACCCCTCTCATATTTTTAAAGTGAAGCTCAGCATTTCCTGTACATGACAGTTCCTCAAAAGGCTACACTTCAACTGCTAACAATGATTTGAAACCAGCCTCGGAGTCAAGTATTCTATATGATGCAGCTAACTTATCCATACCTGATCACAAGAAGAGAGGTGTTGTCTTAAAATAACAGTTTGTACTATGAAGTCAAGTGAATAAAAACGCTGGCATAATAAAAAACTCACGATGTCAAGATCTCATTTCTAAAATAAGCTTGCAGTTTTTCAGAAACTGATGGGTTCTAATGTTATTAGAATAGCCAGCTATTACAGTTTCTTCCCTCCTTTCTTCACTGTTTCACTTATGTTACAGAAGAATACAATTTGAAATCAAAAGAGATACACAAATTAATTTATAGTTTCTTTGTTAAGTCTGATTCACTTTGATGTAGACTACCTGGGGACTCTCTTGTTACATGCCAGCCTATTTCAGTAGCATTTTTTGCAGGCTAGGGCTTCTGGATGGAAATCCTAAATCTCAGTACCGAGACATGTAGTATTATCTGATCCATTTTGATCACTGCATCTGAAAAGGTCTATAGAATGACACAGAGTGACAGGTTTTGCTTCTAAGTTATTTGGACAATGGCATGGAATGAATCCTTAAACAAGGTTTCAAATAACATCAGTATGGGGGGGATCTGTTGGAGAACAATACTGCCATCCAGAGCACCCTTGACGAGCTGGTAGAATTCACCAGCAGAAACCACATGAACTTCAATACTGATAAATACAAAGTCCTGCACTTGGGACAAAACCCAGCCCTTGCAACAGCACAATCTGGGAACTGATTGCCTATGTAACAGTTCTGCAGAAGAGGACCCAAGCGTCCCGGTGGACAAACTGAACATGAATCAGACGTGCAGCCTTATGATAACAAAGACTAATGATGCACTAGGCTATGTCAGCCACACTGTAGCCAGCAGATTGAGGGAAGTGATTATTCTACTCAGCTCTCGTGAGGTCCCATTTAGAGTAATGTGTCCAGATTCAGGCTCCTCAGTATGAGACAGACATGGACAAACTGGAATGAATCGAATAGAAGGCCACTAAGACACTTGCGGGGACCCACTATGAAAGTAGAAGCTGAGGGAGTCAGATTTGCTTAAGCTGGAAGAAAGATGACTAAGGGATCTGACTGCAGTCTTCCATTACCTTCAAGGGAAGTTATGAATAAGACAGAGCCGGACTCATCTCAGATGTGCACAGTAAAAAGAGGCAACAGTCACAAGCTACAAGGGAAATTTCAGTTTTACAGAAGGAAGAAATTCTTCACCATGAGAGTGATTAAGCACAGCCACACGTGCCCACAGAGGCTGTAGATATTTTAGATATTTTCAAGACAACTGGACAAAGCCCAAGCAACATTACTTAACTTTGAAGCTAGCCCTGCTCTGAGGAAAAGGCAGAACTAAAAGATGCCTATATTACCTTGCAGCCTACATTTTTCTATGATTCATTTTACCACGATGGTATCAAGAGTGGTTGATTTAAGTATTTTAGACAATAACTGGTATTTTTAAAGGATAGCTTTCCACACTTATCCAGAAGGTTTGACTCAGACCACTTCATTCTGAACAAAGTAAAATTTCCCCAGAGAAGAATCTATTCTAGTTTGAAGACATTATTATTTTCTATAAAGCATGCTGTAAAAAGGAAGTAAACTGTTCCTATAATATTAAATTCAGGGAAGAGTTTTAAAATAGAGTTATTTTTTACCCAATTATCTGGAAAGTATTTATCCACTATCTCTCTCATTTTTGCTTGTTGAGTGTGAAGAATAGAAGGGTCGAAATACAGTATCACATAGAGCATAGCAGCCTGAGTAGCCAGGGCAGTGCTGCGGTGTTCTGGTAATGGATATGCAGAAACCTAGGAAAAAGGGAACAAAGCAAAACAGAACGTAATATAATGCAACATAAACCACCTGCAAACATTATGAGGCACATTAAAGAGTTTGGTATATAGATACTTGGAGGCAAGGAGGATATGTGGGTAAGCTGGATATGCTTACACATGCAGCATATTTACCAGATATATTTTACAAAATATAAAAGTTGACTGTGTAGATGCCCGGTAACTTTAACAGGCTATAGTAAGATATTACTATACTGTAAATGAGCCAAAGGAGGGATGAACCAAAGAGCTTATGATGAGTTGAAAGGAGCAGTTAGAAATAAGTACTTCATAACAACTGGGTATGTTTAGTTCATCTCAGACAAGTATTAATTTAACTGAAGTAAGAGGCAATTAGGATGCAGATACTTTAATTATTCATCAATTCTCCACGTAGTAGCAAGATCAAAAAGATTCTAATTATCAACTGAATTTTCATTTGAAAAATACATAGGATAATATATTAAAAGACCTCCATGCTAACAAAAAAGTTGGCATCAAAATCATATTCAACAAGACATAATGATTTGTCATTAGGAAAACAGTTCTCTGCTTTTGTTTGTAACATTCTATTTTTCTTTAATTTTGTTTGGTTATTTTATTAGGTTAAGTGTTCAGCCTAGCAACAAAAATCAGGAGGCTTCTGCCCACTGCCATCAAGAATAAGTCGCAAGTATCAAAGGAGATAACACCTCAGAAATAACATAATTTAGTGAAACAGGCTGTGTTCAGTTTGGGTTGAGATGAAGATTTCTACCCTACTTTTTGTACTACATTTGGAAAAAGTACAGAGGTTATAATCATGCTTTGTATAGAAACATTAATGTTTTCCATTATTAACTGTAAGCACTACGAAATAAAAATCACAAATTGTAGTATTATTTTAATGCAAAGGCAATAAACGAACAATGCTATATAAAAAAAAAGAGGAAAAGTAATTTTGATACAAAATATCAGCTGATTTAAGTAAGATTTCTAGGTTAAGTACTTTACAAGCATAGTCTCACAAACACTTCGCAGTTTCCTATCAGAGACATAGATTATGTCATAAAATGGGCTCTCTTCACAACTTGCTAAGTTCTTTTTTTTGTTTCTAGAACTCTGCACAACTTAAAAAAATCTGACGGTACAGTACCTGAAAAGGCATTTTTTCCCCTTTGAAGGTTAATATGTCTGTCCATAGCATGAAAGTGTTTTCAATAAGGTCCCTACTTTTAAATTATTACTCCTGCCTAAAGACTTAAGCCTTTGTTTATTTCTTACAATCATTCATTAATTTTCAAATGCTCATTTTCCTGCCTCTGTAAACTGCTGCAGTTTTCCAGAACTCACTAAAAGTGTGCCAATAATTACAGAAATAACATTGCTTGTCCATGCTAAAGACTGAAACCTGCTCAAAAGCAAATGCTTTGTTAAAGATCTCTCAAAGGGGTCAGATTCTGAGACTGTAAATATAGCAGCCATTACTCATACTTTGCTTCAATTTTTGTTCTTTTCCTTTATTAATACAATTGTCATAGTTAAGAAGTGTGATATTAGTGTTTCTTTTTAAACACTGTCTACTAAGGGATGATGAATCTCTTTGCAGTAACTAAAAGAATCGGAATCTCCGAAGGAATCAGAGTTATTAAGAGTGGCCAATCACTTATGATTTAAAGACATTAAATAAAAAAGGTTTTTTTACTGTGAGATTGGCCAAACACTGGAGCAGGCTGCCCAGAGAGGTTCTGCAGTCTGCACCTCTGGAGACACTCAAAAGCCAGCTGGACACAGTCCTGTGCAATCGGCGCTAGCTGACCCTACTTGCGCCAGGGGGGTTTGCCTAGCTGATCTCAAGAGGTCCCTTCCAACGTCCGTGATTCTGTGATTTATTTTTTTCTGAGCTTCATGGTTGAGTAACTAACCTGAGAAACCATTTTATTTTCAGTTTTAAATCCCTCTTTTTATCTCACAGTAACTTACCTGGTTGTAAATGTCATCCGACCGTAAGCGGCCAATAACCATGCTAATGAATGTTTCACTTATGGGTACCCTGCTGAAGTAACTCTCGGGGTAGTTTGGAGGTCTTTTAGCTCCCGGTTGGCTCGAGTATCCAGTGCTTCGAAGCAATTTACAGATATCATCTAAATTGGAATCAGCGGAGGATCGGGCTGCACTGTTTTACAAAAGAAAAGAACAAAAATTGAGCTGTATGACCTAACCATTTCCTCTTCTCCCTCCCCTTGTAACCACACCTTTCCTCCAAGAAAATGATCACATACTAAGGTTTGGGAGATTTTTGGTTGTTTACTCCATGAATATAATGTTCACCATATTATAGGAGGACACTGATAAATGCCCATACTGGAATCCCAGATAAGCACACAAAGCACAAACAGAAAAATGACCTTTATTCAGGAACAGAAACAAGTAGCTTTATATTCTGAGGAAGAGTTTTGGGTTGTTTTTGGTTTTGTTTCTTTTTTTCTTTTTTGCTCTCCATTTCTGAATTCCCCTTGTTGATCCACTTCTGCATTCCAGAGTTAAGGAATCTTCTCTCATTATATACTGAGAGGCATAAACATAGTCAAAGAAGCATAGGAACAGGATACCTCCTTTTTCATATGTGTGAAAGGATTTGCAGAGGATGATACCCTTTGAGACCCTAACTGTCATACAATGATGCTGTCCACCTACCCTGGAAACTCATTATTGATTTGACTAATCAAGCACTGTAATTACAAGAAGCCTGACTCGCAATACATTTGTCATCCAGATACTCAAAGACTTTTCACCAAGATTTGCTCACACATTTGAGAACCTGTGATACTTTCATAGCCGACACTTGCAATGTTAAAGTTTTAGTTGAAAGTTTGTTTGTCAGTGGACTTCAAATTTCTATTGTGACAGCATGAAAAATGTGTTGCTCCAGTTTTGGAGCTAGACCTGCAAAACCAGCTAATGCAAGGAGTTCTACTGACATGCAGAGAGCTCTGCAGAACTATTGGTGTCTATCTGTATGGTCAGACAGTCAAAAAGTTGCTGATATTCCCATTTATATTAATTCAATAAGCTAGTTAACTGAATATACTGCATGTTACATCCTTTCAGGCTCGACTGCTTCTGAAAACCAATATACATTACCTGTATCTGTAGTAGGAAACCAACATTCTTTCTCTGACTTCTCCTTCAATCTTCTGGTCAATGACCAGTAGCATGACTCCATATAAATAGAGCGCTTCACACTGTTTAGAAAAAGGAAGAATGAAGGGAAGAAATCACATAAATACAATTTTGCAGTACCATGTAAAGACAAACATATACTGGCAAACTAACCCAACGTCAGCTATGTAGTCAATTCAATATGAAAAATGTCGAGCTGTGTATTTTTGGCCTTTGTCCTCCTAAAAGTGAGTCATAGCATTTCCATGCATTCAGTAAATGTAAATCTTTGTCTAGTTTGGCACTAAAGTAGTTGGCTCGTTTTCTACTATTACAGAACTGTTCAATACTTACTAGAAGCTGTTTTCCATCTTCATTAAGGAGGACCGTTTCTAATGTTTGCTGAATGTAAATTCCTTCATTGAGGTCATCCAAATATCTAGGGATCAAAACAAAGAGTTAGTCATTGACTATTTTGCTCTGAAATCGTATGTCCTCAGAAATCAACTGGCCAATTTTCTCTGAAAGTCAACAGACACACCATAACATTTCCCTAGTACAAGCAACATGGAGTTTTTCAGACAAAGAAGAAGAGATGCTCTACTATGAAATGAGAGGCTAGAACTCCTAGCTAGAGCCAACCAGTGGGCAAAAGCCTCCTTCCATATCCTGGTGGAGTATGTGAAAGACACTAGAGGATACTCTGTAACTTACAGCTAACATCCTCTTAATCTTCTTATGGATGGACAACAGACAACAGTACTGAGAAGGCTTCTACTCCAAAATTTACTAAAACTGTCATTTTTAAGTTACCTCAAAAATACCTCCTGGAAATACCATAAATTTATCTCAATGGCAATTTGGAAGGCAGACCTAGAAATAGAGTATGTTCATCTCAATTAACAGAAGATTTCTTCCTATTAAAGGATTTTCCAGTAACACTACTTATTAATAAGTAATGTTAAGCATTTAATCTTTTAATTAATCTTTTCATATAAGATCAATAACAAAAACAATTCTTATGCTTAAGATTCTCTGGAACTTTTTCTTAGAGTATTTCATGAACCTTTTGTATTTTTTTTTTTTACAGGTAAGAGTAGCAAACGTGAGAAAATGGCAACACCACTGAAAAATTAAGTTCAGGGAAATAATGCCAATGAAAGTTAAAGAAAAAAAACCTATCTGATATTCTGTTGTGCAAGACCACAAAAAACTGAAGTTTAATAATATGGAGTCTGCTTTTATGAAAAAACTCTTCAAGACAATCCCCAAGATAAAGAAGAAAAATTAGCTCTACTGTACAATTGAGGAAATGAGGTAGAAAGGTTAAATGCTTTCAAGTCATATATTAAGCTCGTAAGCAACAGTAGGAGTAAAAGTTAGTGTTCGCTCCAGCAATCCAGGTTTCCAGGTGCTTCAACAGCGAGCGTATTGGGTCTCTAAGAAAAAAGCTTCTCATTATTAAGAATAAACAGTAATCTAGTCTTTAGGAAAATCCATGTGTATTTAAGATACCATACCTGTTTAAATCTACAATGTATTTATGTACACTCTGAAAAGCTAGATAAAATCTCGTTAAAATTTCAATGTTGTTTTCACGAAATTCTTCATCCAAATCCAGTAACTCAGGTTTGGCTTCCAGTTTGCCTTCACATGTCTCAGGTCCCTAAGGAAGGAAATTCATCTTCAGAGACAATATTTGACTTTAACCTCTATTTGACATCTCTTTGGTAGGACACAGCACACATACAACCACCACTGTGCACACAACACCAGAATTAACATTTCTTAGTAAAACAAGGATCTGCAGTTTTCCAAGCTACTTTATGATTGAACACCGATTCCATTAAGATGAGTTTTACACTTTGTTACAATCTGCAATGACTTTAAATACAATATATCCTATGTACCCAATGGAAAAGAATAGTTAACGCTTTGGGTAAAGCCCCAGTGCATCTAAAGCCACTGTGTGCTTTTTGTAGAGCTATCTCTCTGTTGGAATTTTTTCATTTACACACTTATCTGATTGATTTCTCAGCTAGAAACCATAACACTGAGGCCTCACAAACAGCTGTGAGCTTAGTATCTTCTCATACATTTAAACTGCTTGAAAGTATTAGATCTGTGTGAGAATTTTTTTTTTTTTTTTTAACAGACCCTGTATCTAGCTCAGTGCCAGTCCCCCCAAACGAATGCAGCAACTATGTCATTAACAATCATGGGGGAAAAGTGTTGGGATGAAGAGCCTGACTTCCTTAAAGCAATGGTACAAACTTTTTTAACCATTTACCACTGTCAACATTTCTCATAACCATCACTTGGTCTTACCGCTACCATCTAAATGAAAATATTGTTAGTTTAATTGAAAATATTATTAACACTTAACTGAAAATATGTCATTCCACAGACCACTTCCACAGCATGAGATCATTGCTTAAAAGGATTTAGTCAACATGAACACCATAAAAATAACTTAAAATAGAGTTAAAACAAAATATCAAGCTTAATACCCAGCTGACAATTTTTGTGTAGTTTTTAAAATGCTCTTCTGTTTCTCTTTTTATGCAAAATACCTACATAAAACAAAGGATAAAAGCAGGCCCCAAACCGCCTATGAAGTTCAAATACACGAAGTAAACAGCCTGAGTTTTCAATATCTCAAATCTCTTCTCATTAGGTAATTCTAAGAATCATGAATACAGGAATGGTGCATTCGCTGTGAAAATATCTGTAAATTCACTAATTTCTGCTTTACAGGTATGTCTTTTATGGATTTTGAAGCTCCGAAAAGCAGCAGCACTGTTGTGCTTCCTTAACATGCAAAAATCTTATAATTTCAAGGATAATTGTATTTCTCAGCAATTATACCTATCTGCTTTTAAAATTTTCAAGTAATTTGTGTTTTTAAAAAAAAAAAAAAAAGACTTCTGACAAACACTTAGATCTAAAGGTATCTCAGAAGTTATTTGTGCTCAGGGTTTTCAGTGTCCAAGGCTTACAGTTAGTGCTTGAAATTTACAACTCTTGCTTAAAAAAAAAAAAAAACCACCACAACAAAACAAACCAAAAAACCCCCGAAAAACCCAAACCCCTTGCTTTACTATGAACACTTCTTGAATTGCACAATCCAGATAAAGTCAGATTAGACAGTCTCTGTAGTTCCTTCTTAATCATGCTGGAGAATGGTAGAAGGAAATAGGTACGGCAAGAAGCTTAATTTTGTAAGGGAAACAAGGGCTTTTCATGGACACTACTCTCTGATTTATTTGTTTATTCAGTGCTTGTGACAAGTCCGGTGAATGAACAATCACAGCACTGTGAAACAGGAAAGCAGAAAGCAGTTTTCATGGCTGCGAAGAATAAGCTACAGATAACCAAAGGAAGATGGGCATACTGCCCACAGTACTGCTCCAAAGGAAAACAACAAACTGCACAGGCTCAGAACCTGCTGATGAAAGCATAATTTAAAGTTTCTGCAGGAAACAATAATAAGAATTTAAAAAAAAAAAACAACAGAATCCAATACTCAAGTCTTCAGTATCAATATCCATCAAAGTTCACAGGCCAGATGACTCATCAAACATTTTGAAACATGTAGCTGGGACTGCTCTTGTATGGATGCACTTAAAATTGCCTCCTCCCTCTTGCCCTGTTACTCTCAGGGCAGGTACCAGTTATACTTATATTCTGCCTAGGGGCCTAAGCACAGAACTTTCCCTAGACTGTTTCTGTGCACTGAAATGAGTAAGATGAGGCTGAGTATGAGCAGAAGTATATAAAATACAAGACAGCCCAGAAGCAGAACGCTAGCATGCGAGCATATCCCAGTCGCTATCTTCATTTGGTGAATTTCTGGTAGAAACTAAGCAAGTAGGAAGTCATGACAGTCAACTCTGAAGAATGCTAGTAATAAACACAATAGTCAGGAATGGCTGTTTCATAATCTGAAGCATCCTCATGCAGGACAGCAATGCTTTAAGGAGAAGTTTAACAATAAAAGGATTTACCTTAAAATAACTGAAATCAAATATGATATCCCCATACTTCTGTTGATCGGCCTTGTCCTTTAGCCTGAAAACACCAGGAATAAATTCGGAAAGTCTCAGAAGTTCTGCAATGATGGCATTTCCACAGGAGACAATCCGAAGAATTGCCTGACCACAGAGATTGTTTTCAGCTAGAAAATCAACCATTGTGGAGCTGGACGTGACAGAGTAGCAGAAGTCCCACAGCCAGATTCTGATCGTTAGTCTTTAGGTTATTTGAAGAAGAAAGTCTGATGAGAAAACTAGTTGCTCCATTAATAACCTGTAAAAACAAAACCAGACACATTCAGAGTGGTTCATATACATAATTTTGATCATTTAATCTATGCGGATTTTTAAGCATGCTCTCAAATCTTTCAGTTTATGAAATCTAAATTATCCACAGCTTTGTAAAATGAAAAAAAAATGCACTGACTTCATCTTCAGCTCATACACTGTGTTTGACTCAACGATCACAAATACTGAAGCAATTGAAACCACACACGGAGATGGCAGCAAGGAAAGCAAAAACATGTTACAAGATGTGTTTATGATAGTAACTTTAAAAATACAACTAAAGTGACTGTAATAGGCTTTAGCAACAAGGAAAAATTTTATAGCAAATGGAAAAAAATACAGCTCCGTTCCTTTATTTATTGCTGAAGGGTTAGCTTCCGTGCTGTGGCTGCATTGCCTGGTCACGGGTTTATTTATTGACATATTTACTGCAAGATACAGAGCACGGCACTGCTAAAAATAAGCTTTTATGTTTAGAAATATTTATGGAACATTATGAGCTGACTTTACTTTTCACCAATAACCTTCCAAACCACTGGGATAAACTTAAGATGCCAGTGCCTCTTCTACCCCAAAATGGGAACCAGGAGTCGGACCTCCCGGTCGGGCGAGAGGCAGGGCGTCCCCACCGCCGCGGCAAGCTCCCAGAGCGGGCCCCGCACCCCGCAGCAGCCGGACCGGGCTCTACCCCCCATCCCCCGCTGCCCGCCAGCGCCGGGCCCCGGGCCCTTTGAACGCTCCCGCCTCCCTCCCGCCAACGCTCTCCCCTCACGCCTCGAACCCCGCCTCGGGGGAACCGCCTCAGAGCGGCGGCGGCCCCCGCTCCCTGCTCCCGCCGCCTCCCCTCTGCCAGCGGCCTCCCCGCCGGTGCCACCCTCGCTCCGGCGGCGCTCACCCTCCCCCGCCGCCGGTGCGGTGAGTGGCGGTGGCGCGGAGGGCGCTCCGCTCCGGCAGGCGGCGGGAGGCAGGGAAGGAGGCGGCGGGAGGCAGGGAAGGAGGCGGCGGGAGGCAGGGAAGGAGGCGTCGGCGGCCCTCCGAGCGGCGCGGCGCGGCCGGGCCCTCCCGTCACATGACGGCGCCGTCATGTGGAGAGGCGCCGGCTGATGAGGCGATTCCGCCGCCCGCCTGGACCGCCCTCCCCCCGACCCAGCTCGCCCGCCTGCTCCTGCCGCCGAGAGGGGCGGTGCGGGGGCCACCTCCGGGACTCGACGGCTGGGACCAGGTGAGCAGCAGCCGCCGGTGAGGGCGGCAGCCTTCGCCGCCCCCTTCCCCTCTGGGGAGGGTGCTGGGGGGGTGCGCGGCCCCGCTCTCCCGGCCGAGGGAGCGGGGAGGGGCTGTCGGGCCGTTGCCCGCCGTGCATGACTGGCAAGGGGCAGGGTGGGCCGGGCCAGCTGCCCTGGCTCGTCGTGGTCAGGGTAAGGGAGTACGGTGCAGGGCTGGCAGAGCGGAGCTGCCCGCCCGGTGGGCTCTGCTCCCGGCCTTCGTGGCGGGAAAGTAACGTCTCCCTTTGCTAGACGGTCACCGAGCGAATCTAGGAGGTAGACACTAATCCTGGTAGTCTGTGAGCACTTGTCACCTATAGCTCCTGTGTTACAGAAATAACACTTTTTTTTTTTTTCTGATCTCTGCTTCATAGTTTGGGATGTTGAAGCATAGAGAAATTAGGTCATTTGCTCAACTTTAAAATAAATGTCAGAACAGAAACTGTAACTTAAGTTTGCTGCTTGGTAATCCTGTCTGGACCATTTGATCACTTATTGTTGAAAGAAAAAAACCTGCCTCAGTAGTCTCCCTTAATCTCCTTTTCAACTCTCATTTTGCTGGTTGTGTTTTCCAGAAGTGAGGGTGTTGAGGGGTCGGAGTTTCAAATTTTAAGTGCTTCATTGATTACACTCATTGAAGACTTTCCTGGCAAAAAAGAGTGCCTTAAAAACACTGCTCTGAAACCAATTCCAGTGAGGAACGTGGCTTTTCCTCTGAAGGCGTAATGGGCAGCTGCAAGCTGAAGTGGAAGAATTCACTTAGACCATTCAAGAGTGAAATCTTTGCTTGGGATCATAAACAGTTTCTAAGAAAAATAATCTTTTATTTAAAAAAAAAAGGAAAATTTGTCCAAGAGTACTTTAATTACTTTCCAAAAGACAAATTGAGATGAAACTGCCAATGCAATGGTGTGCTTTAATATTGTAAACAATAACTTCTGTTCCTGTGTAGTTTGCTCAGTGCTTCCACAAATGTCAAGAGACTGAAGAAGCCTTTTTAACTTTTCACTGTTGTTTTTTTCAGATTCCTGCCTTTCACAGTGTGTATCTGTGAAATTTCCAAAAGAACAGCAGGCTTTCTCAGTGAGTGAGATTTACCAAGTTCAAGAAGGGAATTAGGTTCTCACTGTTAACTTTGATACACTAAATGGGCCCAGAAAGTGATTTTATGTGACTATTTAATAGTGTATATTTGGATCACAGAGGTTCTATACAAACAGTCTTGCTAAGATGGCAAACAGGTGTTTAAAAAAAAGTTAAATAATGTAAGAGCTGAAAGCATTGGTTATTAAATCTTTAAGAGCATCCTTTTCCATTACTTTCAAGGAGTTCTGTAACGAACTTTTTCCTTGTCTTCTGTTGTTAGTTTGGCAGCCTCTAAAGATCTCTGAAGATAGCCATCACTGTCTTTTGAGGGGGGAGAGCATGGGCTGACATAACTGGAGCTGTTGCTGAAGGCCACTGGCTCCTCTGTGGCACAATGCACCTTTAGAAGGGGATAGAGAGCAAGGCAATTTGTATGTAATTCAGAAGTTCAAGTGGTGAACTTGAACTGTTTTTAAAATGTTGTTGGAAGCACATGATGTAAAAATGGTGTTGTAAAAGAGAGTCTTGAGTGGCCAAGCACATTTTTTAAATGGAAAAAAAGGAAAAAGATATGAAAGAAAACATTAGGAGAGAAGAGAGCGTGACAGCAGGTATTCAGGTCTCGTAGTCTACAGGATATTCACGAGGAATGTGGCAACGTTGTTCAGGTTAGGATGAGCACAAGATGTAGTTCTGGAATCCCAGGAGAAGCAGCAGAGGGAGATACAGCCTTACGTATGCAAAGCTTGGGCAAAGCTTTGTCCTTTCTATTTAGATATTTTCCAGATTTCTGTTGGATTATAGCCTGTCAAAGGCTATTGTTGATAGAATGACTTCTTGCCTTGTTATTTTGTGTACAATTCAGGTAAAACTTCTGGTATACCCCAAATTTGGTTGTGGATTCCATTCTCTCCCTCCCCCAATATGATCTCAGTATAGTCCTTGAACTGACCAGTTATTTTTTGCATGGACTAATGCAGTATTTCTGTCTGTGAGGGTTTTTTTGTGAACAACTGTGTATCTAAAGCTGAGCAGAATTTTTCTTATGACCTGCAATTTGAAAGTATAAAATTCTGCACACCAGGTTCATGTTTCTTATAATAGCTACATGTTTGAGCAAGTTGTGGAAAAGCATGAAGAAGGAAGAGCAGAAGTTGGAATTTTTGAGAAGAAACCAACTGTTGTGAACAGTGTGCATAGGCACAGCGTAAGCAAACCCACTCGAAGTCTGTATTAATGACAGAGGAGAAGCAGTTAAACCTCGCAAGGCTGTAGGTTGTGCATCTGTATTGGAAAGGAAGATGGTGGTAAAGAAGATAAACATGATTCCTGGGCGACACTATTCTGTGCTAATGCAATGTTGGTACTAAAAATTTGTGATGTCTTTGGGGGAAGTAGGCACCATTTCTAAGGTGGGCTTTTATTTAAAAATTATGCTAGATTATTTACTGTGAAATACATTCTTGGAACAGTTACCCTTTATTAGGTTATTTTTTTTCCAAGGGCTAGCTGTTGAAACAGTTGTAGTTGGTGAGGCTGAATTGGATGCGAGAAGTTGTATTTCTTTCTAGCCTAACTGATAATATGCCTAGAAAACACAGACAAGTTTTTGGGCATGTGGGCTTCTTTGGATCTGTAATAGAGCCATAATTTTCAAGCAAACATAATCATTGAGTATGAACCTCAGTGTGGTTTAGCAGTAGGGCTCAAGGGAGGATCCAGGTAATTATAGGCCCATCAGTCTTACTTCATTCCCCGGGAAGGTCATGGAATGGATCCTCCTGGGGGCCATCACGAGTCAAATGAAGCATGTGATTGGGAAAAGCCAACACGGCTTCACAAAAGGCAAATCGTGCCTGACAAATCTGGTGGCCTTCTATGATAAAGTGACCTGCTCGGTTGACATGGGGTGAGCGGTCGATGTTGTCTACTTGGACTTCTCCAAGGCCTTTGATATGGTTCCCCACGGCCTCCTCCTGGAGAAACTGATGCGTTATGGCCTGGACAAGTGGTCTGTGCAGGTGGGTGAGGAATTGGCTGATGGGCCGCATCCAAAGGGTGGTGGTAAATGGCTCTTATTCAAACTGGCAACCCGTCACAAGTGGGGTCCCCCAGGGATCGATATTGGGCCCAACGCTCTTCAATATCTTCGTAAGTGATCTGGATAACGGGATCAAGTGTAGCCTGATGAAGTTTGCAGATGACACCAAATTGAGTGGGGAAGTAGACACTCTGGAAGGGAGAGCCACCCTGCAGGAAGATCTGGATAGGCTGGAAGAGTGGGCTAACAAGAACCTTATGAAGTTTAACAAAGTGTAAGGTCTTGCACCTGGGAAGGCATAATCCAGGAGTGCAGCTCAGACTGGGATCCACCTGGCTAGAGAGCAGCTCTGTGGAAAGGGACCTGGGGGTCCTGGTGGACAGGAAGCTCAGCATGAGTGAACAGTGTGCTGCTGCGGCCAAGAAGGCCAATAGGATGCTGGGTTGCATCAAAAAGGGCATCACCAGCAGAGATAAAGAAGTCATTATCCCACTCTATTCGGCGCTTGTCAGGCCAAACCTGGAATACTGTGTACAGTTCTGGTCCCCGTTATACAAAAAAGATGTGGACAGGCTGGAGGGGGTCCAGAGAAGGGCCACCAAGATGATCAAGGGTCTGGGCAGCTGCCATATGAGGACAGGCTGAGAGAGCTGGGTTTGTTCAGCCTTGAGAAAAGGAGGCTTAGAGGTGATCTCATCACCATGTACCAGTACTTAAAGGGGAGCTACAAAGAAGATGGAGACTCCCTTTTTACGAGGAGTCACATGGTGAGGACAAGGGGTAACGGGTGCAAGTCGCTCCCAGAGAGATTCTGATTGGACACGAGAGGAAAATTTTTCACCATGAGAACAGTCAATCACTGGAATAATCTCCCCAGGGAAGTGGTTGACCCCACTACACTGAACACGTTTAAGACTCAGCTGGACATGGTGCTGGGCCATCTCGTCTAGACTGTGCTAGAAAGGTTGGACCAGATGATCCTTGAGGTCCTTTCCAACCTGGTGTTCTATGATTCTATGAATAGGAATGAGCAGATGAAAACTGCAAGTTGCTTTTCGTGGTGTACTTTTGCTTAATATTGAATAGAAGGTGAATTAAAAACCTCTGGTGAATTGCAGTTCCACTGAAATTACTGACATCTTGGGAGCTAAGATTTCATCCCTGCTGCCTGATGTTTCAGTGGTTCTGTTGGCAGTGCTTTATGGTTAGCTACCTGTACTTCTGTTTTCTCTCCCGAATTCTTTGGGTGTAAACTGCATTCAAAATGGTGTATCTTATTTCTAGAGTAACCATTTCAAGATGCCAGGCGGTGCAAGAATCTCATTCAACTGCGTGGATTCCTGTCTTTCATCTCTGAAAAACTGCCAGTCTTACATAAATACTGGAATGGATATTGCTACTCACGTTGCCCTTGACCTTGTGGAAAGTTTCAGTAAGTATATTCTCTCTTGTATTGCATCCTGAATCTGACAGATGAGTCCTAGGCCTACACATTTTGACTTAGTTACTCTCAATATCTATCTTCATTGTAGGAACTGTAGCTCTTCTGGCTAGATCAGGGTGTTTTCATTGCAATCACTTCATTGTCTTAAACAATAAATTCAGTGAAAGTGTAAATCCCAGGCAAACGTTGTCCCAGCTTTTGTAACACCCAAGACTGACTGTGTTGCAGTGGTTGTTACCCTACCGCTTTGTAAAAACTTTAATGTTGCTGAATGAGATGGAGAAGGCCTCTTAAGTGGGTGAATAAAATGACTTTTCATTCTAATACTGCTTCTTTGTGTGTGTTTTATCTGATGTTTAGGGCAAGATATATTAAAACCTTGCTAATGATTTTGAGTACAAAGCTTGAGACACCTGTTAGGGGGTGCAGTTTTTTTAAATGCTGTCTCTTTCTCTGCTGCAAGTCAGGCCCTTTCAGGGTGCTTCAGTCTGGACACTTGCAAAGTGGGGTACCTGTAATCACTTCTAACAGTCTCGTCATTGCTGTTTCACAATAACAGGTGCACTGCAAAGCTACTTTTCAAAGACAAATATTAGGCATTCCGTTTCTCTGTCTTCTTAGATCTGTGATAATGTTTTCACTAGGAAAAAATAAAAAACTTTAAAGCTCCAAAACTCTAACAGTTAGTTTTCATTATGAGTGGAGAGCAAAAATCCTCTGAAACAAAAATTTTGCTGTTCATTATAAATCTTGCACTCAACTAAGCCAAGGTTTATGTACAATGAAGATGAATGCTTTTCTCTTTGTCTAGTGTGATAGTTCTCTCTCCTCTGACCTTTTTATTCATACTGCTGTCAGAAACAATTGACATGCCATTTCTAGGGGGGGTAGAGGAAATGGAAAGCTTGTCTAAACAGTCAACTGGGGATTCCCTTTGAGGTAAAACTGGTATAACCAGTTCTGTTTCTTCTCTGCTTTTGCAATCACCATCTCTCCTACTTTGCCGTAAGCAATACATGGAAATACACTGAATGTACTGAATTCTTTCAGTCCCAAAACCACAGAATGATCCACAGAAATTAGTGATTGGTACGAAAGTTAAAAGCCTTGGATTAATTTCACCTTTCAGTAGAAGCCCCTGTTGCATTCCCATTTGGAGGGATGAAAGGCAACTTAACTTCACTGTGCAGGTCTGCAGCTGGAAGTCTGTGCATTATACTCCTAGGAAATGGCGTTATCTTCCTCATTTACCTGCTTCTGACGCATTCATCTTTAATTACAACCTTGAAATTATTTTGTCCATTTCATTCAGTAACCAAAAGAACTGTAATGAGCATTCTGTCCTGAGAAGAGGAGATTACTCTTCATGAAATACCTATGGTCGTTGTTACGGTTAAGTTATGTCACTGGAAAACAGCTCCTATACCATAACACTAATTTTATTTTAGCAGGGCCAACTTTTCTGTAGAATCATAGTTACAGAATTATCAAGCATGACCTTTTAACATAGTCCATCCCATTGCTCTTCAGAAAAGCTATTCCAGACTTGGATTTGTAGTTTATACCTCTTTGGTCTGGTGTTACGGTGTTAGCTTTTTACTTAAAATAGTTGTCTTCTTCACTCCTACGCTCTTCCTTGCAGATGTATGTACATGTGTACACAGAACAAACAAATGAGTGAAGCTCCTCACTTTTTTAAGGTTTGGTTTTTACTCCCCTGACTATTCTATTTGGACTTCAAGTTCTTATGTTCTTTATACAATGCCATCAGGAAAGATACAGGGTTTCTGTGGCATGACATACTTTTGGTAAACAAATACTTTTGGTGTTTTGAAATTAGCATCATCTGATGTGCCATACTTCACTGTTCAGCTCTTGCCTCCAACTCATATGTGGCGATTTTTATTTCTGGAATTGTTACTCCTCTATCCTACTTTGCCTTCATGTTCTGAGGCAAAATATTAATTTAATTTTGAGCCAGTGTTAGCTAATATGTTTCTGCATTCTTGTTCCTGTCCCATTTACAATTTGTTCTAATTTCCTTTACAAAATCTAACTTTTATTTTGTTCCTTTGGACTTTCATATTGGACAATGCTGGTTTTTGGGAATAGTACCAAAAATTTTCATAGCAAGTACATGAGAGAAGTTACATTTACATCTGAAGATAACTGAAAAGGCAGTCAAAGTTAGTGCAATAAGTGATGTCTGTTTCCTCTCTTAGATGCTATTCTCCACAAGCCCAATCCTGAAAACATTTACTGGTAGGCATGTTTATTAAATAGTACACAGTAGTGTTGGCTGGACTGGCCACTGTTTAATGCAGTATCATGGAGGGACTTCCCATAAATGTACCTGATGGTAAGTTAGGTCAAAAGATCTAACTGGATCACTTCCCTACTTTCTTAGGTATGGTAGTGGTTTTGCTCTGGTGCTGTATCTGATATGCCTTCTAGGCAACAAACACCATAGTTTTTGTTTTTGTTTTAAAAAAATTAAACAGTGATTTGTGAAAGAACCTGTGTGTGATTTTTCTAACTTCAGAGCTCTAGTAAAGCACAGAAATATAAATTAACAAATTTAAGTTTTCTTTGTCACGTTTAAAGGGATTTTATGGAATGCCAATTTTGTGGGTGTTTCCCTGTTCAGTAAAAATCACTTCCTGCACATTTAGCACTGTAGGGCTAGAAAAGGCTCTTTGGTTTCTGATGTGTTTAGCGAAGAATGATACGAAGAATGCTTCTAAAGGATGTAAAAAGAAACAGAGTTTGGTGTTTCAGCACTTTTGTATGCATGTAAGTTAGAAAGCAGCCACATGATTGTTCAGGTGGAGTGAAAATCAAAGCTCACTAGGGGGCAGAAGAAGATAGGAAGTAAGCAGTACTTCCATTTCAGTTAAAAAAGGCATTGCAAAGAAACTGGCCTCTTTACCGGTCTGCTGATCTGGCCATGACCCTTGAGTAGCCTGAAGTCCTCTCCAGTTAAACCATCCAAAGAACAAGGAACTCTTACACTGGTTATGGAAGCTATGAAATCCTCTCAGAATGATTTAGAATTTAAGCTTTGTAAACAGATGGTGGTAGTGTTACATAGAATAAAGAGGGAATAAAACTACTCATTTGATTGTGAAACCAGGGGGCTGCCGATAGGAAGAGGTACCAGACTTGTGGGCAGGAATTGGCTCAGGATATTCCATGATTTATAGTAACCTTGTAACTTACAGTAACCTTTCTTCAGACATCTCAGATGCTTGGCAAACCCTGGCTAAGCCTCTCAACTCTGGGAGGTAAATAATGGTTACAGGGATTACTTGCTTCACCACCACTGAAATGAAACTCTTGGGTGAATAATGGCTGCTATATAGAAACATTGTAACTGTATCATAATCCAAAAGAGAAAAATAAAATTTCCTCCAACTGACTGAAACAACTGAGAAAACTTTATTAGAGAGGACAGATAGCGGTTTTTGAGTTGGACATCAGGGACATCAAATTAAATTGCTTACTCATGAATAAATATTACAATATATCTTTCACACCTTCATTTTGACATAATGTTTGAAAGTAAATCAAACACTGGATTTTCATTTAAACGGTAATTTCATATGGAGAATGCCTCCTGTTGAATTGAGACTATCCTTTCTGTCAGCCCCATAATTCCTTTTAGGAAGCTGCTGTCTACCTACTGGCTCACTTCAGTCCTGCTTAAATGGAATCTATCTGTTTCTGGGTAAAGGCGGCATGGCTGCGAGCCAGTGCACGTATTGATGCTACCATTGATTACTGTGCCTACAGTTCATTACTGTGCTGCTGTAGTTAAATTTATTCTGTCCTAAGAGCCCTATGTACATCTCTTCATTATATTCTTAAAAATGAACACTTTTGCTCTCCATAGTTAACTTACATGAGGCCATTAACTTTCTGGCAATAACAACAGAGCCTTTTAGTTTGGATACAGTTCTCAAGTTTGGGGTTCTTTGCTTTTCTTTTTTTTCTCCTACACATTAACTGTGCTCAGAACTTCCTATTAACTTGGTATTTTCCCCTATAGCTTTTGACTTTCTGTTCTGGGAAGATAAAGTAATCTCACTGGACACAGCTATTCCGAGGACTATAAACAACTGTTAGAGAAATTGATGGGAGAGAAAGGGTTCAATTAAATAATTAAACATTGTAGCTCTGCAATAAATAGTGGTCAGAGAAATCTGGAAAAGTGAGGGAATCAGTTTCACAAATAGAAATTGCAATTCAGATTACTTTGAAGATCTAAAGATTTATAGCCTCTCACCACATGGCCCCACATTTTGAAATGTAGGACAGAATGTACCAATTAATCTAATTCTCCATGACCTTGAACAAGTTTGTTTTACTACTTTCTGCAAAATAATAATACTAATAAAAGCAATGCTTTCCCATTTCATATGAATAATGGAAAGATTTAACACCCAATATTTCTACGCAGATTCACATTCATCTCTACTTACGCATATAGTTCTCTTGACATCTGTTTGCATCCCACAATAGCAAATTTAAAATTATTCCTGTCCATTTAAGCTATATTTAATGCTGTGAGATGTTTTGGGAATCCTACTGAGAGATAATTTGGAAGTATGGATTTTTTACTATGGAATTGTAAATAGTAACATACCTCACATGAAGAAGTCAAAAGGAAAATATTTCACAGTAGAATTAAAACAGTCTGAAATGTCTGTGAGGCCTCTAATGATATAAACACTCAGAATCTGTTCCCAGCTTTGTACTACCTCCCCTTTCTTTTGTGCCTTCTAGCATCTTGTTCACTGCTGCTGCACTCTGGAGATAAATCTTAAGTTAGCTCTAACCACAGTGATTCCCAAGTCTCCTTCCTCTAAGGAATCCACTGTTCACAGTGTGCCATAAGGATGAGATACTTAGGCTACTGTAAGGTTCATTGCCAAAACTGCACTTAACCAAGTCTTAATTTCATCAGTGATTCTATTGCTTAGTCCACTAATACATTTACATCCATTTTGTTCTAGTCCTGTATAGATTTATGAAAAGAAATTACTAGTGTTAAATATTCATTGCTCATTTACGAATATGTACGACCTCTAGCAAAACAAGGCAGTTCTGTTAACTCCTGTTAATTTAGGTGAAGAATAATTTTCATGCATCTGATCCTGAAAACCTTCTATTTTTCAAATAACTTTGTTGATGTCTATGAAGTTAAATTGTCAACTAAGACCTCCCGGTCCATTGAGAATCTGCAGACTTTTAGCACTGATCATCTTCATGCTGTTGTGTTATGAGCATGTGCTGGCAAAGAGACAAAATTTTAAAAGATCCTGTAAGGGATTAAGGATCTGTATCTAGAGGTGAAAACTAGTTTCAGCAAACTGACTGTCAAAGGGAAACAGCCAATTTAAAAGCTCATTTTATTTAATGAGTTAAAAAGAAAGATAAGTTTTATGTCCATCTCAGTCTTTCTGCTGATTATCTTCAGATACTGACATCGTCTAAAGGTCATATTTTTCTCTTCTTTCAAGAATACCATTGTGATAGACATTTTAAAATGTTACTATATTAAAAAACTTGTAAGCAGAAAACCAGACTGCGTACAGTTGGTTTCAGTATGTCCTCCCCGTGCTTAGATGTTCTGTGGCCCAGCCTAGCAAAATACTGAAGGAAAGGACACACTGAAATTCTTGAGTCATCCACCAACTTTCAGAGTGGTCTGTATATTTTAAAGCTTAAGCACATGCTTATATCCTTTGCTGGATTGGAGTCCTAATAGATACGTGAATTTGAAGGTGACGCTGTTTGAAATCAGTTATAATGCAAGTAAAATCATCTAAGTTCTATTGTAACTTGCATCTTCCTAAATTTAGCCTCAATCTGTTGTTTGAGCTTTAGTAGTGTGATTGGGAAAAGAATTCACTAAGTCAGTACTTGTTTGGCAGTTTCTCTCAATGTAATGCTCCTAGTATTGAACTTCAAACCCCGTACTGACACCTTCGCACACTGGGGAATTGCTGTTTGCACTGCTAATTTAACTTCTCTTAGTTGCTGAACCATCTTTACTTAAACGACTTAAAGTAGGTCTATAGAGCTAGAAAGCACTGCTGGACATCATATGAAATACCTGAAGGATAAGTCTTATTCTCTGTTTTTGGAATTAGTGTAACCTGCCACAGGTGTTGACTGATGTGCTGATAATGATGTGAATATGCTGGCCCAGTCTAGGTCTGCCATATCCAAAACACGCATCCATTCCCAGCTCTGCTCAAAGTTACCGAATGTGAATTCTGTCAGCTTGCTGAGGATGGCAGTTTCATCTGACTCCTCAGGAGAATGCAGCAGAACTTTTTCAAGAATATGGGACTGTGAAGTACGGAGAGTTGTAGATACCGGAATGAAGAAGACTAACTCATGGTCATCTCCAGGCTTCCAGCCCAGCAGCTTGCTCTTTAGAGGGGCTGTTGCTTTTGTCTCTGGGCTGGAGCCAAAGCTGTGTGGGACTGGGAGGAACTTCCCAGTACAAATGGGAAATAATTGGGAGGGCTGAAGAGCATGCTAACTACAGACAAGATGCTAAGAATTTCTTAGCATAAAACTTCTGAAAAGCATTTTAAAGCATTAACAGATAGGGGTTTTTCCAATTAGTTGGACAGGTTTTAAAGTAGAGAGCAAGATGCTTCCTTGATGTCTGGGACTTTCTTCCAACCACACATCACATTCCCACTGTGAAGTGCAGAGGCCCTGGAGTGTAGAATAGCTGGGTGGGAAGCAGTTACTGCACCTGCACTCTAATCTTATTTGGGGGAAAAAATGAGCTGCTTTTCTTTTTCTTCAAAAACTTGCCCTAAAATGTCACAGCCAGCTGCTACCCATGGCTGCTTGCCATCTGTATTACATAGCAGTGATCTTCCTGTAGCAATATCAGGGTCTGCATGAGAATTCCTCCTCTCTTCCTCCACACTTCGAAGCATTTTTCTGCTCACCAGTATGTACAGGGCAGGCCCGTGGGTCTTAGTGTTAGCGATACGATTCTTTGGCATCTGCCCCAGATTGTTAGCCCTTTACAGCTCTGGGTTTTCCTGCTTGTCTCCTCGTTCCCTGTTGCATAAGCTGCTCTCTCTGCCAGCAGAGCTTACCTCAATTCTGGCTGCTTATCCCATTTGTCTGTTCCCATTGCCCCAGAGCTGTGCCTGCGCTTTTCTTCATGTGTGCTGCACTGCATCTCACATGTGCAATGTCCTCCCTTTACTGACTGCTTTCTGTTCTCCAGGTTGCTTGGGACCCACTTGTGTCATGATGCCTGTTAAATACTAGCCAAACAGCAGTTGGTAGTGTAGAATCTTTTTTCAATGTGTATTTAGCTCTGTGAGATTACCCACAGCACTTTGATTTCTCTCATTGCTCTCTTAAAATGGTGCTAAACAGGAATCGCTCTAAACATTGCTGACCCTTGTTGACATAGGAAAGAGTGTAGAGAATATAGACACGGCGGTCAGTCTAGTTTTATGAAATTATTGGCAGCCTCTTCATAGACAGGTGGTTCATGAGTTTCTATGGAATATCCACTATTCTTACATGCAGTGGCTTTCTAAACATGGCAGCAACCTATAACAAACAGAGTTGAAGATCATAAGTTCGGTCATCACTGAGAGCAGGGGACCTTTCCATGGAAGTTTCTCTGTCATTGACCTAAAACTTCTCCTACGTGGAATGGTGCAAACTCCAGTGTAAGGATGGACTCTGTAGCTGTGTTTGAACACAAAATGGTTTGGTTAATTTGTTTCCTTTGTTCTTTTTTTTTTCCCTAGTTTATTTTTAATTGAAAAGTCAAATGCAGGATTCCTGCAGTACCATAATATAACATGAATCCTAACATTGGCAAAGTTCTTGTGCATGAAATGACCGTGATGTGATTGTTTTGGGATCCAGAAATGAACCTGCCGACACCTGTGCTTCTAAAATTCTCGTGCTCTGTTAGTTTCCATGGTGTTAGAGATCATTGTGCTTCATAAAAATAATCAGAACATAAGGTAGTTGTCCTGAGAACAGGCTATAGTATATCCAGTATACTATAGTATATAGTGTACGTGCTTGAGTAAGAGGTAGCATGAAGGTCCACTGACTGAGGAAATGAGCAGGACTAAACTTTGACTTGCTATCCTGTTCTTGTCCACGGAAGATAAGCTGTGTCAAGATGGTTTCTTGCACATCCTACCTTCCTTCCCATATGAATTGTGGTTTTGTTAGGTCGCTCTCCACCTCATAGTGGCCTCATAACGGACAAAGCTGTGTCCTGTGTTGTAGGGACCCTGCATGAGGAATCAGACCTTGTTTTTCCCTTGAGCCCATATATCTGTGAAGGGTCTCATGGGAAGCAAATCGCAAACAGTTTTATATGCAGTGTAGGAAAAGCATTAGAATTGAGCAATCCATTACTTCGTTATGGACATGAGGGAACAATCTGTCCTGGATTTGAAATCCTCAAGTGTGCCTCAGTCTCTCAGAATTTACTTTGTCTTTAGGTTAGAGTAAATTCCAAGTAAGGGTGGCAGGATTTTTTTTTCTTTTTTCGTGTTGGAGAATGTAAATGTAGAATGTCAAAGTCCATCCTGGAGATAAATGGCTTTTCACAGATGCTTGCTGTACAAAAATGTTTTCTAGCTATGAGAGAAGGTACTGTAAAAAATGAAGAGAGACTAGTGATCCATTAAGTTGAGTAACCCTTCTGTGTTAGCCTCTACCAGATGCTTCCTGTGAAGCTGCAAGAATTCCCTCATGACACCAAGCTGTTCACAGAGGAAGTTTCTTTCTGATCCCAGGCATTTATCTGCCAGAAGCTGTTTGTTAACTGGTCCGCTTTGTTGCTACACCAGTGTCTGTGGTACTAATCAGTGGCATGCACAAACTTAGTGTAGGCACCAAAATTACATCTTTCTTCTTGGGAAGGTTCTTTTCCTGTTGTTTCAAGTAAACTTGTATTTTTGGGGTATGTGAGATAAAATGTTTCGGATTCCCTTTCTCAAAATACTAATTTTTCTTTCCTTCAAATCCCTTGCTTAAGATTCTTCCTTTTAGGAAAGATGTTCTTTTTTATCTTAACATATGCTTGTCCTCTATTATGTTCTGCTTCCTGGATTGTTTTATAGGATCTAACCTTTCAACTAACCATGAGGAAGATATGTTATGTTTTCTTGAAGTAGGTAGGTAAATGGTGTCACACTTTAAGTATTTCTTCTTCAAGTAATTTTATTTTTTGAAACAAAAAGGGCTGGTTGGGTTCTTGTGAAATGCTTTTCTGAAGACAAAAAAAAATGACATTTTGTGCATTATGTTCTTCAGTCACTACCAAAATTTTGAGAAGAGAGGGTTGGATTAATTTTTTCTCCTACCTTTGTGCTTCAGTAATTACAGTGTAAAAATTACTTAAAACATTTATAGCCAGCTCTGATGAGCCCATTGCTGGAATACACTGTTTGGTTCTGAAGGCTGTTCTTCAAAGCAGCTTTCTGAAAAATGAGAATTTGGAAATATGCCTTGTTTCAAAATCTGGAAAAATATGACTTGTAATGAAAGATTTGTGTTCTTTTATATTTATCCAAAAACCACCCTGACCATAGTCTGTAATCTTACAAAGTGGGAAGAAACAAATATATGGGGTTGTTATTATTTCCTAGCCGGAATTTTGACTGTAAAAAGAACACAGTGCAGCGAGGGGAAAGGAGCTATATTAAGCAGCATGCTTTTGTTCTGCTGGCTCTTCTTCGTTTTGGGTACTCAGTAAGCTGAGTGCCTCCAAGTATCTTTGTCCCTCAACTTTTGCAGTTCTCGAAGGAAAGAAAAACCCATTAGGTGGCAGCAAAGGCTTTCCTGCAGGCTTCCTGCAGCTTGTGCCCTTGCTCCCTCACCTGCTGGGGTCAGCTGCTGTGGCACTACAGTAACTCACTCCTAGAATGGAGTTAGAGGTGTTGGGGCCATATCACAGTACTCTTGCATTTAGTAACACGAAAATATAGATGGAGGATTAAGATTAATAGTGGAGAAAGAGAATTCGTGTTATCAGATCATAGATTTTTAAAGCTGTTTGGGACCAGCACAATCTACTGCTTTGACTTCCTGCATAAGACAGATTATTGCATTTTGTACAATTATTCTTGCATGAAGCTGGTATGTTGTGGTTGAACTAGAGAGTATCATTCAGAGTGAAATTCAGTCTTGATTTAAAGCTGGCTTGCTGAATAACTGTCTTTAGTGCATTCTCATGAAAATGTACTGACAGCTTGCACCTGAACAGGAGGTCGTACTCTGGACAGTCTCGGTTTTTGTCAGCACTCTGGTGAGTGCTCAGATGAAAACTGCACAATTTTTATTTCTCAGGTTTCGGTAGGTGGTATTCACATAGTGTCTGATTTCAAATACATACATACATACATACATACATATGTATGTGTGTATATTTTTTTCTTTTGTATTTTCCTAAGGAAGTGGGTAATATTCTCCCCCAAAGGTCATTATGAGTTAGGGAGGTTTGCAGTCACCTGCTGGGTTACCTCATGTACCCATAGTCACTATAAATTTCTCTGTCTCTTACACCTCATAAATTCTCAGCAGTCTTCAAAATAGATCATAAGTGGGATTTAAATGCTGTATAGACCTTTTTGCAGACCCTCTGCACACTAGTGATGTTAACCTTGAGAGAATGAGTGAGCTTACAGCTGTAAGTTATAGGCTTGAAATTGCTGGGTGAGGTTCTTTGCCCTCTACTATGCATGAGATCAGAATAGATGATCCTAATGGTCTGTTCCAGCTTCAAAATACTATGAAGTACTGCAGAGGTCTTGTGTGGGCTCTTTAGCACAAAGATAAATCAACCTCTTTGAACAAAAGCCAGAGAGGAATATTTTATCTGAATAATTTACTGTATGAAAATTATCTCTGTAGTATATTAATCTGTCATTTTCTTATCGTCGTATTTCTGCCACAGAAATGTGGCAATAAGAAAATACCGCTAACTCCTGTTTAAATGTAGAGGCATACAGTATATATAGAAAGTAGTGTGGGCTTTGAAGAACCCACTCTGAAGGCTTTAATTTTTATCAATTTGAGTAGATCAGTATTTAGCTTTCAGTGATCTAATTGTGTGCCTAAATAACTAGGGAGGGAGGAGAAACCCACAAAAGTAGAAAAAAATCTGGGGTTGGCAGCATACAGAAAGATTAAGAATATAAAGCAATTGTGTTTCTTTTCTTGATTCTTTCCATTAGGGAAAGATTTATCTGGGTTAAAAGTAAGCATTGTGCTGACATGTTCTCAATGTTTGGTCAAAACATGAAAGAAGCCCTTATGTAGACATGATCATTCTGAAACATTCATCCTGATCCCCTGCCAATAGACACGGGACACTCATCTCTTTTTTTTTTTTTTCTTTTTTCCTTTCTTTTCCTTTTGCTTCTTTGTTCTTCTCTTCAACAATTCAAGAACTTGTGACTGTTTTTTTACCTTTCTTTTTTTTGATACTCAAATAACTTTTTTGTCAGTGCATGTAGAATTAATTATGAGAGGTTTTTCATACTTTCAGCTAAAAATAATTAAAACCAGAAAACTTTAAAATGCGTTCTGACTCAAATCCAGGTTTTATGACATGTTTCCATTTACACCAATATTATATAGCATGCTGACGCTGTAGTGAAGAATGAAGATTATAATATGTACTGATTAAATTCCAAGCATTTAAATGGGGATGTTTGCTTTATCCGTCAGAATCACATGTAAGACTTGTGTTTTCCTTATGATTGCTGACACTGAGACCTTTGGAGGACAGGCAGAGGTTGGTTGTCCGAACTGGAGATTTAGAGTATTTTTTATTATAATTTTCATAGATTTTTTTTTTCTTCCCTTCTCATTTTCTTTCCCATTTTCTCTTAAGAAGAACAGGGAACTCATAATAGCATTATGTGAAAGAGAGAAAACAACTGAGATGCTCCAAGCCTGATTTTGCTGAAGCCTTGAGGCTAGGAACAACTGTGCTTTCAAACTGGCATTGCCACTGTGTGGCCTTGGGCAAGTCATAAGTTTACTAGGCATCGGTTTCCCTTCTATAAAAAGAGGTGTTAGGAGTGTTTTGAGAAGATGTACAAATATCTGAATATCTTAAACTCCTGTGTAGATATTCAATTCTGTTGTTGCTTGTGTCTTCTGTGCTTGTGGAAATTATGTTGCAAGAGTCTAGAAATAATTTGAGTTGTCTGTAATGGCAGTAGGTGATTGGAAAAGGTAGGAGATAGGTAGCCAGGAAAAATATGTGTGCAGGAAAAATAAAAGGCAGCAGAAAACAACGGCCTAGCAAAGATCTTCACCTTTTGTGAATTAACAAGTAGGAAGTATCACATCTCCAAGAACCATTATAGGTGATATGAAATGGTTTGAACTACTAAAATAGGCACTAAGTGAATATCTGCACTTAGATGAAATTTATGAGTGGATCCTCCAGCCATGTCTACAGGAGGATAGTCTGACATTTATTAGTGGGTCAATAAATAATACTATGTGAAGAGAGAAAATATTACACTGATTCAAAAAACTAACTAAAACTAAAACTGCTTATGGAAAGAAAATTTACCAGTGAAACCCACAGTCCAGCAAAAAGTCAACTGAAGTGATAGAGAATCCATCTTATCTCTGAGTAAACAGTTCAACTCTGTTTGACAGAGAGCCTTGTATTTTCTTTCTTCATTAGCTTTGTTTCAGTTTTCAGGATCTTACATTTCTGTCTGATACTCAAAAAGCCCAATATGTTCAGAAATCTTCAGGATGGTAGTGGTAGATCATGAGCAAGTCGCCTTGTGCATCTCTTAAACTTCGCAAGTTGAGCTGCTTTAGTCTTGGTGTAAGTCACACTTTCCAGGCATTGAGTAATTTGTGTTGCTCTTTCTTCGAAATACTGGAAGAGCTTATTGAAGGAAAATGCAATTAGCAGGATTTAGTCTCATGCTTGTTGCTCTAGAAAGAGCCTTTGCCCAAATTATACTCTATGTGCCATATAAAGATAGGGACGCGTCTGCAAAATTGTCAGCATACAATCAACCCCTTTGTAAAAAAAAAAAATAAATTAGAACAATCCCTGTACCCCTCTTTACATGTTGAACAAGGGTCTGGCATTCATCATGAGCATCATACAGCACAACCTTCTGCGTAGGGCACGCAATAATACTTGGGTAACCTGCCATCACTCACATTGCTGCCCCCGACACCCTCTCAAGCATTGTTTGCTTCAGGTTAGTTCCCAAACTGTGCACTACATAGCAGTTACTATTAATGACTGGTGAGCTTATGTCTTTTTTGTTATTGTTGCTTCAGTTTGGTTTTTTGTGTGTGTTAATGGACCTTTATGTCAATAAAAGAGAATCAACAGCCATGAGTCTGTTAGAGCTGCTATTATATAAAAGCATGGGAGAAAGTAGGAGGTGACCCCCAAAGACTCTGATCACCAGGAAGATTTCACTTGCTAACAGAGAAAGAATCAAAAAGCAGGCTAGCAAGTGCTCAGGGGAAAAAAGAGCAGGAATGGAGGAACTGGTTGAGGAGGAAGAGAAGGGGAGAGGAGCAAGTGGTAAAGAAACGTGTAATGAAGGAGAAGGAGACGTAAGAAATAAGAAAGCCACAGCAAAAGGATTAAGCAGGACAATACACTGATCGTGCTCTAGATGACAAAAGATATTTAAATGCCTTCCTAATGATGTTTCCCATGTAAGCAACTCCTGTAGTTTCCACAAAGGTGTTAGCTTTTGCACATGGGAAGAGTAGTCTGGCATATAAATCGAAGGAGGACTGATTCATGTGGCTGAAAATGAGAAGAGAGATGTGGTCTTTCTGATTAGTCTCACACTGGAGTTGTTCAGGATATATGTGTGTGAACCTCCTTACTTTTTTGACATTATCAACAAATTCTGTAGAGTGCTCTGAAATATGCATGTGCTGTAGCACTCAATAGAAGGTGACAATCTCAAACTGCTCCATAAATTGCATATAATGAACTTTCTTATTAAAAAAGACTTAACAAAAGGAGCCAGCTGGCTTAAGGAGAAGGTGGCAGATGAAAAGAACACAATTCAAAGAAGTGTTCACACATTAAGGAAGTATTTTAACAGGCTTTCCCCAGACTGTAAGTGGGAATGGAATTATACATTGCATGTAAATGTCAAGTGACAATAATATCTTCTGAGTTAAATCAACCTTGCAAACTCTTTCCTATTTTTCTTAAGCAGATGAATAAAGTTTAACTTGTGATTTCCTTACTAATCATCTTAGTAAGCAGTGGGTGAGTAGACTTTTTACTGTATGGGTAGATTAATGTGACATTTTCACAAGACTTTTTTTTTTTTAGTTTATTACTTGTGGGTGTGGATCTAATTCACAGCTGTTTTTTGAGTGAATTAGGTATGCCATCACTCATTCAAATTCTGTATTTCTTCAGTATTTTTAGATTAATCTTTTATCCATGCTTTGTTGGAGGTGTGTAGTCTGTCCTGATGTCTCAAGGTAATCTCAAGGTAATCAAGACTTCTCCTCCACTGAACATACTTACTTTAGTGCACAGATTTGGCCCAGGAACTTTTATAGAAAACGAGATTTTAAATTGAACAAAATTCAAAAGCATATCAGTATAAAGGGGAGAAAATTCTCTCAACTAGTACATGTCAGCTACACAAATCTCAAGCATAGTCATATGGTTCTGAATTTAATTTATTTTAATAACACAATGTCTGATAGCTATGTGACAGTTTACCAGTTCTGTTTGAGTACTGAACAGAGGGACCCTTCTATTTCTTCCTATCTAGTTACAGAACATTTCCACACTCGGTTTCAATTTATATTCCTGTTTTTTCAAAACTGCCCCTTTAAATACCATGAGGCCCCCACAAAGCTACTTCTTTCCTACTATGGACAAAGATAACAGCGTTATCTAAAAAACATGCTGAGAGACCATCATCTGTGGTGTACTGTAAGCCATCAAACAAATTCCTGTTTCCTCTCAAAATCATAAATATTTGTGCATATGTGAGAGACCCAGGCAATACAGAATTGCATTGCCCTTTTTTGCACAGAGATGTGCGTTTTCCACATGATAACAAAGTAGCAGCTCCTCATAGTAGGAGAAATTTTTGTATGAAGTTAGTGGGAAATGAAATTCCAGCAATGGAAAGATTTAGCTCTGTCACTTACCAGTATGCAAGCAACAGAATGAATGCCACATACCAGCGATTCATGCCAAAAAGGGGAGATCTGCCAATTCACAGAAGAGGTTTTATGCAAAGGCAGCCTGCTAGAGGCAGAATGAATTGCTGGTTTTCATTATGCTTGCAGTTTGTGTGCAGTCTTTGCCTTTGCCTTTTCCTTGTCTGTGTAAGAGGATTAGGTTGTGGGTTGGTTTTTTTTGCGTTGGGTGTTTTTTTTTTGTCATATTGAGGAATTATGGGCTCTGAAAGTCCTAGCTTCAGTGTTGCTGCATGGTTAGCACTTCAAGTACCATATCAATATGTGATTCATGCCGAATTGGATGTTTTGTGTGGGGAGCATCACTTGACCTTTGCTTGCAAGAGACATTGGTTTTCTAGACTCCCTTAGTTTAACCTTGGTTGTGTTCTGTCTGTTAGCTCCCTTCAACAGAAACTGGAAAATATCCAAAGCATATGGAAGTATCTACATTTTCAACAAACAATTAACTTTGGAGATGATACTCATATCTATTTCTACTAACCTTCCCATTTCTACTAATCTAACAGATCAGTGTTTCTGATTTAAAAACCCAAAACTTTCCATTGTTAGCTGCATATTATGAATCTGATTTATCTTTTGTTTATTCCTTTATGTATGTCGATCAGTGTCAGCTCTGTTGTAAGACGCATCACTGCTCTGTCCACAGTGGCGTAGAGCGTGGAGTTGCCTGCCAGCCAGATTTATCTAAAAAGCTGAGTATAAAACTGGATTGATTTTCCACCCTGAGCTGCTTGCTGCTGCAGCTGCAGTATGGCTAGCCCCCCGGCTAGTTAGCTGAAGCCCAGCCTTGCTCTGTCTGGGGCTACTGATTAACTTCTCTAGATTCTGAAGGCAGTAGTGGCAAGGGTTGTAGAAGCAGAAATATAAAAACTTAGAATGGGAGACTGTGTGGGTTCAGAGAAAAAAAAAGTTATGTTTGGAAGTATCTAATCAAAATATTTGACATTTAAAAACCAGACATATTTTGGCATTTTTCCTTCCCCAGCTGTTTCATTTTAGGTCAATAATGTTAAAATTTCAGTGCTGGAAGCACGTTCATTTGTGTCTGCATGAAGCTGTTGCTGTCAGTTATGGAAGCTTAGTTTGGCTTCTGTGTTTGTTTTGTGGGGGAATACAACCATGACCACCAAACTGAGCCGAAATAAGTTGGTGCTGGATTGTCTTGAAGTGAAGGATTGTCTTGGTCTTACCTTCCTGTTTGATACATGGTCTACTGCTTTGACTTGTACTAGAGGTCATGCATGCTGCAGTCTGGTAATTGGGCTCTGCTTGAAAGAACAGCTCTCTCAGTTTTAGTGGGACCAGTTTGTTGAGCAGTTCATGCACATGCACTGACAGCTGTGAAGCATGAAGGCAGTATGCAACAAGGGACCGAGAGTGAGACTGCCCTTGTACTGAAACTGCACTCTCAGTCCCTGCCAGGCGACTCTGCCATGCTTCTGTCCTGCGTCATGGCCCTGTTTTCTGGCCAGGCCATTGATGATGCCCCATGTGACTCCTGTTTCTTGTGGTGCCACAGGCAGCGTGTCTGGTCTGTGCAATTAGATTTTGATCTTATATATCTGCACCAGAGTTGGATATTATGGTAGCTTGAGCCCAGAACCAAGATAGTTGCATTTAGTGAAACATTATACCTGATTAAATAAGCTCTGATGAGGGCTTCTTAGTCTCTGAGCTAGGCTGCCTCCAGTTCTGGACAGAGAAGTAACGTTTCTGAGAATTTTGAAGGTCTTGGGTGAAAAGGGTTTATTTTGCTATCTTCACTGATTTTTTTTACTGAAATCTCTTTCCAAACCATTTCCTGTTTCCCCCAAGTGGAGGAAATTCTAAGTAACTACTGCATTTAGTTTAATGAAGGTGCACTTCGAATGAGGTTCTCTGAAATGAGAAATGTAACAGGTTCATTAACACAAGCAAAGATTTTTGGGGAAAAACGTAATGGTATTGTTTACTGCTGGATAATAACCATCATGCCTTTTATTAGAGGCAGACTTGTACTTCACACTAAAATATTTATTTTCCACCTGTCAATGCAAGTTAAAATAAGAGAAGAATTGGTTATTGACAACAGAAAGCATTAACACTGTTGATTTGTAAACAAAACAGGGGTGGATTAGCTCTGTAGAATTCATAATATGCAAGTAGAGGTCTTGGGTAATACAGAAGAAATTGTGCTGCTTAAAAAAAATTCTAACAAGTTGGAAGTGAACTTGTTGGAATCATAAAAAAATCATAAAAAAAAGATTTTGCTAGTATTCCTTTCCAGTGGAAATCATAGATAAAGCAGCCTGTGAACCTTTTATGGAAATTTTAAGTGCTCATTAAAAGTTTTGAAATATTGAATATACTTCATTTGAAATAGCAGTTTTAGAAAGTGTTCTGAGGGATCAAAGAGTAGCAATTACAACACCTTAACAAATATTTCACTGTTCCTTCTGAGGGAAAATATTTCAAGAAAATTTTTGCCCAAATTCTAATGTTACCATATCAAGTTCTGAGAGGAGAAAGCGGGTAGAAAGAGGAGAGCAGTAGTCCCCTTCTTTTTAAGTATTCCCAGCCCTCCCACCACTCATTCTGAGGAAGGCAAGGTCAGCAGCAGCTCGGGGCTCTGAACCATGCTCTATTGTGTGGTGTAGACATGCCCACGCCTCCACAGGCGAGAAGCTTGTTAGTCATAGGAAAATCCTTTCCCATTAAAATTATTAGTGAATGTTGTTTTCAGCCTTAATTTCATCATAGGTTGAAATCCACTGAGAAGAGAGGGATATCTCTCTATATATAGTTAGGAAAATAAAGAAGGTTTTGTTTTTTATTTTATGAGAGATTGGTCAGATTTCTGTGTGAAGATAATATATGCCTTGTACTTGCTTAGAAAATACAGGTGTGGTTCCTCTCCCTTTTTCTTGGCAAACAAGTTGGCTTAGGAAGTTATTCCCCCCCAACTCCACCCTGCTACAGTTTGCCACCCCCTCAATTGTACTGGTGCAACTGTTTGTGTATTTGCACTTCAGATTCAATTACTGGAATACCATGGTTTGAGTTTGTTTGGTTTGGTTTGGTTTTGGAGGACAGAATGCTATTTTTAGCTTGGATTGTTTCATTAATCCAATTTATAGTATAAGCATATGAAAAGTCATATTATCCTAGCTGAGGGGCAGCAGAGGAGGAACGCAGAGGAATAGTAAAGACGAGCGCCTGGGGAAATGACCTGTGAAACTCCCTTTGTTGCCAAAGAAAAAGTACATGAATCTCAGCCTTGGTGTTTCCTTGCTGCTTGTCTGTCAACGTAACTTGTGTTTCTGTTCTTCTTGGACCTGTGGATGTAGACAGTGTTGAGAAATGCTGATTTACTCATTTGTTGAACAGAGCACAGTAGCTCTGGATGGATATCACAGTAATTCCAGGAAACTGATGCAGAATTATGACAGAGGAGGGCTTGGGTTGCTTCTCAAAACTGTTGCATCTTGTAAATGCTTTATCCTCTTTCCTGTGCTTCCGTTTACTAGTTACACTGTTAATTGGTAAAATAAAGGTTAACCTCACTGTGACCTTGGAATTTAGTAAGGAGAAAAGAGGTGCTGGTCAGGTGCTGGTCTCTTTTGTCTGAAGGGAGGGAAGTAGCCTGGGAATTGTATGGGCCTTAATATTTAGTCAAGCAAGCATCCATTTTTATTTGGGGAAGTGTGTACACACTACCTGATTCATGTCTGGGTGCTGTATGTGTGGCACCAAACACAGAGGTTACAGCAGCAAAAAATATGTAGCCTAAATTAAACCATCTCTATTTGTGTGGAATAATATTTTACTTTGGATTTTATGCAGCAAAGCACGTCAGCACACGTTGGAGTGTTTTCCTAAATCAAACTCTCTGTGAGAACCCTGTTTATTTCCTTAGGTATTACCACGCTGTCAATAAGTGTTCAGAGCTATTGCCCTTCTTTACCTTGCAGTCTGTTTGGATACTATGGCAGAAATATCTGGTAAGATAGATCTTTGTTACTGCCCTCGAGTCTAAACTGGGATCATGATGACTTTTTAGCCTTCCCCTGGTAGTCTTGAAGAAAAAAAAGTACTGTAAGGAAGTTGTTTTCATAAGCACTGTTGGCCTAGTTCTGCTGGCAATGGAGTTGAAGAGAGTTTCATGTTGAGCAAAAGTTTCATGATTACTTTATTATAGAATAATATAGTAAGTTATTTTCAAAAGTGGTTAGTAATACTGGGTGCCTCAGCTTCTCTGTGCCCATTCTGAGATGACTCTGTTTTCAGAACGTGTGCAACACCCGCTCGCTGGAAATGCTGGCCCCTTGAGTTGTTTCAAACTGGGCATTCAGCAACTGAGATGTTTCAAAGTGGGCATTCAGACCCTGCGTGGTCTGTTTCTGTTGAAATTCTGACTCTCTCTACAATATAATGTACTTGGGTTTCATTTCCATGGGATTGGCAGGAGCCTCCTGGGTCACTGAATCTTGTCTCTTCCTATTTCAGACTGTCATAGCCTACAGGGAAATGGCTTGTAACACAAGATGAATTTTTTTTTGTCAGGAGTAGTCTGTAATCTAACAGACACTCTTGGCTCATCTTACTCTGAAAAAAAAATTAAGCAGGGAGAAATGGATAATTGAAGATTTTTTTCAGTTACTTGCTGAATAAAACAAATGTTTAAATCCAGACTGAAAAGCACTGCCCTTTCCTTTCCAAAATAAAACCTCAGAAGACTTTACTCAGGCACAGCAAAATGCTTGACCTGAATACAAGTATTGTAGTTTGATTTGCAATTTCTTAACAGAAGCTGAAAAGAAAATAAATAAGATGAAAATTTAGAAGTCATTCAGAAGCGATAGTTCTGGTGCAACTGTGGGCACAGTCAACTAACAGTGTTTTTCTGTGCTTGGTCTTTCCTTTCCAAGTTCTAGTAGTCCTGTCTCCCACACTCCTCTCACTTTTATTCCTTCTACTCAGATTTTTTCTTTGATAGAATATAGGAAACTCAGATTCAACTTCCTTCTTTGCTTGAGAGGACTTGAACTTGAACTCACTTTCAACCATCTTCCAGAAGAATGGTTTAGAGATGATGTTGTTGGATATTGAGGCATATCATAGAATCACAGCATGGCTGAGGTTGGAAGGGACCTCTGGAGGTCATCTTGTCCAACCCCTCTGCCCAAGCAGGGCCACCTACAGTAGGTTTCTCTTTCTCTCATTAATGTAATTGCATTTTGTAAGACATACGGGCTTTTCACTGGAGTGCTGGTATCTAGGTGAAGGTATTGGTCTGTAAAATCACTCATGCACACTCGGTCTCTAACTCTGTATGTGAAAGCTTTCTGTGCAGGCAGAACGGCTTCATTAGGGGACAGTGAGGAAAATCCAGCTCGAAAGATTCTACAACCCAGTTAAGGCATTTCCTGAGAAGCTGGGGGTTTCTTTAGGACCAGCTTCAGCAAAGTAGCTTCTGACTGTTACATGGAGGGAAATTTTGCAATTACTGCCCTGAGTTCCCCTTTACTCCACCAATTGCCATTCCCCGTATGGTTGTTGGCCCTCTAATCAGCAATAATTTTTCTTCTCTTATGAATTGCAGTAGTTCCCTATCCAAAGGGCTCTGTGGAGATTTTTGGGCATTCCACTTTCAACCATTTCTCTGGTTTTAATGCGAGGACACCTGCATTCAGGAGATCCAATTGGTTTTCTCCTGTCTTTTGCTGTTCCTTTGTATTGCTTCTAATTTCTTTTAGTTTAGAATTTTCTGTACTAGCATTCTGCTCTTTTTGCAGCCTAATAGATAAAATATGTTACAGGTCAGGGAGATGAGATTTGGAAAGAAATCTCCTTCAATGAGAGTTTTCTGAGGAGCTGTCCATGTATCTGCAGTAGAAAAAGTGAAGGTGGACCCTCAGTGCTGAAGAAGCAATCAGTCTTCTGTTTAAGTTCCTCTTGGTCTGTATAGTCTGGAGGACCATGGCAGGGTTCAAGTATATATTGACAGAGGAGGGAAATAAGACAGTGGTCTTCTACATAGGTCTGTTTCCTCTCACTACCGAGCATCTAGACAGTAGAGGTACATGGTGCTACTGTCTTCTCTAAGTGTTCTGTGAATCTGTTTTTAAAGAGTGTGGATTGGTTGACAGTTTTTTTTCAAGATGTATTGTCTAACTTGAATTACGACCAGTTTTGAATAGACCAAAATTGGGGGTGCAGGTGGGTGCCTTTTGGTTTTGAGGATGAAGTACTTGCTAAAAACAACAACAAAATGCTTAGCTGTATCCTGAATTGAGAATGTACATTCTCCTCCAGAAGATGGAACTAAATCAAGGAGTTGGGGAGCTTGTGTTGCTCTGCTGTCAGCCATAACTTGAAACCTGCTGGCAAAGTGTGCATTTTATCTGTTGCTGGTGCATATGAAGACAACTACCTACTACTGCTGTTGCTATTGGCTCAAGTGACAGATGTTTGTGCTATGTGTGTTTTAAAAGTCTGCAATCTACTGCCTCTTCTGCCTTGAATGATGGGAGAGCTTGACAGAAAAAAAAGCGTGTAGCCTTGAAATTCAAAGCAACCTAATACGTAGTGCAAGAGGTAGAACTGACAATGTCCTGTTTTCTTTAAATTGAAAGTTTGACTTTTGTTAGCCAATACTATAGATATGAGAGTATATATATACTACTGTTAATCCATGTTGTCCGTGCTTAAACATTCATTTTAAGTACTGTTCTATTTGTAGGTTTAGAGCCTTCCTGTAATTTCATGGTATTCCAGACCATTTTGTGTTTCAGATAGTCTGCGGTGGAAGTGAATGCTTATTTGAATTGCTGTGTATTGGCTGCAGGACAGCTGTAATACCCTAAAGAAGCAAATACTGATGTTGTAACTTTTGCACAGAAAAAGAGGTAGTTGTGAAAAATCTTTAGAAATGTTGCTAACTTGTGGATGTATACAGGGAACTAAAGTAAGCATGAACTCAGATTTTAGAAGGAAATGCAAGTTTTGGATAAATGGGTGGCATTTTAGCTGAGTGTTAATATAGGAAGTATTAAACCAGCACTGACTTGACTCTATCCTGTAACTGCAACTTCTGTTTTAACACTGTGGTGTTCATGATACGTAACCCAGCCCTGATTGATTACAGTTTGAATCAGCAGCAAGGCATCTGAGTATGATCAGTTTGGTCTCTTACTAGAAATGAGAAATTGAACTCTTGCTAGTCTCTTTATGTAATTTTGTTCTTTAATATTTAGGGAGACTTTTCAGAATAATATTCCTGTTTCCATTATAAAAAGAGTTCATAAAGTCATGCGAGCTGGAATTCGTAATCATAAAGTGTGCATAGTCAGCCAGCTAATTTTAACATGATGCACGTGGGCCTTTGAAAATGAAAATTATGGCCTTGAACTGGGCTTTCTGTGAGTAAAAGATGTAATATTGCAAAATGTATAATCTCTGGGTGGTGAGGGTAAGGACTTCTGGAGAAATGCTTACTAAACTCAACATATTTAGCCTAGATAACAAGGAGACTTAACTACAGTATGCAACTTCAATGGTATTTTGTGGCAGTAGCTAAAAGCATATGCAGAGAGTTTGGAATGCATTCCTTAGATATGAATTAGAACAAGATTAGGATAAATTTTGATTAGATAACAGAAAGGCACTGATCCAGCACTTGCAAAGCATTCGATTTTGGTGTTGAGCTAGGTTGCTGGCCTGCAGCGTGAAAGGTTTGAGTACTTTGGAGAGTTAGCTGGCTTTGTAGCTGAAGTCCGGCTGGAGGGTGTTCAGCAGATAACATGGTCGTGGTCTGCTGGAAGAGAGACAGTGCCTTGAATCCTTTGACCATGGATCTCTACTGCCTACCTCGCAAGTGAAATAAAAGTAGCAGTGGGGCTTGCAGAGTGGATAATGGGCAATGCCTTTTGAATCTTTCAAAAGCCTGATATAATTATTAAATTTTGATTCTTCTTCATATTACAGCGCTGTTAAACTAACAGGTTGGTGGGATTTGGGAGAGTGAGTTGTGGGATGGTGGTGAGGGGAGATAAGTCTGTCTTTTCTAATTTCTTGTTCCCTAGTAAGGTCAGGTCAAATGGTGTGTTCTGATTAGTCTATGGTGGAGTCTGTTGTAAGGAAACAGTGAAGGTGCTGGGATCCCTGCCTTGGTGAGCTGTAAAACTTTACATCCCCATACAGTCACCCACAGCTTCTCATCATGTGTACCCAAGCTCTGCTCTGCATCTGCTCCGTACCAGGGAGGGGCAGAAGTGCTCTTTGCTCATCAGAGGAAGGGAGAGTGTGGTGGGAGCAGAGGAGCCGTGCATAGCAGGTTATTGCAGTGTGTCACGTGGGACGACAAGAGCTTTTTAAAGGCAAATAGAATAGCCTATAGTGTAAGTTGTCTTTTAAATCTTGTTTAGGAGATAGGGAGATGAGTGGCTGGGAACAACACGGGAGATTTCCTCTTAGCTCTCAGCACCTTGGACTATGGATTGAACTGCAGATAGAAAATGGACTCTAGTATCCGTCTAAGAGCAGAAATAGGGGATGGATGACAACTGACCTGTATACAGTCCTTCAGATCTATCTTTATGTCCATAATGCCTTCAAGGGCAGGCGATGATCATGCATTAGCGATGCATTCAGCGATTTCCCAGTATATATAACATACTTCATGTGCATGAAAGAACAGCAACAGGAAAACAGCAGTGAACATCACGGAGACTTAAAACAGGCTGGTGGATGGGTGCAGCGGTCGGTAGACGAAGAATGTAGGGCAGGATGTAGTTACAGGTAATGTCCCTCTTGCCTGAGCTGTGTGCCACCTCTTTGTCTGAGCTTTATTTTAATGCATCTCTCAAGTTGCAACACTATTATTCTTTATCTAAAGCTTTTTTTAACTTTTAGGAAAGACGGCATTAGTACAGCTCACTTGGTGTTTAACAATGCACTTCTCTTCCCCTAACAAAAAAGATTTAGGCCACTGCAGTTTCTTTATGTCGTGGATATGATTCATTTTGGCCATGGGAGGAGAATGACAGTTACTTGCTACACAAACCTTTCCTGTGATTCATGGAGTGCCATTTGTGTCAGCCTTGAAGGAGGCACTTCATATGCTTCCTAGCAGGAAGGAAAAAGAGCATGATCATAGTTACCAGATCGGATATGGAAATTGGGTGGGAGGGAAGGGAAAGGGGAGAAGGAAATGCTGATTCTTCAGAAGAAAGTTGCAGGAATGCCAAGATTCTGTCTGCAATATCCATTCATCTACTTAATGAAAAATGGATACATACCAAGCTTATATATAATTAAGGGAAACATCATGACTGTAATTGCCATGTTCACTAAATAGTATGGCTTATTATGTAACTTTTTTGTGTAAATATATCTTAGCGCTTTTCCTTCTGTCTCCTGGATCCATCACTGTTTCATACGGTATGAAGCTCCTATCCTTGAGTGATGTGTTTCAGCAACAGTTGCAGGTTTTGCTCTCAAGCTAAGACAGCCGCATACAATGCTTTATGTTAGCTTTCTGCAGAGACAGATTTTTGTGCTCTAACATACTAATATAGTTAGCAACTTAGGAAGTGCACTAGCTTGCCAGATCAGAAGACATTTTCCTTTCTTCACAAAAAAAGTAATTTAAAAAGCTATACCATGATTTTCTTCCTAAAAATAACAGCACAGATTGGCTGCTTAAACCGCTTGTAAAGAAGAATACTCCATTAAATGACAACCCCTAATGCTGCATGGCAGACTTTGGGGCTCTTTTACAGCTTCCAGCTGCTTCCAGCTGTTTTCTCTATACCTGCAAACTGCAAGGTAGGAATAAATGGGAGTAGGAGAAGTGGAAACTTAGTTTTCCTAATTTCTTAATTTCCTAAATGGGTTAGGGGCTCGTGGCTGGCTGTCCTCCCGCTGTTGGCAGCATTTGGTGTGGTACGTGCACCTGTGTCAGGAGATACAGCCGGGGCTGTTCAGCCCTGTAGCATCTATGGAGTCCTTATCCAGCTAAGCAGATGCGCAGCAACGTTAGAATGGGAAAGCAGAGGTGTAGTTAGAGATGAAAGGAGTGAAATTAGGAGGAATGCAGAAGAGGAAAAAGAGTGGATGTGAATTACTAAGCACATGTCCTGTATTCATTGATTTTCACTGGCAATTAAAATTTTACTGCTTGATTCACCAATGCTATTGAATCTTCCATTATTTCCTGTGTTATAAAATGCTGGCTCTGTTTTGATTTTGCAGTAGCTATGTTTATTGGGGATAAAGGGTCTAATTATAGCTCTGAACTATACTGTACTGAGAGGGCATTTAAGTTTCTTCTGACTATTTCTGAGGCAATGTGATGAGTCATGAAATATAACTTTTGCAGAAAATATCCTGATTGCCTAATGACTAGGTGTTGGTAGATGAAATTACACACACTCTCTCTTGTTCACATGAAACCAGGGAAGTGTCTTTCTGAGTAAGCTGATTGTTCAAGTTACCCAAGAAATGTCAAGGTTTACAGTTGCAAAATAGGAAAAAAGTATATGTTTGAGGAGCTTGAAAACACCTGCTGTGCCTTACAGATGCTTTAGAAATTCACAGCACTAATACTTGTCTTCATATCTGTAAAGAAAAAATGCTGCCTGAAAATAAGACAACTGATCATCCATGTACAAAATCTTTTGTTTTGCAGATGATGTAGAGGATGTTAACAGTATGGAAAATGTCATGTTAGAATATGCTACAATGGACAGAGAACTTAATCATTATATGAGAGCAATTGAAGAAACGGTAAATCAGGTAAACTGTCACTTCTATCAAAGTTATGAAAATATATCCTTATATAAATATTATCTTTTAATAGATACAAATGTTACATTAAAACATAAATACATAGTTGGAAAGATAGATCTTTGACAGGTATAAAATACTGAAGTTGCCAGTACAACTACTGATTTTTCTTCCTAGCTTGCACGCAGTGCGACAGTTTCTAATTCCTGCCCACCAAACTCTTGCGCCAGTCGGAATATGGGACGAATAGTGCTTTGGGAATGACTGAGGACTGTGTAGCTAAGACACTGTAGTCTCAGATGATACCTGCTTCTTGTATTGTGGAAGATGGAAACTGCGTAATGAATCAGGCAGCTGATTTCAGGAATAAACAAGTGGCTGTGGCAGCGGGGAACGGATGGAGCCTGGTTTCCACTGTCTTCCTGCCACATGAATTTGCTGGTGCTTAATAAAGGGTGAGCTCGTTAATTGTTCACTCAGTTAGGTAGGGTCTCGTTTGCTACCTGACGGCTCATTTTTGCAAGAGCTGTCGCATTTCAGCACGTTCAGGGGGTTTCTAGCTCGGCGTTGAGCGCGATGGCCGTTACACAACAGGTGCCGGGCTGTTCGGGTGAAACGCAGGCAGCAGGAGTTGCGCAAGCTGCTTTTCCTTAGCAAACCGGGTTGGACGGCGGACGCCGTGGGTCAGGCAGCCGAACACCAGCTTTCGGGGGACTTCTCCCTCCCCGCCGTTGGCGGGCAGAAGGCGACGTCGAACAAAATGCCTCGCAGCTCCCCGCCGCGCCCCGAGGGCCGGAGCGCGGTGCCGGGGGAACGGCGGGGAGCGGGGCCGGGGCCGGGCGGGGCCGGGGCGCGGCGGCGGCGCTGGCCGCCAGGGGGCGCCGCGGTGGCGTTGCCCGCGTGCCGCGCTCTGCGGCGGCCGGGCCGGGGCTGCGGGGGGGCCCCGCCGCCTGCGCCGCTGCTCCCGCCGCCGGCCGCCGGCGCCTCCCCGCTCGGCCGGCCCGGCCCGGCCCGCCCCGCCATTAGCTCGCAGTGCCTCAGCGTTAGCGTCCTGTCAGCCCCCTTTGCTTCTCCGTCCCCGGCTCTTCGGCTCTGCGTGATCCGGTCAGCTCCGTAACCTCGTTACCCCGGTTCCGGTGCACGGCTGCTTTTTCTGCATTCTCTCAGGCCGTCCCTGGCCGATCTCTTGCAACAGCTCCTTAGTTTTCTCCTTTCTCATCATCGAGCCTGGCCATTAGCAAGCAAGGTGTTGAAAGTGTAGGCTCCACGGCAGATCCAGACCTTGAAAGAGTCAATTTCAGTGCAGTCTGTACTTGATCACTTCATTTTTGGGCCACATTGTGCTTGGAGAACTTGACTTTCCAAGTAACCTATTTTAGTGTCTGGAAATAGACTTTTAGGTGTCAGTTTTGTATGGATTTCTCTAGAAAAGGCAAAAAGCACATCCTTGATTTCCCTTCAAGATGAGAAATCTGTGTTTCAAAGAATGAAGGTAGTAGAGCTTTTCAGTTAAACCTGTCTTGCTATTATCTTGCTGTTGTTTTTTGCTACTTTTAAAACAAAAATGGGAGAGCCAAGTAATGCATTTTCCACCAGTTCTATTCTGAGAAATGCCTACATGTTTTGTAGAAAGGTTTTCCTTTAATAAATTGTTAAAATCATCCTGAGTCAGATGCTTAACTGAAAAATCTCATTCAAATAACTAAATATTACATGCTTAAAAAGAGTTGAAAACTATGTCTATATCAGCAAATGTTGGACAGCATTAACTACAGTCACTGTTCCCCATGCAGTCTTTAAATATACATTTCAATTCAGATATCACCATAATTGCAGACCTCCTAGTTTGTATTTGTCAGAAACTGGATGGATCATAACTTTTTCCTTTTATTGGAAAATTTATGATTTTTAAAGCTTTCCTACTAAAACATAACATAGTTCTCACATCATTAGAGATTAATGATGTATATTCAGATTTGAGTGAAACGTAGGTTTATATTTTGATTGTAAGCTATTAACTAATTGATGTGTTATTGCTATAATACAAATTTCAAGTCATTTTCAACAATGTAACTTCTTTCATTATTCCTATATATCAGCAAAACACTTTCTTCATCCTTAGGAATATAAAGAGTAAGCCTGTGCCTTCACCAACAAAGCACTCAAATTCTATTTATTTCAGATGCATTCACTCATGATCTTTTAAGTTAAGTACAGGTTTAACTGCTTGACTGAAGTGAAGATATTTTTGTGGGTTTCGGTAGAGCAACGATACATTCGTGATTTTTAAGATTCAGCAGCATCTGTTGTGTGCGTATCTATGTCTGTGTGCAAAAAAAATGAAGTCCTGGGAGGGTTGGTTTTCATTTTTCCCCTAATGTAGCTCCTTTACGTTGTGTCAGAGACGACTCCTTGCTTTGCTAAAACAAGCTCCTTCCCTGTTCTTTCCTTCCTAAGGTTTTAAAAATGCAGCTCCAAGACATTTAACACATTCAAGAGCCTATGTGGATTATAAAGTCAGTAATGGCTAATCTATTAGCCTCTAGCCACACTTCTCCTATCTCTGTTTCCTACCTCCCTCTAGGGAATTTTCTGTACTTTCCACTGCCAGCATCCCGAACAAACCTTTCTGAGTAAGAGAAAGAAATGTGTATAAGCTTCTGCAGTAGAACAGAGATACAATCTATTCTCTAAAAAATAACAGCTAGTGCTTTGTTTTGGAGGATAGCTACACACCATGCCCCTAGAACTGCACAGCTTATCTCCAGTTACCTGTCAGAGACAGCTTAAAATCTGCTTCTGGGAAACAGATACTGTTGCTGAATTTAGGACTGCACCTGGAGGTAGCTGTAGAAAGGCTTGGGTTTAAAATAGCCGCCGCTGGCTTGCTCCCTGGTTCCATCTGACTGCCTTACCTGAGGGCTTTCTCTGGGGAGCTGCAGCAGGCCATTCATTTTCACAAGCAGACTGTTTTTCATATACAGCATTAACAGTATTTGTCTCAAGCCGCAAAACACATTTTAGCTGATTATTCTGTGCGTTTGTATGTTGTCATTTTTTGTGGTCTATAGTGTCTTCATAGAGCAGTGGATCTGAAAGTATGTTATACTCTGTGTTTCACCTTCTAACCACCTGCTTGTAGTGAATGTCCAACTGGAAGTTAGCAAGATAAGCAGACAGCGGCAGTTAAAATTCCCGATATACTATTTTATTATGTTTACCTTTAAATGACATTGACAAAAAGATGATATTGTACAACAAAAGTATGTTATGTAAATAACGAGGAACTAGCATGAGATATAGTCACAAGTTTTTAAAAGCCATTTTTTTTATTGATTTAGGCTTCAGTAGGTGGAATGCAGAAGGTGAAATATGTCAGCATCCTCTTCTGGTTGAATCAGCAGCCTGTTGAGCAAGAAATGAGCAATTGAATCACAGTGTTTCCAACAATAGGCTGTGGGAAATCCTTTGTCTGTGGAAACTCCCTGTGCCACTGGATTTTCTTGTACCTGTGTAATGACTGGACTCCTACTGCTGCTTCTTTTTTCATTTTTAACGGGTATTTTTAAAATAAATTAGCCAATATTTGGGTCCTTTCCATGCAAAGTCTGGACCACACTCTTATTTTTAGTGTAAGAACAACAAAAGACTGATGGAGCTGGAGTATCTCTTGCAGACTTCTTTATACATTTGAAGTGGACCCAAGTGATTGGGACCCAGGCTGACGTAGCCAGTTCAAGTGTCCCCTACTCTGGGAGAGCTCTCAAGTGGCCAGTGCCAGCATATTGTGCCTGTTCTCTCTCTCCCACTCTGCTCTATAGATGAGCAGGGGTGTTGGTGGTGGACTCTGATCACTATCTCAGCTTTTCAAGCATTTGGCTTGTTTGGGGCTCTAAAAGCTGGGGTAAATTTTCTGAAGTCCCCAGACTTCTTTAAACAAAATGAATCACAATGTATTGTAGGTCTATCTAGAGAACAAGGAAGACATAACTAGCTTTCTAATGTTGCATTATTCCCACCTCTCTTTTATTCTCCTGCAGGGAAAGAGAACCTTTTTTTTGTTTCTTTTGCAGGTGAGAGCAAAGTGTTGAATGTGGTAGTGGCATCTCTGGCAAAGATTGCTTAGTACTTCCTCTTGTAAGTTACTGCTTTGCCAAACGTTAGTCTATCTTGCTTGAATTGTGTCTGCCTTTTGCTAAGCCTCAGCACTGTGAGGGAGGATAAAATCTAAACCTGAGTGAGGTGCAAGAAAAACACAGGAAACGTGTTTAAGAAAAATGTTAAGAGCCATGTTAAGGAAGGACTGAGAGTGGGAAGAGGCAGACGGAAAGGTAAAGGACATGGGCTTGGGAAGTCATGAGGTGATATAGCCAGATGGGAAGAGACGGGTTGAAAGAGTGCTAGGAAGGAGGGGGTGTTGAGCTGGAAGAAAAAGATGGAAATATTAGAAGTTGCATTCGTGCTTGGATTTTATCCCTACTTCTGCTACAGCTTTCCCATGTTGTTCTAGGTGAGTCATTTCTGTCACCATGTCAGTGGCTGCTGACATCTTTGTTTTCTGATTGTCCTGCATGGAAACTGATTTGAGCAATTATAACTGTAAATTAGATCAAAGGTAATTATAGTTTGAACATGGGAAGTGAAACTAAACATGTTCTTTGTTGGGCTTTATCTGTAGAAGTGCGTACAACTGATGTAGGTGTGTGTCTTGTATAGGGGTTGAAGTCTGGATGTGTCGGTCATTCATGCCTGTGTGACTTCACACCTTGCCAAGTGTTCAGTTGTCCTTTGGCAAAGATGAGGAGTGTACCGTGTTCTTTATACAAGAGCAGTTTTGTCTCTACAGAATATACAGGAACTATTCTTACATTTGTTTTGTATTTTTGATAATAGTTCCCTTTAGACTAGTAAGTTCATTGGGCAGGGGATAGGATGGGGGGTTTGTTCACTGTCTCAGTAATTTAGAGCAGATTACTTAGTATTGGGGTCTGTTGTCTTCAAGGCCAAGCATGTAGGTTTTAATCCTGCAGAGGAATAATTTCCTATAGTGATGTAGGTCACATTCATTCCAAGTGTGCAGCTTGTGAGCGATCTAAGGAGCATCTGCAGAAAAGGAAAGGATCCTATTTAAAGCTGCTGTACAGAAAAGTCCATGGGCTATGTTTGACTTGCAAACTATTTAGAAGAATTCCCATTTCTTCACTTAAAACTCGTAATATAATGCTCTAGTGACATGGAAAGTCTTCCTTGGTCTCAGAAAAAGAAAAGGACTTAAAGATAACATCTTTGTTACCGGCTCTGCCAGCATAGCTGTGTTGGCCATGGGTCCTATTGGAGAAGGTTCTGCCAATATGTCCGAGTCATCTCTTTTGACAAAGGAAGCTAAACCAACAAAACACTTTCTGTAGTGGTAGCTCCACCTGCAGTGTGGGTTTTGAAGGAATAGTAAGGCCAACCAAGGGATGTGATTCCACCCAGCTCCCGTCCTCCTTGGTGGCACGGCTATGGCAGCAGAACTGATGTGATGACCAAGTCCATTCTGTGTGGCAGGCACTGACAGTGTCATCAGTGACCTCTGCTGCCTGGTAGAGACAGGGCTGTTCTTCAAAATCAGATTGTCACTTAGTTTTCTGCAGGGCTATATAACAGGAAGACCACGAATTCCGTGGTATTCATGTGTTTTAATTGCTTCAGGCCTCTCTGCCAGTGACTGGCACTGTGATACCCATTACAGTGTTGTCAGTGAAACAATTTTTGATATGGAACTATCTAGTTTCATGGAACAACAGCCTTGTTTGGTGCTGATGCTTTCTTAATGAGCACTTTGCTGCTTTTTTTCTTCTTGCTGCACTGTCATGACAGCATGTTTTAGGGCAAAATCCACTGATGATATCCATATCTCCAACTGTGACCTTTACTGTTCCAGCTGAGTTCAGAGCATTTTCTCTGATATGTGCAGTGCATCAGTGTTTCTTGATTCTTGAATTGCTCTTTACTGCACGTTTACTTGCTATCTACTAATGAAGCCACTTCAGGCTGATAATTAATCTTACAGAATAAGCAAAATATGGACATTGGATCATATCCCTATCATGACTCGGGCAGGGTAGTAGAAGAAAATAATATGTGACTCTATAGTTATGCCTCTGCATATATATAATGCCATAGGGCTTAATAAAACTTTTACAGGCAAACTTAATTCTGGCATTTACTAGCTATGGAGTTCTTTAACATTTTAAAGTTTCTTCAGTGCAATTTCTTTGATATAATTTATAATCAATAGTGCAATGCTTGCTCTGTCCTACTGCCATCTCCAAACAGTAATTCAAACAACATTGCACTGTTGTAGGCATGTACTCCATTTCCTGCAGAAACTGGGGCAAAGATGCATTTCAACACATTTCTGATATTTACTTTCTAATATTTACTTTACTTTTTTGTGTCTCTCTCTGTATGTGTTGGGCTAAGCATTTAATGGAAGCCGCTTTTTTATTTTCCCAGAATTAGTAAGCTATGTGTATAGTTCACTACAATAATGTGTAGAGTCCACTTTTGATGAACTGCAATAAAAATATTTTTTTTAGTGAGCAGTATATAAAGAAGTAGGAGTAGTGTTTGATTCTATGTGGGTTATATAGCACATCCTCAGTAATGTGTCTGAGTGTCTCATAGCAAGCATAAAAACGCATCCTGCTTTTTGGAGACTAAACCCTGGAAACCCTTGCACATAAACATAGGTTTATTTGACTTCGTTGCGGTTACTTACATTTGTCAAGCTAAAGATTTTCCTAAATATTTACAGTGTCAACACTGCTGTTGCTGAAATGGCCCTTGGCTTGTGTGGCTAGGGCTGGGGCAGCAGGGGCCACAGCTGGTTAGTGGAGTGAGGATTTGGGTGAAAAGAAATGTTCTGGACCTAGGACGATCCCATGGAACTGGGAGCTCTGTAGACAGGGTGGCAGCAGGGATAGTATTTAGAACAAATGTGCCACAGAAGTCCTCAGAACCCCATCGTGATTTTTGTTATGTTGGGCAGCAGTGCTGCCCAGTAGGTAGCAAACTAGCCTGGGATTAAGGAGGCTGGATACTGTTTTCAGGTCTACTAGCAGCCTGTGTGGTTGACCTTGGGAAATTGTTTCACTCTGTGCCTTGGGCTATGGTCTCATGTTCATTAATACCACTTTTGTGCAGTACCAAATCACCTGGTAGCACATTCTCATCAAATAAGGCAGATCACATGATACCATGTTTAATCTGGCTGGATGCCGGTTGCAGAAGGACAGACGCTACCTGATGGAGCATAACTCTGTGCAAAATTAGAATTGGCAGAGTGGGTTGCACTTAATCAGCGCGTCATGCAGCTGTGGTGTTTTTGATCTTGTACTAGACATACTGAAACTGAATTTACTATCTAGTTGAACCACGATCTCAGTCATGTGGACAGCATCCCATGTCTCTGTCTGTGAAGATTTAATTTTTTTCTACCTGAAGATTTCAAAGCAATTTGAATTCAGTTTTTTAATGATTTCATTTTAATACTAAGGCTTGTAATTGGCAGTCTGAACTGTTTCTGGAACTCCAGAAGGTCACAACAGAGAGCAACTGAATGTCTCTGTGATTTGGATCCGTGCTTTTCTAGGCAATGTCTGCATTTCAGAGTTAACATGAGTTAACTCTACCTGTCTTAGCTTAGCCTAGAGGAAGAAGATAAAATTATGAAATGTAATGAAATTGGTAGGTGTTGAGGTAGATAGCCAGTGCAAATTAAAAGGCCATGCTCATCTCAAATCATGGATTGTTTTTTTTTTTTTGTTGATGCAACTTACTACTGGAAACACTGGCGTTGTAGTTTCGGTTGATCAGTAGTGAAAATAGTCTTTCAAATTAACCATCTCATCCAGAAAGCTTCTGCTGACAGTCCAAGGATTTAAATGCTGGGGCTGGGGAGTGGCGGGGGGGGGGGCACTAAAGGCTGGACAATTCTCAGCGGCAGGGGTTTTGACTTGAAATTAATTTCTCCTGTTAATTGAACACACCCATGTTGACCAGTGTCTTTGGGGAGGCAGTTCTGGAATGCCTTCCACAAAATGTCTTTCTCCAAATGTTCAGTGTTGTTTTAATTACTGTAATTGTTTCCAGAAATTATATGTGTATGTTGGGTATTTTAATATTCCTCCCCCAAAAGTTTAAATGTTATGCCACTCATTTAAAAATGTTTACTCTTTCTCCTAGTATGTTTTTTAACAGACCTTATCAATAAAAATACTCAGTTACCCAGATCTTCCCTCTGCAAAATTCTTAGCAGCTTTATCGTGAATCACAGATAAAATGTTGCTTACAGCATTAACTAGATCACACTTTTTTGTGGCTGTTGCTACCATGAATTTGTTTTTGTTAAAGAATTTCAGTTAAGAAGAAGTTAGTAGAAGTTGCTACTTTCATTCATAGCTTCCTCATAAATTATATTATTTGGGACTTTTTCTCATTGAGCTATCCAGTACTGGGTATAAGCAGGAGTGTGCATGCAACGTTACATGTACCAAATTCTTGCAACTTCATAATATGGCTTGTTCTGAATGTTTTAACTTTTACAGAACTGCGTATGTAGGGCCTTTGTTAAAATGGAAAGAACTGAACATTTGTGGAGCATTTCTTTGTTTTATTTTTTGATGTTGGGAGTTAAGAGCAGCTTTTTGACATTTATTTCATTAGATTGTATAATGGGTTTCTCATGATTTTTAACACATGCACTCAACCTGTTCTGCAAATGTTGAATTGTCTTTCTTTCTCACCTTTGACATTGCTCCTGTTGATGGGAGGTAGTGCTTTGATTTAAAAGAAGCAGCATGACTTCTTTGTGTTTGTGATTTGCTGTGGTATGTAACTATGCCTATTTTAATGCCTACTAAGATAATAAAAAAATCTGCTTAATAGTACATACGCATTTTATTATCTTTCCAACTTGAGGTAGAGGTTTCACAAAAGACCTAAATCCTGCCAGAAATCAATACCAGATGTCACGGTATCTCCCAAATGTGGCCCCATTGTTGATAACCTACTGTGAGTTACAAACACTGTGCTTGATAATAAGGGTTGGCAAGTTGGACTAATTTCTGGGCTCTCATCTTATTTAACTGAGCTAAGTGCATAGCCTGAGTAAGCTGATTTAACCAGCTGAAGTATTTCTTTTATCCTTAGACATGTGTGTTAATACTGACAGGGAATGAAAAATATTTTAAGACTTAAGAAAATAAGTGTGTACATCAGATACACTCAAAACTTTCGTGTAAAATGTAAAGTTCCCACATTAACATGTACTCACACATACTATGCCTGATAAATTCCACAAAAACAGAGAAATGAAAAGCTCAATGATGCTGCTACTGTTAACTCTTCTGGCTCTTTTCAAAAGTTGGTGCTTTACTGCATTGCCACTGCTTTTGTGTGAACAATTCAGTGCGTATTCAACTAGATACTCATCTTCTGTTCAAAGCTGTTATGATGCTATTTTTTTCCCCAGCAGTCTGTTGTGTGGGGAGAGGATAGGATAATAAGGGCTTGGATGCAATGGTGAGTTTACAAGTGTTGCTGGGAAGATGGCAACTCTAGTAAGGAAAACTTACAGGGTGTGGTTTTGTGGTGTGTGATAATTGTTGTAATGATGAAGTGTGGGCTGTAGATGAAATGTTTCTCCATGGATATTTTTATGCTTAGTTGGAGGTGATCAAGGGATACAGGTAAAGGCTGGGCTGCACTAGAAGCAGTTTGGTCCAGTTCAGTAAAACTGCCTATTGAAACCGGGCGTTTCTGGAATTAGCTATTAACAACCCCACTGTATGCCCTTACTCCCCACAAAACAACCTCACCTTCCCCACTGCTGTCTGTTAAATTCCACTAACTACTGGATCCACAGCCCTCATCACCACCTCTTCTCCCCAGAGTCACATTGACTATGTTCAGTTTGGTGGGCAGCTCCTCTTCTCTCCCCTTGCTTCCCCTCTTACAGCCTGCTTAGGCTTTAGAATCCCTTTCTTGTCTTCTTTTGACCAAACCCAGAGTTAGCTGTTGTTAGTTGGTGGCGTGCACTTCGAGAAGACTTATAGCAGCATCGCCTTTTCACCCATCCACAGCAGTGCGTTATATCTCTTGGCAGACAAAATCTGACAGAACAGTGGAGATCCTGTTGAACAGTGCCTTCATAGAATCATAGAATACCAGGTTGGAAGGGACCTCAAGGATCATCTGGTCCAACCTTTCTAGCACAGTCTAGACGAGATGGCCCAGCACCATGTCCAGCTGAGTCTTAAACGTGTTCAGTGTAGTGGGGTCAACCACTTCCCTGGGGAGATTATTCCAATGATTGACTGTTCTCATTGTGAAAAATTTTCCTCTTGTGTCCAATCGGAATCTCGCTGGGAGACATATGTCTCTGCTAACCCTCTGTGACCTAGTTAGACCTGAGTATAGCTAGTCATCCTCCTTAATCTACCAGTTAGGTTTGCATATGCCTGGCCTCCTTCATCAGTCAGGCTTATAAACATGTATCAGACAAATCCCATCAACCAGGTTTATATGCACAGCGTAGATAACTATAGTTGTAATGTGTATTACAGCTCAAAGTGAGTTTACACTCAGCAATTTCAAAACCCCATAAAACTCAAAGCCAAACTCCTTATATTAGTCCCTCCTTATACTAGTTCTTTTCAGTACTTACTTGTCTGTTAAATTTTTAATAGAAGAGCAGTGTTTTATGGTAAGGAGAAAATCCAGCTAAAGCAAAAAGCACCTATAGAGGATCACAGGTGTGGCTTTACTTCTGTTCAAGGAGAAACTGTAGGTTAATTCAGATAAGAGATGACTATAATAGCAGTGTGTACAGTCATGGATGGAACAGAAGTGCTTGTTCACAATGTGTCACATAAAAACAAAGAGCCATTTAATGAAATTATCCAGCAGCAGGTTTTAAACCAACAAAAGGAAGTAACTTTATACATGGTGAATAATTACATTGTGGAATTAATTGCCACAGGATGTTATGGAGACTAGAAGCATTACTAGGTTCAAAAAGCTACCAGACGAATTCATGGAAGAAAAACTCATTGACAGCGATTAGATGTAAAGATTCAAATGCAGTCACTGCCTTGGGAAATCCCTAAACTGCAAGTTGCTAGAAGTAGGGAAAGTATATGGTGGAAACAGGGGAAGATCTTTCTATTTGGCGCTCTTGTTATACTCCTACTTTTTGCTTCTGCCTCTGTTAAAGACAAGGGAATATGCTGGATGGATCTTTGGTCTGATACAGTACTCACATCTTTATGCAGCAGAAAACAAACTACATAGAAAATACAGAATCCACAAGCACTACTGCATCCTGAAATGTATGTTGACTGGCTACATAGCTTTAGACGAGTAGCATTCATACTCTGTTTCAAACCTATTTTGGAATGTAGTTCTATCTAAAAACTACCTTTCACCTCCATAATTTTAATATTTGGAAAGTCTTCAGGGTATCTAATAATTTATCTCTGTGTTCTTACTCATACATTTGATGATTTAAAAAATAAGTAAATGAACAGCTCCTGCTCTGGGCATTGTTACATAATTGAAAAATTCTTAATCTCAAAGCTCACTTCAAATCTATATCATATAAAACCACATAAACCATTTAATAATTAGGTACTAGCAGATAAAATCCAGCTTGAAGTTAGCAGAGCTACACCCACTTGGACCAAAGAAGGAAGGTATCTTCAGCTAGATCCTTGTCTTGCAGCCAGTTTTGTCCCTTAATGCCCAAGAAAAACTTAATAACTTGTTCTAAATAACAAATCTTGCTTGTAATAATGACAAGAGGAGGTGAACTACAGCTCTGGGTACCTCTGCTGGGACCCCTTCTTATAAATTTGATGAAATTCCAACTTAAGTAGCTGCTCTGATCTCAGCCACACCAAATGGGATGAAATGTTTTCCTGGATGGTTAAGTACCATACAATGTAGGTTTTTTACGTATTTTAATAGATCAGAATCTGAAAGTTTTAAGATCAGTCCTTGAGATTACTGAATCAGTGAACATAAAAATGCCTTTTATATCCCCATCAACAGTGTTATAAACTAGAAAGGTGGTCCAACTGGGATTATATATATGGTCAACTAAGTTGTGACTATGGGCTGCTTATTACAGGACATACTGAATAAGAGAGAACAAAGCATGTCTTACTTTTAAAAAAGAAAGCACTAAGTTGATAGCACTGTCAGAAAAAATTGTGATTTCCCATGCGCTTTCATTACTTGAGGAAAGCTTGGCTCCACCATTTTTGTAACTCTTCTTCAAGTAATTTTTGCCTCTCTCAGCCTCCTGTTTATCAGACTAAAAAAACCCAGCTGCTTCAACCTCTATCAATCATGAGCTCATGGCTCCTCCCCCGACTCCAATTTCTCCATGTACCTCTTGAACTGGGGAGTCTGATACTGGATGCCGTATTTCAGCTATCGCCTAATCAATGCTTCATATAGGGGGAGAGTAACTTCCTTTGTCTTGCGGGCCACGCTGCTCCTAATGTAGCCGGTATCAAATTTGCCTTATTAGCAGTGAGGTCGTTTCCTCATATTTCGCTTGGCATCTACCATAACCTCCCTGTCCTTTTCAGCAGAGCTACTACAAAGCCAGTCAGTTCCTAGCATACACTGATGCATGGGGTTACCCTGCCCCTAGAAAAGCTGCAGAACTTTTCTTGTTGAACTTGATACTTCCAGTCCTGAATTTCCTCAAGGTCCTTCTTGATTAAAGCTCTACTGCTTGATGTGTCAGACGCCACTAGGTTAGTATTGTCTAGAAGATTGCTGAGAGTGCATTGTGTTTCATCATCTAGGTCGTTGGTGAGGATATTGAACATTTTCAGCCCTGCTGTTCACACTATAATACTCTGCTTGCTACTGGCTACCAGTTGGATATCAAACTAATGTTTACTGTGAGTGTCACCTTCTGAGCCCAGCTGTTCTATTAATTTTCAGTCTACCCACCAGACCATTTGATTACATCCACCACTCTCCCCACATCTGCATTTCAGGTCAGTTCATCACATAAGGCAATCAGTTTGATCAAGTGTGAACTGGCCTTTGTAAGTCCATGTTGATTGTTGCTGATTACCTTTTTGTTCTCTGCATGTTTGGAGGTGGATTCCAAAAGGATGTGGTATGTAATCTTTCCATGGCCTGAGGTGAGGCTAACCGGCCTGTAGTTGCCTGAGTTCTTTTTCTCATGCCTTTTTTAAAGACAGGCATAGTGCTAGCCTTTTTCCAGTTTCCAGGGACCTGCTCTAGCGATCATGGTTTTTTTTTTTTGGAGATGACAGACAGGACTCTTGGAGTCACATCAACCAACTCTTTCAGCACTTTCAGATTGATCTTGTCTGTCCTCATAGATTTGAATACATCCAGCTGTTCTAACTCACTCCTGACTTGTTGTCCCTAACCTGTTCCTTCCCAAACCATCCTGATACACCTGGAAATTTAAGAGTAATCTTTGCCTGTGAAGACTGGGGCAAAAATGTATGGAGTACTTCAGCCTTTTCCATCTGCACAACCACTAGGTTGTCTCCCCCATTCAGTAACATCCCTACATTTCCTCTGAACTTACACAATTCCCTCTTGCTGCTCTTTATATCCCTCACTTGTTTTAATTCTAAATACACTTTTCCCAGTTTCGTTCCTAAGTGCCAAAGTAGTGCTTTTGTACTCCTTTTTTGTTGCCTGTTCTTGTTTGCTGTATGCTGTCTTTTTGCATTACAGTTCATTAAGAAGCTCCTTGCTTAGTCAAGTCGGTCTTCTACTGAAATTTCCAGTCTTCTTGTACAACAGGATTATTTGTTCGTGACCTCTCAATAAGTTTTCTATAGAAATTTACCAGCTATCCTAGGCACTTTTGCATCAACTTCCCGGGACATTCTGTTGAGCCATCTCCTGACTAACCCAAAGCCCACCTGCATAAAATCCTGAGTCCTAGTTCTTCTGCTTACCTTCCCAATCTTCTTCTGGATCCTGAATGGAATCAGCTTGTGGTCACTGCTCCCAAGGTACTATCTGTGACCACATTTGCCACTTGTTCTTTCTTGTTTGTGCACAGAGGTCACGTAGAGTATTACCTTTGTTTGGTCTTTCTAGCATTTGCATTAAAAAGTTATCACCAGTGCTGTCTAGAAATATCCTGGATTGCTTGCACAATGCCATGGTGCCCACATGGTTGAAATTCCTAATGAGGACCAAGGCTGGTAATCAGGTTGCTTTTGGTAGTTGTTTGTAGACAGACTTACCCACTTCATCCCCTTGGGCAGGTGGTGTGTAACAGGCCCCTGCTGCTGTATGGCCAATGTGGCTTTTGCCTTTGCTTTTGACCAGAAGATTCCTGTCAGATACATATCTGGTTTCACACTGGACCTCTGCATAGATAAGGAGGTGCTTTGTAAGAAAGTACAACTGCCGTTCTTCTTCACTGCTTGTTCTCCTTGAACAGCCTCCACGACACTGTTCCAGTCATGGTCGCTATCCCATTTAATCTTTGTGATCCTGATCACATCAGAACTCTCTGACTGTGCATAGACTTCCAGTTCGTCTTGTTTGTTGGCCAAGCTCTGTGCGTTAATGTCCAGACACCTGAGGTAAGCCTCTGCATGCCCTCCCTTCAAGAAGAAATGTGTAACTTTCCCTCATGACCTTTTCTCACACATACTTTCTCCTCCCTTCCATTACGTCTGGGCCAAGTACCCATTCCTCAGTGAATTTAGTTTAAAGCCATCCTCACTAGAATAGCAAATCTCTTCACAGAGATTTTTTATCTTTGTCAGGTGGCTTCTATATCTTTGTAACATTCCATCTTCATTGAATGAGGCATTGTAATCAAAGAAACCAAAGTCTTGCTGGTGACAGCAGCTGTACAACCAGGCATCAGTCTGCTGGTTACATCTGCTAGCCAGGCCTCTCCATTGACTAGAAGGATTGAAGGGAACACCACTGGGATTTCTGCCTTCTCATGTTTGCTCTGAGCTCCCTGTTCCATTTGAGCTGCTCAAGGTTTCCCTTGGCTGTGTTACTTCTGTCCCACAAGGGTTAGCAGAAAGAGGTAGAATTTGGAAGGCTGAGTGAGTGTTGGCAATTACTCTACAACATCAGTGATCTAGGTTCTGGGCAAGCAACAGACTCACCTGGATAATAGGGATGGATTCTTCTGTTTCACACATGGGAGCATCATCAGCCACTAACACTGATGCTTTCTTTAGTACTGGTACTAATCCAAAGACTTGAGATACCCACTCAGAATTTTCTCCCCAAACACCCCCTACTGTTCCTGAAATCATTAGCTAGGCACAGCTAGAGGAGGAAACAGAGCTTTATTCCTGTTACCTGAAGTCACAGGCTTCCAGCTTCCACCCTCTGCAAGTTTGTATCCTCTTCCTGGTCCTTCAGTCATACCTTTCTTCTTAGAACCATAGAATTGTTTAGGTTGGAAAAAACCTTTAAGATCATCGAGTCCAACCATAAACCTAACACTGCCACGTCCACCACTAAACCATGTGCCTAAGCACCATGTCTACCTGTTTTTTAAATAGTTCCAGGGATGGGGACTCAGCCACTTCCCTGGGCAGCCTGTTCCAGTGCCTGACTACCCTTTTGGTGAAGAAGTTTTTCCTAATATCCAACCTAAACCTCCCCTGGCATAGTTTGAGGCCATTTCCTCTCGTCGTATCACTTGTTACTTGGGAGAAGAGACCGACCCCCACCTCTCTACAACCTCCTTTCAGGTAGTTGTAGAGAGCAATAAGGTCTCCCCTCAGCCTCCTCATCTCCAAACTAAACAACCCCAGCTCCCTCAGTCACTGCTCGTAAGACTTGTGCTCTAGACCCTTCACTAACTTCTTTGGACACGCTCCAGCACCTCAGTGTCCTTCTTGTAGTGAGGGGCCCAAAACTGAAAACACAGTATTTGAGGTGTGGCCTCACCAGTGCCGAGTACAGGGGGACGGTCACTTCCCTGGTCCTGCTGGCCACACTACTTCTGATACAAGCCAGGATGTTATTGGCCCTCTTGGCCACCTGGGCACACTGCCGGCTCATATTCAGCTGGCTGTTGACCAACACCCCCAGGTCCTTTTCTGCCAGGCAGCTCTCCAGCCACTCCCCCCCAAGCCTGTAGCGTTGCATGGGGTTGTGACTGAAGTGCACTGAAGTGACCCGGCACTGAGCCTTGTTGAACCTTGTACAGCTGGCCTCGGCCCATCGATCCAGCCTGTCCAGGTCCCTCTGTAGAGCCTTCCTACCCTCCAGCAGATCAACACTCCCACCCAACTTGGTGTCATCTGCAAACTTACTGAGGGTGCACTCGATCCCCTCATCCAGATCATCAATAAAGATATTAAAGAGAACTGGCCCCAATACTGAGCCCTGGGGAACACCACTTGTGACCGGCCATCAACTGGATTTAACTCCATTCACCACAACTCTTTGGGCCCAGCCATTCAGCCAGTTTTTAACCCAGCGAAGAGTACACCCATCCAAGCCGTGAGCAGCCAGTTTCTCCAGGAGAACGCTGTGGGAAATGGTGTCAAAGGCCTTACTAAAGTCTAGGTAGACACCATCCACAGCCTTTCCCTCATCCACCTAGCGGGTCACCTTTTCATAGAAGGAAATCAGGTTGGTCAAGCAGGACCTGCCTGTCATAAACCCATGCTGACTGGGCCTGATCCCCTGGTTGTCCTGCACATGCTGCGTGATGGCACTCAAGGTGATCTGCTCCATGACTTTCCCTGGCACCGAGGTCAGGCTGACAGGCCTGTAGTTCCCCGGATCCTCCTTCCGGCCCTTCTTATAGATGGGTGTCACATTCGATAATCTCCACTCAACTGAGACCTCCCTGGTCAGCCAGGACTGCTGATAAATGATGGAAAGTGGCTTGGTGAGCATCTCTGCCAGCTCCCTCAGTACCCTTGGGTGGATCCCATCTGGCCCCATAGACTTGTGTGTGTCTACATGGTGTAGCAGTTTTCCCCTTGGATTATGGGGCTTCATTCTGCTCCCCATCCCTGTCTTCCAGCTCAGGGGCCTGGGTACCCTGAGAACAACTGGTCTGACTATTAAAGACTGAGGCAAAGAAGGCATTAAATACCTCAGCCTTTTCCTCATCCTTGGTCACTCTGTTTCCCTCTGCATCCAATAAAGGATGGAGATTCTCCCTAGCCCTTCTTTTGTTGCTAATGTATTTATAGAAACATTTTTTATTGTCTTTTACGGCAGTAGGCAGATTAAGTTCTAGTTGGGCTTTGGCCCTTCTAATTTTCTCCCTGCATAACCTCATGACATCCCTATAGTCCTCTTGAGCTGCCTGCCCCTTCTTCCAAAGGTCATAAACTTCTTTTTTTTTCCTGAGTTCCAGCCAAAGCTCTCTGTTCAGCCGGGCCGGTCTTCTCCCCTGCCGGCTCATCTTTCAGCACATGGGGATGACCTGCTCCTGTGCCTTTAAGACTTCCTTCTTGAATAATGTCCAGCCTTCCTGGACTCCTTTACCCTTCAGGACTGCCTCCCAAGGGACTCTGTCAACCAGGCTCCTGAACAGGCCAAAGTCTGCCCTCTGGAAGTCCAAGGTGGCAGTTCTGCTAATGTTCCTCCTTACTTCTCTGAGAATCAAAAACTCTATCTTTTCATGATCGCTATGCTCAAGGTGGCCTCCACCCATCACATCACCCACAAGTCCTTCTCTGTTCATAAACAAGAGGTCCAGTGGGCACCTGCCCTAGTTGGCTCCCTCACCAGCTGCATCAGGAAGTTATCTTCTACACGCTCCAGGAACCTCCTAGACTGTTTCCTCTCCACTGTATTGTATTTCCAGCAGACATGTGGTAATTCTTACCCCAATGGGGCTTAAGCTTGTGTCTTGGAGAAGTGTCTTCAAAGATCCTACTGGTCTCCTGTGCAGCACCCCTGCTGCAGTGAAGCCCACTGACCTCTCTTGGCAGCTCCTCACTGAGCAGAGCAGTGACTTGATCAGAACGCACCTCCCCGGCTCCCTGCCCCAGGGAGGAGCACTGGGCGTCTGAGCAGTCCAACCCCTGGATGGCAGAATGTACCCTCAGCCTTTCTGCGGAGGCTGAGGTTGCCAAAGTACTGGAAAGGCTGCACCGGGGACCTGTGCTGTGTTATTACCATTTGGGAGCAGCTTCTGTTGGTGACATCTCTGAGATTTCTTTATGCTCCCTGCAGTCCAACTGCTGCATTAACTGCTTCGCTTCTGGTTTTGTGTCCTGATGGCAGGGCACCTTGTTGCTGGCGTTCCCAAAGGAACACCATCTCATCTCTAGATGAGTAGGAAGCTGATGCAAGTTAACTCTGCCCCTAGTGAGGCTCCCACCTGGTAGGGAGCTCCTTGTGCTGCCGGTTAGTTAGTTAGGTCCCTGCCCGCTTTGCTTGCCTTGTGATCACATCACACGTTGCTTCCTCTTGCACTGCTGTTCAAAACAAGGGCTGGAAACTGGATGTGAGCTAGCCATGCTGCTTTAGGACCAGGACTAGCAGTCCTAGTTTCGGGGTAGGCAAATTAAGGTGATTTATGCAGGATTTGGTTTTATGTGTTTTCCACAACAACCATTCAGTAAAGTAAATATATGTTGTTATTTTTTCTGTAAGGTATTTTTAGTAAAACCTCAGTGCCTGTTTTATTGAATGACTAATGCATTTTGGTACATCTGAATTACATCTATACTGAGTCTTTTTGTTTTGTAATGACATATTTAAATGTTTAAATCTCTACAGAAATTAAATATCGTAAAAGACTTTAACCTTTTGTTCTGGGGGTTGGTTTATGCCTGTATTATGTCACCACAAGCCTCTGCTATGGGGAAGAACTCCTGTAAGCTGAAGACTAACAGAATGCTGTATCGCGAAAACATTTCTGGAAACTGTAAATGAGCCAGTGTGGTTTTGCACAGCCAAAATTTTGTTTTTTTGAATCAGATCTGCCCCTGCTTGCTGTGTAATGTTCTTCCCTTTAACATTTCACAATACTGTTGCTGGACTCTTTATTTTTCCTAAGCCACTGTTCACCTAACATTTCTAAAATTTTCCCTCATCTCTTCTCAGACTGTAGTTACTTCACATTTTGAAACTAAGGCTTTGTTTACGGGGAAGGTTTTGCCAGTGACAGAACTAAAATAGTTACATCAGTGTACCCTGCATTCTTGCTCTGGGGTGAGTGGGGTTTTTTTTGCTTTTTTTGTGGTTTTTTTTTGGTGGGGTTTTCTTCTGTTTTTTATTTTGTTAAACTCTCATATAGGACATGTATGCTGAAACGAAATAAAAGGATCTGCAAGTTTTATACTGGGATAAGTGTAAAATAAATGTAAACATTTATTGCTTGTGTAGACCAGTTGAACAGCCTTCCTTGAATTACTTTGTCATGTGTACTGCTTCTTGAACTACTTCTTCTCTAGTCTGCTATCTTTCTCTTATTGGCTCACGATGCCCTTATAGTCCTTGAACAAATGCCTGTTATACCAGGCTGTCCTTATTTTGAAATACCTTACAAGCTTTCACTTGTGCTTCATTATCCTGGATTTGTAATCTCTGTTTCTCCCGATGTGTGGTTTATATTGTGTCTTTGCTTGTGTGCCAGGTCCATCACTTACTTGTGAGCTCTTTTGGGCAGAGAGCTGTTCATGACATCATGTGCTTGCTGAAGCCCATACCATATTTTTAGAATCGAAAGAACGATCATCAATCATTGTGAAAGACCAATATCCCTTTATTCTGCTATCTATGACTACTGTTTGAGGCTTCTCGTTGCCTTCTCCAAGCGAGGAATCAAAACTAAGAACCACAGAAAAAGTTGGTTTTCTGCTTGCACAAATGGGTTGCATTGTGACAAAGAATTTGAAAAAGAACACCCTCCCCCCGCAACAAACAAAACACCTAGCTCTCACCACGAAGCGAGAGAGCTGGTACTATATATGAGAAGAATGGGAGCTATTTGTAGTGGTAATTCTGAAATGAATGTGACTTTCTGCTCTATGAATATTTGTATGTAAAATACAGAGAATAGTATTTTCAAAAGTGCCTACATGATTTAAAAGCCTTGCAGAAACAAAATGAGAGACTGAATCCACAGCTGAATGGTTAGGCAATAATCTGGGATGTGGGAGAGTCAGGTTCAAGTACTTGCTCCAATTATCTTTTAATTAGTTATACAAAGTGGAACAACTTCAAACAGGAGAGATCGAGATGTCTTACCCCTGAACACCCAATAGCCTATGGGCTAGGGCAACTAATATGGGATAAGCAGAGATTTGAAAACGGGTCACTCACCTTACTGATGACTGTTTTAACCACTAAGATATTAAATCTGATAGTGTCTGGATTTCTCTCATCATTGTTTATGAGAAAGGATTTGCCTGGCTTAAGCAACTAACTCAAGGAAAGGGTTTGTGGTGGAGGCACCCATTGCCATTAGAGGAGCAGGACTCCCTGTCACTCAGACAATCTTTGCTTAGATAGCTGGCTTTTGTGATTCCTGTTTTTTGACACTTCGCTTTCTCCATCCATTTTATAAAAAGTCTAACTGTCTAATTTAGGGAGGGGATTGCATTACATAGCAGGATCTCTAAATCTTAGGTGCTGCAATTTGCGTCTTTGCTACAACTTAGTCTTTTTGTGTATCTAGTTGTCTGCCACAAAATAGGGGCTTACAATGATGCTGACACACCAAACAGAAGGGTGCAAAGGACTTTTAGCAGGGCTGACATATTAAATAGCAGACATAAAGACATTACATATTGTTAAAATGTATTTACTGCTAAAGGAGGAAACCATGCTAATATACTAATTACATCATCTTGAAGACTCATAATTATCTCTACAGGATTTAATGAGTCTGCATCCATTTGATTTGTCCTAATTCAGAGCCTTGTCATCCTCATCTGCAATCTCCTGCCCAGATGGAGCATGGAAATCGACACAAGCATTCCTAATATGCAAATAGAGATCTGCAGTTCCACTTCAAAGTGGTAGCTTTTGAAGTGGGAGTTTTAATTATTCCATTTTGAGTTAGTGACTCTGCAAAAGACTTTTTTTCTTTTGCCAGTGAGTTGGGTGTTCTTTTTTTTTAGTTTTGTTACCCAGCTTTGCAGTAGGCATGTCTCATTCTCTCTGTCATGCGAACAATGAAATGGTTGACCAGTTCATGATCCATCTGTTTACTGATTGTAATCCATAACTTCCTTAGGGAGTTGTTTGTCCTGTTCTTGGGCTCTTTTGCATGTAGTATTTTATATAACAAGATGAGATTTCTCGTTGCTCATCACAGGAGTCTGTCATGAACTTGAGAAACAAAGGCAGGTATCAACTGCCTTATATTTTGTAGAAATGAGCTGTATCTGCTGTCCAGACTAAAGTCCCTTGGACAAGAGAATGTGCTGGTGAGGTTGGTGGGGAAGAGAAACTCATGAAACAAGAAATATTAACATGTGTCTGTATATTGCATGGCAGAAGACAAAAACAAAGGGGAGCAATCATGGTGGAGATTAATAATAGTTAATCTACAGGAACTGGCCAAAATAGCAAGTGATTGGCTGAAAAGTAGCTGAAATTTCATCTGATTGTGAAGAACTACAGAGTAGCGTCAAGTCAGATTTAAATAATTTGCTGTGATGTGTACTCATAGAGAAGATCCTCTTGAAGCATGAGATGCAATTATAAGGTTTAGTTAGGGTGAGTTACACTGTTCCACTTTGGATGGTGTATTTTCACTTGGTAGTGAGGTGACTTAAGGAGGTCACTGACAGTTGAGGAAAGTGCACAGCAGTAGCACTCTCAGGACAAAATATTCCTAGGTACCAGTGGGTGCACTTGGGAGAGCACGTACTACAAAAACCCATGGAGAGGTCAGTGAAACCTACCGTTCCTGTGAGACTGATGACCTGTGCATGGAGGGGAGGCAGTCACTCACTCCGTCTGCTCCCTAAATCCCTTGCCAGTGACTCAGGAGCTGGTGTTTGGTGAGAATGTAATATATAAAAGGAATAATGGAGGCATCCCATAATTAGGGCTAGTAATAAGAGAGGAATCAGTTTAGCATGTGATATACAGTGAATGAGTCAGAGAAATGAAGGAAAAGCGAGTTTGATAGAGTTATAAGAAGGAAAGTGCGGTACTGAAAAATTGGGATGAATGGTGATGAGATGAGCTTCAAAAGAAGCTAAAAAAGGGAAAGCAAAGTAATATCAGAAAGAGGAAGAACACGTTCAAAACCAATACTAAATATAAGAGCTAGGACTGTAAATTCAGGAAGATGTAGGGAGAAGTTCGAATGGCAGGGGAGGTGTGATCAAGAGAGTTGGCTGGCATAGGGTTTATGCTAGCAGCCTGAAAGAGTTTGGGGTGACAAATGTGATAGTGTTGCAGAAACTGAGGAACAAGAAGAAAATGTATCTATTGAGTTTGAGAATAACAGAAAGGAAATGCTTGCATGCATAGAGTGATAAGTTTAGAACACAATGACTTCTTTTTTATGCTTTTAAATCTTACTGTAAGTGACAGTTTCAAGTCATGGACAACATCACATTTCTGGGATTGTCAGCCAGCACAATGGGAATGTTCTTGATAGTCAAAAAAGTACTGAGTTTTTCAGTATTACGGCCAAACTCATACTAGTTTGACTTCCTGTGTGAGTAAGTTCTTACTGAGACAGGATTTCTACTCCATAATGTTTTCTCGTCAGCTGAGGCGATATTAAGAAAAGTGTATTTAAATTTGAGGCTAGGCTTTTTAATTTATTTTGCTTTTACAAACAGCATTTCATCAGTATATATGAGGAGTACCACCATTTAGGAATTCTTCTGTTTCGTGCAGCCTTTTTTCCCTACTGCCATGCAGACAAACTCTTAGGTAGAACTGTCTTCTTCACCGTTATAGCTGCAGTTGTGGACTCTTATTTTTACCCTGTTTCTTCTCACCCTGCTGTCACATTTGCAGACATGAGTAAGTTAATACTGCTGTCACACACCAGTCTTATTTACAGAAAATGTTATTTTAGCTGTGAACTATTTAAAAACTGTTTTAAATTAAATTTGGATTTTAATTAGTTCCAACAACATGTAAAAATCAAGGGCTTATATAAAATGGAGGAAATGTAATGGCTGGAGAGTTGGAATATGATTTCATTTTAGTCATAATTTTAAACCTGGATTGATAATTTATGTTTAGATTTAAAGAAGGCATATAAATTGCAAGACAGTTGCAAAACAAATGACTCTGAATTTTTAAAAACTCTTCTTATGTGCATTCTATTCTACAGTCAGCTATCAGATTGTATCCGGTATCCACCTTACAGTTAGATATTACTATTGCTAATATTGTGTTTAATTACAGCTTATTATATTCAGTTTTTCAGGTTTCCTTTAATGTGGAGAGTACGAAGCAAGTTGGTTTTGAGCTATGATGTGGAAGTCCGTGTAATGCCCTATAATAAAAGAACTGTTGAGGTTTTGTCAAAAATCTCAGGACAGTTTTACGAGACTTTGTATAAAAAGGGATGCTCTGGAATCAGGAAACTGGGCTCAGTTGTGCAGGACACACAGCTGTCATGTGAAGGGGTTTGTGGGCATCATAGTAAAGGAAGATGTTTTTAAACAAGGACTTTGAAGAAGTATTTCAAGATATGTTCCCAAGTGTTTATGAGGAGCTTTCCCACAGCAGGAGGACCAGGAGAGAGAAAGTGTGAAGGCATTTGTTTTGAAAATCAAACAGGTAGAGTGACAGGGACTGGCATCATCAGATATCTAGTGGCAAGAATCAGCCTCCTGATGCTCTGATTGATAACAGGAAAGGCGTGGATAGACTCCAGGGGTTTTGGAAAATTGGTGGGAAGGATGTGTAGGGTGGTAATGTAGACAAGATTAATCCAGGCTGTTAAACGGCACATGTTGTCTTTGCAAAAATTGGTGACTACAGAGGAACATATAAGCAGCTTAATTTATCATACTAGGAGCAAAGGCCCTTTGCTAATTTTCTGATACAGTTCTGTTTCTGAGGCTTTGCTGTTGTTTGCGTTAATAACAAAGATGGGACCTATAAGCAAAGAGGAGGAAAAGAATTGCAGTTGAAAATATCTTTCTCTGTCAGATGATCTACTCCCTTCAGGGAGCCTATAAAAAGCTGTCAGCCAGAACTGGTAAATCAAGAAGGATAAGAATGGAAGTAAGACCTGGGATTTAGTGGCTGATAACTCTATTGAGGGCTGTCTCAATAGGAAGCTGGATAAGAAAACATCACTAATAATGATTGAAGAATGTGGTATGTGGAAAGGCTCAAACAAGACACTTGTCTCGAAGGCATTCGCAGTAAAGTGCAAAGTAAAAGGCAGCTCTGCCACAGGGCACAGACTGGGACTGTCATACAGGTGCGGTGTTTTGCACCCACTGCCATATAAGTGAGGTAGGTCCTCCCTGCTTATAAGGAAATTCGGGGGGCATACTGCAGTTGCATTCCTTTTTTTTTCTGATTAGTGCAGCTCTGCACCATCACTGAATTCAGTGTTCTGTGTTAAAGGTGGAGCTGACCCTGATGGAAGTATCGCCATCTTTGTCCATGTATTGATACAGATATATTAATTTGGTGAGTCTAGGCTGTGTCAGCCAGGATATATGTTTTTCAACTAATATCAGTTCAAATAAAGCATGAGTTTGTACTTAGAAATCTTGTTGCTGTTTCCCAAAAGTTTAAAGGTTACGTTTAGTCTTAATGAAAAATGACAACATGACTCACATATTGCTGTTTTGGAAAGTATGCAGAAGAAATGCTGTCAGTGCTGAAGAACTTTTTGGGGACAAGAATTTCATCAGATGAAGGACAAAAAATTGAGAGGAGTAAAACTTGAAAAAGTCTGCTTGGCTTTCACTGGAGGTATACCCAAGGAATATGGAAAGCATCCTTCCGGAAAATCAGCTGATTTTAACAGTATATACTGTATGCAGTTCTCCAAAGGATAAGTCACACTTTGTATTTAAGCAGGGATCAGCTTCACAGCTGGCATAAATCAACAGTGTTTTGTAGGAGCTGGTGAAGATAACGCTGAATTGTACTTGTTTTAGGATTTAGCCCTTTATTTCCACACTATGGAAAACATGGGTTTAGTGATCTCAGTTAACCAAGCAGAGCCATGCAAGAGTAAACAGGTTGTTAATCTGAAATCACCTTAGGGCCGCCTTCTGCTCCCACTGAAATCAATGTCTAAATTTCCATCAGTTTGAGTGGGATATGAAAGACAAAAAAAATGCACTAATATCCATGTTAATGTATTTTCTAAATATGTGAATTAATCAGCAGCTTGGTAAACTGGTTCAACAGCCTGATGCATTTGCTGAATCAACCTTGCTAAAACAGATGCACCATCTGCCTCACAGTTTCTAACATGCTGTTAAAGCAAAGCAACATATTTATAAGAATAGTTATTTTTGCTGTTATAGGCCTTAATCTGTGCTCAGGCAAAACTACTTAGAACAAGATGCTGTGTATCTCCAGTGCACCAAAATTAGCTTGCATGTAAACTATGTTTGTGGCAGAATTTTACATAGAGAAGAAGGCATTAGTAAATTTATGTACTTGCTCTTCCACTGCATCTTGAACCATATTTTTTAGGTGTTTTCATAAATGTCTCCTGGAGACTGGAGAAAATACTGGAGAATTTTTTCCTTTCTCGTATTCATACTTCATATATTGAAAAACTACAGAGAAACAAGATGAAGACAGACTTCTGTTTGGTTGAAATCATTAAGAAAATTCAGTTCAACCCTCACGGCAAACCACAGGCAAGTTGGGCTTTCAGAAATGCTGCAGGGATTGAGGTGCTAAATATCCATTAACTTTCTTCACTTTGGTACCTTGGGAAAACCTCACCTCTAACGCTCACATTTATTGCTGTCTTTATGAGCCAGTTTTGCACTATTGGTAGCAAGTAGTTTCAGTACTGGCATTTAAATAAGATCCCCTTTCATTGCTTCTTTTTACCCCTTTGCACTTTGCAAAGCAGTGCACAAGAGGTCTTGGAGAGAAACAAAAAGATGTTCACAGGCTTGTCTCTGCCATGGTGGGTAACTGGGGAAAATACAGAGAGCATTTTTTTTCTGTTAAAACATGTGCAGAGTAAAGCATTTTACCTGAGGTGAAACGTCTAACAGATGGGAGCCCCAAGAAATGCTGTTCAGGCTATAAACTTTGCATTTGCGACCAGGCAATTTTGTTTCTTCACCTGGTGCTCATTTACTTTAATCCCACTCCATATGTATGGTTCCTTTATAAACAGGAGAAAGCAAGCCAACAGGGTGGGCCAAAGTCCATTTCTAGCCTTACCAGAATGAATCTAACGTGCCACAACTTGTGAGGAGTTAGTTTTGGATATACCCCAGTATAAATGGAAGCAGCGTGTGCCCCTCTGTGCTTTCTTTATAAAGGTTAAGCATCTCCAGCTGCATTCAAAGTAGGGAAAGGAAACTGTGCAAGCTACTAACAATTTCATGTTAATAATTTCATATTAATGAAATGAAGGGGACACCTTAGCTACAACCACCTTATTGACATGCTGCTTTTGAACCATGGCAACCCTGCCTCACCTTCAGACAGTTACTCTGGCAGTATCTGTTGGGATATTTGAAACGTGCTGACAGTCGTTTTCTGTTGTGTTGGCCCAGTTTAATAGGCAGTATGTGTCATAAGTATGGGTCAGCCCTCATAAATATGCCTCTCTTGGCATTTCACAATTGTCTGCGAAAGTGTTGCTCAACCGGAGTCCCAGCCCTGCAGCCATGATGTGTAGAGGTGTTGAATCTCCTGAATCAGATGTGGGCCCTTAGGCAATTCTGACTGCAGCAGAGCTGTGTTCACACTAGTGCAGCTCCTCCTGCTGAATGATGGCATCCTTTTGGAGTACCCTTGCAGATGTTTCCAAGAGCTGTGTTTTATTTGTGCATCAACAAATGATCTGATATTTGCTAAGTGTTTGAATCCAGCCATTGAAGAATAATAAATGACTGTTTAGGTTAAGCTGAAATTTTGCAGCCTGATTCAGTTACAGTGGTGACTCACTTAGAGTTGGTTCTCACATGATTCACAAAGTGTATGGGTGACTCAACCCACAAATTTACTTAGCTCCCATGTTATTTTCCCTCTCAGTGAAAAAAAATTGGTTATAATAAATAATCACAGCAAACTTTGACTTACCCTGAGGTAAAATAAATGTGCATGTTGAAAGGCTGCATATTTGTAATAATAAATTATTTAGTGAGGTAAGGATGAAATAATAGGACGTAGGAATTGTTAAACAAGAAAGCAATGTGACATGCATTTTTGGTTGATTTTGTTGCATAGCAGATGTAAATAAAGGAAGAATAGTTATTTTTATCTGATGGAGATGCTCAGAGAAGCTGTTTTGACAGTGTCCGTACTTACTGCTATAGCCAGCCAATTCTTGGCATTTGTTCTCTGAAATAAGTGGTTTTAGATATGTCCACGTCTGGGTCAGACATTGTAAAAAGCATGAGATACCCAGGCTCTGAAAACTGGGTCTTTGTAGGATGTCGTAGGCTAGTCACCCCAAGTCCTGAAGTACCTGAAGTTGTCTGTCTGAAAAATCTTGACTGAGTTCCTTTACAATATCAAATGCACAGAGATAAGAAATTCTTTCCCAACAGGAGCTATAAGATACTAAGCTTTTCTTCAAAAGATGCAGCTGCTATCAGTGTTCCATAAGCATATACACAGGCACATGGCTGTAGTGTAAATACAGTCTAAATAACTATGAGTTTAGAGTTGGCTGGAGACATCAGCATATCCTTTTCAGGTTGTCCCAAAAGGATATAAATATCTAGGTAACTACATACCTCTGAGCTTCTTAGCACCGAGTGACTAATCACCCTCCCGTTCATAAATGAAACAACAAAGAATCTGGAAAATGAAGACATTCTGCCGTGTCAGCTGACTTGGTCATTAAAAAGGTCATTAGCAAGCAGGAATGTTTCTTTGCCTCACAAAACCAAGTGTCAATAATATTCATAAATTAAACTTTGAAACTCCATATTTTGTAGGGATTAAATTACAGGGAATAAATAATGTGTGGTTTGAAAGTTTAAGGTGAGAATTCTAAATTCTTTGGAAAGATAGTTCTTTTGCAGATTGCATCACTGGTTTGAGGAAACCTCAACGTGGTTCAGGTGTGGCAAGAAATTTCTGAGAAATAAAATGGATGGCACTGGCAAACTCCCAAAAACCAAGGGACATAAAAGATAGCCCTGAGAAAGGGTACCTACGAATAGTGACAGGATTCAAAACATGCAGCTAAAGGACTTCTGTGCTAGAGAGAGAAGAAAGAAAAGGCTAAAAAATAACCATGGAGTGTCACATGCTGAACCACTGCAATGCGAGGTCCAGTGGAGCATTTTTGTGGTACGCAGAATGCCGCTCTTTTATCACAAAGTTTGCCAAGCAGCCACAAGCTGTTTCAGGCCTCTTTGTAGAGAGTGAACCAAATGCACATGTTAATTTGAACTTTCCCTCAGCTAAAGGAGAAGGTAAAAGGATGGCTTTATGCTCAAAGCACAGAACCGGGATTTATTTATTCTTGGTTCTACCATAGTCTCCTTGTGCAACCTTAGGCCAAGTTATTCATCTCTTCATGCCACAGTCTCCCCACTTGTAAAATACAGTTGATGGTACATATGTCACAATGGGCGTTTGAGGCTAAATTCTTTAATGTTTGTAAAGTGTTTTGGGACATAATACGGGGAAGGACAAATTACTAAATGTTGCAATGCTGCATGCAGAGTTATGCTAGCTAGTGCCTTTTTAGACACTGATCCCTTACTGTTCGTAGACTAATACCGCAAGCTTAGTCCGATTTTAGTCTATGGTACCTTTGACCTCACTGTTTCTGGGATTGGTCTGGAACAGCAGAATTTATTTCCCATTTGGTGGTTATGGTAATTGATGAAATAAAAATTCCCCAGACTGCCCCTTAGAATACACTGAGTTTACAGTTATCTTAGGCTGTGCAAGCTGGCCTTTCAAAAAGCCTGATTTTTGGAGGCATAGTCTAATGGTTTATGCATGGAATAGATGCACTACCGGTGAAAGAATCTACAAAAGGAATGCTTATCCTTACAGATAGATATTGGTAGAACTCAAAGACCTGTCATGAACTGGCTTATTTCATAAGCGCTGCCCATCACACATGGTAAACTCTTTGCACATATCAGCCGTGACCACCGTGGTGTGTTGCATTGCCATGAGCAAATGTATCTTTTGATAGGTAAACCACAGCTACGTTTTTCTAAACAATTATTTTTTTAGTGTTTCTAAATGTGTTTTTCTATCAGCACTGCTGGTAGATCACGTATGGAGTATCATTAATTATCATACATAACATGTCTGTTCTCCCTGTTATTGCTGAGCTCCCCTGTAAATACCCATGTGGTTCTTTGCTGCTATGGGACTGTCACAGCAGATGCTTTTGCTTTTTCGATTGCTGTAAACAAGCTGTTGTGACTGATACTTCTTTTCACCATATGTCCTGAACACTCCCAGTTCATAGTTATATGTCATTTCCAGGATGCTTTGTAGGGTGTGTATGCCTCCACCCCGTTTCAAAATCAATGCAGCTCTCAATGGATTGACTAATGACTGCAAAGTGTTACTTAGCGTGCTGGTTTTGGCTGACAGTGCTACTAAACGAACAGTTGTTTGCTTAACATGTCTGCCATGGTTCCCATGTGAAGTAACTTATACTGACAAATTGAACATGCCAATGGCTCTAGGTTTGCTAGTAAGCATCTGTCTGACATGCTGCCGAGACCAAAAAGAAGTATGACCCCAACTTGTTGCCCTGAATATTGATAATTTTGGCCTGTACCTTGGCCATATCCTATGTTTGTATTGTCCTCATACATTTTGTTATGCTGATCTCATCATCACTGCAGCCACTATGAATCTGTAGAGTAGGAGTGGGTGGTGAGAACTAAAGAAAACTGTAATGTACCTGTAAGGGTGTTGTGCTGATGCAGTATATAAGATGTTGCAATTCTGTCCCACCGTGAGGAACTAGGACTGATGTCACGTTTTCTTTCATTTGTTTTCATTTATGTTGTTGGATTAGACCATTCTCAACCCTCTTCATGCAATAGGATATGCAGCACCAAAGAGAAATTGGTTGTGCACAGCAAATGTATTTACCTGTTATTATAGTGGGTGGACATGCCTTATTATTCACCTATGACGTGTTGACCTTCCAGAAGGTCTACCTGGCATTTCAGTAATAGCGTACGTGATGGTACAGTTTTGAGTGTGGTCAGGGATGGTGGCTGTACTAACCATTTTAATGAAAGCAATCGTCTGGAGGTGAACAGAAACTGAATTTAAATTGTAAATGCGAAAGAAGTTAAACTACAGGAAAGAGCATTCTTTGAGCATCTCTCTCATGTGACTCTTTAGGTTTCTATATTAGATGTTTGTCTGAGCCTATGTCATATGTACTGCATTGCTGGACTATCCTCACAACATAATGTATTGCCTTTAGCAAATAGCATGCTAGCTCTCACTTTGTTAGATATATGGCAGCAAACCATGGGATTATAGTTATCTAGCCAAGGGAGGGTTTTGGATAATTGTTCTCTTGAGGTTAGTACAGATGTCTACATGGAAATTTTTGTAGCTCCACAGTGGCAGGGGCAAAGCTTATTTGTGTGCATATAATGCAGCTTCTCAAACATCTGTCCTTTTTGCTAACATAACAGTATGTTACAGTTCCTGCTCTTTTTCTGCTCCCATGTGTAAAGTCCTTTAATTCTGGAAGTTGGAGTTGAGAGAACCACTCATTCATAACATTGAAGGGCACACCCATAACATTGGCTGTGCCCTTCTCTTCCCCTCTCACTCTGAGGGTATGATTGAAGATGCTACGTTGGTGAATTTCTGTACTCAAATCTTCCATGAGTCAAGAAAAAGATAAAAAGAGCCTGATGTAACTATATCAATGTGTAACATAGTCCCCGTGGAGAGGAAAAAATTATTGACATTGTCTTTGCTACAGATGGATGTCTGTAATGAACGTCCACATCATTTCTTTTACTCTTGTATGAGTATCAGCAACTTAGAAGAACTTGGGGTTTTTTTTAGTATACACAGCTGAATCTTCTATATGGTATCTGGCCATAGTGCTCTCATTCGTGATGAGGGCAGGCCTTAGCGATGGGTTGTTATTTGGGCTATGCTTGTGAGTGTGGTCCTGTGTTTATACATTATTTTTATGTTAAAGAGAGAATGTCTTTAAAAAACAGCCTGATGGAGTTGTTGCAGAAAGGAGTATGTTTGCACTACATGTTGTCCAAATCAAATAATTATTCTATAATGTGTTGGATTTTAAATGTATTTTGATTTAGTAACTGCTTTCTTGTGCTTGCATACACCTGATGGCCAAGTTTCTTCTCCAGCTGAGTACTGAACAATGTTGGTTTTGGTAGTGATAGGCCTTCTTTTGTAGCAGTTTGCTGTGATGCTGACACAGGCAAATCATTTGAGTGCATATGATTGCCCCCATGCCCTGGGCACAGGACGTTCTGTTTTCCTTTGCTCCTTTTGCCCAGTTTCATAGGATGAGGACTATATGCTACTGTTTGGCTTTATGCAGCAGTGTGAGCAACTGCGAAAACCTGCTGTTGGTCTTTTGTAGTGACTGTGCTCCTTTGGTACCAAGGTATTCCTGAGTCTTTCCCATTCGCAGTTGGATGTTGTGGTAGGTGATCTTTTATCTCCAGGTGCCTTTGAAAACTGCATGCTATCACCTGGCAGTGTATGTTTTTTTCTTATTTTCTTGCCACAACTCGCATCTGCCTAAAGTAAATGTGCCAAACTGGCTTTGCTCTTGGAAGAAATAATTGTTCTATGGATTGCTTTGCTATGATTAAAAGGAAAGTAAAGTTTTCTTGGCTATGTAGCATTTTATATATCTGCAAAGTCCATTTTTACATGAACATTTATTATTTCTTTGACTCCTGAAATAAAATACTTTCTGTAGGATTTCCAATGTCTCTGTAAACTCTGGAAGCTGTAAACAATTTGAAGAAGTGGACCATTTCTTTCTCAGTAGGCTCTTTTCCTGTCTTTCACAATGAATAGTACAGTGGTCTGGTGAGTGGCAGACTTTAATGTGTGTGGTAGGGGAAGAGTGGCTCAGCAGAAATGCTGCTTTCCTCCTGTTTTTCAGGTTGGCATGTTTTGCCGTATGTTTGGGATAGGCTAGGTTAGAAATAACCTTTGTCTGGTTTGGAAAATGCTTAGCATTAAGGACCTAAAGGGGGCCTACACGAAAGCTGGAGAGGGACTTTTTACAAAGGCATGTAGGGATAGGACAAGGGGTAATGGCTTTAAACTGAAAGAGGGTAGATTTAGATTAGATATAAGGAAGAAATTCTTCACTGTGAGGGTGGTGAGGCACTGGAACAGGTTGCCCAGAGACGTTGTGGATGCCCCATCCCTGGAAGTGTTGAAGGCCAGGTTGGATGGGGCTTTGAGGAACCTGGTCTAGTGGAAGGTGTCCCTGCCCATGGCAGGGGAGTTGGAAGTAGATGGTCTTTAAGGTCCCTTCCAACTCAAACCATTCTATGATTCTATGATTCTATGATTCTATGATTTGGCAGATGTCCACCTTCTTTCAGAGTTTGTGCTGTTGCTGATCATCATTGCACAGCACAGTCTCCAGCCCACCACCTGGAAGCTAGTTCTTATGAAGGCTTGTCAAAGGTACAGTTCCCTAGAATTTAATACTGGCTTGAGAAACAGAGGGAAAAACTGTAATTATTGTTTTTTGGGGGTTCCCAAAGTGCTTTTTGCATTCTTGGAGTACCTCAATATTGCCTGTGTGGTGACTTCCCTTTTATTTCCAGTCATTTATTCTTCAGATCATTCCAGATACAATTACTGTAAGCAAGTGCTTTTCAAGAAACTGTGGTTTTGCCTGCCTGTATGGCATAATGCTTCTTGTTCACACAGGACAAGTAAATTGAAGTGGTTTCCTTTTACGTTAGCTTTCTGTACTGCTTTTGGTGGTGTTATCACACTAATCGTCCATGTAAATTATAAGCTTCTGAAAAGCTGATTCAGAAATGGTGAGAGAGTAGAGTTTTTGAAAACTCTTAAAGAAGTTATTTTTCATTCGTCGCACTTTTTTGGACAGAGTCGTATTTGGTTTCATTCACGTTCAGTATTATGCTGGTTGTTGTTAACGTATTGACCTTTACCACTCACGGAAGTAAGTAAGTTTGACTGCAGAGGTTCAGTTTTCCCTATTGGTAGTGTGAGAAATACCCTGTATACAGCAACTGAGTTAAATGACACTTGAAACACTACATTTTATAGTTACTTTTGCTGAAATAAATAATAACCTGGAGGTTATGGTTTCAGAGGAGGAAACCCAACTGGAGTCAAAAGAAACTGAGATTATGCTTATGAATTTTTGCTTGATGTTTTTTGCTTTGTATTAAAATATGTGTCATAATAAATAACATTCTATTTCTTATTCCTTACAGATAAAACGAGAAAAACCAGAAAATATACCAGATCTAAAATATTTAGTAAAAGAAAAATTTACTGCACTGGAGAGCAAGAACAGTGACTCAGATTTGCAAAGGAATGAAAAATATATATATTTTAAGGATCAACTTAAAGAGATGAGAAAACAATGTAAGTCTTATTTAAAAAAAATAGATTCTTTGAATGCTAAATGGTTAAGTTGTGGCTAACTGCCCTAAAATACAGAACTGCCAGTTATGGCTCAAACTGAGGTGAGTGTTCGTATTTAAGAACTTATTTAAATTGATATCTGTGTAGAAAAAGAGCCAGTGTAATTACCTTGGTAGTTTTATTTAGACTCCCATAGTTCCTGCCACGTTTGAATACAAATATCATGAAAATCTTGCTTCACTTCTTTTTTCTGTAAGGTGGGCTTTTTCATTTGAAGACTTTTTCATTTTTTTTCTTAATTGATAGGATCTTCTAAAAGGATTAGGTAAGCTGTTTTCATTTGTCACTTAAACAAATTGCTCCTGTTTCACAACTTAGGATGTGTTGCAACTCTAAGAAGACCTTTGCTTTAATCGTAGAACTATATTGTTGGAAAATGCTTACTGTGCTTGTTCTCAGGTTTACAGCTTCTATGCATGCACAAGGTAACACTGCAACTTATTAAAATCTGTTTTTCTTAGTTCACGTGATTTATCAAGTGTTAAAATTTTAAGCAATTTGTGCTTGAATTACTAGAAAAGTTGGAGAGTGAACAGTTCTAGTATTTATGCAACACAACAAAATGGTATGCTTTTATTGCCCTGCACATATAGCAGCCATTAAAATATCACTCTGATTACTATTGCCGGGAAAGTTCATGGGGTCTAACACTATTTGTGCTGTTCTTCCCCAGTCATGATTATGTTTTGAAATCATATTATTCTGCTTGCTGTCCCTTGACCCCTGTACCTATTCCCTCCCACTCTACATTTTGATTTCAACATAAACTGGTATCTCAGGAACTTCAGGAGTCATAGATTAATGATTTATACCATTGGAAAATGGTATTCTGGATGCTCTCTTGTAGCTCTCCTTGAGTTTTGTTTTTTTGAAGCCCTATCCAAAACTGCTGAAACTAGCGGAAAGAATTTTCCCACTGACTTTACTGGACTTTGGATTACTTTCCTATAGAGATTTATGAAGTGTAAGGACATGCTTGACAAGGTGAATTTTAGATCTGATATCTCAAGACTCCCTAGGATTAGAGCTTGAGGGCTTAATATATTTGTTTCCCATCTTTATGGTTTTTAGGATTTTGGATTTGAGTATTAGCACTGATCTCTGAGTTTAATAGGCTCTTGGCACTACTCTAAGAATGAAAATACTAAGTTGCAGACCACAAACCAGTGTAATTTTCACTCCCTACATAACCATAAAATTATTACTGCCCCACCATTATGTTGTAATTCCTTATTTCCAGGTGTTTGTAACTGAGAAGATAAAATCTTGATAAGTGACTTTGGATTTACTTTTCACCCTGTAATTGCCTGAGGAAGGGGTGTATGCCCTAGTAATACGTTCATCTCAGGCTATGGGACTGAGTTCTAACTGGCAGACCTGTTGGAAAAAAACCAAATTAAATAAGCACAATAAGAGTTATTCTTTAAAAAAAAAACCAACAAAAAATGAGGATGTCATTCTGCTACTACTGCCTGAAATCTGAATTTGTCTTATTAGCCACTTGGACTTTTGTTTTGGTTGTGCATGGAAGTCAGACTGTGCCCAAAACGAAATGCATGATGATGTTGGATGCACTGCTGCGATCAGTACATGGACTATTGATCAGCTGGGTCAGCTTGGGTTTTGTAGAACTCGTGATGTTTTTGATGAGGTAAATCCATCACATTTGCTCCTATTGCAGCATTTAATGCAATTTAAAAGGTTGAATGGAAAATCGTTAGTTAGCTTTCATAGTCTTGGATACAATATAATGATCGTGTATTCAAATAAACAGTCTGGTTCAGCCCACCTTCTTCTGAAATGGATAACTAAATGCCACCTCAGGTCTGCAGATAGGAAAGAGGTAGAAAATTCGAAGTTAAATCTTTCAAAGCAAGCACAATTCTGCTGCCTTAAACTTGCATCTGTGTTGTCTCTTCTGCCTAAATAATCTGTTGATCCACCATAAAGTCACTTGCCTCCTTTACTTTCCTCTTCAAACGGGTCTTTTACCAGGAAGGCTCCCAGAAATTCTTGAGTAATAATGGGTGACTGAAGATCAGTGGAGTCTGTTTATATTTGCATAAGTAAATTTGCTTCTATATGATACAGTGACCTGGAACCAATAAGACTGTCCAGTTTCTCTATTTATTGTAGTTATGTGATCTTGCCATTATCCTTATCCTCCCTCCCTCTCTGTGTTTTTCTCACTCATAGCTAGCCTTTAAAAAGACCCACAGAATTGAATATCACAAATTTATTCACAAGCTTAAAAATGACAGATACCTACATTCTTACAAGATCAGGGCCTCTGGTCTTAACATCTTTGTGAGAGGCTAAACTGACGTGTGTACTCCATCTGGTACAGAAAACCTCTTCTCATTGTTGGGCTCTACGTAGTAAATGACTATGCTGAGAAGTATAATTGTGCACTGTCAATATTATCTAAAATATCACATATGCCACGTAGAAAGTAGTGTTTCTGTAGAGAAAGAGTGGGCTCAGAGGCAGGAATTTCTGGGTTGCAATACCAGCTGAACTGAAGATTCATGAAATCTGTAGAAGGCATCTACTAGTTTCAATAAACTGGTGATTTGCCTTATAGCACACTGTGTGTACATGTTGGTTTATTTTTGTTTTATAAGGAGAACATTAAAGTCACCCTGTTAATATTCAGCAGCCATGCTTAAGTCAAGTCATCTGTGTATTCTTTAGCTTCTCCTGTATGGGTTGTGATTTCAAAAGCATGAGTCCTACAATACAGGTCCCATAATACAGCATATTATAACGTGTCTGCAAATTTTGGGACACACTTGAGAACTACTTGGTGTGAGTTACATGTATCAATAACTTCATCAACAGCTACCTGGTTAATATTTTGTTTTCAACTATTAGTCTTGCCAGGTTTAGGCACAACTTAGTGCATAACTCCTGGCCTGTTTCAAGCACACATATAAAGTACGGTCCAATTTTTAGCTCTTTCCTGGGATTTGGTTTTATTGCTAAATCAGATAAAATACCAAAACTCCAGCCAAGTTTTCTCAGAGGAGCTTTCCTGGAGTTTTCTTTTGTCCCAGCCTGTTCTGTCTTAAAGGAGCAGATGGGGTAGATGCTAAAATGATTTGCCTTCCATGATGAGTTACCATTAATCATTACATCTCTTTTATGCAGAGTTTGACATTTCTGTTCTAGAATAGCTGAACAAGAAAACATTGTATTCTCATGTTGTCTTGCTACTTAGAAATTAACTGGGATTTGAAGGAGAAAGACTTTCTTGACACAAAGTTTTTAGGTACGATGCAGAGTGTGTAGCAGTTAAATATAACCTTATTTTAACGGAAAATTAAGAAAGCTAATACAATTGCTCTCTTGGTATTTGCTGCCACAGTGATGAAAGGGAGCTGCATGGTTGTTCCCTGCCGCCTGACAGATGACATGCAGTGCGGTAGGTAGCTTTAATACTCGGGGAGGAGAAAGGTGCTGTATCGCCTTCAGATTGTCCTCTTCTCTAGGCAGTCCTGCAGGAAGGAGACCTTCTTAGCTTTGAACTTTAGCAGCAGCTAAGGTGCAGAAATGAAATTGGGAAAGTGCATCTCTGTGGCAGTAAGGATGATACCATGCTTCAGAGCAATTTCTGTTCTGCTCATCTTACAGACAGTTTGTGGGCATTTTCCCTCAATCTGTGAGCCTTTATTATGCAGCTACTTTAGCTGGAATTTGTGCAAAATGATGCAAAATCTCCACCTCTGATGATATGTGTCAAAACACTGTCAGACAGGTTTTATGTGAACAGCAAGTGATTTTTCTGAAGTCTGTTTTCAGAACTATCTTACATTCCTAAGTTCCCACTTCTTATTTTTAATGGAAAACGTTTTAATTTTTCTACTCAAACCTGCTTAGAATGTAAGCAGTAGAAAAGAATTGTTGATTAATTTTTTTTTTAATTTTTTAACCATTTCTTGAACCCCAAAATGACTACATTGTCTTTTCCAAATAGTTGAGCACTTGGAAGGATACTCACTAAATCTGGTAATATCAGAAAGTTCTAAATAATTGCATGTGTGGTTTGTAAGGAAAATTTTTTGTGACCTTAACCCTACGTGACTGATGATCTCCTTACACATAAGGGTCCCGGACCTGCAAAGTGCCTAGTGGTCTCCTTTTGATTAAGTGAAATGTTAAGCAAGTTGCTTAAATTAAATTGCACGAGTAGATCTTTTGAAATGAGTGAGATTGCTGGCATGTTTCACTTCCTTACTGGAGTGTAACCACAGTACAGCACCTCGCAGAACTGAGCCCATAGGAACTAAGCCGTGGTTACTGCAGGAATTGTAACTTTGCGTTTTGTATCTTCTGTAAATCTAAAATCCCACCTTCTGTTTAAAGTTGTATTACCAAGTCTTTTTATTTCATGCCAGTATATATATATCAAAAGCATTTTCTGGCACAGAGTATGAGAATTTTACCTTCACAAAATGAAAGTAAGAAAGAGCTGTCTTTAATCTCTATGTATTAGTGTAAGTTTCTGATACTCTGTGAAAAAAGCTAGTCAGAAGGTGTAATCTCTACTCCTGTGACCCTAGCTGCCACTGCTGTATTTGCTGAAGGTTATTTAGTTTCACATTCGGTGCACAAAGGATGACAGGTTTCATAGCCCTTTTATAGCAGCTGATAACATGCACTTTGGAATCCTTGATAACTACGGTCTGTACGAACACCCAGCAGATGCATGCTTCAGCAGTCATTTTGTAGAAAGTGCTAACATTTGAGTGAATGACAATATTGCTGGTTATGCCAAACAATTTAAGGAGTGAATTTGGCAAATGTAAGAAAGATAATATTTTTTTGATAGGGAACAAATAATTTTGAGACGCAATTGTAGTTTAGGCAACTTTTTGTCATAGGAAACCAGTCATTGTAATGTAGTGTGGAAGGTAGCAGCACTGCAGTTGCCTCATCCTTGCCTTCTCCATTGAAGAAAAAAAGTCTCAGAGCTTTTGAAAGGAGAATGTATGTATCATGATTTAACATTTTGCTAGGGGAGATTCATAGTCATTATCAATAAAAAAAATATTTGCAAAGGAGAAGTTTTTAAATTTAACATTTAATGTTCAAGTAGACACCATTATGCCCTGTTGATACATGTATTTTAAGCCATGCATTTGCTGAGAGATAATGATGTAAAACAGTGTTGTTTTAGATGCAGTTTGAGATAGAAAAAATGACACTGTGAAAAGAATTCTCTTTAAAGTCATAAAACAGTCTATCTGGAGATTCCAGGAAAGACTAAAGTCTTTGATTTACTTTTAATAGGATAAGAAAACAAGCTGCAACATGACACTGTGTAGTATAATGCTTGACAAGTTTCATCCAATTAATCCTCACAACATCACACTGAGGTAGGCGAGTTAATTTTGTTCCTCACCATATAACAGAGGTGAAACTTGAGTAAATAGTTGAAGTTACTTATGCAGAGTCACATAACTGATTTACAGATCTGAGTTTCTCTTCAGTAGTACCTAACCTCTTTTATGGTCTATTTTCATCTTTACACTTAGATGTGTTGGCAGAGGATCAGCTGAAAAATAACATTAGTGTACTTTTCTTTGTATTTTTTAATATAAAATAATAATTTTAAATCCCTTTGCTGATTAATTATGGGAAAACAACTTCAGAACAAAAGTTGAAAATTCTGACTGAAAGTGGGATTGGTGTTATGACAGTTCAGTGGTGTGTGTGGGATATGCACTTTTCATTTATGTAAAATTCCTTATAGACAGACTACTAAAGAAATGAAAGATGATCTAGGACTTAGGAAGGTCACTTGCAGTTTAGGAGACCTCAGTTTAGTTCTTTGCTTTTTGCAGTCGTCTTATATTAGATCAAGTCATTTAGGTTCAGATCAGATCACTGGGAGTTAGGTGCCTAAAATCTTTGTGCATCTGAACCTTATACCTATGTCTGAAATTCAGCTATGTATATATTGTGTTTGTGGACTGCACAGGGAGAGACTAATGAATGTGGACTGGCTCATATCCATGCTGCTCCGGGCACCCTATGGAGCAAAGTAGCCATGTCCACTCTGCACTGCAAAATGCTCAAATGCCCTCCTTCTCCTGTGGCACTCCTGTGGCCCTAAAACATCATTTTTTTGTGTGATTTTTTTCAGTTCAAAGAGCTGGAAATAGTAACATAACTGTGTTTTAGTCTTCCAGAGTAATGTTTTCATGGCATGATGCTGAGGGAGCAAATTGCAGCCCTTGAGGAGTGACATGAATATGTTTAGAGGCATTTGTGTGAATGAGATCTGATTTTTGGGTAGGGTTAAAGGACTACCCTGAGAGAGAAACTTGGCATGGCTTTGTCCTTTGGGGACTGTCCTGTCTGGATATTTTCTGAAGGAAGTAGTAGGCTTGCTCAGGAGTGAGCTAGCCCACTGTAGTTTTGAAGGATTAGGAGAATGAAATGGAATGAGTTAAAGTGGTGATGATTATGTCTGACAGACAAACCCTCTATTTCACAGAGTTATTGGAAAGCTGGTGTCCTTGCTAATTTGCAAAGAAGGACCAACTCTAGAATGAATGAAACCATCAGAACTTTTCTTTTGCAATCTGGGACAATTTTTCCAGGTCAAAAATTAGCTATGTTGATAGGATAACAGGCAGAAGCTTGCATTAACAATAATTCTGTTAGTGGATTAATGAAGAACACCAATTGCCAATGGATCTGGTGAGGGTTTCTTTGATGAAATGATTGCCTTTCTAATGTGATGGATCAAAATAAGAAGTTTCTTGCTTTGGCATTTAGAACTCTGACGTGGAATTCGTAGTTAAAATGAAAGAGGAATCAACCCACCCCCTCAAAAAGCCCTTCTCCATTGTGAGTAACCTGGAGTATAGGAGACTCCTATAGTCTCAGCAATGTAAAATCAGAACGTGACTGACTCTCGGCCTGCTAGGTGATTGACCTCTAGGTCTGGAATCAGTCTCCCTCTCTCTCTGTTCAGTGTGTATTTAACTATATATAAAAATGGAAACAACTGCAGAAGGAAATACTGAGAGAAACCAATCCTTTAGCCCTATGGTAAAGGCACTCAGCTGAGGGAGGTGTCTAAATCAGAAAGAACATCAGATGTAGGTCTCTCTTGTTATAAATATCTGCCCTTCTGATCAGTGAATACTTGAGGGTAAACTCTTTATCTCTTTCTGTGTCACTCATCTGATCTATACATGTATTTTTAAAAGATCTACATTTTATTCAATTGCAAAAGTCTTTGCAAGATATAGTTCTTGCTTTTATATCAGCCTGGCTTTCAGATCAGCACTGAGTATATAAAATCTAGAAAGGAAATGATGTGTTGCATAGGAATAATTTTTTATTATTATTATACACTTAGGGATAATACTTTAGGTAATTTATTGTTACTGTCATGGGATAATTCTCTCTTAAGTGAGCACATTGATGGCTACCAGCATGGCATTTTTACTGTTTGTAAGAACATATAGGTCAGGAAGGGAGCTTCTGGATGCTGATTCTGTTCCCTTGATGTTGCAGTCAATCCCATTATCTAATAAAATGCTATCTTAAAATACATTAATTTTTTCCCCTTTACTTCTGTTGGAAGAGTGATGAAAAACCTTAGAACCTTGCTCAGATAGTGAGAAATTTTCAGGCAAAGCAAGTCTGACCAAGTTTTTGCTCATTTGTACTTGTGCCAGCAATGCACCCTAGCTTATACAGATGTTCTCCCTCAATGGTGTTTAGTTCAATTCAGTCAGTTCCTGTATTTCTTGACTCTATGGTAATCCATTTGTGCAACATGGAAACTTATAAAATCTCATGTGTTGTGACCATATTTGAACTCATCAGAAACGTTCTATAAATTTCGGATGAGTAAGAAGCATAGAGATAGATGCTAAAGCTTGCCTGTATCTGAAATTCTGAAAACTTCAATAGAGGGATTATACCGTATGGAAAATTTGCTTTCTGGTAATAAAACACGAACGATTTCATTAGAGTTTTCATTCATTTCTTTCATGGTGTAATAATACATACTATTTTTCTTGTAAAAATCTGAGCAGTGAAAATGCAAAGACTGCCTCTACCAGCTCAGTAGAATTTTACTTGCCATTATGTCTTTTGCATGCTATTCAGACAAATTTAAAAGATAGCGGATGGAGGAATTCCATTCTTGTGCCATGAGGTTACAGCTTAAACTTCAAGTGTGATCACAGGAAAACAGGTGAAGAACAGTCCAAGAAGAAGAAAGCAGAGAGGAAAGGGAGAGCATCTCAGTCTTATGATTTTTCAGTTGACATGTTCTCATTTTGAAGTTAGGATATTGAGGAGGAAGGAGGAAAGTAAAGCTCAATGGAGCTTTAAACGTAGGGAACTTTGTTTTATTTACTCATTTTTTTCTGTTACTTGAGTATTTATCTTACTCCTGGAGGGACAGTAGGGGTTTTTTTACCCTTTTACCCTTTTGCCCTTTTTTTACCCTTTTACCTTTTTTACCCTTTTACCCTTTTTTACCCTTTTTTACCCTTTTTTACCCTTTTTTACCCTTTTACCTTTTACCCTATATGTTCATTTTAATCATTTATATGTGGGACTTTGTGCCACCAGCATGCACCGGGATTAAAGGAAATGCTCCTTCAAGTAGAACTTTACTCCAAGTAATGCATTTGGATTGAGTGCCAGCACAAAAAGCATTTGAGGAACAACAGGGAAGTAGATCTCAGATAATGCTGACTAAATAATAATCCATCAGTGCATATCACACTGCATGGTAACTTCAGAGTACCCCAGTTCAGAGAAAGGAAAACACTTGGTGTTTTTATTGTTCCTGAAAGTATTTGCCATGTAGCTCTTCGGTGTGTCTTTCAGAAGAGCTGCAGGTTGAGCTAGATCTTGGTTTGGTAAGTGTCAGTGTAGCTTCTGAAATCAATGGAATTTCCCTGATTTATACCTGCAACATATAGTAACATGCAAACTAGTAATGTGCAGCAAGATTAATAAATATCCTTTAGTTCCTTATCAGAAGTTCATGTGCATTGGCTGCTTACCACAATTTTTTTAATCCATATTGTTTAATTTCTCTCTCAAAAGCTGTAGGCACCAATAACCTCACAGTAAAGCATGATTTCTTTCCAACTTGAATTTTATGCCATTAAATGTACTGGAGATCTTTTTCACACTACCCCAAACCTGTTAAATAAGTTGAGCTGAAATGGAGGAAGAAAGCTAGAGAAGCGCTAAAGGACTGCAGAACCTATCTTTTAGGTTTTTGGACCTCAGACTGGATACCAGAGTCCAGAGTTAAGTGCCTTGGCTCCTACAAGGAGGGTTAGGGCACATCTGCATGAACAACTTTGTTCAGTGAGGAATCTATTCTGTCAGCATAGCGTGCTTTACATCTGTATGTCAATCACAGTATTGCATAAGATGACTAAAAATGTGCCAACTATAAAGTAACGCAAAGGGAATGAATCAGGGCTTTTACTGTGAGATTGAGCACACGTTTGTATTATGTAGCTGGAGAGGAAATGGACCATGGCTCTAATCTGTGGATTTGGAAATTTCAGGCACTCAAACGATTCCTGATGTTATCAGGGAGGTGAAGTGGTAATTGTGTGTACTGTCTCTTAGGGATAACCTAAGATATGTTTCTTTCAGTCACCATTGGCACAAAGTCAAAGAAGTCAAACACCTTCAATGGCATTTACACTTACTCTAAAACAGGCTTGGAGCATTCAGATGTTCTGTCACAACTGAGGAGTGGCTTAAGTTGTCATCTTTCAGCTGTTATTAGCTCTCAGAGACACAGCATCTGACTTTACAAGTGTGGATAAGTTTATCATGTCTTATCATCTCAAATATGGATGTAGATTTGTTGTGTTACCAGACTTGCTGTGAATGATCTCAGGATTAAAGGCAAGTTGCTTAACAGGTGTTCCAGCAGGCACCAAAAATACCTCATGAGGGAGAGAAGCAGTTAGTGGAGTGATGGTGAGAGTGCTTATGTTTTGTATCATAGCATTGTGTCTACAGCAGTTGCTCAGGAATTGATGCAAATAAATTCACAAATAAGCATGTAAAAAAAATCCCTTACAGGGAAGATGTGCACTTTTGTCTCCTCTCTGGATCCTCCAAATGCCCCTGATCAGATTACCAGAGGCTGGACAAGAATACCAGAAAAACATCACTGTAGGCTTTCCCTGCTTTTTGCCCTGTATAGGGATTTGCTATTATTCATCATCAGAGTAAGACTGCTGGATGGGATGGACCTTACATCTGACATCATACAGTTGCTCATAGGCTTTTAAGCCACCCCTTGGCTGTAGGCTGATCTGTAGAGGGCACTCTTCAGCCCTTCAGCTGAAGCAAAATCTGCACCCTGTGCAGCTGGAAATGGAAGGGGGCTAGGAAGGGTGCAAAGAGGGTGCATGACTGTGTGCTCCAGTAGTTAACTCACTCAGTAAGGAATGGGGAACTGGGTTCTCTACATCTCCATCACCACTTTCTCTTCTTCCACTTGGATGAGCTGTGCCTACTTTCAGGAGCCAAAGAGGTCGCAGGACAAACAACGTATTCCTTGTTACTCAGGCTGGGGCAGCTCTGGGCAAGTACAGAGGTCAGAACTTCAGATCCCTGGAGAAGCTGGGAGGGACTTACCAGAGTTAGATGCCTTCAGGGTTAGGAGGCCACTGAACACGATTTTTCATCATTTTGGACTTTAGTTAGTCTGTAGTTTGCTTCAGTTCTTTGGATCTGACCCAGACTTAAGTATTCTCCCTCACTCCCTATTTGAAAGTTTATGGGTCAATCCAAGACTTAATGAAATCAAAAGAAGTCTTTCCAGGAAGGCTGTTCATCAGAATCTGTCTATAAACTTCCAGTATAAACTAAGTGGCTAGTTTATAATCAGATAGGAAAACAGGGAAAAAAAAGCCCTGCTTATTGCAGCATGGAAGAAGACTTCACGCAGAAAAGAGTTTTCTTTGAGGGGAAAAAATGTAAAAGCTTCCTGATTGCTTTATCAGCCTCTACAGTAAAAATAGTAATTACTGCAATTTAAGACTAATGAATAAATCACTGTATTAAAATGTGAACAAAAAAGGTTAACAGGCAATCATATGTAATCATTTGGCAGCTCCATTATTAGCGTGGGCAAAATAAGCTATTCACCTAACCTTTGCTGCAGCATCCATTGCTTTGGTTTTTGGTTGTTTTTTGTTTCCCTCCCCCCCCCCCCCCAACCCAGATTACATTCTCCCTTCCTGTTCTCCAGCAGAGTTTTGTTATGCCATGTCAGATGTCTATATAGTTGGGCTCATATTCCTCAATTTCACAAATACCTGCTCACCTAAGAAAACACGGCTGTGCAGATAGCTCCACTGAAATCATGCCTGCATATGGGTTTTATCACATCACAGCTATGTCACGGACAGATATTTTCCAGCTCTGTCGTACTCTCTTTACCACTTCTCTCATTTTACCCAGCTGCTCCCCAGCCTGAATCAGCATCCTTCCTCGTTGTTCTGCAGCTGCTTTCCCTTTTCACATGATGCCACAACCTCCTTCCTCCCTTCAGTGCTCCTCTTCGGCTTTCCTCCCTGCCAGCCCCTCCTTAGAAGTGTCACAGAACATGTTACCCATGATTGATGTACTTAGTTTCACTAGTGAGGCCTTCATGTCAGTCTTGTTTTGTCCTAAAAAACTTCATTATCTTGATAAACTGTTTGGTTCATTTACACTTGCTTTTGACTGCACAGTTACTGATATGCCAGTATGCTTCCAGCTCAGTTGTGTACGCAGCACAAGCCATAATTTGGAGGAAAGTAGTGGCTATTGACCACTAACAGTACGGTTGGTGATGTGCTAGCTATAGCTTTACATTTTTGTTAGAGTTGGAAAATCTAGTAGCTGAGTGAGTCATGAAACCCAGTGTAGCAAAATTCAGTTGTAAATGAAAGAGGAACATTTCCATATTCTTCATTTGGCTTAATTCCTGTGCCTAATGGCTGTGTATATACCATAAACATTGTGAAGGAGCAACCATGGAAACACTTGTTTTCTTGCATTGCTAAATTTACTCTGGGTTGAATATTAACACAGCGCCTGGCATTACTTTAAAAGCAAAAATAGCTAAAGCGTGACTCACTATGAGTCATTTACTGCTAGTCCTGCTATACTGCCTAGAGCTTGACATTGAACAAGTTGGCAGCCTGCATTGCTACATTTTTTTCTAGGAACTTTGAACACATTTCATTCTTGTGAATTCTCTTGTGCAACAATATTAAACACAGCAATGTGTTTATTTTGCTTCCAAAGTCGAATGAATCAGAAAATGGTGAAACAAAGAGTATTTTTCTTGGAGGTTCTAGAAGAGCTGTATTCTGAGAATTATTTTTTAGCTGCAATAACAAAATGATTGCATGGATGTTAAAAGTTAATTACATTTTCTCCAGTTTATGTAAGATATACTTTAAATGTTTTAAAATGTCTTTTTTTATGCATTTATTTGCATTTTCGGCAAAGGCATATGTGGAATCAGAAAGCTAAGCCTGTAGGTTGAGAACGTTTTCTCTCTGGTTGGCAAAGGTTTTATGAGGGGAAGGCAGTCAACTCTTAAGGGGCAGACAAAATGAGGCAACTGTCTTCCTATTGGCCTCTGTATTTAAAAGGCACACCCTAAATATGGTGCTTTGTATCTGACAGCGAGTAGCTTGCTGGCTGACTGTGGGAATGCCTATAAAAGATCAGCTGATTTCAGTCAGATGGGAAGGGGTAATGAGAGAGGGCTGAAACCAAAAGCAACTTGCTGAGGCAACCATGTAATGATATCCTGAAATGCACTGGCAGGGCCAAATATCACTCTTCAGTATGCTAAAATTTTGGTTCCAGCTAAATGCCATTTCTAACTAAAAGCCACTTCTTAGAACAATAGATAACAAAATCCTTTAATATTTTCTGTAATTTTTTATGCTTTAAAAAATATTACTGTGATAATTGAAGAAAAATCTTATGCTATCAGCATACAACCTTCTGTGTGGGTTTAAAGGAGGTACCATAAATCAAATTAAAATACTAATAATGTAAGTTCAAAACATCTACAAAAGTAAAATCCCACATACCTGGGTACGGTTAAAAAGCTTGCTATGTATCTCTTCCTTTAACTACAGATGATGGAAATAGAGACTGTACAGTAGATTCATTTGTACATTTAATAATACATGCTGTTGCAGGATCTTTATAAGCTAAAGCATTTTCTCTGTCTAATCTGTTAGAACACCAACTTCAAAAATTTCTCTTGAAGTCGTTTCCCTATAAAAAAATCTCATTATGATGACTCGAGAGAGAAATAAGAATGATTAATTAAGCTTAACAGTGGCATCCTATGCATTTCCTGATGTGCACTATTCTACATTATTTCAACACAGATTTGTGAAGAACAGTACAGATGTAACTGCACTGAAGAGACTTCTTCTGTTTAAAACTTAAAATTGTTCAGTAAACTTAACTAAAATAAGCTTAAAGTAATTTTTCTTTAAGTTTTCCTGACTAACAATTATACTAAAAAATGATAGCATGTTATTTTCCTAAACCTAGAATAAAAAAATGATTGTGTTATATCAAACAGTGTAAAGTGGGATAGGGTTTTGATTTTTTTCTGTGTTACCTCTTTGACAGTGACCCCCAAATCACTGTTATTAAAATGGTTTCAGTAGTTACTCATGGTATATGCTCTTTAGCAATCTCTTCACAGCTACTGAATAGGCTGTACCTCAGCCACACCTCCAGACATGTTATGCAGAATATAGACATGAGAATTTATGTTAGGAGTAAGACTATGCCTTTTAAAAGACAGGTCTGTGTAGGAGGTTTTTCTGGTCTGAGGATCATCAGAAAGATTGAAGCTGCCTAAGGCATGATATCTCTTGGGCATCTCTGTACACGTTGAGTAAGTAATGCCTCCATTAAGCTATAGCAAATTATTCCCCTCACATATGCGTGTGTTTCTGTGTACACATTCACACATATTGACACAGAGAGTATGGGCAGGGCAGTGACGTGGAGTCTTTCTCTTTACGACATATCAGAAGACCGTATGGCGAGCTCTAGATCAAGCACACAGGAGCACAGTAGTCTAGCACTGAATGTGAATTTCATTACAAAGTATTAACTGTTTTCCGTAAATACGTAAGTAATACTCTGTTGAACTGAAACCAACATCCTGTTACATGTGCATCCTAAAATGACAGATGAAAACTCTCAGTTCTCAAATCACTTTCTGTTCCAGTTATGAATCCAAGATTATTATCTTTAATATTTTCATATGATAGAACAAACAGAACACATTATGCAAAGCTGGAAATCACGCACAGTGCTGAAGGAATTCATATTCACTTAACCACTACAGGCTGTGAGGACGTCCATCTTGTTGCATTCATCTCCTAGGTCCTGAAGTGTGTTTGAGGTACAGGAACCAATATGTCTGTGAGTTGTCAATAGAAAAGTGATAGGAATTTTGGAAGAACAAATTGTGTTCTGTAGATCTATTCAGTTTCAGCACTGCTTTCAACAGCAGAATGGAGGCTTTTTTCCCCCACCCTTCAAGTTGATTTTATCAGGTACATCTAACCTGAGGAACTCTTTTTCATGTATAATGGATGGGATGGTTAGGATGTAATTTCTTATTCCCCATGAGTTGTGAATAATATAGTTATTACTAAGCAAATTTGCCATTAAATGTGGTACTTGCATAGCTGAGCTACAGATGGTCAGAAAAAATTGTTCTTTGTCTGTTGCACTATTTTTTATGTGACTGTGCCCTTATAAAACCAACCTTACTGACTAAGGTTGTCCTGTGAGCCTTTAATCTTAAAAATAGCCCTTTTTGCTGCTGTTTGTCTGAGGTTGATTCACAAGCATAGTCATACAACATCCAGTAGCATCATTGGACTGACTGTTAATCACTGTCACCTTTTGAGAAGAAGAGACTGAATGTTAATTTGCTCATTTCTAAACAGCTGCCAAATTCTTTTCTTTTTCAAAAGCCATTAGTCTAGCAGATTTCACTGCTTCTGTTTTTTGGTTTTTTCCATGCTTAAAATCTATGGCAAGCCACTTATACTTATGGTGGTAGGTGTTTTTGTGAAGTATTAGTGGACAAATTGCCCTGAGATTAACTACAGACCAGCAACTGCACACAGATGTTTGCAATTGAAAAGATCTTCCAAGTCATGAGAGTCCTTAGTCTTGGGGGAGTCAAGTCACCAAAGACGATGGGAGTGAAGAGACATGCTTTTCATTAAGCAAGTTAGAAACTCCTACTTTAAGGCATAACTAGCTTGTGTATTTCAGATCAGCTGTGCCAGCTGAGACATTTAAGATACTGAAAATTAACTTTCTGCATCAACACTGCACATTACAAAGTTAATTTCCTAAATCCACATTTAGGAATCTAAATCTGGAGCCATATTTTTAGTTTATATGTAAACTTGGGGTATCTCTTTAGCTCCCTGATTGAGAAATTTGATTATCATCTTTATTACGTTGCCCTCTGTATATCGGGGAAAGTCTGCAGGTCAGGATGAATGCCTGCAGACATGTGCAGACATATTGAGTTCCTCTGCCTGCGTTGTCTCTACATCTAGCCAGTTCAGTGCCATGCAAATGTGGCTATACAAATTCTGAATCAGCACTAGTCTGCATCAGTTCACCCAAGGGAATGGGCGAAGGAGCTCTGTTTACACCTACTTATGCAGATGTGCCCTCAGATTCTCCAGAATTCCAGAGAATGAAGATTGTAATTAGAACAATGTGCTCATACTTCTGCTTATACAGATCTCTCTACATGTGGGTTAATTTGCTTTTACTGCTTGTTCCTCCTGAGCAGAGGTCAAGCCTCTGCTTGAGACATCAGCATGATTAATATTACACTGGATATCTAGCACAGCATCATCATTGTATTTTTCAAGCAGGTAAAAATAGGTAGCAAGAACTGAGAAGCTTTTAATAGTCTGTGAACCTGTTAACATACCTTCTCTTTAAAGAGGAAGACAAAAAAAAAAAAAAGAGAACACTCTCTATGTAGGATATATGAAGCTTATTCCAAAATTGCTTGAATAGAGTTGTTTGAAGAAAAAGATCATGTTTGCAATTCAGGTATTGTTTTAGATCTTAGTAAAAGACTACAGAATGTGAATCAGTCGATGGTTATCTGTGATGAGCAGGTAAACAAAAGATTTATTTCCCAATGGGTTTTTCATATGATGGTGACAAACTCCGTTGCACAACAATGGTCACATTCCAAAGCTGCAACCAGGTTCTGGAGGGCTTAATTTCACAACTTCTTACTGTGTCCTATTGCATTACAGTGACCTTTCAATAAAGAAGGGAGATTGCTGGTTTGTTTTGTTGTTTTTTAACTTAAAAACTGAATGAGGATATAGTGCAGTGCCCTACTTCTACAGAGCAAATTTTGTCCTTGGCATTTTTAAACTATGTCCTCTAGTAAAATATTCAGAAGCTTTTTGTGTTTTCTGCCATTTTATTAATCTTATAATGTGTAGATCTACTTAAGGTTTGCATTTACGTTGGCAATACAGTTAACTGTAAAAAAAAGTAATTTCTGATATTGAGAGACTAACATTAAAAGTATGCTTTCCTGGTGTAGCAACTTATATATCATCCTTCTGACATATCAACACAACAAAATTATTTATTGTTTAGTTTGTATGTGTTTTTTTTTTCCCAAGGTGAACTCATGAAGCCCTGATTTCTAAAAATTATTTAGTTGAAAAAATGTCTACGAAGCAAAAATAAAATCATGTTAACATGATATGATATAAGAAGGATATAAAAAGTCATCTAAATTTTATTTAGTTCTTGGTTGTTACAATTTATTTTGTGCTCATGACATTCCCTATGTAGTGACTTATTTTGGAGTCTGAATTTTAATAACATGAAGCACTCTGCTACAAGTACACTCTTACTTCATAGTGTGAAACCGTTCTGTAATCTTCAAAATAACTTCAGTGAAAAATTGCTCTGAAGCTGATAAATGAAGACGGTATCCAACAACCTGAGAGAGAGCAAGCTTGAGGCTGCTAGCCTGACCCCAAGCTGTCAATCATGTGGTCTGATCTGATCAGGTGCAAGCAGATTTGAGCACCTCACAACCACAACCCACCAGCAGATCACATAACCTCTGCTGTTTGTGATTGTAATTTGGATGCTTTGAGCCTGAGCTACAGCTGTGCTGGCAGCTGGCAGCGTGGTACCAGCTGTGACACCTAGAATACTTCTCTTTCAAACAGCTGTTGACCTTACAGTATAGACAGAGGGGAGGAATTACCCCTGAAATTCAGTGAGAATTAAACTGAATGTATATCACTAGCTTCAAAGTGGTCTGCATTGTTAGTATCAATAGATGTCTTCAGCAGAGTCCACGGCTCTAATGAGATTCCTAGCAGAGAGAAAAGGTCACTTCCATAGCGAAAGTCTCCCCCCGCCCCGATTTCCACACCAGAAGGAAGCTTTCCGTGGTGCCAGCCAGTCTGAAAGCAGTGTAAGCAATTAGCAAGAAAGAGCTTGAAAATTCCATTGCAAGAAGCAGGACTGCTCAGGAGTGGAGACGCTTGGGATTTTTCAGCCTGATTAGCTTCACTGACAGAGAGGTGATGTATGCTAATTACAGCTCCTTAACCTCCTTAGAAGCAGTTGCATAAAAGCGCAGAACATCTCCATGTTGAAACGTAAGGCACTGTAGCATTCCCTGACTTCTCTACATTGGTATTCTCAGACCATCTGTACAATCCATTGACCTGCCTGGATGATGCATAGAAAGGTGTGTCTGAGCCAACCTGTCAGTGGTTGCGGGTACAGGAATGGGAAAGTTTCTCATTAGGATGTGTGGCTGAGTAATATAACCCCTGATACTATCTCTTTGGGTCAGTCAGCATTTGAGAGTGGATCATGAAAACTGCGGTGCAGTACTTAGTGCTCTGTAGTGCAGGTCTGATCCAAGTATAAATGACATAGAAGAGTTTTTTATGTAAAATGTCATTTCAATTTTACCAAGTGATATTTTCTACTCTGGTGTGTTTTTTATGCTGTCTTCATTATAAAAACAAGAAATAATGGCATTTGATTTATAATAGGCAACGTAATGAATTCTGATTGTTCAGTACTGCTTGGAGGAGGAAGGGGAGATCAACACGATATTTAAATTAACTCTTTGTAAATACAAAAGTCTCGTGACAGATAATGACTGTCATAGTTTTTCCAGGAATTATAATGAAAGGATGTTTTTCATCTATTTTTCAACACATTTTTCCAGGTGGTTCATGGAACAGATTGTTTAAGACTTAAAATAGAAAAGCAGTCTTTAGGCAAAAAATTGTTTTTAGATACTGTCTTTAAAATAAACAACCAAAGACTTGAACAAAAGATCTAACTTGAAATAATGCTTTCTGTTCTGCTCTTTTTCTAGGCAGTTCTCTTTAAATTGATGGTAGTGTTGTAACACCAAAATGTAATTCCCTTGTAGAAATTGATTCATAAACAAAAATTAAATAATAAGGGATGTTTCATATATGGAACACTAGAGTTTAATCTGGAAAACCTTGCATATTGCATGGACTAAGTCTTATGAGACACTACAGGAAATGTGTGCCACAGCAAGCACTTCATCATAAAATATGCCTAGATTTTATGCAGGTCATCGGCATTGAGCATATGTCATCCCCACTATATAGTGAACTTTTTCCAAAAGTTCCATACACATTTGGTTTAATGCTTGGTTTCAACATTATTTCAGGTGAAAATGAATATTTAAGTGAACCCTGATGACTGTAAACGTGGCAAAGAGATGTTAGTACACTTTTTTCTTGAGAAATTGCATCTTCTAACTGGTTAGGCATTGCGCACGGGGATCCTTTTGTAACCATTGGCAATGTCATTTCCACGGATCCTGTTGTAACCATTGACATTGACAGTCTTTTTGCTTCTTGGTTAGTGTGTCTTCAAGAGCTGAACTGGAAGCTATTTGACTGCCCTTTCTCTAAAATCTAGGAGAAGTACAGTATTCTGCTGAGGTTTGACAGTAGATCTACAAATGGCTTGCTGTTCCTGGATGGGATGTGTGAATTTTACGTTCAGAAATAAGTATTTTAAGCACACATCAAAGGAAATACCAATGTACTTGAAGTGCTGTTAGAAACACATGTATTAAGTTTGAACATACTACCAACTAATTCAAAGTCTGCCCAGAAACACTGAAGAATGCAAAATATATGAGCTAGGTAGGCCTGTACCCATGGCCACAGCGGGACTTGACCCGGCACCATTATTCTTAAAACTTGTGTTTATGGTCTTTTATAGTTATCAGTGTGGACAATTTAAGCAGGAATTTTCCCCTTTTACTAAAATTTTTGAGATAGCGTGTATATATTGTGTGCTGTGTATACATTCACTTCTGTAACTGTGCCCACTACCTATTCCTGTCAAGCGTCGGGCCAACCATGGAGGATTCACTGATTTGAGCCCGATCTCACACTCCTTCCTTGCAGTGCCTGTATCTCACTTCGGTGCTTTACAACCCTGCAGTCTTTCCTTTTCTGGTCAATGGCTGACAGATGTGTTCTGAAGTTTTGCTCTCACAGTGGCAGTGCTATCTAGCCAGATCCCAGCTTAAGAAGATCTTCCTAGAAGGTCTTTTCCTTGAGAAACAGCCTGGCACCAGAGCCCTCTCTAGATGTTCAATGTGGTTTGTCCTCACTGAGGATCTAGATATCCACTGCCCTTGTGGTGTGTCACCAGGTACATGGAGGGTCACGCATCGGCGTTGAGTTACACTGAGAGATCTCTAATGACAAGTTCTATAACCTTGCTCTTAAGTCCTGCTTGCTGTTGAAGTAAGAACAACAGGAGGAGTGCTCCGGGTGATTTCTGCTAATTCAGCTGATAATCCAGCAAGGCTTTTTAACTCTTCCGTAGGAAGCCTACAGTAAAAGCTGTTTAATGTGCAGTCTCGCTTGTGTAATAGTAAATAAATCAAACTGCTTTGACACTGTATTGTGACTGCATTGGTTTAGAAAAAAACCTCAGTGGATTCAAAATACCTGCTTTAAAAGTTAAGAAAACACAAAAAAAATGTCTTTGCTGCTATTTTTATTAATCTTGTATTCTTGATTTACTTCTGTGAACTAATTTTGCTGGAGATAGATTTTGTGTTAAATCTGCTTGCTCACCATCACTTATGATTTTTTAACTTGTTTTGATTAAGCCATATTCTGATGAGTATTAGCTGTTCAGAGATTGCATGGTGAGGCTGCCCAGCACGAGACACATGTACTAACATAGTTCCTTTTATTTCTCAAGGCCTCATTTCCTTCATTTCCATTATTTTCAAGAGTAGTCTTATTTTTCTACTTTCAGTTTTACTCAGTTATTTTTCATCCTTGATCAGTATTTTTGTTTTATGGTGCTACAAACACAGACACACAGCTGTGACAGCTGTGAATTTCTCCCAGATTTTGTCTTAAATACAGCAACTCTGCTGCTGTCAGTACCTATTGTAAAGCTGTGGTTATCTGTTGCTTGCTACAGGGTAATGGTTGCAGTTGTATTTTGCAGCCACTCAGGGTATCCACCCATTATGTGAGCAAGTAGTCTGACTTTCTTTTTAAGAGCTGGCTTATCCGTACAGAATTTTGCAATACTGAGGCCTCAAGATCAGTAAGCTGTTTTTCCTGTCCTAGTAGAAACTGAAAATGACTTACATTTCCAGAAAGAAGGGACCATGTAATTGTGTAAAAGACTGTATTTACAGAAAATGTCATGGAACGTGGAAAGTACTATTTTTGCATCTTTATAGTCAGTAGATATGTTGCAATGCTATAATGACTGGTTTTGCTAAACCTGAATTTCATGACTATTTAATCCATAGTCGCTGCTCACATAATGGAGTGATTTATCAGAATGAATTGAAAATGAAATCTTAAGTTCTGACTTCAGAATTGAAGGGCACAAATCTAGATACATTGAATAAGTTCTGAATCTACAGATTTAGAAGGTTTGAAGGTGAATTGTGTATGACCATTCTATTTCAACTGTTTAAAATAGCACTTGCTAGAGTAGGTGAAAGCAGCAGTTCATGAAAGCAGTTCGTGTATTCTGGTTTCCTTTCCTGTCCTGAGAGAGACAGACATACTGTTTTGGAAGAAAGAATAGAAACCCAAGCAGGGATCATTGTGTCTAAGGAAAAAAAAAAATATTCTTGACTTCCTCATTTAGAGAAGTTCACGTATAACCCTGAAGAAATACATTTTCAGTTCTTTTAAATCGCTTTCTTGGTGTTCACACTTCCAATAAAGAAGTCTTCATTTCACTGCAAATGGTCTCAGTGCATTCTAAGTACAAAGCAACTGTTCAGTGCCAACAAGTTGAGGTTATACCCTTTCAACTAAGATAGTGTAACTGGAAATAGCAGTTCCCAGTCCATTGTAAATGAGAAGTAAAACCAGCTAGCTTAAACCACCGTGGAGGTGACTTTTAAAGAATGTTTTGACTGTGTGAGCAAAACCTAAACAGGCAGAATATACCTTTCCGACCACTTAGCCCTTTCTGTCTGTGACCTGTTATCTCACTATGTGCTTGACACCTGCCTTTGTTGATGGTCTCAATCTTCCACTTCTCCTTGGGCATCTTTATCCTTTCTCTCATGACACCTTACTAGGCATAGGAGAAGCTCCAAGACAAAGTCCTGTCCTCCTCCAAGTGTCTCTTCAAAACTCCTCTGCTGTACTGCATAGAGAGAACTCTCATCTAATTGCGGGTGGGCAGATGGCATGTTGTGATTGTTCTTCCTCATTGGCTGCAAATCCTGTGCATCCGATTATTTGTTACCCCGTCTTTGCCACCACCCCCAGACCAACCCACTTGTTTGTCTCCTCCACCTGGTTTGTCTTGCCTTTTAGGTTGCATGCTTCAGAGCAGAGATTGTCATTTTGCCTAGTATAATGCTGCTCTGCCCAGGCTGGCATTCAGGTGCTACTGCAATATAGATATTATATAATTGTAATGCTTCTGCGAAGATGGAACAAGCGTTTCATATAAGAAGAGCCTCATTCTCTTCCAAGATGCACCACACGCAAATATTTTGTGGGCTTAACTATGAGCAGAAGCTTGTATCATATACATCTAAATAGAGCTACTTTGGCAGACTCCCTGTGACAAGAGCCAGCATTCTATGAATGTAATTTAATCAATGAACTGTATTTAAACCACTGAAATTTATTCAGTCTAAACAAATCCAGACTCTTTCATGACAAACATTTAATCCTTCAAGATTGCATAACTGGGGGATTTAGGGATTAATTAGCTTTGAAAATAGGTCAGGGAAAACATCTACATTTGGTTAAAAGCTAATCAGGCGAGGAAATAAGTAAAATAGTATAAAAGCTTTAGAAAAAGTCTTTCGCAAAATGAGTTTTATGTAATGGTACAAAGAATGTTTTCTATTTATGTAAGAGATGCATAACCTTCTCCCCCCCCCTTCATTTACACTGCTAGAATTCAAGGGAAACTCCACTAAATGAGTGATGCAAGTGTGTGGAGAGTTAGGTGTTGTGCATTTTGTTTCTCTTGTGTCCAATGCTTTGAAATAACTTCATATAATTTTATAAAAACTTCAAAATTACTATTAAGAGCAGTGATTTGCAAGTATGGACACTATCAAAAGTTGCAGTGAAAATAGGGCTGTAATCCTAGAAGTGGGGTTATGAAAGAAAAGCTTACGAATCACCAAGTGGGGCTGTTGACCTAAATCTAAAAATCTCCCCAACCACTGAAGTCTGAATTCCTTCTTTCAACTACCATTCAACTTTTCTTCCTCACTTCACCTCTTTTGCTCCCTGAAACAGGCTGTCTGCTTTCTAGGGCTGTCTGGCATCATGGAGTGGCTTGTATTGTCAGAGGTTATACAGTCTTATCATCTGGGTTCGTAAGGGTTTTGTTCTGTCAAGTGATTGGAGAAATAAGTTCCAAAATGCCCTACAAGCTGGTGCTCAAAGTTTAATCAAGGTCTTTGTGATACATAGAGAAAGAGATGCTGTCTCTGAGATGCACTGTGTAAGTCTGTGTACCTTTGTGGGTTTGGGTGTTGCAAGAAGCGAAAAGTACAGAAATACGTTCAGACCTGCAGCACGGCTCACAAAGCAAAATGTGCTCCCATGAACAGGGACTGCAGACTAAATTTTTTCACCTCGTGAAATTTCTGACTGAATTCAAAAAACGGAATACTTTGCAGTTTAACATCAGCAAAGCTAAAATCCATCACAGCATTAGATCTGCAGAGTCTTCTAGCCAAATGAACAGTTGAAGAATATTTAAAAAAAAAATTATTGGCTACAGTAGGTATCTCCATCTCCAGCATACCCCAGATTAAAAAAATAAACATTCTCAACCACTATATAGAATTGCTGTAAAATTAGCTGATATTGTAATTCCTGTGGATACAATTCTTGCAACCTTATCCTTTCTTTAACAAGACACGCATTTGCCCTGCGTAAGGACTGTGGGGATTTAGGCTGCTGACAGGGTGTATTATTGTTTATTTGTTCAAGGTTTTTTAGCTTTCTAAAATTTCATTCTTTCAAGGTGATTTGAATGTAACTAACCTATTTGTCTATTTCTTTATACAGTTATCCTTGGAACACATGTAGTGTTTTATTTTCTACCTGAAAAAGTGTTTTAGTGAGTGTCAGTTTATATTGCAGGCATGTGATATCGAGATGGCAGCTTCGTTACAGAAACATTGAAAAGCATGCTAAAGGTTAGCTTGAGCTGGGCATTCAAACTTAGGTAAATTAATAATGAAGCTTCTTACTAAACTGGGAGAATGGCAAAGGAGGAAAAAAAAACCCAGCAATGCATGAATCATTGACTTGTGATCTAAAATTCAGCATTAAGAGTCCTTGTAGCACTATGAAAATCTTCCCTTCTGTAGTTCAGTAGAACTGATTTCCTCTTTGTTCTTTGCTGTTTTCAAATCTCATTTTATCAGTTATTATTTTCTGTGCTGTACCTTCTCAGTTACCTCATTCCTCTGTTAACCATCTGATCAGATGCTTTTTTATACCTCTATTTTCTTGTCTTATTTAACACGATACCTTAGATTCTGATTCAGCTGAGAGGCAGTCACAGAAGACAAATGGCACAGGGTTTTGATTCCTAGTTCTAGGCTCAGATCTGAACTGCCCAGGTGCCGTGAGGCTGTTGAGGGGCCATAGGAGCAGCAAAAATCAGTGGAATGCAAAGATGGCCCATGCCACTTGTCTCCTCTGTGAGCCGTCCAAGTGCCTCAGAGAGGAATGGTGGTGGTTTGAGCTTTATTAGATGAGCTGCAAAGTTTAAAAAACATTGTGGAGTTTGCACAGATTTAAGCTTGATAGAAATCCATATAACTTTTTTTATTTAGAGCTTATTTTAGAACTGGAATTTCTTTGGGTTGTAAATTCCATCTCATTCCATCTTTAGAGCACAAGTCTTGTGAGGAGCGGCTGAGGGAACTGGGGTTGTTTAGCCTGGAGAAAAGGAGGCTCAGGGAGACCTTATTGCTCTCTACAACTACCTGAAAGGTGGTTGTAGTGGGGGGGGGGGGTCGGTCTCTTCCCCCAAGTAACAAGTGATAGGACAAGAGGAAATGGCCTCAAGCTGTGCCAGGGGAGGTTTAGGTTGGACATTAGCAAAAACTTCTTCACTGAAAGGGTAGTCAGGCATTGGAACAGGCTGCCCAGGGAAGTGCTTGAGTCCCCATCCCTGGAGGTATTTAAAAGATGTGTAGATGTGGTGCTTGAGGACATGGTTTAGTGGTGGACTTGGCAGTGTTAGGTTAACGGTTGGACTTGATGATCTTAAAGATCTTTTCCAACCTAAACAATTCCATGATTCTATAATTCTATGATTCTATGATTTCTTTTTTCCTTGTGCTTGACATATGGTGAAAAAGGCCAAAAATAGGATTTTCATTTGTTGTACTGATTAAAATAGAAAATTTCCTATGTATTGAAAATTGTTAACAGACTTTCTAGGAAAAAATGGACAAGTTGTTGCTCTGAAATGATACACAGTGTACCAGTGTTGGCTTGAACTGTGGTGTTCTTGTTTATGTAACTACTATGAAACTAGCAGGAATGGCACTTCCAGCTTCAAGAACCCTACGACTGCTCTAACGTAACCTCTCCTTGCAAGACCTTCCTCCTGCTTCTCTGGCCTGCCATATGCCAAGTCTTGAACACCTACAGTCCCTTGTTAGGGCAGTCTGAGAAACTACGATGGCAACGGAGCCTCTCCCCTGCAACACGGCTTTGAATTAGACCTTTGGGCTTCCTTGCCTCGTACTGCCACAAAGTCTGGCAAGAGTAGGATCTTGTGGGCCTTGCAATGGCCAGATTCCTGAGTCCGCAGCAGGAACTTTGGGACATCTAGTACAATGAGACTGTTTTGTGTTTGGAGAAGTTCCTTTTCCCCCAGGAACTCATCAGAAAATCAGAAACATGCTGGTGACATGAAAAAAGGTGTATGACTCCACAGTGTTTTCTTGAAACGTATAACTTGGTCAACTTTATGTTTTTCATTGTAGAATTTGTGGCCAGCTTTAGTTGATAATGAGTTGCTCATGAATTTAAGACAGAAGCGTATTTGGAGCCACATCTGGCTTGGGGGACTTCCTACAGCATCCTGTGTAATTCCAAGCATTAGATTTAGTCATGAATACCCTGGCATAACTGTGTACGTAAAAATGTAGATACTGTAAAATATTTATGCATTCAGGACAGTTTTTCAGAAGCCAGCTGTTGAGTCTATGACATGACACAGACTAGACTCCCTTACATGGGCATTCAACCAGAGCAGCAGGGTTTGTTTCAGTGGTATATGCTTTTGATGTTGACTTTCATATTCAGCTGTTTTATGACCCAAATTTTGGTTTTAGCTTTCAGTTACTGTAGAGTTCACTGCATCATCTAATGTGAACTAACATAAAAGAATAATACACTAGTGGGGGAAAAAGAGACAACAAGCTGGCCTTCTTGATACTTTATAGTCTAAAGACAAACAAATCAACACGAATGTGTTTGATACACAAAAGAAAATGTCTTATGCTAAAAGCAACAACCTGAACTGCAGTCCCCAAGCCAAGCTATAGCTATAACTGTTTCTCTGTTAACTTGAGCAGATACTTGTCTTTTTTTATCCTCTGACAAACACGGGAACACAAGCACAATGACAGGTCGGTCATAACTAAATGCTGTTCAAAACATAATAGTCATTTTACAGTCAACTTTCTGTATTTGTTGCGTCACAAAGATTTATTGAAGAGATAAAAGCAGTTATGGAAAACACTGTCCAGTAACTATGGCAACAGTTATTTGATCTCACAATAATTAGCTTAGCATTTGGTTGCACAATACTTTCACAATACCTCCTTGGTTAGTTCATTAAACAAAATTAGCTTTTGTTTGAACTTTCATCATTTGTTGTTTTAAGATTAGTCTAAGTTCAAAAGAATTGAAAAATATATTTTCAAGCTGCTATTGTACATGAATAATTTATGCTATAAGTGAATTTGTTAATGTCATTATGCAATAACACTGAATATATTAGCTCTAGATATATTGGCGCAACCAAAAATTACTTAATATTTAGATATAGGTGTACACACAGTGTCAGTGTGGAAGATTTGTGAGTGCCTGCATGAACATCAATATGTGCATACACATAATGTGGAGTCAAAAGGAAATTATGAAGGCTGCAAAGGCAACCTTACAAACTAAGTGTGTGAATTAAAATTATTATTTTATCCCCTCCTGCTTCCCCCACACATAAGCAATCAGATAGCCTTTAAGTTACACAGTCTCAGTTTACTTTTCCCTCTCAATTCTGATTCAGGATTTTGTATTCTCTACCTTGTTGGCTACATGGTTGGTGCCTTTTTCTTACTTCTGTTACAGGTATTGCTTACAGTCTATGAGTTATTAAATACCAAGACTTCATTCTGTTAAGATATAACCATAGACAGAGAACAAAAGGCCCATTCGTTGTTTACTGCACACTAATCAAACCCCGTTCTTAATGCAGAGTTAGTACTTCTGTTGTGCTTTTTTTATGATACTCATTACTACAGTATCTGCAAGCATTAATGAATTTGTTTTTACATTACCCATATGAGAGGATTATTATTATTCCCACTTGACAGATGGGAAACTGAAATTCAGAGAGATTACCATAAATGTTTTTGGTAGCTTTTGAGAAGCCTAGGACTTGGTTTATGAGAGTTGTTGTTATATGCCACGCAGTTCCCACCGATTTCAGCGATTATGCAAAGCAGACTGCATTCTTACGTCAGGTTTTATAGGTCATCTCGAATCACTCCTTTTCTAAATTTGGAATAAGGAAACTCCCTTCCTAACTTCTCTTTTCCTTTCCCTACTAGTCTTCTATTTGTTTCATCCCCCTCAGGCTGCTTTTCCCAGTCTTCTTCTTTCCTCCCCAAGGCTTGTGTCTTACCCTGTTTTGATCAGAAAGCCTCTTCCTCCTCTTAGTCCACTTAGTTTAGGCAGGGGAATGATCATCGTCCTTTCTTATTTCTGGACTCATGCCCAGTCTAGATGAAATATCAATATTACAAAGCCCAGAAGCCCAGAAGAGAATGTGCAGATTTCAGCTTTTTAGAAAGTTATTGTTGGGTAAAATGGACAGATTCATATAGGAAAGACAAAAATTTATTCCCAACACAGACATGGCTTGAGCTTAACTTCAGGTCCCTGCTTCAGCACAAAGGGATGTTGGAGCTGTCCAAAGAACAAATTGTCAGAATTATGGAGGTAAACCTGCATAATTTTCCTTAGCTTTGTGATTTTGGTGCTCTGGATGCACTTTTTTGACTGAAATTCAGTCAGTCAGTTTCAGTCCAAGTGGGTACCATTTAGCAAAATTATAAGCCCTATATTGCTGTATTACTAACACTGCTATTTCTAATAAAACTGCTGAATGTGGTCCGTTTGTGTGTATGTTTGAGAACAAAATGTCATTAATTTGACTTACTTGATACTAGCTTTGTCAAATGGCTTTACACTGGGACATGAAAGAAATGTATAGATCTTTCTTTAGTAATTAATCTTCTTTAATTAAATTGCTACTATATTATTGCACTATATACAACAGAGTGTTTTAGCTTCTTCTTCTTCACATATACAGCAGAAAGTGGCAGAAAAACCTGAGTATCCACAGGAGAGGCAAAGTCTTGGGGCTGATACAGGATATAGTTATCCTCTGTGACGGCGTGTTCTAGGGTCGATCCTCTTGTAGCACTTGCAAGAGTCTAACAGCAAACTTTGGAAAGATTACAGGTCAGAGTTTATCCATATTTTAACAGTAAAGAGTGTTATATTTAGTCCTGTCTCAGATGATTTGTTCATCTATGCAACTATTCCATCCAGATATTGGCACCAACAGTATTGGCAGCACAGCAGAAATGCCGGAGAATTCTGCTTGATGCCCTCCTACCTTAACCGAATATAGTCTAAGTGGCAGAAATGATGTACTTCTTGGGCATCAGGTCTGGTGAGGCCAGAAAGAGAAAGCAAGTTTCATCTGTAACAAATGGCTTGTTTATCTGAAAGTACTTTAAACAGAAATCTTATCGTGTAGCGATTCATAGCTTCTGAATTTGTGGGCTGAGTTGCTATCATGGGGTTTATTTGTGCTGGATGAGAAAGATAATGAGATTAACAGGGTTTACTAGAAAAATAGTTTTCAACTTTTCTAACTGAAGCCAGACTGAAAAGAGATGCACGTGTAGGTTTAAGGCAAATTCAGAGTAGTGACTGATAGCTGTAAGAACAGAGATCTTTTCCCATTTCTGGAAGCAGAAAAAGAGAAGGTAGTGAAATTTTTTGACAAGCAGAAGTCTAGACCCATCTCCAAAGACAGCTTGATGAGCTAGTAAATCCAGTAGACAGTATGGACTAAATAATGAAGAGAGTATTAGGGGAAACGCAGGACGATTGGAGTCTCATAAACAGCTTCTTGTTTGTGGGAGGGCTGGTCCGTAGATCGTGGTCCCACTAATATCGGTGTGATTTGTCTATTGCTAATGCAGTAGTTACCAATTTCAAATGCAGGCTTCACACAATGAAGGTGTTGGCCCTTAGAAAACAAGCCTAAGTCTCATGAAAATCAATTTACTTCTCTTAAACCCTATACAGACTCAAACTGAAAACCATTGAGCTACAGCCCATTTATGAATGGGGCCTTACCTTGCAAATCCTTGAAGACAGAAATGTTAATTTTAAAATATTTTTAAGTGATATGGATGCACAAAGCACCACAATAGTAAGCAGCATTTCAGGACTTGTATTAAAATGGTGCTACAGTAAAGAGGGAACTTTCAGAATTTAAAAATTCACAAGTGCTTTACACAGCATAACCAGATATATGTAAAAGGACCATTATAATTAAGATTAATTGTCCAAATTAGTAGTTTGAGATTTTTAAAGGAAAGTTACTTTCCGTACTTGCTAATTGCCTAAGGTTTGGCTGTCAACTTCCCAGGTGTGCAGACACCTATTCTTCAAAATATTTGCTCCTGCAATAGCTCTAGGTGCAGCAAAATACACTCAAAGTTGAGCTCTTTCTTAAAAAATGCTTTTGTTCATGATAGTGTTGGCCCAAAACCTTTCAGGTAAAGCTGCAGGAGTGGGAACCCTTTCTTTGCATAAATTAGAACAGAGTCTGATTTGCTGCAGCTGCGTCTGTATGGAGACTCGCGTTTACACAAGCGGCTGATTTCACAAGATAAGCGAGCATGGATTTACCTGTACATCAAAGAACTTTGCATTTGGTACATGCTATTTTATCCTCTTAGGAATCTCAGAAGAAAATATCTGGGCAAAGGCACATCGGAGTTTGATCATTTCAGTTGTGTTTTCAGCTCTGGATATGGAAGTAACTCATGTGAAAGCTATTAAACAACAGATTTTGATTCAAAAACTTACATGCAAGGTCAGATTTTTTCAAATGTGTGTGCCCAGTCTGGTTCCTCTTTTCTTTTTTTAAATTGCATTTCAGAAATATTTTCCTTTTGAATTGGCTTCTTCAGAGTTGCATATTGAAAGAGTCAGTGCGGTCAGCAGTATGGGAGGAACAATAAGGGCATAAAAGATTTTGTTGATGTTTTAATGACTTTTATTATTTGTTCTCAAAGATCAGTTTTCCAGTTAGTTATGAATTTGGGCATCTGGAAGATTTTAACTTCCTCTTCATGAGTTTTAAGGAAGTTTGTTCTTATGTTGTCTTCACTTTCTAAGAAAAAGAAAAATATAGCCCAAAGTTCACCAAAATGTGGCCTTCCAGTAATTATTGTTTCTGTAGTCCCCAACCAAGTATTTGATTCAACAAAATCTTTTGATCTAAGAGATGTTTTTACCCCTTAATGACTGTAAAAATTGTGAATGTAAGATATATCTCAGGATGTGTCCTGAACATGTGATTCTGAAAGTTCTTCCAGGTGTTATGCAGGTAGTCTAGCTGGAAGAGACTGGAGATTTTTTGGTGCGACCACCAAAAACTACTGTCCTATCATTTACATTAATGTAAATCACAAATAAATAAAATAAAAAAAATAGAATAAAACCCAAGTAGTCAGTTACATTATTTAAAATGGGATTTTGCTTTCTTTTCCTTAGCCTCTAATCTGTAGGAGAACTGTAAAATCAAATCTGCACTTTGGAACTTTGAAAAGAAGAAAAAGTCTTAAATGCAGTCCCTAATGTACTTAGTTCTTATGGACTAATTCACAATGACAGGTCCCTGCTCCAAGAAGCTTACAGTACAAATACTTCATGGAATGTGATGTGCAAGAGAAAATGCACATTGTTTGTTAATTCTGGAATATTCACTTTGGTACATTTATATAGGATTAGCTATGGATTCGGTATCCACACGGGGTAGCGTGCATTTTCAGTCTCTCCTTACAGCACTGTGAATAAGCCCCTTATTTGAAGCAAAAGTGCTTAACTGAATGTTCTATAAGCTGGATCTTTCTTCTATTGTGTTTCCTTTGATTGGGAGTTCTTCTGGGAGAACATGAATACAAATTCCAGGTAAAACATCTTGCACAGTTTGGGTGCTGCTTGAATACAAATAAACCTGGAAAGTAACAAATAAATAGTAAACTCACTTATTCTCTTCCAGCTACACAGAGTGATCAGAAAATATTTCAGCTCACAAAACATCCTTGTGAGAAATGTTACCTGTCTGTAATCAAACTTTATCCGTAGTGTAGACTGTGGTTGGCAAGATAATACTGTTCAACATCAAATGCTCTGTGTTCTCTACACTTACTAGGCTTGTGAGTCTCATACTTGTTAACACAACAGAAATCAGAGCATAAGCATATTCCTGACATAAGCAGCAAACCTGAATGTCCAACTATATGTAATCAAGGAAATATTTTCATTGCCCTATAAAACATGGAGTGTGATAGGTGAAACAAGGCACTAAACCTACGTACTTCGCTGTGCCACTTGCACACCACTAGGTTGTTGATGCCCTTAGGTAGTTCCCTGCCTTGGTCTGTTAATTCTCCTTTTGCCTCTGTGCTTGGTGCCTCATAAAAGGAGTGCGGACTTGTAGGGCTAAGCAGAAGTGAGATACGCACTGACTTCTGGAAGGGCATGCTGAACATCAAAAAACAGTTCAGCAGTGCACATTGCTTACTCTTGATTTCATCATCACTTTTTCCTAAGCCTGCTTTTTTCTGTGGTGGAGTTACATGTTTATTCAAGCTATTGCCAGCTGAAAATGGCTTCACGTGATTCCAAGTGCATCTGTGAAATAATCTCTTGACAGCTGACTTGTCTGTTCCTAGAATCATGTTTCTTAAGCAGAAAGTGGTAGAATACTCAAATGATCCAAAGCAGCTTCTCGCTTACTAACAGCTGCAGATGAAGAAACATGAAGAGTTCAGACTGGAAAAAGGCCATCCTGGTAGGGGAAGTAGAAAGATTATTATTCTATTATTCAAAATGTAGATAAATGCAGCAACATGGAAGCTGCTGCAATCTTCGTCTACCAAGAGGAAAGCTAAACAGATGCTGCACTGCTGCACAGTTGATGAATGTTTCAAGTATTACCCAAGAGGAAAAATGCTTGAAAGCCTGACAGTTAATTTCCTGCAGACGAATTACAGGCAGTGTTAAATGGAGAGTTTTGCTTTTGACTTCAGTAATACCAAGATTTCATCCATTTGGAAAAAACAAGTAGAGAATGGTTTGAATTTGCCTGTCAATGGCATTTGGAAAGGTTCTGGGCCAAGTTTGGCTTTACTCTGTGTTTTGTACTAGGTGCATTGGTTCTGCATTGATTTCTTCACTCTCAGATCTAGCTTGCTTCATCATCACATTTCTGTGGAATGTCTAAAAGAATATTTGATTGTGATTTATTGCTTTGGTGAATGAGGGACATTGCTGATATGTTGGAGGCTATTCTTCTTGCTCTTCACTGCACTTTTGAGAAAGGGCTTAACAGGTACTGGCAGACGACTGTATGTCATCATCAACTGTTTTGAAATACAGCAGCCCTTAAGTCCATATTTTGCCTCCCAGGTAGTTTAATATGATGCCTTGTAGAGCCACCACTTCAGAATTTAGAAAGGAGACTCATCAGTATGCTGGTGAAATACAGACGTGTCTCTCTTTACTCAGAAGAACCTGAAAGTTCAGCACCTCCTGTGAAGTAATGCTTGGATGATATTGCCAGCTGGCTGTGTTAAAGCTACCTTATTTTCAACCCTGGGAAAACTAAAGTGCTGCTGCTGAGTAAAGGTCATTGATATAAGGAGGTTTATTCTCCCTGTTTATCCAGGCTATGTGTTCACAAGTAACAAAGCCAAGCTAAAGACCTCAGAATCTCTTAGGACCATGCCCTTTTCACAGAAAATCTTCTGTGTTGGATTATTAGGATGTATTTTTTCTCACTACCCAGTTTGTGCTGTCTGTGGTTTATTTTGCTTGTAATTGCATCAGCATATACCTTATGCATCAGTGCTCACAGATGGGCTTTTCTGTTGCCCATAATTCGTTGATTCACCAACACAGCTGCTCACCAGTTTGCATGCACATTTACATATATGACTCGGGTTTGGATTCTTTATACTAACCGTTACCAGAGTAACAGGTTAACCAGAGAGTTGCACCATTTCTTTTTAATGAAGCGGGTTCTGGCAGTGTATCTGTTTCTTTGGAGCTCTTCGTACTAGTATCCATTACCCTCACATTAGTGTATCATCTAATACATGAAACCTTCGTTAGCTTCATCCGTGGAGGCATGTGTACTCATGCTGCCTGCCACTGAGGCAGTCTCATGTGATGCCTTCTTAAATCATCAGCTTGATCACAATTCTAGTGCACTGAGATAGTTAGCATGAAATACATTCAGTTGACAATTTAATTATGAAATGAGAGGCGTAAGTCCTGAAAGGCCCTAAAATAAGGGGCTTTGGCACTGTCACAAGCTTGCTGTATTAATGTGTTTCTTTGAAAAATTGCTTGGGTGCTCTTTAATTTACAATCTTGCAGCCTTAAAATTCCAGCTGTTCAGCAGACTATTGAACACCATACACGGTAATGTCCATTGTATGTTACTGAACTTTTGAATAACACTCACATTTTATTTTCTAGCAGGACGTGGAATTTCCAAACTCTCCGAACTCCAAAGTATGGCTTTTCAAAAACTTTCGCTGTCATTGAACCTAAGACCCATTTTACACTGTCTATTAGAATAGATTGTAAATAAGCTGAGCAAATGACAACTGCACTCACCAGTGTGAGAGTTCATATAGAGAAAACTTTTTTCATACCTAATGAGATAACTCAATGCAGCAAAAATGTCTCTCTTAGCTTCACATCTCTGTGACATGCTAGGATGCAACTGCACTGTAGATTCATACCGAGGCAATATGAAGTAGGTGCTAAAAATAAGTAAAATGTGACTCAGTTTAATTCTGCCTTGAACCTCAGATGCTATACTGAAGTGTTGATCCAACTGAATTCGATCAGTATTTTCCAAATAATTGTCATGTGTAGGACTTTATTTTTCTCTTAAAGTATCTATCAGTAAATATTTACTATAAATAGCCATGACACACAAGCTGTTGGAACACTTCATATGATTTTGATTACATACCTGCTGGAAAGGAGGGTTTAAATAGGAACAGCAGGAAGTGGCAATAAATCAAAAGCATGAAACTTAATGACAACAATATTTTGGCAGAAAATCTTTGATTCTGTTTCAAATGTAGAAATGTTTCCTCTTTCTACTAATTTTTGAAAGGAAGGGTAGATTGCTATACCCTTGCTGGTTATCTTTCTTTTTACCATGCTAGTAGAGCCACTAAGGTTTTTGCTATTCTGTAATCTTCCTAGTGCAGCAGTGTGTGTCAGAGAAACCATGACTGCTGAGACACTGGGCTGTTTATCTTAAAGACAAGTACAGCTTTGGGACTGAAATGTATTTTTCTAGGTCTCTTTTTCTCCTGTCTGTTTGTGTAATAGCCCACACAGTCAGTACCGTCTTTAAATTCTTTTATACTGTGGATACTAATGGTGAATATGTGAGCTGCTTCGGAAGAAATGCTGTTTTGTAGTAATACCTGCTTTGCAGATGGATACTGGAGACCCAGAAAAACAAGACTTACTTCTACAAAAATATTTTTGGGGACTTAACTCTCAGGGGTTTCAGTGGAAGTTAGGCATATCGTTCTCTTTGTGGATCTGGGTTGAAGTGATTTGTACAGGAGCTTTCAGAAAGTGTGTCAGAACAAAGAACTGAATCCACTTCTCTTCTGTCACAGGCTAATACCTTTTCTTCCAAATCATCCTTTCTCAAACGTATCTTTCTTTATTTTCCCTGTCAGTCTGTCTCTATACACACCTCAAAGCAGAACATATACCTGGAGAGTACTTGCTGCACGGTATCTTTGGCCACAAGGAGCCCTGGTAAAATGCCTGCTCACCAGGAGTAAAGCTGTGCAAATGAAACTTATCGCTAATGAACAGAGACATAATTTTCAGAATTAGAGTGCCAGAACCCGTAAAGCTTTCAGAAAGCCTTTAAAGTATTTCTGTTCAGGTGGTGAACAAGTTAACATTGTTGAATTTTCTAAGCATGAGTATAATTTCAATAGAGTACTATTGAACTGCAGAATTAGTCTGGTCTCCTGACCCATAGCACAAAATCTGAAATTGTTGTGGATAATAAAGTCTTTATCAGATTTGGAAAAATTAAGTCCCTTTCTATGGCACATGAGAAGCCTTTTATTTCAAAAAGCAATTAAGGAATAAGGATAAAATAAAAAACAGGAATAAGTAACACATTTTGTTATGGAGGAGAGTCAGTTTGAGGTGACTTAGGGGTCCATTCAGAAAAAAGGTCATAACACAATAGCTTATTTTATTGAGTAAATTTAAAAAAGAAATTATTAACTTAGACCAGGGTAGAAAAAATGTGTGAACTGTGGTAAGCATTACCTTAGATTAATTCAAGCTAGCATAGATAAGTTTAGGAGTAATACCTACAGAAAGGAGAACTTCGAGTCTGCATATGTGTGATTAGACTCAAAACCTTCTGGCTGCCCGAAGGACAGCTGGGAAGTGTCGGCGCGGGTCCCACTGCCTGGCACAGGCACAAGGAGTGGAACGAGGTGCTTCTGCTTGGCAGGCAGCAGTCTCCTCTTCCAGAGGACTTGGTGCAGAAAATCAAGGCATTTCAGAAGGAGAAATTAAGTTCTTTTCTGTAAGAGATTTTCTTACTTAAGTCAGTATATAATACACTTCAAAACACAGACTCGGCTCACGCGGTTAAGTAGATGTTACAGTCAGATGGCTTTGTTGTTCTGCATTGGTGTTCTTTAGAATAACTTCGTGGAGGAGAGCTCTGACTTTCCCAAGAACTGATCCCAGCAACACACTAGCTTCCTTGTATAAAGCCTTCTTGATTGCAGGCTTTTCCTCCCAAGCTCTTTAGAGGCAGAAATAATTTCAGCTTAAACCTCTCCAGCTAGATGTTGCCTTATTTTGTTACTAACAAGTGGACAAGAAGGGCCCAGAACAATGAGTGCTTTCTTTTCTGGGTGCCCAAAATCAGGCCCAGTACAGCAAGAGGAAAAGGATCATATTAAAAATGAATAGAGAAAGCTGCGAGATTATATTCAAATTATGTATCCTCACTGTGAATGCTGTATTCATCTGCAGGGATCTTATCTTCAAAGAGAAGGCAGTTAAAGTAAAATTCAGAGAGAGGCAGGAAAAACTATTAAAGGCACAAAAAAACTTTGTTGTATGAAGAAATCTAGACTGGAAATGAAATGACAGAAGAGAGGCCCGTAAAGTGATGAATCATGCCAAGAAAACAAATTAGGGAGTACAATTTACTCCTTATTTCAGATAGTGATATGCTTTACAGTATTCAAGTAGATTCTATTTAAACCTGACGAATGAAGCACTCTCTTAATTTTAAATGCAGAAGCTTAGAGCAATTCAATATTAAAAACAAGAATTAAAGTATGTATTTTGAATACCTCCCCAAATAAACCCAAAAAACTTTAAAAGTAGCTTCCAGAAACCAATGTAGTTTTATTAGGAAACGAAAGATATTCTGAAAACCCAGAAGTCAAACCTTTACAGAAATTCAAAGACCAAACAGGAAGAAGTCATGTGAGAAGGGTTTTTTTAAGGGTGTAATGATTTTAATCCTAAGTCTGTGATGCTAAATAGTCAGCTATTCAGACTGAAAGAGTTCATCATAAATATGTGAAAAGAACAGTCTTACAAATATTTCTAGTAAATAGTCAAAAATTAACACATGAATGATTCTGGGTTTCATTTCAAAAGATAGCTACATTTTTAAAAGTAGATCTCATTCAAAAAGAATTATTGGAGGATGGAGATCTAAGGGAATTACTGAAGACTGTAGTTAGTTAACATCAGAACTATTGAGAGAAAAAAAAGGCATTCTTCTATAGCAAATAGAGAAAAAAGTATTTTCAGCTATAGTGAATAAAGATGACTAGTAGTTCAGGCACAGTTAGCAAGATGTGTGTGCATGCATTCATACATGCAGGGCTGAATTTAGTAACAGGGTAATGAGCAACCCAAGTTCAGTGATGACTTCTACATTGCTCACAGAAAAAGAGGTAGAAAGTGTGCAGCTGGAGCACGGTTGCAAAAGTGTTCGATGTCCTCTCAGTACCCGGAGTAACAGGTTCAGATGACATGCTGAGTCACCAGTTTTACAGGAAATCAGCAGGGAAATAAGTGAACCTGTAACTGACATTTGTAGATGTTTGCTGCAATAAGAGAACTGTTGGAGGATTACAAAGCGAAAAACAACATTGTCCTTTTAAAAAAATTGGATGTAACTTATAAATTAAAAACAACGGAAAATATTCAATATCTTGATTTCTACTGTGAAATCTGCAAACGCTGCGTATATTTGTGCTGTAGAAATACTGCGAGCAATGTCAGTAGCACTGTGTACTGCACTGTTCATGTGCGTATTTGTACTTCCACTCTGCAGAAGCTAAGGCCTCCTACCTGTATTTTGCAGTCTGCATAGTTATTAGGCAAATCTTCAGTATTGTTTGGAGGGTTTTCTTGAGTGATTGCTTTGTTGTTCCTATTGCGTCTATTTTCAAGTTCCTCCCCACCCACCAATCTGTTCCCATAGCTGTACTATTCATATTTATGTATGCATTCATGATTTTCACAGGAATAAATTCCATTCATCTCAATTGAGATGCGTAACCCATCAGACTGGGTGCTACACATACGTATAATAAGCAATAATCCCTGCTCAGACTCGGTTATAGTCTAGATGCAGAACGGACAGTGAGAAATTCAGTACTATTCCTAATGTCTGTAAAGCAAAATCCCAAAGATTACATGTGATAATGCCCAGATTTTCTGAGTTCTGAACTATTCCTTTGCAACAAGACTGATGCCTGCTTTGGGGCGCTCCTTGGGAGAAATATTGATGGCCTTTACTAATTTTTTATTTGTTTTTTTTTTTTTCCATTATTATTACTTTGTAATGGTTGGAGGAGGAGAGGGCGATGAAAAGGGGTTTTGTTTGGTTTTGTAAGTAATTAGTATTACACACTTTGAGTCCTATTTTGAAGTAGTATTCTGAAAACAAGGTGGAAAATGGTGAATGGAAGGTCCAAATCTAAATGAACCAAGTAAAAGTATCCTATGAGAAATTGTAAGGCAGAACATTAAGGGTCACAGAAATAATTTCTCAGTTGAAGTCAACTCATTAGATTGAAGAGTTTATATTAAAATAGAGAAGCAAAGCATAATCATGTGCTGTTTACTCATTTTCAGCAGAAGTTTCATTAAGCATGCTTTATTTCATAAGTACTTGGAAGTGAGGTTTCACATCCTTTCTGAGTCTTTTGCAATATGAGCTCTCTTTGATATGCTTAAATATCCAGCAGTCCCTTTTTCTAGCAGCAATTTTGTTATTTTACTGTACAGAAAGTATTAGCACTACAGAATATATTTTAATGCAAAAAGATCATCTTCTCTAGGGGTGTAATGGAGGGCATCTGTAACACCTTCCCTGCGTGGCAACAGGGCAAGCTACTGCTCTTCTATTCTCTCTTGCACCTTTGTCCATCACTATTGCCACTATGCGATTCCGTGCACTGATGGGCTTTTTAGGATGAGAACCAACAATAAACTCCATTACTTGGTTATTTTCTTTCACTGCTACTGTTTGTCTTTTTTTTTGCTTTTGATCGGACATACAACTCCATTAAATATGTTGAATATATTCTGGAGTTTCTTTAAAAGGCTGGGAACAGGAAAAAGCTAGTAAAATTAGTTCCTTGTCAGCAGATTCACTGAGAGCGCATAGCAGATGATGAATGAACTTGCAGAAGTCCATTGCTGTTAGTATCCTTCTTTACCTGATGTTGAATTTCCTCACTTTAATCTAGTATTTGTTGGCATCTATACAGAAAATAGCTTCTTTGACATTCATGTATTAACAATAACAATAGTCATTATCATGAGTACCGTTGTGTCAAGACTGGTGGGTGTGCTGATGACTTTACAGGCCTGTGCACCATCAGTACAAGATAACTGGCTTTTACTTAATTACTGCTGCATATATACCTTGTTTTTAATCACTAGGTCTTGATGTGTTTTACCAACAAAGGCATCTCAAATGAGGAAATTCAGACACTGAAAGGGAAAGTGATTTTCTGAAGGTCACCCCACCAGTCAGTGCAGCATCAGCAATACAGGCCAATGGCATGGAAAAGCCTAGGAGGAAATGGATCTTTCTGTAATTACGGTTTTGATGGCTCTAGTGAATGGGACATTGAACCACACTCTGAGTCATGATGGTAGAATGAAATGTTAACGACTGATCTGTTTATTGCTCTGCAGCTATCTTGTGCTACCAATAACACAGGCACCCCATGTATTTTTTTTTTTTACAGTATGAAACTGTATAATTAAAGGACTGTTCTGTAATGCACTTGTGACAGCTTATATTCAGGAAAGAGTCATGTTTTAAAAATATTTTTGAGAAGTGGACATGTAACTCCTGATGTGCTCCACTGTGATCCTTCAGAAGATGCAAGTAAAACAATTCAAAATTTGTAAAACAAATATAAAAAAATCATTTAGCTTCAAGTTCAAAGGTCAAATGCACTTGGTTTTTAAGAGCAAAACCATAACTTTGTAGTAGAGATTCTGTAGCTTTCTCTCTTTTCATAACTTCCTTGAGAATTTGTGGGCAAGTACTAATCTCCCAAATTTAGATTCTGCAAGTAAAATGGTAAAATCAGTGAGTTTCTTTTTAGTTGTGTTAAAGTAGTCTAATGTTGTTGTGCTTTATATTTTAAAAAATCCCAGTGCAGGAAAGAGAGAGACAAAAAATATGCATTACAGGAAGAACAATCCAAATACTTCTCTTCTGAAAAGATAAATAAGAAATGTAAAATAAGGCTAAAATAAGTGGAATAAGCTAAAATAAGGCAGAAAATAAGCCTAAAAGTTAAATTATTGACTTAATAAAAAAAATATAAGCTTACATAGAAGCCTTTAATATGAAAAAGCCAAAACAAAACAAAACCTGAGAGGATAGTTTTGAAATAACTGATGCATGAAGTTATGTCTAAGGCATTTAGAACATCAAAACCATTAAACAGATCTTAAGCTATCCTCGTAGGAGATGATAGCCTTGTCAAAGTTAGATAGCTCTTCCCATTCATCTATTCAAAATGATTGTGAAATACTTGGACGGTAATGGGAACAGAGGACTGGAGGACTCTCATGTAGTGAATACAGTGCAGCTATTATTAAGATTTATTTGATGTTTTACATCACTGAATTTTAGATGAGTAGTCATTAAAATCACAGGAAGAAGTAGTTAATTGACTTTGTCGTTCTCTTTGTAGCAACAGAATAGATTTCTCTTGCTGCCTTAGAGTTTTATGTAATGTAGAAATAGTTAACAAAGAAATGAAATACTTCAGACAGTTATCCTGTTAACGAATATTCTTGATATAATATGGTATTTCCTACTCTCTTCTTTGGTTTCCAAGACTTACAAAAATGTAATACAAAATATAAAGAATAAAGTATAATGAACCATAATTTCGGGAGAAATATATACAGAAAGGAGTTTATGCTGGCTGCTTGAGGTGGATAATGTCTTTCTAAGTGAACATACAGGGGCACTTAAGACTGGAAGAAGATTTATATGAATACTTTTTTAATTGCATGCTTTTAAAACAAAGGACAAGACACAAGTCGTGTCAAGGAGTATTCTAGCAAGATGTTTCGGAAGAATATTGCACAATTCCAGCACTTCAAGGTGGAAGTATTTAGTCACACTTGCTGTTACGAAATACTTTATTATTCAAGTCAAAACTATAGAGATGAATAAATATGAATGGAATTATATTTGGTTGTGGCTAATCAACTTAGAAGATTTTTAGTTTGATAATATCTTGAATGAAGACATTTATTTACTTAGACATGGGGTTAAAAGGGTAAATTCTAAATGTGTAGAGAAACCACAAATATATTTACATAGCTCAACATTTTTAATTTCCATGCTTTTTTGATTTTGCTTTCAATAAAATTCTCAGCCATGTATGTTATAGCAAAAGTGTTATTTTCTAGTTAGGAGTGTTTTTTATTAAAGACTACATAAGCAGCTCATAGAACTAGATTTGTCACAGTTTTCATCAGAGTAAATCTGTTTTCTGTTTTTCTGATGAGAAAAGAAGTGATCGATTCTGTAATGTTATGTCTGGTGTTTTGTATTTTATATTTACAAGTGTTCTTTCTTTTCTTCAATACCCATTTCTTTTCATCCCAATGCTAAAAATATCTGTCCGTATGAGGTGGCTGTAGTGAGTTTATTGCCTCCTGACACCAGTTACATGTACAGAGTGCAACCTGTTGAAGTCTTGTCTTTGCGGTTCATATGGTCATCAGAAACCAAAATAAAAACATCTCCTTATGTCATAACGTTATACCTTGTAATTGGTACATCTTGTGCAATTCTGTCAGCGGGGATTTCCCTTTCTTTCCTGTAAACTGAAATCTTTCATGTAAGCAGTGTTTAGGCATACTTTTTTGTAAAACTGATCTTATCAGAATTATACAGAGCTTTCCACTTTTCTACAGGGGTTAAGGAGTGCTTCCCACAAGTGGTACTAGTATTTCAACTGGAAAAAGGAGATACTTTCAAAAAGAGGGGGTTTTTTTGTCTTAATATTAGCATTTTTTAAAATTGAAGAAAAGCTATTGTATTTCCATGAAGACAGTATACTGAGTAGCATATGTGGAGTTAGACAACTCCCTCTTAGGGATGTAAGGAAACCCTTGTTAGTTTATTATCCATTATTGCAACAGCTTATAAAAAGGCTTGAGTATTTTGTAAGTTTTATTGATGTTGGAAAATGATTCATTGAAATGTCACAGAAATAGCCTCATAAAATTTCAGAAATATGTCTCATTGTTATGCCTTACTCCTCCCTTCTTTTCCACCTACCAACCTTCTGCTAGCCCACTACCCCACCCCACTCTTACAAGACTGCAAGATGAAAATTTTAGCACTTAAACTTAGGAAATACAAGAGCTGGCAGTTTTTTATTTGGTTTTTGGTTTGGGGTTGGTTGGGGGGTTTTTTTATTGGTTTTGATCTCATGTCAGATGTATTGATATTAGAATGGGTTGAGCGAAAAAATCGAAATTTTTATTCTGACTGAATGAAAACTAGCAAATTTGACTTATTTTCATTGTATTGAGTCTGCATGTTATCAGCTGATTTGGAACATCTGGGTATATGGTGTCCCCTGCCACTAAGGCAAAGAAATACCAGCAGAAGCAACAGTTTATGGTTCTGTTTTCTGACCAGCCACTAGTGAGAGATTTTCCCAGTGTTGAGGTTCTGGAATTTCAAGTTTAATTTCAGACTCAAGGGAAAAATGTTGTATTTGTAGAAACTCTCCTATTGCAGCCTCGGATATTTCCCCCTGGTGCGGCACTGGTGAGGCCGCACCTCAAATCCTGTGTTCAGTTTTGGGCCCTTAACTACAAGAAGGACATTGAGGTGCTGGAGCGTGTCCAAAGAAGGGCAATGAAGCTGGTGAAGGGTCTAGAGCACAAGTCTTACGAGGAGCGGCTGAGGGAGCTGGGGTTGTTTAGCCTGGAGAAGAGGAGACTGAGGGGAGACCTTATTGCTCTCTACAACTACCTGAAAGGAGGTTGTAGCGAGGTGGGGGTCGGTCTCTTCTCCCAAGTAACAAGGGATAGGACAAGAGGAAATGGCCTCAAGCTGCACCAGGGGAGGTTTAGATTGGATATTAGGAAAAATTTCGCCAAAAGGGTAGTCAGGCACTGGACCAGGCTGCCCAGGGAAGTGGCTGCGTCCCCATCCCTGGAGGTATTTAAAAGACATGTAGATGTGGTGCTTAGGGACATGGTTTAGTGGTGGACTTGGCAGTGCTAGGTTAATGGTTGGACTTGATGATCTTAAAGGTCTTTTCCAATCTAAACGATTCTATGATTCTATATTTCTCCCTGCTACCCTTTCCAGATTTTCCTTACATTCTTCAACCCAGCCCCTGCTTGTGCCTGTCACTCCCACCTCTTCTCCTTCAGCCCAGCTGCTACTGTATTTTTCATCTTACCATCCTAATTCTTGCCCAATTCATCCTCCTTGTGCATTCTTGCCACTTATCTTACTTGTTACCCAAATCTGCCTCCCTTCCTTCTCCTTTTCCTAGCTTCTGTTTTCATTCACTCATAATCTCTGCAGACTCACATTCTTGGCTACAGAAGAGTTTCAGCATTTTTAGTCTCTCCATGTAAAGCAGTTTGTCCCTCTCCTTGATCATTCTAGTTGCCCTTTGCTGTACCTTTTGTAACTCCACTTTGTCCTTGAGTTGCAAAAACCAGAACTGCACATAGTACCCTAAATGTGAGTGCACCAGTGTTTTATGTCCAGGCAGGAATGCACTCACCGTCACGTTCTTAATGCCATTCCTGGTGATGCCCAGCAGCTTCTTGGCTTCCTTGACTTGTCCTGTGCATTGAGCTGCTTCAGGACTGGTAGTGGCAACTCCAAGATCTCTTTCCTGATTTGTAACTACAGGGTCTGAGTTCTGCACTGTGCAGGCATGGTTTAAATTATTTTTCCCTAGATTAATCACCTACATTTGTCTTCATTGAAGCTCTTCTGTCACCTTTTTGACCACTTAGTTCTGTAAAGTCTTAATGTAGTTCCTCATTATCAGGGCAACACTTGACTACCTGAAAGAGTTTAATAGCATCCTCACACTCAGAGATTTCACCACCTTCTCATTTCTCTGGGTCATTAGTGAAAATGTTGAATAAAATTGGTTCCAGCAGGGATCCCTAGGAGGGATCACTGATCCTACTGCTGACTCTTCTCCAACTTTCAGTACATAAAAGCAGCTTTCCTTAGTCCCGCAGAAACATAATTTTTTTAATAATCTTTGAAGTGGAACCTTCTACACCTCAGCTCCTGCTTGTGAGGAAATCCTTAGAAATTTTAACTTCCTAGGTAATAATAATTTAGTAAGATATGCACAGATTTTTTTTTTTTGCTAAGCTTTTAACATGACCGGTTTTGTGTGGGGATGCCAAGTGTCAAATCCATGACATGATAGTCTACCTTTCATTGCCAAATATCTGATACTGGAGATTCTTGAAATCATCATTTACAACACAATTTTGCTAATCTTTGTAATTCTTACTGTGTGTCTTGGCCTAATTTAATCTCAGAACAGACTTGTACCATGTTTGCTGCATTTGGTATCAAAACATATGTATCAGCCAGAGTCAGGCAGCTGGCTCAGAAAATTTCTGTCTGAACCCTTACAATTCAACAGCATTATATTTGCTGAAAATTGCTATCATTCTGCCCATAATTTCTGTTAGTAAGTTCACATCATGAGAGAGCCTGCCTTCTGCTGGGAAGTGATGCAAAGGATTAAAGGTATGAAATTTTGAAAACATAATTTGGGAAGAAAGGTAGCTAACTTAAGTGATAGTGTGAGGTTTAATTAATTTCAGATGAAGCATCATTCTTGAAAAGTATTTGGGTGTAAGGGAGGTCCAGGAATCCTTACAAAGTCATCTGTTACTTGAATAGTTTTAGAAGGGCAGAGAGTTTAGAGGGGCAGAGAGTTTTAGACGGTCTTTGTATTTGCTGGAATTCTAGAAAAGTGGCCTTTCACAATCCGAGCAGGACAAATGAATTCACTTTTAGTCCTGCACTTGAAATCCTTCTTCATGTATCTACCAGGTAAAATACATAGTGAACCTTCCCCCCTCCCATTCCCTCACTTTGCCCACCCCAGAGCATAATTCTCTGATATAATTTATGGTGGTAACTAGCCAAAGGAGCTAATCAAGTAGCTGTATGGAAACTGAGACTTGTTTAAATCAAGTCTTAACTCCGTTTGGCCTCTTCTGGCAGGCCTCCACAAATGGCAAAGAAAGATTGCTCTATGGCCTTGCTGAGCTTCGCCAGAAACAATTGGCAGGATGCAGAGAGCAGATCCTCTGAGAGAAAATCATTAGGAGCAAACAATGCTAATTTGTGCTGCGAACAAAAATATTTAAAAGCTAGGAAGAAGTTCAAACATTTTTAACTGTGCTTGTAGAAATATGGCAGGGATACTTAACTTTCTTTGCCGTTTTCCCTTGAACTTTAGGAATGATCTTGAGCTCTCTGAGATCAGTAGTTTCTGTTAATCTGCTCTTGCACTGCAAAAATACTTCGGTAACTGTAACTGTTTCTTTTTAAAGATTTTATTTTATTCTCAGTAACACTAGAATTGGTAAGCTATTAAAGATCTAGTTGTTAAAACTTATTCTTTACCTCTCTCTGTGACTGAGGACAACTAATTTTTCTGCTTTTGATCTCAACACTTAGCACGTTCATGCCCAAAACTTCTCTCCAACAGGAGAACACTTCTGTGAGGAAGGAAATTTTTATGCTCCTAGTTTTACTTAGGGGAAAAAATATCTTAGAGAAACTGATTATTTATTGAATAAGACAAAAGCATTCTATAGTAGGATTAGGAGCTGAAGCCAGAATTCCCTGAGTCTCAAAGTCCACTATTCAACCAAAAGCCTTTCTTGAAAACATGAAGTGTGTTTACAATGATTTGGTGAGATCAGGACTCTGTAATAGTTGTGTACATTGTTACAGTTCATACATTTCCATTAGCTTTACAGCTCTCATATCCTTTTTTTGTGTGTTCATTCTGCAAATTGAACTGTGTAAGTTAATCTGATTTTTTTGTATTTGCGTGGTTGTTGCAGTCTGATTATTAAGGTCAAGACAAATTAGGGTCAGTGTAAGGAGTAAAATGTATGATACAGTTTCTAGCCTAGAAATATTAAAAGCCAGATTTATTAGGTCAGCAGCTCCAGACTTATGGGAGAAAGATGGATAAACACTGGGGTAAGGTGCATTAAAAGGTACTTAAATAACTGAAAATTGCTGTTGGGAAAACACAAAAGCAGGACTGGGGGGCTGTTTCATTCTACCCAGCTACTTTACTGAAAAGGTGGAAAAGATTTCTTGGTGTCAAAAACTAGCTATGTATGCTTAATTTGAAATTCCTAGTTACTTGCAGAATTTGAAGGTCAAATCTACATTTCTCAGAGGAGATCAAGTCATATAATCAGTGGAAGAGCAGAGCTGACTGCGTTAACCTTGAATGTATTTGCCTTAGAGGATTTTGAGCAGATTGACTAAACTTTAATGACATGTATGACTTCATTACGTCTTTGGAGAATACTGCTATTTTCTAGTCTTTGTGTTTATTTCTTGCCCAAAAAAATAAGCACAAAGGGATTTGTTTTGTGCTTGAGAAAATGTGGACTTCTGGAAAGTAAAGAAGGTCTTTTGGTAGCAGACTTTGTGTTCCTCCTGTGTAAATAATTGCATTCATATGTGGATAAAGAATTACTTTTGTTGAAACATTTTGTATGAAGACAGGAATATAATGTATGGATAGATACTTTTGAGCTTGCAGATAACTAATGTTCTAATCTGAAGGCCAGTTTTAACATAAGGTTTCATTCAATGCATGAGGTAACTAGCAATACCATTTCTTAGAAGAGATGCCGATTCACTGTTATGGCATTTACAGGCATAAACTGTCCCAGTGTTTAGACATGTGAGTAGGTGTCCTGATTTCTTAGAAACACTGAGGCCCAAGTGAAAGGACTTATGCATAATGAGCACCTCGAGAATCCGAACATTTTTGTTCAGGTGCCTAAAAATCAGTTTGCAAATAATACATTAGACAAATTTCATGGTGTCGGTCTTTCTTCTATAGGTTTTCTATTTTTACAGATACTTTTCATTTTCTTACAGGTTTTGTATTTATACACTTTTTAACTTCTGACTCTAATGAGTTTATATTCCATATTTGCTTGTTGAACGGTATCTCTCATCTTTATTTCCCTTTTCCCATCAGTTTTGTCATCAGTTGAGAGAAAAAGTTGAAAGACACAGATGTTGGCTTTGTCAGAGTGAGTATGTGTATGCTGTGACCGCAGCAGGGGCAGAAGCAGTTTGTTAAACTGGGTAGTGCAAATACCGATAACAGAATTTTTAGCCCAGCTCAGGCTAATGTGCCCATGGAAAAATAGGTTTTCAAAGACAACGCTAATGTAGACATGACTAGAGGCAGGTAATAGAAGAAGTATAGGGGTTCGAGAAGAAATGTAAGGGGTGCTCTCTCCCGTGGTGTAAAACCAACATTCACTCACTGGACTCCCAGTTTTAAGGAGCATAATAGATACTTCTGTGACTTTCTTGGAAGTAAGAGACCATCATTGGAAAGGCATCCCTGTGTTCTCATCATCACCAGACTCCAGAATAGCCCATTGGTATCATTGGCAGCCCTCTTCAAGGTCAGGCAGACAATGTGGGTTCTCTAATTCATGTTTGGTGTTGGACTCTAAAGAGCTTAAATATTTTTTACTTTCTTATTTTGCATTTTGTAGGCTGTTGCACAAATCTGTCTGAACAGTAGATTCTGGCCTAAAATTTGTATTTCTGCCCTTTCTATGTTGATCTCAATGTAAATGAGATGGGAGAGAGATGGGTTGAGATACAGGACCAAATGAAAAGAGGGAGGTTAGAAAAGGAAAGACAAATGTATGAACTGCAGATAGTAGTTGAAGCTATATGTGAGTGGTTGAGGTCACTCACTGATAAAAGTTTAGTGACAAAATAAAAGATATGAATTGTCTCTGTGACACAGAAATGTTAAATTAGCAGAGTTATGTAAATACAGTCTGTGAAAGGCTTGGTTTTTTTTCAGGCTACCTCTAAAGGATCTATCATTGTTTGCATACTAATGAAGCAGCCTAAAAGGAGACAGTGGTTAAAGCTTTACATTAAATGGCTTATATATTTTGAATATATAAAACACAGATAACCTGAAAAAGGAAAAAATCTTTTTTAATAAGTATGTTCCAGTATTTCTAGTTGCAGAAAGGAAAAAAGGATAATTGAATGAATTGGTCAGCATGGCAAAAAATGTTCACCAGCACAGTGGTGGATTTTTTCCACAATTAGGTTCTAAGCAAGTATAGTTTTGGATTGTAAGCTTTTTTGTTATTATTTTTCCCCTCATTCTTTTTTTTTCATTGTAATGAGCACACGAAATCTGCACTTTAAATGAGATTGCCATAGAATACACAGATCTATGCTAAAAGAGAGATATGCCATAGACTCCATGAAGTCCATTAAGGATTTAGATCCTGAAAGAGTCAGATGAAAAAGAAACAGTGGTTGGGGAGAGATTTGTAGATTTAGATGTATGTTTCTTAAAAACATCAGAAGATGAAGTCATGTAGTAGAATGTCTAATGCTGAGTTAGGCACCTACACATTCTATACAATGAATGAAAACAGACCTTCGAGGATAGGATTTACAACACGTAAGAAGCTTAAGCAGCAGAATACTTAGAACACCTAAGTGATCTGGACTGCTACATGGAGATGAAACAGTGTCTTTCCTTTAGACACAGGTACCTCGTTCAGGGACGCAGCTAGTATGTTGTGCCATATACTGTTCCCGTGAGAGACGCTTCCATGTCTCCAGTGAGCAATCCGAAAGCCTGAACTGAGACACTGCATTTGTTGTCTTCCTCTTCTCTTCAAAAACAGCAGGGGTGGCAAGAGGAGACCAAGAAAAAAGGAATGTTTTTGCTTTTTAGTGGTTGGGGCATGAAGCTAGGTGTTGGCACTGGTACTGCTCTCAAGATACTGAGGACTGCATTTTATGTTAGGCAGCATGTGAATAGATACTAGAAATAACCAGGGAACTAAGGGAGAAGCTCAAAACTTTCTCCCTCCCAGTTGAATGCCCTGCTCTTGGAGCTGTAAAATCATGCTCTGGATTTTTGGCTCTCATTTTCAACCCGTTGCTCCAGCTGCACACTGGTCCAGCTTCAGCAGAAGACGTCAGAGTGGCCCCCTACTTTTTCCTTAGTAGGGCTGCAAGCTACCCAAGAATAACTGAAGTTTTTTCTATATCTTCTTAGTTATTGAAAGAAAGGGAGAGTGGTGCTATTGCTTTCTCTTACTGACATATTTTGAAAGAAACAATATTGTCTCCTGTTGTTTTGAAAGAGCGAGCTTTGAACTCCAGAGAAGCCTTAGAACTCTAAATCTCTAGTGGTAGGAGGCTTTTGCAGAATAAAGCACCGAACTGCCAAATATGAGAGATCTGAAATGCTGTCATCAGCATATGCTGTGCGGTACCTTTAGCAGTTTCAGGGTCAGTGGTAGTTGTAGATCCCTTTGCTAGTTAGCTGACTTTCCTGAAGCACTATATAAGACTTTTCAGCACCTAACTCAGTGCTCTCTCTGCCAGTGCAGTGGCTGGGCACCTTTGGTGGAATGGCTTGTAAAAGAATTACTTTTGATTTTACATAGCAGGTACCCAAGCAAGGCGTTAATAGAAAGGTGTAGAAAACATCAAGACTGACAGAGACAGGCCATAATCTGGGTTGGTTTGTGTGTCCTTGTAGTAACAGCTTCCGAGGCAGAGCTAACTTTGGCCACAGGATTTAGATAGTTGTCTCAGTCTATACTGATGATTACTATACATCTGTAGTTAGCAATTCGGACTATTAAAACAAAGAACCTTGCTGACCATCCTATACTAAAATTTCTTTATCAGCTCTCCCAGCCCATGTGTGCATGCTGAGGAAGGGACCCACGTTGCTATTTGTGTCCCCAAAAGAGATTCGCACCCTCAGAAAACTAGCAAATCCTTGTAAACTGTACTGCATGGCAGACCGGTGTACCATTGCAACAAATAGTAATTATAGGCATGCTTGAAGCAAGACTTTCATAAAACTGAATGAAAAGTATGATTCATTTCCCAGGAAGACCCACCCACCCGTTCAGCCATTGACATGTCTGTCGTCTTCTTTTGCTTCTTCTTTTTTTTTAAGTTTCAAAGGGAAATAAAATGTCTGAAATAGAAGACCTGCCTGAACATATTCCTCTTCCGTATTTAAATCAATTTGTAAAATAATGTTTTGATTATAAGGTTTCCTAATTTCTCAAATGTTAATAACTCTCTGCATTTCCACCCATCTGTTTGTGTACTAATCACAAGTATTGCTCAATGGATTAAATCTGATGTTGGCCTCTGATAAGGGAGTTTTCATTATTTCAAATCATATTTGAGTATAAATTGCTCTTAGTTGGTTAAGTAAGTAAGTGCTCTATCTCAAAAAAATTTACATAAAACATTAGAGCTGTGCATTATCTCAAGATAGTTAATTCATTTTGGAAAGAAATGAGTGATGTTGTACTGCTAACTAAGATTTCAGTTAGAAACTTGTTTTTACAATATTATAATGCTCAACACACTTTAAATGTTCAAGCACCCAGTAACTAGATCTTTATGATGTTGCATATTAGAAACAATGCCTGTGGCTACCTATGCCAGACAAGTTTGCAGGATTAAAGCAAGAGTGCAGTGGGGTGGTGCTAATGCTACTGGTTTATACCAGTTTTAGTATGTTAGCACTGCCTGATTTCTGTTCCTTTTTCAGAGTTTTAGATCAGTGTGAGCAGGATTCTAATTATGTTCTTCCAAGTAAAATTTCCCCTGCATCTTCAAAAGCATTTTTGTATTATTTGATATTTGTAATTGTATTTGATTTTTCATGCATGGATATGCTTTGTCTAAGTGTTACTTAAATTCTACATTTTGTGCGATCGACGGACTAGACAAAATTCTTCTCAGGATGTTAGCCATGACAGCAGCATATGTAAAGAGGGATTTCCATCCTTCAGTGAGCTTAGGGACAACAAGATGACTGTTCAACACGATTAACAAGACTGCTGGTACTGCCCTTGTGGAGCTCATTTCATGGTCAGGATCATAATATAGAGTCAAATTCCCTAGTTAAATAACAGAACAAATAAAAAAAAAAACACTCCATTTGTGATTTTATTGGAAGAGGAGAAAGTATTTTAAGACGTCCTTAGAAATTCATACTTGTCAAAAGTGAAAAGACATAGAGTAAAATAATGCACATTGTAGGATCTACTACTGGGTCAGTATGCAGACAGCAGAATGCATAACTTATATGGCAGCATATAGTATTGTATATGGTCAATACTGATATCTCAAATGCAGCCTCAGTTTACCAAATCCAGCTGATCAAAACACCCAATTAGCCAAAGATGTATACTTGTCTCCGAAGTGAACTTTACTCTTGTGGAGACCTGATTATGTGCTTTGGAGACCTGTAATAAGGGAGAGCTTAATTATTCAGATTCATCAGCTTGCAAAGGTTTTGGATGATCCCACACAAGCCTGCTCAATCAGCATTCCAGAACATGTGCAACCTGCGTGTTTAACAGTGGTCGTGGTTTGTTTTAAGCATACACTTTAAGGCTAACCCCAAGATTTTCAGTAATGTTTTTCATTAACTGAATAGATCCCCTCTTGTACATAACTGATTTTTAATGCTTATTTGAGAAGTTTCACTTTATATACTGAACAAATAATTATTAATTATGCATATAGTGCCATAAAAGCACTGCCTCTTTACTATATAAAGATGCGTTCCCTGCCCCAGAATGCTTGCGATCCAAGATAAGTGAGACAAGACAATGAGAAAGCCATACAAGAAAAGGAGGGTGTGGAGTGAAACAAGAGACAGATAAGATGGAAAAAAAGAACCTGACAGATAGGACTCTTGCAGGAGCAGGCTCTGGGAACGCTTTACCCGTGAGGACCTTCAGCCTGCTGCTGCACCCAGCTGCGCACTGTGCGGCTCGATGGAGTCACCCGCTTCCCCTCTGCTTGCGCAGCGCTGCCGACCTCCGTTGTCAGCTTCGCTTATTTTCCCCTAAGCATCCCTTTGCTTTTTCTTGTGCCATCCCTTACATGAGAAACACTCTCCAGAAGGAAGGGAGCCCTGTAAAATAAATTTGCCTTCCCTCAACCCCCCCTTTAATGACTTCCATTGTAGGAACACCAGTAATCCCTGAACCAGTGCTAAACTAAAGCTAATAATATCTTTTTACTGATTAAAAGAAACTAAAAATGCTCTAGAAGTAGAAACTGTATGCCCAGCTAATCTGTAGAAACAAACATGCTGCCTGTACACCATCTCTCTCACTCCACCATCTGTTTGCTTCACATACCTATTATGTTTTGTCTTTAGCGAAGTGTTTCTTGGCTTTTCTAGATAAAGTTGTTTTTAAACTTACACAGCTTTGCAGCTGGACACATAAACTTGTAGCAGTGAAAATGATGAAGAAGAAAAGTGGAAGGTGCTTTTGACAGAGAAGTAAGATACTGTTCTGAGCCCAAGAGAAACATACCCCAAAGCAGGCAGCAGATTTGAAAATAGCACTGAAGAGGTACAAGAAGACTGAAAGTTGGAAAGAAGAAAGCAAGCCATTTTTCTACTTTTGACAGAAATCTGGGAATAATGAACCCAGCAGCTCCTCTTTTATGAAATCTCCAGCCGTCAGCATGAGCCAGAATTTCCTTTTCTATCCACCAAGTAGCTTTCTGTCTGAGGAAAACTGGGCAAAATTCTCATCAGCTTTTATCAGTGAGATTCCCAGTGTACAACAAAGTGAATTCAGAAGTCCCCTGTGGTCACAGGCAGCGTATCAGGGTCAGAGAGCTGAGGAAATGACCTGCTTCTCATTTTGAAGAGCTCTTCCGACGTATCAACCTGCATAGTCTTTTACAGGAAAGTAGGCTAAAGCTTTTGATGGCAAAAATACGAATAGAAGTGCTAACCTATTATTCTGTCTTTGACAAAATAATGCCACATCTAGGTTTTAGCAAAGCACATTGGGCTAAAAGAAGCTGCTACGGACACCTACTCTGTCTTTGGCTTGTTTTCCACCTTTGTTACAATTTTCTATATTCTGTTGTTCTTGAGATGGCTGCAGTAATTCTCCAACAAAGCCTTGTCAGGGAAGATGCTTAGAGAGCTATGGATGCCGCCAAAGCCAGGGAAAATACAGAGAATCTAGATGTTCCAAAAAGAACTTGTGAACTGCTGAAAAGAGTGCATCTTAGGTGTTCCACAGGAACAGCAAGAGAGGTACTGAAGCAACCACATATACATGCGAAGTAAATAGTTTGCTCTCCCACTGCATTAGCAAGGAAACCACTTCAAACAACTCTACCTACCTAAGGAAAAATGTAGTAATAATAAGCAATAGCGTAAGTCTCCACTCCTTGCCCCAGAGGTTGTCTACTAATCTTTAGGAGCCTTTGCACTCTGCAGGCTTCCTTTTTCTATCCTCATTTGTCACTGGAAAAATATTTGTATAGGTCAGAGGCATAGTGCAAGTCAAAAAAAAACTATTACAGAAAAAATTCAGTTCTCCAATGCATGCCTTTATATGTGAGAAGAAAACAACAAACAATTTATCTTCTCCAAGGAAAACAGAAGCTTGTTAAAGAAGCTAGAAATCCCTACTGCTTGTGGGTCGCTGGTAGCCCATTGTGCTGATGCTTCTGAAAGGAAACTGAATGCACTTGTGAGCGTTTTCTTTTCTTTCATTTCAAAAGCGTTCTCTGGCTTGAGGTCTCCCCATAGCTAATTAAAACAGAACACAGAGCGACATTAGTTATGCACCAGAGTGGGAGTCAGAAGATGCGAGTTTGGTTCCCAGCCCTGCCACCGACTTCCTGGGTGACCTTGGGTAAGCCTCTTGATGTAGATTTTCAAAAGACCTCTGGGCCAAATTTTCATATTGAAGTTTGGTTTTCAAAGGAGCTCAATATCTAGTGATTTCCATGATGTTGATTACGGCCAGAAGTTCAAGCGAGCTCAGCAACAAATATGCTGAGCTCATTTGAAAATGGGGCTCTTAATCTTTTTCTGCCTCGGTTTCCCATCTCTGACAGTGCTGGTAAGATATTTTCCTTGTCTGTCCTGATTGTTTAGACTGTAGCTCTGCAATGCCAGAAATTGTCTTTTCATGAATGTGTATAGTGTCTTGTACAATCTTGTTTGATCTCTTTATGGTTTTTAGGCATTACTGTAATGATTGTTACACCAGTGATCTGTTTTAGAAAAAAAGAAACTGTAATCAGAAGAAAGCTTAATTATTGTGTTGTTTCTCGGACTTGGGTGAAGATCTATACTAATTTCTTTAGTTTGCTTGGGAGAATGTCATCTGGAGAACATCAAAAGCTGTATTTAAAATGAGCATATATATATGTTAGCTGACTTCTCTTGTCCAGTAGGGACAGTTAATCTATCAGAGAAGCAGGTTAGATCAGTTTGGCATGATTTGATCTGGCAAGAAACATATTGACTGCCTCTTACTGCCTTGTCATCCTTCAGCTGCTTACAGTCAAATTGTTTAATAATTTGCTGAAGAATATTTTTGGGCACCGAGTGGTGTGGAATTCCATACACCTTCCTGCCCCCTGTGGTAAATAACGCGATGCCGTTTGTAGTTCCTACTGCACCAGCTCTGTTTGCACTTTTCCCACACTGCTTGCATGCTCTTGCAACATCTTGGAGCAACATAACATTCTCTGTTGGCAAAGGTATAGAGTGCTTCTTTGCTTCATAGATGCTGTTTGCTTCCCGGGACCCACTACAACCCATTCCTGAAATTCCAGATCAGCATTGTCAGTGATAATCGAGCTCCTGGTTTCAAGCTCTGTGCTGTACAAGCCAGAGGCCAAATGTAGTAACCCAGGAATGCGTGATTGCAAAGACTGTCACTTCCCAAGGAACTCTGCTTGCTGCTAAATGACTGTCCTTTCCACATACCTGTGGGTGTCACTAACACGGTGACTCTTCCCTGTTAGGTTTGTCATATATGGGTGGACAGCACCTCAAGCAGCTGAAAGTTTTGAAGCAATCATTTCCTATGTTTACAAAATCGGCATGCGACTCACTGCTGTTTTCCAGATTCCCCTGTCTCCTTGGCTAGAATTATTTATTATTCAAGTATGTGCCCTCTGATACTTTATCTGTTTTCCTTTATATGAAATGGGATGCTGTACCATGATCAGCTTTGCAATGAAAAAACTAGCAGGACACCTCTAGGAAGTGTATGGTTGCAGCCATTTTTCAGTTAAGGCTGCATATGTTTTGTCATGGGGAGAGCTTAACTGTGTCATTTGCCTGTGACTAGCATTTTCTATTGTTGCATTTTTTTAATCCCTTTGTGGTCTTCACTAAAAGTGCTTTTTAGCTTCTTAATCTAACAAATAATTTCCTAAATTGTGTTACATGCTCTAGTATTGGCATGCACACCATATCAAGGTAGTATTTGATCCTGAAGAGCTGTAACTGCCAGTGCTGGTATCTGCAAATAAAAGCTTGGAATCAGGGAAATATTATAGGATGGTTTGGGTTCAAGGGACCTTTAGAGATCATCTAGTCCTACCCCCCTGCCATGGGCAGGGACATCTTCCACTAGATCAACTTGCTCAAAGCCCCGTCCAGCACTTCCAGGGATGGGGCATCCACAGCTTCTCTGTTCCAGTGTCTCACCACCCCCACAATAAAGAATGTCTTCCTCACATCCAATCTAAGTCTACCTTCCTCCAGTTTAAAACCATTTCCCCTTGTCCTGTCACTGCAGGCCCTGGTAAAAAGTCTCTCTGCATGTTTCTTACGATCCCCCTTTATATATTGATTCTGTCCTTAAAGGTTTTCCATCCTGAACCAAATTCCCACATATTTTTACTAGCTGTAGCCAAATGTGTAGAAAAGGAGGAATCTTAAGTACCTGTACAAACCAGAGAGTCTCAGTAACTCTGACCTAACCTAAATTCTGGGTTGCGGGGCTGTGCTTGATTTCTGATGTGAAAGAAGCATTGACAAAAACAGGCTGTGCTTTATCTTCATTGTTTTGAACTGGTGATTCCTTAGTGTAGCTCTGTTGTATTCAGTTTTGTTTTCCTTCCTTAATTAGTGCAGTTTGATTGTTTCACTTATATTAAGCTGTTTATTTCGAGATATAAAATCTTGGTCTTTCTCAGCATACGTGTAGGGATTGTATGTGTTTCTGCAAGAGCTGATGTGCCAGCCAAAGAGTGCAAGGGAAGTTAATAGTTCTTAAGAGGACAACTATAATGTTACTCCATCCTGGTAATAAGATTGAAATAGCGAGCATAACGTTAACTGCTTTGCTAGAAAGATGAAGACTGTGCAGAATGCCATGTGATTTAGCTATGTGCTCGTTATCCTTATTATGAAGCACAAGTGACACTGCAACTGCTGTCCCATCAATTCAACATTAGCTTCCCTTGCTCCGCTTGTCCTGCTTAGCCATTCTTGTTTCTGCTGCTGTGTGCATCTGTGCTGAGGGCGTTCAAGTCCCTTCTCGGTCCCACTCCACTACCCTATTAAATCTGATCTGGAGGGGAAAGTGTAGACATAGAGACCTTGAGGGTTTAGAAGACTTTGCCTCGTCCTTGACCTTAGTTAAGCCCCTCCGTCTCCCCAGCACATTTCCCATAAAGCACAGTCGTTTCCAGATTGTCTACTGTCTGCACCATGCAAAAATGTCAAGGTGAAGTCTGAAATGCATGTGTTGCTGCATAAATGACACCCATAGAATGGTAATGATTTTCTGATGCATGTAGCATTAATGAAGATGCACTCTGCCAGTTACACTCCTGGCAAATGAGAATCTGCAGAAAGAGATTTAAAATAAATATCGATCAGATTTAAAATTAACTACTAATTACCATCAGAAGCTACTAGGCTGCTGCAGTTATAATCCATGAGTATTTATAGCTCAGGGCTTTAGTGTTAGATTTTTTCTACTGACTGCCATTCAAGAAGCCTAATCTTACATCACAGGACAGGTTGAGAAAAATAACTGTTCAGCTGTTCCTAACTGATGAGTGCGTTATGTTTAGCTGCACAAGCCCCCTGTGACATTGTTTTGGAGGATGCTGTGTAAATTGGGATTAGCAACATTTTTTATTTCTTTTAGGGAACGGTTTACCGAGGATTATTATAGTAAAGATCTGTTCAGTGTGCGCAGCATAGTTTATGCAGAATGTCTTAGTACACACACACGCAGTATGTCACTCTGCCTTAACCTACATGAAAACCTTGCAGTTCTACGATTGAGCAATGGCAGATCTGTAAGTTTCTCTTAAAAAAAAAACAACTGTGAGTTTTACTTCTTGACTTGTTTCGATATGATATTAAATGTTGATTTTTTTTCCTTTTCTCAGGTAGTTTTGTGAAGCAGCATTATTTTATAAATATGACTTACCAGAAAATGATCATGTGTTCTTTAGTGCAAGTGTTAGTTTTCTCAGAATAAACAACCAGATATTGTGCAATTACTAGAAGATACTGGTTTCTGTATTGTATTTTTTGCTTTTAGCATGGATTTGATGCATTCACTAAGAATGTATTTGGAAACTGTTCATAGCCTTAGTTACTCAGGGGGAAGGCAGTGTGGTCTAAGGGGAAAGACAACGGTCTAGCGCACAGAATGTGCTAGTGGCTCTGGACGTATTCCTGCCCTGTGCCTCAATTTTCCACCAGTGGAATGGTCATGGTAGTAAAACTGACCTTTTTTATAGGGCTTTGTGTTCAAGAGAAGAAAGAATTGGGTGTTATTATTTCCACAAACGACTCATTGCTTTAGGAAAATTCCTCTTCTGAGAAGGTTGTTGGGGCCGCAGGCTGGTGACCAAAGGCAGGAGCAGAGTGGGAGATGCAGCCCCGCGCGGGTACCCAGTGCCCTGAGCAGTGACTGCAGCAGGGACAACCTCCGAGATGGTGCTGGAGTAATGACCATGACATGCAGACAGCTGAGGCTTCTTGCCCATCCCAGAGGCTGTTTCAGCAGAGGCATTTCAGGCAGTGCAAAGCTGCAGAATTCAGAAAAACTGGAGTGGTAAAGTTTATATGTAAAATACAGAAGAAATTAATTTCTATAGAAAAAGCTTGGGAAATGAACACAGCTCCTCTCTTTATACATCTTAATAATATAAGTCCAATAAGTTAGGTGTATATATATATATATAATGCTTCACCGCACATTGAATTGTAATCACTTGATGTTATATATTTTTAAATGAAGTAAATTCATTTTTGAAGTTGTTAAAAGAGTTTTAGAAAGTGCTCTGAAGGATTGAAATACATCACTAAGAAGAGAATTGCAAATGTTGCTCTCTTCATTAATATTAATTTTGAAATAAAATATCTCGCCTAAAAGTTTCTTTCAAGTGTTTCAACATTGGGCTTCAGGGGGTGGAGAAAAGAATATTGTGTCCCCACCACTTCAGTTTCTCTTTTTCTTATTTGTACTCATGTCTTTATGCAAGAGCGATACAGTACTTCTGTCTTTTCCTGGTAAAAGAGGCAGACCTGTCTCTCCAGCTTCCTTTGGGTGAAGGGGGCTGTGGAGCTGCTTTCCTGTACTACAAACCTGCCGATTCCCGAAGGTGAGAGTTTGCCCTTTCCTGTGCTCTCTCTGCAGTTTCAGACAGCTGCTGAGTCGGTGCGATCCTCGCCAATCACAAAATCCAGAGGTTAATGTTCAGGGATTATAGCTTCGTGCCCTCTCACCCTATAGCTCATAAATATTCCTACCGATGTCCCAACACATGGCAAACTACGTGCGTCTGACACTGGGGCGGGGGGCATTATTTTGGTGACTTTTTAAAGATGTTTTTCAACATCTGCTTAGGAAAGAAATACAGTGAAGTCTTTGGCAAAAAGTTTTTTGAGGAGGACGTGAAGAGACAGATTGAAATGATTATCAGAATGATAATCTTCTAGGGGTGTGATCATTTGGGCTAGCTAGGGACTTTTCTGCTCACTAGCTCCATAGCAGCCTGTTGGATGGACTGCTAGGAAGCTACGCTGCCTGGTCCGCTTGCCTCATCACTGCTCTTCTTGTTTTCTGCCCCTCTGTTACCCTGGAACAGTGCTGTCTGGGAGTGTTTTCTGGCAGAAGCTTGTTGCACCTGAAAATCTGTCACCGGTTCAGCTTTTCAGAAGTGAATGACTACAAGAATGCACAAGTGACATACTGAAATGGGCAAAGCGACCTCCAACCATGTAGGTTACAAGATACATGACATTACTTTTTGTTTGGAGATGTTGCAGGCATGGTTTCTGCTCATGAGCTAATATATAGAGAATATTTGGAATTCTGAGGGAATCTGAATTAAATTTACAGAAGAGACCATACAGAGACTGCTAAAGACTCGTGCATAAACAGACGTGGCTCCAAACTGCTGTCAATACTGACAGCTTTTCTCTCGCTCCTCCTGTCCAGCATTAGCAGCACCTTTCTTGAGTCCACTGTGGAAGTAGATTAGGCTAAACAGAAAAAGGCGCTCCTAGTGCAGAATAAGAGCGTCCACACAGTGAGTTAATGCCAAGTAGCTAATGCGTTCTACATTCACACCCTCGCTTATTTTGCAACAGCTTCCCTGTGTAGGCAAGCCCTACATGTTCATGTCATTTGATGGTTAGCATTGCATCAGTGACATTCCAGATTCCCAGATTCTGACCACAATGTTAGTAATGGAAAGTGGTTCATCTTCTAATGAAATGGTAGGCCTTTTTTTTTTTTTCTGGTTGCATCTTTTGCAACTTTTTCTTTCATGTGTCTGCAGTGAATTTCTTCATTTTTTAAATGTGTGTGATATTCTTCTAATCTCTGATACATGAAATGATGCTCTCTAAGCGTGGAAATTGCCTTTATATAGTATACTGTATGAAGCAGTGATTGTTCAGCCTTTTTTCTTCTGAAGAGCAGGAGAAAATCCAAGTAATAAAAATGTTCTTTACATGTATTTGCAATTTAGTAGCTTGTGTCTGATATATTTTGTCCTAAGATATTGCAGTTTTTGTCTTGCTTTGCTCGTACTGTGGCATCCCTAACACTTTTGCTCTGTTGTCACGTGCCTGGCACGCTTTCATGCAGACCTAGAGTTTCCTGGTCACTTAAGCCATCTGTTTATCAGTTAGTTAGGTTTATTTTCAGCAAGCCTTTGGTGTTTAACTTGCTTCTTAAGTTTGCACGCCATTGTGGGAGATGATAGTTAAGATGGAAGAATATGGCCTGGCAGATGATAGTTAAGATGGAAGAATATGGCCTTCTTAGATTTTCCAGAAATAGTGGCTCCTCTGAGCTGACTGATGAGCCTTCATGACATCTTTTTAGGTAAGCTTCATCTCCCCCAGGAGCTTCTGATCTAGTCCAGACTGCAGTGATGAGGAAACTGCTCTTTGAAATGTCATCCATGGACTTTGAAGTGTGGGTTTCTCATGTTTGTTTGCAAGAACAGAGGGAGCAAAAAGGCTGCCTCTGTGTGTTTGCCTACCAAACTGTTCGAGTTGTGTGGTTTATAATCAAAGATATCCTTTCTGTTCACATTTCTAGGGACACAGCTCCCACTGCACAACAGTCTGAATTTCCCAAAATCGAAAGGCAAAGATGATGTCTTACTTCTCACTTCGAATAGTGTATGAGTTAAGGTTTCACAGGGCACCTCTGGAGTTTGTTTTGGTTTTTTTTCTAGGTGGGATTTGCAGTCATGTTTTATTTATTAATACGTTAAACAGCAAATTGTATCTAGCTTCAAGTGTCTTTCCATCTCCTTCACTTTTACATTTCTGTAACGAGTGTCCCATAACATTTCCATCAAATCATAGTCTCTCTTCATTTTAAGGTCATTCTGGAAAACTGGCATCAACCGGCTCTACCCTGTAGTGAAAGGGTAAAACGGGAACAGTATTTCCATTTGGAACAGTGTATTTTAAAAGGCCTGTAGCTTAGTGGGACAAAATACTGTGAAATACGCAAGTGCTGTGAATTTGATGGCATTAAAGGAGTTTTTAGAGGATTGTTGCTTAGTGCAGGATACTGTCCTTTCCTTCCCCGATCTTATTATGTAAAGGAACTAACAATTTGCTCATTTCTTCATCTAATTTGTCTTTCACACTCCAGGAAAATCAGAATGGCTTATATTTACAGAATTGTCATTTTATTTTGGATTGGCCAAGTGCATGTCTATGTACATCTTACACAAGTATGTGTAAAACAGGGCACATACAAGGGACTTGTCAGTAAATTACCCACAAATTGCTTGGCCTGGGCAGGAGCAAGTAAATTTGCAATTGCAATCTGGAGCAACATGTTAGAGGCCACCTTCCTTAGATCAACTTGTGCATTGCAACACCAGCAAGTAATCAAATTGTAATGTACTTTAATGCAAAGCCTAGTTTGGCTTGGTTGGCAAATTAAACTATCGCATGCCTCTGGCAAAAGCAGAAAGCCTTTGAACTGTTTGACTGCAGCTGTAGCTTGCACACCTTATTTTCCCTCTTAAAAATCAAATTAAACTGTAACCTACAGCCTCTGCGGTAAGTTTCAAGGAAAATTAAACTGTTGCTAACCTTTCTAGCAAAGATAACTGTCTCTAATCAAGCTGAAAAGTCCAGACCCAAATTCCCCTCTCCAAGTTTAGACAAATTCATTGGAGGAAAACTCCAGCGCTTATTAAGTACAAAGATACTGCCTTTGACTCAGGAAGTCCTTGGCCACAAATTGCTAGAGACTGGGAAAGTTTGCCAGGAAGGTATTACTCTGTGCTTCCCCTCGTCTTTCACTCCTCCGACTGCGGATCGTCCTGGGGGCAGGACACTGGGCAGTTGTTCTGGTCTGCGTCTCCGGATCTGATGTCTAACCCAAATTCAGAGCACTAATGGGCATGCTGACCCACTCTTAAGCATTGCCCATGGTGGTCTCAGCAGTGTGTTTTGTGGAAAGCAGTGCTTGGGCTCATTCCCTCCTTTAGACTTGTCCTTGGACCTTCCTCACCCCATGCTAGCAGAGCCCCAGAATCCTGACTTTTCGAATACAACTCTTGGATGTGAGGATGTCCTTCACCTCCCCCACCTTTCATTATTTTCTGTGTCCTGCTGGCAGGAACACTTGGCATTTGGCTTGCCCTCATAACATTCATGTTTTTCTTGGAGCTCTCAGAGATAGGATTTTTCCCAGCCTGGATGAGTTGCTGTTATTTCTATAGAGTCAGCAGTACAATAGACCCTCTTGGGAGCCAAGACCTTGTCTGTCTAGTGGCTCAGGCTTACAAAGACTCAATCCTGCATGCTTAACGTTACCCTTTGATTTCCAGGATTAGCGTCTGACTGATGGCAGGTGAGAAGGCAGAACAGCGCGGCATGAAAGGAAAGAAATCAATTAAGTTTACATTGCAACATGTACTCACTCAGGGCTGGGTTAGAGAAAACGGAATTGGGTAGAGGACGTTGTTGGGACTCGAAGCAGTGAGCAGACAGCAGTCTGTCTGTCACAGAAGGGACAGTGACAACGGAGAGGATCTTTCCTCTAATGCTTTTTTACATGCTTAATATAATTCACAATATAACAGTTAATGTCTCCGCACTATGGTTTTCTGATTTTTCAAAGTTGGCTTAAAAGTTCTCAGTCTCTCTCAGCAGAGTAGGTGAAAACTGAGCTGAGGCATGTTAGTCACATTTTTATCAAGAGATGAAAGTGATAGAGATATAAAGTACTACCAGCATTTAATTAAAATTGAATAAGTAAAAAACAGTTGGCAGTTGCAAAGTTCATTATCATGTGTTACCAAAAATAGATACCTTTATGAGAATGCAGTTTTATTACAACAGTGGGCACTAATTAGATGTAAACATCATTGCTGAGATAGCCAGATAGAAAATGCGCTACTAATACTCATAACAGGTTTCAATTGGCTGGAATGGAAAACTAGAAACTCTTAAGGCTCTTAAAATGTAATCTCTCAGACTACCAAAATAGATATATGTACTTCTGTTACTTAAGGCAACATCTGAATTTCAGGAACAATAGCTTAGCATTTCTGCATCTGGTTTTAATTTGCAAGGAAAACTCAATTTTACAGAAATGTAACCTGACTTAGCTGAAATATGTATGACCTGGTGTTTTTATTTCTTCTTTTTATAGAATAGTCAGACTTGCAAGTTAGATCCTCCAATCTTTTTGTACATTTCATTTGGTAAAAAATCTCTTTGACCTTAATAAAAACATCTTCCAATATGATTTTATAGGTATAAATCTACGGTTTAGAGCATCTTACTGACCAGGATGTATGTGTGTCTTGCGTAATCTTTGCAAAATTACTGTAATTGAAAAAAGTTATTTTCCTCTCTCCTCCTGTAATCTAGAACATCAAGCAACAACAACAAATCTGTGGGTGGTTTATCTGATTTATGCTAATTTGCTATTGACATGTTTGAGGTATCACTTGCATCATCCCAGTCTTGCATATTTGTTATTAAAAATATTAGCTGCTTATGAAAAGGAAATATTTTAAATAATTATTCATTTGTGCTGTGATAACCTCTTGAAACCAGGGCCCCGCTCTGGTAGATGGTATACAAAATCATTGCAAATGAAGTGCAACCTGAAGTGTTTAAGATAAGCATGCAGAAAGAGGACGATTTGAATCCAGGAAGATTAATATATCCCACCTACAAGGAGTGGGTCTCAACTCACGGAATTTCAGCTGTTAAACATGAGGCATCTAAATCACTTCCAAAGCCAGTATGAGAAAGAGGTAAACCCAGCCTGTGATTTAGCTCACATAATTTAGAGACCCGAGGCCTTCAGGGGAGACTCAAGCATCAGTACCCAAGCTTGAGCTCATACTTTCACACTTGGATGCTTCAACATACTCTCCTAAATTCTTGTGTCGATACCTAAGTAAGCACACAGAGAAGTGATGAGTGAAGTGGTGACTCCTTAGCAAAGTCAGAAGGTGCTGCACGGGATGAACACTCTTCCAGAAGAGGCCACTTACGTGCCTAACTTGGAGTGCTGAGCTTTAAAAGTAAAATCACAGGCACAAGCCCCACATTTTAAAACTTTACCCTCCTTCCTTGGCATCTACATATTGATTAAAAAAAAAGAAATTAATCCTTTGTAAACAATCACCTGTCCTAGATCTTGCTCGTACTGCTGCATTCTGACTTCATTGACTGACGTGATGCACTGGTACGCTGGAGCTACATGCCAAGTTCATGAGTTGAAACAAAGTACAACATAGAAAAATGTGAGTTTCCAGATGTTTTCAGCAGGAAAGATTAGAGCTGCAGTATGTCAAAATTTGCAGATACATGGATTTAAGGAAATTTTGAATCTCTTGTTCTTTGTTGGCATTACTCATAGGAAAAAAATCAGTATGGTATTTAAATAAAGCAGCCCATGCCAAAGCTGGCACCTACCAGTATTTGCAATATTGTTTATCCTTGCTGTCCCAGTGGGATTTCACCCATTGCTTTGTATTTCAAAAGCTTCATTAAAAAAACCCACTTTTTTCTCCCCAAAGTTGTATTTTCTTCAAAATACTATGTGTTTATGGTAGAATAAACCTTATATAAAAGCAATCTAAGAATAGTATGTGACAGGTTTTCTTTTCTGAAAACTGGTAGCTGATGCAGATCTTTTTCTGATGTCTATATCATTGCAGTTTCGGTATTTACAGTTAAATTGTGCCCACTTTTTCCTTCTGATTTGCAAGTGTTTACTTTTGTTAAGGGGTCAGTATCTGATAAAGGTGTGTTAATATTCTTGGAGATGAAAGCCTTAAAATTATTATTGACATTGGACATTTGAGCTCCTTTTCCCTCTGCATCCACACCCTATTGATTGAATGAGGCCTTAGTAACAGAAACAGAAATACCCTTGATGCTTGCCTGAGTATTGCCCAAGTATTTGCACGAGTACCTGGGTCAGAAACATTCCTGAATGCTTGGAAAACTCTTGGTATATTGGAATGGAGAGAAGGGCAAGCTCTGTGAAGGAGGAAGGAAAAATATGCAAATAAAACCGGCATACCGAGAGGTGCCGCGGTGGAGTGATGGCTGCAACACTGATGCCAAGAGTACCTCAACCAGAGATGGGCTGGCTCACACGGCAGTGTGCTCAGTCTAGACTGGGTGTGAGAGATTGTGATTGCTCCAAGAGTGATGTCTGCTGTTATCATCCGGAAGATGATGGCATTATACAGGCATGCAGGACTGACCATACGTTAGGAAACACTGGTCCTTAACAGATGTGGAGGACTGAATACCGGGGATGCAAAGATCGGCTGATAGTGTGCAATGGCAGCAAAGGGAACCAAGGCTGAGACTTTGTAGAAGGCAAATCATGAAGTAACTCTAAAACCTCCGTGTTCATTTGTGTTTCTCACCCCCCCCTCGGCAGTCAAAGCCAACACAGACCACTGAAGGAATTCATCCTCTCTGAACCTTGTGTTGCTACATTGCAAACTAGCTTGTGCAGCTAGAGAGAAAAATGTTCTGTTCGGCTTGGACACCTTGAGGACTATACCCCAGGGCACTGCTGCAAAAAACATTGCAGAACCACCCCAAAGGAATGGAAAGTTAAGGCAGGTGTTAAGTTTGCTATTATTACCAGATAAGATTTAAAGATAAACAAATGCATTCAACTAAAAGCCTAGATTCACAATAACAGAGCAAAGTTAGGAAAAGGTAAAACAACATGTATACATTTATTAAGGTTATACTTAGCCATATATATCCTCCTTAGCTGATCCTGTGTCTCAGCTTTTGACTCTGGCTAATTAGTTTCTGCATGGAAGCCTGGGCTGGCGTGCCCCTGGGTACGCAGAGTTGCTTACACCTTGCCTTCTTCTGCTGGTGAAGGTGGGGACCTGCATCTTCTCTAGCTCAATCTTGTTTGTCTGCCCTTCATTCCCTGGCATTGGGCCATCAGGTGATCCCTGGGAGATTTCAGTATTTCCTTCTGCCCCTCCTCCTTAAGGTTACTTCAGTAACGTTTCTATTGTCCATCTCAAATAACACTTTCTCAGCTTTTGTTTTTCACTAATTATAGTCTTGTTAAAATACAGTGGCATCACTTTACAAATGATGCATTATGATAAATAGTACAAATTCCTTTTAAAGTGTATACTGTGTATGCAGGCTATATAGCAAGCCCATTTGTGACATTCAAACACAAACTGATCTTGAGGGTAGGATTGCCAAATCTGCAAAAGCTCCACCTCATCCTTTGTGAGATTTTGGGGACTCATCTGCACGTTACTGGTTTTTGGTGAACTTGAACAGAGAATACCAAAGGCTTTGCATATGTTCAGGCCAGCTTGCTTTCCCTCCCAGCCCTCCTTTCTAGCACTGGCTATAAATAGGCACGCACACACACACACAAAAGTGGTTACCATTTAAAAATCCACAATTTCTAACAGAAACTATACTACAGCATTTTTTGCAGTGCCTTGTTCAGGGAGTGGTACAGAAATATGTTGTGGCATCTTAGATATCACTGTGAGATAATGCTTGGCAAATGCTGGATTTTATTTGCTTATTTTAAGTATTGGCTATCTATATTAAATATGAAATGAAAATTGTCTTGTTTCCCTTTATAGTTTGTCGTCAATCAGATAATGGTAATGAGGCCATTGAACAAATTGATGAAGACATAGCCGTGACTCAGAGTCAGATGAACTTTATTTGCCCCATTACACAGGTATGCTATCACTGCTACGATAATCGATTGGGAAATAGTTATTTCATATTCTTCATTGGATTGTTCATTACAAATCTGCAATACTTGTTAAAAATCAGGCAGTATAAATCACAAGCATTATCAGAGATGAGCAACATTGCTTGAGAAAAAACCCCACGTAAGTAGGAATCCAGTTTGCCATGCAGGACCTGACCCTGTAATTTGAGTGGAATGCTGTGTATGAATGGCAAACACGCTTCCTGCTGTTTTACATAAAATCTCATGAGAAGCATTTTCATGGGCATTATCAGTTCCTTTAAATCAAACCTTATTGATTACAGATGGAAATGAAGAGGCCAGTTCGAAACAAAGTCTGTGGACATACTTATGAAGAAGACGCCATTCTAAAAATTATCCAGACTCGAAAGCAGCAAAAGAAAAAAGTCCGGTAAGCTAACAAGAATGTGTGGAAAAGCTATATTTGCTTTGCTGTGTAAGTGGAATTTTACTCCACTTGTTCAAGGAAATGTATTTGGATTGGCAAGGCTGCAGGAAGTAATACCTCAGCGTCTGCCCAAGTCACAGTCTCTCATTAGTACTGTACACGTGAAGGAGCTTTTCTTTTTAATGAAAACAATGTGTAAGGAAATACTCAGGAAGCGCGTGGGCAAGTTACAGCTACTCGTGGTACCTGCGCAACAGAAGCAATGAGATTTCGTATAGCCATGAACAACAAAGAGAAACTTCAGCTTCCTAAAATGTAGTTACTAATTTTGTTCCCACTGCTTATTTAGCAAGCCCGGAATTTAATGAAAAAAAAATAAACGTCTCCTCTGTGCACCCTCTTCTGCAGTTCTATTCCAGTACAACTGAGAAATATTAAAACACTTAAATGAGTGTTGAAGTGAGAAATATTAAAACACAAGTCTTTAGGTAGTACAGAGTTTAAGAATGATCAGACAGAGCTTTAAGAATGATCAGACAGGATTGTGCAGTTCCTACTACGATGCAATTAAATAGTTCTTACTTTCTATCATCAAAGCAGCCTGCCACTTTCTACACAGGACACATTTTTTTTGAATGAAAATATGTAACAGTTGAATTTTTAAACCTGAACTTCTCGCCAGTAAGTTTCAAATTTAGGATGGTTTTGATTGATTAAAAAAAAAAGGGGGGGGGGGAGAAGAAAAGGGCTCAAACTCTTTTTAGACTAAGTTTAGAGGACATATCATTTCATCATTAATTTCACATTTGTTTTTACACCATATATGCTAGAGCCTCATGCTTTGGGGTCAATGACCTCATGGAAACTTAACCAGTTGTGGACTTTTTAATAAATGTGCAGTTTCCACATGCTCAGGAAGGTCTGTCAGAGACTAGCAACCTGATTTCCCCAAAGATAATGCCCCAGGCAGATTACTTCCTCCATCTGTTGCTCTTGCATTTCTGTTAGACTCTACATACTCCGCCACAGGGATACAAAGGCAGGGACAGACTTTTTATTCCACGCTCCTTCCTGGCTACAGGAAAGCACTGCTATGAAATCAAGCATCAGTTGGGATGCCCAGCCACTACTTCAGTGTCAAGACAGCTTGAAGAACAAGACCGAAGTTCCTTGCCTGTGTTATAAGGTCTAGGGAGAAAAAGTGGAGTGGGTGCAATATACTGGGAATAACAACAAAACCAGCAACATGGATGGACAGAAACTTGGCTGGAAAAATGAACAGGAGTTGGGAAATAGCTCACAAGCTGGAGAGAAGAAAGTGAGCGTTCTGGAGGATAGGGACAGGCTAGGAAGCATGTGCTCAACAGCCCAAAACCATGACAAAAATACCTTCTGCAATATGGAACTGAATTTATATATATATCTAAATAATTCTCTGTGTTGTTAAATCCATCAGGAAAATGTCATGGTAGTAGAGACTGTTGTGGTGAATCAAAAGTTTCAGCACTGCTGAAAAACTAATAGGGTCACATGATTGAATTTTTATGTTATCTTCTAAGAAATTAAAGACTTAGAGAAAATATAGAGTAAAAAAAAAATCATGTAAGCTGTACAGCATTTAGCTTTACAAGCTACCTTATACCCAAACTGAAGTTACTTGTGCAGTTCTTAATTTTGAGCTTTTAGCCTGCAACCTTACCATTTTTACAGTAGTTATTCCAGTACGCTAGAAAAGCACAAGCACAGCAATAACTCAGCTTCTCTGTAACTAAGTTAAGAAAGACTGCTTGGTTTTCTCTGCCCACTCTCACTGACCTGCTGTAATTTTAACCTTTCTTGTGAAAATGCAGTCAGTTTTGAAAAACCATAGTCTGCTGTGGTGGGAAGACAGGCGTGTTGATGCAACAAGTTCCCCATTTGAGTACCCTGTTCTCGTGGTGTTGCTACTCGACGGCGCTCCTGCCAGCCATCTTGAAGTGGAAGCAGGTATCATGATAGAGCAGAGTCGTGGTTCGGGGGATCCTCTCTATCCCAGCTCTGAAATCAAAGCTGTTGCTCACTCTGGAGTTACAGAAGTGGCTGTTTCCTCACACGTACTTTCCAGTTTGAATCCACGGGATCCCTTCGGTGCACTTGGCAGTGCACGGGCTGAACGTCAGCTCTTCAGCTGATGTACGCACAGCCACCGGTTTTGTGCTGATAGACTCGCCATAGACTCCTTTAGGCAACTCTTGCATGTCTCGGTTTGCTCACTATTTCCACTGCCTGGAAGGGCATACTAATACTTTATGCTTACAGGAAACATGGGAAACTTTCTGAGCACTTGTCATTCATTAATCTGGCAAGCTATTGCTCTAATAAGGTGATAAATGGGAAAACTGAGGCACAGAGCAATTAAGTGACTTATCCATGACAAACACAGTAAGCTGTGGACAAATCTGGAGTAAAAGCTATGAGTACTGAGTGTAAGTTCAGTGCTTCAGACAAAAGTTACTCCTAATTGAAGAGAAAATTCAGGAAAAGTGTTATTTCTGAATACAGGTACCATCAGTGCACGTTTCAGCCACCGCCAAAGGAAAATGACCTTTGGTCCCTGAGTATCTCTCACCCTGCTGTCTTTGTCTGGCTGTTTCAAGTAGCTGTAAGACATTTTGTATTAGATTATCATTTAGAGGCTGTTAATTTGACCCCATCTCTCCTTTCTGTGCCTTCTCAGTTCATAAAAGGCCAGGTAAATTTTTACACCAACTAGATAGCCCACTGATTCACCAGTCAGCCTTTGCAAGTCTTATTCTCTTTTATCTATTTTCCTAGAAATAATTTTCCCTATTTATCTATCAGTGAAGATTATACTTCTCCACTGCAGATTAATAAGGTAAGAGGTAGTTACCTGCAGTTTGTAGAGGACTGCAAAGAGAGAAGGCAACCCAGAACGATGTCCATGCAACACTAGTATCAATACTGATACAGGCAGCTTGTGTTCCTGAAGCAAGGGAGTGATCTACAGGTGAGAGGCTCCATCTCTCACTGTGTTCCTTCCTTTCTTCAGCTGTTGATTCCCACCACTTTAGATAAATGGATTTATTTTTCCCCACAGAGAGCTGGTGAAGAGGAAAAGAGGTAACGAGGAACTGACAGAGAGAGTGAATCCCAGATAAATACAATAAACCAGCAGATGTTATGTAAAAGCCTATATCTGACAAATACAATTCTTCCGATTTAATGGAGTCTCTCTTTTCTTTTTACCAGATGCCCTAAAATTGGCTGTAGCCATGCTGATGTAAAAGGATCAGATCTTGTGCCAGATGAAGCACTTAAAAGAGCGATTGACAGTCAGAATAAACAAAGCTGGTCAACACTGGAGAAGTCAGCTGGATACGCTGCTGCCACAAAGGAAATTTGTTATTAGAGGTCTTGTGAGATAAGCTGCTGATTGTAAGTAGCTTGTGTAACTGATTGTTATTTAAAGTGTTTCATTTATAGGCAAAATTGAAGGTCTCAGCTGTAACTGAAAGCATTTTTTAAACTGCCAAATATGAGGAATTCCAGTTTATCTTGTTTTTTTTAACCTTCCTGAAATTCTGAAAGCTCGCATTTGATAAATAAAACATGTTTTGCAGCATTTAACCTTCCTTGTCAGTGTGCTAATTTTCAGCGTATTAAGAGATGCCGATTCTGCCAGCATGTATTAGTGAGTGCTTTGCTCACTAGTGCAGATAGTTCTGTTACTGTCTCTGTAACTGCTGGGAATACTCGGAGCAGGGCACTCTGTCCAAGGATTCACCCAAGTCATACACCCTGCTCGGGAGCACGTCTGTGTTTTAATACAAACCTCAAGAAACTTTAATAGAGCTTAATTTGCAGGAAGGGCTGCACATCTGCACCTTGTGTGTGGACACACAAAATTACCACTCACCCCTGAGGATCTTGGCCTTGTTCTTATAATTATTGAACACCCTAACATATGCTTTTCTTTTGAGATTCAGAAGCTTTTATTTCAGGCTTTTGTGTTTGGAAGTCCCAGCGGGGGTTTACCTTAATAATGTAGGTTAGAAGACTACAATTATTTATAAATTTATTCCAATAACTAATTTGTAGATAATACAAATACATTGTAACCATATACCTTGAACTGAAAAGCAGTTAATCTCATTTTATATAAGCTTCAGATATCTATGCATTCGGGCACAGATCCAAAAAAGGACTTAAACTTTATCACACTGTATTTATTACCTAAATTAATTTGAACACATCTAGCAGATAAGGCACTACATATATGAGTTAGAAATAGCCATAGGTAAAAGGAGCTGCCTTGGTGGTCAGATGGCAATTATCTCTTGGCCTATGTGAAGCAGAAAATATAGGTTTCTTTGAACTTTGGGATCCTTAGTGGGTTAGATGGCATTTTCCTAGGTCATTTTTCTGAATTTACAATCTGACATTTAGTGTAAAATGTAGCTAAGGTACCTAAATGCTGAGCTTTTCACTCTGGGTTACTGTTTGCTAACAGCTTTCCTTTCGTAGACCATTATTAACCCCAATTGCACTTAAGAGTGCAAACCACTTCAAACTGGAATTGTTATTTTGTAATTGAAGAATATTAATCTGCAAGCTGATTTCATAGCTAAAAAAGGGAACTGAGCCATTATTATTTGCACTGAGCTTTTGTGTTCAAAACACTTCATGGGAATTAGCTGGGTAATTTTCATAATGTGGTCTAACCCCAAAGGTCCATCTTTTCAAAACTGAGCAGTGATCATGAGTGCTTCTGTCTGTGGAAGCCCAGCTGAAATAGCTGAAAGAGAGTTGAGCAGTATGTATGTGTTTGTGTTTTTATGTGTAAAAATCAGGTCCCTTTTAAGACACCTCAGGTCTCAAACTTATAGTTTTTAAGATGGGTCACCGATTTTCAGTTAAATACCACAAGGGAGGATGTTAACCATAGCATTTGTCAAAAAAAAAAAAGGCGGGGGAGGGAATGTCCTAAACTGTTCATAGTTTGTTTTTTTTTTTTTCATCTTTAAGTTTGTGGCTAAATTTACTCCAGCTCCATTTATAAGCAGAACACTCAGAAACAGACACTCGCGTTAGTTAAACAATCTCTGCAGTTTCTGACAGAGGTGCATTAATGTTGTCCTCATGGATCTAATTCACTCCCTACTGGTAATCAGTCTCCCAGGTTTTCAGATGCAAAGGTGTACATGCATTTTACATGGCCACAGTGTTGCACTTCAAATTTAGTTTGTGCAGGTGTCTGGATGCTTGAGCGTGCCTTCCAATAACATTATAAATACTGAATTATGCCCAGATTAATTCCTACCGACAAACTGGTGGCAGCAGGCTTGGTTTGCTACGTGTGGTGTTTGTACCGGTATACCCTTGGATAGCTACAGTTCCTGATATGGTCATTACCCTCATGGTCCGATGAGTAATGCCATAAGGGAGATTGCTGCCTTGGTTACACCTTGTTGTCATACGTTAAAGAGAGAGGCTTGACCCGTAGCAGTGCTGATGGCCCTAGTGGAAGCTGCACTCAATCCGTCTGTGTTAGCTAATCCACAGGTAAGAAGGTGAACTGCCGGCTTAAGATGATGCAGCTGGGAGAAAAAACAAACAAATCTGAAGCAACACTTTAAATGAAGAGAACAAATAGTCAAGCACTCACTTATTGCCACTCTAAGTGGAAAGGTATTTTTGAATGTTCACATTCCTGCCTCAAAAGACACGATCTTCCTTCTCCCCTTTGCTAGCCTGAGCCAGGCAGCATCAGTGAATCAGAGAGCCTGAAGAGCAAGTGCAGGTGCAGCCTAAATTCTGAAATGCTTCTCTGTCTTCAGCTGAAAGAAATGGACTGATTTTTGGCAGCACTTACCTGCTTAGCTTTAATAACAATCACACATGCGGTGAAGAGGCATGTGTATTTAAACAGGTTTCTTTCTTTTATTGTCAGAGATACCTCTTTTCCAGTATAGCTGCAGCCATGTTGTCCAGAAAAAGACAGATACTCATGCACTTATGTCAGGATTGCTGATGAGAGTACTCGAGTCCCATCAAAACCAGTGATGCACCACATAGATTCAACTGCTAGAGAAAACTGCCTGTATTTACTGAAATTAATGAAGTACTCCCCAAAATGTTTTGCATTTCTGAATCTAAACTCCATCATAACATCCAAGGAATCCTAGTATGATGAGTGAAGTTTTTTTTTCTCTGAACCTGGAATTTGAGCCATCCTGTTGATTTTTCATGGCTGGTTCTCTCTTGTTGGTTCTTACAAGTAATTTTCCTTCTGAAATGAAAAGATTACAGGCTTGGTCATCAGCATGAATTGCAGCTGGCACTTTACTAGCTGGAAGGACAGACTAGCCTCGGCAATTGGGGAAGGCTTCTGTGCCTGTCAGCTGACCTGGTGGAAGTTATAATCCGCTACTGATTCATTCGGGTGGCTGTAGTTACTGGCAGCTCTTTGCTCTTTCGTTTGCAAAGTTTGGGGGATGTTACGCAGTTGTGACCTCTCTGTTCCCATGTGTCCCGTGTCCCCCATAAACTCCGCTCTGGATAGAAGTAGCTTGAAAGAGTTAAAGACTAAAAATAAGTGTCTGTGATGAATGAGCTGATCTGTATGATTCACAGAAGTGGAAACTCAACAGCAGTTAAACCTTCAAAACTTAATCTGTTTTGGCTATAAGATATCATATGTAAACAGGCATATGTTAACAGTTCACAGGGTAATTTGTGTCTCATTGTTTGACGTCAGAAATTTTGCAACAATATTTAAGGAAAGAAACTCAGAGGTGAGGTGGTGTTTTTTCTTTTCCATAAGGGGTGCTTTACAAATGCAGCAAACCTCAGTGTAGCTGATAAGGGTCCGTCACTGAAACTTGGTGAGAATCTGTCTCTGCCAGAGAACAGGAGTTCCACATAGTATTTTGAGCGATTAAAGAAATGTCTAATCAAACATTAAAATAAAGGCAAGACAGATCTATATGCAGCAGCCTTCAGTGGCACCCCGAGGCATGAGCCATTAATACAGCGCTCTCACTTGAACAGATTCTCCCCGTGAAGCAGAATTCTCCATTTTACAACTAGAGACTCTGAAGTTTTCAAATCAGTGGAGCCATGACATGTAAAGATAAAAACTAATCAGGCAGGCATCTCATGGAAGATTTAGCACACTTGTGCTAAAAGGAGCGCACATTCCTCTGAATCAAGGACATATTCATCATTACTGCTCCGGAGCTGTGATCTTATTCATTCTAGAAGAATCAAAAAGGCTAGGCTAAGTCAGTGCTCCCTTGAGAAACACCCAGAGCAAGAGCAGGGGCTGCAGGAAGTGATACCGATGACTCAACAGCCAAGGCCAACACACTGCCTTATTTTAGACAATGTCCTCTTGGACATACTCATGTTTCCTCATGAGTGGCTGATGACAAAGGTCTTACCTACCTGTGGTCACAAGTACCTCATGACGTTTTTCTCAAGAATAGGTCTGGTATTGTGGCCAAAACTAGCTTAGAATTCACTGTGCAACTTGATTAACTTCCACTGCCGTTTCAAGTGAATGTTAATCTCCACCTTCCCTAAAAATCTCCATGTACGGATCCTGAGGTACTGTGCGGTCCATTACCTGAACATTTCCATAATGGATAGTGCTCTGTTATACAGCGAAGAAGATGCACCTAGGAAAGGGGCTTCCTGGAGTGCAAAATGTTAGAATATCCCAAAGACAGGTCTTCCTTTCTCTTGCTACAGCCAAAGCCTTAAGCTGATGGCTCCTCACTACAAGTACAGACTAGTACTGACTGCAAATTCCAAGTCTTTCATAAAAAATTATTTATTTTCTGGTCATAAAGTACTTACTGTTAATACATATTATTTCAAAGACACAACGTGGTCACAGCAATGCTCAGAGGACAATCCTGTGTGTAGGTGCCAGCGGATTCTAGGCTGCCAGCCAGTAACTATAAGAAGTAAAAACATTAGGTTGATTGTTAAGCAAGTAAAATTCTGGGATGCATGTACATCGTACAGTAGATACCCATGTATGTGCTTAGCCTCTTGATGCATGAGTAATCTCAGCGACTTAACAGGACCTCGACAACGAACAGAAAATGCAGTGTGTTTCATCATTTCAAAATGCTGCAGAAAATGTTGCGGTGGACTGAGAAGAGAGCCTGCCTCGCTCGCTTATTCTGATGTTAGTCCAGACCCAAAGACAGAGCTTGAAAGTACGCACATGAATTGAATTGCATGGGAAGCTTACCAAAGGAAGTGTTTGCTTGTAAACTCAGTATGAATAGGATCTTCTCTGACCGCAAGGGAAATGGAGAGACACTCATTCACTGTCCGCTTGTGCAATCGACTTCTGAAGTAAAAACAGGATTTGAGGTTTAAAACCTGAACCTTCACACGTCTTTCAAGCAACAGAAGAAGCCTTCATGCTCTTTAGTCTGCAAAGGAACAAAGTCAGGAGGTGCTGCTCATGAGACTCCTTGGGTGCGATAACAACTGCCTTACCAAAAGGGAATTATTTAGAGTTCCTTGCAACAGCAACCCTCAGAGCAGCTTCTGTGCAGGCTTGAGGGGAGACATCTGAACACCATTACATTGCACTCCTTTTGATGTCACTACGTGCTTGTCATGTGTTTTCTGTCTTAACAGCGAATCTGCCACTGAGTTCCACAGTGTCTACGGATGGTTGTGGTTTATCACAGATGCCATTCCTGCTATAAAAAACCATTACTTTTAAGTTCTTTATTACCTGGCCACACAACTACTCTTTGAGTCTGTCTGTGCAGGGTGATTCTGTACACTAGTAGATTATGGATGACCTGCTGGTTTTAAATTGCTGGCCTTCAATCTAGCAGTAGTTTAAGTTTCATTACATGGCTTGAGATAATTTGTAAAATAAAGATATTTATTTTTCATCATTTGCCCGATCGATAGTTTAATATTAGCTGAAGTATTTCTGTGTCACTCCTCTCTCATCCGATAACTAAAATAAAGACTTTTTAATTTCTTCCCATAGCAAGCAGCCAGTTTATTTATAAGTGGCCTAATCTAATAGAGATTTACTCTTGTGTATCCCATGAGACATATTATCAAAGTTACCAGACCTGTCCCAAGCACTTGGGAAGTGGGGAGATGGTTACACAATTCTCATTGCCTCTGGCTGCTCCAGTTACAAAGATAAAGGGTCAGAGAACTGGAGCAGCGGAGATAATTCTGCGAGCATCTAAGGAAAAGCAGCCGATCGGGTGAGCGTACGCACTGGCTGAGGGAGAGACAGGTGGGTGCTTCAATACCACCTAACAAAAATCCTCTTAAATAAAATAACACGCCAGGAAAAGGGAATGTCGATGCCTGACCGCCAGGAATTCTGGATTCTTAAATCTTCATCTAGCAGATGCAATAGTGCTGCTTGTCTGTTTTAAAAAAGAGAAAAAATATATGAAGAGCAGAATTCAGCTTGCCACAGCTCTGGCAAATCTGTGCTGGGCAAGACCCTTCCCTCTGCTGGGACGTGCCAGATCTGTGATACACATCCCATGGGATCTTGTTTCTGCTCCAGTCCCAGCTCCTCGCCTAGCAGCTGGGACTCCAGGAAAAGAGGAGACAGCGAGCAGTCCTGCTTGCTTTGACCATCCTTTTCTAAGGCAGGATCTACTTTTTGTAATGATTTTGTAATGTCCTTTGACTGGGAGCTCCTCGGACTTCCTTAGCATTTGGAAGGTGCTGGTTGCACACTGCTGTCCTTTGCCAAGCACAAAGACTTCTGATCTGTACTCCCCAAGGCCATTCCTGCCCCACCTCACTGGTGCTGGGCCCCTGTCGGAGCATCCACGGCTGGGTGTCTGCTTCCTTGTGGTTTGCTGGCTCACAGCGGTTCATTTTTCTGACACTCGGGTAGCAAGACTCATCCACAGAGTCAGTGTTTTACCCTGAAGTCAGGTCTGTAAGTGTAATTCTGCACTGATCTGTGTTCCACCATGATTCACAGTGCTGTCCATCGGAGATGCGTAACACCGCCTTGGTTCATTTGGAAGGGCTGCAAAGCCATTCAGACTCAAATCCGCCACGGGCACAGCTGAGAATTGCCATGCTAGCATTCATCTCCTGTATGGTAAGCAGGTAGCCCCCAAAACATTTCTTTTTAGGGGAGGGGGAGATGGAACGATGAAGGCTTGTGCAGGGAATAGAAGGAAGACCCCCCAGTGGCTTTTGATTTCAGGAGGAGACTGATGCAGAAGATATGCCTGGATGCTTAAAAACCTGTGGTGTGACCTACAATGAACAAGAGACTGCTATGGCAAGTGTGGTAACCCCATATTCTGCAAAAATCTTCTAATACTGAAATGCTGCAACAGTGCTGTTCTTCACAAATCTCTCCCAGGCGTTCCTCCTGTTCTTTGCACTGGTTCATAACCAAACCAGGCTTGCATGCAGGCACTGGTAGAGATGGGTAAGGAGGACCAGTTTCAACCCTCCAAGAAGCACCATGCCGTGCAGGTCATCAGATACCATCCTTGGCATCCCGTTTTTTTTGCATTTTGGGGATCAGCCGAAATTAGAAAAAAAAACAGAAAAGCCAAAGTGGGAATCACTTCTCTGCTCTGCATGTTGGAATGAATTTGGTGGGGATGGAGAGGAGTCTGGATGTGGACCTTTTCTTGTGATCCGTACCCAAAACATAGGACTGAGAATAAGGCAGTGAGCATTAATTTGGTTAATAATTGCTACTCTATGTTTATTCATTACATTAATGCTTTGAGTACCTGAAAGCATGCCAGGCTTTTTAAAGAAGCAATGAAGGTCTCCTGCTGCCAAGAACTGCCCCCATTTTGCAGAGACCTGACACCTGGGAGATTTAAGCTTGGGTTCATCTCAGCCACATGTAGACAACTCAAGTTTGGTCTATGCAGTCAGCTGGGAGAGGGCACCCACCAGCACTTCTGGGATGAACTGCCCAGGGGTTATCTTTTCCCGGCCTTTGGGGACTGCAGGCCCAGTTTCTGTGCTCCAGTTAGCAAGGACACCCCCACAGCGCCTGAAATCTGGGGAGTCCCTGTGGGAAGAGGCTGCCCAGACACCAGGAGCCTGTGGCAGGACTGCGGGGTGCAACGCTGTGTGAGCCTCTGAGCTCTGCTCTCCTCTCACACCCCAGATGGCTTTTTGAGGGGACAGGATGATGAGGGGAGCTTTTTGCCCTTCTTAAGGACCAGTGGATGCCATCCCCAGTTTGGCTGCCAGTAACCTCAACCAAGCAGCTGTGCTGTTCCTGGTGGCCTAGGGCCAGCATGAGGTGACCAGCTGTGGCCTCTAAGAGGCTTGAAATGAGTGGGAGGCTGGGAAGGTGAAGGATACGGCTTCCAACGATGTGTGCAAATGGATCCTCAGTATGGGCCTTCTCCTTAGCGGGGACAGTGAGCACAGGAGCTGAGAGAGGGGGATCTTCAGGAGGACCAAAGGCGGGTACTTACCCTAGGTGCACCACTTGGTTTTTACACTGACATCTTCACTCCTGCTCTCTCTGCATCTCAGTCCGAGCAAGCTACAGGGATGGTGTTCTACACTAATAACGCCCGTTGAGTACATTTACGTAGGTCCATGGCTATTTTGACGTGTCTACACGCTTCCCCTGTCCCCAAAAGCACTGACACCTCCCCACCTGGCGCTATCTCAGGGTAGGAAGCAGCCCACACATGCAGCATCCTACCAGCGAAATTCACCCGGCAGTGGCGTCCCGATCATAAAACTTCCAGGAAAGGAAAAGTAAAACAAAGGCCTGAAGGATACTCATACGTGCTTTACCTATGAGAGAAATGAAATAAAGCAGCGTGCTTTGAGAGTTGTGGTGAATCGCTCAGAAACAATCTGCAGACATTAACGGAATTGTATTTCTGGGAAGAAAAAAAAAAAGAAAAGGAAAATGCAGGCCCTGGGATATCCCTTTATGGCATATGCATTTTATGTTTAAATGCATTAATGGGACTGCTATGCTATGAGTCATCCCGCACAAGAGTTTCATGTGTTTCTTAAAATACACTAGAAGTAGCTGAAGGCATGCACGGGTTTGCCGTGCAGTTATCCGTCAGGAATCTGAGCGAATACCTGCACGCGTGGCACCACAGGCTTCGGAGCTGGGGGGCCCCTCCTGGGCCCTCTGCTGCTTAAACACACCGGGGTTGGGGAAACCGAACCGGGATAGGAACTGACCCTACGAACAACAAAAGGCAGGCTCCCTGGGCTATTAGGGAAGCCTCAGCACTGAATTACAGAAAATTTGCATATATGTAAACAGAGAAGCTGGAGAGTTTCCTTCTGAAGCACCCTTGTCAAAACTACAGCTGTCTGCATTTTTTCCAGGGATGATTTGTTGTCTCATTTTCTCTCATTTTTCTTCCGTTTACTAACAGTCCTGGCTGCAAATCTGTTTACTATTCCTTTAAACCCACACTTCTGAGCCCGATGGTGGCTGTTGAGCTTGACTCTCTGCTCCTCACAGGTCACTGCAGCTGCTGGCTGCTGCTTGCTCTCCATGCTATTCCTTTTTCGGAGAGCAGATAGTTTTAACATGGGAAACACCCAATGCTAAGTATTTCTGGTGGTGCACGTGAACGCTCGTGAACGAGTCATAGAATCATAGAATGTCCTGAGTTGGAAGGGAGCCACAAGGATCATCGAGTCCAGCTCCTGTCCCTGCATAAGACAACCCCAAAATTCACACCAATGCTGGTAAACACACAACAGCTTCGCGCTGCAAACCTTGGGATGAACGATCGTTATTTAGTGATTAGCGAAAAGCAAGAATTGGGGCTGGGGAGAAGCGTGGCAAATGTATAAAGAAGCTCCTAGGAATGGAGCTGGGCTCGCTTTCTCTCCACAATCAGCCTGGCTTAACTTTTTGTTTTTACACATCGCAGGAGGCGATGCTGTCTCGAAAGCACTACGCCGGCATTTGAAATTTCTGGCACCGTTTCCCAGCGGCATGCGCTGGTCCTGGATAAACCCTCTGCTGCCATTTCCAGGGCTGCCTTTGCAGAAAAGACGCTCATCCTTCAGTGCCGGTGACTTTTTTTTTTTGCTAGAAAACGCTTCATGCATTTCTTTTTCTGCTTACGAGCGGGTGGCGGAGGCTTGAGGGCTTGCGACGGGCGAACCCCGAAAGCAAGGGGTGACCTCCAACCTCAGGAGCCCGACTCGGACGTGAGATGTCCTTGCTCCAGACCGGCTTGAGGACCACGGGGAGGGGGGTCCCGCCGCGTCCCCGGGGCCAGCGGGGCACGCAGCCAGGCGGGGCGGCGGGGACCCACCGCCCCGCCTGGCTGCGTGCCCCGCTGGCCCCGGGGACGCGGCGAGCAGCAGGCGGAGCGGAGCAGGCGTGTCCCAGCCTTCCTCCTCCCATTTCCCCGTGCGTCATGGCGAGGAGGAGGAGAACGACTTTTTTTTTCTTTTAATTTTTTTTTTTTTTTTTTAAAGCCTCCAACTACTTTAGCGCGGAGTCGGCAGCAGATGGTGGACACGGCCCGAGGTTTCGGCGGGGAGAAGGACGAAGGGATGCGCCAAGCGCGTACCGCCCGCCTCTAGCTCCGCGCCCGCTCCCGCTCCCCCCCATGAGCCGCCCCGCGTCCCTCCTGCCGGCCGCCCGCTGCCGCAGCGCTCCGGCTAAGCGGCTCCAACCTCTCCACGACGGCCCCGCCGAAGAAGCACCGGCTTCCAAGTGTCCTCGCCTGGTCGATTGCGGACCCCCGGATTGCCTGAGCGCTCCCGGATCGCCTTGTTCCCCCGCTTCTCCCGCCGGCGGGGGAGCGGCGGGTCCCAGCCTGATCGCCTCCTACCTGCTGCTGCCGCTGGCCGAGCGGGAGCAGGTGTCCCGGGCGCTGAGCGTCAGCTCCGGCCGGGAGCTGCGCTGCAAGGTGAGCGCGGAGCTCCGCGGGCGCGGAGGGGAGCGGAGGAGCTGGGGGGGGGGGGGGTCCTCCCGCTGTTTCTGAGCGCTCGACCCGCGGAGAGTCTTGCAAAACATCCTCCCGCTGCTCCCCGGTTAGAAACGCCCGGCCTGCCGCCGGTGGGGATTTACATGCGCTGGAAGTAAACTGTAACTCCGGCTTGCCTCGGAGCACCTTCCCCCAAAGGCTTTGGGGATGGTGGGTCGGTGTATTTTTTTCCCCACCTTTTCGATATAAAATGACCAGGAAGGGTCTCAGTAACCGCTCTGAACGGCGGTCCTGCCGAGCCCTGGCTCCCCTCCAGCTCCCTCGTCATTGTTTGGGGAGAGTTGCTACGCGAGCGGCTGCTTTCAACGCCCTTGAGAACGAATTTGGGTTTAATTTCCTCTTTACAGGTGTTCCCCCTCAAACACTACCAGGACAAGATTCGGCCTTACATTCAGCTGCCGTCGCACAGAAACATCACCGGGGTCGTCGAAGTCATCCTCGGGGACACCAAGGCCTATGTGTTCTTTGAAAAGGACTTTGGGGACATGCACTCCTACGTGAGGAGCTGCAAGAGGCTGAGGGAAGAGGAGGCTGCCCGGCTGTTCAAGCAGATCGTCTCCGCTGTAGCTCACTGCCACCAGTCGGCCATCGTACTTGGTGACCTCAAGCTCAGGAAATTTGTCTTCTCTAATGAAGAAAGGTAAGCGGTTGTCACCAGCCAGCCCTGGGGTGAGTGGGGAGGGAGGAATGCCACCTCCAGAGACGCAGAAGGCGTCCCAGGGAGTGGAAACGGCCGTGTCAGCCGGGCATCACCTGCGCGCGATCTGAGTCGGTCCCCATCACGTATGTGTAGTAGGTCACGGATCTAACCGGTACGCACTTGGCCTCTTAGATCTCGACGGATGAAAGGGAGGAAGCTCTCCGGGAGCTTCCTCTCATTCAGCAGAAGTTCAGTGAAACCCGCTGGTAGACAAAGGGACGAATGTTCGGATGCTCGTTAGCGCCAGAAGATGTCATGTGTGCCACTCATTCAGTGTCAAATGAATAAAAGGCAGAGAGAAGGAGAGGAGGGAGGCTGAGGCGCTGGGCCGGGGAGGGGGAACGGCAACGGCCGTCTGAGGGAGCAGGAGGTGCGAGGAGCCGGAGCTCCGGTCCCTCCTTGCGCCCCGGAGAGCAGCCCCGTGGCAGAGCCGCCGTCAGGAGAGGGGTGCTCAGGAGGGGTGTCCTCGCTGAAATCCCCTGCTGATCAGGGTTATGCTGCTAATGAAAGACCGGCTGTGTCCTTCCAGGCTTTTATCCCTCCTCCGCTGCTGGCGGCGGTGCTTCCCGTGCCCCCTGTGCCTGTGGATGTGGGCATGGACAGGAGGGAAGGTGGGACATGGTTAAATATTGCTTTGGGAATCCTGCGCTGAAGAAAAGCACTTTGCTAAAACTTAGCCTAAAGCCTAGGTTTATAGAAAGGAGATCCAGAATCTAGTTGTTAAATTTAGATTAGGGAAATAATTCAGTATTTCCCTGGAGTGTTTGCTGCTCTTGTAGTGCCTCACCGCACGTGGCAAAGCCAGAAATACATTTTTAATCAGCAAAACTGACTCTGACTAGCTGCTTATCCCGTGGATAAGTAAGGGCTGTAGTGGAGTTGTGCTTAATCTGATGAAACTGGAGGAAATATTACTGAACCAGAAGAAACACGTTTTGGTTTTGGTTTTTTTTTTAACTGGGCCAACGCTTCTTCAGGATATTATTTATAAATGTGATAAGAAAATTAACCAGCACTGCCCCTCTTAAACAGAAACAACCATATGTTGACATGCAAAGAAAGTAATTCCTTTGAAGGAAACTATTGCAGCTTTTCCCGCCCATGAGAAGATGAAACATTTGTTGAAATGTTACATTGCACACAGTCTCGCTCATTTGGAAATAACGCGTTGCACAGGCGAGTGTCATGTGCATCCCATTTGGCAAGAAGAGGGTTAAGCAATGGCAGGCGGACTCGGGCTCTCCGGCACAGGTGCAGTTTCAGGGCTCCCGCAGCCAATCCTGGGCCCACGGTTCGCGTTGAGTCATATTTTCCGTTTGCAGAACCAATGGGTATTTGACGAGGTCACGCTGAGGACAGGCTGCAGCCAACGCATCTACACCCCAGCGGGCTGCAAGGCAGCGCAGAGCCCTTCAGGGCAAGCTGCTGGCTTCCTCACTGATGCGAAGCTCCCCTTTCCCCCCAGAATGGGAGGTCAGGGTGGACCCATCTCCACCCGGGAGGTGGCGGGTGCGGTGGTACCCTCCAGAAAGGCAAAAGGAATAATAATTAAAACATAAAATTAGAAAATAAAATACAGAACTCAGGAGAGCCGATGATTCCTGCAAGCACAGAAGGGAGCTGGACTTTGCAGTTTGCAAAATCACGCAGCTGGACTCTGTTTGCTCAAAGCCTGAACCGCAAATAGCGGCGTGTACGATGTGTTGTAGCCGATTAACCCCCTGCAGTCGCAGTGCAACCTGTGTAGATAGAAGGTGACTGGCCGGTGTTCCTCAAGAGCCCTCTGTGTTGTTAAAATCCCCGGTAAATAAAATAAGCTGGCATCACTGAGCGCCTACCCGATGCACATAGCTGCGCTTCCATTGCACGGGTCCAGGAGTCCAAGGAACTTCTCCGCTGCAAATTAAAAAGTGTTTCCTCTGCTTTTCTTTATGCCTACGCGAGAAGGGGAGTGGGGATTGCCGTGGCGGGGGGCTCGCCGTGCTCGCTTGTGCCTGGGTGTTGCTATTTCTAACCTGTGGCTTCCTCCCCTGCCCTCCCCAGGACTCAGCTGCGGCTGGAGAGCCTGGAAGACACGCACATCATCAAAGGTGAAGATGATGCGCTCTCAGACAAGCACGGCTGCCCGGCGTACGTCAGCCCTGAGATCCTAAACACGACAGGGACTTACTCTGGAAAATCGGCCGACGTGTGGAGTTTGGGAGTGATGCTCTATACCCTGCTGGTGGGACGCTATCCCTTCCATGACTCGGACCCTAGCACTCTGTTTTCCAAAATCCGGCGTGGACAGTTCTGTATTCCTGACCACGTCTCCCCCAAAGCCCGATGCCTCATCCGCAGCCTCCTGCGGCGGGAGCCCTCTGAAAGACTCACTGCTCCAGAGATCTTGCTTCACCCTTGGTTCGAGGCAGTCTTGGAGCCTGGATATACAGACCAGGAGACGGGAACTTCAGATCAAATCGTTCCAGAATACCACGGAGACAGTGACGATATTAGTTCCTTCTTCTGCTAACCCCGAAATCTCAAAAAACATCGGTTCTCATCTCCGGCATCTTCGTAGAGTTTCATTTTTCCACATTTGCAAACTCAACAGCATCTTAAAGTGCCAGTATGGTCGGAAAAGTGACCTTGTTTAAAATAAACGCCAACCCATAGATCTCCGCTCCCTTGAGCGTACTCAGAGTTTCATCCTCTTGCTCTGCTGGTAGGTCCGTCCCGCCGGCTTCAGAGGACCCGAGCAGCTTTGCGAGAGCCGCCTGGCTTTTCTCCTGCCTCCCGCATCCTCCCCCAGTGTAACTGGCCACATCTTGGCTGCGGAGTCTTATGGCTGGTGAGGTGTGAGACAGAAAGGCAGCCCCTTCTGCTTTCCCACGGTGGCTACGGGGGTGCGGAGCCCTGGCAGCGATGCTGAGGGGGTGGGGGGCACGAGGTGCGCCTCTAACTGAGCAAATCTGACAGAAATGCGTAAAAAGGGGAATCGACTCAGCGTGCCACACCGGCCGGCTTGCAAAGTAGCTTTCTGACTGTTAAGCGCACTTTAATGAGGGAAGGAGGTCTTTGCCCACCACGGCCAGCCACCTGCTCGCTCCTGCTCCTCCAGCTGATCTTGCTTTCAGAGGCATGAAGCTCCTAGATCCACCCGTAAGACAAATCACTGCTGTGGCTCTTTCCGAAGCAGAAACCGGTGGATCTCCCAGCCGGATCCCCTCCGATTCCATTGGCTGACTGGGAAAGCGTTTTAAATAGACTTAAGCCTTGTGTTACCATGGCGTAGCCTATATAACTTTATGCCCTCAGCGAGCTCGTCAAGTAGCAGGTCTCGTTAGCTCCGAGTGCCAAAACATATCCGTTTACCAAACCGTAACACTATCGGCTGGGGCGCCTTCCCTTAGAAAACGATAAGGGATATCTTGTACAGTACATGTAAACACGGTCATGTTTTCCTACAGGCTCAACTCTTAAAAACATCACATCCCCTCTTCTCTTCCCTGATCCACCCCCCAAAAAGTTAGTCTTAAGAGTAAAATCTCCATACGCCCTTAGTTGATTATTCAGGTATGTTGTTTGCCTCTGGCTACATTTTTTTTTTTTCCCCTTAAATTCTTTTTTTTTTTGCATGATTATTCATAGTCTTTCCAATGTGCGTGGATAATGAATATATCTAAATCATTAGCTTCCTGGGTTGGGGGTAAGTAAAGCTTAGTCCTGCCTAAAATTTCTGCTTCGTTTCACGTTTGTGTCCAGTGGCTTATGCAGAGATATCCATTCGCCTTAGGCGAGAGCGCGGCTTCTGAAATGGCCGTGGGCTGGGTAACTTAGGGCCCCGACATGGCACAGTTTGACTGAAGTCACCTTAAGGGTAAACGCCCAGCAAGCTGCAGTCCCACCACGCGTTGCGAGAATACCATGTATACCTCATGGACTGTGTACCTTGTACATACCTTATGTTTGGGGTTTTGTTTTCTTGTTTTGTTGTACTTTGTCCCAATAAGAGGTGTCGAAGAGCAATTTAATGTGAATTATTGTTGGCAATACTAACTTGACAGAATCATGAGCATTAAGAGCAGGGCGGTCCAGCTCTCTGTTGCACTAAACCTCTCATGATTGCTTGACATTTGTATCTGTGATACAGTTTAACCCTTCTATGAAAAACAGTACATTTGTATATATTGGTAGAAAACTCTGCCAGAAAAGCTAAAAACACTATGTCCAACTTGTAAATATGTATGTGGAAACCTAGACGATAAAGTCTGACTTGTAGAAAGTTTTAATAAACTTGGTTTCATAATGTTTGTCCCTGTTTCTTGCGGTGTCTTGAGGGGAACGCAGCTCGAGTATGTTTAGTTTAATCTGAAAACGTGGGGTTTGGCCTCATCTACAGTCCCTATGCGTGCTCCATCGCGCCTGAGCCGCCGGGGTCTGAGCCCTGATTCCCCCACTGCTGCCTGGGGTTGAATCCCCATGGAGATGAATGGGGACAGGGGATGGCTCCTGCCTCTTGGGGGGTGGAAAGGGCCTGAGACATCCCCAGAGCTACGTGAAACAAGTGTCCTATTCATCTGATAAACAAGGGGGAGAGGAGTTACAGCTCTGCCTCTCACCTTTAGAAACCCTATTGCCTTTCAGCACGTGCATTCATTTCCATCTGTGCCCCAGGAGCAGAAAATGCTATGGCACCGCAAGGCTGTCACCCTGCGCCTGTGTGCGCGGCAACGTGATGCTCAAGCCAGTGGAAAATCACATCTCAGGTGTCTAAAAGTGAGCAGCCAGAAGCAGAGGCAGTGGTGGAGAGCACAGGCTTTAACGGGGAGCCGGAGCCAGTGGGCAGGGGCTTGACCCCGCTGCTGGGAGGCAGTGCAGAGGCCACCCAGTGCGCCTGTGAAAAAAAGGGAGATTATTAGAGCTGCTTTTCTTTGTGGCGAGAAGAGAGGAGTATAAATAGCAGCAGTATCGAGGTTAGAGAATGCGCTTTCCTGAAAGAGATCAAGCCACCCTTGTAATCCACCCGGAGCGGTGAGATCATCGCTCACAAGTAGAGAGGAGGAGGAAGAGAGTCTTGATTTTTATTTATACTTTGCCTCATGTTTAACTTTGTCCTTTTGCTTGAAATCTGTTCACCAGAGCAACTGCTTCCAGGCAGCTCTTTGAGCAGGAGCAACTTTTAAATAGGCTCTGCTTTTAGAAAGGGAGTGGAAAGAGAGAAAGAGGGGATAGAGACCTGGTCAATGATAAAGCAAAGAGCGCTGACTTTCATTAGGCACCTTGACTCCCACTCTGAGAAACCAGCAATCTGTGCAGTAAGCGTATTTTCTTAGCACTTGCTGAGTGAATGTCAGACACCAAAATATCTCAAGTTACTTTACTGATGTTGTTCTTGCAAGACTTGTAAAAATACATGCGCCACATAGCCTGGCTGATTAAATTACCCCCTGCCCTACCATGCTTTTGGGCTTGGACAGGAGCCCTGATGCATCCTTTTAAAACAACTGCAGGAGGTTCATGCTTTGGTGAAACCTTGAAAACTTTCAAAACACCTTTTTTTTTTCCCCCTGCAGTTAAGTCACTCTGAGTAGGTGAATGTGTAGGTCATCCCATGACTTTATTTCACATGAGCTACACTGTAGAGCAATTAAAATAAACGCCAAATTGTAGTAACATCTGCAAACAGCCTCTGTGTTGCTTTAGGGATTATAATGCAACATCCGTTTGTACAGCAGAATAAATTGCTATTGCTTCGTAACCCCATCGTTTGTATTATTGTATACAAAGTTTCAGAGCGTGTTGAAAGAACCAGCATATTAAGTGATTAAACTTTGATGGTGGGTGTGAGAACTTTGATTTATGCAATGCATACATTTCTTTGCAAGAGAGTCATAATTTGTCTATTTTTAAATGGTCATTTTGGATGAGGACTGTCTGAATCTCTTACGTATTCCTCAGAGCTGATCACCATTTTCGTCTTGAAGTTGCAAGATATTGCTGGCCTCTCTGAAAAGTGCTGGGAGCCTTCAGTCCTCCTCTGTTTGCTGCTGAAAACACACAAAAAAAGAGGTTTTTCACCACCTCCTGGGCTCCATCCTAAACCAGCATCAAACCACCTCCTGGTCAGGAGAGATCTTACAGCCTATATATATATCTCTATCAACTGTTGATACTTCAGCTGCATTTTAGGCATCAGTTCAATAATTTTCTTTTTAAAGTAGCACAGCAGCATTTATAAACCAGCTTCCTCTTAAAGCGCCAGGTAAAACAGCCAGCTCAGCAAGCTCAGGTTTAAGGTCAACAGCTCTTTGCCAAGCAGGTGATACTGCTGAGGTTATTTGCAGTTAATTAAGACGGATTGGTAGAGGTTCGGTTCTACCTATGCTAAAAAGTGCCCTGATTTTAGGAGAACACCTTCAAGTCAGTCAAAGGCACCGCTTCATCACTGTATTATTTATGAAAGAAAAGGGAGAAAAGAGGAATTTTTTATAAAGCTGTGCAAGATGAAGATTCATTGTGCTTGGCTGGATCGCAAAGCCTGTGCCTGCTCTTCATTAGCTCTGCTTTAATGCATTGAGGGTAGGCCTGAGAGATAACTTGAAAAGCACATTGTATTCAATCAGCGCTGAGTGCGTTCTGTCAAGCAAATCTCTTCAGATTATCTCTTTATACAAAAGTAGATTTTTTCCCCCTTTTTTCACTCTATTGCATTCTGTCAGGGAAAAATCCCAACATTTAGTGTTATGGCACTGCACAGATTTAGCAGCACAAAGAAATATCCTATGCAAATGCTTCTTACAAATACAATGTTTTCCTAGCGAGCACTGAGAAGAATAGCTTGACATATTACCACGGTCTGACTTAATCCCTTGCAAAAAATGGCTTTGTTAAATGCAACATCTCTCAGAACTATTGTTGGTAAAAGTACCGTGAAATTTGCAACAGTTCTTACCGTGATTCCTCCCTAACTTGCAAAATCCTGGTCTCCAGGTGAAATCGAGTTCAGATTTCAGTCAGGATCAATTTTTGTTGCAGCAAAATGACAAATCCTTCAGGATATGAGTTCACAGCAGGAACATTTTTTTAATTTTTTTATGAAGCCAGCTATTTAGAAAATGCCTTAAAGAAAACTCATTAGTTTTCATTGCACTGTATGTATTTATTTACAGTATTTAACCAGCTAAACAAGCTAATGTGCAGCACTTCATTTCCTAATTTGGCTTTGAAGCCAGAGCAGCAGAAGTATCAATTACATTCTGTCAAATGCAAACATTAACATAACTGTATGAAGCAATCATGTTTCTAACAACAGCAAGCACTGCCCAGAGGACCAAAATAAATAAAATTCATAGAGCAAGAGGTAACGCTTTTCTTTACGGCAGGATTAGGGCTGGCGAGCGCCCGTGCGCTTTCCTCTCAAGGGACGTTTGTCTCGCAGGGCCGCGGAGGCAGCCCCGGCGCTGAAATGCAGGTGATTAATACGGCACTTGCTCACCGAGGGCACGGTCTCATCACAGCGGGTGTGGATTTCTGCATGCAACTCCCACTGTTATTAATGGTTAATTAATGTGTAATTTGCAGAAAGAGATGAAACTGGGACCTCGGCGGTGTGTTGTGAGCACACACGCAGGCTTATCATTCGAAGAAATATCAGGGTGACACGAAGGGTGGATGACAGAAAATAAGTGCGGCATGAATCAGCTGCCCCGTGTTTATCATACGGCGCTGTTGTGGGAAAACATTCACCTCCACCGACTACCATCTCCTGCCAACAACAAAAGTCGAGTTTGATAAATTATTAGTGGAGATGTTCTCAGTGGCTTTGCTTAGATTTTACTCCTCTTGCGCAAACTGCAGATTAGGAAAGGATTAAGTAACAACAGTGTGGCTAAAGTATTACACATCGCGCTGGCGATTAGCCAAAGAATGTAGCATGCAAAAGCTGACATTGCCTAAGAAATCAAATATAGCTCCGGTCACCACAGAAAATGACTCTTCCTCACCACCTAAGGTAGTTGCTCAGTTTCTCCTGTGTCACCCAGCGTCTTGCACCAGCAAATGTTCATTACAGGGCCTTTTTTTTTTCCTTTTCATTTTTTTTTCTTTTCTTAACTTCCAGGTAGTGACAAAGCCATAAACATTTAGATGAATCACAGAAACCATAAATGTAATTGAGTGTAAAACCATTGTTGGGCCTTGTGATAACATCCCCGTCAAGCCTCGACTTGTCAGATTCATAGTCTTGCTGAGGTTCTAATACTGCAAGTTTGCTTTGCCGTGCTAGCAACCAGGGGCAAAGTATAACAACATAATTTGGGGCAAAAGGCCGTGCAAGACTCATGCCCGATGACAATGACTTTGCAGATAGGCAGTGGGATGCCTGGTGGGAGTGTTTCCCCCTGTGAGTAAAGGCGGCAGAATAAGGCTCACAAAGGTCGGCCGGCAGCCTTCGTTGCCAACCAGGGGGGCAACGGCCCCCAAACCCCAGGTGAAAGGGTAAAACCCACCCTGGTGCTTGTGTGAAATCGTTGGCTGGCAAGCATTGGGGTGAGCCCTGCTCCTCTTCACCCTCATGCCTGTACCTGAGCTGCCTCGATCTGGGGGGAAGGCAGGATGCTGTCGGGCCAACAGGTCCGCCCAGCCCCAGGAGAAGCACCGGCAGATGTCTACAGATGTGCATGGGAGCAGGGCACATGCCCGTTGGGTTCCCTCTGTGATGTCCCCCCTGCAGCACAGGGACACAGTACTTAAAGTGGGCCTACAGGAAAGATGGGGAGGGACTCTTTATCAAGGAGTGTAGTGATAGGACAAGGGGTAATGGTTTTAAATTGAAAGAGGGTAGATTTAGAGTAGGAAGAAGTTCTTCACTGTGAGGGTGGTGAGGCACTGGAACAGGTTGCCCAGAGAAGCTGTGGATGCCCCCTCCCTGGAAGTGTTCAAGGCCAGGTTGGATGGGGCTTTGAGTAACCTGGTCTAGTGGAGGTGTCCCTGCCCATGGAGGTTGGAACCAGATGATCTTTAAGGTCTCTTCCAACCCAAACCATTCTATGACTCTATGACACCATGGCCCACTGATGCCCAGTTTGGTGTTTAACCGTCCTCCAAGGACCTTCCTATCTAACAGTTGCTTGGCTGCCTTTGACCCTATCTGTACTTTGGGGTCTCGAAATCCTGCAGCAGTGAATTCCAGAGCAGAGCTTGGTGCTGCTCCGTTAAATTACTGTTGTGGTTTAACTTGGCAGGCAGCTAAACCCCACACAGCCGTTCACTCGCTTCCTCTGAGTAAGATGGGGAAGAGAATCAGAAAAAAGGTAAAACTTGTGGATTAGGATAAAGGCAATTTAATAGGACAGAAAAGGAAGGGAAAATAATAATAATGATAAAAGAATATACAAAACAAGTGATGCACAATGCAATTGCTCACCACCTTCTGACTGATGCCCAGCCATGTCCTGAGCAGCAGCCACATCTGCCTGGCCAACTCCTCCCAGATTTTTTTGTTCAGCATGACATCATATGGTATGGAATAGCCCTTTGGCCAGTTTGGGTCAGCTGTCCTGGCTGTGTCCCCTCCCAGCTTCTTGTGCACCTCCAGCCTCCTTGCTGGCAGAGCAGTATGAGAAGCTGAAAAATCCTTGACTTAGTGCAAGCACTGCTCAGCAACAACTAAAACATTAGTGTGTTATCAACATTATTCTCATCCTAAATTCGAAACACAGCACTATAGCAGCTACTAGGAAGAAAACTAACTCTATCCCAGCCAAAAACAGGACAATTACCTTGCTTGGAAAGGGGATATGCTCCAAAACACAAGAATACAAGTGGAACCACTGAAGAGGACCGACTGGCCCAGTTTTGGAGGGACTTTGTGCTGCCCTCGCTCCCCGTGGGGACTGGAGGTGATGCAGAGCAGCTGCGCTCTACGCAGGGCAGCAGCCTTCAGAGGCGGCCGCAGTGCCTGGGGCAATGGGGGCTCAAGCCCAGCAGACAGAAAGGCTTAATCAGTGAATGCATGGGATTTTTTTTTATCATGGGTCTTGTGATCCTTAATATGTAAGAGCCCTGTCTGCTGAAGTTAATGATCTCCAGGAGTTTTCAAACTTTCATCTGAGGAAGAACGAGCAAGTGTCCAGTCCTCGCTGTTGCAAAGAGGGATTTGAAAGGATGTGTCCTGTGAACTCTTTGGACTATTCCCCGCTTGTCACCAGTGTCCCAGCCAGATGCTCCATGCTGCAAAGGCATGCTTGACTGGCTGCCTCATTACAGCAGGCAGAGCTTTGTCCTTTTATCTGAGCAGCTGGCAAAACAATAAATTAAAAAATAAGGCAAAGTCAGCAAATAGTTTTCTTTCCCCATGCGTGAGGTTAGAGGAACTGTTCCCCCTCCTCCAGAATGATTTCCTGACTTGGTAACATTTTTCTCAATGTCCTCTTCTTCTTTTTCTCTGGGTGTGTGGGGAAAAGCAGGATTTGTGGTTCGGATGGAGGGGGAGCACCTTTTCGTGCTGTGCTGTGGCCCAGGCGCTTCATGTGCATGTGCCAACCGCAGTGAAAGCCCTGAAAAAATCTCTCTCCAGCATGGGGCAAGCGTGGTTTTGCAGGGAGAGTGCTTTTGACACGTCAGGATGGGACCTGGACTCTGGCCATGAGGGACCCCCCTGCCTGCAGGCTCGTTGGGCAAGCTGTGCTTGCTGGAGAGAGCACCACCATTAATAGCCATGGCCAGGAGATGGTCCATCCTGGCACATCTTTCTGTGCTGGAGGGAAGATGCTGGAGTTGCATCCGGCTTCAGTCCCCGGCGCTGGGTATGGCTTGGGTCCCAGCAGGGCTTTGGCTGCCGGACGCAGGCAGGTCTGCTGCCGCAGGGTGCGGGGGGCCGAGTGGCTGACCCGGGGCTGGCCCGTGATGCACATCCTGCTCACGCATGTGGGCATGAGTCAGAGCCCGAGAGGAAGAGGCCTCACCCAGTGGCAGGCAGAGCGGCGCAGGGAGCTCGGGCTGTGTGCTGATGGAGGAGATGATTGCTTATTACTGCTGACAGCCTCCCTCGGCAAAATCCCTGCACCTGTGGTGCAGAGAAGGGGGTTTGAAGCTAACCATGTCTCCCATCATGTTGTCAGAGGTTCAATGCAAATGCTATGGGATGGGCTTGTAGAGGCGGCTCAGAGCCTGCCTTTTGGCATCTGCGTACCTTAGAGCTGAAGGAGTTGCTGGGAGCTCCCAGCATGCACATCCCGAGCCACTGCCCATCTCCCGCAGCGAGACGGCACAGCAAGGCTGAGCAGATCCACGTCTGTCCCCCTCTACTCTGCTCTCGTGAGACCCCACCTGGAGTTCTGTGTTCAGCTCTGGGGCCTCAGCATAAGAAAGACATGGACCTGTTGGAGCGGGTCCAGAGGATGGCCACGAAGATGATCAGGGTGCTGGAGCACCTCTGATATGAGAACAGGCTGAGAGAGTTGAGGTTGTTCAGCCTGGAGAAGAGAAGGCTCCAGGGAGACATTATAGCAGCCTTCCAAAGGGGGAAGGCTGCTAAATTTTTAATTTATTGTTTTGACAGCTGCTCAGATAAAAGGCTTCCTTTAAAGGGGGCCTTACAAGAAAGATGTGGAGGGACTCTTTATCAGGGGGTGTAGTGATAGGACAAGGCATAACGATTTTAAACTGAAAGAGGGTAGATTTAGATTAGATATAAGGAAGAAATTCTTTACTGTGAGGGTGGTGAGACACTGGAACAGGTTGCCCAGAGACGTTGTGGATGCCCCATCCCTGGAATTGTTCAAGGCCAGGTCAGATGAGGCTTTGAGCAACCTGACCTAGGTGTCTCTGCCCATGGCAGGGGGGTTGGAAGTAGATGATCTTTAAGGTCCCTTCCAACCCAAACCATTTTATGATTCTATGCTGGGCAGAGGCCTCTGGAAAAGCAATGCAGTCTTTACCTCTCTTCTTCCCATCGGCTTGACCTCGGTCTTGCTATCTTCAGCACCCGTCAGCTGCTCTGTACCCAGGTGCTAATCTCGCTCAGGCACTGGGACAGCTGATCGATGGTCCAGCCGGTCCCCCCCCCCCGCCCCCGCTGCCTTGCCAGGAAACAGGTGTCCAGATCTTTTGACCCCTCTGCAAATGATTGCATTTAATTATTTCTGGAAATCTTCCACTGCAGTCTTAGAGTGGTTCTTCCAGAAATTGGGTTCATCTTTTCTAGGAAGCTGTTCCGTGTCTCAAGCAAAGGTCAGGATGAATCATTTTGGAAAGCACTCCAGCTGCCATGGACTCCCAGCACCGGGTGAGTGGAAATGTGTCCATGGTTTGGCACTTAAACACAAAGCCCTGAACATCCCCAGCACTTCTCGGAGTCAATGGGATGACTTGCATAGAGTAACAAATGCCGGGTATGACTGTAGGCAGTTCAAAAGCCAGCGGTAGATGGACCGTGGTCCCACAGCTGTGGCTTTAAAAGGGTTATTGATTCATTTGGAAACAACTAGCAGGAGTGACTTTGTAACAGACAGGATTATTTAGTCTCACCACATGCCAAACATAGACAAAGTACAGTTCAGCACTGAGATTCTTTCAGTGACCATCACATAACACACCCAACGGGCCAATGCACCAATGCCCTGGATAATGCACGTTCCTCAGGTATGTTTGCAACCGCCGAAGGATGCGTGTAGCCCTCAGAAGCAAAGGGAGAAATTCTTCAGTTAAAGACCTGATAGGGAGGAGTTAAGCTGGGAAGCAATCAACCAAAACAAAAAAAGTATGTGGATAATGATACAGCCGTGATCCAGGCTGCTGCAGCAGTTCATAGCAAGGAGAAATAAATCACTCTGCATGTATATAAAATGCATGCTCTGAAAACACACAAGAACAGCTTCTCATCTCATATCTGCTTGCTATGCTGGGCACCCTAAGGGAGCTGCAGTTTTCCTTTATGGGCCAGCTGAGGATGCTCCTGGTGACAAGGACACACAGCATGATACCAGTGGAGCCATCTCATATCCCAGTTGCTAGCAAAGTGTCAAAACATGCCAGGGAGTTACAGAGGCAAAGACAACCAGGGATGGGAAGGACCAGCACGTCGCTGAGTTGTCCGCTGTGAGCCCTTGTGGGTCCTACCCCATTGGTGCAAGTTAGAAAGGCTTCACTCAAACCAGATGCCTCTGAGAAAGCAGAGAGCTGCAATTAAACCCTGGCAGCCCTACCACGTCTTCTGCAGGGATGAGCCAGTTTCCGTGCATGGGGTATCTGGTCCCACAGATCCCACATGCAGAAAATCCCCAGCTGGATCATAAGGGTATATCCAGAAGTTTTGCTCTGACATGAACTATAATGCAACTATAATCAGGATATACTCAGGAGTTTTGCTCTGGCATGAATTATAACCCAACCGCTGTAATCTGGAGCAAAGTCAGGCTTGGCCTGCCCAGCAGCCCGCTGCATTGCCAGCCTGCTTGCTGCGTGTTGGGTCAAACCTAGAGATCCGAACTCAGTGTTCACCCAGCGGAGCAACCCAGGGAGAAATTCTCCAGTGCATGCAACATTCCTGTGTAAATCAATGGGAACTGTAGAGTCTGGCCTGAAGTCAGGATTTCAGGATTTGACCCAATTTAACCTTGGCATAATGAGTTGCCCAATTCCAATTTTTTTTTTTTTTTTTGTAAGGCTCAACAATTAACTTTCAAAACAGCTTTAAAAAAAAAAAGCGGCTGGGGTTCAGAAGTGCTGTGCTAGTCAGCAGTGTTTTGTTAAAGTTACTTCCACTATTATGGTATTTGTTGGCGTCAGCACTTTGTGCAAAGTAAAACGCTGCTCTGGGCTCTCCATCCAGGGCAGAGCTGTACGAACCCGGGGCAGAAGCTGTGACTCTTCCCATATTTGACACACAGGCACAGTAGTTCCTTTTATCAAATTCAACCATTGGGTTTTTTTTTTTACTCACCAGAGTGAAATTCAGCCACGTGCAAACTGCAAGGACTGCTCGTTGCTCAGATCCGATCAGTCCCAGTGTCGAAGGTTTATTGGAGAGGCTTTGCGGGGGACCGAGGGCTGGGATAGGAAGATGGGAAGAAGCAGGAGAAGTTTACACCCTTGCAGAGGGATGAGCTTTACCTTGGGGACTCACACCCTCTCTGTCCCTTCTTGTTTCTATGCAGGGAAAGGGTACCACTTCCCAGCCTGTTTTCAGGAATCTCTTTCAAAGAGCTGATGCAGATATAAAGCTCTTTTTTTTCGCTCACCTTCCACCCACAACAAAAGGCATCATTTCAACCTTAAAGATTTTATTGTTTTAATTACTCCGCTGCATCTTGGAGTTTACTATGCCATTACTTGTTAATATATTTAATAGAGCACAAGGGATGCCAACACCGTTGGAGCCTGCTGACATTTTGTTTCACCTCAGATCCTGACTTGTAACCCTGCACCGGGCAGTCCCACGGCTGCGGATCTGACCCGGGCAGCAGCTGCCAGGGCTGGGTGTCTGGCTGCGGTGGCAGCTGCTGCGATGGGAAGGATGAGCCCGGCACTGAGAAGTCACTTGCAGCCCTGTTGTGCCCGTTAGAAAAAAACAAAATGTATTTTCAGGGAAAACTGGTTTTATTTCCCTTGGGGCAAATACATGCATCATTTCTTTCAGGTTTAGAATAAAATCAGCAGGGTGGCCAGTTGCAGGGTGTTAACTAGGAGTGGGTTTTAATATATGTTTAAAAGTGCTTTGCATAGTTTTGGTTCAAAACCCCCTTCCCTTCTACTGCAGATGAATCTAGGTAGTTCCTTAGTGCTTCAAAACAGTTTTTGACATTCAGACTTAGGGTCTGAATTTCTATGTGCCCTCCAAAACATCTTCAAAGATTGGCTCTAGTTTTTTAACACTTCCACCTATGAGACCCCTCTGGGTTCTTCAGCTGTGGCTTCACTTGCAAAGGACCATGAAAATAAGAGAAAAAATGGTGATTTTGGCAGTAAAACTAGCCCACGGAGATTTAAGAGCTGTCGGGACACCCTGCGTCGGCTTTCTGGGAGGTTTTGGTGCTGGAAGTGGTGCGTTGTGTTGATGTGTGTGATGGCACGAGAGATGCTCGAGGACCCACCGGTGATGTGAGTCGGAATGGGGCTTCTCCCCTGCGGCGCCCATCAGGTGGGATCATCGGTTGTGCATTTAACATAGGCCTGGGCAACCTTTGGCTCATGAAGCAATTTGCCCTCATGGCGCTGGGCCCCAGGCTGCCAGGGGACACAGGGGAGGATGAGGGTGAGACTGGGAGCTGTGGCGGCAGGGGGAGGAAGAGTGTGGATGTGGAGGGGAGATCTGGCACCAGAGCAATTGAAAGCAGGAATTTTGTGGGTGATGCCAGGGGCGCCTGGGCTGCTGGTTGTGTTTTATAATTGTGTGGGTGATGCCAGGCCACCGGCCACTTTGCTCCTGTTGCCCCTTGCCTCAATAATCGACTGCAGCTCAGCCTCTGGGCTTATTCAGACCGGGGAGGGGAGAAAAGGAGGTGGTGGAGCACGTGTTTGGATGACTCCGAGGTTGCGCCCAGCCTACTGAAAGCCAAGAAGCACTCTTCGACTCACTCTCTGGGCTTGCAAGCATGAGCAGAGAACAGGAGTGTTTCAGTAATAGCGAAAATCTCAGATTCGTGTAGGAACTTATTACTTTTAGCCTTTTACTTTCCCCGCTGCCGCCCCGCCTGTGACTCAACGCCGTTGCTGCATGGCAGCATAACTCCGGGCACACAACCGTCCTCCAGATATTACGACTGTCAGGCAGATTGCTCACTCCATCCCATGCTCGGCTGAAAGGATTACAATATAGATTAGGATCAGGATTGCTTTCCTAATGTTCTCAGCCTCAAAACAGGTGTAAGGGGAAAACACGTGAGGGAAATTATTTGCCAGTGGAGAATCTCTCCAGGAGGAATTGTTGGATAAATACTGACTGGAGATTGGGATCAGGCAGCTGCTGAGCTGGGCTTTTCCCATTCTGAGGTAGCCTGGGAGCAGCGTTATGGGCTGCAGGCCCGTGCAAAGCAAAAATGCCGTTACATGCATGCATGATGGTAATTGCCTGTGCACGCGCACGCTGTGTCCTGAGAGAATCTGGTAAAATAGTAATAAAATATTGGAAAAAAGAACTGAAGACACTCCTTTGCCAGCAAAGCGGACAACGTAAGATACCTGCTATTGGAGGTGGGTTAAAGAATGGAGTGAAAAGTGTGACTACATCACAAGATCCCAAGGATTCATGCATATATACAGCCTTTTGTTCAGGTAATCCTGCATAGGTTGAGGTTGTTTGAGAACTGCAAATGCAAAGAAAGAGACGCAGGTCCAAAGTCAATACGAATTACCGAGAGCCTGGCATCTTTGTTACGGAGTATTAACTCTAGCCTGCATGTGTGGTATATCAATTTAGATTCTTTCCTGTAAATACATCTGTGCTGGAAAGCTCAGATTGGATTCAGCATGTATTTCTCGCCTGCTTTTTTCAGCTGGATAGACTTAAGCAAACTGAGATCATGTGACTTGCCAAAACCACCCAGTGAGTCATTGGCTCAACCCAGATTAGATCTCAGGAGCTTTCTAGCTTTGATCTCGCCACAAGACCACATGGCCTCTTTCTATAGTCTTTGATGAAAGGCTACATAAACACACATAAGGGAGTTTACCAAATTTTTTTGGAGGTTCTGAAAAAAGTTTTGCCCCTGCGGCAAGCAAAATTGGAATGGGCTATAAACGGGTGCCATGCACGTATCTGCTGGAGTAAAAAAAGTAATAGGGAGAAAAGTATATGTCCGAACACCACGAAGAAAAACTCTGTGCAAACAACAACAGGATGCTCTGGATAATAGTGCCGTGGATGCTGTACCTGCCATATGGGTCTTTCCACAAGAGCTGGTTACCTTATAAAGAGACGTTGTTGCATCATCCTTCAGAAAGTATAAACACATTAAGCAATGTTATTCTCTAAAACATCAACACATGAGCTACTTACAATGGACTAAAAAGTCATTGTTGCTTTGAGGATGTATTTGTCCCAAGTGATTCATAACAATCTGTGGCACTGAGGCTATGAAGACTTCTAAAGGATGCCTCCACTTCCAGGCAAGTATCCACGGAAACAAGCCCACAAGTTTGCTTTGTTTGCCTTCTTTTACCTAGGATAACCTTTTAAGCTGCTTTGTAGACAGCCAGGCTTCCCGGCTGCAGCAGATGTGTATCCATCCCCTCCGGATGCTAGGCTTCGCGCTCTGTACCTGCTGCACTGCTGACCACCGCAGCCCCTCCTGGAGGAAGGGCAGCGCTGCCCTTTGGCAGGGCCGGATGAAGGCGAGGACATCTCGGTGGCAGTAGCTCCTATAGTACAGTACTAATGTGGTTCCAGAGGCGGCTGCCAAGAATTGCTTGCCCATGCCTGCCTGCGCCAGGAGATGCGTGGAATGATGAAACCGAAGCTAGCGGAGTGCAGGGGCCGTGTCATCGCGACCCGGGGATTTGGAGCAGGACCCAAATGCAGCTCAGATACCCTCATGCTCTCAGGATGGGCAGCTCAATTAGGCAAAGTCCATCCTCTGGCAAGGGAAAGCTCGACCATGACCACCGATGCCAGAAGACTGTTTAGGCCTGTAAATCATCTTTTTTTTTCCTTTCTTCCCCCCTGCCCCCCGGCTCTGGCCTCCCTGTCCCTCCGAAATCAACTCTGACATGAAGGGAGACATCCTGTAATATTCTGGATCCTGTGTAGCCCCCATGGCCGCCTGGAATTTAGCTCAATTTTCAGAGAGACCCACGTCATTAGGGTAAACCAGTGTGTGTGTGTCTGTGTCAACACATAACAAAACACATTGTACGCACCCTGAGCTCAGGAACTAATACGTGCTCTGGCAGGAAGACAGCTGTACCAGCAAGAGCACAGGGCCATAAGCAAAGGCAATATTGTCTCCTGTGGGACTAATAAAGACAAAAGACAAAGCAACTGTTTACTGTACTGTTGAGGGGGCTGTTTGGGACACTGTACTGGGGAATGCAGCAGCTACTGTCACAGGGTTGTTAAGCACAGGTAAATGTTCAACCTGAAAAGCATACACAGACTCAAGCCCAAACTGTACACAGATGTTATGGGCACTGAGGCAAGTGCATAGCTGAGGCATGTCAGAGAAGCTTGTTTGTTGTCCTCCTCTCATACTGGTGTTAGCTCATCCTACGGTCTTGATTTGAATCAATTGAACAGCATCCACATCGACTCATGTTTCCTATTCAGATCAGCCATAGAGGTGCCGAGTCAGACCCCTTCTGATGCCCTGGGAAACCCAGGACCTCTCTGCTTCTGCACCAGGACTGGGCTCTGTACATCTGCCAAGCTCTAAAAGCCTGCACAGCTTTTGTGCCCAGTACCAGCAGGAAATGTCTTCCTTCTGGTACTGCAAGTAATGAGATGTGATTTATGGAGTGAAGTTCTACTTAATAAAACTGGAAATGAGATACTGATGGGTGGCTGTTAAAAGACCACCTCACTGTGCAAGAGAACAGGGCATTCAGTCCTCCAGTCACCTCTTCACAGCTCAGAGGAGGAAACTCCACCAGGATTTTAATTCACTGTTAGCTGGGTCACTTCAGCCAAGAGCAGTTCCCCACAGTTTAAAAAAAATAGGGGTTCATTTCTTAAACTTCAGACAGCTCTGGCTAACTCAAAAGAGAGCCTCTTTCTGACGGAAATGGAAGGACTAATCACTCAATCTGAAAATTAGAAGTTGTTTTGTACCACAGATCATAATCAAATTAGATTTATCTCATGCAAGTAGATTAGAGCGCTAATCATCAGCGTATGTATGCACTGTGCACACGCATGTCTATAAATGTAAACACCCATACGTTTCTATATTCAGAAATACACACAAGGTTGAACCCCAAACCCAAGTGGAGGTTATTGCTGCCCTGTGTGGGGAGGAGGATCTCCACATCTGTAGTGCTGGACAATCTCCACTTCATCAATGGCTTTTGATGCTTCAGACATCTGGGCTTGTCCATAAAGATGGTATCTTGGAGGTGGAGGATTTGGCAAAGCTTGTGGTGGTGGTGGAACAACAGTTAAGCCATAGACAAGCGTATGGCCTGGTAGGACTGGAAGAGATCGCATTGAAGATTGGGTTTCTGCCAATGAAACATTAGTAGCCATGAGGCAAGTTAAGCCCTTGTGACCTTGTGGTCAAATTTCTAGCTGTAGCTTCTTCAGGAGAAAATCCAAGTGATGCTGGTGCCCTTGCTGAAGTCAGCAGACCTGAAGAACATGTATCATTGTCAGAAGCCCAAGCACACATTGACAAACTTCGTCACTTCTTGGAGACACAGGCTGGTACATCACATTACTTCACTGTGACTGATGGAACCGAGACCTCTGCAGAGCAGCAGAGAGCACCATCCTGAAGACAAAGATCACTGACTTTTTTTAGTAATGACATGACTGAAGGCCTGCTCACCATATCAAGGGTGGGTTAAATGCACTCTCTCACTTCGGTGTCATTACAACACATTGCCAAGTCGGTTCTTTGGTGTTCCCACTTCATACAAATTATTGCTAACAAACACGACCATTTTTTTTGTGGTCTCCTTGTGTCTGAGGTTTCAAGGTTGCGCTGTGTTTATGTACGCGTGTATGTATATGTGTGTGCACACATTTAAAGCAGTTGCTGGCATAGTTGACTGGGAACATAAATGTAAAACGTGAATTGTTAATGAAAACTGGAAATTATCCAAGGCTATTCTACTCGATGTTCAAAAATCCATGATATCATGGAGATGGAAAATAGATATGTGGGGTAAGAAACAGCCTGTTTAAAAAAGATGGAGAAAGATCAATATAACATGAAGAAATGATGTATAAAGCAGGCAAAAACCCCCAGGAAATAGAACGACGATGATTATAAATTACAAGTTAAAACAATGCAAGTGATTGATAAAAGGAAAACAAAGGATAGATAGACTATCCACAGCCAGCAGAGTGAAAGAAATGCAGAAAACATTCAAAAAATCATGTCAGGAACAATGCTGCCTCCTCTCCCAAACCCATCCCCATGGCAGTATAGATCAATTGCTAAATGCAGATGGTAAAATCATAAACAGTGGTGCAAAAAAAAAAAGGCAGAAATGTTCAATAGCTATTTCTGCTCTGCATTTGGAAAGGAGCGGGATATTCATCCCATATGATGTTGCGGATGGAATACAGCATTTACCATCTGGAACAACAGAGGATGTGAGGCAGCATCTGCTAAAATTAAACATTTTTCACATCATCTGGCCTGGCTATCTTTGTGTCTTAAAGGAGCCAGCTAAAATGCTCGATGAAGTTTTATATTTACAAATCTGGTGAAATTCCAAAGACACGGGAGACTGTCAGGGTTGCTCTGGGACTTAACAGGCATAAAAGGGACACTCCAGGAAGCAATAGCCTAGTTAGCAAGACAGCATCCCTCGACACAATCACCAAAAGTTAATTCCAGCCTCCAACAACAAGGCATTAGAGGCTAAAAATAAAACCAATGCTAATCAGCAGGGCTTTGTGGAAGGTAAGTCTTGTCAAAGAAACCTGTTGTCTTTTTCTTCAGACAAGACTAGAGATCTGGTTGACACCGTATTCTTGGCTTTCTCCACCATATGATAGTTTGATTAATGAGCTCGCATTATATGGGATAAATAGGGCACACACTACCTGGATTAAAAGTTGGCTGAGTGACAGATGTAAAAAAGCAGTTATTAATGGGCAAATAGCAGCAGGCCAGGGATGTTCGAGAGGGTAAAGTCAGCCACATGGAGCTCAGTGTTTCTGTAGCTTCGGCCTGGGTAACTCAAAAATCTCCATCCTACAGTAAAGGGTTAGAGAGCCTAACATTGCACATTTGTCTCGGCAAGGTCTTGTCTGTTTGCACAGCGCTAGGATACATCTGAGCAATTACCTCCATTATCCAGGTAGAAAAGCAAGGAGGTAACAGAGACGGGCTGCTGTTTTAGGAAGCTGTGAGAAACAGCGGATGCGGAGAAACCAGATGCTTTCTTAAGGGGCAGTTTGGGCAGGCAATATCAAATTTCTGGCCTGACAAACCCACCGAGGCCATCAAGCAAATCAGTAGCAGAGCTGGGAAGAGAGCTCAGCAGTTGCTGGCTCCGGGCCTGACCCAGGATGACTCACTTATCTTACACATGTTGCATCTTTTCCATGCAGGGAGCAGGCATTGACATCAGCAGAGCCCAAAAGAACTTCTCCCGCTGGCCAGCACTGACTGTTTGCTCTCTTCCCAGCACACGCATCAGCTTCCGCCACCAAATAACTGGAGCAGTGCTTCATTTAAAAAAAAACCCCGCCCTCCTACATTACTAAATATTTGACAGAAGACTGAAGAAACAAGTCCTTGTAGGCTTATGTGCTCATCAAGTATTTGCTCCTAATTTATCACTTCACTTGCTTTGTTGTCTCTCCTGATGACTTGACTATTCACAGGCAATGCCAGCTTGCAGGGTACGGCACAGGCTGATGTCACTGTTAAACACAGTTGTAGGAAGAAGCCAGGTAATGCAAACTTTATTATGTATGTGCATTAATTTTTTGTTTCTACAGCTGGCACAACAAAAAGCTTGTGTCTCAAAGTTTGCCAGTACCCCTTCAGCAGCAGCTGGTACCTGGTTTAATGCTGGGGGCTGTCTGTGAGGCTGCAAGAAGAGACCAGTTCCGTCCTGGGAAGGCTGGAGAAGAAATGAGAAACCCCTTGGGGAGGCAGTGCTTTCAGCAGCGCTGCCCTGTGCCCTCCCTCCTTGCCCTGCTCCCTGCCAGGCTCGTGCACGGCAGGGAGAGACGCAGTAGCTGTTCTGAAGGTGAGGGTGAGACAGTCTTTATTAAAAAAAGAAGAGGGAAATTAAGTAAAATAACTGGTTTGCAAATATTTTATTATCTGTTGGAAACCAGCAAGATTCATTTTATTTCCTCTGCAGTGCCTCTGCTTGACGTGGGAGAGCTGCCAGCTATGACATGTCCCCTAGGATCAACAACCCAGAGAGCAAGAAAAACCGACAGCTGGACCCGTTTGGGCCTTTCGTGAAAAAAATACTATGATTAATAAACAAAACACAGGGCAGAAAGCATCATACTGGGGATGCTCTGGGAAGGGCAGGGTCCAGCGCTGGGCTCCTGTGCCTGCCCCCCTGAACAGGCCATTTCCCCATTTCCCACCCCTGAGGAAGGCAGGTCCCCCGAGGCTGGGGTGGTTACCCCATGGTGGCGTTAGGGACAGCAGCAGGAGCAGTGGCAATGAGAATGTGAATAGAAATCCCCTCTGGGCTCAGGGATCTCCAAGGGCAGGGGAGCTGAAACTCAGCACTTGCCCGCACGGGAGCCGAGGTGCCGAGCTTGGAGGGCAGCTGGGAAGCCCTACCTGGCTGCAGCCCTGTAACAATATGTCCTGGCATTTGTTTTTATCAGTAACAGCACTCTCTGTGCTGTAATTACAGCAAATCACCCGGGAAAATCAGCAGAAACTCTAACCCCTCCAGCTGTATGACTGCAACAAAACCCAGGTTCAGAGCCGGCACACCCCGCTGCAGCCTCCTGAGGTGCCAGCATAGGACTGAACCCCCGGCCATCTCGCTATGGTGGCAATGGCTGGCTTTTTGTGGAGACCCTAGCATGCACCCACCTAGGTTCCGCCAGCAAATGGTGAGAGCACGGTCAGGGTAATAACCTAAAGAGATGTGGCGGGGCTGGGAGAGCCTCCTGGGGACCTTCAGGGCCTGGGCGCAGCTGCAGCATCATGATGCAGAGTGAGACTCTTCCCCTGGTCATTGGAGACACCTCTGTGGAGGTGGGGTGACTGGGCAAGGAGGCCTTGCAGGCAGTGTGCCGGGGACCAGGGCACTTGCTGAGGTGTCCCAATACCCCCATTTGTTCACTTGCCACACCCTGGGTGAGGAAAGCCTTATTGTTCCCGGTTATCTCAAAATCACCCACAACGCCAGCCAGCGTGACATAAGAGGCACACGAAAGCACTGATGCACATTGGAAAAAAATAGCCAGGACTCATTTCTAAAAGGTGGAGGTGGAGACCCACCCCTTCCTTATCTGGTCACACCGGGATGAAGCTGCAGAAGTTCCCCTGGACACCACCAACATGCGCTGCCTCTCCTGATGCAGAGGTGCAGGGGCTGTCAGTCTTCCATGGCTCTTACACCCCTGGGGCATCCTGGAAAAACCATCTGCCTTCCCAGTGGATTGGGGTAGTTTCAAACCCTGCCTGCCCCTGGGCATCCACTAAAAGGGCCTGGCAGCATTTACCCATTTTCCCAGAAACTACTTGATTTCTTCCTTTTTTAGGGGACGGGCTGATAGCTCCTGGTTGAATTAAGCCCCTCTTCACCTCCTTGGGGCTCAGCTCTGTCGCTGTTGGATAAGTGCTCATATACTGTCCTTCACAAACCTATGGCCAATCCTCCTCCCTCCTCTCAGGTACCCGTTTGAGTGGGAATCGCCCTTTCCTGGAAGCAGTGCACTACAGCCCCTGGCACCTTAGTGTACCTGAAATTAAATTTAAACACAATCAATGTGTGTCTCAGTGCCGGCTCCTGATTGAGATCATTCACTGTGAGAGTGGGCAGGGGGTCCTGACTCCAATATTTTTCCTCTAGGCAGAGCTTAACACAAATTTCAAGAGCACTAGGTTCGTGGGAGAGTCCAGGAGCAGCGGCATTTCTGTCTCCATCTGGTGCACAGACACCCCAGTATGCTGCATGCTAAGACATTTCCTGCCATATTTGTAAATAGTACTAATTACTCTGAGCTCCTTCAGAAGCACTGGAATTAAAGAGAATAATGAGCAAACTCCAAAGCTGTCCTTCTGAGGTGCTGCAAACCCGGGTTAATCAGATTGCGTTACTGAGCACAGAAAACTCAGCAGCCGCAGCACTGCTGCAAAGCCCCAAAGACGAAATGCAGCCGTGCTGGCGGGGCAGAGCTGGCAGCCCTCACCAGGGCTCAGACCTCCCTAAAACTTCTCAGCAGTAGAGGAGGACATCAAAAGGCTCAGTTCTGAGCTCAGCTGAGGAATTAAGATGAAAAGGCTTTTTCTCGTGAAGAAGCAGTGGGAAGCGGAGGCTGCCGGGGAGGCTGCGGGATGAGCTGCCCTGGGGCCGACAGCAGCCCCAACATTGCAGCCATAGGAGGGGGCTCACGTGGATGTGGGCTCCGCAGCTGAGCTACGAGGTCAGGAGTGTCTCAGGAGCAGTACATCAATGAAAATCATGAATCAATACGGAGGATGTAATCAGTGCCTTGCGAGGCTGTGAATAGGCTCGCAGGAGGCTCTGTTTCTGCTACGACCAGGCTGTGTAGTTTTTCCAGGTTGTTTGGTGCTGCTTTTTTTGTTTATCATAGAGAGAAAAAAAAATCAATAATTTTCAAAGGGCATGAAAAAGGCCAAAGACCCTCCCTTTTTTTGTATAAAATATATATTTGCAATATTAAAAGCAATCTAATGCTTATGGCAAAATATCGTTTTTATTCATTCATGGGTCAGGCACAATTCAACCTCATTTATGCCCAAGCACCCAGATTAATTTAGGTTTGTGCTGCAACAAACTTGTCACTTACTGCCTCAGCCACATGCATTAACCACGGGCTCTCCCCAAGTGACACACGTCTTTGTGCTGTGGTCAGTCCTGCGGGTGCTGCCCATAGCACAGGAATAGCTGGGGGAGCTCCCCAGGCGAGTTTTGCAGCCTCCACCGAGCTCTGGCTAAAGGCAGGTAGTCTCACACTGACCTGGTTGCTCTAACGTGGACACGTCCAGACCGCAGTAGCCAGGAGCTGCACCAGGAGATTGGTGTGGAGTAAGACCACATCTATGCCATGAAACAGGGTTTGGCAGGGGGCTGCCTGAGGTAGCTGAGACCCAGCTGGCACACCCACGGGGCACGGCGAGGGTCTGGCTAGCTCCAGGTTGGAGAAGCCAGGCTGTATTTACATGACGCTGCCTACGAGCTCAAGCTCCCAAGCCCTGGCTCTCGGCAGCTACAGCCTGATTTGTCTAGACTACATCTGGACTCAACCTGGCTCCTGACCAGCTCGAATGAATCTCTCAACACCGTGCTTCCCACACGTCCAGCCCTGGGATTAGCATGGGCAGGGAAAGCTCCCATCCATCTGCAACAGCCAATGCAGTGAGTCCCGTAGATGTTGATAATATATCCTGGATTTGCTAGAACACTTATCTCCCAAAACCTTTGAAGTAGAAACATCTTGTTTTGTGTTAGCAGCTCGTGCAAGGGTCCCTGTCCTTGACTGGCATTCCTTGGCAATACTGCAACATAAATACTAACAATATGCACTATAAATATATATTTTCTAGCAGCTGAGCCAAAATTGAATGAAGTCCATAGAGAGGCATAGACAGCCTTCACTGGTTTTACAGTGGGGCATTTATTTTTGTTCTGAATAAAAAAAATAATTACTATCTAACAAAAAGTTTTCAGGTCATAGTTGACTCTCGGGCTATGTCCATATTAGTATATTAAGCAGCACACATTCCTGGGCCCTGATACACAATCATCCATGCTATTGAATAGTTAAAATGTTCCATTGTGCAGTGCTGGCCAGTGTTAACTAGCAGGCTTCCAAACAATTCCCAGGCACTGTTGTTTGGGAGTCAACACGGGCTATTCAGCTCTCAATGGGCAGGTTGGATATGGCTACCCTGTTTTGATGGGTAAGGGAATTTAACTGTACGGACATGCTGTTCCGTGCCAGTTGGCCTTGGGGCCAGAAATGGTCCCAGGCACATTTATTTTACCGGTAGAGACATAACCTTTGGTTGTGACCACTTATTTAAGTGTGTGTAAACAGGTAATTAGGATTGCACAATTGTTGCTTGGATTAATTGTGTACGCCAGATCTTTAAAAGAGGGTGGGTGCTCAGCACCCAATATGCACCTTTTTTTAAAAAAAGAAGCAGCAATTGTGCATAATAAACACTTGAAAACCTGGCCCCAGGGGCCTTTGTAAGGCTGGCAGAATTCAATAAGAATAGTTGACTTTGCTATTTCCATGGTGGTTTGGGTTGGGTTTTTTTGTTTGTTTATTTTATCTTTATTGCCGTTTCTGAAAGTTGTGGCTTATTGTGGCTGGCCAGATGGATGTGAGAGTAAAGAAAATTGGCTACTCAACATTTTTCAGAGAAAATTGCCAAGCTAGAAAGTGGAATCCTTGAGAGTCCAAGAGGGAAAAAGAACAGGAATGGTTAAACATGGAGGCCTGGGGCTACTGGAGCATCATGAGCTCTGGCTGCTGGAGACCTGGTCCACAGCACTAGAATCATGGCAGCAGGTGATTTAAGCTGATTATTTAAATAGTGTCAATTAGCACTATAACAAAAAACTTTTTTTTTTCACTGAGGATCATAATAGGATTTTTTTCTATTAGCAAAATGTTTCTTTTTCATATTTCTTCAGCTCATTATATTACCTATTGCTCTTTAATTCACTTAGATTAATAGCAAGGAAGATTTCAAATGCAGCTTCATGTGATTTAGCATGTTGTCTCTTGATCAGCCTGGTTACTTGGGGACTGCATTCCTCAAACTCTTTCCTGCTGTGCTGGTCATTCAACACAAACCTAGGACTAGGATAAATCCTGGATTACAGTGAGTTTCTGTCAGACTCATGACCCTGCTTGTAGTTGCAGACACTCTGGTTGGACTTTTGAGCCCTTTTATTTGGAATCATGGTGTTAGTGTCAAATTTTTGAAAGTGTTCTTCAGTTCCAGTTGGCTCTAGTTTAGGTGTGCAGATAAGGTTGAGGGTTTTCTGATTCAGTGTTTCTGTTTGCAAAATGAATATAATGCTAATTAATTAAATCATGAAAAAAATCTTATTCTCTTTACAGATCCTTTTTTCCCTCCTTGTAGGATTTCAGAACCTCTTGAAAATGTCACAAATAGTTCCCAGAGGTCACTTTATCTCCTGCTGAAGTACAGCCAGCTTTGGAGTGATCTGCGGCAAATATTTAACATTCCAGAGCAACAATTTAGGCTAGGAAGTGGAAAGGAAAGCCTTGTTCAATTGAAACTAGAGGGAGATTTCAGATAGGCGGGAGGTAAGTACCTCAATTGTGCTTTGATTAATTACGGCTACCTCCCTGAGGTAGTCATAAGCTTGGTCACCTTTTATAAACAGTCATAAGAGGAAAGGAACTATAGAAAGGGAATTTCAGAATCATCCTTTGCAAACATGAATGAGTTAAACGCTATCTGATAAGAAGGCAGTGTTTTGGGTTTTATTTTCAAAACATCCCATGTGTAAATGAGTAATGCAACGTTCAACCTCTTGAGCAAGTGGCCATGTACATAACAAGCTGTTTACTCAAGATACTTCCATCAAACACAATCAGGTTGCCTAACTAAGTTTGCAAGCCAATGTTACAAGACCCCCATTGCAACAGGTACTGACTGAAAGGCCTCGCACAAAAGTCTAAGAAAGGATTAAAGCTAAATGTGACATGGATAGATAGTGAACATTGACGTACAGAAATGTTATCTCTGGGAAAACAGGGCCGGTGACAGGCGGGCTGCTGGAAAATAAAGCCTGACAGGGAGCCAGCAAGTGTAATACTGGAGGGAAAACCTGCCAGTCAGGGGAAAGGTGAGAGAGGGGAGAGGTTTAGTGGGAGATTTTGCCCTTTTCTGTGACTGATTAGATCCTTCACAGCACAGAGCCTGGAGCAGTTTGATTTGACTGCTCATGGCAGTCTGGCCTGGAAGTACACACGCAAGAGCATGCACAATTTACTTTTAAAACTACATTTGGTAAATGAGACCTATGATAGAATGTACCAGTTTATCTCAAGAAAGCCATAAAGCAGAGCAGTAACCAGGAAAAGATTCATAACAAAATGCCAGGACGTAGATATATTATTCTGAAACCAATTACTCTCCAGTACTAGAAGTCTAAGATACCTGCATATTAAAATTCTTGGTCTTTCCAGGTTTTGGCACAGGAGCCATCAATTTCTGCTAGTCAGACATTATTCTCCATGCACTGACAGTTAAAGATGGGCATTTTGAAAGTGTTATTCGAATTTACCCACACATTAGTAGGTCAGTGTCCTCTGTCTTATGCCACACAGGAGAACGAACTCATGGATCGGAGACTTGGAGCTGGGACAAGAGTCTCACAGGCCTGGCGAATCCTGAGGTTTCAGTTCAAAGCTCTGACACATCTTCCTGCATCATTTCCCTCTAGACTCTTCCATGAAGTAGACATCCCTTGGGCAGTATTAAGATTGGCTATAAGTTTAAAATGGGGAACAGAGGAGAGAAGAAGGAAGAGGTGGAAGCATGACCACTTTCCCCTGGAAAACTCTGGAAAAAGTGTCAGACAAACTGCTTGCAAGCCCAAGAAATGGGTAGCAGCCAACATGGATTTGTTAAAAGCAAGTCATGTAAAACGGATCTTTCCTTTTGTAGTAAGGTAAAAGGTTTAGGGGATAGGGAGAAGGTAAGGGTCTTCCATCTTGATTTTTGTCTTGACGTATTCCCACATAACAGGCAAATACACTCTAGAATAAATCACTATGTAATAGTTAGCCAAACGGCTTGTGCTTGGAAAGTACACTATTAGTTTAACTATGAGTTAATCACCATTGATATGGAAAACTGTAGCCGGTGGAGTTCTGTAAGGGTCTGCCCTGGGTCACCTTCTTCTATAACAACCTGGGTGATAACAAAGCTGCTAGAAACCATGGTCAGAATTCAAAATATTTGGGACAAGTTGCAGAAATGGGCTGAAAAAGGAAGAGTTCAGTGGTGCAGGTGCAAAATGCTACATGTGAGCAGAAATAGAGTAACTAGACCAATTTGGGACAGGGAACAATTGTTTAGCTGGCAGTTCTCTTTCGAGAAGACTCTAGGTTATAGTAGATCACATGCTGAACATGAATCAGCTGTGTCATGGGATTGCAAAAAAGGCAGACATTGTATTGGGTTCTGGTAAGAGGAATGCAGCTTGTGAGACAGATGAAGTCATCCTTCTGCTCTACTTATCATTGGTGAGGCCTTGGCTGGGGTATTATGTTGAGTCTGGGGCACTTCAGTAAAGATGTGGGTCAACCTGGGAGAGCCCAGAAGGGGGAAATAGGAACGATCAGAGATCTGAAAAGAGTTACTTTGTCATGCTCAGACTGAAGAAATTGTGGTCAGCTTTGAGAAAACTGAAGTGGAACACAACCGCATTCTCCAAATACAAAAAAAGTACTTAATCTTTCTTAAATGTACAGTGCACTATAAGAGTGGCTTAAATTTCATTAGAAAAGATTCAGATTAGTCACTGGGAAAAAACCTAATGATCAAAGATGATGAAATACTAGAAGCAATTGTACAGCTTGAAGGACAAGCTAGGTAAACATGACAGGAATTACACAGGTACAGTCTATTGTTTTTAAAGGATCTTGTTTTGAAACAAGACGGATCATCTTTAGAGATCCTTTCCCTCCAGTTTACTTGGGGGGGTCAGCCAGCATCTTTTAGGTAGCCCAGTATCACAGCATCACATCATGGCTGAGGTTGGAGGGGGCCTCTAGAGATGGCCTAGAGGTGGTGGCTCAGCGCCACGTCTGGTCAGGTTTTGAATATCTCCAGGGGTTTAGACTCCACAATGTCTCTGTGCAAACTGCTCCAGTGTTTGACCACCCTTATATTATTATTTTTTTTAATTTAATGAAACTTGCTGCATTTTAGTTTGTGCCCATTGCCTCTTGTGCTGTCACTGGATGCCACCGAGAAGAGTTTGGCTCCATCTTAACTCCCCCCATCAGGTATTTATTCACATCGATAAGACGCCCCTGAGCCTTTTCTTCTCCAGACTGAACAGTCCCAGTTCTCTCAGCGTCTCCTCATATGGCAGATGCTCCAATCCCTTAATCATCCTCATGACTTTTCTCTGGATTCACTTCAGCATGGCCAGCGCACCCAGCACTGGACACAACACTCTAGACGTGTCTCACCAGGGTTGAGCAAAGGTGTAGGATCAACTCCTGATGATGCTCCATCATCCAGGTCATCAATGAAGATCTTGGAGTATTGGCCCCAGTATCAACCCCTGGGGTAGACCACTAATGACTGGCCTCCAGCTGGGTTTGTGCCAGTGATCACAACCTTTTAAACCTGGCAATTTAGCCAGTTGTCAGTCCACCTCACTATCCAGTTATCTAGTATGTACTTCATCAGTTCACCTCTGAGGATTTTATGGCAGTGCTAAGAGTCTGGCTAAAGTCAAGATAAACAACGTCCATTGCTCTCCCTTCATCCACCAAGCCAGGCCTCTCATAGTAGAAGTCTATTTGGATGGTTAAGCACAATTTCCCCTTCACAAATCCATGCTGAATTCTTCTAGTCACCTTCTTGCCCTTCATGTGTTTGGCAAAGGTTTCCAGGATTATTTGCTCCATCACCTTCCCAGGGACTGAAGTGAGGCTCCCTAGGTTGTAGTTCCGCAGTTCCTCCTTGCCTTTGTTGAAGATAGTAGTGACATTTGCTTTCTTCCAGGCCACAGGAACCTCCCCAATTGCCATGACCTTTCAAAGATAACTGAAAGTGGCCTCACGATGTTGGCCAGCACCCTCACCACGCGTGGGTGCATCCCATCAGGTCCCATGGACTTGTATATGTTTGCTTTAAATTCCCTAACTTGGTCTTCACCCGCCAATGGTAAGTCTTCCATGCTCCAGACTTTTCCTCTGATCTCAGGGCCCTGGGATTCCTGAAGGCAGGTCTTACCAGTAAAGAGTGAGGTGAAGAGGCTATAGAGTACCTTGGCCTTTTCCATGCCCTTTTCACCAGGACCCCTGCCCCATTCGGCACCAGGCCTGCATTTCCCCTAGTCTTCCTTTTGCTGCTGATATACCTGCAGAAACCCTGAAGTCCAGGTTGTGATCCTACTTTTTGCCCTGCTCCCTCCTCTCAGGATCCTGTACTCCACCATATTATGGTCACTGCAGTCAAGACTGCCTGTGATCTTCATATCCCAGATCAGTCTTTCCTTGCTTGTAAGCATGAAGTCTGTCACTACATAAAAGTGTGTCAGTGTGTGGGGAAGGGGGGGAATCAAATTGATTTCCTGACTGTGGTCTGAAAAAATAGAGAATTAGGGTATGGATCTCCTTATTTTCAGCCCATTTGTCTATCCCACACATACATCTGCCACTGCATCTGGACAGGAGTTGCCTCTGAATTAATTTTTCTGTCTGGCAGGAAAGCAGGCAGGGTTGGGCAGGTGCTGCATTAGACTTTTGAGTCCAGTCCACTATAGTCAGTCTCATTCACCTTTCCCAAAAATCCTCTCTCTGGACTAGGCAAAGAGAAACTTCTGCTGTGGCTGTGAGGGGAGGTAAGGTGTCTGGAGAAATGGTGAGGATGGGGATTGGAGAGGGTATGAGTAAGGGAGAAAAGGCAAAAAGAAGGTAAAAAGGAAAGAAAAAACAGGACAAGAAAACCTTCCTGTGTGTAGAACATTACCCTGGGATCCAGAAGGCTGATTCAAGTCATACCTCTACCACTGACCCAGAATATGCCTTTAGTTGAGTCCTGTCATTTCGTTGGGTCGTGCTACCCCCTCCCTCCAGCTGCAGAAGTGCTGAGGGCAGGAGAGCGAAGAGGAAGGGTTTGGCCAAAGAAGATCTATCTATGCCTCCATGCCGCTAAGCCTGCACATGGTAGGCACGTGTCTCCCATCACGTGATGTTAGCAGTTATGTGGCTGTGTAGCTCTCTTCCCTGTCTGCCTCAACCAGATGCATAAGCTTGTCTGCTGCAGGAGCTTTTCCTCATTCTTGTAATAAGGTTGTGACCTCAGGCCCCAGCGATCTTCTGGCTGAGCACTGGATTTCCACTGCAGAAGGTCTGGTTTGGTCTATCTTCTCCATGCCTGGGAATGGCTTGAGTTCCATGCTGTGGTGGCCCTTCTTTTCCTGGCTTAGCAGACAGGGAGCATGTTTGGGAGGCTGGAAATGAATGAGGCGAGTTGGAGGATATGGAGGTGACTCTGTCAGGGAAATGCAATAGCTTGGTTTATTTTTCCTGTTTCCAGGGAAATACTTTCTTTTTTCCTAGGGCAGATAGGAGAGGTTATTCCTCTGCACCAATAGCTGCACTTTACATGAACTTGTCCAGTGTTTGAGACGGCTGCTTTGAGGTGTAGTCACAGGAATGAAGAAAAAGAAAATGACAGAATTCCCTTGTTCTGCAAATAAAACATGGAAAAAAACCCCTGAATGAGATGCAAAGGAGAGGAGGATGGGCAAAACTATCACCCTCCATAGTGAAATGGCACAGCCCCAAGAAGGGATACGGCTTACACTTGCACAAACAGGCGTTACCTTTTGCCCTTGCTAGAAATGACTCAGCTGCAAATATCATCCGCAATTGATTGTTACCCTGGAAAAACAAATGATTCAAACTTTGTAGAAGGACATGTGCAAGGCACTGGAGTCCAGCAACAGGACACAAGAGAGATCAGCAGTCTGCTTGCAAAAGAGGTCTTCCTAAGGACCACAACAGTCTTTGAAGCACGCTGTAAGGCACTGAGTAGCACTACAGGCAGGCAAATAAAACCTGGCTCTCCCCAAAGTTAATGAAAGTATTGCCACTGGCTAACTTCCTGGGGAACTGGCTGGGAACTGTACTGCGGCCTCTAAACTGGGATTATATACACTGCAGCAGTACTTACTGGCCTTGGCATGTGAATAAACAGCAGGAACAAGCTTCTATGCAATGAGCAATGGAGAAATATTTACCTCCCTGAAAAGTCAATATTTTAGCACAAACACGATTGGGAGAGTTTATGAAGGTATTTTGTTTGTAAGCAAACTTCAAAGCTTTTTATGGGTTAGTTTTTTAGCTACTATTATTTACATTTTTTAATGGCGAAACAGTTCCCAGAAGACTGAATGGGATGAGTTTATGGCTCCAGCAAACCGAGGGAGTGACACACAGCACTTCAGTGCCGGCTGTGCAGTGGGAGTGAGCGTGCTAGGATGCCGGGCCAAGCTGTTTCCCAAGGAGATGTTCAAAGTGATGTCCTCAGCCTGGGCTTCTGGCTCCTGCTAAGTGACGTGATGTGCAAATACCCTGCAGATTAAAGAGAGCTTTCCAGTGCTCCCCACTTCTGAAAACTGTGCAGATTGACTCAAAGTTTAGTTGGCTGGTTTTTTTTATTCTGTCCAATTCAGTCCTTCAGTGTATTCCTCTAAGAGAATACTTTTTGGTATCTCAAGAGCTACTTTAAAGTTCCCAATCCTTCTGTCAAACAAATGGAGGGACTCGAGAGGGGTAACCTTGGACACAGAAGGAATGAGGCCAGGCCACCTAACTTCAGTAGCGAGTGTCCCTGATAGAGGCATTACCCTAAGTTCTCCATAGTGCCTGAGTTTAGGTAGTAATTCAGCATTATTACCTCTTTCCATTGACAGTACAGGGAGCTGAGGTAACCATTTTCCCAGCTTAGCAAAGTACCAAAAGCTGAGTGATGAAGTGGCTAACCTGATGCTACTTGGCAAGCCAAAGACTGGAGTCTTATCCCCCGGCCTCCCTCGTGCCTTACTGTGCAGGCTCCCTGCTTAGCTCTGTAAAACTGCTTAGAGACAAACATTAAGCGCCTCTCCCTCTGGCTTCCTTACCAAAAACTCTCACTTTAATCTTGAAACGCTGTAAGAAAATGGATCCAGACATGTGCTCCGTACAAAGCCCTGTGGCTCTAAATAGATAGTTTAAATAAAAGATGAGGTGCAAAACTGAAAGGTCATGGAAAGATCATTAACCATGCGGAACTGTAGAGTCTGCAGTTTTTCTCCTACCTCACAAACTAGTCGTTTCCTGCTTTGACGACTTTAAGCATAAATGTGATATTAGTATGGCCTTCCTGAGCACCTCTGTCCCATAGATTCCAGAGAAAAAATATGTTGTGATTTGCATTGCTTTGCTGTGTATGGAAAGAAGATCTGTTTCTCACATGTAGTGCTTCAGAGCTGCACCACTTAAAATTGTCCCGATAACTCTGTCTAAGCAAATCCCAGCTGTATAGCTGTTGCTATTGCTGTTGTTATACCCTGCCCTGTGGATGGCTAACATGACAAAGAAGCCAGGGTTTCCTGGAGTATCTCAGTGGTTAGGATGCTGGCAGATGACTCAGGCACAGAGGGGTTTAATTTTGCTTCTATTCAGTGACCCTGCATAAATCATTTCCCACCCTCTGAAAGTGCTTTGAAAATGATGGCTGACAAGTGGTATATAAGAGCTTGGTGTTTTAGCAGGGCCTGGTAGTCATTTCAACACAGCCATTTTGTAATCAGAGAGACAATGGTTTATACTGGTGCCAATGTATTTCATTAGGGCCCTCCAGTACTCTGTGGTTCCCAGTGGTACAGCTCACTGCTGTGCCATGAACACCTCAGCTCTCTTTCCCACTGCCCTGAGCTCCCCATGCCTGTGTTGCTTGGTGAGAGTGATGACTCCAGCTTTAAAGGAAGCTAATATGGTTGGTGGGCAAACACAGTTTTCGATTCCCTTGACCAAAGGAAAATGTGCAGCATGGGAGGACGGCAGACAGTTAGAGAAAGGGAATATGAAGATGGATTTCAGGAGAAAGCTTTCTGACAATGAGATTTGAAGCAAGAAGCTCATGCAACAAGGACCCAAACCACATAGAAATTGCAGGCTTGCTTCTGAGTGCTGAATCAGTGGGAACCCTTCTTGGGAGCAGAGTAGAAAGGAAACACTCAACACTCAGAGGAGTCCCTGCACTGGGGGCAATGGATGCCTCAGTGAATGTCTGCTCCTTACCTAAGCTTCCCTGTGTGCAGAGAAAACCCAATATCTTGTACTTTCTTCAGCTACTTCAGGTTTTGATTACTTCTGGATACTTTTGGCCTTTTTGATTGCCATGAACTAAGCGTTCATGATTGTATTCTGGAAAAGAGAGAGCTCAGTCAGGCTGTTACACTGAGAATCAGGTGGGCACAAGTGAGATTTATACTTTCCTTTCTGTCACTTTGTCCCACATGTGGGAGTATTTTCACATTAAGCTGTCCAGATGTTTCTTAATCTGTATCCCTCCCTGTCGTTCTTCCTGTTCTTCTTGGTCTTCTCTTTTTTCTTCTGCAATCCTGAGGCTTTTTTCTTTTTTTATTAAAGATTTGTTCAGATGAGGGGGCTTGCTTGCAGAAGTCCAATTGTGGGATAGAAAAACATAACTTCTGAATGGTTGTGACTGTACGGCACCATTGCATCGAGTGCTGGCTGACTACAGAACACACGGATCATTAATTACCAACTGAACGCTGCTCTCGGCTCTAGAAGAAAGGGCAGCTTTCCAGCAGAAAGCTGTCTATATGCAAATCACCACCTCTGTTGGCATTAGAGACCAGGCTGAATGGGTACAGCAGACATCTCTCTGAAGGACATCTCTCTGTTTCAGTATCAGGAAACACAGAGACCTGAATAAGAAGAATGTTGACCTGCTACATCTCTTGTCTCTGTTCTGTGGAGAGTAACCAAATACACATTTTGAAGTTAGATTACACCAATGTCCTTAACTAACATCACGTTGCATCACATTGCTAGAAAGGACAGGAAACACTAGAAAAGAGCTTCTTTTTTCCCGTGTCCTACCTACCTCTTTCACACCTGAGTGCTCTCTGCTGTTGCTCATTGTTTCAGGCAGGTTCCCGAGATCCATGGGCTATGCTTTTTACACTGCTGCCTGATCGTGCACTATGAGAGACTATGATCTAATCTTGTAAATTGTTCTGAAACACTGCTTGTGTAAAAGGTGCCCAGCCTGACATGATGGCCCTAAGACTCTCTTTTCAGTCTTTGCATTTCAACTCAGTGCTCTGCCCTGACTGCGTCTCTCTGAGTGCTCCTTTTCATAGCACCTGGAGGCCTAACAGGTAGTTACTATAGTTATATCCAGACCTCTCAGGGTTACAGGTAAAGCATCTTCCAGTGTGTTGACTAAATGTGCTTGATTGCTATGTTCTTGTCTTTCTACAAAACCTATGTGTCTCTTTGCATCCTCTACCATGTAGTCCTGAAGAGGGAAACTGTTGGCCCAGTGAAGTATAAGTTGTATTTAACCTACTGGGAAGCCAACACTGCTTTTGCTTGTGTTGAGCATTTTGAGCTTTGAAATCCCATTTCCATGCCAGGATGAAGAATTAGGAAGAATCCCAGAGTGAGAAAGTGAAGAAATGATCTGGCAGCCTCAGCAGGACTGCAGTGAGATTCAAGCAAACATTGGATCATTGTCACCTACTGTGATAAGGGACCCATATTTGGCTTATGTACCACATATTATTGTACAAGTTGGCCCAGGTACATCCACTTGTTTTTCAATTACATTTTGCACGCCTGTGTTGCTGTGAATATGAAGTTGAGCAGTACTCCTTCAGGCTTGATTTCTATAAAGCAGTTTGTCATTTGGGTTTCCTTCGCTGTGTATGACAAACTTTATGGCAAGAACTTTCTGAAGGCCTTCATCTAGTACTTCTGCACACACAAATGATATCCCACCCCAGTCCCAGCCAATAGGCGTTTTGAGAGAGTGCAGTACAAAAGCCTTGTTTTCCAGTGTGCCAAATGCACAGAGCTCTACCAGTTTCAGCTTCTTTTCAGATGACTTGAAAAGAAACCAGGAACAAATCCAGTCCAATCTGCGGTGCTAAGACTGAACTTTCACACCACTGTAACTCCATGGATATGTAACAGCACAGGTTCGAGTTAATATGGGAGTAAACAGGAATCCACAGAATTCTTGTGACAAAGGTGCCCTTGTCCCGATGGCCTGGGCCTGTGGGCTACCCTGTGTGTTCCTCACATTAGGGAGCAGCTCCCGTGCCAAATAACACCCATGGGTTCAACGGGTCTAGCAGCAGTTGTAGTTTTTTTGCCGATATAGGAAAGGAGCTCATCATTTGGCCCTACACGTTCTACTCTGAAAGTTTTTTAAGGGTAGCTGTGAACACTGAAAGAAGTTCTTCTCCCTATCCAGACCCCCAGGTCTCTTCTGTCTGTGTCTGCGGTTATGTGGTGGAAGAGTAGGGCCTGGGCCAGGAAAACCCCCCAAGGCGTGGGGAACAAGGGACCCATGTGTGAACCACGGCTGTCTGGCAGGTTGTGAAAGGGCTAAACCCAATGTGCTTATGTGTGCTCTGAGCCATCCTTCAAGTGGCCCTCATCAGGTTGCTGCTGGGCTGACGTGTGCTAGGCTGCGAATGCAGCAAAAAGTGCAGAGCTGGGCCCAGATAGAAATGGAGAAAGGATTGGACAGCACTGGTAGAAAATGCGTGGAAAAACATATGTTCCTTCATACCTTCCAGCCACGCCTTAGCTGCTCAGTTTGAAAGTAAAGAAAAACATCAGCTTGGCAAAATAAAAAAAAAAAAAGTCTCTACAGATTTGTCTACTTTTTTCGTTGAGTTTGCACATTTCACTTCTACAGGGGGAATAACAGCTGCAATCTTTCCTCATCACAATTGCAAAGAAATGATCATCCCCTTTCGCTGCATTTCCTAACTCCCCCAGTTCCTCTTTCAGGTTTATGCCTTTTCTGTATGAAGTTCTCTTGGCAGCATGGAAATTAATTGAAATGAGTGTGACTAAGAGGGGAAGACCCAATAATGTCAGGATTTCAGTAGTAGCTCCTGAGTTGCGTAAGTACTATTTTTACAGCGATTGCAGACAATCTCATGAATCACTGCAAATGTACACAGCTAAACACAGGCTGTTTCTTCCCAAAGGCTGGGCCTGAGTGGTTAAAGCTTGTACATCCACGGTGTATGGGTGCTAATAATAACTGCTGCATTTAGACAGCACCGTGAGCTGGTGTCACTCACAAACATGATGGGGCCTGATCTACAGAGGTGTAGCGAAACCACAGCACTCACTGAAACAAATCTACTGCAAGCAATTACCAATTCCTGTAGCCTCCTTGGACTTCCTGCAAAATACCTCACCCCCACAGACCATTAAACATGTCCCTGCCAGGAGTCTAGAGGCAAAAACATGTCCAAATCCTCACCTGCTGTATTACTCCTTTCCTTCCTTTGTCTGTACATTATTTAAGTGTCTTCCCCTTGCCTTCAAGGCCAGCTGTAACCCTTAGAGGCCCCTGTTTGAGGCAACTTCTGTACTCCACATACAGTTTGTCCACTTTTCCTGTGGAGGCATTTGAACTTTCTTCCGTCTGCATGTCTTGCTGCCTGTAACGGGAACTTCTTCCTGAACTGAGATCAGCTCATTGTTCAGTGCCCATCTGCAGAATTATCAGCCTAGGCTGTTTCTTTAGAAAGAATTAAAAAAGGGAGAGAAAAAGCTACCCTCTTTACTACATGACAGGCAGTAATCCTTATTAAGTTCCTCTGTAATCTTTATTGCTATTACCGCTTGCTTCCCTCTGCTCTGCACTCCTTTTATCCTTCTTTCAGTCTGAGCAAGCTGGGAGTTTTACCCTGGTGTGCTTTTTCATTCGCATTGACCTTGAGATGGCATATTTCATTTTGGGAGAGGCAATATTAATCAGTGCGGCTGCATGAGTATCTCTAATGCCTCATGGAGAAGGCTTCCTGTGCTTCCAGTCTCGGCTCCTCTTGGGCCTCTTGGCCCCGTGGCCGCATTACATTACCCTTACTTACCGCACTGTAGTCTCCGTGCTGTCTACACTGAGAGGATGCATCATGGCAATTTGATGACTGCAGTGCATTACGGAGACGGACTCCAGCCAGCGAGTCTAGCTCATGCAGCAAGAGGCAGGCGTGAGGCTAGTAAATGATGGGGACTGGGAAGCAGAAATGACATTAGCTGGGAAAGACAGGTACGGAGACGGATGAGAGACTTTCATCCAAAGGCTATGCTTGGTCCCTTCCATATTACTGTAAGGGTTGTGCAGGCATTAATGGGGTCAGGGAACCATAAAATACAGGGTCAGAAGAGACTGTGTGTCCATTCCCCAGCTAAAAGGTGGGAATCAGTGACTCAGTGGTGAGGGACGGAGGAATGTCATTCTTGCACCATTTATACAGCTGCCAGGCCGTAGCTCAGAAGGTGAGATTGCTTGGAGTCAGTTTTACAACGTCGCTGTCCTCCTCCAGGCATTTGTGAAGCATAAGGGTGTATGCTCAGAGCATTGCAGATTGAGAACGTGTTTCCATCGAGATGCATATTTACAGTTTGCTGTTGCTCTTAAACCGGATCGGTTTCCTGTTTTTCAACTGGCAGTTCTGGTGTTGGATGGCCAAGTGTCCTGCTCCTCTTTCACTGCCCGTTTGACTTTGTGCTGAAGAGCAGCAGAAAGACATGCTCTGAAGATCCTTAAATCTAAAGGTTAAAGTAGGTTGCAAATTGCTTCTCCTAACCCTGTTATTAGGATTAACAGAGAGAGTTACCCATAAATCATGACAGATTGTTTTTTCTTCTACAGAAGATGTATAGCTGTATTTTTAGAGTTTAAGAGGTTGTGAAGTCACTGCAAGTGTGCTTCCCCTGCCAGAAGCAAAAGATGCTTGAACGCAAATTGGAGTAGGATATTTTATTACTAATAACACATCTATTTGTGAAAACACTGTACAGCAATGTCGTAAAATATTCTGCTTTTCAGAAGTACATGTATAGCCACAGGGAACACAAAATTTTTTATATCTATGTATGAGGCAGAAATACGATAATAACAATGCAATAAAGTGTGCGTGTATGTTTACTATAATATGTAACTGTACGAGTCTCAAAGCATTGGACATGTAATGAATAAAACATGGGCTTCTGGGTTAGAGGGCTGGGGCTCTGGGACTATCTGGGCATTGGTATGTATTGATGCAGTGTCTGATATGGTATGTATATTCAATAAAATTTCTCCAGCTGTGAGCCTTCCGCTCCCCTCTGACCATCTGCACATTTGCTTGAATCATTTTCATTTCTGTAATTTTGAAGAAGCCTCAAGATTTTAAATTCCATGAAAAGGGAGGTTGTAAACCTCCTCTCCAACCCTTTCCTCTGTGCCTTGCTGTCTCTGAAAGCTGGGCAATACATTACATAAAGGCCGCTGAGAGATAGGATGGAAAAGCGCGAGTGTTGTTTCAGTGCTTTTAGAGATGAGCGTCTCAAATGCCCAGTGAACAAGTTTGTTGAAATTGCTGCTCCAACGAATTCCCAAAGTACTAAAGATGGTGAAGATGTGAGAAATGATAGATAGACCTTAACTGTAATGTGCTTCAACATTCAGGGTGTATTCCTTCTTGGATCCCTGATAAATTAGCTAGTTAGCTACTCTTTATCTTAATCTTCCCTAGTACTAATTATAGCAGCCTGGGCCCTGTAGGGAGTGGGGATTTGTGGTAGGAGCTACACAAGGACAAAACGGTGGAAACCAAAGACTTCTTAGCAAATGTAATTAAAAAGCAATCTGCTCCCGTTCCTCCTCCAAAACAGCCCATTGGAGGCGCAGCCAGGGGGGGCTTTATGCCGGAGCTGGGCCAATTCTCTGGGATTAAAACCTTAAAACCCTAAAAATGGTGTCAGGGGGTCACTGCGGAGCGGAGGCGGCCGGTGCCTGTGTGGGGTGCTGCTGTGGCGCGGGGCGGGCGCCGGTGGGCAGGTGCCGGTGGGGAGGGAGAGCCGTCTGGCACGGCGGGTGAATCACCCGCGCTCGCCCTTTGTTGTCCCGCCTGGGCGCCGGCCGAGGCACGCAGCCATTTTCTCTGAGGTGATCCGATGAGATTGCAGCACAAGGAGGGCAGGCCGCCTTCCAGGAGCAGGAGATTTCTTTTTCTGCAGATGTCAGTCCCAGTCCTGCTCCCGAGGGCAGGTGGCCTCTTGGCCCCGGTGGCTGTGTCACCATCCCATGAGTGCCATCAGCGCAGGGGCCTGTCAAGTCTTGTGGGCCAAGCGCTGCCCACCATCCTGGCCCTCGCCTCACGTCTGTGGCCCGTGGTGGCAGCAGTGTCCGATGGGGGGTCTCACAGCCCCAAAGCTGAGAAGGGTGCTGGCTGTAGAGTCCCACCGCCGCCATCCGGCCTTTTCCTGGCAACGCCATCAGCCCCGCTCCCTCCAAGCCTTAGCCCTCAGTACGCCTCTCCTCCATTGCCTGCCCGTGGCTGCAGCGTCCTGGGGCTCCTGACGGTGCCTGGTTACACAGCTGGGGCTGCGGTCGTGTCCATCTGTCCCTGGAAGTGTTTACCACTGTCCTTTCTCCCTGCAAATATGCGAACAGTAACCCGTACTGCAATCCAATCTGCTTCTCTCATCAAGATAGCTGCACATCCCAGCTCTTATTAATCATGCTGCCCGCAGCCATTCGCCTAGGTGGCTGCTGTGTACACAGAAGGTGAGCTGCTCTCCTCCCCATACCACTCGCACTGATGTCATGCTGGGCTGCTCCTGCACGCAGTGAAATGCCTGCCTCGGTGCACCGAAGGACTCTCAGCACCTCACGAAAGCAGCCGGGGATTTGCTGGCTTTGTATGGCCCCTGAGCGCTGCTCGAGGCAGACACCCAGGCAGGCCACCAACAGCTCTGTCATCATCACGCTGTATGGTCTGCTGAGGAAATTCAGCAAGAAAGCAGAGGTACAAGGCTGCAAACACTGGAGGACACATACAACCTCGCGAGGTGGAGCCCAGTGCATTGCAATGTGGGCTGGGTGGGAGAATTTGACCTGTATCTTGCTCTATTTTTTCAGCTCAAACTATAAACACTTAAAGATGTGAATATTTCATTCTTCTACAATGCGTGTGTTACAGACCAGATGCTCCCACCTGTGCACCGTGATGCCTTCGGTGGGACAGGCGGGCACCAGGGGGGTCTGCACATCACATTGCACAGAGTGATGTTTTCTCCCTAGTACCTCTTGCTGACAAAAAAATACTTTAGGGGATGTTGAAAAGAGAAACAACTCGACTCTTTGCCTACATGGCTCACAATTCAATTCAGTTTGCTGGGGAATTTTTCTTGCAAATTCTTCTTGCTGGATGAAATCCACCTCTGTGCCAAGGTGCAAGGGAGCGTCTCGCCATTTTGCTGAGCTGGCACCCAAGAGTGAATGGCCTGCCTGGTGAACAGAAAAAGAGGCTTTCTAAAATGCTGCTTATTGAGCTGTGGGACAGAATTTATTTCTCTGAATTTAAGGTGAGTCCATGGTATTGAAGATGTCAGGGACAATGATACATGGTTAGAAGTTCACAAAGTGAGAAAGAGCGCAAGAGACAGTCATTTAGTTTAATGTGTTTAATTTGTGGTATGACAGTGTATTTCATTATCCACAGACATAGTCCACATAGGTTAGAAATCCCCTGGGGACAAGATAAATTAGGAGAGTGCTTGCTTAAATGTCATCTGTGGGGACATCCACAAAGTGAGGCAACTGGTAATTCCTGGGGAATGTAGCAAAAAGAAAAGTGTAAAGTTCTCGGATTCTGAGTAGTTACTTGGTATCACTTCCCAACTGATATCACTACCATGAAGATGGCAAGGCATGAAGAGGGTTAGCGGAGCAAACTTCAGTGGAAGACAACATTGAAATGCCTTGACGCAGCGCTGAAAAGTTCATTTGTCCTTAGTGATGTGCGCTGCCAGGACTCTGCTGTGGTGTGCTCTATCATACCACCTCCTACTTGAATGTGAAATAGTAGGTTTCAACAGGCAGCCTCTTTCTTCATGGGATGTTACTCCATTTCAGCGGCTTTATATCGCTATGTACTCTGGAATTTCTGAAATGTTCTGGGGGACAAGTGATGGCTGCTTGGAGCTGATTATGGACGGGCAGGAAGAGAACAGTTCTTCATGCTCAACTTTGTTTCTAGTACACTTCTGGGTGTGGGGAAGTAGCAGGATTGCCTTTTTCCTGAAGCACCCTCACAAGCATCAAGCAGCAGGTTGCCTTCCCATGACACATACTAAGGCAGGTTACAACAGGGTTTGTCAGTTATGTCACACAGTGTGATGTGGTGTGGTAACACAGCGTGACAGCAAGATGAAATGCAAGACCCTGTGTCAAAGAGTCTGCTTTCAAAACATAGCCTACTCCTTACCATCCCACAGTGCAAGAAACTTTTTACCCAGATGTCACATGCTCTCTTATGGGTCTGCCCCTCTGTTAGGATTGCATCTCTAGAGCTTAATTGCCATGGCTGAGCAGAAGCTGAGGAAAGATCAAAAAGGCATAGGGAGAAGACACTGTGGTTTTGCTACTTCCCCCTCCTCTCCTACAGCTGTGTCACTTTAAGAAGAATAGAAGCGCATTAACATGAATATGCTGTTGGGCATTTCTGAACACTCTGCTGGTCCCAATGTTGTTGCTCCAAATTCACTGGGTTTTGACAGGAAACACAGGTCAAAGTCTAATGCATATGCAAAAATGCCCTTAAGTCCCCCAAGTAGTATAGCACAAGTTATTATCCCCATGCTGCTCTTATGATGGCCCTCAGCTCTGTCTTGGAGGTATTTACCTCTGTGGGCAGGACTGTGGTGTTAACTATAATGCCCCAGGAAATAAGGTAATTGTGTAATATGTTAAGGAATAGTACCCCTCAACCCAATAACCACTTTCTGTTTCATCTTGTTACCTTTTCCAGGCAAGATCCATCACTTAGTTTGTGTCTGAAGTACAGCATATAATGATGCCTTGAACCTAATTGTCCTGCCTGGCTAAATGCATTTATATCCATGCATTTAATGGATATAATAGTTTATTTACCTGTTTCTAATGACCTCATTTATAGTCAGCTCCATTGCTTGCAAGGGTGATATATGGTGACAACAATATCAATATTGCTTCTACTAAACAAACACGGGTAGTACAGAAAGGTGCTGAACTGCTGTAAGTAGAAGTACACCTAGGGTCCTCACAATCTAGAAGGATGGAGATAGGCTTGAAAGGAGGATTTAATGTCTAATTGCCACCTTAGAACCTCAAAACATCTCTCTCATTTTTTGTTTCTGGGCACTTCCATTTTTGCCAGGAATGTCCCCATTGCTTCGTTACTTCTACATTTGCATTACTCCGTGGAGAAAGCAGGCCATGGTTTGCTTCTTCGTTAACGAGATTCACAGGGTAGGTGTACTTCCATCTGTCTTGCTGTGATGGTCCAGTCTGACTCTGAAAAAAGGATATGAAACCAAATCTCCTCATGTCTGGAGAAGATGAGAGTGTTGGGGAGCACTTACAGCATGGGCTCAGATCTGCTTTTGGCTGGTGGTAGAGCACTGGGGTGTGCTTGCAACTCCATGTCAGTTAGGACTTTGTGAATCGTTATGAATGCCTCTGGATGGTGGGCTTCTGTTTTACATTAAAAAATATTATTTGGAGCAGGGACTGGAACGTGACTCTCCCAGATGTTGGTATTGGGCTGTTAATACACCAGCCATTTAATTATAGTCACCATGAATTAACAGAAAAGCTTCAGCATTAAAGTCTCACCCCTAAAGAAAAGCAAGCCCAGACATTAAATGAAGTGATCTACTACAAATTAGGAGGCACATAAAGCTAGCAGGCATCAAATTTTCACCAACAAAGTTCTGGCAGTCCCTAACATCTCTGCTTCTAGGCATGCCTGCTTTGTTTTTACTTCTGCTTTACTTTGAGTAGAGGAGTGCCTACACCCCTACAAGGTCCACAATCCCTCCTGCTCATATTTGTCACCTAGGGCCTGAGCCAGAAGGCATCCCAGAGCACACATACAAAATCAGAACTTCCCCCTAAAAGTTGCATGCAGATATTCCTGTGGTTAATACACTCAGCCAGAACGTGGGACACGTGACCTCCATCTCTTTCTCTGCCAGAGGAGGTCTGAACACACATCTGCCATGTGGCTGTCCCAGTCAGCAGGTTAGAAGATGTCTCAGGGTGGGACATTCTCCATCCTGCTGCTGTGTATGGTCCCTGCAGAATAGGGTATAGAATCAAAGAATCATAGAATTGTTTAGGTTGGAAAAGACCCTTAAGATCATCAAGTCCAACCATTAACCTAACACTGCCAAGTCCACCACTAAACCATGTCCCTAAGCACCACATCTACACGTCTTTTAACTACCTCCAGGGATTCAACCACTTCCCTGGGCAGCCTGGTCCAGTGCCTGACTACCCTTTCAGTGAAGAAGTTTTTCCTAATATCCAATCTAAACCTCCCCTGGTGCAACTTGAGGCCATTTCCTCTTGTCCTATCCCTTGTTACTTGGGAGAAGAGACCGACCCCCCCTCGCTACAGCCTCCTTTCAGGTAGTTGTAGAGAGCAATAAGGTCTCCCCTCAGCCTCCTTTTCTCCAGACTAAACAACTCCAGTTCCCTCAGCTGTGCCTCATAAGCCTTGTTCTCCAGACCCTTCACCAGCTTCGTTGCCCTTCTTTGGAATGGTAGGTGTCCATCGTGCCAGGGAGAGAGTCCCACTCCGCAAGCAGCGGTCAGGGCACTGCCTGGAAGGAGGCTGAGGCTCCTGCAGGGCTGTACCTCATGAAACCTCCTCGTTTGGGGAGGATGTGGACCCGTTGCCCGGGCTGGCGGTGAGTGCGGAGCAGGGCCTGACACATGGTGGCAGTGCAGAGCCGGCTCCGCGGCAGCGGGAGCCCCGGGCGGGCGGCTGCGGGGCTGGCGGCGGTGGGCTCGGCGCTGAGCGGCTCCGCCGGAGGCGGCCTCGGCACGCTGCTGTCTCAGGGCTGGAGGAGGTCGTCTGGGAAGAACGGACTCTCAGGGAAGCCAAAGTAAGAGTGCCAGTGCCCTGGCGATGGCCAGGCTTCCTCAAGCCAACCCTTGGACTGGAACAAGAGGGCGGACCCAATTCCTGATGCACAGATTAGACTTCCTTTTTTTCTTCTTTGTGAAGATACAGAGGTCTATCAGATGTCTTGCTATTGTTTTCCCATCAAACAGAAAACTAGGTGTGACTCCACATTTGTAAAAGCCTCTTGAGGGATGGCAAAAGTGGCTGGGGAGGTTAATTTTACTTTCCTAGAGCCACTTGTGGGTGGGAGCTCACGCTGTAGTTTTCTTTAATTAGCCGCAAGGACCTCCAAGCTGACTGAGCAAGGGCATCAGAAGTTCTAAAGAGAGAATTTCTCTGGGAAATGCACTGGGAAAGCACTTCTGTGGTGTGGACAATAAATGACCCTTTTGAGAGCAAGTGACATTGGGCTTTCTGCTATGGGGTTTGGCCTTTTCATGCCAGGGAGACGTGGGAGCCGCAACCACCAGAGGGAAGCTGGGACATTTCGCTGCTGCAAGACTTTCTGGGAAGACACATTTAAGACTATCTAAGTGGGCAGTGATGCTCTCTTTTGTCTAACAAAAGAGATAAGATGATACATTTGCTGAAGAAGCAATTTCAGAATGTCCTAATATAATGTTGGGTAGAGTGGTAGGGTGGTCCAATTCTTGGGTCAGGTTTTGGTTAGGGGTATCAGGAGGTAGCCACTTACAAATGCTTGTATAGGGGAAGGCTTATTTGGGAATACCTGAACCTTGGTGGGATGGAGGAATAGGGACTGTTTTTTTTTTTTTTTACACTAGACAGGGCTAAAAATATTAAAAATCAAATATATTTAAAACCTTCTTGTTTGCCTATTAAGTGGAAAGAGCTCACACTCCAGTAAAACTACCAGGTTCTTTAACCACCAGGGAATCTGAGAAAATAACCAATTAGCAAAGTAACAGAAGGTGGGTTGCTTTTTTTAAATGGGCCCAGTTTCTGCCTGTCATGTAGAAAAATCTAAACCAAAATAGAAAGCTTCTGTGCCAGCATGCCTGAGATTAGATGCTATGGTATCAGTCCTGTAAGATGTGGAAATATGAAGGAAAATATACATCTAAACCAGAGTGCATTAATCCCAGTAGAGTCTATAGTGGGAGAATCCATCATACTCTGACCTTTTGAAATCCTGTGAGGCAATGATCTTCCAAGAAACTTCCCCAAAATGCTCCCACCAACTCATTTCACAGTGACCACTGACCAGTTATCAGGTATCTCCTTGGGGAAGTAGGGGTTTATGCTGGATTAAATCTGGCAGACTAAAGCTCCAGTCCTCCAAATTGCCTAATCCTCTCCATTTTACAATCTGAACGGGAAAAAAAGAAATCTATGAAAACCAAAAGCAAAGCATCAACGATATATTTAAAAAACATTGGCAGGGTTTCTTACCAACTGTAGCACTATCTGGTTATCAGTTTTACAGTGGCTCGAATTTGACCTCCATGCAGAGAATTAGCTTCAAGCAGGCACCACTTGAACGGGTGAATTTTAGTCTGTATAATTTTATTATTCCTCCAACTATCGCAATCAAGGACATTAGCATAGAGGGCACACTTTGAAGAGGTTATTACTGAGCACTCATCGTTTGCTTAAATCCTCAGATCTTTTTCATGTAGCTATAGAGAGAACATTTTCATGAGCTTGAAGACTTTTTCTTCTGGCTGTTTTTCATTTCCAGGGAAACAAATAAGAATGACTTTGAAAATCTGATTAGCCTATGAACTAATTTATGGATTTTTCATAGTCTAGTTCTTTTTAACCTCTTGCATGGAACTGATTTTTGTTTGGAGTAAGCCTGTAGCTTTTAGTCAATACAGACAGGATTATTAAAGTAGCTTAGCACTGGCTGCCGTGTTCTCCTTAAGTTTAATGGGAGTTTTGCTGCTAATTTCAATGAAACAACAGTGAGGGCTCTTGAAAAATCTGATTTTTCCTTCTTGCTTAACCCCATGTGTTCACACAGGAGATTTATTTAAAGCTCTTTTTATGAAAGAACAGACCATGTTCCATCAACAGTAAGTTGGCACTAAGATATTTGATGGCAAAATCTAGGCCAGGGGAACTGCTTTGCACTGAGTAGAGGGGAGAGGGAAGGGCTGTGCCGAGGTGATCGGGAAAAGTCTTGATGCCTCCATTTCTGCAGGTGAACATAGGCAGAAGTACCCAAGGGCTGACGTATGGGATGTGTCATGGCCTCTGCTCACGGTGGCACTTCACAGGATTCTCAGGTTTGCCATTCTGGGGTATATTTGACCATGCAGCATCTTTGGAAGACAGCTAGGACCAGGCTTCCTATGAAATGCATTTGGAGAAAGCTTGTTGGTGTTGTCTAGAAGGTGGCTAGTGAATACTGCACATACACTGGTGCAGCATTACTCTGGCACACGGGAGCTTGAAATTCAAGGCCATCTCATTCCTCTTGACTCAGAAATCTCAGAAATCTGAATACAAGAACTATAACTGTATGATTAGGTGGTTTTCTTTAATTTTTGTTGTTGTTGTTGCTTTTTTTGTTTTAATGAGAAAAGACTGGTTTGGGAGCTTCACTCCAGGAACAACTCCTGACTGACAGTCCTGGGAGCACATAGGTGTGTCCTTCTGACATGGAATCAGACAGAAATGTCTCATTTAAAACATCTCACATTCAATTAATTCCCGCTGAACATAGAGCTTCACCCATTTAAACCTCGCCTGGGTCCCTGGCAGACTGCCTCGCCTTTGAGAACTTACTGCCTCGCCTTGAGAACTTACTGCCTCCATGTTCAGTGAGTGATCATGGGGTTGTCCAACAAAATTTTTGCCCATCCAAATAATTACAAGAGTCTTAACCGTAGAGGGCATTTTAGACTTCCCCTTGCCCCTTTTTCACCTTGTTCCTTTCTTGTGGATACTAGCAAAGAAGGCAATCAAGGACCTATTAGAGCAGAAAATCTGCACCGTTCTTTGTTCTTGGTGTCTTGAGCCTTATCATTTTATTTTGAATGCTGTATGTAGAAATTCTAGATGTAGTATTCTATGTAGTATTCTAGATATGTAGTATTCTAGAAAACTATGCGTATAGCTCAGAGGCTGTGAGAAAGACAGTCCTGGTCCTACCACTGACCCACTGGATGGCCTTAAATAATTTGGTCCCCACTTTCTCATCTGCAAAATAGGGAAACTAATTATTTACTGACCTTGCAGGTCTGATGCAAGATGACCCTCTCCACTGTGCTCTATTCGGATAAAGCACTATGGTCTGGCTGGCAGCTTGCTGTCTCATTTCTGCCCTGGGGTACTTTGACCCTCTTTCTCCTCTTGCACGTGGACAACTCTTTGAGACTCTGACACAGCAGCAGCTGCTGCCCCTTATTCTGGTGGCAGCACTTTGCCCTGCTGGCAAGGATATTAGCTTTTTCCTTTGGTTTGTCTTAGCAGGCTCAGGAGGGAGAATTTGTGTTTGTTTGCCTGGCTAAAGATAATGCAATGAATCTGAAGTCTGTAAATGCTGAGGACCTCAGAAAATAATAGAAAAGGGGAGAATAAGATGCATGATTTTTAAGATGACCAAAATGTGGTGCAAAGGAAACATCCTTCATGGTTTTTGGTTTCCTTAAGTATCCTGGTACATTGGAACCACAAACTATAATACAGAGAGTGAAGCAAAGTCAGCCAAACAGATAAATGGATGAATCCAGGACAGGATATGTCTGATTAGCCTTTGCAACTTAACTGATAGGGTTTGCTCTATTTATGGCTGAGCTGTTCTGTGATTTTACAGGAAATTGCTTCCTGTACACACCATTCTTAATAGATTTTTAAATTCACGGCTGCTCTAGGAAAGTGGATTATAATACAACAGATTATGCATTTTTCCCCAGCTTTTAAGGAGCAGCCTTAATGACGGTTATTGTTGATGAGGGCATTACAGAGCATTCGTGTAGCAACCACCTTGAATAGCTTAGTGTTGAAAGCTTTAATTTTCCATTTAATAATAGTGAAACTAGTTAATACTAATTTTATACAATCACTTCCTAAGCTTCTTAGAAAGCATGCAATCATGGATTTAGTCTGTGCCATGGGGGAATGCCATACATCATGAGGCTCAAAAAACCTGGAGTTATTAGAGCTATGTGTAATATTTTACATCCCGCCTCGGATCCACTTTGTAAGGCCTCTGATTCATGGGCAATGAGGACTTACCTGGAGATGGCTGCAGAGATTCCTGCTGCCGGCTGTCTGCCCCACCTCTCTCTCGGAAGTTTTCATTTGCACTGTGAAGGCGGCTCAGCTATTTGGGAGGCAGCTGTTGAACCAGCATGGTTCACAGACCACTAATATTAACAGAAAAACTGGCACCGGCTTTGGCTCTCCATAATACACTGAGCTGTAATTTGCAGTGGTTCAATTACTGCCACACTAGCAGCTGAGCTGTCTCAAAGCAGGGGCAGGGCTCGGAGGTGAAGATGGGAACCCCTACAGCCATCTGCTGCCATCCCTATTCAGCAGCCAGATACCCAGATCTGGGTTGGGGTTTGTGAACATCTGCGGTGGTTCCTACATCTATTCAACCAGCTCTTTTCTCAGACCGACTTCCCACCTTGCTCCACGAGACCCCCCAGGGCTCTATGGTCTTGCTGCATCCCATGGGGATTTCCATGGGGAGGAGGCAGTTCTGCCTTTGGGACAAGGACCCCCGTGGAGCACTGGGGCCTCAGGAGAGATGAAATAAATACACTTTCTCGCACAGGGCCGGTGCAGGACCAAAGCCCTACGTGTGTCTCGCTGAAACCTGCTTTTGAGGTTTCTGTGGTAACTTCTTCAAAAGCAAATGTCAGAGGGTAATATTGGGTTGGGGATTTCACAATTCACTCTTACCTAAGATGCCCAGCCAAGGGGCAGAGTCAATACCGTGTTATTTAACCAGCTTATGTGGGACATACCAGCCTGTTACTGGTTCACAGGAAAGCCTCCCCCTCCCGTGTCCGTCTCACTGCGGGTGCCAATAATCAACACCCAAGACTGCCTTGCAGCTGAAAATCACTCACATTTTTTCCCTGCAAGTCATTCATGGGCTGATGATCTTTTGTGAACAGCTTGTGCTTTCAGCCTGCATTTGCTCTCAACAGCAGGACGGAGTATCGTGTTTGCCATCCAGTCAGACAATAACTCACAACTGCTTTTAGAAGAAAGGGAAAAAAAAAGGGGGGGGAATGAAGCCCAGTTTTGAGGGCTTCAAGAGCTCCTGCTTTTCTCTGGACATGTCCTTTTCATCTCTTTTCAGGTGCCATTGAGGGAGATTTTTTAAGTATGGCTGATGGCCTAATTGTGTCCTTCAGAGCAAGGACCAAAAATTGTTTATGTGGGAAGAGCAGGCCAGGCTCGTGCTCGGTTGTGGTAACCAGCCCTGTCAGCCCCAGTTACCACCCTCCCCAGGGCAAAGTCTGTCGGAGGGGCAGCATCCTCCTCCTATGGCCGTGCAACCTGTCTGAGCCCTCCACTGCATCTGAGCAGGGGCAGATCAGAGGAGGGAGGAGAGCGGGGTTCAGGGGTGGGATGCCTAAGTCGCTGGGATGGGCTGAGAGGGGATGTGCAAGTAGAGAGGGGTGTCTGGCAGAATAAGAGAGTGGGGTTTTTCTGGGGCTGGTTACTGAGAGTGGTAGGGGCTGCTCTGGTGTCAAGGCTGGGAGGCAGGGGGGTGTGGGGATGGAGAGGCTACAGCGGGGGGTCTAAATCGTGGGGACTGTGAGGTGACAACCACGACACTGAAACAGGACAAACAGGGGGCTTAGAGAGTAAGGCACCCTGTCTCCGACTGTGTTTAAATTTCCTATGGGGCGCCCTTGCTTCTTCCCACAGCCTCAGCTCTTCTTGGCTTCGAAGAAGGACACACACCAAAGCCTACCAAGAAGTTCCCATCCTTTTATTTTTTGCTGCAGGAAGCAGAGCAGTCCTAGTTGCATATTCAGTAGTAATTTACATGGTTTTGGTTAGTTACACAAGATATGTGGAGTTTCTCTTCCCCTAACTTGAATGTCTTGCACAACTAGTCAGCATAGTGTGAATTGTCAGTGTGAATTGTCAGCCCTACAATCAGGACTACCAACTGCAGTTTGCCCTGACAAAGGAGACAGCAGAAACACAGGGGGGTTGAGAACAGGCAACAAAAATAATTAAGCATGGACAGACTTCCCTCAGGAAGAAACTGAAAAGAATAGAACTACTTTGTTAGAGAGCAGATGACTAAGAGCTATACAAATTAATGAATGGGATAGAGAAAGTCGGGGGGGTGTTCCTGTTTACCCTCTTGAGCTATAAAAGAACAAGGCAATGTTCAATTAAAGGGGAAGCAAAAAGTAAAGGGGAAGCAAAAAGTATCAGGTGACAAAACCCACTTTGCTTAGGATGGGATTGAGTTGCGTTTGAGGAGTCTGTCTCACCATGGAGCGTGGATGGAGCCTCAAGGACTGCACAACTTGTAGGCACTTAAGCTGATGAATCCCAGTGTTGTTTTTTTTAAGGAAATACTTGTTTACATGGAAAATGAGGGTAAAAATAGGAGATGGTATGTGTTTGAAAGCGTTAAGATTTCTTTTTTTAACTGCTGGTTTCAAGAATGCAGGGTAAAAATTTCCTTTGTGGACAAATTTATAATTTTTGAGCATCTTTCTTTACTGCAGCAGAGTGCATTTTATTGGTTCCATCAGTCCTCTTCTGCCACTATCTGACAGTTATATGGTCATTTAAGATGACATTTTCCTTTGTGCTAATTTCCTGCTATTAGCCTCCTAGTATGGGATGTCTGATTATTGGCTCCCTTGCTCACAGCAGGTATAAGCATTTCCATTACAGGGACTGGGAGCAGAAACTATAAGAACACAATGAAAGGCTGATAAACACTCAAGAGAAAGACTTTCTCTTCCACAAAGAGCTAGCATTCATAAAACAAGAAACAAAGGATGAAAAAAAAAGGGGAAAAGCATCTTAGTTAATATTATAATCATGCTTAGAGTCATAGGCTGAAACTGGAGCTGTACTGGATACTTCAGATATATGGGAATGCTCTGTCCCAGTGATCTAAAATGGTACCCAAAACTCATCTGAAATGTTGGGTCACAGCAACCAATTCATCTTAGATGCAGCAGATGATATCAAGGCTCTCTATTACCTGAATCAACTAGAACTTGAATTCTTTGAGCTGGTCTACAGTGTCTTGCACAAACACGATCTGATGCCTAAAGGCTCCAATTAGGAAAGGGAATACAAAATGAGCTGCTCACCTTATTGAGATGGTGCTCAGCTACCAGAGTAAATATGGGCGAGGTAGAAACAAACTGATTACTAACTACATGGGAAGATAAAGGACTTGGCAGAACTGGACTAGTGCCCAAACCAGCCTCAGTAATGAGAGAGGGTAGGTTTTCCTTGCTTGTGTAGTGGTCACATACTGACATATAATCATCACAGAAACTCACTGTGTGCTCGCAGGGCTCTAGGACAGTTTTTCTGGGACTAGAGGTCATGCCCCAAGTGGGTTACAAATGGTGTCCTGACTCAACAGATACTAAACTGTTTGGATTAATATTTAGAGTCATGAGAATGTCAGAAAATGAGTTATAACAGGGAAGTGTTTGAGAACTGCTGTGTGAAGAGCTTTGCCCTCTAAGATGTTGCATACCTGGCATACCTGTCCTAACAAAGTCAATGAAGACATACCTGTGCACTGAGTTGAGCATGTGCTTAAGTGCTTTGCAGGGTCATTGCCAGCACACATAGCCGAGAGTCAAGTCTTGGGCAATTTCTGGTGCTTCCTCCCCCTCCAAGTTTAAAAAATCTTCGGATTCAGTGAAGAAAAACATTATCCAAAATGTTCTATATGAAAATAGGTCTTCTGATAAACATGAATAACCAATATCAACCTTTGCAGTGGTCTGGACGTTTCAGACAGCTTACGAGATTATAAAGCAGGAAACCATGCTATAGCCTGAAACATTCTGACATTAGCAGGGGGTGAAGAGCCAGGTGGAAATGTCAAGGGATATATTCTCCCCCTATGTTTTCTGTGGGGTTATAATGAAAGCGATATTTGGCCTAAAGATGCTAAAGATTATGTTTTCAGAATAGCTGCCTGAATTTTGAAATGTGATAAATGGCTTGACTTTCAGAGACACTGATCCTAACAGTTGTACTGGAAGGTAGGGCATGTTTTGTAATTTTTAGGGTCAGAAGTGTCAGGCAGATGATCTCATCTGGCTATTTGAAACAGGCCATACCATTTAAGTTAGTAATTCTTTTGGCTGAAGGAATTCTCCTTTGTGTAAGCAAACATGGCAGAGCTCAACAATACACGCTAGTTTTTCAGTTCCTTAGTGCCTACAGTCAACAGGACTGATTCTCTTGATGGTAAGATCAAAACCAAGGAGGTAGTTCTTACCTGATGTTTCTCTCCCCAGTTGTGCTGGTTTTGGCTAGGGCAGAGTTAATTTTCTTCATAGTAGCTAGTATGGGGCTATGATTTGGATTTGTGCTGGAAACAGTGTTGATAACACAGGGATGTTTTTGTTATTGCTGAGCAGTGCTTACACAGAGTCAAGGCCTTTTCTGCTTCTCACCCCACCCCACCAGCGAGTAGGCTGGGGGTGCTCAAGAAGTTGGGAGGGGACACAGCAGGGACAGCTGACCCCAACTGACCACAGGGGTATTCCATATCATATGATGTCATGCTTAGCATATAAAGCTGGGGGAAGAAGAAGGAAGGAGGGGGATGTTCAGAGTGATGGCATTTGTCTTCCCAAGTAACCATTATGCCTGATGGAGCTCTGCTTTCCTGGAGATGGCTGAACACCTGCTTGCTAATGGGAAGTAGTGAATGAATTCCTTGTTTTGCTTTGCTTGCATGCACGGCTTTTGCTTTACCTGTTAAACTGTCTTTATCTCACCCCATGAGTTTTCTTGCTTTTACTCTTCTGGGTCTCTCCCTCATGAGTGAATGAGCGGCTGTGTGGGGCTTGGTTGCCAGCAGGGGTTAAACCACAACACCAGTGACATACAGGCAGTGCTCAGCTTTACTGTGTTTTCTTCTATTAACAAGATACTTTTTTAGTTTCAGGCTAAAAGTCTTTAATGTAAACTCTTCCTACCTTCTTGCTTCTTGTGGCCTCTATGCCCAGCTCTCCGTGTCCTATCCCTACCGTAAAGCTCACAAAAAGCAAGTCAATGAAACAGACTGGTGATCTTTGGACTTTGCCTTAATTAAAACCAGAAGAAAGCATACTGGGAAATGGTTGTGAGAAACAGGTGAAATTGGACTAGAAAGTTCAGTTGGAGTAGAAGACCACAAGGAATATTTCTTCAGTCAATATATCATGAGAAGGTTACTTTTTTTGGGAAGGACAGAGGCTTGGTAAATTATATGGTTATTTTCTACCGTTAGTAGGTAAATCATGCCACTTAATTAAACCTTCAAAAACACAAGTCGTTTTCTTTTTGTTTGCATGCCCATGTTCAACCGATCAGCAACCTTATTTGTTGATCTGACTACTACAGCTTCTAAGTGTTCCTCCTATGTGTCTCATATTATAGTTCCAAAATCACTTTCATGTTATTAAAATTGGGTCCCCTCAATTTTCTAACAGATCTTCTACTTGGATCAGAACCCTTGCCATGAAACTGGAAGGAGAGTCCACTGTGCTGGCCAGAGGAAAACATCCTACAGGAATGTGAGACTTATTCCTCCTGCTTGCAAAATTAATGTCCCTTTCGTGATTTTTGTTACCTCATGTAGCATATCTGGCACATGGCTCAGAAATCTGACATAGCAATGATTTTAATATGTACCTGGATTTCGATGCCAGCCCAAATTTTGTCAGTATGAACAGTGCTCACAAGCAGATGTACATCCTAGGATTTTCTGGGATATATTTTTGAATGCTTGAATTCACAGCATGTTTCCAATATTCTGCTGGGTGCTTAAAAATCAGAACTTACCAGCAAAAGAAGAAGATGACATTTCATTAGCAAAATGTGTTGTAGCAGACAGATCTTGTAATAAAAAGACCTCCATCAGTGTTGAAAAGCATGTTCAATACTGAAATTTTAGATTCACCTTGTGGTTATCTGCCTTGTCACTGCCCTGCTTACGGGTCATGAAAATCTAGGTTCTGCCTAAAATTTGATTCTTTTTCTCCAGTTGTGCTGATCGCATTACAGTATAGCTAGTCCAGAAGGAGTCAAATGAAGGGAACTGTGGGTTTTTTTGTGTGGACACTTTAGGAATATTGTTATAATTTAAACTATTGTCCATTAGTAATCTGAATCTCCCATTTGAATTTAACTCTTGAAAGCATCGGCCACACTGAGTATGAAGGCAGGTGTGATGATCTCCACCTCAGTTTATTCATACTAATGACACTGTATGAAAGCACTTGAATTGAGCAGTATGAACACAAGCACCAGAATGGGCAAAGTGTTGTGATGGCCTTGATTCCAACTTCAAGGTTTAGTCACGAGGATGTGTGACATCATTGGGTGTGTGATGGAGGGTACATGAACGTGTGTCACAGGGAAGACATCTAAGTCTGACCTATTCAACATTCAATCTTTTGTATTAAGTCAATGGGAAGAAGAAATTGGGGTGAAATTGCTTCTGACTCCCCATACCGTGAGCCTAAGGTGATTAGAGAAGACCTTGGTGTTTAACTTTTGGAGAGTGAAGTGAAGGTGAAGGAATCCCACCCATGGGGACTAGCTGCCTGTCATGCAAACCTGACTCACAGAGGTAGCAGGGTCAGCACTGTCACGTTTGCTGAAAGCAAAGATGCTGTATTGCATTCTGAGGATTTTGCTTATCTGGAATATTTCTCAGAGCTGTAGTAACTTATTGCAACCCACAGTAACAAACTGCTGTTTTCTGAGGAAATCTGAGCTTGTGCAATTCACTTCTAACAGAAAGTGTATTCAAGGTTGAGACAGTGCAGACTTCCCATGCACCCAGAAAGCCTCTTTTGCAGGCTGCTGAGTGTTAAAAGATACTTGTTAACGTCTCTACTTTTCTGGGCATCTGATATAAATGGAATGATGAGGGCTTCACAAAATCATTTGTCTTGGCAGTATACAGGCCTCCTTCTTGAAATCCAGCTACTGCTGGCTGCATTGATACCAGAACTGGAAAATCAAGACATATAAAGAAAATGGTAGGAATGGTTTCCAGTCTCTTGGTATTGCTCCAAAGCTGAAAGAAGTTCCAGCCTGAGGATCATGTTTTAGTGTATCATTAGTAGTTGGCTTCTTTAAATTCCCCTAGGTGGGCAGTTGCATCATTTAAGCATTAAAACTCTCCAGTTTATATCAGGCTTCTTCTAAGCTAAGTAAAAGAGTTCATGTTAATGAGAAGCAGTCTTTCTCTAGAAGAATTCAGTCTAACATGAGCAAGGGATGACAGACCTGGGGGACGGAAATGGATTCCCATGGAGATGAAGGTCAGGCAATAAGTCAGTATCAGAGCCAGGACCAGAACCAAGTTCCTAGCGTATTGGATCAGGCTACTCTCAGCTTCTCCTGTCAGCTGGTGGGCTGGAAAGAAGAGTTTGAAAGAGGCTGTCAAATGGAGAAAAGAGCACTTACCTCTTCACTGACTTTACCAATAGAGGTTCTTGAGAGAGGGTTTTCTCTAACAAGCAAAGTAGTTTTATTAACAGTAGGGGAAAAGGGAAAAATAAATTATTTACAACATTTTCAGCCTAGTGTTGAGGATGTTACAGTTTCAAAGTACGTGTAAGTAGAAAGCACAAGATGCCAGCGCTTGTGTTCACCAGCAAGTTTTTCGCAAAATCAGCTGACTTTGCAGTTTCTGATGGCAAGTGTTGCAATGGTCGAAGACTCTGTTTCATTTCTCTGTGAAATACCTCTGAGGCCCTTTGGGCTAACTCCTTATGTGATCATAGACATTGTATTGCCTAACTTTCAGGCACCCTGCTGTCTTGTGGCATCCCCAGCCCTGGGTTAGGCACTCAGACTTCCTTCCTATGCAAAGCTGGGGGAGCATTAAACCTCTAGCACAGGGCTGAGCTCTCATTTGCCTGGTAGGAAAACCCAACAGTTAGGCCCCTTAAATGGAGTGCCTTCCTCCAGGACATTCCCCATATAGACTGTATGTGATGAAGACCTCTTCTGTTGTTAGAACTTGCCAGCACAATCCATTCTCATTGAGGAGAGGGACATGTCTTCTCACTGGTACCAAGATATTCAGAGCTAGGTCTGTCATTTGGGAGACAAGACACCAGTTTTCTAGTTCTTCCACCTCTTGAGTTGTTGGAAAAGGGAATAAATGTAGGTATCCCCATTCTAAGGGCAATCACCTAGGTATGGCTTAAAATGGGATGGTGATAAACATAAAACTGCCTTCTCACCAGTGGTCTTCTGTATGAAGCCTGGCCATGAAGTTATGCCCATGTATAGAATATACCTAGAATGCACCTATCGGTTTGGGACCTTGGAGACAAGTGGGAGAATATCTAGGTTCAATCCTGCCCAGACAGGATTTGGGCATTAGTTAAGATACTATCGAAAAGCTCAATAGTGTCAGAAGCAGGAGGTTGCTCTGGCATGAACTTGGTTGCCTGTAGCTCTAGATGTCAGCTGAGCAGGGTTTTTGAAGATCTTAGTGATAGTAAGATGCCTTCTGAAGCCCTGCTGAAAGTAGGCCTTTTTTGAGTCACACCCTCCTTTTCCAGTCTTGCCACTATTTTAGTTCACCTTGCAAATGATAAATACAAGTCTTGTTTGGTACTAGCAAACTCTGAAGGACAAAATTTTAGTGTCCTAATCTGAGCATAAATAATTCCCTTCACTAAAGTTTAAAAGGCTGTAGAATTTTTTTTTCTACAACATTAGCTAAAAGCTAAAACTGTATTTCAAAGCCTGACCAGCTAATTGTATCATGATGCTCTTTTAATGGAGAAAACTAGTTCTGCATGTGACAGAACAACCGTTTCCTCTGTAGTGATACATATTTCTTTTCACAAAACAGAAGTATTCTGGACTGGGTAAATGAGAAGTACCCTGAACTTTTTGTTTACTTCAGAAGTGTAATGTATGTTTATGGGCAAAAACTTCTGACTGCAAAGATTTTGAGGGATCAGGAAAATGTATGAGCCCTGTTTTCTTCCTTTTTGCGCAAGAAAGCTGCCTTGTGTGTATAGAAATATACCGTGTACTGTTGTCCTTCAAGGAAACAGGCAATTGTCTTTCCATTGCCCTCTGCTTTGCATGATCCTTTATAGCAGTGCAGAAAGGATGGACCATCATTTACTTGTGACAGCACAATATCCCACCTCCGTGGCACACAGCTGTAAATGGTAGAATCTGGTCCAGGACAACAGAAGGCTGGACAGTCCATGTGGAGTGAGCTGGAGCTGAAGAAAGGAACCTTTACTCCATAACGAGGTAATAATAAAATGTAGGGTGCAATAGGAAGGGAGCTGCTAGAGGAATGCAATCTTTGAAGAAGTTAATGACCCACCTACCCTACAGGTGAACAGTTCTGAAAAGTGATGTTCCAGCCAAGGTGTTGCCTCACATCCCTGCTATTGTAGAATACCATCAGTTTATGGTCCTCTAGTAGCTGAAAGCTGAGTGCGAATTCAAGAGCTTGGAAACCGGACAGGGTCTCTAATGCGTCAAAAAATATAGAAGAAATGTCAGACTGCTGGGATGCACCAGAGGCTGGCAAATATAGTGTAGGCTGTCTCTGTGGGGTGAAGTACCCGTCCTAGTAGGTGTGATGTTAGTCAAACTGGAGGAAGAAAAGCACAAACTCTGCAACAAAACATACAGGAACACTGCTGATGTAGGTATCATTTAGGACTATTCACTAATTAAGATTTACAGTATCCAATAGCGGTACTCTTGAGGGACAAAACTACAACATCTGCTCTAGCCTGGCCCACTGAGGCTGGCGTCATGGAGGTGCTGGAAACATTTTCCCCACAAAGAGTTAGTCCAGCCCATTTTTCAACTGAAAGAGTAAGACCTATCAAACTCGTGTTTGATTACCCAAGCCTTTCAGCTGCTGGAAGCACTAGGATATTCTAGGGAGATTGCTGATCAGTCCAATTCATACACATTTTCCTTAACCACACAAACAAAACTCTATACTTGCGGGAATAAATATGCAGATGCAAACTGTCCACAAGAAAGCTCTCATTCTATTTCCCCCTTTTTTTTTTGAAAAAGAAAGCAAGAAAGCTTCTGCTCCTTGCAATACTCTTTCTGTAGCATTCAACCAATTTGATGCAGTTACTCCTGATTTACATCCATATGAATGAGTAAAGAATCAGGCCCTGGTTGAGAAATACGTATTTCCACAGCATCACATTACAAGAGTCCTTAATTGCCTGATCCTAACCCTGGAATGCAAGGAAGACTCAAAGTTTGGCAAAGGTTGTAGCCAGATGCAGTGTGCTTCTATGTTCACACCCTCCCTAATTATTACTCTTTAAAAAATAATAATAAAATGCAAATAACTTACACCTGGTAAAGCTGGAAAGGCAAAGAAAAGCAGTAAAGAACCCAGAGGTTGTGGGAGTGTTGTTATTATTATTATTATTATTTTTAATCAGACGAATACACACCTGTCTAAAAGTTCCTCAAACATTGTCTGCTATTGCTTTGGTATCCCCTGTTAATACATTGAGGTAATGTCCTTTGGTTGTGTTACTTAATTGAACAGATGACGGGGGGTGGAGGAAGCTGTGCAGGGAGACATGCTAGAGATAGAAGAGAAGAATTCCCACCCACGCAGTAGGCATGTACTGTAATAATGGAATAATTATGTGCAGTTTGTTTATAGCTGTCTTCCCCTAGCATCGACGCCTTGGGCTAGAAGTGAAGCAGGACGGGTCCTGCAATCAGTTTTCACAATCATGTTTTTGCTGTGATTTGTATTTTATTCCCCATTAGAAAGCAGAGCATGTCTAGAGCAAATGTGGTGGCTTCAGCCCTTCAGGATACTGCAAATTTGCTCGAATCTGGGGAGGGATGGGGTGTTTGTAAGTGACTGGTTTGGATTTATCCCATGACCTCTGGACCCAGAAATCTGTAATGATGGTTCTCACTCCACGCTCCCAATCTGCCCAGAATTGCTCAGAGCTGGATCCGTCTTGGCCTGAGATATTTGCCAACCTTTCAAATAATGAATGCTGGGCTGTGGATAAAAACCAAAGCCAGATGGCCTTGTGTGGTGAAGATGGCTAAGTAACTGTTACTGCAATGGGTTGTACAGCGGGGATCCGTTCTTCGTGTCTTTGAAGCAGGTTAGAAATTGTTCTTGTGGATTCTTCCTGCCGCTTGTTAATAAAATTAATCAAGTCCCTGTTTTTGTGTTTCATCATGCACTCTCAAAGTGCTGATGGTAAAATACTGATGATTTTCCGTCTGCTGACCCTCTAAATTTATTAGATGCTGCTGTAGGCTTCATGCAGCTGCCATTTTGTGTCCAGTTCAGCTGCAGTCTGCCATGAATGTATACACAGCATTTCATTTCCACTGGCATTTAGGAAAATATTTCCAGACAAGCGGACAATCCACATGATGAACATTATCTTTCTCTTGCAGAAGGCTGCATACCATGCCCGTGCAGTCAAGAAGAGAAATGGGAAATATTCACAGATTAACTGCAGGGAGGTCAATAAACAGACATTGGACTGGGAAACAACTGGAGAACTCCCAAGATAATTTTTGACATGATAGCCACACCTGCTGCATCGGGTCTGTCACGCAGGTTGTGAACTTTGGCAGCAAATGGCTTATTGCATATGCATTCATGCAGCACATGACACGATGAGGGGCTTGATTGGAGGTTTAGTGAATATAGCTATATCTTGGAAACTCAGAGCAACCTGCAGATATTAACTAATGAAATACCTCCACCCCATTTATATGCAGAGTAGACAAGAACGTATATACCATGTGCTGGCTTTGGAAATGCCTTGGAAATTCAACAGAGCTGTTATTTAAGGGGTCAGAGAAGTAATAATCATGAGCTGGCAATGAACAATATACGAGGCAGCTGTTAACATCACCTTACACATGCAGCAGACATATCCCTTTCCTGAGGATGTTACAAGCTGGAGTGCTATTTTAATCAGAAAACTGTTGAGAGGAATGTAGAAAAGCATGATTTTGTTATCAAAACTGTTCTAAACAAGCTGGGATGAAAAATCAGCTTTGCCACATTAAAAAAAATTCTCATAGATCTTGTTTAAAAAACAGTTTTGGAATATATGATTTGTAATTGTTTCAACAGTCCTGGTGCCAATGCCCTGGCTTCAGTAGGGGGTTGCTGGGGAGATGGGTCAATGGAAAGGCTGCAAGGTTGCAGGTAGATGCCAGCCACTGACATGGGCATACCTGTTCCCTGGAGCGCTGCTCAAGTTGAGTAGCAGGAACGAACCAAGCAATGGCTACGCCAGCCACCTTGACTCCCACTGGGGATTTTGATGGAACGAGTGCACTTTTGTGCAATAGTGATCTCGCTTAATCAGCCCTTTCTGATGGGCAGCCTTTCTGCTGAAATGCAGTTGCTATGTCTCAGACTTCTCTCTCTTGGATCCCATCATGGGTAGGGCCATATCGTCATTAACAGTGGTCTTCTCTTCCTATTCCCACAGCATATATAGGAAGTTACCTATAGCAAATGGGTGAATCAAGAATAAACAGCAAGGTGTGGTGGGCTAACAGAGATTTAGGAACTACCATTTCTCTGTTTGACTTACTATCAATGATTTACCATGGGGCCTTGGGTAAGTCACTTCATATTTCTATGACTCAGTTTCTGCCTCTGAAACAACTGTCTGCTGATCTCACTGGAGTAGTTTTAAAGCTTAATTTACTTACATTTTATAGCACTTTGAAGATGTGAACTACACCATATTATGGGAAACATTGGGAGTCATAAAAGAAAGAGTCGGTGTTGCAAGAGGAGGTATGATAATGAAGCCTAAAGTCAGAGACTTAATGCCTCAGTTCTTTGCTGAATCAAAGCCTAAGACTGCGAGTTCTTTGAAACAGACTCTCCTCAATTAGAGGCCTGCTCAGAGCTGAACATAATAGGGCTACGACATAGCTGGGGCCTCTGAGCTCTTCTGTAATAAATGATTAGGAACATAAGCTTGAAGATGGCACCAGCTGCAGGACTGCTACAGGTCCCTGTAGGGTCTATCTCTTTCTCTCACGGCTCTTAGGTTTTTTATTATCTTCAAATCTCTGTACCGTACTGCTTTTTCCATTCTTCAGGTCATTAAAGCATTGTTCATGCTATAAATAAAGAAGATGAAATTACAGGGTACTTATATGCACGCTGGCTAGGAAGCTGAATGGGCATGAAAGGGCTTCCTGGTTTCCTTCCAATTCAAAATGTTATTGAGTTACTATGTAATCAGATAAATGAGTTGTTAATCAAAGTGATGTCAGCTTGGGACATACTATAGAAAAATGATTCCGTTGTAATCAGAACTGTATAATTAAGCAATGAGGCATGACAGGGCTTGAATTATAGCACGATAATTTTCACCTCAGTGCTACTGATGAGGGCCATGGCTGTCTGCCATCCAAGTACCCGACTATGTCTTGCTGTACAACAGCCCCAGTGCTGAAACATCTGAGGCAAACTGGAGTAAAAATTATTCTTTCATCTTCACTCCCCCCGCCCTGCTCCAGGGTAAAGCATTTCTGTGATCAGCTGGGTCAGGCTGAGCCCAGTGCATCTGGGACCGAGTTTGACTATGTGTCTGTCTGCTATTAGAATATTTATGGCATGAATGCATTTTGCTTAACATGAGTTTAACGTGTCAGAGGGGTATGAGATCCTTCACAGGACCAATGATTCGATCCATAGTTACTATTAGTTGAATTTCAGCAAAATGCTTAATGTTACAGAAGAAGCTCACAAAAATGGTCCCTACCTAGCGATGTTTAAGAGTTTCCTAGACTTAAGCCCCCTTCTCCTCTAAGTCTGAGAAATTTAAATGAAGAATTAGCTTAGACATTCACAGCTCTCTCTTTTCCTGCTCCCCCCCCCCCCCGCCCTTGGGATAGAGAGAAAATTGGATAGACTTAAAGGAAGAGCTCTGAGGAAGCATCAGAATAACATGGGCTTTGACAACCTCTTCCATGAACAGGGGAGAAGGCATCTTGTGAGTTAAAATGACTTTGTATGGAGCAGTGACCAAATCCTGCAGTCATAGCTTGGGCAAAACTCCCACTGAACGCACTGGGTGTTTGTCTGAGTCAGCAGCTGAAAGTTTGTTCCACGGACTCGGTTTGGAGGCGAAAATGCTGGGGCTGAAAAGTTCCCCTTTCTAACGGAGGGAAAAAACGTCACGTAAGAAAGATAAAACCGTGCCACCTCATTTTTCCCCATCAAGTGCCGGCTTTGCTGAGGGGATGGGAAATATTATGCAATTTACCCTTTCCCTCAACGAACTCTCTCCCATCACGTCACCATTAGTCTTGGTCTGCACGGGCATTGCTCACACTGCTGCTTTAGGAGTGGGGTTTGCTGGTGAGCTGATGTCGGCCGCCCGGGCAGCACTTCTACTGTCTCCTTGTGGTTTGTGATCCCTGGGGCTGTGGAAAAAAATGTTATACCCAAATAAAGCATTTTTTCAACTTCTCCAGAGCCTCTTCCAAAGTGTCCCCTGTGATGGCAGTGCATGCAGCCTTGAAGTCACCTTTGTCTTCTTGGAGGTGGAGCTGGGCCGGTCTGCCCCGGTGCTGGCAGGCATGGGCAGCCCAACACAGCTGCCTCCTGCCTTGGGACAGAGAAGGGCAGCGCTGGGCTCCCGTGGCTGCTCAGCACACCTGCACCGGACAGTTTGGCTCAGGTCCTCTCTGCGATGGCTGCACAAGCATTTATGAAGTCCAGTCAAGGCCAGTGAAGCACATCATTCTCTCAGTGTTGCCTCTGTTGCAAAAATGATGTGCTCTTGGCAATACTGTCAGGAAACTCTGTTCCTGAGGCTAAATGCATGCAAAGCAAAGCTTCCCTTGTGACAAACAAAATAAAAATATCCTGATCTTGGCTGCAGTAGCAAAAATGCTCCTGGCCTATTAAAATTATGTCATTGAAAGAAGTGTCTCTGTGTCTGCTGGTGTACCTGTAAATCAGTTCAAGTGAACAGTCCTTTGAAACTCATTTCAGCTGATATATATGCTCTTGAGGATGAATGAACTTTTGAGCTGCTAATGCTGCCATCTCTCATAAGTCAAATCTCTTCTCCAGATACTTGAATCCCATGATGATAGTAAAAACTGGGAGTTTACAAGATACATCAGCATCAATTTTTTGAGAGCTTTCACCTTGGAAGGCAAGCAGCGTCCTTGGGTTGAGTGCCTGTCAAAAGAGTGCAGTTGCAATAGAGGAAGAGAGAGATTTTTTTTTTGCTCTCTCCTTTCAGTGCTGGCAGAAGGAACTGGCTTGAGAGATCCTCCATTAACAAAAGAAGAGATACAAAGAGGGCAGTCATGATACAAGCTTCTCTCTGGTTTATGATTATATCCATGTTTCTTTGAATGTGGCCGCCAGAGAAGCTTTAATTATGGCATGCGCAGAGTGCTGCCTGACTTCCTTTCCCATAGTAAGGAAAGCAGCATATCTGGGGGGACACCTGAAGCTTCTCTGGACTGATAGCCTGGACAGCAACAAAGTTTTCTGGGCAGGATGTTCCAAAAGCTTACTTGTGTCCCTGCTAGTTACTGTTCCTTATATCTGATCACAAAAGGAACCCATGAAACTGAGGGCGATAGGTCCGTAGTTGGTGCAAGAGGAGGAAGTTTTCGTAACATGTCTGACACGTGGGACTTCCTGCCACATGATGCTCTTGAAACAAAGACTTTTTCAGGGCTCTGAAAGCTTATGAATTTACCTACGCTAGTTGAAAATAGAAAAGTATTGACCTTCACAGGACAGGTTACGTATTAGATGTTAGGTAGATAGGGTTAGCACGCAAACCAGCATATATTGCTGACATTTTAATACATGCTTGGATTTGCATGGGACTGTCCCTCTCGTGTCAGCTCATTGCTAAGCAGCCCACTGACAATTTGGGTTTGGCTCTTGTATGGTGAGATGTTTTGAAGGGCGATTCTTGTATCCTCATTGACTGTACACTGTGCACAGATGCACTGTGGTTCTGTTGTGTCAGTGTTTGAGATGGGATGCCCAGGGCAGATGCAGGGTCCACAGTCCCCAGAGGGATCTATCCTCTGCCCTCCAGATGGCCTTTTTTTGTCCACTGCCACTTTGATTTTTCTGTCCACGACTGGCTGTTCTAGTTTGCTGCAAATATCAGGATTTGTCAGTAGGACAAATGGAGAAATGGTTGTTCTGCCGGAAAAGGAGCATCTTGGCACCTGTGGTACTCTCACAGCACTGTTTGTGAGGCATGGAGATTGCTAGCAGAAGCCAACAGTAGGCAGCATGGCTATTTAACCCAGGCCATGAACTGAAAGAGGAGCACATGTTTTATACTGGAGGCAAGGAACAATTCTGACACATCCACATATCACTATGTAACTGAGAAGGTAGAGATCCTAAAATTGTCATCCTGAGAGGAAATCAGATCCAGAATTCTCCATCTGGATGGAATTCCTAGCAGGAAAGTATTCAGTTGATGACATGAATACAAGTCTTGACCGTATATTTCTTTTTCCCTTAGACTTTCACTGGATGCAGGATCAGGTATAGACTCCTTTGTGTCTGTGCGAGGCATGCTGCTGTGACAGGGAAATGACTTGCATGGTTTAGCTTTTCCATTCAGATAAGACTACTAAATAATTGAGAACTTAGTCAGAGTTCACAAAATTCGCTTTTGTTAAAAAATTTAGCAGTGCCACCTACAGGAAAGTGCCAGGAAACTCAGCGACTGTCCGGGTACCTGCAGGAGGAACTGTCCTTCTCTCCCTCCTCTGGAAAAAATTTTGCTCTCAGTGGGGTGCTCCCCTGATGAGCAGGTTTCTCATCGACATCAAAGGGAGATCTGCATGCACAGATAATGCAGAATACCTGAGAACAGAACTTTGTCCAGAAACCACTGTCTTTGATAGCTATTGCCTTTTGATTTTAAGAGCCTCCTCCTTTTTTTTTCCCCGAAGAGCTTTCCCAAACACTATGCATTGCATGTATAAGCTCTGGTCCAACTCCCAGTGGAAATGATGGCAGCTTTCCATTGAGTGCAATCCAGTCCTTAATGCCTTTCATGTATGCCAATGAAAACTCTTTACATTGCCTACTAGCACTCTTTAAAGGCTCTCGAGTAGATAGACAGATTAGATTATTTAGCACTATACAATGCAGCATAAGTGGTGCTGGTGAGTCATTAAATGGCATTCTTCCCTCTGACTCAGTGCAGAGTCAATGCCCGAGCATGTTGCTATGGGGCTCTGTGTTGTTGGAAGTGCTCTTTTTCAGACAAGAAGTAAAAATCAAGGTTCTGACCCACTATTCTTGCTACAAAACCCATTTGCCTGTGAGCCACTTGGTTGAACTTTGCAGAATTTTTCACCCTAGAACAAGTTATCCTTAGTTTCCAATAGAAAACTATTGTTCTCATTGCCAGGAGGGAGCAGGGTTTTGAGCTATCTGGAACAAAATGTTTTAAAAACAAGAATGGGTTATTGCAAATACACTGTGGGGTTTAAATCCTTAATATTGAAGGAAAACCTACACGGTCACTTACTGCACATTAATATTTGGTGTTCTGGTTTTGTTTACCACTTCAATGACTGTTTTCAATTACTGTTCCCTGCATGAAACTACTTTACTCAGGCCTGCTGCATATGCAGGAGAACTGACTTAGAAGATGACTACTCTGCTTTGCAGTAATTTTCAAGGTTTCAGACTATTTTTTTGTTCCCTATCTTTAAGGCACTGGGTGCCTGGAGTGTGAGAGGCTCTTGTTTAAGCCCCATCCATCTTCCTGGTCAAAAGATTTCATTGAAGCTCTTTCTCAACTGTGCAGGGAAAGGAGTTTCACCTGGCTCTTTCATCTCCTGGCCGCTGTCCTAACCACCAGGATGTAAATTACATGACTCTCTTGCAAAAAAACTTTCTCAAAACCTGATGTCTTGACACGAACACTTCAGTTTTGAAATCTCACTTTGTGGAAAATATCCTGACCAGCTCCAGTATGCAGCCAAGTTTGCTTAACAAATTACATAAGCAGCCCTGAGATGTCTGCACGGCTCCTTCCGAGGAGAAGAGCTGTCCAGGCAAAATTCCAGTGCGCCTTGGGGCAGCTCTGTTCTGTTGGTTAAGCCCCAAATTCCCTTCTCAAGATGATAAGTGTCCCCTACATCTCTTCTTGAAAATAAATCCACTGCGAGACAGGGAGCACTGAGTATTTGTCAGTGAGAAATTGGCCTTGTTTAAGAGGGTGGTGTATGAACCTTAGATATGATGCCACCCACTCCCCTGTGTCCCTTTGCCAGGCTTGCTTCCCAGCCTCAGAGAAAGGATTTTAAATCTAGTAATTGAGATTACAAGGAGTTATTCTAGGTTTGGGCTATTGCAAATGAGGCGATTCATTCCTCTGAGATGGAGAGGGCTCCTTAGTGGCACATCAACACAGGGGGTGAGGCCAGGGAGCAGCAGCAGAAGCAGCTCCTTGCTTGAATGTACTTGTTTCACAGTATGGCATTCCTGGTTAGCCCAGTGAATGCCTTTGCCCCTTGTAACATTTGTGCCAGCCCAGTATGACAAACCACCCGAGTTAGCTTATTTTATCTGTGTTCAGTTCTTAATTTTGCAAATTCTTATGTGATTCCAAAGAAAACCAGATAACCACCCCCTCCAACATTAAAATAATGCTTCATATGGGACAGGCATCTTAATCATCTTCCTGTGCTGTGGTTATTGTCTGCAACTCCAGTTAGTATCCGTTAAGGATTAGCTATGAAATCCAGAGTATTCAGAAATGTAGACTTTTTATTAAGAATCATTTAATCAAGGCAGATTAAAGAAATGATGCCAAATTCTCAGTCCCAAAGCTTAACTTGGAGAAACTATTTTTAAGGGGGAAAAGCTGTATTTGGGACCATGCTCACTGGTAGTTTTATGTAAAATTCACAGCAGCTGGAAGAAGTATTTCCTCATTGCTTTGGACTGTAAGCTCAGCTGTGTAGATGCTTTCTCAGAACCTAATTGTTTTCATATGAACTTGGGGGGGGGGACATGATGACACAGAGCTATTGAAATTATTTTGATTGTCTGGGGAAGCATTCAGAAGTTCCAAAGGAAAGTTCTATTGCAAGGTTACATAGCCAATAACACTTACGTCCTAGAAGTCCTCTTGCTTAAAAACCCTGTAGAGTAGGCCGATTAACGCTGAGCAAAGCAAGGAGACTGACATTTTTTAATGCCACAGTTATGCCATGCAGGGATTAACTTACATTTATTATATAAAAGCATGTTTAACACAGTACATTTTTCAACCTAGTCAGAGATTTTTTTTAAACACCTACTAAGGGGCTGTCCCTGTAATGAAGAGTTGATAAATGAGAGGAGTTGGGAGGAAAGCAATAACCTGTGTTTCCAAGAGGCAGAGCTGATTTGGGATCAAGGGAATTAGAGAACAGAGCCTGTGACAGAGCCAGGAGCCCGATGCAGATGCCCAGCCTCAAGGTTAACTGCAGAGCCGCTCGTTGTCCTCAGTGCCTTTTCAGCATGGTGACATTTGCGTTGCGGTTGCTAAATCACAAATACAGATGGAGGAATTTAGTACTAGAGAGACTTGGGTGTGCTGAGCTGAGTTCCTCTGGATTTATACCATGTTAGACGAGAACAGAGTTTCGCCTTGAAGTTTGTGGTTTATGTGATATATGGCACATACTGCTAGTAATGACAAAAAATCCTCTAGTGCCTTCCTCTGAGTTATTTCTGATTTACACCCAAAGACATTAAACTTTCTCGATATTTATATCCTGGTAAATGAAAACACTCTGGGGTATGTGATCAGGAAGGGAAGTCCATCACTTCTGTTCTGCAAGATCAGGCCTAAAATTGTTCAGTATGTTGGTGCAAATTTTCTTCCTCGCTAAGTTGACTGTGAAGTATTCGTGGAAGAAGACTTAAAGATGCTGCAGAACAGATATGTGGTTACTAGATTGAAATTTGCTCACTGTTCATAAGGGAAGGAAAGTGAGTGTGAGATGACTCATATACATATCTCCAACAGATCAGGCTTAGCTGCTCTGAAAAGCAAACTGCAAAAGATCCTTCCCTATGTGCAAATTCTACCCTCTGTCTGCAAACACCTGCTGGTGACTTCAGTGGGAGCCACATATTGGGAGGCAGGATTTGTATTTGACTTCATCACGAGGAGAGGTTGTTGCAAGAGCAGAAAAAAGGACTGCCTCCTGTGTGAAAGCCCACACATCAATTCCTGTAATATCTAGGCTTCATTTTGGCTCAATGTTTTTAATTTGGACTCTCTCAGATAGATGCAGACACTATTGAGGGACAAAAATACTATCAGATGAATGAGAGAGTCATTAATTTAGGAAAAATGAAAATACAGTAGGGAGACCACATGTAAGAAGATCAGGGTCTATTCAGTCCATTGTTAGGAGCAGGGAGGTCACAGGCACATATGTGAGTGTGTCCTGAGAATATGCTGGTGATAAAGACATTGCCGTTGTGTCGTGCCACTGTTCCTCGTGCTCTTTCCTTGGGGAATATCTGTAACCATAAGAGCAATGCAATCAAAGCCCGTGATGGCCACTCTGCCCTGAAACCTGGGACTTCCTAGGGCTGAAAGCTTCCAGTCCTTCCCCCAGGAGCTGAAGAGCCATTCTGTCAAACTCTAGCTGCTGCAGGCTTGCCTCCGTGCACTGGGAATATACCTTCAAACCAGACATGCGGTGCAGTTTCTTGCTGAATTAGAGAGCTGGGGACTATCTGTTCACCAGTCACTCAGGCTACGTCTCAGATTTAGCGTTAGAAAAAAGGTGCAAATCTGGGAATGAGGCCTAACTTTCCAGGGCAGAGGACGAAAGGGTTTTATATGAAGACAAGTTTGTTGCTTTTTAAAAGAGGCAATTACATTGCCCTAGCAGAAATGAAAAATAGTTCTCACAGTTTTTTTCCACAATTGCTATGAGTAATGTTTCCAGTCGCTTGGTTTGTGTTGTGCATAATGAAATATAAATACTGCGTGGAATGCTTTGTCATAGAAAAATATTTATTAATAGCAGATTTGCAATCATCATCTTGTCTTTGATTTGAGCAGGTTTTTTCTTCTCATAAGGTTCTTTCAGGCTGCTGAGCTGTGGCTGATGTGTGTTTGTTTCGGTTGAGTCATCAGTATCATTAATATTATCTTATTTACCAATGTTTGTCATTTTATAGCGTTTAACTGGTAGGGTGACTCACCTCAGAGAGAAATGAGAACATGAATATAACAGGCTTTTTTCCTTCTTCCCCTTTGGCTTGGGATAGGAACCGAGAATGACCTTTGAGGCACAGCCTGAGTCATGCCGTTATCATATTTACCTTTGCTGTTGTGAGATTAATAATTACAAACATCCCTACACACAAGGGAAAAAAAGCTCAAGCTTTTGTCCGCACTTTCGCTTGCCTCTCTATGGCTCACGCGGAGGGAGACATTTTCAGCAGGCCACTGAGAAAAGGAAGCTCTTGGTGCCTCTCTCCCCTGCACTGGAACAAAAGGAGGCGACAGGGAAGAGACTGAGAAGGAGCCGAGGATGAAGGCTCCCAGGAGGAGCCATCCTACTGGCCCTGCTTGAACTTAGTGAAATTTGCTCAGGGCACTATGAAACATTTGCATTTGCTTTTCAGCTCAAGTGTGGGAACTGACTTAGCAGAACCTCAGCCAAACCTGCTTCTTCACAACTAGAAACAACCTTTTCCTCTTCATATCTGCCTGGTATTAATTACTGCAGTGCACCACTTGCATCGCAGCAACACGCAGAGAAAACATGGGCCCTTTTTTAACAGGCATTGCAGAAATGGCCCGAGAGCACCATGAGTCAGTCCCACCACTCCGTAACTTCTCATGAGAGGGGGATGAAAAGAAGGTACCCAGCAAAGGACTTAAACACCTAAACGTCAAGTGATAAGAGAGACCAGAGCAGAATGCAGAGCCCTCGCTGCCTCCAATGTATAAGAAGGGTTGTAAAAAGGCGCTTACTAAGGGACCCCATAGCATCTCCTTCCTGGGGATGCTTTCCTCTTATACCGTCCCCTCATGGCTATGCTGTCTCTCTAGATGAGGCAAAGAAAAGTTGATGGCCCCAAAAAGCTGGTACCCCAAAAAGCTGGTGCATTAAGCAGGGAATTGCCTGCCTGCCGCTCATTAGTCAGAGCAGCTGAGAACAGGGGTGGGTAGTAAATCCCAGCCCCAGAAGCCTTAATATAAGCACCTCCCTGGAGCCCTGTGCTTACCTAGAAACCCTTGCCCCAAACTGAGGTGGGGTGGTAGGGGCAGGAAAGAAGATGGATGAGAAATGCACATCACTTCTATTTTTGAGTGGGATTCTCATTTTTTTGTTCAGCCCCCTTGTATCAGTCCAGCAACTATGGAGCAGTGGTTCTCCCCTGAGCCTCAGATCTTTCAAATCTCAAAATAATACTTCAGTAAAATATGCCCTAAGTATGGCAGTACAGGTTGCTATATGGGCACAGCACCCTTCCTTTCTTGCCTTGCCACCATACAGAAAATGTTATACTTGCTGTCTCAGAAAGAGCATAAAGCAGCAATGGTTTTGTGCAAAACTGGCCTCAGACTGAAACCCAGCCTGTTCCTTGCAGGCAAACTCCAGAACTATTGGGGTAGAACTGCATTTATACCTCTTTCAAAACAAGTGTTTGCGTTTCAATGTATAACCTTGTAGGGGAGAAACAGGGCTTTTCATTTCTGCTAGCAAAAGAAGTAATTCAGCTTTCAGCTTCCCACTTATCAGCTGAGGGTGTTAATCATTAGACTGTTGCTTTGGAAGAAAAGCATCAGGTGCTGCAGCTTTCCCTGAGGGCTCTGATCCTGTCTGTGAATGAGCTGTGACTGAACACCTGGATTCTGGGTTTAGGTTTGAACAAGGCCTGAAATTGCTCAGCCTCACAAAAACCCAGCGTTTTGTCAGAAGCTGTTGGGTCATGACCTGAGATGCTCATGTGGCAACTGAGCAGCAATGTTCATGTTCACAACTTTGAACTGAGCTTACAATTATTTCTAATGTGGGTGCTGGACCCAGAATAAAAGTAGTATTTGATGATGTGCCCAAAACCATGAAGGTTGGCGAGGGATAGACAGCAGCTTTCCTGTGCCTTAGCTGAGTGCTGTGACCTGAGAAACATTTACTTAAGAGCTGTTTTCTAGGAGTAGGCTATTGCAATTATATTTCATTGTAAACCTTTGTCCTGTAGATTACTGCAACGTGTAAGTTAAGTGATTGGATCCTGGGTCCTGAGTTCATCTTATCGAACAGCCACACCCCGCTGCTCTGCTTCTCAGAGAAAACTCTTGGATAAGAGGCTCTTTTTCATCAGTGCCTACCTGCTTCCTAATAAATCTGTGTGTTCATAGGGCTGGCATCTTAAAAGAGTTTTTCTCTAAGTAATCATAATCCTAATGTTGCCAAATGGAACTTTCTAATTCTGGAACAAAACTTCCTTTTTGTCCCAGCAGAGAGAGTTGTAATTTCCCCCTTTCTTAATTTTGCCATCCAGGCTCACCCAAGGGTTTGATAAGCCAGAGCTCTGATGCACCATAATCATATTCTGCCCACATACGACTAACTTTCACAGGTTTCTAAAAATCTTCTACTGTGTTGAGGATACACATGAAGAAGAAAGGATGGAAGAAATTCTTTGGTTTTATCTGCTTACTTTGGGTGTTTTTCAAAATGTATCTGTCTCTGTTGAAAACTTTCCCTATTACTCAGTGTTGCCTCACACAGGGACAGTAATTTTCTTTGAACGTTTTATCAAAATTCACTTAAAGCTACATGATAAACTGACTCACCCATAACCGCTTGGAGAACTTTTTATTTTCAACTGGTTCGAATCTGGATGTATTTCAGAGCTGGATTAGGTTATTAAATAAAGCCTTTGCTATGCTGATGTGATGAGCTGACTAGCTGAGCGTTACTACCCTTTTATTATCATGTGGGAAATAAAATCGCACGCCTAGATTCAGAGGGCGTGACTCATGGCTCGTCTGAACGCAAGCACAGAGCTGGCTCTGTTCTGGGGTGTTTGCCTAAAGACCTTCTGGCTGGGTGGTTGCAAGCGCTTGGTGCGATGGGCCACAGGGGCAGGTATTTCTGGCTGACTCAAAGCCTTGCTGGAAGCTCTCAAGGCAGGGAAAGCTGAGGAGGGCTCAGGCTTTTCCTTGTTCCTGCACTGCCTGTGCAACAGGTTGACACAGAGGACAGAGGACTGCCACCACGGCTCCCCATGGGCTGCCATCTCGGCAAGAGGGAGAGACAAGCGCATTTGCTGAAATGCTGAGAACCCACACCTTGGATGTTTAAGCCTTTGGCTTTTCCTTTGCAACCAGAGAAGGATGCATCTATGCTAGAGGTTTTTTACCTTGAATTGATTGAGTTTAGCTCAAGACTAATATTTGCCAGGGCTAGTCTGGGTGTCTGTTTTCCTAACCCTGTCCACCCTCTGCAAATGCCCACTCTCTGCTTCGTTGTCTTTCACCTGGTGTATTCCACAACAACCCCAGTAATCAATCATAGGGCCTAATTATCCTAATCTGCCTCCTTTTCTGACTTATTAAAGCCTAATTAGTTTATAACAACATAGAGGCTGGAGGTAATTTGCAAACTTGGAGGAAAAAAAAGCCAGCAACAATTGAACTGCAATAATGAGGCTTCAGGAGAGCCCAAGTCCACAGCTGTGTTTACCCTGCCAGTTTTTAGGAAACCTGGATGCAACTGCCCGAAGAGTGTAAGGAAAGGACAGCGGTGTTGCTGTGGGGCAGGTTAAACAACTTTGTGTTAAAGGATGCTATAGGCTTTCACTCGTGCTTCTGTGTGCTGCCAATATGCCGTGTGGTGTAGCTGGGTTTATTGGTCTGTTAAAGGTGTGTGATAATGCTGCAATGTGGCCAGGGTGCTCAGGTCTTGGTTAAGCACCTCTAGTGCCTGCTGAGGTTGGTGGGTAGAAAAAAATGGTGAAGGGATAGCTTGTTAGTTATGAGTTAAGGTGTGGTAAGAGAAAACTACTGGGTGCTGTTTGACATCATGCTAGAGGAAGGAGTAGGGATGGAAAGATGATCTTTGCCTGATGGTGAAACTATTAATACAGTGATACTGCTAAATAAACTGAGAAATATTTGTTGGAGCTGGAGAGGCCTATTGTAGCGGTATATAAGGGGGGGAGTTAGAGCGCAGATAGAAACAGGGTGGTAGGGATAAACCTTCCTATTCCACTAGGAGTTTGTCATCTGAACAATGGTGGGGCAAAGAAATACTCCTCAGAAACTTGGCCTGTGGAGACGGTTCTCTAGGATCAGAGTGACTGCTAGCTATCTGTGACAGTAGTCAGACAGGCTTGTCAGACATGGCTCTGGAGTGATACAACTTTCATTTAGCTTTTCAGTATTAGCAGGGTGTCCCACATAGTGCATGGTGTGTATCTGACTGCTTAAAGAGAACTGGAAACCTTTGCATCTCTAAATTATTTAGGTTTCTGATGGTGCACATAGTAGCTGGATGAAGATCCCTGATTCCTTAGGAAGACAGGAAGATCTAGCAAACCTTGTCCATGAATATTGTGATCTGGCAGTTGTTTTGGGCTCTCACAGTTCATTTAAATATGAGAATTGCAGAATACAGTTCAGCTGCACAGATAGTTTTGCTAAGCTCTGCAGGTCATTGAACTTGTTTTTGTAACAGCTCTCAGTTTTTGCAACCCTGATGCTGTGAAATAAATAAAAATGAATAATGGAGAGACTCAAAGTGGTATGGGAAACATAAACAAAGCAAGCAGTAGCAACGTGTGGCTGACTCATCCCCTCTGTTATCATCCAGATGCTGTTACAGATTTCAGTTTCTCTTGCAGAATATCTCTGTTGCAGTAGACAAAGTTTAGGAGTTGGAGTTTTTTTTTTTTTTTTTTCTCAGTGTCACTAACTTTATTCTCTTCAGAAACTAGTACTGATATTCCAGGAATGCAGTGGCCGGGGTAGCTGGGGCAAGATCTCAAGAATACCAATGACGCCAAGCTCTTGCTTTGGCAGCCCTCATCAATTTGGATATCTCCATTTGCTGTTTGTACCCAGCTCCTTTCGTGCCGTGTATACTTGGAAGCTGGGGAATTCTTTCAAAGAACACAAGTGCTGTGCAACCTTTCTGCCCATATCACAAAGATGTATCTAATCTACTAAAACTTTCTAGGAATGACAAAGCTCTGCCAAAATGGCTGTGTTGGTGTACGCACTTTCTGCACTAACAGCACAGCAGGATTTATGTGAGATAGCTTCTGATTGCCACTCTTTAAAATGGAGCCCAAATGTAGACATAACCATATTGAATCCTCCTTAAGCGAGTCATGCATCACTGTGCTGTGATAGAGGAACAAACCAAAGTGCAGGACAGTGCTTTAAATTTTTTTCTTACTGTTACAGAGCAAGTATTGAATCTCAAACTATAAGATGTTTCTCCTTTTATATTCCCACCCAACTCTTCTGATTGTTAAACTAATTTGAAAACAAGCCAGACTTAGCCTGCCCTTTCACATGTGTTAGGCAAAACCACAAACAACAACTACGCCAAAACTTGCCTGGAACAAGTTCATTAACACAGCTTAACGAGACCTGACATACAACCAGAAAAACAGGAAAATATTTTAGCATTTGGGAATCTTTATTAGAAGAACTCCCCATTATTTTTCTTTTTTTCTTTTTCTTCCCATCTTGGGGTTAACATCAGTAAAAGATATTATTTTTCAGAAGCACCAAATGAGGTGGGGAGATGAAGGACTGGTGCTGAAGGCACCAGTGCATCCCAGCTGGCTCAGGATCTGCCACGCTCTCCCTGTCTGGGCAGCACGAGGGGCTCTTCCAGAGGGTGATTCAGAGCATCTAATTTAGCCTCCCCTGGAGAGCAGTTCAGAGGTGTCTGCCTCTTTGATGAGGGAATTAAAAGACTGAGGGCAATGACTGGTTAATCTAAGGGGAATTCATACCACACACCGAGGTGCCAGAGGCGTTTTAATAATGGGACTTGAAACCCTTGGCTTGTGATAACTGGACTCTGTTCACTTCTGTCAAGGTGAGCATCCCCAAATCATTGATATCCCTAGCGTAGGCCTGCGCCCTGTTGACTTAGAGCTGTTCTGGCAGGGGGACTGGGCTTTCTTCCAACAACCTCAGCTCAGAATATTTTCACATACGTAAAGCATATCTTTCCCTGGGCAGACTTAGTGCTTGCACGAAGGACGTAGTAATTTCAGTGTCACACAGCCTCGGCTCTGGCCCTAGGAGTGTTGCTGGGAATATTGCCTACTATAAAAGGGCTGGATCCATTTCTGGCTACAGATTAGAGGATGGTTTAAGGTCAACACCTTTTTGGGTTCGAGTAAATGTTCTCCTCTTCTGACTCATACATCAAATAGCTGTTTTTACGTACAGCTATCTTCTCTCCTTCTGCACGTAATACTTTCCGTATTCAAAGGTGGGACTGCAAGAACAGGCTCTGACTGAAATCTAGCTACTTATTTCTTTCCATGCAGCAGCCCGAGCCAAAGACCGAATAGCGGGATCCCCAGGGCCTGCCCTTGGCCAGAGAAACTCGACATTAAGAATTCATTTAGCTCAGCCATACATCAATTTTTTTGCAAACAGCAGGGGGAGCTCAGATTCTGCCTGAATCCAAATGAAGCAGAGAAAGTACAGTTTGCTGAAATTCTTTCTATTTTAACCAGGGGGAAAAAAAATACTTGTGGGGTTTTTCTTACAAAATTGCATTTTTTTCCTCAGTATGCCATTGGGAGACAATTAGAGCATGTAAAACAGATAATACAGTAATTAACATGAGCAGTTCTGTAATAGGAGCATTGCTGGAATGGTCCTTGCTAAGTGGTATATATGTGTATTTAATCTTCCTGCTTTCATGGAAGAAGGTCAAAAGCAGTTTTAATACCTGTTTCATGGAACCAGTCTCCAACAGAGAGAGTTCAGAACTTGGGAATGGCTGAAATCACTATTATTTAGGTGAAAAGTAACACTTGGGAATGATAAACCAAATCCATCCTTGAACCTGGCTGGCCAGAGGTGACTTTGGCTTGAAGGTATTTAATAGTATAAAGCTGCTTTGTTCTCTCAGTGCTGTGCAAGTACTAATTAATCCGCAGTGCATCCCTACACTTCTGTAGGTAAATGAGTACTGTCAGACTTTAGTGCAGGAGAAATCTGAATGCATGGATGGCAGTGACTGACGCAAGATCACACTGTCAGGACAGGATTGGGAGATTAGGATCTGGCTTCTTGCTGTTTCCCTCAGAAAGGCTGGAGCAGTTGTTGTCAGGCCCTTTCATCCATGATCCAAAATCCATTCGTAATTGCTTCCCCACAACCCCCTGAGATCCCGCAGCCCGTCAGATCTCTGCACAGGCAGGTGGGGAGGCTTGGTGGGGGCTGGCAGAGGATGACAGGGGGAATGAACGGGTTTTAGACAGGTGCAGTTTTGGGGAAGATAGGAAGGATGTTAATCCTCCTCCCTGGTTCTGCTCCAGTGGGGAAGCCTGTGGGAATGTGGTGATTTTGCTCTCCTTAATGCCACCTGATGTAACATAGGGGATATTCCCTCGTATACCTAGTGTGTGCTCTCTGATTTGGAAATTTTCAAGTGAACTGAGTGATCCCCAGTTATGTAGGATTATGGCTGTTCAGGGCTCTGCAGGCAAGGTGAGTGTGCTGCTAGGCTTGTATCAGGGAAACAAATAATCCACAGAGCCAAGAAAAGGAGAGAATAGTCCTAGATGTCAAGTCTCAGTCATAGCCTTCTCTTTCTTGGTGATATTTCTTTGTGAAATATCTTTGTAATATTTCTTTGAGTGACTATACCCTTATGAATGTCTTTGGTAACAGGCCATGCAGGCTAACGACTGTATCCAATGCAAACAATGCTGATGAAGTCTCCAAGGAGAGAAAATAAACTCCGACTAACCAGGAAATGCAATGATAGAGCTAAAACCTTTGCTTTTAATGTTACTGTTCATCATCTGCTTGACCAATATTCTGTTATCACTTAGTAGGTACTGGAATTTCTTAGACAATCTAAACATAGAAACATTTTTTTTGCTAGAGCTGGCCCAGCTCTTAACTTTTGAAAGCCAGCTTGGCATTTCAAGGAGTCCTGCCTGCATTACAGAATTTATAATAAACCTATGGCTTAACAAAGGAACATCAGTAGGAGCAGGGAAAAGATATGGGATGTCGATGACGAATCCAGTGTTCCTAGTAAAAATCAGAGTGATTGATTATGCTGTCAGGGATTGGGGATACAGAAAATATAGCTAGATCAAGGACTTCGGCCTTTCAAGTGCGTAGGAGATGAAAGCTAGCAGAAGCAATATTTGCTCTAAGGGGCTGAATGAAGAAAGCGAAGGCCGGATAACAATCCACAAGCCTGTGTGATAAACTTTTGGCCAGCATTGAGTTGCCCCAGAAAGAAGAAAGACCAAAGAGGGACGAGCCCCATGGCTCCTCAGAGCAGGGGACAGTAAAAGCCAGCCAGCCAGCTTGTGTGAAAAGTAGCTTGCGTGGCCTGGGAGCATGAAGCACGTGCCTTTCCTGCTCTCTGTAGCAAATGTGTCCTTACACGCATTGCTGCTTATGGCCTCCCTATCACATGTAATGAACGCCAGACTGCTGTCTGTGAATGGGTAATGGTACTTCCCCACCACTTCAAAGTCTATGGATTTCACTATTTTTTTTTTTCACTGTGATGTTGAAAGAGATGATTTTTCTCCTCGAAAAACCACAGCCACTGAGAAGTTAATGAAGGGCGCTGTTTTTGAAACTCCCGGGGGGCTGATCCTGCCTCTTCCAGCTTTGCTGTGACTTTTGCTTGGGAACCAAGCGCTGGACTGGATCCTCGTTGCTGATTAAGACTCATAACCGCAAGCACAAGTGGCTGAGAAAGTGTGATGGAAGAGTCAGCACCTGACGTTGTGTTGGCACAAGAAGAAGACACCAGTCTCACCATAGGTTTGTGTGCTTCGTTGCCCAGTGGTGCAGGGCATTCTTGGGTTGCATCTTGCTCATTTCCATAATGCTGCTGGCAAATATCTGGGTCCTTTCTGTGCCAAAGCAGTGAGACACTGTCTTAGAGGGGTCATACCGAGACAGCTGAGGAGGATGAGGGGGAGTGGGAACCAGATGAGAAAAGAGCCATGTTAGGTTGTCTTTTTGTTTTTCATTTAATGACAAGGGAGCTTTAGGCCTGCTGAGTCCTGTAATAAGTATATTAAATAAGAGAAACTGAATAAAAGAATGAGGAAAGGAGGAGTGGTCATTGACAAGGGGTCAGGAAAAGAGGCTGAGTTGAAGAAAGGCATTTTGTACATGGTGGGAAAGGGCTGCAAAGGGGTGTCAGCCCCAGGGACGTAACATCCCCCACCAGTGCTGCAGAGAGCAGCCTGGTGCTGTCACCAGTGCTTGGCTCCCCTGAAAGCAGAGGTTGCTGCCACCTCTTGCACCTTGTGCTGGTTTCCCCGGGGTGCCGACTGCCAAGCCGGTGTTGCTGGGAGGAGCAGGAGCCCTGGGGCCACAGGGAACTTGTTGCCTCCCTTGTGCGTGTGTGGTCTTCCCTACATAAGCCTGGCCCCGAAGGCTTTTGTGGAAAAGGGCAGTCCCTGCTAGGACATGTTTCTGCTTCTTTATCAGTTGCTGTGGCTGTTGCCGGTTGCTTTATTGCAAGCAGATGCTGTTTGCTCAGCTTATTGACTGGAAATTGCATACAGCTGCACCGGGGAAAAGTGAGCCTGAATTATCTTACCTGCAAAGCCTATTTAAATGGAAAGCTTCAAACTCCCCTTCGTCCTCCCATAACACTATTTAATTTATAGTTGAGACCTAGATTCAGAAAGCTTTTGAAACATGTGCTTATAGGTAGTGGTGAATTGAGATTTGGGCAAAACTGATCATCCCTTAGTGTTGCTTTACAGTTACGTGCCCTACATGTACCAGACAATATGGGATTATGCAGCAACCGATGCTACTGAACCTGCTGCTGTAAAAGTAATGTACTCCTTTTCATTAACTTCTTCAAATGCATCAGGTCTGTTAACTACCCCCCTCAAGTCATATCACTACCATTGAAATAGCACTTTGAAAATGTGTGACTGCAGAGAATGGTTCACCATTAATTTAGGAGAAAGCATATAGCTAAAGTCACAGTGCGAACCTGACTCACCACTTTATTAAAAAAGTGAACTATTGTGGGGTTGAAGTATTCAAGCAGAGGAGAGTTCAACTTATCCAGAAGAACATAATTTCTTATGATGTGTTGGAAGACCTGGTTTATTGTTTGCTTAAGTTAAAGATTTTAATGAGAATGTTAACTCAGACTGTAGTTACTACATCAACACTGTAACCACATCTTTTTAAAAAAGAAAAAAAGTGGAGTGTGATTTTGGGGAGGCAATGGAGGAGACACTGCCTAACTTACCATATCTAATTCAAGGGTCTCTAAGACAGGAGGCCCAGGGAATCAGTGGAGAGCAATAAACTCTGCCAGAGGGAAGTTCAGGGAATGTGAGTTAGGTCTCTTCTCTAGAAGCGCAAGGGCTCATCCATGGGATGCGCAGGGAGAGAGCAGCCTCCTGCAGTGGGGGTCTGATGTTAGTCTGAAAATCCTCCGTTCACCTTTTCTGTAAATGGGCTTTTAAAAAGATTTTGAACCTACACCTTTACATCCTGTTTTTTAACACATAGTGTTCATACAAAGTGAAGCAATATACTAGCAGTCTTTGGTTTTAATGGGTCTGCTTAATGAGGTTGGTGCAGTTTAGCTTGGCATGTTCTTCTTAGCAGAAGCAACAGTTACCTTAAGGCCAGGTACCTAATAGAAGCCATTTCACTTAAACAGGACTTTCCTGGCCATTGTAGTAATCATTTCTGTAAGGTAGCGTTCATGTTGAAGTACTCTCCTCATTCAAAGATGTGTAATCATGCCAAATTCTGCCCGTCCAGTGGAAAAGCTGGAAACAGAGCTTAAAAAGGTCGAACCACTTTTCCAAGAAAATGTTAATCTACTCTCTGTTGCAAAATCAGTTCTCAGCTCACATTTATATTCTAGAAAACAGGTTAATGCATCACTGAAATGTCAAAGGACACAATGTTTCTAGTACTTATAAGAATTACCAATATTACTGGTAAATGGGAAACCTTTGTGTTTAAGCTGTGATGTGCTTAGATGCATATAGAAACAGCCTTAAGGTACCTGACAAATAAAAAATAGCAGGAGAAGATTAACACAAAGGCTTATGCAAAGAAGTTAAGGAAAGCATTAACTTTTTCTTCTTCCCTAGAGTAGACTCAGACATTTCAAAGGAATTCTGACCTGTAGTTGGTAAACAGGTAAATCCTTTTCATCTTATTGTTTATGAGAGGGAGAAGGCAGCTTGTTGGAGTAGCCTGGCAAAATTACAAGGATCCAGTTTCTTGGCCAGTGCCCACTATGGTACTCCCTTTCTCCTTACTGGATGCATCAGACTGATGTACTGCATGCACCAAAACAGCTCCAGTGGGAGCCGTACTAATGCTCTGCTTTGAATAGCTCATGGAAAATACTAGGATGGTTCACTCCTGAATATTTCGCTAATGTGCCTGTCCAGAGTAGTGAGGAAATATATTTAGTATATTAATCTGTTTCCTTAGAAATTGATGCTGCCTTAAAGGATATGCTGGATTGTGGCCTACTGCAAGCATTTCAGAGTAGCACAGACCTTGACAAAATAAGCGTAGTTATAGCATATGTAGAGTTCTTGGTTTTCAAATGCCATGCATTTGGAAATATATCTATTTCAATAGACCAGCACAGAGGAGAGAATTTGCAAAAGGTCACAATATGAAGCTACAGGAGTTTTCTAGGATGAGGAAAACTCAGCCTTTACTTACACCACAGCAACTCTATTAGCAACACCTAGAGTTTTGTGGCTGCAACAGTAACAAAAAAACCCTCGTGAATAACTACATGGGCAGGCTGCAGTGAAGAGGAAAACAAGGATAGCAATTACGAACTTCCTTTCAGTGTAACTGTGCAGTAAAGGTAAGGGAAGAATCATGAAGAATCATAAAGCTAGAGAAATTCAAACTGCTGTTTTGGAGAGGGACAAGGAAACCAGCTCTAAATGGCTCAGAATTCTAGCAGAAGAAATGAGTACTGGGGTCCCTTTGGGGAATTCAGATGCTGTGATTCCTCAGGTAGACATTAAGGTGAGGTTTGTGATGGGAGAACAGAAACCATAAAATGCCCTCCTTGGGGAAGCGATAATGCCTGTTGGATCAAAGGCCTGATGGTCCATCATCAGCACCGCATCCCCTGTGGATTCCTTCTCCTTGCTCCTTCCCCCAGCTCTGTCCAGGTCAGCACTGGACCAAGAGTGGAGCTGTGAAGGCAGAGCTGCTACAGAATGCTTTTATGAAGAAGAGGGAATCAGGGCTTTTGGCTATGGTGTGTTCTGAACCTTGGGACTCTGCAGAAGCAGGTCTATCTTAGTGGTCCTTTCCAGGACCAAGATGAGCATCTGTTTCATTCCCTGCTCTCCTGTTAGTTAGTACAAGTATTTCAAGCACCGTCACTCTAGTTTATAATGTTTACTACTGCACACTGAAATTCTAGGCATTTAGAAAAGTACTCAGAAATATTTGCAGCTCATTTCAGCCAGAGACAGGAACAGAAATTACGGGGAACATTTTTAGGATGTCTGAGACCACTGGATTTCCAGCTGGTTTTCTGTTTCAGTGCAATTCTCCTGTTACAACAGGAGGCCAGAGCAGGGTGACATGTCACCTGGACAGTTCTGGGTTGACTGGGCTGTGGGAGAGATGATTTTGTGTGTCTTCATCCTACAGCATCCCAGCTAAAAGCTGATGGGTCTTTGAGCTGTATATGAACTGTGCGCCAAAGAACTCTGTGCACCTCCTCCCAAGTGGAAGGTGCATCATTCAAAGAGCAAAATTAGGAAGGGAGCCCCTCATCCCTCCAGGCCGTATCATATTTTCCCACATCTCAGTATGTAATGAGCCATGAAGCTTGAGGCCAAAGGTTTCCAGCACTAGTTAAGGATGGTTATCTCCACAAACCCATGTACCCTTAAGTCTGTGATCCCACTTCCAGTGGCTGAAACTTTTTAGGAAAAAAAGGTGATTAAAATAAATTCTGTATTTTTTAAACAACCACCAAGCCATTGAAGAGATTTTAGGAAACCATTGTAAAGGAAGGCAGAACAATAATAGCATTCAAGAAATGGGAGGTGGACAGGCTGCTTTTTTAACTTCAGCAAAACAAATTCATCTATAAGCAGTGTAGCAGTACATAGGAACTCAACATCAATAGCAGAACACACAAGTATGATATGATTAATGGGGCACTTGTCACACTTTCTGCACCTTGAGTAGAGAAGGTAAGACAGGAGTATGTGTTTGTTTTTCAGCTTTGTGATCAGTACATTCATCCTTCCTGAAGCTACTGCTCAGCTCAAGTCCTTGTGTTCTCATCTTTTTTAGGTGTGATGATTGCAATCATTGCACCACATATCATTTGAAATCCCTTGCCTTTAGATTTTTATTTTTAGGCTGACTGCATGAAGAAACCATCACACTCTCTGAGCTGGTTTTCATTTAAGGAACTTATCTGCAAGGAATGGATGGGTGTTATAGGAAGATTACATGGCAGATGCAGGAAGACATGCATTTCTGTTTTGATGTAATGGTAGATATAAGGAATGCACCTCTAAAGTGGCTCACTTGGGAATGGGATTGGAGTGCAGCAAATGAGGAGAATGGATCAGTGGATCTTTGCCTACTATCAAGAGAAGGGCAGCATCACTTGGACAGGAGAGTGTCTGGAGGTTGGTAGGGCCATCTGTCTTTCCTTTGGTGAGAGGAAGGTACAGCATATCTTGGTAGGTATACACACATACATGTGCTCACTTCCCATAGAGCACAATCACCCAACAAGAATAGCAGAACTGAGTGACTGCCCTTCTTTCCATGCAAGGCCCAGGTAGTTTGCAGTCATCTGTGGATCCTCACCTTCAGCTTTCCTAATCTGTGCTGCAAAAAGTTCTTCCCCGAGCCAAGAAACACAGGCTTGAATCAGTTCAGAGTTTCTGTCAGCAGCGGCAGCAGCCTATGCTATCAGTGCTGGGCAGGGAGCTGGCAACAGGCCAGGGCTGCGGCGCTTTCAGCTCTGCTCCCGATTGCAATGTCTTGAGTGAGTTCAAAGTTGGGCAAAATGCCTTTGCATCTGTGAATATGAGCTTTTTGCTTTTTTTCTACAGCCAATATGTGTTTCTACATAAAAATACTGCAAGTCTGGTGCTAACAGTCCTATCTGTTATTACAGTAAATTATTGCCATTACACAAAGACCCAGGTAAGTTTATAAAGAACCGTGCCCAAACCCTAGCCTGATCTGTGCTGGACATCTCTGTAGCAACTACTAATGAGGGAGCAGAAGTCATTGGCGATATGGAGAGCTGCTTGTGAGCAAAAGCCAATCGCTGTCTCCTTGAATGGGCCCAGCTGAGCATCTTTTGTTCCCATTGATGTCACCAAAGCTGGAGACCTTCAGCATCTACAAGGACGTGTCCCAGAATAGACTGCAGTTGTTAGTGTGAAATACTTTTATATTTCTCAATAAGGATGATGCTATTTCTTAGAAAACAGAGGAAGACACCAAACTGTCAGGCTGATCATCTAATCTGCATTCACATATTAGCACTGGCAGTGTAGTTAGGGAAATTAAATGCTGAATCTCCTTTCTGCTCTATATTGCAAGTAACAAGACCTTTGTTTTTTTTGTCTAAACCTCCAAATGATCTTCCTTCCAGGACACTGTTTGAAAACCTACCAGAATGTTCTTACAGTCCCATCTGACCTAGGTTTTTCACTATCCCTGCATATTCAAAAGGTGCTTTGTTTTGCAGCAGCTATGAAATAAGCACTGGGATTTCACAAACTGAGGTTTGTGGGAATCCCCTAGTGTAATGCCTGTATATTATATAGCATTCTTGTAGGTTGCAGAGCTGTGAATTTCCCCTCTTCCATGAATTCTACTTCTGTATCTTACACGAGTGGTATCAGGCCTTGAAGTCTGTTAAGTAGGGTACATCATTTAGAAAGATGCCATTAGAGACAACATTGTGACAAGAAGGAATTATTGACTCTCTCTGATAAACTACTCCCAGGATCTTCCCATTGATTTTTCCAAGTAGGGTGATGATTTTAATCTTCTCTTTTGCTCCATCATAGTTAAAAATCCAGCCATTTCTGTTCAAGAATGAATTTTCCTTTTTAGTACTGTTTTTTAAAATAAACTGTTAAGTATTTTACTTTGTGCACACAGTCGCATGCAAACTTGAAAACAGATTTGAAATAAACAGAAACATCAAGATAACTGAGAAAGAAATTGGGATCTTTTAAAATCTACTGACAGAGGAACCATTTTGAAATATAAGTCTTCCCAGTGTTTGAATTTTTTTCTCTGCAAGGTCCTTAAATTCTTGAATGAAGAATGAAGAAAAACCACCAAGATTTGCTTTTATATTAATGTGTAGTCAAAACTTTCCTTATCATAAATCTCAGAATAAATTAATTCTGTGCTATGCTTTAATTCAATGACTTGACTCTGGAGAGTATGACTTGTTAATCTGGAGAGTACAATAGTGATCTACAGGTTGTAAAACACTATGGAAAATAGCTCTCAGAAGAGCTCTGCTTACACCCTGATATATATTGCTTTTTCTTGGCTTTTTCTCTTCAGCTGATTTCTTCTTCCTTCTAACTTTAATCTGTTGCTCCAGTGGCTTTTCTTTTATACTGAATTAAATTTGTGAGACTGTTGAGCATGGTGCGGATGAAGACCTCACGCTGAACTCCAGCAAGTGGTGCAGAGACTGGGAACTCCACGGATGGTGAAATCTGAATCCAGCACTACCTGAGGAACTAAGCCTCTTTGCTTTGTGCTCGATTCCCACTGATGTCCAGAGGATGGTGCTACTTGTCTTGTTAAGAATTTCTTGTCTGAGTAAGAACTGCAGAAAATCTCTCTAGTATCACGGCATTGTCTCCTCAGCATCCTCTGTTTGTCAAAACCAGCCAGCACCCTCATTCCCAGAAATGAAAAGTGAATTACAGCAAATATTGACATGTGTCTGTTCTGATCAATTGAAGATGAGTTTTAGGGGGTTTGGTGGGAAATTTGCATTAGGAATAAAATTCAAATGGGGACATGCCACTGTAGTGGAAATTTTAATTCAATATAATTTTCTCTTTCTTTCCCACAGGCCAGGATCCTTATGAGAATGTGTTTCCTATAATAGACTGCATCTCTGCTTGTGGCAAGGGACAGCACCATCTCAGGGTAGCCTGGTCCAGATGCATCTTGTCTTGACCACAATGTGGTCTTGAAAGCTGCTACTTATACTGTAGGATCGGGTAAGGTGAAATTAGCTAATAACACATTATAGGAGTTTTAGGGAAAATATTTTTTTCAATGGAAATATGTTTCTTTCACAAAAACCTCATTTTGGTAAAAACTGAAATTGTAACAGCTTTGACAACTTGTTTAGATTTCCCTTCATGTTGGATGCAATCTGTGGAGCGAGGAAACGAGCAAGCCAGCTTTGTCATCCCCCTGGAGTCTACTGGCAAGTGATGTCAAGGAGAAAACTGGAAAACATAAGTTTCCTGCCTTTCCTTGAACATGGGACATTAGCTGTTGCTAAACTTAAAAAAAATCCATGACTAAAAGCAGTTTGAACACATGAGGCTCTTAAACTTTTGGTGTTTGCAGGGGACAGCAGCTATGGCCCAAATCCTTCTGTCTGCTCTGGTAGGCTTGTGAATGTGTTGCATTTGGAAACGATGTAAAATGAAATGGATGGATATTTCAACACATCCACTGCCAGTGAGAAACTTATCCTTGCCAGAGGCACCTTTATCAGAGGGAGCTTTTGGCCCACAGGGTCTGTCTGAGCAGGATCCCCAGAGCCACCAAGCTGCGGTGGGGGAGCAGGAGCACAGGATGCCAGCAGCTTCCCCCTCCCTCCTGCCTGGCGTGAAAGCCTCATGCTTCAGCAGGGTAACTCTGGACTCGGTAACCAACCTTAGGATCCGTTTGTGTTAACCACTCTTAGCTGGAAACCCTGTAACTGCATTTCGGATGCCTTTCTTTCACTCTCATGTCGCTTTCCTGGAAATCTGTAGGAACCACCAAGCTCTCCCTGAGCTGCAATGAGATCAGAGGTGAACGCAGTCATCGCGTCCCTTAACTCCTCTGTTCCTGCTCATTCCCTGCATACAGTTTTCTCTTTTCCTCCAATTTCAGGAACATATGTAAATAATTAACTTACAAATTATACAAGCTTATCACACTATATCCCAACAGATGGAGAAACACCATTAAGTTGATTTGTTCAGGCAGCCACATGCTAGACGCAGACCCAGAAAAAAACAAGGAAATGCGAAGTTACCACTCTTAACGGTATGTAACTGATCTCATGGCTGCTATTGCCATGTATGACATTACAGCTCTTTTACTGTAATCTTAACTCTGACCCACCCAGCCCTTTCACCATACTCTTTCCCCTATCCAATAGCTGTTGTGAAAGTTTATTTCTACTGCAACAGGGCGATGTGATTGCAGCACGTATCCAAGTCATGCGTAACCTAGCTGGTTCACGTCACCCTAGCAATAGCACTGCGATGTGGGCATTGGTCCAGTCTTGCTCTCAGTAGCTATTTTAGAAGCACTGCTTGAAGCATGGATAGGGATCGTGGCTGGTCTGCTTGACATCTTGGCCTGGTGAACTCACATACAAACCTTGCCCCCTAATAATAGTGGTAGGCGTGAGACAAAGGTGTTTTAATGATGAGAAATGCTTTAGCACTGCGGTGTGCAGAGAAAGGGTTATGTAAAATGTGGATGTCACTTAGGTTAGGAAAAGCTGCCAGCTAGAATAGGAAAAAAAACTGTTTAATTTTTTCAAACCAACTTGCAAAGAGTAGCTCTTGCTAGAGCAACAGAAATATTGAAGCTGGGACTTTAATGAAAGCAAACCCATTTGCTGTTGCATGTGATATAGGCAATGGCCAGAGAAGTGTGTGCTGTACCAGGCACAGTTCTTATGGAGCATTAACATTTCTCTTCATTTCATTTGCCAAGGGAAATAAGTGCATCACTCTGGTAATCTAGTCAATCACATGTAAGTTTGAAACCTGTCTCTCTTGCTTGATGGTGAATAGAAGAATAATGCAACACTCGGAAACTGAGGAATTTTTGCTTTCTAGCAAAAGGACACAATGTTGCTGGGCACCCACTATTTTTCAGTGGCAATTGTGCCAGGACATCACAGCAGTATCATGAGGAGATGCCCAACGGCTTTTTACTTGCTGACTTTGGTATCAGTTGCAAACTAGCCACAGAGGATCCCAGCCCAGGTGTATTTGCCATGCCTCAGTGTGGGCTGCAAAAGCTACTCTGACTCTGTGTTACTGTGGCTAAGCGGCTCCAGGCTGTTCTTGGGTACCCAGAACATAAGTAAGCACCGAGGGAAACAGTGCCTTTTGCCTTCACTATGGCCCTTGAGCCAAACCTGAGGATCTTCTTATTACTGACCAGTGCTGCTGCTCTGCACTTGCATTGAGTGCTGGGATGCTTATTTTGTATAACGAGCTTTGTATCTTTGTTTTGGGGGAAAAGCTGAATTTGTGAATATCTGTCTTACAGAGGAAATTTGTGCTTCTATACTTAGCAATTTTCTTTTTTGAGTGTTTATTACCGGGACTTGTTTTTCTGCTCTCTATTCCCTGCTGGAGTGGTCCATGTAGTTGCGCTCCCCCCAGAAGGCAGCGATGTCCTGGCAGGAGAGATGATGGGGCTCTGGAAGCACTTTCTGTGTGTCCATGTGGGCAGCATGTGAAGTGGCTGTTTTGTGACATGGGAAAGCTGCTTGTCGAAGTCTTTGCTTGGCTCTACACTACTGCTGCTAACTCAAAGTCAAGCCAGTGAGGGGGTTTCACTGCTTTGGAGATACCTTACGTATTTATAAACAGTCTTTGGCTGGGGTTTTGAAGCTCTCCATAGTTGTAGCCTCTGGGCTACTCTCTTTTGGTCTCTGCAGGGTTTTTCCTAAGGGTTTTCACCCTGACCACCTGTGAGAAATACTTGTGCAATATTTACTTCTTTTCTTTCTCACCTCACTTTGAGGGATATAGAAATCTTAAGCAGGTATTGACAGATGACTATCTGATACCTCAATTCTAATTCACCCAAAGATTTGCTGTTTCCAGTACCTTCTGCTACTTCCCTAATTCCACAGCTTTTGTGCTCATTTGACATAGGTTTGCTTACATCTCCTCCAGACTACTTTTCTGATATGAAAGCTTCCCTCCAATAGTTTCTAGTCCGCTGCTGAAACTCTGCTTTGACGCTCAAGGGCCATCTGAAGGGATGTGAAACTGTTTTTTGCCCCATCCTCCACTGCTGCCGTCTCCCAGCTGTCCTATTTTTCACACCTCCATCCCAGCACGCAGCGCTTCAGGTGCATCCCTGAAACCTCGCAAAATCCCTTGGGTTTTTTTTTTTCACCGCTCCCCTTTTGGACATGGAAGCCCGGGTTTTTCTGGCTTACCGTTTTTCTGAGACCTGTGCAACAGTGCAAATGTCAGCCAGCCCAGCCCAGCCCAGCCCTGCAGCCCCCGGGGCTGGGCGCAGCCGGGAGGTGTCGCAGCTCCCCCGCGGAGCCAGCCCTGCCCGCAGCCCTGCCCGCAGGGGTGAAAACACCGCTGATGCCCAGGTACACGATTAATGCCAAATCAAGTGTGCATTTAGGCTTGGCCTGTTTGGAGTGCAATAGCCTCAATTTAGCTTTACGACGAAGGGCTGTGTTATTTGCTGGTAATTAGTATGCTAAGTGCTGTGCTGAAATGCCACGGAAATATCAGTTGTTGCTGGGCATTTCTGCTCTGCTTTTCTCTGTGAGGATGGTAATGAGGTTATTCACTGTGTCATCCTGTGCCGGACCCTGCACAGCCTTCCTTCTCAGTGAGACCTACCTTAGTGGTTCGCCTGTGCAATGCCTGGTTTTTGCCGTTACTATTTGAGTTACTCTGTCATTACTCTGTGCAACTGGGACAGTGACTTTATTGAGATGTATTCCAGGCAATATTTTCAATATAAATATTTATGGGTAGAATTTTCAAATATTATCTAGGAGCACAAATCCTGCTGAATGTCAGTGTGATTCATATTCCTACAAGAACATTAGGAAATGCAGGTCCACACATTAATAATGACAAAAAACTGGCTATTGCTGTGGTTCGAGCAGATGGCAGGCTAATATGAGTTCCCTGTAGAAACACCTTTAGCCCCAGTTAGGGCTGTATGCCTATATGCTGTATTTAACTGAGAATAAAGTAGACTTTTGAATTCTAAATTCTGAAGTTGCAAAGTAGCATTTAGAAAAGAAAAAATAAGTATTATTATTCCTAGCTTTTATTCAGTATAAAACCCTACTGCTTTTGAGATTTTCCCAAAGCTTTCTTTTTAGTGCAAGATACTACTACTTTTTTAAGCCTTTAAGCTTTCCTTTCAAATGGTCTCATGATTGCCATTCTAACTAGGAAAGAAGTATTTGCAAATAAAAAAAAAAGTATGAGTGATGGTTGCTTACAGTGTCTGCATCCACAGCAGAAGCCTGGGAAAGAAGGGGAGAGAGAAAGGAAAAAGTGTTTTTCCTGACTCACTGTTTAAATGATAAAATGTCCATTAATAGGATCGTATTATAGAATTATAATTCTAACCTTTTCAAAGGGTTTCCATCATTGCAGATCTTGCAGCTGGTGCAATTACAGTATGGCATAAACATTTTGCTGGAGAGTTTGATTTAATTATAGGAAGACTTTTTGTAAGGTCAGTGCTGTGGTACAGAACTTATGTTCTTCAGCATTCACTCTAATTACAGTTTTGTTTTTGATGCTGGGCCTGACTGATCTTCATGTCTTATGTGAAGTCGCTCTTGTGCTATATCAGTGTTAGAGAGATCACTCACTGCTTAGAAAGAATGAATCTAGGATCTCGTTTTATCTCTGGGACAGTTGCTTGCTAGCATTTTGGTGTGTTTTTTGTTTCTCTTGTGGGTGAGACCTCCTGTATCTGGTCATGAAATGGGGATGCTGGGCTGAAGGTGGGAGTATCATGTTGTAGAGGTATCACATGTGCAGTAAGACTCAACTAAATGGCAGATCCAAGGTGCTGCCTCCCTCCTGCACTGTGACCCTGTGTACCCAGTGCAGTTGCTTGGTGCATCTGGGTCATCAGCTGAGTTTCGTGTGAAGGGGCCATGATGCCAAAGGGAAGCCATGGCACTGTCCTGTTCATGCATGAGGTACAGGCTAAGCATCTGGCAGAAGCGAGCTCTGAGAATCTTGATGCACGGTGGGTGAGATTTTGGCAGAAGTCTGCAGGCCTACAGGCACGATTTTGTGCTTTGAGTCTTCCCCTCTGTCCTGTAACTCCTTTGCAAAACCACCCACTCCCCTGCTAGTGTTGGGTTTGGTAAGCCCCTTCTAGATCCTAATGAAGACATTGCATCAATCTGACCTCACATCACTACCTGCAAGTTTTACCCCTTTTCAATTATCTTTCTCTTTGTAGGGGCTTCCTGTGACAGAATTTGTTATTTGGCCCAATCCAGAGTAATTCTTTCCAGGAAGAGTTTGAAGTGCACCAAAAATGCAGGAAGCTGAATGGGTTTGTAAGAAATGAGTTGTGCTAGACAAGTTCAATTTTCTTTTTTTTTCTATATAATTACAAAATTTGATGGTGTTGGGAGCAGAACAGGCAGGATTGCTGATGTGTCAATATAGTATATGTGTTCTAGAGACAAATGAAAGAGAGCAGGGGGTAAAGAAGGGGATCTGGAGGGCATGGACATTGCAAAGCAGAGAGAAGGGCATACTGTGATGCATCTACTTTGTGTCATGTCTCCTCAACCATGTGCACTGTGCTTGGCACTGCTAATGGGAGGATACAAACATCTCCCTTTGCATCTCATCTGTTCTCCTCTTCCCCAGCAAAAAATCCCTGTGAAAGTGTCGTGGTTTAACCCCAGTTGGCAACTTAGCACCACACAGCCGCTCGCTCACTCCCCCCGCCCTCCGGTGGGATGGGGGAGAGAATCAGAAGAGTAAAAGTGAGAAAACTCATGGGTTGAGATAAAGACAATTTAATAGGTAAAGCAAAAGCCGCGTGCACAAGCAAAGCAAAGTAAAGAATTCATTCACTACTTCCCATCGGCAGGCAGGTGTTCAGCCATCCCCAGGAAAGCAGGGCTCCATCACGCCTAACGATTACTTGGGAAGCCAAATGCCATCATGCCAAATGTCCCCCCCTTCCTTCTTCTTCCCCCAGCTTATATACTGAGCATGATGTCATATGGTATGGAATAGCCCTTTGGCCAGTCTGGGTCAGCTGTCCTGGCAGTGCTCCCTCCCAGCTTCTTGTGCACCTGGCAGAGCATGGGAAGCTGAAAAGTCCTTGACCAGTGTAAACTCTACTCAGCAAGAACCAAAACATCAGTGTGTTATCAACATTATTCTCATCCTAAATCCAAAACACAGCACTCTGCTAGCTACTAAGAAGAAAATTAACTCTATCCCAGCTGAAACCAGGACAGAAAGCCATCTAGTCCCCCCATCATCAGGCATTTTGTAACTAGATGTAACAGTTACTTCTTGCCAGGTAAGGACTGTTCTCTACAGCGTATTTCCTACTTGTTCCTGCACAACATGACATCTTTTTTTAAATGTTTCAATCAATTGGACTTCTGGCACTTCCCACAGGAGACTATTCCAGTCTTGCTCTAAAGAAAGCAGCATTAGAATTTCTTCTCCAATAGTCAGCAAAATCTTTCCTTAGCTAAGCCAGGGAACGGTGCTATAAGAGAGGGCCTATAATGGCGGGGGAGGAAAGGGTGAAGTGAGGGGGGAAAAAGTAAAGAGGTGAGAAATAAAAAGAGCATGAAGGAAGACATATTGATAACTGGCTGGACATCTGAGACCGTGGTGAAATTAAACATTTAATCTTTGTTTCTTGCATCCTCTACTTTTCATAGCAGCAGGAAGGAAGATGTTCTTCCATTAAAAAAAGGAAATTAAAACTCTACTGATATTCTTTTCTGGTGCTGAAGAACTCTGAAGTGTGAGCGCAGAAAATAGAAATGGGTTAACATCCAGGGCTGGCATTTTTGAAGGTACCTAAAGAACTTCAGTGCTGAGCTCTCCCTAAAGCCCTGGCAGAGTGGAGTGACAAACTACATAAGCTCTTTTTCAAAATCCTCTCCTTAAAGAGCGTATTAAAGCAGAAGTGGAAAGCAGAAGGCAGACAGAGTGGTACAGATATCCATGTAGTGATTTGTCCTGAGGCTGGCAGAAGTAATAATCAATTATTTGTTCTGCAGCTTTGCCTATGACCTGCATGTTTACGCCAGGGCCCCACTGGGCAAACGCACAGGGTAAAGAAGGTCTCAAGGAGCTTGCTTAAATGTTTTATTCATGGCATTAATTTTTGCCTGAAGAGTTTTTTTCCCTTGGGGATGGATGCCTTAATATATGGTTCAAAGGAGCGTGTGGAACTTAGCCAAGAAGCTGTCCCTGAAATTAATGACAGAGTTGAACCAACCCCTTTGTACCATTTGGAAATCAGCCACTAACACTCAGATAGGTTTGCCCCATGGTAAAAACCTTGTGCTTCCTAACGATTGAATTGGCCTTTTGGGTTTACCCTAAAGGGTAAACGTACCTCACAGGGCTATTCAGTACTGCATGCGTATGGCAGGAAGGAGGGAGAACCAAGCAGCTTCAAGAAATACGAAGTACTATGGTCTTTTATATAAAATGAAGCTGTGAGCAGAGTTTGGGCCATAGGTGTTGGTCCAGTCCTTCAAGTTTAGACACATCAGTGCAAAAGCTTAGATTTCAGTACTGGTGATTTAATTGCAGCTCAGGACTGGGAGCTGCTGCTGTTTCTATTCAGGGAGTGTAGAAATCTTCAGAAATGTTTAAAAGATCAGCCAGGAAAATGACTGTTTGAAAACAATATCAGGTGGATTTAAAGTCCAGGTAATGCTGTTGTTTCACTCTGCTTTTGCTGGCATGCCCAGAACAGCTGTGTTTGATAGCTCCCCACAGGCAGGATGGCTTTGAAAGTCAAGTAGTGTGGTTTTGTACTGTCAGCCTTCCTGGCATATCTTGAGGATGTGACTGCTTCAGATGGGATTGTGGGGAATACGAGAGCTGCTGGGGGAGCTGGGGAACTATAGGGATAGACAGGAGAGGGGGAGGAAGTGGGAATGCTCTTGGATGTGTCTGCTAACTTTCGTGGCACTTCTTTGGTGGATGTTTCTCATCTTGAAGCAAAGCCCCACTGCTAGCTAATGAAAGGTGTGTCGGGGACAGTATTGATTTGCACATTGCTCAGGAAAGCCTTGTGGATGTCAAGATGGCAGTATAACAAACCAACTAGCTAGAAAGGAGGCAACTGGGGGGCACGGTCCCATGGCCCAGGGCCCTGAAGCTATAAGTTCTTCATGTGTGTGCATGTCCCAGGGTGTGAGACTGTGAGTGAGGTCAGTTACGAGGGCCCATGCTTGGCCATTACCCAAAGCATGAGACATTTGTCACTGTACTTGTGCAGGGGAAAGGGTATGGAGCTAGAGCTGGAGCTGGTCAGTTGTGGGTGGCAGGAACTTCACTGGGGTCAAGTGTGGGGACCTCACTCTTCTTTCTTGATCTCGCAGTCTAGACTTTATTAGTCAGTAGAGAACATGAAGACTTGATGGCCTACATGCTGTAATTTTGGGCCAAGGACCAAAAGCAAGATTCCATCCAGGCCCTACAAACACTTGAGACAAGGCACATGCGCTGGAAAGGGGGATGAGCCTGGAGGCTGTTGTGTAACTTGTTAATAGATATATCGTGTACAACCTAGCCAGGCTCCTGGCTCTGTTGCAGTGAAGGCTGCAGGCTCCCTCCTGGCTCCTGAGGGCTGACTGCCTGCATGGCCCAAAATGCACCTACTTTCTTAGATTGCTCTGAAATTTGATAGGACTTGCAGAGGGCCAGCACAGGGATATTCTCCCATTTTAGAGTCACTTAAGCAAGGAGATCCTGAGATACAGCCCTCTTCTCCCCATCCTTATCCTTTCTTTCTCCATAACCTTGTACACTGCCCCAATAGACAAACAAAGGGAACCAGCTCCACTTCTTTGATTCTTTCCTCTTTATGTGCTTGAGAACCAGACTGTTGGCTTAAATGTCCAGGACTATGACTTGGTGTGTCCTGGAGGAAAATGCTAAAGGATTTCTAGCCTAGCTGCTCTTGAGTGAGCTGAGAGGGCTCCTGCAGATTCTTTCTATGCTAGAATTCTGGTGTTGACTCAAAGCCAGCCTGGGCAGAAATCTAGGAGGGGGAAATAGGAATTTTGCTGTGCTTCTCCCTCACCAAGACTGTTTTTCATGTTTGTTTGTTTGGATTGCATTCTGTGGGAAGTCCAGAAAGCTTGAAAGCTGTTTTCAAAAAGAAAGAGGCTAAGGGCTTCTGACAGAGGAAGGATGAAAATTTGGATGGAGCAAGAAAGCAGGATAGTGGAGATGATTACAGTGAGGGAGCTCTGGTTAGTATCTCAGGCTCCTTTCTTTAGGTGTATGCTACGGTGGTGGAGATGGGAAGAGGAGTGACAAAGAAGGACCCTGGAGGCATTTGAACCCATTTCTTGCCCTCTCCTTGAGATAAAATGAGATATGGAGCTTTCAGAGACTGCCTCCACCACCCTCCCTGCTTCTCTGGTCAGAGTTGTGTGAGACAGGGTTCACCTCCATGTGGTACTTGAGGTAGGGAAGGGAGATGGTGGGTAAGACCTCCCCTTTCCTTCATCACGTGCTAGGGTGTGGGTGATGCTGGAGCCTTCCTGACCCTTTGTCCCGAAGAAGGGCTGCTCTTCTGTGGAGACAGCTGATGGCAGCAACCCTGCCAGGTACCTCCAGGGCTCCTAGCCTGGCATGAGAGATGGAGTGCTGTAGCCTTAGACCAATCTTCTCTGGCTGTATTCCTCTTGCAGGGCATTCTTCAATGGGCCACTTCTCATTCCCCGCTGCAACCAAAGTGACTGTTAGCTGAAGAAGCTGTTACTTGAAGAACAAAGCCATTCTTGCCTAAATAGTGGGGTCACCTGGTCCCATCTCATGCTTTTTTACAAAGCCAGTGCCACAAAAACTCCAACTTGGTCATCAGAAAACAGAGCCCAAAGAGTGACAGCCTGGAGATCTTAATCTTCCTGCTTTTTATGTGGCATCTCCATGTATCCTGATTCCACTTTGCCCTTGTACTAAGCAGCCACCTACTATGTTGCCACCTACTACAGAAATGATGGACTCCTGCTTTTTCTCCAAAGAACTGGCTTTCACCACAGAAGGGAGCCATCTTATGAAGAATTACAGTCTCTTTGTCAGGATAAATATGAGGCCACAAGATGCTTTCCCTTTCTTATTGTTGGACTCCTGCTCTGTACCTCTCTCCTGTTAAACTCCAGATCCCACAGGTGCTGGGATCTCTTATAAGCTACCTCACTGTACATGGAGGTTAGAAAAACGGACATGACCAGCTCAGATCTTCCTGGCTCTGACAACCTGGACCAGGCTGATCTGCAATGAGCTGGAAGGCTGGCAGACCAAATCTGTTAGCAGCTCTTGAGTCATGGGGCTAGTCTTACAATTTCCTTTGCTGCTAACATTTGCCTTTTTGCTTGTCTTGTTTTGCCCTAATTCTTGACAGTTTCACCCTTTGCATGGGCAGGTGGGAACATCCATTGAGCCTTACTGGTGAAAAAGTCTTTTCTAATCTGGTACGTTTCCCAGGGTTTCCTGGTGAGGCAGACTTTTTTCAGGATAGACCTGTGCTTGCAAAACTTCACATGTTGTTCCAGGCAGCAGGACAGACGCTTCCTCTGGATATCATGCTTCGGTGTTTTACAGTGGTGTATCATTCTGCAGCGAACACACGTGAGCTGAGTCACAGTATTAACAATGCCAGCGTGTGTTTTTAATCAGGCAGACCAAGTGCCACCTTCAGAACCAGCCCCGCATCAAAGAAGGCAAAGCATAGGGCCGAATGTTTATTTTTGTTAGTGATTAGCTCCATTCTCTTTGCATTCCAGACAAACAGCATCCCCACTGTTCTCTGACTCAAAGCAATATATCCCCTTAGCATGTGGCATGCCAAAATTAACCCCTGGGCAACAAAGCGACAGGAAACAAAGGGCTGTTTGTTAAACAAAAATCTATTTATGCAGGATCAGACATCCAGACATGGCAAAATAAGTTCCTGTATTTATCAGTGATTGTGTAATCCTACTTTGAAGCTACAACAATGACCCTATAAAGATGAATGCATTTTTGGGTAAAAAACATGATCTGTCTTTGAAACAGATGATTTTGCAATCAGGACAGCAGGTAAAAGCAGAGCTAGATGTTCAGCAGATGAAAGTCAGTGTAATTCCCTTCAAAAGTTCTGGTTATGTCTGCACTCACTGCAAATCTAGCTCAGAGTGTTTTAAACTTTAAGCACTGTCCCAATTTGAAGAAAGTGATTCTTTAAGACCAAGCCCAACTTTCTTCATTTTCCCTATGTTGGAATGAATGGGGTGAGCTTTAATATATTTAGATGTTGCCTCACATACGGACTCCTAAGCTGCAAGCTGAAGGGAGATTATTTTCATGGTTTTTCCCTGTTAAAATGCTGGCACAGCATCAGTGAGCAGTAGGACCAGCAGAATCGGCCCTCCCTGCCTTTGTTATTGCCTCAAGCTGAAAAGTCCTGTTGTGTTGCATTTTATACACAGCTCAGTAGGACCTTGAAGTGCAGTTGCTGAATACACTGTTAAGAAAGTTTCTCTCCCTTAGTTTTTTATTTCCCTGTGCCTTGTTCTGCTCATGATGTCTGCTTTTTTAAATCCAGCTGCTGTTTGCACTTGGAGGAGTTCCCTTTTTTCTGGGAAAGAATCCATCTTTCTGAATCCACCTGTTGGCAGGTAATGTCTCCTGCCCATTGCATTAGTCTAGGTGTCCTCTGAGCATTCAGAGCTCCTTGAGGATTACATGGATATAATCATAAGTATGAAGAGCAGAAGTCCTGGCTTGGAAAAGAAACAGCAGATCGCATGTTGCTATTTTGTGCAGGAAAATGGAAAGAAAGGGGTGGCTTAAGTATATGTGACCTTTCCTTGATGGACTAAGTGACCTCTTAAAGTCCTTTTCATCTCTGTTTTCACTTAGTCTGTGATAAATACATGTTGTAACATGTGCATTACGTGTATATTTTACCTCTATGTCCTCCTGCAAGGCCTCTCCTTTAAGGTCTCTCTCTTGCCTACTTTTTCTTGAGCACAGACTCTCTGTGGAGGAAAAAGGGGACGAAAGCCTGTTCAAGTCTGTCCTGCATGTCAGTACTGTCCCCTCTCCTCTCTCATTAATTGAACTTGAAATGGTTGGTGAAAAAAGGCTGAAGGTATTAGATTAGCGTGTCTCACACTTCAATGAGCTGCCTTGATCTGAAAGGGAGTGAAAAGGCAGAGGGACTTGGGTTCAGAGATGATAAACCTGATATGGAAGTATCATTTTGGTGTTTTGCAGGTCACACCACAGAAAAGTCTAAAAAATGAGTTGATCAAATGGATGAGCTTTCTTCATGGTGAAAGAACCTCTAAGCAAGAGTTTTTGAGAGGTGTGTTGAGGGCCCCAGGGAAATGCTCAGTAAATTAAATATTGACAGCTCTATTCATTACTTGACTTGACTTACACTGTGCAGTGCTTAGTGATGTGCAAAGTTAGGACCTGCTGTGCTTGGTGCTGTATAGCGCAAGGAAAATTTAAAACTGCCCTTGTAAAGACCTTGAAATTGTAATGCATAAGGAGCAAATGTGCCTGTAGTTTTTGAGGCAAGGAGCTTTGCTGTGAGGGAATAAAGGAGAAGCAAGAACAGCTTCAACTTGTTAAAATGAACTGATGAGATATGCTGATGGGGTGAATGGTGAGAATTCATTTCAAAAGACAGAAAGTACGGTGGGACACAGCTTTTGAAAGTTGTAAAAGCTCAGCAGGATGCAGTCTCTACTGCTAATTTGACACTTGTGGCAAGCAGTTTTTGGATCTAGAAGTTAAGCATCTTCTCCTGTCCCAGAGGTGGGGTGATTATTTAGGAGGTGGAGACTGGAGGGAGATGTGCAGATAACATTGCACATAGTGGCGTATCTGGCATTTATGAGCTTTTCACACTGGAGGAAGCAGTTCTTCAGTGATGTTTGGTGAGATTTTCAGCTCTTGGGGTTGCTGCAGAGCTTAAAGCAGCTTGTGAAAGATAATTGCACAGTGTGAAGGGAAGGAAGAAGCTCCGAGCAGGCAGAGAGACCAAAGTACACATTTCCTGCACAATGGGGGGGAAGATATTTCACCAGAAAAAGAAGGGTGACGTGTGAGAAATCTTTGTAGTTAGCTTGTGAGAACTGGAATAGGAAGAAGCTATGTGACCAGGGAGAGAAATCAGTCTGTGACAAGGCCTCTGAATGTGCCATAGCAAGAAAAGGCAAAGATGAAAAGACAATAGTCACCAACAATATTAGAGAGACCAGGGTGCTGAGAACTCACAGCATAGCTATCTTTACAGACGTTTCTGCCTGAAGGGGAGCAATGGGGATCTTTGGAAGATAACAGGCTGACGTCTTGTTGGAAAGAGAAGTTGCTATACATAGTCCGTGAATGTGGAAGAACCATTGCTCAGGAGGATGTGAACTGGAAAGGCAGATAATTTGTGTTTCATAGCTCGTGGTGCTATGCCCATGGTGTGAGCCTCTGGAGATTTTGGAACACAGGTTATCTGTGGCTTGAGTGAATTATAAAAGGGTGGCATTTGAAGTAGTTAGCAATACTGATACATGACCTCACAGTCTCCTCACTGTGATTAATGAGAGGCTGATGAGTTCACATATCTGTTTGACAAGTTGCTATTGTTTCTTCCAGTGTAAGTCATCTTGTTCTTTTATTACCTCTGTTGGTTTTGTCTGGTCTCTTAGGCTTTGTTTTGTTCCCCTATGCTTCAATACTGTTGTAGGCATCATTCTCTGTCAGCAGTTGATTTTGCCACTAAGCAGATCCCAAAATTGAAAGCCATAACCCTTTTGGGGAAGGGTCAGGAGTGGTAAGTCAAATACAATATGTGCATTTAAAGGCTATGGTAGTATGTGACAAAACTTCCTGACTAAGTTACATCAGAAGAAACAGGGAGGCTAGAAACTGGCATTTCTCCCACGCCAAGAGACTAGCTAACAAGTTGCAGGTGGTCACAGCAGGAGCACGGGAAAAGCATGATTATGATGGGTTGTGGTGGTAGCTTGTGTACACTAGCACATTTCATCTGCTTGTTTCTCCCAGCAGTTCTTAAAATATTTTATATAGCTTGCTATTTTGTTCAGGTAGAGTGCAAATTGGGAATTACCAGAGTGTAAAGTCCATTTTCATTGCTTGGCTGGGCTTTACCCTCCTACTGTCCTTTTACTTTCAGCTTGGTCTAACATCCCTAGGGGATGCTGGCCTTGCTGCAGTAATCCTTTCTCACTGCACAGACCTACTGAGTTGACTCAGGAGGGTATTCAGTGAAGATCATTGATTTGAGAGTGCTCCCATCAAATCGCAAACACTCCAAACTACTGGCTTGCTTCTTCTCAGGAGAGAAAAAAGTGTTTTTCATGTGAGAAATGACCTGGCAACTAAGCCCGTTATTAGAGGGCACTTGTTGCCCATAGGACCTGGTCACCTGAGAAAGAGGGCTGTGACTCTGCGTTGGGCAGAAGCTTTTCTAGTTGCTCTGTTGGATACGGGAGGGAGGAGTCTCCTTCAACTCCATATACAGATATCCAGAAGCATGAAAAGGAGGAAAGAAATTTTGTCTTGAATGCAAATGGTTCCTCAAGGCTTAATAGAGGAGAAGCCTCAAAATACTTGTTCTGCCAAGGAAAGTGCAACAGCGTGCTCAGAATCCCTGCACAGTGTCTCCTGATTTGCTTACATGGGATGAGAAGGAGTCTGCATCCTATAACCTTGCTCATAACACTGACCCAATTTTGTCTTAAAATGTCTTGTTTGGTGTTTTTGGGTGGGGGAAGGAGGACATTGCTGCTGTTACTCCTATCAGTTCTGTGCTTCTGGAGAGACTGCATCCCCAGACTGGTGTGGCAGTGGAAGTGTGTTAAATTGCAGAGGAGCCTGAGGGGGAGAGGCAGTTGAACCACCAATCCCAGTTTGGAGGGAAGGTTCCTCATCCAGGTGTGATGAACGGATGGGAGGAGGGAGAAGACTATATCCACAGCACCAACTCTCTGCATTGGCTCTGAGTTGCTCATGCTCCATACCCAAGCAGTGGATTGTCTGTGCCACAGAGGAAGAGTTTTCTTGGATCTGGCAGGGCTATTCAACTGAGGTTCAGCGCTTCACCAATCCAGAAATGCTGTTTGTTTGTCTAACTCAGCTTCCAACACATCACCAAGACTAATAAACAAATCCTTCTGGATCCAATTCAGGTGTCTCCGCATCATATTTCTAGAACAGGAGTGCAGCCAGGGCCACTCTGCCTTTAATGCTGATTTTAGCTGGGTTTTATTGTCGCTAGCTGTGCAGGATCTGAGGTGATTTCCTCCAGAAGCTGTGCCCCTGCACCTGCTCCCCAGTGCTTGGCTTGGAAAGCCTCTTGGTTGCTGTGCGCTGCTGCTGAAGGCAAGGAGTGAGCTTTTGGGTTGGCCTGCACCAGACCCCACACAGCTGAGTGCTGGGCACGTGTTGCAGAGAGGCTCTAACCACTCAGCTGCAACCAGCAGGACCAACTGAAGTGATGAAGCCTGGCAAAACTGATCCTTTGTGGAGACCTTACTAGATTTCTTAACTTATTTCAAAATACCCAACAGATTTCCCACTATCTACAATGCACCAGCCCATTCCATGATCGTGAATTACAAAATGATGTTCTGCAGGTTTGAATTGCAACACCAGCTTAGTTAGGGTACCAACCCAGACCCAACTTGAGCCCTGTAAAAGTGACTAAGATACGAAGCATCCAGGGTTTCCACTGCTCGGGTTTGTGGCTGACCTGCACTTCTGAAAATGAGGCCAGTTTGAGCTAAATAAGAAAAGTAACCAAACCTTCAGCAACTTTTAAAATATCTTCACATTAATCTCTTTGCACTCAACTTCTTCAGAAGCTAATGAGGTTGGTATCCTGAAGGAGTGTTGTGATACTTCATAGTGGCAATGCTCTGAGATCCTTAAATGGAAAATGCTAGAGAAATGGCCAGTTGTGTAATTTTTCTAGAAGAGGGAAAGAGGGAGGGAAACTGCTCTGTATATGTGCCTGGACAAGAGTGAGAAATAATCATTCAATGTGTAATGATTGAGCCGTCTGCAAGACACAGTGTAAAAATGCTTATTAGCAACACATTTCAAAAGACCTCTCATCTGAATTGTTTCGCAATATAAAGAACTTGATAAGTTGTTAAAGAAATAAAGAATATTCTGCACAGGCTTCTCTAATTATGCCTAACTGTAAGTTTTAACTGAGCAAGGAGCTCCATCTGTTTCAACAATACGATTTATGATACAGTAGCTTGGCATCCTCCGAGTGCCTCAGAACAATGAAATGCAGTAGCATATGTAAATACTTCTTAATTATGCACAGCAATGGGAATTCACAGATGGGTAACACCACCATCTACCAAAGACCTGCTACCTATAAATCCTCCTTGAAACAGTCTTGTATTACAATGGATTCTGGTGTTTTTTGGGATGGATTGTTAAGATTCCATTATCTAAATTGGGTTTCAGGCATGGGTGGGCTCGAGCTTGCTTTTATAGGATGTATTGCAGATGATGGCATGAAGTACTGAACTGCACTGCAGAATAAGGCTGCTACCCTATTGCTGCAAAAGCAATGTTTGCTTTGTGGTGATGGAAATAGGAATTTACGCAGATGCAATAGTGCTGTGCTTAGACAAAGAAGCCAGTTTAATGGGCTCATTTCTTTCTCTTGTAACAGGATGAAATACCAATGAGTTTTGCACTTAGTTGGCTGTCAGATATTCTGGAGATAATTAGGGGTGAGTGCAGAAGTTGGGTTAATATCAGTGAGTCTGGGAAGCCAGTTCATCCTGTAGTGAATAGGAAACAGTGGAACTGGAATTCAGAAGTTAAACCCTGCTGAATTAAAGCCTTCTCAGCAACCTCAGCTTCAGAGACTGTTATCATTTAGTCTGAGTAATTTCACTGTAAAAGTATAGCTGAACGCAAAGCATTTAAATTGTTGAAAATCTAAAAATCTGAAAGGATTTGGAAAATCCTGGCCCTTAGAAGAGTTCATGAAAGGCCAGTGTTATTTTCCAGCAACAACACAGCAGTGACTTTGTGTACAAACCAGTTTGTTACTTCTTGGTTTCTAAAGAGATGGCCCTGTTGATTAAGTAAAGAGGAGGCAAATTCCATTCCCCTGCCCCCGCCCCATCTTTTGAAGAATAATAAGGGGGTGAGTTTAGGACTTCAGTAATCTAGGAATATGCAAGAAAATCTTTAACAAACATAGCAAAAATAACCACCAATCATAGAAACATAGGATCACAGAATGGAGGACTTCTTGTTTTTAAGTGCAATAAGCAAGCTTTGCTGTGGTGATATGACAGCAGCATTTGCAGTGGACTTGCCAGGGGATGTGTGGTCATCTGGGAGTATTTTAGGAATGGGTTGTATAATCAGGCCCTTGATCCTGAGGGGAAGGCATCTTCAAAACTGCCTTGTAGTCCCCTTGGTGACAGCAGTAAGTACAATCAGTTCTCATTCTTAAACCCTGATGATGTGACCAAGAAAAACTAAGCGAACTATATGCACAACGACACAGGTAAAAGTCCTGCCTCCTATCTTGGTCATTGTCTGGTAACAAATGCTTAGAGCAAGTATATAAGTAAAAGAACTGCATTTAAGGAGTTCCTGCCTCTGGGTCATTTGTGTTTGGTGGATTCTCTCTGTATCTGTCTCATCCCTATTTGAACTTTGTTGTAAACCACCGTATCCTGTGGCAATGAGTTGCATAATTATTGCTTTGTGTGTGTTTCTCGGGGGTGGACAACTTCCTTTCATTTTTTCTCAGCTTATCACCTGGTAACTTCATTAGTTGATTCTAAATTTTGTATAGTAAGAAACAGTGGGTAGTCATTCCTTGTTTCTCTTCCTTACAGCAACTGTGATGGTATAGATGTGTATTCTACTTTCTTCCCAGTTGTTTCTTTCTTAAGTTGAGGAATTTGAGTCTAATTTGAGTCTAATTGATTTTTGCATGGAGCTACATACTGAGAGTAAATCAGATTCTATGGCTGCTGAGTGGAAACCATCAGGCCATTCACTTCATTTGGCCCCTCAAATTGGGGACGAAATTCAGTGATGTCAACTACTGCTACCCCATGCGGAACTCAGGTTATTTCAAGATGTGTTGCATTTTTACACCTTTTTAATTAGAGCAGCTAATATTTTCAGAAATTAATCAGCTCGTTCACATGCCAGTGCAGTGCCCTGACTCTCACCAAGGACAAATCAACCCTGGCCCAGCCTAGAACATGGACTGAACCAGCTTGACTCCAAAATTTCCACCAGCAATAGGAACTATTACAATATAAATAAGAAGGGCTATGCAGTCCTAATATATCTTTCCCAGAGGTTACTAAATTGCTCCCATAGCATTCAGGGGATGCATTATAGTGCCTACTTTTTAGTATCTTGGAAGCTACTGTTAAATGTAAGTAAATCAAGGATAAATGTTGCTTCTCAATGCCAGTCAGCACATCAATAGCATAAGAAGGAAAAAGCCTATATTTTAGCTAGCGTCTTCAGTTCAGGGGGATCTACTTCTGCTTCTCAAAATTTGTTATTTTCCTGCAATGAGAAGTGTTCAGTTTGGTACTTTGTTGTTGGATAAAAATGAACTTTGATTTACAACGTTGGCACAACAAGACCAGGCAGAAAACCACAGCTGTATCTGAAGTCACTTCACTGAAACAGGGCAAGATAAAATGAGGCAACACTTTCAGTATTACCTTTTTTTTTTTCTTTTCAGTTGACAGTCTCAGGTATTTCTTTCTTCTTGGATTTCATGGGTGTTATTAAACACAGCGAAGCAAACCCTCTGTGGAGATCAGATTTTGTTAAAGCTGATTTGCCTGTGGCCATTTAACAGAAGACTTTTGCTTGGCTTTTACTTGTTAAAGATATTCTTTTTTTCTCTCTCTTATCTACTAGAGGTGACATTCTAAAGGAGCAGTTTCTTCTTGAAGTTTGATTATAAAATTCAAAGTGTTTGATTTAGGTTAATAAATGATCAAAGATTAACTCTATCTTAAAATGTTCTGAGGAACTCAAGTGTGGTGGGAGGCTCCTGAAGTTAGCCCATGTTAGGAGGCTTGCTTTGCCCTGGCTCTTTTTATACTGAGGGCCCCAAACTGCCCTCTGCTGCAGCTGAATTTCAACAATTAATTTGAATCACCTTCTGGAGGGATCTGTGTCTCTGCATTGACTAGATAAGGAGCCTAGGAAGACTAATTACCTCTCTTTAAATACCTGAACAAGTGTGAGTGCCCCTGTCCCTGCTTGACTCCAGGGATGGGTAGATTTTTCCCTGAGCAAGGAAATGAACACTGAATTGGTCAGAGACAGAGAACATACAGCCCTGTAGGATGAAGTAGCCTTCTCAGGCTCCTGTGAAGTCCCTTCAGTTCAGGTTTGATCAATATCAATGTGACAGTTTTGTGAAACATAGATGGAGACCAGCAGCCAGATGTCATGGAGAACTGAACCTGTTGCTCTGCATGATCGAGCACATGTGGGTTTCAGATTAAACCTTCTGCCTCAGAGGCCACTTTCATACTAATAAATCATGCTTGGGTCTTTTTTTGATACTAAATGCCTGGTTCCAAATGCCTTTGGTCTCCAAAACAGAGTAGCCACATCCAAACTGTGCATTGGGAAAGGTCCTGGATCTGTGTCAGCTCCTGAGCTGTGCCTGGGGATTGTTTGGAAGGGCGTTAGCTGGCTGTGGCCAGAACCATCCTGAGGACATGCTTCAGCATTTAACACTGCTATGACTGAGTCCTGGTTCCTGGGATTAGTCCCAGACACTGCTCAGCTTACTTGGGTAGTCATACCCAGAAGCTCCGGTCCAAGCCTCGCTTGTTGCCATCCACCTGGGATTTCTTGCATTAACGTTACCTTTCCATACTCAGCTGTTGGTATGAAAAACAAAAGGATTATAACTGAAAGGCTTTTCGTCCCACAGCCCTAGCCTTTCACTCTTCTAGTGCTTCCACATCACGTTTTGTCTATGGCAGATGCCTTTTCAGCTGGGGGAAAAAAGTATGAAGTGGTTGAATGTGTCTCTGATTCTAGTGAACTAAATGATGAATGTGCGGGTTCAGGATCCTTCAGGCATTAGTCAGGGAATTTGATAAAACAGTAGAAACATGGTTAGTGATTTGGCAGTTCACTAAACCAAAAGGTCAGTTGCACGTCTTGGGAACACAGTTTTACTCAGAGGTTTAGCTCAGCTTTTCCCCTGGCATGTAGCTGTAGGTGTTATGGTACAGCAACAGGAAGAATGATAAAGGCATGGGGTTCATTCCTCCTTGTTTCCTTTCTTGCGTATTCCTGTTTCCATGAGCCATCGCCGTGGTGCTCCACAGAGATGTTGATCTTCCGTAATGTCAGTGACAGAACTTCTCTTCTTTCTCTCGCTTTTGGGAATTGCACCTCCTTAACATGAAATGTAATCCCTCACACTTGATTACAGCAGTGGTAGGAAGTGTGTGATCAAACATTTACATGACTCTACCTCTTGGTTACATAAAAGAAAATGAATGTAATTTTCACCTACATACTTTTATCTTTTTATGAGTGGAACTGCTTATAAGCCAAATAAGCTGGAAGGCAAACTGCAACATGTTAAGGTGAGAGAGAAAAAGAAAAACAACCTCAATATTTTCAGAGTAACGTGTTAAATTTGAATACATTTAAAACTTAGTGATACACATAATTAGTGCTGGTTTCCGTGGTTACAGAGCCAAAGGTACAGAAGTTGCAGCTCCATTTCTTGTCACTGAAAACTCTACTTAAATCAGAAATGGAGTGGATCCAGGTGGCAAATATTCATATGCTGGAATTGGCATCACCCATCTTGTGTCCAATCTGTTAGTCAAAGTCAAGTAAATTAAAACGAATCAAGATTTGTGGTTTCTAATTAATGTATTTGGTAAGTAGGAACTTCACCACCACTGAAGAGGAAAGAAGAACCATTTTATGTCTCTGAAATGCCCCCCATGAGAGACATCCTCTAGTTCCCATTTAGCTCCAGTATATTTGGCTATATCTTCATTTTTGGCTATATCATTGTCAAATGGTTTGAAATGACAAGCAACAGAAAGGTTCCTAGAGATAGGACCCTTTGGGCCTATGGCTTATTTAGGGCAGGGCTGTGTCTTGTTGTGGGATGCTCATTCCAGTTGATGCTACCTGGCTCTTGTTAATCATTTGGGACCTGCTTCATTTCAGGACTGAATAGTGTCTCATTGCCTGTGATCGTCCTAGCAAATATAACAGGACCATGACATGGGGTTGGGTACTGGTCCACAACCACCCATGCTGTTCGATTGTTTATGTGCTCCCTGGATGTCTTGGGTGGCATCAACCAGCACCTCCCCAGCCAGCCCTCAGGAACAGTTCAGGGAACAGCAGGTTTGGGAGAATATATGGGGTATGCTCACATGCACTCTGACTTTGGGCAGCTCATGTAAATGGGAAGGGAAGTCTTCCCAGACAGGCACAGGGCACAGGTGCTAGTTAAAAGCTCATTGTTGGATAGCTTGCCTGCTGTGAATTTCTCCCAGCACACACGATTCTGTTCTGGCATTAAAGGAGGACTGTGAGATCAGGCTGATGTTTTGCAGGCTGTATGAGTGCTCTGCTGTTTCCTGGTCACTTCCCTGCCTCCTTTGCTCTGCCTCCCTTCAATATTTTTTTCTCTGTTTTCCACTTTCCGGTGCTCCATCCCAGCTTCTTTGCCTCTGCACTTAGTGTTTCCAAAATGTTCAAACTCTCCTGGTACAAATAGTAACAGTCACTTTTCATATCCAAGACTCTTCCTTTTCATAGCTTGCGAATACTCTGATTTTCCTTTTTACCCTTCTCTTACTCTCTGTATTTAGAGCAACCAAGCTACTCAGTTGCATACTTTTCTTGTCTGGGCCACCATCAACACATAGTCCTTTCCTGCTAGTTTTATTCTGCTGCTGTGTCTTTTCTTAAACTGGCAGATGGCTCCTCAGGGACAGGGATGGTTGCTTCTCCCAGGTTTGTAACACACCTAGCACAGTGGAGATTTGTTGGAGCCTGAAGTTTTGAACACAATGACGGCACCTATAAAACAAATTTATTCATGTTGGTCTTCCAGCCATGTTCATTAGTTGTATGAAAGGTATGTGTGTATTATTTATTTCAAGGAAGAGATAGTAGATCTGAGCAAAAATGGAAATTCCTGTACTGTGGGAAATGGTGTGGTTTCAAAACTTGTTACAAACTGGTGTAAAACTAGCATACTCTAAAATGTCTATTGGAGTGGAAATTTTGTATATCTTTCATACTGGATTACTTGAAAGATTCTGTTTTAACAAAATAAATACATTTTAATTCTTACTTGAATGTTGCTAGTGGATTTATTTTATAATACAAACATTTCAAGAAGAAAATTGTGTTAAATTTACATATTTCAGTTTGAGGTTTAACCGTATTATTTTATCTTGTCAAAATGAATTTTTTGTTGAAATCAGAATTTCCTCATAGAAAGCTCAGGATTATAGAAAATGGTATATTCCAGTCCAAGAGTGTCCTGTGAAGAAACGTTTAACCTGCTGTATTAGGTTGTAACTCCGACTCTTCTCTCCAGCACATCTTATACAACACCCTTACTGCTCTGTTTGTGGGATAGGACAGTAGCATATTATCACTACCAAAAGCAAGGATGAAAGCAATGAACTGTCTCAGAGAGGTAGAGTTTGTTCCATCCCCTGCTATTAGCTACCAGACAAGAATACAATCATCACCTTCATCCATGTGTTTTTTATTTTAACTTGGCTTGGGGCTGAATTGCACCAAACCCCAAAACTTTATATCTGCCTGAACAGAAATTTTCCTGAGCTGCACTTGTGCAGTGAGCTTGAGGAGACTGCTTGGACCTTTGACCAGCTAGAGGACCTCTAAGGTCCCTGTTTGCTCTGCAGACCTAGTAGATGGATCTGCTTTTGGCCAATGCATCCCTACTCCCGGCAAGTCACAAAGAATCTGGGAAGATGCAGAGAGAACTTGTTGAATGGGGGATATTTCAAGCAACACAGAATTTTTCAGAACAACTTAAAAAAGCAGAAAGGTTTGTGTCACATCACAGTCTGCTCTAGCGTGGGATGGACACCTGTCACTCAGGATTTAGTTCTTCAGCTTATAATGGAGAGCAGATCCTTAGAGAACTCACATAAAAGAAAAGAAAGGAATGAGCAGTGGCAACTGGACTCCAAGAAGAGGCAAATACCTGACTTATTATGTGAATGTAGACTGTTTATGTATAACATCTGTTAATGCTTTGTACTTTAATGTTAGCATGAAAAAGAGAACCTACAGTCTTCAGGGAATATGACAAAATACACAAAGACCAGAATTTTTCTTACTTTACATAATGGACAAAGGTTAAAGAAAAATAGCTTTGAACTTGCATAATTTCAGGGCTTTTTGCATAATTATTACATAATTTAATGCACAGATAACACTCATAATCATATATTGGGCTGGTGTTGCAATTAAAAATAAACCCTGATTTTCAGAATATTTAATTCTGTGATGAATGAGCTGTTAGTCCAGTCCCTTATTTTTGTCCTGTTCATGCAGTTATTTAAATAAAATAAGCACCACATTGTACCTTAAGAAATAATAGCAATAGATTTGTTGTTTAGAGATGCATAGAATAAACTCATTGAAGTCTCACCAGGCTCATTGTGTCTTCCTTCACAAAACACTTCTCATGAATGTACAGGTAAAACTTTAAAATGAAATCTATATTTGTATTCAGATGAATCCCAAATACCTAAATGTTATTTTAGCTTATAGAGACCTTTAGTAGTGTTTTTTGAGAATGCTGCTCTCTTTGCAAGGAGCACCAGCTCATTTGCTGGAGGCTGCTAGAGGAATGCTTTGGGGTCATGTCATCGCTGGGATTAATAGGTGTCGGAATTTCAGGAACAGGCTGACTGATAGTGCAAATGAGTATTCTTTGGAGGAGTCACTTTGAGTTTTTCCACAGAAATTGAACTATTTAGTGTAAAGTACAACAAAAGAACAGTAAGTAAAATATCTATATTTACTGCTTGTATTTTTAGGGCAGCCAAAAGTTGTGAACCAGTGAAATGTCTCTTTACAATCCAGTTCCTTTAAAGATACATTCTTACTAAAAAGTAGTCCTGGGTTGTTTTCTTGAATTGCTGGTCAGAAACACGTTAGTACTTGATGTCTTGCAGAAATGATTACGAGCATTGATTTAGTGCCCATCACCATGATAACTGAATTCCAGCTCAAGATGGAACATACAAGGGATCAGTAAGAGATGAGCCCAAATATGTTGCCTGTTGCTCATGACACAGGAAAAGGGGGCTAAATCCAGTAGGGAGCACTGGGCAGAAAAGTCTCTTCTTACAAGCAGTGGGTTTGTGCTTCATTGTATTTCTTTGAGCCTGGGCCTTGCTGTTGAGAAGGCTCTGCCATCAGCATATATTTAGATAATGGTGTTTTAGACTGGTGCTTTTTGACTTCAGCAAAATTATACCAATATTGGAAGGCATGGCCAGATAGGGCTATTTATCATATTTGTATTACATTGCCTTGTGAAAAATACTTGTAAATATGCTGGGAATAACACTTACGGAGATATTTTCAAATGGTCCAAATGCGAAATCTGAAAAATAATAGTGGATGCCTTAGAGGTCCGTTGTGTAAACTTAAACATTTTTTTGAAATATGATCTCTCTATTTCCACTAGAATGAATTGTGTGTTGTTTGTTTTTTTTTTTCCCCTCAGCTATTATATTCAAACCTTTTAAAATGTATTCAATCCCTTTTACTGAAATGTGCATGTTAAGGTTATGTAGCAAAATATATGTAACAAAAATCTTACATGCAAATCCAGTGCAGGAGACATTTTGTAACTAATTATTATTTTTTAAATACTGAAATCAAAATGATTAGCTACATTATTTTCTCTTCCCCTACCATAAAATCAGCTTTCTATGTCTGCAAAATCTTGTACTTTTTGTAAAACTTGTAAGTTTTAGCCGAAAGCAGGGCTTTTTTCACTGATGAGTTCTAAAAATTACGTTTATAATGGAAACCCTGTCACTTGCTTAACTACAGAGGTTCAGAAAGCACTATAATTAGCCCAATGACAGCAGATGAGATGAGTCTGGCATTTCAGCATATATCTAGGTATTTTGCATCAATTCTTTTATAGCAATGAACTAAAAGGCATTTTGTGTAACTGGGTGCTACATTTCTATTTGAATATGGTTTTTATTTTTTAAAAAAACCTTTTTCTGATTCTTCACCATGGAAGCCTAAGCTACATAGTTCAGATTCCTCCAGGGATTCAGACTTAACCCATTAAATGCAACAGTGATAAAGTGGTAGGATAATGACTTGTGGAGACTGGCTGGCCCCACACTCTCTCAAATGCCACAAAAGTCTTCCTTTTTGTTCTGTCTCAGAGCAGCTGCTTTGAGGATGGCTTATACCTTCCTGCTCCAACTCCTGCTTCCCTTGGCCCAATCTTCTTTTACTCATAGTAGTGGAAAAATTTAAAGATCCTTTAAGTTGTTCCTATATGGAGGTTCCTTAAAAAATAAATACATTGAAATGTGGATGATTTTTTTCCAGTGGAAATCCCTCAGAACCAGCAGAAATGAAACATACAACTGAAATGTTGTAGACTTCAATGAGGGAGCTGAAGACTTATTTCACATCTAGTCCCAGATACAAGTGCATCTTTGCCTATAATCCTTATTATTGCATCTTTACAATAATCCTTATATCATGAGTAGAAGTAGATCGTCCAGCCTGAATGACACTGGTGAAACAAATGTGTATCTGGAGTGATGCAGGGTCCACAGGCAACAAGAGGCAGGAACCGTGAGGGCCTTGGTCTCAGTTGTTAACAGTCAGCACTTAATAAAAAACAAAGATGATTTTTTATTTCTGCTCCGAGTTCTACCTATACAATGTCATTGTTTTTATTGAAATTGGTCCTGTTAAATATGAGTTTGTGAGAAAGTTGGTCTTACCTGCACTGGACTTTCTCGCATCCATGTGAGCAAGAAAGAAGTGCTGTTCATACCAGAGAATGTCTGCTACCAGGACCAATATCCTGCATTTTGCTGGTAGCCCAGTCAACCCTTTTGGTGGTGGCTTTTGGTTTCTTAATGGCTGCAAACAAGGAACTTAGCACCTTGCACCTTTTACAGATAAACTATGTGGGAAGCGATCATGGAAAATTTGAAAAATGGAAAAATAACAACAGAGGGCCTAAAGCACTCTTGCATGCCTTGGCATTTTAAATATGCATCTCTAAGAATAGCAGCAAACTGTGTGGTGTTTTCAGAGGACTATGTGGTCTCTTTCAAGATGCATTGGGGTTGGGTTGAAAAGAGAGCTGAACCTTTCTAGCATTATCTTCCAAAAGTTCTGGCAGGGTTGTCACTGAAAATATGTTTTCAGACCATCCCCCAAAGCATATGCTCATGCAGTGCTGCATGGGAGCTCCCATAGGCCAAACCCTCCTTTCAATTTTGCACAAACTTGGAGAAAATGGGACTGATGCCAGCCTCTAGCATAAAGACAACTTGAACTGAATTCATATGATCTGGGATTTATGCAAGCAAAGTGGAAAGAGAAACAGGCTCCCCCAGCATGGAATTTAGCCTTTGGTGAAACAATCTGTAGATAAGTCAGAAATTTCAGACTGAATGTGGAAGGTGGAATTGTGTTTTTCTTATTTGTAATTTGAAGATTTGCAGCAACACAAAAATGCTTTAAAAAAAAATAAACTGACTCAAATCCTATGTGAAGGACTGTAGCAATTAGTCCAGTACCTGCTGTGGTGGGACCACAGTGAGATTGCCAATGTAGGCTGGCAATTAAGACTCTTTTAACAGTGGGAACTCAACTTCACATGAACTGCTAAGGGCCACAGGGAAAAAAAATTAACCAGCCGTTGTTCTTAAACTCAGCTAGTTCCTTGTAGCTTGAGGTTAGAAACAGGGAGAGCAGAGACGGGTCTGGAAGTTTTCTCTAAAGAGGTGGGCAAGGTGACTTTGAAGAAAAGCACCCCTGCTAACAGCAGTGATTGCCCTAATGGGAAGATGTAGCCCCTACTTTGTTTTAGGAAGAAATGGAAGCTGTTTTGGTTTTAAGGAACAAGGTGAGATGCATTGCCTCCTCAACTCACTCTCCTTTTCTGCATAGATACAGAAGGCAGAGGAGGTGCCCCCTACTTTGCTATAGATTAATAAAGAGGAGGAGATAAAATAAAGAATTAGAACAGCAAATCATTGTCTCTAAAACCAGGACAGCTGGTTTTTTTTGCTGTTTAGCCTGAAGGTGGACTGTGGACTGCAGCATTTGTTATTGTCTTCTGATGACAGAATGAACTGGGGCAAAATAAATGCTTTTTTTTTTAAGTGGATTGAAGAGTCCACCAGATTTGTCACTGTAACGGTTCTAAGACTGCCTGGGGAGCTGCAGTTTGTCAACAGAGTGGCCAGTGAGTTATTTATTGACAGGACTATAGTAAAGCCCAAAAAAATCCTGAAGGTTGCTTCCTCCCTCCAATATCTTCTATTCGTGCATGGAAACCAGAGAACTATAGTTCCAGCTGTGACCCAGAAGATTATGGGTTTGGATCTGTCCTAGAAGAGGAAGGTTGGTCCAGCCATCAGGTGACTTGTCTGGAGTATGATGTTTAGCTTTTTTTCCTCTCCCAAACTCCTGGTGTCATACTAGACAACTATGCTACCCCAGTGCCATGCAGTTGGATAGGGTTGGAAGGCCTTCATCTGAAAAGGTCATCCTCAAATAGGGAGACCTCACCGCGGTCTACATCTTCCTCACAAGGGGAAGAGGAGGGGCAGGTGCTGATCTCTTCTCCCTGGTGACCAATGATAGAACCCGAGGGAACAGCAGGAAGATATGCCAGGGGAGGTTTAGGTTGGATATTAGGAAAAGGTTCTTCACCCAGAGGGTGGTGGAGTGCTGGAACAGGCTCCCCCGGGAGGCAGTCAGGGCACCAAGCCTGACAACATTTAAGAAGCATTTGGACAACGCCCTCAGGCATATGGTATGAATTTTGGGGTTGTCCTATGCAGGGACGTGAGTTGGATTCAATGATCCTTGTGGGTCCCTTCCAACTGAGGACATCCTATGATTCTATGATTCAAAACTTCAGCTGCTGCCTAACTTAATAGGCTCCATCCTTATGGTTGATTGATCAGTTGATTGATCAATTGATCTGTCTATCTATCCATCCATCCATCCAACCAACCATCCATCTAAAAGTTAGATGAATCTTGTCCGGGAATGCCTTGGTCTTGTCAGAGCTGAAGAGTTTGTTGCTTATCTTCCATCTTAGTGTCATGGGAAGATATAAACTGCTTTCTTATTTCTCAGTGTTAGCTGGAGGACTTTGCCCAGGAAGTACATTCGCAGAAATTTGCCCTCATAGAACATAAAGGGTCATATAGTGGTGTTAACACCACTCCTGCTGTTGTTTTCTAGCAGAGCAAACTCATCTATCTGTCAGGGTAACTACCTGAGGGAATTCAAACCCACATTTCCCACGAGTGAGGACAGTGCCTAAACAATGCAGTTACAGGGAACAGATTGAGATGCCCAGATGATGAATCTGGCCAAGGCCAAGGTACAAGAACTAGGACAACATGAATTTTAATGGTTGGAGGTGCTTAACAGGAAGGAGGATTTCTTGATTCCAGTCCCTGCTACAGAGGCTGTTCTCATATTTTATCCAGTGATTGTTCAATGCACTGTCCTTAGAGCAAGGATCTGAAGCCAGGTTCCCTCCAGAAAGTAACAAACAGCTCTGGTTGCGCTAAACATATGCTGTCTCTTGCTCTCTCTGAGTGGCCTAATGAATCATTTGTGTATCTGCTATGCAAAGAAGAGCTTCTTCAGAGGAGGCAGAAGAACCAGGAAATAAACCCTGGTCTCCTGCTGGCTGGGCAAGTGATCCTACGTGATGTCTTGTAGCAAAATAGTGACCACCTGCACCACCATTGATGGTAGGGTCTTAGGAAAAATACCTACTTCCATGAGCAAGTGCTAGGCACCTACTGCCAGCTTTGGTGGGGGCTGAAGCATGGGAAAGCTTGAGAAAGAGACCTGATGCACCTTGTACCTAGTGTTGCTTACGTGCACTGAGTTGGCTCTCTGCTCAGTGTATAAGGATTTTACTTCCTTGTGGTAGTGCCTAACTCCCTCCATAGCCTATGATAGAAGTCTGAGCACCTCAGAGTGGTGCTTGGGGCAGTCCCTGAAGTGCAGGTATTTCCTAGCAGGGCAGTAAGGCCTAAGTTGCTTATTTTAAAGTAAAAATTCTGACACTTCCTCGGGTCTCTTCTTTGGAGCAAGACCTTAATGTCTTTGTTGCCTACTGCATCCTAACTTGGTGCTTAGAGCTCAGACCCTCCATTAAGGGGAAATGGACAATTCCTGTAGGCATGAACTGTATTCAGCCATTACAGATCCCAGTGCAGTGGGTGATTACAGCCTGGAGTCCTTAGAGGCCTGTTGACCTCAAAGAGCCCATGCCTATATCTAGGATTTGGTGTCCTTCCCAAGCCTTGCTGAATTGTGGTTTAAATGTCTCTCCAGTGAACTTGAAGGATTTCTGCTCTGAAGTTCTATTTAAAGCAGTTTTGCTGTTCACATTTCCTTTAGAGAGAAACAGGAATGTTGTCAGCCAATTAATTAGACCTGCACCTGTTGCCCTTTCTTTTAGAGGCTGGGGTGTAGGCAAGGAGACATCAGGGTACGCAGCCTATGTGACTTCTTCCCCAAAAGGGGAGGAGCAAAGATTTTTCTTTGTGGAGGGTGGAAGCAGAAGTCACTGTGCAGCTATGCTGCTAATCCCACAGACGTGGGAGAGAGAAAGAGAGCAAGGGAGAGTGGAAGCTCTTTGGAAGCTTTGCACACAGATTTAACAATTTCTAACTTCTGCTTAAGGAGAGAGAAGCAGAGCTCGGATGTTCTGACACACAGAGCCATGCCCCCATCTGTTGTGCTAAGGGGTAGCCATTGACTTTAGGCTGTTTCTTGCCTCTGTTGAATTGGTAGCTGAACTGTTGGAGAAAAGATCAACCCTTTTAGTCCAGCCATTAAAAACATTCTTTAACTGCTATAAAAATTCTGTTTCTGAATGGCTGCTGCAATGATTTTCATTAGCATTTAACAATCAAATGAGGTCTAGGTATAGTGCAATAAGTCATCTGAATAAGCATATTCTGAATTCATAAAATGGTTTTCATTTGGAATGGACCCATAGTGTCAGATCTTTGGTCCATTCGTTCTAACAGGTCGCTTCTGGTTGGGAAATAAAGGAAAAAGGTCCGGGAGGTGCAGGAGCTACAGAATCTCAGGAGAAAATTCTTCACGTTAGAATCATAAATGGGGTTAGAAGCTTAAAAGCCACTTTGAGTATCTAAATTGAGTCCTTTGACATTGTTGAAAGCCTCAAAGCTCCTGCAGCTACAAACTGGTCTTTAAGATCCCAAGACATGCACAGTCCCATTGGGGGTACCCAGAGCCACCCAGCTATGGCCCCTTCAGGCTTTCTGATCAGCTGTCCCCTTTGTTTCTCTCCTATGTGGTCTTCTGTAGCCTGATTTAGTAGTTGTTGTTGGATTAATCTTTACATCTAAAGCTACAGGGAACAAACAACCCAAGATCTTTGGAGGGTGACAGGTAAGTGTTTGGCTGTACAGGCCTGATGGGTTTTAAGAGACTCAGGTTTGAAACTGTGCTCAGAAACTCAACCCTGGGTCTTGCTGCTGCTGGTGGAGGAATGCTACTGAGGCTCTCATGATGAATCTTGCTTGTTGATGCTATTAGACTTCTTGTAAAGAATTCATTATCCCTTGGAGCATGGTCTTGAATCATCCTTTCCCAGCCATTCACTTTTCCTTCCTCTCTGGCCCAGAGAATAATTTTCTGGTGAAGTGTAATACTTTCAGCAGAGCTTTAGAAATTCTTGCCTGGGAATACTTAATAGGCTAGTGATAAGAGACCCCTTTGAGTCCAATGTTTTTTTCCAGCCTGGGTGTAGCAAAGACTTGTTCACAAGTCTCTCATTGCTATAGTTCAGGGCTCTAAAGTATTAGAGAAAATGGAGCAGGCTTTCTGTAGTACGTTTCCAAAAGGTAGGTCTACTTTGAAGGTAACTGGGAGACTGGGCCTGTAGGAAAGTGAGTCAAGGCTGTTGTCTGGAGTTTAGGCTTGAGTTAAATCTCTGAAAACATCATGACATCAGAAGTTAAATGGTTTAGTCCACAGGTTCATGAGGGGCCTGAGGCATTTACTGCCAGGCAGGTGTGAAGATCTGAGTGTCTGTGCTCTGTCAGAGTGAAGGACAGATCTACAACAGGGTGTTTCAGGTCCCTAAACTGCTCTGGGTGTTGTGTTTATGAGTCTAAGAAATACAGGCTCTTTTCTAAATGCTATATCCTTCAAATCAGGAAGTCCCCTGTTACTTCAGATTATTCTCTGCTCTTCTAAAAAGCTCTTGTGTTTTCTGATGTCAAAATGACAAATACAAAAACAAAAAAAGGAAAGTCTTGAAGTAATCCTGATCACCATAGACTGATGCTAAATTAGGGTGTGATCCCACTCCCGCCTGTGTTCATCAGTGCTTCCGTGCTGTTACTCCTGATCTATAGCTGTATAAATAACAAGTGAACCAGACCTGCTGCAGGTCTTTCGACCTTCCCCTGTACAAAATCTCAGCAGTGGGGTTTTTTTTTGAGCATGCATAGAAAGGTAGAAATCCCAGAGCTGGGGTTTAGGTGACAGGTCACCTGCACCCTTGGATCTGCAGTTGGATAGAGCAACCTCTGTGTGCATGGCAGTGTCAAAGTTGTTATCTGCTGAAGGGAAAGAGTGGGATTTGAGGTGGAAAACCCTCCCCAAATACCTGACGTGAGGTTCTGCTCATGCAAGCCAATGGTGCTATTTAAAAAAAAAACAAAAAACAAACCAACAAAGAATTATTTTTACATGAATTTGTGCAGAAGTGAGCCCTTGGGATATGAAGCCTCCGAGGCAAGAATTCCTTCCTGCTTCAGCTCTTAGTTGTTATTGTCTGGTGACAGTGAAATAACAGTAACGACTGAGATGGCATCCTTTGGGATCTTCACCTGACACTTGCAGTTTATTGTCTTTTCGAAAAGGTGGGGAGATCAGATAGACTTGTTGCTCTAAGTTCATTAGCTTCTTGTTTATCATGATAGAAAGAGTATAACTCATCAGCAAGGCAAAACTCATTCTAAAATGTCTCAAAGCAGCACTGCAGATGGCAGTTGCCCCTGTGCACATATAAAGTTTAGCCAAGTTTCAATGTTGTTGGTATCCATATTCTGCTTACTTATAGCTACTCATCCTTTCCCTCATTCTGCTCAGAATCTTTGCTGTTGCTGGATTCTTTGTGCATGCTCAGATATGGGCAAACTCACAGGGTCTTTTGCTGCTTTTCATTATGTTTTCTTTTATGCATGCAAAGCCAAGAATTTGTGTTTTTGTTAGGTCTTGCAATCGGTATAAAATAAATTAAATTGTTTAAGAAAGCCATTACCACTGGCTTCTTATCAAAGTATACCAAACATTTTGCACAACATGACTACAGTTTTATATACTAAATTCTTAATACGAAATAGCTTTGCTAGACAGCAATAAAGCTTTCATTTTATTGCTTCTTTTTGATTTACTTCTGTACTCAGCAGGAAAAGCATCTATTTCCATTCTAACTCAGCATACCACCAAGCATTCTGTGGATACGGTTATGGAGTTCGGCATAAATATGAATCTTTGACTAACAGTGCAAAGCTCTGGCTATTAAAGAGCTGGCTGAGCCCTGTTCCTGTAGTTGAGAGCAGCCACATCATGTGCAGATACTGCAGAATTAGGTTTTGATTTTTCTTTTTTAAATCAGATCTTCATCTTGGAAAGCTACCACTGAAATGTAGGGTTAATGGTGAGAACTCAGGATTTCTGAAATTGAGTTGATTTTAGTCAGATAGTTTAGGAGTCAAGTCAGTTTGCCTACCTGCAGGACGTGTCTAAAAGACTCCTGCTTTTCTGCATTCCTTTTCAAGCATAAGGCTGCCTATCTGAACAGTGCATTTGGATTCTACAATGAAAATCAGGAAATGAGCACAAAAATATTTTTTCTTAATGAGACATAAAACACATACTGTGATATTTCTGGAAGGTGCCTGCAAGTCTGAACACTTTACAACTTCTTTCAGTCACTGCTATTTGCAGCTTCAGAGAATGCCCTTAGGAAAAGGTAATTATTAAACTTTTTAGAATGGTTCCTTAAGATACATGGATCGTCCTTCAGGCTAGCTTTCCACTGATCTGGGACACATGATTTGAAATACAGGGTATTGCAAGTTACACATGGATGGAGTAACTCATAATCTCATACTCTTCACTTAATTTAAAGAAGAAGGATGTCTCTGTGGTGTGACCCTGGACAGTTGATTGGATTTCAGTTCTCTTCTCAGTACAAAGTTAATATGATCCCTTGGGAAATTTCTGTTTGGCAGTGGGGATCACATAGCCTTGGTATTCACCAGGATGCTCTGTTTGAGCCTTATATGCTGTGTTCACAGATTTAAACTTTTGTTAACATATATCATCCAGAACACAGGATTTGAATTTCCCCTTGTTGCCTTCTTGCTTATGTGTTGTTTCATATCCTCTGCTTATTCCCTCTGTTTTTGTTTTTAAGCCTCAATCTGCCAGTCAGGACCATCACTCTAAGCATGGACAAGCAACACTTTATCAAGTCTGATACTGCAACAATTCTGCCAAGTCTCAGATTGGCCTGTAAAACTGAGTGGTGTGCTCAAACTTATTAAAAAAAAGTGAGCTACAAGAAAGAGCCATTATCCGAGATAGACACAGCATTGATCTTTTTTTTTTCCCTGCTTTTATGTAGTTTGTCTTGTTTTATCTTCAAGGAAACTGGATCAGATTTTAACAGGAGCAACAACAACTCCAGATCTTTACTCTTCTCTCCAAACGGATTGTGATTATCATCTTTAGTATAATTTAAAAGCTTCCAGGAGTGGTCTTACTTTACAAGGCTTCTCTTAGCCAAAGAAAAATGAGAGTTAGCTGTGAATACTTCAAGTTCCAAGTGTTTTTAACAAACTTCTTAAGAAATGTTTGTAAATATTTCTAGTAATGGCTGTTGCTTTAAAGTCCCTGCACTCAGAATAATGGACCATGCTTAATTTTTTTAGTTCTATAAAGTAACAGGGTCACATTAATATTTTTCAGTCCCTGAGAATTTATCTTCCTTTAAAATTAGTACAATATTGTTCAAGCTTAAGATAACACATAATCATCTTATTGGAGGCTGGACCCTACTTTGTTGATGTACTTGCACTATAATCAATGGGGCTATTCATGTCAGTGAAACAAGCAACATTTGGCCCCTGGCAATGAAATGAACATCAATTACGTATAGGAGACTTGGCTCAGTAGAATTATCTTACTGCTTTACTTCTTTTTTTATTATTAATTCCTCATCATATTTAATAGCTTGAAGCATTTGAAAAATAAACTGTAATATACTGGCCATAAAGGATAAATGGATAATGCTTTAATTATCTGGTGTCATAAAGCCAAGTCTTCAATTACCATGTATGAACATCTTCGGTTCATTTCTAACAACTGTGAATCTTATCCAATAATCATATATTCTGATTACTTGTCAAGTTTATCCAGCATATCCTATGGCCTGATGGGGCTTGTGGCTAATCTAAGAGCAATATTATCATAAATTAATACATTTCCATGCTAGAGAGTTCTTTCTGATTATCTAGCATGACCCCTTGCATTTTACAGGCCATGGCTTGTCAACCACTCATACCTGTTTCAAGCCCATCTTTTGTGGCAGCCACTATGCCTCCACTTGCTCAGTCTTCTGCTGAGGAACACAGGACGTTCTACCTAAACCTTGTGGCTATGACATAGCTCCACTTTCGGTTCACACTTGGTTACAATTTAATGACGAAACAGAGCTCTATGTTAACGTAAGTAACATTGTTTTTCAAACTCTTCTTCAGTTCTTGAGGATTTAAATCTGCTCATGAGCTGGTGCAAAGTGTCTGTTGTCAGTGTATCACAGAAGTGAATGGCTTCACTCACAGACAAGAAAAAACCAAAGCAGAATTTAGTCTCCAAAATATTTTTCTGCTTGATGACTTCCTTTTTTTTTTTTTTTTTTTCCTGCCCTAATTGCGTATAACACATAAAATTCAATTCAGGACAAGTGTTAAGTGGAACCTGAGGAGAGGATGGAGTTCAGCTGTCATCCTTGAACATTTACTTATACTGCTTCTGAAGAAATATTGCAGACAAGAAAAGCATTTACTTAGAAATTTCAGGGTTCTGACTGAGCATCTGCTCAGAGTCATGTTTTGTCAGTTTGCAGGTGAGGAGATATTTTGCAATCATTCAGGAGCAAGCGTGAGCCAGAGCTGGTTCTAGCTGGGTTTACTGACTTAGACTGGTGCTGGTGTGGGGTGCTGGAATAGCCCACCCTTGTCAAAATGGCCTGGAAAACACGATGCACTGAGATAATCCAGTCAACCCAGTCTGCTTCTGAAGCCCAGTTTAAAGCAAACAGAAGCTCCAACAGCTGTGGTGTTGGTAAAACTTGCTGAAAACTTGCTGATGCATGACAGAGAAACTTTTTTTGGGGTGGGGGAGAGGAACTGCCCTAGGAAACGGTAAGGAAGAATCACTTTCTCTTTGGCTCAGCAATTTATTTTGCAACTTCTCATCTGACACTGGGGCTTCTGATTAGACAGCATCTCATACGCTGTTTTAAAAGAATCCCCAGGTGGCCCGTGGTAAGGGCTTCCAATGGCCACAATCAGCATTAAGACAGACTTTTACCCTCTGTTGTTTGTACCGCTTGCTCACTGATTTGCGCTGGTACTCCCTGAGCAATCATAGCCAGCTCCAAATGATCAAAGACATCATGGAGTCATGTCCTCTCCCTTGGAGGCCCAGCACCCTGTGAGCTTTATTTATTGCCAGAGAGAATAATTTTTCCCAGGAAGGTGGATCTAACCAGGCTGTACAACTGAAAGTTGTATGATTTAAGCAAAGGCAATGCCTAGCTGAGTAGTCATAGATTGGCTGCTAGTAAATTGCCAGAGGAATTACTTTGTACACATGGTATTGCTGTATATGTTTTCACAGTACAGGCAAACGTCAGCAGAAGGAGGAGGCACAGGGTGGGAAACAGGGCATCACTCAGACTCCCGAGAAAAGCCACCGTTTAGCATTCGGGATGAAATTCCAGGGTAAGTTTGCCACCAGCAGAATGTTATGGGGTAATACACAGTATGTTGTCTTGGTCACTCAAGTGGCAGTGCATGCTGGAGAAACTATGACAAGGAGCATTTTAAATGTGGAAGAGCTTGCTACAAGGAAATCCAGTCTGATGCTCATGATGAGCTGTCTTGAAAACTCCCAACTGTTCTCTTGCCCTGCCTTCATTCAAACTTCAATTCCAGCTTCAGTGCAGAAGTGAACTCAGCTGGGGTGGCTGCATCTGTAAAAATAACAAATCTCAGGAAGATGTCAGGGGAAAACCAGAAAATTACTACGTGCTTTTGAGTTATCAGGCAGCTGAGCAGTGATAGAGGGAGGTGCCTCTCTCATCTTGCTCCTGGTGTTCATCCCTTTTTCTAGGCGGAGGACTGGGCTTGCAGGGTGTATCTGTCTCTGCACCTGAGCCAGGCTGTTCATTTTTTTCCAGGAGTTCTTAGGAGTTTATTAATCTCTGCATCCCCTGCCTCTGTTCTTTTTCTGGGGAAGAATGGAATTATTCCTCAATTCTTTGGTTGGGTCCCTTCCTTCCCTCCCAACATGGACACCAGAGATATTAATGAAAGCCATAGAGAAAAAAAAGTTCTCCCTTGAAATGCAGCAGGTTGCAGCACGTGTCGAGCAGTTTAAAAACTTGTTTCAGGAATAGAGATGCCTTTTCTCCAAACTCTGTGTTTGCCCATGTAACCTTCAGCAGACACTGCAGAAGATGTGGGTCTGTCCTGTATTACTTGGACAGCTGATTCTGTGTGGCAGCACACACACCAGACCTTGTTTCCTTCCCTTCCCTCCCTATCAGGAATAAATTCTCCCAGTCAGTATATGCATCGTTTAGATCTTTTGCCAAGTCCTGCTCTGTCTGGTTCTTTTTCCAGAAAATATTTTTTTATTGTTGCTGTTTGTCTCCCATCGTTGTGGGAAAACTGAGAATGGATTCCTGCTCTGTTATTTAAGCTTTTCATTGGTTCATTAATCCGATCAGTTCAGGTATTGACTTGAGAGGGCTCAGTACTTCTAGCCATGTATTTAATTCCTCTTGGACTGACTAGGACTAACCAGTAAATGCGGGCAGGCAATGTTTTTTGGGGGAGTTCATTGTTGCAATGAGCACAGCATGTTTTTGAGGTTGGGACTATGTTGTTCTCATATTTCTGGCTTACATGCTGCTTGCAGAACAACACTCCCAGGGCTACTAATTCCCCTGGAAGAAGCTGTAATGGTGAGAAGTCTTTCCTCTGATTTAGTTCATGCAATACTGCATGCTGCTTCTAAGAGGAAAAAAGAAAAGACATGCACCACCTCCTCCTTTAGGAGTATTTACCTCCTCTGGTTTCCACATTTCCAGTTTGCGAGGGATGGTTTTGTGCTGGCAGATACTAAGTGCAGCTTTGCCTCCTCCTTCACCTTTTTCAATTCTCACCTGCAGGAGCACTGATGAAGACAGTGTGGCTTTTATGGGGCAGAGGAAGGAGAGATCTGCAGAGCCTTCATAGTTAAATAACACACCATGAATGACACTATTGTCTTGCAATTTGTCCCAGAGCCTGGAAGAATTTTTTTCACTGCTAGTAACAGATTTGGGTTTAGACTTTGTTTTAGCAGCTGGGTGCAAGGTGGGATCTTTGCTTTATAATCTGAGTTTTCACCTCTGATGTCTCATGAAAGATTCTCAACACAGTTGGATGCCATGGTTACACTGTAGACTACTGAGGACTGTAAATGAAGCAGAAGAGTATTGCATTGTCACGGGGAGCTTTATCTAATGTAATGGTAAATATATGAACACATGATCTATAACGTTACTTTCCTCTTGCTTGCAGTGTTCATTTGATTACAACTGAACTATGCAGTAAACAAGTTTTTTGAGCAACAGTTTATATGAGAAAACAACAACAAATGTCTTCAGGCCAAGTATCCCTAGAACACAGCAAGAGCAGTAGTGTTACAAGTCAACTTTGATTTCTTCTGACGCACTTGGTCCTCCTGTATCAAAGGAGGTGTTTGATCATGCTTATGAGACCCGCATGCAGAGAGAGCTCATATGCAGAGTCTTTCCTTTTCTGCAGCAGTACAGATCTTGGCCTTCTTCTCAGAACTCCTTGGATGGTTTTGCACAGTTTGAGGGATTTATGGACATATTGTAAAAATAAAGACTGGAGCTGAGAGCTTCCTAACTTCCTCCCCACCTCTGTGAGGAGATCCGCTTCTTGACATTGCAGACCAAGGAAATGGAGCTTGCTGGGTTCTTCTACCCATCTGTCTCTCTCAGGTGCTTGCATGCTTATTCCTAGAGGACCGGAGTACTTCCAGTTGTTCATGTGTGTATTCTTACAAGCTTCCCCTCTGTGTAAGGTAAGTACAATTGCATAACCCTCAGATGTAGGTCCCTGGGCACAGGAGAAGCTGAGATGCCCCATTGAAAAGGCAGAGGAAAAGGTCATGGCTGAGCCTGGAGCTCCATTCGCTTCTCTGTCTGTGTCCACGTGATGGGCCTGATTTGAGAGGTGCAGCTGCTGCAGCCATAGAGAGGAGAACTGAGACCAAGGTCACTTAGGGCTTGAGGGGGGGGAATGATGGATGGAATCACACCTAGTTTTCTTAACCTCCACATTGACATACTCATCAAAGGTCTGTGGGTTTTTTTGGTTTTCTTTGCCAGAACGCCATTGAAGCGAGTAACATTTCAGTTATCCTGATATTTCCTACAACTAAATTAATACAATACCATGTTTTTCCCAGCACAGACTGTGGTCCTGTAGCTCCAGAGCCTCCAGCCTGTCTGTAGCGTCCTCTGTTACATGACTATATTGCACTACATTTTTTTCTTTTATCCTGTCTGAAAGCATAGTTCATACTAAATCTCTGCATGCAGAACATGACTTACTTGAGAGCACTAGTGCTTTAATCCTCATAATCAAGTCTATTCCTTCAAATGCAGTGCCATGCCAAGATAATTTGTGATTTCTAATGACTCTAGCATCCCGTAAGTTAATTTCATCTTTTATGCTTTGAAGGAGACTCAGAAGAAAAAAGTAGGATAAACAGAGAGAGTTGTTTTCGCTCTCTGGCTTTCATCTGTTCTTATAATCTGAAGTGGGATCAGATGTCAGGAATGTTTGGAAGGCAGAAAATTTTGGTGCTACAGAGTGATTTGGGTTACGTGACTTTTCCTTGTCTCCTGAGTCTGATGTTTTAGAAAACTCAAGAAACAACTAGTGAAAGTGACTGCGTTGCACTTCAGGATAGAAAAGCCCTGCTGTGGATCATTTTGCATGTTGACTAAATATTTTGGCTTTTTTATGTCAGTTTTATCTTTCCATTGCAAATGACTGCTAATAAGGACTATTAACAGAAACTCTTCCTAGACTTCAACTTTTAGAAGCAAGGATGGTGCTGAATAATATTGGTCTGTAATTCAGGATTTGTGAGGCATCACCATCAGTAATATCCTACAAGTATTTGCATGATGGGATGGGTGCAAGTAAACTGACATACTTACCTAAGAAACAGATTTGTTTCTAGTTAATTGTAGCAGTCAACAGATGTACATTAGAGAAGGAGGTAGTGGGTAGATGGCTCTGTATAACGCTGGAAATGTGCTTGGCTAATTGTGCAGCCACCTGTGGCTGCACAGATGGCAATATCTGCACTGCAGCTGTAATGTTCACCGAAGCCGTGCTATCTCTGGCAGAAGCAGCTGTAGCCTTCGGAGAGGGGCGAACGGGAACAGCTTGAGCTGGTCTCACTTCTGGATTCCAAGTTACCAGTCGCCATCCCCATACACTAGCTCTAACATTTCGCACCATGCTTCAAGGCTTGAAGTGTTTTTGTAGCTGTAACAGGCAGCAGCAAAGAAACAGCTAAAATATTTAAACCAGAAGAAGCTGCTGAAGCCAAACGAACAGAACTGAGGCAGTACGGAGTAGTCAGCACCTGCAGTGACATGGGATGTTTTGAGTCCTTTGTTCTCCTGTCTTATGTATTTATGTGAATGTGGAGATTCATCAGATTTTATTTCAGAGGTAAGGAAAACCTGTATGTTTTTAGTTTGCAGGTTCCCTGTTATATACCTTTAAAGCCTTAGTAGTTTGTGTCTTCTGCCAAAAGGCAGTGGCATCCATAGCCATGTGATTGCTGGGGTCAGCTGACTCCGAACATACAGGCATTTTTGATTACTTGATTTGATCTAGAAATGTGATATTAATTTCTCTTGAATTCAGTGCTGGAGTTTTTATTTTCAAGGGACATAAAATTGGGTGATTAGGGTCTTAACTGAGGAATGCTTAAAATGTGCATCTCCTCCAAGTCCCATGTTTGTTTCCTCAGCATTGTTCTCTGCTCTAAGGCTTCAGTTGCAATTCTGTGCTTGCTGCTTATTTTGCAACACAAGTGATCAGAGCTGTGCAACCACAATAAGTTAGCCTTTCTTGTAATGCAGGGTAATGTTGAAATGCTGGATTTTGAGGAAGGCTGCTTGGATACTGGGAATATGAGTTACAGGGCAATCCTTGGAAGGACGGGACATGCATCAGGTCCTTCCCTGTTTTGTGCATGAGAAATATTTGGATGGTGTAAAAGTGTAGTTTAGGGTTTCTCCTCTTGGCCTTCTGCATAAGGGGTACTTCTAGGAAGTGTCTGTGATGTCCATGTTGTTCTCGAGAACTTATAATAACAATGGCAGAAGAAGGGGCATCAGGATGGTTGGGAGTTGGAGCACATGCCATATGAAGACAAGCTAAGGGAGCTGGTCTTGTCCACTCTGAAGAAGTGAAGGCTTTGGGGGCAGCTAACAGAAGTCCCTTGGTATCTATGGGGAGGTTATTGAGAAGATGGAGCCAGGCTCTTCACAGCTATGCATGGTGGGAAGATGAGAGACAACAGGCATAAGCTGAAACAGAAGAGGTTCACACAGGCTATAAGGGAGAAACTTTTTCCTCCATGAGGGCAGTCAAGCAGTGGAGCAGGCTGTCCAGAGACGTTGTGCAGCCTCTGTGCTTGGAGGTTTACAAGACCCAACTGGATAAAGCCCTGACAACCTGGTCTGATCTCAAAGCTAACCCTGGTTTGAGCTAAAAGTTGGACTAGGGACCCCCTAAGGTCCCTTTCAGCCTGAATTATTTTACGATCATGTGATTCTATGAATTTTTTCCCTGGCACATTTTTTGTGTGAAGTATAAATTTTGGGGCAGAGCCATTTTTGGGTCTTAGCGTCAGCATCAGGGAAATGGGAAGTCACAGAAGAGCCACTATGGCTTCATATTTTTCATCAGCAGTTTACACAGCCTGGAGAACATAGGCTTTTGATGAGTCCCCAGCCACAGTACAAATTACATAGATATTACTACTGAGGATTCATGAGAACACAGGACAGGAAGGGAGTGCAGGAGTTTCTGACCATTGACCTCTGTTATTGCAGGCAGCTGTGACATATCTTCCCTTGTTAGAAAAATATCCTCCTATTTATAATCAATTAATGTTTTACTGTTGTTACTCCCATGGAAAGACTGTTCCAGAATCTCTGTTTTCCATTTGTTAGAAAACTTCTAATTTATAGCTTAAATTTATTCATGACCTGCTTATACCCTTTTGTTCTGCTGCCATCTTTCCCCTATGGTTTAAATAGCTCTTCTGGCACTTATTTCCTGGATATGTTTGTAGAAAGCGATCCTACCCATCTCAGCTTTCATCTGGGAAGTTAAACAAACCAAACTTTCTCCAGCTTCTCTCATAAGACAGGCTTCACATTCCCCTTGTCATCCTGCACTGCTTCAGTCTGAATTAATCGACCTGAGACTGGATTACCAGTACAGTACATATTACTCTAAATAAGATCTTTCTAATGCCTTGTACAATGCTGTTAATATTTGTCCATCTCCTTTGGAAATACTGCTGCTAATGTATCCTGTGACTGCTTTTGCTTTTTTTGTGGCCACCATGACTTCTTTGGCGGCACCTGCTTTTATAACTGCTTATAACTCATAGCTATTTCATCTTCCTGTGCATTATTTTTTTATCTTGTATGATAATTTAACTTATTAACTAGTTCTCAAGGTTGTCCAGTTGTCTTGCTGACAGTGTCCTCCATCTTTGTGTTGTCACTGTCTCCTCTTTTCATCCTTTATAACTGGTGGCATGGATCCATTCCTGAAGAACTCCACTTTTGTGGGATGCCTTCCTCCAGCCTTGTAGTTCTTCTTTTCACTACAACTGTTTCTACTTTTGCTAGGTCCTTACCTGCAAGGGTGGGTTCTAGTGCTATCTCTGTCTTCACAAATTTAATATGTAGTGCTTTACAGAAGTCAAGATGGGTGAGAGCTACTGCATTTTCTCTAAGAAATCAGTTATTGGAAATCTTTCATTTGGCTAGCACAAGATGCCCTTCCTTATTCTACTCTGAAACCCTGAGGCTGATGGAGTCAAGCTCAGCTGCCACTGAATTGTACACAGCAGAACAGAGAGTAGAAAGACAAGAACAAAAAGTCCTGTGGCCAATTAAAATGACGGGAGAGAATTCACCAGGTACCTTGTACTTACCTAACTTGGGCTATGTCCAAGATGCACTGTTAACACCCCCTGTCTTCCCCTTGTCATTAACAACCAGTCAAGGCCTCTCAATTTTGCATCCATTCATTTCACAGTCGACATGAAGGTGCCAGCCAATACATTGACTGATGGACATTGATTTGACATTGACTGATGGATAACTTCTAGCTCTTTCTGCTAGTCAAGCTTATTAAATGACACTCCTGCTTAATAACAAGAAGAGCAGCTCACAGGCAGGTGATGCATGTGCAGAAGAAATCTTGGTTGCTAAGTTTTCCTCCTGAGACTCCTTTTCATAGGGCACCAGATGTGTAATTTATGTGTTGCTAATATTTTTTAGATTGCAAGTAATCCGCGCATAGTACTTCCTGTGAAGGGACAGAACCAGCTACCATTAAAACATCATGGGTTGCAAGAAAATAATGATCCAGGGCTGGAGGTACTGGAGCTTTGTGCTCTATCAATTTTTCTAAAAGATAACAAAAGAAATGAGGCTTCCAACAAAATAAATTATTTCTCCCAAAGGTGTGGTACTTGCTCCTGCTGTAGCTTCACACTGGTCTCTGCCAAGTAATCCTAAAGTTTGCTTTAGTGGTCCAGGGGTGAATGAGAAAAGCTTCCACAGAACTTGAGACCTCACTTAATCCTTAGCTAATGTACAAATTGACATAATATTGAGCTTATCTGGCTCCTGTGGTTAAGATCCTGTTAGGTATAAGATCAGTAATTTCTGAGAAGCGTTAGTGAAGTGAAGCGTTAGGGATGTCTTTAGCTCTAGTGACTCCCTTGACATTTAATTGCTTTTTGACTGAATATTTCCCTCATCCGCTGCAAATGCCTGCAGGTAGGCTGGATTCTCCCTTTAATGGAAAATCCCACTGGAATTAGCCAGAAACTGTGCCAGTTTGAGACTACATGCATATGCTTAACACTGCTTTCAAAATTGCCACAGGTTTTTTTCCAGCAAAATTCAACACCACTGAGACAAAAAGTAGACTTTTCCCTGCTTTTGTTGTTGTTGTAGAACAGAGAACTTTGGGCATTTTGGTTTTCAACAAAAAAAAGGTGGGTTTTGATACAAATCTGGACAATATAAATGGAAACATTTTCCTAAAAAACATTTTCATTTAAAAAACCAGCAAAATTTCAACAAAAAGTGCAATAGCAAATCTGCACCCCATTTATTCTCTAAAATAACTATAAGTTATTTGTTTATGGAGGGCATTTGTTTATGGAGGGGTGGGTGAAGGCTTGTCCGTTTGGCTCTCTCCATGTACTGTGCATGTGCAGGCTGTGTGATGTGGCCGTGCCCATATGGCTCAGAGACTGATGCCACCATGCCTGGGACATTGATAGCTCCTACCATGACATGGAGGTGGTGGAGGTGCTGCACTGCCTGTCTCCTAGTACGTGTTCGATTTATGAGGCTGTACTGGGTGGTGGGGAGAGCGGTGGTGGTGGGGCTGCAACCTCCTGCAGTCCCCAAGGTCCTGCCAATGAAGATGCGGTTGATTCGGGACTTTACACTGGTGACTTCAGAGTAGCTACAATGACATGACAACCATGACAGAACAATTGTGTGTGCTGTACCTGGTGTTTCTAACAGGAATAGAATGGAAAATCATGATGCTTTAAAATTTTGCTGTTTTTTTTTTCCCCAGGAGCCACCTTTAACTAGAGTTTAATGAGCTCCCAGCAGTAGGCACAAGTAGGAGTAAAACACTCATACAGCCCACTATGCCAATTAGTTTGAACAAGGTGACAAGGAGGGCACTTTTTATCAAGATTTTAATGAAAACACTTTAGATACCTTTCTTTCCAGATTCTGAGATAATCAAATTGTGCAATGGAAAAAAATTCTGAGATTGTAGAATCCGTACAGGGTTTGGTGTCCTCTTTGTTTTCTAGCCAGACAACAGGTTTTAGGCTTGTTAATATCAAAATAGTGGTCTTGGTGGATTGGTAGCAAAATGATTCTGTGCTTGAAGGGGCAGAAAAAATCCTCATTAGGAAGGAGTTTCTGCTGCATGTAGCTAAATTGTGTTACAGAATGGTGATGCTGCTGTTACTATTTTAATCTTAACCTGGTATTAACAAAAGAAGAAAAAAAAAAAGAGTTCTATTTGCTCATTTTTGAAGGAGAAAAGAAACCAATTGTATTATTAGAAAAGCAATTACATAAACATGGTGTATATTGTGTACAGAGCTATCTAAAAACTGAAGTAGAATATCTAGCCAACAACAATAATGACTCTTTAAATGTCACCCTATATAAATATTTGAACGTGTTTATGTGAACATGCATGTGTTTGTGGGTGTGTGTGACAAAGAGAGAGCACTTTCCAAAATCAAAACTTTTGAATAATGAGGAATCTCTAAGAGTTGAGTGTTCTTATGCGTAAGCAGCAAGTGTAAAACTCGTTTCTAGAGAGAAACCCAGAACACTTGTTGTATGCACAACTCACATCCCATTTATATACAGTCTGATGGCACATACATGGTAAATATTCTTTTTTAGGCCCTATTTGCAGAGATAAGTCTCATTTTAGGTCCCAGTCTTGCAGTCACAGAAGTTATGCTTACATTATCAAGCAGTGTGGTGCAATAGGAGTAGATCTGTAGAATGAAACACCGGATGCCAAAGGCCTGCTGTTCACCCTATATGTTCTTCAGGGTGCAGAGGCTATTTTGGACTAGCTCCAGCCTGCTTCCATGGACTGAATGCCCATAGGATGTTGGAGTGCATTAGGTGCACTCTTAAAGCACAAGTTCACTTTAGTTTCATCAGGAACCCAGTTTATATGCTCTGTAACAACTCTATATTGGAGTAACAGCAAAGAAATGGGACTGATCTGGAGATTCACTGCATGAACTAGCTTCTGATCCAAATTAAAATGTTCACACAGACTCACGCTTTGATATGTCTATTCAGGTTCATGCAAGCACCATGGAAACTCATGCCTAGGTCCCTGCAGGACTGAGTGTCCACAAAAGCAAGAGCAGTCCTTTATAATGTCAGGTTTCTACTAACGGTCATTTAATTGTTTCTCACCCAGTAGATATGATGGCTCCATATTGCATTACTAAAAGCTACAGTAATAAAATGCTTTATGATTAGTAAAAGCAAAGGGCCCATTGCAATCACCCAAATAAAGCATAAATGTAAATATCCTATCTAATTAAGCTCATGATCTTGTTTATAATAAGACAAAAATAAAAATCTGTAAACAAGTAATTTGTGAGCAGTAGACTAATGAAGCGTGATTTTGGAACAGATTTGCATCACTCAGACGAGTGACTTGGTAACTGACTCACACTAACATTTGTTTGTAATCTTTACATCTGTCTTTGCATTTTTTTAATCTCATCCCTTATGACTATTGTTTCTAGGACTGTTTTGTTGTGGATGCACAGCTGATTGCATTTGATCATAGAAATTAGCTGAGGGGCTTAAGAGTTGTTGGGGTGAATCTGTGAATATTCCACCTGTTTCTCTTGAGCTGCCTTGCTTTTTAAACTTTGTAGGAACACAGTTACCAGTGAGGAGTCCATTACTTACCCAAGAATGGCTGAATTTGATCAGCCGGTTTCTAAATCCTCCATGCTATAGGAAAGCTGGCTAAACACAGTGTGCCTGCTTCTCCTCCTGGCTTTGCTTTGTGATTAAACCATGGTGTTCACCTTCATTTATCTACTTTTCACTTGTACCGGTGTGACTTCGACATCGAGCCTGTTGATCTACTTGGCTTATATGAAGGGTCATGTCTGAAGTGGATGGTAGCCTTGCCACTGATTTTAATGTCAGCAGGAGCAGAATATAAGAGTGTTTGCTAAATGAAAGTTGAATAGGTCTGAAGGATTTCTTCTTTAGATTACAGTGAAACCATCTGATTAAGTACTCTTTGTTATTCATTAAAAAGAAATAACTCTCTCCAAATAATATTTTGTATTCAAACACTGAAAGCAGTACACAGAGCTTTCAAAACTCTGATTATATTATGACTCACATAATCACAGAATGGTTGAGGTTGGAAGGGACCTCTGGAGGTCATCTGGTCTAACCCCTCCTGCTCAAGCAGGACCACATAGAGCTAGTTGCGCATGACTATGTCCAGATGGCTTTTGAATATCTCCAAGGACAAAGACTCCACTACCTCTCTGGGCAACCTGTTCCAGTGCTCGGTTACTCTCACAGTATAAAAGTGTTTGCTGATGTGCAGAGGAAAACTCCTTTTTTCCCTGAAAGGGTCTGGGGGGTTTCCCATAATTGTGCCTTGCAGGCATGTCCTTGCTTACATGTATATGTTGGAGGTGACCCCCACTGAAGCCTTGTTTTGCTGATTTTTTCCTCCTCTTTTGTTCACATCCCCAGTTATTCCTAGTTTAAATCTGTTCTTACCAGCTCAGCGATCCTGCTGGGAAAGAGAATCATAGATTCATAGATTCATAGAATCATAGAATAGTTAGGGTTGGAAGGGACCTTTAAAGCTCATCTAGTCCATCCCCCCTGCAACGGGCAAGGACATCTTCAACTAGATCAGGTTGCTCAGAGCCCCATCCAGCCTGGCCTTGAATGTTTTCAGGGATGGGGCATCTACCACCTCTCTGGGCAACCTGTGCCACTGTTTCACCACCCTCATTGTAAAACATTTCTTCCTTATATCTAGTCTAAATTTTCCCTTTTTTAGTTTAAAACCATTAACCCTTGTCCTATTGCTACAGGCCCTACTAAAAAAATTTTGTCCCCATCTTTCTTATAAGCCCCCTTTAAGTACTGAAAGGCTGCAATAAGGTCTCCCCACAGCCTTCTCTTCTCCAGGCTGAATAACCCCAACTCACTCAACCTTTCTTCATAGGAGAGGTGTTCCAGCCCTCTGATCAGTTTTGTGGCCCTCCTTTGGACCCACTCAAACAGGTCCATGTCTTTCCTGTGCTGAAGACTCCAGAGCTAGACACAGTACTCCAGGTGGGGTCTCACCAGAGCGGAGTAGAGGGGCAGAATCACCTCCCTCACCCTGCTGGCCATGCTTCTTTTGATGCAGCCCAGGATACAGTTGGCCTTCTCGGCTGTGGGCGCACATTGCCAGCTCATGTCCAGCTTTTCATCTATTGGTACCCCCAAGTCCTTCTCTGGAGGACTGCTCTCAATCCTTTCATCCCTCAGCCTGTATTGATGCCAGGGATTTCCCTGACCCAGGTGCAGGACCTTGCACTTGGCCTTGTTGAAACTCATGAGATCACATGGGCCCACTTTTCGAGCTTGTCCAGGTCCCTCTGGGTGGCATCCCATCCCTCAGACATGTTAACTGCACCACTCAGCTTGGTGTTGTCTGCAAACTTGCTGAGGGTGCTCTTGATCCCACTATGTCATTGATGAAGATATTAAGCAGTCCTCATTCCAATACAGACCCCTGAGGACACCACTCCTCACTGTTCTCCATCTGGACATTAAGCCATTGACCACCACCCTCTGGATGCAACCATCCAACCAATTCCTCATCCACCGAACAGTCCACCCAAATCCCTATCTCTCCAATATAGAGAGAAGGATGTTGTGGGGGACCATGTCAAAGGCCTTACAGAAGTCCAGAGAGACATCTGTAGCACTTGCCTTGTCCACTGATGTAGTGACTCTATCATAGAAAGCCACTAGGTTGGTCAGGCAGGACTTGCCCTTGGTGAAGCCATGCTGGCTGTCTCAAATCACCTCCCTGTCCTCCATGTGCCTGACCATAGCTTCTAGGAGGATCTGTTCCATGCTCTTCCTGGGCAGAGAGATGATGCTGACAGGTCAGTAGTTCCCAGGGTTCTCCTTTCTACCATTTCTAAAAGGATAGAAAAAGAGACCTATGTCCCACTTAGTGAGGTGGATCCCATCTCTCCCAGGCAGATGATGGACTTCAAACAGGGTCCCATGGCAGTAGAAGCCAAATCCATTTTGCTAACATCAGCTCTGCAACCAGTTGTTGACATGCAGCATCAGTCCCTCCTCCTCACACCGTTTCCCCTCACTGGCAGGATCGAGGAGAACACCACCAGGACCCCCATACCCCTGACTATAATCCCCACAGCTCTGTAGTCATGTGTCGCGGTTTAACCCCAGCCAGCAATTAAGCACCACACAGCCACTTGCTCACCCTCCCTCCCCTGTAGGATGGGGTAGAGACTCAGAAGGGCATAAGTAAGAAAACTCGTGGGGTGAGATAAGAACAGTTTACTATTTGAAATAAAATATATACTACCACTACTACTACTGAAATTGCAGTGAAAACAACAACAATAGAGGAACAAAACCCAGGAAAAACAAGTGATGCAACCGTTCACTACCCACCAACTGATGCCCAGCCTGTTCCCGAGCAGTGATTGCTGCCCCTGGCGAACTCCCCCCAGTTTATATATGGGTCATGAGGTCATATGGTATGGAATATCCCTTTGGCCAGTCTGGGTCAGCTGTCCTGGCTGTGCTCCCTCCCAGCTTCTGGTGCACCTGGCAGAGCATGGGAAGCTGAAAAGTCCTTGACCAGTGTAAGCACTACTTAGCAACAACTAAAACATCAGTGTGTTATCATTATTCTCATACTAAACCCAAAACACAGCTACTAGGAAGAAAATTAACTCTATCTCAGCTGAAACCAGGACATCATGTTAGACTGTCATTGCGTTTGTGGAAGAACAACAGGGAGTAATAGTCATAGGGTTGGACAAACTTTGGTATTCTCTCCACAGCATCTCAGATCCAGGCCTTGGAAAGCAGTAAATTTCTCTAGATGACAGGTCAGGTCAGCAGATGGTTCCTCTGTCCCCCACAGCAGGGATTCACCCTCAATATCGCTCACCACTTCCTCCTGGTGCTCCTGCAGAGCTCTAGGTCAGATGATCACACACCTGCTGGGGAATGTGCCCTGTGGCATGTCACCACCATACCCGAGAACTTTTATGCTGGTCTGAACGGTGAGGAGGAGCCTTTCTTTGTGCCCTATTCCAAAACACAAAACCTGATATCAATAAATCAAAGACTGTATTAGATTTTTGCTATAAACTGATAAAAATTTGTAGGCTTTAATACATCTTGGACATGTTTTTGAAATAAAATAACTTGCATTCACTCACTTTACATGGTATATTCTTTATGCATGTGTGGGCAGAGTATACATTATTTTAAAAATTAATTTTCTCAGTTGTATGCAGGCAAGGATTCCAAAAGAAAATCTAAATGAAACAAAATAAAATCCAGGCAAAATGTGATAGAAATATAGTTGTTTAACTCCATCTAGCTGATAAGCTGAAAACTCAAGCAAAGGTGGAGAGTAAAGAGAGAAACCAATCTGGTTTTACAAGCAGTTGTTTCCTTATTTACCCAGTAGAGATCATAAAATTATTTTCCTTGTTGTGTTAGCATGCAATGTACCTGGGTTCAGAGAGTTAGTTCCGGACCTGTGCACCATAAGAGGATATTTGGCTGCACAAGTGAGATTTGCCCAACTCTTTCTGACTTGCTGTGGGAAGCCAGTGTCTTGAGTGCTTGGAAACCCTTTCACACAGAAATGATGCTTATTCTTTGCCTGAACAGCAGCAGTAAGACTCAAGGAGTATGTAGACTTTAGTAGTCCTTTGCACTTTCTTACACTTTGCCACTAAGATAATGAGTGGAGTGAATCATCTGGTTATTAGAGTGGTTGTAGTTCTGTGGTATATCATGCCTCTTGCATAAAGAGGCAGTTTCACAATTCATACTGACTAAAGCCTTTGGCCAAAGTCCGTCTTCCCTTGACCTCACTATTCCAGAAAGGAAAGAAAAATCCTGCCTGTGGTACTGACAGCCCCACTGACATAAACTGAAGCCACTGTTGAAATTTCAGATTCCTATTCAGGTGTGCAGGTGGGGACAATGGTTGACTGCTGTTCTACCATTCATTTCTCTCATTATATCAGCTGTAGCCTGAGAGCTAGAAATTACCAAGCTGGGGATGAAATTTCTCACTTGCCCTTGTTAGACCAGATAAAAGGTCTTTAGGCCTAGTTGAAATCTAGCTGCGACTGCTTTTAGAGTGCCCTTACAACCCTGGGTTGAGAACAGATGAATCTTAGGAGAGGGAACAATTCTCCAGAACACAACTGTGGCAGGTTGCTACAATTGAGACAAGCCTCAAGGGTTGCTGATGGTATGTTAGAAGACTTTCAAGTATCTGAAGTAACTCCTGGTCTGCAGAGCGCAGAGGTGGCCTAATGCTATCTATAGCCTCCACTTCTCTGGGGCTATAAAATTCACGCTTTGCCTCTGAGAGATCTTTAGCAAGAGCTAAAGGGAAGTGGGTGACATGGTTTTTATTTCTCCTGGCATGCGCCTTCCTCCTCCACGTTAAAGGACACACAAGCTTGACTGCAGATCCAGAGCACATCCAAGCACATGTGCAGGCAAGGGGTTTTGCAGAAAGATGTGGGACTGTAAGAGATTCCTTTAGGAGACAAGTATAGAAGATTAAGGAAAGCAAGAGCAAGACTAACTCTGGGTTTCTGTATGTAGGGAATTATCTGTTCATACTGCATTTAAGATAATGGTGCCCTGATCCTTGTTGGAAAATGTCAGTGCTACTAGGATGTGAGCAATGACTCTTCCATACACTTATACACCTGTTATCTGGCAACAGATTCCAGCTCTTCATTGCAGTGACAGCCGTGCCCACGGCTTCAGTTCAGGATGACCTTTCAGTGAATATCGTGTCCTTTCTCTGACTGGGGAAGTTCCCTGATCCAGGACATCTTTGGCAGAGCTGTTAATTTTCTCCAGTTACCAGTAATTACAGTGAAAGTACAATAGCTAAAATGAAATCAAGAATAATGATAACAAAATCAATGGACAACACTGGAGTCTCCTTTCTCTTTTCTTGTGCTGCACCATACCTCAGCAATAATGACCATGGTTATAGTTAAACAAGAAAAGGAGTATGGTAAAGAAATCTCTTCTAACCGCTTTTCTTTCTTCTCTCAGGAATTCCAGGCAAGATGATTGCTTTATCAGAAGTGCCCAAATATCGGACTGGATCCAAAGACTTGGCAATCAGGAAATGGACTTCCAGTTCTGCTATGGTAATTTTAATTTGTATTTTAAATGTAAAGGTGATTTGGTTTTGCTTTTCTTTTTAATTTGGTGAATTTCCCTTTCGCAGTTGTAATTTACCTGATGGTTTATTCTCTAACTTCACAACTCACTGAGCAGGATTAATTGATGTGGTGGAATGAATGCCAAGCCATGTTAAAAAGGCTGCACTGGGGGTGAAACTCTAGGAATTAATTGTTGGGAAAAATGCTGCATCACAAAGAGATGAGGAGGAGAGTGATTTTAACAGAGAGAATGACTGTGAGTTCTCCTCTCTGGGATCCCTTTGGCTTAAAGCTATGGTACTCCAAGCAGCTGCATTCCTGCAGTTAAACACTTCCTCACCATTTTATGGCACCTTCTGGTTGTGTACCTTTGAACATCATTTATGGATATTGCATGGTTTCAAAGCTATGAAGCTTTGGGGGAGAAATCATAATCACTTGCCTTGAGTGCATTTTCTGTAGAAAACTAGGGCCAGTGAGAAAGGCTTTGTTCTTTTTCCAGCAGTATCTTCAATAATCTTATCCAGCTTTGGCCAGTGAGAAAGGAAGGAGGAGAATCTGCTTTAGACAAGGTGTTTCAAAGGTAAGAAAAGAAGATCTGTTGAGTGAAAAATGGAGCTGCAGCAACAGGCAAGTGACCAGCTGAGACTTCAGACACTTTTGGTAACATTTGGATTGTGGGTGCAGCTTGTTTGAGAAAGAAGCTAACTGATGAATCTCTGACCAAGGTATGAACATTCACCAGCAGCTTGGTGAAGGAGAATGCGAGGGTTTCAGATTAGGTGGCAGTAGTGTAGTTTGTAAACAGACTGTAGAGAGCCTAGGAAATCTCCACTGCCTGCCCATGGCTGCAGATTCCTGCAGCTTTCCCAGGCCAGGTCCATTCATCGTAGCATCCCTATGCCAAAGGAAGTAGGAGAGAGAGGAGGGGTTTTGAATGCATGGTTTTAACCCAGGCCACCCTGGACAACAGACAAAACTTTTTTTTTGAAGTATCACTTAATGAGACCAAAAGATTTTCAGGGAGGCAGTATACTAAATCAATAATGGATATGACAAACATAACTATTCATTCTCTGGTCTCACGGTTCCTTGGATTGGGACTGGCCCGAAGTTTCTTGCTCTTGACACAGTGTTTGTCTTTCATTTGGTCTCCCTAGCAAACAACTGTGGGTCCCCCTTTTGCCTCCTGGAAAGCTGATTGACGGTCCTTGCTGTATGCTCCTAAGGTTTGCAACCACCTGGAGGTAGGAAGTGGGGTGCTTTGTACAAAGAGCTTGTCCATTCCCTTTTGAATGTCTACAAAAAGCAAAACACATTTTCACTAGATCTCTTGGGTAGCTTTCTTATGCATTAAGTTGGGCCAGGGAATATTCTAAAATTCTAATAAGTAAGTACACAATAGTTATGCCAACCTACAGATCCTTTATAATTTTTCTAATATCATTATGTGCCACTGTTAATGAACTATAGGTTCTATTCCAATGTGCTTCTCCTGTACCTGCTACTCTATGAAGAGTCGTAAGCAAATGAAAAAATGCAAACCATCTTGGATCTGGTTATTGTTATTGATTTTTTCATGGAGGCTGTCCATCCACTACTTGACTTTAGACTAAAGAAAAAAACCCAACATATTGGCTGAAGGGTACTTGCTTCTTGAACAAATAATGTCTGGAGATACTTAGTACAGAGTTATGATCCATCTTCCCCATACATTAGGTAATTTTCATATAAGGCAGCATCAAAAGCCCTGAATAAATGCATTTTTGAAGTAATTATCCACTGCTAAGTATTCACGCGCGCATACACAAACATGCGCGCACACACACATGCTGCAAAAGCAGCTCATTGCACTAAGAAATGAATTACTGTTTCTAATTACTTCTAGTAGTTAATTACTTCTAATTATTACATTGAGTAATAAATTGCTACTTCTAATTATGCTGTGGGTACAGTCAAAGTAGTTAGAAATGCAATTTGCATGGTTGTTTACATCACAAGCATGTTTAAGTAATTGTGCTCCCTTAATTATATGGAACGGTCGATGTTAAATAACATAACACGTTTTGCAGCTTCATCTGCAGTGTCATTTGTTTACCATTTATGGTGGTTGGGTTTCAGAGAACTGGGGAATAGATGCTGTGTGTCACTGGGGAATAGCTATTTTTATTTGAAGCCTATGAACACTACTGAGTATCTATGACTTGACAGGCATTTCTGTGAACGTGCACTGTGTTGTTAAACTTACATTACAGCTCTAGCTTCTCAGCCTAAGCAAATCTGAACCACTTGGAGACACTGACCAAATCGTGTTGTCCTTAATCAAAGTCTCATTTCCCACTCCCCAGGCTCTCTGACATCATACGTCAGCATGAGGATCTTCGCTTGCCCTGATGCTGGGAGCAGGTACTCTCACCTCAACTAAATTCTTTCCTCAAATTCACATGAGTGTCTATAATGACCTATATAATTTCTATCTGGAAAGATGCCTATGAGGAGCCTGCTGCGGGTAAGATTGTAGGAATTCCCAGCAAAACCTGTATTACCTTTCCAGATAATCTCTGTGGCTTGGGGGTGTCCCTCAGCTCACCAGGACCTTCCAAACTTGGGTGTTACACATTGCAATTTGGGGACAATCTTAACTCCTCCACCAGAGAGGTCATACAGCGGAGGAGACTGACTGTCCTTTTGGAGGAAGCAAATGTACACTTTCTTTACGAGGCTTTGAAAGCGTAACCAGGACTTGAGTTCTTCCTCAGGACTTCCTCCTCTGTGTAAGTTCACAGGAGTTTGCTGGGACTTAGGAGTTGCAGGACTTTGCCTTTTCCTGTGTTGTGCATGTTTATTTTCTCCTGTTCCCCATTTTCTATCTCAATTTATAATAATACTCGATTATATTAGAATTGATTGTAGTGGGAAATAACTGTGTCCCAGCAGAGGTGGACAGCCTGCCGTCAAGCAAGACCAAAAGAGCCAGGAAAAAATAAACTACAGAGACTCAAAAAATATTGCTTGTCGTTTACATGTCCTCAGAGAGGGAAAAAATACAGGAAATTTTGGGCACAAAGAATACATTGCTGTTAAACGTCATTTTTCAAAGTTTTATGTGGGACACCAGTGGGATGGAAAGTTAAAGAGCTGGAAAGTTCGCTCACTGCCTACACACACTATGGATTTGGAAGAGTGGGTTTTGATAGCTGAGGAATATCCTTGGTGCTGGTAAAAGCTGTCCCCAGCTGACACAAGGGGTTTGTTGTTCCAGGTAGATTCTGTTTCAGTACAATAACGTGAAATGTTTTTTGAGGTAAAGCATTGTGGCTGCTTCGGTGGGAAGGGAGCTTTAAAGCAGAAAACAGCACTGGAAGTGGGGATTGCTAGAAAATGAAGTATAGATCCACCACTTCACGTGATATGAAAGCTGGCGTGTGGCGAAGACTGTGAGAGGGCTGGCACTGGCAAACATTGTGTTTAATAACTTTGGGGAGTGAAACTAAAGCCTTCATCTTAGAGGACACACCTCAGCAGTCAAAACCCATAAAAATCAAGTCTTAAGAAGCTTTGCTGGCTTTTCTTGCCTCTGAGGGGAGCTGTTTCTGGCTTACCCAGGGTCGGTGAGGATTCAGAACTTGATTTTCACTGAAAATGGGTATCGTCTTAGAGCCAGACCCTGCAAATGCTGCTGCAGAGCCTGCAGGATTGGGCCCTGTGTGGGCCCTATGCTTGGTACGTAGCACTGTAACAAAGCTGTAATGGAGAAAGAACTGAAATGATGTTAACAATCTGCCTTGCTAAATTACTGTTTAGTTCTGTCTTTTGTGCCCCGCAGGACTCAAATTCTAATCAAGGTGTTTGACTCCGTTTCTCAGGAAGCAGGGATGGAGAGTAAAGTAGGTGGTTATAAGATTGTGACTATTGTACTCCCAAGTGGGGAATGGAGAGCTGTAATTCTGCTAATTATCATAACTAATTAGCTGCATTCAGAAGTGAAAAATCAGAAGGGCTAGATCACCGCCTCCAACTGTTAATAATGGGTTATTGAATTGCAGTACATGAGACCAGAGGGACTGCTATTACCACCAGTGATGAGCCCGGGATGTGTTCCCAACACCATAAAATAATTCAGCCCTGGATTTTCAGAGTGCTTTCACGGGGTGAAAGTACATGCCACTCCTGGAGTGCAAAAAGATGAAGTTCAACACCATGGACTCAGTCATCAAGCTTGGACCCCCAAAAATAGTACAGGCACTCATGTGCATGGAGAGGGCTCTCCGGGACCCCCTTGGACATGAACTCTGTTGGATCCAGGGGATTCAGACAAACCATACATCTGAGTCTGTATCCTCAAGCCTGGCATCCTCCTGGAAGTGAGGACATGTTTCTGCAGGACAGTGCTGGGCTGTGCTGTGAGCTAGCAATGAGCGAACTGGAAGTGATCTAAAAAGGGGAAATTCAGGAGGTACAAAAGTCAGCAGGGCACAGACCCATCATGTGCTCCCTCAAATGTGAAGCAGTAGAAAGGCTCGCAGTCTGAGTCTGGATAGAATAACCAAATCACTCAGAATCAGTGGCAATCTGAGCTAAGACAATCCCATTTTAACTTGAATAATTTCAGTATGGCTCCCCTTGAGATAAACTAAGATCTTATTAGCCAAGCTGTGAACATTAATGTGGCCAATTCAGGAGAAATTCCAGCTCAAGAACAAAGTCTTTTAATGAGCTCCGTACAGCACAGCTGGAATTGATGGTGTGAGGGATCTGGGAATAGGAACTGCTGACTGGTACACCCAATATTTGTCTGTGTTGTTGGCAAGACCTCTAGAATCATATTGTTATCATATATGGATTTCAGAAGGGTCCCCGAAGACTTTTAAGGTATCACAACTTTCACAGTTCAGATGTAGCTTAGCAAACTACATACCCCCCTTGTTTACAAGGGCAGGAGCCCTCCACTGTCACAGGGATGCACTTCAACGTGAGCACACAGAGATTGGCAACAGATCGCAGTACTCTGAAAACCTTTTTGGCTGAGCTTGGCCATAAGTCTGATCTCACATTAATCATCTGGTATCAGGTGGAACAGAGTTTTATGCAGTAGTTATTTTAAAAATCCAAATATATGCTTTTTCAGTGCTTTTTTAGTGCGATATTTGACTAATGTTGATCAGTTGATGATGAATAACTCATTAATCAAAACAATATGGCTATAAAAATAAACCCTGTACACAAGTTTGATCGCTGGAATGTTAGCAAAAATGAGTAGTCATTGTAATTAAGTAAATGGAGTTTCATAAAGTATTATGTCTACCTGAGATCATGATGAGGCACACTTAGATCCCTCACAGCTCTCTCAAAATTTCTCACTGGCTGGTGTGACTGTACTCTCTGAGGTTAAGATCTACCCCAATTTCTCTTTCTGACATGCTGGTCCTTATTCTGTCATTGCCTAGAATTGAATTATGGTGGTGCATAATTCCCAGCCTCATGGAGTGCTGCGATAGGGGCCATATCTGCAATTATACCTTTACATAAGAGGACTAAGTTAGAAGTTCCAGCCAGGCCTTTAATGTTATTTTCTTAATCTTGAGCAGCTGTTGTTGGACATACAGGGCTAGAGAACCAAAATGGTGAGCTTCAAACACAGTCCAGCGCTCTGTGCCAGGAGAGCCTATGGCTGTCACTCCAGAGTGATCTGATCTATGCTTCAGGAACCATTCGGGTTCCACACTGGGCATCCCATAGCTTCTCAGTGGAGCACAGCAGGTCCTCCAAATCATGTGATTGAGCAGGAAGGTGCTCCAGGGTTGCACAGTACTGGCATTTCGTGGATTCAGTGTGAGGTTTGAGTGCCTTCAGTCACACAATGAAGTTATTGATGTCCCAAGGCCTGGTCCAGGACACCAGGTTGTGCCTGGAAAATGATGTAAAGGGAATAAAAGCAGGAAGGACAAGGATTTTGAAGTCTGTGCTTGGATCTGCGTGGCAGTTACCGCTGCTACGGCCGGCTGCCACCACTGAAGTAGGGATCTCTTTCTCGCTGGGCTGAGCTGTGCTTGTTTATTGCAATACCATGTTAATGTGGCACCTTTCAGCAGTGGATTTCCAAAAAAAAAGATGCACAGATATTGTTGCTCTTATTCTGGACACAAGAAAGAGAAAACACAGAAAAGGGCCAAATTCAGCAATTACCAACAAGCATAACCTATATTTGGTCTCAAATATTTGAAATTATTTGGATCTATTAATTTGTTGAAGTTTGCAAAAATACCACATAGGTGTTGTTTGTCTGGACTCTCTTGGCCAAACAGGGACTCTGCTTTTCTGCCCTGGAAGCTGTTCTGCTAGCCATTTCACAATAAAAAGAGAGATATAAAAAAATGAATTTAACATATGCAGCCTGACAACCAACATGTCCTACCCAGGAATGGATCTGGATGGGAAACCTTCCTTCCTGCACACGACTTGATAGAAAACATCCCAGTCTGCCACACTATATTGTGCTCATATAGGTCTTTGATATGTTGTAGAGATGTGAGGCTGTGTAGAGGGTGAAGCCGTGGTTATAGAGAGTTGTACTGTGTGTACAATCCTCTCTAAGTTCAAAATAGCAATGAAGTTCACACTCTTGCTGGCCACTCTAGTTGCACACTAGAGCTGCTAGGTTATAGTCCCTACAGTCATGAAGGAAAGGAATTGCAACACTTCAGTAAGCCATGTCTGCTAGGTTGTGTGAAGATGACTCCTACTTCCTTCCATTGCTTGCACCATCTGCTGGACCTCTATAACAACTTGATCTTTGGAAGCCAAACCAGTCAGGACAGATACATTGGTGCTCTGTATAAGCATAGTAGTGTCCAACAAAGCTCATTTATGGGCATCTTTTAGGACATATTTATCCCCACCCACAGAGTGAAACACAAGCTGAGAGAGATGAAGGTTCCTTCGTTCCTGTGCTTCAGCCTTTGCGGGCTGAAGGAGAGTGTGTGGTGACTCGTTCTTGTAAAAAGCACATTGCAAGCCTTCAAAACTGGTCTGTGGAAGCTGTTAAGGATGAGAAAGATTTCCAAGCTGAACGTACAAAACGTAGGAAAATTTCTGAGGAGTGACTGTAGAGGTGAACCCCCCCCCCCCTCTGGATCCAGAGGCAGAGTGAGAGGGCTCTGACACTACCCATGGTGCCTGCAGGTTGCCTGCAAATAAGAACCCTTCTGACAGCCTCAAGTCTGTTTCACCTTGAACCCAAAGCTGTTCCTGCAATGGAAGTGTGTTGAGGAAAGAGATCAGGTGCTGGGTGGGACCTGAAGAGGGGCTTTGCAGGACTTCTTGGAGGATGGGGATATGAGGGACTTCCTCAGCTGAGGCCACACTCTGCCATCTTGCTCCCTCCCAGTCACCCTACAAACCCAATAGGGTTGGTCAGGATTCTCCATCTGATGCAGGAGGACTGTGAGGAAGCACCTCAGAGGATCCAGCTGAGCGAGTTCCCCACCGAGGGGATTGCCTGTCCTTCCTCAAAACACTCCTCTGCTGTCCTCCATGGTGTGGATGTGGAGCTGGCTGGGATATTTCTTCCATGACACACAGGAAGAAATATGTCTTTCTCCATCCTACCCAGCTGCATATCACATTGTGGTACGTGTTAAACAGCGTGGTGTGACCTATGTCGGTCTTTTTAAGCAGTATCCCTGCATGAAATGCAAGCATGTGGTAGGAAGAGAGAAACCAGGGTGGTGGCTCTGACAGGGAGGAGGAGAAGTAACAGTGAAGAAGTGTCAAAGATTTGAGGATACCACTGCTAAAACACGGAAGAAAAAGCTGCTGCCTGTGCAGGAAAGCAAAGTCAGCTGGAGACTGGGAGGGAGTTGGCAAAGTCGTGCTTTGGCTGGTGGTGTTTGTGCTAGTGCTAGGTAACCATCTGCTGAGCTGTCAGACCTGACTGGGCTTTTTTTTTGTTTGGGTTTTATATTATTTGTTTTTCTGTTATTTTTAAATTACTTTACTGAAGGAAATAAAATCATCTTGCTGCTTCAGAAGAAAAACATCTGAGAGATGATTTAGGCTGTACACGGGGAGCATCTTTCCAGGAGGCCTGGCTGCCTGGCACGAGCACGGCTGCAGCACAACCCTTTGGCCTCCCTCCTTCTCTATGACTGTCTGCCAAGCACAAATTAAAGGATGCACTGACCAACAAGCCGTGTGTGTTCTAGTATTTCCTCGGCTCCTGGCATGTTTTGGGTCTTCACTATACAGACTAGAAAGCCTTTGTGTTGCTCTGACTTCATTCCTTCTGCATGGACTGTGATCGTTTCTTTTTAACCACATTCCTATCTTGCTGTTTGCTGTTGCACAAGGATTTACTCAACACCTTGCATTTAATGTGCACTGTTTGCTTTGGTTAATGTGAAAACACCACCACATCACAAGCAGGGAAAGACAGAAGAGACTTAATGAGCCAGTGTTGAACTTAAAAAGCTGCATCTGATAAAAGTAACAAGGCAGAGACAGAAAGGTTGGCCTGGGAAAAAACCTGCAACAGGTCAGATAGGGCCCAGGGGGACCCTAGCATTCTCATGGGGTGACAAAACTGCCAGGTCCCCGAAGATGGCAAAGCATCAAGCACTGCCTCGTGTCAAAGAGCACAATCCCTTTCTGAGCAATTTCTCTCTGGATGCAGTTAACAAAGCTGAAGTACTTTTGTCATATTTATTAGCTCAATATGATTTTATCAGCTATCTCTGTCAGTCACCAGCCTGTGCCTTGGAAATACAGCTGTATTTCAACTGCTGTGGTTTCACAGGCTAGCACCTGGGCGTTAATCACACACAGGGAACTAATACAGCAAAATAGAAGTCAATTTTGTCCAACGTGAAAAGAAAGACTGCAAGATTAAATAACCTAATTTGAAAGCACAGCCCACACGTTCCCTGCTTGAGCTGCTAATAATGGTTCAAATGACTGAAACTGAAGTAATTATTAAAATGTAATTAGTTTACAGTGTTGGCACATTGTGTTTGTTTTTGGCACCTCTCTTGGCTTGAAGCATTTTAAATGCACCAGTCATACAAAGGCCTGACTCGTGATTAAGACATGGAGCTGATATTCTGGGAACCTAGGTTTAGTTTCTGGTTAAATTCCTATGTGACTTTGGTTGGTCTTATCACTTCTCTATGCCTCAGTTCCTTGTCAGTAGAAGAAATATGAGATAGAAATGCATCCTTTGTCTGGCTGCTTGCTCTATTTAAACTAAAAGCCCTTTAGGTTGCGGATTGTTTTTTAATGTGTTTATACAGTGTAAGATAATGAGGACTTGATCTTATTTGAACAACAAAGTGCAAACTAGTAGACAACTGTGTTGATATATCAATCCAGAGAGAATTTTTTCATGGTACTCCTGGCATGATAGAAGAAGAATTTTAAAATAATTTTTAACACTGTGTCATGGGTTGACCCTGGCTGGATGCCAGGTGCCCACCAAAGCTGTTCTATCACTCCCCCTCCTCAGCTGGACAGGGGAGAGAAAATATAACAAAAATCTCATGGGCCGAGATAAGGACAGGAAGAGATCACTCACCAATTACCATCACGGGAAAAACAGACTCAACTTGGGGAAATTAGCATATTACCAATCAAATCAGAGGAGAGTAATGAGAAATAAAATTAAATCTTAAAACACCTTCCCCCCACTCCTCCCTTCTTCCTGGGCTTAACTTTACTCCTGATTTTCTTTACCTCCTCCCCCCAGTGGCACAGGGGGACGGGGAATGGGGGTTGTGGTCAGTTCGTCACACGCTGTCTCTGCTGCTCCTTCCTCCTCAGAGGAGGACTCCTCACACTCTGCCCCTGCTCCAGCCTGGGGTCCCTCCCATGTGACACAGTTCACCATGAATGTCTCCAATGTGAGTCCTTCCCATGGGCTGCAGTTCTTCAGGAACTGCTCCAGCGTGGGTCCCTTCCACGGGTGCAGTCCTTCAGGAACAGACTGCTCCAGTGTGGGTCCCCCACGGGGTCACAAGTCCTGCCAGCAAACCTGCTCCAGCCTGGGCTCCTCTCTCCACGGGGCCACAGGTCCTGTCAGGAGCTTGCTCCAGCACGGGCTTCCCATGGGGTCATAGCCTCCTTTGGGCATCCCCCTGCTCCAGTGTGGGGTCCTCCACGGGCTGCAGGTGGGTATCTGCTCCACCGTTAACCTCCATGGGCTGCAGGGGGACAGCCTGCCTCTCCAGGGTCTTCATCAGGGGCTGCAGGGGAATCTCTGCTCCGGCGCCTGGAGCAGCTCCTCCCCCTCCTTCCTCACTGACCTTGGTGTCTGCAGGGTTGTTCCTCTCACATATTCTCACTCCGCTCTCCCCCTGCAATTGCGCAGGTGTTTTTTCCCCCTTCTTAAATATGTTATCCCAGAGGTGCTACCACTGTCTCTGATGGGCTCAGCCTTGGCCAGTGGTGGGTCTGTCCTGGAGCCGGCTGGCATTGGCTCTGTTGTCCATAGGGGAAGTTTCTGGCAGCTTCTCATAGAAACCACCCCTGTAGCCCCCCCCCCTACCAAAACCTTGCCACGCAAACCCAATACACACTGACATTATGATGTATAATACTCCCGAGAAGAGAAAACATGTAATAAAAGAGTAGGAGGAGGCTTTTGGATGCCTAGCAGATAATTTCTTAATGATCTTTGTGAGGAAATAGTGTCTTGGCATAAAATAACAAAAAGCCCATTGTTTTCCCACTGCATTACATATGTACCAAGTCCCACATTAAGATGCAGAAATGGAGGAAAGCAGTTGACAACATCTCCCCCAAAGACTGTGATTGATGCATGCAACTATTTTGACATAGATACTGCTTGCAATTCCTCTGGCCACATTTCAGGCTCTGTGAACAGGCGATGAACACGCAGCTCACCCAGAGGAATCACCTGGCAGCCGCTGAAGTCTTGACACAGGGAAAGGGCTTAGAGGACGTGCTTCAGTGTCAGGGATTTCAACAGGGCTTTAAGCACATGCCTAAAGTTAATGATGTGATTAAGCTTCCTTCCTGAATAAAGGCAGTTTCCCTGTCCTGGGCTTTATACACCGTTTGGCTTCCCTTTTGATGAAAAGCACAGCAATGCTCTTCTGGTGCAGTTACAGCAAAGATCTCTGACCCCTGTACCTGCATTACCAGTTTCAGCCCTGACAGCCTCTACACTTATGTTAATTAAGAAAATGGGGCTGGAGTGCCACTTTGAGCACAGACCCTGCAAATGCCCAGTTTGCTTAATTACTAACACCTTCCCCAGCATGATTTTGACTGGTACCAGCTAGTGGTTCCCAGACAGCACCTGTGCACAGTTTGGGGAATAGCCCATGCTAGGTGGATTCCCAAAAGACAGTTGGGACAAGCCTGCAACAGGTTTGGCTCCCTCTGTGCTGAGCAGTCTTCCAGTTTTATCCTACCTGGGCTTTGCATCCTCAACATGCTTCCATATGCCCTAATACCGCATTGGCATGTCCTCAGCTGCATGACACAAAAACGCTGCTCTGGTGGGTGGCAGCACAGCCTTCACGATGTTTCAGACACTCTGAAAAAAAAAAGAAAAGAGCACAAATATTATGATATCTTATGGCTTTTCGTTTTAAGATACGATATCTACACAGATAACACAAAATGTTCCTTCACCACATTTTCTTTACTGATATAGATACAGCATACAGCCTACGTGACCACCTGATGTGCACCTCTCCAAACCAGCAGGTTTCCAACCTTCCAGTTCTGTTTGTATCTTCTGGCACTGAAGTGGTATGAAATCTGGTGCAAATTAACTGTCATCTGCTACTTTTATTGTAGATGGAACTACCTGAAACTCTTAGAATGGATTTTTTTAAAAATGAAAATAACTTTAAGCAAAATGGAGGTGCTTGCATGAGAAATCTCAATTTTTGCTGTACTATTTTTGACAAAGGCCAAATGTAAAAACATTCTGTTTAATTACAATTCTGTCCTGTTGGAAGGGAGTCAGTTTTATGAAATAGAATTTAATTTATTTCTAGTAAATTACGGTCATGGTACATTTTGAAACACAAATGTTTTATTTGAAGTTTCCTATGAAATTTAAATAGGATTTTGGTTATCTCTTCTACTAAGCATCCCTCATATTGTTTTACTTTGTTATGAATATTTACTCAGCTCTGTGCATATGAAGCTAAAGTTATCACCTGCCTGTTTTTTTAAAATCTGAAACAAAACCTAATAATTCTTGCATTGCTTAGAAACCCTAATGATTAAACAGTGATGAGGAATTAATGATATAGTAGTCGTAGTAATTTGCAAGTAATTCAATCTTTAACCTAGCCATGAAAAAATATAGTTATGTTAAAGAAATGAGTGCTGGTTTGTTTCCCTCAAGGAGCATAAAAAATACCTCTGCTGCTCAAAATATGCAACTAACACCAGCTCTGCTATTGCAAAATGTCTTGAATTTGCAGAGCCACATTTTATTGCAAGCCAGGATTGAAGAGAGTGTACCAATAAATCCTCCTCAGTATATATTGAGGGAGAGGGGGAATATGTGGTCTTTATAGAATCATAGAATCATTTAGGTTGGAAAAGACCCTTAAGATCATCGAGTCCAATCATAAACCTAACACTGCCAAGTCCATCACTAAACCATGTCCCTAAGCACCACATCTACACATCTTTTAAATACCTCCAGGGATGGAGACTCAGCCACTTCCCTGGGCAGCCTGTTCCAGTGACTGACTACTCTTTCAGTAAAGAAATTTTTCCTAATATCCAGTCTAAACCTCCCCTGGTGCAGCTTGAGGCCATTTCCCCTTGTCCTATTGCTTGTTACTTGGGAGAAGAGACCGACCCCCACCTCGCTACAACCTCCTGTCAGGTAGTTGTAGAGAGCAATAAGGTCTCCCCTCAGCCTCCTTTTCTCCAGACTAAACAACCCCAGCTCCCTCAGCCGCTCCTCATAAGACTTGTGCTCTAGACCCTTCACCAGCTTCGTTGCCCTTCTTTGGACACGCTCCAGCATCTCAATGTCCTTCTTGTAGTGAGGGGCCCAAAACTGAACACAGCATTCGAGGTGTGGCCTCACCAGTGCCGAGTACAGGGGGGACAATCACTTCCCTAGTCCTGCTGCCCACACTATTTCTGATACAAGCCAGGATGCTATTGGCCTCCTTGGCCACCTGGGCACACTGCCGGCTTCTATTCAGGCAGCTGTCGACAAGCATCCATTGGAGATCCACTAAGCAGCATATTGGAGATGGGGAATATGTACCTTAGAGAGGTGCCCCTCTTCTCATAATTTCCATTAGCTGCCTGAGGTCCCTCCCTACCTCTGTCTCTGCCAGTCCCTGTGTCAGGTCCCTGCATTCCCATGCTGTAGGTGGAACCTGTGCCCTTAATTCAGGGCTGCCAAAAAGTGGCCGTATGTCAGAGACTTAGGTGTTGAGGGGCACTGAATCCTTTACAGATTTCACACAAAGGCCTGACGGGCTGCGGTAATGCATGTGCCTCTTCCATGTTACTGCTTGAAATGCCCCTTGGGAACAAGGTACCTACCATTCCACCTGAAGCAGGACATCAGTAAGCTTGAACTGAGCTCCAGCATTTGAGATCCAGGAATTAGGCAGAATTCAGCAGGGAAGCAAAAGCACCTTGAATATGAAAGTGGAGCAAGTGGCAAATTTCAATCTGTTTTGCTGCAAAGATGAATGAGCAGTTTAGACTCTATGATGCAGTATCATCTACATCTTAATGATGGTAATGCAATAGGAGACTGTTAGGGCTAATCTAATTTATCCTGTTTTTATTGAAATGATATATAATAATTTCACCTACCTATAGCTACAGCTTGCATATAGATGGCCTTGTTTTTAATGCAGTGCATGGGTGCTCCAATAGAGTTTCTAATGAATAAAAATCTGCATGCTGCCATGATCTATAAATAAGAGGTACACTCCAGCGGCAGAATCCTGAAATAGCTAATAATTCTGGAGAGTAAACAGTTGCTGAATGCTAGCATAAAACTAAATGCTTTTTAAGCCATAATATTTAGTGAAGAATCCAAGCCACAAAATTCATATTCCACCTCCAAGGTTTAAAAGGCTTTTTTTTGGATGTGAGATTTTGGCCTGGCACAATATAAAAGAAAAAAAAATCAGTTTGAAAAGATTGGTTTCAGCTCCAGTTCTGGGCAACCCCTTGAATTTGGAGACATTAAGTACAGTGTTTCATAAAGTCCATCCTCCTCATAATGAAGCCCATTTTCTTCCAGAGAGTAAAATAGCATTCTGGCAGTGGACTAGCAGAAAGTGCAAGAGTGGAAATCCAGGGCTGGCAAGTGGCTGCAAGATAATCTCAGGAATCAAATGAACATGTGAACCTGTTTCTCCCATGCTTTTTCTCATAATGTGCACTCTTCCACAAACACTAGAAGGAAATCTGCCACTTCTCAGTTTCAGCTCTGTGTCAAAGCTATGCCTTGAGGTCATTGATGAATACTCAAAAAGGCACTAAGAGAAAAAAAAATCAAACCCATGGTCATATTGTATCAGGCCACTGGTGGTTGCACTCCGCCTTTGGTTCTACTTTCACCTGATGCAATCTCATCTCACCTATGTTTCAACTCAAGCAGAGGAAGAGAGTCCTATTTTTCTGCTGCACTCCTTTTAGATGGAAGTTAATATCTGTTTAATTAGTGCTCACTTCAAAAACTGGGTTTCTGGAATTATTCATTGGCCCGGTGGTATGGGGCAAGATTAGCAGAGCCTCAGGTATTCTCTAACTTTTGTTGGAGAAGCTCTTCTAAAAAGCAGCAGAAAAATAGCTATTCTACCCTGAAAACATAAAGGAGGGTAATAGCAAAAGCTTTGCTAAATTCAGATTTATGTAATATATCTAAAAGTTTAGGACACTGAATGATACTATTGCAGTAGAATCAGAGGTGGCTACATTTCTCTTTTAAATGACACTAAGAGAGAGCAGATCCACCTAGACTTGCTGAGAGTGGTCTGGTAGGAATCCCTCTGCCTCTTGTTAACAAAATTTCTGCCTTCCTCAGCTTGTCATCTTAACAATATTCACTCAGGGTTGCCCAAGGGACATACAGAAGCTGAAGTGTTAATTGTGAGGATCTCTTTCACCCCAGTTTACTTAAGGTTGTGTACGGGAAAAGAGAAGAAATTGTGGAAACTGTTCCACTACCAAAGCCATTTTGTGACGCTTATGGGCCCTTTAAAATAAAATGTCAGATGCCACCTGGCTATCAGACACTAGGGTGATGTGGACTGATGAATATTCTTACTGTGTCTTCAGGTATTTCTGATGGGTAAAAACTTCTCTAAAGTAGCTGCTTATTTTGCATTTATTGCAAAGTGTTAATCAGAGTTTTGAGAGAGCAGAAGCTCTTTGTCTTTATCTACTAGTGAGCCAGAGGATGAGACAAAATGAATAAGACTGTATTTTCATTTTGCTGTGCACCACTCCTATATGAATATTAGGTTATTTTCCTAAACTTCAGTTTTGTGTGCAACTGATTGCTGCTGTCCTTGTAGCAAAATTGTATCTTTATGGAAAAATCATCTAAAGGTACTTTTAATGTTCCTTGAACAGGGAGTCAGCATCACATAGATGGAAGTTATGAATATATGCAAAAAGAAGTAACTGGAGATGATGTACCTGTGAGTCACTCAGAATTTGTGAATCTCTGTCATGAAAGCAGTTGTGGAAGATGGAAGAGACAAGCTAAATCATATGTTGAAGAACCATCTGTCTATTGAACAGTCCTATTGGCAAATGGGGAAATTGAGGCAAAGGGCTTCAGGGAGCGACATTTTTTGTTAATAATTTTTTTAACACCTCTATACCATGACATGTCCCACAAAAAACAATGCCTGTATTTGCTTTTCATGAGCTGTCCAAAATACAGAAAAATGGGCTAAAGAACACAAATGGCTTGAGGGTAGATGTGAGAGAGTGCAATCACCCAGCTTTTATTCCCTGAGTCCTTTACAACCTGTAGAGGGAGAAACCACTTAAGCGATCCAGAGGGAAAAGAAGAAACCAGGGAGGTGGCTGAGCTGAGGAGTGAGACGTGTCTTTCTCTCAGGCCTGGCAGACCTTCTCTGTTGTAGACCCTTAGATGTGATCTCTCTTCTGGCATGAAGGGCCAGGTGTTTTCCTGCCCATGGGAAAAACCAAGGCACACTTATCTTAGACTGCACTGTAACATATCTTAAAATGACCTATATCTTGCTCTGTCTGCTTTGAAGCAGGAAAGCTCTTAGGGTGGAAATCAGATCCAGATAAGACATCTGTATTGAGATATCTACCTGTAGGTGTCTAAGGTCCCAGCATACCCAATGGAGACCTACTTGGTACAGTCAGCAGAATTTAGAAAGTGATTGACCTTCAAGCTGCAGGGAATCAGGTAATGGAAGCACATGGAAACTGCAAATGAACCTTTTTTCTCTAATGGCTGCCTTAAATCCTGGTGAAACAGAGGTGGTTGTGACCTATCATAAGGCACCAGCTCTGGTTTAGCTTGGATGAGAATTAGGTGGTCGACCTCGAGGTTTGGAGGGGCAGAGGGAGAATTTGTCACCTCTAGTCATTGAAGTGCATTGGTCAAGAGAATTAAATGTAGTCAAAGTGATGGTCATTTGTTAATCACTGCTCTATTTTATGCTACTGTCAGTACCCAGTACTGCAATGGTTTAAAAAGGACTAAGTGATTGTTCTAAAGCCCAATTTAAGGAATAATCAGAGAAAGATTAGTTTCATTTAACATGGGATACAAAAAAATTCCAGCCATGGTGAATAGTGTATAGCAGTTTAGTTAGTGAGGGAAAATGCAAAAGAAGTTCTTGCATGTCACACTTCAGGGAACAATCATATAGCACATACTCTAAAGGTGGATTTTCCAGGAACACAAAGACTTTTTTTCTTCCACTAGACAATTATGAGAAAGGACAGGTTGCCTCAAGGATCTGTAATTTTTATAAGGTAACATTTTGTTGTAATGCTGCATAATGAATAAAATACTGGGTTTAGCTTGATGAATATAAATGAAAAGACATAATTTCTTGATCCATGAGATTAAATGATTACATATGACAGTTGCCCACCTTTCACCCCTTCTCATTTTCACTACAATTCTTCTGTATTAAAGCATGCTAAATTGGGTTTCAGCAGTGGGCAAACTGTGATTCATTCAATCCACTGTCTTCTGTGTCTCTCTGCCTTTTTTAGCTGAGAGGTTTATCAGCCTCACAATCAGTGCCTTTTATACCTCTGAGCTCAACCAGGTGAGATCTATTCTAAGTGACTGAGAGACAATTTTATTAATCAAGATGTACCAAAGCCAGTGGTACAATCAATAAAGGGACAATTTTCCCTTGGATGACCACAGCTCCTACTGATCTCTCAGCATGGTTAGCCTTAAAAGATTGAAAGAATTGCTTCTGTTAATGGGTTGGTATGAAGAGAAATATACTATGAGATAGTTTGTAAGGCATGTCTTGTGCTTTATTTCGCTTGTGTTACAAAACTCCCTCTAGGCCAGGGGAACAGACATTGAACATTGAGGTTTTGTGGCGTTTCCCCAGGCTGCCCTCTCCAAATCCCAGCAAACTCTCCTTGTCTGTGTGAGTCCACTGGAGTCAAAGGGCAGGAGAAAACCTAAGAGACACGTTGTTAGAGAGCAGTTAGATAGCATGGAAATTGTCATGAATGGCAAGGCTCAAATCACCAAAATATTTCAGTTACCTGTTCCCCACACCATAGCACTCTGGGCAAGGCAGCTACCGTCAAAGTCCCTGAGAGCCACTTCAGTATCTTCTACTTCTTTTGTCTTTCTAAGATACATGGTTTATGCCTTGTGGCTTTTGGCAGTGCTTTCAGTATGTGACTCAGAGCTATAGGACAGTCTGATAACCCCATCAGTACAGCTGGTATTGCCCACATGTTTATGGAGGACATGGAGCCCACCTTGTTCCTCAGTGTAGCTAGCTCACCAGACTTGTAAAAAGGAAGGTATCATGTCATTCCTTTTGGCACCAGTTATCAAAGCTAAGAGAGAAAGCACAGGGCAGGCAAGTCAATTGAAAATCACTTATCTAATAATGGAAGGAGACCCAAAATAGATGTAATAGATTTTTAGGCTCATTTTCAAGCTAAAGAGGCCCAGTGGCACCTGTCAGTGGCAGCAGTGAAATACCTGGACCTCTTGTCCTTGGAGATTTCAACATGCAAGATAGTATGCAAGAACACAACTAGCTCAAGCTACACAATTACCAGCATCCTGCATCTGTGTTTTGATCTGAGTGTCAGGACTGAGGGCCAGCCCAGAGACATCACCTTCAGTTGTCTTGCTGTGCACAGCGTACCACTATGGAGAAACATGCAGACCAATGCTAAAGATATTTTTGAACCTATACTTTCTCTCTAGCCTGGGTGACAGTGTTCATCCACATTGCTTCAGTGACAGCTAGAAGCACTCAAACACTCTGTGGATGAACCTCGAGAGAAACCTCTACTGAAGATAACGCAAGACCTCATCTCCAGGGATGGCAAATTCTCCAGCCTCTTGCTTTCATGCTGTCTTTCCCATACATGTTCAACCAAATGCTCTGCTTGCAGCCACCCTATCAAACACACTCAGGTTTGATTCTGCTGAGCAGAGACATACGTAACTGGTTTGGGCAGGTTCAGATTCCTGCCCAGTGGTGGCTTCAGGACAATATGCAGCTGCAATATGTCTTTGCTGGCCATATGATCATTAATGAAAGAGCAGTTCTGAAGCTATCCATCTGTACCCTGTTGTGGCTGCCAGGCTGCTTCATGAAGATGCTGCTGCTCTTGAGCCTCTTAGTGGAAAGTGCACAAGAGGGTTACACATCCTACGGCACAGCCATAGCCGTACACAGTGGGTAGGTAATGTCATGTTTGGTCTCCTTTCTCAGTGGCCCAGCTTGGAAGCGCTGCAGCCATGCAAGGCAGAAGCCTCACCAGCATTGTGGAAACCATCCATCCACTCCACTCTGGACTTACACCATGGCATGACGTGGTTGGTACATGGGAGCTGGAGCAACCTCTGCCCACATGTTAGCTGTGCTCTGGTGAGGTGGAGAGCTCCACTTTCCCTTCCTGGAAGTAAAATTTAATAATGATTTTTCATTAGCTGAGATCAGTCATAATAAATAAAAGGACTATGTGGTAACTCTGTTAGTTTAGGTACCACTTGGGCAGTACAAAGAAGTTCTAAAAGTCTCATTAAAATGGATGCAGCATCAATCATGGGACATCTATTATTTAGTGGTGCTAAGGAGTGTCTCCCACTGTATTTCATTTACTGCAGTTTTGAAGAAAAAATCTGGGAGGTCAGTTTTGCACATGCTATAAGCTGCCACAGAGTTCCTGATTATTATTAATTAAAAATATATGTCATTATTTCCATTCCAGTGAATATTTCAAGTGTTATATGAATGCTAAAATATCTGATTTGATTTAAAGTGTTTTAGGTGAAACAGAAATATAATCCATTTAACTTGGTTTTAAAACCAAAACAAGATGTCTTGGGAGCAGAGGTGAGGGAGGAGAGTAAAAGAAATGTATGAGAGGGTCATAAGTTTGGCTTAGATAGAGGGTCCAACTGTGAAATATGGGTCTTGGATGAAATATGGGTCTTTGCTCACAAGCTAGTGGGACTCATTGACAGAGCTTTAAACTAGACTTGAAGCGGGAGGGCAATAATATCAGGCTTCCCATGACAAACTGTGGGATGACACACCAAGGTTAGAGGGACAGGGTGCTAGCAAGGGCCCTCAGCCTGTTGCTCTGAGATGTGCTGGGTATGCTCCAGCACACCTGAAGTCTTATGGAGATGAGCCAGGGGCTCCTGAGATAGTTGCAGTCCTGAGGGAACTGGCTGATGTAGTTGCCAAGCCACTCTCCATGATATTTGAAAAGTCATGGCAGTCAGGTGAAGTCCCTGGTGACTCGAAAAAGGGAAACATTGCACCAATTTCTAAAAAGAGTAGAAAGGAGGACCCTGGGAACTACCGACCTGTCAGCATCATCTCTCTGCCCAGGAAGAGCATGGAACAGATCCTCCTAGAAGCTATGGTCAGGCACATGGAGGACAGGGAGGTGATTTGAGACAGCCAGCATGGCTTCACCAAGGGCAAGTCTTGCCTGACCAACCCAGTGGCCTTCTGTGATGGAGTGACTACATCAGTGGACAAGGGAAGTGCTACAGATGTTGTCTTTCTGGACTTCTGTAAGGCCTTTGACATGGTCCCCCACAACATCCTTCTCTCTATATTGGAGAGATAGGGATTTGATGGGTGGACTGTTCGGTGGATGAGGAATTGGTTGGATGGTCTCATCCAGAGGGTGGTGGTCAATGGCTTAATGTCCAGATGGAGAACAGTGAGGAGTGGTGTCCCTCAGGGGTCTGCATTGGGTCAATGGCTTAAGATCTTCATCAATGACAGAGGCAGTGGGATCGAGTGCACCCTCAGCAAGTTTGCAGACAACACCAAGCTGAGTGGTGTAGTTGCCATGCCTGAGGGATGGGATGCCACCCAGAGGGACCTGGACAAGCTCGAAAAGTGGGCCCATGTGATCTCATGAGTTTCAACAGTCAGGTGCAGGGTTCTGCACCTGAGCCGGGGCAACCCCCAGTATCAATAAAGGCTGAGGGATGAAGGGATTGAGAGCAGCAGCCCAGCACAGAAAGACTTGGGAGTCCTGGTGGATGAAAAGCTGGACATGAGCCGGCAATGTGCGCCCACAGCCGAGAAGGCCAACCGTATCCTGGGCTGCATCAAAAGAAGCATGGCCAGCAGGGTGAGGGAGGTGATTCTGCCCCTCTGCTCTGGTGAGACCCCACTTGGAGCACTGCATCCAGCTCTGGAGTCTTCAGCACAGGAAAGACATGGACCTGTTGGAGCGGGTCCAGAGGAGGCCACAAAACTGATCAGAGGGCTGGAACACCTCTCCTATGAAGAAAGGTTGAGTGAGTTGGGGTTATTCAGCCTGGAGAAGAGAAGGCTGTGGGGAGACCTTATTGCAGCCTTTCAGTACTTAAAGGGGGCCTATAAGAAAGATGGGGACAAACTTTTTAGCAGGGCCTGTAGCAATAGGACAAGGGGTAATGGTTTTAAAATGAAAGAGGGACTAGGTATAAGGAAGAAATGTTTTACAATGAGAGTGGTGAAACAGTGGAACAGATTGCCCAGAGAGGTGGTAGATGCCCCATCCCTGGAAACATTCAAGGTCAGGTTGGACAGGACTCTGAGCAACCTGATCTAGTTGAAGATGTCCCTGCTCATTGCAGCGGGGTTGGACTAGATGAGCTTTAAAGGTCCCTTCCAACCCAAACTATTCTATGATTCTTTGATTCTATGAAATCTGAAATTCCTCTAAAGGGATGTCCTGGTTTTGGCTGGGATAGAGTTAATTTTCTTCCTATTAGCTGAAATAGTGCTGTGTTTTGGATTTAGCATGAGAATAATGCTGAAAACACACTGATGTTTTAGTTGTTGCTAAGTAATATTTATACTAGTCAAGGACTTTTCAGCTTCCCATGCTCTGCCCAGTGCACAAGAAGCTGGGAGGGGGCATAGTCAGGACAGCTGACCCAGACTGGCCAACGGGTTATTCCATACAATATGACGTCATGCTCAGTACATAAAGCTGGGGGAAGAAGAAGGAAGGGGGGGACATTTGGAGTGATGGCATTTGTCTTCCCAAGCAACCGTTATGCGTGATGGAGCCCTGCTTTCCTGGAGATGGCTGAACACCTGCCTGCCGATGGGAAGTAGTGAATTAATTCCTTGTTTGCTTTGCTTGCATGCATGGCTTTTTCTTCACCTATTAAATTGTCTTTATCTGAACCCATGAGTTTTCTCACTTTTACTCTTCTGATTGTCTCCCCCATTCCACCAGGGGGGACTAGGCAAGCAGCTATGTGGTGCTTAGTTGCTGGCTGGGGTTAAACCACAACAAGGGACAACATTTTCCCAACGGAAATCATAGAATCAAAGAATCATAGAATCATTTAGGTTGGAAAAGACCCTTAAGATCATCGAGTCCAACTGCTAACCTAGCACTGCCAAGTCCATCACTAAACCATGTCCCTAAGCACCACATCTACACATCTTTTAAATACCTCCAGGGATGGAGACTCAGCCACTTCCCTGGGCAGCCCGTTCCAGTGACTGACTACCCTTTCCGTGAAGATGTTTTCCCAAATATCCAGTCGAAATGTCCCCTGGCACAACTTGAGGCCATTTCCCCTTGTCCTATTGCTTGTTACTTGGGAGAAGAGACCAACCCCCCCCTTGCTCCAACCTCCTTTCAGGTAGTTGTAGAGAGCAATAAGGTCTCCCCTCAGCCTCCTTTTCTCCAGGCCAAACAACCCCAGTTCCCTCAGCTGTTCCTCATAAGACATGTGTTCTAGACCTTCACCAGCTTCATTGCCCTTCTTTGGACACCATATGTTAGATGTTAGAGGACCTAATTTTTACTAGTTATTCTGTTCATTGGAAACAGCTTGGTCAACAGAAACAGACTAGTCAGTATTTGTATTTTATACTTGTAGCTAATCAATTCCTCTTAATTTCCAACACTCTTACTAAAACTGAAAGGAATATAACTTTGCTTTTTACTTGCTTTTAGAGTTAGGGAATAATGATATTGAATTAGTTTTTGTTAATGTTTAAGTTAAATTTTAAAGCATATTTGGAACTCATCTTAATCGGTCTCCATGAAAAAGTTAAAGGGAATTTTTAATAAAATATCATGTAATTCATGCTGTCATTGTGACTGCTTAGCCTTTCTCAGGATATATAGGAATAGTATTGCATATCATGATTTTAGGTTACACAACGAGGCTTTACAAATATGCTACACAGCTAGAGGGAATCATCAATTTTTATCCAAGCAGGGACTTTCCTAAGGAAGAAAAGGAGGGAAATGGCCAGTGGGGGAGAACAGGTCAAAGGAAGCATTAGCATCATTCTCAGCAGTGTGTTCATTATACCACACAAGGGTAAGCAGCTGCCTGACTGTGTAGGTTCTCCTTTCCATCCACATTACGGATGCATCTGGCCCTGTTTTCCTCTACATCCAGAGCAAATCACCTTAGTTACAATTAATTATAGCTCAGTAACCTGTCTGCAATGAAGGACATTGTCCACGCTCTTCACTGGCTAAATCTACAATGCTCTGAATGCTTCAGACTGACCATGTCTCTGGTATGTTCAGAGACCTGTTTGCATTCTTTCCATTTTCTGTCCCCAGACTGCCTGCAGACAGGGTTTTCATGCATATTTACTGATGCAGTTAGGATCATGGCTTTGAAGTCTACATGCGATATTTTATGTCACAAAAGGTAGGTCCTGTTTATAGCTTAATCTCCTGCACGTAATTGTGAATTAGTAAGAATTGTTCCAAAGAAATGGAGTTGAAAGAAATGGATGTGTGTGAAAAATCAGTCTCTTTCTTTATCTTTATTCACCCATAAAGATACCATGTGAGATGATCTCTGCCTGTATTGTTCTCCTTCATCACAGGCAGGGGTTCTTTTAACATAGAGTGGGAAGAGTTTCTTGTGATTAGTCTGTATTTGACAGTGTAATCAACTTGATAGAAGCTCTTACAGGTTTCTCATATGGAAGAGGAACTTACTCCATAAATACTGTTTTCGAAGTCAATGGGACCACTTGTAGCACAAACATTTTCTCCTGTAAGAGATCAAAGTCTGGATCTACATTTCAGCTACTTTCATCTCCTGTTGCTTTTCATCATGACTTTATTCTTTTTTCTCCTTACACTGTGGGTGTGCTCTCTCATTTGTTTGGTGGAAAATATTCAAGTATTTCAGCCGAAGATGTTATTTGCCACAGACACCCGTGAGCTTAATTCTGTAGCAGCAGTGAACCTCACAGTGTATCTTGTTCCTGGTTCATTGCCTCATTTGGTGATGCTTGATTAGCTTTCTTAATAGACTTCATGTGGTAAATTGTTTGACTTGACTTGCCTTAGGTTCTAATGGCGCTGCACTTTTATGGGGAAGCCCTGATTATGTAGTAAGCCTCTTAAATCTTTGTCCCTGAAAAGGTCAGATCTCTCTATTTTCATTATCTGGGGAATTCCACAAAATAACTTACTCAAGAGAGGGACCTTATAAAGCACACTGTTTTTCATAGTAGGCATTGGGAGTTCACTGTAATCCATATACTATCCTTGGCCTCTGAGGTTTCCTCATTCCCAGTTTAGTGGGGAAACAAATTGAATTGAGCCTTTTTTCTTGTGCAAAAATGCACTGGACCTTTATAGTGTCTTCAATAATCCCTCGGTGCTAAATATGTGCATGCTGGACCAAATGTAAGTGGAGGTACAGCTGGACACCTGAGTTTCAGTGTTAGCAGGTGTGTTTGGTCTTGCTGTTGCTTTTTTCTTGCCATCATTAAAAGAAAAAAAAAAAGGCTGGAAATTCTTGGTGCTTTGATTTTGCTCAGGTCAAGGGCCTGCTTTCCAAAGGATGGGTAGAAGGTGGACACGTGGAACTGCAATGTCTTCAGTCATTAATTATTTAAAAAATGTTTATGTTATATTTTCTCTTGGTCTTGTTGATTTGGCAGATGACTATATAGATGTGGCCTGCTGAAGCTCCTGTATCAACTGAACTTGTCTCCTGTGAACTCTCCTACAGGTCATTTACTCTGGCAAACTGTTACATGCAAAAGCTCAGGCTGATCATCCACAAATCTCATGGAAAAAAATAAATGAGGTAGACTCTTACATACTGAAAGGAAAAACCCCTGGAGTTTCCCATGATTGTAGGATATAACTTACACTTCCAGTGGTCCCTTGACAAACAGAATGAAGCAATGAACTGATATAATAGAGAGTTTAATGCATTTGGGTAACATATATTATACTTTTAAAAGCTTGTTTGAGGGGACAAGTGGTTCTGTGAAGGAGCATCTTGCCTTAGATATAAAACAGCCTGACAGGGAGACAGAATACTTTAAAGGGCAAAATGCTATCACCTATGAGATAACCTACCTGATGGCTCCGTTATGCTTACTGTGATGTGGAAGCATGCTGGGGAAAAGTTTGAGCAGATATCTTGTGTCCTGATGATTTCTGGATGTTGAGAACATGATGCTGTGAGTTTCCTGAACTCTCCCATGATGCTATTCTGGGATGCAAGACTGCTTTCCCCTTAAATCCCCCAGCCCAGGATACCCCACCAGACTTGCATACCAGATCTTGTTCATTCCCTGTGAGAGATCCCTGCAGAAGAATAACCTTTCTCTACGTTTCCCCCTTCCAGTAACTGAACGTGAGAAAGGTAATTTAGCTCTGACAATACAAAAATGAAAACGGGCAACACAATTCAATTAATCCTTTGCAGCCTTGCATGAGCCATCACAGCTCTGAAGCACACCTACAAAGCCCTGCAAGCCATAAATGGATCAGCACAGACTCTATGAACAATATGGAACATATGCACATCTCCTCTGTGCATGTGTCTTTTGACATTGAACATGCACTCAACATGGGTTACAGTGTGTATCCTTTATGTGATGTGGAACATCCACCCAATCTGAAACAGAAGATGCTCTCTTTATGTGGTTAGCTATACTGTTAAAAAAAAAGGTGTGGTTATGAGGTTTAACCCTGGCCTGCTGCTTGTCCATGTGGCCTGTGCATTGCTCCCTGGCTCTGTCCTAGGCTACTCTGAGAGTCTTTCTCCAAGACGAAGCCTGGGTGTCTTTCAGGGAATGGTTTACTCCAGACACCACTCCTGAAAGACAATAGTGGATAAGAATGGATCCGGTTTGGGTCCTTTCATCATACAAACACTGCAGTGCTGTTGCAGCAGGCTTGACACCCTCAGCCAGCCCACTGTGCCCTCACAGGCACCATGGGAGCTGCAATACATACCATGCTTCGTGTCCTACAACTGGTATGCATGTGGTCTCAACCACAGCCTTCACAGTACTTCAGATGTTTTGAACAAAGAAACCCCATGTTCAGAGCAGAGGAAACTTGTGGCCAAGAGCTGTGTGATGTGGTCCTGGCTGGTTTCCTCTGCAAGAACCTAGTTCTAAACAATGCCAGGGTTCACTCCCTGTCCCTCTTATTTAGCAGTATAATATTACTGCATCATACTCATCCTAGGCAGAGAAAAAGGCAAGACCAATAGACAGGAAAAACATCAAACCAATGTGGTAATTTGCATGGGGTCTGGCAAGGAGAAGTGAGCATATCACAGTGGGCTGCAGCCAGTGATAGCCCACAGCCCTCCCAGATGAGCATGAAATCGCTCAAAGCAGCCTTAGCAGAGTGAGGGGGAGAGCTAAGAGCTGCTGGTGAAACAGCTGATAGCTCCAGTGTGGACTCCAAGCCCAACCCAGCAGGCGCTGGATGCTAAAAGTAAATGATCCATTGACAATGAGCCCAAGGCCAAAAATAAATGTTCTTGAGTGAGATCCATCCAAGTCCAGTGGGTGGACAAACACAGCCCTGTGCACCAGAGGCTGCACAGTGTGAGAACACATGCCTGGCTCACTTTAGGAGAGCTGTCACTGAGCACCCCTGGTCCTGGCATGGCTTCTCTCTGGGAGAGGGAAAGGTGGTGTCAGAGTCACTCTTAAGCTTCAAAAGCTTCGGCTTGTAGGAAGGAGAAGTGAAATGAGCTGCTGGTGTTTGATACCAAGGGGACCAATGGTTTAGTTTACTGAATGAAATTCAGGCACAAGCTCATTTGATCACTCTCAGACTGTGGATGCAGTTGCCACTAGCCTTAGCCCCATTGCAATGCCCCTCTGGTGCAACTTTGTGTGCTTACAAGTCTGGCACCTGTAGGGAAAATCTCAGCCATGGTCACTGTCATTGCTTTGACCTTTGGTTTTCATGTCATGTGTACCTTTAAACTTCTACCACAGTCCTAACATGGGATGTATCTAGTTCAGAGTCCAGAGGAGGCACATACCAGGACTTCTCTCTGGGGAAATTTATTTTCATTCTTCCCTGGTCTGTTAGTCTATTAATATAAAAATATTAATTATTTTGGCTACAAGTATCTGCTTTACTCTTTATGACTGTAAAATCATAATAGCAATCAACATGGAAAAAGAATCTATTTCAGATATTTCTTAAAGTTTGTTGATGTTCCTTTAATAGTTCTGTATCTTTATTTCTGCACTGATCTTCAGAGCACCTACCAGTGCATGTCAATAAAGCTGGATTTAGTTTGCCCTTAGGCAAAATGTGACCTCCCTCTTACTGCATTAGCAGCCATGTGTACATGTCAGGAGCCAGTAGTATCTTTCTAAGATCCAGTAACTCAGCAGAGCTCTTACATAGATTAGTTAGCAAAAAGGAATGAAAGCAGATTGTATTTGTCAAATGATTTATTGTCTGCATGCAGTCTGGCTTGTCAAGCTCTGTTTGCTTTGCTGTCAGGTCATTTTCTTACAACAGATGGTTATACTGAATGATATCATTAAATTATGATTAACTCTAATATTGCTTTAGTTTCCTCAGTATCTTCATATGTTATGCTATAAAAATACATGCACAATTTTCCTTTCCTTCCCTTAGACCTAATGTTTTAAATTGAACGATAACAAATCATTGGGTGAAGATTGTTGCATGGAATAGTGACCTGTTGAAAATGGTACTGCTTCAGGCAGTAAGCAGTTTGACTTACTAATGAACAGATAAAATATGAATAAAATTTGTAGTCCTTTGTCCCAGTCATGCCCAAGTTTAGAATTAAAATTCCATTAAGAAAGTTCCTTAAACTATAAGAATACTTGTGTCCTGGTCTGTCTTCCCAGCTCTCTAGCTCTTCCCCATCTCCAGTAATAAAGATGCTATTATCTCTTGCATAAATGGCTAACTAGTGTGTAATGCTTTCTCTTGATGGCACAATGCTTATTTCCAAGTCCTACATGCTTTCTGCTGATGCCTGCTCAGCACAATGTAATGTATCGAACATGACAGCAGAAGAACATGTTGCATGATTTGATTGCTATCTTTCTGTCAAGAGAAGTGCAGGCTTATTCATGCCTTGCATATACACTGCAGTTAACAAAATAGCTGCCTTGGTGAAAAAGATAATTATTGGCTCAATTTCTTGTGGTTATTTTTAGAACAGCACTTTCTACTCCATGTTTTTCCATTGATTAATTTCCATCCTAATATATAGACACAGGACTCTATTTCTGCCAGTGTGGTAAACACAGTTCCAGCTTTCATTAAAAGAATTATTGTCTCCACTTTGCTTACTCAGAAACAGTGAGACAAATTACACCTGAGCTTTCCCACCGACACTAATGACATTGTATGGCTGAAATGTGGTTAAATGCTGCTATTAAAAATCCAGTTGCTGCTCTGATGAGTCTTCCGAAAGGTTACTTTAAGATCAAATTAAGCTCTTGCCTATACTTCTGCATATTTGAGGTAACTACTGAAATGCATTGTGTTTATAGTTAACCTGAGCTCTAGCAATGTCATAGGCTGGTGAATTGATATTTGACATCTAATTCTCCTCTCCCCTTGATTTAAGACTATTTAAGGGTAATTCAAGAATAACCGTGCTAATCTAGCTGGTACTTCAGTGGTTAAAGACCAGGGAACAAGTGGAGAAAAAGCCATAGTTTGTTTTAATGTCTTCCATTCTTCTAAATATACTAGAACATGATCTTGTAAAGCAAAGTGAAAAACTGCAGCAAAACCCAGGCATTGAGAGCAATATCCCGGTTATGTTGAAAGTGACAACCACAGGCAAAATCATTTGTGATGTTATTATTGGTAGTAATGTGTATGAAAGCCCAGAGGTCCTTGCGAGGGATCAGGACATTATGATGCTGGTCAAAGAGCAGACAAAATAGTCCCTTCAGCCAAGGAATTTGCTGTTACGCCTGCTCACTATGGTCTATATACTATATACTATGAATAGTTTGACTATAGCAGACAAAGAGAGATCAAGAGTGGAAAAGACAAAATCATATCAAACCATCATGTTCAATACAAGAGACAGCAGAGAGAGTAGGCTGGTGTCCTTATCTATGGCTGGGCTGCTTTACAAGCACCCTCACTGAAGAGCCATTCACAAGATGAAAACATTAAAGCTTTGCAGATTTTTACAGAGTTCCTCTCTGGATGATGGGCAGCCTGGGAGGAAGGCGATGGTGCTTGAGCATAAATTGGATTAATGGGCAGTGAAGGCTGGCCTTTTTGGCACTGCAGAGACAGGAGCTGACAGCTTGAGAGCAGAAGAATTAAATTAAGACAAGTTTAAATTAAATAACTGTTTAAAGTGGCAGCAGAGGAGCTTGCTCACTCACAGATGCCAGTAGATATGTTGTCCCTCTCTCCCCCAGGTCTTCTGAGCTGCTCTACAGCTCAGTATGGCAGTACTGAGCAGACAGTAACAAATAGTTACTTAAGGAAATGGTTCTGTTGCATCCACTGGATACCTGATTGCAGGTATAACCTGCCTGGCTCCAGGAATGTTGGGCATGGGGGACAAAGGATGCATTTCCCTGCTGTCCACCACTTTCTCCACCTCCAGACGATAGAGTTTTTATGTTATCACAAGTTGTTCTTTACCCAAATCCGTGTTCTTTACCCCAATCTGTGACCCAAATAGTCACATCTCTATAGGATTCCCCCCCTTACCTCTCTGCGTATGTTAACCCTTCCCAACAATCTGCCAAGAAAATGACTGTAAGGAAGAGTTCGGACATTTTCCTGTTTCATATGGTTTCATGGTAGTGCTCTGGGTGACTTGGCCTCAGGAACTACTGGTGGTCTGTCAACCACAAGATTTCTTCAAAGCACATTTTTGAGAGGTCTCTGTTTCACAAGAGGGGAACCAAAAAATGTCAGAGCTTTGAGAAGGCTCTTGCAACCATTTTGAGATGTACATCCCAGTCATCCAGTCTGTCTGCCATCCACCCTGCCCCTGTTGCTGCAGGGCCTCAGCATCTGCCAGATGTGTCAGTTCACCTTCACCACACACCACAGTGCAGATGGGGAACCAAGGCATTGGTCGACAATGCATGGTGATGCAGGAAGATTTGCAGAACAAAACTATGCACTGCTTTACCAAGTGCAAAATCAGTGACCATTTTTCTTTCTCCGTCTTTTCAAGGTGCTTTCCCAGAGCGCTGGCCACAGCTCCTGCTCTGCTCTCATGAATATGTGCTGACTTACTCCCAGCCTTGCTCAGGGCAGTCCCTTCCAAATTCCAAGCAGCCCTGCATTTTAAGTAACCAGAAGTATGCCTGGAATACATGTAGACACACTTACACTAACTGTCTTCAGCAAGAGGGTAGCTGTGGCAGCACAGTCTGTACAAGTCACCATCTGGGAACACACTGGAGAGGTTAGCCTGAGCAGAACTGAGCTAGATTAAAGGTAGCCTGGGTATGCCTGCACATCCTGAACTCTTCTCTCTGATTTTCAAGTTAGTCAGAGCCATTTGTACTACCAAAGTAAAGCAATGGGGCCATCACAGCTGTCTTCAAGAGCCAGTTCACATTCTTCAGGGAGAATCAGTGCGATGGGCTGAGGACTGATTGCATGAGCGAAGCCGGTGTGTGCTTCAATACAACCATAAATTTTACCCTACAAAAGACTCACTGCACTGTCTGTGGGCGGCTGCAGCTGGTGTTGAGCTGGGCTTCACTTGATCTGCCTCAAAGAGGGGTTAATGGCAGGATAGAAAGGATTAGTCACACACATACAGCCTGAACGTTAGAGCTCCTAATTTGTTGTGGCTCTTCTTTCAGCTCCGAAACTGGAGCCATACAGCATGGAGAATTTGTGAGATAGTCTCATACTCTAAAAAATTGCCCTACAGCACCTGTATAGTTTTCCCACCTGAAAGCTTTTTCTGGTGCTCTGTGTGGTTATTGGCAGGACAGGAAACTTCACAGGAGAGTGCCAGGCACGTTCAAACAGGCCCCCAGTGAACAATATGATTGTTGTTCTTCTGCCTCCATGTTGTACGTCAGACTTTAAATGGTTAATATCATCCTTGCTGGAATAAAAATATTTGCAGCAAAAAACCCATGCTCTATCTAATCAGCCTCAATGAAAGTGCTTTCAGCAGTGACCCTCTTTCCAAACACAATGAAATTGCTCAGAGACCTTGTTATTTTCAAATGAACTCCTGCTTGTTTATTATTATTTTTAATGCAAGCAATCCAAGTTTCTAGGGATAGTGTTGAAGGCAGCATGAAATGCTTTCATAAATAAAAATGAAATTTGTGAAATGCTTCCATAAATACACAAACAAAAGTGCTAATTAATGTAAAAATGTTATTCTCCTAAATGGCTTGGAATAAAAGATGATCCTCACAAAAAAAGCTCATAAAAATTATTATTGCAGCTGTGCCCCATCACCTCTCTGGGCAAGACACTCCTCAATGGAAGGAAAAATTTAATCTCTGGCCCAGCTCATGAAAAGTCATGGGCATGTGAACATGTCACTTTGGGATAGCATTACATTTGTGTAAATTGCTGTGGAACAAAAAGTTTCCATGAGAGATGCTCATCCTATCTGACTGTGAGTGCGTAGATCTCTAAGTGACCTAGGTGCTGCTCCGTTTCCAACCAGTAGAAAGAATAAGTAAATTTAGGGAGCAATTAATTTGACATATTCTGGAGAGCTACTTTAGGATGAGAAGAACTGAGTGAATGAGCCCTGGGTGACTAACTTAACTGTAAACACAGGTAAAAGACATTTACATTTGATCAGATGAATCTTATCTCTTACGTCAGCCACTCAGTTGTTGTTTCCACTTGCCTTTATCACATGATCCTCTTCAACAAATGCAAGGTAGCTCAGCCCTTTTTTCTTTAAGGGCTAAAATTCCTCAGATCATCCTGTGTTTACTGTAGGGTACCACTGAGGAGGAACATCTATAGGGACAATTATTACAAAGCAACTGATTTGCAGCTACTTTTGATCCTAAAGTAACTTGCTTGTGAATGATAACCCCAAATGTGGCTGGTCACACGTGGTATGTTTGTGCCCTTTGGATTCAGGGTGAGGTTTGGGATATGGGTTTGATCATTGCTCTGAATCTGTCAGATGGGAAATTTGAATATGGGTTTCCTGCATATGAGTCATTTTCTGGATATGGTTTTCAATCTCCATTGCTGACTTGGGTGGTCAGCACATGTAGCTTGGGGGGGAATTCATCTGAGAAGCTATGGCTGTGAGCAATGCAGGTGCACATCTGAGCAAGTCATGCTGGACTCCCCTTATGAATGAATGGACAGCTAGCTGATATTGCCAATGGTGTCTAGATTACGAGTCATCTTATCCCAGAGTAGATGTCTGTCTTTGGTCAGACAAATCTCACACAAGCTCCACTGACTGCGTTGATATTTCTGTTGAGTGTAATGGGAGCCGGAGAGCTGAGACACTGACATCTGTATCAGAGACATAGTCAGACGTGAGGAACTTCATCCTAGCATCTCAGTTAAGCACTAAAAGCATGGTGAGATGAATCTAACCAAGAATGGGAATTTGGGATGAATAATATGAACATCATTTACCTCCTGCCTCCCACCATTAGGTCTCCCCACACAAAGCTACTTCAGGTGCTCTGTTTGGTTTGTAGAGAAAGGTACTCTATCTGCTGGACGAAAAAGTGGGCATAATCCAAATTCCATTATTCCTGGGTATTTTTTAAAAAAAATAATTCCCTTTTAAAGACATGGCAGTATGTCTCAGGGACATTTGTCCCTCCCTGTGAGAGGGTGACACATATTTCACAAGCTAACCCAGACAAGTTTAGGATGCTTGTTACATTATGAACCCTGCCCTGTTCTTGTATTTTCTTGTCGTTATCGTAGTGTACCATACCTCTCTTTTCTCATGTAACCCTATTTCCTAGTATACATATCAACAAAGACTTTTGACTAGAGATCTGAAGAAGAGCTGGAAGCATTAGCAGACATGTTGAGAGTGGTTGATGTGGGGCAAGGAGTACTGAATTTTTTGAACTGATTATTTCTTAAGAACTCTGACCTGGTGGTCCTGGTAAACATAGACAAGGCGAGGTAAGTTGTTGACACTGAATCATAATTACCAGAAAACAACAGTCTCCAATTAATACAGTCCTGAGAAGCCACCCTACAACACACTGAACAGTTCTCCTACCTTGACAGAAAAGCAGCCATATCGTTTTCAAGAAAGTGTTCTCTAAAATGATGCAAATAGCAATGAGCGTTTAGAAATGTTAAGAGTTTTGCTAGTGCTATGGTTGCAAATGAGAAAAAAGAAATACTGGCCTCGAGAATGAGGTTCTGTGTATGACTGAACCAGCTTCAACAGAAATAAATACTATTTTTGCATACCACACCAAGATTTAATACACAGCAAGAATTTTTTTTTTTTTTTTTTTTTGCAAAAGGAACAGAAGAAGGTTTGCCTGACCTTCTGAAAGTCATTGATCTCTACAATAGTCTTATGTTCACAATGACATTTTGCCCTAAGGGCATGAATGTACCACAGGGACTGTTTTGAACTGCTTCAGGGACAGTCAGAGATAAAGAGTTATTTTCTCCAATTGGAGTAGTTTAAAATACAGCTGACCAGGCAAAAGAAATCTCCTGTTTAAAACTGTCCCAGAACTTATATTTCAATATGATCTGTGACTAAGTGGTGTTGTCGGTATATCATAAAAGATCTTTTTAATTGAAAATGAGAATGCTGGGGTTTGATTAAAGTATCTGCACAGATCCAGCTAATGAGTGAACAGCTGCAAGTGAGATGCCAGTCCAATAAAAACAGAAGCAGTTCCAAAAGTGACGTTTCTAAAGACTTGCTGCCCAAATAAGTGTTTCTGCCAAGCAACTTAGCTATAATGTCTAGCATGCAGCTATATGCTGTGGGAAAAAAAGACGACCCTGAAAGTCATTTACTGATGGTGTACCATCCACAATTTTTAAAATAGAGAGTCCTGGACTTGGTAATTTTTCTCTTTCCTCACTGTTGAAAATCAGGTTACTCACCTGTTTTTTTGCGAGCTTTTGCAACTCCTTGAAGACAGTTTGTCAACCTCAAAATCTGAAAGTGGGACACTGGTAAATGTGTGGTAAATACATGGAGCTATTGAGCTGCTCTTAATGAAAATGATGAGTCCTTACCCTTGACAGACACAACAGACTTCCCCATCAAAGCTGCAATCATTTCCAGTCCTCCTAGATACCCCCAGGATGAGGGGACAGGTCCTAAATTCAAACACAAAGAGTCTGAACACAGATTCTATGAATGTGATATGGAGACAATCACACTTACATATTTTCACAGTTACAGCTGCAAAAAAGATTTACAAAAAGTGCAGTAGGTATGGTTGAAAAGGTTTCTGGTAGGGCACATCAGTCAAATTAGAAACATTCTGTGGGAAGGTGCTCATCTAGCTACAATTTTCAGAGGAGAAACCATTTGCCTCAAAATAGGTGGTATTTCACTGTGATTATCTCATGCTGATTCTCATTTGAACACCTAACTGAAAACCTAAACATGTATTCATCATTTTTCTTTAACATAATGTAGTACTTGGATGCTGTAAACCAAAACATTTTAACATGATCATCCCACTACAGAAAGAAGTATAGGATGTCCATTTTGTGATATAATCTGAACTGCTGCCTTTCTGAAAAGCACTTTTGAAATGCTGGCATTCTGATTCAAAGAAATTTTTTCTGCATTGGCTTTGCATGGCAAGGTTTTGGTAGTGGGGGGGCTACAGGGGTGGTTTCTGTGAGAAGCTGCTAGAAGCTTCCCCTGTGTCTGACAGAGCCAATGCCAGGCGGCTCCAAGACAGATCTACCGCTGGCCAAGGCTGAGCCCATCAGAGACAGTGGTAGCACCTCTGGGGTAACGTATTCAAGAAGGGGAAAAAGTTGCTGTGCAACAGCAATTGCAGCCAGAGAGAGGAGTGAGAAAATGTGAGAAACAACTCTGCAGACACCAAGGTCAGTGCAGAAGGAGGGGGAGGAGCTGCTCCAGGCGCTGGAGCAGAGATTCCCCTGCAACCCATGGTGAAGACCATGGTGAGGCAGGCTGTCCCCCTGCAGCCCATGGAGGTTAACGGTGGAGCAGATACCCACCTGCAGCCCATGGAGGACCCCACACCAGAGCAGGGGGATGCCCAAAGGAGGCTATGACCCCATGGGAAGCCCGTGCTGGAGCAAGCTCCTGACAGGACCTGTGGCCCCGTGGAGAGAGGAGCCCAGGCTGGAGCAGGTTTGCTGGCAGGACTTGTGACCCCGTGGGGGACCCACACTGGAGCAGTCTGTTCCTGAAGGACTGCACCCCATGGAAGGGACCCACGCTGGAGCAGTTCCTGAAGAACTGCAGCCCGTGGGAAGGATTCATATTGGAGAAGTTGGTGGAGGACTGTCTGTCGTGGGAGGGACCCCAGGCTGGAGCAGGGGCAGAGTGTGAGGAGTCCTGCCCTGAGGCGGAAGGAGCGGCAGAGACAAAGTGTGATGAACTGACCACAAGCCCCATTCCCCATCCCCCTGTGCCGCTGAGGGGGAGGAGGTAGAGAAAATTGGGAGAAAAGTTGAGCCCAGGAAGAAGGCAGGGGTGGGAGGAAGGTGTTTTAAGATTTAGGTTTTACTTCTCATTATTCTGCTCTGATTTGATTGGTAATGAATTGAACTAATTTTCCCCAAGTCAGGTCTGCTCTGCCTGTGACGGTAATTGCTGAGTGATCTCCCTGTCCTTATCTCGACCCACGAGCCTTTCGTTCTATTTTCTCTCCCCTGTCCAGCTGTGGAGGGGAGTGATGGAGCGGCTTGGTGGGCACCTGGTGTCCAGCCAGGGTTAACCCAACACAATGCTACTCCAAAATGTAACACTAAACAGGAAGACCAGAGCTATGGAAGAGTCACAAAAATGATGGCCAACCTCACTTGGTGGTGTAATACACTGATTTGCTTCAGGTTGCTTTGGGAAGGTTCTTCCACAGCTGCAAACTGAGTATGAATGGACAGTCATGTGCAGTTGATAGCATCTAGGTCTTATATACAAAGAGTTAAGATTCATGACCTGTGTTGGATATTTTTTTTTTGAAGCCAGAGTTTTTAAGCTAGGGTTTTTTTAGAGTAAATGGTAATAGCGGGAGTTCTCTATGATCTGCACATAGACTGGATCAATGTCTTATCAAGATGATAAAAGTTTTTAGACACAATAAATCACTGCTTTCTAGAACAACTAATTTTAGCGACACTCAAGAAAGGATGTCATTCTGAATTTGGTCTTGAAGAACCAAATTTAAGACATGGGAAGGAAAAGGCAGTCTGTAAGAGTGATCACAGTACGGTTAGATATACCACTGTGGAGAGAGAGAGAAAGTCAAATATAGTGCATATAGAACTATATAAAAATGAGGCAATAAGCCAAAAAAAAGAAATTAAACTCTACCAAGCAATAAGCCTCCAAGCAGTCTAATGTCTGTTCAAAAGTACTTTTAGAAGCCCAGGTAAACTCTCTGCCACAAATCAAAAAGAAAACAAAGCAGTCTGATAAAAGTGCTGAACAGCTTCATAGGAAATACAAGGAGGCTCTCCCACGGAAAAGGCTGGTATTTAAAAAAGGGAAATTTAACCAAATGAAGAGAAGAGAAAAGTCATGGCAGGTCAAAAGTAATCAGGAAATCAAGAAAGATAAAAAAAAGAATTTGAAAAGCACCTTGCAAATGATGCTTTACCTGAGAGCAAAATTTTATTTAAATACAGACAAAAAGGAAACCAGCCAGTAAAGTGGTGAGCTTGGTTCATGACCATGGTGTCAAAGGGGCACTAAGATGTGATACGGCTAGGGCAGAGACACTTGATAAGTTCTTTGTATTGGTCTTAACTGTGAAAGATACTGGGGAGGTTCCTGTACTCAATGTATTCTTCATAGCAGATCAGTCAGAGGAGCTATGCTTATTTTAGGTACATACACATGAAGTATTAGGCCAAAAAGATATGTCAAAATTTCCAGTCTGACTCTTATTTACAAGGACTTCTATCACCAGCAAGAGGCAGGAGTTGGAAGGAAAGAAGATGATCATGAAGTGCACAGCTTGTTGGGAAGGGGTCAGCAAGGCTCCTGTAATGTGAAATCCTGCCTCACCAGCCTGCTGCTGCTCTACCATGGTTTCAGCAAGTGCATGGGTGAAGGAGACCCAGTGCACACTAGAAAAGTGGGTTTTCAAAAGACCTTTGACAAGATTCTGCAGCAAAAGTTTATTCAGGTTATAAAGTTGTTATGAGTTTGGGAAGGTTCTCCTATGAATTTGACGTTGATTAAAGGATAAGAAGAGCAGAGCAGGGCTTAGTGGTTTTCAGGCTGGATAAGATCCAGCAGTGGGGCCTACTGCGGATCAGTGCTGAGACCAGTTTTATTCATTACCTCATCAATGACCCAAAAAAGAGAACATGTGGTGAAAACTCGAAATATGAGGATGGTGTTAAAATCTTTTAGGCAGCCAAAAGCTGCATCAATGATGAGGAATTACATCAGGACTTCACAAAACTGAATGGTCAAAAGGGGACAGATGAGCTTTGGTGTAGATAAACATAAGGTAATGTATCCAGAGAAAAATAATCTAAACCAAGCTTGCATAGGGCTGAACTCCAAAAAATCATGCAGGCAGAGGAAAAAGTAAAAGCAGAACTGCTACCCCCCAAATCCGGCAACACTAGAACTGGAAAGTACTTGCTGAAACTAGCAGGAGATTGACCTAAAACAGGTTTAAAAAAAAAGTACAACTTCTGGGACTTGCTACCACAGGAGGCTTTGGAGGCAAATTATACCAGAATATTAAAAAATGCAAATTCATGGACAACAGATCCAAAACAAATACTAAATGAAGGAGATGGAGATGAGCCCCTAACATGCCAGCAGAACCATTTTAAGTGCTGAAGGAAACCATGGAGAGAGGCCAAGCTTTTGTTTTCTCCTCAAACAGTACCTTTTTCTGCCAGTGTCATAGACAGATCTAGTATTGACCTATACATGTATGATTGGCATTTCCTACATTCTTAGTTCTCATAATCCAGTATTTTAAGGATTTACTAACCCCAAGAATAACAGTTCAAAAGGCAGGCAGGTGGATAAGGGAAAAGAGATGATAAGTGCTCTTTAGGAAGCAAGGGGGAAACCTTGAACTCTGGAAATGTAAAATGCCAATGAGTACATTACATATACTCATTTAATTACACATTGTCTCTAAAATTTATTCACTAAGGCCCTAATTGAAGGATAGAAAATCAGTTATGTGATGTCTCTTGTTTTTTCTCTCTCTTTTAGCTGGGAGTTAAGTTATATAATTACTGACCACTTCAAAAGCTAAACTTTCTGAATAATTCATACAACACGGCAACATGAGGCAAGGTTAGGGGAGTCTGTGGATATCTCTACATATCAAAAAACAGGCATAGAACTCTGATAAATAAAGGGATGGCATTATATCTGAAGAAACACCAGAGGAAGATAAAATACACAGCTGGAAAAGGAAAAAAACATAACAGCTGGCATTGTCCAGAAATCACTATCCTCTCAAGGATTTGGCACCATGGTAATTGGTAAAAAAAATAATAAGTGCAATTATTTTCGACTCACATAATTTTTAATTGGTTGACATGACTAAATCCTTGACAGAATAATGAATTAAAGCCAAAAGCAATCTTTATCTGTCAGTTTGATTGCACACCCTTAACAGAGAAGTGATCTCATTGCCACAGTTTTAGAAATACATCAAAAATTGTGCTCAAAGTAAAAGCTTCAGCTTTTTCTTTTTTTTCCCTTTCAAAATTTAAAGCACTGGTAAATGCCGGGTGTATTCAGCTCCTGCAGATCTGGTGCTTTTGCTATCAAAATGCAGGGCGCTAAGCAACAGCTGAATATTCTGGACACAGGACTGGGAGATGGGAAACTTATTCGACTCTTTGCTTCCATGTCAAATCATTCTGGTCTTAAAAGTCACTCAGAGCCTTGACCTTACTTCTGATGCACCCAATGGCACAACCTGACAATGGTATAAAATACAGATCTTAACTATTTTGCATATGTAATGCAGAAATAAAAAGTATACCATCACAAATGACTCAATAAGAAGAATCAGCAAATACTTGGTCACAACTTTTATTTTTATTATTAAGAAATTATAATATCGATGACAACATTAGGGATTATGATTCTTTCATTTTAATTTTATATTATTACTTGAGAAGTATACAGTAGGTAGTGAACTGCTAAAGGAAAAATTAAGAGAACTGAACTGTTTTAAAGCTCCTGCACACAGGGCATACTGGGTTGCTTTGCCTTTAATTTGTTGCCACGTTCATGAACCCAACAGTCCGATGATCCTACAAGGTAGATGAGTGCGTTTTATATCATATCTAAATAGGCAGAGGGAGACTTCCAGATTTCTCCCCAAGATGCATGTGCTTATGACACCCACTATTGACTACTGGAAACAGGAACGGAGCTACATGAACTTGGTTAGGCTAAGTCCTCTTCATCAACAAGGAAATCTCTAGCTGATATTGTAGGGACATGGACTTGGAGCCTCTGCAAACTGGTAAATATTTCTCAGTGATGGAGATTGGTGCCCACAGTTGAGAAAGAAAAAAAGCTCATCTGCTTCTGAGGAGGGACTTATCATGTGCAAAGCTACATTGAAAATGAAGTTCTCTTATATGCCTCTTGCTCTGCAAGCTCTTCAGAGATATTGCAGGCAAGCAAAGATGACATCATTGCTGTTATTTCTCCTTTAAAAGGAAATCTCCTGCTCCAACAGGTCCATGTCATTCCTGTGCTGAAAACTCCAGAGTTGGACACAGTGCTCCAGGTGGGGTCTCACCAGAGCGGAGTAGAGGGGCAGAATCACCTCCCTCACCCTGCTGGCCACACTTCTTTTGATGCAGCCCAGGATACGGTTGGCTTTCTGGCCTGTGAGCGCACATTGCCGGCTCATGTCCAGCTTTTCATCCACTAGGACTCCCAAGTCTTTCTCCTCAGGGCTGCTCTCAATCCCTTCATCCCTCAGCCTTTATTGACAGGGGAAGTTGCCCCAGCTCAGGTGCAGGACCCTGCACTTGGCCTTGTTGAAACTCATGAGGTTCACATGGGCCCACTTTTCGAGCTTGTCCAGGTCCCTCTGGGTGGCATCCCATCCCTCAGGCATGGCAACTACACCACTCAGCTTGGTGTTGTCTGCAAACTTGCTGAGGGTGCACTCGATCCCGCTGCCTATGTCATTGATGAAGATATTAAGCAGTCCTCATTCCAATATGGACCCCTGAGGGACATCACTCTTCACCTGTCTCCATTTGGACATTGAGCCATTGACCACCACCCTCTGGATGCAACCATCCAACCAATTCCTCATCCACCAAACAGTCCACCCATCAAATCCATATGTCTCCAATTGAGAGAAAAGGATGTTGTGGGGGACCATGTCAAAGGCCTTACAGAAGTCCAGAGAGATGACATCTGTAGCACTTCCCTTGTCCACTGATGTAGTCACTCCATCACAGAAGGCCACTGGGTTGGTCAGGCAGGACTTGCCCTTGGTGAAGCCATGCTGGCTCTCTCAAATCACCTCCCTGTCCTCTATGGGCCTTAGCATAGCTTCTAGGAGGATCTGTTCCATGCTCTTCCTGGGCAGAGAGATGATGCTGACAGGTCGGTAGTTCCCAGGGTCCTCCTTTCTACTCTTTTTAGAAATTGGTGCAATGTTTCCCTTTTTCGAGTCACCAGGGACTTCACCTGACTGCCATGACTTTTCAAATATCATGGAGAGTGGCTTGGCAACTACATCAGCCAGTTCCCTCAGGACTCTGGGATGCATCTCATCAGGTCCTATAGACTTATGTATGTTCAGGTTCCTCAGGTGGTCACAAACTTGATCTTACAGTGGGAGGGACTTTGCTCCCCCAGTCCCCGTCTTGTGGTCTGTCCATTTGAGAGGTGTGGGAAGAGAGGTTGCCAATGAAGACTGAGGCAAAGAAGTTGTTGAGTACCTCAGCCAGTGTTGTGGTTTAACCCCAGCCAGCAACTAAGTACCACACAGCCACTTGCTTACTCCTTGCCCCCGGGGGGATAGGGAGGGGAATCAGAAGAGTAAAAGTGAGAAAACTCATGGGTTGAGAGAAGAACAGTTTAATAATTGAAATAAAATAAAGTAAAATAGTAGTAGTAGTAGTAGTAGTAGTAGTAGTAGTAATAATAATAATAATAATAATAATAATAATAATAATATACAAAGCAAGTGATGCACAATGCAACTGCTCACCACTCGCCGACTGGTGCCCAGCCCGTCCCTGAGCAGCAGTCCCCCCTTCCCGGCCAGCTGCCCCCAGTTTATATTGAACATGATGTCATATGGTATGGAATAGCCCTTTGGCCAGTCTGGGTCAGCTGTCCTGGCTGTGCCCCCTCCCAGCTTCTGTGCACCTGGCAGAGAATGGGAAGCTAAAATGTCTTGACTAGTGTAAGCACTACTTAGCAACAACTAAAACATCAGTGTGTTATCAACATTATTCTCATACTAAATCCAAAACACAACACTATACCAGCTACTAGGAAGAAAAATCAACTCTATCCCAGCTGAAAGGAGGACAGCCAGTCTTGCTCATCAGGGTGGGTAAGCTTTCTTTGACCTTACTTTCCTGGCTGACATACCTGTAGAAGCCCTTCTTATTATTCTTTGTATCCCTTGCCAAGTTCAGGTCCAGCCATGCCTTTGCCTTTCTGACCCCATCCCTACACAACCGGGCAGCGTCCCTATACTCTTCCCAGGATACCTGTCCCTGCTCCCACTGCCTGTGCATTTCCTCTTGTCTTTAGTTTGACCAGCAGGTCTCAACTCAGTCATGCTGGTCTCTTGCATTCTTTCCTGATTTCTTATACCTGGGGATTAGAGAGCTCTTGCACTCTATGGAAAGCATCCTTAAAGATCTGCCAGCTCTGTTCCACTCCCTTGTCCCTAAGGGCAGTTTCCCTATGGGTCCTGTTGACTAACTCCTTGAAGACCTGGAAGTTTGCTTTCCTAAAATTCAGGGTCCTGGCTTTGCTCTTCACCTGACCCGTATCCCTCAGGACTGCGAACTCCACCAGTGCATGATCACTGCAGCCCAGGCTGCCTCCAGTCTTGACGTCACCAATTAGCTCATTTGCATTGGTGACCATCAGGTCCAGTATCACCTCCTCTCTGGTAGGGCTGTCTATTACCTGGCTTAAAAAGTTATCCTCAATGCATTCCAGGAGTCCCCTGGATTACCTATAGCTCACCGTGCTACTTTTCCAGCAGATGTCAGGGTGGTTGAAGTCCTCCAGCAGGACGAGAGCCTGTGAGTGCAATGTCTCCTGCAGCTGGAGTAAGAAGGCTTCATCAATAGGCTCCTCTTGATTGGGCGGCAACAAAGTTGCCTTTGTTGCCTTGGTCTCTCATTCTTACCCATAAGCTTTCAGCCTGCTTGTGGTTATTCTTCAGAGACAGCTCACACACTCTAGCCATTTCTTGACGTAGAAGCCACTGCCTCCACCCCTCCTTCCTCACCTGTCCTTTCTGAACAGCGTGTAGCCATCGATAGCCGCACTCCAGTCATGGGATTCATCCCAAGTTTCAGTAATGGCAAGTAGGTCGTAATTGACTTTTGTTTTGTTTTGTGCCATTTTCCTGGTGAAACAGGGATTTGACTGGTGACCAAAAACTACTATGATAGCTATCACTTATATCACCTAAGAATTCTGTATTTGATCAAAGTTTGATATTTTAAAGAAAGAGGAATAAAGAAACACCAGCCAGAAGCATGATCTTAAACCATAATTTTGGACTCTGGATCTTTCACAGCTTGAGAAATGTCTGCTAGCAATGTTGGCTGTGAAGAGGCAGCTCATCAGACCTCAGTTCAGATTCTGACCTTTCTTCCCTTACATCTCTTTAAAGGCATTGTTTAGGGCTTCTCCAGGGAAAAGACAATTGCTTTTTTAAGCTGAAAAGTCCTGGATGAAAGTCAAGCTGATGGGTCTCAGAGCTACGTCATTAGAAAGCTTATTACAGAATTTAACACTGATGTTAGCCTAAAATTCCTTTCCTTCTTGCCACTAGAGAGCAAAAGATTAATCCCGTGACAGGCTTAGAGATGAAGAAAATGTTAACTATGCCAGTATTCCTACAGGGCTGACAGATAAACTTTGGTCAGTTCTATTGTAAATACTCTGAAGTGAGGGTTGTTCACAGGCTACTGTAAGATATCTGCAAAGATAAATGAAAAAACAAAGCAGTGTTATTGAGACTTTTGTCTCATTTTCACGCTCTGATAAAACATGGACCTCCAGCTACAAATCTTCATTGATTTTAATTAGGTTTTACACGTAACAGTCAGCTAAGCAATTGCATCAGTACTGCATACCTGAGTAGTACCTTATATTGCAGTTGGAGCTCAGGTTTATCAGTGTCTATGTGCAAAATATTAGCCCGGGGCAATAAAGTCAGACTGTAATGGGAAACATGCAAGGAAAATAAAAGCGCTCTTCTTTTCATGCCTTTAGCCTGTCACTCACAGGAAAATGCCAGACTTCCCTCAGCTTCAAGTCGTTACAGTGAATCTTCTGCTGCATCCTTGGCAGGCTCTTTCAGTCCTTTCAGGAACAAAATAAGCAATAAAGCAGCTGTTGCTTCAGATCTCTTCTGGCAGAATTCAGATTTCCAGTGATGGTTTGAAGATTCTTTCCCCCAGCTGATTCCCCTGGTTCTTTGTTTGATATTTCCTTTTTCTTCTCCTCCCTGCATTGAACATAAAGGAGGATAGGGTTTGTTTTCCTTTCCTGCTGTTCTCTTTCCTGCTTTGTTTGAGCTGAAGCATAATTTTTCTTGCCGCAAGAGGACTGGGGCAGGACCACGGAGCCAGGTCGGTCCAAGCGGAGCTGACCCCGTGTCAGAGATCAGCAGTTGGTAGGAATAAGTTAAATGACGTGTTTGTGTTTCTGTAATTCCCTTTGCCATAACCTTGTCTTGACTGCACAAGCCTTTGCTGCTCTAGCTGTTCTTCAGGATGTTCTCCACCTCCATCTAATCTCTTTTAGTTTTCCCTGTTTTGGGAGCTCCAGAGACACCACATATTTAGTGCCAAACTGGCTGCTACAGTACCCAAGGAAATTCAGGCAGAGCTCAGACGCGACCATCCTGTACAGCCCAAACGATCTCTCAGTCAGACTTTCTAAAGCTGTCAGCACAGCAGCTGCTAACATTTCTTATCTTCTCTGATATCTTCCCCTCCCCAAGAAAAGAGCACCTCTTACATGCAGGCCCAGCACTACTGTATCTGAACACAGGAAGAAATTGCTCTGAAGGACCTGGCTCTGTTAGGGCAGAGCAGGATGGGTGCTGGTAGCGCAACCTGTAGAGCCACATTGGTGGGATTTCTTTTACGGGAAGTCCTACAAACTGTCATTTAGGACTATTTGCTCCTTCTAGAGTACAGAGAGGTGTTTTGTAGCTCTACAGGCTACATTTAGCAGCAGCACCAGCTTACCAGGATTTTGCCCATGGTTATTTTTTTCTTTTTTTTTTCCCAATCCTCTGGTTGCTAGATTTCTTCACTGATGTTATTCAGATGTTTCCTTACCCATAATAGACATTTTTAATGTGTTAATTTGTACTCACATGAGGCTTCAAGTTGGCACTCAGTGCAACAAGTATCTATGAAATGCTAGGGTGGGGGATGTGCAGATGTTTCGGTCTAATCTATCTTGGACCATGTGCCAGAGAGGCCCTTCCCAGAGGTTATCCTGGATCTGTGTTCAAACATTTGGAACTACCTGCCCATCCCCCTTCTCATATCCCTCTCCAGCCAACATATACAAGTTTAATAGACTCTGGGCTTTTCTGGGTATGATATATCCCTTCAGCAGCTCCCCTATAATATTTAGGTTTGTTTGTGGATGAGACTGAAAGGGTCTCCCCAAAGACCCAGTAAATAAGTGTCTATCTGGATTAAATTACACTAACCAACCTGATTAGATTTACTCATGCCAACTACAGTTACTTTTCTAGAGCTCTCGAGATGCTCCTCTGAGAAATATATGAATCTCTGAAATTTTCAGGGCAGGTATATGCAAATTAAGACACCCCTCCCCCCCCATGCTTTCCTCCATAACATATGCCAAAGCTTATGACTGCTTCGGTAAACCTGTTCTGCAGTTATCATTTAAATAGGCTGTGACCAGCCGTTTTGCCCCAGCAAGGTGAATGCACGTCCATCACTGGAAATAGAATATATCACAGCAATTACTCAAAAGAGAAAAAAAACCTGTTGCTTGCACTGGCAAGTGTGTTCATGGCACATAATCTGTACACAGCACCTTCTGCTCATATCCTTTATCAGACTAGATTCTGCACTGGCAAAGACTCTGGAGTAAGGTTGGACAGCCTCATCATTTAGGTTCTTAGGCAAGGAAATAAGTGTTGTTCAGGTCTTAAAAATTATTATCTATATTGACTGAAATAGCACTGTATTAGCTAGAATAATTGTATTTCTCCATTTCATGCCTGTGGAAAAACAGATCTTGGGATCAATTGGTAGAAACCAGTGTTTCCAAATTCAGTATGCTCATAATTTAGGAAGCAATTCACCTCATTCTAAAATAAACATCCCTTCTTTAACAGATGAATTGCACCCCAAGATCGCTGCAATAGGAGCCTGGATAACTCAGATAACAGCTACAGAGCAGATGCCTAAACTTAGGTGAATTGACTCTAATCCCTACTTTCATGTAATGTTTTCTTCCATGGGCCAGCAATGCTCTCCTATGAAGGATTATTGCTGAGAAGGTGGCAGGACCTACACATCAGGCATCTTCTTCTGTCTCTTATCTCCAGTTCTGATTCAGGGTATAACTGTTATTTTCCCCCAACGATCTCTGGTTTCAACATCACAAATGAATGAAGCTAAAATGTAGATTGAATCCTTATGCCTTGTTACCCCATCAATAGATACCCATGAGCAAGTGAGAGCTATTGTAGTGTACACTGCAGAGGAATAACAGAGGAATGAAGCCTTAAGGATGCTAAGGGGTGAGGACAACAAGAAAGTCCTTTCTTGATGGAATTAAGTTCAGTAAATAAATTGTTTCTATTACTTGGTGCACTTGACACCAGTACTATCAAGACTTCTTGAGGTCAGTGTGCCCGTATATGCATGTAAATCTCATACCATGAAATCAGTGACAATCATATCTCAGTGGATACCTTCCTATAAAAGTACTACTTAATAGTATAATATGCTTGCCTTTATGATCAGAAAGTTTAGTGAATTGGATCAGCAAATCATATCACATCTGACCTTTGGTTTGTTGTCTTTAAATACTAATATTAATTTTAAATAAAATCATCTTTATTCTTCAGCGAGGCATTCTTAAGAATGGTCATACCAAGGGACTTCTTTTATTTGATTTGGATCAAAATCTGGAGGAAATTAGCTCTTTTCTTGCACTTGACTGACAGTAAGTTTGAGTCACACTTTTTAGCCATCAGAGACATTTGTCCACCTTCACGTTGTATCATGCAGGATCATATTGCTTCTTTAATTTATTCAAACTTCTTGCATTCCCTGGTTTATCATATTCTTCTCATGTACAAAGACACTCAAGCCTTCATGGCACTGACTGCTCCCAGTACCTTTGTTTTCCACAGCGGATTTTCTTTGATAATGCTTCTTTTTCACTATAGTACATGTTTATTTTCCCAGTGACTCATACTTTAGACTACACATAAAATATCTTCCCACACTGCATATATGGCCTGTCAAAAGCTATCATTTGCATCTCTACCTGAACATGCAGCATACCTTTTGATGGCCTTTAATTTTAAAGGTCTGTGTGAAGTTTTGTGACAGCTGAAATATAAACATATGTTTAATGTTGTTTTCTTGGTTGGTTAAGCCTTGCTTCCATATCCTGATAGAGCTTTCAACTGGTCTCAAGCCAGCAGCCTGTCTCTGGGGAGGAAATAATAGACTAAATTAGAGTTCACTCCCAGGTAAATTAACTGCATTTTTTGTTGAACAGCAAACTACATCAGTCATTAATTATGGTTGTCTAAATTCAATCATATTTTGGAAAGGTCTGAATGACTTGCTGTTCCTTTGTATGATTAAAGTTCCCTCCACTTCATACAATACCTACTTCCATTTCAGTCGTAGATACTCACGTACTGAGATTCAAGTAGATTTAGCTTGTCTCTCTCTTAAACACCTCCTTTAAAACTTTGCTTAGAAGGGATCCCTAGAAAGAGAAAGTAGTCATCATGGAAGGAAATATATCCTCACCTTTGAATGACTACGTAATGCAATGTTTGTTAAGTACACATATAAATCAAAAGATTTTGTGACAGCAAAGGTTTCTGCAATTCTTTACCAGGAGCTTGGTAGCTGTACTGGATTTATGTTTATAGTCCTTGGTCTAAGAATCAAACCCAGATATCCTGCATTGTGGCAGGAAAGACCAAAATGTCCTAAGAAGAACATTATTTTCTGCCCTCTTTAGTTACAGCAGTGATAACATCTTCCATGTCCAGAGCCAGCTGTGGGAGCTGCATCCTCCTGTGGTGGGTACCAGGATGCTCAGACCCCACCTGCTTCCCAGACTTATTTTGTCTCTGTCATCCCCACTGGCTGCTAGACCTATTGGCCACGCCAGCCTTACAGCTATAGGTATACTAGGGACTGTGGCCTTTCCAAGTGGTGCACGGCCACGCACCTAATACTGGCACTCCTGCGTGAGCTAACCAAAGCTTCAGAGGTTGTTTCTAGTCACACTGCTTTGTGGGGCTGAATGCATTCAACTGTAGGGAAAATAACGGGAGAAAATTTCATCAATGCATCTTTTTTCATCATTCCTTCACAAACTGAAATGGAGATTTAATGATTCTTTATATGAACAGCCATGTGGGGTCCTGAATTATACCAGCAGGCTAAGAAAGGGATGTGAAAAATAATTGTATTTCAACAGATGGCTTCTGATGTCTAATTATCAATATATGTAATGTGCAGTTTTTGTGCAAGGCCTGGTTATCTGGCTCATCCTAGCTGTTTATGTGTATCACGCGTTTCCCAGGTGCCTGTAACTACTATGACTCAAAAGGCAGAGAACAATAAAAATGTCTGTTTAAGAGCATAGCCACTCCAGACACTAATGGGCCTATGAGAGCCTTTGGCAGGCACATCTATCCACGAGCATGGATGACAAGAATGGATTTAGCTGCCAGCTACATTTTACAAGGCCATTCATTCTTGCAAACACCTAAGACTTGTAACATGGTTTCCAGCTGTGCAAAGTAATTAATTATAATAGAACACAAATAATAATCTGTCGCTCCTCACTCACAGTAATTTTCACTTTCTAAAACCCATGTGCGCCCAGTTTGTGTGGTTACTGCAAACGATGTTTAATATCCAACAGCGAGATTTAGATGAACAAACAAAACAAACAAACGAGCAGTTTAATTGAAGGGGTGGTAGATGCTGATGTGTCACGCAGAGTAAGAATTTCAGGACAGCCCACACCCAACCTGCTAGTAGAAATGTTAAGGTGCCTCTGCACAGGCTGCTTTGCAGGCAGGGACAAGGCAAGGGAGCCCAGCCAGGCGATGAGCGCTCCATGGTACTACAGGGAGCAATAACAAAAGCTATTTGGACCTTAGGTGCTTCAAGAAAAACTTATTCTCTGAGCCCTAGGGCATTGAGTGAGCAGTTTTAAAGGTGCCCTCGAGTACCCGATGCTGGCGCAACACAAGACCTTACTGCAAAGGAAGGAAAAGTCCCTTTGCAGGGCCAGAGAGCCATCAGGAATATGAAGAGCTCACCTCTGCCAGCCACAGCCGCTGGCTCTTGGTAATTATCTATCTGGTTTCTTTGTAACGGCAGCAGGATCAAGAAACACAAAACTCACAGCAGTGCTAGAGAGGGGAAAAAAAACCCCAACAAAACTCTCAACCCCCTCCAAACCTGCAGGAGGTATCTGTGAAAGTGAAGTGAACGTGGCACAAAAGACAACTTAAAGCCTAGAAAAGACAACTAAAGGCAAGATTTATGACTGCACCGAGAGAGGTCACAGTTACAAGCCTCAGGCATTATGGTTCTGTGTAAAGAATATGGATCTGTCTGAGGATATCATGAAAGTACAATAAAGCAAAGAAAAAGAAAAGAAACAAGCACCAAATTGATCATCAAACATTACAGTCCGGATCTGTGCTCTCTTCAGCTTGACTGAGCAACTCAGCATCTCACAGCAGGCTTATTGCCATGTTTCCTCCATAAGGGAGCTTCAGCAAATCTTCTGATTCCCAAAATGTATTTTTGCTCTCTTTTGCTTTAACAAACAGAAGAAGATTATATGTTTCACTGAGCCAGGATGCAGATTTTCCCTTTCTGACGAGGTGCCTATTGCTTCAGCTCTTCCTTTCACACTGTTATCTTATCCAACAGTTTCTGGGAGCCCTGCTGTGAATCTACAAGGCCTTCTCTTTGGGCCCTTCCCTGTGTAATTTTTGATATTATAAGTTTAGAAAAACTGAACTCAAACGCCTCTTCCCTCAGTCAGTGGTGCATCTCTCTTGAATGCACACATGCTGTTGCAGAAAGTGTAGTCCTTAAGGGTGGCACCAAGCTTTGGAGCACAACTGAATTAAAAAAATCAATCCCTCTGTAAAGAAAATGTGGGCAAAGTAAAAGGGATCATTCTGAATGGCACAGTAATCAGGAGTTGATCCAGGAAGACAACAAGGTCATGTGTGTAAAATGATCTATAGAAAAATGACAGTATAATCATTATCAGCCAAGCTTTTGGAAGAGTTGGATTTAAAACTCAGGACTGATATTTTCTTTTCTCTCTAAGCAGACCTTTCCTGCGACCTTGTAAATATACACAGTAACTCCTGCTATAGGCTGTTGTCTTGGCTGGAGGTTTTCCCAGGCAACTTCACATGAAGTGTCATCAGGAGCTTACCTGGCTTCACTTCTTTACAGTCCTTTGTGTTTTCAGATTAAACGTTGAATTTCTTTTTGACAGGAACCTTTGGGAATGACTGTATCTGTCCTTAGGACGGACTCTCAGTTACATAACATACAATGAATCACCTGCATTGACCATGACTCCTAGGGGTACATAACACTTTGCAGTGGGCAGAGGGATGAAGACCACTCTTCCCCTGCTGCGGAGTATTTTGTTTCTCACTGGTGTACTTCCTACTCCCTCAGTTTTGGCATCACAAGTGAATGCGATCCAAAGAAGATTTGCCTCCACCTTCTTTTTTAATGAGACTCATACAGAGCTGCAGTAGGCTCATTTACAGCTTTATCAAGGAATTCTCACTTTCCTGCTCTGCATTTGACTTCTGGTTGGGGTGTGAACCTCACTTGTTATGCAGTTTTATGGAATGAATGGTTACTCCAATCAACAGACCTACTTTTCCCCTGTATTTTTTGAATGTCAGAGAGGCTATGCTATTAGTCACATCCTTTACTCTTACCACTATACCTTATATTTTGTGCATTTTTCCCCTTTCTTTCTACTCATCTGACATAATAATATGAATATATCCTTTTAAAAACCCAATATTGCTAGTACTTTGCAGATTAATTATCCCTTTGCCTTTGCTTCATGTATCAAATTCCTCTCCTGAATCCATGACAGGGTACAGGAAAATGTAGATGCAAGAGCGTAGTGATGACTACGCAGCACACGTGTTGTAGTGTGCACATAGCACTCACCCCTTGGGTTCCCTTCTCTTATTTCTTAACTGAGGATAAATCCTTTTCTATATCTTCAGGGTAAGTGGTGTCTTCTGATGCTACTCAGCACATTAATCCTGGGTTTTAGGATATTGACACTGGACTAACTAAGGGTTATTGCTTTTCCTCTGATGATACAGGAAAAAAATGTCTTTCACTGCAGAAAACAAGGATAAACTCTAAAACTAAGTTTCTTTGGCACATTGTCAGAGAGGTGACCACTGGATGGGAGCTTGCAGAACTGATTCATTCCCAGTTGCCCTTCCACAGCAGCTGAGATGCAGACACAGCAACCTGGAGCACTGTTCCTTATTTACAGCACATCCATTGCCTCCAGGGAACAGAACATGCTCTGCAGGTCTTGCAGCATTACCACCATGCAAAAACAAAGCTAGCTGGGTGTTCCTACTGCATACGTGTGTTCCCTTTCTTTGAATCCAGACTTAGTCCACTTCTGTGTGTTAATGTGCCAAATAAATCAGTGTGATGACTGCTTTGTTTCTATGCTTGCTAGCAATGTCAGCTTCCTATGCACAGTGCTGCGGGCACCAGTAGCAGTTTTAGTGCCCATGGAAACATTTCTGCATTACCCAAGCCTGTACCAGTGAAAGGTGGCTGGTTAAAGGGGCTTGTGCACATAAGATCATTGCAGGAGCCCTCTGCTCTCCTCTGTGAGTATTCCTTTTATTTTCTGAGTCTTCAGAGTTTGTAGCCATCAAAGACTCAGTATAACAAAGATGAAAAATTTATTTTAGTATATTTATATCCTCATTAACAGTAAAAAAATGGGGAAAATCACTTCATTGTCCTGGCTTCTTGTTTTCCTTCTCCCACATCATGCCACAGCTTTTCTCCTGCCTTTTTCACCCTACAGAAGTCAATTTGAGACATTGATATCAAGGTAGGGTAGTGTAAGCTGACGGTCAGTTCAATTTCAGGTACCGCACTTGATCCTTGATGCTAGGTTACTCATTTCTAGAAGATGACTGTTCCTGTAGAGCCCTATCTGTCCACATCATGTCAGAGGGTGATGGGAGACTTTAGAGTGTCTGGCACTGATCTGAGCACTGATCTTTAGTGCCTGGGAGGAAGATTTCTTCTTATTCACTAACATTTCAGGTGCTAGTCCACTGTATAGAACATCGATAATGCTTAAAAAGCTGGCCTTTTCTTGGCTGTGGCAGCAGACTCTTACAGATGCCCAAATTACTGCTCAGGTATGTAAAATTATTTAGTTTTGCTTTGTAGCTCAAGTTGCTCATTTATATAAAAATATAGCCTCATTTATTCTGTAAACCCCAATACTGAGCCAGACTGGGATGATATTTGTTTCTCAGCAATGACAGAGAAGAGTGCTTCCCTCCGTTCCAACACCAATTTAACCTGGCCAGCACCTGGAGCTTTGGCATAGTTATCTTAAAAAAGCTTTTCATAAAGCACAGCAATATGGAGAGAAGGTATTTTGCTATGTGTTATTATTAGCTTGGATCATACTTCTGTGAATCATGAAGGAAAATAGAAACACAGCTGGCTAAGCATTGCCCTTTAAATGTCAGGACAGTGTGTGTGCATGTGTGTGTGTGTGTATATATTTATCAAGATTTAAATTTTAATTCTCTGATGTTCTCTTCACACTGTGGATTTCAGATGAGGTTATTTATAATATGCCCAACCCATGGTTAGTTGTCAGGAATTATTCCAGAACAACTAGTTGGGCATTTAACTGTTTTGAGTTCTCTGAAGTATTTTTTTGGGTTTTGCTGTTTGCATACCTCACATGTAAGATCAGGTATACATTTTATATTGGAAACTTTAGTCTCTGAAATATCTGCTTGGGAGTCACCCCTGAGCTTCGATAAAACCTCTTGCCTGCTTGAGTACTTGATCTGAACTTTTTGCCAGCTTCCCTAACACCTTAAATTATATTATAGCTTCATAAGTTTAAGTTAGGATGGGTGACCATTTAGTTTAGAGCTTTCATAAACTTCTGGTTGTGAAAGCTTCTGTCTTTCTATGCAACAGAGATTTTCCATGATGGCCTTTGGAGACATGATGCTCTCAGTGAGACTGCTGAGGTCTCTTGCACAATAGGATTTCCAGGTCTGCAATACGAGTGAAGAGCAAACGCTGCAGATGGGCATACTCTGCAATCCCAATCACCAGATGACGGATTTTAGAGCATCGCAGACTCTGCATTCCCCACCAGCTACCATTACTAGCTGGTTAGATTGTCAGACCAGCAGCTGGCCTTTTTCATAGTTTTCCACAGAGGACAAAACTCCATTATCTTGTACTAAAGAAAATTCTTTTCCTTAAAGCTGAGTACTTGATATCACTATTGTAAAAATATCTCCTTGGTCCTTAATCTGATGCCTTGCTGGAATCTCTCACAGATCAAGAGTAAATAGGTGGGTAGGTATTTTATGATGAAATTGTATGATTCCTTCCACATACCACCAAAGAAATTTTTGCTTCAGCTCTACAGGAAAATCACAAAATCATTTAGATTGAAAGGGAAATCCTGAGGTCATCTAGTCCAACCGGGCAGCTCAGGCAGCATCAGCTAGAGCAGGTTACCCAGGACTGTGTCCAGATGCGTTTTGAATATCAAGTTTCTTCAGATGGAGACTCCACAATAAATGAAGAATTAAAACTAGAAGCAGCAAGTTAGGCCAGAATCTAACTCCTTCCCGTTCTGTCATATCTTCTACACTACAACACAAGAAAGAAAGAGAGAAGATTTCCTCTGTGGATACATTTATATTAACTATTTTTCTTTGTTTTCTGACTTACATACTGCTGTTTATGAAAGTTATCTGTTTCAGCAGTGGAAGAAGTTGTTCTCTGTATATAAATCTGGGTGGATGTTTAAACTTGCCAAGTGTTTCAGAATCCTTTGGGATGAAAGGTACTATATAAATGTAAAATACACTGTTATTATTTATTATTTTTCTACACATGGTAAGTGCTCCTGGGATGTTCTGTTTGTTGTAGTTGTTGTGATGGTGTTACGTGACCTGGCATTGGATCTTGCCACAGCACACAAAGACTTATTTCTGAAGAAATTAGATTAACACTCATCCTTCAGTTTTCCACTGACACAGTATTTTACATTAGGTGTATCTAACTTTTTTTCCCCATCCTTATTTTGTGAGGCATGTGGAACTAACATTCTCAGAGAAATTAATGTCTTCTTTGTTTTCCCTCAGTTTTGCTCAGTGTCATGCTGAAAAAACTGTCTGGTAATTCAAAATAGTAGGTTTTTGCTGCGTTTTGCTTGGGGATCCGCACTGATGCACTAGTTTCTTGCAAAGAGAAGGAATAAAAGAAACAATAGACATTTTTACCTGGGAAAGAGTAAACACATTGGGATATCTTCTGGGTTTTGTCATCCCTGGCACACATTGAGCTGTCAGTCCCCATGCCTGTGTGCATGTGCTACAGAGGAAACCTCATGCATACTGGTTTGTATTCTCATCCTCCCAGTAAACTATCACTATTCTCCTTATTTTCTGTGAAAGCAGAGGAAGAACTTCCACTTGCTCAACCTTGCCTATCACCTGTGTAAAGCACTTAATGGGATAAATTGCCAATATATTCTTTTTCTTTTTTTTCCATAAGCTTCCCCTCTATCTTAAATCCATTTTCGGTGTTTCACATGTTATTTTTAAAATATTCCGAGAACTCCTGTTTATCTACCCAACAGTGCCTGTCTACTGCCCCTTGCAGCAGATGTATCATGCCTGGAAGCCCACAGGATTAAACAGTTAGGCACTCTGCCTGGGCTTGAGCTAACAATGACATTTTGCACCAGCATCTGTAGAAAGCAATGAGGTACTTGGCTTTCTCATCGCAATCCAGGGGCAGTGAAGAAAAAGAATAGGAACACCAAGCCATTTTAAGATATGGTCATAAATGAGTTGCAAGGGTAGATTATAGTCTTTTTGGCTGAAAACTACAATTTTGATGATTTCTGGAACTACAGACAAAAGCCATCTCCTGATTTTTCCTTCATTCAATGAGTTTTACACTTCTGCTTATTTCAAAAGCACTACAAAACTCCATTATCTTCGAGATCTTTCTCCTGCAATTTTCAAAGAAATCAGGTAAGGTAGAAAATTGGGTCTCTTCCAAGCAGTTAGAGATGTTCAGATTTTGCAGTAATAGAAATACCAGGATAGAACCAGTTTTATATTTGGTAGACTGGTGACATTTACAAAAAAACAATAATGCAAGAAGGGATTGAAGATGAACTGTTGCTATTTCACAGTGTATACATGGGGGTTGTGGCAGGCTTTTTATTTCTTTTTCAAGCACTGTTGTTACTCCACTTTGGAGTTGAACTGTGAAGTTTGGGAAGAAATTGGTTCACGAGAGATGTTCTCCATATGGGTATGAGACCTACTGACATAGAAAAAAACAAATCTATATTAGAAAGAAATAAATCTCTGGAGGAAAGAAGATTATGTGCAGACCATGTAAACACCTCTTGTAAGACTTCCAGAATAGAAATTTTTTTGATGGATTCCTTTTAATAGGCGGCAGTTTGTGGAACTTGTCAGAAGTTTTCTGCAGAAGTTTCTCCACCAGAAAATGCTTTTTTGCTGAATTCAGAACATTCCCTGATAATTTGTTGTTTTACAAGATTTGATTTCATAAATAATTCAAAGGAACCATTCAGAAATTGCAAGACTGTGAATTTTTTTAGAAAGGAACACCACATTTTTATTTTTAAAATGAGATTTTGATTATATTAGTATTAGCGTGCCAACATAAAATTTTGTTTGTTTAGATCTTCTTCAGAAAGCTCAAATTTCCAATAAAACAGGAAATATCATTCATATACAGGTCAGGAGCATCCTAACTGTTTTTCTCTTTAAGGGATGCTTCTAAGGACGAGGAACACTTTTATCCACCAGACATGACATTTAATTTGACAATTTTAAATGCACCAATCTTATTTAAAAATTAAATGTAAAACTATCACTTTCTAACACTGCCTTTTGGATCATGCAGCAGTATTATCCATCTGTTGGGGAGCTCTGTAAAATATTTAAGGAGAAATCTTCCCATCAGATGAAGGGCAGTAATGACAAATTATCTCAGTCTCAATGTGAATATACTCTTACTTCAGGAGAATTTAGGTTCCTAAATGCAATTTTCAGTAGCTGATCCCTGAGCAACTACATGGATGAAATTTCCTGAATCTGCATTTTCCAGACAAAGGAGATGCCTTTATTTCCTCTTGTGAGGAAAACTCTTCCTAGTGTTACTCAACTGAGGTGTTACCATTCCCATAGTGACTTTTTGTGACATATCACACAGGTGTCATTATGGCAGGAGTTTCTGCAACTATGATTTACATACATACCTAGCGGTTACAGTTCTGCTGAAAAAAAAAATATATATAAGCATGAAAATGAGGCCTGAAAATAGGAAAATGGGTACTGGTGTGTGGGGATGGGTTGTAGGAAGTCCTATATATGCTGTCCTTTAAGGATTTTTACAAATCAGAAGTGCCCAGGACACCCTTATAGCTCATATCAAATGCACTCCGGTGGAGTTGGTCTACATGGCCTGATGGAAAGAATAAATGGAGATGTGTGACCAGAATAAGGTGATTGTAGATCTGTGTAAGGGCAGGATTTGCTCCTTATAGATAAGATAAGGGAAAAAGGAAAATGCTGAGTGCCATCCTGGAAGGGTCTTCCCTGGGAGGTGTGAACCGTGGTATCACCAGAGCCACAGTCTGGAATAAGCAACTCAGGAGCTCTTTGAAGAACTTGTTGGAAGTCCTGGAAATCTTCAAGCACAGGAGTTAGTGAAGATACGGGTCAGGAGCTGTGTTCCCAATTCTTTCTACAAATACCACTCAGGGCAGTACCCTTTATGTCACACACATTATAAAAAATGTGTGCCCATGCTTCCTTTATGCTCTGAGAAAGAACATGAAAGTCATGGAGGAGAATGTATTATGAGATGGAAAGAGTATTTAATGTTGGGAATTTACTAAAATTATACTTCTGAAGGGTGTTTTTCTTGTCATTCTCTTCACACATTCTGGCATAGGCTCTAAAACATTGAACAGAGGCATAATTATTTCAGGGCTAGAGCTGTTTGTGAATACTGGGGGGAATCCATTTATTTTCTGTCAAACTTACCTAAAAAGGAGCCGACTGCTCTGTTGTGCCAGATCAGTCTGTCACAGTCCAATCTGAGCTTGCGTTCAAGGGGAATCCTCCAACACTGGATGTAAACAACATCTGCCACTTTGCTATGATTACTACACAAAAATTCAGGCCAGTTACTCTGTAGCTGCTTGAGGCCACAGCTCTCCTGATTGCCAGCCAATGAACTAGTTAAGGCTTATTAATGTGTTTATATTGGTTGTTAATGTCCTTTTGATTTGCCCTCTGCGCAAATTAGTCCAAGACCTGTGAAGTCTGATCTCTTTGAGGGAAGGTTGCAACAAAACCACAGTCCACCTACTCGTATGAAAAGCTTGAAAAATGTGGTGCTCTGGATTTACTTTTGCAAGATATTATGTATACTAAATAATCTGGGGTCTTGTGGGTGAAAAGCACTCTGTCATTCTCCATCAGCTTCATGCTTTCTAAAAAAGTTTGAGATAGAGAAAAAGCAGGAGAATTGCATAGCGTTTTTATCTTGATTAAAAAAAAACCTCTCAGACTGAAACTCCATCCCTTGTTCCTCATCTTAAACCATCTTCTTATTCTGCTTTTAAAATTTCATGCTTCTTTTCACAGTGGAAAATAATTGTAATGAAAATTTGTAAGGAAATTCTCTTTAAAATGAAAGGAACGCATAGTCATCTATCTGGAATCGCTGCTGAACAGATAATTACACATTCTTCTTAGAAGGACTTGGCTGCAGAAACATTTAAAGGGAATTAGCTTTTTAAACACAGTTTTAATCTGACTTTTATATTACAGACTGTTAAGGAACTTCAGTTAAATACCAGGATAGCTATGCAAATTGACTTAAAATCTAAATAGCTGATATCAATATTTATTAAAAATACACTGTTGATGCTGTCAGTGTAACAGGACTTCCAGTTCCTGTTGCAGCTCAAAGTTGAACTCACGCTAAATAGCTTAGTAACTTTCAATATGGTAAGAAATGTGAAAACCCACAGATTTCTTAATGACAAAACTTGATGGCAAGGCTGCATACATCCATCAATGCAAGGGAGGAGCCTGGTGCACTGAAGTGCTACAAAAATATTTAAAAGTGGAAAATCCAACCTTTTGTAAGCTTTTTTGTCATGTTTCTCCACTCATCACTTGTGTGACAATGCCTATCCCTGGGTTGTCTCTGAGCAGCGATAACACGTTCTGAAATCTGTTCCAGCTTCTGACTGTGGCACCTAGGACCTTTTCATAAATGATCACGAAGGCCCTGCTGTGTCTGTAGCATTTTCTCTTGCTTACCTGGATTGGACTGCTCAGTCTACATGATGATACCAAAAGTGTCACTTTCTCTGGGTCTTGGTGAGATGATAATTTGACTGTCTTCCTGTTGTATTAAGATCTCAGCCTAGAGGACCATTAACTTTTTGAAGCTGAATGCTGCCTGATTTTTTTTTGTCATTTGAAATTACTCTTAGGATCCGCTTAGTCTCTCCACTGTCAGCTTCAATGAGATCAACTTTGTTCCGGTTATGAAAGCCCAAATTAGAAATCTCAGTGCTCTCTGAGTCTGAAAACTCTAGTAGAGAAACACGCTAATAGCATGACTGAAAAGCAGAACTTATCGGTTAAACAACTCTTTCAGCTGTTTCACTTGCTTCCATGAATGTGATAGTGCTGGAAAAAGTACACTATAATAATTGATTTTTATTGTTTGTTTTCCTTGCAGTTTTACAAACTGGAAACTTTTCATTCATAGCATATTTATTAGTGAAGACTTGAAACTTTGTGCAACTGGTATATGGTTGGCTGTTCGCCTTTTGTCTAAAAAATCATCTTACCACTTTTTCTATGAAATCACATCTTAGCATCAGTCTGACACAAAATTTGAGATGCTCACTCCCAAACTGCAGAAGCACATGCAGTCAGCATGGATTTGGGGCATCACACAGAGTTCCTATCTAAGGCGAAGAAGAGCAAAGACAACGAGGCTGGACAGTGAAACTACTGACTGTTGCAGCTGAGGTCTTCAACAGGCAAAGAAACAAAGTTGATGAAGTCTTTTGAGGTTTTGATCGCTCTTTTTCTGGAACTCAGCTATCAAGGTTTTGGTGCAGGAAAACCTGCTACGTTTCCCTGTCACGCTTTCCCCAGTATATGTTTATGATGGTATAAAATGACATACAGGCTAGTGCATGGGTGTAATGATGTATTTGGAGTTCAGGATTATCACACTGCTGATACTAGATGACTGAGGAGGGACAGAAAATCTGCTATCTCCTTCTTTTTTTTTTATGAAATCACTTTTGATAATTGTTTTTATAGCTTTACTGGGCCTCCCAGGAGCATTGCAAAGGCTAGACTAGGAGAGGATGAAAATGGTTTCTTATACTTTCTTGTCTTCAGATTTATTTTTAATGTTGCAAGATTACAAGTGTCTGGAGCTTTTCATTGTTAGCAGTGGATGCAGATGATCTGGGGTAGCCTCTGGCATTGGTAGACCCAATTTCCTTCCCAAATTGCTCACAATCTAAATAGATTACAGAAAAGAACCACCGTTGTTCTAATTTTGCATACGGGGAGCTGAGGCACATTGCAATTATATAATTTACCAGAGTAGCTCTGTGGTAGAGATAGGAATGTTAAAAGTCCCAGTCACAAGAATTTCATTAGTAGGTTAATTACACAGGTGTGTAAATATACACAAAAATCCCTTCATGGGTTCATCAGTTGACTTAGGACTTTCTGAATTTCAAAAATTTTTATTTCAAGAGCTACTGAAATGCAACCGCCTGTTTAAGAAGAAAACCCGGGCCTCAGGAATCCTCTGATTTTGAATTCCAGCCCTGATTTCCAACTCCTACTTGTTTCTTTTCTTCTTCCAGATCCTCACTTACACTTTGTATTTGCCTCACAGCAATTCTGGGAATGGGAGGAGGGGGAAATGTCATAGAAGTTACTCATGCTAATATGCTTTCTGCCATATGTTTAAGAAAAACCTCCTATGCAATGTTCTCTGTGGAGCACTCTTCTTGAATATTTTGCAGCGGATTTTCGAAATACATATACAGTGCTAAAGTCAGTCTAATCCTGCCAGCAGGTCTGGGGAAATAGATAGTTTCTTCCTACAGGAATACATTTACAACCTTTAAAGTTATACTCTATCTAGTGACACACCTCAACGCTGAGACCTCGGAAATCTTTATTGTACATGCATGACTAGTAGTCTGTGATGCAAAGGAGGATGGCAGAGATTCAGTTTATGAGACTGTTAAACCTTCTTCCTTGATTTTCCCTCTGATAAACATGATGTCAGAATTTCTAAGCAATTTGCAATGGTTACAAACTAAATCTCTTTTCAAGCACAACAAGGTCCAAGTGCTTGTCCAGTCACAGCATTTGTGGAGCATATCAGTACCTATGCTGGATTAGTTTGGAAGCTTTTCCAAAACTGTCAGTCTTTGTAAAAATCCTTTATAGATATGCTTCTAATCAGCCTCTTCCTAGCAAATGCAGAATAAATCCTGAACATCTGTCAGTTTTACCTGTACCCCTGAGTGAAACATGACATTAATATTTGTGTCTCTTGATACACAACCAATTCCAGCCCCTTTCACAGTGAGTGTTAAACACAAAAAAAACCCCACCATAGTCCATTCCAGTCAAAGAAAAGGGGGAAACAAAAAAAGTGGGAATGGGAAGGTAGCTTGAGTTTCATCATCATCATTCCTTCAATAATATTAAACATATTTTGTATAGAAACATAGAATCATAGAATCATTTAGGTTAGAAAAGAGCCTTAAGATCATTGAGTGCAACCGTTAACCTAGCACTGCCAAGTCCACCACTAAACCATGGCCCTAGGCACCATGTCTACACATCTTTTAAATACCTCCAGGGATGGGGACTCAACCATTTCCCTGGGCAGCCTGTTCCAGTGCCTGGCTACACTTCCGGTGAAGAAATTTTTCCTAATATCCAGTCTGAACCTCCCCTGGCGCAACTTGAGGCCATTTCCTCTTGTCCTATCGCTTGTTACTTGGGAGAAGAGACTGACCCCCACCTTGCTACAACCTCCTTTCAAGTAGTTGTAGAGAGCAATAAGGTGTACCCTGAGCCTACTCCTCTCCAGGCTAAACAACCCCAGCTTCCTCAGCCGCTCCTCATAAGACTTGTGCTTCAGACCCTTCACCAGCTTCGTTGCCCTTCTTTGGACATGCTCCAGCATCTCAATGTTTTTCTTGTAGTGAGGGGCCCAAAACTGAACACAGTACTCGAGGTGTGGCCTCACCAGTGCCGAGTACAGGGGGGACAATCACTTCCCTAGTCCTGCTGCCCACACTATTTCTGATGCAAGCCAGGATGCTATTGGCCTCCTTGGCCACCTGGGCACACTGCTGGCTCATATTCAGCTGATTGTCGACCAACACCCCCAGGTCCTTTTCCACTGGGCAGCTTTCCAGCCACTCTTCCCCAAGCCTGTAGCATTGCATGGGGTATATCTGCATACTGTATATCTGACAGTTTCTATGCAATTATTCATTGTTTTTGTTACAGTATTATTATGATTTATATCTGTCTTTCCCAGTTTTATGCTTATCTAGTCACATACTCCCATTTGATGTCTTAAATATGGGGTTTATGGGTGTTTGAACACATGGATAGCTAGTTAATTTGTTTGGCTGTTTCAGGTCCTTTTCAACTGCTGTAATTTTGCCCTTATACCATTTTTCTAGTACATACTGAGCCTTGGCCAGTAACTACTATCTGAAGGTGAGAAGAGGTAAAGTTTGAAGGAGTGACCCATAATGTCTTTTTTCCTAATATCCAATCCTTCTTCCTTTCCAAAACTCAGTCTCTAACCCTAAGCTATGCCCTATCACATGTTATTTCACAATAGCCAATCTGTCCTAAAATCATTACAAGTCATCTCAGCTTATGTATCCTCTCCTCTTCTCTATTTTTCCTTGGCCAGTCTATGTTCAAAGCAATAGTTCATGCATATCTCAACTCTCTCGAGACACTCCTCCGAGTTGCCAATGACCTGTACCCCACATTCTCATCAGTCCATTTTCACTGGAAACTCTTGGAGTCCACTGAGTTTATTAAAGAGGGATAAAGAGGTCCATGGCTAGAAAAAAAAAATTGCCAAAACTTTTCAGACACAGTTTGTTGACAAACCTTTAAGGATACAGTGAATGCTGATATTCATAAGAATCATATTCTTATCAATTCATAAGAATTTTTAGGCTTTTACTTCCTGGGGTCCACAGATTTTTTTTTAAAAAGAGAGGCTTATGTTTAGCATTAGGTTACAGCCTCTGAAAGAGAAGCAGCAAGATGATTTAAATAATAGAGTACCCAGAAACGAAAATGAACACCCTTTTGTTTGGAGGCTATTACTTATTTCTTGCAGAGAGCTAAGGAGGAGACCTGAGGAGCTGAGAAATTTTGTAAACACCAAGAATTGAAGTTATGGATGGCAGTGCATTGAGGGGAAGGATCTGGGGTAGGTTACTCCAAAATGGTCAGTATTTAGAACTACGCAGCATGACAAAATGAGTTCTGGGGGCAGCTGGAGCTAATTGTCTATTTTCCTTTCAGAACATTTGGCACTCTTTGATGCTTCAAAACTTGTAGATTTAAGGTTAGGAGAGGGAAGGGACAAATTTGTGATTATGTTTCGTGCAGCATGAAAAATAAAACTACTGCTGAGGTTGGTTGTTGTGATGCGATCATCTAAGGGTCTGTGGAAACTTTCCAACCAGGGAGGACAGCGGCAGCTTTAAGAGTGGAAGAAAGGTCTGGGTCTATTGGTGTATTATAAGTAGACCCTCACAATAAAATGATTGATGGCATAGACTAACAGCCAAGTATTACTATTCTCTTCAGGAACAGGCTTTTAGCTCAGTCTGGAGATCACAAGATGGATGAAGTTTTGGTTAGAGTCAGGTTTGAGAAAAGAAAGAGTTGAAACTTATCTGTGGTGGTGGGGTGTGTGTGGTACAATCCAGAAAGGTAAGTACTGGAAAGAGCATTGACATTGATATTCCTTTATTTTGTCTGATTACTCCAGGGTGACTGTGCAGCTTTTTAAATACCACAGTTCAGGGGTTAAATAAGGGTTAATGTTTCAATAGGAAGGATTAGGGTTGGATTGGAGGAAATACCAATAATCTTTTGTGGTAGTATTGAGTATTACCCAGGAGTTAAGCTGAATATAGGTGTTAATGAGAACATGGGGTGGGGGATGTTTGGTTTTTGTGACAATTTCCATGGGTTCATGAAAATTTTTTAACAGTTTTTTGAATAAGAAAAGGAATAGGATAAATGATATAATATGGTTATACCTTATATAAGTAATATTCATGCTTGTGTCTTTTTGAGATAAAGGCTTATCTTTGGTTACTTTTAGCTGTGACTGAGAAGAACAGTAGGGTTAGGGTTAGAGTTATGGGAATGAGGGAGATAAATGCTATAATTATTGCTGTATATTGCAGACCATGCTTTCATAAGAACCACTTCTTTATAATTATATTTTTCTTTCAAGTTATGCCTTGTGATTGCAAAATAGCTATAGCAAGGTTAGTGTTAATTTTCGAAAAGTGAGAGTAGATCACTATTGTACTGACTTCAGACCTTCAAAATAAAATAAATTTAAATTGCTTAGCCAATGGATCATAGTTATAATTTCAATTCTTATCAATGACTGAGGAATATGGAAACCTAGAGCTAAGGTTAAGGATAGTATTAGGGATCAGAAAATGAGGAAGAGATACAATTTTTGTGGTACTGTTTCTAGACTACAGAAAAAACCCACATATATGAGCCAAGTGGCCCACTATTGTTTCTCCAACTTGATGGTATGGCTGGAAAGTAAGCAGTGAACAGGGTTAATATTAGGGCTATGCTTAGCATAAAACAAATGAGCATGGAAATATTTAAAATTTGTATGGCAGACTGTACATAAAAGAAAAGAAAAACATTTCTGCTTTTATATAAGGCTTAGATTATTGTTACACCCTTTGGTTTCAGGGTCTGACAGTCAACTTTTAATAGTGTCACCTTTAACAGTGAGCTTTAGTAGTGTTAGGGATAGGTTTAAGGTTGAGAAGATAATGGAGATATAATTATCCTTGAATTGTGTGTAGACCACTAATGTAAAATGTGGGCTTGAATTGTACCAGTGGAAGTTATTTTTTTCTGTCTCAGGTCTGGTTACCATTTCTGGGACTTCTATGAGCAGAGCTTGTGTTATAGTTAGATTTTTGGTTAGCTTTAGGGATGGTCTAGCTCTAGGGATTGCTTAGATGAGCAAATAAAAAGTTACAGTATTTTAAAAAAGGGACCATGGTTACTTCTTTCAGTCTCTGAGCGGCTGACAGAACAGAGTTACAGAGCAGAATAAGGGAGAGGGAAGAAAATAATTGTATTATTTATCATACACAAATGTAAAATTAATTTTAAGATGCTTGTACCAATAATTTCTACTTTTATTCTATGTGTGGCTATCAATTATGGTACTACTGAAATTCATCTTAAGCATAGAGTTAAAAAAAGATGGCAGGAAGAGGTGTATTTGTTATATTCTTTTTAATAAATTGCCAAAATAAATTTAGTGCTGGTCAATGACTTATGGTTATTTTTGTTATTTCTAGAAGAGTTTGGCAATAGTGACTAGAGTAAGGTTAGACTAAAGGTTGGGATTAATGTTAAGCACACAAGAGAAAGAAATCCTGGAATTATTGTATTGTTGTGTAAAGGCCTGTCCTGGTTTCAGCTGGGATAGAGTTGATTTTTCTTCCTAGTAGCTGGTATAGTGCTGTGTTTTGGATTTAGTATGAGAATACTGTTGATAACACACTGATGTTTTAGTTGTTGCTCAGTAGTGCTTACACCAGTCAAGGACTTTTCAGCTTCCCATGCTCTGCCAGGTGCACAGGAAGTTGGGAGGGGGCACAGCCAGGACAGCTGATCCAAACTGGCCAAAGGGCTATTCCATGCTATATGATGTCATGCTCAGTATAGAAACTGGGGGCAGTTGGCTGGGGGGCAGCGATTGCTGCTTGGGAACGGGCTGGGCATCAGTCAGCAGGTGGTGAGCAATTGTATTGTGTATCGCTTGCTTTGTATATTATTATTGTATTTTTTAATTATTATTATTACTACTACTACTCCTCCTCTATTTCATTTTACTTGAATTACTAAACTGTTCTTATCTCAACCCATGAGTTTTCTGACTTTCACCCTTCCAATTCTCTCCCCCATCCCACTGTGAGCAGCTGTGTGGTGCTTAGTTGCCGGCTAGGGTTAAACCACAACAAGGCCTTAAAAGTAAAATCAAAGTTGGTGGTATTGTGGGACCAGAGGTTTGTGTTTGTATGTGTAGGTGTGTGTGTATGGTTTTGTGGATTGGCTGACTGCGTTCTTTACTATCTCACAATGAATTTTATCCACTCCTGTCATAAGCAATCTTTCCCTGCCCTTCTTAGGCTTAGAGGATTCTCTCCACTCTCTTTAACTGTCATGCTATTATTTTTAACAGGAGAAAGTTGAATAAGCAAAGTCCATCTTGGATAGAAGACCTTCGCCCAAGCTGGAACAAGCACTACTGTAGACTTTTGGGCTTGCATTATTAAACAGTTGATGTTTTTATTCCATTCTTCCTTTACCCTACCGTTATACTAATCCTACTTTTAACAATAGCTTCATAAACTCTACCCAGAACTAATTGCGAATGCTACAGTCCATGCAGCACCATCCCTTGTAACCATTCCATCCTTGGTGACCTATAGTTTCAGTTGTACTCCTAACCCTAACTGTGCCTGTAAAACTGGTTTTATCCTCAGCCCTGCGGCCTGGTCCATATACAGATATATAATTGTGCTAAATTCTGCTGGCACTGAATCCACCCTAGCATTGAAATTCTTGGAGAATCCAGGAATAAGTCACCTTCTTCAGTTCCTACTGCTCCCAAGAATATTTTTGTCTCAGCCTTAAGAGTAGTCCACCCAAATCACTCAGTTATCCTTAAATATGACATGTCTCTAATCCTATGCCTCACCTCAGCCTTAATCTAGCATACCATATCCCAGTAATCATTTGGGGTTGGCCCTTTGGGGAAGGGCAGAAAGAGGGAACAAACTTCCTCCATTTTCCTACCCACCTGGATCAGAAGAGTTGTGATGCTTTTACAAATCTGCTTATAAAGGACTAAGAGCTCATACAAGAGTTTAGGCAGGATTTTTGCTCCCTCCCACACTTATTCTCCCTTAATTGCAATTTAATTATGTCTTCTCGTACCCATCTACAGATCTCTCTAAAAAAATTACTTTGTAGCTCTTGATTCTTGAACTGAGGTTCATAAGACTCTCATGGGCTTAAGAGTGTTCTGGAGCCAGTTGAAATTACAGTAAATTCTCAAACTTGTCTTATAAATATAATTATGATTCCTATAAGTAACTTTAGGATGTTCATTGATCCTACTGTTTGAAGGATAGCTGTATTTCTGATAACAGATGCTGTCTCACTCAGAGAAATTACATTATGTATGGGATTCAATGTACATTAAGACACCTACATTTGAGTATCTGAAAAATGTAATTTAATTAATGTGTGCATGCTGTCTGAACTCTTGCTATGGCCAGTGAAGATGCAGGGAGTCTGGCTGGTAGAGTCCCACAGATATTCAGCTGACCCACCAAAGTGTGGTTCATTAGAGTGAACCAAATCACTCCAGAGGCACCATTGACTGGAATAACTAATGGCTTGATTCACTTTCCAGGCATTTCACCTGGTCAGAGGTCACGGGTCTCCCACAGACCCTGTGTCATATCTGCCCATCCCACCTGTAGGTCTCGGCTACTCTTGAGCATTAGAAATGGCACCAGAGACCTATATTTAAAGAGTTGACTTTCAGTTTAGCTCTGCATTGATTAGACAGGGAGCTTGGACATTTAGTCCATATGTGGGTAGCTGCATACAGACACCTACATTTGAGTGTCCTAATCTGGAACTCAGCCCCACGCAAATGGGGAGAGTTCTTTGCATGGACAGAAGTGTGAAGCACTGTTCTGGAGGCTGTAGGTTACCTGGCCACCAGCTGCCGTACTTTACAGGCCCAGTTTCATCTCTGTCAAAAGCAGGTAGGTATATCAGGTACCTTAGCACATCAGGAATACCTCCAGACACTTGTGTATTAGGCAACTGAAGTATGACATAAGCATCAGACAGTTTTTGATGGTCATCTGCAAGATAAAGCTCTCAGGATTTTGCTGCCTTGCCACAAATGTTTCTCTATTCTTAGAGAATTACGGTGCTCATTCAGACTGGGAGTATGTTTGGGTAATTTAAAGGTATAAAACCCATTACATAGTTGTAATAATTATTGCCCCAAAATATAGGAAATCTGGAATTGTTTACATTTTATAGGAATCCAAACATATCATGGTATGAAAATACACAAGTAAGGCATCTACACTAATTATCATACTTTTGGCTTGCTTTCAGTAAAACTTCTGAAGTTTCCCAGCAGCTGGCAAAAGGAAATACTTTGTGAGATAGATGCAAGCACCCTGGAAAAATCATCATATCATAAAACAATTTTGGGTGCAAGAGACCTCAGGAGGTGATCTACTCCAACACCCTGCTCAAAAAAGGGCTAACTTCAAAAATCAGGGTGGACTTAAAATGTGGTGAGCAGGTTCAGAAAACATGCCAAAGGACTCAGCAGGGACTATCAGGTGTTTTCTCAAGACAAAAAAAAGGTCCAGTCCTTTCTCTTGGGTGAAGGTAATAAGGCAGACAGGTAGCAGAAGCAGATAACTAAACAAGTACAAGGTCCACATTTACAGAGACTCTGCCTCTTTGAAGCACTGAGGATTTTTAATACTGAATTAATTAGAAGAAGAGTTGGCCCTTAGTTAAAGAGTGCTCTTTCAGGACTATGCAACTCGGGAGCTGCTGGGATATTGAAGGTTGCAATTGACAGCTGTGATCTTACTGATATTTTTTAATAAAATACATATGATTGTAACTTTTTTAGTATCCCCATGGCCTGAACTACCAGCAAAAATATGTGAGAATATTTTTAGCTGTGTTTTTTTTCCTGGACCAGAGGGTATTTATGGCTTCAGAAAGATGGAATAAAACAATTTATTTAGTGTTCTGATGTTATTCAGCATTTGCCTGATCCTCTTGATATAGAAATAAAAGATTCACGTAAACATGAACTCTCCAAAAGTTTAAGGCAATAAAACACACCTGCCCAAGTATGCACACATTTAAGGTTATTTTCAAAGATAATTTTTCTTTTAGCTGTCACCATGCTAGATTGTATGTATCTGTGGAGAATTACAAGAATGTGTTGTGATTCTCCCATGTAATGTCTACTTCTATATCCCTCTGGCAGACCAGGAATAAAAGTAATAGGCAAACTTCTTTTACTCTGCTTTTCATTCTGGCCACAAAGAAGGAAACAGAAATAGCTTAACAGAAGAGAAAAAGATTCTTTAATTTTCTACTGACCTATTGTGTATCTGTTTTAAATACTTGCCATTAGGGAAATCACTGAAATTAAATATCTGAAAAGCTGTTTCTTGTACATTATCCCTCTTTATCAAAATGTTATTTGCTGTTCTAAACAAATAATTGCATTTTAATCTTACACGCAGTAAATACATCAAAATTTTTAATACCAGGTAAAGGTCAAAATAAATATTGGATTATCAAAGGATTAATCACCAACTCAAGAAAAGATTTTTCAGCATTCACATATAAACAAATATATGCAAATAATGTCATCCTTACTTTAATAGGCCACTGAAGTCCAGTTTTGGAGTAATATACTATGCTGTATAAACAGGAGTAGTATAGCTCTGTCTCTAATATCTGGCAAATGCTCATTGTCACTATTGTGATCTAACATTAATAAAGCTCTTCTGGATCTACATTTGACATGGGTACACTTAGGGCATAAGAAGACTTGGGGGCTGTAAAATATTGAATCAATATGAGCTTGTATTATGCAAGCATAGGACCTGTGAGCTTTCAGATATGTGATGATAAGATATTTATATAAAGTTTTAGCATGATATAGTCCGTAACTGCCATGCCAATTACAAGTCATTGAAAACCTGCTAAGGATAGTGAATTATAGTCCTGATAGAGAATAACCTGAAATTATGACCACCTGAGATCTGTTCAGTGCTCAATTAAAGGTCTCTGTCCCATTTTAATGGGACATAATACTTTACTGCTGGCACCATGTGTTTTTGCTGGCATTTTCTGTGAAGAGTGAAGACACTGGTAGTTAAGCTATCCTCCCTGGGTTTAGGATAAAGTGCGTTGCTGGCGACAGTATAAAAACTTGGACTTCTGTTACCTGGCTTGATCTCTGAAGAAAGCAACACTACACTTCACTGGACTGAAATCCCATACTAAGTTTAGATCAAACTATCTTTAGATTTTTTTTTAAAGATAATAATGAGTTTTGCCTAAATGCAGAAAATTGAGAGATTTTTCTAGCTTTCAGAGTCTCTTATCTTCTTTTGTGCTTTTTATTGTTCCTAAAAAGTAACTTTTGATGTTATCCAGTATTTGAACATGGCATTGGTGTAGATTACCTCCTCAGGTCTATTGCAACTGAGGTGTGTAGTACTGTTCCCTAAAAAAATCCTAAAAATCTGCACAAGACACACAGATAAGCCATGAGTTGCATCGGAAACAACACCTTTCTGCAGCAGTACCTGAAGACCAGTGGTGTCTAAAATGGTACTGAACACCTCTGTGTAGATATCTGAACTATGCACGTCATGACTTGCATTCCCCCTTAGTTATAATTCTTTTCTAGCCAAAGAACATTATGCAATGAAGCCTAAAATGGGCTTTTTGAGCTTTCCCTGTTGACCATTTTTGGACCAACCCTCTATTTTCCATTGTATTGTGCAGAAATGTTGAACCCCTTTATAGATTTTCATGACCTTTCAGCTTCAGAGTGTCCATGCTAACAGGAGAAGGAGATTATCCAATAAATTTCAAAATATCTTGTTTTCATCAGGAGCTGGATTTCAACTCACTGTGAGCCCACCACACTCTGTAAAGGAATAGGATAGCTCATGATGTTACTCTGATTCAGTATCTCTGAGCTTGAATAATTCTGCAGGTCACACAATAACAGCTGCTGTGGAAATCAAACAGAATCAGGCTTTTTCAGAAGTTAGACAAGGTTAGTGAATGTCCATGCCATGCAACAACACATTCATCTTGGCTCCAGCCTGCTCAGCCAAAATAACACGGTGCTTTGGAGCATGTTAATACAGCTGTGCTTCAGTGTATGCTAATAGCTTTTCCTCCTACTCTTCTCCTTCCCATTCCCTTGGCACAGAGCAGCATCAGTAGGAGGGTAAGGAGCAGAGGTGAAAAACACTTAAATGAGCCAAAGCTAACGTGCTTCAGAGCTTCTGCTTCCCTTCAGATTTGCTGAAGGAAAGGAGTGCCATGGGAAAGAAATGCAAGCAATGAAAATGGAATAGCAGAGGACATGAGAGGAAATGATCTTAAGGAAGCTGGAATCAGGGAGATTTAAAGGGGATATACCCCAGGTTGCTGAGGGGTAAAGTAGTCTGGAAAGAAAATAGAAAAGGACCAGTGACTGGTGCATGATGATGTAAGCCAAGAACTCCAACACTGACTTCATTGGGCAGTCCCTTGAAAGTGTCCCCTTAGAACTTTGGCTCACTGATCAAGTTTAATACAACAATACAGGGCAGCATATCATGAAATCAAAGCACAAGCCTGGAATCAGGGAACTTAGCCTCTTAAGGCAAGATAAATGGTCATACAGAGACACCCAAGTGACACAAAGCAGTAAAGCCATTAATAGCCATAAATTCCAGTCAGGATAACAGTTACTGTTTTTAAGCCGGACTAATTAGGTCAGGGCAAATTCCATGCAAACCAGGGCATGCTACTTCTGGTACCTAGTGAGACAATCTCTGCAGAGTACTTGTGCCACATAGAGTCTAAGGTTATCCCTATTCTGGGGGTATAAAGCAGACTTACAGACATGCAGTCAAGAGCACCTAAATGTAGATGTCAATGTGCAGGAGTCTACGTGTGCTGCCAGTGCTTGAACTTCCATTACAGGCAGCGGAGAGGTAGAGTGGGATGCAGCTTCCTAAACTCAGTCATCTCTGTCATTTGCGAGGTCATAGGGTATCCTGCTAACATAGATCTGTCAGTACTGTAGAGGACTGGCAGCTATGACAGCAGATTTAAGGAAGAGCTGTACCCTTTGGGAGAACAGCTGGAGGCCAGCTGGCATATCCTGATGGCACTTGATGCCTATATTTAGACAACCAAATCAAGCATTCCTCCCATTAACTGATGCCACCAATGGAGCTGACCTGTCAGCAGGTATCTGCTTTAGAGAGGGGTCTTTGGGTTCTCCTGACTAGAATGATTTGGGGCTTGAATCAGTTGCCCACACACTGATTTCTGGTGCCATATGTGAGGCCCTAAAGATATTTGACCAGAAGATTAAGGCCGTATTTCTGGCCAGACATCTTTCTGGCCAGATATCTTTCTTTCTGATTATCTGTATGTGCAACAATTGTCTAGGGCTTATACCTGCTGAGGAAAGATAAGCATTATATAGGGTCAAACCAGAAGAGTCATGATTATATCTGACTCTTTCGATAAAGGGCATGAATAACTTTTAACAGAGCTTCGGCATGTAACCTGATGTAAAAGATAACTGCCTTTTGTTTGATTATATGTATGTGAGTACAAATCTGTAGAGGAGTTTGATTTGGTCCTAAACCATGACGTTCAAAGAGAGTCCCCTTTAATACGCTGAAAAATAAGGATATATTTTTCTTCCCCTTTTCCAATCAGAAACAAATTTCCAAGTATTCTGATTCAAAGCTTTCACATGTGATGAACTGCTTTAGCAGGGCAAAGAGATATCTGGGATGGTTCTGGTTGCCATAAATATTTAGAGATCAATCAACCACAGATGTTAACCCTTAAGGGAAAAGGATCGTTGGCACTAATTCTATTCATCTGTCCAAAACAAGCTCAATGGTGTAGATTCAACAATCCCACCCCTTACCCTGTTCTTTGAAATATCTCCAAATTATTTTGCTTATCTTCTCCCCTTCCTATGCATTTTGGTTTATATTGACATGGATGTTACTGCCTGTCAAAAAGACTTCTGTACTGGTAGTCCTGTGGCAGCTTTCTCTCTCACGTGTTCATTTCAGAGTTGATCTGGATGGTCAGGAAGAGATGAATTAAAGAAAAAAGGCGTGCTGCATTTTTTTTGATGGCATTTTAAGGCAAAGCATCAGAGTAGTAGGGAGAGCAAAGACTGGGAAGAGAAGCTTCCTCCTTGTGTGTTCTCTGCAGCTCCATGATCCACACCCCTTTCTTTGCCCACCTTCCCATGAATGTGGGTTAGGACGTCTCTTCCATCCTTCCTTCATAGCTATTAGAAAACCTAATGATTGTGCACACTCACAAGAGGTAGGAGATATGGATTTGAACACCTTCAGGATGAATTTGTGATTCAGAAAAGGATTTCTACAAAGAAGCGCTTTAGGCTATCATACTAAAAATTGATGACCACCTCCTAGTTTCCTTCTTCCCTTCTTTATTCTGGTTACATTTTTCAGTGGAAGTGGCTGAAGTTACTGGATTTTGTACTCAGATCAAGGGGTGAGGTAAGAGGCCCCAGGGCATTTTGGCAAGGGGTGCTGTGGATTGATGGGGGTGTGTGAAGAGGTACTAAGACTTTCTGTGCTATCCGGATGCTGTGCAAGGTAGCAGAAGGTACTGATTTTCTGTCTTGGTGAAACATAAGCCCCAGGAAACATCTTGGTGCTTTAGAGTTTCATCAAGCTTTCCAGAGATAAATATCCAAACACCATCTAGAGTTGTCCTCCAAGTGCCCATGGTTTTCTGTTTTGTTTACTTTTTGTTTCTGGTTCCTTAATTTCAGTGATTTTCAGTTCTCTCTTTTGAATATTTTTGAAAACTCACAGAAATTTTTGGTCATTCTTAAGTTAAATTATTTTATCAATTTTTACAGATTTTCAAGCAGGCTGAACATTCAGTTTCAGAAAGTTTCAATAGCTTAAAGGTCCTAAGTAATTCAGGTGCTTTTAAATGTCTTAGTATATGTACCATTACAGGCCATCTGTAATATGGACTGCTGGTGAGTCTCAATGGCAGAAAATGGAAATGGAAAAAAAAAGTCAGTCTCATTCTTGACTATCTGTGCTACAGGCTCAATAAATATAGGGTTTTTAAAATAAATCTGGGGTGTTAATCAAAGCTCTATACACATGCCCATCTGTCATGATCTGTGATAGTAAAACCCCTGCTGCTAACAGTATACAGAGAGATGCAATTATTTGTCTTATAACTAGAAACATTAGCAAACACTACTGGATGCAAAAAGCAAATAAAAGGACAAGCCAGACACCCACAAATTATTAAGCTATGCAGATGACCTTCTGTTTACAATTAAAAATCTAACATTCAAAGCACTAAAATCACCCAACCTATCAGAATATGGAATAACTTCATGTTATAAAATCTATCGGTCTAATCAGATGTCTATTTTCTGACATTACCCCAAAATTTACCAGGCCTTTGGAATTAGAATCAGAAAGACAAACACAATTTATATTCTGATCAAATTGGCCCATATGACATAATCAAAGACAAGATGAAACTGGCCATCTCAAGCCTCTGAGCTGAGCTGGTACTGTGAAAACCATTAGGATTTGACAAGTCCATTTTATTTTATTATTATTTTTGCAGAGGAGGAAGGAGAGGGAAAGAGGGCAGTTAAGTGCTGCCACATGACAAAGCAATAACCTACAGAAAATTATTCAGATGGTATAGTAAAAATCTGATATTAAACCCTCCTGAAAAATCTACAGAAATACATGACTACCACACCTGAAACTCTGTCAGCCAAGACCCAGCAACATCTAAAGTTATAAGAGACAGGATTGCGATGTGAAAGTTATTAAACATCCTTGGTTTTGAGATATGCAAGAACCAGCTATAAAGTCCTATTAAGGAAGAGGTGGATGCTTTATAAAGCATCCTGTGATAGTGGAAAAAGGAAAAGAGACTGGAGGATACAGAGCTGGCACGTTCCTATGGTGGCTATAAAAGACTAGATTCAATAGTGCCCCCCCTGACAAAGGACAGTCCTGCGGGGTGATCTGCTTACCAGCTCTGCTACTTCACCAAGATTGCATAGAAGGTGAGAGACGCCTGCATGAACCAAGCCAGACCTGAGGTCAGCAATTGAATTGGTGTTGTATGCAGTACAAATAAGATGGATCTCTTACTGTGTATGAGAGAAGAAAAATAAATATATATACATATGAGGGAAAATGGATTTTGGACAGCTAAGACATTTCCTGAATTTCTTGTCACATATTCTATTAATCAAATAGACTTTTCAGAATTAGTTTACTAACATTAAGCCACGCAAAATCTGAAGTCTAAACAGTTTTAATCTGGACTTCTTTTTTTTTTTTTTTAAATTTAAGTAATTTTAGTTCTTTATCTTAATTAAAACACCAGGATTTGGTTGGTTTGGTTTTAACTTTCTGATACAATCGCTCATTCAGACCACTTGAGATCCAAGCCTTTTGCTTTATATATGTTTGAAATTATTGTGGCACAAGAAGTGTAAATAACAAAGAAATCCAAATCAATAATTTGTTTGAGAAAATAACCATATTTATATAGCAGTAAATATTTTAAACAGTAGTATGTATACCCTAAGCTTAAAGCACAAAATAATATTTTTCACAATATATGGAGGTAATTTGTTTTTTCTTCCTTCAATTTATAGCAGCTCCATTGACTTCAATAAATTGCTCTCAGCTTGCACCAAAGTAACTGAGAGCAAAATTTGACCCAGGGATTTCAACGTTTCTTTTAAATCTAAATTTATAATAAAGTGCAAAAACTTCTTAATGATGAATTGTTTTGTTGCTAGGCAGTCTGGCCCTGATGGGCTGTTAAAGTTTGATTTACTCTGCTGATCCATGACCTTTTTCTCTGACAACTCATTTTTTATGATTATTTATTTATATTATAGAAGCACGTAGAGGCTTCTGAGGTGACCAGGGCTTCATTGTGTTATTAGGCACTGTCCAAACACGCATACAGAAAAATCTCCTTATTCTGAAGAGTTCTGTATTTATGTAGTAGGAACAGGTTTTTAGGGAGCAAAGCAAAGAAGAACTCCCCTGAATTGCATGTCCCGGTGTGCTGTGCACTCTGCTCTGTGTGGGAGGGACGCAGGCGCTTGGTCGCCATCCATTGCACAGCTACCTGCACCAGAGACACAACGAGTTAGAGGGGACTGGAAATCAAAGCTTTCATCTGATCTTACTGAGAAAGACAGGAATGGAGGGAAGGAGACTCGCATCTCTCCAATGTCCTCTACACAAGTTGTTGTGTTTACAGCAGAATTAGTTAAATTAGTTAAACCTGATGAGTTTAGTTGACATAGGCTAAATAGTTCAAATGATATTGGGAGAGAGGGAACAAAACCACCCACAACCACACATACTGAATGCTAGGGAGATGTCTGAACACACATTGGCTTGGATGTTCTCCCGTCGTGATCTACCACAAACATCAGTGACAAGAAGACATGGCCAGGGAGTCACGACCCAGGAGTCCGTAACATTTGAGGTTCTTGCCTTGTGCACTCCCCAGCCTGACAGCTGCTTACTGCAGAGCTGCTTACTGCTGCTACTGGAGATCAGGCATGGGTAAAAAAAAAAAAAAAAAAAGAAAGAAAAAGGAAAAAGAAAAAGAAAAACAGCTGTGCAATATTTATTTTGAGAAAAGAACAAGCACGCAAGTATTGATTTCCCAAAACGGTACAAGACAAAAAGGTCATATTTTCAGTCCTCAAAACCTTGGTGCCTTGCTAAGGTTCTGTGAAGCGATTTCACCCAAGGTATTTGTGTTTTGTTAGCCGAATGCCATTGCCTCATCCCAAAGGGGCTGTGCTGCAAATGGCATATGAAAATTGATTGCTGAATTTCTGCCTGGCTCACAGTGCTGTGCTTTCCCGTCGTCTGCACGGTGATGGGTACTCCTAAGGAAGAGTGAAAATGATCAGCCACTGCATGGGCCACACCAGTTTATTGCAACACAAGCTTGAGTTACAGATGCGGCAGAAAGGGAGCTCTCCATCCCCCCTGCTAAGCACAGATACAGCCATTACTTGAGGGGGAAAAATCTGACAGGCTAATTCAGTACAAAATTAAGTACAGCAAATCTCACTGTCTTTAGTACTCTGCCTTTTTACACAATGTGTCTTGCTTTTAGACCAGTTTTTGAGGTGTTAAATAACACTAGTTTGGCAGAGCAGAGGCCAGTGCATCCAGACCTGTCAAGACTTTTCTCTGCTTTCTGTGTTTTTTGGCTCACCTTTCAAAGCAGACTTGCTGTTCACAACAAAGCGTGACAATCCAAAACTGCGCAAGCACCTGGAAGTGTGAATTTCAGCTACGGGGCTTAGCTTTGCCTCGCCAAACGCTCCACTTGAGATATTAAAAAACAAGAGTTCGCTCTTAATCTTACTTAAGATTATATAAATCAGGGAATATAATACTGAGGTCAATGTAAATTTGTGGTAAAGCTGATGTGAGTGATAAATATCTAGTCCCCAAATTTGAACAAAACAAGCTGGGCTAGTAACTCAATATGCTATCGTGAGTGCTCTGAGTTGCATATGGTGGAAAAAAACACAGAATGAACCCATGGCATCTCAGGAAACATTCAAGGCGAAGTTGGATGGGGCTCCGAGCAACCTGATCTAGTTGAAGATGTCCCTGCTCATTGCAGGGGGGTTGGACTAGATGACCTTTAAAGGTCCCTTCCAGCCCAAACTATTCTATGATTCTATGTTTCTATGATTCTTCCTTCTAAGAACAATGATTTTCCTTCTTGGCTTTGTCCACTTTTTACAGCGTTGTCTCCTATACCAGTTGGTTGCTTCTTTCCCCTGTTCCATTCCCGCATTTGTTGAGGCTGCAGTATAGCTGTCTTGTGTGCAGATACTTGGTATTTTGAACTCAGGGTAGAGTTACATAAATATAAAATAGTTGACCATACTGGGCCAGATGCTCAGTTAACATAACTCAGTTTGCACAGATCTGACTTATTCCTGCAGAGGAGTCAAGCCAGTGTTAAACAGCCACACAAAGACTTATTACATCTCTTGTGTTTCTCCCACAAAATGTTTGCAATTTTTCCTCCTTCACTTTGACACTGCATGCTCATCTGCCAGCCAGTCTGACTGCTTTTCTCATTCCAGGTAGGTCTGTGTTTGCAAGAAAAGAGACTAACTTAAGGCTAAATTTTCTGAAAGATTTTATCTGCCAGCTGCATCTGCCTATTTGCTATGTCTACCCCTCCTGTTTGCCAACTGCTCTCAGCAACCAGCTTTTTGATAACCACAAGGTTCAAACTTAAAAGCTGCTCACACTGTTGTGCAGTACCTCCATGTTTGGGGTGTTTTCCCCCGGCTTTGTATCCAAGCAAGCATACCAGACACAAAGACCCTGGTGTTGCCTCCTCTCTGCCAGTTGTGCCATGTGATTCCTGTTGAGTGATTGTGATCATAGGGTCAGGATTCTTATTTCTGTATTTTTACCTTTGAGATACATCCAGCAATTCCCTTCTCAAGTGGAACATTTCAAGACAGCACAGCAAGATGTGGCAAAGACTGCAGAAAGATCACAAAGGTATCTGACAAAGATAACATGAAAGGAGGTTGTGAGGTGGGGAAAAAGGTAATTAAGGTTGAAGGTACAATTGCCTCCATATAGAGGTATTAAGCCTGGGCACTGTCTTGATCCTATGTCCAAAATCTCTTAAAATACACAGACACACTGAAATACATTTCTCTGCCTGCTTTCTTAGCCAGGCAGCTCTGTAAGCAGGAAGGGACTGGTACAGGACACATTACAGTGAGGCATTGCCCATTCTAATGGATCCACTGTGAGCCGATCTCATCAGTGTGGGCACGTGAAAATATCCCTCGGCTGTTTCCTTCCAGTAGCCTAGGCTTGTGTCTTTCCCTCTTATTGCTGAGTATCCTAATGCAGGAATTGTACATACTTTTACTTCTTCCACTCAAATGAAATCCAGATTTTCTCCATCTCCCTCATAGGCACAAAGAGCACTTCCACACCTTCCATGTGTCCCCCGGGAGCTCTCAAAGAATTGTGTTTGCATTCATTCCCACTCTTTTGATTATGAGAAACTCTTAAGTTACCTAAATGATTTTACCTTCCTTTACTATTGCAAATACCCCAGTTGATCCTCACTCTGAGATTCCTTACCTGAAGGCAATAGGACTTGTAGACTTAAATAGGTGCATAAGAATATGCAGGATTTGAGTCAAGGCTGGATGCCACTGTTACTCTGATCCCTAGACAGAGGAGGGGGAGGGACACACTATATGTAACTTTTGAAAATACATGGGATTCTTAGGTCAACCTGTCTATGTATCCCTGGTCTGTGCATCACACAATCAATCACTAAAACTCTATGGACTTTCAACAAAGTTGTAAACATATACATCATGATGTATGAAGGGGAAGAGAGAATAACTGTGACTGTGTTAAACATGAAGTTCTCTGGAGAGGACGCTTCCAAGGTCACTTGCATCAGTGTGTGAGGATGTAAACAACACCTCACAGCTGCAACTTTGCAATTGCCCATGAGTAGGAGCATTGAAGATATGGGGGAAAATGACCCTGTGTGCTCTTGATGTCCCCTGGATTTTGCATTTTTGGAGTCAAACATAATTCAACCCACTCTCGGGGCACCTGCATTGCACAAGCTTTGATGTCAGTATCCCATTTTGGAATCCTTGGCTTCTCTGTTAGTACAAAGAAAGATGATTAAAAGACTTTTGACTGAAGCTTTCCTGACACATGATGTTAAAAGATTTCAGTCCTTATCTTTGCCAGTTATGGCAGGAGAAAGACAAGGCTTAGACCATTAATCAGCACTTAGGCCTGTAAAAAAATCCATTTTGATCACGCGACAGTACTTGAAGTGCTGATGTGCCAGTATTGTTATTTTGACATGATGAAGTAATACAGAATATCTGTTCCATGCTTTCATCTCTTGAGCTTCTCTTGAAAGGAAAGTGAAGAATGAGAGACTACAAAAATATATATTGTAAAAATGACTGTATGAAGAACCTCAGAAAAGAAGAATGAAAATCAAGTGTTGAAAGCCTGGTGATGTTTCTTTTATTCTCTTCTTGCGTGAGTCATGCAAACCTCTGTTGTTTCTTTCTCCTCCATATATTGATTTATTGCTTCATGGTATTAATGAAATTCAAAGCTTCCTTGGATGCTGCTTTAATGCTCACATTCTTAAGTCTACTTTTTTAACCTCAACCTAAACAACTTGGCTTCTTCCTCCACCACAGTTTAAAACTTTAATTGATAAATTGCTAATGAAGATTTTGAAAGAAAAAAAAAACATAAAAGGAGGGAAAAAAAATCTAATCCATTGTCTTCATACAGAACAAATAGGCTAACACTGACAAAAACAATGACTGGCAGAAATGGAAAAAAAAAAAGAGAAATTAAAAAAAGAGAAATAAAAATGGTGTTGATTGCCAATTAACAAAAAATTCTTAACTATTTTTTTTCAGCAGGAAGGAAAATGAAAAGAACGACTGCTTTGTAGCATCACCCCTGGTGACAGCAAAACAATGCTCCAGATGGTTAGCTACCTGCTAACCGGTAGGGTCAACTAGAGCAGATTGCTCAAAGCCACATCCAAGGATGGAGACTCCACAACCTCTCTGAACAACCTGCTCCAGTATTTGACCATCTCACAGTAAAAAAGCTTTCTCTTACTTTTAAGTAGAATTTCCTGTATTTCTGTTAGAGCTTGTGCCCATTGTCTGTTGTCCTGTCAGTGGGTAAGACTGAGAAGAGTCTGGCTCTGTCTTCCATACTGCCTCCCACCAGGTATTTATGCACATTGATGTGATCGTCCAAGCCCTGTCTCCTCCAGGCTGAAGAGTCCCAGCTCCCTTAGCCTTTCCTCATACATCAGATGCTCCAGTCCCTTAGTCATCTTTGTGGCCCTTTGTTGGACACACTCCAGTATGTCCATATCACTCTTGTACTGTGGAGCCCAGCACTGGACCTGGACACAGCCCTGCACCTGATCACTGTAGTCTATCCACATTTCTTACTAAACTCTATTCCTGTTTCTCTATGATATTGCTTTCTAGTCACTGTACGTGGGGGTGTATGTATATGTTTGATAGTCACCTTCAAGCCAGACTAGGCAGCAAGTGGGAGGAGACCACCACATAGAAAGACCCAGGCTCTGAGTTGGTGACCTATAAAGGGACCTAGGGTCCAGACCTGGACCGACGATGAACTGAAAGCCTATGCTAATATTCAAGACAGCCGTGAATGTGGTGTGTTTGTTAATACAGAGAGTGAGAGTGTGTGCAATGTCCATTGGTGGGTCTCTGTAGTTTGACGTTCAAATCTCACTTAGATGAGTAGCAGGCTTAGATGAAAATCCCAGCTAAGGCATAAAGATCTGAAGGCAACAAGAAAACTATTGCGAGAAAACATAAGAAAAAGGATGTGCAGTCCTGACATAACCTGATGAAAGACGTAACAAGGCTAGCTATGTGAGAGGAGGGAATATTTTAGGTTGTAAGAGTGGGCTGGGGACAAAGGACATTTTAAAAAAAAAATTTGAGAAATGTTTGAAAAATGCTTTCATTTCTGCTAGACTGCTCTTAGTTTGAAAAATAGGTCCTCCTATGAAGAAAAGTGCTGAAATGATGGTATGCTAAATATCAGTGTTAAGCAGTGATTTGGTGAACTGACTTACAGTTGCATGTGTTGTGCATATTCTGAATAAATTTAGGAATTATAAGGTCTTTTATGACCACTCAATTTTTTTTTCAACAAGAAACTTCACCACAGACTTTCCTTTTGAGGTCCCAAAAGAACTGGTCAACAAGCTTTTTTATTTTTCCCTTTCCCCTTTCATTCCCTCTGCCTTGCTTGTAGATGTTCATCTTTTAAGCTTTCCCAATATCTAGATTGACAATGTAATACCAACACAAAACAGTAACACTGAAATAATCAAAAAAATGTTCTAGCCACATTATGTCTAATGAAAGCAAGAACGTGATCTGTTATTTGAGGACTAACTTCTCTAGTCCTTGCAAGTTCTCATGGTAACACAGCGAGAGGTGGATCATCTCAGCCAACCGTATGACTAAGAATTAAATGCTTTATCTAAGTTAGATGTTAGGCTCCTTCAGTAGTCCGATGGGGAGAGAGAAACATCCAAAAGGTGACTGGCCTCACTTATCCCATATGCAGCTTCAGAAAGAGGTGGATTCCCTCTGGAGGTAACTGCCTGTCTCCATTAGTGAACACACTCCAGTGAATAACTTTTGGACAACTAAAATTCACCGAGATGGATCCTCTTGTCAGCCTCTGCATATTCATTCATGAGTGTGGGTCCACTTTCTTTGAACTTCTGTCACTGAATCTGCTCATTTTACTATCTAGTCGTCCTTGTAGTTGGAAGGATGTGTATCTGAACTGGTGTTGAAAGTTGTAGGATTAACTGAGCATGTTTTTCCCCTGTACCTTGATGATATTCTACAGTCTCTAAAACAAATTCAGTTCTTGACAGAAAAGGGGAGCAGTCTGAAGGAATATCTGCTACCCTGAAGCAGTGACAGCTTTTCTGTAAATATGATGATTAAATCTTTTGCCTAATATATTTCCACAAAGGCATTGCTTGGACAACCTTGCTACAGTCTTGGTCCATGTTTTAAGGGAATGGGTACCCAGCTGGGGCAGCACATTTCTTTTGTCACTGTATCTGAAAATACCACAGTCAGTTATTGTTCCTGTTGTAGGATTAGTTGGTAATGGATGCTGACATCTGAAAAGAAAGCATCTAGTAAAAAAGAAGATGCTGTTCTTCCAATGATTAAGTCTGTAAGCCTCAAATACATGAAGTTTAAATAAATAAGACTAATTTCAGCCACATATCCTGCTGGAGAAGCAAATCCAGTTTTTAGTTCTTTCCCAGTTACATCAGTGCATCTCTTTGTTCCATATAGTATGTGACAATTCGATCATTTGCAATACATTTCAAGTGGAAAATTCCATAATGTGTTATTCACTGAAGAGTGGTATAATTGAATTCTGTGTATCTTTATACATAGAATCATAGAATCATAGAATTGTTAAGGTTGGAAAAGACATGCTTCCAGATGCACTTTTCTGGAATTACCCCAAAAGAAGAAGCAGATATGGTACTGTGAAAGGGAATCAGGTACCCCACCTGATCCTTTCAGCAAATGTAGGAAGACTTTTTATGGGACTTCACCAACTGAGCAACAGTAATGTTTTGCTGACAGCAGCAGTGTGAATGTCAGGCAATCCAAGTCTTGAGGAAGGTTGTAAGGTTATTCATAAATCATGGGAGAAATTCTGCCATCTCCCATCCAAATGCAGGATGCATGAAAAGTCTGTAGGAGCAGGGAGCAGCTGCAGCACAGGGGAGATCCTCTGTATTTGGTCACACCTTTGTCTGCCATCCAACACAACTGCATGAGCCAAATGCATCTGATTGATAAATTGGTTTTCTCCTTAACCTCACTGGCAGTGATCATGCTGAAGATTAAATCTGCACTGTAGAGAGTGACAGATGCAAGCAAACTCTGCCTGCTCACTCAGCTCACCAAGGGCAGTGTGATCATATCAGTGCAATGCAAAACTCAGGTTAATATATACTGTTAAATGGAAAGGATATATTAGCTGGGGCTTGGCTCCAGGCTGACAGCTAGTTTTGGTGTGTGAGCTGGCTCATGTCTCGTGCTGTGGTCTAGGGGGCAGAACAGGCTTATGCAAGCTTGTAAGAAATCATGTGGACATCTCCCACGCTTCTTCACTGTCGAGCCGGTGCAGCCACCAGTAGTGCAGCCATTCCTGAGGGATTTGGAGTTGAAAGGGAGCAGGCAGTGCTTGGCAGGCTGGAAGGCTGAGGTATTGGTTAATTAAATTCCTTGTAGGTTTTCCCTTCATGATAATGCTAAATCCAGGGATAAGTTGTCCTAGCAACAGCTTTGGCTACTGTGCTTCCCACCCTTGCTTTTACGCTTGTGATTAAAGGTACTTGAGTATGTAAATCACCAGCTGAGGCTGGGGGATTTATTTATTTATTTCACAGAAAGTAGTGCCCATATTAATGGATAATACAGTGCACTTTCATTTTTGTTTGAGTAATAAAACAATATACTTACTCTTCAGAACTCAGTCTTTAGCCAACAACATATATTATTCATTGTTTCAAAATGTAATAAAGATGCATTCTTAATATGTGCTTTCCAATTAAGCTTTATGAGTGGGGTTTGACTATGGTTATATTTTTTGGCTGTGCTTTTTAATTTTCTTCTAATGCCTCCCTGGGAATTCAAGAGGCAGCTTCAAGCATAAACATGTTGAGTGTTAAAATAGTGTAGTATATTTTATGGTCAAAATGTTATTACACAGATTTGTGGGGCTATCAAATGTGGTGATTGAAAGTAGGCATTGAACCTGCTTCACTTGATTTCTCCAGTCGGCTTCAGTGTTTGCAATTTCAGATGAAGTCAATGGCACCAGAAATAAGTGGCTTGGTCTTTTTTTGTTTGAGGAGTGGTGTCAATTCACTAGTTGAAAACTGTGGATCCTTGGTACTCCTGCAGATCCAATCACATTTATTATTATTATTATTGTTATTATTATTATTATTAATTATTTATTATTATTATTATATCATCATCATCCTCCACACTGCATGTTTACTAAAGAGTCCTCAGGCATAAGTGAGATGTGCAACCATAGGTTTATGTCCCTTGCTTTAGTTAGCTCTGTTTATATGTTGGGCTCTTTATAAAAATGGTAATTTTAGTCACAGGCACTTCTTCTGGGAGGGAGGCACAGCAACTGATTAAAATGTTTCCCCATTGTAGGCTTGTGCAGGTATTTTTACTCTCTCTATTTTGTTTTTCCCATGATTAAGCTCGTGGCACACATAACACTTTTGCATGGCTATGAATCTGTGTGGCTGAGACCTTGGAGACAGAGGTCATCCTCTGTATTGGAGGGGACAGTCCCCTCCTGCCAACAGACTAGTGGAGCAGGACAGTAGGAACAGCAAACAACTGATTGCTTGGGGTGTTTGGATTATTTAGAAAATACTTTAAGACAGCATGTATACTTCCCTTCAGATGACATAAATATTCTTCTGTGTAAACTTGAAATGGAGCAGTGATTGTGTCCACAATTGTTTGGTTTTCTTTTTTTTTCTCCTGCCTGGAGCCAGCAAGAACTTTCTCTATCCAGAATACAAGTTGGTGGCTGTACTGGAAGAAAAAATCAGGACAAATGCAGATACCAAATGTTATAATACTAAAGAGTTCCTGAATACGGAAATGGAGGGCGTACCAGTTTTTCAATGGCAAAACTCAAATAAGGAAATTTCCACTGGTCAGTTCAAGCAGATGTGTCAGTGTGTCAAGCAAGCATGCAACATGGCTCAAGGCAGATGATAGCGGTTGTGAAATAGAGATACCCCACTGTTAAGCACTCTGCATAGCTGGGTGTGTTGTGAAGGCACTTTTCTTTGGTGTGGCTATAGCCAACTCAGATGGAAAAGGCCTGCTCCTAAGAATCGCCCTTCTAAGGATCGTTATTTAGGTGCCTGAATCATTCCCTGAAGGGATTTCTCTTTCTCCTGTGGCTACAGAGGAAGTCTAAGGAAATCTGCATCAAAACTCAGCCAATGAAGTTATGCTGTGTACCATCCTCCTTTATAGCTCCTTCAGTTCACCCGGACAAAGAGGAAAAAGAATAGGAGGAACACAATTTGAAGTACCCCTGTTATTTTCATATCTCTAATATGAAAACAGCAGAAAACACAGCTGTTTGACTGAACTAGACAGCTATGAGATGACATACCTGTGGCTGGCTGGCAGCCCAGACTGCAATGCAATTGAGTGTGTCTAAATGGAGATCTCCAGCAGGCTAAAGAGAAAAGATGCTCCTGTTAGGAATTTTGTGCCAAAAAGGATGGGAAAGTATTTTCAAGGAACAAGTAAACAGGATTGTGCACTTTCCAGAATGATGATAGGAAATGGGAATCAAGAGTTGGTAGACTTCTGGCTATGGGAGGCCACAGATCTGCTGGTGCTGATGGGTATTGACATTGGTGCATGGAGATATAACCAAGAGAGCTCAGGAAGCTTCTGAAGAAGGGAAACCAAAGTAAAGAAAGAGCATTCTGGAAATGAGCAGCTCACTTGGTAAGAGGGGTAGTTTTTGTTGTTGTGGATCACTGATTCTCTTACTAAGGAGACAGGGGAATGACAAACTTTCAAACCTCAACAGTAGAAGAGCAGCCAATTTTCTGGGGAAGGAGGCTGTTACCAGAGGAGGTTAAATTAATAACAAAATGGATTGAAATGAGAACTCAGCATAATATCAAAAGATGTTGAGAATAAAATGAACTAAAGCATCAAGAGACATAGAGAGAACTTCTTTGATTAGCTTTATGCCAATAACTGGGACATGAAGTGAAAAATAGTAAGGATTTGAAATTCTTTCTTTGCGAGAATTTATTAACCATCTGGGCATTTATAAAGCCTGATAGGAAGGTCTGTGTGACTGAAAATTAAAAAAAAACCCACAGTGGTTTTGGTGAGTTGACTATGTAAAGGAGAGAGGTACTCTTCCAAAGTTCACTTATGAGTTGCCAGACCAGTCACAACTTGGCAGTATCTGCAACAGACCACCAAGCCAATCTGAAGTGTAGGATGAAAGGTTTTTCCTCTCGCAGCGGGGAAAAAGCTGCACTAACATGTACGGTGGGATACTGTGTGAGATATATTTGAGTTCTTGTGCTGAAAGAAACAAAACGTTCTTTAGTTTTAGCATCTAAGCTTGGGGAACTCTAACTTAAACATCATTTTGAAAGATTAAGAGAAATAGATCACAAACCTGAAAGATAGGGTTGCTTAGGTACCAATGATTTTTACTTGATTACATTTGCAAGCAAAATAACAGAACTAAGATCAATACACTAAAATAGATACTTGATGTTTTAAAACATTCTCTTTCACAGAAATGGAAACAATTAGGAGGTAAATCAGCTGGGGAAAAGACTGTCAACAAACTGATGAATTATGATTGAGAGCGGTTGCAGAACATTTCACTGGATGCTTCAAAAGCCACATTCTGACAGTGGGAACAGCAGACTTTGCCAGCTATAAAAACAAATCAAAACAGTTAGAAGCTGGAATCAGGGCGGAGGTGAAAGGACTTTATAAAAGCAGTATAAAGCAGTGAGGCACTGGTAGGGGAGAAAGTTGATACATATGGGTGCAAGCAGGTACCATACATTTCAGTGCAGCTATGTGTAGTCTATCATAATATTTCTGTAGGTTTTACCACAATGATAAAGCAATAAGAGTAACCAGCCACAGGTACAATTTAGTAAGACCTGTGATAAAGTTTCCACTGCAGAAATCTCTAAGATCAAGATTTCACTTGCTTTCTAATACCAATGCTTTAATTCAGACAGGGTTAATTCAACAAAGTGTTATGGTTCTTTCATGTAGTGGGTAAATTAAACATTGCAATGTTTTCTTTTCGCTTCATGATTTATGAATTCAGTCTCAAAACTTTGCTCAGTAACTTCATAGGATAACTAAATTTCCCATGTAAACTTATTAATAAAATATATATTACTTTTGTAAAAAAAATTCTCAAATGAAACCTTCTGAAATGTTGCTGTTTGCCTCATGTGTCACTGCCTTAGTGAAACAGCCATGATTTAATAAGCCCACAGAGCCTTCAACATGACACCCTTAATTCTCCTCCTTGACAATGAGCAGCTGAATTACCAGCTTTTAGAAACTGCTTTTCTTCTCTGTTACTTTTACTTAGTACAGATTCTTGACGAACCAGGGGGGTAGGTGGCCAGCAGATGACTTGTAGAGGACATGCAGTAGAATAGGTCCAAATAGAAAGTGATGATAAGAAGGGAAGAAAGAGATGGCTGATGTGGGGCATCTGGAGAAGGAAAAAACAACCACCTTATCATCTTGTGCTTATATGCAGAGCTGTTCCTCCTCTTAGTTTTTTCCAAGGGATGAAAGATATTGGAGGGCCCAGTGCAGCATCATGGTCTGGTACTGAGTTCATAGTTCATTACAGGGGAAAAGAAGGACCCACAAATGCTAAGTAGAAGAAGTAGAAGAGTTTTTTCAGAGTGGTTGGTTCTGTTTCCGGGATGTGTGCATATATATTGCATTTGTGGACTTTGCCATCCAGCCAACTCTGAGCTTGATTCAGAATCCACTGTGAAAAACATTTGCACTGGGAGGTCTTTGGAGCAGAATATTTTTTCTGGAAACCTAAAATATCTGCAGAGTGTGTGATATCACAGGAAAATTGAGTTGTTGGAGGCATTCACAAGACAGGATGAACATAAAAATTCTCTCTTCTTGTAGATACACTTTTATTTCAGTAACATCCTATGCATCCTGAATCCCTTGCGCCTGTCTCTCTTTCTCCTCACAGCAGTTGTTCTTGGTAAGGTTCCTAGCTGAGGTTGTTGGCTGAGAAGTTTAGTGCAAAAGTCAGCATTTAATAACTTGCTAAGACGTAACTGGAGAACAAACTGAGGGATGCTTCTTCTCCAGGCTGTCAGACAGACAAAAAAGTATGCTGCTGTCCTGGAACTGCATCTTCTCTGTTTCAGTTACATTTGTATTGCTTAAAGAGATTGTTACAAAGACAGAGAAAACTATCTGGGCTCTACGGGAAACTCTCCTTGTTTGCAGCCTGGGCCAGTCTGGGTTACCAAAGCTACAAGGCGCCTTTTCCAGCTGCAAGCCAGCTGTGCTGTCTGCAAGACCAGTGGGGAGGAGACATTACAGGGCTTTTGCAGACACTTTCATATTTCTACTGTGCAATGCTAGCACGTCTTATATGCTGTATCCACAGGGCTACATGTGCTTCTTTTAGGGATGCTGAGTCTCTGTAACATCCTCCACTTTCCCTCTTTGTCTGATAGTTGAAATCAATCCTTCAGGGCTATTAGTTCAACTAATGACAACTGCCCAGCAAAGTGGCTACTAGTGAGCTCTCAGTATCTCAAGAAAGATTTCTCAAATAAAATTTAAGACTGTGAAGTGTAGTAGCTGGCATTATGTTGCTTGTGCAACCCTCTTTATCGTCCTTCTCCTTTAATATTGAACACTTTCAGTCAGAGAAAAAAGAAATAATCTGTGAGCATCCCTTGTAGCCCATAGGGTAACTCCAGTTGCCCACTCTTGTGGCTATGCTCTGTCGAAGGCAGCCACGCTACCCACCTGCCTGCTGGTGCCTGAAGATGAGATGTATTGTGCCAATACAAATGGTGTCTGCTCCATGCACGTTCCCTGGGGTGAGTATGACTGGGCCACTTCCAGCCAAGGCAATTCATCTGGCTTATGCTTCATTCCCTTCTTCCCCAAAGGTCCTTTGGGCATCACCTCCCAGCCCCTCAGGGAAGGAGATGGGTAACTCTAACAGCAGCACCCTGATCTGGGCTCCCGGGCCGTCTCTGCTCTCAGGAACCTGGTCTGCCTCTCTCATGGGACAAGAGTGCTCCTGTGAAAAATAGTATCTGGGAACAGTCTACAGGAATTATCCTCTAGTTAATCACACTAGTTATTTCCCATGGTCTGTAGATTGGTCATCCATTAACCATCAGAAGAGAAGGTTCTGGAGAGAAATATAAACTTCCCAGGTTCATGAAGCTAAGGAAACGTCTTATCAAATTAATTATAAGTGATGGTGTGACAACACCATCTTCCCCTCAATCCAAAAATCAGAGAATAGCAGATCATATGGTGGTATGCTGCCCACCTTTAAGTCCGTAGGATGGCCTCCACCATAGGGGACCGTGTTACAAATAATTCACAAACTTTACAAACACTTTAATATGCACGCCTTCATGATTTCATGGCTATATTTTCAGGCATGCTATCCTGTTGCCATTTTCTCTTTCTATAGGTGTTCCTGGCCTTCTTTTTTCTTTTGCTAAACTTCTTACATTTGGTCATTAGGCCTTTAATGACCTTCTTCAGGAAGTTTCAGTTCTTATTGCTTTATTAGTACTCTCAAATCCCAAATTTAATCTCTGAGATAGTTCACTTCATTTGCAATCACAGTCATCCCTTTTGTTTTTCTCGTCAGCCAGATCCTCATGCTTTTCACTCTTCTTTCCCTCTGTGTAGTTATGTTCCCCCATGAGCTCTTTCTCAGGAGCTTATTGTTTCCACAAAATCACTGTTTGGATGAAATCTGTCCCATCTGGACAGGTTTTTGTACCTCAAAATGACATTTGCACATCACAAAAGGAAAAGCTTCCTTCTTTTTTCTTTATATTAGCTCTCCAGTCATTCAGTAAAGTCCCTATTTTGTCCTCTCCCTCTTTTGCTCCAAATGAGTAGTATGTAATACTGCAGAGGTTACTTTTACAAAAGTCATCCTCACCCTTTGTCCTACAGCTTATATTAGTTCCTCTAATTTCTTGTCTGACTGTAGTCTGGATCTGGTGACCCTGGGGCCTTGAAGTGCAGTGATTTTCTTTTTTTTTCATGCTCCTTTCTTATATTGTAACTTAGGAGATATTACTGCTGTATTTGGTTTACTGGACCTTACTTTCTTTTACTCTGGGGCCCCTTTGTATGGTCCTGGCAGGCTCCTTGCATCAACCATCCACTACAGACATGAACAAAACATTTGGTAAGCAGTGTTCACTCAGTCAGGAACCTCAGTTCACTACTTGCACTAGCTAGGAAAAAAAGACAATCAATTAAAATGAAAGGCAACAGCTAAGACAAGGATACGTAGCTAATAGTTCCTTTTAATGTAAAACAAAATTATTGCATAGCATGCACTACTACAGAAATACTGTTGTGGTTAAACGATTAATCTGTCTTAATATAGGGGGGGGTTATGGACATTGGGAACATGGGGATTTTTAAATGGGAAATGAAAAAGAGAGAGAGAGATTCAAGTTAACCTCATAGGCAGAGGCACTGATCACCTTCTGTGTCCGATTCCACTTCTTCCTACCAGGATCCAGCAATGGCCATGTTTGCACCTAGCCCAGCTGGAAGGATAAAGTGGTTGTCACCTACTGACAGCACTTTGTGGCTTGCTAAGGTGACAGTCTCTGCGCTCCTTAAGGCCAGAAGGAAAATTCCTGAAGTGAAGGGCTCGGAGCCCTGGGGAAAAATCTTCCTGGGGCTCTGGTCTCACTGAGTGTCTGGTCTGGCATTACCACTCTGATGTTCTTCCATGTCAAAAATATTAGCAAAGAAGATTTGGAAGGAGCCATAGGCTAGTATCCTCTCTTTCTAACAGTGTCTGTTAGAGAGTGCTTGGGAAAATACTATAAATTTATAGGTCAGTACATCCTCCTAACCTGGAGGTAGGCTTCCTGATCTGGACTTTATAACTAAATCTTTATGTCTGATATTTCATGGTAAGTTCATTATTCTTGCATGGACACGTAACTGATTGTTTTTTAACTATTGAGTATTTCTCATTCTGCAAAATCATTTCATTAAAGGTCTCTACTGCAGCTTCAGGTGGCAAATCCCTTCATATCATCACTAGGTGCTCTTCTTCTGCTATCCAAAGGCTTTGTATTGTCTTTCCACTACCCTCAGACATATGCCTAATGCTTATTTAATCCAGGAAGAGAGTTTGGGAGTGAGTGCAGCAAAACCAGGGTAGGGTTGACAGTTATGGCCCCTATAACAACCACAGAGGGAATGAGGCATATCTAACTGACTGATTGTTATACATAAAAAAATCTTCAGCCATCATAGATTATTTGTCTGCAATTCCACTCTCATTTTTCACTAGTAATTGTTAGTGTTATTTGACATTCCATCTTCCCATTTGCTGTGGTAATGGACTCAAGGCTGACAAACAAAGTGATGAAATACTGCTTATCTCGGTTTTATTTCTTCTCTGAATAGAACCCTGGTGGACAAAAATGTCTTGTACAGAAAACTGCTCTCAGTAACAATGCACTTCATGATCATTCGGCATCTCAGCTCTTCAGAGCTGATCCTATGGCCCAAGTTTTTTTCTATATTCCAGCAATATCAGAATTCCTAATTGGCTTACTATTTGGTTGTATGAATTGTTCACTATGTTGAAAGAGGGTTTCCTTCTCTTCCAAGTGTAAGAGATGGTTAAGTGTGTCCACATCTGAAAACTTGTGAATCTCAAAGGTTCCTCAGGCATTTATCTTTGTTTATTCATGCAAGTTTTTGGTACTGGGAATTGAGATAGGATCACCTGATACTCTGAGCCATGTCAGTGTTTGCACCTGGGGTAAACCAGGAGGTTCTCCATGTTACTGGATGAGGGTTGCAAAGTTACCAAGTTCAGCTGCATAAACTAATGGTGGAGATCCTGACTTTGCTGCTGCTTTATTTGGAGGGGGGGAGGGAATAAAAATCTGTTGAATTCTGGCTGAAAGTTTGAGTAACATAGTCCAAATACAGCAAGATTTTGTAATATTGTATTTCCTGGGAAGCTTTCTGAACTGTTATCAGTCAGAAGCTTCCTCCAGAAGAGGCTTCCCTTGGAAAAGAAAACTCTGACAAAGTAGAGTATGTATTCATTTAGTTTTCTTTAATTAAGCTGCCTTAAATTAGAAATTATAGGCTTTTATTCTCTTTATATCTGGAATGTACCTAGCTGGCTTCTATTCTGCCATAATCCATCCAAAGTGGCTGAGCACTGAAGAATGCTGGACATATGGTCTATATTGACAGATCTTAAGCTTCACTTTTGCACCAAGTGATTAGGCTACAAGAAGCTGAATGCTTACAAATTTCTATAAAAAGAGATAATTTCATAGAAAAAAGACCCTTCCAGAGATTTTGATTTTTATTTCTGAATTCTTTTTCTGAGGAATTATTTTTCAGGTTTTTGAATTTTTGTGGCTTCCTGACCAATGTTGTATGCCCTGTTTTGTGACTCCTTTGCTACAAGTAGAACTGAGGAGATCTGTTGATTGTGAGAACACAGCCCCAACTTTGTGTCAAGCAGAGAACCTGTGCTATGCTGAAATTCCATGAGATGCAGGAAAGGAGCGACTTATTCTGCTTTGTTATCTTTCTACCTGAACCTCTCAGAAGTATGTTTTGTTTTCATGTGGACCGGAAAAATTCAAGAATTATGATCAGTTCTATGAGACTGACATAACTTCAGAAAAGTTGGATAGGGTAACTGGAAAGAATTTATAATGAAAGGATTGTTTATCCTTAATAGCTGAAGAGATTAGAGTTTTTTTGTAATACTGTGAATACACGCCTCATATGCCAGGGATAGAAGTGTAATAGAAACATCTTCATTCAGATGATGGCTGCATATTTTTTACTGCCTGTGTTTGATTGCAAATTTTTCAAAATGTTGAAAGTTAAAAATTCACAATACTCAGGCACAAAACCAACCATATCCAGTTCAGAGAGATTTCTGGAGAGTTTTTCATTTTTTGGAGGATTAGCATAGAACTTGCTCCCAGCATTTACAGCTGCTTTAACTCAATTTTAGTTGACACAATGTGTAAATTTACACCAAACAGTCTCTGTGCTGGCAAAGCTTAAGAGATTTAATCTGCCTATTTTTATCCAAACGGAAACACGCAGTGCAATTCTCTCCCCTTTTAATCAAATTATCGCCTGGTGTCACCAACACTTATAAAATTTGCTTTAATGTCAAAATGATTGACATTACATATTCTTAAAGTCTGTTCTGTTTGTTCATTGTTACTTACAACCACGTGTTGATTCTGGCTACTCATTAAGGTACCATTTCTCCTCATCTTCATTAAACATATTTCAAAAACTCTCAAGAAAACCTCCTGCAAGTATACTTGGATAGCTTTATTTGGGCATCCTCTATTGGCAAAAAACTCTGATGAGGCTGATGGGAATATTGGCTACTTCAGGGCTGTAAATTCAGCCATTGCATTGCCAAAAGTGAGAAGTGTGCAGAGCTTTTTAGACATGCATTGATGAAATATTTCCTTAGGATGGAAATTAAATCTCTGTAGGCTCCCAGTCTCTTACCAAGACAAAATCTTCACTGTAACTAACAGCAGGTTGTCTGCTTAAGGGTTGCTCTTAGTTTGACAGCTCAGGAAGGAAGCAGCTGAGATAAACAGCACCCTGCCCCAGTGTTTCTGATCAAAATCCACAACAGCTCTTGCCCCAAGAGCTGAAGGACTGAGGGCAGGAAGGCAAGAGGCTTAGTTCACCACTGGAGACAGATCCTGTATCTGCACTGGAGGAGCTTCTGATCTGGTCGATGCTGGCTACCATTTATTAGGAAAAACTTTCCACTTCTTGTGGACTGACAGAAGTAAATTGAGAGGGCTGTATGGGGAGTGGACAGAAAAGGGATGGCTTGGCATGGGAACAGTGTCAAAATCACAAATACCACCCACAAAAATGTGGATGTATGAAAAAAGGTGGCTGTGGGGCAAAAGCCCATGGGAAGCATAACATACAGGTACATTTAAGAGTGCAAAGAGGACTTTTTTCAGGTTGATAAATTCCACAAGAGGTAATTAAACATAATAATAATAGCAATATTATAGTAGATTGCAAAATATTTCAGCCACAATAAATGCTCAAAAATACCTGGTCAACTGGCACAGGCGAATGCTTAGAAAAAGAGGATGAAAGGAGTTTTACTTAGTTATTTGCACCCCTAGGCAGGTGTCAAAGACACTCACAGACCTTTTGTTCCTCTCGAATATAGAGTATTTGGTTTTGACAATCCAGTATTGGTGAGCTCTGCAGCCTTATTCTCAGCGATAGCTGTTCTCACTCTGGCTCAAAAGGCACTGTGCCTACTGGAAGCAAAATGCTGTTAGAGACTGAAGAGAGAGGCATTATACCAGCTGCTCAGTCCCATGGCACAAAATATGCCTTAAAGGATGCTAAGAAAAAGTTAATTCTCCACTAACTTTTCAAATCAAGAGCTGCAAGCTGATCGTGTGCATAGTTGTAATTTTCCACTGCAAATCTATGTTTGCTTTTCAATTTTATCCACACAGGGAACAAGTTTGGAGCTGTTGCAATCACTTGTTTTTATATTCGTATTGTAAGACCTCAGATCTTTAAAAAGAAAGCATTAGTTTGGAGGTAAAACTCTAGTCTGTTTCTTCTAGACTTAGGAATTTCTAGTACTTGATATGTAGCTTTAATTAAGAGCAACTAATCTCCACAAGCACTGCTTCACCTAAAATGGGAAGTTTAATTAATGATTGGTAAGGAGTTGAAGGGAAAATCTAAGGGTCCAGTTTGGGACAGTCTACCTTGAATCACACCTGGTCTTTCTCAGTTATAGCTCTAAACTCCCCCAGCTTGAATAAATTCTGATCAAGACTTTGAGTCTTGTGAAAGGATCACCTCTAATACCCTTAGAAATCAGAATACAGTAGAAGCAGTGTATCTGTTCTTGTTTTCAGAAGAGCATTCTTGGTTTTCTTAGACTGTAACTGCAAGGTGATTTGTCCCAATTCTAGCTATTGATGATCAAATCCTATTTCTTATCAATTCCTGCAAATTCCAGGTGTTCAAAACTCATGAAGCAGGTTCCCACAAACCTTGGGATTCTTAAAATAAAATGTTTCAATTTTTCATCTTGTTTCTGATCCCTTCAGTTACACTGGATTCATTGCATTTTGCCGGGGTGCAGCTTGGCAGATCTAATTGCAAGCTCCAAAAAGAGAAGAGACAAAAACAGGAGTGATTCAGAAAGATGAAGATTTTTTAAAACTATCTCTTAGAGCAAAAAGAAAAGAGACCATAAGAAATGGAAGGCCAAGAGAACATGGTTTTTATCATAGATTTATTGTGCTTTATTTTGGTGGAAAAACGAGGCCTTGTTCACTGTGCTGAAAGCAAAAGACTTGGAGAGAAGCTGGTTTTTCATTTAAATATGATATTATGAAAAACTAGAGAATACAAAATGGCCAGAGATCTGTGGAATGAAGACTTACTAATCTCATTTCTGACTCAGTGTTTTTTCACTTGTAGGGAAGGAGATTGCCTAATAAAGTTGGAGCCACTCCAAAACAAAAGAGGTTGCTTCTTGTACTCATATCTAAGACTTATAATATCTAAGTCCTATAATATCTTGGCTGCTCATGCCTGGTAGAAATCAGGGGACAGCTATCACATATCTTGCTATTACACATGCATAATTTACCTTGGGAAAGATAAGAATGGATGGAAGTAATTTTTATCTGCACATGCCAACAAAAACCCTTGCACCCACCCTGCCAATGCAATTTACAGGATGATAATAGGATTTTGCTTCTTTGGGAAGGCAGGGGAGTCAGCAAGGCAGAAATGCTTGAGAGATGAAGGGATCCTCACTTCTAATCAGAAGAATTTAGACTCTCCAGACCTTAGCACGGAGCCACAGCTAGAGAATTTGATGCTATGTATGAAGAACATTAGAAGAAGGGTATGACCTCGAAATGTGCACTGAGGAATTTTAAAACTGCCTTTCCACTGTGTGGTACTGGGTATAGCTTTTGACATATAGCAGAGATATCTTAGGGCTTCCCTAAATGCTGCTGCCTAATAATTGCTCTGGAATGGATGTTGCAACTGACACTTGCCAGAGTGTGAGTTATTGTGGCTGTGTCTGATCTTGACTCCAGCTGGGGTGGAGGAGGGAAAGTAGGTCAGCAAAAGGATGACAGCATCCCTCTGAGAGTTTGCACAGGTATTAGGACACCTGATATGTTTTTCATGGACTTATACAATAATTCAGGTTGGAAGGGATTTCTGCAGGTCCTCTAGCCTAACCTCCCACTCAAAGCAGGACCAACTGGATCAGGTTGCGCAGTGGAAATATAAGAGGTCATTTCCAATGCTGAGGATTGCAAGTACTGCTGAAAGGCTGAGTTGGTTGGTTGTTTTTCAGTATTAATGCAGCTCCTTGGAATGATTTTTATTGGATTATGAGGTGGTGTTAGTAAGACAGATGTTCAGCATTTAGATATGGACTAGTTCTCCTAAAAATCCTGTATAGGACTTTTATGAAGGCTTCTGTTTTGACCAAGCTGACACATGGCAATAGAGGTGTAAATGTAAGGGCAACAGCGTAACCTTAATTTTCCTGGCAAGGCAAGGAGGCACGTACTGAATGTTTTTCGAAACATCAGCTTTTCTTAGACTCCATGGGTTTTATCAGGTTGAATGCACAGCATGAACCCTACATTCAGGCACTCTGAGTTCTGGTTTGCTAGGAGTTTACACATACAGAAAAATGAAAAATAAACACAAGGAGGACTGGAGTCCTCAATTTCAGAAACTTTCTTTTAGGTAGGCTTAAATTCCAGTTTTAGGGAAGGGTGAGAAAGATGCTGCTTATATTATTGAATCAGTTTACCCAGCTTACACTTGAATTCAAAGAAATTACAAATACAGCACTTAAAACCATCATTTCATCACCTATTTTACTCATAGACCCTCACAGAACATGTAAATGTCATCTGACAGCACATGAAAAAGCCTGAGTGCACACATGTGGTTGTAGGAGAGAGAGGAAGCAACCTGGGTCAAGTGAAGTAAGAGACAGACAGACAGACCTGCAGGCTTTCAGTCCTTACATCTGAATGGGTATGGAAATCCAGCCCCTGAACCCTGTTTTATCCAGTACAGGACATCCAAGATTTGTTACAGCTGTAAGTACTTTGAATCCAAGCAATTTGTGCATTTACTGGTGTCTGCTTTACACCTAGCATTGGCCTTTCCCCACCCCCTCTTTGCTTTATCTGTCTGGTATTGGCCACTGTGGAGTGAGATATCAGTCTTTGTTTAACAAATTTTGCCTGTCTTCATGGTCAGTGTATGATGTCCTCCTGGCCCTGACTGCTCGGGAGCATGAGCTGCTGGAAGGGATGTTTCTCTCCGTGGCTGGATTCCCGTTTACTACTCAGGTCTCCAGCAGCAAATGAGACCCACCTGGAGGGGAGAGACTGGTGGCCGGTGTGGTCAATGACGTTGTGTCCCAGCTTGTTGACCTCCAGTCCTGAATGATCCATGCGGATGAATATTTTGTGTGAAGAAGCTCCAACATATCAGCTGATGTAATCCTGCATGCTTTTTTCATGATACCAGAAAGTCACAGACAGAATTTCTACTTACCAAAAGGCATATGACTTTTTTTTTCTTTTCCTACAAATGCATCATTTAGATTCCTTAGAAGAATCTAGAAGTATTTTCTCAGAAACATACTGACCTAAGCACACCTATTTCATGTGCTTTTGCTTAGCATGTTCTAAGAGAAAGTTAATTAAATTTCCTGAAAAAGATCCTTCCACTTGCATGCATACCTTCATTCAGAAATTTAGAGTCAGTGAGCAAATGTAATAGAAACAGTAGTCTTTATAGGGAGTTGCACAATATATAATAGATCTCTAATGTGTTTAACTAGAAGGGTTATATTTTTTATTCTAGTGTCATCCTTGCTTTCTGCGTTATAGCTCCAATGCACAGGATGAATGATTTTATTCTGCAAATAATTGCGTGATGATTTATCCTACAAAATATCTGTTGTCTCCATAAGGCAGAGTTCAGTCAAACAGGAGCCCAAGCCTCCTGTGATTCTTTACCATAAATGTGGCACTAATTTGCTCTCAATTTGCACTCAGTGCAAAAAGTCTGTGCCATTCTGCTGTGATTATAGTCATGAATATATTTGGGAAATAGCTAAGACTGCATCAGTCGATGGGAAAGCAGAGAGGGCAGACACCAAGACACCTGTAGGACGTTCCTAGCACTGTGCACGGGCCAGAACCCGAGGCCCATGGAGGAAGGAGGGTGATGGACAGAGTATTTGTTCTCTGTCTCTTTACTCAGGTGTTGTGGGAAACTGAAATTTTGGCTGGTGGCAAAATGTTTCCAAAGCTGAGAGAACTTCGAAAGGCAGAGATGCGTGGTTGCCATAGGCATGCTGGTGCTTTTTGTGTATTTCTCTCCGTTTCCATTTTCCTTTGCATCTCCCTATGTGCTGTCTTTCTACATAAACATCTACATATGTCAGAGACCTCTTAAAGGTTAAAACAGTCTACGCTGTGTTTATTCCGCCTGTCAGTGCTACTTGAAATGTGAGGTTTGCTGCCTCTGGCCCCTGAATCGTTCTCCCTCTGAATAACCCAGGCAGCAAAGGGACTCAATGTATCTGAGCAAAGGGCTAGACAAAAATCTTTGACTAAAAAACTATGAAACAGTCAAGGCAGAACAATATAACCAAGGACTCCCCTATAGGCAGGAAACCACTGTAGCTTCATATAAACTGTAACTACTATGCACTTATTTGATTTCACTTTCTATTTTCACCCTGCAACCTTTACAAGGTCTGATTTAATTGCTGGAAAGAAAACAGAAGTTATTTCACAACATTAGAGCAGAAATACCTAAATGCGGTGTTATGAGCATAACAGAAAACCACAATTGGAGGCATTGTGTAAGAATAATAAGAGCATATTTCTCTTAGGAGCATTTTAAAGAATGTATAGCAAGTGTGACAAGTGTGCTTCTTACTGTAATAACAACATTGTTAAGCCAGACTCAATGCAGTCATAGTGTTACTCTGCCCTTAAGAATCTCACATAAGCCTGCAAGACAATCTTTATTATTTTTGCCACGCAACACTAATGAAATCAATGGCATAGGTATCCCATAATTTTCTGTGGGACTTTAGTCTTCATTAAAATCATATAACAAGGTTAATTATAGAGTGGTGTTAATTATGGTGGTTAATATGTCGCTGTTTACCTTCACTTACAATGCCAAGGTCTGGGATTCTACTGGTCAATTAAATTGTATATTTAAATCTGTGGCAGTTTCCTGATTGACTCATTAGAGCTTAAGAGTAGTTTATTGTTCACTTAGGTTTTTCTTTCTTTTCTGAACTTCATCAGATCCAAATTCCGTGCCCAGCTGCTCCCACACAAGAAATCATTGTTAGTTCATTGGAGCTACGACCCTTGTTTGTAGGGAAGAGCAGGGACTCAGCTCTCACATTGGTGTGAAGCTGTAGTGTTTCTAATTATGCCATTCAGTTACTCCACTTTACAGTGAAGCAGTGAAGCAGAATGTGGTCCATGAACATCAAAATAAATTTTGCTATAAATATTTCACCTTAAGCTAGTGCAAGTAACTAAGGTAGTGACTGTCCCTTGCTCTGTTCCGGGTGATGGAAATCCCAGTTGGTAAATTTTTACATGTTATATATTCATTGTGGGTGGGTGTGGGTCACTCATATGATATAAGTTAAATAGACAACTTACATATTATTGTCTCTGCTTCAGGACCTGCCTCTCTCCATTTGCTTTATAAAGAATTTGCATGCTTAACTGTGGTCACAGAGCAGTTGGACACCTTCACTAGTCAATAGTCTCCAACAGGAAGTGTGAATTCCCCTCCTCATTGTATCTGACAGTGTGACTGAAGGACATTTGCACTGTATTATACGTAATACCAGTTGATCAACACTACCGCCGTCCTCCAGCAAGGACACAGTGTGGGAATGAAGAACCAAAGTGTCAGTCCAACTTTATTTCCAGCTCAACATGCTTGGGAGCCGTTGTTCTGTCCCTCCTCACTCCTTCCCCAACAACATCACAGATGACTTTTCATATATCTGGTCCTTAATATGCAATTAAGAAATGACAGGCTGATCTTGGTTGACTTTGGTTTCTTTGAGCATTCCATTTTCTAGCTTTCCTGTGTGACCCTAAGGTCTAGAAACTTTCTCTTTTTAACAAGGAAAAAAAAAAAATTCTCATGTAATCGCAGGATGCTGGTAGCTGGAGTTTGAGGGAAAATACTGCATACTGGTACACTGGTGACATATTAGAAAAGTCACCAACTGAGCTTCCAGCAGTGTAATGCTCCTCTTGGCCTTCCTCAGCTCTGAGCCTGAAACCGTGCACCTGGGGCTTTCCTCGGCTGTACGCAGCAGAAGGGCTGGAGCCCTGCAGTCAGCCTCCCCCTCTGTCTTGCAGCTGCAATTAGGGAAAGCATCAGCTGTGGCATGGTACCCCCTGGAGAGACTAAAGTCACTGCCGTACCCTGTCCACACTCACTTGCACAGCTGCCGAGGGCCAGTGACAGCACGGCCCACTGGTCACAGACGTTTCCCAGTGCCAGAAGGCTGTATGCTATGAAACGAGAAGTTTTTAATTATAAACCTTGTAGTGGGTTAACCCCCGTAGGCAACTAAGCACCACACAGCCACCCACTCGCTCCCCCTCGAACTCAACTGACAGTGGGAAGGGAGAAGAGAAAAGGAAGAAGAAAAGTGAGAAAACTTGTGGGTGCAGATTAAAAAAAAATTAATAAGCAGAGGAGAAATGGAAGAAGCAAGCAAGCAAAACAAAACAAGTGATGCAAAGGCAATCACTCACCATCTCCCATGGGTAGCCCGATGCCCAGCCAGCTCCTGAGCAAAAGATGGGTGACCTCCCTAAACCCCCTTGTCTCTGTTTTTATTGCTGAGCATGACATTACATGGCATGGAATATCTCTTCAGTTAGTTTGAGTTATCTGCCTGTTGTGTCACCTCCCAGCCTATTGGTCATCCCCAATCTATTCACTGCAGGGGAGGAAAGTAGAGTAAGAAACAGAGGAGGCTCTGACACTGTGCAAACACTGTTCAGCAACAGGTAAAACATCGGTGTGTTATCGGCATTGTTTTGGTCACAAATGTAAAACATGGCACCATACAAGCTGCTATGAAGAACATTAACTCCATCCTAACTAGACCCAATGCAACCCCCCGTCTTTGAAAAGAAAAGGTTAATCCAGGACTACTGTTAGGAAATGTTATCAATGATTTAAACAGAATTTAGTACCCACTCGTTATTCTTTTCCATTTGTATAGCTCCTCTGAGCTGCAGGAAAGGATTTGAATAAAAGAAAAGGCAAAGTAAACCCTCATCCTCCTGGGACAAAATGTTCCTGCTGTTTTCCTGCTCTTTTACTTCAAAGCAAGAGTTTCAGGAACAGCTACAGCACTGAGTATTATGAACCATGAGTGTACCTAATGTTATTCAACATAAAGTGTGTAAGGAGAAAGTAATCCGGGAATATCAGTCATTGTTGTGCTGGGAGAGAGGAGCCAGACGGGTGCTCGGTGCTATACATCACTCTCTGAACAACTTGCAGGCAGGCTCAGAAGTGAATGTGTCACTTCAGGCTCTTCTTGCTGGCATGATTAAACATGAGCTGATGCTGCTGTTGTTTGGTGCCATTGGGTCACATTCCCCTGGAAATTCAGAGCTTTTTGGCAGCGATGCTTGAGTTTGGAGTGGCACCTGTGTTTCCTGTTACTTGCCAAGGTGAGCATTGCATTTGCAGAGTGTTATCTTGACCTTCACTCAAGACAAGGCTGCCTGATTTGGGAGGGTTCTGTGTTGGTCATTTTTAAGTTGCGTGGGGTCGTCTTCAGCGAGCCGTTTCTCAGGACATTCGTTTGAGCTGTTGTTGAAGGGTTTTAAAGGACAGAGGTGGGGTGGAGGAGAAATGTGAATATTTGCCAGAAACAGTGTTTCGGATTTTATAAATGTGTGTTTGAGCACGTGTGTGCATATAAGATACCTACTGTATGATGTGGATGATACTGCATAGTCAGTTGGGTGTAGTGACTGGGAGATTTGTCCCCTGTGGTGCTATGGTCCTGGGAACTGCTCATGGATCCATTACAGAACTGAATGATGGTAATTTGGTGCGTTTTGGCACATGATCCAAGCTCACAGCCTCCTCCCTTGCAGCTACTCGGCCCTCTCAGGGGCCCTTTTTCACCATCTTCTTCAGAGGTGAATAACATTTTTGGTATTATAAGGCAGACAATGGACATTCTCCTTGGCTTAAAGCTGAGCACCTGCTTTAATCAGAGTTAGGACTGAAACAGGGCCTTGCAAAGCCATCTGTGAATGCATCCTGGGGGTGGGGGGAATTTTTGTACCAGTCACGTGAAAAGGTTTGGTTTTGCTTTTTATTATCAGTATATTGTGTTATGGACACTCTGCAATAAGCATTGACTCCGGGGGCAATACTTCCCATGGATGTTGCACGAACTAACGACCCATGATGAAGACGCCATAGACATTTCTCTGCATGGCATCCTTTAAAACTCATTCTTTTTGGTAACAATCCAGTTAAAAATAGTAATTATACTACAGAGAAACTTGGGTTGTACAGCGTATCCACAAAAGGAGCAAACCCGACTGAAGAAACTGAATTCCTCATACCTGTCAGGAGGCTGCACTGTCTGCATTTACACATGGCTGTGACCTCCCCCGTTCTTCACAGGCTAAGAAACCCTCAGCTAGGGACACTCATCAAAAAAAGTCTCTTCAAGGATCTGCTTCTGTTAGCAAAGAGAGAGATGGTATTTACTGCTTTTCTTAAATGAAAATGTTTTTCCTTATATATATAGTAATGGGATTGCTATCTCTCTTTCTAAGGAGCATAGGAAACACTTAAAAATGTTTTCTTTTAGTAAACAGCTTCAGGATTAATAAACCCTTCAAGGACTATCACGGCAAGATTTCTGTTACGACGCAGGTAGCATGTGAGATGCCAGAAGCAGGTGTTGTGAAAGTTGCAGAGAAGAATCGATGTTTAGTAGAGAAGGTAGAAAAAGACAGTGATGAAAATAAATGGAAAGAAATTTGTCTCAGCAAATGTTTGCCAAGAGCCTAATTTTTTGTGGTGTGGACCAAAATGGCTGCTGACATTTTCCATAATGAAGTTTCTTCCGATTTGCTCGAAGTTGCCATCTGCACTCTGACTCATCCACTTTATTCCTAGACTGGGTGTATAAGACAGACTTCCACATCTGCAGGACCCTGGCATCCTCCTGAAAAATGCTCCTTCTAGGAAGGGCTGGGACAGATGAGTGCAGAGGCTATCCACTTACCACTGTAACAAGAAAGCCCGGACTGAGAAAAATCAGCTTTATGTCCAGATCCTTCTGTTGGTTTTGTGGTGTTTTTTGTTGTTTTTTTTTTGTTGTTGTTGTCTTCTGTGATTTGTTCCCCCCCCAACATTAAGTGTTGTTTAAACTTTGTTCTGAATGCTTAAAAGAGTGGTTATGTCTCATCTCTCCTTTTGCTTTTCTGGCTGGATCAATAGGTGATGCAGGTTGGCATAGTGCTATTGAAATCAGAGGAACTATCCCAATTTCCACCAAATGAGGATGATCTGGGGCTTAAAATGCATATTCTGAATAAAATTGTCCTGTACAGAAAGTAGCTGTGGGTAATGAGGCAAGGATTGCAGCTAGAGATTTCAAAAGTGTATTTATGAGCCTTAGAGCCACATTTCTCATTGCTTGGAAAATAATATCTGTTCTGTCACTTGTTAATAAAATTATCCTCTATTTCAGGAGAATTAGCAAGTCACAGTGCATTTAGAAACTGCTGCATTGGTGTTTTGTAAAGTAGAAAAAGGAAAACACATTTGATTACATTCAGTGGTCCAAATTGTCCATTGTATTTGTCTTTTGAAAAGATTCTGTTACCTGTCCTTCTCTACAATCATTGACCCGTCAGTGTGAATAATTTGTTTTGCTCTGGAAAATTTCAGCCACTGCTAGGATTGACTAAGAGGAATTGTTGTTTCAGCAATAATCTCTATTGATGTGCTGTGTATTAAGCAATAAACGGCTGCTGAAATTGATTAATCATCAAAGTGGAGATGAGATTTTAAGGCAATTTCAAATTCTGTTCATTGCACTCACATTTTTTATTAAATATCCCCTTGTTGTGGTGTTATGCTACAAGATGAATAGAACTTTTTTTTTATCAGACTTCTTGGTGTCATACATTACTTTCTAAACATTTGGGATGTTTAAAAATCCCTGATATAAGCAGCTCTATTTCCAAGCCTTCACTGAGGAAGGAGAAAAGGATAACCCTGTCTTTTAAAACATATTTTTCTGTGTTTTCTTGTGTGACAGCAGACTTTTTTTTTTTCCCGCTTTGCAATATATAGGACAAGGAGAATCACTAGAGCAGGTCAGACCCAAGGCTGATGAAAGCCAGTCTTCTGCAGCTGGCAGCAGACAGCACCAGCTGGTTCAAAGGAGGAGACAAGAAGTTTCACAGCTAGTGGCAATTTGAAAATTAACCTTTGAGAAATTTCTTCCCAGCTTCCATGGGTGGAAAATTCATTTACACCTGGAGGCAGGAAGGTTTGCAGGTCTTCCTCTTCTCCTTTTTTTTTTTTTTTCCCCCTTTTTCTTTTGGGTTTGCTACAATAATTCTGGCTATTCTTGATAGTTGTATAAAATCTTGGACCTTTTTGATTCCTGTAAAGCTCTTGGCCTTGATGATATATAATGCCAAAAACTTCCACAGATGAATTGAAATTGGTGTGAAATACTGTGTCCTTGTATCAGTATAAAACATGTCACCTTCCAGTCTCAGCAAGTCTATTGTGTTTCTAACAGTTTGTGTTATCAGTGCCTGGTTAGTCTCAAGCATTAGGCCACAGTGGTTTGTTGTTTGCTTGCTGTTATCCCTTTCGCCTTTTTACCTCTTGTGTCCTTGGAGTGCAAGTTCTTCTAAGCAGGCTCATCTCCTTTATACAGCTTTTATACAGCACTCAGTTTAGTGTGGACATCAGCTATTCATAAAAGAAAAATATGCATCAATGTCTAGTTTAAGTTACTTCTAGGGGAACTGAACACTATTCAGGTATTCTGGCTCTTATTTGACTAAATGTGAGTAGAACAACAAAAAACCCTGAACAAAATTAACACCTCTGCCCATGAAATGTGTTACCATGTCACTTGCTAACAGTGTATATCAAGGTACAAGGTCTTCTGATCCACCAAAGACTTGAGGTACCTGGAGAAGTTGTGAGGTTGAGGTATTTTAGAGCCACAAAAATGATCAGAGGGATGGAGCACCTCTCTTAAGAGGAAAGGCTGAAAGAGTTGGGCTTGTGCAGCCTGGAGAAGAGAAGGCTGTGTGGAGACCTTATTGAAGCCTTTCAGTACTTAAAGGGGGCTTATAAAAAAGATGGGGACAGACTTTTTAGCAGCGCCAATAGCGATAGGACAAGGGGTAATGGTTTTAAACTAAAAGAGGGGAGATTCAGACTGGATATAAGGAAGAAATTTTTTACAATGAGGGTGGTGAAACACTGGCACAGGTTGCCCAGAGAGGTGGTAGATGCCCCATCCTTGGAAACATTCAAGGCCAGGCTGGATGGGGCTCTGAGCAACCTGATCTGGTTGAAGATGTCCCTGCTCATTGCAGGGGGTTGAACCAGATGACCTTTAAAGGTCCCTTCCATCCCAAAGCATTCTATGATTCTATGATTTTGATGGTCATGTGTCTTGCTTCAAGCCTCTGCTCTCCACATTTGTCAGGGTTTTTTGCCTCTAATGATGAATGATCATGAAAATGATGGCATATTTGACTGTATGAGAGTATTTTATGCTGACAGAGTCCTTCCACTGAGTTTCCTGGAGCTGTTCCTGTTTGCACTATGCAAGGTGAGAATGGGGCACACAAAAGTGCTGTGTTGGTTGGAGAACATGAGCTTCTTGCCTGTTTTCCCTTATGGCTGACCTCTGAACTTTCCAAACTTATAGCCTCTAAGGCTTTGAAGAGCCACTAAACTTGCCATCAATTTCTGCTTTCTCTCAAAACCCTTCTGCTGAATTTGACTTAAAAGCAATAGGCTTCACGTTAAGACAAAACTGAGTCTGTCTTTATTATCTCTTTATAGGAGATCAGATACATTTGCAACAGAAATTGCATAAAAAAGCATGGTTTTATTTTACTTTTGTTTAAATCCTGATCAGCAGGAGTGGAGTTGGAAAGACCTACTGAGAGAGTAGAAAAAGGCGAGCTCACCACTATGTGAAGTGTTTTACTGTTTTAATTTGCTATTTCTCTTTGCGAAGAGATACATTCTGATTGTAGCATGGTGCTTTTCTGGAAAGGCATTTTACAGGGAGGCCAGAGTGGATGGAGCGAGCTATAGGTGATAAAGGCCAATCCCTAAATCTGATGGATACTTCAGTTTATATAATGCGGCCAATATAAACTCAGCTCTCTGTGCTTCTGAACAGATGTCTGATTGCCGCTACAGTTCAGGAAGAAACCTGGATCCTAAAGCAGCTTCTTTTTATGCAGAGACTCCTCATAACTTCTACAGCACAGCGTGCCAATGTGTTTAATTTTGCTGCAGTCCTAATGGTCAGCTGAATGTGGCATGGATACACACGCACAATAAATACAATGTTTGTGTGCATGTGGAGGGGAGGGGTACATATATACATCCAATTGTGCTTGTGAATTTGTGTGTGAGCTTATGTAGTCTAATAGAAACAGCTATGTTCTAGCTGCTCTTTAAAGCCAGATCTCCAGCTATATTAAAATTCAAAGTAAACCAATGCCAGTCTTTCCAATACATCTTCTGATGCGAGTCAGAGTAGGAGCATGGTCCTGTACAAATGAAGTAACAGAGATTGGTTTCATTTGCTGTCAGTTGCATGGCAGTGATTTATACCAGCTGAAATCAGTCTGGGTGACACTGCTTACAGAAATATGGTCTTTCTGGTTTCAAAAAGATGTGTGATTTTTTGTGTTTGTGTCATGGTTGCCTGTTTTCAGAGTGCTCCTTTGTCAAACAATAGCCATTTTGGTGCTGGTTTATCAAGTCTTCACAGATTTGTGCTAATCATTTTTTGTCAGAAAGTAACATATTTCTTTTCAGCCCAGGAAAATAATTCAATTGAAAAAAAATCATTCCATTGCCATAGCTTATCTGCATGATATTTACCATCAGCACACAGCTGTGGTGTCTCAGGAGATCTCAAATGCAGAACTTGTGATAGGAAGAAAATATGAGAGTTAATTTTTCTTGTTGGTTACCTTTAATTTTTTTCTTACTCTTCCCATTCTCCGATGAGGGCAGTAACCTTTTTCTGCACATGCCTGTGGGCCCTTGTGCATGCTGATCCAGGCTGAGGTACCTGTGTGAGAAGCACTTTCTGTTCAGGCAGAGACTTGTGGAAAGCTTGGGCACCGGTCAGCACTTTCAGCACTTCAGCAAAATAGGAATTACAGATGGCAGCACAAGGAAGCATAGGTGGGGCTAACACTCACAAGGAGAGGGACAACATTTTGCTGGGTATCATGAACATTTTCAACCATGTGGTTCTGCCCTGAAAGTCCCATTGCTTGAAGCACGCAAGCAATGGGTGCAATTTCAGATGAATCAGATGATGGGATTAGTGCCATTAACTTTCACAGAAAAATATCTCACTCATAGTCCAGTAGACCTTGCTAGGCCTGGAAGAACTAAAAAGAGGCATGTAGTGCTTTCAGGGAGGGGAAATGATGTAGAGGTATTGATTAGGAAAATTCCTACATCCCAGGCCTATTTCATTTCTCTTCTTCCTCTCTGTTTTATACTATTAAGGCCCTGCACAGTGCTATATCAGTATCCTTGGCAGAGCTCTCTCATTTGTGGTTATCTGACTCTGCTTCATTTTTATGCCCATATCATTGGTTTATTGGATTGGACAGTTGACTACAAGCCATCCAGGGAGACTGTCAGCAGTAGAATATCACATTACTGAAGCGAACAGAAATTCAGCTCCTGTACATTTTGATGCTCTTTGCTGAACTAAACAGAAACATCCTGAGATATTTCCCAGGAGCAGAAAATTTTTCACTTAGATAGCACCACGCTATCAACAGGTAACTGGACATTGCTAAAATAACGCAGTCAGCATCATATAAACTCACATAAAACATGAGTTAAGGATGTGTGAAGCAGCTGGAATACGGCACAGCTCAATCTAGTTTACACCCCAGGTCCCAGTCTGGCTTTGCTGATGGAAGGGAACATCGGCATAACTGTAAAGGGAATATTATGGACAGGTTTGGGGGGCCTTGGATTAACCACAGGCTAAAGTTACTGTAACTACAGTTAACCCCAAACTGAATGCTAAACTCTCCTCCCATCTCAAATTGTCCATGGGACCTATGCTCCAAAAGGTCGTTGCATTAAAACTAAAAATGTTTGTATTCAGTCTTGGCTTTCGACTACAAATCTGAGCTGAACAAGGAGCTATAAAGCTTAACTGAAGCAGCCCTCCCTACTTCAAAATCCTTGCTCAATTTGAATATTACTTACTGGTGCAAAATTTCTTAATTTCATGACTGGAGGAAAAACAGTCTCAGTTTTTAAAGAGAGGGACCCACCTGCTCACCAGAAAGCAACACAATACATTAAACTGACATCGATTTTGTAAACAGTATTGTCTTCATGTATTTAAACAATCAGCCACATTTTTATTGTGAGAATAAGCTGGTACTGTACATGACATTAAATAACACCCCCTGATGGGAATGGGTAGAGAGGTAGGGAAACCAATAACTACTTCATTCCTTTGATCGACGCACAATCATTTTATTGTATTGATAGAAACATGAAGAAAAAGGGTGCAAGGTGGTGAAAGGGTAGTCAGGTAGACTGATATTAGAATTTATAACTAGGAAGTTATATTATAATATATATAAGTTAAACAGAGAGACCCTTGAACATCTTGCGCTGCAAAATAGCCTCCCCTAGGATAGGAAGGAACAGTTAGTTACTTTTAAATGAGTAATTTAAAATGATTGGGAAAAAATGTTGGAAAATATACTGTAGGGAACAATCCTGGAGACAAACTACTAGATATTTCTCTTCATTGTCTGTGATTATCTGCATTCATGTTTTTTTACTGATGTTCAAAAAGTGAAAGTGAGGTAAATGGAGGTTGTGCCTTTCAGTTGCTCAGCTACACAAGCTGAAAAAATGAGTTTTGATTTCTTAATGACATTACTTAAGTGAAGAACACTGACCTTTTCTTTAAAAAAGGAGAACAAGAGACACATTTATAAACTGAAAAGGCAAAGAATTGCCAGCATGTCTGTTTAAGCCCAGGTAGGAAGATTAAACATTGAATTCCAGTGCTATGACAGTGTCGTGGTTTAACCCCAGTTGGCAACTAAGCACCACACAGCCGCTCGCTCACTCCCCCCACGGTGGGATGGGGGAGAGAATCGGAGGAGGAAAAGTGAGAAAACTCATGGGTTGAGATAAAGACAGTTTAATATGGAAAGCAAAAGCCGCGCGCACAAGCAAAGCAAAGCAAGGAATTCATTCACTACTTCCCATCGGCAGGCAGGTGTTCAGCCATCCCCAGGAAAGCAGGGCTCCATCACGCGTAACGGTTACTTGGGAAGCCAAACGCCATCATGCCGAATGTCCCCCACTTCCTTCTTCTTCCCCCGGCTTATATACTGAGCATGATGTCATATGGTATGGAATAGCCCTTTGGCCAGCCTGGGTCAGCTGTCCTGGCTCTGCTCCCTCCCAGCTTCTTGTGCACCTGGCAGAGCATGGGAAGCTGAAAAGTCCTTGACCAGTGTAAACTCTACTCAGCAAGAACCAAAACATCACTGTGTTATCGACATTATTCTCATGCTAAATCCAAAACACAGCACTCTACTAGCTACTAAGAAGAAAATTAACTCTATCCCAGCTGAAACCAGGACAGACAGGAAGACCCCTCAGACACCTCCAGCAGTAATGTATGTTTAATCAAGGGGGAACAATTTTTTTCTCAGATAAGTTCTTAGAATTTCTATTTAATTTTGTGTAATATTTATTAAAATCTTGGCTAAGGAGCTTGCTTTGGCATCCTTTTTATTGTCTCCCTACTCTCAAGTATTCAAAGAGGCAATTGCTTTTTTTTGGATGCTTTGGCTTTCTTTATTAAATCTTATACTTCCCTGGTGATAGGGAGTCGTCTATGCCTGCAAACAGAATAAATTACATTTCTATCCACTTGATATAGTCTGTTATGCTGCTAGAATGGTCTACATGGTGGGAATTTACTTGATAATTGAGGCACTTGAAGTTTTTAGTGATTTAAATGCAAGAGGATGTTTCTGCTCCCGAAATAAGTGGAATAGTTATTAACTTCAGTTAGGACAGGTTCAAGCCTTGAGTCAGGAGAAAGAAACTTAATGGTCCTCCTTTCCCCCATCATTTTGTAGGAGACTTCAAATTGCCTTGCTGAAAATTTCCTGTTTCCATTGACTCTGTTAGATCAAGCCCAACAGAAAAAAAAATGGGAGCGAGATATGACCCATGCAGGATTCACCTTATTCATCTGGAGATCAGGATAGTTTTTCAAGCTACTCAGCAGCTGTCTTATAATCTTTACCCTGTGGTTGCTCCATATACTGTCACGCAATAAGGGGCAAAGAGTCCAAGACTACAGTAGAGCTCTGGTCCAGAGCACGAAATGGGCCCACAGGACCCCTGAGAACAGTGAGTTCTGGTTAGTAGCAACTCGCTCCCACTTTGCACATCATGGGAAAGAGTGCCAGGCTGTGTAGCTTCAGGTTTGGGGACTCAATGATCGGTAACGGCAATAAAGTGTTTCCTCACTGATTTTGATTTTGGGATCAGATAAGCAGAGTGTTAGACATAGCAGTCAGGTGCCTTTTCTTGCAGCTTAGACACTGTTGTAGTCAAAATGAGCTTTTTTCTTTTTCTCTGAAAGACAAAGGAGCTTTAGTGTGTGCATGTACGTATACGTATGCACGTTTATATATACACATACACATAAAATTGCTGGTCTATCTGCATGCATACCCAAGGCTTATCAAATAGAAGGCAGATGTCACAGAGAGATCAAAGATATTTAGACTAATTTTAAGCCTAAAAGCTTTAACAATGTCCTTTATCTCTGGATAAAGAAGATGATTCAGATTTAATGCTTCTAACTATTCTTCTCTTCCTAAGCCTGTGTGAATGGTGGAGACTGACATTTTTCAGGTTTTTGAAGAGAGCTCCTGCTGAAACATGGACGTGATTATTTATGAGAGAGAAGTGGGTAGTCAAGTAGGTACCGCTTTGCAGCCGAACAAAACGGTTTTGTGCCAGGCGCTGCTCTGCTGCATGACCCTCTTGTCCATTAGCTTGCAAGGTCTTTAGAGCCAAAGTTAGTTCCTCCTGTATATCAGAGATGTTTCCCAGCTGGGAAGCTCACTGGGGGCCTCTCACTGCTGCTGGGCTGCCAACAGCGTTAAGAAACCCCCAAATGGCATAGACTGAAATGTTGCTTAGACCTGTCAGTAGATTAAATTCCTCTTACACTGCTAATCCTTTGGGGTTTTAGGGATGGTCAAGTGTTGTTACCTTATCTGCCACCTATAAAAATGTGCACGTGGCTGAGAGGCACCAGCTGTGTGAGAAATGTGGGCAATGTTGGCCTTCTCCACTCCCTCCTCCTCCCAGCTCTCAGACAACGCTGCCCACAACTCTTCCCTCCCTTCCCAAAGCAAAACCCTAGGGTCACTATTCCTACTCCCCTACACCACCCCACTCCCACCTCTGGTTTCCACACCTGACCTACTAACCCTCATTTTGCTGGATGCACAGATGCAAGGCTGGCTAATTCTTACACAATATGCTCTGACACAGGCGTGCAGCAAACAAGGGAGCCCTGACATGCAGCCTTGGACAGGAGGCAAGTTACTATTTATAAGTCCCTGCTTAAAGGCTATGTATTTTTCTATTCAGAATCAGTTTGGCTATGTCCAGATGGTATTGCTAAAATACATATATCTCAGAAAAATCCGAACAGCCAGTTGTGGTCATAATCCTCGTAAGCTGCATGCAATTTATCTCTTCATGTGGTTTGATTTGGTTACCACTGTTAGATCACGAAGGATCCTGAAGCATTTCAGATGTAAATTATGCTCTCCAAACTTGTTATTCTTGTGATAGAGAGTCTCCCTTGCATGCCACAAAATCCAGTTAAAAAGCAATCTTTCCTTCCATTTAAGGTGTACATTGTTTTTATTTTAAAGCAGCATGGGAAAAATGGTCACATACTGCCAATAAATGCTGTATATAGGAAGCCACACCATTTTCTTTCTTTTATTTTCATGTTTGTTTAAAGATGAGCCTAACTGGTTTATTTATGAACTTTATTTATAAGGACTGTGTCCTCAAGGGAGCATTAAGTGACCCGCTAATAACCCAAGTTTTATTCAGAAGTCTGTGCATCTGAAAATTTGTTATATCTGATCATAAATGTGTTTTGACACTTCAGGAACTAAGGGGCTAATCCTGCTTCACTAAAAAAAATGTATAAACTCATAACAACTGCAGTCTTGCAGTCAACTACAGTCTAGACCTGTTTGAATATCATTGTAATTGTGTAACAGATACTTGGAAACAGGGGATAGCTGATCTCTGTGGATAAAGCATCATCATGCTGCAAAGTGAAGTTGAATCTCCAGAGTTCTCAGTCAGTCTTTTCGATTTGAATGGGTTATAATCAGGCCAAAGAGGCTGTGAGGCTCACTGTGGGGATCAGATTCTAGGATGGTTTTGAACAGAAAGCCCAACTCTCAGGATTAAAACAGACGAGAGATTTGGTCTGCACACAGACTCTCTCCTGCACCTTAATTTTTAGTGTGGGCATTTGTCTGTTACTTTGCTTTGATCACTCTGATTAGGCATCCTCAGGGTGAGTATTTACCATGGTGAACTAAAGGCCTTCCAAGTCCTGATATACCCTGATACATGGTCAGAGCCTCAAAGGGAGAGGAAACCGTCCCTTAACAAACCTGGTATCTTGTCTCAACATGGACGAGAGCAGCCACAACGCAAACGGCAGCTAAACCACTCCTGCCCGTATTCTCCTGGTGTGGCTTTGTCACCTGGTACCCGGCAGGAGCTGTGCTGGGAGGCAGCTTCAGCATGCTGCTGGGAGTGGGGGAGCAAGGATCAGGACTGCAAGGAGGGCAGAGAGGGTGGTGGGGCTGCTGCTGTTTGAATCCCCTCACTTTCTCATTCCTTGGCCCCAAAAACTTGTGCCTGTCCACATCCGACACTGAGGAGGAGAATGGGGGGAATACTCTCTTGTTCCTTCAGTTTATGCTGCATGTAGGTCCTTAGTACATGTGTTGTTTTATAAAATTATCAGGTTTTTTTCCTTAAACCCAGCTGTAGTTTCTGTCTCAGTTCCATCAGTAACAGCTGGTAAGGAAGTGATTTCTTGCTGTATTTCAATTAAATATTTTGATGATTTAGCTCTTCATTGGAGTTTCATTTTTAACTAAGTTATTTTGGGTTTGAGTTATTAAAAAGAAGGAAGTACGTTCAGCTTTTTCCGTGAACATGCATTTGTATTGGGGGAAGGCATGAGGATGGTTTGGCTGCTTGCTAAAAAGCTGCTTTGCATCAGACCCCATGTATATTACACCGATATGATGTTAGCACCCTGGAAGAGTTTGCAAACCTGGGTTTTTTTTTTGTATGAAGCTGTTATCTTTCATAGCACAACAAGTAAAGCAGCAGCCTTGGAAAGACTTTTGCCCTGGATAAATGAGAGGGTTTTCTGTCAGCCTCCCACTGAGTGTGTACTGAGCAGTGGCTGTTACATCAGGTTTTGAGAGATGGTGCTAGATATGTTTCTGAGACGAATGGCTGTGACATGGTGCCTGTGATAGTGATGGATGAGTCTACGAGGCCCAGGCTTGCCTTGCAGTGTCCCTTGCTATTGCAGGACTGCAACTGCCCTGCAAGGCTGGCTGCTGCGGGCTGCGAGGCAGAGCCTTTCTGGGCTGCTGAGGCATGTGGTGTATGTAAAACAAGAATTAAATAATATGAGCTCGTCTCATATTAACAATATGAGGATAGAAAAGCTGTGGGTAAGCAGCTGAATTTCCTTTAGCAGGAGAAGTAACATACAGGGTTTTTCATGATAAAACCTTATGCTTCTTTGCTTTTTCCAAGACTATGTCTGTGATCATGATGGGGTTTCTCTTCCAGAACCAGTGAGCAAACCTCCTCATACCTTATTTTCCAGGGACTGAGACAAGGATGTACTGGGCCTGCAAGCTGTGTGTGGGTTGTAGGCTGTTTCACTGGCCCCATGGCAATGGGGAGGGTGGGTCACAGTTACTCTGTCTTGTGGCATTGCAGCTGTGACCCCTCATGCAGGACACGGTTGAAGGGGCCAGATACAAAGGGCAGGCATTTAGTGTGTGGCATTTAGGGTCCTGGAGTGGGAGAGTGGCTGTGATACGGCTTTGCCTGCTCCTCAGCCCCAGGCACCACTGCTGAGGAGTGTGAGGTGGGACCTGGCAGTACGTGCATTGTGCACCTCTCACCCCAGGGGCATTTCTGCCCCTCACTGTCCAGAGGGCTTGGTTGGTCTGAAGAGTTTCTAGTGCTCTCTTTTACACATGACATAGGGTGTCTGCTATGAGATTGCCTTCCTACCCATGGCAAAGCAGCCCACAAACTCCAAAGGCTGCTCTTCACCACAGCCCAGTCCATCTAGTCCCTGCTGATGGTTAGGGATGAATCCCTAGGGGTCTCATCCTGTAGGGCACTGTGTCCTCTGCTCCAGAGAGAGTCACAGGGCCCAGTATGTCACCGATGAAGGTGCAATGATAAGAAACCTGGAGGATTTCTCCCATCTAGTGACAGTCTGTCCATTCCGATAGCGACATGACAGGTTGTGCTGGCAGGGCCTCCAGGTGGAAAATGCAGGCTCCAGCCTGCCAGACAAGCATAGCCACCATCATCGAAAGGGGAAGGTGATACATTCATCTTTTAGCAGTGCCTAGAGTTAGGGTGTGGGCCAATTTTCATAATTTTTGTTTGATTTTTTTTTTGCCTTTTCTTATTTCATTTTGAGTGAGGAAATGGCTCATGATTCCCAGAGGCAGAAGTTCTCCTACCTTGAAAATTTAACCTGAAACATTAAAGTAATCTTCTGGTTTAGCCCCTCTAGACCTCAGGCATAAACTGTTTTCATTTGGTGCCCAGCTAATTAGCTTGCTGAGAGATGTTAATAGTTAAGGTAATAATTACTACACCTTTGCAACTGACCTTGAGGTAACTTTAATGCAGATACTTTAAAGATAAAAAATAATTATTTCTGGAATTTTTTTATTAGAACAAAATTATTTGTTATATTTATATTCTTTCCCTATTTCAGGTGGTAAGTATGAACGAAAACACATGAAAGTTCAATAAATATTGACCATAGGGGAAAATTACCATGTTTCAGCATGGCTGATAGAGAAGGTTCAGAAAATGGCTTCCATTGTTTGGTGTAGATCTTTTTTAGGTTAAACTGCTCCTTCAGTTGTTGAGAACAAAGCACACACAACTTTATTCACACTTTATCCTCTTCTCCCAAAGCAGTGTTGAGCTAATAGTGGCCAGCAGGTTTGGGATGTGCAGAGCTGGCAAAATAAAATACAAAAATGAATTCTGTTACAAGTATAGAAATAGAGAAAAACACTTCACCCAAAGTGCTATGTGGTTTTGCTCTTCACATCACTCTCTGCATTCAGAGCCGCACACACTTTTAATGGACCTTCTCCGACAGAAGGGATAGTGCAACCTTGGAACAACCCCCTTTTGCGGATGGGGACATTGGGGCACGGAGTAATTAACTTTCTTCCCTAAACCTCACTGTGACCTGTTATGTGTGGATGGCAGAGCGAGAAAGAGTTCATGTCTCACTGCTCCCAGCAATCACAAGCAAAATGCAGAAGTAAAAGACTTCTCTCCATTTTGGAGCTGAGAGACCTTCCTTCTGATCCCACTGCTCTGGGCTTATTGCACAGATGTGATTTATGCAGTAATTAAATCTGCAGAATATAGTTAGGTGCCTAAATGCCTTTTAAAATGGTATTTAAAAGATGAGTCCTTGAGGCCTGACATTCAGAGGCACTGACTCCCATCGGTAGCCACTGAGGCCAATGGGACAATGGATGCTAAAGCCACAGCATGGCCTTGAGCCAGAGTGCTCAGTGCCGTGTGGGAGCAAGCCCAGAATGGCCTTCTCACAATGTACAGCTATCTATTTCGCGCTAATTTGTATGACTTTGAAGCAGAAAGATAATGTGGGACAGTCTATCCTCTTGCTGAATAGCACCCTGAAAATTATCGCTGTAGGTAGGTACAGCGGGACCGACAAGTGAAATGGTCTTTTCTCAGGCTAGCCAGCATGCCAGCTTGCTGATTATTTGCTGTATTTGATCTGGCATATATCTAGTGTGACTCATTCTCTGCAGCCCCAGGAAAATGTGCTCTCTATAAGCATTTTAGAGGCTCTGTTGCTCAGTGTTAGGAAACAGAAGGAAATTCCTTCCGAATGTGTTTCATCAAAATGGTGGGCTAGATTTTCTTAAGACGTCAAGCCTGTTAGGAAAGGGGAGGAAAAATGCCATGCCTGTATTACCACGAGAGAAGAAGAGTGTAGTTTGCAGGTAGAGGCTGAGAGTGAAACCATATTGTATTGAAAAAGTAACATTTTTCTAAATATGCCAGGAAGTAAAGGATTTCATGCTGGCTTATTAGCACCCTGTCTTGCTCCCCACCTTTTCCCTGCAAAGAAGCAAGTGGAAATCCTGCTCTTGCCTTTAAAACCAGAAGTGGGTGTTACGGTGACTTTATTGCCTATATTCTGTTACTGTATACTTACCCATGCAGGACCTAGCATCCTGCGATATGAGCTGAGCTGGTCTGTGGAGAGGCTCCCTGCTCAGGTGTCAGATAGGATACAACACATCATAAAAATGGATCCAGCTGCACCGGGGGAGCTGAGCTCCCAAACACTATTTGTATCTGGTCTTGATGGATCAGGGTTGGATGAGGGAGCAGACCAAACACCCAAAAAACAGACTGGCTAATGAATGCTAAACATTATTCAAAACAGAGGTGTTTATATTCTAATGTAAAAAAAATCTACATTGTTTATGCAGAACTAGACAAATGACGCTACTTTAGATTTGCAGTGGTGTATGGGAGAGCAGAATTATAGCTACCTTTTTAGTTCTCTTTGGTTCGGGGTGGTGCTGAGTGTTCAGACCTGTAAAAGCATATGTCAGCAAAGGCTCAGCTTGAAAATTACTTTTATGCCTGTACCTGGGGAGCAGGGAGGAGCTGATGGAGATATTTGGGCCAAACATACTCCCTAGGTCCTTTTTTTTGTTTTCTGTTTTCAGGTGTTACTGATTCAGGTACAAATTGTATAGGGATGGGACAACTCAGTGGGTTTAAATAGCCCAGGATGCTGCAGCGGGGCACGCTCTCTTCCACCACCCCCAGTATTTTCCCATGCCATCGTGGGCAGATCCTGTGCCTCCTATCTTCCCCTTCAGTCCAGCTCCTTCAAGGACCAGGCAGTGGTTACTCGAAGCAGGCTGGATGCAAGATTTAGCAAGATGAGGGATTTAGCAAGGTAGGAGATTTAGCAAGTTTCACCTCTGCTGACCTCACTCCCAACTGGTTTCTTTTGTCTGCAGCCAAGGCCCCACGCAGGGCAGCTTCTCCTGCTGCTAGTTACCTGCCTGCAGATAATCTGACCTTTTCTTTCTCCAGCACTGGTAACACCTACAAAAAAATGATAGAATGGATAGCAAACCTTAGCTTTTATTGAAGGTTTAGAAATATCCCATAAAAATGGGACCAGGGCAGTTTTGGGGAGCAAAGAGGAGGAGCGTGGGTAGCCAAGGGTCTGCTACTGCTGCTGAGGTGTGGTGCCCACTCCTTCCCAGGACAGATGGGCACGGCTGCCCCAGAGCTGCTGCTGCAGAGCTGATGGGGGATCTCATCACATGTGCTCCTCGGCATGCCAAGCTGTGTGGACAGAGAGGATTTTGGCTTAACTCTCCAGCAGACAAGCCCACCAGAAATAATTTTAGTATTCTTCAGATTAAATCTGAATTCCTTTCTTCCTTCTTTGCATCTTGTGTTCTGATCAGCACTCCTTTGTCTTGGCAGGCGACTGCTATTCCTAATTTGTATAATAAAATCTGTTGTCTCCTTGGACCAGAAGTTTTTCTTTGAACTACATAGACGTCAATTGTTATTGAAATGCGTGACATTCATTTTGTGTGTTTGTTCTCAGGAAACTAAATGAGCAGATTTTTCATCTTGTTCCGTGTGGTTTTGCCAAGCTAGCAGGCCATATTTTATCAGCCCCAGACCTGTAAGCATCCGCTTTTTTGACATATTTGAACAGAATTCCTGCTTTCGTCAGTGTAAAGGAGCAGGAACTGGGCATCTACTCTTTAAGCTGTCTCATTCTTCCTATATGGTGAGTTGCATCAAAGCAGTCCCTACAGGGAAGCAGTGTGATTATACACATTTTACAAGTGGGGAAACTGAGTCATGGCTTAGTGGTAAAGCTGGAATAGAGCTGAGATGCTGGGACTCCAAAAGCAGTGCTCTGTTTGCTATGTCACACAGCCTCCTTCACAGTGCTTGCATTAACACAGCCTGACAATCTCTTAAACACTGTCGAGTTTATCTTTGTAATGCATCCATGAAGTACTGATGCTTTGCTTATGCAGGTGGGATATTGAAGCAAATATGTGTGTATGTGCTTTAAGAGCAGGGGAAAGAGCTACATACACAGACACACAGAGACGGAAGGAGAAGCATATTGTAAACTGTGATCCACTGGGGAAAAAGAAAACTTGATTAATTTTAAACATTCACCTTCTTGCTCTGCTCAGTTGGGCCCAAAATGTTCCATCCTTAATATGCCTGTTATTGACTTGAGGCCCTGGTCTTCAGTGAAACGTGTGGTTGCTCTTAATCAGGACTCCTAGAGCGAGACCACCAGCAGGCACTGCTCAAAGTTGAACACGGGCTTAGCAGCTCACAGCATGCAAAGTTTTGCAGAGCTGTGTCATTGTTTTTCAGTGCTGATGGAGCTCTTTTTGCTGGGAGGGGGGGGGTCCTCCCACATCCTGAATCCTGTTCGATAAAATGTCAGCTGCGCAATCCCGGTAGGCCCCCCAAATAGTCCTCATTTTGCACTGTGGCCAACAGAGCAGCTCTCTTTGGCAAGGACTGCTCCAGAAAGTGGAAAGTGCAAGAAACCTGCAGTGGAGAGCAAGTGTGGGAAAACTTTTGCTGGTATCATGTAGCTGGTCCAACACTTTGTACCCCTTTATTCTCTCTGTAGGGAAAAGAGGTTGGAAAGCACCACTGAGATACCTGGGTACGTCATGCACACCAAACAGAAGGGTCTCCTTCTTAAAATGCTTGCTGGAGTAAGATGAGGGCACATGAAGCTATGGACTTATATTTCTAAGAAATCTCGGGGCTTTAAAAAACTGCTGTGGGAATGTGGCTGCTGCATGCTGAGGGAGAGGGAGAGAGAGCAAGCAGCTCCATAGTCTGGCTTGTGAATTTGTTTCGCCTCCCCAAGCATCCTCTCCCCTCATGCAGAACCTGATTATGAAAGGTTCCTGTGGCTGCAGTGAATTTCAGCCTATAAATATATTAATTTTTGTTTTGTGCACTTTGCGCATCATTGCAGTACTTCAAATGTTGTCTCAGCATGTTGTTCATTACTGAATCACTGAGAACATATAGAAAGAAGCATGTGGGCTGTGAAACGTTTTGTTTTTGTAATGCTTGGCTTGAGTCTGTGCGGTATTTAACTTCTAGTCTATGTTTCAAGCATATAGGTTGTAATAATGTTTGACATGGGTGTCAAATCTGTTCGTCTAGCTAGAATAAATCCTATTTCTCTTCTGCATTTGTCTTTACTCATCCAAAACTACAGGAAGATTTCTGTCAAAAATGAAAGCACAGAGTTTTCTTTCTTCAGACAAGGACAAAATAGTATATCAATTAATCTATTCTAAGGTCAAAACTAAAAGAATAAATGCAGTGTTATCATAATTTTGACAGCTGTGTTATCCTTCCTGTGACAAAAAAGAATTTTCAGAGAATTTTACTCTATTCCTTTCACAGAATGTGTCTATATGTTGGAAATTATGCTACTAGTGGTTTTTTTAAAAATATTGTAATCTTTCTTTTTCATGTTAATATGTCAAACTACTTTGAGAAAAAAAAGAAAAAAGGAGAAGCAATGAGCAATTCAGGTATCAGAATTTGATTTTTAATTTTGAGTATTGCTAACATTTCTGAAATCTAGCTACGTAAGTATATAGGCTACAATCTATCTCCATGTTTATGCTTGGGAATGTGAATATGAGAATGCTGTGAGTGATGCTAGCAGCAAAAAAGAAGGTGGGAGATGGAAAATTATTGTTAAAAGGCTGGCCAGGAGCTGTCCTTCAAGATGTCTTTATAATGAAAAATATGCTTCTATATTTTGTGATTTACACTTTTCAAATTATCTTGGAATGAAAAAATGCAAAATATGTAAAATAGAAAAAAAAAATTTCAAGCAACTCTAGTGTTTAGAGTCCTACCCCAAAATGCCACATAATCAGTGTCTGTCTAATCTTTAAAAGCTTCTCTTATTTATGTGACTTCTGGTTATATTTTGCATATTTTTATGAGGCTCAACTAACAGACATGTAAGGCTCACAGGTTCACTGGCTGAACTGCCTGTCTGCAGGGAGAGTTACCCAGCGCAGCTCTGGCCGAGCTCATACAGGGAGAAAAGGAGAATTTGTCTTGGCTTTAATCTGGACTGAGCTCCCTGGAATGTCAAATTGAAGCTGGTTGCAAAATGGAGACAAATTTTCATTTAAAAATTGGCAAGATAAAACTTGTCACCATTTTTCAGATACACACCCCCCTCCTCTACCCCCTTGCCCTCAAATTTCAGCAGTGGTAATGTGAACAGAGAAATTGTCAAGCTGAGTAAATGTATTTAAAGACTCACTACACATGTAGTCCTGGCTGTTTCCTTTTAAAGCGTGGAATAATGGATTTATACAGGAACTCCAAAAGACCTGAAAACAGCTCCTGTTTTTGTGGATAAGAGTGGATGCCAACAATCAGCTCCAGTACTTAAGTTAATGCTGACCTTGGCCAGCTGCAATTTATACAATTCTTCCTTTATACCTCCTAATGTTGGAGAGATTATTGCTTTCTTATAAAAAAAAAAAAAAGAATACATTTTTCTCAATTTAAAGCTACAGCTCAATGCAAACATAGAATAGGGTTGCAGAGGCTTTCAAACAACCAGTGATAATGAAGTGACACACTTAAACAAGGATATGTTTCATGAAAAACAAGTAAGTACAGTAGAAAGTTTTTAGCACTGACTGCACACACTGAAAATGTTACCACTGCTTTCAATGGCAAATGTTGGATAAGGTTAAGAGCTTTTGAAAATCGTGTTCTAGACATAGAGGTTGCTTCTTGCAGAGTCTATTTCATCAGGTCTCTTCTCCTTGCTCTCTCATCACTGAGATGAAAGAGATCTCAAGTTGCCCATTATTGTGATACTCTGCCAAAGCCACTCGAAAGCTGCACAGACCTGAATGCATGAGAAGGATGCGAAATATCAGTGGAGATGGTCCCAATGCATTGTGATCTCTTAGCTGCGAGGCTTAGCAAGAGTAGAAGAGTTAAACCACCTGAACTCTGTTTTTCACTTGGTTGTCAGTTCTAATATGGTCTTTGATAGGACATTTTGGGGTTTTGGGCTCTGTTCTGAAAACTTTTCATGTGTACTCAGCAAAAGTGAAGTCCTCATTGGGCTAAATAGAATCTGCTGGGACACAGCCTATAATTCCTAATTAGTGTCAGAGGAATTGGTACATGAAAACTGAGGTCATAGGCTATTTCCGAAAGGTTTTTGCATATCAAGGAAAATTAATTTTTCAGTGACACATAGAATGAATGCAAGCCCCTGGTAATCAAGGAGAGATTTTTGACTGAAATGTCAAATATCGAAATACAGCAGATATAACTACAGCTGCTTTGAAAGAACCCCCCTGTATAGGACTATACTGGGAAATCCTGATAAAAAATGTGTATTCAGAATTTGTTTTCTTTCTCGGTGATTCCCAAAATCAATTGAGTTCAGTTCACAAATGCAGCAGTACAGGACCAATTTCTCACCTGAATTTATTTTTTTTGCTGGGGCCTTTAAACATTAATCTCTGAAAAGTTCAACATGCAGGGCCAGAATTAACCTCAGTTCTGTCATTTGAATGACAAATTATGACTTCAGTGTCACCTGTCCAGTTATTTTTAGTTCAGCAGATAAGCTCAGCTGGATCTGGCACGACTTTAGTGAGCAAATCAGTGGTAAATGGACAAGAATGAACAGAAACAGTCTTCTGCTTGTCTTTTGGAGCTGCAGTGGGTCTTAAGGGTTGAAAACAGAGAAAAGCATCAAATTCTTGCTTTCATCTCTACAGCTTATAGAAGCAACCTTAAATGTAACTCTGGAGGTGTCAAAATAGGATGATGCTATTTTTACAAAATTGTTTTTCTGAAAGTAGTGGCAGAAATTTAGATTATTTGTATTTATTTTATTTTTCTATAAATGGCAGACAAGAAGGATGGCCACAAGAACTTTTTCTGGAAGGGGAAAGCAGAAGTCTGATGTTGGAGTTTCTTTTTTTGTGCAGTTTTAGGGTGTATCTACACTGAGGTACCTGGGTAATAAGTCCGAACTCCTTGATTCAGGATTAAACTAGCTGGTTCAAGTCCTAACTACAAGCTAGCTGCATCTGTCTGAAGAGTACGTGATTTAATTTACTTTGCTGACCTTCCTTTGCATCCCGGCAGACTACAGATTGGTGTTACCAACTTCTCCCAGTTCTTTTGCTAGGTCATATAAAACCAGCTTGGTGTCTGCCCTGTGCTGTGCTTCTTACCACCGAAGGCTCACATCCTCACTCTTCTTCCATGAGGTTGGGGGATCCATAGAAAGGCAACGTTGCTGATCCTCCCAATCTCAAAGTCAAGAAAAATACGGGAGGTGTTACAAATCATGAGGCTGTTTTTGAACATGGGGAAATGTTAAAATAATAGATAACCAATTATTTTCTTCACCACTTTTTTTTCAAATATCTATGGATTATTCACATCAGAGTATTCAACATTGCTCTGCAGTCATGAGGATGGAACATTACACCTTTTTTCCAAGTGAGAGCTAAGATTTGCTCTTTATTCACCTGTTCCCAGGAAGCTGCAGTTTTAGAGTTAAAATTCACCTTTCCCTGCCAGGATTTTGACCTACTGGTTGTGGCCCATGGCAACAATCTATCTAGCACTTCCTATTTAATTTATTAAGTTTCAAATAGAGCTTTCCAGCGCCTTGCACTGAAGGTGATCTTTTCCTCTTCCATTTCTCTTTTTGTCAACTTCCACATATGTGGTTTACTTCATTTTTTTCAAGATGAAGCAAATATCTTTTCTCTCAGACCTTGCTGTGTTTTCCCCGTTACAAAATTTCTTCCCAGTATCTCAGGTTGGGATGATATTATAAGCCTGATCAATAACTGAAGTTGGTGCGTCCATTTGCTTTAGCTTTCCTCACTCATTAGCTGAAGAATGATGACTTTTCTGTGTTATTTCTTTGGCAGACACTTTTTTGAAAGCTTTGTTCGAAATAAAGAACACATCTTTTTTAACTTTGACTAAAACCCTGGCACTACAGAACTCCTGAATGAATCACAGTGGAATTTAAAGTGGAATTTTGTTCATCTGCGCCTGAAGAAGTTGTTGCTCTATTTGTTCTGATATAGTCGGGTTAGTTTTCTGGGAAGGGTTGTGAGCAAGTGATTCACAATCCAGTCCACTGCCATTTTCACCACATCTCTCTCCCTTGCGTTTTAATATTTTCACATAAATCACAGTATATTTTTGGAAGTTTTATACTGGCTTTCAGTCTTATGCTTCTTTATGCAATTACAGTGCAAAGGACAAAGATTGGGAGTTTCCTTTCTGCTTTTCCCCCAACCCTAGATCAAGGACACATTCAGTGACACAAGGAGATGGCAAATTCAAAACTGCATCAAGAATATATCTTTTCATGCAGCTTGTAATTTAAACTGGAACTCACAGCTTCACCATGGCATAGAGGCCAGAAAGACATAGACAGGTCACAGTAAGGTTTGAAAGTATATAGGGATAATAAAAAATACAGTGATATGCAATTGTAAAAGCTAACATTTTGGAACACATTTAGCTTTTTTTTTCCCTCCTGAACTTGAGCCAATCAAACACTATTAGAGATTAGAGGAGCCCAGAGGTTGGAGGTATATTAAAAAAAACATCTGCGAAGTCTGGGATGGTTTTTGCTTTCTTCTGAAACATGGGATACAGTGTCCTATCAGAAGCTGAATTGATGGACTGGAGTGCAGTGATTTCTGTTTTCCTATTCTGATATGAAAAAATAACTGCAGACATTTGTAAGTTTGAAAAAATGTATGCTTATGGTCTTAGAAAATTTATTTTATTTATTTTTTTATGAACTATATGAAGCTTGTCTTCAGAGCCCAACACTAAAGTAGAGTGAAGATGGACAACATATCACAAACAAGCAAAGGAAGTACGTTAGCTTAATGACACCACTGGCTGTTTAATTATGCAAAGAAATTATCTTCTCCCCTTCACTGTTTGTAAAAATGAGCTTGCTACATTCAGATTTTAAGTAGCATATCCATAAATTTAAGTTTAATGCCACTGTACAGAGGCTTTCCCAGATAATTCAAAAGCCTATTTCCTTGAAGTCATTGAGACTGTCATTCTGACTAGACAAATTTTATGTTCTCTGTGTAATAGCAGAGCTGGATGATGTGAGCTGTGCTGAGAGGACTCTCAAACTTTGGGAAGGTCTGTGTGGATATCTGATTTTGGTTTTTGATTCTTTCCCTCTTTACACACTGATATCAGAGGTTTAAATGCAGCAATGTTACCTAACATCTTTCTGCTCTGTTGAAACTAATATGGATCAGTGTCACTCCTTCGACTTCAGTAGAGTCACACTGTTTTATACTACCTGAACATTTTGCCCTGCTAAGGTGGAAGCCAAGGTAATTCCTTGAAAAACTGAGCTGAGCACTTTTTACTTGTCTGAAGTTTCATCTGTGTCTAATTTACTTATCCATTAATTCCACAAGGATCACAGCACCAGGGTGACTATTAAAGGTCTGAATTGCCCCATTCAGCTTGATCAAAATTTCTCTGTCAGACACAAAGAGGTTGTTGCCCTCCACTTCAGAGTGGGCAGCATTGCATCAGTGAAGTGATTCTCCTAGTTCTATTGGGATCCTTTGAGATGCGAGACACCCGGGACGCTGCTGGCCTTGGAAAGACATGGCAAAATACACAGAGTATTTAGTATCTGTAGGGGGAAAAACATATTTAAGCATAAATATTTGTTTCAGCACCCTGTTGCAAATGTTCAGCACAGTGCACAGGGATTTACTTGCTCAGCTCCCATCAAATATATATTAATGGAAGTTGCGTAGATAAATCCCTAAGCTTCTCTAGGAACAGCTCTTCTGTATTTATTATTCCTCTTGAATTTCAATGCCCCTCAAAGATTAAGCAACCTCAGGTTTCATTTTACTTTTTTGGGAGTTTGAGTAAGTCATGATAACATCCTGGGAACATGACCAGTGTGATAAAGACCATGTTCTTTACTGGACTGATTACATCACTTGCATATTGAGTGAGAACACTTTCTGTTTCTCAAACTTCAGTATGTGCTGATGCAATATTTGCATCAGCAGCTATCTGCAACTCCCTATGAAAGAGGGAAACTGTGAGAAAGAGTTCTTAGGTTGTTTGTTCTTAATGGTGATTTTTTCCAGTATTGGTATGAATTCTCTTGTGAAATGCAAATTGATCGATACAAAAAGATGAGGTAGGCTGGGCAATGTCATTAGCTCTAGGACTGTTAGAGGTTAGTGAGGTTAACAGCTGGTTTCTCCAGATACTGGCCCCCAAATTCCCCTTGAGCTCATCCCACAGTAATTGGTTCTTAGTTCTATGCAGTTCATCAGTTTCCCATGAATGCTAAAAAACCCCAAACCCGAGCAGTGTTTTTTTTTTCTTCTAACTGATGATCTTTGAAGGTATAGAGTTATCTTTCAAATTAAAAGGTTGCTCATAATAGCTGGTAGGTTAGGAATGGATTTTACACTACCTTAATATTGATTAAGGTCATGCTCTTCCTTTCCACCAGTTGCAGTGAAGAGACAACGTCTGTGGGCTGTCTGACTGCTTTATTCCTTTATTGCTTCAGTACTATGCCAGAGATGAAAAAAATATTTCTGCTCATCATGTTCTTTATTCTCTTCCACTCTCAACCTTTAAACTCAATTTTCATGTCTTTGTAAAGAATTTCTCCAGTTCATCCCTGCTTTCTGGAACTCTTGTGTAAAAATATATGGTCTGAGCTGTGCATAAAGGCAAGCCAGATAATGCAAATAGTCTCTCTAACCTATTAATCTATGTACACTCTATGTAGATTGCAGATGGATGTTAAGAGAAGTTATGCTTTAGACTCCTTTTATTGTCTCTTCAGTTTAACCTACCATGGACAGATTTCACCTGTTAAACCAAATCTGAATGGCATCACATGACACTTTCACACTAATCTTGCAGCTCATTTTATCAGCATTCAAAAACCCTTTTCCTCCAAGAGCAGGAAATAACGTGTCACAGGAACAATCTCTTGGAAACAAAGCATTCTTTGTTTGTCAAAAGGTATGCCATACAGAGCTGTAGTGGTTTAACACCAGCTGGCAACTAAGCCCCACACAGCTGCTCGCTCACTCCCCCTGGGTGGGATGGGGGAGAGAATCAGAAGAGTAAAAGTGAGAAAACTCGTGGGTTGAGATAAAGACAGTTTAATAGGTAAAGCAAAAGCTGCGCATGCAAGCAAAGCAAAACAAGGAGTTCATTCACTGCTTCCCATCAGCAGGCAGGTGTTCAGCCATCCCCAGGAAAGCAGGGCTCCATCACGCCTAATGGTGACTTGGGATGACAAACGCCATCACTCCGAATGTCCCCCTCTTTCTTCTTCTTCCCCCAGCTTTATGTGCTGAGCATGACATCATATCGTATGGGATATCCCTTTGGTCAGTTGGGATCAGCTGTCCCCGCTGTGTCCCCTCCCAGCTTCTTGCGCACCCCCAGCCTACTCGCCGGTGGGGTGAGAAGCAGAAAAGGCCTTGACTCTGTGTAAGCTCTTCTCAGGAATAACAAAAACATCCCTGTGTTATCAACACTGTTTTCAGCACAAATCCAAAATGTAGCTCCATACTAGCTACTATGAAGAAAATTAACTCTGCCCCAGCCAAAACCAGCACAAGAGCACAATGGGTAAAAGCAGTAGACTTATCTGATGATGATTCTTTCATCCAAACTGTAGTTTTTCTCTCAGACAGTGGACTACCTCTTTAAAAGCATGTAGTGCTCAGGACCAGACAGCTTCCTTTAAATTGCCTGGTCCCTCTCTAATCACATCTGCTTGACTTGACTAAAACCCCTGTAACCTGTAAGTTACAACTACACTGCTAAGCGCTTCTACTCCTGAGAGTAAATCCTGGTTCTCAGGCCAGGTGGTGCAAATTGTTTCTGGCTGCATTGCTGTGAGCTCCTTTAGGAGCAGACTGGCTGCATCCACCCTACATAGTACTTGGCCCTGGATCTCTTCTATGTATGTCACTTGTGCTGCCTCTGTGATTTTAAAATGCAGTTATATTTTTGGGTGGGATTTTTTCATTTCAGTGTTTAAAAATAATGACAAATGCCTGACTCCTGAAATAGTAGTAAGCTTTGCTTAAAGGCAAACCCTACTGTAAAGTCAAGCTTTTAAGGTGTTAGTTCCTCCTTCCCTTTTCACTGGTGCTAGATTTTCTTCTTTTTCCTACTTGGCACTTCTCCAGAATTACTCACACTTTCTAGTTTTTTATTTCACCTCCCTCTCGAAAGCAGTGGGGACCTAGGAAGAAACAACATAGTAATTCAGGTGTACTGGATATGCTTGAGTTTGTGGACACCTTCGTATGATGCAGGACAAAGAAGGCTTCGTCATCTTAAGTCTGGATGCAGCTTACCATGTTAGCATGGTGCTATGCCTGCCTAACACTGTGCTAGCACAGGAAGGTATTTATTTCCACACGCAAGCTGTTGTGCAGAGCTATGTGAAATGACTTACGCCTTAGGAATCCACTTGCTCAAGAATTTCTGTACCATTTTGCATTTTTTAGGTAAGACTAACTGTTGAGGATGCAGTGTGATAGCTTGAATCATTACCACTGGCAAAGATACACAAGAAAGGAAGATCTTAGTGTGAGTTCTCAGATTCCAAGTAGAGTTAGCATGGAGAGTTGTACAATATTTATAAAGTCAACGTGTTTGATCTGGAAATCATTGAGAAATGGCAAACACAGGACTCTGTCATGCCATATTTTTTCAAAGCAAAGCCAAACCCCCTAGTGTAAAATATCCTAAAATATGTTTAAAATTCTATTAGTATTACTGTTTACAAAATGAGAAATGTAGGAATATAGCAGGGTCTGTTCAAATCAGCAGAAAGCAAGAGCACGCTGAAACTTCCTATGCAATAAAGAAGCAGTGTAGGATTTTTATTGGTTTCTTGCAAAGGTATATGTACCAAGAATTTTGTTTTTTTAGTTGTGATGTAAATCAGGAATAATTCTCATTCTATCAACAGTTGTGCCTAGCTGTGTTTAAAAAAAAGATGCCAGCCCTTTTGATCTTAGAAAATGAATGGTCTTAGAAAAAATATCAAGTGTAAAACTCTCCTTGTACCAATCCCAAGCATTAACAAAGGGAAGCCAAATTCTTCCTGCCTGCTCTAGCAGGTCAGAAGCTTGCAGAAAATGGACAGCCCAAAGAGTATTAGAGGGTCTCTACTATTTTTACAGAGGAAGATAAGTGAGCTTTCAGAAAGCCTTGAATTTACTGACCTTCTCTTCCAATTTGAGCTAATTCATTAGCTTCATAAAAGCCTTTCGGCACTCTCTCAATAATTATTTTTTTCCACATAGTTGAGTTCTGAATTAGTATTCAGCTCTCTGAAGAAAAGATAGTGTTATAAACACTCCTTCTAACGGATGGAGCTGAAAATCACTTCTCCTGATGGCTGAAATAGATCTGTGGGGAATTTTACGCGATTCCTTTTTGGATTCTTTTATAGGACCTTTCCACGCTTTTATTTTCCCAAGTGTTCAATCATAGGCAAGATTAATATATCACCAGAACATGTGGTCACTGCTCTACCATAGCTACAGGTCTTTATTTTGTCTTCAAGAACTGGTGTGCCAAATGTTATGTCTGTGGGGGTTTTTTGGTTCCCTAAAGGCAACTTAGTCATACGCTGAGGCTCCCTGGCTTGCCTTTATTTATAAAATGGGATCTATGATGACTAATATTTCCATGCTTACATACCTCTAAGCTCTCTTGAATGACCACTTGTAGAGAAAGACATTCTCTACTTCACTTTTTTGCCATTTGGCTGAGAGATGATGTATTTCAGTCAGAGTTGGTGGAGTTCTGCATCTTTCTGATGACAAATGCGCACCCCAGTCATTAGGAGTTGAACCATAGCTATCCTCTTGTTTGCTACAAGGCAACCATATGTTATGGCTATGGCATCTAAACTATTTGTTACTAGAATACCATGAAGGTTGCAAAGCTGCAGTGAAATCTGTTCACTTTAGATATATGAAAACTTGCATAGATCTAACCTCTATTGCTTACAGAAGGTTTTTACTGCCTGAGATAGATAGTCAGTAACAGAGTATGCTGCCTGATAAGAAGGCCTTACTACCACCCTGTCTCATGTAGGTGTGTGAAACAGATACAAGAACTAGAGATGCCTTCCTTATCTCCATGCTGCTAGGCTGGGAAAGGGTGCTATGAAGTCATTTGTTGCTGCAATAAGTAGTCTTTATGTGAAAATGAGAAGCCTGACAGAAGAATCTTACATTTGCCTAAACTCCATGGATCTGTTCTAGCTTCAGCCTGGTCTGTTGTCTAAGGGCTATTCCTTATCCAATTTTGGACATCATTGGATGGTGATATCCTGGAATAGGTCTAAAACTCTGTTGAAGATAAAAACAAGATCATTTTGTCAAACTCCTATTCCTACTTTTGCCAAATTATGAACATTTTCAACACTATTCTCATATTTGATTTATTCTAGAAGTGTATATTTGTAGTGGCTACAGTATATCCAAAGCAACTCATGAATCCTGCTGGAAATTAATGTATCCTTCACTTTAGAGCAGTATTGCTTCAAAATAGAGTAAATACCTCAGGGTTTGGCCTATGAATCATCACCTTTCCTTCTGTCTTCAAAGAGTAGTTTTAGTTTGTTGGATATGTATCAGTGAAAAATATGTTTCTGACTATACCTGATTTTTGATCCTGCTCTGTAATATTATTTGTGTGTGCATGTGTATATGACTGCTTGCATGATTATAATTAATGTGACATTGAATGCTAATGTTGTGGCTTGAGCAGGAAGATTGGTATAACCAACATGCATATATTATCCTAGTGATAAAACTCCTAAATCACGCTGTATTGGAAGGAGTTTGCACCTGCCATCAAGTGGCTCTTAGTTCACAAGACCAGTATAGACATATTTAAAGCTGTCAGGTCTTTTTCAGCCTTCACTGGAGCTAACTGAAGGGAACCATGTAAAGGTCGAGTACTGCAATGGTAAGAAAAAGTAAGAAAAGCCACCGCTCCAGCAACAGTGGCACACAACAATATGAAAGCAATAGTGAGAATGGGAGAGGGGTCCTTGACACTGGGTACAAACACAGAGGCTAAGAAATTGTTTGACAAATTGAATGTGTGGGAGGAAGAGAGGAGAAAACCAGGAGAAAACTAGAGAAACAGCTGTGAGTATATCCCTGAGGAAAAACAGCGAGATAGAGCTTTTAGGGAATGTAACGCACTGGAAAAGTAGTTTTGGAAATTGTGAGTGAGAGAGTTGTATGCTGTCATTTGTTTCTGCCTATTCAGAGAAACTGAGCTTTGTTGATCCTTTGCAAAGAAACAAGGTTATATCAAAGACTATACCCTGTTTCATACTATACATTTCTTTTTCTTTAAATGGAAATATGCCCACAAGTTCCCATTTACTTACTGACTGCTTTGGTCAAAGCGATAACAATATTTAACTCTTAAGGAAAAGTACCAAAGTGACCTGGGGGAGACTGTTCTTCTTCCTTCTGATACTGCCTAGCAGCTTTTTGTGTGTGTTTGTGTGTGCGTCTGTGTATGCGTGTGTGTGCTGGCAATTTACTGCAATGAGCACTACTACTACAATTGCTCAGTTGCAAGCTTTTGATAAATGAGGGTGGGGAGCTTGTGGGGATGTTTTAAAAGAACAGTTCCTGCAGGTAACATTTTTCCATATTTCAAGCTTTTGTGGAGTGTCTGAACTACTTGGCAATGAGCACAATGGATTTACAATGAGGCTTACCTTAAATCACTTCTTTTTACATAGATATCACTTTTAAGTAATCACATGCCTCTTATTTAATTGTATAGCTGTTCTCTAAAAGGAAAGCTATGCTGTTTGATTTACTCCAGTGGCACTCAAACCATACTGATTGTTTTTTATTCCCAGTGCATAATACATGGACTAAGCAGGGCAAAGAAAAGCAGAAATTTTTATTTTGTCTAATTATGAACCTCCTCTAACAATAGGAGGTTCAAAAGGTCAACTTGAATGTGAACATTATTGAGTACATAGAGAGGACTTGAAAAACAAGTGATAAAGAGAAAAATCATGAAGATCTAATCAATATAGTTAATGGAGCATTCAGCACACTCTTCAGGAGACAGCAGGAGCTCAATCCAGCTGACTAGATATAGATGTCCAAGTGCCAGCTTAAGCAATATTTGTTAGCCCCATAGGGCTGCCTAAAATAACCAAAAACATGTCAAGTACCTCTGGACACCTATGTTAGGCAACCAAGCTGAGCCTCAGCCAAACTGCTGCATAGTGTATTGACAAGGACTTCAATTTTGTTCTCCATCAATAAGCGTTTCTTACTATTTGAGATATCCTGTCTTGCACTGCCTGGTCTCCATCTACAGCTCCAAAAGAGGACAGGTCTCCCATAGGTCTCATGCCACAGCTACCAGCCCCATGCAGGTACCTCAGGCAGCCTAAGCATATCCTAGAGCTTTATACCTCTGGGCCTGGCCAACTGAATTGAGTGTCAGTATAGATGTCTTAATTTCAGCTGCATCTCACCTTAAGTATCTCAGCTCCTGCTCACTCAGTGGCAGATTAGGTGCCCAATGCCATCCCTGACAAATGCCTATCACTGAATTTCTCCATCCTGGCATATGGTTTGCACAGGAATGCTGGGGTGAGGGAAAAGAGGGGCAGTTCAGTGTACCTTGTGATGTTCCAGAAAGAAGGCATAGCAGTGAATGGTACTGGGTGAGGGGAGCTGATGCTGAAAATTGGCTCTCATTTAATTGTACAACTGTTCTCCAAAAATAAAGCTCTGCTTTCTGATTTACTGGGGTGGCACTTAAACAATACTGATCAGCATTTATTCCCAGTGCATGGACTAAGCAGAGCAACATATTCTTATTATTGTATTATGTATTGTTTCTTTTCTTTTTTTTTTTTCCCCAATTCTTTGAATCTTCAAACTTCAGGTAAGTTTATGGTGTTATCATGATGAGGACTGAAGAAACATGTGTTAAGGCATGGTCCACTCCTGTGATGAGCATTACTGCTGAAAATTATGGGCATGACAACGTGGGGCCAAGGACAGGGCTAGATTCTCACTCCAGCTGTGCTGGAAGCTTGCACTGGTAGGTAAAACTGGCAGGAAAAGGAAGAGAAGAAGTGCACAGTGAGATTGCAGAGCTTCTAGCCGTGGGCTTTCTTCATAACTGTTGCAAATTTTTTCTACGTTAATGATTTAAAACAGGCTTGACAAAAAGAAGTCACCCTTTAAAAATTAAGGCAGTAAATAATGGATGGATTACTGGAAGAGCAATAATATAGAGGGATAGCATACCATTTACTTCTTGCAGCCATTTAAAACAAAAGCAGTACGGTCCTAGACAAAATAGGGGTAGAAAAAGTGACAAAAATCATTGCTATTAATACCATATCAGTCTGAAGGGCAAGCAACACAAGAATAGGAAGAAAATGTGCCATTTCGAGCCACACCAATAAACCTGTCTGAAACTAAGATGACTTTCTTGAGAGCTATTACTGATGTGGAGACACTGCTCTTTGAAGCTGATTTTTCCATTTGGCGTATTTATAGTTCAATCAAATATTCTTATTGATTTGAGGATGTGGTATTTTCCTTAGGAAAGAGATAATGAGAGAAGGTGTCTAGTAAACCCTACAGAGATTTGAGCTGCCTGGATGCTGATTAAGGCTGACACTGTTGGAACACTGACTGTGTTGCTCTGTCTGGCTGCCCACTGTGGCATGCCTTTAAAGATCAGGTTGTAGACCAATTAGTTAATTTTAATTGTGCTTATATGAATTTCAATTAGCCTATCAGATGCCAGAAAAGCTAAGACAGCTTTTTACTCTCATTCTAAAAATGAGTACATAAATGAATCAAAGACTGTCTCACGGAGTGTTGATATTTGCTTCAGTGTTTTGGAAAGGAGACAAAGCCTCAGTCTTCCTGGTCATAGTCAAAGAGTTGAGACGAGACTTTAATAGAATGAGACTTTAATAGAAGCTAATTTTCTTGTCTCACAGGTGATGTTTCTTTTTTGTTCGTTTCTTTACTTCCATGGCAAATAAAATTATTGGAATTGTGTATGTGATTTAAGAACTTACTTCTCATTCTCAAAACCTAGCTTTGCTGCACTAGAGTGAAAGTAGCAATGACTTTCAGTGAAACTTTGGGTCCAGATGAGGCTGTCTTAGACAAGGACATTCAGCATCCCTGTGCCTCTGAAGTTTTTAGTCTAAGTCCCTACATGGTATTTGGAAGATTCCCCTGCCTCCAGTGCTTTGAGTCTGCATTCAGTGCCCTCCAAGTGTGATGCAGTGAGGCAGTCCATGCATTTGGACTGCAGTTCTCAGCTTCTGAGTATATGACTCTTTCTGGGTCAAACAGTTTATGCTGTAACATGGACACTACCAGAAAGTCAATGGACAAAGTCTGCTTTTCTTTGTGGGAAGATAGGTAGGTGTGAAACTAAGGAAAGTTAACTTTGATGCTGTAAAAAGACCTCCCAGGATCAAATTCTGTCTGCTTTAACATCTTATTCCACTGGTTACTGACATATCCTGCATTTTGCATGTACCATTTATCATTGGAAATCCCACAGTGAATGACATTGCTAATATTCTGTGGATGGAGAAAATCACACCTAGACCTGCTGAATAGCATGCCCCTGTAGGTGAGGAATATCTAGTTTTCATTCTGCCCTAACTCCACGGACTCCCATGATGAAGTTAAGCCAGCAAAACTGTCCGTGATGTTTAGCTCATTAATGGTGATCAAAGCAATTGAACTTGCTTTGAGGTATTTGGGTTATATCTAGTGATAAAATGTTGCAGTTTTCTCTACCCAAACTCTGAAACATAAATCACAGCTTGAACCAAAAAGGAGTCTGTGACATTACAAATGTACAAATCTTTCTCTTCCTCTGTGAAGAAGGAAAAAAAAAAGGGTAGCAGTTACAAATGTTTTTTGCATACAAAGCATCTGTTTATGCTGACACAGATTATTCTTCTTACTGATAAGTAGGTAAATAAATTAAAAAAAATTCTGTCTGAGAAGAGATTCAGTTGCAAAATACAGTAAATTAATTCACTTACGTGGAGATATTTCTTAAGTGGTTGTGAAAACTAGACCCATACCTTGAAGTGATGCACAGAGCCACTAGAGGGTGTTTTGAAAACTGGTCTGTACCTGAATTTGACTCATCGGTAAGAGATGTTTTAACTGTACTTTCAGATTGTTGTTTAAACTACTAAGCAGAAAGTCTTTTGCTCAGTTGCTGATAAATCTCAGTTATGATAATTTCATTTTCAGAAGGTTTCTCTCTTGGAATTCAAAACAACAAGGGCCAAATCCATTAAAAATCAAAGGTAGAAGCTGCAGTGGAGAAGCATCTCCAAGATCACAGCAGATGGAAAACACAAGCTTTCAGGCTCACGCATGGTCCTTGAGGAAAGCTGAAGATGATGGCCTCAGCCCCAGGCTGCAGCAGACTTGTACTCAGCATAGTCCAGCCATGGGCAAATAAAGCCGTTTTAAAAACCAGGACTATTTTAATTTACATGGGGTTGCCAATAACCACTAGTGACAAAGAAAATCCAACATAAGGAATTGATGATGTCACATCCCTTTCCCAGAAGGTATAAGTGACAGAAAAGTAAGTGGGTCATGTGCCATGTGCATCTCCTGAAAGCCCCACAGCTCTGGACTCTCTACTGAGCCAGTGATACTGCTGTGTAATTTGTTCTATGTTTGTTGTTGAAATGGGTTTACTTAAATTTTTCATTTATCCATGCTTGTTTGTTTTAAAGCCTGTGCTAAACCTCACCCACTTACAGAACTGCACAGTAAGGTGGTTTTACTGAGCATGGGCAGTATTTCACTACACGGAATTTGTGAAATTCTAATAATCAAAGTTTCAGCAGCTTGAGGATATAAATGTTTCAGGATGATGATGATGATAATAATAAGGGGTGAGGTAGGAGCCTGACATGCTCTAACAGATGAAGAAATAGTGAGGAACAAGTTTATAATTCTACAAGGTATCATTGAAGAGGGATCCAGTTCCCATACATCCTCTCCTTAGAATTATAGAATCATTTAGGTTGGAAAGACCTTTAAGATTACCAAGTCCAACCATTAACCTAGCACTGCCAAGTCCTTGTCCATGTGAGCAGAATTATGTGAGGATGGAGTGAAGCCCAGACTGAGCTCCTACCAGCATGAGCTGGCTCTGGATACTTTCCCTCAGAGCAAGGGCAAACATATTCAGGAGATGGCATCTCACAGAGAGGCAAGCTGCCATTTGGGCCAACATCCTGGGAAATGGGCCAAGGACCACAGCTTGGTCAGAAGAGGGCCACTTTAGCCAGTGGGTTACCAACAAACCAGTGCACTGACAGCACCATGGCATCCGCTTTGGCTGAGTATACCCTGGAGATCCTGAATTGCTACTGAGCTCTGCAGACCTTGTTGAGCAAAGAACCTTTTCGGAGTTGCTGCCTAATCCACAGAGCTAAAACAACCTGGAAAAAAAGAGTAGGCAGAGAAGATAAGTGAGTGCTTTTCAGAGCCCTGCATGGGATACCTTTAGGGCTATAATTTGGATGTCAGTTGTAGGTTAGGTTTTTAGCAGCTAAGATTTTCAAAGAAACAAATTAAAGCTACAGCAAACTGGTCTGAGAGCTTTTTTTTCTCAAAGCTTACTGTCGCTTTATTTATTTAGTCTTCTCTCTCCTTCCCACCTATCATTGTGTCAGGTTTAATAGGGCCTGAAAATAAGACATCAGAAAACACTAGTGGCAAATCTGGTCTACGTGTGATTAGCCCTTGGCTACTTTACCTCCAAATTGAAATATATAAACAACATATAGCTGTTACATGAGTGTTTTGACCATAAATAGCTTCAGGTGCAGAAATGTAAAACAAAGCTGGTAACCACCCTATGTTCTCAGACACAGCTAGCACCTTTTAAAAAAAATCCCTGCATTTTGAAGTATATTACCATGCAGTGGAAAAAAAGGCTTAAAGCAACATTTAGAATGTCACTCTGAAAAGCAAATGATAAACATTTTACATGCCTTGAGTGAAAAATGTTATTCCTGTAAGCCGTTTTTCACCTACTAATTTCCCATTCACCTCATTGTGTAACACTAGTAGGAAAAAAATCCCACCAAAATCACTTGAAGTCTAAAGATCTAGTGATAAACTATTGAATTTGGCTAAAAAAGTAATTATTCTCATGACTTTTTTTCTTTAAAAAATATTATTTGTGTAGAATGGCTCTTGCTATTACATTGTTAGCACAAACATAACGAAATAATGGGCCAGTTAGTAGGCTAATGTATTTTTCACTCACTTATCATCTTTCTTTAAAAAAAAAAACACTGCTGAGGGTGAAATAGTATAAAACGATTAATGAGTAAAGAAATAACACAAACCTGCTTTCATCACACTTCGCAGCTCTAAATCACGAAACAGGCGAAACAGATGTGTTGGAATGCAGCCGAGGAGTTGATCAGTAGAAGCTGATTATCTATTAATGAGAGCTTTTTAGTGGTGTACCCTGGTGTAAAAATCACTAGACTCCACTCAGGCAGCCATCAGTTGCAAATACCGTGTATATGAATCACTTGATTGATGTACAAAATTCAAAACAGCTTTTCCCCAGTGCCCTATGGCTTGTCATGCACTGATGCTCTCCTATCTGTTTATGTTAATGAAACAGGATTTTTCAGTAAGTAAATATGTGTAGTATTTAATTAAACTCACTGCTGGGCTCTGTGTGAAAATGTAGCCCCATTGTTCCGAAGTACTATTTGACGGCAATTCTTTGTTTTCACTCCAGTTTTCCTTCCCAGTCGCCTCAGTCCCCTGACTAAAGAGGAGGTGGGTTTGTCCCAGGCTGAGACCTTGTGAGCACCAGGATCTTATGCTGCGGAAAGAGTGACAACACAGACCCTGTCCCCAAAGACCTGATCTTGCACCATTACCCTCAAGCAGAAGGTGCCTTTGACTTCAATAACAACAGACATAAACCCTCAGATTCCCCTCCCCGGCCCCACAATTACCAGGATTGCAAACAGGGATCTACTGGAGAGTGAATTGCTCTGGCACTCAGCAAACTGCTCTGCTCCTGATCTCCTTTGGGGTCTACGTGATGACTGGGGCAACTGTTTTTTCATGCAGTTTGTTGCCCCATTTTGGGGATAAAGACTTCCTTTTCTAACTGTTTTGAGACTAAATGGTTAAAAAAGTTTTATAAAAATATGTATTATGATTAGAGCAGGACTAAAAGCTCTTGATTCCTACTTCAAGGCCCTACATGTGGGCAGGACAATGCAGAAAGAACTACACAAAGAATAAAAATAAGGCTTAAAGTAGAAGCCTGTAAAAATATTTCCCTCAGCTCAAACAAAGATCTTACACCTTTTGTTAAAGAGGAAGCAAGATTATTATTATTATTAATATTATTATTATTTCATCTCAATACATTTTTCTGCCAATTTTTTTTTTTGTCATTGTCATGATTATTTTCCTGAACAGAAATAGAGCAGTTGCTGATACACTCTGCAGCACTCATGGTAAGTCTTGGCATGATTTGTGACTTTATTTATTGAAGAGCTGGCATTAATAGTTTACATTTATTAGTGGCTGCACGCCCTTCACTGCAGCATGCGTTTGCAATTTAATGCTGCCATGTATCAATGGTATTTGCATGTTTGGTATTTTATTAGCCACCAGCAGTGCTCATGCATTTTATTTAGATCATCCGATAACTTTCCCTGGTTGTTTGTGGGTCTGTACAAAGGAAAGGCTCAGTGTACCAGTTCCTGTCCACACATTTCCAAGAGTCCAGAAGCTGCAAAGACCATGTCCAGTTCAGATCTCTCCTCCTCTTCCTGCTAAGACATTAAGGATCTTTTCTGGACTAATAGGGTTAGGAAGACTTGCTGTATATGATCTTTTCTCTTGTGGCATCATTAATCAACTGGGAAAGCAATTTAAAGGGAATGCTGGACTCTGCTTTTGCTGTTTTGTCTGTTTTTTTCTGAGGTTCAATACAGAGCGGGGCTCAGAATCCAATTAACCGAAGTTCTTGGTATATTCATGAAAAGCTGCTCCTTCTGCCATAGTCTCACTAACACATAAATAAGTACTTGGAAAATCCTCTTTGCTCATGGATACTTCTTTTTTTTATAAAAAAAAACAACAAAAAAGTTTCTCAGCGTCATTCCAGATCAGTGATACGCAGCACATGACCAAGGGAAACAGAAAAGCCACCTCCAGCCATGGCTGTGCCTACACTCTGTCAATATGGATGAGAACAATCGCTTTGTTTCTACAGACAGCAGACCTTTCCCCTAAATGAATAAACATGCAAACAACATGTCCTTCTCTCATGCTGCAAAAGTTCTGCTTCCACAGAAATGGAGAAAAACATCTCCAAAGGATATATATTCTCTTTCTGAAAGTATAGTAAAAGCAGCAAGCTTAAGATTAGCATCAGCTCAATTCACTTGTTGAGTTACTACCTTCCATCAGATTTGTGGGGACTTTGAAAGCTGCTTAGAGATTGCTGAGCAGAACTGGTGAAAATGTGCTGAATATTACTTGCAAAGTAGTCTTCAAATTAAATCCTCCAAATTGCCTTTTGCTGTGTTTTTTTAATCACCTAGCAGTCTTGTTTATGAACCTTCATGCAAATGGCATATCAAAACATGGTTATTTATGAACAAAACAAATCATCCAAAGCTTCCAGTTATTTCATATAAAAAGGAATATTTTTTACATACTGAATGCATTCTCTATTGCCAGGTGAGTTGTCATGAGGCTGGCTTACAAATCTTAAGGCTGTGGTGATATTTTGTTTGAAAGATCATACAGTTAGTGTTCATTTTATCTGGTTTCAGAGCTCTGTAGTATTCGTATTTCTAAGCTTTACCTGCACCTGTGTGTATTGCATGTATATCAGAAAGAGAGACTCTCATAGCCCTCTGGCTTCTCAGAGATGAAGCTCTAAAGGTACAAAAAATAGTGTGTTCTTAATGAGGAAATAATTAAATTTGGCAATTTCTGAAACGTCATGAGATCTATAGCAAAACCCCCACTGATTTTTTTACGTAGCCCAGATTTTGCCCCATGTGAAATCAAATATTTAATCAAATTCTGCATTACAGTAAAAAAAGATGGCAAAATGAGGACAGCTGTGAGTACATCTATAAAGGTTTTTGGTGCTGCATGGCCACAGTATGCATCCGAATCTGACATCTAGTTCTTCAAAATTCTTGTCTAACATCTAAGGCATGAAAGACCTGAAATCTTGCATTTTTTTCTAACTCAGTCCTACATAGATTCACAGTCTAGATGATCTTCCACTAAGATTCTTGAATATAGCACCTGAACAGAGAGATAATGGTCTCATATTCTAGTTTAGGCCTTAAACAAAAGGGTAACAGTAGAGGGACACTAAATAGTCATGCAACCATTAAGCTTTTTAAAAGCTCTGATTTAAATTCAGTCTCCACACATGATGTTGCTGTGTTACCAATATGACAGAATTTCAGCAGAGTGACCCAGCCAGTTTAAGTATTCTCAGGTGGCTCTCTCACAGTCTTTCCTCTCAAAAGTGGTTCCTATCTAACAACTAGTTTAAACATCATTGAATCTGGCACAGAAATGTAAACCACTGTGGGAATGATGATGTTTCTAGGGGAAAAAAACCCTCACACCTATGGTGATGCTGGGAAAGAGTGGTGGGATCAGTCCTTAACAAACCCATCACCTCAAGAAACAGAATTATTTGCTGCTTTTTGTATGAACTTTTTGGCTAAAATTACACACAGCTAAAATAAATTTACTTTGTCATATGAGGAATAAAAAAGTCTGACTTTTGTTGCAGAAAAGCCCCAGTTTTTTGCAAATGAATCAGAGTGTTTTGTCCATTCCTCCAACAGGATCTTGCTCTTATGATAGTGAAAAGTCTTCAGAACGATCTTCTTCATCTTTGTGTGTGATGGGGATAGGGTAATTTGAGGCATATATTAAAAGTTCTGGGTCTTCCACAGGTGAAAGCAATACCACTGGGAAAAGACAGTAATTCAGAACAAATTCCTCAATTTCTTACAAGTTGCCTTAAGTCAATACGGTAACTGAACATAATTTTCTATGAGTGCAAGAGGAGAATCACGAATAAATCGAGAGCATCTTGATGTGCATATATATTATAGGACCCTGGTTTTTTTAACCTGTCAAAGTATATAGGAAAGTGAAATTAAATTAACAAGACCATAGATATGTCCTTGCCTGACAGGGTGTTGCCAGCCAGGAGATGGGATCAAATTCTACTTTTGTTCCGTATGTATTTACTGCAATTCTTTATATACAAACATAAAAGCATATATACACTCTGAAGTTCTGTGTGTTTAGGTTCGGCCTTGAAGCATTATTTTATGTCTAGGTGCTCTTTGATTTGAAGTAGCATGAGTCACACACACAAAAAAAGGAACAAGCAACTTGTGTGCCTTTAATCTCTATGTTCATGTTGGTAAGCAAAGGTAAAAGAGTTATTTGCAAGAACTGCATTTCTTGAAAGAGGGTGAGAGAAAGGAGACTGGGTTAGAGCAGCAGAGAGGTTCCTGTGTAGTGCAGTCTCTGCCTTGAAGAGTTTGTATCTTAAATAACTGAATAATGAAACCCCACATCTAGCAGTTAAGATTGGGAACTCAGGTCACAGGGAGTGACATCATAGGTATCCACAGGACATGAATTTGGATTTTTGGAGTTCCTGTCTAGCATCTGCACCACAAAACTGATGAAGAGGAGGACTTCCATGCTCTGACTTCAAGAAGAAGAGACATGAGCCGACCCAGATGGAACTTGGGAGGCTCCTGACAGCTTCCAGGATCGTGCCCACAGGCAGGCGGAAAGACAGTACGAGATTAAACATCAAAGATTAAACTGCTTTACTTTTCTTTAACAGGAAGATAATACAATTGCTTTTGATCCTTAAGTTTTAAAGGCCATTGTGAAGCTTTAAAAAGAGAATCTGAGATGGTGGTCTACTGAATCACTTTATTTTCATTGAAGGAATCATACTCTTAAATTCACAACCCTCACTGAATCATTCTCCTAGACTTTCCATAAAAGGTGTAGCACAATGATCTTAATTTTTAGTCTTTCTTTCTTTGAGTGGTTTTTCATCTGATAGAGAAGCCACGATTTTTTAAGAGCAGCGTGAGAAAAATTCTCTCTTTCAGACTGTCTGCCTTAGAGGGCAGTCCCAAGGTATCAAGGAAAAGACAGATGCTTTAACTGTTGCTGGTGGCTAAGGTGCAGCCTAGACTGTGCTACTGAATGCATCTATCTTTACAAGGGAGTAAGTCATTAGGTTTGTGAGTCAATGCAAAATCTGTGAGCATGGATGTGTGTACATCTCTGAGCAAGGGACTGGAACATGCACAGGACAATTAATATCCTCCTCCATATAACAGGCAGCTGCGGAGCATCCTGTTGTGTATTGTAGAAACTCTACCAAAAGAAACATTCTCCACCTAGGTCTCTTGTGTACTGGCTTGTCCCCATTGTGATGTTGCAACTATTCCTGACCAAGGGAGTAGAAGTATGAAGAAAACTAGGCCCCTTTTTTGACTCAAAATGGACAGAGATTAGCAGAATTGGAGGAATTTTCTGACAAACAAGCTTCTAATCATTCTGGTAAAACCAAAACTATTTTGTTGGGAGAGGTCAGAACTGTTCTAGAAAAGTTTTCCATGTTCCAGATGGATTAAATCTTAATTTTTTCTGTATGATGTTACATTTTGAAAGACACAGTTTCTTTCAAAATTTAAATTCACTGTAATAATTAAGCAACTTCAACAGAGTGGTCAAGATGAAATAAAAAATTTGAACTAAACCCAACCAAAATATTTTGGAACAAGTGGGCTTTTAGTTTATTTGAAATTTTGATCTGTGTAGTAATTTGAGGAGATGAACATGTACAAAAAGAACTTAAAACCCAGGAAAAGTGTTTTTTGTCCAACTGTGTGAATGTGTTTCTGAATATTCCTTGCTTAGTTCTTTTATTCTGGTGGGTTCATTTCCTCTTGAGGTTCAACAAGGCCAAGTGCAAGGTCCTGCACCTGGGTTGGGGCAACCCCTGGTATCAATACAGGCTGAGGGATGAAGGGATTGAGAGCAGCCCTGAGGAGAAAGACTTGGGGATACTGATAGATGAAAAGCTGGACATGAGCTGGCAACGTGCTCTCGTAGCCCAGAAAGCCAACCGTATCCCGGGCTGCATCAAAAGCAGCGTGGCCAGCAGGGCGAGGGAGGTGATTCTGCCCCTCTACTCTGCTCTGGTGAGACCCCACCTGGAGTGCTGCATCCAGTTCTGGAGCCCTCAGCACAGGAAGGACATGGACCTGTTGGAGAAGATCCAGAGGAGGGCCACAAAAATGGTCAGAGGGATGGAGCACCTGTGCTATGAAGAAAGGCTGAAAGAGTTGGGCTTGTTCAGCCTGGAGAAGAGAAGGCTGTGTGGAGACCTTATTGAAGCCTTTCAGTACTTAAAGGGGGCTTATAAAAAAGATGGGGACAGACTTTTTAGCAGCGCCAATAGCGATAGGACAAGGGGTAATGGTTTTAAACTAAAAGAGGGGAGATTCAGACTGGATATAAGGAAGAAATTTTTTACGATGAGGGTAGTGAACCACTGGAACGGGTTGCCCAGAGTGGATGGGCATCCGGTAGATGTCCCATCCTTGGAAACATTCAAGGCCAGGCTGGATGGGGCTCTGAGCAACCTGATCTGGTTGAAGATGTCCCTGCCAATTGCAGGGGGGATGGACTGGATGACCTTTAAAGGTCCCTTCCATCCCAAAGCATTCTATGATTCTAAAAACATTCTGATTATAATGCAAATGGTACACAACTAGGATACATTCCTCACTGTCTCTTTCTCTATATTTAACATTTGCAACCCTTTTAACTGGTTTGGTAGTCTCTTTCTTCATATTTAGTATGAACACATCAACCAGGAAACTGTCTGACAGAGTCAAATTCAGTTTTATTACAGGCTGTTTTTCATCACAGGCAGCTGGAACGTATATGGTGCAGCTCCAGATTTCCCCAAACATTGCTCAGCTGCTTTCAGTGATGCCAGATTCTTTTTTGAGGCTGGACCATAGAAAGCTTGACAGTGATGTTATAACAGGAGACTGCAGAAGTTATGAATCCTTTTTACTCAACCTGCTTGTACTATACCTAGTGGGATGCTGAGAACCAAACTACAAGGGAATGCCAAGCTAAGATATTTGTAACCAGCAGAAATACCTTTTCTGGGATGTTGGGCTGTAAGCTCAATTCCTCCTATTCGCCACACAGAGATGAGCTCCGTTAGGCCTGGGTGTCATGAACTGGCTCTATTTTATTAGGAACTTTCCTATGGCCTACTTCCCTGCAAGGCTCACAGACACAGACAGAGTAAAATCCATTTCAATTAAGGTTGGGCATGTGATGTAGATGTTTGCGTTTGAGCTAATTGCTAGGTAGCCTTTATAATCAATGCAAAGAAATGGGTGCCTCTAGTGCATGAGTCATCTTATTCCAAGATAAATACTTAAAATAGACTAACTGCACCTTGCAGATGCCTGTTTCTCCTCATTGACTGTAGAGAGAGTTTAGATGGCAAGATGCTCTAAAAGTAGACCAAGTGGGTATTGCTGAAGAAGTCTTCCAGCACTGCAGTGAAGATATGTGTTTCTCCTGATCTGGCTTTTGCAGTACTCCAGATGTAGATTCATGCCTCACATCCCATGGTGCAGTGTACAGGGAGGTCTTCACAAAAGTCTTCCAGCAGGAGTTACCACAGCATGGTATTTCCTGGAGAGGCTGTAGTATATTTCCCTGGCCAGAGTGGATGTCTCTGCAGTGCAGGTGGACAAGGTTAGAAACCTAACCTGAATACAGTTGTGGTTTAACCCTAGCCAGCAACTAAGCCCCACACAGCAGCTCGCTCACTCCCCCCCCAGGTGGGATGGGGGAGAGAATTGGAAGAATAAAAGTGAGAAGACTCGTGGGTTGAGTTAAAGACAGTTTAATAAGTAAACCAAAAGCTGCACGTGCAAGCAAAGCAAAACAAGGAATTCATTCACAACTTCCCATTGGCAGGCAGGTGTTCAGCCATCTCCAGGAAAGCAGAGCTCCATCAAGCGTAACGGTTACTTGAGAAAAAAAATGCCATAGAAGCATAGAACCATAGAATCTTTTCGGTTGGAAAAGACCTTTAAGACCATCAAGTCCAACTGTTAACCCAGTACTGCTGGGTTCACTCTGAATATCCCCCCCTTCCTTCTTCTTCCCCCAGCTTTATATGCTGAGCATTACATCATACGGTGTGGAATGTCCCTTTGGTCAGTTGGGGTCAGCTGTCCCCTCTGTGTCCCCTCCCAGCTCCTTGTGTACCCCCAGCCTACTCGCTGGTGGGGTGGGGTGAGGAGCAGAAGACTCCTTGACTCTGTGTAAGCAGTAATGAAAACATCCCTGTATTATCAACACTGTTTTCAGCACAAATCCAAATCATAGCCCCACATTAGCTACTATGAAGAAAATTAACTCTACCCCAGCCAAAAGCAGCACAACAGTATTATTAGTGCTTCGAATCTTAAGTCACTGATATTAATACCCTTTTTTATAAAGGTTATTATCAAAAAAGTTGTTGTAGAAGTTTGAAGCCTAAGTTGGAGTTAAAAGGTTCACTTAATGTTGTGTTCTTAAAAAAACATTAAATGTGTGGGTGAACACATGTATACAGACACACAAATTCTAAAGAAAAGGGTTTACTTAGCATAGCTGCTTCTATAGCTGAACTAGAGCATGATGCCTAAGGAAATCTATAGTCACGGGTTATATTATCTGAAGATACTTTTCCACTGAAGGCTCATTTATTATAAGACCTAATATAAAATAATGAATATTTGTTTTAAGTTAAGTCAGGACCAGAACTTATCTCCCACGGGATTTGTGATAACTAGGAAAGACTTTCTTCCCCTGGAGTGAACTGTACTGGATTTAATGCTGCATTAGTACGCTGAGCATCTAAACCATGGTTATTGATAATTTAGCCTCTCTTCAGCACAGCACTAGGGTGTTTCTTTTTTCAAGCATGCATGTAGTCGCAGAGATTGATTTCAATGGAACTACTCAGGAAACCAAGATGAAAATTATTTCTGTTTATTTCACAGATCTAATACTACTGATTTCAGAGGAATAGGCTTTTCTGAAAATTAGATTTTAAGACCACAATAATAATTTTTGGTTCTACCCACGGATCTCAAAGTATTACATAAATATTAGTACTAATGGAATCAGTATTAGGAAAATGTAGCTGCTTATCAAAATTAATTTTATGAGAACAAATGATGTCATTTATCTTTGGATTAAGGTTGCAAATGTATAGAAGGCCTCTTGGATGTTTAATATGCTGTATACCTCAAATTACTTTCATTATACTATTTCCTATACTGTAGCCACAAGACAGGAAAAGCTTTCAGGTTTCACTTTTTGCTCTAGCTCAACAATTCACCATGAATGCTCCAACCCTCAAGAAAAGGGCTTGTTTCTGTACAGTTTAGAGAAGCTGGATCTCACACTACAGGTTTAGCACCTCTCATTTGGAGAAAGGCTTTGGATGGAGGTCTCATGTAGTCCTGGTGAGTCCTCTACTGAAGAGAGCCCATGGGGGAAGGCAAATTTCTGCTTCCTTCTCCATTGCTGCTACTCAGGGCTTGGTACTGGGGCTGAGATTGTTTAATGTCTTCATTAATGAGTGGGATGATGGGACAGACAGCAGGCTGAGCAAGTTGGTGGGTCATACCAAACTAGAGGAGCAATCTACATCTGAAGTCAGCCCTTCTCTGAGCATGGGGTTGGCCCAGAGGACCTTCAGGGCTTCCACCCAACCTGATTCACTCCATGACTCTTTTTTTGCAATGAACTGGGGAAGTGTTGCACTTTAGGAAGAGTTCTGGTGATATTATTCTCAGTTTGACAGCAAAGCCCCTATGGGACTGACTTTTATAATTTGCTACCTCTCTGTATCCCCTAACAACTAGGCAACAGCTTCATGTCCTTAAGCTGATTCTTTCTTCTTGCTCCATGGACCCTAAAGTCTTCATAGCACTTTCAACAGCACCAGTCTACCTACCCATTCACATCTCATTCTATAGCTGGTGATTTTGGTTGCCTGGGTTTGCATTACCATAGAGGAAGACAGGCTTTGAATCCAGATTGACTGAGCAGTCCAATGTGGGAACACTCTTGATGAGCTAGCTCTGACAGAACCCTAAATAATGATGGTAAGACAGTGATGTAAACTGAGCTGGATAAGTTGGTATGCTGGGACCACTAAGATAAAACGTGTGATACCATCAAAACTAGAATGATGTTCTTTGGAAGGAGAGACATAGGAGGCAGACAGATCATCCTAGCTGACCATAGAAGAGCTGTGCCACACATCTAAATGCAAGGTGACTAGCTGATGGGTGGAGGCTGGATTGCAATTTCAGACTTAATACCTAAAGCTTTCATTTGAAGGGAATGAGGAGGGGGGAGGAGGTGGGAGAGGGATTTGACTCCCAAATCTGCAACTTCTTACCTCTGTCACAAAAAGCGCAATAAAATTCTAAATCTCAGCTTTGCCTTAAATTCACTGGTGGCAGGGATTTAAAAAAAATAAAAAAGAAAGAGAAAACCTTCCAGTGACCTTTCTTTTGCTGCCATGTTGTTTCTGATCTAAAGGGTGATTAGCAGCCACCTGAAAAACATATGCAAGGAGGGTGGCATAAAGGCTCTATTTAACATTGTTGTGAAGCAGCAGGGGACAGACCTGCAGCTGCAAATGAACCTGTTCTTTGCTCGAGTGAAAGTTTTGGCACAAAGATCAATACAGTGAGACCACAAATGAATTGTATTTATGCTAATATAATATGGGAGGATCAATGCAAATTTTTCTTGTTTAAAACTAGGTTTTGGAGCCTAGTGTTTAAAAATGGTCTCCTTAATAAGATGTCTGGATTCCATCTGGACACTGATATCAGCATTTTAGAGGCAGAAAGCAGACATTTATGCCTTGGTTCTCATTTCAATGTGAGGTCGTACCATTCTCTTAAGAGCTGCCTGAAGACTGGATTCTCTATGCAGTGATGGCTGGAGCTAACTAACTTTTTGTTGTATCCAAGCCACAAACAAGAAGCAACAGTGGTAAAAAACACTTTTGTTAGCAACACCCAGAGAACATTCTCCTCTTGCAGTGTCAAGTGAGACAGAGCTAAATGAAAGGAGTCAAAATTAGTCAACAGAAAATAAGTCTGTTCCATGTGTAACAATGTTGGAGGCTGTTTTGTTGAAAGGTGATTTGATCAGAGTGTACACGGAGAAAATACCACAAGTTAAATGTCTGTTTAATGCCTCAAAGGGAAGCAAAACAGAATCTGATTCCTGGAAGTTGAAAGGGGCACAATGAAGTGAGAAAGAACAGTAGAGAACATGGGGTGCTGGGACACACCATTGCAGTACTGGTGAGTTTGTGTCTCAAAACTATTCAAAACTTTCCTCTGTTCAAAAGTAGAATAGAGAACCTTCCTTTGAAGATGAGACTAACAGTGCCTGGCTTGTTTAATTTAAGGATGTACGTTTGAGCAGAGGATATAAAAGAGAGTGTACTAGGGCTTGAAGAACCTTATGTGGATATGAACTGGTCATAGGTAAGTGCAGGCTGGAGATCAGTGAAAAGTTTCTAATTATTATAGCAGTAAGGTCCTGAAACATCTTTTCATTAAGAGTAACAGGGATACTCTGAGGAGACTGTTTAGTTTATTAGGACAATTTTATGGTACAGCGGCCCACAGTAATGGATGCCGGACTTATTTAAACATGGAGGTTCTTTTCTCTTGTACATTCTAATGAAGCACAACAGAAGAGGTCAAGCTGGATGGAACTTTTAGTCTTTACACTCTGCAACTTAGTAGGATGGAGTGTTTCCTGTGCACACACTTCCTGACAAAAACAAATGGCTGTGTTGCAGTCTTCCATTAATTTTCATCAGGACAATACCCCTGTCTGTAGCGTTTCATTCCTGTGTGTTTGGAAGACTAGACCATGAGAGGAGGGGGCACTCAAGACACTGTGGTCTGAAACTCAACATTGCTAAACTGCAGACAAATTATTGCAATGGTTCTGAAATTTTTTAAAACTGAAATGTAGTAAAAATATGCAGTCAGAAAGTATTATTGCAAATATCATGGCTATCAAAAGACTTGGACAAAAGTAAATAACTGTAAATTTCTATGTGTACCTGAATGATCCAAATCTCTAATATCAAATAGCAAGGCTGGCATGCAAATAAACATTTTCACATGAATTCTAGTTTTTGGTTTTGATACAGCTGAAATATCTACAGAAACTGCCCTCTTCCTCTATTTTGACATTCCTATTTAAACTCCAGCTTGAAATCAAACTCAGAGATTACTATAGATTATATCAGTTAACTATGCATTTTTCTCCATCATTTAAACAGTTGGTCCGAATTTAAGCAAGTGCTTAATTTAAATTATTTCTTTGTTATTTTCAAAAAAAGTTCTCTCAAAACAAAATCCGTCTGTTTTTGTCTGTGACACAGATTAAAATCTGCATCTTCTGTAGGACTTAAATGCTCCTTCTGCTACCTGGAGGTCTAGTTTAACACCACTGGCTTTTCAAATGTCATGCTCAAAATGTGCTTTAACTTTGTAATGATGAGCGAATACTGTTGGAGGTAAGCCATCAGTGTAGCAATAACCATACGTTCGACTTAGCCAATTACCACACTTCTATATTCGGCATCTCCACCCCCAAGAATATGGTGAACATTTATACTAGCCTGCGCCTCACATATGAGGCTGTCAGAATTTACTTCCTATATGTCAAGTCTGTAAATTGTTTGAAGAGTATTATACCACTAGAATCATCCCTAGAACTAAAATTATTTCACTGAAGTGTAGTCACAATAGGAAAATACCATTTTGTGGTTTTGGAAACACAAGAAGATGCTTGCGTTAACCTTTTGAGTGGCCAGGGAGATGTCTAAAGACCTTGGACAGGATACACAGTTTAATGGGCAGATCAGGCAAAAACACATAATCATGAGGATATGACAATGAATACAGAACTCTTATAAAAAACTGTGAAGATCATATCTCAAATAGAAAATGCTTAAAACCTGTTTTCTACAGATTTAGAAAATCCAGTTTGAGTGGATTTCTTGTTCATCTTACAGAATCTCAGCTTTAATTATAATGAAGCTGATGACCTTTGTGATGTCCTGATAGTCTCCAAAATGCAAACCTTCAAACAGAGATGCTGAAAGAATAATAAGTGAGAACTTCCCCTTCGTTTTGTCAGCACTGGTTCTAACGCCCAGGCATCTAATTTAAACATTTAATTTACAACCACAATGTTAACTGTCCCGTCCTTTTGCATGTTACAGGTAGCAGACTTGTTCTGCTGTTCCATAGAGGCTAAAAAAGTTTGCAAAAAACCAAAGCTGAATCTTTTGAATATTAAAAAACATATATAAAGGCTGGAGAGTGTACAGATGTAGTTTCTTGTGTAAGAAAATCCCTCAGGTCTTAATATGTCACAGTAACACTATGAGGAAGGTATGGAGGAACTTTTATTTCATTTTGAAGTGGATACTTAGATTCACAAAGATGTCAAGTTGGTGAATTTCAGTTGAAACTGGTTATATCTAAGAGCCTGAAAATATTTGAAAGCTTGGAGCAGAAAGACTTGTGTACCGGAAGCCTGCAGAAGATGAGCGACCACCTGTGTCTCCCAAGAGACACCTCACACCTAATTGATTTCTCTTTTACGTTTGCAAGTAATAGTATAAAATTGTGCTTAGTATGGTCAGTTTTCAAAATGCTTGCTTGACTAAAATTAATTAGATATCACAGCATCCTCAGAATAACTTACTGTTCTCTGTTTATTAGCTAGTAAACTGAAAGAAGGGACTGAAATTACTTTGCCAAAGCCACACATCAAGTCAAGATTAGAACTTGTATTTCCACATTCTCAATTTTGTGCTGTAACAGTCTGATTATACTGCCGGTAGTTTATCACTTTGCTAGTGCAGTATTGCTCCCCTAGGTCTCCTTCTTCCTAATAGTGGTTAACTTTCAGACCATGTTAAATGCTCACTGGAAATGTGGATGAGGGGGATTGGCCAAAACTGTTACTCTGACTTTTTTTAAAGAGTTTTTAAAGCTAACATAATTTTTTTATTCTGTGGATGCCTGGAGCTAGGCACCATTATACACCCAAATTAGGGTAGACTTGAATTCTTCAGAGTTAAGTACCATAATGCTTAATTAAATCACCAGAGGAATTGTTGGTGAGCATCCCTGAAAATGAGGACACTTTTATTTAGCTGTTTGAAGGTGAGCACTTAAAACTAAAACTCACGACCTGACTTTTAAGTGATAAGACTCATTATCAAGTGAGAAAATAGTTTTCTATACAGTATGTTTCAGAGTAGTGCTGGGGGATTTTCTTTTTTAAAGAAGAAAAGACAGATTTCCAATATGTGGTGCCATGTTCTTAAATCTAGTGAACTAAGAATAAATGTGAGGTTTTTTCTTAGACTAATTTAGTTTGTCCCTAGACTTGGTAGGCAATACAAGATGCCTGTTCTTATGAGAACAAGGAATATATCTGAGAAGAATTCTTCTAGACAAAATGAGGCCATTTGTTAACACTTTCCCCAGAAAACTGCTGTAATCTTTATCAGTAATGGGGACTGGCTTTCGCTATATTGGGCTGACCCACTCCTAGTACAGCAGTTCAGTAGAAAGGAAGTAAACACATGAAGGTAATGGAAGTTCAAATACACAATTATAGCCCCTATGTGTTAATGAAGAAGAAAGATAACGCTAAATGAAAAAAACAAGGCAGATTTGGGGCCAAATGGAAGATTTCTGCCCTCTATCTTCCTCAGAGAACTGAGAACTAGCAACTCAAAACTTTAATGCTGAAGCAGTGCTAGAATATCATAGGTGAGCCCTCAACTGTGATGGGCTGACAAAGAAAGAATAAGCACTCTTGAAATCATTAAAGAAAATCCTAATAAAATTCTTACACACCTTAGGTCTGTGGGATGACAGCATTCAATGTCATCCCTGTGCCTCCTGACATCATGTCCAGTTAAAGACCTGACAGCTTGTCTTTCACAAAACTGACATCACAAAGCATCAGGTTAAGGATGTGCTTTTTACTTGTCCTTCAGTTTTTTTCAAGAAGCAGTTATGAGAAAAGGGGACTGTTACATGTGTTTAGCTGCCCCAACCACCCCAGGCACTATTGCTGGAAAAAAAAAAAAAAAAAAAAAAAGGGGGGGGGGGGAAGAAATAAGTAAAAGTATGGTCACACTCATCAGGCAATTAGTCCTGAAACAAATCAGGGCCAGCGCCTGGGGTCAGCTGCACATAAGCTGGGGAAAAAGAGAGATTTGCACCCACAAATCCAGTGCCAGGTATTGCAGGAATGAAAAAGAGCTTATGCTGTGTTTACAGGACCGTATGAAATCTCTGCATTGCTAACTCTTCCTTCCTCTGCGCTATGTAAGGTCAGCTGCGCTTAAGAGGGATTAAAGTGGTGGTTAGGCCTCTCCACTGTGCCTCTGCTGCAGTGCATTTCCCCGTCGGCGGTGCTGGCAGCCCGGTGATGTGCTGGCAGCCCCCGGCAGCCCGCGCCCCAGGGACCGCTCTGTGCATGGAGGCAGCGGGAGGCGTGAGCGACAGCCCTGCTGACTGATCTGAAACCAGGGACAGGGGCTGCCAGGCCAATTTCATGATGTCAAAATGGGATTTTGTCAAAGATGATGAAGATCTGGGATAAAACCTGCTCTGTTTCACTAGGACACCTGACCAAAGCCAGCGCAGCAGAGCACACAGGCTCACTGGCGTGCATTTACCAGTGCAGGTAACAACTTTTCCATTAGTGTACCCTTGGAATAGGTGCGAGTAGGGGAGATGCTGTCCACCACAATCCAGCTTTTTCCGTCATCCCCTTGCAAGCAGCATTACAACCATAAACAGCTATAAGCACGGCATATAAAGCAGCCCTGTAATTACAGTGACTTAGTGGTCCTTTGCAGTGTGAATATAATCAACTGTGGGCACACAGCAATACATCCCCACTGCGTGCAAAGCGAGGCAGGAGACTGTGGTACGTGGCAGCAGATTGTGGCTGCCCCAAGGATATTTTTGTTTTTCAAAGCTTCTTCCTGCCCAGGATGATGGCTAGTGAGCTCTTTGCACCCTCCATTACAGAAATGACTTATTTCTCAGCATTATTGAAATACTTGACGAAAAAGGAAGATCTAATTAGCTAAAGGTTCCTTCCTCTGCCCTGTGTTTTAAATAATTTTGCACACAGGGGTTTCACCTGTTTTCCCAGCCTTTGCTAATACAGTTTGATTAGATATGAAAGCAGCATATTCAGTGATTAGATATACCAGCATTTTAAATGAAATCACATCAGTATCTGTGCATCCCTTTTAGGCTTACTTACTGTCATACCTGAATAGATGTGGCTGGATATTGCAGGCAAATGAACATCCAGATAATATTTTACATCCGAGGTTTCATTCTAAGGCATCTGCTTATTCAGTAAGCCACCAGAATTAGATATTTGACTTATGACACATTTTGATAGGCTAAATTTTGAGCTAAACTAAATCAGCACATTTCCATGTTACCCATGGACCATGGACCAAAACTGACTTCGACAAGTGGAGAACCTGTCCCGCTGCTTTTTCAGGCCTTGCAATAAGTTGCTTATGAAAAAGCTCCTAGCCAAGAATTATTCATAGGAATTGGAAAATAACTTCAAACATAAAATAAATCAGACAGAATAGAAATCTCTCTGCTCAGTGAACACAATGCTGAATTCATCATTTCTGAGGGAAACTTGCGTTAGCTAGAAGTGTCTGCCCAAGTGCTATCTCTGCCCGGTAGCAGTATCATTGCCCCAGTCCAATAGCTGTCCAGGGCATTCTTCTAGGTGCTGGGAGATGCGGATTCAATTTCAAATACACTGAGGAAGACTGTCGGGGCTGACAGGTTCCTTTTGGCTTCAAATCAGTCCAAATGTATTACAGCCCCAGCAGCGTCTCCCTGTGACACAGCCAGCTGGAGTAGGCAGCAGCTGGACAGGTTCCCACATGGTCCCTGAATAACCTATGGGTTGGTTTCAGTGTGCTGGATTAAATGGCTGGGTGTGTTATGGTTGACTTACAGCTAAAATGGGAACTTACACTCTTTTACTGGGATGCTAATTTACAAAAAAAATCAGGATTGACTCTTATTTTGTCAGGACGTTTGGCAACTCTGCTTGCAGCAGCTGGCTCATAGGATTTGGCCCCTAATGGACTGTTCAGAAGTGCCCAGCTTCTACTAAAATCTAGGTCATTCGTTCTTGCCATTGGCTGTTTCTGTCCAACCTGCCCTTCAAGGCCATTGTAGCATTATTTCCAGATTATTACAATTCCAAAAATCTAAGTCTACTTTTCTTAAAATTAGCTATAATTACTTCAGTTGGTTCAGAGTAACTTCACCAAGGTAACAGAACTAAGATAATTTGAACAAGCAGGTTTCTCATTTGCAAACTAACCTCTCCTTACTCTGACTATCACTTCACTGAAGTGAATCAATGACTTTTGACTTCCACCACCACAAATATTCCATTTTTAAGCTAAGCATATTTATTATGTCTATTTAAACACGAAGCACACATTTATCTGAAGCCAATGTCACTTTCTGCTCATTGTGAATTCTAGCGTGCAGAGAAAAAATAAGAGAGACTGATCTCAAGCTTAGAAAATCCAACCACTGAGAAAACAAATTATTTCATGGAGGGCTATCTGATCTTTCAAGAAATAAATGCTGTATCTCTTCGTTCTGCTTTTGTGTCCATGTCTAGTGCTCGTGTCATTTATAAGGTGAACTTTCTATTTCTATACATGACTAGGCTTCTTTATTCCTTGTTTCTGATGTCTTATTATAAGGTGTCAGTTAAAATTCTCTTAAAAATCAGAAACTCATCCCATATGTGACCTTTCTTTATATTCAATGACAAAGACACCTGCCGTCTGACCTTGTCATCTAGACATTTGTCTCTGTCAGCTTGGGATTCCAAAAAGGTTTCCATTTTCTTTGAAACACTGCCCTTCTCACTTTTGCAGTGAACCAATGCCTTGAGAGACCAGCATGGGCTATTGACACCTTCACAGTCACCATAGATCAAAATTGTAAATGTTTTTTTTGCAAATCAAATACTGAATCAAATACTGCAGGTGTCTCATGAAATTCTGCCTCCTTGGGAGAAAATCTACTGATCTTTCAAAAAGCGGAGAGCCAAATCCTCTTCTTGAGTAAATCAAGAGATCTGTCACCTCAACAGGTGTTACTAGATGGAATTTTCTGGCCTACATTATGCAGGAGGTCAAAGTAGGATGGTCTAATAGGCTTTTTTCACCTTAAAACTGATGTCTCTACCAGCCATTTCAGTGGAATCACCTGAAATTACACCAGCTGGGGTTCTGACCCATTTCTTTCTTTTGTCCTTTTTTTCTGGGGCAGGAATGTTTTCTATGCCTGTAACTCCACTTATTAACCTTATTTTTCTTCCATCTTGGAGGAAAAAGGAAGGTTCCCCATACTCCGATACACTAAGTTTAATTATTCCCCAAAGATCAGTAGGTTTTTGAAAGGGGAAAGGAACAGATAAATGAAAAGGTCACAAATTTATCCTGTATTGGCTCTCTTGAATGCACACACTGTGCCTAACACCTTCTGGAAACTCTCATTGTATATTCAGTTTAGTATGTTACACACATTTTGTCTCAGCATTTCTTTTATTCAGTTTATCATATTATTCTGTTCTCAGTTACAAAAGTGTGTGATCTTGAAATGGTTTATAATGGGATATTTAGATTTATTTTTAACATGCTTAAATATTTCAAGTACACTAAGAATTCTGAATCAAGCAGTGGCTAGACTAACACAGTTATTCGCAAAACATTCGAAAATAATTTCTTCAGTCTGTAGACCTCCAGAGACGAACGCATGCACACAAAAAGTAAAAAAAATGGAATAAAATTGAAGTCAACATTTAAATATACAATTTAAGATTAAAAAAAAAAAAGTTAATGCTACAGTTGTCCCCTAAACAAATAGCACACATTCTGTAAAGTCAGAGTTAAAATTGAATGTAAAAGAAATGGAAGGTATAAAAATGCACAGTTAAGGCATCCAGACAATCTTAATGTGTGGCAGTGTAATAAGATAAATATGCATTGAAATCAATCTGCTTTGTTATTGGTCCCAACTTGTATTAATTTGACTTAGCAGACCTATTAAATTTTTTTTTCCTTTTTTTTTTAATTTTCATTGTGTCACTCAAAGGTAGAATTAAAGTTATTTTGTTATCTTATCTGTAAAAAGTCTGATTCACCATGTTTTATTTTGTTTTTTTTTTCATCAGAGTAAAATAATTCCACAAGCACAAAAAGCAGATGAGAAGTCACTGAAAGAAAAAGACAATTGGATGGAGCAAAGAGCAGAGAATGGGAATGAATACATGATACTGTGCACTGATCAACTTCCCCTTGTCTTCTCTCCCCAGGATAACAAAATCAAACACCTTTATGGACACTGGTCAGAGATAATGTAAATATCTTCATCTTCACCAAGGAATTATGAAATTAATACCTAGTATATAAGGTATGCGTAAAATGACTACTTAATTTAAATTTTTACTGCTTAAGTACTGACTAGAGGGTTGTGATTTAGACAGCTTGCAATTTCAGAATCAAAGCAAATAACTTAATTAAATATTACATTACAGCCTCTGGGGAACATTGCCTACATTTTAAGCAGAAAGGGGAAAAAAGTTTGAACATATTAATGAGCAGGTGCAAAGATTTATGCCTTTACTAAAAGAAACAGTAAACATTGCCATGATCAGATAAATCTTTTTTATCTAGAAGCATTAAGAACAGGACACATGCATCCATTATATCTAAATTTTTAATAACTCTTGGCATATTTCACCTTTACTCATGCAAATGCCTTGTCTTCTTCTTGCTGTATTGTAAACATCAAGGTATGGTTTTCAGCTAGTTGCCACCTGTTGTACAGTAACACACACCATTTATTTGGACTATATTGCAAAAAAATACTGCAGTTCAGCTCACAGATAAGTTAGAAATATGTTAAACAAATCATTTGTGCTTCCCTGGTTGCTTTTGCACCAGTGATTCAACAGCAATTTGCTCTTTTACTAGCTAAACAAAATTTTTGTCACCAGGTGCAATATTAGCTGTTTGGGCTCATAAATAATAAGTTTCTGGACTGTAATATATATAAATATTTTACCAGTTAGAGAGCCGATTCTTCTTTTTAAAGTAAGTTTTGGAATTAAGTTGGTACCAAAAACATTATCTGGTATGAATAAATTCTCTAGGTATATAGATTGCTGTTCAGATTTCAGTGTTCTTATTAAAATGTATGGGGGTTCTTTCCTTCCAGGGGTAAAAGATACACAAAAATTTGCATAATAAATCTCAACATTGTAGATGCAAACATTTTTTTCCTTAAATCATATGAATGTGCAGGATGTCACATCTCACTCCAGGCCTTATTTTAATTCTTTGACTGTGTTGAGTATTTCACCATGGTGAGTTAAACTTAAGCAACTATACAATAACTAAATTCTCACTGGTGATCAACTGTGGCGGTTATTTAGTCGCAACAACAGCAACTGCCCAAAAGAGGGAAGCTTAAACCATAATTATTATTCTTTTTTTTTTTTTTCTTCATTCAGTTCTTAGTCTTTTCTTAAGAAATATATCCCCTCTGGTCTGAAAACCTATTCTCCATGTCCTCTGGTTTGAATATTGCAGGTGCCCTGAAAATAAATTAGTTTAAGGAGGAAAAAAAAAACGATGCCAAAATCATTGATAGCATAGTCAAGCATCTCTTGCTACTTTACCTCAGAGGCCCTTTTTAATTTTTAATATGCTTACTGCTGTTCCTGGTCTTTTTGGAATACAGTGCTGTTAGTAAAGAAAAATGCCATTTGGTATTAAAGAAATGCAAGGAATAAGCAAACAAAGGAATAAAATGGCCTTTTATGAAATAACTGTAAGGCTGTCCAGCATAACACTGGAAAATAATTTGCAAAACCATTTTTCCTGTTCCTTAAAGAACCTGAGTGGAAATTTTCTGTGTGTGCACCGCACACTGAATTCTGAATGTATATAAATGTGCATTTTTCATGTATAACTTTTCATTTGCCAACTTGTCTCTGTGTTACAATACTAAGGTACTATTTAATTCTAGATAGGTAGCAATGAAAAATTCTGTCTCTCTTGTTTTAGTTATAATGCAACTGCAAACATCTGTCATGAATAATGACCATGATCTAGGGCCTCTCATGATGTGAATGAACAGTTTTACAGTTAATATTAGAATGATTCACTTTCAGATAGTTCTTTGCATCCCTGATGACCCACTATAAAATCAGTAGACACAAGTTTGTAGTTTTAAAGATGATTACTACCAAAATATGGGTGTATAATTCTGCATATGAGCCAAGAAGAAATCTTTTTAGGAACCCAGAAAGGAGAGCGTTTGTTCTTTCATGTGGAGGTAGTGCTTAAGCATCCCTGTTGTGACCAAGTATCTGACCATGATGTGCAAATGAAGAGCAAAGACCTGTTATTTACCCCAAAACACCTACAGTCTAAGGACAGCCCTCACAGCCTTCACCAACTTCCCCGTGGAAGGGAAAGACTTACTCCTGAGACATGGATAGCTTGATATAAAGTGGGAATATATTGTCTTCCTCTGTTAATTCTAAGAAATATAAACATGCTGTCTAAGAACCATTATTTTATTAATTCTTATCGTCATTTAAGTACAGGAATTACAGAACCTTTTATCTTGTTGAAGTCATTCTCTTCCTTCTGAATACTCTGATTTATCTAATGTACCCTGCTGCCAGCAGCACTGAGGGACCTAACCTAAAAGATATTTAGACATGAGATATAACTTCAGTTAGGAACTTCAGCTGTGACACTGAAATAACCTTGGAAAATCACTTTACCTATCAGTTTTCTCATCCATTGTCTGTCTTTAGAGAGTAAGGTTTTTTATTTCTTAGTGTGTGAGGGTGATATGTGAAACTGGCAGGTAAAACTCCTAGCTCAGTGCAACCTTTGCCTTAGGTGGGATCAAAAATACCCATTATCATTCCACTTACTACCACTAAGACATGCAGTGAAAACTCTGTGTGCCAATAAATACGGAGGCCAGTACTTTCACAGTGGTCTTGACATTATAGCAACAGCAACATTATAGCAACCCATAAGCCAGACACATCTAGACATCTTGAATTTCAAGAGTGCCATCATCTGCACTTAAGAGTCATTCAAATTTAAATCATGTTTAATTTCTTATATAGTTTCCCTTTGGTCTGTGGCAAAAAAAAATGGATTGTATCTGAGAGTACACACTACATGCTAGGGTAGTAATGAACTTTGATCCATCTGATAGATTTGTGAAGGCCTCTGGGTTTGCCAGCCCAAGTGCCAACAGTATTTCAGTGGAAGCCTTGGACTTGCACATCATGCTTGTGTCATTTATTTGGGCTGTTGTGCGAGTTTGGTACCCACAACAGTCATTTCCTCACAGTTGGTATCATCTTCTAGTGATCTGCAAATGCTACTTCACTTACGATCACTGACAGCATCTTTCTTTGTTGGCAAAGCCTCCTGGTTTTGGGTACCAGTTTTCTTTTGTTGTTGTTGAAGCATATTTTGCTCCCACCTCCCTCACATTGACTATGTAAAGAGGCACATCTGCTTTTGTTTATTATGCCATTCATGTCAGCTGTGTTTTGCTGTACATTTTCTTTCCTTGGCTACCTCCCAGCCTTTGTGTTCACAAAGGGGAGTCGAACAGAACCTGCATTGAGCCAATTACCGCCCTGTCTTGGGGACTCAGCTGGCAGTACAGCCGCAGTACATGGAGCATTGTATAATCCTGAGAAATGTCACCCTCTCCTTCTCCAGGACAGAAGAAATAGCCAGTACAATGAATAAGTGTTTTAGCGGACACCAGAATATTCTGAAGTAATTTTCTTGACTGACTTTTCCCAGTTCCTGTCATGAAGAGTAAAAAGATAAATTCCTATAAAAATTATTCAGGCCCCTTCAGCTGGCTGTCAGTGGGATCAGCTCAGTGCTTGTCCAAAGCAGGAATGTATTATTAACTGTACACTGGGGCAAGTTCCTGGTCCACACAGAACAAACATTAGTGCTGCGTCATTTGAGGTCATATTTATCTGCTGAACTTGTTCACCACGCAGTGTTTTTCCAATTTGCTCTGAACACAGGTAAAAGATGTCCTACAGTGTCATGAATGGGTGATCTAGAACGCTTAAGGAGTCACTGCAAAGGTATCAGCAAAAGTGGTTTTAATATGATGTTGTAAAAGTGTGACTTAACAAAGTTCGAGGGCAAGGCTCACTCTATTAATTACTGCATGGAAGAATCATACAAAGGAAAACTGAGTTACACTCGAGTTAGAATGATTCACAGAGAGAATGGAGATGCAAAGAGTAAGGAAGACCCTCCTGCTGAGTCACAAGGTTGGGAGTACACCCCCTTGCTTTCTAAACTCCTGATGGAGCTTAGGTGCGGCTAGGTCCAATCTTAGTCTCAGACTTGGTGAACGGTTTATGTCTAAGGGATTGTACATGCAAAGTTTATATAAGGTTTTATTAGCATCAATTCAGCACGCGATCAAAGTTACCAAGACAAAATCAAAGTTACCTTACTGCAAAGCTACGAGTGATATCGGTCACTTACCAAAGATCTGTTGTTGGCAGAAAGTCTCTCTGCCTTGAGGAGCAAGCTTGAGAGGTGTCCCAGCTCAAGGGGAGATCACCGCCATGCAGCCACGCTGCCTATCAGGGAGAACTCAAGGAAAGCTCACTTAGGTTGCCATATTTATAGGATAAAGTGGTTGGCTTGTAGTCAAATTACATGCAATAGAAAAGGTATGCAGGAGACTCCTTGTACCCACAACTTTCTTTGTTCCTTGATAAATGAGTCTTGGAAAAACCACGTGCATTCATGTGTCAATCGCATGATCGGTGTGCCAAGCTCATATGCATCGATGCTCACTGTGTCACTCTGCTCCTTTGTGGGTGTTCAGAGAACAGATTGAAACTAGAGGAGTTCATGGCCTGGCTATGGCTCAGGTCTTTACCTCTTCTGGAGCCTGCACCAAACCACCACCAGTCTGGTCAAGGGGCTGAGCACATCCATCACATATACAGCCACGATACCTTCTGCTGTCACTGCTGTCAGGCATCACAAGCTTGCAGGATCAAGCACAGTTTGTACACAGGCAGCTCTCTGCAGAGAAGATGGTGGCACTGACTCACTACCTGCCACTCTTGGCACCCACACAGCATGTCATGGTCAAACGTGCACTCAGGCGAGAGCAGATGTTACCTGGCAGAAGGGAGAAGAGGGCAGGGCCCTAAAGCAACTCGTAGTGCTGGGCTCCTTCCCCGTTGTACCGCACTTGTGGCACCTGCCCCATGACATCTCACTGGCATGTGACAGGGCTGGCCATGACGGGTCCTACCACCCAGGCACTGCACCCAAGCCCTGAACCATCAGAGACAAGTTGTGTCACAGTTACAGTGTACTCATCCAAAACCTGCTTCTTCCAGGTGAATGGGGGTGCGACTTGACTGCTTATTAGAAAAATAATTTTCCATGCACTGGTCTTTGCTGCAGGAAAGGGAGAGTGGTACCGCGCACTCTACTGACCCATTAGCAGAGAGGGCCAATGTCATCTTTCAAGCACATGCTCGTGCAATGCTGCCAGGCCAAAGCATGCCTGGTGTTCAAATCGCCTAAATACAGAAGTTAGAAATGTTAAAAAACTGACATCAAACAGTGGAAGGAAAAATTAATCTGATCACTTTTTATATTGCAAGTGTATTTTATATGCATTTTAAATGGATTACTAACTGCTTAATAGGGGTTAGCAGTTGAGTTTACAGTTGTGAATATGTAAAATTATACGTGGAGGATAAAATATGGAAAGCCTTAAGCTCTGATTACAGCTGTAACCAGCTGGATCTGTAGCAGTATAAAAAACCTGAATTCTCATTTCATATCACCAGTTTATAGGAACCATGTATGCATGCATTTGACCATGTGGCTCCCTGCAGCTGTCTTCAAAAAGTGAAGGTGTCTTTTTCCAGCCATTGCTCACAACATGGCCAGGTAGTTGTCTGGGTTATGTGTGTGCTTGCAAAACCTGCACCACGTTATTCAGTCGTGCCAACAAAAAGAAAATGTGGAGCTCACACCAGGGATCTGATGGACTAACATGAAAACTTCACATAAACCCATGTTATTTTAGATATCAGGTAGTTTGAATTTCATACTTATTGTAAAAAGAAAACAAAATAATCTTCTAATACTTAGTCAACATTCTTATAAATGTCTTTCTACCAAAACAGTTTGAATTTTTTGTGGCTACAGTTAGAAATGCTGATGTGTCTTTAATAACAAGTGTCCAGACATCCAAGATTTTAACATCAGATGATCCCATGTCATGTAACTCCCTATTCACAGCACCTTCCTTTCTTTATGTTTTGTGAGCCACACAAAGAACTGCACTGGTATCCCTATGGTCTCCAGTGTACAGAAGTCAGCAGAAAAGACATGGTAAGACACAAACATAAAACGTATGCAGACATACTCCAGAGATGCAATGGCTCACAGCTGGTAGCAACACAAAACAGGATTAGAAGGTTTCACACAAGGTTCAAGAAGTTCAGCAAATCTGGCTGTACAGAAGAGTGCAAAAAAAACCCGCTGCACATGATGTTTCAGTTCCAGACAGTCACTGTAATTATAATAATGAATAAGTCATAGGTAAATGCATAACATCTCCCCAAGTGCTCAGAAAATATCCTGGGCCAGGGATTTCTCATTAGAACCAAAAAGTGCAGGTACAAGTAATAAAGATGATTTTATCAGAGGGAATGCTATTTCCTGTTAGATACTTACAGCATCTCCACAACATTAATCCCAGCCTATTGACAGGGTCCACTCTATGTTAAAATCAGCAGCCTGGCAATTAGAAAAAAAATGCTGTGTTGGCTTGCAAAGAAAATGTGATTTGTGAAGCTCTCAAGGTTTCAGTCCAGGAGTTTTGTTTTAAATGTGCTGCCTCCGACACTTTGAATACTCAGATGAAAACAAAGTGCTCCTCTAATGTGACATGTCATTTTGCATAGTGTTCTATTGGGTCCATTGCTCTTATTATTGTCTTTCTAGGGATAATACCAGTGCCTGCTTGAGATTTGGAAGATTAGCATTAACGGGATAGAAAAGAAGAGGGCAGCTGTTTCATGATGGCACTTAGATAGATGATCTGTCTGCTGCTTAATCCATGTATCACCTACATATCCAGTCAGCATAAGGCAACCTGGTAAAGAAGTTTATGTGAGAAAAACCCTCCAAATCTAAGTGTGGCTGCTTATCATGCTCCCTCTCCCGCAGACAGAGAAAAATTACTGTTGTGTAATTTCATTAGCCATACTTGCAGCTTTCTTCAGCCTCTTGCTGTAGGATAAAGTTTGGCTCTAAAACCACAGTGTCTACACTCATGTTTAATAAATTCTGTAATAGTAAATTCTCAGGCTTGTGAGGCAGAGAAAAGGCCTTTCTGGTTAAGCATTCACACTTTGGGGTACTTATTTCTGATGACTCATAGGAGCTTGTGAGATTCTCTTGTTGTGATAGGCATAGTCACAATAATTGTGATACCAAATTGTGATGGCTGTGAAAGGCTCCCTAGGGAGTCAAGAGCTCAAATACAATTTCATTTTAGTTGGGTCTGTAAATCTCAGGAGCCCTCTGTAATCTCAGTCTCTCTCTTATGAATTTATCATGAAGTCTGCTGTCTCTTGCTTATCACTATTGCCGGGTGTGATCAAGTTCTCTAGGCAAAAAGCATCTTGTAATCAAGTAATGCTCAGATTTTGTTGCGGTTGTGGTTTTTTTTTTTTTGTTTTTCTGCTTGTCTTAATGAAAGCATTTCAATAGAAAACTTTAAGGAACCATATGGGAAAAATGTAACCAGATCTGAAGTCAAACAGCATAAACAAGATTATTTAGGGCAAAGTAAAGGTCAGTAAAGGAATGGAACGATAGGAGTTTTCACTGAAGTGGAAAACTCTTAATTATACAGCAGATTTCCAGGAAAGGAGACTGGAAGCTATAATTTCTCTGCATTCAGTGCTTTAGGTCCTGTACCAGCCCAACATTGCCATGCTTTATATCTTTTCAGAATATGGAATTTCACCTGCAGAGAAAACATGTAACCTGGATTGACTAAAGTGTGGGGTTGCACACAGAGACCACTCGTTCCTTCTTAACTCCTTGCAGCCCTTTTGCGAGAATTGCTGCACTTCAAAAACCTGTGTACCTCTCTTAACATCCCCAGCCCTCTTCCTTTTTACTACTTAATCAAGGGGAAAGAATATACTAATGAATAAGAATTGTGAGCCTAATGAGTAAGAATTGTGTTTTCCTTTCTGTAATGATTCGTTTACTTGCAGCATGTTATTCAGCTACTGCACGGCTTTGTACACAGGGCTCCTGGCAAGGAAAAACCCTGGTAAACAAGGCAAACAAAACCAGGCTTCATGCTGTGTGGAAACCAACTTGTTTATGTTGGTACGCTTAGTAGATATTTTCTTTAAAGCATACCTTTGGTTTAACAAGATTTAAAATTCTGTGTATTACGACATTCTCCTCTCGTTTCTTGTGCTTTTGTTAAATTTTAAGAAGTTGCTTGAATAATGCATGATATCATAAGAAGCACAGAGTAAATTTGTTAATCAATGAGTATGAAATTAGAGATGAAAATAAGATAAAAACACCTTTTCAGTCATGTACTCCATATCCCTGTCAGAAGGGGCTTTTTTCCCCTGTAATCATCAGCACTTTGTCCTGTTCCCCTTTCAATGTAGTAAGCACTGGGAATTTCATCATTGCATTTGTGGGAATGAATTGGAATTTATTCTTCATACAAAACCCACATTTTTCCATGTTTTTTGTTCAGTATTTAAATTAGATCTCTTTTGGATATGCCTCCACAAATGACATTTCCTACAGCTTATTCTGTAGAAATGTGTCCACTCTTCCATTGGCATTAAATCCCTCCAAATGTAATCTGAATCTGCTATTTATGGTTCAGAAATCCGTGGGAGTTTTGCTTCTATACAGTGAGATCTGCTAAATAATTAAAATTTAAAATGCTTTTCAGAGAAGCCTTTTTGAATCACATCTGTTACTTCTTGTAGGAATCGTCCCTCGCAGATGTTACTTTTTTTTCTTGTTTCTTTTACGGTGCTAATGACATCTTAATCCTATTCCAGCTACCGTTAATAAAGCAAATCTTCATTATAAGCTTGTCAAGTCGCAGAAGGACAGCTATTACAAGAGACCAGAAGTGGCAGATGCTCTGCCCCCAACTTCCGGTGGAAGTCCTGCCCCACCAGTTGTCGGTGTCCCACTTGCTGCGGAAGTCCTGCCTTCCCATCTCCTCCATCTCTTTTCCCCTAGGGGCTGCCATTTTGTAAAACATCATAATCCACTTGTTTGTAGACTGCCCTCGAATTGTCTGGCAGCTGGCCCTCCCAGTTTACCTGGAAATACATCAGAACAGGAAGCTCCTGCCCGCGATGTACATGGAAGCCACCATTTTTGACACCATCTTCCCCCACATGTTTTTATACTGCTCTGTGATTGACTGGCTGCCATTTTTTGAACCCATGATACCCGCATGACCTCAGAGTACCCTCTGATTGCCCGTTTCCTTTGGATCAGGAAGTGCTCATATATAAATATATATACTTTTATGTAGATTTATAAACACACAGGCAACACCATCTGTCAATATGGAAAATCAGAACAAAATGCCGTCTTCAGAAGAATATATGTGTGAAGACAATAAGGAAAAGCCTCAAAAGGATTCCCAAGAAAGACCACATGAACCAGAAGAACCATACCATAGGCCTGTGAATTGGAAACTGTATTTTGAGGTAATGCTGTGATCTGTTCATGCTCTTGTCCAGGCCTGCTGCAGTTGAAGAAAGGAGAACAGGTGTAGAAGGAAAAGTGGAAGTGGTGTCTGAGGGGAAGAAAAAGGCTGCAGAAGGCTGACCAGCGATCAACATCACTCGCACTCTGTGGCCATTCCCTGGGAAAGATGGCTCTGGCCTCTGCTCAGTGCCTCCTGACACTGCTGGGGCACAACCTTCTCACTTCTTCACTGCTCTGTCCGCCCACAGCGCATTCTGCTTCTGCTGAAATCCATTCCCTGTGCTGGGTCCTGCCTGGCTGCCCCAGACAGCCCCACACTGTCCAAAGGCATGCCCCTTCCCCCAGCCAAAACCCTGATCCCAGACAGCCGAGCCTTGTCCTTCAGCCGCCATCACAGAGACACCGATCCAAGGTGGGTTCCTGTAGAAAGGATGGACTGGGTGGTTATTTTGAAACCAGCCTGAGACAAGTGGCTTCAATTTCAGGCTTTGCTGCAGATTTCTTGTATGTCTTCTGGCTATCCTTCTGGTTCCAATGACTTCCCTGCAGGTTAGCTGAGGGGAGCCCTGGTTGGTGTGCTCTTTTTTACATGGGTATCTGTTTGGAAAGCCTATTCCCCCAGCACACACACCACCTGTAAGTACTTCAATGAGGAAAAGCAGGTGTCTAATTCAGGCCTCTATTTACCTCTGAGCCCAGGCGCCAGCACTCCTTTGTGTACCAAATATGCCAGTTTACTTGATGTAGGCTGGCTCCTTGCACCTGGGAGCAGAACAGTGTAGGTCCCTGCTGCCATTGATTTTTTCCTGTTCTGTTATTTACAGGCCATCCATCTTTCACCCAGCACTTGGGTATTTGCACAGAGTGGACACTGGAGAGACCTCCAACCTTTGGTGGTGAAAATTGCTGGAATTTTTGCCAGACCTCAGCATTCATTTCTGTAATTCTGCAGCAGTCCCGGATCTGTCTGGGTTGTTTTATTCTGTGCTGCTGTAGTAAGCACCAGAGGCTGCAGGGGCTGCATAAGCTACAATGTAGTGCAAACATGGTTTTGTGACGAACATGAGAAAAGTACTGAAATAAAAACCATTTTCTGCTTCATTTTAGAGACAATCCTCCCCTGCCCTTGTGGCTGTCTCATCCACACTCAACTAAACATTCTCTATATCAAGGAATGTGTCATAACAATTTATTGAAAGTGTCTACCACATTGCAAATTTTAATCTTATCTGTGGTCTTTGGATTCTATTGAAGTGGTGATTATATATTATTTGTAGATCCTTATCTCAGGAGATAAAAGAGCTCAATACACCGAACAAGAAATATCCCTCATAACACTAGTAGGTGGGCTGCAGCTCTGTATGTCAGATGAGGAAAGCAAAGCTGCCAGGTGTGATACAATTCTACGACGAAAAAGGCATCCTATATTTTAACTCTGCAGGTTAAAGTTGTGTTCAGTCCTATGGTTGTCAGCCTATGGAAGCTGGGGGAGGGAAGGTTTGATGTTCTTTAAGAGGCACTGAAATCAAATGAAATTGCCATAGAAAAATCTGAGAAGAACTTTTGGACTTTATTTCCATTTCCCCCAAATGGGTGAGATAAAAAATAGGCTTAATTCAGGGAGTTTAAGCAAAAGGGTAAAAGTAATTATTGAAACAAAAACTGTCATCAGTTCCAGCAGAACAGAGCATCTGCTCAAGATGGATATAAAATGGAGATTAAGAGATGATGAGAAAAATCTGAAGAACAAATTATCAAAGCAAGTGAGAAAATACAAATTACTTTAAGGCTATGAAGACATTAGGAAAGTGAGTGAATCATTACAAGTCAAGTCTGTTACAGAGGAGATCAGGAGAGGACATGCTGGAATGATAAGGGAAAATGTCTTTCTTCTCACCTTATTCATGGCTATTTTAAACAAGAAGTGGTGTAGCTAAGTAGCATAATTAAACTCAGACAAAGCAATTGAACAAGGCAGCATTAATCCACTGGTTTTGTAGGAAGCACAGGGCAGTCACTAAACTACTAATAATACCCATTACTAATATCAGCTTCTTGTGGGACTGAGTGTCCCAAGGGACAAGATCCTTCCTTATCCTCACAGCCTCGCTGCAGTGCAAGGATTACTGTCAGTGGACTAATATCCTCTTTGAGTTAGGCAGAAGAGGGAACAATTTGGTACTGGCTTATATTTGAAGAAGAGTGTTTTTATGAAAAGCTTTATTTGAGAAAGAATAGACTCAAACACCCTTCTGTATCTCAGATATTTCCATATCCACCATTTTCTCCTTTAAGTACTTTTTCTACTCTAGAAGCTCTCACTACAGTCATGTAAAGCTACAGAAATTGCTCAGTACAAAACCCTGGATGACATATATTCTTTCACCCAGCTATTCTCCTTTTGACTTGTCTATGAACCTGCAGCAATTTTCCCTGTTCTTCTTCCCTCCTTCCCCTTCCCTGAGCAGCTACCTAAACAATAATTCTCTTCTAACTCTCTGTCTCTACAAAGAAAGGATACCTTTTTTTACTTACTCTCCAGGTAAAGAAAACCAAATACAACATGACAGTGAAATGTAACAAAGATGCAGTAGCTTGTCTTGCAGTGCCCCATTATGAGATGCCTCTGGTAACCAGAGTGTACTCAGTTGGGCTCATCTGAGTCAAAATGGCACCTGCATTAATTAGCATGTTTTGGAGAGCTTTTTAAAAGATGTGGTTATGCACACTATGGCCACTGTGGAAACTGGAGCGATTAAATGTGTCTTTAGACTGCTTTCTGCTAACCCCTTTCATCTGTGCTCCTCAGACAAGGACAAGGAGCAGGTCATGAGTTGGTTAAGTTTTTCTTCCAGCCTGCCCCGTCATGCCCTTCTGCCTCCCTGCTGCATGGGCAAAAGCATCTTTGCATGACCAGGATGTGTAGGAGTTCCTTCTGTGGGACCTGTGCATGTCTCACCACAGTGACAAATGTTTGTGGCCCATCTCCCGGTCAGCTGCAGTCTGCAAATCTAGGAATTCCCGAGGCACCTGCAATGTCAATGACAGAAAGATGTAGGACAGAGGAAATTACTTTAGTGAAAAACACAGAGACCTTTAAAATATTTGTATAAGTTTACCTGATGCTACAGTCTCTGTGTTTTTTGGTGTTTTGTTTGTTTTTTAATTGTGAATATCCATGGTCTAATTGGGAAGGTGAAAATATAACTGAGGATAATATCTGTAATACCCATCATGCAGTTATGGGCACATCACTTTCTGAAAGTACTTTTGTGTGTCTCCATTAGATTGCAAAGAAGGTACCTAGTAGAATTAGGCTAGCCCTTATGTGTTTATTAAGATAAGCTTGTTGCTAAAAATTACCTCCTGGTGAATAATAATGCAGTACTATGAAATAAACTGAGAAGATATTCAAATTTTTAATCTCCAAGGTGACTATGGCATAAGATACCAGCTATTTTTGAAGAGTAAATCGAGGCTTTTTTAACCTGCTGGAACTCATTGAAAATGTTGAAAGAAGTAGTGGGTGAAGGAGAATGGATGAGTATAATGTGTCTGAAATTGCAAACAAAAGACTCTGGCTGAAGGTCTTCACAAGAGACTATTAAGAAACTTTGGTGGTCAGAGGTTACATCCTTTCATGGATTAAAAGTGGTTAAAAGATAGACAATGAAGTAAAAATAAATAACCAATTTTTCAGAAGAAAAAAAGGTTAATAGTGAGTTGCCCCAGAGCTGAGCATTAGGAACTACCAGTCTGTTATGAAATATGTGCACAAATGACCTGGGGGAAGGATGAATTGGAGCATTAGTTGCACAGCAATTGCACAGTTATTTTAATCAGAAGAAGACTGGAGAAGCCTAGACATTTTCAAGACAGGAAACACCTTAGATCAGAAAGGATTAGTAGATAAACCATTAAACTGTGAAGCAGGAGGTACTGGTTCCAGTGTATAACAGGAGAAAAATGGGTGAAAGTATTTCAGTTAACATTGCCAATATGCGTTTATGTTTTTTTAAACTGATTGCACAAATCTGCTTGTTCTGAGGAAATTTGTTTGGAAATATGATTTAGTGTTAGGATTTAATTTCTGGTGTAATTGAGGGACTTAAGCAGACAAGCAAATAGCCTGGTGATCAAAGTGCCTACCTAGTTTGTAGCATTCTGTCCCTCATTTGGATTTTCCTTTGTCTTTGTTTCACAAGATGAACAAGTCATCAGATGACTTTTTTTTTAATTAATATTTTGTGTTGTGTGTATAATGCTGGCTACAATTTTTTGTAAGAAACTTTTCACAGTCTTGGTTTCATTATAGTACAATGTTGATTTTTGAAAATTTGGAAAGTCTCAACTTGTGCTAGTGAGACAGAGATAAATGTAGTCTTTGATGAGCAATTTCCAGCATTGTGTTTATGTCTAAGTCTCAGGAGGCATCTAAAATCCTTCATTCATTGTTGGTCACCTACTTTCAAGAAATATTCATTTTTATAGCAAGAGTTTCAGGGAGGCTTTTTAGCATGAATAACTGGAATAAGTCTGTACTGTTGCAGAACATACACTTGAGGGCTAGTCTTCACCTGGATCATTCTCTGATCTCTTGCATTGTATGGCTACATTAATGCATGCACACTCCGAAAAGGGAGGAGGGCTGTTTGCCTCTTTTAAAACCTGTGGTGATTTCTGCTGAATTGGAGCATCATGAACCTAGAGCCTTAGACCAGAAGAACTTGGCTTGACTAGATCAGAAAAATAACTGAGGAGGGATATGACTGCTGTCTGTAAATGCACAAGAAAGGCAAATGCCAGGAAGGGAAAGACCTATTAAAACTACTGCTACAGGTAACAGTTGTCATAAGAACTAATGATATCTGACTAAATTTAGACTAATAATTAGAAGACAGTTTCTGGCAGGCAGAACAATGGAGTTCTGGACTAGACTTTTTGGATGGATAACAGAACATTGTGTTTGTTCCACAGTTAGTGCAGATATCCTGGATATTGCCTATTCTGTTTAAATGACTATGGTTGTATTTTACTTTGGGTCAGACAGTATCCTCTAGGAGAAAGGGGCATAATGCATATTCCCTGAGGGCACTTGCACACTCTTTGATTTGGAAACCATGCTAGAGGTCTGAGATGGCAAGCATGTGCTGAGGACAGAGCATGGAGGGAGCCTGCAACCTCAGCAGAAACAGTGAGGATGTTTAGAAGACACTGCAGTAGGGAGCAAGCCCCAGACTGAATCTGGGAGGTGATGGACAGGAGACTTTCCTGGGAACCCTTTTCTAAGATTGGGTGAAACCGATCTGGGTGAAACTGGATCACCGAGTCCAGCTGTTAACCTAACTGCCTGGTTCACATCTAAACCATGTCCCTAAGCACCATATCCACACATTTTTTGAATACTTCCAGGGACTGTGATTACACCACTTCCCTGGGCAGTCTGTTCCAATGCCTTACCACTCTCTCTGTGAAGAAATTTTTCCTAATATCTAATCTAAATCTCCCCTGGCACAAGTTGAGCCCATTGCCTCTCATCCTGTTGCTTGCTATGTGGGAGAAGAGGCCAACCCCCACTTCACTACACCCTCCTTTCAGGCAGTTGTAGAGAGCAATAAGGTCTCCCCTCAGCCTCCTCTTCTCCAGACTAAATAACCCCAGCTCCCTCAGCCGCTCCTCATAAGACTTGTTCTCTAGACCCTTCACCAGCTTCATTGCCCTTCTTTGGACATGCTCCAGCACCTCAAATGTCCTTCTTGTAGTGAGGGGCCCAAAACTGAACACAGGATCCAAGGTGCAGCCTCACCAGTGCCGAGTACAGGGGCACTATCACCTCCCTGGTCCTGCTGGCCACACTGTTTCTGATACAAGCCAGGATGCCATTGGACCTTTTGGCCACCTGAGCACACTGCTGGCTCATGTTCAGTCGGCTGTCAACCAACACCCCCAGGTCCTTTTCTGCTGGGCAGCTCTCCAGTCACTCTTCCGCAAGCCTGTAGCGTTGTATGGGGTTGTTGTGACCCAAGTGCAGGACCTGGCACTTGGCATGCAATTCCTTCATGCTTTGGATTTCTTGGGATCTGGTCATGCCTCCAAAAGACACATGAGGAAAATCATCCACACTTGATTTCTGAGTGTTTTTAACAGGCTGTGTGCAACCTCGCTTCCACACAGAAAGTCTTTCCTTGAACTTATTTTGTGTGGGACAGGATAAACATTCCTCACTTACTGTGCCAGGTCTTGTACTTTTCTGTTTTGGATCAGCAGTTTTATGACATTAGGTCTTTACAAAGGATCATCTTTTACTATATGTTTTATCACTTGCATCAAAAGAGGTCAATAAAGGTTTTGGGATGTTATGATATTAAAGTGATTGAAATGTTCCAGAGCAAGTGATATTTCTACTAGTATGCTGTCAAAGTCAGAAAGGTAAATAACTAAAAAGGGGAGGGCATAAAATAACCATTTAATGTAATTATGTCAATTAGTGGTATAAGTCCTTCACTTGACTCCCATTTGATGCTGATCACTGGCTCTCCAAAATAAACTAGAAAGCTTGATAGAAAAATTCCTAAGGGCTCAGATGAACAATACAGCTCTTCAAAATAAATAAATATGAAAAAAGGTTAACACTTATGGTGTGTGGGCCTCAGTTACTACAAAGACTATAAATATGTTGTATTCTGTTTCTTCTGAGTAATCCCATGCACTTCAGTATAGTTACAAGTAGATCACTGAAAAAGCATACCAGTCTTGGGAGAAAAGGGTTTTATTTTGAAGTGATGGAGGAATTTCAAACAATGGGTGCTGTAAATCAAGGTGCAAACATGTGAAAAAGACAAAAGTGTTCAATAAAATGGAGATTGCTTAGATGTTTAGGAAATCAGCTGTGGTTAAGCATTACTCTTTCCCTGTGGACAACCCTACCTACTGTTCATTTCGGACTGTAATCCACACAGTACAGTATCAGAGGAGGCTAAAGAGCAATGAATCTCCACTGAGCTTTAGCCGTGTGATGTCTCAAATCTCTCAAAGGAAAATATCCAGCTGACTTATACACCGTCAAAATTTCCAAACCTTACTGAGGAGACAGGCACCTAGCCCCGCAGAGGGACTGCCTGGAAGGGAGGGAGAGAGCAGTGTCGAGGCGTTTGAGGTATCCATTGAGCTGGCTGCCTTGGATTGTAAATGTGTTACTGGGATCCTCCCCTTGCATGCTCCCTTCCCACTCCTCTTCTGTGATTCCTCTTTGCTCTCCCCCCACCCCACATGCTTTTTAATAATTCTTTGAGACATCTCAATACTATATGTACAGTGGAAAAGTGCTCTATTCCCTTTTTCATGCCAGTAAACAGCAGAGCTGGAGAGGGGGCAGATGCTTGGCAAAATCACATTCCCCTTTTGTTTAAAGTGGCTTATTCTTCTTTCATACTGCTGTTGATCTTGTGCCAGGTATTGACTACAGAGGGGAAAATTCAGCTTTTACAACAGCCATTGGGAAATTGTCTTGAGGGAGGCATTACTAGCAACACAAAAAATAGAGAAAACATCTACTGCTCTTTCCTTTAGTGACTGGATGCAGAACAGCTGGATCCTGTTGTTTCTCATCTCCTAGTGTCTAGGATACTGAAACAAAGGTTTCAGCACTCAAAATGCTCGCATACTTCAGTCACTCAAAGAAAGACATAGGTACCCTGGCAAAAAGTTAAGGGGATACTTTTTCTAATATTTATATAGAAACTGTGAAACTTCCTACAACAAGTTAAAAGTTTTGCAACATTTCTTAAGGATTTGGTAATTTGGGTACTAATGGTATCTGCAATTTCAGAGACAAATAAGAGCTCATCTTTGGCATATGTTCTAAGGAAAATGAGACTACACTGGGATTTCAATAGGTCTGAAGTGTCACTATATTCAAAAGCTTATTTGGGAATAAAGCTCAGTATAGGTTAAAGGAAGCCTTGCAAAGCATGACTTAACCTCTGAACAATCAGAGGGTAGCTTGGGCCTTTGCCAAGCAGAGATCCTGCAAGCAGAGGTTGTTAACAAGCAGAAGTTTTTAAAACTATTAAAAACCTACACTGGGAAAAATAGCTCTTACCTTCCTTTTGATTTTCAACTGTCCGTGTCTTCTCCTGTCTTTGTTCTTGTATCTTTCCTCCTCCTTTGCACTTCAGCCTCACCACTTCAACCTCTTTCTCTCCCTGTCCTCCTAAGATGCAAAGACTCAGCTCCTGCCATGAGGTCTGTGCTAGATGTATTGTTTTGCCCATGTCAAGCCTAAATAGGTGAAGACACTTGCCTTCTCCTCCTCTAAGTATGAAATCATCTCTGTAGGAGTAGCTGTCAAAACACAGGCTCACTACTAAAGTGGCTTCTCAGAGAGTAATGGTGGTTTTTTCTTTTAATATAATTATTGAAAAGGAGCAAGCATTACAAAATTGCTATCTACTGTGGCTATTGGACAACCTACAGGAAAGGAGGGATTGCCCCTCTCTGACTACAACTTGCTCAAAGTTTGTGCTGTCATTAAGGACATACACCCTCCTCCTAGTTGGTCACCTTGCTGCTGGCCCTGCCTTAGAAAGCTGTCAGGAGGCCTTTGGAGAGTACTAGGTGTGGGGATTAAAATGAGGTGACAATATCTTTTCTCCTCTCAGCTCAATAAATATTCAGAAAAAGAGATGTCCTCATTTCTCTGTTTATTGGCTTGATTTGTTAAAGTAATAAAATTCTGGTTTGGTTTATTAAGAATAGAAAAGAAGATTACAAAGAATCATAAGAGATGAAACATTGAACTTCTGTTTATGTAAAATTGGAAACCAGGAAGGGCTGAAGAATCTGAGCGTGTCAACACAGTGGAGGAATTATTCCGGCAAACACAAGTCTGTGTACCCAATTCTTTCAGTGTGTTTATTTATTGCTGATATTCTTGTGCAGTAAAGTAGTTTCATATCACTGCTGCCTAGTCATTTTTCTTCAGGAATGTATGAAGCAGAATGACTTTTGCTGAACCATTTAAATGGGTGATTGCTACAGAGTATTGCTAGGGGTCTGCATTGCAGTGGGACACTGTGAGCTTTATGGTATGTTATGGTATGAAATAATAATATATGGGCTCTTTTTCTCTTGCTTAATGAAAATAATTAAAATACAGATGATCTAGTTGAAGTTATATCCTACTTGGCAGGTGTAAGAGCCTTGTAGTAGCACTGAGATATTGGTAACTGATGACTTCAATGTACTGTACTAAAACTAGTACACCAATGGCTTTGTTTTTCATTTGTTTTGTGTGGGACAACTAGTCACTTAACCAATCCATTACTTTTTGTGTTGATTGAGCAGTTTGATATCACTTTTCCTTTTATCAGTCTCCTTGAGCTGATAAACAGGCTTGTTTGCAATAAAGGAAGGATTTCCTGTTTTATTGTAGTGACTAATTCTCTGTCTTTGGAGTTGACAGCAACTCCTTCATGCTAGGAAATGAGGTAGACAGAAATCCCTAGGGCATCCTACAGCATTTCTACAACTGGTCACATTAAAAGTTCTGCTTCCAAAAGATGCGATGTCATCTCATCCCATAAGAATCTTGTAAACAGAAGGCTTTGGTGTCTTTTCAGAAGATATCAAAAAAAGATATTGAATGATGTAAAAAAATCCAGTTCTGAGAATTATTTATATGGGTAATGCCTGGAACACTCCCCAGCCTCCCAAGCCTCTCCAGCCCCACATAAACTTCTTTGTGCACCTCTGTGCTTATGACCACCTCTTTAGTTCTGTCTTCACTCACTTGTTCCAGTCTTTCAACAAAATTCCATGTGGTAGGTGGGCAGGTGGTGAAATATACCTCTGTCGTAAAGACAGGCATAGAGCCTGTGAACCGCTGAAGTCCCAGGAAAGCTCTCAAGGCAGGGATTGACAGCTAAAGGAGAGCCTAGGTTTTCTACTGACTTTCTGCATGGGGTAAATTTCAACATGTGCAAAAAGTTGTAGCCTTTGATCCATTTCAGTTATGCTGCCTTTCTGTTTGACTGAACATCTCCTCTTGTTTTGCTTGGTTTTTTTTGGGTTTGGTTTTTTTTTAATACTGAAATTGATTTTTTTCTTTTGGCATGCACAGCATTTTGCTTTTTTCTAAACCAAGCAGTCCTAACTTTTCCTTTAGGCCTTGGTGTTGGAATTGTCTTCCCATGTCCACTTCTAAAGAACTTATTTTTCTGTTGCATCTTTTGCTAAGGTAGAAAGAACAAAGCTGAATACAGCCTACCTAGGAAGGCTGAAAACTTCATAGGCGTATACTACAACATTCCTCTGAAACACTTGCTGCTGACCTCAGGTAAGATCCAGTATGGCAATTGCTGTGTTCCTATAGAATTTTCAGATTTAAAGGATTCTTTGCCTATCTGTAGTCTTCAGGGATATACTTCTAAGTGCAGCTAGACAAACAAATACATACAAATGAGTTGACCCTCCCTTTCTCCTGTTAATGGACCACTTTTGATTTCAGCGCATATAAAGATCTATGGAACATCACAGAGAGCCACACAGGTTAATTGTAGATAGTGTCTTCAAAAGGTTTTTCATGATCTGCTTGGTTTGCCAGTCTGTGAATATCACCTGAATCACACCACCTTGTTTCTACTTTTTGACTCAATGACCATCAAAAGATTAACACAAACAAAAGGTAGGAAAATAATGAATAAATGTGGAAAATATAAACATGAAAAATCTTAACTGATGCAAATATCTGTGAATATTTTAGAGCTGTAGGCACTAAGTCATTTATTACCTGACTGAATTTGAATAAAGATTTGCAAGCAACTGTTTTTCTTTGTGAATAGATAGCTCATCCCTCTAACCTTTTGGGGAAAGAAGTGAAGCAGAACAAAGGACCTCCTGAAGTGAGGTTTTCTGACAGCTTGAGCTGATTTTAGGAAGCTTTTGAGCAGCACATATTGGCATCATGCAGTAAGAGGAAACCAAACATATGTGCTTTGGAACATATGTCTCAGATCTGAAGAGAGTTGCTCTACACCATAAATCATATCCTGGCAGAAATCGGAATGAAAGCTAGAAATAAACAATTTCAGAAGGAAAAGAACAGTGCTTCACAAGTTAAACTTATGTATCAGTTGTTCAGTAGCCAAATTTAAAACTACTTAATGAGTGATGACTCATTAAGTGCCTTAGGAAAGCTGGAATCTTATTGAAGTAATTTCTTTAATGGAAGAAAGATGGTGCTATTATAAAACGTGACAGATAATATCTTTGGGGAGGGGAGAAAGAGTCTGCAACCAAATTACTTGACTTTGCATAAGAAATTGCTGGCTCACATTATGAATTCATAAATATAAAGTTGCAGGGGGGCTACCTCATTAAATCAAATAAAAGCGGGGCAGGGAGGGGAGAAAAGCATTGAGAATCACTTTCCTTACTTCAGGCTCATGGGAAAAACAGAACCATGTGAGGTGGAACACATTCCGCATTCTAGTTTTTGCTTTCTTTACATGTGTGTTAATAATTTAAATAATTTTGAATGCATAAAGTCAAAATTTCAGTATTAGATAAAGCTGGCAAATAATTTAACAACTGCAGAATAAATAGTTGCCTTTAATTGAAAGGAATCTTTCGGCATTCTGCAACAATAACCCAACCACTGGGGCTGATAACAAGATTACCTGACTTCTTTAAGCCAGTTCTCTAGAATAATCTAATATTCTGGTATTTACATTATTAATTTGTTTATTCTCACAATTCATTTTGATATAATTGACTGAAAACTACCTAGCTAGCTCTTTTTCTCCCTCTTTCTTAACTGTTGTACTCATCTGCATCTCTGTTTTAATATATGTACGTATATGCACACATGCAAGGACACATGGCTCTATTCCCATCTCAATACACCTCTTACTTTTCTGGTATACCTTGTCTTATTTTATAACATTGGATTGTAAGCTCCTGCCTTACTGTGGATTACACTGTGTGACCCTGATGAACACTGGAAAATTGAACTCAATGAGACTACTTGTATTCAGTGAGACTGCTTACCAACTTACTAACACTAAGCATGTGCATAAATCATCACAAGACTTAGCACAAAAAAAAAACACAAGAAAGAAAGGGAGAGGAAAAATTGTGATGGATGTTTAAACATCAGTCATGTATGAATAAATGATAAATAAAATGATAAATAAATGATATGTTGGAAGAAGGAGCTGACCACATCCCATGGCTATAGCAGTTGAAATTTGAAAAAAATTTGCAATTTTTTTCCCAACAGTAAAGTTAGGATTTTTAAAATTTTTATTATTTTATTTTTCTTTCTGCCATGGATTTCATTGTGCTAGTGGCCGGTTGCTTGTGGAAGGACAGGTTGAACGTTGCAGGAGACTGAAGACCTCTGCACCACTGAGCACTGCAGCAGTCCAGGCAGTAGCAGTCCAAGCCCACCCTTGTCCCTGTTTAACCCTGAACTGGAGAGTTAACCTCTTAGCATCTCCTTGCTGTATCCCAGTTTGTGGGCAGTTTTGTGCCTGACCTCTATGTTGAGACTGTAAGAAAGATGCTCATTCCACTGATTTTTCTTCTGCTACTGCTTTTTATATACGGTAGGTGCAGCGATAAATACGTGCAGATATGAGCTTGCATCCACTAGCATCTGGGTTGAGGCCACCAAATCTGATCATCATTACAAGTCATTGGGTTGCTTCTTCATCACTACCATAGAGTTAAAAGCTTCATTTACCTCTAAGGCAAGAGTGAGTTGCAGTTCAGTTTGATTCTTTGTTGTCTCTAGTACATGCATGGGAAAGGTGGAAGGTGTAAATGACAGAAAGATTAATGACTGAGCATAGATGATCCTTTAAAGATTTCAGCTATTAGTATGCTTTCAAACTTTCTATTATGCTTCAGATAAATGATTCAGGGTTTTTTTTTTAGCTGCAGTCACAAGAGCAGGCTGCTTTTGTGATCCTTGCTGACTTCCAGGTAAAAACTCCAGGCATTTCTGTGGACATGTATTCCTCTTGTGTTTGTTCTCTCTAGAATGGTATTTTTCCAACTGGGCAGTAGAGGATATCAAAGGGAGCTTGGGCCCAATGTTATGTCAGGCTGGCAGCCAGTCGTGTGATGCTGGCATTTCAGTGCCTGTGAGATGGATGGCAAATTGCTGACCCTTTTCTGAAATGGCACTGGCAATAGCAGAAAGACCAGAAGTGGCTACATGTGTCTTTTAACAAAACAGCAGGGCCTAAGGTGGATGAAGGCCAAAGGCATTGTTAGAGCCAGCTTGCTCTTATTGCAATTTGCCATGAGGTTGGATGTCTTTCAGAGTAAACTTCTTTCCAGAATAACAGCAGACAGGCAACAGGCTCCAGAAACTGTGGTGGAGAAAAAGAACAAAACACAGAAACAACGTCATAGTGAGGCTGGTGTAGTAGCAGAATCTCAGCCGAGTACTGGGTGGGGTTCAATGACATCTTCAGGGGATGTTCTAAAAGATATGTAGATGTATGCCTTCTCTTCCTCACAAGCAGGTTCCTGCCGTGGCAGTGATGGATGGCTGATGTTACAGTAATTACAAAAATGATGTATGAAATCCTCAATGTTTCTGCAGTTGTATGGGTGCTGCGGCTGGTGATGCTGTGGAAGTGAGATACAATACAGAAATTGGTCAACAGATGCCAGAGAGAAACATGTACACCTCCAAAAGTCAACATACAAGCCTGGCATCATAGTCCTTGTCCAAATGTTTCCTTCTGTTATCCTCTGTCTCAGACCGTATTTATTTTCTATATACATTTCACTCTGCAGACTTTCCCAAAATTTATATTCCTCCAAATCATTCCTTATTTGTTAATGACACTATCTTGCCATCTTAGGACTTTCCCTTACTGCTAGCAACATGAACTGTGTATTATGTTGATTCATTTGTACTCTGGACACTGGAAGAATAACTGAAGATTAATATAGCAAAATGGAAGAGTCATCTATGGCAGATATCTATGGTGTTACAAAACCAGAGCCCAGCTTTTTGCTCAAAAATACATAATTTGCTTATTTATTATTTGTCTTCTGTTAGTAGTTAGCTAGTGGTTAACATATCAACACCTGTAAGCCAAATACAGTGTGGTTAAAATATATCGTTCCTTCTCCCTCCTTTAATATTTTCTTTTAAATAATAAGGTTCCAGCTCATGCATGCTGGCTGATTCATACCTAAAATTTCAATAAAAATTAAATAAAAATTAAAAAATAACTGAGGAAATAATTCCAAACTAAATTATGTAATGCTATGTAAATCTTGGGCAAAGGAATGTCCTACATCCTTCAGAAATAATCACGCTACTTGTGTAAATGACTGATGAGGGTTTGGATGCTGTTTCTAAACAGTGGACTAAAGTAGCCTCTGGGCCCCAGAAAAGTTTCCAAGCAGTTGAATATTCATAAGGAACTTGATTGTTCTGCTGAACAGATGTAGCGGTGTAGCTGTCTAAAAGCCAATGGCTTTAGAGTCCATGCTGCACAACGACGTTTACATTTTTGTGTTAGTCTGCAGACACATGATTCCCCGAGGCTGTATCATCTGCGTGCAGATTTTGCTGAGTTTTGGGAAGTAAGTTCCGACTGTAGGTTTGTTTTTCTTTTCCATCATAAATTTCAAAACTTGTCAGAGACATGGAGTGTAAAATAAATCTACCATGAAGATGGCCAGGAGTGCAAAGAGCCCTGTAGAAAGCTCTATAAAGACTGGAATGTAACAGTTTTGCACGGGAGGTAGAAGAGCACATCAGGACTTCACCACAGCAACACAAGATAACCAAGAGACCATGTATGTAAATTAAGTCTTTATGATAAAAACACACATCTAAAACCAGAAATCTCCATTAAAATGATGGTAAGATCTATAGTGAAACACCCTTTTGAATTTTCCAGCCTGCATGGAAAGAAAGAAACATTTGTTTATAACAAAACCAAGACGTCCTCTCAACAAACCTGTTTTATTCCTCCTGAGACAGATTACTGATGTATCCCAATGGAGGTGTCACTTCTTCAGAACTGAGAATAAACTAGGAGGTTTACAGAACAACATATTTAGAGCAACATGTTAATAATACTCTGCTATATTCTCAGAATATTTGCACAGAACACCTCTGAGTGCACTAAGATGCAAATGAATATAAATAAATGTGGAGAAGGCTGCCCTTCAAAACTCCTATTGTTAATTTGGCAGCTGTTCTAGATCAACGTGAATCATATGCAATTAGATGAAGTTACCCTCTCTGCGCAAAAGGAGCAGATGACCTCAGTCCTGAACTAAGACTTAACTCCATCTTCCTAAGATGCCAGGAGTTTTCAGGTCTATTCTGCTGCTCTGACTTTTTAACTGCTGGTTGTGGTTTAACCCCACCTGGCAACTAAGCACCACACAGCCACTCACTCACTCCCCCCTGCAGTGGGATGCGAGGAAAAGAACTGGAAAAGTGAGAAAACTCGTGGGTTGAGATAAATGCAGTTTAATAAGTAAAGCAAAAGCCGTGCACACAAGCAAAGCAAAACAAGGCATTCATTCACTGCTTCCCATTCGCAGGCAGGTGTTCAGCCATCTCCAGGAAAGCAGGGCTCCATCACACCTAACAGTTACTTGGGAAGACAAATGCCATCACTCCAAATGTCCCCCCCTTCCTTCTTTGCCCAACTTTCTATGCTGAGCATGACATCATATGGTGTGGGATATCCCTGTGGTCAGTTGGGGTCAGCTGTCCCCGCTGTGTCCCCTCCCAGCTTCTTGTGCACCCCCAGCCTACTCGCTGGTGGGGTGGGGTGAGAAGCAGAAAAGGCCTTGACTCTGTGTAAGCACTGCTCAGTAATAGCAAAAACATCCCTGTATTAGCAACACTGTTTTCAGCACAAATCCAAAACATAGCCCCATACTAGCTACTATGAAGGAAATTAACTCTACCCCAGCTAAAACCAGCACACTGCTACAGGACTTCAGTGTGGGAATACCCAGGCTACTATTCCAATCAATTTACTTTTTAAATGGAGACAAAATAAAACAGGCAGTTAGAAGGGATATTCTTGCTGTGACCAGGCAGACATCTAGTCCACACCATCACTAGCACTGGGATTTCTGAACTGTGCCTCAGCTGCAGATGCTATGCTGATTATTTTTCTACAGCTAAAGAAAAATATATTTGAAGAATTTTTCTTTTCTCTATCTAATGGCAAAGGAGAAAATACCCACAATAAATTTGTAATTATTGTAGTAAAACTTAAAGAGACACTAAAGCACAGTATCTTCGACTGAGAATAACACTTTAAGTGTTTGGGTAATATAACATTAACTATTAACTTAGAGTCATGTTACATGACTAAGTATAAAATGGCTGAGTGATTAATTTTTTCAACACTGAAAAAGCAACAGAAGACTAGAAAACAGTAAGTATATTTATGTCACATAGAGGGAAGAGTCTGGGAAAGATGATGAACAGTAAGTTCATTAAATCTAACAACAGTATTAAGACATGTTTGTGGTAATGTTCACGGAGAGTTTCAAGCTGTATTTGGAGAATGAAAATGATCTAATAAGTATGAGTCAGCCTGGGTTTGGGAAGAAGAAATTATGACAAACAATTCTGATTACATTTTTAAATGGAATAATGATTGGCTTACATAGAGGGAAACCTGGTAGACATTTTATAGATGGATTTTCAGCAAAGCTTTCAACAAGGTTTCACATGATGGATTACTGCATAAAGCCTTCTAAATATGGATTAGGTAATGAATGCTTAAGATGGCTAAGGAATTGCTTAGCAGATAAAAATGGAGGAATTAAAAGTGCATTTTGTTCACCAAACCCAGGATCTTTCATGGGAGTCCTAGTGTCTTCAGCAGGACTTTTATCAGGACTGTCATGTGAAGTGGAGGCATACAGGACCCTTCACTGATGGCTGTGTGCCTTCATATTGATAATTCAGATGGTGCTGTAATACAGGAGAGAGGCATTTTCAAATAGCTGACACGGGCTGCTATAATACCACGTGCTGGATTATAATTCAAGGGGCTCTGAAGCAGATCTGGACACACTGGTAATTCCACATTGTGCAGGGCAGAGGTATCAGTGTGGATCTCCAGAGAGGTTCATAGCGCCCGTGCGGTGTGATTCACAGGCTACTGAGCCAGTGAACTCAGTGGACAGCTACAGGGATAGGGTTGTACTGTGCTGGGCTCTGGACTTACCTGGTGGTCAGCTACTTTGTGCCATGTGTGTCCTCAGCATGCTGCATCTTCTTTTGCAGAATTGCCTTGCTGGGTGAGCAGGGTGGTCTCAGGGGGAGAGTTTGCAGGTTAATGGGCCAGATCCATGTCAGATGTCAAATGATGGCACCCTTCAATGGAACAGCACTGTTTTTTATCAGTTTTTGCCAAGAGTGCATAGAGAGGGAAGAGCTTATGTCAGCAAATGAACTAATATGAGAGAACCAGGAATCTGAATATGATATAAATGGGCAATTCACACAGGGGTTGTAGGTCTGTATTTTAAGAAATATGTATTGCTCTCCATTTAAAGCTTAGGCCAGCAGGCTGTATCTCTGCTTCTTCAATTAGATCTCTCTGGGAAAAGGTGTTCTACTTTGAATTTTGATCTGGCATGCAGGAGAAAGATGAATGCTTTAAAACACTATATCTAAAGCTCATCAGAATAGATCATTACCTTCCAATACAGCTAAGGGAACTAATTCATAGAGAACTGAAACAATTTGCCCCACAGGTCCACTGCAGTGTTGGGAATAGAATTAATGTCTTATAAAGCCTGGTACAATGCCCCATTCACTACTCTAATTAGAAAATTATATCAGTTTAAGAATGATGAATGATATAGGCTTGAAGATGATAATAGAAGTATGCACATTTGGCATATTGCCCCATCTCCGGAATGCAACTGAGCTTGTGAGAACTGGTGTAACTTTGATTTGCAAAAAAAAATTTAAGTGATGGCACAATGTATTTGAGCTAACTAAGGACTGGTGCAAATCTTGAAGTTTTGAAGAGATCTGAAAGAAATAAGTTAAATTATCACTCTAATCTGTTCCATAGTTCTTATATAGACATAGGAAGAAACTGTCTTTGCCCTTTTGAACTGATATTTTGAAATGCTGCAAAATTCAAAGGAAGTATGTGGGAGTATCAGAATTCCTTTGGTTTTCCTTATGTATTTCTGAGCACATTGGCGTCCACGGGACTTAAGCAGGTTTTTTAAAAAGGAGTTAATTTTACCTAAAACATGTCTCCTGGTTAATCTTCTTGTTTATCTTGTTCATTTACTTTGTTAAAGGTGTTGGGTAGTTTGGGGATAATTTTGATCTGAAAGCATGTTTCAGTCTATTAAAGTACTTCACATTTAGGACAGGGTTTTTTTGGAAATCTGAAATCTAGCATTTCCTAAAATATAAAACAAGGATTAGTGGGAATAGAGATGGGTGGGGAATGGGCAGGTAAGCACCGTAAGAGTTCAGGAAGATTTAGGGAGAAATTTGTCCAGAACACCAAAGTACACTAATTTAGATCCAAAGTAGTGGCGAATGGGAACAACTAAGGCTATTTGCAGAGAAAATAACCTGGGACATATTGTCATAGTACATGATAATGAAGTGTTACTTTATTTCCCTCTTATAACAACAGTGGCAACACTGCACATAAAGTGTTCAGTTTGCTGGTTTGGGTTTTTTTTTTGGTGAACAGAGTCAGTTTGTTTGATTTAAAAAGCAAAGACTTGAGTCTGTAAATACAAAGCTCATAGAAGACTCAATTCAATATATAGATCCAAATCCCACAAATACCTTCTAACATAAATCCTTTGACTTAGCCTGTACATCTTTTCAGGTATTGATGGTGATCGGAAGATGCCTTTCATAGGGACGAACAAGATCATTCCAGTGATATCCAAACTGGTCATGAGTTTAGAAAAAATATTTTAACTGTAAGAATGGTCTGGCACTGGATGAGGTACCCATAGAGATTCTGTAATCTCCATTCTTGGAGATTTTCAAAACTAATAGGGCCAAGGCCCTGAGCAACCTCATCTAGCTTTCAAGGTAGTCCTGCTTGGATAAAGAGGTCCCTTCTAACATTAATCTTTCTGTGATTCTGTGACACCTGGATTTATTTTTTTTTTTCAAACATATCAACATCTTTGTTTCAGTTAAGAAGAAAACAATGGTAAAAACATTTGTCGGGTAATTTTAACTGACAAATTTCCTCAGGCTTGTACATTTTAAAAATATTTTGAGGTATTTCTTGGGTTTTGGAGGACAGTAGCCATCTTTGGGTTCTGTTTTAGTTTGACATTGAAGGGTTATGAGTTATAATATGATCAGTAAATAGTCAAACCTACCTTTTAAAGCTTTGAGCTAATTGAACGTTTGCTTTGCATATGATGACTTTCAGTGGAATGATTGTAATGTCATTGCCTTGCAGTAGTGAAGCCCTGAGCTGAGCCATAGATAGTGCTACCCCCAGCAAAAAACTGGTGATGCTGTGAATGTAAGCGCTGAATAATGAACTGGCAATGAAACATAATAGCCCATGGCCAATGGCATGTCTCCCACAATATGTTCCTCTGCAATGGGTAAGGCTGTACATATTTCAATTTCTACTTTAAAATGCTCATTCCCTATTTTCCCATCTTTCTCCACCTCAAAAATCTTCCCAATAATCTCAAAATCATTTTTGAATAATTGCATCAATTTAAAGGAAACGAACACTGAGCATCAAACAGCAAAAATGAAGTTTTTCAAGTCAAATAGCTATAGAATTATCTATGAGGCTCCAATGTTTGAATCCCCACAGACATGAACGTTAATAGAATCTCTTGCCAAATTGCAGTTGTGATGAAAGTTTTAAATTATATTCAATTTTCACCAGCTAGCAATAAATATAGTGCAACACTGTATGTTGACCTTGCAAAGGCATCTGATAGAACAGATTGTAGTCAGCTGTAGGTATTTTCTTGAAAACTGTAGCAAACTAGATGTGGAAGAGGCAATCCTATAGCATATACTCCCCTCTCTAGGTTTTGAACAGATTGAAAGGGAATAGAGTCAACATTCAAATGTTTCTTTATTGTCATGCATATTAAAAGCCCAGCGTAAAACTTTGCATTTTTATTCCTGACTGTGTATATAGATAGTAGTATTCTCCATCCAAATGTGCAATATGAAGCCTTGTCTGCATCAGTCATTTTGAAATAATTGCTTTAATTTGGGGCTGTGGCTGAAAGTGAACACAAGGTTGGTGTCATCTCCTAGCAGCCACTTTTTCAACAATTTCCTTTTTTCCAGCTTGACAAATAACGAATGCTTGGTGGTAACTTTAAATTTAAAATTCATTGCCAACCAGCTGATAAGAAACATATCAAATATTGGATTCAGCTATACAAATAAGCATATCCAGAAGAACAAAGAAGATTCCAATGACTTTCATTTTTTGTACTGCCTTGGTTATCAAATTTCCCACTAATCAAAACTTGCATTTCTGTCATGTCCCCAACAGCTTTACATATCATATTTATTTATCATACACCTCTGTTTATCAAAGTTCTGTTTATAACATCTCTCATGTGGAAGAATGATACTCTGCATACACAAATGCAGCTGGTATTTGAAATTTTGACTTGCAGCCCTGTGTTTTTTAAGCCAAGATTTAAAGGATAAACAAAAATTGCTATTGTCTGCGAACATGAGAACAAAATGCCTTTGCTTACTCTGAGAGATTATGAGCAACGATGAAAGAGATTGTAATGCTATGTGCTTAGAAATCCCATTTGGTGAGTGCTAGAGAGCGAAGAAGCTAACAAAGAAATTTGATTGCCCACATAGAATAGATGCTGAGCTTGGAAACAAAATTTGGGACTTGATTTTTAGAACCACTCAGTGTCATTGGAAGGATTAACTGTATCTCTGTCATCTTTGTCTCTTCCTTTTGTTTCTCTGAGCCCTCATGTCTTGTGCTTTCTTACATCTTAGGACACTCTCCTCAGTCCTCGCCCAGTCTCAAATGTGGCTCACAGGAGAGTTTTCACCATAGTCACCAACAAGGCAACCGGGTTTGGATTCCTGTGGCTTTATGGGCACTGACCTAATAGGCCCTTCATAAAAAGAATTTAGTTTTAGCTATAGAAACAAGACAATTAAGGGAAAAGCATTTAAAAACAAAAATTGGTACGCAGGTTTTTCTTGCCTTGGTTTACTTCAAGGAGGCCAACTGAAGACCTCATTGTGCAAGGTTTTAATTCTCACTTTGTGTCTCCAAAATCTATTTTGTGCCCTGCTGAAGCAGTGTGCCCTTTCAGTCTTCTCAGGTCTTTTGATTCTCCCTCTTCCTCTGCCCCATCACACCTGAACGTACAAACACAGACAAGGACTGAGTTGTTCTTAGGAAAAACAGCCTGTCATCTGCTTGGGATCTCCGTTCACTCTGCACCACATGACTCTAGGCTCCATACAGTAGAACAAAACCCATTGTTTCCACCAAAACCATCTTTAGGTAGAGAAAGCAGATATGTACACACAGCGAGAACATCAGAAGGTGAAAATGAGATAGTACTGGTCAGCACAATATGCAGTGTGGAATTAAGTTATTAAACTTAGTTATTATTTCAGTTATTAAACTATGACTAAGTTCAGTCATCTTTCTACAGTCTGTACTGGATTGAAGGTGATCAATGACCATTCCTTAATGGAATGAGTCATTTTCCATCAGTCATCTATACTGGGACTTGCACTTTCAAATGAAAGTTAGGTTCCCAAAGGTAGTGAAAATAAATGAGAAACAAATGCTTTGTTTCTTTGGCCACTTTGAAAATGTGGCTGTAAGTTCATTAAAAAAAAAAAAAAAAAGAGGTTTAGAATTTATGCTTTAAATAAAGTTAAAGCATTTGCAACTATCTTCCTCAAACACTGGAATTTCTAAACTTAAAAAGGGATAATCTAGAAAGCTCAAAATAAGTGTCTGACAGGGCTGACTATTCTTTTTCAGAGTCGAAGCGTTACTTAGATTTCTCATCTCTCTTAGGTAAAATCTGCAGTTATAAAGAAAAAGTGCCTGGTACTGGAACTGGCAGATGTCTCTAATGTCTGCAAACAAGCCTTGCTTACACAGCTTGGCAAGCCTGGGTGTTGAAAGTGAATTTGATTGTGAAGATGGCGAGAAGACCTTGTGGAGGAGTTCAGGGAGTTCCTATGTGAGAAGGAAGTTTTATGGCAAGGACTGTGACATCGATAACATGGGGATTGAGCCATGGTGCAGGAAGTCACTGAGGACATCCCCACTCTTGCAGACAAGGCAGTGGGGTATTTAGAGCTGACATGCATCCAAGCCTCATTTTTTACATCTCCTCCAAATGTTTCTCTTTAGTAATGCAGCATTCTCAGAAAGATGTTCAGGGGTTTGTCCCATTGCAGAGACTTACTCTTATGCTGCCCACCAAGGGGTATCCAGCCTGAAGAAAGAGCAGTAGCTTCTACTTGTGTAACAATTTTTAGTAGAATTTCTGTGGTGATGAATTATTTACATGATTACAACTGAAAGCAATAGCAGATGTCTCATTACTTTTATGCAGAGATGGATCTGAGTCAGTATTAAATTTTAGTGATTCTCGATCAGCCCTGAACACAAGCTGACAAAGAGGATTCTAGTGAACAGGCATTTATTGGTGCTTAGAGTAGATTCCTTGGGCAATTTATAGTAATCGGGGGTATCTGCAGATCTTAATGTGGGCCAATACTGAACCTGAAATCCTTATTTTCATATACAATTTTGTAGAACTACAGTTCCTGGGAGACCTAGTTATATAATCTGGGACTCCCACTTTTCTAGTGGAATATGACATGGCCGTAGCCTAAAATATGGCATAATAATTTCAGCTGTGGAAGTTGCATTTAAAAGCTTGCTTCATTCTTTTAAACTCTTTTGGTCACTGGTTTCCATGTATTAATTGATATTACTCATTTTAGCAGGTGACTGTATATTTTTGATTTTCCAATTCCAGGTTTAAGCTGGTAGATGTTTTACCCTAAGTTAGCCCATGAACATGCCTCTTCCAAATTTATTCTCAAAAGCAATTTTCCAGACATTTTCTTTCTTTGTTAAGAATGATCTCTAATAATCAAAACCTTTTTTCATTCTTAAAGGTGTCTTAAATTCATCATAATTTCCTAAAACAAGAGAAATTTCTTTTCCTTGTCTAGCCTTTCTCTTGTTCAGAATAATTGCTGACCAAACAAAAATTTTAAGGAACCTTCATTTACAGCAAACTCTTTAGCTTTGTAGCGCTTCTCTTTTTTTTGCTACTTTATTTCATCCTTTTCTGCTCATTCCAGATGCTGTAAAACCATAGCAAACAAATTACAGCTTATAATGAACTTCTCTTGCATGATAATTATGTTTTACGAATAAGCAAAGCACTTAAACCTGCTGCAGAGGAGAGGCTAGTAAAAATCAGCAAGTGAGAAACTCTTGCTGCTCTTTGATCTAACTTTTATGACGTGTATTCACTTAACAGGTCACTGAACTAAGAATCTTGGTTTATTCTAAATCAGACACTATTTTACTCAGCCTTATACAACTGTTCTATAAAACACTACAGATAAAATAGGAAGAAACAGGCAAGTGCAAAACAGGGGAAGAAACACTACTCAAAGAGTAGTGATGAGTTGTCATTTTCTAACTGTAATTTTCCTGAGAGCTACTACATTGATACCTTTCCAGAGGCCAGTGATGTTTAGTATTTTCATAACAGTTTGTTTGACAGAATTAAAAACATGCTGTTAAAATTGCATAAGATCTGGAACTGATAAAGGAAATTAAGGACTAGGTCAGAACTCAAATTAATCTTGAAAAACTGGAGGAATGGGCTCCAAAACAGGAGGAAATTCAACAGGCTTAAGTGAAAGACACTGAACTTAGGCAGGGAGAATGAACTGAACAAGCACAACACAGGCAGCAACCTACTAGGTAGCAATTCATCAAATAAGGCCCAGCAATTCGTCAAATAAGGCCCTGGGGGCAAAAAGGGGGTAGAATAAGGTGAATACATGTAATGATGTCATTTTATTGTAAACAAGGTAAGCCCCATGCTGAGATGTATAAGCAGAAGGGATAACAGCCTGCTGGAACTGTGAAGCGATGTTTTTTCACTTTCCATGTTGATAAGAATATCTGGAGTAGTACGTCCTGCTTCGGACACTGTGCCTCAAGAAAGATATGGACCAATTTAAAAGAAGATAGCAATGAGAACAGGCAGAGGTGTAGAAAACATGAGCTAAGAGAAAAGGATGAAATAAATGGAGAAGATTAACAAAGAGAAAATAGAGAACAGAAGACATGAGTCTTAGAAAATGCAAGAATATGGCAAAGAGGGAGCAAATTATCCATTTTCCATGTCCTGGATGGATGGGCAAAACGTGTTGGCTTAAACTGTAAAAACTGGGAAAATCTTTCCAATAGTAAAAACATCCAGTCACTGAGACAGGTGGAATGAGAATCTCCATTGTTGGAAATCTTTGCGGACAGTGCAGGAAAACACCTGGTAGGGATGGGTGTGTACTGACAGGCTACTCTGCTGTGGAGCAAGGCATGGCCCCGTCTGCCTTCTGAGTCCTTTCTTGCTGCAGTTTCCCATGATTTTGTGAAAAGGCAGGAGCTGGAATAGGTGTGCAATTGTGAGGAGGAACTGTGAAGTTGCTATGAGATCAAGGGCATAGTTCATTCAGTGTTGCATGGTGCAGGATTTTATGCAACTTTCCTTGGAAAATGGTATAAAATACAGCCATGCAACTAGTAGCATGTCTCCAGAGCTTCCCACTGGGATGACTGTGGTGCGTTTTATGGACTTAGAGAAAAAACTGTGAGGGGAGCAGCGACTGACTCTTGAGCTGACAGTGCCATCTGTGGAGCTGCGATGAACTGCTCTGAATGGTGACTCAGCCTAAAAGGAAACACAGACAGACCCAAGACTTTGCCAAGCTTATCAGGGGAAAGAGACCACTTTGTAGATGTGACATCTTTTAGTCAGGGAATGAATATTTTCTGAGTTCCTACCAAAACTTGCATCATCTTGGATACAGTTTATAGATTTCTCTTTCATTGCCAACTGAGCCTAAGTCACCTATTAAGCCCGAGTCTGGGCTGCTGTTAGCTGCAGGTTTGGTGGCTGGCTGTGGCTGGTTTGTGTTAGCTTTTTTGCAGAAAGGGCTCTGAACTGTTTGCCAGCAGCTCACTTGTTTTCCCAAACTCTGAAGAATCTAGGTGACATGCTTGGTCTGGTCCTGCTGGAAAGTCTGAGAATTCACATGTGAATGAAGATCGAAGAGGAATGGGTCTGTTACTGGACAGAAGTGCAAAAGCCTGGAGAAAGCTTGCACATAAACTGAAGGGCTTGAGAACAGCAAAGGGAGAATAGCAGTCCTGCATAATATTGTTTCAGTAGCCCTTTCCTTTGTGCGTTATTTCCCCGTCCAGCACAGATAACATAGTGTACAAAGGCTCTCATCAAACAAACCTTTCCAGATGATTGTACCCCGAAGTGACCCATCTGTTTCTGGACTTGATTTGTAACTGCTGGATTAGTTGAGCAATCCAGAGGCAGCCAAAAACAACTCAGCTGTTGCTGTGCTGCATTCCCCAGCAATGCAGTATTTTCCACTGCTACTCTCAATCTCCCATTTGTAAAACTCAGCCTTTAGGAGCTGGATTGGAAAGCAACCTCTGTGGCACTAAATTGATCTGACCAGATATTGTGCTCTGTGACTCCAAGCAGCATGGCAATGGATCACCTCCATATGCTCAAGCTCGCTCCCTTTATCCCCAAAACATGGTGCCTGTGTCCAAATTGCCTACTGGAAACTATCCTTGGCATCTGGTATCTCCTGAGCTGTGCCTGGGTGTTGTTTGGGCAGTACTACTTGGCATGGGCCAAAACCATGCAAGAGGCTCTGCTAACAGTTAAAAGAGAACAGATGATTGCAGACTATTGCTGTCTGTGCCTTGGCCCAGCTTTATTTACTTGTATTGATGTAGCCTAAGAGAAGCTCTGCTAACAAAATGATCATTATGTACAATACAGTAGGTCTGATTAAACCCATATGGGAATTATTTTCAAGGGACCAGAGATTCTGCATGCGTCGTCAACATATATGGCTTCCAGAAGACAGCTGCTCTGTGAACCAGACCATCAGATGTGGAATGACCAGATATTGACTAATCACTTCACTATTTGCTTTTGGTGAGAAGAAATTTTGCAGGTAAGTTTGCAGCCACATCACATCTCTGACCAAGCTCTTGGTATGGTTGTATAAGTTCCTGTATCTACACAGGGCAGGCACCTGGACTGCATGACTGGAGCAAGTGTGGGATGACCCCTTCCAGTGGAAACACAGATTTTGATCAGTTTAAGGCAATCATGACATGTCAGTCTCAGAAAGCTGTGTGCTGTTATCTCTGCTGAAGATCTACTTTTGCCCTGGCTCCTGTGAGAGACCAGCCAGCTGATATGCTTGCATATATTTATTTTTTTAGATCTCTAAGCATGAAAGCAATGAGACTCTTCGGTTGAATGAAGTTAGGTATATACTTAAATGCTTGCCTAATTAATAACACTTATTTTATTTGGAAACTGTGTTAATATGTATATTTTATATGTAGTTATAAAAATTAAAAGTGGAAATATCACAACCAGTGTTCTAACACCAATTTATGCTGTGTCTTTGTTTTGAATTCATTTTTGGATTTCTCTTTTAAAGTATCAACTCCTAAGGTTGTTGAGGCCCTCTATTTCTCAGTAGAGGGCTTAGTAAACTTGTGTGTCCATTTTAGTAATATAAGTAATCAAAAAAGAGTAATAAGCTATGAAAATAAAGGTTAGCCAGCTAATTAATGAGGAAAAAGTTTCAATCCTCTGCTTCCAATCTGTAGTTGTCATGCTAGCTTTTTTCACAACATATTTGCCCATGCTGTACTTTCTGGCTTAGGTAGGCATAGTAATAGAAATTATGAAAAGCAGCATGTGTGGTTTTTTGGATTCTTTTGACTGTATGCATTTTTCAAAAATATCAGGTGGCTATTTTGACATGTCGCAAACCTGCTTCCTTTTACTCTGCTTTTAAATCAATGTCTGCTATGAAGCCAATTTAGTCAATAGAATTTTATTGCTTTCCAGGGAATTTGGGTTTCGTCCTGAAAGCTAAAATACAATACAGTTCCTTTAAATAACAACAAGAAGAAAGAGGTTGTTTTGTGGCTTTGCATTTTTGCCAGGTCTTCTAGTATACTAGTCTCCTTCATCTTTCAAGGCTGTAAAACATGGCTTGTGGGAAGGGCAAAGGTAGTAAACATTTGTCAAAACAGTACCAAAAAATGTTAATAATGCTCATTAATGGATTTTAGATAGAAATAACTAGATTTTTTTTCCACAAGAAAGAAGCCTACTGCAGAATCCCACATAGGTAATTTCCCTGTAAAGTTCAGTAAATGTTATAGTGTTTAAACCCAAACATAAAAACACAGAGAAGGAAGAAACTCTCTAGTGTCAATAAGCCTTCTAATGTGTCACAGAGCAAACTAAACCAGATTTTTTTTTTTAATATTCAATTTAGAGTGATCTTCATGAAACTCAAGCTATAGTGGTAAATTCATTGTGCCAGCAGGTCTGTCACCATAGCACACACAGTATCTTCCACAATTCCATGGTGAGAACAGGATATTTAGGATTTCCGTAGACATGTCCAAATCACAAAACCCCATTGCCACTGGTAGAGGTAGCTTGTGGTACAGAGGCATCCAGTGAGCAGTAGTGGGTCAGGACCGTACGGAGGATCCAGATTCACCTGTACAGGAAGATGACCCTGCCTCTGAAGGATTAACAGTCTAATCCAACTATAACCAGGCCTGAGATGGCCTTGGTGTCACTCTCAGATTCTTGATGGACATGTCATCAAACGGATGTGGAGCTGAAAAATAACCCTGTTCCTCTGAGTTATAGATGAGGCAAGATTTCATTCAGCAATATATTTTGCCATTTCCCTGGCTGAACATAGCAGTACTTTGGATTTCATTTTCAGGATTGGTGAACCTAGCAGTTTTCATGAGCACACAGATCTAGCGAGAAGTGGAGAGCTGAGGTGCCCTATAACTTAATAATATCATCTTGAGATGATGGGAGTATTGTATGACACAGGCTGACAAGAGACACTAAATTGAAAACCATACGTCTGGCACTCCATTTTCCTTGGAGATTTGCAACTTGTACACGGTCTATGATCATGCGCTGCTGAGAAATTTCTTGGCGTTGCTGACATATCATTGGAAGGTAGGGGCAAAATGCCATTCTTTAGTTTCAATGTTTTTCCCCAGTTAGAACCATCATTACTTTCTTTTCAGAAAGTAAGTAAAAGACCTTATTCAGCTGCTTTCATATTGATATTAAATTGATAAATAATAAACCAAATGTTATTACTGTAGCATGTTGAAACTTGCACCACGTGCTAGGTTTTCAGTATTCCTCTGGTGGCCTGAGAAGAGAAAGTTAGTGGGTACCATCTGAGACATGAGTTTAAGTACTGATGAGCACAACTGGCAGTTGCCTTGGCAAACCAAGACCCTACTTGCTGTCAATATTTTTGGAAACAGTGAAGAGATGAAGTCTTCTGAGGTATGCTTTGTAAGGTGATTAGTGGTTTGGGAGATGTTCATGAAGGTTTCTTCTCAGCAATGACGGCAAACATAGGATTCTCCAACACACAAATGCCCTGGTTTCAAAACAGGGATGTGGGTAGTGAAGCTGATTGGAAACAGATTATCCAAATGTTGCTTCAAGAGAATGTTTGGGTCTCTCAGGAAGGAGACTGCTCGTGCCCTCTGAAGCTATTCAGCAGTAAAAGAGGTTCCAGGGAGGGCAATTGTGGTGTAGAAGATGGTCTTGTGGATAGCTTGTACCTCATGTAGAGGCTGTGGTGAGGGATGGGGATGAGCCAGCCACCTTCCACAGAGAACAGAAGAACATTCTTAGGAGCCCACCACTTGGTGAGGCAGTGAACTGCTGGAAGCAAGACCGTACAATGGGCTGGGGAAGAAGCAAGCTCAAACCTTCCTATTTATGTTGCATTGGATTTTATTGCTTTGAGCTTTCTTGATTTAAAAAGATATTTTTCTAGCTTTTATTATATAATACCTAGTAGGTTTTAGTTGGATGAAACCTATTAGGGAGAGAAAAGGGTGTGTTTGCATTCTAAAGCCTCCCGATCTCCTTTGGGATCTCAGCATAAGGGACAGGTTTAAGCCTATTCATGCCATTGCTGTGACTGACTTGGGCTCTTGTCACACAGACATATTGACCACAGACAAGAGCTGACATCGTGAAAAATGAAAGGCAATGGGCAAAGTGACAAAGATCCCTGAAACCAAATGATGTACAAGGGAAGTGGGGAGGGTAGAGGTGCTGCTGTGGAGGGATGAAAAGATAAGTTCATACAGCAAAGCAATAAACCAGTAAAAGTAATCTTTGTGGTAGCACCCTAAGTTTCTTTAAGGTGGGAAAAAATGTTATCCATCAAGACCAGTGAAAAGTGGTGGACCAGCCCAGAAGTGGTGAGCTTAAATTGCATCTGAGTTAGATAGCGGGATGTCTTCCTATTGGTCAGGACAGTGAAGCACTGGAAAAGATTTCCCAGGAAGGTTATGGGGTCTGTGTCACACAGAACAGATTAGGAAAGCATCTGTTAGGAATAAAATAGATATATTTGATCCTGATTAAGGATTGGGTAGAGCAGGGCAGACTACCTGACCTCTTGCCACTCTGATTTGTTGATTGCAGCACAGGAGGATAAGAGCTTGGATGGAAAGATGGTGCTGTGTGGATAGATAAGAAAAGCTGAAACTTAGAGATTTTCTGCAATAAAAAATCTCAGTTATGACTGACATGTTAATGATGCTGAGACTGGACTACCCCTTCTGAGCTCCAGCAAGGATGAGATATTGGGATTTTCTCAGTGCTGGGGGGTAGAGACAGGGGACCCAGGCTGGACATTCTCTAGGTTTGAATTAGAGAAGAATTCAAACTGTAACCAACAGAATCAGAAAGGTAGGAGAAGATGTCAAGATGCAGTGACAGCTAGAGAGAGAAATGGAGAAATTCTGGGATTTTAAGATGGCAGAGAGATTAGGAAAAAGATGAAGAGAGGTAGTCAGGGTGTTCGCAATGGGAAAATATCAAGAACTGTGGGAGTGGGCACAGGGGTAAGAAGAGGATATAGAAGAGTGACTATAGGGAAATGAAGATCATCAAATTCTCTGTCCTTTATAGAAGAAGAAGAAAGAAGGCAGGGTAAAGAAAGAAGGATGTATTCCCATGACTGCAGTTTCTGAAGGCTGCCTTCTCATGTCAGTCTTCACTGGGACTGCTTGGAGCTTCTTACTGAAAAAAGCACATTATGATCTGACCTGCGAAGGGTTCTGTTAACATAATGGACTACTCAGGAAGGCAACTACAAAAATTTTTTATCAGAAGGCAGAAAGTGTTGTTTTGTGTTTCAGAAGTGATACAGGCTTCTGTAAAAACAGGCCTAAAGCAGCTGCTTTTGATGTCGACTACAGCTGTCAAGCCTGGTTTTTAGACTGATGTTGTGATACTATTGGAGGAACACTCAGTCTGGTTTTGTAGAAGCCCTTTCACAATCCTGTAAGGTCGAAGAAATCACATGACAATACTTGTGCTGGCATGAGCATTCATCTTGCAGATCTGCCATGGGCTCTTAAGGGCATATTTAAATCAGACACATTCAAGCCCAGCATTTAACATTGCTGCAATTCTGTTGGAAGTATCTCCAAAGGCTTTCGGTTTTTTCGTTTTTTTTTTCCTAGTGAAAAGAGTTTTTGATTTAAATGTTCCCCTCACAGTATGTGTAACCAAACGTTACCACCAAATGCACAGGAAGGAGAGACAGAGATAAACTTGTGAGACTCCTTTTGTAGAAAGCAAATGAGTTTGCTGGATGCAAACAGGCACCCGCTAACTGCCCCAGCCCCATGGCCTGCTCTGCATGGGTGGAACCCTCTGTGCAGCACTGCTGAAGTAAATGAGCTCTGTGTGAGCACAAGGTTGCCTGAAGGACAAGGTCCTAATACTTGAGAGAACTAAAGCAGGTTTTTAAAATCCGTCTGGCACACTAAGCAGCTTTTGCAGAGCAGGGAAGGCTATGTGGGCTTTTGGTTTTGTTTTGTAAATGGGGGTTGTGAACTCCATAATTCTCTAAGAAAATTGTTTATTATTGCATGGAACTGGTTTCAGCTATACACATGCAAAATCCCCTTTCTGCCCATGGTTGGAGGAAACCCATGGCTGGAGGAAACCCATGGCTTTTCTACCTCTACAAGCCTGGCTGAGGGTTCCACAGAAGCAGGTTAGATTGAGCAGGATGATATGCACCTTTCTCCCTGTTTAGTTTCCTCAGATACTCCTAAGAGGCACATATGTTTTGCTGAGCACTCTCCACTTCTATTTATGCTCTGCAATTCAGTAGGAATTACTGTAAGAATCCTTCTCCTGGGGAACTTGGCCTTAACCTTTTGTTAGGTTAAGTATGGATTTGCAAAGCAAGTTGTTTTACACTCTTCAGATAATCACTGATGTTGGAAATACGGGAAACAGGGTACACTGAAAATCAGAGGGAACCTCTTCTATGAAGTGTTTAGTTCTCCTGTATGTACTTCAGTGTTCAAGGAGCGAAAATGTTTATTAGAAAAGAGATGAACTTTGGAGTGGAATCAAGAGGAGAAACTTTAGACATCCCTGGCTAAAATTTGCCCAGTTCATAACTCTGCTGAGAAGCTGTATCAGTGTGTTACAAGGCTGGTGGTACACTCACACTGTATAGCCCAGGGCACCTCAATAGCACACTGGTTATGTTTACACCGCTGAACTACAGAGTGAAGTGACCCCGAACACTGAACCCCAACTGCTTTTTCACTCCTTGTCTCTGTTTTGGAGACCACTTCAGCTGACCATCTCCAAGGCAAAGGCTTCTCCAGGTTTGACTCCCCACATCCCCAGGAGCATGGTGTACCCTCGGTGTCATGCTGCAATACACCAGTCTGGTGGACTACTGTGGACCCCTCATAGATGTAATTTGAGACACTTTTAATGGAAAAAGCATACAACGTATTAACTCTGTCTTAGCTTCAGAGGGGCACCACAGACTCAGAGGAGATTGAGAGCCAAAGGCTATGCAGTGGGGATCCGGCCACTGTACTCAGGAGAGGCTTCGCTTCAGCCCTCTTGAAGCAGGGAAGATGCTGATCAGTCCTTTAGAAACAAGCCTTGGATGGGACATGGTTTTTCTTACCAGTGCAGACATAGCTGTTATCTTGGTCACAACACTGTGCTATCAGATTCAAATGCCTTTTATACTGAAATTGCCTCAGATCTGCCCAGCAGAGAAGACGAGCAGAGAAATTCAAGCCTGTGGGCATCCTTATGTCCAAGTCATCATGGACAGGGCTACAATGTCCATTAGTATTTTGTTCCCTAATGCTTCCTGTTATGAGACTGTGGTTTTAATTGTGGATAACTTTGCCAGATTATTCAGGATTAAGTTTTACATGCCAGTATCCTGAAGATTTTAGCCAACATGGTTACATTGTGTTGCCCATTTTCCCAAAAGTCTGGTGTTATTGTTATTGGAAAGATATTGTTCATATTTTCTTTGAAAAAGGGAAACTGAGGAGGGAGGGAGTGAAAAAAGTTGTATTTCATTTATCTCAGTGAAAGAGCAATGTTTTAAGAGGGAATGGATATAAATGAAAACTTTCTGGCTGCAAATCAGGGGATTTCTGACCATTACAGGAGCAAATTTCTGAAACAGCATTCAGACAGGGTCATAATTTAAATTGTTTCATGTTTATAGAAATAATTATTTATACAAGGAATTACAGTATAAATTATTATGATTATGCGAAGATCTGTTATATGATTACTTATAACAGGAGACTCGATTAAGTGGCTCAGGACAGCCCTTCTAAGCATGTGTTTGTATCTTCCAGTCCTTTCTTCTATGTTCATATAGTTCACCTTTATAGCTGTACAGTTTCATCCATTCTTGGGTCTTGACTAGTTTAATTATTCTAGTAGTATTCTAGTCTCCAAGACAAAAGGTTTTCTTATTTACTTCCAAGAGCAGACCTAACTGGAAAATTGAATTCTTTTCTTTTCTGGTCATTTCTGTTTAAATAAAGACAGACAGATGACAGAGACCCTTGATTTTGCCTTTATGTTTTTCTGCAGTTTTAAATTAAGACCACAACTTTGCATTCCATTGTGTGAACATCAGCAAATACTGTATGTTTTCTTTGCAGCTCACATTTTGAAAGGATATTAACTTGTTGTGGGACTGCTGCTTGAGAAATAGACTTCCAGCAAAATCATGATGTATTCTATTTAATGAACTTCAAGGAGCTCAGAATCATAGATCCAAACTGCTCTGAATAAAAAGAGAAACATTAACAAGTGTCTCAATCAATTCAGTTTCTTACATTTATGCAAAGTAAAGAAAAATAGAAGGGCAAACCTTTCCCCACTGCCTCTGGAAGAGTACTGTACGGTAATGCAACTCTATGGGGGCAACTCTTTTTTAACTATTCAACCCCATTTTGAACCCAGTTTTGTTTCAGCATTAGGAAGATTAATTGGAAGAGATCAAAGAGGTCTTCTAGGGTCAAGTAAATTGTATTTCTCTTTGCTTGCCCTCTTAGCTGGCCTTAGGCTTATCGGACTTGAGCAAGAAGGATCACGTCACCAGGAGCTCTATAACACCGATGCTCCAGTCCCGCTGTATGCTGCACCTTTATGCATTTGAAAGTTGATGCTGATACTGCCACTTCAAAGGCTCCATTTCGCTTCAGGGGATTCTATCTTTAAAGCGCTCGACATCAGTGGGAGGATTTTCACGTCATGTCACATCCCACTTTTGAAGTTTCTTGTTAATAGGGGTCGCCTTTGAAGACTTCCCACTCCTGAGAGGTTCTTCTCCCAGTTCTTCTTGTTGTGGGGATGTCTCTCACAAGATCTTTTCAGCATTCCTCCTGAGGATTTTCTGTCTTTTGGAACAACCCTGAAGAGCTTCTTATTGTTTAGGCCTGGGCCTTTAGAAGAGTTTTGATATCCTTTAACAAGCCGCTGCTTGTGGGCCACATCATGCAGTCTCTACTCAGGATTGAGTTCACTGTAACTAACTCACCTGCGTAAGATGAGCATGACCTTGATGAAGCTTTTCTTTATGAGCGGATTTCATCCTTCTCCCATTACTTGAGCCTATTTAAAGAGAAAATTTTATATATCTATTGCAAAAATGAAGACACACTGCTTGTTATAATTACCATTTTAATTAGTGATGGACAATTCCATTTTTATGAAACCAGAAACTAACTCATGCTTAAATCCTGCACCTTTTTGGAGGAAAGTCACATTAACTTTGCTTTCTTTGATTCCTTTCCTCTCAACGTTGCGCTTTCTTGCCCAGACTGGAAAATACCATGCCTTTTAGCATTACAGGCCTTATTGAAAACAAAAAGTACCAGAAAATATATTTGAAAGTCTCTTCTCATGAGATTTGGAAACGCCAGAGATTCACATAAGACAGTAAACTATTGAACACTTGCATGAACCAAGACTTTGAGCTTTTTGAGTTCTTCACATGACTTAGTCAATATAAGCGTTGTCAGATGAATAATTTCAGAATGTTGGTGCATGATTTGAGAGTCTACTCTAATTTCCAGATCCTTTATATTTTTGGTGGATAAACATTAAACAAGTTGGTTTTTTAAAAATCCATTTTTTTGTTGTTTAAAGTTTTGTACATGCAAGAAACAGGAAAACATGGATTTTAAAAAAGTTTAAAAATATATGTAAATTACATAAATTTATAAGAAGTGCAGGCATTCTCCTCATCCCAATTTGACTTAGGAATGTGCTTTTAGAATTCTCCATTGTCAAAGATCTTTCTTGTTGTGTGTGTGGTTTTGGGTTTGGTTTTGACCTGTTTGTTGACCTGCCTGACATTGTGACCTTGGAAAATATGTGAATAATGGAAGAGAAGCTACTGTGGAAAGCCACAAAGAGGGAAAATGTTACAGAAACGTTATGCAAATCAGGCAACAAAAAATGAAAATGCTTTTGGAAATCTTAATGGCGAAGCAAATAGTTACATCCGTGTGGGAATGAATACTAACTAAGAAACTGAATTTCTAACTGAGAAAAAGGACAGCAGGTGCAGTCTGAAGACCTTAGGGCATCTTGACTAAGACCTGGATCCATGATGGACATTTCAGTAGGGAGGTGGTCTAGGGAGAGAACTTACTGAAACAGGGAAGAAAGGGAGGTTGGCTGAGGTGTGTTTTGAAGTACCCGAGAGAAGAGAGAGAGTAAAGTAGCAGCTCTAGGAGTTGCAAAGCAAAGGTGTGCGGAGGTGCCTCAGAGTGAAGGGCTCAGAGACAAAACTCTTGCAGCTAGGGAGGAATTTAGCTCCTTGAACTGGAAAAAAATGGAGACAACAGGCAAGAGGAAAAACTTAAAATAGCGAGGAAAGAAGGCTGTGTGAATGAGACAAGCAGTGGGCCACTTATCTTCACTTTCAGACAGGAGAGGTCCTCCTTTGGAAGCACACAGCTGAAAACTTGATGTGAAAGTTTACTTTAAAATTAAAATTAGTCTAAAATTCTGCATTACAGGCATGTCATAAAATAGATTATGTGTAATAACTGGTATTATAAAATTAGAAGTTCATCCATTTGAATAGACTTTCATTTTAAAATGCATTCAATTTTTTACAGAGAAAATTGTATGTGCTTATTGAAGAGAGAACAAAGCAAGATTATGTGCTACTATACACATCTACTATACATCTACTACTAATATATATATCTACTGGCATGTCAAGCAGGTCTTTTTTTTTTTTCTTAACATATTAAAAGTTCTGTAAAGAGCTATTTTAGTTTGAGGTTTCAAGATGTTTCTTTTCAACAAGCATAAGATGCTGTGAAGAAGAAAACAGAATGAGATGTTTCACTTGGTAGTACAGTAGCAGCTGGTTGTAGTATCCTGGAAAAATTGTTCCCGGCAAAGAAGGATATTAAAAGCAAACCCCCTACTACTTGGTATACACTTTGGATAAAAGTAACATAAGCCATTTTGATTACTATATCATGTTATGTATTGAAATAGATAAGTGTTTAAAGAAAATATTTGTTTTTAAAAAACTTCATTGTTTTTCCCTGTAAAATTGTTTCTTTAAAGGGTTCCAGCATTGTCTAGTCATGTCCAGTTTCCAAGGCTAAAAAAAGCCCTTAGGTTGTTCATAATATGTTTGTTAATCTGACCAGTACTCATGCTGTCTCAGTCTCTGATAGCAAGGCTTATGTTGAAGTATGAGTCTCCATTATAATTGGGTTTGTTTAATATCTCTCACTTAACTTCTCAAACACAATTTTCTATCTCTCCTTTCAAAGATACTAATGTTTTCATCAGTAATGTCAACTGCTAACTAAAAATCAATAAGATTCTTTTCTTGTCTCACTCTTTCTGAAATCAAGACTCTTCCAATCGCAAGTTACTCATATGCATATTGTATGCAATAAATGAAGTTTTCCGCTCATAATGAGGGATTATTGTGATAAATATCAAACATGACTTTGAATGAAATGCAGAGCCATATAAGACATACTTAGTAAGAGATACCATCTTGAATAACATCAGAATCATTTCTGAAGCTAAGAAAGAGAAGATAATTTGGAGCAGAAATAGCTAGTTGGAAAAAAAAAAAACCTTGCCAAACAAAAAAAACCCAAGCATGGCTCCTGACAGTGTTATCTCAAGCAGTAAAATCTGCTTGTTTAAGGACCTATTAATCATAGCACAAAATGCTGCCCAATTTACATAACTGAGCAGCAGAATATAAAAATTGGCTGAGGTAAAGTGAACATTAATTAGGCAGCTCTTGTAAGTAGCAATGAGCTTCTCTGTTCTCCCTGAAATTTTTAGTACATACCCAGTAATTTCACATGGGATTCGGGATGTCTTGCAGGAATTAGCTGGCACTTGTCTCCCTGTTTCTCATCTCCGTCGTGCCCTTAATAATGCATGTTGCAGGGGACACAGTTCACCTTTGCCAGACCCTGCAGATGAACACTGAGGAGTTCTCTTCTATTAGAAGTTGCAGTTTGCATCTGTCTGAAGCCTGGTGTGTGCCTGTGATGATTTAAAGCCCATGCTGCCAGGAGCAAGCTTGACTGTCACAGGCCCTCAGAGACTGGCCCGGTTCCCGGGCGCTCCAGTGGATATGTGCATTTCCAGTACACTGACTGCACCTGGCACTGGGACTGGAGCACGGTGCTCTTTGCTCTCCTGCACTCTACTTAGATTTTATTTGCCTACGTTTCATTTCAAACACCATGATAAAAAAATCCCATGACATCGTAATTGTTGCTATACATGCCACGGCCACCTGGCATCTCATGGTAACAGTGGAGGGATAACCTTGATTCTTGCATTCTGCAAGGACTGAGCCCCAGCCGTGACACTAACTGGGAACACTGGGACCTCTCTGTACAGGTCAATCAGTAAGTCAAATATTTTCCACAGATATTAGTTCATATTTGCATTGGTTGTTTTTTTGTTTTTTTTTAATTAGAGCAATTCATCTCCAAAAACATCTTAAGTTGCATAGTAACATGTTTTCATTTTCATTCCTTTGAAGGCATTGCAATTAGTGTATCGAGTTACCTAATGAATGATTAGAAGCAAATAATGGCTAACGGTTATTGTTTCTTGCTGAGGCAAACATCACTGCAGTGTTTACAGTTCATTGTTGTTTTGAAGGTTATCTCGAGGATCACAAAGGTGAAAGATTGTTCTTTTTTGTTATGAAATGAAAGGTCTAGATTTTGGATTACAGACAAACTGGCAGAAGAAACATTACTTTTTAGCAGAAAAAGTAGCACACAGCCAAATTGCTTTAGGTTAACACAAATCATTTGCTGTCCAACACCACCAGAATAAATGTTAGTGCAGGGACCGAATCTTAATTTTTCATGCCAATTTCTGACTAACTCTTTTACACTGATTTCTTAAATTATTTTTAGCTTTGTCTACAGTTTTACAACCATCAGTAGGAAATTACTGTAAAGACAGTAATTGTGGGTTACAAATTGTTCAGATAGAAAGACAGAACGTTAATATTTATCCTAAAAACTAATCATTGGAAAGCTTTTGTATTAGTGAAAAAAACCCAAAACTATTTCTCTTCACTAGTAGCTGGATTATATTATTGTTTTAGAAAAGTGATATCACAAACATAAATCTTTGCATTCCATATATGATTCCATGTCTAGTACTTGTATTTTAGTTTTGCTTTAAAATATACTGTCTAGCAAAAAGTTGCTCTCTGTCAGGATCAGGTAGTAATTTTTTGAATCACTGACAATTTAAAGCTTCCAATTGATTATAAAAAATGTCAGCAACAGAAGTTCTGTCCCCAGAATGACAGTATTTGGGTCAAGGCCACAACATATCCCTTGCTTGGGCAGATGCAGTGACATGAGAGACATTTTATTAGTCAATCATTTACTTAAGGTAAACTCTTTCTTACCACCTTTTTGTTTCACCCATTGAAAGAAATCTAGAGAAGCTTATGAATCACAGACTGCTGTGCTACATTGGCAGAGAATAATCTTAAAGGCTCACTAAATCAAAATTCTGTGTAGGCATATGATAAACTTTCATCATGTAGGTTTCTGGATACAGTAGTTATATCACTATGAACAACATAAATATTTTGCATAAATATTAATTTACATTTTATTGCTAGTGTTGTATCACCAGTATGACAAGTGCTTCCAAATGCTTTGGGGGTAAACGATGAAGCAGATATTACATGGGGTACACAGAAGACTTCTTTCTCATTAAGGTGTCCAAAGCAACTGGTAAGGGGAATGTGCAGAAAAACCCACAAAAGCGAGGAGTGGATACAAACTGCCAGGAATGCAGATGTTTGTATACATCTGGAACAGGTTTGATTTCTGCAGACAATCTGTTTGATTGTCTTTACTGCTGAGTTGTTGCCCACAACTGTCTTATTTGCTGTACAGGGCAAAGAAAATAAAATCCAAGTCCTGAAGAAAATTATAGTCTCTCAGTAGCAAGGAAAAAAAAAAAAGTATGAAAAGCTAGGCTAAAGAGATAGAGCATGCCAGCTTGCTGAGGTGACACAAAACTGGTTCCATGATTATGGTATTGTGAATTGTTTATCTTTAGTCAGACTGTAAATCACTGAAAGATCTCTATATAAATACTAGGACAAAATTATCTTCCCTCTGTCCCCTTCATTTGCTCTCTTTCTGCTGTGACAATAAACTATGCAATCTAAGTATATTTCTGATACCTGTAATTAACATCTCAAGCTTTTTTAAGAGAGAAAAAAAACCAAAACCAAACAAAAGCTACAATTTTTTATGCAAATCTCACGTAACCCAGAAAAACAACCTTGCAGCTAAATACAATGAAAGTTCACTGTTCTGCCAACAGGCACTACTTGAGGGATCTGCCTTTGGGGTAGATAATAACAAATCCTACACAAAAAACACATCTTCCACGTATGTATTAAAGCTACTCAACTATAAACAGAATGAGCACTGACTACCCTGGGCAGGAAAGTGCATGGTGGCTGTTAATTAACCAAGAGAGGTTCCGTCATGTGTCTGCTCATTGCTGGGTGAAATACTGTAAACATGGACATGGCGAGGAGGTCTTGCTGTCTCAGAGGCCTGAGATGACTCTGTTAACAGCCAGGGAACATATCTTGCATGCTTGATGTTTTCCAGGTGGTACAAGCAATGTACAAAGTAAGGTATTTTTTTAAGCCGAGGTATTTTTTGTTTGTTTTTGATATGTGGAGCACATACAGCATTGCAGGCAGAGTCTCTGCAGATTTCTGTTGTTGCTACAGTGCGGAGCTTCAAGCTGTGTGCTTGGTCTCTGTAATTCTTCCTTCACACTCTGTTTCTGGTTAATAAATGAAGCACAGTGTTGTTTCCATTTTGCACTGGGTAGACTCTCTCTGCAGCAGTCACAGAAGCATTAGGGAGCTGGGGAGCACATGAGGGATCATCAACTGCAGAAACACCCATCAGTTATGGAGCATCTGCTGCAATGCCAACAGCTTCCATCAGCCATGTCCCTAGTCCTGAAGGACCATGCTCAGGGCGATGCTGCAGGAACCTGTCTGCCGGGTGCCACGTAGGCTCCACTCAGATGGAGACCCCTTCCAACACGCAAGTCATTTCCTGGAAAGCTGGGAAAAAGACGGGCCCTGAGGGAAGTTTTTAAGAGGAACCGCTTTTCATCTCTGCTGGTGGATAAGGAGATGATGAAGCTGTTATGTTAGAGTCTATTGGAAAGGGGAGAATAAAATATGTTTGGGAGGAGTTGTAAAGAAGAGTTTACACATGTAATATCTCACCAGTTCAGAAGCCTGCCAGGGCTGGAGATTGCCTCTTGACTGTCATGGTAAACAAGATCTTTCATTAATATGCCTTCTGCTGTCCAAATCCTTTCACAGTTTTGGCCTCTGTAACATCTTGTGACAGTAAGTTCTGCAGTTGAATTTTGAGTCATACTAACATCAGTTTAAATTTGTTACCAGGTAATTTCACCACACCTCCAAGTTTGCACCTTTCCCATACTGTTCACGGTTTTCCAGCATTTCCCTTCGTACCATTGCTTTCACCCCATCTACCCATGTGCTTTCCAAACAGAGGTTTTGGGTGGAAAAACCTCTGTTTGAAGACGTGTTACAGGGCTGCATGCCATATCCAGGATACGCCACACTGTGAATTTATGCAGGGACCCAAGGAGAGAATGTTTTCCCTGTGCCTTTCCTAATAATTTTAAATGTTTCATTTGTCTCTTTGATTGCTGCAGGGCATTGAACTGATGTTTTAAAAAAACCCTGTCCTCAACGACTTTAAGATCTCTTTCCTGAGTATATAAAACAAAGGAAGTTTTAACAATAGAGAAAAGGACACAGCAATAATTTATTAAAAACACCACAACAGTGAGTCACCAGTATAAGCATGCAAATAAGCTAAACACTTGCTCCCACATTATCTGCATCCACAGCTTTTTGCTTTTTTGCCACAGAATATCTCCTGACCAATATTTTTTTTTTTTTTTTTTTGGTGAATGCCTTTTTCCCCTTTGGCTTTCCACTGTCCTTGGTGAACAGCTTGTTCCCACCGGCTGATGAAGCCACTGGGAGAAGTCTGTCTTGTGCCTTTTGTCCAGTCCTGATGTATTGTTCCTCCCCTGGGAGAGCCCAAAGGCTGTCACCCAGCCTACCACTGAAATCTCATCTCTCTGTGGGTAAATGAGAGTGGCAGAGGGAAGTGGTGAGAGTCACTATAGTGGCTGACTCAACTTTCTTGCTTCCTCCACATGTATTTGAAAGGCACAATCTGCCACCAAGCTGCCTTTCTGTTATCACTCCACATCTGAGACTTCCAGCTCCTACATTTCATGCAGTGAGCAGCAGCTCTGTTCTCCTCTGGTGATGTGTGAGTGTCACTTCATCTGGGTTGCCTCTCCCAGTGGTGCCAGTATCTGGTGTCTTCAGCCTTCTTGTCTGCTTCCAGCATCTGTGCCTCTTGCAAAGCTCAGCTGGCATCAGAGCCATGTGCCTACCTAAGTTTGTTTCACTCTCATTCCAGCATGGAGATTAAAGATCGTTGTGCAGAGGTGTTACAGCAGGGATTAGCTCCTCCCTAGATACCTCTTCCCTTTTGTCCCAGCCTGCCCTATCCTATAGTAAGCGAAAATGGCTGATGGGTAAACCCCTAATTCATATTGACTATATCTGTGGGTCCAAGCATGTGTCACCCAGCATGCTCCAAGCTCAGGGCCCTAAGCACTCAGATCAAGGATCTGGTGGATAGCACCTGTGTATTGAAATCAGGACGTGGAAAACAAGGGGTAAGGAAGAATGGTCTGGTTCATACCCAAGTCTTGCCCTAATACAAGGATGAGGTGTGGGTGGTGTGTGGATCCAGGTTAGAAAGTCTCCCCAGGTTCCTATCAAGTCCTTTTTTATTGTCTACTAATAGTATAATATGGTTTGATTTCCTTATCTGTACCATCAAAGTTTAAAAGGATTTTAACCAAAGCAGCCCTGCATCAGCACATGTACAGCCTTCTGTGCAAACGAACCAGTTTGTTCCCACCTGTCCTCTGGTTCCTGAGGTAGCAGAAGAGTTTTCCCCCATGAGCTTCAGCATCAATATGCCACTGTAAAATGATCTTATGAATAGTACGTTGCCATAATTAATAACAGCATTTCAACTCTGCAGATGCACTAGGTCTGCCTCACAATTCTTCACAGGTGGATGAAGGGAGAGAGAGAAACACATAAGCTTCTTTTTAGCAAATACCCTTGTTTCTAATGCAGCTATAAGCAGAGATATCATTAGCAGCACTTGACATTTTTGTTTTCAGCATTTTGTTTTCACAGCTTCTTTATTAAATAATGCCTTAACATAGACTCAAGGTGGCCAGCACTAGAGGCACACAGTTCAAGGCTGCAGGCTTGATTCACACAATGTTTCCCTGTGATGTGATTGGGAGTCCCCACCCCAAAAGTCCTCATAACCTTGATCCTCTCTAAACAGTTCTTACAAGCTGAGGGACAGATGCACAACCCTCCAAAACAATGTGGTTACACGGGGAAGGTGCCACATCCTGCATTGTGTTACTGAAAACAGTCTGTTGTCAGAAATGCTGGGCTTTGATTTACTGGCGTAACTATGGACTATTCCTTTGTGTTCTGAGAGTGGAAACCAAACAAAAAACTGTGTGAGACACATGACACACTAAAACCTGCTGTTTCTGCTGGCTTGGATGGTGTAACTCAGAGCTGAACCACTTGGCCTCCCTTTTCCCTTCTGTTACTGGTAGCACTTAGGTGAAGATGCTGCCTGCTGGGTCTGAAGCTAATTTATGCTCTCACAGAAGAGGAAGTGTACTGCAGTGCACAGAGGCAAAGCTCAAAAAAACAGTCTGAAAGTAAAGGTTGATTTTTGATTAACCAAAGCATCCTCTGTCCTCAGCACTTCTTGCTCCTAGAGACAAATGTGTCCATCCTCCTAGCAGGACATGAGACCGAGGCATAGGACACTGCTCAAGAACTCAGCAGTTTGGTTTTATTTAGATGAATACCTCCTACTGAAATCAATGGCATTAAGTTCTATAAATATCACTGAAGATCAGGGCCATTGAGGCAAGGCAATCTTAAGAAACCATCCAGTGAATCTTTAAAACTGTTTTCTATTAGAGTTAAGCTGTAACTAATGCTCCATTACAACGGCACACTGGAGTCCTTGGAGAACTTTTTAAGTATCCACTTAAGGGAAGAGCTGCTTAATTCTAGTGTGCAGCAAGTATTTGGGCAGTTCTTGCCTTTGTCCCTGGACTCTCGAGTGAGTCGTCTAGTCTTATTGTCTCTGTTCCCACCTGTAAAGTGGGAGATAGTGCCACAGAGTAAGGCACTCGGGAGTGCTCAGGCACTGTGATGATTATGACAATGAAGGAGGGACATTTTAAGCATCTGGATAAATCGGAGCTAGATGGTACAGGAGGGCAAGCATGGCATTCGTGCCAGCTGGTATTTGTATAGTGGCCCTTTCCCACACCTTCAGTCTGGAAGTTTAGGTCAGGGATTATTGTTGTCTCCTATTGCCATTCTCTCCAGGTTTAGTGTCCTGTTTCTGAGGAATTATTTAAAATGAATGAAACTGTGATGTAAAAATTTTAACTCAAGGCCACTCAATGTATTGACAGATTTCTTTATTCTGGGTACCAATTAACAGCTCTTTCCAAAACACCTTGTATTTCCAGTTACTGCTAGGAACTCCTGTTTCATTTATTAATTTCTGAGGATCAAGCCAAGTTGAAGGCAGAGACAGAGAGAGGGAGCATACAGATTTTTTACTGAACTGCCTTGTCTTTTAACCTGGTATATCTGCTTACAATGTTAGTTATTCTGTGCAGAACTGGGGGAAATATTCATCTAGGTCTCATATTCATATGCTATGACACACTTACAGACATATTAAGAAGGGTCAAGCCCCACATCTGAGAGGACAACTCACTTGGTTGACTCCCACCTCTTCCAGTGTACAACATGATATGTAAGCATCGTGCCTTAAAGCAGAAAGACCATGGCAAGCTTTGTGTATATACAGTGTGCATGAAATGTGTCTCTCTCAGAGTGTCCTACTGGAGATCAGCTTGACCACCTCATCCAGACAATGCCTCTGTCCTCGCAGTGCTCCTTGCCTATCTCATCCAGTATCTGCCTGAGGTTTGCAAAACGTGCCCAGGGAACCAAGCTGAAGGTTTCATGCTGTCTCTGCTTATGCACCAAGGCCTTTTCTGCAGTGTGCTCCTGTATAAATACAGGAATTCAGAACAAGTGTTGCGAGCCATGTTCCAGCCTGCATGCCTGGGCCTGCTGATACAGACTGCTATTTGGCTAGCAGCACTAATCAATCAGGCTTCAGGAGTGGACAGAAAGTATTTTCAGCCAGCAGGCTGAGCCATAAAATCTAAAACTCAGCAAGAGCTGCTTATAAATAGTATGAAACAAAGTAGTGAAAACTAATCTTGTGTATCTGCAGGGGTTTTTAGGTTAGATCCTTTTTCAAGATAGAAAACAAAGGTCTATTTCTGCAGCAGTCATGAGGTTTTTTCACTTTGAGTTATCACTTGTAAGTGATTTCAGAGGAAAAAAATGAAAGGTTAAAAAAGAAAGAAAGAAAAAAAAAATCATTCCTGCATTCTCTTCTTTCTGCTTGCTGCAGCCTTGGTTAGATCATGGCAGCACAAAGAGTCCATGTGGCATTTGGCACAACCAAGGTGATGAGGAATCTTGCCAAGGGGAAATGGGTAGCGAGGTGGTGGTGAGTGTGTGGGGTGCATCCTAAAGAAGATCAGCCACTGATGAAGGAAATTTTTCTTTTGCCAGTAGCTGATCTGGTTTGGCGGTTCCTGCCCATTACTCCTCCCTCCTCAGAAAAGGTTGCTACCACCACCTCTGTGCTGGATTACAATGAACTCTTTGTGTAGCTGCCATCTAATCATGCCAGTGGAAGCCTGGAGGGAGAGCAGGACAAGGATCTGACAATGGGGGAGAAAGGGGATCATCTAAAACCCAGAAAAGTGAGTCACTGCCTTGGTCATGAAAATGTTGATGTACAGTTTGTTTCCCATTCTTGTTAATGGGAAGGACCAGCTGATGAAACTGGCCTTGCTTGTATGATCAGGGAGTACCGTCAAGAGCTGTGATCCACCCACAAGTTGGGCATAAACATTGTGTTTTATAGCCTTTTGTGTAGCACATTCAAAAGTACAAAGACAGCGATGTTAGCTGTGTGGGAAACTGGACAGGTAGTAGATGGGCTGGCAATAACAGCACTCAGGAAATAGAGCTCAGCCTGGCGGCACTTCTCCAGGAGCCTCCAGGAATCTCAGCAAGACAGGGCTTCTAGGGAATGTCAGCAAAAGGGAGGATTATATCCCTCAAAAATAATTGGTGTTTATTTAATAGCTTCCAAGTAAATTTCAGATTCAGCTCCATGCTATTATTAAACATGAAATAGGTGCTAATGCAAAGGAAGGAGGAAGCAGCTGTACGTACAGTTACTGTGCCAGCATTTTCTAACCTTTTGAAATATTTTACACTAGATGTCTAATGCTGGCAGTGTCCAGGAGAGAAAAGGAAGGAGGGTGCAGAGGAAGAATGATGTTTGCATTGGCATTGGGTCTTCCATCAGCATCAGCAGTGGCTGAAGTGTGCATGTTACTCTACAAAAGAAATAGAGATCAAAGAGTGAGGGAAGCATTTGAGGGAAAATAAACTTAGCTACCAGTTCCACCCCCCTTCCTGTCCTCAGAAGATTTTGATTAGGCTGCTGTCTGACAAGCCTGAAGGAAGGACCTTTGTTGTTCATCTCAGCCTTATGGATTTCTGCCAGGTTTCTGGTCACATTTATACTGACTTGTCCCTAGCAGGATAGAAAAAATGTCCTATTTTTAGCAAACATGAAGATCTAGCATATGGCCTGCAGTCTATCATCCTCAGCCCTGGATGCCACGTTGCATAAATGGAGCAGGGTTATTCAGGATCACTGCCTGGGTGGGAAGACCTCCAAGGACAATCTCTGTGGTGTTGGTGTTTGAGGAGGTGATGTTCTTTCTTCTGAGTCTGTGCGTCATCTTGCTTAATGACACTAAAATCTTTCACGTGAAGCAAAAGTCATGGTCCTCACTACTTTTGGTCAGGTTTCAAGTTTTACAGCATCTGCAACGATTTTTCAAAAGGGTGCCTCTGCCTCCTCAGATAATGGTACATTACGGACATACCTTCTGAAAAGCTGGCTATGCAGTGTGCTCATTTCTTTCGAAAATCTCATCACTTACTTGGTGTCTTGTTGTGAATTCTTTGGCCAGTCTGACTCTGAAGGATATGAGAAGTTTTAGGAAAAACAGTGATATGGACCGTAAAATGATCTGTCTTTATAAATGCTTTAACTCTACCCACCCTTGTACCTTTGCCATTCTACTACTTCTTGAATATGTTACCAGAAAACAAGGGCACTGCAAATCCATAGGTTATTACTGCCATGAAATTGGAGTATTATCATGCAGAAGCTAGGGAAGAGTATATTTTGACCTAATTGCTGAGCTGTGTGGATCTAGCAGAGCACATCCATGATGTGGATGTTAGATAATGCCTGTAGATGGCATTGCTGTGGCCTGTTCAGGAGCTAAAGGGTGGTGCATAAATGGACTGAAGTGCACCACTCTGATCTAGATGCCTTCTCCTTTGACCTGAATGCTTTTTTCTTAGTAGACACAGAAGTCCAAGATTCACCAACCCACAGTGGCTGGATGTGACAGTAGATCAGTAACTTCTAACTGTATCATCATCCATAGACTTTCTGGATGGCATCTATTTGTTCAGGATAAAATGTCTGTCATGTAGATTCAGCCTCTAGTTTAGTTATTTGAGGCCTCCTTCTTTAGATGTTGGGGAGATGCTGACACATCTCAGGCCATCTTGTCCTAAAATTTGCCTATTCCTAAAATAGCCAATATATGAATTTTGCTCTGGAAGTGACGACTGATTATGAAGATAGCCTGTCATGACTAGTTTGGATTAAAATGTCTTCTTCAAAGATCTTTGTGTTTGCAGTGCAAATGATAAGGTTAGATGAAGTAAATTTCATTTTCTTGCCATATTAGTCCTGCAAACTCTGAGTGTGGAGCCATCTTGAGGTATTTATGAGCAAAAACTTCCCAAGCGTTACCTAGTTTGGAGAGAAAGATTATGATAAATGGATATTCATAAATATTTGTTAAGAATTTCTGCATTCCTAAGAAAAAGGTAACAAATGAAGCAGTGTTGGTTTTTTTTCTCTTTCTTTTCTTTTCAGCATGTTCTCCTCTTTCCATGTTAGGGAAAGAAACATCCCTATTTCTTCCCAATAGGCGCCTTTACAAAAGTCTTTCAGCCGCGTACTATGACATTCCATAGCTACTGGGTAGGGTGAATTCAACTTAATAACACAGAAGTTCACTTTCTCACAAGCTGCAAAATGACGCTTCTTTTTTTTCCCTGTGTAGAAACTCTCACAGTGCCCGAGCCCGAGTTTCCTAAAAATGCTGGGTTTTTTGTTTGGTGTTTTTTTTTTATTAGAAGGGATTTTTTTCTTTCTTTGAGGGCTCTGGGAAGTTTTCTGTTTACTTCTTCATTTGGTTCATGGATGTGTGCAATACTGTTTTGTCTACAACTTTTCTGCATAAACCTCACACAAATAGTTTGATTGGTTTAATCAGTGCTCCCTGCCAGGTCTATTTCCATCCCTTCTGAAAGGTTTCTGCCTCACCTGTGGCAGTAATCTTCTGACTAAAACTTCTAGCACTACGTGTCAAAATAACCCTATACCAATTTTTACTGTCCTTAACATGCTGAGTTAGAATTTTATGGTGATTCAGGAGCTGTTATTAAAGCAGCTGTGTCGTGCCTGCAACACAAATCAAGGGAAGGTCTGGAAGTGGAAAACTTAGAGCTTTCCCAAAATGAGCCATCCTCACTTTTAAGCCAGAGCTCCAGGCTTACACAGTGCCTGTGTTTACACTGATAGTGAGACACTGGCCTAAATCTGCCACCTGTATATATGGTATGTACTGTACACCCTGTATGCGCTACAAATACTGTACAAACAGCTTCAGCTGACCCCAGCCCCATCTGGGAAGTTCTGCTGAGCTGCAGAGTTTGCTCTTAAGTCTTCCCACCAGGCCTGTCCTTGCCTATGTTGTGTTCAGAACATCCTTGAAAAACACAGGCTGTGAGCAGTTGCCATCAGCAAACACCAACCCTGCCTCTCCTACTCCTGATTTTCTTCCCTTCTGCACCCAACTTCTTGTCCCTGTTTCCCACTCTTAGAAACAACCCCGGAAGAAGATACAAGACCAGTTCTGAGAAGGACCTAGCACAATGGAGATTATTGCAATGTAAATATCTTTTATAAATGAGGGAAGAGCAAATTAACAGCTTGATCTGGGTGAGGACAGTTGTCAAAGTTGATCTGAAACAGGTAGACCAATAGATTGGTAGACCTGCCTTTAAGACAATCTGCACAGGCTTTCAAACATTAACACCTTAGCATTGCTCTCAGAGAGGCTTCACTCTCTGCTTAACATCAGGGGTGTATACTAAGAATTTATAATCAGAAAAATATAGCATGTCTTAGAGATGGAGACACTCCTAAATACCTGAGTTAACCTCAAGTGAGATGTGCCTAAATACAATAATGGAGCCCATCAAAGCACCTTATGGTGACCATATCTGCCCTGAGCTTTGTTGTTAAGGCTTCCCTGTAATCTGGAGCATTTTCAAACTTCTCCCTTGCAAACTCTACACTCATTCTTAGTTCCTCCAGTGCCCTGATGCTTCCTTTCAGCAACAGCAAATGCTGTTTTCTTCCTTCTTTTGCCTGACTCTTCAGCAAACTCTCATTATCCCTCCTTGCTTTTCCACAAACCCTGAAAGGCAGCTGGGTGGCAAGTAGTTATTGTAGATGCCCATCATGGGGCCCATTGGTTCTGCCAGCTATTCCCGCGCCCCTTTGATGTTGAAGTCTCATTCCTTGTGTGAGGGGGGCTCCGCTCCCCAGAGCACATTGTGCATCCCAGAGAGAACAAGCTCTGATTGTGCTGCCAGTCAAAGCACAGCGGAGATGCTGCTGGGGCTGATAATGGGAGATACAAAGGTGGCTGAGATCACAGGCTAAGGAGGGGAGGGAGAGAAAGACAGACAAACCATATTGGAGTTCAGTGGTTGAGAAGAATAGCCAGGCTCAATTGGAGGATGGTGGAACAGAAAAGGAGTTTCCATAGAGGTGGTGGAAAAGAAAAGGAATGGCATTTTATCAGTTCAATAAAGGGCTGGGATTTTTCTTTGAGCGTTGACAGACCTTCTGTTTTTTGAACTGGTTCATTGGCTTCTAGCCGAACATTTATGCTCCAAGGCAAGCTACTGCTTGCAGTGCTTTTGAGGCACAGGGAGAATGTTAAAAATACTGCCTTTTTAGGATTATCAGATGACTTTGGTATGGGTAAAAATTAAGAATTTCTCTCTTTCTTTTTCTCTTTCTTCTTTTCCCTTCTTCCTCCTCCCTCTCTTTCCAAGGGTAACCAGCTGCATTTAGTTAGCTAAAAATCAAACAAGTTTTTTTCCTCTTTTAGAAAATGTTTCCAGCTGGGGAAAGGCCTTTGAACACAGGCAAGGCCACCAGCCATTACAGGGACAGAGTGGAATAAGGGATTATGAAAAGGTTACCGATGAGTTCAGGGACTTGTATTTAGAAACAAAATGAGATGAGAAATTCCTTGGAAACTAGTTTTTTTAAAATAAATTCAGTGGACTTTTCCTAGCTTTCATTGTCATTCTTTCCATGCTCTGTATCCGTTACATAATGTATTTCTGTGTAATTGTATGCCATTAACCAGGTGTACTGTGAATAGCTATGTTGACTTTCAGGTCCATTGACCATTATCCAACAATAAGGATATGGCACATACACCTTACTGCGCAATTAATAGAAACCTGAGCTGTAAAACTAGGCTTCAGATTTAAACCTCTGCTTTTTGGAGGTGACAGGGTTTGAGATTCTCTTCTTATCAGCATTTAATAGGACTGAGAATGAGGCAATTAGCTACAATTGAGCACACATAAAGAGGGTGAGAAAAGATGAGTGCAGGCTCTCTTTGATGAAATATAACAAACTTGTTTCAATAAGGCAGAGTTTAAAAGGTAGATGATAAAGAGTTGGAGGGAATAACAACCCTCCAGAAAAAAAGTTCTTTGAAGACTCAGGTTTTATTTTCAGTTCTTTCCTTAGCTGTTTCCACAATGCACTAGAAATCACCCCACATGTCTGCACTTTCTAGGTCCTTGGGGTGGCATCTTTAGTCTGACTGCCTGCCCTTATGTCTGAATACATGCAGGGAAGATACCAATGCCAATAGGGATCTCTAATAATGAAGTATGGTATAGAGGTTAATAGGATGAATAATCAATTGTATTCCAGTTCTTACTTTATATTATATACTGTATCCCTTTGCCTCCCTTCACTGGTTTTTCTTTGTAATATCATGGTGCCCTTGTTCTTCAGACTCACTTCAGCTCTGTGTTTGGAAATCACCGAGCACAGTTAAAGTAATGGGACAATATGAATAATAAATTCTGTAGATATGAAAGGATATGCTGAACAAATGCATGTACATTTTCTGTCTTTGCATATACTTTCTTTGCGCTATGTACTTCAGACTGATCAAATATAACAGAATTCATTGGATAACTTACCCCATAAAAAGAAAAGATATTAATATTTGGAATATTATTCCTTTATCATATCCACTCACTTTTTAAACTATATTTGAATTACATTATGAATTTTGGCATTGAATTTTCTGGCATTTGCCAGATGACTAATCAAGTCAAAATCTCTTTATTGCAACTAATTTGTGCTAGAATGATCTGTAATGCCATGGCAGAATTGGTTTGTGACACAAATATATGCATCTGCATTTGCATACAAGCATTTCAGTTCTGCCATCTGGCACCTCCTTCAACAGAAAGTTAACTCTGCTTATTCCTTAAAAAATTGACCTATGGCGTGTTCAACATTAAAAAGATTTGCAGTTGGACTCCTTGAAAGGAGACCTTCCTCTAAAATAAGCAAAATTCAGCTTCTTCGAAACAACTCTTTTGGGATCTCTGCCACCTCTCTGTTGCCTTCCAGAGTAGTTTCTTTATGATGGGGTTGTTACCAGATATTTTGGGTTTAAACAGTGGTATATATATGGCAGGCCCATTTGAAAAAACAAAACAACACATGAATTTATAAAAGTATGTATATGTAAGAAAGTCACCAACTTTGATAATGCCTCTTTAAAGTTTTACTATGGTACTTTTGGTGTAGTGCTTTAATTTGTATCTGCACAGTGTCTGCTCTGACAGGTCAGCTCTTACGAGCTATGGTGAGCCAAATCCAAGATTAGTATCCAGTCACTTAATTCTGTGAAGGGCAGTAAATATTACCCGTTAACTACAGATGAATTAGTGGCACTATTGAACTAATGTGAACTTGGATTTCTGGGAGATGTACAGTTGCACAGGAGTGGCACCACTGATAAACACCCTTTCTTATTGCACTTTTCAGCAAAGCATAACTATTTGAATTCCTTGGGCTTGGCTTGTCAAGCAATTACGTCACCAAGCAGGTCTCCTCATGCCTTGGATATAGCAAAACTTTGGGAAAAAATGTTGTTTATAAGAGAGTGACAATATGATATGTGATTGCATGGTTCTTAGAAGTGATATAATGCAGGTGGTTGCCCCTGGTTTTGTCTCCAGCAATAACTAAAGCCGAGAGGGCTGTGTGCCCTGTTGCTTGAAGAGCTGTTATTGGAAAGACAAATTCCAGCCTAATACCCTTGGATGTTGTTAGAGTAGTTACCTGACCCCAGCATAAAAAGGTAAATAAATTGTTCATTACCTCAACATGGATTCATGTTTTGTTCTACTTCCAGGTGCTGTTCTTTCTATCCCTTTCACCAGTAGACTGAAAGTCTTTTTCAAATGTAGTTATGTTCATGTGTACAGGATGGAAGATCTCTCTTCTAATTTTAACCATTTACCCGTAACCATAAAAGATCCCACAATACCTGTTGTAAGCAGGAGACTGACAGTTGCCATGCCCTAGACAGGATTCATCAGGACTAATTACAGTTCGCTTACCCAAAACTGTCCATAAACCTTCTGATTAAAAGTTTTCTATATTTCTCCTAAAATCTGATTGCATTGTGACAGCGTCATTTCCATACTGCAATCAAAATGTTCTTTAATGTTGTGTGCGTTATTGTCCACATATGTAGCGGTTAAGAAAGGACTTAGAAGCCTTATGGGAGGAAAAGCACATAATATGTCACACACAAACATGATTCCTGAGTGAAATTATCACAGAACGAGGACAATAAGCAACTAGTTGGTTGTTACAGGCTATGTCAATAAGGTTAATATATCTCTGTATTATCACTGTATCTGAGCCTTATTGTGGCAGGCAGCACGCAAGCATGGTATAAACTCTGCTCTGATCCCTGTGTCTGTAGAAGCTAAAAGAATTCTTAACTGCTAGAGGGACCTGACTTTTGGATTTGGCCTTTTCTTCAACTCTTTTATAATAATAATGTTTTATCACTTTTTGGCCCAAATATTGTTCATATTCAAAGATGATCCTGTATGCTGAGAATGAAACTATAATCTGTGTCTCTGCCTTTCCTGTAGCAGCAGACGGGGAGTTCTTTCCCCTGGGTGAGAGAAGTTGTCATGCACCAGAATCTGGAGAAAAATCCTGCCCTGGCAAAGACTTGATCTCATGAAGAGGGATTACCCAGTACAACAGGTCTGCTGCCGTCAGCCAGACCATTCAAAAAGACCGTCTCCAGGGGTCAGTCTCATGAAAAATACGTCTTCCTACCCATAAAGTGGTTTCTGCTATTTGTAGCTTCTGGGCACAAAATAAGATCAGTGAGAAAGAGACTGTTCAAATGAGGGAAGAAAATGCTCTGAATTACTGCATTACTTCCTTTCTGAGGAGGAAATACATTCATGGGGAAAAATTACCTTCAGCTCCTCTTTCTCAAAACTTTCCACATTTTTGGTTAGCAAAAGCAGAGGAAGCAATAACTAGTAATGAGTCAAGAACTATTGATGCAAAAACCGTGAATGTGTGAAACTCTCACACAGGCCTTTCCCTTCTGATTCTCGAGGATTCATCCTGCTTTGAGCTTCTTACAGTGTCATAGCATGTTTTCATCTGGTCATGCCTCACATGTGAAACCAGAACTCTTATCCTTTTCTTTTTTCTCGCAAATGTCTTCCTCCAAATAGTGATCAAGAGACTTGTTAGTGACTCCCTTTCTTTGTCTCCTGAAATTTGGTTAATACTTTCAATTTTTTCTCCTTAAGCCAGTGGGCCACAAACTTCCACCCTGAGGATCTCTGTAATTAACTGAGTCCAGGAAATAATGTTTTGGTAAAAAGGTTTTTTTTATTGGCAATATTCTTTTTGTTAACAATATCACCTTTGTTTAGGAATGTTATTAGCCTTTTGAAGATTTGCAGCTTTGTTTAGCACTGCATTGCAATGCCTTTTGACCATGCTTCAGAAGCTATTTGAGGACATGCCTACAGCTCTGTGACCTCACAGATTCCGTATGACCAGGCTCATCAGTAATGCTTATTAATATGAATAAATGAGTGCAGGTCTGTGTGCCTATAATTAGGACTCTGTTGAAGGATTCAGCTAAAGGGGTGTTTCAGAGTAATATAACTTCCGTAACGTTGACTGGCCAGCCTTGGCTATGCCTTTTCATGTTATTTTCTTCTTTCTACTAAAGGTTACGCTAGATATTAAAGATTGATAGAAAGAATATAGAAAAAAAATGTGGAAAATGAGCCAGCCGGAAAGATAAACTAGTAAATTTTCAATAAATTGTGATTCTTCATTATGTGAGGTGTAATGTTGACCCCAAGTATGAAATACTATAGCCTAAACTGAGTCATTTAAAGGAGAAACATATGCCCAGTTATCATTCAGACATTCAGGCATCTCATTACATTGCAGCAATTTTTCTTTTGTCATAATTCAGCAGAAAATTCTATTTGCAATAGAAAATTAATTTTCCTAATTATGATCTGCTACAGACATTACAATGATTTGTTGTCAACATAAATTATCAAGAGGTGTTACGTTGTGCAAAATTATTTAACATGTAATCATACTTTATAGAAAACACAGGATCTTCTCATATCCTTTACTTCTGTGTCCCTCTAAGGGAATTTCACTTGGTTGATTTATAGTGGCAGATGGAAGACACTCACTTTTGTTATTTTACTTTCAGGTGCATCAATTCTTGCCTGTTATCTCTTTGGATGAGATTCTAATGCTTTTTTTCATTTATTTATACCTTGCCAGATCATGCCAGATGCTAACCACATTTAGCTCTCACCTATTTAAGGATTTAATCTACTGACATTTTTATCTGGCAGAATATTTCTCTTGCTTTTCTGCTGGTAGATAATCTGTTAATAAAATATAATCCAAATATAATTAATGATTAAAGTTGTCATTTGAAAGGCAAAAACATTTAGTCTTAAGAAAATCAGCTATGCCAGCAATTCAGCAAAATATTTGAGTAGGTATTTAAGTAATAAGATAGCCTAGGAATGCGATGGAGTCCTCTTTAGTGAAGGCTTTTAAGATTGATGGTTAAATAACCATGTGGGAATGATGACATGGAAGTAGCTGATTCAGGCTGAAGGCAGAGAGCTTAACTAGATGATCATTTTGTCCAGCTGACATTCTCTACTGTCCAGTTTTCTGTGTGAATAAACTCCAATGGAGAAAAAACAACTAGGCAGTGTCTCAAAGAATTTGAACTAAGTCTGGCTCAGGAAAGCAAACTGAAAAAGTTTGCTACCGTGTAAATGAGCATTGTTTGACGTGATGCACTCAGTGTTGAATATGACCTCAAAAGAAGGAAAGGCCTGAAAATATTAATCAAGAAAGTGAGATCAAAGGATATTATGAATATCTTGCATTCAGTTTATATTAACCAAAAAAAGGGAGAGGGAAAGTGTTTTTTAATCTTATGGGCAGTGTGTTTATTTGTTCAGTAACACCTGAAAAGCAGCAAGTCCTGAACAAATGGATGACATGAGGAGGAATGAGTGAAGGGTTCTTGTATATAAGGTTATAAATTACATGGATTCTAATTTAATCACAGAATAATAGGAATCTTTAATAAGAATTTATTCTTGTTTGTTATAGGTGTTATCCAGACATAAGAGTAAGATACAGTCCTTAAGGAGCCATCTGGAAAATAGTATGCACCACAATGGAATATTCATGGATCATGATAACATACAGTTCTGTTTGCTAATTTTTTATACTGAAAGCAGTAAAGCTGTTTAAAAACAAAAGTCACAGCTGATGAGTTTCAATCCTTAATTCAGTTTCTTTTAATTAAAAGCTCAATAGACAAAAGCTTACAGTAAGTTTATCTTCTGGACTAATGGAGCACAACATTTCATTTGTTAGAAGTAACTCAGAGGACTGCAAACTAAAAATAATTAAAAATTTAAAAGTTTGAAACAGTCCAAAATGGTGAAGTATTTTGTATGTTTTCCATAGACCTTGAACCAAATCCCCAGTCAGTGCTTAAACCTAGCATCAATTTTGTTTTCATGGCTTGCAGCTCATTTTGCACTGGCTGCACTGATCATGAGAAGCTGGCATAAATCAGTATGTCTTCTCCACCGCTGAAGAATATCAACCCACACCCGCACAACCTTGACTGAGTGAAAATATGGGCCAGTGAAGAATTTCTAACCTCCCAGGCAGAGAGCGCTTTTGTCTATTATTTCTGTTCTTGCTCTTACGCAGAAGGTGAGAGTAACATAGCAGTAAGAAGCCGCCATCAAGAACAAGGGCCCAAATATATTAGTGACTGCACAGACTACTAACACAAAAAGCTAATCAAAGCTTAATTGTAAAATTAGTGATTTCAGGCAGAACCAGGCTGAGGATTGCAAGGAATCTGGGGCATTTTTGATTAACAGAGTACTCGTCTAGCTACATGCACTGTATAACATTTGTTGTCCTCATTGCACATCACTTCCTTCCTCCTCGTTCCTAGTAGTGATACTAGTCTGTAGTGTTATAAAGTTAAAAGTAAACTATTATAAATATACAGGTCCATAGTAGTATGAAGTGATTTTTTAACATTAATTCTCTCTCTGGTTATCTTTATGCCTCTTTCCCATCCTGAGAATCCTTTATCAAGTGATAGTAGACCTCAGAAAGGTCACAGGGCACACAGTATGGCAATTTTCATTGTAAAATCAAACATACCACAAGCTTATTTCAAGACTCATGAGCAATTTTTGTAACATCTTAGTGATTTGTGCTAAAATCAGTGTCCATATTCAAAAGAAATACAAAAATGTTGGTTTCAGTTAGAGGTCAGACACTGAATATATGCAAGTATCCATTAATACCTCAATAGCTCAAAAAAAATGCAAACATTACAAAACCAAGAGTTCAGGTTCCCAGCAGCCGGATGCCCTTGCTTCTGCTGTGCTAACTGTGGGGAGCAGACCAGCAGTAACAGAAAGGTGGGTCTGGATGACCATCACCTTGTCGTTGGAATAGCATTGATTTAGTTTCAACCATGAGCAGCTTCAGCCTGTACCCTTTGCACACCTCTGGTGTGAAAGCCCCCAGGATTACATAGAGGCTTCTGCACATAGATCCAGGACTTCTTTTCTAGAGGTAGGATTCTGGTTTGGTCACTTTGCAAACTGCTTATACAACTAGAGAAGGTAGAATTCATGGTATGACAGTGTGCCAGCTGCATCCACAATGTCTATGGTAGATTCCCAAATGTTATATTGGTAGGAACTCAGCGACTATTTCTGGATACTTTGTTTTTTTCACAAAAAATATCCATTTTCAGGGTGATATAAGCAGTTCACAAATATTTTTACTTGGGGACTAAAATGAGGTGGGGAGGAGATGAAGTGGAGAGTGTAGGTATGTACAGTTACACAAAGAGCTCCCAGGAAACTTTCTTGTTCTCACCAAAGACTGCTTTTTTCCTGTCCAACACAAGGGGAAATTGCACTGAATCATTACTAACAAAGGAAAGGAAATAAGTTTTAGCTTAACACCCCTCTTTTGCCTTATGGAATGCATGGAGAAACCTCATTTTATTAATTTTGTAAAATTAACCAGCACATTTTGAAGACAGTTCTTTTTTATGGACCAATCACGAAGACCCCACTGTAAATATTTGTACCACGCAGATTGCAGTTGAGTTGGTTAATGATAGACACTGTATACACATGTTATATAGAATCATAGAATCATTTAGGTTGGAAAAGACCCTTAAGATCAAGTCCAACCGTAAACCTATCACTGCCAAGTCCACCACTAAACCATGTCCCTAAGTGCCACATCTACCCATCTTTTAAATACCTCCAGGGATGGGGACTCAGCCACTTCCCTGGGCAGCCTGTTCCAGTGCCTGACTACCCTTTCAGTGAAGAAATTTTTCCTAATATCCAATCTAAACCTCCCCTGGCACAACTTGAGCCCATTGCCTCTCATCCTATCCCTTGTTACTTGGGAGAAGAGACTGACACCCACTTCACTACAACCTCCTTTCAGGTAGTTGTAGAGAGCAATAAGGTCTCCCCTCAGCCTCCCCTTCTCCAGGCTAAACAACCCCAGCTCCCTCAGCCACTCCTCAAAAGACTTGTGCTCCAGACCCTTCACCAGCTTTATTGCCCTTCTTTGGACACGCTCCAGCACCTCAGTGTCCTTCTTGTAGTGAGGGGCCCAAAACTGAACACAGTATTTGAGGTGTGGCCTCACCAGTGCTGAGTACAGGGGCACGATCACTTCCCTAGTCCTGCTGATCACACTATTTCTGATACAAGCCAGGATGCTATTGGTCTTCTTGGCCACCTGGGCACACTGCTGGCTCATATTCAGCTGACAGTCGACCCCCAGGTCCTTTTCTGCCAGGCAGCTCTCCAGCCACGCTTCCCCAAGCCTGTAGCATTGCATGGAGTTGTTGTGACCCAAGTGCAGGACCCGTCACTTAGCCTTGTTGAACCTCATGCAGTTGGCCTCAGCCCATTGATCCAGCCTGTCCAGATCCCTCTGTAGGGCCTTCCTTCCCTCAAGCAGATCAACACTCCTGCCCAACTTGGTGTCATCTGCAGACTTACTGAGGGTGCACTCAATTCCTCATCCAGATCACTGATAAAGATATTAAACAGAACTGGCCCCAATACTGAGCCCTGGGGAACACCATTTGTAACCCCAGAGACACAGTGAGTGCTGTTTCTCTTCTTTTCTTGGGTGAAAACGACTCAGATAATTAGGAAAAGGATCAGAATAAATCTCTGGGGACAGAAGAGGGAACAGATAATTAAGTTTAGCTTTCTGGAGTGAGATCTGGTTTGGGGCAGGCAACCACTAAAAATGTACACGTTGTAAATAGGATTTTGTGTCCTTCTCCTGGTGGAAGGTGAGATGCTTGCCTCTGGGGATGAGGAAGAGACCTGTGTTACATTTCAAACCCTGAACTGATTCTGTTCAGGATCTTCCTCCTCTAGAACACTATCACCCAGCAATAATTCAGTATCTCTCAGCAGACCTTTTTCCCTGCTGTCTGTGGAGCCATTGGTACTCACATTGTTAATTGCTTTTCTATCTTTAAACAGCAAAAGGAGGGAAAATGCCCCAAAACCCAAACTGAGCTGACGCTGGTGAAAGCATCTTATCCACTGCAGACACATTTGCTGGGATGTTTACTTGAGCGCTCTGAGTCCCTCCATCCTTTCATGCCTGACAGGCTTATGAAGCCAGTTGGGTACAGCTCTCTCTGTGGCTTGATTGCCTCAGTATCTTTTCAGGTAATGCTGCCTCTGTCTGAGTTTCGAAGCATGAAAATATTAATTACTCATTCACAATGTAAACAACATGTTTTTATTTTATTTATTGCAAATTTGCCATCAAATCATTCTATTTCTCTTGTCTTTTAGTGTGTTTTTTATTCTGACATAGGAAATAATTGGCAAGCTGGCAGAGTTGAAGATGACTCACAAGAACCAAGAATTGTTGTCATTTTGTTTTTTTCTCCCCAAAATAAATATTTTCACCCTTTTCAGAAATATGCTTATTGGGAGCACCTCCCCAATTGCTCAGTCAGTACTGAAGGTACGTAAAATACACCCCACATTATAGATAATAATAAAAAAAGAATGCCTGTGACATTTCATCTACTTATTTTAGTGTCTGTGATGTAAAACTCACTGATGACATCCAAGGTGTCTTGCAGAGATAAGGTGATACTGTTTGCTCATATTTTGAAGGAAAATTTTGCTGTTTTCAGTTTAAATATTTACAGTGAGTGCATTCATCAGGACAGCTGCTTTCTATACAGAAGCACAGCTGGAACTATGTCCTTGCATGTTGGGTAATTTATATTACATTTTACAGACCATAATTTAGGAACAGAATATTATTTTCAGTCTTAGTTTTCAGGGGATTTTAGGCTTGCAGGACACGTGGTGTCCTTGACCAGCATTGCACAGCTAGTGAGCAGATCACTTAAGCAGAAATGCTGTTTTAGGATTTCAGACTAAAAGGAAGGAGATTTTTATCCCTCAAGTTTCTTTGGAAGAAAGATAACTCAAGATACCTCAACAGCTTTTCTTCAAAGAACCAAGTTAGATCCTTGTTCGACTGTCTTCCAAAGTTAACTAGTCAGACCAGAGAGAAAGAGTGGGATAACTGCTTTCACTGTACTGCTAATTAGAAAAGTATTTCTGTGCTTTAAATGAACAGAGCCCCCTCAGCAAGCCAGGACTCCTCCTGCAGACCTTGTTTCATCCTGAAGGGAAGGAGATCCTTCTACTACTTCTGTCTGCAGACCTGAACCAACAACCATGGTGAAATGTGCTGCATCAGAAAGTGGTGCTTCTTGCAAACTTCTGAGGTGCTACAGAAAGGTTAGGATGCCCCATGCTAGGCGTTGATCCTGAACCGATCAGAGAAACTGTGAAGTGAAGAACGGAAGTGCAGGAGCTGAGGACTTGGTGGTGCTCTCTCCAATCCATCCAGTCCAGCCTACAGGCATGAGTAGGGGACAGATGCATCCTAGATTTAAATACATGGCCCCTTGGAAGGGTGCTGCCAGCAGGACCTTTGTTTTCTTGACTAGAGGGTGGGGGTGTAAGGAGGAAGAGTGCCTAAGAAAAATGGGAAATGGTTCCCTCCGTTACAGACTTCTTGGTGAGGAAAGCCATAAATGAGGCTGATATTGTTATAGCCCCAAAGTTGTGACCTAGATGTTGATAATTAGAAAAAGGTTAAAGGAGGAAGAAAAATAGACTGTTCAGTCAGTCTGCTGGTGCAAGAAGCATGGGGAATAAATAGGAGAATCTGTGGATCTTAATTGTAATATACTGAACTGAATTGGCAAACCAAAAAGCTGGAGGAGGCAAGTGCAAATAACTGGAAGTATAACAGCATCTGCAGATGGTTGGTGCCTTTTTCTGTAGTGGGATTGCCATTTCCAACATATTGCAAGCTTAAAGATTCCCTCCAACCAACTGGTATCCTTTCACCAAACCAGGCGCTCTAGGAGAGGCTTTGAACTGGGGAATACCTCTCAGGCATTTTTCTCTGAGAAACAGCAATGATTACACAGTACTCTACAGACTGGGTTCCTGGTACTGCCACATGTAATGCAGAACCACAACACCTTGAGGCCCACTCAAATAAGAAGCTACTCCTAGCAACCTGTTTTATATATTCATGATTTTACTTCCTTCCTTCAGAATTTTGCACCTTCCTTTGTTGGGTTTTATAGAAATTAAATAAATATCAGTGTTGATATTTGAATTATCTTCATTAGATTTCAGAGTGAACAGGCTCCTGAGGTGAAGAAAAGCAACTCAGACTTCTCAGAGTGCTTGCCTTACCTGTTTATAAACTCAGACTGAAGAGCTTTCAGAGGTTGCCTTGATTTGTATTTAGAAAATAACCTTTTCAACCACAAATAGTAGGGAATGGTACGCAAATTTTCAAACACTGTTCTTTAAACACTTAAATCCAAAACCAGAGGCTAAGCATTTGAAGTTTGTCCTACGCATTCCTATTAAATGAGAGGCCACTTCTGAAAATATGCCTTTTGCAACATGTAGATTCTGGGGTACTAAATAGTGCCAGAGAAAAATATTTTATTATCTTCCTAGTGTGATACAGGCTTGTTTTAGCAAGTCTATCAGCTGTGAATCAACTAATTTCTTTAAAAACCTGGGAGTGGTATACAAAAGGTGGGTACTGTCTGTGGACTGACTTCTTGAGCTAGCTTGTTAATGCTGCAGTTCATGTGCATGCAACATCAGTCTGGAATTTAGAAATAAAAAAGGCATTTATGTAAACTTGACATAATGAGCACTGGTCTGTAGCAATCTGGAGCAGATAGCAGAAGAATAATGTTAATGGATGTGTGAGTGTTCTTTTAGACAACTGATAAAAGCACTCATTGAAAGCATATGTTCTTATCTGTCTCACTTTCATCCCTGAAAAGGTATTTCCAATTGATTCCTAGAGAAATTTTAGATGGTATCTTTGTAAAGAAAATGTTAACTACTTTTTTCTTTCTGCATCTAAGCACTTTTGCAGCTGTTCTTCTTCCTTCACTCTTTATCTTTGGCATTGAGTTGACAAGTGAGACACCAATCATATGTGATTGAAATATCTATCTCCATGCCTTATTACTGTGTCCTATCAATAAAGCCATATTTCGTGAAGGAAATCAGTCATTCCTCTGTTTTAGCTTTTTATCAACAGCCAAAGCTTCTTTTTGGTTTGCTTGTGTGACAGCTCTGTCTGTAGCACAACATCCATCTGCAGCACACTTTTTAATCTGGCAGATTAATAAGTTAATAAATGTCTAGATGAAATGAAGTCCAGAAATCATCTTGGGAACAGTTTTCTGAATGTTTCAGCTTCAAAGAGCTCACTAGGTTGTCGCACGATCTGATTGTTCATGTTAAACAAATCTTATCAGTTACCATTGTCTTTGCTTGCAATAATACATAATATCTCAGATATCAGTTTTACAGAGGTTTTCAAAAACCTGCCTTTTTTTTGGGCCCTCAGAATGAAACAGTTTTCATTGAGACAGTTTCCTTATGGGCCAAGCATATGAATCAGGATTGCTCTAAAATGTTTACTGTTTTTAGAGTTTGGTCTAGGTTAGGACTGGAGAGGAATCTGGTTTCTTTATTAACATATCATGTAGCTAGGCCTGCCTCAACCTTTGGTTGTCATTCAGCCAGAAAATAAAAGTTCTGTAGAGTCATATAGGGTCATCTGAAGGAGGCATAGAGTAACTTAAATACTGGCCTATAAATCTTTACCTTATGGCTCTTACTTTGTTTTCTGAAGTCACTGTTGTACTTTTAGGTCACTCAGAAGCACATTCTCACAAATCTGGTGTTCATATGTTTTTCATTTACATGCACAATAACTAGTTAAAATATCAAATGGCTGTTTTTTTATTACATAGGGCCTTCAATCCATGTGATTTTTCCCACGTGTAAATCATCCATTGTCAGAGCAGGGACAAAGCAGCACCATGAAACAATTCATAAGTGCTAATTCAACTCATTATTGACCTAACCCACATCCCATTCAAGGCAATGAAAAGATTTCCAGGGATTTGGGGGGCATTAGGTATGAACCTAAGGGTTACACAGTCTTTTACCTTCTTTTTACAATAAATGCAGAAGACTTGCTCCTGTTAATGTTTAAACTGCAGTGGTGAGGGAAAGGAGAGGGGGCAGAGAGAGCATTTAAGATGGAAAGATTTCTTTTGCAACTTCAAAGCTGTCAGTAATGTCCTACTTGGTCAATTCAATTTTATATATGAAACTTTTCACATAGCTCACTGAATACAATTGTACCTCACAGTGGGATCTCCCTATAGACAAATGCTTGGAAACATTCAGCTCTGCATTGGAGAGACTCACAAGAAAATAATACCTCTGATTACTCAACAGTCCCTGGGAGGGAACAGCAGAGCTACAGGTTGAACACCAGGCTGTGGCAGGAGGAGATGCCAAAAGAAAAGATCAAGTGTTTAGTGACATGGTAGCATCTAAAATAAGATTCAGGAAAGGTTTCAGGAGCACACAAAGCAAGTCTTTCTCTCAGGCTGTCTCATGAACCATGAAAAAGTTTCCAAAATGGAAATCCAAGTTAGTTAGAAGGGACATATTTGACATGGGGCCAGAATATCTGCAGTACCAATGGTCTAATTTGTGTAGCCCCAAGCGTTTCCACTCTTACCTGTGTGGGACACTCCTTTGTGATCAGTAAGTTTGATCAACAAATGTAGTTGTTTTCTGTTTGGGTCACTCACAGAGGCAACACTGTTCCTAGATGGAGAGACCAACTACCAAGTGTGTGTGCTTTTACCTCAGTGCCTCCCTGCACTACATCTGCCAACAGTAAAGGCAGGAAAACCTTCCCCATGGAGCCACATGTCCCTCAGAGGTGTAACCCACTGAACCAGTGTTACCCTCTTCCTCTTCACAGAGGATATAGCGAATCTCTTGGGATTGTAACCAAACGATATTTGTACGGAGTACAACAACTTTTGCTTTTCAGTCTGGCTCAGCCTTCAGTGCCTCAGAACAATGTGTGAGTTGGGCATCCGAGCTGCTGGGGGCCTCCAGCATGCGAGGTGACCATTCCTTGATCAGAGGAAATGCCCAACGATCATAGCAACTGCTATTTGATTTTATGGGGTTTTGCACTGAAGCAAGGAATGTTTACTCAGCTCTGTTTGGAAAGCTTCAATAATCACCATGAGATTTAATTTCTGTGTGCATGGAAGCGTAGCATGCAATGCCTGTTTTAAAAAGTGGCATTCAGAGCAAAGCCTTACTTATCTGGATTCTTTGTAATCAATAATACAAAATGCCTAAACAGAAGGTTTTGTTTCTCCACTTCTGAAAAATAGTCAGGGTCACATAAAGGAAGTAATTTTGTGATGTTTATGATTTTTATTACATTCAAAACTGGGCATCACAGGCCTTCTTTCAAACTTGAATTTGCCTTTTTGTCACAAGAGAATCAGTAAGGTAATGCTGGAACCATGAATTCAAACACCGATAAAACCCAAATTTTTGTAGCTTCTTACCTTACCCCACTTGAAAGATAAAATGTATTATGTGGTTCTGTGATTAGACAATTGCTGAGACTGGATATCTGCAGTGGGTGGTATCCATCTGGCCCAGGAGAAGCACATGCCCTCAACTATAGAGTTCACACATCTCTCCAGCTAGCTTCAGCTGGAGCATGGTGTACTCACTTGTCTGTGAGCATGCTGATGAATCTCTCATAGCCTGCCCTCCATGCCTGCCCCAATGTCATGGAGGGATCTACATCTGGTAATCATCAATGCTCGTTCCAGCTCTCCCTTTTCTGACCACCATATGGACTTGTCTATGGAGTGACCATGCTGTGTAGTCTGTTGCTACCAGTGGCCCTGTGCCTTTTCCTAACAGAAGCCAAAAATGAAGATGTCTGCAGACTTCCAGGTTTAACAAATTTGATCTGGCTAAGTTAGGTCATTGGCTTGTATCATGGGACTGTGGCAGTTTTGATTCAGTCTTATGTGCTGGATGTAAAATCCAAATTTAATCTGACTATGGCCTTAACCTTCAACAGAAATGGTTAAATTAATGAGTTTCATGTTATAATTGGCAAAGACTATGAGCTTTCTCAAGGTCAGCCATGGCAGTTCAGTTAATGAGCTGGTCAGGCCATGAGAGTTCATTTGAAGAATTGCCTTATTAGTATTTTATGGGTTTTTTTAAGAAGAAAGGTTTGAGTGTTCTGCTTGGAATAACTCCATTTCTTAAACAAATACCCCTCCTAGACTACACCTGGGAAGCTTCAGTCTTAAAAAATTATTTCAGAAAGTTTGAACTACTCTGCAGCTTGAACATACAAGGAAGATCCCCTTCCTGAGATCTAGTATGTATACGTATATGCAGTTCCACTGGCTTCAAATGGACCCCATATAGTTGCAGGGACCTGAGTCATGGATATAATTGTACAATTGAAACTAAGGTTTACACACAGTATTTCACTGCTCTTAGCAGTTGTGTCTCCAGTTACTCATATTTCAGATAAGTTAACCCCTGCAATCATCGAGTGGGAGTTACCATCAAAAATATCTGATTAGTTAAGTAGTGGATGTTCCATAAACCATTATTCAGAAGACTTTTATAAGTGTCGTGGTTTAACCCCAGCTAGCAACTAAGCACCACGCAGCCGCTCGCTCACTCCCCCCTTGGGGTGGGGGAGAGAATTGGAAGGGTAAAAGGGAGAGAACTCATGGGTTGAGATAAGAACAGTTTAATAATTGAAGTAAAATAAAATAGAACAGTTAAATAGGTAAAGCAAAAGCTGCGCACGCAAACAAAGCAAAACAAGGAATTCATTCGCTACTTCCCATGGGCAGGCGGGTGTTCGGCCATCCGCAGGAAAGCAGGGCTCCATCACGCGTAACGGTTACTTGGGAAGACAAACGCCATCACGCCAGATGTCCCCCCCTTCCTTCTTCTTCCCCCAGCTTATATACCGAGCATGATGTCATGTGGTATGGGATAACTCTTCGGCCAGTTTGGGTCAGCGCCCCTGGCTGTGCTCCCTCCCAGCCCCCCCGTGCACCGGGCAGAGCACGGGAAGCTGAAAAGTCCTTGACCAATGTAAGCGCTACTTAGCGACTATTTAGCGGTACTTAGCATCGACATTGTTCTCATCCTAAACCCAAATAACAGCCCCATACCGGCTACCAGGAAGAAAATTAACTCTATCCCAGCTGAAACCAGGACAATAAGAAAGGATTTTTCTTTCTTCAGAGTTCATCAGAAAGTCTTGTATTCATTCTTACTTGAAATATTAAAAAGATGACTATCGAAAAGTGTGGAAATTCTAGCTGAATAAGCCTCCTGCGCTCTCCTCCCAGGTGCACGCACTTATCAAGGTACAAATCCCATGTCTGTATTGTCTTTGCTACCTGTGCAAGAAAACACCCTGAAGTTCCTGATCCTAGAGCCTGGCATTGAATACTGTGGAACCCTCAGGGCCTCTCAGGTCAGATGGGTCAAAATTCATCTTGGAGAGATGCTCCGTATACTGTAGCTCTCCATGCTTCAACAAAGCTCATTGAAGGCACCTTTCTTTAGCTCAGCTGCCTCATTCAGAAGTTGTAATCATTGCCACATGTTCTGTAGGTGGGATCATATCCACCTCAGACCCTCAGACTCTTTCTGTACCAAATTCACTGCACAGTCATTCTGCCTGTTGAAGGGGTTTTAGTGAGAATTATGTTCTAGGGAAATCCAGACTATCAAAAAGGGTAAAAGAGCTAAAATACAAGGGATTCTGAGATCCATATTGTGTCTTAGTCAGAAATAGGTCTGATCCACCTGAGATGTTTTTCTCTCCTTTTTCTATTACCTTCCCAGTACTGGTGTGGTCCAACCCACCTCCCTCATGTCAAGTGGTTTCTTGGGAGAAGGCAATCTGATTTCACTTGTGGGATTGCATTATCCTCTGGACTAAGTGCTAGGTGGAGGGTAGCGTTTGGCTCATCACAGAATTGCTGAGGATGGGAGGGACTTCTGGACCTCTAGTTCAATCTGTCTGCTCAAAAGAAGCTCAAGTAGAATAGGTTGCCCAGGGCCATGAATGGTATTGTTTTGCAGGCAAATAAAGGACATTCTACTGTGGACAGTCCTTCAGTGTAGATGTGACAAGGCATGGTGGGATAATTTGCTTCAGACTTTCTTCAACCTTTTACCTGCCAGAGCCTGTCCAGAGTATATGACTCCTAACTGCTGCCTGTGTATCCCTTCCTTTCTCCCAAAGCACCCCAACCAACATGGATATTAATATGAAGGCACTGGAGCTAGTCTCCTGCACCTCTTGATGTCTTCCTGAAGGCAGTGAGGAGGGGCAGGGTAAGGCCCGAGTGTTGCAGGGCCTATGTATGGATGCTCTCACCTGAGAAGTGACCCATGAAGAGCTTACTCTGCTGTGACCTCATGTGAAACCAGCTCCTCATAGACTTGGCACATACTTCACATTGCATCTGAGGACAATCTGCTCTCCTGTGGCTTGCAGCGTTACTGGCAGTGCTCCTGCATTCATGTGAAACCAGCCTATGTAGCTGGCAGGGTGTGTAAAACCACGCAAAGAGGCAAGGTCGCAACAGATATGAATCAGGACTCTGGTGCGCTCCCAGCTTTAGATCATAGTCTTCTGCATACACACTATCTCCTCAAGGAAGCACAGTGATGAGAAAGATACTCTGTAGGTCACAAGAGGTGGCTTTTGGAGTGTGACACCAAGGTGGGGTCTGTGGGCATTGTGGCAGAGGCAGAGACAGCTGTGCAAGACTACATAACTTGCAGGGAAACCCTTGGAGGACTGGGTGGCTGAGAACAGGTAATTTTCCCATTAGCTATATCCATATTGCAGATAGGGTTTAGGATGGCCACTTAGATCGCATCCAGGAATCTCTTCCCAGGGAACTACTTACTACATCCCAGTGTTTCCTGAACTATATATATGTACACATATACATAAGCAAATATATATCTTAAGTATATATGTGTGTATATATAAGCATTTATGATCAGGTGACTGAGATCCTACACAAAAAGGGAAGGTGCTCCAGCGTGACTTCTTAAGCATGCTCTACAAGAGCTGACTTTCCCCCTCTCTCCTTTCTTGATTGCTTGCAGGGCTTCATTCTCAAAGACCACTGAAACATCAGCACAGTGTACTTATTACTTGTCTCAATCAAGAAGGCCAGTGGACTTCTGAGTAATAGAATTGGTAATGCAGAGCTAAATACAAGAAAATGAGATGTACAGTAAATGACAATGCTGTTTCTCAAATAATAGATCTCCATTGCTTCAAGGTATCTCTGCTCTCTGAGAATGAAATATGCTAAGTAGTGGACTAAAAATGTGTTGTTTGATAAAGAAGAGGAAAAAAAGTCTTTTGTTAAACTCTCATTTTCAAATTCCCGCCCATGCAGATATTTTTATAGTAAGATATAGATACACCAGCTTGATCTATAGTGTAGTTGCAATAAAGAAACATAATATAGAAATAAAAGGATAAATCGGCTACCCACTGCTGAACTAGCCTTATTTGAATTTAATTTGCATATGTTACTTTACAGGAAAAAATAGAATTGTATATTAGCACTGGATTACTTCTGACTCTAATTTTTCATAACTGTTCAAGGATTTAGCGGTAAAAATCCCCTTTGAGGAACTCGAGTGTTCCACAGTAAGTGCTTACAGTTGGCTGACACCAATTTTACTTAATACCAATAGGCAAAGAAAGTAATCCGCTTTATGTCATGCTATCTGGTCTCTATTGTGCCCTGCTTTTAAGGCTTGTATTGCTTTCACAGTGCCATTAACTGTAACTAGTGTGCCACTCACTGTGCGTAGCTATGTCTGCCAAAGTGACTGGGTGACATATCATAAAGACATATGCGATCATGGCAACCATCTTAATGAGGAGAGACAGCACAAAGCTTAATTCTTTAGGAAGGTGGCACAGCTACCATTGTAGCCATCGTTTTAGATCCTGATTAAGGAGAAATTTAAGTTAGATTTAATTTAAGTGGTAGCTAATGGGGTGGTTTAATCTTTCTCATCTGTTCTCATAAGCACAAAGTTAATCTCTAGGTGTTCAAGTCCTATTTGTTTCAAAGTTGTCTTGTTTTCTTGCTCTGGTGATCCACTGTTCCATAGTGAAAGGAAACAGTTCTGGTGAGCTCTTGAAGAACCTTCAGACATTTTCAGTACAAAAAATATGAGATGCCTGTGACCTGTGAGAAGTTCAGAGGGTAACAGTAAGGGAGAGGGTTATTATAGAATATTCTGACTGGAAGAAAAAAGCCTGCTTCCTCAATGTCTTAATCCACTTTTATGCCACAACCCTTCCATCTTTCATCCAGGGCAACTGAAAATGTGGAGATACTCTCAGCCAGCCATCTTGTAGTGATGATAAGTTTTCAGCTCATCTTTCCTCACTACGTAGCAGATGTGCCTGTTGTTCTTTCCATTCCCTATTTTACTTGCCTCCTTCCATTTCTTTACCATCTCCTCTCCTTTCTGTGTCAGACTTAACTCTTAATTGTCTCTTTGGACTTTTCATGTAGCCCTGAACTGCTTTTGACCTCCTAGCTCTCTATCCTGTTTTTCTTGGTCCACGAATAACTTCTTTGTGCCATACCTGATTTTGCTTTCTACTATGCTTCTTCCTATGTGTCAAACGACTTCCCTTCCCATCTTACATTTCTTAAACTACTCCCTGAAACAAATACCTGTCTCAAAACAGGAAAGTTAGGAAACCTCATGAGTAAAAATCCCATCATTGATTTTTTTTTCACTGATAAATTACAAGGAAAAAAATATAGCTTTAGGTATTGTTTTCACAATGAAAAGATCTCTGATAAAGATATAATATTCTCTTCCGTATCTTTCATCATCTCAGTCATTTCAGCAGCAGTTAAAAGTGGCATGTTTTATTTCTTTATGGTGATATCTGGAAGGAGTTTACTCTTCTTTCTTCCTAGTATCTTCACAGAGTGGTCTACTCTGTTGTGCTGATGTATCATCTTGGACCGATGCTAGCTGAAAAACCTGCACCATACTGCACCACATAATGTAGTCGTACCCTATAATAGCTATGAAGTTAGAGTCAGAGGCAGCACTGCAAGAAAGGTTCACATGGCTGCCAACAGGGAAACCGGGCTCGTTAGAGGAGAAGTAAAGCCTGAGGATATAACACTGGCATCTGAACACAGGCTCCATGATAGTTAAAGTGTTTTGATTTTTCTGCTTAAAATTACACACACATATACACACACAAACACTTTATTTTTGTGGTGAGTTGACCTTGGCTGGCTGCCATGTGCCCACCAAGCTGCTCAACAGGATGGGGGGAGGGAAATACAATGAAAAAACTTGTGGATCAAGATAAGGACAGGGAGATCACCTACCAGTTACTGTCACAGGCAAAACAGACTTGACCTGAGGAAGATTAATGTAATTTATTGCCAATTAATAACATAGTAGGATAGCGAGAAATAAAAACAAAACTAAACCCACCTTCCCCTCACATCCCTCTTCCTCCCAGGCTCAACTTCACTCATGACTCTTCTTCCTCCTCCCTCCATGCAGCACAGGGGGATGGGGAATGGGGGTTGCAGTCAGTCCATAATGCTTTGTCTCTGCTGCTCCTTCCTCTTCACACTCGTCCCCTGCTCCGCATGGGGTCCCTCCCACAGCATACAGTCCTTCATGAACTGCTCCAACATGGGTCCTTCCCACAGGCTGCAGTTCTTCAGTCCACACATTTTGAAATGAAAGCACAGAAAAAATGTGATTATGTGCATTAGCTTTTTTCATGGTTGTTTCCTCTCTTTTCCTTTCCCTAAGAGCAAAGATCTTCAGTGAGTGTAGAAAATTTCTTCCTGAGCTCCCAATTAAGTCTTTCAGCAGAAAGTTTGCAAGTGGAGAAGGTGCTGTAGACCCTCCTTTCAGCTGTGATGAGCTCTACTAACCTGCATCCTACTTATCTTCTCTGGTTCTGCCAGAGGCACTTGTTGGGAGCTGCCCAAGAGCTCCAGCGTGTTTGGACTCATGTCTGGGTGCACTGGAATAGATAATTTCTGGACCATAGTCATCGGCACCATAGAATTTTTCCGGCCTGTAGAAATGGCTGTATCCATCATCTGTTGTTTTTTTTTGTTTGTTTGTTTTTTTCTTTTTCTCTCTCTTTGCATTCTACAGAGCTATCTCAACAGTACAGAAAAGCTGGAGGAATGCTGGTGAGAAACTGCGGGCAAAGTGTCAACACCTTTCAGAAGCTGCCCATTACTGTGGCAATGGTTTAATTCCATAGACGGATCAGAAAGTTTTGTGGAAAGCTGGTATAAGCACAGAGCTGGTACATGAAATTCTGCAGTGCTGATTTTTGCCCTCCTCATTCATCCTAGAGAACAAGGGGATTAGGGCACATTGCAGTGGTAGCCCTGGCTGAGATTTACCCTTCTTGACATAGTCTGAAGGATTTTTCTTGTTGTGTCTTTTTCCTTTGAAAAATAAAAGCACAGAGTTCTTTGAGTCAAGGGTGGAGTATATTAAAGAAGTGTTTTTAAACTGTTGAATCTGGCTCACATGCCAATGTTGATGAACTAGAGTGCTCTGAATATCACAAATGTGTGTCTCGTGTTTTCTTTGGTTAAGAAAAATTGATATTTGCTAGTGTGGGATGGGAGAAACAGCCTGCAACTACAGATCCTCATGTAATTCCCATTAAGTTGACAAGGCTTGTACTGCGCAATTCAGTAAGAGTATGGACAATGTCTTACAGGGGATATTATGTCACTCTTTAGCAGATGGTGTAGTAATTTCATTTTCTGAGAGTGTTACAATACAGTACAAGTATTTAATCCTCCTTAAACTATAGAGAGTTTATTACACATAAATCTGACATGTCTTGTTTTCCACTCTATGACTGTAATAGTGCTACATTACTATAATATTTGGGTTTTTTTCCTACAGCTTATGTGAGAGATACATCCTATGCAGTACTGGAATTGAGTGCAAAAAGTTTCAGCAAAAAAATAAGTAGAATCAGACTAAATAAAGCAGTCTCACCAACATTATCTTCACCAAAAAAAAAAAAGAATTTTTAAATATAAAACAATTGCTTGTGGGTTATGGCCAAGTGACAAGATTAGTTCATCATTCTAGGGACCAAATTATGAGAATATAATTTAGTTCCTTTTCAGTCAAAACTCCCAAGGAATCAGATTTGGAGGCTGTTCAAGTCAACCAAGCTCGACTGAGGTCAGCAGACTTGCGTCTATTTAAACCAGAATCAACTTAGCTGAGAATCTGTTCCCATGCATGTGAAGAGTGAATGGGAATGTCCAGTTGGCTCATTCATCACACTTTATGTGAAAAAGAATCTGTGTGAACTCTTTCTATGTGCTGGAAGAAGATTACTCTCCTCTTTCAGTTCCTTCACCTTCTCCAGCCCTTGTTAGCAAAGGCCCTTAGCTTTAAAAAAGCAAACCAGCCAAGCCTGTAATTGTCTTGATCATCTTGAGATACAAACTGGATGGAACTCTGCAGCTAAAAGCAAAGCCTGCTGCAAGTTCAGATGAAACTACTTGCTTGGGTGCTGTTAAAAATTCACAGTTGTCCACCGAGGACACAGAAGAGGCCCTCTGATACACACCATGCTGCAGGTCAGAGTATTCACAAATCTGTGCTGAATTTGCTCAGCTAAGAAAACCAGGCTTTGACACCTGAGGAATTCATATCCACAATACTCAATTAATTCAAATAGAGGTGGGTATCTAACTTCCACAGGTTTCTTTTGTAAAGGGAGGATTCAGGACTCTCTACCTTCACTGAACAAATTGTGAGGAAACTTTGGTAGTAAATGTAGTTGAAATAAGAGAAATATGCACTATTCCCAAAATATATCAGGAAACTTAGTTACTTCTTTGCTTGCCATTTTACAATAAAGTTCTTTAAAATATGGCCTGTATTTTCAGATAGTTAGTTAGCATCTGTTCTTATTGGAAGATCTGGTTTTCTGATGGCCAAATGAATCAATTGAGAAGCAGAGTGAGTGTGATTAGCAAAGTAAAGCAGATACTAACAGCATCTCTTACAAGCTATTCTGCAGCATTAATTAAGAAAAAAGCTGTGGATTGTTTTCCTGAGGAGGGAAGTGGTGTTTCATTTCTCATGCGCACCCACCATCCACGAGAGCTACAAAAGCTCCATGTGTAGCAAGGCTCACTGCAGCAGGGGTTTCTTTGTAATTTAAACACTCAGGAAAACTGTTCCTGAATGCCAATCTAACCTATTGGGGAAACAATAAAGAACAGCCTAAAATAAGAGGGAAAGCAAGAAGAATGCTATTATTATAGAATCATGTAAAACAGAAGGGTTCTGCATTTCTTTATCAACTCTTGATGTCATTGTTTTTCATAAAGTTTTTTTGACAGAATTAACCATAGTTCCTGCTAAGGGGAGAACTGGGAATAAGCACTACGTGGTTATGGTAATTACACCCCAACCAGACAGCTTTGGGCAGAGAGCAGCTCTCTGTGTTGTTTAGTTAGGGGGAAGAAGGACCACTTCAACTAATCTCTTGATTTTAGTGGGTTTGTTTTGTTTTGTTTTTTTTGACAAAGTACACTACTTTTTAAGGACTGTTTCTTTGGGCCGTCGGTTCCTATGAAAGTGTGGTGGGCTGAGTTATTGCAGCAGTGTGTGCAGTAAAATCCTGTTACCATTTTTTGTGTATGCAGAGAGCTCCAAATCTCTGCTGCAAGGGCAATTTTGATAATCCTCTGAACTTGTCCCTCCACCACTGGGAGGGTCCCCATCTTGGCTGATCTACCAGCTATCTTCACTGCTAAAAATTTATTCACTCATTGGGCTTTCATTAAAGGTAAATTACTGAAGATCCAGTCTTTCTGACGTTCCTCCTCCTTTCAGAGTCAGGTGCTCCCCGTCTAAACCCTAGTCCACCTTCAGCATTCCTTTATTTTCCTCTGAAGGCTCCTCTTAGGCAGCTTCTGTGAAGGCAACACACCCTCTCATCTCAACTGCTCACTGGAAAACCCTTCTATATTTTCTGCAGTACCTTTCTTCAAGCTGCAGTAGAGAAAAGTGGCAGCCAAGCACTCAGAAATAGTCCTTTGTTCCCAAGTGCATTTGTTGTAAACCTGCACTGTGTTACCTTGTGGTGAATTCACTTCTCTGGCTCTGGAGGTCACCAGGCAGCTCTAGCAGCACTCAGAAATGGTTTGCATGTATAGCAGAGGGAGGGGGAAAAGTCCCATTTAAAGAAACTGTGAAATAGTCAAAGTCATTAAAATAAAACTGAGATGTATTTAAGAAGGTTACACGTCAATGCAAAATGTCTGTGATATAAATTGCCCTTCTCTGATGTGTCTTCAGTCATTTAGCATTTACTAGGAAAGACACATCTTAAGAGGGAATTTTCTCTGCTATACAGGCAAACTTCAATGCAAATTAATTCTAATCATAATTTATGGTATAAGACAGTGCTTGTTATGGAAAAGAGGCTGATGGTTTAATTTAGGGCAAGAGTAATCAAATGGATCTGGCTGAATTTGTTTTAGAAAGTATAATAGATGGAACGTGGATTAGGTAATGTAGAAAATGTTGACAATATGCTTAATTTTTGAAGTGTATTATTTACCAAACACACAAATGTAGCACTAAAGGCCAGTTTATTTCAAGGGAACCCGATGATAAATGTTTAATGATGAAACAAAGGTTTTATCTTTTTTTTCCCAGCTCATTTGAAATTAATGTTCTAGATGACATGGCTGTGACTGCAATCTTGGCAGTGTCAGGGACAAGTCTTTACTTGGGATGTTAGGGAAAAGAGAGAGTTGCACACTACCAAAAACATTTTTTAAAGCAAAATGCTGTTTCCCTGCTTATTGCCTGCTATGCAGATTGCAGGATAGAGATTCCTCTTCTATTCAAGCTTCTTTAAGATAAATTTTTTATGGATCAGAACCTAACTAAAGCACCTTGGATCACTCCACAGGCCAATTTACTTTTCCCTGCCCAACCGTGTATCTCCTGCTTTGGAGGAAATCTGAATGAATGGTTGCCCTGCTGCTCATTACGTCTTGGGTGTTCAAAATGGAAGGGACTTACAGAGATGTCCTGTTCAGCAGGTAGATATCTGATGCTATATTCATCATCAATGACTATAGCAGATAAAGTGCAGTGTAGCAATTGAAAAGGGAGATTAATAAAAGTCAGTGGATGAATGGTGCATAATGTCACCCACAGCATCATAACCAAACCTTACAGAGTTTAAGGGAATGACAAGAAATTCCTCTTGATTTCATGTGGAGCTGATGGGCTACTGTTTCTGTTGGTTTGTCTGCTGTCTGTGTGGTTATTTTTTTCTGGATTCCATGATTTATTGGATTCAGTGTCAGATCCTGGGAGCTCTATTTTCTAGGCATAGCCACACAAGAATAGCAGATTTCCTTCAGATCCTTTAAGCATGAGATCATTCGATGTATCAGTGGAGTTTATTTGCTGGTGTTTTGCCATCGCTTTTCCCTACAGATAATCAGTATCTTCTGTGTTTAGCTTACTCAGCACTGCTTTACTTAAGTGGCTAGCACTTGTGCTGAAAATGTCTGTCTGCTGGAACAGGCTTTCATCTTTTGTTTGCTGGACACAAAAGGTACTGCGTAAAATACACGATCTGTTTTATCTTCTGTAGGTTCTTATCTTGGCCTTGACACTGCCGTATCTGAGTGCCTTCCACTACTGCCTTAAGCAAGGGGCTAATCTGAATCCTCTGTGTGAGGCTCAGTCATCCTCTTCATTTATATGCAGCACAGCCCTTTGTTTCAGGAAAAGCTCAGCTAAATTTGCATGTTAGGAGCATGTGTGTGATGTGCTTTTCCTTGTACTGCTGTTTTGACTAATGAGTGTTTTGCTTTTCCTTCAAAGCCCTTTCTGTGTTACAGAGTGTAATGCACAGGGCAGGTTAGCAGGATGGGGAAGGTCAGTGCAAATCCCCAGTGAATAATGTTTTCCCTGTATGAAATACCGTTATTTCAGAAGCATATGAAGCATTTCACACACCAAACACACAGCAGCCAGCTGTGGGCAACACAGCACTAAAAGTGCACAAAAGCAACGGGGCAGTTGCTATCAGTTAAGAAATAGGGACAAATCCCTGCTTTTTGGGTATGTCTTATGGCAGCAGAGGCCCCACATGAATCTCCTCCAGGGGTGAGGATTTGCAGAGCAAAGCAGGAGTATCAGGCTATTATGGGGACTGCAGGGACATTTCCCAGGTGCTTCAGGGTGTGGATCCGTGAGTCAGTTCTCTCCTGGTGAATTTTAGGAGAACTTGTCTGCAAACAGAAGCAGAAGGTGAGAGAGAGGAAAAGGGAGAGCTATGAAGCATGTGGATAAAGTTGGAGAACTCTTCGTGGATCTCTGTCACAGCCACATCCTGGCTGCAAAATGAGAGGTTATTAGCATGAACGACACATGAACTGGAGTTCAATGCATTGCTACAAGTTTCATGCAAAAAAGATGGGAACTAAGAGCAAAACCATGCATGAGCCTGAATTAGCTCTTACAGAAGTGGGGTAGCCTCCAAACAAAAGTTTGTGGAGAGCTGGGCAATACTACAGCCAAAATGAAAATGAAAGGAAAAAACAGGTCAAACCAACAATATTTAGGGTCAAGTCGAAATGTTTTATTTAATCCAAAGGAAATTGTCATTTTCGGGCTATTTAACCCACTTTTGATCTCCAATGACTTTTTGTTTTTTTAACTTTAGATTACCCAAATGAAAAAGATTGTTTCAAAACAAAATCTCACAACGTTTATATTTGAAAAAACATTGAAGCAAACCATATCAGCTTTTCAGAATGAAATAGTGCATTTTGAAAATGACGAAATGAGGATAATACTTCTAAGAAGCAGCTTCTGACTGCATCTGCTATGAGAGTCAGTGTATGGGACAGAAAATCTGTTTAACAATACTGGTAGAAATGCATGTGTCTCTAATCTCCTTTCTTTTGGCATGATTAGTATTGCTACGTTAATGTGCTGTGTCTTGGGCAGCTGTCTAGCATCTCTGATGGTTCCGAGTCTAGAAATAATGTCTCTTCCAGATGTCACATTTGGGGAGAGATGAGCTTACAAGGAAGATGTTAATCAGGAAACTTGTGTTTTGTGAGATGATGGTGTCAGACAAGACTGCTTCATGGAAACTCTTCAAATACATGTTACACACAAAAAAAATCAACATTAAAAAATAAAAATAAAAACAACAGAAGCTTGCAAGGGCATGCATCCAAGCATTAAGGAATGCCAGATTTTAACTTTATTTGGAAAATATTAATTCACTCGCCTTGTGCAAATAATCAAATCTTTACAAATGCATTTTAGACTTTTTCCACAGAATTTAAGCTCCACAGGACAGGCTGTGCTCTGTTAATGATCAACTTGTCAATATTTTGTATGATACCCCACACCCAGCGGGTGACCTTTTTTGCACTATTCTTTGCTGCTTAGAAATAACTCAGAGCCAAGAAGCCTGACAGAGGACCAAATTCCAGCTGATCAGTACAATGTCAGCCTCTGCATAAGACAACAGGTTCCCACTGACTCTCTGACAGCTGCTTAAAGATACATTTCCCTGCTCCCCAGCTCTTGCTGAACGTGAGTCAGACCTCGATCTGAGGACCGAATTATTAATCTCTGCATCAGTATAGTATGTGAATACTGCACAAACATTAATTACTCAGATCATTAATTTTGACAAAATACCTGAAATGTGAAGACAGATCATTATCCTAGATTTACAGATACAAGAAAATTTTGAATAAAACTTCCTCTGATTTTCATTAAATAGAGCAAAATGTTCTATGTTACCATTTGCTCCATGCAAGACCCCTAAGGGGGCTGGGGCTGACACCTCCCACCTTTCTTTTACATATCCTCTTCCTCTGGCTCTTCTTCCCTGTCCATTTTCTTTGCCTTCTGCACTTCATTCTCCACTTGGGGATCTCTCTGATTTCCCATACTCTGTCCCCAGTTTGTCAGACTCTTCTGAAGACCACATTGTCTGGGTTTGCATCTCTCCCCTTCTGCTCCCTGCTAACCTAATCATATTAATTTTTTTCTTGCAAATTCTAGGTCTTCTCTTTTCCAAAATCCTTGTCAAGATGTCTGCAGACTCTTTACATACCCTACTGGTTCACTACATACTTTTGCTTGGATGTCCCTTGGTTCTATATATATTTCATCTGATTCCAGTGTCTGTCCACCTTGGCCCACTTCCACTGTCTTCTTCCAGCCCCCTCACTGTGTTTGCCTCACTGAGAAGCAATTGCAACTTCGAGCCCTCTGTCCTCCTCACAAACCTCCCAATTGCAGACCCTATCACTTCTGTGGCTCTGTTTTGACTTTCTTGTGCCAGGAGCTCATGGCAGTACCTGGAATTAACCTGGCAAATAGGAGTTGCAGGCAGTGCCCTAAGCCCCAGACTTTGCAGCCTACTCCAGCCATGGTGAGAAGGGGTGAGATAAAGCTCAGGGCTTCAGAATCATACAGAGCAGCTCCAGGCTCAATCCCTGTCCTAGTCATTGCTGGGGATGCCATTAGTGACCTCTTCTCCAAGAAGCAGAGTCAGAGACTAGAACAGATGAAACCAAAATCTATAATATATGGCTAAATCTATAAATCCCTTTATATCAGTGCTGTGTGCAGTACTGCTTTCCATAGGGTGAAGGAAATACTGCCTTGCTCTTCAAGAAGGGAAATACAACCAGTCTTTGCTTCTTGAATGGCAAAAAGAGCCAGGCAGAAGGTGGAAAACCCTAGCCTGCACGAGTCTGGTATTTGCCAATGTTCATTTTCAGTACAGGTACCAGTGCTCTGTTTAACTGGTCACTTTGTTTAGCATAATTGTGTGAGCCAGTTATTACATGACTGTGTACATACTTGTTTAAAATGAAAGAAATATCAGAGTCCTGAAAGAAGAGAGAAATAGCACAGTGAGTGCAGAGCAGAACAGTCCAGGTAGCAAAGACTAATACTTACTCTATAGTAACAGTGTCCTGGAGAAAGGAGGGATGAGGTGGTTCCATGTATAGTTGTCAACAGCTTTCAGAGGATATGGGAAAAAAAGTAGAAAATGTCTTTTTTGTTGAAGATGCTTGTAAGGCAAATTCTGAATAGTTCTGTCATCAAGGCTGGAGATAAGCTCATAAAGATGTTTATCTGGAGGAAATAGAAGATAACCTTTCCTGAGAAGGCAGTACAGAGGACTCCTGAGAAGGATGGCCATCACTGAGAGAATAAAAATGTACTGAACTACTGCTGCTGTGATAGGAAGGAAATGGGAATGACAAATGAATTTCTCTAATGTGTCTGCAAGTGGTGCTTTGTTCTGTCTTGGACAGAATCTTTTCTTATGCATATTTGGGTTAAATGCCTTTATTTCTCTTTGTTTTGTACTGTGCAAATGTTTGTCTTTATAATTCTGCACACATGAGCAACATTTTTTAAAAATGCTATGTGGTAAAAATTGAGTGATTCGAAGTTAAAGATGACAGCTTATCTGTCTGCCTGGAGATGCAGGGTATAGTCCTGCAAACATTTCCATTCTTGTGAGTCTTCCTTGAATAACTTGCCCAGGGTCACCCAATAACAATACTGCCAGACCATAAGGAATTTCTTTTATGTGTATTTGTAGGATCCTGTCTGTCTAGAATTAGCTGAATACCAGAGGAAATAACTTTCTGAAAAGCATGCAGGAAAATATTCACAGTGAGAGATTTACTGTACATCTTTAGCTTTTTTTCTTCAGGCCAAATTTCTGTTTATATAAGAATAAGACTTAGGCAGCAGCAGTCATAGTAGTAGTTGTGTAGTGAATGGCCAGAAGCAGACTGCTATTGCTGTAACTCTGCCTGGGTGCACTTGAAATATTTAGAATTTTTCATAAATTTTATTTGATCGTCTGTTCAAACACCAGCAGCACATAGTATCCAATTTATGATTTATTTTCTGCTTTTTATTAAATCACGAATCTTTCTCTGGGCATGGGTTTCGTCATACAGAAACATACAGCTTTTTGAATTTGTAGATGATCTAAGATACATGGGAGTGGAATAATGGAAGTCCTATTTTCTCATAAAGCAAAAGATGGAAATTGCTATACCTGAGCAAAATGTAGCCTGAGTCACTGGTCAATATTCACATCTTGCAGGTTTGTTTTAATTAGGAAGTTGAATTGACTTGAGAAGTAATGTAAATTCTTGGTGTAATCTTGTTTGTAAAAAAACTCTGTAGAAATAAACACCAACATGAAATTTCCTTGCTCACAAATCCTCAGGCCTGTCTTTACAGGGAGTTCTTGACTTAAGAAACACTGTCCTGTTTCTCACTCTAGTTATGGCACTGTGGCTTTCCTCCTCTGGTGCACACATCCTATAAATCAGTATCCTAACCCATGCACTTGCAGCCAGGGCAATTGCTGTGGTTAGGTCTCCTCAGGCTGCGCCTGCAGTTAAATGTGTTGGGGAGCAGATTCTTTGTCTGTGCCTGTTTCACTTCAGGAAAAGGTTTAATTGCTTGAGTCTGAAAGATGCGCATAGCAAATCCATCAATTCCACTGAGGTCTGTGTTTGTCTTTGGGTCAGCACCCTCGATAGCAGCCATTAAAATCTTTCCGTGTAACTATATGGCCAGAAAAAAAATTTCAGCGAATGAATGAAGATAAATGACCTGGTCCATCTGAACTTCTGGAGTCAGCAAACCAGGACTGGGAAAGCCATCATACTGTCACATTTCTGGTAGTTACATCTGCTTAGGGCAAAAAACTACCATAAGGACAACCCTTCACATTTTAACACTTCAGCCTCAGAACATGGCAAACATTAGGAAAACAGATGTAAAGGGGATAAAAAACCCAAATGGTAAAAGACTAAATGCATAGTCCTGTGCTCGCTTCCTAAAGCACTGTCAAGATTTAAAGAACAGTTATCCTTCTGCAACTTGTGAACACCCTTCTCTTGCTTCCTCCCATCCCATCAGCTGAGACCCTATATTAAGTCTGTGATGCTGTGAAGGTTTAATTGAACCTCTTTCACTTTGCACCATTATCCTCACAGCATCCCTCAGGCTGTGATGTGGTGATGAAGTATGTCTCTACATAAGATCCTCTCTGCTGGATTCGAAACTGTGGCCAAATATAACTAAGTGCTCATACAGTATGAATTCATGCTGTTGGCTCAAATTTATGTAAATGGATGCAGTTGGGTTAATTTTTTTCAGCATATTTTAGACCACATCATTTTTTTTCTCCGCACCATTCCCAGTCATATCTGTACCTGCCTGTACCAGGCTGGATTCTGTGTTATGTCTGCTTCCGCAGCTGGTATGGTTGCACGGCAATGACTGATTCAGATCAAATCTGTATTGCAGGCTGACCTATCAGTACATAGATCTGGTACTAATTGTCATTATCAAAGTATTAGCTTTCATTTACAGACCAGGAAATAAATGGTATAGAGAGTGAAGACCTGTGCTTTCTGCTTCTGTACTTGAAGAGCACTGGGGAGAGTTCAAGAACCCCCCTGGGTATTCTCTCGTTATAATGCTTGGAAACTAGGAATGTGGATACGAGCAAATATTCTGATAGGTGTAATCAAGATAACTTCCTAATCAGTGCAGGCCACATTCAATGAATTGCCACCAGTCAATGGACTGGGAGTTAAGGACACCGATGCCAGTTCATGGGTTTAAGTGGTATTTCCTCATTCAATTGTAAATAGGTGTCATTCACTTTATCTGTATAGCTGAGGTGCAGTATGATTACTGGTGTCACTTTTGTCACCAGTAAAGGTCACCACTGTTGTCACTAGCTGTAAAGGAAATATTCTTAGCTCTGTTAAGATTCTTCTACTTTTAATGCAACAGTCTCTAAAAGTCCCTCACCTGGAGATGTTCGCTTGTGCTGGGCAGGCGCAGCAGAAACAGGCTGAGGCACACTAGAAAATTTGTCATGGCCAATGGAGATGCAGCTCCCTTTTACAAAAATAACCTGATTTCATATTCCCATCTAGAAAAGGTCCCCATTAAAATGTTTGTTATGTTTTTCTTTGAGAGCACAGATTCATAGTTATCTCTTCTCTCTTCCTGCCTGAGATATGTGACATTTCAGTCATTCAGCTTCCTTGACAGAGGCGCAAACTGACATTTCACATGCTCTGCTGCAATCTATCCCTCTGTCTTTTGCAGAAGTGAGGAACTAGTCGACTTTGTGATGCTTATGCTGCCACACAGCTCCTTTAATTCAACAACAGAATTGACTAGACACTGAATGTATCACATTATGAAGACTGTCACCAAGGAGAGCCTCTGATTGATTGACAGTTTACTTTCTTTAGCAATGTGAATGAATGTTTGACATGAAGATACTGAGCTGCCAACTTAGAGTCCCAAATGTTTGGTGCGATGTAGCCCCACTACTTTAGAGGGAGCGAGGTTAGAGGATTACCATGTATTTGCCTTGTCACTAATGACCATAAAAAGATTTGGGGGTTAGTGCTCAGGGCAGGGCTTGGGGCTTTCATTGTCTGCTTTCCTCTTCAACCTGGGAGATATAAAGGCACCCAAATACCTAACCTTTTTGCATCTTGCAGCCTACTGATCTCCATTTCAGTTCAGATGTGGAAACTCAAGAGGAGCAGTGTTGCCAGAGTTGTGGAGGTTTAAAGACACAAAGGAATACAAATTTGTAGTGAGAAGTAACATCTTCTATTAGAGCTGTTAATATCATTTGAACACACAGACTAGCTTTGGGGTACAGACTAGCTTTGGGGTGTGGACTCGATTCAGGAGGGGAAATTTAGGTCTGTAAGAACAGGCATCACAGAAGTGAGTGCTTTGTCCAGGGTACTGCCTACACATATCAGTGGGATAAACTACAAAGAGAAAATTAATTTTATTTCTGATCTTTTCAGGCATTTAAGCCCCTTCCTTCTAAACCAGAGGTGGCAAGGGGATCTTTTGTTCAAAGTTGGAGTGTACGGGCACTCTCTCTGAGCATGTGGGATTCCAAATCCAAGTCCCTGCTTTATCTAAAGGAGTATCAGTACATATCCTACTCCTTCGTGAATACCTAAACACCTCAGCTGCTTGGAGATTTTTATGCAATGAGGCTTTTATCAGTTTATTCTTTTTATGCGTTTCTACTTTACGTATGGTAGCCAAGCCCATATTGTGAAGCAGGTTTGCTCTACTTATCAGTGAATCTCCAGACTACTAGATGATAGATTTTTTTTCTTGTCTTTTGATTTAGGAAACACCCTCAAATCTGAGGTATCTGACATTTCCAGTTCTTTTGATCAATCCTGGCTGTAAGCACTGCAATATCTCTAAACCAGCCTACCAGAGATTTGATCTAATAATAGTATGGATATTCCATTACTTCACATATTTGAACTAAAGACATATTTTTTAATATGTGGATTATGCCTGAAGAAGGATTGTATGTACAACAACACCAGAAAACACAACAAACTCTTGGGTAAGAAGTGCAATTGGCTAAAGTCCTATTTAACAACTTGCTGTTCTCATATAACACAATTCTTTTCATCCTTGATGACAGTAGCTGTCCCAGAGCATCCAGGAGCAGGGCATGACAAGTGAGGAAGGCAAATGAACTTACGCTCAGTTCCCCTTCTAGCTCTTTGTCAGTGGAAGGAGTGGGCAGATTTGACTGAGCAATTTTTGCCCCTCTTTAATGAGAAAGAAAACGTTGGGAAGTCAGGAGGCTTGAGAACTTGTGGCATTCTACGGGTTGCCTGCAAGGAATTTAAAGTACAAGCAATATAGATTCTATTCAGAGTTTTCCTAATTTAGGACTACATTGTGGAGCAGAATGCTAAGCACTGAGTTGTGCTTATGGAGCTGGAGGCAAATTGGAGTCTTGATGGAAAGGGATGAGAATGGCTAATACAATTTGAAAACTGCTTACTCAGAAATTAATATGTTTTTTCTTGCCTGTTCCCTGCTGCTGTTACCAAATCCCAGAAAGGTGCTTTTTAACAATAAGGACTGTAATGCATTTCATATATGTTAACAGTATGCCAGGGGGTAGTGAGGTGTTGCTGTGCTCCAAATAATAAGACACATATTGGAATGAAAAGAAGAGAGATGTAATTATTTAAGCAAACACTTCAATAGCTGGAAAAGTCATCTGTCATCCAGCCCATGACTGAGCCCTATCCCCCAGCTGAGGTAAAGTTGCATATTTCTGTTAACTTCAGTGGAATAAATCTGGTTTATTTCAGCTGTTGATTTGGCCTTTTAGCCAAAGAAATAGGCTGTAGGTCAGCTAGCAGAAATTACTATCTAATGGGAGGAAGAGTATGGCAAGTTGACAGGGACAAGTTTTGCCAAATATATGTAAAATGACAATGGTCTTTTTACTAAGTTAGGCACCAATGATGCATGGATCCTGTGGCAACTCTTAGGAATAGAGCTGTAAATCTCATTCTCTCTGAGTTTCAAGAAATACAATATCTGATCAATAAACTGACCAAACACTGATTATTTGTAGTGGAAAATTGCCTCCCTGGCTACTAAAACTGTGGAGCAAAGGTTGTTTCCAATTTGAGGAGGCACTTTATTATATGTGTAGCCCAAAGAAACAGATCAATCTCCTGTCCCTAAAGTCAAGGAGCCTTATCTGGCCTGGAAACACTGAGACATAAAACTAGGTCTGTCTTCACAAGACCTGCATTTATTTGGCCACAGTATGATGTGTTCCTTACAGCTTGATAATCATGTGCCTGCTCGGGGGTAGGAGACATGCAGTTAAGTGCTACGTGTAGGCAGAATATTTTTATTCAACGCACAAATTCCTCTAATGATTTCCCACAAAAAAAAAAAAAGGCAAAAATTAAAGTACTTACAGGTGACTTAAATACGGTTCTTTGTTATTTGATGGTGATGATGATGGTCATGTTGATGATGGTATATTTCTTGAAGTTCATTTGCCCAGTTTCAAAGAGGAAATTGGATCTAGGATGATTCAAAGCTTCATCAAATGGAGAAGCTGTAAAATAAAAATTACTTCCTGCCACAGTTCTAATAAACTTCCCCTTCCTGCACCTCCTACCCTCCATGTATAACATTCCCCCCATAGGTTCATAATGATGATTTAATCTCCTTCCCTCTTGCTTTATGGGAGCCAGTAGCTGGGACTCTATTTAGATTGATTGTTCTTCACTTGTTGTTAACAAGTGGCAAATTAATGGAGATGAACAAAAATGAAAGAGGAGATTCAAATTCAGCTTCCTCTGCACCACGGGGTTTTGATTTCAGACAGTTTACTCCTAATTTGAAGACAATGACAGTGAATTGATAACATTCTGGGTGTATTAGGATTCAGTGTGAAAGCTGATAAAGTATCTCATGACCTTTTTGGCTCAGATTTAATTATCCCCCAAAACAGCTCTTTATTCTTCCCTGATGGTGCTCCCCCCCGGTCTCTTTTCCCTTCACTTGGAAAACTTCACAGAGGCTGGCTAGATCGCAATGAATAGTGCTATAATTTTTCCTTATATGCCAGTTGTAGCTTTTGCAATTGTTTCATAACTGGCACTCCAGACAATTTTTCTGCTGTTCTCAGTAGAATAGACTGGACATATCAGTTTATACAAAATTTTTAAATGTTTCATTTTCCTCCAGGACAGTGAAAATTTCCTGTAGTATTCTGGCAGAGGGCTGGGACTTAAGGGAGCTCTGTTCCCAACTCTACTGTTGATACAATGGCAAGAAGCAAGAAACCTGCATCTCAGTGTATTTCCTTGTGGGGTAGGAGGAGAAGCCTCACATGGGGCTGTGGGACCTGGCCAGACCCGGTGTACTTCCACAGGAACCTGGAGCAATCTCCCTGTGTTTGCTGACACCTTTGAGCAGCTTCCTCCAAGCAATGCCCAGTAATATGTACAGATATTGAAACAAATATATATTTTGGGTTTGCAGTACTTGCAAACAAAACTGTGCTGAAACCATCCACACTGCTGCTGGAGAGGAGTGAGAGAGTGTCAACCACATACAACAGAGGTTAGCTACATGGCCTAGTAACTGCTGAAGACCACTTCGGTAATAAGTGCTGAGGACTGCCTAGAAGACTCTAAAGATTCAAATAAAGAATAGATTGGTTTTCCAAAGAAAGATGTTTATAGTAATAAGAATAATTATTATTTTTGCTGTAACCAAAATATTAGGTTCCTTGCACCACATTTTAAAATGTCACCCTTGTCCAGAGCAGCAATATTTCAATTTTTGGCTTGGCAATCTGCTTAGAAAAAAGCTCAGTGAAGAGCTTTTTTTCTGGTCCTAGATTGTTCATGAAAGGAATACTGTGATTTTGAACATAAGGAGTTAGCAAAGTACCGCACCTTCCAGGGTGGTGTTGTGCTTCAAATGGAATGGATTTCAGCCTCTCATTAGATTTTCATATTTCCTTTCAGATTGCTCCAGCCACTTCTTCTTTAATGACAAATTTGAAAGCTCCTCCTTTTTCCTGAATGGGGGGGGGGGGGGGCGGGCAATGAACTCCATGATTTCTATGGGGAAATAATGTATGTGGATACTTTTGCAATACCCACTCCACTTGCAAGTCAGCCTCTCATGCTAACTGTTGGCATTCAGGTGTTAGCAAAGAAGATTTAATAGGAGTTAACAACTCTTTAAAGAAGACTTTTTCAGATGTGGGAAAAGAGTATAAAAGTGATCATGACAGAAGTAGCTCATTTCTGTCCTAGCTCACTTTAAATATAAACATTTGATTTACAATTCTTATGTGGACTATAACCATGGCATGGAATCTGTTCTAATACCTGCAACTCTAATGAAAGATTTCCAGCCTGATTGACCATTTTCAGGGTCTTTCTAATCCAGCTCCCGTTAAATCAGTGAGGATCAAGACCATGGCAGAAAGAATTAGATGAGGAAGACAAGATGTAATTCAAGTAGAAAGCAAGCATTACTATCTGGCATACAGCAAAGAAAGATGAATGCACAGCGAGTGAACTGTTGGAGAATACCACAAAATTGGGGAAACCTACTTTACAATCACTGTTGCTGGAGCAAGATACTGACATAGAAGCTTCAAGCCAAAATGTTCTCAGATATCTTGCAGGAGTGATTCAGCTGAATATTACCCCCACAATCACTTTTCCACCTCTCACAGCTGTGAGATTATAATGGATCATGTGGGTACTCTTTATCTGGAAGCTAAGAAAACAAAAATGTTTATTAATGGAGTGGAATTAACAGTAATAGTTGAAACTCAAGCTGAGTGCAAGGAATTCATTAGATCCCCAAGATACTGACTGTGCTATAAAAGGCAGATGCAATTCAGTGCTGATAGATATAAGATAAAGCACATGGGAATACACACATATACCATCATGGGCACTAAATTAGCTATTGCCATCAAGAAGGAGATCTTGGAGTCACTTGGTATAGTTCTCTGATGGTCACCATGCAAGTGGAAAGTTACGAATTGTTGGGAAAAGAAGAGAGAATAAAGCAGGAAACTTCATAATGTCACTGTGTTGTACACCCATATCTGGGCCTGTGTCTGCACCTACCTCAAAATCATCAGAGTAAAACCTCAGAGGAGAACTGAAAAAAGGGAAAAGAAAAATGCCAGCTATTGTGAGAAGTAGGAGTGATTTTGATCTGAGGAGAGACCAAATACCCCAGAGTGCCTCAGACTGGAAAAGAGAAACCTGAAGGGTTATATATTTAGGGTTTTTTGGAAATGTAGCAGAGACAGTGAGACGAGAATGACCATTCATAACTAATCGTAACACAAGTGCTAAATGACACCAAGAAAAATTATAAGGCTGTTTTATAGAATAAACAAAGTACACATGAGAGGAAGGATCACTCTGTATTTGCACTTATCTTAAGCTGTTTCTAAGTGTCTGCTCCTGGGTATTGCCAAAGGAAAGGTGAGTGAAGGAGCTGGATCTTAGGTTAGAGCCAGTAATAGGCTCTTCTTATAATCTTTAGTTGCTTTGCATCCATGCTCTTCAATTAGGTAAATATCTCAGTATATCCATGAGGTGTTTAACATACAGTCTTAAAGCACTTCAGCACTTACATTCCTTTAAGATTTTTAGTTACTTCATAAATATAGTAGCAGGTCCTAACTAGTCTCCAAACGTAATGCACAATCCTTCTAAGCTGGTTTAGCTTGATTTATCAGAAAAACGCATAAAGCCAGATGAGATTACTGCTCGCACATTGTGTGATGCACCTGGCTAGGAACAATGCCAGATATGTCTCAGCAGACTTCATGTTAAAATTCAATGAAAGAATAAAGCATCAAATCTATCAAATCACTCTAATACACATCCTTCTGCAATAAAAACTAAGAGATTTTTATGTATCATGGAATAATATGTATACTGGGTCTTTTTTCCTATGAGAGATGCTGGAGGCATTACATATATTACATATAGTGTATATATATTATATAGTATATGTATTATATAGCTCTTCATTCTAAACTCTGAAAATATTGGCTTACATTCTTTGGAAATGCCATTGTTCAGCTTCATTATTTCTTTTCTTTTTCTCTTTTTTTATGATCCTGATTTTTTTGTTTCTGCTCTGTGGTTAGCCTCTGTAGTGCCCTTGACATGACACTTTAAGAACAGATGTCTGAACTAGTTAAATATGCTGTAATTGAGTGTTAATAGAAAGAATATACATGGGCTTTATGACAGACTTGTCAAGGAAACTGCGACAAGCTTTCCTGTCTTGGCATCTTGATATCAGATTCCTAATGCTTAATTCCTTTTCCTTTTCTCAACATGAGACTAAATTGTATGTATAATCAGTTCAGTTCCTTCTGCCAACATTAATATGGACTCCATGCATGCAGAAATTGGTAGATCATATGCTCTAATTTATTTGAAGCAATGAGCACAGTGTGTTCGGAGCAGAAAAACCCTCAGCAGTAGAGAGCCAGTGATCCTCAGTTGGGTTTGCTTGGAGCAGAGAGGCAACCTTGCATGTGTCCTTCTGCGGGCAGAGCTGTACCCGCTGCCTCATAGGCTTTAGCAGAAGGGCAGTTTCAAAAGCTCAGTGCAGCTGTGCCTCCATCCAGCACAGCTGTTTGTTTGCAAAGGGACTCTATCAATGCCTTTCACATCATTCCCCCATAAACAGCACCCATTTTGCATGAGCCTGTGTAAAAGAGCTTATCAAGGCCACATTCTCATAGTCTGCCCACTTTGAAGGCAAAGCCAGCTGAAGGACCTGCTCTCCCCTCCTCACCTCTCTCCTCTGCCTGCTTATTCGTGTCCCAGATTCCTGTCTCAGCTGAGCTAGCTCAAGTGCTTTGGGAGCTGTCCTGGAAGCCAGATAACCAAAACAGCTCAGTTTAGAATAAATCCCTTCAAATGTTTATTTCTGGAAAGCTTTAAACACAACCTTCAAGGAGTTGTCCCAGCACAGCTAAGGGGGCAGCCAGCTGGGGAGCGAGGGGAAGGCATGGGTGGCTTAGGGCAGTAAGGGGAAAAGACAGGAAAACTTTTAAAGCTGGTCCACAGCTAAAACTAATATCTGGCTGCTCTACACCTGATTGTTGCAGGAATAAGCCAGCAGCAAATTACTGCTCTCTGAAGTGAGGGAGAGTCACAAAGATAATTATACTTCAAAGAAGTAATTCTTCCTTGAGCTCTTCTTGTAACAGCGCAGTTTGCCCTGGGCTCTCGTGGAGGCTGCAGCTGTCCCTCACAGTGCCCCACATGCATGTAGGAACTGAGGTGTGGGGCTGATTTTTCTGTGGGACCCCCCTGGCAGGTTCGGTGTGGGGCCAGGCAGAGCATCACAGTGGTGCTGACTGCATTGCCTCTGCCTGTGCTGGCGGCGGAGGGAACCAGCTGCCTCTGCTGCCATTGCCAAGGCATGGGTCAGGATGAGCTCCCACACATCTCCCACTGCAATTGCTCAGGGCAAGGTCCTCCACTCCACCCCAGGCTAGTAAACCTCTCCTGGCCACGTACCCCACTCTCCATCTCAGACCTAGCCTTTCTTCCCTGTTCCCTCCATCCCCATTCCTTTTCTCTGTTTATTCTCTGCTCCCCTCTTTTCCTGTAAGACCTGGGACATGATCGTCCCAGCTGGTGCAGCACTGGTAAAGCCTCAGCCAGAGCACCACGTCCTGTATCAAGTGAGCATCCAAGGGAAGCAGCAAGGATGATTAGAGATATAGAAAACAAGCCACAAAGAAAAAAAATGTAGTCGTTTAGCCTAAGAAAGAGAAAGATGTAGAGAGAATATGACATCCCTCTTCAAATGTATGAAAGGATGATGCAAGAAGAAGGCAATAATCTGTTGCCAGTGTCCACTGTGGAAAGGCTTAACCTCCAGCCAGCTTCAGTGGCGCTTTGCTGTGGACGACAAGAAAGGCCAGAGACACACAGCCTGGATGAGAAGGGGGAAGGCACCCTGTGCATCTACTTCTCTTCGAAATTTTTAAGAACAGATTTGGCCACAGCAGCTGCTGTGCTCCCCCGCACAGGCGGCAGGCTCTGAGCCCCTTCCTGCCTCTCAGGCTGCCATCACAGGGAAGGAGGCGAGTGTCAGGAGAACCTGCTCCAGCGCGGGCCCTCCCCGGGCTGCAGGCCTTCAGGGACAACCTGCTCCCGCCTGGGCTCTCCACGGCCGCAGCTCCTGCGGGAAAGATCCCCCTGCTGCGGCCTGGGGCCCTCCCCGGGCTGCAGGCTGGGGCTCTGCTCCAGCGGGGGCTCTGCAGGGCTGCAGGGGATCCCTGCTGCGGGCCTGCAGCCCCTCCTGCCCTCCTCCTCCTCCGGCCTCGGGCTGCCTCTGCTGCTGCTCCCTCCTGGGCTTCCTCCTCCTCTGCCTGGGCCGCCTCTTGCCCTTTCGGCAACCTGTTTTCCCCCCGGCGCCCCCAGCTTGGCTGAGGGGCTCAGCTGTGCCCTGTGGTGGGGCCCTTGGAGCCGGCTGGGACCAGCTGGGACCGGCTGTGTCCGGCATGGGGCAGCCCCGGCCTCTCCCCACAGAGGCCCCCTGCAGCCCCACTGCCATCATCTGGACATGGTCATCCAATATGCAAACATAGAGCTGTTCCTGCCTTGGGCAGGGGGTTGGATGGACAACGTGATCTCTCGTGGTCCTGTGGGCAAATGGGGTGCTGGTGGGGAACATGGGTGTCTGTGCCCCAGAGGGCTGGGAGAGAGCCCGGCGGGCTATGGAGGAGCACGCGGTGAGAAAGGGGCCTCTGTTCCACGAGCAGGTGCAGGGGTGGAAGGAGGGGGCCAAGGGACCCATGCAAATCCTCCCTCAGGCCCCTGAGTTGCCGACGTCCTAGAGTGCCTTCATCCTCACGTCCCTGCCATTAGAGGAGCAAACGGTTAGTCATAGAATCATAGAATGCTTTGGGATGGAAGGGACCTTTAAAGGTCATCTAGTCCATCCCCCCTGCAATGGGCAGGGACATCTTAGAATCATAGACTCATAGAATTGTTAAGGTTGGAAAAGACCCTTAAGATTATCAGGTCCAACCGTTAACCTACCACTTCCAAGTCCGCCACTAAACCATGTCCTCAAGTACTGCATCTACCCATCTTTTAAATACCTCCAGGGATGGGGACTCAACCACTTCCCCAGGCAGCCTGTTCCAGTGGCTGACTACTCTTTCAGTAAAGTTTTTCCTAATATCGAACCTAAACTTACCCTGGCGCAAACTAGATCAGGTTGCTCAGAGCCCCATCCAGCCCCTCCTTGAATGTTTCCAAGGATGGGGCATCTACCACCTTTCTGAGCAGCCCGTTCCAGTGTTTCACCACCCTCATTGTGAAAAATTTTCTCCTTGTGTTCAGTCTAGTCCTGCAGCCTCAAGTAACAGACCTCATGAGGGAGGAGGGTTTGGAATGAGGGTCGGTCAGTTATTTGGCTCGGTGCCGCACACACTTCATTTAAACCCAGATCAACATATCGTGGGTCTTCATTCCATTCAGTCATCCTCTTCTACCCTCTCTGCATGGCAGTTTAAACCAGGCACTGCTTGGCCAGCCTCTGCACACCAGATTTAATAATGAGGGAGAAATCACCCTGACAAAATGTGTATACAGCTCCCCACTCTAAATCACACAGACTAAATCATACACTCTGCCAGCCATGCTCAGGATGAAACGTAATTCACTTCATGAACACTCCCCTTGATTTAAATAGAGGAGTATGCTAGCTATTTTTAATTTATGAGTCCCCCACACTGCTGCCGGTGGCCACTGTTCATGGTATATTGTTGTGATGCACTAAGCATATATTAAAGCTTCCCAGCACATCCTATAACATAAATTCTCTGTGTCTGTGCTGTTTGTAACTTTGACAGCTGTCAGTTGTATGGGGTCTAAAACTTGCCAATCGTCTTCTTTTCATCAGATTGAATTTCAGCAAATTTGTATTTGTGACTAGGAGACTGTAATCTTTGCTTATTTTTGCAGGATACACTGATGGTATAAACAGCATCTACAATTGTTTAACCACACTAATAATGCAACCATGTTCTGTATTTAAGAAAGCTAGAAGATGAGTTCCCATCTCAGAGAGGTATGTATTTTTTTTCCCTGTTTCAGCTGCTAGTCTATATATAATAGTATCCTCAGCAAACGTTTGCTTGTTAAGGACTGCATCTCAATTAACCTGAATGGTTTTCAAATTGAAACAGAAAAAGAAATGCATGAAAAGGCCACCTATAAGCAATTCAGAGCAAACTGCTGCAATTTATTGCCAGCTTGAAACTCTGAGATGGACCAACGGTAAATTACTGCATTCTGAAACCAAGCAAAAAATGATCCACGATTTTTTCCCTCCCTGTTGAATTTGAAGATAAAACAACTCAGCTCCTGAATACACAGCAGTGAGTTGTACTACAACCACAGAATGTTTTTAGCTGTGTAAAGACAAAGCAGTGGTGTATGATTTTGTCCTTATACTCACAGCCCTTCCCATCTTGAATCAAGGGCTGAGTCTCTTTAGAGACTCTCTTTATGGCAACCTAGCCTTTGCTGAGCTGAAGACCAAGCATGTTCCCAACCAGAACTGCAGTAAACATGTTAGAACATCTCAAAAGAAAATCTTTAATCTAAAAAGCTTCTTATCTGGAAGACTATGAATCTAAGTTTTTGCACATTAGCTGTGACCAGGTTTCACGTTGCCTGATATTACTTGAATTGCAGGAAGTCTGTTTGCAAAGCATGGCTTGCCATCCAAACTTTGCAGATGAGTCAGGAAGCAGTGCCTGCGTCCTAAACTCAGGAGAACTGGACCAGAATCAAATGTGAAACAAAATGCGCGTACCATATTCAACATGCAGCACGCAATCCTGCATGCATGCAGTGGAGACCTCTTGGGTGGGGTCAGACTGGAATTTCCTGACTTTGTTAAGAAGTCAATGCTAACCCACGTAACTTTTGTGCTTTCAAGAACAAATTGGCACAAAGTGAGAAATTGTTTTTCCCTGATGATGGGACAGCTTTTCTTGAGCTATAGCAGTACATTTGCTCCACAGGTCTTTCTTGGTCATAGAATCCTGCTCACTAAAGACTTCCAGACTATCAGTTGCGTAAAATTCAACCCTTATTCTCTGGGATCCTAAGGAATGTAATTCTTTTGGATAAGACACTGCTGTTATTGTGAGTTATTCCCTGACTTCCTCCTTCGCTTTCCCAAAAGACTAACAGATCCTTGCATTGAACAGGAACTACATTATGTGACTGCTTTAAAAGTGCTCTGCACTGCAGTCCCCACATTTGCTCCAGTTGTGCAGAGTTAAGGCAAAGGAGACAGGCTGCATGAGCAGGAAATGAGACAATAACAAAGATGAAATATGACTTGAGGAAATTCCAGAAGTCCTTGAGGAAACAATGGGGAAGATATTACTTAAGGAATGCCTATTTGTCTGGCTCCAGTCAGGTTAGCAAATAAGCCCCAAACTTTGATGTTCTTATCTAGACAGGAGAAAGGAGAGTGTGCAAGTGGCCATGGCTGGAAATGAATGTCTGATAATGAGAGAAACATAGGTACTATTGGGTGGGATGTGGCTTTCAAAGAACTCAGGGTGAGGGAATTTACCTGAGGCAATGAGCTACCGTGCACTAGGCATATAGACTTTTTGCTGCTGGGATTCTTCCTTCTGTTTTTTTATATATATTTAAAAGAGTAGGTGATTATTTTGTTTGGAAGTGTTTTTTTAGCCTCAGTCTCAGACACTGTCTCTTGAGAACAAGCTTTTGGTAGTGATGGGAGCTAAAGAACCAATTATGCTCCCACAGCTGGAACTGTCTGCTGGGTGGCACTGGGGGTATTTGAACCTTGGGATTGCAATTGAGCATGGACTTGGTGATGAATGAGGCTGGTTTTGACAAAAGAGAACTGCACTCCAATCATCTTGAATATTGGTCCTCAATGCTGCTCCTGAAGACCCTGCAATCATGCGGAGTACTCCTTGCTTTGTTACTATCATGCCCTACTTCATGTTTAATTTCTGTCCTCATCATCTTTCTGTCTGGGATTAAGTGGAGGAAAGGAAGTGCCCTCCATGGGGTTTAGTGCATAATCCTAGACTCCTTAGCAAGGAACCAATGTTTAGGAATCATAGACAAAACATGACCTTTCTAGGTGATCAGCTATGGGCACAGAGAAACTTGGGTCATTGAGGAGCAGTTTATGATTGTGGAATTGCTATTTCCCCTGCACTCACATTGTTCATTTCAGCAAAGCTTTGAGACACAAAATGCTTCTACACAAAGACAAAGTAACTTCAAGTCAAATCTGGTATTTGCTGGAACTGATCACACCAGAAATTTCCGTCCCCACAGCAGTACAGGTAGCTCCTTTCCCAACCAGTGAGGCATCTGCTTGTGTTGTTTCCAGATTTGGGCAAATGACTTACTGGGTTTTGTATCTCTTATGAAATTTTCCATTTATATTTCTGCCCATGAAACATACTCTTAAAGACATAGGCAGATGTGGGCACAACTATGTCTCCACTATGTGACAGTACTTAATGACATGCAGGCACTTCTAATTTTTATTAAAACTCACTACATCATTGAAAAACACTTACAAGGCACTACCAAACAAGACAGAGGGGAGCAGCAATCCTGTATTGGCTAAGCTGTTTTTCTGCTCAGTTTTCTTCCCCTCCATGTTGCACAGTACTAACATTTCTAGCAGCAGCTGAAAAAGAATGATTAGATTTCCTCTCCCACTTTGCTTCCCCCTCACATCTTCTCTCCTTGTTCTCTCTCTAGAATTGCAAATCTTGTTCACCCTAAAAAACATAACTCCTTTCTATCAGTGTCTAAGGTCCAGAAACTCAGAGCATTCTACCTTCTTGCTGAAATAACCCCTCTGTTACTGTCAGTGAGTGAGGCATTGTAGCAACCAGGCTCTGGAAAGCCACTGCAGGGAATGGATTCTTCCCTCTTTCCCACTGTTGCAAACTGGGAGGATACTTCACTGATTTTGCTGAAGTGAGAGAAAAATCAAGCACCACATTCACTATTCAGCGCAGGTCATCCACTGTCTATTATGAGCTGAAAATACCATTATAGGAAGCATTAAGATGGCATAGCTACTAGTAATGAGCATCTGTGTATCTCTATTATATTGGTTTTTAGATAACAAGATGTAGTGAATGCAAAGGGCCTCACCCAGGCTGCCAAAAAAAAAAAGGAAAGAAAAAGAGAAAAAAAGAAAACCCTGCCCTAAGTAGTTCTTTTTCTTCTTGAAGGCTGTTAATGAAAAGGGAAAAAAAAATAACACTTGAAATGAAAGACATGGAGGATCTGCTTGTCCTCGTGCACATTCACTGTGTGCTGAAGTCTGTAACAATGAAGGGAAATGATAGCAGAGAGCAACGTTGCCCTCCCTCAGACTGAGAAACTTTCACTGCAAAAGCATTTTAAAAGAATAACCCAGAGTACAGTAATTAAAGCTGATTCGGCTTCTCAAAAGACTGCTTCAAGCTTTTGTGCTGAACCTTCACAAATTCCACAGGGCTTTATTATTAATTGTGCTCCCCCCCACACACTGCTCTCTTTGGGATGTTTCTGCTGTCACAGGTTCAGTATTTCTCACAGGCTTTCTGTACATAACTGAGACTTGTCAGGAGAGGGAAATGTTTTTCCAAGCATTTTTCCCCTTTGTCCTCCCTCTCTTGTGCCTTGTTCCCTTGGTAATTTTTTGTTTGCTTGCTTTTTAATTTTTTTCTACATTTTCTTTCAAAGAGTCTCTGGTGGAAAGGAATGACATGGGGGCTGGATGCCTTTCTTTCACCACTCTCAGATCATATGTCAAACCCACCTGGGATCATTGTTCCTGAACCTCTGAACAACTGATCTCTCTCAGGAGCTGGTAGATTCACTCCTGTCCCAAAGCAGGCAACCATGAATGCAGCTGTGGGTGCAACACACACATCTGGCCTTGGATCCAGATTCCTCCAGACAGAAGGAGAGATAGGGAGGTAGGAACTAGATGATCTTTAAGGTCCCTTCCAACCCAAATTATTCTATGATTCTATGTTTCTATGATAGTTACAAAACTTAAAGGTTGCTGCTGGACATGGGAATCTGGGTTGGGAAGCAATTTGTACTAGAAGGGGGATCAACCCTTCAGGCTGGAATTTCTCTTTCAGACATTTCTCTTATGTTTCTCTGTGTTGTTTTATGGTTGTTTTTTGTTTTTTTTTTTTAACTTGGAGAAGTGAAATGCTAATTTTTCTACAGATTGAAAGGCAGGCTGGCTAGCCTGGAATAAAAGTGAAAGGCAGCATTCTTTATTGTAATCAAAGGGAGTATAAATGAATGGTAGCAGCCCACTGCCATTTAAAGGATATCCCTAAGTTTCCAAACACACTGTTGGTACTTTCCAGATAAAAGTCCACTGCTAATATTTTTTGCTTCTTTCTGTGATCACTTATAAGAGCTTAAAAGCATGGAAAAGAAACAGATTCCAATTTGAGTGGGGCATTTGCTTCTTTAACACTGTCTTCTGGGGCATTTTGCTTCTTTAACACAACATTCATTGCTCAAGGATAGCCAGCAGATCACCTTATAGGGCTAGCAAATCTCTCACGGCACTTCATGGATTTCAGCAAAATGAACAGGATAGATTAAAAAGAAGAGGACCTGACTGTGGACTGCAGTCCTTTGCCTCTGAGGAAGAACTGTTTAACCCAAAAGGAACAGAAAGTCCCTTTGCCATCAAATATATTGATTCATCCATCTAAATGACCTGAATAGTATCTGACTCTGCTTCAGGAGGAGGCTTCCACTCATGGCAAAAAATGAACTTGCATTATCATCATCTGCTTGTCTTTGTTGGGAAAGTAAATGGTTCTGTAGATTCTATGGATTTATTCAGCCAAATGTAGGTGTGCACATATAGGCATCCACTTGTGACCTAGTCATCTGTCCTTCCTTTATGGTCAATATGAGAAGACATTTCTCCTGCACTTTCCTTCATTTGAAACCAAATATCAAACAAAGTTCATCTGGATCATGCCCTAGAAGTGCCTGTTTGTTCCCATTAACTCCTCAGAGAAGTAGGGTGACCAGTTTAGATAGATAAAAAAATAAATGTCACTCCCTATCTTCAAGAGGGGCAAGAGGGAGGATCTGAGAAACCATGGGCTGCTGAGCCTCACCTTGATCCCTGGGAAGGTGATGGAACAAATAATCCTGGAAACCATTTCCAAACATATTAATGACAGGAAGGTTACTGGGAGTAGTGAGCATGGATTTATGAAGGGGAAATCATGCCTGACCAGCCTGATAGCCATCTACGATAGGATGATACTGACTCCCACAACATCCTCATAGATAAACTGATGAAGTATGGACCAAATAACAGGACAGTAAAGCAGACAGAGCCATTGAAAGGACAACAGGAAAAAGGCACAAACTAATATGCAGGAAATTCCTTTTAAACATAACAAAACCTTTTTTACTATGATGGTGGTCAAACACTGGAACAGGTTGCCCAGAGAAGCTGTTGAGCTTCAGTCCTTGGAGATACTCAAACCCTGACTGGACACAGTCCTGGGCAATCTGTTCTAGTTGACTCTACTTTAAGCAGGGAGATTGGACTAGAAGATTTTGGTGGGCTGACCTTGGCTGGCTGCTAGATGTCCACCCAGTCACTCCCTCGCTCCCCTTCCTCAATAGGACAGTGAGACAAAATAAGAAGAAAAGCTTGTGGGTGGAGATAAAGACAGGGAGATCACTTACCAATTACAGTCATGGGCAAAACAGACTTGACTGGGAGAAAGTGAATTTAATTTATTGAAAACTAAAATAGATTTGGGTAGTAAGAAACATAGACAAAAACTAAAACACCTTCACCTAAACCCACCTTCTGCTGCTGCTCCCTCCTGGGCTTCCTCCTCCTCTGCCTGGGCCACCTTTTGCCCTTTCAGCAACCTGTTTTCCCCCCGGCGCCCCCAGCTTGGCTGAGGGGCTCAGCTGTGCCCTGCGGTGGAACCGGCTGGGACCAGCTGGGACTGTCTGTGTCCAGCACGGGGCAGCCCGGCCTCTCCTCAGAGGCCACCCTGCAGTCTCCCCCACCAATGCATGGGCATATAAATGCAATGATATCCATAGGTCTCTTCCAAACTCAACTATTCCATGATTCAGTGGTTTTGTGGTATGGTAGTTGATGCTGCGTATGGAGGTGCCAAGTTCTTGTTGTCTGCTCCCTTATTATGGTTTACCTATTGAGCCAGGGTGTTGTCCTCCTCTCCTTCCTGCAGAACCCACAAGTTCCAGCAGATAAACCTACGACCAGCTCACTGCAAGTAGCCTGCAAATTCTCAGCTGCTCTTGAAATATAAATCATTTTCATTTGCTTGAACCAGAGGTACATCTCTTTTCTCTCCAGTTTAAAGCAAATCCTTCAATACAATTTTCATCTCCGTAACAGAAAATGAGAAAACAATTACCACTGCACAGCTCTTTCTTGCTCTTACTTTTCTATTGTTTGCAAAAGTATTTGAAAATTCCTTTTCTTTCCCAATATACCCTAGTAAAAGAATCTATGCTAATGTCAAGGCAGAAATGCCATTTTCTTTTCTCCCAGACAACCTACCAATGATTGACCCAAATGAAACTGTAAATTGTCAGTGATGTGATCTGTTTTAAAAATCTAAAGATATCAAATACATTAAAATGTTGTTTCTTTGTTTATTTATCCAAAACCAACATGCTACCAGAGGACAGCCAAATTCTGGGAACAGACTTCTGAGTCCTTATCCAGGTTATTTGTTTCAGCTCTACTGTAGTGGAACCAAACCAATGCTCTCATTGACTGCAAGCTCTGCACCCAGGAGTGTTTTAAAAAAAGAGTACCAAAGTGGGTGGCAATGCCTTGGAATCTTCCTGGCTGTGAGTATGTACAATATAATTTGGTTTCTTTTTTAAAAATTGACTTCTGAACTATCAGGTTAAGATCATGAGATCTGGAGTGTTTATCAGTCTAACAGGTGTTGGCCAGGAAGACATAGAGACACATTAGCATCACATAGACGCGACTGGGTTTGTGCACAGCACCACTGACAGTATGTCTAAGAGAGAAGAAAAGTCAGAGATAAAGTTGAGCATATGTGGGACCAATCAGAGTTTGTTCATGCCTGAAGTTAATTTAGAATTTTCTCATTTGTCTCTAGAAGAGACCACAGAGCAGGAGAGTCTAACCAGTTTTTAATTTACCAATGTTTTTTTTCTTCTCAAGGCCCAAAGCAAAGGCAGACTCCTATAAACAGAAAGGAACTTGAATAATTTCTTCTGTTTCATGATGCCCTCTCCAGGGAATCTGCTCTCATCTCTCCCATAGCCTACCTTATTTTGAGACTTGGGGCTTCTGGACGCTCAGAAAGACACATCAAGAGAAATATTAATTCCCATTGTGCCTGGGTAGAAAACAGCATCCTGTGTTCTCAGTAGCAGACCTGGCTACATGGACCAGCCTCTGCAACCTCTAGGCTTCAGTACTGAGAGTCACAACAGCGGTGAAACGCTGCCTGCTAGCGCTTCAGCTGGTACAGACTGCAGGAGCCCATCTCGCTTTGTCTCATGGGTCACTTCCTCTACACAAATTTCTGCCCCTTTCCCAGCTCCCCGGCAGCTGCAGGGTCCATTTCAGTGTCTCCAGAGCTGAGTTTGTGCCTGACATTCCAGCAGGGCTTGTTGCTTCCGAGCAGTCACTTAGGCTAAAACAAAAATGTATTCCAAAGTGACAAGATAGCTCTAGACACACCAGTGAACTAGAAATAAGTGGAAAGGTCAGTAAAATATTCTTCCGCTGAATCAGAATGTCTGTTATTAAAGAATACATGGAAATGGAGCAGTAGTTAATGCTTTGCCATTGCACAATATATTCTGCTGAATTCCTTATCTCATTAGCACACTGAATAGGCATTTGAGGTAGGGATGCACCAAAGGCCCATTCTCAGCAAAAATAAAATATAGGAAAAGTACAAATAACAATGTCCCAAAACCCAAAGACACAAAAGTTTCTTAAAGATCCTTTTATTTCTCTTTTTTTTTTTTAACTTCAGATCATAATCTTTAGGAGCAACATTTTGCAAATTTCCTGTGTCCTAGAAGCATTATTAACGGAGCACTGAAATGTTCTTTTGAACACATACCAGGTGCCAGACTTTTAAAATCAGATCATTTCAATTACTACTGCATTTTCCCCTTTTTCTTGCTACAGCATGGACATCATTTGAACAGATAATATTTTATGAACTGGCCTGCTTAGAGACAATGCCATGCAATGTTTGAAGCTGGTATTCTGACCCAGCACATACTTGGAAGTGTCGGTGTATATTCTAATAGCTCCCTACATCTACTGAAATCACTTTGCAATGGAAATTGGCAAGAAAGGAAAGGCTGAATGTGATAAAATGCCTCTGCAAGCACAATACATAGCTCAGTATACTATTGTGCTCCATCCCTTAACACAAAAGTTAATGCCAATGGCTCCAGATGCTGTCAAAAGAATTGGGAACAACAAGGCTGGAATGGTTTATTAGGAAAATTGACCTAATGAGAGGGTGAATAAACCAAGACTGGGGTTTACTCTCCCCTCCTTGGTAGATCTTAAGTCTTCCTAGAGGCACCCCTTCTTTGTGTCTCACTTTCCCACCTGGAACATGTGGATCACAGCACAGTCCTACCCTCTGGAGCAATGACTGCAAAGTTTTCAAAAACGTTAGTAAAGATAGGATTGGGAAAATACCTGTAACAATTAGGAAGGGGTCAGGGAGGAGGGTGTAGCAGGTATACTGTATTTCTTCATCAGGTGCTTTCAACCTTGCAGGAAGCAAGGGATTTTTCTAAGAACTCTCTAGCTGCCCTGCTGGAAGCACAAGTGCTCCAACATTTGTCTGAGGGTGACATTCAGGCGAGCTGCTGTCAGAAGCTCTGCTAGTTGCTTAGACAGCACTTGAGATATGAAAGATGCCCAAGCACTGAATCATGCTACAATCATAACAAGCTGCTGAGCTGTTCCAGAAAACATCTCCGTTTCAAATCATCAGTTTTTACATATTTGGAGTAAATTTTACTCTAACGAGCTTGTTCGTCTAATAGGCTGGAAAATCTAGTAGAAACTGCCAATTTGTACACGTTTGCCACTAATAGGCTTCTCAGACACTGTGGAGCTTTCTACAGCTGCATAGCCATTGATGTGGCCTCACAGTCGCTCTCTGGGGATGGACATTAGACCCACCACAGCCAGCCTCAAAATTATGGTTACTGTTATGGGTTGTAGTGGCTAGCAAAACTGCCAGTATCGCAAACTGCATTGCGCTAGGGCTGTCCAAAAATAGCCAGAAAGATGTCCCCTCTCCCAAAAAGCAACATTCTTCATGTACCGAATGAAAAGCCACCATCTGGTGTATATCTGGCAGCATACAGGAGGTGGATTAATAGAGTCAGAGCCAGATCTTGGTGGATCAGTGTCACCAGTGAAAGAGCAATATGAGCACAGGCTCCAAGACGCACCTCACTGCAACGGATGAAAAATGTTATGAGACTTAGGTTATTAATTAATTAATAATCTATATTTCAGGTTCCCAAGAAAGTGTGGATCTCTTTGCATTCTCTACATTTGCTGTGTGGTTATGTGCATAAATGAAATCTGCCCAGTAGGGCCGGATCTGATCTCTGGCTCTCTGTCTTTCTCTGATCTCTGGCTAGAAGGTGGCTGCACAGCCATGTGAGTTTCCCAAGATGGGTCCTGGTGGGATAGGAATAATGTTTCCTCAAACCCATGACAGAGTGCTACAAGTTAGAATTTTTTTTTTTTTCCTTTACACAAGGTGAGTTCCTCATTCGCTGATAGAAGAGAATGATCTGCTCAGTAATTTCATGCTTCCTGACTGTTTAGTTACTCTGTGGACTTAAATAGGATGAAGTTTTCATCCGAACTATTCCACTTCAGTGCAAGGAAAAACTCTGCAAAATAGGACTTTGAGAAGCAATAGTCTCTCCATTTTTGGCAGTTTCCATTCCAAGCCATTGGAGTCTCAGGAACTGATCCCAGCTATCACTGTAAAATATTGTCCTCCCACTGCTGCAGAAAGGAAGCAGAGACAAAGGATGTTGCTCCATTCTGCCTTCTGATAAATAAAGGGTGATTTACCTAATTGTGCCTTTCCAACGGTAGGAAAAAAACAGGAGGAGGATGATCATATCACCTTCATCCTGGTAGTCCTTGACTAGAAGTCTAAGGTTTAACGACATTAGAAGGTTAACCAAAAGTCAGCAACCAGTTTATCAGTACGTAGTCATTTATTGAACATGCGATCATTTTGATGACCCCAGAAATTATTGCCTCAGGATCTATTTTTGGTAGTTTGATTAAACTTACTTAAGTATGACAAGAATGGAAATTAATAAAGCTAGTGTTCCTGAGGGGACTCTGTAGTACTGTATCATTTTTCAGAACAGTAGCAAAAGTGCTTGTAATTTATCCATAAAGTCAATTAAAGCAAAATGCAAGACCTTCAATTGTTTCTATATGTAGTTTATTTCTCTAAATTGTTTTTTTTTTGGCTTTGTAATATCATGTTTTTTCCAGGTTAGTTAACCAAGTATGGACAAAAACCAAAAGCTAGATCTTGATATTCCTCAGGCGGATTAAAAATAATGAGAGTTTAAAATGTATTTTCTTTTTAGCTGCCGTTTGAACTGTTAGAATTTAGGATTTTGATCCTTTTGGATCTGGTATTTAATTTTTCCCACTGCAAGCAAGAACTATCATTCTCAAGAATTCACAGGACTCCAGGAGGCAGGGCTTCTGTTACCAAACACCAGATAAGGTGAGAATACAAATGGTGTCAGGACTGTGGTGGGCAAACATTTCTACCAGTGGAGGATTCATGTATCTGTAACCTGAGAATTGCAGACAACAAAATTTCTCGTATCCCATGATGCAGAAAAAAGAGAATTTCACAGGATACTGACCATTGAAAGGAAGTCATCCACATATTCAGAAGTGGCCTTATTTATCTTGATCACCATTGTTTGCTTTATTTCTATATGAATGAGACTGTAAATAGTGAAAGTATGTACCTTATGTTGTATCCCTGTTTTCATAATGTATTTGAGAAGATTTAGAAATTGCAGTTGAGTGAATCCTTGCTGGTATTAGGCCTTAGCTCTAAAAGAGGTGCTGAGAAGTAGCTTAAAGACTTATTTTTATTGGGACCCTGGTTTTGTTCATTAGAACTATACATTAAAACTCGCAGTTTTAGTAGAAACTTGGGAGTAAATTGCAATGTTGCTCCAAAACTGCTAAAGTGTAATCTCATTTAGCTGCAAGGACTGCTTGTCCGCGGCCTGACAGCTCTGCTTCTCAGATTGCTTTGGACTTGTCCATTTTCTCTCTTGCTTAGCATCATTGTTCCACTGACAGCCACTCGGATGTGCAGCTCCCATCGTTCTGTCACCTCTCTAGCCAGACAGCAAGCGTTAGCATCAGTCTCCGCACTGAAAGACTGATAATGTGACATCTTATTTTAACTCTGCAGGGAATACTAGCTAAAGGGGTTGCCTATCAGTGTCATCTTGATTGTTCTCTGAGCCATTTCTGTAGAAGGAAAAGGGTTTCGATCCCCCTTTAGGATTTTCTGAGGTCAGAGAGAATCCTGCAGCCTGGATTAAGACCATGAGCCTCCACTTGAGCTCTGCCATGAAGAAGAGATTTCAGCCTTCATTCTCCTAGTTTTAAATGGCTTCAGGGAAACAACATCAAAAGGATTTTCCCACCCCCCATAACAGCTGGTTTGAAACCTGTGTGTTTCAACTGGGGTCTTTATTCTGTATTTTATCCATGGTGGTTGCACCTCTAGATATTGATTTGGCATTTGACCACAGAAATGGTGAGCTCCACAGTCTAAAAATACAGGAGCTTTATTTGGGCAGACTACCTGGAGCCCTGCTCCTGTCTACCACTGTCCCATGCAATGTGTTTGTCCTTGCCTAGGCAGTCACTTGTCCCTGCATCCCAGCCCTTCATTAACAGAATAATTGCAACTGATTATCAGCAGAACTGCAGGGAGATGGGGACCTATTGGCTTGCCCTTAAAGAACATCCTTAGTTTCAGTCTCAACTCTGAAACGGATGTTTTCTGAGGCCCTATTAAGATCCCTTACAATTTTTAGTTCATTTGGATTGACTAAAATACCGTAAGACTATTAAATACCAGAAAATACTGTGGGACTAGTGTGATGGTTCATTTGTATTTCCAAAACTCCTCATAGAAATTTTGCAAATGTTCTTCACGGAAATTTAAAAAACAATCCTATCAGAGAGGGCAAGGCATGCAGGGTGAGGAATCGAAGTGTCAGAAAAGAGAAATATCTTTCTCCTTTGAATTCCACTATAAAAACTCTTTTACACTTTACCAGCAATTCAATCCCAAAGGTTAGGCAGTTTCTGTATTATGTTGCTGTCTGTAACAGTGACCATCACAGTGCCACAGAAACACGGGTTTCTGTCCCTGTCTATAACATCTATAGCCTTTGCCAGTGAGTTTAAGCTATTTAGGGCATTCACTGCCTCCTCTGGTGTGCTGATCTTGCTAGAGGATTTTTTTTTCTTTTCTGATAAAATCAACACAGCTGGCTATTTTATTAGCTGCTTTTACCACAAGGACATGGGGCAACAGCACAGGAGATTGCAGAAGTCCCTGCTGAGGGGATCCTTTGGGAGGTCCAGGAAAGCTGGGATCAGGACAAGTGATGCAAGAAATGTAGCCCCAATTCTTTCTCTATTCTCCTCTTAGAGAGAAAGCAGTCTCCAACTCATTAGCCCTGGAAGTAACCATCTAATTTACATTACACATCATTATTTTCTTCCTATTTTTGGTTCCTGATTTCAACAGTCTGTTGTTTAGAAATATTTTTTGTTACCACATTCTGAGAGGGCTTAATTTGGAAGTTTTTACATACATGTATTTCTTGCCTGTACCAGATTCCCATTACAGACAAATATAGTGTCCTTTAAAGTCATCCAAAAAGCAATTCTTTTGATAAAGCATTCTGTATTGTGTACTTACAAATACAGTTGGTTTAATTACCACTCTAACTGTTTGACAGTCACAATATTCTTACAGAGCACTGGAAAACCACTCCTCTCACCCTCTTCCTTTAAACTACCTGAACAGTTCTAGTGAGAAAAGTAAAAGTCTGGAAACTTGTTTTTTTTCAGAGCAGTTTTTGAACCAGAGAGCTTTTTAGAGGGTTAATGTATGTTCAAAAGAGAATTAGAGATTGCTGGAGGGATCCACTGGGCATAGCAGTCAGTGAGGGATAATTCTTGCCAATTCCCAATGCTGGTAATCAGCTCACTGGAGGTTTGTACCCTAAGAGGAGCCATATCCTGGTTTGGTCTGGTTCAAGAGGGCCACCTGGGCACGCTGCTGGCTCATGTTCAGCTGGCTGTCAGCCAACACCCCCAGGTCCTTTTCCGCTGGGCAGCTCTCCAGCCACTCTTCCCCAAGCCTGTAGCATTGCATGGGGTTGTTGTGACCCAAGTGCAGGACCTGGCACTTGGCCTTGTTGAATCTCATACAGTTGGCCTCGTCCCATCAATCCAGCTTGTCCAGGTCCCTCTGTAGACCCTTCCTACCTTCAGGCAGATCAACACTCCCACCCAACTTGGTGTCGTCTGCAAACTTACTGAGGGTGCACTCAATCCCCTCATCCAGATCATTGATAAAGGTATTAAACAGAACTGGCCCCAATACTGAGCCCTGGGGAACACCACTTGTGACTGGCTGCCAACTGGATTTGACTCCATTCACCACCACTCTCTGGGCTCAGCCATTCAGCCAGTTTTTAACCCAGTGCAGAGTGCACTTATCCAAGCCATGAACAGTCAGTTTCTCCAGGAGAGTGCTGTGGGAGACAGTGTCAAAGGCCTTACTAAAGTCCAGGTAGACAACATCCACAGCCTTCCCCTCATCCACCAAGTGAGTCACCTTGTCATAGAAGGAGACCAGGTTAGTGAAGCAGGATCTTCCCTTCATCAACCCATGCTGGCTGGGCCTGATCCCCCAGTTGTCCCGCATGTGCCACATGATGGCACTCAAGATGATCTGCTCCATGACCTTCCCTGGCACAGAGGTCAGGCTAACAGGCCTGTAGTTCCCCGGATCCACCTTCCAACCCTTCTTTGGGCCCCTCACTATAAGAAGGACATTGAGGTGCTGGAGCGTGTCCAAAGAAGGGCAACGAGGCTGGTGAAGGGTCTGGAGCACAAGTCTTGTGAGGAGCGGCTGAGGGAGCTGGGATTGTTTAGTTTGGAGAAGAGGAGGCTGTAGAGACCTTATTGCTCTCTACAACTACCTGAAAGGAGGTTGTAGTGAGGTGGGGGTCGGTCTCTTCTCCCAGGTAACAAGTGATAGGAGAAGAGGAAATGGGCTCAGGTTGTGCCAGGGGAGGTTTAGATTAGATATTAGGAAAAATTTCTTCACTGAGAGAGGGTTAGGCATTGGAACAGACTGCCCAGGGAAGTGGTGCAATCACAGTCCCTGGAAGTATTCAAAAAACGTGTGGATGTGCTGCTTAGGGACATGGTTTAGAAGTGGACCAGGCAGTTAGGTTAACGGCTGGACTCGGTGATCTCACAGGTCCTTTCCAACCTTAATGATTCTATGATTCTATGATGCTATGAAGAGAATTACCAAACAATGGAGCCAAAAGACAGCCCTGTGCTAGAATGAGGCACTATGTCTTCCTCCTTGACAGGTCTTGCAAGGAGCTTTGAAGCAGTACGGGCAAAAGTGGCTTGAGTTTAAAGCTTTTGTTTGTTGGTTTGTTATGTGTTTTCCAAAGAGAGTGCTTTTTCTCTAAATAAACAGCATTTTGCTTTGCTAAGCTGAATTATCACAGGTTAAACCCTATTCTCCCTGAGGAGAAGTGGTATACCAGGGCTTGAAGTAAACCCAAAGAATGGCAATAAATTGTGAGAGCTGGAGGGAAATACCACTCCTTAGGAATAATTCAGAAAAGGGTCTGCAAACCCTGCATTCTGTGTGGGCTCGCAGAGGGGACAGGCACCATCCCCTGCCCCCTCCATGTGACAGACACAACAAAGCTCTGGGTGCAGGTCCAGCACCACCCTTGGCTTCAGTGGAGCCAGCTCTGCTCACAGGAATCAAATTTAACAAAATCAGGCCTTAAATTTGAAAGAAGACAACTACAGTCTTTATTCAAGCAAAAGGTTTGAACATAAGCTGAACTGTAAGGGCACAGTTAGTCCACCAACTTCAATGAACTGCATATACTTCAGCTTTACCTACAAGTTTTATGCTAAGGAAAAAATTAACTTACCAAGCATTTTTGTTTCCACAATGTCATTCTGTTTTCCAGTTCAGTGAAAAGAAAAAGCCCTGACTTAACAGAGACTTCCCCTGAACAAGCAATGCATAAAAGCAACATAAGGGTATAGAGTGCATGGAAAATTATATTCTTCCATGCTCTACCTTGGCTTTCTCTTTTAAACAATGATTGATGGGTTTTTGATTGAAGTTCAGTGGCTTGATATCAAAGACAGCAGCTCATAAGATCAGAGAGAAATTATGACTGTGTATTAGTGGCTGGTTATTATTTAAAAACAAAGCCTAAAACATATTGGTTACCCCTTCATCAGACACACTCTCATGGGTATTCTTTTATGATTGTTCCATTTTCTGAGTCTCACAAAACAATTTAACGTTAAGCATAGCAGAGCTTATTCTGCTTTAAGATATCAAGGGAATTTACATAATGACTAATTTAAAAGCACACACACAAATTAACTAAATTCACACGTAAAGGAATATGCTTCAAAAGTTAGCACATTTTTTGCTGGCTGGGATTCAGTGGATAATTAAAAAACCTCAACCCTCTTGCTGATCATCAATCCGGAAAACGTGTAAGTAGGTTTATAGAACAAAAGGCAAAGGCCCTGCTCTTGGCATTCTGTCTAGACAATGAGTTGACCTTATTTAAACTGGTGCACTGGGGGGCATCTCCTGGGACTTGAAATCTATGAAAGTGAAGGGGCTAATTGCTTGAGATCAAATCAGATATGTCTGAATCATACTGTCCAATAGAAAAGGTGTCCACAATTTGAACATGCTTTGGGAATATTTTCAAAGAGGGAATAAAACTGAAGAACCTAGGAAGGAAGGCTGCTTAAATGGGCATCTGCAATTGCTGTCTCTGTTGCTCAAGCCTCCTTGTTCTTCTTTGTGGTGTGCTAGAGCAAATCTTTGCACAGTTGTGTTGTGAGCCATATTGGAGAACTAAGCCAGTTGAAAGCTAAAACTTTTTTTCTTCGGTTGTTTTCCAGACAGATCAGTTCCTCAGTCTAATTCACTGTTGGACCAGCAAGAGGTCTTGCATAGACACAGCCTGAGGAATGATGCTAGGACAGGAAGGAATAGCAAAGAAATCGAAGTGTAATTATCCCTTTACTGATGACTGAATACATCATTCATATAATCCCATGCTGAGAAATATGTTTATTTAGAAATTTGATGTCTCCTTGTCTTTCAAGCTGACAGGTAACTATTGTAATAAGCTCCTATAGGGTTTAATTCCTTCCTTCTCCCCAGCCCAAATGTAAAGACCTAAATGTTCAGCATAGTGCCAGGAAAAGAGGAGACACTTGAAAAATTCTGCCAAAGTCACCTCAAACCTCAATAGTTACCTAATTAACCTGTTTAATTTGATGAGACTAAAAGCATGATCAAATTGGCTGTCATCTAATTATGCTCTTTTCACTAATATTTTGATAATATTTCTTATCTGCATGGCATAGCTAATTTAGTGTAAGTTATGATTTTTTTAAAAAAAGCTGTGATTGTGGCTTTTTATGCTTTTTCACTGTATCTTTCAGTCTGTGTTTCAAAACCAGCTGTAGATTATGATTGTAAGGAAAAGGAAGTGTTTATTACAAGGATTTGGGCTTCTTGTAATTATTCTCTGCTGGGTTTTGAGGTACAGTTAGTTAACCCTCTTGGTGAAAGCACAAGTCTTAGGATGATCTATAGTACCACTGTGAAGATTAAATATCAGTAGGAGAAGTAATAATCAAAAGCTTGACTTGAGGAAGGTCTGGATGTTTTGACTCAGCAAAACGCTGCAGCACACAATTTGAAAACAGGATACATTTTAATATCCTGAGAAGTAATTCATTGCACAAAGCAAGCACTGAAGCAGAGTGTGTGTTTATATATGTATATGAAAGTACTCTTCTTATATCTGAAGTCTTGTAGCTATTTCCGATTAAGTCTTGAGAAAATCGGAGTGATTGTTTTAATCAATATTTCTTGAGATAACATTATTCTCTATGAGTTAAGTAGTAACATGAAAATTCTGAAAACACAAAGGTTTTGATTTTAGGCTACTAAACCCTGATTTTGTGGCATAAATTCCATTAGTGTGGGATTGTGGATGAATTTAAATTTGTAATGAATTGCTTGTTCCAGACTTTTGAGTTTTAGATTCTTTTGGAGATGTATCATCTCAGTTGGCATCTTCAATAATATTCTTTCTTGAAAATCACTTCTTTGAAAGCCTGATCTTTACCTCGTGTTTATCCTGTGCCTCCATGTTGCTGCCTTATTCTACTTATATGGCTACAATAAGAAATTTTTCTTACATGGGAAATTGCTTCTGTCATAAGCAAAAGGTATTAGGATTAATGCCCACTCTCTGAGAAGTGAGACAGCCTCTGATTTCAGGGACTTCAGTTCAATTCTGTTCTCTGTCACAGACAGTGGGACTATTTGCCTCTGTAAACAGGTATTAGAGCACTCCCCTAGCCACTGAAATGGGAATATAGGAGGATTAAAAAATCCACCCAATCCTCCTTTCAGTTTTTTGTTATCTAATTGAATAGGAGGTGGAGTGCTTTGGGACCAGAAAACAAGAAACTCACCTCTGCTTGCCTTAAGCTAAAAACTCAGACTTGTTAGTGACAAAACACCTTTAATTCAAGGACTCTTTCCTGCAATGGGGCACAGAGCAGCAGCTGCCTGTGAGACCGTGCCAGGTCTTTGTACCAGCTGAGATCACCGCCTCTATTCTCCCACTTTCATTTTATCCTCTTTTTCCCTGCTCTGGCTTCTGTCTTGGCTTTGCATGCCCCGGGGAAGAGTTGTTTCATACATCCTTGTATCATTTACAGTGTAGCTGGACCCTTCCAGTGGCTGAAGTCCTTGGGGGATCTACACCACATGTCCTGAAACATTGAGCGGAGATGTTTAAATCTGAAAGCTTTTTTCTCTTGACTGCGTGAGCAGTCAGGGGAGGAAGAGGAGCTTTTGCCTTTCCAGGCTTATTTAGGCACGTAAATTGAGCTCTGGGCTGAATTGCCCTCTCTCTCCATTGACCACAAAGGGAGCCTCATGAGACTTATGTCCTGCCTTAGGCATCAAACATCAGATGACTACAAATTGGCTTTGTGTGCTATCATGATTACAGATTTTTTTTTCTTCTCCAGCTTTATTTATAGCTTTAATCATTTCAGTTATTGTTTTTGTAGTTTCTATGACCTCTTTTTTTGATAGCAAGATGCAATTTTAGTTTTTTTACCTTGACCATCTAGGCTAGTTTTCTTATTCTAATAATAATTCACATCAGAGAGCCTTCATCCGCAGTTTCCAATCCACTTTGCAAGCTGCTCTTAACTACATCCTCCAAGGCCCCTATGAAGTAGGAAGGGAACCCGTAAGATCACCACTCAGAAGATCCCACTGAAATTACCTACATCTGAGATGGAAAGTGGTGTCTGTTAAATGAAAACACTGTGAAGCTACAATTTCACTGAAGTCCTGCCAACTTAAAAAGCATCAGTGGAGTGAGAAGTGGGTTTAAGCTGAGATTGCTGAGAAAGTCAAGTCATAGTTAAAGCTAATCTGGGGGAGTAGAATTAACCCATCTTGGCTTATAAAAATGTTGTGGGAGCTTCACTCACTGGAGAGCCAGGACATCCCAATTCTTGTTTGCTGGCTGGTCAGCAAATTGTCTGCAGACAGAATTTTATATGATGCCTCATTTGCCAAAGCTGTCCCCAGCTTCTAATCTGCTTGACTTTTCAAACCTGGATGAAATAAATCCCCCCAGGTTTCTTAGCATAGTGGAAAATTACCTAGTTTTATACACTAGCCATTTTTAATGAGTTTTGTCCATGTGTTTTAGTTTCTGTTTTCTGAACATAAGCCTGTATTTAGGGCTTTTTACGTTAAGCAGGCAGTGAAGCTAAGCTGGTGTCAGACATTAAGTACAGCTCCTGAAATTAGTGACTATCTATCAATACAGCCTATTGTCAGAAAACCCAAAGAGCAGCAAATGCCTAAACTGCTTGACATCAAAAAAAGTGTTTGTAACTAGAGTTATCAACTGATCTGTTATTTTATTAGAGATTTGCCGTTCCAGGAGGAACTGCCTTCTACCTTTGTGCTAGCTGTTTCCCTGGTAAATGAAACAAGAATATTGTTCTTCTTGAACTCAGTCATTTTACTATCCTTGAGAAACAGGAGCAGATTTGATCTGTTAAAAGAGATGTGTGATTCATATCATTACATTCTGGATAGGATGCATTCAAATATTTTTATTTAAGGTCCAACCAATCCCAATCAGTGTCTTTTTTTGCACAATAAGGGCTTACACCCATTACATTTTTGCATTCTTTAAAGTATGTTTGCAAAACATATTTAAAGAGTACCCACAGCTTCTTGTGTATTTGAAACAAAAATGAAAATTTATTATTTTCATGTACATTTGATTAAAATTTGAAGACATTTAATGTCTGCATGAAGTAGATTTCTGCTGGAATAGAAGGCAAGGAAAAAAAAAAACCTCTTAGATGCAGCAGAATTATTTTTGATGTTCCTACAGTTCATACTTTGTCTTTCATTTTTCTGTTATTTTTAGAAAGTGTTGTCTGTCATGTAGTTTCTAATTCAGTAATTATTAGAAGCACATTTCTGTTCATAGAAATCTGTAACTAAAGATGAAGAAGTTAGCCACCTTATTCTGATCACTGCCAACTTTGGGGGCAGCGTAGTCCCTACATCAGACCTTGTCCTTTAGCTCCATGAGACCAACCCAAAATTCGGAATATTTTAGAAACCATTAATTTATTATATTAAATTAACACAGCTTGACCTTGCTTCTAGTTTTAAAAATCTTCTCTACTGAAATAAGAGTTAGAAATGAAATCTACAGTGTGACACTTGCTCTGTTCCTTCAGTGTTAAATCTCTTGATTGTAATGACTACAGTAGATTTTAACTTCCCTCAAACTTTATAGAATTAGTGTTTCAATATGAATAAGTGATGGATTTTATTTTCTTCTTATTAATTTTATTCTCTACTAAGTGTCACTGCCAACATGGGGTAGTTTGTAATGGCCACTAGTTTCATGGTGTGATCTGCAAAATCTGTTAATTTGTGATGGCGATAGGATAGCTTTTAACAGCCAGATCTGTTTGAAGTTCCCTTGAGGTATCTTTTTATGCCCCAAATCCTGGCACTGTTCAAGAGAGAGGGTCATTTTCAAATAGTGTTCTGTTTCAAAGATGTATTTTAAAACTGCCAAAATTATATCTGATATTTCAATATTTTGATTTTTTAAATGATTTTTTTTTCTTTTTTTGGTCAAAATGATATAGCTAATGGTTTATGTTTTTAATATAATGAGGGTGAAGTTGAAACAAGACGTGCTTGATTGAGGCTAGCTGTCAACCTTTTTAAAGTTCCATGGTCTTGAATTTTATTATTAATATGTGATGGGAAAAAATATGAGGATCTCAACAATCAGTTACAAGATGGGAGAAACAGCGAACATGTCAGACTGTGGGTTGAGCTGACAAGGTTAGAAGCTAGGAAAAGCTGGCCAGGTGGGGGCTATTGATTAAATATACTTAATCTATGACAGGACAATAAATCTGTAATGTTATCGTGGCATTTTTATACACTCAGTTTTAAAGGAGAACTTTAGTTTAATGAGATCTTAATTTAAACAACAAGCAATGAATTCCTCCTCTCCTTCTTCCCTTCCTAAATTTACAGGAGCTGAATAAAACTAGAGCCTTTCTTTGAACATTTTAAAGATTTTACTACTCTTGGACTGCCTGGGTGCTTGCTTTTATTAATATTTTATCCTGCCTCTTCCCTTGAATTACATTTTTTGTGGGAATGCTTTAATTAAAGGAAGCTGAGAAGTAGAAGAATTGTTCTTCAAATCTTCAATTGAAATAAAACTGCTCTTGGTGCTGTCAACTTGAGACTGGATGGTTTACTCTTGAGGTTTAATTTATATCAATTATAATGACCAACCTGCGAGTATAACACGGATAAATGTTAAGCAGAAAATAACTGCTGTGATTTTTCATACGCAGGTGTGTATAGTTTGCACAGTCTTTAATACTGGGTAGCTAAACAGATATTAATATTGTGTGATAACAGCTACCTATTCGGCTCAGGTTGCAACATGCCATCCTTACTAACTCCTCTATGTCCTTCTTGCATGAGAGTAAAATGAAGGGAACATAAATATATCTGACAAAGTCATCAGGGATTAGAAAACAGAATCCAGCAATAAATATGGTAATTAGGCAATTTGAGACTTAAAGCACAGGGTTCTTTGAAAATGCAATTTCAGGACTGAGAACCAGCACTGAAATTTTCACCATTAAGGAGAATTATGATAGAACTGAAACTTTTTAATGACATTTAAACATTTTTTATTGGGAATTTAATAACTTTTCTGCTCATGCTAGGGAAATTTTAATGATGAAGCTATGCATAGAGAGTTTTCTGTGCACACCAGTCCTCCCTACTTCGTCTGATCTCCAGCAGCTGAATTTGGACTCCTCCAACATTCTTCTTTCTATTGCAGTATGCCAATGGGGGACTACTTAGTTAGCAATGAGAATGTGGAGTTTCTTGATTAAAAGTAATTTTGGACAGATAACACTATAACTAATTTCATGGATTTGATAACTTCAAATAAGTTTTGCCATTTTGCAGTATTAAGTTCCTCATTAATATCTACATACATTTTTGTGGATGGTGTTTTCCATTATGATAACATGCTAATAAAGCTAATAGTTTGAGGGTTTGTAAGTAGGTGTTTTGTATTAAAGAAGGTATGATGACTTTTTAAAACAGAGATTGAATAACCAACGATGCCTAGTCTAGATGCATGATGACAGCAAAAGTTTCTTTTCATCCATGACATTTTTCTGCCATGTCAGTGTATTCGTTCCTGCTCCCCAGTCTGCTGTCGGCTGCAGAACTGCTCCTCAGCCCATGGGGAAATCTCTTGGTCTTTCAAGCAATGGCAAAACTCAAATAGGAAACCTGTGCATGGCACCTTTGGGGAATGTGTGATGGTAATTTGGTCTTGGTGATGAGCCATAAATTCTCTGGCACACTTGTGGGGACCATACCGACTATAATTGCAGACTTTTACACCCTTTCAACACTCCAGAGTATGAAGGGGCAGTGGAGCCTTTTTGAACAGTATCTGCAGCACTGTTATGCTTAATTAGGACTCATTACAGATGACCAATAAAAACATAACTAAACAAGCCTCACTGTAACTTGTGAAATTATTAAAACTAGCCTGGAAAGCTGAGGTGGAGGGAGGCCTGGTGGGTAGTGATCTGTGCCATGCATCAGCTGCATTTCCCCTGGGTTTGGCTAAAGCTAATGCGAGGTGCTCCAGCCTGGGGAGCACTTGCACTCAGCTTGGCAGGGCAACTATAGTCCCACAACACCGCCTCATTTTTGCAAGAACCTCTGCCTTATATGTTAAATGCAGGCATTATGGTGTAAAACGTGAATATGTACAGGTGTGGTGGGCTGTGCTGCTTTTGAAACTGTGCAATTAAAGATGAACACTCTGAACTGCTTCCTAGGCCCTAAATCTGTACACAGAAAATATACAGGTACTCAAACAAATAGTTCAGGCAGTTTTGAACCCTTTTGCCAGGGGCAGGGTAATCAATATATCTGTTTCCCCGAAATATCTTTTCCTCCCATCTGGTTGCAGTGCAGGAGACAGGATGTAGAGCATTACGTGCTGGTAACAGTTAATGAATACTTTGCGTAAGCCTCAGAGAACAGACCCCCTTGGTTTTTAAATCTCTTCTGTGTCACTTCAGCTCCCCAGACTGATCAGTATCTCTCAGACAAGGCTTTGTCATCGGATTGTGGCCAAAGCATATTTTGGCATGCTCAATACTAACAATCTGCTACTCTGTGGATAAATAAACATTTGCATCGTTGTGTGTTTAAAAACTAATCCTGAAAGGCATTAGCTTGTATTTGCAAATGTCCTCAATGGCAGTCTGAGTATTCCCGGTGTCCTCAAGACAGTTTTACACTGAGTTCCCTACCCTGGCATTTCACAGCATGCATGATTTCTGTCTGAGCACTGTGTGATACTCTCTCTTCTTTTGCTTTTTTTTTTAACATTAAAAATCCCAAACTGAACCATGTCTGTGTAATTCAGCTATCTTTACTGTCACCACTTTTGTGCAAAGTCAACACCAAGTTAATAATGATCCCAACTGGACAAAAAATCTACAGTCCACCTGATAGTTTTGGATTGGTCTTTTCCATTAAAGTACAACCCAAAGCAAGTGGAATAATACAGTGACAACAGAAAGAATTTTGTTATGTATATATCCATTGCACCATTACAATTTTCAAAGGATCAAACTGGGATCAAAAAGGGATCATTGATCTAGACACCTTGAAGCCTTCCAAAACCCTAAATAAACCCATATCCATTTCCAGCCTGAGCTGATGCATGAGTTTTCCCTTGAAATCATGGTGCCTTGCTTTGCTGTTTATAGGTAAATATTTTATAGTAAAGATAGATAACAAACCCAGAAAGGAGGGGAGCAACATCAATCCCAGAGCCCATTTGGCTTCCTGGAATAAATCCTTATAAGCTGGTAGCACTGTGATCTTGTGTTGCTTTTTGTCCCTCAGTTTTAGCAGCACTGCAGCTTGGATTGCCATATCCTACCGTCTCTATGGGACTGCAGGTTCATAAACCAGTGAATGAATTATATTCACTCATTTGTTTAGTTTTATCGTCTATGGCAGATTTCATAAGGAAAATAACTTTGTGTAATAAGGAATCTGTGGCTGATGGTGTGTACGCTGGAAACCATATAAGTCATGGCTGGTCCTGTGTGTATAACCAAGCCCAGTTTGGTGTAAAGAATTCACACAAATGTACCTGATTTGTGGCATTTCTGCAGCCAGCAACTGCTGCCACATTTTATGACTGTTTCCTTGTTCTCGGTGCTTCCCAACCGCTTACCCCATTTCCCTGATTCTGCTGGTTCCTATTTGCCCTCTGACCACAGTCTGCAGCCGCTTCCTGGCTGTAGGTGAGGACAGGAGCTGCTGCAGGACCCAAGCACACATGTCCCCAGCCACATGCCTCTTGCCCCAGCTTTCCAGGGGAGCTGGACCCAGGTGCAAATGCCTTTTCCGTGATCAGCTGCACTTCCCCTGTGTTTTTCAGGAAGGGTTCTGCATTGGCTTTGTGGGACAGCAGGAATGGCCACAAGTGGTCCCCAGTGAGACCCCGCTGGAGCAGAGCCCCAGCCTGCAGCCCGGGGAGGGCCCCAGGCCGCAGCAGGGGGATCTTTCCCGCAGGAGCTGCAGCCGTGGAGAGCCCAGGCGGGAGCAGGTTGTCCCTGAAGGACTGCAGCCAGGGGAAGGGCCCGCGCTGGAGCTCTCTTCCTGCTGCATGCCACAGATTACTTCTGCGTGTTGAATGCCCGAGAAAAATCAGTGGTGACCAGTTACTGTAAAGACCGTGATGCCTCCAGTGGGCACGCCTAGCGGCATTTGGGACAGCTGTTTCTCTTCCTGATCACTCTCAACACACATATCACACTAATGAAAGGGAAAAAAAAAGTATTTTAGTGAAAAGTCTGAGGTTTGGGAAGCATCTCAGGGATATTTTGAAGTTTTTATTCTACTTAATATTACTTAATTACCTAGTAACAGTCTTTCCATCCATAGAGACAAACCGAGCTAGGGCAATCGCAAAAAATACATAAAGGTTTGAAAGTGAGGTCGGGAGTTTGGCCATTACACATTGAGAAAGCTAAGTGCATTGGGGGCATTTGGACTGGCTTGTTTACAGAAGTTTGACTACCTGAATGGGATTTAATGTGAACACATGTTCATATTTGACCCCTGCATACTGGACTTGAAAGGAGGTTGTAGGATGAGAAGAAACAGCCTCAAGTTATGCCAGGGGAGGTTTAGATTGGATATTAGGAAAAATTTCTTTACCGAAAGGGTAGTCAGGCACTGGAACAGGCTGCCCAGGGAAGTGGTGGAGTCCCCATCCCTGGAGGTATTTAAAAAACAGGTAGATATGGTGCTTAGGCACATGGTTTAGTGGTGGACTTCGCAGTGCTGGGTTAACGGTTGGACTTGATGATCTTAAGGGTCTTTTCCAACATAAATGATTCTATGGTTCGATTCTATGATTCTATGACATTGTGCCATGACGTTGCTATTGAGGGCTGGCTCTGTGCTGGAAAGTCAAAATTTGAACTCTAATACTCAGGGTCTAAAGAAATGAAAATTTATGTGCTAATACAATGTATTTTACAGCAGTTCTTGGAATATGAGAGCTTGGAAGCAAGGTATCCTGCCTGGAGGCCAGTATCCCTTTTAGTTCATATAATATAATTAATCCTGCACATTTCATTTGGTCTCTGGTCATTACTCTAGCTGTTTATCATGAGGAATCACAGAATCATAGAATGGTTTGGGTTGGAGAGGACCTTAAAGATCATCTAGTTCCAACCCCTCTGCCATGGGCAGCAGAATAACAGTATCCCTTTTGACCAAGCCCAAATCATCCAAGATTTTATAGGCTAAGACCAACACCTCAGTTTCTAACTGGAAGGTAAATGGCAAGCAGCGAGGACTGTAGATTTCTAATCTTACCGTGTCCCCAGTGAACTGCTACATTTAATAATCAAGCTGCGTTCTGCCTTCGCTCCAGTGCCTGAGCAGTCCCAGAGCAGGGCCCTGTGAGGAGCATATTTCAGCATCCTCACTAATTTAGTTAAACTGGTGGACGAGCTGGTCACTTAAAAAAAAAAAAAACAAAAAAAAACCCACAACACATATTGCTGTATATGATTTGGATGTTAAGGATGGGATTAGAATTTACAACAGCTAAGACTCTTCAATACATTTGCATATATTGCATATATTATGCAAATGTCCTTGAAAATATATTGACATGTATTAAACATGTGAACTCTGTAATTTGTGGTACAATCTCTTACACCGGGAGGAGTTTCTAGATGGATGCTAGTTAAGTTTAGTTTGAAAATGTGCATGGTAAATGTTTATATAATTAGCCAAACACACAAACTGTAAGGCTAATTATTTTAATTGATTAATTTCAGTTGCGTAGACCAATTCGTAAAGTAATTACTTGACAAATCTTAATTGATCAGTTTACTTTTTTTGTGAAGGCATTATTAAAGCTACCGTTCCCTGGAGGGATCTTCATTTCCAAGAGAAATATGTACCATATATAGCTAATGTCCCAGGCACCGTCACAGTGCACGCTGTTCCGGGATAAAGCACTGCCAGCCCAGGGAGGCTTTCTCACCAGTTAAAGGTGTTCAGCCGAACCGTGTGGAAAACAGCTGCTCCTGCAGCGAGTAATTCTCAAACATCCAAGTGCCCATCTGGGCCTGGAAATGGCTGAGCAAAGAGCAGGAGCTGCTGCCACACGGGTATGTATGCAGAGGATGTGGTAGCAGGGAAGGCAAAAGCTGTATTTTCTGCGTAGGAGCAGCCTGAGCTGCATAACTTTACTTAAAATGTAAGGTTGCGGGGAGCTTCACCAAGGAAACAATACTTTTCCCAGCAAAGTCATCAGGAAAATATTCCAACTATTTCAGTGGTGGTAGCATTTTGCCTGAAATCTTTGGGTCTGGGCTGCGGATCTTTATAAAATGAGGCTGTATATCTGCCCCATGAGTATTTGTGTGTGTGTGTGCGTATACACTAGCTAAAACTTCCAGGGGCAGGATATTAAAGTTTCTGGTTTGTATTTTCTGTAGTCATATTAGTTCCAAGTTTTTTATGTCTTTAAATGAATTGTTCTAAAAACATAGAGCTCAAAAGCCGGTGCTACACAGGAAGGTACATGCTTTGTTCACAGTGGTTTTATTGTTCGTGAGATTGGCTCATGGATTGAAAGGTGTGAACCTCTTAATTTAATTCACTCCACCACAACCTTCCTACCAAAATGCAACACTCTTGTTCTAAATGCAAAGGCCTTACAAAAAGGAAATTAACATTAGGAAATATATTTATTTCTTTTTTTGATTCTCAGAAGTAACAGAATAATTTTTATTGAAAACCAGGGAGAAAAAATCAATCTGAGGCAAGAAGCAAGCATGAAATGCTTTAGCTCAAGTGGATAAAATGAGATATAAGCAACTGAAAACAGAGACTTATCATGGAAAACGTTAAGCAACCTTATCTCTCTGTGTTGCTAGCAGCTCCATCTGTTATACACAGTAAAAATACTGAAACCAGAAAAGCAAACACAGCAACAATCAACTTTATTTATTGAAACAAAGATGCATAAAACAACACTCCTATATCAAAATGTCCTAGAGGAAGAAAACCAATCTCACCAGGCAAGGTTTCCCAGTACTGAAAGAACTGCGAAGGGAGTTGCTGGAGGCAAAGAGCTGCTGTTTTGTAGGAAGTGATACACCCTGAGAGACAGAGGACAGAGGATTTCTAACACAACAGAGGCTTTCTATAAAATATTCCAGTTTGCATTCTCTATGGCAGTATTAGAGACCCTGGCGATTATATTCTCTTTTCTTGAAATGAGCTGTTCTGAAAGTATACTGGTCAAAGTGATTTGCCCTTTCCCTAGGAGATTATAAAGTGGGAATCTGTTTTGATGGTTAATCATTAAATTGAGTCCTTTCCATTTTCAGGAACAGCACGTTTCCTAAAAGAAATGGTGACTGAAATGAAATGCTATGTATTCAAGCAACCTTGGCTGGCAAATAAGCTGACAGTTATGTAAGCAAAGGCACATGTGAATCAGGTACTGTCTGAATAAGCAACTGGAACCATTTTGTTTGCAAAAGTGAAATGGCACCAGTGGCACCTTAGGAAACAGACGACTGCTTCTGTGTAGGATGTTATCATCCGAGTTACCTAAAATATGGTTTGTGCCACAGTTGTTGCAGATGACAACATTTTTTTGTTCTATGCATTCCTAGACAACTTCCCTAAATTGGAAGTCCACTTATGATGTCAATAATCATACGAAAGTAGAATTTTTTTTTTCCTGGAAAGCAGGAGTAGACACTTTAGGTGAACAGGCTGATTCATTCTCCAGCATTGTTGAAATGAGGCCGCAGAAACTGTAATAAGCATTGATACTTCCATTTGCAGCATCTATTGCGGATTCCCTAAATCAAGGATTTAAATCAAATCAAAAAGCCCAAAGCAAAAATCAGTCCTACAGAGACAAATATATCACCAGCAGTGTGCCCAGGTGGCCAAGAGGGCCACTGGCATCCTGGCTTGTATCAGGAATAGTGTGGCCAGCAGGACCAGGGAGGTGATAGTGCCCCTGTACTCAGCACTGGTGAGGCCACACCTCGAATGCTGTGTTCAGTTTTGGGCCCCTCACTACAAGAAGGACACTGAGGTGCTGGAGCATGTCCAAAGAAGGGCAACAAAGCTGGTGAAGGGCCTAGAGCACAAGGCTTATGAGGAGTGGCTGAGGGAGCTGGGGTTGTTTAGCGTGGAGAAAAGGAGGCTGAGGGGAGACCTTATCGCTCTCTACAACTACCTGAAAGGAGGTTGTAGCGAGGTGGGGGTCGGTCTCTTCTCCCCAGTAACAAGTGATAGGACAAGAGGAAACGGCCCCAAGCTGCACCAGGGAAAGTTTAGGTTGGATATTAGGAAAAATTTCTTTACCGAAAGGGTAGTCAGGCATTGGAACAGGCTGCCCAGGGAAGTGGTTGAGTCCCCATCCCTGGAGGTATTAAAAGACGGGTAGATGTGGTGCTTGAGGACATGGTTTAGTGGTGGACTTGGCAGTGATAGGTTAATGGTTGGGCTCAATGATCTTAAGGGTCTTTTCCAACCTTAACAATTCTATGATTCTATGATTCTATGACCACTGCATTTGATTCTGGCAACTGCCCATCTTCTGATCAAATACAAAAAACTCCTTCCGTGCTAAGCACTTCCTTTCACATGCAGACATTATCAGTGTTTTTATAAAATACTGTACATAGTTATGCTAAAGTTTATAGCCATCTGCTTAGCTGAAGCAAATTCTGTACTTTTTGTGGAATTATACATCTAAAGAAATGTATGTGACTTAAGTGTTTGCAGGACTAGTGCTTGAATGTCAATGTTTGTATCTTTGTCCAGCAAGTTTTTAAAAAGAGCCCCTGAAATGATCTGAGTTCCAGTGTAACACACGAGAATATGCTGAATTACTTAGCTGCATCACCAGCTGTGGCTGGTGCGTGTGGATACGTACGTGTCTGTGTGTGTAAGGAGCAATTTCTATTAAATTAAAAACAGGAGATAACAGGGTCGAGGCTCTGCTCTGCCACACAGCTGACTAACCGTGATAACCCTGGTGATGACTTTACGAAGTTTCAATGTAGAACTCATAGCTTGAACAGGCTCTAGAGCTACCTCAATGCTCGTAAACAAAACAGCATCATGGCACAGGGCTGTGCTCTGTCCTGCAGATATCTGTACTGTTAAATGATTAGCATGCTCCTTAGCATGGTTTTGGCCCACACCGTGGTCACCCACAGATTGCTCTGGCATGGTTTGGGGCCAACACAGAGAAGCTGTTGTGGGCCTGAACATCTTGTGCTGGGGCCAGGGGCTTGGAGTTGGGGAATCTAGCTGTATGGATATAAACTCTGTAATACCACTTACTTACCAGCTCCAGAGAATGGTCCCTAGCCCGTTTTATTTAGAGACACAATCTGAAAGATATGAGGCCAGCTTCTTTACATGAAGCTTCTGCATCGCTAAGCCTTGAAACTTTAAAACCTGCTTTAAACAAGAAAGTTGGGGTTTTGCTCCAGTAATATTACCCCTCCTCACCAGCATGAATAAATCCAAATGCACTCTTACATTCCTTCACATCAACACTTGGGCCCCACTCACTCCCATCATAATTCAAGGAATGGTTCTGTATTTTGGGATGAACACAGCTAATGAACTAGCTTTGTTGCCAGGGTTTCATTAATCATTTTCAGCTCTAGGAAGATACTAGGAAATGTGAATGTGCCATGTTCCTCAAGAAATCTTTATGCTTATAGAATTGGGTGCCCTGTTCATGTCAAATACTGTGGTTGGTCTTTGGCAGCACAGATCTGTCTGAGCTTGCACAGGCTGTGGAGGCTGTTGAAACCATCACCTCTTCTCCCCATTTCAAATGTGAAAGCACATTTTTCTCATGTTTGCCTGTTACGCCTGAGCTCTACAGATAACCCTGCTACCCTGGCTTTAAGAGTTTGGATGATTTGGTGGGTGATGATGGGTTTTGGTGTTTTTTTTTCCCAGTTATCATTGATGCCTGGTCCCCATAAAAGAGTGAACCAAAGTTTTCCTGTGAGATTGGTGCTCTATGTAAATCTTCCAGGATTTCATCTGATTGAATGATTTACATAATTTCCTGCACCCACCTATGTATAGCCCACTCCAGTTTTGTAGGGATTGGTTTAAACTTACCTTGTGCATCCATATCAGAGGGAAATGTTCCTTCAGGTGTTGATGAACCTGTGGTGATAATTTAATATAAGTAACTTCGCTGTGGTGGGAGTGAGGCAGGCAGAGAACTGATGCTTGTGACTTTTGCTCCTTGTGGAACCTGTAGTGAGGTGCCTGAGGGGAAACATCTCCGGTGCTGAGAAGTGCACGGGATCCTGTCTGTGATGAGGACAATCTCAACCTAAGTAAAATTTCAATGAATCTTCTCTGTTTCACTGGAAAATTTCAGGTTCTTATGATACCCCAGTGGTATGAGCCCCACTTAGCATTTGCACAGGCATGCTCCTTCACCCCAGTTATCACATCCACCATACCACATTTTCAGAATTTTTGGCATTGACCTTCCATTTCAAGGAAACCTTCAATCTAGGGACTGCAGTGTTTATAGATTTACGGACTTGTTCCTTTGTAATTCTCACAGAGGTGGAAGGTCTTGAGTTGCTCTGCTCATGAACTCTCCAGACTTGGTGCATGGAAAAAGTTTGTAAATTGGTTCCTTCCTTTTCCACTGGGTTTAACTTTGATTTCTTGAGGACACCATTCACAGATACAGTATGATTTTGGCTTTTATGTTGAGATGGGATGAACACCAACACATTTGCATGGATAGCATCCACCTGGGTAGGAACAAGCCTGTCTACAGGTGCCTGGTTCAGCTTGGCACTACTGATATGAATGTTTACTGGTGAGAGAAACTGCAGCTCCTTTAGAGCCTCCATTAGAACTAATTAGTTCCACCACTGCTTTGTTGGTTGTGGTTGCTTTTACATACAATATAGGGTACACTGACCCCTCTGTCTTTCCTCCTCACAAAAAAAAAAAAAGACTTTTTGCCTTTCCCTGTGTTCTCTGAGGGTGGAGACCACCCTCAAGGCAGATGCTAGTTAGCATCTACCAGTTATGGTCCTGCTCTTGACACCGATGTGATACCTGTAGATAATTCACATTTACAGGTTTATATAAAATGAACTCTTGCCCTAGAGAGAGAAGAACACGTGGCAGAACTCATGATCTTCAGTGCTGGTTTTATGTTTTGCTTTGTTTATTGAGTCAGTCTGTGTGTCCCTGAATTCTGACTGCTGCTTCTGTCATTGCTAATCCAACATCTTTTGGTCAAATTCTGTTTCCCTCTGTCACATAAAGCCTTTCAAGTCTTTCATCACTACTACTGTACAGCTGCACTGATGCATGGTCTCCAAGACATTTCTAAATACATGTTCATTTTCCTTTTTAGCTGTGGTATTAATCTCTTGTTTAACTTCCTTATTCTGTTACGAAATTTGAAAATATCTACAATGGTGCCTGGCTTTGGGCATGCAGTACTCTGCTGAGATCTTTTACAGGTCTTGTAGACATATGGTTCCTGGTTTCTGAGATTGCAACAAGGCACTTCATAGGGCGTTAACTTTTACTGCCACAGATAGTGAGGAAAATTGCTTTCTGTTTATCTTTATCTATAATCTTATTTGCAAGAAAATAGTGGTTCAACCTTTTTAACCTTCTGAACTTCTGTATGCTTTCAGACAGCTGCTATGTTTCACTGTCATTCTTTTTTCTAATCAACCTGTTCATGAAGTGTTATCTTCTGTTCCCAAACAGAATTTCATTCCTCAAATTACTGGGACTGAATGCAAAACAGATAATATTTAATCTCTGTCTGTATGAGTAACAGAGTATTCATCTATCACTGGTCAAAGTGAGTGCTGGATATGCAACATGAGGGTTTCTTTTAAACAATGGATCTAGATTGGGGAATGTGAAATATCTGTTATTTTCTTTTCACTCTGAATTTCTGCTTGGGCTCACGGTAAGTCAATCAACTTCACAAATTGAATGATGGAAATACCAGGAAAAATGCAAAAAATAAGGCATTGCTGCTCATATACATATTTATAGTAGGCTATAGTTAGGCTAATCTTTTTTTGTCTCCAGCTTTTGTTAACCTGTTTTGCCACTCTGTTGTGTAGTTATACCTAAAAGATTAACTAATGCTGCACCATGCTATTGTGGCGAGTGTACATCATAGTATATCACAGACCAGACACTCTACAGATGTAAATCAAGAGAGATTCAGTGGCATCTATAGAGCAGTATTGGTTTATTAATCAATATATCAGCTGGAGAACTGTCACTTTATGTGTATGCATAAAAGAACTATAGATAACCCTACATGCCCTATATATCTATGGTCATTGGGTTGCCAAGTTCCTTACACTTGAAAAGCAGAGTCGATAAATGAGGTGTGATGAATGTCCAGGTGATTATGTAGAACGATGCTTTTATTTTACAATTGACAGCACAGATCAACGAATTCAACCAAGACTCTGCTCCACAAAAAAGTTCAGTCCTGACACGGGATGTGTGTATATATATTATATTAATCAGATCTGTGTGTGTGCACGTGTGTGTGCGCGCGCGTGTGCGCACACAAATGTGTCTTTAGAGTGATGGTGTGCATACATGTATATGTATGCTACGCAATATATACATAATATCAATTACAGTATCAGCTTCCCATACAGCAGAACTGGGAATGTGAACAGGAGCAGAAAAATGTGTGAAAACAGCTGTCTCCAAAGAATCTCTCGCCTCTCCTGACTGCAGGTTGCCAGTGTTTCCTAGAGACTGCACAAGCTACAAGGTTGTGCATTATTAAAGAGGAAGGCACATAAATCCCTCATGAGCATTCAACATGAATGTGCTCTTTAAAGAGAGAGGTTGATGATGCCTATGCTTGAATGTGTTATAAAACTGCGCATGTGTTGAAATCTGGCACTTTTCCGTGCTAGCACAGTACATGCACTGAGCACTCATTCGATGCCTCAAAAACATCTGTGGCAAGATACCATATTCAATTTAGTCCTTCACCTTGCCAGGATTTTTGCAAGGCATTTCATGTTAAATACAATGTGCCCTTCAACTTCCTTCCTGAAACCATTGGCCAGCTCTACCAAATACTCCACTGCCCATATTTACTGAAGGATATCAGCTATAATGTAGAATACATGACAAAATATACTATAAGAATCCCGATCATCCACACAAAGCAAACAGGGACTTGGTCTGTTTGGAGTCTCTAGCATTTGCCATGTGCAAGGATATTCATGGTACTCCCCCAGGCTGTGTATGGAGGTGGAGGAAGTGAGATGGGGGCACCGAATTTCAAGACGCCCAGCAAAGCACGTTCACCACAGCCTGCTACAGACACAGCTATAGCTTACAGCCCTCTTTTATGATGCTGTTTAACATTCTGCTGAGAAAATTGTATAGCCATTTTGAGCCTGCCAGAACCCAAACTTTACCTTCAGGGCTGAGAAGTTTCTTGACTTAGAGGATCTGTTTGCGGCTAGTGTCACTGCTTGTCATGTGCGGGTGCAATTCTAAAGGTGTTTTCTGCCTGGCAGTTACCAAGACAGTGGTTCCGCTGACTAATCGGAGAGTTTCTGAAATTGTTTTTTTTGTACATTTTGTGCTTAGAGATTAAGCCGAGCAGAATGACAGCCCTTGATCTGCTCTCTGTTCAACATGAGGGAGGCAAATTAACACAGACGTGGGTGGAAGAATCAAGAACTGAAGTCTAAATCAAGATGAAAGGCAGGTTTTTGAGATGGGCTGATAACAAGTGATACAGCAGGTTATGAGCAGTTAGGGAAGGAGGATGAAGTAGCATAAGAAAGGCCATCTCACATCAGTCGGTGAGCGCCTACATTTTTTTATTTTGGCTTGTTATGACCACCCCTCGCTGCTGCCTTGCTAGGATATCTCAGAACAGACATGAGCTCACGATCTACACTACTGGATTTGATGTCTTAAAGCCACTGAGCACCACTGCATGTCATATCATGTTTATGTGTTGGACTAAACATCTCCATGCACCCTAGAAACTGATTTACCTGCAGATGGAGAAGAAAAAAAGTTCATCAGCATTGCAAAGGTGCTAATGTGCTACAGGAATAAATCAATATCAATAGAGTGAACATGGAACAAGTCTGGACAAAATGAAATACTCCAGCAATGAGTTTGAAACACTAATAAAGACAGAGGGAAACACATGAAACCAGCTTTATGGAGTGAGGGAGTTAACAGAGAAGTAACTCACTAGTGACACAGAGATAAGCCACTTAGGCTGTCAGCTCATGATGTATTCATCAAGCCATCTCAGCTTAGATATGCTCAGTAAACCTTTACTTCTTAGAGCTTTTACCATCTATGCAGTCTGGTTTGGCTGTTTTTCCAGCTCCTCCTAATTTCAGAGGAGTCAGAGAGATGATCTACTCCAGCCTGTGACCTGCCTGTTTATTTTGTAGCTAGAGGTAACCTTTATACCTGAACAGCATCCTTATCAAGCTAAATGCTCTTTTTTCTCAGGCATCAAAGCTTTGGCATGATGAGACAACCTGAGTTGAAAGTTCATATTGAGGAGAATGACACAATGGGCAGCATACAAACAGGAAAAATATGTAGTATCTATTTTTTTCCCATGACTAGAACCCCATTTTGTTTATGGTCACTGGAAGTAACCAGCACCACTCAGTGGTAATAGTAGTGATGGCTCTTCAAACATCCAAGCACAGCTACTAGAACGTAAATGTAAGTGGACACACCAGGGTGAAAATTATTGTGGTGTCTATAGGTTTCCAAGCAGGTATAGGCTTACCCTGCAGTAAAACAAAGTGCATATATACTTACTTAATAACCTAGAGCTGTCTCCTTCTGTTGGAACGTATTAAAAGGATGAGGAGAACTGCAACTACAAGTAGTGGAAATAGTATCGATCCACACACAGATATTTACTCTTCGTTCTTCAGGGGACTCCCTGAATGGAGGATTAGACGTAATCTCTGAGGCCCAGCAGTCACATTCGTATGAAAGGATGAGGGGGTTGATTTTGGCCAGTGCTGCTGTGGCTTTCTTGGATTCTGGCTCTCTGTTACAGTCACCCAGTGACAGCAAATGCAGTCGGAGCTGCTTAAAAATCACTGGCTGCCACATGAAAACTAGGGACCGTGCTCAGGATGTGGAGCTGACACTTCAGGGATATGTGTGTCACCTAAAATTGGTGCTGGCTTTAGCCAGCCTGCTTTGGATTTTTAATTAGAACATGAGGGGAAGACAGCAATCACCCTAATGTAATATTAACCACACTTATTGGGATAAAATGTGCAGCTACAGAGCTTTCTACTCAAGAATCTCAGCCATTGCCAGGAATTCCCTTAAAACCTGTGAGCTGCATTAGGTAACTGCATAAGTATTTGCAGTAAGATAAGCCCGGCATTGTTGATGTGCATGGTATTTCTTATGTGGGGAAGAACTGCAGACACAGAGTTTACCTGTTTATCTCTGGTTATATTTGGTAATCTTGAAAGATCATGGAACTCAATGATAACACTCACACTATGATAACCGTAATGTTACTACAAGGTAAAATATTTTGTGTTTATCTGATTGAGATGGAGGAGCTCCAGCCTAAGCTTGTCTGTAACCAGCATTCAGTAGGATATGTATTTACTTTCTGTCATAACTCTTGCAGTGACCTCCAAACAAGAGTCAAAATGTTGTTCTCCTGCATGTGAGAGGCCAAGTCTTCTTCCCGGAGCGCTCAGCAGGGTGCATGTGTCTCAGTAACGTTCATGCATTTTACATTGGTAACAGCAGAGTTTTGTTTCCCCACCGTGCTCAGCCCAGAGCTGAAATGCACCCACCTCCGGGTCGGAGAGGACCGATGTGCCAGGGCACAGCCCAGCCTGGAAGAGATCTACCTGGTCTAAGGGCATTGCAGAGGAAAACCCCATGCAAAATGGTCCCATGGGGACATGAAGGGAGATCCAAATGCTGATCAAGGGCTCTGACCGGTCCCTCAACTGGTCTGTGGGGGGCTGAGGACTTAGGAGCTGTGCTAATTTACATGAGCTGAAGATGTGACTACAAATCTCCCAGGTATGATATTTAGTATGCTGAGCCATGTATTAACTCTTTAACTACCAGCTTCTATTTAAAGCCATATAAATATTATTCTGATAAGCTTTATTCTCAAAGCCTTACTCTGATATGAAGTAAATCAGTGTAAGTCAGAAGAAACTCCTTTATATGCAACATAGTTGTAAAAACAGTGAAAGAGCAGAATCATAATTTGCTCTGTCAAACTTCCACGCTTGAATTTATCCCATGTAAGTGTGGGCGAGGCTGCCGGCTTCACAATGCAGCTTGCTGGGGGCTGTTAGCATGTGCACACATGCTTGCATACACACGTAAATGTGTGTGCAATCTATATACTCAGAGAGACATATGTGTGTATACACATATAAACCTTTCCTTGTGTGTGTGTTTCTGTGTGTCTGTGTATACATATATATTTATACAGAGAGACAGAAAGAGATTGAGTACATGTGAGAAAATAATTCAGTTCTCCTAAGATCTGAAATGCCCTCTGGACGTGCTCGCCTCTCTTTACTAAGTACAGAGAAAACCTAGGGAGACTGAAAAAATGCTATTTTTAGTAATAAATTTTCTAGCTTGTGTTACTAATACCGTTGTAACTTATTACACTGAAAGGTATTTGGAATTTAATTAACTTGGCTTTTAATCCTGATTGTTTGCTTTGTTCTTTCTTCCACTATGACCAGTGAAAATGAACTGTGTACTTTCACCTTTATTACAAATCAGTGTCCAATCACTTTCACTTTTACATTCTCAGACACGTACACAGTGCTGCTGTGTGAGAATACAGATATTTCTCCTGAAGTCAACAACTCTTTTTGTTAGGAGAAAGAAATGAATAAATAAAAATTCAGGGAACCTTTTTTCTATGTAAAGCAATATATTTCATACTGTCTTTGTTGATCACAATTCAAACTATTCCAGTTCAGTTCTGACTTTAAAATTTGCTGTTTATGATATCCCTGGACGTAATCTGGGGGGGAATGCTAGTCAGAGGTCAACTTCGTAACTTCTCCACTAAAATGGTTCTCATGACTGTGGCTCAGTGCAGCAAGTCTGAGTCAAACAAGCAAATTCACACCACCCAAACCTCCTTTCAACTCCAGCCAGTTGAGGCCAGTTTTTGCACACTTTGGCAAACCTCAAATGTGGAAGAAGTTGGCTTGTCTTTCCACAACCGGCACAGTGGCCCTGGGTACACAACTGAGCACCTTCTAAATGCTCTTCCTACTTCACCAATTGTTAACATTTCATTCTCTTAATTTAAAGCCTGCATCTGAGATGATGACAGCTTCTTCGAGAAGGAGGAACATTTTCCCAGTTCTGCCAACGGGTGTTGTTATTTAATATAGGAAGACTGTATTGATAAAACATTGCCTAAACCAATGGCAGTGTCTACCTGTTGATAAAGCTTTTGTGGTAGTACATCTCCTTAAAAGAACAGGAAAAGCATAATTACATTTAGTGACTGACACATGAAAATAACGGGTTTTAGTTGCCCCCTTTGCCTGGTCCCTGAAGCAGGGCAGAATCTCTCAGGGCTACCTCCAGCCACAGGGGTTCAGTGCAAGAGGCTGAAGAAAGCACTTACCTCTCTGCTCCTCATTCATAGCACTGCAGCTTGTTATTCAGAACCTGTTATGTTTCTGAAAATACCTATTGATGAGCGTTTCAGTTCTGTTGAGTTTTAGCCAGGTAAATTGTGTTGAATTTTATAACTGTTAACGCTCAACTGAGGCAGCCCAATTTCTCCCCAATCTGAGTGCTGGAATTGCTTCTTGATCTCACATCAACACATGAGTGATTTCTATGTATGAATAGCACAATGCTGCTCACGTTATCCGTGGTGACACTTCCATGCAGCCACTGGCCTGCTGTGGAGGACAGGCCTGACATTTTCTCAAACCAAAATTTTATTTCTATGTACAGTTCTGCCTCTTATTTGCTCCCCATTCCCCTTTCCAATTTGCAGATGCTCCTTCTACAACGAACTGGAAAGAAGAAAATCTCAACTTCAAGATTACACAGGCTTTAGTTCCCATCACTGTAAATCTTTGACACAAAGAGGTGAAATAGTGAGTGCTGCTATCAATAAATAATCATACCTTCCAAGCACCCTTTCCTTGTAGCTGTAGCTTCCATTTGGCCTCTATTAGAACATACCACCTGTGTTTGGCTATGCTGTATTTTTATTTCCTCATCAGAGATACTGAAGTGTACTTTAGTGCTTAAGCCGGAGTCCCACTCAGCATTATTTGAAAAATGCTCTGGTTGTTAACTAAACAGTTTGTACTAGTTATCACAGAGTCTAAAAGGATACCAGACTTCTGAAAATTTATCTAAAGCAAAAATGGCTGCTTGAGATCAATGCCAGATTGCAAACTTCATTCATTTTGCTTTTACATACCAGGGATAATGACTCATATTCTTTATCTCTGTTTCTTTGTATGCACCTCAGTAGGATGGCTCATTTGCAGCCAAAAGAGAATAAAGACCAATGAATGACAAATTAAGTTCTTGCAATTCAGTTTCATCATCCTTTCCTCAGATTTGCAAAACATTTTTGCTAACACAACGCTTTAAAATCTACAATATATATTTCAGCCCATTTGTAGGTGGGCTCCTTTATTAAATCACAAAACTCTTAACTGCGGTATCCTATAATAACGGTCCTAAGAGTGGCAGGGAAATTACTGTAATTTCCCTCCTTGACAAAATGGGCAAAACTATCCACAAATTCAAAACATGTTTCTGTGAAAGTACCAAAACTCCTTTATTTCATTCAAGAGCTCTATTTCCCATATTAACACTACACACCACATATTGGCATTACAGTTCTTGTTTTTCAGGAGCTATATAATATTATAGTTTAAAAATATGAACCACAAGTTTTGTACAAATTTATTAAATTCTCTCTAGAATTACATTTCATAATACAATGTAATCGCCCTGTTTTCATATTTCAAAACAACATTCCAGCCTGCCACAACATTAGCCTGTATGAAATACATAGGACATCAGCAGAGCTGGCATGCTGCTGGGACCGTGCGTCCTCAGTCTGCTTCCTTACACTTTAAATGTTAACGTTGCGTTAACCTTCATGCTTCTGCAAAAGTGCACGAGGGATTTGAAACCTCTCACACCCTCCACAACCACATCACGTCAATGCACTGAAGTCTTGGCTTTTCTGGTTATCAAGCTAATGGAAGAGGAAAGAGGGAGTGAAGAGTGGGTGAATGAGCCCTCTGCTCAGATTTGGACAACGAGGAAGAGGAAAATGCCCTGCCTCAGGAAGAGTTAATCCTTCCTAGCCTAGCCTAGCATGGCTGGCTGCGTCACAGAGACTTCCCTTGCAGGACTGAAAAGCTTCACACCACTGTTTGCTTAGGGTTGTGTCCAAAAGCACAGTGGCACCCTGTCAGGAGCTGCAAGCGTCGATAGCCTTCCCTTGGTGCTGGTGCCAGCTCTCTGTGCAGCCCCTAGAGACCAACAGGGAGCACAATACCCCGGTGAGGCAGAGCTGGAGCAATAGCAGACATTGAGATCAGGCTTTATCACTTAATTGTTCATTTACAGACTTTTGATTTAGGAGCATTTTTTTAAGGTGTAGGCTTACAAAGCAGCAGTAACTTCCACAGAGCGTCAAAGGGTGTTCTTTCAAGTGCACTTCCCTCTCTAACAGGCTTATGAATTTCCCGTCAGGTTGGTGCTTACTTAGCTCTGAAATTTGTTTTGCTGTAACAAAGTGGAAAAATTAAATTCACCTAAAATGAAGCGCTTCCAGGCCTACCCACATTTTTAAGTAAGACCTTGATACTGCAAAGCCATGACTCCGCTACTGCTATTGCACTTTATCTTTATGTGTTTGCAGAGCTGAATTCTGTGTCTACAAGCGGCCTGTTTTTCAAAGGCATGCCGTGGAGACAAAGGTTGAAACCCAAATCACTTCACAGCAGTCTGCAAGTCTGCCTCTCTCTTCAGAAGTTGTAAATGTGTCTAAGCAAAAAGCAACAGTTCTCCTATCTGTAAATAACGAGCTTGGGTGAAATAGCTCAAATACCTGAAAAAACCTTGTTTAAAACAGAGAAGGAAATTCCAGTTCTGGGCACCAGGCTGGAATACTTTGGGGCTGGATTAGTATGCAGGAAGTAAAGAAATTAAAAGGTGAACCGTGGCTTAAAAATGTCATTGCACAAACATGCATGCGTATTCTCCCAGGCCCTGCCTGGTGGTTCAGTAATGCAGCAGGCAAAGATAATGATACAATTTCATAGCTCCACTAATCCCAGGGGATGCACAAAATGCTTGACAAACTGATGTTCTGTATAAGCAATAGGCCGGGCCTTTCCTTCTCATCTGTAGAGAAGCGGAAGAGATTACAGTACAAATATAGCAAAATCTGTCTGGTAAGCTCAGAAGCAAGTGGAAGCATAATATATTCCATTCAATGAGCACATTAAAATTTGTATTAATAAAGAAATTCGGACAACTTTACACTTAATTAGCAGACAAGCTAGAATTGTTCCATTTTGTTTTGGGGGAAGCAGAGTGGTGTAATAGGAACAGAAATCACCTAGAAGACATGTAGGCCATTTGTGTGCATAAATCCCTGATTCAGAAGAGAATATGAAGGTCTCTGATCTCATTATATGGGAGAGAGAGAAAAATCCAGCCCTGGCAAACTTCATTTATGAACCTTGTTGTCGAGCTCTAATTTCCCCTACTGTTGTCTTTGCTTTTTGCAGTTTGCTTATGGTTTTATGAGTAGATGTGATCCTAGTTTATTAAATGACACCGTGTTAGAATCACGTGAAAATTTTCCTGCGTAAGGGGTCACCATGTCTCAGCGATAAGTTTTATTTGGGTAGGAAGTTAAGGTCTAGCAAACTAGGTGTTGTTTCTGGTTGAAGCTTCTAAAGACAGACTGGCTTTGAGGGAGCCTCACTTGGGTGACTGGATTCATTCTGAGAGAAGTCTGTCCTTTTTCATAGATAGGGAACCCTGTCAGACCAGGTGTATCATTTGCCTGCCTAACATCATGCTCACAAAGTACTCTCCTGCAATGAAAATGACCAAATTCAGTTAGCGTCTTGATTTGTATTAGAAAAAGCTTAATTTTTAGTGCAATGTAAAGTTCATAGAATCATAGAATCTTTAAGGTTGGAAAAGACCCTTAAGATCATTGAGCCCAACCGTTAACCTATCACTGCCAAGTCCACCACTAAACCATGTCCCCAAGCACCACGTCTACCCGTCTTTTAAATACCTCCAGGGATGGAGACTCAACCACTTCCCTGGGCAGCCTGTTCCAATGCCTGACTACCCTTTCGGTGAAGAAGTTTTTCCTAATATCCAACCTAAACTTTCCCTGGTGCAGCTTGAGGCCATAAAGTTACATGTTACCAGGTCATGAACTTCTTTCAACCCCTTACCATCTCTGGAACAAAGCAGTCCAAAAGGCTGAGAAATGACATCTTGTGTTTTGAAGATCTTGACAGAGACGACACAGCTGTTTTGCAGTGTTATCACCTATTGTTTCCCCGTGGCATATTTCTGCAAGAATCTTCAAGAAGTGTTTATAATCTCAATGACAATTTGTTGTGAGAAAAACTCTTAAGGTGTTCTTCATGGTCACCTTAACTACAGTCTGTTCCAGGAAAATGAAGTAGTGGCTAACAAGCATCTCTCACACAGGAAGGGTGCAGGATCAGGATGCTGGCACAGATCCCCATGCCCAAGGATGGTATCTGTGCGGAGGAACCCACAAGACTGTGAGGCTGAGAGTGCCCAGTTCAGCAGTGAGCAAGGTAAGTGCTGGTGCTGGGTGGTGATTCCTCATCTAGCCCTCTCCTAAAAGCGGAGCTGAAATCCCAGGCAGAGCACACATACAACAGCAGCTCCACCCGTCAGAGTGGCTTAGCCTCATACCTCTAAGAAAATCAGGCTAAAAATATTCATCATGAGAGCACCTGTGACAGTTGCAATGTCATGGATTATTCAAGGTCTATCAGATGGCAAAGGGACAGATGCTGTGGGCATCTGCAGCATTCACAGACTGTTCATCAATGTTATGAATTTCTGTATCTCCTGCAAGGTTCTGCTACTGATTGTATTCCCGGTTAAATGGGTCAGACAAGGAAGTACATTCACTAGAGGAACTGCAGTCTCCTAGACTTCAGAAACTTCAGTTCCAGGGCAAATATCCTATATTGATTTGATGTGGTTCAAGAAAGTGGCAAGGAGAGGACTAGAAGCTTTACAGCAAGACCAGCTTGGCTCAGAAGAGGGGCTGTGTGCTGCGGATTCAAGACTCTTATGAGTGAAAGAGCCCTAGAGAACAGCAAAGAAATACTCTTGGTCTCCATGTAGAAGTTGTTATAGGTGTATAGAGTGACACATTCTGATAATCTCTTCATTATTTGAAGAACCATTTGGGGTTTTTTTTTTATAATGCTTTTATTCCAGCAACAATGGTACTGTTCCAATAGCTCTGTCAGAGCTACTGAGCTGTGAGTTAACCCTGCTGCTGCTCCGAGAGAAGAAGGTGGAAGCTGCTGAGCTAAAGCAAAGCCTGTGGATAGACCTTTTCAAGCTGCAGAAACTATCAGCTCAGGGGAGAGGAAGTGACTGAAAAAGGAGGCTAAAGGAGACCTAATAATGATTCCCTGAGGAAAACTGCTGGTCACAGCAATTAGCTATGAATCCAGGAAAGCCATAATTGAAAGGAGAACAGAGGTTTTATTTTAATTCCTCAGTGTCTGGGAGCACTTTGGATAGGAGCTAAAGGAATACTTTTCCTTTCTAAGCAGATCCCTAGAAAGATCAAACCCATAATGTCCCCAGGGTGTGGGGGCCACTTGGTGGCCAGAGCTGCCTCCCAGCCCCAGCTCTTCATTCCTCATTATGGCACATTATGGGACAGCTGCAACATTAAATATGTTACATTCATTATGGAGAGCTATGGTCTATAAATGTGACTGCGTGGGATATCTGGTTTTTAATGCAGGCTGTGAAGGAATGTCCCTTTGTATCATGGTCAGGGAGGAGCTGACAGGCTCATCAGAAACTTCAAAAACCTCAGCCTTTCACTTAGCAAGAAGCCCAGTGCTCTCATGTGCTCAATTTGTTATAAGGGGAATGCCATGCAATATTGCTTGGAGTAGTTATAAGGCATTAGCTGTCATCTGATTTCAAAAAAGTCACTCATTTCTCTGCTGCAGTTCACCAATGATCAGCTATACACAATATGTCCCCAATCAACTGTCAATGGAAAGTCTTCTTTTGATTTCACTGGGCTTTAGATTTAGCTTGTGAGAGGCCAGGCCAGATAATAATGTGCTTTAAACTGAAACGTGATTATTAGTGACTATTTTCCTCCATTGAAATCAGCAGAGAAGTTGACTTAATTCTTTAATCAAAGCAGTAAAGCATTTCAGCAATCTGTAAATCTGGCCATATAGTTACAAAACTGGGAAAATTCACAATAGTGCCATTTTTCTTTGCAACTCCTTTATCTCAGTGAAAGATATTTAAGCAAACCTGTCACAAAACACACTGCTGTACAATGATGTATAAATTGACCGATGTTCCTGTTAGGAATTCTTGCCGTTAAGTTTTGCAGCAGAGGGGAAGGGCAGAGCAGAATCACTTTGAAAAGCATTGGCGTTGCTGGTTAAAAAATCACTGCTCCTTTTTAAAACCCCATCTTGTGCCTTTACTAGGCTGTATCATGAGACACTTACAAGCTGTGTTATATTAAAATGTTTAATTAGAAATATGAGTTATGCCTTGCATGGTAACAGGAAACCACCATAAAATATCAAATAATGTATACTCTTACAGTCTCAGACTATCAGAGCAGTCATGCATAAGTTCAAATCCCTTTTCAGTGGGACGTTGATTAAACTCTTTGATGAATCTAGGCCCCTGCATTCAGCAGCTTCTTCCCTTTCTCAGCATGGGTTTAGTTATGCGAAGCCAGAAATGGCCTTTGTATGTTGAGACTCTGGGAGCACGTTCAGCTGGAATCTAGCCTCGCACCTAGGGTTAGACCTCTGCAGTAATTCAACTCTGCTTGTTCCAGCTCTGAACAAAGACAAACAGGGCTATGGAGTTATGTTACTCACTACAAGTTGAGGAATCAGCTTTCCATGTGGCATTATCCTCCCACCCCCTTTCCCACAGGAATTGCGCAATGTAAGTTAAGCTTTTGCCTTTGCCATTATCTTGCTCTAGTGGCTTGGTTCCAACACGCGGCTGTGTACAACCTCATTATTTATACCCTGCTAGCATCTTATTTAGTATCTCAGCTTCCATCACAAATGTATTGGGATAACTGCTTTTTCCTGGATAAGAGACTCATTATAATTGCAGCTTCTCTGCAGGGGTCAGGACCTCCTCCCCATGAATATGATAAGGTGCTCCGAGTGCCACGTCACCTGCAAATGGTGTTTTTCCCTGCAGAGTCACTTCCCACGGGCTACAAGCTGCTATTGAATTTCTGCAGTAATATTTTAATTTAATAACTTAATTTAAGATTTAATGGCTTTCTTTCCTGTGCTTTGTAGTATAATTAATTTGTGTGATGGCAGCTCACTAGACTTGGGGATCTGAGATGCATCTGGGCATGCAAGGGCTGTAAACAGATAAACTTGCGTTAGGGCCTATTGAAGGTGGGCAAATGCAGAGCCGTGCATGGAAAGAATAAACTATTTTATCCTTAGGGATAATCAGAAAATAATTTGCTAATAGTTGGGAATGTCTTTTAATCATAACTGTAGTTTGTATTAATAAAGACAAAACCAACAAAAGTCTGGTTCACTGACATTTAAGATGGCTAAGTCCTAGGCTTCCTGGACCTGGAAGATCTGGCCCAACACCTCCAAATATCATCTTGCATGCATGTGTGCATGCCCAGGAGCTGTGGGTGCTTCTGCCTCTTGAAAATGTAGCTCAAGCAGATACTACAGAGACCCTTTGAGCCTGACATTGAACAGTCTACCATGGGACTTGGTCTCCTTGTCTTACTTAGAGCTGCGGTTCTGTGCATATCACATGGAAGAGATAAGGGCTGTCACTGTCATTGAAAATCCTGAATTGCTGGAAGAGCTGAAACCTTGGTGTCCCACTCCTCCAGAGAACACTGTAACTGCAAGACTGCCAGCAACTTGAAGGTGGAGGTTTCTTCTTCCCTGCTGGTAGTGCTCTTCGGCTTTGATATGTTGGGTCAAATATTCACTGATCCAGAGAATACAAATGGCTCTGGCCCTAAGTGCTGGTTAGAGGGTTTGATCAAGTTCTGTGTTCAAGACCATGCTCTGGATTAGGCAGAGCAGAGGTTTGAAACCACTTTCCAGGCAAATGCTTGAGCTGCCCACTTATCTGCAAGTCTGGGCATGGGTATCATCTCATTTCTTCAGTCTGCAGTGAAGGCTGAAGAACCCAGCTCCAGGAAACAGGTTGTAGTGCAGAACACCACGGCTAGGTGCGCACACCAGTTTGCCCCACAACTGTACATCTTCCTCTTCTGCACGTCCCTTTTATAGGTGCATTGCTTTCTTGAGGAGCTGAGGAACAAGAGCACAGAAAACACAAAGAGGACAAAACACAGCATCAAAGATGTTTCCATAGAGTAACACCTTTGGGTCTCAAGGATATGCTCCTCACTGTGTACACAGCGCTGAGGTTCCCAGCAGAGCACCTTTTCCTCATTGGACATGACCAACAGCTCTAGTGAAAGCATTGTAGAGTGCTGCCAGCTGCCTTCTACGGGAGCTGGATGAGTTGTCTATGGAGGCCTGTTCTCCACTGACACAATTTACATAAGCACTGCACACATTTCTCTGTGTGCTGTCAGGGTGCCTTGATTCTTCTCTCTGGAGGCTCATCTTCCTCTGTACAATTTCTGTGGCGTGCCAGGTACCCCTGTGGACCTGTTTTGCTCAATTAAACCTTTTCCAGGGATGTGAGTCATCTATTTCATGGTCCAGAACATCCTCATTTCATTTCCTCTGCCCTCTGGTGATTGACTTGATTAATACTATGTAAACACCTCGAGACCTCATTGCACTAACTACTGTACAGAAAGAGCAGAGCTTGTCCCAGAATGCTTGTTCTGAATAGGACAAGATGGAAGAAACTCAGGAGCAAGGAAAAATTAGAGAGTCCTTACTTCTATATGATCCTCAGTTAACTTGGTTCTTAACAGTCCCAGTTAATTTCCGCTGATGAACTTGGTATGAGCAACAAATTCTGGTTCCAACACAGGGACTGACCACAGTCCTTAGTGACCCCAAGTGAGCAAAAGGAGTCTCATTGACCATTTGACATGAGTTTCTAGCAAGCTCCAAACTCTTCTAACGAGCTCTGCCAGCTTTTCCTGATCAAAGGGTGCTTTGAGTTCTTCATTTCCATCTGGCTCCTGATCAGGAGGGTCAAGCACCCTTTCAGCAGGTGTTAGGGAGAGGCCAAGGTAACTGCTGGCCCTGGCATACAGCTAGCAGCGTGTGGCCAACAGATGCGGCAGTTTGCAAAAAAGTGGCCAGAAACTCTGCTGAGAACAGCATACAGAGATGCTGAGCAATGGTGGTGACGTGCCATGGGGCATGGTCCCCCACACCCGCTGGAGCAACTGTCCCTGCAATATCAGGGCATCTCTCAGCCCAAGCTCCTGAGGGACTGTACGGGTGTCCGTGCCCAGGTGTTGGTAGCATGGGGGCTGCAGGGGCCTCTGTGGGGAGAGGCTGGGGCTGCCCCGTGCCAGACACAGCCGGTCCCAGCCGGTCCCAGCCAGCTCCAAGGGCCCCACCGCAGGACACAGCTGAGCCCCTCAGCCAAGCTGGGGGCGCCGGGGGGAAAACAGGTTGCCAAAAGGGCAAGAGGCGGCCCAGGCAGAGGAGGAGGAAGCCCAGGAGGGAGCAGCAGCAGAGGCAGCCCGAGGCCGGAGGAGGAGGAGGGCAGGAGGGGCTGCAGGCCCGCAGCAGGGATCCCCTGCAGCCCTGCAGAGCCCCCGCTGGAGCAGAGCCCCAGCCTGCAGCCCGGGGAGGGCCCCAGGCCGCAGCAGGGGGATCTTTCCCGCAGGAGCTGCGGCCGTGGAGAGCCCAGGCGGGAGCAGGTTGTCCCTGAAGGCCTGCAGCCCGGGGAAGGGCCCGCGCTGGAGCAGGGAGAGGTGTGAGGAGGGAGGAGCGGCCGAGAGGGGCTGGGATGGGCTGACCGCAACCCCCATCCCCACCCCTGCGCTGCTCAGCCGGGGGGGGATTGGGGGGAAAGTGTTTTATTAATTTTTGTCTTTCTTTCTCACCATTCAAATCTATTTTAATTGACAATAAATTTAATTTTCCCTATGTCGAGTCTGTTTTGCCCATGACAGTAACTGGTAAGTGATCTTTCTGTCTTTATCTCGACCTAGGAGCTTTTCCATCTTATTTTCTCCCTCAGTAGGACTGAGAGAACAACTCGGGGGCTCGGGCCCTTAGCCAGGGCTGACTCACCACAGGGAAGAGGCAGCCCTGCAGGTCTCAGGCTGCAGGGAGTTCCTGGGGCTTCTTGCTGGGGCGAGGGGAGAGGGGCTGCTTGTCTGCAGGTGTGTGCTGGGGAAGGGTCCCTGTCACCCGGTAAAGGAGCTGCGGCAGGAGGTCAGCAGGCTGCGCAGAGCCAGAGATGGTGAAAAGGAGGGTGAGTGGATCCTCTCTGACACCTGGATACAAGGGGAGCCTGACCCTCCAGCTGTACTGAAGGAGGGACAGGCAGAGTCTGTGCTTATTGGGTTGGAAAATAGAGACTCCAGTGATGGTGAAGGCTGGAAACTTGTCACTTTTGGAAATGGGAGGAAGGCTCCTGCTTTTCCTGAAGACTTGCAATTACAGAATAGGTTTAGTGCCTTGGTGGCAGATGAGTGGCTGGGAGCTCTGTGTGATGAAGCACCTGAGCCAGGTAAGCCTGAGCCACGTGGCAGCACCAGGAGGGAGCAGGGAGTGACTCCCTGCTGTTGGGGACACAGGATCCCATCTGCCAACCTGACCTGCTGTCTAGGGAGGTTTGCTGCATGCTAGGGGCTCAGATCTGGGACGTAGAGAGACTACCGAGGCTTGTCCATCCCTCAGACTGTTACCCCCTGCTGCTTTTCAACATGGCCACCAATGACACGGCTGGGGAGATCTGGAGCATATCACAAATGACTACATGGCTCTGGTGGCCAAGAGCATGGGGGCCCACTTGGTTTCCTCCTTGATCCTGCTGGTGAGAGGAAAGGGCTTGAGCTGGACTGAACAGATCCTGCTGGTCAATGACTGGTTGTGAAGCTGGTGTCAGCAAAAGGGATATCTGGCTTCTATGACTGTGGGGCCCTCTTTGAGGTTCAAGACGGCTGGGAGAGATGGGATCCATCTGACCAAGTGGGGAAAAACATCTTTGCCAACAGGTGGTGAACCTGGTGAGAAGAGCTTTAACCCAGGAATGTTGAGGGAGGGAGATCAAGACCCACAATGAAGTGAGAAGTGGCAAAGTGGGTAGTTAAGCAAAGGGTGCAGACTGGTGTGGACGAGAGAGGCCTTAAAAACAGCGGAAGTGGGCTGAAGGGGGCTCACCCAAAACATACGTACAGGAATAAGTGCTGACAGGACAGCCCTGTAGGGCAAGCTCTCTGGGAAATCAGCGCACTGGGGGCCTCTCTGCAGTGCCTCTACATTAATGCACGCAGCAGGGAGATTACAGGAATTGGAGGTTTGCGTGCAGTTGCAGGGCTACGTTCTCACTGGGATCACAGAGATGTAGAGGGATAACTCACATAACTGGAAGGCTGCAATGGATGGATACAGGCTCTGTAGGAAGGACAGACCAGGATGGCGAGGAGGTGAACGTTTCATTTACATGAAAGTAGCGGGTATACATGGAGCTCTGCCTGGGGATAGGTGATAAGCCTGCTGAGAGCTTCTGGGTCAGGGTTAGCAGGCAGACCAACGCAGGCAACGTTGTGGTGGGTGGCTGCTATGTACTGTCTGACTGGAAAGAAGTAGATGAGATCTTCTTCAGTGGAGAAGTGGAAGAAGCCTCATGATTGGAGGCCCTGCTCTTCATGGGGGATGTGAACCACCCCAGTATCTCCTGGAAGGGCAACACAGCAGGGCACAAGCAATCCAGGAGGTTTATGGAGTTTATTGATGACAACTTCCTGACGCAGGATCAAGGAGCCAATGAGGGGAGACGCGCTCTGGAGCACACTTAGAAAGAAGAACTGTTTGGGAATGCAAAGGTCCGGGGCAGCCTTGGCTGCAGTTACCACAAGATAGTGTGGTTCACAATTTTCAGAAGCAGGAACAAGGCAAATTGCAGGAACACAACCTGGACTTCAGGAGAGCAGACTTTGGCCTGCTCAGGGACCTGCTTTGAAGAATCCCATGGACGCAGTCCTGGAGAAGAGGTCCATAACACCTGGTTGATGTTCATCAGTTATGTCCTCCAAGCTCCAGAATGGTCCATTCCTGTGTGCAAGAAGTCAAGCAAAGGTGCCATGGATGATCAAGGTGTTCTTGACAAAACTGATCAAAAAAACTTTGATTAAAAAAAAGCATATAAGAGGTGGAAGGGTGCTTGGAGAGGTCATCGGTCTCCATCATTGGAATTATTAAAAATCTGACTGGATGCAAGCCTGAGCAACCTGTTCTAGTTGCCCATGCTTTGAGCAAGGGGGTAGATCAGATGATCTCCAGAGGTCACTTCCACCCTTAAGGATCTTCTGTGATTCTGCAAGCCTGATGTTCCCCTGCTCCTGCCCCCTTCTAGTGCTTGGGCACCTTACTCTTGGCTAAGGAACTGCCTCCTGCCACAGTGCAGAGCTCTTAGGAAGAAAGTACAATGCAACAGCTCTTGCAAATTAAAACTTAGGCTGCGTTCCTTTATAAAGACAAAGGAGGTGTTAGTGGTGGGCAGCCTTCCTTTATACAGTACCCTAGAGATCTGAGCATAGTTTCAGGATGGAGAAAGACTGAAAATTGATTTCCTCTTCTGCCTGGGAATGTCTGGGATTCAACCTTCCCATCACTTCCAGATTTTTGTGGGGTGAGGACTTTCAAGAGTGCTCTGCTGGAAGTGATCCACAGTGCAGAAAGGAGGGAAGTGAAGAGAAAAACCTCTCTGCAGAAGTCCAGTGGCTCAGAGCAGCCAGAGAGGAGTGCAGAGACCTCATCACAGTCCATATTCCTGTAAATGCATTTTACATTAACCCAGTTCTAGCTTGGGTGTGTTCTGAAATAAAAGGGCAGTGCAAATGTCCTTTTTAAGAAGCTCCTCTTTGGTATCTGAGTCACATACATTCTAGGAGCAGCCACCAGGATGTGAGGCAGGATCCTGCTTGCTGGATCTCCCTCCCTATGGGCACAGGCTGTGAGAGAAGTGACGAGCTGCTTTACTTTATGTACTTGGAGAAATTTGGGTGAGAAAAAGGCCCAGAACCTCAAGATTCTGGAAACAATATGGTAAATAAATAAAGGGGGGGGGGGCGGAATCAAGCTTCAGAGTTTAGTGGCCTCCAGTGCTAGGTAGCAGCTGAGCAGGGATTTTCAGGTATTGATTCAATCACCCAACTCACATTTTTGGTTCTTCATGTTCTTTTTCAGATCTAATATCAGACACCTGAAAATTCAGGCACTGTTGCAGTCACATAGAGCACAGCTGGGCACCTCATATATCTTGTTCAAAGTCACCTAAGTCCATGCCAGAGCTAGAAATTAAATGTTATGGTGGAATCCCACCTGCGGCCCTGAGCCTTAAAAGCTGCAGTCTCTATTATAAGAATTTGTCTCACTGTCACACCTGTGAGAAGGCTGTCAAGGACAGCTGCAACCCACAGATGAGCTAAGATCTCCACTGGTACTTTCAGCAGAAGTCTCATTTTGTTACATCTAAATTTCCTCAGGATGGTTTCACTCAAAGTATTCTTGCTTGAGCTGACTCGGTGCTTTTATGTGAGATTCAAATAGCTCTTTCTGGTCAGGATCTCAGGGAGAAGTACAGTTTGTTTGCTGTATCGCTGTTTTTGTCATTGTGGATGTGCACACAGTGGAAGGCTTTGACGAATTAAGAACCATTACCCTATGGATATAACGTCTTGCTACAATGAACGACCCTCATCACCTTCAGCCTGGTGCAGGTAGAACATCAACCCCACTCCATCCCTGGAGCGTCCACCAGACAAAACATCACACAAACTGAACAGTTGTACAGGTTTTCAAAAAAATCTCTATGAGTTCTGATGTTCTCTCATTTCTCCCTCTTGCAGACACATCTGTTCCTTTAGCAGTTGCTGGCAGACAAGACAAACCCGGGTGCCAACTAATACTGTATGATCTTCTGCTGAATTCATTTTCCACTTTTAAAATTAAATTATGGGCCAGATCCTCATTGGATTTAACACAGCTATTGCCTATTAAGCAGCTGATGGTCTGGCCTTGTACAGAGATTATTCTTCCTCTCTCTTTGGAGGAAGAATGCAACTGAAGAGTTAGATTTTGATCTGACATGTGAAGTCAGTGAAAACACTGATTGTTTTGTGTCTGATGCATCCATCATGAGAAATCATTAGTTTTCCAAAAAAGCTGGGGAAAAAACAGGCCATTCAAAAAACAAAGAAAAAGAAAGAAAGGTTGTAAAAGATACTATAAATCTTTTATTTCTTTTTAGTTACTATGCAGTGCCCTTCATTTTGAAGGAAATGGTACAATCAATGATCTGTACTTCTTTCTCAGGAAAAGAAGATATTTGCACTAACAATTCAACATTTACTGACAAAAGACAGCTTACAGAAAATGCTCATGGTGGGAAAAAAAAAATCATATTTTGTGATTACACTTGTTATTGTAGATGATTCCATGAAGTATTACAATGTCAGGTGTATTTCATTCAAGTGTGCATTTAAGGAAAGCTTCTAATTCAATATTGATGCAAAAGAGCCATCTAAACCACCAGTGTTTGAAGTCACCCCGATTTCTTCCTATCCACAGTTAAAGAAAAAAAAATCTAATCTGAAAGTCTAAGCCCATTATACAATACACCTGGCCTTATCACTGCACATTGATTTATAAGAGTAGTCAACACATACTCAATTAACAGTAGATTTCTTACAAATAGAAACTGCTGTTGGAAACAATGTATTTCCTACCTCTACTTAGTTACTAGTCTCTGATCTGTTATATAAAATTAAAATTTTGCTTTCAAAAAAATATTTGTTCCTACATGGCTGTTAGAATTATGGTTGGTGCTGTTAATTTTCAGAAAAGCACAGGTGGGAAACCACTCGACAACACACTTCACACACCCAAGGACAGACCTTTGGTAAAACTTTACCAAAGGAGAAGAGAAAAAGAAAACCACCATTACATTCAAAATCTGAGATATATTCATCACATAGTATTACCTATTTTAGTACTGAGAATGGAATATTGAATTTAAATGAACAAAACTTAAGAAGTTTGCCCAGGGTTTCATTTATACAAAACAATTGAAAGTTTACTTCCATAGTCTAGGGTCCTTCAGTCTGAAGAATATATTTTTCCAAGTACGAAAATACAGTTTTTGAATCAGCTTTTGGGTATTTTCCCTGCCTACCCTGCAACTGCCTGCTATGTTGGCCAGGTGAGCTCTAGAGAGTTGCTGTAATCAATACTTTGCATTCATACAGAATCAAGGATAACTTGAAATAGTCTTCAGTTTATGTCGTTGTTCGCCACCATGGAAGGTGAATGTCTAAATTGTGTTTTTAAAATTACTCAATCAAGCGATAATTGTAGGTTTTACTATAAAGCCTTTTCCAAGACATTATTTGCATCAAACACACCAATACTCTGGGGAAATAAGACTGCTCATCTACATTTCCTAGCTGGAGCTACATTTACACATCTGGGGCTTAGTCTTGCCAGCCTTAACATGTGCATAATGATGTTCACAGCAGTCATCCTATCAGTAGCGGTAGATGTGCCCAAAGGAGTAAATTCATATAGATGATGAAGTGTTTGCACAATCAAAGGGCTTTTAAAACAAATGATATTAACTTTAAATGTTAAAAACACAAGGGAAAGTTCAAGCATGACAAGACAGACAAAGCTACCAGAGAAGAGTCTGCAGCACGATCATCAGCATTAGTTTACAACTACTATGTAATACACCTCGCTCACCTCTCACAGCATCAGCTCAGCTCCTGGATTTCCAGGGGGAAACTGAGGCCAAACTTGGGGCTGGATTCCACGAGCCTTGTTTGGACAAGAGGCCCTTTGAGAAACAGCTTTCACAGCACTACTTGTTTGCCCCCAGTGATTATGCAAGCTCAGATCCTCCACGCTTCCACCAGAGACCTCACATTGAAATTCCAGGCCCTTATTCACAAAGAAATGTAAATATACACTTAACTTCAAGCACATGAGTAGTCGTACTGATTTTTCAAGTGGCTCAAGACAGGGTCTACTCACAACTTCAAACTTCAGTATAGGCTTAGGACCTTTGCTGAACCACAAGTTCTGCAGAAGGATCACACCTGAATTTCTATATGTTAAAGAAGAAGCTGCAGAGAAGAGCACTTTTATTGATTCTTTTCCCCCTCTCTTTTGTGATCTACACAAAAGTCTTGAAGTAGACACATACACAAGAAAGTCTGTTTTCCTTTCTTTAAAATCAAGCTCTAGAAATCCCAGCCTAGTCTGCAGACAGTAACCGAGTAAAGTACAGCAAAGACAAGAAACTAAGCAGTTGTGACGTGCTTCTACAGCAACTCCCGTTCTCACATCCGGCTCATTAGGGGTCCATGGCTTTAAAACCAGACTGCTTAGAAATGTTTGCAGTGGTGTTTAGCAGCACCTATTAAATAACACTTCCTAATCAACAGGTAGGGAAAAAGGACCGGCCTGTTAAAGATTCAACAGTTGCATCTTTATCTGCTGGAATAAGAAATCCCTGTATGGAGGTAGCCCTCTTCCAGACTAAATAAAAAAATTCCAGGCTTCCCCCCATCATCTACTTTTGCACATAATGGAATAGTGGGAGACAGACTAAATCCCCAAACATAGCTTGCAGAGAAATTTAAGGATTCCAAATATCTATGTTTTAAATACTGAACACCTGTGCCCCAGGTGCCAGAGGAGCATGTAAGTTTTATACCACAGCAGAACGCATGCCAGACTCTGCTCTGCTGTGAGGCAAGCTCCCCCCTTCGCTCTCCGTCCTAGCAAGGCAGCGCAAGCTCTGGGGTTCTTTGCTAAGGCCCTGTGCCTGTGGGAATTTATCCCAAAAGGCATGACCGATACAGAGAAGCACCAAGATCAGCACAAGACATGATTTCAGTTGGGCAAAGAAGCTTTGCTTTCCATTCCCAAGCAGATTTGGTCCTTTTTTTTTTTTTTTTAATAAAACCAAAAGTGAAAAAAAGAACAGAAGACAAAGCCAGACTATGCAGGGTATCTCAGAAGGAGAGAAATGGCTAAGTGTCATAGTTCTGATGTTTCAGACACAAGGGAAAAATATTTTCACAACTGGTTTACTGTTTAGTACCCTGTAGATACATAATATTTGACATTTATAGCAGTTTATATACTTTAAGACCTAGAATATACTTTAGATCACTAATGAAAAATAAACCCACTCAGAGGACTGGAAAATAATGTGCATAACAACTTACTTTCAAATGCAAGGTTATGAAGGGATTTTTTTTTTAACTTTCAAAAATATCTGTAAGAAAAATATTATTTTACATACCTATATTACACAGTGAAATAAACTTTGTTATGTACAAGGTTTCAGTACAAAAGAAACCACAGCCAGACATTTACTCACGGTCTAGATAATCTCAGTTGTCTCATATCAGTCAGTACAACAGAGAGATTCTCCTTCACTCTTTTTCGGACTATTTCAGTGATCATTTCAGCTTTTAGTGGCTACTACTAGTAGTTGTATAAAACCTGTGTGCAGACATCTGCATATTAACCCTATTACAGTTAGATATGGGTAGTTATTATGCTCTCAAAGCAAGGTTGCACATCTGCTTGGCAACCACAGTAACTTGAGTATAACTCAATTGCATATTGCAGGAAAAAAAAAAAGAAACCACTTAGTGCAGACACCTGAGCTATAGCATTCTAAGGAAGCTTGGTGTTAAACTCTCCTTTGGATTTGGGTATTTCATAGCCCAAAATGACAGCATGGAGTCATTAAGGAAACAGTATATGGTGTATTTGTATAACCCTAAAAGTTATTTTTCCTACTGAAGTGAGGATGAAGTAGTCTTTGACAGGTTTTTTCCTAGCTTGTGTATTTTAGGCAGAAAACACAACACCGCAATCTATTTGGATCACACTACCAAAGTTTCTTCATATAGTCTTAACTAATCAAAAGCTTGTATCTACCTATTCTTAAACGACAAACTTTGCTCCCGTCTCAGGGGCAGAAAGGACGCGGAGTACTTTGCTATTTGTGGTGTAACCGTAAACAACTGCGGGAAGACTGTATTAACTATGCTTCAAGTTTAGATCACACTGTTAGTTTCCATTATTTAAATGAACTCAAGCTTATCTTCAAGTTCACCTCATCACTACTGTGCTTTAAGGGGAAGGAATTTTGCATTAGAAACCGTCTCCAAATCAGTGTTGGCTCACACACTTCAGAAGCCAGGACAAAGATCTGACAGTGCTGCCTGTGTGGGAGACCAGTTCAAGAGTTGAAAACAAGTTCAGGGAATATTCAAGGCAGGCAGCACCGCACTCCCCTCCCCTCCTGTTTAATGAGGGACTTGTGCAACAACTTTGGAGGCATGTCCTCTCCTTTTCTCTAATGCTATAGCTCAGCTGCATACTATAAAAATTAGCAAAAAAGGAAACATGAAATCCTTAATGAAGAGGAAATTGCTTTGTGGTAAGGAAGGAAAAAAGGAACACCCAAAGCCCCCTGCCTGTGATGCCTTCCAGCCCGTGCTCCCTCCCATCACTTCCCATCACAGCTATGTTTACTGTGGTGCAGAACCTGTGACATGCTCACGGCCAGGAGCACCCAGCCAAGAGGCGACCCTCTGAAGGGAGAGCTTACTCAAGACATACTCTTGCACATGAGCAACCTGCTTCTACTGCCTTGATGTGTACCACAGATGTAATCGAGAGCTCTGCCATTTGCTTTAGGGGAAGCCAGGCAGCCTGTAACAAGCACTGGCATAGCTCGGTATCTGCCTCTAAGAGTCCCGGCACAAACCAGAGCACAGACTCCTTAATCAGGGTTGCAAACTTCCTCCTTTCCTGGGCCCAGTCAGCAATAAATGCATCTTCTGTCCTCAAAGCCACACACTGATAGCAAAGGAGGAGCTCCCCTAGCCCATCTGCAAGTTCCTATCAATTAAGAAGGCACCAGGCACATCAAACCCATTTCATTAAAATTAGCGGAGATTTCTCCCTTACACATTCCAGGGGGCTGGCTGGCTACCAATCCACTCAGCCTTGCACCAGGCAAGCAAGCAGCTTGTTGCAATACCAACAGGAGCCACAAGAGAAGAGAAACGAGCAGCAAAGGGAAAGCAATATCCTCATGCTTCTCAGCTACCAACTAATCACACACCGAGAGCTACGTGGTCACGTCCTGAAAGTTGTTGGCTCCTTCTTAATAGTATTAAATACTCTTAACTTCTGCTGATAAGTAGATGTCAAAGGCATTTAGCATCTTGTAGGGTCAGGCCTACTGGCAGATGGTTGAGGGAAAGGCTATGCACGAAGAGGGCAGAGAGGAAGGGAAAGAAGTGGGAGTGGAGAGGGGTAGAATTGCCCTGAGTTTTATCGTCTACAAGTAAGTCAGTGGTTTTATCATCAAGCACTGAAGGAGTTAAGCACTAAAGCACAGACACTTAATCAGCTTTCCCCCTTCCTTTCACATGTGATTGGAATGAAGCTGCACCGAAGCAGCCCAAAGGGCTTATAACAGCTCAATTTCGCAGCCTTCAGTTTTAATCCCCATCACCCAGGCTAAGCAGCATGGTGGTGCTGGGGCTGCTACTCCACAGCAGTCCGAGCACCTGGATGATGGTGGTGGTGGTCTTCCTCCTCTTCTTCCTCCTCCTCTGCAGCCTGTAGGTGGCTGGAGAGCTCCTGGATCACAGCAGCCCTACCAATCTGGTCATTTCTCCTCTTCTCCATAATCAGATCCTCCAGGCTCTGAAACTCCAGTGTGTGGCTGCGCTTGTCACCCAGCCGGATCTGCAATCGGTAGGGCTGCTTGCCTATGCGCAGCTCCCCGCCGATTTTAAACTCCCGCTTGCCGTACCGGCACCAGGCAGCGAAACACTCAGAGTTTCTCCAGCTCAAGTCCCGGTCCTTGCAACCCACCTGCTCCAGGGCGTTGCGCACCACCACGGCCGGGCTGAGGGGTTTGTAGCGGTACAGCTGGTTGGCAATGCGGCCCCGTCTGCCCTGGCTGGCGTCGGTGAGGAAGCTGTTCACCACCTCCAGCCTATGCAGGTGCACAACTTGAAAATCCCCGACATAGACCACCCAGTGCGGGTACTGGGCCTGGCATACAAACTCCACCAGGTCACCTGGTTTGCACCTATTCAGCAGGTTCTCTGGGGTGTAGGTGCTCAGATGCCCCCCACCTCCTTCATCACCCTCCTCCGGCAGTGCATCCTCCTCAGAAAAGCTCTTCTGGTAAATACACTCGTCCCGGTAATAGACCGAGCACTCCACCTCATGCAGCTGGGGATCGTAGGGCTGCAGGGCAGGGTGCTCACCCCCCAGGTCATGCACCGAATCCTGCTGCTGCTCCAGCTCATCATCATCATTCGAAAAGATGTAGGAGACCCCGATCCTGGGCCCTTCATCTCTGTCCATACCTGTCGGGTCGGCTGTGGGAACTTCCTTGTAGTTCAGATGGGTCAGCTTCTCCACCTGGTTCCCCATGCCCGCTGCAACGACAGACACACAGCGGGGCCATGAAGGCAGGCAGGGGGTGAGCGGCTTCCAGAGAAGCAGCGGGGTGGCGGGGCACGGCTCCCCCCTCCGCACGCACCTCACCTCTCCCCGCTGCAACGCAGCCCTTGCGAGACCCCCGGGGGCTGCGGGAGCCCCTCGGGGAGGGGCAGCGGTGGCCGCAGGGGGGTGCGGGCCCCCCTACCTGCACGGAGGGAGGCGAGGCGGCACCGCCACCTGTTAGGCGGCAGCGAGAAGGAGGAAGGCGCAGGAGCCGCCGGGGGAGCGGGCAGGCACCGAGTCACCTGTTAGAGGAAGGCTGCAAACGCCGGGGGAAGGTCCGGAGGTCCGAGTTGGGGACGGCCGAGTCGCGGACCCCGAAAGCCGCACAGACGCCCACCTGCCCGCCGTGCCGGGCTGCCGGCCAGGTGCCCCTCTCCCCCCGCGCCCTCCCCCGGTACCGGGCGGCTGCAAACTTACCCGGCGGGGAAGGCTGCGCGGCGCCGGGAGCGGCTCTAGGGCGAGCGGGCGGCGGCGGCGCGGCGGCGGGGGGCGGGCGCGCAGCGCGGCTGGATCATGGCCCCGGCCCGGCGCCGCTCCGCGCTCGCCGCGCTGCCGGCACTGGGCTGTGCAACAAGCGCCGGGGAGGCACGGCCAAGGGGAGGGAGGCTGGATCCGGCTGCGGACGCCCCGGCGAGGGCTCAGCCCCCAGCATTTAAAGAGGCAGCTCTTTTTTTCTCCTTTTTTTTTTTTCCCCCCTCTCCTTCTCCCCTCACCCCCGCCTTTCCTCCTCCCCGCACGTTTTCCCCTCTCCTCTCTCCTACGTGCCAAGCTCTTTGCTCCTCGCCGAGGCTGATTTGCAAGCGGAGGTCGGGCGGCAGGGCTCTCGCCGCCGCGGCTGCAAAGCTCTTGGCGGCGCTTGGCAGCGGGAGCGGGTGTGCAACACACTCACGCACCAACTCGCACGCACACGCTCACGCGCGGTCCCTTTAAGGGAACGGTGCCATAAGGCAGCCCAACCCGCCAGTTTGGAGAGGGGGGGAGTAACCGGGAGCCGGAGTTTACCCGGGACGGCACCGAGAGATGCAGAGCCGCGGCGCGGGGCCGTGGGAATCACCCCCGCCGCACCCCCGGCGGCGCGGAGGGGCGCGCAGTTGCCCGCGGTTGCCCGCGGGGGAAGCGGCCGCCCCGCAGCCCCCGCCGGGGCGCCGGGAGGTGCCTCCTCGGGGCCGCAAACAATAACCGGGAAGTTGTAAAACGAACAAAATCAAAGAGCCCGGCTCTCCTGGGCTGACTTAGCGCCTTCGATTCCTCCATGAGCGGAGCGTGTAATTAGTTTTATTAATTTATTTTCTCTCCGACTCCAAGACATCGCTCTCTTTTTCAATATAGAAGATTATGATTCTTCCCCCTGGAAAGGCATTATCAGAACTGGTGGGAATATTATTCTTTCTGTGTTTTGGAGAACACAAAACAATATTCTGCTTTTTCATTAATGCCTAGTTAGTCTACTACGTGGGTTTATTATTCGTACTATTTTAACATGCATTGGTAAATCCATACTGTTAAAATAGACTACAGAGATAATTTATGGGAGCTACGAGTAATGTCTTTAATTTTGTCTCATGTATTCCCTTTGTCTGTTGTCTTGTAATTTATAAACCCAGCTGCACACCACTGTTTAGAGGATTCACTAAACAGCGGCAAATGAAGGAACAAATGTGGTGTTACCGGGGTGCTAGGCACTGCCCACGGGCTCAATGCTGTTTCCATCAGATTTTACACCCCTGTCGTTTCAGATATAGACCTGCCCTTTGGGGTGGGGAGAGGAGCTGCTGCTGGGGCTGGAGGGATGCGCGCTGTGCCCTGCCTGGGCCACTGCGGCAGGTGACAGGCAGCCGGATCAGGACCTTTTTGTCTTGAATTCACTTGGTGGCTCTGTCTATGGGAGCATTTTAGAGAAGTAAAAAGCACATCAGAGGTGTGCTTTTGAAATGAAACTCCCACACACCCACCCCCAACAGACACACACACTTCATTTGCATCCCACTGTGGTTTCAAACAACGCACGCACATTCCTTTCATATTCAGCTAAACTGGATGTACTTCAGCCGCAGCGTTGGACCAAGGCTAGTTGAGTAAACCTCCAAAATGCGTTTAATGTGGATGTCATTTTTCAGCACTGCCTGTTTCATTCCACGGTTCCTCTCCTCTATAGCTGCTGTTGGACAAAAGAGGGCCCTGCTTCAGAGTCAGAGCTTTGTGAAATTGGTTCAGTGATTAAGGATGGGCACGTGTAAAGGTGAGAGTATCCTAAAAGGAGGAGCTAGACTGAAAGTGACTTTTTCGTGTTCTCCCGTTTGTATTGGAAGCTGTGTCTCAGCACCATACCTTACTATCTTTGGAGCAGTTTTATTTCTTGGCTAAAATCATTTGGCAGCCAAGTTTCCTTTTGAATCTGCTGCAATGTGTGGAAAGCTGTGTCTGTGCAGTAGTAGAAACTCAGTATTGCCCAGAGGAGTCACTCGTGTGTGCGTGCACATCCACACATATTTGCAGCTCTCTATCTTGTTCTCTCAATTTTTCCTGTCTGCTTCAACTCACCCCAGTGCTTAATTTTCTGCACCTTGTCAGCTGCTTTGATCTCTTTGATCTCCGAGTTTCCTTTCAATGACTGCTCTTCAGAATTCTCTGATCAATCTGCTGCTTTCTAGGATCAGAAACCATGGGCAAGTATTTTTGTGTCATAAATCACATACGTAATGGCGTACTGCACCTGCACATAAGACATTGGGTGGAAAATCCACAAAGGACTTACAGTGCCTATATATCACCTGGGCTGGTGCCTAAAATTATGATGCTTAAAACTTCTGTGTGCTTAACCTCTAAGCCTCAAAGCGGCTAAACTCCACAGGCACAAGGGATGGGGTCTGGTGGCAGTGACATGTTATCTCGGTGACTATGCTTTTAAGGACAGCATTGACCTCTTGCGTAGCTTTTGAAAAAAATTACTTCGGTGCTTATCTGCTAAAGATAATCCAGTCTGTGGATCTGGAGTGGAGGGAGGAACGGTTGCACGGTTGCTGAGCTTGGAACCTGAACAGCAGGGCAGAGTTGAAGACACACCTCTGTCCTTGCTATTGGAGGCTCCTCAATTGGGTGACTCCTTGCTCCGGGTGCTGGCATTTGTTATCCAGTTTTGAGAGATTCAGCTACTGCACACATGTCACAGAGGGAATGCTGTGGATACCGCAGTTACAGCTGTGCTCGAACACTTCTGAAAGTCAACAGGGATGCCCACGCTGTTAAATACAGTACCTCCCTGGGGTCACTCTCAGGTCCCAGTCACTTGCTCCTCCAGATTGCGTAAATATTTGTTCCTTGTAGATTCTCTTTTGGATTGAAAACTCCACCCTAGACAAAACCTGGGTGTGGTTGTGGGGCTGGTCCACTCCAGGCACCTCCCCCATCTGAGTCCCTGCAAAGACCTTGAGGAAGCAGGGGTGAATCTACATGAGGTCTGGATCCTTCTGCCCTACACAGCCCTCCAACAATTTCCCCGCTGAGTTTGCACATCCATATGCTCTCAATCTATTGTTGAGTGCAGGAACACATACCTACAGTTTCCATTCTAGTGGGTTGCAACATGGCTCGTAGGATATTTCAGATGCTTGAGACTTTGATTGCCCATAACACACACTCTAAATAGTAATTTCCCTTTTAAGGCCAAAAAACCTGCCATGATGCAGGGCTCTTTGGAAACCCAAAGCTGCATGTCTATATAGTCCATTGATGTGTACAGAACACAGAGGGGACTCTTGGCTTAGAGACTGTGGACCATCTATGGAGCAGGTACATTTATAGTCTACCTGACTATGTAGCTGATATGATCCAGGGACCTTTGTAGCACTTCGTAGTGCTAGCTCTGGTTGCTTTAAACTTAAGCTCTGTAGTTTTGAGAATTAGGTGTCAAAGATGTTTTGTTGCCCCAATGCTATATCATCTTGTTGCTCCAATGCTATCTTATCTTTAACCTTACACACATCTCACGCCCAGCGATTAAAAAGGTGATGTTGCTTTGAAATCACTATTCATCCTTACTTGGGTGTGAAATGCTGTGTTCCCATTGTTATTGTTATTAAAAGATACCCAGTATGAGAAGAAATAAGTCTTCTTGTTATATATTTATAGTTTTTCTCAGAGAGCAGTGCTTCTGAGTAAGACAAGGTTTAGTATCATGTTCTGTAAGCATGCTGTGTTTTGCAGGTATTCAGCCAGCTGATTGCTATGACACCCTTGAATTATTTAATAGCTTCCATTTCTTTTTTCGGTAGAGTTTTATGAGAACTGGGATAAACTATGCTCCATTTGGCATGTAAGCACTCTACTGCATCATAGACCTAGCAAACAAGAGTGCTTAAACACCGTAGCAGAATTAGGGGCACCAGAAGAATAAACCACTTCCTAGTGAAGTTCATGGAAGTTCTTCTATGGAGTTCTGTAGAAATCAGTCATGCCCTTAACTGAGGGAGATGTGTGACCTGAGAGCTCCTTGGTGGATGGTGTCCTTCCATGACAGCCATAACTAAGTCCACCAAGGAAATTTGGATTCAGAATTGTAACATGTTGTTTGTTGCCTCTTTGTCCTCCAGTGGAAGCTGCATCCCTAGTCAGGCAACAAGTTCTTGTAAAGCCAGGAATGCCCCCTAAAATGAGATTCATCGAAGCTGTCATGCCTGAGGTAGCTGATGGGGAATAGGACATAGAGTTAGTGTCCTGATGGCTGTTGGAAAGTGGCGCTTCCTTTCAGTCATGTTCCACAGCCTAATACTCTCCCAAGGTTAAGTGCTTTAATGAGGTTGGCTGTTTCTCACACACAAGAGGAAATGGTACCATGTCAGTTAATAAAAAGTATTAATATTTCAGATTGCTTCCTTGGGGTATGAAAGACCAAGGTTGAAGTCTCTCATCTCACTGAAGGAACTTGAAACGATACCTCTCAGGAGAGTACTGAAAGCCACCAGACTGTAGGCTATTTCTGAGCAAGTCATGCTCTCTCTGTCCCACTGAAGCTGTTCAGCTTTGTATGGGCTCATTAAATACCCATTCAGTCAGGGAAAAAAAAGAAAAGAATGACAACAGCTCTTAGATCAGATGCAGGAAGGGGATGAGAGTGCTTTGAGGTCCTCTCTAATGAATATTCAGATGTCTCATGATCATGCAATATCTTAATCAGGAGTCATTCAGACAGACCCACCAGAAAGATCTGAAAGTTTTGCTTTTAGGACGTGCTCATGGAAGAGTTTTGTTCCTGTCTTCTCAGGAAGACATTGGGCCTCTGGATCTCACAAATCCTGCATGACTGGTGTAACCCAGATGCTATTAGATACCAGCTCCTCTTGGTTTCTGTTGTGTTAGAGCCATACTGATATCTCTGTTGGACCAGGCCTCATGAAGTGTCCTAGGAAGGGGCACAACTAGTTTGTGACTTTTGTTTGGGCTTATGTGTGAAATAAGCATGGAGCTGTCACTACTCATTGGCTCTGCCTGTGTCTCCAGGAGAAATACTGGGAATTCAGGTAACCAGAAAATTTATGCACCTCAAAATGTTGACAAATGTCATGAGAGTCTTGGTATTTCTAAAACTTGAGAGTCATGATATTTCACATGACGTGAGAGATATATTGAGCCCCTGGTGTCAGGAAGGTTTTATCTGCATTTAACCTGTAAACCTTTGATGACACCAACAAGAGGTGCTTCTGAACCTATGATCTTTTGTATTCCATATAGTGTAGCATGGCCCACCATTAATATTAAAGACCTTAAAGTGAGGGGAGCTGCAGATCAGAGAAAGACCTGCATCTTGAGAACAGAGAGGGGAAATTCTGACTGCCATGTTTATCACATCAGCAAACTCTGTTTTTTGTAAAACTCGCTGGAAGCTTATGGCTCCATTAACTACTTTCAACATTGTAATTGTAACTAAATGTGTTCTGTGGCAAAATAAATTGCTGAGATTGCCAAAGCCACAGAGTTTTTGACTGAGGCATCCAAGCTGTATCTCAGAAGAAGCTCTTCCACTGTGAGATTTTAATTGGTGTATTCCAGCAAATGAAATGGAGTAATGCATATGTCAGTAGAGGCCTGGATTCTTAGGAATTGCTATCAAACTGACTTGAGCAGCAGGCGAAGCTTAATTAAAATGCAGTCTGGTTTTTTCCAGAAAATAGCAACTATATTTCAAACATAACAAGGAAGGAGGTACAGCACATGCATCTTTCCAGCGTGAGAACTACTAGTCCCTTGCATCTCTAATCTCTCTCTCATGCTGAGCTTCTCCCCCAGAAGCTCCTCCTTTAATGTGTCTTTTAGCACGTCACTGGACTGCTGGCTGCCTTGGTAGCACTGCGTGTCCTTTCGCATGCAGCCAGGAAAGGGTGGGACTGCTGCATTCAGTGGAGAAACTTCTGATGATTGCTCCTGGTGTGCAATACCTAAGCAGAAGCCATTAGTAAAGGGAAGGAGTCTTTTCTTTGGCCATTGCCATGCTGCTAATAAAACATTTGAGTATGAAAAGTAATGTGAGGTAAACACATCACTCCTTCCAGCCTATCTATGATGTGACTACAGGTTACCCAGAGAAGTTGTGGGTGCCCCATCCCTGGAAGAGTTCAAGGTCAGGTTGGATGAGACTTTGAGCAACCTGGTCTAGTGAAGGTGTCCCTGCCTGTGGCAGGAGGGTTGGAACTAGATGGTCTTTAATGTCACTTCCAACCCAAACCATTCTATGATTCTATGATTCTATGATTCTATGACTATGTGCTCTTGTGTCCATTTTAAATGGGGAGGAACAGAGGAAGTGGCTCCTTCTGTGATGCTGGTGGTGTCTGTCCCAGAATATGAGGCTGATCATGTCAGAACACATGGCCATCCATAAAGTGGTAACTCAGCTGGGGATCTGTGGGATCTGCTGTCTTTATCCTGTCTTTGGATGCTTGCTGATTTGACCCAGAAGTGCTGGCCACAGCTGCTTCCCACAACCATCTCTGCAGGTCCATGACAGGGTAGAGGAGCAGGAGCTGGGCAGGTAATCCACCTTGTCATTCACCTATTAGATTGGGAAACAGGTTAATATTTTTCTTTCCCAGCCAATGGAAAGCAACAGAGATACAAAGCCTCAAAAGACCTGCAGAGGTGATGGTTAGGGCTTTCTGCTGGACCTGTTCCAAATCCAGCAGAGCAGGTCTCATCCTCTTGCTGGTCTCAATTGGTGAGGCTGCAGTCCTGCAAGGGGGAGCAGCTGTGGGGTTTGTACAGAGCCACCCGCACCTAGGAAGGCCTTGGGCTACCCTGATTTGCAGTGTGTGGGTGGAGGGTGGAAAGGGAACGGTGCACAGCTTGCCTTCCGCATGGGGTTCTCACAAACCTTGTGTTGCATTTCTTATCAACCACAGCCCTCACCACAGATGGATGCACAGAGTGAACCTGCATCTGCCCCAGGTGTGTTATGAGTACGCTGATGGGATGGGGATTTGCTAAGCAAGACAAGGAGGGAACAAGCAGCTGAAGGATCTGCTCTGGGGCATTAGTGTTGAGGCAGGGCTCGGGGAAGCTCGTGGGCTGGAGGTTGCATCAGTCTGAGGCAGCTTTGCACACACCCCCAGCAGACTGAGACACCAGCAGCGTTGTGTAGAGAGCAGTATGACACCCTTGAGAGCACCGAGGGTGCTTTAGCAACAAATTCGGGCTTCTAAAGAAATTAAATGGGAGGATCTATGCTTTCAGGCCTCTGGTTCCCATTTGTGAATAGAAGATACTCCTACCTATTGCACTGAAGTGCTGCAAAGATAAATAAACCCATTAAGGTCCTGAGGTGCTCAGAGTGCCTGCTAACAAGGCCCATGGAGACAGAGAGGAAAATCATTAGGTAGGTGCTACATTTTTCCAGGCAGTAGGAGTGTCCGAATTTGAATCAGCCTGCTGATGTCCACAGTGCTCAGGGAAGTCCTTGACTCCTTACCCAGGCCTGCCTCTGGAAACGATGTGCAGCAAGCTACCTGCAGCACACACACCTAACACCTTCCATGGAGGTGATTTTCAGTTGGCTGCAAGCGTCCCTCTCCCATAACTCACTAATGGTGCTGCTGGGACCTCGGAGGCTGCAGGGGACCAGCTGAGCCTAGGCAGGCTGAAGTCACTCCCGTGGATTCGTTCATTACTGCCTGCAACCAAGAACCATTTTCTACCTTGGTTAAACACACGCCTTGAGACAACCTGCTCAGCTTTGTGGACAAATAGCAGGTACGGCGGCTGCTGTGTTAAACAATTGCTGCCCCTTTGCAGAAGGCACATGAGCATGAGGAAATGCCACTGTGCTTCTTGTTTAAGAAAGAATTAGTGTTATGTCTTCCACTAAGCCCTTTCTGTTAGTGCCTGTGGGAGGAGAGCAAGGAGCAGATGGTTATTCCTTCAATCCTGTGAACTAGTTAGATGAAAATCATATTCCTAGTAGAATCTACTGTCAAGGAAGCTTCTGGCCTGCTTGATGGCACTGATAGGCTGGATTTATAAAGTGCTCTCTGGATAATGATGTGTGTGCTTATAATAATGACTTTAATACCTGTTAGAACTGACAGCTGTATGTATTTGCCTTTCTGGAGACAGATGTTCTCCTGCCTGGTTATGTGTGTTGATTCCAACTGGGGAAAGAGGACAGCGTGAGCAACGTGCTGTTCATTGCAATTTCTTTCCCTTTTTTTTTTCCTTTCCTTCCCTCCCCTCTTTCCTTCCCTGGGCTGTCTGCTAGGCAGGGGTCTGACGCGATCACATCAGCTGCTGCAAGGGAAGCCCCTTGGCCACTCCAGTTCATCCTCCTCCACCGGCTGTCAGAGCATAGGAGGGAGGCTCGGGGCAGGGCTCTGAACTTGTCTCAACACAGCAGCACTCAAAGCAGTTTGATGACATTTTCCATCCTCACATGTGATACCAGCTGCAGACTGGGCTTGACGCTCATGCTTACAGGCAGTGCTTAATTTCAGACAGTCCCTGTATATGTTAAAGTTGTCTGCTCCACACCAAATCCCTTTTCTTGGCTCTTTCTGTGCAGCATGGTGTTCTCTTGCTCTGATTTAAGTGTTTTATGGTTCCACATGAAGGAGATAACAGCATGAGCAAAGCTGTGGGTAAAGATAAATCATCTGTAGGGGAAAATATGAACACTATTTTTTTGAAAGCAGCAAAGCCACCATGCCAAGGGACCAAGACACTTAAGTGTCTGCAACAATCAGCTTAAATCTCCACTGCATCAAATTCAAAGTGATTTCAATGAAAAACCATTTTGCAGTGCAGCTTTTGTATTAGAACAAGCAATATAAAGATGCTTCTCTAAGGAAGATGCAGATTCCCATTTTTCACCTGAAATGTCCTTTGTTTGATGTTACAAATTAAATCCAACTCATAGTTAAGTTGAGGGCAAGACTCCAACTGACTTTAAGGAGAGATGAATGAAGTTGTGTGCATCATGCTCTTCCAGGGATGCACTGATTCCACGGTCTAATTCTTCTGGGTATTCTCCCTTTTTAACATTTACAGTCTCCCGATCCTAAGAGTATCTAATCAGAAGCAGGACAGTGTTATTTTGCTGCTGTAGTGTAGAAGATCAGGCGAAACAATTCCTACAGTCTGGGCCATTTCTTTGTTCAAAGGTCTACCAATAAAATCTGGGTGAAGGTAATGTCTTCAAGATAAGACGGCATGAACTGTAGCTTGGTTACAACAGGAAAAATGAGAAATTAGTCTGATTTTGGATCCTCTAAAGAAGTGCCTCCGTGACTGTGTCACGCAGAACAGTTTTGTGTATTAATGAAACTCAGCAAGATTCACAAGTCTTGTGAAACACCACTCCTTTTCTCTTTTTTTTTTTTTTTTTCATTTCACTCTTCATCCATGAGGAACTCCGGACAATTCACAGCCTTTTAGAGTCTAGGTTGCACATTCTTTTAAAAGCATAGAAGGGAAAAGTTGCCAGTTCTGGGTATCCAGTGCAGACTAATTAAAACCATATAATCGCCATATTTAAAGCATGTCCTTGTGAGGCCAACTGCATCCTGGGCTGTGTTATTAAGAGTGTAGCCAGCAGGTTCAGCGAAGTGTTCTTTCCTCTCTGTTCAGCACTTGTGAGATTGCATCTGGAGTGCTGCTTCAGTTTTGGGCTCCCCAGCGTGAGGAGGACAGTGACAGAGCCAACAGACACAACTTGGAATCTGGAAAATTCCATTTTAAATATTAAGATTTCCCAATAAGTTTCCCAGAGATGCTGTGTAATCTCCACCTCTGGAAGTGTTAAAGACTGGACTGGACACATCACAGAGCAACCCGATCTACGTAGACCTGCTTTGCAGAGAGGGTTGGATTAGATGACCTCTGCAGGTCTCTTTCAGCCCAAATTATGATTCTATGATTCTCACAGGACACAGTAGATCTACTTATTAATAATGCCTACTAGATCCAGTGAATCCAGTTTACAGCTTCTTTCAACTCCGTCCTGGAGTCTGATTCAGTAAGAACTAGATAAAATCTACTGCTCGACTTGAAACTCCATGAAGACATAAAACCCTTCAAGGCTTTCCTTGCCTAAATACTTAAGTTCTGACTTCCCTGGACTTCAAAGGCAGAAACACTTTTCTGGCTGGAAATGTCTCTGTCTATGGATGCCTGAGAAAAGAACTTTTCTTATCCTTGCAGATATACTGGGTCATCTGAACAGAAGACAAATCCCAGAACTGCTTCCCTGGTTCTCCCTCAGCTCTATGTACTTCGTAGGACTGTGTGTGCACTCTATCCACAGTGAATAGCACCCTCTTATTTACTTTGCAGTGGTACCCAGGGGACCCTGTCACTGCCCCATGATGGGACTGACAGGCTTGAGCAGTGATGCTCTTCTTCTGGTCAAGGGTTTAATGAATTCCCTTCTCCATTAGAAATGCTGACATATTAGTAGTGATGGACTGAAGTCCGAAACCCAAGCTCAATACAGTACTAAAATGACTGCAGCATCAGGTCTTATGAAAGATGTGCATTACAAATCCAAAATAAATCCATACCTTAAGGCCAGAGGTTGCCTCCATTCTTTACTGATTTAAACAGGATTGTGAGAAGGTGCTACTCTTGTAAGCAAGACCGTGAGAGCTTGGCTCTCAAGGAATGTGGTCTCTTTGGTACTGCTGTATTCAGTGCTTGTGAGGAAGGGTAACTGGGTCACATCTTCCATGCTGGAATGAAGTCACTGAGTGCCATGCATGCCTGGGGTCCTCTAGCTTTCTTGAAGCTAGCCTTATTCATTTCACAAAAGAGGCTTTGAAAAGCTGATTGCTTAGGTTTTAACTTTTCCAAAAAGGTTTCTCTGTTAAAAGCTTCTGGTTGGAAATACCAAACCCTGTTGTTGCTAAGATTAAGGTATTTGTTTCTTAGAAATGGCTTATAAGCAGAGACCAGTGTGTGGATTATTGCTCCTTCTTTAGCCAAGTGGAGCGAAGGTGCTTGAAGTAAATTGGGCTTCCAGTAGGATCAGTTTTGCATGTGATTTTAATAATGGCTTTGGGGAAGGAGGGATCAGATCTAAATTTTTATATTTGTAACTCATATGGAAAAAAAGAAAAGCAGTGTTTATCAGTAACATATCGTGTTTTTTAGGCTGTTTTAAATGCATATAGGAAACACAGCTACCGTGTTTCAGTAGACATTTAGAATGTGATTTATTTTTGCATACTAATAAAAAATGCACCATGATCAGATTTCTGGGTTTTGCTTTTCTGGAACAGGATTTTTTTTCCCACTTTGTTTCTGTGTTGTTTTTTTCCCCCCCAAGGTTAATGTCATAAGCAAAATAAAATCTGGCTAATTAACTCGGCCTTGGGACGATTGTAGATACCTGTCAGGAAACAGAAGATTTTTTGCTGTTGCTAGACAGTGACCTTAACTGTGACCTGGAAAGACTGTGCTTGTAGTTTGTGAATGAAGGCAGTAACCGTGCTGTGGTACTTCTGGCCTTATTATGAAATACACATCACAGATTGTGTCTAATTGCACATGGTGGTTTTATGATATCTGCAGCTACTGAGCCAAGACTCAGATGTCAGATATCAGCATTCTCGCTGTAGTTAAATGCTGCTGCCATGTAATAGGTTCTGTTTATCTCTCCTCCAGCTTCCAAACTGCTGTGTCTTGGGTCAGTGCCCTAAGTTCATTTTTCGTAAATTCCTGACCAAAGTTATTAGCTCTCCCCTTTGAAAACCAGGATGAATTAGTGCTGCATTATCCCCCGTTCTGGGAAGCATGGCCCCAGCTTTTATCATCATCACTGGGCTGACTTGTGCTAGGTTTCAGCAGAAGGAGATTGGTGGAATTACTTCAGTAGGGGATATCCAGCCCTTTGCTTAAAGGAAGAGAGGAGTCTTATGTTGGCGTTCACAGAGGTTATGGGATTGCTTTATCTCTTTTGAGACCTGGCAGAAGGTAGAACCATGACTGTGGGGAACAGATCCATCCTCATTTCCCCCAGCCTCAAATACATGTCCCTGGCTTGAGCTCGAGATGTACTTACAAATAAAATGTGCAATAAATAATGGATATTCATGTTCTGAAAAGTTCAAGGGTGCGGTGCTGGTGCCTCTGGCAGCATTGCCATTAGCATACCGACCTTAGTCCTCTCGGCCATCCTCCCTGTGCCTACCAGATTCCAAACACCACCATCTGTTTCTGTAGTGCAAAAGGGCTCTTGTGGTGCCTGTGCCTGGATGGAGTCTACTATAATGACCTCTGTCTATCCCTCTCCCCTCTGACTTTCTCAGAGCACACATGATACCAACAAATAGCAATATTTTTGCTAGATCTTTCCACCAGTGTCACCAGAATAAGATACTACTAAGAGAGATTGTGTGGCACTCTGTCCCATGACTGTTTTTCAGACAGTCACCACTGCCTACAGCCACTTTCTGTCTTCGGCATATATGGTGCCAGCTGCCAGGAAAAGAGCTAAAGTGCTGGGCTCCTTGCTGTATTTTGTCTTCATGCAGCCCTGTACTGCTCCCAGTTTCCAGTTTCATAACAGTTTTTGCAGCGTGTTTTGTTCCTCTTTTATGCACTTGGTACTGGCAGTAAAATGTGGGTTGTTCTCAATGTTTAGCATCAAGTCCTACATATGGAAGTGATTTATCAACAAGATTACAGGCTGGAGGCCTGTGGAAATTGGACTCCAAGGTCCCATAATTCTTTGGAAAATGCCAGCCATGGTAGGTTTTGCCTCCCAGCGGCTGTCCATTATTGATAGCCTTATTCAAATGTTATATTCAGATTGTAAACAATGACCAGTTTCTCAACTTTATACTTATACAAGTAAGTATATGCAGCTAATTCAAGTCTTGATCATCACACTCAGTTCTGTTCTTTCATGTCAATCCCCTCTTCCTTTGCCCTCACAGTCTTTGTTTATTTTATTTTAAGCAAGAAAGGTGTCATCTCTTCCCAACAACTTCTTCCATGGCAAGTACTGCCATAAGAACTCATCATCACTAAGATATTCTCCTGGAAACATGGAAATGTCAATGACTAGAACATTCTGACGTGGCAGATGAGATAGATAGGCACTTGGGACAGTCGCACAGTACTATTGAATCTCCACGTCTTTTGCAGCTTGTGCTGCTGCTCAGTGGCTGAGAGAAAAGGATGGTGTAGTTCTCCTGGGGCATTTTTAATTACTGGACCTACGGCAAGGGAAAGGAATAATGAGTAAAAATGCCCAGTGTAAGATATCCAGCCATTGGGTATTTCTTTCAAGGGAACCTTATGGGCTGCATTAAGAAACGTGCTCAGTGGGGTAGTGTGGCGGTTCTTGAGCCTGACAGCAGGCAATGAAATGGTATTTCTGTCTGTCTAACTGCCACTGTTTCCCCTGCCTTCTCTTATCTTCTTAGCTCCACACCAGAGCCTGCTGGCCCGTGAACACTGGTGATGCTCATGGTTGCTAGACAGCTGGCCTGCTGAGCCGCAGGTCCTTAAACTCCCCTGGGCAACATCAGAGGTCTCAGAGACAAAGTCAGCTGGAGGAACAAAGAAACTGAGAAACTTAGGATGTGTCTCTTGTGACCCCATGAAGCTTATAGAAGTGCCTGGGTAAATTGCTCTTTACCTTTATTGTTTTATATCCTTTTTTATCTGCCTGTCAGGGCATTGTCTCTTTCCCTGAGAAAGTGAAGAACAGCAGGCACTGAACAAAATCAAAGTGGTTGATGATCATCTCAGTGAACTGTTTGGAGACTGCAGTCAGTGGTCGCAGTAAAGCTGGCTGGTGAGGAGGGAGATATGGAGACTTCTGACTAAGACAAGCTGTTATCTAGAAGCTGCAATAAAAGACCTGAGAAGTTATCAAGGGTAAAATTTACCCCTAACTGTGCCAGCCCCATTTTAGACTGGAATTCTTTGATATTAAAATAGGCATCACAGACTATCCATAAATATTTTGGAACCAGCAAATTTAGGAGGCTACTGTGATATAAATAAAAGAAATTCTGAGGGTCCTGAAGCAAGAGAGATTAACAGAACTCCTACTGACTTCAGCAGGAACAAGCTTGGGCCTTGAGTTATTTGGCTCATAACTCTTCAGCAAGATTGAAAGAAGAAGGGTCTGGGATTTTTTTGATCTAAGATTTTATTAACGTCCAACCAGGATGCTGTTTAATCTTTAAAACAAATACCAGCACTCAGAACACATCAATTGTTTGGATTCTGAGCTCTGTGTTACACTTATTCTTGGACAGGCAAATTACAATGAGAATAATCATTGTCAGAATACTAATGTGATGTAAACTAATGTAGAGATATTTATTCAATGGAATGCAATTACTAGCAATACTCTATTTTCTGAACAGTGTGACTGTAATCCAATTTAGGCTGTTTAACCCCTGGTGATTTGTTTCTGTTTGTATTGTGATAGGCTGAAAACAGGCAGGATTGCTGGGGGCAGCAAAAGGGAGAGTAAGGGGAAATAGCACCACATGTAATCTGAGATCTTAATGACTTTACTAAATCTACATAACCACAGGGCTGTTCATCACGGTTGTGCTGCTAATTGAATTTTAAAATAAGGGTAGATCCTACACTCACTTTCTCCCAACATCATTTCATTTTCTGATGAATGCTTAGTCACCAGTTTAAAAAAATCCTTTATGGCTTTAACCTAAAGTTACATTAGGACTTTGGATTTCGTACAAGACAGGATTCTGAGGTACATGGCAGCAAGTGACAATGAGGATGTACAAGGTGACTTTCATGACCAACTTTTCTTGCAGAAGTGTTCTTGACTGGAGGAGTTGCAGCAGTATCCCATGGGTAGAGGACAGCTTCTCTCCTTCAGAGAGAGGGGGATCATGGGAAGGACAGAGCATGGGGACCTTGCTGCAGGCAATTTCTGAAGACTAAAAACCTTCAGCTAGATACTGGTACATTCATTAGCACAGAGGAGTCCCCCTGAAACTAGCACAGTTTCCGTACTTCTGAAACTAGCACAGGATATGTTGTCAGCACAGATAGAAGTCTTGAGATCTGGTCTTTAAATAAAAGAAGTGCTAGGGTAATCTGGTTTTAAGTGCAGGGAGATATTTTGTAAGCACACAAAAATGGGTGGGGAAGGCCTCAGTGTCCTTTTGGTGCAGAGTTTGCTAATGGTGATGGCAATTCTGACATTGAGCTGGGTGCAAGCACAAGCAGACTGGATCCTGAAGGGTGGAGCTGGACCCGATAAGGGGAACTGGGGGTCTGGAATATTCTGCCTCTCCCCAAACACCAGAAAAAAGTGTTGAGGCATGAGGATAACCATCACTGGCAGGAGGATGGACCTATTGTCCAGAAAGTTACAGACAGCTCTGATGGCTGTTCAGGTTGGAGGAGCCTAGGGAATAGCTATTCAGACCTTTTGTTAGTACCACATCATCCCCCCACCAACACCTCCAGTGAAATTAGGCCCTTTAGTTACAAAACCCCAAAAGGCCAGAGATGCAAGGTTTCATCACAGCAGTAGGTCAGTATGGAATGGGCTAGGACATGCACACTGCCAACCCTGCCTATCTGCACAGGACAGGGCTCTGGGTGGGTTTTCAGCTCTGCCTCCCTGGTCGCCATAGCTGAATAGCTAGGTGGAGGACAGCAAATAAAGTGGGAGGATTGAGATAGGATGGAGGCTTTGCTAATGGTTTTGGACAGGCATTTCTTGAAGGTCTGGTGATAAAATATATCAACACTTGATTGCCTGGTCAGTTCTGTACAGAAGGATGTGTTCACTACACGGCAGGCTTAGGAAGGCTGGGATCCAGTATATCCCCTAGGTTACCCTAGCAAATGAGTTATGCTTTACGACCTCTGTGCCCCTGCCAGAGAGATGATGCCAGTTCTTGAAGGCTCACTGATATAACCACCCATAGCTGTGGAAGCCCTAGCTTCCTAGCAACTGATTTGAGAGTTTGATATTATTAATGATGTGTACTGCAGCAGAGACCAGAGGCCCCAGCTTTACTGTGGTTAGCACAGTGTAAATACAGCATAAGAAAACTATGTATGGCCAAAGGAATGCATGACTAAGGCCATGGCTATCCAAAGGTAGTTTCCCAAAGACAGGAAACCTTCAAGCAGAAACCATCGTGTAACTACTTGCAGACTACAAAGCACAGAAAAACAGTTCTCTCAAGATAAATGGGCCCTGGATGGGAACCTGAGTCAGATTTCCAGCTTTAGGGCATTTGCACTTTCATTCAGGTTTTTGTGTCATGTAAGCACCTACCTTGGGGAAAAGATGCCAGCTGGGGCTTGCCCACATATGCTGTTGGTATGTCCATAGTCTTGCAATGGTAAGAGGGAAGCAGAAATACAGTGAAAAGAGCAGGTAAGAATAGCACAGTTAGGACAGAGTGGTCCTAACTCCCAGGGATTCTGCATGCGAGCTATTTGCCAAATCAAACCCTTAGTATTTCCAACAGCCATTCAGCCATGAGAATGGCTGTGAGTGAAAAGCACACAGTGCAGCTATTATTCTTTCAAGTCCCAGTCGAGCTGTTTGCTTTTTCACTTTTACTTTTTAATATAATTTGTCTTGTGAGTTTGCATGAGGCGTCCCTCCCCAGTCATTTACCATGAGTGCTGCGGGGACTCCTGACAGAGTGCAATGAGGGCTCACCACATCAGTGAGCTAAGGAAGAAGGCAGTTGTTTCTTACAACAGTCCTTACTTAGGCCCAATTGGATTTTAATTACATGACGCTAGGGGCTTTGTACAAGACATCTGTAATAGCAGAAACACCTGCAGAGCAGAGTTTCAGGATGACAAATTTTCTCTCTCTCTGGACTAGCTCTTTCTCTCATCTAAGCTGGATTCTCTTCGCTGACTTGCACAGTCCACGTTATTTACACTGGTGTAAATGAAAGGAGAATCAGAGCCTTTCTTTCCTTTGCTGGGAAAAAGTAATCCAGTGCGTGGCTACAAAGATAACCTGCACACTGCCCAACCACCTCCGCTTCAAAGTGCCGTTCCCTCTAAGCAGTCTGCTCGGCTTTGAACAAATTGAAGCATATGGCCTCTGTGAAAAGCCAGACCCTCTTTGCCACTTCTCATACCACTGAGATTTGAAAGGCCGATGTTTTACAATGAAGCTAAGTGTTGGTTTCTATTCAATACATATGAACTTTGAAATGAATCATGGTTTCATCTGAGCCACTTTCCACTGATGCTAGACCTTCATCATTCCTACAGATCGATGGTATGGATTTCACTTTGTGAAGATTCAATGCACAGATTTTGAGGTAATGTTTTTGGCTATGAAGACAAAGGCCAGGATCAAGACTGTGGGAAGAGTTAGCTTCCCAAGTGCAGACTGATCCTCACTGGGCTCAGATTTCTTCTTCCCTTGACATCCTTTTATCGTAGAAAGTGTTGTTCCTGACTCAGTACTTAATACACAAGAACAGTGACTTCATTTGATTTCTACCTCCTGTTTCACTCATTCTGGCATGAAGTTTGATCCTGACCTTTGACTGTAAGACAGAGGTGGATGAAACCTATGATCTAGAATCTTTCGTACATTCATGTATCAGTTATCTGACTACAAAAGCTTGTTCCTTGTGTAGCACCCATCTTTAGCCTGTGTGACTTGAGACTACATCCCGTAGTGGTTGGCACTGCTTTATTCGTTGCTGCAGCTATGTAATTTTTTGTCAGCTGGAGCCCTTGACCATGATTGCCATTAAATGAACAGGAACAGATTACTGTATGTGAGGGAAGAGGGCATTCCGGATTTGAAGAGGTAGGATTATTTTTTTTATATTTTTGCACAGGAAGGGGGAGTTCAGCAGCATTTGTTTCCCAGTAACTCCCTGTCTTTATCCAGCCTGCACTCACCATTTTGGAAAGTCCCTAGAATGATACTAAGGAGACCTGTCATGCACAGACATGTATAATAGCTTCCCAGTAGTCTCATCTAGGGTATCGTATAGTCAATGGTAGACTGTGGTTGAGCAAGAGATTTGGTTGAGAACGGGCCTACAGCACCCTTTTAGACACCTCGTGTAGCCATGGAGCTAAGCATTTCATTTACTGTTGTCATTACACAAAGAACACAATGATTCTCTTTTTACTTGTCCTCCCTTCTCTATTTATTTGCTATATTCATGTGTTATTGCTCATCACAGCCTGTGACTGGACACTCTTTAAAGTCCTTTCTGGACAGTTCAAAAAGCTGAACTGTAGAAGAAAACAGCTTCAAATGTTTTTCAGCCTGCAACCTTACTGTAATAACCAGTGATTAATTCCTATTTTTAGAAGTAAACATGGAGGCTAAAATCCTCATTTGAGGGGATGGTAGAAGCCAAAGAGCCACATTTGGCACTCAGGCAGATCTCAAAGTTTTGCAGTCCAAGCAAATTTTGCAGCTGGGCAAGCTAAGTGCTCTGCAGAGGCTAAAATGGGCATGTGTGACTAAGAGAGCCTATAGAGAAAGAGGTTACTAGGCAGAAGGGGGGAAAAAAAAGAAATTTGTTACTAACATTTCAGATTGTCCATGCAGAAGCAAAATAATGTGGAGACAAGATTTTTGTATAGTGTTCACCACTGTCATGGTCTAAAAGGTCCCAGTGTGTGCTCCAGGCACACAAATGAGGGAGCTCATTTGGTGACAGTGTTGAATGTAGAAGAATCCCATACTTTCACACTGGAAGGGCCAAAGAAGTACTCCCCACCTCCTCCTCCTTCAGCAGAAGCAGCAGCTGAGGAAAGTTGAGGAGGGACATAAAGATGAAGAACTACTGAGAATTTGTGCATATCTATGCCTTGATACACACTTATTTGCTGGAGATACGGCCATGAGCTTTGGATCTTTGCTGCTTTAGCACTGGAGCACTTTTCATCAACCTTCCCTCTAAGGCTCCATTCATAAATCGCTTATAGAGTGTGAATAAGCCGTGGGGATGCTTTAATAAATGGTTCCTCACATAAAGTTTTATTCCCCAATAATAATTAGCTTATTAGGAAATCCCTAATGGCATTACGAAGGAGGTCATTATCATTATCCGTGTTTTATATCTGCAGAAACTGAATCAGAGAAAGAGAAAGTCACCCACTAAGTAAGATTTGTGAATGCAAACGCCTGAGTCAAGGCAAATGCTTTATTTGGGAGGTCACAGGACTAATGGTACTTGAAATAAATGGTTAATCAGCTGGTGTAAACAGAATGTAATAGCACAGTGATATCTTCTTGGAAAATGTTTAAAAACGTCCGCAACAGTTACTTGTGTCTGCGATTGGCTGTCAACATTTAATAGCACTAACTGTTCATAGAAGCCATCTTTATATACATATAGCAAATTGCTGTAGTGCTCACCTTTAGGAATCTGCATAGTTTGTGTACCATCAGAATTTGTGCCATGGTCTCCTGAATTGTTAAAAGGAAACTGGCATGCCATTTATTAAGTTTTTCACTGAAAGCTATCCTTTTTATTTAGCTTATTCCTGACCATTTTGGAAATTGTGCTACTACACTTGATGATTGTTTTCTTTAAGAGTCCATTACTGGCCATAGAAAAATCTGCTGCTGTCTCAATATATGGGACAACAAAATGCAAAGTGGAGTTAAATCAAAATAGATGTCATGAATGCTGCTGCAATGATTGCATCGTACAAGGCAGTATGCAATTCAGTGAAAGATTTTTGCATGCCTTTTTCTGACAGCAACCAGGGTGGATTTCCAATATCTAGGGATTCCCCTTGAAATGAAAAACTATGCCATGCCCAGCTATATACAGGAGACCTAAATACTCCTTAAGGTGGAGGAAGAAGTTTTGACAGACAGTGCTTCATGTCAGCATTGTATGATTATGCTAAGACTGCAGCTTCTCCAAGTTTGCTCACAGCTCTGGGAATTTACAGTATTTTAAATTCAGTACAGTAAAATTAGTGTAAATTCAGTACATTACTGAGCATCTCCTCAATTCCCTGTGTAATGAATGGTGGGGAAAATAGATGCTTTACCATGTGATTTACGACATCTAATGTGCTGAGCACTGGGTCCTCCAAGCCAACCAACAGGCAAAGCAAGAAAGTGGGTGAGACTGTCATCTGGGCTTACCTGCCCTGCGACTCAGAGTCTGAAACATCTCTTAAACTAAGGTCATATATTTGGAGACTCTTAAAATACTTCTGCCTCCATTTTGCCTTCTGACCTGGTGGTGAGAGCACCCACTCAGGAGGTGGGATTCGAAGGTTCCTCCTTCTCCACCTGAGGAGATTTGACTCTGTGGCTCCTGCACTCCATGAAAACCTTGAACACCAGGGTGTGATAGAGTCTAAGAGAGTGATGGGGTGAGCAAAGGTGCCCTCTCCTCATCACCAAGTTGCAGGGTAGCCAGGGATTCATTGCTGCAATGGAAAGACAAGTGCAGAGGACAACATCTGTAGCAGCCTGCACCAAAGCTCCTGTCTGATTCCTGGAGCTCTGCTTGCTGCTCCTAGATTTTTTTCCTGGTTACTGTTTTTATTCTTTCAATCCAGGCTGTCTAATGAGGAATGTGGGAACAGTGTAGATTTCTCAGGCTGTCCCTTGCCAGCTGAATATGCAGAAAAGCTCACACACCACCCGTGTTGCTCAGGGGAGCTGGTTAAGGTAGGACTGTGTATGAAATGGGCATAGTTAATGCCTGTAAAATAGTTTAAAACATCTAAGGACAACTCAGACTCATAGTGTCCTGCTCCAGAGTGCTGCAAAAACCTGCAGGAATTTTTATCCCCCTTGGTCTAAAGACTGCCTGTAAATTGATCCCTCCAGTTGAGGTTTTGCATGCGTGGATAGCTGACCACCCCCTGCAACACTGAACAAAGAAGTGCAAGGCAAATACCAGTGCTCGGAGTGTGACATGAAGAGTTTGACATGCTGGTAAGGAAGCCACACATCCCCATAATTACTTAAAATTCCATGCCTGGCAAGGAGGTGCAGGGGGTTAATTAGGCTCATAAGCTGGGAGAACAGGGAGACCTTTGGGAGCATCTTGTAGACAAGCAGCAAAGCATGTGACCTCATTTGAATTTTACTATTAGGCTTCCTGCAGAGATCTCAAAAGCATCCTCTGATCACCGCCTGAAACTTTGTTTAGGTTTCATATTTGCAAACACAAGGCATCTCAATTAGATTCTGAAGCTTCTGCACATGCTTTAAACCATCAAACTGGTGATTATGACAAGCAAATAGATTCCCCTGCCTCCTTTTGTTTGTTAGGACTAATGGCTCTCCTGACTCCTGTGGCAAACAGTCTCCCATTCTTCCATTAGAGCCTTGTGGTGCTGCTGGTTGGAGCTGAAATGGTTGAGACTGGCACTGCTGGACACAGGGCTATTCTTGTGTGAGGCTTTCTAGTCTCCAAAAAGGCTATAATAGGAGCCTGGCCTGTGTCTCTGCAATCTTCAGCTCCTTTGATTGCAGCAGGCTTTTGCACAAGTCCTTGGTGTTTCTCTCCCATTCATAACTCGGTGTATTGTTCTTCTCCTCCCCCGCCGGTTTTCTTCCCAAGTCATAGCTATGGTGCCAGTATGGCGCATTTCAGTCCTGCAGCCTTTTGATTGGGGTGGGGGGGATTTCCCCAGGCTGCACTGAGACTAAAGGGCAGCTAGTCTGTGGCCGTCAGCCTACACAAGGCTTTGCTGGAGAACGGAAGGGAAAAGATAGGATGGGGTCATAACTTGAAAGCCAGCGCCAGTCCATCTCCTAACCTCCCTCAGTCCTTTTTCCAGCTGATGCAAACCCACTTACTTGTTGCTGTGTCCAGCTACCGCATGTCGCAAAAGAAGAGTAAGGGGAGACTTATTTGAGTGCCCCAATCCCTCCTGTGCCAGACGTACAGTCTGCTTCTGCACACTAAAGAAATCCTTGCTTTCAAAGGGAGCGGATCCCTAGTGTCAAGACAGGAGCAAATAATAACCTTTACATCCATCCTGGCAGAAATCATGCTTGGAATAACTCACTCTGAAGGTTACAGTGAGTTTCATTATTACCACGGTACCTGTTTCTTGTGACAATGACATCAAGAAACTCACCTTCTGCCTTTTGGGCACCACTGTGATCTAAGTAGCAACCTTCACCGTGGATTGCATGCAGCCCCCACGGAGCAGAAACGTCATGCTCACCGCACGCTGCCGTATTTCCATTATACGTGTGTAAGTGAAATCAAACCTGGGGGATTTCTTCCTAGCACTCCAGACACGCAACCGCATCACAGAATACAAATGCAAGAGCCAGGCTGACGCATGCGTGAGGAGTTCAGCTCTCAGCCCTGGGGACTAGCAACAGGCGGGCAAACCTTGAAGGGCAGGATAGCTCATTAACTCAGTGCTTTAAATAATAGCAGTGGTGGGGATGCTGATGATGTGTGTCCCTGTAGTGTGTATATGTGTGTGCATGTAGTTTGACAACAGGTGTGAAACAGCACTTGCTTCTTTGCACCTCAGGCAGCAGCTTTGTGGAAAAGCATCAAGGAGGGCATAGGGAAGAGGTTATTTATTTTTTTCTCCTCCTTGGAGATTTTGGACTGATTAAAAAGCTATTTTTGCTAGGAAAGCAACAAGGAAAAAAATCCAGCCATACGTGGCAGGGATAAAAGCATGCTTGACTCTTCCGATAAGTACAATAGCATTTAATATCTTTGCTGCTTGGCCCAATATTGTATCACAGGCATCACCAGTGTTGTGCTTCCCAGCATGCCCTAGCATTCCTTCAAACAAGCATTCGCTGTAACAGAAAGTCCAAGAAAAGGCTTACTCCCTTGAGGATCAAGAAGAAAGCAACAGTGAAGAAAGGTACAGTAGCTATTAATATTAATGTTAAAGGAAGAGGGGGGAGAGAGGACACAGAAGCAGTGAAAAAATGACTACTTATGGCTTTGATGTGTTCATTTCCACAGGACTGATAGCAGCATGGAGAATACGGAAAGCAGATAAAGAGGAAAATGAGGAGGTGGAGGTGAGCAGAAGGCAGCTCAGAAAATTGCACAAGCTGTGGGGAGTTTTTTTTTGTCTAGACACTCGCACACAGCAAAGGGAGCGACTCTGCCATCTGCATCTCCTCCAAAAAAAGGAAGGGAGAAAAGGAACAGAGCTGAGACAAAAAAAGATATCCACCTGTGTGCCTCTCATTTTGGCTGTGGTATGGCTGATCCACGCTGAATGCCTGCTGTGGGAGGGGAGAGAAAGCCAATGGAGGTATTGTTGTGTCTAAGGAGGCACAACATTAGGGAGTGTGTGAATCCTCATGCATGGCTCTGTCCTACTGACACAGTGGGAAGAGGAGGGAGGGAACTATTTTAGTCCTGGTGAGGCTGCTAAAGAGTAAAAATGGAAGTAATTAAAGGCCTATTCTAGTCTCACTTAAATCTCTGAGTCTTCAGGCCAGAGTTATTTTTGTTACATCACTTTAATGGCATTGCATTGATGTTTAGACTGGGTTGGATTTTTTTTTTTTAACCTGAACTTAGGAAATGAGCCAGCACTTTCTGTGACAATGCACTCACTCTGCTGAAATTTTGCCTGCGAAAGGTTGTTTGGGCCCCAGGAGGAATTTTGCTAAATTCCAAGCAGCCCCAGCATAGCCAGTGTTTGGGCAGCTGGGTTACTGCCTTACACTGTGGAAAGGGCAGGCTTGAGTCCCAGCAGTAGCTGGTTCAAAGGTAGACTGGAAATAAGAATGACTCCTGCACCTTAGGTAAGGTGATTGCTTGATAAATAATGACTGTACAGTCTTATTGTCCCCTGTTTTGTCACTAAAAAAAAAATTATCTTCAGTGGTTAAGAACAAGAACAAAATCCAGAGCAAGACCAGGAAAGGTTTCCTGTGACAGGACCACTGTATGCTGCCCATCTTGTCCTTGGTGAAGGCTGCTGTGGCTGTAAGCAGTGATAGGATCTGCTTTCTCTTGCTGCCATGTTCATGCCCAGTGAAACTCTTCTCATCTCAGCATCACTTTTAATCTTTCTGCTCTCAGGTCCCCCCGTGCAGTCACTGCAGGCTTATGTGGTGTCATGGGAGGTCTGATCTCAAGCCTCCTGAGCCTGTGAGTGTGTCTGCGTTTCCTTGATTGACTCCAGTGCAGTGTGGGACTTAGCCCATGTCTGCATCCTCGCGTGGCCTCTCGACAGTGCAAGGTGTCATCAGGAAGAGATTGGGCTTTTCCCCAGCACAGATATCTGTCCTGTGCAGGCTGCCTGGATCTCACCACAGATCCTGCAGGGGAGTCGATATAAAGAGCAAAGAACTTGATGCTTGATTTTCCAAAAAAAGCAAAATCAATGTTGCCAGCCTCCTGCATTAGACCTCACACAGCTTTTTAAGAACAACCGGTTTGTATAAGCAGAGGCACAAAGTCCTCTGTTGTTAAAGTCAAGGAGGACCCTCAAGCCAGTGTCCATTAGCTGTGAGTGGTCACAGAAAGCAGGAGCCTGGCACAGGACGACTGCCATGGGAAGGTCCCTCGCCTCCCTTGCAAGTGGGGGTGAGCATCACATTCCAGCAGAAACTGGCAGCCTGCCCAAAACCTCTCAATCCTTCGCTCCAGAATAACCATTGAGGATAATTTCCCTTGCAGACCAGTTACCCAAAGATGGGAAATGATGCATTTAACTGGCCCCAGTGAGAGGTACTGACTCTGTTCCTGTGCTCACAGGGGGCACTGGAAATGCCCGTGGTAGTTGAACCCTGTTAAGGGTACCACATGCTCATTTAGCGATGGGGAAAAAGCATCTCCCCATCTTCCCATAAACAAGCAATAAGGATCAGAAGGGGCTGAGCCATTGGAGCAGTGGCTCATGTCAAGACAGAAGGAACTGTTTGGGCACAGTGAGGCATAATGAGGGGGAGGATAATTTCCTAGTGTGTAGATGGGGAAATCAGGTCAGGTAATTTGAACCCCGGCCTACATATTTTCACCTGCAAGTGGTATTAACTCATTATATTCATATATATAACCATATAACTGGTTATATGACTGACTGAATGCTACAGATGTGTTTTAGACCTTTGATCATTCTTGTTACTTCGCCTTGAATTTTCTGCAATTCCTCTTAGAAAGCTATTTTTCCAACTGGATACTGGAAAACCACTGAACTCCTCTGAGCAGAGCAAGAGAATTACAGACAATATGTCTGTGGGCAATTTGCCCCTTGATTCATCTCGGCGGGGGGTGGATTATGTTACATCTCAACATCCCTTCTGAGCCCATTTTCTACAATTTATACAATTCCTGTAACCCCTCCAGGGATACCAATCACTATCATGTAAGCTCATCAAACTTGATTTCTTGCTATTGCCACTCTGCGTGTCTCACACTTCCATAGGTGTAGTGTGAAATAAGTGACCTTGCTCTTTTCCTACAGCCGCAGTCTACCAACTCCATCTAATTCATCTTCATAAGCACTTGGCCAGCAAGCAATGCCACCAAATTCCCATGGCTGGCCACGTTCAGGTTCTCTTTTCTCCCCGTGTGTTGTTCAAAAGCACAGACGCGGCACGACGTGGTGAGCGTGCATGGAGGTGGGGGCTTTGCTGGGCCATGAATGCCCCCCAGGCTCCCAGAAGAAGCAGAAAGATGAGCAGGGCTGCTCACCATCTCTCAGCAGTCACTCATTCCAGTGGATTAAGGATGATTATTCCCTGTTTCAGTTCATGGAGTTACTCGTCTGTTCTCCCAAGCGTGGGTATTTACAACAAGCTAAGCAAGAGTTTGAAGAAAAAGGGCAGCAGGGGCACTTCTCCTAGTTGGGGGAACTGCTTGAGTCAGTTTATTACTAATGAGCCGTTAGTGTCAGTTACCCACCAAGGAGGGCACATGAAGCCCACCCCCTGTGGGCTTGCTGCTTGCAGCAGTTTGCCCTTTCCATAGGACCAGACTCAGCAAGATGTTTAACTTAAAGCAGGTGAGTAATCATGTGTGTCTGTTTGTGGGCTGGGATGAATGATGAAGGCACATGCTCAGATACTTTTCTGAATCAGAGCTATGGCTCTGATTGAGACCCTCTTTAAAATTCACCTCTGGCTATGTTCAGCTGCAGGGCTGATACAGAATGGTCTGTTTTTCAGTACTTTGCATTAAAAGCTATGCTTCTGGCCTGCCACTGGAAAAGTAAGACACAATACATGCTCATCTCTTTTTTGTAAAAAGTCACTTTAGATTCCTGAATGTGCAAACGCCAGCACCTCGTTGCCATCAAAACCCAATTAACATAACTGATGAGTGACGGGAAATCAAAATACAGTCAGATCTAACAGCCCCGGAGTCAGGAATGTAAATTATACAGTCGCACATTTTTCTGTAAGATGACTCGGTTTGTTCTCTTTCCATTGTAATCAAAAGTAAATTACAATCTTGAAAGGTTCTCTCTCTCCCAGATAACTGAAAAAAGCTAATTAAAAACAAAAGCCACAGATGTAATCATTGCTTAATGCTGTAAGCATAACATGACCTAATGCTATTATGAGTTCTGAACAAATTTCAATTAGAACTCCAGCTGGTAAACAGATAAATGTGATAACAGCATTTTAATATTACATAATCACTTGTTAGTAAAAGTAATTTTTATTTCAGCCATTCATAAGTATCAAAAACGGTTTTAGATTTAGATATGTTTTTCAGTACAATTAGAGGACAAAACCCATTTGAATTAGTAATGTTTGAGAAGATCCTTCTCAGTGGTGTGTTCTATTTTTTTAAGTTAATCAATTTTTTTATACAATCACCACCACTTTGTAGCTTGCTAGTGATTTACACAATTACCAGGTCAGAAAAGTAATTCAAACATGTACTTCGTATTCTGCCCTGGGAGGAATCACTTCTAGGTTACACTGGCCTTTTGTTGCTCAAAGTACTTTGTTATCTCTTGTCTCACTGAGCTTTAGGGAATGTGAAAAGTCATGGCCTGTGATGGAGAGTCAATGGGATTTCAGAACATGTGGAAAAGCTGGGGGTGCAAAACCGCAAGCTCTTTGCAGCAGGGTATGTATCGGTGTAGTTCTGAGAAGGGAATAACCATGAGTCTGGATCCTTGTGATAAGTAAGGGTGATCCATGGCCAGAGCGCTAGCGTGGCTTTGGAGAGCCAGGAGCAGTTCCCTGCTCTGCCAGATTCCCAGTGAAAGGCAAACAAAATACTCAACTTACTTGTGCCTCAGTTTTCCTCCAAAGAAAAAGTAGCAGGACAGTGACTTGAAGTGGCTCTCCTGACAACCAGGAGTGCACAGGGAAACCACAGTCAGACTCCTACCTTTTTTCTTGAGAGGCACGGGTGAACAGCAGCGGCTCTGGAAGGATGCTCTCCCCTGCCAGGCTGGTGTCACACTTCTCTGCTGCAACCAGTGCTCAGGCCCAGCATTTGATTTCGAGACAGGTGTGGAGTAGCTGCCTGGTAGGATGGTGACAGCTTATTCACCTAATCAGCATACAATTCCTCTCTCTTGTGATTTAAAACACGGATAAAATAAATTCCATCACTGGAGGAGCACACTGGCCTGACAGAACTGAGGGAGGAAATCCACTCCAAAATTAAGACAGTGAGGGAAGGTGCCATGCAAGGCTCTCCCCGTTGTGCCATTAACCAGCCTTAACCTTGTCCTCACGGGACCACCTCTGATGAGGGGAGCACTCGGCATCCACCGCTTGGTCTCTGTGCTGAGGGGACCGATCTGCCACTCTGATGAAGATGATGCACGTGATGTGGACACCTATATTTCACTTGACTTCATTTGCATGCAGCAGTCCTCCTGAGTTCAGAGTTATTTGATGGCAGAGACAACAGAAGCTGTCACTACCCTGAAATAAAATTCTTGCTATCCCTCCGTGACATGATTTTTTCCTTCCTCCTTCAATAACCCATTTTAAATATTTATTACATACCCTGTAGGGTTATTTTTACTCTGGAAAGAGCAAGGGTTAAGCTTCTGTTTTTTAAACAAGAGAAAACATGTTGAAATAAATCACTTTTTTTTTCAGCAGCAACAACAATAATGCACACAGAAAAGAAAGAAATCCAATATGAAAGCATAGTATTCTTAGTTAAAAGGGCAATCACTCTTGGGACTGAAAGCTCTACTGACTAGCTGCCGTGGCTTCTCCATTATTTACTCATATCACAGTAGCAACTAGAGGTTTGAAACAAAATACAAGATTGCATGTGCTAAACCCTGTATGATACAGTATGAGTTTGCTGTCTACGTAGGTGAGAACAGTCTGGGAAGTGGAATGGCATTCTGTCCATGTGAGATGCAAAGGTGTAGACTGAGGAAGGGACTTGGTTACAGGGGAGGTGGCAGATGAAGTTTGTGGTGAGGTCAGGACTGAAATGATGCTCTCAGACCATTTGTATAGCTGTGAGTTCGTCCTTCCTCCTGGAAGTTTATGTGAACCTCCCAAGAGCGGGGTTATCACTCTGATGCCCATGTGTCACCTTACTCCTCCTTATTATGGGGCATGTGGCATGGACCCAAGAGTGGGGTGCTGTTTTTTGAGTTGAGATTTCTAAAATATAAGTGTTTACCATTAACACAGATATCTGGGCTTCAGCTATGTTTATGGAGAACCAGTCAATACCATCCGTAATACCTAGGGCATGATTCATCTGACCTAAATGTGGGTGTCTGTTTTAGAATAAACTGACTGATGCCTTACGGCTGTATTGACCAGATCTTCAGCGACTGTAACGGGAACCCAGCCAACAGAGACAACTTAATTTAAAGAGATGAATAACACCCCATTCAAGTCTGTGCACAGCGATGCCTTTGCAAAAGCTGTCCTGTCGTGTCAAACGCTGGTGTGTATGCCTGGTACACTTTAGGAAGTTGAGCAACCATGGTGCTGAGATCCTAAGTAAATGCAGGGATCTGAATAGACTGTAATAAAGTTAGTTAATGGGAGAGACTTACCTTTTGCCAGATCCAACACACAAGTTGGAAAATTGGCAAAACAGCGTTTAGGCTGCTGCAGTCTGAGTCACAGAAGTCATCTTCTCTGTAGTATAGGTGTATTTTTTACTGTCTGTGTCTGAAAATGGGCTTGGCTGTCTTTGAGCATGCCCTAGCGAAGCAGGCTGTCCAGACAACCAGAAGCAATTGAACGCAGCTTGAGGGTGAATGGCAAATGGAAGATATTCATCATTTTGACCATCTGGCCTGTCCAGGCCAAACTTGACTGGCTTCAGGTAAAATAGGGTTCGTCTCTGCCGAACATCCATATGACTCCAGCGTTTTGAAAGCCTGAAGAAAATGCTTTCAATGACTCACGATACTGCCCACAGCTGCATAATGGACATATTTTTTCCCCTCAGACAAAGAGAAGCAGCCCAATGGCCTCAGCCATGAGAGCTGGATCTGGTCTTTGGCACTGCCCGGAGCACAGGACTGGCAAGTGTCATTTATGGAGGTCTCACAGAGCGAGGTAGCTCCAGCACAGTTGTCCCAGCAGTAATTTAAATAGGCTCCCACGGCTATTTCCTTCTTCGGCTCTGAGTTTTATTCTTGTCTTGCTTATCCTGATTTTACTTCTCTGGTGAAGCCTACTGAGGTTCATTTATGTGAATCATATCACACATTCCTGGAGGCAGGTCATTTCTTAAGCCCTCTTCTCCACTTTGCTCTCCACACAAGATTTCATTGATAACTCTCCATATCAGATATTACATATCAGATAAAATATAACCAGCAGTTTCTTCCTTCAGTAACTCTCTTTATCTAAGTCCTACTGCTTTTCTTACTGTCACCACCCCAACCTATTGGCTGTTTTCCTTTTCTCCTATTCTCATTCCCTCTTCCATGCTCCTTCTCATCTCAGTGACATCTTTTTTTGTAAAATATAGCCCTGCTTTAGTTTTAATTTATCAAAAACCATTGCTTGCAACCCTACATGTTACATGCAGTACTTACTTACAATCAACCTTTGGAGATCCCAGACCCTTCCTAATCCCTTCCTTCAGCTCCGCTGGCACTGCCCTAACCAAAGCAACTAATGATCTTTCCCCAATCAGCACTCCACCCTCAGCTGTCTTTGACACCATTGGCCATATCTTCTGTGACCCAATTCTCATACTTTTCTCCCCATCTGTAACTCTTTCTTCTCCATATGTCTCACTTTTTCCCCAAAGTGGTAATTCTGTTTTAGAAATGAAATATTTGTGTCCCTCCTCCTGCCCTATTCATTTATCATAAAGGTACAGCAACAAATCTGTTTTAATAGAGTAGAATATATACAACATATGTAAGAATATAGAATATGTTATTGTATAGAATGTATAACTCAGCTGCAGCAGCTGTATTTGACCTCACAAACATTGCTGTGCCTTGAATGTCTTCTAGAATTTTTATTTTATGTGCTTCTTAGAACATTTTTGATGCTTCATAAACCCCCCAGGTACCTATGTAACCACTCAGTGACCATCAAGCACAGACAGAAAAACTCTGAACACTCCCTTATTCATTGAAGTTGCCTCACTACAGATTGGCTTCCTTTGTTCAATATTTAGTAGGGTTTTTTCTCCTGTCTTCACAGTGGTTTCTGCAAACCCTTATTAACTGGACCTCCTTTAAACACTTTCTTTGCCAGGGTATTCACACAGCCCTAAAACCACCATATTAATTGATATTGTTGAAAAGCTGGCTTTTTAATGGTCAGCAATCGTTCTACCAATTCATCCTTCCAATCTTTCAACAAGGTTGATTTTATACCCTGGCAAGCGGAATAGATATATTAGTATTTCTGTTGGTACATTGCTTTTACATCAACTGATTCACACATCAAATATGGAGGCAGGCAATTATTATCATCGCTGTCTTTATCAAGGAGGAAAGAAAGCGCAATATTCACAGAGCACTGGGCATGTCCCTTCAGTTAGTCTCCCCAAGCTCTCTGTACAGAGAGAGGCTCCTCCAAAGGGCAACATTAGAAGAGCCTGCTGAGATGAGCCTACTGAGATGAGTCAGATAATTCAGCTGGCTAAATTAGACTCTTCAAATGAGTCAGTGGTAACACTCCTAATGGCTTCAGAGGATGGATATTCCAACAATTAACCACAATATGTAACTGTAGTTCTCTATAATTAGCTATACAAATTGCAGCAATATACAATAGGTTGCTATGTCTTAAATAAGCAGTGAATAAGTACAGTGCGACTGGAGCTCAAGGTTATTCTTGTCTTCATTTACCTCACTACAAGAAGCCTGCAGGGCTTTGATTTCCAAAGGGAGATGAAGTTTGTCTTTGTTAAGCCTATTACAACCAAATGATGATTCTTTGGGTCTGGCTCAGTATTCAACTTCTTAGGCACCTCTTTTCTGTCTGCCTTATATATTCCTGGATTCTTGAATCTCACTCTGTGTTGTGACATTTCTGATTTTCTCCCTATGCCTCATTTCTATTCTTTTCTAAAGTCATACAAAGATATAATTTAAAGGGATGTTCAGAGGCCAAAGCAGAGTGGCGTCAATGTTAGATCAGGTCTGTTAGGCCCTTTGTGTTGTCTTGCTTTGAATATCTCCAAGGATGGAGACTGCCCAGCCTCTCTGGGTCTCTGTTGTAATGTTTGACCACTCTCACTGTGAAGAATTTTTCCCTTACAGCTCACTGGAATTTCTAATTTCCATTTGCTGTACCTTGTGTCTGTCACCTCTTAGTCTGGCTTCCTCTTTTCTTTAAACTCTCTTTAGGTAGTTGAAAATATTAACCTGATTCCCCTTAGCCTTCTTTTCTTGCAGCTAAACAAGCTCAGCTTCTGGAGCCTCATCTTGTACATCACATGCTTTGGTCTCTAACCATCTCAGTGGGTCTCTGGTGAACTTGCTTTAACTTGTTGATAACTTTCTTATACTGGGAAGCCCAAAACTGACCACAGTAGTCCAGACACGTACTCTTTACTAGTGCAAAATAGAGGGGGAAACAGCTCACTGTAACTGTCAGCTGTGTTCTTGCTAATGCAGCCCATTGTGCAGTTGGCATTTGTCACTGTAAGGCTGGTTTGCAGACTCCTGTTCAACTCCTTGCCCATCAGCACCCCAGGTGCTTTTCTGCAGAGGTGATTCCTAGTCAGCCAGACCTCAGCCTGTACTGTTGCCTGAAATTATTCCAACCTGCATGCAGGACTTTTTGCCTTTGTCTTCATTTCCAGGACTAATTTCTAAACCTTGGTTTCAAGGTATATCTGAAATATGCAGGTTCTGAGACTGCAGGGGAGATCTATCACTAATGGCTGTTGGCAGGGTTCTGCTGAAGCAAATGGAACCAACAACATTTATATAGTGAAAGATCTTGATCTTGCTTTCTTTTTAATCCTGACTATTTTTTCTCTGAATATCCTCCTTAATGGTATAAATATCCAATCTTCATTTCTATTCTTACTGTGCTTTTAGCTTCAGTATTAACTTGTGGTAATGATTTAGTTTTGCTTCTTTTTTAATCTAAGTGAGAGGCTTGATTCATCTTGCTTCGTTCTTTAACAGGATCTTTATTTCCCTCTGCATGTTGTAAATACACTGATAAATGTGTTAATTGAAATGACTGTCAGATGTACTGAAAATGAATCATTTCAGGAGTCCTACCTTGAATGTGTATTCATAGTGAAGTCTAAAGCATGAAGCTCTGCAAGTTAGACTGTTTTTTACATTATAAAGAAACAGCAATTAATAATGTACAACAAAGCACACAAGCACGTGCGTATGGATGCACACACCAGTGCACACTCACAAGGAAATAGTTCTAGGTAGATTAATTATAACGGTGGACAGAGTGGGCAGTTTTGTCAGTCAACTGAGCTCTAATCAATCTGTCTAGTGCCTTTCACAATCTCATTTCATTAGAGGCTCAGAATAATCATTCACTCATCTGCTCTTCGGCTGCTGGTTTTGATTTGTGTTCTTTTATTGTGGGAACTAATGTGTATCCCATAAGATCTGGTCTTTTTGAGCATTTCCTATTTATTGCTCATGTGCTAAGAGTATGTATTGCCTTTATTTTATAGACATTAGAGGGTGAAATCCAGTGGGGGATTTCTCAGAGTATGGTATGTAAAATAGTTAAGTTCTTGTAGGGTTGAAATGGTTAGAATATTCACTGGGTTATCAACCATCTTCCCTTCATGAACCAGGTTAATTGACATCCTGCAGAAACCATTAGGCATTTTTCATTACAACTCTTCAGGCTGTATTCCACCTTTATTTAGACCTCAATTTTCAATGAGCTTAAATGTAATTTGAATGAAGAGATGGCTAGCACAAAAATCTGCCTTCCACTTTCAACGGTCTGTGTCCATCTAGAGAGAACAGGGTAGAATGGGAGGGAAGATGTAAGCAGAGGTGGGGAAAATTCCCGCCGATACAGAGGAAAGCATAAAAAGAGCAGAACAATGGAAAAAGCAGCCCCCAGTAAGGAACAAGGAACCCCTTGGGCCAGTGTGTCCCATATTCCTGTTATCACATGTCCTTTAATCAATTATCTTTTTTTTTCCTCTAATACTTCTGAAATGTCATGCTAGAATCTTGTACACCATGATAATGATGTCTACATTTCCTTCTATTTACATACTACATTTATTCACATCCAGTTTGTATTTATTTGTTTTCATGTCATTAGCTGGCTTTATTCAGACAACACAGTACAGCTGCCTTGCTGAGACATCACAGTACCTCCATAAACAATGTGGGTGTTTTGCATGACTGAGTGACTGAAGCTCCCTCTAAACTGTGGGCCTATTCAGGATCCTCCACACTCTGGTTCACCATGTCTCAGATCAGGGCAGCTTTCTGAGGAGGCATAACTCAGGAATTTGTGAACCTTTCTCCATTTTCATCAGGCCAAAACCCAGACCACGAACCCCATGCTGTCTGAGGGAACATGCCTGATGGAGAAGGAAGAGGAAGAAGCATCTGCAGCTGCATTTTGCCTGTTGTCTACTGGCTAGAACCCACATGGGAAGGAAGCAAGTCTGGGACCAAGATCTTCATCTGCCTGAGAGAGATGTTGCAGCTCTTATTTTCTAGGGATGCTTTTCCACCAACCATGATCTATAATCTTGATGGGACGATACTCCTCTCTGCTCAAGGTGGGCCACTGTGTAAAAAACAAATGCATGATCTGTGAAACCAGAAGGATCCTGATTCTGTAGCCCATTTAATGGGGCTCTGGGAGAACAGTGCTGGGTTCTGGGACCTATTTCCAGTGCTTGCATGTGTATTTCATGTACTGACTTTTTTGGGTAAAAAACACGTGCTGCTTCTGAAGCAGGCACTACTGCTGATGGAGAAGGAAGGTGGTTGCTCTTCAGCTAAAGCAAGGAATGTTCCCCACCTGTGGAATTATCACAGGGTGGTTTCATCACTCCTGGAAGACATAAGAGCACTATTTACACCATCTTTGGTGGAAAAATGCTTAGGATTTGTGTTTCCACCTCAACAGTCTATTGTGTGACCCCAGACTCTACTGTAGGAGATGCATCTCTCCTGTGCTCTCAGCTTTACTTGGTGCAATCTGAGCTCTCCTGGTGGATTAGTCTTTCAGAGGCTTTTGGTGGCTCTCTGTCCTCCTCTGAATTGCACCTGAGCAACTTAGTTCTCCACAATGAAATGGCAATGCCACTTAGCTACTGACAAGGACTGGTAGCAGTCACAGTGCTCAACCTTAGCACGGGCCTCAGACTGTCTCTCCGGTACTTTTTATTCTTCAGTGGTATTTACTGTCTGGCAGGCTTAGTAGGGACAGTGTTATTCTCTCCAGTATTTTTTTCTTCTCTAGTAAGTCAGGTTCCCTTGGTAACATTAGGAGTCCTCTGTGCCCATCCCAGTTTGAATTCAGCATTCCTGAATGTGGTTAGCTAGACTTACACACTGCATCCCACACAAATTTCAGCAGAACCCCACATTAATACTTTGCTATCTCTCCTGATATAACCAGTCATCTACTACAGTCTCTCCTGTCACTTAAATCTCAGGAGAAAAATGTGCTTGTATGAGCAGGTCACCCAAGTCATTTTAGATTATACAGCTAGATGGTAGCCAGCAGATCATAAAGGGTTTCACTAACCTTGGCAACACTGAACACCTCTTGAGTTATTTGTCTGATATATTACTCACAATAATACTTAAAAACAAGTTTCACACTTTTGCTATTTACAGCACCCAGTTTTTCTTGCCTCAGCCATTTTCCCTGGATTGTGAGAGAATTCTCTCACTTCCATCCATTTCCAACTTCTCTGCAATGGTGATACAAGTTGTCATTTTGTTTTGTACCTACAGAGCTTTCATGCTGTATAAGGGCCCTTGGTGATGCTCAGTAACTGATGTCCAAAGCATTACTCAGTCACTTGTATCCTTGCTGTGAGGAGATATAACATTATGTTGTCCTCTACCCCATTTCAAGGTCATCTGCTGATTTTAAGGTGTGTAGATGTGAAACAACGGTACATATAAGATAAATTATTAAAATTCTGTACCAAAAGAATTTATATTACCCTAAGTATAACCTAAGATTCTTATATTCACACTCATAAATGTCACAAATTTGGGGCATAGCATCCTGGGGCAAGAGGGGTAGCAATAACCTTGGCTATTGAACTTGTGCCATATGAACTTTTGGTTATCAAACTGATACCAGATGGTTAGCAGCTCTTTGAACTTTGTTCTTTGGTCCAGGGCCCTGTTATCTTTTGGTCAGTCTGCTGTATTGTATACAACAACGGAAAGACAGTAAATAGCACTTGAGCTTTTTAGAACAACCTGCAGCCAAACCAGCTGATGCGACATAATTGCATCTCAGGAAGCAAAGCAAAGGTATAAGACCTGCAAAGTACTCCCAGTTGCAACAAGCAATGGTGGCCTTTAAGATTCCTGCTTCAAATGAAGTCAATACTTGAGTTTTGCCTAAGATGAAATTTTGAAGTCAACGCAACTACCTATACATTAAGCTGGAAACTATCGAGTTATTTTTTCACTTAGTCAAATGTTGACAGAAAATTTCCAGTCAATGTTTTTCCTTAGTAGTACCATTTTGGTGTAGCTCCCAGCAAAATGAAACAGAAAAGGTAACGAAACAGAAAAGGTAACGAAACAAAAAAGTTTCCATGTTAGGTCTTTTTATTTCTTCCTTTTTTAGTTTCAGACTGTAACATTTATTCTTTAGCAGACTTTGTTGATAGAATACGGCAGAATTTTTCAGAGAGCTCATCTCTCACTACTGAGTCCAGAGGCTCCAAATAAATCAACACATGGGCTTTTAAATTCTATCTAAAAGGATTATAGTGGGAGCTATTAAGGCATTGGGCACTTCTGAGCATCTGACCCCTACACAGGGCTTAAAGACAGTTGAGCTCTTCTGAAAAGTTCGTTCATACCTGAAGACTCTTGGAGGTTTGGCTCCTCCACTTTTCAGTGACTTGTTGTTCTTTATCCAGACAGGATCCTGTTACTGAGGCTGAGACCTGCAAAGTTCTGAGAATCGATGTGAGAGAGGCTAAAACATGCTAAGTGATTGCTTGCCAGAAGGCTAACTGCAGGAATGATTTATAAAATGCAATTCTTGTACAGAATCTATGATGCTGCTGAATTCCCTTTCTGGAGGAATAGCAAGGCTTATGTGGATTGAAATCTGGCAGGAAAGGAAGGGATTATGGCATGCAGTGAATGACAGCAGGGAGACAGCCATGTCAAAAGTTCACATGCGGTATGCGATATCAATAATTTACAAGGCACTTCCATTCCATTTTCTTTATCAACAAAGCTGTCTACAAGCCGTTTGGAGGGTTTGCCTAGTTCACTTGTTTTACTACACCACAAAGGGATGAAATATCCTTACATATAACATGATGTTATTTCATGTACATGCATCTTTACCATGTCTCCAATGCAATGCAGTAGGACGTATTAGCTGTATTCAGCTGCGCCAGGTATCATCCCCTGATATCAACATATCTGTGACTCTGTCATCATCGCTATGATCTCTTAACGCTTTGTCTTTTTTCATCTGCCCATCCTTATGCATCAAGTGATAGGAGAGTAAACCCCTTTGAATGTGTGTGTTTGTGTGTGTCTGTCAGAAATTGCTGTGGGGGATCCTTAGGAATGTAAAGAAGTTGCATTAATTGCCTAAGGCACTGGAGAAGCAGCCCAGTTTGATAAGTCTCCTAGAGATGGTTTTCAGTGAAAGGGCCTAGCATGCAGGTTTGCACTGCTTGATTCCCTATGGCACAGAGGTATGAGGAAGAATAGATTCTATTTCCTATCTTTCCTTCTGAGTACAGTACTTGCATGGTGCACAAGATGAGATATTGGTGGTCTAAGGGCAAGGGTCTCCCAAGACCATCTCTTTGAAAACCTTATCAGTGCTCTTTCTGGGTTGAATAACTGAAGAACAGAAATTGGCATCTAGATATAAACTGGGAAGATAAAAATGGTAAATCACCAACTTGACCAATTATGACATGTTTAGATACATTCATTTTGAAACAGAAATGAGAAGGATAGTCCGATCCATTCTGATCTGTATAGACTGCCACAGCCTAGGCTGTTATAGGTAGTTTTAATTAGGAGAGGAAACCGGGGTTAGGGGTCTTGAATGCAGTTCTGTGTATTTACAGGAATGTACTAAGCCTGTTATCCCTGAGCATGGGAGCAATCAGAGACAGTTCCCAGTCCCAGCTCAGCATCCCCAGCCCAACCCCTATGTTCTAGGGCCCTCTCCACCCTCTTCCCATCCTAGTCAGCTTATTCTAGCTGACTAACTCAGCTAATTCCATTTTCCTTAGTATATTCCTGCACTGCGCTCTCCTACATACACTCGCACACAGAGACACACCCACACACCTTTCCCATAATAATAGTCACTGAAACCTGTCTGCTCAGAGCACCGAAACCTTGTGTTGGGTGGATGTGTGCTCTACTCTCCTACCTTCGTATCTGAAAAGAAGGAGAGTCGTAATATCTGTCAGGCTCTAAAAGGTTCAACCTGACCTAAAGCGATTTAGCCTGCAAATCTTAACTGGGAGCAAGTAGACAGGGAGGAAAAACTTCTGCTCCCTCCTTCCTTCCCCTTCTTGTGCAACTACCTTGCACGCAAGGCAGCCATCCCTTCATTAATGAATTATTTTCCCACTGCAATTACAACCGGAGGGGCTGACCATTGGGTGGTCTTCCTCTATGAGAAGCCGACAAGCAGGAGGAATCGTGCACTTGTTCAGGTATTACAGGACTTGGGATTAGTTCCCAGAGTTGTCCCAAACTCTTCTTGTTACTCTGCGTAGATATGTTTGGTGTGGCTCTTCAAGGGCTCTTCAAAGGTAGAAGTAGTTCCCTGTGTCCCTCTGAGGCTCTGGACCTCTGTCCACTTCTCAGTGGATTAAAAGGGGGTGACTGTTTTTCCCAGAGCCATTGCAAAACCCAGTGCATTAAAAGCAGTGAGACATGAAAAGACTGTGAGGAGAGCATCTCTGTAAAAAGTAAGCCGTGCTTGGTGGGAGTGGGCAGAGTGGATGAGCAGGGTTAAATAGCAAACACCAATTTCTTTGGAAAATAACATTCTGCCTCTGTGTAGAACCATATTATGGCATATCTGTTCTTTCTTCTGCTACACATATCATATCATTATCAGACCACTTGTTTCCTATCAAAAGATGACCTTGGAAGAGTAAAAAGAAAGAAGAAACTAACATAAAGAAAAATAAGAGAGATTTTCTGGCCATCAGGATAAAAAATTACACATATAATAATCCTCTCCAGTCCTGATGATACAATCTGTGAAGTGATTTAGCCGGGCACTGCTCTGCTTGCTGCCATGGAGCTACTGTAGCTGAGACCACATGGGGCCTGGCCTTTTGCTCCCAGCATCTGCTGGTGTGACACAGACTGACAGGGAGGACAAAAAGAGCATTCAGGCAAACATTCAACACCTTGCTCTGTTCTCACTGGCACGGAAGTCCTGGAGAATTTATGAGGAGTTTTAGGAAAGTCAGGAGGAGTGGGGTCCCTGGTGTCCATAGACCTGTTTAAGACACTGAGCCTTGATTTCTGGTTAAGTTAATTTAATTGTAAGTTCAGAGTAACTGAGTGTAATTGAGACCTGGCCTTCCAGATCTCTGTCTCTGAAACCAAGTGGCACCGTTTTTGCAGCAGTTTGTTATTTGTAAGGAGTCAGCGGAACATAAGGACGAGCAGAGCAGGTCAGCCCCAGGTGCACGCAGCCCATGCCTCTGTCTCTGAAAGTGGCCCCGGGCAGATGCATAGGGAGAAATGTAAAACAAAGCAAACAGTGTTTTTTTCTTCCCCAGGACATGCTCCCAACTTCCATGTGACTTAAAGTATAAACACTGATTTGGGGTTCATTATTCCATTTGCTTACCTCCCCAGGCTGAAAAGCATATTTTTTGACAGTCAAGAGGTTAGGCTTACAAATGAGGCAGATCTGGCAGGCTTGTCCTCCCTGCTTACTGACCTAAAACTCCCCGTGGCATTTGCCGCTTTGCCATTGTTGCTTTTTTTAGCTTTTTTTTTTCTTATGGAGCACTAATTATTGTTTCACCAAACAAAAAATGGTCTCAGAGATCTGTATCTGTGTAGCTGCATTTCACATTGAGAAAACCAGCTCACATGGTGCCAGAATAAACATGAATTCCTCTGCTAGTGACTAATTATATTACCTAGCGCATATTACAAGCCAACCCTATTAGACTAAACCTTGAACTATTCATAGTCATGCCCTCTAATGGGGTCCATAGCTATTGCAGGCCTCCTGACCTAAGGAGGTCATTAATTAATGTCTGCATTTCTGCATGTGTATAAATATGCATAAAATCTAGTCATCCCGAAATGAAAATCCAGTGTCTTTCACCAATATATATTTGCACTTACTTAATGCTAGATAGAAAGATATATATTACAGAGACCTTTTAAGCATACAGATATACTGCAGATTAAGTTTAATCTTTTACAGTTTGTCTAGGATTGAATTTTTTCCCCCATGTGCTTAATTCGTTAATAGCTTTGCTACATATCATTGTAGACATTGCTGATATGAGTGATTTCAGTACAGGAAGTTCATGTTGTTTTATGAAAACTAGTTTGCTGGAAACAATAGATACTATTCTTCAGCTTGGACTATCACCAGTAATTATCTCCTGGCTACTATGCAAATACCTCGTGTCCTAATTTCCACACTTGTTCATTTAACACATAAGCTCATTACAGTTTAGGTGTTTATTTAAACACACTGCAAATATCTGAGCGCAAGTTGCTCTAAAGCTTTATAAATGAGAAGTTTGCTTCACTGGCAAATTCCACTTTCTGCTGCAGACATGGTCTGCAATCCACAGCTATTTTTTCCTTAGTCTGTTCGGAAAGGACTCCATAGCTGGGCATGAGGCCAGATTTTGATCCCAGTCTCTTTATTGGTTTCAACTGAATAACTTCAGATTTCAACTGGGTCTCTGGCAAACCGAGCCTGTCCTTTCACTCAAGTGTCAGCGCAGTGCTCGGCTGCTAAGGGGAAAAGCACGAGGAAATAACCCTTGTTTGCATTTGACATCTGACTTGTTACCTCACTTCGCCAAGAAAATTAAAATCAAGAAGAAAGGCACATATCCCCTATTTCCAGTCACTGCTGAGCACAAAGGCGTACTCAAACTTCATTGCACGATGTCTATGTTTTTAGAGGCTTGTGAAGTGTACCCATCACAAATCACTTGCGGGTTCAGAGCACACACAGAGGGCTGTGTAAGGATTGAAATTTCTTGGTACAATACCCAAGGGTTGACCCCAGTCAGTTACATGAAGTTAGCAGTGGTCTATTTTGCAGATCGCCTTTTTGGCCAAGCCCTGCCTTCATTCGCATTCATAGAGCCCTAATGAGGTTTCATGCATGTGACCAAAGCCAAAACTTGGGCTGCAGCAATGGTGCCTGCACTACGGTTTTGAGCAAATCATGATCAATTTTTGAGGAAAGCTGATAATAATGCTCCAGTTGGATCTTCTCAGTGTTTGGAGCAAGACCTTGCTGTCCATGCAAGGGGATTTGCAAAGCTGTTTGGCATAACATGCTGCACAGCTGACAGCCTTTCTAACAAAGACTCAGTAAGCAAAAAAAGAAAGAAAAAAGCAGTTCACACATTCTTATGTCTTTTTTTCCCCTCCTGTCCCCTCCTCCTCCTGGAAATACCTAAACACAAGAGTCACGATGAGGGCAGCATCCCCTTTGCACTGCAGGGCTGTGCACTCAAGTGTAGCCAACCATTTGTCTGAGCTGCTGAAACCATAACAGGGACAGGAATGTGGGGGGAGGAAACTAGCCCATAGGCTCCTCAGAAAACCCTCCTCTGGTCACTGCTGACAGGCAAACCTGCCTTTTTGCTTATCCGGCACTCCCTTTCTGGGTCAAACAGTGAAGAAATGTCAGCCAGAGGCCCCAGAGGAAACTCAGTTGCTGGCTCCTTCCCAGTTCTTATCTTTCAGGAATGGCAAAGGTCTTGCACAGAGATTTCTTTGAATCAGTCTAAGCACAGAGCCTGAGTTTTGGGAGGCAGCCTCATGAGAAATCCACTGTAGGTGTTGCTTTGGCTACCATAGCCAAAACAGGGTCAGTCTGTTATTTCCAACAGGTGATGTGCATTCAGATCTCCAAAGTCAAGTTGGCAGATAAATGAGAACTCACTTTTCAAGGGTTTGTGACAATTGTAAGCCATAATAATCCTCAGATTCTTGATTTTCTCTGTCTTTTCCTAACCAGCTTGGAGAATTCAGCCACGATTGTCCTTTCCTGCCACACCGCAATCACGCTGGTAGGACTAGAGCATCAGGCTGGGGGTGCCCATGGCAATGTCCCTCCTGGACACCACCACACTCCAGAGATGTCAGCTTTAGATATGACTCTCTTCAATCCAGATTTATACAGCCACAGAGAGAACTGAAAGGTGCTTTCCTCCAGCACTAGGAGCTGGTTTGGGGTGCAACCCTTTTGTGAGCTGGGCAGCACCACAGCTGCCTCAAGCTTATTCAGCACTTGGGGGCTCTAAATCTAAATTCAGAGGTTGTTGCCATTCAGTTTCCACCGCTCAGCCTGAAGCGGAACCACCCCTCTGTGCCTTTGGCAACTCTAGGTGTACGACCCTGCCGCAAAGATTATCTGCCTAAATGTTAAATATGGCAGATACCGGCAGCCCAGGGAAAGTGATAGCCCATTATCAGCGATGCCAGGAGATGCTGAAGGGAACACACAGTGCGGCATCATTTTGTTTACAACAGCCCTTCTGGAAGCACAATGATCTATCGCAGAGTGACTATCTCTGCTCTTGAGTGGATCAGCACAAAGAAAGGTTAAGGCAGCACAGTTAGGTAATTGGCCGGTGTCACATAAATTGAAGCTTAGAAAGCTGGGAGAAGCAAAACAAAACCAGACCAGAACACACAGCAAGTAACTCCTCTAAAGAATGCATGGAATAAATACTTACCCTTCTTGCAACCCTAATAAACCTAATCAAGATTAATTACTATGTCTTACTTTAAAAATTTTCCCTGCCAAACATCCATTTTTTTCTGACAAATTCCCTCCTGATATACCTCTATAGCTGAGGCAGCCAGGTTGCAAAGCCAAAAAGCTTTTTCTAACACAAAAATCCCCAGCACAACCAAATAAAAAAGATCCTGTATTTTAGCTCCAAACATCTCTTTCCTGATTGATTTTGAGCCCCACTAAACACATTCATGTGAAGGAAAACAAATACCAGTCTCTGTTTGTTTAATCCATGGCAGCAAACCAGCTGAACTGGTTCTCCCTGCAATCTCTGGACACCAAACTGGGCCTTTCCCAGGAGGATCTCCCAGCACTTCAGAGGTGTCAGTGTGGTCAGTTTAACAGTAAACCCACAGATCAAACAAATGATAGGGGTTTGATTCCTCCCCTGGAAGGCAGACTTCCTACGTTCGTAAATCCAGCTGGTAAATGGGCTTCAGAGGGAAAAACTATCTGCACCCGCCAGTGCCCAGTGGTCCTGTCCTTGTTCAGTGCTGACACAAAAGTACATGTATGTGCACGTAGAATTAGTACGGCTTGAGCAAAACAGAGGCAGATGAATGCTTAATAAAGAGCCTTTCCTGGGCAACTGATATTAGAGGAGCTTTAAGGAACTCATAAATTCCTTATTTCCAGTCCTGTCATTAGCCCACTCCTCTATCTATGCAACAGCCATCTCCAACCCGCAGAATTCAAGCTAACAGTAATATTAAAGAAAACATTGTGGGAAGTGAAGTCCTTTAATTGGTATAACAAAAGATATTCAGAAAAAATGATGCAAGGAGAGTTCTCTCAGACAATGCACAATTAGCCTGAGGAACTCATTACCATAAGATATAAACTTTAAAGAGTGTCATGAAATTCAGAAACAGATTGTTTGTACAGAAGACAGTAATATCCAGTATTAATGGCAAACAGTTGTTTTAGAAGGCCTCAAACCTAATCTTCATGCAAGTTGTACATTTTTTCCCCAAATATTGACAGGTGGGAACATTTCTTCTGGGCAAATCTCTTGCTCCTTCCCTCTGAAACTGATGGTGCTGGCTGCAGCTTTTGCTAGGATACTCGGTTAAATGGACTGCAGGGATAGGATTGCTCTCATCTAATTTTATCCCTGTAGTAACTGGTATCCAGTCTGAGCTGGCATTCTGGGTGTCCTCTTGAGTCATAGACACGGGTACCTCCAGACAGTGACTCACCCAACTTCTCCTAGGTAGCAGGTTGGGATGGACCATCCCTTGGTGCCTCCATGTCTTTCCTGATAAGAGAGGGAAATTGGAGGTAGGAGACAACTCCAGATTACTGCATCTGCAGATGGGTGTCTCCACATGCATTAGATGTTGGAGCTCCCACTGCAGGCAGAGGAGATCTAGTCATTTATTCGCATCCCCAAGCAGAAAGGATCATGCAGGTAGTGACAGGATTACCTTCCTCTTCTCTTCATCTTGGGCCACCCATCAGTTTTGTAGGCATGCCAGGTATAACTGAGAGGACATTTCAGAGTAGACTTCTTCACAAAGGCTGGCCTCCTTCCACTAAGGTTGTCAAACAGCTTTCAGACGTTAGCTGAAAAGTAACTCACCAGCTGGCAAGGCTGGGTTGTAGAGGCTGGTTAGAAATGACTGCCTTGGAGAAACTGCAGACTGGCCCTTGTTCAGTGCCAATTTCATCAGCGGCACAGCACCAGCGGGCAGAACAGTCTAGCCACCAACGATGACCGTAAGAGATAGAAATCTGCATCGAAGGATTTGCTCTCAGCTCTGGTTTTGATAAACATTTTCCTCCTAACCCACATACAAAGTCAAACTAGCAAGAACTTGAAAGGATAACATCTATCAGAACTAATAAGCACTAATCTAGGACGGAAGCGATAGCAACCAATTGAGTCGACAGGCAGAGAGAGGAACAAAGTCTGGCTACAGCACATCGAGAATCTATACAATTATAAATCATAAATTATAAAACAACTCACTGTGGAATAAGGCTACAGCCACAGTAACAATTCTAATAAATATTTGAAACTATGCCTTCATTTGGTTATTGTTATAAAATCTGACTACAAATCAATTCCTTATACCTTCCCACCAAAAAAAAAAAAAAAAAATCCTTACCTGAATCTTCTGTTACTAATCAGAAAAGCTTCCCTCTAGACAATCAGTTTATTTAAGGAATTGGCAGACGGTTGACTGCGTGTATGTGTCACAATTTTGAAACTGTCAGAGCTGCACTTATTCACTAATCATACCCATGTACCTACAAGCTACATTTTTAAATGGTATGGATGAATAATCTCTTTGCTCTTGTAGAGGGTTTTTTATGGCTCTTCTAAGCTGTGCATCTATTTTCACTTGACTTTAAAGCAATCAATATGCTGGCACAAAGGCTTTGGGATAATTCATAGCAACAATCTGTAGCAACTTACTGACTGATTTGGCTCCTTTAAATTGTTCTGATGAAAAAATTGCTAGAAGATTCCAAATGCCTAGAGTTACCAAAAAAAGAAGAAAGAAAAAGAAGAAAGAAAAGAAAAGGAAAGAAAAAATTCTGTTATAAAATCCTCAGGAGAGAATTTCTGTTCTCCTTAATAAGGATGTAAATCAAGTATGACCCTTTAGTTTTCATCGAGGCTTTCCAAATTTGCTTCAGGGTGGCAAGATGAGAATTTAGCCCTACAAGTAAACTCTGCTCAATGGCATGGATTTCAAAGATGTAAGGAAATGAGTACCAGCTCTTAGGTCAGTTGCTCTGCTCACAAAAAAAAAGCAAAGAGGGGCACAAACTCCTGCATTCGGCTTTTATTGGAGCTTTTTTGTACTGAGACTTTTGGGAGCTGCCTTGGCAAAGGCAAGCAGCTCCTGTTGGTGATGACTCTGAACGCAGACGCTCTGCACAAACACTGGAAAGGGAGTCACAGAAGAGCACTCCCCAGCCTGCTGCTAATGGGACACCTGGCACCTGATATTTCTATATACGGCAGATTATTGCACTAAACCTGGCATCTGCCTCATAGACGAGGATTAAATAAGACACGTTGCTTTACTATTACCTCACCCATTGCAAGGCATAAATTAGTTGGTTGATGGATTTCGTTGACTAATGTGAACTGTAAAGAAGCAAAACATTGCATCTGTGTTGGCTGGGTAACAACAGCTCTTTGTAGAGGCTCTGTTCTTGCCAACATCTCCAGCAGTCATGACAAGGTCATTTTGCAGCATGCACCAGGAGGAGGAGGAGGAGGCAGGTGTGCTTCCAGGCTCTCTGAAGTTTTATCAGGGTAAGCAAGTACTGTGCAGCAGAGTGGTCTCCCTTACTCTGAGTGCAGTGAGTGATTAAAATCAGTCCTGCTAAAGACATGGTGTGAGGGAAAGGCTGTGTTGCATCTGTAGTACATCAAACCTTCCTTAACTGAGCTCTCAGAGCATAGCCAGACATTACAAGAGGTCCAAGCAGTGAGGAGAGCTGATTTTCCTTCTTCTGTATATGCATGGAGACCTCCACAGCTGCCTGATCCCCTCCCCTCCTGCATCCTCTCTGCTTGTCCTGGAGAAGAAAAGGTGGAACTGAGAAGGGAGGATGTGGGTCAGAGATTTGGCATTTACACACCGTCTTTCACCTTGAGCTCCACTGATGTTGTGTAGCAAAGGTAATTCTGGCCTTCTGGAAGTACATGGTAAACAATTTCCCTACAAATGTGAAAGTGAGAGGTTTTTTTTAAAACACTGAGGAAGTTGAGGGGTTTAGTGCAACTGGTCTTGGATTTCAGCAAATTCCTTATTGAATCATATGTTCAAGAGTACTGTCTGTCATGTGATCTCAGAGAAAATTTGTCCTACCAAACAGTGCTATTCATTGTACACATGGTCCACACAAATTATCGGACACCACAACAAGAGTTGCTAGGAGGCAATACAGCTTTACTTTTGCTTATTTGTGATTTTTATCATTTATTACTGATATTGGCACATCTGAGATAAAGCTCAGCTAAACTGTATTTGGAGGAAGAAACCTGGCATTTGCTATGGGGATGGTAGCAAGGGGAAATAATGAGTAAAATAGAGGTGGCCTCTGCCTGCTAGAGCTAATGAGCTGAGTGAAGACGAATTAGTGATTCACTGCGTTCAGTGAGGGCACTTTAGGACTGAGATAAGGTGCTGGTAGGTGCCAGATTGATGTGTAAAACCATACTGGATATTAGTCTTAAGAAACAAGGAGCTGTAAATTGGAAGGCATAAAGTTTTGGAAGGAGGAGCCAGTAAACTGAGAGCGAGATGGACTGCTGCAGAGTCCCCCTTGCAACATCTGCAGGTGCTGAACTGTGGGGCTGAATGTCAGCTTAGCAAGAGACTGAGCCGGCTTCCTCCCCACAGGGAGCAAGAAGGCAAGGACAGATAAAGGTGCAGATGAAACCACGACCATACCAGGGGCCTGGAATGAGGACAGCAAGCAAGTGGTGCCCCACCTGTATGGGAAGCAGAGGAGTTATTGCACAGTGAGAAGCTTTCCTGGGCACAGTGGTTACATCAAGCTTAGCAGATTGATTATGTTGTATTGTTGGACAGTGAGAACAACTGGTGTGGGACATTTCACATTCATGCTGCTGCTGTCTTGGTCCCTAAGTCTCTGAAACTGTGTGGCTCCACGTACAAAATGTGCCAGGAATGGTCCCTGGCTGGTGCTAACTGCTGAGCTGATCCTGGGAATGGTTTGGGAAGATGTTAGTTGCCCTAGGGCTGAATCAGGCTGGGAGCTATTGTAATCATTTAACAGTACAGACAACTCCATTCCAGGCTGGGGATATTCCCTGTATTGCCTATTTTTTGAATAAAGTAATGATTCCTGAGGCTATCCTTGGTTTGATATAAACAGCCTCAAAGTGAACACTTACTCCTGTACAGTCTCGCTCTTGCTATCTGTATGTTGTTGCTCTTGCTCTCATTAAAAAACCACAGACCCAACAACTAAAATGGGCACAGAAGCAAAACAACCCCCTGTTTGATCATGGTAGTTTATAAAGCTGTGAAACCAATTTATTCCTAAGAACACACATTAGAAATATAATCTCTTTTTGGATTACTCAACTGTCCACTAACTGGTCATGATTTCTAGAAAAATCACTCTGTTAGTCACAGGCCCCTGACAAATAGTTTGCATACAATAAAGCTTAGCATGGGGGATTTGTCAGCTGGTTTGCACACACAGTTCTTTATTCACTGTATCGTGTGACTAGCCACTTCTTACATGTGATACAATTCCTTCTCTTTATTTACACAGAGAAACTATAAACAGGAGAAAACCAAATGGATATATACCTATATACATACATATATGTTAGTAACAATGCTAAATAACTAATTCTACAAGTGTTCATTTTTGCAAATCCCCAGGTATCTTTGAAAAGACATCTGAATAATTAACAGCGATGACTCACAGCACATGGTCATGAGCATGGCCTTCTATTTATAGCAATATTTCTAAATTCATCTTCTTCTTAATAACAGCAGTAGCAGCTGAAAAAAAATCACTGCATTAGGCATCCCTTCAGAGGAACTCATACATGTAGTAGCACTTTTCTTCATTGTCGCTGCTCTCAGTCCATGAGAAACTCATGGGAAGAAAAATGTAATATCAAGACTCCAGATTTTTCAGAGTCAATAAAGGTAGTTAGCCACTAACATGCTCATTGAAATTAATGAGTTGTGGGGCTTAAATTCCCTAGTAAGCTTTGAGACTAATCAAACAAGAAGTTTTTAATCTGTACACAACTGCATGACTAATTCTGATAGACCGGCTGAGATCCTCAACACAGAGATTTTTGTTCCACATTCCCTCCTGTTTCTTCCACTTGTCTAACCTTTCTGTGCTCTGCCTCGGCATTCTGTTCATGTGCTAAGTAATGTGTTTTCTTATATCAGATACTGCGGTCTTGTATCACTTTATCTCAATTTTAGGGGCAATCAATTGAAGTTATAGAGAGATATAAGGCCTCTGCATCACCCCGCTATCAGATCCACTTTGCTGTTTATCAATTAAAGGTCAGACACAGGTTAGTGAGAAAAAACTCTCTGAAATGCTGGTCTGATAGCATTATTACAGCTTGTGTTTTGGCATGGGGTTAGCAATATGTCAGCTGTGCAGCACAGTGTATACAAATGGAAGAGAAATGGTAGGTTTTGATGCTAAGAAGTAAACTCTGGAGCTAAAATAGGCATAGATAAATACGCATTTCCAATGTTTTGGGGACAAATCTTTTGTTAAAAAAAGGGAATTCTGATACCACTGCTTCCACTGATTTTGCTAAAAGGCGCAGACAAAGATTTGTGTGGGAGTGTAGAGATACTTGGCTTTGCTGGTGTTGTCAGGGCTCTGCTAGATGAAAGCAGCTGGAACAGCCCCCATTGTTGAACAATTTGCCATGGGGCTCATTTGCAAATCTCACTCGATCTACAGGGAGCCCAGGGCCATCTGTACGAAGCACAGATGCCTCTGCTGCAGAGTATCAGCCTCTTTGGCCTCATCCCTGGCAGGAATGCTGCCACCATGTTGTCCTGGCCCAAATTCCCTCAGAAGAGGGAACCCAGCCCATGAACAAGAAATGAAAGGTTGTGTCACTTTTTCCTCTTAAACTCCATGACATTGGTCATGTTGGTGAACGCTGGACTCAAGCCCACATCATTGCCCTAAGTCTTGAGCGCAGGCTTCGGGGCCAGTCCTGATGGTCATCCTTCACTGTGGAGCTGCAACTGCCAGCACCAGGACTGGCTTCATGGCAGCCCTTTAAAGCATCCGTGCCAGGACTGATCATGACGAGCTCCTGTCCCCCCTCTTCACACACTGCCTCCTCAGCCTTCTCAAAACACCCTAAGAGGCTAGGGCGGCATGATTTACCCTTACGAGCACTGTGTTAGTATGTCCCTGTCACATTAAACACATCTCAGTGCTTTACAGCTCTGCCTTCAGAGATGTTAACAGCTATTTCTCCTGGTGCTGTCACAGCTGTAACAATGAGCCTGGCATGGGGTTGGACACTGCAGTTTCGAGGTGTAGTAGCTGCTGTTAACGATCCACTGTGTACTGGAGTGTTGCAGCTTTGGTACTCCAGGCTTTTGTTCATCGCTGATCCTCAGATAAATAAACCATCTGGTTCTTGTGGTTTATTACAGATTCTTCTTTGCTGTAACAGATGTGATTGCAGCTCAGTGTGAGAGATGGCTCCTGTTTGTGCTCAGTGGTGTCAGAGCCCTGCTAGGAGCTGGGGAGGAGTGCCGGGACTGTGGGCAACAGATGAGCAAATTCCTTGCGCTATGTCTCAGTCCATCCTGTTATCAGGTCAGATGCATGGAAACCCTGCCCTGTGACTCACTCTCTGTTAACTGCACCATAGACACAAGCAGAGTACGAGGGGATTTCTTCACCAGAGGGCTCAGGTTGAAGAAATAAAGATCTTAGGAACAACAAACAGAAGCATCTCAGGTCATGTTGGGGAACGCCAGCACCAGAAAATGCTGCCTCTGTCCCTCCCTTGTGCCTGGCTGGGGGGCTGTGCTGTAACTGGCTTATTGAACTGACTGGTGCGAGAAAAAACATATTTTCCCAAAGTTGTGCTGACTGGGAAGTCACTAAACCAGCATTGCTGCTGAATCCTCCTCCTTATCATGAAACTGCCGTCTCAGGTTGCCCAGTCTTTTTGCCAGCCTAGTGTGTAGGTAATTCGAGGCCCAAGCAACAACACATTGTGGAGATATTTCCAGCAGGGATAATAGAGATGGCATTCACAGGCCCTTTGCTGTCTGCTGTGGGAGCTGGGGGATGTATTTGCTGATGATACCTGTCTGGTTATGTGCACTTAGTCGCTAAGCCTGAGCTCCATTGTACATGACTGTGCATGATGTGATATGGTCAGGTGGGCCCTATCTGCCATGTAGTCACCATGCTTAGCTTTTTGGAAGTAAGGAAGAGGATCTGGGATCCTTCTGTCATCAGTGGATCTGGGCAGAGTCTTTTCTTGTCTGTAGACCCAAACCATCACAGTCTTTCCCTAAATAGGCTTGTGGCAGGCTGCAGGAGGGTTACAAAGCCAGTAAGAAAACCTGTGAGGACCCAGTTATGGGAAGGTATTGGCAGACAATAAAATGACTCTAAAGAAATTCCTCTTTCCCTGATGTAGTTGAGGAGGAACACTTGGATTTGTGGCACTTAGTATCAGGTAATTACTTATAAAGGGGATGAAAGGGAAAAAGAAGGATGCTCAGGGAAGAAGCATCTGACAAGTAGTCTGGGGAGTGTTAGTGTGGGTAGTTTGCTGTCTTAAAGGATGCCAGCTGTGTAAATCGGGATTTAGCTCTGCCAATCCAGGCAAAGATGACATCTCACTGTTAGTTTGTTTTACATTTTTTATAGAAGCAAATCAGTAAACACAGCCGTACGCATGGGGAAATCTTTTATTCCAGATGAAAAAAGTCACAATGTACACAGCTGTACCTCAGCCCTGCCTGGTTCTTGATGCCTTTTATGTTAAGGACTGATATCACTTTGAAAATAACCACCTAGATTTCTAGAGTAATTCACTTTGGAAATAATAGAACAATATAATGGAGACCTATCAAAATTACTTGAAAAAGTCTGAAGTACTAAATGGAAAACATTATCCTTTCTTCAGGACTTTTGAACCACCCCTACAATTCTCAGCAAAGAGATAATTTTCTATTAGATATTACAGATGAGGCTGTTAAGTTTCATCACGTTACTGTAACAGCATCTTAGAGTGAATTATTCCAAACCGTTCTCAGAATTATTCTTAAGGAAAAGGTTCATGACAAGAGAAGGACCTAGCATTTTATTTTTCCTCTTCTGAAACCATTTTTTCTGCCTGCTGCCTTTAGTAGTTAATCACCTATAAGCCTTTGCTAGAAACCTGTCTTATGCTGTGCCGGGTCTATTGATAGCACTTGGGATAGTTTTCAGAGCTGGCTGATGGGATGACTATCATGGCAAGGTCCTGCTTTGTCTTTTGTATAGGTACAAATGAGGATTAAATCTGTTGCACTGAATGACTTTGGTACACCAGTTTAAAACCGGGAGCTGACTGGAATGCCCTGAAGTCATCTCTATGCCGATTCCCTAGCAGATACTATCATTGATGAGCATCTGTTCATCCATTATTCCCCTTACTGCACTGATAAGGATAGATAGGCAGGTATTGTATAGAAGTAAATCTTGTCATTTGTCAGCAAAATTGCTGGTCTTCTGGGGAGGGGTTAAAAGAACATGTTGGCATTTTTGAAGACAATTTCAAATATTTACAAGAGAGAATATGAATATCTCAATAAGGGATACTGAAAAAAATCTTCTCTATAAGGGACCAGTTATGAAAACACCATTTCAGAATTGTCCAGAATAAAATTCCTCCTCCCAAACAGCCAAGCTTGGCAGATCTACCCGTGGAAAAAAACACCTCCCAGTGCCCTCAGCAGAACAAAAGATCAGAGATGGAAAAGATTTATCAGGTCATCCAGCCCATCTTCCTGATAATAGAGCATTGTTTTCCTAAAGTGTATTTTTTCTAGTGCTTTGACTCGTTTTAGGCGACCTAAGTGATGGATGGTGTTTTTATCATTAACCTTGGGAAACGATTCCAGAGCCTAACAAATCTCAGTGTCAGGCTTCTCCACATTAGTGCCTCTGCTTTGTCAGTAATTTCATAGGTTTATACTGGTTGCTTTTTCCCCAAAGTGTAGGCTCCTGCTGAGTTTAAAACGGGATTAGATATTGCAGATAGATCTTGACTATTCATCCTCATGCAGGTGGATTGCTTCTCCTGCAAAGCAGTCTCTTGGAAATCACCACAGTGAGCAAGGGGAAATTCCAGTCTGGCCCTGAACTGAAAATATTGCCGTGCCAGCTGAGTTGCAGAAAATGACCTTGTCCATGATCCCAGTGCATTATAATGGGAAATAAAACTCAGGATAAAACTTAACTTCTGCAGCCACAGAGGTGGACCAACTTGGCATTGCAAGGGACGGGGATCACACATGCTGCCAGAGATCAGCTGTCAGCTGCCAAGGTGGGAACATTTTACAGCATGGCAATCATAATGTCTGGCTGTCCTTTGCCTTTTTTCCATTGATTTAAGAATTTGCTTATCTTTTAAGAGCACTCTTCCTTCCAAGGGCCACTCTATGATAGAAGAACCAGTGACCCATGGTCAGAAAAGATGAATGCAGCCTGGAAAGTAACAGAAAAGAACTGTGGAAATAGAGCGCTCATTGTGCTCTGCAGCACCATTAAGGCTGACGGAATAGAGTTTCTGTCCATACATGCAGCGTGAAGGCAAGCATCAGGAGGAAGATAGGTGCTGCCTGGCCTTCAGGACAACACTGTCATGAAAACAATGGGCAAAGGCTGGTTGTGAATAAATTAATGTTGGAAAATAGAAGTGTTCTCTTCATATGGGAAGAGGACAGAAAAATGGTCTTAAGAGACAATTCATCTTCTCTCTGAAAGGGTTTACCTGATCTGTGAGAAACAGGGAGGAATGCCCTGTTTAGCCAGTTAAGTTAGTTAAAGGACTGAAATTTCCAAGTTAGTTTCTCTTAGCATAACCCAAACAGAACAAAACAAAGATTCACACTCCCTTCTTTCACTGTTTCACAGATCAACTCACATTAGTAAACACAAACTTCCATTTAATTAAATCCATTTGATGCAAAATTGTTTCCCTGTTGCTCAGATGCCAATGCAACCTTTTTCACAGTGCACAGGCTTCATTTAACATATCATTTGCAGCAAAGTTTGATTTTTGTAAAGTAGAACAAAGTTTCAGGTGGATTGTCACAATTAAAAAAAAAGGCAACACTCCTGCTGTGCTTACTATGTGTGAAGAAGGTGTCAATGAAAATTTTAGCTCCTGAAGAAAACCAAAAGAAATATTTTGGACCCACCAGCTCATTTTATATTAACAGTTTGCTTTGTGGTCCTTGAGTTTCCCATTTGCCTTTGCATTTGTAGCTTGTAAGTAAGGTAACCCACAAGCAAGGTGAGGAGCTCCCCATAGTTTCTCTTATTGTAACATTATTTGTATCTAAGACTTGGGCTTGAGATGCATGTTGAGAATGATGCCTCTGCACAGGGAAAGGACAAGCAGGATCTTGGCTCTCCCTGAGTCAGGGACCTGACTCCCACTGACCTGGGAACCATGCTTCTGCTTACTCCTGTCACTTCAGGCATTGCTTTATGTTGCAAAAGAGAGTGACATGCATGGGTACCCTGCAGTGGAAAAGCTGTACACTTCCACCAGAGGAGAAAGGAGGAGTTTATCTCTGGCCTGCATCTATTGATACTAGTGATGTTGTGAGGAGAGAGGTATGATTGAATTGTCTTTCCTCCACTTCAGATGAAGAGCCAAACCTAAACGGATTTTGCCTAGAGTGAGTTTAACAAGCGGAAAGAGGAGAGGGAAAAATATTGTGTTCAGTTAAGATGACTTAGTTGATTAAACATAAGTATCTGTGCTATTTGAGATACCCTTTGGTGTCTACGACATCCTCCCAGGGCTGACCAGTATAATACAGAATATACAAGACACCTGTGTTTTTCAGAAGCCTGAGTTGGAAGCTGAGAGGAATACCCTAGGGCATCTCAGATGGCAAATATCTTTATTGAGGTAACCAAATCCCACCAACATTTTCCTAGTATGCATCATTGAAAGCACCAGTACAATAGCAAATGTGAGATGGGATGGGTTCATTACCCCCAAAGACCAAAGGGAAATGTAGTTGTGTCTTAAACCCCAAATATATATGCTGCAGTTAATCTGACTCCAGTTCTCGCCTCATGTATAATGTGGTTCAATATGTATGGTCTCTCCATCCTTAGAGATATGTGAAACTTGGCTGGACAAAGCCCTGAATAACCTGATCAAACATCAAAGATAGCTCTGCTTTGAGCAGGGTGTATGGCCTCCTGAGGCACCTTCCAGCCTAAGTTATTCTGTGATATTGTGATTCTTCCAAAGATGGGAAGGAGATGGAGAGGAAGATGGTGTTGAAAAGGGGAGGATCTTTATCTTGGGTAATGCTTACATGCTGCCTGCCAGACTGTCTAACATTCGGATAGTAACCTCTGAGAGCTAATGCTGGATCTATCTTTACTTAAAATTAATATCAGGTAGAAATTAGTGATGAAAATCAACTCTTCCGACTCACGTAATCTGTAAAAATGCTCATAGAGGTGTGAGAATTTCAGAATAATCTCTCTGACAAAGGATTAGGTAAAAGAGAGGAAACAGAAAACAGGAATAAACAATCATTTTTTGTAGTAGAGGAACATGACCAGTGGAGAGCTACAAGGAGATGTGCTATGTCCTGTTCTGCTCAACATATTTATCAATGATCTGGGAAAGAAGGGCCAACAAAGTTAAGATAATGGAAACAAAGTCCAACTCTGAAGAACTGCAAATGGGATTGCCCTGGCAATAAAATGGCAGATGAACTTCAGTGTGAATAAATAATACACATGGGTAAAAAATGGTCTTGAGCTTTCTGTATGAAGTGATGAACTGATATGACTTATCACTCAGGAACAAGATCTCGGGGTATAATAGTATCTTTGTAAAAATTGTCTCAACACACTTGGAAAAACAAATCTAATTCTAGGAATTTTTTAGGAAAGGCATAATGAAGAGAGTAGATGAGTATGTCTCTATATAAAAAACACATCTTGGTGTACAATTCTGCTCCCTGTGTCTCAAAGGGGGTATAATAAGACTGGGAAAGCCTCAGAGAAAGGCAAGAAGAATGATAAAGGTATGGAACAACTTATCTGTAAAGAAGAATTAAGCAGATTAGGAGCCCTTGGGGACTATTGAAGGGATATATGATAGATGTCTATAAAACTGTGAGTGGCCAGAAGTGGGTACATAGGTAATTATTATTCCCTGTCTCTTCGAAGAAAAGGATTAGTGGACACCAAATGAAGCTAACAAATGACAAGTTCAAAGTGTACAGAAAGAAATGGCTCTTCAGGTGTTGTGTGGCTGATCTGTGTAGCACCACACCACAGGTTGCTGTGGATGTCTTGTGGATTCAAGAGCTGACTAGCAGATTATGTGGATTCAGAGGGAAACAGGATGAGTTTATAGAAGAAAAATCCATTGAGGGCTACTGAACATAATGAAGTGACTGTTGTTTCACAAAGATTTTGTCCTGCTAACTGGTGGGAGATAATAAAATGTTTAGGGACATAGCATTATATATTTGCCCCCCATGTTTAAAACTTTTCCCTAAGAACCCTCTTGGCCACTTGCAAGGTCAGGAAACTGTTGGAGGTGATCTGACTCAGTACAGTGACTCCTATTTTCTCATGTTCTGTTATTCCTGGAGTCCTACAATCAAAATGCTTAGCAAAATGCTTTGTAAAGATGTCCACAGTAAAGACAGTAAAGTTTGTGTCTTCTCACCCACCAAATTTGCTTAAGGAGCAAAACATGCATAATTTGGGAAATCACTAGCAGAGCTTCCATATTAAACTCATCTATATTCAGTTACTAAGCAGGCTAGAGTAAAACTTGCAATCCAGCCCAGTACAGGACAGAGCACAGCTGCACTGCCCTAGGGGCAGGGCAAGAAACAGACTGTCAATTAAACCTGACAGTCAGAATAGAGCACATCGTGTTTGCTAGATAGAGTCGTTATCCCTTAGTACTTAAATAGAAAAAGAGGGCACTTTATTGTATAATAAAGCAGTAGTTAATTGTAATGCAGCTCTGTTTTCTGACACATATAATCATTACTAATTTGTCAAATGAGAAAACACAGACTATCCTATGCAAGTGGTCTTAAAATCTGCCCTTTTTACCACTGCATGCCTTTTTTTTTTAGAATAGCTTGTTATAAGTATCAGATAGCTGAGATCTATCACAGCAAAGCCTCTCTCTGCTTGTGAGAGCAGATGTGCTCCCCTGTGACTGACCTAATCTGTCCTGCCCCTCCCCAGGGGACCCCACAGGCTTCCTCCAGGGGTGAAACCTGGCTTTGAATGTTACTGTGCTTTTTGAGCTTTACAATAAAGACAAGACACATTTCTCTCTAGATAGAAAGTCCTTTTCTTGGTATGGTTTCCTCAATTGAAAACACTGCAAGCCTTGTGGCCAAGTATGCCTACCAATGAAGACAAATCATCAGCTGATGAATACTCAGTAAGGCTACTCTGAACCCAACTTAGAGACAGCAAAAATCAGGCATGGGGATGGAAGAGGTTTGGTGAAGGTACCTCACATATTTAAGTTTCCTCTTGGTGTATTGCAGGTTAACCTTGAGCTTTTGAGCTTCTCCATGGAAGAAGAGCTTTTCTCTGCCTAGGAAGATCCCAGGACATTCTCACTGGAGGCTTTAAACAATGGTTAAGACAATCGTGTGAGCTTCTTCAGTCCTGCTCTGGGACATGAGGACTAGGCTACATGAGTCTTTGAGGTCTCTTCCAGGCCTATTTTGTGCAATTCAAGGATTTTCCAGATCAACTCATTCAATGTATATTTTAAAATTAAATTTGACACAAATCTGCTTCTATGTCTCTTCAACACTGACTATACACTCACGGATTCTTTCTTTCAAATCATTTCAGTTTTATGTGCTTTCAATTAAAATGTTATAAAACATTTATAGCTTCTTGCTGCAAAGCACTAAGGACGTTTACATTATAAAAGACACTATCCATACTGAGTTTGTGGTGCTCACTGCTATATCGCTTGCAGTCTTGCCCACAGTTCTGTATATTTGCCAGCTGTTTGCAACACAGTCCTTGGATTTCATTGAATGTTCCCATATGGATGCCATTGGAGCTGAACCCTGTGTGTTTGAGCTGTTTGTTAACATGTAGAGATTAGAGGTGATCTGTATTCCTAAATACAATGAGGTGATGAACAGTTCGGTGACAAAGGATTTTAAACAAAGGCATGGGGCACAGTCCAGTGCTTGTTTTGCCACAGCATTTCCATATGAATTTGCATCTTAGTTCCCAATGGGCCAGTTCACGTTCTCCTGCCTCAGAGAGGTTTCATGGGGACGGGCATGTCAGGACCAGGGGGCTGGCTCTGGTGAAACAGGGATCAGATTAGGACGGTGGGTAGCTGTGACAGCTGATCAGTGCATGAGTAAAGAGGAATGCAAAAAACTGCACACCATGGTATATGTTGTATTCCCAGTCTCCCTATACTGCTTGCCTATGTCCTTTTTCAAATCAGTTATGTCCAGGTCCTCAGAAATATTTAGGCAATGAATTGACGGGAACTTTGACAAGCTAGATTTTAGCTCCCGGTTTTGAAACCTCGACAACTAAACACCTTCTCGTCTGACTATTCACTGGAGATTAATAACAACAAAGATCCTTTCCCACAGAAAACCAAGTCTATGACCATTCTGGGATCCCACTCAGCTCTTCTCTGCCATGCACTCACCCTGAGCTTCAGCCGAGAGGCCTCTATAAAGCTCCATTTGCACATAACAAGGTTCTGTGAAGCTGCAGTTACAAACACTGGTTCTCTTGAAAGTGCTTTTGTTACTTCTAGCTGTCATTTTCCTGCCAAACCCACACCCTGAACTATCCCATCTAATTATACTCACTGGCCATCTTTTCCCTTTTTATTGGCAATATTTTTCTTGTTAATTGTGCATGCTTGGTTTTAAAGAATGGTGTCTGCCTTTCCTTATGTGGCTCTGCAAGGAATATTTCTGCATCCTGGGTAGTTTCTTTGACATGTTTATGCCTTGCTGGTTACTGTAAAAACTGCAAGACATATTATGTACTGCTGAAAACCAGGCTGGCACTTTGCAGTTTTAAGTTGTGCCTTATTGTATAGTTAAAATAAATGTACCTGATATCAGCTTTATTACTCCTATTAGACGGTCTAATGGCTTGATGTGCAGGAGTTCTTCCAGCAGGATGTTAAAGGGAAAGCACTGACTGCTCAGCGCAGCCCCCGTACTCAGTAGCACCCAGGGAGCAATCAGGGACTCTGCAGAGCAACACATGATGCTCAGCTGGGACTGTTAGGGCTCTGAAGTCAATCTCTTGCCTCCAGATACTACATTTAACATGTGATAGTGTCAAAAAGAAGTTAGCACATCAGAAAAAAGAGAGAAGGTCCACAGATGCTGTTTGTAGTTACTGTCCATTTCTACTTTTCATTAAAAATATTACATCTTGGATGCTGTAAAAGCTCCCCTCTGAGTGATGCTATAGCAGTCACACAGGACAGGTTTACTCAACACGGCTGAAACTTTGTTCAATAAATATGCCTATGTGATTTGAAACATGCTAAAATCATTCCTGACTGACAGTTGTATAAAGGAATGAATACGGCAATCCAAAGCTCAGTACAGTTTGGGGTCTCACAAGCTTCTGCCACTCACTCATCCTGACAATGCCTGGATGGGGGTATCTGCAGCTGAGCAAGCCACCCTGGGGTTGCTTCACAGACTCAGTGGTGTTTAGGATGCAGTTCACCTCTGTGCATGCCTATGTTCTACGTCTGGTTAGATGAATCACATCAAAATATCTGTTGACTGTACTGACTAAATCTCCGTTGACCATCCACAGACCATATACTACCTGAGATACAGACACTTGTATCAGAGACACCAAATGTTAGGCCAGGTGAGTCCCACACGACACGTGGGCTTTGATTTATGTATGTTCACTAAAGATTCACTTCGATCTTGTCCTTGACTCTCTTTGACTCTAATTTTAATTGAAGTGAAGAGAATATGCACTGGAAACACCTCTATTTGGTCAAAGGAACCCTGCTCTGTGTGTCTCTTTGGTGGAAAGTAAGTGGTACAGAGGCCTGTTGTTATCAGCGCTGAGGAATATATTGAGGGAAGGTGAGAGAGGGTGTTGATTTAACTGTTTAGTCCAAGAAGATCTCAAATGGGTTGCAATCAGAGTAGGCTGATATGGATGCACCTCAAAATTTCTCCTAAGCAGAACTAGTGGCTTACCACTACTTCTTAACAGGGATGCCACATGACATGGGGGTCAACTAGTCATTTTTAGCTGATGTATTTTTTTCTGCTCATGCTGGGTCTAGAAGCGAGAGGAAAGCTCCTGTCAGCCATGTGAAAAACCGCATGAGTACTGATCCACATGTGCACATCTGCACTCCCAGGTCTGGGATACTTCCTATGGCAGAAGGAAAGAGGGAGCTGCCATGGTGTTAGTCCAAGGAAAGGTCTGACTGATAAGCAGTAATTTATATTTCTAACTAAGATCTCTGGAGGTGCCCAGCAAACAGGCGCCAGCATTGAAAAGAAAAGATTAGCTTTGACCATACCGAGCAGGGTTTCTGACCCGAGGTTCTGCCAAGCATTTTTATAAAGAACTAATTTTGTTAATTCTACCACCTAACCAAGCTTTTAATCAGATCCTGTGCTCAGCTGAGCTGTTTTAGCCACTGTAGCTCACTGGCCCAGGAGAGCTCAGCTCAGATGCTGCATTTGATCTGCAGTGAAATTGTTCTTTTCGCTCAATTTCCCAGCTAGGTTACCTCCGGCACAAAGGGTCAAGTGATTTGAGTGAATTGTCCTTGGCTCATTCAGGATCAAAGCACAGGTTTTGCCTGGTTCCACTTCTTCCCTCCACCCACACTGTTAAGGGATCACTGAACCTTCGGTATCCAGTCCCCGATAAGTGCAATAGGCAGTGAGAAGTGAAAGCAGCAAAATACACCCCAAGAGATTTCCTCTGGGCAGATACCAGTGGATAAATTGAGGTCCGAGAAAAGATTAGAGGTAGAGAAGGGGTTGCTTCAGTCTACCCAAGCTGAAGAAGCAGGGAGAAGCAGCAGATGCAATGTGTGTTTCCCGGATGGGCGTGCTACTGGAGGACAGGGAGTTTGTGGTGCCAGGGGAAGGTGGAGAAGGAAAGGACGTGCCGGTTGGTGCTACGCAGGTAAGGAACTCTGAGCTCTCTGCTTTGGTTAACACTGTCTCAACTTGTGTTTATGAAGGCTACTAAGCAGAAGAATGTGTGTTTCATCCCGGCTTAACTTGTCTCATTGTGTAATTCTGAGCAAAACATTGATCATCTGTCATTCCCAGGAAAGCCAAGAGAATATTTCTGTGTCTCTGAAGTAATCGTTGTCAGTGAGGCATTATGGGACTCTCAGGAGAAGATTCGTTGCAGGTAGTACCCTATTTATTTTATTAGACTCTGTAATACAAGCATTGGAAGAAATTTATATTATTTTTTGAACATTGCAGTGGTCACATTATGCCCAGAGAAGGGTCAAGTGTAGAACACTGAGAGGACAGAGTATCTTCAGAGAGAGGATTGAACATCTCATACCTTCTAAGTACAGCTAGTGCTTCTGGATGAACTTAATGTCAAAAGACTAGAAAGGCCATAAGTTTTTAGAAATCGAGGATGAGAAAATTTAGACACAGATATGACTGGTCTCATTTTTGCCATATTCTACTTTGTAAATTACATTTTCTGTCTAAGCTGAGGGACTGAGAGACAACTGAGCTGAGCATACCAATAACCCACTCGCTTCAGTTGCTGTGGATTTTGGGGAAATACAGGCCTAAGTTTTGTCCTTTGCTTTCTCAGCTGAGAACATTAACCACAGACTCTAGAGATATTTCCAACATTTTTTTCTGGATGTTTAGAAAATTTTTGCAATAAACCATTTCAACAGGGAAGACCTCCTCAAAATGCTGTATTGGCCAGGTTCAGCATCTGCTCTGTGCAGTAGAAGATTTTGATTCAAGACCTACTCCAAAGCAAACAGAGCAAATGTGAAGATCCCAGATCTCAGTAAGAGTGCTAACTCATCAAGTTTCAGCTGCAGGGCAGAACGTCCTGCATGTCAGCCTTCCAGAGAGGCCTCATCCAGTAAGTGTTTTCTGAAAACACTAATGAAGCTGGCCCTAAAGTCAGGACAGTCAGAGGAAGCAGAAATCTATCTATCATCTCCTTTGTATTATGAGGACTTGGGTGGATCCACAAAGGTTCAGCAGAAAAAAAAGGCAGATATCTGGGGAATTTCAGTTCTTCCTGGGTGAGCAGCAGCTGCATGGGGACTTGAAGTACCTAATAAGTATTTGAAATGGGTGGATGTGGATTAATATTTTCTCCAATTCCAAAGATTTTAAGAAGGCATGCTGAGACTTGCCTACACCAAAAGAGGGTTGTGATACCAAACACACTACGCTTCCAAAGCACAAAAGGATTTTCCAGTCAGAAGGTAAAATGTTATTCGAGTGGCCTATCTGAACTGTCAGAGCCTGTGTTCATTTTGTCTAGAAAGTACCCAGGAATACAATATTTCATGGCATTTCTTATATTTTCTGCATGTAGTCACTGCCTTTGCAAAAAGAGCCCTCTTTCTGTAGTGGTATGTATTTCTCTGATCCTTGACAAAACGTAAAAGTAGAAAGGCTCATGACAATGCAAGGAAAAAGATCATTAAAATAGTTTTGACTCTAAAAGTTCAGCATGAGTTTGCAGTGAAAGTTTGTGAGTGGGAAATGATGCATTTCTCATTAAGTCCAAACCAGTTCTCCTGTCCCTGTTGATGATCTGCCCTTGTTTCAAACCAATTAAACTGGAGCTAATCTCTCTGTTGGTTTGAGACATGCTGTCTTTGTCACATATAGCTCCTTTTGTGCTCAAATTCCTAATGGATTTTTTTGTAACCTACATCCATATTGGAGAATAATCATCGTTGTACAAACACAGAAGATCTTGTTCCTGAACTAGACAACGTTGAACTTGATTCAGGGCCAAATGAGGGAAAACTGAAAGGCTCCCATTGACTTCGCTGCGTATTAGATCAGGCTGTCACTGTCTACATTCAGTCAAGGACATATAGTAGCTAATTTAAGGCCTATATTGTGAATGGGCTGAAAAGCACAATGACAATGCAGTACACATTCTTTTTAGCACCTGCATTTGGTGGCTGAAAAGCTTTATGGAGGAAGAGTTTTCAGAAGAAATTCGGAAGAATGAGCATTCAGCATTGCTTGACTCTAAAGCAGTTCTCAGAAGAGCTTTTTTTCTGGGAAGCGGAAAGAGTATCGAAGGAGTATTTTAAAAAAAACAGGTTGGGAAATGAATCAGATGGACAAATAAATTAAATTCTCTGTGTGTAACTCCAAATACTGCTGCATTTGGACGTACCTGCTGAGAGATACATCTGTTGTTAGAAAAACTCTAGGATATTTTTGACTGGAAAGCCACACAACCCCGTAAGCAAAGCAGTTAAGTAGTGAGTATAAATTCTGAAGTAAAGTGGGCTTAGAGGGCTCACTCTACAAACATCCTTGTAAATGTGCTGTGTAGTAAATTTCCAGCTCCTTAAACCAAGTGTTCAGTTCCTGGGAGTCAGCCCTGAACATTGAACTCATGGTGATAGACCACCACCATGTGGTGATTGCCAGGAAAATAAACTGCCGATGAATAGTTGGGAGCAACTTGAGCTGCTGTTTCAAAACTTGGGAGATACGTAGCTATTATGGTAACAGAAGATCCTACATCACTTGGCCACCAGCACAGCTATAATGTGAGCATGTAATAGACGTGTCTGTGAACACCGACGCAGAAAATCTGTGCTTTGTCCAAGCTCTTGTTCCAGGTCTGAAGTAAAGCCAGGCACAGAAGGAGGCACTCATGCACCATCAGGTGAAGCAGTACTTCATCATTTTAACCTGTCCAGATGTGCCTGTTGTAGGTTCTGATATGGCTGAGACATGACACATACTGAGAGTGGTGTAAAGAGATTGTCCCTGTTGCTGGGAATAGAATGGGGTATTTTTCCCAAGGCAGAAATTATGTTCTTTGCAAAGCATTCTTTAAAGCACGCTTTAGAGGAAAGTACTGCAGAGTATAGCAAAGGATGACACAGTTTTGGTTTGGCTTTCCTGTAGAGATTCTAAGTTATTTTGAGGATTTTTTTTTTTGTGGAAGGGAGGTTCCAGTGGGGTATCTAGGAGAGTTCAAGGATGTTGCCCCTTTCATTAGGACTGGGTGCGAAGCAGCCCCTTAAAACATCCTTTTCTGAAACAGCATTGGGGTCACTGTGCACAAGGCAGATCACTCTGTTTTTGTTTTTTTTTTGTTTGCATAATGAGAGGGATCTCATTCCTTGTTCCGCGTTTGCCAGACTACTGGTCTCAGCCCTACTCATATCTGTAGGACTTTCCAGAAGGGAAACAGTCTTTATAGTAACTTTCTGCAACATTCACTTTGCAAGTTCTCCCTCATGATTAGTAACTGCAGAGGGACCAAACTTCTCTGGTCTTTGAGGGACTGCTCTGGTTGGGCCTTAATTGTCTGTGCAAAGACGAGGCTGTTGGCTCCTTGTCTTATTCTTCCCTTCTTCTCACAAACACAACCTCTTCTTTATTGGGTGTTATAATGAACCTCCAAATGTGAGTCTTGGTAAAATATTTTGGCAAGGCACTTGTATGTGATGGATCCAGACGTGGCTGCAAAGCAGACTAAGGCAGCTGGTGCTATGTTTCAGACTATGTGTTGCATAGGAGCCTCTAAGCAGAGACCTTGAAGGAAAAGCACTCCGACATGCTATTGTGCAGTAGAGTCATGGAGGGATTTTTTTACCTCCCGAAGTACTAACCACTTGTGCAGGTGTATAACAGCAAAGAGGAGATAAGTAACCATGCTCCAGGAATATATTCAACCACACCAAGGAATGCCTCTGCCTAAATTATTTATCTGGTCTTTTAATAGCTCATTGCTCCAGAATGTATTTTCCTCTCATCTTTATCAGCCTAATCCTGAAAGGTGCTGAAGTACTTGATTTTCACGTGCCTGAGGGTGTGGAGCCATAATGAAACTTTTCTCTGTTCTAATAGGTTAAGATCTCTTTCTCTCTGCAACAGTGGTACAATGTAATAAAAGCACTTAGCCATGGACAGAAAGCTCTTTGAAGGGCAATGTCACCTCAGTTGTGTTTTCCTCTATGTGACCATCTAAGGAAGATGCTCCTTCATGACACCAAGAACTTCACTGTGGCTTCTCTCTCTGACTTGCTGAATTGTAAGTTGTGGTGCCTGAAGATACCAGATCTTAATTTGGGAGGTAAATTACATGGGACAGTACTAAAGCACTGCTTTTGTGTATAGTCCCTCCACAGGCCTCAGTTGGGTCAGAGGTTAAGTGTAAATCCCATAGAAGTACACCAGGACTTAGACTACCCAAAATTAATATATTTTCTGGGATACTTTCCAGCCCGTATATTGAATTTTTGGGAAGTTATGGATCTGATGAACCTATTGTGCTGTAATTGGTTTTCACAGTAGTGAGTTTTAGGAGCAGAGTGTTTGGGTCAGAGTTACCAAACAGGGACCATATCCTCCACAACAGGCACTCTGGAAAAAAGAACGGGGAAGAAGGAGGGGGCATTGGGCAAGAAATCAGGCATGAAGTCCTGGTGTAATAGTCTAGTATAAAAATACTAGAGTAGGAGTAGAGACATTTTGCCTCTGGCACCTTTTGTAATGCTACAGGGATCCTGCATTCATTTCAATTGTCAGGGTTTTAAAAAGAGTGTTAAGTGAGACAAGGTAGTAAGGAACCATAACCTCTATCCAAAGGCTGAAGAATGATGCTTTTCTTGACAGACTTAAAGAGCTCTATTTACTTAATTTATCCAAAAGGAGACTGAGTCTCCTGACAGAGCATCCTTCTAAAGGGCTCAGTCAGGGGAACACATTAACTGATGCTGAGGCAAGAGGAAGGGAGTGATGTTGCACTTCATAGAGTTTTCTGTCCATGGCTCTGCACATGTACTACATAGCGCCACAGCAAGAGACATGGTTAGAGTGTGTAATCACCTCTCAGGGGAGAAAAACACCACATTTAGAAGTCACTTTTATAGAAAAAGACATAGCAAGAACTCATGATTTAGTGCAAAAACAAGATGAATTCAAATGATAATTAGACAAGTGCTTTTAATAATGAAGGAGATTTGCCACTGGAATGAGCTGAAGAGTACAGTAGATCTGCCAAATCTTGATATCCTCAAATCCAAACTGATTATATTTCTGGGAGATAGATAGACAGAAGCTGAAGAGAAGTCACTAGACAAAATTCAAAGACAGCTGGGAAGAAAAAGCAGTATTTCAATGCCAGATGAGAAGAACTGGTATCTCCTAGCTTTAAACTGTATTAATACTTGGATATTCTAGGAAAGAGCTTCAACATAGAGCATTTTGAGCAATGCCAAGCTCTTATATTATTGGTAACTGCCAAAATAAACACCACATGTGCACTTACTTTTCCTCTGTCTCAGGATTTTCCGGGAAATAAAGTTAAATATCTGATTAAGCCACAGGGGAGACCTACCTTCATTTTTTGCTTCAGCCGCAGGTCGCGCTCTCACATGCTCTTTTTCTCACATTCAGCAGTACTAAGGCAGACAATGTTGGAAGATCTGGAAGATCTGCAGAGCTGTAGGTCTCTAAATCAAAATTCTGGCTATTTTCCCTTTTCCTTGCCTCCATGAACAACTCCTCTCTTCCTCCTCCCAGCTTCCAGCCATGGGTGATAGGAAATCCCTGAACTAAGGTCTATCATGCTTCCATAGATCTTGATGTATCCATCCTTCAGGCATGGATCCAGCTCATCTTTAACCCAAAAAATCCTGTGGCAATTAATTTCAACATTTAATGGGGGGTGGGAGGTGGGAGAAAAAGGATCTGTTTTTAAACCTGTGACTTAAAAGCACTATGTGCCCCTAGTTCTTGTGCTATGAAAACCAGCAAATAGTGTCTCTCAACTATGCTCTCCACATCTTCCATGCTTCTGTGCACCTTTGACTATTCAATTGTTTCTTGTATGGAACTGTTCTATGCTGTTGATCATCTCTGTCATGCTTCTCTGCATGCTTTCTGGTTCTACTGTCTGTTGTTGAGCTGTGATTACCAGAGACACAGACAGCTCTAAACACACCCAAGAATTTGAACATAATGTCATAATGATGTTTTGTTTAATCTACTCTTTCTTCAGTGATTCAATTTGTCTTTTCCAGAGTCACTGCATGAACAATCACTTTTCTGAGTGGTAAAATCTGATTTAGATGCTATCACTGTATCTAGATAGAGTTGCATTTGTTTCTATTTATGTTCATTGCTTTGGATTTATCTAAGCTGAATTGTATCTGTTATGTTATCATCCAGCCACTCAGTATCTTATGATTCTTTCACAGATCTTCCAGGGCTTATTAGTTTTAACACAACACCATGTGAACAAAAGGTGTCCTGTTTGGAGTTAGCTTCTGTTCAACCAGGGCACAGAAGGTACATGGAAACTTGCAGATACCTGCATTGCTCCATGCGCATGTACCGTATAAAAGCTCTCAGTATACCCTCATGGTTAGAGAACTGTTGGAGACACCACCACCAGCTTGGGGTGGGAGAGCAGCAGCAGAAGGAAAAGCCTAAATTTATGTAAATCATTCTAGTTCTCTCTAATTTTCCATTTTTCCCAGGCAATCTGGCCTGATCGGTAGGCAGTTGATGTGCCTCTTTGAGGCTAACACACATGATCTGACTCCAGAAACTGAATGGTTGAGTGAGTACAGGGAACTCTGAACTGCTCACTGTACTCCACTAAATTCTGAATCTTTAAGAAATATACTCTGTAGTTCATCAAATCCATCTGCACAAGAGGCATGCAGAGGTTCTGCACTGCCCAGTGCTTAATTTGGTCACTGCAAATGAAACATGCATGTTCCCAGCATGGCACCAGCAGACTTTTCTGGCAGCATAGGATGCAGCTCAGACAGGACAAACAGACATCATTCCTGGCATGACAGAGCTGACAGGGTAGCCGCTTCCTCACAGTGCGCATAAAGCTTAGTAGGCTCTCAGTTATTTGAATTCATGAGATGCTTCAGCCTCTGCAAAGCCCAGATGATAAATGGAAATATAAATTAGCCAGTGGGAGAGAGGTCCTATCAGTCAACCGAAACAACTAAACTAATGCTTGAAAATAGGTCTATGCCACTTGAACTGAGCTTGTTAGCAATGATGGTGACCGTTTGGGGGTTAAAGTGTTCATCAGAACATTTTGGTAAGGAGCATCCTTGCCATTAGAGGGCACCAGATCACTTTAAAATCTGCCTTCCCTTCCATCAGTCTAGGATTTGTACCCAACCTATGCAGAGCCTGAGCCCTGAACTGTCCAGCCGCAACTCAAATGATTTTGCAGTCATATGTGTTGTGTCTTAGTGTCCCGAACTAGATCGCTACCATTTTGGCCCCAAATCCCATCAGTGTAGCTAGAAAGTTTTTATAACTGTCAGATTTCAGAATGGAAGACGTGCAGCTGCCTGCCTGCCAAGGGGAACATAGGGAAAACCTTATTTACATACATTTCTTCCCCTGTCAGGCATATAGCCTTTGGGGATGGAAGCTACACTGTGCAAACAGCAATAAACTTGTGAGTTTTGAAGGGCATGACAGGGAATGTCGCCTATTAAAAGATAAATAGGCTGAAAAATATGGGAGCGGATGGAGTACAGCTGTTAGGACACTGCCTTACTGCTGTTATCCTTGAGTTACCCTTCTCAGCTACTACTCACATTTGCTGCTATTTGTCTATGTTTTACTTTGGTCATCTTACTCTTGGATGCATTTTTCTGTTTCTGTTGTTTTGCTCACCTTATTCCTTTTAATTTCTCCCCAAATAAAAATCAGCTTCAGTTGGAGTGGGACCACTACAGGGCTGCCAAAGGAAGGGGTAAACTGCACAGAGAAGTTGCCCATGAAAACTTTGCCATCTGGGCCATGGCTGATGATCTTGGACTAAGATTCGGTCAAAGCCTTGAGTTAGGATTAGGGTTAGGAGAGAGACAAAGCCTAGAGCTGCAGTTGATGTTGGGCTGCAGAGGAGCTGCTGAAGGATGCTTAGTTTGTTAAGCATCTTCTGACATGCGATACATAGGCTCCTGTTAATATTTGATAGAAAAAAAAATGAATGCTTCAGTCTTTAGGGAAAGTGGAAGAAGGCCAAGCAATTAGTTAGACTGCTGGGAACCTGGAGTAGCTCTGCTAAAATTAAATGAATTGCTGTGGCTGTGATTTACTCTATTTCACAGCCTTTTAATTCTGTTGAGTTTGGCAGGGTTATCCCAGATCTATACCCGGGTGAAAGGTCCTTTGGCTCTGCTCTGAGAGCAAAATCTGGTGCAGCTAAGCATAAGGAGAACAGTGTGTTTTATTATGCAATTGAGTTGTACAACCTCTAAATTATGTCACCTGGTGTGGATCTTCTCTGTAAGTTCTATAAGATTTGAATAAAGAGATATTTCTGAAATATTTCTGGCTTGCTGTGAGGATCAAAGTGTGTTGTTGACATTAGTATTCTTTGAAGGGGGAACTCATCACAGTGTTTGGGAGCTTTTTCCCTTGCTTCGCTTCTTGTGGGTATGTAAGATAAAGCAGTGCCAACTTCTTTAAAAAGGGAAAAGAAGAAAGAGAACCAGCAACTGCATGAGCATCTCTGAGAAACTCAGAAGAACTTAGCTTAATACCAGCTGAATTTGTAGTACTAAAAAAATATCTCTTTGGGGAAGGACCAGCTTTCCTCTTAAAGTTGCAACCAACAACATGTAGAGGAGGAGAGAGAAAAGTATGGGAAACAATGGTGTTGGGACTGAGTTAAGTGTACTTGAGTGCAAGGAATGATGGAAATTTACATTTTAGCTTTTAATAAGAAGAATCCAAATGACAAGCTTTACCCTTGAGTATAGCAAAAGATTTATCTAGAAAGTGTCCTTTCTTTGATGTTTTCATGACAGTGAGATCCTAAGGTGGGATTTATATCTGCTAATTTTAGGTGTCTACAATGCATAATGGGTGTGGGTGAGGTGTCTCAGCTCCTCTGAAAATCCATGGAGATATAGCCAATAAAGTCAACTGCATTTAGGATGTGATTCACTGGACCAGATGTGAGTGTATTTTACCATGAAAGCATACCCTAACTTACACCAAGTATCTCACCACTGACTAAAAGCTTCTTAGGCAATGAACATAGATGTAGATGCTTAAACTGTAAACACTCACATCTAGTCTGATGAAGCCTGCTTTTAGCATCTCTGAAGCTGGTTATTTGAAAGAAATGCCAAAATTTTTTCAGTATTTCTTAAATATCAGTTTTACAACACAGTGTAAATAATAGTGTCAAAAACATTGTGGAGGAAGATCATTACGAAGGATACTGTGGCTGGAGGTTAGATGTTTCAAAAATGTAGTCTAAATTCAAGAGCTTGGACAGCATTCAAATCAAAGCCACATTGTCAAAGGACAGGGTCCTACTTGCATTCAGTCATGACAGGCTCTTGGAAGTTGATTTGGTAAGCTCTGAAATCTGAGTAGTAACTATAGCTATAATGTTCTTTGCAAATGAACAAAAATTTAAAAAAAAGAAAAGAGACTTCTTGAACAAAGAGTTTGAATTGTTAGATCTTGGCCTTCAGTCTGACACCTTCATTCTCTTCCCTGCACACTATCAAAAAATTATGTATCTTCAGCAGATCTACACTGCTGAAAGCCAGGTTAATTCAACCACCTAAACATCTTCCAAGGCCCAGAGTAGCCATCTAACCATTTCAGTGTATTATACCAAATACCTTTCAAGACTATGAAGTGGGAATTGAAGTGTTGGCATATTGAAAGTCACAGAATATGAGAGGAGTCAAGCACTGTGACTTCAAACTCTTATTCCACTAAATTACAATGTTATACCTAGCAAAAAAAAAAAAAAAAAAGGCACGACATTGGTTAACTCCTAATACCATTGCAAGATGGAAAGGCAACCTGCCTACATGATCCTTGTGCTCACAAAAAGGGTTCATTTCTAGGTAGAGCTTGTCTTTTCTCAAGGGTAGACAAAATTCTACATGTGGTCACTTGCCCAACTTGTCAAGCAAGCTAAGTTCTCTGTTTTGCTGCGTTTTTAACCTTCTGACTTTTACAATACTTTTCTCTACCCACGCAGATACTGGTAATGGACATGGCAGTCGGTTTCAGACAGGAAGATGATATCTATCAGTTAGTATCTTGAAGCATTCCTTCTGAAGAAAATACGATTAACTCTTTTCCTGGTGTCTCAGGTTTACTTATTCCTGGGAGGATGATGGCTGCACTTTTTTCTGATTGTGTAGATTCCACTTTGAGAAAAAAATATACTGAATATAAAAAAGCAGAACTGGACAGTCTTGTAATGTCCCATCCCACATCTTGTAAATCCTGTAGGCTGGGGAAGAGGTATCTGTTGTCTTGTTCATGTGCAGATGCAGATAAAATTTCCTTTAACCAACTGACGTCAATGGATTAGCTCACTTTAGAGCTAGAAATCTCAGAACATGGCCTCTGGAGTTTATTTCTACACAAATGATTTTGTTGATAAGACAGAACAAGGGTTAAGATGTTGATGGTAGAAAGTGGAGGCCAGTTCGAGGAGCTGTTCTAAAAATGTAGGCTCAAAAACAGCTTCTAAAATTTGAGAGAACATTATGGGACATATTGGGACTTATTTTCTAGAAATGCTGAGTACCTGCAACTTTTATTGGCACTCTAGAAATTAATGTCTTGGGCTGTGCAACCATAATCGGGTGCTGTGTAAAAAAATTGTTGAAAACTCTCCTTCTCAATTCACCATCCTAAAATTTATAAAGCACTCCATACTTCAGGGTGATATGTTGTGGCTTCACAAATCAATGTTTTTGAGCTGGGATGATACTATGGTAGAAAGACAAATCCTATAACTAGTGACTCCCAAGCCCTGTTAAGATGAGAAAGAGCATGACAAATGTCCTGTGGCCACCCAATTTTCAGGCATGCTTCCTAAGATGGTGCATACTAGAGAGCCCCCAGAGTTAACGTAATCTTGGAAAGGTGTTTTTTCCTCTTCTGACCCCTGTGATACCTGCTTTCTCCTGACTCAATGCTCTTGATTATGTTTTTATTCTCTGGAGAACATGCAAGCAGCTGAAACATTTACAGTTCTCCTGCTTATAGAGTCAATACAGGCCTGGAAGAGGACTGCCTTCTTGTTATCCAGCAACTCTGAAATCTTGCTGAACTCAAGATAAGGAAAGGCAAAACACAAATAAATGTATTTCTTCACCACATCCCACATAGATAACGTAATTTCAGAGGTGATAAAGGTGCCAGCAGTCAAACAAACCAGCCCTCACTTCTGGTGTCCAGATATTGAAACACAAAAAGCTTCCTGCATTTTGTCTCTTTTTATCCAGCTGTCTCATTGTGATTTTCCTGACAGAGGGTAAGAAGAAATTTAAAACAGTGTTAAAATTGATTCTTTAGGGCAACAGACTCCTGCACTGTACTTAGGTACATTTGTTCATATCACCTCTGACAGGCCATTTGTCTGTGCTGAGACCCAGGGGGAGGCTAAACTGATGGGCGCTGGAAGTGGCCAGCCCCTCCAGGACATCCTGCAGGCAGGCTCCCTGGGAAAGGCACTGCGTTCTCCTGGCTTGCCCAGTGCCTGCACACGCATGCATATTCATGACTGGCTATTCTTTTGGGCAAAAGAGGAAATTTCTTTAGAAATTGTAGCAGCAGAACAGGGCTGTGCTTTCAAGTATTTTGTCTTTCCCAAAAGAAAATAGCTGATGCCATGAAAAGTTTTGTACAACAGTAAATGTGCTCAACTGTGCTATAATGTGTCATGGAGGGGGAATTTGCCTTCCCAGCCCAGCTGCTGAATAGTTTGTGCCTCCAGGCTCCATGAGGAACTGATAAATAGGACCAGGCATCGTACTAATTTTTATCATTTTTCACCCCATTTGCAATAAACTGGGACACGGAAATTCCCCCATGTGACAGAGCATTCCTCCCCTCCTCCAGTCTGAAATCATGTGCGCATACACACGTACACACAAACACACACTTCTGTAACTCAGGTCTCTTTCAAGACACTTTTATGAAGAAGTATTTTGGATGAAAGCCTCCACACTCAACTTCACACAACAATTTGATAGAGTGTTTTTAAAGGGCATTGCTGTCAGCTTGGGACTAGTGCTGATTAAAATAAGGTAACACTATATAAATGAACATGCACCTGTTTAAGTTTCCATTTTCTGCTTATACATATATTTAATGTGCCTTTTTGTTTTCAGCAGCAAAATGCTTCACTCAGTAAAAAGGGATCTGCTAATATGGAAGTTGGGAGATTTGGGATTTTCCTTTTGTGACCAAGACATCCCAGGAGACGAGGGGAACATTTCAGAACTTAGATTTGCCCTGAAATATTCAGGTCATCTAGTCTGATGTTCATCCACTGACAATGGAAAGCAAAACCTTCTGGTGTTAGAAGCAAGTGTAAAACTTTTGTAATAGGCAATTAATTAGGCACTTACATGCAAATAAGTAAAGACAATTTTCCTAAATCTGGCTGACTTGTATTCCTTGGCCTTGAGGGTAAAACTAGTTAAGGTTCTGAGAGTCTCTTCAACAATGTTTCCTATGAATCCTTGATTACTTTTATCTTTTTTCTGTGGGGATGATGTTCTGTTTCAAGGCCAAGACTAATCCTCCCTCCTATCTGTTCCCCTGCTTTTTGTCATAGTTGTACCTGGTGACTGAGTTCCTCATTGTCTGGAGGGACAGACAGACTGATGAAAGACATTTTTAATGTTATCCTTTGAGATTCCGTGTTCCTCTCATTCATGGGTGATGAGGCTGGGTGAATCAAAATGTTTATTTTTACCCTTTCTCTATTTTTCCTCATTTGTCATGTTTATCTTGCTGTCCCTTAGAGAGTGCAGGAAGGTGCTGTACCACAGAGCCTGGGAACTGCATCCACTTTCTCACTTTCTGCCATCACCCAATGCATCCTTACCACTAGAAAGGGCCACAAAATTTCTCCTTTCTTTTTGGCCTGTCTTGTGGAAAACACTGTTTTGCATTGATACTGATTTTGAAATGACAGCTGATGTGGGTGATTTCTTATCTGCCTCTCTGTGCTTTGCCCCAGGAGCTGACCTCTCCATGCACCACAGGAACACAGCTCACAGCTTTGCAAGGTCTCCAGACAGGCTGCTGCTCATTCCTTCACACGTGACTTGTGGGGTCTGAGAAAGTCGATTCACAGGCTTTTGCTTTAGACCATCAAGATCTCTTTTTTCCATCATTAGAATGACCTTGGAGCTCAAAGACACATTCCAGGGAAGGCTTCTGATGCTGAGGAACTTGTCTCTAATGAAAGGAAGGAATTTGTCATTGCCTAACTAGAGTCTCCTTTGCAAGTTGAGACTTATTGCTCTGGGATGGTATGTTCTAAGCCTTTCGCATTCCCCTACTGATTTTCACACCTAAGAACGTGACAGAAGCAACTGTCTCTTGCCCCCAAGATTTCCATCTACAGTAGGAGTGTGATTGTATACGGGAAGGCTTTAAAATGACCAGAGACCTGACAGATTATTTCTTGATCCTGACTCTCTGCATGAAATTGAGTTACATTTTTCCACATGCTCTAGCACTGATGAGGCAGTTGTATTATAGAACCAAGCTTTATGAAATAGGTCTAAGGAAAGAAACAGATAGGGCTGAGAAATATTTTCTTTATCTCATTTGTAAAGTCTTGAACTTACATGTTTATAATGGCGTCAGCTATTACTATAACTTACCAGAGAACAAACACACTAAAATATTTCATAACACAAATGGGTCCCTTGCTAAGTCTACATCTGCTACTCACTGTCATTGGGACTATGCTCTCCAACCTGAGCTGCATGTCTCATTACAACAGCAACAAGAGGCCAATGGCTCTGCTCCCTACAGCTCCTATACTGACTTCCTTCTCTTTACACTGAGCCCTTGTAGGAAAGATCCCAGTCCACTTCTCTGCCCTGTACTGAACATGTGATGCTGCTTGCAAAGACCGACGTGATGTGGGAATGAAGGACTCAGCCAGGATGGCTGTGGCTGTCCCCAGGCTGCGCCCAGGGTGCATTGGCACAGCTGGCTCCAAGCTGAGGGAGTACAAGAGCTTCTGCTTTCCTCCTCTGTTTACTCTGCTTGAGCAGGCTTCTTTTGAAACAGCATGTATGTGAGGTGAATATGAACTCAGGTTGTGCTATGGAACAAGCCTAGATGACAGCATCTTCATACCTTCAGTGCCGGTCCTGGTACTTCATTATCTGTTGACACAAAAGGTTTCCTGAAGCAAGGTTTGTCTGTGAATACTTAATGTTGCAGAGCATTTCTAGGGTGTATCTGCAGGAGGAATACAAATGCCTCCCTGAACAAACAGAAATAACAAATTTGGGTTTTAGAAAAAAAAAAAAGGAAGAACTGTTTTCAGGTGAAGTGTAGAGGTTTATTTGTCTGGTGGCTGAAAAAATGTAGCCACTTTCTTGCTGTTGCAAGATGACAGGGGAGCCAGCTGCATCAGGGCCTCTTCAAGTGTCTGGAAGAGAAGATGCTGAAAGATAGGTTCAAATATACAGGGAAAAGAAAACTATCCTGAAGACCTGCAAGGATGGATTTGGGCTGGATCATACTTCTATAAACTTTGGAGCTAGAATTGAACAAGCCCTTATCTTTCAGTTGTTGGGGAACAGCTCCATGAAAAGACTGTGATCTAAAGCTAGTGAGATTAGCAGGAGCTTTGGTCAGGTCCTTGCAAGCCTTGCTCTGTGCCTAATGTTACTGCAAAGAAGAGCACAGACATCTGTGCTGCTGGTCCTCGGAGGACAAGGGTTATCCATGGACCAGAAGTGGTTGTACTTCGGTGGAAGTTTTGGTAAGTACAAGCATACATTGTTAGAGCGCCATAGAGTAAAAATCATGCAAGTGTCAAATATTTTCATTATTCTGTTTTTCCATAGACTACTGTTACCATCTAGTCTCTAGCTCAAAAGCTTTAGTGGTTTTTTTTTCTTTTTTAAGATTGCAATTAGAAAATCAATAATCTTTGCATGACAATTCTTGTTTGGGAAGAGCATCATGCTACAGGACTTGCGTATTCCATCACTAGCTTAAAATGCCTGTCAGCTTGGTGGCAAGTGGATAAAAAGGGGAATTGGATATCTATCTAGTCAGACCACTGTGAAGCTATCAAATATTCTGAAGACTACTATACCAAGACTGCCTGATCCAACATTTGGTGTAATCAGCAGAAAAACTGTTATTGGATTCTGTTGGATGCAGTCCATAATTCATTTTTCTTAATTTCTGCATTTCTCCTTTTTCGCATTTCCACTTTGTCCCAGAGGGAGAACTGCTGAAAAGCCACAAGAAAAATTACTTTTCTGTTCTTTTAAGTACTTGTGGGACAGGAATTTTCAGTAATTTGATGATTTCTTCCTTGTAGTCCTGTATTGGTTTTGCATGGCAAGGGTTTGGTAATGGGGGGACTACAGGGGTGACTTCTGTGAGAAGCTTCTAGAAGCTTCCCCCACATCTGATAGAACCAATGCCAGCTGGCTCCAGGATGGACCCACTGCTGGCCAAGGCCAAGCCCATCAGCAACGGTGGTAGCACCTCTGGGATAACGTATTCAAAAAGGCGAAAACAAAACTGCGCAACAACCTGCAGCCGGAGAGAGCGGAGTGAGAATATGTGAGAGGAACAACTCTGCAGACACCAAGGTCAGTGCAGAAGGAGGGGGAGGAGGTGCTCTGGGTGCCAGAGCAGAGATTCCCCTGCAGTCCATGGTGAAGACCATGGTGAGGCAGGCTGTCCCTCTGCAGCCCATGGAGGTTAATGGTGGAGCAGATATCCACCTGCAGCCCGTGGAGGACCCCACACTACAGCATGTGGATGCACCCAAAGGAGGCTGTGACCCCATGGGAAGCCTGCGCTGGAGCAAGCTCCTGGCAGGACCTGTGGCCCCGTGGAGAGAGGAGCCCAGGCTGGAGCAGGTTTGCTGGCAGGACTTGTGACCCCATGGGGGACCCACACTGGAGCAGTCTGTTCCTGAAGGGCTGCACCTGTGGAAGGGACCCACGCTGGAACAGTTCGTGAAGAACTGCAGCCCATGGGAAGGACTCACGTTGGAGAAGTTCGTGGAGGACTGTCTGCCGTGGGAGGGACCCCAGGCTGGAGCAGGGGCAGAGTGTGAGGAGTCCTGCCCTGAGGAGGAAGGAGCGGCAAAGACAACGTGTGATGAACTGCCCTCAACCCCCATTCCCTGTCCCCCTGTGCCACTGTGGGGGAGGAGGAAGAGAAATCAGGAGTAATGTTAAGCCTGGGAAGAAGGGAGGGGTGGGGGGAACGTGTTTTAAGATTTAGTTTTTATTTTCTCATTACCTTACTCTGATTTGATTGGTAATAAATTAAACCAATTTTCCCCAAGTCAAGTCTGTTTTGCCTGTGACGGTAATTGGTGAATGATCTCTCCCTGTCCTTATCGTGACCCATGAGCCTTTCGTTCTATTTTCTCTCCCCTGTCCAGGTGAGGAGGGGAGTGATAGAGCGGCTTTGGTGGGCACCTGGTGTTCAGCCAGGGTCAACCCACCACAAGTCCCAAACCACTCACCAAAAATGGTCCTTTACTAGTTTTCTCAGAGCCAAAAGTTTTGGATAGGTTGGATAAACTTCAGTTATGCATCACGTTCACAGGACTAAGTAATAATCCCAAGGCCCTATGACGAGGAGTTCCTATACAGTCCTGTGCTAGAGTGGTGTGGCTACATACACTGTATGATTAACTGCTGTCTTAGGAGCAAATCATAGGTAGATACTCTTCAAGAGCACACTACCTGTTTTTCAGTATTATCTTTTTTATGGCTTTGCCATTTTTTCAGCATCTGAAGAATATGTAAAGCAATTTTAGGTCTATGCTAACCAAAGGCTGCCATCTTTGAATTCTTGTCTTTGCTGCCTTGTGTGTTGTTCCTGAGAACTCTTCTAATGTTAACAGACAGCAATAGCATGAACAATACTCATCCTCTTCTGATCATAGTGGTTTTCAGGATAACTGTGACTTTCAGACCCATAGTTCCATTCTCCCACTACCTGATGTTTTTCATTGTTTTTTCTTTTCTTTCTTCCTTTTTTTTTCCTTTATGAAATGGCTTTTAATTAACCGATGCATTTATATGGCTATGTGTGTATCAACAAGGTTTGTGGACTGGTAGGAGTGAATCTGCATAATGAAACAGCTAGTACTAAGGACCTAATGTCCATATTATTCACATTTCAGGGTTATTCTACTCTGAACTAGCTCTAGTCTGGTCTTGCAGCCCCCTTGGTCGTGCAGTGCAATGAGGTATGCTCCTAAAGCACACTCTCCACTTCAGTTTCATCTGACAGGAATCTGGCTCATGGTGTCCAAGACAGATTCATGATGGGAACAAAAGCACAGTAGGTGGGGATAATGGGAGATTTGCTTCAAAAGTGTATTCTTAATCCAAACCAAAGCCCTAGTGTAGGTACATCCTGAGTGATCCACTGGAAGGATTTGGAAGGGATGAATGAGGTGTCAGGCCTTAGACAGCTAATGCCCAGGATGGAGCACTGTCTCAAACCGCTTGCATTGCTGGAGGGAACAGACATAAGTTTTATGCCCAATGATGCACTCTGAGAAGCCACAAGGCATCCTACATATTCACAGCAAGGAAGTCCCTGGTGAACCAAAGATGTTCATCTGTTTCCTTCCCCATTGAAAATGCAGTTCATGTTAATTTTCCTCTCTCAACTGTTCTGCTAGTGAACTGTGGAAAATGCATGGTTGCAAAAAGAAGCTCTGCTGGGAAATGCATGTGTTGCATTTTCAACTAGGCAGGCAAATGTCTTACAATGTAGGGGTCTAATGCATGGTTGGGCAAAGTGATTTGATAAGAATCCAGAGTTTCACAGAGGGAGACCATTCTGAAATAGTAACTGACACGTACAGCAGCTGCACTCTGCTTTTCAGTCATTTTTTTCCACCATTTTAATGAATGTTTTATGTTATCTTTTCTTGCTGCCCGATTGTCCCAGCTCCTGTTACTGAACACAAGGGCCGCCTTTCACAACCTGTATCACTCCAGACTGACATAATATACTTATAATTCTTGGAAATTCCAAGGCACATATACACTTCACGGTAACTCCCAGGCAACTAAGCCCTCTTGGAGTTAGTAATTTTACTGCATTTCATTCCACAAAGGAAACTCTACTCCCAAAGGAAGCAGTAAGCTTTGGCCACCCTTATAGCTGATAACAATCCAAGACTTTCATCACATTTTTTTGACCCATTCTTGGCTTTCAGGAATAACAACAGCTGCTGAAAGCAATACAACTTTTAGTTGTGCTTCTTTACCTTCCCCCTAACAAGCATCCTTATGAGAGGCTGAGAGATTAAATAGCCTTGGGGTAAATCAATCTCCAACAGCTGTTGCCTCCAGCATTCTTGACTGTCGGTGACTTCATTGAAAACATATGAGTGATCTTTCAACATGTTCACAAGTGGAGAAACGTGTCAACTGGGAAATCTCCCTCCCCGCAACCCCATCTTCATGAATGTATATGAATGGTTGAACAGTTTCTCAAAAATCCCAGTGGTTCCATGACATTTCTTTCTTTATCTCCTCAGTTTTGTTTGTTAATCTGTTCTTTAATGCAAAGATAGCTCTAAAAAAGATGAGCATGAATTATGTTTTGCCAGCCTGAATTTCCCCTTCGAGGGCTGTTTGTTTGGATATGTAAATCAGTTTTCATAATGCAAAAGGCTGGGGTAGAGCTGACTTGATGAGGACTGAAGTCAGGAATGTGGACTGAAAACAAAATACAAATCTGGAGACCACCACAGGCAGTCCCCATTTCTCATTACTGTAGGCAGCTTTTACTTTGATAGTTGCTCTGTAACACCACTGTTCCTGAGCACTTGGGACACAAATGGCACGTGCCCTCTCTTTCCCTAAACATGACCTCCCAGCACTGGCACGCTGTCTACTCAACACCATATTCAAGATCAAGGCCTGCAGCTGTGGGAATACCTCCAGCTTATGGTCCAACCCTGCTTCCCGCATGCTGAGGCAGCATTGGCACACCCTCTCCCACACTGGTGGTGGGGACAGGATGGGGAATGGAGGCAATGCACTAAGTCGATGGAATGAGGCCGTTTCATAGCAAGGATGGAAGGTTTGCATAGGCTTGACTCTCTAATCCACTCTGAAATAGTGATGTCTGGGGAGTCTACTCCATTTTTTTTGCTGCTCTAATCACTCTAGTAACTGTGCTAGCAGCTACATACTTTGTGTGTACCTAAAGCTGCCCCTGATCCCATTTATACCTTGATCAAACTCCATCTTAAGTTTATCCCCATTTTTCGTACTTAGGAGGCTGTTAAACAAACTTACTTCTTTGATAGCAGAAACTTGTTTCTGCTTTCTAACTAAATATATCTACTCACAATTTGTATACATTTGTTGTTACTTTTAGCCTAAGTGGCTTTTGTCCATCCCTGATTTTTGGTGCTGGCTTTTGTGCATCCTTGACTATTGGTGCATCAAAGATTGCTCTTGCTTTGTCTTGTCACCTTCTGACAGCCCATTTTTAATAGAGCTGCTGTAGTAAGTTAGATCTGCAGGCTGGAACTGAGTAGGACTTCTCATGGAGGTGAATCTCTGGCCCAAGGAAGTGTTTCTTTAAGCTTGAACTGCAACCCCAAACTTCAATTTAAATTGACGATCTGAAAATTCATTCCTATTTTAAACTTGCTAGTTTCTTCTGTGTGGAAATAGCGAAAACACTCTTAGAGCATCATAAACTGGACATATTTCACTTCCTGGAGATTTTGAACTGACAGAACTATTCTTACTCAGTTATGGTTTTGCTCCTTCCCTTCTTCTGTTAAGGTGAAAGTCACCTTGTTTCAAATGCTCACTTAAGCACTTGCTTTTACTAAGACACGATATTGGATGCATACTCCCTTCTGAATTCAAGAGAAAGTAAAGGATCTTTGCCTATGTCTCATCCAACCACATAGCTTGCCATTGATATTCTGTGCCTGAAATCCTGGTCCCACATCCATCGGCAGTGAAACACTGATTAGCTTCAACAGAGGGAGTATTTCATACTGCAGGTTTAACAGATGTGAACACTGCAAGGTAGTTAAATCTCTCGTAAAAATGACCAGTCCCTTTTGCTAGAATCATAACTCAATTAAGGATTTGGAGGATGATTATCTCTTCTAAAGCACTTTTTATCTCTACGTCTTTAAGTAACTTGAGAAGCAGACTAGGGCATCGTTTCTTCCATTCTGGAGTTACGGAACTGCTGTGGCCAGTTTTGGGGTGACTGTGTCAACCAGTCCTTCCATAATGCTTGGCCAAACTGAATTTTCAGTTGTACAAATATTTTGTCACCTTGGAAGTGTTTGGTGTGATTCTGCTGGAATTACTGTGTTATCATATCACACAGAAACCTGGTGCGGCCTTTGACAGCTGTATGAAGTGTGCTGAACCAGAGTGGATCTGTGCTCTCTTGGCTGAAGATTTACCAGGCTATCATGATTATCATGCTGTTGCACAGGAGTGAGACTTGCATGCTGGACGGGAGGCAGATTTGTGATCTGAGGAATTTCTCTTGAAATCACCTTTATTTTCTATTACAGTGTGATGCTGAGGTGAAAAAACAACAAGCTGATCAATGAGAGAGACCTGCACTGTCCTTTATTGGGAGATTTGAGGTCTTTTGAAGCATTAATAAGGAAGGGTCAGCTGTGCTAATTTATACTTCCAGTTTCACAAAACTGCCCAAGCATCTCCTATACAGTGCTTCAAAAGTACCCTGAAGGCTGCATACAAATTGCTTGGGAACTGTTTTGACCTCTTGACTGAAAAAAAAAAAGGAAAGTGTAAACTTTTATGAACAGATACCTTATGCCATGGGGCAGAAGAATTATACTGACTAAATGATGGAGCAGAAGAAAGGACAATTTCGTGCATTGATATAATATGACTGCAGTGAAATTTTGCAGCAAACAGTATTTACTATGCATAGGACTCTACCTAATTCCCCTGCAGCCAGAGCACTGTCATCCTTGACCATAAGATACCTATTGCATAGTATCACAGTTACTGGATAAAGTGAAGTAGAGAGCTGAATTGCCTGGCCTGAGGTCACGTTGCTGATCAGTGGATGTTGGAGTTATTTATATGAAGCACAAAGAACTGCTCATTATGTTCCCACTAGCACAAAGAGCTCCAAAGAGACTTAAAGCTTGCAAGTTTTGCTCCCTTCATTTTGTTAAGCCAAGGGCTTGAAAACTTTGTCCTTAGGATATACATTTACGTTTCATTATTATGGTGGGAACAGGAAGAGACATTTACAAACTTTAGAAAATATGCGCAAGGCTTCTCACACTGGAGATTTTAATTTTCGTATTTGACACCAATTAAAAAGCAAAGGCAAAGTCTTTGTGGAAAAGAGATATCTTACCTCCATGGTTCAAATGAACTGTCCGCAGTATATCAGCAAACGGTGCTCTTCCCAAGTACTTTCATGAATGTCAAGGTGACAGTGTCTTTCACCCAATTAATCCCACAACTCCCATTTGACTGTTCTCCCACTCAAAAGACCTTAGGCCAGCAGGCCAGATTTCTTCTAGTAATTAGCCTTTAACCCTCCCAGTCTTGCTTTTTCAATTGTCACCGACTCTGTGTCAGACAGGAGTTTTATGCTTCTCTTAAAGCCTATTTCACAATGGCTCTGGCTTGACCTTTGGAGTATGTGCATTTATAAGGAAATTGTTTGAGAGAGACATTTTAACTGCTATTTAAGAAAGTAAGTGCTGGGACTCCCTTAGAAAGGTAACATAATGCTTGTCTATATCTCCAGATGCACTTTTGTTTTCCTGACCACTTTTTATTTTGTTCTTTTCTTTATGAAGTATAGAAAACTATAAATCTGCTAAAAATTTTTATAATCAGTCTGCATATATTAGAAGAAAATAGCAGTCATTTTGCAAGTTCAGAGATAGCACAATACTGTTCTCTAAGTTCAACACCAACTAGTCACTCCTGTGCCTAAGTCATAAATTAACTTGTGTATATGGAGAACATTCTTCTATATTGGAATATATATATATATAATATTCTGTATATCAGCTATGTATCAGCTGTGTATCCTGCACACTCCATCAATAACGGTTTCCTGCAGTTATTGATGGACAGCAGCAGAAGTGGACCTGTGGAGATGCATTGCCTTTCCAAAGGCTGTGGTCAGCAACATAATGAAGTCGCAGATGACCATCAGTTTCAATGGTGGATAAAAATCTTCACTCGGAAACCCCAGTGGCATTTAGGTCTCCTGGATCCAGAAGCAGCCTTTCAGGAAGAGAATTAGTCTGGCATTTCAACCCCAAAGAAACCCATTTTGAAGCAATTCCAGAATGATAAGCTAGCTTTTAGATTTTTATTTCATTTGGCAGGGTCTTCTCTGGCTCTAGATGCAGTTCTGAAGTTTTCTGACTGTAGTTGCTGAATCTAGAAGTGGATCCGGATTCCCAGAAAGATGATGGAGAACCCTGGGTACCCAGTTGAACTGGGCTTATTTGAATGAGAGGAGCTGATGACAAAATTGGTGTGATGTCCTTCCACAGTTCCCTGACACATTTGTTCACCACACTCAGATGGTTTCTGGGACTCTCACACTTCCTTGAATTTTCTCTCTATTTCCCTAAATGAGACAGATAGGAGTCAAAATAAAACAAGTGTCTAAAAGAAGAGCAGAGGGCTTTAGACTCATGGGATTTATATGGAATACTCAAATAGAATTTTTTAAATCACTGCAAATTTCATCATGCCTGAATTCAGTCTCCACAGAAATCGCTACAAGTGATACAGGGGCTCTTGTAGGAAGGAACCTGGACCCCCTGGTCTGTAGTCAGATGACCTCTCCACAAGGGCTAGTAGGATACCAAAAGGCAACTGTTCCCACAAACAGAGAAGCAGGACCCAGGCACACATTGAGTGTACACTTGCATGTTTCCTAATGTCTTGGTGTACCTTCCAAAAGGTTGCTTCAGAGCTGGTCCTGAAATCAGTACAGCAAGGAACCAGTGTGGGTCGAGGTCACTGATAAACTACAGTGGGGATGTAGCTCCTGCTTAAATGAAACTATAGAAGCCTCCATTGTGCAGGATGGATAGATCATCCAGTCCTAAAGTTCATAGCCAGATACACTTCTGTCCTTGCAGTACTTCCCTAGAGCAGGGAGGATAATTTGGGAGGAAGAAGGGAGAAGAACCAATGAGTGTGATACTAAATTGATCTACAGGTCAAGCCTTCTCAGGTAGAAGGTACCCAGGAACCTCAATTCATAAGATCATAGGATCATAGGAAAATTCAGCTTGGATGAGCCCTCTGCAGGTCACCTAGACTAATCACTTGCTTAAAGCAGGGTCAGCTACAAGGTCAGGTTGAGTTGCTCAGGGCTTTATCTGGCCTGTTCTAGAAAATCTCCATGAGGAGGCTGCACAGGCTTGCTGGGCAACCTGCTCCCCTGCTCTACTGTCCTTATGCAAGCGTTTTTTGTTATACCTTGTCTGAACTTCTCTTGTTTCAGCCTATCCCTGTTGTCTCTTGGGCTTCCACCATGCATCACTGTGAAGAGTCTAGCTCTGTCTTATCGATGACCTTCCTGTAAGCACTGGAAAGCTGCTATTAGATCCTCTCAATGCCTCCTTTTCCGCAGGCTGAACAAGCCTCTTCTCACAGGTTGAGCACTTCAGCTTGTGACCATCTTGATTCATCCAAAAGCTCCTGGGTTCTGCTCATGGTGGTGTGCTGGCTGCAGATCTACTCCATGCGAAGTCATCTATTTTTACCCAACAGAATTGTATTAGTAGCTGTAGGTGACCACAAGTAAATCCGTAACCACAAGTAGATATCAATTGCATTTGGACATGACAGAGATTCTGATACTCAAAAATGAGAGTTGATCTCCAAAGGGGAGACATAACTAAAGAAAAAGTCATGTACAGAGCAACTGTTGCAACTGTGCATTTGTCCATGAAGTCTTTAGGTTGCTGTCAACCATTAGCCTTCAGTCATTAAGCAAATTGGTTGGCACTTAGTTATTTTGTTCTGAATGGCAGGTATGCTTACCTTAACAATATAATAAAAAAAAATAAAACCAGTTATTGCTAACTACTACTGTCACTCACAGAAAGATTCAGAATGATCTGCACAGTCCTGGAAATTAATTCATTCCCTGAAGCATTTGAAATGGAGGTGGGCAAAATCTATACTGTGTCTTGTGAAGGAACTGCTGAAATTAAACTACTTAAAAATGGTGGTAAGCAAGAAGTGAATTAAGTCCTATAACTGCAGATAAGTCTTTATCTTTAGCATAAGTCTTTTTGATAACTTCAAAGACCACTCATTTTCTTAGCTGATGTGCTTGCTTTTAATGACTCACGTTTCAAAGTAAAAATAAAATCATATATTCCAGTGTTTAATTATTTTTTCTTTTAAGTCCAGTGAAAAATGTGCATAAGTAGCATTTAATTTTCTTAGAAGTTCATTTATTGTCCTTGAGTTTCATTTGTCTTCATTAATACCATTTCAGACTTTTGCAGAGTATCATTAGGTGCATTTTTTGCCCTAATAGGCAAGTTCTTCTGAGTTTGGTGTTGTATATCTGATAAAATGCATGAAATGCACTTGTCCTAGATAAATCTATTTTTGTAAACTTAATTTGTCAAAATGCTCCAATTTCCAAATGCATATTCCTGAATATTTAGAGTGAAGATGAAGCGATCATATTTTCAGAAAGATCGCTTTCTTTTTTTTTTTTCTCTGAGTGCCATATTTCTCCTCCTACTGTGGGGCGGGTGAAGGAAGGAGAATAAATGAGGCAGTGTCTCAAATTGAAAATCTCTCCCGTAAATAAGTTTCTCTCTATTCTTTGTTTCAGCAGTAATGGAATTTAGTGGTATTATTTACGAGGTGCCTATCTCACCTCAATATAACCACAGACATTATTTAGACAGCGGCATAATTGTGAATAGCATTTTCAGAGAAGTAAAGGTCACTGTCTCTAGCAAAGAGCTTCTCACCTAAATTAAGATGTGAAAAGGGAAGTTATCAGCCATCAGACATTCCATAAGTGAGTAGAAAAGTGAAGCCATGTGGACAGACACTCTCACAACTCCTGCCTCTCATTTTAAAGGAAAAATTGGGAGAAGGAAATGCGTTTTGGAGAAGGAACAATGCGTAGCAAATTGCAGTAACTGGGGAGCGGAGATGCTAAGACACAGGTATGGCATGGTGAGACAAAGGTAATTTAGCGTTTTGACAACTGGTAGACTCTGTGTGATTGCAGTGTAGATAAGCCTAAACTGGTGAGCCTGCTGCTAATTCAAGGCAAGCCAGCTTTCCTCGCTTCTGAGCTGGATGCTAGAAGCCCAAGCTAAACCCCAGTTTGCCACAGCTCCACTGCTCTGGTTAAGCAAGCTGGTCTGTTTGCCCAGAGCCTCTTATGAGCAGCAGTTCAAAAAGCACTGTATGCCAATCTGTTTCTCTTTAACTGGCACATCTTTCCAAAGACTATTCAGATCAACATCATCACTTCCAGGAAGTTTATTTTCTTTCCTGAGTAATTGTTAATGCCTAGAATGGCATAATGGTCCTTTGTAGCTATTAGCTTATGAATCAATACAATCAGAATTTCGAGGTCAAAATCTTTCCTGATTCGAAAACAACACAATCTCATTAAAGCCAATGAATTTCCATGGGGAATCTATCAGAAGCGGTTTTGGCCTTGAGTTCTCATATTAAGTAGAAAGCAGCGCCTAGAGCAATGCCTCTTGGCAGAGCCCAGCATTCCATCAAAGAGACAGACAATTAGCAAATGATTAGTATTCACGAACCACGAGAAGAAGCCAAAAATTCTTTTCTAATAGGATACAATGACCTTATTGGGGTAGATTTTTGCTGGACTGACAGTTCCAGTGGTCAGGCTGATTGTGCTGGAGGCCATCTCCTGTTGACTTGTCAGAGACAAATCCTTCGCAGGAGGATGACTATGCCTTTACTTATGGCAGCAAGAGGCAGGCAAGGGCTGGGTTCTGTGACAGTAGGCATGGGAAGTTGCCCAGGACCCAAATACTCTTGTATCGTGTGGCCTATAGGGTGGGTCCTTCTGTTGAAGCATCTTCTTTTGTGACTGGATGGCTCTGTTTATCCACTAATTAAAAGGCTCCCTATATAATATAAAGTGCAGACTAGACCCTAGAGGGGACTTAGGCATTGCAATGCTTGGCAAAGTGATTAGTGCATAGGTCTAGGTAGACTTCTGGACTACAGAGCTTGCTCCATGGGTTTGTATATGCATTTTACATGGAATACTCCACTGATAAAAAAAGCATGAATAATCATAGGGATGGCTCCTATGACTGGAGTGTTGGAATGGAAGGATACAGGCTCTTTAGGAGGGACAGGCAGAGGAGACGAGGAGCGGGTGTTGTCCTCTATGTCAATGACCAGCTGGAGTGCATGGAGCTCTGACTGGGGATGGATGAGGAGCCAAGAGTTTATGGGTCAGGATTAAAGGGAGGGCAGGGACAGGTACATTGTAGCAGGGGTCTGCTACAGGCCACCCTACCAGGAAGACCAAGCAGATGAGGCCCTCTATAGACAGATAGGAACAGCCTCATGTTCACAGTCCCTGGCCCAATAGGTATCCCCCCCCCCAATACCTATTGGAGGGGCAACGCAAAAGGGAATAAGCAATCTGGGAGGTTCTTGGAATGCGTTGATAACTTCCTTCTCCAAGTGATAGAGGAGCCAACGAGGAGAGGTGCTATGCTGGACCTTGTTCTCACCAACAAGGAGGGACTGGTGGGGAACGTGAAGCCCGAGGGCAGCCTTGGCTGCAGTGACCATGAAACGATGGAGTTCAAGATCCTTAGGGCACTGAGGAGGGTGCACAGCAAACTTACTGCCCTGGACTACAGGAGAGCAGACTGGCCTCTTCAGGGATCTGCTTGGTAGAGTACCAAGGGATACCACAGTTCTTTTGCTCCTTGTGTATTAAAAAAAAAAAAAAAAAGCAAGCTATTGCAGAAGAGAATTAATTGTACTGTACTTTGCAATGGTCTGAGGAGGTAAGGAGGACTTTAAATAAGGAAAGCTTGCATGGATGACTTAGAGCATTTGACTTCATAATTTAGTAGATTGTATTTTTTCTCACAATCTGTATTGAGGCATATAGTGCCTTGGCATGGTCTTAGACAACACTATGTTATTGAAGGTGTCGTTTTTCAAGTAATGCATAACAGATATCCTTTTCTTTTGAGGTCACTTGAAAGACGTGTAGATGTGGCACTTAGGGATGTGGTTTAGTGGGACTTGGCAGTGTTAGGTTTACAGCTGGACTCAATGATCTTAGAAGTCTTTTCCAACCTAAATGATTCTATGATTCTATGATAAAGCCCTGGAGGGAAGAGGGGCCCAAGAAAGTTGGTTAATATTCAAGAATCACCTCCTCCAAGCTCAGGAGCGACGCATCCCAACAAAGAAGAAGTCAGGGAAAAACACCAGGAGGCCCACATGGATGAACAAGGAGCTCCTGGACAAACTAAAACACAAAAAGGAAGCCTACAGAGGGTGGAAGCAAGGACAGGTAGCCTAGGGATAATACAGAGAAATTGTCTGAGCAGCCAGGGATCAGGTTAGGAAAGCTAAAGCCCTGACAGAATTAAATCTGGCCAGGGACATCAAGGGCAACAAGAAAAGCTTCAATAGGTACGTCGGTGATAAAAGGAAGACTAGAGAAAATGTGGGTCCTCTCCAGAAGGAAATGAGAGACCTGGTAACCTGGGATATGAAGAAGGCTGAGATACTCAGTGACTTTTTTGCCTTGGTCTTCACTGGCAAGTGCTCAAGCCACACTGCTCAAGTTGCAGAAGGCAAAGGCAGGGACTGAGAGAATGAAGAACAGCCCACTGTAGGAGAAGATCAGGTTCGAGACCATCTAAGGAACCTGAAGGTGCACAAGTCCATGGGACCTGATGAGATGCCTCTGCGGGTCCTGAGGGAACTGGCTGATGAAGTTGCTAAGACACTATCCATCATATTTGAGAAGTTGTGGCAGTCCGGTGAAGTTCCCACTGACTTGAAAAGGGGAAACATAACCCCCATTTTTAAAAAGGGAAAAATGGAAGACCCGTGGAACTACAGGCCAGTCAGTCTCACCTCTGTGCCCAGCAAGATCATGGAGCAGATCCTCCTGGAAACTATGCTAAGGCACATGGAAAATAAGAACGTGATTGGTGACGGCCAACATGGCTTCACTAAGGGCAAATCGTGCCTGACAAATTTGGTGGCCTTCTATGACGGGTTTACAGTGTTGGTGGATAAGAGAAGAGCAACTGACGCCATCTACCTGGACTTGTGCAAAGCATTTGACACTGTCCTGCATGACATCCTTGTCTCTAAATTGGAGAGACATGGATTTGACAAATGGACCACTCGGTGGATAAGGAATTGACTGAATGGTCGCACTCAAAGTGGAGACCAGTGACGAGTGGCATTTCTTGGGGGTCGGTATTGGGACAAGCGCTGTTTAACATCTTTGTCACCGACATGGCCAGTGGGATTGAGAGCACCTTCAGCAGGTTTGCTGATGACACCAAGCTGTGCGGTGCAGTCGACACACTGGAGGGAAGGGATGCCATCCAGAGGAACAGGATGCCTCATCACAGGCTTGAGAGGTGGGCCTGCGTGAACTGCATGAAGTTGAACAAGGCCAAGTGCAAGGTCCTGCATATGGGTCGGGGCAGTCCCAAGCACAAATACAGGCTGAGTAGAGAATGGATTGAGAGCAGCCCCCTGAGGAGAAGGACTCGGGGGTGTTGGTTGATGAGAAGCTCAACATGACCTGGCAATGTGTGCTTGCAGCCCAGAAAGCCAACCATATCCTGGGCTGTATCAAAAGAAGCATGACCAGCAGGTTGAGGGAGGTGATTCTGCCCCTCTACTCTGCTCTTGTGACCCCCTACCTGGGGTACTGCATTCAGCTCTGGGGCCCCCAGCGTAAGAAAGACATGGACCTGTTGGAGCAAGTCCAGAGGAGGGCCATGAAGATGATCAGAGGACTGGAATACCTCTCCTATGAAGGCAGGCTGAGAGAGTTGGGGTTGTTCAGCCTGGAGAAGAGAAGGCTCCGGGGACACCTTACAGCAGCCTTCCAGTACCTGAAGGGAGCCTACAAGAAAGATAGAGAGGGACTTTTTACAAGGGCATTTAGTGATAAGACAAGGGGTAATGGTTTTAAACTGAAATAGGGCAGATTTAGATTAGATATAAGGAAGAAAGTCTTCACTATGTGTGTGGTGAGGCAGTGGAACAGGTTGCCCAGAGAAGTTGTGGATGCCCCATTCCTGGAAGTGTTCAAGGCCAGGCTGGATGGGGCTTTGAGCAACCTGGTCTAGTGGAAGGTGTCCCTGCCCATGGGGGTTGGAACTAGGTGATCCTTAAGGTCCCTTCCAACCCAAACCATTCTATGATTCTATGATCCCTAAAAGAAAAGACTGGAATTCAGGACTCCTCTGCCAAGTGAATGATCTCAAAAAGCTGTGGAGTCAAGCATATTTCTGCTTCCTTTACCTCACCCAAATGTCTTGAATTCTATTCCATGCAGTGGGCCAGCTTCAACAGGAAACATGAATAATATGTCAACTCCAAATAACCTCTAACCTGAAGGCTACAGGGATCTGTTGTCCTCAGAAAAAACTATGCTATAAAAACTAGGGTGAGGAGCACTTCTTCCCTGGTGGGACTTAGTCCTGAAGCAGAGCCCAAGCTACACAGCTCTAACACAACTAAGGTCCTTCTGGACTCCAGGGCTCCATCAACATGTGTCCATGAAGGAAAGCCAAGTCACGTACCCAGGCACTGGGATTTGAATCTCCACACTGGTCCTAAGTACGGTTTAGATGCAGCTACTCTGTTCCGGAGTTTGTGAGAGTTGGCACTTATGTGCCAGTTGGCCTCAACAATACAGAGACCCTGGAACATTTAATTATATGTATATCTAATTTTGATGCTGAAGATGGACAGGCTGACTAAACCACTGAAAGCTTTCCATTGGCTGTCAAAAGAACCTAATGGGTCAGCTGAGACCAGAGAGCTAAGTTTTAGGTGGATAAAGTCAGATGAGATAAGCTCCCATTGATTACCATGGAGGCTGATTGGGTATCATGAGATCATTGGTGGGAAGCAGCCACAGTGCTGTCAGCTTTGTGTTCAATCACAGATTAAAACTCTGGCAAGAACTGATAGCCTGCCATGGAGCACTTTAATTTTCTCTAAAGGAGTTCCACAGAGGCACACTCCTTGCAGTGTTCACTAGCAGAAGCACTTGGACACTTGGGTGCAAGACAACAGTGCAGTAACCTTTAGCAATGCACAAATCTTGAGCAACTATCAGAGAGCAGCTGGAGCTCTGCAGCCAGGAGTAAGATGTGCAGGATATAAAGAGCTAATGGAGAAACCTGAATAACATTATGTAAATTGGGGCTAACATAAACACATAACAGTAAAAGTCAGAACATTTACACACGGCTCCTCCCTGAAGTCACTTGAGCTTCCCCAGGAAGTTAAAAGCAAAGAAGCTACTCTGTTTGGTAGCTCAATAGCTTTGAAAGGGTATCATGGCTGAATCCCATTTCTTTAAATCCCACAGATAAACCAAAGGACAGAGGCACTTTGAGGATGCTGCAAGCACATGCCCAGAGACTGTTAACTTGAAGAAAGCAGCCTTGGCTTGCTGGCATATTGCCTTCCCTCTGTGGGTTGGTAGCTGAATGACAAGCCAGTGGAAAGCAACAGCATGGAAGAGAGCAAAAAATATTATACAAAATATTATTTCCAAGCCTGGAAGTCTACATCCTGCAGTGGTGAGATATGGCAAAAGATGGAGATGGGGAGAGGCAGAGGTAGGTGTCAGAAATTAACAAACACATGGAAAATAGTCCACACGGGCATGGAGGGACAGATTCATAAAGGATGTCATCCAGCATCTTTCTATAGACTTTGAAGGAACACATAGGGACCCTTGGAATAAAATGAAAATGAGTTCCCCTTCTTACCGCTATTATTGGTCAACAGTATACAGACTTTCAATGGCATGGAAAGACAGTAAGTCTGAAGCTGATAAAAGAACATTTTCCTAAGTTATATTGAAAGCTAGAGGGAGAGGGTCAGCGTCACATGACATCACTGACCCTGCCAAATTAAAATAAATAAATAAACAGACTTTTTAAAAAAAAAATCCTTTGTGCTTGGAATTATGCATCTGAATTCATGCCCAGGCATTTGCATTAACTAGAGTTTTTAACATCCACATTCCAAAATACTGGCCTAAAAATAACTTGATGGGACACGATTGGCAATTCTCCTAGAGAAGACAAGAGTTGTCACTGAGATATCGAATCAGCATGTTCTGGGTTAAGGAGGAATTTATTCAGGGACAGAATTGGCTACATGTGTGGCCGTGTTCCCTAACACCAACAGCACAGCCTGTCATCACTGTGCTCTGTTACTAGCTTGCTACTACCTTGTTACCTCTTACTCAGTGCCCATTACCAGCATGGCCTTGCTGCCTTGCTAGCTGGCTGGGGCAAGTGAAGTCATCCCGAGTCACACATGAGCTGTCTGAGCCTCAGGGTATTCAAGTATTAAGCAGAGCATGGAAAGCACTTGAAGTTTACTGATAAGAAGCACTATATAAATGCAAGGTATTAGCAAAAAGATGGAGACTGTCAAAACATAGACTGGTGCCAGGCCCAGATCAGCTACTATTGGGCTGTGCAAAATCCTGTCCCTCTGAGGGTTTCCAGAAGGGGAACATAACAGACTTGAGGATAAGCTTCCCTTTTCTACTCAGTGACCTTACCCAGCAACTCAAAGGGATCTTGAAACATCTATTCTATTCTTTATACAAAGTATTCATATCCTTCCTAATTGCTAATTTATTCTCACAAGCATCTTAACTTCCTTTTCTTAATAACCATCTAGATCGTTTCTTATTACAGCAAATAGACACTGAAACAATGACTGCTGTCACTTTGTGCTAGGTGCAGTATAAAAATAGAACAGGAGGCAAACCTTTCTTGGAAGACATCAAGATCTAAACAGATTAAAATAAATTGTGGAAGGGGAAACACTGGGGAGGAGGATGAAGTGACTTGCCTAATTACAAAATCAGTCAGTGGCAGAGAAAGGAAAAGGATGTGCAAATTCATACCCTTGGGTATCAAGTATAGTTTATCATTTGACTTGCTTTGTTTCTGTTACTCATTCTGATGAACAAGTTTTCCCTTCTTTCCCCAGAACAAGTGCACTTACCCAACGTGCCAACAATTCCACAACATTTTCTGCCTGAGAGGAAAAGACTGACTCTTCCTTCTTCCCCCTCAGGTTGTGCTGTGCAGCTGCCATACCAGATCTTTAATCATAGTGACAAGCAGAGAGGCTCTATGCAAATGTAAGCAAATAGCGTTTGACATTTATATGAAGATGATAAAGACAAACATTGGGGGCTGTTTTGAGGGTGGAGAGTGTTCACACTATTAGTACAAGAGAACACGGACATTTAACCAAGCAATACTCCCAAGTCTGAGCTGACATGAGTTCAAAGATGGAGTGACCTTGCTTGCTAAGTGGATGCTCCACAGGCTGTTAAATACATTAAAACTGAAGAGCAGCATCTGGCTTAATATCACTCTTTGCAGGATACACCTGCCTTTGTCCTCTTTCTTCCACCATCTTTTCTAACAGATCTTTTGCATCACGTTAAACCTCGTATTGGTATTTTTGTTTGTCAGTTTCCCCCATGTGAATTTAAAGAGAGAGACAGAAAGGAGTTATGAATAGCTACCACTTGGAAACTTCAGGACATCTGTGGCTTGATCTAAATTCTATCAAACATCTTTCTGTTGACTTCAGCAGGGACTACCTTATCCTATTTATACAGCATCTAACACAGTTGTAGACAAACCTCAGAGGAAATATGTGGGCACTCCTGTAATACAATATCAACAATAAAATAATAATAGCCTCTCTGAATTAAATATATTTAACAGTACTAGCTACATGGGTATGTGTTGTCCAGCTGCTCTTTTTCTGCGGATGCTGCTGGTTGCTGCATTTCTATTTCTAACCTGAATTTAAGGCAGAGAAGCTGAATACTAAAAGAATGTTTGCACAAATCTTTTTCATGCACCATGACTAAATGCCCCTCTGTCACCAGACTAAACTCCTTTCTGTTTCAATCTCTCTTCAGAGATAGTTGCAATATATACCCCTGCATTTGTACTACTGTCCTCCAACTGGTGACCAGTGGAGGAGGCAGAAGGATAAGGCTTACATGAAGATCCTCTTAGTTTTGTGAAGCCCATAGGGCACTCTGGGTCTTGTATGTACAGAAGTAAGTCTAAGATAACTCAGTTCAGTGAAGTGACTTTATTACAGTTTGTTATGGAATCTAGTTTTCTGAGGTATATTGAAAGTATTGTGTTGACTGCATTGATTGCATAGGAGAAAGAGAAACAGTGTACCGAGCTAGAAGGCAACTCAATGGTTTAGATAAACAACACCCTAATATGCAGTTGAGGGTGATAAGAGGATAATGACTCACGGTCCAAAGTTAATGCCGAGGCTGTGAGTTAATAGATTGAAGGACTATAAAGAGATAAAAGCAACTGAAGATATAAAGGCAGGCATTTGCTCCAAGGTAGCACTTATCCATTCCTATAGAAATCCACTTCCAGAAAACAATTCAGCCCATCATGGATAGGACAGGTGAAATGAATCACCCTGTAGATATTCCTCACTTTCTCTTCAAAATAGTGGGAGCCTTGACAATTAGCTTTGATTAGACAATCAGCTTTAAGGTATTAGATCTCATGAAGAGGATGATCAAAAAATACCGAATGGTATTTGAAGAATATTCAATATGAAGAAAGGGCAGTGACCTACTCAACCGGAACACATGTAAATTCAACAAAAGTAACGATTGCAACTAGAGGTAGTTCACCAAATACACCTTTTTGCTGTGGCTGGATGACTAAAGGATATTCTTTCAAGGTTACAGCTTAGAGATGCTTTTTTAGATCACTGACCCAGAAAAGCTTTGCAATGTCTCTAAAGTAGCTGTTAGAATCTATTACAGTAGATAACTTAGGGAAACTTTAGTTCACAAATCAATGTCCCAATAAAATCAAACAACTCCTTCCCTAGTTGTCATAGTTTATTGTATCAAGGCCCTACTTAATGTAGTTTTAGTTGGTGTGTCATTGATCCAATTGATTGGAATGACTTCTCTTGAGCTTTTAATATACACTAGATCTTTGTGGAGGAGAAGCATTCAGCCTAAGCTCTGGAATATACCATAAAGAGTAATTCTAGTTAGTCAGGAAAGTGATTTATTTGCTGTTTTTTACATCTGATTTCAATGACTGTGAGATCACATGTATAGATTAGAAACAGTTGCAGCTTCACTGAAGGTAGAAGCACTATCAGTTGTTGGACTAATATAAATAAGGTCAGAAGAAAGTATTGAGTCTTATATGCAAAAAAAAGATCCTATTAACCATGACTTTCCTTACACAGGGATCCATACATCAGATACAGACCCTAATTGTTCTGCCATGCTCTGATGGACCAGAGCAGCTGCAAAAGAAGCGTATCCAGTTCCCTAAAGCAGGGAGGGAACTTCCAGTGATGCTGGCTTTAACTTGCATTGTCATCTGACTTCTGTCAGAAACAAGACTGGAGTTAGGAGGTGGAAAAGTGACCTACGGCTGTTTTTCCCTTGTATCTCTCAGGTTCATCTTGGATGTGGGTTGTGGCTGGAGTGGCAGGAGGATGTAGTATTCTGTTTGTAACAAACTTGTTCTTCACTGTATTATTTTAGACATTCTAACCGTGGATTAGTCAGTGAAAGCAAAATCCTTAGGGCCTTTGGGTGCTCTGGATTTCATTGACTTACTGTTGTACACCTGCAGAACTTCAGAAGCAGATGAAAGCTCCAGGAAAGATCTTACAAATGATTTTATTTCCATCAGTCCACAGCTGAACAAAAATGTTAGATGCATATAGGTATGAATTGTTTCTTATATTACTCCTAACAGGACCAATTATTTAAACTGTTATTTGAACAGACAAAAAGCTGGATGTGTGGAAGTGGGTATAGCCTAGCTTGGATTTAGGAATAAGCCATAGAGACCCTAGGAAACTCTTATAATATGACTCATCTAACCTGATTTAAGCCATGTGCAAGTTAAACATCCAGTTTGTTAGTCATTTAGACTCCCTGCAGACCTTCTGAGATAGGTAGCTATGGCTGGTGACAAGAACCTCTCTCTGGAGGTGTCTGTTTTCTCTGCACTGATGACAGAGAGATTAGGCATCTGGCTTTCAGCCTTCATTCAAAAGTGAATGATAGATTTTAGTAACCCAAACTAAAGAGATGCTCCCACAACCTGATAGAAGCATATTGCATTTAAAATAATTTGCTTCCCATTCTGGGGTAGAAGAGGGTGGGATGAGGCACAAGAAATGTGTTTAAGCACAAGGCTATAAAAAATCTTCAGGTAAATTCCAGAAAACCTGCAAGCATAGGCAAGCCAGAATATTGGAAAATCCTAAATTTCTTACAGCTTTGTTGTCTAGATAATGAAAATTTTTTAAAGTTTATTTTTTTTTAGATTTTGAGTTTAGTAGTTCAGTTGGCCAAATTCCCTGCAGCAATTTAAGGGCCCAGACTTAAGTTAGGCAGAATGCTTCAAAGATTGCTTAGACTGCCTTAACTTTTGGTCTGTAAAACTTTAATTAATAACTTAGAAATTCTTTCTTCTCAATAGCAGCAGAAGGTTATAAAAGCAAAAGCTGTAGCAAAAGCTATATTCTCTAGGGATGGCTCACTGCTGACAGGGGTAAATTTGTTTCAGGCAGCAAACAAACATGAAATTAAATCAACTGCATGTGTTAATTACTTGGCTAGGTCCATCAATGTCCTGAGAACAGTGAGAGAAAGGATGGTGGGAAATAAATAACAGATTCTTTTTTCCTGTAATTAATAATCTGTGGAGAAAAATGAGAAAAACATATGAAGAACATTTTCTTCATAGAAACTTCTTCATGAAGTCTTCCCAGCACTTACAAAAATAATGAGGGGGTGACACAGGACAGACAGCATCTGTCCAGGCCCTTACCCCTCATAGTGTGCCGAGCAGAAAGGCAAGAGAATTACGGAATAGCTTGAACAATGGGCTTGTCCCTGAAATACATCAGCCATCACTAGCTGCCAATCAGAAACTTGTACTCAGTAGACATCTTCATACTCTAGTATGTTCCCTATTTTGATTCTCATGCCTTTGTGATACCAGGTTATCAGGTACAATAGGTCTCAAAAAGTATGGTTCTGAAATCCTGCAAAATATACGTCTTCATGACTTACTTTTCCTGGAGCAGAAAAATAAGTAGAGAAAACCTTGGGAGGTTGATTTGGCTGTCTTTCTAAAGCCAACTCAGCTGCCAGACTTTTGTTGTTGCTCAACTGATATTTCAGCAAGGATTATATTTATTGTAAATATATGAATTGGATGAAGGCAATGACTCTTGGACTAGATCAGGTCAGAAAAAAAAGAAGGTCTTGTCATTCAGATAGCTGTGAACCAGTTCACACAAGACAGTTGTTAGCAGTATTTTTTTGATTATGCAATTTTTATAATTATTTTTTTCTTCATTAAAGAAATCCAAGGGACAATAGGGCCAGGAAGACAATAGACGTAATGGACACATATGCGGAAGAATGCTATGAGAAAGGAAAACCACACAGTTCTGGAAGGGCAATTGTTGGACCTTTTCCTTTACAGGTTTTGGAGGGCCAGCAAAGAAAAACATTGAAGATTTACACTAGTGAAGGCCAGAGTTTCTTTAGTCCTTTAGTCCTGGTCATCAATGAAGTTGACTTTCATGTTTATTCCATGGTTTTATCTAAACAGTAAACTCATAGAAGATAGATTCTAAGCTTTTCAGGGCAGAAACTGACTTTGCTTTATAGAGGATCTACCAAATCAGCCATGTTTGGACCCTTTTAGAAATTACTGTAACAGCAATAATAGTATTGACATAGCATGTGCCAACTTGCTTTCCCAAAATCATGGTATTTTTAGAAGTTTTAGACAAGTTTAAAACAAATTCTAGCAGATCTTTTAATTTATTTCAGATTTTGACCCTTTAGGGTTTATTCTGTTCATATTTTTCAGCTTTTTTGATAATATCAAGAGCTATAAATTAAGTTTCTTTCAGTTTATTTTATGAATAACAACTGTGATTCTTACTGTGTTCACAAGACTCCAGGATCTATGGTATTAAGGAAAATGCCAATATATCATCATGAAATGGCAAACCCTGGTAATTATGTGTTGGGAAAGCAGAAGATGAGGACTCCTCCCCTTCAAATTGCTATATATAAATGTACATTGCAAAGAGGAAGTGTTAACTGCTTCTAAATACCAAGATGAGTTGAATGCTGTGATTTTGTGTCAGCCTTAAAGGCAAGATCCACTCACTACTGTATATAACATTTAATCAAGTACAAATGGGTTCATGCTATTCCTTCTTCCTAGCTCTCTGTCTCTTTGCTTTATGCCTTGGGGATATTTCCCCTCCTCTGCAAGAATATTAAAGTAAATATATATTCTCAGATTTCAGAGAGCAGTAATTACAGAATAGAGAGATCAAATTTCCACAGCTTGTAATTTTCATTACTTCATCCCTTGCTCAGTGATGTGAACAGACAAGCTCTGAAAAACAGCTGAAGCCTACTGTGGAGGGCTGATTTTACTATGAGAAGAGAAGGGGGGGATTAAGTGGGGTGGAAAGGGCTTGCAGATGGATTCAGATGCACAGAAGAAGTGGAGAGAGGCAGAGGGAGGGATACAGCAGAGGGAGGTGATTTTTGACATAAGCCCAGAGAATTAACTTCTCGTTTGATCACCAGGCCCATCAGCACCCCAGTTAAACTGGTGGAGGAGAAAAAAACTGGTGGTGAAACATCCTCCCTTTGCCCTTTTGAGGCGGTGTAGGGCATCCTGTTCTCCTCTTCCCAAACGTGACAGTGTTATTCCTCAGAGAGAAAACTGATAGAACTGGTATCAGCAGATTCTTAGATGCATGCATTTGAAAATGAACAGAAATGAAAAGACAGTCAACACCCATCTGTGAGCTGCTGAAATCCCACAGCCCTCACTCTTCCTTTTGAATTCAGCAGGGTTAGAGGTTTCCATACATTCTGTGTGGTCGTCCCCAAGGATCAGATGGGATTAGATGGTGAGGAGACGTTTAAGCCCTTGGTTCCTTCATTCCCATCAACACTGTCTGTGAAGAGAAATGATCCCACCAGATCTCTGCTTGCTTTGAGGCATTCCTCACTTTCTCCCTGAAAGTCCTGCTCTGCCCACAGGAGACAGTGCACACAGGAGAATTGCTGTAGGAGGATGAGTCTGATTTAGCCACCGTGAACATGGTCTTCCTGTGCCCTCGATCTTCCCCACTCATTTGGGAGTTCTAAAGGACAATGGGCTGCGCTGCATTTAAACCCCCAGAGACATTGTGGAGCAGGGCAGTAGTTTTGAGGGTTCTCATCAAAAAAAGGGCAAACCATAATTCAGCCTAGCTGAAAACTCTCCATACGAATTTGTATTGCATTTTGAAGTGCCTGTGAGTCCTCAGTCCTAGACCTCAAAGCCCCTCATCACCTGACAAGCAAAGGAAAATGCAGAACAAAAAGACCATCTCAGACTGCAGCTCAATGCGTCCTTCAGTGCAAAGAAACTCAGTGTTTGGACTACTGAGTCCTTCAGAGGAGGCAGTCAAGGTTCTTTCCTGATGAAGGGTTTGAAAAATAAGATACAATTTCCTGCGCTGGGGTGCATTCCCAGTAGCCATAAGGCTACATGATACCTATCTGGAATTTGGAATGAGCACAGCTCGCCTCTGGCAAATTCCACTCCATGAAACATCAGCGATCCCCACGGCACAACTGATGGCCCCAAATGCCCTTGTCCCATCTTCCCTCTTACTCCCCTCAATGGAGGCTTCCTTCCCTTCATGTTGCATTGGGTTTGTTACTTGGTGCGTTGGCTGACCTGGGTGAGGCACACTGTTTTCCTCCCTGATTTACATGCACACCCAGATTTGCAGGATGGGATCTGTCAGCATATCAGCTGGAGTTTGCAGTTATGGTTTGTCACTGTCTCCAGGTTCAGTCTTGCTCTGAAAACTGTTCAGAGTTCACAGATGGGGAAAAAAGCCCTTTGATTTATTCATTAGCCATAGAAAACTCCTGACCTCAGCTACCTGCTCTTTGCATTTCATTTGAGATCTTGGCCCATCAAGAATGAATGTTTTCATGTGTATGTGCAGTTACAGGTAAAGTCAACATCCATCCTGTCATGCAGGACTGTCAGGCCTCTTGTGATGGACATCCAAGATCCGTTTGACTATTGCCTCACACTTGCAGATAAGGCAACACTTCACATCTTCCCAGCAAGGCAATATGGCATCTCCTCCTATGCCATGCTCTGTTGGACAGCAAGTTGGATGATGAAGTTGGAGATAGCTCAAGGTACTGAGCTGTTGCTGGATGTCTGCCACTTTGAACGTCCTTGTACTTAAAAGCCCTGTTGTAGGACAGCATCCTATACCTCACTGCAGGCTTCCATGTAAGCCAATGTAGTGCATGCATCCCTGTCACCGTGTGTCTCAGGATATGGTTTGGTTCCTGCCCTGATACATCCTATTGTCTCTTCAGTCAAGCCAGCATCGCTTGCAGTGCAGTTACCTGGTGACCTGGATTCAGCAAGAAACCTGTTTGAAAATAAAACAGATGATTGACGCACCTGAGGGTCAAACTGCAGACAGGGAAGCAGAAAAGGCTGGAATGAGTGGTGGAGGGCAGGATGGGACAGGAATACCTGAATTGGTATCACCAGGTCCAATGCTGGGATGTATGTGATACCATGGTGTCAGGTACTGGCAGGCTTGTCCTGAGTAGTGACCTCCATTCTGTACAAGAGACATAAAGGGCAGGAGTGGTTGTGGATGAATGTTCAAGGCTGTGATTTCTCAGGTATTTTATTTAAATGCACCAGCTTGCCTTGGATCTGACCTCCACAGCTGCTAAACTCTCACTGATTTGGGGGGATCAGTAGCTTTGAAAAGGAGAGGTGAGGTTAGGTACCACAGGTGGCATCACTTAAAAATCTTCAAAAATCAAGTTGTCTTCCATCCTTGCCAAACAGAGCGGGAGGAGGAAAAAGAAACGGAAAAGGGATATAAACAGAAAAGGCATGCTCCCCTTTCCCTTCTGAGAACCCCTTTGCTGTAGGGAAGCTGGGCGGGAGGGTTAATTGGGCACGAAGGAGCTCAGCTCAGCGCCGGGGGGGCACCGCATCCCAACACCGCCCGCTCGGGATGCTGGGGCGGGGCAGACGGGGAGACATTTCCCCGCAGCCTCGGCCGGCACCGGCAGATCTGCTCCCCTCTCTGCCCCCGGAGCATCCTCCGTCCCCCGAGGGGAGCGGCGGGGGAGGCGGAGGGGCCCCCGCGGGGCTTGGAGGGCGGCCGGACCTCCCCGGCCCCGGGGCCGGCGTGGCCGCTGCCGCTGGATGGCAGCAAGTCCCCGCCGAGGACCCGCCGGCCGCGGCCGGGCCACCCGCCCTCCGCCTTCCCACCGACAGCCAGGCAGGCGGGAAGGAGGGAGGAATGAATAAAAAAGGCAAAAGTTAGTGTTTTCCTTTGCCAAAGTCCTCCTTAAAAGCAGAATGAAAAGAAAATTGCTCTAGATATTTTTTTTTAAGTATTCAGCCTTAAATGTCGTGAAACAAAAGAGCCAAGGCATGTAGCAGATTTTTGGACACTGCATCCCCAAAGCACAGGCTTGCATCTCCTGTGGCTGCTTCCCCATCGCTCACAGCCCCTGACCTTGCATTGGGTGGGGGGATCCTGGCACACAGGCCCCTCTGCCGCAGCAAGCAGGCGCGAGAAAGGATGGCTTTTTCTCCTAAACTGTGCTATGGAGCGGAGAGCCAGGGCGTCTCCTAAAGAAACGTGCACTGCTTGTAGAAACTCAGCAGGCCCGAGTCTTCTTCTTATGCTTGGGGCAAGAAAGAAGGAAGAGGACACACAGGCCTTTCTATAACCTTTCCTCTTCCCCTTGCTCTTAGGCAGCCTGGGGCTGTCCAGATCTTAGAGCAGCTTTAAGAAGAGATTAGCCAGAGCACTCTGAGCTGCAGCTGCAGCTTCCTCCACCCCCAGCCTGCCTCCAGGCTTTCCCAGCCAAAGAGGGGCTAGGAGCAAAACTGCCCAACATCAGCTCTGTCCTGGGTCACTCTGCACCCTGCAACAGGAGCACTGTGCTAGGCAGGACCTGCACTGGGACACGTTTGCTACCCCTCATCCCCTTCTCCTAGCTGCCACTGGCACTTTTTGCTCACCCGTGAACACAGCTCAACCTGTCATCCCAGACCACACAGCAAACCTGTTTTGCTGCAGGGAGATAGCAGCCAGCAGGATTTGGATATATTTGTCCTGACCCTGCCCTTTAGACAGGCATTGAGAGGGCAGCATATTCTTCCTTGCCCATGCCCTTGCTGCAGCCATCTTCTTATGAGCCGTTTCTGTCCCCTCAGCTAGGTCACTTCATGTTGCCAAAGCTGCAGAAGGGGGCTTTAGTGCAGTTTGAAAGCCAATCCAAATTATCCTGTAATTACCATTTGTGCTTATAACAACATGAAGGAATGCACTCCCTTGCCCCTGGGCAGGAGTCCAGCCTGCCCCTTGCTTCCTCATCTGCTGCCACCCTCCAGTCTATCAGAAGTGGCTGCCAAAAGCAGGATCACACAGGAGCCATCCCAAATTCCCCCCTGAACTCTGAGGGCTGGGGGGATGTGTCTTACAGCAGCTGCTTAGATCCAAGGGCATTAAGCTTAATTAACTGCAGTCTCAGAGGGCAGAAGCTAGAGATATGGGAGCAATGGATCACCCTGTTCTCTGCTGCGTTGATACCTCTCCATGGTCAAATCATCTGACCTATATGATTCCCTTTTCACTTCTTGCACAGACAGACAACTCGTGACAGTGCTGAATGTGGAAATGACCACATGAATTTCTATGTCTTGCATCATTCAGGTCAGATCTGATGGCCAGAGCCACCCCTCTGACCTTAAATCTGCGCAGTGGTTTGGGATGTGAGGAGTCAAAGGTGCTCTGAGGCCCTTGCACACCTTAGCTTCACTCATAAGGCTTGTGTCTCATGCTAGGGGAGCTGAAGTTGACAAAATTGGCCAAATACTGACCTCAATGAAATGGGATTAGTAACAGCACACATGGAAAAACCCGTCATCTAGCCGTCATGCTAGCTGTCATCTCCAGCAACCAAATGCAGACTTTGCCTTTGACGCACAAGGCAGCGTGATCTGTTGTCAAATCACAGGGAAAGACTCACTGATGAGTGAGTGACTACTCAGAGTGGGAAAAAAGAAATAAATCACTGCAGCACATGCACTCAAGGAGCAGGGCCCCATCGTCGAGATGGAGCCGACCAGATAGTCCACAGACTGGACTAACCAGGTCCCGAAGCAGGAGAGAGGCAGCGGAAGAGAGGGGCTGTGCTGTAAATGCAGGCAGGAGCCACAGAGATGCCAGGAGGCAGCAGTATCTGGGGGAGGAGGCTTTGGCTGCGTGAATCTCACATTTGGCACATGAGTCTTGGCAGGTCTTGAAGGGGAGCTGAATGCTGCCTGTATACAACATATCTGAGGACAGTGCTTGGCTCTAGTGAAAATCTTCTGGGGCGTGGTTCAAACACTCTTCTGTAAAAATGCAAGAGCACTCAAAAATGCTTCATCTGGGTGCTCTGCAGTTTCTTTTGCCCCTGAAATGCCAGAAGTAGCCTCAAGGGATAGTGAAAACTGACAGGAAAATGTTGCAGCTTTTTAAAAAATACCAGCTGCAGTTTGGAGTGGCAGCTAAAACCTTACTACTGCACACACCCAGCGGTGTAAGGTGCCTGCGTGCTTGTTATATAAAGCAGCTATAAAATCATGGAAGAGTGAACAGATGAACAGAGGGAGCATGTTAGACTCCAGGACTGCAAGCTCCAACATGTTCCCAGCCCAGCGAGGCAGCTTGCTGAACAAGGGATATTCAAAGTTTCAGTCTTCTCAGCACCCTCCTTGCAGTTGTTTCAAATGAAAGACTTGTCACGATTTTTAAGCCGTGAGATGTTGGCTATTTGCGGAGGCTCCCTCTCCCTCTTTCCTGACCCGGCGTGGCCTTATAAAGTGACGGGCTCAGCATTAAGTGGACCCTTTCTATTCTGCGGCTCTGCCCCACTCATGCCAACTGAGTTGGTTGCATTAAAAATAGCTCTCCAAGAAAAGTATAACAAATAACGTTTGACATCTGCATCCCCCAAATTTCCTTGCCATCAAAATTTCTAAAATTTTGCCTAAAAGAGCCTGCTAAAGTCTCCCATCTTTGGCACTGTGTTCTTAGGGGGTGAGTAACTGGAAATCAGAGCTGAGAGTTGTCTCAAGCCTGTACTATAACAGCCTGTAAGTTAACAAACATTAAAAGAAAGAGTCTGGGAGGGAGGAAAATGGGTCTGGGTGTTTCTGTATGACTGCTAACGTCAACTATCAACTACTGACTTCAACTATAATGCTGTACTGTTCCAACCCAGGCATAGTAGAGGGACTGCTTATATTGGCATTGTCACCCAGCTTCTTTAATCCCCCTGTCATGCTCACCAAAGCCAAAGCTCAGCATCCCACAGGAGTGAGTCTTACAAGAATGTAGTGGCCGTTACTTCATTCTGGGCACAGTCCAGATTTCTAAGAGAGAGTCTTTACTTACTTAAGTGAGAATCGACTAATTTCTGAAGCATTTACATTTTGATTATGACCCCTCACTGCTTATATCTTGAAAGAAAAGTGCATTTCTGTATGTACAAAGGCAGATTTCAGGTGGCTTCCTAGGTCAAAATTGAGGCATGTATAGTTTTAGAGCACAGGGAGTGAACTGTAATCTGCAAGTTGGATCCCTAGGTGGGATCCAGGCATGTGCATCCTTCGGTGGTTATGAGGCAGGGCTATTTGCCATTCCTGAGGGCAAATTTTTGAGCATTGCAGAATGCAGTGACAAGGATGAGAGCAAGAGCTGAGTAGTGCTTCCTGTGTTCTCTTCAGTTATTTTTGTTTTCTGTGTATCTGTATTGTTTATGATAGTTTGCAAGAGGAAGATTTTCTGACGCTTCCACTGATGTCAGCTGAGCAAGGGGATAAATGATTATTTAGAATGGAAACCAGGCAAAAATCCAGCCCTAGCTTTTTTTTGTCCTATTTGGAAAAGAAACAAAAAACAAATTACTGGCGTCAAAAATAACTACATCCTCTTGGAACCTCAGCACAGCATACTGAGTTAAATTCCCGCAGGTATAATACATTAAAGTGCATACTGATTTGCTTATCAAAACAAAGAATGAGTATGCACATGCCAAGGGTGGGGTGCTGAGTGGTGAAGGTGTCTTGCTGTGGAATGGAAACTCTGAGTTTGAGTCTTGCAACAGACTCATGCCAAAGGCCGATCTCTTCTTCTCTCCAGCTGTTCCTGGTCTTGCAGGGTAGGAAAGTTCAAACAATCCAGGTGCCGTGCTAGTCACATAGTTCCCCTGACTCCTCTTGATGTACATTAACATTTCTAGCCTGCACTGTATATAGGCTTGAGACCTTTGTCATGGAGGCTGAGCTAACATGAATAAAATGGCCTTGAATTGCCCAGAGCTGTAGTCTCCCTCCTTCCTATAGCGTGAAGTTGTTCCTGCTTGTGCCAGGCACACATTGACCTCAAGCCCTTGCTCTTCCTTGACACGGACCTATTCTAGAGTCACATACCTCCTCTTTTTTCATTTCCTCTGCTTCTGCTCCAGTGCCTGGCCCTGGCGAAACACAGAGCAAGCTCAGAGCTGTGAACATCCTTTGGGGGAGAAATCACTGGAAGTTTAATGCAGAGAAACCTGCGCTCCCTAATCTGTGTTGGATTTCTGCATGTGTGGCACTTGCAACATAAGACATGCAATTTACTATAATGTGTGGGATGAGACTGCTCTAACTTACCCTTTTCCATGTAATGGGATTTTACAGGATGAAATGCTAGTCCTCCATGTCATGATTCCTTGTGCCCAGGCCTGGTCCATTGCTACTTGCCATATACTACAGACATCTCTAATATTTTGTTCTGATCACAGATAATCCAAGGAGTTGTTGTTATAAGAGGCCCCGCTTTCTACTTCACCACTGACCCAGTTTGGTAATTACACCACTACTGAGTCCCTCTTGGGTTTGGCAATGGATGTCATGTGCTTGAGTGATGAGTAGCCCCAGCTGTTGTGTTTCACTTTATTTATTTAATGTGAACTCATGTGAATTCAATAACATCTAATCTACCAAGCGCTGAATGAATCATGCAGAACAGTTTGTAAAAATCCTGGATATAGCTTCAGAGTACGCAAGCTATTTTCCTGGAAGAAGTTGCATAGAATTTCATTAGCCGCATGAATCTGGTAGGAAGCTCTTCATGTATGATGTATTGTTTCTCTGGGAGTTTTAATGTGTTGTGAAAGTCTGCTGATGCAATACTCGTCCTTTAATTTGACATTATGAAGAAAAGAAAGTTATTTTTATCCTGAATGGTTTTATTTGGAAAATATTATCAGCAACTTATTATTCTTGTGTAGCATCTTCAGATGATTTTATGTTGCTAAACACTTCTGTGAATATACTGTGACATCAGAGCTCATGTATTCAGCCTTTGCAGGGTGAGTTACAGATGCCCCGAGAGGATCCTTTAGAGGAGACAGGTGGCTCATGGAAAAATACCTCATCCTCCACAACATGAGTTTGCCTTAATAGAGACCATTGAGAACTCAGAGAGAGAAAACTAACCAGGATAATTCAAAGCTTTTTATGGCTCAGGACAGGACATGATGTATTGGACAGTGGTCCATTTCCTACACTGTGCTGGAAATGTTCAGCAGTGACCACCGACAGTAAAAGTAATTTTGTTTGTTTGCTTTTCCTGATGATTCAGGGTTCGGGGCTGTTCTTCCTTTTAGCTGTTCTGTAGCTCTGATTTTTTCTTTTCTTTTTTTTTTTTTTTTTTTGTAAAATCATTCCTCATAGAGATACCCCTTCTCCTTTAAAAGATAGGAAGAGGACTGAAGGTCTTAAATATCTGCTTGTCAAGCCTTTGCTTGGAAAGCCTCACTTTATTCCAATACTTCCTAATAGTCAGAGCCCAAGTAGCCAAGACCATTTTTTCATCTCCATCAAAGTTGCAGAGAACCATAAGTTGCCTTTCAAATGGGAGCAATGACACCACTATCCTTTCCTCTCTGCTCCCTCCTTGGGACCTGCAACAAGTCCAAGCTTCCTGTTAGCGAAGCAGGATTTGAAGAAGAAGCGTAGGGTGACAATGTTTGTGTTGGGTCATGGTGTGGGTCATCTTTTCTGGATTGCTTCAGATATTTGAACTAGGGAAACCCAGGCTGAAACAGTAGCTAGGACTGTGTTGTTATTTTTGGGAAGCACTGGAAATCATTTCTCACACTGACCAGCAGCATCCAAGACAGCTGTTTTAAAAGCCATCCTTCTGACTTTCACCAAGAAGCTCAATAGCAAGTGCCAGACTGCACATATTTCTACTAATATTGTCCCAGAGAAACAGCTGAAAGATGGCTGCAGATTTCAGAAGCCAGGTACTCTGCCAGGTACATGGATGAACCACAAGGCAGGGACTGGGGGAGCAAAGCCCCTCCCACTTTAAGAGAGGATCAGGTTTGTGACCACCTGAGGAACCTGAACATACATAAATCTATGGGACCTGATGAGATGCATCCCAGAGTCCTGAGGGAACTGGCTGATGTAGTTGCCAAGCCACTCTCCATGATATTTGAAAAGTCATGGCAGTCAGGTGAAGTCCCTGGGGGCTGAAAAAAGGGAAACATTGCACCATTTTAAAAAGGGTAAAAGGAGGACCCTGGGAACTACCAATCTGTCAGCCTCACCTCTGTGCCTGGGAAGATCATGGCACAGATCCTCCTAGAAGCTATGCTAAGTCACATGGAGGACAGGGAGGTGATTTGAGAGAGCCAGCAAGGCTTCATCAAGGGCAAGTCCTGCCTGACCAACCCAGTGGCCTTCTATGGTGGAGTGACTACATCAGTGGACAAGGGAAGAGCTATTGATGTTGTCTCTCTGGACTTCTGTAAGGCCTTTGACATGGTCCCCCACAACATCCTTCTCTCTAAATTAGAGAGATAAGGATTTGATGGGTGGACTGTTCAGTGGATGAGGAATTGGTTGGATGGTCACATCCAGAGGGTGGTGGTCAACAGCTCAATGTCCAGATGGAGATTGGTGACAAATGGTGTCCCTCAGGGGTCCATACTGGGACCAGTACTGTTTAATATCTTCATCAATGACAGAGACAGTGGAATCGAGAGCACCCTCAGCAAGTTTGCAGATGACTCCAAGCTGAGTGGTGCAGTTGACATACCTGAGGGATGGGATGCCATCCAGAGGGACCTGGACAAGCTTGAGAAATGGGCCCATGTGAACCTCATGAGGTTCAACAAGGCCAAGTGCAGGGTCCTGCACCTGGGTCAGGGAAATCCCTGGTATCAATAGAGGCTGGGGGATGAAGGGATTGAGAGCAGCCCTGAGGAGAAGGACTTGGGGGTACTGGTGGATGAAAAGCTGGACATGAGTCAGCAACGTGAACCCACAGCCCAGAAGGCCAACCATATCCTGGGCTGCATCAAAAGCAGCGTGGCCAGCAGGTCGAGGGAGGTGATTCTGCCCCTCTACTCTACTCTGGTGAGACCCCACCTGGAGTACTGTGTCCAGCTCTGGAGTCTTCAGCACAGGAAAGACATGGACTTGTTGGAGCGGGGCCAGAGAAGGGCCACAAAAATGATCAGAGGGATGGAACACCTCTCCTGTGAAGAAAGGCTGAGAGAGTTGGGCTTGTTTAGCCTGGAGAACAGAAGGTTGCAGGGAGACCTTATTGCAGCCTCTCAGTACTTAAAGGAGGCCTATAATAAAGATGGGGACAAACTTTTTAGCAGGGCCTGTTGCAGTAGGACAAAGGGTAATGGTTTTAAACTGAAAGAGGGTAGATTTAGACTAGATATATGGAAGACATTTTTTACAAGGATGGTGGTGAAACACTGGACAAGGTGCCTAGAGAGGTGGTAGACGCCCCATCCCTGGAAACAGTCAAAGTGAGGTTGGACGGGGCTTTAAGCAACCTGATCTAGTTGAAGATGTCCCTGCTCATTGCAGGGGGGTTGGACTAGATGACCTTTAAAGGTCCCTTCCAACACAAACTGTTCTATAATTCTATGATTCTATGATACTCTCATTTTTTAAGAGGATTTTGAGGGACTGGTTGTCCTGTAATCAACATTGAGGTTATAGGCCAGTTTCTTCTTTGGCTACACAACACTGGGTACATGCTTCAACATTTGGCTGGGCAGATTTTGCCATTTAAAAAAAAAAAAAAAAAATTTTTAGAAGTGGCAGGGAAGGAATCAATTCCTACCTAAGTAACAAGGGGTATTTTCTCAATAACAATATTTTTTTAAGTAGCCAAGAAACATAGGCAGAATAGTCAGGGACAAAGCTTGTCTGCAAGGTACCAGACTGGAAAGTTGGCACATTAGTGCTAGTTCCTATCTCAGCTTTCAAACAGTTTCTGTTATAAATGTTTAATTTAGTTTTTTCTTCGATTACATTCTTGCATGGATAGACAAGGAAAAAATGTCAGACTTGCAACATATTTTGACATGCTAATTTCCATGGGATAAAAATCTTGCAGGAGGCCTCTCTGGAGCAGGTGTCTTCAGTAACTAACTAAACTGATGGGCTGTTAAAGAATTAATGATTTCATGAACCTATTTTTCTGAGGGTGACTTTTGATATTTTGTTGGTGTGTCTAATGTATTTTTTTTCTTCCAAACACCCTAGGTTTAAAAACAGAGAAATTTAAAAATTTTAAATTGTAATTCAGAATACTTTGCAGATATTATGTCCTTACCTTTTAGAGATACTGTGTCCTTGTTGATGAGGAAATGAAAGGCAAGAAAACAGTGAGTGGCTACTCAGGAATGGGAAGTCAATAACATAGTATGATACAGAACACCAGCCATGCTTTAAGTTGAACACCTCTCTCTCTATACCAGACTCCTCTAGAAAGTGTAGAGGCTCTCATGAATTTTGAATATTTAACACCTCTTCCAAAAGATCTCTCCAAAGTCTTCTGTCCAAGGAAAGATTTGGGACTGTAATGGCTTATATTTTCCAAGTGCACATCTGTAACTTAATGCTGCTTATCCAGGTTTCAATCTGTCACACAGTAAGGTGGCAACTGTGTGACACTGAAGGTAGCCTGTTCTGTAGCAGTGAATGGCTTGTCCCATTTGAGGCTTTTTGGTCCAGTCAACCACAAGGACAGACTGAAAATTCACAGAAACACCTAGAGGAGCAACAACTTTACATCTCACCTCCAGCTCTTCTTTTGCTGTGGAGTAGAGAAAGCTGCTCCTATATTCTGGTTTCTCAAAAGCAAACAGCCCACCTCTCACCTTTGCCAATATCTACCTGCTATGCAGTATAGACAGACTGAACTGCTGTTACTTCTATCCAGGTGGTCCCCAACCATCCCCACCTCACTGTACAGAAACAAAATCACCCTTGCTCCAAAAAATTTCATTCTGGGTGGTAAAAGGCCTTGGGGAAAAATAGAAGTTATGATAGTCAGAAATGGAAGGACTTTGAAAATACATACCCATCCTTCATCTAAACTCATATCACCTTTTTCAGCAAGTCTCATGTCCTCTTTAATTCATCTTTAAACCCAGATGACCAAGGAGATTGTATAGTTTGCTTGTTTCATTCTCTCTAAACTCTTGGATTTAATAGAATGAAATATGAATGAAATGCAAGAATTCAGACCCTGCAGATTTCAGATATGTTTCTCCCTGGTGTTCTGGGGATATCTTCCACGTGTTATAATTCTTCTGCTCAATGCAAGGTTTGCTTCCATTTTCTACTCGGAGTAATGCAACTCACTTTCAAGCATGCAGTGACAAGGACAGTTCATGAGGACAGCCGTGCTCCATAAAGAAAATTCAGCTACATAAGCCTAATTCAGTGTGCATAGACCTGGAAACTTTTTGTCTGAAGGAGCTGGGGGTAGAACTACATTTTACAATGTGGTGAACAAATGCCGAATCTGGACCTTTTTATGATTACTCCTTTGAAGAATTCTGTTCAACTCAAATTTTGGACATAGATAGGAAAAAGGAAGGCATGATTTAATATTTTCTCATAACAGAATTCTGTGTTCAAGAGAGGAGTACAGAGAGAGAAGAGAAAAAAATTCTCATTTACTACACCAGAGGCCTCATTATATACGTTTCAGTGAATAAAAAAATGACCACTACAAAAACCAATGAGGTAATGACCACTGCAAAAAAAGCAGACTAGCACCTTAGATCTGAGCTTTTCTGTGGTTTGAGCCAACTCAGTTTGCTTCACAAGTGAGCCGCTCTAAAAGTAGATATGGCCAGGTCCTGTTGATCAGCTAATGAATGATAATCTTTAATCAATAAACCAACAAATCAGTTGTTTTCATGCATTAATTTTTTCCCTTTTCCCAATCCATTGACATAGCAGGGTCCAGTCAGGAAAAGTCAGGCATGGAAAAAAGAGAGATTGAATTAACTTCTCAGCTGAGGGATTTTTCTTGGGCAAGGTTGAGGTGCATGAGTAAGGTAGATAATCTCACATTTTCCATGCTCCTTGAACAATACTGCAGTTAAATCTCCAATGCAAATAACTTTTCCTAGCAATGCATTCCAGTTGCACATCATGCAACAGATCACACTTTGGATCTAGCCTGACTCCTGGCTCTCTGGTTACACAAGAAAGCAAATTTTTCTTTTTTACCTTGGTCTATATACATATTTCCATTGATGTGAAGCAGCAAGTTATGGACAAATTAGGGAGAAAAAGAAGTTGTTCTGATATGGTCTAGTTCAATCAGAAGACATGGGCTTGTTGCAGTAATTTCTGTGTGAAGTTTTATGGTGTATGTGATCCAAGAGGTCACAGTCTGTAATGGTCCTTTCTAGCCTTAAAAGTCTGTGAATCCCTCCTCTACTCAGTCACTCAGTCCTTACGGGAATGTCTTAATGTCTTACTGTATGTAACAGTCATGAAATGGATGGAATTGAATCCTTCTATCTCAAAATGTAAATTTACATATATATCATGTATGATTTATGCACAAAAATCACACTCCAGATAAAATAAAGTGTAGACATTGATCATTTTTTTCAAGCAATTGCTTATAAATTTAGTAAGCTGTCTGTCTTTTTATACTTTTCAGTCTGTTCTCATTACAGACATGGCATAAGGCTTTGTAGTAAATTTGGAATTTGCTGAGTGAGAAAATGAAGATTTATACAAAGCTAAATTGAACAAATGGTGAATAATTGATTTAACTGACCTGACAGCTCACACTGTGCTTGTAAATAATACATAACTTTGTACTATACTGATAATTTAGTATTCTGTGCTTCTAGATTCCTTTCGGTAAGTTACTGCAAGGAGCAAATGATCTTTGACCACCCTAAAAAGGCAAAAATATGCTTACGAAGCATATTCTGGTACCCCAGTTGTAGATTGCAATAGGCTTATACTATGCTGATAAAGCACCTTCTTAAAGACTCTCTGCCCTTTCATCTTTTGTCTCTAAAATATTGTGGGAGAGATAATATCAATATAACTATTTCATACTATTCCACTAGCCACCAGCTCCTGGAGTCAGATAGTCTCTGTGTAAATTTACCTGGCACCACTGTGGTGAACAGAATCACAGTGACTTGTAACAGCAAATGCTCATGCCTATTCTGCATTTCCTTTTCTTTCAGCGTATACATTTGAACTCTTAATCAAATGCATAAGCACAAGCTATTGTTAAACTGGTTCTTGAAGTACACATACAGCCCTAAGCTAATATATATGTCTGATAGCTTCATTGCCTTGTAACTACTGTCATAGCCTATATAATAAGGGCGTGAAAGACAACCACTAGGATCTGACAGCCTTCCATACCAACCTTGCAGGAGTACAACTGGTTACAGAAAACCACAGAACCGTGGAGAGTTTCGCCTGCTTTGTATTAGGATCGTTCTCTCACCATTGAAATACATTCACTTGGAGAAGACAAACAGCATCTCTTTAAGACAGCAGGCAACATAACAACTTAGGACACAGTGATTCTGCATCACATATGAAAAAATACAAACCACTGTCAGAGTGACCAGCTGAAAAGCCTGAGAACTGCATGCTGTCCATGGATCTGAAAGAAAAGTTCTCCATAAAGCCAGGGGGAAGCACATACTTTTGCAAGGATGGACTACAGATCTCGCTCTTGGAAAGAGGGCTCGTACATGTTACCACTTTGCTGAACCCTTTCTAACAACCTTATCTGTGGAAAGTCACTGTTAATATATTGTTGCTGTGAGCTGAAGCACACTCATACCTAAGAAATGTGAAATTGCAATTCCCAGTGCAATTTTAACCTAAACTGCTGTACTTCTTTCATTTTAATACTGTATCATTTTTATGTCTTAAGGTTTCTGCGCAGTGTGGCTGAGTTATGATAGCTGCAGAAAATTTCTGGGCTTGATTCCAGCTGCTTTCTCTGAAAGCAGAAGACACCATTCTCCTCTCTGTCAGATGATGTTTATGTAAGGATCTGCCTACTGTCCCTAATGCTCATTCTGCCCTCTGACTTCTCAAACTTATCCGATCCTAGCATATGAAAGTCCCAAAGTAGACTGCACATCTGGCATATCCCTAGGTAAGGATCCTGGCACTGGGTGCAGCAGAGGAGCATGGCTTTGAGGACTGGGCCCTGTGAACAAGGAGATGTGGCCCAGCTGCAGCCCAGCACTACAGCATCTCTCCTCCTTGTCCCCAGGGAAGTCAGGATCTGACAGGTGAGTCACGGAGCAGAAGAGAGGCTGCAGCATGGTGTCATATAATTGCATGACCTCTAGTCTGAAGAACAGGTGGAGGGAATTCATTGCTCAAGTCTCATCTTCAGTGCTCAAGACTCATCCCTTGGTCCTTCTTTGGATTTTTTTGTTCCTGGATTGTCAGATTTTTTCTTCCTAATTCCAGCCTGGATGAGGTTTTCCTTTAAACACCCTAGGAGATGGAGAAGAAAATTAGGGCTTACAGAGCTAGTCAATATCTAGACTCAGTGACACTAATGTGGTGCTAGTAGAAGATGAAGCAGCCAAAATTAGAATGACCAGGTTTATGATGAGCCAGATCACTGCAAGAGCTTTGATCAAATGGGGCTAAAGCCCAACAGACTGGACCTACAAAGCAATGGATGAGGAAGAGAAGAAAGGCAGAGAGAAACTCGCAGAAGGGAGAACTGTAGATGTCTGTGCTCCCTGTGTGCACCCCACAGACACCCAGCTGCAGAGCTCAGCAAACCCTCTTCTGAGCCAGATCTTCCCCCTCTGGCAACAGGTTCTCAAGAGAAAGTCCATCAGAAACTAGTATCTCTTTTGCCTTTCCTTTTATCATGGGCTAGGTCAAGTAGATTGGGCAACAGGCATGACAGGGCCAGCTGACTTTGAAATGATGAATTTTTCATGCTGATTTCTCAGCAAAGATTAGCAAAATATTCTGGGTTTGTTGCAACAACCTTTTATTTTATGTACATACCTGACGTTCTCCAGTACACCCCCTCATATAGAGATTCCTGCTCTTCTCACAGTAAAATAACATTGTCTTTTTATCCCATATCCTTCCTTGTGTCTGATTTCATGCCTGACTTTTAGGGTCTCTGCTGCAAAGGCAGGTCTTAACATGGTAAGTCCCTTCCTCCACAGCAGCATGAACAGCAGTAGCTGCTGGTAGACTCCAGTATGAGTTGCATGGGCCTAATCCAGAGTTAGATCAGTGCTGCTTGTTTCTCTAGGGTTAGGTTTTGCTTTTATCTTGTAGGTGTTTATGTTTCCTGATTCCCTGTTTGCAGGCGGGAGAGAATGAACAAAGTCCAGATCCTCTGGACTCTGACCCCAGAGGAATGATTACTTCCCCTTTATATAGAGAGTTTGCAGTAGCCCAGTATTCCTTTCCTTCCCCAACACTAAGGGTGGTGTGTGCTACTCTAACAAAACAGATGTTTTATCTAAAAGCTTTTGAAACTTACAAATGAATCCCAAATGCATCATCTACCTCAACTAACAAAAGGAGTTACAAGATAAAGAGAGGCCTGAAGGGGAGAATGCACCACTTTGATACTGGTGAGAGAATGACAGGGAAAATGGTCCAACACTATTTTAAGATCACAGAGGAAAGGAGAGGACCTGCAGAGGTTTTCTGGTCAGCTTGGAACAAGGAAACAAGGATTTAAGAGGACTAAAAAAGTCTTTTTTGCACTTTTTAAAATCCTTCCAGCAAAAGACCAACACACCCACTACCTTTTTTCTCTGCCCACAGACAAACTGAGGCAAAGCACAGGCAGCAGACAAAAGCTTTGGTGTAGACAAGCACTCCTGCACACATGCATTGGTAGCAGCAACACCCACACTGAAAGTCTATTTCTAGGGTCAAAAATTATATTCCCTCTGCTTGTTGTAGGTGGGGAGATGCTTGACATGCAGACCCAGTCAAAATCCTCTGTCAGGTGCTTCTGTCCTTCATATTTCCCAGGGACCTTTGTCTCTTATTTCAGTCTAGTTGTGTTGAAATAACTTACCTGGTTCAGGCTGGGACACAGCCATGCCCCTGCTTTCCACCATGCAGTATGTTTGGGGCAAGCTGATGTTCTGGATGAGTCTGCCTACTCCAGGACAAGTATACAGCCCCCTACATCCAGATGCTTTTGTCCACCCTTCTTCACTGAATCACATCACTCCTTTGGAGACTATCGGTTGTCTTCTCTCTCAAAGCTCTGAGAGATGTTTCATCCAGTGTCTTCCTCTGGTGCCAGCTGCCTTCAACCTATTTACTAGTTCACGGGGAGGGACATGTTCTTCTCCCTCCCTGCTTGGAGGGGAAGCTTCCTTGTCCCATTCTTGCTCCAGGATCACCTCTGCTTTGAGAGCTGATCTTTGTGTTGGGAAGGGCAACGGTGAAGTACTCTCCTACTCATGGTGGAAGCCCCTGTAATTTGGGGACCATGGTGTTTCACTGCACCTAAAATGCTTTCCTTCCTCACAAGGTTTCTCTGGGTTTCCAGGTATTCCTACTTAATTACAGGCCTCTTCAGAGATGGGATTTTATTCTGTCTTGACAGGGTGGGATTACTTCTCAGAACTCCATTTTTCACTTGTAAAGAGAAGGTTTATTAATTAGTATAATTTAATATTTATACAGCCTTCTAGAGGTGTCTGGTGATTTGGCAACATAAAAAAGGCAGTCCCTGGTCTTAAATGTTTGCAGTATGTTTTTAGATGACACTGTAAGAGATAAAAAAAGGCCAAGTCCAAGGCACAATCTGAAGTATGAAAATACAAGAACATGGAGATGTTGGATGTTCAAGGCATAGGTCTTCTTGGTTTTATTCTTCTTTGTAATATAGATTTGTGGTTTATAAAAAGGTATTTTAATATGCGTGCATCACTTTTAGGAGAATAATTGAACATGTGAAATGTGTCACCAAAGAAAAATAAAATAAAGCTAGTATCAAACTTTCAGAGGTTCTAGCACAACAGAGAAAGTAAATCCTTGAGAAAGAAAAATCCAGATGACCTAAAGAGTAGATATGTTTCCACAGAACATGAAATCCTTTTAAAAATGGTTAACTTTTCAAAAAAAATACTTCTGAGTGCTTTTTATTTGCACCAGGTTTTCTGAAGCAGTGTTACATTTCATAGCTTTACTGAAAAAAGCCTGAAGTGCAATAGCCTTTTTTTTGCTCTGTAAATAGGAGTGGTGATTCCAGGGTTTACATGTTAATCCAACTTTCATGCTGCAAGGAATACATAAAGTTTATGGGACTATCAGTAGCATTCTTGCAATGCTGAACACAATATTGTGGGAAAGGAAGAAGTGTGTGTTACACATAAGTAAGTGAATGAAAAAGTAAAACCAAGTCAAGTGGGAGTCTGACTTAATCGGGGGTAAGCAATCAAGCAAAATAAGGCAAGCAAAAGTAATGGCAGCTGTAGGAGAGTTAACAAAAGAAGTGGTTTTGTTGTGAACAAGCAGCAAGGATGGGACAAATTTAGATGAGCTGCAGAATTCCTGGGGTTCATCTGGAAATCACGTCAGAAAGTATTTAGAGTGCGCAGCCAGAATGGAGCAGTGAAGAGTTCTGCATATTTTAAAATTTAAAATAAATAAGGCATTCAAAGACTTATGGGCTAGCATTGAAAATGTAATACAAATTGTGTAGAAAATATTTCCTGAGGATAAATCAGGGGTCATTAAAAGGTTACTTTTAACTAATGCTGCTTGATTGGTTGTTAGTGTTCAGCTTCCTCTGAAGTGACAACGCTTTGCGGTGACCAATGCCCTCTTCCAGCAATTATTGGTGCTCTGGCAATTGCACTCAGTTTTAATCAATAAGAGTCCTGAATGGTGCTTTTCTTGGTTTCAAACAAAAGAGCCAACTGTTGGACCAGAGATGTCCACTTCTTTTTGGCAGCTTCCTCTTTTCTTTCGGAAACTTTTTGAAAACCCTGTCGGGTTCAGGAATGATCATGATGAATCTCTTCTCCATTAATATGGCACTCATGTGATTTGCATTCCAGTAGAAATCCATATAGTCAACAGAAAGCAAGAAGACAAGAGCTGCGATCCTGGAGCAGAGCGAAGGTCCATCTAGTATCTGGTTCCAAATCTCCACCAAGGTGTGGGGATGGCTGTCTTAGAGAAAGGTTTAAGATTCTCATAGCTGGGAGGTAAGGGATAATATTTCTCCTTTTCTCCCCTCTCCTACTGCAGTAGGTCTGTCTTATATCTTTATTATTTAGATTTTGGCTTAAACTGTGAAGAATGAGGTTGAACAACCAGGATGTATTAGTTAGCAATATTTGTAGCTCTGGATGTTCTTGTTATCTGTATGAATATAAATCTTATCATAACCCCACTTATTCATCTCTGGCAGGAGTTCCCAGGTTCAGGTGCATGTGTCATTAATGATGCATAAGCTATCTCAAAGACAGAACAAATGCTGGTTCAACAGCTGAATGTCCCCATGGAAAACATCCATGAGTAGCCTTGGATGGACATGGTAATGCTGCACCATTACCTGTGTCAAGTGGTGAGCCAGGAGACTCCTTATCAGAGGAAAACACTCTGCAACATTAGTTTCAGGATACAGTTTTCACCAACAGGATCAGCTTGAAGTATTCTTATTTTCCTACCATGTGTTCCTGCCCCGTATTTTAGCAAGACATCTTCTCAGCCATCATAACACAGCAGCTTGTGTAGTTGTGAAGTGGCTCTGGGAACTGCTGCAGCTTGCAGAGGACCAGGCTCAGAGAAGCTGGATTACTTCCCTGTTCCAGTTCACAGCACAGCCAAGCAAACAGTTGTGCCTGGACAACTAGCTGAGACTAGATGGCTAACTTCTCTGCTGCTTTTGTTTCATGATATGAATCTCCTATTGTTCCCCTCCACTCACCCATCCGTATCCATCTATTGTTGTATTTAGAGTGGGAGAGGGCTCTTTCTGTTCATGTCCATAGCAATTCAAGGACCATGGGGTTTGGTCCCTGCTTGAAACTCCTTCAATTCTTAATAGCAGTAGCTGAAAGACTTACCCCAAAGCTTATTGGAAGGCCATGTGTTATGAAACCAAATCCTTCCACAAAAGTCTTTTTTTTTCTTACATTTATTAAGCTAAATACTGTTTTCTGTATAAATCTCTAAGTGAAAATATATGTATATATTTTTTCATATGAAGAAAACCACTACTTTTATATAGACCTAGATATCCAGTATATGATCATAGCATAGACACACAAGAAATAGGACTTGAAAAAATGACAACTCAAGGTAAAAGCACCAGGATAGTTGATCTGGCTGAACATTTTCTGCCAATGTTTTTATTTGATTACCAATCTGAAGGGGATGTTTTGTTGTTGTTGTTAAAACAAAGATTAGTTTGGGGATTGAGGAACATTTCAAAAATCTTTGAAAGACTAATTTTAATTCAATAACAAGGAAAGCTTTTTCATCATATGTTTCCTTACATTCAAAGACTTCTGGTGGACCTCTCATATCAAGATGAAGTGAGTTCTTAAAACTTAGATGAAAAAAAAGGAAAGTTTTGAAAATTCAAAAAGAGAAATATTTACCAATAAAACGGAGTCTGCTTCTGAGATTTCTTCTGGAATATACTAATAAATAGGCTAAAAGGTGCAGAGAGCAGCAAAGAAGTTGGGTTTGGTTTTTGCCAAATTCAGGTTCTCTTCCCTCTGTTTCTTCTGTTGGCACAAGTGTGTTTGTGGAGGTGCAGAGTCAGATGAAGTGACCTGAGTGTAAACTATTCTGGCAAAGAAACGCGTGGTAGGAATTGGGGGAAAGAGATGAGGAATGGCATGAGAGAGGGGTTTTAAAGAGGACCTTTCCCTCAAGGACCAGCCTGTGTTTCGGATGTCTTGATGTGACTGTGGGACTGCTATGACTGGCCCAAGTGAGAGTTTTCTTCCTGCCCCACAATGGCTTAAACTTCTCTGCTGGGAAGTGGCTGCTCATTAAACCACAATGACTTAAATACTGTGACTCTGTCTGTAGCTGAACTTAAGACCAAAAGCATCATTTCTGGGAGAAACCACGTGTCCAAATTTTATGGTGCTGTGGAGTCTATATAAACTTATGAGCCTAGACTTAAGATTTAGTAAAAATATAGTTGCTGTAGCTCACATTTAATGGATGAGTAACTCACAAGGTAGCGTATATTAGGGATAAAAATCAGAGAATAGGGAATTCACTTTAACTACTCCCCAGAAATCAAAAAAGCCTGTTCTTCTTCTTATCCACAGCATACCTTTCCCACCAGATTATTCTCCCTTGCCACTGGAGAACCACACTCCTGGGATGCAGAGCTTTTTTTTTTTCCCCCCTGAAGTATTCACTGAAAATTTTTTAGCGGTGTAAAATTCAGTGTCACCCAACTCACAAGTTTGTAGCATTTCTGTATTTAGAAAGTTGGTGGTTTAAGAAAACAAAACAAACAAAAAAAACTTCAGAGGTTTAAAAACAACCTTTGACAGAGACATCTCCAGTCTCTAGGTGTGAAAAAATTTGGTAGGTAGCTGCCAGAACATTCAACTACGTGCATTGAATAGTTAAGATGCAGTGATCTGTGTTTCAGGGAAGGGAAGCCTTTAATTAACAAATGAGTCATTAGAGAGCTTTCTGTTGACACCTGGCACCAGCAGGAACACACCTGAGACTGACCTGGACACTGTGTTTCTTCAAGGTGAACTGTGAAGTAGTGAAGAGATCTTTTTTGTTGCTTTACAGCACACAAGGTCTTGGTACCTGCAATGTCATAATTTGTTCTTCAAAAGAAGTGTTTTAGGGAAAACAGGACAAAGGAATGTCTAATTGAAAAATATAAAAAAAACCCCAAACAACCTCCAAAAACCTGGTTAATTTTTGCAAGAGGAGAGGGGGATGGAATTTAAGGTACAGATGATCAGCATACATCAGTATTGCTGTGACACCAAGACAGTTCTTGTGTTATCAGTAAAACATGGGAACCTTCTCCCAGAAGAGCATACAGTGAAAATGCAGAGTGGCATGTCTGCAATGCTAATTAGTGCTGCATTGTAGGAGCAGATCTGGACAGTATGACAGATTGCACTACGGACTACTCATTTTGGGGGTTACTTTAGACTACCTAGAGCCTGTGGACTGAATCACAGTACTTAAGCTGTGGGTAAATTTTCTTTAGCCTTTGGTTCAAGGACAGTTTCATATCCCATGCTTGAGGCTAGAAGGCACACTCAAACACAGAAAAGTCACACAATTAAGCATTTCCTGCCTGTGGTGGTTTTCCAATCAAGATATCTGTGTCTAAAGAGAAAGAAAAGAAAAGAAAAGAAAAGAAAAGAAAAGAAAAGAAAAGAAAAGAAAAGAAAAGAAAAGAAAAGAAAAGAAAAGAAAAGAAAAGAAAAGAAAAGAAAAGAAAAGAAAAGAAAAGAAAAGAAAAGAAAAGAAAAGAAAAGAAAAGAAAAGAAAAGAAAGAAAAGAAAAGGAAAGGAAAGGAAAGGAAAGGAAAGGAAAGGAAAGGAAAGGAAAGGAAAGGAAAGGAAAGGAAAGGAAAGGAAAGGAAAGGAAAGGAAAGGAAAGGAAAGGAAAGGAAAGGAAAGGAAAGGAAAGGAAAGGAAAGGAAAGGAAAGGTTATTTTGATAAATAATGTACCCTTCAGTACGATAGAAAAGGAAGCCTTTTAAGGATTGACTAAGAGGTTTCTCTCTGCTGCATAATAGGAATTATCTCTAGGGGATAGGGAAATCCTCTAATCTTCATACAATATCTCAGCAAGCTTACCTTTTCTCCACAAATGCTCTATTTTTATCCCACAAAAAATCACTGGATTAGATCCTGAAGCAATCACTGCAAATTAGCAGTGATCCAAGATTCAGTCTACTCCACTTGTGCGTTAAGGTGGTTTTACCTTCATGATGCCATGTAATCACTTTTAATAATAAAAAAATAAGTATTTTTATTTATTATTTTTATTTATTATTTTTATTTTACTTATTTAAGGCCCAATTCTCTTTTCGTCTATGATGGCATAAATCTAAAATGCAATTACTCTACATTTACAGCCACCCTCCTGGGTCCTGAATTTGTCTTGCTGTGTTTGTGTGAAGAACATCTGTCACATGCATCTTCAAATCTCTTTTTCTTCCCTAGATAATGTACACAGAAACAGTGTGAGAATTTCAGTGGAGCTTTTCTGATTTATACTATCATGCTGAGTGGAAGCCCCTCTGTCTGTGAGCATGGACACTACACAAGCGGTAAGCCCTGCATGTCTAGGATGAACAGTGTGAATTGTGAGCCCCTCCCTCACACATGCTAAAGGCTCAGATCGACAGTTTATCATTTAATCATGAGTTTTAATAAACTTTCTTTTTTTCCCTGTGGCAATCTAGAATATTGCAGGTGAATCAGGAGCAATGAGGAAAACATCAAACAGCAAATCCGTGGGAGAAAGGCTGAGTCCAAGTCAATTACCAAAGCTGTGCTGATGTGACCATGCTGCATAGCTCAGTTTGCAGAGTCGGAGTAGAAAAGGTCTCCCTTGCCATACACTCATCCTGTGAAACCCTTAGAGGGGATTTTCCTTTACATTTTCGTTGGCTTCTGAGGGCTTTGGATCAAGCCTGTGTGCCATAGCTTACCATGTCCTGGGGAAAAAATAGAGAAAGACAGCATTAGCTTGACTGCATTGCTTGACAGTCACCTTTGCGAGACCCAGTCTCTTGAAAATCAGTGAGAAGCTGCTGGCGTGACCGGCTGGTGAACTGCAGCGAGGGGGGAAGGAGCAAATATTCCAAGGAGATGAAGCAGGACATGCACTTGCATCTGATCTGAAATAACTGCTGTACAAAGGAAAAGTGAATGTAGCCAGCACAGCCAAGCTGGTATTTCATGACCTTCTGATTGCAAAGTTCAACATATCTTAATTTCTTTTTTGCTGGAGGCTTCTGAGTTGGGGGAGGAGGAGTGAGCAGTGGTGAAGCAGGAGAGAGTAAATTTCCTTTCTAAAAAATATTCTTCTTCCGGTGGAAGCAGTGTATTGTTTCTTGACATGGACAAAGTTATTTTCTAACTTCCCTGTATCCTGTCACCTGGACCTTCCTTCCTCCTCCTGATACCGCAGTAAAATACACAAACATACGAGCTATGCATTATTTGCATCATGGCAGGATTTATATTCTGATCAAGGGTGGTGATTTATACTTGTCGGATTTTCTACAGACCACATTCCAGATGTGGAATGAATTTTACTGGCATTTATTAGTCACTAGGGGTGGCTGAGGATGGCTTCCTTTATACGCCTGACATTTATGCTCTGGTGTAGCTTCCCTTTTCCTTTCAGTGATGTTTTTCCTTTAAAAAGAGCAAAAACAAAAGGAAAACAAAAGGAAAAGAAGTCCATTCTATAGCAGTGCAGACTTAATGGGACAGATTATGTTTATGGAGAAGGACATTTGGAACAGAAATCCCATTCTTATAATATGGAAAGAAAAAAAAAAAGAACTGAATACCTTTATTAACAAGCTGTTGTTGATGCTTCCAAGATTTTAATCACCTTTACAAATGTTGTGGTGTCAGCATTGACTTTCTAAGCTTGTCTGTTCTAACAAACAACTGAGCTTTAAGTCAATGTGATAATAGTGAACCCTTAACTATTCTCTTACAAATTAAGAGCTAGGTGAAAATTTTAACTTAAAGAAAAGGTGTGATATAAGTCTTCCCAAAAGGACAAGAAGCTACAGCTTGTTGGGTATTTTTTACACATAGAATATCAAAAGGTTGATTTTATGGCCAGAGTAAAAGAAACTTAGGCTTGAGATACTCTACAAGCTGCATGAAGCAACGACCATGTTCATACTGCCTGTTGTGGGGAACGCAAGTAACATAAGTTCAAGAGAACAAAAATGTGAAATCCAACTTGCATATGGGTTTCTTGAGGCTCATGGGAAGCAGAAGGGAGCTGCTTTCTTCTTTGTGAGTGTGGTCACTGTGTTTTTAGCCTGCGGTCTGAAAGGGTGTAAAAACTGATGGGTGCCACGTATGACCCAAAATTTACAGAGCAACAGAGGGAGTGGTCATGGAGAAAGTGAGTGGGAGAAGGGGGAAGAACTCCTTAGAGAAGAAATTCTTTTGGTAAAATCAAACAGATTTGGTAGATAGAGATGGGATTACAAAGCCAACCTACGTTACATGGGGATTAACCCCCACACTGCTATTCCTCCCAATTTGAAATTTGATTCCCACATTGCAGCAACTCTTGAAGTCCTGTCTGAGAAGTTTTTCTGTTTGCTCAAACCTGGCATGCCAAAGGCTAAGAGGGGTCTGTCATTGGGTTGAACACTGTGTCTGGGTTTGGTAGGGAAGGTCTAATGCAAGTTTTGCTTTCAAACTAAAATCAAACTGTATAATTCTGACGTAAATTTTGTGCTTGCTGGCAACAAGCAGATGCTTGGCTTTCTGCTTAATTCTGCTGTGCCCACACTGCCTTTCTTATACTGCCTTTCAGTGGGGAGACGAGCTGCCACAAGCATAATTCCCAGTGTAAGAGGTTTCCATGAATATTGATGGGGGTTTGGGTCTGGCTCTTGTGCCACTGACAGAGCCCAGAAACGGTGACCACAGGAGACAGATAGACCTATTTTATAGTATGGCTTCTTTAAGAATGTACCATCAGATTAGGTGGGGTAAACTCCGTGGAAGCAGAAAAGAGCTTGCTGAAGTTTTTCAGGGATGAACTCAGTGTGAAAGCAAGGATAAGTATAAACAAATAAGTAAGTGAAGAAGTGGCTGGAGCAGATAAGAACAGCAGCTCAGGGAATTATTTATAAGACATGAGAAAGCAGACAGCATACATGATGGGTTTAACTCTGATGGTCCCATTAGCTACAGGCAGTACTGAGTTTAAAGAGTCCAAAATCCCTGTGACAGCTGAGATCAATGGGAATCTGTTCTCTTTGGTATTTATTAGATGAAGGTTAGGTTAATGGATTAACTTGTCAGACGAATTTGATAGTTGGTTCATATAGTAAATACTAGCCCTTACAGGAAAATATTAGTTGACTCTCTTGACCATGACCTAGCACATTAAAATAGGGCAGCTCTTTGCCCTGTGTTGCTTTTGAGAAAAATAAACAAATTGTGTAAGTGGATTTGGGAGTCTGATGCATATGTTTGTGATGTGGATGAGATTGTTTCTCATGGCCAATAACCAAAACAATAACAATAAGCAAAAAAAACCAAATCAGCTGACGCTGTGATTTACCCTTACAAGGATGAACTCAAAATAAGCACGTTGCCACATGGGGATTGATTCACTGATCCACCAAGACCATTGTGAATCCTCGTTATCATTTCAACAGGCGCTAGATGAAACCTCAGCTTCTCAGACACAGTGCTTCGACTCATCTCGTGAAGTTGCTTTTCCCATTACAGTCTGTGGGTCAAAATCAGGGTCAGTGTCAGGTGCTTGGCAAAGCAGATATCTGACTGCTGGGTGCAAAAATACCTACAGTGCTGGTGCTTAGTTTGTGTATGTCAGGACATGGGACAGGCAGGCTGGGGTCACGGGAGAAGCTGGGATACCTGTGGAAGGGGAAGGAAAAGCAACACTGCTGCCTCCGTGCATCTCATCACCTCAGCTGCATCCACCTGGCACAGCCCTGCACCCCTGCTCAGCCTCTTCCCTATCACATCTGCCACCTGCAGCTGGAGCAGCCGCTTCTCACCCCTCTCCGATGGGACAGCACAGCTCTGTTCTGTCTCTGAAAAGCCTTGAGCTGGCCTGGGTTGGAAGCCACTGTGCTAAAATCAAGGCAGGACAGTAATGTTTATCTGACGGTGCTTCTCATCCCTTTTATTTAAAATAAAAGGCCAGTGGTGTGCAGTCAGTGATGAATTATTTCTTCATTTCTGGACTAACAACCTGTGTCACAAGTGTTGAGAATCCCAGTTCCATTAACAGCTGGGTCAAGGTGCATGCGTTTTAATCCTGTGTGTTTTATGTATTAGCTCTCTCACAGCCTGCAATGCTACAGTTGTGTTTATAGCCATCTATATGCCTGGCATGTTTTCCGTATTTTCTCCCCATCGTGTGCTGTGGGGTAAGGTAATGCTGCCTTTAAAAAATATGCTCTTGAGATGCTGAGATCTCCGAGTCCCAAAAATAAGCAGTCGCTAGTAGGGATTGACCAGGCTTTATGCTTTTGATGTGAAAATTGCAGCAAGCCAAATGTTCTTAATCTTCCCCAGAGGACATTTCCAAGGCAGGAAGAGCAGCAACTGGCCAGTCTCCCTAGGAAACCACTGGGACCAGTCAGTCAAAGAGCCTGGGGAGAAATTAAGGTCTGAAAGTGAACACACATGAGGCAATGCCTGCCTACGGCACGCCACGGCAGTGATGGCCTGCCTGCTGTCATGAAGCATATTGAGGCTCCTGAGCTGGGACTACCATCAGGAGGCTGGCAGGGGGTTGTGCTGAATCACAAAACACAGGAAGAAGCAAACTAATACACTCTGCTGGGGCTTGCAACTGTCTGCAGCACTTCAGCGTGGTCCCATCCACTCAGGAGATGTGATCTCCTGTGGGATATTCCCAGAGCTCCCGTTCTCCTCAGCTTTCCAAACTGTCATGTCTGTCTCTGAGCCCTTTGCTATTCAGAGACCTCGGTGTGTAGATCACAGGGTTGTGAAGGCTGCTCACCCCTGTACTACATCAAGGGTATTTTTGAAGGAAAACAACTTGGGGAAGTCAATGGAGTTTTTATTGTAATCAAAAAGAAAATAACAATACCTGAGGCTGTGATTTGTAAATAAATGATAGCAGTAGCACAAAAAAGGACACAGGAGACTGAGCTTTCCTGATGACAGGCTCAGGGCCTGGGTAGTCCTTTCTATATCTCCTGCAGAACATGACAATGGATGTAGCTTTGACATCCTTGTTTGAATGGTTTATCACCTGCATCTCCAAGCACAGGCTGGAAGGACCCCAGTCTGCAAGGGGCTCTGCAAACATGTAGACATCCCTGTACCAGGAGATTGCCACAGCAGTGGTGTGTCTAAGCAGACAAGCAGGGCAGTCCTTTATTCACTAGGATTGCCCTTCGAGTTGTCTTGCTTGTGGCATACCTTAAGTCAACTTTGTACTGCATGCTGCATTTCTTATTCTCATCAGAGGCTGCAGAGTTATAAAACACAGCCCTGCCTGCTTTTGCTAGACTTTCCCAGGCTTCCTTCAGAAAGATAAGTGGGGCCCTTGGGGTATTAGCAGAAGTAGGTAGAGAGTATTTTTCCCTTGGCATATACAGCCAGAAGCCAGCCAGCATCTGTCCGGGAGGTGAGTCCGAAAAGGATTGTGACAGAGGAAGATGCAGAGGCATGACCCAGAAGAGATGACTAATAAAAAATGACTTAAGAGTTCTTCTCCAAGGATCAAAGGTTAAGTCTAGGTCAATTGTAATAACTGCATTGCTTCACCAGTCAGGACATGTGCAGTCTCCTAGAGGAACATCTAAAGCATGTTCTCAAATGGCACTAAAGTGGCTGCCATTTGCAAAAGATTTGGCTCCCCCCAAGTTTGGCAGGTGTAGTTTTACACCAGTCTGAAGCTTCTCAGTAACAGGGTCACAGGATGATTTCTTTTCTCAAAACCTTCACAGTGGGCAAGGAATGTTCTGTGGGTAAAGCCAAGATCACCGAGTTCCCTGCAAGCACCCTCCCCTTCAGCAGCACGCCTTGCAAAACATGGCAAGAGAAATGGGGAAATGTTCCCACTCCTATGGCTTAGACTATTATTGCTGCTCAATAGGAGCTAAGCAGTGTTTATTTACTTATCCTAAAAATGGATAAAAGATTGCAGGAATAGCAAAATGGAGGGAGAATGGATGAATAAAGAAAGTAGGAGTCTGTCTGTCTGCACTATATAGAGGAGTGCTGTGGAGAGATACCCAAGCCAATGCAACATAAGCTACCCAAAGAATCAGAAGTAGGGCAGCATCCTATACAGCAAGGTTTTAAATGCTAAGATCCAATTCAACTCCCAGGCATCCTTTGTTCTCTGCTGCAAAACTTGGCAATACTGCTGCATGTTTCAGTTTCACACACTGGTTTGGGAAGTGCTGATTCAATTAGATGTTTTTCCTGCCAGTGCCTGAGCTTTCTGCCTCACTGTAAATGGGAGTTTAGTCACAGCATTTTGCCTGACACATACCTGCCCACCCCGTTGTCATTATCAGTTTAAGTATTTCCATCTCACATAGGGGCACACAGTAAAAATACATTACAAAGGCTAAAAGATTTAGTCATCATCAGCAGTTCAGTTAAGCCTACATAGTTGACTGCTCAGAAGAAATAAGATTCTTAATTGGATAGTTTTCTATTTGAAAAAACAGTATGGCTTAATGTGGAGCTTATTCTAATGAAACAACTGTCCAGAAGTATCAGTGGGCAGCACAGGGGGTGGCTAACTAGTCACTACAAAACCCTTCTGTCCGTCAGCTACTTACCATTATCTTTTTAAGGACACACTTTTTTTCCTTTGCAACATTGATTAGCACTATTAGACACTGCTCATTTGCACATTAATAGGAGAATATGTTTCCTTTTGGTCTGGCCGGATGATAACCATGTGCATTTTCAAGGTGAGCTATCTGCAAGGCTACTTCTAGCATTTCACAAGGAAGATGGGTTAATAGCTAGATGGAGCTATAGTATGGACAATTCTTCTGGGTTGTGCTTTGCACACTTATTTCTTATTCCCATTTGCCTTTGAACAACCTTTTATTCAAAAATTGTTCCAGCTATGTTTGTGTAGTGTGTGCTAAATGCTAAGTGCTGGGCAAAGGAGAAACACAGGTTATTCTTACTGTAAGCACTACATGCCCTATGAGGGAAAAGTTCCTATTCTGTTATTCCCTATGACACTACTCTGGGCTGGGGACTTCACTGGAAGCAACTATTTCATTGTGAAACTGTGATAATTAAAATGTCACTTAAGCTTAATTCTTCTCACAGAACTATTAGTCAAGACTTTTCAGACCTTTATGTGGGGAATTTTTGCTTCCATTTACTCCGGTAGAACAGTATTTGGCCAGTGCTGAGTGCTTCTGTAATCCCCCTATAAATATCTGTGAGAGGGAGTCAAGAGTTGTTGGCAATTTCTTCACTATATGTGTAACATTTGTGGGATTTTTCCAGGTTTTAAAACAAATTAAAACTTGGCTTTAGACATTACGATGAATGATGAACTGGGACCATTTCCCTTTTTTCCTGGTTAGTTTGGGAACAAGCAGGTATTTAGAACTTTATTTGCTATTTGAATTGATTCAAAAAGAATATTTTACTGTGCAAGTGAACACCAGACCAAAGACTGTTCATCAATTATGTATGGCACATACTCACCACAGACACTGATAATCAGAAGGCAGTGTGTATATTGTTTTTCCTGGCTACTGGAACTACATATCATTTTCTTTCTTTGATTTTAAAATTTTATAAAAATTTATAAATTGGCAGAGCCCTCCAGCAACTTGATGTGAGAAATTATCTGCTCATGGAGGAGGAAGAGAAAGCATGAGCGTGTAGGAAATAACCAAGACTAAAAAATTTGAAGGCATATGAGTCCTGTTCTTTATTCTTTTACAAAAGGAAATAGAGAATCTAGAGATAAACTCTGTGTCTGGTTAAGCTGTATCAGTCCCAGAAGTCCTTCCTGCCTGGCAGAGGGATGGCAGGAGAAAAGCTAAACCACTTGAAGCACATTATTTATTGGTGACCAGATTTTATGTATGCATATTTTTTATAACAGCCTTTTCCCATAATTGCCTCTGCACATCTAAGTGCAGTACTGTTTATGGTGCCTTTTATCTTGTATACCTGTCATCCCATTTATGGGTGAAAACACTGAAATTTCATTTTTGGGAATTTCATTTTCCCAGCCTGTACCAGGTTTGGTATGTTAGTAGCTCCCAAACTAGTACGGTATAGCTCATGAGAGCTTACTGCACTCCCTATGTGTTGTCTGAAATGTGTCTGCCATGTGCTTGGTATTTTCTACATGTGATTGAGTTTAGGCTCACAATTTGCAAGTGGTTAAAACTCAATAAAGGCTTATCTGCCCCTGCCTCAGTGGACCTAGCTGCCTTTCTGCTTGATCAGTGACATATTTTCTTGCTCACTGCTTCTTGTGTCTGATCTCCGCATGCTGAGATTTTTCCACTCTTTTCCCTTGCATGCTGCTCAGTAATGTCCTAGAACTCAAAAATCAAGTGACTGAATGGCCTGAGGGTCATGGCCACAACCTCAGACCCTACTCGCAGAAACACTGCCTGTGGTCTTGGGTCTCATCTGAGTGAAGCAAGGGAATCTGATTATTAATTTCTGCTGGCTGGAGGAATTTGACGAGGGCTTCAAGATCCTAAGATCTTCCTGGAAACTTCCCTGCATTCTGGTAAGCTTTCTGCCAAGAATAATATCCAAAGAGCCTAATGAGTTTATTTCTCTTTTCAGTTCCACAACGCTAAAACGAGGTTATAGGGAACTAGCATGAATGGTGGCAGCATTGAGCTGAAAGGAGGTTACCTGGTATGTACAGATACCTAAGGAAGGATCTCCTATACCCAGGCGACTCCTGACAGATGTGTGTCTGACCTGTTTTTAAAGACCTCCAGTATAGAGGCGTCACAGCATCCTCAGGCAATTCCTGTGTTTTGCTATTCTTATCTTCAGAAAGTATTTCCTAATGTCTGACGTAAATCTTCCTTGCCACAAGCTGAACTCATTATTCTTGTCCTGCCCACTATAACCAGAAGCTACTTCAGTAGTTACCTGCTCACTTCCATTCCCACTGAATGCAATTTTGTCCTTTAATTCTGATGTAAAGGTGGACAGTGACTATGTTTACAGGAGTGGAACAGACGTGTTTGCAAGCATTCCTCAAAGCTTTACTATTTCTTGGCATTAAGAACCAAGGCCATCATCTCTAGTGCTGCTGTGTTCAAAGTGTAGTTGTCTTCACATATCCAGGGATCAGAAGAGACTTTTAAAGCTAATGCAGGCATAGACAATACAGGTGGAATAGCAAACATCTAGTTAGGCAATGCCAAAAAGGTAGAAGGTCATTTTATTTTGACTGGTTGTGTACATTTGGTATCTGGTCAAAAGTCTACTAAAGATAATAAGGGCATGTGTACTTTGTCACTTAAGAGTGGGACAAAAATCTTTCAGGACTTATCCGCACCTTTAAGCCAAACCAAACTTGCCTCTTGGAGCAGCAAATTCTGGGTATGTTGAATACCTTAACATGAGTTCAAGCTCTTTTTCGTGCAGCCTGGACTTGAACAGTCTTGAGCCATTATAGACCCATCCACTGTTAGGTACCTCAGTCTTGACACTTCCTAGGCTAGTACAGAGGTTATGGAAGGGATCCATCTCTCCTAGCATTAGGTGACAACAGTGTAGTTCCTACATCTGAGCTATTTATCACAGAATCATAGAATGGTTTGCGTTGGAAGGGACCTTCAAAGATCACCTAGTCCATCCCCCCTGCCACGGGCAGGAACATCTTCCACTAGATCGGGTTGCTCAAAGCTCCATCCAACCTGACTTTGAACACTTCCAGGGATGAGGCATTCACAACTTCTCTGGGAAACCTGTTCCACTGTCTCATCAGCCCCATTGTAAAAAATTTCTTCTTTATGTCCAATCTAAATCTACCCCCTTTTAGTTTAAAACCATTACCCCTTGTCCTGTTACTACAGGCCCCAGTAAAAGGTCTCTCTCCATCTTTCTTCTAAGGCCCCTTTATACATTGAAAGGCCACAAGAAGGTCTCCCCAAAGCCTTCCCTTCTCTGGGCTGAACAACCCCAACTCTCTCAGCTTTTCTTCACAGGAGAGGTGTTCCAGCCCTCTGATCATTTTTGTGGCCCTCCTCTGCCCCCCCCCCCCCAACAGGTCCTTGTCTTTCTTGTACTGGAGACCCGAGTTGGACACAGTACTCCAGGTGGGGTCTCATGAGAATGGAGCAGAGGGGCAGAATCACCTCCCTCACCCTGCTGGCCACACTTCTTTTTATACAGCTCAGGATACAACTAGCTTTCTGGGCTGCGACTGCACATTGCCAGCTCATATCTAATTTTTCATCTATCAATATCCCCAAGTCCTTCTCCTCAGGGCTGCTCTAATCCATTCATGACCCTGTCTGTACTGATACTGAGGATTGCCCTGACCCATGTGCAGGACCTTGCACTTGACTTTTTGTTGAACTTCTAGAGAGTTGCACAGGCCCACTCCTCAAGCCTGTCAAGGTCCCTCTGGATGGCATCCCTTCCCTCAAGCCTATCAAGTGTACTTGCTAGCCTTTTATCAGGGGCTGTGTCAATACAGTCAGTCAAGTTCATGTGACCAAAGATAGTCATCTCCTTGAGCCGCATCGCGTGCAGTCTATGTTAATTGTGTTGACTAGTTCTCTGTTCTCTGTGAAAGCAGCCCAAGGTGACTTGTGCAGACGTAGATGCCCTCACTTGAGACACCTACAATTAGTCACATGAATCCCTCATGTAAAATGAAGCCACAAGTTTTCAGTGCCAAGCCAGATCCAACAATATAGATAGAAAGTGTATGAGTGATAAGGTTTGCTATGCTTTCACTTGCTCTTGACTCACTTGATAGCATGGGCACAGATGGAGAATCTTTCCCTCCATTTCAGAGGGCACTGCATAGACTCTAGTTCACAAAATTCAGTTTGCAGAAAGTGTTTTTATCTTTCAATGAAAAAAAGTGCTTTGTGGAATAACTTACAGCACAAGGGTGCCTCAGAGTCCCAGTTAAAATCTGAGAATGGATGTGTGGGTTTGAGGGCTTTGTTTTGCAGAAAGGCAAATTTCACTAGCAGCTTGATTCAGAAGTTCATTTGAGTGGTTTCTATGTTATAAATTTATCCAGGATTAGTTTGGTAAGATTTAGCTACAAAACAAGAAGTCTCATGATTGTTTACATGTACATTGCAAACTGATTGAGAATAAAGTGGAAATATTTCATCTGGTGGGTCCTCCTCATCATCTTATTTTATTTTGAGAACGACATGAGACTGAAGGCCCTAAGTTTCTGCCCAGGTATTTTTGCAGCTGTGTTTAAATCAAATATTAACTTTCTTTCAGCAACACAATAACTATGTTTTTGCAACCATTCAGTAAGTCATGGATGTTTCCTGGAAGAGTGAGCTGGGTAGTATCTGGTGCTTGTTTAAATGAAAATGTCGCTGGTGGTGTATCTTTCTTTTCCACCATGAGGGGGTTTCTCTACTTGTCTATAAACAGGTAGTTTGGGTCCTGTACATTGGGACTCACTGCTTTTCTTCATTGTGTTTCAAAGCTCATTTTTTGCAGCACACTAAAACTGCTGCAGAAACTTCTACACTGTGAGGCAGAGTTTGCCACCCACTTATAGGAAAAAATCCCAAAATCTAGAAATATAGATGAAAACTTTTCATCAAAGAGTTAAACAGAGCCAAGCACAAAATCTCTGTGGTTTCTGCTTTATTGCATGCGGAGGCCGGACACAATATCATTTTGTTAATGCTGCTATTTAGATAGATCTTGTTGGATGTACTTGAAGCACTAAGTATCTTGATTCACAGATATTTTCTAAGCAAGGCTATTTCCGTGACATTGAGTTGAACTTGAAATTGGAAGTGTCAAATGAAGTATTTTGCTGTTTTCTATCTAGGTGGCTGCAATTTATCTATATGAAATCTGATCTGATCATCTAAGGACCCTAACTGAAGCAAATGAAATGTTTTATCACCAGGAATCACTTGAGATGACTTTTCAGAAGGCGTAAAAGGCTGCTATGATGGGCTGTCCTCTTGTACTTGTGGATGAGATATTTTTGCTGCAGTGAATCTGCAGTATTAGGGTGCATGTCTGTCTTCTCTTTGTCTGTCCAGCCCCATGGGTTTCTGCTAGGAGAAAGCTCCTCATTGCACCTATGATCTTATTTTGGCCCTGTCCAGCAGCTCCCAACCACTTCACACGATGAAGCAGAGTAGGAGATATCTCCTGATCAGTTCACAGTGTACTGCTGCCCTTTTTGGCTCTGTCAAGAAGGGGGCAGAGCTGGCTCCAAGGCTCCAGACGCCCTCCTGGAGAACCCCAGAAGCTGCTCTAAGTTGTCCCTCATCTCATGATTCCCTTACTCTTACCTGGCTCATATTTTGGCCTGACATCCCAAACAGATTTTATCAAATCTTCTTTAACTGTCTCAGCTCAAAACCCACTCTCCAGCTCCCTTGTCCCCCTGCCTCTTGCTAACCAGCTTGCACAGAAGAAGTGTGGGCATGTTTTCCAGCTGGAGATGTTGTTGTTATCTCACTGCGTCTCCTCTGTTAGTGAGTGGGCACAAGGGAGGTCGTAGTCTCTTGTCATTAGCCTGGGACCCAGCCATGCCTTTGCTGTCTGCCCCCACACTGCCTCCCAAGTGTGACACCCACAATACAGCCTAAGCTAAGGTCCTGTGGGAAGGGAGAAGGGGGGTAGATTGGTATCTAACCATCTGAATTTTGTTCATCCTCTCTTTTTTCTCAGGAAGAGCAATTTTAAAGTTCTGAGGAGAGTCAGTCCTCCTGGCCACTCCTCTTTGCTGTTTTTTCATGTCTGGGCTCTGGCAAATGGTGAGCAGATTAAAATGATAGTTGCCATCATGTGCTCACCTTGGAAATAGGTTGATTACTTCAGAGAAGGGCCTCAGTCATGACTTCAGGTGAGAGGAGAACAGCTTCGAACCTGCCTTCATGATGCTGAGCTCAATGAAAACAACATTAAACCACAAGACAGAGTAAGGTTCAAGTTGCTTCTCAGCTGGAAACTCTGGAGAGACAGTAAATACAAAGTCTGCTCACTGCCAGGGAGTTGTTTGTTTGTTTTTTTCCTTAACGAAGCTGTTCTTCAGAACGGAGCCCTGCACTCCCCATCGCGCAATGGTGGCCTTAACCACAGCCCCTGTTGTGATAAAAACAGTGCTCGGAGAGGGGCAGGATGTGGCAGTCACCCATACCTTTGACTGTGTATTTTTAAACATCAATAAATAGATGCTTTTCAGGGGAAAAGGAGTGTGAACAAGCACCATTCACAATGCTTTCCCTCAAGGGCAGGCAGCTGCTCCTGGCTTTGTCTGCCTGCTGCACACGTAGCATGGGGGGAACTGTGGCAGCCCTCTTTGGCAATGGTGGGCAGGTGTTTTGGGCTCCCGGGTCTTGTGCTCTTCCCACAAAGCATCTTGCTTATTTAAGAGGCCGGGACTGTCAAGTTCATGCTATGTCCCTGCCTCCTGTTGAAGTTCCCAGCTCTGCGTAGGGTGAAAATGTCACCTTTCTAAAAGGCAGCTGCTGGGATCCGGGACATGCTTCCAGGCAGCAATTCAAATTTCCCATTAGGTATGAGAGCCAGGGTCGTCTTCTGAGCCTAGCAATGTCCCCCAAAATAGTTTTCTCCACCTCTAGTGTCAGGAAAGAGCAAAAACTTTTTTTTAACCCTTACTCCAGATCTCTCTATGCCAGAAAATAAAGAAGTTAATCTTCTTCCTCGCATTCTTGTGTGTCACACCCTCATTACGACACCCTTCTCTAGGAGCTTTCCTGTGCGTGAGAAAGAGACAAGTGAATCTGAAGCGACTTTACTTGGTCTAACTCTGGTCAAAATTTCTGCCAGCAGTTACTCCCATGCATAGCCATTGCTTGTAGGTAGATGTGAAACTAGAGTTAAGGTTTATCTTCTCCTGTCAAAAGGGCTCAAAACGTCAGAATCAAAAGACTATGGGTAAGAGAGAAACACAGTGTGTGCTGGTGAGATTGCTTTATTCACAAGTCAACAGCAGAAATCATTCCTATGCTAGGCACATAAACACCTTTTGTAACCATCCCAGTGATTAATATACTGAAGAATGCATCAGTCGCAGCTGAAGCCATTGCACAGTTACAGTTACTGGAAGGGGTATCATCTCAGGTGATGATCTTAGGGGGCATTCTCAACTCTGCTTTCCAGAGAGGTGGGCTTACACCAGTCTCCTGCCTCATGCACTCCTGCCAGAGCACCCAGCTCCCTGCGTGTAAAGGGGTGCTCACTCTCTCTTTGGGAAGCAAGCCTCTAGCACAAGGCTGCAGTGGCAGCCCCTCGGCATGTTAAATAAATGGTGGCTAGAGTTTCACAGATTTTCTGTCATTTTTGACAGTCTGAGACTTTGAACAATTGCTGTGATGAATGCTGAATTTTAAAATGGGGCTGAGTTTTTATTCCAACTATCTTGTCTTGGGAAGTTTGAAAAACATGCTCTGTAATCTTGGTAGGAAAAGTCAACACTCATAATTTAGTGGAGATGCTGTGTGCCTTCCCTGAAATAAATACTGGAAGCAGAAAGTCAGGTGGAATCTGATGTTTCCAATGCTTGGAGGCTGGGTATGTTGTACCCATGAAAAGAGGACTGTTAGATACACCAGGGGCTAGCACACATGTAGAAGTATATGATGACACTAAATGTTCAAGACTGATCAGTCTCCTTCAGAGGTGGTATTTTTCCAAGATGTTATTTTCAGGATGCACAAGGAACAGGAATCTCACATATAGTGTGGAGAAAGCTGCCTCTTTAAAAATCAGCCTCATGATGCTGCTTGTCATGTGAAAGTTTCAGCTGAATGCTAATGAGGAAAATCTGTTTTCACTTAAGCCAATGTAAACTCAGGGAAATTTAACCAGGATTGGTGAAGTCACTTCAGATTTGCACCATAGCATAAGTTTGATTAGAACATTTGCTTTCATGTAACTTTTGTGGCTTTATTCCATTCATTATATATGACCATAATTTATGGAGGATCCACATGCACATGCAAGTTAAGGCAATTTGGTTTCTTTTATTAAGCTATGAGTCTGTTTCATAATCAAAGTAAATCAGGCTCATTTGCACACCAAAAAATCTTAGTGTGGATTTCTGTCTGTGGGAGTGGAGACAAAGTATCTTGCTTGCTGACTCTAGCCAAACTATGCATTTAGCTTACCCAGTCAATTTTCATGGTGACTCAGTGCAATTCATTTGCTCTAGTGAGATATGCAAATGCTAATTTTTGAGAGCTGTATTCGAATTTAATTCTTACCAACGCACGTATGAATTAATATGAAGGACTTCAGTAATGTTACAGTGGATTTTCGCCATGATAATTAAGAAGCGAATATGGCTTGACACAGGGGAGAGGAGAAGCCACAAAGTAGATCACATCACGAAGCTGTAAATTTCCACATTAGCTTTATCCTGGCTGTTACTTAGCACACCCTGACTAGCTGACTGTCCCAGAGCAAAAGTGCCAAGTGAAGATGTCTCTGTCAGTACCACTTGGCCTGCTTCCCCCAAGGTCTGAGTACTGACATGCATGACGGGAAGCCTGAGGTCCTATCTCATCTCTGACCCTTTAAATGCTGCATTGACAAAAGACATAAACTCCTGCTCTTTTGAGACTGCTGCGTGAGCTAAAACACAATAGCTCCGAGCTAGTTGCAGACTCATTGTGGTTCTGGCCAAATGACTGCATTTCACTACATTAAGGACTGAGTTACTCCTTAAAGGATGGATTCCGTGCTAGGAATAGTAGGAATTTCATTGCTGAGGAGACAGAACAATCTGACTTTTAGCTGAAGGAGACAGCCAGTGTCTTATAACTCCTCTACAGGCAGAGGAAAGGTGTGCCCTTCTTGCCATGTGCTGCATTCTGTTTACCTGACCCTGCCTACTGCACCCAGACCTGCCCCATGTATCTCCCAGGTGGGAAGGAATGGAGCAATCCTGTTTCTCCCCTAAACAGTAGGGTGAAGGGCTCCTGGCTGGAATTAGCTGATCCATGTCAGCAGAACCACGAGCTCATCTGTGAGTATAGTGTAGAAAACAAATCTCTCAGAGGTGTCTGAATTCTCTTTTTTAGTGACACATTATCCTAGATAAAGCTTTAAGAATTGGCAAGCTCTCTGTGACCTGATGTCAGATTGCTATCATATCAAGGATGTTCATACAGAGGAGGTGTACTTCTTTCCAGGCTCTGAGGTCTGCAGTACCTTTCCTCCTTTATCAGAAACTTTAGTCCCTGCTGGTCTCTGGGTCCCCCACAAGGAATAACTCTTTGACACAGAGGCCTCTCTGGGACTGTCTATCCTACTTCAGTGTGGCAAAATGGGTTTTCATTCCTTTCCCCTTTATGATTAGTATTATGGAGCCTTCATTATAGGAAATCTCCACCTTCTTCCTAGGATAACAAGGAGAAGTTAGGACACAACCATATTCAAATGTCAGAGACAGCAGAGAGTTTTTTATTAGTGAGGCCTTTTCACTCCTTGGGTACTCTCCTGAGTGGGTCAACATCTGACCATTGCTGCAGATTGCATCTGAAAAAGTAATTTACTAATGGAAAGGCATCTTTCCACAAAAATCATTCAAAGATAGCACTGTCTATCAAAACAATGAATATGTGAACAGATAAAAATGAAACACCATAAATAAAACATGCACCATCTTATTTCAGCTTGCCACAGGTCAGCCTAAAAGAGTTGACAGCTCTTGGAAAGACTTTGCAAAACATTTCAGCATTGAACAACTGCAGCTTCAACTCCTAAATGCCTTTGTTTATCTGGGCCAACGTCCAGAACTCATACAAAATAATTATCTACCAACACACAGACTGTTTTCATGCAACCCCTAGACATACACATAGCCATATCAGATCCTTATTACTGCTCTTAGAACTGTCCTGTAGAGATGACTGTTACCTTTGAACAAGGTTAATGAATGCTTGATCCTGAAGCTAATGGCAACTCCTTTCTCGAGCTAGGATTTTTCCTAGATAAGACACCCTGTTTTATTACTGAGAGAGATCAGGAGAGAGGTCAGGAGAAAATGTTTGCAAATTTTGAAAACTTGACATTACTCCACTGACTCTTCCCTTTAGAGTAAATATTTTTAAGTGGATGATGGAGCGAAGTAACAGGGAGTGTGTTGCGTTATTTGCTGCTTCCATATATTCCTGCTATGCTGGTTCTAATGTGTCTGTATAACAACAACAGTCCATACTGAGTAGCTCATATCCCCTTCCAAATCTTTGTGACTAATATTCTGCAGGGAGAGAATAATGCACTGGGAACCCTGAATTTTTCCCTTGTTTTTTTAGCTTACTATTTGCAAAAACTGAGGACTTTTCAATGCCAGTTGGATAAGATGTTCTTCATTGCTAGCACTCTACCCTGCATGTTGCTTTTGTGTGTTTTTGTGCAGCCATGCTGCATTTCAGGGATGACATATGAAGTGCTTACAGTATAGATATAGCTGTGTACACAGCACATAGAGGTCTGGAAACCATCCTGAAAGGTACAGACAGTGCAGCACAGTGTGTATAGCAGTGGAGTAGGATCTAGGAGACCTGGCTTTTATTCTTGGGTCTGCCACAGACGTCCCATGTGACTTTAGGCAGAGAAATGACTTCACTTTTCAGCCTCTGTCTATTCCATTTAGGCTGTAGATTGGTTTAAGAACTCTGATAGTTAGCACAGTCCTTAAAATAATGTGTCACCTTTTCAGATGGGTCCTCTGTACGTGGCATCACTAATAAAAATCTCTTAGGGGTCAATAATCATACTGATTGCTCATTCCTTGAATTTAATACACCATTATCATCATAATCATTGTTACTGTTAAATTTTAGACTTAGATTTTCTTCAGAGATATTGTTCCATTTTCATTGCTTTTTATTCAGGAAAAAGTTCCCTTTTGAAAACTGCCAGTTGTTATCAGTAAGACACTAACTGCCCTGGGTGAAGAAGATATGCCATCTCAAACTATCATCACTACTGAATTCCTCACCAAACAAATGCAATAGCTGCACTGTTGATGCAAAAGACCTAATGTAAATATGAAATGAGAAATAAAACTAAAACTGCATCATACTGTGTAGTAAAGACAAGTGTCAATATAACTTTGGAATATTATAATTTTCTCTTAAGGGAAAGAGCATGGCTAAGTCCTGCCATGCATTTCATTTCACACACATACAAATGGCATGCTGGGCAGAAGAAAGACATATGTGAATCATGTGAGAAAAATTTTAGAAGGCCAGCTAATTGGCAAGACAATTAAAACAGGGGAAGAACAGGTCAGAACTAGTCTGAGCTACTATTTGTTCAAACTATCCGAAGGCAGGTTTAAGAAGAGAATAAGCTACCTTCGGGGCAAGGGCAGGATGGATTTAGGTGTGCTCAGACTGTGTCATTCTCTGTAAAAGAAATCACTAATAGGGCTGTAGTTAATAATGAGCCAACTCCTTGGCCTGGATTTCAAGGCACACATGAATACGCAGGGGTAGGGATGGGAAGAGCCTTTGAATTTCATTTCTCACTCTCTCTTCTGTGAGCGCTGTGGAGATTCCTACAGGTGTTTCATTCAGCTGGATAAACATTGATACCATTGGGAAGCTCTGTCTCAGGCATAAGACTTTCAAGATACAGCCTCAGTGTGCAAATGGGGTAGAGTTATAGACTGCTATTAGGATGGGATTTGTGACCATCTCATATGTGTCCTACTTAGTGATTAGGCAATCTAGTCCCGTTCCTGACATGATTTTCATTGAGTCAAGTAACAGGTCAATATACTGAGATGGCTGTTGAGATCATAGTTGCATAGGACTTGCGGGACTTGATCCAGGAACAATGTGACACATCCCACCAAATGGACATAATACAAAGCTCACATCGATATCGACATTTTTAGTGTGTTACAAATTCCTCCCATCTTGAAAGCTTCAAAAAGTTTGCAGTGATTTTGTGGAAAATGGCATGACTGTAATCGGTGCAAGTTTTGTGTCAAAACCACATAACCTCTGTGGTATTTTCTATTTGAACAGAAACCTCATGGAATATAATTTTAAGAGTACGTCTGAATTTTTCAGAGCTCATTCAAAATTTAAATTAAGAAGCAAATGTCGGAAGGTCCAGCTTGTAGGTCAGTTATTCAGGTTTTGCTTGAGTAGAGCCCCACTGCTGTAAATGCAGTCACACTACACTTACACCAGGGTAGATCAGAATGAGGTAAAGACATAGGAATGAAACCTGGAGGTATTCTTGAGATCTCAGCGTGATCTGTCTCAGTTAAATGTATGTCAAAGATGCATCAAATGGATCTTTAGTAATAATGCATTCCAAAACCTCCTTTGTCTGAAAAGGAAACTCGCTGATTTATCGTGCTGAGACATAGTCTGTCTCTATAGATCACAAAAATGAGAATACTTCTCTTAACAGTAGTATTTACCAACCTTTACCAACAGTACAAAGAATACATCTCTACAAATCCAGTCATTTTCCTATTTAGATGTGACTGAAATCAACCAAGAGACCCAAGCTTGCTGTGTCACATGAGTGCTTGGGAAGAGCATTTACTGCAGACACCACACAAAAGACATAGAAGTCATTAATTTTACAGCATAAAAACATAAATAACAATTGTAGAAATGATTTTAAATTATGTGGAATGGTAAAAAGCAATCTAACATACTCCCCGTTTATTCCTGTGACTATCATCTTAACTGATGACAGTCTTTAGTTCTCTTGCTCACTAACTTTTGTGGCTTTTGAATGCAGAAGTCAGCTGATTATGATACTATGGCAGGGGAGAAGAAAGAGATAGACAAATCAAGGACACATTTTTGCACTGGATTACAAAGTTAATCTTCATTACTGAGAAGGTACAGCATACTATTCCCTTAAGTTTCCATACATACTCAAGATTAACTTATTCCTAAATCATCAAATGCTAAAGATAGAGCACTTCAACCAGCTCATTCCATCAAACCAAGCCATGGTCCATGTAGGGGGTAGACTTTTTAACTTAAGTCTTGTAGGGACAAATCTTGATGATACCTAGTGAAGATTTTTTTTTTCTAGCAAAATGAACACTATGATGAGATGAGATGGGTGGCTATAAGTATGCATTGGGGATTCAGCATGAGGACAGTGAAGAGTTATTTATGTTAAAAGGAATATTGATATCAGAATAAATTCATGTTATCCTTAAACACATTAAGGCTGGAAATAAGAAAATGGTTTCTAAACTTCAGTGTAGTAAGATTCTGGAACTGTCTTTTAATAGGAGTGGTCAATTAAATCCACCATGAAAAGTGCTGTATCATTTGTAGAAGTCCACTCAAGTATGATTGCACCTCGAGAACAAAAAGGTGTTCTTTCAGTCCTTCTCCTAGCAGAATTTTGGTTCAGTACCTCCATATTACTACTTGGAAAGCAGTCTTTGAAAATGTGGCTGGGGGTGTCAGTCTCTATATGAAGATGATGACTGTTAATTTTGAATATTCAGGGGTTTTTCACTGAAGTAGATTTAAAGGTCTTAGTAGGGAAAAGCATAGCTTTGCTTAGTATTGTGGACTAGTTGTGATTTTATTTTATAAAAGCTTATATAATGACCTTCATCCTAATATTTTTGTTAATTTAATTCTGAATTCTGTATTAAAAAGTACTGAATGATACTGAATATGAAAAGAGAACAGATTCTCATGATGAGCAGATTTGAAATCAAAACTCATTCACTTGGCTGGAAATGAGCAAAGTTACGAAGTTTCACATCTTCATTTGTTTTTTTGGGGTCACTGATGATCAAAGTCAGTGGACTCAAAATTTTGATTTGATGTGCCAGACCCCTATAACATTAGAGTCAGCGAAGCTCTTCTTATTGCCGGGCTGGTCTAAATCTGAGATGAGAGGCTGATGTAACTTGCACTCTATCTTAAATGCAAAGTGACATGTTGAAGAGAGTGAAGAGTTGACTGGTGTTTTGTTTTTTACTAGAAACTCCCAGTTCCTAGAACTGATGAAGCTACAGGCAAAGGTAACACTGATAAATGTTTCAATATGAAAATATTTAGGTTAAAAAATGGTAGTTGTGTTATTTTATTTCAAAATTTCCAAGTGTCTTTGACGGAAAGAGAAATTTCCAGTGGGAAACATTAGAAAGATTTATATCCTAGTCATGGCTTAGAATAATAACAAAAAAACCCAAAAAACAAAGATATAGTAATTTGTTTTAGAATACAAAAAAACCTATTTCTTGCCCAACTAAGTAGAAATAACAATTTTTTTTAATGTCAGTTAATTTCTATTTGGGATCTAAATGAGATTCAAATTCAGATCAATAGAGATACAGTTGGGGTTTTTTTAATAGAAATTATTCAACAGTTCTGCCTTTAGTTCTGTCTGTTCTTTGATGTTATTAGATGACACATTTAAGTTCAATGAAATGTCCTGGGATGATATCAGAAGGAGTTGCATGTGAAAATGCAGTCTGTAGCTCAGAGAGTGTGAACAGCTGATGATGATAAAGACTGACATTTCAACAATATTTATGTCTTCTGTGTGTGGGGGAGAGAAAGAGAGTAGTAATAAGGGGCCAGGTTATTCCCTGTACAGGAAAAACCTGCTTAAAGGACAGGAAATTCCCATGAGTTTCCATTCACAACATTTTTTTCGAAGTTATTTCACTGTGGGCAACAGGTTTTGCTGCCCTAGTGGAATTCCTATGAGTTCAACCTGCTAAAGCAAGAGATGTGTACTCAAACTCCAAATTTCCTTCTAACACCCTTTCTTGCTCCGCTATCTTCCCCCGCTAGCCACACAGCTCTTGCAAAGGCTGTGTTCCTACAGGATGCTTCTTTGACCATGCAGCATTTTCAGATCTTTTCCTATATCTAAAGGTTGATCCAGGCACATCAACTGTGTCCTAAGAACTTATGTTGCTAGGCATGATAAAGTGGGAAATTTTCAGCTGAGGAATCAGAAGAAGTCTGGGACCCTAACCAAAAATTGCTAGATAGGGAATAGGAATTCCACCAACAGAACACAACTTAATCTGAATTGTCTGTATTTTGTCCTGAAAATACTGACAAAAGTTAAATCCAAGGAGTGGAGAAGTAGATATGCTTTTTAGGAATTCAGTAGATATGGTTTTTAACCCTGGTTTACTAAAGAAGCTCATTGGATCATGAGATCCTAAAGAGGCTCATTGGATCTTGCTTTTTGTTTTAGAGGCCCCACTGTTACCCCCAGATTTGTCAGCAAGTTAACAGTCTGAGAGATGTTAAGTCCCTACAGGATTAATAGAAATGGGAGGATGTGAGGCCATATAGAAGAGAGCCTGTTGACAAGACAACTAAAGAAAATGCTGCAACATCAACTCCTCTGCCAAAAGTTTCTGTCTGAGCTCACACTGCCAAGAACCCCTGAGGATCCATCTGACCCTGACACAAATTCATAGTAAGCCCAACCTTATTTATTTCAGTGCACACAGACTTAACTGCATGCTTACAAAAAACTTGCATACAATCCCCAGGTGATTAGGTTTTCCAAAGCCCTTGGTGTAGGTCTCAGCCCTTTTCCAACAAAGCCAAAGAAAATTTTACCGCTAAGTTCAGCAGAAGCCTTGTGAGACAGTTGGAGGTTATAGTAACACAAAATTGTGTTCACACAATTGTGTTCACACCTTGAGCATGTGAAATAGTTAAATCAGACATATTTTGAATAACTTGATGTGATTTGGGCTTGTGCTACAGAAGGTGTTTCAGCTTAAGAATGAGGTGGTAGGATGCACATATGTTATTTGTTTGAGCAAGGAATGGTTTATATTTTCTGAAACTTTGTTTATGTTCACATTCCACTTCTTAACTGGCTTTCTCTTTGCTCGGTTGTTAACCTACAGGACCAGCTATTAGCAAATGGTAAATTAAAGACAACACCAACAAAAGGTCAGGAGTATATTCTCCCAGAGCTATTTCATATCCAATCCAGAGACTTCCTCTTGCTCCATTTACTCAGAGGAATTAAGAGCAGGTGAAGGTAGGGTTGTGTGCAACTGATAACATCAAGAACACACCTGAAAATGAAGTTGTGAATGAGTAGTTTTGGCCTGATTGCCCTCAGTCTGCTGGGTATTGACCTGTTTTATCTGAAGTAAACCTGAAAAGAACCATTCCTAAGGAAGAACAACATTATGGAAATTCCAAGTTACTTATTGGTATTATTATTGTGTGGCAAATGAGAATGAGGAGAGCAAAAACATAGAGTAGGACTATCCAACAATAGTTTCAGTTTGTCCTCTGTTGCCTTTTGTTAATCAGCTACAGTGTTTTGCTTCCTTCTGGTTAGTGCACTGTAGCGTTTGTATACTGTAAATAGATTGCAAATCACACTTTGTTGTGTTGTGTGTAAGTCTGGAAGGCTCCCAATAAGTCTGAGAAATAATCCTGCTAATTCTAAGTAATTGCTTAAAGAAAACCATCAAATTTGTTTCTTCTTTTTAAGATGTTTTCTATTCTATTAAACCAGTAAATTTTGATGTAAATGAATGAACATAAGGATCTAGTATGCAAATTTCATCACCTTCTTCCTCTGTTTTTTAGGAGATTGAAATACATTGAGGAAAACACCATTTTAAATGTTCTTAACAGCCATTCTGAAACATTTCACCCTGACCAAAGCTAAGCTCTGGTTGCTCTCACAGAGAAGGTACCATCTCACATTCACAGTGCTATGTACCGACAGTGGAGTCAAAGGATAAATTAAAGTATTGTGAATAAACCCCCAATGTAAGCTAGTCTGTTCACAAAGGGGTTTTCATTTTAGAGAAAACCCGAAAACTTTCATGTTAACAGGTAGCGTACAGCCAACTTTTTCTTTTCATATTCATTTTCATTAAGTGACAGAGAGGTAACTGTTATAAGTAACTGTAACATGAGAATATCCATTGAATTAGTGTGTAAAATGTGAAGAGGCACAATTTTCCAGTGTCAGAAACCTACATTGTTGTCATTCCTCAGTTCAGAAGCACATACAAAGAAAGGGCAAATTAGGTTTGACATTGCATTCAAACTGCAAATCCTTTTTGACTTTGCCTTAGTAATTTATTCTTTTCCAATATGTGCATTAACCCCTGCTTTAAATGACTCTTAAACTATCTCCATGTGCTGAAATGGTCCCTTTACTTTCTAGCAAATATTTTGACTGTGCTATTTTTTAAAGCAAAAACATGCACACAACACAGATGATTACATTTTATCTGGTGATCATCTAATGTTACAGTCCAAGTTGAAGGCAGTCGGTACCAGTCTGTAACACGCTGCTTAAACTTAACTTATCAGTCTGACGAGCAAAACATGCTTTATTTCACATACAAACAAGTGAAGACTATGAGAACAACAAATACAAAATGTTAATGAGTGTAGAAATGTCAAATATTGATCAGGAAAAGTCTTCGTGTACTTTAAGTACAAAGAGTTCCCCAGCTAGTCTTTTTTTCTTGTCTGATGGAGGGAGGGGAAGGAAAGCAAGTGTACATTATAAAGAAAAGAGTAAACACAACTTTTATAGGTTAAGTAATGTAAGTAAAGAAGGCAGCTAGTAAAACATCCTAACTTTCAGATGCCTAGGAAGATTATTACCAGTATAAATATCCTTGGTGGATGAAACAATCCTAACTCTGTTGGAGTCTCTACCTCTTCATGTTTTGAATGTATCCACATGTCAAACAGATTTTTTGTCTGTTTTGCACAATCTCACTTCCATCAGACAACCTCTTTTATAGTTTACAAATGAGCAATGCTTTCACAAAAGTATTCATTAAAACCTCTTTGTGCAGGGCATGTTGCTTCTTTGTTTAGATTTTAATTTACTAAACATTTTTATATTGAGACTACGTCAGATCCTCTCCTCGAAGTTTCTCTTCATTGAGTGAATATACTGACTGCTTCAGGCAACTGAAACAGTTTATGGAGTCTAGAAGGCAGTAAATTATTGTCATTTCATCAGCCTCAAGGATGGGGGAAAGGCTGGTTTTATCTGCTGGGTACACGCCACCCTACATGGCAGATTTTGAATATCACACTCTCCAGTGAGAAAGAGACAGTGTGGAGAAAAAGAGTTCATGAAAATAGTGAAGATTTCTTAGCTGGAAAATCCAGCAAGGACTGTTAGACACGGACACATCAGCACTGCTTCAGCAAGTCTCTGAGCTGCAGATTACCGAATGCTGGAACACGTACAGGGAAGTATTTCTGGAGGATTTATGCTTTTTATATTCTTTCTGAGGTATCTGCTACTGCCCACTGGCAGAGACAGGAGAAGGGGCCAGGCTGGCTTGTGTTGGCTGTTCTTGGGGTTTTAAGAATGAAGCAAAGGGATTCCCAGAAAGTCTGTACTGTTGCAGGTGAAGACTTTGCTATGTGGTTGACATCCTCCCCATTTTCACACTGAGAATATATGTTTTGTGCATCATTGTATCCTACAGAGTGGCAGAAAGAACCCTAGAAATGAGAAGCTGCTGAAGCCAAACAATGGCTCGGTAACACAAGAGCTTTTCTGCCAAAGTGGTTCAGGGATATGAGGATGCAGTGATTTTTTATTTCTACCCCCAAAATGCCCCAGAACTGAGAACTGCTGCCACTGGGTTTCCCATTTAGCTGCAAGTGTCTCCCTGATAGTCCAAGGTCTCCTCTGTCTTCCTACCACTTGCCTGAAGCTATTTCTTCCTCTTCAGCTTTCTTGGTGTAAGACTAACTGTTCCTTTTCCCTTGCAGATGCTGCACTTTCAGGAAGTACACTTACCTCTTTCCCATTTTTTTGAAAGAACAGAGAAAATGGTTGATCCTTTCTCCTGCTTCCGTATCCACAGAGCCTGGATGGTATCAGCCTGGAGACTGAAATGGCAGCTTGGTTCCACACCCCAGGACTTCCAGAGAATCTGAGCCCAGGCACCTGCATCCAAAAATGACAAGGTGGCCTGGCTGAGACCATGATGTCAGGTTGTAGCTCTAACAACCCTGCCATCTGAATGGTACCACAACAAAATTTAACCAGAAAGTTTGATCAAGTAAAATGCATTGCAACAAAGAAAGAGTTAAAGTATTTAGTCATCCTGATTTTGCAAGGTATTTATCTCTTGCTGTAGCTGCCTCAAGCATTTTCATGTTGGCACGTCTCGTAAAAACTGCTACCATTTGCTGCAGTCATCTTGTTTATTATGAACGCTGGGTTTTTTCCCCCAATATGGACACAGTTTGATTATAGCTCTATTGGGTGAGTCTGAGGGCCCATGGGTTAAAAATTGTAATTAAATACTCAAGATTTCAATAATCACATGTAATTTTATTAGGTGTCCCTCTCAATCTAATTTCTGCTCTGCAAGAGGGATTCTCGCTTATTCTATGCATATGCAATTACGTATAAGAATTAGTTATGGTATCTTCCACAGAGATTTAATCCTTCACCTTTCCCCCAAAAATGAAAATACAAGAAACCCCCAACAGAGCATCTCTGCATAACACGTTAGTCACTAGTGTGAACCGAAGTTTGTTCAGAAATATTAAAAAGAACCATTTCAGTCCTGCACAAACCAAAGCTCTGTGCATGCCAGCAGCGCTAGCCAGCGTTGTTCTCCCATTCAGGGAAACAAGTGTTATTTCTGCATCTCTGCACTAATTGCCAAGTGTGGGGAATGAATCTGCTGGTGTGTTAATTTCCTAATGCAATTTTTTACTTTTGCCTTTGCAATTCCCCTCTCTCTTAGAGACCCTGTTAGTTAAAGAGGGTAATGGGGATATTATATGTTTAGAATACAAAGTATTATTAAAATATCCTATGACATTATTTTTAGAGGCTGATGGTCTATTCCTAAACATATTTATTGGGATCTTTATAAAGTTTTGGTACTGAACAGTTTAGCAAAATGATTCCTTAGCACCCTTAGTGTTCTCCCGGTCCCACAATACCCTTCTCTTGCTTCCACCCTTCATGCATGCTAACTGCCCTATTTAAATAAAGGGGTTTTGCCTGTGTAACCCATTTAAGCTGCTTGTCTTCCTCTGGTTCCTGTACATGGGAAATCTGGGATGTTACAGCCCTTGGTTTGAAAGCCTGGTCCTTTAGTATTGAGGCTGTAGAAACCCACACCACAGGCTCCCCAGAACTTCTGTTTCAGTGACACTGATACTCATGAGCTTTTTTTTTTTCCCTCTAGAAAGAAATTATGGTTAAAAAGAGCATCCTCTAAAGTCTACTTCCACATGAAAATTACTTTTTTTGTTTTCTGGGTCGAAACAATTGGTTGAAATGCTCACTTTTCTTCAAAGAAAAAAAAAATCACCTTTTTTTACAAAACTGGGTTTTTTTTCCTAGTTTTCTTTGGTTTGTTTGCTTGTTAAGACAGTTCTGTCTGCTGTTTGCATATGGATTTTCACTGTAAACTATCATGATTTAAAGTCCAATGAGATCTTATTTTGACAAGGCATAAGTGTAATGGTTTAATTTGATGTCATCAAAACAAGTCAGCTGGGCAAGGTCTGAATTTACACAAATTGCTTGTGAATTAAAAGCATTACGGGCCTTTTTATGTGTAACCCACCACTAATGCAACTGTATGTATGCCTGGTTAATCCTCAGGACCTGTTGGTGTGGAAGAGGTAAATGAACAGGTCACTTCAAAGCCCTGAATTTGATATTCAAAAATTTTCTTGAGTCATATTCAATCCCATGTAAAAGGAGGTGGATATTAGGCTGGAATTTTTCCAGCATCAAGAGGAATCGTGCTGTGAGTGGGTCTGGCAATAGATCCTTCAGAAATTTCAAATATTATTTAGGAAAACCAGCATTTTTTATTTTTTATTAAGCACACTATGCTATATGTACCCTTATATGTATACTGGCAACTTGCAGCTAAAACACCTTATCCTGAGAATCTTAATACTATAGGCTTCAAAATGACTGAGTTAATTTAGAAACAATTATATAAATCTATAGAAACTTCTTTTCCCTTGGGAAAAATGTGATCTGTTTGGAGTAGCCAAATTGTCTATCTCTATAAAGTGAGGTCTAATTATGTGCGTGGGTGAAGTTATAATAACATATTTTTTAAAATATGATTGGTTTTGTTCATATAATTCTTATTACAATAAAATGGTCAGATAATGGAGTGAGAAATACCGTGACAGGAAATTTCCTACCCATAGTTAACATTTGGCTTTGGACACAAACTGTCCAAGGCTATATTCTGTTGGATGACTTGGCACTTTTTTGATAATACCACATATGTAGATTAATTCTCAAGAAACAAAACCTCTTGAATGAAAAACATGTAAAATCTTTATCCCTATTGTTAAGCAAGGCTTAATCATTCAGAGTGGAATCTCTCTAGAACTCTCTGACCTTTACATCTCTCACTTAACAGCAATAATTAATAATCATGACAACAAAAAATAATTGCTTTACAGGTGCATCTTCCATTGTGATCCCATATTTCAGAGTATTTCTCATGAAAGATGTACCCAGTCTTCTTTTTTCCAAATCAGACTGCATTACATTATATCTGTTTCATGAAGATCTTACTGATTACCAATCCAGTGTGACCTGAATAGGACTATCCATGTGTTTAATCATGTGTGTGAGTATTTGCAGAATGAGAGACATAACTGTTTCAGTTTGGTTTGAATTTATAGTTGGTGCTGACAGGACACCTTCAGCCTATAATCAGTATCTGTTACTGGAAATTTAAATTAAACAAAGTGTTACCTAGTTTATCTGTTATCTGTCTTAAACCTCATAAAATAAAATCTAGCTTTCACTTCTACAGCAAATTTAGCATTTTCCCCATTTACATTTGTTATCCAGGCTCCCTACCAGGCAAAGAAGACACACTGAGTTGCCGTGTTTCAGGGCTGCATAAAAGTGGGCTACAACTATTTAGTATGCCTCCCAGTGTGCCTGATTTGCTTTTCTAGGCAGATCGAATGTTTAACATCTCATTGTTAATTTATAATAAAAGGATATTTTTACTCCTTTATCTTTTGATAGATTTAACAGTGTCCTTCATAATTTAGTACTCTATAACCCTGCTGTTGAACCATTTGTGGATCCTGCAGTTTAATCACAATATACTATCAAGAACACTGTAATGAAGCCAACTGATGTAATGAAAGGAGTAAGTCGTATGACAGTGAGTCCATGTAAAGAAAACACACTTCAGCTGTTGCCACTTCTCTTGTTGAAGTTAGCATATTCTCCTCCAAGGTTATTTGATTTTTAGCAGATAACGTGCAGTCCAGTTAATTGTCCATATAAAATATACTAATTTCTTGGATAGAAAGAGTGAGCTTTCATCATAATGCATTCATACAGTAAATGAGACAGAAAATTAACTCTGCAACAATTATCTTGTCCCTTCTGCAGTTGTCCCAAGTTGTTCCTCTAACATTTCTACACTGACAATACCAATCTTGTCAGCCCGTGCCTTGTACTGTTAGACCTTGACCTGAAATAAGGATGAAGACATTTCAGATTTGTGCAGGATTTGTTCTTATTTTTGTAAGAATGTGTATTGCTCTGATCTGCATTTTCTCTTGGGCAAACAAAACAGACATTCGCATGCTAGGTATAGCTGAGCCCGAATTTCATCATTCAGCAATGACCTTAAGATATTTGCAATTAGATTTAGTATTCCTGTCCTGTTACAAGATGACTTTCTAGTTCTGCAAGACAGGATGATGATTTGTTGAATGTCTTTATAAAATGATGCTGTGTTCTTTCTATTCAGGATGCTTTTTGGTGCAATGTCTATCTTCCCTCGCACAAAGAGCACCAGGAATATTAGATACTGCGTGTTCTCATATAACAAATAGCAAGTAGCAACATGTAAAACGGATACTTGAAGGTGTCCTAAGTTCACCTTAGCCTCACCTAGAATTTCCTCCGTGGTGGATGGAACCCCATAACCAGCACGAACACTGCTCCTGCTCTGCTCCTCTTGGCTTTGCCTACACCATAATTACAAACCAAATTATGGTGCATTCATTTCAGATGTTCTTTCTTGTATGTAGCAGACCAGGTCATATTAACATCATGACCAAAGGAACTATTCTACAATTTCAATTGTTTAAAGCTGTCATATGGTTCCCTAATAAGTTATGAAGTTATTTTGATCTGGTTTATACAGGCAAAACCCAACTTGTGTCTGTTAGTGTAACTACACCCTGGCCAAATTCAAATTATTAGTAAATGTGGTAGACAGTAGGGTTTAGAAAAGCAGGTGATCTTCTCTCCAGTAAGGCACCTGGGAAGTGCCATTCAAGAGCAAGTGGAAAACTTTTAAAGGGCAAGTGGTTTTCCTCCTGACAAAACCATCTAGAAAGTTTTGGGACTGTAAGAGTTAGAATACCACATGTTTAAGCTAAGATATATCTTTTTCATCCAAATATTTTGAAAACAATTAGTTAACTAGTTAGTAGTAGACATATTAAAGCAAGACTATAAGCTCATAAAAAATAAATCATGTTTTAATGCATCTTATTCTAGACACATGTTTTGCCATTATTCTATTTCATGAGTTCCCAATGATCTTTCTGTGATAGAACCAGCATTTAAATCAGCAAATAGAACAAGAAGCAAAACTGAACACTGGACCAGTCCTGCAGGACACAAGCATCTGATTTGGTTTTGTCTCAAATTAAAGCACAACTTTGAAATTTGCAAAATTTTTGTTGCTATAATTTTTTAGAGTTTCTATTGGCAACATCAGCTTTTTTGTTGTGATATTTTGGGTGAGATGAAATGTTTTAATGTTCATAAAATGTAAATGTTTTCTTTTTACTTACTGAACATTAAATACTTTTTTTTCAGGTATTATGTTCACAACTATCTTTTCCCATAGTGGTAAGATGCCTTGAAGAAACTAGTACTTGGGAATCTTAATTTTTCATTCTTCTTCGAAATCTGAGTAACCACCCATGAGTCACAGGAAATCCACAGTGTGTTGTGTGAAACACAGTGCTCCTGGAAGCCCAGGCAATAGGATTGAAGGGGGACCCAGGTTACACCTCACATAAATCGGTATGCTAATAGGGAAATGAAGGTTAATGATTTATTGCACTGATACAAAAAAAAGCATTTGGCTTATTAAAAAAAGAAACATTCTGATTTAGATTCAATAATTTATTAAAAATGTTTTAATCCAGGGAAAACTTACTAGAAATATTTTTATTTTACTAGAGGGGGGTTGAATTACTGAGGTTTCAAGAGGAAATTGTCATGTTTTATTGAAACTGGTAGATCATTCCCACCGAGAATTCCCCTTTCTTTGTAACACCAAAGAATCTGGACTCTGTGTCCTCTGGCTTCAGGCTTTCAACCATAATTCCTCTTCCTCAGACCTTAACTACACCTTTGGAATAGTTTTCATCCTGCTAGGCAAATGCTATGCACACTAGGGGCATGTTGTGTTTTGTGCAGAGAAGCATCTAGAGCAAGAGACAAACCTGTGTTGCAACACAAGGTTGTCCTGAGGGAACAGACTACACTGCTTGACAAACCTCTTTTTTATTCTTGTTAAGGCACTGGTTTCCGATCCTTAACTTTCATCACATTTGGTGTACCATGGATTTGGGTTTCTTTGTATTTGGTATGGGGAGGAGACTTTTCATAAAGGAACAATAGCATCAAGAACCATCAGGCATAATCACACTAGTGTAATTCTTGTACAGCGGCAAGCTTAGTGATTCACTGTGTCTCCTGCCAAATGCTTTGAATCAATGTGAAGCAAGCAGGAATGGTAATCCTGTCCTAGTTTTGTCCCAGAACATTCCTCCTGCCGTCAGTGCTCCCCAGCAACGTCTTTTGAAAACTCAGGTTAGCAGAGCCAGCACAAGCCATGGCAGCTCATGCATGCTCCAAGCTGTGGGGGCGTTTGAACAGTCACGATCTCTGCGCTGGGTACCTTTTGCACAACTCTTGCAAGTACCTGTTTCGTGTCTACACATCTTGTACACATTGTTTAACAGGAAGTTATGGGACCGAAGCAGAAATGAAGAAACTTCCAGCATTGCCACAGCTAACAGAAATGGAGTGAATGACACCTCCGTGCTATTGAATCTGGCTGAGAGTCTTTTTGCACAAGAATTCTGACCAAAGTGCAGCTGCAGGCATAATCCCTTAAACCAGCTCTAATATCAGCCTCAGAGGAGTGCAGGACCATGCTGACATCCTTTTGAAATTACCAGGATGGTCTCCTCTGCTGTTTTGATCACCCACAAGTGCTCCCCATGGCTATTGTTGCCTTACCTGTCATTTATCATCTCTTTCCTTGGTTAGGCTAGAGCTCCTGTCACCCCTCTGTGGTAGCACCTTTCTTCCTCAAAGATCCACTATTTTCCTGTCACTCACAGCTCTGAGTCACAGCTCTCTCAGGAAGAAATTGGGAACCAGCTGTATGTGCAGACCAGGGAGGCACACAAGGCAGACAACTATCACCTGCAGAGATGGACGGTTTTTTAACTCAAGAGGTTAAACACTCTCATCATCACATCCTGCACCTTCAGCACAAAGAAAGATGGTAGTTTCAGCATTGCATCAGCGTAATTCATAACTATCTAATTTATCTTTAAGGAAAATTATGTCTCTCCAGCCTCATTCTAGAGAATGGGGAAAAAAAGTACCTGTTGCTCATTTCATGATTACCATGAAGCTTTTAGGTTCAATTAAAATAAAGCAAAGGATTATAAGAGCAGGCAACATTCCCTCATGCTGGGGCACTCTCTTCATTTCATTCAGCTCTGTGAAACCCTGCAGGAGCATATATAGGGCTTAAAAGAGGAGTGAGGAGGCAGGACAGAGCAAGGCAGGGCACATCAGCATACTTGATAGTGTTTACCTGCATCTGAGAGGTCATTGTGGTAGGGATGCAAAGCAGGACATTGCTAGAGGCTGTCGTGGGGGAAGAGGAGAAAAGGCAAGAGGAAAACAGCCCTTGACATCTGGGAATAGAATCAGGGCTTCCCTTCAATCATGATACACACCCACAAAATCAATAGTTGAGGTTAGCAGGGACCCCTGGAGATCATGTGGTCCAACCCCCCTTCTCAAGCAGGGTCACCTAGAGCTGGTTGCCCAGCACCACATCCAGTTGGGTTTTGAATATCTCCAAGGATGGAGTCTCCACAACCTCTCTGGGCAATCTGCACTCGTGTTCAAGCACCCTCACAGTGAAAAGGATTCTTCTTATGTGTAAACAAAATTTCCTATTTTTCAGTTTGTGTCCATCGTTTTTTTGTCCTGTCACTGGACACCACTGAGAAGAGTCTGGCTCCCTTGTCTTCATTCCCTCCCATCAGGTATTTATCCACATAGAAAAGATCCCCCTGGAGCCTTCTCTTCTCCAGGCTGAACAGTCTCAGCTCTCTCAGCTTCTCTTTGCATGAAAGATGCCTCAAGCGGGGCAGAAGGCCAGCTTGGCTGAGCAGGGATCTTCTTCTAGAACTTAGGCAGAAAAGGAAAGTGTATGGACATTGGAAGCAAGGACAGGTGACTCAGGAGGACTACAGGGATGCTGTTCGCACTGTAGGGAGAAAATTTATGCGGCCAAAGTTTGATTAGAGTTCAAGCTGGCCAGCACTGTGAAGGACAACAAAAAGGGCTTTTTAAAATATGTTAACAGCAAAATGAGGATCAGAGATAACATCAGTCCATTACCTGATGAGGTCAGTCACCTCACAAATAGGGATGTAGACAAAGCAGAGATGTTTAATGCCTTCTCCGCCTCTGTCTTTAATGCTGATAATGGGCCCTAGGACCCCTGGAGCCCTGTGTTGGAAGACCATGGCTGGGGGAATGATAAACTCCCAGCTGTCTCTGAACTTGTTCGAGACTTGCTGCTCCAGCTGGATGCACATAAGTCTACAGGGTCCAATGGGATTCATCTCAGGCTATTGAAAGAGCTGGCCGATGTCATCATGGGACCTCTCCATTGTTTTTCAGTGGTCTTGGGAATCTGGAGAGGTCCCAGTTGACTGGAAACTGGCAAATGCTGTCCCAATTTTCAAGAAGGGTAAGAAGGAAGACTCTGGTAATTACAGGCCTGTCAGTCTCACTTCAGTGACTGGTAAAATTATGGAGAAGGTTATTCTGGGAGTTATTGAAAAATACTTGAGAGACAACACAGCCATTGGTCATAGCCAATGTGGGTTCATGAGGGGAAAGTCCTGCTTAACTGCCTTAATTTCTGTTTATGACAAGGTCACCCATCTAGTTGACAAAGGGAAGCCAGTAGATGTGGTGGGTTTGGATTTTAGCAAAGCTTTTGATATTGTCTCTCACAGTATCCTTCTGAACAAAATGTCCAGCACACTGCTAGACAAGTCCGTAATGTTGGGTGAGCAATTGGCTGATGGATTGGGCTTAAAGAGTTATAGTAAATGGGGTTACATCAGGCTGGCAGCCAGCCACCAGTGGGGTTCTGCAGGGCTCAGTTTTAGGGCCAGCACTGTTCAATGTTTTTATAAACAATCTTGGCACAGGAATCGAATGTACACTAAGTAAGTTTGCCAACAATACTAAACTAGGAGGAGCTGTGGACTCCCTCAAGGGTAGAGAGGCCTTACAGAGAGATCTGAATAGCCTAGAGAGCTGGACAATCACCAACCATATGAAATTTAACAAGAGCGAGTGCTGGATTCTCCACCTGGGATGGGGTAATCCTGGTTATATGTACAAATTGGGGGACGAGAGACCGGAGAGCAGCCCCATGGAAAGAGATCTGGGGTTTTGGGTTGATGGCAAGTTAAATATGAGTCAACAGTGTGCCATGCCAGCCAAAAGGGCCAACCGTGTCCTGGGGTGCACCAAGCACAGCATAGCTAGTCAGTTGAGGGAGGTGACTGTCCCACTCTGCACTGCACTGGTGCGGCCCCACCTCGAGTATTGTGTGCAGTTTTGGGTGCCTCAATATAAGAAGGACATCAAACTATCAGAGTGTGTCCAGAGGAGGGAGACCAAGATGGTGAAAGGCCTCAAGGGCAAGACTTAGCAGGAGCGGCTGAGGTCACTTGGTTTGTTCAGCCTGGAGAAGAGAAGGCCAAGGGGTGACCTCATCGCAATCTACACCTTCCTCAAGAGAAGCAGTGGAGGAGGAGGTGCTGATCTCCTCTCTCTGGTGACCAGCGATAGGACATGAGGGAATGGAATGAAGCTGCGTCAGGGAAAGTTCAGACTGGACATTAGGAACAGGTTCTTCACTGAGAGGGTGGTCGATCACTGGAACAGGCTCCCCAGGGAAGTGGTCATAGGACTAAGCCTCTCAAGAGTTCAAGGAACATCTGGATGATGCTCTTAGTCATATGGTTTAGTTTTAGGTAGTCCTACAAAGAGCAGGGTGTTGTACTGGATGATCCTTATGGGTCCCTTCCAACTTGAGGTATTCTATGATTCTATTCATTCTATTGTATTCCTATTTGTGATCTCCGGTATGTCCATGTCTCTCTTGTACTGGGGAGCCCAGCTCTGGACATAGCACCCGGATGTGCCTCACCAGGGCAGAGCAGAGGCGAAGGATCACATCCCTTGACCTGCTGGCAATGCCCTGCCTAATGCAGCCCAGGAGTACAGGCACCAAGCAGTGCTTTTGAGTTCTGTTTTGCTTCATAGTCAGAGAAAAAAATTAATATATTTTAAATGAAAAAGTAATTTCATTTGGGGTATTTTGTGCCTTCCACCCACTTTTTTTTGTTGCCAAGTACCCATGAACTGTAGCAGAGAGGCAAGGTTTGCATCACTCGATCTCAAGACTTCATACAAATACATCATTGCAAACCTGTCTTCATAAAGAGCTCCTTCAGAGTTGGTGCAGCACTGTGGGGTTGGGATTTGCCATACATCAGCTACAGTGCACTTACACTCTGTGTAGATGCTCTTAGTGCACAGAAAGTATGAGGTAACTTACTCCTCTTCCAAACTGTGGCTTGTAAATGCTCACCCTACCTTTCAGCCTGTTAACTTCTCGAAGAGATGAGCCCTGGAGTGAAAATGCACCACACCACACTCAGCTGAACAGTGTGAAAGCTCAGTCGGTAGCAGGTACCCCACAGCAAGTGTAAAGTGTGAGGTAAAACCTGTCTCCGATGAGACATCTTGCTAAAAAGCAACACGTTTTGCCCAGAAGGTCTGGCAGTCTGATATACAGGGTGTCTGACACTTAATATTCACATCATATCCCACAAAAAGATCAACATGGAGCTTTTCAGGGTTGATAATGAACAACCCCTCTAGTAATTAAGCTCTGTGCACCTTTTGAAAACAGTTTCAAATCTTCTGGGATTCTTTAATTCTCACATGCGTCACCGAAGCACAGGTTCAGTATTCCCACAGAAAACAGCGATCCCTCTGATTTACGGACTTCCCCACCCTTGGAACTGAGACACTGACATGTTCTGCTTCAGGCATTAAAAAGCTCAGCACTGCACGCTCTCTCTTGTTCTTTCTTTTTTTTTTTTTTCTTTTTCCCCTAAAGAAAGTCTTTCCTGTCAAATTAACGTTCCCAATTACACGTGGATCTAATCCCTGGTGATTACCTAGCTACTCTAATTGACTGTCTCGTTCCAAACCAAGGCAAGGTGTTTGAACAGACAAACAAAAGAAGGCTCTGATTTACTGAGACAGAGAGAAAACACTTACCTACAGAAAATACCAGTTAGCTTTCTCTCTCCCTATTAGTACCCTTCCTCCTTTGAGCAATTAAAACTGTCTTGAAAAGTTTATGGGTTCCAAAAAATTTAGTTACATACAGCTGGTCCAGCTAGTCCCTGGGGAATTGGTATTGGGATACAGCTCACAGTTTTCTGAAGTACATTAGGAATTGAAGCATTTCAAAAAATCACTACTTAATTCCAAGGCAATGTGCTTCCATTACTGTCTATTTCCTAATTTCAAGATATTGGGTGTTAGTTTTGTGCCTGATAGAGACACAGGCTTTAACATTTCCAAAATGATGCTTTCTCTCTAATATCATCCCATATTAGTTCAGAGGTGTTTTGCAAGGAAGAAACCAAGTACCTGTTAATCACAATAAGATTTTGTCTAACTAATACATAAGTTATTTGCATCCATCTTATGTACTAGTCAGAGCAAATATGGCAAATCAGGGAACGCAAGATAGGTAAACTAACAGGGAATTTCTTTGTGCATATTTGGGGTTTTATCTGTTGGTATAAAATTATAGCAATAAAGGAGGGACCATTCCTCTGATGTTTTAGCAATGTCCTTCAAAGTACCACAGGCAAATAGGAAGAGATGTGTCTCATAAGAAGGACTGGAAAAGAAAGAGTGTGTAAATTCTCCCCTACTCAGCTACAGTAGCATGCAAACTGGGAACTCCTCCATCCTCCCAGCAGCACAGCACACCATCCTTCCTCCTTCCAGAAAACTTATAAACATCATGGTTCTGATCCAGATCTGGGAGGAGCTGATAGTTCTCTACTGACTTGAAGTAAAATGGCCTGATCTACACTATAAGAGGATTTTCTTTATACTGCAAAAGGAGAGAAAATAAAAGGCTTGTGAAAAGATTTCTGAACAGCCCCAGCATCCTAAGCAAAGCCCTTCACCAGCCCCACGCTTGGCAGCAGTCAATCCAAGAAGGCATTTAGATGCTGTCAATACACTACAGCAGCCAAGAAGAGTGACAGGGACCTTGACATATTGGTTTTTGTTAGCATAGGAGATTTACATGAGAGCCTGATGGCAGAAGATACCCACACTGACTACTGGTTACAGAGTGATTTATCAGCCTTGTTTAAGTGGAAATGTAAATTGGAGGGCAAAGGATTTACGTGTGCAAATTATTCTTAACCTTATGGTCTTACATGGGAAAGCAAAGTGGGAAAAACATGGCTAAGAAATTATAGGGTAGCATTAAAGTTACTAAATCATCAAAATATCTCCCAGGACATGCTTTTCCATGCTTAATTCAATGAGTGCATGCAAAAGGAAGGGAAGTGGTGTAGAAAGAATAGTAGGGAGCCAGCAAGCACTCTGCACGTGTTTCTGACACAGTTCTGCATTTCAGTAGCCTGTGTCCTTGCTCAGCACCATCTATGCACATACCTAAATTTACCATCACCAAACCAAAGGGGCACTTTTTAGTCTGACAGATCTGAAATAAATGTGCAGGTGCAGACATATATGCAACAAGCACACACCCAGTTGGTATGTCAGTGCTCCACTGGATGCAGTTCCTTAAAAGAAAATATCCTTGGTTCTAAAATGAGCATTCACCTAAATTCTGTTAAAACAGAATGAAAAACAGCCCCAGCCAGAATAAAATGGAAGTACACCCTGTCCAACTTACTGTAGTATTTATCTTAAATGCACTTTATCTCTTTTTTACAATTACATTTTTGAGAGTCTTTTTCATCCACTGTCTAGCAGAAAAAACAGTGTACCCAGAGACGGTGTCTTGCAATCATTTCAAAAGCCAGTATCATGCCCTGAATGTCTTGGTGAAAATAATTTTTAATCCTGACTGATTACTGATGATGAGCAGTGTTCATTATTCTTTCTGATACTTTTTTTATAAAGTGCATTTGTTAAAGTATAAAATTGGTCAGGATTACAAATAACTTGCCCTGACAGCTGGAGGGCAGCATTTCTCTCACAATGAATGACAATTTGTCTGCAGTGAAGGCAAATAGCCGGACAGTACTTAGTATGTTTCAACTATAGAGGACCAGTAATTCTTCAAAAGCAGTAGTCCTACAAACTGTTACTTCTAATAAGATGGAAATCTGAATCAACCCCCTGGAGAGTTTGGGGAAACAGGCATACATGTAGCCCTTAATCTGAAAGCAACTTCAGGGCCAGTGGTGCACGCTTGGCATCCCGTCGCTAGAGGAGGGAAGGGGACAGGATGGACCAGCACCCTAGACAAGATCTAGAGTTACCACCGACATCCCAGCACTGCTGCCCCTCTACACTGCCCAGACCCTCTGGGTCCCCTCTGGGGACTGGCAGCGTGCGATATCCTCTTACAAGAGGCTCCTTCTGTGCAGCTGGCAATTGCCAGTGGCTCCCTGGCACGGCCCAGGCTGCTGGGGAGAGCGCCTGGATCTTGAGGATCTACCCAATAGTTTGCAGTAAATCCTGCACTAACCACCAGTGATGTTTCATGAAGAGATTGGTGCTGTCAGATGCTGCAGGCATTCATTTGTTTTAGTCCTTTTCTAGCCAAGCCACTGCTACATGCATATTCAAAGGGCACACATCAGAGGTCATCCCTGTCTTCACTTTAACAGCCATCTAAGAGGAATATGAAGGTCCTGATGATGTCCACTCACATGCACCAGGCTGGGCAAGTGGTTAAAAGCCTCACAGCCTGTTCAGGTTCTCAAGTCATGCACAGCCTAGCCATGAACTTCATGGGCTAGATCAGGTGGTCCTGAGGTATGTCTCATCTGCAGGACACAGCAACTTCATCTGTGAAACAGGGTCCTGGGTAGAGCCTGAACCGCTAAGCTGGTTAGGTTGGGCTATGTATTGGCATTCCTGCGGTTGCTGATGGGGAGGTAGAAGTGGGGTTGAAGAGAGGGAGTAAAAAGGAAGCATCAGGGGGACAGTGGTAGATAGCCGGTGGGAGAGCGAAGAGGCAGCAGTGAAAGCCTGGAGTGCACTGACTTAATGACAGAGGTGAGCCTGAATGCATCTTTCAACCTGGGTTTGAGCTGCCTCCCTCGTGGGAGTGAGTTCACACCTCAGGCTATTTCCGCACATTATTAAAGTGTCATTAGTTTAGAGATACAACCCGGTTCATTTTTGCGCACCCACGGGTTACAACTGAAATTATCAGCAATATTTTGTAGGAGATGTGGGTTACATTCAAAATAAGCACACACGGCATTGTCTTCAATATTTGTTAATTAAGTTCCAAATGGCAAATATTAGAGCCAGTTTTAATTAACATGTTGCACAATGGCAAGTTTAGGTTGCAACAGCGAGGCCTGAAAAGCTCTCAGTTCACTTAAATTAAATGTCATCAGGTTTTAATCCCACTGAAGTGAGAAACATCTTAACCACTACCTAAGGCTGACTATTTCTCCCAAGATTTATTTAGTATTAACAATAATAATTCTGAATCTTTGTTATCCATATAACTGCCCAATTCCTGTCCAAAAATTACAGCCAAATTGTTAGCCTGCCTCCACTTGAAGCAGTAGGCAGAGGGAAGCACTGAGTGGTCACATCACTGGTCTGTTACGCAAGAAAATCTGGATGTATGTTAAGCTAGTGATATTTTAGCAGAATAAACTAAAACATAGTCGGATACCCTCCACAGGACAGCATTATATTTATTGCATTACCTTTCTTTAAGAACCCTAAATGCTTTATGATTTTTTTTTTGCATTCCCTGTTTTCAGACACATAGACTATTGATATTAGGTTCCAGCCAGCTCGAGAAGCAATTTCAAAGAAGCCCCTGACATGATTTGTGTTCCTGTGGTCAATTGTTCTATTTTCTCACAGAAGGTCATTGCTAAGACAAATGCCTGACAGAAATCTACTGTCTTTCATCATTAGATTTTTCTGAGTTGATGGATTCCTACCCAGGGAAGCTTTACACATGCTGCACCGAGAGAGGCAGAAAGACTCTACTGTGAATTTTTACCATTTTCTCTCCAACTCAATGCTTTCCAAATTGCATTTCGAGTGGGGAGCCAGGTCTTCAGTGTACTGGCTTATCTGCTGCTTCCTTTTCAAAGGAGAGGTCTAATGCAGGATAGGATTTGCATTTTCAAATGAATTTTTATTTCCTTCTGGCTGAAAAGTTAATGCCAAACTCGGCATAAATTGAGGTTAAGCCAGTTCTTGAAGCCACCTTCGGGGCAAAAAAGAATATTTCCTTATTTGTGAAGGTAGTCAGGGGTTGGTGGAAATCCACACAGATCCAGTACTGACAGCACAGCAATGTTGATTTACACCTTCTAAGGACTTTGCTGCTTCCTACATGGAAATGCTGAGCAGCCTTATTTTTTTAAGGGATGTGAGCTTTTAATTATTGTATTAACATTGTCAACTGTCAAACGCTTTGAAATAATTTAATATTCCCAGTCTCCTTACAACCTGTTTATTGATATTCATGAAGTGAATCCCCTCTTGAGATGTCTAGACTGAATGTCAATATGGTTTATAGATGAAGACATGGTTTATAGATGGAAGGTATTAATAATTGAATCCTGAAATTGTTTAATTTTACTTCAATAAAAGGCCAAGCAGGACAGGAACCAATATTCTCTTTTACTAAATTGGTGCACAAGTGAGTACAGCCAAATGGAATCATTTCAACCATCAATGATGAAAAAAAAGTGATTGACTTGGGAGGCATATTTTAATAAATAAAATTATTTTGTTAAAATTTTTTTCCTGGGTGAAATTCCTTCTTCCCACATATGACATGAGCAGAGGTAGCTCTTTATAGTGTCTATATAGAATCATATGCACTAGACATAACTTACAGAAGACATGTTTTAACCTTCAACCTCTCCTTGAAAGTCATACCAGAAAGGACTAAGGAGAGACATGTTTCCAAGAATGATCATGAGAGAATTATTTAAGCTCTATGTAGGAACTGCAGGATAAATATTGTTTCTCCTGTATTATTCATAACATCACAATAGCTGGTCATAACACTCCCTTCTGTCCTTATGAAATATGTTTATCCAATAATCTAATCAGGATGAGTAAAGGTCTGGGAATATCTTTACGGAGAAGATTACTAGACTTTCAAATACGAGAAAAAACTTTCATGGACAAGCACACGAAAACCCCAGACCTAGAGGAAGGAAGAAATATTATTCAATCTGTAAATCACAATGCTTCTACTGGAAATGTTGGGGTCCCAAAAGTGCCAGAAAGCTTCCAGGGAGACCACTTGGTCAGTGCCTCACTTGTCCATTATCTCTATAAAATTTTCTGCCATTGAGGACTCATTGTTTAAATATCCATAGTCTGATCCCATACCCACTGAAGTCAGCATGACTTTATTTCTTACTAACTGCAATGGATATTGTATCTCAGTCCTGAAGAAAAGACCTATTTATATCTTTCTCAGTTACGTTGGAATCAGTGATAAAAGCAGTATTTCCTGTTTATTAGCACCTTAGGTTTCTACAGCCTTTTTTATTTTTACTATGAATAGAATCAGAATGTTTGGTTGCTTTCATAAAGGGAAGCCAGTGTATGTCTGGGTGTATGGGTGATAGGGAGGAAACATCACTGTAGGTTTCCTGGTCTACGCAGGATCTCAGTTATCATTATAATCTCTTTGCAAAGGGCATATATTAAACCCTAACAGATATTCTACATCAGTTCTGTGCCAGTATAAAAAGGCTGAGAAGTTAACTTCAGCATAACATCTGACGAGTCTGAGTATGAACAAAGCTGAAAGGTAATTTTAACTGAAACTGAAAACTTACACTACAGGTAGAATTTAGCCAAAAGATAGATACTTAGTACATATGTCTGACTATGGGTGACCTGCTAAGATTCAAGATTCACTAAGAGTGTCTCACTAGAAGGCTCATTAAGACCCTCTCATAGGAAAATACCATGTCACTTTTAGCCTTACACAGCACTAGAATGGTACCACTTTTGGATAACTATGATTTAAAACGACAGATATCCCTGTTGTCATCATAGTAACAGATAGACAATATTTAAGCTCATGTAGAAATTTAATTCAGGTCTGTGCAAAAGAGGTTCATAACTGCCAGCTTCTAAAGAATTATAAAATC